>OY978440.1:17004279-27004279 GCA_963854805.1 Plagodis dolabraria
CGCCACCTATGAGGTAGTGCGAGCCAAATCTGAAGAAACCAGGGAAAATGAGTGAACGCTCGGCAGTTACGACGCGCGGCCAGCTCCGACAGCTGGCTGCAGAACAGGAGAAGCTTTGAGCTGCCCAGGAAAAGGCGGATTCAGGACTGCCTTCCGACCGCGCTGTAGATGGTGCGTCGATGGCACCGACGGCGACGTCGTCCCTCACACCGGTTACCGGCGGCAGGTGATCGTGTGATCGACCACCGGATTATTGGACTGCCATCGCGCGCCGGCACAAACGCCGGGACGGAGGAATCGCCCCGGTTCCCACTCTAGCGGCGCGTCTTCAATAGGAAGTCGAAGAAGCACCGACTACCGGAGGAAGCGCGTGGAATATGAAGCTGAACGGGAATTAGTGTGCATCTGGTAGAGTCTAATACGTAAAAAGTTAGAAGTTGATCTCGCTGAGATCGAAGCAACAGTAACTGATGAAGAAGAAGAAGATACACTACGGCTTGTCGAGGACTGGGTGGAGATTACGTCGCGAGACACACAGTACGAGGAAGACACGCCTGCGGTCCGCGAGGAACCGGAAGTGCGTCACCCTTTTTACTTAACCCGGGGGTAACGTGGACCGAGCCACCCAGAACATCTGTGTGCACACCCGCTGCCTCCTCCTGCCGAATCAGTAAGTCGTCTACAGCGTGGTCTACACTCTAAGTTAAATAAGTGTAAGTTACAATGACCGATAGAAAAATATTTTAACGTAATATATTACAAGTATAGAGATACTTTATACATACGTGGCGTACCCATGCCACCCACCCATGCATATTATGACGATTACAACTTTTTGAGTCTTTATATTTCAAAAACGGTGGCTCTTAGAAAATAAGTATTGATACATTTTTTGTAGATAGTTTTATGATCTAAAATTTTTGTCCGAAGTATTTTCATAATAAACTTACCGTTTTGGTGAAAATCGCAAAAATCTCAATTTGTTGACGTTTTGTTTCCATACAGGGGAAAGATGGGGACTTTAAAATTTTATTTTTAATCATATATGTGGGAATTTATGTAGCTTTACTCTTATTTTTGGTCTAATTTGACTGGGCTACTAGATTTTACTAGTTTTTATAATCAATTTACAAAAGAGATTTCAAACGTATTTATTTTGCATACTTTCAGATAAATATGAAGTTATTCGTGTTATTGATCATTAATTCTGATATATAAATATACATATGTACAGTGATATTCTTTAAAGTTATATAACATGATTGACATTCAAAGAGAATATTGATTACTATTTGAATTGGAATTTGACAAATGAAGAACAATAATAACAAATAATAAGTCAAACTTCGGGATTCAGTTTTCAAGACTTCAAGATTTGAAGAAGACATTAATATAATGAGAATTGGAAATGAAATATGTTTTTTGGAGATATTAAGTTGAATCGTGTTGATTAAATTTTAAACAAAGAATCATTTCAATTAACTTTTTTTATGAATAAGTAATATATAATACGAATAGTTTCATAATTATATCTGAAATTACGCAATATAAATATGTTTCATATTCTTTTTCTTAAATTCATAATGAAACAAGTAAATGGTATTAACAATACTTGATTCAAAAGTGAATAATTCGTAGACTATCAGTCAAATAAGTCGAGTAGCAATATATCAAATGTAGGTAGATCTAATGGTAATAAATAGCCATGGTATATGCTTTATAGATAGTTAAGAAAGTTTAGTCCACATCACCATGTAAGTATTCAAGTCATTGCACAATCTTCCATGTCTAATTAAACCACATTAAAATTTTATGTTAAAATCCAAATTAAACAATGAACGAACCCGTTATATCGCTACTTATTATTCTGCTCTCTGACATTTACATAAATATTAATACCACTCAACCCTTCAATTCAGTCAGCTTTCTTCAAATCTTAAACTATGTATACTCTTTCCAGCACATACAACTGTAATGTTTCCAACGTAGACTTTCGCCACAATCCTTCCCTCCTGAAGTCGAATACCATGCCGCTCTCTTCTCCGATAGCGAAGTCCTTCCCATCTCCTTCTATCCTCCACAATGTTGACATCTTTTAGTCCAAGTGGTTAAACCTGAAAATTCACCAAATAGTATATAATATCTGTAACATATTTTATACTTCAAATCAAAATATTTCATATTTTTCGATTGGATATACAAATCCAAACATTTTTAATTTTGTTTTCTTCCTTTCGTCACATTTATTTCATGTCAATCCGCAAAACAAAACTCTCCTGTCCAATCCTATTATTTATTTTCCTTCTAAAATAATATAAAACCTGTTCTACATTTCTTTATCGAGAAAGTTAATTTATTTTTCGACTAAGGGTACACTAAGTGTTTCGTTGGCCGTATGGTGCGGGGCTAAAATGTCACCCCTCATCTCTACCCTTGGGTGTCGTAAGAGGCGACTAAGGGTAACACACCAGAAGGTGGGCAGCAACACTTTCTGAGGAACTGATATCCCACACTGCGATCCCCAAGCCAAGCGTAGAGATTTCGGCAAAGCCCTACATATTGGGGGAGGCTGTGTTCAGCTGTGGACTATCCGGCACCCACAGTATAGCAGACAGTACAGTATCGTACATACAATAAAAATTACAAATGCACAATATAATACCAATAATTAATACGAATTAGAAGCCATTTAATGGACAAATTGCTACACAAGAGCACGACGTTCCTAAATCTGCCAATCCACCGCAAACATGTCTAATTACTTGAACTTCTGGTGCCAAATATGGCACTCCATATTAAGTACGCCACAATGGATTACGGCTAAACAGATTCATGCAAATTCACAGCAAGCAAGTAGATTGTGATCAAATGCAGTATAAATACATTTCTGTAAAGCTTTTCACAGCGGTCATCAAGAATATCCACAAATGGAAAGCACCCAGCACTAAAACTAAAATAATTAATTACTTGTACAAAAAGTTCAATTCCGTACACCCAAACCTTCTCAAGCACAATTCTAATACGTTGAAGCACGAAACACAATGCAATATTAACTAACGCAAAGCGTAAGTCACATTATAAGTACCTTAACACAATGATCTCATTATTCAATACATCTTAAAATGAGTGGCAAACTTCTTTGGTACCATATGGGGCCAGAAGATCACACACACGGCCCAGGCCGGACGCAATATAGGTAACATGTATTTTCCTATAGTGTGATGATTACCCTTTGACCCTTGTGAGATGCGGGGCGGTTCTTCTGTAAATGCAAGCATAAAAAGGTATTCATTTATATCTGTGAGTTACGCACCGTGTCTGTTGAATAATATATTAAATGGGATATTAAAGATAATTCTCTCATATTTTTAAAATTATTATGGTTTGTCAATAACTATAGATGTCACTTTCATAAATGTTTATTTTTTTCCACTGAACACACTACGCTATTAGGTACTAATACGGTAACACTGGGCTGAAACATTGAAATATATTTGTTTATATCTGATAGGCTAGTCTGACCACTGTCACTGTTCCACCGATGGGAAGTGTTGATGGGTTCAAAGATGTTTTTCAGGCTAACCTAGGATTTTTGGTTCTCAAAGACAGCTGCTGGAATAGGTACACCGTTAGGTAATAGGCGACAGATTATCTACTTGCGGATAATAGCCAGCCAGGCAGGCATTCACAAATTGCTTTATCATTATACTGTACTGTACTGTAACAGCCGGATCGTCCACTGCTAAACACACAGTCTCCCCTATTAACGGGGTATTTGCCACAATTCCCACGCTTGGCAGTCGTCTTGGAGATCGCAGTGTAAGTTGTCAGTTCACTAAAAGGCGCTGCTGCCCACCATCTTTTACTATTTTTGCCTAAGTCGCCTCTTACGACATCCGCGGGATGACATGGGTAGGTGCAATTCTAACCCGGCACCCCACGGGATTATCATTATGCATTGTTGTATTTGCTTGCCCTTCTTGTGATTGTTACTATATGTATCAATGCTCGTCCACTGACTCTGCGACATACTCGTAATAGGAAAGTGATTTATAATGATCCAGAATGGTAAACATAATTCGTGTCCATATGTTTAATGTCGGTCCCTATAATAACTTCAGTTTGACAGGTGTCTTACAGAAATGAAAATATCGATGACATATCATTTTTGTAAATTTATATTTTGGAGTAGGTATAGCCCTGTAATGTTTGTCTGCTGTCATCTAAATCCATGCCCGTCATAAGTATATATAATTACATTGGAAACTCATTAAAAAAGGCCTGAATAATAATCTGGGTGTAGTCTATCTCATCATAAACAAACAGCTAGTCTTGAATCAATACCTTCCGAGACAATGAGAGCAGAAAGCTCTCTTGAGTTTGACAGCTGTCATCTGTAATTAAACTCAGTAGCTACGAGTATACGGCAACTGGAGTGTAGCGTTTGATTTATCTTTGAAGACTAAAAGATTTATGTTGTATATGCCAGAAAACCTTTTAATCAAATTCAACGATGCTATTCACGACGAGTCCATGATATAGGTAAAAGTTTGTATTAATTGAGAAAATGCAATGACTACCTTTCGGTTCAACATTAAACCCAGTGAAGTTAATCCATTAGAGCCAGCTTAAGATTGTACCTCAATCTTTATCACATGCTAAGAAAAATCAAACACAACAAAAATGGTGTGGTACTGGCAAAACGACATGTTCTGGCCTCAATATGTTTTAATTTTGAAATTCACTATATTCATTGCAATAATTTGAGTGATGATGAAGCTAAGAAAATCCTTTTCAAACACTTCCCGTACTCGTAATAATATCGCGGCCTTTATATATTCCTAACCCATGTTAAGTACTTATATCACATTTGTATTTTTTTAGAGAACGTATTTTTTCTCTGGGTCGGGAATAAAACCGTGTTCTCCGGTTTGACGACCAGGATGCATTCAGCCATCGAAACTGTTGATGGATGCGTATTTTATTATTTCATCCATCATAGGGGACGGTAAAACCATAATACAAATTGTTATTTTGATACAATATGTTTTCTCTAACGGCACAAAAGACTACACAATATTTTTTAAAAACATCTCAAATTATTTTTAGGACTTGCTCGTCAACCATAAGAGGTTGTAAGCATTTTATCAATAACCCTGTATAATAAGATTTGAATAACAACTCAAGAACATACCTAGGGTAAAAAAACTGTCTTCATTTTTGTGGCTGGCCGCATGCCATGCCAAACCTCCTTTGAAACACTCTTGTTCGTGGTATATTCACTACCTTTCGACATAAATATCTTAAACGCCCTTCTATGCACATAGTGTGCAGTAACACTTTCCCTGGGTTCGGTTGACGTGAGTGCATCCTGTCTTTAGGCGTATTCTTTTTCCTTAGCCTTTTACGATGATTCACCAGGTTAATTTTTAACACTCCTTTTATATTAAGACTTGGAATCGTAAATCACCAACGATAGATTACAGGGTATTAATACGCCGGGGTGTCAATTTAACCTAAGCTTATGCATAACAAGTTGTCTGCAAAAATTCAATGAAATAATACCGCATGATGCTTGGAAAATTAGTTGTGATCAGTAACTTTTCTATCAAAGCTTAATTTTGCAAATGAAAATAATACCAGAAAATCTGACAGAATATCGCGGTTATTCCGATCGCGACGACACGGCGCGACACGGCGTCAAAATAGAAGCGCTACATTATCTCGATAACGACAACACAATTATGATAATAGAGGCACCATATTTATTATGATATTGTCTCTCTCGACCACTAATCGTCGCCTTTCTCGCTAAGTAACGTATTTCAAATTAGATTATTTTAACCGGAAAACCTTATTATCGTTTGAAAGTAAGACTCGTGCAACCGATATGATAACATGCTACTTGCACGTTTTTGGAGAATTTTATTAATATAGTAACATTATTGTCCACTACCTCGCTTCTTCAAAACCATCAACGCTAACCAACTCGTAGGTATATCAACTAACATTGTTGGGACCACCCCAGTTTCTCTTTAGTATCGATACATATATATATGTAATATAAAGAGAAACTGGGGTGGTCCGAGGTAGCACAATTTTTGTGACGTCTATGTGGCGTCTGATTTAGGTATTTTTACGGTCGGTCAAAAAATCTTAACGACGTCCATGACTCATACTTAATTGGTTGGTACTTTGTTCGTCTATTAATGACGTAGTACCTACGTTTATAACATTCGTCGTGATGAGTCGTGCCATAATCCATACTTTACAAGACGGTAGTTTATTTGCCTATCAAAGACGTCATTCGCTAGTAGTTGTAGTCTATGATTTGTACCATTTTCTTGGCTAGCCTTTGTGCACAACCTACTTTGATGGTAAATGAGGTAATTAATGCATGATGTGATCAAAAATAGTAAACAGGCTTACCGTACTCTCAAGAATACTTAATGAAAGAAACCATTAGCGGATTGGCGATAGATTTATGTAATTCTCAAAAATGCCCTTTTAAGGGTTAGCCAATTTAAGTAAGTTAGCAGGGCACTATCAAAGAGAGGTGGCGTGAGATTGCGCTTCGGCTACGTAGAAAAGGTCAGGAAGATGATATTGGCAGTTAATCAAGTGTTAATTTACCACCTTTAGGTGAAGCTCATGCCTATGTTGGGATATGAAATAAATGAGCACTGCACAAATTAAAATAAAATAGGTATTTTATTCGCCTACAAATGACGTCGTCCAGACGTATCCCGACTACCAAAATGACGTCATAATATTACGTTTGTTACGTTATGCTGAAAACTTCAAGTCTTTACAATTTTTTCTTTTAAACCCTATATATCGTTTTGAAAATGTAAAAAGACGTGAAAGAAGTTCGATTTAGAATCGTATAACATTCATACAGTGGCTATGTTAAAAACATATGAAATATGCCATTTATTTTAAAGTCATCGGGTAAACAACATTGGTTTAAGTTGTGAAGTAAATATATAGATAACTTTAAAATCATTTTTTTGTCATGACTCGTTTATTATTTTTATTATTAAAGAAGTGATCAAGGAAAACAAAATAGAGCCGCTAGATAATAAAATATCAAACAACACATCTTATATTTTATATCTGCCGCGACCCGACGTCATGAAATGTATATATGGGTAGAAGGTAAGGTAGGTAAAGAAGAAGTTTAGTGGGAAATTAATTTCCCGATATTATTCTATATAAGATTTATGTACGAGTTATTCAAATTTCCCCCTTAAAAATGCTGGAAATAATAAAATGTATTTGATTATGGTGTCATCAGTATAATATTATAAATGCGAAAGTATCTCTGTCTGTCTGTCTGTTACGCTTTCACGCCAAAACTACTGGACCGATTTGAATGAAATTTGGTATGGAGATAGTTTGAGACCCGAGAAAAATCATAGGATAGTTTTTATCCGACTGCGCAAAAAGAGGTTAATGTTTTTGCGCGATAATCGACATACGCGCGGGCGGAGCCGCGCCCGGAAAGCTAGTGCTATATAATTCATCACTCTACTCATTAGATATCTGACCCGTGGGGCGTCGAGCTAGAATGTCACCCCCCCCATCTCTTCCCATAGGTGTCGTATGAGAAGACTAAGGGAAAAATACCGGAAGGTGGACAGCAGCGCCTTCTGAGGATCTGTTCTTACTCTGCGATACCCAATACGCCTGTCAAGCGTGGAGATTATCGCAAGCGCCCCCTTAATCAGCATTGGACAATGCGGCTGATGTAATATGTACCAAATTTTATTCGACGGCAACCATTTTAATGGATATATATATATATATGTGGATGCAACTGAATAATTCAATGTTGAAAAAAATTAAATACATGCAAATGACAAAAGTGTTACTAAAAACCCATGACTTTTCTCAATTTACTTTATAAAGGAAAGAATATCAAACAGGTGAAAACAATATAATTTCTGGGAATATCAACTGTTGATGAGCATATGAATTTGTGCAACAAGAGAGCAAAGTCGTTTTTGATGCAAAAACTTTGCTCTCGTCGTGTAACACACATAACTTTTCACTTCAGCAGCGAGAACACTTTAGGAGATAAAATAATAAACAGGTATAGATTGAAATAACTATTAACTTATTCAAGTCTTTACGCCACCCACGAAATTTTATTCCCGCTCTTTTATTTGAATTAAGGCATGTTTGGCATTTTAGACGATGTATGTTAACATATAATAGTATAAATTTTTAGTTCTAAGCTAAAATTAATTTAATTTTAATTTTACTCGGTTTTCTATATTAACATAGCTTTTATATACATTTCTAAATTTGCAAATAACTTTAAATTTTAAACATAATAGAACTGGGTTAAATAAATAGGTTAGTAAATATGTATCCACGAATCTAAATACTAAGTTTAATATTAAGTTAAGTGCTTTATTACAACTTATATTGTTTTTTTTTCTCCTTTAGATTAACATTAACTTGAAATTATATATACAGGTAATAAATAAGTATATGTTTTAAAACACTGTAACTAAGTTTGTTGTCATAATAAGTCTAAGCTCATCTACTATGGGAGAGGCCATTGGCTCTGGAACACAGTTTACACTAGCTCAGAGCCAATGGGTTCAAATATTATTGTACTATACACATATTTTTATGACAAATAAATTTATTTATTTATTATTTATTTGGAAATAACACCCATGATATTTTATTATTCAAAATATATTTCGTAACATTTTTGAAAAAAGGATGATTATTTACAGGTTTATTTATTATCAGTTTTATTTGCAGTAAATACTTATTTTCGTTTAAATACACCAATAAGTTAAGAATTCAGTAAATAACATTAAAATATATTAACGTAATAGATGAAATCAACAAGAATATTTTCAAAATAATTATAACATTGAATTGTATTAATGCATGTGTATTTTGATACTTGACTCTATAAACAATTTAGCTGAACACTCGTAAGAGTAAATTGTACTCGGAATAACATATAATGTACATGCAATTATAACATCAATAAATGGTTTATAAAATAAAAGACTAAGTATCCCTTGAAAATAAGCTGGCAGCTGTATTTGTACCACGATTCACAAATTGCTCTAACCCATTATTTAGTCCTAATATTGCCTCATCAATCAGAATTAGAATTAGAATATTTTATTTCTTAAAACCGTGTAGGTGCATAAGTTGTCAACCAGCGAGCCACCCATTCAACATTTTCTTAAATCGTAATGTAGGTAAACAATTTACGTGCTTAATGTCAACGCATATTATTTATGAATTTATTTTATTATTTATTTATTATCTATTTACGTATTTGCCAAAACTTATCTGAGCGCTTGGTCGATGCGACGCGAGATCAAAATGCTGGCACATACTTGGCTCAACGAATAAGAACTGCAATTCAACGGGGCAATGCTGCCAGCATGCTGGGCACGCTGCCAACTGGGAGAGGGCTGGTGCATTAGACTGCCTATGAGACTGCTATGACTTATAGTGTGTCTAAATGCTTTTGTTGTAGTAGCTGTAGTGTTGTATATAGTTTGTAGTACTTATTTTGTTTAATAGTGGCATACCGCCGGTTAAAAAAAATAGAAATTTTGTTGCCTGCAAAAGAAACACTCCTGTATCAAACCATACAAGTGCGTATTTCACAGCTAGTTGCTTCATAAGGGTAACTGTATCTTGTCGTGGCTTGTATGTGATGCTATAAAATTTCTAATGAATAATGTACATTTTTATTCATAGATGAAATTTGGCTGAGTTACCCGATAAAAAAAGGTTATACGAAATTATATGCAATAAGTGCTACTTGAACGTGGAAAGTGTTAAGTGTTATTTCAATAAATTTGATGGCAAATATCAACTTGTCAAGTTCATTTCAGACACATCATAGAGAAATTCAAAAGTATGGCTTATACGACATTCAGGATGATTAATATCCTCCTTAGTGCGGAAACGTGTTACTTATCTAGGTATACTATTATCTAAGGAATGGTAGGTATATAAGGATTTCAGATACAGTGATAAAATCTATCGATTCTGCTTCAAAAGTAAATAAAATTTGCATCAATAACTTGGTTTCGCCAAAAATCGGAGTTACGACAGTTGGCCAGACTAGCGACGACACAAGTATCTGATGTTTAGCCCTTAGTGAAATACGCACACACTCAAATATGTCCTAACACGATGCCTATGTATTAGTACAAACAAATCAGTTTGGTTTTAGAACCCTTCCAAACGGTCAAGCAACTTGAAACAAGCACGTAGATTTCTGCATAAGTTAAGCTTGCTTGTCGCTATAGTAGCTTGACTCGTGATGGGATTATACATAATTATTTATATAAAATATTATTATATATTTCTCCATAACTTTGCTTAATTTTGTTGATGACACTATTCGGCGTTCTTTACATATACGTGACTGAAATCAGTATACATTGTTCCAGAAATGTTAATTCTAAAGAATTAGTATAGTTATAGATCATATTTTGCTAAAACTGGCATGCGTAAAAGTGCTCCATACGTACACCCATTCATTTAGTAATCGTATGATTGATGGATGTATAGTTACAATATTCCTTATTTGTATTCACTATATACTGAACTTGTATTTATTCAATAAAACGTTGTATTTTTTTCAAGCTAATGGATCGTTTCGGAATCTCTAAAGTCGGGAGTGTGGCTGTTGAGACTTACTGATCTGTAATATTGTCTCGATATTTGCTTTTTAAAATTCCATAAACACAATGAGCTTCAAGGTGGGATAGTTGGTACCATTACATGTAGGAACTGCTTATAGATAGATTCTTCTAGTTAGTCACAAACAAGTAGAGCAGATGTTACGCCTTATTTAGTGATTTTGTGAAATTTTATGCCTGTAGAAAGGGTTACGCAGTGCAAATTATAGATTCTTTGATAGTGCATGTGTGTTTAGTGAAACTTGCGGGAAATTTTTTATTCTTCTAATATTTCATTTTCTTACTATACTTTCTATAAAGAATTATAAGTATGGTGAAAAGATTTTGCATACATTACTAAAAATACAAAATGCCTGAATATGCTGCAGCCGTTAGAACCTCCACCCAAAAACTCTCAATAGCATTTCTGGTTCTTAACGTTATATTATTTCTTGTTTTAGTAACAGTTTTGGCTAACGTTATTTTTACTAAAGTAAATCAGAATTCGACTCCTGATATAAATAAGCAGCAGTCTGATACGCATTGCTTATCTGACTTAGCAGGCGCGCAAAATCTTCTTTACAGTGAGTACATGAGTGTTATACATATTTTAGAAGGTTTTGCAAGCTTTTTGTTACATAATCTTCTCTACTCGTAACACCTATGTCCATTCCACACTTAGTATTATTAAGATTTATTATACAAAGCGTCATACTCCATTATCCATAATCTCAATAATCTAGTTCTTAAAGAGTTGAAACATAAATTTTATTGGGGGGGTTTACAGCTAGCATTTCAAAATAATTAATATGTATATTAAGTAGAAGCCACTTGAAAGCCTCCGCAAATGGATTATGTAATATGAAAAATCCTTTGAAATACCTATGAAATAAGTTAATATATTTTAAAGGATATTCCAAATAACTATCCCTAATACTTTACTATTATACATCATTATAAAATCGCCATATGGTACAATTTGGTATTACTGACAATTATTTTCTAAGTGATAGTAGGTAAGTCTGGCACTATGTCCTGTCTGGTATAAGCTCGCCTCCTACAAACTGAGACCAAAATCTATATTGGGATATGAGAGTACTTAAACTCATCTGCTTTCTGTTGTTTATGTGATTGTGAAACAAGCAATACTTTACTGTAATACTGATGTATAATCTCCACCGTTTACACCGAATTAACTTCTTCTTCGTATAGTAGCACCTTCTGATGAACTGCTGGCTGACTCTAAAATCCACAAGATGCCTGTGATGTCAAAGCAGGTAACAGCTGGGCAGCTTTGGCAGATGCTAAGTATTGAAAATCGTTGAAAATGATTTGATAACTGATTACAACATTATCACATTCATTTAAAAGGTCCAATGAAATAACTTACATTTATCAACACTAAATAAAAATTGCATTATCATTGTAACCTAAAAATAAAATCTGTGAGATAAACTGAATAGCATTCTGAAAATTTGGTTTTCTTCGTAATTGACTTGATACAACTACACCATATTTGTGATTTGAAAGCGTATTAAAATTTTGCGACGAGTTTTGTTGTGGCCAGATTGGATAATGGATATGTATTCAATTAAAAGAAATAGAGGATGCTGCCAGTCAGGACATCGGATCCGTGTTTATGAATTCATCATAATCGAATAAAAACTTAATTAAATTTGTGTGGCATTTTTATTATGCCACGAAACAGTGAAATTATATAAGGGGAAGTGATTCCAGTCCGGCACTGCACGGGGATTTTTGCTTTATTTTGTAGAAAATAAATTAATTCGCTTTGGACGATGACATCCCACAAGCTCGGGTAAAATTAAATAACTACATGCAAAAGCCTTTAAATAATTTTATTCTTGATCTGCCGATCAAATTGCATAGATTAACCCCTGACGTACAGACCAATTTGTAACTACGAAATACAGTGGAGTGAATTACATGTTAATAAGTCACTGATATTCCAGGACCCCTTCGTTTTGTATAACAACTTTTAGTATATACCTAATCTTACTTGGACTTTAACGCTTAATTTGGTACTCAACTAGCAGATACAGATTTAAAGTAGTCTCAAATAAGCAAATAACACTTGTTTAAAATAAATGAAAACTCTTCAATACACTATATATCTTGTGATGGACAATTTAGTAAGTATAGCGCATCGGAATAAACATTTGGTGGATGAACATTCAGTTAGGTGAACATAGTCTTTGACTTGTGTCATACATTGCGATAACTTATTATGTGGGTGAAGTTAATAGCTTTTGAGGAGTAATAATAGGGAAATCATTATAATTACGAGTTTTGTTGATGAACCCTTTGGTTTCTTAGAGACGGCAAAAATTTTGAATTACGCCTTTTTTTGTTACATATATATTGTGTTGTTTATAGCTCTTATATGTTTTCCTATTAATTGTACTAAAAATCTTAAAGTAAACTTTAAATTGAGTTTCTTTTTCTCACCGCATCGGCATGAAAAGTATTATTTTCTTGTTTTTTAATTTTAGTAATCAAACACTTACAAACTTATTAATCCAAGCGCATCCATAGTTCATTACAAAAATATAATACTTATAGAATAGTTTAATGTGTACCCCCTTTATAATGCATTAGGGCAGCAGCAATGTGACCAAAGTCTACAAAGATAGGAAACTCTCAAACTAATAAACACGGTCACATTAACTCTACACCATGCTGGGCCTGTTTAAAGAAGGATTCAGTGAATTAGTGTGAGTGACTAAAGAAGCTGAATTTTTTGAGAAAAGGAAACTGATGAATCAGCGAACTAATATAATGAATATGATAACATTAATAACTGTCCAGTGACGTAGTTGAAAACCTGGGATGCAATTTGGTCATCTCGCTCTCCCTTCCTCTCTCCATACTTACCCCGTTGCATACATACCTACCAGAGCGTTAATTTAACGTGATTGATGATAGGTGCAGCGCTAAAATGACCAAGTACCTAGCTAGTCGTTCTGCAGAAACATACATATAATCTTAGTTTTATAAAATATAGTGAATGAATAAATGATACTTCCTCATGATTATGTATGGTTTTACCTAAATACATTTTTAGGTCAATGATTCCACCTTTTCCTCTCCCTATTTGCTAGAGAGTATGAGATATAAATGTACAAGTGGGTAGGTATTATGTTCTGCCAAAATATATGGTATTATCTACCAGGAGGATTTCGCTGACCTATTTTTGGTTTGATTTCTATCTGTTGTGACAGTTAAGGCTGTGGTTAAAGCCCGATAATTAAATTTGACTTCTTGCCAAATTGATATTTTATAGCCATGGGGCCTACAAATAGCTGCTAACTCGATTTTTACGCCATCTTTGGGTACATCACTATAATACACTAAAGCATCTCTATGGAATTATGGAGTTCAATTAAATTCTGGGTTCGATCCGAGAGTCTACCAGTCAATTCGGTTTACTGACAAATATTTTCTCAGTGACAGTGACAGTATGTAAGTCTGGCACTATGATCTGTCTGGTATAGGCTCGCCTCCTACAATCTGAGACCAAAATCTGTCTTGGGATATGAGAGTACTCAAACACCTCTGTTTTCTGTTGTTTATGTGATTGTTAAACAAGCAGTCTAACGTTAAATATTATTATAATTCAATTTGACAATGAATATTAGATGATATAATATCTGTTGTTAAACAGATGCTTATAATGAAACAATGGTACCATAAAATAATATCATCGTATATATTTACACATTGGTATGTGAGCATGTGTCTCATATACTTATATAAACAGATTAAAATATCCATGAATTCGTGGAACTAGACTGAATTTTTCAGCTCGTTAGTCGTCAGTCTAACACAAAACATCACGGAAACTAATACTTTTCTTATACTATAGATGACAAGCGTATGCACAAATCAAAGTAGAAAGCATTTGTTAGTTCACATGCATTTTATTCTAGATTTAACTTTTTATTTGTCTGTTTCTAATTCATACATATTATCTATATTTTCAGCACAACAGCTAGAGAGTAATGAAAGCTACCGTTCAGTTAAGATGTATCTGCGGATGAGTGAGGTATGTATACTTGTGATGTATCATAACGTGTTGGTTGGTAGCAGTAAATTGTTACTCCATGTTTTTTGGCTAATGACAAAAATCTCACTGGTTGTTAGGTGATGATAGCAAAGATCATAAACAAGTTTTTATCCTTAGTACAATAGCATATTATATTTTCAAAGTTTTGAATTTTTTGGGGTAGTATGACTGCCTGGCGCAAGCACTTAAAAACTTCCTAGTTGCTAATATATCTGTTAGTTGTAATATTTGGAAATAAATATATTTTAATTCCTGTTTTATGCCATCTGATAAACCTTTGTTTCTCTAAAGGAATATTCCCTTATTTCCTTAAGGGGTCGATTGTAACACATGTCTATAAGAGTGTAGTGACAGAAGACATAAATAATTACAGAACTATACCTGTATTGCCATCTATTTCTAAAATAATAGAAAAATTAATTAATAACCGGTTATGGCTATATTTAAATAAATTTAACATACTGTCAAACTTGCAATACGGTTTTAGACTAAGAATTTCTACTGAACATGCTGTTACAGCAATCTGTAACCTTATGGCGTACCTTACGTTCGTAAGCAATGTGTGAAAATTAGCGAATTCGTTAGTGATTTGGAGAGTCTTAGCTATGGTGTACCTCAAGGAAGCGTAACGACCTTTGCGGCCTCAAAATAAACCACGCGAATATACTGCTATTGTCTTTATTGGCACAACCATGGAACGATAACTGTAATTTATCTGAAACTTACTTTATGACCTTTACTATATATATAATAGCCAAAACAATCTCGATTAAAATATACAAATGTTACCTCATTGACGCTTCTTGTGATTGCCCTTACATTTATAAAGTATCAAGTACAAAATACCTTGGAATCATGATTGATCAATGTCTGTCCCGGCACGCTCACATCGAACTCCTCGTAAATTAATTTGGATATTTAAAATTTTCCGTCATGTCAATCTAAAAGATTTAATCAACTGAATTTACTTATCATTAGCACAACTGATTCAAAATTATTGTATACCAGTCTGGGGAGAAGCTATGAAGACAAAGGTTTTGGAACTGGAAGGGGCACTGAGGTCTTTAATAAAAGTGAAGTACTTTAAGCCCTATCAACATACTACAGATATGCTCTACCGAGATTCAAGACTACTATCAGTCAGAAAACACTATATCCTAAACGCTGTTTTAAAATTACATAAATATCTTGATTACAACCCTAAAAATCTCAATAACCGAAGAAGAGGTAGAGTAGCCACTAAAGTTACTGCTCGGTCTCGGTTTGAATCGTGACGGTATACCAAGCAATCTACCTATACCTACAACACTGATCCTTGTGGAACATCACTACTAGCAATATATGTTTTAGCCTCATACTGGCAAAGTGCAACTTTTTAATCTGACTAAAGAGATATGTTAAAAACTATTCCAATAAGATACCATGGACTCCCAGTAGATAAAGTTTGTGAATTACGAGTCGATGATCCACTGCATCGAAAGCTTTGCTCATATCCGTATATATTTATGTGTCGGTCTGAAGGACCACAAGGTTTAATATTAGGTCCATACATTACGATAGGTTTGATTTGGAACAATGATGGCCGAGCGGTAATAGCTATGGATTGCCGTGCCGCAGTTACATGGTTCGAACCCCACCGCCGGTTTGAGCTTACCGCATGGTGGAAGGGCATTTTGCGAATTATCGCAAAAACTAGCTACCACTCAAAATAAGAAAATCTGTCAAGTGCCAAGCACCTAACAGTGCGTTCCGGCAGCAGCCCTTGAGAGCCATTAAAATTACAGGCTCATGAGACTTAACAACTGTATATTTCAGGGCGACGGGCACAGTGCAATTTTTCACTAATGACAAAATGCATCTGCTATAGGCAGAGGCTAGTCCGCTTAACATCTGGTGGAAACATGTCTGATGGTCTTAGAAGTAGTACCCTATTTTGTAAGCATTCGAGTGCACCTGAATCGAATGGGTTAACATTGAAATAATCCATAATATATTTCAATTTTCAGATACAAACAGAAGATCTCTTTGATGAAAATGCCAGGCTTCAGGAGAAGCTGCGTCTAGCGACTGAGGCGTTAGATTCTCGCATCAATGCAGGTGAGAATCGCTCGCGATTTTTATATAATTAGTCATATATTAATAAAGGATATAGCAGAACACGGCCTATGATCTTACACGCTCGATTCTTGTTTCATAATTATTACAATTATTTTTCATTTTTCAATTTATTAATGTAATGTGACGGACACTTCCTAATATTAATAACATATTAATAAGTTTTTTCATTGATTCAATCACAGATCGCCGATCGCCATATTGTTCCGCTGGCCAAGTAGTAAGCTGTAGTGTTATGGTAAACTCGCGTTGAAACTACACACATACTCATGGTCGCACAATTCATGTATCGCCACCAATCGATGTTCATCGATGACGCGACGTATCATAGAAATAATTGTTTTTTTGACACTGAAAAGTATTTCAATTTTATGACAAACGCGCTGTAAAATGTGGCAAGTTGTGACGCTGAGTTTTAATGGCTTCCACAGCCCACATATTATTGCCATGTGAAGCGATTTTTTTTCGTTTTCAAAGCCAGCACGTCTTTTCTACACGAATCAATTTATGAACAATTCATCCTAGTCCAGTTATGTGTAGAAGGGACCTACGCTTAAATAAGTAAAAATATATAACATTCAGGTCTTCCCTTATTGCTTGGATACATCTGATCATGATCAGATGGCTGTGTTGTGACATTTGTATTCTTGTATGGCTATGGTCGGTCTATTTTTATTCTCTTTGCTTACCATCTTTGCCGCCTTTTTGGCGTATTCCATGCATTTTACATGCATTACGTATTGCATTTTACGGTATACCTAATACAGGCAAATCCCACAGTCCAACATTCAATAAATTATAACCTCAAAATCCGATATGTTTTTTATTTTTTTTCATTCCAAGGAAGTGTCCGTGACTAGTTTTTAATTTCGATCGCTTGAGTGATTATTGTAGAACCCAGAAAACAAACTCACGGCTCAGTAAGACTCTAGGCTAAAATGTAGGGATGAAAAACCATGTCCTTTTAGTTACTAGGTATGTTAAAATTTACATAGGAATCTTAATACTATCTTTTTATTAGTTACATTTAATTATAAAGTGTTATTCCTATTATTTAAAATTGTGTTAGTTATTCCTTCGACATTTAATTTACTGATCTCCGACCGAGTCTTTGAAGAATCGCCTGTAAAGAAAGAGCTAGTGTCGGTTCAATATAAATTTGACAATTGTCGTCTTATATAAAGATTACGACAAAATCAATTACTTCTCCAAAAAAAATAACAGTCAAACAACTTCCGAGATCATTTTAATACCTTTTTATGTTTGCGTGCTATCACTCTTAATAATAACTTAATTAAAGATAATGTTGTCTTAGGTTTTCGCGATTGTTACACACAGTAACTAAACAACTTTAAACGGTTTAAATCGCGTATAATTATCATCATTTTTGTGAAGTGAGTCACCCCGTTACCACGATAACTGCAAAGTGTTTGAAACGTCGGGACAAAAATAATGATAAATATACGCGATTTAAACCGTTCAAACTTGTTTAGTAACTATTAATTAAAGATCTTGATGAAATTCATCACCCTTTACAATTTACTTACATTTTAGTTCATTTCAAATATAATTTTAGACCGTCTTATATGTAAACATATGTAAATAAAAACCAAACAAAATTAATATTTAGATGAGATCTATCAATTCTGTATATAAAAACTGCTAGTCTAGGATAAATTGTTTTAGAAATATAGCTCTTAATAGAATTTGATAGCTATCATCTGAATTGAACATCTTTGTATACATACGAGTATATTTTTTGTGGGGTATATACTAGTTATAGCATAAAGTTGGAGTATATAATGAAAAATTTAAAAACATTTTTTGTGGGTTTGATATATAATTTAATTAATCTAAGTATCTACTATCGATGTCAATACATTCTTGCCATTTTATTGAAAGATTATTTAAACCTTTCCGGTATATCTCTGTTGACCTGGAATCTGCTCTCTGTGAAGAAAATTATCTACCGTGATTAAATTTTCAAAATAAAGTAGTCATCCATGATCCATCCAAAGCCATATTTCGTTACATGTCACAATTGTTATATAAAATATAGAAATACATTAACTTCTATATTGGTTTATATAACAAGACGAGCCTACTACAACACGCATTGCAGTCTGCATATCAGTCAAAGTGTGAAGCACCTATTTTTTTAAAGTTTTTGATTTTATCGATTTGTTGCAAACGTGATGTTGATATACTAACGCAAACCATGCTGATAATTCTGTGGTTTTGTGACATGGACCAGCTGGATCAATAAGATTAGCACTATCAATAAGAAGTATGTACCGCACATAATTATTTGACCTATGAATACTACAGAATTATGTCTTATTTCATGCTAAACCAGAAGTTGTTCGGAACGATACTATCGAACTGTTGACCATTATATTAAATTAGGACAGACTATCCTGTTAGGTAGTTCCAACTTTGACAAAGAGACAGCGTCTCGTCAAACATCCCGCAAAGCCTGAAGACAAAAATTTTTCAACCAGTGTGTGTTGCAAGTGATGACTTATGGTAATAAGACGTAATCCTTAACTGTGGTGTCTGTGGCCTTTAGAGCAAATCTCAGAGTCACTCAACGATCTATGCTCGGAGTTTCTTAGGGTGATAAAATACGGAACTAGGAAATTTGCCAAAGAACTATTCTTCCAGAATCTAAAAGTTCAAGTGGCAATGGGCAGGTCTCTTTGCTTGACGAACCGATAATTCATGAGGAAGAAAGGTTCACGAGATGTTGTATATACATTTCACCGGAATACGTAGAATTGGTAGCCCCCGGACTAAGTGGACTGACGACATCGTAAAAATCACGGGGTAATGATTATAGTGGTTCATTGTGGCGTTATAAGCGCGTAACAGTCAGCCTTACTCTACAGGGTCAAACGCGACAGCAACCGAACTTATTCCGTTAAGTATATAAACATATGACCGCGTTTCAGCTCTATCGTCATATTCTGTGCGGAGACTATGACTAACTAAATTAAAGTATTTACATATACAATTTTATGCATCATAATTTCCAGTGTTTCACTCCCGGCGTTTCTATCCTCAGGTCATAGTACTTGTGCCCTTCTTTTAATATTTTTTTAGGAAATGTACAAATTAATTGTATGCAAGATGCTACAAACGCTTAGAATTTAGCTTGTCCAGAAAGCCTTCCCAAATAACTCCGTTCGCAGAGGCATCGGAAAGAGCCTATAAATAAAAACATCACAACTGACTTTTTGAATAACACAGTTTGTCTAATAGATCGGGATCGTCTTCTTGCCTCTGCGGAGCGAGAATCAGGTTTCTGGCTTCAGGCATTACCATCTGCTAACATTGGGACGCTAATGGACAATAAGTCGTTTGCCCTTTCTATTAGCCTACGAATTGGGTCAAACACAAATAAACCACATAACTGCTTTTTCGGAGCCCCAGTAGATCGCCAAGGACACCACGGCCTTTCCTGCCGTCGAAGTGCTGGCTGCCTTTTTCGCCACGCCTCTTTAAATGACGTTATCCGCAGGGCCCTTGCCACTGTAAACGTGCCCGCTATTCTTGAGCCGAACGGTATAGGACGTGATGATGGCAAGAGACCTGACGGAGTGGAGTCGTGTAAGGCCGCTTGTTTGGGATGCCACTTGCGTCGACACGCTTGCAGCCTCTCATTTACCCTACACCTCCAAGAAAGCGGGGGCAGCGGCAGTAGCAGCAGAAGGCTCCAAAAGGCGAAAATACGAGAGTCTCGGCGATGGTTACTTATTTTGCCTTTTGGAGTAGAAAAATTAGCTCCGTGGAGTCCAAGCGTATGGTTCCTATAAAAAGAAATATCAAAGCGGCTGAAAAAAAAGACAAACGAACAAAGCGATGGCGCTTACTTCGGCCAGAGAATTAGTATTGCTATACAACGGGGTAATGCTGCCAGTCTTTTGGGTACTCTAAACGTGGATAGTGACCTCAGCTCTGTTTTCTACTTATGATTGCCTCCTGGTAGAAAACAGGGCTCACAATTTTTATGTATAACATATTTAGTTCATAGATATAGTAAAATTGTTTATTTATTTTTGTGTTGCTTTTCTTTTTACATAATGTAAATTTACTAAAAATATATTATTTTATAATAATTTATTGCACAAATCGACACGTGCTAGTTTCAGGACTGACGTGAGTTTGTGAGTAATCCAACGACAGCCTAATTTACTTATCCAAATATACATTGAAACAAAATCTATTCAATCTATTTGCCCCATACATAAGTATGAGTACCACTACTTCATTTTCTCGATTTGTTCTAGAGTTTCCTCAAGGCTACAATGTGCTGGTTTCCTTCAATGAGTCGTCTGACAGCAGTTACATTTTCCTCAGTTACCACAATTGACAGCTGACCTTCAATACCTTCACTAATTCTATATAGCCCGGTCAATTTTGACTCCAAGAGTACCTAAGGGTTTGTAACACTCCTATTTGTTGGTCTAAATCGATTGGACTAATATATTATCTCTTAGATATGGTGTTTCGATAGTACCTGCTGCTGAAAATATAATTAAAATACTGCATCATTCATACTTTTTAAGTAATACGTGGGGTGCCGGGCTAGAATGTCACGCCCTCCAATTCCTACCTGTGGGTGTAGTATGAGGCGACTTAAGTCAAAATACCGGTGGCAACATCGCCTCCTGATGAACTGATATTTGAAACTGCAGGCCACGGTGCTTCGCCCCTGTAATGTCGTGACAGAAAAGGGCGCGTATAACGGAGTGTCATATTTTGTTTCGTTTACGTGAGCGTGGGTGTCAATGCGGCTAGCTGTCGCCATCAAAAAGGGGTCAGCCATGCTGACGCCTGCCTCACCGTCGGCATTGTTGTGTCGATCACGTAAAGTACCGACATTCCGTAAACAAGGAAAGAACGGCGCTAAAACTTCGTTTGACAGTAAATTATTAGTAGAAATTCCGAAAATTGCCATATCCGAGCTAGGATTCTATAAATTGTCTCATAAAATCGATCTCAATATGTGCTATGAAAAAGCTTATCAAAATCGTGGGACTCTTCGTTATCTGTTAGTCTGTTAGTCTATTCGTCCGTCTGAATGTCACGGGTCTCTAGCTTGTAAAATGATTGAGTTGGATGCAAACCTAAATTTTTCGATATTTTGTGCAGTGTTAAACCAAAGGAGTATTTGTCTATATTTTTTAATCATATTAAAATAATGAATAGATTGCACGATCGAGACATGTCTCGCTCGTGAGCTTGAAGAGTCAAGACCTCCTGAGGATGCTTTGTGTAGATCCTAAACGCTTTGAAAATTCTTCCGGTTTGGCTGTGTGGCTTAACAGGAATATAAGGCGGAATTGTCACTTGATATATATTTTAATATATATCAAGTGTTATTATAGAGTTTTATAATAGTATTCATTTGATGTTTAATTTAAATAAGAATTTGTAATTTTAATTATATTGTTTCCAATGCTTGACAGGGTAGCTGAAGAATATACTTTTTTGCTTCATATTATGCGGTGTGTCATCCCCTAGAGATGGTTAAATACAGTAGAAATGTATATTTTTTTCTAGAGAACTTCATCTAAGTAATTTATAAATGAGTTGTCAATTTTCGAGCATTTTTGTTACGTGGTACAAAAATGAAAGAGTCGAGTCAACACTCGCACCTGGCTTATTACATTATTCGCTTTTAGCCAGTTTATTGTAATTTTCGTAAGGCAGTTTCGTATTTTTTTTAAATAGTGCTAGTTATATAGAATTTCCACAAAAGCTCAATAATGTGGTCATCTCTATAGTCCAAATATTTTATTGAGGTAAGAATGGCCTATTCCCAAAAACAAACACTATAAACTCTTTTGTAAATTCTACTTTGAACAGCGAAGACGCAACCATGGACTTAAATAATTAGATAAGCCCATATGTTTACTACACCGTCCAAAATAATGTTTTTATTTTATGAAGAGGAGAAACATAAACTTGAGTTTCTTCTTTTGTGAGACCAAGTTCACGGGCTGTTTTTTATGAACAAGCCTCGCGTATTTAAGTAAGAGTAAACTCTTGATAACACAAGAAAGATTTGATATATTGTAAGGGCGACTCTTTTATATACTAAAATCTATGTTCCGACTCCATAACTTTTTCTTCCACCACTAAGCACATCCCTAGTATAAAATAAAAAGTTTAATTTCATTATTATTTTTATGTAGTAGAGATGTAGGCCGCAAATGCGGGATGAAATTTAAAATATGTATACCTACATTGGTCAAGTGCAGAAAATATCCCATGAAAAAGCGTATTTGATATATCTACGCATTTATACTAAGTACATAGTTTCTTACATAAAAACTAAAATGTGTAAAAACGGAATCACGCAAGTTTTGTTTAAGGCAAAGTGCCTAGTAAAGTTTAGTTTCTTAGCAAATGAATAACTCTGGGACAGACGTAAAAAGTAGGGTGTATTAACGATCATCGTCTCTAACACCGAAGTAGTAACTATACCAAATGACATTTGGAAATAAAGTCAAATACGCTTTGGTTGTAAGTACGGCCTTCTATCTGACGCTAACCATCCTTGTGAATGATGGCTTTGGTAGCTTACCGCTGTAGTACTTTTGGGTAATCAGAGCGTTGTAAAGGAACAGATGTGCAACCCACTTACATCTACATGAGTGGTGTCATGCTACTCAGCGCATTATTCCCATGGGAGACCTTTTACGACATCCAACAGGATATGCAACAGTCCTTATATTCTTAAACCTAATGTACGACCAATTTATTGTTGTATGTAAATATACTAATTTAACCGGAATAACTGTAATGTTTCAGAGTCGGCGTTCAATGAAACAGATGCAGAAGCGTAAAGATGACTTCGCTAGATCGGCCCGTGCTATTATGATGGCAATGAATTAATGCGTCTTTTCACTGAAACCGTTATCGCACATGTTATAGGACTTCGCCCTGATGTAATACTATACAACGATGGGCTGTCCATTGTACTCGCGATGTAGTCATTCTTATATAAATAAATAAAAAAAAAAAAATTAACTTATAATCTATTGTGCTAATTAGTAAGATATGTGTATTTAATAATATCACAGGGTTCTGTGGAGGTATTGTTATCACTGTCAATTTTTCCTTTTAAGACCATTTAACTTTACATTTCATAGTTTTTTGCCAAAATGTATGTTATATGTTAAAAGTTATTTTTGTGCACACATTGTAAGCAATAACACAACAACATCATGAACACAACAAAAAAGAAAACATCCAAATGCATGTGCTATAGCTAGGTACTAATAGATATGATAGGAGTAAACTATAGAATATGAGTCAAGTACCATGTTCATATTATCCATTCCAGACTTGTGAAACGAAGATGCATGTAAAATTTAGGTTTCACAAGTTTATATATCTACTTATGGTATTTCTAGTTGAATAAACGTAATAGGTATTCGACTAAACGAAACTACTTTTCCTGTGATATTATTATCATTGTTAAGTATGCTATGATGGTGCAAATCTATTTCCAGTGACATGCAGCACATGTACCTAACTACTTAGCTGAGTCCCTAATTCTGTATCTACGAGTATATTTGCCATATGAAAATTTAATTAATTCATTATTTCCACTAAAGATCGTGATCTAGTCACGTTTTCGTAATCTCATTGTATTCTACATACATTTCTTCATCATATTCTTTATTTTATATTTGACTATAGGGATATTATTTAATTTGTATGATGTAATGTGCATTTGTGCACAGATATTTGTAATTTTGATATGGCTCGAATTATATTCGCTTAAAACGTATATTAAACGTTTAATATTTAATCTCAATAAATGGTAAACTGCAAAGTTTTAATCATTTGTATATCCTACCTATTAAAGTAATTAGTATTTCTTATATTAGTATAAGTATCTACAGTCACGCTGTTTTGTAGCGCACCGAGAGGGATACGTGGATCTTAGATAGGGCGATGCTAGATATGCAGAGAAGAGATGTGGGTCGGTTCGCTTCGTTTTTTATTGCCATCATTTTTGGAAGGCTAAGACGGGAGCAGCGGTACTTTATTAATATAATTAGAAATATTTTCTATCATTTCCTTTCTCTGTCCCAGTTGATATTGTTAGTCTGAAGAATTGCCACAATATTCTTCCTCTGTCATATTATTGCCGCTACGCTGATCATCAGGAACTTAACCAGCTCCTCCTTGTTTCGACCGCCTATACCTAAATGCTTTTGTCCTAGAACTAGCCACTTTAGTAATGGCATAAGCATCAGTCAAAAAGTTTACTATATAATGCGTATCAGTCAGGCTGCTAGTTGAATAGTTTCACCCCTGGCGAGTGTTAAATGAAAGGCTAATAATTAAAAGCTATAGGTAAAATAAATGAGACAATAATACGGGTGTTGCCCTCAAGATATAGACACATCTAATGGGGACAACGGAGCTACACTATAGAAGATAAATAGGCGCGACTTTCCTGCATGAGACAAAGTAGAAGATAATAAAAGCTGGACAAATCGGTAAACGTTTAAGATTTTTTCGGTGCAGAAGTGATAGCAAGAGCAACGGCATGATAGTTGTACCTGGTAGAGAATAAAAATATGGGCGATTGTGGTTAAAAGAACGCGAGGACACATTGTTTAGTGAAAGTGTTAAAAGAAAATATGAGACTTTATATTATGAGCGTATATGCACCGCAGACTTGATTCGAGGAGTAAAGTAAAAGAGTTTCTACAGGATGCGTATGTTTTATATGCAATGGTAATACTCGTAATAATACGAGAAAACGAGGAGTTGCACAGTGGTGATGATTTAAAAGAACATGTGGGAAGAATTATGAAAGATACGAAAGCACCCATGGAGGATGGAGTTACAGAATGAAAATAAAGCTTTGCCTTTTACTTAGTTGTGCATATTGATTGATCCACAGGGAACTCCTCCTTAGACAGAGCTTTTGAACTTGCAATAACATAACACAAATCAAAATGGGAAACAAAATAGAGAAAATCCTTTAATAACATTACAGCAGCACGCCAAAATTCTTCTCTGAATAGGTTCATACACAGAAAAGAGAAAGCAATAGAAAGGTGAAAGGGGCGTGGCACGCGAGCTCACCATACTCCTAAATTAGGAGAAAAGACGAGGGATATCTCTAGGGATAATATTGTAGAGAGAAGAGTTTATTTTGGGACAACAGAAGAATATGTGTTTCACATTTCCTTCGTCCAAACCACATTCACAGAGGGAGTTAGAAGTTTGGCCAGGAAGACTGGGTTACAGGAATAGTTTCGACTCGGACGGCATATTGTAGAGGTGGTCACTTTATCAGCGTTTTGGAATATTGAGAGCCAGAGTTTATTGGGCATCTCAGGTAGAATGTTACCATAAATTTATATTCTAGACTCTTTTCATATTCTAGAAATTTGCCATTTCTGGTTTCAAGGGTTTTTTAAAGATGGTTTTAAAGTCGAACAGATATCTTGATCTTGAGATTCGTTGCGCACTGTACCGGCGTGACCAGGAATCCAGGCAAGGATCACATTTTTGCCGTGAGAGCTACATTCGGAAAGGGCATTTCTTATTTTTAAAACAATTGGGAACCTAGATTTGGACCGAAATGGGTTAGCAAGACTAGATTGGAGGCAGATTTGGTTTCTGAAAATATGATAGTTTTGTTCAGATTGTGTGATATTACAAAAAGGATGGCTTCCAGAATTTCGATGGCTTCTCCTGAAAAGACGGAAGTGGTAGAAGGACATTTATAATTGAAAATTATTCTCGTAGATGGGATCCAACCTACAACACCAATTGGACTATCTAGATTTTTAGAAGCATCTGACGGCAGTCCAGACCTTGTATTCTGTGAAGAATTTATTTATGAAAACCTTATTAGCTTCTATTGTGTTTTTATCAATACCAAAATCCAAAATAATGTTAGGTTTGAAAACGAATAATTTGTAGGATGATGAGTACAAAGACATAACAGGATTCTGAAGGAGGGAATAAGGAAGAAGGGTGAATTGTAAATAGCTGCGGAGGAGACAAAGGAAGTTCTCAGATGAGGCTTTATTGCATGAGTTATATAATGTCAGTAAACAATCTAGTTTTTTTCAAGAACAGTTTGAGTTTTAAGCTAATTTAAAAAGGAATTTATCGGAGAGAAACTGTCTGCGAAGGCTAAGAGGAGGTTCTACACACTCAACTTGAATGGCATTGATAGGGATTTCAAGCAGTGTTCTTTCACCATGACAGACCAAAGCTACTTTGACAATATCACATGATTTTTTTTTCTTTTTTTTCCATTTGGATTAGTTCATATGTACAGCAGGCTGCGTTGCAGCATCGCGGGGTGTGTTGTAGCAACGTAGACGTAAACGGAACAGAACACGCGAACTTTTAGGTTATGACTTAGTCTATTTTGGAGATTTTCGTTATCATCAAAAAGGAGAATATCTCATTGGCTGCCATTCAATTCATTTGTTAAAATGTGTAATAGAGAAATACACAAATATACTGTTTTCAGTTTTTGCTAAATAATAATATCTAGAAATAGCAATCGCCGATTATGCAATAAGTACAATTCGTTTCAATGGAAATAAAATGATTACAAATTTAATTAGCTGGTAGTTACTATTGTGTCGGTCTCCCTGATTTTCCTGAATCCCTATCTGTGCCTATCTCTAATACCACCCTCTACGAGAATTTCATGTGTTTGTAATAATTTTACTACAAATAAGCAAGCCTATAACATATTATATCGGAATTAAGCTGTTCTTCGCAGTAATAGCTTTATTTTATTCTTATCGTCTTTTTCTTATTCAGCATCTTCACTGCTGAAGGTCGTGTCTTGTCTGAAGTAGTATTAATCGCTCGATGTACTATGCTCTTCCACGTGATTCTGTTTTCAGCGGTCTTTAAAGCTTTTGGTATAGACATACTAGTAAGCTATAGGGTTCAGTCAAGACGCTTACTTGCCTGTCATTACTACATATTCAAATTATTATATAAAACCGCATAAAAACTTATTATAGCTCAAACGCACAGTACATCAACGCATCAAAGCCTATGGAAAAGTTTATCGATAAAAATGTACTGCATCACTGGCTACTTTGACAATGGGATACCACTTTTTGTTCCGAATAAATAAATAAAAAAAGGTAAAATTTTACTAGCTATCCCAATATTTATTTTCTCGTAATCATTTTGCGTGCAGTAACTTGTGAACTATTTTTCAATTGTCTATGCTCAGATTTTACCAAGGAACGATTTTAAAATTGAATTTTACTTGACTGAGAGACTGCACAATTACTGTACAGATATTGTCGACTGGCAAATTTCACCAGATATTAGGGGAATTACCATATATCTGACTCTCTCACTGAAAGGGATAGCTTGACAAAGTTCACAAGAAATTAAATCTTACCACTCTTTAGATAAGGTGTAATTTCAACTGTTATAAATTGGTTTATTAAACGTTTCAATTGGGTAAAAATGGGACTAAACAGGGAATCGGATTGTTTGTAGTGAACAATAAAGATGTAATGTCAAGTATCATTTATATGTGTTGAACTGGCTACACTCGTTTTCTAAGAAAACTGACACGGCTGCCACTCTAAATAGTATTTTATATCTCTATGGGTTCATATTTGGTTTACGCAAATATTTCCATGTTTTAAAATTTCGCCATAAGCTCAATGAGCTTTTTATTTACCTTCACCGGAATACTCATATTGGCCCCTTAATAAATTGTTTATCCTTATTACAAGGAAAGCTCTTGAGTTTTTGGCTCTTGTATTGTCATCAGAAAATCTTCTACACATAGAATCGACACAGTACATTTCTCTGATGATTAATTCTCAGTGCAGTCTGTTCGACCCTGGAACATTCTGCCAAACTCGATTAGAAAGTCCCAGTTTTTATGTATATTCGAAAATAGAGTCAAAGAATTTTCCATGTCCACTGTGAATTAATCTTTTTTCTTGCTTTTAAGAAGTATTTAGGTGCATATAGGTATATTTATATATCTTATATGAATGTAAGTACATGGTATGGATTTATATTAAAGTGGATGTGAGCTTATTTAGTTAATTTTAATGTACCTAAGTATGTGTATTTGTAGGTATTTATTTAAATGGTAGTTCGTGAATAATTCATCATTTAGGTGATTTTTAGGTAATAAACTGCCAACCTGGCTGATTTTTGTAACTTATTTCCTTTCGGTTGTCTGGAAAAATCGTTTTGAGCAATCCTCCTCAAGACCTCCCTTTGTATTATAATATTTGTGATAATTTTCACTGCAATATTTTTAAAAGTATGTATATAAAGTATTTTCTATCTCTATTTCTTTCTAAAATTGGTACATTTCATACTGATCTTCATTTCACATAATAGAATCACCGCAAGGTCACGTGGATCAACGATGGTCTAATCTGTGATAGCCGGCCGTTTTCCGACACCAACTTCTTGGGATTGATCTTGTTAATAATAAATTTAACAGGTGCCACCTAACTTTTGCTGAATATCTTCAACGTTGGTTTATCTCCAAATGAAAAAATAAAAATTTCCTAAAACTGTACTGCTACCCAGAAGAATAGATGTTAAACTCAAGGACATGCACGCAGCGAGTTTTAATTAACATTTGATATTTTAATATGACGAAAGTACTACTGAAGTTCGTATGGACAGTGCTACGAGTACACTTCCCATAAGATGGCAATGGACTTTGCCATGCACACCATGCGCAGCAATACCCTACTCAGGATAACGTGGTTACTGGCATGCTGCTCATACTGTACATTCTTTGCCTTCGCCGCCGTTGGGGGTAAACATGGAAGACTTTAAATATTTTTTGTTACATATGTTTTCTGTTTGTGTTCGCATACAGGATTTTACAATTGTTTAGATTTGATAGAAACTTATTTTTCAAACAACAAAATCTTACTTCATTCTAAGTATGGTAACAGGTTTCCGTGTAGACTGTAGTACCTACTATTGGGGAGTAAACAAAGCAGTGAAGGCTCAGTGGCATTGGCTACGGACTGCCGCGCAGCAGGTGCATGGTTCCAATCCCGCCGCAGGCTTGAGCTACACCGCATGGTGGAAGGGCATTTTGCGTTAGCCCGCCTGACTATTGACCACTCTCAAGTAGAAAATCTGTCAACCAAGCACCTATCGGTAACTTCGGGCAGATGTCCCTGAGAGCCAGTAATTCTAGGTTAAGCCTGTTCACACATTCGACCACATCATGACTTACCTGATGGCAAGTGTTGATGTTGCGAGATTGTGGTCAAAGACTATCAGCAATAACATCAAAAACAACGACAAATAACTTCTAGAAAAATGTTGTTGCTAATGATAGAAATTTTAATAAATGTTAGGAAACCACTAGACCTTTCAATTATTACAACACTCACAGCATCAAAACCGTCCACACTTTGTTATGTTGCCATTGAGTGTTACCCAAAACTTCGAGAGAGGTCCTGAAAAGTAATCACGAGCTGTGTTCGGGTTAGTAATAATTACTTAGTGGTTTGAATTAGTTCAAAATGTATGTGTATCACAGACGATTAGTTCAGAACAGAATCCACAGCCTGGACACAGTGAGAGAAGATTAGATTTCTGACAGATTGTGCAAACGGAAATAATCTGCAACTAAACTTTTGAACGTTCTGTGGTCTGATATAACTAACATTCAGCAGGAACTGTTAATAAATCTAGTAATATATAAGTATTATGTTTATATAGTATATATAATACTATACTATACCCCGCGGGGGCTGGGACACAATTACACCCCCCTCCCCCCATTGCTGCCTGTGGGTGTAGTAAGACGCGACTAAAGGTAAATTGTCGGAAAGCAGCGCCTTCTGAGGAACTGATATCTTATACTGCGATCCCAAGATGCCTGCCAAGCGTGGGGATTATCGCCAATCCCCCTCAATTAAATAGGGTCAAGATACAAGAAACGTCTATTTTTCTTTTTGTTATTTTTTTATTGTAAATAGTTATAATATCACGTATTCTGTGCTAATTTCCACCGGCTATTATAGTTATAAAGACACAGTTAAACTTGGAATTAAATTAGCCTTATATCTAAACTACAACATCAAATACTAAAACACGGCCAAGTGCAGTATGGACTAATATATTTTACTTTCTTTATTTGAAATGAAAAGTAGAGTGTTTAACACGTGTGCAATTCCCACTCGACTTAAATACCTCGTATGGGCATTGATTCCATTATTATATTTTTCCATTATATTTATCCACATATATATTCCACATATTTCACTATTAGATTTCCATTACTATAACTATCTACTATTTTAAGGAGTTGCTATGAAAAATAATTATACCCCAGTACTTACCATCATACATACATACATCTACACTAATATTATAAAGAGGAAAGATTGTTTCATTGTGCTTGTTTTTGTATGGAACGAATAAACTTAGAAACTACTGGACCGATTTAAAAAAATATATCACCATTAAAATCCTACATTATCCCTGATGAACATAGGCTATAGAATATTTTCAAATTAGTTTTTGTAATTTTTGTTAAATACCCCTGCGATGCTGGGGCGGGCCGCTAGTTGCTCTACAGGATTATTAGTAATATGCTAATAACCTCTAAGGGTTGACTTCTGCTAGTCCTAATAAACATTTTGAGATGATTATTCTTTTGTTTCGGAACAAAAAACATTTTTTCTTATTATATTTTGATTGTTTTTTTGGGTTTTTTGATATTTTTTTGACGGAATAAGCACGAGGACCACCTGATGTTAAAAGACTCTTGTGCTTGTAAATATTCAAAACTCTATTCAAAGGGAGCACGGCGCGGTCCAGTGTGGCCGCGGCGGGCGCTTTTGACTTGGAAAAACACTTTTAAACATAAAAATATTTTTAAAATACTTATTTTTAATACAAACATTTTATTCCACGGGCATCATTAACGTGTAATCATTTAGAAGTAATGTAATTAAATTCGAAATTTAAAGTATTATTTATTCCAGTAATGATAAACTCGTAGGCATATTCCTCTGAGAAAAGCTCGCCGATGCGCTATTATCCACTTACCAGGTCCTGCGCAAACATATGATACCACTACCGTACTAAGCCCCAACTTACCAACATTGGATGTTACCAACGGGAAACGTAAGCTGAAAATGCTTAAAGCTTAGAACAACCACGTTGGTATTACTAGTATCTAAGGTCGCGGCCACAATAACAGATTGGCAAAACTATGATGCTGGGGGCTTTTATTAACATTTTTGGCTGCTGCTTGAGCAGCACAGCAACGGTTTGATTTAAGGTACTGGTTGAAAATCAAGCCGTGCCAAGCTGTGTAGGCTTTCACGTCGAGAAAGACGGCTACAATCTTTTGGGGATATTTGGTATTAAACTTATAAAAATCGGGAGTAGAGGTGCATGGATGACTTGTGCATCCATGCACCTCATGAAGGCAGTTCACGCACAAGGAAAAAAATCAAGCTGCATGAAAAATATATATTAATTAAAAAAGCTTTTTATAAAACTGGTGATTATTAAAATGTTAGGGATATTATTATTGTCTTAGGGTGGCAGTCGTTATAGCATGGTACTAGGCATTTTGCGAATGTCCACATGGCTAGCTACCACCCTCAAGTAGAAAAATGTGTTCTAACGGTGTGTTCCGGCAGCTGTCCTTATGGCCAGTCACTCTAGGTTAGCCTGAACAACACCTTCGATCACGTCATCATTTACCATCAGCTGAGGTAGTAGTCAAAGGCTAACTTATAAGTATAACACATAATAAACAAATAAAAAAAAATCCAACCCTACCAAGTAACCGTCAGTCATATATGTATTAAATATGGTAATATATTTTTATTAGGTACATTTATATGTTACAAATTTGTAAAAGATTAACTTACTTACTCCTCTGGCGCAGCGACCCAGAGTGGATCTTGGCCTCCGATACAAGAGAACGCAATCTGTCTCGATCCCGCGCTGTCTCTTACCAGTTAGCAGCTTGGAGCTCGCGCAGGTCCGACTCCACAGCGTCAATCTAGCGATATCTTGGCCTTCACTTGTAACTCCAAGATATGCTTTCTTGACATTGGGATCCTCGCCCTTTGTACATGGCCCACCCAGCGGAGCCTTTGGACTTTGATCTCGGAGATCAGTTCTTCGATCTCGTGGTTCTTTTGTGAACGCCAGCTGATACCATCGCGTTGGACCGGGCCCAGAATTTTGCGCATAATCTTCCTCTCCGCGGCCAGAAGTTTGTTCTCTTCTTTGAGGGTCAGTGTCCAGGCCTCGCATCCAAACATCAGTATCGGTCTTACGACAGTTTTGTATATGGGGATCTTGGTTTCCTACTTAGTAGCCTGGACACCAACACCTCGTGGTGGTGTGTACACCTGTGTGCGCTGCACTACGACGGAGATCATTGTGGATCCGGGTGTCAATTTCCTCCTCCCTTGTGTTGTCTGTTAAATACATCCAAGGTATCCATATTTTACTGCCCCTTCTTCCTAATATAGGGTATATCAGAAGTTATATATCTAACACGTAACTTGCGAACATGTAGAACAAAATATAATAGTCCCATTGCTAAACTAGAATTGTATTTTTTTTTATAATATGTAGTAACTGTTTCTGTCTAAGATTGTAATTCAAATTGCAGTTTAGCCCCTCTTAAACTAAGTACTTTTCAGTTCAGCTACTTGATATAATGAGCACCATAAAATGCTTTGATACCCTTAGTTCTTTTACCAAAAATCGTAATCGCACACGAAATGTAGTAAATTATTACTAAAGTCATATTTAGGTGCGACAACGAGCGAAGCTAGGAGGAGCCTTAGGTTACTTGTGACCACAACAACGCGTGAGCCGAGCGAGCGAAGCAAGCGTGCCACGGCAGTGGCCGGCGATGCGCCAGAAGAATTATAGCTAGATGCAAAAACTTTGGTTATAATTTTACATTAAAATGTTGTTTTAATTTTGGTGATCATTTACTACTTTTGGGTTAGCAATGATTTATTTGGAGTCATTTTGCTTAAATATATATAGCTAGATGTTAAAACTTTGGATGTAAGTTAAGATTAAAATGTGGGTTTAATTTTGGTGATCATTCACTATTTTTGTCTGTTATATGTTACTATATCTGGTGGTAAGTTAAACATAAGCCCTTAAAAACGACTGAATCGAAATTGATGAAAATTTAATGGGACCAACGTGGAGGTAAAAGGATAGGACCAACTTAAATCCTACCTAGAGAAAAAATAATTCACAATTGACGAAAATGTCAATGAACATACGTTTGTAAACATACAGTTGAAAAGTCTTCCTCCTGCGTTGAAGTCGGATTAATAATAACTAGTTAAATAGTTTTCAATTTGTCCGTGCCCTAAGGTACGAATATTTACCAATCTGCACCTGAAACACAACGTAAATGTCTCTACATCATCGGTCGGTAGGTACTATTGAGTGTTTGCACTCTGGTATGTAGTGATTGTTACCGTGTACTGTAATACTGAACTAAACTGATTTTGCTTGTACTTACACCGATAAACTGAAAACATTGCGTCATCACCAATGAGCTTCTTCACTGGATTACCAATGGAGTCCAAAAATTTTCAATAGTGATTCGACCTTATTGCTCTTCCGTACACCCCAAAATCGTTCCCAGGTAGCAATTTGACGTCGTATGAACGTCTTATATTTTGTATAATATAAATAGATAGCAAAAAGGGGTAAAGTACACTATATAGTATACATACCACACATCAAGTTACTTATTCAGTGGAAATCTTGTAGCGCCCTACAGAAGTACAGTAGTACTTTACACATACCTTCTTTGCAGACAGAAAATCGCTAGCGGTAACAAATACCATCCAGACATCTGTTTAGCAAAGAATCGCATGACTTTTACGCGTTGTGCAAGTATCTTTCATATTACAGAAACACAAACATGTATTTTTTATTTATTCAAAATGCTAACAAATAAACTTATAGTAAATTGTTTTTTTGTGAAATTTTGTATGCATATTGCTGAGCCTAATATGTATTGCTAAATATATCATATAGGGCAAAAATAAATTAGCTGAACTACAAATATAATAAATAAGTAATAATTATTGTAAATAATTAATAATTCATAAAGTTTATAGTAACTATTAATTGTATGATAAAGCTATCAATAATTTACATCGTAAAGTTAAAAAGAACATTTTATAAAGCTTTTGTTAATTAGTTTGTCACAAGAATAAATTAACACGCTTATTCTCAGTAATAGTCTTAATCTATTTCCTTTTCAGTGAAGTACATTTACATTATTTCTAAATATGATCACAAGCACTATCGCGTGCTAAGCGAAAATCATATCAAACAAATTCCCGCCTTGGGCATAACATTTTGTACTCCAATAATTTGTTTGATACATTAACATTAATAATCGATTGGTACTACAAGAAATCATTGTGATAATAGAGAAGCCTCTGTCTATGTTATAATGATGGAACCGGCTAAGATTCGTGTAAAACCTGTGATACTTACCTGATGGTAATGTTCAGACTACATTTAGAATCATTACATTTTGTGGTATAAAACAGTGGACCATTCTGACGTCAATCTTAACTTTTCTGAGTTAAAAACATAGAACTATTTCTTATTATCGCGTCATTCTTGAGCTAAAGTTGTGGCACGACGTTCGCTCGTGCTTGGTGTACCGAGATTGACATAAGCTCGGGGAGGCCACGCCGCAGACCGCTCGCGTTCCATTAGGCCGAGGCAAGATGCCATGCTACTCGCACGACCGCTCTTCGGCCGCGTGCTCGTCGTCGACAGCGAATGAACCGATATCACCTGTAACAAGGCAGTCTGATTGCATAAAATGTTCGTAAATTTACAGCTGCGTGCAACCATATCTGACAACATACAGCTCCAGAAACAGACAATTGAAAATTAGGAAAATCATATAGTTTTTTGTTTCGCAGATCAGATCACAGCAGATCGATAATTAAATTTAACTTGCATTTTTAAATTGTATTTATGTATAAAATGTTAAATAGTATTTAACTATACTTAATCCGCGCGGTTTAAATTAGTGCAAGTGTGTGAGTAACGGGATGGAGGAGCGGGATTGCTTGCGCTCATTAAGTACTTAGTACAACTCTTCGGTACGCCGCCGCACAACCGTCGTGCTGACGTTGTACGGTTTAGGGTTCCGTCTGTTATAGCAACATTAGCATCTCTTAATAATAAAAAATATTTTTACAGGTATTTTAAGAAAACATCAAATTAATACTTTAATAAAACACTTAAAAATATATCTAGTCACAATTCCGCCTAATTTTCCTACTAAGCCGACGTGATGTACGCAGCGTAACGTAGCGCACGACCAGTCTCGATCGTGCGCTCGTAGAGTCAATCAAGACCTCCTAGCACAATGATTTACGTGTAGAAGCGAACGCGTCGAAAATTCTTCCGGTTTGACTGCGTGGCGTTTGTGACGTCAAGTCGGCTTAACAAGAAAATTAAGCCGATATATTATTTTATGTTTTAAGTGTCTTATTAAAGTATTCATTTGATGTTTTCAAATACTTTGAAAATACTTGTTCTTATTAAATATTGTAGTGTATATGTAGACGTAATCTATAGTTACTATTAAAGTACGTGTGTGAATGTGATTTGAGACAGTAATATATAGAATATTGAATTAATCGGACGTTTCTCTACAGACGCGCTCCCTGCGAACCCCACGACATTACATGACGACCCTGCCAGGCCCGGTGCAGTGAGAAATGGAGTGTGCTGCACCGGGATGGCACTTCAAGAAAATGCCAGGATCTGAGAAGAAAATTAAGAAAAAGTTTGAGACCCAAATATAACCACAATGTACCCAAAACGTTTGAAAAGTGAAGTGTATAAAGGAAGTTTGGAACTTTGAGAAAAATGCTGATAAACTGTTTTGAAACCAGTTTAAGAATATTTTATGTAGTTGGTCAAGAAATAATTGAAGAATTAATAATAATGGGAATAAAAATACGAGTTGGCAGAAGAAAAATATGAAGAATTAAGAACTTTTGAGCAATGAAGAGAAAAATATTACCTGAAATAAATAGGGTACATGAAACATGGAATTTTATTTTAGAAAATGAAGTATAATGGATTTTCAAATAAAAATAAATAAAAGGAGTTAAGAAAAATAAACAATTTTATAAAGAAAGAAAATGTATTATAATAAAAATATTGAATGAAGATTTATTGTCAAACAAGACATAATATTTGAAGAGGATTTTTTTATAGAAAATAATATGTGAGGAATAATTTTATACAAATTAAGAATTAAGAAGAATATTGTGAAGAATAAAATTATTTGAAAATTGTCATTTTTACGAAGGGGAAGAATTATTTAGCAAGAAAAAAAAATGTCATATAGGAAATGGGAAAATCTTCTACTTCTGCTACTACTCAATGGAGAACAGGATCACGGATAAACGTACAGGATAGCGCCTGGTCCATACGCAAGGTGGATTAGTAGCAGAGCGATCCAGGTTCCGAATTATCATCATCATTGTCAAGGATACAAGAAATCGAAAATCTTTTACATTTAGTGTTTATGTTTTTTTTATTTTTTTTATGCTTGATAGGTTAGCCTTTGACCACTATCTCACCTGATGGTAAGTGATGATGTGGTCGAAGATGTTGTTCAGGCTAACCTAGAATTACTGGCTCTCAAGGACGGCTGCCGGAACACACCGTTAGGTGCTTGGTGACAGATTTTCAACTTGAGGGTGGTAGCTAGCCAGGCGGGCATTCGCAAAGTGCCCTACCACCATGCAAATATATATGTGCTCGAAAACAAAACGTATTAAACTGTAAGTATTTTGATGCAGCTGCATAATATTAAGAAATCATTTTTTTGTTCATGGGCATATTTAATTATATTACATGAAGAACAAAATATTTTAATATTGAGATATTAAAAGCATTTAAAAAATTATCAATCAGTTGGATTGTGTGCCTATATAGTCATATTTTGTCATTTGTTTTCTATATAAAATGGATAATTTTGACTTACAGACGGCTATTGCCTTGTTGCCAAAAATGACTGGTCAAGAGCATATTACTAGGTCACTAATAGATAATATAGAATTTTACAGCTAAATTATTAATGAGAATTCACACCAACATTTGATAAATTTTGTGTTGAAAACTAGATTAACGGATGTAGCAAAATTTTATCTTAAGACGAATTATAACTTAATTGAATGTTTATTATCAGATATGAAGACACATCTACTAACGAAAAAGTGTCCAGTTGCATTACGTAATCAACTTTTTAATTGTAGACAGAGAAATAGATCTATAGAAATATTTAGCAAAGAAATAGAACAATTCTTTTATGATTTAACTTTAGTTCAATCAGATTAGTTTAGGAAGATTTAGAAAGTAATCTTGTTATCGTTCATAAAAATAGGATATTGCATTTTTTCAATGATTTTGTATAAGTATTATATTTGATATGTATAACAATTTAAGCATATTTCGGTAATAAAGTCGGTATTGTCTAAAACTTTTTGTAACTTTCAGAATTTGCTCGTTATTTGCAAGTTATTATTTTATCTACACCTTCCACCATAGAATACAGTATACATCATAATTATTTTGTTAATGTTGTTACTATTACTTGATTAACATCCCTTCTACATGATTCTCTGTGCTGTAAATACTTATGGAACACTTTGTTTGAGATATATTTAATTGTAAAGTTAATTATTACAGTTAAGATTAAAATTAAGAAAATATAATCGTACGAATATTTTAATAAGAGTGTAAGGTTTAAATTTATGTCATTGTTTAGGTACATACAACCTATACTAAGATGAAAAAAAAAAGAAAATTCTACTAATTTTCTTTTTTTAATAAATAACCCCTATGGTGTAGTGTATATGTAGACGTAATCTATAGTTACTATTAAAGTACGTGTGTGAATGTGATTTGAGACAGTAATAAAAAGAATATTGAATTAATCGGACATTCCTCTACAAACGCGCTCCCTGCGAACCCCACGACATTACAATATGAATTTCCGCAAGGTAACGGGTAAGGCCTGAATCTATTCATTACATTAGCAGCTCTTGTTGTCAGCCAGTAAAAAAATAAAATAAAACTAACATTTAAATTAGAAGCTCATATCAGCGCATGCGGTAACGTGAAAATTACTCTAATCGCTTAGTTCGAAACTCAAGAAAATTTGATCAAATAATACTTTTTATATGGACGCCCTTCTTCAATTTAAAAATCCTATTAACAGATTAAACACATAAAATTTATCTTTCCATTGACATGAGCTCACAGAAAATCGACAAGTCTAAGTTAAATTCTAACTGGACAAAAACTGGTTACTAAATGGACGTTATCCAGCACAACGATGACCGGTTTACTGGTAGCTTCATAGTTCAAAACTTGAATATATGCGACGTGGTATTAGCTCGTAGATATAGCTTAAACCATAACGGCAAATTTAAGCTAAACTTCTGAGATTGATTAATGTAAATCATGCAGAAAAAATCATTGACTAGTCTACGCTTACTGCCGTAGGTACGTGCCCGTGCCAGCCCGTACCAAAGATTATACTTTCTATAGTCTTTGTTTTTGTGATTATGATGGCACAATCACGAGGCCCACCTAATGTTAAACGGTAACTTCTGCCTATAATAGATGTATTTCGTCACATGTGATAAACTGCGCTGCACCCGTCACCCTGGGACATACAGTTGTTGAGTCTCAAGTGCCTGTAATTTTACTGGCTTTCAAGAACTGCTTCCGGAACACACTGTTAGCTGTTTGGCGACTGATTTTTGACTTAAATGTGGTAGCTAGCCAGGAGAGCATTCACAAAATGCCCTCCCCCATGCGGTGAAGCTCAAACTGCGCGGCGGGTATCGAACTATGGACCTGCTGCACCGCCGTCCATAGCTATAACCACTCGGCTATAATTACTTCAATCTGAGCACAATCCAACTCAAAAATGAGGAAAATATTACAAATAACATGCCAATAAGTATCACTAACGGAGGCAAATTGTTTTACAAATCAGGATAACGCGAAAATCCGCATGATCACGCTTTGCCCTCGTACAAGGGCTCTGTGAGGATAGACCGCCGTTTTTTCCTACTATTCATTTTTCATACATTGGGAATGTTATGGAGATGAAAAATGTTTACATTTCCATGTGATGCTATCACATTTCTATACGATGTCACACTTATATATGTTTATCAATCCAATAATAATTACCTACGACTAACGTCCGTCACCAAATTTATCAGTTACCATCATCATTCATCACCCATCAACAATTTTATCATAATTTTATTACTGACTTCAATTATAGCGTGCTCTAAACATTTCGTTTGCAACCGGTTCGACGCGAAGAGCAAAAGTGACTAAAATGAAATAAAATTCCTCAGTTCAACTAAAGTGGAGTGACCTCACGTCACTCCACTTTAGTTGAACTGAGGAATTTTACGTAGCTTTCGTCGACAAATGTCCCACATTCGCGAGAGGACTTAATTTGATGCAAACGGATGCCATGTCAGATCAATGGAAGTCGATCAAAAACGTTTATTGTACCGTAGAATAAATATTTTAACTTTATTCTTCGTAAATAGAGCGAATAAAAATTTCTCGTGTCATACGCTAATTAAATAATCACAGTGTGCATGCTAGATATCCTGGATAGACATCACTTATATATATATACTTCCACAGTTTCCATTTCCGTTTCACCTCATAGTTCGTCATTGCGTAACTAAAACACCTGTATATCATTAGTACAGTCAAAAAGAGCGGAATTAATTAACGGAGTCTGTGTTTGTTTGATGGCGTTGAGCGTATACCAACCCTCACTCAATCACAGAAGATTTATCGGTTAAAACCATTCCAAGAGTTTAAATACATATATATTGAATAATAACATCTTTTTCCAAGGGAAGCAAAAATTAATAACAAACAAACATTATTATGTTTTCTTAGGTTATCGCGATTGTTACACATAGTAATTAAACAACTTTAACTAGTTTTATTACTATTATTATGTACACTCCAAAAAAACTTCTGTGAATATTATAATAATGCAGAAAATTTTATATTTAATGTAGTGAGGTGCCTATGCGAATAAGTAACTAGTGTTATCCTATTCTGTAGTGCAAGAAACGTAGATACCTACTCCAGATAACAATTAAGTAGTTAGCCTACATTTTGTATACATCCATAATTCACACTTCTCGCCGTTAAATTTTGTCAAGACCAGAATTGCCCTTTAGCTGTTAAAATGTAACGAATATACGGTAAGACTTACTTGCTCAAATAATAGCTACATAATGGTCAAAATGAACTATAAAACTCCTAATCATTTCAAAGACATGACCTTTTTTCGATTCAGAGCACACTTGGTGCGGAGGTTTGCTGAGAAATGTTTCTATAGTTTAAAAATGAAATTAAGAATATTAAACTGAGTAGCTTTATAATTATATTTAATAATATAAAATTTGAGATCATCTTGACATTTTAACTTTAAATGAATTAATTTGAAATTGCATCCATACGCGTGTAAAGACAAGTTTTAGCGGAATGACATTGTTATTATTATTTTTTTCTAAAATTGTACCTAAAACTTATGAATGAATAAATTAATTTGAATATGCGTAAAAGTGTGGTTTGATCAATTCAATGGCTGGAATTCGTGTACTCAGGAACCATGGGAACCTAGCTGATTTGACCAGTCGTTGCTGTTTGTTAGCACTGTGAATGAACATGAACGTAAACTTCATTCGAGATGAGTCGTGAAAGTACACAAAACAGCTCAACAGCTTTATCCGAACCAGATTGGACTAATCACACGTGGATGCACCTGAAGCACGCATTCGCTTTGAAATGTAATTATTGGATAAGTCTATACACTTATTTCTCTACGACATTGTTGTTAACAGTATAATTAAATTTTATATAAAAATAACTGAATACTTACAAAAATATTTCCACGGGTGTGTTAAACGCATTTCTCGAAATAATCAAATCTAAATAATAATATGTTTAATCTTCAACTTTCAAAATACACTCGAGAGCAATGAATCCGGGTCACTTAAAGAATGTTAAAAATCTCGGAAACTAAAAATGATAGGTTAATGCAATAAATTGTATTTAATAGACAATGTAATACTCCTTAAATGAAAGTAAAAAAAATATGAGTCACCATACATTTTATTAACACAAAATTACATAAAGAAAAAAACTGCTGATCTCTCCTTAAAACAAAAATAGGAAACATGAAATTTTTGAACTTTATTACGATTTTCTTGAATTTTAATACTTCGTATTGCCTCCTCGTGCTTCCATTACTGCGTTTACGCGGTTTGGCATGCTGTACACCAAGTTCCTTATACGATTTTGGGGAATATTCTCCCATTCCTCTGTGAGAGCAATTTTGAGCTCACGAAGCGTGATTGGGGGAGGGTTTCGTTGTTTTACGCATCTGCCTAGCTCGTCCCAAGCATGCTCGATCGGGTTGATATCCGGGCTGCGCGCTGGCCACTCCATACGAGTAATGTTCATCTCTTGAAGGTAGTCATTCACAATCCTACCTGTATGAGGTCGGGCATTGTCATGCATAAATATAGCATCCTCACCTAAATTGACCATAAATGGACCAACGTGATCATTGAGGATTTCTTCCACATATCTTACGCTAGTTAAAGAGCCGTTTTCATTGATCACCAGCTCTGTGCGACTTTCAGAAGAAATTCCGGCCCACACAAGTACAGACCCACCACCGTAGGCTACTTTTTCTTCGATGCATGCTTGCTTGAATCTTTCCCCTGGTCTTCGATACACTCTGTGTCTTCCATCGTGCTTGTAGAGCATAAATTTTGATTCGTCGGAGAACATAACTTTTGACCAATCTTCAATACTCCAATTTACGTGGCTCTGGGCATATCTTAGTCTCGAAATACGATGCCCACGCTCCAGTTTAGGGCCGTTTGCAGGTCTAAGGGGTTTTAAGTTAGATTCAGCAAGCCGACGTCTTACTGTCCATGCACTTGGGTTACTTCCTCCGAGGCGTCGAAACTGATTGGTGAGTTCAGTTCCTGTGAGAAAGCGATTTCGAAGCATGGTGTTCACCAAGTATCGGTCTTCTCGTGCTGTGGTACACCTGGTTCTGCCCGTTCCTGGTCTGCGTAGGTTAGAACCAGTTTCTTCGTAACGTCGGAGAACTCTTTGTACTGTTGACAGCGACACACCGACAGTCCTGGCTGTATCGCGCTGACTCCGGCCGGTTTTCAGCATTGTAAGTATTCTGGTGCATTCTTCAGGCGTAAGCGACATAATTTCAGCTTGAATAATGAATATAGAGCACTATCAACATGGTTTATGTACCCACATAAATGACAGATTACAAACAAAAGCAAAACCAAATGCTGTAATTTCGTAGTTCCATCTTCGAAAGTGGCCCATTTTCAAATTAGATTTTTTTATGATATAACTTTGCAATAACTAAGAAGTTTTAATACCTTCATTTAAGGAGTATTACATTGTCTATTAAATACAATTTATTGCATTAACCTAGCATTTTTAGTTTCCGAGATTTTTAGGATTCTTTAAGTGACCCGGATTCATTGCTCTCGAGGTTGCCTATGTCAAGTTTGAGTAGTATATAGGCTATATAGGCTATATATATATATATGTATATATACATATATGTATAGGCTACGAATTAATAATGTATTATCATATTTGTAGTAAGTAGGTAATAATCTGATATGTTATGGGCATTTTATGCAATAATGAGTGACATACTCCCATATTATTTACAAAGAATACGACAGTAAATATTTTGACATATAAAATTTGACCAGATTCATTTTACTATAGTAATTTTTATTTTTATACACAAATATTACAGACAGTCATGTCTGTTATAATTATGTGATTATTTTATTGTTATGAAGTTATTTTGCTAGTTTTTAAGTTTTCGCTACCAATCATTAGTATAACTCGCTATGTAGCGGTACTAATTATGAGTTATATAGTTTAAGAATAGCGCTCTCCATACAAACATAGTTTCTTCATATTAAAAATGCCAAACCAAATCTTTTTTTTAGGTACTACTCTCTTGATTTGAGTCTACTCTCTACGTTATCTTTGTATTCCGTTCTACTTTTAATAATATTAAAGTTAGATTTTTCATACAAAACGATATTAAAAACACAATTTCACTGGCAAACTATTGATATTGAAAATATGTCGAACCTATGTTCGTAAAGCACTTCTATATGCTGCGTGTACACTACCCCTTAAGGCTTGTTACAACTCCAACGGCCTTGAGTGTTTGGTGCAACTAGCCTAGCCACTACACTCCGCATAGTTGCCAGCCGTGACACCCGCCCACCCCACCCCGGTCGCATCAAAGTATCACAGTCCCGGGTTGAGTGGGCTCACTCGAAACAGGAAACCGAAAATGTAACAACCTAATTTTGAATACCTAATTTAATAACTACGAGTTTTCACTATTTAATAAATTTTTGTGACGATTGCAAACAGAAACTTTCGTATTTATGATAGTTAAAGCAATGATGGCACAGTGGCATTGGCTATGGACTGCCGCGCAGCAGTTCCATGGTTCCCGCCGCGGGCTTGAGCTTCACCGCATGGTGGAAGGGCATTTTACGACTGCCCGTCTGGCTACCGACCACCCTCAAGTAGAAACTCTGACGCCAAGCACCTAGAGGTGTGTTCCAGCAGCAGTCCTTGAGAGCCAGTGAAATTACTGGCACCATGAGACTTAACAACTATGTCTCAAGATGACGGGCGCAGGTGCTATTCGTGACTTGCGCATGAAATGTATATGTTATAGGCAGAGGTTAGTCCGCTTAACATCAGGTGGGCCTCGAGCTTGTTCAGTCACAATAAAACTAAAAAAAAAGTTTATGAGATGAGTAGTAGGTATCTATATGGTAGTATACCAAGTATCTTTTATTGTATGTGATGACGAGTATGCGCCCTGCATAATGCGAAGCGGTTATCGGCTCCTGCCTATGGACATTTGCTATACCTGCATAGTACAATCGATGCGTTGCCTAACCTTGAAGACTCTATTGTATTTTTTTTTTACAGGACCCAATAAGTTAACTATGAGGAAATAAAACCGAAGAACCATATTATAGCGACCTTAGAACCATTATTATAAGTGTATATTTGGCAAACAAGTATAAATTAATTTGAAAGTAAAAAAACACTACAGATTATTTATTTTCTTATCGTTCCATCGAAATTTGAACTGCAATATTTATCGTTTTATAAAGCCCTTCTCTTTATTATGCCACTCGGTGGGCTTAGAAGATAAAATGTAATAATATGGCGTCTAGAAACCAGCAGCTTTTTATTATTTATCTTTTTATGTACCTAGTGTCCCTTGCGCTATCGAGACGAATCTAATGATATCTCATACAATAAAATCGGTTAAGCCGTTTAGATGTTATGGTGGAATAAACAAACACACAAACATACATACATACAAACATGAATCCTGAAAACATAATTCTCTTATTTTGGGCAGTCGTGTAAAAAGGCAAGGGATGGAGTGGAACGTTCAAGCCCGAAAATGAGTAACGAGGTAATAAAGTAGATTAAAACGGTATCGAGATAATAAATATAAGGCAATAATAATAAGGTCAAAACTTTTTTCCATTGTAAAATCGATTTGATATCTGTTCGAAAACCGAATATTCAGTGTCAGTTCAAATTCGGGTTCGAATAAAATTCTACCGGCTTTTCGCTGTAACGAGAGATATATCGTATCAAATACTTCGGCTCACTGATATTTGTGGAAAAAATAGGAATAATATGTTCCATATTGCGATATGGATTTTCGATTTATTTAATAAAAGCCATTGAAGCAGGATGAAGCACCGCATCGCCTTGTTTATTACGCTAAATATCTAGCAATATATTGTACCTTTACCTTAAGATGAATTCGAAACTGGAACTCTCTAGAGATTCAGGCACCTATAAACCCAGATTATTGAAATTTTTAACGTCCTGAAAGTATGGAGCCTATGCAAATAAGTATTTTATTATTTAGTACGTTAATTGACTTAAAAAAACAATTAGTGTAAAAATTAAGAATTAAATTAAGCAAGATAATTTATAAAGTAGGTGCGAGATATATATATATATATACCCACTAGCTTTCCACCCGCGGCTCCACCCGCGCGTATTTCATTAACATTAACCGCTTTTTGAGCAGTTGGATAAAAACTATCCCATATCCTTGCCCGCGTCTCATACTATTTACTTACCAAATTTCATCCAAATCGGTCCGGTAGTTTTGGCACGAAAGCGAGACAGACAGACAGATATAGATATATAGACACACAGACATAGTTACTTTCGCATTTACTTATAATACTAGTATGGATTATTGGTCTAAATACCTATATCGGCGGTATGCCTTTCTTTACATAAAACTACAAACTTTATAAAACACCGCTTCTATAACAAAGGAGTTAAAGTAACCTAAAGGCCAAGGTTGCAGGCCCTTATGTATTACAAATGCTCTAGGACATTTGGTAGGTATATTGAATGAAACGTTGTCTATATATTTATTATCAACCTTATTATATAATCAAACATATCGCAGATGACAAACAAAAGAGGAGTCCCGCTCAGTATTTTTATTTATTTTTTACTCATTTGCGTACTAAACGAATTTAGTCCAAACTCGGTAGAACGCTGCTTTTGGAACAAAAGAGTTTAAATTATGAATTTGCAGGAGTTTTATTATCGTATTAAACTTGCACTCATTCACTGAGTAAAGCTTCAATCTCACGCTTTTTCCGGGTGTTTGTGGGGAATAACACCTATTTGTATATTATTTAGAATGTTAATGAAAAAGTCCGTGAAATAGTTTCCTGCAATTCATTTATAAGACAACCTACGAACATCAATTATAATATTATTTAAGATCAAGTTCAAAGAACTACCAAAATAATTATTATTCGTAGAAGAAATCCCTAATACCTACGTAACATATAAAACTGCTCGAGAAAATTTTGTTGAAAGAATCTTTTTGATATAAAATACTTAAATCTACGTTCTCAAAGTTATATCTTTTATAAGTATATGATCTACAACATTGTCCGAAAACAAGATAAAATGACTGCATGGAAACTGATTGCAGCGCTTTAATTAAATCGTGGTCTGTAAATAAATGCGTAGATTTCACGTGCAATAATGTAAGTCACATATAATAATATATGATGAACATATTAACAAAAAAATCAAAAAAGATTGTAGTTCAATTCAGTTTGGCTTCAGATGTTACTCCGTCCCCTCAAGACGGTTAACAATAGTAACAAAAGGTTAAATTTCAGCTATGACATACTCACTACGATAGTTCTATTGGAAGAGCATGCCCCGGCTATAGGGATAAATGGCCGCGAGTTCGAGTCCCGCTCGTAGTTTAAATATTTCCTTTTATGTAAGCTTAAATGCAAAGCTGGCGTTAAAGCAAAAAATAAAAGTTAGAATTACCCTTTAATCTTCTTCGCTGACGTAAATATTGAAGTTACGTGAAATACACCGCTCGTCTAGTGCTCAATACTGTAACTTGTGTTAAGTGCGGTAAATTTACAAAACAAGCAGCACGGATACATAAACATTGAACTGAATTCCATTAAAACTATGTGCGCTTATCCGCGCGTAATCCTGCAAAGTGCATGTCTCTTCTTTAGAGTTGCATGAAGTTTTAATATGTAATAACACCTTTTGGAAAATAACGGAAGCGGGGCGTACTTAAGGGATCTTTAATTTTTTTTTTCTTTAGTTGGCCTATTAAGAAATATTAATGGGAAAAATATGCAGTTATAATTGTTTCAATAGTTGTTTGTGTAACAAAGTTTACACCGACAACCTTAGAAATTTATTTTGTGTATTTATATATGTCAGTGTACGAACTCTGTGTCGCCTGAAGACATTCCAATGAGGTTAGTAACGTAACTCGTCACAATTTTAAGCTCAAACTAATAAAAATCAATACGCATGTAGGTTAAATATCTATATTAGGATATCTGATGCTCCACGGTGCGTAGGTTATACTTGAACTGGAGTATCGTTGAAGCATTTGATAAGTTTTAAATCAAATTGATTAAAAAATTTTGCATGTATGTCTTCGAACAAAATAAACTAAATCAAAATCTACGAGCAACGATATCACAGACATCGGTTCCGGACGTTTAACATAAAACAAGAATGTGTTCGGCTATTCTAAAAATAATGACGTACGTGAAAATATAATTCTGAAGACAGACACAGAGAATAAAAAACAGGCTGAGTGTGAGTCAGACCTCATTATTATAGGGCAAAGCATTGCGACCGCCCGTAAAAGAAAAAAAATGTTTTGGTTTTGAGAAAAGCTTCAAAGCTGCATTATAAATTGTCGTTTTCAAGAATGTGTATTTTTAAACACTCGTATATAGAATTTCAAATAACAAATCAGTTTATTTTTTAAATAGATTTAGCAGACACCTCTTTTTTTTCATGAAATATAAAATTTACTCCTTATTAAATACAAGATTTTTATGTCCATATGTACATATCTTGTATTCAATAATGAGTAATAAAGTATATAAGTATGTATAACTCTACTCAATGCCTCTAGTCATTATTACACTAAGTGCAAATAAAAAGTCGAATATGAAGAAAAAAATATCAATAGCTACGAGTAGCTGCTACAAGTACGGGTATCTACAAGCTACGTAAATGCTACAACGTCGCTGCTACTGGCGGAGAGCTAGGCCGCGCCGCCACGCGCTCATCGCCCCTTCTCCGGGCCCTAGTCTTACTCATCTGTTACTAATGCTTTACTAACGAACTTCGTAACTACGCTACGCTGCGTTTCAATTTTAATAAGGATGTAATAAAAGTTACAAAAGAGGTAGTCAGTCTAGTTCAGTGTTGGTTCTTCAAAAGTTTTATAACAATTAGTCTGTACACGCTCAACGAAGCCAAGCCCCGTGCAAAAATATTTTATACTCGTATAAATCGTAAAATGTTATTAAATAAATTGAATTAAATAAAATCTTGTTTAATTAAATAAAAATTTGGGAAGTTAACAGGTCTCTTTAGGGATTTAAAGAGGCAATATAATACCGGTATGTGGCCATCTGTACCTCCGATTCCCAAGACGACTTGGGGAGGTATTTGTTCCGTTCTTTCTACTTGAACCCTCTGGAGTCGCCATGGATTTTTAATATTACATTTGTAGCCCTTGGGATTTCCACGGATATTTGATGTTATTCTTGGACCCCCGGAGCCAAAAAGCTCCATGGGTACTTACAAAAACTTCAAAACCAGGAATTTATTAAAGGAACTATTCAACAAATTCAATTTGAGCTGTTACAGAGCGACATATCAATCGCTCAGTTTCTTAATTAATTCAATGTATTCATTTAATTCACAATTTTTTATTATTATTATTAAAAACACAAAAGCGTCATGTTAATTATATAAAAAAGAACAGTTATTTCTTTTGTTTTTCAATGATAAAATATACTCGTACTTTAACATTATAAATTTGAAATAATCGTTATATTACATTAAAAGCGGTTGTATTTATATTGTACATACAAAAAGTATGGTTATAATCCCACAGGAGGTTCAAAGAGGGGGTTCAAGTGGAAAGAACGCTTTGTTCAACAGAGGACATATCCCGGCCAATGATGATCGGTACGGGTCAAAATCCATCCAAACCAAACAAAATCGTATATATCCCTCATATCTGCCACACGTACACTCCGGTGTATGGCAATAGGTGGCTTCAACAGTTTCAAACTCCGGAGTAATACTAGACTTTTTCGACAGATATCTGCAGAAAAATCTGACTACGTATCACGAGCTCAGGCCCTGCAGATTTCAAAAGAACTTTCGCCATTCTACCATCGTAGCACTCGTATAAAATACACATGGAAATTCTTACTATGTAAAAGTGTAAACCATGTAATTATAATTACCGTGCCCAATGTAATTATTTTTGACACGGTGGTGCACACTCGGTATTTTTTAATCGAATTTGGCTGGCGCTTTCGATATACGGTATAAATTCCTCCCTTTGTGACAAATTTGATTGACACGACTGTACAGCCAATATTGCAATGAATTGCAATTTCACCTACCGTTGAAAATGACCTTTTACATGACGTTGAGTAACTTTAGGTATACAGAGAAATTCGATGGTACGGCATTACGGTTTAAGTGTGAGTAATTGAGATATAAGACATATATATATAACAATTACATTACATTGAAGCTCTACTACAGACAAGTTATAATGTTATCTGTAGTAGTGTATACTATAGACAAAAACCGGCCAAGTGAGAATGGGACTCGCGCACGAAGGGTACCGTACCATTCTCTGTAACCTAATCTTGCAAGTCACAGACACTTTTCGCAGTGTCCGTTTGAGCTGGGTAGGTACGTTCCTATCCTAGGTAGGTACGAACCCTAAATAGTGATCTCAATAATTGTTTATTTTTAAAATAAACATACAACTAAATATTCGGTGAATATTTCAAGTTTCTACCTGTTTTAATAATTATTATTTTATCAAATAAGCGGCGAAGACCTCTTTTATTGAATGGGAGTAAATATTTATTTTAATTAATTATATTTAAAGAGAACATAAAACGAAATATTATGTGAATAGTTAAAGCGTCTACCTGTCACTGTCATTAGTATCCAGCAAGAGACGGTAAAAAAATCTAGTTTGTTGTATGGGAGCCCAGCCCTTAAATATTAATTTTATTTTTAGTATTTGTTGTTATAGCGGCAATAAAAATACATCATCTGCGAAAATTTCAACTGTCTACCCTAAAAATGAGGTAAACGTTCACGTAGCACTTTGCATGCAAAACTTCAACGAGTTAAATCCAGGGATTGATTTGGTTACCTAGTAGTGGAGTTTTCACTTGGGTATTTTTACAATGTTAGTAAGAAACCCAAGCCACAAGTGTTACACCATTGAAGAGTAACATATTTCATTGTGTTACTTTAGCCAAACCATTTAGCATGGGTTACTCTTTGAAAGGCTATTGATATTTGTAAGAGACGTAAATGAGACGCTTTTCTATATGGGTTTATAACTGTTGTGACACGGTAACACATTCGAAATAGTAAATAATTTTAACATTACAAATAAATCGCATTTTCTGTTAAAGACATAAGTGAATAGGTAAGTTTCCTAGGAAATAAAAGCGATGTGAAGTTGACATTAAAATGTAAAACCCACATAAGTATACCCACCTCCAAAGAAGTTAAAAAATATGTAATAAAAAACAAATTATTATCACAAAATCCTAGACACAAATATTACACCTACTGAATCCAATACATGTATAATTATTTCAGTACTATGTATTTATGTTATGCACATGGCACAAAATTTGAATAATCGTTCTGAAAAACGGTGAGTTTTTTTAGCTTAGTTGGTTTTCGACAAATTCTTCTTAGGACGGATTAGCTTAGACAGAAACTTTTCAAATCATGTTTTTCTACTTGAATTTATACAAACTATCTTACGATTTAAAATGTAACAATCGGGTCAAATTAAATTTTTCTATAATATTAGCGATTTTTACTCTAAACAACTCTGTAAACTCTCTATCAAAGAGATACCGATAAAGCCGCGTTGACACGATCAGAGTACTCTCGGACCGAGTGCATTGGGATACCTACTCGGACGCTACTCGTATTGTGACAACCGGTAATCCGAGCACATTCGGACGACGGCGTCCGATCTGCGTTGACTCGGACCGTGCTCTATTGTTACGATCTAGCTCGGATGGAAATTGTAAAACAAAATGGCGGCTAACAACAATTTACAAGCGTCTCGTGAGAAGAAAAAGTGGTCTGAGCATGATACAATTAGATTTGTTGAACTTTATGAAGCAGAAGAAGTTCTCTGGAACGTTAAATAAAAGCTTGTCATAATTTGACATCTCTTCGATTAATATGTCTGCAAAAGCTTCGACACCCTGTAATAACAAATCCGTCTATGCCATATGAAATTGTGATCTTGAATGTTATTGATAATGATAAAACTTTGATGTGTGTAAACCACTATCTCTGTACACTCGTATGAAGCCGACTCGTACGAGGGCACTCGGTCCGAGAGTACTCTGATCGTGTCAACGCGGCTTAACCCTTGCCAGGGTTTTTATTATAGGTTACATATGGTATAAGGCAACAGTATCAATATTGTTTTCTAATAAACGAGATACTTGTACAATCTCTAAACCCCAAGGAAAAGGTCACCCTATCACTAGGTTTTGAACGAGTAACTTGCTTGGTTGCTGCTTGTGGAATGTTTTGGTTAAAATATCTAATCAATAAAATTCTCGTGTCAAAGTGTTTGCAACAAAACTCCTCCGGAACGGCTTAACCGATTCCTATGAAATTTTGTGTGTATATTCAGTAGGTCTGAGAATACGACGTGAACTATTTTTGATTTGGGTATATTTGTTTTCAATTTATTTGCCTGTTCCAATGGCATTTCTCACTCCTTAAGCAGCACACAGTAGGGATGAGAACTAAGCCGGTCTCCTGTCATTCTTAGACACTAACGCCCGGTTTCTCGACGGCCATTCAAATCTATGATCAACTAACAGAGCTGCTAAGTTAACAGCACTGTCAAATCAAATTGGGTTGCTGAAAGGGCGATTAGGATAAAATTAACTAATTAGAAATCAATGTTAACTGATCCGAGAAAGTAAATTTTGTATATGGCAACCTTCCTTTTTCCCTTCAATAAGATTTATCGTTCATTCACTTTCGTGTCAAATTGACAAATTAAAAGGCGGCAATTTGGTGATTTTTTCAAAAACTAATCCTGAGCGAGTGCAATTTATTTGAAAATTGTTTAAATTTGAAAAAATATAGTAATGGCTACTTCAATGGGAAAAAAATACACAGAACGCGAGAAATGCACGCTGTTGAGTATAATAGATAGGCAAGTATCTACCCATTTTAAGTTTTAATTATGTATTAAGCAAATGTTCTAGACCTTTATCTTTCTATGTCTTCTGTTTTCAGATATAAATCTATAATTGAAAATAAAGTTACAAATGGGGCATACAAAAAAAAATGAAGCTTGGGCAAAAATAACTCTGGCCTACAATGCTTGAGCTGAGGAACCCCGGACTCAAAAGCAGCTGCAAACTGCATATCTGAACCTCAAAAGAGTTAGGTACGAGGAAAACAGTGGCTGATGAAAACGTAAGTCCAAGTACCTTCTTATCTATTTAGACAGCTTTATCTATTCTTCTTATAAGAATATGTGAGTATGTAAGAATAACAATCTTTTTATTTCAGGTCAAACAGTATGTACTCCGAAAAACTGAATGCCAGAGTTCACAGATGGGGACAGATAGATTACAGGACAATCAATGGACAGATACCGATAGTACAGATAATGTAAAGCTCAGATGCTCTGATATCTAAGAAACTAATAACTATGTCCTTGCAGAGGATCTTACATTTTATTCTAGTTTAGTTACCTAATGGTGTTCAATAATGTCATATAGTTGAAATAGTATACTAAAAATAATAATAATATAATATTTATGTAATATATATAAATATATATTTTTAATAATATAATATTTATGTGAGATAAGCATGTTTCAGCTATAACATTTGATTACTTTAATCATGCAAATGTCACAGCTGACTAACATAATTGGCCATTTCGATTAACAGCTTAGCCTTTTCACATCATGTTATAACTTAGTTATGTATTTGTTTACCTTCTGTTTTTAGAATTATGATGAAAATATAATCAAAAAGTTAAAGTTAGTGTGTTTCAAAAACCTGTACCTGGCCCTGGACTCCTCGTCACTATAATGTTCCATAGGATACATTCTTTGACGATAAAATCTAGACCTGGTAGCCGATTGCTCATCTTCACTGCTACTAGTCAATGACAAAGATGAAAGAGAGGATTCCATCACCTACACTATAAAGAGCAATCCAAGTATAGTTTTATTCGTTCTTGTATTGTGCACAGAAATCTATTTGGCTAGTATGTTTTCACGGTTCCGTTTTAATTACTTAGCAGGAATGTCAAAATAGTCCGCTTAATAGTAACATAAGTGGATATTTATATAAAGTTCTGAGAAAACAGCAAAATAGGGAGCAAAGTTGGTAATTTACACGTTAATCGTCCGATCTCGGTAGATTAGCTAACAAATTATTTGACAGCAGGTTAACATGACATTTAAGCTTGAACGCTCGTTCAGAAACCCAACTTACGATTTAACTAGAGATTAGTGTTCAAATTTGACTGCTGTGTTAACTGATCAGAGATTACTATCAAAGTACTTGATCAGCGTTCCTGCACCCCGAACTCGACTTAACAAGAGATTTAACACATGATTACTTAATTTGTTATTTGAATAGCCGTCGAGAAACCGGGCGTAAGCTTCCTCTCACTTACTAAAGTTTAGGGGCTTATTTGTTTTCGGCCATTATTATTGAATGTGGGTGAATCGTAGCAGTGACGCTTATATCTATAATTTCACTTTCTCATTGCAACTCTCATATTATTAAGTATATTCCCAAAGAAAATGTGTCACATCAATTTGCAGTTCTTTAATTATGTATTTCCATTTTGCCGGAGATAAAATTTTTGCTATTGCCAGCACAAAATGCTATACCTACATCGTATATCCACGCCTTTACATTGAGTTAGGAAAATTTTCATTTGAATGCCAAAATATTCACTAGATATAGTTCATATGGCAAAACAACGTTTGTTGGGTCAGCTAGTATTTACAAAATATTTAATTTCTAAAGGGCCTTAAATCATAATCGTCTATATCATCTTATAATTTAGCACATAGGTATACATAGGTTTTTATCCAGCGCGGTTGAAGTGGTGGACAGAAACTAGTATGAATATTAAATGCCATACCTTAGAACGATGGTGTAAGAGCGGCCGACTCTCAGTGGATGAACCATCGCCTTCTATACTCCTGGACTGGTACCCTTGAGCCATGCGAAGAAACACAACCATCGCTGCTGCCAGAATAGAAGCATAAACGAAGTATTCCGTTGCCTGAAACAATTGGCAATTTCTTAATGTTTCTATATACACTCTGATAGATATATGAAACAAAAACAATGTTTTATTAAGTACATATTAATTTTTGCCTTTCGCCGTTGAGGTGCATCCTTGTTTTCGGAACGCACACCACCGTAATTTTGACAGATATCACAAATAAGAACTGTTTATGTGTTTTATAATAATAATTAGATATTATGTTTAAATATTAGAAATAAGAACAAGTTTATGCCATGAGGTGGTATTTTTTGTTGCTTGTAGCCCAAGTAAGAAATTAAAATACAAACTTTCGAAAATATTACATCTGTCAACTGTGTGTACAACTGTCACTTTGGCAGGCATCAAAGACATATAACCAGACAATTTTAAACAAGGAAACAACACGTCACCTGATTCTTTCTGGCCGATATAATGAGGATGCGCAATTTAATTAGTGGGTTGAGTTATTAGTTGACCGATTATTTCAAGTTTATTATTTATTTATTTTACGCTCAGTTCAAAGGATTTTTTAAACTCAACACACGCAGCACATTAAGTTCAGTGGGTTAAAATAAAATGAGTGAGATATCCACAACAGAGCTCTACGACACGTGGTATTGTACGTGACATGCTTATAGAGTGTTTATATAAGAAGTGTGTAAGCTAGAAGCTCGAAGGAGGTTCTAAGTGGAGTCATCCTTGCGATACCGAGGTGCCGAAATTTCCGTATGGGGAATTATAAGGTGATTTTTGACGTCAATAGCAGAAAATACAAAAATTTCGCAAAAGAGAGATTTTGTTACTTTTGTCTCTTAATGTATGGTGGCGCTAAACCACCATAAATCAGTAGTGAGGGAACTTAATGATAGGTTAGTTACTTACATGGATGGATGATTGATGATTGTGGGCGGATGAAGGCGGCGTGGTTTCCCGAGTGGTTTTTGCGCGGGCTGATTGCACCAGGGATTTAAATACCGCTTCATAAAGGTTACCGATTAAAACGATAACCGTATGTATGGGTAACAGATATAAACGGTCACCGCAATAAAACGGTAGTACCGTTTCCTTTACGATTACCCTTATGATTACGGTAACCGATATAAATACCGATATAAATACCGATACGTTTCGGTATTTTTGTAAATTGAAATATAAAACTGTGCGAGTGCAGGCGCACGCCTGGTTAGCTGCCACCCTCAAGTAGAAAATCTGTCGCCAAGCACTTACCGGTGTGTTCCGCTATGTGTCCTTGAGAACCAGTAATTTTGCGTGGTGGTAGAGGATTTTGCGAATGCACACCTGGCTAGCTACCACCCTCAAAGTCAAAGTCAAAGTCAAAAGTCAAAGGTCAAAGTCAAAGTCCAAGTCAAAGTCAAAGTCAAAGTCAGGCGCGCATTCGCAAAATCCTCTACCACCAGCAGCTTCTCAAGGACACAGCTGAACAGACCGGTAAGTGCTTGGCGACAGATTTTCTACTTGAAGATGGTAGCTAGCCAGGCGCGCATTCGCAAATTCCTCTACCACCATGCGAAATAACTAGTCCTCAAGGACACATAGCAGAATACACCGATAAGTGCTTGGCGACAGATTTTGTATTTAAGGGTGGTAGCTAGCCAGGCGCACATTCGCAAAATCCTCTACCACCACGCAAAATTACTGGTTCTCAAGGACACATAGCTGAACACACCGATAAGAGCTTGGCGACAGATTTTCTACTTGGGCCTGGTAGCTAGCTAGGCGGGCATTATGCCCTACCACCATGCTATCCGTCATCAAGCTACCACTCTCAAAGAAAAAAGCTGTAGCCAAGCACCTAGCAGTGTGTTACGGCAGCAGTTTTTGAATATACCTACTGAAAATCCTATTTGAAACTAATAATGTTATTATTCCCACTTCCCGTCATTCATATCAAATAATATGGGTACGTGCTAATAAACCTATAATTATCTAAACAGCGCGAGCGCGAGCGGTGAGTCTCGCAGTACTGCTCGCCCCACTCCCCCACCGCAGAGTATCGCGCCACCGCACATAAAATACACATACCGAAATGGAATTCGGTAATCGTATCGCAATTATGCTAACAGATATATACCTGTTACCCTTATTTCAGTACGGTATTTACCGAAATCGTATCGGTATATTACCGTAATATCCCTGGATTGCACATATAGGTACGACACGCACTTCACTACTATAATCCGCAGATGCGCCGGCGCGAGTATATTGCATAAAAATACGACACGTAGTTCACTATCGCATCGTCAAGGGATCGCATCGTCAAGGGTGAATGTAGGTCAAGATAGCTAGCCGACCGGGCGTCGAGCGGGGTCCTACTCCTGCGTTGCGTTTGGCGCGATCAATGTAAATAGTACTTAATCGTGTAAAACTTGAGGTTAGGAGAATATTTTTAAGACATATCATAAACTCGAATTTATCTAAATACGTATCGAGTTAATTACATTTATGGATAAACGATATGACTTTTAATTTAAGATGGTTTTCGGGATAGCTTTTGGAATCATGTGTATTTAAGATAATACGCGCACTATGGCACATGGCAGATATGCTAACCAGTCTACAAGAACATAATATTGAAGACTGGTTAGCAGATCTGCCTAAAAGCACGATGATACTGTTTTAATTTCAAAACTACCCACAGCGGCAATCCTCTACGCAAAAAATATAACCTTTCATCACCCTTCATCTACCCCCTTAAATCGCATGCAGATCATGTTTAGATGTATATAATATCTATAAACGAGTCCACGCTCGATATACACCACTAATCCAATAGTTATGTTTGTAACAATAAGTTCGCCCCTAAATCCAAATAATGCATTGACACTTCAACCAAGGGGTGATGTTATTATCCTATGCATACCTATATTTTGCCATGCTTCAGTTCTCTCATTTACTTAAACAAAAACGCAAGCGTACTACATTACAAAACTGGAATTATCATATCCAAAACAACATGTGAAATAATAACTCTGACTTACCATGTTACATCTGCTATATTTACTTATCTTATATTCCACAATTCGGGTAGCTTAACCATGAGACTAGACCACGACAATATTATAATCTTTACTACTTACGTCTTGACTGAACCAGAGCTCTGCACGGAATGAGCCTAAAACTGCCTCCACTTTCGAATGTCATATTTCTTTGTGGAAATCAAATGAATTACTTTTAAATGAAACATTCAAAATGCGAATCCAAACAGTATCCATCAATTGAACACCTTTTAAATAAATAGTTCAAATTCAAATATATTTCTTGCATGAACATGGGTGATAAAAAAAAGTTCTTAATTTTACAAAGTTCTCCATAGTATCGTTAAAATACTGAAATCATGACACATGTAACATTTCATTTACAAGTTGCCCTTCCGTCGAGTATAAGCACTGCATTTCGCAGCACAATTAAATGTATCTCGCTTTGAGTTAACACGTCAACAGATAAATCTGAGTACCAACGTTCAAAGGATGAATTCCAAACCATATTTAGTTACTCGTGTATAATATACATACCTACATAGGAGGGCACCTCGTAAGTTATTCGATATATAAGTATCTATTAATTGTAATGGCTTCATTATTTCAAAATGTATTTTCATTATTATTATCATGTTGGACTTGGAATCGTTTATCAGGTTTTAATAATCGAGAGTATTAGAATGATTGAAATAAAATTTCTATGTAGTACCTATATAACATTCACACTTAAACAAGCATTTATGGATAAAAATGTAGATAAGAATAAACTACACGCGGCTTTCATTAAGAAAAAAAAATCTCATGCAATTAGTATAATTTGAATACCCATATATTTCCCAAGGATGTTTCCTTGGGAAATATATGTTGTAGTAAATTACTTCGTAACCTAAAGCAATATCATAAGAATTAATATTCTTATGTTTTTGTTTTTCAAATAACATAAAAATAAATTATTATTATTATTATGGCAAGAACGCAATCATCAATTTCTGAAAAAGCTATGTGCTATATAAAATCTATATTATCTTACATACTGTACCAACCCAACCTCATTTATACAGTTATTTTATTTATTAACAAGATAATAAAAATTTGGTCTATCATTATCGTCACTTCACTAAAAATATCACAAAAGTATTAAAAGTAAATTAATTAAATGTTATGATAAGAGGATAAGTCCTCTGAAAGATGGTAGTATGTCTGTATTATAAAAAAGGATACGTCAACAATGAAACTTTTGTACACATGGCCATGTATCAATATTTAAATTTGAATAGAAATAAGTTATGTGACACACGTTAATTAAAATTCACTGTTAGTATACTAAAGTTCAAAGGTATTGTATTCCAAATGTAATCGTATGACGAATAAATATAACGAAAATATGACGAATCCAAACAGTATCCATCAATTGAACACCTTTTAAATAAATAGTTCAAATTCAAATTCAAATATATTTCTTGCATGAACATGGGTGATAAAAAAAAGTTCTTAATTTTACAAAGTTCTCCATAGTATCGTTAAAATACTGAAATCATGACACATGTAACATTTCATTTACAAGTTGCCCTTCCGTCGAGTATAAGCACTGCATTTCGCAGCTCAATTAAATGTATCTCGCTTTGAGTTAACACGTCAACAGATAAATCTGAGTACCAACGTTCAAAGGATGAATTCCAAACCATATTTAGTTACTCGTGTATAATATACATACCTACATAGGAGGGCACCTCGTAAGTTATTCGATATATAAGTATCTATTAATTGTAATGGCTTCATTATTTCAAAATGTATTTTCATTATTATTATCATGTTGGACTTGGAATCGTTTATCAGGTTTTAATAATCGAGAGTATTAGAATGATTGAAATAAAATTTCTATGTAGTACCTATATAACATTCACACTTAAACAAGCATTTATGGATAAAAATGTAGATAAGAATAAACTACACGCGGCTTTCATTAAGAAAAAAAAATCTCATGCAATTAGTATAATTTGAATACCCATATATTTCCCAAGGATGTTTCCTTGGGAAATATATGTTGTAGTAAATTACTTCGTAACCTAAAGCAATATCATAAGAATTAATATTCTTATGTTTTTGTTTTTCAAATAACATAAAAATAAATTATTATTATTATTATGGCAAGAACGCAATCATCAATTTCTGAAAAAGCTATGTGCTATATAAAATCTATATTATCTTACATACTGTACCAACCCAACCTCATTTATACAGTTATTTTATTTATTAACAAGATAATAAAAATTTGGTCTATCATTATCGTCACTTCACTAAAAATATCACAAAAGTATTAAAAGTAAATTGATTAAATATTATGATAAGAGGATAAGTCCTCTGAAAGATGGTAGTATGTCTGTATTATAAAAAAGGATACGTCAACACCGAAACTTTTGTACACATGGCCATGTATCAATATTTAAATTTGAATAGAAATAAGTTATGTGACACACGTTAATTAAAATTCACTGTTAGTATACTAAAGTTCAAAGGTATTGTATTCCAAATGTAATCGTATGTAATCAATTCGTCTGGGGACTAACTGCCACCATACCTATATAACTGTCAAGTAGTAATGTTCGCATTACTTCGTTCTGGTTTGAAAGGTTTGGGTGCACGTCAAATTACAGGTACGTGAGATTTATGTCTCATCACCATGAGAGTGCTAGAGAGCGCAGTGCAGTACGTCATTGACGAACTGCTACTGCTATAGACAGAGGTTACCGATTAACGCCAGGTGGGCCTCGAGATTGTTCCGTCATCATCCTAGAAAATATATAACATCAAAGCTACCAATATAATAGCTGCAATGACGAGTGGCCTGCTGAAACCGGATATTTTCATGACTATAATAATACATCACCATCAAAATCACAAGCATTTCGTCTAGCAACATGTAAAAAAAAGTTTTATGTCATCGTGACGGAACAATTTATGAACTGCACTGCGCCTGTCTCCCTGTGACATAAAGTTGTATTCTCATGTGCCTATAGTTTTACTGATATTTACAAAACAGTAGCAAAATGTATTCGAAATTGGTAAAAACAAGAGATTAATGTTAAAGATAAAACTGGTGTAAGAGGAAGTTATGTAGTTGAATTCTTAAGCAATTTATACTTAGCACAAGAAATAATGTGTGGCTACGAATTACGATAGATAATATTACATGAAACTTACAAATAACAAGAGTTTTAATGTTAATTGCATTACCCAAAACATTTTCGTTTGCAAGTCGTGATTGCATGCGGTTATGCACGTATTTTAGTTGCCTATCTCTTTAATGGTTCTATAAAGTTAGAAGACAAATCGACAGTAACCCCTCGTAACACGCAATTCCCAAACATTAGCACTAGGTATGCTAACTGTATGCTGTACGATGGTACGACACGACCAGACTATTTGCTTTGTGTAGATGTAAAATTATGCTTTTAAATTGAACACCTTTCTTGATATGGGGTTATATTTAGGCATGCTTAAATTATATTATCTTCATATTTCCTAATTTTTGGCGATTGGTACACATGGTAATTAAACAACATCAACACGTTCGAATCCCATAGGTAGATATTGAAGATTATTTTATGCAGTGATCATGGTCATAGGGTGAATAATTGATTTTATAAGCCCGTGAGTTATAAAGAACCTTTTTTTACAACCGCCTAAAAAAAATATTTATAATAATGTTCCCTCAACACACGACTACCACAAATCCTCAACAGAAAGACCCGGTTCGTGCCAATGATGTAACGCGAAGCTGTTGAAATCAAAATGTACGCAAATTTTAATTGAGAAGTTGGTTGCTACCAAGTTCCACCTTCTTGGGATCCATTCAACAAACCCTTGATTGACATAAAAATACAAGATCTCTGGACACTGTGAGAAAATACTGCGTGCACGAACATAATGACAATTTCTTTTTAGGCGCTAGGTATGGTACTTAATTTTGCCAAATATAACCAATTAGTCACCCCTTGACCTAGATCACTGCAGTGTTTGAAATGACGGGATAAAATAATGTTCACTATCCGCGATTTAAACCATTTAAAGATGTCTAATGACTACATGCCATCCTCTCTAGACTCTAGACGTTTGTGTTCCTATACAACCTTCGAAGGTATATTTCAATAGAGTCATATGTCGGAAAATAAACGGTAAATGCACGTATTATGCAGTCTGTCGATTACTCAGTGCGATAAACCGGGCTATTACAGTTATTTGTTTCAGTAACATTTAATAACACTGTGTTGGCCTAAGAAATCTATCAGGGCCGAACCCTGCAAACAATATTAAACCCCACGACCACCACAACAGCGAGCGATTCCACAAATACATTATAATAAAAATCATAAAAATTCTTTGATCATGTATCCTAAATCGAAATACTTACATTTTTACTTTGGTTTCAAAAACTAAAGCAACGCGTATAATTACATCGATAATGTTGTTATGGTTACCATATCTTTTATGAGACTTTTGAACTTCTCTTCCACTTTATTTGTATAACTGTGGTGACAAACAGTGTTTGGTAAAAATGCGGTTTCCCTACTTCAAAATTGTCTTCAATCTTTCGTTCTCTAATTAGAATTGGTATCGAAATTAAAATAGCATTTGGACTGCCTGCGAGTCTGCAATGACTTATAGGTTGTCTAAATGCTTTTACTGTAGTAGCTATAGTGTTGTATATAGTAAGTAGTATTTTGTTAACAAAGGCCACCACCGGTAAAAAAAATACTTTCGGTAATGAATAGATTCAGGCGTTACTTTGCGGAAATCCATATTAAATAATAACAAATACTTTTAAAAGTATCTTTAGAAAACATTAAATAATATTTTAATGAAACACTTAAAACTCTTTAGTAAAATCACACCTGGAATCGAAATCGAAATTCGAGGAAAAGCTTCCAAACGCGAACTCGGATGCTTTACAAAGAATACAAAATAAAATAATCAAAGTCCTATTCCATTATCACTGTCTTACACCTACAACATTATTATAATTAAAATACTAAAATTTATATTATCAAACAAATATATACATATAACACTTGCATTCTTATAAAAAAATATCATAACTCAATCAATTCACTCTAAATACCCACAATTTATGGAATAAAAATAAATTACGTTTGATAACACCGCCTACTTACTAACTATGGGAGAACAACGTTATTATTTGAAGGAGCAAAGCTATACAACCAGTTACCAAATTAGGTGAACTAATGTGATAGTATTAACGCCTTTCGAGGAAAACTTAAGCACTATGTAAATAGCTCGTTAAATAGGTAATGCCTACCAAGCTATCCAGAAGACTCATTTTTAAATTATATCTTGTAAGTGAACATTAGTTCTTATGAGATATAAGGTTTTTCAAACCTAAGCCTATTGGAAATAGCACTAGCATAACAGTCATAAATTTCGATTTGCTTATTTTAAAATCTAATATGTCACCAAAAAGCTTTTTCGTCACTAAAAAGGTAGACTGGCGTTTTATAGTCTACTAAATGCAAAAACATCCACACCGTCATTTCACAATTTTGTCAAATGTATTTTCATCTGCAAACGTGTAATTGTTATGAAGTTTAAACAGCACATTGATAACATTGATAAATGATAACGCTTTGTGAACTACGGTGCTAATTATAAGTAAAGTGAAGCTGGAAGAGGCAACGATGGCAAAATATGCACCGTCTTATTTCCAAAATGATTTTAGAAAAATAAAAGTTCTTTAAATATATTGTATAAATAAAATACAATAAATATATTACCTTCAATATAAACCTTTTTGATAGGTAGCTAATTAAGCTAATATCCCTCTGCAGTTCATACGGTGACCACTTTCCACCAATTTAGCCGCCTGCTCTTTAATCCGCCTATCCCATAAAAAAATATGCTGTATTTTTTATACTTTTCTCAAAACTTTCAGTGTGCCTCACGTACAAAGGCTTCCAAATATAGGAACATTCTATTTCTATATTTGGAAGCTTTTACAGTAAAATTATAGCATTCCGTACAAAATTTACGGCTCGATGGACACACGTCGCGTAAATTTACTGAGCTTATACATAATTTAGAGTCGCAGTTGCGAATATTTCATTATTTCCTTTATACACATATAAAGCTATGTTTCAAAGAAATATTCATATAAGCCCTCACATACGCAGAAACATGAAGAGAGTGTATATTACTAACAGAAATTAGATAGCATACACTACAAACATTCCGTGTAAATTCGTTAGTTTAAGGACTAATACGCTGTTGTGTAATACGCTGTTGTGTTCGGTAGTGAAAAATATATATGTTGTGAGAAATCATGCTTTTTTCATATCCCTTATTAGAAAAGGTATGTTTTGTTCGTAGATAAGTCCGATCAAAGTAGTTCTTTACGCTTGCTAGACCATCAATGAGGGCATAAAATGGAACATGATTATAATATGATATTATGTGAAAAGGGTTACTGACCAGTTTATAAACAGGCGAGCCGACTGTGTTAAAAAATAAAAGTAAAAGGCGCGAATTACGTAAAACAAAAACGACAAGATCTCGTTTAGTTAATTGCAATATATTTTGTACTCTGTGCACCGATCATTCACACCGCAAATCATATAGAGTATGTCTAAAGGGAAGTTCACAGTGCAAGTAAGGTACTTATAAATAAAATGTTTTTCAAATAATTAATGTATTTTATTAACATTCAAATCAGAAGCAACATATAAGATTATTTGTATATATTTTGTGTTTTTTTATACCTAATATGTTAGCATTTGACCACTATCTGATGGTAAGTGGTGATGTGGTCAAAGATGTTGTTTAGGCTAATTAGTAGCTCTCAAGGACAGCTGCCGGAACACACCGTTAGGTGCTTGACGACAGATTTTCTACTTGAGGGTGATAGCTATCGAGGCGCGCACGCCGCCACGCCGTGCACACCTGTCTACAGCTCCGCCAGTATCTCCCAGTGAGACCGCAATAGTCCCCGCACTATTGCCGTCTCACTCGGGTCATCGTTCCGACGCTAGTTGCAGACCAGTGCCATTGGAATACGCAGTCCTGACGAAGTTTTGTTTTGTGTGCAGAAGCTGAGCAGCCGTCGAACGCCGTGCAACGTGAGCTACGAGCTCGCCGTGCCGGCGCGCAGAGGCGCTCTAAGACGTCAGGCATTACCACCTACCCAAGTCCCTTGTTTCGTTATCATAACACTCCGGGCTGGTGGTCTTGTTCTGACCGCACTTTTCGCGCACTTCACAACTTTACTACTCGACACAACATTGTACCAGTGCGCGTAACAACACACTTTGTGCTGTTAAGCGACGTCGTTCAGGCGTGGGGTAGCGTCAGCCAAACCCGTCTGAACGATCAAATCCGCCATTTGCTGCGGTCGCAGTGTGACACCCTACGGTGACAACGGCCACTGTTGAACTTTTGGTTTAACCTTGCACCGTGGCCTTTCCCGCTTCACGGGTCAGCCGAAGCAAGCTGGGCTCCGGGATAACTGGCCTTGGGGTCGCCCCTAGTCAACCCCGGAGTAGCGCTTAGGAGCACCCCTCTCCGCCGAGAAAAAAGCTCGGAGAGGGTACACAACTAGGGCACACCCTAGGTACACACTCCCTCTCACACAGTGAGTTCACAAGTTGTGTGAGGGAATTCAAACCCTTGATAGGGCGTCCTGAGTATTCCCCTCAGGATGCAGTCCCGTCCCTCTAACGGTGAGGTGCAGGTCCTTCAGACCTTCGCCCTCCGCCACCCCGATCTGTATGTTGCACATATGCAACTCCTCGAAGAGGAAGCGAGTGCCCGCCTCACGGACACTCTTATTGCTCCCTCCGGGACTTCAAACCCGGAGGCCAACGTCCCTCCTCTGACCCGGTCCTTCTCAGAGGACAGCCCGCTTTCGCCCGCTCCGGGCCCGGACAATAGACGCACGGTGGCAGCCCCTCCCCGTGAGAGGTCTCGCTCGCGCTCACCGATCGGGAGGCCAGCGAGCACCCGTCCCTCCATCGCCGTTGTCGAGCCCACTTCGGACTCCGAAACGGAGATGGATGTAGATCCGAGTCGCGCACTACGCACAGACTCGGACTCCGATAACGACGGCTATACCGTCGTTGACCGTAAACGCAAGCGTGCTCCTAAAGCCGCTAGTTGCGCAACTTCCGCCCCTCCCGCCAAGGCACCCGCTAAGGCCCCCGCCTCCGGCAAGAAGCCGACCCCCGCCCCGCGCCCCGCGTCTCCTCCCTCCGCTCCGGCCACTACTGCCGCGTCCCCTCAGGACGCGAGCGCGCGCCGCGAAAAACCGCCTCCACCCCTGTTCATTCAGGACAAAACCAAATGGGACATGCTGTCCCGTTTAGTTTCGGATCGTGGGATCCATTACACTAATGCCCGCTCCACGCAGCAGGGCATTAAAGTCCAAGTGTCCACCATTAGCGACCACAGAGCGCTAACAAAACTCCTCCGCAATGAGAGCATAAGCTTCCACACTTATGCGCTCGAAGAGGAGAAAGTCCTCCGAGTGGTCATCCGCGGTGTGCCCAAGGAGGTACATACCGATTCGGTATGTGCCGACCTGAAGGCACAAGACTTCCCCGTACATGCAGTTCACCGCATGTACAGCGGGAAGGACCGCAGTCCCTACGATCTAGTACTCGTAGTACTAGATCGTACACCTGAAGGCAAGGCCATTTTTAATCTAAAAAAGGTCTGTGGCCTCTCAGGACTCGATGTCCAAGCCCCATACAAAAATGGGAGTCCCTCGCAGTGCCATAACTGCCAACTATACGGGCACGCCTCCCGTTTCTGCTTCGCTCGCGCTAGGTGCGTTAAGTGCCTAGGCGATCACGCGACAGCAGCGTGCACTCGCACCCGGGATTCGCCGGACCCACCCAGTTGTGTTCTATGCGGTGCTCAAGGGCATACCGCGAATTACCGTGGTTGCCCTAAAGCACCACGAGTGAACCACAGGGTGGCAAGGCATAGGCCGACCCGCCCCTCTTACGACCATTACCAACGGGTAAGCCCTAAACTAACGGTAGTACCTGCCTCACAGGTAATACCCGCGCCGCTCCCAGCCCGTAACGCATGGTCTAAACCACCCAGTATGGTTAAGACCGTCGCTACCGCCCGCGCCCCGGCCCGCGCGCCCGCACCCGTGCCCGCACCCGCACCCGCCCGCGCCGCGGCCCCTGCCCGCGCACCGGCCCCGGCTCGCCCCGCGCTCCCGGCACCCGTTGCCAACACCATTCGCGCGCCTCCCCGCGCCGCTTCCCGGCCACAAGCTCCCCCTATGCCATTGATGGCTGCCCCTCTTCAAGAGGCAATCAACCTAGTCAGCGATCTGGCTATGTCGGTTGACATCAATGAGGTACAAGAGCTATTCCACAAGATGCAATACGCTCAATCCCCAGCGAACGTGATCCAATACACATTGGAACACGCAAACTTACTAAGCGCCCTTAAGCGCTTCGTTCCCCAGGCCCCTCCCCAGTACAACCACTATGGGTAGTACAACCGAACGCATGAAACCGCACTCAGTTTCGTTAGCGTCATTTAACGCTAACGGCCTTTTCAGACAACGTGACCTCGTCCACGACTTTTGTTGTACCCACCTTATCGATATCATATGCGTGCAGGAGACCCTTCTAAAACCGGGGAAGGCGAACCCTAGGTTTGCCAATTACAGAACGGTACGTGATGATAGAGTGAACTCCCGTGGGGGAGGCACTCTTATCTATTACAAAAGGTCCCTGCACTGCATTCCCCTACCTACCCCGACTCTTGTTAATATGGAAGCATCTTGTTGCCTCCTAGCTATGACTGGTCATCAACCTATAGTCATAGCGTCCTGTTACCAAGCTTGCTCCAAGCCGATCGTCCGAGCTGACTTAGAAGCCTTGTTCTCATTAGGAAGCGCCGTCCTTCTGATTGGCGACTTCAACAGTAAGCACATCCTATGGAATTGTAACGTCAACAATCCCAAAGGTATTGCACTTGAAAACCTAATCGCAGAACTTAACTTTGACATAATTGCGCCCACTGAGCCCACTCACTACCCTTATATGGAAGACCATCGACCTGACTTGCTTGACATGGCACTACTCAGAGGCGTAACACTCCGGTTACGCTCCATAGAAGTGGTTCACGAGCTTCACTCTGACCACCGACCCATTATACTGCGACTAGGTCCCGACCCAACGACTGACCTCCCCCGCCCCACTAAGACGATAGTGAACTGGAAGCAAGTAGGCGATGCCCTAAAGGCTATCAGTTCACCGGACCTTGACAAGATCCCTGACGACATCCTGACAAAAGATGACGTAACCCTTGCGATCGATTCGTTCACCAATCACCTCTCCACCGTAGTAGGTGCATCCGCAAAGGAGGTCATAGTGCCGGACGACCGGCGCCTTGTCATTCCAGCGGATGTGAGACGATTGGTGACGGAGAGTAAAGCAGTGACCCGACATTACGACTCTTACCCCAGTAAAGAGAACAAAACTAAGAAACGCCACTTTGAACGCATGGTTCAAAGTCGCATGTCTGAGTTGCGTGATCAACAATGGGGTGATAAACTTTCAAACCTCGTGCCAAGCCACCATGCTTACTGGGACTTGGCGCGAGGTTTGAAAGGAAGTAACCATAACGACATGCCTCCCTTATACAGACCAGTCCCACTAATCCCAGCGTTCTTTGACGAAGACAAAGCTGAGTGCCTAGCTGATAGCCTAGAGGCTCACTGTTCCCCTAACGTAGATCACGTTGACCAAGCTCACCTCGATTCGGTGGATGCTGAAGTCGAACGTAAAAGCTCTGTGGTCACCTCTGAACTCCCACCAATCACTTTAGCGACTTACGCTGAGGTGGCGAGACTGATCAAGGCCCTCCGACCGCGCAAATCCCCCGGTGCCGATGGCATCTCCAACAGGGTTCTTAAAACCCTCTCTCCTCCTCTCATCCATCTCTTAGTCAGCATCTTCAATGCTGCTATGAGCCACTGCTTATTCCCAGACACCTGGAAATGTGCAAATGTCATTGGCATTCACAAACCAGGCAAAAGCTCATCTGACCCCACCAGCTACCGCCCCATCAGCCTCCTCAGTGCCTTAGGCAAACTTTACGAGCGGTTACTTGCAAACCGTCTCCAGTCCCATGCTAAGGAACACCACCTTATCCCAGATGAGCAGTTTGGCTTCAGACCCGGACACTCATGCGTCCAACAGGTGCACCGCCTCACGGAGCACATCATTGAGGGCTTCAATAAGTACCCCAAACCCCAGACTACGCTAGCAGTCTTCCTCGACGTAGCGAAAGCTTTTGACAAAGTCTGGCACAATGGCTTGATCTACAAGCTATACCAATTTGGCGTGCCAGAACGTCTTGTGCTCATCCTACAAGACTTCCTTAAAGCCAGAAGCTTTCGCTATCGCGTGGAAGGCACCCTCTCCTCCCCCCACCCAGTCAGAGCCGGAGTCCCTCAGGGCTCCGTGCTATCACCTATTCTCTTTGCACTGTATACCAGTGACATCCCACGCTCTCAGCCCAAAGTATTCCTAGCCCAATATGCGGACGATACCGCCATTTACACCACTGGGTGGCATATCAACAGACAGTCCTATTTCGTCATTCAACGGGCCGTCACCGAGATCGGTGACTGGTTCCGAAAATGGCGCATCGCGGTCAACCCAGCTAAAAGCACAGCTATGTGCTTTACGTAGAAGACACGCTCCCCTTACCCGAAACCGCTTATTTTGTTCGACGAACCCATTCCCTGGGTTCCTAGAACAAAATACCTCGGAGTCACCCTTGATCGTCATCTCACCTTTAACGATCACATAACAACCGTCGGTAACAGAGCGGCCTTCGTAATGGGTCGCCTTGGTCCCCTACTTCGCAAAGAGAGTAAAATGTCTCTTAGTAATAAGAAGACACTTTACACTGCCTGCATCCGCCCCATCATGACTTACGCATCAGTAGTGTTTAGTCATGCTAGTGAGGCCCACCTTCATAAACTTCAAGTCATCCAAAACCGTTTTCTTCGTAATGCAACCGGCGCCCCGTGGTATATCCGGAACACCGAGTTGCATTGCGACTTAAACCTTCCCTCTCTAGCGCAGTTCAATAAAGACTGCGCCCGCCGATACTTTGATCGAGCGCCCCACCACCCGAACCCATTGGTTGTCCAGGCATCGAACTACTCGACTGCCTCTTCTATCCCATTTTTCAAACCCCCCCGTCGCCGACCACGGCAGGTATTAGACGACCCGGATGACCCCATCGCAGCCATTACATTGGCAGCTTTAGCGTTATCCGCAAGTCGTCGAGGTAAAATCCCCAGGTGTGAGGTAATTAGAGGTCACACAATCAAACACCGAGCCCGCCGGCGAGCTCGAGGCAAAAACAAGGTCACGATAAATTGCTCTCCAAATAGTCAAAGAGTATTATTCAGTAGGGCCCAATTGTGCAACACTGCAGTTGCACAGAGGTATTTTGCTCCGATCCCCCCCATGTCTCTCGACAGCGAGACAAGCCGAGGTCCGAACCATAGTGGTGCCCTTGAGCTCGCTGTCAACCCCTCCTATAGTAGCGGCACGTTTTCGGCGTCCGCAGGAGACGGAGGTAGAAAGCGCTTTTCGCCTTCTACGCCCGTCTCGGGAGAAGTGCCTTCGGCACTTCTCCCTCCCGGGCTATTGTAGGGCCAGGCCCTCGCCCAAAACCCGGTGGAGCTGGACGACCGCACAGGCGGTAGCCAGCATCTATGTCCTCCCTAAACAAACAACAACGAGGCGCGCATTCGCAAAATGCCCTACCACCATGCTATAACGACTGCCATCATAAGACAACCGGGGCCGACGGCTTAACGTGCTCTCCGAAGCACGGAAGCGCTCAGTAGTAATGTCACCAGCAGTCACCATTCCAACTCATGACCGCGGCGGATGTTGCTTACCTTTGCTGATCGGTACAGAATGGCTAAGCAAACTTCGCTACGAGCGCTTCATCTAAGAGCGTCTCTTTTGTTTTTTTTTTCATAGTCAGGAAATGAAAAGTATTTTATGTCACTTAGCTGCAAACATTTTTTTCATCACACTTTCATGTAATAATCTAAACAGTATCTATATATATATACAAGGTGCCGTTATGCCCCATATAAAACCCTCGAGCTTTCTTTTTCTCATGAAACCCAAGGTCTGTAAGTATATTTTTTTATTTAGAGCACAGCACACTGGTCGAGCAAGTTCAAGCAAGGAGTTTACACGCAATTGAAATTTTGTCATAAAATGCTATGTTATCTAAACAGGAATTTCATGGCAATTTCGCTACAAATTACTTAAATACCTACTCATTTTATGTTCTTAATAACCGACTTTATTAGTTTTTTGTATCAAAACGTCGAAATTATTTTAGTTTTTCCTCTCCGTCATGGCTGTATACCTACACAAGTATTTGCCCTTAACGATTAAGAACGAAACATTTGTATAATCTGTGGTGCGGGCAATAAGCCCGCCGAACCACCGCAAAAACCATCCGCTTAAAAAAAGTTCATATATTTCGTAATAATGTGTTGACTTGTTTATTAAATCTATTTATTATACATATTTACTCGCAAATGTGATGAAAAACATTGTATGTTTCACGGACGGTACGGGAATAACGAACCTCGACTAAGAAAGCCCTCAGTCTTCGACTTCGGGCTTCTACTAGTGCCTCGAACGTAATTCCTTATTTACCATCTTTGATACACAGGAAAAATATATGTTATGTGTCCTTATCATAAGCAAACTAATGATGTACTTAGCTTGGAATATGGACAGGAAGAAGTATTTTTTTATCCTTACCCTGGACTCGAAGATCTTGGTTTGTGCTACGAGAATCACTATGAGATTGCCGAAAGCAACCGAAACATACCACGCTGCAATCGTAATGGTCTTCATGCTTTTTGGCGCCTGAAAACTTCTACAAATTAATCATCAACATTACGGAGGTTTTGGGCTTCAAAGGGAAGATAGGCTACGTTTGTACGAGCGCTTTTTCAATTTAATACGGGTTATTATTAAAGTTTTGAATATACCTAATGACATCTCTTGTAATTAGCTAACGGGCGCTTTTTAAGCCTCTACGTCGATAGATGTGCTACTTAAAACTCTAAGCGCAAAGAGCTCAGCTATAGGCGCAAGTGCAAACGTAGCCTTATTCATTGAAAATGCTTACACAATGCCTCTGATAATCAAACGCATGTGATTTCTATCTCCTTAATCAATGCCCATTCGGATATGACCTCCATAATGGATTGATCCAGCTATCTGTTCTAAAATCGCGGTTTACAGACACAGTGAATCAGATAAGGCCACCCATTATCTCACTGGTTGGGAAGTGACTATGTGGCCTAAGATGCTAGCAGGGTAAAACTATAATGGAAATCGGCTCGAAAGGCAAACTGCCGGAATATGATAGACAACAAATTTCTACTTATTCGAAGTTAGTATTCAGCTTCACGAGCTTTCCTAAAATGCCTTATCATCATGGTTTGAGCCGGTGGATTTAGCTCATAAACCCGCATAACAGTCAACAATTAGTGCCACTGGGCTAATATGTATGGTATTACATTTATGAGAACTTGATACTTTGCCTGAGTGAAAGAAAACTCCAATCCAGATACGGCGAACATGATCTCTGCTATGGAGACGAGGAGGTACTGAGGAACAATCCAGGCCAAGTGCAGTTCATTGGGAGGATTCGGTGCGTGCAGCACAGCCGAGTCAAGTCGACCGTTGCGTTCCCTGACCGTTAGGACATACACTCCACCAGCCCGCATCTCACCCCCGCCCGCTCCTGAGATCATACCGTCGGCGCTCTGGACGCGCCATTTGAATCTAAAGGTAAACATATGTAAAACATATAGGCTGTGCTTTTTTAAGGCTTTTGTTCACAGCTTTACTCAGGCATACGACTTTAAATTTTTATAAAGATATTTTGACGATTTCATACAAATAAACGTCACCATAAGCCTATATGTATTTTATCAGTCTGTCTGATCTTTAAAGAGTTTTAAGCTTATTCATCATTTACAATTTTCACAGAATACGAGGCATGCCTTTTAAGTTTTGTCGTCTGAATAAAAAAAACACAACTAGAACCTAATAGTACTTTTTATTGTTTTTCAAAGTATTAACCACGTAGCTTAAGGCTGCAGTCTTCCAAAGTCGACGCGTGGCATTTAACTTGCGCAACTTTGATATATTTTAAAGTAAAATAATTAAATAACTTATTAAAATACTTGTAACAAATAAATATTCTTCATATAAGTAAGCTATCGCCATATATTTTCTAAATAACTTTAAAGTTAGAAGCATATTCTGCTTTCTTTAAAGTTTCTTCTATATTTAAAATTATTTAAAAAACTGGAATAAATAAAACGTACAAGCCTGGTAAATTATATTTTGAATACATGAACACAAATATCACCAAAATGGGGCAATATTAAGAGGTAGAAAAGAGCTTTTTCTTTTTGTATGGAGAAGTACGAGCTATAAAATCCTCTTAAGGCTCGAGAACATGCATTCTAAATTTCATAGCGTTTCATAATGTGTTATTTAGAACATGACAAAACTGCGTATGTTTGAAAAGCTCTACAAAGACAGGAACTTTAAGAATGACCTCCCTACGAGCGTTTCATAAATTAAATATAACGACGACTTTCATAACTGAACCGCCTGTACGCTATATAGTATAATGGATCGCGTTTCATTCTCGAGATCTCAAGAGAAATTGATATAAGTAATCACAGCAATTTTGTTTTTATATGATCAAGAGATGATCTCAGAAATAAAGACTGATCATCATTAACTAGAAGCCGTCTTTTTTATGGGATTGTGAAGGAACAAGCACGAGGCTCACCTGATGTTAAGCGGTAACCTCAGCCTATAACAGATGCATTTTCGTCACAGTGACGAATTTCACTGCGGCCGTCATCCTGAGATACACAGTTGGAGACTACCGTAACACACTATTAGGTGCTTGGCAACAGATTGTATAGCTGGGGGTTTCATATGGGTGGTAGCCAAGCCAGCATTCCAAAATTCTCTTCCACAATGCCGTGAAACTTAAGCCAGTGGGGATTGGACCACGGACCAGCGCAGCTGCGGCACGGGAGTCCTTATGTGACTATGTAAATAAACCATTAATTATATTTGTAACAGTCTCTCTAGCAACATCCAGCGAGACTAATTACTTAGGTACTATAAGATCTAATATCACGAGTTGTGTAGCAGTATACTGTCTTGGTATGGACTTCAGTAGTTGCACAAACCTCAGTTTGACACTAAACCAGAAAGACGTTCTTAAACTGTGCTTGAAGTGAATTAGTTTTCTAATATGCAAATGTGTTTCTTCGTTTGTATAAAATACATAGTTTGAGTAACTACTGATTTACATCACGTGATTTGCTAGTTAGTAAAACTATTTAACAAAAAAAAAAAAAAAAAACAAGAAACCAAGTAAATGTATGTAATAATTAATTCACAAACACACACACTCTCACACACATACACACACACGCACACACACACACCCTAATACGCACGCACACCTCAGTCGTTTAAAAAGAAATGGACTTATTTGTACTGTATAAATTAGGGCCAGTACGGCGTCTGTTTTGATTGTATGAAAAAAAAAAAAAAACTATAGTAAGTAATATAAAGTATAATTAATTTATTTTGTGTTTCCCGTATTCTTCAATTACGTTAGCATCTCGGCCAAGACCTTAGCCCGAGCTCAGGGGTACACTGAAAAACAGCGTTATGATCACATCACAGTGTGAACATAACACATGCTGAGTGTACCCCTATTGCCATAAAATATATATTTTTAACTAATTTTAGTGTGTTAATTTGTAATATAGTATGTTTATTTGTATATTAGCAAATGGATAGTGTAAACATTTTGTTATTTTTCAGTGGCAATAAATGATCCTTTATTTATTATTCCTTTATTTGTATTTTCCTTATGAAGATTCTAGCATTGATGCAATGATTATTTTATACGGACAAATATTATAAGCCCTTATTAATGGGGAATATTTTTGCTGTAGTGAATTTTATTTTATATTGTGTAGACAACAATTCAAGCTTCAAACGCAAGAGCTCAGTTTGAATTTCGAATTTCACAGAAGTTCGTTCCCAATTAAAGCTCTACTGGCATTGGTTGGCATTGTTATTGCTGTGACTAAACAAACCGGCGGGCGCAGCGCTTCCTTTTTTAGCGTACGGATTGTTTTCATCATATAAAGGGAAAACGTTTGAAGCGCTCGTAGCGAAGTTTGCTTAGCCATTCTGAACCGATCAGTAAAGTTAAGCAATGTCAGCCGCGGTCATGATTTGGATAGGTGACCGCTGGTGATATTACTACCGAGTGTATCCGTGCTTCGGAGGGCACGTTAAGCCGTCGGTCCCGGTTGTTGTCTTAGGGTGACAGTCGTTATAGCATGGTGGTACGGCATTTTGCGAATGCCCGCCTGGCTAGCTACCACCCTCAAGTAGAAAATCTGTCGCCAAGCACCTAACGGTGTGTTCCGGCAGCTATCCTTGAAAGCCAGTATTATAGGTTAGCCTGAAAAATATCTTCGACCACATCTTCACTTACCATCAAGTGAGATAGTGGTCAAAGGCTAACCTATAAGGCATAAAAAAAAAACCGGGAGATACTTATTGAAAACCTATTATATTTCAATAAGTTCCTCTCGATTAGCTTCTGCAATTCGAGGTAACGGAGAGACGTTTATGTGTTAAAAGCTTTGAGTCGGCAATTATGGAGTCAGCAAACGTAAGTGCCACGCGCAAACATATAAGTTTGAAGCTACGAACAAACTTTGTGATTTGCCTATTAGCGTGATGGCTGTAATACAGCTTCTAACTATTAAAATACCTACCTCCCTTATGGAGAGCTTTATTAAACGCGTGGCACAACTGACTAATGTATTCCAAAATCACTAAGTTTGTGATTATTTTCTGTAGGTACGTTATTGTATGTACTAGGTAACTTCTAAGTACTATAACTACTACCTAAGTATAGGTACTAGGTAAATATTTATACTGTTCACAACATAAGTAGGCAATTGACAAAGGCCACGCCTTATGTAATTTTCTAACATTATTCAGACTCCAAAGATTATCTTTTGTTTGATAAAATGAAATGATTCCAATTAGTAAAAGTTTGCTTCTACATTTATAAGTGTACGTTGACTGAGTTAATTTGAAATAATATATATATATATATATTTACATCCTAGAAGCTTTTTGGTTCCAGTTCCTCCAGTTCCCATTGCTTTTTTTAACATGTCTTAATGAATATTGCTTAGCTCTTCGATTGCCAGCTCCGTGAGATACGTCATTTTCCGATAATTTTATTTTTCGCGATATTCTTCTTGCGTTCGTGCCGCAACATTTTTGAACCCCGAACCATGGTCATAAATTATAGGCGTCCTGGATATATTGATCGTGATTTACCTATGGCATCGACTATTTAGCGTCCTCATAGGATCAACGACATTTGTGAGTGCGACGTTGCCATCTTTATGTTTACTTTCTCTTTCTTTGACAATCGCTTGTATGTACATTTATAACAATTTGGTCAAATCTATATATATACGGATGCCCGATATTTTTATATAATTTATTATTATCTATCTACACGTAGGAACAATGGATTTTGATAAAGTTAAGTACACAAATAGTTTATAATAAGACAAAGAAAATTTAGCTCCTGTTTCTGAGATTTTTGCACAATAAATCGCATGTAGTAGCAAGAATAACACTTACGGGAACAATTGTTATTCACTGCCAATTACCTAATCATCAAGATAGAATAAAACTTTACATATAGTCTAAGCAGCAATATAGCTACCTTTGAGAAAGTACCTACCTAAAACAAAGTATTAAAGAGTTAAAAGCTCTATCTACGATATAATTATCATTTATCATATAGGCCTGCCTAGGTACGCAACTGTCAGCGATGTCAAATCGACATTGCGCATTGCATTGCATACCTATCTACCTACATAGCTATAAGATCACAACAAATAATAAAGTTAGTACTATGTATCTACCTATGTAAATTCATAGAATAAGTGTAGGTATATATTTGTAGTAGGTATAAGATAGTACGAAAGTTTATATGGTAAACTTAGCGATGATTGTAGGCACTTACCTAATCAAAATTAACCTATGATTAGTTTTTGAATTTTATTGAAAATAATTTAAATCAGTTACCTACCTACCCAGTCCGAAATTTTTGGGCCTTTTTTTCATATATGTTCTACCAGAATTGGTAGATCCACGATGACATCGTGATTACCGTTTAGAGACAGATTTTGAAACCCTTCCACCATGCGATGAAGTCCATGCACGCGGCGGGATTTGAACCATAGACCTGCTGCGCGGCAGTCCATAGCTATGAGCCATCACTGCTTCCCGTTAAGTGTTAAGTGACAGAATTTCTACTTCAGGGTGGTAGCTAGCCAAGCAAGCATTCGCATAATGCCCTTTTACCCAGTGGTAAAGCTCAAGCCCGCGGCGGGATTCGAACCATAGACCTGCTGCCCGGCAGTCCATAGCTAATGCCACTGAGCCGTCACTGTTTTACAAAATATGTTGTAGTAAATGCAGTAAGTTACAAATTATGTAATAAATAATTATTGTAAATATTAAGTAAAATTATTTGTTCGTAGTAAATGTAGTAGTTTGTTCTTTTCATATTGATGCTATAAACATACCTATATGTTTCAGAGATAAAACACAATTTTATAAGAAATGTAATCAATGACAATCATGTCACTTGCAATATTGAAACAGTATCTACCTACTAATGTTATTATAAAACGAAAGATGACTAAAAACAAAGAACAACAGAAGGATCGCCCTAAATAGGTAGGTATGTAATATATTACATATTTATTTAGGGCGATCATATATTGTAATCTATTCATCATATTATCTCACACGAGCAACGTACCTAACGTATATATAGGTACTACAGGTAACAGGTACCTACTCTCCGCGAAAATTTATTGCTCTGTGAATTTAAAATATTATTTTATCTGAAGAACCTACACACATCGTGACGTAGCTTGAGACACTATCTCCGTCCGTCGTCAAACATAGTAATTCGTTCGGCATGGTTCGGCTTTCATTGATATATCGCAAACAAAAATATTTTAAATAGGTAGGTATGTGTCGAAAGTTTGTGGGTATGTGTGTTACTTCTTCAAGCCTAAACGGCTGGATGGATTTGGATGAAATTTGGTATGGAGATAGCTTATACCCTGGATTAACATAAAGACTACTGTTCATCATCACCATCATCACCCTTTTTCATCAGCGCGCGGGTAAAACTGCGGGGCGCAGGTAGTTGGTAGGTACAAATAAATCATGCAGGACAAGATGTTGTACAGAAGTACAGAACGGACCTGTGACACTTCACCACAAACGGCACATATGATTAAACTGTGGCTAGTTTGTTGTAGAATCAATATAGAAAGTGTGATAATTTGACTATTTAGTGTATGTAATAGGTGGGTTTTTTGTAGTAGGTAGTTTGTGTGTAGGTAAAGTAAAGAATAAGTTAGTTTGCATAGTGTAATATTTATATTTCAGGGTAACCCATATTAGGTAAATAAATAAAACAAAAAACATGTAGATGTATCACTTTTATTCCGTGTTTTAGAGAGAGAGAGTAGACTTATAATACGCTAAGACGCAAGAGCTAGAAATAAGAAGACAAACGTTGATTAATTTTGTCAACAACACCAACAACACAACGTTTATTATGTAGGTACAACTATGGCACTTCGTGCTAGACACACAACTTAGCTAAGCACTTAGAACGCTAATACGCAAGAGCTAGAAATAAGAAAACAAGCGTTGATTAATTTTATCAACAAAAAATTAACAACACAACGTTTATTATATAAGGCTGACATTAATTCATCAACAATACTGCGGGGGATGGTGTAGAATCGATAACGGCATGTGTTTCACTCATGTTTAATTTTCACATACAAAAAAAATCAGTATAACTATTTTCTAAGCGCGGCGCATTGCCTTTTAGTATGATATCGAGAACCGCGGTTTACTCCATTTTCACATGTACGAACGCTACCCGATGTCAATTAGACGCTATCATTATGGCAAAACAGCTGTTTTGCCCTAGTGATAGACGAAGCTGTTTCACGTACCTATTCTGACGAACGCGAAGGCCTTACCGGCCAATCTAGCTAGACTGTCGAATGCTTTGCATAATCGCAAATCGATTAAACTCATCTAAATGATAAAAAAAATTTACTTACCTACATTCTTTTTAATTTCAAGTTTACGTAGGTACGGCATACCTAAGTAGCTGCAACACAATACATGTATTGTGTTGCAGCTACTTAGGTATGCCATATTGTGATAAACCGCTACCGCGTCGCGCGTTCTTTTGTCGCAAGCCGCCAAAGACCGACTAGGCGGAATAGGTACACAAAACAGCTGTCTATTGTGCCTAGTATAGCAGTTCATTGACTTCGCGTAGCAATCGTGCGTGTGTGTGAATAGAGTAGATACACCGTGTTCGTAGACCGCGGTTGTCTTTGCTAGTATTCCCAAAGCCAACGTGCTATAGCTTAAGCAATAGTACAGACTTTTGGTGTATATGAATATTAAAAAAGAGTGGAACACATTCCGTTATCAATTCTACACCATCCCCCGCAGTATTGTTGATAAATTAATATCCACATTATATAGGTACAACTTTGGCACTTCGTGCTAGATACACAACTTAGGTAAGTACTTAGATACTGTAATTCTAAAACATCTTAGATTTAGAGTAAGGTTGAGACAATTAACGCACTATTGTTAAAAGTTTATGTCTTTAACAATTTGTCAACTTCGCCGTATATTGTTAACAAAAGTTATTTTCACAACAGATTATCAACTACTATAACTAATCAATGTCACAAATATTAATAAAATCACCTTATATGTCAGCACATAGTGCTGGACGTGAAAATTACTTTAAGAACTAGTAAAGCAGAATTTTCAGACTTAAATTGTTATAATTACGATCACAACAATTACAAATTGGTAATAAAATAACTTTATAATATTTTTATTCAAATTCTCTTGACTATCCCACTATAGTCTGTTTTTTTTTAACAAACGAGTACTGAGTATGTCTCTCGCACATTTCTGATATTGACAGAGTGAGATGGGTAATTGCCGCCATTGGTCAATGTCTTTGTTCTTGTTTTGAAATTGTCAAAGCCCGATCATATTGAATACTTCTAAAATTTACCGTAGAAAAAATTACGTTATTATTTTACGATTTAAATTTGCATGCTGAGTATATTCGTAACGAAATTTTCTGTTCGCGTTCATGATATAAAACAATATTGTAATAGTATATATATTATGCAATTCAACATATAAATCAAATAATTCTACTACAATTCTTGTAATCTTAAAAATTTTCGTCATCCTTCTGATGAACTTTCTGCAGATACGTCAATAATAAATTGTTCAACATATTTTGTACATGATTGTCGGTTCCGTACATTTTTGTTTCTAACTTAGTTATTGCATGATTGAGACAAGAGCACCATTTTTATCTATTCCCTTTATCTACTCCTTGTAACAAAAGAGTTCAGACTTCGTAAATTTTATAACTTTTGTCATATCCTGCCATAGCCCTTCACTTGAAACCAAACGAGTGCAATTGGGTTGAGCTCACAGTGATACGTCGGCAAACGTATGACGAGACGATTTGTTGACTTAGCAACAACATTTTTTCCGAAACGATCTTTGTTTTGCTTACCCTAATTCAAAAGTTGCCACTTTAATATTGATTCGTTACAAGCAATATTTTTCGAATTGCATATACCTACATGTAACTACAGAGTTCGTGTGGAACGAATTTTATGTTGATTACGCGGGCCAATAGCAACGCAGTAAAATTTTCGGTACTCGTTTGCTAAAAAAATAGACTATAGATTTGAATTAGACATCCGTATATAGCAATTGAGCGTCCGTATAAAGCTATTGGTAACAAGCATATAATATGTACATGTTTGTCTAGTCTATATTTTTTATTAATTTAAGAAGAATATTGCTTAATTAGGTACGTAATAACTTCATTTGTGGGTTAAATATAAATATAGGTATGATAAAATCGGAATTGTATCGTACCATGGCCTGAACCAATATTATATATGGACGTCCAATATTATATATGGACGTCCAATATTATATATATGGACGTCCAATATTATATATGGACATCTTATATTATATATGGAAGTCCAATATTATATATGGACGTCCAATATTATATATGGACGTCCAATATTATATACGGACGCCTAATAGCTGTATACGGACGTCCAATAACCTGGCTACTTTTATTATAAAAATACGGCACTATGTGAGGCAGTACTGTTTGGCTACAAGTTACTGTATGGTGGAAATTTTGTTGCCAATTGTGTTGCACCATATTGGATTATTCCCATTTGTCCCCACAGATTTCCCCGGGACAAATGGGAATTATTGGCAGTGGGAAGAAATATGTTTAATCAACTTCTCTTGACGATCCCACTAGATTTGAATTAGACTTCCGTATATAGCAATTGAGCGTCCATATATAGCTATTGGTCGTCCGTATAAAGCTAATGGATGTCCGATTTCTCCTTTATATAAGGAATTTACTAAAAATATTAAGCAGCTTTTCTGTCGCCAAGCACCTAACGGTGTGTTCCGACAGCTGTCCTTGAGAGCCAGTAACTCTAGGTTAGTCTGAACAACATCCTCGACCACATCATCACTTACCTTCAGGTGAGATAGTGGTCAAAGGCTTAAAGGCAAAAACCTATCAGGCTTAAAAAAATAAATTTAAGCCTGAACCACCGTTTTTCATTCGCGTCTGGTGTTGCGGATGTTTGTAGGCGACGGTAATCACTTACCATCAGGTGAGCCGCCTGGTAGTTTGCCCTACTATCCCACAAAAAAAATACCTTTAGTGGCCTCTTATGACACCCACAGGTAGCAATCGGGGGGTGACATTCTAGCTCGGCACCCCACGGGGCACAAAACGTATTAATATTATTTATGTATTATTTTTCTACTAACAGCTAAACATTGCTATTTCTAAAAATATCAACACATAAAGATTCATAAAGATTTCTACCAAACAAAATAATACATGAATAAAAATAACTTTCTTTTATAAGGGAAGCTACTGACTTTAAGCTATTGCTAGTCTAGGCAGCGGAGTAAAAAGGTCTTTCGGATTCCACACTGGTTGGTGGTATCGTCATTACATATTTAAGTCTAGTCTAAATGTAAATATGTTGATTAAATTTCAAAATTGAGGAAATTTATAAGTCGTAAATTTTGTAACTAAAATATCGAAAAATCGATATTAGATTATATATTAGATATTATATTAGGAAGAAATATTGTTAATTAACTTCTCTTGACTATCCCACTAAATTTGAATTGGACATCCGTATATAGCAATTGAGCTTCCGTATATAGCTATTGGTCGTCCGTATAAAGCTATTGGGTGTCCGATTTCTCCTTTATTTAAAGAATTTACTAAACATATTTTGCAGCTTTATCATCGTGTTTTAATTTACACTACATATAGGCACGACTCGGGAAGCGAGTCATGGGTACATGAACAAATTACTCTCGTACTCGGGAGCTGGGTGGCGGGCCCTCAAATTGGTAGAACGTATGTATTTAATGTACAGTTTATTTATACATATTATATATATATATATATATATATGGGCATTTTGTGAATTCTCGAAGTAGCAAGGGTCACTAAAAAGGGGAAGGTTTTTTACCAAAAAATGGAACCGACTTCAACACTCCAAACAGTGAAATAATTGGTTGAAGTCGGTGCCATGCTAGTTTGAATGAACCAATTGTCATATTATTGTGCGCATGGTACCGACGTCGACAAGTTATTTTACACTTTTGAGTGTTGAAGTCAGTTAATTTTTTTGTAAAAATCCTTCCCCCGTTTTAGTGATTCTTGCCACTTACGGGAACTATTGTTATTCACTGCCAACTACCTAATCATCAAGATAGAATAACACTTTACATATAGTCTTAGCAGTAATATAGCTACCTTCGATAAAGTAAACCTACCACAAAGTAGTAAAGGGTTAGAAGCTTTATCTACGATATAATTATCATTTATCATATAGGCCTGCCTAGATACGCAACTGTCAACGATGTCAAATCGACATTCGCGGGCGCGCATTGCATTGCATACCTATCTACCTACATAGCTATAAGATCACAACAAATAATTAAGTTAGTACTATGTATCTACCTACGTAAATTCATAGAATAAGTATAGGTATATATTTGTAGTAGGTAGGTATGAGGTAGTACGAAATTTTATCTGGTAAACTTAGCAATGATTGTAGGCACTTACCTAATCAAAAATTACCTATGATTAGTTATTGATTTTTATTGGAAATAATTTAATTTTAAGTTTATTACTATAAATAAAAATCTTTGTAATCACACTAATAAAAAATAGGTAGGTATGTGTCGAAAGTCTGTGAGTATGTGTGTTACTTCTTCACGCCTAAACGGCTGGATGGATTTGGATGAAATTTGGTATGGAGATAGCTTTTACCCTGGATTAACATATAGACTACTGTTCATCATCACCATCATCACCGTTTTTCATCAGCGCGCGGGTAAAACTGGCTATATGAAATAATTATATTTCAATAGTTTTTATATCATGCTCATTCATACAAAAACGTGGCTAGGTGATAATGTAATTGCTATCAATAACTTATACATAGTTATTATTACTTATACTATATAGGGATAAGTGAACTTAAGTTTACATCTGTCACAACCGGTATATTCAAGTGGAAACCTTGGTAGGGATAGGTGTACAAGCCGAGTATATTGTAGAGATTTCATATTTCAGTAAGGTAAAACCAATATCTTGGAGTGACGAGCAGGGATTTTACGGTAGAGGTATTTACATATACGTAATCTATTATATTATTATTATTTATTATTATTATAATAACAATATTGAGGTGAATTCACATTTCATGTTCTCCTATTGGATGTTGAAATGATGTGAGTGGAGTGTTGTTCCACATAGGGTCATAGGGTGCATGACATGGCTTCTTATAACCTTCATGCCCAGTTCACGCTAAAAGTTGCGGGTATAGGTTGCTACCTACGAAATGATTTCAAAAGATAGCTCGCTATTTAGAACCTGGGCAAAGTTGTTATTTTTATGCTACCAAGTAAGTAAGTACCTACGTAGTAATTAACGTTCACGACGAATTAATACCTACGATTCAGTCTAATAGCAATAGAAAAATTAGCTACAAAAATTACTTATTCAGTCTTGATGATGTATAATATTTTTTTGGAAAACAATAATTCAACAACAATAAGTTGATTCAATTTTGCTATCATTACTAATGTCTTAGAAATAGCAACCTTTACGACGTTGGTACCTACCTACCTCAAGCAAATATTCTAGAGGTGCTAACCTCTCATTCTAGCTCAGTCCTTGAGAGCCAGTGAATCATTCATTACAAAGACATACTAATGATCGAAGATTATAAATTACAGGCAAATGAGGCTGACTGTACGTATATTTTTTCGTAACATTTACTGACTTTTTAAAAGTTTAAATGAACTCGGGCTCCTAATGATACGCAACGCGTACACCACCTAAGGCGAATATATTGTTTTGCTTAAATATCGTGTGATAATTGTGATTTATTGTTGGATTGTTGCAAACGAGCTGACACGTCGCAGTTGTGGACGCCAAATACGCGGATCCATAGTCAGGAACTCTCCGCGATATGCGGCTTTCAATATACGCACGACAGCAGCGCCACACCTGCGCTAAGATTTCGTCGCGAACTTTTTAATATATTGTTGCAGCTATTTAAGTGATATTTTGGCTTCTATCGATATTTGTCCTATGGCTAGTCAGGACCAATGGGACGTAAGTGCCACTGGCCAACAAAGTGGCGTCCAGTATGCGGACGCCAAAAGCAGGTGGACGTCAGTTTAAATGCACTTTTCTCTTCAGAGGACGTCTAATTGTTTGCGGGATGTATATATATATAGATTTATATTTAATTTACTGTTAATATAATAGAAAATCACAAATTATGATAATAACACTTAGAAAAAAACTTAACTCCTATCTCTTAGAATTCAATATAGGTACTTTGTGATAATAGTGCTGAAGTTTTTTGTTTCACTGGATGTGTTTTTTTATAATGTAATCTACTTGTACCGGGGATTAATGGCGGGTCTTGGTGAACATCGGCATAGTCTCGGTAAGTTATTATATTTGTCAAACCATATAAAATGAAACAACAGTTTTGGTACAATTAAGAGAAAAATAATGTGTTACATTTTGCATAATCTTTGGAGATATTCTGGATGTAAATAAAAAGTTACAGTACTATGAGCGACTTGAATTATATTTCTCGTTATTAAACCATGATAAGCTTGTGAAAACTCTGAACTATAGCAGTAGAGAATTTTCCATAGATAGATTAGCTTTTAGTAAAAGGAGTTGAACGAACAAAAGTTACGACGACTCTGGCTTTTTACAGAAATAGGATGGATTTTTGTTTTAAGCCACATGGCCTATATCTGTGTGATTCTCATAAATATCTGTGATTTAAATACAAGTTTGCCTGTCAGGTAAGTATTTGAAGATGAATTCCTAACATAAAATTCTATTAATACAAATTTTAGTCACCAAACGTAACAATTTATGTAACGTATTATGTATAATTTGAAGATGTTGGCCGTCTCCACTTATCTACCATAAGGTCAGACAAGCCAATAGGCAAGTAATAAAATGTGTGACCTTTGTTCTCTTTTTTTTATTGCCGATAGTCTAGCCTTCGACCACTAATCTCATCTGATGGTAAGTGATGATGTGGTCTAAGATGTTGTACAGGCTAACCTAGAATTATCAGGGTCTCCTTGGACTATATAGTTGTTACCTATTATGAGCGTATTTGGTACTTTAGAGATAAGTTCATATAATTAGTTTTCATCTCCCGCATACGATAGTAAGACTTAAACCTTACATATTATGTAGGTATTATTATTATCTAGTTTGATATTAACCAAGTAGGTATACTTTGAATGTACCTACACTGTAATTATTTTAGGTTAGATATAAGGAACCAAACAACCAAGAGAATATAATACCTGAAAACATCATCTATATGAGAAACAGCCCGTGCACAACATTACGTATCGTTCGTTTTGGTTGGTTGCCATGGTAATGACTAACGAGCAGGATTCTTCACCGCACTGCATCGCGGGCCCGATCAAATTTCCCAATTAGGTATTTCATACTACAAACCGACAAAACGTGCGTGTTCCATACACATACATTAGACACCACACATTCAGACGCACAGGCCGGATATTGAGCTGAATTATCGAATTATTCAATGTCTGCGGATGCTGATATTTTAATTGATAGGTATACTTACAATAAAGCATCATTTTTAAATTATACCTATTAACAGGTGATAGGTATCTTCAGCTCGAGTCCGTCTTGATGGGTACTACCACAGTGCAATATATCAGACAATTATATATGTATTCTGTAATTCTGCCTCGATACTGTATTGTGCTAATACTACTACTTCACTTTGAAAACTATCGCGAGTTTTATCCATATTAACTTATTATGAAACGGCTTAAATGTTACTATAGATAATATAAGGGCTGTAACAAGTGAATAACTGTGTGAACAAGACATATAATATAAATATAGAATATAAAAAATCGGCCAGGTGCGAGTCGAACACGCACGTGGAGGGTTCCGTACCATTATCAACAACATTAGACACTATATTATATTATAACCCTCTTTTTTTAATTTTCACGAAGGGTACGGAACCCCTCGTGCGCGAGTCCGACTCGCACGTAGCCGATTTTTAGCATTGGTTGTTATATCGGCAACAGACATACGTCACCTGTCTACTTATCACCTGGCGACAGACAGACAGACGAATAGTGGAGTCTTAGTAATAGGGTCCCGTTGTTACCATTTGGATACGGAACCCAAAAAACTAACGCCTCGGCGAGAGGAGTGCAGTATATAGTGTCAAGCTGAAACTACTGTATGGACCGGCGGCGTGGCAGATGCTTACTATCAAGAGGTATCAAAAACACCACATCTAATTTTTCATCAAAACATGTTTTGCTAAATACGAGTATATTCATAAACACAAAAATCATATGTAAATTCGCTGCACTCGCGCTACTACTGCTTGCGGCTGACTTAGCAAGAATCATATTTTACAACTTGTAGAAGAAATGCAACTTATGTACGTGCTAAAGTTGTGCTATTATGATAAGTGAACCTATCCCGAAAACATCTAGCACGGCACTTGTAAAAGACTATACACCCATTGCTATATTGTCATCAGCCGCTAAAGTTTTTGAGCATGGCCTACACACTAAAATTTATAGACAAATTGAACCATATTTTTGTAACGAGCAGCATGGTTTCAGAAAAAGAAGATCTGTTAACACAAACCTTCTTACAATTGTAAACTACATTTCAGCTCGTCTCGATCGTGGTGGGCAAGTTATTGCTCTTTATTTTTATTTCTGCAAGGCGTTTGATTGAGTCGATAATGATACTCTGCTCATGAAACTAGACGCCCCGGGTCATGGTTTTATGTACCTACCTGATAACTATCGTCGTGCAAGGCCACATCTGCTCTTTGCGGAGCCCAAACACTACACTGCCGCACATGGTCAATCCGCTATTCCACGATCACTCAAAGCACTTAATTGTCTCCTGGACCGGAACCCTAATTGTGACGAGCTCGCGGACGAATGGAAGGTGATTATCTCTGAATGTTTGAAAATTTGTGAGGAAAATGCCTGACATTCTGTGTATTTTAATTGACATTTTATTTATTAATTTAATTTTTATTTGTATTGGAGTTATATTTATTTATGTTTGACATTGTATTCAGTAACTTATTTGCTTATTTTATTTTTATTATGATAGACTGATTTTATTGTTATATGATGTTACCACAGTAAAAGTTTTCACTTTATTTATTTATTTTATTTACATAATTGGTACGGTCATTGCCAATTACACTAATTAGATTATTAATAACAGTATATTATTACATTATTAGCAATGATAAGATTTACAAATTATTAAATGACAATATTGAAATTTTCAACAATTTTCAATAAAGTGAAAACTTTTACTGTGGTCCTACATGGACCACTCGAGCAGTCACTTTCAAATTCTGGAGCCACTGTACATGTATATAGAAATGAACAGAAGAAAAGCTACGACATCTTTGTCTGCTCACTGAGCTGATTCAAACCGGTCATGTACCTGAGCGAGCGCCGTGCCATGTTTGCAACTGCAACTCCCGCTCGTCTTGTCAATGATTACTTATTTAGGTACGCACACATATCTCGATGACGCACACATAGCTGTGCGTGCAGTAGTGGAGCTTTCACTGTACCGTCCGCAAAATACAAATGGGTGTAGGGGCAACTGAGACATGCAGTTGTCAACCGGGGAAGTCAAGAGTAGTCACTATATATCTTGAAACGATTCGAACGCACCATAACATTGCCATGAGCGACTGCTCAAACGATGTCGAGTTTGAGGCGGTTCGACCGCACTACGAATTTCGCCGTGCATGACTGCTCAAACAATGTTGAGTACGCCAACTTTGTCTAGGGATTATTCATTTCGAAATAATTTGCTTGAAAACTATTTGGAAATGTTATGATGGAGTGAAACTCCTTTTGTTCCATTGTCAGAAAACAATGAGTGCAATAAACAAAAGATGCAAGTACTCTTAGATTTTAATTTTGCACCGCCGTCGCCGCGCCGATAGCTTTTCTGATTAAGTTACTGTGTATTTTCATCGTAAAAGTTCATTTGTTTTTTATGATGTCTTGAATATTTAAGAAAATAATTTAAAAGTCATTTCTACTATATACCCTAAACTTCAATCATAACGTTATTTATTGATATAGTCAACTTTTTCTACTTGGGATGTTGCAGAGCATCCCACTAGAAATATGTGCAAACAGCCGTAGACTGGAAAACTCCATAGAAATAAACCAGTATCATGGCGATACAGTTACTGCAAAGAAGAAGTTGATTTTCATTTTCGTCACTGCTTCCTGTTTCAACTTTACGACGCAGCGTGGTAATAGCGGAAGGTGACGAAACACAAACTTTTGCTATGAAACAATGGCGAGTTGATTGATAATAGTTCAGAATATATACTAATGAGTTCCGGTATGGATTTTACCCAGATTCGTCGCACAAACAGGGCTCATTTACATAAAGGACAGCACACTGCGCTAAAATACCGGGATTAGTTCTACGAGCATGTGACATTCCCTCACACATTATTCAAAATTCGACAGGAAAATTTAGTGCATGCATGATAAACTGTGACTTAATAGATTTGACTAACAACTAAGTACGCAAAGAAGACTATTCATACTTAGATCTGCCAAAATTACAAAATTACTAAACATTAATGCATTCACAGTTATTCATGTTTAAAAAAGTATATTTCTTGATGGCATAACACATAAAGTTGCTTGACGTAGGATTTTTAAGCTTAAGTGAAAAATAGTAAAATAGTGTACACAGCCTGGACCCTGTCCGGAACCTGTCGGAGTCGGGGTCGTTACTTCCGTGCTTTTCAATCACAGCGCCCGAAGCCGCGGCTGCCGAATTACGTACGTATGTATATACACATGCCATACCGGGCTTTACGGAGGATACCTGTGTGGTCCCGGGAGCTTGTTTTTGGGACTTCAAACCCAAAAGGAAAAATGAGACTCCGGTTCCTGTTTGTTTGCCTGCCAACGTCGACGATAATAAAAACTTGTTGCATCCCAGCATGTGGGGTGTCATTTATGTTTTATTCGTCTAAATATTTCAAATTTTGGTATAAAATCAATGAACTATGGGTTGGCATTAGAATCTGGCCGCATGAATTTAGGGGTGAGAGGGGTGTGCTGGAAGATTAGGAAGGTTTGACACTCCATGTGAAGAAGAAAGTGAGAAAATACACGCTTTACACGATATTATTTTTTTAAATAAATCTTTATTTTGACATCAATCGATATCGGAGTTTGTTTTTTGCCAGGAAGGTCTTATTAATAGCAATTTTTGGGTTGAATGAAGCCATGCATATCACAAATTTATTCATAAATTCAGGAAAAAAGTATAACAATTTTCGTAAATTAGGAAAAAATCTGACACATTATATTTTGTTGACATTTTTCACAAATAATGCTGTTCATGTAACTATTCTTGTTTATTATAAGTTTTAATTACTGGTCTAGGGCAAAGTAGCTAATTATATATGATTGGTGACACGAAGACTGAAGCGGTGAGTGCTTTTTGTGAGTGAGCAGCTTGCTTTGTTGTGGTCATCAGTAACCTTACACTGGTGACCACAATAATGCGCGAAGCAAGCGAGCGAAGTGAGGGTGCAGCGGTATCACCAAGCAAATACTAGATGACCTCTTTGTAACACCGTCATAATATGTTTACTGTCTCTCTAGGACAGCTGCCGCAACACACTGTGCACAGGTGCTTGGCGACAGATTTTCTACTTGAGGGTGATAACTAGCCAGGCGTGCGTTCGCAAAATGCACTATCCCCATGCCGTAACGGCTGCCATCCTAAGACAACAACCGGGACCAACGGCACTCGACGCGGCTGGCCGCGGTATGAACGATAATGATAGCGCTATACGTGGATCGCTGGAGTAAATAGTGCGACATGATGTTAACGCTTCTCGGAATGAAAGGGCGTATGTGACATTTTAGAAACAGACTCAGTACCGGACTCAGTGCCCTCCGAAGCACGGAAGCACTCTGTAGTAATGTCACTAGCGGATCGGCTAAGTAAACTTCGCTACGATCACTTCTAATTTATACGTATGACATACCTCCGATCACCTAACGTTTATAACAAACACGTGCTTACCGCCCAGGCTGAAGACACATATAAGCTGACTCTCCGATGTGGTCTATAGGCGAGTTGGACACGTAGTATATATCACTCAACCTCTTCTCAGTCTCCACTGTTATAGACACGTTCTTAGCCGGGCCTGTATTACCCACATACACCACCCTGTACAAACGATCTTTGTTATATTATAATATGTAAGTATGAATCAGTTACGTGTTATTGCATTTGAGCACACGACTGTGCTTATTACCATGTTTTGAGTTGAATAAATACAAAATTCCAACGATAGTAACGAAATAATAATCCTAATCCAAAAATAGTAATATGTTATGTTATATATATGTTTAAAGACCCACATTATAGAGGGATAAGGGATAGGAAGTTTTTGCCGATAGGCTAGCTTTTTGCCACTATCTCACCTGATGGTAAGTGATGTTGTTCAGGCTAACCTACAATTACAGGATCTCATGGACAGCTGCCGGAACACACCTTTAGGTACTTGGCGAAAGATTTTATATTTGGGGTGGCTAGCTAGGCGGGCATTCGCAAAATGTCCTACCACCATGCTATAACGACTGCCATCCAAAGACAACAACCGGGACCAACGGCACTCGACGCGGCTGGCTGCAGTATGAACGATAATGATAGCGCTATACGTGGATCGCTGGAGTAAATAGTGCGACATGATGTTAACGCTTCTCGGAATGAAAGGGCGTATGTGACATTTTAGAAACAGACTCAGTACTCATTAACTATGCTTTTTTTTGTAAAAAATGAATCAATCAAATTTATTGTACTTAAGGCACTTGTCCCACCGTCGACGAGAAAACGAGTAACTATCGACTATTTTCTTGCTCAAGAAACGTACAATAGATATCCATTCCGTGTAAATAAAAGAGATGCATATACATATAGTTGATCGCTGAATGTTCACACTGATTTTCACTGCCGACGAGCACTCGCTTCACTAGTTTGTTGCTGAGCGACAAGAGCTATGAAAGTTAACACTCGCTCAGCGATACTCGCTAAGCGATTAGAACACGCCGAGAGAGCAACCAGAAGAGAAAATATTAATTATTTCAGAAAAGAATACAGCTATGATGCGAGTAATTGCTCGCCTCATTCGCTCACTCGCTTACAGCCGAGCTACCCAACTATCGGAACCATGCACTCGCTCCCCGCGGCTCGCCAACTCGTTTCTAATTCTAGCTCTACTCGTTACTCGTTCATCGTTGCCGGTGAGACAACTGCCTAAGGAATCAATATTTCAGAAAAAAAAATACACAAAAATCTGGCGGAAAAAGTAGGAATCCTTTATTTCCAGAGGGGTTTTGTCATTTTTTTCTATCGAGGATAGAAAAAAATGACAAAACCCCATATATTAGGAAACATGTTTAAAAATCTATTAAACTATTACTCATATCCTTGAGTATCATGTACATAACCATGCGGTACCTGGTTTATGAGATTTTCCATATCATATTGGCATTATTTTGTATTTTCAGGGCTTCAACGTGTCCTCCGAAACATGGAAGCGCTTAGTGGTAATGCCAGTGGTCACACATCCAAATGACGTTGCCTAACTTAATTGATCGAGAACTACTAAGTTAGCCGGCTACGAGTGGTTCAACAGATAGTGGTGATACATCTATCTCCAGATATACTCTATCGCTATAGTGAGGACGCTGTCAAGGAGATTTCTCAAAGTAGTTTTAGAATTGATGTAGACCAAGACTGGGAAGACTCACAGAACGCATGGAATGGAAGCCACTGGAACAAGTCACAATTTACAGTCGGTAAAGTAAAGAGAAGCAGTGATAGCTCAGTGGCTTTGGCTATGGACTGCCGCGCAGCAGGTCCATGGTTCGAACCCCGCCGCTGGCTTGAGCTTCACCGCATGGTGGAAGGACATTTTTGCGAATGCCTGCCTGGCTAGCGACCACCCTCAAGTGGAAAATCTGTCGCCAAGCACCTAACGGTGTGTTCCGGCAGCTATCCTTGAGAGCCAGTAATTCTAGGTTAAGCCTGCTAACACCTACGACCACATCGTCACTTACCATCAGGTGAGATTGTGGTCAAAGGCTTACCTATCAGCAATAAAAAAAAAAAAGAGAAGGTAACTGAGGAGTTAAGGTGAGGATGGGGTATGTGATGAAAAGACTAAGGTCATATTTAATTTTTTTTAAATATCAAATATAAACTTAAAAATCAAATGAATTCAAAGACCTCGCGGCAGAAGCTGCGGAAACAATCTAATTAGTAAATAAAAATAGTACATTCACGAGATTAAACATCAAGAACGATCTCGTCACGAATTAAAAATATATATTATGTATATATATATATATTGATCCATAGATATTGATAATTTCCGAACACATTTAATATAATAAGCGTCGTATTTGATAACACCCACTAACAGTTTTCGCGATATGCGTTTGTTTAATACGTTAACAAGCTCCCAAACCCATAGACTTCGAATTTATTCAGAACAAGGTTGGAATAAATTCGACTACGTACAACAAACCCGAATTCCTGTGACCTCACCCTGTAGTTAGTTCCGAAATGCGTACAAACCAAAGTAAATTGAAGGCTTGTTCAATGTGGTGGTATTTCGTACTAGCTAACCCTCCGGTGTTCGTCCGGGCGTTGTGTCCGTTGGTTGGGACCGTAATAGGTAGCTGACTGAAGTTTTCACAGAATATAATATATGTTGGCATGGCGGACTGCCTAACAAAGAACAATAATTACTTCCAACCCAAAGATAGACGGAGTGCTACAAAGAGAACGTGGTTTTTTATAATTTTTGTTTTGTTTTTACGAATTGGGCAAAAACGGAGTATTTTTAGTAAGTCTACGCTGTCAGTCTGCCTATCCATCCAAAGTCCATCTGCGGCAGTCTGTATTTTACGTTTATCTGGTTCGTAAACGAAATGATTTACAAACGTGAAATTTAGATATTCTGTGTAAATTTTGACCCAAAGACTTAGATTCGCTGGTTTTTTTTCTAACCATGAGATTTTACGTAATTTTTTTTTTGTTTTCTAGAATGTGGAATGTCGTTGTCTTACTTCCACCGTACTGTGTAGCTTAAGTCTATAATCGTAATAACATTGTATACACTTAAGTATTCTTGTGATGAACTGTTCTATCCGACATTTGCTGTAAAAACCAAATTTTTGCTATAAAAAAGGCAGTTATTTGAAATCGGACTAGATTGTATTCTTATTTTCTTTAATTTCTAAATTCTAGACTCGGATAATGTGTCCGTGCTAGAGTGTAAGTCTTGTCGATATCGGAACAACCCGAATTTTCGGTGTGCGAGCGCGACTCGCATCCAATCATCATCACTTATGTTATCAGGGATCATGTATGTATGTATGTATGTGAGTTTATTTATTCCACCATAACTTCTAAACGGATTAAACGATTTTAATGTTTGAGATATCGTATGATTTTTCTTGAAAGCTCAAGTAACATTAGATACATAACAAAAATAAAAAAAAACACACTGGCGAATTTTAAACGCTATATTGTGCGAGTGTTTTTTCTTCCTAAGCCTTCGGGTGAGGTTTCAAAATTAAGAGCTTTATAAAACCAGCGAAAGATTCACTTGCAGTTTTAATTTCAATAGAACGATAAATGTTTAACGAAAATAATTAATTGGCAGTCGGGGTTTTTACTTTTATTATTCATATTAGCCCAAGATAGTTTTTTCATATTTATATTCTAAAGTCAACCTTGGAATAATGATTAAAACTTGTTTTTTTTTATCATTCCAAATTAAAAATACTAACTTTAGTTTGGGTTTTCCAGTCAACGATTTTGCATATGGGTTGGGGTCCATGTAAAACAGAGATATCTCATCCTTTGAATTCTGTCCGATTATCACAGTCATGAACTGAAAAACAAATAAGATAAATATTGTATTTATAATATAATACTACTAACAAATAGAACTCTATAATTAGGGCAATAGCACCAAACTAGACTATACAATCTTAATTTTTCTTAAATTTCACTGTTTAGAGAAAATTTATTTGTGTAACAGCAGCTGTTAGTACTAGGTAGTACTACTAGGTACTAGGTAGTACTAACAGCTGCTGTTAGTATTAGGTAGTACTACTAGGTACTAGGTAGTACTAACAGCTGCTGTTACACAAATAAATTTTCTCTAAACAGTGAAATTTAAGAAAAATTAAGATTGTATAGTCTAGTTTGGTGCTATTGCCCTAATTATAGTTCTATTTGTTCAAACTTCAAACCCTCGCTTGACAGCAACTAAACCTATTTATTAGAAAAAAAAACCTACTATATTATTGCACTATGTTATCTATGTCGCTAAAAGAAAATATAGTGAAGTAACGTCACACGGCAAAATATTATAATCTAATATTATACAGACTTACAAGAAAAAGAGGAAGGTTCTAAAAAGCATATAGATAAATATATAGAATATATTTTTTTATTTATTTTTCATGCATGATTCGTAACTCTTAACTTGAACATAAATTTTGTTTGTTATTTTTGCAGCGGATATGTATCTCAAAGCCGATCCCATTTAGGTTCATCAACTTCAATCGAATTGTTTTAGGTTACTCTCGAATAAATAAAAAAAAATACATTACACGAATATATTATGAAATATGGGTAAGTCCATTATTGTGTCGATAAACGACAGTCAATCAGGTTCGTGTCACCACGCAGCAAAAGTCTCCTACGTATTGTTGCAACACGGTGTAAAAAATTGTCTCGCTTTTATACACATCTCACACCAACAACGCAGTATATATATATATATATATATATATATATATATTTACATCCTAGAAGCTTTTTGGCGTCATGCACGTGGTGCATTATTACGACGTCCTCCAGTTCCCATTGCTTTTTTTAACATGTCTTAATGAATATTGCTTAGCTCTTCGATTGCCAGCTCCGTGAGATACGTCATTTTCCGATAATTTTATTTTTCGCGATATTCTTCTTGCGTTCGTGCCGCAACATTTTTGAACCCCGAACCATGGTCATAAATTATAGGCGTCCTGGATATATTGATCGTGATTTACCTATGGCATCGACTATTTAGCGTCCTCATAGGATGAACGACATTTGTGAGTGCGACGTTGCCATCTTTATGTTTACTCTCTCTTTCTTTAACAATCGCTTGTATGTACATTTATAACAATTTGGTCAAATCTATATATATACGGATGCCCGATATTTTTATATAATTTATTATTATCTATCTACACGTAGGAACAATGGATTTTGATAAAGTTAAGTACACAAATAGTTTATAACAAGATAAAGAAAATTTAGCTCCTGTTTCTGAGATTTTTGCACAATAAATCGCATGTAGTAGCAAGAATAACACTTACGGGAACGATTGTTATTCACTGCCAATTACCTAATCATCAAGATAGAATAAAACTTTACATATAGTCTAAGCAGCAATATAGCTACATTTGAGAAAGTATCTACCTAACACAAAGTATGAAAGAGTTAAAAGCTCTATCTACGATATAATTATCATTTATCATATAGGCCTGCCTAGGTACGCAACTGTCAGCGATGTCAAATCGACATTGCGCATTGCATTGCATACCTATCTACCTACATAGCTATAAGATCACAACAAATAATAAAGTTAGTACTATGTATCTACCTACGTAAATTCATAGAATAAGTGTAGGTATATATTTGTAGTAGGTATAAGGTAGTACGAAAGTTTATATGGTAAACTTAGCGATGATTGTAGGCACTTACCTAATCAAAATTAACCTATGATTAGTTTTTGAATTTTATTGAAAATAATTTTAATCAGTTACCTACCTACCCAGTCCGAAATTTTTGGGCCTTTTTTTCATATATGTTCTACCAGAATTGGTAGATCCACGATGACATCGTGATTACCGTTTAGAGACAGATTTTGAAACCCTTCCACCATGCGATGAAGTCCATGCACGCGGCGGGATTTGAACCATAGACCTGCTGCGCGGCAGTCCATAGCTATGAGCCATCACTGCTTCCCGTTAAGTGTGAAGTGACAGAATTTCTACTTCAGGGTGGTAGCTAGCCAAGCGAGCATTCGCATAATGCCCTTCTACCCAGTGGTAAAGCTCAAGCCCGCGGCGGGATTCGAACCATAGACCTGCTGCCCGGCAGTCCATAGCTAATGCCACTGAGCCGTCACTGTTTTACAAAATATGTTGTAGTAAATGCAGTAAGTTACAAATTATGTAATAAATAATTATTGTAAATATTAAGTAAAATTATTTGTTCGTAGTAAATATAGTAGTTTGTTCTTTTCATATTGATGCCATAAACATACCTATATATTTCAGAGATAAAACACAATTTTATCAGAAATGTAATCAATGACAATCATGTCACTTGCAATATTGAAACAGTATCTACCTACTAATGTTATTATAAAACGAAAGATGACTAAAAACAAAGAACAACAGAAGGATCGCCCTAAATAGGTAGGTATGTAATTTATTACATATTTTTTTAGGGCGATCATATATTGTAATCTATTCATCATATTATCTCACACGAGCAACGTACCTAACGTATATATAGGTACTACAGGTAACAGGTACCTACTCTCCACGAAAATTTATTGCTCTGTGAATTTAAAATATTATTTTATCTGAAGAACCTACACACATCGTGACGTAGCTTGAGACACTATCTCCGTCCGTCGTCAAACATAGTAATTCGTTCGGCATGGTTCGGCTTTCATTGATATATCGCAAACAAAAATATTTTAAATAGGTAGGTATGTGTCGAAAGTTTGTGGGTATGTGTGTTAATTCTTCACGCCTAAACGGCTGGATGGATTTGGATGAAATTTGGTATGGAGATAGCTTATACCCTGGATTAACATAAAGACTACTGTTCATCATCACCATCATCACCCTTTTTCATCAGCGCGCGGGTAAAACTGCGGGGCGCAGGTAGTTGGTAGGTACAAATAAATCATGCAGGACAAGATGTTGTACAGAAGTACAGAACGGACCTGTGACACTTCACCACAAACGGCACATATGATTAAACTGTGGCTAGTTTGTTGCAGAATCAATATAGAAAGTGTGATAATTTGACTATTTAGTGTAATAGGTGGGTTTTTTGTAGTAGGTAGTTTGTGTGTAGGTAAAGTAAAGAATAAGTTAGTTTGCATAGTGTACCTATATGTAATATTTATATTTCAGGGTAACCCATATTAGGTAAATAAATAAAAACAAAAAACATGTAGAAGTATCACTTTTATTCCGTGTTTTAGAGAGAGAGAGTAGACTTATAATACGCTAAGACGCAAGAGCTAGAAATAAGAAGACAAACGTTGATTAATTTTGTCAACAACACAACGTTTATTATGTAGGTACAACTATGGCACTTCGTGCTAGACACACAACTTAGCTAAGCACTTAGAACGCTAATACGCAAGAGCTAGAAATAAGAAAACAAGCGTTGATTAATATTATCAACAAAAAATTAACAACACAACGTTTATTATATAAGGTTGACATTAATTCATCAACAATACTGCGGGGGATGGTGTAGAATCGATAACGGCATGTGTTCCACTCATATTTAATTTTCACATACAAAAAAATCAGTATAACTATTTTCTAAGCGCGGCGCGTTGCTTTTTAGTATGATATCGAGAACCGCGGTTTACTCCATTCTCACATGTACGAACGCTACCCGATGTCAATTAGACGCTATCATTATGGCAAAACAGCTGTTTTGCCCTAGTGATAGACGAAGCTGTTTCACGTACCTATTCTGACGAACGCGAAGGCCTTACCGGCCAATCTAGCTAGACTGTCGAATGCTTTGCATAATCGCCAATCGATTCAACTCATCTTAATGATAAAAAAAATTTGCTTACCTACATTCTTTTTAATTTCAAGTTTACGTAGGTACGTACTGTATTGTGTTGCAGCTACTTAGGTATGTACCTAAGTACATATTGTGATAAACCGCTACCGCGTCACGCGTTCTTTTTTCGCAAGCCGCCAAAGACCGACTAGGCAGAATAGGTACACAAAACAGCTGTCTATTGTGCCTAGTATAGCAGTTCATTGACTTCGCGTAGCAATCGTGCGTGTGTGTGAATAGAGAAGACTCACCGTGTTCGTAGACCGCGGTTGTCTTTGCTAGTATTCCCAAAGCCAACGTGCCATAGCTTAAGCAATAGTACAGACTTTTTGTGTATGTGAATATTAAAAAAGAGTGGAATACATTCCGTTATCAATTCTACACCATCCCCCGCAGTATTGTTGATAAATTAATATCCACATTATATAGGTACAACTTTGGCACTTCGTGCTAGATACACAACTTAGGTAAGTACTTAGATACTGTAATTCTAAAACATCTTAGATTTAGAGTAAGGTTGAGACAATTAACGCACTATTGTTAAAAGTTTATGCCTTTAACAATTTGTCAACTTCGCCGTATATTGTTAACAAAAGTTATTTTCACAACAGATTATCAACTACTATAACTAATCAATGTCACAAATATTAATAAAATCACCTTATATGTCAGCACATAGTGCTGGACGTGAAAATTACTTTAAGAACTAGTAAAGCAGAATTTTCAGACTTAAATTGTTATAATTACGATCACAACAATTACAAATTGGTAATAAAATAACTTTATAATATTTTTATTCAAATTCTCTTGATTATCCCACTATAGTCTGTTTTTTTTTAACAAACGAGTACTGAGTATGTCTCTCGCACATTTCTGATATTGACAGAGTGAGATGGGTAATTGCCGTCATTGGTCAATGTCTTTGTTCTTGTTTTGAAATTGTCAAAGCCCGATCATATTGAATACTTCTAAAATTTACCGTAGAAAAAATTACGTTATTATTTTACGATTTAAATTTGCATGCTGAGTATATTCGTAACGAAATTTTCTGTTCGCGTTCATGATATAAAACAATATTGTAATAGTATATATATTATGCAATTCAACATATAAATCAAATAATTCTACTACAATTCTTGTAATCTTAAAAATTTTCGTCATCCTTCTGATGAACTTTCTGCAGATACGTCAATAATAAATTGTTCAACATATTTTGTACATGATTGTCGGTTCCGTACATTTTTGTTTCTATCTTAGTTATTACATGATTGAGACAAGAGCACCATTTTTATCTATTCCCTTTATCTCCTCCTTGTAACAAAAGAGTTCAGACTTCATAAATTTTATAACTTTTGTCATATCCTGCCATAGCCCTTCACTTGAAACCAAACGAGTGCAATTGGGTTGAGCTCACAGTGATACGTCGGCAAACGTATGACGAGACGATTTGTTGACTTAGCAACAACATTTTTTCCAAAACGATCTTTGTTTTGCTTACCCTAATTCAAAAGTTGCCACTTTAATATTGATTCGTTACAAGCAATATTTTTCGAATTGCATATACCTACATGTAACTACAGAGTTCGTGTGGAACGAATTTTATGTTGATTACGCGGGCCAATAGCAACGCAGTAAAATTTTCGGTACTCGTTTGCTAAAAAAATAGACTATAGATTTGAATTAGACATCCGTATATAGCAATTGAGCGTCCGTATAAAGCTATTGGTAACAAGCATATAATATGTACATGTTTGTCTAGTCTATTTTTTTTATAAATTTAAGAAGAATATTGCTTAATTAGGTACGTAATAACTTCATTTGTGGGTTAAATATAAATATAGGTATGATAAAATCGGAATTGTATCGTACCATGGCCTGAACCAATATTATATATGGACGTCCAATATTATATATGGACGTCCAATATTATATATATGGACGTCCAATATTATATATGGACGTCTAATATTATATATGGAAGTCCAATCTATACTTATAATAAAACTGTAACAGGTCCAATTCTGTACATGGCAGATATTTTGGAAAAAACAAATGTACAGTACTCTGTAGCTGATACTGATGCCGAAACTATATTTTTTTTTATTTTTGTCTGTCTGTCTGTCTGTCTGTATCCCGGCCGCGTATCACTCCAAAACTACTGAATGGATTTCAATGAAACTTAGCATGATTGGAGTTCATACTACAAGGTAGGATAATTTAGATTTTTATCCCGAAATTCAGCATGGTTCCCTTGGGAGAGGGGATGAAAGTCAAAATATACACTTAGTTGTAATTTATTAACGCGTAGTCCGATTTCAGACGTTCTTTTTAAGGTTCCGTACCCAAAGGGTAAAAACGGTCTGTCCCGCTGTCCATCCGTCCGTCTGTCCCGCTGTCCGTCCATCCGTCAGTCCGTCTGTCACCAGGCTGTATCTCAAGAACGGTGATAGCGAGACAGTTGAAATTTTCACAGATGATGTATTTCTGTTGCCGCTATAACAACAAATACAAAAAGTTGGCCAAGTGCGAGTTGGACTCGCTCACGTTAAAACAAAAAAAGGTTAAAATATGAAGTCTAATGTTGTATAGCTAATGGTACTGAACCCTTCGTGCGTGAGTCTGACTCGCACTTGGCCGATTTTTTGTTAGAATAGGGGTACTTTAAAATTTATCCTGTAAATATTTCAAAGTCATCGGGTTTGAAGTTCAGAAATAACAGACATCACAACCTACATATTACGTTCCAAATAACTTGACACCCAAAATGTACAGAAACCTTTTAACGTACGGCTCATCTTAAGCAGGCGTTTGCACTTTATCGTATAGGTATAATAGATAGGTCTGTAGTTGGACCTCTCCAAAAGACTGATTTTTCAAACGATAAAACACAGTTTTTTTATTACGATAAGCACAACTTCCCTACGTATATTTTTCATAACATGCAATGCTCTAATCAGTCTAATCTATACCTATAACAGGTTGCAGAAGGCGGGTAGGGAAGCGCGAGGGGTAAGACGCTTACATTTATCTATTTATACCTGTAACAGGTCCAATTCTGCACATGACAGATATTTTGAAAAAAAACATACAGTACTCTGTAGCTGATACTAATGCCGAAAATGTATTTTTTTTATTTTTGTCCGTCTGTCTGTCTGTCTGTATCCCGGCCGCGCATCACTCCAAAACTACTGAATGGATTTCAATAAAACTTAGTATGATTTGAGTTCATACTACGAGGTAGGATAATTTATGCTTTTTACCCGAAATTCAGTATGGTTCTCTTGGGAGTGAGGATGAATGTCAAAATATACACTTAGTTGTAATTTATTAACGCGTAGTCCGATTTCATACGTTCTTTTCAGGGTTCCGTACCCAAAGCGTAAAAACGCGACCCTATTACTGAGATTTCGCTGTCCGTCCGTCCATCAATCCGTCCGTCTATCACCAGGCTGTATCTCAAGAACGGTGATAGCTAGACAGTTGAAATTTTCACAGATATGTATTTATGTTGCCGCTATAACAAAAAATACAAAAATTTAGCCAAGTGCGAGTCGGACTCGCGCACGTTAATACAAAAAACCGACCAAATGCGAATGGGACTCGAGCACGAAGGGTTCCGTACCATTATCTGAAATTTTATTGCATGGGTGCCCCCTTAATTATTTATTCTAATTTAATTAATTATATTTCAAGAAAACATAAAACTAAATATTCTGTGAATAGTTAAAGCGTCTACCAGTCACCGTTATTAGTATCGAGCAAGAAACGGTAAAAAAATCAAGGTTGTTGTATGGGGGTACCTTAAATATTTATTTTATTGTTAGTATTTGTTGTTATTACGGCTATAAAAATACATCATCTGTGAAAATTTCAACTGTCTAGCTATCACCGTTCTTGAGATACAGCCTGGTGACAGGCGGATGGACGGACGGACGGACGGATGGACAGCGAAGTCTTAGTAATAGGGTCCCGCTATTACCCTTTGGGTACGGAACCCTAAAAAGGTTAAAATATGAAGTCTAATGTTGTATAGCTAATGGTACGGAACCCTTCGTGCGCGAGTCCGACTCGCACTTGGCCGATTTTTTTAATTAGAATAGTGGTGCTTTAAAATTATCACGTAAATATTCTCACGTAAGTCTTCAGTTTTGCAGTCCAGAAATTACAGATATCACAAACTAAATATTTCGTTTTAAATAACTTGGACCGCGGAATGTTGCGAAACCCTTGAACGTACGGCTCATCTTAAGCCCACAGGCAGCCCGGAACCCCACGGGAAGCCCGACACCCCACGGACAGACCGGCATCCCACGGGCAGCCCGGCGCCCCACGGGCAGCACGGCACCCTTATTTAGTTTTGCAAGCTTGCTACGATAAAACTCTAAAATGTGGTACATTCACCACAATCAGTTTTTTAAACTACATATCTTTCTTTTGACGGATACATTTCGGAGACTGCGCAATGAAAGTGCACAATGTTGTCTTAGGTTTTCGCGATTGTTACACTTTAATTACTTTAAACAACTTTGAACGGTTTAAATCGCGTATATTTATCATTATTTTTGTCCCGACGTTTCAAACACTTTGTAGTGATCGTGGTGACGGGGTGATTGTCGGGACAAAAATAATGATAAATATACGTGATTTAATCCGTTTAAAGTTGGAAGTGCACAACTTTAGTAGACTGTTATACAAGGGTCGAAAGGAATTGGTAACTTTCACCTGCGGTCAGCTCTCTACTTTTCATATCGAATTTAAAGAAAGTAAATAAAGTAGCTTTTCTAAAAAATATTCATTGATAAAATAACATACTTACTAAAAATTTATTGAGAGGTTTGAACTATTTGTGAAATTTTACGTAAAATTTTGTTTGGAATATTTTCGGGCGGCTATAGCCCGAATAAGAATCTCTCTGCTTTTCACTACTAATATAAGGAATAACGATATAAATATAGTATGTTTTTTTATTTTATTTATTTTGATTTCAATAACATGAGCAGTATATTTTTAAAATTAATGCGGCTATAGTCCAAGTAGGAATCGATGACTTACATCCGTGTTAAACACTCTTCTTTTCATTTAAAATATGAGGAGGGTAAAAAAATAGTAGTTTTTCTAAATATTTACTAAAAATAATAAACATGAGTAGAGGATACAAAGATACACTAGGAGTTAGAACAATGAAATTTAGGGAAAGTTTGATTTTTTTTTTACCTACACTTTTTACCTTATATTAAGTTACTACCCTGCCAAACATACTTAGTTATTATTAAAGGTTTTACAACAACAGAAAATTTTACAACGAAAAATCTTAGACATATAACTTTGTTTACACCAATGTTTTTCCCGGCCTTAGGTGGGAAAGAGCGTCTCCCACCCGCTACTCAGATCAAACAAACACTACTTTCCGAGAATGAGAAATAAAAAAAAACGATCTACCGTCAAACAAACCGCCGTTTTAAAATCGAAATTCTAAAGAAACGCACAAGGTACTTTGCTTCAACATTTATTGTGCGAACCGGGAAAGAACTCTCTGAGTTACTTAACTACTGTCTTCTGGAAAATACAACCCAGGAGTTTTATAATCCAAAGTAGAAAGCTGCATTCTGAGCTATGGTTTACTATAAGAGTACTTCACCGCAGACCACAGTGTTGCTTAATATGAGATAAACAGTGCACAAATGTGAATAATTAGTGTGCAGGTACGGCAATCGCGAACGAAGTCGCGGGTACAGCTAGTATTATATATGGACGTCCAATATTATATATGGACGTCCAATATTATATACGGACGCCTAATAGCTGTATACGGACGTCCAATAACCTGGCTACTTTTATTATAAAAATACGGCACTATGTGAGGCAGTACTGTTTGGCTACAAGTTACTGTATGGTGGAAATTTTGTTGCCAATTGTGTTGCACCATATTGGATTATTCCCATTTGTCCCCACAGATTTCCCCGGGACAAATGGGAATAATTGGCAGTAGGAAGAAATATGTTTAATCAACTTCTCTTGACGATCCCACTAGATTTGAATTAGACTTCCGTATATAGCAATTGAGCGTCCATATATAGCTATTGGTCGTCCTTATAAAGCTAATGGATATCCGATTTCTCCTTTATATAAAGAATTTACTAAACATATTTAGCAGCTTTTCTGTCGCCAAGCACCTAACGGTGTGTTCCGACAGCTGTCCTTGAGAGCCAGTAACTCTAGGTTAGTCTGAACAACATCCTCGACCACATCATCACTTACCATCAGGTGAGATAGTGGTCAAAGGCATAAAGGCAAAAACCTATGAGGCTTAAAAAAATAAATTTAAGCCTGAACCACCGTTTTACATTCGCGTCTGGCGTTAGGTAGGTATGTTTGTAGGCGACGGTAATCACTTACCATCAGGTGAGCCGCCTGGTAGTTTGCCCTACTATCCCACAAAAAAAATACCTTTAGTGGCCTCTTATGACACCCACAGGTAGCAATCGGGGGGTGACATTCTAGCTCGGCACCCCACGGGGCACAAAACGTATTAATATTATTTATGTATTATTTTTCTACTAACAGCTAAACATTGCTATTTCTAAAAATATCAACACATAAAGATTCATAAAGATTTCTACCAAACAAAATAATACATGAATAAAAATAACTTTCTTTTATAAGGGTAGCTACTGACTTTAAGCTATTGCAAGTCTAGGCAGGGGAGTAAAAAGGTCTTTTGGATTCCACACTGGTGGGTGGTATCGTCATTACATATTTAAGTCTAGTCTAAATGTAAATATGTTGATTAAATTTCAAAATTGAGGAAATTTATAGGTCGTAAATTTTGTAACTAAAATATCGAAAAATCGATATTAGATTATATAGATTATATATTAGATATTATATTAGGAAGAAATATTGTTAATTAACTTCTCTTGACTATCCCACTAAATTTGAATTGGACATCCGTATATAGCAATTGAGCTTCCGTATATAGCTATTGGTCGTCCGTATAAAGCTATTGGGTGTCCGATTTCTCCTTTATTTAAAGAATTTACTAAACATATTTTGCAGCTTTATCATCGTGTTTTAATTTACACTACATATATAAGCACGACTCGGGAAGCGAGTCATGGGTACATGAACAAATTACTCTCGTACTCGGGAGCTGGGTGGCGGGCCCTCAAATTGTTAGAACGTATGTATTTAATGTACAGTTTATTTATACATATTATATATATATATATATATATATATTGGCATTTTGTGAATTCTCGAAGTGGCAAGGGTCACTAAAAAGGGGAAGGTTTTTTACCGAAAAATGGAACCGACTTCAACACTCCAAACAGTGAAATAATTGGTTGAAGTCGGTGCCATGCTAGTTTGAATGAACCAATTGTCATATTATTGTGCGCATGGTACCGACGTCGACAAGTTATTTTACGATTTTGAGTGTTGAAGTCAGTTAATTTTTTTGTAAAAATCCTTCCCCCGTTTTAGTGATTCTTGCCACTTACGGGAACTATTGTTATTCACTGCCAACTACCTAATCATCAAGATAGAATAAGACTTTACATATAGTCTTAGCAGTAATATAGCTACCTTCGATAAAGTAAACCTACCACAAAGTAGTAAAGGGTTAGAAGCTCTATCTACGATATAATTATCATTTATCATATAGGCCTGCCTAGGTACGCAACTGTCAACGATGTCAAATCGACATTCGCGGGCGCGCATTGCATTGCATACCTATCTACCTACATAGCTATAAGATCACAACAAATAATTAAGTTAGTACTATGTATCTACCTACGTAAATTCATAGAATAAGTATAGGTATATATTTGTAGTAGGTAGGTATGAGGTAGTATGAAATTTTATCTGGTAAACTTAGCAATGATTGTAGGCACTTACCTAATCAAAAATAACCTATGATTAGTTATTGATTTTTATTGGAAATAATTTAATTTTAAGTTTATTACTATAAATAAAAATCTTTGTAATCACACTAATAAAAAATAGGTAGGTATGTGTCGAAAGTCTGTGAGTAAGTGTGTTACTTCTTCACGCCTAAACGGCTGGATGGATTTGGATGAAATTTGGTATGGAGATAGCTTTTACCCTGGATTAACATATAGACTACTGTTCATCATCACCATCATCACCGTTTTTCATCAGCGCGCGGGTAAAACTGGCTATATGAAATAATTATATTTCAATAGTTTTTATATCATGCTCATTAATACAAAACCGTGGCTAGGTGATAATGTAATTGCTATCATTAACTTATACATAGTTATTATTACTTATACTATATAGGGATAAGTGAACTTAAGTTTACATCTGTCACAACCGGTATATTCAAGTGGAAACCTTGGTAGGGATAGGTGTACAAGCCGAGTATATTGTAGAGATTTCATATTTCAGTAAGGTAAAATCAATATCTTGGAGTGACGAGCAGGGATTTTACGGTAGAGGTATTTACAGATACGTAATCTATTATATTATTATTATTTATTATTATTATAATAACAATATTGAGGTGAATTCACATTTCATGTTCTCCTATTGGATGTTGAAATGATGTGAGTGGAGTGTTGTTCCAAGTAGGATCATAGGGTGCATGACATGGCTTCTTACGACCTTCATGCCCAGTTCACGCTAAAAGTTGCGGGTATAGGTTGCTACCTACGAAATGATTTCAAAAGATAGCTCGCTATTTAGAACCTGGGCAAAGTTGTTATTTATATGCTACCAAGTAAGTAAGTACCTACTAAGTAATTAACGTTCACGACGAATTAATACCTACGATTCAGTCTAATAGCAATAGAAAAATTAGCTACAAAAATTACTTATTCAGTCTTGATGATGTATAATATTTTTTTGGAAAACAATAATTCAACAACAATAAGTTGATTAAATTTTGCTATCATTACTAATGTCTTAGAAATAGCAACCTTTACGACGTTGGTACCTACCTACCTCAAGCAAATATTCTAGAGGTTAGCATCTCAGCTCAGTCCTTGAGAGCCAGTGAATCATTCATTACAAAGGCATATTAATGAGCGAAAATTATAAATTACAGGCAAATGAGGCTGACTGTACGTATATTTTTTCGTAACATTTACTGACTTTTTAAAAGTTTAAATGAACTCGGGCTCCTAATGATACGCAACGCGTACACCACCTAAGGCGAATATATTGTTTTGCTTAAATATCGTGTGATAATTGTAATTTATTGTTGGATTGTTGCAAACGAGCTGGCAACGTCGCAGTTGTGGACGCCAAATACGCGGATCCATAGTCAGGAACTCTCCGCGATATGCGGCTTTCAATATACGCACGACAGCAGCGCCACACCTGCGCTAAGATTTCGTCGCGAACTTTTTAATATATTGTTGCAGCTATTTAAGTGATATTTTGGCTTCTATCGATATTTGTCCTATGGCTAGTCAGGACCAATGGGACGTAAGTGCCACTGGCCAACAAAGTGGCGTCCAGTATGCGGACGCCAAAAGCAGGTGGACGTCAGTTTAAATGCACTTTTCTCTTCAGAGGACGTCTAATTGTTTGCGGGATGTATATATATATATATATATATATATATATATATATATATATATATATATATATTATTATATTAAGGGTCCGTTGCAGAATGTCCTAATAAAGTTTCGGGTTGCTAACCAACCCATAAAAAAACTGAATGATAAAAATTACAGTTAACATGCAGCGCCTTTCAAGCTCTAACCGATGGATAGGGTAAATCACTTCTAAGGGGATTTACAGCAAAGATAGTGTTTTGTTTAATAAATTTGTTCTGGGTAGTATAACCGGAACTTACTCGAACATTCTGAAACAGGCCCTAAATATACTTTGCAAAACGTACAAATTCTAATGCGGCAAAAATAATGATTTGTATGTTCTTATATCTTATAATGTAGGTAGATAATGCCGTGCTTTCCACTTGAAAATTTAAACCGCTGAGGGGTCCACATAAACTCACTATTACATATGGACCCCCGGGGTCCACGGATAACCCTCATTAACTCATGAACCCCTAAACACAAAATAGATATATAATCGACATTAAAGAGTTTTACAGTTTTTCTTCTCTTCGTAGCTTAGAGTTTAGCTATTTACCCCCGTCTGAAAGGTAAGATGAAATTTCATATTTTATCGCCCAACCGCCAATAGCCATTGATGTCAAAAATCAGGTTCAAATTGCATCGGTGCTAGGGCAAAAAAAAAGAAAGTTAGGAAATGAATTTCCTAACGTTGACACTGCTAAACGAACAGTATGAAAAATCGGAAATTTATTTCCCCACCTGTCACACCTTCACTTTGCTATGTCACACTCGTGTGACATAGCAAAGTGAAGGTTAGTCTGGTGCGGTAATATTGCACATAACAGGCGGACCGTCATATTTTAAGTACTTACCTTCAAACTCGGTGTAATTTTAAACGCATCTTTTTAAGGTGGTAATGCAGATGAATTAGGAGCTTGGATCGGAGAACAAAATTAAATATGAATTATTTAAAAACGAATATCAACACTTCCCAAAGGCGGCGCGGCGCGGCGTATGTTATTTAAGTTTAGTAACTATATCATATTCTGAAGACAGTGTGCCATGGTATCAATATGATCTCTACGTAAGACACTACATGTTGGTTATTCAGCCTCGACTATTCTCTATTGTAATGGGGATGTGCGATTTTTAATTGAGGCTTATCGTGTTGCCTAATTGTCAGGCATCAACAGCAATATTTTCATTGCAGTGTTCAAAATTTAAATCTATGGACTGTCTAATTTAGCTTGATAATTTTGACAGGTCACGCCAATTTAATTTCGTATTAATTTAAATAAACTGTCATACAGATAATGTTGTAAAGGGTGTCTCAGTAAGAGTGCACTTTTTCATTTTAAAATAAAAACAAGTATTTTATGACAGAGTTGTGATATTTTATTGTATTGTAAAGAAGACATGTTCCGATTAAGTATGGAATAAAATATCCGGCAAATGACACCCACGGCTCCGATGACAGGCCATTACTCTTTTCATGAAATTTTCAATGACTTTTGCACAGAGATGTGGCTGTATCTCACCGATGCCGCGTTGGATTTCCGATTTCCGAACAAGAGTTAATGATTAGGGAGAGTTCCAATAGTAGCCTAGTGAGGATAATGATGATAATGAACTCGATTTTGGTTGTGCACCATTATTTTCATTATAAATATCTTTATGTTCCAATCATTATTTTATTTCATACTTAGAGCACTTTCACAAAAAATATTTCGACTCGCACGTATTCTAATAAATAGTATGACTGATAGAATAAATATATTCACAAGGCGAAATTGTTATTGTTATTGCCTTGATTGTCATATTTATAATTTCACTGAACCACTACTTCAATAATAAAAAAAATGTCCAAAAGTCCTTATCCATAAAGCATAAACATGCAACTATCGATTGTAAGTTCTATTAGAATTATGATCGAATAGATTCATTAACGATTATACAATATACCCTCTATCCCTACAGTGAGCTATCAAAATTATCAAGCTAAATTAGACAGACCATAATGTAGTAATGACATTGCAGGCAAATGGGCTATGAGAGATGGGTGAAATGACAAACACAATGCAGTTCCGTATCGAACACAACGGGTCCTATACGAACTTATCTTATGGATAAAAGCCACAACTGACCATCAGGCGGGCAATAACTCGTTTGGCCACTTCTACAAAAATAAAAATGGTTGATTGACATTTCTTTACACACTACTTACAATCCAGTTTTTCGTCAGTACAAAAAAAATAACATTAATAGCGTCGTGTTCTAACCGTTCCAGCCACTGTTTTCAAGTTATCTGTGATCAAGTGGCGCTGCATAATCCTTCCTGCGCAGTTGATGGGACAGCTTGCCGTGAGAGCGAGCAGTTGATGTGGCAGCGGCGTCACCAGGGCAGTACCATGCTGCTCAACAGGGGCCACCCCCTCTCCTCGCACCGACACGTCGACCGGACACCCCAGCGTGTTGAGTAATACCACCCCGGTTTGATGATGCCTTGGTAATTGGAGTGTAGAACGCTGGAATAGTTCAACTTTTGACATTTAGATTGAATGGGCAAAACAGCTAGTTTCCCCCATTCAGACGGAATGTTTTGCATGGTAAAATCCGCATTGAAACCGAAATTTTACCCCAGACATGGAAAAAATAGATATGCCTTATATTTATATCTAAGCAAATCAAGTGTTTTCATTTGTAAACTAAAGCAATAAGCAGTCTTACCCTATCCTCGGGAACAACGGCTAACAAAAGTTTTAACATTTTATTTTTTATTTAAAACGTACGAAAAAAAAAGTACATAAAGAAGTTTTAACAAAACACGCAAAATCTTCCAAATTCAATTGGATTGGTCAAATTGATTCGGCGCTTAGAAATAATCACATCTTAATGGTCGCCTCATGGTTGTTGCGTCCCACGGTACACTTATTAAACCACGCCCACCGCGGTAAGGTTTGCAACCGGCTGTTTTCGACCTTGACTTACATTTTTATATATTTATTCGTAGTTTAGAACTCATTGAGACTTTACATTTAAGTACCACCGCGACAACTTGTTAGAACGTCTACGAGTTCAATCATGGTGATGTAATTTATACCTGTAATTTGTACCTTTAGGTACATACTTGGTGTATCAAGAGAATATCGTTTCGGACCCTCTAGGCTCAATTGAAATCCACAGTTTGTTAAGCCATTTGTACTTTTTCTTGCAGTCTCAACTAATTGTGTAGAAATACCTATTTTGTATACTACCATTTTGATGAAAAACTATACAGAAAATTTTCAAATGACGCCTCATGCAAAATCTGTGTCTGTTACATAAATGAAACAAACCGTGGTAAGGTCACATGCAACGTGAGAAAATTCAGAAATCAGAAAATTCGTTTATAAAATATTGCTTCTCTTGAATTTTTGCAACAAATGCAATTGTCTTATGTTTTCAAATAAATATTGTTCACGGGATTTTGTAGGTAACATTTTATACCTCTGTTGGGCCACATCGGCCGCCTCACTGAGGTAGTTTGCGAGCCTGGTTGTCTCCTCATCTCCGCTGTGCGAACGGTAGACACTAGCATAAAGGATTTTCTCCATGCCATTGTCCACCAGAACCCACATGATAGAGAATTTGGGGTCTTCAAGGTTGCGGAGACGCCGATAGCAAATGTCATCGCGAGCATACATACAAACTCCTGCCTTAGCCTTGAAACTATGTTCAAGAACATAGCCAGGGTAGGCAAGGTATGTCGCGTCAGCAGGACATTTTTTTTATAATTTTGTATCACATTTTTGCGCCCGAAACATTATTATCTGGAGTTACTCGTAATATTTGTAATACATCTGCGATGAAATATAGGGTAGATCCCCGATCGGCGCTCGAAAACGGCACCGTCAAAACAAGGCATAAATCGTGTAGTATGCCTTGTTTTGCTCTCAGTCGCGTGTGACCGCTCCAATCGTATGACATGTTAAAATGCCGAAGTGTGCAGTGAAAACATGCAAGAATTATAGGTACGTTAAAACTGCAAAAAAAGGATGGCGTTTCGTACTTTGAGTAAGTATTGCATTGTTATCCATTTATTTGCATATTTACTAATATTTTTGTATATTTATTGGCATATTTACTAATATTTTTCTACATTTTCAACCACGCATTGTGTACGCATCTATCCTTTTCACTCTGGCTCGGACTTCGATGAGCAAAAGCGAAACGAAACTAGTGCTTTAGAACAAGGCCTTTATGAGAGGATACGTAGTCGTCATTCCCTTTTTATTTTTTTTGTGCGTTACACTTTTGTAATATTTTTTGAAATACTTCGTTTGTTTTAGGTGAATGAAATACAAAGGGAGAAATGGAGGTGTATCATATCACGAAACAGAGACGAAGAATTTTATGAACCAAACTCCTCTAGTGTAATTTGTCGGAACATTTTTGTAAACAGGATATGTATGTCACGAAGAAACGGTTTAACAAAATAAAAAAGACAGCCACACCAAATATACAGGTAAAGTTAAAGTATTAATCCGCCGAGGATGTGGTAGGGTCAATTTGACCGTGCTGATTTTATTTGATTAGAGTTTTTTTACTTGCAGTCGCATGCTATCGACACGGTAATGTTATCTATATAACATTACCGTGCTATCGAACTTATCAGTAACTGTAGTCATTGAATAACCCTCCCTTCTACGCACCTCCTCTTAGTCGGGTGGAACACGTGCAAGCAGGTAAACGAGCGCAAACGCAAATAGGGCAATTTTGACCCTTCCGCAACCACGACGTAGTTCTTATATGCCATTTTTCAAATTATTATTTCATTGATTTTTGTCGTAGTTTAGCATGTTTTTAATCAAAATGGACAACGAACGAACGGTTTTACTTATGTCAAGTCTTTACCACAATGCTCAAATTGATGACACAGCACTGCTAGTAATTTATTTCGACAAATCGGCATTTGTATAATATGTATAAACATATGTTTGTATCTTCGACACTAGGACGAGTAGTTTCTTTCTCAAATTTTGTTAAGGTCTATTAAAAACTACGTAGTCATTGATAATCTTTAATTTAAATTTGTTGTAAATTGAATAATCTGTTCGTTTTTTTTAGCTAAGGGAATCAAAGAAAGGGGAAAACACAATATCATCTCGAGTTGTGATCGCCGCTCCAGTTACAAGAAATGATAAGACATTTGTTCCTAATGTTATGCAGGTATATCAAAAGCCATTTAATTATTATAATCATTAATTTAAATTTATTGTTTCTTAATTAATGTATTCGTTATTTTTTAGCTATAAGAATCATTCACATTATATTAAATACTATTAGTTGCCCGTTTGTAATTATGTGTCCTTATTGATCCATTTACCATTCACAAATAAAAAACAAACTAAGCGACTCCACGCTGCCGAATTACTTTGTTCCTAGCGGTCGAGATAAGGTAAGTTCAAGTCCAAAATGATGTAACTCGCATGTTATTTGAGACTAATTTGTATTTTAGTGCTAACTATTAAGGTTGTTTTTACATTAAATATATTTTTAGATGTCTTGTTTTATTTCTGGGTATCATCATCCATAAAGCCAAAAGTAATAGTTACAGAACTCTTACAAATGTTTTACAACTCTACTACAGGGTATTAAGGTTCATTATTAAAATGATATAATATCCACTTGTGAACTTTTTTATATTAGCTGGAGATGTAAACATCTGTATATGTATGCATTAGCGCGGGGACACTGTTGAGGTTTGATTTTCATAGAGACTGGGTATCTATAGTATATTTGATTGAAGTAATACATTCAATATCAATACTCGAAGACGACGCACTCATTTTTCGTAGAGGTATAAGCATAAATCCGAATTTGAGTACTTATACAATCATAAGGCTGAATGCATCCCGAGACTAAAAACAAAGTACCTAAACAATACAACTTGTTAAATAAAGTTTATTTTAATACATTCTTTTTATTTTAAGATTTCAAGTGATATTATTGAGTAGTAACAATTTTAAATATATGTCGAAGAAAATATGGTCCACTTTAAGATTTATTTAACAAAAAATAAAGAAATTAATTTTTTGCCTTATCTAAGAAACCAAAGTCTTCATTAACAAAATCACGTCATAATAAAGACTTTACCATTGTTACCCCCTTAAAGAGCTACTTGTATTTTAAATTTTGTTTAAGAAAAACCGATCAGCTCGTTTTAAATAGATGTGATAAAAATAGTGTTTAGGAAGTGGCCAAGATTGCGAAAACCTAACATTTTTATTATTGCTATACTACTTTTTCCGTTTCAGGGGAGATTCGGTATAATTGAAGGATTCGGTATCAGTAAATTATATTTTACTAGCTTTCCGGGCTCGGCTCCGCCCGCGCGTATATAGGTTATCACGCAAAAACATTAACCTCTTTTTGCGCAGTTGGATAAAAACTATCCTATGTTTTTTCCCGGGTCTCAAACTATTTCCATACCAAATTTCATTCAAATCGGTCCAGTAGTTTTGGCGTGAAAGCATAACAGACAGACAGACAGAGTTACTTTCGCATTTATAATATTAGTACTGATTCATATTGATCTTTTTAACATGTACCTACTTTTATTCTTTCGATCTCACCATCGCACCACGAACTCGATCAAACCATCAGTACTTATGTCTGGCAAATTGTAACTTAAATATTTTTTAATCATTTGTAATCGTACAGTGCAAGTGCTTTACCTATGGATACTTTCCAGTTTGTTTTTTAACACTTTTTAAGAGTACATTAAATTAATATTTTTGAAAAATACTTCATATATATAAAAAGTATATCTATAGTCTGTTTTTTTTTGACAAACGAGTACCAAAACTTTTACTGCGTTGCTATTGGCCCACGTAATCAACATAAAGTCCGTTCCACATGAACAGAGTTATTAATTCAGTAGAGTCTTCGACTACATTCGCGTATAAAAATATTGCTGGTAACGAATCAATACTAAAGTTGCAACTTTTGAGTTAGGGTAACCAAAACAAAGATCGTTTTGAAAAAAAATTGTAGCTAAGTTAACAAAATATATTCTTGTCATACGTTTGCACTGTGTGTCTCAAATTAAGGGTTATGGCAGAAAATAACAAAAATTATGTCTGAACTCTTTTGTTACAAGGAGTAGTTAAAGTGGATAGATAAAAATGTCTTCATTAAACATTTTTCAATCATATGATAACCAAGATAGAAACAAAAATGTACGGAGTCGACAATCATGTACAAGATATATTAGAGCAATTTACTATCGACGTACCTGCAGAAAGTTCATCAGAAGGATGATGATAATTTTTGAGATTACAAGGATTATAGTAGAATTATTTGATTTATGTTCTAGTGCATACTAGAACATAAATCAAATTATGTTCTATAAAACAATAATTATATAATTATAAAACAATACGTAATAAATACTATTTATTACGTATTGTTTTATATCATAAACGCGAACAGAAAATTTTGTTACGAATATACTGAGTGTGCGAATTTAAAGCATAAAATAATAACCTAATTTTTTCTACAGTAAATTTTAGAAGTATTCAATATGAACGGGCCTTAACAATTTCAAAACAAGAACAAAGGCATTGACCAATGACGGCAATGACCCATCTCACTCCGTCAATATCGGAAATGTGCGAGAGACATACTCAGTAATCGTTTGTTAAAAAATAGACCATAGTGACAATTACGCCTAAATTTACTGATAATCTGACGTGACCTCACAAACGCCACGCAGCCAAACCGAATCGGGAAATTTGTCGATCATGCGCTCGAAGAATCATGACCTCCTCAGGATGCTTCGTGTAGAAATGCGATGAAAATTCAACCGGTTTGGCTGCGTGGCGTTTGTAACGTCACATCGGCTTAACTGGAAAATTAGACGGAAATGTCACTATTATATATATATATAATTTTTTTTATGTATTTCTCAAAAATATTTATTTAATGTTTTCCTAAAATATTTGTTTTAATTTAATATGGATTTCCGCAAGGTTACGCCTGAATCTATTCATTTTTTTTTAGCTGTTTATTACTAAAATTTGTTAAACCAACGTTTATTAACAAAATGAACATTTTAGTACCTATAACACAATTTTGTCCATAAGTACAATATTTGATTGTACCTTAAGACAGATCGTATTGTACGTATTGCTGGTGTTGTATTTTGGGATTGTTCAATAATTATACATAATAAAAAACAAAACAAATAAAGACTTGTAAAATTGACTTAAGCCCTTAAACATATACTTAGGAAATATTTGTAAAAATTGCAACAAGCTTTATAAAACTATGAGTAGTAACCTATATACTCGTATATAGCATTGTTTCCATTCAAAACAGCATTATATGTCCCAGTTTTAATACGAGGAGAAATGCTTAGTACAATAAAAACTAAAGCTCCACGTATGCGTGCGGTGAGTCCACAGGTATATTATTTTTTGCCCATAGGTACAAATTCTGCCAAAAATTAAAACTGATCTAACTTTGCGGGTTAAACCTATTTATAGGCCAGCAAAGCACTAACTCAGCGAAAGATGACACGTTAACCTGTCAATTATAGACAAAGCTTTAGGCTCGCATTCAGATTGGGATTTTAGAGTGTCCTGCGGTATCGTCGAAATCGATGTTGTCCAAAGGCACAAGTATCCATAACAGCACCTGCGCCAATATCACATGCATTATATGTTTTAAGGGTTTTTTTTTTTACTTTTTCTTGGTATTGTAAATATATCCACTTCAATGTGAATGTGCGATGTGCTTTTGATATTGCATTATCTATTGAAACAACCTCAACGCTAACTTAAAACTTTACCCGCTGACTTTGCGACTGAGATAGATAAATAGATAGAAACACTTTATTCGCATACAATAAAAAAGACATTACAGAGAAAATTAACACACGAATTATGTATACGAAGGGCGGTCTTATTGCTTAAAGCAATTTCTTCCCAACAACCGAGCAGGAAGGATTTACAAAAATTTGCCAGGTTGGCAGTTTTTGAACACGAATCGAACATATATTTATCAAGTTTTTACTTTTATGAACGACTAGCTTACCGGCCGCGGCTCCGCCCGCGCCTATTTCGGTTATCGCGCAAAACCATTAACCTCTTTTGCGCAGTTGGATAAAACCCTATGTCTTTCTCCGGGTCACAAGCTATTCCCGTACCAAATTTCATCCAAATCGGTCCCGAACTTTTTAAGTTTATTCGTTATATACAAAAATACACATCTCTCCTCTTTAAAATATTAGTGTAGACTTCCAATGATCCGATTGAACTGAGACGTGGAACTGTAGTTTATCTGATGAAATAGTCTATTAGTATTTTGGGACTGGTGTTAAGGTGATCATCAAAGCTACGGCAAACATTTCGTGTATTATCAGTAGTAACCACCTCATTACGATCGTCAATTTCGCAGCTCGAGATATACGACTAACGGCCTACGAATAATTTATTCGTATTTTAGTCCATTTTAAAGATATATAAGACATCAAAATCGGTTAAGCTGTTTAGAAGTTATGGTGGAATAAAGAAACTCACCAACATACATACTCACATACATGAATCCTGAAAACATAATAAACCTTATTTTGGGCAGTCGTGTAAAAGCCAATATTTTTCCTAAGAATATAACTTCACTTTTTGACATAACATAAATGTATACCAAAGACAAAGCTTCCATAGACATAGGTATCATTATACAAATCCTTCTTCGACAATTTAGAGAATGTAATCTCATGTGTACCCCACGTCCTTGTACCTCGTGGGCGAGGACGCATTAAAGCGGTATAGCTACAATTAGTGAACTATTATATACTTTTTTTCTATAAAAGTTCTGAAGATTTCCTCCTACATCTAAACTCACTTTACCAATATTAGTGTAGATTACGAACTTTGATTTTGTTTGTGTTGAACTTTCAGTTATTTTTGTCTTGACCCATAATGTATGAAATTCAGCTCAGCACAGTTCATAGCAGGCTATAATTTAAATATTATAGCAGTCCTTGATAGCTAGTTTTCATTTTAAGTTTAGCTCAAAAAACACCTTCCGACGATTCGACTATTTATTCTGTGCCAAAAAGTGAAATAGTAATCAAAGGCATTACCAGTACAGGAAATAAAGCCACTAAGCTTGTTTGGAATCAATCACGCGTCAGTGCGAACGCATCAAAAGGTTCATTCAAACGCCAGATCAATTTTACCTGGCACTGACTGACACTCCTACGAGCTGTAGTTAAAATTTTAATCCAAAATTGGAAATCTCATATTTCCCGCCGATGTTGCTATGATATTGCTGAAAAATAGGAACAGTAAAAACAAATAGTTGATTTTTGGGTACCGTACGGGATGACGGGACCCTATTACAAAGCCTTTTACTAAGACTATATTCGGAACCGTAAGAAGTAAACCAAGTAAATTTCACAAAATGTGTATTTTTATAGCAGTATGCCTGCTAAATAATAATAATAACAAAATGTTAAGAGGGTATAAAACTAAACGTGTTTTCTGTATGAGGATCCCTCATTGTTATTTTTTTGTTTTTGCTCATCTTATATTACATTTACATTAATATATACTATGCAAGCGATAAACTTGTTACAATTTGGGCCTGTTTCAGAATGTTCGAGTAAGTTCCGGTTATACTACCCAGAGAATATTTATTCAAAAAACACTATTTTTGCGTTTCACAATCATCGATTTAGCCTATCCCTCGGTTAAAGCTTGAAACGCGCTGCATGTTAACTGTCATTTTTATCATTCAGATATTTTATGTGTTGGTTAGCAACCCGAACCTATACTAGGACATTCTGAAACGGGCCCTTAGTCCAATATACCTATACCATGTATAACAACAATTAATAAAAACTGGCAAGTGTTAAGTTAAGTGTTAAGTTAACATTGCGTCGACCGCCGCAATGTTACAAGTGGTTGCTATATTTTATGTTGGAACCCGTGAAATACATGGGATTAGGTTAGGGACACGATTTCAAAATTAATTCAAGGTTGTTTGGTAGGTAAGTAAATAAGTTTGTAAAAAATGGCAATGCGGCAAGAGGCTTGTCTTGTGAATGGTGGCGCTTAGACAACAACCAAGACAGACCAAGCGGTGCCAGGTTTTATATTAGCAAAGACAAATAAAAAGTACTTCTTAGGTAATGTGTCTATGGTTTTATAATAAAGTTCCCAAACATATTACATCGCTCACAGAAAGAAAATTCAAGTCGCACGTGAATAACATATTGATTGAGACATCCTACTACACAGTTTGCGATTACTTAACCGGCAAAAATGCCTGAACAATTCCGCCTCTGCCTAGCTAGCCTGTCACCTACGTAATTTAAACAAATATTGTAATAATTTTATTACATAGTAAGTATATAACACATTGTTAAAAGACGTTTAAAAGAATGGCCACGAGTTTCTTGTCCGTTCTTCTCACAATGGCTCTACACAACTTTTGTTTGCTGAACGTGGCAGTAAAATGTAGAATATTTCAATATTAAACTTTGTTATTGACCTGCATAAGAGCGTCGTAGACGCCTAAATTGAATAAATAATTTTGACTTTGACTTTGAGACGATGGCTTAATGTGCCTTCTGAAACATGGAAGTACTCAGTACGTATCCACTAACTGTCACTAGCATAGTTCACCCATCCCAAGAAGTGACCAAGAGAACATTTTTGAACAAACACCAAATATAATTCTCCCGTTTATTTTATCATTTTGCTTATCTCAATGAAGCCACATCCAACACATCTTCTTTGAACGACATCCAGCCGACCAAAATTTTCAGTTTTTTTAAAAAAGCATCTTTCATGGTTCCTTTTAGCAAATGTATTGGTATTTTTCATGTTAATAAAGGGTTAATAAAGTTAAAAAAGTTAAAATTTCATGTTAATAAAGGGTTCTTATTTCGTTCTAATTTGATTTCCTGGTTGTGTTATAGTACTTATTTCTATAGTTTTTTTATTTATCACGTATTATATTTTTTGACGTTAATAAATTGGAAATATTTCATTTACAGTATATAAGAAATATAAAAAACTTTTTCTCTTAAATTATATAAAAGACAGTACAACATTGCTTTAAACGAAAATTAGACAACTGCAATTAGTATTATAGGGTTTCCATACTCCATTCCCTGGGAAAGCAATATTAATTTAATTGCAACGAGCGAGTGCAGAGATATTATGTTTCGCGTTAACGTCCGAACATATACATGAGCCTTGGACTAAAATGTTTGACTCAAAGTATCATAGCGAAAACCGTATAATACCAATTGATTCGTTTAATCAAATTATCAACATCACGGTATAAGCAAGTTGCACAAATGTAGAAAAACTTATTTCAATAAGATTTCTATCGGAATATGATTAGCAAGCTTATATTGTAAACTTTTAAAATCGTAAGCGACATTAACATTTCCGAAAAGCAACTACTCAAAAGGTTTTAAAAAAATTAACAGTGTTGCTATAAAAATGGTAAGCTTGGCAAACCTTTGTAATTTTTTTTAATGTTGTAATGTCATAATTGTATGCCAAAAATAACGGAAAACTAAGTTTTTCGTAATATAATGACAATATCTCCATAAATATGTAAATAGCGGTATTATGATAATACCGTCTGCCATTTTTTTAGATAGCTAGATACTGCTACGTTTCTGACTGAAAACTGCTTCTAGTCGGATTCAGAACCGCGGGACTTTACAATTTTATATAGTTTTGGCTCTAAAACGATGAAATAAGGTGTTGGTCGTGGGCTTTCATACTATATGTATGTTATCCGGATGTAAAACAGCATTTCTAGGATACGAGCAGCTATTTAATTATGATACTATAATGGAACTTTGTTTCGTATTCTTGTTAGTAATTACTACATACGAGGGTATCTTTTTCATTCGCTTAATTTTAATGAACATAGTGTAAATTATAATAATTAATTAGATTAATTGTTGAGCCTGGGCTGGTGGTGGATACTTAGTTCGAAGTTATCGATCGGTAGCCCTCCTGGAGACCTTTAAGTACGAAATTTTGATGTCACACAAAATTTCATATCAATCCGAACAACGGGAACAAAGTTCCCGTGAAACTTAAAACAAAAATGTTCTTTACATCATTCGTTCATTCTTTCATTCTTTCATTCTTCCATTCGTTCATTCGTTCATTCGTTCATTCGTTCATTCGTTCATTCGTTCATTCGTTCATTCGTTCATACGTTCATACGTTCATTCGTTCATTCGTTCATTCGTTCATTAGTCCATCCTTTTATTCTTTCATCTGTTCATTAGTTCACTAGTCCATCCTTTTATTCCTTCATCCGTTCATTTGTTCATTCGTTCACTCGTATATTCGTTCATTTGTTCATTCGTTCATTCGTTCATTCGTTCATTCGTTCATTCGTTCATTCGTTCATTCGTTCATTCGTTCATTCGTTCATTCGTTCATTCGTTCATTCGTTCATTCGTTCATTCGTTCATTCGTTCATTCGTTCATTCGTTCATTCGTTCATTCGTTCATTCGTTCATTCGTTCATTCGTTCATTCGTTCATTCGTTCATTCGTTCATTCGTTCATTCGTTCATTCGTTCATTCGTTCATTATTTCATTCGTTCATTCGTTCGTTCGTTCATTCATTCATACTTTTATTCGTTCATTCTTTCATTCGTTCATTTGTTCATTCGTTCATTTGTTCATTCGTTCATTTGTTCATTTGTTCATTCATTGATTCTTTCATAAATTCATTCGTTCATTCCTTCATTCTTTCATTCATTCTTCGTTTGTTCGTTCATGCATCCATTCATGCGTTAATTTATTTCCATTCAAACATCAAATCTTCCATAGAAGTTCATGCATCCATTCATGCGTTCATTTTTTTCCATGCAAACATCGAATCTTCCATAGAAAACACATTAATAAGCAAATATAGGAATCCAATAATTTACATATAAAATGTCCCCAGAACTTTCAACGAGCCCCTGGAATAATATGATTCTATTCAAACTGTAAAACCACCTCCCTCCACTTACACAAGTGTACCAACAGTAGAACCAAGGGTCCCGGTTGTGTCTCAAACACCTCACTCTGTATTAGCCTTCCTGGATGAAACGTCACTATAAATGTAAGTCATTGTAACAATTTTTATTAATTAAAGAAGACTTTTATTAATTAAATTAATGATTCGGGATAAAGTTCTATTTCTGTTTCGAGTTTCCTGTAAACCCTCCTATAATTTCCTGTCCTCGGTGCATAATACTAATCAATGAATTCCAAACTAATATACTCAGTTTTTTTGAAATCGTAAGCAACGTAATTTCTAAAAGCTAGTACACAAAAGGTTTTAAAAAACATAAACTGGTTTGCTATAAAAATGATAAGCTTGGAAAATCTCAGTGGTTTGGTGCTAAAATGTTTAAAGTGCGTTTTTGTGAGGTGTGTGATTTTACTGTATTTTTTTTTATTCTGATTTTTATCTGTGCTAAAAGGGCTGAAGTGTAATGACAATCTTTCAAAAAGCACTATTTCAAAAAGGCCAATGTAGTGCATGCGTCTATAACATTTTAATAAAAAATTTTTGGTGCAAAAGGGCCGTAGTATACAGTATACCTTAAAAAATAAATATAACACTCTAGTTATCAAGTATAATGGAGTCATAGCTAAAAAGATCGCAGTTAACTTAAGCCCATGTGTTATTAGGGTGTTGCCAAAACTGCAAAGATTTCAATAAAGCAAAATAGACCAATATAAAAAAAATATTGGGCTATTTTGCACTATAACACTAATGTTTACTATCAAATTTAGAACTACTAAAACGCTAATTTGAATGTATGGATCTAATAGGTAAATGTTTTATTTTTAATTTCGTAGATTAAAAGAGGCATCCCATAAAGTGGAATAGTTAAAAATTAAAAATTAAATGTACGGAAGGTAAACAGGACTCATAGCAAAAGCTATACATCGTGTAAAGGTAATATTGTGCCAGGGAAACAAATGAAAAGCCCATGTAATTCCAAATCAAGATGTGCTGAATCATTAAATGAATTTGTGAGACAAAAACTGTTTGATCAGTTATATAGTTTATTTACTGAAAGTCAAGCACAGTATATAGCAAGATTATTTGAAGAGATTCCAAAAAAATCAACTAAGATTTTTAATATATCAAGTAGAGGCCAATGGACCAGCAAACACTAATAATATTACACATTACATCACTAATAATATTACAAACCAAAACCAAACTAGAAGTGAAGTATGCCAAACATTGTTAATTCTTAATACATTTTCCTTGTCATTAAAGAAAGTAAGAGCGATTGTTGAGACAAAAATAAACTCAGAGGTTGGAGTACTACGACATGCAGTTGTACTGAGATAAACCTATTGTGGTATATTTCGTTAATTAGGTAAGAAAAAACAGTTAAGTTTACATTTAAGTGTAATTCTAAATCAGATATTGTTAAATAAAACAGTCTTGTGAAGTTTCTGCCGCAAACCAAGCTTATTCCTTATATGTTTCATTGTTTCTAATTTTGCATTAAGAGTTACACTAACATTAGGATCTTTAGGAAATCTGAAATTGAAACAAAGTCATTTTAATAGAGAAAGGAATAAAATATACATAGGTATTTAATTTATTTGTTCTTGAACTAGAAAAGGATAGTCATGCATGGTCACCGTAATTCCTCACTAACAAATTATGTTTAAAACTATTACCTGTGAAAAGATAGACCACAATCAGGATAATACTCGCTACCGCAAGCCTCCACGACACAAATTCTCCCCATTTTTACTAAAATTCTTCAAAAATATCATGAAATCAAAAAACACTCCGTTATTAACGTCCGAGTTGGCAATTTCATGTGGGGTTGCCAAGTCATACAAATCCGTATTTCATACAAATAAAAAAAAACCTATACGCCAATCGCAAAATTTTTGCGTTAGCATGGCTTTACACGTAACAACAAATAATATTTTTTAACATGTCGGTAATAAATTATTATTTATATTTAGAAACATTTTAGAAGTAAATGTTTTTACTTTATTACAATATGTACATTAGTCGCAATTTTTTCTACAAACAACGAAAGGATTGAAATCAATTTAACTCTGGCAACTCTAATACACTGTTAGAACGGGACACAGGGTTCAGTGGTAGCCTTCTCACTCGGCTTCATTTTTATTTTGCGCGCAATAAGACTCTTACGACCTTAGCATTAGGTTTTATTTTCTTTATTTTAGCTGCATGATGCACAGATAGAGCTCATTCCTGTTGAACGTAGTACTTATTACTTCCATGGGTAAATGCGGATTTTTGAACTACAGATGGAAGTAGAAACAGACAGAAAAAAAATAACATTGTAATTGAAAGGAATAAACATATTGACTTATATGAGTCTTCATATGCTATAAAAAAAGAGACAATGAAAAAAAATACAGACGAATTGAGAACCTCCTCCTTTTTTAGAAGTTGTTTAAAAAGCTAGAATGGACGAGAAAATTATAACACTATCTTCTGACTTACAAAAGTGTCTTTCAACACCTTTTTTAACATCGGGGTTCAGTTTTATAAGCGTCAATTATGGACTCTGAATTTAACATTTTATGGAGTCTCAACATCTGATGCATTTTGTTTGTTTTGGAACGTAACCAATGCTGAAAGAGGAGGACCAGAAATTGCTACTTGTTTGTATCATCCCTCATCTAACAAATCTGACAATAAAATTGGAAGAGATTTACATGTACAGTGACAGCTGTCCAGGACAAAATAGGAACATTTATGTTTCTGTAATGATATTGCATTTTATAGAAAGTTCATGTAACGCTCCAGAAGTTGTTAACTAAAAGTTTTCAGAACTAGGCCATACACACATGGAAGACAAAACATCTATGAAAATAGAATTGCCAAAAGATTGAGATAATTTAATTCAGCAGTCACAGTTTTACAACTTTCAAAATTTGCTTACAACACATTACATACACCAGGAGATACATTCAAGAAAAGAGAAGGTAAATTGGAACCAAATTAAAAAGGGTACAGGGTAGAAAAGTCAAACCTGGCATAATATACTACAAATACCCGTTTTATGATGATGAGGAATTCAAAGTTTGATTTTGAGTTTAAAACGAAACCGCAAAACAACACGTTCACAATCTTCAGACAATACTGCTCCAATGACAACTCTTAAACCTCTCAATGACAAACCTATCACTCTTCCTGAACAAAAAGTAAGAGATGTTCAGTCATTTTTGAACTATCATCAGCCATCTTGCCGTCCATTCTATATTGCCCCTGAAACTGGTCCGGAAGCAAAAAAAAAACAAAAAAAAAAAAAAAGAAAAAAGAAAAAGAACAAAAAGAACCTTCAAGAAGAGATCATATTCCCTCCTAAAAGGCCGGCAACGCATCCTCGAGACCTCTGGTGTTGCGGATGTTTGTGGGCGACGGTGATCACTTACCATCAGGTGAGCCGCCTGCTCGTTTGCCATCCTATCTCATAAAAAAAAAAAAAAAAAAAAGCGGTAGACATAATATGTAGTTCGGATGACGAAATTTAATTTTATGATTAATTTATTTTTTCCTTTTGCCCTTTAATTTTATACGTAATTTGGAACTATCTCCAGAATATTTTTCAGCACTGAAAAGGCTTATTTTTTTACCAGAATACTGATATATTATTAAGTTTGAATATACTCGTAATACATAAATCTACATAAAAACATACATCAAAAACCAGAAAAACTTTCGCTGCTCTAAAAAGTGATAATGCATTTTTGCAATTATGAAAGTTTGTTAATTGTTCTAATGCTAATTACTGAACCTGGCTCTTTTAGCATCAGACCACAGAATTATATATCAGGCGTATTATGATAATACCATCTGCCGTTTATTTAGAGAGCAGAAATGGGAGTTTTTTCTGATGCTGCTACGTTTCTCTAGTCAGTTTCAGAATCATGGGACTTCACAATTGTATACAGTTTTGGCCCTAAAACGATGAAATAAATAATGTTTTTTTAACAGACGGGTACCAAAAATTTTACCGCGTTGCTATTGGCCCATGTAATCAACATAAAGTTCGTTCCACAAGAACTCTGTAGTTACGTGTAGGTAGATTCATTTGAGTCTTCGACTACCTGCGCATCGGAAAATATAGCTTGTAACGAATCAATCCTAACTGCAACTTTTGAATTAGGATAAGCAAAACAAAGATTGTTTTGAAAAAAATGTAGCGAAACCCGGGTCAAGGTATTCGATCCCCAACGTGAGTGTTTTTGCCGGTTTAATTTATAATATTTAAATATGTGTGAAACTCACGAGAATTTCATTTAAATTTACTATTTACGTATCAACAGAAAGTTAATCGGAAGGAGAAATATACTTTTTAAGATTACAAGAATTGTAGTAGAATAATTTGATTTATACGTGAATAATATATACTATTACAATATTGGTTTATATCATCGTCATCATAAACGCGAAAAGAAAATTTGGTTACGGATATACTAAGTATGCAAATTTAAATCATAAAATAATAACGTAATTTTTTTCTACGGTAAATTTTATATATCAATATGAACGGGCCTTAACAATTTCAAAACAAGAACAAAGGCATTAACCAGTGACGGCAATGACCCATCTCACTCTGTCAATATCGGGAATGTGCAAGAGACATACTCAGTACTCGTTTGTTAAAAAAAACAGTCTATATACGTATCTGATCCGAATAAACAGCATTTCTAAGATACGAGCAGCTTATATAATTAATTGTATATAAGTGGCTTGTAATTTTATTATAATATTTCATTATTATGATAATATAATAAAACTTTGTTTCCTATTCTTGTTAGTAATTACTACATACGAGGGTGTATATTTCTAATAACCCTTAACGAGCGAGGCTCGGGTCGCACATACCCAGATTTTTATAAAAGTAGCAGCTTATATGTACTGAATTTGAATAAACAATTACAAAGGGGGAACGCTTTTCACTTGTTTTTTACATATTCACCTTTGTTTTTATTTGGTCCGTGCGCGGTTTATTTTGTCATAGAGCCGATACCGTGATACAGCAAACAGCTAGTTACTAGTTCATATTTGCAATGCTCGTGATCGATCTATTAGGTGATTGGAACATTAACTAGCAACATTCCTATTTCAAATTGAAAGAAGCGCATAACATTTATTTACGAAGAACGTTAACAACCAGCTCTTTTTGAAAAGATGTGATGAAAAATATTTATATGTAACTCATTACTTAACGAGAGCAGCGTTCCTCGGAAAGCATTCCGTACTTATTGAAAGCAGGTTTAATTATATGTACTTATCGTACTTACTATGTTTTAAGTTTCTACACTCTACCCATTCTCTTTCTCTTTCCTCATCCTTTCTTCTCCCTCACTCACCGGCGCATAATATAGTATTTTATAAATTGACCTTTTCTGCACAGGCTGTGCGCCTATGGAACGCGGAGTGCGTTCTATAGGCGCACAGCCTGTGCGTGTTATAATCGGAACAGAACCAATCACTCAATGTATTTATAATGCAAATCATCAATTACTACCTCTCCACCCTTAATACTACTCTATGCCATATACATATTTTTTCTTACTTTCTTATATATTTTTTTCTTTCGTGAAATGTGTATGTATGTAAGTTTTTATTATACTGTATATCTTAAATTAATTTGATATTTTTGTTAGTAATATATGTAGTTTATTTATATCGTAATACAGCAATTATACTTGTTTATATTATAAAAGATTTGTTCCGATATTATAAAAATACAACGAAAGAAATAATTTGATCCACGAGACGATTTTTATTTGGTTTCGTTGTAATTTTGTAAGCTTATCTACGCGCTTTGCAGGCAAAAACTACAATGTTAAATTTCTCGTTATTACCTCTATTCCAATTTGCAGAATTCCAGCAGCTACAAACGCTAAAGCAGCCAGAACACCTCCAATGAACATTTTTTGAAGTGGCATCAAGTCAGGCAGCAAGGGCCACACGCCGCCTGGACAGACTGGCATCATCAGCAGCACCATAGCTGGATTCATCACTTGGAGCTGGTCCGGCATGAGGGTGATGCCGAACACTTCGCTGCGTAGTCGTGATGCTTGGAACGTCCAACGGGAGCCCTACAAAGTGTATTTTTTATTTTACACGGTATCAAAGACCAATAATGAAGAGAATGACCGATTTTCTAGAGATTATTATTCCGTTACAATTCTTCATTTATTTCTATAGTAACATTGAGTATGTATATATCTTGACTTAAAAAAAGAGAAAGGTTTTAATGAGAACAAAGGCTGATAGTGCTTATAATAATATTTAATATTTAGAAATGTAGAAGGGGGCGACATCAATGAGAGAGTAAATTGTTTGAAAAAGCACTTCTTACGATCAGCTGAAGTCTAGTATACTGGTAGGAGACCGCGCACCGTCCCCTTTGACGGATAAAAAGTAATAGGTACAATTAGAGCACAAAATCCAGCTCCAAACGAGCATGTTCCGGTGGCCGAGCGGTTTAGGCACCTGGCGTGATCGGCGGACGCGGGTTCGAATAACATCTGAGACAATACATTTTGTGCTCTAATAATTTGTAAATGAGAAAGCTTATAATTTTAAATTGTTGCTTGTGTTCTTTTAACCACACACCACATTTAATTGTGTCATCCGATCTTGATGATTCTTATTTTGGCGTGTATAAGTATCAGTCAGTCACAACACTTACATTAGTCATTGAAAAAAAATGCAGAATACGGTGAGTTCTTAGACATGAAATTCAGCAATTAACATGGCTATAATAAAATTTTATTGCATAACATTAATCTTATATTTTACTCAGTAGTATTAATTCGCAATAAAATGTAGTGATTTGAGAATATTTCCCGTGCTTCCTACCAGTAAAAGAACCCGGTAGATGCTTCTTCGAGGACCACCTTAGGTGTCATGCTCTGACGAAATACTTGTAATTGACAAACGATATATACTTATGTATTTACATTTTCAGATGTTTTCGCTACTAACTAATTCTGCACATTTCATTTAAATAATTTATCGATTGGCTTATTAGGAGGTGCTTTCATATCCTTATAATAAATATTATTTTTATGACGTCCAGCTAAATTTAGTATTATGAATGAGTATTATGCTTTTATTTTATCCAGCTTAGTTTTCATGTAGGTATTTCAGTCTAAAATGTGTTTTGTCCTATCTAATAGAGGACTAGCATATTGCCACCTACCAGTCACAGTCATAACGACGATATTTCCAAGACATCCCACTATGTAGTGCACCACAAACCCATCGTTAACTTGTTCACTAATTAATTATTGGAATGGCTCTAAGGGCCTTTTTCAGAATGTACGAGTAAGTGCCGGTTATGCTATCCAGAACTTATTTATTAAATAAACACTATCTTTGCGTTTCACAGTCATCGATTTAGCCTGTCCATCGATTAACTGTAATTTTTATCATTCAGTTATTTTATGTGTTGCATAGTAACCCGAAACTTTATTAGGACATTCTGAAACGGGCCCTAAGCCTTATAAAGTTTTATTTGACAGACAGGCTATAGGTGATATTGGGAAAATTTTTATACACAGATAATAAACTATCTGAGGAAATATTTACTGAAAAATGAGCAGAGCGATTCAAGCGGCGCAAGTATGCTAATCTCGGTAGTGGTTACATATTTGAGCCGTTTGGTATAGAAACATTGGGTCCGTAACGGTTCATCTTATTTTACCAAAGCTTACAAAAGTTGCAGCGCTTTGACGATGTGAGGCGTGAACAAAATTCTTGCACTTATTTGGCTCAACGAACAAGCATTGCAATCCAACGAGGCAATGCTGCCGGTATGCTTGGCACGCTGCAAACTTGTAGTGGGCTGGAGCATTTGGGGTACCTGAGGGCCTACAATGGCCTTTAGGTTGACTAAATGTTTCGTTATAGTAGCTGTAGTGTTGTATATAGTTTGTAATATTTGGTTAATGAAGGTAAATTAATTAATATATCTGTGCTTTAATGTGGGTCACTGTCTCTTCCTGTTTAGTGCGCGCAACATAAAGATTTGTTCTTCGGTTTAAAGGTAGCAATGATTGTATTGTTCTGGGTTCGAACAGAGTAGCCATTGTCTGTTTATTTCATTCAGGGCAAGAGGTAGAACAATTGAACGTCCAACATCTCAATCTGAGGGGATATTTTATGGAAGCAAAACGCAATGAAGTTCGCGTAGACTATTCAATATATTAATACGTAGTAAGCGTTTAGGTAGTAACGGACTGGGATATTTTTTTAGTGGCGCCAGGCTTACCCTAATTACGAGTAAAGACTAGATCTCAAGGAAAGCTACAGGAGCGCACCGTTAAGTCCTTGCCAACAGAGGGTATAGTCGTAAGCCAAGCGCGCATTCGCGGAATACTCTATCACCATGCATACAACAACACGCGGGTCATTATAACTAGATAAAATGAGCACACGTTCTAAAAAAAATAAGCAAGGCGTACTAAACACTGAAAATAAAAAAGGCTCTTTTCACAGGACTGTATGAATGCTTCCCCGCGTTCGTCTGTGGCGTTAATAGGACACGCTTCATATATGCCCAAAATGAAAGGCGGTTCGTGAAACGCGTAGAGGTACTTTTTTTATATTTTTGATGTAACGTATGCTCTACTAATAACATTACAAATTCGAACCCGCGTCTGCATCACAATAGCTAGGTTGAACTATAGATGTCATTGAATCCCCAGACGATGGTTCAAGTACGAGTGCAAAAATTAGAGTTATGAGTCATAAATGTCATGTTAGCTCAGTCGGTCAGAGCATACACCGGCTAAAGGGGTGGTATGACGCGGGTTTGAATCCCGCAGATGACTATATAATTTGCCCTCTCGGAAATTAGTAATTTTGTAACGCGTTAAGGTACATCTGCATAGGACATGGTAACATAACACGTCCGTAGAATCGCTGCTAAGACCTTAGTAGGATTGGTAACAAGATAATACAAAATAAACGATCTTGGAACTTTTTATATCAAAGCATTACAACTTTATGATGGCTTAGTTAGTATGATAATAAGCCGCAATAATAGCCTTCATTCTTTACGACAACGACGCTCTAAATTACCTACCTATAGCACTATAGTTATAGCTATAGTTTTCGCAAGGGGTAGACCACAGTGTTTAACCACCTCATAGAATCCAAAAAGTCTATGTCAGAAAAACAAAAGCCTATAACATGGGGGCAAAACTTACTTAAACATATTCGGTAAACCGTTATGTGATTACTAGCCACTAAGACAATAATTTAAATTCAATATCAGTTGTCACTATGGATATTTACCTAATCCTACAAGAGCATAATATTTAGATACTCTTGTTATTATATTCACAATAATTTCTATGATAATTAAAGCCCGACGGTACATGCAAAATGAGCAGCGTGTGGAAACAAATTATTGGTTCATCCTATAACAGCTACGTAAGCCTTTATTACCATTTATTCACGTTACATGAAGCACCTACCTGAAATGCATTTTCAAAATGTTATTTTATGTATTTAAACCTATTTTATTTTATAGAACTGTGTAAAACTAGGCAGATACAATACGTTTTAATAACTAGGTATATGGTCGAATAACCAAACTACAATAAGCACTATTGTAGTTTGGTTATTCCACAGAGGCCTAGTTTTTCATTCATCAGGTAGTCGATGAATTTATATATAAAAAAAACTAATATGCAACCAATATAACAATAACTTATGTTGGTCTTGGTCGAATACTACGAAGTCTACGAATGACTTACTTCACCAAACCCCAAAAATCAATCCACTTCAACCCCAAGATGATTTGTAGGTAGTCCTACCTTTAAATTGTCTTGGGGCAGAAATGGAATGATTTTGTTATTTCTTCCACTCCAACCCCAAGAATTAGAAGTAAAGTCAGTAAATATCATTGTTCGTACCTATACCTAGTTAGACAAATGTTCTAACTTAAGTAGTCTAGCAAGATACATAATTTGTCAGAAAAGTAAGTACTTTTCTGGCAATTTTATGTGCTGTAATTAATTTTGAATCTGTACCGGTATTTATGAATTCAAAATAACAATCTACAAGCGTATTGAATCAATGCTGTCTCGGCAGGTAATGATGTAATGAATCGTAGGTTCTAGGTTAATTATTCTGACACGTCGGTGCCTCGTCATCTTAACCTACTATATAAGTACGAGTAGATAAATAAACTGATTTTCTCGAACCTCGCCGAGGCTCGATCGTGCTATCCGTTAATAGATTTTTGTGGATTTCAACCACTCGCGACAAAAATACACAACCATTGATGGTGATGGATCTGTTATGTAACTGATGTGTTCAACAAAAAAGTGTCTCTACGGGCAATGTGTACCTCTAGGGGCAATAATTCGATGTGGAACGTAGATTTAGTTTTATTATATTACACACTAGGTGGACTGACGACATCGTGAAAGTTGCCAATGGTTACAATCGGCTAATAGCCGTTCTTTGTGGCGCTCTATGGGGGAGGCCTTTGTTCAACATTGGACGTCTTCCAGCTGATGATGATGATGATGATATGTGCAATAGTATATATTGAAGCAATGATGGCATATTGGCATTGAATGTGGACTGCCGCGCAGCAGGTCCATGCTCTTCGAATACCGCCGTGGGCTTGAGCTTCACCGCACGGTGGAAGGGCTTTTTGCGAATGCAGGCCTGGCTAGCAACCACCCAAGTAAAAAAATAGCGCCAAGCACCTAATGGTGTGTTCCTGCTGCTGACCTTGAGAGCCAGAAATTTTAGGTTTAAACCTGTTAACACCTTCAACCACATCATCACTTACCAACAGATGAGATATACGAAATAAATGAAATAAAAAAGAATATACCGAAAAGTGCATCTTACAGGAATGAAAACTACGAAAACGTTTTGTAAATAAAACATAAAACAAGATCAAAACCAGGATATCCGAGCGCGCTGTCGCCATCCTAGCGTACAGTAATCAGTTTACCAAGCAATTAACACAAAATTAATTATTAAAAACTTTGGGTAAGCATTCAAAAGTTGTTCCCTCTGGGTATTAGCCACACACATAGACACAAACAACGTTGGTCAGTATTTTGATTCGTAGTCCACCCACAGAACCGCACCAAAGTTACTCTGAATAGAACTGTGGTGTGTGGGATTTCAATAGCAAGAGGGATCGAAATGATTGAATTTCCGTATGTGGCGGGTACTGCGTGGTGAATTTGTATTGAACAACCCGACAAACGTAGGATTCAATTTAAAATAACCAAGGTTTAAGCCTCGGCTTTATTATCGACCCACGTCTGTCCGACGCCAAACGCTCCGTGAGAATGATCTCTTTGATGGTATCCCCACTACGTATAGAGCTGTTCGGTGGATTCGTCACATTGCTTTGGGATGTCGAGTTCCTGGCTTATTGTTTTATTCTAAAACATAATTCTCAGTAGCAGGACGTGTGCAACAGGGTCCGGTAAATATATCATTGATTTTGCGGCCCATGTAGCAATATTATTTCTAGAAAAATCGTCTATTGTCTAGGTATCGTCTACAGTCGCCTGTCGCCTGTCGCCTGTCGCCTGTCGCCTGTCGTCTGTCGTCTGTCGCCTGTCGCCTGTCGCCTGTCGCCTGTCGCCTGTCGCCTGTCGCCTGTCGCCTGTCGCCTGTCGCCTGTCGCCTGTCGCCTGTCGCCTGTCGCCTGTCGCCTGTCGCCTGTCGCCTGTCGCCTGTCGCCTGTCGCCTGTCGCCTGTCGCCTGTCGCCTGTCGCCTGTCGCCTGTCGCCTATCGCCTGTCGCCTGTCGCCTGTCGCCTGTCGCCTGTCGCCTGTCGCCTGTCGCCTGTCGCCTGTCGCCTGTCGCCTGTCGCCTGTCGCCTGTCGCCTGTCGCCTGTCGCCTGTCGCCTGTCGCCTGTCGCCTGTCGCCTGTCGCCTGTCGCCTGTCGTCTGTCGTCTGTCGTATGTCGTCTGTCGCCCGTCGCCCGTCGCCCGTCGCCCGTCGCCCGTCGCCCGTCGCCCGTCGCCCGTCGCCCGTCGCCCGTCGCCCGTCGCCCGTCGCCCGTCGCCCGTCGCCCGTCGCCCGTCGCCCGTCGCCCGTCGCCCGTCGCCCGTCGCCCGTCGCCCGTCGCCCGTCGCCCGTCGCCCGTCGCCCGTCGCCCGTCGCCCGTCGCCCGTCGCCTGTCGCCTGTCGCCTGTCGCCTGTCGCCTGTCGCCTGTCGCCTGTCGCCTGTCGCCTGTCGCCTGTCGCCTGTCGTCTGTCGTCTGTCGTCTGTCGTCTGTCGTAAAAAGCAACTCTCTGCTCACATCTACAGTTGTATAGTCCAGGCACCAAGCCTGCAGCATTCGGCGCAGGTTTTTTATGCCTGATAAGTTAGCCTTTGACCACTATCTCACCTGATGGTAAGTGATGATGTGGTCGGAGATGTTTAGGCTAACATAGAATTACTGTCTCTCAAGGACAGCTGCTGGAACACACCGTTAGGTGCTTGGCGACAGATTTTCTACTTTAGGGTGGTAGTTGGCCAGGCGAGCATTCTCAAAATGCCCTACCACCATGCTATAACGATATATAGGTTATGAAAACTGTCCCATTATTCAGAGGAAACTTAAACTCATGTGTATAAGGAAAGTACTATTATAATTTTTATTCTGTAAGTAAGTAGGTAGTAGGTATAAATAAATGGAACAATTAGTATAAGTAACAATGAGATCATTGATGAGTAACTATCGAATGCAAATAGTAACAAAAGAACACGGAAACTATCTTAATTAGTGCACGTCGTCGGCAGCTCACTCGATCACAATAGAACCAGATTGAATGCGGAAACAATGGGTTTATTTCAAACCGATGAAGGTGGGTACTTCAGGTATAGGTAACCACGTAAGAGAACGCTAGGGTTGATGCTTACCTGGAATTACTATTCATTGACTTGAATAACTTGTATTGTATAATATTATAGTTATTTAATTTCTTATAGGTAATTAATTATACACCTTATTACTAAGAACGTTCAAATGTGTCTCACGGTCAGTACTCATATAACTACAGCTCTCTGTGCTCTTTCTAATTTTTACAAAAACGCATTGCATGTGCTACCACAGGTAGTAATACAAAAAGTCATTATTGATTAAGCAAAAGCAAAGTATACTAACTTGTGAGTATATACAAGTTTTCTGAAGACTTCGTTTTTAAACGTAAATAATAATTTGCGAACACGTCCACTTAGCACATCTATTTGTTTTTGCTAATCAAGAACTTTATCAATATATAATAGTCCTCCGAGATAGTTGATGTGTGAAACTTTCTAGGGTAAGACTGTCTCAATTTGTTTGATTTGAGGGGAATAGATGGACTTTGATAAGGAAATATGGTGGCTGTGTAGTAAACGACATTGCCTACTCCGAACCAAGAGCGCCCGCCGCGGCAACACTGGATCGTGCCGTGCTCGCCTTTGAATAGAGTTTTCGAGCAAAGTAATAGAAAATATGAAAAAATAAATTACAGGCACAAGGGACGTTTAATATCAGGTGGTCCTCGTGACTATTACATCAAAAACAAATTAAAATAAAAATATCCAAATGGTTTTTAGGACTAACAGAAGTCAACTCAGCATTTGTCCAATAACCCTGTATATATGTACATTAACTATTATATTTAACTGGTAGAGATTTTAAATGCCTGTTTCGATTATAGATGTTTGTTATATAGGTTAAGTTAATTAGTGGATAGACGTCCTGACCGGTTAGAAAAGATAAGTAAACTAAGCTACGACGCTAATACTACTCTACTACCTACTTAATAGAATACGCTCCAGTCAACTAACCTGCTGGTCAAACAGCGACCAGAATATCGGCACCGGCAAGTACAGATAGAGTATAGAGAAAACCACCTTCATGTCAGCTACAAGCTTTTCCCCATACTTGTTTATGGAGTAATCCAGCCAGTGTTCGTATGGATCTCCATCAGTATTAGCATCGTATTTAATTCGCTTCATGAAGGCATACTGAAAAAAAAATTGATCTTACAAATCATCCCTTCCGACTGTTAGTAGTACGTATTCCACTTAAAGTACCCGTGTCTTTGCTTAGAAGCCTCGGTTGGTGAATCTCCCTTAGAGAATCGTAATTGGCCACGAAAAGAAAATACCAGAATGTGGGCAGCAGCGCCTTCTGAAGAACAGCCACCTTACACAGGCGATCGCCCAGCCGCCTGCCAATTCTGGGTATTATGGAAATTGGAAAGGAAACTGTCTACATTTCCATGTAATTTCACGAATTTGTGTGTTGCACTCGTACGATACAGTGGAACTCCATGATACACCAAAGTTTTCGAGTAAGACAACTCTAAAGACTATACAAGGCACCAAAACAATCTCGTGTAAGTAATGGGTAGTTTATTTTGATTGTTTTTGGGATTTAAAAGCGTAATGATGTATATGTTTTTATAAATACAAAAACAATATTATAATCAATATACTCATAATAATTCAAAGTGGAGAGGTACATGTAATCACTGTTATTATACTCGGTTTCTTTCTGTACACACTACGCGGCTTTGAAATATGATTCACGTGATGGAGGGATGAAGGGTCAAGCGATCAAAACATTCTATGCAAAACCTTTACATAAGAGAAAATATGTAGGTAAGTGATAATAACTTCTACCGGCACATTGACAGGTGAAAAGGTGTTATAGACATAGGATATCGCCCGCGGCTTTACTTAGAATTTTCGTTTTCTTCTCAAATCCAATATTGAATTGAAGTACTAAACGATGCTATATTTTTAGATATGACTTTAAGTAACTATGAATTATATATGGGTAGGTACATTTTTAGGATACCGTACATCTCAAAGAGAAAAAGGAACCCAAATATAGGTACGTTTTCAAAGAGGTGTAAAACTAGTAAGTAACGCATCGCATATTTTGCGATTTCGCAATAGAATCAAAACCTATAGACTATACTTCCCATATCTACAATTATGAAATTATTTGTACTAAAATAGTACATTGTATAAAAGTTGCGTATTGCAGTGTCTTATAGTAAATGTAAAGGAAAAAATCTGATAACTTTTCTTTGTTTTTATATTTTTGTCCCGGAACAAGCATGGGCCCACCTGATGTTAAGCGGTTTCCTCTGCCCATAACAGATGCATTTCGTCACAAGTGACAAACTGCACTGCGCCCGTCACCCTGAGATATTCAGTTGTTAAGTCTCATCATGTGCCTGTAACTATACTGGCTCTCAAGGACTGCTGCCGGAACACACTTTTAGGGAAATTAACTGGTAATACGAGAATTTAATGTTACAAAACCATTTTTTTTGCTCACATAAAGGGTCAAACTTTGTGCGATTATAATCCAATATCTTATGTAGGTACAATAACAAAAAAAAAAACTAACACTGTGCGGGTCGGCCTCCGTTTGAAAAAATAACGTGTTTTTTGTTTACGAAACCACGGGAAGCTCTTACTTTTCGCACTTGGCCATTTTTTTTTAACCTGTGATGGAATAGTTTATGACCACCATGTCACTTATTGTTAAGTGATGACGTAGTCACGGTAATGTTATCTATACAGTAGTGTAACTCGGCTCTGTCTTCGAAATAAGTACCTGCAGCCGCGCTGTACGTAAACATGCGATAGGGCTGCCCGCCTCCAGCATTTGAATTAAATTTGCCTACTTTGTGTTTCTATTTAGATTTGTGATTGTAAATATACTTTTTTTATATAAACAAATAATATACTCTGTGAATTGAACAGGAAGTGTTCACTTTCCTTCACTCTATTCACTTTTTTTAATTAATTGAGACATTTTTTCGCGGGATAAAAGGAAATACTTGTCCATTAAAAAGACACACATTGTGTACCGTCAACTATATGTAGACTATAAAAAAATGTTACTTACTAGTAAGTAAAATTATTTTATAGTATTACCTTTCAGTTTCCAGGTAATCAAAAAAGTTATCTCTGGATGCGTTTTTGACGAATTCATGTAACTTACAACAGCACAATACATCTTACTCGTCATATTTTATATGTAAATATGTACTTGAACTTATTTTTGGTGAAAAAATCGCGCGGTTATTGTAAAAAAACAACGAACCATTCGCTCGTCACTGAGGCGTAGTCACGACACTCGAGACTGTCTGCGGTACGAGCGCAGGCCGAGATCAAGGCGCGTAGGTATAACTCGCGTTTCGTCCGTTTCTATGAAGTTGAAATACTGTATTGATAACATTACCGTGACGTAGTTGAGGATGGCACAAAGGGTTAAACCATTTGTTTACCTTCACGAGAAAATAATATGTATAGTTCTCAACGACAGCTTACAGAAAAAAGATTTTCTAGTTGAGGGTGGTAGTTTGAAATGTTATATTCACTAAATGCGCTACTACCATGCAAGTCAAACACACAAAAATTATTTTGAAAAAAATATGTTTAATGACAAACTTCAGCACACCTACTTTGACTGGTAATATAGGTATATGAAGGCCTTACAAACTCAAGGAAAAGGATACGAGGGAAAGTTTTGGGTATTATGAGCGAGTTTTTTATTATATAGGAAATAGATTAACACTGAAGCGCCTAGTCATACTCCATTAATGCCTCGGTTAGCAAAAAATGTAAACATAAAGAACCATTACGCCTACCTACAAATCCCTAAAGGAGCATACCAAGGCGTAAAAATATACAAACACCCACACACACACACGATACTATTTCTAATTAGGAGACTTATAAATTTAATTTATCCTGTGTGGTGTCGGGGTAGACAACCCTTCATATGTTTTTTTGAGAGTCGTAAGAGCCGATGAAGGGAAAAAATAATATACATATATGTAATCCCCACGCTTGGCAGAGCCCTTGGAGTACACAGTGTAAGGTGGCAATTCTTCAGAAGGCGCTGCTGCCCACCTTTGATATTTTTCCGTTATTACTTATGACAAAATCATAAATTTATCATATAGTTATTTCATAGAAAAAATATAGGTTTGATTCACTTCACGAATTTTCAATAAAATTATCACTCACCCAGGCGCATGCCACAAATTTTATTGTAATATTATCACGTGGCTTTTTAATCCTGTACCAAGGTTTTCCGGCGACGAATATCACTAAAAAAGCATCAAAAATATTAAGAAATACAAGCTGTAAACCTTATCTTGGTTGATGTGCGAACGGTCTTTGATTAATTCAAGATTAAGCGCTAATATCTAGGTATACATTACCTGTACTGTATCAGCCGGATTGTCCACTGCTGAACACAGCCTCTCCCATTAAGTGGGTTTTGTCAGTGGGGGGGTTCGCCACAATCCCCACGCTTGGCAGCCATCTTGGGGATCGCAGTTTAAGATATCAGTTCCCCAGAAGGCGCTGGGCAGCAGCGCCTTCCAGTATGTTACCTCTTATGTCTTATGTCGCCTCTTACGACACCCACAGGTAGCGTGGGGTTGACATTCTAAGGCCAGGCAACCCACGGGTAATACATTACTATTGTGCCTACATTTATGCTTTTCCGATACTCAGTGTAAAACAGTGCCAGAGAAAAAAATAGGTCCATGTCAAAAGCCAGCAAAAGAGTAGGTAGGTAACTGTAAGATACTGACAACAAATAATAAAATTTACCAATAGAAATAAGCACTAGCACCGCTGGAAAACCGAAGCCAAGCGCATAGCAGGTATCATCGCCAAAACACATGACACTTCTCCGTAGAGCAGGCGTGATGACCATACCCATGAATCCTCCGAGGTTGACGGTGCAGTAGAACGTCGAAAAGAATCTCTGAAGGCGTTGGTTCTCTTCTGGTAAACGGAACTATGGAAAAACAAACAATCAAATAATACGGCTTTAAGAGAGAACGACAAACATGTCGTTAGAAATTAACTTTCTTACGAGTACATAATAAGAACCAGTACTTTAATTACTTTTCAAACAAAAATATAGTCTATCTATAAACAATAATAAAAATAAATAATTTGTAAAACAAAAAAATATTTTAACCAGACATGAAAAAAGGATTGTAATAATAACAGAGATCTTTAAATCGTCCTCCGTTAGACATGAGTAGGTACTAAGAAAACGTTAAATTAATATTTTGGTAAAATATCTAGTGACAATTCCGCCTTCCGCCTAATTAATTAGGCGGGATTATCACTAGATATATTTTTACATTTTTAAGAGTTTTATTATAATATAAATTTAATGTATCCTTAAAATATTTTTTAAATATTTGTTATTATTTTATATGGATTTCCGCAAAGTAACGCCTGAACCTATTCTTTATGAGTGGGTACATTTTTTGTGTAAATACTATACGTATTTTATGTGAATAATCACATATTTTAACATAATTTCAAGTGATTATACTTACATAAGATCCTAAACAACCTTAGACTAAATCTAAACGAACAAATACCTAGTATACGTTTTACCACCCACGTGACCCCAAATGTTATAGCAGTAAAATTATGTTTAATTTATAGTAAAAAATCGAATTATTGACTACTCTTCCGGCATGAAAGCTTTTCTTCGGTGAAAAGTGGGTACTAAGTAAAAGAGATATGCCTAACATTAATTGTAAACTTTGTGACAGTTGGCACCGGTTTATTTTTATTTTGCAGTCAGAATTTGCAACTACATTATAACAGGAAAATACTCGTGTCGAAAAGCAAGTTTCGTTTATGTTTAAAGTTTCCAATATATAACTGAAAAAAGAAAAATAAAAGGTGAAAACAGATACACAGAATTGGTAACCGTAATACCAATGCAACGTGGTTTATATGTTGGTATGGTTATCAGGTAGATATTCCAATAATCTCGGTGGTAGGTAAATAAAAACTTAGCAAAACTGTCAAAATACAAAAACTTTACAGAACACCGCCCATAAGGTCCATATTATGTCCACGTGTAGATTTCTCAAGACACTCCCAATTCGGTTCCGACAGTGTACCTATTTACGAGTATACAGGGTTATTGTTAAAATGCTAACAGCCTCTTCCGAATTCTCGCCTGGCTAGCTACCAAGCTCAAGTAAAAAATCTGTCGCCAACCACCTAACGTGTGTTCCGGCAGCTGTCCTTGAGAGCCAGTAATTCTGCTTAGATTAAGGCTGTTAACACCTTCGACCACATCATCACTTACCGTCAGGTAAGATTGTGGCCAAAGGTTTACCTATGAGCAATAAAAAAAGAAGAGTGTTGAAATCGGTTCAATTTTTCGGTAAACATTTTTGGTAGATTTGAATATCTAGGCGAGCAAAATAATATAAAATATAAAATAATACATTACAGGTTCATAAAAGACTTTTTTTACCGGCGGTATGCCTTTATTAAACAAAATACTACGAAATATATACAACACTACAGCTACTACAATAAAAGCATTTAGACAACCTATAAGTCATAGCAGACTCATAGGCGGTCCAAATGCTCCAGCCCAGTACCAGTTGGCAGCATGCCCAGCATGCTGGCAGCATTGCCCCGTTGAATAAGAGACTTAACACGCAGGTGTCGCCGAGCTTATTCCGTCAAAATCACATATTAAAAATATTTTTAAGTAAAAAAAAAAAATCGCAAAATGTTTATTAGGACTAGCAGAAGTCAACCCTATGAGGTTGTTAGCATATTACCAATAACCCTGTATAACCTGTCGGTATTCGAAGTAACTATATAATTTTCGAGAAAACATTGAATCATCAGTCACTCTTTGAAAATAAATCATTAAAAAACTTAAAATTGGCTAACCTGGTCACCGCCAAAAGCAGCTACGCAAGGCTTGATTCCTCCAGTACCCGATGCTATCAGAGCCAGCCCAATCAAAGATGTACTACTGTAATATAATAAATAAATACACTTACACCATAATGTGCTCATGTTACACAGGAAATAAAAGAAGTAAACAAGAATAAGTAAGAGAATAACCAGATTTTGAGATATTTTGAAGCATTGATAACCGAGGGGTAATAGCTATGGACTGCCACGCCGCAGGTCAACGGTTCAATACCCACCGCCGGCTTGAGCTTCACCACATTGTAGAAGCAGGTAGAAGGGCATTTATGAATGCTCGCCTGGCTAGCTACCACCCGCAACTACGAAATCTCTCGATAAGCTTCTAACAGTATTATGTAGTGTTCCGGCAGCAGTTCTCAAGAGCCAGTAAAATTACAGGCACATGAGACTTAACAACTATGTCTCAGGGTGCGGTGCAAATCGTTACTTATGACGTACTTTTATTACTCTTAATTACTTATGACGTAGCAATCACTTACAGGCAGAGGATTCCGCTTAACATCAAGTGCTTGTTCCGTCATTATACCTAAAATAAACAACTGTTACTGAGGTAACAAACTGCCGCACATACCACATTAACATTACGAATTCTGTAAAATGAAGAGGAAATCTATATTAGGTACATATACCTACTTAGTTTGGAAGAATTCTTATAATGAAACTGCTGTCATAAATAAATAATGTATACGTACTAAAAAAATCAAAATCAATAATGCTCTTCCATGTTGTACGAGTTACATAATGTAGACATTTATACTTATACATTAAGTGAACAATTTGAACGGATAATAAGTACGCGTATAGCACAAAGTTCTGTGCTGTATTGGTATACAAAGGGTATCAGTGTTATTATATCCATTTATTTCAAATCTCCCCACAAAAACACTTAAAGTTGCGGAAAATGTATGATTGGTGCTTTGTCTACCCGCCTGCCAGAGCGAAGACCGTACCAGAATATCCCTGTCTGTCCCAAGAAAGACAACGGGAGAATTCCTGAGGTCATAAAATTCTGTCCAAAGGCATAAGTGGCGATAATGACGCGACGCGTACAATAGTAGGCCTATTATGTACTCGTATATGAGTGGATAAGCCTAAATCACCTACGAGTTTTACTCTTAAGGTATACTAGTCGAAGAGTCTAATAACGAGTCCACAAGATTTTATGCGAGGCATTGCGACTCAACTCTTTATCAGAAGGAACGCAAATGGGTATTGATATGAAAGTTCGAACAATTCTTTAAGAGTATTTATACTATGATATAGTTTACTTACAATGTATATTTACTTTGATAGTATGAACTACTTTTATGTATATGTACCTATATATTCTTATCTACCTAATGTACCTAATTACATTGGTTATGTTTGGTTACGGTAATTAATTTATTACATTTAAAATATTTGTTGTTATCTCATGTTTTTTTATTAATGTTGGTATGAGCATTTATACAAACCGAACTGCAGTTATTGTATATAAATATAAATATATATATAATTAATATATATATTTCATCGTAGTGTAGAAGCACACATTTTATAAAGAAGCAGTAGACTTACGTGGGCGGCAACATGAGCGTTGGAATGGCTGAACAGCAAGTCAGGATAGTCCCAATTAAATATATAACAGAGAAATATAATATGACCCTGAAAAACAATAATTTTTTTTATAAAAATAAAAAAAGAAGAGGAGGTATCTTCACACATTTCAACGTAACCATAATTCGAAGCTAAACATTTAGATACCTTGCGGTATTGAATGTAATACTTTGATTCCTTTTGTATTGGTAAAAAAAAAATTTGACCTCACAAGCTCTGAATAGTGTTGTTTGGTATTGTTCGAAATCAGCGTGGAAAGTTGTTTTTATTAACTAGCATAGAAAACTGTGGAAAAGGTTTTTCAAATTAGAACCTCCATAAGTTCTCCACAAAAATGTATTTACTTTAAATATTACCAATTTTAGTTAATTAACTATTTTAACTAATTAATTAACTATTAACTATTTTTCTTAGCTGAAATAGGGTGAAAAAGTGTGTGTGCTCGGCAGAAAAGTTATTTTGCGTCTCGTACCTTTGAAACCTTAGGTATGCTCAGGATTCTATATTTAAACGCTTGTTTGCTTTGATCATGGGTCAATCTTAGAATCCTGATCTAAGCGAGGGCTTGATAGCTACGAGACAGTATAGTAAGAATTGTTCCATTCCTAAAGATTCACATTTTTGACCCATCTAAAACTGGTCTAGGGTATTCCGGCCGCGGTCTTTGAATTTTTCGTCCTTGAATTTAAAATTGATTTAATTTATTGTTGGAGCGCTTACTTTTTGTAATCTTTTATTTCAATTGTGACGAAGAAATCGTCTTTGTAATATTGTAAGAATGACCAACCAACGTGACACCGCCCTAGATATCGGCAAGTGGTTTTATTGACCTAAGTACATCGTGACTATCGAGCTTATTAGGCAACAAGTATTGGTAGGAAATACCCAAGCCGAGAATAATTAAGTTGTTGCATTTTCATGCCTTGTTTTTATAGCCATATAAAATCGCTGTTAGTTCGACGCACTTTTGGACGACTTCCATCGGTGTAAGATTTCCATCGACTGTTCCACTGCAAATCCGCTGGTGGAAATCCTGTCGTCATCGCCAATACGCTGAACGTGGTTAGAATCATTTTGAAATTTATTCTACGAATAAATATGCTGCTAATGTAAACCAATGAGGCAAAAAGTTATGAAATTACTTCGATATGTAGGTATATTAAAGAACACTACCTGTATCTTCCAATGAAATTATCGGCTAGTATGGCTCCAACCAAAGGCATCGTGTAACACATCATGATGAATATGTGGTATACCACTGTCGCAGCATTCTCGTGCAGGCACAGAACGTTTCTCAAATACAATGATAGGATAGCTAGAGAAAACAAATATCTACTGAATAAGTCGCCTTTTCCTTGAAGCTAGCTGAATCAAATTTAAACAAAAGTGTAGTTAGAATATATATATGAATTGCCATTATTGCATAATTTGTGAGCCTTTTGGTAGCCCATTTTGCGAATGCTTGGCTTGCTAGTTTTCACACTCAAGTGGAACATTTGCAGCCAAGCGCCTGACTATAGTCATTCTGGCTAGCTACCACCCTCAAGTACAAAATCTGTCGCCAAGCACCTAACGGTGTGTTCCGCCAGCTATCCTTGAGAGCCAGTAGGTAGTAATATTGTCAGCCTGAACAACATCTTCGGCACATCACCACTTACTTACCATCAGGTGATATAGTGTTCAAAGGCTAGTCTTTTAGATATAAATAAAATAAATTATTAAAATAAGCGGGTGACAACATCAGAATAAAAAAGAAACAGTATTGAATTCTATGTTTAGTGATTATCGCTGTCTTCTATAATATTAGATTGTAACACAAGGGAGCAAAATAATGTTTCTTATGGCGAAGTCGCTATTTTGAATCCAGAGCGGAGCGAAGAATTCTACAGTAGTATCCGAAACGCAGCGAGGGATTCTATATACGTCTCCGGAGGAAAAATAATTTCACGACCATGTAATACACTCTACTTTACATCCTACTATGAAAAATATAAATAGTAGATTGTTAAATGGATATGTAGTAAAACTCATATATATAAAGCAAAAATGGTACATATTACAATATATTTTTATTCTTGGACAAAAGTAAAGTACATACTTTAATTTTTGTATTTAAGTACATACCTATATATCTTAATAACCAAAATATTTTAAAAACTTTTTTTTATTACTTAATACATTTTTGATAAAATTCATTTCGCTACTTCGGAACAGACCGCATTCGCGCGTCATGAGGAATAAAAGCTGGATGAAAACAAATTAAGGTCATAATTATTAAGGCCAACACATAAAATTTAATAATTAAGGCCAACATTTTTGTAACAAAGAAATAAATAAATTTGAAGTTTTCATTCGCTTCTGTTCCTCGCGGGTTAGGAGAGTCTCAGAGTCTTCATTTCAAGGCAAAATATTGACGGACGTCCGACCAAACATTCCTTTTAAATGTCAGTTCAGCAAGAGAGCAAGAGGTGTATTCATAAATCTTTATTTATTCTGTGCCAAAAGTTAGAGCATATTGAAAAGACACCTAATCAACGAATTATCGCTTTTCGTATGAATGAAGTATATAGGTATATCTACCAAAGGTGGCCCATTGCTCTGATTTAGATCAGAAATCTGATTATAAGTTTCATGGGCTTAAAGAACGGTACAGAATGAAAATTTCACTACTACACGCACAGCTATGTATGCGTAACTAATCACTGACAAGACGAGCCAGAGTTCCAGCAGCCACATCGGCGTCCGCTCTGGTACATAGGACATTGAACCAGCTCAGAGAGCGGATAAAGTTGTCCTAGCTTTAATTCTGTTCCTTTCCTCATGTGTTATATGTGCGTGAGCAATATCTGAATATTGTCCGGGTTTTCTACATACGTATTTTGAAGGATTCTTCCATTTATGTATGTAAGGACGACGGAAGACCTATGGTAAGACTGGTCGGGAAAAGAAATAAATATTATTTAAAGTAGATAAAATATAATATTAGTAATATAATAATTTATTTATCAGCTAAAGTACAATGCTTAAAGATCTATACCACCTATATGTAGGTACATTACATAGGTACTTATTATAGACAAGATAACATTGTTAAATAATATATGTAATACTATAAGCTATATGTAATGGCTTAAGTTTATTATTCTGTTACAATATTGACGTGCAGAATCTACACTAAGAATACTCTTGTATCGGTATACCCTTTATAGGTATACCTTGGGCGGTATATTCCGAAAAATGTTATTTTATTTATTAACGTCTCCTAGATTGCTTGGCTACCGAGCATATTACACCGAAAATGACTAAATTTTTATCAATGGCAAAATTCTGGTGTAACGAATTTCCTCTCAATCTGTTCAGTAGTTTTCAGGTGGTGCTATTGCATAGGGACAAATATATTCAAAATATGTACAGTATGTTATTTTTTATGCCTGATAGTTTAGCCTTTGACCACTATCTCACCTGATGGTAAATGATGATGTGGTCGAAGATGTTGTATAACCTAACCTAGAATTACTGGCACTCAAGGACACACCGTTAGGTGCTTGGCGACAGATTTTCTACTTGAGGGTGATAGCTAGCCAAGCGTGCTTTCGCAAAAGCCCTACCAACATGCTGTACCGACTCCCATCCTGTCCCATCATGTCTTAACAACAATAGGGACCGACCGCTTAGCGTGCCCTCGAAGCAAGGAAGCGCTCAGTAGTAATTTCACTAACGGTCACCCATCAGTCATGAGCACGGCGGATGTTGTTTAAACTGATCGGTTAAGGACGACTAAGTAACCTAGCCAGGCGGGCATTCGCAAAACGCCCTATCACCATGCTATAACGACTGCCATCCTAAGACAACAACCGGGACCGACAGCTTAACGTGCCCTCCGAAGCACGGTAGCGCTCAGTAGTAATGTCACCAGCGGTCAACCATCATAGTCATGACCGCGGCGGACGTTGCTTAACTATGCCGGTCGGTTCAGAAAGGCTAAGGAAAGTTTGTTACGAGCGCTTCAAAATCTTTATAAGTTTATTTTTTTACATTCCCATGTTATATATATTTTTTAAGACACTAATTATTTATTTATCTTGAAAAGAAGTTACGGTTTTTTTATAACATATCTATAGAAGTAACTCATAGGCTTCGGCATTGAAAAAAAAACTATTTAGGCATTGAGTAGAAATAGCTAAGCCATATACCAAAAGTTTTTAGTATGGCGCAAAGGAAATTGTGTAAATACAATAATTTAACCGTCCAACCCCGAAATTTTGTTGAATGTTGACCAATGCCATCTTGCACCATAAACTAACGACTCGTAAACGCCTGTACCAGGCAATATTAAAACACTTACTTCTCAAGCCACAAAATGAAAACCTTTCACAAAATTCAGTAGCAATAATACAAAATATCGACGTAGGATGTCCACTTATCATTTTAAAGTTCTAAACGCCAACTACAATACGATGCTAAGTTCTCTAAAATAATTTTATCCTGTTGATTCAAACAGTGAAACAATGATTATATAGATATATAATTACACGTTTTCAGTTACATTATATTACATTTACATAATATTATATTACGTTATAGTCACAGAACGCTAGATTATACTCTCTAACGAGACATTGTATTACTTTTCTCTATGCATAAAACACTTTTCCAATGACACAGAGTGCTTTTGTATACCAAAGATTACTTGTCTTGTATTGTATACCGGAAACTCAAAGGTTACAAGAACGCATCAAAGAGAATTTAATACTACGTACTGGAAAGCATCACACATAGCCATGCACAAAGCACATTACCAAAGATTACAGAAGTCTTCAGATCAAAAAAGCACAAAAGAACTTCCTGTAATCTTTGAAACGAACCACTTTTCTTTAAGAAAGGCACCAAAGAGGTTGTAGAAAGGCACCATAGTGAAACAAAGTAGTCTAACTGGAGGCCCAAAGAAGATTCAATGGCCTACTCTAGTCTAGATACGCTAGAGTCTAGATACGCTAGCGTATCTAGACTCTAGAACTCTTAAAATCCTTTCTCGGACACTGAACTCAATCGTCTGTAATAGGCGCAAAAGGGTCTGATGTTAACATATTACATACTCCTGCTGGCAAGTGATTATGAGGTCAAATATGTAGTCCGAATAAACCAATCATGGAAGTTTTTCAACCAATGGGATGACATCGACAATTTTACGGTTATTTACATGTGTTTTTGTCTTTTCAAAATGTGGGCAACGTTAGGATTTTTTTCCCAGCTTCGCCCACCTTACGTTTTTTTGAAAGTGTAAATGCAGTTGATTTTCTTTTTAAGACTATATGACCGAAATACTAGGAGGAAGAATATATATTCTTCCTCCTAGCCGAAATATGATTTTGAATTGCTTATCATTTGTGTTAAGAGGATTAAACCATATTTTTAAAAAAAGGCCAGTGGGCGAAGATAAGCGAACAAATTTCGAATATTGTGTCAAAAACACAAATATAGTCATGGCTGTCACAGTAAATTTATATTTTTTTTTATTATAATAGAATGAAAATATAATCTCTATAAACTAAAAATTTAATAGAAAGTTAAGTACGATAATCAGTCTTAGGTATTACAGAGAATATATAATTATGCAACATGTTTTGGTTTTTCCTTACTTAGGATCTTAGGAATAACATCTCTATCAACTTAATATTTAATAGTAAGCTTGTGACCATTATCAGTCCTATTATTAGGTAACAAATTATGGCACATTTTTGGTATTTATTTACGAAATTATAAAAATCTTTATTAACTTAAATTTAATTCAATAGGAAGTTAGGAACGATAATCAGCCTTATTTTGTACCAAATTATCAACAAGTTGTTGTTTTTATGCACATTGCGCACTACACAATATAATGTATACTGATTTAGAACAGAAACGTTATTGGCTTCTTGGGTTCATAAAATTATAATATACTAGCCCCTGCTCATTTTCATTAGTATGGTTTTATAATATAGCAACTGTAGTCACATTTGCTATTACTCGTACATGTTCGAAGTAAACGTATTATTGATGATTGAAAACACTTAAATACACAACCAGTTACTTAATTCGGTTCCCTACACAGAACAAATCAACTTTGTAACAACCTTAGGGCTGGTCGAAGGTGTACCACACTTCAATTGAAAATTGAAATGCCCAAGCGAATATTTTCAAAACTAAAAGGATTTATAGTATACGTTGTATTTACTTCTATGAACAGACAACTATATGTGTAAAGTACTAGTAAAATATAAGAGGCTTATCTTTAAAGACTTTGGTGTGCCTATGAAATTTTTTGTGGGGCCAAGAAAAACGTGGTGCGTGTATTTTACCGCACGGGTGCTTGCCTCTATGGCTCGCGAATGGATGTTATATTGTATAAATCTGTTGTATACATTTTATGTTTGTAAATTAATACGCAGTTTACGTTTACTTTCATGCTTTAAGAAATTAATTGATAAACCGACTTCAATGACCATAAGTTCATAATCTAGTTAGGTAATGTTGATTTCTACTTAATAAAAGATGACATTTTAAGATTGGAACCAGTCAATGCGTCCGTGCAATTGTGAGTACATAAATGGTATTACATATAATATAGTGGTAGTATTGTTTATATAGTTTAACAAAACTGGCATATCGTCCGCCGACCACCGCACGCCCCTCAGACGCATTTTCTCAATTGCATTGTGCGCTCTCGCTTGGTTTGTCGATTCTCTATTTACAGTTATTTTATTTCTACGCACAAACACGTGGTATAAACGGTTATCATTGTTTCGGAGTATTTTATAGTGTTAAGAACTGTGTATGAACTGATATCTCACTCCGCGATCACCAAGACGCCTGTCAAGCGTGGGGATCATGGCAAACCCCACCTTAATGGAAGAGGCTGTGTTCAGCAGTGGACAATCCAGCTGATACAGTAAGAACTGTGTGGGTAGTTTTAGTTTTCGAGACAATATTACGAAAAAACTATAATTTAGGAGATAATCGGTAAGTAAGAAACTCTAAATTCTTTCAAATTTAAGAACCCTCATAAAGCGTATCTACCCCACTCAGATCGATCGTTCGGCAATATCAGCAGATAGTGCCAAAACTGGTTGTGGCGATAATGTCGAGGTGCCGGTTCAGCTTCAATTGTATAAGAATTAAATAAAACGATTGAGAAATCTCTAAAAGAGAATATTACAAAAAAGGATTTTTTACATTAATCACAAGGGATAAACAACTAATCTTATGACTCTGATCCGAAAGATGATGAAATCTGATGCGATACATTATTGAGTTATACACACGGAAATGATACAGCACGAAAATGGCGGAAATAGAGGACTTTATTTGGATGAACTGTAGAAGACCTTACCTCCAACTAGTGTTGAATTCGAAAGAGCGTTTTCAATGGCGAATTTCATCCAAGCTAATACCTATTATATGGAAAAAAGATTTGATTGTTTGCATTGAAACTACTGGACCGATTTAAAAAATTGTTTTACCATTAGAATTCTAAATTATGCTTGATATGAACATAGACTACAGAATATTTAAAAAATAACCATGCGAAGCCGGGCCAGCCTCCATTTAATGACAAGACTTTTATTCCATTTGTTTTCTGTACCTTGTCCGCATTAATGTGTATAAAATAAAATAATACACAGGCACTACTTTTTATCTGAAGACTGTTTACAGTTGTGCTTCATTAATCTCGATATTAAGAAATGTCTTCTGAAAGAAACTTTTGAGCTTGACTTTTTACTGTCAGTTTAATTGTTCATAATGTCTGATTATTTATTGTTATAATATATAATAAATATTTGATTATTTATTGTTACTTTTAATAAAAATACATAAGAATAAGTACCAAAAATTATGAATAAAAATGAAGTTGATATATACAATTACTGTTTTACGATGATTTTTTTTTTATAATAAATTAGGTATATGAATTCAGTCTAAAACAATATTACATGGAAAATAGATTTTTTCTGCATTTTTAATATTTATAATGAAATACCGAAAAAATACCGAAATACCGGTTTTGAAAATATTGATACCGGTAAAATACCGGTATTGCCAATAAGTCCAATACCGCCATGCCCTAGTTGTGATGTCTGTAATTTCTGCACTACACAACCGATGACTTTGTAATATTAACGGTACAATTTTTAAAGTAACACTTTTCTAACAAAAAAGAAATAAAATAATAAAAAACAAAAATTGGACTACGTGTTAATAAATTACAACTAGTGTAATAATCACTTAGTGCGTAACATCAACTTATTATAGTTAAAAACCATACAAAAAAAACAATACGCATTACATGAAGAACTATGTTCTTTTTTTTACCTAACTTGGTAGCACTTGACCACTATCTCGCCTGATGTTAAGTGATGATGCGATCGATGATGGAGCGCGCTTACCCAGAAGATACCTGTTCACTCGCATTTTGAACTTAACCGGAAATACAGACTGCGGCAGGGTATTCCATTCCCTGGCGGTTCGTATAATGAACGAAGAAGAAAATCGCTTTGTTCGGCTAAATGGAATATCTACCATATAGCGGTGGCGCTTCTGAGTATCCCTGGATGTCCGGTTATAGAATGGGGATGGCGGAATCAAATCATGTAGTTCTGTGGCACACTCCCCGAAATGTATCCGATAAAAAACCGATAAGCAAGCGACTTTGCGGCGATGCTCGAGACTTTGGAGTCTCTTGCTTACAAGTTCATCGTCGTTAATGAGTCCCTTGGCTCTCCTCTCATTAGCTTCCAGTGTCTCCATAAGGCCGTATGAAGGAAGCTTGCTAATAAGGCTATCGTGCCAAACCCTGTCAAAAGCATTCGAGCTATCGAGAGAGACAGCAAGCGCCTCTCCGTGGTTCTCAATGGCTTCGCTCCAGATGTGAGTGGCATACGAGGGACGGCAGAAGTTCTATTCGATCGACTTTGCCAGGGACCAGAACGCTTTGCTCCCCGAGGGGTAAGAAGCAAGTTTGTTCCCTGTTCGCTGTATGTGGTCGAAGCGAGCCTTCTTGAGAGCCTTTTTGCAGGACTTGGCGGCTAGGTTAAATGCTTTCTTCTTTTCACGTACATCTCTAGATTTGCGGGTTCGAGCATCGGCCCAGGCTAAATAGGCCTCATGTTTTGACGATTCTGCATCTCCACATGTAGCATTAAACCATGGGCGAGCTTTGCTGGACATCGGTTCGTCAGAAAATGGTATGAAGTATTCCATAGCCTGACGTAACACTCCAGTCACGGCATCCGCGCAAGTTGAGGGATCGCTCGAAGAAAAACAAACCTGCCGCCAAGGGTAAGATTCGAAATGATAACGCATCTCATCCCAACCTGCTGACCTGTATCGCCACACCCGCTGGGTGTCTTTTGGACTGGGATCGGGCGGGGAGTAAACTGATACAGACTTCACCAGACAATAGTCGGAGCTACTTAAGGGTGATGAAACCGACACCGAGTAGCGGTCTGGATCTGTAGTCAGCAGAAGGTCCAAGCAACTGGCTGTGTGGCCATCAACATCCGGTATCCTTGTGGCTCCTTGGACCAGCTGAGTAAGGTTTAGCGTCAAAGCAAGCTTGCGCATCTCTCGACCAGCATGGCCTGTGCTCTGGTATGGGTATAGCCAGTCTTGATGGTGAGCGTTGAAATCCCCCAGAAGCACTAATTGAGCAGAAGGATACCTCTGATGGGCCATGTCAGCCGCCTCAATAAGGTAGTTTGCGAGCCTGGTTGTCTCCTCATCTCCGCTGTGCGTACGGTAGACACTAGCATAAAGAATTTTCTCCATGCCATTATCCACCAGAACCCACATGATAGAAAATTTGGAGTCTTCGGAGGTTGCGGAGACGCCGATAGCAAATATCATCGTGAGCATACTTACATACAAACTCCCGCCTTAGCCTTGAAACTATGTTCAAGAACATAGCCAGGGTAGGCATGGTATGACGCGTCAGCAGGACATTTGATCAATACACACACGCAAAGCCATGCCTCACGTAAGTACTCGTAGGCCTCTGACGAGCCGTGGGGGCGATCTTCCGACAAGTTCCGCCCCGGGTGTCTGGTTCATGTATTTGGATGTTTTATACTTGTTGTGCATAGGCAATAATGGTTTAATGCATGCTTATATGTGAACCAATACACACACGCAAAGCCATGCCTCACGTAAGTACTCGTAGGCCTTTGACGAGCCGTGGGGGCGATCTTCCGACAAGTCCCGCCCCGGGTGTCTGGTTCATGTATTTGGATGTTTTATACCTGTTGTGCATAGGCAATAAGGATCTCTTGGCTCAGAGTGACTGTTTTCCTATAGTTATAATTAATAAACGATCTTGTGAAATGGATACTCTCGTTTTCGTCTCTTTTGTTGATACAGATGCAGATGACGAAAGGGGTGAGCTGACCTGATGTCGACCAGGCTCCTGAGGCAAACCAAATTATGGAGGACATGGAGCTACAGCCAGGGAGTGCAGAGGAACGCCGAATCTAACGTCTTTGCTTTTATTCAAATCCGCCCTCAAGGTGTTTAATTATTGGGATCCAGTATATAAACGGCTTTAATTCATTCACACATTTTTAATTTCTTAATACCTTTGAACACTCTACATCTTTATAAAAAATTACATCTACTACAAACTTATAAGTTGCTCCAAACAATTCTCAAAAACTAGTACAATGAAAATTTTCTTCAAGACATTTGTCAAAACACTAATCGCTCCAAGTTTGAAAATAACTTGCTTTTAAAAACATAGACTATAATCATAGACAATAAGAATTCATCTCTACAACATCCCCTCTGAATTTTATATTGTCTCAAATAAAATTAAAACCAACCTGTATTTAACTTTAACATATTTTCCTAGAACACCCCATATACAACTTCAACATTGAACACATAATTAAAACAAAAATAAAAACCCATACTAGTATTCCCTACCTATCATTACATTCTACATACTATATTAAACCACCCCCTTAAATATAAATTTCAAATTAACAATCAAGACAATCTTAATACTATAACTAATACCTAAATTTCAAATCAATTCCAAAACATTATCTCTACAAAATATAACATCTAACACCTATCATAATTAACTAACTATACCACTAAACTCACTTCATTAAAGTTCACATCAAACTCACTGATCACTCACAATATGCTTTCTTAAACGTAAAAACTTGGTTCTGTCCAATCCTTTTGTCAAAATATCCGCAATATTAGAATTGGTTGGACAATAGAAAATTTCAATTAAATTTTGATCTATCTTTTCTTTAATAAAATGATATTTCACATCAATATGTTTGCTTCTGCGATTTAAAATTCCGTTTTTAATTAAAACAATAGCCGACTGATTATCAACAAATAATTGTGTTTTTGGAGTATGACCTGTAATTTCTTTAATCAGACTTTGAACATAAAGTAAATCTTTGATACATTCTGTGGCAGAGATGTATTCTGCTTCCGTACTGGAGAGAGCGGTGACGGACTGTTTACGCGAGCACCAATGTATGGGGCCACCACTGTACAACACTACAAAGCCAGTCGTACTTTTCCTAGTATCAGGATCACCAGCGAAGTCTGCATCACAATATGCAGTCAAAACTAAACTATTTCCACGTAAATATTGAATACCAGAAGATATAGAGCTCTTAAGGTATCTGAAGAGATTTTTAATATTGGCAAAATCATTTAAATTAGGACACTCTTGATGTCTACTGCAATAACCAACATGAAATGAAGCATCTGGTCTAGTTTTGTTTACTAAGTATAGTAAAGACCCTATCAACTGCCTATAACGATGCACATCACTACTATTACCCTTCCCCTCTTGATGTGTATCAACTAAAATATTCGGAAAAATAATTTCTTTTAAGTCATTAAATCCAAATTTATTTAACATTTGACCAATATAAGATTCCTGATAAATTTTCAAATAATTTTCTCCAACCTGTATATCAATACCGATAAACTTCTCAACTTTATCAAATTTTCTAATTTCAAATTCTTTTTGCATTCCTTTCATGATATTATTCAATTCATTTTCACAATTTCCTATCAAAATTCCATCATCAACATATATAGCCAAGTAAATTTCCTTTTCTTTACTTTTAGTATCCCGTTCTGTAATTTTTAGTTCTAATTGTATTCGGGAAATAAGATTCACAAAAGTTTTCTCTTCTTTAGCAGTTGATTCCCAAGCTGTCCTAAAGCTCGATAATTCTTTAGGTAAAATGCACAATATTTTCGACACAACCTCAGTATCAGTTAGATTCATCCCAGTACTTTTGATTGAGGTAACTATGTTCATTAGGTCGCCGATATCTTCTAGTAAATCTGTTTTTTCGAATTTATAGTTATAAAAATCTTGGAGTAAATGACACCTCTGTGTGTCAATTTGGCCCAAAAATATCTTATCCAATGTGTCTAAAATTTCTTTTGCGGTTTCACAGTCAATTATACGTCCAATATATGAAGTATCTACAGAATTAATTATTGTAAATCTGGCTTTTGCATCTTTACTAATAAAATCTTCCTTTATTTTTTGTTCATCATTTAACCCTTGTATAACTGAATTTAGTCCTTTTGATAATAGTAATAAATGTAATTTCTTTTTCCAAATAATATAGTTCGTATTTTTATCTAGTTTTGACAGTTCCTCTGTCATGTTTCTATATAATTATTTCCAGTAAATAAAATAATAATTTCATCACCATATGGTTTCCAGGGTAGGTAGCTCAGCTCATCTTCATCTTATCCTTGAGGGCAAAGGGCCCATGACCTTTTATTCAAATCCGCCTTCAAGGTGTTTAATTATTGGGATCCAGTATATAAACGGCTTTAATTCATTCACACATTTTTAATTTCTTAATACCTTTGAACACTCTACATCTTTATAAAAAATTACATCTACTACAAACTTATAAGTTGCTCCAAACAATTCTCAAAAACTAGTACAATGAAAATTTTCTGCAAGACATTTGTCAAAACACTAATCGCTCCAAGTTTGAAAATAACTTGCTTTTAAAAACATAGACTATAATCATAGACAATAAGAATTCATCTCTACAACATTTGCTGCAAGCAAAGAGGATTTCTGAACGTCTGTACCAATTTTGGACATAGATCTGGTTTGTTGACGGCAGTGAAGATGTGGAGCCCGGGTACGGTCTCCTGTCAGGAAAGGCCGTGGTAGGAAAATGTCCGATGAGTCAACGGACAACCTACCCACATCTATAGTATGATAAAAAATTAAAAGGTCAGCAGCCAAATTCTCTATACCTACATGTTTGCTGTTGACTTATCTTTACTTCAAGGAAATATAAAGTAATTTAAATATAATATAATGTATTTAATGCAAGTTAGTAAGAAGTAACTTTTATATTAGTCGGTGGCAATTGGTTGAAACAAATAATTTTATTAATAACTTTACGTCTATTTTCTTGAAAATAAATTTATAATATTAATAAGGTTTTATTATAAATAAACCTAGTGCTAGGGTTTTATTATGAATAAACTTACCATGGAGATGTCACAGAGTACGTCTTCAGCCATTTTTCGAAACGGCTACGTTTACGGTGACTATACAAGAAAATGCATTAATAAGGTAAAGAACTGCTACTTATAAGCAAATTCAATCGGGGTAAGGCACTTAGATAAAAATATTTAAAAACTTCGACCACAAATACCCCGATCTCTATATTTCTATACATTTCTAATTGTGACCATCGCAATGAAATCAAACACAGCGTAGTGCCGCAACGATCAGAATTCTTCAGCTCACTGTAGATCGTTTGAGGCCTGCGCCGGCGTCAGTGAACAGTTTCCTTCCTTGCCTTCCTGGACAATAATAGGTGGTGAGTCGCATACAGACGGCATGGGTGCGGAAAATAGCCCACATACCATGCACCAATTGGTAGAAATAAGGTATATGTTCTTTATAGCTACACATTTGCATATATAATGTTTCGTTAATGAGTAGAATTTCAAGACATACATATTATTTTTATTATATATTTCTGTCATAATTTTTTTGTTCAGTATTAAGACGACGCAACAAATCGGGTACCGCCCCACATACTATTCACTCCGCGTCGGGAAGAAAGATCACGTAGTGATTCGCACGTGACATAGCTTATGCTATAAGGCCGTATGCGCCTAAACATTAATTATAGTTTAAAATAAAAACTATAACAAATTTTCTAAAACCAAATTACCATATTGAAGTATATGTTAAGACTCATCTATACAGATATTTAAGAGCCTTAAATCGATCTAGGCCTCCTGTAAAATGCAAATCTTTGTTTTTAAGAGCAGTTTTTGATAGCGTTTTCTCTGTTATGAAAGTTAACCAATCATGTAAAGCTATTATCAAAAGATGTCAATAACATGGTAAACAAAATACGTGAAAATCATTTCCGAATGTTAATGGCTGCGAAAAATTGAGATCTCTGACGCCATTATTTTCAATTCGTCGTCTTAAAAGTCCATATCGTTTTTTCCATTCTTATCGTAGATGCACACAGCTCCTAGGATCGATTCCTATCCTATCCTATTTCCTGAAACGTCTACCTTGAATCATCAAGATAGACGATCCAGTAAGAGTTACACTTGGCCATACATAAAAATTATGTGTGTCGAATTGAGAAATAAGCTATATTTATAAAATTGATAAAATAAAAATTATGTGGCTACCTGTATCCACACCATGGTACACTATCAAGGGCCCCGCCGAGGGAGGCTGGGAGAGGTAGTAGCCCCTTCCTCCCCTAAAGATTCAAAAAATAGCCAAAGGCAAAGAAATCGTTCAGCAGCTATACCAAATTAAAAACCTAATTAAGGCAAGGTTGCAGTTATTTTTTTTTTTTTTTTAATTCTGTAAGTAACTCAAATAAGTTTGAAAATTCAGAAGCACTTTAAGGGAATATCGCTTCAATGGTTAGGCTAAGTGTGCAGTGTACACAGAAAACTTAATAAAATCTTACAATATAAGATGTTCATATAAAGTGGTCGAGAAGTTTAGGAAAAATCCCCGAATTAATTATGATTTAATCAACTTGGCCACAAAATTAGTTCTTATTTTTATGGAGTTCGAGATCTTTAGCGGGAGTCCAACCTGCACTTGGTCAGACACTATTACATATTTGTTGCTATACTGTTGATATTGCGCCAATATTATATCAAGTTTGATGCTTGTATGTATTACCGTTTTTACGATAGAGTTAAAACAGCATAAAAAACAAAAAATAATAATAATAATCTCGAGTCACACTCGCGCACCGAGGACTTCGTAGAAACCTGTAGGTACGTACACGTTAAGGTATTTTTATTGCTGATAAAATTCATAACATTTACCTAAAATTATCTTTATATATAAAAATTACGTGTCACGTTGTTTGTCCGCGATGGACTCCTAAACTACTGAACCGATTTGATTTGCACACCGTGTGCAATTCGATCCAAATTGAAAGATAGGATAGTTTACATCTCATTTTATAGTCTGGCTAATTAGTCTGGTCGCAATTACCCGTGCAAAGCCGGGGCGGGCTGCTAGTTTTATTATAATATGATGTAACTAAAAATTTATTCCTTTCGCTGTTTTTCGTTTATCTGTGCTATACGACGTTGCTTCGTGTCCTGTAGGTACTCTTGAAAATTTGCGGTATCTTTTGAATTTCAACTTGATACCTTCACCCGTTCCTGAGAAAAAGGGTCTTGACAGACAGACGGACGTTCAACATGGAGATCCTATAAGGTTCCGTTTTTTTCCTTTTGAGGTACAAAATTAGAGAATAACACTTCTTGTATGACACCCTGTTAATTCTTATTTACTATTTGCTAAGTAATTCGCCATACCGTCACATTTTTGGACAACAAATTGAGTACCTATTACTGTTCCAAAAGTAGTTTGCCCTTTAAGGCTCGGATAGACAAACGGGTGGACAGACTGCTTAGGGCTACTACGCAACCCTAAAAGTATTGTTTAACTACTTTATTATTAAAATATTGCAATTGTCAATGGACCATTTGATTGCCTACAAATTATTTTTAATGTATTACTCTTAAATCCTATATTCTGACTGAAATTACTTTTATTCTGTTATTCTTATATACATAATAACGATGTTTATCTTTAATATATAGTCAAGAGTATTAAGTATACTTGGTATTACACATAAGGCTTTGTAGGGTTCCTATTGCATTCGCAATAGAAGGTTACACTCGCACCACCAGGTCACCTGTGTAGAGTTTATTACTTTTGTTTATGTATGTATATCATTACCCCTCTAAAGAGCTTATTTTATTCTTCTTCTTCTTCTTCTTTAGATGGCTTTTAAACGCAGCTTGGCGTTTTTCTGCCAGTGTCAGAGTGTGGCCAATGTACGGTTTAAATAAAGAATGCGCGGTTAATTAATAAAAAAATAATTAGGATTATGTAGCTAATAAAGTAAAAATAAAGGTTTAGAAGTATTTAAAAACTAATAATAACATCTATAAACGAATATTATTGGACTTAATAAAATTACATAAAATATTTATAAACGGTGTAAAGACCTATGAGAGAAGACGTCTGAAGTTAACAGGTCTAGGGATATCAGGACTTAAAACATCATACAGAGAATAAGATAACTTAGGACAGCAAAAGAAAATATGATCTAATGTTCCATCTTCAAGGCCACATTCACAAAGAGAATGGTCCCTGACCCTAATTTTGGAAAGGAAAACTGGTGAGCAAACATGTCCTAGGCGCGATCTGATTAGTAGAGGTAACCATTTTATTAGACTTTTTATATTTAAAAAACCATGGCTTAGTAGGTATATCTGGCTGACTGGCTGAATGTCCCCATAATGTCTACCTTTAATCATTCTTGTCCTTTTCCAAATTTCAGACCATTTTTCTCGAAGATTTCTTTCCGCTAAAGTGCGTAGGTCTCTGGAAAATCCTTTTGAATACGTGTCCAGGCCTATTTCAACGGCTTGCTTAGCATAATTATCTGCATTTTCATTACCCTCAATACCACAGTGACCTGGAATCCAGGCAAGGGCTACCTCGATTCCAGAAGAGTGGCATCTGTAAAGGATTTCTCTAATTTTTAGGTTGGTGTGTAAGAGGTCTTTAGATCTAAATGGGAATTTATTAATGTCTTGCAAACAACTTAGAGAGTCTGAAAATATTATAGATTTATTTAATTTACGGGATTCTACATATTTGACGGCTTCTAATAAGGCGATTGATTCACCAGAATATACAGATGAATAAGGAGGACATTTATGACTCAGAACTATCCTGAATTTAGGAATCCAAACCGCAGAACCAGTCGATCCATTATCTGTTAACTTAGATGCATCGGTGAATATAGCCATCCAATTCGGCCATTGACGATTCATAGTATCATGAAAAATTTTATCAGCTCCAGGGGAATCTTTGTCAATACCAAAATGTAACAGAATATTTGGTCTATATATTAAACAATCGTAGGGAAAACTAAAAAGAGGATGTATAGGAAATTGATATAACGAAAAAGGCATACTTGATAATTTATTAAAAGAATTTAAAAGACAAGAAGAGTCTTTATTACGCCAATAGTCTGAAGACCTAAATAGAATAGAAAGACAGTGAAGTCTATTCAAAATTGGATGAAGAGAAAATTGAGCAGCTTGAAAAAAGAAACGATCACTGAGTAATTGTCGACGAAGATAAAGAGGGGCTTCAACACATTCAACTTGAAGAGCATTTATAGGAGAAGATTTCATAGCACCAGAAATTATACGAAGACATTTGTGTTGGATTGAATCAAAGGATCTTAATGAGATTTTACTGCATGGTTCTAAGAGAAATGAAGCATAATCCAAATGGCTTCTAATGATGGCATTATAAAGAAGTTTTTGACTGTATGGATGTGAACCCCACCAAACCCCAGACAAAGCACGAAGAATATTTATATTCTTTTCACATTTATTTCTTATATAGTCAATATGGCAAGAACCTGATAACTTAGAGTCTAAAATAAGCCCTAAAAATTTTGCTTTATTACTAACATCAAGACAAAAATCACCAATATAAATTTGAAGATCAGGAATTAATTTCTTCCTAGAAAAAAATACCACTTTACTTTTATCTGAAGCTAAGGATAGTCCATGATTTTTTAACCATTCATTGAGATACATAAGAGCTGTATTAAGACGCGATACCAAATCTGACATAGAGCCAGAAGCATAATATAGAGCTATATCATCAGCATATTCCAGTATTTCACAAAATGAATGTACACTTTGATGTTGGTCATAAGTGTATAAATTATATAATAAAGGGCTCAAAACAGACCCTTGAGGTAAACCCTTCCAAATCAACCTTGGTGAAGAAAGTGTATTTTGACCTGACAGATATAAGTCTACCTATTAAGAGACTACATATAACATGAGTCATCCTCGCTGGCAAATTAAGCTGAATCATTTTTTGTTTAAGGACATGAATAAGAACATTGTCATAAGCACCTGTAATGTGTAAAAAGACTGCAACTAAATTTTCTTATCTAGAAAAAGCTATACGTATATCAGACATGAATATACTAAGACTATGAGTTGTACCAAAACCTTTCCTAAATCCAAATTGAGACTTCGATAAAATTTCCCGTTGTTCCAATAACCATTCCAGCCTAATTTTAAGAAGGTTTTCAAAGATTTTTATCATCACTGATGATAATGCGATTGGCCTATATGACAACGGACTTAATGGGTCTTTACCGGGTTTTAAAATTGGAATTATTATTTGATGTTTCCAGGTTTCAGGAAAGTTGCAATTTTCATAAATTTTGTTAATTAAGCTCAGAAAATATATTTTGGTAGCAGTAGATGAACGACATATAAATGAATATGGAATCCCATCTGATCCTGGAGCAGAATCTTTGAGATGATTTAATGTAGTACAAAGTTCATCAAATAAAAAGGGACCATCCATAGATGAAAAAGGAAAATTGACAGGCGTGGAAGAAATAAATTCCTGGGAAGGAACAAATGGAGGAGCTAATTTATCTATGAATGATTCTAACCAAGAAGTATCATTAGTAGGAGTCGGGCGGGGATCATTTCTAAAGTTACGAAATGCTTTAATTTTCCGCCAAACAATTGAAGAAAGGGAACGGGGTGAAAGACTCTCACAGAATTTTATCCAAGATTTTTTTTTTTTTCGATAAAAACCTAATAGATCTGGCTAAAACTTTTTTGAAAAGAAGATAATTCTCTATGCTAATATTTTCATTGAAATATTTCTCTGCCTTATTACGTTCTTTGACAACAGAAGTACATTCTGAATCCCACCAAGGAGGGGAAGGAATACCAGAGAAAGGTTTTTTTAAAGGAATTATTGAATCTGCGGTTTCAATAATAGCATCAACAAATTTTGAATAAAGTAGCAAATAATTATGATTATCGACAGGTGGAAGTTCAGCAACTTTGGAGTCAAGAATGGATGAAAATTTGTTCCAGTCAGCATTGGCAAGTCTGTATTTTAGAAGAGGTGGTAAGGGAGGGGATGATGAACTTTGAAATGAGGTGGTAGAAATGAGAATAGGAAAGTGGTCGCTCCCATGAGAATTTGGAAGAACAGACCAAAACAATTGTGAAGCCAGAGAAGGAGAAGAAAAGGATAGGTCTACAGCACTAGGATTTTGAAGAGGAGAAACAGAACGTGTAGGGGAGCCATCATTTAGAAGACATAAATTATAATCATCCATTAAATCAATCAAATTGGATGAAAAAGAATCTGACACAGGACAACCCCAGATAGGATGATGACAATTAAAATCACCAAGGATGATTACAGGAGGAGGAATAGAGGAAAATATAGGAGACAGTTCTGATATTATTGAAGCGTTAGGGTGAGGGATATAAATGGAAACAAAAGAAATATCTGAACATCTCACAGCAACAACATGAAAGTTATAACTGTGAGGTGGAAGAGGGAGAAGAGAGTATGGAATAGTTTTTTTTATGAGGAGGGCGCAACCTGCCCACCCGTCGTTACGGTCATCTCTGAAACAGGCATAGCCAGACAGCCGAAAAATGGTGTCAGGCTATTGATCAAATAAATTAGTTCAGGCTTTCGGAGGCGGGCACTCCTGACATTCCATTGAAGGAACCGATCCATGTTAAGAGTTTGTAACTGAGGAATTTTTTTGCAGAATCTGCAGGATATTGTTCGGTAAAGCATCATCAAACTTAGAGATCATATTTAGAAGAGTATAAGATAGTAACTCAAGAAGGTTTTCAGATTGAGAAGGAGGACAATTATCTGATTTCAGACAACAACCGTTGCCAACGGACGAAGATGGAGTTCCAATTATGTTATCATGAGTAACTTTGTCATAAGATTTGCTTAGTGCTGGAGTAGGACGTTGAGGGGTGATCACTGTTTTTCTATAAGATACATTCTGAGATTTTTGGGGAGATGGAGCTGGATTGGAACTGACTATATCAGCATATAAGCGGCGATTCACAGTTGGAACTCGAGCAGCTGCCTCATTGTAAGAAATGTTTTCGTCGGAAACCAATGACTTAATAATTTTTTGTCTCCCGTGTTCGGGACATTTTTTGTCGATAGCGAAGTGCCTGCCGGAACAGAAAACACAAGTTGCTTCAGCTTCTATAGTTGGACATGAGGTTCCTAAATGTGGTTGAGAACATTTGAAGCATCGAACTTTGGAACGACACGCAGTTTGGATATGTCCAAATCTGCAGCAAGCCAAACATTGTATGGATGGGAGTTGATAAGACTCTACGGCTATTGCGGCATTAAAGCAGTATATTTTTTTGGGGATAAGTCTGCCTTTCATAGTTATGCAGACTGTCTGGGAGGGCACCCAAACAGGCTTGTTGTCAACATACGTTTTTCGGTTAAGTCTTCGCGCTTTCAGGACTGGACCACATCCAGGAGGGCAATGTAAGGCGTTTACCAACTCCTCCATGGACCATTCAGTTGGAGTTCCTTTTATAATGCCCATCCGAGTTACTTGAAACGTAGGAATTTTTGCCTCAAATTTGTTACTGGACAAGAATGATCCGTTTAAAAAGTTATTACCATCATTAGCGGTTTTAAATTCAATTGACGCTTTATTACGGCCAATAGACTTAATTCCCTCACCAGTAATACCACATACCTTATTATTGTATAACATTTGGGCTAATTTTAAGAGTCTCATAGATGAGCCTGAAGTAGGATCAGAAACCAACCTCGTAACATGAACCACAAACGGGCCTAAGTCTGTTTCGTCGAATCGTAAGTCTTTGGGCTGTTGAAATTGTGGTACAGTGTATACATGTTGTGTAGAAGATGCAGGATTCACTATTGTTTTTTTTGGGATGGAACTGTCTTCTATTATATTGTCTCGGGGTCTTTTACGAGACTCCCCAGAAGATTGAAGATCCATGAGGATCTCAGGAGGTTCGTCCGGAGGATCACTCTACAAATCCGAACTAACGCTCATTTTTCCGAAGAAAAATGAGTTTTTCTCAAACGGGCATTCACTTGTTTATAAAAAAATTTACAGCAAAATAAATCTAAACCAATTTAAAAAAATATGCAATATTTAGCGACCGATACACTAACCAACACACAGTCAACACGCTTGTAGGCACTTTTCAACTGATTACAGCCATAAAAATATTAATATAACATTTTTTTCCATTTTTTATAATTTTCAAACATATCCGACATTAGACCATCGACAAAAAAAAAAAAAAACCTTATTTTATTCACAAAATAAAAAGCACTTTTAATCACTATTTTGGTAATTTGAATTTAGAACTGACCTATGAATAAATAATAATAAGAAAATAACTCTTAAATTGTAGGTGTACCAATTTTAAATTGCATTTCAATTATTTAACCTTTCTTTTGTCTTCATTAAATTTCTATTGTCTTTTGAATCTTTATTTGTCACATAGTCATGGTATAAAGCATAGTATGTAACTCTTGAATAACACAGATTTATATCTGGGGTCATGAATCACTATTGCTCAGGATTCTAACATCACTCCCTACCCTACATATGTGATTCAGTCATTAGAATCATTCACTTGCTCGTGATTTATCTATGGACCTAGCTTTAAATCTGTCTTTTGTGCCCTAATTGCATAATATACCTGTTTCCCATCTTCCTTATACCCATTTGCTTCCCGGAGAGAGCTGGGACTGTGGACACCCTTATACAAACATAAATTTCAAAATAATAACCAACGATTGTAAGCATTTTCATTGAAAAAATTAAATAAAAATTTTGGTAAAACTCAAAAAGAATCCCATAATGAAAGTAAGGTAAAATAAAAATTAAAAGCATTTTAAAAGAGTTTATTTGTCACAACATTGAAGAATAAATATAGTTAATGATTAACTCAAGAAATCTATCAATGGCAACCATTGTGATATAATTTCCCAATTTTTTTAAATTAATTTGAATCAGTATACAATAAACATATGTCAAGAATCCTACCAATGAAAAGGGTAATATAAAACAGCTAACTTTTTAAGCGACATAAAAGACTTTATAAACAATTGTACATAAAAGACATAGGTATGGTGTTTTTTATTTTTATTTGTAACTGATGCCGATATATATTATATAAAATTGTGTTAAATTTGGATATTATCAACAAAAATGTCTGCAGCCAAAATTAACAATTTTATACTTTATGTACATATTATTTCTGTAAGTTACAAAAGACGTATAGCTGTAGACATATACATTTTTGTTTGTTGAAATTTAATTGAACAAATTGTTACATTTCAAGAGGTGAAATAGTTCTCATAGTCTTAATAGAGAAATCAAACTGAATATTGACTAACAAAAACTTTATAAATCAACATGACTTAATTGAGTATTTACACCCCAACAGTTTCTCTATAGGACTCTTTACATGTTCACCACACATGTTATTCATTTCCCACTGGATAATGAAACACCCCAGGCACCATTTTCCTTCTGGTTCTTGTTTAATCCATTTACAGATAGCAGTATGAACATCGACTGTTACTATATTCAACGCTGTGTTATCAATCGCAATGTCTATTTTCTGAGTGAAGAGAACATTTAACCTATCATTTACTACCCTCTTGAAAACACTGTATAGTGATTCTTGAACTGTGATACAATTTGGTGGGCCCAATTCAGAAAATAATTGAGTAAGTTCATTGGAAATAGAATTCATCAAGTCTGCTGAGCTCATGGGCCTCAACTGCAGATACTTCGTGTTTTTGTCCCGATATATTAGTAGACAGTCAAATTTAGTATCAGTAGTTTCAAACTCAGACATGTCAACAATGTTTATTAACGCCTCAGGTTTTTTAGGAATTATGGATGGATCAAGATATTCTCCTATTTGACACTTAACACACAGTTTTATTAGAATGTTACAGCAGATTTCGGCAACAAGTATGTTCAAGCTTAAAAGCCATTCAGCCATCGCCTTGGCATCACCATGATCAGTTGCAAGGTGAGCTTTCACTACGCAATTGTAAGAATCTTCAAAAGCTACTATTTCCTTAGCTGGTTGTGTCTCATTTCCTTTTAATACTAGCTTCACTCCATCTCTGTCTATAACATCATATAAATTAAACCCTTCTTTTACCTTAGGGTGTAGTCGGTCATATCCTTCTGTTTCTACTACTTGTTTGGCACATTCAATCCTTTGTATCATCATGTTGACCCACTGCTTCATCATTAATTTTTGGGGAGACTTTATCTTAACAGCTTTTGATAACGTATCGCAATATCCTTTAGCATACTTTTGAATTGCTGGATTTTTAGCAATTGTTTCGAGCAGTGGGGTCGTCATTTTGTGAACGAATTAGGTATAATGATGAATTTTGTGTTTAATAAAAGGATTGTAACAAACTCTGGGGATTATACACTGAGTACTTCAATTCAATATTTTGGTATACCGATAAGTACTATAATTACTTTCAGTATTGTTATTATTGTAATAAATAAACTAGTACTGACCAAGTGACCACAAGTTAAGATTATATCCACATTTACTGTTTACAAACAAACAAACAAACTAAATATATTAGTATTACTGCACTTATTATTGGGACGCAGCTATTTCCCCGCAGTAATTTTAGCATAGACTAAAGTGTAATGTTACCATTATAAGAGCTTGAAATTATACTCAGTATTGGGCATACAACTGGCTTGAAACCATACCCTACATCCCTAAATGGATCCCATGGGACGCTTCGCCAAGCAACTTATTACCTATGTTAAGCTTTTATCTCATTTTAACCTGTGCTAGTGCTAATTTGCTTCATACTAGACACTAGTAATCTGTGGTGGTATATTTCAGTCCGTGCGTGATACATTTTTTGTTTTATTCATATATTGAAATTATGTATCATAAATTCTGTACACATAAAATCTAATATAAATTTATTGTTTTAGATATGCCTGTCACGTCAATTGTATGTCCATTAAAATACAAGGCGCGAGGTAAGAAAAATCTCTTAACTGTTGCATTGTATTTATTAAGTAAGACTAACAATTTACCAGTATGAAGTGGTACTTGTGTTCTTTGATGTAAATATGCCCCCAAAGCTCAAAAAAGGTCAGTTGAAAACAACACTAGTGGTCAATAGTCACCCATCATAATATAATTGTTTGAAAAGAGTTTGTCAACATGAGTACATGCAAGGGATGCCAACAATTAATAAATATCACTGACAAAATATGTTGTTCGAATTGTTGTGGTAGTTATCACTATAGTTGTGTTGGTATTACTAAAGAGAACTTCTCTAAGTTATCTTCGAAGGCGAAAGTAGTATGGAAATGCCCAGAATGTAAAGTTCAGCGTACGAGAGGTGATAACAGCAATACGCCCGTCAAGGAACCTACGTTGATGCCGGAAGACAGCGCCAGTACTTTAGACACACTCAGTAGACGCTTGGCTGACATGGAGTCAACCTTAATAATAAAAATTGATACGCTCGCTTCATCTTATCAAGATTTTAAAAAGGAACTAGGTCCCTTAAAAAGGGACGTGGCCCTTATACCTGAATTAATGAAATCTGTGGATTTTATGTCAAAATCGTTTGATGACATGCGAAAGGAAGTCGCTGAGTTGCGGTCTGAGACTGAAAATCTCCGTTCAAATTCACAGACTCTTCATTTAGAGAATTTAAAGCTTAAATCTGATGTCAGCATATTAAAGGAACAGATTTTACAAATAGAACAAAACGCGCGAGAATCAAATATTGAAATTCAGTGTGTACCAGAGCATGCGAACGAAAATCTCTTGTCTATTGTGCTTCAACTTGGAAATACAGTATCATCCCCACTCGTTGAAAAGGACGTAATGTCGTGTACAAGAGTCGCTAAGTCAAATCAGGCTTCTAAGCGTCCTAAAGCAGTTATTGTTAAACTGTCTTCTCCACGCGCCCGCGACGAGCTTCTGGCAGCATGTAACAAGTACAACAAAACTAAGTCCGCTGACAAACTTAACAGTTACCATTTGGGAATTGGTGGAGAAAAGCAGCCAATATTTGTTGTGGAACACTTGTCTCCTTCAAACAGACATCTTCACGCGCAAGCACGTATATATAAGAAAGACAAACAATACAAATACTGTTGGATTCGTCGTGGCCGCATATTTCTGAGAAAAGACGACTCTTCGCCAGCTATTTGGGTAAAAAATGCTGACATGCTAGGTAATATTAAGGACTAAATTTACTGTCAAAGCTAATAATTTCATGATGTTAAGTCATTTGATTAAAATGGGTATCTTAAGTATATATTATCAGAATGCTAGAAGCATTCGTGGTAAGTTACAAAACTTGTATTTATCTAGTATGAATTGTGGATATGACGTCATTGTAATAACAGAAACATGGCTAAATGATAGTGTATATGATGCTGAAGTTCTTAATAATTCGTATAGCATTTATCGAAGAGATCGTAGTAGTAGTAGTAGTACGAAGCAGGAAGGCGGAGGAATTCTTATCGGAGTTTCTAAAAAATTTAACTCTAAGCGCTTAAGTAAATTGGAAGGCCCTAGGGAGGACTTATGGGTGTCAGTTACAGTTCAGTCTACGGTAATAAAAAAACAAATTTATTTGTGTGCTGTGTATCTTCCCCCGCCAATGACAAGTGAAAGGCTAGAATGTCAACTGAATACTTTAAGTGAAAGTTTAACTTCCATATGCTCTAACGACATCTTAATTATTGGAGACTTTAACGCTTCTAATAATATTGATTGGATATGTTCTAACCCTGGCGATGACTCACCAGGTGCTGGTATAAACAAAATTACTTCTAATTTAGTTTGGGCTAATTTAATTTCCGACTTCATGTCATTAAATAACCTCCATCAGCATAACATAATTTATAATAAAGACAATAGGGTCCTTGATCTTGTATTTTGTAACAACGTCGATTTAAAACTTAGTCAGGCTACCGTCCCCTTATCAAAAGTTGACCCATATCACCCTCCGCTTCTAATCAATTTATTTTGTAATGAGATAAAATACTTGTCTAAGAAACCATCAGTACAGCAAAACTTCTTTTACGCTGACTATACAAAAATTAATTCAGAGTTAAATAAAATCAAATGGGATGACATTTTAGATTCATTTGATTCCATTGATGCTATGGTTGCTCATTTTTATTCCTTAGTGAGAGAGTTAATAAAAAAAATTTGTACCTAAATCCAAAAAAATATCTAGTACCCATCCTGTATGGTACTCTAAAAAATTAATAAAATTATTAAAAGAAAAAGACAAATATCGTATCAATTATAAGAAATTCAAGAATCCCCTTGATGAACAAGACTTTATTGCCGCTAGAACTAGATGTCACAATTTAATTAAAGTGTGCTATGATACCTATAAGTCCTCGCTAGAGATTTCTATATCTAAGAACAATATGAAAGCATTCTGGTCGTATATTCGAAATAAACGTAAAACTGTGGAAACCATTCCTAACGAAATGATTTTAAAAGACGAAACCTTTAATTGTCAGACCACTATTTGCAATGCTTTTGCAGCTCACTTTTCTTCAGTATTTAATAATAATGTTTCCACCTCATCTAGTTGCAGTCTTGCTAATAATAATTACATTTTTGATACAATATCTGACAATATCCCAATATGTAATACTTTAAATAATATCATAGTTACTCCTTTTACAATTTCAAAAGCTATTAAAAATTAAAAATGACCTTGTCTTCCGGTCCGGATAGACTACCAGCAATTTTTTTAATTAATTGTGCAGATAGTCTGTCAAAACCACTTAGTATAATTTACAATCGATCTCTAAATTCAGGTGTTTTTCCTTCTATATGGAAGACAGCTATTGTTGTTCCTATTCCTAAAGGTGGTAAAGCTAATCTTGTAGCAAACTATCGTCCAATTTCACTTTTGTGTATTTTGGGTAAAATATTCGAATCTTTGATATGTCCCTTGCTTACAAATCATCTTAATCATTTACTCATTCCGGAACAACACGGGTTTCGCAGTAAGAAATCAACTGTATCTAACTTGGTATGCTATGTCTCTGACTTATCTGAAGCTGTTGATGACGGCCAGCAGGTTGACGCTGTCTATACTGACATAAGTAAGGCTTTTGATCGAGTTGACCATCAATTGCTAATTAACAAGTTGTATGCATTGGGGGTCCATGGCCAAATCTTAAAATGGTTTTCTTCGTATTTGTCTGGTCGATCTCAGAAAGTGGTAGTTTGCGGTTTTGAGTCTCAAGCATATGTAGCTTATAGTGGTGTTCCCCAGGGATCACATCTTGGCCCTGTCTTGTTTTTGGCTTTTATTAACGATATAGCATCAAAGGTAAGATATTCAAAATTTTCTCTTTTTGCAGATGACTTGAAATTGTTTAAAACGATTAACAACATTGATGATTCTAAATTACTTCAGCATGATCTCGATTGCATTCTCAATTGGACTATAGTTAACAAACTTCCTTTAAACACAGAAAAATGTAAACATATTAAATTTACTAAAAAGATTTTGTGTATTCCAACTGAATACACTTTGGGGTTATCTAAGCTAGAAGAAGTAGAATCCATAAGAGACTTAGGTGTTGTCTTGGACAGAAAATTGACATTTATTCCCCATATCGATAATATTATTTGCAGATCTTATAAAATGCTAGGATTTATTTGGCGTAACTGTAAGCAGTTCAAGAGTATACTCGCTTTAAAAGTCGTTTACAATACATTAGTTCGTAGCATTTTAGATTATGGTTCAAATGTTTGGAGCCCGTCATATCATTGTCATATTTATAGAATAGAAAGAATTCAGAAGCGATTTCTTTTCTTTTTGACTGTACATCAAAGAAAAAAATCTCAGTTAAACTCATATTCAAAGCGTCTGGCTCATTTCAATATGTTGACCTTAGAAGACCGGCGTTGGATAACGGACCAGGTTCTGTTATACAAAATTTTGTATGGTCTAATAGATTGTCCAGAACTCGTCGCTAAAATTAACTTTACAGTTCCCCGTATGGGGGCTAGAATTGTGAATTTTAAACCATTTGCTCCTAAGACGTATAGAACAAATGTTGGACGTCACAGTGTTCTCGACAGAGTCTGTCGAGAGCATAATACTCTTTTTAAGGCTGAGCAGATTGACATATTAAATTGTTCTCTGCTCAACTTTAAAAATTTAATGTTTAAATATAAAAAAAATATATAAGGAGCACTAAATCTCCTTAGCATGTTAAATTTGTATGTCTCATAGTTTCCTTATATTTTCCGTTGTTTCCTAGTATTATTCATCTCATTGATAAAGACTGTATGAAGGTATCTTTAAAATATAGGTATATATGATACTGAATTGTTTCCAAAATACACATTGTAAGTGCATATGCGTTGAAGCATCATCAGTGATTCGTCATCTTATGATGGTTTTGCGCAATTTTTGTTTAAACTCACTCCACATATAAGCCATTTTCGTGTCAGGCATGATGTGTTTTCCTGTAATTGGACTTTCGCTATAAATTGTCTATTGAACTCTGTATGAAATGCTTGTTTAGTGTTAAGTCTGTTGGAAAACCTTAATAAATAAATAAATAAATAAATAACCTAGATGACTAGTGTATAATATGTATAATTGTGATGAACATAAGGACTTCTCGATACGAATAAGCAGGCTGGTGAAACTCAAACCTCAATATAGAAATTAGTAGCGAACTTGTGAACAACCTCCAATAGTATTCCGCTTCTGTAATGTTTGGTATCTCACAGAAACATTCAGTATAATAGGAAGAAAAATACAATGATCTGCTTTTCACAATAACATTCTTGGTAAGTTCCTATATCTGACATTGGTACATAAATTGCATAAAAAAAACTTACTTAGAGCAAAGTTAAAATGTACATTTATTGTGCATAACACAGGGTAATCGGGTGCCTTCAATGGAAAATGTTAAGTGACTATGTTTATATAATATGCACATACTAAATTGTAAAAAAAAACCTGTCTATAGAAAAGTGCTACTAAAGAAATAGAACGTTCTAAAGAGTGTAATGTACACACTTAAGTAGTACTAAGAAGACCTTGCTCTTAGTCTTGAATATAACTTTTCTAATACTTTTAAACAATTTTAACTAGTTCAATAGTCGCACATTGTGTGAGTATCCTCTGTGTAGCCCAATAAATCATGCAGGACAAGATGATGTACAGAATAGACCTGTGGCACTTTTATGCACAATGGCTCATATGATTAAACTGTAGTTAGTTTGTTGCAGAATCAATATATCTTACAATTGTACTATTTAGTGTAATAGGTAGGTTTCTTTGTAGCAGGTAGTTTATGTGCATCCTCATCATCATAAGCTGGAATACTTTCAATGTTGAACGAAGGTTTTGTTTGGGAATGGGGCCCCTCATGATCCCCGTAGTCCCACACTTTACCACTGTGTCGTGGCGTATTCGACTGGGTTCATGGAATGTCACAGGAAGACACCAGCCGATGTATGTGCTATTATGCACGTAGTGACGACGTTCTCGTCGGTTCGTCGAAAGGGACTTATTATTAAACATTTACAATTAAGATAAATGATCATTTAGCTAGTTTGAAAGGAATTATATTAAGATACGTCCCTTGATCTCGATGGTGGCCCGCCAAAAGCAATCCGTTGCTCACCCATACACAAAAAATTATCGCCCGGCGGCGCCCAAAGTAACAGTCAGACACAAACACGAATGTTTATTCGCACTAATATATATATAGCAGTGCGCTGCTAACACACCCGGTCGCCGTGACCCGAATTGTATGCACTCCGTTTGCTTCGAATAAACGTACGTCCTCGCATGAGTTTACCTTCTAACTTGCCCTTGAAAATTAGAGGTGAACGGCCGGCGCCCGCGCGCGGCGTGCAGCACACGTTAAAATCCATCACAAATAACACGGACACCAAGATTCGCGTCCGAGCGTTCAAAAACCGATAGCATTGTTTACCTGTGTTTACTGAACAACCCCCCTCCCCAGACGGCTTTCTTATGTTGATGCGTTATGAGTTAGTTTTCTAATGACAGTAACGGCAGAGAATGGGTAGAATGAAGAAATTTATATTGTTCCGGTGACGACGAATAGGGAGCCACTTGAGCTTATTACGAAAATCGGAGATATGATCATATTTGCGTAAGCCATATATAAATCTTATAGATAAATGTATGGTATGGAGGTAGGTAAGGCGCTGCATTAGCACATATCATACATATTATCATCATTATCCATCACCACGCGGGTGTAACCGCGGGGCGCAGCTAGTAATTTATATGGCAAAACAACGTTTGCCAGGCCAGCTAGTATTATTACTTATAATACGTTTATAATATTTTTTAAATTTCATTTATGTATAAATTTATACCTAATCCTTTTAAAAAGCCATGTATATATATATTTTTTATAACCAAATTCGTAAAGAATAAGAGCACTCTTACTTCCCTGTCACGGAACGTATATCTCCATAAGAACGTTTATTAGTTTATAAGAACGCCTTATACATACAGCACACCGTAAAAGAACCAGTTGAAAGACCCCCGGCCGGGCCCTGTATTCTAGAAAGGTGACATAGGTTATTTTATACTGGTATTGCGGGGAAATAGACATAACATTGGCCATGCAGTAGCACACATGGACAAAAACCTTAACACTTTCAAAGAAATACATACACACATACAAATATTTCTGACAGTCCGCGAACCGTACACTGTGATCAATAAATTTTCAGACAAATGTCAAAATCAAAAGGAATTGTTAATGAAATATTTGTCATTAAGTTTGGAATATTTCGATGGTCCCACAACAAATTTTTAATCATATAATTATGACCATGAATGCTGCCCATTCACGCACTCAGTTTTACAGGGTTCATTGATTCATTTATATTATCTATGCAAGGTTCCACAGATAATACATGCCTGTCATTTGCTGCGGGGGAAATAGCTACAGACATAGTCATATTTTCTATCTCGAGGGCTACAGAGCGTGTTATTTTACTAAAAAATTTTTTCCTCTCTCGGGATTTGGACCCTCTTTTTTCTTTTTCTGGCCTAGATACTATGTCCCATGGTACAATAATATACTACGCCAGGTATTACACTCCGAGACCGCTTGTCACGTGACCGGGACACAAGCTTGTCAAGCATACCGTCATCAACGGCTCTCAAACTTTATACCTAATTTGAGGAAATTGGGGGGCAGTAAAATTAACAGTTAATAGATTTCACCTTTTTTTTAATAAAGAAAATCACGTGAAATTGATTTAAGTTACACAGATTAATGATTCTTGAATAAATTATGGTTATCAAGTTCGTACAGTGTATGTTCGTAGTTTTCTTATAATGGGCACCGTCGATGCTAATAGGCCTAAATTTTTCATAAATTGAAATCAAGTAATTATTTTCTATGCCGAAGAAAAAGCCAGTTATCTGTATTTTGGTGTACAATTTAGTTTTAAAGAAAGCTCAAAAATATCGGAAGTAAAAACCAATTAGGTAGATACATGATACATTATGCAGACGACAGCACGGTTGTAGAGAGCTATACATCTTCCGCACGAGCCAGTGAGCTGGACATCCAGAGACTCAGAGAAGCTATGGTCGAACGCTTGAACTTATCCCTTAAGGCAGTCTCCGACTGGGGCGATGCCAACCTGGTCAAGTTCAATGCCCATAAGACCCAGGCGTGTTTGTTCTCTGCCAAAAGGAGACCATTTCAACTGTCTCCAACTTTCCGGGATGTATCCGTGCCAGTCACAGATCATCTAGACCTTCTTGGTGTCACTCTTTCGTCGACTCTTAATTTTGGCTCGTATATTGAGTCAAAAGCTCAGTTGGCTGCAAAAAAACTTGGTATCCTCTCTAAGGTGAGACGGTACTTCACACCGGAACAGACGCTCACTCTGTACAAAGCGCAAATAAGATCCTGTGTTGAGTACTGCTCTCACCTCTGGGACGGCTCTGCCAAATACCAAATTGAGGCACTTGAGTCGATCGAGAGACGTGCCAAGAGGTTAATAGGCAGTGACTTTCTTTGGGAGTCTCGGCTACAAAGCCTCGAGCACCGCCGTAAAGTCGCTTGTCTATCGGTCTTTTACCGGATACATTTCGGTGAATGTGCACAAGAACTGCACAACTTAGTTCCGCCCTCCCCCATCTTCTATCGGACGTCCAGACAAATGGAGAGGCGCCACCCGTACATGGTTGATATTCTCAGTACTCGTACGAAGCGCTTCGCTTCCACTTTTCTCGTGCGTACTGCGAAAGAGTGGAACTACTTACCGTGGTCTGTTTTTCCCAATGAATACAACATGGGTGTCTTCAAATCGAGAGTAAATAGGTTTCTTCTAGGTAAGTGTGCTCCATCTTAGACCACATCAATGCTTAACATCAGGCAAGGTGTGGTCAAATGCGAACCAATTATGAATAAAAAAAAAATACGTTATATTACCAAAGAAATTTTACATTACATACCATATGTAACGACTTTGTTACATTTAGTTCTACATAAATATCGAATAGTAAATATATTTCAGTAATGAGTAGTACATCATTTTAAATTCTCGCGCCAGCTCCGTGCGAATGTTAAATTGAACGATGCAAATCTGACGATGGCGACGCAGCGCGCTGACTCATCGTACAAGGGAGTGAAGCAGGCGGGGAGAGTGTGAACGGAGGCGATTGCAGAACGGTTAACTCGCGTCATTACGGCTGCATTTTGTCTCTGTTACCTACGCGTCGTTAATAATTGTGCTCTTAACCACAAATATTACATCTTCTATATTATAACCTATGTTAATTTTATAAATAAGTAATTACTCAAAAGTATTTAACTTCAGTGCTGTGTTTTCCCCTCTCGGGTGAGTGTTGTGATGTTATTTGATTAGCTGTATCTAGTTGTGGCTCGATGTTCAAAAGTGTTGTTATTGTGCATCGTAACGGCTATAATTTTGCGACCTCTAATCTGGTAACCGCTATCTGCCTGATTGATAAATCTTTTATCCATCTCATTCGTATTAATATCAGTTTAACCGTAGTAACATCTGTACCGCACACATTGAGATATTATTACTAAACGATATCTCAATGACCTCACGTAACATAACGGTCACCTTTGTGTAACATTGACCGCTATCTTTCCTTTCATCATAAACTGTAATTACTTTCAAAGAAACATATATTATTATATACATAGAATGTAAAACCATTGACTATTAAAGGCGAATTCTGAATTAGTTTGTTATTTATAAAAATATTTCTTCTTTCAATAAATTATATGACTATAATAACAGAATTATCCTTTAATTAAAATATCAAGTCATATACAATGCATTGTTTTTGATTCTCCTTGTATGACTGCCACATCATTGACTAGTAATTTTGCACTCATCGCCTACCATTGCTTCTTGCTGTAATGTCGTTCGATCAGTGTAAAAGATGTCACAGTCAACAAGGATAATAGGCATTTCCTAAATTGTCTGGTTGTGATGGATTCTAGGGATCACCGTCCAGGCACGAGTGCCTTTCACCTCGTCATACAACGGAAGGACTTAAATCAACAGACCACTACGCCACCGTCTGCTACAATACTGCCTGCTACATCAAGCGGCCCCTGCTTGCCTGTCTGCACAGCACTGCACTGCACTGCACGCTCGGCTGCTCGAACGATATAGCGCAGGAGAGTGGTAGTTTTGATAACACGCTAAAGTACCAAAGTAAACGTAAACCCACGACCCACGTTACCCAATAAAATATTGGGTAATATACTTCTGAACATTTTATTTCTGTGACAACCTTAACCCTTCTATGAGCCCTCCTAAGAGTGTTTCACATATTTAGTAGTCGCAGTAAGAATAGCAAAAACAATTTTGCAGGAAATGAAAATCTTCAAATCACTGCTTTTTCTACATTTACTCTTACAATTACTTTTTGCAAGGTGGAAGGGCATTTTGCGAATGCCCGCCTGGCTAGCAACCCCTCAAGTAGAAAATCTGTCGCCAAGCACCTAACGGTGTGTTCCGGCAGCAGTCCTTGAGAGCCAGTGAAATTACAGGTACAGAGACATAACATCTATGTCTCCTGGGGACAGGCACAGTGCAATTCGTGACTTGTGACGAAATGCATCTGTTATAGGCAGAGGTTAGTCTCCTTAACATCAGGTGGGCCTAGAGCCTGTTAGCTTGTTCCGTCAGAATAGAAAAAAATTACATGTTTTTTTATTATACTCGTAGCTTCCAGAAATGGGCCGACCACAAAGTTAGCGAATCACTGCGCATATGTGCATGAGCGAGAGCGAAACAGATGCAAATCATATACGTGAGACAGAGACGGCGATATTTGTCAAAATGGTAGAACCATAGGGAGACAACTTTTTTCATACCATTTACTGAGATGAATATTGATTCATGTATGACTTTCTATTACACGTTTGAAATATTGTATTGATATTTTATAACAAAACATTCGCATGAAAAAGAACCATGAGCCATTTTGGTAGTGACGCAAGCCTGTGATTCTTCGGGAGTAGAAGACCTTGTTTTCTTAGACCATGCTATGTCCTTTTGGCCACATCATGTTTTTTAGCGTAAAAGTCACCGATTCAAGTCTTACGATTGGCCAGCGTCATGTTATATTCTGCAATATTTCTTTTTTGGGAGTTCTGTTCTGTCGGTTTCAACTGCTAGGTTTGAGCTGGGAAGACTTCTCAGCTTCAGACTTCTTGATCGATTACGACTACCTTAGACTTCAACTATTTTTGTTTTTATCTTGTTGCAGAAATCGAGGAAACTTACGTTACTTTATTATACATTATAATATTGTCTGCAGGAGTACGTTCAGAACCTAAGTTAGTGCGCACTCAGAGTGCTTGACTTTTCATACAAACTCGCGTCGTTCACAATATTATAGTAGAGCCACATAGATCAAATAGAATATATACTACGCAGTATATACAAAGTTACTTTATTGAGTAGAGCGTTCGGTTGTTGACAACTAGTTCGTTCAGAAACTCTAACCGCCGGTTTCCGGTACGCGTGTCAAAACTCAATTCATTTTACAAGCCGTCACAATTAACAATCTGCTAACTTTCAACGGGTTTCTGGAACGCATATTAATGGAAAATTACAGAACACCTGATCAACATGCTTGTTTATCTATGATAACATGAAATTTGAAAATGTCGTTCAAATTCATTCATTCTCTAGTGTTCTGTCTTGTTTTTGTCATAGCGTTGTCTCTTCTCTTCTGACATGAAATTAATCCCCATGGTAGTAATAAGTACTACGTACCAGGAATGAGCTCTATCTGTGCATCATACAGCTAAAATAAAGGAAATAAAACCTTATGCCAAGGTCATAAGAATCTTGTTGCGCGCAAAATAAAAATGAAGCCGAGTGAGAAGGCTACCACTTAACCCTGTGTCTCGTTCTAACAGTGACCTAGAGTTGCCAGAGCTAAGTCGATTTCAATCCTTTCATTGTTTGTCGAAAAATGTCATCATCATCAGCGGAAGACGTCCACTGCTGAACAAATGCCTCCCCCATAGATCGCCACAAAGAACGGCTATTAGCCACTTGTAGCCATTGGCTACCCGCGACTTTCACAATATCGTCAGTCCACCTAGTAGGGGGCCTACCAACTCTACGTCTTCCGGTGTAGTGTGGTAACCACTCGAGAACCTTTCTTCCCCATCGGTTTTTGGTTCGTCGAGCAATGTGGCCCGCCCATTGCCACTTCAACTTGCAAATTCTGAGAGCTATGTCGGTGACTTTGGTTCTTTGGCGAATATCCACGTTCCGGATTTTATCGCGCAAAGAAACTCCGAGCATAGCTCTCTCCATAGCTCGTTGAGCGACTCTTAGCTTATCCATAAGGGCCACAGTTAAGAAACAGTTAACGAAAAATGTGCGATTGATGTAATGTAATGAAGTAAAAACATTTACTTCTAAAATGTTTCTAAACATAATTAATAATTTTGTATCAACATGTTAAAGCAATATTATTTGTTGCTACGTGTAAAGCCATACTAACGCAAAAATTTTGCGATTGGCGTATAGTTTTTCTTTTATTTTTATGAAATACGGACTCCTGACTTGACAACCCCACATGAAATTGCGGACTCGGATGTTAATAACGGAGTGTTTTTTGATTTCGTGACATTTTTGATGAATTTTAGTAAAAATGGGGAGAATTTGTGTCGGGGAGGTAATACTTTAAGGCGATTAGAGTCGCCAATGGCCTTGAGCATCTGGGCCTAATCGAGCTTACTTTACTCGCGCATCGCCGCATACGTTCCGCGCTCGCTGCACAAATATAACGGTCAAAGAATATGCAGATGCGCGATGCGCTCCGGTAACATGGCACTTTATATGCCTACCGCACTATTCTAGTGAGTATCCGCAGTTGCAACTGCGACTGAGATTAGTATGAAAATTTATAGTGTACCTACCTAGGTTGTTCTGGACGTCTTTATTCCTTTTATTTATTTTTCAATGTCATGTGCCGAGTGAAGAATGTTACTCAGATTTGGCTGAAAATCGATATCTAGGTTGTGCTGAGGGTCATTATTCCGATTTGTAATTATTTTTCAAATGTCATCTGCCAAGTGAAGAAAAATTATACGATTTGGCTGAAAATTGATATCTAGGTTGTTGTAGATGTTATTATTCCAAGTTACGAATTTGTTTTAGGTTGACGTCTGCCAAGTGAAAAGTTTACTTCGATTTGGCTGAAAATCGATATCTAGGTTGTTCTCAGTTCACACACAAACACTTTAAAAACCTGCTGATTTTAGTAATATGCTACATAAACGAGTTTTCCAATTAAAATTACCTGTTATTCGTACAACTAATGCAATAAGATTTAGCCCTTTTATTGAAACATATTTATATAATCAAGTCCTGAATCGGTGCGATATAAAACATAGTTCAGTGTTTGAAGCCAAAAGCATCATTGTTAATTGGTTGTTCACGTTTAACTATGATGAGACTGAAAAAGTTTTATCGATTACATCCTAAATTTATTTAATTGATAATTTTAAGAATTAACCTTTTAATATAATGTTATGTATTCATAATTTATATATTAATAATATACGTATTTATTTATGATTTCTATATAATGATCATATTAACATACATTTTACATACATCCAGTTTATATATATATAGTATAAATGTCACAGGGTTCGACTGGGGGCGGGCTTTTTTGTAAGTTGTTGTTCTATTGACATTTAATATCTTTTAATTTATGTTAATTGACATTACGGAAAAAATAATAAAAAAAAATTATACATATATGGTAGAAAATATATTTAATATTTTCATTTTAAAAAAATCGCTTTAGATATAGTAATATACATAAAACATCATACATACAAACACGTATGTAACACAAATTTAGTTAAAATATAAATACCACCTGTGTGGATAATTTTTAAAAAAAGTGTATGAAACTGATGTTATTTTATGGATAATTTGTAAGTTAAATTTATGTTTATAACTATTTTGCGTGAAAAATTGTACTGAAGTCAACTGTGCACTAACCCTATTACTGTACAGCTCAAGCAGCAATACAAGATTTGGAAAAAGTGTTATTGGCTTTAACAAAGGTTTTTTTATTATTTTACTGTTATTACTATTATTATTATTATTCTGGACGTTTTTATTCCAAATTTCGAATTTATTTTTCGATGACGTCTGCCTAGTGAAAAAAGTTACTAAGATTTGGCTAAAAATCGATATCTAGGTTTTTCTGGGCGTCCTTATTCCAAATTTGGAATTTACTTTACGATGACGTCTGCCAAGTGAAAAACGTTACTTCGATTTGGCTGAAAATCGATAACTAGGTGGTGCTGGGCGTCATTATTCCGAATTTTGATATATTTTTTTAATGTCGTCTGTCAAGTGAAGAAAGTTACTCCGATATCTAGGTTGTGCTGGGCGTCATTATTCTGAATTTGAATATATTTTTGTGTCGTCTGCCAAGTGAAGAAACATACTCCAATTTGGCTGAAAATTGATATTGAGGTGGTCGTAGACGTAGGAAATTTGTTTTATTATGACGTCTGCCAAGTGAAAAATGTTACAACGATTTGGCTGATATATGGGTTGTTCTAGACGTCTTTTTTCTGAATTTGGAATTAATTTTTCTATGAAGTCTGCCAAGTAAAAACGTTACTCCGATTTGGCTGAAAATCGATATCTATGTTGTTCTAGACGTATTTATTCCGAATTTGGATTTTAATTTTCTAAAACGTCTGCCATGTGAAAGATGTTTCTCAGATTTGGCTGAAAGTTGATTTCTGGACGTCATTATTCTACATTTGGATTTCAATTTTCAATCACGTTTGCTAAGTAAAGATAGATGACGTATTTTTAAAACGCTAAGATGTACCGGATAAGAGTGTGAAAATTATCATAATCAATCGTTTATTCAAATCTCCTTATAAATAAGATTATAGCCGACGCAGGTTTACTCGATTAAAAACGACGATATAAGAGGAAGATTTGTATGTTTTATATTATTTTTGTATGTTTTATTGTACATTGAAAAATAAGAAAAGAGACGACTGTGTCGTACGCAAAAATACAAAATGGCGAATGTTTGTGCGCCCCGCGCCCCTGCCCTAGCCCTTCTGACATCCGGGCTGGTTTTTGATGCTTATTCAATTGCATAGATAGTACAATCGTATCTGTTAAATATAAATAATGCAACTTCCATACATTACATACACAACAAATATACCATCAAGGCTACCTTAAAAATAGCTACTTCCTTTTTAAGACATTAAAAAACATATAATATAACACATACATTTATGTGTCGCCTACAGAGATGATCCTCAAAAATTGTAGATTGTTATACAAGGGTTGAAAGGAATCAATCCCCTTACGAGGTATTTAGACATGTCGGCCCTTGAGAAGGAAGCATTTACTATTAATTATATAAATATCTACAGCTATAATGTAAAAATTGGTTCCATCGTGAAAAGGTAACCGAGATACTTTCTCAATTATTAGGGGATTTCAATAATTGATTGATAAGTACGAGTATTCATAATTTTCCTACTCTTATCCTACTGCAGCGTTAAGGAGCTGCTAATCATCCACGGCCAGCAGGTAGGTAAACTCAGGAAATAGGTTTGAAAAGTTTATTAGGCCTTATCAGGTTGCACAAAGTCAAAGTCAAAATCATTTATTCAATTTAGGCGTCTACGACGCTCTTATGAAGGTCAATTACAAATTTTAATATTTAAATATACTACATTGTACTGCCACGTTCAGCAAACAAAAATTATAGAGCCACTGCGAGAAGAACGGGCAAGAAACTCGGGGCCATTCTTTTAAACGTTTTTTAACAATGTGTTAAGTACATACTACGTAGTGAAATTATTACAATACTTAATTTACATTACGTAGGTGACAGGCGCTAGCTTGGCAGAGGCGAACCAGTCCATGCATTTTTGTCGTTTAAGTAATCACAAACTGTGTAGTAAGATTTCTTTATCAAAATATTCTTCACATGCACAGCCGCACAGTTCTACCTGAAGTTATATAGACCGGGGGGGAGACACTGGCCTGAGAGTACACGTGATCCAGGTCGGCCGATAGTTCTGGATCTAGGTAGCGAGTGCTCGAAACAACCGTCCTCAGGTTAAGTCAGTGAAGTGGAATCCTGGAAGGAAGACACCGGCTTAGTGGCTGATATTCCTCAGCCAACTGTTGCCAAGCCACGCCGACACGATCGTGGTACTATTACTAGCGACTTACATTTTAAAACTCACAGTCTAGCGCAGTAGGGCAGCACAGCTGTTTACGTTACATAGGTTTTATTCAGCACTATGAAATAACAATAATAAATAAGGAACTCACCCTAGAGGGATTCACGCACTTCACAACAAGTAAATAACAATTAAGATCGATAGTACGTTTTATATTTTTACTTAGCGCAAGACGAGTGTTCCTTGCCAATTGCATAGACAAATGACTGCACGCCACAGATTAACTCATAGTAGTTAAGCTAACTGCATTCAACAGATAAGGAATTTGTTTAGCGTTCTTTCACTGGTTTTCGACGCATTAGCGAAAATACTTTTAAACGTTCACAAGCCGTGGGTTCCACACGTAATTATTTTTCATAATTAGCAATATCAACGTAAGTTTATAATTTTAAGTGGTATGTAAGTTAGTTAAAGAATTTAATGAATATATTTTTAGTTTATGATTAACATCTATTGTTTCATATTACGAATAATACTTTATTTAAGTAACAGCGTTAGGCACAACGTTACACTACATATCTTACCGTTTTCGAGATACGTCATATATCTTCACTTGGCGACGTCATTGATAAATAAACTCCAAATGTTGAATAATGACGTCCAGAACCATCTAGATATCAGTTTTTAGCCAAATTGGAGTAACTTCTTTCACTTGGCAGACGTCTTCGAAAAATTAATTCCAAATTCGGAATAAGAAAGTTAAGTACAACCTAGATACCTATCGATTTTCAGCCAAATTGGAGTAACTTCTTTTACTTGGCAGACGTCATCGAAAAATTAATTCAGAATTTGGAAAAAAGGCGTCCAGGAAAACCAAGATAAGTATCGATTTGTAGCCAAATCGAAGTAACTTTTTTCACTTGGCCGACGTCATTGTTAAATAAATTCTAAATTTGGAATTAAGACGTCTAGAACAACCAAGATATCGATTTTCAGCTAAATCAAAGTAACTTTCTCCACTGGGCAGACGTCATCGTAAAACAAACTCTAAATTTGGAATAATAACGTCTAAAACAACCTAGATATCCATTTTTAGTAAATTTTGAGTATTTTTCTTCACTTGGCAGACGACATTAAAAAAAATATTCCAAATTCGGAATAATGACGCACAGCACAACCTAGATATCGATTTTCAGCCAAATTGGAGGAACTTTTTTCACTTGGCAGACGTCATCGAAAAATAAATTCCGAATTCGGAATAAAAACGTCAAGAAATACCTAGATTTTAAATGTTAGCCCAATCAGAGTTACTTTCCTCACCTGGCAGATGTCGAAAAATGTATGCCAAATATTGAACAAAAACATCCAGAAAAACCTAGATATCGATTTTCAGCCAAATAGGAGCAACTTTTTTCACCTGGCAGACGTCATCGAAAAATAAATTCTAAATTCAGAATAAAGACTTCCAGAACGACCTAGATTTTGAATTTCAGCCAAGTCGGAGTTACTTTCTTTACTTGGCAGATGTCGTCGAAAAATTAATTTCAAATTTGTAATATAGACGTCCAGAAAAACCTTGATATCGATTATTGGCCAAATCGGAGCAACTTTTTTTACTTGGCAGACGTCATCGAAAAATACATTCCAAATTCGGAATAAAGACGTCCAGAACTACCTAGATTTTAAATTTCATCCAAATCGGAGTAACTTTCTATACTTGGCAGTTGTCATAGAAAAATACATTCAAAATTTGGAATAAAGACGTCCAGAACTACCTAGAGTTTGAATTTCAGCCAAATCGGAGTAATTTTCTTCACTTGGCAGACGTTATCGAAAAATAAATTCCAAATTCGGAACAAAGACGTCTAGAACTACCTAGATTTTGAATTTAAGCTAAATCGGAGTAGCTTTCTTCACTTGTCAGACGTCATCGATAAATAAATTCCAAATTCGGAATAAAGACGTCTAGAACTACCTAGATTTTGAATTTCAGCCAAATTGGAGTAACTTTTTTCACTTGGCAGACGTCACCGAAAAATACATTACAAATTCGGAATAATGACGCACAGCACAACCTACATATCGGTTTTCAGCCATATCGGACGAACTTTTCTCACTTGGCAGACGTCATCGAAAAATAAATTCCAAATTTGGAATAAGGACGTCCAGAAAAACCTAGATATCGATTTTCAGCCAAATCGGACTGGTTTTGATTTCGAGATACGTTACCCATCTTCACTTGGCAGATGTTATCTTTATGCAGTATTAATTAACCTATATCAAAACACATAATACAATTATCAAAAAAAGCTTAGAACTCCAAAAGATGTATGAAACCCCATACAAACTCTTAATATAGTAGAGAACCATTTTGTACCCTACGAACTACTAAAGCCGGAAACTATTGACCATAATATAAAAAAAAAAATTATCTTTAGTTTACCAGTTATAACATGAGAGCGTTATAGACATTACTAATTAATTCTGTACATAATAATATATTATGCACCTAAACCTTTCATTGATCTTATTGGTAATGCCGCCCATTGTAAAGTACCTACAACAATGTCAATTTCAAGTTTTGATTCTTTTCATATGTGGTACAATTCAAATAAAATTTGTCTACAAAGTACCGATAATAAAGCGACAACGCACATACTTCACGTCGCAATCAAGTTGGCCCTCTGCAGCGAGCGAATCATTACACGCACACAGCTGCGAATCTCGCGTGTCAATGCACTAATACATAGACAAGATCGTTGTCAGTCGAAAGCGCGAGCGGAGCTACGAGCGACACAACCTCCCCGTGCCAACGCTTGCGCAACACTGCCGCCTGCGTCCGCGCAGAGCACCTCGGAACCGCTATAGTTCTGAATCTGAATAATTCGACATTTTCTTAGGAAAATATCAATGGATTTACAAATGCTATGTTGTAATTGTACTATATCTATCTAGAAATTTTATGGTACAATTTATTTCTCAAAAATCGTAGCCGTTTAGAAGGAGTTCGCAATATAAGTCAAGAAATAGTATGTAGCTTGAATTTTTTTTACGGCAAAAGTAATAATAATACCGTAAAATCATATGTTGCAAATGTTGTACTTAAATTCATCTATAAAATATATTTTTTTCAAATCTTCAACTTCAGCGGTTACGGAGGAGTTCGCTTTAGAAAGTACGAATTTGACGTACCCAAGGGCCACATAATTTGTTAGTGAGGAATTACGGTGACCATGCATGACTATCCAATTATAGTTCAAGAACAAATGAATTAACCGTTGCAGCAATTTAACCACACATGTGTGGTTGAGTTGACAGGTGCGTAAAGTCGCAAAGAGCACACATGTGTGGTTTCATGCACACCAATTTAATTTATATGTTTAGTTCAATTGTACAACCAAATTGTCTGTTATTGTCTATGGACAAATTGAAGCGTGTGAAAAGCGCTTTATTTTGACGGGTCAATGAGAACAAAGTATATTATTGGCAAAAAGAACGAACTAAAAGAATATGAAACATATTTTAGGCATTCATTCGGTTTGCGCGCGAAAAATAAAATCCAATAAAAGTGTTTTTAGTGACAGTTTTACATAAAGGTGAGTAAAATAATGCTTTACGTAGTTCTATGGACATTCATACAGGTAAAAAGTGTAAAAAACGATGTGTATAGTGATAAATAAGTTACGATTTTCGGTAAAAACAATAATGATTAGTCTAGTCACGTACTACTAGCATTGGTGATTCGTGTCTCAATGGAGTGTCTGACATAATGTCATTTATTATTAAGTATAATTAGATACCTAATTTCTCCTTTTATGCGTTTCCATTCCTAAATTTTTCGTAAAGTTTGAGTTTTCATACTAAAATGCAAATCAGAAACAAGCCCATTTGCTATTGAGCTAGTCTCCACTCTCCACATCTTGGTGCAATTTTTGAAGAGCGCTGTGACACTGTCGATATTTTTTATCGATATTTTCAGTAATCAGTGAGTTTTATCGGCAGTGTCATAACTCTCTGTGGTTTTGTGCTCTAACTAGGACAACATTCGATTAAGTTTGTAAAAACATATACATATGTAAATAATTAACGTAGATATTTTTACAGCGTATTTTTAATCGCTCTAAAAATTTTTTAATGGGATGTTCTTGCAAAAGCCTGTGGTATTACTAAAAATTGTAAAAATAATGCATCTTATTATACAAATTTATATTTATATATGTTAGTGTTGAGCTATTTTATAATAATTAACTTCTGTTTCAGAATTTCCAATAAATCTTCAGCATGTATCTTTCCCTCTATCCACGTGACAATTTGATATGAATTCCGTCCCAATAATTTTTCTGCGGTAATAGAAGACGAGGATATGAAGACCAAAATGATGAGTCTATTGATACACAGGTAATTTCTTTGTTTATGTAATTCTTTTCTCTAATTGTTAGGCAATGAAACTGATAAATTTCCAGAGTAAAATACATGAGGTCTAATGCACGTTTGTGGTAATTTTTATACGATGACTAATATTAAATTCGTTATTACTAATATTAAATATAGTCACCCTGTGACCACGATCACTGCAAAGTGTTTGAAACGTCGAGACAATATTAAATTCGTGGTTATTTGTGATACTGGTTCATACATCCATGACTGCGACATTTTTTTATATAATGAAAGGGGTTTTAGTAGTTGAAGATTTATTATTTATATTTTTGTGTGCTAATTAGCAAAATAAAGTTATATTGACATCCAAGATGGTGGACATTATTTCGAGATGGCCTGGGAGCGCTCTGCCCTTGACATTGAAATCAGAGGTGAACGGCCTGCGCACACATGCGCCGGGCCGCACACATTCAAAGACTCGCGACCGCGCGTTCAAAAACTGATTGCATTGTTTACCATTGTTTACCGAACAGTACTAACAGTGCTAACAGTACTGACGTTTGGACCGATTTACATATGCACGTTCACGGTTGTTTGCATTAGTCTTCATTCGTACCAAGCAAAAGCATGCGTATGACATTATCCATCTATTTTAACGAATACATAACCTCCTTACTGTAATGTATCAGCCGGATTGTCCACTGCTGAACAAAGCCTCCTCCGTTAAGGGGGGGTTTTCCATAATCCCCACGCTTGGCAGGCGTCTTGGGGATTGCAGTTTAAGATATCAGTTCCCCAGAAGGCGCTGCTGCCCACCTTTCGGTATTTTTACCTATACTCGCCTCTTACGACACCCACAGGTTACTTGAGAGAGATAATTAATAGCTGTAAAAGAACTACTGTCAAAGAACTCAGATTTTTAACTTTTCTCTTTTCATTGGTTGTGACAGTTGAGCCACAGATTCGTAAGCATGCCAATGCTTGCGGTCCAAAGTGTACTCAGAGCGTTATTGGCATGGAGTGCTCACGGTGCCCATTCGTGGGGATGTGATTACTGTCAGCTCTGAGTGGCGACGTCATCGATAACATTACACTTAACAGCCATGCAAACATATGGTGCCCTTCTTACAAAACGGCTCTGAGCGTGATATTGGTATGAATTGCGCTAATCGTCAGCACTCCGAAAGTACTCTCCTAAATCGTAAATGTAGAGTTTACCTGATTTTATCTCGAACTAGCCTTATTAGTAAGAAAACAATGTATAAGGGAAACTTTATCGTCCCATACGAGAATGAATATCTGTTATCTGTTTTCACTAAATATCACCTTTTTTTTCAGGGGCTCAAGCTATGTAGCCTACTTGCTGGCTACTATGTAAACATAAATGTTTTATTTTGTTACAGAGAACTTAGCGACGAAGAAGATGAAAAGATTGCGGCAGCTTGGGCCCGAATCCAATGGGAAAAGAGCCCTATGTAAGTTTATGAAATAATAATAAAGCATGACCTCACATTTCAGACACGCGATAAATTGCTAGAATTTTTTTTTGTTTCCTAGTAAAAGGAGGCGAACTTATTACCATCCTCCAGGCACAGGTTCAAACTTTGGAGTGGTACTGAGAATGCCATTGTCGGAAATATCTAATTGTCGGTTGAAACCAAATAACTATACACATGGTAGTCGAACCCAGGCCTTGTGATTCCAATACGGAACTTCCGCTCAATCACCATCAAGTCTGTCTTTTTCGAGGCGGAATAAATAAATATAAAAGTATGTTTGTGAGTTGTGTGTTTGTTACTCAAGTACACTTTGCAGGGATTTCGATTTTAGGAAATTTGGTAGACTTATAGAAATCAATAAAGAGGGATATTTTAGATATGGTTCCATAGTCCGGATTAAAATGTAGTGTGATATAAACAGAAAAATAGGGTAAACATAAAAATTTTATTGCTTTCAAATAACACGTATTTTAGTAGTATAGTATATAGGGACATGTAAAGAACTGTCCCCCGACTGCAATGAAAAGATTGGTTATCTATTCTCCATTTCTGGGTTCAATGGTGTTTTAATTGCACAGTAAATATAATCGTTTTAGTACCTACATTGTAGCCATTCAACATTAAAATCATGTAACTTGTTTGTAATTTTTTCGTTCACTTTTTGGTACGGCAGGCGTGTTTTTTAATTTTTAAATTATTTCTTACTAGCTTTCCGGGCGCGGCTCCGCCCGCGCGTATGTCGGTTATCGCGCGAAAACATTAACCTTTTTTTGCGCAGTCGGATAAAAACTATCCTATGTTTTTTCCCAGGTCTCAAACTATCTCCATACCAAATTTCATTCAAATCGGTCCAGTAGTTTTGGCGTGAAAGCGTAACAGACAGACAGACAGATAGACAGACAGACAGACAGACAGACAGAGTTACTTTCGCATTTATAATATTAGTACTGAAGTACTGATTATTTCGTACCTTTTAGTGATAACACAATATTTTTGCAAACGCACAATGTGCCACAAAACATAACTTATATTTTTTTGGAAATTAATATCACGCAAAAGATAACGTGAAATATATTTTTTTATGATTAATTAATTATTAATGATAACTTTGAGGTCTTTTAGTTCTTGCAGAGACTTTTTGTCATGGGGCTCGTTGATAAGCTTTCGTGGATCTAAAACACCAATTCTTTTAGCTGTCTGACGCGACTAAGAGCGACATAAACTTTCATTATCGTCATCATCAGCCGGAAGACGTCCACTGTTGAACAAATGCCTCCCCCATAGACCGCCACAAAGAATGGCTATTAGCCACTTGTGACCATTAGCTACCCGCGACTTTTATGATATCGTCAGTCCATCTAGTGGGGGGCCTACCAACTCTACATCTTCCGGTGTACCATGGTACCCACTTGAGAACCTTTCTTTCCCATCGCTTATCAGTTCGTCAAGCAATGTGGCCTGTCCATTGCCACTTCAACTTGCAAATTCTGAAAGCTATGTCGGTGACTTTGGTTGTTTGGCGAATATCCACGTTCCGGATTTTATCGCGCAAAGTAACTCCGAGCATAGCTCTCTCCATGGCTCGTTCAGTGACTCTGAGCTTGTCCATAAGGGCCACTGTTAAGGATGGTCGTGTCTCGGTGCCATATGTCATCACTGGGAATACACACTGGTTGACGACTTTGGCCTTCAGGCACTGCAGGATCTTTGACGAGAAAATGTCGCGTAACTTCCCGAACGCTGCCCATCCGAGTTGGGTTCTTCGGGCGTTTTTTTTTTCGAAGTTGGGCCTACCTAACTGGACAGTCTGTCCCAGGTAAAATACATAAACTTTGCCCCTTGGCAAAAATTTTAGCGCCTAGATCCACGACGGCTCTGTCCAGTGTCGTTCCTTGCAGGTTGTGCACTGTCACAGCCTAACATAATTTCAGTGGTAGCATGTGCCGCTCGACTTTACCTTGACCCCGTAACGCGTCGAATTCGACAGCGCTAGGCTCAATTTTGACACCCAAACTGACAGTGTTGCCACGCATTGTTTTGTCATAGAACTCAACGAAAACGGCTTGCGGTAACTCCCGGTTACGACGTAGCGCTGGCCATACGAATTATCGGATGACTTCCATAGCGCCATTTACCAAGCCGTGTCTAAATTTAATATTTTACCGCAACATTACCCTAGTACCAATGGTAACTTTTAAGAATGGAACAATACCTTCTGTTACGTCTTTTATTGTGTAGTTTTAGTGTCTTAATACGTCTTTTATTGGGATCAGAAAGTATAAATTCGGGTTTTGGCCGCTGTCATTTGGTTTTGGCTTCTACGGATGTATCTGATGCTACCACGTCAAACAACCGGCAAATTTTGGCGAGTTCGATGGTCATCGTTTGATTTTGATTTGGTGGTTCGATTCATCCACCTGTCTTGTCGTGGGAAATTTTCGCACATACTCGCCATCTGGTCCAGTAAGTGGTACTCTACGATGATCCAGGATTTTACCCCTAAAACTATTCAAAATATCGACAAATGTGGTGTCGTCTGCTTGCCTCACATTCTGTGGCAGTTTGCAGAAGCTATATAACGTCCATAAATTCATTTCAGCACTTAAATGTGGCGGTTGTTTAAAGCAGTAGTATGCAATAAATGATTCTGATTCAGTATGCTCCGCTGACAGATTTAGCTACTAGTGGAAGCTGCATCAAGTCACTAAACAGTAAAATGTTAACACCACCAAAATAATCATTTCTTGTAGTTGTGTATGAAATGCCTTTCACTCTGAAGGCGTTCTCCGGTCAAAAAACGCATGGTCTCTGTCCTGCCGCATGCCGGTGATTTATTTATTTGTATTACTTGTGTCTACAAGAAGCAAGTGTAGAAACGGATAAGACAATATTTATTACTTTTGATATTAGTTAACCAATGTATATTGAATACTACTGTTATATATTTTTGTTATGTACTAAGCAAGCTCTAGACGGTGATAGTAAAATTTGTAAAATTTTCACGATTTTTTTTTTAATTTTATTTTAATTTCATGAACTATGGCCCCCTCTTTAAATTTTTTTAAACATTCACTAGCCTATGTTACCCGGAATAACTCAACGCTTCTAATGATATGACAAACATCAAAATCGGTTCAGCCGTTACGAAGTTATGGTGGAATAAAGAAACTCACAAACATACATACATACATGAACCCTAAAACCATAACTCTCCTTTTTTCAGGCAGTCGTGTAAAAACATCTCTATTTTGTTCAGAAAACAAACTTTTCGTGGACAAAAACGTTTAAATGGTCGATAAAATGAATTTTTAATTATCGACAATGTTATCGATAACCGTAACATCACTATAAGTAATGTTATTTTTTATATAAATATTTGCATGATCTAAACATTGATTTATTTCAATTTTTTACAATAATGTAAATGATAAATGGATCTAGAAATCAATAAATATAAGTTTCATATCATTCTACTGGTTTTATTTTGTAAATAAACCCTATTTTACTTGATAGTAGTGCTTCTGATGTATGTCTACAGGGGTAAATACAAGTAGTCGTGATTAGTGAATTTCTATAATATTTGTTGAAATTTATGAGATCTACTGAAAGGTTCCATGAAATAAATATATTTCCCATGAATAATACAGGCTTTTATTTCCAAATTCTTCAGGAGCATGTTCTTATCAGATTATAAATTTGTACGATCTGGTGAGGTTGTAGGTACATTATATACGTGTGTGGTTGCAATGACTTCAATACTATTTTTTTTTGTTGAGTAAAACAAAAAAACTAAAGATGCAATTCTGCAAAAGATATAGTCTTATTTATATAGATACAGGTAGATTTATAAAATAATCGTACATAAGTCGACTAATTACACATTTTCTATGGTGAGTCCATAATTTTTCATAGTATCTTGGTTTTGGAGAGATATTACCTGTCATAGATAGAAAAACTAGATCATATTATAAATCATCATAATAAAGAAATCATCAATTGATATTTTCCTTTTTATTTTATTTCCATCGGTTTAGTGAAATATGGCATCAAATAGAACACTAGGTTATTTTATTTATTGGTCCGCCATGACACCTGGTAGCCAAGTGTCACATTGCGTAATGACTGAGCGCGAGCGAGAGGGTTAAATACCTATGTATATTTTATTCCTTTCTCTATTAAAATAACTTTGGTTCAATTTCAGATTTCCTAAAGATCCTAATGTTAGATTAACTCATAATGCAAAATTAGAAACAATGAAACATTTAAGGAATAAGCTGGGTTTGCGGCAGAAACTTCACAAGACTGTTTTATTTAACAATATTTGGTTTAGAATTACACTTAACTGTTTTTTCTTACCTAATTAATGAAAGATACCACAATAGGTAGTTTATCGTACTTAATTTTATCTTAGTCCAACTGCATGTCGTATACCACAAGGACCAGTAGCACGGTAATGTTATCTATACAGTATTTCAACTTCATATAAACGGACGAAACGCGAAATATACCTACGCGCCTCGATCTCGGCCCGCGCTCAGTACGCAGACAGTCGCGTCTATGCCGCAGTAACGAGTAGACGGTGTGTTATTTTTGTAACAATAAACGCACGATATTTTCGCTAAAAATATTTTAAATTTTGTAATGTAACAAATAAGTAACCATTGAGTTTCAATATGCGAAAACCTATAAGTAAATGGTGCTAGGCTATATAAATTTGTAAGTAACTCTGTAATGTATTACTATCTGTTTTCCGAATAAATAAAAATAGGGAGAAAAAAAATACCGCTTAATGTACCGGTCGGAGACGTCAAACGTTAGGGTTCCTCTACCCATACAAAACAGATGCAAAGTCGGTGCTTTTGAAAAAACAATGTTGTGGGTAGATATGCCGCAAAAGATATATATGCTTTTTCAGCACCGACTCAGTAGGTATATTATGTTTTAGCATAATTTATATTGTAAAATATACTTTAAACCATATGAAACCCTTTTTAGATTCCTTAGATAACATTTTAATCGAAAATGTACAGAGCTCACGAGTATGCGAGTAGTTTACTTTAAATCACCTGAATTCACCTGATCACTAACGGCTTAAACTTTAATGGTTGAGGATAGACATAATACTGATTTATGACTCAAATAATGTGGATAAGTCCAAGCTAAGCAAGTAGATAAAATAACAAAATATTTACAAAAAATCTAGTAGGTATGCGTTTAGTATTTAATTCAAATGAATATGGCTACCCATCAATGATGTACCTACTAAAATCAAATTCAAATACACTATCTAATCAATACCCTATTCAAATAACTTGGACAGGGTGAATATCAATATTGATACGTTACATTACAATGCACATTCCTCAAATTGACAGCGTCTTAGAATGAGCCATTTACCAAACGCACACTTTTAACGGAACAGATGATGATTTCAGCTCTCGTGGGGTATCTTCTCTGCAACCATGCCAGGCAGCGCGATGAACTTTGAAATCTCGAAATCTCTGCCTGCAGAGGGATCTGCTCAAGCAAGGAATCTGTATGTACCTACTCCATAAATTGGTCTATTTCGGCGTTACCGCTACTAGGCGACCTATAAAGGCAAGCATAGATTCTCGTATGATCATCGCAGTCTAAGCGCAGCCAGATGTTAAATAGGTCTCGTCCTTCAAGACTGCTGAGATGAGCACAAATATTATCTTGTACTTGCTTTCTCCTTGAACGGTTTGTATGAGGCAGGTAGAATATTTGGATGAAAAATATGCCCTCATTTCAACTTGTTTTTAAACTTTTTATTTTAAATATGAAGTTTAGTAGCAGTCTTATTACTCTACTATGTAATACTATACACAAAAAAAAAAACAAATTTTAACATCAAATATACATCAGAGTGCTTAAATTAACCATATATATTTTTACACACCATTTTACTACACTTTGAAGAGATGGGAATGTACCCATACTATTTTATGTTAAATAAATTATTCTTCTCCGTTGTCGGGCTGGTTACCATCGGGCAATGGGGCCCTGCCTGGTATCATAGATCCGAAGAATTCTTCAATCACTCTTCTTGTAGGCACACTCCACATTTCGTAATAATTGTACAGATCGACGCGTTTTCCTTTGTATGGGTAGGGATTGAACGCCATGGAACTCTTGACCGTCGGTACAGCCTGTTATAAACATATGATAGTTTTTAGTTTGGACATTTGGACGACAAATTCTTACAGATCATTACTTTGACCTTGAATGTTTGGTGGATGAAGCGCACAAGATATTACATTAGACTTTGAGCAAGTCTTTAAAACATCAAAAAATAGATATATGGGAATTTACGTTACGAAATGGTCCATGCGCTGTCGCATTAGTTCAACATATTTTTTAAACAACTCAGTCACTTCACGCTACACCTTAGTAGTTATTTAAGAATAGAATATGCTTTATTTATGGCAAAAAAACATACGAAATCATTTCTTACAACAAGACACAAAAATACAAACAATAAATACAAGACGTAACAAAATGATTCTTGCAGCCCTCTGCCACAAATCGGCTCCAACTCAACATAGTGCTGATCGTTAACAACCAGCGTTGGTAGGTGACGTTACGCACGGGAGCATATAATTAGTTAATTAGGTACTACAATATTTACAACAAACAATTAGCAGAAGAAACGAATGTGTAAGTAAACAGCTTTCAAAATAAAATATATACATAAACTGGGCGACTGACTATTAATGTGAAAGGTAAATTTCATTTTTTTCAACCTTTGTGTCATTTCTTTGAGTTTCCTGACTTTTTGATGAACGTAGATATTTTTTTTAATTGATATTTAAAACTATGTTAACATGTCAGGTTTCTAATTGGCAGTGGGATATTATTCCAACACTTGGATAGGTCGTAGCGGAAACTCCCTCTGAAAGCTGCTGAGCTATGCCGTTCTGTGACGAGCTGTATCGAACATTGACGAGATTGAGATCCATAACGATTCCGGCTCGACATCCAGGGTAGTTTGTCATATAAATAAGCCGGTGCTATTTAGTTAATGTTATAATCAATCTCAAAAAAAGAAATTGTCTAGTAGTCCGGTTGAATAGCTCTTTTTTTTTCTTTTTTGTTATTGTGACGGAACTAGTACGAAGTCCGCCTGATGTTAAGCGGAGTAACCTCTGCCTATAACAGATGCATTTCGTCATGTGACGAATTGCACTGCGCCTCTTACATTGAGACATACAGTTGTTAAATGCTAGCGGTACGCCACAAAAAGCTGCTAATGCTGTTAAAAGCATGAAAATCTAAACATTTGTGCAAATGCGAATGCCCGCCTGGCTAGCTACCACCCTCAAGTAGAAAATCTGTCGCCAAGCACCTAACAGTGTGCTCCGGCAACAGTACTTGAGAACCAGAAAAATTACAGGCACGTGACGAATTGCACTGCGCCTCTCACATTGAGACATACAGTTGTTAAGACTAAATACAAAAAAACACAACTGTGTGTCTCATATTAAAAACTATTCATTAAAAGAATATTTTTTTCGTCAATTTCGATTGGCGTTTTAGGCCCATTTGCACATCGATTAGTTTTTAGTGCAAGTGTTTAGGCTAAGTATAGATATTCATCGTAAATTAGTGTTTAAGTTTAGCAAAGCGTTCTCTTTTCTCTCGTTCATTTTAACTTTGTCGCAACATGTGCCCCGCCTCCGCCACTTGTTTGTTGGCAAATAGACGCTTGTAGCACAGCTTGCAGGTAGTATTCCGTAAGTAAAATAATGTACTATATTGTATCTTTTAAATAATGGTAAAGAGGCGCGAAGATTTAAGTTATCAATTTATGCAAGAATATATAGAATACGAAAGGCTATACAATTGTATTTACTGCATTAACGTATTTTTCTATTTCTTAGACCTGTGCGATTGTTCTTCAATTTTAAACCATTAGCTTGCAATGTTTTGCCTTCGATTTAAGCTAATAACGTCGGATGCGAGAACGATACTGATCCAAGTACTAAACACAACGTCTACACTGTTGAACACCACTAGCAATAAAACTATCAAGCATTAATCACTAAACAGCTGCACTAAACACTGATCAATTTGTAGTCTGGATGTACTGTAGGTATGCGAGTTGAATGCAGTCGGGCAGTCGGGGTCTGAGGTAAAGTGTGAGATCAAACCCATAACCCCTCCGCGCCGCCTTTTAGACGCCCTCAGCGTAATGTTGTTGTATCGATTCCATTACACTCAAAATACAGACGTATTTTTATCGTATTTGTCGCCAAGGACGTGAAATAGCATATAAACTCTGGATATTTATGTTGAAGAAATGCATTATAAAGAGATTTTTTCCCAAATTAAAAAATAAATAACAGCTTGATTATTATAATTATGTAATAAGACAATGCTCGTACTGTTGTTCTGTATTTTAACGATAACTTTTTAGGCCACCCCTCTGGGGTATTCCTCAGCTCTGCACTCAACTCGCGTGTCTAGTGTTCGAGTATACGGAATTGTTATCGATTAAATTATCGATAAAAGTGCATAAGAGTTTACTTACGCCATCCACAAGCAGATTTGACATTGCACTGATTGTGTGAAGATATCTATCGATCTCTAAGGGGAACTTCCTGAATAAGACCGCACGCTCTGCCGCAACTTTCTCAACGCAAGTCTGTAATAAAAGAAAATATTCTAGATTAAGCAATTTAGTGGTTCATTTCTTTACTACTACACTACTTAACTGGTGATGGGATATGGATTAGGGACAGCTATGTTTATATGGACAATATGATCGATAATGAAATAATTAAATATCTGGAAGATTCGTCAAATGATGATGATGAAAGGTCCGATGACAAAGCGACGAGGACATTATTTCGCAAATATTTTTTTTATTTACCTGCCACTGTAACTTTTTTATTTCATACTAAACCGTCACTATCAGTGGGACTTGTAGACAATTCACAAAACATATTGTGTAGATAGAGATGGAGACAAAAGTTATTCAATAAGTAGATACTTACAATCGATAATAATCTGTAATCGAACATAGGTGTGTACAACCATGATACAATAATATACTACGCCAGGTATTACACTCCGAGACCGGATGTCGCGTAACCGGGACACAAGCATACTGTCATCACTTCTATCAACGGCTCTCAAACTTTGTACCTAATTTGAGGAAATTGGGGGGCAGTAAAATAACAATTAATAGATTTCACCTTTTTTTTTAATAAAGAAAATCACGTGAAATTAGTGATTTAAATTACACAGATTAATGATTCTTGAATGAATTATGTTTATCAAGTTCGTACAGATTGTTTGACACAGAATAGTTTTCTTATAATGGGTACCGTCGACGCTACTAGGCCCAAAATTTTCATAGATTGAAATCAAGTAATTGTTTTCTATGCCGAATAAAAGGCAGTTATCTGTATTTTGGTGCACAGTTTAGTTTAAAAGAAAGCTCAAAAATATCGGAAGTAAAAACAAATTAGGTAGGTACGTTATATAACCAAACATACATTACACACCATATTTAGTAGTTGTTTCAGGTCCACAATACCGAAGCCATTCTTCGGCTAGAGATTATTTTGCAGGAAATGAGAAAAAATTAAAATCGCTGCTTTTTCTACTTTTACTATTACAGTTCCGAATAGAAAAAAAAATATAGATATGTTTTTCATTATACTCGCAGTTTCCAGAAATGAGGACTACATGACCCGACCACAAAGTTTGCGAATCACAGCACGCACGAATACAGGAAAAATCATCATCCGATTTGCAGACATACCCTGGCCTCCAAGATCGCCGGATCTTACCCCATGCGATTTCTTTTTACGGGTATATCTTAAAAGTAAAGTTTTGAGCCGCTTGCCAATCTCGAAGATCTAAAGGCAAAGATAACTGAAGAAATCAACTCTATCTCAAGTGATTAATTGCAGCGTGTGATAGGGAATACATGCGCCCGACTCGAAGAGTGAGTCCAACGAGAAGGAAAGCATCTTGACGATATTATTTTCCATAAATAAATTCCTAACTTAAACACTTTCTTATGACACTATTAAAATTACTATAAGTACCACGACGACATTTATTTATTTTTTAAGTTTAAAATCTGGAATGAGACATCCTGTATAATAATAATCATATTTGAAATAGACAAGTGTTCTCACTACTGTAGTATTTTTGTTCCTCAAGCTGAAAAATGAGATTCTCTCAAGGCCAAGCGATAATTTTTCAGAGAAGAATGAAAGCATTTTTGCATGGAGAAAATTATGATTTCGCGTGTAAGAAGTTCACAAAGGTGAATATATAGAAAAAAATAAAATTATTTTATTTGTTTCTCTTTCATATCCATAACGAGAAAAATTTAACTCCTGTCGTTATGTGTTCGAAATGTTGTTTAAATTTGTCTTAGAAAGAACTGTCTTCCAAGGATACAAAGTTGCCGTAAGAAACGCAGGAAGGATTCGAAGCATGGCCCCACGTCTACGGTCTACAGTCTATAGGCATTGTCACTAGACCGTCATCGTCATACCGTGATACCTTTAGATGACCGCTTGTGTTGGAATCCTGTTCTATCTGGCATGGAATAAGGTATAGACGATATAACTCAATTACCTTAGTAGAAGGATTATTGTCGTAGAGAGACTTGATTTCCAAACAGTTGTCAGTAAGCCAATCCATAACCTCAGGTTCACGCCACTTCGCCCACAAAAATGCGACATACAAGGTTTGTAGGTTCAATAGATCTTGAGATGTTCTGAAAGGAAATATTATAACCAATAAAGCCTTCATACACTTATAAAAAAAAACTAAGCTTAGCTTTCTACGCAAGGAAATATATAAAATGAAGCAGTGATGGCTCAGTAGCATTGGCTATGGATTGCAGCGCAGCAGATCCATGTTTCGAATCCCGCAGCGGGCTTGATGCTGACAGTATGGAAGGGCATTTTGCGAATGCCCGCCTCAAGTAGAAAATCAGTCGCCAAGCACCTAACGGCGAGTCATAAAAACATAAACAAAAAATAAAAAAATTGGGCAATATACATTCGAAATGACGTTTGATTAAATCATAGAAGCAATGTAAACAAGCCCCTAAACAGTTACGTAGTATACAAATTCGACTGGACGAAATGAAAGTTAAAAATAAATAAGTATCGAACAAACAACCTATTTGGAAGCTTACGCAAACTTGCGAAAATCTTGTACATGGTTTGGAAACGATAAAATTTCCTAGTTATTTAGAGATAGGTAATAAATAATAAAATAATAAACTTCGGCGAATGCTGAATTATTGTTATTTGTTTTGAAACCACAAAGTTATCAAAAACTTTATACCAATTAAATAAGGATCATATGGCAACATTCTTAGAGTTGGTATTATTTGTTTTGACGTGGTCTTTAAAAATTGCTTCCATAGAGACGCAATTCAAAAAAACTAATGATAACAAAATCGGGGTTTACAGTTAGTGTTGCAACTACATATATATCATCCCCATCCAAATTTCAATTACACCACTGGACAGCTTAAGAATCAAAGAATTGATTACGCTAAGTAAGGACTGTAAAAACGCGCGCGCGGCGGAGGGGAGAGCCCGCCATTTTGAGACGTATTCACGTACAAGAAACGGCCGTGTCAACACAGCCACACCCTATTATTTACATGTACTTTGTATAACAAAGAACGCCGAAATAACTCTGAATAACAAAATACCTACGTATTATTAGTAAAAGTAGTGAACATCTCGTGGTTCATAATTACTGCATTATTGTGATTGCAGCTCTTCATCAGTATCACGGCAACGTTCGGGTACATCATTAGGGCGTGCCTGATCGCGTAGTTCGCCCTATTCAAATCATCTGAAAGATTGTACATTTAATTAGTCAAACCGAATGATTTTTTAAATTTGTAGCGCTCGTAGCGATGTTTGCTTAGCCGTTCTTAACCCAATAGCAAAGTTAAATAACGTCTGCCGCGGTCATGAGTTGGATAGGTGACCGCTAGTGACATTACTACTGAGCGCTTCCGTGCTTCGGAGGGCACATTAAGCTGTCGGTCCCGGATGTTGTCTTAGGATGGCAGTCGTTATAGCATGGTGGTAGGGCATTTAGTGAATGCCCGCCTTGCTAGTTACCACCCTTAAGTAGAAAAACTGTCGCCAAGCACCTAACGGTGTGTTCCGGTAACTGTCCTTAAGAGCCAGTAATTCTAGGCTAGCCGGAGCAACATCTTCGACCACATCGTCATTTCATCAGTGGTCAAAGGCTAACCTATCAGACATTAAAAAAAATGCTTTGTACAAATTCAAAGAATTATGGTTTAAAGCTTTTTGTGATAAAATATTCCGCTTCAACAATAATTTAAAACACCACCCATATATTAAAACAAAGAACGTCTATATAAAGTTGGCGGTTGACTAACGGGAAGTTAGAGTCCAATATTACTTTTTTCTTCTCTTTCTAGCAGCCTTTTCAAGCTTAACGTTTAAGCAAAAATTTAGCATCCAGAAACCACTCAAAAAAGAAGTTAAAAATAAATAATACCCATTCATCAGGGATATTATTAAATACCCAGATATGTTTTCCGAAATAAATTAAGACACTAAAATAGAACATTGTTCAAATATCGGTTCCAAATTTAGTTATAGACATATTATGAGTCACTAACATTATTACTGTTCAATTTCCTTGCAGTTGAAGTGAAAATCCGAGTATATAACTCGTGCTTAAAACACGTTTAAGCCTCGACTTTTATCACATTTGTTTTATCACAGCTTTTATCACAGTTTTCTGCCCAGACCACATTCTGTTGAAGTTTGCACTCTTCGAGTCACGAAATGAGTAGTTTCTAACAGATATGTAGTAAAAACATTTTACGTGTTATTGCCGTGAAGAGACGCCAATTAAAAACAAATCCATTCAATACCGTAGAAATATATAAGTACAGTTGTAGTAAAAAAAGCGGATTTGATGATAGTAAAAGATTAATTGACGACTCTGGGTGCGGCAGCTCATTTTAGTGAGACGTTAGTATGGTTATAATTTTATACTAACCCGTATCTCTGCTCTTCAAATACAAGTTAAATCTAGCCAGAGCAAGGGAGTATTGAATGTGGAATAGACGAGTGCAGTCCTCGTCAATGCCCCAGGCTCCATAGAAATTGATTATCCAATCAAATTCGCGCGCGCGTATTGCAAATGTATCCATAATGAAGATCACGCCCAGGGGGTCACAAGGATCAAGTTTCACCAAAAGCTTGATGAGCTCCAGGGCAGTGCGATGACAAGCTTTGTTGCTCAAAATGTGAGCATATTTAAGTATAGCTATGTGGAAAGGTCGATTTTCTACGTATTCATATTCCAGACGGGTTACACCCTGCAAGAAAAATTATTTATAAAATAAAATTAAAAATCAACACAATAAAATTATAAATTAACTAACAAAAATGCCTCATGGGGTAATCACATTGACATGATTTGTAACAAGCTCCATAGCTTCGCATTTGCACTTCAAAGATTGAAGCGATGCGCTCCTCTGCATTCGGTTCTGGGAGTATATCATGCTTATGTTTGCTCGGTGATTCGCTATGGGATTATTGCCTGGGGAAATTCTAAGCACTTGAACAAAGTGTTCAAAGCACAGAAAATATGTGTTCGTGCTGTATATAATCTGAAATGGACTGAATCATGTAAGCCTGTTTTTAAATCAAAGCATCTGTTGACAGTAGTAGGCATTTATATATATGAATTGGCGAAGTTTGTAAGATGTAACTCTGCTTTATTTCCCGAATATAATAGCTTAGGTAAGAGGAAAGTTACACAAGAACAGCTCAAAATACCCATCCCTAAACTAGAACTGTTTAGGAATAACTGCACCTACATGACGCCTCTCGTTTACAATGCGATTCCAAAAACTACTCGTATAACAGAGTTACCTAATTATAAGTTCTACCCGGAGTTAAAAAAGTGGTTGGTTAACCAAAGTTTCTATACAGTTAAGGATTTCTTGCAGACAACTTCTAATCGCTACTACATTTACCACGCTAAATAATTGAATTGTAATTAGGTATTTAATAGATTATGACAATTAAAAAAAATATTTGACATCGTTATTATTATTAAGTCTCAATTCCATTGTATAATAATATATTTAATTGACATTTGCACACCTCGTATGAAATTGTTTATGGTGAAACTGTTGTACTTCCTACATATTTTATATCTTTTGTACCTGTACTCAAGCAAATAAATGAATTGAATTGAATTAGTTTTAAACTCTACCAAAAATATTCTGCACGTTGTCAGTTAGTTTTAGAGTCATAGTAATTTTCTAAAACTAGCTGACCTGGTTGCTCTGCCATTAAGGCGGACCGTTCAATTTGTTATAGCGGGGAATTCAAAATTTTAATATATGTTGCTAGATCGGATAACTTTAGAACAAAATACTGTAAAAATGATCTCCAATTTGAATAATTAAAGAATCATATACCTACAAATGTTATTCGATCTCGCAACAAATAGAAAGACTGTTACGTTTTGAATTTCTCGCTACAGACTGCACGGTCCGCCTTAATGGCAGAGAAACCAGGTCAGCTAGTTTTAGAAAATTACCATGATCCTAAAACTAACTGACAACGTGCAGAACATTTTTTGGTAGAGTTTAAAGCTAAGGCATTTTTGTTAGTTAAATACATAAAATTTTATTTTTTCAGTAGGCGCGGCAATATTTATTCTAAAAGCTTCATTGTTATAATATTATGGGACACTGTCAATTCCGCAATATTAGGTATTTATACTCTGTCTCCATCGGGTATACGCGTATAGCTACACCACAGATACTTCCTCCTAGTTTTTTTGCTATTTCATAAACCCACCACAATCTTGTCACGTCCGAATTGCCAGCCTTTTGAATGGGAGCTTCTTTCAGGTTCTCTTAACATCCCGTTTGAAAATCAGAGACACTCTTTTTTTTATCCTTCCTTACGTTCACCCACACAATGCAATTTGGCAGATTAACATAATATATCCGTCTTCAGAGACACGTGGGGCATATACACGATCAATATCGGACGCGCTCGAGTATTTCCATATGACTGTTTATTTTTTTATTTTCGTAATCTTTAGGCCTAGTTTCACCATACTCTGTTATTTATTTGACGCCTTGTTAATCCTTTTAACGGACTGTTAACTGAACCGAGTGTCCCACCAACTGTTAATGGATGATTAATTCAGTTAACTTCATAGAACGTAGACTGATTTAACAGCTCTGTTATTTTTAAAGACCCATTAGCTAATGCCTGATTTAGCGTAAACAAACATGGTATAGTGAAATTAGGCCTTAGCTTACGAAAATTTATACAGTACCTTCACGGCTCTTACACTCCCCTCACCGGTAAAAAGGGATACATGATATGAACCTTTTTATCTTACTACGATCTAATATTCAACATTCAATAGGTCCTCACGAGGCTCGAGTAAATCACCACTTAGCACTGTTGGCTACCTTACTGCTAATTAGACAACAAATTCCAGTATCAGCGGTCTTATCGCCATTGCAGCTCTGGATCACTAATCTGTGACACCTTTAATCGGTCAACCTGCCGTTACTTTAAATTTAAAATACGTCACATGAATTTGACGTCAAACCTCAGGAGTATGTATTCCGAAAATATGCCTAACATAGGAAGCTTCACGGATTGTAAGAAAATCCTACATGTTACTTTTCATCATATCCTGTATACTTCAATGATGAAACGGGCAATTACGAGCTTAGAGATTAACACGCTATAGTTATTTCGTTTTATTTGTGTGATAATATAGTTACATCCTTATACCATACTTTAAAGGAAGACAACTTTGTTTGATGGTACAACAAGGTATTCCATCAATACTTACGTCAACTAAGTTAAATTGTGTATCAAAAGCACATTGCATAAAGTATATAACTTGTTCCAAACATTTAACGGCAAGACTTGTCTCCTCCACTTGGAAATATAGGTCCAAATTCTAAAACAAACAAGAAAAGCATTTACAGCTGTCACTATCGCAGGTATGTTTCATTTATAGAATGAATCAGTACTAATATTATAAATGCGAAAGTAACTCTGTCTGTCTGTTACGCTTTCACGCCAAAACTACTGGACCGATTTAAATGAAATTTGGTATGGAAATAGTTTGAGACCCGGTAAAAAACATAGGATAGTTTTTATCCAACTGCGCAAGAAGAGGTTAATGTTTTTGCGTGATAACCGACATACGCGCGGGCGGAGCCGCGCCCGGAAAGCTAGTTCTGTATAAAAGTCAGGTTACGAATAAAGCAGTGAAGGCCTAGTGATTATAGACTCCAGCGGAGAAGATCCATTGTTCGAATGCCGTCGCGGGTCGTAGTTTCACCGTATCATGGTAATGGTAGGCCATTTTTGCTACTATTTAGCTACTATCCTTAGTAGAAAAGCTGTCTCCAAGCACCAAATGATGTTAAAGTATTTATCCTAGGTTAAACTTGTTAATGTTTCTCGACCACATCAATACTTATCAGCTAAGATTGTGTGTCAAAGATGAGCTTATAAGCAATAAAATAAATAATAAAAGACAACTAAATTATAAGAACATGAGCTGTTCTGAACGTTTAGTACTTATTCCGGGCAGGGGTAATAGCAAAGACTGCGCCAATGATAGTTCAAAAGTACCTTTTACCGCAATATTATGCATATAAGCATGGTACCGACTTCAACAACTTATTTCACGCTTTTGATTGTTGAAGTCGGTTCCATTTATTAGTTATTTTTTTTTTATTTTAAAGATACAGGAAACGAGCAATTGGTGCAGTCTTTGCTACTACCCCTGCCCGGAATATGTACTAAGCTTCAGAACATGACAATGTGCGTTAAGACACTCCCCGCATTCGCCGTTCTGTACGGGATGAGCATGTTCTTGTAATTTAGTTGAATTCGGTTCCATTTTTCGATTTAATGGATCGATTGTCATTGTCTGTCAAAGATTGTATCATCAAGACAAGAAAATATTTTTCTGAAATTGGAATGTAACTCAAAAACGGCTCGACAGATTTTGATAAAATTTAAATGGGACCAAACGAATTGTATCAGCTTTTAAATAAAATAAGAATTATCAAAATCGGTTCACCCAGTCAAAATTTCTGGGATAACAAACATAAAAAAAAACTACCAACGTATTGAGAACCTTCTCCTTTTTTTTAAGTCGGTTAAAAAGAAAGACAACAGCATTGTCTTACGAGCGGCCCTCTATTTAAATTTGCGCTATTGCTGTTATAACGCTAAGTAATAGTGGCTCTCAAATACATTTATTGAAACATCGTTATAAAGCAAATTTTCAACTTATTATGATAGCTATTCAGGGAAGCGTAGCTGGGGGAGGTTCCTACGACAGCATATCAGGTATATTATTGTAAATGACGACAAAAACATGCTGGTATACTAATAACAACGAGACATTTCCAAGAAGGGTTAGCAAACAAGTTAACAGCCTTAAAAAAGAAGCCTAACCTTTTACGATATATTATACATGTTTACTTTGCACAAATTACGCTTTAACGAAAGACCCTATGTACCAAACCTACCGGAGTTGGGCTATGGGTAGGATAATGAATAATCAATCAATAATCTTACCTCTAATACCCCTTCTACTGTGTCTGATGGCCATACTTTACGATCGTATGCGGGGGTATGATTGCTGTAAAAATGTTTTAGTGCCTGAACTAAGTTGTCCAGATTGTGTTGATACTCTGTGCTGTGTTCAAATCTAAAGTATTTAATACCGTTCTTCGTATTCATCAATTTCATGGAAAGCCCTGAAAATAATAATACATATTGATTTTTTAACATTGTTCCGTTGGAACACTATTATAGAGTAAAATGTACGAACATAATGAAATCAATCATCCGTCAGCTAGTATTAGTAACTATGTGGACTAATATAATGCGTTAGAGCTTTAATTCGAACGTTGATAAGCTTGATTAAAACTAGATCAACCGAATTTACGGCATAGACGATCACCTATATGTATATAGGGCAGCGACTCGCCTCCAATACTAACTGTAAGCATAGGTATTAATAAGACCGACCTTGTTACATCGATGAAAGTTGACGTCGGGTTGGATAAAACCATTGAATTTCTAAGGGCATCCGAAACGGTAATTTTCGATTAACAATGTTTACGTGATAAGAGGTTTTAAATGATGGGCAATTGAAGTTACGGTTGAAGGTTTAACAATCGCTCGTCAAACACAGTTGGTGTGAAAAATATGTATACATAACTACTTTTTATTCCGATGTTAAACCAAACCAAATAACACATAAAACAATATAAACATATACTACATATACCTTTAATAGTAAAATTAAATTTTTCTGGTGGCGATATTATTTGACGTCTCATATGCCTTAAATTTGGGCGTTGTCGCGCTCTGTAACGAAAAGTATAATATTAAACTGGGTTTCGTAAGCATAAAACCAATGATGTAGCCTAATAAGGCCGGCTACGCAAAACAACACAGAGCAGAATTATTGAGATAAAAAAAATACAGCCATAAACCACGAGTGTAAGCTGCGATGAAGCTAATTTGTCACTATTACATAGTTCTAAGTTGTTATCGACGCCTGCCGGAATGCATCACACATCAACATTGCAAACAGCTATGAGCTTTTCATTTGTACATACACATACGCTCTGCCCTACACAGCGTTGTGCTGCGTCTCAGAATACCGCCGGTTTTATTTAAATCGCATGATGTTTAGGTATCTTTTCGAATGGCAGCTGTCAAAATTAACAGGCTTTAATCTCAGAAATTATTGATCTTAGACCACTGGTTTCTGTATAAAATAATAGCTCTTACAGAGCTCTTCTTTCCGGATGATGGATTATTTTTTAATAATAGCAATAAGAAAGTTTTATGTCAACACTATGAGCACTTTCGATGTCAGTTCAGTACGTACTTCAATTATCCTGCGGTGTTTAGATGGTTGTTTTTTTTTTACAAAAAACAACATCAATGTTAAGTGCAGCTTGAAAAATGACGACTGTCATTCGAAAAGTAGAATTCTATAAAATCTTTCACTTTTGTTAAACTAACCCTTTTTCACTTTGACAGCTGTCACTTGAAAATATATGCTTTTGTAAAGAAACTAGCATTTAGACGTATTATTTTCTGCAACTTAAATTTTTACAAGTATTATCCGAAATGGTGATTTTCATAACAAAAATTACTTGTGTGAACTAGTTCATAATTTTGGATTGATGGTTCTGAAAATTCGCCTGCATTAAATTCATATCAATTATCTAAAACGACAAGCTGAATTACGTACGTAAATCAATGCCACTTTTAAAGTTGTCTAAACAATAGACTAACTCATAATTCATAATGGCCCTTTAATATGATTAAATTACTGTTCCACTTTGTACAAGATAATATAATGTAAGCTTTAACAAAAAGCTGACATAATGATGTTGTTATTACGAAAATAAGCGATATAAAAAAATAAACGGTTTGTATATATCCATAAAACAGGTGGACCAACGGACGACTTTTCGTGTACCAGGGGTGATCTTTATCACCCCTGGTACATTATTTTCGGCAGGCTATCCGAATATCCTACAAATTGTTAGATTTACATGTCACAACAAGTTTCAAAACATATTTTTTTTTCTAACGCGAATGCGGTGTACGAAGAATCTAAATAACGAGAAGTCCAATACAAGATGATGGAAGAGAAAAACACGTTCAATATTAGCCACTTTAACTGTCTCAATTAGGGCATAAAAAATCATGATCAAAGAGATTATTATACTGTATCAGCCGGATTGTCCACTACAGAACACAGCCTCCACAAATAAAGGGTGTTTTGCATAATCCATACGCTTGGCAGGCATCTTGAGGATCATAGTATAAGATAACAGTTCCTCAGCAGGGTCTTTTGAGCCTACCTTCCTATATAATATACTATATTCCTATATATATAGGTATTTTTACCCTTACTCGCCTCTTGCTACACTCACGGGAAGAGATGGGCGATGACATTCTGCTCGACACCCCACCAACTATGAATTCTTACATAATACATATTAAAAAACAAACCTGCGGCCTTCATCTTCGACATCTGATCCAAACAGACGAGTAAGTTCATTTTCTGCATTGAGATTTTTATAATCGATCTTAAGAAATTCATTTTTTTGTTTCGGCAGCTCAGGTTTCTTTTCGGGTATTACAGGTTCTCCCAATAGTCTGTTTACTTCTTCAACAATATTGGCAATTTCATCAACCTAGAAAAATATTTTTATTACATGTAACTTACTGTACTTCAATACTGAATAACTACATCTTACAAAACAGACAGTTTATCACTTCACTACATAGTATAAAACAGTCGCTTCCCGTTGTCTGTCCCTATGTATGCTTAGATCTTTAAAACTACGCGACGGATTTTGATGCTGTTTGTTTAATAGATAGAAGCGCTCATAGCAAAGTTTGCTTAGCCATTCTGAACCGATCAGCAAAGTTAAGCAACGTCCGCCGCGGTCATGAGTTGGATGGGTGACCGCTAGTGACATTACTACTGAGCGCTTCCGTGCTTCGGAGGGCACGTTAAGCCGTCGGTCCCGGTTGTTGTCTTAGGATGGCAGTCGTTACAGTATGGTGGTAGGGCACTTTGCCAATGCCCGCATGGCTAGCTACCACCCTCAAGTTGAAAATCTGTCGCCAAGCACCTAACGGTGTGTTCCGGCAGCTGTCCTTGAGAGCCAGTAATTCTAGGTTAGCCTGAACAACATCTTCGACCACTTCATCACTTACCATCAGGTGAGATGGTGGTCTAAGGCTAACCTATCAAACATAAAAATTAAAAAAAAAGAGTGATTCAAGAGGAAGGTTTATATGTATAATACATAGTAGAGAAACACTGATCATTTTAGAGGTTTCTAATAAGACGTCGCGTCGTAAATAAGCACATTTATTTGCGCTTACATTATATTTCCAACACTGGCTGAACCCTACGAGATAGATCAAAATAATGTACTACAGTATTATACACTTTAAAAAGGTATACAAAAAAGTTCGCGATGTTATATGTCTATTTCTTAGGCATAACCCCAATAACTATTGTTTATCATAAAATTTTTACGTGAAATTATGGTTAATTTACGAAGCGATTTTAAGCAATACAGCATTAATCTTCAGCCAATTAAGTACCTTAAATACAATGTGCATTTAATATAGATCAATATGGCCCGTTCCATTATGTAATTTAAATGAATATTTTCTAAGATATTTCAGATTATATATTATCAGCATTGCAACCGTGCGATGCGGGGGCGGGTCGCTAGTTATTTGTATAAACGGCATTCTAATTGTATCTCCAATGGACTAGTATTTCGTTCTGTACCCATTTTCTTATCAACCCTGAACTGACTTAACTCAGCTAAAATCTTATTATTTTCCTATATGTTTATACATAATACTGTATCCGCCTCATGATAATTAGTTTATTAAGTAGTTACTTACTTCACTATACCAAATTGTTATTAGATGTGATCAACAGTCGTATGATACATTTTATTGTCATGTGAGGTTTATTGTGTACTCTATTATAAATATGTCGGGTGCCGGTCAACATACGATAACAGAGGTTACCTAAGGGTGATGGTGATTCGAGATATTGATATAAATAGTTTATTTATATCATCCCCCCCCCCCTCTAAAAAGCTTATTTTATTTACGGACAATGTCCATCAGTGAATAAAAAGAACTTTCACCAATATTTTGGTGTTTGAATTTAGAACATACATATTCGACTTCCATCTCAATGCTATAATACAACTTTATAGCGCAAAAAATACTGGTTAGAAACGCCTTGTGCAAATAATACTCGATATAGAAACTCGAAGGCAATAAATATCGCTTCTCAAGTTGAGCATTCTAATAATACTAATATGAAAATTAATCTTTATTTGACTAATTATTCCAATTATGATATGTGCACTTTAATTATCTCAACCTTCCTGTTTACTTCATTAATTGTCTATTTTTGGTTAAATCTTTCTTTTTTTCATAGTCATGGTATAAAGCACAGAAAAGAAAAAGCAATAGAAAGATGAAGGGGGCGTGGCCCGCGAGCCTAACATACTCCTAAACAGGAGTATTTACGTCAACAGACTATAATGCTACTGACAGTCGACCCGCGGTTAACGCGCCGCATGCATCTCCGTAAATGTATATAAAAATGCCGCGTTGTGCTGTTAAAAATTGCAGATTCAATAGCGATGTCACAAATGTAAAGAACGTATCCTATCACCGGAAAACATAATAAATTGTCCCTAAATGTTTTATTTTCGCTGTTGAACAAAGTCGGTGCAATCTAACATATAGTGATTGATGATTTTTTTTATCGACAAAATGTTGTCGATAAATTGTTAGTCACTAAATGTCACCTCATTCCAATATCTAATTTGGAGCTTTCTTGTTAGACCTACAAAAGCAATAACCATCTATTCCTCTGCTTTTAGTGCATGTAGAACTTTTATTAGGACGTGTAGATCAGAAGGTTAACATCAATTAAATTAACTTAAATTATTCAAATATTTTCAAGAACAGGCAATTTTTCAAGATTAGGATTTCAACTTAAACTCTTGTTTTGTGGCTCCTTTGTGCACCACCACAATTTCACCAATGTCACGTAGTTAAATAGACCATCAAACGAAGGAGATTGTTTAGTTTTAATGAGTTATGCCCGGTGAGAACTGGCCAAGGCAAAACTGGTGCAGAAACATAAGATGTTAGAACCAGAGTTAATTGGGAATCTCAGGTTGAATGTTACCATAGAATTTACTTTTTAATATTCTATAAATTTGCCATTTCCGGTTCCAAGGTTTTTTTTAAGTTGGTTTTAAAGTCGAACAGATATCTAGCGAGAAAAGTTGGGAAAATGTCCTTGAGAGTCTGTATGAATGGCATTTGTAGCACAGGAGTCAGCTGATTCGTGGCCCACTATACCGGCGTGACCAGAAATCCAGGCTAGGATAACATTTATGCCGTGAGAGCTACATTCGAAAAGGGCATTTTATATTATTTTTTATATTGGGAACCTAGCTTTGGACCGAAATGGGTTCGCAAGAATAGTTTGGAGGCAGCTTTTGGAGTCTGAAAATATGATAGTTTTGTTCAGATTGTGTGATATATAGATCATCTTAAGTAAATAAGTTACGACAACTGAAAACTAACTATTCGTTATGTAATCCTAGAATATCCTAAAACTTGTTAATATTTGACATTTTTAACAACGGTCACACTAAAATCATGTTTTATCTGTGTTCATTCTGGACTAGCCAATGACGAACCATCCTGTCCAAGTTCGGATTGGCTGATAGTTGTGGCAGCAACTCCTGATTGCTTGTGGTAAGTTTCATATTGCGGGAAGTTTCATGGAGAGGCGACAGGCACTTGGCGCCAGTCATTGCTATAAAACCAATGTGTCACCTTACTGAGCCTCTCTCTGTCTTGATTCTTCACAAGTGACTTCCGCATCGAAACCTATGGCTGATTAAGTTAAGTGTTCTATTATTGATTTATTTAGTGTAACATAACTGCTGTTCACGTGTTGTGTATGGGTTTAAGTTTGTTGGCTTTGTTCTTTCTAAATAGTTTGCTCATTTGATTATATCGTTGCGAATGGTAACTATAAACTTATACAGAATTAATCCATGTGAACCTAATGTATTATGTTTTTTAAAGTGCTAAATGTGTTCCTATAAATGTTGTATTTTTTGAGTTTACCTTATGATTCCCTTTTCGTAGAAAGGCACAGATCGTGGTATATATACCACGATCTGTGCCTATCTCTAATACCACCCTTTACGCGAATTTCATGTGTTTGTAATAATTTTACTACAAATAAGCAAGCCTGTAACATATTATATCGAGATTAAGCTGTAATTCGCAGGAATAGCTTTATTTTATTTTAATCGCCTTCTTCTTATTTAGCATCTTCACTGCTGAAGGTCGTGTTTAGGTCTGAAGTAGTGTTAATCGCTCGATGTACTATGCTCTTCCACATGCTTCTGTTTTCACCGGACTTTTAAGCTTTTGGTATAGACATACTAGTGAGCTATATGGTTCAGTCAAGACGCTTACTTGCCTGTCATTACTACATATTCAAATAATTATATAAAACCGCATAAAAACTTATTATAGCACAAACGCACAGCACAGCAACGCATCACCTATAAATCGTTTTAGGTCGAAGGAAAAGTTTATCGATAAAATGTGCTACATCACTGGCTAGCATACCACTTTTTGTACCGAATAAATAAATTAAATAAGATCAAATTTTACTAGCTATCCCAATAAATATTTTCTCGTAATCATTTTTGTGCAGTTGTTTGTGAACTATTTTTCAAATTGTCTTTTCTGAGATTTTACCAAGATACAATTATAAAATTGAAATTGTACTTGACTGAGCTGAGACTGCACAATTACTGTACATATATTGTCAACTGGCAACTTTCATTAACATATATATCTCTCTCTCACTGAAAGGGATAGCTTGACAAAATTCACAAGAAATTCAAACTTTCAACTATATAAGGTGTATTTTCAACTGTTATAAATTGGTTTATTAAACGTTTCAATTGGGTAAAAACGGGACTAATCAGGGAATCGGATTGTTTGTAGTGAACAATAAAGATGTAATGTCACGTATCATTTACATGAAACTGACATGGCTGCCACTCTAAATAGTATTTTATATCTCTATGGTATAAAGTATATTATGCAACTCTATGAATAAAACGGATTTATAACGAGGGCCATGGTAGACTCGTGTCGCTCAAGATTCTAACGACTGAATCACGACCGTGTGGAGGCCACCAAGCTCACACTTTACACTGACTAAGTTGCCACTGGCTTTTTATTTCCTATTTCACTTAAATAATAAATTTATTCCTGTGTATTGATATGAATAGAAGAACTCAACTGCATGTTGTCAATGTTTATAGTTGGTCCTGTCTACCTTTCATCATTGAACCCTATTTTGGCTAGCGCCGCGACAAGACCGGTAAGTGCGCTGAGAACTGACAAAGTTTGGGAGCCCCTGACATAGCCTCCAATTGAATGATCGTAGTCGCCATTAAAGGAACGAAAGGACGGCCGGTCCGGAAGATACCCGGTCATGTAACCAATGCCAAAACTTGACAGTACATGCATGTTTCGTAATCGAAAGATACAATATACTAACCTCACCTTAGAGATGGGATAAGGATAGGAAGATGATAATATAACATAAATAAAAATATATCTTACAGGTTCTTGTGTGTTGCAATTTATACCGCTGGGTCCAGCTTGCGGATGTTTGTTTTTATTTCTCTTTTTTCTATTATTCTTGTTTTTTTTCTTAGGTTCTGGTGCAGCTGAAGCGGTCGCACCTTCTTCACCTGAAGACTTGTTTTCATTATTCGTGCCTGAATCTTCGTCAGAGAAACCTTCTATGAGCTGAAATAATGAAAATTTTGATTTAATGACAGATATTATTACAGTATTGCAAATCTTATTCGGGAAAATTTGACTTGATTATTGTGCACAATAAAATATGTGATGTTACAATTGATAAAATAAGAATAAAAAGCATTGCTTTGTGATCTTGATGCCCTGTTTGATTCACAGATTGGACAATTTATTGAGTTATTCTGATATTTAAATTTCAGTAACTGTATGGAGTCTGGAACTTTGGCCGGAGATGGCAATAAGTTTACCACATCCTACGTGGAAGCAGATGATGTCTAGGTAATTTCTTTAGACACTTTTGTGTACCTTTTTGGGAATAAAGAATTAAAGATATCTTTTTTATTGTGTACCACAACTATTCTGTAACAAAGTTATGAAATAAAAACAGCAAAAAAATACCTACTACTTAAATGTTATTAGGATATAAGTGGAATCAAACAATGTGTCACATATGTCTTCTTAAATATCAATGCGACGTCTATCAGTGTATAAACAATAAACACCCCCCATTTTGGCAATTGCTATCAGGTTTCATGTAGTAGGAATGAGCCTATATTATTTTACTTGTATATTATTTGACAAGCTGAGGCTAAAGTGATATCATTCGAGATGTACAAACATTCATAATGCATTTATTCATTTGCTAATCCGTTTCAGCTTATATAATCTAGCTAGTTAATTAATCAAATCGCAAATTAATCAGAGCAGTAGTTTTTAAATAAACTTTGAAAATACAAACGGACAGACCAATGGTAAAGTGAACTTCACAACTAAACTGCTGGGTTTAGAAGTGAGGGGCGCTGTGAAATTAGTGGGCTAACGAAATAACATCTCAGAGTGCAGTGTCAAGCAGAACGAGGATGGTAATACTGCAACTGTGAAGGGCAGGCGTAGCGCTTACCACGAAGAAGTTACTGGCCCGTCTCGTCAGATCATAACATATAAAAATACAATTGACTTTTTCAAGCACACATTAGCATTCAGGCATGTTATTCGCTAATTGCAGACGCCAAGCACACAACAATTCTAGAGTATGCAAAGCATCAGCAACCACTGACAGTCAGAACATCATCGTAACTACATTTCTCAAAGGATAAATCTTATTCTAGCAGGATTTGTGCTAGTCCGGCAATCTCTTGCGCGGCCGTCCCGCGGGGTGACAGACGGTGGCGGAGATGAGGTACCCAAATGGTAGCTGTGTACTAGAATGACGCGCTACCTCGTCCCCGCCACGACTCTTTCGCTACGCACGATACATAAACAACTTCGCTCGGTGAAAATAAATAAAAATCGCAATATACAAGTAAACAATTTAAAAGAAATAATAGCCCAGCTGCAATAATGACATAGACTGACAAGCAGAAGTTTCATGGCTCGAATCCAGCCACGAGCTAAAGCTAATACTGACAAGTAGAAAATATGTCGCCAAGCATCCAACGGTGTGTTCCAGCCGTTGCCCTTAAGAGCCAGTTGCAATTGTAGATTTAGCCTGCCATTACAAATTTGAACACATTTTTAGGCAGTGACAGCGCAGTGGCAATGGCTATGGATTGCAGCGCCATGGTTCTGAAACCCTACCACTGGCTTAAGTTTCACAGCATGGTAGTAGGGCATTTTACGATTGCCCACCTGACTGGCTTCCCCCTCAAGTGTGAACCCTGTTACCAAGCCCTTTACTGTGTGTTCCGGCAGCTTTCTTAGAGAGCCAAAATTTTAGGTTAAGGTGCAACCACATCATCACGTATCACCAGGTGATATTGCAGTCCAAGGTCAACTTAGGTAAGTTTAGAAAAAACTAAACATGTTCAATATTTCCTTTTTATAATTTCTTTGTTAATCCTACAAATATAACAATTTCCCCCAATACCAAGGTTCATCAAACCAAAACAATCAATAATAACTTGTACTGAAATCAAAACTTGATTTGGTCAATCAGCCAATAATAAATATGGTATGATCCATATTCCATATGAAAAATTTTCAATATCTTAAAATTTTCTTTAACCAAGTAGGACACTGGACCTATCTTGTTGTAAAGTTCATAAAAACCTATTGTATATTATGTCTCCACTAGTAAATTCAGAACTCTATTAAATGCCAGTTTGTTTTCAGCAATGAGTAGTTTTGGCAATGAATGGAATGAAAAGGCAAAAACATATTATTTCTATAAATATTACAATGTCAAGGATATATTTTATTTCAAAATTATTTAGTTTGCTGGAGCGATTTCCAACCTCGCAGAAACTGAATAGGTAAATTTGGTATGTCAGAGCAACATTTCAAATCAAATACAACCTAATTTCGGATTCCCCATGAGTAATGAAAATTAAATTGCCCATAATAATATATATACAAATATATAAATAAACATAAGTCAATATTTAATAATTTAGATTAAGCTATGAAATTAGAAATGTGTGAAAACAAAATCTCGACACTCACCTTCCAAGCAGTATTATCTGCTCTACCCCTATTTGACCATGTCATTGCTTATGGTCAAAACCTATCCCTACAGCAAAGAAAATAAAAATAATTTATCAAATGACCTATTCAAGGTTTTTTTTCTGACATAACCTCTATAGTGTGTATTTAATAAATTTCCAAGTAGAAGACTGCTACCTTTATCCATCTCTCACTCATATAATCCCTTCATCACAACTAAAAATACCACTACTCTACATACCCCTGCAAAAGAAGCACTCTTTCCTGTATAAGCAGGTTCAAATGTGTTTTCATCGGTATCATCTTGCACAGGTTTATCATTTGCTTTCAAAGCCTGTAGTTTGCGAATATTACGAGTTGACATCCTGAAATTTAAAATATAACATAAACATACTGTCAGATGGAAGCAAAGAAATGTATAGATACTAACAATTCTATACCCAAAGGACAAGAGCTGTTTTTGTGACATGTTTTAATAATATGAAAATGCCTGAGATTTTGGGATTCACTGGGGTTTACATTTTTTTTATGGTTGGTTATAATTAGGTATTTGTGTGTATGGCATATGTCACGGTTAATATCTTAACTTAGATATTTGATATAATATTTGGTTGAATAGTGGACTATTTTATATAGATAAGATTAGGTAAAGTAATATCGAAATCCGATTAATAGTTAATAAGACCTGTTGATTTTAAGGCAAATTGGTGTCTGTCAAATAAAATTTAATTTACTAATAAACTAATATTAGTATTGCTTATTTTTAACTAAAATCAAGCATTCAGTGAATTTCTATAACAAGTACAAAAGTAAGTATCATAAGAGCTAGACACTAAAGTTCACAAATGGCTAGCAATCAAAGTTTGAAAATGGCTTAAGGTGTCAACTTTAGAACAGTTTACCCTACTAAAAATCATTTCGTTGTTGAAATCAAATATGTATATTACCTATTTGCATTTGTACTATTACAATTATAATTTCTGTGATTGATATATATTTAAAAATTAAATTATCCATATTGACTAGTATTATAAATGCAGAAGTAACTGTATGTGTTTGTATGTACATACATACTGTTAGGGCTAATATAATAAAAAAATAAAAAACTGATATTGTTGAAATTTATTCAAGAGATAAATTTAAATTTGGGTAAGAACATGTGCAAGTTTTTATCCTAGTACCTTGCTAATGGAGTCCTAAGCAGTTATTTAAACTTTTGTAAATAGATATAATGTTTATGCTCACAAATGTAATCTGGTGTGAACATGGTGTATACAGTGGCAAGACAATTATGTCAAAACATGTTTGGTATTGGTTACGATGTTTAAGTACCAAACAATTAAAATATTACCATAATTAAGATTAATCAACTCTAGATTTATGGATGATATTATTGCGCATTGTAGATTTAATGACTTTTGAGAAATACATCTAACAACGACGAGGTTTATTCTCTCGATAGAGAAGGTTGCTACGAAGGCAGACACGTCAGACCAGGTATTATCAATTAACACGGAAAATGATTTCAGGACATGCAGCAATCTACCTGACACTTTTTAACGATAAGCAGCCTGTGGGTACCGATGCAGCGATGTTGTTGTGAAACACTGAAAACAGTTTGTCGTTTTTATATACTTACTTGTGATTCTATAACTCACCTTACGAGTTAAAATAATGAAGAGGCACTGTGCGAATGTATCTTCTTAATGCTAAGGCAGCTTCTTTATTTCAAATGAACAAATAATAATCTTGGCATGGGAAAGACTTCTGCATTCTATGTTGGAAAAATGGAAAACGAGAAAAAATCAAGGCTACATTCCGTTTCACGAAATTGCCAATTATAGCGACCATCTAGTGATGGTTCCGTTTCAGAAACCGTGCTTTAGACAGTTAGGTACTTAGTAAGGTCGATTTCACATCACGAACTTGATTAAAACTTGACTATAATTATTGGTCTTAGTCCTGCCAGATGCACTTGGTATTCGGAATAAGTTGAAGTATTATCATTTTAATCGCTTAGATTAAAACCAGTGACTAGTTAGTGCCAGAGTAATAAACTTTCTTGTTTTTTTTACCGATATATTACACTAGAGAATAATCGATGAGTATTGAATCGAACTACATATAACGAAAGCAGTCATAGTTTTTCGTTTTATATTGCTATTCTAAATTTGAACAAGTTAATAATAAGCTAAATGCAAAATTAGTCTTGTCTGTAGTACAACTTGTAGGATGTGACCTACACAATAACAGTAGTAAGCTCCCTCCTCGTGCAAACAGAGGTCAGAAGCCTCTACGTTTTGTTTTAGATTAAACTCGTAAGTAAGATTCTAAATTTAAATCTCGTGCAGTGCCCTGGGGTTCCTGTATGCTGCCAGTGAGGTCACGTACGCATGCCGGCCCAGCGGCCGTTTCTATGGCAACAGGAGCCCCGCGCCCCACGCCAGTCGTTCTACGCTAGAGAGCCGTGCGCACGCGTTTTTACGGCTCATGCGTCATTTTATTCATTTTGTGATTTGTTTTCGGACAGTACGAGTATATTAGACTATTTACGACACTCCTGTGTTTTACTGCCGTCCAAGCCCACGCCCCTACAAACGTAAGTTGTCTATAGATGTTGCTTCATCCCAATAGGATAGTTAAAGAACGATAGGAAAAAATTTAGTTATGATATGACTCATTGTCATGTTAGTTCAATTGGCATACCCCGTCTAAAGGGGTGGATGGACTCGGGTTTGAATCGCCCAAAAGTAGATAACCCTATGGATAATCATTTTTAATTACAACTTTTAAAAAGAGAAGCATTTGAGATTCGTCTTAATGAAACAAAGTTAAGGTGACTAGGTAATTTAAAACAAACAAACATAATTGGCGTTCTCCTCACTTGAAGCTACAGACAGAATATGCATGTTGCAAGAATTAACTACAGTTAATTCTTGCAACATGCACATTCTGTCTGTTAATGCTACACATCACTTCCCTAACTCCACATCTTCACTTCTTGACTTGATTATAGTGTCAGCCTCTCAACATGTTGCAAAGCACGGTAAATGTACTGCCGATGCCTTTTCGTATCATGATCTCTTATTCCTATCTTACAAAATTCGTCCTCCTAAAGTTAAACCTAAAGTCATTCTTCAACGAAATTTTAGTAGCATGGACAATGCAGCATTTCTCAGTGATGCACAAGAAATCGATTGGTCTCCGGTATTTAATGCTGAGACAGTGAATGATCAAATACATATTTTCAATTCTTTACAGACCCAGCTTTACGATAAGCGTGCTCCTTTACGAGCTATAAAATTAAAGCACCTTCCAGCTCCCTAGCTTACTGATGATATCAAAGTGTTGATGTATAAAAAAGCAATAGCCAAAAGCAAATACAAACCACGACCTATTGACGAAAATAAAGCTGCATATGCTAAAGCACGAAACCGCTGCAATTTGATATGTAGGAATGCTTTACGCCACCATGTTCACAAATCTGTCAACAACGAGGACCCTGCCAAAATGTGGAAATTTCTCAGGTCTTTGGGCACCGGAAAATCACGACAAGAAACATTTCACAGTGATTTAAATATCGATTCTCTTAACCTTCATTTCTCTTCGTCATCTGATATTTGCAGTTCATATATAAATAAAACGTAGAAAGAGTATTACTATACTCCTTCTCCAAATAAAACCTTTAGTTACCTTTCTACTTTGCCCGTGCCCGACCGTTCTCCGTTAGTCTTTAATCAATTATCCGCTTGTAATGTTAAGAAGAGTATACTTTATATCAATTCAAATGCAGTTAGTGTTGATGGCATAAGTTGGAACATGATAGTGCCTATCTTAGATATAATACTTCTTTGTCATATCTTTAACGATTCCATCTCTGATAAAGTATTTCCCTCCATTTGGAAATATGCTCATATTATTCCCTTAGCTAAAAAAACAAATCCTAAATCCTATTCTGATTATCGTCTCATTTCTATCCTTCCTTTTCTGTCCAAAGTGTTAGAGCGTCTTATCCACAAACAATTAAGCATTTTTCTATCTAAACATGTACTCTTAAACCCGTTACAATCCGAACAGCACTGTATTAACTCTTATTAAAATTACCGGTGATATCCGTCTAGGGATGGAAAATGGCTAACTCACCGTACTGACTCTGTTAGATTTCACCAATGCGTTTAATACTGTAAATTTTGAAATACTCCTTGCTCTACTTTGCTCTATTAGCACATCTCCAACGGTGGTTGATTGGTTTCACAATTATCTGTACGGACGCAGGCAGCGTGTTCACCTTGAAGATAATTACTCTTCGTGGTGTAACACGTCAGCAGGCGTCCCGCAAGGTGGCGTCTTATCTCCTTTATTGTTTGCGTTGTTTATTAACTCCATTTCCCAAAATATTTCTTCTTCCTACCACCTATATGCAGACAATCTACAGATTTATTCACAGGCTCCAGGAGCAAAACTATCTGAAGCTATTCAAACTGCTAACACTGATCTTAATTGCATAACTGAAAGGAGCAATTATTTTGAATTAAAAGTGAATCCAGTCAAGACTCAAACAATAGTTATTGGAAGCTCCAGATTATTGGCAATTGGCTTTACTTCCTAAACTTTTCTTCGATGGTATTCAACTTCGTTTTAGTGATAGCGTAAGAAATCTAGGAACGACAATGCACCGTTATATGTCATGGAACTTGCAATTACAAATTACCAGTCGAAAACTTTTGGCGGCTGCAGGATCCTTAAAGAGGTTACGTAACTTCCTTCCAACAGCTACTTAAATTAATATAGCTTAATCTCTTCTACGCCCTATTCTTGATTATGCTGATGCCTTCTATTCTAGATCTCACAGAAGAGCAACTTGACAAACTTGAGCGTCTTTAAAATGTTTGCATAAGATTCATATTAGGCTTGCGCAAATATGATCACGTATCTCAGTTTCATTCCAAGCTCAAGTGGCTTCCGATACGTCTTTACCGGAATACTCACATTCTCAGTTTTCTGAGAAACTTTACAACATATTGTTTAATCCTTTTTTCCCGTGCTATCTTAACGAACGTTTTTACTTCCTTCAATGTTCTTCATACACATTGCGCTCATCTGAAAATCTCACTCTCGAAATTCACCAACATACAAGTTCCTTTTGCCCGACTGTGGCATTCTCTGCCGGTATCAATTAGACGTGCACAGTCCTTGTATATATTCAAAGTTCAAGTCAAAAACTTTTATTTGGCCATGTAATAATACCAGTATAATACTGCATCTCATGTGATGAGGTACCTACAATAATATGGTATGTATTTATGTTAATATGTATGTGTAAATATATTATAGTCAATATTATAAATGTATGTATGTATATAGATTTGTTTTAATCAACGTGTATTTTATTTTTTGTGGTGTAATATTAAAGAATATTCTATTGTAATTTAATTAGTAAATATAATATATATAGTAAATTTCAACACTGTGCATGTGAACTTCTGTGTAGGTCTCTTTAAAGAGTTTGAAGAAATATAAAAGTTACATTTAATCTTCCTTTAGTGAATGACAGCACTTCAGATACAGAAATCTCAAGGTTTGTTGATTCTGACTGGAGTAGAAATGTTAAGGACAGGAAATCCACGACAGGATATTTCTTAAAATAATGTAATTGTTTAACTGGTATTGCAAAAAACAGGCTTCCTTGTCTATCATCTGCAGAATCTGAATATGTAGCTCAAAGTAAGGCAATATGTGAAGCATTGCGGATCAAGAACATGTTGAGTGTTGGGGTGGATGGAAATATGCATGTAACTTGGAAGGGAGGAATATAATTTATTAATGTTTACAATGTAAAAATACAGAACAAAATAATATAATTGATAGACAGCATATGTCAGAAAAACAAGTTTATTCTTCGTCTTGTCTTTTGGTCTACAGACCTCCTTAGAGTCGTGTCATACTCACACTCCTCCTCACGACTCATAATCCAATATTCCTATCAAATTCTTCAGTCGAGAAAGTCTTGGACCATTCACTGATCTTGTTAATATGTCTGCCTCCATTATTTCAGTTGGTAGATATCTAATCTCAATAAATCCATCTGTTATACAGTCTCTTATAAAATGCCTCTTGAGATCTATATGTTTAGATCTCGATGAGACGATTGGATTTTGACATAGTTTGAGCGCTGCCTGATTATCATTGATGATGACTTTGCTCAGACTAGCACCCAGGTCGTTAAAAAGTCCTTTTAGGTGTATCGCTTCCTTTGCAGCTTCAGTTATAGCTATATATTGGGCTTCGGCCGTTGACAAAGCGACAAGTTTCTTGGATGCCCAGCTGATAGGTGCTCCGGCTAGCTTGAAGCAATATCCAGAAAACGATTTCCTATCTAGTTTGTTTGCACCCCAATCCGCGTCTGTCATGCCATGTAACTCTTTTCCAGTCTTTTTATATATCAAGCCCACATCTTTTGTACCATTTAAGTATAGGAGGACTCTTTTTGCACTCTTGAAATTAGTATCGTCATAGCTATCATTTTATTGTGAAAGGTAACTCACTGCAAAAGCTATGTCTAGTCTGGTTGCTACAGCAAGATACATTAGTGTACCGATCAGGTTCTTGTAAGGCAAATCTTTCTTTTCTTTCTTATTTGGTTCTAAGATTAGGCCTGGTTCTATTGGCGTAGTAGCAGGATTACATTCTTCCATATTAATTTTTTTCAATATAGTTTCAATGTGATTTCTTTGGCTTAGTTTTATTTCACCATTTTTGTGTGTTACTTCAATTCCAATTAAACGTTTAGGTCTTCCTAGATCCTTTAATTCAAACTTCTTTCTTAAAGAATCTTTGAGTTCTTTTAATTTCTTTGGACATGAGTAGGCAATCAATAAATCGTCGACATAAATTCCAATAATTATCTTTACTCCTCCTTTCGCGAGGATATAGACGCATGGATCTGCTAATGATGCTTTGAATCCTATAGCCTTTAATTCAGTGTCGAGTTTAGTATACCATTGCCTCCCTGCCTGCTTAAGTCCATAGAGTGCCTTCTTGAGTAGACAAACTTTTTCACCTTCTATGGCTTTCATGTCTCTTAGCATGTAACGGGCCATGTTGTAGATACTAAGATCATCTGCATTGCTCTCTTCTACCAATATTTCTCGTAAATATTGTTCAACATAATCAGGAAGTTTCAAATATATGTTTTCATTTAGATCACCATTCAGGTATTCTGTTGTGACATCCATTTGACAAAGTTGTAAATTTTCTTCAACTGATATCGCAATAATAGATCTAATTGAGCTAAGTTTTGCGACAGGAGCAAATGTCTCACTATATTCAATACCTGGTCTTTGTGTAAAACCTCTAGCAACAAGACGAGCCTTTTTGGATTCTTTGTTGTCTGGGGTTAATTTCTTTTTGAGTACCATTTTATAGTCTACAATTTTCATTCCATCTTCTTTTTTAACTATTTTCCAGGTGCCGTTTTTTAAATGAGCTTTAATTTCAGATTTTATAGCACCGCTCCAGTCTTCACTGCTTTCATTTTCATCTGACATAAAGGATATATCTGACATTAGTAAACCTTCATCTGTATCGCTCCCTGTTATAAAGTCTTTCATCCATAAAGGTTGTTTTCTTTCTCTTTGTGATTTCTGATTTGTAGTTTGAGCTTCAGGTGCGTCTTCAAATACGTCTTCCTCGTCTACTACAGGAGTTTCAGTAGGTGTACGGGTATTAGATATCAAATTATCAATATCTATGTCTTGTGAAGATATTTCAGTGGGTTGAAAATTTTCATTTGTTTCAATTTCTATTTCTTTATTGAAATTTTTATTTTTCTTTATTTTATATTTATTATTTTCAGGTTCCAATTGCTGATGCTGCTCTGATTGTGGTGTTTCAATAAAGTCATCATAGTTTTTGTCTTCATTTTCATAGTACATCCTATTTATGACTTTTACATCCCTACTAATAATAACAGTATTTTCTTTTGGTATGTAAATTTGAAAACCTTAAGTATATATTGCATATCCAACAAATACTCCTTCTTTTGCTTTTTGTGATAATTTTCCCTTTCTATTTTTTATCATAGCAAAAACTTTGCTTCCAAAAACATGAAAATGTTTTGCAGATGGGGTTCGGCCAATCCATTTTTGATATGGTATATCTCCATTCAGTGCTTTTGCTGGGCTTCGATTGAGGAAGTAGTTGACAGTATATACGGCTTCTGCCCATAAGTTCTTAGGAGCATTTGCTTCTATCATTAAGCATCTGGCCTTTTCCATCAGACTTCTGTTTTTGCGTTCGCTTATCCCATTTTGCTGCGGAGTGTATGGAGCAGTCAATCTCCTTGGGATCCCTTTTTCTTTCAAATATGTATCAAACTCTTTGTTGAAATATTCTTTTCCATTATCTGATTGAAGAAATTTTATCTTTTTATTTGTAAAATTTTACTTCATTTTTGTATTCTTGGAATTTTTCAAATACTTGACTTTTTCTTTCCATGAAGTAAACATAGGCATATCTCGTGTAATCGTCTATGAAAGTCACGTAGTATTTTGATCCAGCTAAAGATTCGTTTTCGAATGGGCCACACACATCACTGTGGATGACTTACAATGGTTCTGTAGTATTTATTTTATTATTGGTCGGGAAAGGAAGTCTCGAATATTTTCCTTTTATACAGGTCTCACATTTATCCAAATTTTGAGTGTCGAGTTGAAGACCATATATTAAATTATCTTTTTCTAAATTTCTCAAGTCTTTTTCATTCAAATGTCCGAACTTACGATGCCATTGCATTATCTTATTTTCAGTAATTCAGTGTTTCGTCTGATTTATCGAATTTAAGATAGTACAGTCCATTCTTACGATGTGCTGTTTGTAATACTTCATCATTATTTCCAATAATAATTGCTTGGTCCCTTTTCAAATAATACCTTATTTCCTTTGTCGGTTATTTTTCCAACGGATAATAAGTTGACAGTTAGATCAGGTACATACAGCGTGTCTAAAATATTACATTTGACGTTTTCAGCGTAAGTTACCACTTTTCCTCTGCCTTCAATAGCCATTGTATGGTTTTTAGATGCTAACTTCAGATTTCCTTCTTCAGAAGTTATGTGGGTGAAAAGTTTTCTTTCCCCACAAATATGCGATGAGCAACTACTATCAAGGCACCATATTTCTTCTGTGGTGTATCTGTATTATTTGTGTTTAAGCATACATTAAAATTATTTTCTTGTTTTACCTTGCTTTCTTGCTTCTTCTTTTTACTCCAGCAGGCTTCGGTAGTGTGTCCTTTCTTTTTACATTTATACGCAAACTACGTAAAGAAAAAAACAGAAGCAGATATTTCTGATGACAAATATTTTAATTAAAAATTCACCCGATATAGCGAGAACGAAATTGAATGCCTCAAAACCTGAATGAATAAGTCAGCAATATTGGCCATGGACTTAGACATTATACCCCTGCTTATATTGCAAAAAAGCTAGCCCCATCGCTGTCCAAAGTTCACACATTGTCTGATTCTCCTTCAAGCCAATATCCTGTTGGATGTTGTTGTTATCCTGGAGCACCAAATGGTGTATGGGTAATCCATAAGAGAACCGCAGATAACCACGTCACATTTAGGAGCGATGTCGGCTCTTTCAAAGATTTTATAGATTAGATTCGTGAAAAGGTTCATAGTGTCAAAATTATTGTAATTTGAGAGGAAGATATCACTCGAAACAAATTTCCTGCTCACGTTCTAGACTGCAAAGATACCACCAAAGTTCAACAACCTGTATGGTCTTCTTTATTTCCGTACAGAGTAGCTCACAGGTGCCTCAGCAATTTCAATTGCTAAAACAGCAACTTAACTTGTGAACACAAAAATCATTTAGGGGTGCTTGACATTGGGTTTGGGCAGACCACTGCTATTAGCAACTTGGATATCGACTTAAATGAACATTTATTTAATTATATACCTCGCTGTTTGACTCGGCTATCAAAACAACAGTAAAATAAACTTGGAACTGGATTTGGGAGAAGATTGTTTGGAAGACACTGTGATAAACAGATTTATCGATCGAGAGGATGAACATCTGACTACATTAGAAATAGATTCAGACACTATATTTAACAACATCGAAGAGAACATGCTCTTAAGTGAATTTGATGGTATTCTGTTCTTGATCTTGAGCCGAACTACGAGTACATATAAGTGGTAAAATTTATCTACCCGCTGCGACGCCACTTGCAACCGTGGTTGCATGCGGCACTCACTACTTTTTACCGGACGAACTTTTTGTTGTATTAGCATTTGCCGGCCGTGCGTTAAGCGCAGCGTAATGTAAACAATTGTCTCTTGTGACTGAAGTATTTACCTTGGAAGGAAAAATATTCTTGTACATGATAGCTAAATAAACAATTAATACGAAATATAAACATTTATGATGTATTCATAATGATACCTAAACGTTCGGAGGTGTACTACGAAAGTACTAAATTCCATTGATTTCCATTGATTTTAAGAAAAATACTACTGTTTTATTATTGAATTATATAGAAAAGACAAATGTCAAGCATATGACAAAATATCATTTTAATATTCATGAGAAAACCATAAAAAAACATGTTTAATAATACCGATGGCCCGCCGGTTTCGCAAAACGTAAACAAACAACTGAACTTTTTTATTTCATAGATACATTTTACTGCAAATGGTTATCAAAACGAAGAGTAGCTATATTCTATTGTCTATTATGGCTACATTCCATCTCGCAAAAAAGGACCCAATTTACGAAAATCGATAAAAATACGCTGACGATCTCCGTGAAACCACAGAGGCGCGTGGCAATCACTGTTTTCGTTTCATGCAACCGTGGCGGCACGCGGCAATCACTCGTATATATGCGAACCTGTGGCGACGCAATGGCTACGAATAATTTTAAAAAGCTCTCATAAAAATGTGATACTAAGCCTATTATGGATGATATGCATGTAATTTTATTATTAGTTAGAATTAGTACATACTATTTGCCATATTTTAATTTTAGAATAAATTGAAGAGATTCTCTTAAAAATTTGATACATTTGATTTTGTTGTCATTGCAATTTTTTTGTTTCATAAAAACATTTTAACGTTTTTTGAAGGAAAAAGATCCTACATCATTATTTAACTAAGTAATTAAAACTTGTTGAACTGTTCAAAAATTTTTTTGTTTTACTGTTTCATTAGTTTCTGTTAAATGAAGCGTTTTGAGTTCAATGTTTTATATTTCTTCATTATTTATAAAGGGTTTCGTTTAAATACTTTAGTCATCATTTTTGTTTTCACTTATTCTTAACTTTTTGCTAAAAAATATTTGTTAATTTTACGTTTGTCTTGAGACGTTTTATATTTTTTTGTGATTACTGAACTATATTGGGTAGTTTAAATAATTTTAACCCAGTTATAATTGATTCTTGTGCTCATATTTGAATAAAACAATGTAAAATGTTAAAAGTGATAAAATAAACAGTATGATTTGTACATTTAATTCATTCATGAACACTAAACCTTGCGGTGTTTTATATGTTAAATATTTACTAAATTTCATAACTTTCCACACGTTTTCATTTACTTCTAAGCTAATATCATTTCGCTCCTAGTAAAATTCATTACGCTCCAGTCGATTTTCATTACCATCCATGGGTTCATTACTTTCCTTAATTTTATTAAAAAAGTTTTTGACTTATGAAGGTGCCTTTCACAAATTACTATTCCGAATACGGAGCTAATTTTATATATGCATTAAAAACGTCAAAAATCACTAAAAAATAAAAATATCATAAAAGTTTAAAATCTGCACGACCCGTGATAATGACCCTTTTCTTTTTAGAAAGAAATGCATCGTTGCTTTTTGTGGAATCGTCGTTGTTTTTCCGAGCTTAACTTTCCTCAATAATTTTAATTTTGAGCTCTTCTGGCTTCGGCAAACTGTCTCTTGATTCTACGGCGATGCGAAAATTTTCATACGATGCGGGTAGGCTATATAACATCATGATGCTCAGTAAGTCCAGGTGGAGGTCAACATTCATATCAGCAAGTTTATCAACAATGTCCATGAAATTATTTAGATGATCGCGAACATCGTTGTTTTCTACTTTTTTCAATATTAATTGCTTTAATAATGTAGCCTTTCGTGCCGGTCCTGTACTATGGTATATACTTTTTAGCTTATTCCATATTTCATATGCTGTATCACAGTTTTTTACCTGTTTCAGCTCTGACGGTGAAATCAGCAGCAAAAGTTCTGACCTTGCTAGCAAATCTTTTTGCGTAAAAACTGCTCTTTCCTCTTCCTTTGTTGGTCGCAATTCTTTACCACTGGCAATATCCCACAAACCATTTTTGATAAGAATGGCCTGGGCTTGGACACTCCAAGTATTATAATTTTCTTTCGTAAGTGAATCTATCCTATACGACGTCATATTAGTGACGATAATTTTCTATAAGTATTTTCATGACCACTTTACCAGCGTAACCAAGTTACTACTCTGCAACCACGCTCTGCTACCAATTTGTTGGGGTGGATGGAAATATGCATGTAACTTGGAAGGGAGGAATATAATTTATTAATGTTTACAATGTAAAAATACAGAACAGAATAATATAATTGATAGACAGCATATGTCAGAAAAATAAGTTTTTTCTTCCTCTTGTCTTTTGGTCTACGACAAGACTCTAAGGAGGTCTCCTTAGAGTCTTGTCATACTCACATTGATAAATGTTGAAGTTTCTAAGTGTAAGATTGTATTTTTTGAGGACAGTTATAAATATTTGTCAGAATAATTAATATAACATTCGTCTAAAATATGTTGATATCAGACATCATGTTATGGTTGAAAAGATAGCCAGCAAAGAAATCATCATGTTATATGATAACTGGTAATGTTGTTGTGTGTGTGCTAATGAAAGCCTTTGGGCAAAATATTGTTTGTTAATGTTAGGAACTACATACTCAATAATGTTTTATGTTAAGTTGCCATTCAGTTTGTTAACAAAAGGTATCAAACCTTTTGTATAAGTAGAGCTAGGTAGCTTAAAGAAGTCGTATCTATCGTGTCATAATGTTTGAATGATTATTTTGGATGAATTCAATGTTTTAGTTAAGTTTATTAAACTCAAGTTATTGAGAGTATGTACTAATCTAAACATTCTACGTGTCAACTAAACATAAAAATATGTGGGATTAGAATTTTGTTTAAAAGGGGGTGTTAAAAGTTCAAATCTCTATAGTTGGTTATAGTTCCAAGTTTTGTCACTAGTATCACTGCTATCAATATGCTTCCTCTCGTTTCAAAAAAGTAAATAAACGTTTTTAATTTTTACAAATAATATCCTTGTTTTATTATAATTCAACCAGTAACTCATTCTTTCTAAACGGTCGTTGTAAGAAAACGCTAGAACGTTTTGCCTAGACTAGAACGTCCAAAAGAACGCCTAATGTAATCATTTAAAGCATTTGTTGGTGTTATTTTTGCTAATAGTAGTCCATACGAACGCCCTATTCGAATAGTAGAACCGTCGTCGTCCGTCTGTGGCTGGCTAGCTGGCTGCACTCTGTAATCTTTGGCTGGCTGCCCTGGCTGGACAAACGTTTAAATTTTATGTTTATTGTCGCATGTTCTGTCGTTTCGGTCAACACGAAATATGACGTGTATTGCAGAGTATTAAATTGTTAAGTAATTAATTGCAGACTTATGAAAAAAAAATTGTCCCGCACAGTGCTTAACAACACACAACGCTAAACGTCAAAGTACTTGTAAAAATTAAAACGTGACTTTTGCTATTAGCAAATATGCTGTTCTACTGGAACAATTTGTGGCACTTACTTGTTTTGATTAGTACCGTTTCCGTTGCATTTGTGAGAGGTGCAGCTATAGCAGGAGAGGAAGTTGATCAAGAAGGACTGTACAGTAAGTCGGATCATGTTGATATACTAACATATCGTAACTTTGAGAAGAAAGTTTATGGACAAAGTCATGCGTTACTTGTCCAATTTTATAACAGCTATTGTGGGCACTGTCGAGCATTCGCCCCAAAATTTAAAGAAATTGCCTCTGACCTAATACATTGGAAAAGTGTTTTAAAACTAGCTGTTATCGACTGTTCCATTGACGAAAACAATGAGATTTGCAGGCAGTTCGAAATTATGGCATACCCATCGCTTCGCTACTTGTTTGCAAATTATGCAAAAGGAAATGGTAATGTAGGTGAAAAAATACAACAGACAGATACAGTAGACCAACTGAAAACCCAATTAATCTACAAACTTCAGTCTGAAAAATCCTTAGGCCGGCTGCCTACTGCTCCGTCATTTAACATAGTATCTTATAATTCCTACAGTAATGCAATCTCAGATGTACCAGCAAGTACACTTTACACATTTTTAGTTTTTGAAAATAATAATTCTACTTTGGGATCAGAACTTGCTCTTGACATCAATGGTTATAAAGACATAAAACTAAAAAGAGTTTATGACACAAGTGAGTTATCTGAAGTTGCAGGCATCACAAAATTTCCTGGACTTATTGCAGTTCGATCGACACTAGAACCTACTAACCTCACTCCTAAGAGTGCATCAAAGGCAAGCTATTTACAAGCTATTAACCAGTTCTTAAAATCAAAAAATTATGCATTTCCTGAAAAAGACCTTGTTCAGATTGAAGTTGGGTCAAATGACTTCTTAAATGAAGATAAGCTTGAGGTGACAAATGAAGATATAATTTATTATAGTGATTTGGAGAAAACATTGAAGACAAGTTTGCACACTGAAATAACAAGACATAAAACTTTGGTAGGAGAGCCACTACAAGCACTTATGGACTATTTAGATGTTCTCATAATATCCTTCCCAGCTAGAGGAAAACTCCGAGAATACCTGACTGACTTAAGAAACACACTTGCAACAAAAACTAGTTGGACAGGCAGTGATCTTTATGAAACTGTTAAGAGATTAGAAGAAGCTCATGCTCCTGTGTACACATCTAACTTAGAGTATGTAGCATGCCGAGGTAGTCTTCCTAAATACAGAGGATACACATGTGGTCTCTGGTCTTTATTCCACACATTGACTGTCAATGCTGCCAGAAAGCAAGGCACTGAAGGCCCAAAAGTTTTAAAAGCAATGCATGGATATGTGAAACACTTTTTTGGCTGCACTGATTGTTCTCAACACTTTCAAGCTATGGCTGCAAGAAACAATATATTTGATATCAAAGACAATGACAAAGCAGTGCTATGGCTGTGGATATCTCACAATGAAGTGAACCTTAGACTTGCTGGTGATGTCACAGAAGACCCTCACTATCCCAAAATTCAATTCCCAAATATTGTGAGATGCCCAGAATGCAGACATGCAAGAGGAACGTGGAACCTGCCAGCTGTGTACCAGTATCTCCAGAAAGTATATGGTTCTGAGAACATCCGAGAGGCGAGGCATCCAAGGTCTGCAGCCGTTGTGCCTGCCCCATTCTCCAACTTGGACATCGGAATGCTAAGTCTCCTGTACATATTATCTTTTATTATACTTATTCTAGTCATTAAATATTTCCTAACAAAGCGTTTATACAGAAAAAAGATCTACAAGCACGGGCGGAGTAAGGTATAGCATTTTGTGACCATATCAAAATTAACTGTTTGGCAGTCTTGCAGCACAAGTGTTTTGTTTTTTGGGATTTGTGGAGTTAGCATTTCACAATAATGCATTTCTGTTTTTCTGTTTTTTTACTATTGCGTGGAATCAATTACTTCATAGTTAAATCTGCTAGATAGATCTTTAAAAGTTCACTTTCATTCTCATTGCATGCTGGAATGTAGTTTAACTCTCCTCTAACAGCATGTTAAATTAATATTTAGTGAGTTATTCTCTTATGGATGAAACATCCACTTACCAAAGTCAATAATTTAATGAAGTTTTTCATATTCAACTTTTCAAATTATGTGTGATTGGTTCCACTGAGCATTCAAATTAATTCTCAAGGCCTCACTTCTACACACTATACTGAATGTTGCAAAATTTTGGGGCTTAAAGAATGGCTGTAATTTGATTTATAATTAATTTAGATACCAGTAATGCTATAGGCTATATTAAATAATCTGATTTTAAAAATCATACAAAAGTTAATAGAATTTTGTATCAAATGATGGTCTATGTTCTTATTCTAAAAGAATGTTATATAGTAAATACAAAATATTTGTGTGGTAGTGGATTACGTGATCTATTTTCAATATATAAGGAGGATATTAATATATCAACAATACTGCGGGGTGTGGTTAGGATTAAATAACTGAATGTGTTCCACAAGGTCAGCTTAGTAAATGGATTATATAGAGTATTAAATGTAAACTATTTTTCATATAAATTATTTGTTTACAGTATTTTGTATTATTAAATTTTCAGTAAAGGTCCTATGTCATAGGTCCCTATTCAATCTATAAAAAAAACTGGTGAAATTTAAGTGCATAGACATATAAAATACAAACTCTATTATATCAACATTACTCTGTCAAGGAATTACAGCTACTACATTATTTTTTGTATACATTGCTGTAATACCATCTTTTAGATCTTACTGCTTATCTTTTTTGCAGTCAATTAACCTTTACTTAAAATGATTAAAAAATTAATATTATAGTTTATTGTAGAGGCCCTTTAGACCCCAAAATACACCTGTAAACTATGAGTATAACCATTTCAAGTTTTTTTCAATATATTGTAGGCTAATAATAATTCTGGGATAATTAACCTCTATTCTCATAGGATTTTTGCTTTTACTAAATAGATGCCTGAAATTAACTGACTTATGTTGATTGTCTATATTTTTAATAACATGAGGTGCTGTCAATTATTGGGTATTGCTGTTAAAACTTAACAATAAGTAATGACATGTGCACCTTCAATTACCAGCATGCCTTGATATAGATCAAAATGTTTTTGTATACAAATGAATAAATTGTATTTTTATATGGATCCCAATATATGAAATTAGGTGTACAAGTTGTCCCAAAGCTATGCGACATAGAAGGATGTATTTCAAATAATGAAAACAGGAAATTGTACCTCAAATATGTTAATATGTTACTTTCTAAAATAAATATAGTATTATAATTAAAATATAACTAAACCAATAACGGTCTGTGCTGGAATTTAAACCAGCAAAATGTACCAAATAAATCTGCTTTTTTATAAATATCGATTCCTTCTAATTAAATTTGAAGAATGATCATAATTGGTAGCATTGTTGCAAATGTTAGTTGGTCTTAGATAATGTGATCAAGATTAATATAGAATTTTCTTACTGCTACAAACTAAATACATTTTGCTAAAAATCTGTTCAAGTAAAGCTATTTAGCACTTGTCAGCGTCAATCTAGATCATATTCTTTGCCAAGTGGATTTCAAACACGCAATACAGTAGCAATACCTTATTATAGAGACAAGTTGATTCCCATTTACGATTTATTTTACTAGTTTTGTTTTAAGTTACTGGTTTTCCTTAGTTTTTCTCCCAAACTTAACATATGCGGTCTCTCTTTACTTCGAAGCATAAGTCATGGATTTTAGTACTTGTCTGTCTTACATATTTTTTTCGCTATGCATGATTTTAATATTAGGCTTTACGTTTGCATAATGCTATAACAGTTACACATGATATTATGGACAGCCTAAAATGATTACTCACATGAATTTATTTATATATCACTTTTAAACAGATCCTAGTAATAGCCAATACCTACTGTATTCTTGGTACATAGGGATAAGTAGTTAAATTTTGTGTGTACAAAGTTTTGCTATCCACCATTAAATTTATGGTCTTCATTTCATTTTCTACGCAATTGATGAAGAAGGTATTTGTGATGACCACTTTAATTTTGTAACACAAACATACTCCTACGACTCCTATCCTAAGATAACAACTACGGTTGTTGTCTTAGGATAGCAGTCGTTACAGCATGGTGGTAGGGCACTTTCCAAAGCTCGCCTGGCTAGCTACCACCCTCAAGTTGAAAATCTGTCGCCAAGCACCTAACGGTGTGTTCCGGCAGCTGTCCTTGAGAGCCAGTAACTCTAGGTTAGTCTGAACAACATCCTCGACCACATCATCACTTACCATCAGGTGAGATAGTGGTCAAAGGCTAACCTATCAGGCATAAAAAAAAAAAAGATTCCCGTGAAAATATGATTATATTTAGTTTAAAGTCTATTTATACAGAATATCTATATTTAAAATGAAGGTGAAGTAAAATTACTTATTTTCGTTATTTGAAGTACTTTCCGTCCGGGTCGCATATATCTGGTACATCCATGTATATAATTATAGAATTTGATTCAAATAATGACTTAAAATAATCTTAAGGAGATCTCTAAGGCTGGTTTTAAGTATTTATAATAATTAAGAAAAATGTCGTTTAGTTAACAAACCCATATTTTAAAGTCATATAAAGTCTATGTTTTATAATTTTGTTTAATATTAGTTGTATGGAGATAAAACGATAAACTTTGAATACTAAAGCTGTTACAACAGTTTAAGAGGAAAATAAAATATGTAGTGTTTAAGTATAAATAAATACGCATTCTAAAACTGGTCTAACAGTACCATTCAAAATGATTTACATAATAAAGAACTAGTTGCCAAAAATCACAAATAAACTTCTATAAATTAAGAAATATCTGTACATCATAAAAACGTTTTGTGGAGTTACTGAAAATATAAACCGTACTGCAGTAAAAAAAGGCAAAATTGCACCTTAAAAAAATTACATTTAAATTCATATTAGTGCATTCCTTTTGGATATAAGCCATGTCGAAATTGGGTTGCTGCAATATTCCTGATTTAATTATATAGGCACGAAACTAAGTTTCTATTTTGCTATAGTTTTTGCGCATAAGATACTCAGCCATTTTGGTGTAAGTACACCAATTATATTTACATACTTAACATGTTAACATGAATTCACTATGTACCATGTCAATAGTAGAAGTACATAATACAAAAAAAATATGTTTAATGGGTAAAGCTATTGTAACACTTGATTTACGTGATGTAAATTAAAGTCTATTGTTTGCACCGGTCGAGATAGTTTTGAGAGAACAATGGCTGTTCAGCTTGTGCTCGTATATACAGGTCAACATTTAGTACGAACTATAGGCGGTACCATGATTAAAACACAAAATAAATTTAACAGCAATCAGTTTTTTTCAAGTTTATTCTATAAATCGATAACTAGTTCTAAAAAATAGTACTTTATATCCCCGATCCTTAGAGGTTAATTAGCGGTAGTCAAAACCGGTAGCGAGCCGTGGCGTCACCGGTCACTAATCAGTAAAATTACTGTTTCATTTTATTAACTCAAATTTAATTAAAACAGTTGATTATTTCGATTTTTAAATGGCTTAATACATACATACATATATAAAATCACGCCTCTTTCCGTAGGGGTAGGCAGAGACCACAGATTTCCACTTGCTACGATCCTTACATATCTCTTTCGCTTCATCTATACCATCAATCCATTCATACATAAGCGTCGGTTTAGGGTACTCTTGACCTAGCCTTTTTTCAGAATAAATAGTATAATATTCAAATAAATTCAAGATATTGGCAGCATTACTGCAAGTACTGCCCAAATATTTCTCAAATACATAAGATGCTGTCCTGTGAGTCCATTCGTCTCATCAAAATGCAGATGTGTTAAGGTTCTAAATTAACTTTATATGAGTTAGTGGGTTTTATTGTAACTGGTACACAGGCGGTGGCGAGACTGGTCGAGCGTTTACAATTTGCTCAACTACAAAATTGCTTTATAAATTAGTTCACGACATATCCAAGTCCATGTGTCGATCAACAAAGGATGGTTGTCATGTTTTGACCTACTTTGTTACTCAAACAGGTTGTTTTTTGACCGCGGCGAAAGAGGTGTGCTAAGTTATAATATTAAAGTATGTGTGTGTGCTATTTTGTCGTCGCATCGTAAGAAATTCCTGACCCGATATCGATGCTCTTTCCTTAGTCATGTTTGACAAAACTCTGATAAGTTGTTGCCAAAAAATTTAAGAGATATACAAGCACGCAATGTGTAGCAACGTAAAACGGAAAATTTTAGCTAGACGCTTCCGATTTGAACTGATAATATGTTCGTAAGGCCATGGATGCATTGGCAGGGTACGAGATTTGTATATTTTTTTAAATTTTCAGATAAAAGCCGCGTCTTCTGTGACACATTTTTCGAAACATTCAACAAAAAGTTTTTCTCATAACTATATTACGCGTCGTCCGGGCAAGAGATGGACCTGTACACAAAATTTTGATTCAGCAACACGTACTGTATATTTACTCAGTTCACGTGGTAGGTATTACTTGCTCGGTGATTGGTTCAAATGCCAGTACCTCGCCCCCTCTACCTGCACAGGGGTAAATATGTAAATAGATGTTATCCACTAGCAAGGTAAAACATTAAAATGAGTTTTACCATTGACAAGTTTCATGTTTTTGTGTAGTGTTTCGGGAAAAAACATTTGCAGGAGAGTCGCCTTTAGTCGTGTTATTAACTAAGGTAAAAATATAAGCATTAGACCTAAAATAGGTAAATAATAATGCGTAACGCTATTTTTTTCATGAATGCGGTGTACCAATTATAATTTTTTTAATTTTATACCAATATTAATATATCTATGTAAGTAAGTGGCTCTGATTTGTGTCAATTCAAATATAATGAGTAATTTAAGTATATATACTTTAGTGATGGTTAGCATAGGTGCTCATGTCCCAGTCCCAGAGTATCTTCTAAATAAATTCTTCAAAATAAAATAGCTGCCAACAAATTAAACATAAATATGTCACAAACGCTAATCTACCACAAAATATAATATAGGTTTTTATTTTTATAGTCTTATACAAAAAATGAGTTACATATTACTTAGGCATTACTAGGGGAGCTCAGAGTATTCTCGCTATGGACATGAAAGAAATATTTATTATTACTTATATATAAAAATCCTCTCAGTCCTCTGAAATTTCAATACACTTTTAAAAAATCATCTTTCAATATCATAAAAAAAAACTTTAAAAAAAATTGTAGTTCCGATATAAATCGATAATTAATTCAGAACAATACAAATCTAATGTTATCATGTCATAATTCTCGAAGCCGGTTAGGTCCCTTCGTAGATATTGTTTGGAGATTTTCCTTGTTTTGTCAGGAATTTTATAACAACTTTCTCGATCATGGGCAATTTTTTAGCGACATTTGTTACACCCATAGCACAATTGTGAAAAAACTTATGACGGTAAACCGCCTACTTCCTAACAGTCTCCTTGGATATTGCCATAAAAGAACCATAGATAAAAACTACCCAAACTACTAAAAAAATTTTCAATGCCCAGAATACTTTGAACTGCCCTCGTAAGTTATATTGACAATGTTTAATAAAATAAAATTTAAACCTGATGTTCAGGCTTATAATAATAGGTTAAATTAATTTTAAATAAGTCGTTGTAATAATAGTAAATAGGCATTGCATTTTAACAGGACGCCGTCGGAATAACATTTATTTCAAATAAGCTATATCGGAAATTTACCAGTTGAAAAACACATATTTCATTATTTAACTGATAGGCCTTTACAATGAGTCATTTTCAAAAAAGTTGATAAACTTTTAGGTTTAATCGTGTGATGTTTTAAATTATCTCTAGCAAGAAGTCTCTTTAAATAATACCTTCTAAGCCTTCAAAAAGCCTTCTACCTCTTTTATTTGAGAAAATAAAAAACAGTAAAAATTGTCTACATAACGAATGTAAAAGTGTGGAAATTCTTTTACAAACTTGTTCAATTTATTCTCTATTACAACTTTACACTAAGTGCAGTTTCAAAGGCTAATTACATTGAAAAACAATCGTAACATGCATATATATGTTTTTAATTAAAGTTCATTTTCCCCTTTTGTCTTACTTTTATTATTATAAAAGGCTCATAATACATATTTAAAGTTACAAAGTTGTAATAAGTAAACAATGATTTAAAAAGGTATTAAAAGCATTCCAACTCTTTGAACGCAATTAATTTAATTTAGTCATTCTTTAACTACATAATTATGTATTTGCCAAATAGGTCCAATTTACCCATCTTATCAGTTTTTTAGCCAAATTCCAAATCCAAATACAATGCATAATATGCAAATAAAAATAATAGATAAAGTAAAAAACAAAAAAGAACTATTTGCATTGTTTACAAGAAATATAATAATATATACTTACAAAACATATTAAGATGTTATACAAAAGCTAAAACAATGAGGTTACATGTTAATTATTGAAGTAGTATGCTTGGTGTCCATTCAGTTATTTTTCATGCAAAGCATTTAGTGTCACAAGTCCGTTCTTTTCAGAATTGCGTACTACTGCATATATGTGCAGTAATTATAACGCCTAATTAATAAATATTAATCTAATAACAATATAGAATTATGATGTAAAAATTCACAAGCTACCTTATACAAGATTAGTACATGGAGTGCGTATACAAGGTTATACAAAGCATAAAAATGAAATACTACGTATTTTCCTAAATAAAAATATTAAAAACATTTTTGTATATACACAATATAAAAACAGTGATAGTTTGAAAATTTTATCGATAAAATACGTTTAAAAAGCAAAAAATCCATTGAGCTTTTTAAGTTTTACTGTGATATTTTCACAATGTGTTATATGCATAGCTACATAATCGCTATTATAGTACCATACGTTAATTATATATATTTAAACGTACCTTAAGACTGTGTATCCACTGGAGATGAGCGGGAAAGATTGAGCGGTGTGCGAGGAAAGATAACCAGTAATATCGCTTCGCTCAGCAAGGCTAGGAAAATGAAGCGATCTAATTGGTTGATATTTTCCTCTTACACCGTCCATCTCTCTCGCACTTCCCTAGTGGATACACAGCCTAAATGTTAAAGTACAATGAATGAATTGGAAAGTTATAATTGAAACCTTATTTGTTCGATACTTTTTTGTTAATAATGTTAACGGCGATGAGCCCAATGTAGTTTAATTAATGAAATATATAAAACTGTTGATATGAAACTAGTTGTTTTAATTTTCAAACATTTGTAAATAGACCTTGTAAATATTTTTTTTTATGTTCAGTGTGTTCCAGCGCCTCTGGGTGCAAGGTGGGCTCTAAACCGGGCTGAGGTCTGTAGGTAATATTATTTTATTTAATACATCATGTGTATTTGGTGATGGTAGCTCTAAATGTGTAAAGAATATTGAAAATTGTTGAATCTACATATATCTAATGAAACAGCTAGAAATACTAATTGAAAGTTAATTTATATGTGTAGGAGTCTAACAGTTACGTCATTACAACAAATTTCAATTAAAGACCTTTAAATAATATCCAATTTAAATAACCTCTACAGGAACGTCGTCGCCGTTTTATTTACACTATTACTAAATGCATGACTTGGCGTTTACCGACCGCAGTTAAATTTGTTACTATAGTTTTTATTGCACGATGTAACATATACTAACGTAAAATAGTTACAGCCTGGATAAGGCAGTCTGTCACCTGGTTGTTAAATTTCGTTAAATTTACCTAAATATTAAATAGATTACTATGAAAACATTTATAAAATGAAAATTTATTTTATAAACTTGCTTTATCATTTCCATAAATGTATTGAAATAAGTTATCAAAAAAGGTTAGGTAAGCTCATATCAAGACTTATAATCCAAGAGAATCGTTTTTATTTTCTAAGATGAATTGGTTAACTTCTGTAAATAATTCAATACCTATATACCTACGTAAAATGACAACACAGTGGATCCGACTTTAGTTTCAACCATACCGGACGTTTTTAAAGACAATTCGGGACGCGTTTGAAATAGGTAATAGTTGAATCTGTCTGAGTACACTTCGATCTCATCATGATACAATAATATACTGTATTCTTGGATCACAAATGTGTCAAATTGAAAAGATGATTGAACTATTTATGTAAGGGGATTACTTACGTAAATACATCTATCACTTCTTTATCGTGTATTTTTAAACCAGACGAAAACATTTGTTTTTGTGCTTGATAGGTTAGCCTTTGACCACTATCTCACCTGATGGTAAGTGATGATGTGGTCGAAGATGTTGTTCAGGCTAACCTAGAATAGAAGGCTATCTAGTATATAGTATGGCATCCTTATCTTGCCCTTCCGCTGAAAGTAGGCAGTTCCTGAGGCAAAGAAACCAACTAGGTAAATCTAACGAAGAAAATAGAGAAAATACTAACATTTTATCTTAATTAGCTAAGGAATGCGGGAAGGTCGTATCAATTAAGTCACATGCACGTCGTTACGTAGCGGTGCAATTGAGATTTTATTCGCTACCACAGAAAATGACCGATCTGACATTTATAACGCCACCGCGATGTATATTACCGTATACGGAGAGCCCTAAATTTAAACTTTTCGTATAGTCACAGAATAAAAAGGACCATTACGATAAAGTGCACTTGAGCTCGCAAAGCACGCTGTAACTATTTCTAATATTTATATTCACATTTATATCGTAGTAATACTATATAAATGTGTATAACTTCCATGGTAATCACCTACTAGGCGTCTCTCTTTCTATCGCATAGCCACGCGTAGCTCTGATCTCTTCTGACGCGGTACGCACCGTAGAATAACCCCATCCGGACGGATACGCCGATGTAGCAATAGCTTTGTACCTAAAGTACTGAGTGAGCCAGGCCAGGTATAGTAGGATTGGTCAATAAAATAAACTATTGGGCATTATAGGTTATCGCGTGCGCAGTAAAATGAGGTGATCAATCAGTGCCAGTGCAAAAAATCGTAACCTACCGTAGACCATATTGTTGCCGAGTGTACATCGGGTTTCTTATCTAGCATTCAAATAAACATAATTCGGTGCGATTGGCAAAACACGTAACCTACCGGGGCTTACGGACTATTTATGTTAAATGCCCAAAAACTGTTAAATAACTAAATAGATTGACTGCTTACGCATTACTGCTCATATTTCATTTTAATACCTAGTATCAATAATTCCAATTACAAAGTGGCCCGATGGTAGCCTCATACTGGTAATAAGTAGCGGATTATATAATATTCGTATCACAATCTGTGTAAGTATCTAAGATTGTTATCATGACAAATAATGTTGCATTTAATTACATTAACATGTTTCTGTATCGATAACAAGCATGCTTATATTTTATGTGTTGTATTGTCCTTCGGCTAGGAAAGTTGTGACGTGGGGCTTAAAGGTACTAATAATAACAAAATACTTACATCCGGGTATGGTATTATACAGGGTTATATCTGCTAGTCCTAACAAACATGTCGAGATATTTTTTTTGTTTTGAAAAAAAAAAGATTTTTTTGTATTTTAATGTCTACTCCGAACAAGAGCGTTCACCGCGGCAACACTGGACCGCGCCATGCTCCCCTTGAATAGAGTTTTGAATAATTGTACGTTGAGCAAAGTAATAAAAAATATGAAATAATACATTACAGGCACAAGAGACATTAGATGGGCCTCGTATTTATTCCGTTAAAAACACAATAAAAAACATCAAAATTAAAAAAAAAAATTTAAAATTTTTTTTTTTCTCAAAAGGACTAGCAGATCTCAACCCTAAGAGGTTGTTAGCATATTACCAATAACCCTGTATATAATAATAATATGTTGTATGTCATACCTAAAGTTCTTACTTTGTCAAGTTTCATTTATATATAGCAACTGAAGTAAAACCTGTTCGGCTATACCAACTATTTTGAAGATTTCATATGAGAAAACGGCACTCTATTACCATGTCTAAGCTGTACAGCTTAGACATGGTCAAGGGGGTCAAGTCCGTACGTCAATTCTACCCAAAGAGGCTTATATATGTTTAGAACCGTAATAGGTCGCCATCTCATAATGCTTAAAAACTACTAAACATATCTAATGTAATGAAACTTGGCATAGGAGTACAGTAAGTGAATACAACTCAATCGGTTGGGAATTAATCAATAACCAAAATAATATAGTGGGCTATGGTTGCATATATCTACCCACATATGCATGCATTACCTTATTATTAAGGATTGTGGTGGGAGTTACCTAGGCAGCTAGTTGTAAGTTACGATGTACACTATTTATGGCACTTCTGCTATTGCCGAGCCACACACACAACAGATGCCGACCTCTATTAGTGGGAGTTTGCCATAATCCCCACGCTTGGCAGACGATTTGATCGCTGTGTAAGATTCCAGTTCTCCAAAAGGCGCCGCTGTCCACTTTCTAGTATTTTTCCCATCGTCGCCTCTTAGGACTCCCACACGATGATAGACACGGGGTAGGGGGACTATATCACTATTCAGACAGTGTGAGAAAGTGTTTTTAGAGTTTCATATCCAAAACGAGGCCCTATTAATGAGACTCCGCCCTCGTCTGTCCATCCTTATGTAATCGATATCTAGCTCGTAAACGGAATAAGTCACAATCCTGAAATTTAGATATGATCTGTAAAATATTAGCCCTATACAAGGTTGGTAAGCTATTTAATTGGTAAGCATTCAAACACTTGCAGAGGTCGCCAAAAATAAATATATAAATAGTTTTTAGTAGCCTAACTAGTGGGGTTTTGACGTCTTGAGCTCATTCAGAAGAGTACATATATATTTCTTAAATACAATCTTTAATCTATGAAAATCAAGTATCTAATGGAGAGAGTGACGACCCTCTCCCCATTAGATAAGTAAAGTTTAGATTTTAGACCATTTTCGTTGAAAACTAAACAAGTTAAAGTCTTAACCTCAGGCAGTATATGATGGCCCATATTCTCTATCGAACCAATACTAAAAAAAACAATTTATTATGTAGCTGTGATCAAAACAAATAAAATATATTAGTGATGCGGAACCCTATAAAGGCCTGCCTCGCACTCGTCGGTTTTATTCACAGAAGCGTGTTGGCTTCATGCAGCAGACGAATTGTCTGTCACAAGCGGATGGTATTCGCAGTCTCAGTTTGATTTATATTATTTATTGCTTATATTATATAGTTTATTGCTTGTCTATTTGGAAACCGATGATAATTCTTGCCACTATCTCTGTCTGCTTAGAGCTTGTCATCTTTAGTGAACCGAATAGAAAGTCGTCATCAAAATGCTAATGATCTTGGTCCGTTTCCAGATTTGGTTAAGCGGTAGCTTATACATAAACATAGACAACTTTTTATACTTACAAGAAACGGAATATAAAATTCGACAGTGAGGTTGTTAGTGGTATGTTTGTGACTTCACACTTTGGAACTTCACGCGTTGAACCGATAATGATGAAATATAATGAATGTATAGGTATTTGAATTAATGATCATTAATATTATCCTGTCTCTTTATTACAAGTTTCATCCAATTTGGTTCAGCCGTTTCACTGTGAAGGAGTGACAAACAGGTACACACTTTCGCATGTATACCTAATATTAGTGCGGGGTTTGTTAGTGTTGATAATTAGTTTGAATATACTATTTTCTTGTTCTTAAGTAGGTACTTAGATCAAAATGTGGAGCATATAACGGCAACAAAATCTAGAGCATGCATATTCGATTATGATAATTTTCACAAATGCCTCACGGCATTATTGGCTAACACATAAAAAGTATTATCAAATAACTAGTCATACAATACATATGAAATTATAATTATGATGGTAAGTTGTAATTATCTACTACTTTAGTACTTACACGTGGGTGAAATATTATGATTGCCTCTTTGGTCGAGTGGCGTGAAACGTAACTGAACTATCAAAGTACTAAGTGTTCAGTTTAACAAACCGATCAATACCGGGGTTGGGTAAGTATTAGTATGTTTTTAAACAAATTTTTCTGTATCAATCTTATCTCTGGAACCGTACCGTCCTCCGTTAGTAGAACTCTTTGTTGAGCGAAGTGCAGTTCGTCACTTGTTGGGTGCAGTGCAATTCGTCCCTTGTTGAGTGTGGTGCAGTTTGTCTCTTGTGGCGAAATGCATCTGTTATAGGCAGAGGTTACCGCTGGATCTCGCGCTTCCGCCTCGTGCTCGTTCCGTAATCTAATCACATAAAAAAAGATGACATTGAGTATATTTACCCCTCTTACATAGGGAGTAAAATTTCAGGCGAGACGAGTGTTTAGAACTCCGCTCGTACCTATCTCTTCAGAGAATATAGGCGTTATAATATGTTATGATTTTTATCTCGAAAGAATATAGATACACGTTTGTCAACTCACACAGCCTTACATTGACGAAACATATCTATTCAATAATTTACTTTCTAACTGTGCATTATATTTTGGTACGTAGGTACCTATATCGTCAGTAGGGAAGTGAAAGATGTAATATGCAACAACGTTCAAGAGAGAATGATGTATTATGTACATTAGGCACATCTTTAGAAAAGTTTGTCAGTAATTTGACAATGCTACGGCAAAAGTAAATAGGCGGACCTACTCGTAACATCAATAGAATTGTCTTAACTCTGACTCGCCCAGAATACAAAAGGTTTAAGAACCTAGTACATATTTTTTATATTATGTATGAGAGTGACAAGTCGCCCGCTTGATGTTAAGCAACACGCGCATGTCCATTACAGTTACAGTGTCACCGTCCTCGTTCTGCTTAACACTGCACTGCGCTCGTAGTGACAAGACTAATGTTATTTAAATAAAATCATTGAGATTCTATGCTATCCAAATAATTTGAATAACTAACAAAGAAAATATGTTTGTGGAAAATACGTACTTAATGTGTATTTCCCACAGGATTCAAATCAAAAACTGAGTACAAGTAATCCTCAGATGTCTGAAATGGTCAATTGGCATTAATTTCATTGTAGTCAAATACGACAAATAAATCCTACGTACCTAAAACAATAAAGAGGAAGTGCTCCGTGTTGGATTCTGAGTGGGCTCAGTAATTTCACTTGTTACTGTGCCCACGTGAATGATACCTGAAACTGTTTACTCACTGCGCACGTCTTTGAGGCAAAATATTGCCGCATATACATATATACCTAAGACGTAGCAGTGAATAGTAGGTTATCTAATTACTTTAATTTATTTAAATAATTATAATAATGAACAATATTTATTGCTTTTTCATTTTAAAACTAGACAATTACAGAGGTAACTAAAAATAAAATGGTAGAAACAAAAGCAAGGTGGCACAGCGTGTGCAACCAGAAATGTACGTTCTGGGCGGCGCTGATTTTCAGCTACCCACGTTCCCATAGTTTAGTACTAGTACATTGTGATGGGGCTACGTAAATATAGGATTCGGTGCTTCGTAGCTCTTTCCCCATAAAAGTTGTTTCGTCATATTTCAAATACCACGTGTTCTAACTCACTGAAATATTGGCGGTATGTATGTTTTTATATCTACATTAAAGCTAACCTAGGCTAGTCCTCAGCTTTCCATACAAACTTATTTTCGTCGTATTTTAAACACCAAGTGTTCGCTTGTTGAAACTCTGCAAGCATGTCCTTGAGTCTAAAATGTAGGCTTATGTAAATAACGAGCTGACCCGAAAAACGTTTTTTTTTTCCATATAGGCAAATAAAAATGAAAAATGTTTGACACATCCTATCCTTAGACCTACTGAATGTTGAATATGCACACGAAATTTCATAGGAATCGGTCAAGCCGTTTCAGAGGAGTTTTGTTACAAACAGTGTGACACGAGAACTTTATATATTAGATAAAACAAAAAACTGGCAATCAGTTGCCAATTTTTTGTTTTATTATTTATTTTATCTCCAAATGTGAAATTAAGAATTGCCATACAAAACGATTTGTCCAATAAACTTTGAAAACACTTATAGGAAAATACACGTTTTTAAAGAAATATAACAAAACAGAAGCATAGGTTTTAGAATCAAGGACATGCGTGCAAAGTTTCAACAAGTAGGTAAACACTTTGTATTTAAAATATATCGAAAATACTTTTGTATGGAAAGCTCTACTACTAACGAAGACACTAAGAAGTAATAAGCCTTAATGCATATAAAAAACATATAACAATTGTAGTTAAATTAACAGAACCCATAAAAATAAAGTGAGGTCTCTTATCTCTTGTGTTTGCGTTAATGTGTGTGCAGAGTTTAGCATATATGAATCTAAAGGCAGTACTTTAAAGGTTTATCAAATAAAATAGTTGTTTAAGGCAATTTCTTATTCATAGTAAAGTTCTCGATTTTCAACAGCTAGCTGTCTTTTAAGCAGTGCAGTTTTATATGTAATCTTAAAAGATTCTATGCTCATTCAGTTTTGAGAGGAGGAGATATGCCATTCCATATACATGCTGCTGCAAACCTGAAAGATCCCCTCAAACTGACGAACTATGTAGCAGAACGGGAACTTCTCGATGTAACATCTTTAATGCATATAATCTTTTCAAATAAGTAATTAATTATAAGTTTTGTTAACAGTATTGTATTTGTGATTTAGATGGGCTTATTATTATACAACTCTATTGATCTGGTAGGTATGTACCTACATACGAGAATTTAGATCTTATTTTTTTTTAAATCGTTTCTTCAATATCTACACCTGCCACGAAAAGAATAGTACCTACAATTGTTTAAGTATCATCAGCATATATGTAATTGGTATTTACATAAATATAAAAATCGTAGTAGATCGGCAATAAAAATTGTAAAAAGAACTGGACTAATAAGAAACCTTGCGGGACATCCTGTATCACAGACGGGTGATAAATATTTATTTTGTCCTTATGTGCTATCAGGTACTATGTACAATTTGTTTATAAGAAAAGTCTAGAACAAACGGCAGGTGTTTTTGGATAAACCGTAATGTTCTAATTTATACAAGAATTGTTTTAGGAGTATACTATAAAATAATCTAATAAAACCAAAATACTAGTCAGTTCCATATCTGTGGCCTCTGTGAAATCAACAATTACATTGAGGAGAGGAGATTCTAGATTCTGTACCATAGCCTTCACTGATACCTGACTGGTACATAACTTTTCTACCATCTAATATAACTTTATTGACTATTACTTTTTCTAAGACTTGTGCTTAGCATAGCAAAAAACCGAAATCGGTTGCAAATCACTAAGTTGATTGATGTAATTTTTCTTAGGTGCCTATTGGAATTACTGGCACGACCTTCCGACTACGTTGTAACGTAAGTACGTTTTTCTACGTCAAAATATATTTTCTTATATTTTTTGTATTAGCTGGCAGTGTTACATTTAGAGTTGGGAGTTCATATCTATATTCAAACAATCGTGACCCGTAGCTTTAGTTTTGGTAGGTAATTATTTAATTAATTTTTTTTTCAACATACTTGCTCATAAAGTAACTCTAATTTCACCGCAATTAGGCACCTGTAATCAAACTGTGACTTTTCAAAGCTAATATCAACAAGCGAGTTAGGTATAGAGTTCACCAAAAAAAATAAAACTCATTGTTTAGTCTATGGCCGATCGCCATGCGCGCGCAAAGGAAAACAGATTAATGTTTCCCGCCATAGCAAAAAAAAAACACATTTCATTTTCACTGTTTTGAAATTAAATGATTTTTAATGATTCGCTTCGACAAAGTGAGCGTCGTGCTTGTTCTATCACATTCCCATACGTATCCCCGTAGTGAGTATTAACAGAGGTGTCTAAACACATACTATAGTAGAGATTGATACTATACATAGTTGTTTTATTGGTTTGGTGCAATTACAACGAAAGGAAGTTCGCTTTGCAGACATTAATAAAATCTAAAATTTAGAGATAGTAGATGCTAATCTCTAAATTTTAGATTTAAGACAACTATCGAAGAAATGAGTCAATTGTGCTTGTTTATATCATATGTATAAATAAACGTAGGTAGGTACATACTTATATAAATCACAGATGAGTTAAAGCTTGTTCATGTTATTACTAAGGGATAAATATATGTTTATATAACATGACTCGACGTACTTAAGTACTTACATAACACATGCGGTCTGCAATTTTTGCAAGTGAGAAATTCCACGTATTTGTGCTTCAATATTTTTTTATATTGATTGTTATTTATCATTCATATAATTTATTTCCAGGTACATGTCCGGCTAGAAGGTTGGCTGTTCGATGAAGGTAGTGGGCCCCTCTGGGAACGCATTGTTAAAAACATGTAAATTTTCTATAATCACTGTATCCGTCAAATGTGAAAGAAAAATCCCATCCATCCCAGTGTATTCATAATAGTTTTGTTTACCTCTCATTAAGTCGTGCTACTATATTTAAAATATTTTACTATTTTTTGTTATTATTTTATGTGGACGTAGACAACGAGTTGAGATACGAGAGGTTACCTATTTAAGTTTTTTATACTCTGCCTAGTTTCTCGTTATCAAATTCATCATCTGATCTCATAAAATGGCTTTTATAAATCCAAGAATATATTATTCCATTTAGTTATTAAGAATAGCATACTAGTTAATTAAATGATTATTATTTGCTAGAAAAGTTGTTTTATTATTTGACTAACGTATGGGAATAAAAATATTGAAATCTTTGAAAACAGTAAAAGGTATTGTCCACCTACTAAAACAACGAATAGGTACTTAGATTATGTACTACATACAATGAGAATGGTCACGACACAGTGGCTTCATCTACAGCTCTCAACTATACAATATTGTTCGTTATTGTGTTGTACTTCAAACATTTTAAGCACGGGCTTAAAATGTTTGATATCACGGGCATGACATTATGCGTTACCACTACTAATGGACCTATCATCGTGCCATCCTAAAGAAACGGAACAATCAATCAATGTGAATTAGAGGAGTCTGGAGTCAATCTGAGTTGACCTATAAACGATAGGTACTACTTTTTCAATTAGCTTTGTGGGAGGCTATATACCTAATAAGGATCACTTTTGTAATCATACTTAATGAGAGCTATGCGCTGATGCTTGATGGACTTACGTATGTGTGCCTCGGCTTCGCCTCGGCCCACATTTACACGTTCGTCCATCAATGCCTCCTTTGCTGGCCGCTGCAGTAATGTATTATAAGAAAATATGTGTATAAAAATATCTAAATTGTAGGTTAGTAACTCATTCCGATTACGACTTACGAGCGACAGGCTCGTGAAATACGGAAGGTTAGAAAGTGTATACAGTGATAACAATAGGGTTCATTTTACCCTTTGGAACCCTAAATGGGTACCCTTACACATATTGCATCCCTCAAATAAGATGTTGCGGTATACCTATAGTAAGTAACAAGAGAACAACTGATAAAGCGGATAGGTGGCGGTGTAACTACTCATTTATGTTGGTATCTAGGTACATAAATTGTTTGCACGTTTTCAATGTGAGTGGCGCTCTGTCCTTCATTTATAAGTTTATGGATTATATACACACTTAAATATAATATATTTCTAAATATGATTACTTACAAGAACGAAAACCTAAGCGAAAATCACATTTACAAATAACACATTAGAGCGCAATAAATCTTGTCCAGAGCGGGATTTGAACGGACTTCCCCCGGATTCACGCCAAGTGCCGTGACGTCTAGGATCGAAACATGCTCGACTGAGCCGAATCTAGTGTTCTAATCTTATTATTTTGATCGTCACCGGGGACGGTGCAGCTATCAACCAGACTACTGAAATTCGTCTAATCGAAATAAGTGCTTTTCTTTCGATATTACTAATATTGAAATTTTGTGCTCTAATATTTTGTGAATATAAGTATATAATTTGTTTAGAGTTTCTAGAATGACTACATACTTAATATATATGTACTTACCTACTTTCACGTTTTCACGGTGTTAGCAAGGGGTCGCACAATAACTAAATTGTAATTATGAGCACAATCAGTTGGAGAAATATGATAACCATAACCAAAGCACAAACAAATTACTTAAAGAAGACGAAGAACAAATACAACAGCGTCTAGAACAAAATAGATGCAAGTCTGGACAAAATGAAACCACCTTCTCAGCAAACCTCAGAAGAAAAATCATCGTAGTTAGTTCTAAAGAAATTCAATACAACCAATTGCAGGTACCTACATAGCGCGAGCGAGATCAAATTTAATGGGAGAGAAGCCCAATGCATAGCAACCAAAACGTACACTCGAAACCGGAACTACTACCGTCATGCATGAATCATGATACAAACCAGCAACAAACAAACCAAGAAAAACACTCCCCGCAAGCCGGCTCGTCCCAATGGGTGTAAATTACCTAAACCATCAGTGAGAAATAGAGAACTATTTCTAAAACCACAACACAGAAGATTTTATGTAAGATATTTAGCATCCGCAAGAAAATTATAAATGTCATGTATTCACTATAATAAATAAAAATTGGCTTTAGAGAAATACCGAAAAAAAAACTTTAAACCAATTATGTGAACAAAGTGAAATAGTTAGTCTTTTCATCAATAATAATAAAACAAAAGTTAGGACAAACAGCGATAAACATAATAAAAAACTTGAGAGAGAGACACATGAATGCGTAAATAACGAGATAAGGGCAGGAAAATCTAGATCTCCCAAATAATCGTATCTAAGAAAATAAGTAATGTGAATGTAACAAAAAACAATAGAGAAAACCATATTTGAAATAATTTGTGTTTATAGTTAAAAAAACGTATATATGACGTATTACTTCTTAAATGTAATAATATGTAAATTGTAAATGTGATTTTTGTTAAGTACCTACGTGATAGTGCTTATATTGTATACCTAAACTTATTTAGAAATTCACAATGTTTGAGTTTAACAATCAATAACTTAGGTATGGAAAATTTTATGAAAATAATAAGGTTATTGTCATAAAATACTTTCATTTTTACAATGGAAGCCGCTGCCTGCCCGTACCTGGCTACGCCCTTATAAAACATTTAACTAGGTAGGTTCCTGTATGTATCTAGTATATTCTATTATTCCTATATTATAATAGGTGTCTGTCTGGGTGGGTTGCAGAAATATGAATACAATAAATAACCTAAGTAAGTAGGCCCCTATTCGTTTATGGAAGTCGTAGTAAAAAAGACAACTGTAAGGAGTTATTGAAGACACTTTTCAACGACACATATTTTTTTGTTATGGACATATTTTTATGCCTTCAAAGTCTTCAAACCAAACAATGATTTACTACACGCACTATTTCAAATGTTCAGTGTTTGAAAGTACTTACAAGAGTTGAATAAACAAATTAAGTATTAATTTCACAGGTTTGTGCGATTATTGTTAATTTTAATTATACAATTCGTAACGGTATATAAAGTTTAGGCACAATACAAGCTTCATTACGCGGCAACACCGTTTGGTTGATAGGACCTACCTAACGGAATAATATACCTACTTATATTATATAACAGTTAGGTAAGTGTTGCCATACGTAGTAGTGAGTTTTTTTTTTGTTATTGTGACTGATCATGCCTAATTTAAGTGGACTAATCTCTGCCTATAACACTAACCAACAAAAGATGCATTTTATCTTTTGTGATGAAATGCACTGCACCCGTCACCCTGAGACATACAATTGTTAAGGCTCTTGTGCCTGTAATTTTACTGGCTCTCAAAGACTGCTGACGGAAAACACTGTTAGGTGCTTGGCAACAGATTTTCTATATGATGGTGGTAGCTAGCCAGGCGAGCATCGAAAATTGCCCTTCCACCATGCGGTGAAGCTCAAGCTGTCGTCGGTGGAAATTGAACCATAGATCTGCGGCACGGCAGTCCATAGCTAAAACCGCTCAGCCATCATTGCTTCAAACTGAAGAATGATGCTGTAGCGACGAACGTTGTGGCTCAAAATGTCCAGCGTGGTGAAAGTTATTGAAGCCTAATCCACGAGGTCAAAGAACATAGCGGTGACTCACATTGTGGTGAAGGTCTAATCTTGGGCAAAGTCTTAAGTATATAGGAGCGAAGAAGAAACGTGGAGGAGCGTTAGTGAACGCACGAACCGAGCGAGTGAAACGAGTGATGAACCTGAATAAATAGATACTTTTATATCGGCGCTAAAATTTTCACCAAAACGTGTGTAGCTGTAATTTTCATCGACCTCATGGATATTGCTTCAATGACTTCACCGCCCGCGTGGACTATCGGAAACCGTTAGCGGTTTTTGTGGAGCCGTATAAATAGTGTCATATACAAATAGGTTACTTTTCTAGGTCATCTTTTTAAATTGGTTCCGTAAATCGTATTCGTTTTGTATGTCGACCTTCAGTACAAATTTTCCATAAAATTTTCCGTTCTGGTACACTTTGAAAACATAACCCCCATCTCTACCCGTGGGTGTCGTAAGAGGCGTCTAAGGGTAACATTACAGAGGGTGGGCGGTAGCGCTTTCTGTGGAACTGATATCTCAGCGTGGGGATTATGGCAAATCCTCCCATAGTGGGTGAGGCTGTGTTCAGCAGTGGACAATCCGGCTGATATAATATATCTATTATGCTTAAGTAAGATATGATAAAGTGAGATAGCCAGCTTAAGATGAGCCGTACGTTCAAGGGTTCCTAAACACTCAGGGGTTCAAGTTATTTGGAACGAAATTCTGTAATTTTTGAACTACTAAACCGACTTTGAAATATTTACGGGACAATCTTTAAAATACAACTATACTTACTAACAAGAAAAGAATTATTGAAATCGGACAACGCGTTAATAAATTACAACTAAGAGTACATTTTCTTCATTCAGTGACTTTCATGCACTTTTCCAGAGGAACCAAATTAACGAAATTCAGCACTTTCGGGATAAAAAGTATTATGCCTTCTCCGTAGTATGAACTATATTCGTGCTATGTTTCATTGAATTTCATTCAGTAGTTTTGACGTGATGCGCGGCCGGGATACAGACAGACAAAAATAAAAAAAATACAGTCTTGCCATCAGTATCAACAGAGTGCTCTGAAAAAATATTTTCAAAATATCTGCAATGTACGGAATAGGACCTGTTACAGTTTTATTATAGATATAGATTTTATGTTAAGGATTTATTAGTAAGCTAGTTTTTATTTTCGTTATATAGGAAATATTAATTGTTTTAATTTTAAGTGTCTGCCTATAACGGTTCAAAATATATATCGGTATGACAGGTGGACGACCAGGCTGAGCGCCAGCGGTTTAGGTTCAGGTGACAAAATTTTCTCTCCATTTTCAGTCCTACTAATCAACCTAAGCCTAATGAAAATACATGTTTCGTATGCATTAGGATTATATATGATATGATATGATGTCTATAACTTAAAAAACTCCGCAATGGATTTTGATGAAATTTTAATGGAACGTACTTGGAGGTATGTATACTCTAACCAACAAAAAAATAATCATCAAAATCAGTTCATACTTAGGCCTGGACGATATATTAGCGGAATATTCGCGTAACAAAAATAACTTAAAACTTAAACCACAAATGGAATACTGCTCACAACTATGGGTTTGAATTGGGACACCTGCTTCTCAGGCTGACCCCCTAGACTCCATTCAACGGCTCGCCGTTCGTATTGTCGACGATTCCATACTGACAGACGCACGGTTTGTAATCGCTTAGTCTCCGGAGAGACTTAGCTTCTCTCGGCGTATTCTACCGTCTTGGAGTGTTCTGAGGAACTATTTGATGCCAAATTCTGAATTCGACCAGCGTACCGCTCGCCATCGACGGGATATTCCACTCCCACTACCTTGAACTTCTGCGCTCGCCTACAAAACGGTTATCTGGAACATATACAGCGTACCTACTATAAAAATTTGGAGGGAACTTCTCGTCGAGAACTTTCCTCTGCGAATATTGAGTTGTTAAAAAGAGCGTCGTAAGCTTCCTTAGAGGTCGGCAGCGCGTTGGTGACCCTCTGGTGTTACAAACGTCCACAGCACTTTCTATCAGGTGGGCCGCCTACTTGTCTGTCTACTATTAGCCAATAAATAGATAGGGTAACATGCCCAGTGTCCGGCCTCTTAAGACGTTAGGTAACTTATTTCACTTTTAATTAAGTTCTTTAGAGGCATAAGTGAATAAGTATATTTTTATAAAGTCATAAATATAATTTATAACATATTTAATACTGATTAAAAATACATAGACAGTCAGTTTTTATATAGAAAATAGTTTTTTGGAAAAGTATGTTTTCTCCAGTATCCGGCCGTCCCAATCCAGTGTCCGACCACATTATGCCTAGTGTCCGGCCTCCTAACAGAAACCTAGAGGCTGGCCACAGGGCACTTATATCTCTAAATGGCTAGTGAATGGCCATAGGACTCTCGTTATATTGAAATAAGAACTGGTTTTTAATGTTAATACATTTTTTTACTGATGCTTAACTATATAAAAGAGCCAATTCCAAAGAATCAAATCAAACCAAAGATCCCAAATATTTATATGTATATACATAATATAATATTTTACGTCTTTTGAAGTTAAATAAAGGGCTTTTTTGCGTTGGCTACCGCTCCGCTTATAATAATATTATATCAAAGGTTAACGTGGCGTAGATCCAAGAATTTTATTGAAATTCAAACAATCACTTTTATAAATATATTCAATGTGCAGACAGGCACGCTGATACAACAGATTTACGTATAGATAGTGGCCGGAGACTGGAATGAGAGCCAGTTTTTCGGCCACTAAGTCTTTTTCAGGCCGGTCAACTAGACAATACTACTAGTAGTCCGGCCACCATATTCTCATACAAAGTCTTTTACGTATAATATTTATACAGCCTATTTTTGTGGCCGGAGACTGGACGTAAGGTTAGCTAAATATTAAGAACGACATTACTAATAAATTTATATATCACAGCAAGCTGATTACAATAAAATATAATAAATACTTCCACCCATCAAAGCTAGTGACCGGCCGGGTAGACCGGACACCTGGAAGTAGCCTTTTTTTCCTCCAGTGCACCGGCCCCCGATTTTTTTATATTAAAGTACAAAATAATGCATACTTTACACCTAAATTGAGTAAATAGACGTATGTATATGGTATATAACATAAACCTCTTTTGATATAATGATTAAAAGAGCATGAACTAACCACTTGAAAACACCAGTCCACTATTTTTTTTTTATTAATCTTGTCTTTTCGACATGCTTGCACTCACCTCGCCGTTTAAATGAAAATTAAAACTCCGCTGATTACTTACGGAAGATGCCGCTACGTCTAAGTTATAGATACAACATCAAAGTATTTAAGGAATTTGGTTTTAGAGTCCCGTTGGAATATTCTTAATTAATTTAAAAATGTGTCGGGCGGACGGACATTGGTGGAGGCCGGTAAACTGGACAGTTTACCCTACATACAGAAGAATTGAGGATACCAGTTAAAAATGATAAAAAATGCCCCGTTTTGTCACCCCACCGTGACCGCTAGACTGTTTGAAAAGTTTTTGAATATACAGTTTAATGATAGCTCTCGTTGCGTTGTGTCAAATACTTACGTTTTACGTCCAATTCGCATATTGTCCAATACAACAAATACATGTTAGGTTAATAAAGAAAGCCTGGTTATTGATTCTCACTTTATACCGTCGCGCCCTCAGAGTAACTATTACTAAAGTAATATACTAAAGTAATAGTTACTCTGAGATCGCGACGAACTCAAGTGGCTTATACGTCACCGCCAGAATGTTCACAATATAATGGAACCGATATGGGTACTAAAAGTACATCTGAGGATATTTTATCACAAGAATAACTGACAGACTAACGCAAATACAATACTTTTTTAAATAAGGGTAGTTATGGTAAAAATAAATAATTGATAGGTAAGTATTGAACGCCTATTTGACTTAAATCGTATTGAATTGACACGTATTTGACCTAAATCGTATTAGACAAAATGAAAATTGTTTCAATCAATTTTGATTTGAACGTAAAACGTATTTGAAACAATGGCTCCAGAGGAATGATAGGAGACTAGGTACTTATTAGAAAAATTATGAATGTTATTTTCTTTATGGATGACATCTGTCGGTTTATAACGTCGTATATAAATGCTTTTAAATTTGGTAGTGGTTATCCAAAATGAAGACCGTCTATTTGTTCTGTAAAGAAACTAATAGTTTGGCCTAAACAGTTTGAGAACTGTCATATAAATTGAAGAACTCGATAAGGTCAATCTTGAATCAAGTTTCAGGGATATAGCGCATTGTTTGACAGCTGTCATACTACACACGCAACAGTGCGACATTAAAAGTCGTCTGAAAATTCTAACAGATGAACAATATTTGTATCTTTATTCTTTCAATTAATACCGAATTTTGGGTGTGTAAGGAACTATTTGAATTTTCAACCCTACTGGTTTTCCCGTAAGCTTCAAAAAAGGTCGTGAAATCAGAAAATCCTCCATGATCCAGTGCCTATTGAGCTTCGTTCGGTCGTGAGGTAACAAGAGCGCGTTTGGCGTACACACCATACCTCGTGACCGATCATTTCATTATGTAATTCAATATGCGCTACTTAATGGTAAATATTATTAACTAATTACCTACATACCTCATTGGTTTTTACAGTAACTTGACGATATGCTTATTAGGTTAGATGATAAGGTTGCGTACAAATAAAACAAGCAATTTTGATTTTATTTTATTGAATACATGAATAAAAACCACGTCAATACACATACATACTTATTTGGAAAATGTGATGCACACATTATAAAGAAATACTTGTGCCATTCTTAGTGCATGTTAAGACGTTACATAATTCGACCAAACCAGAACCAATGCTTGCATTAATTATGTTCCACCGCACATATGAACGCTTATATAAATACATAATGGTATAAAGAAATCAATGAGAAAAACCAGTTTGCAACTTTCCCTTTAAGTAGGTCGCGAATACTTCCATATTTTATGGAATACATTATTAATTTAGTGACAACAGAAATGTCTCAATCTTTGGCAGTAATTTTATCAATTTGGTAAAAAATATACGAGAGTAACAAAATACATGTACAAATTCTACCTACCTAAATATACCTACATAGTGAGGTGGAAATTAATTAAATCATAACAACACCCGAACGTTACGAAAACGATTACGATAACATTTCTTTAATTGTACAAAAATACAATGTGTAAAATAATTGTGCTCAAGAAGCGATCTCTCTGTAAGTACCTAACATAAATATCTTTAAGCAAAATAAATTAATGTAATATCTCTGTAATAATAGTACAATTACATTTACTTTTATCTTATTCTATTCAACAAATAAAAATATAACAAAATAATATCCTGTGACGTTAAAGATATGGCACGAATAGCCGACGACGATGGTTGAGGTAAATTCAGTTATCTATATAATAAAGTTCATACCCCGTTTGTTGCCAGTAGAAAAAATATGGGACAGCTCGATCTTACAGGTAGATAAATAAATATTACAATAATAAATAAATGCAATACATAAATGATAAAAGTAAAACATAACGAACATAGAGATTCATTATTGACTATTAATAAAATAATTTGTTCTTCTTTACGAACCGAATTAATAATTTGACTGTAAATGTGATGATACAAGTAGCACATAACAGCTATTCTGTTTGTGATGTTCCTGCGCTAGAACTATAATCTTATCATAGTTCTATATTGAAAAAATATATTACGACAACATCACACATTTGGTAATGAAAATGACCAATTTTGACACGATTAACATTCACACAAATCGACGATAATCTATAAATTTATAGCATCATTCTTTTAGAAAACGACATCAATAATGTCTACATTGCACACGTTAAATTTAATTTATTAGAATTTCTAAACTGCACTTTTTGAACACCAAATATTTTTATATACCCTAACGACAGATTAGCTAAATAAAAAAATATAGGTTTCTTATTACTTCATGTATAACAGTCCTTTGTATTCTCTACATTAAAAAAAGACGTAGGCGATTGGTCACATATAATGTAGATTAACGCTAGACAACAGTTGTATTGTACATCGCTTGCAGCATTATTTGCACTACTCAGATGACGAAACATATATCCGGTTGCGATTTTTCTTCGAGTAACCGTTAGTTACGAGAAGCTTAAAACTGAGTTAGACATATGGGTAATTGATAACACATCGAATACATGTGACCATAATAACATGAACACGACGATGACGACTCGACGGTGGCGTGAGAGGTACATAAATACGGATAAAACACTGACAGCGAACTTATCCTATACCTATTTAAGGTACATCGTGGATTCAGCGGGCACGGGACTGTGTACTATAAAGAAACATACAAATAAATGAAGTATCACTCAACTCTAGTTTATTATAAGTAAAGCGTATATCGTCTTCCATCTTGTGACTATTGAACTATAAGTATTTTGTAAAGTTACCTATTACGTGCAATAAAATTAAACGCTGATGGTCCTGCTGAGATTTTGGTATGAATAACCAAAACTGGTAAAAGCAGCAATATAACAAGGCTAGAGCTGAAAAAGTCAACATATAAAGTGGATCCATTTAAAAAATGCGTCATCTTGAATTGATAATTAATGTTCATAAAGTACCTAAATGATACTTGTCTAATATGAAGAATATATTGGATTGCACAGCGGTTAATGACTGGTCGTACAGTTTGACGCATTATTAAAGCGTCAATACGATGACAATATATTATGTCTAATAAAAATATAGTTATTCAAACAGTAAACATTTAATCGTTGAAGATTGTACTTAGAATATGCGTTTAGAATATTATTTAAGAAGTTCATTAGCTTTACCTACGAGAATATATTTTCAAAGTGGCACTTAGGTAGTCACTTTTTATCGTAAGTGGTAACAAACAATCATCGGTAGGTACAGGTTCTTATAAATAGAAACGCCGAAGCAATCCAGTTGTATTCGCCGGGGAGTCTGTAGTTTACAGCGCGCGGGCACCCTGCAATGGAAATATCACTTTTAGCTATATCATGTGTGAGTTGACATAACAATAACTGACCGAGAAAATCAGGCAGTTAAGTTTCATCGCGAAGTAACTGAGCGTGCCGGCACCGATTACGGCAATGGTCATGCTTTTGCAAATACTATTATAAGCAAACTCCACACGATTAAATTAAGGTACTAATCTTGTAGAGTTGAGGTATTAATTGATACGACATACCTCGTTTTTTTAATTAGGATCATCTACGATTATTATTTATGACGATTACGCCGTGAACAAAGGCTATGAACACATAAGTCAGTATAGTCTTGATTAACAGGAACAATTAGCATGCAGATTTTATACTACTCCTACAGCTTATATTAAGTAGTAATTGTCGTTGATAATAATGTGTATTCAATAAAAAAAAAAGTTTCAATATCAACGTATAATTTGTCAACCAGAATGCGGTACATTGACGCATACCACTTGTTTCCTAAAATTATGTCATTGTCATTTAAGACTTGAAAGTTCAACACAACATGTATGTACTCGTAGCATAAAATTTAGTTTATTTCAAAAGCAAAATTCGCAATATTTCGACGAACTGCTATGATGTGGGTAACGACGAGTACATAGAAGCAATTCTTGACGTTATTAAAATACCGTGTCACATTGCAGTTACTTGGCTACATAATGAAAAAATTTACATGAACACAATCTATAGGTACCTGACACCGTGATACTTGACCTGACGTCATTACCTGACGCATGCTATTGACATAACGTCATGTTAGTTATCTAAGGCTATGTTAGTTACCTGAGCATTAAGTAGTTGTCTAGCTGCGGCGAGTTATCGCGCCTTCCTCGCAGAATCGCCACGGGCGGTAGGAGTCGGCAACGTCGGGACTTCTGCCACAGTCACCGCCTGCCGCCACCCCGGGGTTAGTTAAGCGATGCATTACTTACCGCGCATACGATGAATAAACGATTGTAACCAAGGGCTACGAAAATACTTGATAAACATCGAACGCTTCTACCACAGTATAAGGAACTTTCCTTGTACTGTGGTACTTCTATGGCATCCGTAGGACGAGGAATTGTATTGTGTCCCTGATTATTTCGTGAATTCATCGTATTCAAGGTTTTAATATAGCAAATGACATGTATTCCGTTGTTTGCGCAACAGATTTAAAAGCAATAGGACGCAATCTCATCTGGTAGAAATCAACGACACGGTCGACGACAGATCGTATTTGCTGACTATATTCATCATCATCATATCAACCGTAACGTCCACCGTTAAACGAGGTTTCCTCCATTGGGTGGGAATATGCCATAATCCCCACGCTTGGCAGGCGTCTTAAGCATCGCAGTAGAAGTTATAAGTTCTTCAGAAGGTGCTGTTTCCTACTTTATGGTATTTGTTCCCTAGTCACCACGGGAGGGGGACTTCTATGCAATTCATTCCTAAAATGCAATTTGACACAAGGAACTTAAAGCTAGATTTACACCATCTGTTTTCGTATCGATTTATAGACCTAAACACATACCTATTATCACCAGGTCTTTTAATCCATTATAGGCAGAGCAGAGGTATCAAACCACAACTTTCGCCAAGAGTGTAATAATCCCATGAAATAATGGGCGATCCAAATACTAGATATACTCAATGGTACACAAGTTGACTATTATATTGAATAAAGCCTTTTTAATTCTAGTCCAGGAGATAAAAAGCCATTTGTCTGTCATGTGCGTGACAGAAGAAGCATCTGTTATTTATTCATCACATCTTAAAGGTTATTAATCGCCCTGATAGCGAAGTAGGTATTCGCGTTGCAGCCGATAACGAATGAGGCAACGATTACTATGTTATTTATATTACGATAAGTTTTATCTAGTCGCGCTTTCTGCTTATCCCGCGAATATTTCGCATTAATACTTAAAATGTTATTATTTAATATTTCCTCAACAACTATGTAAAAAGTTAAATTATAGGCGATTATGAAAAAATACCTACAGGAATTTGTTGCAATTTCTAACAGGCAGATAAGGGACTTACATATTCTAAACAAATGGTGTTAGTGGGCGTATGAGCTGATTTGAAAATTTGCGTGGAATGCTCCGTCATTCATTATTTTATCTACACCATTGCAAAAAATCCTCGATAAGTTTCTGAAACAGCTAGCTTATTGCCAATAAAACATCCTGTTACTTAGTACCCATAATATCATCCAAACGAGTGTTATAATGTTGTACTTAATAGCATAATGCAACTCCTTTTACAAAACGCCCAGAACACCACAGCGCCGTGTTTAAAAAAAAAACTGTTATTCGAATTCACGGCGTATCCCTCCATTTTTGTTCGATATAATTTATGCCTGATAGGTTAGCCTTTGACCACAATCTCACCCGATGGTAAGTAATGATGTGGTCGAAGATGTTGTTCAGGCTAACCTTGAATTACTGATCTCAAGGACAGCTGCCGGAACACACCGTTAGGTGCTTGGCGAATAATACAACTAATATTACAATTAGATATATATCATTATTACAGACGGATCTGTAGTAATAAAACTTTGCGTAGATTGTAAAAGATACCGATCAAAGATATAAAAGTGGTGCCTGGCTAGAATTATGGACCCCTGTGGGGGACGTAAGAAGCTACAAAGGATAACAGACGGTGCAGCAGCAGAAGGCAGCAGAGCCTTCTGATGATTTGCCATCTTACACTGGGTTACCCAAGACGTCAGCCACGAGCGAGGGTTATGGCAACACCCATCACATGGGGGAAGCATTTGTTCAATGGTGGATATTCCGGTTGTTGATGATGATGTGACTGTATTAAGGTGTTGACGTATGAGGCTGATAAAATTTTATATAGTATTAGGAATTCACGAGCAGCAGACAATACAGGTGTGAGATACGGCACGATCAATAATATCTAATTATCTGTGCACGAACGTCCAACGAATAAAGGCCAGTCATGTCATTTGCTCCAAATTCGATAAAGCACATTGGCGGTGAGAACATATATAGAGATAAATATTTTCACAATGAATAAGTTAACCGTAAATAGAACCAAAAAGCAACACACAAGCAAGCATGACGTTCATGACACCCACTTAGTTAGATTAGGAACTGATATGGTAAAGACCCACGTCATACTTCGTAGGGACAAACGTATTCAGAGTAGAAAAACCTTGAATTATTGAAGTACCAATGATTACCTTCGTATAACCAATAACAGCTTTGCAACGGTCGTTATGATGATTTCGAAATTTGTATCGCTCTGGTAGCATTTCATTAAAAATGTAAGGTTTTGTATTTTTTTATAGCTGATAGGCTAGCCTGTGACCACTATCTCACCTGATGGTGAGTGATGATGTTGTCGAAGATGTTGTTTAACTTAATCTATAATTACTAGCTCTCAAGGACAGTTGCCGGAACACACCGTTAGGTGCTTGGCGACCGATTTTCTTTTCAAAAGCCACTACGACCATGCTGTAACGACTCCTATCCTAAGACAACAATAGGGACCGACCGCTTAGTGTGCGCTCGATCTGCCTCGAAGAACGGAAGTGCTCAGTAGTAATGTCACTAACGGTCACCCATCCAAGTCCAAATCCAAGCGCGCGGGTGTTTATTAAACTGATCGGTTAAGAATAGCTAAGTAAACTTCGCTACGAGCGTTTCAAAATATTCTATTCAGCAGCATGTCAGCCTAATCATTTGCGTATCTTTTGTGTAATTGATGTACAATAAAATGAAGTACCTAATATAATACTGTATATACCTATGTTTATTTTGTATTCATTTCATAACTTATGTAATTAAACATGACAATTAACTGCGCTGAAGAGCATGATTATAACATATTTTGTAAAGTTATTGAACATTATGACAAAGGTGTTAATGAATTGCATAATTTTTGTATGCCGTTCAATCTACCGCTTGTTTTTAAGCAAAACTAACCAGTCTGACGTCTTATCAATGGAACTGCATGTGTAATTATTTCATGAATTAACAACTGTAGTGTAGTGAATCTGATCAGGGTCCTTATTGTCTGATGGTAACGAAAATTATCTTCATTTTGAAATTCAAACACCATACTGGGCATCATTTTCCAAGAAAAGTGTCAAAGTTATGACAAAATGAAGTTCATTTCCATAACCATTAATGGGCGGGTTCGGAAATCACCCAGGTGAATTTTTACAATCACTCGAGGTCCTCCGAAAAACAATTAAAAGTTCACTTGATGCAAAACATGCTGAGGATTTTCATCTGTCAGGTTTATGGCAGTTGTGATTTGAAAGTCCGTTTACTGTACGTTTTTTATTCATTGCAAAAATATAATATATAAAATTCTCGTGTCACTAGTTTGTAACAAAACTCCTCTGAAACTGCTATGAAAGTTTGTGTGTATATTCAGTAGGTCATAAAATAGGACGTAAACTATTTTTCAAATGGGTATATTAAACTTTTTTTTCATATTTGCCTATAATGCAAAACAACATTTGCCAGGTCAGCTAGCTTGTTATAAAATATTACTTTAAATAAATAAGTTGAACCTTTATTGAATGGATATTAAATTATCAAATTAATTGTATAATTATTGTCTATGAAAAATATACGCTAGGGGTTGGGAAATAATTATGACAACTTGTTACTTGAGTTACTCGATGCTCGTTCGGGAAAGACTTCTCTCTTGACCTTCTAGTAAAGTGGCAATTTATTTACTGCCTAGTTAGTTACTCGGATAATAAAAGTTACAATTATGGTTTTTCAGTTTCACAATAGAAAACAGACTTCTGATTAACAACTCGATTGTCAATTGAAGGTTCTTCGAAGTAAATTCAAATATCCTTTCAAAATCTGTCAACAACGTCCCTCATTCATACGTCGAAAATAATTTTAATCAAGAAGTTTTTACCCAATATGAGGATTGCAATAACAACCATTTTTTTTAAACCTATATCAATTATGGCCAGATGAACCAAAAATTAAGTTAGTGGTCACTTTAACTGCGGATTAGTACTACTCAGCCATTGTGAAATTCATATGCACGTATCCTTGTGACTAAAACCGTTAATTAGCCTTCTCGAGACTTTACTTGAATGTAGTGAAAGATGCCCTAAGTTAACATATTACATGACGTTTAACCTTGATTAACTGACATGTGTTACACTGGTGAGACATCACTTATCTCATCACAATACTAGTAAGATAATACATTAGGTATAATGGCACGAAATTATACAAACAACCGAAAAAGAAAACTTGCGTATCAATTATTTAACGAACCATACATGATACATCATATCCACAACTACAGATAACCTTAAACGAAATTCAATATACATGGAATTAGGAAACCTTTTTTTTATGCTTGATAGGTTAGCCTTTGACCACCATCTCACCTGATGGTAAGTGATGATGTGGTCGAAGATGTTGTACAGAACCTAGAATTACTGGCTCTCAAGGACAGCTGCCGGAACACACCGTTAGGTGTTTGGCGACAGATTTTCAACTTGAGGGTGGTAGCTAGCCAGGCGGGCATTCGTAATGTGCCATACCACCATGCAAAACATAATAATTGACACGATTTCACTTAAATATTGAACTATTTTCAGCGACGCTGATGTTATTATTAGTAAAGAACAATTTTTTATACACTCAGCGAATTGATAAGGTCGTAACAAATGAATTTTACCGGCCGAGTATATTTTCATTTTATTCTGATGAAAGTGTGTTGAACTATGTGTTTTACATTTAAACTAGCTAGAATAAAATAAAATTTTAATAAAATAAAAAAAGATTTTATTCTAGATAGTCTTAACGATTTGATTATTTACATAAAAAAATTGCGTCACCAGATGGAGAAAATTGTGAATTATTTTTAATGCTACTTTTTTTTCTGATAGGTAAGCCTTTGACCACAATCTCACAAGATGGTAAGTGATGATGTGGTCGAAGGTGTTAACAGGCTTAACCTAGAATTACTGGCTCTCAAGGACAGCTGCCGGAACACACCGTTAGGTGCTTGGCGACAGATTTTCTTCTTGAGGGTGGTCGCTAGCCAGGCGGGCATTCGTAAAAATACCCTTCCACCATGTGGTGAAGCTCAAGCCCGCGGCGGGATTCAAACCATGGAACTGCTGCGCGGCAGTCCATAGCCAAAGCCACTGAGCTATCACTGCTTCCTTTTCAGGTTGATGTTGGTTCTAGTCCCACAAATATCTTGATGTGTGTCTTTCTGGTACAGCAAGTCAATTCAGCCTATGGATTTTAATGCATGGGGTAACCTAATATCATTCTATTCTAAAACTTGGATCAGTTTAGTCTTTATTAGTTAAATTATTACTTTAGCGTATTGATGGTTCGTTAAAGTGTTATATTTTTGAGATCGGATTAGTTTTAATGCACGAAGTTGTTTACTTTTATTTAATAACTTTACAGTGCTTAATTAGAGATGTTGTGAATCTAGAGATTTAGTACCTATATAATATATAAAAATCGTCTTTAAGGGTAATTTATTCATAGCACTTTCAAAGCAAATATAGTTTCACCAAACACCCAGTGTTAAAACTCGTTGAAATTTTTGCATGCTTGGGGCCTAATATATATTCTCCTACTTTGCCTGTTCTCTGTAAAATATGTGTTTTGGAAATTATTCACACAAATTGTATTGTATGGGAATTTTTCATTTAACATTTTGTTATAAAATAAACAAAAGAGCGAAAATCGCACAAACCAGAATCATAAATATACTCAAAGACATGCTTGAAAAAAATCACCTAGTTTGAAAACTTGGTATTTAAAATATGACAAAACTAAGTTTGTATGGAAACGCTATAAATACATTTCCTTTCTTTTCCATATTAGACAATGTACCTAACACGGAAGCAACTAAGCAAAATATTGGTGTAAGTTTAGATACGTAGTAACTTAGTAACATTACTTAAGGAAAACATGAACACTAAAACGTACATCGATCTGTGTCCCTTCAATTGCCCAGTCTTTAATTAAATCTAAAAGGGTTATAATGTTAAATACTTATCGACGTTGGTTGGATATTGCCACCTTATATATTTGTATTTTTTTCCATTTTTATTTTATTTATTTTCACGACATTTATTTAATTACATAATTTTAAATTTTTTACAACATTCATATATAAAAAATAAATATTATAAAAAACTTAAAACTAGGATGCCGCCAGCAGCGGGGCAGGGCCCAAGCTACCAGCGGTTAGGACTGCAGAGAGAGGAACCTTCGGACAATGCGTGTGGTATCGAGTATCACTGCCTTCTGCATCTGACCCTTGATCCAACCGTCTAGCGAGAGTCTCTTGAGGTGTTGGTCGAGGCTCTTCGCTATTAGGCCGTTCGCCGAAACGACTATCGGGACAATGATCGTCGAGTCAACATCCAATTTTTAATTTAATTTTATTATTAATATTATTATTTTTTGTACAATGGATCATGTGTCTGAATTAAAGTCTTATTATTATTTTAAATAAAATTGAAAAATAACATAACTTTTTAGCCTACGAGTATTTCGAGTATAGCGCATCACGTGTAAACTTCTTGAGTAATTTTGATAATATTTGTGTACATAATTCCGTTTAACAGGTATTTTTTATCTGTTATTTGTTAGTTTTTTTTATGTTATTCCTAAGGTAATTAAAATATTAGCAATTGGCATATTACTACATAATCTGCTTATGATACGAATAAGTTCATGTCATAGGTGACTGCGATAAACATTCGACCCATCACTTATTGGACTAACTGCGTTATCTCGTTTCTGAGAATTATATTGTTTTGATCTCTATATGAAATAAAATTGTCAGTTTATTAAGATTATATCACATACAAAAAAAACGTAATCAGTACTAATATTATAAATGAAGAAGTAACTCTGTCTGTCTGTTACGCTTTCACGCCAAAACTACTACACCGATTTGAATTAAATTTGGTATGGAAATAGTTTGAGACCCGGGAAAAAACATAGGATAGTTTCTATCCAACAGCGCAAAAAGAGGTTAACGTTTTTGCGCGATAACCGACATACGCGCGGGCGGAGCCGCGCCCGGAAAGCTAGTATAATATACTAAATTTTGGTGTAGTAGATTATTATGCATAATATTATCTTACTTAAAGTAGGATCATACGTGAATTTCCTGGTTATTTTTAACGAGAGCTGGACAATGACGCGTAAATATAGCAATATATGCGTAACTTGAATAATATAAAGCATTAGGATTGTTTAGAGCAGTAGAAGCCGATATTTTGTTTATTTGGGACTTAGCCCATTATCTCCCCGTATGGAAAGTGATGATGCGATCATAGATGTCTTTAACTATCATCTAAAGTATTAACGATGCTGCCGTGCCAGTAAAATATGTCCATAAAACCCTTATATTAATTAAACTTATAATTTCACCGACTCATTAAAGTCCTACCTCTAGTTTTTTGTTGCAAAGCTGTTACTGGATAGCGATACTTAACACTGTTACATTTAGACAAATGTACATATAGTAAAATGGTTAGACTTTACAGTGTGACATGTTAAAAGACAATATTCTGCGTAATTACCTTCGAGATATCTACGCCCGTGACGCCCTTGACGAGTTCTGGGATGCACTGCACGATGTTGAGGACCTCTCCAGTAAGTTTGGCAGCGCCGACTTCACCGCCACCGCACGAAACCATCGTCACCTTGCGTGCTTGCGACAGCGGCGCGGCTACTTCCGCTGCGATCTGTTGGCAACAAGATCCGATTTGAAGACATGCTTTCTTATATAAAAAAATATTGAGACGAGCAAGTGGGCCGCCTGATGATGAACCCTGCTCATGAACATACTTGTTTGTACGATCCCAGAGTGCACCAACATTTTTTTTAAAGTAATGGTTTAACTTAAACCACTGTCTGCCCTGTCTGCACGTGATGATTTTGTCGAGGATGGTAAGCAGGCGTAATCGAGAAGATACTGGATCTGAAGGACAACTGGTGGAACACGTATAGCACATTAGATGCTTTGCGACAGATTTTCTACTTGAGAGCGGTAGCTAGCCAAGGGAGGATCCTAAAAATGCCCTACCACCATGCCATGCCAAAGTACCACTTATCACTTAACCATGTATACGGTGCCGCAAGCGGCGCTGCATTGCGTTCTGCTTGAGTTTGCTCTCAAATGTCATGTATCCATAATTTCACAAGATACCTGGTCCTACTATATACTAAATGCTGTTTAGAGTCTGAATTACTTTACAAAGCGCTAGTATCCATCGACACGTCGTCCTTGCCAGAAATCCTTCCAAATAGTCTCATGTAATAATTACCTGTCTCACGTACTATGCAACCTTTCAACCAAGTATTGTAACTAGACATACATTGAAAACGAAATGACATAGCATGTACAATGTCACATTTACATATTTTTTTTAACGGAAATATTATGGCTTTCCAAAATTATTTGATACCGTTTAGAATGAGTGAACGCTCTCTAAAATAACATTAAGCTCTTTCATCTTATTTTGCTATCCATTTTAATCCTCAACAGAGATCTAGGAATGAAATACAAAAGACATACCACTGATAGTACTGCTGGCACTCTATAGTTTGACCGGGACGGAAAGAGCATGAGTTCACATGTGATCGATATTGTCGGATAGATCTTACGATATCAGTTTAAAGTTCTTAGGCACGCCAGTTCTTTAGATAGATAGATAACACTTTATTGTACTTTCTTATTACAATTAATATAAGTAACAAAATATTTTTTCTTAAGATAAAAAAAAGATAGTACAATCGGCGGCCTTATTGCTAGGCAGCAATCTCTTCCAGGCAACCGTAGGCAGAAAAATCAATTTGATTAACATCATAAACTTACACGTATTAAATTATTTAATTGGATAGAAAATTAACTAAATACCTAAATATTTCATTTATCTATAGATCATATTATATTACACTTAGATAGTTAAATATAACCGAAATAAAATAAAAATAGGCAGGTGAGAATATGCCATCTTGTCTCAAACTTGATAGTAACTTACGGACGATTGGTTTTTTTTCGAATTCGTAAAACTGACTATTTTTTCTTGTGATAACTCTTAAGTCAAAATCATCCACAACATTTCAATTTTCAATTGATGAATTGACCATCCGTGGTGGGAGGTGTAGGAGAGTAGGAGGGCCCGGCTGTCGTTGCTATTTGTGGTGTATGTGTGTTTTGGCGGGATGTCGGTTTGATTGTAGGTCAGTTTCGGTTTTTGAAGCTTTAATCACATTTCTGACGGTTTTTTTGCAGTACCCCGTAGCCTCCGCAATGATTTTGGCAATATTCGCTCATCACATTTAAATTTAAATCTTTCTTTGTCTACTTTTCTTTTCTTAAAATATTCGGCCACCTTAAAAATGATGATCTTAACATCACGAGATAACGCACCCATCTTTGAATATTTATCTCATGTACTTCTGACATAGTCAGTCAGTCAAATGACATTAGCGACCGCCACGACCGTTGACGGCGGCGGTCTGACCGAGCGCAACCACATGAATAAATATCCATACATAAGGAAAGCTTCACCACTACACGCACAAGTATATGTGTGCACCGTGTCACGACATGCCGCGCGGGGGTTACAGGGGCATCCGCTCGGGTACAAAACCAGATTGAACCAGCTCAGCCAGGGGACGAAGTTAAGGGGTGTCACAAAGCAATACGACGCAGACGATTATGTAGTTAGTTTTATCACAGTATTAATATTGTTTTGTAAAACCATAATAGTATTCGACAAGTCGTTTTTGTTACCTATATACTTTTTTATGTTATTGTGACGGAACAATAACATAAAAAAGGCCCAAACATAAACTCGAGGCCCACCTTATGTTAAGCGGACTAACCTCTGCCTATAACAGATGCATTTCGTCACAAGTCACGAATTGCACTGCGCCCGCCACCGAGTTTTGAACTTTTTGTGATAAATGTACTATTAGGTATTTTGATAAAAGATAATATACTGCATAAAAATTGAAGTGATGTATATCTTATGAGAACCAAACCCATAAAATGTCGGTTGCGCCCGATGAAAGTTGCTCTGATTTGGCTGAAAATAAAAATGTAGGTTGTTCTGGACGTCCTCATTCCGAATTCAGAACTTATTTTTCGATGACGTCTGCCAAGTGAAAAAAGTTACTCCGATTTGGCTTCAAATCGATATCTAAGTTGTTCTGGATGTCCTTATTCCAAATTTAGAATTAATTTTTCGAAGACGTCTGCCAAATAAGAAATCCAATTTGGATGAAAATCGATATCTTTAGGTTGTTCTGGACATCTTTATTCCGAATTTAGAATTTATTTTTCTATGACGTCTGCCAAGTGAAAAAAGTTACTATTTGTCTGAAAATCTATATCTAGGTTGTATAATGGACGTCGTTATTCTGAATATCTATTTTTTTTGATGACGTTTGCCAAGTAAAGACAAATGACGTATCTCGAAAACGGTGAGAGATAGATATGGGAGGTTGTAACAATTATCGTAGGAATCGGAAAAGCATTCGAATGATAAGTGTTAAAAATCCGAAATGGCGGAATTCAAGGTGGCCGCCATACAAAGTGCTACGGATGCAGTGGGGTCGGATTGCTTTTCCGTAAGTGATATCCGCGTAATCAATAATAGGCCAAAATTTTGTTGTTAGCATATCTTGATAGCGTGATCCAAAAAGTGATTAAAAACTTTGATGAAAGAATTGACCTCTGTCATCGTGCTCGTAGTGGACATCATTCATAATTGCTAACTTTTCTCTTCGTAATACAATAATAATTTGAATCATCTTCATCTAAATTTTTTGTTATATTTTGTTTTAGAAAACAAAGTTTTTGTTGAAAAACCCTTTAGTAGAGAAGCGAAAGAGATTTCACTTTTAGGGTTCTGTAACGAAAAACGAGACCTTTAACTAATCCTTGGCCATCGCTCTGTCCGTCTGTCCGATCTTTCTTTCATTTGTCGTGGAACCATTACATGGTTCCGTTGAAGGTACCGTGCTGTTTTCTATTAACCGTGGTAACATTGAATCGTCAGACTAAAATTTCCCCTATACTAAAAATTTAAAAAGTGTCAATTTGACACCTGTCACATCTAAGATCACCTGTCACTTCGACATGTGTCATGTCTGTCCATTAGTCCGTCCGTCCGTTCGCTTGTCTATGCTCATTGCCAAATTCCAACTCACAGTGGTCCGGTTTTCCATTTTCAATAACTCAGTAACAGCCCTATGACAAAGGGGTGAAAATTTTTGATTTTGGAAGCTTTCCTTCTGTACGGTTTTATTCATGTGGCGCAACAGCCGATGCTCCCCCCGTCTCGCCGCGCACATACCTAAGGCGTGGTACAGCGGTAATGGTCAAACTATAGTGGCACCCTTGACGATCAGCCATTGATCATGACCATGACAAAACTACATAGAAAAGAGAACTGAGGGCTTATTGTCTACCTATTATGGCAATGAAAACGAAGTTCATTTTGACATTTGTGATATTTGATCTAATTATGTAGTTCATAATTAGATCAAATATCACAATGAAGTTCATCTTCATTACCATTCTAGTTACACAATAAGCTCCCTGGGTCTGCAAATTCAATATGTTTATATTTTTGAATCATTCTATTGTTGATGAAGATTTATGGCTGGTTAAGATATATACATAAGGCGAGATTATCTAGACCACTTTCACCTACGTCTTATCTAAGTCAAGACGATGATGGAGATGGGTGAGTAACAGATTACAATCCAAGAAGTTGATGGAGATGGGTGAGTAACAGATTACACTAGAACATTATCCATAGGTAACTAAATGTTCAATCATCCGCAATAAGATATTGCGACAAAATTCTAAGTGATTAACAAGGTGTGAGACTTAGGAAAAACAAGCGTGAGTCATTGCATTATGAAACTTCATGTCATCTCGAGCTCATGGTGAAAGTGACTCAAGATTTAACCTCAATTCCGTAGCAGCCGCTCACAAGTTTAATGAGTGGTCTATCTTTATGCTTACTATGGGGAAAAAGTTTCATAAACGTCTTGAGAATTGTTATAGAAAATTTCTATATCAATTTTCAAAGCTCTAATACACACAACTAAGAAAAAAAAAATAAGTTCTTTCTTATTTTGTGATGTCACAGGTAAATACCTAGATACTCTTTGAATGCACAACGTGTGTGTTCGCCATAATGCTTCGTGTGTGTGTGTGTGTGTGACCAAAATGCCTTTATTTAACTTATTAAACGGTACTTATTACTATTAAACGGTTTTTAGAGCTAAAAATATATATTTTTAGGTTCGGCTTCCTTTGTGTATTACTAGACCGTTGCTGTAGGAGTGAATAAAAACAAAAAATAATTAAACTTATTGGGTATAGGCCGCCCTCATAGTTCTCCAAGCACTTAAATAGCATTCCAAAATTTAAATTTTCGCGCACTTTCGTTAATCAGAGCATTCTTTGAGAGAGTTAGATCTATCCATTTATACCCATCGTACTTTTTCAATAGGGTTAGGGACTCACTCTCTTAAAAAAAAACACACAACGCCACTGCCACGGCAGTTCGGACACAAAAAATAATATAAATTCAGAAACACTACGCAGGAAGCAATCAACTATGCACAAACACTGGCAGAAAAAACCTCCGCAGACGCCAGAAAGTAAATCACCACACAGAGCCCCGTGAGTTCCTCCTTCAGTTCTACTCATATCATCTCTTTACAGTCCACTTGTGTCATCTTACAACCTATTATCTTCAAATCCCCTGCTACAACGTAGTCTTGAGTAAATATTTTGAATTATCGAATTAAGCTTTTTGGTATCTAGATAAGTTATATACAAACCTTAGGGAGTGTGTCAAGCATCATATCGGTCATAGCTGCTGAGCCGTATTCCTTCCAAGCTTCGGCCTTCTTCGCCATTTGTTCTGCGTCTGCAACTGCTTTGGCCTTGATCGCATACGCTTCAGCCTGCATTCAAAAAATAAATTTTAAGTCTAGAACTATACACGCATTTTCCAAAACCCTTAAGCAGGAGCCGGGTGTCATTTATTACCCCAACGAAACTTACTTTGCAGTTTAAGTTCCTACACTCCTGCGCAACTATTTCATCTCAGAACGTCGCAGGGTGCGGCAGGCGCCAGACACGCGTCGCTCTAATATTTGTGGAAGCGGTACCTAGATTTCATTATTTGACTCATGGGTCAGAAATTACCCTCAACTCCGGGAATAGTTGAATTTGTACAGACATTTTGTAATGTTTTATCTTAATTTCAGCAAGTTATCTCACGCCATGTTCATTTTTAGGTGTAATTAATTACTTTCATATGTAAAGACCATACTGTTAAAGCTGTGAGTTTCATGAACCACATGCTTGACTAAAGTTTTTGAGGAGTTTATGCAAGGGACTTGTTTTGAGTTGTAATTTTTAGTTATATACAGCATGTGCGTCAGTCGTTATACCGTGTGGGAAAAGAATAGGTGTCTTGTATTTGTAAATAAATCATATTTTGCAGTAAATAAACTTGTTTATTACAATATTCTTATTTCAAATGGTAATACAATAGTCCACTTACTGAAAATATGATACACCTTTATGTTTTTTAAGTTTGGTTAAGTTGTTACACGTTTTGGCAATGCAGTATGCCATTGTGGAAAGCTATCACATCGGCGGACGTAACGAAGACTAACACGTGAATCACATCCTTTTTTTTTATTCATGCTCTTAGTTCGGACATTATGAGAGATATAGATAGCTGATGACCCCATGTATGTCGTTGTTTTGAATATACAAATGAAAGCTACAATAAACGGAGTTTCGTTAAAAAAAATAGAAGTATAGTAATCATTCTGAAAGTTAAGTGTTTGAAAAGGCACCTCTTTCGATCATATAAGTCTAGTGAATTGTGGAATTGGTTGATAGCCCACCGTCCCCTATGGTTTTTGAATGTTTAAAATAATAAAATTAGTGCACAAGATTCGTCTCAGTCGAGTATGTTCCGATAGTCTAGAGGTCAAGGCACTCGGAGCAAATCCGGGTGACAGGAATTGTGTTCTGTAATAATTTTCAAATGAGATCATGATTTGAGCATTTCTATACGACTGCAATCCTAAGGGCTCCTATACATGAGCGGCGTTTGCCATCGGCAGGGGCAACTGCAGCCATCGCCGATGAGGCGACGGCAGTTAATACTGCCGTTGGCAAATGTACTCGTATAATAGCGCTAACAACAACCAGGAACGACATGGTTTACATTTTCTTCAAGTTCTATGTCGCAATGCCAACCTTGGGAATGCTCTTGTTTTAGTAATACTACCTTTCGGTATTTTAGAGAGGACAGTGAATAGAACAGTTGGGCACCTAATGTGCAGCAACACAAAACTTACGTCAACATGTTTTTCTCTTATGATTTGTAACGCTCGTCCTATGGAAAAATATGGAGCTTCAAAATCTCAGGCATACTTTACACTTATTACGACCACAATATAAAACTCTGAGAAGGGTAGGATAGTAGAAACATGTACGAGCTCACCTCCCCGCGAACTTTGACGGCTTCGGCTTCTGCCTCCGCTTCAAGAACGGTCTTCAGTCTGTGCGCTTCAGCCAACTTCTCCAGTTTGAACTTCTCAGCTTCTGCAGGCCTGTGATTACATTTTCAAATTAGAAGAAAACAATTAAATGGATGGACAAATATTTATTATTCTCTAAAACATACTATATCATATGTATCAGCCGGATTATCCGCTGCTAAACACAGCCTCCTTAAAGGGGGGTTTGCCATAATCACCACGCTAGACAGGCGTCTTGGGGATCTCAGTTTAAGATATTAGTTTCTCAGAAAGTGCTGCTGCCCACTTTCCGTTATTTTAACTGTAGTCGCCTCTTACGACACCCTCCCTGTGGGTAAGGGGGAATGACATTCTAGCCCGGCCGATAAACATGCAATAATTGATAGTTAATTATATGTTGATTGATGATCGTCTAATATCATCCCACTTTTGCCCGTTTTCACTACACGTCCGACATTTAAAAAGCAATTTTTAAAGAGTGCCTTAAATATAGATACAATTTTGCGATGACAAAAAATGAAATTCAAGGTCGGCAGCAATTTGTAGCATGTTTGCGAGTGACCAATGTTCAAAATGTGGACCACAATATCATCATAATTAATGAATTGATCTGAGTCCATAATAAATTGATATTACGCTATTTTCCCACACCCAAATACAATCTTTTGTGAAACGTGATAAACCAAAGGCAAAAGCAGTTGACTACCGCACAAGGGACCCATTAATCATACTGCGGATGACGTTCCACACCGCGTGATGGTACAGCATTTTGGCAAATGGTTAGCTGGTCAGTCACCACGTCGGAGAAGAAAATCTGTCGCCAAAAATCTAACGGTGTGTTGTGGCAGCTATGCTTTTTAACCAGTTTTGACCCTTGGATAAGATTGACTAAAGATTTTAATATTGATAAGTTTGCAATACGCCTGCTAGGCGAATTACATTACAAAATTACAAATTTATGAGAGAAAAAAATATTATCATGTGCGGGATTCGAACCCGCGTCCATCCACCCCTTTAGCCGGGGTATGCTCTAACCAATTGAGCTAACATGACACAATAAGCTCTAATACTCATATCTTTAATTCTTGCTCTCGTTCTTCAACCATTACTAAGAACAGTTATGACCTGCGCACAGTAGCTTCTAGTTCCTTCTCTCGTCGTTGTACCTCCCACTTTTGGACGGCGATCTCTTGCGTACGCTCTACCACTGAGATTTGCATCTGCTCTTCTTTGATGCGCTGTTTTGTTTTTGCCGCTTGTAGTTCGTATGCCATTTCAGCTTCTGCCTGTAATTGTATTTTGGAAAGTAAGTATATGGTACAGAGGTCATTGACGACTGCAGATTCAATTTAACTTGAGGTAAGAGCACTCTTAAGAAGCAGATAAGAAGTAATAACAATAGATTGTCAAAGTAGGTATAATATCAGTTATATCTCAGTTGAAAACTAAAACAAGTAAAAAACTCAAGTCTTGTCCATGATTGCAACATATTTTTTAACATGGACTTTATTTTTATAGCTGATACGCTAGCCTTTGACCACGATCTCACATAGTGGTAAGTGATGATGCTGTCGAAGATGTTGTTCAGGCTAACCTAGAATTCCTGGATCACAAAGACTGCTGCCGGAACACATAGGTGCACGTTAGGTGCTTGGCGACAGCTTTTCTACTTGAGGGTGCCTATCCAGGCGGGCATTCACAAAATGCCCTACTTCCATGCTGTAACCACTGCAACCTTAAGACTACAACCAGGACCAACGACGGCTTAACGTGCCTTCCGAAGCACGGAAGCGCTCTGTAATAATGTCACTAGCGGTCACCAATCCAATTCATGACCGCAACGGACGTTGCTTAACTTAGCTGATCGGTTAAGAACGGCTAAGCAAACTTCGCTATGAGCGCTTTAACTTAAAGGATCAGGTTCTCAAGTCAACTCGAAAATCTACCGCATCAGGAAAAATAAAATATTTTCTGTTTATTGCAGAAGTGTAAATCTTTCTACCAAATATATAAACAAATTATACCTTTTTCGTCTGAACTTCTACGTCGTACGCAGCCTTTTTAAGCTCGAAGTCTCTCTGTGCTTTTGCTATCTCAGTGTCGTTCAGGAATTTGGCCGCCATTCGCTGTTCTTCTGCCATTGCTTCCTTTATCTTAGCCTCCGCTTGAGCTTCCGCTTCGCCTATGCGAGCGTCTCGCTTTACTTCAGCCGTGCGCGCCATACCCAGTGCTTTAAGGTATCCCTAATAACATAAACGTAATTAAATATATATAACCGAAAATTTCACGGTTATGAATATCACACAAAGCCAACGTCGAAAGGCAATATGAAGCATAGGCACTGAAAAATGCCTCTATTGACTGTTCACTGGCGTCTCCAGAAAATGTAATTCAGCAAGTTTTTCAAATTAGCAAAAAACAGGTTTTCCCACAAAATATCTCTGATATTTATTATTGAGATCTTAATAACGTGGTTGTGAGCTACTTATCACGCGGTTTATTGTGATAAACAGAAATGATAAAAAAACATTAAAAAATTTACAACTGTTGCAAAAAGCTATTAACGCATAGTTACAGTGTGTTATTTATTCTACATACACTCCGAAAATCTTCATTTGTAATTTCCACACAGGCTATATAAAAGCTAAGCAACACAATATAAAGTGGTTGATATACAGAATACCTACAACGCGGTCACATTAACTCGACGCATCGCTGGAATGCAGATCCCCGCCCGCTTCCCCCCGCATTCCCTTTTCTCGCCCGCCGTGTGTCAGTACACAGTACACACCGTACTTGAGCGCCAAAATGACGTCACAAGGTCAAGCGTCTAGTTAATTAGTTAATATGACCGCGTTGTAACAGCTGAAGATTCTGTTCCAATCGACGCTGCCAACTGCAACTACAAGCAAGTGCCGCGGCTAAATGCAATCGGCAGCAGCGGCGGCACTTGGTTTGTATGTATGTATTTCCATGAAATGACTTCCGAGCGCCGCGAAAGCTGGTTAGTGGTGCCGATGCAGCCGCATGCTGGCACTAGCTGCTTGCAATTGCAGTCGGCAGCGTCGCTCGAAATATAACCCATAGTGTATACAGTATGTATACGATGGGAGTTCTAGGTATTCTCGGTGTGAATGTAAAAGACGAGTCAGAAAACTTATATTAATAATATACGAATATTCCTCTGCAATCTCAAACCACTTATAGCATGGCAAAATCATCTTTTCAACACGATCGAAATAAATTACACCGGCTAGCACTCACGGTGTTTAATGTACACCGTGAGTGCTAGGCGGTATATTTAGTAAATAATCCAAAAAAAATACTTTAATCTCTGAAAAATGATAATTTAAAGCCGTCTTAAGCTCTTCTGGAAAATCGCTTTTTTCAGCTTCGGTAACAAAACTTTGTCATTATGTCTGGGCTGTGGGGTGGATGGTCTCTTGACAACCACAATCTTGAATAACACCCTTGGCAACACACGAAGAGTGTACCAGAAGCAAGATACCAGCGTTAAGTTTTCACGCCTATTTTCTTTAATCGCTTCCTTAAAGTGACGTATAGTGGTTGCGGACATAAAAGGCCAAACCGCAGCACCTTATGCTGCGGTTTGGCCTTTTTTGTCAAATTTACTAACCAAAATCATTTTCGAGAATATTATAGCCATGAGCTTTTTAAACGTGCTGCACCCTTTTTGACCAACTGCATTGACTCGAGTTTACTCTCAGTGTCTCAGGTGACGAAGGTCTCTAAGATTCATCCCGCTAGAGTCAGCGATGCGAACGAAAACACTGGTTGTATTTGCATCACAAATCCCCAAAAACTCAACATTTAATTGATGCTTGTATCTGTGGTGGTGTGAGCATTTGTGGCACCCACCTTGCACTGACTTTTGAGAGGATAGCTTGCTTATCTCTGCTAAGTTGATTTTTATTCGAGCATCATCGAATAGAAGTTTCTCGACATTTTTAACCGACTTCCAAAAAAGGAGGAGGTTCTCAATTCGACTGTTTTTTTTTTTTCTTTTTTTTTATGTTTGTTACCTCAGATCTCTTGACTGGGCCGATTTTGAAAATTCTTTTTTTGTTTGAAAGCTGATACTTGTCGTTTGGTCCCATTTTAAATTTCATAAAAATCGGTCAAGCCGTTTTTGAGTTACACTAAAAAGATTGAAAAAAACATTTCACATTTAATTTTTTCACATTTTCTTCCGTGGTGGCACAAAGAGTATCACCTAGATCGAGGATCATCTTCAATGCTTTCTCTGCCTCTTTTAAATCCACTTGACCACTTTTAAATTGTAGCCAACTAAGGAGCAGAATCCTTGTAAGCGGCCAAAATCTCTTCACGGATGGATGACTTAATGAGCTTTTCTTTGTTTCGTCAAGAATTTAATAGCGGCGCGGTGCTCGATTTTAGTCATTTTGTTACACTCGATGCACGATTGTGAAAAAACGAATCATGGTAAACCGACGACATTTTCCAATTTTCACCTTGAATATTGTAGTTGTAGAAAGAAACATACACAAAAACTACCCCCTTTCCTAACAATATAGTTCCAATACCAAGAATACTTTGAGCTCTTCTCGTATATGTTTCTATGATTTAAGCTATTGCGGTGGTGCAAGAGAACGGCGAAAATATAGGATGTTCGACAGATATCAACGAGTGACTAGTATAAAATGTATGGTGTTATTCTCAATACAAGTAATGTCAAAAAAGTGATTTTATGTATCTACGCATAATAAATCAAATAATCTATATAATTATATGTATGAATATTATAATATCACGGAAATTGGCTCGATTTTGAAACTTATTTACCTGCCTAGAGCACTTACTAGCTTAGGTCGATTTCTACTCATAAGTATATAATATATATTCCGCATTTCAAGTTAATTTAGATCTAACTATAGAGAAGAGATGAAATAGGTAAAGAAGGTAAGTGCTCAGAACAAATTATACCCGAGCTTTTTAGCGCCAGATAGACGCTCGACAAATCTCAGAGGAATAGTTGCAAACTTCACTTTTCACTACTAAAACGAAAAAAAAAGAGGTGTGTTTGATGTATTTAAGTTTATAGTAAAGTGGCACCAATTAGAACTAACAAAATTAATGGTTTCCATGTTAATAACTTGAATATTTTTTCTCATGAGTTTGTCTGTAGTTTTACCGAATCTTAATGTGTATCTTTATCTCATAAATTAAAAAAAAAATACAAAATTACAATGAAAGGAATATTTTCTTTACGAACGGGATTTGGACCTACGATTCCCATAGCCGGGCCATGCTCTGCCAATTTTACTATCGTAGTGAGTGAGTCATAGCTCAAATTTATCGTTTCGTTTCTATCGTTTACCAGTTTTATGGAGCGGAGTTGAAATTTCTAAGCCTATACGCTTAGTAGGCGTAATGCAAAAATTAAAATGTATGTTATGATTTATTTAAACATAATATTATTGACACTTAGCATCGCTTTGAAATACAAGGGAGAGTTTACGCGGCTTATTTGGTACATTCGAAGTTATTGTAGAATTGAATTTTTAAAAAAGTACACGAAACAAGATGTTTTGACGTCAGGACAATTTGAGATCATTTATCAAATATGTACAAATTATATTATAAATTATATTTGTGTTATAGTAAAAAAAATACTTGAAAGTACAAATACTAAACCATTATGGCAGAGACAGACAAAAGGCATGTCAGTAATAAATAACACAGTAGAAACAGTAAAGTATGTTATCTTCATATAGCGGTACGTAACGCAGCTTGTATGCATGTGCGACGTGATGTGGTTCGCACACGGACACTTTTTAGGTCGACTAACACTACGGTATAAATCACGCAAACACTGCTGTCATTGGAAAGGCTTGGTTCATAACAGAAATACTGAATATGCACTGTTTGGGCGCAAACGATGTGAGCAGCTGCACTTATAACATCTGCTAGCTGTCAATTTGCTTCTACTCAATTAACCCAAAATAACCTTCACTTCAATCATCGACATAAAAAGTATTTCATTTCAAGGCATTAGGCATTATCCTATATTGTGAACAAGATGGTTTTACGTATACAATTCTAACCACACAACAAAAATCTCAATTATTTGTCAAAATTGGAGTTCAGCGCTGCTCTACTCTTCTGTGTGCGTTATATGCAGCCGGAGGTGACAATAGATAACATCATATTAGCTATCGTGGTGTTAGTTTAACACGTTACGAACCGAACGTTAGCGTGCAAACAGTGCAGCCCATATTTGCGTGACTTGAACCCTGAGTTTGAATATTTGAATGAACAAGTTAGGAACGGGCAAAAAATTGCGCATTTACATTATTATTAGGGGAAGGATCCCCTATAATATAAATACTATCGTCTCAACTGAAAACCATTACCGCACTCTCTCTCAACATTTTTTTTATTACAATATACAAATCGAGATGGGAACAACCCTGCGGGAACGCGCTGAGTTCTCAACGGGCCTCAAGATAGTTGTACTTTTCTGTTTCTACTATGGTAATATTAAATAGAAAAATATAATACGAACCCGATGAGAAAACTGAAAAAAAGGTTATATATCTAAATAATATTTTGATTCAATGATATCGGTAGGTCATTTAGTGAAGTGTGGGCCAATAAAAACTTTTTAGAATTGAATACATTAACAGTAAATTAGGTAATTTTGTAAAGCATGGAACGCTACAAGCTTTTTTAGCTTTTACATTAATTGTAAATACATTTTTTTATTTGTGCATAGTTAAATACTTAGATATAAAATAATATTATACAGCACGGCTTTATGATGCGTCAAGATACCAAGATATGGAAGAGTATTGTGAATTAACACAAAACAAGTGTATTAATGTGTTAATGTCCGTTTTTTATCGGATCCGAATTGTCGGTGATAGATATAATTCCGTTTTTTTATATTACGACCTCTTTTTTAAGCTTAATACACATTCATTCTGGTCTCTGATTGAGTTCAGTTTTGAATTTTATCTCTTGATTGATCGAACGGATTTGCAAACAACTTAGGGTTGGTCGACCTTTACAAAAGACCACATTTAATCGAGAAACATTTGGTGCTGGTGTATTTCATGTGGTGCATCAACCTAAATTAGAAATTTTCCTTGTTCTGCGGATAACAGAAATTGGCCCATCAAAAATCGAATAGTCGACTCGTTATTGATTTTGATAGTAAAGGTTCACTTTCCTGACTAGAAGGCGCAAACACACACACACACAAGTACACCTTTGGAGATGATACAATGAGTAGAAAAATACAACGAGTGGTAAAAAATATATAAATGGCATTGAAAATATACAAAATACTTTGTTATCTTCATATCAAACCCTTATCATCGCCTTTTTTTATGTAGTAAGATGGTAGAATCACAGAAATATACGTTTCTTTTCCGTGAAACAATTTTTCTTTTTTTACGCCTGATAGGTTAGCCTTTGACCACTATCTCACCCGATGGTAAGTGATGATGTGGTCGAAGATGTTGTTCAGGTTAACCTAGAATTACTGGCTCTCAAGGACAGCTGAACACACCGTTAGGTGCTTGGCGACAGATTTTCTACTTGAGGGTGGTAGCTAGCCAGACGGGCATTGCGCAAAATGCCCCACCACCATGCTATAACGACTGCCATCCTAAGACAACAACCGGGACCGACGACGGCTTAACGTGCCCTCCGAAGCACGGAAGCGCTCAGTAGTAATGTCACCAGCGGTCACCCATCCAACTCCTGACCGAGGCGGACGTTGCTTAACTTTAGTGATCGTTTCAGAATGGCTAAGCAAACTTCGCTACGAGCGCTTCATAATACTGCGCACATATACACCCATGTAATCGTTAAACATTGTAATAAAAGTTAATCTTGACTGTGATACATACGGTACAGGAATATTTATACAACATAATTTACCTACGTACTACAATTATATTAGCCACTTTTCGACCAAGTCAGAATGATGCATGTTTTGTGGACAGCAATTTAGCGTATAGCGATAGTATTTTTTTTTTTATATATATAACATACATATGATAATTTCAGTTTCTGCGTGCATCAGCATCAATAAAACCAGACCCGATTTCGCATCAGTACAACAAATGTTAAAAATAAATATTAATCCTTTAGTAAAGGTATTAAGGTTAATTGTATTCGAAGTGCTATATACATGCCACGTCAACGCTGAGTTGGAGCATGTAAAACACGTCCTAGAAAGGAATGGCTTTAACTGGGGTCAATGCAGTCGGTGGACAAGCACAAGCACAAGCAAACGTAAGCGTCCTCTCACAGCGCAGCGTTCTCCGATATATCTTCCTTTTGTCAAAGGGGTGACCGACAAAATTGGTCATTATCTGAAGCGAAAGTATGACATGAGAACGATATTCCGACCGCCTGGACAGCTACGACGGTTCCTTCGCTCACCAAAGGACAGAGAACCCTTTAGCGGCCCGGGAGTGTATAGGATTCCTTGTGACTGTGGTAAGTCGTACATTGGCGAGACGCAACGGAATATTGCAACTAGGCTCACTGAACATATAAGAAGTGTGAAAAACATGGACACTGTAAGATCGGCAGTTGCAGAACACGCTCACATCCCGGGTTCCTGTCATTTTGTGCGTTTCGATAAAGCGTCCGTTCTTGCGCGGGAAAAGTTCTTCGTCCCGCGTAAGGTGCGAGAAGCAATCGAAATATGTCGTCATCCCAACTTCAACCGGGATTGTGGGTGGAACATACCGCCGGCATGGAAAACTGTTCTGAACATCTGTGACTCTAATATTTTGCGCCTAGATCGTGAGACTGATACAGTTAGTGTAGTGTGTCATCAACCCTATTTTATCAATAACAGTGACAATGACAGTGAGACAAGTGGCAGTTCTGACGGTGACTTGACAAATGCGGCTGCGCCGGAGCAGACAGCGCCATCGCAACGTCAGTTACGCGCTGAGGCCCGTGCTCGTCGCTTCGCGCAATCGTATAACTCCCAGACGAAGGACTTCAAAACAGTCCGAAAGTGGTCGGAATCTTTCCGGTAAATATAACGCGGGTCCTAGCCGTTTAATAATAAGTTAATATGGATAAAACTCGCGATAGTTTTCAAAGTGAAATGTATTTATTATACGTCTAGCTCATAAAAATGCGAAGCGTAAAGGCATAAAGCTTCTTTTATCGAGATATTATATAAATAAATAAAATGCTAACTAGAATTATTTGAAGAGTACATAAGTTTTGCATAAACTTAAATTGCAATTGTGAACCTTTGAGGAAGGTCTCGCCAAGACAGCAATCATAACAACTAAAACGTACATTTTGACTTTTGATTTGATGTCTTAGGTTATGTAGGAAAACTGGATGGTCCGTCGAAGTAACACAATATATTTTTCAAACACATTAGCTCATAACGGGCCTTTAAAAGCACCGACTTTAGTGTCATAATATAGTCTACTACGCACTCGTGCTTTTAGTTTACTTTAGCCGCACTAGTGTTTTAAATACAAATAAAACAACGTTTCCACACTTCTCACCAAGGAGATTATAGTTTGTTTCGTTCGTTTTTCATATAAACCAAAGAGTTTTTTACGTACTGAAGTAGAACTTTAGAAGATTTAATTATAAACCTTTTTAATCAGATTATCGTTTTTCAAATAAAAACAAACCAAAGAGTTTTTTACCTACTGAAGTAGAAATTATAAACCTTCTTAATCAGATTATTCAAAGGTGCTATCAAAAAGATCAAGAAAATATTTTCGTATTCGTTCCTCGCACGTGTGTTGAAAAACGTCGTATAAAACTCGTGCGCGTTGTTTATTACAATTTCTACTCCATTTAGGCCTTCGATCTCAGGCCTAGACCCGTCTCGATTGTAATAAACAACTTCACGCACTTGTTGCATAATGTACTATTATATAATCTCATTCGGTAATATTCTAATTATGAAATTAAATACAGACTTTTATTGGCATATTTTATGTACAGATACTTCTTTAAGAAAATTAAAAAGTTAAATTAAAGCATTGTTATCCTAACAAAACAATGCTTTAAAACATTTTTTTAATTATTAAAGTACTATGTGTCCCGACCAAGGAGGTTTCAATTCAATTTAAGTACTTATTATCTATGGTGAGCGAGATACGTGCGCAACGCGCTGCGCTGGTTCGGAGCCAATAGACCAATAACAGACTTTCCATTTTGGCGCTATTTCGTACATACGAATTTGAGTAATATTTTGTTGGATAAAACTTTAGTAGCAAAAATGTCAAGCAACACCCACGATACTGATGATTTAACTCCACCTGACATTCTAGAAACCGCTACGAAACTGACGAATAGTTTTTTGCCAGAAAAATCAAGAAAAGCGTATAGCCACAGAGAGTTGAAATACAGGTAAAAAAAATTTAATATAGCCATGAGATTAAATAAAGTAGTGTATGCAACTGCATATAATTAGGTATTAAAACACTCGTGTAGTCTTATTTTGAAACTCGGCTGCGGCTCGTTTCAAAAAACTACACTCATGTTTTAATACCCTCTATTATATGACAGTTGCATAAACTACTATTGTATCATGATAGCAACAATGCTATATACATTTTATATATAGATCAGAGTGGTCAAAAGTTTGTTCACACTGTGCCGCAAGAAGTTACCACGCATTAGTGTTATATTTGCAAAAAAAAACATTGTCGTGTCGTACTAATGTAAATCAGGCCTTAGGTATGTAGAGCACACATAACACTGAACTTAACTGTCCATACACAACATACCTTAGCTTCCTGAAGCCATATTGAAAGATGAAAAATTTTAACTAGTGTGTGAAATTAAGGTAGAAAAAAAATAGTCACCATTATAAGTATATACCAATCTCTGTATCTCCTTTCCATATTTTGTTTTTACTAAAATATTATACAATTAAGATTTTGGACCAAAATCAACCGCATTGTCCGTGAACAATTACAAACCAATAGTATTTTATCGCTTGTAAAGAAACTTTATATGTTTTCGAACTGCCACGTTAACTTACAATATACAAGCAGGCGGCTCACCTGGAGGTAAGGGATCACAGTCGCTCACAAACATCCTCAATACCAGAGGTCACAAGGATGCGTTGCCGCCCTTTGAGGAGGGAATATCCTCCCTTCTTGAAGGTTACTAAGTCGTATCTTATATATTTGTTATATTGATTAGTCAATGAAAGGACTCCAACGGTATATACTCGAACATACATAAATTAGAAACCTTATAAATAAAGCTTTAAAACACTTATAATGATGACTATATCAAAGAACGAGAAGAATATACAACTGTACAGTCTCTAGAAAAGAGGTTTAAAAGGTCTCATTAACATCTTTTATATTACTTAAACGAGTAGTATTCGTACCCTTTAAAGTTTTATTTACAGGAAACGAGTATGCAATAGTTGGTAAATAAGAGATTTTAATAAGATACAGTATAAAATAGACAAAATAAACACACCTCTTCATCTCTAATGTCCTTTAGAGTGTATGAGACGACTGTGATTCCCATTGTGATGAGATCACTCGATGCTACTTCAAATACCTGAAAAGAGTTCACATAACGACACGTTACTTGTATTTTACCACAGATACAGTGCAAAATAACAAAAGTGGTTAAACAAAATGGATTAAATAAGAGCATTTTTCAAATAATTTTCTTATATGCGAATCATTTTTTTAACCGTGTAGTCCCGGCTTGAATGTCACACCCCGTGAGTGTCGTAAGAGGCGACTAAGGTCAACACACCAGAAGATGGGCAGCGGCGCTTTCTGAGGACCTGATATCTGACACTGCGATCTCCAAGACGCCTGCCAAGCGTGGGGGTGGCTGTGTTTAGAGGTGGACAATCCGGCTGATACAGATTAATTTTAAACCCACTTCCTATAATAATAAGCAATAAATAATATTTATTTAAAGTTTAGGCTGTTAATGTGTAATACAGCTTTATGGGTTGGAATGAGTTTGGCAGTTTGGCACCGATTTCAAATAATTATTGTTTGCTGCTTATAGTGTGTAAGTGAAAAGGTTTTAATTATATTTTATTTTATAAAAAAAATAGCGGTACCGTAACCACTGAAGATTTGGTTCAAGGCTAAGATTTAACGCATAACTCAGAATGCAACAAAATATTTTTTAATTCAACTGAATTGTGATTCAATAAGTCTCAATTTTTTATGTAATGGACAAACCTGATTGTAAACTGTTACCGTCGCCTATCGACATCAGCAACACTAGTGGCATAACCAATGTATTGCCGACCTTTTAAGACTCTTTTAACACCCTATTTCAAGGAATCCATACCGTAGTTCTGCAGAAAAACACTAGATGGAAGATCATTCCACATGTTGCAAATGGTAAGAAGGAACGCATAAATCGAGCTGTGTAGAGACTACCAGGACTCGATTACGTGTGGATGAGCTTTTAACCGGTGACGCGAGGTACGATGATAGAATCGCGATGCCGGTACAAGATCAAAAAGCTCTTGCAAGAATATTATTCTTACTTATACTTATTCAAGTCGGTACATCTATAGTGAGATGTTTGACAGTATTGTTCTCCCACAGATAGGTGACAGTCGTCCGCTTTATGTTATTTTGTTGAAAACGTGGTGAAACCAATGTGCACAATTTTGATTTGCCGGCTAATTACTAATTGAGGATTTTTGGAATCTGATAATTGAATGAAAAGACAAACAACACAACTCACAAGTGACGGCATATCGATTACTATAGTGTAAATAATTAATACAGCTTTACATTAATCAGGCCGGATAATCAAATTCATGCAATATAACTAAGAACAGGCATAATACGTCATCGAACTAAACAATCAAATGTATTTAAGGAAAACATAACATCTCTTCGTCAGAGAGTAGAGTCAAGAGAGTAAAACTCTCCGGCAACTTGTACTAGCCGTTTTTAATTATACTTACTCTTAATTTACATTTACTAAAGCGGTACGTAAACGCTTTTTACCTGTGTAACTCACACTATGCCGGCTGTGCTTCTAACCTTTCGTATCTAATCATTACTCATATTGCGTATATAACATACATATCTTTTTCAACCCCATTATAATATATTTCTTACCTTTTTGGAAAATATCTTCCTATCTTTATATATCTCCTCGACAGTCATAGAACCCATTATAGCTCGCTGGTGACCTTCGAGGGTTACAAGCGCTATATGCTGAATCTCTTGTTCGCTCTTGCCAAGGAACTGCTCGCACGCAGAGAGCAGCATTTCAGCGTTCTGGCCTTGAATTTTCACCTGAAATTTAATATTATAAATTTTAATCGTGTAAAATTCCTTGTTGCCGTCAGGTAACGCTTTCAGCGATAACACTCCCCATTGAAACATTACCATTTGCATTAGAATGTATAATGTAAATGGTACAGTTGCAGTGCTTGTATGGGTATTGGGTATAGTAGATTTATTTATAAATTGAGAGGTAAATGGACCTGACGCGAGGCGCAGATTTTGACTTTGTCCCTGAAGTGCATAATAGGAAAGAGGTTTGCAAGAACTACGGAAGTTCTTTCAATGCTCTTAACCGTAGGTTTGTACTTAATTCGTATATAATTATTTTTACCGCCGTTTCTATCCGCAACTCATAGAATCCTTATAATCTGACAGCAGCCATGGGACAGCAGAAAACCTCTAAGGGTGAACATTTATGACTCGCCAATAGATGCTCCTAAGTAGCAGCATTGAGTGCGTGGGGACTAAACGCATCAAACATGATAAAAGAAAGGTACGACAAAACAGTTAACATTTACTTTGGTCCAAAAATTTTCCACGCTTTACTTTTGACTTCTCACAGTAACTCTACAGCCTTAACTAAAATCATGTAATCCTTAACTTAAGTAAATTGAAACAATAATGATGAGTGGCGATGATGTTCTACTAATGAATGTGTTGTCTCTGGAAGAGTTTGGCTACATATCAGTTGTTATACAAATTTGACGTTACAAAAATTTTATAGTAAATTTCTTTGTTAAGTATCGCACTCTTTGTTGATACTCGGAAAAGGCAAGTTGTTTATGGGTTGTATGCGCAGTACACAGTCTTTTTAGATCATATCATACTTATCAACACAGCACATGCTTAATTATTGACACTTCCGCCTCAGCCATTGTCTTCCATTTGTCCCTTAGCTTGGGCCACGTCTCGCCATTCATATTGATAGGCTACCAATTCGACACGACGTCTTTGTCTATAGCAGATCGAGAAACATATATAGCTACTTATCTATGTTACAATTTACCATAATGTTATGACAACCTATGGATTAATCAGCTCTTTATCACTATGTAGGTAAGTCTAAGGGTCCGTTGCAGAATGTCCTAATAAAGTTTCGGGTTGCTAACCAACACATAAAATAACTGAATGAAAAAAATGGCAGTTAACATGCAGCGCGTTTCAAGCTTTAACCGATGGATAGCCCAAATCAATGACCGTGAAACGCAAAGATAGTGTTTTGTTTAATAAATATGTTCTGGGTAGTATAACCGGAACTCACTCGCGCATTCTGAAACAGGCCCTAAGTACAATAATCGGTAGGGTCAGTGATTATTTAAAGAGTCGATTCACATAAATCAATGGCTATTACTGGTTATAAAAATTACTAAATTGTGTCATTCAGTATTCCTAGCCTAGTTATTCGTCTTCGTGCCGTGCCCCATGAGTGACGTCATATACACCGCCCGCGATGGTTTTATATTACAACAGAATACATTGCACGTACACTAAAGTCGCTACAACATTAATTATCAAAATTTATAACGCATTATTTTATCTTGTACCTACCATCTGGGTAATAATATTCATTGTACAATTGGCACAAGGTCACGTTACATAACGTGGAGTTTGCGGGATTTTAATTGTTATTATAATTTATTATATATACGAGATATAATGGATTAGATTAGACACAAACTGCAGTACTACTTATATTCGACATAGGATATATAAAGTAACATAAAACAACATTTAATTAATACCTATCTCTTATTTATTTTTCATAACCTATGTAATTTTTGTTAATATGAATAAACCTATTGTTAATTCCTTACCTAAGGCCTATTATTTTTCTCGCTGATAGAGGTGAATATTTGGCTGTATGTCAAACGCGAGAGTTTAGTTTTCAAAGAAATTTTAGGTCTCATGCCTTCAAATATGTATATAGCTGTGCTCACTAATATAATCATTTGCAGGTTTGTGATTAAATTCTACACTACTTTGCTCACTTGTAGAACAAATATTTTTTACGTTTCTTTAATAGAATTAATATAACTTTATTTGTATGCTCATTATCTCAAACTCGAAGCTATAGATGTCGCTCCATCCCAATACAATGGTCAAAGAACGATAGGAAAAAATTTAGTTATGACTCATTGTCATGTAAGCTCAATTGGTCAGAGCATACTCCGGCTAAAGGGATAAACGGGGTGGATGGTCAAATCCCTCACATGACTTAACTTTTTCCTCTCGTAAATTTGTAATGCAAAAAAAATATTGATAAAGTCTGTGCGTCCTCTGTTTTAAAGTCCATTAAAGGCCATTAATAGAGAGTCATTGCTGATGAGAGTGTAAGCTCACTAGTGTCCTTTCGCCTTCGGGGCGCCGTGCCGCTCAAAACCAGCTGATTCCTTACCCAATTGACATAATGCTGGGCTGAAGCCCTTTGAATACTACTTTGAAGCGCTCGTAGCGAAGTTTGCTTAACAATTCTGAATCAATCAGCAAAGTTAAGCAACGTCCGCCGCGGTCATGACTTGGATGGGTGACCGCTGGTGACATTACTACTGAGCGCTTCCGTGCTTCGGAGGGCACGTTAAGCCGTCGGCCCCGGTTGTTGTCTTAGGATGGCAGTCGTTATAGCATGGTGGTAGGGCACTTTGCGAATGCCCGCCTGGCTAGCTACCACCCTCAAGTTGAAAATCTGTCGCCAAGCACCTAACAGTGTGTTCCGGCAGCTGTCCTTGAGAGCCAGTAATTCTAGGTTAGCCTGAACAACATCAAAAATATTTTTGATGTTGTTCACTAAAACTTCTACATGTGTTTAAAATGTAAGTTAATTAAGTAAAACAAACTGTCCTGGAAAGAGCCGTGACTTCTTATATGTATGTTTACCTGCGCGATCCCGGTAACTGATATCGGTACGCCTTGACTTGTGTAGACTGTGGGCGATTCCACTTGCAACGTCATTGTGTTCAGGGATATCCTCTGAACGTGCTGGATGGCCGGCCAGACGAAGGCACGCCCGCCCGGCACCAGCAGCGGTTTTGAGTAGCAACATCCTGGAATTGACAAGGTACAATTTATTGACTACGGAAAACCACAGGAAGCACCATATATTAACTGAAATTACTTTGCTGTTAAGCTGCCTACAAAGCCCTTTCATTTCAATAAATATATTTATTGAGACGCTGTCAAATACTGAAATTTTGTCACTATCGGACTGCGTGGGGGTGAAAAAGAGGCAGCGATGGTGAAATCGCGATTACTTTAGGTAAAATCCGAAAGAAAGCTTAATAACACAAAACTAGTAACGTAAATCGAAAATGAAATTTTTCTTCTATTTAATACACTAGCTTTCAAACCCAAAAATGTAAATCTTTCCTCTTCATAATATTAGTGTATTAGTGTAGATTTTCATACACATTCATACGTAAATAATTAATATATACTCGTATATTTACGTTACAAGCGTAATTCAGAGTCATCTTTTCTATTTTATTATATCTAGAAAATTTTAAGGAAACGTGTTTCGGACTTTTCTAGGCCTTAGATAATGTGACTAACATAATTTTCTTACGTTAACTGTATAAACTAAATATATTTTGCTAAAAATCTGTTCAAGTAAAGCTATTTAGCAACTTGCCAGCGTCTTAAAAGATTTTTGTTTATTGTTCAGTAATATAAAATCTGAATCAAACACGTAGTAATGTATCAAAGTGTTCGCATTATCATAGAGAATTTATGAAGAACGTAATGTTGGCCATATACTAGCCAATTCTATGTATATAATGACAACTTAACTACGAATAAATATGTACAGAAATGTAAGTATAACATTTCTAAGGGTTAAATCAATTATTACGAACTTGACGAGTCCGAAATCAAAGCGGTAACTGTATGAGACTTAGGGCCTCTTTCATGATCTCAAAGTAAAATGATAGTTATTTATTACTTGGCTTGATATAATATAAAGATCAATAGTTTGCTTTATGATACTCGTCAGATAAAGAAGCTGATTGGCGGATGAACCAAGAAGTAAGTAAGTGCGCACTTTATATGTGCACTGCTACTCGTAACTCTAACCGGCAATTAGACGACTCGAGACTTTACATGCAGGTCGCGCTACAACTCGGGAGTTTTACATTGACCTATATCAATGAGTTTCAAGCGCTCTTTATTACGCTACGCGGTTTTATTTCCTTGGCGCACACTCGACTATTGTAGCCACATCCCCGTGGGGCGCCACGCCGGGCAAATTATTGCACCCCCCCCCCCCCCCCACGTTCCCCCTCCTCTTATTATACTCAAGTCAAGCGTGGGAATTATGGCAAAAATATAAATAAACTCTATATAATTTTCAAAGAAATAAAACATACCTATAAGTTCAGATATATCAAGTGGCGCTAAAAGCCGGTGATAATGAGACTGAGAATAATACTGTTGTATGTGTTGTACAGTAGTTATTGATAATAAAATGACGTCATGGCCTAAGCGTGCTTTACGTTTTATTAGCTATGTAGGCGAGATATTTTTGTACTCTAATTACATATGTTGACCGCCGCGCCTCACCGCCACCACCCGTACGTATTAATTGATCTTTTCATTATTCATTTTACCTTTCCATATAACTGGTATATAGAGGAACAATTTTTTAAAAGTATAAATAAGAAATTATTTAGCTTGATACTGTACGTTTTAAACAAATAATATTAGGGCTATATATGCAGTGTAAGCATGCCCAGATATAAAGTCAATAAGTTATTCAAAAGTAGAACTACACGCCCTATAATGATTTTATGGTGTATATGAATGGCTACGATCAATAAATGATACGACTGATTGACTTCATTCGTTTATTTCTTACATGTAATTTTAAGTGGTGGTCTAGTGCCACGCCTCATCGTTCCCGGGAGTGACCGTGAAACATACATAAAACACGTAGCACTATTGCTGTGGCAAACGTCGGATGACCTCATCGGTTTAATTTCGTTGGCCTTCATCGCTTAACGATGGTTCTAGTCCTTGATTAAATAGAAATAGATATTTGTACGAGATTGATGGAATGAATCTCATCGATCTATCTTTGTTAAATAAATCACTCCAGATTCGCGTCAGCTATAACAACTACAACATGGATGCAATGTTGTGTTGTAAAATAGAAATAATCATTTAATATCATCGTTGTGTATGAGGATTTGTTAACACTCACATGTAAGACGGCTGAACGGTTTTTGATGAATCGAAAAAATATTGATGTATTTAATGTTAGCGTTTACTCTCGTGAAGAACCAATACAATAATGTCTATAGTCACGTTCAGTTAAAATGGTATGGAGTTATAGAACCAATGGAACAAGAAAAATAAGGTACATATATACATACCTTATTTCTCTTACATACACAGGGTTATTGGTTAGCATTTTACCAATAACCATGTATATCTTAACATGTAAGATACTTTTATCCCGTTTTCTAAGTAGTTACCGAGGTATGGCCATTAACGGATCATAGGAAACTGACTTCCAGTTTAATGTGAAAAATATAGAGGTATTATATGAATATATATGAATATTATGAAGTATGACAATATAAACAGTGTATTTCTATACTTGGAGCCAAGAGAATAATACATTTTGAATACCTATTTATCTTCTGCTCTGTATTCTGGAGCCGAATTCAAGCGTCTACGTTAACATACGAGTAACTAATCCAAACCAACAATTAACCAATTTTAACATATCGCGATAAATTATGGCAGGTATTTTTTTGTTAAGGAACTCATAAACGTTTTGACCGAATTATAATAGCCACATCTCACATGGTGAGCATGCGGAATCTTATTTCAAGATGCCTCAAAATGGACTTGGTTTCAGGACAAGATCCTCTTTATTTTTTGAAATGCATAAATTTTGGCTAAAACACGTATGTAGTACTCTGTAACATATAAATGAGACTGTTAGTAAACATGAACGTTTTCTGACATTCAATTTTATTCTCATGTTTCGAGAGGACTGTCCAATTGCATTTATATATTTTATACTAAATTTCCGGCAGCAGCTCCACCCGCGTGCATTTCGGTTATCGCGCAAAATCATTAATCTCTTTTTGCGCAGTTGGTATCCTATGTCCTTCCCTGGGTCTCAAACTATTTCCATACCAAATTTCATCCAAATCGGTCGAGTAGTTAGTTTTTAAGTTTATTTGTTACATACGAAAATACAAATCTTTTCTCTTTATAATATTAGTAGATATGGATATACTGTGAACACTCTTAATCGAATGATTAAGGGATTAAGAGTATGAATGATTAAGAGTGTTCACAGTGCACAAAAGTGCTTTTATCTGTAAATAACCGACAACAGAAGGTAATCTGCTTGATTAGAGTATTAGGTCAACAGTACTTTTTCAAGTAAATGTCAAAAATGGTTTTGACTAAAAAAATCGCCTTCTATTTACCATTTACAATCAAATCAATCGCATAAACCATTTGACCGGGCATTTTTCTAAATAAACAAAAGCAAAAGTTAACGATGCATATATTCAAAGTTGCATTGTACGAAGCTTGCTTTTACTGGTCTACAGTTAATATTTGTATGTATATACGACACGCGCAAACAATAGCAATGACGACAATACAGTACAAACAGGAGATATACAACGATAAGATATAATGATACACACTTATAATAAGTAGGCAAAGTAAAAAGTTTGTACATTGAAGAGAACTATAAATTATGGAGAAATGCACGAATAAATAGGAAGTATATATCCCGCGCATGACTATAATTTTTTATCTCGTTGTAATTGTGTTAATAAGCATATTGTTATGTTTTCCAAAGCGACGGTGGTTTTTATACCAGACTATGGCAGTTTCTTTTTAAACGCCTTTAAAAACTTTTGATTGGATAAAAAGTTTTTGATAATTCTTATTTTATTTTAAAGCCGAGGCTTGTCGTTTGGTTTCATTTGAAATCGGTCAAGCTACACTGAGTTACACTCCAATAACTGAAAAAGGCAGGCATTCGCAAAATGCCCCCCCGCCAGCTCCGAAGTTCAAGCCCGCTTACTGGCTCTCAAGGACAGCAGCCGGAACACACCGTTAGGTACTTGACGACAGATTTTCTGCTTGAAAATCTTCCGCTAGCTGGCGGGCATTCACAAAAATGCCCTTGCACCATGCGGTGAAGCACAAGCCCGCGGCGGGATTCGAACCATGGACCTGCTGCGCGGCAGTCCATAGCCAAAGCCACTGAGCTATCACTGCTTCAAAATATAATATTATACAAATTCGAATAAATGGAGGAAACATATTAACCATTGAACCATATTACGGAATCCGCAAAACTCGATATGAAAATGTTTAACAGACCTGTGTACTAATGAATCTAAATATAAGTATACACAGAGCAACAAAAAGGCGGGAAATCAAAAAAGTTTGTTATGTGCCAGAGATGTAAATGTTAAAATGCACGTGCAGTGTATTTAGAACGGCTTGCACTGATGAATAAAACAAATAATAAATACCGCTGTGTTTATGTAAAAGCGAAAAGAATTTATAACAGATTTGAATGTGACTTTCTAAAGTTAGTGTATGTAATATGAAAATTTTAGTCACTTATTCTGTTTATGAGCTAGATAGGCAGTAGCGTGAATTAAAATAAAACAATTAAGCGGGATGGCCCGAGGCGGTGACGTATTCCATAATAAAAATTTAAAATAACAGTACAATTTGGAGAGATTCTAAAATTTTAAAAATAACCTAAAAAAAATATTACTTAAATATTTGAACTTCTCAATTCATTCCAATCATTATCGATAAATATTTTAGAAAAAAAATTTTTTTTTTGTTGCTCTCCTTTTAAAAGTAGAGTGTTCAACACTCGCGAATGTCATCAATGACTGCTCGGAAAATAGCCACCCGTAAATATTCAAAGTAAAATTGTACTTTGTATTTCTCAAATCGTTCTAACTTTTCAATTAATTTTAAATAGGTACTACTAATATTATTTAATATTGTAGAAAAATCTTTTTTACTTTCCTTAAGTTAACAATGAAAAGTAGTGTTTAACACGGAAGAAAGTCATCAATTCCTGATTTACGAGTATGATGTTATAGAAAATCGTAAAGTTCTGAGTCAGCAGTAAGGAATTTTTTAGAAATAAATCATCAAGATAACGATTGAATAAAATGAGAAATGTGACCACGATTATCTTATTTTTATTTTAAGTATGACCACTATCAAACAAGATAATAAAAATGTTTAAAAAACATTGTTATCATATAACACTTGAGTATCTTTTTTAGGGTTCCGTACTAGAAAACGGAACCATATTACTAAGCCTCGGCTGTCCGTCTGTTCCTCCGACCTAACCAAAAGCTCGGTAATGTCAAAATTACTCATCAAATCTACTATCATTTATTTAAATGTTGTTTAGAACTCCTGATAGCAGATGCTGTTTTCACAAACCACCCTCTCTCATTAACTTATTTTACACCCACATGATTCCCTCACATACACAGACACTTTAAAACAAAATACAAACATTCAAACATGCATATATGTATTACAATTCTTAGAATACTCACACCTTAACATACTTTCCCTTGTATTTCTATAAATGCACTTATCACATTTTCATCTATATTCTGTATACATGACCACTATCTCACCTGATGGTAAGTGATGATGTGGTCGAAGATGTTGTTCAGGCTAATCTAGAATTACTGGCTCTCAATGATGGCTGCCGAAACACACCGTTAGGTGGTTGGCGACAATTTTCATCTTGAGGTTGGTAGCTAGCCAGGCGGGCATTCGCAAAGTGCCCTACCACCATGCTAGAAAGACTGCCATCCTAAGACAACAACCGGGACCGACGGCTTAACGTGCGTGTATCGAGTGCTTCAAAAAATACTACTATATACTATTCTACTACAAAACGGGGAATAAAAAAAAATACTGGTATGCTACGAAGAAATTTTGCGTGAGAAGAAGAAAAACTTAACTCGTCAAGCAACATTGTTAGAATATATGGAGCCTTCGACATCAAATTAACTTAGGTTTAGGTTACTTTATTCATAACAATGTACATAAGTTGTTTTATTATCTCACACTTAACTAAACATTTTTCTTCTAAATTATTATTTTCTTTAAACTCTGGTCCGAATTAAACATACTTTATATGTATTTATATGCAAAGTTGAACCCCGATTTACGCGAATTCGACTTACACGGCAATCGCTCGGACCCACCTACCGCGTAAGTCCCGGCCCCCGGGGTACTACTGTATTTGGACAAGCCAGCCTCCATGTGTTTTTGGCCTCAGCCAGATATGCTACATCAAAAGAGCCTAAAGATCGCGCAAGAATTGTTTCTACTAATTTATGTGTACTGTGTACGAAGACAAAAAAGCTGGTAATGCCACACTAGACATTTTCCGTATCCCTATACCCCCAACCTCACAAGGAGGGAAGCTTGCACCCAAGCCCTATCATCCATCCCAACATTCAAAACCGACACTAACGTATCTTTTACTAAGTTGTTTAAACTTAACAAAAGCTCAATATGTTTCCACAGTTGACAACATCTTAAATAGTAGGTATGTAAATTTAGGAACGAAAAGGCAAAATCTTATAATTAGAAAAGCCTTATGGGCGTTAATATAATTACTACTCCTAATAATAATTATTATTATACTATAATTAGTTATTTATTAAAATTAATTACTATACCTAACTAAGGATAAGCTATTTCCATGTTAAAGTAATCCTGTAGTGAAATTAGGATAGGTAACAAAAATAAATTTAAACACATCAATTTCATCTCCAATGTCTCCTAAGTTCGAGCAAGAATTTTACGTTTTTATGATTGAAATGAGACTCCTTGGCTAAGGTATGTTTTAAGAAAATTAGAAAGAGGAGCACGTGCTTGTGGCAAGACTTTTTAGTCATCATTGAAGTCTTCAAAGCTTTAACTGTTTTGAGTAACTCCATAGTCTGCTTCAGAAGAAAATTCATCGGCAATTACGATAGAGGTTTTTTCCATTTTGCGCGGTTTCACTATAACGCGAATTTCAAATTTCGCGTTCAAATGCCTCGCATTACACGTGTATAAACATAATATGTAGTCATTAACTTCTCCTTGGTCGCGGGAATCCTCACTTCGGTACACGGGTTTTTTTTTAAGAATAGTATTCTAATTTTTAGCCCATCAGTCAAATCCTACTGTGACAGAAATTGGCTCGAACCTAAAGTTATATTACTCCTTGAAAGCCAGTAATTCTAGGTTAAGCCTGTCAACACCTTCAACCACATCATCACTTACTATCAGGTGAGATTGTGGTCAGAGGTTAACTTAGCAGCAATAAAAAAAAACTCAGACAATGCCCCAGGACATCCAACCTCACTTGTTACGCCGAGAGAGTTAAAAGAATACGTGAAGTTCCTTTCACCAAACACTACGTCAATATTACAACCTATGGACCAGGGAGCAATAGAAACTTCAAGCATATTACCATCGCCGCACTTTTAGCCAACTAATACATGTATGAAACTGACGGGAAAGGAAGACAGTCTATGTCAGAGTGGTGGAAATCATACAACATTATGAAGGCTATTCACAACATAGAAGAGGCTTGGAACGAAGTTAAAAAGGGTTATTTGAACAGGGTGTGGCGTAATCTTTGGACAGGTGTAGTGGAAGCACTTCACTTCACGTGAAAGAATTGTCCAGATACAGAGACAAGTGCTTGAAGACATTGCTGCAATGATTAAGGGGTCTGAACTTGAAGATGTCGCGGTAGAAGATCTCGTAGAACTTGTAGCATGTAACGGGCAACAAAGCAGCGAGCGGCGTGCATGCCGCATTCCAAGACACAGAATAAAGAACAGTAGCCGAGTGGACACCGCGCCCGCGCCGCAGCCCCCGCACCGGCCGCCTCTGCGTCATCACGTACGCCGGCCGCGCCCCACTGCAAGCGACAGTATAAAAGCGAGCGGAGCTCAGTCAACGGCAGCAGTCGAACCGCTTATTTTGTTCGACGAACCCATTCCCTGGGTTCCTAGAACAAAATACCTCGGAGTCACCCTTGATCGTCATCTCACCTTTAACGATCACATAACAACCGTCCGAAACAGAGCGGCCTTCATAATGGGTCGCCTTGGTCCCCTACTTCGCAAAGAGAGTAAAATGTCTCTTAGTAATAAGAAGACACTTTACACTGCCTGCATCCGCCCCATCATGACTTACGCATCAGTAGTGTTTAGTCATGCTAGTGAGGCCCACCTTCATAAACTTCAAGTCATCCAAAACCGTTTTCTTCGTAATGCAACCGGCGCCCCGTGGTATATCCGGAACACCGAGTTGCATTGCGACTTAAACCTTCCCTCTCTAGCGCAGTTCAATAAGGACTGCGCCCGCCGATACTTTGATCGAGCGCCCCACCACCCGAACCCATTGGTTGTCCAGGCATCGAACTACTCGACTGCCTCTTCTATCCCATTTTTCAAACCCCCCCGTCGCCGACCACGGCAGGTAGTAGACGACCCGGATGACCCCATCGCAGCCATTACATTGGCAGCTTTAGCGTTATCCGCAAGTCGTCGAGGTAAAATCCCCAGGTGTGAGGTAATCAGAGGTCACACAATCAAACACCGAGCTCGCCGGCGAGCTCGAGGCAAAAACAAGGTCACGATAAATTGCTCTCCAAATAGTCAAAGAGTATTATTCAGTAGGGCCCAATTGTGCAACACTGCAGTTGCACAGAGGCATTTTGCTCCGATCCCCCCCATGTCTCTCGACAGCGAGACAAGCCGAGGTCCGAACCACAGTGGTGCCCTTGAGCTCGCTGTCAACCCATCCTATAGTAGCGGTACGTTTTCGGCGTCCGCAGGAGACGGAGGTAGAAAGCGCTTTTCGCCTTCTACGCCCGTCTCGGGAGAAGTGCCTTCGGCACTTCTCCCTCCCGGGCTATTGTAGGGCCAGGCCCTCGCCCAAAACCCGGTGGAGCTGGACGACCGCACAGGCGGTAGCCAGCATCTATGTCCTCCCTAAAAAAAAAAAAAAAGTCAACGGCAGCCACTCGTCGCGGGCTCCCAAGCAATACGGACGTGCGGACTGGGGTTCTCCGATTCGTACCTGTATTGTGGAAGGAACCCAAAGGCTAGAGGCTCACTCCCAGAACTCTGCCCTGTGCGGCTCGGGGATCTCCGAGTAGCACGGTGGAGGCACTGGCTCTAGGCAGGGACGTAGGATCACCAAGTGCGGCCTGGGGCTCTCCGGGCAGTACGGTATCCTACGAAACCAGACGCCCAGTGCGGCTTGGGGTTATCCGAGTCGTACGGTGTCTTCGCACCCCCCTTCAGGGATCCCAAGTAGGGTATAATAGGGTCGCGACAGGTAGATCATATGCACGAGAAACTATCTCGCGCCGGCATAGAATAGCTTAAACACATATCCTCCACCCATGTCTCTCCCCCGCCAATGTAACTAGTTAAGCTTTACAAGATAATATATTTGCAGTACCGAGTTATCCTTGTTTCACTTCTAAAGTCCTCACGCTAGGGAAGCTAGCAGGCCAACCCCTTCTAAACTACGCACCCCGTTGCGTAGAATGTCAAATGGACGGACGAGGTTCGAACCCTCCAGCCCGCTCCATTACATTTGGCGCCCAATAACAGGTCTGACAAGTACATGGTAGACGCCATTTTTTTTAAAAGCGCCTTGTAATATCCGATACGTTTTACCACGACACCCATTACATTTGACGCCATTTTATTAAAAAGCACCAATACTTTGTCAGACGACGCCGACTCGGTCAGCGTCCAAAAAACCCACTTTTGCCTGAAAAAATAAATTAAACCGACTGACAACCAGACACGATTCCACATATATCGCAAGCAGGCCAAATGTCCTGGATATATGGAATAAAGAAACCCACTCTGATACAGGAATCACTAGCCAGAGGACTCCCCATTGAGGGTAAAACAGTAGAACAAATGAGGAAAAATCTCGCGAAGGTTATTAAAGAACAAGAAATGCACGAATCAGGGGAAGAGAAACAAGGAACAAGCACAGGGGACGTTGGGGAAAGTCCAAGCATGAAAAATTTTGAAAATAGAGTAAACAGGGGAAAAATTGAATTTTCCAACAACAATGATAGTCAAATGTCAGGGACAATGACGAATGCCATCTGCGGATGGAATATAAAATTCAACACGTCAGACGACCCCATAGAATTCATAGAGAGACTGGAGGAACTTACTATAGCCCATGATATAATACCTGACAAATTGCTACATATGTTACCACGCTTTCTTCAGGGGAAAGCACTATCATGGCACAGAAATAATTCAAGCATGTGGGAATCATGGTCAGATTTTGTTGAAGATTTTAAATCTCATTTTTTTCCAAGAAATTACGAATCTAATATGTTAGAACTGATCATTGCAAAAAAACAACATCACAAGCAATTGTTCATAGACTACTTGACTGAATTACAAACTTTAATGCGCAGATACGGGAAAATGTCACAAACAGAGAAAACAGATAGAATTTATGAAAACATGAACGCGAAATATAAATTATATATAAAAAAGCATGAATTTAAAAACATCCGGGAATTAATAGAATTAACTAGAGAATTTGAGGCTATATCTGAACAAAAATATATAAATGAATTTGAAAATAATGAAGTAACAACAAGATTCGATAACCAATTAAATTTAAAATTTAAAAACAAATCCATGATACCAGTAGTAGATCACAGTCAAGAAGAACAACCGTCAGAAAATAGATACATGAAAAATTACAACCCACAAACATGCTGTTGGAGCTGCGGTAAGCAAGGGCATTCTTACCGCCAGTGCAGGGGTAATTGGACGCTATTTTGTTGCGTCTGTGGAAAGATAGGAAAAAGAAGCAAAGATTGCTGTCAACAAGCAGATAATATACCCCAAAAAGCTTTCACAGTAACTGAGGAAACAGATCATGATAATCGAATATTTATGAACATAATTATACTAGGCAAAACATATCAAGCGTTATTAGACACAGGGTCATCAAGGTCATTCATAAATAATGAAATATTTCAAGCATGCTCAAACGAAACGACAAGAAACGTCAAGAAACACGTGGTGTTGGCAGATGGCACAAGAATAGATATCACAAAGTCCATAGATTTAGATCTAGACATAAACGGTACTATAATCAACCATGAACTGCTCGTAATCCCAACAACACCCAATGTAATCTTAGGGGCAGACCTATTACAAAGAATAGGAGTCAAGTTAATATGGCCAGGCAATGGGAGAACCCCCTTACCTGGCACTCAAGAACATAGAAATAGCAAGCACGTCAAGAAAAATACAGGCCCAAGTCAGACACGACACATGAACAAGGGTAGCACGCAAAACAAAGTCACAAATGAATTACCAAGGAGCTTATCAGTGTGTGTAATAGATCGCAAAATCGATGACTGGCACGAGAAAAAGTTACAGGAAATAAAACAAAATCCAGACAAATATCCCGACTTCTGCACCCAAGAAAGGAAACTATATAAAAAAATCACAAACTCAGCCTATGGTAATAAAATAAAATCAGGGTCGGAATGGAAGCTATGTGTCACCGCAAGTGAGAAAAACAACATAATAAAACAAAGCCATGACTCACCATGCGCAGGACATTGTGGGACTTCAAAAACACTTAGTAGGGTTGCACAAAGATATTACTGGCCCGGGATGTTCCGTGACGTAGCAAAATATGTGAAAAAGTGTATTCCATGCCAGACGCATTCGCCATCCCAAGACAAGAAAGCAGGACACATGCACATCAAACACCCCGTGAAACCATGGCAAGCGGTAACCACTTATATGATTGGCCCACTACCAAGATCTTCAAAAGTAGACCAGGGGATCGTTGGATCCCAAAACAAATTAACTAAACGAACTAGTCAATATACAGGACTCCACGACTCGCCCAAATTGGTTTGCGGGAAGAAAAAGCCGTCGACAGCTCAAATAGAAAAACAACAATGCGCAAACGACAAGGTAGAAATAGAAACGGAAACCGAGTGTATATCTTTCTACCAATTAATGGTAGAAAGCGATGAAGAAAAGGAGCTGACAGGCCAAGTATCAAACAAACCAAAGAAAAAACGACCAGGAAAACAAAGATCTGGCCGTAAGCGCAATGGGGATAGCAGGATAGGGTCAAGCCAGCTTCCCCAGTACAAAAGTAGGATCAAGTTATTAGCATAGGTAATACAAGTAGGCAAGTCATAAGTAATAGTAATTTACAGCATACATGCAGGTTTGAACAAGGATGACACATGTTTTTTTTTAAGTAGTAGGTATACAAAAGTAAATATAGGGTGTGTATACAGTAAATTCAGGCATACCATTTCCAAGGATATAAAACCTAGTTGAGGGAGACATGGGTAGATTTTGTTTCTAAATAATAAGATGTTATTTCACGAATTATAAATGAAGCCTCTAGCGACAAGATATATTTCAAGAGACATGGTATCTATATAAAACAACGATTCACGAAGATGACGTTCTTTAGTCAGGACAAGGGTTAGGCAGGACATATAACCTAGCAATGGGCTTGTACATGCGATTTTTACAGGTAAAAATCTTCCGAAGTGGAGGGAGAATGTAACGGGCAACAAAGCAGCGAGCGGCGTGCATGCCGCATTCCAAGACACAGAATAAAGAACAGTAGCCGAGTGGACACCGCGCCCGCGCCGCAGCCCCCGCACCGGCCGCCTCTGCGTCATCACGTACGCCGGCCGCGCCCCACTGCAAGCGACAGTATAAAAGCGAGCGGAGCTCAGTCAACGGCAGCCACTCGTCGCGGGCTCCCAAGCAATACGGACGTGCGGACTGGGGTTCTCCGATTCGTACATGTATTGTGGAAGGAACCCAAAGGCTAGAGGCTCACTCCCAGAACTCTGCCCTGTGCGGCTCGGGGATCTCCGAGTAGCACGGTGGAGGCACTGGCTCTAGGCAGGGACGTAGGATCACCAAGTGCGGCCTGGGGCTCTCCGGGCAGTACGGTATCCTACGAAACCAGACGCCCAGTGCGGCTTGGGGTTATCCGAGTCGTACGGTGTCTTCGCACCCCCCTTCAGGGATCCCAAGTAGGGTATAATAGGGTCGCGACAGGTAGATCATATGCACGAGAAACTATCTCGCGCCGGCATAGAATAGCTTAAACACATATCCTCCACCCATGTCTCTCCCCCGCCAATGTAACTAGTTAAGCTTTACAAGATAATATATTTGCAGTACCGAGTTATCCTTGTTTCACTTCTAAAGTCCTCACGCTAGGGAAGCTAGCAGGCCAACCCCTTCTAAACTACGCACCCCGTTGCGTAGAATGTCAAATGGACGGACGAGGTTCGAACCCTCCAGCCCGCTCCATTACAAGCAACACACGACGATCCTCTCAACAATGAAGATCTGATCAAGTTACAGAATAATTCCATCTACGATGAGGAAGACTAAGTAGTAGAAGAGAGAGTTTTATCTTCAGGGGGAATACAAAATGCTCTTTCAAAAATTTATTCAGGTTTGGACATATTAATTGCAGACTCTGTCAAATAATTAAAAACAGTGTTGGATGTTATGAACACAATTTACAAGAACGTAAAAAATACGCTACCAAAATGACAATAGATATATTCTTCCGTAAAAATAATTAATAATAGTATGTGCATAAAGTGTTCTTAGAATTAAAGTGATTGATTAAAATGATTCATATTTTTTGTATTAAATTTTGACTATGTTTAATCATAAACCTTGAAATACGCGAATTTCAGCTCACGCGTTTTTTTCCCGAACGTACCCCTCGCGTAAAGCGTGGTATTACCTTCACTATTTTGATCATCAAAATCATATTGAACTTAGGTATTTATAAAATACATTAATTGGACTTCGGCGGTGGACACATCAGCGGAGGTGCTTCGAGGCAGGCCTTTTGGAGGGGTATCAATATTATGGAGAAAAAGCATCTTTCTGTTGGGGTCCAGTCGTTGAGTGTAATGATGTGCGATTAGCGGCCATAAAAGTAACACTAGAAAATAGATGTGTTATGATATTTAGTGTTTACATGCCAACAGACTCGAATGACAAAGACAATCTTACAGAGTTTACGCAGTGCTTAGGTAATTTAAGTTCTATTGTTGATGGAAATTGTGACACGGATGCTGTTTATATTTTTGGCGATTTTAATGCGCACCCAAAAGCACGTTTTTGTAACAACCTACTACAGTTCTGTTACAACCAGATGTGGACGTGCATTGACGTAGAAATGCTTTCGTTCTGAGTCTTAGTGACGTTCATGGGTGCTCAAGATGGTTAGATCACTGCATAGTTACCAGTGCTGCAATGCCATCTGTCAAACGTGTATGGGAGAAGCTTGACACGGTGTGGTCAGACCATTTCCCACTTTTTATTGAATGTGACTTGGGCACACTTAGTTGTAAGAATCATAAGGTCTGCACAAACCACAAATCTGTAAATAAAGTTGTTTTGCGTTTTGGAATGAAACCAATAAATTGAATGTGAGGCCAGGCCTCCCTGTGAGTATTGAGGGGGTGACTGGACACAAAATGGTCGCTAATCTCTTTAGAGATCACTTCAGAGTGTCACCAGGGATTGAGATCAATGGTCCACAACGAACTGTTAGTTTTACTATAGATAAAGTACGAAAAATAGTTCATACTATGTCCAAAGGTAAGTCTCCTGGTGACAGCCTCAGCAAGTGCATCTAAAGTATGCTGGGGTACACATGCCGCGTGTGCTCTCTATGCTTTACAACTTGTGTCTGTGTCATGGTTACGTGCCCGATGATATGACCAAGAGAATTTTTGTGGTTCCTATCATCAAGTGTACCTGGAGACGCATCAAATAAAAATAATTATCATCCTATTTCTCTGGCAACCATGCTGGCCAAGGTGCTTGACGGCCTGCTTAACGACATTATGGTACAACATGTCAACCTTCACAATGCACAGTTTGGCTTTAGGGCTGGACTCTCGATGGAAAGCGCTATATATTGTCTTAAGCGGGCTGTCGGTTACTACACGGATAGGAAGATACCGGTGTATAGATAAGCTTCCTTGATCTTACCAAGGCATTTGATATTGTGGTTTATCGGAAGCTATCGGAGAAGTTACGAGCAGCGTAAAAAAGCAAAAAAAATAAAATTTAATAAAATTTTATTTATATGTGAATGACCTCATCGGTAAGCTCAACAGCACTCATACGGGATACATCGTCGATGGTGTAAGCGTCAACAATATTAACTATGCCGATTATATGGTGCTGCTGGGTCCATCAGTGGGTTTACGACAATTGATTGGCATATGTGAGGCATATGCAGTGGAACATGGATTGAGGTGTAACTCGACGAAGAGCGAAGTGCTCATATTCAAGAGTGGAAATATTATACCAGTGTATGTTCTATTATGCTTAGTGGTGCAGCTCTGCAGGTGGTGACTAGTTTAAGGTATTTGGATCAACAAATATCTACGATTTATAAGTGTGATATTTAAAATATAACACCAAATAGATGATACAAGCAATAAATAGATATTATTAATTGTTTTTTTTATTGTGTGAAACATATATTTCTTTGGTCTCAAGCTAGCAACTCCACAATATGGACATTATTCAGCAAAATGGTATACTTTAAAAAAACCTTTGAAGCTTAGCCTTTAAACACATTGGCAACATCCTGACTGATATAAGTCATTTATGGATGAATGTCTACAGTCGTCCATATCTATTATTCACACAAGTTGAGGCAAACATGAAATTGCTAGATGCCCTAGATGCTACTTGGGTTAAATTAATATTTTACTAACTTAAACCTCAGAAACTGCAAGGTTCCATAGGATATTATTTTGTGCCCATATTCAAGATAACCATATCTTTCTGTGAAAATAATATGCAGGTCTGTAATTGCATACAGCAATGCTAAAATACTTCCTTCTCACTTCCAATAAATATGAAATGAGTACATATTAGTTGTCCAGTTCAAGTGAACATTGGAAGCTCGAAAGACATTCACTAAGACAATCGAGATAGCAGTGTGTAGATGATCAAGGGACATTCACACTGAGTTTGTACTGACTGTATGTACCCCTTGTATAATATCCCTACTTGCAGAACTTTGAGAACAGAGCATTAGTTATAAATGTTATTTATCTATTGATTATCGCTAATCAATCGTCAGAGTTTAGATCCTGGAAAACAGTCGCGAAGAGAGTACATGCGTATACATTATATATTGAGTACACTTAAATTTCAACGAAACAATCGCGCGGCTTTGCTACACAAAACAGAAAGAGCGCAAAACAATCTCTGTCAATGTACGTAACAATATTAAACCACAACAAAATCAATGACAATAAACCAACACCAGTAAACATCGAAATAACATGAAAAGGCTAGGCTGTTGATATGAGCACTCACCAGAAACAACAAGTGCCTCGTTCGGTCCGCAAGTGACGAAGCCCCACGTCATATTGGACAACAATATAACGAAAACGTACTTTGAAATAAATATAATTAGCTAAATATATCACGAATAACCATGAGAAATTAATAAATTTACTTCAAAAATTCAAAACATAAATCGGCTTCATACGGCAACGCAAGAAATTCACTGATCAAAAAGACTAGAATACAGAATAAACTACTCTATGAAATTTTATTGTTGTAGATGAAACCACGCACCAAGAACAAGATAGACTCCACAATACACAGACTAGGTAGGTAATTTTGTGCTAAAAGCCCCTTTACACATGGCTAAATTCAGTGCACCTTTTTGTTTAATTAGCAAGCTAACTCATTATAGCCGCGGACTTCGTATGTATTTAGGGCTGCCATCCGTCCGGGTTTCCCCGGATTTGTACTAGTTTAGTTATCCGGGTGGCGTCCGGTAGGGGTTTTCAAATAGTGTCCGGGTAAGGTCCGGTAGTTTTGTGTCAGGGAAATCCGGATTGATTGAAATATAAGCAATTGAATGAAACAAATCTGAGAAGAAAATGCAATCGTAAGCTGCATTAGTCGAAAATGTCATTAAAAAATTACTTTAACCAAAAAAAGGACTTCAAAACCAAAACGTGTGAAATAACTTGTTGAAGGCGGTACCATGATAGTTCAAAAGTACCTATTATCACAATTTTGTGCGCATGGTACCGACTTCAACAAGTAATTTCACACTTTTGGGTGTTGAAGTCGGTTCCATTTTATGGTTAAAAAAGTTATTTAACTCTTTTTTATTTTACATTACAAAATTACAAATATACGAGAGGAAAAATTATAGTCATGTGTGGGGATTCGAAACCGAGTCATCCACCCCTTTAGCCGGGGTATGCTCTGACCAATTGAGCTAACATGACAATTAGCGTTGTGACAATTGTCATGTTACCTCAGTCGGTCAAATCAGAACATACCCCGGCTAAAAGGGTGGATGTCGCGGTACTGCACATGACTATATTTTTTCCTCTGGTATATTTGTAATTTGGTAAAGTAAAAAGATCTTGAGCTCGTCAAATTTTTTACTTGTTACTTACTTTTGATTTACATTAAAAAAAGTTTTACGGTTTTGGGTACTTAATCTTCATAACCAAACAAGATGACTTAAAAAAACTGATACTATGTAGTTTGTAGTTTTTAATTAGGCACTAGTTATGTGGTTTATTATTAAACCAAAAATTATGATTAATTTCTAATTTGATGCCAAATAATACTGCTCCTCATTATTTTTATCACCAGATTGCCTCAGAAAGAGAAGAGTAAATAATTATTTTTATAGCACTTTAGTTTTTGCGCAAAGAAGCTGTAAATGAAAATAAATATGACCTTTGATTTCATGGGTGTCCGGGTTTTTTAAGATTTACTCCGGCATCGGTAGTTAGAGTGATGGCAGCCCTATACGTATTGAACCTACATACTATCCATGGCACCTTCAAATATTAAAGAAAAGGACTCGCCTTGGCCAAGCTCGTATAAATTTAATCATTTATGGAGAGAGGGGGGAGGGCTGTAATTTTGATCTGGCACCTAGCGGGAAAATACATTAATGAAGAGTGAAAATATACGAAATTGGCTACACAAATAAATTAACTCAAAATTGTGAAATGATCTGTTTTTGTACACAAAATTTATCCAATTACCTTTTACCTATAACGGCCTTTGGGTCACCTAAAAGCTGTCAACGTAGTAGCTGTATCGTTGAATATATTTTTAGTGTTTTGTTAAGAAAGTTATACCACCATAATAAATAAATTCTTGTTATTCTCAAAACAAAAATAATTTTCTAACATAATATATTAAATAATATATTAATTTAATATATTAATAGTACCTACTTGATTTAATGTTTAAATAGTACCTACATTCGGAACTATCTCTTTGTTTGTAGCTTTTGCCACTCCAATATATTCAGCGGCAAGCAGTGTTGCCAGATCCGTGAGTTAAAAATTATCCGAGATTGAACTTTATAGGTTATTTAACCAAGTCGAATAATATAACATATATTATTATACGCCAAAAATTTGTGGTGTGTAACCTTAACAGATATCCTTAATTTTTTTAAGTAGATCCTAGATCTAGATAGGACCTGTAACTTATCATATTAGGCAACTTTAAAGTTAGGCGCCCATCTGATTTTCTGGAAACGACAAACAGGTTATTTCTGTTCTTAAACAAATTATTTTTTTAGGATAGGTACCTAAATAATAGTAAATAATATTTTTTGATTGAATATGTGTCTTATATAAATGTTAATCAAAATGTTATTTATTCCTCAGAATTTAAACTCTATGATTCAATTTATGTGGATGAGGCATGTATACTCTGTTTTTTCTTACCTGTCTTATTATGTAAACAAACATGGCGGTTGGTCATCCAAAGACAAGATTAGTGATGGGGACCCATCGAATGAACGACGAGCCGTACAATACTATTAAACTGAGTGATATGATTAAAAAGTAAAATAAATAGTTTCGTTCGCTCTATATTGCACATTTTCTTTTTAATATCGTTTCTTGGAAATGATCGATCTTTGTGACAGAATTGTTTATAGAGCTGTTATATTAGATGTTCGATTTATATTTTAGTCATAGACTTGTTTATATAGCTTTATTCGATATTGACGCGACGACGAGCGAAGTGAGGAGGAGCGTTAGGCTTTCAGACCACGGCGACGCCGTACGAAGCCAGGATGGCTTTCTTACTGGTTGAAGCTTGTATAATGCTTTTCTTAAAAATTAAAGAAAGTTTAACAACAGATTCGTTTAATTAATATTGAAGGTTACATTCATATTAGGATACTGATAGATATTGGGATCGGTTATAATATCCAACATGATTTATTAACTGAAATTACTAAATACAAACATAAAACCCCACATTACACTTCTACAACATTACTAAGTACAACGTGCTTACTTTTTCTGCGTCGCGTTAAGTGTCACAGTCTCGTGACAGACATATAAAATGGCTGTTTAAGGCTCTCAAACTATATCTATCTCATAAAATGACATACCAAAAAGAGAGATAGATATATATTCGGAGCCACCCTCCTAAAACCATGTTATAATGGCTAAACTCTAATCTGTTTCTGGTACTATGTATTTTTTTCCTAAGCTGATCTAAAGAGGATGACGTCCAGTAAGTGAATTACATACTTACTTACTGGACTGTAGGAAATTTCAAATTTAAAATCTTGCTTCGTACTGGACAGATGTGAATAAGTCTCAGGTAAAGTGCGCTTTCTGGATACTTTTTAGAGATGTTATGGATGGCAACATTACATACCATTTTTGAGAAAAAATAATTATCTTAAAAGACATTGGTGAAAAATGAGTTTAGCAGACTGTTCACAAGAAAGCACTAAGTCCGAAAATTTGACTAAATGGACACTGTAGTGACGCACAAAATAATATTGGAGCCATTTTTATGTTATTTCTATTTATATTTTCCTTTTAATACAAAACGTGGCACCTTTAATGTATTAATTACTAGCTTTCTGGGCGCGGCTCCGCCCGCGCGTATGTCGGTTATCGCGAAATAACATTAACCTCTTTTTGCGCAGTTGGATAAAAACTATCCTATGTTTTTTCGCGGGTTTCGAACTATTTTCATACCAAATTTCATTCAAATCGGTCCAGTAGTTTTGGCGTGAAAGTGTAACAGACAGACAGACAGAGTTACTTTCGCATTTATAATATTAAGTATAAGTATATTAGTACTGATTTTATCTTCGACCTGATAAAACAAGTCAGTAATGGAAGACAGGACCTTTGAAATGTTTATTTATTTAGTTTAGTTCTGGTTATTTATAAACCAGCCAAGTGCGGGTTGGACTTCCGCACCGAAGCTTCCGTATCAACACTGAATGTACCACAAAATCGTTATGTTTTTCATACAGTGCAAGATTACCCGCACTTGGCAGGTTTTTATTATTGATAAATATTGGACTAAAATCATACCAAGTTTGAATCGTGTATGTATTACCGTTATTACTATGGAGCAAAACTAAAATTCGTTAACAAAACAGGTGTTTGTATGAAAACCCCTTTATTTTTAACTTATTGTTATTATTATTACTTGTTAGGAAAATCACTATTTTAACCCATATTCTGTGAATATTTCAATAGGCTATCTATTACCGTTTCAAAGATACAGTCTATATCAGATACTTTAAAAGTCGGACGGAGTGAAGGTTATTCGCGGCTTTATAATAGGGTTTCACTTTCTAGTACCCTAAAAAATAAACTAAATTATACATATCTACTTGTTTTAATCTATTCAACCAGTTAGTATAACGAGATGAACGAAATATGTTCAGTTGTTCACTTCAACTATTCATTATTTTGATACCCATCTTCCCATCACTAAAATTCATAGACAAGATAGAGTACTTTATGTCAAATCACTGTCATTACTGTATACAGATTTTGTGATCATTACGATAATTGATTTATATTTTGAAAAAAACTATACATTTCAATGATATTTGTATGTTTGTGGAAGCGTGATGTTTCTTTTGTTAGTCCTAGTCAGTTGTGAATGGCCAAATATCGGTGATTATGACGAAAACTTGTGATTTTGTAACTGAGGTATGTTTGTTTACATTTTAAGACAGGTAAGAAAAAACAGACTTTAGGTCTCTAGTTTTCTCAGAGCTGCAAATATCTGAGCATTGGTGAATATTCAATCATGCTTGGTTTGGTATAAAATCAATTCAGCAGGTTTTTGAGCTACAACTGTCACAGCCTTCTACAGCCTAATAAACCAAAACTATGCCATTACCAGAAGTTGTATAAGACAGTGTCGGCTTTTTTATAACTGTATTTTGGAAAACATAATATTTCACATTCCACGTTAAACTAGAGTTTGGACTGCTATGTATTACAGAAAAATACTACAAAAAGTTGCGTACCGTTACAGAGATCTGAATTCATAACAAAATAATCGTGTATTTGAAAAAAATATCGTAGATGTTTGATAAAATATCGTGCGATACGTGCTTATTATTTTTTATCGCATGATATTCCAATATATCGTGGATCTAGGATAATTATCGCACGTCTGGCAACACTGCTCTATAGGGTTGACTATTGAATAACTGAACCCTAAATAGCATACCTACAAAGTCGGACATCATTTTTGATGCTACATTAATTCATACACTTGCCGCCGGCAAGTGAGTGTAGGAGCAAATGACGACAACGACGCGAGAGCACATACCACCGTGAGTGGCGAACAACTGAAATCAAAAATTACATAAAAACTTTACCCAGAGCTCACTTCAGCATGCTAACTTATTAAGCCCGTCATTTCAGTAACAACCCTTAACAACATTTGGCTAAGTTTAGAGTCTTTTTCACTTAGGACACTGAATTTAGCCTGGTGTAAATGGGCTGCCAAGAATCTTGGAATAAATGAAACGTAGAATGAGAGGTATAAATTGTAATTGAATATTCAGGATTATTTCGATTTAAACTAAACTAGAATCAAATGAAAATAATGTTCTGTGAAAATAAGCCCACTCATATTCAAACCGTATTCCATTTTAGTTGACGAACTGGTAGCCACAGAGTAAAAAATTCATTCGAGAAATCTTTTATGATAGATTGTGTTAAAAATTAAACATCGTATCCGATCATACATCATATTCATAACATAACGAAATATAAATCTATATATTAAAATAATGAGTAACACACTCAAGGATAATTAGAAATTCATTTGTAAGCTGTTGCGTAATGGGTGACTACCTATAATCAAATTTACGTTTGGTGTTATTATATATATTTACTAGCAGCCCTCCCCGGCTTCGTAATAGTAATTGCGACTATGAATTGAGATGTAGGCTATCCTATCTTTCAATTTGGATCAAATTGCACACGGTGTGAAAATCAAATTTAAAGTCGGTTCAGTAGTCTAGGAGTCCATCGCGGAAAAACAAAGTGACGCGTAATTTTTATATATATATAATTTTTATATTCATATCTACATATAGTTGCCCCAGATAGAACGACATAGTTCACGGTATCGATTTTGTTCTTAGGTATTTAATATTTCAGTGGGTTGAATTTTTGAACGCTACTATGTATGCATTCTGCCACGAGGCAAAATGTGGTGCCACGGAAATGCTCAATAGTAAATGCCAATAGTAGAATATAAAATAATAACTATGACTGCGATCATTATATGTGATTCGATTCAGCGTTGAATCGATCGATTATTCTCTAGCAGAATATATCTGATTAAAATAAACAAGAAAAGAAAGCTTGTTAACCGGGAACTAACTAGTCTCTAACTTCTAAATTAAATTAGTTCAACTTAATTCGAATAGGTACAAATTATTCATCACACAGGGCTGAAATCAATTATTTGATTAGGTTCGGCATGTTGTATCGGCATCAAATGAATACGATTACAAATGTTGCCAGATTGGTATTGGCAGAGTAAGTAAGCATTTCACTGGTCTGGTGCGGCTCTAGATTTTGTGTTTAGTTTGTTTGTTTTTATATTAAATGGGTTGTTAAGGCCAATCAGTAGGCAAATTCAGCGTGCAATAGTTGCGGGCTATTGACACTACGCAGCGCAGCGCTCTAGTCGCCCGGCGCGTCAGGTCGCTCGCTCGATGTCCCCAGCCGCACGATATTAGCGTCACAGCACAGTGTAACTAAAATAGTTGATCAACTTTAGGTAGCTGCGACTAAATCCAGAACTGCATCTCAATTATTCTATTTTTGTGACTATTTTTATTCCCTTATTATAATGCAACTAACACGGTTGATATCCTTTAGCTATTACTATTAAGGAATAAAAATGTGCGATTCACAATAAGTACCTACACACCATTAAGTGCTTGTCGACATATTTTCTTACTGAGGGTGGTAGCTAGCCAAGCTTACATTCGCAAAATGCCCTTCCTCCATACAAAATTAATGGTTCTCAAGGACACATAGCGGTACACACTGATAAGGACTTGGCGACAGATTTTGTTCTCGAGGGTGGTAGCTAGCCAGGCGCGCATTCGCTAAATACCCTACCACCATGCAAAAGTAATGGTTCTCAAGGACACATAGCGGCACACACAGCTTAGTGCTTGGTGACAGATATTGTATTTGAGGGTGGTTGCTAGCTAGGCGGGCATTTGCAATGCAAAATTACTGGTTCTCAAGGACACATAGCGAAATGCGGAATACACCGTTAAGTCCTTGGCGGCAGATTTTCTTACTGAGGGTGGTAGCTATCCAGGCGGGCATTCGCATAATGCCCTACCACTATGCTATTACGTCTGCCATCAAGCTAACACCCTCAAATAGAAAATCTGTCGCCAAGCAGTGTGTTCCGGCAGCAGTACATCAGAAATTAGAAATTTTAGGCCTAATCCTTATCATTCTCAACCACATCATCACTCACCAACAGGTGAATTAGTTGTCAATGGCTATAAGGCCTATAAGCTGTTCAGCAGTATGATATTTTGATAAATCCTAAAACTTGTTGCAAGAGTAGGTATGCCTACCTATTTAATAATTAATGTCGGCTGATGTAAGGCGGCTACAGTACAAATATCCAAATAATATTTTGAGTACCTCACGTTGTCAACAGCATCGGCAAGCAGCGCGAACGCGGGCGGCGGCAGAGGCGCGGACGGCGGCTCAGGCGAGCGTGGAGCCTGCACTCGCCAAGTTTTATAATATGATATATTATAATAGGGTATTTTTGTAATTTGAAATAATATTTCAAGGTATCGGTAGTTGCATCGGTTACCTTTATCATTATGGGTAATCAAGCGGTAACCTTTATCACGGTAATGTTATCTGTACAGTATTTCAACTTCATAGAAACGGACGAAACTGGAGTTATACCTACGCGCTTCGATCTCAGCCCGCGCTCAGCCCGCAGACAGTCACGACAGCGTCACAGTGACGAATGGACGGTGTGTAATTTTCTTTAACAAAAAATAAGTTCATGTACCTATTTAATATGACGAATAGGATAATATATTGTGTTGTTTTTGGTTGCATGAAATCATCAATAACGCATGCAGAGATAACTTTTTAGTTTATCTGGAAACTCTGAAAGGTAAGACTATACAATAAATTTACTTACTAGTAGGTCGGTTACCTACATAATGCGTGTCTTTTTAATGGATAAGCGTATTTCCTTTTATCTCCCGAAAAAAAGCTAACTGAATTAATAATAAAATAAGCGAATAGAGTAAAGGAATGACACGAGTGAAATAGTTAGTTATAGGCGGTTTATGAATCACGATACGGTAGGTACGCTTGTGTTAAAACCTCGGGGCACGTGTGTTTTGTTTTGTTACTTTGTATAATTCAAAATAAAGACGTGGTATTTTCTCAGTACTAATATGTAATATATAATCAGTACTTATATTATAAACGCGACATTTTTATATAAAAATGCGTATTGTTTTTTGATTGGTAGATTTAATTAAAAAACCATGTTTATTTTTGAATAACAAATCAGTCTTATAAATTCAGTCCAGTCCAGTAGTTTTAGCGTGAAAGCGGAACAGACAGACAGAGTGAACACTACCTATTTAATTCATAGTCTTTTATTTGTTTATACAAAAAAGTATATTTACAATCACAAAACTAAATGGAAACACAAAGTAAGCAAATGTTATTAAAATGCTGGAGGCAGGAGGGCTGCCCCCTATCGCATGTTTACGTACCGCGCGGTGGTAGGTTATTATTTCGAGGACAGAGCCGAGTTAAAATACTGTATAGATAACATTACCGTGCCTTTATAAAGCAGCTTTCTAATGCTCTTGTGATCTCTCGATTCAGACAGCTATAAACTGTTTCCAAAACCATACTATACTTTTTTACTGTGGCGCGTGATAAGAATGCCACCGAGAAAGTTTTTTTTTTTATTTAGGGTGAACATAGATGTTGACTGCCGCTATCGGCTGTTCAATTGTATCGTACTCTGCATTTTTAATTAATCTTTAACTTATTTCTAGCTCGTAATTGACCGGGAGAATTTTCTTGGAGAAAACGACACGCATCCTACCTCGATGGCGCCTAGGCGGGCACTTACACTAAATGGAGTGCGCAAGAGCTTGAATCGTTAAATTTGTAGTTTTTTTGTTGTTAAATACTATAGCTGAATTAGAAAATGTGGCTCCATACGTTCCTAATAAATAAGAAGCTCTATCTATTGGCACGGTAATGTTATCTATACAGTACTTCAACTTCATAGAAACCGACGAAACGCGAGTTATACCTACGCGCCTCGATCTCGGCCTGCGCTCGGCCCGCAGACAGTCTCGAGTGTCGCGACTACGCCGCAGTGATAAGCGAATAGTTTGTTGTTTTTTAACAATAATCGCGCGATTTTTCCACCAAAAATAAGTTTAAGTACATATTTACATATTAAATATGACGAGTATGATATATTGTGCTGTTTTTAGTTACATGAATTCGTCCAAAACGCAACCAGAGATAACTTTTTTAGATTACCTGGAAACGGAAAGGTAATACTATAAAATAATTTTACTTAATACACACATTATGTACCGTCAACTATATGTAGATTATAAAAAAAAATTACTTACTAGTAAGTAAAATTATTTTCACGCCAAAACTACTGGACTGGACTAAATTTATAAGACTGATTTGTTATTCAAAAATGAAAATGGTTTTTTAAATAAATCTACCAATCAAAAAACAACACGCATTTTTATTGAACGCTACCTATTTAATTCACAGTCTTTTATTTGTTATACAAAAAAAAAATATAATCACAAAACTAAATGGAAACACAAAGTAGGCAAATGTTATTAAAATGCTGGAGGCGGGCAGCCCTATCGCATGTTTACGTACCACGCGGTGGTAGGTATTTATTTCGAGGACAGTGCCGAGTTAAGATACTGTATAGATTATTTTACTTACTATTAAGTAAAATTATTTTATTGTCTACATATAGTTGACGGCACATAATGTGTGTCATTTTAATGGACAAGTATTTCCTTTTATCCCGCGAAAAAAATGTCTTAATTAATAAAAAAATGGGAATAGAGTGAAGGAAAGTGATTGATACGAGTGAAATAGGTAGTAGTTATAAGCAAGTTATAATAATATTACATGTAGTTATTAGAAAATGGATTTTTAATATTTTAAAATATAATAATAAAGCATTTCGTACGTCTCACAAATATTTTTTGGTGGGCAATTTTTAAGAACAATTTTTACTAAACATAAACATGGTTTTTTGATAAAATTTACCTACTAGTCAAGAAAACAACACGCATTTTTAGTGAACACTTCTTGTTCAATTCACAGAGTATTTCATTTGTTTATATAAAAAAAAGTATATTTACAATCACAAAACTAAATAGAAACACAAAGTAGGCAAATGTAATTAAAATGCTGGAGGCGGGCACCCCTATCGCATGTTTACGTACAGCGCGGCTGCAGGTACTTATTTCGAAGACAAAGCCGAGTTACAATACTGTATACATAACATTACCGTGCTATTGGTATAACTTCCAGGTGGTTTTATGTTAGTATCTCTTAGTTCTAGTGATTTTAGTAGCGAAATGGTGTCATGTTTGATATTTTTTTATAGAAGAAATTATTCAAAATAATGTTTTTGACCTTATACGTTCCTGGATAGTATGTTCAACTTTATATGAATGTTTTTTTTATTCTAAATTTTGAGTTTTATAAAGATTTTAAAAAATCAGTCTTTTAGTGACAATATTTCAGATATTGACAGCGCTGGAAGTGTCACAATACACAATAGCTTATGTTTTCTTAGACCATGGCTTAGACTATATACCTATAGTCTAAGCACAATAGTGATTGAAATGCAAAAAAGCATACGTTTGCTTAGGTCACGCTTTCTGCGACTAGTCTAGGAATACAGTAAAGTGCAGAAAAATTAAAACTGTATTGGCCCTCGGAACATAATGACGTAATTATTATGGCCCTAAGGCTTTAAAGATTGGAGAACACTGCTTTTGGTGCTTTTGATGAAAATTAAAGATATACAACCACGCCAATGGTAATATCAGTTGTCACTCTGGTCAAAGTTATTGGGGTTATTATGCCGGTTACCGGCCAGTAAGTAAAGTTACAAGCTTAGTTAAGAAAAGTTTGTTGCACTTAATCAAAAACCTATGAATCATGTCTGAATCATTTATGGAAATCTATTTTTGCCAGGAAAAATAAAAGAAAGTTAATCTATTATTTTTAGGCTTCTAGTTCTGCCATATATACAAATGTGAAAGTCGATGGTAGCGAATGGTTACAAGCGGCTAGTAGCCGTTCTTTATAGCGCTCTATGGCGGAATCATTTGTTCAACAGTGGACGTCTTCTGGCTGATGATGATGATGATATTCCTATTGTTTAAAAGTCACAATGGGGCAGAGCGACCCCTGCAGTCAAATGGTATTAAACCACATTTTTTCAATTAACTTTAAACTCGTATATGATGACGCAACCCGATAATTCTGGCTTTATACATTTTGCAACCTATGCGAATAAACTTACAAAATGACAACGAAAGATTTTTTTTACTGCGAGCGGGATTCTAACCCTCGATCATCCGTCTCTGTAGCCGTGACATGCTACACCAATAGTATATAATTTACATTCTAAATTTAAGTATGGTTATCGCAAAAACATATAATATATTTGATCATTTTGTGTAAAAAATAACTTTCTGAATGCCGGTGTTCGTGTACAGTTTTGTGGTTGAGGGTGGTGATTACAAAATGGCTTTAATACTTTAAAGGGGTCTATTACTCAAGTGCTTCCGTGTTTCATTTTGTAGGTATATTGTTATTTTGTATCAGTAGACGCGATCCTACCAATAAACCTCGGAAATAGGTTCTTCTGTTTGTCCGATCTTCTTGACGGTAATCTTTTGACCAATACAATAGTTATGTAAATGGTTAATGTTACTATGGTATTTTGCTAAGCAATTAATAATACTAATATACAAATTTTGCTCTATCGGAAATAACGGAAGGTAGGTGAAACAGGCGTCAAATTTGGCATGATTATAGTAGAACTCTAAGACACAACAAGAAGAATTTATAAATACCGGTTAAGTGCGAATTGTACTCCCGGTAAAGATATTGAACTGAATAAAAAATTACGAATGGTTTTATAAGTACATGAGTAACCTTTAGGTAGTATGTAATAGTATCGATCGTCCCTTTGGTATGTGAGTCTGACCCGCACTTGGCAAGTATTTTATATTTTATGTGAGTTTCCCTTAAGAAAACATTCAAGTATTGTACGCCAATTATATGTATTTAAATTGTTATATTATTCTTGTTCATACAAGCTCTGTAGGTAATAATAATATTTGATACAAATTTTTTCATATATATAACTTTGATTTTAGATACCTACCTATGTCATTATTTACCAGTTAACTATACACAAAAAATACAGCTCCCTAGTTTAATAACTAAGTTAAAAAGTAGGAATGTTTCCCACCGTTTCCCTATTTTGCGCCATCATGTATGAAGAGAGGGCGAAGATTTTTTTATAAAATAATTTATGTTTTGCAATATTTCCCACTATCGCAGATTATTAAGATTAGATAAGTATTTTTTTGGGTAAAGTAAGAATTGGACGGATAAAAAGCCACCATTTTCGTATAACCGTTTTGGGTTGCCGACAGCTGACTGCAATTGAACATGCGGCTACAACAAGTTGCCGACAATTAATGTTTGTTTAGGGAGGACATAGATGCTGGCTACCGCCTGTGCGGTCGTCCAGCTCCACCGGGTTTTGGGCGAGGGCCTGGCCCTACAATAGCCCGGGCCGACAATTAATACGACACTTAGTATATATATGCATTACGCGCTATTTTTTTTTCATTAAGTAAATGTACAAATTTGCAGTATGTTATCGCAAAACCCATTTCAAGCGAGCGTGTAAGTCCAAACAACAAATCAAAATTATAGTTTTGGTAGGTTTTCAGATTTCTTAAAGTTTACGCCTCTCTTTTATATATTTCAAGATTTGATAACTACAATGTCTAAGTAATTGGACTCCTGGAGTTTCAAATGCAAACAATGCCTTGAAGTAAATATATGGTGCCTTGATTGACGTCAGGCATGTAATATGTTTACTATCTACTCCTTTATTATGATTACGGTACATCCAATGTCGCGCATAGGTACATGATTTTTTAAATTATTGTATGTTTCACGTACATTCCCAAAATACTTGTAGTTAAGGCCATCTGTCTAGATACTCAGAACTATTGAATTACATCTAAACAAGCAAGAAAGCTCTCAAAGCCATCTAGTTGAAACAGACTGAAAGTTCTAGTTTACATGCAAGGACACGCCTCACTGTTTTCCTACCTCACGCCTACTATTCCTTTGAAACAAATTGTTTGAAATAAAAACTCAACCTAGATCTAGATGGCAGAAGTAGTACTCTTTCAATATAGTACTCTTGTTCCTGTTTAGATTGTCAAATAAACTGAGGTTCCAAGAAACCTAATAGAAAAATATATTTATTAATAAACTTCAACAGCGTTTTCATGCGATTTGAATTAAAAATCATCCTCATTATATTATAAAGCAAGTTTCTATAGCCCCGCCATTTTGTTTTAGTTGAATGTATTAATAATAACCTAGAACCATGATACAATAATATACTTCTTAGACAATTTAGGTAACTATATAGGGCGTTCGGATAGCCTATCAGTTCCAAAAATAACACTCACAAACGCTAAAAATGACCCAATAGGGCATTCGTATTGGGACTTCGTGAGCATTTATATCGTTTTCGCTCACCGTTCGGATAACTTTGAAAACGCTACAAATGACAGAGAAAAGTGCTATTTTTGACCCACGTCTTACCGTGGGATCGTTGTGATCGTTTTTTGACAACTTGGAAATTCATATCTACCTTAACATTTTAAGAGAAATATTGTGGGTCCTATCATAAAGAATAGAACTGGCGATGCCTCCGACACAGACCTATATCTTTGGATGCAATTGTTGCACCTATATCTTTAGCTGCAGTTCCAGAAAACGTTATTTTGGTTTTCAGCGGTTGTCAAAATAAGTATAAGTCGTTCGGATAGCATACAGTCATTGGTGGTCAAAAATAGAAGAAGCTTCTTTCCGAACGCTAAGATACAAATGCCACTTTTGAAACTGCTACAAACGCAACCGAGCCAAAACGAACGCACCTATAGATTATATGAAGCCTGTGGAGCCTATTTTCTACCCGGCACAGAAACAAACACCAGACTACCACTCTTTGTCAGAAAATCCCAACCTAGAGAATGAACCCAGGGATGCGTTCTTATTTGTCGTCCGACGACGTCCGACGACGCTCCGAGCGTTTTTATATGCCCGGAGCGATCGTCCGATGATCATCCGGAGCGTTCTTATATATCGCTCGACGACGCACTGGTCGCCCCACGAAATCGGTGGATAAATATCGCCCTGACGTTTCATTTGACAGTTGGGACTTGATTTTTCTTTGTTTTAAGTTACTTTTTGTTAACGTAGACTTCTGTTTACAAAATTTTATTATTATTATTGTTATATTATGTATGTTTGTTTTAGTTATGTATTCTGGAAAAGTACATAATTGTAAATACATTTCTTCTGAGTCAGTGAAACATTTTAAGTAGTGTTCTTGATACAGATATGATACAGAGCCGTTCTTAAAAGGCGGACGAAGAGCGTCGCTCTGCTTGGAGCGATCATCCGTCGTCGGACGACGCCCCGAGCGTTTTTATATGCCCGGAGCGATCGTCCGATGATCTTCCGGAGCGTTCTTATATATCGCTCGACGACGCACCGGTCGCCCCACGAAATCGGTGGATAAATATCGCCCTGACGTTTCATTTGACAGTTGGGACTTGATTTTTCTTTGTTTTAAGTTACTTTTTGTTTACGTAGACTTCTGTTTACAAAATTGTATTATTATTATTGTTATATTTTGTATGTTTGTTTTAGTTGTGTGTCGTGGAAAAGTACATAATTGTAAATACATTTCTTCTGAGTCAGTGAAACATTTTAAGTAGTGTTCTTGATACAGATATGATACAGAGCCGTTCTTAAAAGGCGGATGACGAGCGTCGCTCTGCTTGGAGCGATCATCCGTCGTCGGACGACAAATAAGAACGCACCCCAGGACTTCAAGATGCTGACTCTTATCATTACTGACGATTCGAACAACGATACAGTCAATGAATAAGTTAAGGGTGCGTTGCACCAAAACTCCTGTTAATGTTACCGTTATAGTTTTTTTTTTACATTATCAAATCATGGTACGTACTCTTTTTAGATTCGTATAAGTTTTAATATTCAATTTCCTTTTTTTATTCATATCACACTACATGCATCATTTAATTATTACACGACTGCCCATTAATAGGAGTGTTATGATTTGAGGGTTCATGTATGTTTGTGAGTTTCTTTATTCCACTATAACTTCTTAACAACTAACTGACTTTAATGTATGATATATTATAAGATTCGTCTTGGTACTAAGGAAAGTAAAAGAAATAATTTTTTGTATAATATTTATAGCAAATGAATATTTGTGTTTATAGCAAACGTATAATGACTTCTCTGTCCGTCTGTCACCAGGCTGTGTCTCAGAATAGTATAATATGTATAAAAAAGACAAAAATAAGTATTTATACTTGTCTTAAGTGTCTGATTATGTATATACGTACCTTATATTATCATGTACATTATACATGCCACGTATATATTAAGTACTCTGAGAATCGAAATATCTCAGGAATGGTAACTCTTAGGAAAAAAAATATTAAGACCATATTTGTAGATATTTTTAAGATCTACAACTTTGTTTGGTAGTTTTGTTTGATAAAATTTACTGTTTCCGAGAAAAATCCAAGAAACTTTTCACTTTCAACTTCAAATGTTCACCTTTGCCCCGCATAACTTTTGTTGCACACATAGGATCGATGGGGATTTTTATAACTTTATTTGTAATGGTAAATCCCCAGATCACTACCAATATTTGACTCTCCAGGAATTTTTGCTATTTGACCACTATTTTTATGTCTAAATTTACCAGACTATAATAATACTCAACAAGTTATTATTATAGATAAGTACCAAATGATAGGTACCTCGTAGAAGATACTGCTTTTAATCGTAGACAAGGCAAATACGAAAATGTTGTAGCTTCCAATAATATACAACCATAGATGACTTTTACTATAAATATAGGCACTAATGATGAGAATGAAAATGAAATGGATGATGATGTCTTAACCTTTAATTTATCTGATAGGTCTCAAGGACTCCGCTCGTAGTTTTATATTGACTTAAAAAATGTGAATACTGTGGTTATATTTTCGATCGCCCTAGTACCTTTCTACAGTGGCATGCTGGACGTGGGACTCCATGAGGGTATTTATGTGTGAGTATTATAATTCGATATTATGTTATTTTATCTTATTAACGCGTTTGTGAGATTTGTCAAGATAGAGAGCATTTATTTATCCAATAATATAGGCTGAATAAATTATAGATGTTTGGCAGGAGGCAATCCCATGTAATAAGATACAATTAGTTGAGTAGTTAACTACCTAACTAACTTGGTTTTCTACGAGAAGGGAATCATAAGGCAAACTTGAAAGACACAACATTTATAGGAACACATTGAGCACTTTATTAAAAATAATACATTAGGTTCACATGGATTACTTCTGTATAAGTTTATAGTTACCATCCTTACTTATTGCTCTGAGGATACCATTCACAACGATATAATAAAAAAGGCAAACTATTTAAGAAGAACAAAGTCAACAAACTCAAACCCATACACAACACGTGAACAGCAGTTATGTTACACTAAATAAATCAATATAGAACACTTAACATCAGCGATAGGTCACGATGCGGCAGGTACTTGTGAAGAATCAAGAGAGCTCAGTAAGGTGAGAGCCATTGGTTTTATATCAATGACTGGTGACAAAGTGTCTGTCGCCTCTCCATGAAACTTCCCGCCATGTTTATTACCAATCAGAGACAATAGTTCCCGCCAGAACGTATCAGCCAATCCGAAATTAGACAGGCTCGCTCGTCATTGGCTAGCCCAGAATGACTAAGAGTAAAACAGGATTTCAGTTTGGCGGTTATTAAAAATGACATAGTATATGAAAAAGTTTTAGGATAGTCTATAATTACATAATCTATTCTAAGTGTAACAAAGATTATAGAAATAGATAAACATCTCTACTGTACATAATTCTAACATGTGCTTTTCTCTTATTTTAGGCTACAAAATGGCTTCGTCTATTTGAAGCCATTTTGTCGTATACAAATAGCATCCGTACATTGATACCTACAGAGGTGGAATCGGCATCATTTACTTATTATCTCACACCTCTGAGAGTCTTAGATGTGCTGACGAAGCGGCTAGAGCCTTGACGTCAAAGTAATCACCTTCTATTGAGTCACCAATATAGTTATCACCTCAGTCACATGATATTTCTGGAGCATCATCTTCTCCTATTAGGTTCACATTTAATACTTCCAATTCAGATATGTCTACTCCAAGCCCTGCGACTGTACCTTCGCGGCAAAGTCAACATATGATGAAGCAGTCTCGGCAACTTATTGATGAATTGTGATGATTTCAGAGCGCACTTTAGGATAGGACCAATGTTCCAAACTATAACTACAACCTCTTTTTATACTTCCTTTTAATTTGAGCTATGTCATGTGACTTTTGTCTGACCACTGTCATTCAAATATTTACTTTGTTACCTTAATAAATATTGCTATTAAAAATATGTACATATTTTACTTTACTAAAGCATGAACTTATGGCTATTTATTTTATGGGACTCGCCATGAACAGAATGGCCGACCGGAAGCGTTATAAATATACAGAAACATAAATTGAACTATAATTATCTACATATTATATCAAATACTTTTCTTAAAAAGACGCCCAGTTGACTAGTCGAGTAGATATGAGGTGGGGCGGTTGTTGGCCCCACCACTCTAGCAGTGATTGACTGATGGACCGTGCGCTCGGATCGGACATTCTATTCGAAATCTCCGCCTAGAGTGGTCATTCTCAAGGCACACTGTTAAGATGCCGATTATTTGCGAAATATTAAATAAATTCTAATAAACTATGATGCTATCTTTAAATTAATCTAAAAAACCTGATGGCATCTGGTTCCGTGGAAGTTAGTACGGCCCTTAGTGAGGGACACTACATACGTAGACACTTTAGCGCCCTTACATATTTCTGAAACCAACGTGAGGACTTGTGCCGTGGCTACTGCGGCGGAGAAACTCAAGTGGCGCAGGTATGCTAACCTCGGATTGGTTACATATTTGAGCCGTTTGGTATATAGACGCTGGGTCCGTGAGGACCGAGAGCTCATCGTATTTGCCAAAACTTATCAGAGTGTTTGGTCGATGCCATCAAAATGGTGGGACCTATTTGGCTCAACGAATAAGCATTGCAAATCAACGGGGCAATTCTGCTTGTATACTGGGCACGGTGTCAACTGATAGCGCGCTGGAGCGTTTGCACTACCTGCGAATCTGCAATGTCCTATAGGTTGTATAAATGCTTTTATTGTAGTAGCTGTAGCTGTATATGGTTTGTAGTATTTTGTTAATAAAAGCATACCATAGCATAAAAAAAACATTAAAGGGCATATTTACCTTCATAGCGTTAGCGCTCAATGTAACGACTGCCCCTCTCCATGCGACAGCTCAACTGATGAATCACACTTGGTCGTGTCAAGAGAGTAAAAATAGTGGTTTCGTCCCATTGGCACCATAATTAGACAAAGTCACTATTTACCCCTGGCGGTTTTTGAGGGAAGATAATTAATGTCTTGGTTTTTTTTTTTGCATAGCTTATAGGCCTACCTTTGACCACTATCTCCCCTGATGGTAAGTGATGATGTGGTCGAAGATGTTAATTAGGCTAGCCTAGAATTACTGGCTCTCAAGGACAGCTGTCGGAACACACCGTTAGGTGCTTAGCGACAGATTTTCTACTTGAGGGCGGTAGCTAGCCAGGGGGGCATTCGCGAAATGCCCTACCACCATGCTGTAACGATTGCTATTTAAGACAACAACCGGGACCTATGGCTTAACGTGCCCTCCAAAGCACGGAAGCGTTCAGTACTAATATCACTAGCGGTCACCCAACCATCTGCTGACCACGGCGGATGTTGCTTAGCTTGGCTGATCGATTAAGAACACAAAGCAAACTTCGCTACGAGTGCTTCAAAAAAATTCAGGTTTTCCAGTTTAAACGGCACTTTTAAGGATTTTTGCACATTTAACTCATTTTAGAGGACTCACTCGGAGGGCATTGGTATGCCATAACACAGGTCTCCTAGTTCCCCCCCGACGGTTCCCGCCTTGACGTGGCAGTGGGGCTTAGTAGCCGTGCCTTCGTCACCTACGGTGAAGTGAAGAGGAACCAGGGGCCGTGCCGGCTTGGGCAGTCGGCCGTTCCCGGAGGGAACTGGGCTTTGCCTCTAAATCCAGTATGGAGCGGCAAGGGGTAGGCTGCGGTGCTCTATGGGCAGCGCCGCATCTGAGGCGGGCTGTGGTGTTGTCTGGGCGACACCACAGCTGACGGTGAGTCCAGAGGTCCACGGCGGGAGAGGAGTGCCGGTATTACGATGCGCCGCTCTACCTACCTTCCTTGGCCACGGCGGGGCCGCCACCATTCGATGGCGGACGCGGAGGAGCCGCAGGGGAGGAGGAGTGTCGGTAGAGCGAGGCACCGCTCTCCCTATCCTCTGCGGCCGAAGTAGCAGGCAACTACTTATGTGACCCGTTGCAGGGGACCTCGGGCGTCAGAAGCGAGGTTGTCTGACGCCCATTTGCGGGCTTGGCCTCCGGGTGGTAGCGACGTGTCATGTGTTCTTGTATATATGTTTATGAATTTGACAATGTTTGTGGATATATAGTAAATTATTATTATTTATTACTATTTTCATTTTTGGACAATTGTGCGATAGTAACTATACGAGTAAGGTGCGATATGTAATGTAATTTGTGATGGTTAACCACTTAAAAAAAAAACGAACGTTGAGTTCAATTTAAGTTATTACGTACTAGCTTTTTACCCGCGGCTTCACCCGCGTGGTCTATCCCTCAGTAACCGTTACCGGATAAAATTAAGTTAACCCTCCTTTTCTGGGAGCCGTGTAAAAAGTTCATTTATAAATAAGTTAGTTTTTAATCCTTTTTAATATTTTTAGTTTGGCCTCGTAAATCGTAATCGTTTTATAGCTCTACCTTCAGTACCAAATTTTCCATACTACTTGTATTTTAAAATAAATGCCAATATAAAATTAAATTTTGTTTAATTAGATTTTAAAATAATTATAATATGAAATAAAAGGAAATGCTGACCATGGGAGTACAATCTGTATATATAATACGTTACTCTCTCCTAGGTAATCTTTAGTAGAATGGATAGTACGAAATGTTTAATTTGATCAAAGTATTTGCCAGTAATCGTCTCAGGTATAAAAGAAAAAAATAAACGGTCGGCGACTTACTTTAGGGCGCATGAAGGTCTGTTACCTATCTGTCTTTTGACTTTTGATTTCATTGCTACAAAATCTGTCAAAACTGTCATTCTTTATTGTTGCAATCAGCAGTTCATTGCTACAGAAGATACATGGTCGCCCCACTGCTGTAACTAAGATGAGAGTGACGAGATGGTGACGATCAAATTACGGTTCAGTTTTGTTCCATGCCAGTGAGCCGTCTGATAGTAGTAAAATCCCTTACAAAGAATAGAAAAAGTATTAGTAGCTTTCTTTCTCTAAGTTATGGAGGGTAGTGATATGGAGAGTCATCTCAAATGGTGGAAACTTAAAAAAGTACAGGCTATATATATAATAGTTCAAAAACCTTCCAGAATTGCGCTGGTGTAGACAAAGGGTATGGTATGAAGTTAGCAATAAAATTGTAAATGAACTATGTATGTCGAGTTAAAAAAATTTAAGATTATTGTCGACTTAAGTAGTTACTTATTGAAAATTGCAACTAATTCGTAATACAAGTTAATGTAGTAAATATAACCATAAAGAATTATTATGAGAAAACGTGTAGAGTGATTTTATTTCGTGAACTGTGAATAGTACGTTTATTGATTTTGACGCTTCCTTTAAAATGTACCCTGATGCTAATGTAGTGCCGCCCTAATAAAACGCATCTACGCATTTTGGACGGGCACTTTTTCATGTACAGACTAGGAAGAATAGATATTCTTCCTAGTACACAGATGATTCTCCTACCTCTACTTATTGTTGTATTATGTTCTATGCTATGCCTCTACTCTCAGTATAATCCCGTCGTGTGGCTGGGAGAGTGTTGGTGTCTCTCTGATCTATGGTAAAGAACCTGCGGGGTGATCACGTATCTTCTGTAGCAATGAAATGCTGATTGCAACAATCAAAAATGACAGTTTTGACAGATCTTGTATCAATGAAAAAAACAGATAGGTAACAGACCTTCTTGTGCCCAAACCTACCGACCGTTTTTTTCTTTTATACCTGAGACGATAACTGGCATATACATTGATCGATTTAAAATTTCGTAATATCCATTCTACTATAGAGTTGTAATAACATAGTATATATACAGGTTGAACTCCCATGGTCAGTATTTCCTTTGATTTCATATTATTATTATTCTAAAATCTAATTTAATGTTTGAAATCTAAGTAGATCAAAATTTAAGTTAATATTGGCATTTATTTTAAAATACAAGTAATAATTTCTTCTTCCTGAACACAATTTAGCCCAAAATATATCTTCCTCCACACAGCTTCAATTCTAGTGTCTAATGGCCAATCTACACTTTGGATACTGCAACACGTTTCATACGCTTGATATATCCTGTAAAATAAAACCAAATGTAATAAAGCGACTATGATATTTTTAGTATTTTAATGTTTTGCAATAACGCATGCTCTGCGGATAACATAAAAAAAAATACGAGAGGCAAAAATGAAGTCATAGCGGGAAAAAAATAAGTTTCTCCTCTCTCCGAATACTAAAAATAATAATAATAATAAGAAATTACTACTTGTATTTTAAAATCTATGCCAGTATAAACTTAAGTTTTATTTATTTATTTCTTAGAAAGACCAACAGTAAGTATAACAAATATCTTATATATAACTAATAACAACAGATAACCAATTATAGGTCCTCACGGATAGCTATCTTATAAATGACATTCAAATAATGAACACTAGGTTACAGCTTAGTCTTTTTATGTTTAGACTGCTGCTTATGACAAAATTCAAACATTTAGTTGAAGAACTCTCTGCTACAACCGCCTAGCCGATGCAATGCTTGTACAAAATAAGTCTAGGCCAACTCTCTTGTTTATCTCATAAAAATTTCTGCTCACACGTAACAGGTAAGAATTTTGCCTTTATTTGTTTTATTTAGATTTTAGAATAATAATAATATGAAAGAAAAGGAAATACTGACCATGAGAGTACAGCCTGTATATAATATACTATATATTTACAAAATCTTTAGTAGAATGGATAGTTCGAAATTTTAATTCGATCAATGTATATGCCAGTTATCGTCTCAGGTATAAAAGAAAAAAAACGGTCGGCGACTAACGTTCCGACGCATGAAGGTCTGTTACCTATCTGTCTTACAAAATTTGTCAAAACTGACAGTTTTACTGTTGCAATCAACAGTTCTAGGGCGTTCGGATAGCCTATCAGTTCCAAAAATAACACTCACAAACGCTACAAATGATCACACAGGGCGTTCGGATAGGGACTTCGTGAGCATAAATATCGTTTTCGCTCACCGTTCGGATAGCTTTGAAAACGCTACAAATGACAGAGAAAAGTGCTATTTTTGACCCACGTCTTACCGTGGGATCGTTGTGATCGTTTTTTGACAGCTAACATTTTATGGGAAATATTGTTGTTCCTATCATAATAAATAGAACTGGCGATGCCTCCGGCAGATTTAATTACAGACCTATATCTTTGGCTTCAGTTGTTGCACCTATATCTTTAGCTGCAGTTCCAGAAAACGTTATTTTGGGTTTCAGCGGTTGTCAAAATAAGTATAAGACGTTCGGATAGCATACAGTCATTGGTGGTCAAAAATAGCAGAAGCTTCTTTCCGAACGCTAAGATACAAATGCCACTTTTGAAACTGCTACAAACGCAACCGAGCCAAAACGAACGCACCATTCATAGCTACAAAAGATACATGATAGCCCTGCAGGGGTGCGTTTAGGCGACTTAGCCAGGATAAGATTTAAACTAGATAAACGTCAAACACCCCGTTTACGGCCTCCTGGAGGCGAAAATTTGCACAGGCTAAAATTTCATATGCCCCGTTTAGGCGCGTCCGCTTGGTGAAATCTTCGCTAAGTAGATTAAATTTTAGCGACCTTTTGAGGTCGCGAAATTTTCATCGGCTGTCAGATTTGCTATATGTCATGTCACTTCAATCATAATACCAAAGATTACGGAAGGGCGGGAAGACATACTATATCACAAGACAAGTTGTGTTTTCCTGTAGGTATTCTTGTTGTATTGTTTTGTATTAGTTTTGGTTTAATTTTTTTCTACTGTATCGCGGGATTAGAGAATAATAATAATGTTATTATATTTAACTGTATTGTATCCAGGATTTTTATATTTTTTTCAAGATTTACTTAAATATATAAACCTCGTTGCCGAATGTCAATTGAATTTGACAACAATAATTGACGTACGGCTACGACACCGTTTAGGGGGACCGCATCGGCGAAATTTTCGTCTGGTGAAAATTTATTCTACTCGCCTAAACGCACCCAGCTCCAAATACCAATAGGCAATAGCCATAGAGAAAACTGAAAAGTATTACACCGGAAAGATGTTTTGCTCTGATCCTGATTGATTTTTGTGCGCAAAATTCAGAATGGCTACACAGCAGACCAGCTGCAATGATACTAAAATTTTTATCGCATTAAAAGTTTACCTTGCGATTTTGTTATAACTTTAAAATCGAAAAGGCGACAGACTGGTGAGTATTATTATTAGAATTAGTATAATACTATCCAGTGGTACCCAGCATCTCTCTTAGAATAGAGTTAGTAATTTTCTGTGCTCTACAATAATTCTAAAGTTTTGTTAAGTTCACGACGACTACAAGGATAATTAAAATTTTAATGGAATTATAGCAATTTTAAACAATATACATGTTTTCCCCATATGTCAAGAAACATAATTCTCATAAGATACGTATCTCCAAGTAACTGTTTAGATCTCTACGATCTCGTATTGATCTGAGGTAACGGATACGAATCTCAAAATTTTACATATTATTATATCCGTTGGCTCACTATATTGCTTAATATTTATCATAAAACAGGACATATTTTAATTTTATGAATATTGTTAAATTTCAATACAAATTTCTTATAGGTATTATTGTAAGCATATCACTTAGCACAAGATAAGCCTAGAAAGAAGAAGACTCGGGCACCATACTTACCTCAGAGTAACTATTACTAAATTAGTTCTTCTACCATAAGCTTTATTACATTATACCAATAGACTATTAATATCATATTTTCTGAGTATGAGAACATAAATTGACTTGCCATGTTAATTCAAATGAATTTAAGGGTAGACATAAATTAGTTGTAATGGGAGCTTTCAATAGAACTCTGGTGGAAATGTTATAAGTATATCAAACATCTGTGGATGTTGGATTTCATGGACTCCTTGAAATAACAGTTTATATTGCACTTTTGTTTTGTCATTGAAATCATAATAGTTTGAATTTAAGACTGGTGATTTGACTACCATTATTTCAAAATTAGAAGTAGTGCTACTCTAAGTGATGTTTCTGCTAAGTATACTACTCAGTGGTGCCTGTGCCTGCAATTTTCTCAGAATAGGGTTCTTCAATTTTCTGAGTTATTTATTTCTATAGTTTTGCTAATCTAAAGACACCTGACTTAAGGATGGTTGAAATTTTGATGGACTGATAGCCGTTTCAAATATACTTGTATTCCCCTTATTGCAAGAAAAACAATTCTCATAGGATACAAATCTTATATATCATACAGTATAAATCCACTAAAAATATGTAAATAAAACTAGTAAAAAAGCATAAGTTATACTTATTGTCCTACTGGTTTAGCATGTAGTAAGTTTAATAGAATCCGATAAAACTTTTTAATTAAAAAAGTAGTATATGTTTTAACCATATTTTTAATTCATTCATAATTTTATATGTGATTAAAGTTATAAATGACACTAACTGCCAAACATTTCTTTAGGTAAATCAATCAACCTTAACAAAATAGGGTCTTTTGAATATATTGTTAATATTGTGAAAATTATAAGTTTCTATTCAGATTTTGCTTCATAGTCATTTTGATAAATGTCTGAATGCTCAAATCAGCTTTCTGAAGTCACTGAAACAAAAGTAAATTTACCAATTACATGTAAAACCAATTAACTGCACACCCTTCAGAACATAAAGTCAATTTAATAGAGTTTTTATTTCAACGAGATATAAGAGAGAGACAAATAACTTAGCATTCCATGGATTCACCTTGCGTGTGCTAGGTCCATTGCGTTGCAGAAGAAAAGGCCCAAGTCCAGGTGCCTGGGACTTGCAACGCAGTGAGTAATGTTAAGGGGCCACTTTATGATGCATCAATTCTCCCTTTCACCGCTCGAGCCTCCTCCCCTGCCCAACCAAATTTGGTACGATCCGAATAATGATGAATGTCTTAGATACACATTCTAGGATTAAAGTTATGTTTGTTCTTGACAGGCCAAGATCTTTTAGTAGGTTATATAGGAATTTTGCTGGTATACTCCTTGCTCCAACTTCTACAACATATAAATTAACCACATAGGTAACTGTTTATGGTTAATTCATTTGTTAAGTCATAATATTTGTTAGTTTATATTTATGGTCTTTAGGTACTTTGTGTTTTAGATTTTTTAGGTATAGAAATATATTTGGTCTTGATGACGAAACACCAACCCTCCTCAGGTAATTTGTAGTGTTTTTCATGTGTCCATGAAAAGAGTCCAATCGAGAGCCTAATGGGGCATTCTTTTAAACCAAAAAATATTGATTTTGCATAACAATTTCATAAAGTCCGATCTGAGCTTAAACTTTCAAATGCAATTTACTCAAAATGAAAATTTGAATACACATTTAATATATTCATTGTTGTAAGCATATCACTTAGCACAAGATAAAGACAGAAAGAAAGAGACTACAGATATCATATATACCCATAAGCTTTAGTACATAATACTAATAGATTATCAATAATGGGAGCTTCATTGAACCTTTTCATTATTTAAGTCATTTAATTTGAAATTTCTGTTCTGTGAGCCCACTAGGATAACAGACACTTCATCTACCTGTATAGACAATATATACTCAAACTGTAAGATTAAAGAAAAGTTAATATTGAAAGGTGTTAGGTCTGATCATGAGGGCCTTGCGATAAAATTTTATGGAAATAGAGAAACAGAGAGGTATGAAGTTGAACATAGGCCGTTAACAACCAGTAGGCTAGAAACTCTTGGTACCAATATAGAAGCTAAGCTTGGCATAACAAGTTTTTCTCACTGTGACCCGAATGACATCTACAATAACTTATTTTCTTTAGTAAATATTGAGTTTCAAAAAGTTTGTCCAAAAATAAAGAAACAAATAAATGGAAAATTGAAGTTTGGTGAATGGGCAACAAGAGGTATTCGAAAAAGTAGAGATTATTTGTTTGATCTTTATCGCAGGAAAAATTTAACATCTTGCAAGCAGTTTCATGATTATGTTAGGAACTATTCAAAAACTTTTAAGTCTGTTTGCTTGTGTGCTAAATCTCTTTTTATTAGAGATAAAATTAGCAAGTCTAAAAATAAAATAAAAACCATTTGGAAGACTATAAATATTGAGACTGGTAAAAATAAACCTAGAGATTCAAGATATGTCTTAACTATTAATAAAAATCAAATCTCTGATCCGATACAAGTGGCGAATATATTTGAAATTTTTTTTTCTAACTTACCCCTAGAAGTCACTAAATCATTGGATTCTTGTCCCAATGTAGCAGAAGCCCTATTAAAACATAATTTTCCCTGCAAAACACCGGACTTTTCTTTTAGATACACAACAAATTTTGAAATTATAAAGACATTCAAAAGTTTAAACATAAAGAGTACTGAAGACTTGTGGGGTATGTCAGTTAAAGTGGCAGAGTCTATAATTTGCATTATCGCACCATACTTAGTAACAATATTCAATCTTTGTGTCGATAGAGAAAATTTCCCCGACTTAATGAAACTATGTAAAATCACTCCAATTTTGAAGTCGGGGGCTGCATCTGACCCTTGCAATTATAGACCTATTTCCATCTTACCTGTTCTGAGTAAAGTATTCGAAAAAATTATGCTCAAACAACTTTTATCTCATTTTAATGAGCATAATATATTGAATGAGAATCAGTTTGGTTTTACTAAGAGCAGATCCACTACAGATGCAGGTGTTCAATTGATGTCACATATATTTGAAGCCTGGGAGAGTTCACATGATGCTATTGGCGTATTTTGTGATCTTTCCAAGGCATTCGACTGTGTAGAACACTGCACTCTGATTCGTAAGCTTTCACACTATGGTATTCGTGGAAAAATCTGTCAAACAGGCTACAGATGGTTGGAATAAATGGCAATACTTCTTCCGGGTCTTTGGTAAAAATAGGTGTACCTCAGGGATCAATTTTGGGACCTTTTCTGTTCCTAGCGTATATTAATGATCTGCCTTGCATGGTCAAAGATTTCTGCAATATTGTTTTATTCGCCGATGATACCTCTCTGATTTTTAAAGTAGATAGGAAAGATAGTGAACTCATTCATGTAAATAATGTGTTATCTATGATCTCTGAATGGTTCGCCGCTAATAATCTTCTCTTAAATTCAAAAAAGACCAAATGTTAAAAGTTTTCTTTACCAAATGTTCCTTATGTTGAACCAAACATTAAGCTTGGCTTAGATAAACTCTCTATTGACAAAGCGACAGTCTTTCTGGGAATCAAAGTGGACTCAACGTTACAGTGGGATCCACATATACATGATCTAGCCGGAAGACTTAGTTCTGCTGCATATGCAGTTTGTAAGATAAGACAGTTAACAGACGTAGCTACTGCACGGCTAGTTTATTTCGCGTACTTCCACAGTATTATGTCGTATGGTGTATTGCTGTGGGGAGCTGCTGCTGAGATGGAAACAATCTTTATCTTACAAAAGCGTGCAATTCGAGCCATATATGAAATGGATCCTATGGAATCTCTAAGGGATCTTTTTAAAGAAATTGATATATTAACTTTACCGAGTCTGTATATATTTGAAAATATTATGTATGTTCGGAAAAAATTGAGTAAATTTAAATTAAACAGTGACAACCACGATTACAACACTAGGAACAAATATAAATTAACGGTACCGTGTTTTAGATTAGCAAAGACAAATAAAAGGTCCTTTTTAGGTAATTGTGTGCGGTTTTATAATAAAATTCCCGAACATATTACAATGCTCACAGAAGGAAAATTCAAATTACACGTGAAAAACATTTTGATTAAGAAATCCTACTACACAGTTTGTGATTACTTAAACGACAAAAATGCTTGGAAAATTCCACCTCTGCCAAGCCATCACCTGTCTCCTACGTAATTTAAACAAATATTGTAATAATTGTATTATATTGTTTATAACAAATTGTAAACAGACGTTTAAAAAAATGGCCCCGAGTTTCTTGCCCGTTCTTCTCGCAGTGGCTCTATATTTTTTTTTGCTGAACGTGGCAGTACAATGTAGAATATTTCAATATTAAAGTTTGTAATTGACCTTCATAAGAGCGTCGTAGACGCCTAAATTGAATAAATGATTTTGAATTTGAATTTGAACCTTGGTGGACATTTCATTAGTATATCAAACACTTGTGGATGTTGGGTCTCATGGACTCCTTGCAATAAAAGAATAAAAGTTTACCTTGCGCTTTTGATTTGTTATTGCATTCAAAAAGTATTTATTAAGACTGGTGAGTTTAACTATCATTATTTCAAAATTAGGAGTAGTGTTAGTACTACTCAGTGGTGCTGCATCTTCTCAGAATAGAGTTAAATATTTTTTTCTGCTACATAATTATTCTAAAACATTTTGTTAGGAGATAGATAACTGACTTAGGAACAGTGAAAATTGTAATATACTGATCGCTGGGTGAAACAATATAAGTGTATTACCCTCACTCCAGGATAAACAATTCCGGTAAGATTATGAATCTTCAAGTAAGTACCTTTGTAAAAATCTCATATTGGTCTGAGGTAACAATGAATTGCCAAATTTAACATAATAATATATATGTGTTAGTCAACAGATTTATGCCATTATTTTATGATAAAATTAAATATTTTAATTTTATGAATATTGCTATGTTTGTATACTAATTTGTTGGTTTCATTAATAAAGGCCAGAAAAAAGAAAAATACAACAGGTATCATGTCTATCCATAAGCTTAGTACATAATACTTATAGAATATTAATACCATATTTTCTTAGTATAGAAATACACATTTGACTTGCCATGCTAATTAAAATGATTTTAAGGGATAAATAGTTTTTAAATTAATTGTAATGGAAGCTTCCTATTGAACCTTGGTGTACATTTTATTACTTGATCAAACTTGTCCATGTTGGGTCTCTTGGACTCCTTGCAATAAAATAATAAAAGTTTACCTATAGCTTTTGATTTGTCAATTCATTCAAAAAGTATTAATTAAGACTTGTGAGTTTAACTATAATTATTTCAAAATTAGAAGTAGTGTTAGTACTACTCAGTGGTGCTGCATATTTCTCAAAATAAGGTAAATATTTTTTTCTGCTTCATAATTCATAAAAGTTTTTATTAAGAAATAGATCACTGACTTGGGGACAGTTAAAATTTTAATATACTGATAGCTGGTTGTAACAATTTATGCGTATTCCCTGCATGAGGTGATAAACAATTCTCATAAGATTATGATTTTTTAAGTTAGTAACTTTGTAACAATCTCACACTGGTCTAAGGTAACAATGAATTGCCAAATTTAACATAATATACCTGTTAGTCAACTGATATGTGTAATTATTTTATGTTAAAATTTAGGTATTTTAATTTTATGAATATTGCTTAATTTGAAGACTTATTTCTTGGTTTCATTAATATAAGCATATGATTAAGCACTAGATAAGGACATAAAGATGACAACTACCTACATACGGTACTTGCCCGTGTAACACCTCGTAGAAGACCTGGGTGTTCCACGGGTGAAAAAAATCTCCCGTGGAACACCAACGGTTTTCGGGTGTTCCACGGGCGATAGTTCAGATTTATACCATACATAGCCATAAGCTTAAGTACACAGCACTAATAGATTAGCAATACTATATTTTTTTCTTAGTATGAAAATAATAATTGACTTACTATTCAAATGAAAATGATTTTAATGGTAGACATATTAGTTGTTATGGGAACTTTCAAATGAACCTTTAACATTGGACATTTTATAAGTATTTACAACACCCTTGCTCGTAAAGTGAGCTTTATTATATCATTCTTAAGGTCATAAACTGAACTATAACACAAATAATAATATTATACACTAGTGCGTAATAGAATTATCCCTACAAAGTTAAGTTAGCACCTAACTGCAAATTATATGCGAGTAAACAGAGCATTTTCAATTTAACCGGGTAATTTTTCCCTACAAAGTTAAGTTGGTATCTAACTGCAAATTATATGCGAGTAAACAGAGCATTTTAAATTTAACCGGGTAATACAGATTTGTAACAACAAAGAGGTTTTTTTTTTAAATCTTTATTTAACGAGCTTTTTCGATCAGCGAATATGCCGCTCCGTAAGGCATCAAAATTATACATAATAATGTCAATATCAATAATCACAATTGCACTGAGTTGGAACTAAGAACACAACCTCTTTTTTAGGCCAATTTTTACTAGAGCTAGTACCATTTTGGCCTTGTGGGACATAGGAAATGATAGGTAACTGTTACACAATCCAATAGAACTGTCGTCGAGTAATGCCCTCCTAGCTAATTCGTTTCGGACACATTCCATTAAAATGTGGTACGCATCTTCGTCTTTGGCACACGCCGTGCATAAAGGAGAACTTATTTTGCGCATTAGATGAGCAAACTTATTCAAAGGAATGTGTCCGGAGCGCAATCTTAATAACAGAACCAGGTCTTGCCTATCAAGCATGCTGTTATCAATCCACGGTGAGCTCAGTGGTTGCGGCTGGATGAGAACCTGATTCCTTTTTCTCGTGACCTAACATCAAAATATTCTTTCCATAGATCCTGACAAAGTTTTTTAACAATAAATAAACAGTCACTATAAGGTGGGTACAAGGAAAAGTCTACGCCGTCACTACACGCTTGTTTTGCCAACAAGTCAGCAGTCTCATTGCCGCTTATGCCAATGTGGGATGGAATCCATTGTAAAATAATTATTTTAGACTGTGATAGTAATTCCAAAATTGATTTTAATATTGCATAGGCAATTAAGTATATGTAATTAAAAACTATACATAAGCCGCGCGCGCAAAAATAAAACTTGCGCGCTATTTTCCATAATTTTCGTATGTTGTTTCTATCGCATTTGTGTAATATTTTTATCCCCTCCCTTTAATATTCCCTCTCAAGGGTGTTGAAAAAGCGCGTATGAAACTCGTGAGCAACTTGCTCATTATACACTGTAACCCACAGCTTCGTGTATAATGAGCAACTTTAGCTCACTTGTATCATAATATACTATTATAATACCTCTGGATGTTGGGTCTCATTCATTTATTATTTATTAATTATAACGGAAATACCACTTACAATAATTAATCATAATCAAACTTACATGGTCACAAAAATAAATTAGGTTATTAAGTCAATACATTATACATTATAAAATTAAATAAACATAAAACAAAGTTTGTCAATAATAATGATTTAATTTATACATGGTTAATTTGAAATAGTAGACTCTACGTACTGAGAATGTTCACAATAACGTAAGCATACAGACAACAGTTCCATCCATCCATCTACAAACAAGTCACTATTAGGATTTTGATCCAGGATAGCGTTGAACGCGACTAGGATCCGTGGCAGGGGAGAGTTAGCACGCGCGATTGTGAGGTGAAGAGGCTCTGCAAACAGCACGTGTTGGGTGGATGGTGGGTGCTCATGGACTCCTTCATCTAGTTAGTTATTTTTGACAAACAATTAATGAGGAAATCGTGAACATTGTAAAATATTAAATAATATGCATATATAAGGTGGATATTAATTCATCAACAATACTGCGGGGGATGGTGTAGGATCGATAACGGAATGTGTTCCACTCATGTTTAATTTTCACAAAAAATCAGTATAACTATTTTCTACTCGCCGCGTTACCTTTTAGTATGATAGCGAGAACCGCGGTTTTTGTGAAGGCAAAACAGCTGTTTTGCCCTCGTGATAGATGAAGCTGTTTCACGTAACTATTCTGACGAACGCGAAGGCCCTACCGGCCAATCTAGCTAGACTGCCGAATGCTTTGCATAATCGCCAATCGATTAAACTCAATTAATCTCAATCGATAAAAAATTTAACTTACCTACATTCTTTTTAATTTCAAGTTTACGTAGGTACGTACTGTATTTTGTTGCAGCTACTTAGGTATGCCATATTGTGTTAAACCGTTACTGCGTCGCGCTTTCTTTTGTCGCAAGCCGCCAAAGACCGACTAGGCAGAATAGGTACAGAAAACAGCTGTCTATTGTGCCTAGTATAGCAGTTCATTGACTTCGCGTAGCAATCGTGCGTGTGTATGAATAGAGTAGATACACGGTGTTCGTAGACCGCGGTTGTCCTTGCTATTATTCCTAAAGCCAACGTGCCACAGCTTAAGCAATAGTACAGACTTTTTGTGCATGTGAAAATTAAACACTGGTGGAACACATTCCGTTATCGATTCTACGCCATCCCCTGCCGTATTGTTGATGAATTAATATCCACCTTATATATGTATCAAAATTTTATTTTAAAATATGTGCATATAGGTATTTATTTTCATTTTTTTATTAGATATATGCATATATTTTTTCACTATGAATAAATATGTAAAGAAGTGTAACTCTCATACAGTTACCGTTTGGTTTCGGACAGCTTTTAAGATAATGTGTGATAACATAGAAACAATCAAGCTTTATTCAGATACTTACTACATTAATAAATCTTAGGAGATAATAATTCGTCACTTATAATGAGACATTGAAACCTGCCGATCATTCCAGATCCGCATTGAAGTAAAATGAATGGGGCCTTCAATATAAATATTTTTTTAAATTGTGCAGTGTGGGAGGGCTTTTTTAAATTGGCTTTGTTTAGAATCTCAAATAGCAATTAATGAACTATAATGGAATAAAAAAAAACATTTTTTTTTCTTCTTTTGTAACAATCAGAATTCTTCAAAGTAGTTTGTTACAGTTTGTACCAAAGTATGTTTTAAAATGAAATTAGAAAATAGCCTCGGTGGCCTATATTTTATGTTTCAATATGGTTTTCCTTCAAAGTACGACCATGAAAATAATACAAACTTGAAATACACATGCATATTCATTTATTGGTTTTATTCCATACACATCAACATTTTAGATAATTACATTGTTATAGAAATCTTCATTTTAACCATGTAACAATATAATCTACATATCATGTATACATTCATTTTGGCCCAATAAAAGTCATTAAAATAATTCAAAAATTAATAATAATGTCAATATTTTAAAAAACTCATAATATAAATAAATTAATCTAATATTTAATATTAATAACATAAAAATAATTAAAAAAAAAATTAACATACTTAGTTCAATTTCGTTGGTAAGTAGATACAGTGCTCAGACTATTTAATTACATAACCTATTATCTATATAGGCATTACGTCTGTTTTTACATCTATGATAGATACTCCTCATAGCTGTAAAACGCTCAGTTGAAAATCCAGAGCTTTACCTTCGACTTAAATATGCGAACATTTGATGCACTGGTAATGTCCTTTGAAAGCCCGTTGTACACCGTCGGATCCATGATTCTTATTCTGTGCCCATAATGTGTGTACCTTTTAACAGACGCCAGCTTACCTCGGCTTTGGGTTGAGTATTTGTGTTCTTCACTGAGTTTAGAAAAATAATCTAAGTAACTCCTGGTGTAGAAAAATTACAATATCCCATTTTTGGGGAAAATTACAAGAGATGAGCCTGGTACTTGATTGAAGCATTTAAGGTACATGATGGTGCAGAAACATCACATCCACCAGAAAACATCATACAAATGGCCGTGTGGCGTTCAACTCTGGCACTGAATTCGTAATTCGTTCGAAACAATGTGCCATTACAGAATAAGCTAAAAGAAAAGCGAATATAGTGAAAGCAACTTCACTCCACACAGATCAGACGCAGACTGAGCAGAACACAACAAATTTTTTTTGTTGTATTCTGCTTTTTTAGTTGCTTGTCCGTTCTTAACGGATCAGCTAAGTTAAGAAACGTGCGCTGTGCAGTCATTCATCCAGGACTTGTCATTACTACTGAGCACTTCGGAGGGTACATTAAGCCTTCGGGCCCGGTTGTTGTCATAGGATGGCAGTAGTTATAGAGAAACCAGGGAAACCACAGACTGACCCCAGCTTTTATAGGCGTATAACTCTCCTTCCTGTACTATTTTAGGTATACTAATAAAAACCCTGCCGATTTTAACCAGTACTGGAAAATAACAAAATCATGAGATTGAATTTCAGTAGAAATACGCTACTGTCGAACAAGTACACTGAATTGTCTACAAAATCAGACAACTATAGGAGAAAAAGAATACAGCTCAAAATCATTCTTAGACGTACAACGAATAGATTCTGAATTGTGCCAGACTATTTATATTAAGTAAAGCTCTATCAAATTAATTTTTAATGTTCCTAATTTTTTTCTTAGTACAAGGACAGTTTCAAGTTCAGTACGTGGAAGACTACTCAAATTTGTAAAAGATTAATGCATCAGTTCCGCAAGGATCAGTCCTTGGACCAGTGTTGTAATCCAAACACAAAGCAGACTTGTCTGTAACAGAAAATATGGCAACAGCAATATATGAAGGCGATACTGCGTGCCTTGTTAGTGACACACCCGTGTAAATTATCATTGAAATTACAAGCTCCGCTTTATAAACTAGATGCATGATTACAGACTTGGGAGTATCAAATAAAGTGAAACTAAATTGACACTAGTATATGAGAGATGGTTTTTAGGAGCTGCCAACCAACTATAGTGTGAAGTATCTCGCCTTGCTCCTAGACAGAAGAATTACCTGGGCCGATCATGGTAAAGCCAAGAGTTAACATACAATTTAAATCACTGAATTATCTACAGCTCAGCTATATCTCAGTAACAAGTTGCTTGTCTATAATGCCATCATAAAGCCAATCAGGGCTTGGGGTGTAGAAATCTCTGCTATTATCTCTAATTATTTAGATTCTCCAGATATTCCAAAACATTGAACCATCCCAAGCCCACATTTTGGTTTGATAGAAACACATAGATACGAATACCTGCAAATGTCAACTGCAAATAAGGAACTCAGCTACCATAGCAACAACCAACAACACACTGCATTTTGACAGTTCTGACTGCTATAGGTACTTTTTTTTATTTTGAGAGAGAGAACAAAGCTTGATTTATTAAGCTGGTGATAGACGGCGCGGGCTAGCGCGAGCCGGACGACGGACGCGTCCGCGCGATCCATCGTTAGTCGGTTTTTCGACACGGACCAAAGGCGCGCGCGCGCCCTGCGGCGCGGCTCGCGCTATCACGCGCCGTGTATCACCTCTGAGGCTCTGCCGAGAGCCGAGCCTCCCGACGGTGCAGAGCCATGGTGCCCATTTGAAGTTTAATTTTCTATTTGAAACACATATACGTGAATTAAATGATTACGGACTTTATTCAACTATATGAAAAGGAAACGTTTATATGAAATCATAAAGATACAGGTCACAAAAACCACATCCGCGGACGTCGCGGGCGGATGGCGCGGTATGCGCTATCACGCGTCGTTTATCACCTCAGGCTCGTGTCCGGGGTAAGACGAGCCGAGCCTACACGGACGGCGATCCGTCGTCCTTGGAGGCTCGCCCGCGCCTTTTATCACCACCTTTACAGCTTATTACATCTTGTGAGTTTTTATTTTAATGTCGATGTTAACCTATTGTGTATAGTGTACTAAGTAATAGGACACTAAGAAATTACTTTAACTTTTTCTTCGTCAGCTGCTTCCGCTCAATGTAATTTTGTGAGAAATAAATTATTATCATTATTTTAGCTGTCATCACAACTATGCTATTTTTCATGGAACACATAATATAAAAATAATGGCAAACTAATTCAAGTGCCCTGTCATGAGAACGTTATAAAAATGAAATGATTTATTGATTAATGATGTATAATCTAAGTTATCTCATATTTTAAGGAGTAGACGAAAAAATATGTAAATAGTTGTCTCGATAAATTTCGTAGGCCGAGACTAAGTTGGGACCATCATTATATTGTAATTATTATTTAGTATTTTTGTATGTTTGTTTCAGGTGGGACAGCGCTGGACTGTGAAAGGTATGTGCTAAACTTATTATGCAGCAAATATTTATATTTCTTACATAACTTAATTGTGTTTCTTACTCATACTATGATACATGTTATAATTACACTGACATACTGTAAAACATACAGTGAATGAATATTAAAATCATACATGTACTCCTCGGTTTTTACCCGACTGCTCTAAAAAGAGTGTTATGTTTTCAGGGTTCATATGGGGGGTATATGTTTGTGAATTTCTTTATTCCACCATAACTTCTAAACGTCTTAACCGATTTTAATGTCTGAGATATCATTACATTTGTCTTGATAGCGCAAGTGACACTAGATACATAAAAAAAATTTAGAATAAACATACAGGCGGATTTTAGTTTATAGTTTATTTATGATTATAATTAAGTTATGTTGTGAGAAATAATTTGATTATCTTCCAAACCCATCGAGTGTGGTATCAAACAAAACGAAGGGTTTTAAAAAACGATTCGATAAAAATATATAACTTGCATTACAAAATTACAAATTTAGGAGAGGAAATTTTTTTCATCTCGGTTGTTTGAACTACAACCTAAGTTGAACTTAAGATGTCGCTCCATCCCAGTACGATGGTTAGAGAACGATAGGAAAAATTTGAGTTATGACTCATTATCATGTTAGCTCAATTGGTCAGAGCATACTCCGGCTAAAGGGGTGGATGGACGCTGGTTTGAAATTTTTTTTTCCTCTCGTAAATTTGTAATTTTGTAATGTAATCCGCAGAGCATGCGTTGTTGCAAACAATAGTAGTTTATGCAACTGTTGTGTAACAATAGAGGGTATCAAAACTTGAGTGTAGTTTTTTGAGCCGCAGGCGAGTTTCAAAATAAGATTACACGAATAACTAATTTATTTAATCTCATGGCTTATCGCTTTTCTTGATTTTTCTGGCAAAAGACTATTCGTCGTCGGAAAAGTTTGTTATTGGTCTATTGGCTCCGAACCTGCGCTTTGCGCGCGCAGCGCGCTCACTATAGACAATCTGTACTTAAATGGAATTGAAACCTCCTTGGTCGGGACACATTGTACTTTAATAATTATATAAATGTTTCTAAATAATTATATTATCTTAACAAAGCATTGTTTTGTTAAGATAATAATGCTTTAATTACAAATGTTTAATATTCTTAAAGAAGTATGGAAATAAAATATGCCAATAAAAGTCTGTATTTCATTTCATCATTAGAATATTACCGAGGAAAGAGAATTAATGTGTAAAATACTCGTATTGATTAAACAATTTTTGACGGCTATTTAATTACTATAAATAAATAAATCTATTTGCGCAATAAATCTCAATGGAGCGCAGTTACTGTAAAACAGCCATAAAGGGGTTAATTTGCCTTAATCCCCACATTGGGAGGTGGCGTTCAAAAACGTGTTATAAAGTTTGTAATTTCTCCCTTATAAATGTGCGGCGGGAAAAGTTATATGGAATTTCATTCCTTTCCTCCGTAGCAGTGAAGGAATGTTGTATGAAAATCCATAGTCTGTTATTCAGCCGTCCTGTTAGCGCTCTTTTGTTGTTTTAGCTGCTAACAAAAAAAATACAATCGTCAAAATTCAAAATGGTTTTATAATAAATAATTGGAAAAAATAGGTGGGGTTTTCTTCGTAATCGATATTCCATGAAAGGAGGTTGGCAACCTTTCTCATAAAAACTCTGCAATTTATTTGTTTTGTAATAGAACAATACGATTTTAATCGTTTCAAATAATTTTCCAAAATGTCATCTGATAGTAGAAGTGACGATTTTATAAAAATACAGCTCCAAAACTTACTTTTTTGAAGTAAGTTTCATAGGTTTTATTTCAAATAATTAGAAAAAAAGAGGAGGGATTCTTTTCGTACTCGATTTTCAATGAAAGGAGCTTGGCAACCTTTCTCTGCACTACAAAAAAAAGCGCCGCAACTTATTTGTTTTGTAAAATTTTGTTTTTTTACTAAATTGATAAATTAACAGTACGCTTTTATATATTCCAAATATTTTCCAAAATGTCATCTAATAGTGAAAGTGACGATTTTATAATAACGGTGCCACCAGAAATAAAAAATACAGCTCAAGAAGTCATAAAGAACTTACTCACGGAGAAATCTGGGAAAATATACGAGAAAACTTATGGGTACCTAATGATTTTATTTTCCTTCTAGGTGTAGTATAAAGCACTATGTTTCACTCGGGAAAAAGTTCTATTTCTGTTCTCGAGTTTTCTTTAACATACTCTCGAACAGGAATAGATCGTTTTCACCTCTCGATGTACAATGTACTATTACACTCACAGAAAAGAGAAAGCAATTTTATATCTCTATGATTACACTGATGTCGCAGAACAAGTGCTTAGTTTTCCTTTTGCCGAGAGTCTTGAGACTTTCCGATTTCGCCCATAATTTTTCGGTCGGTTCTGGACCTTGTTTTCATTTTGTTGTAAAAGACGTTCCGATTTCCCCCCTTAAATTTTCCGGTCTATTCTTTGTTGAAAAGCATACGCCAGGATGGCTCCTCTTGTATCTCCGAAAGCAGTATATGCATGAAGAGGAGGATAACAAATAAGGGTTTAAAGTAATCTCTTCAAAGCCTACAGTGACGCGTAGTGCAGGCTACGACCGGACTTGCGTACTTGATCAACTGTACCAGTACTTAAAATGGATAAACTCTGTTTCCCAGACACTCTCTTCGTATAGAGGGCTAATGCATCGTAGAACCCGCCGAAGTACCCAAGTACGCACATTATGAATAAACACATTAGGTGATAATAAATGTACTGAAAGCAGAGAATCACTGCAACGATACAGCGAGCTATTTGCGTAATATCTACTATTGTTTATTCTGTGGTTATGTGTACGTTTGCGGTTGATAAACCCGATCCATCTACTCCGATTCAATTGACATAGTATTTACTCTTACGTTTGTGCTACGAACATTCATTCATAACATAAATGGCTCTTATCGTAATAGTAGTAGGTACATTACATAATTATTACCGATAGACATTATCTATATTACGATGAAGTGTAATACATTTAGTAATAATTTATATAGATCTACTATATTATATCAGTTTACACTATTAGTTTATTGAACGTCACATTTATTGTTATCTGTCTAATGTCTACACTAATTTAGCAAATAATTATATACTTAATGTTTTTTGAGAGACATCGGAAAAAAGTTTTTACCAGCTTTACAGGGACTTCTTTGCACTAGCACCATGTAGTTAGTGCGCGCAAGGGCGGATCCGTTTACCTCCGTCCATCCCGGAAGTTACGAGCCAATTAAAACTTGAAGGTTGGTATCGCATCTTCCTACGTTGCAATGGCAGACATAGCTTGGAAGCAATCATCTATTATATTACGAAACAAGTTTTATTAGTGCAAATATAGCAGCATACTATTATATGGTTAGAATAAGAAATGTTCATCCAACTGTGAGTGCCAATTGTAAGTGTCCCGTCCTAAATGAGGATTAGTTTATTTTACCCACATCTACCTACACAACAGCCTTACTTATAAAAAGCCCGCTAATCACTGTATAACAAGTGAATAGTTAATCACACACTCCTTAAATCCCAAATCAGTGCATAAATATTTCTTACTTATAAACGTTAAGTAAGGAATACTTAGTTAATCAGTCGCTAATGAGCGATTACTAAAGTTGTGTTTGATTGTGATATAACGCCGTAGGTACTATTTTCCGCTTTGCAAAAGACGCCAGTTACTTTGTGCGGTTACCCCTTGCAAGTAATGTAAGTTTTATTCGTGCAAAGTCAGTAACTAAACGGGACCGACTAATGTAATACGATTGAAGAAAGAAAGGTCGTAACAATAATAAACGAGCTATGCAACAAATTAATATTACTTAGCCCGTTTCATAAAACATCATATTCTGGTTCACTAGCCATCCTCAACTTGATAATGGTACAAAGCAAGTTCAAAAACAAAAGTGCGCACACTACAATCAAACTAAGAACACATGCCAGGCAAAGGACTGAATCAGCTGTTTCACATCCGCCATCTTAAACATGGGTTGAACAGTGATTAACTTTGCAGCTACTATATGCAATGTGACTATTAATAATAAAAGTTTATTCAAAGAAATGGCACATATAATATTTCTTCAGGTTAGATATAATGTAGGTATATAACACAATTATATCAATTGGCTAGAACATTTTGAACATTTTAAGCTAGATTATCTGCTGCTGAACCAGCCTTATCAGTTATCACCTGTATTTAAGCATACAGCCCTCCTTCCCTTATACCGGACTTTTACTAGCCTCTACTTTAGTATTTTAAATACATTTTACCTTAAAATGAAACTAATATAATTAATTTCTAAAACTATTTTGTGAGACCGTGACTTTCATTGTTTATATGAATTTATGCGAGTGTGAGAGGGTGTGTGCACCTATCCTTTGTGTGTTATGTATAGGGTCGTGTAGGCATTCCAACATATACCTATAATATGATACATATATCAACATATATCTATTTCGTATCTAAATTGATGTATTAAATGATTATTTAACGTTTATAAATAAAGTTTTCTCATTAAACTACTATTCCATGAATAAGATTTTTATAAGCGTTTGTAAGTAAGGGGGTAATTTTATGAAGAGGATAGATTTGTATTTTTGTATGTAACGCATAAACTTAAAAACTACTGGACCGATTTGAAAAAATTCTTCACCTTTAGAATCTTACATTATCCGCCGCTATTAATTAATAATTTTATAGCTGAGGAAATCCACTCAGATGAACGAAGCCTTAATTAGTCTTGTGATTGAAATCGACAGAGCTCTCAGACTAATATTGTTAGTGAAGAAAGCTCGCGCTACGAACTTGATCCTTTTTATAACGCCTTCAAGTTTGCAGTATTATAATAAGAAAGCTGCGCTACTGAAAAATAAAAAGAAAGATGATAAAGTATAAATAACAAGTTGGTACTTATTATTTATATTAATCCTGTTATGTTACCAAGACTCTTTTGAAATATGAATGTAATATTGGTTATACACATACAATGTACTATTACACTCACAGAAAAGAGAAAGCAATTTTATATCTCTATGATTACACTGATGTCGCAGAACAAGTGCTTAGTTTTCCTTTTGCCGAGAGTCTTGAGACTTTCCGATTTCGCCCATAATTTTTCGGTCGGTTCTGGACCTTGTTTTCATTTTGTTGTAAAAGACGTTCCGATTTCCCCCCTTAAATTTTCCGGTCTATTCTTTGTTGAAAAGCATACGCCAGGATGGCTCCTCTTGTTTCTCCGAAAGCAGTATATGCATGAAGAGGAGGATAACAAATAAGGGTTTAAAGTAATCTCTTCATAGCCTACAGTGACGCGTAGTGCAGGCTACGACCGGACTTGCGTACTTGATCAACTGTACCAGTACGTAAAATGGATAAACTCTGTTTCCCAGACACTCTCTTCGTATAGAGGGCTAATGCATCGTAGAACCCGCCGAAGTACCCAAGTACGCACATTATGAATAAACACATTAAGTGATAATAAATGTACTGAAAGCAGAGAATCACTGCAACGATACAGCGAGCTCTTTGCGTAATATCTACTATTGTTTATTCTGTGGTTATGTGTACGTTTGCGGTTGATAAACCCGATCCATCTACTCCGATTCAATTGACATAGTATTTACTCTTACGTTTGTGCTACGAACATTCATTCATAACATAAATGGCTCTTATCGTAATAGTAGTAGGTACATTACATAATTATTACCGATAGACATTATCTATATTACGATGAAGTGTAATACATTTAGTAATAATTTAGATAGATCTACTATATTATATCAGTTTACACTATTAGTTTATTGAACGTCACATTTATTGTTATCTGTCTAATGTCTACACTAATTTAGCAAATAATTATATACTTAATGTTTTTTGAGAGACATCGGAAAAAAGTTTTTACCAGCTTTACAGGGACTTCTTTGCACTAGCACCATGTAGTTAGTGCGCGCAAGGGCGGATCCGTTTACCTCCGTCCATCCCGGAAGTTACGAGCCAATTAAAACTTGAAGGTTGGTATCGCATCTTCCTACGTTGCAATGGCAGACATAGCTTGGAAGCAATCATCTATTATATTACGAAACAAGTTTTATTAGTGCAAATATAGCAGCATACTATTATGTGGTTAGAATAAGAAATGTTCATCCAACTGTGAGTGCCAATTGTTCTAAAGTAAAACACGTCGGTTATCCAGTGCAGACTAACTTTATTGCTCAACTTCACACAGTACTTAATGCTACAATAGGTTGGCATATATTCGTATACTAGATGGCGCCAGTGGTATCTTTTGATACAATTCTAACACCCCCACTTATCAAAATATACTAAGTGCCATACAGTAAAATTATAACACAGTATGAAATTTACTTTATAACTTAACAATACCTAAATTTTCCATAAACTTATAGTGTTTAATAACACCAAGACCTTTAGTAAACAAATCAGCTGGCATTTCATTTGTGGATAAATAATGAATCTCTATCTTTCCACTTTTGATTGTCTCTCGTACAAAGTGATGTTTAACATCAATATGCTTAGATCTGTTATGGCATTGGTGATTCTTGGCCATCTTCATGGCACTTTGATTGTCACATTTCAAGCTAATTGTTGCTAAAGACCCAGTAAGCTCATACAATAGTTCTCTTAGATATATCGCTTCTCTACTAGCTTCAGAGAGTGCAACATATTCAGCCTCAGTACTTGAGAGGGCTGTAACTCTCTGCTTCCTGCTCTGCCATGAGATAGCTGAGCCTGACATTACAAAGCAAAATCCAGTATAAGATAATCTGTTTAGGCTATCACTGGCCCAGTCTGCATCGACGAACCCTTGCAAGCTATCTCCCTTATTACTAAATTTTAAACAATACATTGTTGTTTTCTTTAAGTACTTTAAAACCCTTTTAGCATAGTTCCAATGTTCAACACTGTAGCTATTATTAAACTGACTTAGGTAACTAACCGAGTAGGCAATATCAGGCCTAGTCATGACTGCTAGATACATAAGGCAACCTATAAGTTTTTGATAGTTAATGCCTGATGTACACTTTTCTGACCTTTTTACATTTAATTTGTTCTCTATAGGTGTATCAGCTGTTTTACAATCAGTCATTTTAAATTTCAGCAATAATTCTTCTATGTACTGTTGTTGATCAACAGTTATCTCATAGTTATTACAGTCTTTATGTACATTAATAGTCATTCCTAGATATTGCTTAACTTGACCTAAATCTTTAATTTCAAAAACAGAGTTTAATAAACACTTTAATTTTTCAGTTTCATTTATGTTGTTAGAGAAAATTAGGAAATCGTCTACATACAAAGCTACAATGATTTTTACATTTTTATTCATTTTTGTAAATAGACAAGGCTCATGTGTGCTGTTTTTAAAATTATTTTTACATAAAACTTCTCTAACTCTCTCATACCAAGCTAAAGCAGATTGTTTTAATCCATACACTGCTTTGTTAAGTTTTAGAACCTTTCCTCCCATTTTGGATTCAAAACCTTCAGGTGCACACATATAAATGTCCTCTTTTAAATAACCATTAAGATAGGCAGTTTTAACATCTAATTGAGTAATGTCCAGTCCAAGTTTTACACTTAGTGCAAACAATAATCTTAATGTCGAGTGTCTCACGACCGGTGAAAAGGTTTCATCATAGTCTAGTCCGTGTTTTTGGGTAAAACCTTTAGCAACTAAACGCGCACGATATTGCACTTCACCATCACTTTTAATTTTCTTTTTAAAAACCCACCTACACTTCACTATTGAAGATCCTTTTGGGGCATTGACCAGCTCGAACACCTCATTTTTTTTGAATGATTCTAGCTCATCATCCATCGCCTTCCTCCATTGCTTGCTTTCAGGACTGCTCAAAGCCTCTGACACATTCAGTTCAGTATCTGCAGTAGCCAATAAGCCTGTCATATGGAACCTATCAGGCTGCCGCCGCTCTCTCTTAGGTCTTTCTGAGATCTCTGGCTCTGATTCTGGCATCTCGATTGAATTGCTGTCTAGTGATGTACTCTCAGGAACATAGGTCTCATCTGCTACATTCTCGTAAAATGTCACTTGGGATTCATCAGCAGAATTGTACTGAGTATCTGAGTCTGATTGTTCATTATCACATTCCCCCACTGAACAATCATCTCCTTCAGGATCAGGAAACTCTTTTTCTATACACCATGTCGCTTCACTAACTGTAGAAGTTCCTCCTGACACAGCTCCTTCCATGACCACCACATCTCGGCTGACAGAAACTTGGTTTCTGACTGGATCATAAACATTGTCTCTGGCAAGCAAACATGTTGTCACTGGCGTAGCACATATATCTAACTTGTACACACCGTCAGTTAAATTAGCAACAGCTACAAGTTCCTGTTTGGCGTTGTATATCAAACACTGACTGTTTGAGAAAGAGACACTGTTATTATTTTTGATTAACTGACTCACTGACAAAAGGTTTGTCGTTAGTTTTGGAACACATAAAACATCCTTGATAGTTATATCATAGCCTTGCTGAGTTGTAATTTCAACATTGCCTTTACTCGTAACTTGAAGTTTTTCATGATTTGCTATCATTATCTCGGGATACGTCTGTGAACTCGAAACGTCTTGCAACCAAGTTTCGATGCCCGTCATATGCACGCTGGCTCCCGAATCCACGTACCATACTTAGCACTTAAGAAAACTGCACTAAATGCATTCGTAGACCTATGATTGCTTGATTTTTCAATCATTGGACATTGATTTCGGTAATGACCCGGTGTTTTGCATTTGTAGCAGGTTATATTTTTCTTGCCTCCCGTCATTTTGGCATTTAACATTGACGTCCCAATTTGTTTGGTGTTGCCAGGTTTGGGTTTTTGTTTCATCCATTTTGAAGCAAATGCTGATTCAGAATTCTGTATTCCGTTCGATGTCACAGCTGTCAACTCTGACGGTTCTGAATCAATCAACTTTGTCTTGATGACATCAGCTGTGATTGAAATACCTGAATGTTCGATGGCCATTATCATTGGCGAAAATCTATCTGGTAATCCTGCCAACATCAGTGATCCAATCCACTGATCAGTTATCTCAAAACCAGTTCCACTCAATCTTTGCGATATTTCAATAATTTGAGTGACGTAGGAAGTCATATTCTCACAATTTTCTCGTCTTATTGAAATCAGGTGACGCAGCAACGATATCTTTCTCGAAAATCCTGAGTCGTCAAACAGGGATTTGAGTTTATCCCACAACTCTTTCGAAGTCGTTGTATTCTTGATATGCACATATAAAGCGGGATCGATGGTTAGGGATAATTTAGCCCTCGTCTTCGCGTCATCTTCGGGTTTGATTACTCTTCCCTCCATCAGCTTCACACAATGTAGTGTACCTTCCAACACGAGTAAATTTTCGACCGCAAATGTCCACTCATCATAGTTTTCTCTGCCTCTCAGTTTAGGCACACTGGCTAAATAATGAGATGTCATCTTGCACAACACGACCGTATTAAAAATAACTGCGAAAAACTCTTATCGTGGAAATTATGAGATGGCCCATAACCTCTAAAGTAAAACACGTCGGTTATCCAGTGCAGACTAACTTTATTGCCCAACTTCACACAGTACTTAATGCTACAATAGGTTGGCATATATTCGTATACTAGATGGCGCCAGTGGTATCTTTTGATACAATTCTAACAATTGTAAGTGTCCCGTCCTAAATGAGGATTAGTTTATTTTACCCACATCTACCTACACAACAGCCTTACTTATAAAAAGCCCGCTAATCACTGTATAACAAGTGAATAGTTAATCACACACTCCTTAAATCCCAAATCAGTGCATAAATATTTCTTACTTATAAACGTTAAGTAAGGAATACTTAGTTAATCAGTCGCTAATGAGCGATTACTAAAGTTGTGTTTGATTGTGATATAACGCCGTAGGTACTATTTTCCGCTTTGCAAAAGACGCCAGTTACTTTGTGCGGTTACCCCTTGCAAGTAATGTAAGTTTTATTCGTGCAAAGTCAGTAACTAAACGGGACCGACTAATGTAATACGATTGAAGAAAGAAAGGTCGTAACAATAATAAACGAGCTATGCAACAAATTAATATTACTTAGCCCGTTTCACACTACAATCAAACTAAGAACGAAACAATCACAACACGACCACATGCCAGGCAAAGGACTGAATCAGCTGTTTCACATCCGCCATCTTAAACATGGGTTGAACAGTGATTAACTTTGCAGCTACTATATGCAATGTGACTATTAATAATAAAAGTTTATTCAAAGAAATGGCACATATAATATTTCTTCAGGTTAGATATAATGTAGGTATATAACACAATTATATCAATTGGCTAGAACATTTTGAACATTTTAAGCTAGATTATCTGCTGCTGAACCAGCCTTATCAGTTATCACCTGTATTTAAGCATACAGCCCTCCTTCCCTTATACCGGACTTTTACTAGCCTCTACTTTAGTATTTTAAATACATTTTACCTTAAAATGAAACTAATATAATTGATTTCTAAAACTATTTTGTGAGACCGTGACTTTCATTGTTTATATGAATTTATGCGAGTGTGAGAGGGTGTGTGCACCTATCCTTTGTGTGTTATGTATAGGGTCGTGTAGGCATTCCAACATATACCTATAATATGATACATATATCAACATATATCTATTTCGTATCTAAATTGATGTATTAAATGATTATTTAACGTTTATAAATAAAGTTTTCTCATTAAACTACTATTCCATGAATAAGATTTTTATAAGCGTTTGTAAGTAAGGGGGTAATTTTATGAAGAGGATAGATTTGTATTTTTGTATGTAACGCATAAACTTAAAAACTACTGGACCGATTTGAAAAAATTCTTCACCTTTAGAATCTTACATTATCCGCCGCTATTAATTAATAATTTTATAGCTGAGGAAATCCACTCAGATGAACGAAGCCTTAATTAGTCTTGTGATTGAAATCGACAGAGCTCTCAGACTAATATTGTTAGTGAAGAAAGCTCGCGCTACGAACTTGATCCTTTTTATAACGCCTTCAAGTTTGCAGTATTATAATAAGAAAGCTGCGCTACTGAAAAATAAAAAGAAAGATGATAAAGTATAAATAACAAGTTGGTACTTATTATTTATATTAATCCTGTTATGTTACCAAGACGCTTTTGAAATATGAATGTAATATTGGTTTTAAAAAAATTATCAAATGTGTATCAGGCCCAACATCTAACAGCACTCTATTCATATATAAATCATAACTTGTTTCGGGAAACAAAAACATCTAATGAAGGAACTTTATAAAAATATTACGCAAGCTCAAATTCACAGTCCTTTCATAAAATTAAACAATACAAGTTTAGCGAAAAATTAAGCATTTATTTTAGCCAATAGTGTTTTTTGCAAACTACCGCGTAGTGGTCGGGCATGGGGTTTTGCATAGTGGTAGTGCATTTTGCGAATGCGCGTCTGGCCAGTAAATCTGTCTCCAAGCTCTCAACGTTTAACGTCACCTGTTATTTAATAGCCAATTCAGATTCTAGGTTATGCATGTTTCCCATCTTCCGCACCATTCCGCAAAACCTAGAAGCCATCTTCACAAAAAACCACAAACTTTTAAGCAACTTTTGAGCAACTTACTGGCTGCCTTCTTCTCTTTGCTCATCGACTAAGGACTTTCTCAAAGAACGATCGCCTCGAGTGGTTAGTGGGGTCTGCTCGTTTGATCTATTGACAATTAACGCCATCTTACCTCGGAGGCCTACACTTTCTGCAACTCTTTTATTGTTCCGTTAAGTGTCCTGCTTCAGCCGGTATCTTGAGATACGCAGATGATAGTACAGTTGTGGAAAGAACACAGCTAATCCTTTGGTCCTGAGTAAAGAAAACCAAGCATTGAGAGAAAGCATGGTTTAACGTATGAATGTAGCTTAAATTTGTTATCGACTGGGATTACGAAATCTTCGTCAAAATCATCGCCCACAAAACAGATACTTGCCTTTTCTCCGCCGGCGCGCTACCACCCGTATGTCATGGATGTTCCTAAAATTAGAACGTTACGATATCGTTCCACGTTTCTAATGCTGCTGACAGCCCTTATGTGGAACATCCTACCGCCTTCTGTTTTTGTGAGAGCTAAAATAAAAAAAAACTGCATTTTCAAGGCTAGAGTGAAAAGATTTCATTGAGACGTGCTCCATCCTCGGCCACACCGTCGCTTATCAACGAACGAGTTAGTGGCCAAACGTAGTTCTGTACTGTACTGTATCAGCCGGATTGTTCACTATTGAATACTCCCATTTAAAGGTATTTTCATTTGCCATTACCACATGCTTGGTAGGCGTCTTTGGGGATCGCAGTTTAAGATATAATTTTCAAAGAAGGCGCTGCTGCCTACCTTACGGTATTTTACCGTTAGGCGTCTCTTACGACACTCACAGGTGAAATCGGGGATGACATTCAAACCCGGCAGTCCCGGCACCCCACGAGGAACGTAGGATTATTTAGAATTAAAACTAATGCTAGGTTTAGTATAAAAAAAATGGATGGGCACGGGTTCGAATTCCAGCCGTGACAATCCATCACTATATTAGGTACTATGCTCTGCCAATTATCTAAACAGCACACTCGTATTGCTAGAGCATTTGTTTTAATACTGAGGTTCGAATTCCAGCCGTAGTTAATATTTTTCGTTTCGCTGTCATTTTAAACGAATGCAAAACATACTAATTATCCGACTCAAAAAAGGACGAAGAACTTTTTTTCTTTGCGTATTTTTTTTATGTTACATCAGTCTTGTTTTTTTATAGCATAGTATATCCTTTGACCACCATCTAACGTGATGGTAAGTGATGATGTGGTCGAAGATGTTGTTCAGGCTAGCCAAGAAGTACTGGCTCTCAAGGACAGCTGCTGGAACACACCGTTAGGTGCTTGGCCACATATGTTCTACTTGGGGGTGGTAGCTAGCCAGGTGGGCATACAAAACCCTACCATGCCCTACCACCATGCTGTAACGACTGCCATCGTAAGACAACAACCGAGACCGACGGCTTACCGTGCCCTTCGAAGCACGGAAGAGTTCAGTAGTAATGTCACCCATCCAACTCCTGACCGCGGCGGACGTTGCTTAACTTAGCTGATCGATTAGGAACATCCATTAGTGATATTTCTTTAATACGTATTTTTATTACATTTATATCGTAATGCATACCTGCAAATGTATCACATTTAAAGGTATTTTCGCAACTTTGTATGGAGTGGAGGCGTTGGTTTTTATTTCGGGCAACGATAGATTTAATTCTTGTAATCTAATAGTACTTTACACTGTATTTACTATAGCTTTAGAGTTACTAGCACGTTGAGCCAATATAAATTCGAAGGATAGAACTATCGTTGCAATGGTTTCTGTGAAACGGACGCTCGTACTAATGGATAGTCGAAATTGTGGTATATCGATGATATTATGGGATATGGACGATTCGGACGCTCGAGCTAATGACTTCGGGGAATCAGCCATCGGGCACATGACATTCGAAATCAAGTAGTAAACCCCTTTTAATAAGAATACATAATATTAAAAAAAATGCTATCTAAACTATTTTCCAGCTGGGTCATTGCACTTTGAAGTTTCTAAAAGATATCGTCAAAATAATAATTGTGGTTTCTACTAATACAAGAAAATAATTTCTTTCGTATTCATTCTAACTATTTTATATCTAATCATAATAATATTTACATATATATCAAATCTTTCTTGGTCAACGCCTTCGATCACATCATCACTTACCATCAGGTGAGATTGTGGTCAGAGGCTTTCCTATCAGAAATGCAAAAAAAATAGGTAACGAAACACATGTAAGAAGTAAGTAAATCAACCGGAAGCGAAGAGTATGACTTTGAATACCACACATTTTGAGCATTTGATAAATAAATTGTTTGTAATTAAAATTATAATATATGAAATATAACATTTCATGGTCTTCCTTTTGTTAAAGTTGTAATGTTATTTACGGAAAAAACCTTCCTCATTACCGTTTCGATCGTTATCATATAATCAGGTTTTATTTATTGAATTTCCGGCAGGTTCACAGCAACAACGCAAGGAATTAAAAAAATCTCTGAACGCAGTTTTATATATTTAAACAAAAATGAAGTTTCGGTCAGGATAATATCCTATCTTCAATATTTAGTGCAATATACTTCCCCTCCATAGCCGTGGCATAGCCATTGGACGCCCTGTATGTCATGTATATATATATTTTGTATTTATAAATTTCCTGTAGCATCGTCCCATCTCATAAATTAGAATCAAAAGTCTACAAAAAGTAGAATCAGAGTATTTCTAACACACCTTTGTCTACTCGTTGTCTCATTAAATTAAGATGATAAATTTTGCGCTACAACCTTTTAATAATTATATCAAGCGTGCGAATCGATGGCTCGTCGCGAAGGGGAAAGAAAAGATGTGAGGGGGGCGCTTTTGGCGGGTGCGGGGAGAAGAAGTGGGACGCCGCGGTACCGCGCAAGTCGCCGCCCGTATCGACCGCCCCGGATGTGCATTGCGATGCCGCCGGAAAGATCTCGCGACCCACCTACTCGCGGAATACCACGACACCGTTCCGAGATGCCAATACTTCCTACACCGCAACGTAGCGTCTCCGTCTTGCGGTCCGCGTTATGTGTACTAACCACCCATAGCTACGTCGTATCGTATGACGGGTTTACCGCTAATGCGCCGCGAAACCGTTTACAGGTCTCATCGTTTAGCCTCTTTCCTATCGTACTCGTGATCGTGTTAATCTCAAGTACCTGTATTACAACTACCCTGTAATGGAGTATGATCTTTGTTTAGATTCGTATCGTATTTTTGCGCTGTAATGTATTCTATACTTCCGGTACACATGTTGGCTCTGCAACGCAACACGCTGTTTTCCGTTTTACTGTGAGTATTCTACATTTTATTGATGATAGTATTTTTTAATACAACATTTTATTAACTGTTTATTTTTGTTATGTCACGCTTTCATATGAATATAAGCTTGTAGAAACATGAGATCGACCTCCGATTCAATTAAACAAGTGGTTTTGTAAAGAGCAAGTGCTTGTTCTAAAACTAGCTAATCTGAATGTATTGCTTTTATATTTCGAGTTCTAATTTCAATTTTAATAATTAATAGTTCTAATTTCCAATCTAATTTCAATTCAATTTTAGCATGGTGGTAGGGCATTTTGCGAATGCCCGCCTGGCTAGCTACCACCCTCAAGTTGAAAATGTGTCGCCAAGCACCTAACGGTGTGTTCCGGCAGCTGTCCTGGAGAGCCAGTAATTCTAGGTTAGCCTGAACAACGTCTTCGACCACATCATCACTTACCATCAGGTGTGATAGTGGTAAAAGGCTAAGCTATCAAGCATAAAAAAAAAAACCAGCTAGACCATTTTGATTTTTAAATAAAATAAACATAATTAGGTACTTCTGCATCTTAACTATAGTATGTTTTTTTAGAGAATTTTTACTGTTATAGTTTTAGCGATAGCAGAAGTAAAATATATTCTAGTATAATTTAGTTCTGCGTTTCGCACTATTTCAGCAATGGTGCATTACAGTTAGTTTATATTCAACGTAATGTCTTATAAATTTACAAATTCTATTACCTAATTACCCCTTGTTTATATTTTAGTATTCTGTATTAAACGGTCTATCTATGTATTGTTTCCCATAGTAGGTAATAATCAAATATTATCCATTTTTCTATCTGTGTATAATGAGCATCCAGCAATCCGGTAGTCCTAGGTTCCATACATTGTCCGTTTAACATGGCTTTACTTTGTGGAAAGTACTCGTATGATTACAATAAGTATGCATTGGCATCCTAGGATGGAGCCAGCGAGATCATACCTATTTGCAGATACGTTCTCAGAAAGTTCCGGATTATATAGGTAAATAATGTGTTGAGTTTCAAGTGGCAATGAAGGTGCAGCCGTGCAGAAGGTCCACGGTTAGCTTCCCAGTGCGGTATTGAGCATTAACATTGGGCTAGCACAGCTAGGGAAAGCCCACGTGGCTTGAACCACAAGTAAAAAAATTGGCGCTAAACAACAAATGGTGTAAATTTACAAATTATTGGAATACAAAATGTTTTGCCCCGGGCGGGAATTGAACCCGCGTCCTTCCGATTTCGCGCCGGATGCTTTATCTATTAAGCTACTGGGGGTACGGCTGTGTCGCCGAAATTTCGTACTCCAATCGTATTTATTAAACCGTCATATAGGGGACGGTGCGCGGCCATCAATTTGTATTCCAATAATTTGTAAATTTATGATTTTCGCTTAGTACGCGGTAGTGCTTGTAATCATAATATATAGAAATACCAAATGGTGTGTTCTGGCAGAGCCATTTCCCCCATTCTGGATGAAGTCTGTTTACCATCTTCGACCGAATACTTACTTATCACCTGGTCAGATGTTGGTAAATGCCTCGCTTGCTCTACGCATCTAATAATCATGAACACCTTTAAAATTACGCGGTGTACGCTGTTTTATGTTAAGTATATATAAAGTTTTGTGGCTTAAATATCGATTCCGAACGACGCTGCCGACTGCAAGTGTAGCGGCTGCATGCTGTCGGCCGCTGCGTCACTATTGGGTTGTACGAAATTTTATGAAATGACTTCCGAACGCCGGTGCAAGTGCAGTCACGGTCCCACATCGCATACGCGTCGCAAAATTTCATACAACCCAGTAGTGCCGCAGCGGCCGACTGCATGCCGCCGCTGCACTTGCAGTCGGTTGGCGTCGCTCGCCGCTTCCTTTTCCCACCGACCATTTTTTTTATATTGCATTTTGTTTAGTTCGTTTGTTCCATGGTTCACCTGGGTTGACTGCGGGCACTTAAGTAATATCAAAAAACTCGTTGTTCACCTGGGTGCACTAGTGGTAGTTACCCGTATACAGGTGACAGATCCCAGTTATTGAATTATAAATTCTAAAAAAAATTTACCATTATTTTTACACTTCAATAAAGCAAGAGGTTTATTTCTTAAAGAAATAACGAAGTTAATAATATAAGGTAATGTTACCTATACTTATTTATAAAGTTACAGTATAGAAATCTAGATTAATATTATAATACATAATAATAATAACAATAACGATCGAGACAGTCTGTCTCGATCGTGCGCTCGGTAAGTCAAGACCTCCTGAAGATGCTTCGTTTAGAAGCGAAACTAGTCGGGTATTCTTCCGGTTAGGCTGCGTGATGTTTGTGACGTCACGTAGATAACAGGAAAATTAGGCGGAATTGTCACTAGATATATAATTTTATGCTTTTTTAAGTGTTTTATTTGAATATTATTTAATATTTTTTAGGATACTTTTAAAAGTATTTGTTATTATTAAATATGGATTTCCGCAAAGTAACGCCTGAATCTATCTATTATAATACATATATTTTATATCTGATAACATATTATAATCAATACGTTTTTATTTGACACAAGTACTGTTTCATCTAATTACTAAATCGACAAGAAGCGCTCGTAGCGAAGTTTGCTTAGCCATTCTAAATCGATCAGCAAAGTTAAGTAACGTCCGCCTCGGTCACGACTTGGATGGGTGACCGCTGGTGACATTACTACTGAGCGCTTCCGTGCTTCGGAGGGCACATTAAGCTGTCGGTCCCGGTTGTTGTCTAAGGATGGCAGTCGTTACAGCATGGTGGTAGGGCACTTTGCAAATGCCCACCTGGCTAGCTACCACCCTCATTTCGAAAATCTGTCGCCAAGCACCTAACGGTGTGTTCCGGCAGCTGTCCTTGAGAGCCAGTAATTCTAGGTTAGCCTGAACAACATCTTCGACCACATCATCACTTACCATCAGGTGAGATAGTGGTCAAAGGCATAAAAAAAAACAAAGTTTGTTAATTCGGGCTACATAAAGCAAAATGCAAATTGAACAGTCCTTAAATCCACCCACTTCCATACAAGTTCTTGAAAGTTAAAATGAATTGAAAACCTAAAATTTCCATACGTTTTTTTATTATTTAGTTCAAAATAAATAAATATTTTTATATAAAATATCTGTTTCAAAAATTATATTTTCTACTTGGTCAAATACTTGCAGTGTGTAATTACACAAATAAAATGAATGAAGTAGAGTTAGTACATTAAGAATTCTGAACTGAATTAAATATAATATATTATTAGGGTTCCGTATCCTACGGGCTGAACGGAGTCTTAGTTTTTATAGTAGTTCACTGACATGTCTCCACAATTGATAAAATGAATAAATAACGTGCTAGATCCGTATATAGAACTCAAATGTGACACTAATATATCGTTGCCTTACTGGTAAAACCAATTATCTGCACTTTTTGATTAAATTGGCTTAGAAATGCAGTTCTTTGTAATTTTTTCCCCTCTATCGTCTGGAAAAACAGAATAAATGCTCCGTCCTATGGTTGCATTAGTTTAAATAAATTGTAAATTTCCAAAAATTATGAAAATATAACTAGCATAAGTCATACTTATTGCCCAAAAGTAAAAAAAAAGGGTAAAACCATTTATTCAATTTCGGCGTCTACGACGCTCTTATGAAGGTCAATTACTAACTTTAATATTGAAATATACTACATTGTACTGCCACGTTCAGCAAACAAAATTTATAGAGCCACTGCGAGAAGAACGGGCAAGAAACTCGGGGCCATTCTTTTAATCGTCTTTTTACAATGTGTTGTTATATACAATATAATACAATTATAACAATATTTAATATTTAATTTTTTTTACTAAGCGGGTGCGGGTAAATAAATATTAAGTATCAATATCTGGTTGACCATGTAGTAAGCCTAATAGAATCCGATGCAACATTTTCAGAAAAAAGTTACAAAATTTAACTGTATTTTAAATTCTTCATAATTTTATATGTAACTATAGTAATCAATGACACTAACGACGAAAAATTCTTCAGGTAAAATCAGTTAACCTTAACAAAATAGGGATTTTTGCAGTAAATATTGCGAAAATGATAAATTTATGTTCAGTTTTTTTTTATGGTCATATAATAAATGTCTCTGGACGCTAAAATCAGCTTTCTGAAGTCACTGCAACAGAAGTTCTAATTACAAGTAGTTAGTACATTTTTTTAATTACAAGTAAAAACTGTTAACTACACACCCTTCAGGATATAAAGTCAATTTTATAGAGTTTTTACTTCAACGAGATATAACACAATAATTAATAGGTTTTTTAAGAGTGCCTTGTTAGTCACTCTTAAATACCGACAAATATTGCATAAGTAATTTCCGAACTCTTAAGTTTTTATAAAATACATCTTAACTTTCAATTTTAAACGTGATTTACTCGAAAGACAATAGATGCAGTTACTTGGTTTTCACAGTAAGCCGACGATATGTGTAGTATTAGAAATCGATTAGTGCGCAATGCATTTGTTGTAAGGAAGACTGCCTGTTAATTCCATGTCAACTAATGTGGAGGGAGCATCTATTTCCGACTAGGTTAGGTCAATGACACTCATCCGGAAGCGTAGTTGAACGATTAGTTGGGGTGCAGTGCGGCCTTCCATAATTGGCACTCACTTCCCGTTCCACCTTAAATGGAAGTAAAGACTTACATGAATTGGCAATTGGCTTGTTCCAATGTCAAAGCCTCCATAATGCATATGTACCCTACACATTACTAATAGTTTGTCATGGATTGAGACATCCTGCTGTACTTCTTGTATATTTTAATTCAAACTCAACAAATTGTTAATTAAAAAAATAATATAATATAATGTCCCCTTAAATACTTTTCATACGCATTTCCAATTCAATTTTCAAATAGCTACATATATTAAGAACATTAATTAACTTATAGTTTAAGGCACTGTAATAGCACTACATATAAGTCAGCCCCATAAGCGTGGGGCCTGATTGTTCCTACTCTAATACTGCCGCTAATATCTTCAGTTTGTCTATTTTCACACGTACCTATTACTCGCCTGAGCACGCAGGATAGACTTGAAATATGAACTGACGTCTCCAAAGGGTGGCTACCAGAATAAACATTAAGTGTTGTCAGATTTGTTTACTTGTGGGTGGATACTAGCCAGGAAATTTGCGGGGTTTAGGCAATGATTTATTACATTGAAGCTTGTTATTTGACACACAGTTGCGGCCGGAGAATGATGGTCTACGGTTGGTGTTTTTCGACACCAAGCCGGACTGCTACAAAAAACTAGTTTGTCATATAATCTGAAGCCTGGGAGATTTCACACGATGCTGTTTCTTAAGTCATACGACTGTGTAAGACGTCGCACACCGATTTATAAGCATTAACAATATGGTATACCTACATGGAAAAGCTTTGAATCTCATAGTCACATCTATCGAACAAGCTGCAGATAGTTGGCAAAAAAGGTAATTCATCTGGGTTAGTGGCATACGCACCCAATGTCAACTCCCCCCGTGTCAGTTGCCCACGATCTCAGTTCCCCCCGATAAATTTTGAGCGAATATTTTTTTGTGATTTGTACTGTCAGCAGCGAAAGTGTATTTAAAGTTATTTAAATAAAAATGAGGGCACACAAGTTTAGGTTGGTTGGAAGAGATTTTTGTCATAGATAAGCTTACTTTGTAAAACTTATAATAAGAACTTACTGTATATATTATGCAAGTATAAGAATAAATAAAGGATTATAAGAAAAATAAAGGAAAGATTGATTTTCTACGATCATTTATTAATTTGAAAGTTTCATTGTAAATATCAACAACAATATTAACATTACAGCAGGCAAAAACAGCATTTATAAAATTGTACAAAGTATATAAAATAAACAATATTAAACACCCAATAAAAGGAAATCAACAATCATAAAATATTTAAAATTACTAAAAGAAAAAACAAAAAGTTAGAAACTGTAAGGGGTTAAGTATGAAATTGCCGTTTTGTACTGAAAAATTGAAAATGTTTTTTTTAATTAAACATTTTTATTTAATTAAAATACCACATACCATCACTATCTATAAATTGCTGCCATCTAATAAGAATGTCATCAATGCCTTTGCGATAGAACTCTGGTGATCTAGATTCGACAAACTGTGTGAAAACATTTTGTACTGCCTCCTGGGAAGAAAACTTTTTATCACATAGAAAATTGACCGAATCATGAAAAAATGCGGAGGGTGACGAATGGTTTCTAATCGCAATTCCTGTAGAGTTAAAACGGTTTCTCGTGCTGTATGAGGTCTCGCGTTATCATGAAGCAATAATGGTGAAGATCGATTCATGAGTCGGGGATGTTTCATTACTAGTTTTGCAATTATTGTTCGGAGTTCGGTACGGTAGACATCTGCCGTTATTGCTTGACCAGGTCGGAGAAAGCTATAGTGAATAACACCATGCTGAGACCACAGAACAGTAACCATTGCCTTGGTAAGCTTTGCTTTAGGACACTGTTGCGGTTATATTTTTTATTTCTCTTACAATAAGGTTAATGCGATTATCCTGTTTTCATCTTTGATGTAATCAAACAATACAAGGGCTTACATTTTGCGGGGATTAATATATGAAGTGGTTCCTTGAAATTTGTTATTGGAACTTTCAAATCTTTGCTATGCTTTCTACATAATGTGTTTTTCACCCTTCTGAATGCTGGAATGTCCAAAGTACAACAATAATATTTTAATTTTGAAAAATTACAAAATACGCCTTTCAAAAATTATTTGCACTGATATATAGTTTTTGCATAATTCTGTTTTCACTTTCATCTGTGTTTCTGGGTGCCGACTAGTGTTATCAGTAACCCAAATTTTATAATTTGTAAGAAATGCGCTGGTCTGAATGGTGATTTATAGTTAAATCCGTCAGAATTGAAAGATTACGAGAACAATAGAATTTCATTCATAGTACCGGCAGTCCCGTTTCCCCGATATAATACCTAGCTAGTATGCATACATTTTGAATTTTGAATCTCGTATTTTAATAACACAATTGTATGTGTTATTAATACGCAAGATATAAAAACCATTCGAAACAATTGACTAAATATAATTTTAGCAATTATAATATTGAAATAAATATATTATTATCAAGAGAAACTCCTTTTTGCTAACGGTATATTTAATATATGGTAATTATTTCTTTCAATCAAATTTATCAGGGGGAACTGAGATCGTGGGCAACTGACACGGGGGGAGTTGACATTGGGTGCGTATGCCACTAACCCATTCATCTCACGGCTCTTAGGCCTAGAACCCAGGACAGATGAATTCTGAAAGGATCAATTTTAGACCTTTTCTGTTTCAAGCATTTATTAATAATTTGACTTACATGATCGAAGATCTCTGATTGGTCACATGCACACGCACATATTGGCATGTGACGGATACTCACGGCTAAGATGCGGCCCCGACTAGTGCACGTTTAGCCAGCTAGATATTTGTCATAAAGTGCATGTGGCGCGTGCATATACGGGCGCGCACACATACAAACCATATTTGGTACCGCTCCATGAAAAACTACTTTTCTGGTTTTACTATGGCAATATCTTGTCCTCGTACCGTTGCCGACGCCAAAACCTACTACTATTTCAGAACTGCTTTAATAAGATGTATATTCTTCGTACACACAATGATGAAAGCATCGCCTGAGATCTTTCATCATTGTGTCTTTCATCATCTATCTACCTAATCCTAGCTATAAAAAATGACCAGATCTACCTGTGATAGCCAAGCCATGTATGTATTTTAAGTCCATTGGGAATTTTAAATTGGGAATCCTGTTTTCAACTAAGGACGATACGATACTATTCGACTGAACGTTCCATTACATTACACCATCTGAAATCGGTTTAATGATTTAATTTTGGTTTATATTATACATATATTGTTCATATGAAACATTGATGAGCCGGTGCTGTGGGACATAGTATAGGCAACCGCGTGATGTGATGTTTAGTAGTCGAGATGCGAGCGCAGCAGGCGGCGCGGCGCGGGCGCATTTCTTTTTTATCCCCCGCGGATTCCATTGCCCCATGTCCAACCTGTAAGTCCGGCAGTTTGCCGAGCGTTGACCGCGTGCCTTGCCACGAAGTGCAAAGCTGTTGGCCCAAGGTGGACGCTTTCCAAGGTACCGTGGTAGAACTTTAAACGATAAAATGTATTCGGCTGGCTTCTCTTATGCTAGTTTATACTGTTTTCTTTCCGAAAGCTGGATTATTAAGTATCTGCTTCGGCAGTTGAAATTTACCTAGAAACAATTATTATTCATAGCGTCTTTTATTATCCTGTCATTTATAATATATAGCGTTGAAACTCAGCTTTTTATTAAAATGAATAAAAAGGCCGTCACTTCAATTTTACATTATTTTTGCTACGTGAGTTGCTTTAAAACTGTGATCAAAATTATCAAACATTTTATCCTTTACGGGGGCCTCCTTTATCCTCCTCCTAGCCCGATTCGGCCAGTTTTGCTTTGTACTTGTTAAATTTTTCTTCTAATCCATCCGTTTTCGCCAAATCGAGAATAATTGTCGTTTAGAACTGGAAAATATTTTATTGGCTCTCAATTTCAAAATTATCTGCTCGATATAAGTTACACTCTTCATGTAATTTAAATGTGTTTTAAGCACGATTCCACCGGTGTAATAAATAAGTATATGTCTTAAACTATAATTAAAGTAATTATTGTAGGTTTAAAGACCTTTGCGTCCGTTAGCCAATCCTATAATCGGAATAACTGTTTATCTGAGAGTTAATCTGTATACTGGCAAATTCACGGAGTAAACAAGTATATCCGAAAGTAAGAGTAACCTACCCTAACAAAATGGCGCCGCTGGGTCTTACAGCTAATTCCAAAATACATAGTTTAAAAGCACTGAGTGCAAATTATGTCCAGCAGATTGATAATCAAATCTTCATAACCTTATCCTTACGGTAACAACACAAAGTTGAAAAAATAAATGGCTTTACTTTTAAGAATAGTCGTTTATCGGACTACAGGCGGATGCTTTTCAGTGTTCCCGGTGCTTTTCGTGTTATTAGGTAATTAAATCGTGCGTATGAAGATTACATAATGATACGATATGGCGAAGCCTGGAATGGAGGAGTGACCATCGGAGGTTAGGATAAAATTACAAACTTCCGCTATGCCGACTCTCTTATCTGCAAACGAAGGTGAAATGGTAATTTCGCAAAGCATTTAATAATGAACTGAGATTCTTCATAAGTAGGTTCAAGAATAAGATCATGATAGTGGGTACTGGAGCTTAAAACTTGGACTTGTTGACAACGCTCAAGCATAAGCAATAACGGCGCTTGTAAAACTGACGACGTCCGGAATGGCGTATAAGGCCATATCACGGTTCCATGAACTTGGAAGGATCTTTGAAAATCGAAAAGACTAGAGAATGAACCAAGTTATTTATAGTCTTAACAGAGAGACTTGTATATTGATAGTAGCAGTTGCACGCAGCTGAATGACACTTGAAATGTAGTGTTGGAGAAGGATGCTTCATTCTTAAAAAGTCAAATATCATGATTGACGATAGTCAATCCGTGTTAAAAGATGTTCTCGTAGTCACTATCAGACGTGCTGAAACTCAACAATTTTAGGATCAAAGTCAAAACTTCTATTTAATCGACCCTGATCACTAATGTCAATATTTGTTTCAAAATTAATAGTTTTGTATATGTTTCTATCAGTACTAATATTATAAATGCGAAAGTAACTCTGTCTGTTACGCTTTCACGCCATAACTACAGGACCGATTTGAATGAAATTTGGTATGGAGATAGTTTGAGACCCGGGAAAAAACATAGGATAGTTTTTATCCGACTGCGCAAAAAGAGGTTAATGTTTTCGCGCGATAACCGACATACGCGCGGGCGGAGCCGCGCCCGGAAAGCTAGTATTTAATATATTTGAGATTTTACTGTTGATGCACAAGCGTCACTACTTCGAGATTTACTTAATTCCATCCTAAGGTTGTCTTGAAGAGATTGCTGTTAGCAATAAGAGCAGCGCCATTGGACCTAGTTAATAAATGTGTCAATAAAGAGCGAAAACTCTTCATTGACGTATTAAATCATATCGTAAAAGAACTCGAGAATACTTTGGACACATACTTAGCTAGCAAGTAAGGTGACAACCTAGGATAGCATAGGATAAAATAAAAGGAAAGAGGTCTCGAGGACCTAGTTCAATGCGATGGTCAGATCAAATTCTCACGTCACGTGGGCCTCATACACATACACATATTAAGTATATGCTAGCTACTCTAATACATGAAGCTTTACAAGTTGCTAACAACATATCCAGATGGCGCTTCATACCAGTACCTTATTGATGGGAGAGGTCACGACCCTCAGTTATGACGATACTGAGTTACGGAGGAGTAGTAAAGGATTCCTGCTTTGCACGGTATAAATATGTCTTAACAAATAATATCATCGTTGATCACATCCTTGAAAAAAGTACGGTACATACTCTTTCCATGAACATTTCTGAATATCGTCCAAAGACATCTTGATTCTTGATTTTGGAATTATTAGCGCCGAGCTATCACTGTCTTTATAATTCAACAAAGATAAAATGACATAACTCCATCTATTACAAAATTACGAGATAAAAAAGGGATTCGAACCCATACATGACTATAATTTTACCTCTCTCGTAAACTTGTAATTTTTTAATGTAATTCGCCTAGCAGGCGTTATTGCAAACTTAACAATATTAAAATTATAAGGTTGCGTCATCATTTACAAGTTTAAAAACCAATTGCCAAATTGGTCTTGTTTGTAGTACAACGCAAGTTGAATTATAGGTGTCGCTCCATCCCGATACGATGGTTGAAGAACGAGAGCAAGAATTAAAGTTATGAGTCATTGTGTCATTTTAGCTCAATTGGTTAGAGCATGCTCCGGCTAAAGGGGTGGATGGATGGACGCGGGTTTCCATAATTTTCGTATGTTGTTTGTATCGCATTTGTGCAATAAATATTTTTCCTAACGTGCCCTCCGAAGCACGGAAGCGCTCTGTAGTAATGTCGCCAGCGGTCACCCATCCAAGTCATGACCGAGGCGGACGTTGCTTAACTTTGCTGATCGGTTCAGAATGGCTAAGCAAACTTCGCTACGAGCGCTTCAAAATATTTTATCCTTTGTGCATTGCCATAGTTTGGTAAAAAGAAAATAAGGTATGGATGGTCGCGGATGGATATTCATATCGTTTTAATAATTAAAAAATATGCAAATATCCACAATTTTGTGATATCCAAAAAATTGAAATACTAATTTTGTAAAACGCTTCCTTTTTCTTTCTTTCTTTGTTTTGTAGATGACTCGTTCCGCATTGCGACGTGACCTATCTCTGAGCCACCGAGGGCGACTGAATTTCCGAGCGTGTGTAATGTACTAATGTATGGTGAATTAGAAATGCTTCTTTAAAATATGATATATAAATTAACAGACGACACTGTTTTTTTTATAATGGACAGTAATTAATACCCCAAAAAGATAATAAAAAATTTAATTTTACAGTTCATTGTAGAAAAATAGTTTATGAAACCATTTATTTTTTAAATTATTTTGCTACGGAAGAATCATAAACATATATCCTGAAGGAGTATTTATTACATAATTTTAATGAGAATTATTAGACTACTATTTTCTATTATTTTGTTCGGGACAGTCTTAAGGCGATGATAATAAGAGGACAGACAAACAGGTCGTTTTAACAGCCAAAGGAAATATTACTGACCAAGCCATGCGTTATTTTTTTTATTAATCACAAATATTCCTTCAATTCATTGTCTATAATTCACACCGAGAGAAAACGTATTAGCCCTAAATTGTCTCGATTAAGGTTTTGATTTTAAAACGATGCCTTTTTGAATTGGAAAATGATAAATTTTAACAAGTACTAAGAAGCGTAGCGAATATTAAAACAGGATTATGCTTTAAATAGCATGTAATAATTTGGTCTTAATATTTACTGAGAAATTTGTTGATATACCGATTTCAGTGAATGTCTCATAGTTCATGAAAACTCCCGGTGAAGGAGCGCAGCGTCAGTCGATATTTTGCTCAGTGCTCACCCCGATACTTCGTGCCCCGGTCCCGTTACTTTGGCCACGGTAATGTTACATTACCGTGCATTGGCAATTCATGGGGTTCTTTTTGAATGTACCAGTATTATTTTGATTGTCTTACTTACTATAACAGGTTTTCATATCTTCAAAAATATCTGTCGCCAAGAACCACACGGTGTTCCGATAGCTTTCCTTAAGAGCCAGTGGATATTCGAGGGGGTACATGCTGGCGGGGCATTTAGGTATTTTGCCTCGAAAGTTACCACACAGTCAAGAAAAATTGTAGCCAAGTAGCATATTGATTCCGGCAACTGTTCTAAAGTGCCAATGTACATGAAAGCGTTTTGCATATGCCGGCCAATAATGATATTTTTTGCTTGAGAGCGGAATCTCCACTAAAATCATAAATCATCACACTAAAATGTATTATTAAATCGAAAGCTTACGTGTGTATGTTCGTTTGGGTACTAATTTGTATATATGCATAAATATTTCTTGAGGTTTAGTTTTAGGTATGTTTGTTACACATTTTAACGAAAAATTGGTATATAACTAGCTGACCCTAAAAACGTTGTTTTGCCATGTAGGCAAATAAAAATGAAAAAACAGTTTAATTTACTTATTTGAAAAATTGTTTACTTCCTATTCTCAGACCCACTGAATATACAATTTCATCAATCAAAATTTCATAGGAATCGGTCAAGCCGTTTCGGAGGAGTTTTGTTACAAACACGGTGACACGAGAATTTTATATATACATTTCATGATTTCCGGAGTAGGATTATTTTAACGCCGATTTTACTGAGCGGTGATGCGGTCGAAGATGTTGTTTCAAAACAACTACTAACAAACTACAAAATGAAGTAAATTAATATTTGCACGTGTTGCGTAGTTATTAGGCGAACCTTTTCCTTTCATCTAGTTCTGAAACACTATTCTATGCTTTTATTGAAATCTAATTTATAGAGGGAGCTGTAACCAAAGGTGGACTTATAGGCCTGTTAAATTACCCTATTTATTTACAAGCACTCCCGCCTAGTATGTTATTATATTATACGTAAATGTATGATGCAGCATGAGTTATTAGTAAGCTTTTGTTTTTAGTTATACACTTACAGTATCCATAAATTTTGCTTTTCTAAAATCTTTGGTTTGCTTTTCAAACATCAGTTAGTTATTATTCCTAAGAATATACGTGTACACGTATTTATTTTTAAAGCAGTGATGGCTCAGTGGCATTGGCTATTGACTGCCGCGCAGCAGGTCCATGGTTCGAATCCCGCCGCGGGCTTGAGCTTCACCGCATGGTGGAAGGGCTTTTTGCGAATGCCCGCCTGGCTAGCGACCACCCTCAAGTAGAAAATCTGTCGCCAAGCACCTAACGGTGTGTTCCGGCAGCAGTCCTTGAGAGCCAGTGAAATTACAGGCACATGAGACATAACATCTACATCTCAAGGTGACAGGCGCAGTGCAATTCGTGACTAGTGCCGAAATGCATCTGTTATAGGCAGAGGCTAGTCCGCTAACATCAGGTGGGCCTCGAGCTTGTTTCGTCACAATAACATAAAAAAAATAATAATACTCAACCAATATATATAAAAAACACGAATTCTAACACAGTTTTTTGCATGAAATTTGGTCGATTAACATTTTATCAATCTGTAATTTTTTTATCAGATGATTGAAAAATTTGGCCGAAATGAAAAATGCTGACCCTTTCAGTATAGTTATCATTGAAAGAGATTCTTTTATAAAAATCATGAGTCATAAGTGACTCATTCAGTCATAACCGGCACTGCAAATCAAATTGTACCCGTCTATTAGAATTTTATGTGATTGTGGCGTTACAAGGACGTGGCTCACCTAACGTTAAGCGGATTAACCTCTGCCTAAAACAAATGCATTTCGCCATGTGACCCTTCTGAGTCATGTGATTTCGTCATTGAGACATACCGTGGATTCCATGTGGATCATCAGCGGATCCCTGAGCATTGACTCATGGCCCCTCATGCGGCCACTGCCTTCATGGTCACTTTTTGTTCAGGTCCTTTACTTTAGCAGTTACTCTGAACTACATTTGTTAAGTCTCATATTATGTGCCTGTAATTTTTCTGGCTCTCAAGGACTTCTGCCGGAACACACTATTTGGTGCTCGGCGACAGATTTTCCCCTTGAAGGTGGACCTAGTCAGGCGGGAATTCGCAAAATGCCCTTCCACCATGCGTTGAAGCTCAAGCCGGCGGTGGGCATCGAACCAGGGACCTGCGGCACGGCAGTCCATATCTATTACCGCTCGGCCATCATTGCTTCAAAATTCGTTTCCTCAATAATTCTGAATACCTAAATATTTGCTACACATACATATAATAACAATTAGTTTTAAAATACTGCGGGAGATCAAGATATTCATGTTATCATAAGTTTTTTGTTAGTAATGACTAATGATGTTAGTGTTTGTCGATTTCTCTCTTCTCTTATGTTATTCTCCAAGATGAAAAATAGAAATTTTCGTCGGTTCATTCGTTGTTTTCACAATTATCGTGCTCCGATTGCAACAAAGTGTCTGTTACGAAAATTTTGACTGAAATCGAGCACCGCGTCATTGAATTCATGACGAAATGAGGCAAAACTAAAAAAAACATCCATGAAGTGAAGGTGACTATTTACTATTAAATATATTGTAAAGAGAGCTTGGTGGAAAAAATCTTACCTGTGTTTTCGAACGCATCGTTACCGAAGATGAAACATGGGTTAGTCACTACGACTTTGAAAGCAAACACGAGTCTGAACACGGTCGAGAATGCAGTTGGTCTAAGGGTACAGTTACTCCGAAGAAGTTCAAATTAGCAATCGGTCAGAAAGCTCATGGCCACAGTATTCTAAGACTCAAGAGCGAAAGAGATTTCGCTTATTGATTTTGCTTAAGTACTTATAACCGCAGTAGCCTATGCGACCACTATGCGTATTTTTAACGCGAGGAAAACTGTGCCAACAACGGTTAACTTGCACCGGTTCACCCAACGCGCGCTTAGGCTGCTATTCAGGATTGTGGTTTCCAAGATATCAATCATCCACCTTACAGCCTGGGCTGTAACCTGTGGCCCTACTCCCACCTCTTAAAAACTATTGTAGAAAACATACTTCATTATTTCAAGCTTAAAATATCGATGTTGAGGCCTATCTCATGTCCATTATGAAACAATTTTATTATGTTCGTATAGCGTTGTCTCTATCGCGTAAATGAAACGATTCAATGCGTGCAGCCTGCTCTCACGCAGAAGTGTGATATTTGGTGGTACGAAATAACATTGTAAATATAAGGTTAAAATATGTCTTGTAGATGAGATGGTTTTGTGCTCCCAGGCATCACCTAGTGTCTATATTGTGTTCCCGAAGCTGAGAAAGGGATTTTTGGAAAGCGATTGTCCTGTGCATAAACGATAACTTTTCCGAGAAGGATAATAATTATAAATGGTCTTTAATATACCCAGTTTGGAAATTCCTAATTTGGTTGTGGATTATGATATCGGTTCTGGCGTTATTGATTCCGAGATGTATTTTACGTTTGAAAAGATTTATCGAGGGCGGGAGTTGTTCCCATCTCGGAGCGTGATGTTTTCTTAGGAACATCGATGTTTTCAGTATACATATATGACCTAGATACGTATATTATGCACGACAGAGTTAATTATATTATGAAGTGTATATATTGCTATACATGAAATGCAACGGTTACTGTATTGATTATTTGTTTTTCAGGATAGCGGGTGTGTTGTTTCAAATTGGATGTGAACTGTTTTAAATAAATGTACTTTAAATGCATCATTTAGTACCTATCATTAATTTATTTGTACCTCTTTCAACCCCTTAAAATCACAATATCATAGTGAACCACCATTAATGATGCAGCAGTAAGAATATAGATCCAATTCTGATATCAGATGTCACCAGTGTTATCTAGGTATTAAACAAAGTACAACTATAGCATATTCTGATACAAGTGAGCTCAATTGCTCATTATACACGAGGCTGTGTGTTGCATCCCGAACCGTAGGCGAGGGCGTAAATCACCCAAGTGTATAATGAGCAAGTTGCTCACGAGTTTCATACGGACTTTTTCAAAACCCTAGCGAGGAAAAAAATATGTTGCACAAATGCGATACAAACAACATACAAAAATTATGGAAAATAGCGCGAAATTTTTTTTTTACGCTCGGCTAATTTATTTTGATTGATTACATAGCAGCCTCTTTGTTGTTACAAATCTGTATTACCCAGTTAAATTGAAAATGCTCTATTTACTGTCATATAATTTGCAGTTTGCAGCTTAACTTTGTACGAATAATTCTGCTACGCACTAGTGTATAATACTCGTATTATTATGCACGAGGGTGTTATAGTTTGGTTTATGGCCCTAAGAACGATATAATAAAGCTCACTTTACGAGAAAGGGTGTTGAAAAATTCATTATTCTTTTTAAATAGTTAGTGTTACATTTCTGTACCTACAACTGTTTGGTGACTGAGCAAATAGAATATGCTTATGTGTTTATCTGCCATTTTGATATCAGAATGGTGGCTCACTTCGTAACATTGTGGTTTCTAGGTGTACAAAGAGTTACAAATAAATTAATATCATAGGTTACTAAATATGTAGTAAATTTAAGGTACATTCGTTAAAACAATTCCCACCCGAATTTAAACAATACACCCGCCATCCTGCCACACGATTATTTGCTAGACAAAATTGTGTAGCGCCCTTTATCAGAAGAACAATTTACTAAACGACATTACAGCCAAATCACGTACCTATATGTAACCACTAATATATCATTTAATACCTATAAAGTATGGCCATAGATCCTTATGCTATTTCCAAGAGATACAATTCATATAGGTAGGTACCTAGTTATGGGAATGAAAGAGTGAGTGTGCGCCTGTGCGCGTGAGCCGTTCATTGATGCGCAGGCGCCGGTGCGGGGTGGGGGGCACGGGAGAGGAATGCGGTCGTGGCGAGCAATGACCGCGCCAGGGTCGCTTCCTTTACGAGAAGCGCGGGCCGTCGTACTACACTCGACCCTGCTCCCCCCCGCCCTCCACCCGTACTACATGGTCCTCTCGGCTTCGACGCGACGACGACGCGCGCTTTTCGACCCGAAGTCCGTTACAAAAATTAAGTGCGCCGCATTCCGCGATCATTCTTTTGTCTCTGTCCCACTCGAGCAACGCCGCTTTTTCCTTTCCCTTCAGAAGCCGTTGGGATCGTTGGCGTCATCGCCATGCAGGCTTGTCCCAAGCGTAACTATCTACCGATATTTATTTGTGCACAGGTTTTAGTCCCAAGCTTTGCGCACAAAGCACGATAAGATTGATAAGTTACGTTTGCAGTAGGTACACACTTACGAAAAGCTTAGCGCGTGTATTTTATAATTCATCTCTCTTTGAAAGCAAGATAAGAGGAACACATTTCCTTATATTACTTATTCTACGTAGAATATACACATTGGCTGTTGCAAATGCCTGAATAATTAATTAATAAGATTGTATCCTCTCTACAAACTAGCTAAATATAAAATTAGAAGTAGTGTAATTAAAATGATGTAGAGACAAGGGATACTATACGCCAGTCTATCTCGCTGGGAAACAGCTTCCAAATGTAATTCATAATTAATTTTAGTCCTAATTAATTTTCACACAATCCGTTTCTCACCAAATATGGATAAACATTTCCTAGCTCTGAAAACATTTGTTTCAAAATACCTACTTCAATACTAACAACTTTAAGACAACTGACAAAAAGTCCGGCGGTAGGTATTTGCCTGTTAGTTATTCTAATACCAATTACCTACCTAAGTTATCTAATCATCCGAAAATCAGTGGTGAATTTCGATACCGGCCTGTCATCCCCCGCCAACGCTGTTCTCCCGATCTCGGCCGGATAACCCATAACCTCAAGGCCGAGTCAAAAACACATTTACAGGTACACAATGGGCCGGCGCCAAGTCGATCGTCAAGTTAAAAGACATATTTATGAAGACGCTAAACGATGACCTGCGATAAAATTTGCCAATCGCAAATTGTCGCTAAAATTTTTCAGTGTGCTGGAGATTGTCAATCACGAATCGGTATGCGATTTGTTACCTATAATGTAGGCAATAATTGTAAGTTATGAGTATGCTATATGACCTTGGCTGGACGGCCGCCCGATCAGACAAAGGAGAAAACTGTTAGCAGGGACTTATATAGTTATACCTACTTATGATGTTAATTCACATTTATAAATTGAAGTCTGAAGTTATTAATTGACCTCTATAAACTGTCCTGTAAATATATTATTAATTTAACTACATAAATTAATATAAAAGTACTGCTTATATTGAAACTACCTACATATTTTCTGTGTTTTATTTATTGTTCATTTTTAATCTTGAAAAGGTTAAGAACAGATGGCATAAATATATTATGTACTCTCCTTATCTGCATTTATTTATAACAGAAACAGCGTCATTAGCGCAAACGTTCACTTTTGCTTGTACATTAATTTCACTACGAGGTACTTAGCCTACTAGAGTCGAGTGTTGATCGTCAATGTCTCGACTGAAAACGAGGACGGTCATGGTTGAGTTTTGGGTCATGCATGCTTGACTATACGATCAGGGTTGGTAAAACAGTGTTTACCTACATTTTTGTATTTTCAATGACATTGACACTGCAGACAGACTTATGATTTGATACCAAAAAATTAAATAAAGGCATTTAATAAATTACAAAATTGTGCAAATTAATACGTATATATCAAATTCGAATGTTCAACTATCTACATTAATATACTAAAAGCGAAATTTACATATCTTTGTCCTGTCTAAATGGCTGAAAAAGTAATTATAAGGAAATTCTGTATATCACACTGTACTTACATATGTAGTTATACTTTTTTTTGCAGTAAATAATTTTTTTTCATGTAACAAGATTTAATCGAAAATAACTGAACATTGAATATCACTGACTACGCCACACAATACATTGTAGTGGTTTTCGCCACCTTCTACGTTGTTTCACCACGTCCTGAGCGTATTTGGCGTGGATGGAACGACAGACCCAGCGATGACGTCGCCAGCGCTCTACCAGTTCTAATGCTACAACTGTAGAGCAGTTGCAAAAAGTGGCTCATGGTTGTTGACCCTTAGAGTATTCAAATTACAATCAGACAAAATCACAGAAAAAAAAGAACAAAAGGATTTACTCCGCAAAGCCATTCCAATAAATAAGCGACTCTGGTAGCAGTAAAGTGCACTTCCGCTCTCAAATTACGTATTACCTAACATTTATATCCACCTACAAGGCGCTCTCTTTCTATCGCATAGCCACGCATAGCTCTGATCTCTTCTGACGCGGCACGCGCCGTAGAATAATCCCGTCCGTACGGATACGTCGATGTACTTACATGAAGCTTTGTACCTAAATTGCGGAGCGGCCAGGCTTGACTGAATTTAAAAGCGATCTTTTTTATCAGAAGGTATTAAAAATAGTAGAAGAAGGTATAACAAAAATATACTTGGAAGCGTCAGATCTTTGACTACATTCCCAACTTATACTTAACCTGTAGCATCAAAACTGTCTGAGTAAAAAAATATATTCTGAAATGAAGTTTCGTTCAGTTACAGAAATATATTCGAATATTTTTACCATCCTAAATGACTTGAAGATTTTCTTTAAAGCCATGTCAACCGAAAGATGAACTTAATATCTCTAATCGAAACTTCCGATTTTGAAATCGTGGAACGGTGTCCGTGTAAAATGTATTATTTTCTCAAATTTTCATTTCGGACGGAGCGAATACACTGTCACGTGGCAGCATGCGCTGTTATGAGCCTTATTTTAATATTGGTTTGTTTTATTTTCGGACAGGCCTGCAAATACTCGCTAATTTGGGGACTGTTAGGGTCTGTGCCTCAATTATACATACCTTAACGGGCAGACCCGTGGGTTTAGACGACATTGTCGGTCGTATGCGATTGATAGGAAAATGTGCGATATTACCATACACATCCTTACTTCATTTAGGAAATTTTACAATATTTGTTTTAAAACGGAATACTTAACTATATGTACAGTGTTTAAGTAAATCGAACTGATCACTTTTATTTCGTAGTAATAAGATGTAAACTAAATATGCAGCTTTCATTCATGTAGTTTTTAATAAATATATATTAATAATAAAACGTCCTGTAAACTATTCGGTTTTTGGTAAATGTGGTCAGTGGTGTAAAGTTTTTATATTATTTCCAAGCGAACAAAGTCCTGGGTAACAGCTAATATTGTTTTATTAAAGCACTCAAATAAATCACACAGCAAACAAATAAATATTTTTTAAATTAAATCGACTATTGCGGTGAAATTAAAATCTACTATGATGAATTTGTTACTCGTACAGAGAAGCTTACCCCCACTCTGTAAGTACATAGTTTTCAAATATCTATCTATGTTGCCTAAACTCTGTCCTTTTCCTCCTTTGGTGTTATAAGCACTAAAGCCCTTCGTCTCTTTCGCGCTATACCATCTACTCCCATCTCTTTTATACCTTCCCCTTCCGTCTTGTCCTCCCCTTCTTAATCCCCCCCCCCTTAGTCTAGCCACCCTTCACCCCTTTATAAGTAAAGGTCTTCCTTCGTAGCGCTGTATTATTCACTTAATTATGTTCAAGCCGTCACCTGATCAATGTCTCGTTTAAGTTATGATTTATTATCGTGCGCTGCCCTGTCACGCTTCTGTTGTATTCTAGAAGATGCTACAACTTTTTGAAAGGCAGTTTTCTGTAGTTTATTTCACTTATAACTATGATAAGACCAAGAACATATTTATGAAAGTATTGAATGACACGCCCCTAAATAATATGCGTGGACAAAGAGAGACGATCTCAATAAATAACGAGCTAAGTTTCAGGGAAATTTAAAATGTTTTTTGTACCATTGTTAGTTGGGTTCCGTTACAGTTTACGGCATTATTAATGACTCGTATTATTGTCATTGAGATTTGAGATACAAAATCAATTATTTTTAAGCACCAAGTACCTGCTTATCTGTTTCGATATTATTTCATTGCGTGCCATATTTCAGTGTGAGCTCACGACATTGAAGTGATACTTCCGCAAGTTCATCTTACCTTGGCTTTTGCAAAATTAATTGATGCCTTCGTAATATAAACAGATATTACTTAATTATTAGTATATAAGCAGTACTTTATACAAATAAGTAGTACGTATATATGGTAGCCATCCGTTAGTATGGATGGAGTTTCTACGCCCTACTTTTAGCGTAAATCAAGGTTTGGACATCGACCGTTGTGTGAGTAGAACTGTTCAGCTTTAACTCATTAGCTAGCCTCTGATATAAATATCTTTGCTGTTAATGTTGAAAATGCTCACAGTTCAATGTCTTGGTCCCGAATTCCTGACTATGCTAATATCTATGCTATGTCAATTTCACAGAATAACAATAAATGCTCATGCGTAATTACTATTATGCTTAATAATAAGATTGAACATAATAATGTTGGGTCATTTTTTTATTATTTATAAAGTCACCTAGCTTTTGCTTTGCGACCCTTAAACGAAATTACTGTATTTTGACGTAGAAAACAACATCAACTCCCTTAAAATTCAATTTTATTCCAGAAACAGAATACCTGTTTTATTACTTATTAATAATAAAATATTAATAATCTTTAATCTACTTGAAATAAGTGGAGTACGTACTGAAAAAAATATTTAAAATTTAAGTCTTATATTATAATCCGGCCCGGAAGTCATGCATGAGGACTGACAGAAGCCTGATGCCTTGGAGTGGCATTACAGCCCGGTAAAGTTAACATTCTTTCAAAAGAGGCCCCTCTTATCTACTTAAACCATTTTTGATTTGCTACTAGTACTATTTAATCAGCTACTTTTCATAAAAGTATATATGATAAGGATTTAACAAAGGTCTTTCTTCGTTAAATCCTAATACAAAGGATTTTTAACAGCATTATATATAAACGAAATAAGAACTGATACTCCTAAAAACTACCATTTGCTTATTTTGACTGACATCCTGAATATATAACAACAATAATGATAAAAACTTTAATAATTCCGCACAAATATTATAGATAGGTATAGAATATATCTAGTGAAAACAAGAATCAATCTTGTTGCGGGATTGATTGTTTGCAGTACAGTTATTTTGTTTGGCTTCCAACTTCAATGCTACATTTTGGCCAATGACGCACAAAGTCATCTACAGCCGTACGATATAAGATTTTTTATACCGTACACTGGCCACACAAACACTCTGAAACTTGCAGAGGTAGATTTCTGAAGTAAGTTCTGAAGATGAAGAATAGTGAAATTGTAATCTCTGTCATTTATCTAGTTGGTATTATTTTATCTGGTTATTTCCGCTTCCTCTTTTACTGTTTATCTTTCAAAAGAAAACCTAAACGTCGTGTCGTACAAAGATGTCAAAGAACTAGCTTAAGACAATGAAAATTGGATAAACCGACAAGAGTGAAACTCTTAAATTTAAAGAAGAAGATCTATTAGATAAGCATCTAGAAAAGTATTCAAGCGAATGTGAGCTGATGTTAAATAATAACTAAAACATTGATAAAAGACTTCAAAGTAAAAACAGTTTAACATAAAAGCACGAAACCTCTTTGGGTGCCCCAAAGGTTCAGTGCCATCCAGGAATCAGAATGCGTCGCGCCGAAGCGGACACAAGCGAGCGGGTGGCGTCCTGCATAAACTCAAACCACTATGTAGATAGAGCTGCCTCGCCGCATCTGTACTATGCAGCGCAGTATACGTATAGATGAATTTATGTTAGCTGTTTGTGTCGCAGCATGGTGCAACGCGCGGCCATGACGCGCCCGCGACCGATGCCACTCGATGTAAACATCAACAAGGTCAACTGCCTCGAGATCATGGCATCCTAGTGCTCTTTAACTTCTTTTTGTTTCAATTTGCACACCACCCCACAGGGCTGGTATTTTATATGAAATACCTTTTTTTACGTTTTTACTTCTCATTCGAAGTCGCGTCGCCTTGGTGTTTATTACTTTGTAAGTATAAACAGACTTTTATGTTTGTTAAAAGCTGTTCTATTGAATTATTCAACGTTACCTCTTTGAGACAGACGGAATATTTTTGTATGAAAATGAATCCCGAACTTGACTTTGCTTTGATATCTGTTTTTTTACCTATCGACGCGTTGGCAAATGTATAATAATATAGGTCATCGATGGTTTTAAAAAGAACGCTACAGTACTGAAGACTATATATGGACAACAGCTCTGTTAGTATTTTACTACGACTGCCGTTTTTGTAATTCAGCGTAAGCTTGTTTATAATATGTCTAGTTAAGCTAAGAAGAATACATTAAAGACTAGAAGAACTCTCTTCGTCGGTGCTGTTTACCTACTCTCTATGTTGTTCATCTGAGGTAGAAGTTAAATTATGTTAGATAATATTATACTATATCTAACTTGTCAATAGTTTTAACTGATGCTAGAAATCATGTTTAAACTCATGATTACAAATATATATTGATTTACCTAACATATCTTGGAGGTAATTCAATAAAGTTTTCACGCGAATCTCGTTTTTTCGCGTTCAGGCTAACAATGTCTAGTGTGTAGTCTAGAGTTCCATTTCGTCGAGATTTACTATGTTCAGTTTCTCTTAATGACTAGTATCCAAACATGTTTACCGTTTCATAATGACTAGTCTCCAAACATGTTTAGTGTTTCATAACGATGAGTGTCCAAAAGTGTAACTTAATAACTCAAAAACCGATGATGTTGCAATTTTAATAGGACTGTCTTGAAGGTAGACATATAGGTACATCCAAGTTGGATGATCCAGTTATGCTTGGTCATAAGTACATAAATTATATTTATTAACGCGTAGATTTGAAAAGAACCTTCCTCCTTTTTTAAAGTCAAAGATATATAACAGATATATATTTTTCGTATTGAGTTAGTTTTAGTATTAAATTATAATATACTCGTATAACTAAATAGCAAAGATGGTTTTAATATAATTTTTATTTCAGATAAAATCCATATCACTCACACAGTATAATAAAATGTAACTCAGATAAAAAAAGTTTTTTTTTTTAAACCAACCAAAATAACGAATAACCATTTCAAGTGTTAGTAAATGTAGTTTTGCTCCTAATTGATAGCAGGGAAGGCCAAGAAAGGAAACTGTAACAAGGACAGCTAGCGAACAACACATCCACAAATTTTCAGAGCTCATTTTTTTTCTTTTGCTTTTAGATCTGCTGCTGCGTATGCAGTTAGTAAGATAAGATCCTGGTAACGGTCGTAGCTAGGCTATAGTTTATTTTGCGTACTTCCACAGTATTATGTCGTATTGTGTTTTGCTGTGGGGAGCTGTTGCTGAGATATAGACAATCTTTATCTTACTACAACAGTGTGTAATCAGAGCCATCAGAATCCCCGAGGAACTTTTTAAAGAATTTGATATTTTATTTTTACCGGGTCAGTATATTTGAAAATATTATGTTCATAATATATTCATCCGTAATAAATTTATTAATTCTAAATAAAACGGTGACAATCAGGATTATAACACTAGGAAAGATAAAATAGCGGTGTTCTTGATTAGCAAACAACAAATAAATAGTCCTTAGATAATTGTGTATGGTTTAATAAATACGAGTACATTAATAGTGTCGGCGGAAAACAAATTGTGTTCTGGTTTTTTTCCATTATTGTAAGAAAATTTTTACTTAATACGTGTCGCTTTTGTCTGAACAAATAAAAAATCTACGTGTAACTTAGACCAATACAGAATTTATAGTTTATTTGAAGAGAACAAATAAAAATATACCTATGTTCTACCCTATAAATAAAGTATTAAATACAAGAAACACGATTATATACTGCAACATTTTTTTTCTTATCAACGTCCGATTTTTTAAAATAAATTACCCCTATATCATCTTACTTTCTATATCTAGTAATTATTGTCCCTATAATATAACTAAATATAGTTTTACAAATTCTACTCGTTCCTTGCTCATCATTAGTGGACAGAAAGAATTAAAAAATAATTGTAAATATAACTAATATCATGCGGTGTCTCTTTGTGGGATTGGTCTGGTATACACCCAGTTTCTCACACTACTTGTGGAATCTACACTTTCGCATACCTTTTACTACTGATTGTAAGTAAGAAGCCTGTAGTTTCTATAGCCCAGGTTGAAACGTTGCGTTTATGAAGTGCTGCGATGATAGTCTGCCACTAATCACATTACTTTGCCGGAGGTTTTCCAACAGCATAATAGGTTGAAAAATTGCTTCGTTTTATCCAGTCTTAAGTATCTCGACCAATATCCTGCCTGGTTCTAAAGGTTTTATTTCTTTGCTTATATTCACAACAGATATGCTAACGTGTGATCCTATCGGCTCTTAGACTTAGAAAATAAGTTCTTTATGTCGCTAAAATAGTATGTTCTCCATTCACCGTACTGCAATAATTGTGCTCGAATCAAAGTCTCATCAGTACTATAATATTATAAATGCGAAAGTAACTCTGTATGTCTGTCTGTGTGTCTGTTACGCTTTCACGCCAAAACTACTGGACCGATTTGAATGAAATTTGGTATGGAAATAGTTTGAGACCCGGGAAAAAGCATAGGATAGTTTTTATCCAACTGAGCAAAAAGAGGTTAATGTTTTTGCGCGATAACCGACATACGCGTGGGCGGAGCCGCGCCGGGAAAGCTAGTAAAAAATAATTTTGGAAATCTTCTATTAAGCTCATGTTATCATAAATATTATAGTCTTCTTTTATACATTTAATTGTTATTTTTTCACTGTCAAATTTTTAGGGTTCAGTACACAAGGGGTAAAAACGGGACCCTATTCATATCATATTAGTATATTTATGTTAGTCCGTCCGTCCGTCTGTCTGTCACCAGGCTGTATCTCAAGAACGGTGTTAGCTAGATAGTTGACATTTTCACAGATGATGTATTTCTTTTGCCGCTATAACAACAAATACTAAAAATAAAATAAAATAAATATTTAAGGCGGTTCCCATACAATAAACTTGATTTTTTGACCGTTTTTTGCTCGATACTAATAACGGTGACAGGTAGACGCTTTAACAATTCACAGAATATTTAGTTTTATGTTCTCTTTAAATATAAGTAATTTAAATAAAATAAATAATTAAGGGGGCTCCCATATCATAAAAGAGGTTGCAAGATTAGGTTACAGATAATGGTACGGAAGCCTTCGTGCGCGAGTCACTCGCACTTGGCCGGTTTTTCCTTATTTTTCCTTCACCAATAACCGCAATTCTGTTTTTTTTATTTCTTTGTTTAGCTCTATCAAAAGCGTTTTTCTTCATACATAGTATACATACGGACATACTTCCTTTTGTTCATCTTAATGCCACTTATCATTCTTTTCTTAATTTTTTTCCCCCTTTTACTCACAACATACACTTGGAGAAGCCTTAAACTCTTTGCGAGTTTGTTGCTTCTCTTGTTTTAAAGGTTTCCGAAATTCGTAAATCTCATAAAAGTTATGATGAAAGTCATTAAACTTTTCAAACAATTTACGAATATTAGATTCATTGTTTACTTTACCTCTTGTAGATTTTCTCCTTAATCTTTTCAACCCGCTTTTGGATTTATGATTGCGATATCGTCAAGTTTCGAGGGACGTCGACTGGTCAGTTTATGCCTGCCCTGGGATACACGTAACTAACTATTAGTCACTAGGGCGGAAAACTGAGAAAGCGCGTATTTTACAATTTATTTTATGTATACACAGATCTTTGATTCACAGATTAAATGTTATTTACATGTTTAATTTAAATGTAAATAACATTGATTCGCAAGTGTACTATGTAATAATAATAATAATGTTATAAATTAAATGACGTGAATAATAATAAGACTTTATATCAGATACATGATCAATTGTACAAAAAAATAATGATAATAAAATAGAATAAATAAAGTTAAAAAAAAATACAAATATATCAGGTGGCAATGGCCAACCAACGTCGGTACGTTGAAGTCTGAAGCAGGCGGTCTGCCAGACTCCTTACTAACTCAATGGAACTGCATATTATTGCGTTAATAATTACAAATATTTAGTCTGCGCGTCTAAATCGCTTGCCGTGCGTGTTCTATGCATACGACCTAGTAACGGTGCTTTTGTCTAGACTGGTAAGTGCTACGGTAGAATTTGCGCGGTAGCAACACCGTGCCGGACACTGGTCGACAATACAAGTTGTTCATATAAGTTGTTGGGCTTACTATTGTAAAACCTTAATTTGTCATATGCTTCTGATGAATGCAGTTATTATTTAAATAATATTGGAATAAAAATAATCATTCGTTACATCGTTAGGTGTGATGGTTTATCTACACACATCAAAAGTGCCTAGGGATCAAGTACGTTTTCGAGTAAATCAAGTTAGTTTTAAACAGATTTCATTTAGGGCAACTCTAATGCTCTGATTTATTCGGATGTTCGAAGCGCTCGTAGCGAAGTTTGCTTAGCCGTTCTGAAACGATCAGAGATCAAAGATTTAAGCAACGTCCGCCTCGGTCATTACTTGGATGGGTGACCGCTGGTGACATTGCTACTGAGCGCTTCCGTGCTTCGGAGGGAACGTTAAGCCGTCGGTCCCAGTTGTTGTCTTAGGATGGCAGTCGTTATAGCATAGTGGTAGGGCATTTTGCGAATGCCCGCCTGGCTAGCCGCCACCCTCAAGTAGAAAATCTGTCGCCAAGCACGTAACGGTGTGTTCCGGCAGCTGTCCTTGAAAGACAGTAATTCTATGTTAGCCTGAACAACATCTACGACGACATCATCACTTACCATCAGGTGAGATAGCGATCAAAGGCCTATCAAGCATAAAAAAAAATATTGTTTCAGAAGTGATCATCCCTTTACGAAGCTGTTTGGGTAATTAGTTTCGTCTAATGCACTATAATGCACGTCCACACACGGCTAGATTCGTTTCGTCTAATGCACGTCCACACACGGCTATATTCGTTTCGTCTAATGCACGTCCACACACGGCTAGAGTCGTTTCGTCTAATGCACGTCCACACACGGCTAGAGTCGTTAACTCGCACTCTTGCCACGTTCCCTGCTCAATCGCCAGACCTCAACATGAGATGTGCTACAAAGAAGAGCTCTGCTAAGTATGGATGCCGTGCATACCCCACAACAGCTTTTTCACTTGTTACAAAGAACTGATTTTAAGCATGGCAAATCGCTGTGCTTGTGTGATTAGTGTAAATGGTAGAAGCACGGATTACTAATTAATATAATTTTACAATAAACTTAGCAATAATCCTAATTTTTTCGTTTTTCTGCCAAACAAGTCAGTTTTAGTGCAAAATATACATTATCTCTAGGCACTTTTGATGTGTTTGACTAAACAAAACTTAGTGAGATAAAAGGTTCACTAAACATAATCACTCATTAGAGTTTGCAAGGCGGATATGGAAATGGAACTTACCACATGTTAGTAGATAAATAGCACATTAATAAAAATGTTTTGTTTCATCTTTTTATATTTAAAAAATCTAGTTGTTTTTTTTTTTTATGCCTGATAAGTTATCCTTTGACCACTATCTCACCTGATGGTAAGTGATGATGTGGTCGAAGATGTTGTATCATTGCTTTCTTTTATGTGTGTATAACATATCAAAAGTAGATTTGTTTCTCGTACCTACGCCCCACGACGTTTCATAAAATTCTTAGTTCGACCCCTTTATTAATGTTTTGCTCCATGTTATTAGTTCCTGATTCGATTACTATAATTGTAACGGTTTTTCTTAAGTATAGTCATCACTAGACTAGAATTTTAGTGGATTAAATATTTACTTCTGCAATTAAATACTTTCTGCTATTACCGTCAGAGCTGTATAATCTCTTATTATATTATAATCTGCTCAAGGCAGCCTCCCTATTAAGGCGGCTTTGCAATAATCCCCAGGCTTGGCAGGCGTCTTAGTGTTCGCAGTTTAAGACAGCAGCTCCTCAGAAGGCGCTGCTGTCCACCTTCCTGTGTGTTACCTTTAGTGGCATCTCACGACACTTATTATATGTTCTATGACGACACCCACAGGTGGTAATTAATGGGCATTCTACCTCGGTATCACACGAGGGGTTATTGAATACATTTAATAAATAAAGTAATATTTATTTCAACAAGGGTGTTCATAAAGTGAGCTTTATTATATTGTTCTTAGGGCCATAAACCAAACTATAACACCCTCGTGCATAATAATATTATACACTAGTGCGTAATAGAATTATCCCTACAAAGCTAAATTAGTTCCTAACTGCAAATTATATGCGAGTAAACAGAGCATTTTCAATCTAACCGGGTCATACAGATTTGTAACAACAAAGAGGTTTATATGTAATCAACCACGACAAATTTGCCGCGCGCAAAAAAAAAGTTGCGCGCTATTTTCCATAATTTTCGTATGTTGTTTGAATCGCATTTGTGCAATATATATTATTTGCCTCTTAATAATTAATAATTTAAATAATGGAAATTTAATTATAATTAATTAAATTTAATAATTATAATTTAATTTAATTTATTTTTTATTGAAAAAGAACGTATGAAACTCGTGAGCAACTTGCTCATTATAAACTCGGCTGATTTACGCCTTTAACTTACCTCACTTGTATCATAATATACTATTATGTATGTTTATTTATTGGTAAAGCTATTTCTGACCGAAATCTCACCTAATTTAAATTAGTAATGATTTAGTCAAGGTTGGTAAACAAGCCTAATCTACAATAGGAAATGGCTCTCTTAGATAACTGCCTGAACACACCGTCAAGTGCTCGGCGACAGATTTTCTACTTGAGGGTGAAACCAAGCCAGGCATTCCCTTGTAAATAATATATATTGCCCTTGTAAAAAAAATATATATGCATCTATGCATGCCACGATCATATTATTTAACTCAAGGAAAAGTTATTTATTTGTTTATTAACTACCTGTTCACTGCTGAAGGGACCAATTTTAGTAATATTTATTTAGTATTATAAAAACATTTGAAGGTTTAAAAGTATTTGTACATGTACCAGTACTTTTAAAATCTTCCTTGCTACCTACGCACAAACTACAAATATTCAAAACTTATCTAACTGTTGCTTCTGACAAAGATAATAAACACATGGCCGATAAAAGTCTATTAACGTTACACTGATGTTTTATCTAAGTAAATGGAGTATACAAAACAAAGAATTTTTAAACTAAACATTGATATTTTGCTTTTTTTTATCGCGACTTAGTCCTAACACAACGGCGGCATGTTAATTTGGTATGTGAAAATGACAATATTGAAGGTAGGGACGAAGGTTACGGTAAAGTGACTATCATAAAGCCAAATTTTAAATTTTGTTTATTTAAAAAGAGTTAACACCTTACAAATCTGAATGTTATACTTAAATATAATTCTAGAGGATATGACGAATACTATGCCTGATCCGAAAACACGATTGCATATATTTCTCTCTAATAGAAAAACAACACGAATACAGCTCTAAAATTTCACTTTATCGAGTTTTTTGTCTATTTAAAAGGTTTTTCAACAAGAACTTTGTTTTTCAATTGGGGTAACACCTACAGCATGCTGTAGTTTTGACATTAAAATAATTAAAATCAACTACGGAAATGGTGTTTCTGAGTACATTTCGTAAAATTTGTGATATCTTCGGACAACATAATCGTCCTTCTGAGACCGCTATTCTGACGTAGATATCACTGACATGTAGTTTCACCAGGATGGTGCCACACGTCACACAGCCAATGAAACGATCAATTTTTGCAAACGAAATTGCCCGATCGCATAATTTTACGAAATTCTGCGGTTAAGTGGCCAGCCAGATCGTGTGATTTAACACCACTGGAATATTTTTTGTGGGGCTATGTTAAGGACAGAGTCTATACGGAGCCAATCGAGTTAGGCTGCAATCGATTGCAGCCTTTAAACTCGAAATCCGTCAACCCGCCATTTTACCAAAAACTGATGAAAAACTTTGATGAAAGAAACGACATCTGACAGCGTGCATGGTGGACAGATATCATTTTTCATTCATAATTACCAAACTTTTCTCTTCGTAATACAATAAAAATTTGAATCATCTTCATCTAAATTCTTTGTTTTAGAAAACTAAGTTCTTGTTGAAAAACCCTTTATATAGTAAGTTAAGACATTACACATTATAAATAAATATAATTATTATGTAACAACCGTGTGATAAAGTACCTTGTGAATTTATATTCTGTAAACAATTTTTTTTTTATGAATTTATTAAATAACAGTAGCTCGCCCTATTTAACTATTGCGTAGCTCTGTTTCGCTTACGCGCATACGAAACGAGGTCTATCCGTCATACGCCTTCAGTCTGTCATTTTTCAAAAACCACTGTCTTAAGTACCTTCAGGATACACTGTCCTGAAGTATTTTTCATTACAAATGGATAGAAATAATTTTAGCAACTCTTTTTGCAAAATAATGTATAACTTGCAAGCGGTACAATGTAATTAATTCTCTGCATACAGTCAGATTAAAGCTCTTTGAAATAAAACTGCCTAAGCCAAATATGCACTTAGAAGTTTTTGTTTTACCCTCGTGCATTGAACACAGTGCCAAAAGTTGGGAAAGAGTCAAATCTGCAGCAGCCTGAGCCTTTAAAAAGGAGACTTGACGTCCATAATAAAATAATTAAAGACTCGAGAATTAATCTCGGTCATTTTAATAATCTGAAACAGTGTGTCACACATCTTGAACAAAAATGATTTCTAAAGTGATTTGCAACACAGTTATAGCTGAAATTGACTCACACGTGTAACTTCTTGAATATTTCACTTGTATCTGAGTGAGGTAATAGAGAAATATTGGAGGCTACAACCTCATGAACAAGCTTATGTTTCATACGTATGTTTGCGTGGTTCAAATCCTTGGGATCAGACTTCCTTAAGCAACGATTAGTTAGGGTTGTCGTTGACGGCTGCTCAATTGGCAATCAGTGCCAGGGTCCTCAGGTGTCTGTATTCGGCTACGCCAATGATAGTTCAATGTACGAACTCAGGGAGAGCAAGGCTGAGCGCATGAACTTGTCATTGAAATGAATGATGATGTGGTCAAGTTCAACGTTGTTATGACACAGGCATGTCTCTTATCTGCGAAATGGAGTCGATTTGACCTGACTCTTACTTCTTGCAATGTGCTGATAACGGATAGCTTTAAATACCTAGATTTCAATGAATCACTTTGTATTTGAATCTCAACTTTGGCTCTTACTTCGACTTCAAGGCTCTGTTAATGGCCAAGGGTACTTCATATTTTCATCTTCATTTCTTCACTCGCAATTGTTTGGGGTAAGCTTTGGGACTGCTTTGCCAAACACCAACTATGGCAAGCTTGAAAGCTTATCAGCAATTAGTACGAGTACAACAGTAATTGTTGAGAAGACTTCAAAGTCTTGTGCACCGACGACGCTGAGTTAATAATCTATTGGTATACCATCGGATACATTTCGGAGAGAGTGTATTTGAATTACAATATTTAATTACACCATTCCTCTACGTTAGGGACCTACGACCCGAGAAAGGCAATGTGTCATTGTTATAGGTTTAAGGAACTTTATTTCTCATAAGAACTAATATTAAATTACAACGAGATTATACTTAATTACTTAACTTCAGAATTTAAGTGCTGAAGTTAAGTAATGAGCAATTTAAAAATGAGTTCTCTGGCTTGGTAGGCATTACTTATTTAACGAGCTATTTCCATAGTGCTTACTCGTCGTAGTTTACCTCGATACGCGTTAATACTGTCACATTCTTTCACTTCATTTTGTAACTGATCGTATAGCTCCTTCAAAAAGTATCGTTGTTCACCCATAGATATGTACCTAAGTATGCATTGTTATCAATCAAAATTTATTTTTATGTCTTAAATTGTGGGTATCTATGTGTTGTGTGAACTGAATGTTTGAGTGCATTCATTGTGATTGTTATGATATTTTTTTATGAGAATTCAAGTGTTATATGTGTATATTTGTTTGATATTATAAAGTTAAGTATTTGCATATTTTGTATTTTTTCTAAAGATTCCAAGTTAGTTTTTGATCTGATTTAGATGGTAGATATTCCAACAGCACTTCAGGAAGGAATTCCTTCAGGCCTACAGTGACTACTCTCCCTAATTCGAGTATGCCTTACATACTATCCTTGGACATTCCTTCCTAATCCCCAGCAGTTATGATATTTTAAAGCTGTCACCGCAGAGGAGACCTTGGGGAACGTGTGAAGAAAAAAACTCCACTAATTTAGGCTGTTAAACTGTTTATATTTGTTTGGCCTTTTTGTAACGAAGAGAATAACTAACAAAACTGGGCAATAAAAAATACTTTGTCTCTATTTACGTAATATTTTACTTGAATTTGTTTAAATAGATTTGTGTATAAAATGGTTTGTATCATTTGTTTCAAATCATAAATGACATACCCGACTTCTTAAGAGAAGTACTTACGTACCGAGTGTACGAATGCGTATATATCTGAAATCAAAATACCTAATTGTTCATGAAGGCTAGGTAGGTATATGCGTAAACTGCTGCTGGCTCTGTGCCATAATCCGCAAATAGTGCGGTGCTATGAACTATCCAATGAAAAGTACTTTGTTACCTACTCTTACTATAGACTTCGTAATATTAGTACGGAATTGAAAAGTTGTGTTAAATCGAAGCTTAAACAGGTTTGGAAATAAATATGTTTAACCAAGCAAAAAGATCTTAGCGCCTAGTACAAAATATCGGCGTGTGGCATGCTTATTCGAGAAATCTATGGAACGGTTAATCCTATCTGCATGAAATTTGGCAGCAAAGTTTATAACTCTCGATATATTTTGATCGTACTAGTTTAACGAATATGGATATTATACTATACATATATATCTTAGGCTATTCACTTAAGTGTGAGGTGAAGATACACTAGTCTCTAGTGTATCTTCGCCTTGCAGTATATAATAATTACCAAACCATGTGCGGATTTGTGTATCATTATAAACATTAAAGTTGACCATTAGATATATAGCTGCTTTTAAAAACATTGGCTTACATGCTGTGCTTGTTTTTTTATTGCTTTAAAGATTGATGTGATTATAATTTTTTTTTTATCGGTTGATACGAGTAATATTAGCTGATGGATGAGTAATATTTCTGATGAGAAATTAGTATTGAATGAACATATTATGCTTCTAAACGTGTAAATTTCGCTTTAAATGCTATGATATGACACTTTGTATTGTATATAATTAATACAGGCTCGTCAGGTATGTGGTTTCCTCAAGTGCGAATGTATAAAATAAAGGTCCTCGATACTTTTATCGTTTTCAAACAAGTCCGTTAATATTGCAAGCCATGCCTGGATATCTGCACGGACAACTTTTTCATGCTACACGTCTGAATATCAAGGCTCAGACATAGTCATGCTTGGTTCTTTGACAATTGTTCCCACGCTTGATTTCTCTGAACTCTTCTGACCAATCGGATAATCTATGGATAGTGCTTAATTGTATATGTTTTCTTAACATTGAAGACCATGTTAGTTTAGAAATGTTAATTTATGTTATACATAATCTACGTGGAATATTTATTATACGTGGTATATACCAAACACGTTTATTGACTATTATTTTTATTATACGACAGCCCAAAAATGAAGTGTTATGGTTTCAGGGTTCATGTATATGTATGTGAGTGTATGTTTGTTTGTGAGTTTCTTTATTCGCACCACTAAACGGCTTAACCGATTCGAATGTATTCGATATCGTTAGATTCGTTTTGATAGTGCAAGTGACACTACGTATATAAAATAAATAAAATTATCAAAATGTTAAATTTTAGACGCTAAATAGTAAGAAGAAAAAATCCTATCTGCCAAACCTATCGAGTTAGGTCTCTAAACGAAGGGCTGTAAAAAGCGATTGAATAAATGTATATAACTGCAATTTTAATTTCAATGAAATGTTAAAACGCTAAACAAAGATAAATAATTTGAAGTCGGGTTTTTTACTGTTTTAATTAATTAATATATATAAATAAATATATAATCAACAAAATAAAAATCTTAATTGCACCATGTAGGTGTTTTGTATTACTGTTTCTTATTTCTGCTTTCAACATTTTTATGATTTATTTGGATGGTAGCAGCGAATTGTTGTATCGAAGCAGCGAATCTCTTTGGGAGCAATATTTAATAATCTATACTTAGAATTATGCGTCGTTTTGTAGTAAGGTTACCTAGCATATACTATACTTTTATGGTAACTAATAACTATGAGTAAGTATGTATAGTACAGCCTCAATCCACATGGATGTGAATCCTGGATCCACCACTGGATTGGGATTGAATAGAGGTCTGAAGTTCACTGAGATTCCGGGGTAGATCCTGAAACACTTCAATTCTAGTATGGGACTTACCGGTCGAATCCACCAGGGGACAGACACGTAGGCCACAAAAATTAACGACAATTGTCAGATGCTTGGAGCCATGAAGAGAGACCTGGCTTGGCTGAGAGTAGCTTCAAAACAAAAAAAAACAATATATATAATTTATTCATGTACTGACTTGGTGGTGCTCAGTCGCGCGGACCGTGCATTATTAATATATTTTTTATGTACAAAACTAAAAAATGAGTGGCTTAGCTTTACAGTTGTCAGCTTTGAACACGCTAGTTACGGGGTTTCTCATATGAACTGAAGTGGTTACATTTCTGTGTCTATATAAACTGCTAAATAATTAAAAACTTTCCAAGTGTGAGTCATCCTAAGAAGCCGGAATTAACTGAATTAAAAAACGTTGTTTTTGATAAATTTAAATTAATTTTGTGTGGTGACGACTTGCACCACAGTTGCGGTTGGAAACCTGCTGTTTCGACTGCTCATTGGTCTATAGCGTATTGTGGTAGTTCGATGTTATGACCTCAGTTAGTAGTGATATCTGAAGAGTGTTGGATTTTAATAAAGCTCTATGTACCTACATTTTCAAAGGTATAAAGTCGTGATGATGTACTTATGTAGCTTAAGGTTGAACTCCATCCGGTCACGTTTCCATACAAACGTCGAACGGTGATTACTCCCTTATTTGCGTTATTTAGGTTCAGAAATAGGTATAGAGTATCGATTAATCTCATCATTATCTAGGCTTGTGTAATTACGAATTTTAAAAAATATTTAGTTTCGAAGCCGATACTCTTAAGTAAATTTTAAAAATGTGTTACAATACAAGCCCAGATATAGTAGAGATTAATCGATATCATGCTTTCTTCTGGACCTAAAACCTCAAATAAGGGAATAATCACCCTTCCACGTTTGTATGGAAACGTGAGCGGTCAGTTCACCCTTAAGGGCATCGGATTGTATGTCTTGTGACAATATTAAGAGTACGTAGGTACATTAATCGTTTCATCTTTTATTAATCTTATGCCCTAGAGTCCTTTACCACAACTTCAACTGATGGTAAGTGATACTATGGTCAAAAATAGTTAAAAATTAGAATGGGTAACTTACCCTCTTTAACCAGCTCCCATTATTCTGGCATCTGCCAGAAACACTTAGATACTTGGTGACAGATATTTTTTTTGTCGTTTTTTATATTAGTTCTGTGGTACAAATGCTTGTGTATACTTAATATTTTATTGTATCATGATGGTGCAAGTGATCACTTTCCTGGATGAATTCATTCATTATAATCTTTATCCAAGGTTGCGTACCTTAGTGTTCGGTGCGATGTCCACTTCAAACAGCAAACCGTTTCCAAGAAAGTCCGACAAAGGCAGTGACTAACAAGAAAGCTGTTTTAAAATTGTAGGGTGCCGCTTTTTAATCATGCGAATAACTGCTAAGAGGAAGGAATTGTAGCATAAAGGGAATAAATAAGCTACGTTAATATTTAAATTTTTACGATTTTTACATAATAATAGATTATGCATGATATATTAAAGCTTCTGGGTTTTTTAATCTCTTAAAAATTGTGCTTGTCTCTCAAAATCAACATTTATAATTCCTCATATGACTCAAATTTCTTCCCAGCGAGTCATTAAATTAGGTTTCGAAACTAGATACACCTAGTCGCTGGATGCTGAGTCAGGATAATATGGCAGTCGTGGAAGCAGTTCGTTTATAAAATCGTATTTATTTTTATCACGAATAATATGGCCACAGAATGAAAAGCTCTACCTCGCTCTGCCACATTATGGAACCAGCTGCCAGGTGAAGTGCACGACTTAGGTACCTTCCAGAAGAGAGCATATTCCCTCCTTAAAGGCCGGCAAGGCATCTTCGAGTCCTCTGGTGTTGCGGATGTTTGTGGGAGATTGTGATCACTTACCATGAGGTGAGCCGCCTGGATATAATATTAGTCATTTATAGTTTTACTATTATGGAGGTCATCGTTGTGAAGTTCGCCACTTGCATCTCAGAAAATTTTCGTCATAGATAAAAAGTACCAGAAGAATCACTCCGCAAAGTAATTCAAATAAATAAGCGACTCTAGCTACGAAGCAATAAAGTGCATTTCAGCTCGCTAAGTACAGAGTGCCTTATATTATATTCATCCACAAGCCGTCTCTCTTTCCATCGCATATCCACGCATAGCTCTAATCTCTTCTGACGCGGCACGTACCATAGTATAATCCCGTCCGGAGGGATACCCCGAATATACCTGTAAGTTTTTACCTAAAGCACATGAATAAATAACCGTATATATATTCATGTGCCTAAAGTGCGGAGTGAACTAGGCCTGTCATAACTTTGTGGATTGACAGATACGCTTTGCCCTTGTTCGGTGCAAATTACAGCGATATTGATTCAATCATTCTTAAATTTTAGGTCATATTTTAAGAAACTTGCTAGGTACTTCAAACCAGGTTAATATATTTATCATGTTCAATTTAAAATTTATTATTTTATTAATATATATTTATTATGCTATATAATAAAATATATTATAAACACAATAGGACACGTTTTAATTTATAAACTTACTGAAAATAAAGTTTCAGTAAGTTGTAAGTCATAATGGAATCAACGCCAAAAAAAACCCTACGGTTTTTTTTGGCGTTGATTCCATTATGACATATTTCATGATGAATATGGAACTGTTTCATAATGGTAATTTTAAAACCTTTACTTCCACCGTAGGATTTCCCAGGTCTGTGAAAGCTACTTCACTTCCAGTGTATACCGTCAAAACTCCTTTTGGCCTCAAAATTACCAGCACATGGTTAGCACGGAATTCATATAAACCAAAAAGAATATATCAGTACACGTTGCAATGTAACAGTAACGATCCTTCCGAAATACGAGAAAATTTGAGAAAATAAGATTTTTTTTAGAACACTCCTTTTTTTATTTAAAATTCTATTTCGAATTTGTATTTAAAGATAAAATGTGCTCTTTAGCTGTTTATATAAGAAGTATCCGAAAAAACAAAAACAATTATTTCTCATTCGTGAATTGGTTTTGGATCCTGTCCATGAGTAAATGCGTCTAAGTCTGATGACTGCGCTGTATTATAAATATAGATCAAAAGCAGTTTTACGGAAATCTACAACGGCAATTACCCATGAAAAATTAAGTTTTTTGTTACTTAACGGCTTCTTAATACTTTTTCATAAGGTTGTTGCAATACGAATACAGTGTAACAACCTTTATGATTTAATTTTACCTTAGAAAGAATATAATTTAATTGCAGAATAAACCTTCATAGAACCGTATGCGGCTATTTCCAGCGAATAAGCACTCAGAATGGTAAAAGCTGTTTGTGTGGTGCACGGCCGAGAATGTCGTTGGACAAGTCTTCCTGATGCGCGGTGCAAAAATATTCACAGGCCATTCCTGTAATTGCTTGGCCGCATTTGTACCAACTTGTTTTCGGCTTGTTTACTTATTAACTTCCATACATACCTATCAGGCCATATTAAGGTTGGATAAAGGAACTATGACCATATGTATGTTCATAATAGAGAAAAATATCACATAGAGCGTCACGCCTGTATTCTGAAGAGACGGTGTGGAGACTAAACATTACGTTTATTGATATCGTTTAGGATTTGGTTTCATGTTGTAGGGGGTGAGCTTACGCGTTTCTACATGGTCCAGTACCAGTCTCCGGACTCCTGCTGAAAATTTATTCATAAATAAATAAAAAAAACACTCACCCGTCCCCAATCACTTACCCGTCTCATCACTTCAAAACATAAGTGATAAGACGGGTAAGTAGTTCACCTGCTAGTAAGCGTCACGCAGTGTCACCATCTCGTCCTGCTTGATACTGCTTTGCGCTCATCTGCACTCTTAGACCTTCTTACGTCTCGTTCGCCCAGTGTTTTCCCTTGTTACAGTGTCCTTCACACATTACGTCTTGAGTCTTCTTATCTGTCGCTGTGATGGTAACTGCCAAGTCGGGTTCTTGGTAAAAAAACACCTAGGTACTGTGTATCAACAGCATCGTCCAACATAGCCTCCCCCATTAAAGGGGAGTCCTGGGTTTTCCATAATTCCCACGCTTGGCAGACGGCTTGGGGATCGCTGTAAAATTTTCTTCAAAGTATGTTGTAAAATGTTCAATTTTGCAGAAGGCGCTGCTGCCTATCTTCTGATATTTTCCCCTTCATCGCTTCTTACATCTCCCACAGGAAGATATAGGGAGTTGCAATCTGTAACTGTACAATTTTTCCAAAATCTGTGAAAGCAGTTCAGAATACCTTACAAAATAATGGATAGTCTCCTACAAACGCCCTTACTGTCTCGTCTCAAAAATTCACCCTGTATAGTATATTCACATTAATGACATAACAGAATTTAGAAATATTGGGTCCGAATCTTGTGATATCCCAAAAATAGGCAGACTTGTTGAATTTTTCTACCTAAAGTTCTTTTAGTACAGCTATAATCACATCTCATAAATAACCGGTCGAGTGAGTGTATCGTGCTGAACGTATAGAGTAGGTTTGCACAGCATTTCATGCTTTGTTCATAAAAGTGTCTGATACAAAATTACTTTAAAAAAAAATCGGTCTCAGTTTGATGAAATTTAATAAACTTTATTTAATTCAACTTGTTTTTTCGGCAATCGTAAGCTGGGATTGCTGTTGGTAGTAAGCGTGCCTGCTTCATCTATATTACTTTTAAAATTAACTAGCTACAAAATTAAATAGCCTGGCACCTAATTGAAACTCAGGGATCTAAACTGAAGAGCGTAGAAATAGCCTGTGTTAAACGAAGAATTGTATGAAATAGAAAGTAAGGTGTTCTACATGATATGTCAAGCATATTAGGTGGAAGACGAGCTCTGGTAGAGAATAGGAGTTTTCGAATTCTATTCAATGCTTTACATTCATTGGGTGGACGGATTCTAATCTTTGAACATCGCAGAATTTCCGTGCACTTATTCTAGTAGTTTAAGTAGATGCCATGATTCCAAAAGATACAATAACCAATACAACAGCTAAAGCTTAAGGTAGCTTACTAGGCAAATACACTGTGGAATAATCGAAACGTTCTATTCTGAAGAGTACATAACTTATTCGAAAGTTTATTGACTTAAATTTTTATGAGACTTCCTCGTTACTGTTTCAACTTTTGGTGTATTTTGTGATTTAATTTAAGTTCATTACTCATTTTTAGGTATTACTTCTGTCCTTACGCGAATCTGCCTAAAAGCTATTCTTATTAAAAATAACTTGACATAATGCGACTCAGGCCTAAAAGTGAACGAACCATTTATTTTATACATGATTAAAAATTAAGTACGACGTCTACGACGCACTATGAAAGTAGAAGACTACCGCCACGTTCAACAGACAACGTGTAGATAGATCCGTTACCAAGAATAACGGATAATAAACTCGGTAGTACATAATTATTTTAGTTTTTACAATGCTTTTTAAATACACATGTACTCGTAGTTATATGTATATTTTCTTTTTGTGCGTTATGTTTTTACTCTTGAGTTAATACGAACGCAGTTTAAACACAAACAATTACTAAAGAAACTGCGATATAAAAGCGTGATAAAATAAAGTCCAATTATTTTATCTTTAACTTAGGTCCTATTTGCATCAAGCATAATATATTATATAATTATGACGCACACTTGCTTTTTAAAATTCTTATTTTTACAACTTCCTCCTTTTTTAGGAGTTTTTTTCTTAATTTATTATTAAAATTAATTCAAAGGATATTTAGGGGAAGTATATACTTAATATACGTTTTTTGTACAAATTATAGAAATAAAGAGAAAAATTCACGTCATTGTAATGCTATGTAAAATAACGCCCTGGGGTATGCTACTTGGTTATATAGTCGCTTGCTTGTTAAATTGGCTTCCTTTCCACGGAGACGCAGACCGTTACTGATTGATGGTCTTTGTCGCGCGGTCGTCGTAGTGCTAAAGTGCCGTACTGAAATTAATATGTGTCCGGCGTACCTAATGATTAGCATCACATTAGTATGTGCCGCAAGACATGTTTGCCGAGCACTCGACTCGAGAAATATTTTGAGTATACCTACGTACTTAGCCGCTCTTTGGTGTGCTGAAATGGCGACTGGATACGCCATCTTGTGACCGACCGGAGATATTTGGAACAGCTACGGTGAATTTTAGTTACAATTTATATTGTCGTATGTGAAGCATATTACATCATGTTTAACTTTGTTGTGATTAACGAGAGTACAGCAGTTGCCTGGTCAAAAGTCCGTTCCTTAGCAGCTTCTGAGAATGATGAGAATATAGTAAAGTCGTTTTAAAATGTATTCATAACATAATTCATGCGCAATCGTGGGCTATTTATTATATTATCAATAACTATCACTTACTATGTGCTTACTAATTTCGCGGAACTGGGTGTGTCGCCATAATATTTTTAAATCCCTCGGAGACGTAGTCGAGCGGGATGCAGCTTGCTGTAAATAATTTGCGTGAGTGACTGGTTTAAAATAATCTCATTGTTAAATTAAGCAAACTAGCTTGAAATAATCTCACTAAGAGCACAGAATGTTGCTTTAATTCCATTCGATCGTCTGTCGCATCTACGTACCGTTGTGGGGCGTTGTCTGGTTGTTAATGCCAAAAACTGGTTTTAATGATCTAGTCTAGAAGACGTTGAGCTATAAACTATAACAATTACGAGTCCATCGCTCGTCTCTACATTACTATTTAAATTTTCTAACAATTGACTAAGGATGATCTTTATATATTTATCTCGTTTTATCTTTCATGCAGAATAAAAAAAAAAACTGTTGTTAAATTGGTTGACTAAATACTAATCGGATTTTCGTTCAGAAGACAATGAATAACCCTAATTCCAATTTGTATTCTCGTTTCAAGTTTATTTTTTCTTAAGTACGAGCTTTATGGCTATATAAAAAAATGCATTTTGATTGTAATAAAAAATACCTTTGAACTACCTTATATGGGTTCTGTACTAGAAAACAATCTAATCCTACGCCTGGGCTGTATGTGGGGTTTGGTAGTATGGCAGATTGCCTAAAAAATAATAGTTTATATATTTAAGTAACAACAAAAAGGGGGCTTTCTGACGTTTTTTTCTTTTTACCGTAAAAACTGCAGTACTTATAAGCGTCAAATTTTGTATGATTATAGTCCAATATTAACGACAACAAACGCAAAAAACAGCCAAGTGCAGGTCGGGCTTTCGATAAGGACCCCGAATAATCGATCTGCCTGAATAAAAAATATAATATTTTTGTATGTTACTACAGAATCCTCGGTGCACGAGTACCTACAACTCGCACTTGGCCTGTTATTTTTCTTCTAGTATTTATCGCTACATTGATTTGATCACATATTCTTGGTAAAATACGTAGCTGACTTAAACACTTTAATTAGAATTGTTTCATTAGAGTTATTTAATTGTCTATGACAGTCGTTGAAACATTTATACTGTTAAATGAAGTGACGGATAGGAGGTAGCAGCGAAAGCTGCTAGTACAGCGGCCATTGTTTGCGCTGAGTCACGGGCTGCGCACGCGTCTATTTCTACTCGCCCTGCGTGGGCGGTGCGTGAGCTCTAATACCCAGACTGCATAGGGACATATCATATAGTAATATAATTATATTGTTTTGGTCTACACTGTGAACTCAAGAAGTACAAGTCATAATCTCTCTACTCAACATTATGTTACACTTGAATTTATTACACGACGTTCTGAGACAGGGCAGTGTTATCAATATTTTTATTTTTTTTAGGATAGTGTAGTTTTTAGTAGTAGTCAATAAGACTTAATGCATCTGACGATACTTAAAAAATATTTGCACTATACTCATCACTCGCTGAACTTTTTAATACCAACTTTTTATAGTTAAACCATAAGGATTACAAAAGGAAAAACCACAACCTTACAAAAAGTTGCCATCCATCATAAATCTGCCCGTAATCCAGATGTGATCCAAATAAACTAAGCAGTAAAAGAAGTTAGTCACCTGTGCACTTTTCATTTCATACGGGCCTTGCCTCTTACACCGGTAATCTGTTCCAAATGGCTACCCGCTACAGAGGCCACAAAACGTAAGTTTCAAGTCTCGTTCGGGGGCGTAGTTACTCGAGCGTTCGTCTGCGTGTGTAAAAAACCTGTTCATTGAATGTCAGCGACCAGTGACGAAGCTCTTTTCTTTGCGGGTAAGGCGATCAAGTAAGTTAAGCTTTTGGTGTAATTACAAAAAACTGGATTTGGAAAGGCGATAATATCAAATGTAAGTTGCAAAATTTTAAGCCAGATTAAAAATAATGAATTGATTTAAGGCTATAAAAGAGCGAGGAGTCAAACATTACAGGAAATTAATTATAAAATCACAAATGAAATTATATTACTATGACTTTTACAATATTCATTCGATAAATATATCATGCACGATATTTACAGTTCCTGAAGTGCGTGATTGTCGAAACATCGCGCCGCCGCGCGCCGCCGCCGTGTCGCCTATCGTACACAACATTGCGATTTGCGATGCACTGACAAGAACAAAACGATACGACGCATTATGCATCTGCACTTCGATGCTACCGCCTGCTCGTCTAGGTTTCGGACTTTGTACTATAGATATAATATTATTGTTCATAAAATGAGGCGCTGGTTTTTTTTTTTACTTGGCGTGTGGACCACTGCAGCCAATAACAATAATAATTTTGAATGTTTTGAGGATTATGGGTTTTGGAGCCTAGGTATAGGTTATCGAAGTCTCTTACTGATCCAGAGGAAGACATTGACTTTTGACTTGGCCCAGATTGGTACGATATAGGGATTGTTTGTCACATCGTATCAATAGCAATGAGCCTCAAGCTTGGCGGACAGCTTGGGAATCGCAGTATAAGATTTCGTTCGGGAGGCGCTGCTGCCCATGTCAGAACATGGGCAGCATTCCTGTCGTCGCCTCTTATGATTCCCACGTGGATGATATGGGATGGGAGGGGTGCGACCCTAGTCCGGCATCCCGCGGCTTGGTGTATTTGGGACCATTTGTACTACTGCATAATTACTATGAATTATTAGATAGTTCTGGACGCAATAATGGCGATGTCACAAAATGAAAAGGGATAACTTTCTATTTACAATCCACCTACAAATTAAATATTTTCTTTAAATCAATAAAAAAATACTTTGTTTATATGGCTCCCTTATTATTTCTATGTAGGTATGTTTTTTATGTGGGTTCTTCAGTCAATGTGCTGCTACTAAACATATTCTAGCGTTACACACTTTTCTACATCTAAGAATGTTAGACTAAAATTTTATTTTTCGTGGGTGACTGTTTCTTGTTGACTTACGAATGAAAAAAATTCTAGTGCTTCAAAATTTATTTGTTACTCTGAAATCCAATGGTAATGTCTCAGTGCATATAACTATTACTGTCAACCAACTTAAACGCAAACTGGGAACTTTTCGTCTTTATGCTTAGAGAGATCCAACCGGACGAAAATAAGTAATTGATTGCTCCAACGTGGGTAAAGTTTGGGAACGGAAATCTGCATTACATGATTGGAATTTATGTAAATCTATCTACAAACCCTATATGTCTTTGAGATTCTTAATGAAAACAATTACAACAATATTCATTGATTATACAATTACAACATTCATTGACTTTACAGTACTCATTGCCTTGAGGCTGACTGTTTATGTAAATCGATATCAAAATCAACAATTAAACTCCTTTATACGGAACTTAGTCATATATTGCATCCGTTACAATACATCATTGCCTTTATTTCATTAACGCAATCAAAATAGGGACGGTGAACGTGGTTGACGTTTTATAGAAATCAAGAAAAAAATTGTCAATTAATAGTATATTATGATACAAGTGAGCTAAGCTGCTCATTATACACGAGGCTGTTGGGTTGCAGACCAAGCCGTAGGCGAGGGCGTAAATCAGCCGAGTGTATAATGAGCAAGTTGCTCACGAGTTTCATACACACTTTTTCAACACAGTGATCAGTGATCAGCCTACGACGTTTGTATGGAGAAGTGACCGGCCAGTTCAACCTTAAAGATCATTATTTATGCAGAACTTAGTCCTATGTTACGATGGTCTTATAAATAGCGTAGGGGGCATTCGCGAGGACCACTCTCTTTGTCCCGGTCATTGTAACTGTCGTTTTGTGTTGATAATGTGAGTCAAAATCAGATCAAGAACTAGATGAAACATTTTTCTCTATCGTTGTATATAAAAATATAAAATAAAAATAACATTTATCATATGTTGATCCTTTAAAATGATTCCATCGTTTGGTTAGTGTGATGTGGTCGAAGGTGTTAAATAGCTCTAACCTAGAGTGGAAATTCAATCCTTCATTGAATTTATATGAATGAATTGTCAATCTGCCATTGAGTGTTCGCTTCATGATATATATTACTCGTGAAAAATACTTATTTATAATACGCTTGTGACATCATGTTAGCCTTGTACAGGGTTCCGTACAAGTCAACGAGACCCTTTTAGTAAGCCTCGGCTGTCCGTCCGTCTGTCCTTCCGGACGTCCGACCTTATTAGGTCTGTACCTTTGAAACATGTATGTCATGCCTTGAAATATTCAACGGAAAACGTTTTTTTTAAATTTTTGTGTTTTGCTCTATCGTTAACATGATTGTAGTCCAATTTTTAAGGTACAACAACAAATAGGTACTAAAAACCAGCAGCTTGGAGTCACGCTAAGGATGATCTTCATGAGGAAATTAAGATTTTTTAGTACATTCTGTGATGGTAAGGTTCCCTTGGTCTGTGAGTCCAAGTCTTGCTTGGCCGGTTTTATATATTAGTGGGAGATTATATTATCTACATTATTTGAGCTCTTTCGAAGTAGAGACATATTGTCATGGAAAGGGTAGAGCACAATATTGTAACTGAAAAGTGGATAAAATCAAGATATACATATATAATACTAGCTTTCCGGGCGCGGCTCCGCTCGCTCGTATGTCGGTTATCGCGCAAAAAAATTAACCTCTTTTTGCGCAGTTGGATAAAAATTATCCTATGTTTTTTCCCGGGTCTCAAACTATTTCCATACCAAATTTCATTCAAATCGGTCCAGTAGTTTTGTCGTGAAAGCGTAACAGACAGACAGACATAATTACTTTCGCATTTATAATATTATACTAGCTTTACGGGCGCGGCTCCAACCGCGCGTAATCGGTTATCGCGCAATAACATTAACCTCTTTTTGCGCAGTTGGATAAAAATTATCCTATGTTTTTTCCCGGGTCTCAAACTATTTCCATACCAAATTTCATTCAAATCGGTCCAGTAGTTTGGGCGTGAAAGCGTAACAGACAGACAGAGTTACTTTCACATTTATAATATTAGTACTGATTATAGTACTGATAAACATACATATATTTATGGGATAGGAGAGCAAACGAGCAGGTTGCTCACCTGGTAGTAAGTGATCAACGTCGCCCAAGAACATCCGCAACACAGATATTGAATCTTGAGTATGCCTTGCCGGCCTTTGAGGATGGAATATGCTCTCTTCTAGAAGGCTCCAAAGTTCATCATCCCAGGCTTGTTGTTCAACAAACGCTTTATTGTAATGCCAGTTCAGCACATGACTGTATTTTTCGCACAGCTGCCAAAATGTCGTTTATTGTCCCACGTCTAGGTATTATCATAACAGTATTTCGGATCTTGCTGCTAGGTGATAGCTATTGCTACTTTATACTGTGAAACATGAGCTATGGTAGTGCAAAGTGAGCTTTATTAAAATTCATAAATAAACAGTAATACAATCTGGACTTTTAAGGCCTTCGCAATAAATTATGTGGACCTGCAATTATCACTTATGGTGAAGGCAAATCCGCCTGAAATCATCAGGCCTTGAAAACATTGTTCATACATTATACGACTCTTAGATACCTTAATAGAGGGTCTCAAGAATAATAATAATTTTCTATGCCATATAATTCCGAAGCCATTTAGGGGTTAAATACTACTTTTGGAAGCGTATCTAGATTCCTATAGAGTCAGAAACTGGATTTTACATGACTAGGTATATTAACTAGTTGTATTAAAAACAATGGTATGAAGTAGCCGTATCTTGTGTTACCTATATTGTCATTTCTCATCGTCTTTTTCTAAAGCTGTTTTGGTTTAAAAACCGTCAAAAAAGGAGCGAGATAGAAGAGACACGAGAGCTTTTAAAATTCACCGGTGTTATTATTCGAAATATATTTTTTGTTAATTTTTATTAGGAGCTATTAGTTAAAACTGTTTTATCCCCGATGTGGTTTACTAAAATGCTGTTTGTTTACATATATATTTTAATCTCTTAACATGTAGAGGTACTTCGCTTGAAGTCGGTATACCTATTACATCGCTTCAACTCGATATTTTACGGCGCTTAAAACGAATAAGCATGCATTTAATTTGATTGAGCACGGTGTCGGTTAGTAATGGCGAATGATGGTCTCAGTTCTCGAACGCGTCCTGTTGCGGTACAGTGAGAGTGGCATGGCATAGCTAACAGCAGCCTAGGCCGTCGCGTTGAGGGCGAGCGCGGTCGATGAGCCCGACCGACGACGCAGAGGGCAGCACGGAGCCGCTGCGGGGGGCGCACCTGCCCCTCCCCCCGCTTCCTTTTCAGCGCCCCGTTCGTTCGCGCACTATGGACGATCGCGCCTCGCGTTCACTAATGCGTCATACGGCCATCGCGATCCACGCGCGTTTAGTTGCTCCTGTTGAACAGTTCGCGCGCGCCATGTGAATTTCTGTGTTAACTTTATATACAGAACGGACACCAGCCTAGGTTTTGCGATATCGTAATTAAGACTGGCAATCATATTTGACACGATGGACAGTGATAATGGTGCATGTGACCTGAGACTCTAAAGACTAGTGGTTGCACGAGGTTGGCGGCACGTGCTCATGGTCCCGAATCTGAGTAAGTTTCAGTTAGTTTATTTTAAAGTGTGACTGACTCATTGACGTCGTGCGTCGGCGAGATGGTCGTCTGCGCGTTATTTTCGCAGCACGGACGGCGGATAGCGGCGGCGGCGCCGCTTGCCGCCCGGAATGCGGCCTCCGCCCCGCCGCGGCGCGCGTTGCCGGCGCGGCGCGGCGCCGAACGCGCCGCGCGTAGCGTAATAAATAAAGGCGGGGCGCGGCTGCGTGCGCGCGCACCCTCCCGCGCCGTCCTCGCCCTCGGGTCATTGACTCGCGCCCGTCCGCCGCCGCCGTGGTCGACGCTGCCGAAGACAACATATTCTATGAGTTGAAATGGCGTCGCGATCTTGGCCCCAGGAATGACTCTGACGACAGCTCATGGCATTTCAATGTCAATGCCGATGAATAGACAAGTACCTTGGCATACGTCGTCATCGGAAACCCACATTTCCGACTCAAGCATGCAGCGCGGCGTTAAGGCGGCACGGCACGCTTGTTACAAGCGGCTTGTATGCCTCTCATATTATGTCGTGTATTGACCCTAACTCAAGCACCTGGCTACTCACCCTTCGCTAGTCACAGTAGCTTTATTAATAGTTTTTAACTGACTCTACTTTTTTCTGTTAAGTCAAGAAACAAATATGTACTTGCATTACAATAGATGGTACGCAAAGGTCTAGGTCATCTATTGCTTTATCATTTAAATATCACATTTGGATTTGCAAAAAAAAAATCTTGCTTGCCGCGTTATCAACCTAATTTTAAAATTCAACGTGTTTTGTTTAATCAATGATAAAGCTACGGTTTTGGTTAGTAAATACTGATATAGGAATACCTTATCGCTATTAGTTCGCAATAACATGCCGCTGTTATGCTTGTAAATTCACACGTGATGTTACCAACAACATTGATTCCCAAAATAATTTAAATGATGGTAGCCATTTTGGAAATCATGTGCGGAGCACCAATTGTATCATATAATATTATCGATATTTTTTTATCAGAACAAACCGTTCATGGAAAGCTAAAAATATATCGTGAACTTCCCGGTTGAATGGCGTCGCCGCGCGCCGTTGCTTTAGTGCGGTAGAGCGCGGGGAGTGGCAGGCAGCCATTGCCCTCACCCGGTTTGTTTACAACTCCAACTCGGAGATTGAAGCGAGCCTATTTGCACCCTGTTGGCTTCGCATTTGGGTGCATAATAATGACAACGCTAGGCATGTATTCGACCCCTGCGCTCGCGCCATCTGCGCAAGCGCGATCAAAATAAACTGCCGCCGAGACAGATAGCTGCACAAAAACGTACCCAGGCCAATGACGATGCCAGGTGCAATGCGACCCTCGTGTGCAACAAAGGTGTGCCTAGGTCAGTTTTTACTTTAAAGTGACGCGTCTGAAAGCTCCGTAAGTTCCGTTGGATCCGTGCCAATGAACAGCGTGCCCCGCAGGGCCCCACGAACGCCTTCAAAGTAATAATACATTAAAACAAATATGAACTGATAAAAGGGATTTGATACCATACATGTATAGATTTCAATTATATTCACGATGAAATATGAAGCCGACAGATGCGTGGCAGGAATCAAAATATGTTTTTAAAAAAAGAGTAAAAATTATTTTTTTCGGTATGAAATGATTCTGATCTGATGTAAGCTTAAAAAAATATAGGGATCCTAAAAACTAGTAACAGCGGCATACATATTGCAACTAGGCAGGTACTGAATAACTGATTGAAACGCAAGCGTGTAGAGCTTGTTTGCAAATAATGTGCTAAGATGCGCGGATGCGCAGGCCTCGTGAGAAGTGGAGTGCGACGACGACGACGCGACTGAACCGCCGTGTAGCCGCATTCAGTCAGACACGCAATGCCCGGAATGCGAAGAAAGCTCATCTCTCTCGTTGTTCAATGCGCCTTAACATTGGAAATAGCGGTCGTCATTGAAAATGTCAATATCCCCTTTCCTTTTAATAAACGACACATGTTCGATATTAAAGTATCGGTCAAGCTGGTTTTTATGACTCTACCTGCTGAAGTTCAAGGAACAATGGTTGATACTACAGCTACAAAAGCGTAAAAAAGGTATAAGTACATAAGATAGAAAAAAAACTTAAAAATTTAAATCGAAATTTATAGAGTAGGTCTCGATATTTTACGTTATTGCCTGTACTTTAGTTTATAATTTTAATTGTGAAACACCTGACGTTTTATGAATCGAAATATTCATCAAAAATAAACCAAATTTGTTGTGATTTATAATAAAGAATTATTTAATGAAACTGCAGCTCACTACCTACACCCACGCGTTAGCCATGTTACCCCTTGCGTTTTGTCGGGCGGCCCTTATAGTGGGCTCCTCTAAAGGGTGGCCAAGTCATCATTCTAGGATGCGACTAATATTAGAAGTTGTCTATGTCTCATTCAATAACCCATGTATATATTAGTCCAGTTTATTGTCCTCTTTGCGACGACTTTTGGTCGCGGTTTTGCCGTTGTGAAGTTGTACTGACATTGCTTTTATTTTTAACCGACTTCAAAAACGAGAGGGTTCTCAATTCGACCCGTCAACCGAAACCCGTCCCATCTCTGAATAACATTAAACAAAAATTCTCGCCATTACCTTTACGTCGGTTTTTATGACCGGTTAAAGTAGTTGAATAAAATTTTGCAATTTAAAATATATTCCATCCATATGCGGGACGATGCTTTGGTAATACTATATCATGTACATTGTGAAGATTTTGATTTCAGTTTTATAGCCAGTCTTGCCCAAACACTCATAATATTACAAAACTTCACTAAATCCAAAAGTGATGGTGGCATGCGACAGTCTCGAAAACAAACTGATACGACAATATCCACTTTAAAAATCCTCGGCCTCGAGAAGATGTGACGCCTATGCCATAGGACTAACGTAGCTGTTTCGATGCAGTAGATATAATTGTCATGACCCATAGGTATAGTAGTGCCGGTAAACCGTTACCAACAGCAACAGTGTAAGTAACCGATCTGAGCTCCACCTGCCTACTTTGTGTTTTCCTAGAACGTTGCTGGTAGCGCGTACTGCTCAATGTAGGGTAATGGTGTGGATGGACTGGGGACACGCGGACGCCATATAACACTTTATGATGCATTTAAACCTAGTTTCCATTGAGTTTCTAATGATTCAAACACTGTTTTGTAAATTGAAATTTCCTACTTGAAAATTCCTCTGGTACGTTTTGCCAAAGAATAGAACGTAGAGTAGAAAAGTGTAGTGTAAAGCATATTTGTATTTGTAAGTTATATTATGGGATTTTCTGTTTGTGGACACAATTTTTTTTTATTTCAATAATTTTTTGTTACTCAAGTGTGATCTAAAATGTTACGTAATTAATGATGATCGTTCGTTTCAGAAATGAAGACTAACATATACCTACACCACAATTTCCCTTAAAAAATGTAGTTTACTTGAAACTGGAATTAAAAATGATACTCCTCTTCCAAATAATTGTTTCATTTCATAATTGCCTAGGTCCGACCTCTGCCGACTGTTCTCAGCGTGGTGCGCCCATTAGATTTTCTTTTACTTCCTAATACGTCACCTTACCATCAGGTGATAGGTTAAAGCTCAGTATTGGCAATCAGTACTAATATTATAAATGCGAAAGTAACTCTGTCTGTCTGTTACGCTTTCACGCCAAAACTACTACCGGACCGATTTGAATGAAATTTGGTATGGAAATAGTTTGACACCCGGGAAGAAACATAGGATAGTTTTTATCCAACTGCGCAAAAAGAGGTTAATGTTTTTGCGCGATAACCGAAACACGCGCGGGCGGAGCCGCGCCCGGAAAGCTAGTAATGTATAAGATTATATTACAATGTTATACCAGTACTATTCCCTGTACTCTGCCTTACAGTACTTGTTAAACCGTTTGACTGAAGGTTATTATTAGAGTATGTAGGTAAATCTGTTGCGTCAACACAAGACTTGTGAATATATCATATCGATGATTAAATATTGTATGGTATCAAAGTTAGCAAACAAAAACAGACCACATAGCACTTTATATAATGAAGTATTTTATGAATCAATATTCTTTTTTGGTTATTTTGGTTAGTTCTCTTAGTTATGTAATGTGCTTTTCCATTCTCTGTATTATGGAGAAGCACACAATCTAACTCAAAACGTATTAAGGTATATCTTTTTCCTATCAGTACCTATCTAAAATTTGATCTAAATATATAACAGTTATCAATACTAGTTATCAATCTCATAACAACCCACAGTCGTCTCAATCCAAGAGAAGAAGCACCTGATATAGAGTAATTATTTACATTTTCCATGAATCTGAAAATTTCTCTATTGATGGCGTCCTCACTACTAACATATTATGGAGTCGAATCTTATTATATTGTGTAATCTTCAATATTTAATTTTTATTAGTATTTAATACCCACACAGTTTACGCTAGTAAATAACTGCGCCATTAATAAAAAATATGTTTTATGAGACCTTAGATATGATAACTACTTGACTACAATTTGTAAAGGAAAAATAATTTTAGACAATAACAATAAAAACATTTATTTGACAAAAGAAGGCATATTGTGACAACATATAATGGCGCCCCTGGTTCCGGCGGCATAGCTTCTTTTCATTATCATCATCTCTTTTCAATGCCTGCACGGGTAAAGGCATCGTGATGATCTGTCATACTTTTACTTTCATCAGTCATTATTACATTCTCTCAATATTATTGCATGTTTGTGCATCACATAATAATTAAATTAAGCCTGGATCCAATCAGTCATTCTTGAGTGCGCTGGCGGGGCATAGCACTTTACAGGAAGGTCCGTTGTTCTGTTATAGACAAGCATACGGCTACGCCCGCGTAGCGTGGTCTACGCGAGACGGATACAAACGAAGTTAGACTACGAGGGCGTAACAAAACACGTGTTATTTTATGTAAAGAAATAATGAGACGGTCAATTAGTTCGTTAGATTAGGTAAGCGTCACGTCTGTCCATTCGTTGTAATGTCATCTTGGGCTTGACATTGTACTGCGCTCGTCTCCAAGAAGTTGTCTCGTTTGTCCAGTAATTAATGACAAAAATAACCTATTATAACCTTTTATTTCTCTCTCTCTTTTATTCCCAGGCATTTTACATAATTTTGTAATGAAAATACTAATAGATTTTCTTATTGCCGATAGATTAGGTTTTGACCACAATCTCACCTTATGGTAAGTGATGATGCGCTTCAAATGGTAAAACAAGCTTAACGCAGAAGTTTTCCGGTAAGTCCCCGTTTCAGAACGTCCTAATAAAGTTCGGGTTGCTAATAAACACAAAAAATAACTGAAATTTTCGGGTTGCTAACAAACACAAAAAATAACTGAATGATAATAATGACAGTTGACATGCATGCGTTGTTGACATGCAGCGCGTTTCAAGCTTTAACCGATGGGTAGGCTAAATCGATGATTGTGAAACGCAAAAATAGTGTTTTGTTTAGTAAAAATGTTCTGGGTAGTATAACGGGAACTTACTCGAACATTCTGAAACAGGCCCTAAGTGTATCAATTTGAATCAAGTTAGTTTGAATTTGCAACGACCAACTTAACAGTTGCGAACAACTTTGAACTCTTAGCTGTTTTTGTATGAATAATCTAATATGTTGTACGTTTTTATTATACGTACATATTAAATCGGTACTTATTATAAATCTGAACCTGAAAACAAAATTAATTGTTTTAAAATCTCTTGTAGATCCCACACATATATAAGCCAATTTAATAGTTATTATCCTTTACGGTACTACCAAACCACAGTTTTTCTATCGTATTTATAGTAATAATGAAGGTTTGAAAACATGTAGTTGTGTGCCGGCGTACCACGTAGCCGACTGCTGCCGATTCGGTTCCGTGTTCACACTTCTCATGAGTTCGTCGTGCTCACAGCATTATTAATGTTTGGAAAGCTGTTATCCGCGTCCACGCTTGATTGAATTATACTACATGTAACTTATTTCACGGCTTGTAATGCCGTTGTTCTCATCATCTACTTTTTAATTCAAAATATCTGTGTTGTACAAACGGCATTGTTATAGATAGACCAACAATAAATGCAAAGAGTTCTTTGGAGAATAATCGTATGTAGCACCTACCATCTTTAATAAAATTTTAATACCTATTAGGTCTCACAATGTTATAGTAACCGCACTCAATGGACTTCAAATTGAAATGAGTTCTTATTACGACAAGAGATTATGTAAATGACAATACCTCGAAATAATAACTTTATATATATTATGCATATTAAATTCACATCATTATTTAATATATTTATTTTAGTTATGATTGTTCTATTACTATTTTATTTCTTGATTCCAATTTTTAGTTATTTGTTCTAGACAATTTCATTTTCATATACCGAATGCCGATATGGCGAAACATGGCCTGTGCTTACAACAAACAAACCGTACCAATATTTTTAACAAAAATTTTTGGAAAAATTAAGAATATATAAGTATGCATATTAATAAAAAAAAACTTGCTTAACTATACCAATACATCAAGTAAGTAATTTACTATTTTTGAACTGTTTCGTCTATCCGGAATATTTAGTTTTGCTTTATTCAGTTCGTAAGATAATACATTTAACGGTTGTAGCTACGGCTAGACTAGTTTATTTGCGCACTACTACAGTATTATGTCGTATGGTATCATACAACAACGTGCATTGCGTGCTGTATATATGATATACAAAAGATGAAAAAGCGTTGCCACGCAGAGATAGCAAAGACGAATAAAACGTCCTCAGAAAATTGTGTGCAATTTTAAAATAATGCTCCTAAATATGTTACACAGTTCTCACAGAGAAAAAGCGTGGTAGACGTCTAAATTGATGATTTTGAAGTATTAACATTATATTAATAATCGTAGAAAGAACTTGAGATCAATTCAGTAACTAAATAGTTTTCGTTAAGTTTACAACAAGAAGCCAACGACGCTCTTGCTGAGAACTTGAAGCGTCCGTTTACGTGACTTGGAATCTTATGATCAAATTTGAATGAATAACTCTGCATGCGTAGTCGGCCATCCGGTAGATCATGGTGGTGACACTGGCATCTGATTTGCAGCCGCGACGAACCATTTGACATTCTAATTGTGACAAACTTATGCAAGAGAAAAAACAACTTATTTTTATTTTTTCCTTGATAGCTTTAGCTTTTGACCACTATCTCACCTGATGGTAAGTAATGATGTGGTCGAAGATGTTGTTCAAGCGAACCTAGAATTACTGGCTCTCAAGTTGAAACACTCCGTTAGGTGCTTGGCGACAGATTTTCTACTTGAGGGTGGTAGGTAGCCAGGCGGGCATTCGCGAAATTCCATACCACCATGCTATAACGGCTGCCATCCTAAGACAACAACCGGGACCGACGGTTTAACGTGCCCTCTGAAGCATGGAAGCGCTCAATAGTAATGTCACCCATCCAAGTCATGACCGAGGCGGACGTTGCTTAACTTTGCTGATTGGTTCAGAATGGCTAAGCAAACTTCGCTACGAGCGCTTCAAAATACCTATGAATCTAGCTCACGCATTAACATACCTTCATTATACCGATATAATTATATAAAGATAATAAACTAAAAACTGCTTGTGTGAGATTTTTCACTCCGAGGGTTATGCACCTGTTGGTGCGTAGTCATGGGTACACTGTTAATCACTACATGAAATAAGAAATCTGTTTTGTGTTTGCAGATAATACTAAGTTTTTGTGTCAGTTATCAACATTTTTCTATATTTACCATGTAATGGTAGTTTTTACTGGCAGTAGTTTTTTTAAACGATTTAGTATTTGCTAGAAATTAGGGAACATAGCGTATCATATATATTGCAAAACATACCGTTTTTATAATTCCAAGCAGTAAACTTAATTATTTGATTATTAATTGATATTACAATACAAACAAATAATGTATGTCTTGCATAATTGCAATAAACTCCAGCAATTTCATTAAAATTTTTATATTTTAGGAAATATATGACAAAAAGATTAGTTTTTATCTGTTGTGTAATTCCAAGCAATAAACTTTGGTAATATAAAGTTTTATATAATATATATACTTATTGTTATTCTGAGTATTACGATACGACAGCTGGCACCTTAGCTACTCCTGCAGCCATTCTGTCATTGTTTGTACTAGTAGTCCATGAATCGTACGCTAGAATATTGAAAATGTGAAGGGAAAACTCGATTGTTTATGTTATATTTGTATCATTGCGCTTCTTCTTGACATCGTATTTCATTTTATACCTTATTGCGTGTTAGATATATTTTTTGAAACTAGTTAAAGCATACTTATAATAGCTAAATAAAAGTTTATAATACTTAATATTAAAGACTATTATGATAACTATTTACAACACAATTAACCAACATAATATTCCAAAATTAATCTATTGTAAGTATACAGGTACCATAGGACTTTAGTTGTTGAAAGAACTAAGGCTCTATTACTAAACTAAAGCTATTGGAGCTACAGAACTTCGTTAAAAATTACAAAACTAAAGCTATTGAAAGTAAGCTTCACTTACTCATAATATTACAAAATAGTGAAAATTTATCCCCAACGTCATAGTTTCTGATATTACTATGCACGCTTGAAGTAACAAAACAGATGTTCGTGACTAAAACCAATTATAATAAAAAAAAACAATGTGAAAGAGTATTTGTCGCTGTCGCAGTCGTCTGTGCAGTTATTTGTTGTATTTAACGGAAAAAATGTTTTTTTGTCTTTTTGTTCGGGATCCTAAGCGCAAATCTCACTCATAATTGGCCTGTTTTTATTCTTTGTCGTATTAAGAAACATAACCAAAGGAACTTGTGTATGCAACTGCAAGGCCGGTAACTAAATTTCACATTTAAATGATCTTACCTTGACCTACGGGCTGATGCTTGGACGGTTTTATACACGCATATTACTGGCTAAAGCAAGCCTTCAGGCACAATAATACTTTGTCAACCGCATGTCTATCGTACGAGTACGAATAGAGGTCAGTGAACCGAAACCATTTTACTATTATTCTAACGCTCTTTTCCTGTCCACGAAATTTTATTCTGTATCTTATCATTATAATAATTGAATTTAAGTGATAGCATTATGGAGAGTGCAGAGAGTACACTTCCCTTAAGTGACGTGATCGAAGATGTTAAGAGGCTGAATTTAGTATACGAACTGGCTCTGAATGATAGCTCTGGCAGAACCTACGTATTTAATTATACAAAAGTTAGCTGCACGGTCCAAAAAAATACGAAAAGACTACCAAATACTTGTTATTTGTATATTATATTAATAACAAAAATAAAACGAACAAGATTAGTTTTTATATCATGGAATTACTGCTTTAATTCTGCGTTTTTATACTAATATGCATGTACAAGTACTAAATATTAATTATAATATAACGTACATATGCACAAAGTCAGTTTATATCGACAATTTTGGAGAGTTAATTGTTTAGGTATTTTGTAATTATAACGCTCAGCTTATGACAAAATCATGTACTTACATAGCGATAAAATACTTATAATTTATTAGATGATGATGATTTGAAACAACCTCGTCTCAAGCCACGCGAAATACCGTAATATGAACTAGAGCGTTTCTTCACGCATTCATTGTTATTAGCTGCTTACTACATACATGATCGAGGATTTGCAAGTACGTTCCAATCTGCAGTGTAATAACACTGCAGTGTAATAACATTGTTAAGAACAACGTAATTGTATACTGTATTCACATGATTAGAAGTAGGCCGTACGCAATGAAATAGCTTTGAGTTTATCAGTAAAATACCTGGACTTTCGAAAGAAAATGGATAACTAATTTTAATATCATGTAAAAGACGCCAGTATTATAACATTTATAATTACTTTACCCTTACGTTTATAATTATCCTCGTAGTGAATTAATTAACTGCGCAAATTAAAACTAATCCGCCAAATGTGTTGGGATCCGGTCCATCACATCCGCTCTGCAGTTGCTAGTATTTAGTCTAGATGACAAGTTACCAGTTTGTACCAAAATAATTGTGTTGATGAGTGTATTATGTACAATTTTAACTGCCTAAACAGAACCAACCTTATTTAGACAGGCTGCATTGTCATAATTAGCAAGTTACCTTAACACGCTACCTCAATATTAGCTATGTTTAATTATTTAAATAACATTATTGTAATATTATTTAATATATCTTAGAAGAAAGATACCAAGTGAAGGGACTAAATCTGACATTGTCTTTTTGTAAAAAACGGTACAACCTAAGGATAAGAAAAATCCTAAATATATACCAAACATAAGGCTATTTATTTATTCGTAGTATTAGTGCTTCAGAACAGTTAATCAAGAATCCATAGGCAACCAACTAAGCACAAACGACAATTTAAATTCAAGTGTAGTCGTGGGCCTTGTAGATATTGAATGTATAGCCAAAATACCTCTGTGTATCTTGCGACTAGTACAAAATGAGTAGTGACCTCTATTTTTCATGTTACACGCCAAAAATACTTTCTGATTATTGAGAAATTTGTGGGTATAAATATCTGCAAACACCACACTAAAACTTTAATGAATAAAATAGGTTGTAGGACGTGCTTTACTAATTTTGTAATTTAATTATACAACCACATGGCAACGCCTTCAACAACTATTTTCGAATAAAACTTTTTTTCAAATTGTAGATAGGCCACATATTGACCACAAGTGATGGTATAATGCTCTGGTCGAAGATGATAAACAGGCTAAAGCCAGGCTAAGAATTGGCTTTAAATAACAGCTTTTGGACGGACACCTTTAAGTCACTGATTTTTATTTCAATGGGTACCCAGTCAAGGAGATGTACACCATGCAAACATACACCTAAAAATTATGATATTTATTAAATTACAGGCAATTTATTTTTCCCATAAACACATCCGCTGTCAGCATAATATAACATTTTTAAGTTTTAAACATCTTAAAAGTTAAAACTTTAACGTTGGTAACGCTTGTAACGGTCTCGACAACTGCAGACAGTCACGCAGGTAGTCAGCGGGCGCTATTTAAAAGGAACCCCTAGCGACCGAATCTCAGAAAATCTGGCCTAAAGTTGTGCAACACATTCCACAACCTACCCTTCGGGCCTTTGGGGTGTCGAACCGTAATAAATCATGTATAGCTTTGTATGAAGAATTCATTGTGGTAGTTTTTTTCGATGGTTACACATTTTGTTCATCCTTTAGTTTTATGTATTTCTGGGTAACAGTTGGCACTAAAATTATCACATTCAGGTACCAAGTTGGTGAAAAGGTATACCATTTCTTGTAAAAATATACGTCATGCTCAAAATATATCTCTCCTAAAAATGTGGCTGCGTGGCACGGTTCGTACCGAGACAACTTATTGCAATATTTAGATTAGGTATCTAAACGAAAAAAAAATCTTATTGAATTTTGTTTTATATCATTCGTTTTTTTGTTGTTACAGATATAACCATGGCGCCTGATGTGAAATGAACGCGGTGATTCAGAATAAACTAAATTTCATCTGGCTTTCCTCTGGCATTATGAGGTAAACTCTAATTTCAGCTTAAGACTAGTGTGCTCTGAGCGCTTTCTATACAAATGTAGTTTCGTCATAATTTAAATACTAAGTGTTCAACTGCGTGAAATTTCGCATGCACATTAAGTACTTGAGCCTAATATCTAGATAGGTTGCAGGTTTGCTAGTTATTCATTTTAATATTTATTTTATACCTTGAATAAACGATTTTTCGATTAATATTGAAAATAATTAATTTTACGTATTTTTATATCAAACCTGAAGCGCAAGGACAATTTGTGCAAACATGTAAATTTGTCGCGTTTGATCCCTTGTATAAAATATGACGAAACATTTGTAAGTAAACGTTAGTAATGAAAGCGCTTCGTGCAATCTTAAACTATTAATATTAATATCAATAGCGCACATAATGTTCCTAATTATGATCACTCATAAGTACTACTTATATCAGTTCATTTGAAAAATGATAGCCCTGTGGCAATGTCTATGGAATTCCCCACAGTGGAGTTACCTTCCTTTCCAACTATGCCACGGGCACGAGCTTCTCCTTCTGGTGGTAAATTATTTCGGAAATGCTTGCCTGGATATCTGAAAGTAGTAGTAGTAAAATCTGTCAAAGACTCAACGCAGTTTTGCGGTAATTGTTCTTAAGAGCCAGCAGTCCATCACCTTCCGCCAAGTAACATTGTAGCGACACGTCAACCTAACAAAAAATATCTCTATTTTTACACTACATATCCACAGGATTTCGGGAATAAAGTTAACACATTAAATTTGTCTACTATACATCCGCCAATTTATATTTCTGGTTCCTTATAAACACGGCTAACATAAAGTCTATTCTACCCTGCGTTTGTCGTCATGGCATTGTAACAAATGCTATCGTTTTGTATTTAACGGATATTTGTAAATCACATTATAATTTAGTGAGCCGATTAGTGAGTTTGGCATCCAGCCTGCGTTTTGTTAGCATACTCTAAATCTAAATAATAAACGAATAATAAAATCCACACGATTGTGACCGACCAGTCTGGCGACGGTCGCAATAAATTTATTTTACATAATGTTAAATGTTAATAGGAAACGACTAATTGGTGCTAACTAAATACAAAGGTAACTTATAAAATACACTATATTGAATATAAAGCGCCAAAAAAATATGTACCATCTGCCAGCGGCTTTACAAGCTTGTAATTTGAACAATTATTAAGGCTTGGGATAGCTGAGAAGTGCCTCAATGAGAAAATCAAGAAAGAAATAAAGTTTCTTGTAACGTATCCAGGACAAATTAATGATTACTTATATTAAGTTTAATCAAAATTATGCCGTGACGATCGTGTGTCAATAATAATCACACAGATATTGGCATCAAGAACTTGAGCATGACGTTAGACATGATCGTAACTGAGCGTGGTGTTTCATTTAATTTGCATCGGCAACAGTTGAATCACTGACATTCACTCAAACGATAACGATAACTACGATAAGTGACGTGCTTGCGTGTACGTAAAAAGACATCGTTCGAGTGACGTCAGCACTTTGTTATTGTAATTGAGTTTAGGCCGAGCAGCCAACCTTTATCGCTTCATAGTGAGTTTGTTTTATTCATTGGTATTGATATCAGAGATTCATGCGTATATAGATTATACTGACCGTGACTTCGACCGTGAAATATTCATCATGGTATCAAGAACCACTAACTAACAAAACATGCTACTATATTTCATCCAAATTTTTAGGTTATATGTTATAGGAACTTGCGTGTTCATAAACGTCACATTAATTAGTTAATGATACCCCAACCAAACCGGTACCCATCGGAAACTACACCCTAGATACCTAGCGCAATTTTATTCTGATGATTTGAATCCCTAAACTGAGCCAGATGTTTTATCAAATTACCTTAATTATCGATCTAAACCTAGTAATTGTACCGTGTAGGTACGAGACAGTGTCCTGGGTTCGCTTTCAAATTGGGCCCTAATGACCTCCCTAACGTGGCACACTAGCTCTAAGTGCCGTTGAGGGGAGTACACTCAACTCTCAGAAGGAATCGCTGCTTTTATTTTATTGCTGCTATTTTTTTTATTTCTAACTCACCTGTTTTTGTGATGACGTGGTTGTATATGAAATAGACTAACGCCAGAGAGAAAACTGTTTCATCAGGAATGTTGCCACAACACTCCCGTTTCGGTGCTCCAACAGATTTTCAATACGAATACAGTTTTATTAGGAACCATTATTTCAATACATTCCCACCTAACGTATTTATTAGAAACTACCTTAGGAAATGTTACCTGTTTAATGTAAATACGTTACCGTAATGCTAAAAAGATAGCCGACGTTTTTCCATATGATGTACTCGTATACCGCTAAATGGTGGGGTCAAGAATAACTCTTGAGCCGACGCGACGACGACGTTAACGAGCGGTAGTCGTCTTGGCTAAAACTTCTCTGTTTCTCAGTTGGTGGATCGAAGAATGTCAGCGAATTTATAATAAAAGCTAACGTAGATTTTTCTCATTTTATTAAATGTCTAGGCTATCGAGCTACCATCACCAAGTAGAAAATCTATCGACAAGCACCTATCAGCTTAGCTCCGGCAGCAGTCCTTGATAGCCAGTAAGTAATATTACAAGCACATGAGACTTAACAACTGTATGTCTCAGGGTGAAGGGAGCAGTGCAGTGCGTCACTTGTGTCGAAGTGCATTTGTTGTAGGTTTTACCTCTAAGTATCTGTTAGAGTTTACCTGTAAGTATCAGGAGGGTCTCGGGCCTGTTCCGTCACTAACTTGATCACGCGAACATGTCAGATAGCTCCGAAAATACGTTTAGTTTCGACCACTGCCGGTGGTCTTCTTAAGGAGAGCTTGGGACACCTGCGTTGACGTCTAGCCTGTCACGAACGAGACGTCTCGACTTCTTCACCTGAGTTACAGTATTATTTTCTAAAATAAAAGCAAAATTTGGGTTTGATATATTTTTATTTAATTTAAAGTACTTAAAATTATTTCGGTTCCAAAATATGGATCTAAAACAGCCGACTTCAATATCCTCCACGCCGACGTGTTTAGTGTGAACCTTTTTTATTGTGAAAAAAAAGTCATCTCTCTCATTCCATACAAACGTAGTTTTGTCATATTTTGAATACCAAGTTTTCAAACCCGGGGAATTTTGAATACTTGTCCTTTAAGTCTAATATCATGCTGGTTTTGCTAGTTTTACGTTTTAGCATTTATTTTATTCCTAAACTTGATAGTAGGTATTCCGATACAAAATTATGTGCGTCGATAATTTAGAAAATGTATTATTTTATGGAAAACTGCCAAATCAGAAGCATATATTATTAGACTTGAGGACATGCATACAGTGTTAAGTTTTGTAATTTTTAGTAAACATTTTGGCCATATATTTTATTATATTAACACTAAGGATGAGTGTGATGTAAAATTTTTGATTGAATTAAAGATTTTTTTATTATTATTTATATACAATATTTCAAGGAGCTTGAATAGGTACATGGTATTCCAAATATATTTAAACTGCGTTTCTATGGAAAGACATACGAAGACACTAACAACGATATCAAATCAGTACAATATGTTATAGTATTATTAATTTGATGTAAATTTACAGGATACATCAACGATTTCATTATTACCATAAGTACCTACATATTACGAACATCGCTCTCTGTCGTACGTCTGCCCACAGATAAATCTGCTCTCTTTAAGTATTATGTAAGCACTGGCCGTGCTATGAAGTAAAAATATTCTTTTTGATTGTGTTATCTATATGATATCACTATCATACAGGATACTCAATCAAAAATAATATTTGTAGAACTAGTTTTTGGGATAGATAGCATTTTTTGAGTAGTTTAGGTTAATAATTCAAGATTCAATTTTACTTAAGACCATTCCAAGTAATCTTACTCATAGAGTATTACAATTGTTCGTAGTAGTGTGCACATTTACTCAAAAGTGTGAAATAACTTGTTGAAGTCAGTACCATGATAGTTCAAAAGTACCCATTATCACAATATCGTGCGCATGGTACCAACTTCGACAAGTTATTTCACACTTTTGAGTGTTGAAGTCGGTACCATTTTATGGTAAAATAAACACTCTTATTAGTGACCCTTGTTACTTACGGGATCTATTGTCATTAATGAATGACAATGGTCAACGACTATATCATCAAAATGGGAAAATATTTTTCAGTTCTTGGAGTGTAGTGTAACTCAAAAACGGTTTGACCGTTTTTAATGAACGTTTGATTGAATCTCCTCCTTTTTTAAAGTTTGTTAAAAATTCAATATATAAATAAGATCAAATTCGACAATGTTTTTCTAGGTGTATTTATGTATGTTATGTAGGTACTTTTATTTAATTTTCAAATTACTGGTAAAACACTGTAGTCGTAAGAAGGTTTATTTGTTATGTTGCTACGATATTAGCTCAGGCTCCTTATAGATACTTTGTAAGTACTTTAATGTTGCAATGAGATTATCGTATAAATGTCACGGACATTGCCAAAATGGTTTAATTCTGGTTCAAGTTCCGTCTATATATATTCAAGAGTCCTTAACTCGTTAAATTTTTGTAATGAAATCCACGACAAAAACACGCACGTTGGGGATCAAACTTAAATTTACTCGTTAAATTTAATGCTTTCGCACATCATCATGCTCAATGAAATAAGTGGATAAAATTTGAAGTAGTTAACACGTATTTTTTATTTATTCATATTTATTTCTGGCAGTGTCGATACCCTATTCAAGCCATAATCAAGATGCGAAAAGGCACGTGAATAGAATAAGGTGCATTTCTTCAATTATGCCAACGTCAAGCTGAAAATGTTTGGTTACGAGACGCCGAGAATCCCTTAATATTTTCCAACCCACTGCCAGTCTGGCAGCCACCGACCATCGATTAATACTGTTTAAGAGCGCATGCGCAGCGCTGACGACGAAACCAGACGAGACGGATGCCGACGGATTGGTTAAATTTTGTAAAAGGAACGCTGCTACTGTTCTGATGAAATAGGCTAGGAGCATACTGGTATAGTGTTCGCAGCCAACTTAGGCAGTACGCTCTGTACTGAATTTTCCATATTAGGACTTATAATGAAAACAAATTAGGTGAAACTGTTTTTATATATTGAGCTACATGTAAGATCTTTAATTGAAGACTTTATGACGCGCACGTGGCGAAGTTTGCTAAAGCGTTCTTAACCGATCAGCTAAATTAAGCAACGTCCGCCGCGGACTTGGATGGGTCTTAGGATGGCAGTCGAAGAGATAAGATGAGATCAGTCATTACAGCATAATGGTATATCATTTTGCGAATGCCCGCTTTGTTAGCTATCACCCTCAAGTAATAAATCTGTCGCTAAGCACCTAACAGTGTGTTCCTGGAGCTGTCCTTGAGAGCCAGTAATTCGTGGTTAGCCTGAACAACATTTTCGATCACATCATCACTTACCATTAGGTGAGATAGTGGTCAACAGCTAGCCTATGAAATATAAATAAAAAAGACTCCAAAACATTTATTCAATGTTTTACCTGTGTAGTTTATTACTATTCTATTTATTACTAGCCTATATATAATCTTAAAAACCCTTTTACTGATTTAGCCCAAATAGGTTGTTTAAAAAATATTTATTAACTACATTTCTACCAAATTTATTGAAGATGAGATCAGTCGTTTGAAGGTAATCGCCGACCAAACATGTTTCGAAATATACAAACGATCACCCCCGGCACACCCTTTCTATTGAATCCGCCCTTCGTGTTTTCCACTCCAGTGAAAATATAACTAAATCCATACATATATGCATACATCTTATCAGTCGGTACATAAAAGTACTTTATATAGCGACGTATTGTAATAAATTACGCTATTTTTGTGCGCACAATTTTATTTCAAGATAGTTTTAACAAATTAAGGTCTCAAAATGTACAGTCGGGCTTATTTTACTATTAAGTAATGTCTTGCTGCTAAGATATAAATCAATTTCTTCAAATTATACCTCTAATTCGCCTTGACCACCCATCATACCACGTTAATGGAAGGCGAATATCAAGAAAGTCTTACCAAATCAAGGTCTCAAAATGTAAAAATAGGGCTTATTTTACTTCTAGGTAATGTCTTGCTGCTAAGATATAAATCAATATCTTCAAATTATACCTCTAATTCGGCTTGACCACCCATGCCATGTTAATATTCAAGGCTAATATTTATCACGTATCACGCGTAGCCGATATCGTCCATTTATGAATGAAATTCAATTGTCATCATCATCATCTATGATGCGCTTGGACTTAGCTAGTATTGTAATTGTTATACATATATGAACTTTAAAGATCATTATTCATTAGACCGATTAGAAGAGCTACATTGTCTACAGGCCACAACAAAAGTGAATAGTGACGTTTGGTAGTTGTAAAAGTTGGCGAAAAAACACGTGGCGTTGAACTCGCTCCAGTGGCGAATGCACCGGCGACGACGCTCGCACCGTTAGCATTATCCGAGGTCAGTTAGGTATAGGCGATGTATTTATTTGTACAACTCGGCGCGTCTCGTCTCGTGCTGCGGTATGAAAATATGCATACCGTTTCAGCTGGCCGCTTTACAGTTAACGATTCACTTCGAACGGTTCTGTATTATACTGCTGCTGTGATTTATGCACGGCTCGCCAATTGTCATTTATTAGATTATTTCTTTATTAACACTACTGGTGGTTGATATTTATGTTGTTCATTTACGGATAGAAAGTGAAATAAGGTGTTTGCAGTGAAACACTTATTTTGCTTATTATACTTTAATATGTGGTTGTATTACTCGTTCCAAGCAACTATCTTTTGGATTTTCAATTCCAAAAAATTATACCATACCGACTGTGGCAAAAAGATTAAAGGACATAATTTTTCGGAAGTTTATTTTAGTAGGTATCTGGTAGATTTTGTGCTATCATCACAAATTAATTATAATAGTCGCTGTATGAGGGGTGTAGAAACGTTACCGTTTGTGCAAAATGCATATTAAAATTGTTATAGTACTACGTACGAAAATATTTTTATATAATATAATTATGATTGTTATACACATTAAACTTAAGTGCACACCTTTTTGCTAAAATAAATCGAAAAAAATGTGTCATTAATTTAATGTATATTTCTAAATATAATTTTTACTATAACATGGTAGAACAGAAAAAGATAACTCATTTTCATTATCGATTGGGTTTGAAATTAATCGCGTTAAGTCGCGACGTTTAAGTTAAGTAACAAAATAAATAAATAGCCTTAAACATAAAGACTCTACATTAGTTGGACAAAATATAATAAAACTTCCGCTGCGGCAAAAGCCTTTACGGAACATTCTCTCAGACTGTCAGACATCAGACTGTCGTGCAAGTGATAGGATACTAATTCGTTAATAGGTAGCAAAATTAAAAAAAGACATCCACCTTAAAGCAAAGGGAATAAAATTTGTTCCACAAAATAATATAAAACATCCGCTGCGGTAAAAGCATTTACGGTTGCGGGAGCTAGCCCCAGGCTTCTCTCAAATACCGTCTAGACATCAGATTTGTCGTGCAAGTGACAGGATACTAATTGGTTAATAGGTAGCGAAAATAAAATTTACACTCCACCTTCAAGCAAAAGGAATACCTAGAATTCGTTGTACAAAATAAAATAAAACGTCCGCTGCGGTAAAAGCATTTACGGTTGCGGAAACTTGCTCCAGGCTTCTCTCAAAGACTGTCTAGCCATCAGATTGTCGAGTAGATCTAATTCCCGCGTGCAACTAGTAGAAACGGTGAAACGAGTTTTATAAGCTGATTATTAAGGTGAATGAATCTATGTTAATAAAATTCAAACTTATAACATTTTTTTACTAGGACTTTGAACTTTAACATGGCATTCGGAGAATATTTTTAACAATATCTAATACGTATATTTTTTAATAATTATTGTATTGATTACAAATTCTATACGGATAAACGTAATTCTTAATATTTTGGATGTTTTTAGGAGCAACTAATGTAATCAGTTGAACTGCACCTGTGCTATTACTTTTCAAGATAATACGGGTAGTATTATTTAAACTCGAATTCTATGTAATGTACAAAGGTTACCAAACTTAGCTGCAACTGTTAGAATTTTGAATTTCCCGCCACAGAAGCGAGTTTCCACTTTAAGGTATATACAATATTAATATCTGGCGTTTACGTTGTGAAAGAGGAGGTACGTGATAATAGGAAGGAGCTGCGACGAACAACGGCAACGCAACGGTCGAGCGCGGTCCGCGCACGCGTCTAGAAAACGATCGATTTAACTAACGCGGAGGCGTGCGTTGCGGTGAGGCGCGGCGGCGCGGCGCGCGGCTTCGTCGCGACTTGGCGTGGCTTCGTTCTCTCCCCTCTCGTAATGTCCGAGACTGACTAGGTACCAAACTCCACTGATTTAGGCTGAAAAAATCCAAATTTTACTTATGTACTTTTAATATTATGATATCCCTACTATATTGTATGTTGGATAACAAATTTAGCTGTAAGGTTCCCGGTCATGTCACTATTTGCTTCAATATCTGTATTATTCGACTGCTTTTTAAATATGAGTAAATTTGTTATAATTTTGTTAATTATTGTTATTTTCGGGATCAGACCTTTTAAGTTGCCCTTTGTCACTGACGTCTTAAAAGTGGCCTTTTATGGTATGTTATATTGTGTGTGAGCGCCACTTATATTTGTATATAAATTCTACCCATTGTAATATTCTGTTACATCTCTGAATCAAACGCCACTATGGAGCACCCCGTTTACTATCCTGAAAAATTGATCGTAAAACGTACTTAACACTCAACTTTAAAACGCAAAATCAAGTTACAATGAAAACTAACCTTACGATATTGTAAAGTGAGTACCAAGATCCAAGTCCCGTAACTTGATTTCGACTCCAGTTTGAAGAAATTGTGTGTATTTGTGACACTCAGGAGGCAACAGCAAAAGTATTTGATTAACTAATAGAGTCGTTGGTTAACTGATTAATAAACTAGAATGGTTATGTGAAATCCCGCTACACCAATTTTAATACTTTTAATCGAAAAGTCTAATCATTAGTCTTTTTGTGACAGTCAACTCTATACCCACAAGTAACACCAAGAAGAGTTTTGAATTGCCAAGTTCTGCGTTAAGAATGTTGACGTGTATTCCCTGGTTGATTTCAAGCAATAATTTGATACTAATATGTTTCCCTTTTGTCTTCTACAGGTCTTCACAATGGGAAATCTAGAACTCTGCTGCTTACTGCATCTAACGGGCTTACTGCATCATCGTTTGAGGTAAGTCCTTAAAACTGCCTATTAGTATTAGTGTAAGCATGTTAAATAATATTGTTTTTTCCCTGCTCAGCGAATAGATTTAAAATTAATTGTTGTAATAGTGCTGCGAACCTGTTTTATTGTTTGCTATAGTTAATTATGCTGTGCTCTGAATGCTCAATTATGTGTTATTGTTTATAATTATATTCTTTATTTCTTATCGTTAAACGTTTACGATGAGCGTTTGGGAAACAAATCAAACAACGATATTTTCTGTTGTTACAGAATAAATATCTGCGTGGTTCAACTGGAAAAGATGTACGTTCTGTCATTGAAGTTTTAAAGAATCTTCGTGCTCACAAGCTGCAGGAGACACAAATACAGGACTCTCAATCAACAGGTAATTATATTTTACAAAAATGTTTAACATTAAATAGAATATTTAGATTGTAAGTGAAATTATATATATATAGATATACTGCTCAGCGATGTTTTAAGCTGGTGACTACCGTCTGCCTAGCAATCTATTTCTGCAGCGAAGTTCGTAGTTCTTTTTAGTAAAGATTTCTTAAAGTGTTTCAATTGATACTCAAATTTTATACAAAGTTTACATTTTCATATTTGAATTAAAAAAATTTTTTTTTTGCTATAATTCATTAAAAAAAACAGTGCACAATAAAACTATCTGTTCTTCATAAACATCAAGAATAGATAGTATTATACATTTGTGATATGCACTTGTAAGTATTTGGAGGGACTACTAACATGTTACTTAAATGTAATAATAGTGGACTCAGTCCTTCGTCATTTCTACAACTTGATCGAAATTCAATGTAAATATAAATACCTAACACATCATTTACAGGATGAAGTCCCGTCAAATACTTATAACTATCAAATACGGTGTTTTGATCATATGTGATCAATCAATCGTGTAAATATAGGGAAATGAATAGAACACGCACGTTATTGTACTTTTCTTAAGTTGTATGCTTGCGTTATGTTTAAAATACAGATCCTCTACGCAATCGGCCATTTGTCCCTAAAATTATAATATACAACACTTAATCACAGTAATTAAGAAGTGAATACAGGCGAATCCGATTATGCAAAGCGATAATTGAAGTTATTGGTTTTCACCGGTATTTGAGTCTGAAAATAGACCGGCTAGTAAATATTTTTTCCCTTACGGTATCAATCTGCGTAATACCCATAATGGCCATTTGTGTACAGGTTCATCGTGAAATTTGAATATGAATTATTTGAATAGATTTTGTATACCATTTGACAGCCAGCGAACGAAGGCGACAGTCGACACGGAGCAGATGGGACACTTGGCCGGTGCATTCCAATGCAGGTAGGTCGTCGAGCACCGTGAGTTGAACATTCCCGTCTTCATCTTCCCATACCAAATTAGGCTAATTACAAATTTGATCCATTGATATGGGGAATCAGATCAGAAACCTATCAATAAAACGAATAAATTATAATAGATTAGAAAATAACTTATATCCTAATCGAAAAACGAACAGGTCTAGTCCGAAAAAAGTCCTAGCACTATATCTTTATGAAATTTAACGTACATATTAAATTATAGTAATAATGTTCTATGGAAGAACGATTTCGTTTTCCGAGTCCGGTATGAGATTTATTTTGAATTCATTTATTTTATAACTTGTAGGGTATAAAATAAACTGATATTATATTATACCCTGAAGGGTATAAAATAAAATTGATTGTAGTTGATCACGACCGCTCTGTCGTATAAATTAAATAGTCTCTTTTATACTTCCATATCCTGATTGGTGACCCATTACACCTTTCTTTATATAAAATCCTTCACAGCTAAGAAATTTCAAGAATTAATTTTGATCTTAAAATATTCTTTATCTCAAAGCATTACATTTCACGCTATATATATTTGTTACGCTTGTTTCGTTAATCACGTAATTCATATTTTGCGTATTGATTTGTAAATATTTTTTTATTAATGAATTCTATCAGCTTTTAAAATAGCTTATTATACATATATAAACCTTTTTTATTTTATGCGTTCATCTTGCTTTTAAACATACTTGTATACTACACATTGTCATATCCTCGCCAGCGAAAGCCTTCATCCACATCTACCGAAATTTAATTTGAAGTTCCAATACGAACCTACTTATCATGCATGAATTGGGTGATGCGAATTCCATCATCGGAAATTGCATTCTCGCCGCTGCAATATGCGGAATTTGCTTCCCTCTCATGTTACCGAAACTCTAATTTTCATGCAATTCATTATTACCTTGTATAATCATAGACACCGTTTTCATCGGTTGCAGTTAGTGAATTTTGTCTCACTGGACATAGAATGTAATGGATATCTACACTATTTCTTGTAGGTCTTAATTTATATTTTATTTATTGCCTAGTGCTCAAGTCTTCGGAACTGTTAAAGATATTCTTAATAAGGGTGGTAGCTAGCGAGGGTAGAAATCGCTTAATGCCATACCACCATGCTGCTTTCCTTAGCTATGGCCACTGGCTTTCAACGCTCTATCGTGTAATGCTTCCTAAGTATTTAAATTTAATAAGCGGTTTTAATGCAATGCCGTTAATTCATAAAACCACGCTCAATAACAGATAATCTGGATCTGGAAATAAACAAAAAGATTGGAGCTGCTTCGTCAGCCTATGATAAACTTCAGAACCGATGTTTCCGTTCACATGATCTGAGTTTTCTGTGTTTTATTTATTAATTAAATTCGGTGGAGACGTGGAGCCTTTGCTTTTGGCACAATCGATAGTTTGATATGTTACACCTCTGCTTGTTATTATGAGAATACCAAACAATAGAGTAGATCTTCTTTTTGGAGCTCTAGGGTGGATGATGATCGAGCTATATACCTAGTCAATTGTTACATAACTTGATTACCATCCATGACTTGCAGTGGTCAATTCCTTCATTACAAATATGTTAAGAAAAGACTTAAGAACAACAAGATGCCTGATGACGGAATCACGACAGAGCTTCCGAGAGAGGGTGAAAAACCGGCACCCTTAGACCTTCAGAAGCTATTCAATACCGTCGTACTTGAACATGAGTGTGGTGGTCCTTTTCTTCAAGAATGGTGACAAACCTAGTTGAAAAATTACAGGCCCATCTCGCTTCTGAGTCATATGTTAAGTGGTTTTGGAGAGTCACTTCGTACCGCTTCGCGCGTAGGTTTGATGACTTTAAACGTCTCGACCAAGCTGGTTTCCTACTATCATAGACCACATTGATGCGCTCCTACGGATTATACAGACTGAGGAGTATAATCGGCCACTATGTCTAGCGTTCATGGACTTCGAGAAAGCCTTCGAACATGTCAATTCAATCGTAACCTAGGCAGTAGTAGTCTCTTTGGCGATATCAAATCTGGTATAGGTGGATTGTAGTGTTAAAGTGTTTAAACAATGTCTGTTGAATACAGGAGAAGAGTACGTAACCAATGCACCTTCAGCGAGGCCTAAGACTTGGAGACTAACTCTGTAACTGTTCATAAATGAAATCGCTGACGATTTCTAGCTCTTGGACTGGAAAGATTCCGACAACAATATCTATGGCGAATACATTTTACCATATAAAATATACGATACAAAACGATATTTTAAGGTAAATGTTATAGTATAATACGAGTACATCTTCGTTTTGCTGTTTAGTCATTATGGCAGAGACGCTTAAAGAGCTTAGAATAATGATCAGCGACCTCAGTAGAGTCTTTTAATTGGTGACATTAAACTAACATAGACAAGATAAAGATTAAGTCTAAATAAAGAATGAAGCTAATACAAAAATGTATCATATGTAGTTTAATATAAAATAGATATAACTTATAGACACAGTCTGTACATTACGAAGAACGCGATATTTTTACCGTGGTGATGATATGATATCGCTAAACAGTACAAGTTTATAAGAAATACTTTGAATTTATCAAATGTGCATATTTCTCCGAACAGTAAATAAAGTTTTTCACTTGCCCTAGGCGCTCGGGCTGAGTGCCCGACGGAAACTTAAATGGAAAATCCGATTTCGTCTGTATTCGTGCCCGCCTTGAAACTTTATATTGCACTACGCAGAACGAAAGTTTATTCGATACATATTAAATTTCAGACTAGTTTCTCTTACTGAACATAGTAAGAGAAACTAGTACTATTGTACTATTTACTTACTGGGAAATGAATGGAATTATACTTAGCTGTTTAAAAACATTTATAAATCTAAAACAGTTATAATTTTAATATTTACCTACTTAAATAATGGAAACTGATTTAGTTCAATAAATTATTAGAAATGTTCAATAAATTTGAGGTTTTTTTGGTCTCCGATGCTCTGATTTCTTCCATTTTTCATTGATATTATTAAATGCCAATATTTATCGATCATATTCAAATATTCAGTGGAGCATCTCGAAAATGTATAAAACGTTACAGTGCACGGATAATTAGAATAGACACATTTTATTATTTAGTGCAATAAAAACAATTACTATTTATATATCAAAAGACTATAATAATATCAAAAGTTAAAACATTTTTTTACTGATTAAGTAATCTACGATATACAATGATTTGATCGTTGATTTCCTAAATATTTTAAGAACAGTGTGGTGTCATATGTAATGGTAATGGAATGTACATGGCATCAGGCCAAGATTATTAAAACTGTTTGTAAACCCAAGAACATGCAAGGAAAATTTCATGGAAATTAAACAAAATATGGAATTTACAAGCAGACGAAAATACGATTCTTTGTCAAATTCAAAATCATACATTCCATTTAGTAGCTATGTATCCATGTAGTAGTCTATGACGCTATTACGAAAGTCAATATCCTTTAAAAATCACAAACTAGGTACATAAGTTAAAAGCTTTATTCAAAATTTTCCCGTACAAGTTGAATTTTACTTCTGTGAGCACTGTAATATCTTCATGAACTTTACTATAGAATCGCACACAGTTCTCTCAGACAGACTTTTTATTTGTCTTTGTTCTGAAAATAGGCACGGCCATTTTATCTTTATTCCTAGTGTCATAATTGTGATAAGTTTAATACAAATATACATACACTCAAGTTAGCATACATAATATTTCCAAATATACACACTCGGTAAAGCCAAAATATTAACATCTTTAAAAAAGTCTCCAGAGATTTGCTAGGATACATTTCATATAAATCACAAATTGCATGATTTTATAAGATAAAGAGTGTCTCTATCTCAGCTGCAGCTACTTATAACAATAAATCCAACGCCATAGCATAGCATAAAAAGTCTTTATTACATTACCGGTGACCACAGTAGTGAGCGAGCCGAGTGAGCGAATCGAGCATGCCCCAGAAATGGCTGGCGATGCTGCAAAAGAAATTAACTTTACAGATTGCCACCATTTCATAAAATCAGCTGCTCTACAAATATTGTTGGAGATATATTGAATTTACTAAGACATCAACTTTAGAGTGTCCAATTACACGTTACTTGATCAATGTAGTTACTTTTCCCGAACGCTAGAAATAGCTCAATTTGCTTTGCTAGCTGACAAAATCCATTTTGGAGCAGACCAAATCTATTTAATTATCTGACCTTTAAATTATAATTAAATAAAATATTAATACAATAAAATCAATGTTGTTATGACTGAAAGATAATTTATGAGATCGTGTTGTATAATTATATATAAAAATACAGTTTTTACAGTTATGACTTTCACCTGAAAAATTATCACATTTTATGAGTGACATTTACTGCTCGTAATGTTGAATGAAGTGACTCGAATTAACTAGATTCTTGGTAAATTCTTTCTACTTTTGCCCTAACATTAGAAATTTTCCGATATTATGTTGTAGCTTGTAGAAGGGCCTAGAAGTGAACGTATTCATATTAAAATGGATTGCTGTATAAACAAACATCTTTTTGACACATCATAGTCATAACATTTAAGGGTAGTGTCATCGTCATGGATAGTGTCAATCTGAAAATACTAACGTGGTTTCATCACAGAATCGCTAATATACTACTCTTTTGTCATATTTTAAATACCAAGGATTGAAACTCGCTGAAATTCTGCACTTATGTCCTTGCCTTATATCTACGCTTTGGTTTGGTTTGCTAGTTAGCCGTAAATTTACGTATGATTAATATTATTTAAAAAAAATGTAATGCTGAGGTATTTTCTCATATTAATAGATACAATTATAAAACGGAAAACTGACTAACCAGAAGCATATATATTAGGCTCAAGGATATACATGCATGCAAAATTGCACCGGAGTTGCACACTTGGTTTAATTATGACGATACCAGGTATGTATAGAAAGCGCTATGAAAAAACCATTCTTAAGCGTTGGCTCGTTCCAACTATAGTTTCAAACAAGCTCGGTGGTCTTATTCAGGTAGTAGCGGGATGTTTACAGAGGTGTCTACCCTCTTCTTACCTGTCCTCCTAGTTATATATAATTAAAAATGGTAAAGAAATAACATCTTCGACATATTAATTATTAATTTATGAAGAGTAAAAATGTGTTATGCTATGGAACAAAATTAAAAGCAGGTATCCTTTGGGACGATATTGTCGATTTTCTTTTGTTCGAAACCGCGTTCGAACTTTTGCATGTCAATGTTACTAGCATTGTCGAGTGATATATATATATATTTATGTGTGTGATATAAACAAATTTTAGTAGATGTTTGTGTTCTCACTGCAAGATAACTCGGAGAATAACTATACAGTTTTTAATTGTTAAGCGATTTTCGTCTGAACAAGTTTTATGAAAAAGCGAAGTCAGTTTTATACATTGAAGGAACATTTAGTTGACAACAAGTTGTTAACCTAGTGCGAACACGGTTAAAATAGCTACAAAAAAAAATTATACGTCAAAAAATTACCATCGCTTATATTTTCGCATTACAAACCTATATCATTACAGTCTCGTTCCTGCTGATGCGTGAACAACCATAAGTTAAATTTAACAGCTCGATGTCCAAAATTTAACAAACTGCAGTGAATTTGAGTTTGCTCAAACTTAATAAAAATTTAAGGTTCTCTTCTTTTCTAACAGGCTCTTCGTTTCAGAAGACCAAATAAACCGACGACGTCCAACAATATAGCAGTCTGTATATCTTACTTTGACATATCGCTAATTTATACCCTTTAAGCTAAATACCATCAAAGAGTTGTTTTTAATATATAATATACAAACTGATAGTATTGATATTATCATATTCAATTGCGGAAAAGTGCTGATGTATATATCGAGATGAGTACAAAACCGCTGGACTGAAAAGCTTTTTAATTTTTTACATACATGAAAAAGCCGCGTTATACTGATTTGAATATGAATCATTCCGTAAAGTGATTATGAAAAGTAGTAACATTTAATATTCCAGACAAATATAGCTCCAATTATATTTTCATAAGTTCTAAAGGACTTTTTACTACCGATACATTCCATTGCCAATAGACAAAATTCTGCAATTACTCGTATATTATACAACATGATTTCCATTTTACTGGAGGAATCATGACATTAACATGAATATAATTAAGATTCTCCAACCAGCCCAAACTCGGAGCAAATTAGATTGTCCTGAAATCGGGTTTATTATCGGTTTCCGGCTCACTTCCTGCTGTTCTTACTTAATTAACTCTTAACAATAATGCCAAAATTAGTACCGGGAAGCGATAAAATGTAATATATTAAAGTTATTTAATTAACAATTACTTAATTAGGTAATAATTAATTATATATGAACAAAGAACTGTTATATAAATTACTTTTATATGTATTAAATTTAATTATATATGTGCATCAATTTCATTGTACTACTAGCCATACATAATTATATAAAATTGGGAGAAATTAAAATGTTTATATACCTACTGTAGTCTAATGGTATTTCGATAAATAGTCATGAAACTTTACTTTAACATTTTAACAAATATTCTATTTTATTATTTTTATATATTAAAGTTGTTAAAATTATTTAAATTTTGTTTAAACTATCACATGTATGATGTAGAACATCGTTGGGAAATTATATACAAATTACTACGTTATTGATGTTTAAGAAAAACAGATGATTTGATGGATATTTAGTCCAAACATGATAATTCAAATATATATCCATTAAGCAAAGTTATACTATTATTTTAGACATTTTATAACTGTTTTCGTTGGGATAACATCCATATTTTGCGATTACGTTAATAATTATACTTACTTGTAAGTGGTGAGGGGTTTAGTTTATTGTCGGTGTTGTTTTGTAACACTATTCTATGTACACTTATATTATAAAGAGGAAAGATTTGAAATTTTGTATGTAACGAACAAACTTAAAAACTACTAAAACTAAATCTTCCTCTCTATTAGAATCTTACATTATCCCTGTTGAACATAGGCTATAGAATATATTAAAAAAAGTTGATATTCGCCTATGCCTGCGTTTTTATAGAAATAAATCTTATGTGTAATTAACTAAATTATTAAAGTGAGGATAAATTCACCGCACTCACTACAACAAAATCCGTGCAGCTATTAGGAAGCTGAGTACCTAAAGTAATTTAACTTTATAATATCAAGTAGAACTATCAAATCTAGTGGAATCATCAATTGATAATTCGTTTAGAAGTTTCTCGAAGAACTTCCGAAAAACAGATGGAGGAAGCGTTGATATTTATTAACAAAAAAAGAGAACTACTTGTATAAAGTAAAATGTAATCGTTTCTGGCATATCATATTACATTATGAACAGGGAAAGTATTTGAGTAAAAAATATTTTGCGATATTTCCGCCTCAAGAAATATAACTGGAGTCTAAATAAATAAATATAGGGTTTATTGCCACTAAAATATTTAATGTCAGAAACACTATGCAAATTAATCAAAAAACACTATTAAAATTAATATCATATTTATGGTTCCTGTTTTAATAGTACTTTCCATACAAATATAGTTTTGTTGTATTTCAAACACCAAGTGTTCAAGGTCAGTGAACTTTAGCACGCGTGTCTTGAAGCTTGAATTCTATGCTTCTATTGACCAGTGTACCGTAAAAAAATTACCAATTTTCAAAATTATTCGGTTAAATTTATTTCTGGTTTTATTTTATAAACAAGCTACCCGCCCCGGCTTCGCACGGCTGCAATGCAGATATTAAAACTACAGAATCTCTTTATAGTATACAACATTCACACCTTTTTTGTCGTTGGACAATACAAACATGTTTTCTTTAGAATGTGTTAAGTGTTAATGGTTACTGGTTACTCTTGACATCACATTAGAAACCTCTAAAATTATCAGTGTTTCTCTAGTATATTATGCATGTGTTATACATATAAACCTTTATCTTGAATCGCTATTTAAATTAAACAAACCGCATCAAAATCCGTTGCGTAGTTTTAAAGATCTAAGCATACATAGGAACAGAGAGTGGTAAGCCATTTTGTTAATGATGCTATGTAGTGATATCTTTGAGGCAAATAATTTAAAATAAAATGTATGACTACTTATATTATTCTCATCTGTAACAAAACGCGACGCACTGGTTTAAGTAGATATAAAGAGCTATTAAATGTAAGCAAAGTATAACCACTTCGGCACCATATATTGTTTTTAGTTAGCAAAATTTATTTAAAATCTATATTTAAAAATGTAACGATAAAAACATACGAGTGATCTTAAAGTTCCATCGGTTTTCGAATTAAAAATATTTTTTTTATATATATCTTTAGTCTAGGGTTTAATTAATCCCCGAATAACTTTATACCATAAACCATTTAAATGTGGTAGGCCTGAAAAAAGGCAACTCCTTGGATTGGATTTGACTTGGATGTGACAGCAGCGTAGAAATTCAAATAGTATGTATTTGGAAGTGAAGCAAAGTGGCAATATTTGTTTTTAGTTAGTCGATATATACTGCAAAAGTTTACGGTATATTGTTTCATCTTGGATAACATATTTGCCTTTGCGACAGCTTGATGTCAAATCTCAAAAAAGTCTATACCCTGGCAAATTTAAAATACTGCGACATTATTAAATGTCTATGGTGACACGTCATAGTTTGTTAATTACAGAGATTAAGATTATACTCATATTTATTTTATATATACTAGCTTTCCGGGCGCGGCTCCGCTCGCGCGTATGTGGTTATCGCGCAAAAACATTAACCTCTCTTTTTGCGCGGTTGGATAAAACCGCGTGTTTTTTTCCCGGGTCTCAAACCATTTCCATACCAAATTTCATTCAAATCGGTCCAGTAGTTTTGGCGTTAAAGCTTAACAGACAGACATAGTTACTTTCGCATTTATAATATTAGTACTGATAGTTACGTCCTAGTTTGATTAAATAGCGCTTAGCCATCTTCGGTAATGTCAAATACTTTGTCAATATAATTATTCCGTTGGAATAAGGTTTTATCAGAAACGTTTATAGCGCATTTAGCTGTAACAGCCGGATCGTCCACTTTTGAACACAGCCTCCCCTAATAAGGGGGTATTTGCTATAATCCCCACGCTTGGCAGGCGTCTAGGGGATCGCAGTGTAAGTTGGCAGTACTTTAGAAGGCGCTGTTGCCCACCTTCCAGTATTTTTCCCTTAGTCGCTTCGTACGACACCCACGGGATGATATGGGGAGGTGCAATTCTAACACGGCACCCCACCGGTCATTTAGCGCATTTAACCATAGTCAAATTTGGTTCAATCTAACCTCTATAATCCAACCACTGAGGACGGCTGTGAATATATTCACAGGATAACAATTTAATTATGTTCATATGAATTAGATTCCAATATGTAACGGTTAATATGAACACTCACGGTTAAACGTAATTTTTAATATATTTGACGGTTTCTGATGTTTATTGGTGTTCAATGACTTCATATAGTTACTTCAATGAATTCTATGGGTAAAATATTTCACATAAAATGGTTAAAAAACTAAGCTACAAATGAGATAAAACTGTTTTAAAAAAAATACCCGCCACGTAAGTTTCCAACTGCACACAACATAATAGTAAAAAATCTTCGATGCAAATGCAAAAAAATTGCAAATTATTCAGGCCTGATTTATTCAATTTTATCAGATAAAATATATCGGGCTGATAAAATGTTGACGGAACAAATTTGAAACAAATAAACATTTATTTAAAACCACCAATATTCGTTTCTTTTAGACGACTGCCACAAGAAAGAAGCGTTATATCTTCAGGATTCATGAATGTATGGTTGTTATTTTCGTTATTCAACTATGACTATCTGACTTAGCTGATTTTAATGTATGAGATATCATTAGATTCGTCAATATAGCGCAAGGGACACTAGATATATAAAAAATAACATAGTAGACATAACCAAGATATTAGACGCCATACTGTGAGATAAAAGGTTATTTGTTTTAAACCTAAACCCATCGAGTGTGATATCAAAATGAAGAACTTAAAAAACGATTCCATAAATATTATATAACTTGCTGTTTTAATATAAAAGAAGCGACGAAATGTTTAACGAAAATATTTTATTTGCAGTCGGGTTCTTTACTTTGTTAATTATTTTTTACTTGTATATGAGTTTATACTGTATACACATTTATTCTAATGAATAGTAACTCTCTGAAGAATTGAAAAATCGGGCCTATAGTAACCTTAAATATCCTTACACAAGCACTTTTACTATATTCTTATAAAGAATTTTATAGATGCAGTGAGGTTGCTGCATATGCCGTAAATAGACATTCGATCGTGATTCCTCTGTCACCACTTTGTCATGTTAGCCTTTTCCATACACGCAAGTGCAAGATCGTTTTGTATTTGTATCATATTACCTCTAAAATTATCATTGTTTCTGTATACTTGGTAATTAAACAACTTTAAACGGTTTAAATCACGTATATTTATCATTATTTTTGTTCCTACATTTCAAACACTTTCCGGTGATCGTGGTCATAGGGTTACTGTTATGATAAACATACGCGTTTTAAACCGCTTAAAATTATTCAATTACTACTAAACTCAATAATTATGTGTAATAATCTCGAAAACCTAAGACAACTTTAGCATACTTTGCAACTGATTCTATACCCTTTCGTCATGTTGTTTTGTGTAACCCAAATTGATGAGTATTTTTCTTTCATGGCTTCTCAATCAACATTTAAATATAATTCTGTTTGCTATGCCATTCCTTTAGTGAATATAAAATCATTTTGATTTATCGAGTTGGTACTTGATTGAGTCGTAGCATATAATATAAGAGAGACTGCACTAGCGGGTCAAAGAAGTGAATTTATATTAAGTCTAAATTGCCACCCCCGGGTTCATTATGTTAAACTAGATATTTCCATATCTGAGCGTAGATTCATCCGGCATTATTAATTTAAGAGCTGACCAGCTCAAACTTACTTCGTAACTCGCTTTTCTGACTTCATTTAAAAACGCTACAAACTAAAAGTTAATTAGAAACTCAATAATGAAATTTTACATATCAGTTCGTATTTATAATTTATTATGACATTTATTATGACACGTATATATTATGACATTCAGGTTCAAAATAAATTATCCCGTGATTAGCTGTTTTATTTACATGTCATTCCTCCCATTTATTATTATTTTAATATATGACTCCGCTTAACTGGCAGGTTAGCATGTACATTACCTACATAACATCTAATTTAAGATATCAGTGTCATAGCGTGACAAATGTCGATTGTCGAGATTTCAGATAACATTAATTTATAACTCTGCAGTTATTTTGTATAATGTATATGTGCATGGCATACGTGATATGTATTTATGTATTTACTTGATATCAGTGCAACTGCTGTACACGTTCATTAGATGTACTGCTCCTAATTGTTATCAATTGAGATGATTAACTTGTCATATATATAGTTTCAGCATAGATCATCTAAAGTACTAAAATCTTGAATTATATATATATATATAAATTTGTACTTTAGATGAACTATGCTGAAACTGTTAATAATATTATGTGACGGTCAATTGTATTATGATTATGAGAATTTCTTTGTTATTGCGACTAATATAAAGATGTTACAGTGCCGTATACCTGGAGAATAAATGTTTTATGGATGTGTCTCCTATAATAAAATATAAACTATTAATTAAATCACTCAGATAATAAATTTCATACCAGATCAATACATACAGGCACAAAAAGTCACAAGTTTCGCACGAAGTGGTTTTTCTTGCGTAGAGAGTCTTAGTAATAGGATCTTATTATGATTAATTTATAAAATATTCATTGTAATAATGTATGCATATAACAAATTTACTTATACTCAGTATCGCGGAATGACCTTAGGGATTCCAATAGTATTTTCTGTCAATAGACAAGACAAATACTTCTATGAAACTTCTTTAGAGAAATTAATTACGCCAAGCATCTTCAACATAGTCTTTCAGCACTGTAATGTTAAGTTAACAACGGATTATTTGTACCCCAAATGTACGACTAATGAGCCCCCTATAAGTACTATGTAGGTCTTGCTAACTGCGGCGTTGTTTTTTTTATTTTTTCCCATAAATAATAACGTTCCCGAGTCTAAATGACTAGCTGAAGTACTATCTCGTCGTAGAAACCATATCAGTAGAGATCCTCTCTGTTGTTTTTAAAGACTGAGGTGATTACTTATTATTATGCCTTCGGAATATTAAAAAATAATAGCAATTTCAATTTATAAATATTTTCAGAATTTGGAAACAACATAAAAATTACTTTTAACATATTTTGAATCACACGATAAATTGTTGTCTTCAAGGCTTTAAAGTACTGTACTATGCAGAACTGTCTACATAGAACAGTAGGGAATAAAGCTCAATAACATCATAACGAAGAACCGAAGTAAATGACTACGTGGAATTCTATTGATTTCTAAATTTACCTAATAAACTAATAAGCGTGATTGTATTTGTAATAAAACAGAGTCGAAAAACTGAATGTAAAATGTTAAAAAAAGTATCAGTAAACATTTATTATTATTAATTTTACTGTTTCACCGTACTACCGTAAAAGTGCGTGAAATAAATTAGGCAGCAGATGCACTGATCGCAACAATTGCTGAAATTCTCGAAAACGTGATACAGATCTTCGTTTGGTTCGTCGTTATATGAATTTTGTACGTGGAAAATAAAATCAAATAAGCAAATTTGCGTGTAACCGACGACATCATGTCATATTCTCGAGAATTCGCCTTATTGTCAAATCCTCAGCAACGACGTCGGTGGCTGCTCTCTGCGCCGTGAAAGACATGGGTAGTGAGATGTCCCGTACATCAAATTCTCACTACCTTGTCTTTCATGGTGCTAGAGCAATATCTTCAGATCAAGAATGTAGTTCCGGTACTCATCGTGGGAAGTATTTTTAATCACCTTCTGTAGTTACTAAGATTACTATTTTGAATTTAACTTATGCGATATCGAAATATTTAAGTATTTTTATTATTAATTGTAGTATGTACTTTTGTGGTTTTATAACAAAGTAAGATTTGTCACCATGTTTCATATAATATATACATATGGATTATAAAATGTAACTTATCATTTTTTTTGCATTTTGATAGAAATGCTTAGCGAAATTGTTATGGTCTAAGAGAATTAAAAATTTTAATCAATGAATTATTTCCATGTGTGGAATTATTGTAATGTCAATAAATAAATGCTGATCGAAACATTGATGACTTGTAACATATAGTTAGGAAATATATCTGAATCTACTTAACCATGTGTTTACAGCCAAGTATCAAGAGTTGATTGCGTTTTCAAAAGCTATACGTGGTAATAAACCAATACTAGTTACGAGTACTAACGGGGAAGGCGTCAATCCAATCCTCTTTAATTAGATGAGGTGCGCCTCGAAGCTCACAGCGCTGGACAGATACGATTGCACCATTACGACAAAATTTGTAATCTGATTGCCCTCCCTAATCCATAAATGCAATATCAAAAATATAGTAACATCGCTGTCTATACGGGCAGGGCAATAAATCAAGAGGCTGGGAAAACAGAAAAATATAAACGAGGCACGTTTTCAAAATTTTGGTGTGATACGGCCGTTTAATTGGCTAGCTCGTCGACGCGTTGCCCGGAGGCAGCCCTTCCGTTACGGAAGAGCTGCCCGCGGGCTGCTGCTGAAATGCACCGGTCAGCGACACGGAAGTTCCGTGTCTCTGACTGGTGCGTTTCCTGCGTTCTTTTCCTGTACTCGCACGGCCAAACCGAAATTATACAAAATATATTTTTATGTAAACTGCAAATGATGTTCACACCGTGTATGCTCGACCTGACCGGACGCAGAAAGTTTCTAGTTTGATTAGTCCAAATTATATTAAATCTTTTTAAAATGCAATACGCTTATCAGATAAAGATAAAAGAGTTTTATTGTAATTTTGTTTACCGACATGTCTAAGGTACATTTTATACATATTTAAACTACTTACAAATGTATTAAATTCTAATTATGTAAATAATTGGTTCAAATTTAATAATCATAACCATTTTACACTTAATACAGTTAAATACAATTTGCAGTTATCGAGTTTGCACCTGTCCTATGAACAGAGATTCTAAAAGCTGCATGAATCTCAGACCACAACAAATGGAAGAAATATTTGAATTGAGCTGCCGCTTGTTGTAAAATTTTCCCTGTATTCGTTATAATGTAATTATTATAATTATTTTAGATCAAGAGCTAATAATACTTATTGTCTGATAACCGTAATACTGTTCACAATATTTTATTACAAAAAATATAAATACATGCCAATCTAAGAAATATGAATATAATCTGTACCGGCTTAGTGAATCATGGCAAGTATAGTATCATATGTACTTTATCTCATTCATTATCGTGCATCAAGAGATTTAAATTAATGTGTATAAAATCACGCCAAAATCTGTTCAGAGAGGTCAGATGAGGAGGTAATGGAATAAATATATAGGTACACAAACATTTACATGTATAATATTGAATTACCAGGATGTAGGGTATAGAAGATAATAAAGACAGTTACCTACTGTGCCTAGGTGTCATTGAGCTGAGAAACATTGTGAGTGCCTTATCTAAATTCAAGCGGAACAGTTTTCTCAAGAAGTGATCGTTAAGTGTCCATTAAACTCATGTCTATGCTCACTTAATTTTTCTAGGAACATCGTGGTAAAGATTTTTCATACTTGGTATGTTACTTAATAATTAAAATATATTACCGGCAATGTGACAGCCCAGTCTAGGTCTTCTGCATCGTACCGAAACGCAATCTTGGTATTGTGTATAATGCCAATCGAAAATTTGTTAATGTAGAAGTTCGAAGACATTACATAAAATTAATCAAGCGTCTTAGAAATATGTATCTGATTCGAGGTGTCTTACCATGCTAAAAGTAAAACAAAATCTAGTGAGAGCACGGATGATGGAATCGAATCGGGGCGCCCTCGTTCTATGCAGTATTTTCTGACCGCCCTGCCCGTTCCATGCCTCTAGTCGGAAGCTATCGTAATAATACGTAGTACATATGTTGCCTCCTTCGGCGAAATACATACCTATTTGCGTACGAATGTACGCGTAATTATTAGGAATAGGATTATGGATATTTCCGGTAACAAATATTTATGTGATTTAAAGTTGCGTATATCAAAAAGACAGGAGCTTAGAAGTACAGCTGGAGCTAAGGATATTGTATATATGTACTTACGTATTAAAAATCCAATTAAAATTGTAATAAATGTCCTTTGACATGCTGCGCCTTTAAAAAAATAATAAACAACGTCTACAATTTTGTTCTTTCCTAGAATTAACTCTAAACACGAACACTTATTCTGAAATAGTTCACTTTATAGGTCGCTTCTTATATGCTTTTTATCGGCATTGATTTTTTATAAATAAGGGCATTCTGTAAGTCCTTAAAAAATACGCCTAATATTGCGACGATATTTGATTGTAATCGACCAATAGGTTAGTAAAAATACTGTAAAATAGGAATGGATAATCTAATACTAGTAGTTCATCCACAACTAAGCTTTCGTAAAGTTTGAAGCGCTCGTAGCGAAGTTTGCTTAGCCGTTTTGAACCGATCAGCAACGCTAAGCAACGTCCGCCTCGGTCAGGAGTTGGATGGGTGACCGCTGGTGACATTACTACTGAGCGCTTCCGTGCTTCGGAGGGTACGTTAAGCCTTCGGACCCGGTTGTTGTCTTAGGATGGCAGTCGTTATAGCATGATGGTAGGGCATTTTGCGAACGCCCGCCTGGCTAGCTACCACCCTCAAGTAGAAAATCTGTCGCCAAGCACCTAACGGTGTGTTTCGGCAGCTGTCCCTGAGAGCCAGTAATTGTAGGTTAGCCTGAATAACATTTTCGACCACATCATCACTTACCATCAGGTGAGATAGTGGTCAAAGGCTAACCTATCAAGAATTAAAAAATAGTTGTATTTCAATCGTTTGACTTCTAAAAATCTACAAAGCAATCATTATACAATTAAGTAATTTAATGTACAAATGTTCATCATCACCCACGTTACATAGTATAAATACAGTCTTTATATTATTCTGAAACCGCATTTAGTTTCTTTACAATTAAAAAAAATAATATACTTCCCCTCTGTTTTGTATAACAACAGCCCTGGACGGACGGCAAGCTAATGAAACGCTCGGGCAAAACTAATGGAAACTGTAAATGCTATTAGGAGGTTAATATTGTCGATACTTTAGAGTGCTCCTGCTTCCTTGTGCACTTGTAGATGCAAAACATACGATATACATACAGACACTGTATTTAGTGGAGGACTCTTGTCTGCCCCCAATAGGGAAGACTTCATAATTCAATCACTCGTGTCTACCCTAGACCAGTATATATAAAGACTTACAGTTTCAAGAATAATTTGAGTATTCTAGTATTCCCGGTCCAATGTAGATAAACTGACCATTCGCAAATAAATAAGTATGTATATACGAGTTTGTATCATATTATTTTGCTTTTGCACGTTTCGAAATTTTTTACGTTTTGATAATGTACATTTTATAAATTATAATTTTATAAAACAATACAGCTTTTTGCGAAACACGTGCCTCCTTTGTTTACGTGTCTTAGAGTGGAAGAACTGCGGCACAAAATATTGCGGTAATTTTCGAGGTAGAAAAGGAAACCATTTTACTTCCAAATACTCGTTAATTTCATTTTATCTCAAAATAAAGTAAAAGGGGACCTTTCTAAAAAAATAAATGTTCGTAGGGCACGTTTGCATAATGAAAAGCTTACTTATTGACGTCTATGAGCAACGTGACCGTAATATTTATTGTTAGAAAAGATTTCTACTTTATATTATTTTACTAGAAGGTAGAATCAGTACCGAACCCTTCTTGTAGATACTAGGTACCAATGCAAAGCGCCTAGCAGGACCGGAAACAAATTTCCTCGGAGAGAGGAAATTGAAAGAGATTTGTAAAACATCTTCTCTGTACTCTGTACAAGCCGGATTGTCCACTGCTGAACACAGCCTCCCCCATTAAGGGTTGCCATAATTCCCACTCAGGCGTCTTGGGGATCGCGTTGTAAGATAGCAGTTCCTCAGAAGGCGCTGATTCCTTCCAGTATTTTACCCATAGTCACCTGTTACGGCACCTATGGGAAGAGATGGGGGATGACATTCTAGCCCGATACCTCACGGGCAAGACCCGCAAATGTTCCCACCTATGAAATTAATTCAATACTGGAAGCTGGCACCGGGAAATATGTATGCGGAGGGTAAATCCTGTCTCTATACTTTCGTCATACATAATAATAAAATAAAACTACCTAGCATTAATCAATATTGTAATTTTTTGTTTTGCCGATTGTTCAAGCCATTTTTGTTCAAATAGTATTTACAAACACACCTGTTGAAACAAGGGTAATTTTTTTCTTTCCTATGCCGTGGGAAGAATATTTTGTACACGTTCTGTGTCAATTCTTTAAAACGGAGACATATTTCCACGGAAATGAAGAAAGAATATAGCTTTACTTTACTCTGTACGTAATTTTGTCACATAGTGGATAAAATCATGAGATATTTTAATCTCCGGTCCACGCTTGGCCTGGTGAGGCATGTTTACTTAATATTGCTTTTATTTTATTATCTTTGACCACTTTAGACCTAATCGTAAAATACGATAATCTTTAAAATTTTGGTAGGCATGGTCTTGCAATGGTTCCCAAAGACCGCTTCCGAAACATCGAAGGAGCTTGTTGATATATTTGCTTCCTGTGGGTGGTAGCTATATAGCTAGGCGATATATACGTTATATATTTTATGAAATAAGATTGACTTAACAGGCATACGTGGGGCAAGTGAACGGAAGTGTTGGAAGGGCGAACGTTCCGAAATCAGATTGAAGATGTTCTGAAAAAAAGGCCAGTTTAGGAGTACCCTAAACCGACGCTTATGTATGAAAGGATTGATGGGTGTAGATGAAGCGAAAGATATATGTAAGGAATGTAGCAAGTGGAAATCTGGTCTCTGCCTACCCCTACGGGACCTATGTATGTATGTATATTTTATGTACAAAATGTTAGTGAGACAGGCAATTAAAAATAAACTATATTATTAATAAACTATACTATATATTGTGATAAATGGAACCCTTAATTTACGTAAATATAAAAACGTTGCTCTTTAATTAAATAAATATCTGATTCATGGGGGTGGGATTATTATGTATGGGTTAGTTATTTAAAGTTACAAACCAATAATTGTTACCACTAGTCACAAAGTGCTACGAAATTAGTTGAAGAACAGTCACATAAGTACACTATGTTGTAGCTACCGGGAACAATCGTCACGATTAGTTATATGAACCATGAAACGGACTTGTTACATTTCTACTACCAAAGACGACGGAGAATCATCGAAGAAGATTTTGGATATTAGTACATTACTTCAGCGGCAAGCAAAGGATGCATTGAGGGACGAACGTGTAAATGTGGGCCGAGGCGAAGCCGAGGCACACATACGTAAGTCCATCAATGCCTAGTTGTGGCCAAGGCTTGTATAGTGCTTTTCTCAAATAATGCGCGGAAATTAAAACAAAGTAGTACTTAGGCAGATTTTTTTATTTGAAGATACAGTTGTTTAAATGTACAATTTTCAATAAACAGCGTTCTATTTGCAAGCCAAATCGAAATTTAGATAAAACCTTTAATAAGTTTCCTCCTTGGTTGCCATGCTTCGAAGTAAAAGATCTTTCCATTTTTTTATTACACGATAGATATGAGTTTACTATGCAATTTATTTGGCCGCTAGACACGACAGATATAGATTTTCATATTATTTTTGCCGGCCGCTGCGCGCATTTATTTGGCCAGTACAGCAATTTCGATTTATCTCGAAGAACGTTGTCAAAATAATGCTCACATTTCCAAGCATGTTTGAGAAAACATTTTAATTATTCTTTAAACCACTAAACTATAAAAATGGTGTTAAGTGTACACCTTACACCATTTTTATAGTTTAGTGTGACACAACAACATTACCTGACGCGACCAATCGGATGCGATCATTTATAAGCGCCAAATCAATTAACCACTCCGATCGAATTTAGAAGATAGTGCGTGTTAGTTCATTGTAAACTACATGAGTCCGAAATCAAAGCGGTAACTGCTTCCTAACATTTATTCGTAGACTAGAGGCAACGTTATCTGGTTGGCGTATGCACTGAAATCTCGTTCACGAACAATAGCTTTTCTTTTTATTTCACAACTGTTTTACTAAAGGTAGCTGGCCAAACATTTCACGGCGTTTTCTGTACACAATTTCCAATGCAGTAAATGTTATTAGTCTAAATTAAGGCGGAAAAAAGACTTCTAAAATTTTTCAATTATGAATAAAAAATGAGCGCAAAAATATTTGTAGCTTGCAATTTTATTTTCTTGCAGACTTGAAAATTATTAAACTATTAAAACGTCTAATCATTCGCTTGTTGAACTAACACTCTTGTTAATATAGTATCATGCAAACCGTACATAGAGTATATATCAAAGAGCGTAAAGGAATGTAATACAGTAGAAGCTTGAGGAACAAAAGATCGTGATGTGGTGTCGGTGCAGCGATGCAGCAAGGAGGCGTCTCCTTGCTGGGCGGCCCTGTCGCTGGTTGGAGGGTGTTGACGACACAGGGTGGCGCGGCGGTGCGAGAGCGCAGGCGCGCACGTTGCCAGGTGAGGTGATCGAGCTGAGCCGCAGCTGTTGCGAGCACCACGCTCCCGTGTCCACAGTCTGTTTCTAGAATAGTCCGATGTGGACGCTCCCGTCGTATAGCGTTAAACATTATTCTCAATATTCTTAGAAACATAAAATATAGGGACGCGTTTAAGGCTCTTCTACAGCCACAGTCTTATAAGCAACAAATCAAATTCTTTCTAGAAATTTTAAGAAGTAATTTATTTCTATTGTTTAGATAACGATTTCGTTTAATTCCATGAAAAACTATTAAAAAAAATAAATAATATGTATAAGATTTTAACGATATCCAACATTGCTAAAGTTAAAGTAATTGAAATAAAAAAACCTGGGGTGTTAATTCTATCTCAAAATGAAACTGTTGTTTGCCGGTTGCTGAAGATGTTCGTCCCGTCCACCTCGATAGTAAGTTTTTTTATTTGATACAGATAATGCATTTCCATTTTTTTTTTTAATGATTGTTGTTTATTACACATCTAATTTCCAATATAAAAATACAGCTTGTAAAGTTACAAACTAGCTTTTCTTTACATATCTTTTGTATTTTAGTTGTTGTGTATAATAGTGCCAAATAAATTCATAAAGTTAGGGGTATGTAAAATACTAACATTAAATAAAAATAAAACATGGTAAAATGTGCCCAAAAAACTAGTTGCGTCCGGGCCACTGCGCGGCGGGCATACGGGCATTTCTAGAATGCATTTTAAATGCTGACCCGGCTTAATAACTTAATAGAATGCCGTTTTGGGAAGAGACTTTAAATTACTTTTTTGTATTCATTTATGCCAACACCGCTTGTCTGTGGAGTCAAATAGCCTTCAAAAGCACAATATATATTTTAAATACATAAATGTACTAAACTTGTGCTTTTGTTGTTGCCTTTTCAATCTTTTACAATCAAATATCATCTACAACATTTTGGATTTGCTTAGTATTTTGCGCTGAATGTGACATGAGACGGACTAACAAGAGCTTTACTAGATTTTTATAGGCTTCTATTATATCCGTGGAAATTCTGATAAACGTGTACCTCAAAAACAATCATGTTTTTTGGAAAATGAAAAATACCTTTTGTTGTCTTTCTGTTCTTTGTTGTCTGTTTTTATCATTTTTCTGTTCTAAATTGGCATTATTTCATATTTTTTAGATTTATATATTCTACCTAATTAATTAAACAGAAAATTTAAATCTTGGAAGATTTTCGGTTAATTTTTGTAAAAGCTTTATTTGTGAAAATCCCTCAAAAACTTCTGTGTCAATAATTTCAATCATATTGACAGTTCACGTTTTATTTCGCTCATATCTTTTATAATAGCCATTCCGTTGTTATTAAATTTTCATTCACGTATACTTATGAAAGCTATCTGAGCCACCTGTGACTTTACTCACGTGGAATTTAGTTATTAGTTAGTAAACCAGAAAAATATTTCGCCACGTAAATAACTACCGGAAAATAACATAATTAAAATTTTTACAAAAAAACGGACTCAAACATACGTAGACATACGCACTATTAGGTAGATATATTTGTTAAACACTCTTATAAATTAACGGTAATAGTAACAATTGTAAATTATATCAATACTAAAGCAATATTAATACTTATATAATTTTACTTGACTCGTTCCAGTCATAAAACATAATAGGTATTAGCTGTTTTTTTATTCATGTATTGATTGATACAGAATGTTAATTTCATTTACAGATTTCACCTACAGATGTATGAAATTATATATATATATATATATATATATATATATATATCGAAGAACAATTTAAAAGTTTAGAAATGCTTCTATCAAATGACATATACCTACAGATGTATTAAATATTATATATATATATATATATATATATATATATAATTTCATACATCTGTAGGTGAAATCTGTAAATGAAATTATATATATATATATATATATATATATAATTTCATACATCTGTAGGTATATGTCATTTGATAGAAGCATTTCTAAACTTTTAAATTGTTCTTCGATATATATATATATATATATATATTTTGATAAGATTTCAGATCAAATACGAAATCTAGTAGGATTTTTTCAACGGGAACGACACAACATAACACGAGTGACCCGGATTCATTGCTCTCGAGTGTATAATCTTTATCATCATTTGTCGAAGAACAATTTAAAATATACATCAACATACATCTGTAGGTATATGTCATTTGATAGAAGCATTTCTAAACTTTTAAATTGTTCTTATATATATATATATATATAATTTCATACATCTGTAGGTATATGTCATTTGATAGAAGCATTTCTAAACTTTTAAATTGTTCTTCGACAAATGATGATAAAGATTATACACTCGAGAGCAATGAATCCGGGTCACTAAAAGAATGTTAAAAATCTCGGAAACTAAAAATGATAGGTTAATGCAATAAATTGTATTTAATAGACAATGTAATACTCCTTAAATGAAAGTAAAAAAAATATGAGTCACCATACATTTTATTAACACAAAATTACATAAAGAAAAGAACTGCTGATCTCTCCTTAAAACAAAAATAGGAAACATGAAATTTTTGAACTTTATTACGATTTTCTTGAATTTTAATACTTCGTATTGCCTCCTCGTGCTTCCATTACTGCGTTTACGCGGTTTGGCATGCTGTACACCAAGTTCCTTATACGATTTTGGGGAATATTCTCCCATTCCTCTGTGAGAGCAATTTTGAGCTCACGAAGCGTGATTGGGGGAGGGTTTCATTGTTTTACGCATCTGCCTAGCTCGTCCCAAGCATGCTCGATCGGGTTGATATCCGGGCTGCGTGCTGGCCACTCCATACGAGTAATGTTCATCTCTTGAAGGTAGTCATTCACAATCCTACCTGTATGAGGTCGGGCATTGTCATGCATAAATATAGCATCCTCACCTAAATTGACCATAAATGGACCAACGTGATCATTGAGGATTTCTTCCACATATCTTACGCTAGTTAAAGAGCCGTTTTCTATGATCACCAGCTCTGTGCGACTTTCAGAAGAAATTCCGGCCCACACAAGTACAGACCCACCACCGTAGGCTACTTTTTCTTCGATGCATGCTTGCTTGAATCTTTCCCCTGGTCTTCCATACACTCTGTGTCTTCCATCGTGCTTGTAGAGCATAAATTTTGATTCGTCGGAGAACATAACTTTTGACCAATCTTCAATACTCCAATTTACGTGGCTCTGGGCATATCTTAGTCTCGAAATACGATGCCCACGCTCCAGTTTAGGGCCGTTTGCAGGTCTAAGGGGTTTTAAGTTAGATTCAGCAAGCCGACGTCTTACTGTCCATGCACTTGGGTTACTTCCTCCGAGGCGTCGAAACTGATTGGTGAGTTCAGTTCCTGTGAGAAAGCGATTTCGAAGCATGGTGTTCACCAAGTATCGGTCTTCTCGTGCTGTGGTACACCTGGTTCTGCCCGTTCCTGGTCTGCGTAGGTTAGAACCAGTTTCTTCGTAACGTCGGAGAACTCTTTGTACTGTTGACAGCGACACACCGACAGTCCTGGCTGTATCGCGCTGACTCCGGCCGGTTTCCAGCATTGTAAGTATTCTGGTGCATTCTTCAGGCGTAAGCGACATAATTTCAGCTTGAATAATGAATATAGAGCACTATCAACATGGTTTATGTACCCACATAAATGACAGATTACAAACAAAAGCAAAACCAAATGCTGTAATTTCGTAGTTCCATCTTCGAAAGTGGCCCTTTTTCAAATTTGATTTTTTTATGATATAACTTTACAATAACTAAGAAGTTTTAATACCTTCATTTAAGGAGTATTACATTGTCTATTAAATACAATTTATTGCATTAACCTAGCATTTTTAGTTTACGAGATTTTTAGGATTCTTTAAGTGACCCGGATTCATTGCTCTCGAGTGTATATTAATGTTAATTATCCTAATTATATATGAAGTTATATATTTGACTTCAAAAATATAGAACCTTTTTACAAAATACAATTACGACCAGGATTCGAACCCACGGCCATCCGTCTATCGGGCCGAGCCACGCTCTCCCAATTTCCAATAAAAATAATAAGATAATAAGCAAAAATACTATTGTCTATATTCATAGCTTATTTTTATGGTTTTGTGACGGAACATGCACGAGTCCAACCTGATGTTAAGCGGTAACCTAAGCCTATATCATACATTATAAGTTCCATAATCAAAGTTTTCATACGGATCCCTAACTTTTTTGAAAATAATCTATAGCCTATGTACATCAGGGATAGTGTAGGATTCTAATGTAGAAAGAATTTTTCAAATCGGTCCAGTAGTTTCAGAGCCTATTCAATGCAAACAACAATCAAATCTTGCCTCTTTATAATATTACTAGCCGTCCGCGCGCGGTTTCACCCGCTTTACTCCGCTCCCGTCGCTCATAGCGTGATGCGATATAGCCTATGTTCACCGAGGGTAGTGTAGCTTCCTAACAGTGAAAGAATTTTTTAAATCGGCCCAGTACTTTTTGAGCCTATTCATTACAAACATACAAAAATAGGTACAAATCTTTCCTCTTTATAATATTAGTATAGATATACTAAATACTCCATTGTTACTATACTAAGGACATACGTGCTACATTTCGCTGACTTTGAACTCTTTGTATTTAACATTATGACAAATCTACATTTGTATGAAAAGTGCAAGTGGCACAATTCCCTTAAATGCTTATTTTTGGATAAAGCATACTATTACATACAGTCAGTTCAATCAGACAAACTCAAGGTATCTGAATGTATCTTGTGACTTTTAAAATAGTTTTTATGACAATAGTGATAAACTAAAAATAATTAAGTAACATAAGTTTTTGCAAAATTCTTAATGGACACTTAATTACATATAAAATTATTTTCTTCTTACTTTAACCGGGCTATGCCTTTATTAACAAAATACTACGAACTATATACAACACAACAGCTACTACAATAAAAACATTAATTTAATTTATTAATTTTCATTTAGTTAAATTTTAAATAAATTTCTTGTTTAAAATATTCTTTTTGTGATTGTTACTTTAGTACTTAATTTTCGTTTTTGTGATTCGTACTTAATATTAAATGACGAGGGAAATATTTTAAGCTTATAAGTAATTTCACATTTTTATATGTATTATTTACGCAACAAATAATATAATTAAGAATGTTATTGCTAACTAGACTAGCTTTCATATGATTATATTATTTGTTCGTTCAAATCATCAACCTACTAATAGTCTTCAAATAGAAATTAAAAAGTAATGTTCAAGCCACGAGTATATCTAAAAGTCAATTCGATTCGACCCCCTTTAGTACGAATTCTGCAATTTTTTTATAATTTTCTTAACTATGGGAGTATATACATTTAATGATCTTTTTCAATTATCAACCCTTTAATGTATCTCTGATAAAAGCTTAATATTTTAAGCATCAATACTAGCTAATACTCTTAGTTTCGAGTAGAGTCGTACTACTGTTGGTAATCGGATTATTCGACACAAATACAGTTGAGATGAAAGCTTTTCTCCTGTCCACTCTCTGCTAATTGGGAAACATATCAGATATTCTATATTTCAGGTGAACTCGGTGCAGTAGTCGACGTAACGAGTGATGGCGTGGCGGCGCGCGGCGGGGTGATGCGAGGCGGTGTAGGGTGTAGGCGGTGGCGGTGGCGGCGGCGCGGCGCTACAACTCGGCAACAAGTGGTTTTGTAATTGTACCTACTATGTCGCTCGTACGTTCGTACACTCTAATCACACTTGCGTCCGCGTCGTACCGTAGAACATAGGGATGAGCTTACTATTGCAATCACAACCAATTATTCTATTACTTCGTTCACAGTTCACGGTATTGAATTAATGATCTAGGGCGGTCCGGGACACAGAAATAATATAGCACCAATATCAAAGGCATAATAAGCAGTATGCGCTGTAAAACATAGTTGTTTAATTGGTACTTTGTAGCTGCGTGGTCAATCACTGGTATATTAATTTATACCTATTTTGTATATTATGTTAGATTAATGACGGCGGACTTCGGTTACGTTACTGCTTTTGTGGTACATCGGGAAGCTCGGAGACGGAACTCTTCCTTGAATCATAGCGTCTCGTGACTGCTGAATCCTGTCACGGAGAACTTTTAAAATAGACTATTTGGATAGAGATATGTTGACAGTTGTTGACAGTAGACTTACGGTACAGTAGACAGTTTGTAGACTCAAGAGAAGAAGAAAAACAATGTAATCATTTTTAAATCATTTTACTTAGTGTGCATTTATTTCTTAATTATTCCAATATGATTTCCTATTATTATCCCTCATAAATTTTATAAGTTTATCCAAGTTCTCGGTTACATTTCATAATCATAAATGTTGTAACTATACTGTCATTTGGTGAAATTAGACTAAGTTCTATTTAATTTGTTATTATAGATATAGTTAAACAACATGTGCTGTGTGTTGCTTGGCAGCAAAATTGTTTTCGTTATGGGGTAATTGAACTCCTAGCTGCATTGACTACTCTCTGAATAACCTGTTCAAATATTATATATTTCCGATTAAATTGTACCTGAGTTTTAAACAACAAAATGTTGTTTTAAAACGTTCATATCTATTTAATATAGGAACTTAGGTATATTATAGTTACTTGAACACTAAACAACCCTTCTAAAGCTCTCTTATTCAATATAACAGTTTATTGCGTACATTTTTGCAAAGTCGACGTGACGCCTACGAAGAAGATAACTTTATTGAGGCATATCGTGTAGGTGTGTATATGACACTTTAATTTAGCTCGCAACCTAATGCGCCTTGCCTGTCTCGAAGTATTTTAGTGAGAAATGTGGAATTACCGGTATTGCATGGGAACTGGACTCATCCCGTTCTTTCGTTTCGAACTGGTCGCGGTCAATGGAACATACGTCTAGCCGTGCCGTACCCCGATGTAAAGTAAGAGAGCTATATTGTTCTCCTTACTCTTTTAATTGTACCAGTAAAATCTTAAAGGACGTTTTGCAAGTCAGACCCCTTCAAATACTTCCCTCCCTCGTAAATAAGGCCACGTGGCAGACTATTAAATCGAGCGCACCTTTTATAAAGGGTCTCATAATACAGGTTCACTTTACGTCTTATTTTTATTCAATACACAGACAAGTTTCAGCAATAGCACTACTTGTGACTTCCAGGTTCACTTAATAATAGGTTTATATACTTTGATTTATAATTAATAAAGTCATTGTATACGTCTAAAAAATGACGTGGCTTATGTTACAAACTGTATCCTTTTTGCATAGACGTATTTAATTATTATGTATGTGGAAGAAAATGTAAACATAATTCGATGTAAGAATTGTATTTATATGTGAATTTAAAAACCTAATTATGTTTTTTGTGATTTCTCTTATTTTACTGTCATTACTTTGCTTGGTGTTAATTGAATAGAATGTTTGTGAACTTTTTTCCTACGTCTAGACGTCTAGTTGAGATTGAGTTAATGCATTTTCGATTCACTGACTTTTTGTACGAGCCATAAAGTTTAATATTTGTGTTAGGTATGTGAAAAGAACTGATATTTATTTGTTTCCATATCTTTGTATATGTGTAAGTTTCAGAAAGTTCAATCAATAGTATTAAAATCATGACCTACATCGATTGTAGAGGAAGTGTACCAAATATGGAATAGCAAAATGAAAACTTTAATAAAATCGAGAAAAGAGTTATTTAATAATTAAAGTTTTCGTTATAGACTTAAGAAATATAATACTTTGAATCAATAACATCTAAATGTTTAGGAGATGAAAACTCTTCGTTTAAATTTGCAGAATATAAAAAATGAAAAAATAGAACATCAAATAAAAGTGACCCAAATATGGAATACAGTATTCCATAATTGGGACCCCAAGATCATAAGAGAATAAAAGAGGTTCTTAACCATTTAAGCAAAAGTTATAAATTATATCTGAAAATTCAGCCCCTGAGCATTCAACGTGACGCCAACATCGACATGCTATGCACTGAATCCACTCCTCGCCCTTAGTGTCGTAGCTATAAAGGCCTGAACAAATATGTGGCGGGTAAAAACCAAAGAATGTCTTCACGTTTTCCTTCGTGAACCCTTTGGCCCGTGCAACTGATGTAGGGGTACGCAAAGAAATTTGATCCTTCTGGCGCTTTATAAATCCTTTAAACCAATTACAACCACCTGTAAGATTGTTAAAAGGATGCTGAATGTTATTTCTATTTGCCAGTTGGTAAGCGATTTTTTCGTGTAAGTCCAAAATATGTTCTCTCCATGTGTAGCAAATATTGAACTAACTGACTCTATATTTCTGGACCGAGGACCGTTTTACGCCCTAACGGTGAATCTATGGCATTTTCATCGGATGATTTACACAGCCAAAATAATGTAGTACAGGAATAGCTTTTTTTCATATTCTCTTTGTACCACACATTGGGTGTTTTTCCTTCGGCTGGCATTTTTGACCAGTACCTGCCATGAATGGTAAGTTAACCGTTAATATTATTTCTAACAATAACTGACCTCCAGTAGCCCTAATATGGAATAGTATTCCATATTAGGGCTACTGGAGGATTCCATATTAGGAACATTATACGATGAAACAAAAAAAACTGGCAAACAAATATACATTTGCAGATCAGTAAATTGAGAAGGATAACCAAAAATAACAACTTTCGGCAACATATTTACATTCAGAACACTATATTTTACGGTCTACACTGATTAATAAGTAAATAAACAAACTCACTCAAATATGCAATCGCGACGCGCAAAAACTTTTTCACTCGCCTATCCAACATCTGATGCGCTCTGGTTGCAGACGCGTACTGGCAGCGAAATGAGTGTGGGGAAAGGGGTCATCTGACGTAGCGTTCGAAAACCTATGCCCTTTCGTTTTTAAGTTTATTTGTTGGTCCATATTGGGGTCGTATTCCATATTTGGTACACTTCCTCTACTATACTAAGTATGGTGCATTGATTTCAATGTTGTCAAAAAACATTAAATATCTAAACTTACTCTGAAAAATATGGTTCATGTAAAATTTTTATCCTTTCTTTTCGGATTCACTCAATTGCATTCCACTTATTAAGATAATAAGTGTAGTCTCTTTTTACATAAATCACATAATAATAAAACTTAAGTTGAATTCCTGTCTAACGATCCAACAGGAAGGAATATATCTATAACCAAAATCCAGCCGACACGATTGACAGATAATAAGTCATATTTTTATCTATTTTAACGATTTTATTATTTCTCTTTAACAGGTTTTGTACTGTTTTGGTATTTACATTTACAGTGTACATTTTCAGGACAGTAAAATTCAATGTGGCCCTGCCATCAAAGTCGGTTTGTTATAGGTTTTGACATAGCTATCACAGCCAGCTTTGATGAGCATGGCCCCATTCGTAACAGCACGCATCTGTTTAAGAAGCCGTGTTGTTCAGACCGATGCAGCCAGCAAAACAATGTTTCTCGGACCTAGCCTGTCAAAGCGGGTGTGAAATGTGTTTCAGTTTCATATCACAGCCACTTTGATGTGGTCGGTTTACGGAGACTAGTCCACAGTTCATCAACTCTTGGACATCTGTAGGTGCCGTCGAAGCAGAGGAAGACCGCGGCCCACTCGTGAAAATGGTTGTGCAATGTAGTCCATTCATATCACAGCCATTTTTGACGAGCTGGGCTACGAGCAGACCCTCAGCCCGAATAAAAAGAAAACTAAGAAAAGAGAAGAAAAGAAATGGGGCTGTTTGGCGCTCACAAAGTGGCTGTTTTGTGCGTTTACCTTGTCATATCACAGCCAGCTTTGATGAGCGCTGCACGCCCTTCAATCACTTAATTAGAAGAAAGAAGATAATACTGCTGTTCTTCATCATTACTAACTGCAAAACTTATGTTTATATTATTTAAAGTCTATGTGTACTGAATTTTTTATTTAAGCATATTTGAAAAATTTTCAAGCAGCATTTTCGTAGTTCAGGAAGAGAGAAGAAGATTTGCAGCGAAGAAGTCGACAGAGTGGTTGTGATTATGGTTTCTAGCGCATATCACAGCCAGCTTTGTTGACTTTTTTGTTGCTATATTCATCATTGAACAATTCGCCGATCAAACTGTACATAGGTAGTATATGATATGGTGTTATGTATAGACTACTTTATAGTTATAAACTGGAGTGGGCTGGAGCATTTGGACTGCCTATGAGTCTGCTATGACTTATAGGTTGTCTAAATGCTTTTATTGTATATATAGTATAGTACTATAGTAGCTGTAGTGTTGTATATAGTTCATAGTATTTTGTTTAATAAAGGCATACCGCCGGAAAAAAAAAAGTTATAAACCACTTATTTTTTAAAATGTTCATTAATATTATGTACTATTGTATTGTATTTTTCGTGGAATTTGCCGTGTAATGTCCACTTCTGTTCTGATAATAGTGCACATCTCCCTTCGAATGCCACACTAAACGGCTAAATGTCATATAGGCTTCCGTGATTCCCACGATGTCGGCAGTCAACCTAGTAGGGAACATAAACTGTAGATACTTACTCGAACACTAAATTATTTGAAGAGTTAACTATATTAGTTTATCATTATGCTAAAGTTTTGGATATATATTTTTTACTTTATAGCTTTTTGTGATTTGATATTAATATATTTTCTCGTTTTCAGGTACATACGTACTAATTCATCTTATGGACTAGGATCCAGTTATGAAGATAACATTAAATATAAAGGCGTACCCCTGTTATTTGTCGTCATATACCTATAGTTTACGTTATATTTTTCACAATAAATATGCTTGCGAAAATGCTTCCAAATATTATTTAAACCCTACTTTACTTACATTATTATAGTTTAAATGAAAATGAAAAATATATTTATTGATGACACCAGCAATACTTATACATAAAAACATAAAAGATATAAATATAATTCATACGATTAATTGCTTAACATCATAAACTGGTCTCCAACTCAGCATTTGCTAGTTTAATTTAAAACCATCTTTTACATCTAGGTCTTATGTAGAGAACAATGTTTAACTGGTAACATATCAAATTTAAAATATTTTAAACGTTAATTACAAGGATAGAATCCACCTGACAGCATGTCTTCTATCCAGACGCACTTTGTATATATTTCATTTTATTAGTATAACATAGGTATTTTATAAAAAATAAGGTTAGTTCTGATCGGAATATATAGACCTGTTTCCCGAAAATATGGTTATATCTATGGTCATATACAACATAGAGGCGGCCTGGATAATACTTACCAGCCACCTGATACATTATTAACGAAACTATTGAAGAAACAATAGTTTTATGGAGTACTTTGAGTAGCATTTTTTTATTACTGACAGGCCACGCGTTGACACTTCCTTATTTCATCAGTTGGTACTCGTTAATGATAATAAGTAAGTTTTACGAATGGGAACTGACTCTTAAGGAAAAAAACGTCAAAGTAGATGAGTTAAGATTGAAGATGTGCTATATGGTTACTGTAACAGCCGGATCGTCCACTGCTGAACACCGCCTCCCCAATAAGGGGGTATTTGCCATAATCCCCACGCTTGGCAGGCGTCTTGGGGATCGCAGTGTAAGTTGGCAGTTCTTTAGAAGACGCTGCTGCCCACCTTCCAGTATTTTTCCCTTACTCTTACGACACCCAGGGGGTGATATAGGGAGGTGCGATTCTAGCCCTGCACCCCAGGGGGCTATATGGTTATGATGGTAAAATCAATTCGACGAAAAATGAAATACTGAAAGAGATGAACAAGTAAATAATATAATTGTTATTATATTTTATTTTGAATGTGATAGGCAATTAAGACAAAGACTGTACAGCAATGTTATTATATAAGTGGAGGGCAGTAAGAATAGTGCAGGAAGGAGAGAAGAAGAACTACAGTCGTAAGCGATAACGATTAATGAGTAGAAATATACATTCATTTGCCGTGGTACTATTAGATAGTATACAGATCAACTCTGTTAATGAATACCCACCACGACGCATCCTGGCGTTGCCGTAGTAGAATACTAAGGTCTGGTATAACTAGACTATGCAAAATTTTTAATTGTGAAAAAATATTACTAAATCATAAGAATAAAACATACATTAATAAAATAGAACGGAAAGTTCCGCTCCAGACGGGTTCAAGGTCACGATATTAGTCTAGACGTATTTCGTACCTAATTAGTCAAAAAGACATGGACAGTTCTTTTTATTCATCCAATGCTAAAATTTGCTGATCGGTTAAGAACGGCTAAGCAAACTATGCTACGAGCGCTACGAAGAGTTTTTTTATTGAGCTTCAATAAAAACTTACTTACAGCCGCACAAGAAGATCAACCAATTTTTAAGACCTGTTAAGTGCAATATTCCCCTACAAGATGCAGTTGTTTACAAACTTGATTGTGAATATGGTCTGTCATACATTGGGCACACAAAGAGGAGAGTTAGTATCCGGGTAAAAGAACACATTGCTGACATGAAGAACAGACGCTCGACCAAGTCTGCGGTTTGTGAACATGCCCAGGACAAACCCAAACCCTACATTCGGTTCAACAAGCCAAAAATCCTTGCCAGAGAGACCCGGTTTATGCCAAGAGTGTTACGCGAGGCTATTGAAATCAAAAAGTATGCAAATTTCAATAGAAATGTTGGTTGGCAAGAACCACCTGCTTGGGATCCTGTTATCAAATCAATTAAATCCCTTGGCTGACACAAATCTGCAAGACCTCTGGACACTGTGAGCGAATATTGCGTGAATAGGGAACGTTATGATTAATATCAAAAAATTCTGACGCTACACCAAATAATTTCTTAATAACTCAGGTGACAAATGAAACCAATTAGTCACCCCGTGACCACGATCACTGCAAAGTGTTTGAAACGTCGGGACAACGTAATGAAAAAATATACGCGATTTAAACCGTTTAAAGTTGTTTAATTAACCATCAGCCGTTGACCTTTTCTCGATCGCTTTATCTTACTTAATTGTGTGACGTGAGCCTGTATGTATCATATGTTATATTTGTGTATTGTGTGAGGTAAGTTATACTTAAATGGCTTCATTTGGTATGGTACTTAAAATAACATATTATTTATAATAGGTATCTATAATGTAGGAAAAGTTACATAATAATGTAGGCGAGTATTATAAATCACATAATCTTTTGAATAACTAATACAGAATATTGATTTCAAAAGAAAAAAAAACTAACATTTTAGAAACATTATCTACCTATCACAAGCTACGAGTATATTTAACAGTAAGCAACCTGGCAAAACGCATTGGACTACAGGGGTGTAACGTCATGAAGGGGTAGTTGGTATATAAATGGCGGCGTGTGGGACCCGGTCAAAGAAGATTCCGTTCTACTCTGTAATTATGTATTCTTATGGTTAAATTTCAGAATAAGACAAATCTGTATATTCATACAGAGAAATCAGCACCTAATTACAAATTTCTTGAGATATCGTTGCCTCTATCAATTATTTTCGTATATGGTATTACTATATGACCTACATTATTAGTAACAATATCAAACAAGTTAAGCTATGAAAAAACAATGTAGCATTAGCAAAAATCTTCCCAAAAGAAGACCCCAAAATCTTCTTTATAATGGAAATACAAAGAGGGGACTAAGCCAAAGTTTTAAATCGAGGCACGCCCTGTCAACAACGACCTAAATCCTGCGATCTGTCAAGATCTTGTATTCGCTCGCACAACTTCACGGAAAATCCATAAGAAGGAAGCTTCGAAAGAAGCAATTTATGTCTGACCCGATCAGGCTTTCGCTTAGTCCCATAGAGCCGTCAACGCCGAACCCTTCGACTCAACCATCTCCTTCCATCCAAGCGTAATGTATACTAGAAAATCACTAGCTGAGCGACCACGACGAAAACCGTACCAGCGATAGATAATCAGTTAGTGCTTTTCTAGATACTTCAAGTGCTGGTGGTTGAACTTATTGATAATGAATTCCATTATCTTGGAGAACAGAGACTATTGCATTAGGGTGGTAGTAGGACGGAACTAAGCGTTCAGCTTATTTGGGATCCAGTGCACCAGAGCTGTACTCTTCCGTATTTTTAGGACAACGCCTGATATGTAGGAGAGACGGTATAGATGCGTCAGATCAGAACCGGTGTCTACTCTGGAGCATAAGTCCTGTTCTGCTATCTGTCTAATAGTGCTGCTAACGAAGGGATGCCATCAGGACCAAATGACTTATGAAGGAGAAATGTGCTAAGGGACTATTCTCCTTGGATTTTAGGACATTACGTACAGTACGCAAACATACTGAATAGTTCTATAACTGGAGCACCACATTGGCATCAAAGTCAAACGTCAGTGACTTCCGGATCATCTAACAAAAAACTTGCCTCAATGGGTACGATGCAAAAAAGACCGCATTCCTCCTCAATCTTCTAACCTGCATAGCAGTGCCACTGACGAACGTAGGCCACGAAACGGGGTCGAGTCAGGCGTGTAACCGGCATATAACTCCGGATCAAGGAATGATCCGATGATCCCAGAGGAGCGTTAACGGACACTGAGTAGCTGTCCGGGTGAGAGATCAGCAGAAGGCCAATAGGGAAGTTTTTTGTTCATTCAAATCTAGGATCAGTGTAGGTGAGGTAATTATTTGTGTCAGATCATAAGTTAAAACGAAATAGTGAACAGAACTTTCCGCATGATCGGTGGTGCGTGTACAATATCACCAGTTATAGAGACCAGTTATATTGAAGCGAGCTTAAAACTTGCTAAGTCTTATATTGAGGTAGGTAATACTATCCCGAACCGAAGGCCTTCAACATAGCTTAACGACTGCTGTCCTAAGTCAACAACCGGGAACGATGCGAGCGAGAAATAGGAAAGAAATTCACGAAATCCACGTTTCGTATTCACTTTTTCTCTAGCAAAACTGAGCTGATTCCGTTATTTTTTACTGATTCTGAAAAAAATTGTACCCAATAAAATCATCTAGACTTGTATCATTTTTTTAAATTTGTCTTAAGTAGTCTTCTAATCATGGCGGTAAAACGAGGTTTTTTGGGTCATATTTTTTTAGTAATAATTGCTGCATAAAAGGAAATGATAGGGTTATTATGCAAAAAATATTGCTCCAAAAACATGATCAAATAAGATAATAGAAGAATACATTTTATGCAGAATCATACGCAGCATTCCCTTTAAGTCTCTCCGAAGCACGGAGATGCCCAGTAAATGCAATACTAGAATCAGCATTTCGCAGCGAAATCATCAGTTTAGAACAATCAGCAAGATCCATTACGAAAGCTTCAAAATGCATAAGGGTTTATTAAAAGCATTCATGTTATTCTACATTTAAAACAGTTTGTTGCCAATCGCTATTTCTCAATGTGTATAATTATCGTCGTAATACAAATGATCAATGACTTATTTAATTTCTCCATGAGTTAAAAACTTTTTTTACATCTTTATACAAGTATAAACTGTGCTAGGGTAACCTAATCGTATATTACGGCTGCTATTTTTTTTTAATAAATAGCGAACCTTTATTCGTAGGTTAGAGTACGTCATAATACCTATGCCTAATACGCGCAGAAATATAAATACTTATAGGTAGCACATAATATACATTTAAATAAAATATGCTACCATAACAGCTGCGGCTACGCCCGCGCGTATTTTGGTTATCGCGCAAAACCATTAATCTCTTTTTGCGCAGTTCGATAACTCTATCCTATGTCCTTTCCCGGGTCTCAAACTATTTCCATGCCAAATTTTATCCAAATTAGTTCTGTAGTTTTTAAGTTTATTATCGTTGCATACAAAAATATAAATCTTTCCTCTTTATAATATTAGTGTAGATTTCAATGTATGCTGCCAGTGCCAGTCAAGCGAAGATGTTTTATAGCTACACTCTTTTGTATGGTCTGAGTAATACGTAGTGTAGTAGTATAGGTAACTACTTAGTAAATCCTGCCTGCAATTTAATATAAGGCGCAGTGTTGGTATTGAAAAGTTATTAGGGATCATAATAATAAGCTAGCCTCGCTTTCATAGATTCGACTATACGCTCTAGTGCCTATCAATCAGGCCACACTCCCTATCTAGCCACTAATATCATGCAGCCGCCGCCCGTCCCGGCAGACTGATCCGATCATACTCGGGCGGGTATTAACGTAAACCAGGAACAGACAATGTCCAATTACTGATACATCCGCTCGTCCATCCTGTTGAATCTAGATCCCAAGTAATCCCAACACAATAATCATCCTCATCTCGTGTGATCAACTGCAACATAGTTATATTCATCGTACACAACTCTGTCAACAACAATATAATTCTACATTGTATAAGACTTCTTTCAAATAGGTAATTCATTGTATAAGAAAGTAAGTAGTTTTATGGTAAAAGCGTACTTAATAAAAAGTGTACGTTACGCAGTTTTATTTTGCATGCAGATTATTTTTTGCAATTTTTAGTGCAATGGGGCCCCGAGTAGGTACACGGTGAACGTGATGACCGTGCATGGGTGCATGGGTTCTTCACCAACATTTAATTTTCTCCGTAGTCGTAATGACTTATCCCAGAGACGTTAGTATCTCTTTCATTGACCTACTCTTCGAACACAAATGAAGTCGTGGCCACAAATTAATTATTTATTACATCTGTAATATGTTGACTATTTTCCCCTCACAAGCTCGGAAAGGTTATGCTTGTCGTTAGTGTGAAATATGCTTTTCACCCACTAACGAAAAAAGATTTTAATATCGAACATTTATAAAAACTCCACAAATACGAGTATGAATTTATTTTCAATACCATTAAATGTAAAAATTCTACATATAATTTTAATATTAATTAAGACTTATGTACAATATTATTTAAGTTGTTTTTCTTGCCTGGAGTGAGGTGAAAAATTGTTTGTTGTGCCGGCAGCAAACTTATTTTGCGTCTCATACCTTTGAAACCTTCGGTGCGCTTAGGATTTTATTTTTCCACTCGTTTCGCTCATGGCAATAACTGACTGATAACTGACCTGACTCTGACCTGACTCTGAACTGACTCTGACCTGACTCTGACCTGACTCTGACCTGACTCTGACCTGACTCTGACCTGACTCTGACCTGACTCTGACCTGACTCTGACCTGACTCTGACCTGACTCTGACCTGACTCTGACCTGACTCTGACCTGACTCTGACCTGACTCTGACCTGACTCTGACCTGACTCTGACCTGACTCTGACCTGACTCTGACCTGACTCTGACCTGACTCTGACCTGACTCTGACCTGACTCTGACCTGACTCTGACCTGACTCTGACCTGACTCTGACCTGACTCTGACCTGACTCTGACCTGACTCTGACCTGACTCTGACCTGACTCTGACCTCACTCTGACCTGACTCTGACCTGACTCTGTCCTGACTCTGACCTGACTCTGACCTGACTCTGACCTGACTCTGACCTGACTCTGTCCTGACTCTGACCTGACTCTGACCTGACTCTGACCTGACTCTGACCTGACTCTGACTTGACTCTGACCTGACTCTGACCTGACTCTGACCTGACTCTGACCTGACTCTGACCTGACTCTGACCTGACTCTGACCTGACTCTGACCTGACTCTGACCTGACTCTGACCTGACTCTGACCTGACTCTGACCTGACTCTGACCTGACTCTGACCTGACTCTGACCTGAATCTGACCTGACTCTGACCTGACTCTGACCTGACTCTGACCTGACTCTGACCTGACTCTGACCTGACTCTGACCTGACTCTGACCTGACTCTGACCTGACTCTGACCTGACTCTGACCTGACTCTGACCTGACTCTGACCTGACTCTGACCTGACTCTGACCTGACTCTGACCTGACTCTGACCTGACTCTGACCTGACTCTGACCTGACTCTGACCTGACTCTGACCTGACTCTGACCTGACTCTGACCTGACTCTGACCTGACTCTGACCTGACTCTGACCTGACTCTGACTTTTACTTTATAAAAAAAAACCATTCTACCGTTACATACGCAATGGAAAATATGTAAATGTATGTAATGTAAATATATCCAATTATATGGCTATTTATAAAAGGTTTAGCAGAACATTATAAATAAAAAGGTAAATTGTAATAAAAGACATTCTAGGACATTAGTGCTGTTACGCAATAATAATTTTATAATAATAATTGCTAAACTTAGTCTTGTTTAAAAAAACATTCTACCGTTACATACGCAATGGAAAATATGTAAATGTATGTAATGTAAATATATCCAATTATATGGCTATTTATAAAAGGTTTAGCAGAACATTATAAATAAAAAGGTAAATTGTAATAAAAGACATTCTAGGACATTAGTGCTGTTACGCAATAATAATTTTATAATAATAATTGCTAAACTTAGTCTTGTTTAAAAAAACATTCTACCGTTACATACGCAATGGAAAATATGTAAATGTATGTAATGTAAATATATCCAATTATATGGCTATTTATAAAAGGTTTAGCAGAACATTATAAATAAAAAGGTAAATTGTAATAAAAGACATTCTAGGACATTAGTGCTGTTACGCAATAATAATTTTATAATAATAATTGCTAAACTTAGTCTTGTTTTTTAGTCGCTAAACTTAGTAGTTACAACGTAAGTTGAACTATAGGTGCCACTCCATCCTCATGCGATGGTAAAGAGCTAGAGGATAAATTAGAGTTAGGAGTATTATGTCATATGAGCTTAGCAGTCAAACATACCGCGGCTATGGGGTTGGATGGCGCGAGTTTATACCACACTTGACTATTTTTTTCCTTTCGTTGTGGTTTTGTAATATAAACCGCAGAGCATGCGTGATTGCATAAATAAAAATAATAAAATTTCGAGCACATAAAAAATGTTAATATGTCCCGTGGTAAAACCATTAAAATGTGAAAAGGCTGAAAATGATTACCATTAACAGTTCATATCAACTGGGTGCAAAATAGCGTTTTCGGTAGAGATTTTTCATATTATTATTGGATGTCCTTGTGGGCATTGTTCTGCAGTCTGCCTTTTGAAGGGTTAGCAACCCCTCGCCCAACGCCCGACGGGGTTATAATATGCCGAGAGCGGTCAATAGCATCCTAGTTGTCCATTCTTAATCAAATATAATGGTACATTTTAGTTATTATAACATCATTTCTGAGATTCATTGACCCCACGTGAGTGGCGCTGTGGTAGGAAGAGGATGATTGTCTGAATATAGATAATTGAAATGATACTTGATCATCCCTTCCGTCACAGACTTTTCAGACCCGTTTAGTGCAGGTGCTTTTGATTGTTAGAGTAACTAAACACGTCTGAAAATTTACTGATTCGTGCTTAGTGAATAGCGAAGTAGAGTGATTAGATCCGAGTTCTGATAAAACTGTATAGAATATAAGTAAATACAAAAAGAGCCCAAGATGCGGCTCTACCTATTATTTAAAAGGTTTAGAGAGACATGCAAACTATTAAAAAATAATCTCTGAATACTAGCTTCAAAAGTGCATATTGCACATCATAGGCAGATGTTCATTGTTACCTGTTTTATTAGTACCTACCGATCTGATAAGTAATGTACTGATTCAAAATAACCATTTAAAAGGGTTATTTAAGTATAACTACTTGAGTTGTTGTACAGCATTTAATTTAAGTAAACAAACAAGGAGGCCAGTATTTTCCTTAATTTAATTTATGAAACCGTATGGGTTAGTGCTGAACTGATAGAAAAAAACATTTATTTGCCGTGGTACCATTAGCTGGTTCCTTTGATGGTACCACGGATTTTGTTTTTTATAAATCATGGTAACATTACATCGTTACAATATAAATGCCCCTGGGCTTGCGGAAAAATATTAATATTATGTTACCTAATTACTTTAATAGTTTGTTATATTATGGCATATATTGATTGACTGCTGCTAAAGTGGCTCCTGATGGCGTATTGCTCGATTTAGGTTTAATATTTGGGTTTAACATATTTTTAGTTACACGGAAATAGGTCTTAGATATGGCAGATGTCAAACAGAGTTGATGTCATATTTTTCCAAAATATCCAATCCAAACTGCCCCAAACATTAATCTTAACTATGTCTGATAGAACTTTACAACAACTGATATTAGAATAAATGATATATTTTCAGCGTATCAAAAATTCAGAGTTTAACTCGTTTTTTTTATGTATACAAGTAATTTTAAGCAATTCTGCAACTTTTATACAATCTCTTTCACTGACTCAATACACTTGAAAAAGGTAAAATATTGTTTTGAGGCCTGGTAATAATACTATACGGATAATCGTTTCTTTGTTGGATAACCATCAGGCAAAGGCTTGGCCGTCTCGGCAATAATTAACAAATAAAAACAAACAGTCTAGTGGTATCTTCAAAGCTACTATTATGTAATTTCCATCAGTCATCATTCAAGTTGTTGATGATCTACCTCTGCCCTTTTTACTCTACTGTCCAAAAAAGGAGAGTTATGTATTCAAGGTATGTGTTATGTATTTTTGTGAGTTTCTTTATTTCCCATAACTTATAAACGGTCTTACCAATTTAAATGTAAGAGATATCGTTAGATTCGTCTTGACAGCGCAAGTGACACTAAGTACATAAAAATAAATGAAAACACAAACTGGCGGATTTATTACGTTTCAAATTTTTTTTTCTTTTCAAACTTATCGAGTTTGCTTTCAAAATGAAGGGCTTGAAGACACGATTCCATAAATATATATAACTTTCAGTTTTATGTATAATGTAACGATAAAACGTTTAACGAAAATAAATAATTTGCTGACGGGTATTTTAATTAATTTATACTTACTTGTATATCATATTTAACACTTGGTTTGTTATATCACTTTCTTCGCTAGTCTTATAACGTTATCACAGTAGCGCAATTATTAATAGATTTTTTGTCATATCCGTGACTTGGTATTCTCTGTTTCTCGGTTATAATATTTATTGTTGGATGGAACCAACGAAATTTATTCAAATAGTATGAAACTATATGCTGTATTGTGCTGTTTGAGTTTAACGACATCAGCCAGGTATGATAATTATCACAAAATATCATAGACCCATAATTAAAATAAAATCAAATGCAACTAATTAGGATGAACTTTCGCTACGAGTGCAAACCAATAGAGTTTCGTTTTGCGTGGGCAGAAATCTGTAGATTTTGAAGCGATGTAACTGATTTGGAGCTTACATAAGCTCCTCAGCTTCTTGAGCATTCGTGGGTCGAGTCACATGTGGTCCTACTCAGCCTTCGTGACCTGTCGCCATTTCATCCATCCTGTATTTATCCTGTTTATAACATCCCGTCCCGTTAAGAGATGGCTGTAGTCGCAAAAACAATATGCATAAGGGTTGTAATGCTTTTGACACAGAGGACGCTATCTTATGCTGAAACTTCTTGTCACTATCGGATTGCGTAGGAGTGATAGAGAGGCAGCGACGGTGAAATCACGATCAGTTTAAGTAAAATCCGAAAGTAAGCTTAAGAACACAAATCTATAATCGTAAATCGAAAATATATTTTTTCTTGTACCTCTTGATAAGGTTTTGTCATTTTGTTAATATATTTTCACACATATTCATACGTAAATAATTAAGATATATACAAGTTTCGTTCCAAGAGTAATTTGAAAGGCAACTTTGTAATTTTAGTTTGAGAAAATTTTATGCAACCGTCTTTCGGACTTTAGATAGATAACACTATATTGTACTTTCTTATGATAATTAATATAACTAACAAAATATTTCATCTTAAGATAAAAAAAATAGTACAACCGTTTTTACTTGGCCTTAGATAATGTTATTATGATAAACATAACTTTCTTACAATAAACTAACTTGCTACAAACTAAATACATTTTGCTAATAATCTGTTCAAGTATAGTACATTACTGCAGAGGCCAGCAAAGGAGGCATTGATGGACGAACCTGTAAAGACGTGTAACGTGTAAGACGACGTAAGTCCATCAATCCTAGTTGTGGCCAAGGCTTGTATAGTGCTTTTCTCAAATAATGCGCGGAAATTAAAACAAAGTAGTATGTACTTAGGCAGATTTTTTTATTTGAAGATACTGTTGTTAAATGTACAATTTATGAATTTTAAAGAGGACTTCCAGGGAATAAGTTGGTTTGGGATAAATCTAAAGAGGTGAAAAAAGAGGTGAAGAATTTCAGGTGGCGTTGAATTAAGTTCATCACACTCATTGTCTTCACTTGAACTCATTTTGTCGAAACAATTACTTTTCAAAATCAATGACTATCAACAAACAACAATAAAGTTGCCCGCGTTAAAGTGTTCATTTGTTTATTTTTCAATAAACAGCGTTCTATTAGCAAGCCAGATCGAAATTTAAATAATTGGTTGCCATGCTTCGAAGTAAAAGATCGTTCCATTTTAAATTACACGACAGATATAGATTTTCATATTTTTTTTGCCGGCCGCTGCGCGCATTTATTTGACCAGTACAGCAATTTCGATTTATCTCGAAGAAGGTTGTCAAAATAATGCTCACATTTCCAAGCATGTTTGAGAAATAGTTATTTAGCCGATGTCAGATGTAAGATCTCAGTACATGTGCTATTTGTGTTTGTAGTACTAGTTTCGTATCCATCAACCTGGAGCAGCCATTTAAACTGTCAGGCTGAAAGACATAAGGCCATATTCGATTTTTACTTGTCTTATTCTTTGTGTTGTTAGAGAAGGCAGACCGACTCAAAATCAGCGGATTAAGCATAGACAGATGACGATGTTAAGGGTGTTGTAATGAAACTAAAATGGAAATTATTATAAAAAAGTATATCAGAGGAAGTTTGAGAGCAGCGTCGCAGTAGATGTTATACAAGGATCGTAAGGAATCAATTCCCTTACGAGGTATTTAGACGGACGACCGTAGCGAGGATGGCTATAGTCCGAGAAGGAATTGATGACTTTCACCCGTGTTAAACACTCTACTTTTCATTTCAATAATAGGAAAGGTAAAAAATAATAGTTTTACTAAATTATAAATTAAAAATAATAAAATGAATAGCACCTATTTAAAATTAATGAAGCTAAATTTTGGTTGCAATATTTACGCACGGCTATCTTACGAATAGGAATTGATGACTTGCACCCTTGTTAAACACTCTACTTTTCACTACAAATATCAAATCAAATCATTTATTTGCAGAGTACAGGTAATACAAAGGTAGTCATAATAATATTATTGTTCGCCATACTCAACCCTGGTAGGGTATGCAAATTAAAGGTAACTAAATTTAACCATCCATTGAATATGAGGAATATAAAAATTGTTTTTCTATAAAATTTATTGATATTAAGAACATGAGTAGAACATATTTAAAATTAATGCAGTTATAGTCCAAGTAGGCGTCGATAACATACATGCATGTTTAACACACTACTTTTCAATTAAGCCGGGCTTTTACCCTTTTATTCTCGAACCGAATGGTCTAACCCGTGACGTCATATAGTAGCTGCAGTGTTGTATTTACTTTGAAGACTGTTGTTATAATAAAGGATAATTTAAAAATCAAAAGGAAATTAAGTATAATTTAATTTTAAGCAATACCACAGATTAATATCGTAAAATATCGTAACAAACACTATGAAATATAAAAAATTGCTCTCTGCTCTCAATATCACTGATTTGCAACTATGTTCGTAGTTTCGTAGCATCGCCTACGCATAAATCTCGTAGCTCATTATTCTAAGTAATTTTTAGTTCCAACCTCTCAAAATCCATTCAAGAACTGTCAGTTTCAACACATTTTTCTTCTTCTGATATGAAAAAAATACACTACTATATACATGTGGCGTACTTATGCATATTGTGACATTTCAACTTTTACAACTTTTTGAATCGTTACATATCAAAAACAGTGGCTTGTAGAAAAAAGTTTTGAAATATTATCTGTAGATAATTTTATGATCTATAATTTTTGTCTGCAGTATTTTTATGATAAAAGTTACCGTTTTGGAGAAAATAGCGAAAATTTCATTTTGTTGACATTTGGCCTTGAATATTTTTTTTCCATACAGGGGAAAGATCGGGAACTTTCAAATTTTATTTTTGATCATATTTCAAACAATCTTACTTATTTTCAGCTTAGTGGGAATTTATGTAGCTTTACTCTTATTTTTTGGTCTAATTTGACCGGACTAGTACTAGTTTAATTAAATTTTTATTTCGATATTAGGTTTTGCGTACTTAAACATAAAATCCCTGAATATAACGTGCGTTACCCGTTAGCGAAACATACGGTTTGACAGACAGACAACAGCGGAGTCTCATTAATAGGGGTCTGTTTTGCCCTTTGGCTATGGAAAATTAAGAAGTAAATTAATAATAATAACTGAGTTTGCTAGGTTTTCAATTTACCATTTATTTTCCCTTTAAATGTTAATATTAGTATTCCCATACAAAAACATTTTTTCGATAGTTTTTGAAAATAATTAAATATAACTTAAAACTGACAAAAGCATAAATATTAGGCTCAAGAATAGGTATGCATGTTAAATTTCACTGAGTTTGAACTCTTCGTTTTTAAAATATTACGAAACTACGTTTGTATGGCAAGCGCATCGAAGACACTAGTCTTTGTCTAAAATCTACGTTTCTTAGGGCATTGCGAAAGTGTTGTGATACACGTTTATCTAAAATTAACCATGTACTGTCACCACTATCATGGCGGAAATTCACAATATCCTCCTCACATTACAAGCGGAAAATCTATTAGGTATGGTACATGTTATCTAATACGATTCCATCGCCTCAGGTACCTACGTAATTATAATGAGCCAGTGATGCCTTGCCATCTGATATCAGAACATCAAAACAATGTTTATTATATTCATTAGAAAGCTTTTATTTAGTTTCACCTGTCCAGATGTTTGTCATCAAATCTTGCAAATTAAATTTGATCCACATCCCAGTTACTGATTGAGCTAAAATTTTCCATACATGTGTAAATCGCGTGACAATGCAATATTATGATGACATGGTGCTGATCTGATGATGGAACTCGGAGGGGGCCATAGGAACTTCATAATGAAACGACACAACCACATCGAGTTTGGGCTCATTTTATTTGTATGGTAGTAACTTCAATACATTCCTGGAATCATTGGCATTGAAGCCTTCAATCATCTGTTGTGGATTGTCCCATCTCAAACGGTCAAGAAGTTCTATAAATGACTGTTGGTCGGAACCTGATTGCCTGTGGGCGATTTTAGAGACCACACATTTTTTTATAATTCAAATTCAAAGTTTTATTAGCGGACAACAGAGATCCATTTTGCTAGCTTAGAATAAAATATGTTAGTAGTTACTTAATTAAACAATTTAAAGATATAATAACATATGAAAACACATATTCAAGAGGTCATATACTCACGAGGCATCTCGTGTGCAATCATTTTTCGCACGAAATGCGAAAAATGATGATATGACGCGATAAGAAACATTAGTCGGTTTTGCTTTTCGGCTTCTTTTTTCTAAAATATTTATTGTTAATAATAACTTGAGTACTATTTAAAACTAATTGAGAAGTTAGAAGAATTTGTGAATTATAAAGTACTGTATTTATATACTCCATAACTATTTAAGTAATTAGGATCCCTCAAATTTAATACTTATTTTTTTTATTATAGATATGGAACACAACGCGTGTGCTTCGCGCAGATCCACTTCGACTAAAATAATAATAATAACGAATCAACAAGCAGCTGCCGCTGAGTTCGAAACCGCACAAATAAATAAAGTAGATACGTAATATGAATACGGAAATATTAAAACTTTAATCGAAAAACGTTGTCGAAGTGAACTTTACATTTTGCTGCGTGGTTAGATATATACGGGCGTCTGCACCGTTGAGCAGAGACGGCATAGCTCAGTGAGTTCACAAGTTCTACAAACTTTGCCACCCACCGGCGAAACTCACTCAGACTTCACCCCGCAAAGTAGACGCTGTGCCATTGGCAAACGTTAGCGCACTTCCCTATAGTAATGCTATTCGTTGCCTGTTGTAGAAGTTACGATCTGAGAGCTCGTCTCCGTGCCGTTTCCGCAAATCAATGCTGATGCCCCTATCTTTCAATATCAATGTATCACTTGTTTATTATTCTGTTAACCCGAAGGTTGATATATTATCGTTTTATTGTTTAATATTTGTCATGTTATGTCTAGGTACGTACTAGGTATCATTACTGTACTTGTAAAGTTTTAACACTGCGCCTTCGTTGAAGTATAATACACATATAGGTTTAGTAAAATATACATATCAGGTTTAGTACAATACAAATTTAATATTTTAAAAAACCTGAATAAGTCGCATACATCAAAAGTACCTAGGGATCATGTATATTTGAACTATAAGTGACTTGTTTGGCAGTAAAACGAAAAAAAAATAGGATTTTTGGTATGGTTATAGTAAACTTATATTAATTAATAATCTGTGTTTCTACCATTTACTTACACTAATCGCACAATCACAGTAATTTGGCATGCTGAAAATCAGTTCATCAAAATCACTTTGAGGAATGGCCGCCCACGTTCTTTGTAACAAGTCAAAAAGCTGTTGTAGGGTATGCACGGCATCCGTAATTGGCAGAGCTGGTCTTTGTAGCATATCCCATGCATGGGGTTGAGGTCTGGCGATTGAGCATGCCATGCCAGAACGTTGATGCAGGTGGGAGTTACGACTTACGACTCCAGTCGTGTGTCGACGTGCATTATTGTGCATAAGACGAAACGAATTACCCAAAGCTTCGCAAAGGGATGATCACTTCTGAAACAATACTCTTCGCATAAATCTGAGCATTGAGGTTGCCCCTGATCCAAATGAGATCTGCTTAAAACTTACTTGATTTACCCGAAAATGTACTTGGTCCCTAGGAACTTTTGATGTGTGTAGATCCTGCTACAGCTATGAACACATCAGCTGGTGATATTTATAAAGGAGAGCTTAGATAGTAGTGTACAATGTGACTCTTCCTCTTTTTTTCTGTTTAAATTATTATCATATCATTTAGTTTTCCTTTATTAAACACGTAATAAATAAATTATTAATAATAAATATTTACATGGTATAACATACTTACTAAGTATAATTCAGTTTAATGTTAATATAATTCGTTAAATTATAGAAAATAATATTTAATACGTAGGTACAGAAAAAAATTGCCAAGTGCGAGTCAGTCTTCGGTCTATTAGGCTTTCGTTGTTTTTTCTTTTGTAGATTGTTGCAAACCCACCAAAAGAAAAAACAATCAAACGCAGCAAAAACTAAATGATTAACAGGTTTACACGATGAGATTGACTATAACTGCGTTTTTAGTATTTGTTGGCAGCTGACAAATTACAACTAATTACAGCTATCCTAGGTATATGACTATATACCTACCTATGGAGCATAGCCGAAATTTCAGATTCCTAACGGTTTATGTGCGAATTGGTCTGAACAAAATTTCAACAATTCAATTAAAATTCATCTATTCCAATTCTAATGAAGGAGAAATCTAAAATTGATGGATGTGGACATCAGCATTCGTTTGTATTCGGAAATGTGATGATTACCGATGTGCAATATTTACCGTCAATACCTGTAGCTAATAGCCCCCTAGGTACCTTAATTATTTACTTTGGAAACCTGTTCTTTGTTACAAGCTGCGGCTCACGTAGTTTCTAATACGACATTCCGAGAATACTCACAAATATTTTGTTTATAATTCTTCAACCCCGCCTATATACTCCAAGGAACGTTAGATTTAAACTAGGATCATTAAAAAACTCAAACGTCGTCGTAAGAACTTCAGAAACGACTCGTTTCTGAAGTTATTAGTGATGTTACCTACCGAAATATAGATTTTTTCCTACTAGTGTAACCTCAGATCTTTATTTCTCTAATCTGTGAGTGTAACTAGCCAATAGGTGTAAATCGTAGCCTGTAGGTACTTAATGTTGTAACGTAACGTTTGTTTAACTGCATTTCTAAATAGATTTGCACCCTTGGCTATATAGGTGTATCTATGATTGATGTCGGATGGTAATGTATTAAAATTACTGATAGCTTTTTTAACTTAAAATTAGCTTTGTTCGGAAATTCAATAAAGGAGGCTCCTCTTATATTGATGGCATTTAAGTAGCACTGAAAAATTTAATAACCGTACGCAAAAAGAATTTTAGAGCTCTCGTTCTGCCATAGAATAAAAAGGTGTATGTACAAATTGCACAAAACTGTTTTATGCAACGCCTCAAATAGTTCAATAAGTCTTTGTTCCATTCAGAAGCTTCACATTTGAACGCCTTAAGCATTTGTGTTTCTACGCTGAATTAATCGTGGTCGAGTTTTCCTTAATCATGAACGAATGACGAAGATCGTAAGTACACGTGTAAGCGGTAACTAAGGAAAAAGAATAGCTGTTGTCAGGCGAATTATAGTCGGAGACCCCGAAATGTCTTTAAGGATGGCAAATGAGTAAATATTTCTATGAGAAGAAAAGATTTTTGATATGATTATTTGTAAGTACGGCTAATTTGCTGCCGTTGGATACACCGCATGAATTCATATCAGACCAGAAACCAGCATGTGTCAAATGTTAGAAAAAAAACTTGTTGAAATTGACAACGGATAGTCATGTGTTGTCTATGTAATCGTGACTGGAGATATGTTGCTGTTATTTGGAAATAAGGGATAGTGGTATACGTACTTATCTCCAGAGGTGATAGCAGACCAACCAAGCTGTATCTGTATAATACCTAGCTATAGATGATTTCGTGTTTTTTTTCTGCCGGGCCATGCTTTTGCAACATTAAACAGACGATACTGATTTGTACCTTGGCAACAGTTTGCCTGCCCCAAGGACTTGTACTCAAATTGCAGTATTCTTCTCGCATGAATCTCTGCTGAGAGTTTCGTTCAGACATTCATTTCTAGGTTCAAGCTCAACCCATCTATAAAGCAATCTAAGTTTACACTTGATGAATTTTTTTAAGGAATACGAGAAGAAATCATTTGTGAATATATTAAACAATAGGTTTTTTACTCCCCATTTTAGTATAAGTGGCCTAGTGCAGTTGTCAGATGCAAGTTTATATTTATCTATTATTTCCTGAATAATTAAGTGACACCGTGACGCAAACTAGCTACAAATTAGCCCCATGAAGACATGATTCCAAACAATAATATATTTAATGATTCAGAAAAATTCAAAGCCTAGGACACAATATTGAACATTTCAGAACGTCGCTGTTTATCTTAGATATCATCATATGCATACCGATTCGGAGCTCTTTTTCAGGTCTCATATCCAATATGAGATCTTTGTCTTAAATTTCAACAAATTCCATTGATGATTAAGCTGATTAAGAACTTAATAATTATACATGTTATTTTAAACTAGGTAAGTACCCTAATAGTTTCTGCCAAATTAAACAACAAAAGAAGCACTTTGGTAGAAAAATAATAAACTAACATTTAACTATTACTTTAATATATATATACACACATATTAGATACTTATTAACATAAACATAACCACTTACCACAAAGATCACCTAAAATATAGTAATATTTAGGTGATCGTTGTGGTACTTGTGGTACCAGCTATGTAATATTATTTAAATAGCTAAAGCTATACTGCCTGCTGGAACACAGTGTACAACTAAAGCAGCAAGCATGGTTTCTTCAACTTGTTATTTTTGTATCTCATTTATTTGTTTGCAATAAAATAATCGGTACTATGTATTCTTGTAGAGATAAATTAATCGAAGTAATATCAGGATTTTATCCACAAATAAAATTCATTCAACCATCGTGGTGGCTTGCTCCTGAGACCTTCGCTTCGCTTGGTAGAACTTGTAATTAAAAAACTTGGTAGAGACCAATAAAAGAAGGTTCGTTATAAAGGTCCTTATATAACCTTTTCTTGTGAAACAGAAGCGTAGACAAAGCAAAAGCCTGTTAAATATCCTTTTCTTAGAGAGCGCTATATTGTTTTTGAATTAACCAGCATTATGTAAGAAATTTTAGAGATAAAAATTTACCTGGTGGCAGGTTGGGTCGTTTTGCCCCTTTACGTCTATTTAGTGGGATTGCTAGCATATAATGTAAAAAAACCTAATAAAAATCCATTCATTATATCTCTTTTAACAGCTTGCATATTCTATATAGCTAGAGAACTATGTAATAAATTTTCGTGATTTAATTAATACTTCAATTATAATGTAACTAGTATGTATGTTATAATGAATATGTTCTAAGTTACTATGTATATTTATGTTACATGTCTTTCATGCAAAATAAACATTATTATTAAACATTATTATTATTATTATATAATAGTAAATTAAATAAAGAGTATCGTACCTGTTATAAAATACGGATGTATGTTTACAAAATAAACTAAATAGCTTTATTCTACTACACGTACTTTTGATTTTACTTTAGAATTGCTTCGTACCACTATTTTTTTACACGCCGACTGCGTTTTCTCGCTATAATAGTAAGGCGTCAAATTACGATGATTTTAATCAAATACCAACTTACATATTTAGGAAGTAAAAAATTACGAGTACGTGTTGGTTAGGTGGTATCCTAATGAAAGCTAGGAAGAACCAGCATGTTTCGTTTAACTAGTTTTAAATGCTATTCTACGCTTTTGTTTAAAACAACTCCGTACAGTGGATGGAAACAAGCGGAGGAACAGGCACAATAACCCTACATACTACTATTCATAGATTTCTTTGTCTTTTGCTTTCCATTATGAGCAATAAGCTAGGGACAGGTTATAACAAGAGAAAATGTCAATCACTGATTATCACAATACCGTCTCCACCCAGGCCACGACCAAGGGTTGAAGCACCTGTTTCTTATCATACTTTGTAGCTGATAATTAGATTTGTGTCATTATCTTCGAAAATGGTTGGTATGATTTCTTCTATACCTTAGGAAATCGATTTATCAGCGGTGGGGACTGAAACTGCAAACGTATCCATTGGGGATTTCGACTGACCACTACCAAGAGACGTGAACTGAAAAAAAGCATTGACCAACACAATCTCTTATAACAATTAGTTCTTACAGTATTCTTAGCAATAGAAATGCATTCGATAGAGTCTGGCACAAGGGACTATTAAGTATATAAACTAAAAATCATACTACCAAATTCTATAAGCAGACATTTTCTTCAGGTGCTGACTAAATAAGTTTTATACGAATCGTCAGCGCTTGAATATATATTGTCTTCTGTTATACCCAATTTGTTTTCCTATTTACTAAAACTAACATTAAAATACAGTTTATTATATGTATACTAACGTGTTGGGCCATTGTAGCCTGAATAAAGAAATTTATTATTATTATTATTATAAATTCATCAGTACTAATATTATAATTACGAAAGTAACTCTGTCTGTCTGTTACGCTTTCACGCCAAAACTACTGGACCGATTTGAATGAAATTTCGTACGAAAATAGTTTGAGACCCGGGAAAAACACAGGATAGTTTTTATCCAACTACGCAAAAAGAGGTTAATGTTTTTGCACGATAACCGACATACGTGCGGGCGGAGCCGCGCCCGGAAAGCTAGTTCTTCATGATTCTAAAATCCTACTTAGAACAAAGACAATTTCAAGTAAAGTATGAGGAAGACTACTCAAATTTCTATAACATTAACGCATCAGTCCCGGACGGATCAGACCTTGGACCAATCTTGTACTCCATATACCTACACGGCGAATTTGCCTGAAACAGAAAATGTGGTAACAGCAACATATATGCAGACGATACTGCGTGCATTGCTAGTGACAAAGCTAAGTGTTTTACACGGGTAAAGCATCATCAAAATTGCAGGCACAGCTCTATAAAATAGACGCCTGGTTACAGAAGTGGAGAATCAAACCAAGTGTAACTAAATCAACACAGGTAACATTCACACTTATAAAAGGTGACCCGACAGATTGTATGAAAGACAAGGTACTACCAACCAACAACAGTATGAAGTATCTGAGCTTGCACCTGGACAGAAGACTTACCTGGGCCAACCATGTTAAAGCCAAGAGAACAGAGACTAATATATAATTTAAATCACTGAATTGGCTACTAGGACGTCAATCTCGGCTATCTGTCAGTAACAAGTTGCTTGTCTATAAAGCCATCATAAAGCCAATCTGGACTTACGGTATAGAACTATGGGGCACTGCTAGTAACTCCAACATAGATATTCTCCAGAGAATCCAAAACATTGCCCTAAGAACCATCTCAAGCGCACACTGGTTTGTTAGAAACACAGAAATACATGAATGCCATGCCAAACTGTAAAGCAGGAAGTCAGCTAACACAGCAAGAAATATAAAGAAAGATTCAATAAGCATTGCATGAACTGGCAAACAAGCTATAGAATACAAATAAAAATGTAAAACGCCTAAAAAGATGGCATGTACTGGACCTTGACCAAATAAACTAAACTTAACTACATTTACGGTGATAATTTAATGGAATGACACCAACACCTCGAAATCCTGGAACACATCTGATTATGGCTAGACAGCCGATTACAGATAACAAATAGGAACAAAAAAATATTCCTAAGCCGAAAACGGTACATACGGTTTGTTATTAATAATGCCGCACGGTGTCCAAAAGCACTGTAAAAATAATTGACTCAGTTGCAATGTTCATAATTTAACTCCTATCTTGCCAGTTTGTGATGATCATTTTACGTGTTAGGCAAATCTTTGACCACTACCTCACCTGATGGTATGTGATGACGTGGTCAAAGATGTTGTTCAGTCTACTCTAGAATTTACTGGCTTTCAAGGACAGATACCGAAACAAACTGTTAGGTGCTTGGCGACTGATTTTCTACTTACGAGTGGCAGCAAGATAGGCTTGCATTCGCAAAATGCCCTTTTTTATGCTACGATTCCTAAAGCCACTACCGGAACCGAATGCTTAGCGTGTCAAATATAATTGCATAGTTGAACTACTAGTCACCCACCCAAGTCATCAAAGTTGGATAATCTAGTTGACCATCAACGATGAAACCGTGTGTACGGAAATTCTTTGTTTTATTGGGTAGTCTTATAATCCCTCGACATGGTGCAGGCATACGAATTAGAATAACTAACTTTCCATACACGTGTCATAATATACTTAGGTACCTATAGTTTAAACGCACTTGTTCGTAAATGCTTTATTACTTCGTCGTCACCTGCAATGCGGTTTTACTGGGGGAGAAGTAAACGCCAACAATCGTTTACTCCCCCCATTGAAGCTGCATATACCCGGAACCCTTTCTTCTACATAGGGAGGGAGCCGCCACCGGATAGTGCCAAAATGGCCACGAAGCCGTTCAGGTCCCCGACCCAGTATGGATGGGGGAACTTACTGCGGCTCGGCCGCGACCTTCGCGTCTGTTTGCCCCTGTGCCACAGCCCGGTCTGCATGGTCCTGGGCCCGGACCCACTGGAGAAAGTTTTAATGCCGGGCCACACACCGACTGACAAGCTACGGTCCGTTTCGTGGCCGTAGATGTTGCCGGTGGTCTTTCATTTATAAAAGCACCTAATAATATAATAAATACACATAATATATTTTCAAATCCCGGATGGAGATGCCCATGTTCCTAGCTCAGTCTAGGGCCATAAAGGGTCTGAAAGATTTTCTGTTTCATAAAAGTTAGTAGATATCAGAGGACCAGGCGAAATTAGAAATATATAAGTAAAAATGGTATAACAATATACATTGAATCCCGTGCGTTGTGCATATTAACTGATCAAATAGGTAATATTCGTTGCGGTCATTGCTGATGGGTGACCGCTAGTGGCATTTAAAACAGCGCGCTTCCGCACCTTTTTGGGCACGTTTTGTAGTCGGTCCCGGTTGTTGCCTTAGAAAATCTGTCGCTTAGCACCTAACGTTTACCAGCAGTTGTTAGTTTACCATCATCGGCCACATCATCACTTACCATCAGAAAGTCAAAGGCTAGCCTAAGACTACTTCTTACTACTGTACTTACCGGTGACTTAACGCCCGCATGACAATCGATTACCCTTATCGCTAAATCGAGATAATGAAGTCATGCCCTATGCTATGTCTTAGGCATAACTGTACTAAGAAATTCGTGTAGGTCTAATGCAGTGAGCGGTAACAACTATACAGAGGATGATAATACGAAGATCTTTATCTGTTGGTTAATGATAATGAGCTACAATGTTTCCAGGGCAAACGTTAAAATACTTAAGCAATATTTAACTACCCACATAGCGCTTTTTCCCGAGGAGTGCCGGGCTTAAATGTCACCTCCACTCCTTCGAGGTGACTACGGAAAAAAACCGGAAGGTGCTGGTGAAGGTGAACCGGCAGCAGCACCTTCTGAAGAACTATCTTAGCTATCTTACACTCATCCTCATCGTTAAGACGCCTGCCAAGCATGGAGATAATAGCAACCCCTCCAAATGGGGGAGGCTGCGTTCAGCAGTGGACAGTCCGGTTGATACAGTACCGAGCGCTGGGCTTTACCTGTTAACGCATCTAAATTCGGGCATTCATGAATAAAGTTCTATTGGTATCACTATCTATGAAGCCCATGGATTGACATATCTTCTACAGTTAGGGTTTATTCGCCTCTTCACTCACGTCAATATCTCAATATAAGTTCCGTAGCGCCATCTCTGTACGAGTAGTAAATATGCCAGCGAGCATCCACGTGCGTGACTATATAGTCACCACAAGTAGGTTGGGGTGAACGACGCCACGCCGCGCCGCGCTACTCCGCGCACCTCTACGCGCCACCCCACCCCATTACTTGGCATAGACAGCTGCACACACAATAAGTCGCGTCGAATATTATTATTAGTGCGAATAAGCATGGGGGTGATGCTGGCTTGGAATCGGTAAAATTTTAACAGATGTCCACTTTGTTGAATGGAGTGCAACAGTTTCAGTGCATAGAGTTCGCCTGTTATTATATAATTTATACTTACGAAAACTTGTGATGTCGTCTTTACCGTTCCGTAGTCCGTACCCAATTTGGTATCTACAAGGTATAGCAGATATGCCCACGCATTCCTACCTTTGTTGTCCTACCTTTATAGGGTTGTAAGTACATTTATTACAGGTAGTTTTCATTACGAAAAATAAGGGAGATAGTAAACAAACAAATGTTTCTAGGGCACCTAAATATCAAAAAGGAAACGAATAGAAGATTATTAACCTGACTTTCTCTGTCTTAAGGCTTTTAAGGAGCTGTATTATTTGACCCGCAACATAGGTATCTATAGTATGTAAGGTTGAAATTTTGCGTGGGTTGTTAATATTATTGCGGAGTGCGTCATAAATAATGAATGATAGACGCAAGGTAAAAACAGGGATAGGATTAGAATCCTGTTCTCTACGCTTATTGTTTTATGCTCTATTGTAAAATCAGGTACTCTTGAGCTTACGCTTTGGTGCAGTGTTGTGAAGCCCATCACTGCCAGTGTGTCACCATAATCTCTCTTTTTCTCGATATGCTGGTAAAATTTCCCTTCAAGCCAGCCCGAACGATATTTACACAGCCGGGCTTTTGTGTAGCTCTTCTTGGACCGAATGGTCTAATGCGTGACGATGATAAAAGACCTGACGGAGTGACTCTGGTTCCGTGGGAGTTGGGGTGGTCTTCAGTGTGCGACGCTACATGCTGTGGCACTTTAGGCCGTAACAACTTTGTGGAACAGTCGTGAGGGCTGACAAATGGCGCCGCGACTTCTTCAGCGGAACAACTCAAGTATGATAATCTCGGTAGTAGGTAGGTACACATTTTTGCTGTTTGGGCTAGAGTCATATGTAAGTAGATGCCGGTGGTTCATCATACCCATTTTCTAAAAGAGCGCTTGGCTTGGTCGATGCGACTCTTGGTCAAAATGCTACACTTATATGGCTCAATAAAGAAGCATTGAAATCAAATAGGTAATGCTACCCCAGCATGCTGAAAGCCTAGCGATGGCCTGCGGAAGCTGAAAATATCTAAACGTTCAATTCAAATTATATTTGTTCTCGTAGTGCCCACTGCTTAGTATGTTGGACCAACGACGTTAATATATTTTTATTATACCTATACCCTACCTCTGAGCCTTTCTAAACCAGCGTGATATTTTTATATGTTACATGAGGTCAAATGAGCAGGCGGCTCAACTGGTAGTATGTTTCATTTTTTATTTGTTGCTGATAGCCTAGCCTTTGATCACTATCTCACCTGATGGCAAGTGATGATGTGGTCGAAGATGTTCTGAGAGACCTAGAATTACTGGTTCTCTTCATTCTTCATTCGCAGAATGCCCTATGAGCGCTCGTAGTAAAGACACTAGCGGTCACCTATCCAACCTATAACCGCGGCGTACGTTGCTTTTCTTAGCTGTACGTTTAAGAACGGTTAAGCAAACTTCGCTACGAGCGCCTAAAAGTGTTCAATGTCGCCCGAGGACATCCGCTTCTGATAGCGTTCTATTGGTGTTGGTTTTAGACGAACTTAGTACGTGATGACATAATGAGTCATAACGCAGATAACTGAAATTTGTACATTAAAACATGCCAAAAATCAAGCTTAAGTAAAAATGGAAAATCAAATTATTGTATCATTATATCTAATGTAATATACCATGTGCTGTAATATATAATTTGCATGCTGGTAGGGCATTTTGCGAATGCCCGCCAGGCTAGCTACCACCCTCAAGTAGAAAATCTGTCGCCAAGCACCTAGCGGTGTGTTCCGGCAGCTGTCCTTGAGTGCCAGTAACAACATCTTCGACCACATCATTAGCATCAGGTGAATTAGCGGCTAACGTATCAGGGATGAAACAAAAACATTAATCGACGACGTCGTGCAATATATCGTTCGTGGAGTCCAAAATAGGACACCTCAGGACTTTATTTTGGGTTATTAGAGCCTTCATATATAAAGACAATTTACAACATTATACGCTTTTAAATACGACAAGTGTCTCAGCTTCTGGGTCTCGGAGATTGGCCTTGGTTAAGGTGGTGATAAACGGCGCGGGCTAGCGCGAGCTGGACGACGGATCGCGCCGTCCGTGTAGGCTCGAGCCTGTGTTGATAAACGACGCGTGATAGCACAGACCGCGCCATCCGCCCGCGACGCCCGCGGATGCGGTTCTTGGGTACTGCATCTTTATGATTTCATATAAACGGTTCCTATTCATATAGTTGAATAAAGTCCTCCTCCTTGCGTCGTATACCTCAATGCTGAAGGTCGTGACCACCCTTCTGTACTACTTTCTCTCGCACGATCTTTCTCCATCTGTTTCTGTCTCTGGCTGTGTGAAGGGCGTTGTGGACTGAGGAATCAAGAGCGGTGCGGATCTGGTCGGACCATGACCGGACGTGGCTGCGTCCACGCGGTTTTCCCATCCACTTTACCGGTCACGATAAGCCTCTCCAGGTTGTTTCCATCTTTCTTGCAATGTGACCGAACTATTCAAGGACTCTGCGTAAACACTCAGACGACAGCCGCAAGGAGATTTTGAGCTCCCATAATTTTGAGATGTTAGTCCGAAATGTTGTCCACGGAATACGTAGCATCCTTCTTCAGCACCACATCTCAAAGGCATTTACGGTCTGCAGCTTTCAGAGACCAAGTCTCTGAAAGCTGCAGAAAATAATGTCAACGTTGGAATTACGTTTTGGCAATCCCGATCATATACCTAATATCAAAAATTCTACAAGATATGAAAAAGTTAAATCCCATGCCACAAGACTATCATAAAGACATTGTGCAATTCTCCGTGAAAGTGCAGAATCTGATAGAAGCAGTTCGAGTAGTTAAACGTGAAGAATACTTACAAGGTACGAGCATAGTTAATATTATACTGTCAAAATTACCTACAATTTTACGATCTAAATGGTCCGACTACAGTTTCCCACTAATTACAGAAGGACTTAAATCACGCATGGTTATCTTATCAGATTTCTTACACAATGAAGCCGTAAAAATATCTACAACATCACATATGTATTTTACGAGCCAACGCAATGATCAACAAAAATACAACAAGACCTATGACAGTACCACTAATCGCACACAAACGATATTAGTTAATTCCGAACAAGATGAGAATAAGTGCTATATTGCCGTGCATCGAAACATAAACTAACTACCAGTATTAGTCTCCAGAATCCACCATCAGATCAGTTTAGCCTGTCTAGCTGAACGATCTCATCATAACTAATCAAACGAGCCCAAACTACCTATCCTATCCACTAGCACCACGTATCGAGTTCCAGTAGGTAATGGGTTGTATTAATGTGGACTGTGGAGACCATTCTAGAAACCACCACCATTAAAACCGAGGAACATATCATAATAAGCCAAAGCACATTCGTTCGGTTCTATTATTATTCGGTTCATATAGTTTTGGGAAAGATACGAGTATATTCACAACTATGAATGAGAGCCCAAATTTGGTAAGTCAAAGTCCGTCCTTCCTTATAGTCCCAGTGGCAGACAACCATCATAAAAGTTTGGAAAGTACAGGAGAAAGACAAATAAAGTAACGAACATATTTTTTTTATATTTCTAGTAAAAAATAATAATAAAATTATCAAGTATCATCAAAATCGTATCAAAACACAATGATTTTACTAATATTTCTGGGAATCGTTTCATCGCTCTATGTTTGAAGGCTGTGCTCATGTAGTAGTGTAGCTCAGTAGTACGACTTCGGAAGGCCTACCAATTGCGGAAGGCGTTCTTAAGACGGTTAAACAATAGGAGCAAAGGGATACATTTGAGCTATGACTCACGCATTCATAGCATAGATGGAAGAGCATGTCACAGCTAAAGGGACGGATGGTTCAAATCCCGCTCAGTTATCCTTCCATTGATTTAGCCTATAACGCGCTGCATATTAACTGTCATTTTTATCATTCAGTTATTTTATGTGTTGCATAGCAACCCAAAACTGTATCATGACATTCTGAAACGGGCCCTAAATCAACTGATTATATTTTTGTGGCTAATATGTGTTTTATATCTTTTAAGTTTTAGTAGTAAATTATATCAGTAAGTACATGAATTAGAGTGAAAATAAAATGAGCAATTGTCATTTTGTAAGGTTGGTTTAAAAATCGAGATTGACCTGAATTGCTTCGAGAAAAGGATGGTACTAACGGCCGTGCCGCTTTTATGCTCGACTTGGCGGGGGCACTACCGTGCCCCCAGATATGGAAACAGTTTGAGGGGCCTGAGCTAGCATATCCTGAAAAGTGTATAAATTTAAAAAAAAAATGTGGCTGCTTTTATAATGCTGTCGTTTTTAGATGTTAAATAAAAAACAAGAATACCAATTAAAACTAGTTTTATTTATGGTTAAATTAAAGAGCAGTTCTTGAAGTTTATTTATGATTTCACTTCTTCACATTAATTTAACCTGGAGCTAAAATTTTCAATTACTCACTGGAGCAACGCTCTTGGATAGAGTTAATTTCTTCAGTGATTCTTTGCTTTTAAACATTCAGGTTGGGTGGCAATGGATTGTAAACTTTACTTTTTAGGTAGCCCCATAGGAAAAAATCAGCAGGCGTTAAATGGCTCCTCGATGACCAGTTGATGTCTCCTTGGCGACTTATCACTTTTCCAACGAATAAATCGTGAAGAGCAGCTAATGAGTCGTTTGTAACATGAGAAGTGGCTCCAGCTTGCTGGAAAAAGGTGTTGCGGTTGTAGCCATACTGGTTTTGCATTTCTCTGGCCAATAAAGTCCGGATCATATGGCAATATTGATCAGAATTAAAGGTCTGAGTTCGACCTCGGTCATCCTCAAAAAAATAAGGGCCGATAATTCCTTGACTTATATACTTGACCTATCATGATATGGCAGCCCAAACAACAACTTTTGACGAGTACAACGGCTTCTGATGCAGTTCTAACGGATTCTCGGAAGCCCAGTAGATATCAGCAATTTTGTTTATTCACGCGACCGCCGTTGATGTGAAAATTCGATTAGTGGGAGAACCAGATGTTATTTTAACTCCTAAAACGGTTTTTCATTGTCTTGCAGAGTTCAACTTGTTTATCAGGATCATCATGCTTCATTTCTTGAACAATAACAATTTTATAGGAGTGAAAATGTAAGTCTTTCGATATACTGCGATTAACGGTAGATTTGTTCAAATTAAGAAGCTGCGCGCAATCTCAACGACTGTCGTGGCTCGTCCATAACAGACTGGCGAACGCGGTAGACGTACCTGCTTGTTCTTAATATCTTTTTGCGGCCAGACGATTTGTCCGGCATTGTATTCCCAGTCTCTTTAAATTTGCATACCCAATGCTTAATAAAATTGGCACTTGGAACATTTATTAAGCTTGTAAATTACAATGTGTCCTATAGAGACGACAAACTGTAGTGTAAGAATCGTTGTTTTTATAAAATGCTCACACGCAAAACGCGAGCTGCGGTTCCTTGAAACGATTCATGGCTACGAAATATTCGTAGATTAATGGCTACTAATCTTAACAATCCGGCCAAGCGCTTGAGACCACTCCCCTACCCTTTGGCGCGTAATGGTCAATTCAAAAACGTAAAACATTCTGAGACCTTTTAATTTTTTTCTAATGATAACCAAAAAACTAAATAAATAAAAAAAATGACCTACCAACCGAACAAAAAATCACTCAAATCACTTTATAAATCGGAGCCATAGTGTAAAAAACAGGTTTACTTCAGCTCGGCTCCCTATAAACGTCAATATATGATTAGATATTAAGTTTAAACTGTTAAATAACCGATATGTACGTATGAAGTCTAATGGGTACATTTCTTCGATAGTAGCATCTAATCGGTCAGTACCTTGGGTATTTGTTTTAATTTAGAGAGGGCAAGCTGAAACCATCAGGCTGTCGTGGTCCACTTTAAATGATTATAACCTTTTTTCATTGAAAATGAAAGCTAAATACTATACTAGTTTTTAGGCCGCGGCACCGCTCGCACGTATGTCGGTTAAAGCGCAAACCATGAACCTCTTTTTACGCAGTTGAATAAAGACTATCCTATGTCCTTCCCCGGGTCTTAAACTATTTCCATACCAGGATTCATCCAAATCGGTCAAGTAGTTTTGGCGTGAAAGCGAGACAGATAGACAGACAGAGTTACTTTCGCATTTATAATATTAGTATGGAGCTGCAAATAACAGCATTATTTTTGGGGGCCGGGCCAGCCTGACATTAACATTACGATAAGTCCCAGAATTACTCAGTGGTTCCCGAGGATATTTTTGCAGTGCCAAGAGGCGCATCTTTGGAAACTGATAACACAATGTACTACTTTATAGAGTTAACCTTTGAACACAATACCTTATGGTAAGTCGATGAACGGCCAAAGGTTATGATAACAGGCTCTCAAAGACAGCTGCCGAGACATACCGTTAGCTGTATGGCGACAGATTTTCTTTTAGACTTTAGGGTAGTAGGTGGTGGTAGCTAGGCAGGTGGGCATTCGTATCATGCCCACACTGTCACTACCATTCAATTACGACTGCCATCCTAAAATAACAACCGGTTTTTTTCTTGTAGTGTCACCGTAGCGCCTTCTTCCTATATCAAGAAATATTTTACCAAAAATGACTACATTACAGAAGCAAGTATAATAACAATAGGTTTCGAAATTTTACACAGAATATTGAAATTTTACGTATATTTAATATGTATGTATGAGATCCAAATCGTATGTCTTATTTTTAATTATCTTTAATTCGAATTAACTTACATATGTAATCATTTCTACCTTACTTTGGGATGTATAGCAACGATCCCGTCCAATGACATTATTGTTTAAAATGACAAATATATTTTGACAAAATTCTGACACAGTGAATAAACACAAACACCGAGTACACACGAGAACCGTGCTAATATTAGACACATAATTACTAAGTATATTTTACGATACAGACATTAATGAACATCATAAATAGAAAGGTTGTAATAAAACGTGTATAATACACGTCGGATAAAGCTAACTTACGAGGGAGACACTGAAAGTTTTTATTATACCAAAAAAGAAACTAAGTACTTACATTATGTACATACGTTAACCAATGCATTGTTTTACGAAACTGTCCCCTTAATAATTAACAAATTTTCACATTGACTACCAATCCTTCATTAAATATTGATTTGAAGGATTTCATACAAAACAATTCTGACTGTTGCAATATAATTTGCATAATGACACAATTCAGTCAGATATCATTTAATGTGTATTATTATTTATTCTATTGTAATTTATATATCATAAAATAGCTCTAATGCAGATAACAATAAGTTCTCATTACTGTATATTTTATACACCTAGGCCTACAAAATACGAAATAATGAGTGGGTAAAAGTAGGTTTAAGGGGGCGATTAAGATCAATTGGGAGCTCGTAATGAAAAACAAAACATAACGTGCAATCTCAATGCGTGCAGAACGTGAAAATACCACCTTTTCTTGTTCCGAAATGCGCAAAGATTAGAGGAAATTACATTTTACATTTTAACGAAAGTGTGAAAATTCACTATCGTTGAGGAGTTCCAGAAAATAATTTTGATACATCTGCACTTCAGATATATTTTTTACCTATTAATGAAGAAACCTTCAGCACGAATATGTTGCTAAAAAGTCTGTACATTTTTTTTTCTCAATCTAGTTAACGGCTATTTGAACAGGTGATAACCTGCAAAATTACCTAAGTCAGGAAATCGCTGGGATGTTCACAAAAGCTTGAATCATTATCATAGACACCAAATACAGTAATAAAAAAGACAATACATTACAAGTTTTTTAAACCTAGAATTAATGCGTAAACGACAAAACATCAAGACTGCACATCAAATATAATTATTCACTAGGTACATACATAATATAATCGAAAGTTCTTTTCGGTTTTACGAAACATCAAGATTTGATATTTTAATACACATACTAATATTTTAGAAATTACAAGTTTATTATCAATTTAAATTATAATAACCATTCATCAGTGTCGCCCTTGTATTTATTCAGTATATTACAAAATTAGCGTACCGTCGCGTCGGTACTAGACACATAAACGATCTTATTTTATTTAGATTGACAAGATATTCAGCACAACTTGTTGAAATCGTGGCTTCGGAGCTTCACGATACAATGCTACAACTTAATTTTCGGTTTGTCGAAAATTTAATGATTATGTTAAATAGTTATACTGCATATCTGTACATAATATTATATGTTTATCTATAAATTGCGAAACACCTAATAAGTACCTTAAAACTATTGCACGGAGTGACAAATTATTATTAAACAAATAGGTACATGAAGATTAGTGTACACACAATTTGATCGTTTTGTATATTAAAAAAAGAAATTAAAAAAAAAAATATTCGGAGCAGCATACATGTATGTATTTCTAAATAAAATGATGATTATAGTTATTAGTTATTTTAGTCTCAAATATTAAAAAAAAAACCTCAATTTCTTGTAGGTTTGAGAAACCTAAAAATAGACCTTAGGCCGTTATTTTAAATTCGAATTTCTTTCCATCAGTTCCTTTATATACTTAGGGTTAATTTTTCACGATGGGCGTAGATGACTAAATAACTACTCATAGGTAAAAGCAAAAATCAATATACTAAATGCGATAAGAGGTAAATAGGAGCGCAACAAATATATTATGTACTCTTTGTGCGATTTCGTCCGGCGAAGTAAGACCATGCCTATTTCTACCGTAAAATGTACACATTACCGAGTTTCAGTTTCAAGGGTGTGGGTGCCGGTGAAATTACAAGCACATGAGACTTAATACCTTTATGTTTCAAGGTGATTAGCGCAGTGCGGTTCGCCACTTAACGCGAATTGCATCTGTAAAAGGCAGAGATTACCACTTTACACCAGGTGGGCCTTGCGCTTGATCCATCATGATAGCATAAAAAGAACTGGAAAACATTAGTGAATTCCGAGGTGTTATATTCTAAGAAAAACCACAAGGTATGCTTTAGGGCACAATATCACATTAAACAAGTATAAAGAGCCAGTTCTTATTAGGGATAGGTTAAACCTGTATACCAACTTTGATAATTACATCAGTTAAATACGTACGATTGTAATCAAACGCTAGCCATTAAATCGGCAAAACATAAAACACGATATACGTTACACTAATTTCCAGCTGGCTCATAGTGGAGTATAGCCGATACTAAGAATACTGGGAAGCAATGCGTCTCACTAAAATTAAATAAAATTACGGAAATTAACTGTTTTGTTTGTCATGCGAAATTTTGTGAATTTGGTCCTCACTAATTCCGGCTTATGTCTGTGGCGGATGTCAATCGCGGAATGACTGTGCTGACCGTTTGTACCTCCCCTCTCAGTTTTCTACGTATTATTACCGGCGCGGTCTCTACAAATTGTTTAGTTCGTTCTGAAATAACTTCTTCAATGAATACTAACACAATCATCTTTATTTGTTCGCTAAAAAGACGATGACAGCTGCCGGAACACACCGTTAGGTGCTTGGCGGCAGATTTTCTACTTGAGGGTGGTAGCTAGCCAGGCGGGCATTCGCAAAATACCCTACCACCATGCTACAACGACTGCCATCCGAAGACAACAACCGGGACCGACAGCTTAACGTGCCCTCCGAAGCACGGAAGCGCTCAGTAGTAATATCACCAGCGGTCACCCATCCAACTCATGGCCGAGGCGGACGTTGCTTAGCTTTGCTGATCGGTTCAAAATGGCTAAGCAAACTTCGCTACGAGCGCGTCAAACATGAAATCAATTTTAAAAGAATTAACATTTCTATTTTAATTTTCATTATAACAAAGAGACACAGTTCTTAAAATTTGAGTTTTTACGAGATTTGTGGAACTGTTATGTTATTGTTTTTGTTTCTTGGTGTTAACATCAATCACACATGATAAGTGGCAATAAACATCCGCTCTCTCCGTTGCTTTTGCTTCAGGAAAATACAACTGTTCGAGTATGTTTTTAAGTCAGGATACCAATTCTGGGTGGCTAGTGAATACTACTTATTACGCTGGAGACGTTTATAAAATATATGCCCTTCGTTGTGATTTGTCACATATGAATGAACCTCGGTGCCAAATATTTATAAGCGGTGAGAAGACCCTCACTATATATATCCCTCTAACAAAAATGACATTGGTCAGTTAAGGAAGGAACTCGATAAATGTGGATATCGGTCTTTTGGATGCGAATCAAAAAGATGCTTATTTAGAAAAAGAAACTTCCTGGTGTGCCTAGTTGCAGGGCTACATAATTTGTTTTGGTGGTTGCCATAACAAGAGGTGAGCCAACATTTTCTAGTTGTATGACTGTGATTGCATTTACGCATCCCACAGGTTTTTTATTTGGAGCAAAAGACATACAGAAGACGAAATGAAAGATATATAAAGTCAATAAAAACAATAGTTTAAAGTAACAAGTTCGAAGGACGCATCTTCCATCCCATTTTGAGACACTTTCTTTATATGCATGTATCAAACAATACAAACTGATGAAAAGCGCGAACAGGGGTTAAAGAGCTATGTATCCCCCTTAGCTCCACATTCCCCCGTTCATGTTCCAATGCGATACGTGATGTGACATTTGGCGATTATAAGTTTAAAAAATACGGAAGTTCACAGAACTGTCTCACATAGTAATAATGTAAAATTACAAAAGTTATAACATTCATTATTTTTAAAATTGCTTTCATGAGAATTTATGAGGATATTACGCATAATTTGAGTTATAATTTACATAACACATATAGTCTAATGTATATCTATATATATATATATATATATCTATATCCATCTCTTTCTATCTGGAAGAACCCAAACTTAGTGTTTTAATTCTTTATTATTTTATTCAAAACCAGTAGCTAAATTGTAATGACGAGGTCTATTTTTCGAATCCCATCGGCTTAGAAAGTCTTTTAATTTAATACCGCACATAATAGTTTTCAATATATATCAATTAAATTGAAATAGACGCCGTGCTAAGGGATGAAAGGGATGAATATTTGAGAACTGGTCGAAACAATCACTTTGACCTCAAGTAAACGAGCGCCAAGCGGTTATCTTGTAAATCGATATTTTTGTGTACTAGATTGCATGAGTGCACATATCATACGCTGCACCATAAAATCATTTTTATTTAACTATACTATCGAAGCTCAATTTCAATCAGTTATGTAGAAAATTAGTCTGAGTATGTCTATCGACATACAACATCACAACTATATCATTGACCTGATCTGCGCAGCGTCAAACAGCAAACTGAAAATACTAATACATAGCGCGTCCATCATGTCTCTCTGCACTAATAGCATAGAACATATAACAATACTACGTCTAATAGACTACATTATTACCTTCATCTCACATCGGTCAATGTTGATGTGGGGAGAGGGTTCTAGGGGTACGTCCGGACCCAGGCTATTCGCGTCTTAATTAAGCGCGGTCTTTGGCAACATTTCAGGGTGCTGCGGGTGTCATTTAATTGGGTGCCTAACCTCGGCCTTCGCTCCACGAGGGAGATCTGGCCACGCCAGTATCACCTCCGCGGGAGAAGCCCAGCTGACCGACCAGTGTCACTGGCAGCGGCAGCCGGCACGGTGGTTCCCTCACTATCGTTCTCTCTTTCATGACTATATTTGGGTACACTTTTACTGTATTTTTTTTTTAACAGCGGTATGCCTTTATTAAACAAAATACTATGAACTATATACAACACTACAGCTACTACAATAAAGGCACTTAGACAACCTACAAGTCATAGCAGCATAGGCAGTCCAAATGCTCCAGCCCACTCCCAGTTGGCAGCGTACCCAGCATGCTGGCAGCATTGCCCCGTTGAATTACTGTATTAAACTATATATATACAGCTGACCGCAACAGACGTCCACCACAGACAAAACCTGCCTGACAACTCTCATAAACTGGTATAAATACATGATGTGATTATTTTGCCAAATAGAATGAGTTCATTTCAAGGTCCGCAAACAAATTTAAATCGAAATCTATGTATATAATGTTAGTTTTTATTGACATCGGCCTGGTCTCTTTGCATTTCGTCATCTACGCCCATTAGGAAATTTCACTCTGTATATGGATGTTTCATTTCCCCAACAACTTACAGCTACAGCCGCGTAATATTTTGATATTAACGGGACTTTTCAGTCTCATCGTTGTTAAATTTTCCATACAATTCTTTTAGAAGACCTATCTTTATTTTTTTACCCTAATTTTGCCTGAAGTTGCGGATTTTTTTGAACCAAATTATACATAACAAGCGACACACATAATATTAGTATCTCTAACAATACACGTATCTTATATTTAAAAAATACTACAAAACATGGACTTTCTGTCCATTATCGAGTATTGTACAGAGCAATTTACAAGCATCATGAAATAATAAAGAAAACATTTGAAATCCTGCTCCTGATGTTAACTAGCACTTCTAGATTTCTTACAGACAATTTTACCAGCAAATTGAAAACTGTTTTATGCCAACTACTCCAGCAGTCTTTTTCAATCAGTCTTCATATCCATCCGTTCAAAAATTATAATGAAATATAGTAACTTTAAAGAAATTAAACAAGCTGTAGTAAAATTACACAAGATATAAAACATATACACAATTATAGATTGAAATTGCAGTTCACACTGTGCTTTACAAGCACAAGACAAAGTTACAGGAACTTAACACTTAATGTATTTATAGTCAATGTCATATCATATACCTAACTTGACGTTATATGGTCAGTTCCATTATTACACGAAGAAAACATCACAATAAAGCCTGTTAGGCCCGGAGCGATCGCGATGACACCGTACACATTGAAATTCAATTTCATTTCTGCCACATGAACATATTTAAAAAGTTTTTTGTGGTCATCTTTAAAAATCCCTGTAGAAAACCGTTTACACCGTTAGTCACATCGCGTGCTCACTCATCACGTGTCTGCGATTCGCGAGTAACGGCTGAACAATTCGGCTAGTAGTACACGTTACCATCGTCGTAATCGTCGAAATCGTCGGCGAAGTTGCCGTATTCGTCGGAGTCGTTGTTATTGGAAGGTGTGGGGGTGACCGGTGGTGTAGGGGTGCGCGGGGGTGTTGGGGTGCGCGGGGGTGTCGCGGGGCGAGGCGGTGTGGGGGCGCGGCGGCGGCGGCGCCGGCGCGGGGGCGACGGCGGTGTGAGGGGCCGTATGCGGAGGCGGGTGCGGGGTCGCGGAGGGGGGTCCTCTGTTCGCGCGGGGCGAGGTACGTGCTGCGCGGGCTCCGTTGTGACGTTCGTCAACTGCACGTCTGTATCAGTCTCGGTAGGGAGCACGTATTCAGCTTCCGGGTAAGTGCGCCAATACCCGTCAGAGTCACGGTACCGATTCGACGGACCGGCGTCGTACTCGTCCTTCGCTGATGGCATCGGGATGTGCCACGTGGACGGACCGCGGGGATCGTCAGAACTAGTGTTCGGACGGCGGGACAAGTCAAGCGGCTGGTCCTCATTGGCGGGCCGGGGGGGGCGTATGAATCGTTCCAGCTCCGGAGACGGGGACAGAGACTTAGATTCCTCGTCGGGCTTCGGGGGCTTCACCATATCGTACCAGTGTATGAGTCGTTTGCCTAGGTCTCGTTTATTAACGCTCTTGCTGTGTGGGTTTGCGTACAAAAGAGCTTCCGCTTCCCAGTAGCGCACAGCGTCTGGCCTTTGTACGTAATTGGCACCTTCCTCTGTGTCTCTGGCACGCGCATCACCGTCATCGGCTTCGTAGTAACTATCCTCTTGATTGGAATTTATGATATTTCCATTCGCGTCTTCTTCAATCGCCTCCTGCGATTCAAAATATCTCTTCAAGAAGCGGCGCCTTTCATAGTTCTGATTCTCCCTATCGGTATAGACTTGCGAACCCACTGGTACAGCTTCCAGAGGGTTATACAGCCCCAGAGTTCTTAACAAATGCTCCGGATCCGCTGGAATAATTTCCGGTTCCGGGAAATTCAGGTTTGGAGCGCGTATCTCAACTTCATGCACCTGATTGTTTTCTTCGTCAGCCAAACCAGTTACGTCAGTAATCTCCATAGGTACAGTGTCTCCCGCCGGGGAAGGCGTCGGCGAGAAACCGGGCGATAAGCGGGTGTTTATCGCCCGGATAACATTTCATAATGTCAGAATGTAGAACTCGGTAAACGGGCGGCGGCACAGCGGGCACAACAATTTCAGCTTCTTCACGCACTTGAGGCAGAAACCGCTGAAAAGAAATTAGCTATTAACAACCAAATAATTTACATGTTTTCTTGTTTGAACTAGATTATATTGGATTGAATTAGTTATGATAGACGTGTTCAAGTAACGATATGCGAGTGTTAAGGCCTTTATGTGGTGTAGCTAGAATGGATTAAAATAAGAATTAGTGTATCAGAGGAAGCATTAAAGTAACTTTTGGGGCCTGTTTCAGAATGTTCGAGTAAGTTCCGGTTTTACTACCCAGAACATATTTAATAAATAAAACACTATCTTTGCGTTTCACAGTCATCGATTTAGCCTATCCATCGGTTAAAGCTTGAAACGCGCTGCATGTTAACTGTCATTTTTATCATTCAGTTATTTTATGTGTTGCATACCAACCCGAAACTTTATTATGATGTTCTGAAACGGACCCTTAGTGATATAAATTAAAGAGTTTAGTAATTTACTGAAGAGGTATGTATTATCAGGAAGGAGTATGAAAAACATTTAATATCTCATTAAAAGAGTATGAGTGTGGGCCTACAAATATATATGTAAATAAGTGTACCTCTTATAAAGTTACCGATAATATTTTAGACTCATCAAATTCACAATTAAAAAAACACGCACAATCTTCCAAACTCAATAGGATTTGTTAATTGATTTGACGCTTAGGCATCCGATTGGTCGCGTCACGGTATCGTTGTTGCACCGCACGGTACACATTTAAATCGCGCACGGTGCGGTAAGGTTTGCGTTCTGCTATTTTTTGTATTTATCATTACATATTTACTCGTGTTCACGGTCATAGGGGCAGCAGTATGAAGATGTGGGTGGACTGAATGAAGAATATTATGTGTTTGGGAGGTATCAGTACTGGATGACAAGCAATAGCAAAGAGGAGAACTACTCACGAAGCTTGTGATAAAGACATATATAAGGTGGATATTAATTCATCAACAATACTGCGGGGGATGGTGTAGAATCGATAACTGAATGTGTTCCACTCATTTTTAATTTTCACATACACAAAAAGTCCGTACTATTGAGTTGGCTTCGGGAATAATAGCAAGGACAACCGCAGTCCACGAAGTTCGAACACGGTGTATCTACTCTATTCACACACACGCACGATTACTACGCGAACTCAATGAACTGCTATACTAGGCACAATACATAGCTGTTTTGTGTACCTATTCTGCCTAGTCGGTCTTTGGCGGCTTGCAACAAAAGAACGCGCGACGCGGTAGCGATTTAACACAATACGGCATACTGTAGCTGCAACACAATACAGTACGTTCCTACGTAAACTTGAAATTGAAAAGAATGTAGGTAAGTAACATTTTTTATCATTTAGAAGAGTTTAATCGATTGGCGATTATGCAAAGCGTTCGACAGTCTAGCTAGATTTTAGGCCTTCGCGTTCGTCAGAATAGGTACGTGAAACAGCTGTTTTGCCCTAGTGATAGCGTCTAATTAACTTCGGTAGCGTTCGTACGTGAGAATGGAGTAAGCCGCGGTTCTCGCTATCATACTAAAAGGCAAAGTTCCGTGCTTAGAAAATAGTTATACTGATTATTGGTTTGTGAAAATTAAAAATGAGTGAAACACATTCAGTTATCGATTCTACACAATCCCCCGCAATATTGTTGATGAATTAATATCCACCTTATATAAGAAGAAGCTATGTAAAGCCTAGGGCAAATTATCAAATTTACACTTTTATTTTCAGAACATAATTATATATTTTTTTAACTATTCAAATACCTAAGGGATCTTATTTAATTTTAATTTAGATTCAAATACTTAATCTTTCACTTCAAGGGATTTTATGTAGTAGGTATATTTTAATGAGGGTCGTAAAGCTAACGCCCCAATGTGTACGTCTTCCGACGTGGTCTACGGTCTTTCAAGACTATTTATGAACAAAGATCTGGAGCTGAATCAAGGGCTAAGGTAATATTTATATAAAATAACAAATTATAAAAACACGTAGTTGTATCGAATGAGACAAGCCGTAATAAGTTGAACAATGAGAGAAATAACATTCCTAATCACAATTTTGTCTAAAGCAGTAAATATATATGCATATTAGAATTAAATGAAGGAAAAGCGCTCGATAAAATAAAGAAAAATAGACAGATTCGAGAAAAACTTGATGGCTAGAGAGAAATGATATAGATTAGAGCCAGAGGAACAAGGGAGTAGGACTTCGCCAAATATGATAAATTAATTAAACTCATGCCCGTGGAGTGCCGGGCTAGGAGGTACCTCCTCATCTCTACGCGTGGGTGTCGTAAGAGCCGACTAAGGATAACACACCAGAAGTTGGGCAGCAGCGCTTTCTGGGGAACTAATATCACACACTGCGATCCTCAAGACGCCTGCCAAGCGTGGGGATTATGGCAAACCCCCCCATAAAGGGGAGGCTGTGTTCAGCAGTGGACCATTCAGCTGATTCAGTACAGAACAATAAGAGACAAGAAGTGTGCTATTATCAACACCATTAAGTTTCATCGTCAAAACAAAGGCCTCCACTAGGCGACATTTGTCATAACACCAGACGATAAGATTGCAGGTATTCTTCACGTCATCGTTTTATACGAGTAGATATGGGGTTGCTATTCTAGCCCGGCACCCCACGGGGTATAATAGAGGTGAAAAGTAAGAGGTTTCTGTTATGATGCTGTGCTTCGGATTGAAATCTAATCCATTATTCGTCATTTAAATTTTATTTGCACATAACTATATCATTTCAAATTGAATATTTTTGATATTCTAACGTTTGACTTTCAAGGTTAGAATAGATATTTGAAATTGTTTTTGTCTGGTATGTTAGTCTTTGACCACTATCTCACCTGATGGTGAGTGATGATGTGGTCGAAGATGTTGTTCAGACTAACCTAGAATTACTGGCTCTCAAGGACAGCTGCCGGAACACACCGTTAGGTGCTTGGCGACAGATTTTCTACTTGAGGGTGGTAGCTAGCCAGGCGGACATTCGCAAAATGCCCTACCACCAGTGGTTTTATCGCAGCAACAGCTTGCAATATCAATGCTGTTTTGGAGATAAGATTAATGAATGCACTGTACGTTCCCATTTAATTGCTCTCGTAGTGGAAACCTCGACTTGAAGTAATACTAGAGAGAGGTAAATATTGATGAATTTCAACTATTCATGCTGGGTTCCTGGAGAACCAATGTTTTCAAAAATCCGTTAAAGAAAGTTTAACAAGACAAACGTATGAGTATTGAAAATCTCGACAATAGAAGATTCTTTTAACTGCGTATTTTTCTTATATTTCGTATTATTTTTTTAGGTACAATGTTGATAGTTGTGAAAAAGCTTTATTAGCTTATTAAACTGCTAAACGGACACATTTTTTTTGCAAGTATTCCGTTACCCACGGCGAATTAAAACTTAGTTTATCCTAAATAAATATATAATTAATAGCCAATGAGCTATATAAGAATAGTAACCATGGTAAATTATTACCATATGAAATAGCGGATGTGCATAGAGGAGCTAGAATTCAAACCTTGCTTTGAAGAGAAGGTACAGAATCATATACTACGAAGTTGTAAAGCATGGACCCAAAAGCGAATCTCACACATTAAAATTTCTATTTCTAGTTAAAATATGTTTGAAAATTTATAATATAAAACGACTATTTTATAATATAATTCATACATATTTTGAAGTAAAAAGAGTTTTTATACTTATTTGCTTGTAAGTCTTTATGTCACTTTCGGGTTTAATAAAAACCGGTTCTACTTTAAAAAGGTAAATGGTAAGTAAAATTATGCAATACCCGTGCTCGCACGGCGCCAATCCATAGTGGCCGTAGTCGTCATAGCAGATGATGCAGGAACGTTCTATATCTCGTTGCTCTTGTATGATGCTTTCTAAGATACGTCGCCTTGGAAGTACCTGAAAATCATTAGTTTGCTTTCATTATTCGTGCAGTGTTTACACTGATATGAATAGTTAGAACTATGCCTAACGGTCAGGATTTTGATGCAGTGATAGCTCAGTGACTGCCGCGCAGCAGGTCCATGGTTCGTATCCCGCCGCGGGCATGAGCTTCACCGCATGTTGGTAGGGCATTTTCCAAATGCCCGCCTGGCTAGCGACCACCCTCAAGTAGAAAATCTGTCACCAAGCACCTAACGGTGTGTTCCGGCAGCTATCCTTAAGAGCCAGTAATTCTAGGTTAAACCTGTTAACACCTTCGATCACATCATTACTTACCATCAGGTGAGATTGTGGTCAAAGTTTACCTATCTGCAATAATAAAAAAGGAAGAATATGTATGAATCACTGTGTATGAAGCAATTAAAAAAAAGAGAGATTTAGTTCTAAGACACCATTTCGTCAATTTTAGAGCTAAAATATTTTTAATAATGACGAAAGGATTCCTACCAGCAGGTGTTTGTAGAATTACTGTGGCTGTCCTTTGAAGAAAGCCACATAACTGACATGACATGGTGTTATTTACTTAGATTAAATCGTTTGGCATCCGAGATAATGAAAACAATAGAATTTTATTCAGAAATAGACGGATATCGTTGTTTTATTCAATAGATTAATATATACAAAAAAAACATTGATAAGAGATTCCAATTACTGGTTAAAACTATTCGAGCGATTAATCACGGCCATGAACCAATGATATGTCACTTTGTAGAGATAGGCAAAAATCTGAACATTTATGGATTGAAAATTTCTTAAAAAAGGTACTAAACACAATCAATCAATTATATAATACACAATCAATTATATAAAGGGCTTTTTTTGTCTTCCGAATATTTTTTTCTAATTAGATTAAGATTCCTGGTATAAGTAAAGGTTTGAAAATCAAGACTTAGGTAATACTGAAGGTTTCTGGATTTTGATATACATCTATATTTTTCAGATTCTTCGGATGTGATATCAGTTCTACATTTGAAGACTTCAAATAGGCATCTGTTACCTTATCGCAATGTGAGGACGCGTTATCGTGGTGAAGGACGACATTGCTTCGAGGACGTTTCTCACGGTTTCAGATTTTCTAAGAATCTGTGTAAGCAAGTATTGACGTATCGCTCTGCGGATACAGTCCTTTAGTCTTCAAGCGATACTGTAGTGTTTAATGTCTTGATTAGTCGAAAAAAGACGCAACCATTTTCTTATCAATGCTTAAACTTTTCTTAACTTTCGTGGGTAAATCTTCTAAAGGAAAGACCCATTCTGCCAACTAGCTTTTTCTTTCACGTACATCGTCTTGGAGATGATTACGTCCACGTTTTAATTTTTCGACTAACACTTATACAGAGCTGCTTCATCACCAAATGCCAATTGAAGTCTCTGGCAACTCTCTGGTTGACTTATGCCACAGGAAACATCGTAAAAAATCATTGAGCAAACATTTTTACGAGTTTAATTCATTCTTTTAGACACACGTTTGGTATGGCTGCCCGACTGGTATAGAAGACATGCAACATGTATGAGTGATGGAAAATGATGTCCAGCATAGAAGAATTATACCGCAGTACGGTTGGTGGAGATTCCCTTGGTCATTCAAAGCCGATTTCACACAAAGTGAGAACCCAAAAGATCAGCCTTCTTTTTCGCGGTGTTGGCCAGCGTTCCATCTTCTGTATGCAGGCATGGAAGAGATGGCTGACAAAAATTGTCATGGACTACCCTATCAAGAGACCAGAATGCACATGTTCCCGAAAGTAGGCGGGCTAATCTCTCGGCTATTCTGCCTGCTCCGACTTTGTTTTAGCGATAACTCTTTTGAAATATATAGTGGCAAAGTTATAATTATTTTAAGTGCTCTCATATTTACAACTTTAGAAGCCAGTGCAGTGGCCCAAGCTTGGTGAAGCTTTCGTTTTAGACCAGTGACCATTTTACAAGAATGAAACTAGGCGCCTTGTTATCTAACTAGAATGGTACTAAAAATGATCTTTATTTGGACAAATTGGCCCCCCATTCCGTGTGCTGTAGTCGTGTGTGAACTCCGGATCAGGTAGGACTTTACAAGCCGAGAGGAGCAGTAACAAACAAACGGTAAACTGAGAGTAGCTGCCCGAGTGAGTGGTCAGCAGAAGGTTCAACAAGGAAGATTTTTGACTAGGTACACACAAAATGGATTTATTAATTGATTTACTTTGGCATTACTATTATAAAGAGACCTATGAAAGCACTCGTAGATTCGCGGATTGTCATCGTAGCATACACATAGGCATATGTTAGATTGGTCCGGTTCTTCAAGGCTGCTGAGGCAATAAGTACGAATTTCTGATCTGATGTAAAGAAAGAAACCAACCCGTGGCAAAAAGTAATGTTACAATTGGCACCCCGAGAATGAGGTTTCTAAAGGAAGGCCCATCTCTGTTGTGTCGGCCAGCTGTCTCCAGGAAGTAACGGACGGCGTCCGAGAACAGAAACCCCTTATGTTTTCAAAATCCACGCCCAGAGTGGTAGGGGTCACTTAAGTCGCTTGCCATCGTTGCCCCAGCTGCTTAAAAATAACTGAGTTTTGAATCTCTCCAGAATACGCAGGGCAGCCCGATCATCCATTTTCAGGTACAGGTTATTTTGTTTGTTACTGCTCATTACAAGAACTAGAATAATACCCGTACCTGTGCGACTATGGCAACTATTACATTACGATTTGTCACGTACTTCATGTTCGTGTTTAGCTATTATTTTTTAATCACATTACCTTATCATTTTCGGTCAGCTTCCCATATGCATTCATGGACTTAAACTCTCTGTCCTTGGGCGGGTAAACGTAGTTCTTCGAGCCGAAGTTGAAGCGGCACTGCTGATGGGTCATAAAACTGGCTGCAGCGTAGACTCCATCACTGCAAGATGCAATTGACTGTTAATTCTTTGAATATTTTTGGAATTGGCACCTAATAACATATGCGAGACAACGTTAATAGCGATCACAGTACAAGCCGACAGCAGACTACGAATAAATACGTAAAAAAATTTTTAAGTCCAGCTCGAAAACAGCAGAACCTTACCGCGGCAGGCATAGTTAAAAGAGTTTACCGTGCGGCGAAACCACTAACCTTGACGAAAACAAGCGATCATTTCTAAGCGAGGATTCTTTAATTATTTATTTATTTATACACAAGACAGTATACAATCAAATTAGAAATAGGACTTAAACTAATACAGTTTTGAGCTGGATTGTATTCCATAAATTTGTGTAATTATATAAACAGAATGAAATAGACGGATAATTGATATGGATCAATTAAACAATCCAATTGAATTGAGAAGATAATGCGTACTTTGTTAATTGTGAATTTGAGGAGTCCGAAATCAAAGCGGTAACTGTATGAGAGATACAAATCTATATCTATACTAATATTATAAAGAGGAAAGATTTGTACCTATTTTTGTATGTTTGTATGTTTGTAATGAATAGGCTCAAAAAGTACTGGGCCGATTTAAAAAATTCTTTCACTGTTAGGAAGCTACACTACCCTCGGTGAACATAGGCTATATCGCATCACGCTATGAGCGACGGGAGCGGAGTAAAGCGGGTGAAACCGCGCGCGGTCGGCTAGTCTTTAATATTGTTAAGTTTGCAATAACGCCTGCTAAGTGAATTACATTACAAAATTACAAATTTATGCAAGTTGAACTATAGGTGTCGCTCCATCCCGATACGATGGTTGAAGAACGAGAGCAAGAATTACAGTTATGAGTCATTGTGTCATGTTAGCTCAATTGGTTAGAGCATACCCCGGCTATAGGGGTGGATGGACGCGGGTTCGAATCCCGCATATGACTGTAATTTTTTCTCTCGTAAATTTGTAATTTTGTAAATCTTTACATATTTATTCGTAGCCACCCGAGGAAACTTAGGTTTTGAAGCGCTCGTAGCGAAGTTTGCTTAGCCGTTCTTAATCGATCAGCTAAGTTAAGCAACGTCCGCCGCAGTCAGGAGTTGGATGGGTTAGCCGCTAGTGACGTTACTACTGAGCGCTTCCGTGCTTCGGAGGGCACGTTAAAACGTCGGCCCCGGTTGTTGTCTTACGATGGCAGTCGTTAAAGCATGGTGGTAGGGCATTTTGCGAATGCCCGCCTGCCTAGCTACCACTCTCAAGTAGAAAATCTCTCGCCAAGCACTTAACGGTGTGTTCCGACAGCTGTCCTTGAGAGCCAGTAATCCTAGGCTAGCCTGAACAACATCCACATCATCACTTATCAGTGGTCCAAGGCAAGCCTATCAGCTATAAAAGAAAAGGTAACAATATTGTATACAAATTTCTTTCATAGTTATTATATAGTTTAATGATAAATTTATTTGTATTTGTATATTATAAAGAATCTATGCTTTCATTAAAAAAAGGTCCCCTAGACAAGATGTTTACATTTCTGTAAATATCTTTTGTATTTACAGAGATGTAAACATTTATTATATGTATTTTTCATAATGCAAGCTGGGCTTGGAAACGTATTAAGCACGTTACACGACACATCGATTGTCGCACGCAGGTCCGGTATCGTGTCGTATGATATGACGTAGTTAAGGAATATATTTCTTTATAGGTACTTCGTTTAGTTATTATATATGTAAAATATATCGCTGAACTCGTTAGGATAATCGTTAGGTACTTATGTATCCACATACGTATTGTATATATACGCAAAAACACAGCACATAACATGGATATTATAATTCAACACCGTGGTGCTTACTTTTTCGCAGATAATTGTTGTGCCCGATCATATAGTTATCGAGATTAGTAGAAAATTATTTAGAATATCTAATGAAGGTTTTGAATACTAATCGGATTGGACTGATTACATTTTAATGGATTATTACGAGATTTTCAATATTCTTGACATTTTTGGGGAAAGTTATATAATTTCGTGCAACACGCGTGATAACATTCAGTGTCGCTAAGTCTTTTAGAATTTTCCCTATCAATAATGCAAATATTTTTGTGTATGGAAACACTAAACAATGCATCTATATTTAGAGGTTTCATTCCAAACTCCATAAGGTCACTTGACTACGTTGGTATATCTCTTCCATCAACCGTTTTCGTGCCAATATCTTCAATGTGCGTGCAGCGTGATTTAACAAATAATTTGAACTGCAAACACTAACGAAAAAAAAGAAGGTACTGATATGTTTTTATGTAGTAACTCAAAATAATCATCCATATTTTATACGTAAGTACTTGACATTCACATTCGTGTCAGCGAAACTATAGAAAAGCAACACACTCTTAATTGAACAGGCTTTAAATGCATTTATTGGTACCCCATTATAACGCGAACATACAATTTGTGCATCATTTCGATTTTACCGGTCCTGTTTAAATTTTGAAACATAGATCACATACTAATATATTATGAAGATTTTTTGTGGTCCTCGTTACATACCTTGAAGAACTGAAGATCTCAGTGCATACGGGTAGGCGATATCCATTGAGGGAAAAAATTGCCTCTTGACGTTCGACGTCAATGAGGCACCCGACGATATCGCCAGGCTGCCAGGAGGGGATGATTTCTTGCCGTCTTGCTTCAGCTCTATACCAAATGAGGCGGCGACAGCCATCATATGCAATTGAAAAGGAGTCATCACCGACTCCGTATCCATCCTATATACAATATTTTTGGTTACTGATAAGCATTAATAATACTGTTTATTATATTATGTACCAATAGAGAATATAATATGATTAGTACCAACTAGCTTTTGACAGCTTTGCCCGCGTGGGTAGTTTGGTTAAACAATGTCAGATAATATTCAGTAAATCGATGTAAAACGTGTGTAAATGTAAAATACAAGGACTGGATTTTAATCAAAATCTGTGTAGCTGTTACTGAGGTGTGTGGGTAACAAACGTAAATACTTACTTTCACATTCTAAGGGGTAGATATCGAAAAAAATCAAATACCACAGTTGTCACGAACTATCGCGAAACTTGCACAACTTAAGTAGTCTGTGGAATATCAATGGGTAATATACTCTTTGAAGTTGCTTTTCTTTTTATTTGCTGAAGCTTGTATTTTAAATTGAAAATAAATTAATTGGTGACGGTGAAGATGGAAAGGAAGCGAGGCTTCCGGATCCCGGTGAGTGTTCTGTAACCTATTGTTAAAGTCAATAGGGTAATTAGGAAACATGCCGAATGTTTGAGAATATTAAGTACGATTACATAAAATGTAATCTAAAAGAAGCAAGCATGAAGTGCCAAGCTTGCGGTGGCTTGGGACGGACTATAAGGGGACCCCCCGACGGTTCCCGCCTTGTCGTGGCGGTGGGGCTTAGTAGCCGTGGCTTGGTCACCCACGGTGAAGCGAAGAGGAACCAGGGGCCGTGCTGACTTGGGACATCGGCCGGCTGGAGGGGCCGCTCCACTGGGCTTTGCCTCTAAGTCCAGTATGGAGCGGCAAGGGGGGGGTAGGCTGCGGTGCTGTCTGGACAGCACCGCATCTGACGGGGAGGGGCCACGGCGGGAGAGGAGTGCCGGTATTACGGTGCGCCGCTCTCCCTACCTTCCGTGGCCACGGCGGGGCCGCCACCGTTCGATGGCGGACGCGGAGGGGCCGCAGGGGAAGAGGAGTGTCGGTATAGCGAGGCGCCGCTCTCCCTATCCTCTGCGGCCGAAGTAGCAGGCGACGGGGCTACTTATCTGACCCGTCGCAGGGGGACCTCGGGCGTCAGAAGCGGGGGTTGTCTGACGCCCATTTGCGGGCTTGGTCCCCGGGTGGTAGCGACGTGCCATGTGTTCTGGTGCGTCGTGAGGGGTAGCACCCCTGGAGGGGTCCGGCAACGGACAACCGTGGCGGGTTCGTGGTCGAGAGCTAAAGCGTCCCTGCGGCCCGCCGAGAAGCGGTAGAGTTGGAACACCGTGTGTTATTTAGTCGGTAGTGGCACTTGCTGCTGTGGGAGTAGTTGGTGTCGAGCCCGACATATCCCGGCCACTTTCCCCGAGGTGGACGGGAATGCGTAAATGCATTTTTCACACGTAAATAAAAAAAAAAAAAAAACTATAAGGGGAGTTGAGGAGGTCCGTGGGGGGCCCAAAGCCCCATGCTAAATTATAATATGGCACGAATTTCAAATAGTTCTCATAATGACAACGTGTTATTGTTCTTGTTTCCTGGTTAACCTTTGATACTTGTTAAATTCTTATCGTCATATGAAAATGTCCTTTCAATTGAACCTAGCCTTTATAACACAAGTGGCGACAACAGTTATCCAGGTAGTTAAAGGTAGAATGTAAGTACTTCGTGAACATTTCTTTTGTCGATATAGATTTTGTACTTGGTAGAGGGTGGTATGTGATGCATTGCGCCGTGGTGTGCCGGGCTAGAATGCTACCCCCATTGCTACATGTGGGTGTCGTAAGAGGCGACTAAAGTTAAAATACCGGAAGGTGGGCAGCAGCGCCTTCTGAAGAACTGGTATCTTAAACTGCGATCCCCAAGATGCCTGCCAAGCGTGAGGTTTATGGCAAACCTCCCTTTAATGGCAAGACTGTGTTCAACTTTGGCAAACAGCTAACCAAGCGTGCATTCCCTACCTCCTCGCCAAACCAGGAAACCGGCTACGCAGGAAAAATAAAAGAGGTATACAAGCTTGCATTGTAGTTAAACCTCACCCAGCTGCTCCAGGAGGCAACAAGGTTTTCAGACGTTGAAAGCTGCTAACTATTAAACTAACTATACCAACTTTTAACTCATAGATGGGATAAGGAAAGGAAAATGATAAACTAACGTGGTTTTGAAACGACGTCCTCTTCGTCGCCCAGCCAATCTGCATTACACCGGCTGTAATGATCTTTACTTCATAATACCATACGCCAGTTTCGATCTGAAATTAAAACAAGATACACATTTAAAAAAAAAAGGTAACCGACTTCCAACACTGAAAAGTAACAAATCAACAAGACATTTTTTTCTAGTCGATTTGATTTAAAACCAAACTTCTAAACCAATTTTCATGAAATAATCTATGGCAAAGTCTAAACGTTGTTCCAAATTAAAAATACTATTTCATATCGCTTTATAATAATTATAATTGATGGAGGTTCTGAGGTAAGAAAAATGCAAGGAAAAATATACATTACAAGTAATGGATGTTTTTAACCGACCTCAAAAAAAGGAGGATATTCTCAAAACGGTTGTATTTTTTTTCTTATATTTTTCTTAACTTAGAACCTCCATCAAATTATTGACTTTATACACACCACTGAAATTACATAGATTTGAGACTGACAAGCGAGGAGACTTTTTTTATTTTTTATTGCTGATAGGTAAGCCTTTGACCACAATCTCACCTGATGGTAAGTGATGATGTGGTCGAAGGTGTTAACAGGCTTAACCTAGAATTACTGGCTCTCAAGGACAGCTGCCGGAACACACTGTTAGGTGCTTGGCGACAGATTTTCCACTTGAGGGTGGTCGCTAGCCGCAAAAATGTCCTTCCACCATGCGGTAAAGCTCAAGCCAGCGGCGGGATTCGAACCATGGACCTGCTGCGCGGCAGTCCATAGCCAAAGCCACTGTGCTATCACTGCTTCAAACTGTTCTGTTCCGATCGTGCCACGAACTTAAGCTTGTAGGACGCTTTGCTATCTCTTAAGTAGAAAATCTGTTGCCTACGATGATTTACGGCAGCTACCCATTTATGTTCAAAGGTCAAAGCTAGCCTATCAGGAATAAAAACGGCGTTTGTGTTTGCCACTATGAGAGGATACTATTGCACTTGTTTCAAAAATTATTAATTCCGTACCATTATTTATTCAACATTAGACAGTATACATATTAGAACCATTTTTTAGTTTTTATGTGCGCGAGTTTGTCTCGCACTTGGCCGATTTTTAGTATTTGTAGTTATAGCAGAAACAGAAATACATACTCTGTGAAAATTTCATCTGTTTAGCTACCATGGTGCATACGGATAGTGAAGTCCTAGGAATAGGGTCCCGGTGTTAACCATTGGGTACCCTATAAGCGAAGCTGGATCATGTAGAGATAAATACTCGTCATTCTTTATTGCCCGATAACAATATTACAATACCGACAGATAGATAACTCATAGATAACTACTAAACATTTTCATACCGTTGTCGTTGTCGTCAAAGTTATCGTCTTTGGTCTGAATATCTATTATATATTATAATATCTATTATTATCTAATATTTATTATATATTTTATATTATTATATATATTATATCTATTATAGTCTATTTTTTTTTAACAAACGAGTACTGAGTATGACTCTCGCACATTTCCGATATTGACAGAGTGAGATGGGTCATTGCCGTCATTGGTCAATGCCTTTGTTCTTGTTTTGAAAATGTTAAGGCCCGTTCATATTGAATAGTACTTCTAAAATTTACTGTGGAAAAAACACGTTATTATCTAATGATTTAAATTTGCATACTTAGTATATTCGTTACAAAATTTTTGTTCGCGTTTGTGATATAAAACTATATTGTAATAGTATATATATTATGCACTAGAACATATAAATCAAATAATTCTACAACAATTCTTGTAATCTTAAAAATTATGGTCATCTTTCTGATTAACTTTCTGCAGATATGTCAATAATAAATTGCCCTAACATATTTTGTACATGATTGTCGACTCCGTACGTTTCTATCTTGGTTGTCACATGATTGAGACATGACCACCATTTTTATCTCTCCACTTAACCTAAGTAAAGTAACAAAAGAGTAAGTACTCGTAACAGAAGGGTTCAGACTTCATTTTTATTTCCTGCCATATCTCTTCACTTGATACCAAACTCACTTGAGTTGAACTCACTGTGAAACGTCGGGAAATGTATGACGAGACGATTTGCTGACTAAGCAACAACATTTTTTTCAAAACAATCTTTGTTTTGCGTACCCTAATTCAATAGTTGCAACTTTAGTATCAATATTTTTCGACGCGCAGGTATTTGAAGACTCAACTGAATGTCGAACTGAAACCTACATGTAACTACAGAGTTCGTGTGGAATGAACTTTATGCTGATTACGTGGGCCAGTAGCAACGAAGTAAATTTTTCGATACTCGTCTGTTAAAAAAAATAGACTATATAGACTTTAATATTATATATGCGAAAGTAACTCTGTCTGTCTGTTACGGTTTCACGCCAAAACTACTGAACCGATTTGAATGAAAATTGGTATGGAAATAGTTTGAGAACCGGGAAAAAACATAGGATAGTTTTTATCCAACTGTGTACAAAGAGGTAAATGGTTTTGCGCGATAACCGACATACGCGCGGGCGGAGCTGCGCCCGGAAAGCTAGTTTATATATAATAAAAAAAAATACTTTGACCGTAGATGCCAATGCGTCTATACGACGGTTTTTTGATGATGATAGTAATTACGAAACATATTTTATTTTTTTGTTACTGCTCAATCTTAATAACCGTAATACATTCGAAAATGATTAAAGTGAAGAGCTTATTGCGACGCCTTTACATTTTGAACTGCTAGAGAAAAGTTATGTCAGGTTAATCCATTAACCGATCGACGAAGTTGTAGAGTAAAATAACTATTCATAAAAAACAGGCCAAGTGTGAGTCGGACTAGCGATGGGGAATTCCAACCTAAAAACAAACAATAGTACTGGTTTTTGGTATACTATATACGTGTTATGACAAATATATTTTGTGACGGTGCAGAAACGTGCGGGAATCCAACTAGCACTTGGTGAATTTATGTATTATAATATGTTTAATATATATATATATATAATGTTTTTACCTTATATGTTGCCCGCACACTCTCAAACGACTGCGAGTCGCAGCGTGCCTCCAATCCATCAGGCGAAATTTTTAAATATTCGCTGACATCGTGGACGTTCAGTATAGTACGTATGTCGTCCATGCGAACTGTCTCAAATGAGAATCTTCGGTCAGAATATACGACTGTAAACAAAATGCAATAAAGGAGACTTATTTTGGAAATTATATTCACATTCAGTTATAGCAAGGCAAATAATGGAATAGCACATGGCGGTTATCAAAACATCAAAATCATAATTTTGTAAGCATCATTATCATTAAAAGAATGCCATTCTTTTTTTTCTTTAATGTGTTAAATGTAAAAGTAATGTATACTACATACGCAAATATTATTATTTATTATTAATTCTCCTTATTATTTATTATATGTGAAGTATTGTGCTATCATTGCATATTACTACGTTGAAGTAAAATTTAAGTAGCCAACAGATGACTATATTGTATTCTCACTGACAGACCTCAGGGCAGTATTCTGGCTGGCGCACACTGACCCGACATCGCCTCAACGGCCACAATCGTCGCGTCACCTCTACTCGTGACAAGCTCGCAAAATGTCGTGAGAATAATACAAAACGGTTCAATAAGGCGCCGAGGCCATACGTCTGCGTTGTTAAAATATTAAAGTGAAAGATCTCAAATTCAAAATAATTTATTAAATTTAGGCGTCTACGACGCTCGTATGAAGGTCAATTACAAATTTTAATATTGAAATATTCTACATAGTACTGCCACGTTCAGCTAAAATATTTATAGAGCCACTGCGAGAAGATCGGGCAAGAAACTCGGGGCCATTCTTTTGAACGTCTTTTAACAATGTGTTATATACAATACAATTATAACAATATTTGTATGGCAGAGGCGGAATTTTCCAAGCATTTTTGTCGTTTAAGTAATCACAAACTGTGTAGTAGGTTTTTAAATCAAAATTTTTATCACGTGCAACTTGAATTTTCCTTCTGTGAGCACTGTAATATGTTTGGGAATTTATTCATAAAACCGTACACAATTACATAAAAAGGACCTTTTATTTGACTTTTCTAGTCTCGAACCTGGTACCGCTATTTTATATTTATTCCTAGTGTTGTAATCGTGGTTGTCACTATTTAATTTAAATTTACTCAATTTTTTCCGAACATACATAATATTTTCAAATATATACAGACTCGGTAAAGTTAATATATCAATTTCTTAAAAAAGATCCCTTAGAGATTCCATAGGATCCATTTCATATATGGCTCGAATTGCACGCTTTTGTATCTCAGCAGCAGCTCCCCACAGCAATACACCATATGACATAAAACTGTGGAAGTACGCGAAATAAACTAGCCGTGCAGTAGCTACGTCTGTTAACTGTCTTATCTTACAAACTGCATATGCAGCAGAACTAAGTCTTCCGGCTAGATCATGTGTATGTGGATCTCACTGTAAAGTTGACTCCATTTTGATTCCCAGGTAGACTGTCGCATTGTCAATAGAGACTTTATCTGGGCCAAGCTTAATGTTTGGTTCAACATAAGGAACATTAGGTAAAGAAAACATTTGGTCTTTTTTGAATTTAAGAGAAGATTATTAGCGGCCAACCATTCAGAGATCATAGATTACTCATTATTTACTTGAATGAGTTCACTATCTTTCCTATTTACTTTAAAAATCAGAGAGGTATCATCTGCGAATAAAACAATATCGCAGAAATCTTTGACCATGCAAGGCAGATCATTAATATACGCTAGGAATAGAAATGGTCCCTTCTTTATATTTGTATTTATTCCAACCTTCTGTAGCCTGTCTGACAGATATGACTCTATAAGATTCAAAGCTTTTCCACGAATACCATAGTGTGAAGGCTTACGAATCAGAGTGCAGTGTTCTACACAGTCGAATGCCTTGGAAAGATCTTGTTGCTGTTACCCATCACTCTAAGATAATGGTACATTTGGAACTCTATTTCAAAATTTTTACTTTCTAGTATTTTTACTTCATCTCTAGTAGTTCGACGTAGTGTATTAATTATTTATTTGAAACCATTCCTAATCAAACGAAATTTTGTGTTATAATCTGCACACGTAACATTCACAATCGCGTAACAAACATTAAAATTACGTATATACACTGATTGAGAATAACTGTCATTTATTAATTACAACTGAAACTAAACAAAAAAGACTAAACTTCAGCTGTTAAAATTATAATGTTTATAATTTTACTTACAGTTATTGTCCAGCGCCCAACGTGCGCAGAAACCCACTTGCCTCCATAGCAACGTATCAGAATTATGATGAAATTCGAGAAGCATCAGTGGATTCAGCATTCGGTTAGAAAAATAGTTCTCGATACGCCTTTTGTTTTCCGCCGTCCTGGCAAACTTTTCCATAGTGATCAAAGCGTGGAGAACGATTGTCGGCTCCCTTTCATCACCCTTAAACAGAAAAAGCATTATTACCAACGTGGAACTTCTAACAAGTCACTTTGGTATTACCAGTACGTAAACAAGGACATGATGCTACCTGCGTTATTTTCTATTACCAAGAAAAGATAACGTTTCCCTTTGGTAATAACAAAAAAGACTTTATTCATATGCAATAATTTATTGTATCACATTATGATCACAATGTTTAAATTATTACTACTGTGATAATACGCAGGGCTACTAATACTTAAGTACTACACTGTACAATTTGAAAGTTGTGGAGTAGTCAAATTAAGTCAAATACTTTGTATTGATACGACCTGGGGTATCGAGATAGATAATGCACAAGTTTTTCATCAAATTGACAACTTTATTTCACCTCTTCCAGTCACAATAAATTGTTTAAGCACACTTAACAACACTAGAATAATATTATACTGAACTGTTTCCGCTTGGATCACTTGGTCCGAAGATTATAAACTCAAACTACCTACTAGTAGTCAGGCTTAGCTCGGTCTTATAGAGCTATAGAGTCGAGAATGTTCGGAATTAGTCTAGCCGGAGAACAATACTGTATCTTTCGGTTTGTCCACTGCTGAACACAGGCTCCACCATTAAGAGGGGATTTGTCTTTTGTTCTTACATAAACAACTTTTTTACACTGTCCATTGCCGCCGCTGGTAAACCACCAGCTGTTTTTAAAAAGCCCAAGGTCTATTGAACGTCTTCGTCGGCTTTCTTTTAGGCAAAGCAGTTTCGTGCTTGTAGACCTGATCTTTTACCACTTGGAGTTTCTTTCTCAACTTGTAGTGCCCGTCCTCATTAGGCGGACATGCTAAGTACCGCTGTTTGTGAAGACCTCGGACGTAGGGCCTCTAAGCAGTGCTGTTCTTCAAGACGGCGTGCCTGCTCCTTTATGTCTTAACACCAGCGTTTCACAAATCGGCGAACTTGCTATTTCATGTCTAAGCGTCCCTGTTCCTCAAGACGGCAGACTTGCTCATCCATATGTAAGCATCCGTGTTTCTGAACTGGCTTCCGTGTCTATGCGCCACTATTCCTCAAGACTGTGGGTCAGTTCCACCACGGACCAGAACCAAGCGTACTACGTTTTTTTTGTATATCACCTATATAAAAAGTGAATTTGCAGTGCTATAGTCATAGGATATTGTGTTTAAGCACTTGTATATACTAAAAAGTATAAAATGATTGCGTACAGGATGACAAATACACATGAGACGTTTAAAAATGCTGGATATCATTAGGTATTATTTTAAACTACCGGCACATCTACGAGGTACCAGTGAATACAAAATCATCGAAAACTTTTAAACAAATCACAAATATACGGATACTGGACAACGCTGACAACCTCTTAAAATTGACTTCTGTTAGTCCTAATAAAGATTTTTTAGTCAAATGTTTTTTATGTATTTGTGACGGAGCAAGCATGATGCGCACGTAATGTTAAAAGTCTAGTGTGCCTGTAATTTTTTTTTTTTTTTATTACTTTTCTCGAAGTAAATAATACGGGATAACTCACGTGAATCAGTCAGATAGCTCCGACTATAGTTTCAACCACATTCGGTGGTCTTTTTCAAGGAGAGAATGTGGTTGAAACTATAGTCGGAGCTATCTGACTGATTCACGTGAGTTATCCCGTATTATTTACTAAAATGAGTGAAAACCACGTTGGTTTTTATAATAAAATTCCTCGAAGTATATATTCAAAATTCTATTCAAAGGTATTCAAAGCCTGTATATACATGGTAAAATTGCTTTCATGGCATATTTCGTTTAAAGCGGTTAGCTTTTCTGACTTTATTTAAGAGGATTGTTTCGATTCCGTTTTCCACTAGTCATATTGGTTTAATGGAATTTGTGTCTATAAGACAACATTACTCTAAGGACATTTAGAATTAAACATCAGTTCCGTAATTATTTACACGCAAAATCTATAGACACAATAATGTTCGATATTAGTCTAGACTTTAACCATCTTTTTTACGTCGCAACTACTTTTATAATAATCACAGAAATCTAAATTTAGATTTCTGTGATAATAATAAACACATATGCTCGTAAAGGGTCTCTTATTTCACCAATTTCAATATCGTAATGTATCTCATTACGTGCTTGTGCGTTATTGTAATGTAAAATAATGTAATGTAATGTAAAAACGCACGGTTTATCAAGATAAATTACCGTCTAAAACGAACGGTACTTTTTAAAATCTTGCAAAGAGTTTTTACGGCAGAAAAGTGGTCAACATTTTATCAATAAAATTTACTTTGGAAGATAAAAAATATTAAATAAACATTTAATTCTTTAAGTTGATTAATTTTGACCATAAATTACAACCTGCAACAAAACACAATAATAATATAAATTTGATTTATTCAAAAAGTTCGTTTAAGAAAGTCCAAGTTTTATTTATTTCCTCGCAAATATGTTATAAAATGTCGTTTCACATACGTGCGCTTTGATAATTCCAGCCTCTGCTTTCTTGTAGCAATATCGCCTCGGCTGCAATATACCACTTACCGCCCTTATATCATAATATTTATAACGTTCTCACGCAATACTGTTACCTATTTTATTCTGTTTTTGCTGTCAATAGTCAAAGCGAGACGACTTGAGATAAGAAACAAATAACCGTTTTTTATAACATTCGGTACATGAACCTCATATAATAATACGTGGGGATTATACCCCTCGATCGAACCAAACGATTTGAATAGGCATTCAAACTTGTTTCGCACCTGTCACTCTTAAGCTTTCAAGCGGAACTCTATCTAGATTTCCACTTTATATATCTAGCTTTCCACAACTCTACAATCCCATGATCTTATAGCGACCAATTTTAAAGAAAACAATGACAAGTTGAATGTAAAAAATAAAATTATTGGGGCTAAGTTGATCTTATCTCACTCACTTTCTTATTTTTCTGTGGAATGTGTTTCATCTAACTCAAGACCATATTGTAGAATGGTACCTAGTATTCGGTTTCACAGCCGCCTGCCTGCAGATAACCCGATATATTCGTTAATACAACCAGTACGATATACTAACAAGAGTATTCCCAATGTGGGAATAGAGTACTAGGTGGAAATAGATTATATGATTAGAAGACCTGTTTTGCGCTTATGCAGCAACACACCTAACTTACGTCTACGTAGTTGAGTGCTGGTTATTCAGTGCTTTCCTTCCTTCTGTCGCCTTTCTACTACGCTCTACAGCAGGATATATACAGGGTGATTGGTAAAATGCTAACAACTTCTAAGGGTTGACTTATGCTAGTACTAAAAAAGATTTTAAGATGAGTTTTTCTTTTTTAATTTTCCTTTTTTTTAATACTTTTTTGACGGAATAAGCACGCGGACCACCTGATGTTAAAAGTCTCTTGTGCCGGTAATGTATTATTTAATATTTTTTATTACTTTGCTCGATGTAAATATTCAAAACTCTATTCAAAGGGAGCACGGCGCGGTGTAGTGTTGCCGCGGCGGGCGCTCTTGTATCGGAGAAGGCATTAAAACACAAAAAAAAAATTTTTTTTAAACAAAAAATAAACATCTCAAAATGTTTGTTAGGACTGGCAGAAGTCAACCCTAAGAAGTTGTTAGCATTTTAATGATAACCCTGTATACTTATTCATAAATTCAGTTATAACAATAATCTTACAAGGAAGCCAACAAGGTATTGAAAAACTTCATCTGTGAAAATCTCAATGCTATCTGGTCCTGGATACTTCTCAGCAATGCATCCAAGGACCACAAGCAAGTTACGTTCTTGTCGCACGCTGTCCTCATCAATGTATGCCTCGACGCATCTCTCTGCGCTGAAGTGGAAGCTCCGCGTGAACTGTAAAAAAAATTAGTAACATTAGAGATCACCAGGCTAAAAATGCACGCATTTCCACTAAATCAGACTGATACTGTGTACTAAGAACCGTCCGCGTACTGTGGAACTAATTTATTTTTTAACTTTATAAATAAGGCTACACCATCTTAACAGTCTTCACGAATACCATTAATTTAAAAGACAGTCTTGCCGCAACTATGTTTCCTCTAAAACAACGATTGAGGGGTCATATTTATTAGTAAGGTAAATAATAAATAAATAATTTCTGATTTTTACTATTCACACTTCACCAGTTCCACTGCACCACTACATGTGGGTAGTGTAATGGAACCGGTATAATGTGATTATAGTTAAGTTGGGAATTTATCATTCTATTGAATATATCAATACTAGGGGCAGCGTTATTAGGTTTGATAATATTTGACTGAGACAGAATGTTTATCAAAGTTATTATAATCTCTATAAGAGAATGTTCTTCATTGTCAGAAGAATAAGATTTATATGCACATCCGTTACTCGGAGATGGCATTTCATACTCTAATTAATAGAGCTTGATGTGCTGAATGCCTTATCGTAGCCTTTAGCAAACTCGTGCCTGGGATCCCGAAAAATACATCGCCGAAAAACATGATTGTAAGTGCTCGATGTATCATTTGTTATTTTAGTTTTAAGTAGGTAAGCTTCGCGAATGGCGCTTCACACTTTCAGCCTGTTCTCGTGTAGACGTAGGTTTTCTTCCACTGTGTAGTGTTATTTATTAATATCACACTACTATTACTGAACATCATCATCTTACAAAACTCAGATCGACATGTATAAAATGTTTGCTATTATAATATGCGCAGGAGTTACGCGGATCTATGAAGGAAAAGTATTTTCGTTAATTTAACAATTTTACGTCGCATCGCAACTCTTGAAATTGAAATGATAATAATAATAAACTACAGTTAATGACGTTTCGCAGCACGTATCGATTCGTGTTGAAGTCGGTACATTTCTGGACGAGCAACACACAATTATGTATTATCAACAATGTAAACAGCTTGCATTCCTAACGGCGTTATTTACATTACAATATGTCAGGTTTTGGCTTTAACAAATTGACCTATACTTAAACTGTCCATATTATACGAGTGTTTGGTTGAAAAACCCGTAATTATAGAGTTTTCTCAAAAAGAATATAGCCCAACATATGGGATACTTGTAACTAGAGTTGCCACGAATAGTTGTTATAGCGAATAGTCTGCCGGAGACGGAATGCGAGCGAGCGGACTGAGGCGACGCCATCCGAAGAAGCCAGTCGCCCAGTCGCGTCCATTTTTATATTTTGAAATTTTGAAGAAAAATTAATAACTGAACAAAGTAAAACTAGGGCAGAAGCACCCCTAGAGTTCCAATATGCGGGAGGCGGCATGCATGCCTCCGCTTTAATAACCCATCTCCAACTCCCTCATGCGGCCCCGCTGAAAACCCGCGCGCCGGCGGTGCCGCCATTTTGTCGATGGATACACCCACCACCTGTATCTGAACTCATGCTTGGGTTCACAGGAAAACACAATGACACAGCACGTATTCGTTTATCCCCCTCATAAGTGCAGTGCTGAAAATTTTGAGAACAGTTTCCCCCACATGTGACTTTTTTGAACTTTTACAACCCCCATCTCTAGATAGGCAATATAAATTTTATGTTAGGGTGTTATATTTTTTATTTACTGTAAATACTAATGTAATATAATAATAAGCCTTTCCGTGTATCATATAAGCAACCCAAGTCTATCATGCCCTTCAGGCCATAATTTTTGCACAAGACGGTTTTTTTTTCTTGTTTTTGTGGGTTCACATTAAAATATTACCAACCAATTCTAGTACACCTTTTTTATTCTCCAATACTCCTTATTTCTATTTTACATGACAAACTGGCCATCGCCTGTTTTTATTTCAAATGACATCTGCACCCAAAATTCCTACAGGAGTCAGGCACTACAACTGTTCAATTTCAGTATTGGTAATGATGCGTCTGAAGTAATTGATACCTATACGAAGACTCGGCTAATCATGACAGTCTAATTATGGTTCTGATTATATTTAGATACGAATACTCAGTTACTAATGACCATTATAATAAGAAAAACACAATAGTATTTCTATTAATTGTCAGAACCGTTTACAGCTAATATTTGTATTCTGGTTAGTCGATCGATGTTTTACAGGTTATTCACTCCCTAACATGCACATTAAATATGGATTTAGCAATGTAGGGTGGTATTCAATATGCAATAATTGGACTAATCAATATGGTATAATATGCATGGATACTCTACCATTATCAAAGGTTTTTACTATTTAACTATTCTGTTTCAACAGCCTGACCAGAGGGACATAAGTGGGTTGCAGTTGGTATTTACATTTAACTATTCTGTTTTAACAGGCTAACAATAAAGACGTAAGTGGATTGGAGTAAATATATGTAAATGACATAAATACACAGCGCTAATTACTTTTCAAAGCTTTCAGCTCGATATCGCTGCTAAGTATTAATACAATCATTAATTAAACTATCCACGGAAGTAAATACAGAATACGAAATAATATTTTTTTCAACAAGCACTTTGTTTTTCAATTGGGGCAACACCAACAACATGACAGTTTTGACATTTAAATTTTTGACGTATTCGTAGTAGATGCTTTGGCGGCAATTGTAACAATGAATTCAAATTCGCAAAATAATTAAAATCCACTATGAAAATGGTGGTTCTGTTATAGGTAGGTTATAGTCCGTAAAATTTGTGATATTTTCAGACAAATTAATCGTCCTTCTGAAACCGCTATTAAAAATTTGATCGCTAAATTTTTATCGACAGGCTCGGTACAAAATGTGCAAACACCAATTAATGTTCCACCGGGATCGTGGGGTTCGATTGGGCCGTTTTTTAAGGCTGGAAATGCGGTAACGGTCACGCTATCGAGATGTTAACAACTCAATTTTGGCCTATTATTGATGACGCGGATATCACTGACATGTGGTTTCACATAGGACAGTGCCACATGTCACACAGTCAAAGAAACGATCAATTTATTGCAAACGAAATTTCCCGGTCGCATAATTTCACGAAATTATGCGGTTAAGTGGCCAGCCAGATCGTGTGATTTAACACCACTGGATTATTTTTTGTGGAGCTATGTTAAGGACGGAGTCCGTACGGAACGCTCGTGGTGGACATTTGCAAGATATCATTTTTCATTCATAATTGCCAAACTTTTCTCTTCATAATACAATAAAAATTTGAATCATCTTCATCTAAATTCTTTGTCAAAGTTCTTGTTGAAAAACCCTTTGCTTGAAACGACAATTTCGGGGTTGTTTTTGTAAATTTATATCAATTATCTTTACCGCAATGACAACATCTCGAGGGGGCAGCGGGCAATCTTCCATGACAATCACTATTGTTGATGGACCGAGGGGATCATACAGTGGGATTGTGCGGATGAGCGCCACCACAACTCTGTGCCATCCCTCATCAGTGTCTGCGATCTGGTTGACCCTCGCTAGCGGCGCAGGAGGCTCCTCAGGGCTTTAACAATCAGAGAAAAAATTTACATGAGGCGTCAGTCACATTTCTATCTGAGCCAGCGCAATCGTAGAAACCTGGCTCCATAAAGCCAGCTAGTTGCGAAACAGTTTCAAACCAATAAACCAACAACATTATGTTCAAAGGTTTACCTATAAGCAATAAAAAAAATATCATTTAAAAAAAATACACAATAAAAGTGGAAGCTTCTTACAAACGAAGTCTCAAGTTGAAACCGTTATGTAATGTACATGTTTCATGCTAATATCAAGCACACGGTTTTCTCAATACGTCACCAAATTACACAAAAAAACCTTGCAAATAAGTACTATACAAGTTTATGACAACCATTAGTACCTACAATATTCACAGCCAGCCAGTAAAATAGTTTAAAAATCAGTTTTCTTCGCTTAGAATCACAACACATTGTACAAAATAATCGTTCAAATTAAGTTACATTAAGCTTAGTATTTGCTTTACAATTTAAAGTAAAATCAAATTCGCAATGTCTGTTGTATAATCTCTTAGATTAAAAATTATCGCACACAGTGAAATGATCGCGCAAACATTGTATACATACTATTACATACATATGATGAGAAGTAGCTGATGCACGCCATTTAGCGAATTTGAGCTTAACATATTGGTAGAAGGGCATTTCGCTTGTAAGGCTAGCTACCATTACAATTCTCAAATTGAAAATCTGACGCCAAGCGTGTCGAGTAGATATCCTTGAGAGCCAGTGAACATTATAAGTCTAGCCTGCCATCCCCGTGCACCTCCCATCAAGCCTTACCAAAAGAAATAATGGCACAACTATAATAAATAAAAACGGCCAAGTGCGAGTGGGATTCGCGCACGAAGGGTTCCGTACCATTATCTGTAACCTAATCTTGCCAGTTACCGACACTTTTCGCAGTGTACGATTGAGCTGGGTAGGTACGTTACTAGCCTAGGTAGGTTCGAATTCTAAATAGTGATCTCACTAATTGTTTATTTTTAAAGTAAACATACAAATAAATATTCAGTGAATATTTCAAGTTTTACCTGTTATCATTATTATTCACGTCATTTATTTGATTAATTTTTTTACAACATTCATATATAAAAAAACAAATATTATAAAAAAACTTAAAACTAGCATGCCGCCGGCAGCGGAGCAGGGCCCAAGCAACCGCCGGCGGTTAGGGCTGCAGAGAGAGAGGAACCTCCGGACAATGCGTGTAGTGTCAAGTATAACTAACAGCCTTCTTATTATTATTTTTAGCAAATAAACGACGAAAACCTTTTTTATTGTTTAGGAGCCCCTTAATTACTCGTATTTCTTTTATTTTAATTAATAATATTTAAAGAGAAAATAAAACTAAAATTCTGTGAATTGTTAAAGCGTCTACCTGTCACCGTTATTAGTATCAAGCAAGAAACGCTAAAAAAATCAAGTTTGTTGTATGGGAGACCCCCTTAAATATTTATTTTATTTTTAGTATTTGTTGTTATAGCAGCAATAGAAATACATCATCTGTGAAAATTTCAACTGTCTAGCTATCACCGTTCTTGAGATACAGCCTGGTGACAGACGGACGTGCGGACGGACGGACGGACAGCGAAAGCTCAATAATAAGGTCCCGTTTTTACCCTTTGGGTACGGACCCTAAAAACAAATGTAGCCGCTGTGATAGCTTTTGACGAAATTTAGTGTAAAACATAGGTTTTTATGTACTGAAATAGCACAAGGCTTCTATTTCCAGACTTTACTACGAGTAAGTAGTTCCAGAAGGAGTGATTAAACCATAAATTGTTTATAAAATATACCTATGTATATAAGTTATAGTGCAACTACATTTTAAAGTCACAAAAGTTTCATATATATATATATATATAACTTTTAAACCTGTACGTAAATTTTTCATAAATGAGTATCTTTATACACAAAATGTTAAAAAGTTGATTAAAAAAAACTATAACAAAATCGTTGAGTAACTTTATCAAATTTCGCTGAGGTATAAAAATAAAAATTTTACCGCTTACATTTTCGAATTTACAAATATCAAAATCATATAATTACTTATTTTTATATTAGCTATGTTTATCATTTTGGAAAAATAAATATTGTATCAATTAACTTTAATTTTTTTTTGACTGAGCAAGTGTGCCTCAATTTAGGTCCTGAGAGAGAGAGTTAATACTGCGAATAAGTATTCCTTTGCGCAGTTAAAGTGATGTTCGTTTATTGATGCAACGAATATATATGCGTAAATAGCATGAAGAATCCCCAAACAAATAACACTGTTTAAAGGTAATTTTACCTCTGCTATGTGATCTTTTCAAATTTTTCACGTCGTCACAAACTTTAAGCTTTTATCATTTCATTGGAAGCATAGGTATGTATATATCCATATACCAACTGAATGTTGCTACAGAATAGATTATCATCTAGCGTTCAGACTTGCGTATTTGTCCGAGGGTAATCTGATATTTGAATATATTTGACTAACAAAGTATGCTTGAAGCAGTTGAAGTCTGGCCCATATCTACAATTATGATATCGTGACTATTTTAGATCATGTATATTAGATATTTCTCAACTTCGCTCGATACAATTGGCATAAGTACGATGATTTTTAATATTATAAGATGTTGAAAAAGAGAAAATCTCTAATAAAACGATTAAATGTTCTACGCTAATTTATAATACAGTTTTATATTTAAGTGCCACTGGTTTGGATACATTAAATATGCATCAGTATTCAAGGATAAATATTATCTGCGATGTGATGTTCATCGCGTTCTCGTATTGTTAGGACAAATGCATTCTAAGAGAAAGACAATTTTGTAATTCATCTAAAAATTGTCCTTTATCAAGTGCCGTCGCGTCGGGTCACAAGGTCTTGAAAAATTACTGGGCTTCACGAAGAGTGAAAAAATAATTCCAAACTTTAGTTCCATCTCAAGCCAGTCTCATCTCATCTTTTTTTTACGAACATAAGATTTTTAGTTTAGATTTTTTATTGGAGATTTTTTTTTAAATTAAACTAATTTAACTTTATGATTATTGTCTAATACCATAAAATAACACTTAAACTTCTTAAAAATTCTCTATTTCTCAATAATTACCTATCATCACTAGTTCTTTATCAAAACAACACAATACTGCTGAAACTCTTAATCAAATGTGAAGAAATTTATTTATGAACAAAAATACGACAGTGAAGTCCTTTTGACTTCTCTTTTAACAAAATACTTAAATATTCACTAAGAAAAAATAGTACGAAAATTCTATTAATTCTTTCAAAGGAATTCTTACATTATCTAATAATTTGATATTATGTTTAAATTCTTATTATTGTGGCCCCTTTTCTTAGTAATATGTTGGATCTTAAATCAGTCCTAATTTATTAATCTTTGTAGTGTCTGACAATTCTACTTCAAAATATATAATAACTATCAGTCAAATAGTATTACAATTTATTAGTTAATTCTTGCAATCACAACCATTCTTTTCTTTTTAGTGTGTACCAGTGTATGAGGGTGTAAGGGTGTGTGCGAAGGTGTGTGGTTGAGTGCGAAGCTGTGTAACGATGTGAAAATAATTTGGTAAGGACTATCACCCTGCAACTAAGAACACTTAGTTGCAGGGTGATAGTCTTTGATTTACAATGAAAGAAGCCTATGAACTAGTTCATTGTCGAGAGTCTAGATCAACAAAAGCAATTCGCGGAGTACAGATAGTTCTTCATAAAATATGATTCTAAATGGAAATTTAATAGTTGAAATACTAAATCTATATACTTATAATAAAACTGTAACAGGTCCAATTCTGTACATTGCAGATATTTTGAAAATAATTTTTGAGAGCACTCTCTAGCTGATACTGATGCCCCAATATTTTTTTTTTATTTTTGCCTGTCTGACTGTATCCCGGCCGCGCATCACTCCAAAATTACTAAATGGATTTAAATTAAACTTAACACGATTTGACATACTACAAAGAAGGACATATTATACTTTTGCTCCCGAATTTCAGCACGGTTCCCTTGGGAAAAGGGATGAAAGTCAAAATGTACACTTAGTTAATGTACACTTAGTAAATGTACACTTAATTCATTAACGTGTAGTCCGATTTCAATCATTATTTTTTGTTAGAATACTAGTACTAGCTAGTACTTTTACCATGGCACTTTAAGCACCCCGCGGTCAGCCCGGTACCCCACGGACAGTCCGGCACCCCACGGGCAGCCCAAAACCACTGAACGAATTTAAATGAAATTTAGCACGATTTGAGTTTATACTACGAAGAAGGACATAGTATACTTTTGCTCCTGAAATTCAGCACGGTTCCCTTGGGAAAAGGGATGAGTCATAATGTACACTTAGTTGTAACGCGTAGGCCGATTGCAATCATTCTTTTTTTTTAGAATACTGGTACTTTTACCATGGTACTTTAAGCACTCCACGGGCAGCCCGGCCTCCTACGGGCAGCCCGGAACCCCACGGGCAGCATCCCACGGGCCGCTTTGCACCCCACGGGCTGCCCAACACCTCACGGGCCGCTCGGCACCCCACGAGCAGCCCGGCACCGTTATTTAGTTTTACAAGCTTGCTAAGATAAAACTAAAATGTGGAACATTCGCCACTATCAGTTTTTTGAACTATCTATCTTTCGCCGGATACGTTTCGGAGACTGCGCAGTGGAAATATTTTTGTTATACCGCCAAACAAAGCCGCCGTTTTGAAATCGAAATTCTAAAGAAACACACAAATTACTTTGCTTCAATAATGTTGTCTTAATTACTATACTTTGCTTCAACATTTATCGTGCGAACTGTGAAGGAACTATCTGAGTATTTTAACTATTGTCTTCTGGAAAATACAACCCGGGAATTAACAAATCCGAAGTAAAAAGCTCCTTTCAAAGTTATACTTTACTAAGAGTGCTTCACCGCAGACCACAGCGTTGCTTGAATGTGAACAGTGCTCAAATTTTAATGATTAGTCTGCAGGTACGGCAATCGCGAACGAAGTCGCGGGTACAGCTAGTGTTACTATAGAAAGTCATATTAGTTAGACAAGAATATTGTATATATATATATTATATAAAAAAAAAATTGTCCACTTAGCAACGTTTACTTAGTAAGTATGAATCGGTGATGGCTGAGTGGCATTGGTTATAGACTGCCATGCAGCAGGTCCATGGTTCAAATCCCGACGCGGGCTTGAGCTTCACCGCATGGTGGAAGGGCATTTTGCGAATGCCAGCCTGGCTACCTAACGGTGTGTTTCGGCAGCTATCCTTGAGAGCATGTAATTCTAGGTTAAGCTTGTTAACACCACATCATCACTTACCATCAGTTGAGATAGTGGTCAAAGGCTTACCCATTAGCAATGAAAAATGAATAAAACCATGTCCTTCTTGCGGCGACCAATGATAGCATACCCAGAAACAAGCTTCATTCATTATTTTAGAAATTCAGAGACAGCATCCCGAAGTATTAAAGTAATGTACGATTTTAATTATGTCCTTTTTAAAAATGCGTAGGCGCTAATGTAAAACTTACTATAAGGTAATTGCTCAGGGCCCGAATGATTATGACAATTTTAGGTTTTAAATAGGCCTTACGAGGTTTTCTGCCTTCCATAAAATGTATTCCTACACCGTCATCAGAGCAAAAGTATTCATTTGATTCAGAATAAAATCATTTATGCATGTTCAAGCAAAGGTGTGCGTCAGAGTGAACACAGCATAATAAGTTAACTCGCATATATGTATTATGTATCGATCAGGGTGCGTGATTTGTTTTTCAGACGTTCCATCAGAATTTTATAGCGAGATGCCTTTTTCGTGTGCAAATTAATTTCACTGTATCCTTTGTACGCACACATAAATATACATAAATCGATATCGTTCATTAGAGATAGCCCGGGCCATCGAGCTCTCGAAGGTCCGGGCATTCTGGATATTTGAAACGGTGATGTTGTTGTCTAGGTAAATATAACTAGGTAGATAATCAATCACCGACATTATTCTATTTTCGTTATGAGGCAGAACGATAATGAGATATTTCTTGATTTTGTAAACAATGTTGTTATAATAAATTAATCAGAATACAAGCTGAATTGGCATATATAAGAAATCATTTTGAATTAAGATCTTGTAAGTAATTTTAACTTTGTATGAATACTGTTTTAAGAGGACGATATCAATCGTGCAAAAACATCAACCTCTTTTGCGCAGTTGGATAAAAACTATCCTATGTCCTTCTCCGGGTCTCAAACTATTTCCATACCAAATTTCATCCAAATCGGTCCAGTAGTTTTTAAGTTTATTCGTTGCATACAAAAATACAAAAATTTCCTCTTTATAATATTAGTGTAGATTACTCGTAGATGTTTCTAGAGTGTTCTCCTTAGACACAAATATATAATAATTTACAATATCTATTAACCACTTAGTTACCAATTCTTTAAATACATCAAAATCTCAAAGATTAAAGCAGCCAGGGAGAAGCACCTTTTTATTTATTAAACCACTTGATTTGTTTTTAGGCTTCCCTCCCAAAAGGGGAAAACAGAGCTCTATTATATGAGATTCCGCTGCCTGTGTGTTTTTTGGTCTGTCCGTCGGTATGCCACTGATCTCTAGTTCGTGATTCTGAAAAGAGGGGAGCTCCAACACATGAGAACTTTAAAAAAACCTTTTCATCCCACCATCTCGGAAAGAGTATTTTTAATCTTCAATATCTGAGTGGAAAAACCGTTTTTATTCTCTAGAGGATAAAGTAAATTGAATTTAGAACATCGTGTGCACTAAGTTTGTGAATTAAAAAAAACATTAAACCTATTTACTGCTACCTCTATGGTGCCGAATATATCATACAACTTTTTTTTAATTTGTTAAAAACTCAGACTCGGAACCTTCTTGGTGTTCTTTTTTCAATTTGCTTTGTACGCGGTTCTTTACGCGGCATTTTTTCACGTCATTGTTAAACCTTATATTAAAACTAGATGGTAAGTGGGGTGCGGGCCGCGAGCGGCCCGCATCTATCTTGAGTCAGTACGAACTGTCATAAAAGCAACTTTTACATTTAAAAAAAAGTATGTTCAAAACTCCAGTAGAAATATGAAATCCCATATAAACTCCCGATACAATAAAGAACCAAAATGTAGCTACCAAACCAGATTTACCCTACTGCCATAAAAAAGTAGTACGGTCAGAATCGAGCCAGGGTTCTGAGTCACTTCGGTAAAGGAACCCCACTTGTTGGTGCTTTGGTTATCGCGGGCAGTTGCCATGGAGACCAGTCGGGGATGTGGAAAAATACCCTCAAGTCGGAGCTCGGCCTTCGGCCTCGGACAGTTACTCCAAATAAAGTCAAAACTCCCACAAAAACTCTTAATACAGTCCAAACATAAAATGAATAACTCCAAATGCAGTATGAAGAATAAGAGGGGCACCTAGGACGAATCCAAAATGGCGGAATTCAAGATGGCCACCATGCAAAGCGCTCCGAACCCACTGAAGCTCGGCCTTACGGCCTCACTTCAGCGTGATCGGAGCACTTTGTCTGGCGGCCATCTTGAATTCCGCCATTTTGGATTTTTTTTGGGTATCATTCGTACTCTCCATATTCACTATGACATTTGTTCAAAGACTCCCCCCACCTATCTCTTACTGTTTTCGAAATATGTCTTCATTCATCACTTGGCAGACGTCATCGAAAACAAATTTCAAATTTGGAATAAGAACGTCCAGAACAACCTAGATATCGATTTTCAGCCAAATCGGAAAAACTTTTTTTACTTGGCAGAAGTCATCGAAAAAAAAAATTCAAATTTGGAATAAGAACGTCTAGAACAACCTAGATATCGATTTTCAGCCAAATCGGAAAAACTATTTTTAATTGGCAGACGTCATCGAAAAAAAAATTTCAAATTTGTAATAAGAACTTCCAGAACAACCTAGATATCGATTTTCAGCCAAATCGGAAAAACTTTTTTTACTTGGCAGCGTCATCGAAAAAAAAAATTCAAATTTGGAATAAGAACGTCTAGAACAACCTAGATATCGATTTTCAGCCAAATCGGAAAAACTTTTTTAAATTGGCAGAAGTCATCGAAAAAAAAATTTCAAATTTGGTATAAGAACGTCCAGAACAACCTAGATATCGATTTTTAGCCAAATCGGAAAAACTTTTTTTATTTGGCAGACGTCATCGAAATTGGAATAGGAACGTACTCATACTCCTAATACAGTCGGTAATGTATGGTAAAATACTCCAAGTACAGTATGAAGAATGAGAGGAGCATGTCAATACGAAGCTCGGCCTTCGGCCTCGCAAGACACAAACAGGGCTCGGCCTACGGCCTCGCCAAGCGCTCGCCCTTCGGGCTCGCGCACCATACGCTCGGCCTTCGGCCTCACGTGCCAAAAGTTCGGCCTTCGGCCTCACCAGAAGCTCGCCCTTTGGGCTCGCTATACACTGATGTAGGTCCGTAGGTCCAAATTCAGTCGAAATTCCCACAAAAACTCCAAATACAGTCGAAAATGTAAGGTAAAATACTCCAAATGCAGTATGAAGAATGAGAGGAGCATCAAAGCATTATAAAAAAAAATTCACTGTTTTAGGACAAAAACTCCAAATTCAGTCGAAAATCCCACTAAAACTCCAAATACAGTCGAAAATGTAAGGTGAAATACTCCAGATACAGTATGAAGAATGAGAGGAGCATGTAAATTCAGAGCTCGGCCTTCGGCCTCGCAAGACACTAATACGGCTCGGCCTGCGGCCTCGCCATGCGCTCGCCCTACGGGCTCGCGCACCATACGCTCGGCCTTCGGCCTCGCGGGCCGGAGTTCGGCCTTCGGCCTCACCAGAAGTTCGGCCTTCGGCCTCACCAGGAGCTCGCCCTTCGGGCTCGCTATACACTGAGGTAGGACCTTAACTCCAAATTCAGTCGAAAATCCCACAAAAACTCCACATACAGTCGAAAATGTACGGTATAATACTCCAAATGCAGTATGAAGAATGAGAGGAGCATCTGAGCCTAAAAAAACAATGACAGATTTCAAAAAATTCCCTGTTATAGGACAAAAACTCCAAAAACAGTCGAAAATCCCACAAAAACTCCAAATACAGTCGAAAATGTAAGAAAAATACTCCAAATGAAGAATGAAGAATGAGAGGAGCATTTTTGACAGGTGCCATTCGACTGCTCTCCCGATCCCCTATGACATTTGGTCGAGCACCCCCTATCTAGCTCTTACCGTTTTCGAGATATGTCATCCGTCTTTACTTGGCAGGCGTCATTTTTATGATTTTCGATTTTTCCCATACTCACCTAAACCCCCCCTACACTTTTTCCATACATCACTTTCTTCCTACTCGACTCCTTCTGGGAGAACAATTATGTCAGTCAGTCAGTCAGTGAGTCAGTCAGTCAGTGAGTGAGTCAGTCAGTGTATGGTAATCGAGCTTTATATAAAGAGAGAAGATAAAAAGAGAAGATAAAACAAGAAACTTGAAAACAAGTGAAAAAACTAAAATGAGTGATTCTAGCGACGAGGAAGTTAGAAGACGCCAACAGAATTGACTGAAACTGTTAATAATGCGCAAATGAGCTTTCTCCCTCAACAATCATGCGAGAAGGCATTTAGTCATTTCCTCGCTGAGGTGGAATGAAAAGTTACGTGTTGCACTCGAGTGCAAAGATTTTTCACCTTGTGCTCTTTTGATTCCCTCGCTAACGCTCAGGATTCTAATTGAACACGCGGTTAAAAAGCAACTTTGCACTCTTGTATAACAAATAACTATTGTTACACCCTCGGATGTGAGGTTTATTTGTCTAGCTAGACATTTTTCTTACTAAGAAATAAATAAATAGGGGACCGTCAACGTTGTAAATTTTAAAACATTTTGTTATGAAGTCTATTTTAAAAACTAAAAACTTGTTGGAATTTTAATTTTCGGTATATTATTTTTTTCATTTTTTTTTATTTATTTATTAAAATAGACTTAACACCATGACAGTTTGGTTACCAATGCGATTATGTATCATGTCATGTCCTATATTTAAGCAACTAATACAGAATACACTAATGGTAGACGCGTATTTTTAATTAAGACAGTCTAGCGTTTTAGCTAATGGTTTTTTAATGTGATTATGATAGAACAAGCGCGAGATCCACCTGATGTTAAAGGTCAACCTCTGCCTATATCAAATGCATTTCATTACAAGAGACGCACTGCGCCCGTCACCCTGAGACGTACAGTTGTTAAACTTTATGAGTCTCATGTGCTTGTATTTTGCAGGGAGCCGTTGTCGCGATGCCAAATAAGGTGCCCGAATCCTGAATTTAGACATTTTCCAAAACTTTTGGGGGCAAACTGTTAATTTTCATCTTTAGCACCGCAATAGTAAAGGGCCTCGAACCCATCATATGTGAAACCAAAGATCGATCAACTCGTTCCTGGCAACATTGCGTCGGCTCGTTATCAAAAGCACCATACTGTTTGCTGTCGCTGTGTCTCGATACCTATCCCGAGCAATGCTTACAACGAGGCAGGTTTATCCATGATAATCTTTGAAATGGTGCCGAGTCGATATTCCATACTCGCTCATGATCCCAATATGTTATTTGTCGGTCATCACGAACCTATATTTTTTCAGGATGCTTGAACATTTTGTTTAGTAAATCGCTTAGCGACCATCATGTATTCGCCTAAACATCTGTCATTGAAATCAATATATATATATATATATTCTTCGGGAACAAGCAGACTCGCCAAAAGATAACGCTTATATAAAAAACTTCAATGGTACATCCTAGCGGCCTAAACTTTTCCTTACATATATCTTAATTAGTCAATCACATACGACATTTCGGTAGAGAGTCCCTAGTATATTCCTCCAAAATATGTCTGGCGAGAAAACCCCGCCTATTTTTTCGAGGAATACAGACTTACGATATAAGTTAATAACTTTATCTGACCCGAGATATATCCTAATACGTCTAGATAGCATAGTGACGCTTTAAACTTCTAGATCCACAAGGAATCGGTATGGATAATGTATCCAAACATAATTCAAATTATAATACTAATTTCGTTGCAGTTTCCTTGAAACATTTTGTTCGTGTTTCTTCAAATTTGGTTTCTACAGCTTATGGATGAGTAGATTCAAAATAACAGTTGGCGCTTTCCATCCATCTACTCCGTCGTATATTAAACATGGTGTCTTCATTGACTGGTCCATTATCAAGTAGATTTTATTTTAAAAAAAGAAGTAATCTTTTTGTTACTAGTAACACTTATATTCATTTTTTTGTAAGTATATATACATATATACTTACAAAAAAATAAAAAAACAAAAATAAAATATATACATATCGAATAAGTTGATGAATACAAACGAAAAGACCAAATAAATCAATTCACATTTTAAGTTTATGTTGTTTATAGATTTCGCAAAATTATTTGATACAGTTCATGAAAGCAATATCAAAGAATATCAAATTCTTACCCATCATGGTACGTTCCAATGTGCCTGAGTGTCTGTATAATTAGGAGGTCCAGTACATCTTCAGCTCGAGGAGAAGCTGGTGCTTCTTCAGCAACCACGGGTGCAGGGGGTTGATTTGCCTCCATTGTACTATCACCCGCCTGAATGTCCTTACATAGACATGAACCCATAACCTGAATAAAAATACATTATTATATATATATTATTCTTATGCAATTTTACTATATTACAATATATATAGCTAATGACGTAATCTTTTCACTTAACAGGAATGCTTTGCTTGGAGCAAAAAAGGAAAGAAAATTGTATGTTGGTTCCACGTGCGATAAAATATGTTTATGTGAATGTTAAAATTATTTAAATATAGGTAATTATAAAAAAAGCCACTATCGGGTTGTTTATTTTTAATTTTTAATTTATGAGTCATCTTCGCAGGTTCTTGAACTTTGATGTGTTCGGTATAATCTCGTCACAATAATTGTGTTTTATTGAAGATAGTTCATAAACTATACCTGAAGTTAATAATATTGCATCAGCCGAAGACCTACAGATAAAAGAGTAATCGAAGTCCATTTATTTTTCCGAGCACTCAACCCTTTTGAGAGTCATACTCCAGTTTAATTGTATTTTCAAGTGTTTATGAAATTATATCTTAACATTGTAAAAAAATTTACATCTAAATGGAATTTACATCTAGATGGTCTACATAAGTCCTTAGGTCATACTGAAAGTTTCTGGATTCGGATAAATAAGATCAGCTAATAGATTGAGGATACATTTATTATTAAGCATATGTACTTCCAATTTATACATTTTTGTATTCGCTGGAACTATTGTATACAGCAGATGGATCGGCGTTACTTAGGAGCCTCTTCATTGACTTTGTGGAACGCATTCACCGCCGTTTCAGGGCTCGTAAAACGTGTGCCTCTAAGTTTGTAAACAAAGAAGTTGCAAGGTGCGAGGTCTGAGTAGAGGAATACGTCATCAGTTGTACATTTGAGGCCTTCAAATACACTTCCGTTACCTTAGCGACGCCTGTCGTGGTGTAGGACGACATTGCTTCGAGGATGCTTTTCACGAATAATTCCTAAGACTCTAGGCAAGCAAGCGTTGACGTACCAATCTGTGGTCACTATCCTTAAGGTCATCAAGAGATGCTGCTGTGTAATGTCCTAATTTACCGAAAGAAAACGCAGCCTTTTTTTTACCAATGCATTCATTATCGATAAATCTTCAAAAAGGAAATACCCATTCTGTCTACTGGCTTTTTCTCCTCGGTACAAAGCAGTGCACACAGGTTTTGTCAACTGTCACGATATTATAGACAGCCAATGATTATCCTCTATTAAAGTTTTCAAATAATTTTATTGCACCACTGACACGCAGTCGTTTCTGGTCTTCCGTTAAATTATGCGGTATCCATCGAGTGCACAGTTTCGGAACCTTCAGATACATATGCAAAATTGTTTGCAGTTGGCTCTTTCCAATGCCTAATACAGTACGAATTTGCCAACAAGTAATTTTTTTTTCAGTTTCAAACAGTTGTCGTACGGTATCAATTTTAGATTCTGTAACGCTGCCGCTGACCAACCTTCACGCACATCATAATGGATAACGTCCACGTCTAAATTCTCCTAAGCACGAATACACGGTGCTGCAAAATGGAGCTTTAAGTACCATTAAATGCCAATGTATGTCTTCTGTTGACTTAAGCCGAGGGGAAAAACGTAAAATATATCGAGCGAAAATTTTCACGAATTAAATTTATTGCGATAATACACTTTACATACACAATTTTCTAATGGACGCTATTTATGGAAACAAATTATGGGCTCCCAAAGTAGGTAACATGGTTATAGAGAGTTCTATTTTCGAATTCCGTAACTGTTTTTTTTTGTAAGTGCCTAGTTCCAGAAACATTCAGTATGTCCCACGTATATAGATTTAAATATATTTTTTTATAATTTAGAACCTTTACACAACCCTTTCACATATCAACTTCAGAAATCTTGCAACATTTGTCTTTGTTTTTATTGAAGCAATATTTCAGTATTACTGGCAGACCCATTTTAATTGTTAACATTTAAACAATTTCTCTACTTAAGATTTAAATCACAAAAATAAACACTTTTTATTGGACCACACTGGAGTCTGCACAGACTGGACTTTCCTCTTTCGTTGTAAAAAAGACAAGTGGAAGTTGACAACTAAAGTCCAGATAACCGATAGGGTTGTCGCACAAAGAAGGAGGCATTCAAAAAGATTCACAACTTAGGTCACTCACTGGAGCCGCGGCACGAAACGCAGCGCTTCGGACAAACGCGTATACGGAAAACTCAAACGTATGGGAGCGTTCACTGATACATAGCCTCAGCTAGCCAATACTAAGTATCGTCAGCGAGTAGCGCGGAGATGCAAGTGCCGTGCCAATCGCAATGGAGCGCTCGGCGTCGTCGCCCCGTCCACGTCGTCCGGGGGAATATCGCGCAAGCGCGACGCGGCGCGGCGGCGCGCGGCGGTGGCGGCGGCGACGGCGTGTCGCGTCCAGCTAGTTAATATATCATGTCACTGGAAAAACTGTAGTTGGATAGCCAGTTTATTGACTTGTTCCCTTCAAGCCGTACTAGCTAGTTCCCACCAGTGATATATATTAACTATATTCACCCCTGGTGTTTAATTTACCATTGGAGATATAATAGCAATTTTTATTACATATATCAAACGTTTCTTTTTAGAGTCCCGTAAGTACCGAATAAGCTAAATAGAGGACTATTAATGAGATTATGCCGCCTGTATGTCTGTATTTCCATCCGTATGTCTGTGGTCTTTAGCCCATAATCAGAAAGTGTTGCAAATTACAAAACAAATGAGTATAATTCTAACCCAAAGCAAAATTGATTTTCTGATCCAGTACCATTACTGGATCATAAAATCAATTTTGGTAGAAGCAACCCGTGACTAAAATGCTGGCATATTATTCGCACAACGAATAACCATCGCTATCCAACGTGGCAATGCGGCCAGCATCTTGGGAACATTTCCAACTCGAAAGGTTAGGCTAGAGTAGGATTGTAAATAATTTCTATTCATTGGTTTTTAGAAGGAGTAATGATTATTAAGCTTCTAATTATATGATTAGGTAATGTATTTTTCAGCAAGGGCCCAAACCTTGAGATAAAATCTATTTTGGGCAATTGCTCGTGGGGTGTAATCGTCTAAAGCTTATTGAATAGAGTACATAGGTACATAAATTTTCTATTTCTTTATGTTCTACAAATAAAAAAGTGAGAGGGCTTCAAAGTCATCAATTTGAGACCTTTTTATGTTACAGGGTCTATCTCAAAAACTAGTTAGGAATCTGAAATACCCGTTTATTGCGTACCGTATCTTGAAACAACAAAAAAACAATTTCAAATGTGATTTTTAGACTTCGATCAAAACCGGGCTTTGCCTCTGTATTTACATTCTTTAAATACAAAAAAATACGTATCGTGTCGCGTCAGAAGCATACCAGTTTCATACATGGAGTTTTGTTGACTATGTTTGTAACACAACAGACATCGTGTTGCACACAGCGCGATATGTCGTGGTGCCCCGAATGGTCTACCTCTATCACGTCCCAATCTTCAAACAAATTTATTTATTTATTTATTGATCCTTATATATCTATTATTACATACTGGTGATATTGGTGATAAATAGATTTAAAGGTTTATGATTCGTAATCTTTTTACTAAACATAGTTTAACCACAGTTAAATTACTTTGGTTTCACGTTTCCCACCCCATTTTTGGGTCATCCATGTTCAATGAGAAATAGCAAGAGAGTTACTTAGTTTGGGCTAATTCACTAGCGTCTAAGAACTTCCTTAGTCGAAAAAATTTAGCAGTACGTATGGAGTCGAGTAGGCCTGATAGCACCCTCCGATAGTGCTGCGGATTTTGCTCAAGAGTTGACACTAGTTCTAACGCGTCTTTTTCAGCCCTCCCACACGCGGCCATCCTCCACAGGCGTTGTACAAAAACTATGGAAAACGGGTTTAGCACCAGCTGTTCGCTAGTGCGGCTTTCGCGTTCGCACAGTCATTTTGCGTTCAACCTAAAATTTTATCTAGCTGTGTAGTTTGGTTAGAACTCATAGTTTCCATATTGATAATTAATGAATATTGCTTCAATTTAATACAAGTTTTATTTAATTAAACTCAATAGAAAAAAATAAATAAGCGTTAAAGCACTTGGTATTCCAAATTATCTTCCTTTCCTCTATGTTGTGTAGAGTAAGTCCTTCGATAAAATACCGAAATATGTGAGAATAAGTGTAAAAATTCATGGTTATATATTTTATAAAAGAGTAACTGAATGGGTAGATAAATATAAATAAAATTTGTATCACTATAAAATCATAGAACTGTTCCTATAATTTTGAGTAAAGTGTGGCTTTTGAGACTATTAAAATCGATATTTAGATTTTTCTTTTAATAATCAATATTTTTTGACTTTACTTTTGACAACGGGTGGATAACCGGTGCTCTCAGTCCTCCAGAAGTTGTTTAGTTCTGTCATCCTTGAAGGTAAAACGCAAGAAGCGTGGAGCAGAAGTGTAATGGTACTCTACTTCAAAAAAGGCGAAAAACCTTGCTGAAGAACTACAGGCCCATCACTTCTGATGATTTCTTCCATGTTTACAAGCTGTTCTCGAGACTTATCAAACGTCGTCGCACTCGAAGGTTTTATGACTTCCAGCCTCTCGAAAAAGCCGGGTTCCGAAAAGGCTTTAGCACCATAGACCACATCTATACGCTCGGCCAGATTATACAGAAGATTGAAGAGTATAATCGGCCATTGTGTTGACGACCATGAGCGTTTGTGGACTATGAAATAGCCTTCGATTTAATCGAAACCTGGGCCGTACTGCAGTCTCTTCAGCGATGCCAAATCGACTATAGGTACATCGAAGCGCTGAAGTATTTTTAAAGAAACACTAACATGTCGATTCGACTACAGGACAAGAGCACGGAACCAATCCAACTGCAACAAGGTATGAGACGGAGACGTTATTTCTCTGAAACTGTTCACGAATGCGTTGGGGATCGTTGAAAGCTCTTGAACTGGAAAGAGGTCGGCATCAACATCTATAGTGAATACATCACTCATCTTCGTTTCGACGATGACATAGTCATAATGGCAGAATGGCTTGAAGGACTCATTACAATACAATGCTCAGCGACCTCAGTAGAGTTTCCCAGCAGGTGAAAATTATGTCCAATGGTTGACCATTATACTCCAACTATTATAGGGGGTTCACTTCAGAAATTCAACATACCCAAAACCACGTAAAAACTTGTATTTTGGCATATATATATTTGACAAACTGTTGTCAAAATTCACATATAAATTGGATGATCGCAAGTTTTTAAGTTGATTCTCTCACCGCTCTGGACGCTCTCCGCTCTCTTTCTCGAAAACAGTTCAAGGTACACGGACTAACAGGGTGGTTACACGGACTAACAGGGTGGTTAGTCCGTGTCAAGGTATGAAAAATGCTAAACACAAAAGTTGTAGAGAATTTAATTTTCCACAATATTGATAATATAAACAAATAGCTAAAAACGAGATATTTGCAAAATATGTAAGAAAAACTATTTTTGTGACCTTCGACTCCTGACTTTAAGTCAAAGATTACCTAAAACCATGAGCACCATCCGTTTCATGTTTTAAGATAATATGTGTAAAAATGAGTTCGCTGGGTATGTAATATAAATCGATCTTGTGCATCAACGAAAAGTATTGTATGATACGAACCGCAAATACTACAAAGATAAAACTCTAATAACCGGTGCTTGGGATGAAATATCGGTCATATTTTAATGAAACTAGTACATATTTAAAAAAAAATTATACGTAAGTTTTATTTGTGCAAACGCTAAACAGGTAAGTCCATTAAAATGTTACAATTTAGGGACCGAATATTGCATTTCTAAGGGGACGCAATTTTATTTTTGAGACATGTGTGGGTGGTCAATAGAAGCTTAACCTCAAGTTTGTCGGGTCGCCACGCTTGTTCCCCGCCATCTTGGAAAAAGGGGTAAAAACACTTATTTCGCGATATCTCGACTTTTTACTTATAACATCTTAAATTTTTAATTTAGGGCAAAAAATGATATAAACATATTTGTAGGCAAAACAATTTGCTACAAATTATGTGCTGTACAATTTTTGTAAAACGCATAGTTTCTGATATATCGCGAAATACGTGTTTTCACTCCTTTTTCCAAGATGGCGGCCGGAGGACAAGGGTGGCGACCCTACAAACTTGAGGTTAAGCTTCTATTGACCCCCACACATGTTTTAAAAATAAAATTGCGTCCTCTAAAACATGCAAAGCTCATGTAACTTTTCAATAGACTAGATTTAGAGTAAAGAAATAACGTCAGAACGCGCTCCCACACGACCCGTCAGAAAGCGCTCCCACTCGACCCGTCAGAGTGCACACCCACCGTCAAAACAATGCGTCACGCGCACTTCACTACACGACACAGTTATGTGACGCATCGCAACTCTGCTGTCCATTTATCCGCATATTTCATGGATTTGATTTAAGATGTCAGTTTGACATTTGTTATCACTATGTATTTTTGAACGTTGAACTTCATCAGACACAAAAATTGGCCGGAATATGTACAAAGAATACTATATACTCCAGTCTCCAAAGAATATGTGAGATCAATCAAAACGACATTAGATGTTACAATATTAATATTAGCTATTTAGTTTTGTATTTGGCTGCAACCACTCATCTCACATTGGGAATTAACGGGATTTTGTAGCCCTTGAGTCATACTGTTACTTGATAATATTAAAAAAAGATCTAGTGTTACACTCAATGAATTTATATTTGTAAAGTTGTCTCAACTGAAAGCACTATTGCACTAAGACACAAAATTTTCGCTTTTAAAGTAAACCTAACAAGGCTAGTTGAAAGGATGAATATTGAAAAAAATAACACTAACATACTTAACTTATAAATGATAACTAACACAATATGTTAAGCTTACTTAATTAAGTAAATGCTACTTTTAAAGCCTAATTAAGATGAATCATTTCCTCGTAAGCCCTTACGTACCTACGAAGGAAATAAAACTTAGTAGTCATTAAAACCGATATATTTTGGAGAGCAAGTTGGAAGTAACGGCGGTTGTACGTACACCCAGAGGAACTAAAACTTTAACCATTAGTTTAAAATCAAAAATTCGCGACAAGTGAAAAAGAAATGTCGTAGTCTGTAGCTTTACCTATTGAAATTCGTTTAATCGAACTTGACAACCTACAAAATCGAAATGTCATGTGTCACATCGCCCTTTTTTTTGCCAAGTTGGATCGGAGAAGTAGATTTAGTGAGTGAATCATTAGTATTATTTTCATGTTAACCTAGTTTAATCGTGGAATAAGCCAGTTTAGTTTAAGTTAAATTACCGCTTAAAAAGCAAGCTTATAAATGTTCACCATTTGTTGCAGATTCTTTTTTCGTATGAAAATTAATGATTCTTTGCAAGGTGCATTCTGTTATAATTGAGTACAATTAGTTCATAATTAGAGAAAATTTTATTTCAATAAATATGATGATAAAAGTGAATTCCCATATTTATTTTAATATATTATTCTTATAATTCTTGTAATATATAAAACCGATAGTTCTTTCATAAGAACAAATGTTAAATCATAAAATAATAAAAAAATAATTATATATATAGCTCGCACTACATAACCGCGTCCAGTGCCTAGCTGAATGCGAAACAGTGGACGATATAAACAACGGGTTGGTGGAATCTGTCCAAGTAGTGGGGTCTCAGTTCTTAAGATCCTCGCCAATATAATATACACCGAATAAACTCTCAGAAAAAACCATCAAGCTGTTTAAGCCCAGTATAAGATGATACTGCAATCTTCAGCTGGTGTGTCGAACTGTGGCAAGCTCAAAAGACGAATTTCGAAGGCACTGCAGCACGACTTGCGCGCCATAATTACCAGTGATCGGAGTAGGTAGAGCTATTTGGGGTCATCAACCTCAAATGTATATATTAATATGGATATCACACCAAGATCCTGGGATTTATATTAAGTAAAGAAAATCAGATGAGTTACTTTTTTACTCATTGTGATGTGATTATGAAATCTGGGTTGACCTTGGCTTGTATACTGGATTGTGGAACCTTCCATACGACAATTTTTGTCTTGCATTTACGGACTTTCATTTGGTTCTCTTGGATTGGTATTAATTATAAAAAAAAGGAGGAGGTTCTCAAATCGACTGTATTTTTTTTTATTACCTCTGAATTTTTTACTGGGTGAACCATTTTGATGTTTTTTTTTATTTGAAAGCTGATACTTGCCAAGTGGTCCCATTTAAATTTCATCAAAATCAGTCTAGCCGTTTATGAGTGCCACACCAAGAACTGAAAAGTTTTTTCCTATCTTGATGATATAGTCATTGCCAATAAATGACAATCGGTCCCATAAGTACTCTTAGCAAGGGATACTAAAAAGGTTGCAAAACTTTTTTTTTACCAAAAAATGGAACCGACTTTATGGTTCAAAAGTACATAATATTACATCATTGTTTACATGGTACCGACTTTGACAAGTTATTTCACACTTTTGAGTTGAAGTCGATTCCATTTTTCAGTATAAAGAATTCGCTCAAATATGTATTTGTTGAAGCTTATTTTTAAAATATTTAAAATTGCTCATTAAACGAATGTAATTAGGGGAATATTAAAAACGAAATAAAAATATTATGATTAGAAATCTGCATATTGATTTACTTAGAGAATATAAAGTAAAACATTAATTTTCAGTAAGACTCAAATTGATGACGAAATATTGCAATAAAAGTACACTCAGCTGACATCTACCGGTGATGTCGACCTATGATTTTCCACATACAAATTGATACCGATGTAAAGAGAAATAGATTAAAAAAAGAAAATAGAGAAAAACTTATAAAAAAATGGTATTTTTTTTAAATTTCAACTACAGCATGTCGTTTTAAGAAGCAGTTGTTGGTGAAAATAACATGAATATGAAAATACAACTGCTTTATAAAACTGTTTATTGCAAAATTTTATCTATTTTTCAAATATATGTCATTCACAGATATGATATTTGTAATCATACAAATGTAAATAGTAATATATTTATTTGATTTTAACAATAACTAGATTTTTTATACCAATTCTTAATTAAAACCTACTCTAAGTTATTCTTTACATTTTATTCTTAGTTAGACTGAAAAAAATCGTTATTCTTAGTTGCTCTTTGATCTTGTTTCCATTTTGTGTTTATTTGGTATAAATATTGGGTAGTATTTGTATTTCGATGGTTTCTAAACGGTATAAGTACCTACATACTTTGTGACTTAAAATAAAGAGTAACTAGATTTTACTTTAACTAACAAAATCAACCATCCAAACAAATATTATCTGAATTCAGATATTACGATGCATGCCTACACACAACTACCTAATCATTACCAAAATATACAATATTTTTTTAACCCCAGTGCATCCCAGAAATTCAGGCATGAAAACATGTTGCAAGTACCAAACCTCTCTACCTACTCCGATCAATGATTCTTACAAATCATACAGAGCTTGCAATTGAGCGTATTGAAGGATCCAAGTATTCACAAAAAAAGTCTATAGGGCAAAGCTAATATACCGAAGACATCCCGGACATCAGTATTAAGACATAAGCTTTAAGAACAATAAGGCACTAGGTAATTATGGTATTCTTATTCTAATTGGGGGCGATATGTCTTGCACTGACGTCCCGCTTGGGGTGTTTTGTGCATTTCCCCCGCCAGCTTCTACCCAAGACATCCCAACTCCTTGATATAGCAGAGAAGAACTTTGGGTCGCTGGCATAGCTGCTCCAGTGACGTGTGTGAAGGTGGTGAGGATGTCATTGATGAGAACGACTCTTGTAGACCAGTTGTAATTCTTATTTGTTCCGTGGCTTTGCAGTGCAATAGTACATGCTCCACGGTTTCATCTTTTCACAAACAGCCTCTACATAGAGGACTGTCTGTTGCTCCAGTTTTATGCAGATAGTAATTAAGGTTACAATGACCTGTAATAAGGCCTGCTACAATGCGCAGTTCCTCACGCTTTAGTTTCAGCAGGTTATTTGTCAGCTTCTTGTTTAGAGTTGGGAACATGGCTTTTGTTTGTTTACAATCCTCTGTCTTATTCCACAGGTTTTGTTGTTCTCTCTCGGTGTGATGACGTAGTAGTTCCCGCACTTCCATTGCTGATGGCTTGCAAAGGATCTTTACGTCATCACATACCTGTTTTTTTGCTCCTTTCTTTGCCAGAATATCTGCCATGGTGTTACCCGGGCATGCACTATGTCCCTTTGTCCATGTTACCATTATTCTGTAGTTGTTTGACAGCCTTTGTAAGGCAGCATGACACTCCGCTATGACACTAGACCTGGTTACTGGTCTTCTGAGTGCATATATTACAGCCGCACTGTCTGTAGTAAAAATAAGGTGCTTGTCCTCACGGTTATTTTCTAAACTGGGTGTTATGTCTAGATGTGATATTGCCCTCGCAGCTAGCAGTAATCCCATTGCCTCTACTTGCATTATTGTTTGACAATGGTTTGTGATCTGTCCCGTGCCTATCCACTGGGTTGACTTTATCCTTAGTGCTGCCGCCATCGCTTCTCGCTGTATATGAAGATGCAGTGGCGTCAGGCCCCGGATCACATCAAGAGCAGCTGATGGTGTTGATTTTATACAGCCGCTGATCAAAGAGCAAGCCAATCTTTGGGTTTGCTGCAGTTTCTTTATTGTAGGCACCAGACTTGTTCGTGGCCACCACACTATGCAGCCATAGGTGACGACAAGTCGTATAATGACTGTGTAGATCTATTGACAGAGCTTCGGTTTAAGACCCCAGTCTTTCCCTACTGCTCTTGTACTTTGCATCAAGATTTTGGTAGCTTTTGTTGTGATGTATTCAAGGTGTTTTCCCCACAAAAGCTTGCTGTCAAGCCAAATGCTGTAGCCATATTTAACCTCCTTAGTTAGGTTCAATTTTGTTCCAAACAGCATAGGTAGGCTAAAATTTGCTATCTTTGTTTTTCATGTAAACATGACTATTTCTGTTTTCTGTGGGTTCACTGATAGACTGTGGCGTTGACACCATTCCTCGACTGTGTGAAGAGCCTTCTGCATTTTTTTGCGTATCCTATAGTGACCATGCCATTCTTGTTCAAGAGTTCAACCAGCTCATTTACTACTACTACCCATAGCAGAGGTGACAAAACTCCTCCTTGTGGGCAGCCTCTCGTAATATGACAGCGGGTTGTCTCAGAGTTTTTGATTCTCGCTGCTCTCTTAGAGAGCATGTTGGTAACAAAAGTATTCACTCTATCATCAACACCTCTATTTTTCAGTCCATGGTTATTACTGGAAAAGGTGGTTTTGTCAAAGGCTCCTTCAATGTCAATAAAGGTAGCTAAGCAGGACTGCTTGTTTTCCAGTGCTGATTTGATATTGTGTACCACATGGTGGAGAGCATTCTCTGTAGACTTGCCAGATTGGTACGCGTGTTGACTTTTGTGGACAGGGTTTTCCGCTACAGGTCCACTTCTTAAGTATTTATCACAAAGTCTAATGACGATATCACTACAGAACTTTTGAGCCAGGTGGGAAATCAGTACTCTGAGTTCTCCAGATTTTACTCCGTCATCTTTGAAGGTAAAATGCCAGAAGCGTGGAGCAGAAGTGTAGTAGTAGTTATAAGTATTTAACGGGACTTAATGGCGATAAAACATGTATATTTTTATTTATTTACCTCGGCGTTTCGACAAAGTTGCATTGGTTGTGGTCACGAGCGGACTGAAGAGGCGGGTGTCAGCGTCTTGAAGGACGGGTATTTTCTCCAACTAAACATAGTTATAACTGAATACTTATAACTATGTTTTCAAGTCGTGAAAGTCTTAAAGTTACTAGTGGTACTGTTCTTCAAAAAGGTGACAAGACCTTGTTGAGGAACTACAGGATCATTTCACTTCTGAGACATGTTTATAAGCTGTTTTCAAGAGTTATTAAGAGTCGTCATGCTCGTAGGTTTGATGACTTCCAGCCTCCCGAAAAATCTGGGTTATGAAAAGGCTTTAGCACTATAGAGCACATTATATAGAAAACCGATGAGTAAAATCAGCCATTAAGTTTATTATTGTAGACTAATAATAATAATAAAGAGAAAGCCTTCAATTCAATCGAAATATGGATCATACTGCTGTCATTTCAGCGATGCCAAATCAACTATAAGTACATCGAAGTGCTGAAGTATTTTGTATAGGATCGCCACCAACCGTCGCATTTACATCATTACTGCCAACAAGGAGTAAACAGGGGGTTGCAGGTAGTCAATGGTTACGAGCGGCTAATAGCCATACTTTGTGGTGTATTATGAGGGTGTCTTCCGGCTGATAATGAATTTATTTATGTGATGTTAAGTGGAAATTGATGTAATTTGAAGTCTTTATTTACTATATTAAGCCTAGAATTTACTTTTATAAACAGAATAATATCTGTACACTGTTGAATAATATATATAAGATATATTTATGTAAATTTGTGTAGTGATCTCATGCATGATCATAAATAATTTATAATTATTATATGCAATATTATATTATGATTGTTTTTGCTCTTTACTCCACAGGCTTCAAAACAGGTCTTTAATCAGTGTGTGTTTCCAATGAGAATTACAAACTAACAAAGAGAGAGGTACAAAATCAATAATTTGCCACACCCTAGCAAGAGCATAGTTGATTCTATTTTAAGTCTTTGTTTGAGATGACTATATGGTAGGAAACTGGAAAGGCTTCTTCTAAAGAAGAAAAATTGTTTGACTAAGATTCAAAAGTGGTGATGAGATTTTAAATGGTATATTATATAAATTGCAACAAGTAGAAACCTATTTTTGAAAATGGTGAGTGGGGATGTCTTACCTGAAAACATGACTGGAAATAACTGGAATATGCAATGGATACACGCCTTCACTGCTTCTAATAATTAACAGGATTTCTTCAAAGACTGATTCTGTTTAGGGACACATGCATTCACTGCACTTAAAAATCAATGAGATTCGCAGCGGCGTTGGGTCTTTCAACTACAAGGCCGCATGCGCGTATTATTCTAAGAGAGTACCCTATCAACCCGCCTCATTTTCTATAAAATCAATACCGGCAGACATACCTCTACGGGGTCCACGGCACGCCGCCCGGTGGACATAGCACAGACCAGACTAGATCAAGACATTTTGACTCACCTATTATATGTCTTCGCCAACCAATAGGTTGAGGTAATTAACTAAAAGGCCTGAAATAATATAATATTTTGCGTTACATACAAAGAGCACACTCACCACTGGCTATTTCATAATTCCGATTATAATTATGTAAATAGATAGGCACCTTGCTTCAGTGAATGTAGGTAGTTCAGAAGTTATATATTTTCATTATTTCATTAATTTTAAAATCATTTGATCTACAAACAACAACAAATACAAATTAAGGAAATGTCAGGAACAATAAAAACATGATTTACTTTTTTTTGTGATTTCTGGTTAGCTTCGCCTCATTTGTGCATTGTGTATTTTATCTGCGCCATCTTTCCGGTGTATAACTTTTCTCTATGGCGCCATCTGATATGTAATGTTAAAGACCTAGGAGGAAGATTTCTTCCTCCTAGTTAAAGACTAACCGCTGGTTTCCGGTACGCGTGTCAAAACTCAATTCATTTAACAAGCCGTCACAATTAACAATCAGCTAACTTTCAACGGGTTTCTGGAACGCATTAATGAAAAATTACAGAACACCTGATTAACATGCTTGTTTATCTATGATAACATAAAATTTGAAAATGTCGTGCAAATTTATTCATTCTCTACTTGGAGGAAGTATAAATTCTCTAGTGTTCTGTCTTGTTTTAACGCATAGCGTTGTCTCTTCTGTTTTGACATGAAATTAATTATTTTTGGCATCGTCACCGGTACTATACAATTAAATATGACGAATGATCGTATATGTAAAGCAACAAGAGAGAGAAGTTCGAAGCTTTCCTCTTTGTCAAAATTCAAGCCCATTTCGGCATTCACATCCAACAATACTATTTGCGCACGGATTTCTAGCTGACAGAGTCCAGTCGTCGAGTGTACGCTCTAATACCTAAAATGTCAACTTTGATGGGTGATCACTAGTGGCATTATCTAATTTCATAAATTTTTATGAATCCCTATCCTCAATACCATCATGATGATCGTAAATACTTTTTAGTTTTTAGTTATTATGTCAGTAATAGTTTATTGATAGTGAAAGTCACTAGCGTATGTGAGAATGTGCGTGTTTGTTGTGTCATTCCATATTTCACAATTTAATATACTTGCTTTTGAATGTATGAATTTCTTGATATGCTGTACTTTTGTAAAAAATCTTTTTTTTTTTTATGCTTGATAGGTAAGCCTTTGACCACTATCTCACATGATGGTAAGTGATGATGTGGTCCAGTATGTTGTTCAGACTAACCTAGAGTTACTGGCTCTCAAGGACAGCTGCCGGAACACACCGTTAGGTGCTTGGCGACAGATTTTCAACTTGAGGGTGGTAGCTAGCCAGTTGGGCATTTGCAAAGTGCCCTACCACCACGCTGTAACGACTACTATCCTAAGACAACAATCGGGACCTACGGCTTAACGTGCCCTCCGAAGCACGGAAGCGCTCAGTAGTAATGTCACCAGCGGTCCCCCATCCAACTCATGACCACGGCGGACGTTGTTTAACTTTGCCGATCGATTCAGAATGGTTAAGCAAACTTCGCTACGAGCGCTTCAATTCTCGTATTGATTATTGATCCGCGTTTGCTTGGTGCAACTCGAGACTACATCACTATTTGGCTTGAGGAATTTGCTTTTTTCATGAGATCGCCGGTCGGCGAAGTGATATTTCATCAACTTTTTGAGGAAGGCACCAATTTTGATCCTGATCCTCACGATGCTGGGCAGGAGGCCGCACCGATGGCGGTGGCGTTGGGCGTAGCGCCATATACTAAAATATAGTATTTTTAAACCCGAAAGGGTATTTTTTTAATTTTGTTTATGTATTTTTTAATACATCTTTCTTGTATTATTGTTCCGGTTCAGCCAATGTGAAAGGCCCCGGCTTCCCTCTGGACTACCTCGGATGATGGCGTAGAAGTTTCTACTCTTTTTGGATGGCGGCGAGACTGGAGTGTCGCTTTTGAAATTTAGTTTATTAACTGGTAGGCCCAGGCTGAACCAGGTACCATTCTACTATTTTATGGGGGCGTAGAGTTGTCGTCCTACTTAATTAATATTTAATGATCCGGTATGTGAGCGTTGAGTTGTCGTCTCACTTAGTTATAATTAAACTAAAATGTGTATTTCACTTCAAAAATTTAAGCAAGGAGCGTTTAATTTGACCAGACGTCACCTACAATTACCGTCCCATAACTTTTAACAATCCCATTTCGAATTATTACCTATTGTGTTAACTTTTTTTATAACCTAATACCATTTGTACAAATTTACAATTTTTGTAAGTCAGAAATAAAGCCTAACGATGTTGAGCCAGATCGATTGGTTTTATAGTGAAAGTAAGTTCTTAAGAGTTCGAGGTAATTTCCTAGAACCCCTCTGAAACCACTGTCACGGCGGGAAAAACGTGAAACACTATACGTGGATGTAATGCTACAATTTACATAGTGATTTCAGGCATAATCAGATGCAGATGCAATATTCATTGAGTCTGACTCTTATGTAGCTAAATGTTATATTTTTAAACTAGCTTCACTATCTTAAACTTATTCACGCTAATGCACACTCGAAGGTCAGCACAACGGAGGGAAAAATGTTTCTCAACTCCCACAGAAGGTTAAAATTCACGCTTTATTCAACATATAGAAAAAAACAGACATGAGATTGTTATGACAAGGTATTGTCAAGATAATAGAGTAGTACCTATACTCTATCAAATAAGCTAAGAATTATTCAATTAGTGAAATGAAAATAAAAAAAAAACACTCTATACATTTTGATACATTTTGCGGCGCAAACACTCACCGAAGGAAACTTACGTAATAAATAATCTCTATATGGTATGGGGATATGAGGGTTTCAAGTTTAGGTATTGGAAAACGTCGTAGTACTTAAAAAAGTCACGAGGCGTCATGGGATGAAAAACTTGAATAAAATTAACAATGTCACATTTTCCCTTAGATACTTACGTCAATATTAATTATAATTAAATCGAAAAGAAGTGAATTGACCTCCTACAAGTATGTATTATTTATAACTACATCATTGTTTTTATAAATATGTACCTAAATAAGATGTATCCCGCGTAGGTATAATACTGATCAATGTTGCGTAAGCTGCGTTTGATCGAATTTGGTCGGGCAATAATAATAAGAGGTTGGCCTTACAAGCGGGTGGAAGCCAGTCGTGCAACGGACCAGCTAGATTTCTAGTTTTATTTACTATATATAACTAGCTATAACCTTAAGAATAATTCAAATATCACAGGACTATAAACTTATTCTACATAATTACACTTTTGATGTGTCTTAGTTAAGAAATAATAATAATAATACACCGGAAGACGTACATTTGTTAGGCCCCCCACTGCGTGGACTGGCGACATCATGAAAGTTGCGGGTAGCCAATGGCTACAAGTGGCTTATAGCCGTTCTTTGTGGTGCTCTATTAATTACAGATATAAAGAAGAAGAAAATGACACTCAGAATGTGATGAAAATAAAAGAATAGATCCAGACAAGTTAGCTCTGTGGAAATTAAAAATGAAAAAATATAGTTGAAAAATAAAGAGGAGGTGAAATCGTGTCAATTCAGAATTTGATACGTAAATACTAAGAAATTGGTAGGAAGAAAAGTAGAGAAAGTACTCAAAAATAGTATGCTAAAAACAAATTAAGACTGCTTTACTGGTGTCAAAAAAACAAGATTAGAATCTGTTTTTACTCCTGTGATTTTTTAATTATGAAAGGTTGTAGCTAAGTCAATAAGTATAATACAGAGTTAATACAGAGACTGTACGCAAAAATATTAAATTTTCATTTCTGTTTGTGATTTATCTGTAAAAATTCTGATTCACATTGGCTAAAAATATTTGATATTACCTATATCTTATTTTCGTACGAGCATGTGTTACAAAGCAGAAAGTGAAATTAAATTTCGTCTATATGAATCATTCGAAGAATAAAATTTAGAAGAACTACCATTAAACAGCTTTTAATTTAAATTAGTATTACATATATAAAACGAAACACGTCGATCAGTGCGAAAAAAATTTCGTGATATGATGTTATCATTATTATTATAGTGACGATCAAATTAAGGTTCATTTTTGGTCTATGGCAATGAGCCGTTTGATTGTAGTATAGTTCGGCCGTTCAGAGAATGCGTTCCTGACACCTGTCTATCAGTTAGTTACGACTAGTGATGGGCACAACATAACACTGAGTTCGTTACCGTTCCTCCAAAATGAAACGCCATATTATTTTAAGATTATTTTCGTTTTAAATTGGCGAAATCATTTAAAATTTATATATTAGTTATTTGAGTGGAAATCAATAAAAGGTAATATTAATATAATAAAATAGTTTTATTTATTCTTTGTTACAAAGTTACAATCTGTATTTCTATGCAATAAAGTACATTGAATTGAATGTGCGTACAGAATATTAATCAGACTCCGATTCGCTTGAGGAGGTGGTGTCTATCATCATCTTCGCCTACATGTATAATTATATTATTATCAATACCAGAATCAATCCTGATATCTCAGTCAAAATAATCCAAAATCAGGTTTTTAGTCTTCTCAACAACCTTTGCCCAGTTATCTCTTGTGACTTCCCCGCAGGCTTCTTTTAATAGGGTCATCATCTTTTTCGTGCTGAATGGCGGGGAAGTATTGTGGTGGGCGGCGTAACCTTTTATTTGAGCCCAGATTAGCTCGATCGCGTTATATTGGCAATGATACGGTGGAATTCTTAGAACGCGATGACCGTACTCCAGAGTCAGTTCATCGATTTCGTATCGCACATTTGCCGCTTTATTTTCTCTAACTGATTTGATTAGCTCTGCTTTTAGCATCTGCATATTTGCGTCAATGCCTTTTGCTTGTAACCAAGCCACCATTTCTTCTTTTTTATTAGCTTGGGTAGGTGGTTTCTGTATTTGAACCGAGTGATAAGAGGCATTATCCATGAATATTACAGAAGGCTCTGGTAGGCTAGGCAAAAACACGTTCTGGAACCACTCTTTAAATGTAGTAGCATTCATTTCCTCGTGGTAGTCATTTGTGGTTTTGATTGAAATGCCAGTAACGCGTTCTCCACAAAGCCGTACTTTGCAGAACCTGCGTGGAATATTATCAGACGGGCCCCCTTACCCATTGGTACTTTCGACGTCGACGCTTGTGTATCATCCGTCCAAGTACGGGAAACCGTGTGATTGGCGTTTAGCCATGTCTCGTCAATGAACACGACATTATCCCAGTTATCATTTTATTTTTGTTTCTCTCAAAAAACTTATCCGTTTTAAAATTATGTCGTATCGTTCTAATAAAAATTTGCTTCTGTCTGTTTTTTTGTACGAAAAACCAATATCTTTTAAGATTTTGGTTAAAGCAGTTTTACCCCCGCTAAACAGTCCAGCTTCTTTTAACTATACCAAAAGCTTCTTCCTGTTGAGATATTCATTTCTGGAACAATAACCATATATATGATTTCTGATTGCATCAGCGTCAAAGGTGTCAATATCTGTCACGGGTTTAGTTATACGTTTCTTCTTCGGAGTACATAAAATATTATCTCCCATGCCAATAGAGCCAAACTTTTCTTTATTAATATTTGTTATCGTTCGTTTGCTAATTCCAAGTGCCTGAGAGACGCGTTCTTGTACTTGTTCGACAGGTACCAGGGGTCCACAATTTTGCCGCTCCCGCTCAAAGTAATCTTGCAGCTTGATGATTAACTCACGGGCTCCACTTTTCAATGTTTGTCCACGTTTAGGCATTATAATGCACCATAAGTAAAAAGAACGCAATACAAAACACAATCGAGCCGGGTAATCAAATAAAAACAGATCGAAAACACTTGATGAAGGTGGTCTATGCGCACGAAACGACAACAGACGACTGTTTGGGCCGCTAAGTCACAAAATGGCGGCCCATAACGCCATTTGGGGTTACCATTTTCAACCTAAATATAAAAATGCTAGTTTCTTGCGCGCGTTCGGTTTGGTCGTAGTTTTATTTTTATATTTCATAAACGTTATCCTATAGTCCATTATTTTCAAATTCTTAAAAAGAAAATCAAAACGTATTATTTTATCAAGTATAACTGTATAAGAACAGATTACGATACTATTATTGCCTGTTATTGTTAGCACAGCACTACAAATATAAAGCGCTGACATAACCTTGTAATAGCGCAGTATAGATTTAGAAAAATATTGTTTACCAAGTTATTTGACACTCAGTTTGGCACAAAATTATAACATTCATTGATTATTGATATAATAATGTTGTTTTAATGCTCATCAATCGTTAAAACGGTAAACAACCAGCAAAAATATTTTATCGTAACTGCAACGCCATTACAAAGTTACGTCGTCAGTTCAATCGCAACGTGTCAGGAACGCATTTTCTGAACGGACCAACTATGGTACCCAGCGATGTTTCGGGTACGGCAATTGCCGTATTATACGGCTTTCGGACACGTAAATCATCAAAAATACGGCTTATGGCAGCTATTTCAAAGCAGTAAGTAATTTGTATGAAATTATTCGGCCAGAACGGTAAGCCCTGACAAAACTGACTTTCCTCGTGTTACGGAAGGCATTACAGACTCTTTCTGGCTGGAGGTTCTCTTACGCTAAGCTTTAGATACAAAGCGGGAAACAAAGACGGCATGTTAGTATGTATATTATATTCTAGTGTTTGTACATTCAGCGACTTTCTAATTAAGTCTCTTAATATATTACTATTATATCTATGTAATTTCAGGTGTGTAAAATGTAATATATTTGTCTCTTGCTAAGACAATTACGACTGCGCATTTTTATATATAGATTTTTAACTTCAACCACAATTATTGTTTCATTTTTATTAACTATTTATGATTACGTTCGTAGCAATAAAATAACACATCAAATTTGCTTCGGGATCCTTTAAAGGAACTTTTGAAATCATGCTTTCTTCTTTGTAAGCATAAGTAGTTCAAAAACTGAAATATACAGCCCTTTTTTTTAAATACCTGCGGCAATTTTGTGGTTAAGATACGGCAACCCTAAAATTTACTTGAACAACGCTGATAGTACCGATAGTACTAGACGCTACTAAACACAGACCATACAGACACTGAGTGCGTATTAATAAACGTAGGTATCCCTTGAGTGCATAAAATGCAATTATGTGTGGAAATGTAGCCTTGAAATACACATGTTTTCTATCTCTTTTGAATGGCTGTGGTAGACCTACCTATACTTCGGTAGGTACTCAAAGGTAATTATATGAAAATGTATTTATATTAGACAGAGATATATTAAAAAACTGAAGTTAAATGCAAAAACACGATTAGTGGAGAAGGGGTACCTAGGTCCAATCGCCCCCATTGACCTTTATATACTATACGCGACATCTCTTAACGAGGATAGTCGACCAGTGCAAGTATGCTGCTCTCCCCCACACGCAGTTGGGCACTCGTAGAGATGACACGCGCTTTACGTTCGTAAATTGAGTATTCAAAATACACAATTGATAATACACAATATTCGAACTTAAAGCGCGTGTAATTTTTACGAGTGGCCAGCTACGTGTGGGGGAGAGTATGCCGGCCAGCATATTTGCACCGGTCGACTATCCTTGTTTGAGATGTCGTGTCTAGTAACTATATATAGGTCAATGGTCGCCCCATCGACCAAAGCGAAGCAAATACTTATAGTTGGATGTCACTCTTATGCCGCATTATTATATGGCATGAATTATTCCCGGAGCTCGGTGCGTCGGATAAGCATAGCCACGAGCCATGGTTCACTTCCTACATGGTCCATCACGGATACAGCGTCCGTCGTAACCGGACAACACCGATGACCGGATGCAGGTTTTTTGCTGGGCTCCGAGCCGGTGAAAAACATTCTAGCCCGGTACCCTGCGGGCGTTACAGATAGGTATAGAATTTAGTATATTTCTTTGGAAGCCGTACGTGATTAATTATCATAATAAGTGCATAAATGTGCAGTTCTAATAATATACCATAGGTACATAAGTGTCGACACGATAATTCCTATTTTTGATGTTAGTAAAAACAAAGTGAAAATGACATAAGTAGGTATTGTAAATTCACAGTGTCGGGTAATGTTTCAAATATATTTTTATTTTAGGTTCGTACAAGACCCCAATTAAGCTTGCTGCCCGCTTGTACGATTATTAAACTTACGTTGAAATAAGGCTAATGTCAGCGTACGGTCAAACGTGACAGTTACCTACCCCCATCTTGCAAAATTTCAGCAATTACGCTTGTGACAACGTTTTGATTACAACTACCAGTAATTATAAATCATTCCTGTAAATGTCTTAACGTTACGTAATGCTAGAAGGACGCAAATTATTCAATTTAGAATCGTATAGAAGCCATGAAGTGGTTATGATAAAAACACCTGTGGCCTGATTAGGAATGTTATTTATTTTATAGACGTCGTCGGATCAACGTAGGTAGGTACCTAATCAACATTGGGTTTAGTTGTGAAGTAAACAAATAGATTAGGTACCTTAAAATAATAATAGACATTAATTACCAAGACGCGCAGATTACCGTTATTGACGGAGACCATAATCGAACCAAGAACAAAATAATATTAGGTATTTTGTATACAAATTATATAACTTATATTTGTCATGGCGAGGCGCAATTCTCTTGACACCAAACTAACTAAAATTTAGTAAAATTATATTTAGATATGTCTAATGAACATTTCTTATTCTGTTGGCGCCATAGTAAAGTTAATTAGCTCTAAAATTATTAAAGTTACGAAACTTAGTAAAATGTGCAGTTATGCTATTCTGTTGTACCATAGTTTAGTCAGATTAGGTGGAACCATAAACCATTTAACCTAAAACTAATCACCATCGAAATTGGTGTTGACACTGTTGACTAAAGCTGTAATGATCTACAATTATTATATTTTGGCTGTTTTATCTTAATTATGGCTTGCTCAGTTGTATGAAGTATGCGGCTATGTGATTGCTTCTCACAACAACTCTATCTGCGAGATAATTCTTCTATTTAGAGCCTAGAGATAAAGCTTTGTAGGCAGGTAACAACAAACATGGATTTACAAAATCATGCCATGCCTGTATTACTCGGAGGGATTGGAAGTGTTTTTAAATATGGGATGAGCTTATTGTCATCTATCAGACACAGTGCCAGACTTCAGTATGCCTTGACGCCGGATGCCGCGTAGACAGAGTAAACTAATAGACAAAGGTACTGCGTAACCGCGACTGAGACAAAGATAGTTTGTCAATGTATGAGTTGAATGTTGTCACAGAATCTGCGCTCCCGGATGTTTTGGGATGTTAGATTCAAAGGGTAAATATTTTTTTGCATCAATAAAATAAAACCAGATATGATTTTTTTTCTTTTGTCTTAATAATCAATGTAGCAGATACAAAAATATAAATAGATTAATTATTGATTGCGAAAAAATGTTAATTTATCTAAAAACTTTTTCAGCAATTTCACAAACGATGATTACATCAGCAGAAGGATAATGCAGACCGATGTCGTAATCCTTTTTACAATAAATTTGTAAATTTTGCACTTGTAGATGTAGACGGTGCTAGATCGACACACATCTCGGGTATTGAAATCTAAAATATTCAATCACAAATACCATAGTTTTTGGTCAAATTGTATATGAATTTGTAATAACATAAGGCTGTGCTTTTCCATGCATTAATTACTGGCTGAAAATATGTGTCTTAAACGAAAGATGACAATCTCTTTTATGAACACGGGAGCCTAAAATCCCTGTCTAAAGAGTTTGCTGCCAATTATTTACCTATATATAATTGCTAGCAACACAAAATCTCGATTAAACATCTTTTTACCAAATGTGGTACCAGTTGAAATACATTTAATTCTTGAAGGCGACAAATTAAATAATGTATGTTGTGATAACTTTTTACCGCTGTTGGTAATGCATCAGGAAACAGAACAAGCTTCTTGCTCTTTTTAATTAGTAGTTTTTCTGGGAAATAATTGCTACATATTTTACAATATTTTGTGGGTATCCAATCTTTTCTCCCAGTTGCTCTGGTCCATTTATTGCGTAGGTCTGGATCATCTGGAAAGCTATCGATAAACATAGGTTAATAATTAATACATGCAGGTAGTTCAGTTCTCTAAAATCATATGTCATTTTTAGAAAATCCCAATTACTAGGACAAATAATAATTTAAAATATGTTTTCGATACCGAAACCGTCCCGAAACAATGTGTTATTATGGGATTTCGTATTTATTTACTTTCGAGATTCACCTTTCAATATTTTTTTATAAAAGATTGGGGTATTAGTTTGGCTGAAGCTGGCAACACTTACTTGTTGATGTTTTTAGGTTATAGAATGATAAATTCGATAATAAGCTAATATTTTCCTTGTTTTAATGCGACATGTTGTTACTCTATGCTAATATATAAATAATCATCACTGAGAAACTATAGGTAAGGACAATAAATTCGTACTTACGCGCGAAAAGATACACCGGCAATTTCCTGCCCACTGTCGCTTAAACATGAAAATAACACGACAATGCACAATTGTATTATCTACGATCTCTATATTAGGATTATTTCGCCGTCTTTTCAATGGATTTTGAATCGATTTACATCTTAAAAATATCGAAAATTGTAACATCAAACACGATGAAACCACAAACTGTCAAAGTTTGTTTCGCAATTCAAGTTGCCGACCTTGAAAAACTGGTTACGCAATAGGGGACAAAAAATAGAGTATTCGTGTCTTTGTCTTATGCAGTCGTATTGTTATTTTCGCTCTCTTTCCTGTGTAAGTGAGACAAGTATCGTCATTAGGTCTATTAGTTTCTCTGTCTACGTAATGCCGTAATGTAAACAAAGCCTTATAGAAAAGCGCGGGAAACTTCTAACTAGGCGGGCGCGATTTTCTTACGGAAAATTTTAAATTTTGTTATTTATTATAAATAGTGATTAGGGAAGTACAGTTATATTTTCATAATACTTATTTAATTGTATATATTTATTAGTGTACAGTTTTTCTTGGTAAGTCTTTTTAGTTATTAATTATGGAGGAGCCTCCTGACCCGGGGGGTACAGTCCCCTTGGCCGGTTGTTATGTTACCGTAACTGATAGTAATGAATCAGTTATGGATATTGACACGACCTTAACTTCTATACCTACTCCTACTGATATTGACACCGATGGTTATGTTAATGTTAAGAGAAGGAGGAAAAATCATCGTAATGAGAACAATTATGATTCTCAAACTGTTGTCAACTCGGTTCCGGTCCCTGTGATTTCACCAACAGACACTAACATAGTGCCTAATAACAAGAAACCCGACATTTCATCGACAGAAAAATCACCAACTTTCACACCAATAGGAAGAAGTCAATATGAAGCCACAGACAGTGCTCCATACATAGTCCATGTACAAAGAGTACAGTCATCCCCCAATGATGGTTCTACTCTACATCCAATCACTTTTGGTAAATTCCTAAAAAAATATAACATCAAAGGAATAATTAACGGAAGTGTAAAACAAATCGGACGTAATAGAATTACCCTTTCCTTCTTTGATTACAAAGAAGCAAATTCATTTATTGATCATAATAGCTTAGAGAATAATAATTTGAAAGTATTTATACCGACATTTAGTATAACACGAATGGGTCTTGTCCGCGGGGTGCCTACCGAATGGACACCAGAAGAAATAATTGATAATGTTAATTTACCACCAGGTTGCGGCAAAATATTGAAAATTCGTCGTCTTAACTACAAAGTCAATTTTGCTGGTTCTCCTACGTGGAAACCGTCGCAAACTGTAGTTATTACCTTTGACGGTAAAATACTTCCAAACCGTATTTTTGTTTGCTATAACGCACTTACTGTGGAACTGTACACGTTCCCGACTATCCAGTGTTTTAATTGTTGTAGGTTTGGTCACACCAAAACACAGTGTCGTTCAAAGCCCCGTTGTTATAAATGTGGTGATGAACATACTGCAGATTCATGCAATAGAGAAGAGGATTGCGCTACTTGTTGTCTATGTTCAGGTAGTCATTACGCTACAAACAAATCATGCCCTGAATTCATTCGGCAAAAAAGTATTAAGTTGTCGATGGCGGAAAACTGTCTGTCTTATGCAGAAGCTTCTAAGCTACATCCAACCGTTGGTAAATCTTATGCCGACATACTATCATCGACTAAAACCATATCAACAAATAACCCAATTGTATATAATCCTCAATCCCATTCCAGTACTTCATACAAAAAAGTACTTGTTTCTAAGACTCGCCCCCCTTACAGTGCTCCTAAAGGATTTGATCGCGTCACTCATCAACAATTAGTAAAAGACTACGACATGCCCATCGGCCCAAATGGCTGTGGTTACGCTAAGCACAATAATTTATATAATGATCAATTTTCCGAACAAACTTTGACTGATATTATTACTTCTCTTATTGATACTCTTACACAACACAACATATTATTACCGTCCAACGTTGCCCCTATACTAGAAGCTCTTAAAAAAAATCCCCGTGATGATTATCGCTCCATAAGGCATCCCTTTCGGATCGAAACCCAAGGTGGACAATCTACTGAAGATTGTCCAGTGGAACTGCCGCAGCGCAATTGATAAAAAGAACGAAATTATGTACTTAATTAAAAAAATTGACCCATTTATTATTGCATTAGCAGAAACATGGCTTAAGCCCTGTTCTGCTTTTAAAATAAATAACTACTTCTGTCTCAGAGATGACAGAAACGATGGGTGTGATGGCGTGGCCCTACTCATCAAGTCCTCTCTTTCATTTACACCACTTCATTTTCCTTCCCGTGATGATAGGTTTTTCATCGTCGGTGCCATGGTTAATAACATTTGTTTCATATCTGTTTATATACTCCATCCTTCCACTTTTATTTTACAAGAACTTTCTATTATTATCTCTACTCTTCCTCAACCTTTTATTATACTTGGTGACCTTAATTGTCATCACCAATCTTGGGGTAGCACAACTTCTAGTTCATACGGTAAACAGTTGGTTGATCTAATAGACAATCATAATCTATGTATAGTAAATACCGGGGCTCCTACACGTAGAACCAAACCTAATGAAGGGTTAAGTGCTGTTGATTTGTCTATCTGTACTCCTAGTCTCGCGAGTAAGCTCTCTTGGAATGTACTTCCCTACAGCCATGGCAGCGATCATTTTCCAATAATTATTTCTTACTCCAGTTCAAATGTTAATTCACGTGAGCCTCCAGCACGTAAACCACGTTTAATATATCGATTGGCTGACGCAGACTGGTGTACTTTCAGAGCCATAGTAGAAAATAGCGTCATATCTCTGCCTCAACCTGCAGTGCACAACGAAAATTCTTGCGCAGTTGAGTTGACTAATATAATAACAATGGCAGCTAATAAAACATTCCCTATTAAAAATGTATTACTTAATAGAATTTCATCTCCTCCTTGGTGGGGTAAAGATTGTTCTGTTGCTATTCAGAAAAGGAACCAAGCAGAAGAAGATTACAACCTTAATATGACTTCTGAAAACTTTCGTACTCTAGAAGATGTCATGGCTTACACAAAAAATATATTAAAACAAAAGAAATTCTCTGGCTGGCGAAATTATTGTACCACAATAACTCCATATACCCCACCTACAATAGTGTGGCAAAACATTAGAAAATTTAAATCTGCAGTTCACGACCAGACACATTTTATTCCTTTCCAATTATCAGATCAATTTTTAGACCACCTAGCTCCTCCATACGTGCCCCAAGAAGAGTTAACTGTTACCCTTCCATTGAGCACTGATCAAACTGACCTTAATTCTCCTTTTTCATATAATGAACTTAAACATATTTTAAAACATACAAATGATTCAGCACCAGGTGAAGACGGCCTTCCTTATTCGTTTTACAAAAACCTTGGGGACAGTGGTTTGTACTACTTATTAGATCTAATAAATACCATCATGATGTCAGGTAACATTCCTAAATCATGGAAATCCCAAATTATCATACCTATTTTAAAACCAAATAAACCACCTAATGACGTTCATTCTTACCGTCCTATTGCTTTATCAAATGCCGTATCCAAAATTGCAGAATCACTGGTTAAGAATCGTCTTGAATGGTATTTAGAATCTAACGATCTTTTGGCTAGTACTCAATACGGTTTCAGAAAAGGCAGAAGCGCCGCAGACAGCATAAGTATCTTTGTCACAGATATTCGATTAGCTTTGTCACATAATGATTCAATAATAGCAACATTTTTAGATATAAAATCTGCCTATGACAGTGTTATTCTACCTATTCTAAGACAAAAGTTAGATCAGTTACATGTACCTAATATGCTTTCCAACTTTATTCTAAATATGCTCAGTGGTAGGTTTGTTAAATTGGACTCACAAATTGATGATTTTAGAATATTGTGGAAAGGTCTCCCACAGGGATCCGTCTTAAGCCCTCTGCTTTATAATATATACACTCATGACCTTGAATTATCCCTCACACACCCTGTTAAGGTGCTACAGTATGCTGATGATTTACTCATTTATTTAGGTACAGACAGATCGTTAATAATGAATGCGTGTAATGAAATGACAGTGTCCCTAAGTCTTCTCAAGTCCTGGTTTGACAAACATGGCTTAGAAATATCTGCAGACAAAAGTGTTGTAGTACTATTTTCAAGATTACGCGACCCTCCACCTCTTGATATCACCTATGACGGTGAACAGATCCCACAGGCCCAAGAAGTGAAATTTCTAGGATTAGTACTTGATTCTAAGCTATCTGGCATTCCTCATTGTAATTATATCGAATCTAAATGTGAACGACGACTTAACATGATAAGATGCCTTGCAGGTGTTTGGTGGGGTGCGCACCCCTTTTCTCTCAAGCTGGTGTACAATGCACTGATAAGAAGTGTCATGGATTATGGAAGCTTCTTGCTAGAGCCCTGTAGAGTAGTTGCACTTAAAAAATTAGATGTCATTCAGTCTAAGGCGCTAAGAATAATGTCAGGTGCAATGAAGTCTAGCCCCCTAAATGCATTACAAATTGAATGTGCTGAACCCCCGTTATTTATTAGGCGACAGTTTCTATCTGATCGTTTCTTTTTCCGTATTCTACAATTTCAGAACCACCCTCTCATTCCTAAATTATTAACATTAGTAAATATCATTTCATCATGTCCATATTGGAAACATAAATCAAAACCTTGTCTTGCTAACAGCTTTGAAAAATTCAAGTCGTTGGAAGCGCCGACACATCGTTCTAAATATTTTGCTCCTTTTAACACCAACTATGAAGCACTTATACTTTCTCCCGTTGTCTGTCTAAACTTAGGCATTGATAAGGATAGTTACAACGCTAATTCAATCTTTAATTCTGTAGTTGATGATAATTGGGAAGAGTGGCATCACATCTATTGCGATGCATCCAAGCATGGTGCCGAAGGTATTGTTGGGATTGGTGTATTCCATCGCGAATATAATGTTGTCCAAAAAATCAAAATGCCTTCAGAAACTTCTACATTTACAGGAGAATGTTTGGGAATAGTAAAAGCACTAGATTATATTTTACTTGTAAAACTTAAAAAATCGCTAGTTATTTCGGACTCAATGAGTGCACTTCAAGCTTTAGAAAGATCTCCACTTAAATCAAACAGTCATATGCCGATCATCATCCAGATTAGAGACAAGTTACATAAATGCTATCTAAAAGGGTATTCTATTACGTTCCTTTGGGTACCTAGCCATAGTGGCATAAAGGGAAATGAGAAAGCTGACCACCTAGCGAATGAAGCTGTGGAGTGTGGTGACTTGCATCCTTACATTAACTATTGTCATGATCTTGCAACTTTACCCAGGCGTTACCTTCAGGATTCTTGGAATAGGAATTGGCGACAAACCTCCGAAAGAAAGGCCAAATATTACTTCTCCCTTCAATCTGAAATACAATTGAAACCGTGGTTTGCTAAAATTAATCTTGGAAAGATGGCCACGTCTGCACTCATAAGACTTCGTTTAGGACACATAAGTAGTCCGGCTCATCTTGCCAAATTAAAGATCGTAAGTGATCCTACGTGTGAATGTGGCTATCCTTTCGCCGATGAAAATCACATAATGCTCTCCTGTACATTACATGATCGTTCCTCTTTCTTTGAAACTCTAATATCACTTGATCTCCAATTTCCCATAAACATTTCGTTTCTTCTTGCTATCAAAAAGCCATCGGTGTATAAAGCCATGGCTGATTTTATGGTTTTAAACAATATCAAATTGTAATATATGTATATAGATAACTCCTCTGCTAATAGATTTAATTTTATATATTATGTAACATAAAATATTTCGTATTATTAAATATTATTTAATAATTACTAACTTATAATGATAATAAGTAATTTTGTCTCCATCCTTTCCCTCCTACATAGTAATATTTCCTATTGAATATTTATATTCCTTCATACTTGCCTAATCGTAGCTGTACCCATATTTGTTAATGTAATTAATCCGAATCCCGATATAATAAGAATAACGAGTTTCCCCGTTTTATTTCTTTATGTTTAAACTAAACAAATATAACATCTTGCAAACAAAAGCCCTGACAAAAAGGATATTTCCACAAGAAAACAACTGAAAGTTGAAACTTGAAACATGAAGCTGGCACAATACGCAAATCGCGTCGTGGCCAAGAAGAAAGAAAAAAAAAAAAAAAAAAAAAGCCTTATAGATAAGAAACACGTACCACAGACAAAAAAGTCTTGTAAAACAACTTGAATGGTGCGCTATCTAGCGTTAAGTAGCGGCAAAATGAATTCAATTCAGGATAGTTAATTCGCTATTTTAAATTTAGTTCGAAGTCACAGCAGAATAACTTAAAGGATTCCTAAAACTAAAATTAGATATTTTTAATTAGTTAGTATAAGTAGTTAGCGAGTGAACAATAGAATTGCTGCCATTATCTACTTGCTATTGTATCGTGGTAGAAGTTAGTGGGAAATAATTTGTTTGGTTCTAATAAACGAGTATAGATTCATTTAAAAAAAAACTATCGAGAATGGATGATATGCTTATGGTTTAATTTTTTTTTGTTTTGTTCAATATTGGCACAGCTGTTTTCCCCTTTAACGCGGGATTTGAAATGCACCTGTTATAGATTAAATAAAGTGGTGTTTTTAATTATATTTATGGAGGGTAGAGGTATTTATATTATATCACACCTAGTATGTATTGCGAATTTCATAATTACAGATAACATCTTCATAATGGACAAAAACATCGAACATAAACAATCGAAAAAAACTTTGTAATCATATATAGAAATATAGAAGGGTAGCGACACCATACCGAGAGTTAAAGGTTTGAAAAAACACTTCTTTCGATCAGATAAGTCTAGTAGTCTGGTTGATAGCCGCGCACCGACCCTTATGGCTATGACGGTTAATGTACTGCAATTGGAGCACAAAATTAGGACTAAAAATGGCGTGCCCAGGTCGGCGAGAAGGTTCAGAGATCCGACGCGAAATCAGAGGACGCGGTTTTGATTCCCGCCCGGGGCTAGAAATTTTGTGCTCCAATAATTTGAAAAATATGATTTTCGCTTATCACGCGATAGTGCTTGTAATCGTATTTAGAAAAATCTTTGTCTTAAATTTTGAATCGCCAATGGAATTTCGTGTTCGGAGTTTCGGAGTCACGAAAAATAAATTAGAAGGCTTACGGTGAATCGGCGTTATCAAAAACATGTGCATAAGAGTGATACAAAGCGTTCAAAACCTGTCAAGATAAGATGGAAGATTTGCCTCGCTTTGGTAGGCCATGAACATCTGCCGACGTTGACGTTTGATATACACAGATATCCACGGAAATTTCATGTTTACCGGCGGTATGCATTTATTAAACAAAATACTACGAACTACCTATATACAACACTACAGCAACTACAATAAAAGCATTTAGACAACCTATAAGCCATATCAGACTCATAGGCAGTCTAAATGCTCCAGCTCACTCCCAGTTGGCAGCGTGCCCAGAATGCTGGCAGCATTGCCGCGTAGAATTTCAATGCTTATTCGTTGAGCCTAATATGTGCTAGCATTTTGATCACGCGCAGCATCGACCAAGCGCTCACATAAGTTTTGGAAAATACGATGAGCTCCCGGTCCCCACGGACCCATACCGAGGTTAGCATGTTTGCGCCACTTGAGTTGCCCCGCCAAAGTAACCGCGGCATCAAACTAGACCTTCGAAGATAGGGACGCCTCACCGCCCCCACTAACGCAGTGTAGATGGCAGAAATACGTTCTTCTTAAAAAGCGGTACGCGAGGAACTCATGTCCCTTGATGTAGGTACGATAGTACGAGTAGAGTGGGCTAGTGATATTACGGCTATCGTATTTAAAACCTGTGCTCAAGTGGGTACCCAGCTTTTGATTTAAGGAGCAATCAGGAATTTCTTACAGGTAGTCAAAGAATCATACAAAATGAGCCAAGCGCGGGTCAGACCTCACTTTTCAAAGTCTTACAACAGTCAGTCATCGAAACTAACTGAAGTAATAAATATTGGATCAATGATATAACACTGACAAAATGATCAAAATCTTTAAAACCTAGATTATGTTTTAGTTAGTTCAGAACATTATTTCAGATGACAGCTATCAAACTCAAAAGAGCTTTATCAAGTAAACCATTCATCCAAGACCACAAGTTTCTGTACAAAAATGGTGGATTTAATGGAGATCTTCTCTTTGGATGACAGCTGTCAAACTTATAAGAGCTTTATTTCTAGTGCACTTCAGCTCGCAAAGGAGCACGGAGCACCTAATATTTATTATTCACCTACACGGTGCTTATCTTTTTATCGCATAGCTCTGATCTCTTTCGACGCGGCAGGCACGGCATGTGCGCCAGGCCTGGCGCATTTTTGAGTTTGATAGCTGTCATCCGAAATAATGTTCTGAACTAACTAAAACATAATCTAGGTTTTAAAGATTTTGATAATTTTGTCAGTGTTACCTTGACATCATACATCGGAAACAAAAAGCGAAAAAAAAAACGTGATTCACTATCTTTTCCTCAGTTATCACATCCTAGACTTGTAAGTAGGTAAACAAAGATAAAAGCAATACAAGACATACAATATCAACTGTCAGTTTGACAGCTGTCAAATATAAGACCTGTTTTAGGGACGATTGTCACCACATTGTTGATTCTTGATTGCCACCTCAGTGTTAGAACTTTTAGATAGCGTATGTTGTTTGCGTAAAAGCTGAGGCCGCAAGACGCTGGCAACCACGCCTAGCAATGTCACTTTTTAATGATGTGACTTATATACAGCTTATAAAAATGTCATTAAATTAAAGAAAGCAATTTTGTGTATATAATAAACAATGGATTTCATGCACCTATCATGTTTAAAATTCTAAACTACCAACAGGTGGCATAGTACCTACGCAAAGGCAAAATCTATACATAAACATATGTAATGTACTAATTCAATATATTTAATAAATTATCTAAAGGTAGTAAAAGTAGTGTCTAGGCTCAAGGAGATTAGAGAAGAGCTGACCCTATCTTTAGTAGTGTATAAATGTACTGTACACTACTAATATTTTTTTTTTCGTCTGGTAATTGCGAGGTGTATGTAGGTGTAGATAGCGTATTTATTAAATATTGTCACTCCTCAAGTACATTTGCACATCTTGTAAATAATGAAGAAAAGTACCTACCTCCTTTTACCTAAGATATTATGTAGGAGGAAGCGATCCATTATGGATTTGATCCACAAGTAATGAAAGCCCGTTTATCCGCAAAACGAATGGAAAGTCACGAAAGGAACCTGCTGCGGGAGTCACAACAATCACAAATTTTGATCCGTATAATTTCGAGGTTTGACCCCCGGGTATGATACGTACTGGGTTTTTTAGTATAAATAGTAAAACCTGAAAGTAGTTTGATTTGAGGCCCGAAGGAGAATTAAATAACTACTTTATTAACTCTTGAAATTAACCAATTTTCATAAATCTCTAGATAAATAACTTTATTAAGACATTGCTTTATCTCATTGGTGTATAATGTAATATGTATGTCATGCAAAACTAACATAAAGTATAAGTCATTTTAGCCCGGCAGTAATGTGGGTTTCACAATACCCGCTAGTCAATAATGTAATTCTATACCGCACCCACTCAGAAAGTGTCTCATTGCTCGTTCAAAAACGGGTCATAAAGTTCGTAATTTCTCCTTGATATAATTGTGTATGTGCGGCGGGAAAAGTAATATTTTATATAAACATTCTTTGGTTTTTTAGATTCGAACATAAATAAAATACAAACGTCAAATCTCAGAAAGGTTTTATTTCAAACAATTAGAAAAATAGGTAGGATTTTTTTGTAATGAATTTTCAATGAAAGAAGGAATGAAGCCTTTTTCTGCACTACGAAAAAAAAACGGGGCAATTTGTTTTGTACTTGTTTTTTTTACTAAATTGGTAATTTAAAAGTACGCTTTTAATTATTCTAAATAATTTTCCAAATGATAGTGAATGTGACGATTTTAAAATGATGACGCCACCAGAAATAAAAAAATCAGCTCAAGAAGTTATAAAGAATTTACTTCCTGAGAAGTCTCGAGACAAATACGAAAAACTTCTATTATATTTATCAATAGAGATGATGGTTGGCAAGTACCACTTGCTTGGGATCCTGTTATTAAATTAATTAAATCTCATGGCTGACACAAATCTGCAAGACCTCTGGACACTGTGAGCGAATACTGCGAGAATAGGGAACGTTATGATTAATATAAAAAATTGTAACTGTAGACCCAATAATTTCTTAATAACTCATGTGACAAATAAAACCAATTAGTCACCCCGTGACCACGATCACTGCAAAGTGTTTGAAACGTCCACAGTGGGCTGAAAATCGAGTTTCATAGACATAGACCTCTTTTATTATAAACATTTGTTTTCTGGTTGCAAATCAACGCAGAACCTCATCAGGAGGCCTAACTATGTCATATTTATGCATCTAAGACGATTATGTCTGAGTAATGATTTTTAGAAATAAAATTTGTATGGAGTAAAACACGAAAATCAATATTTTTCGGCTTCCGTGCGAGTGCCCGTTATTTCGTCTGGTATGATTAATGTACTTATTTTTTACTATTTTTTGACATATTGCACACACCGCGCACGCGCTAGAGTTTGGGTGAAAAAAATCAAAATATAAAAAAAAACATATTTCTCAATTTACTCATTATTCTAAGTGCATTGAAGGTGCATTAAATGCTGTATTATAACATTTCGACACTTCTAATTATAAGTAAAGAAATTACATAAAAAAATTTCGCTGCCATGTTTAGAATTCACCTGTTAATGACATATTTTATGATAGTTTTATGATATTTAGTCATAAACGCCGATACTTTTAGTGTATTTATTCATTATAATTAGTACAAAGGGTTACTAGGATACTACACAATATCATAATTACAAAATGTACTGTGGAGGTTAAGCTACATATCTTTGAATACCTGCTAAACTTCCCTAATGAGAGTTGATTGTTTTCCAATAACCTTAAAAATGTCAGTACTTTCAAATGTAGGTACATGCTTTGTTTTGGTTTATTGTAGTCAAACGGATGATGTTAGGATTTTATTTACTTATTATTGTTTATTTTGACTATTTTTTAAATGAATAGTTAGTAGACGGTATTAAGTTAATATAAATTAGAATGGTACTAAATATTTATTCAGTTAAATTTTAAATTTCCTGTGTAATAAGTGTGCAAAAGTACGAAAGAGAAAATAGTTAAAAATGAAACATTGTAGTTTGAAAACCAATCTGGATCTATTTGTGATTCTAAAGCAGTAAGCTTGAAAACTATTTGAGTCTGTTAGAAAGCATTGAATTTCAGTTGAATTTGAGTTAGTCTGGAGAAGATACAGACGTTCTTCCTCAAGAAGAGATTTATGTCCTCAAGTTCAAGAAACGTGTGAAGCTGGTGAAATGTTTTTACTGTCTACTAGTGCATCTTTTTGTGCAACATCGACAAAAACAACAAATCCACGCAAACCTTTAACAGACCTTGGAACAAAACAAACATTTCGAAGAACTGAAGATCTCCATTACAAAGTCAATGAAAGTTCTGAATTGACCTATGTTTTAATAGCTGAGTTGAGACATGAAGGCAATGATACTCTGGCATCAGCCATAGATCTTCTCATAAAGAACCTGAAAACAGCGTAAAACGTAGTTCAACATTTGCGTTACAAGCGAAAAAAAACAAAACGTGTGGTTTTACCCCTACAAAGGCACTCGGATTATTACTATCACTTAATTATCGTATTACAAAGTCCAGCCAGCTGCGATGGATTGCTACACCTTGACAGAATCCATAACTAATACAATGGCAAAGATGGCTTTTCAAGCTCTACTTGACAAATCTGTTACCGGATTAATAAAAGATTGAAAATCAATTTCATGATTTTGGTCTCAAAATGGGGATTTGATTGTGCCTCAAGTCGGAGCACATACAAGCATAGTTTCAAAGGAGATGGAAAAAGTGACGAACCGATTTTCATGACTACTTTGGTTCCGCTTAAACTTACTACTGGAAAAGAAGTCATATGGGAAAACGCAAAACCCTGTTCAGCGTTATATTGTCACCCTGTGTAGTTTCTCTTCATAAGAGTCTAAATTAGTGGTACAAGAGCAGTTGTGTGCGATGGAAGGTGATATACAATCACTGAGAAATACCGCATGTGATACAAACGAAACTATTAATTAAATTTTGTATGAAAATGATAGATGGGATCTTTCAAAAGTGAGCTCATCTGCAACGCGCTACTTGTGGTTAGCAAAACCATCTCAAATCAACGATTTAGAAGCAGTTATGAGAAGAGAAGATGCAACTGAACTATATAAGTTCGGATTATCTTCATTGCACACTCTCTGTATGGAATGTTTATTGCATACCTATAGCATGGAACATATGATAATACTCCTATAGCATACAGACAGATTTGAAAACGTGGTATGTAAGAGGAGAATCTTGAGGACATAAATCTCTTCTTGAGGAAGAACGTCTGTATCTTTTCCAGACAAACTCAAATTCAACTGAAATTCAATGCTTTCTAACAGACTCAAATAGTTTTCAAGCTTACTGCTTTAGAATCACAAATAGATCCAGATTGGTTTTCAAACTACAATGTTCCATTTTTAACTATTTTCTCTTTCGTACTTTTGCACACTTATTACACAGGAAATTTAAAATTTAACTGAATAAATATTTAGTACCATTCTAATTTATATTAACTTCATACCGTCTACTAACTATTCATTTAAAAAATAGTCAAAATAAACAATAATAAGTAAATAAAATCCTAACATCATCCGTTTGACTACAATAAACCAAAACAAAGCATGTACCTACATTTGAAAGTACTGACATTTTTAAGGTTATTGGAAAACAATCAACTCTCATTAGGGAAGTTTAGCAGGTATTCAAAGATATGTAGCTTAACCTCCGCAGTACATTTTGTAACTATGATATTGTGGAGTATCCTAGTAACCCTTTGTACTAATTATAATAAACAAATACACTAAAAGTATCGGCGTTTATGACTAAATATCATGAAACTATCATAAAATATGTCATTAACAGGTGAATTCTAAACATGGCAGCGAATTTTTTTATGTAAGTTCTTTACTTATAATTAGAAGTATCGAAATGTTATAATACAGCACTTAATGCACCTTCAATGCACTTAGAATAATGAGTAAATCGAGAAATATGTTTTTTTTATATTTTGATTTTTTTCACCCAAACTCTAGCGCGTGCGCGGTGTGTGCAATATGTCAATAAATAGTTAAAAATAAGTACATTAATCATACCAGACGAAATAACGGGCACTCGCACGGAAGCCGAAAAATATTGATTTTCGTGTTTTTCTCCATAAAAATTTTATTTCTAAAAATCATTACTCAGACATAATCGTCTTAGATGCATAAATATGACATAGTTAGATCTCCTGATGAGGTTCTGCGTTGATTTGCAACAAGAAAAAAAATGTTTATAATAAAAGAGGTCTATGTCTATGAAACTCGATTTTCAGTCCACTGTGCGTCGGGACAAAAATAATGACAAATCTACGGGATTTAAACCGTTTAAAGTTGTTTAATTACTATGAGTAACAATCGCGAAAACCTAAGACAACATTATATTTATTTATTCATTTATATCAGTCATATTACGCCGTGGGGTGCCGGGTTAGAATTGCACCTCCCCATATCATCCCATGGGTGTCGTAAGAAGCGACTAAGGGAAAAATACTGGAAGGTGGGCAGCAGCGCCTTCTAAAGAACTGTCTACTTACAATGCAATCGCCAAGAAGCCTGCCAAGCGTGGAGATTATGGGAAATACCCGCTCAAATAGGGGAGGCTGTGTTCAGCAGTGGACGATCCTGCTGTTACAGGTTGGTGTACATATATCTATATTCTTCCGTTCAGGTACATAGGTAAAATTACCTATACATATAATAAGTGCTTATCAGTCTTATCACAGCTTACCTCTCCGTGAAACATTGTCATTATGTATGCAATCATCTCCGTTTGCGTACCCTTTTAAGCGTGTGGGGTCAGTACTCGTCTTCTCAATCAACGCAAAGGTCAACAATATATTATAAAACTATGTTTTCGCTAGCACCTCAGGACAAAAAAAATATATATAAAAAGAATGGACCCGAGTTTCTTGCCCGGTTTTCTCAAAGTGGCTCAATACAAAAAAAAATCAAAGTAGTTTTTTATATATCATTCTCCTGTGGTCGAATAGAATAGGCATCCGGCGCGAAATCAAATACAAATACAAATAATTTATTTATAGTTCCTTTGCTACACGTCAACGTGTTAACATAAATCGTTAACAACAATAGTAATCAAAATAACATAATAATAATACACACGTCATTAAGTTGACATAAATCGTTAACAAACGGAGGACGAGGGTTCGATTCCCGTCCGGAACAAAAAAATTTGTAAATGTCAAAGTATTTTTTTTCCACGATAGCTATAATGAAACTACAAGTTAGTGTATGTAAAACTGTCAAGGTATTTCATGCAAGCGCGTAGTTTTTAATCTACGATTACGGTAATGATTACTAATCCTCTGTGATTTATTACGCATTCTATCAAAGTTTGGCTGCACTTTTTAAGTTTAAATCTGTAAATTTGATTTATATCAAAGTGCCAATCACTTCTAACCAGTGAAGTCAATACAGCTGACTGAGCTAACGCACATGGGGTTTATACAGGTAGGCACTGATCTCCCCTTTCCCCCCTGTAATCAGCGATCCTCTCATTGAGGGTGGTATGTCACTGGTCAAATCAATATATCCAATCTCTTTGTCCAAGATAATCAAATTTATTTGACAATCACCTCATGCCATTACTTAACATATTATTCTAGAAATAACCTATTGAAAAAGATCTTTAACAACACGAATAACAAACGCGAGGTTTTTTAGTTTTCAAAATAAATCCTCAATTATTTTTGCATGTCAATGTAAGCAGTTACACACGAGTCGAGTACGGTGAGTAATGATGTGCTCGAAGATGTTGTTCAGGGTAACCCAGAATTACTGGCTCTCAAGGACAGCTGCCGAAACACACAGATATATGCTTGGTGAGCTATTTTCTATTTGAGGATGATATCTAGCCAGGCCGTCATTCGCAACATGCCCGCCTGACTAGCTATCACCCTCAACCCTCAACACCATTCTGTAAACATGCTGTAACAACTGCCATACTAAGACAACAACCGCGACAATCGGCTTAGCGTGCCCTCCGAAGCACAGAAGCGCTTAGTAGTAATGCCAGCAGTGTCCCATCCATCTCAATCATATCAAATCTTAACTGCGGCAGACGTTGCTTAACTGAGCTGATCGGTTTAGAACATCTGATCAGACTTCGCTACGAGCGCTTCAAACTAAACTTCGACTTGTACTTGACTGTTGTTTCTCTTTGAACATTCCATAAAATCACTGAAAATTATTTGAACAGTTGCATGCCACCCATACACCGCATACCCACACAAATGTTACCCTATCGTAACCGACAAACAACCTTCATTACTATACATACCAAATAGTACCTATACTCGATTTCTTCGGCGAAGGGTTGTTTTGCCGATTTGCAGCAGGTCCATGGTTCGAATCCTGCCGCGGGCTTGAGCTTCACCGCATGGTGTAAGGGCATTTTGTGAATGCCCGCCTGGCTAGCGGTCGACAAGGTGACGTGCGCAGTGCAATTCGTGACTTGTGACGAAATGCATCTGTTATAAGCAGAGGTTAGTCCGCGTAACATCAGGTAGGCCTCATGCTTATTCCGTAACAATGGCATAAATAAATATATATATATATACTTTTTTACTTTACTCGATATATACATAATATATATATATATATATTACGTGTAATAATCCCTCACTTAAACTAGTAAACTAGTGACTCTGTGATCTTAGACCTCGCGACCGAAAACATTTTATTTTTCGTTTTCAACCCCTATATTGTTTTGAAATAATCCAAAAACTTAATCGACACTAATTCCATATAACTATCGAAACTGCTCACAAAATTCAACAAGAAGTAAGTTGAGAAATGCGACCTGTAGACGAGAAAGCCGGACATCCACCAGACATATATACGATAGCATTTTTTTACAAGCTTATACGGAGACTTCGCTCGCGCTTCGCGCTCGTTAGTTCATTTATTCAGATTTTACAATAAAACTCTGAACAGACTCAAATAATCCTTGTGTAGGTAGTGTCTGCCCTTCCCTGAGGGTGTTTTTTTGAAAGCTGGGGGCGCGACAGCGGTGTGTGGGAGAAATCAATGCGACGAGACAGGGTGAAAATTTGCGTCGCTCCCCTGTAAATTTCCCCTAGCCTAATATGCTATATTTCCAGATCTATTATAGGCAAATAAATTCAAAGCAAGTTTGAGATTGATTAGTTTGTATCGTTGACTCTTCAGCTACTCTACCCTTATCCCACAGTATTTAGGTTGGTATATTATATAATTTGTCTTCTATAATAACTAAAAGGAAAACACAAGTGCATATTAAGAAATGTGTTGTCACTAAAATCATATAAGCAAATATATAAATATAAATATGTTTGTTTTGATGTCCAGTCGACTGCCTGACGTAACCTTGGTAATGATCTCTTTGCTAGATACCCACTGTCTAGGGTAAAGATGTCTCAGTTGTATGCCTGATGTGCAGCAATGGCTTACTCAAATCGGCATGAGTAGTGGAATACTGTCAATTTAACGCGTTGTTTTTTGTAGTCGTCCTTTACGACATTCAACAGAAGGATGTGGAATACATTAGTCCTCTTATTCTTAGCCGAAAACAGTACATTGACGGCGAAAGAAATGCAACCATTATTGCAAATGCTTGTAATTTTATTACATTCACATTTTTGTAGATCTATTTATTTTACTATAAAAAATATAGTAAAAGAAAACAAATCATGAGTAAAAGAATCAATAGATTCTATCTTTGGTCTTGGGGTAAGGTTGCTACTATTGGACCACTTAAGTTTGAAACGACATAAAACTGAAGCTGTAACGTTTAGGAATAAAATGATAAGTTTAATGATAGTTCTCTTAGTCAAGTACCAGTACCTATCATTTCAGATTTTCGCGTCAAGTATATTGGGATGAAATATAAAGAACATTTAAACAAAACACTACAGCTACTAGAATAAAAGCACTCATACAAACTACAAGTCATTGCAAATACACTACCAGTTGGCGGCGGGCCCAGCATGCTGGCAGTACTACCCCGTTAAATTGCAATGCTTATTAATATAATATGCATAATCATATTATTATCTTATATTGGTAATATATAGGCACTGGCAATATTTATGATAAACAAGGCCAATATATTTCACAACAAAAATAGTGACAGAAAATATTGTTACCGCAATTAAATGTATAAAAAAATACCAAAAGAGTCATCTTATACCTTGAAGTAAAAATAAAAAAAATACCTCAATTGCAAACTGGTATTCCTCAGGCTACCGATAATTTGTTCATAGGTGTAAATTGATTTATATTGTTGCTTCTAACGTAAAACTGAGGTAAAACGAGACGCAACTTCATTGGAACTTCGTTTTCGCAAACTTCGGTCGACCGACGACGATTGAAGCTGACTCCTTATACCATTTTCGACTGCAAGAACGAACGGCTATAGGAATTTAACAATACTACCTTCACCTTGATCCCGGACCGTCGTAATAATATAAGATAGCCAAAGAACAGTTTGATTAAAGTTTTGAGATGGTTTTTGATATAACTACTAGACTCACTTTTGCTGCAGCACTTGATGGATATCATCTATTTATCAATATTTTGTTAACGAAATCACCGATCTATGAATACGGTAATGTATAAAGCAATGTTAATTATCATTTTTCTCGGTATTTCAGCTGTAGAGAGAGGTTTGACCAAATATGACATTATGTGACAAGGGGTGGGAGAGGTTCTAAGTATTGTGTTGTTCTATTTACATTTCAATTATAATAATCTTAAAACAAATAAGAAATTTGCACTGTCAACCAATAATTTAAAAGTATAAGTTTCAATTAAATTGGTGAGTTCACAGGCGCTATCTTTCTGGTGTTGAATTAAAGCATGACAATTTTGGTTCACATCTTGATTCCAGTAATCGATTTCCTGACTTGGATGGACTAGGACTTGTACTTGAAAAACTAAACTTTGTGAGTGAAGGTATTGTACTGTCTATAATATTTGGAGCCAATTGGCCATTGATGATTTTCTTGTGGTTGCCGAATACATTGTGCCATCAAATACAAGACTGGATTTTGATCTGGCTAAGGTATTGCAGGACTTTTTAAGAAACACTATCAGTGTTCTTTTGAAATACCACGTTTTATTTAAGCCTTGCAGAAACCTTCCATTTGGCAAGCATTCTAGGTATTGAATATAATATCATGTTCATTTTATTTAACACTATAATTGAGTAAAAGATCTACAACGTTGAGTTTTGGTACACGTAGGTATAGATAATAGTATTACTGCCCGAATCGATAAAATACGGACATTTCAAACGACCATGTGTAATAGAAAAACAAATTGATAGGATTATCTGTGAAAAGGAAATGTGAAAAAAATTATTGCATTTTGATTTTCAAATATTCAAGTCTTTTATAGATTTCACTCTGAGTCTAATATTTTAGATAAAGTATTTCATTTTCCTCTAAATCTAAAATATTTTATAGCACAAGAGAATTACGACAATTAAGGTCATGTAGGTACAGGTACGACAAAACCATCAAACATAAACTACCTATCTGCCATCTTGATTATAGTGATAATCGGAAAAGCTGTTTATAATTATATTTGGGAAACACACCTAGTATAACTGCCGAGCTCTCCATCCACCACAGACCTTCGCTTCGTTTTACGCGTAAACATCAGCAATCAATTCCTAGAATTCTCTCAAAGAAAAACTTTTGCTTTCATCGCGACAGCACTTGTATGGTTTTATTTTCTGAGAACGTACCACCTGGCAACTTTTGGATTCGCAGAAATTTCTGCTAATTAACACAATGAAGCAATTTCCCAACAATTTTTCCTTTTGCATTTTATGATCTTCTGGACTGTTTCGGAATAGAAAATTATTTTCTTACTAATATTTTTCTTCGTATTTCCATTGTTTTAAGAACACGTGACAAATAAATAAACCTAGGGTTCCGTAACAGGATACGGGGTCTTATCACTAATCAATAATCATTCACTACAGCCCATCCGCCCTACCTCCTAGAGCTAGGTATAATATATAAACTATAGCATAACTATATACTTATATAAAAACTATAGTGAAGAAGTTTTAATATTTAAAAGTTAAAATTATACCACTTAATTTGTTTATAAATTAATTTTATATATTTTTTGTGTAATCTTATATTTATTATAATAATCTCCATTGTTGTATGTTTAATAGGATATATTATACACAAATATACTTATCATAAGTATATTTGTGTATATTGTTCACATGTATATGTGTGTGTATATATATATATTTACATATAGCTATTTATTTAAATATTCATATAATTTTATTATCTTTATATAATAATATTATATGTAAAAATATATAAGTGTTCAATTGTTTGTTAAAGAGACGTAACGTGTTATGTTATGTTATATGTCAAACGTAGTCAGGTCCTCACGATGCAGGCAAGGCTAGTGTGAGGAGCACAGTTCTCTCAATTTTGTTATATGATGTTGTGGTTTACTTACAGCTAAAATAAATATTTATTATATATTTTCATTTTCATTTCATATAAATATTATGCAGCCCCGGATCTACGATTTTATCGAACCGGGGCAGAATCTTGTTTTGGCGCCCCCCACCTATAGTTTTTTTTAACCGACTTCCAAAAAAGGAGGAGGTTCTCAATTCGTCTTTTTTTTTTTTTAATTACGTTTGTTACCTCTGATGTCTTGAATGGGTGAACTGATTTCGAAAATTCTTTTTTTGTTTGAAGGTGATGCTTGTCGTTTGGTCCCATTTTAAATTTCATCAAAATCGGTTAAGCCGTTTTTAAGTTACACTAAAAAGATTAAAAAATTGTGCACAATATTGTTATAATAGGTACTTTTGAACCTTCATGGTACCGACTTCAATAAGTTATTTCACACTTTTGGGTGTTGAAGTCGGTTCCATTTTTTGTTAAATTTTTTTTTTGTTTCGCCCAGTAAGGGCATATAGCCAGTGTCAAGTAATATTAGTTAACAATTTTATACATAATATAATATGTATTACTTAGTCAAGGTCAAGTAACAGGATTAAAGTTTAGTCACAGTAAAGTTATACCTCAGTAAAGAGGTGTGAACTTTTACTAGTTCGTACGGGGTTTTGCTGCAAGAACAAAAAGTTAACTCTACCTACACCAGAGCACGCACGTAAAATTTACCATTATTTACCTGCATCCTCATCTTTTTTTTTTATTGCTGATAGGTAAGCCTTTGACCACAATCTCACGTGATGGTAAGTGATGATGTGGTCGAAGGTGTTAACCGGCTTAACCTAAAGTGACTGGCTCTCAAGGACAGCTGCCGGAACACACCGTTAGGTGCTTGGCGACAGATTTTCAACTTGAGGGTGGTCGCTAGCCAGGCGGGCATTCGCAAAAATGCCCTTCCACCATGCAAAACTTTATGAAAAATAAATTTCGGCAACATATTACCAAATTGACAACACCATTGTTCCCTCTGGCAGGAAAAGCTTTAATTATTTGAAAAAATATAATAATATTAGGACTGGGGGAACATTAACCCTTCGAAAAATACTACAACTTACTATCCTAATACGAGTACTAATAACATGACAAAATTATATAAGCCATATACCTAATTACTTACTTATTTTTTTGCGGGACGTAAAATTATACAAGTACCTACTTATATTAAACATACAACAATATTCATACATCCAAGAGGCAAGCAAGACAGTATGTACATCTTCAATCGTTTAGCCCCAGCTTTTTATCTAAATCATCCTACAGCTTTACAAGGCGTGCTTTACTTTCAGCGGAAGAATCTATTAGCTCTTCAAAGTTTATCTGATAGGCAGTTTTATTTTCGATGGCAAGTATCGCTAGGCCAGGTAGACGTTCCTGACTCATTGTTGAACGCAGATAAGTTTTTATTATTTTCAGTTTGCTGAAACTTCGCTCACAGCTTGCAGATGTCGTCGGTAAAGTACATTATATCCTCAAAAATATCGTTACATTTAGTAATGCTTCTCTCAAGTCGTGCTTGCACAGGTGTTCTAAGAGATCAAATGCACTCGATTTTTCGCTAATTTCTGTTACTAGATTTTTGAAAACTTTTGGTTCTTGGTAAAAATCAATTGCATTTAAATCTTTTGAATATTTTCTTGCTAGATCGGCTCCATTCCATCAGATCCTGGGTAGACATGTTAAAAAATGCATGACCAGTAAGGAACGCGAAATTTTCATTTAGACTCTTTGAACCATTGACCTATATATACTAGACGCGACATTTTAAACAAGGATAGTCGACCGGTGCAAATATGGTGACCGGCATACTCTCCCCCACATGTAGCTGGGCACTGGTAAAAATTACACGCGCTTTACGTTCGAATATTGTGTATTATCAATTGTGTATTTTGAATACACAATTTTCGAACGTAAAGCGCGTGTAATCTCTACGAGTGCCCAACTGCGTGTGGGAGGGAGGATGCCGGCCAGCATACTTGCACTGGTCGACTATCCTCGTTGGAGATGTCGCGTCTAGTATATATAGGTCAATGGTTTGAACTCGCTACCCTTATCTCAATTCCTGTTAATATGTTGTCAAACACTATTTTAATATCTTTGAAAAATAGCTGAGTCGAGTCTAGTCGTTCTTCCTCACAAATTTCGTCGTGCTGCCTTTTTTTTTGGAATTCGTTTGTTTTTAAGAATGGACTCGACTTCCAACTTTTCTGGTAAAAGTTCAGCTTCTTCAATCCATTTTTCTACAGGTTTACTTCTCATTTCATAGTACTCCTATAGGCAACGATTTTGTCGCATTTTGGTGAAATCATCTATGACGCGATCACGCCAGTCGCCGTGCGCGCCCCGAGTATTACCGAATATTTCGTTTTCGTACCTAACTACGTCTGTGATTGCGTTGTAGGTATTTTTTTTGTACCAGGTTGTGATTTAACTATTTTCTCGTGTAAAATATTGTCACTAAATATACCTATTTGAGCATGTGAACTGGTTAACGGTAGGTTTGGTTAGGTCGCTTTACATTGGTGAAACATTTCAAGTTAAAAATTATTTTCTATACCTATACTTATGCTTACTTTTTCGCTGTGTTTTGTCGTTTTAATAGTAAGTACAAGTATTTTAACCACATTTTAACCCGATTTAGTTTAGATAGGTATCTCGAAATAAAAGCTCCGAATATAAACAGTAAATACTTACTTACACAGTGAGAAGCGCCCATTTCTCGCGCCATGGTGAACGTTTTGTAGGTAAGTACTTACCTATTTACAACGCGGCTGCGCTTTCCCGCCAAAAAATAATAAGCTGGCTAAAGCCGCGTTTTCACAATACGAGCGCGCTCTGACCGAGTGAACTCGTACAAGTCAGGTAGTACACTCGTATTGTGGTTATCTACGAATGTGCAATTAGGTTAGGTGCAAGGGCGCTTTCTGATACCAATTTTCATATATGTGTGTTCAATAGTAGACGTATTCTACTGATGACGATGTTGCTGAAAAATTTATGAATTTTGCGCCCCCTGGAGCTAGCGCCCGGGGCAGATAACCCGGTTCGCCCCCCCCTAGATCCGGGCCTGATATTATGGTGGATATAGTAACATCTAAAAACAAAAACCTACTAAGTACATGCCATAAAAAATGCATTTATCGTAAAAACGGTAATACTTACTTCCTACTTAGATAAATACGTAAATAAGTTTGGAACTAAGTGTGATTATAATACAAAAAAATATGTAAATGAATAAAAAGTAAAAACCGATCAAGAACAAGTAGCGCGAAAGATCCTAAAGCATATTACCGTGGCTGAAGTGAATGCAAAAATATTGAGGTCTTTTGGGAAAGCATACCACACATAATTATTAGGTATATTATATGCTGACGTGGAACCAGTGTGCGAATCTGACCCCGCACTTTACTGAATTTAATTCTGTAGGTAACTTACTTATCTAAGGTCAATATTGTTGTTATTTTCGAATATCTCGTCATCGGATCAAAATAATCTAGGTAGGTATATTTCCTTTCGTTTTTGTCACGTATTGTATCACGTCGCTTCAGTTCTTTTATTACTTTAACATTGAACTACAGTCAGAACATACCATGCGTCAAGTAAATAATATCTAGCAATTAAATTTGCTTCAAACTGGTCACTGTCAACTAGAACTTTTATCAATATGTTACTGTCGTATCCAAGTAAAGTTTTAGTAAAGTGTAAGTAAACTTCATAAAGAGAATGAACATTAACGTCTTCATGCCTTTTTTGATTTTATTGCGAGGCTAGAATTTAATCCTTGTCAGCCTCACCAGACGGTAATTGATGGTGTGGTAGAGGAGATGTTACACAGGTCTAGCTTTAAAAAGGGAACTAGCTCTCAAGGACAGATGTCCTAGAACAGACCTACAGGGACTTAGTCAGATTGAAACTTGAGGGTCGTAAGTTGCCAGGCGGACAATTGCAAAGTGCGTATTCACCATGCAAGTTCACGACTGTAGGCATACTAGGTATTTTACTATTCTGACTACACTCGTATACATTTACTTAAACGCCTAATAATCCGCTCTTATTAATAGCTGTGCCACGGTTTCACCCACGCAGACAATGATAACATTTTGATGAAAAGCATCCTATTTAATTTTGTTAATTCAGAACCTAAAATCGGTTCAGCCGCATCATATATATTGAAAATATATATAAAATATATCATATATATATATTGAAAAGTAACAAAACTACGGGTCTCTTCTCACATCATACGATATGGGGAAAAGGGTTCAGGGTCTTGGATACCCTCTGCCCTTGGCTCTTATCAATGCATTACTATGCATTGTTCATTGTATTAACGCGTATAGCGTATTCATGGTGTCTGTGGGGGGTTTTCCTGCCGGGTTCGCACTATGTGTCCCGGCGATCTCCACCACAAAGCCGCGCCGGGTTGATCCCGCTGGTGGGAAGCCCAGCGGACCGATCGGCGACGCGGACAGTGCTAGCCAGCAGGCCCACCCCCCTCACCTCTACGTCTTCGACATCTTCTTGTTTACCATCATTGGTTTCAGTTGTGATTGCATCTCTTGAATGCGGCTTCGACTTCCAGCCACGTTTATCGGGAGGTCTTGCGTGATGTGGTGCCAGATTTCTGAGATGCTCGTGTCGCGAAGCGTCCGCCCTTTCGAACATTCTCCGAGCCAGCCCACCGACGAACTCTTGGAGTGTCTCCACCTTCAGATCTCTCGCCAGTGTGCGGTTTCTTACGTAGCGGGGAGCGTGCACGATTGTGCGCAGTGTTTGGTTCTCTTGTGTTTGGAGCTTCTTGCGGTTTGTGGTAGCTACGAACGCGTACCACGCCGGCGCCGCGTATGTGAGACGGGATCTTATGTAGGTCTTGTAGATCCCCGTCTTGGTCCGGCGCGGTAGGTTTGAGACGAATATTGGGCGTAACTTGCTCCTCGCGTGTTTCACCCTGCTCACAATGGTTTCTACGTGTGTTTTGAAACTCAGCCTGCGGTCAATGGTGACTCCCAGGTATTCAATGTTGGTACGCCATGGGATCTCTTGCCCCATAAATGTAAGTTTATGGGGTAGACGCGTATTTCCGGTGATCATTGTTTGTGTCTTGCTTGCATTGACCGCAAGCCGCCACTTCTTCAGCCACTCAGGTAGGGCATCTAGTTGGGTCTGGATCTTCTTTGCAGCCGCTCCTGGATTGTTTGACGATGCGTAGAAAGCTGCGTCGTCCGCGTAAAGGGCCAGCTGCGCCTGCCCGACGACCGGGATGTCGTCAGTGTACCAGGCGTAGCACGCGGGCGAGAGGCAGCTTCCTTGCGGTACCCCTGCTCGTACCGGTCTCTTCGTAGATATCGCATCTTCTACTGCAACTATGATGCTGCGGTTTCTTAAGAAGGAGGCGATGATCTCCACGGCTCTCTTGGGTAGGGGCGACTTCGACAGTTTGTACACCAACCCCTCGTGCCACACTCTGTCGAAGGCCTTTTCCATATCTAGGAGAGCCGTTACCACATTTTCCTTCTTATTATGGGAGGTCGCCATGTAATTAACCATTCTGGTTATTTGCAGTGTTGTAGAATGTTCTTCCCTAAACCCGTACTGCTCCGGTCTAGGCATGATATGTGGCGTCAGCTGTGGGAGTAGGAGCCTCTCGAATAACTTCGAGAGTGTGCTCAGCAGCGTGATTGGCCTGTAGCTTTCTGGCTTCTTCGGGTCCTTTCCGGGTTTAGGGAGCATTATAACCCGTCCGGTTTTCCACTGTTCTGGGTAACTTCTTGTCCGCTGTATCCCGTTGAAAACTCTGGTGAGCGCTACTATGGATTTGGGCGGTAAGTGTTTGAGAGCTTCATTTGTAATGCCGTCCAAGCCGGGTGCCTTCTTGTTTGGCAGTTTTTGGATTGCTCTTTTTACTTGACCAGGTTTAAAGAAGGGTGTGGTCTCCTCTGTCGCTGGCTCTGTGGATGCATTGTTGTTGAAGTAGGCGACTAGGTGGTCCTCTACCATCTTCAAGTGAGCGTGATCATCTGTAGGGTTCGGTTGGAATTGCGCCTCTAGGTGATCCGCGAAGATTTCGGCGCGGTCACCGGCTACAAACTTCAACTGCCCGTGCTTATCTAGCAGCGGTCTTGTGGGTGTTTTCTCACTTGTGAGTTGGCGGCATAGACGGTGGATTGAGGGGATGTCTTCCGTGATGTTGATCAAATGGTTTTCCCAGGAGTCGGCTGCATTTGTTGCGAGTTCACTCTTCACTTTCTCCACCAACGCATTTAGCTTCCTCTTCAAGGCAGGGCACCGTGTCATTTGCCATTGCTCCCGGACGTCCCTTTTTTCGCGAATAAGGTTCCTGAGCCACACCGGGAGGGGGTCACGACTCTCTCCCGTAGTGCTGGTGTGCGATGATGACTCTAGAGACGTCTGGATTGACACGGTGAGCTCCTTTGTGGCTTCTTCCAGGTCTTGAGCTGTTGTTATTGGCATCGTTGCCGTCTTGGCTTGCATCTCGTTCGTGAATGACTCCCAACAGATTTTCCGCCTCCTCGCGGGGGCGGCGACTCTACTTGGGAGTTCTCTGAGAGTGAGTAATACTGGCCTATGATCCGACGGCAGGTCAGGGAGCGCAGTTAACGTCGGCATCATATTCAGCTCTTTGCATAGCGCTACGTCGATCACGTTGCAGCTGCCGTTAATTGCGTAGTGCGTAGGCTGATCTGGTCCCATAACTTCGAAGTTGTGGTCCATTGAATAATTATGGAGTCTTCGCCCATGGTCATCTATGAATGTTGAGTGCCATTGGGTGTGTTTAGAGTTTAAGTCACCGGCAGCTATCGTTGGGATGTCCTTCCCTAATATCTTTTTGAGCTCTCTGCTGTCTAGCTTGTCATGTGGAGGCTTGTATATTGAGTACAGTCTGTGATTTGTGCCGGCGATGCTTACTAGCACACCCAAGGCCTGCACTGTGTTATACTCTTCTACGGGGAGGAGCTGGTGAATGACTCGTCTATGGACCACAACAGCGAGTCCTCTGTATGCTTTTCCCGTTTCAGTCTCTTCATCCTTTCTATACACTATGTAGTTAGGTATTTTGAGCGTCTGTGTCTTCTTTAGCATCGTCTCGCTAACCAATAAAATATGAATACTGTGTTCCCGGAGGAAGGCGGTTAGCAGTTTAACCTTCCCCCGGAGCGACTGGGCATTCCAGTAGACAATATTAAATTGGTTGCTGTCCATTATTGTTTTGCAATATGCGCATTAGGCCCTGTAACGTGGCCGTTTCCGGGTCGGTACCGCCCTGGACCGCCTCTAGTATCTCCTTTAGGACGCCTATTGTCTGACCCAGGGAGTCGCGGCGGGGAGCTTCTTGTTGCTGCTGCTTTGGCTTAGGTTGTGGCTGCTGCTGCTGCTCATTATGCTTAATGCTCTTCTTCTTCTTTTTTTTGGTATTGGCATTCTGCCCGGCTGCTCTTGGCATATTGGCCGGCGCCATTAAAGATGCGGTTGCTGTTTCTTGCACTTGCGTAGGTATCACCGGGGCTGCGCCTCTCCGGGTAGTCTGTGTGGCAGCCACAGTCCCCGCCCTCTTGTTTCGAATTTCCTTCTTGAATATCGGACAAGATTTGAAATTGGCGGGGTGCGTCCCCTGGCAGTTGGCGCACGTCGCGGGTTCCTCCCTGGGACGTGGGCACTCCCTGGCTGCATGCTCCTCGCCACAGCGTACGCATGCCTGCTGGCGATGGCAGTTGTGTGAGCTGTGGCGGAATTTCTGGCAGCGGTGGCATTGCGCGGGCCCTCTCTTGCCGCGCCACGCTTCTATTGTGATGCCAGGCATATACAATATTTCGCTGACATCATAAATTGCCGGTATTAGATTGGGCGTCTTTTTCAGCTGGGCGTAAAATATGCTACCCGGCTTACCTTGTCTGGCCTGTATATTTTTCATATATTCGACCTCAAAGCCTTGTTCTAAGAGGTCGGCGGCGATCATATCAATGTCGGTTTCAGCCGGCAGCCCGCGGATAGCGACCTTGAGGCTTCTTTCCGCTGGCAGCGAGTAGCTGAACCAACTTATCTTCTCTGTTTTCTCAAGGTCGCTTAGGTACGCTTGTATGACCCTGTACTCGTTCTCGTCCGCGGGCATAAAGCGTATGCCTTGTCCATATGGCCTACCGTTCGGGGTTCTGCCTAACTTAGCTGCCAGGGTTTTGAAATGGGCGGTCCAGTTCTGTATTTTTTCAACAATGAGAGGCGGGTAGCGAGGAGCTTTCTCCTTCCCTCCGACCGGGGCGGGGGTCGCTGATGCCCCGTCTCTCTCACTCTTTGCGGGGGCTGTGTGGCGGTACGGGGAGGGGCACGGCTCCTGCCGTCTCTCTCTCCCGCTGTCTCTGTCGCACAGCGCGGCGGCTGCGGTGGGTTGCGGGGAGGGGCCCGCGTCACGCCACCCTGTTTTTCAGTCTGCGCCATTTGCGCGAACGAGGGTTGTGCAGGGCGCTTAGCCCTTTGTGGTAACGGTTCAGCGGCTTGCACTGTAACCTTCCTTGGTGTCTGTGCCTGTGCGGTATCCATTTCCGCGGCGGGCGCGGGCCTGGGGTTGACCAGGCTTCTTGGCCGGGAAGACGAGGATGATCCCTTCTTCGCCGCCGGCGGGGTTAGAGACAGCGACCGGGCGCGAGGGCGCTTACGACCTTCTTCCGGTGCGTGTTTGCGGCTTCTAGCTTGTATCTCCTTCACTGTATGCGTTGGTGGAGGCAGCGTGATGATAGCCTTTGCTGCAAACTCTAGAGCTATCCTATCCTCTGCAGAAAGTTCTATACCTTGCGTTTCGGCTTCTTGGACTCTCAGGTACATCGACATCCATGATAGCATCCCGTCCGAGAGCGCCCCAACTTTAATAAGTTCGGAGAGAGTGAGCATATCACTCTCATAAAGTCCTCTCGGCGATAATGCTATCCCGTATGGCGAGACTGGAGTGCTTCCTGACGTCGGTGGGCTGGTGGCTGTCGGCATGGGGGAGGCTGGCGAGTCGAACACTGGCTCTGGTTGGCCCTGAAAAGGGCCTTTTTGCGCCTCTTGGCGGCGCGGTTGCTGGGGAGCATGGTCATACTCATACTTATGGCCCTGAGAAGGGCCTTTTTTTGGACCCGGATCACGGTCCATGACTAGCGGCTATGGGAGGTAACCGGCGCGACTATGGTGTTAATATCACGTAAACATGATATTAACACCGGTCGTCGTAGGGTCTGGGGAAGTAGCCTCCGCAGTAGCCGTAGCCACCGGCGCAATCTTACCAATTTATAAGACTATTATAAACGGTGAGAATGCAAGAGACGTACGACGGGTGGTTAGGTCCGTGCGCACTTGGTTACAGCGATCCAAGTAACAAAAATAAACAAACTTTCGCATTTATAAAATTAGTGTGATGTTAGGAGGTCTTTTCATATAGATAGATATCCATACAGACCAATGGCGCCGCTGCGCTGCGGCCGACATTAGTTTGAAATTCGTATCCTGCCGCGACATGATGGCAGGTATATTTGTGAACGACAACGTGGCTAGTCATTTCATGAATGACCTACAAGGAGTAGGTAAATAAGCCCAACAAACGGCGGAATACAACAATAATATTGTTGTATTCCGCCGTCCTAAATAGAGAGTTCCGATTTAAAGTTCTTTGATAGATTCTGTGTTTAAGGTAATCCCACCGTCCTAGATCATAGTCATTAGGTAAGATTGTACTAACGCAATGTAGCTAACCTGTCACAAAAAAAATATAGGCATGAGCGCAGCCCAAGCCAATGCTTGCATGGGACGCTGCGTAATGCGTTGTATAACGTGTAATGTTTCTATTTGAGTCACGATTTCCCCTAAGCTATTCAATTCAGCACTCGAAAACGTGTTTAAAAAACTTGACTGGGAGAATAAGGGCATAAGTATCGACGGGGAAAACTTGAGCAACTTACGATTTGCAGATGACCTGGCACTTTTCTCCGATAGTATAGAGGAGATGTTGGTCATGTTTCAGGAGCTTCAAGAAGAGTCAGCTAAAGTGGGTTTAAAAATTAATACAGGAAAAACTAAAATCATGACTAACTTACTAACAACGCCTTACCAACTTCCTCTAGACATTGTATCTAAATACCTTAGACATAATATAACGCTGGGTAGCCTGAACCAAACCGCAGAAGTCGAGAGACGCATAGCCCAGCCTTGGGCAGCTTTTGGCGCAAATGGTAACATTCTGCGTAGCAAGCTCTCCATTGGTCTTAAAAGGAAAGTGTTCGAGCCGTGTGTGTTGCCTGTATATACCTATGGATGGAGCAGAGACCATGACCCTGACTGCACACTCCGCAGAAAGATTCCGCGTTGCCCAGAGAGCAATGGAGAGAGCAATGCTTGGTATCTCTATACGCGACCGGAAAACTAATGCTTGGATACGTTTGAAGACCAAAGTCAGGGACGTGGTGAAGGTCAAAGCCGAGCGCTTATGGCGATGGGCAGGACACATTGCGCGCATGGACCTTGAACGATGGACACGCAAGTTGCTGGAGTGGAGACCACGACCACACACAAGACGCCGAGGAAGACCACCTAAAAGATGGAAAGATGACATCAGACGTCACGCAGGTCATTATTGGATGACAAAAGCTCAAGACCGTAATATACCGGCTGCTATAGATAGATAGATTGTTATTGGAAAGGTTTAAAGGTGTAATAAATAAGTACCGTGGTGTTAAGAAATCAATTTTCCATCTTAGTATTAATGACAGGAAAAAACCTTTATACTACACCCACTCAGAAAGTGTCTCATTGTGCGTTCAAAAATGTGTTATAAAGTTTGTAATTTCTTCCTTATAAATGTATGCGGGAAAATTACATTCCTTTATATGGAATTACATTCCTTCCCTCCATGGCGAAGCGAAGGAATGTTGTATAAAAATCAATACCTGCCCGGCTAGCTAACATTTGTTTTTTAAGCTGCCAACAAAAAAATATATACAATCGCCGAATCTCAAAAAGGTTTTATATCAAATAATTACAAAAAGAAGTGGGATTTTTTTCGTACTCAATTTTCAATGAAAGGAGGTTAACATCCTTTCTCTGCTCTGCGAAATCAATTTAATTTGTTAAATTTAGTTTATTACTAAATAAATAATTTAACGATATGAACGCTTTTAATTATTCCAAATAATTTTCCTAAATGTTATCTGATAATAGAAGTGCAGAAATTACTTCAAAAAAGGTTTCATATAAAATAATCATAAAAACGAGGTGGGAATTTTTTCATACAGTATTTTCAATTAAAGTAGGTTGGCAACCTTTTTCTGCACTACTATAAAAAAGCGCGGCAATTTATTTGTTTTGTTAAATTTTGTTTTTTACAAAATGCTTATATCACAGTACGGTTTTAATTATTCTAAATTATTTTCCAAAATGACATCTGATAGTGAAATTGACGATTTCATAGTGACGGCGCCACCAGAAATAAAAAATACAGCTCAAGTCATAAAGAACTTACTTTGATATGTCTCGGGACAAATACGAGATGTTTTTTAATTAAATATTTACTTTTGAGAAAAATTACTAGGTAATTAAAGATTTTATTTTATAGAACAGTAAGTAATTTTATTTTCCACTCGTGTTTCAATTCAATCGAAAAAGGAGGGTACCGTACTTACTTAGTGGTTTTCCATTACCTGTGTGTAGTATGTGTACCTACATATCCAGAAAATAAAAAAATTGCCTATTACATCCATAAATAATATTTGCATCTATTTGTAGTAGTAACTAAACACTTGAACACAACTTGTGTTTAGTTACTACTACTACTACTAGAAATCAAAATGTAATATTACCGATTCTAAGGCATTTATTTTAATTGAATGTATTTGTTGTAATCTCCACATATTATAAACTTCTTGGTACCGTTGAAATCCTTACTAAAAACACTTACGAAAATACTCAAGAAAAACAGACATTTTCATGGAAAATCGTCGTGGTAAAAGGGTATGAAAATGTGACGGAAAGGCGCGGGAAACATTTGAATTGCTTTTTTATTCCGAAACTACCTTTAACTTTTCAGTTTTAATTATCAGTTTGGTTTTTATTTTGATATGATTATTTACTTGTAATCTATACTTATAAATTACTGCAGCTTCCTAGTTTATAGAAGTAGTTATTAGTATTGGTTATGACGCGATGTTCCACCGCCCGGCGAGTGTTATTTGCGCGGCGAAATGTATGGTGAGAAATGTTTTTTTATCACATCTCATCTCATTTGAATGAAAAGAACTAGTTTATTCTTCGTAAATACGGACTAAAATATCTTTTAAATCCCTGATGGACTAAAAGTGATTTGAATTTAGAATGTGGATATTGTTTGTGAAAAAAGTTCCAATCTCTATATACCTGGAAAATTACAGCTTTATGTGTCAATAATTACTTTAGAACTATTTACGAGATTATTATTAAGTGACGTAATATTTTGTCGCCAAAATGAAAGAAAGAAAGAAAAATAATTTATTTGACACACAAAGAAAAAGTTACAAAGAAAGAACACAGTTAGCATTGAACCAAATAGGCCCTACCTCAGCACAAATGTCAGATGCTTGTAAGCAACTGACGCTGATTTTCAGGCAAAGCTTTGCAGGTGACGAAAAAATGTTATATGAGCTGGTTTCATCTTAAGATTTAAAAATACTTTCCGTTATAGTATAGTGATACATATAACTTTTTCATAGTATAGCCGAGGATGCGTTTTGTAAACAGTGATTTATATCAATCGGACTTACCTATAACAGCTTCATAATAAACGCTTTACACCGCTTGCCAGCCACGCGGCCTGCCGGTTTGCAGAATTAACGATAAAATCGGCTTGCCGGTTTGGAAGGTTAGTCAATTCGACCACAATAATATACATTTATACTAGCTGATCCGACAATCGTTGTTTCGCCATAAAGCCAAATAAAAATGAAAATAATGTTAGTAATATCCTTATTTGAAAAATAGTTTACATCCTATTCTCAGACCTACTGAATATACCTACCCACAAAATTTCATAGGAATCGGTCAAGCCGTTTCGGAGGAGTTTTGCTATAACACTGTGACACGAGAATTGTATATATTAGAAAGAAGATAGCAAGTACCTTCTTACGTAGCAAAATCGATTTTTGCTGCAATTGTGAGGAAAATTGATTCACAAACAAAACTTTGTGGACATTTTGTTTACTTTTTTTAGCGGTGCGCCCGGGTACATAACAATAAAATGCTTTATTACTCCATAGCCTACTAGTGACCCGCCCCGTCTTTGAATGGGTGCAATGCTGATCCTACAGAATGTCTTTATATACAACGTTCACATTTTTTTTTATTAGTACCTTCCTCGTATTCGTAAATAAACAGCATTAGGTATTTGGTACATACTTACGAACTCATTAAATATATTAGGTAATTGAAAGTACCAGGTCGCTGGCTTAATGTGGCAAAGGTAATTACCCTTACACCTACCGGCCCTTATCACAGTATTCAACTCATGTACGCTTATATCAATAGTAAACAAGTCAGGCTTTGATTTATTTACTGGAATAATCAAATCAGTCAAAGTTTCCGTTCGAAGGTGGACTCTATAATTAATAATAATTATATAACGCTGATTACGCTGAGGCCAACAAAACATGACCTTACGATGGTTATGTTTTGTACAATCGGTCAACACCTCAGCTTAATCTTACTTTGTATGGAAATTAACAGATTGTCTATATCTGATTTTAATATTATAATGTTAGAAACATTTTCACTGTACTTATACATCAGTGAATAAAATTTTGTTTACTGGTAGAAAGTAGTGTGCAATCTATAACTGATTGGAAATCTCAGACAGATCACAGACTATACAGTTTGATATTAGAAATTGATGCTTAGATACATTTCGTACCTTGTTGTTGTATCTTGGTATAATAAAGTAGAACGAAATGTTTATCTTTATTTATACTTTGAAGATAAAATAAAGCATGAGATATGATATGACGGACGCTAATTGTCTACTTGCACATTTCGTGCCGTAAGCGGCTGTTGCACAAAGTACCTAAATGGTTGAAAGTGTTTTTTTTGCGGTAGGGTGACTAAATTTCTAACCTCAATAGCGCAGAAACTTTTTGTTCTCAGTTTCCTTCTTCTATAGTTATGAAAAGCTAGGTTCGTTCGCTACATATCTGCATTTAGATAACATTTTATTATTATTAATGAATTGTTTTTGATTATATTAATTTAAAAAAAGGATGAATGTGGCTAACTCTGTTAACATCATGGTAAGTAGACTATAATAAGTAGGTGGTGCTTAACTACGGTGTCTATGGTGTACACATGACTTACATAACGTACGATATATTATGACGAGACTTTATTCACTTTTATTAAATTTCCAAATATGTTGCGCTTTGGAATCTTGAACCTGACCCTTGAGCATAGAACATATATACATATATACTACCCTGGGGTATGCCTTGTAGTTGGAATTTTCGGGCAAAATAAAACAGTAGGTAACTCCAGTATTGTGCCCTGCATCGGCAGACGTGATTTGGCCCTATGTATACATATAACAAAATCATGTGTCGCGAAATGTTTGCGTTTAGACACCTCTGTCTTAGGGGAATACAAGCGTGTTGAGACAAAATTTATTTCGTTCGTATTTGGGATTTTAAAACTACCTAATAGGACATTATTGAATTTGGATAGGCAGGGTTCGAGCAGGAAGGGTTTCGTAGAGGAAGCTGCCAAAACTTCTGGCTTTCTAGCGCCAGTCACCTATTTAGCTTTCCCTATATAGCAATGGATGCAAAGATACTCGCACGCCGAATACGCACTTAAACCAATATAACCCTAGCATGTTACATACCTACTTAAAATCGTTGGTATACAGCATTCCAAGTGGGGTGCTGGGTTAGTATTACCCCCCTTCATATCTTCCTGTGGGAGTCGTAAGAGATGACAAAAAGATAAATACCAGAAGACAGCTGTACCAGATCAACTGACATCTGCGGTCTCTATGCCGTCTGCCAAGCATGCAGATTGTGGATCGCAGCGTAAGATTATGGCAAGCCCCTCATCAATGTGGAGGCACTGTTCAGAAGTGGACGGTCCGGCTGTTACAGTATAGTACAGTTTAGTGCACAGCATTAGCGTTTTGGTTGATCGTGTTCACTTGTTATCATTATTAAATTAACACTTTATGTCAATAAGGAAACAAAAACATAATTCTTAAAACTAACCAAATAACCCTCCCAATGTCAATAAGTATCAAATAGCATTTGAGGTCTATCTACAGCACAAACATATGAGTACTAAGATTATTCAAATAAATGTATTTTTTGTTTAGTTTTTTAGCAAACAATAATAAATGGTTTATTTTGTATGGGGCGTGGAACTAATAGCTTCCAATACAACAGCATGGATCGGTAACGCCGCATTTATATGTAGTTTTGCTATTTTTCAAATACAGGCCTGTGTGCAAGTGGCTAATTGTTTAACATGTAATTTCTTTGACTAAATCACCTTATGGACATATTTTTACCTTTAATGGGTACAGTTATGCTAGTGCCTCTTTGACTGTTTCCAACCCCATTGCAATGAAAAACCTGCAGGGTAATAAGTGGCTGTTCCTCTCGTTAATATTCTATGGCACCCTTTCCTGCGTTAATAATGCCCTATAACTAGTATTTGCGTTTCCACCCCCAGGCAAGCTAAGGGTGGTAAGGGCTATAATTTACGAACGGTGCCACGTTGTCTCCACTTACATTCGGCTCGTTAAGAGTGATTATAACTTACATATGTTTAAAACGTGTTATTAGCTGTATTGTTAAAGTGACTGGGCGTGGCATGGTATGGCCCCAGCTACATTATAGTAAATTGTCAATTTTTTATTTATACCTGATGGGCTAGCCTTTGACTACTAACTCACCTGGTACCCAATGGTAAGTGATGATGTGGTCGAAGACATTCTGGCCTGAATAATAGCGCGATGCATCGAAAGAGCTCCTACTCTGAAAGAGGCTAGTGTAAACCCAAGTACTGATTTTAAGTCCGCATACTCTGCCACTGACACCACGTGCGTTTAAGTTACACACAGAGACACATTAAACAAATATGGCAACTAAAAATATATGTAAAATATGATACCGAAAGTCAACATAGATTCGTAAGGATATACCATTGAAATGTATACGGGAAAAATTGGACGTAGGTACTACCGGAGTTGCAGAACAGGTGTTTAGTTTTAATTCTGTTGAATTATTACTTATTTATTCAGACCGACATTATGCCTCAATATTTCTATTTGGTTATTGACTTCAACCAACGCAACGGAAACGAAGAAAGTGAATCTCTGGTGATTCTACATCCACATTTATTTTATGATTAATGTTGGCTTTGTACCGGACCTAGGTCCTTTCTCAACTGTAAATGGAACATGTGACTTGCGGGTACAGATTTCTCTTCCCAGGCATTCTCTTTGTTAATAACTAATTCTAGGTTAGCCTGAACAACATCTTCGACCACATCACCACTTACCATCAGGTGAGATAGTGGTCAAAGGCTAGCCTATTAGCTATAAATAAAAAATACTTCATTTTGTGACTGAATCTAAAAACACGATCGGACGATTACCTAGATTAAGGTAATGTAAGTTCATTAGTTTATTACTGTTATGAATTATCTTATTATTATTTTTATTTAGTATTTTGAGTATCGCAAATATAATAGAGTGAGTATAACACGAGCTAGTAAAGCGGTTTTGGTTTCAAATAGTTCATATAACGCCATTGGCATATTTTGTGAACTTTCCAGAGCTTTCTACAACATTCTACGAGTCTCTACGAACTAAAGTGCACCGCTCTTTGATTCGTAAACTTTAACACTATGGAATTTGAGATACTTCCACATGGGGATTCTACAAGGCAAGGATCAATATAAGGACCTTCTGTCCTAGGATTAGGATTTGCTATCTCTAGCATATATAAATAAACAATTTGCCTTACATCCCTACGATATTCCTTACCTATTTGTTGACGAAACCTCGCTGTTTTTTTATGTAAATAGAAACGATAGCAATTTGAGTCAAGTAAATGTTTTTATGTATGATAACATTGATAACCTCTTATTGGTTAAGCACTAAAAATTTTATATCAAATTCGAAATAGAACGAAACTTTTCTTCATTCAATGTTGGTAATGTAGAACCATAGCGAAGCGCTCGTAGCGAAGTTTGCTTATCCGTTCTTAATCGCTCAGCTAAGTTAAGCAACGTAAGTTGCATGGTTCACTGCTGGTCACATTGTTGTCTAAGGATGGCAGTTGTTACGGTTGGCACGGTGCATGGTAGGGCATTTTACTTTGTTGTGTTTTTTTTATAAATTTATAGGTTAACCTTTGACGAATATCTCACCTGATGGTAAGTGAAGTTGTGTTTGAAGATGTTTGTTGTAAAATTTTGTATTTACCTTCATAAGAGGATCGCAGATACCAAAATTTTATAAATGATTTTGACTATACCTTTGACGTAGCAAAATTGATTTTTGTTGTAGCGTGAGGACAATTGATTCACAAACAAAACTTTTAATCTGAAGAGCGGCACAAACTTGGAGGACATATTTTTTACTAGTAACTGTCTAAGTTAATCACAGTGATAATGTAGGATTCTAATCGTGACCCCCGACGATACCGGCCTTGTCGTGGCGTTGGGGCTCAGTAGCCATGACTTCGTCACCCACGGTGAAGCGAAGAACTAGTGGCCGTGCCGGCATGGGCAGTCGGCTGGCCCCTGGGCTTTACCTCTGACTTCAGTACCTGATAATAAAGTTAGGTGCTGGGCGACCGATTTTCTACTTGAGATTGGTTAGGCAACCATTTGAAAAATACCCCACCATCACACTATAACGACTGCTATCCTAAGACAACAATCACGACCGATGGCTTAACGGGACCCTCGAAGCACGGTAGGGCTCCGTAGTAAATGCCGCTAGATTAATGAATATTTCGCTAATTTAATTAATATATCATGTTCATCTTTTAGAAAAGTGACAATCACCCATCAATGTAATGACCGCGACATACAGTCGCCTGCAATAAGAAGTATACACATTGTAGTTTTCAAAATTATGGCAAAGGACATCTGTTTTTCTCTATGTAATCAGAAGTATTTTAAACTCAAATAATAATTTGAATATTTTTACTCATGTTAGTGTTAACTTCGATTATAAACATTCATCAAAATACTATGAACTATATACAACACTACAGCTACTACAATAAAAGCATTTAGACACCTATAAGTCATAGCAGACTCATATAGGCAGTCCAAATGCTCCAGCCCACTCCCAGTTGGCAGCGTGCCCAGCATGCTGGCAGCATTGCCCCGTTGAATTGCAATGCTTATTCGTTGAGCCAAATATGATTATTATTAATAACTTAGCGACATCACATTATTTTGAAAATTACGAAGTGTATACTTCTTATTGCAGGCGACTGTACATTAAATAACCTAGTCAGGTTAGGAACGACTAGGTTACGAGACTGTATAAAAGTTTAATCTTTCTTGGTACTATGTCCGTTTCTCATGTATTATAATACCTAAAATATAATACAAGGTATTATATACTATCCATTACTTACCTGTGTTAAATAAATAAAGACATAATATTACACGTTAGAAATGTTTTGCTACTTACATGTAGGTGGCTACGTAAATAGACGGATGATGCTCCGTACACCCACTGGACACTTCCACAGGCGGGTGACGGGGACTTCAAGATTACCCCTCCACCCACGGCAGCAGAGTGGGAACCAAATCAACTGCTTCATCGAAGACGTATGTAAACGACAAAGAGGCGTTCTAGTTATAAAATTAATCATAGTAAATAGCAAATTATAATGAAGATAATTAAAATTTTAAATATAACTATGTGTTCAAGTCGCGAAAGTCTAAAAGTTACTAAAATTATTTTATCTTCAAGACAAAATATGTATCAAAAAAGGTAAAAACTATTATATTCGAACAACTTAATTTACGTGAAAATAGTGTGAAGACAAGGGTGCCTTAATCAAGGGAGATCAGCAACAATATCAGATAACTTTTTATTATAAAACACGAAAAAGTTAAAACAAAATTGTGTCAAAATCCCAACTTTGGGGGAAAGTAAAAATATAGATTACTGAAGAATTAATAATGTAAGTATGTCTATTCAATTACTCACTTAGTATTTCAATACTTAGTAAAATTCAATTACATACTAAGTAATTGAATGGGCATACATTGTCCCTGGAGTTAAAAACTACGTAAAATATGGCTTACTTCAAGTACTTATAACATAATAAATTATAAGATAAGCACGTAAAGACTTATTCCACGTAATTAAACATAATATATTGATACATTCAAAACATAATATTTGGAAGCGCTCGTAGCGATGTTTGTTTAGCAGTTCTTAACCGATCAACAAAGTTTAGCAACGTTCTCCACGGTCATGAGTTGGACAGGTGACCGCTGGTGACTTTACTACTGAGCGCTTCCATGCTTCGAAGGGCACGTTGAGCTGTCGGTCCCGGTTGTTGTATTAGGATGGCAGTCATTATAGCAAGGAGGTAAGGCATTTTGCGAATGCCCGCCTGGCTAGCTAGCTCCCTAAAGTTGAAAATCTCTCGCCAAACACTTAATGGTGTGTTCCGGCAGTTGTTCTTGAGAGCCACTAATTCTAGGCAAGCCTGAACAACATCTTCGACCACATAATTACTTACCATCAGGTGAGATAGTGATCAAATACTAAACTAACAGGCATAAAAAAAATACATCAGTAAATGTATAGGTATATTCTACCTTACTACCAATATTGTTTAGTATCATTTAACGTCATATCATTCAGTATGAATCCCTTTATTATCAATAACATTACACGTATTATAATTACTTTAATATGTGGATATTATGTCGATAACACTTTATCGATAGTAGAAGTCTCTAGCGTACGTGAAATGATGCGCATTTGTTGTGTAATGTGATGTTCAATCGAGCCGATCACATAATAATATATCGTACAGTGATCCATGGAACTGTCTGTCTGTTCAACTATTTCATTCCGTGGGTCCAATGTATCATTCTGTTTACAAATTCCATTAGCATATAATTAAATTCCCTATTCAAATATCTCATTTATGTCCACCAACATCATGTTCAATATGCCTGAATTAAACCATAAATAAGTTGTACTGTCACCTGCCTACCTAAGGTTGGTAGTGAGGAGCATAAGAGAAACAAGAGAAGAACAGATATAGAAGTATATTAGAGAAAAGGGGTCGTGGATTTCAGACAGGTGTGGCAATAGCGAGATTTCTTGTTCAAGGACTTATCTCCGGTGCGCTAGTAATTAAGTTGATGCCCAGCAGCAGGTCTGCCGTGCAGTGGCTCAGCTCCAACACTGCCGCGCCGGTAGGCTGTCCCAGCTAGGTGCTGTAGAGATGGGAGAATTGGCCGCGGTTGGTGCTGAAGATCAGGGGTCGGCCGGAGTTCAGGGTCAGCCTCGTCAGGAGGTCAGCCTCGTCGGGTACTTGGAGACTGGTACAGTAACCCTGGTACTGGAACCCCGTTAAATGGGGTTTCTTAATTTATTTACTAGAGTAGTAGAATACTAGTATGCAGAGAGCCCGTGCTATATTACACTATTTTTATAATACAAAATCAATGCACTGTTTCAAGGCGTGGCTGGGAGCGAAGTGATTTGAATTTTCTGTTTCGGCAACTATGCCACCGAGCCCCGGAAGTTGGTGTCTCGTTTTATTACCATATATGGTAATAACCGAGTTCACTACACCGTTGAGATAAATAGCCCAATGGCATTGGCTATATTTAATTCTTTTCAAAAATACAACGTTCCTCTAATAGGAAGTGAATCGCCATCCGTGCCATTTCTGACGTCCCTGGTTTGACAGTTAAATGACAAGACATTCCTGACAGATGTAATTTTTGGACCTATAGTTTTTATTGTTATTTATTGTTATTTATTTTAAGATTTAATTAATTATTTAGTTAGCTAGATATATTATAAAAATATTTTTCATCCCACCATCTCGGAAAGAGTATTTTTAATCTTCAATATCTGAGTGGAAAAGCCGTTTTTATTCTCTAGAGGATAAAGTAAATTGAATTTAGAACATCGTGTGCACTAAGTTTGTGAATTTAAAAAAAACATTAAACCTATTTACTGCTACCTCTATGGTGCCGAATATATCATACAACTTTTATTTAATTTGTTAAAAACTCAGACTCGGAACCTTCTTGGTGTTCTTTTTTCAATTTGCTTTGTACGCGGTTCTTTACGCGGCATTTTTTCACGTCATTGTTAAACGTCATTTCCTCGCTGAGGTGGAATGAAAAGTTACGTGTTGCACTCGAGTGCAAAGATTTTTCACCTCGTGCTCTTTTGATTCCCTCGCTAACGCTCAGGATTCTAATTTTGAATCACTCGCTGCGCTCGTGATTTAATTTTAGAATCCTTCGCTTGCTCGGTCATCAAAATTGAACACGCGGTTAAAAAGCAACTTGTATAACAAATAACTATTATCTCCTAAGGCGACATCTATATTTACAGATTTAGGTTTAAGAATAGGTGACCTCTCTCAGATCATTGATGCACTACTTCGGCGAGCAATGCATGCACAATGTTAGTGAGATCCATTTGAGAACGGATAGATATTTCCATTTTGCAGCCTAGTAGATGGCGCTAGTAATAAATTTAAGTTCACCTTTTTAGCAAGGTGACAGTACCATTTTTGATTGCACAGGCAATTGCAATTGGGAATTGTTTGGCAAATTTTTGCTGTCAGGCTAAGCCTTTGATATATATCTATGTATAGCCCTGTCTCAACTGATGACTGACCTAACCTAGCTCTCAAGAACAGCTGCCGGAACACATCGTTACGTGCTTGGGGACAGTTTTTCTACTTGAGGGTGTTAGCTAACTAAGCGGGTTTTCGTACCCTTACCTACATGCTATAACTACTGTCACCCATAGACAACAACCGGGTCCGACGGCTTTACGTGCGGCTTTTGCTACGTGCCTAGGTGCCTGACCGAGGTCACTATATACCTCAGAAATTTAGAACGTGATGTTTTGATACGAATATACATAACACGGTACCAAAACATATTAGGTGAAACTAATGCTTAAATACCACTACCTAACCAAGACTAATATTCTTGACCAAACAACAAAAATATTTAACATACAGCAACTTTACCATTACAATACAGTCATGGACATTCATAAAAAAAAAATATCTCAAAAAATAAGTAAAGAAATAAAATTTACTAAAAGAACGTTTACCTCCTCGTACTTATAATTTAAGAAATTCAAACAAATTAACTCAAGGACAAGAGTTCCAAGAACTAAAATGTACGATAATATGAACATACTGTATGAAGGAGCGTAGTTCTATAACGAGTTACTTAAAGGTCTCAAAGACTGTCTAATAAATTTATTCAAAAATAAACTACAAAAATATATATTTGATAACATCTCGTAAGATCGCTGGACTAACATACTATATAAAAATTTGGCTGATTAGATTAATTAGTTTTAAGTTAAATAATTAACTGTATCTCATTATAAAATATGTGAAGTTTGTTCTTTATGAGAAAATAAAAATCGTTTTACATAATGCTTCGACACTTAGCTAACTGCTGTTACTAAGACCCAGGTAGTATGTTTGCGATATATGGCATGATAATATGGTTTTGTATTCTTTTGTCTCAATTAATATCAAAGGTGGTCTTAATGTGGTTGTAATTAATAGAACACTATTAATTGCTCTGTTTTTTTAACCCGTCGGTATGCCTTTATTAACAATATACTACGCACTATATACAATACTACAGCTACTACAATAAAAGCATTTAGACAACCCATAAGTCATTGCAGAGTCACAGGCAGTCCAAATGCTCCAGCCCACTACCAGTTGGCAGCGTGCCCAGCATGCTAGCAGCATTGCCCCGTTGAATTGCAATCGTTTGAATTGAAAATAATTGCTCTGTTTGAAATGGTTCGACATTTATTTCAAACAATATCGAATATTCTGATTAAAATTATCAGCCTGCGGGGCGATCACGTATCTTCTGTAGCAATGAAATTCTGATTGCAACAATCAAAAATGACAGTTTTGACAGATTTTGTAAGACAGATAGGTAACAGACCTTCATGCGTCCAAACGTTAGTCGCCGACCGTTTTGTTTCTTTTATACCTGAGACGATAACTGGCATATACTTTGATCGAATCAAAAATTTCGTACTATCCATTCTATACTAAAGAGCCCTGCTGATGTATTATTATTATTACACTCTGTTGTACATTATGTATTGTTCTCTTTTGTCATCAGCTACCCTTTTCATGTCGATCCCTCATCAGTCGCATCCCGGTTTCACTCGTAGTATTCATCATTAAAAACATTTTTCAATAAGCTGCAGGAACGTGAATAATAAAAAGTGATAAAATCTATCGTGACTTGCATGAAAATGTTTGTTAAACAGTTTAGGTGAATTGACTTCAAAAGCGACATCTAGCTTTTGAATCCGGAACATTCCATCAGCAGTATTGCTGCAATATTGACTCCCGATTACATGATAGTGGTTCATAGGACGTCCTGACACTAATATCCGTGGCACTCCTACAAACTTGTTCCTACATTTTGTTTACATAAAGCTCTTTATTGAAATAGTTTGATTATTAGCTCGGTAAAGGCGATTGAATGTGTCGTTAATGAGCGTTGAGAAAATGCTGATTCAACTCAACTTCACTGGAGCAAAAATTGTAGCAGCAAAAAACCATGTGGCGATTCTTCAACCTAGTTTGAGGCACTATATATGAGCAGGCGATTGTAGCCACATTATTTAAGATTTGGGATGCGAAGCGGCTATTCACGTCATGCACACGAGCTTTTGTGATGAATCCAGAAAACGAAGGCATCGGTTCGTTTTTGGCGTAGAGGCATTACTATTCAGCGTGGGAATAGTGTAACGGGCACCTTTGCACCGGCAGGGCGATCACGTATCTTCTGTAGCAATGAACTTTTGATTGCAACAATAAAACTGTCAGTTTTGACAGATTTTGTAAGACAGATTAGTAACAGACCTTCATGCGCCCAAACGTTAGTCGCCGACCGTTTTTTTTCTTTTATACCTGAGACGATATCTGGCATATACTTTGATCGAATTAAAAATTTCGTACTATCAGTTCTACTAAAGAGTTTGTAATAATATAGTATATATACAGGTTGTATTCCCATGGTCAGTATTTCCTTTTATTTTATATTATTATTATTATTTAAAAATCTAAATAAAACAAATAAAGGCAAAATTCTTACCTGTTACGTGTAAGCAGAAATTTTAATGAGATATACAAGAGAGTTGGCCTTGACTTATTTTGTTCAAGGATTGCATCGGCTAGGCGGTTGTTGAGCAGAGATCTTCGACTAACTGTTTGAATTTAATTATAAGTATAATGTTTAGACTTAGTTGTATCCTAGTGTTCATATGTACTTTGAATGTCATTTATAAAATAGCTATCCGTGAGGACCTATGATTGGTTATCTGTTGTTATTAGTTATATTTAAGATATTTGTTATACTTTTGGTCGTTCTTGTTTTTGTTTATTTATTTCTTAATAAATAAATAAACAAAATTTTAGTTTATATTGGCATATATTTTGAATTACAAGAAGTAATTTTTCTTATTATTATTATTTTTCGTATTCGGAGAAAGGAGAAACACTTATTTTTTTCCCGCTCATGACTTAAAATTTGCCTATCGTATTTTTAAATTTTTTTATGTTATCCGCAGAGCATGCGTTATTGCAAAACATAAAAATACATACCTACTAAAAATATCATAGTTGCTTTATTACGTTTGGTTTTATTTTACAGGATATGTCAAGCGAATGAAACGTGTTGCAGTATCCAAAGTGTAGATACCCATTGGCCATTACACACTAAAACTGAAGCGGAGTGGAGCAAGATATATTTCGGGCTAATTTGTGCTAGGAGGGAAGAAGAAATTACTACTTGTATTTTAAAATAAATGCCAATATAAACTTAAATTTTGATTTAATTAGATTAAAAAAATAAAATTAGTATTTTGAATAATAATAATATGAAATCAAAGGAAATACTGACCAGGGGAGTACAACCTGTATATATACTATGTTATTACAAACTCTTTAGTAGAATGGATAATACGAAATTTTAATTCGATCAAAGTAAATGCCAGTTATCGTCTCAGGTATAAAAGAAAAAAACGGTCGGTGACTAACGTTTGGGCACAAGAAGGCCTGTTACCTATCTGTCTTTTTCATTGCTACAAAATCTGTCAAAACTGTCATTTTTGATTGTTGCAATCAGCATTTCATTGCTACAGAAGATACGTGATTGCCCCGCGGGAATGATCAGGGGTGGGGTTATTTGGTTTGACTACCTCTTTCCATTTTAATATTGACTTAATAATATAAGTGTACCTATGCGAAATATTAAGAAATGTATATGAAACCGCGTGTGAGTGTTTTTATCAAAGCTGCCGGTAAATTAGAATGTTCATTCTGAGTGAAATGTGCAAAGTTATTTGATATTACTATTATATACTACTACTACTACGAATCAGTGATGGCTCAGTGGCATTGGCTATGGACTGCCGCGCAGCAGGTCCATGGTTCGAATCCCACCGCGACGGGCTTGAGCTTCACCGCATGGTGGAAGGTCTTTTTGCGAATGCCCGCCTTGCTAGCGACCACCCTCAAGAAGAAAATATGTCGCCAAGCACCTAACGGTGTGTTCCGGCAGCAGTCCCTGAGAGCCAGTGAAATTACAGGCACATGAGACATAACATCTACGTCTCAAGGTGACGGGCGCAGTGCTATTCGTGGCTAGTGACGAAATGCATCTGTTATGGGCAGAGGATACCGCTTAACATCAGGTGGGCCTCGAGCTAGTTCCTTCACAGTAACTTAAAAAAAAACTACTTTTATATACCATTGGAATTCTAATAAAAATTACTAATACGCGTTGGCAATAAAAGTGAATTATAAACTTGTTACGAGTATATACGAGTATGAGCTTTTTGATATAATATTATAGCGTAGGGACTCTTAATAAAATATTTTTTGTAATATTTATCAACACTTAATATTTTAAATGCGAATGCCTGTATACTTATCGTATCATCGTCATATCGTCCATCTTTATTTAGTTATCAAACTCGGAATTTTTAATGTACCCTACATTTATTCAAACATCCTCGTTATAGAATCAACCAAGAGCTAGAGAGAAACTATTCACAACAATAGATATAAAATATCGAGATAATATTATCCGTTACACTAGAGAAGACATTCGAGACAAAAGTCTCCGCCATTTTTACTAATTTTAAACTTAAGTGCGCTTCAGCGCTTTACGAGATCGGACTGCGGTCTATAACTGAAATCGTCTAACCAAACGATCCAAACACGCAGCGCCACAACGCTTGTAGGCTAATGTTTCAAAGAAAAATGCTCGATTACAGCGCTTAAGCTAATTGCATCATCTAACCAAACTATTCAAACATGCAGAGCTAGACTTCTTCTGAGGTATCCAAACACGCAGCGCCACAACGCTTGTAGGCTAATGTTTCAAAGAAAAATGCTCGATTACAGCGCTTAAGCTAATTGCATCATCTAACCAAACTATTCAAACATGCAGAGCTAGACTTCTTCTGAGGTATGGTTTCTCAATATCAAAGACTCTCAGCACACAGAACGGACATGGTTTTTGTACCTACAAAACTTTGTGTTGAGTATATTAGTTAAAATATAGTAAAAAAATGTATAACTAAGGGTCATTAACTGCGCTATTCAGTTTTTGAAAGGGACAATTGGCTTTTTACTACAAACAAAGTGTTACTTACTTTTTTAAATCTAGATTTTAAATAATCGTAATATAAAATCTAGATTTAAAAAAAATATATATTTTGTATACATACATTTAAGTATATTTTTAATTAAAGTTTTTTTAATATATTTTATTCAACCGAATTTGACGTATTTATTGAGTTACTTATGATAATACTTACGAGTAATTGACATGTAATATATTTATGAGGGGAATAATAAAGAACTTGAATTTTCATATATTTAATCCAAATTTTTCCGGCCATTCGGGAGTTATGATGATAAACAGACACGTCAAACTTTTTTCGTCGTGAGCAAATACTAGGTAATTGACTCAATGTTGCTAGTTGTCATATCTGTCCACTTAATCTATGAATTTCACTCCGTGAACATGGCTGCCTATGCGGTGTCGTGAAGCATTGTCTTTCGCGATTACAAATCGACAAAATAATAATGTAGCCGGGCGTGTTTAATACCAAAATCTGAACTTATTTGTGAAATGTGATTCCATCGCTTTTATTTGTTTTTCCCGACTTGTTTTTGCAGAATCGAAGGTCACAGGATGGCATTTTGAATACACAATTTTCGACGAAAAGCGCGTGTGATCTCTATGAGTGCTCAGCTGCGTGTGGGTGAGAATATGCTGGTTGGCATATCTTACCTATTCGGACTTTGCTCGTTTGAGATGTCGCGTCCAGTAGAGGTCAATGATATAAAACGAGAACGGCCCGGTGTAGCATTAACTTCTCATCCAGGTTCCGGGCGCTGAAATCGAGGAGCACGTCCGGTTCGGACCTGTCTAGTGTTATCATCTTTTATTGTAAGTATAAAACACTTTGTTACAAAGTACTCAATTCAGATCTTCACCTGCGAAGCTCTAAGTTTTGTTACATTACACAAAAAAAAAATGTAAAATACATAATTATTGTACGGGGTCCATTTTTCCTATATTTTAATAACTACTTCTTATGGTGTGCCATAATAATAACCCATGGTTAGTCAAAAATTTTTAATTGGCTACCTGTCACGGTTCATATGCTACTGCCCTTTAATCCGATTGACAGAATAAGGATGACGTAGCCCTAATAATAGGGATGTTTTCTCGAATATACTCCTAAACGCGACTATATAAAATATAATCTATTTTAACGACAGTTATAATAAAACGTCAATAGGCAATTGGTTAATGGGTTGGTTGGTTGCGAGAGTTTGGCTCTGTCAGTTTGTTACCACTTACCACTAAAACCGCTGTACGGGCTTCTTGTGTAAATATATTCATTAGATCTAGTCTTATAGGATACTTTTTTCCTATTTACGGAGAAGTACTCGAGAAAGCGTGATAAAATCTAATTTAATACCAGCTAAGTGGCGAGTTTTGTAGATAAATGAAGAGTTGAGCTTTGTGAGGCTCGCGTTTATTTCACAACTTGATTCTAGTGGTGTCATCTAGTATTAAGAAGATTGACTACGATGTAATTGAGTAATGAGTTTAGTTAATGAGTTATTGCAGCGATGTTAACTCTTTGGGTTTCAAACAGATGGCGTTAGTACAATAATAACCTATCCAGTGAATACAAAATTGTAACATAATATCTAGATATGAAGTCAAATTATCGTGTAAAAGCACAAATCCATAGACGTGATAGTTTTTCAGTAAAGTTTACCACAAAATACTCAAGTTGTGGAATAGTTTGAGGGCTCGCTTAGCTCGCCCTAATTAAAATAACCAGGGTATCAAGTACGGACCTCATAAATCGGCCCACGATTGCACGATTAGATTATTTTGGACTTTTAGGATAAAATTTAGATCCGTTTAGCATTGATTCTCTAAATCGACTCTATGAAGACTCTATAAATCGGTAATTATTTGAAACCAGAGAAATTGATTGTTTTACTGTCAATATATTCACAGCCAATGTTTAGCATTGAGACTACCCTACTCTTCTTAAACTTGTTTACACATAAGTAACGCGTATTTTTCTTCCGTAATACACAAGTATTACGGAAGTTAATCTCGTAAAAGATAATTTCACCACAATAACTAGTCTCTGAAATCTGTACCTACGTACAGTGAAGTCTGACATCATGTAAAGTGAAAGATTCGATCGACTGCTCAGAGAGTCAACGCCCGATCTACTATGGATTTGAAGAGTGCTCGCTTAATTCCAAACGACGACACTGCTCAAAGATGCGATACCTACGCAATGAGAATTTTCCGATTGACTTACGTAATTTTTCTGGCGCCATCAGACCTAGGCTGAAAGTGTTGTTGTGGCACAAGCCGTACCTATTTTCTTTTTAATAATGTAATTTTTCTTTCACTGTCACTAACAGTGACAAACTATATATGTTTTAAAATTGTATACGTAGGAAATTTCGTGTTGTTGAAATTCTGAGTAGTAGTAATACATTTTATTTTAAAATAATTTTAATAAGTAGTAGGTATTCAGATGAAAAATCACGGAAAATTGATTAAACGGTCCCTGATTCTGAGTAAAAAATTTTGTTTGTTTGAAATGTCAGATCAATCCGGAACTTGTGACATATTATTTTTTATAATACTCAATACTCAATCATTTATTGCAATCATTATGTACATTCAAGTGCAATTTAATTTATACAAACCAAAATTAGGTGGAATTATACATAATGACCCTGATAGTGTATAGTAACATGTAGAGGAGTGGGACGATCTATTCTATAATCGAAGGATCCTTAAAAAATTCTTCAAGAGTATAATAACATTTTTGGAGCAGTATATTTTGTAGGACTTTGAGGAACTTGTGAACGTTATCTATACTTTTTATTTTAACCGGGAATTTTTTATATATTTTAGCTGCCATTGCGTTTTGTCCTGTACCTACTATGCATTTCTAGTCTAGATGTAGACACACTTAGATTATATTGATAATTAGCCCATATCAGATAGTTTCTCTCATGTGATATCTTTGTAAAATGTTGGGGATATTTTTTACAAACTAACAATTTTCAAATATAGGTATATAGGGATGTCAGTGTTAATGTTTTGAAACTGATAAAGTAGGACCTATGAAACTTTTTTATAGTTTTGTCGGAGCTTTATATTTCCTAGAATTCGAATGCACTTTTTTTGGATGATAAAGATATCTGTGGCATCTACGCTATTTCCCCAAAGTATAATGCCGTAGCTGATCCATGAGAAACCATCGGGGTGATCACGTATCTTCTGTAGCAATGAAATGCTGATTGCAACAATCAAAAATGACAGTTTGGACAGATCTTGTATCAATGAAAAAGACAGATAGGTAACAAGACCTTCTTGTGCCCAAACGTTAGTCTCCGACCGTTTTTTTCTTTTATACTTGAGACGATAACTGGCATATACATTGATCGAATTAAAATTTCGTAATATCAATTCTAATAAAGACTTGTACTAACATAGTATACGTATATAGAGGTTGTTCTCCCATAGTCAGTATTTCCTTTGATTTCATATTATTATTATTATTCTAAAATCTAATTTTATTTTTGAAATCTAAGTAGATCAAAATTTAAGTTAATATTGGCATTTATTTTAAAATACACTCGAGAGCAATGAATCCGGGTCACTTAAAGAATGTTAAAAATCTCGGAAACTAAAAATGATAGGTTAATGCAATAAATTGGACAATGTAATACTCCTTAAATGAAAGTAAAAAAAATATGAGTCACCATACATTTTATTAACACAAAATTACATAAAGAAAAAAACTGCTGATCTCTCCTTAAAACAAAAATAGGAAACATGAAATTTTTGAACTTTATTACGATTTTCTTGAATTTTAATACTTCGTATTGCCTCCTCGTGCTTCCATTACTGCGTTTACGCGGTTTGGCATGCTGTACACCAAGTTCCTTATACGATTTTGGGGAATATTCTCCCATTCCTCTGTGAGAGCAATTTTGAGCTCACGAAGCGTGATTGGGGGAGGGTTTCGTTGTTTTACGCATCTGCCTAGCTCGTCCCAAGCATGCTCGATCGGGTTGATATCCGGGCTGCGCGCTGGCCACTCCATACGAGTAATGTTCATCTCTTGAAGGTAGTCATTCACAATCCTACCTGTATGAGGTCGGGCATTGTCATGCATAAATATAGCATCCTCACCTAAATTGACCATAAATGGACCAACGTGATCATTGAGGATTTCTTCCACATATCTTACGCTAGTTAAAGAGCCGTTTTCTATGATCACCAGCTCTGTGCGACTTTCAGAAGAAATTCCGGCCCACACAAGTACAGACCCACCACCGTAGGCTACTTTTTCTTCGATGCATGCTTGCTTGAATCTTTCCCCTGGTCTTCGATACACTCTGTGTCTTCCATCGTGCTTGTAGAGCATAAAATTTGATTCGTCGGAGAACATAACTTTTGACCAATCTTCAATACTCCAATTTACGTGGCTCTGGGCATATCTTAGTCTCGAAATACGATGCCCACGCTCCAGTTTAGGGCCGTTTGCAGGTCTAAGGGGTTTTAAGTTAGATTCAGCAAGCCGACGTCTTACTGTCCATGCACTTGGGTTACTTCCTCCGAGGCGTCGAAACTGATTGGTGAGTTCAGTTCCTGTGAGAAAGCGATTTCGAAGCATGGTGTTCACCAAGTATCGGTCTTCTCGTGCTGTGGTACACCTGGTTCTGCCCGTTCCTGGTCTGCGTAGGTTAGAACCAGTTTCTTCGTAACGTCGGAGAACTCTTTGTACTGTTGACAGCGACACACCGACAGTCCTGGCTGTATCGCGCTGACTCCGGCCGGTTTCCAGCATTGTAAGTATTCTGGTGCATTCTTCAGGCGTAAGCGACATAATTTCAGCTTGAATAATGAATATAGAGCACTATCAACATGGTTTATGTACCCACATAAATGACAGATTACAAACAAAAGCAAAACCAAATGCTGTAATTTCGTAGTTCCATCTTCGAAAGTGGCCCTTTTTCAAATTTGATTTTTTTATGATATAACTTTACAATAACTAAGCAGTTTTAATACCTTCATTTAAGGAGTATTACATTGTCTATTAAATACAATTTATTGCATTAACCTAGCATTTTTAGTTTCCGAGATTTTTAGGATTCTTTAAGTGACCCGGATTCATTGCTCTCGAGTGTACAAGTAGTAATTTCTTCTACCTCCCCTACCACAAATTAACCCAAAATATATCTTCCTCCACCGCTTCAATTTTAGTGTGTAATGCCAATGAGTATCTACACTTTGGATTCATACGCTTGATATATCCTGTAAAATAAAACCAAATGTAATAAAGCGACTATGATATTTTTAGTATTTTTATGTTTTGCAATAACACATGCTCTGCGGATAACATAAAAAAAAAATATACGAGAGGCAAAATTTAAGTTATGAGCGGGAAAAGAAAAGGTTTCTCCTCTCTCCGAATAAGAAAAATAATAATAATAAGAAATTACTACTTGTATTTTAAAATCTATGCCAATATAAACTTAAGTTTTATTTATTTCTTAGGAAGACCAACAGTATAACAAATATTAAGTTATTTGTTAAACTGTTGGACTTATATAACTAATAACAACAGGTAACCAATTATAGGTCCTCACGGATAGCTATCTTATAAATGACATTCAAATAATGAACACTAGGTTACAACTTAGTCTTAATGCTTAGACTGCTGCTTATAATAAAATTCAAACATTTAGTCGAAGAACTCTCTGCTCAACAACCGCCTAGCCGATGCAATGCTTGTACAAAATAAGTCTAGGCCAACTCTCTTGTCTATCTCATTAAAATTTCTGCTCACACGTAACAGGTAAGAATTTTGCCTTTATTTAGATTTTAGAGTAAAAATAATATGAAATAAAAGGAAATAGGATATACAGGAGTACAACATGTATATATCCTATATTTTTACAAACTCTTTAGTAGAATGGATAGTACGAAATTTTTAATTCGATCAATGTATATGCCAGTTATCTTCTCAGGTATAAAAGAAATAAAACGGTCGGCGACTAACGTTTGGACGCATGAAGGTCTGTTATCTATCTGTCTTAAAATTTGTCAAAACTGACGGTTTTATTGTTGCAATCAACAGTTGATTGCTACAGAAGATACGTGATAGCCCTGCATATGCATAATAAGCCGTTAGAGCTGTATCAAGGTTTGTTACTTTTCGTAATTCTCTCAGCGCATAAGTAAAGCTTGACAATTTTGATTTTATTGGTGGCTTTTCCAATTTATATGCGTGTCAATATTTATGCCTAGTAAAGTCGATACGTCAACACATTCAATATATTTATTATTATAAAAGAAATTTATGTCAAGGGGTTCTTTTTGATGGGGTCTATATTGCATTAACGCGGTCTTTTTTAAATTCAATTCTAAATTATGATTTGTCATCCAATTAGTTATATTATTAAAAATGTATCTTGCTCTTATAACTAGCTCCTACATATTGGGATTACCTTTGCATTTGAAGTCCTAGTCGTAATGTCTTCCAATCAGATGGTATTAAGTTCTAATCCCGTCCCAATAACAAATATTATAAGAAATCACATTAAAAGAAAAACACTTAAAAATATATCTAGTTACACTTCTGCCTACTTTTCCTGTTATTCCGACGTGGATTTCGGCGAAGTAACGCCTAAATCTATATATATATACTTCACCGTTACTTCACCGAATTACATTATAATTAACATTATCATAGAGCCAGTAATTCTAGGCAAGCCTGAACAACATCTTCGAATCAGAATCAGAATCAGAATATTTATTCACCATTATAACAACCATTACCATCAGGTGAGATAGTGATCAAATACTAAACCAACAGGCATTAAAAAATACATCAGTAAATGTATAGGTATATTCTACCTAACTACCTATATTGTTTAGTATCATGTTGTCTCTAGCGTACGTGAAAATATGCGCATGTGTTGTGTAATGTGATGTTCAAACGAGCCGCTTTGATTAATCGATTTGTTAGTGTAAGCTTGTATGAGTAACTAAACAGAGCGCTGCGTTCAATGTGTGTGTTTCTAGGTTTATTGTTTTATCAGACGGTGAAAATGAACTGCATATGTGTGCACGTTTCCCCCCACATAAATTACAGAACTATTAAAACGGTATTATATCGCCTTTGAGAAACTACAAAACAATTAGAAAACACATTCTTAATTGTTAGTTAATAATAACACTTTTAAAATAAGTATCCGGCATGTTTATACATATGATACATCTTCATAATAATTTGTAACACCTTTGCTCGAAAGTAGCGAACTTCAATTTCAATATCGTAATGTATCTCATTATGTAGTTGTGCGTTATTGTAATGTAAAAAGCACGGTTTATCAAGATGATCCGTCTAAAACAAACTGTACTTTTATTATTCATTTCTGATAGGTAAGCCTTTGACCACAATCTCACCTGAAGGTAAGTGATGATGTGGTCGAATGTATTAACAGGCTTAACCTAGAATTACTGGCTCTCAAGGACAGCTCCCGGAACACACCGTTATGTGCTTGGCAACAGATTTTCTACTTGAATACTTATTAATCTTAGCAAACTGTTTTTATCATATTTTTCAAATTATTGGAGTACAAAATTTTATGCCCGAGGCGGAAATCGAACCCGCGTCCTCCGATATCGCGTCGGAAGCCTAAACCTCCTCGGCCACCTGAACTCGGCATTTCTAGCCGAAATTTGTACAACTTTAACCGCTCCAATTGTATTACTTTAACCGTCGTCATAGGGGACAGTGCGCGCTTAACACGCGATAGTGCTTGTAATCATATTTAGAAAAAAAAATAGAGTTTTTTTATGTCAGAAATGTGGTCAACATTTTATGAATAAAATTAACTTTGGGAGATATAATAAACAAACAATTAATTTTAATTTTCACTCAAAATTATGGGGCCCGTATTTCACCTTAGAAATAATTTGTTTAAGAAAGTTCGAGTTTTATCGAGAGAGAGATTATATCGAGTGTTATTGTGACGGAATAAGCTCGAGGCCCGCCTGATGTTAAGCGGTATCCTCTGCCTATAACAGATGCATTTCGTCACAAGTCACGAATTGCACTGCGCCCTCACCTTGAGACATAGTTGTTTAGTCTCATGGGCCTATAATTTCACTGCCTCTCAAGGACTGCTGCCGGAACACACCGTTAGGTGCTTGGGGACAGATATTGCTTACCATCAGGTGAGATAGTGATCCAAAGCTATTGATACGTAAATAAAATACATTGTAAAAAGACGCGGCTTATGCACGTAAATAACAAGGCCCCGTCGACCGTGCAAAGGCAAAACACTGTAAGTCAAGTTACAGTGTTTTGGTTTAACAGGGCCCAATCGTATTTTTTTAATGTGTTCTTGTGTTCTATGCTTCTGTAAAGAAAAAATTCTACTAACACTTACCGATGCTGATATAATACAACTTAATAAACACTGTATTCTACAAAGCTTTACGGTTTGAAACTCCAAAACACGGCAATCAAACATACCGTGTTTTACCAAAGCAAAACGATGCGCGCAAAAATTATACAGTGTTAAGTAAACCAACTTTTCTAGACACGCGCTCTGCGCTCACCACAAGGTAGCCCGCGTTTGGCTGGAGATCAGATATTAATGGTCGGTGTTCTGAAATAAGAGATATAACGCGCAGCACTTATGGAGTTCATATCACTTAGGGCTAATTAAATAGTTGCATTGTTTTATATGTCAAAGATTCATATTTAACTATTCAATATACAAAATCTTTTTTAGTAAATAATACGGGATAACTCACGTGAAACAGTCAGATAGCTCTGACTATAGTTTCAACCACATTCGGTGGTCTTTTTCAAGGAGAGCTGGGGACGCCCGCGTTGACGTCTCGCTTAGCACTGCGGGCGGCAGCTCGTAGCCCGCGTGACGTCATCGGTTGGTGCGGGGGGTGGGCCGCAGTTGGTTGTGTCGTCGAGTTCTGATGCGAGTCCTCTTGGTCGTTGGTGAAATCCCGGCTAGCATGGGGAACGTCCCAGCAAAAAGAGCTCACTATATCTCCACTAGACCCGTCCTTATCATACAAATCAGTTCCATGAAGACACGGCTTCCAGGTAGGTGACAAAAACCATCCTCCGTCTCTATTGAAGTTTGGACGTCTACTAATTTCAATAGATTCTCGGATCTTGCGAGGCACGAAGAACTTTTCTCTCGACAAGACCCGAGTTTTGTCGAAGCGGATGTAGTGTCCTGCACCAGATAGCAGAGAATGTTCTGTCACGGCTGAGCTGTTGATATCCTGATTCTTCATGGAGCGTATGTGCTCCGTAAGTCTAGTGGAAACGTTCCTGCATGTTTCTCCAACGTAACATTTACCACAGTCACAAGGAATTAGGTAGACACCGGGGACTCCCAATGGGTCCCTATCTTTGGGAGAGCGAAGCAGCTGTCTGAGTTGTCTTAGAGGGCGGAATACTGTCTTGATGCTGTACCTTCGGCGTAACAAGTTTCCAATTTTATCCGTAATTCCCTTTATATATGGCAGGTATGCTGCCGCTCTTTCCACTGATGCTGGGCGTGTCTTGGACGACGCGTTCGCAATACGCCATGGCGTATTACGGAGCACATACGCTCCATGAAGAATCAGGATATCAACAGCTCAGCCGTGACATAACATTCTCTGCTATCTGGTGCAGGACACTACATCCGCTTCGACAAAACTCGGGTCTTGTCGAGAGAAAAGTTCTTCGTGCCTCGCAAGATCCGAGAATCTATTGAAATTAGTAGACGTCCAAACTTCAATAGAGACGGAGGATGGTTTTTGTCACCTACCTGGAAGCCGTGTCTTCATGGAACTGATTTGTATGATAAGGACGGGTCTAGTGGAGATATAGTGAGCTCTTTTTGCTGGGACGTTCCCCATGCTAGCCGGGATTTCACCAACGACCAAGAGGACTCGCATCAGAACTCGACGACACAACCAACTGCGGCCCACCCCCCGCACCAACCGATGACGTCACGCGGGCTACGAGCTGCCGCCCGCAGTGCTAAGCGAGACGTCAACGCGGGCGTCCCCAGCTCTCCTTGAAAAAGACCACCGAATGTGGTTGAAACTATAGTCGGAGCTATCTGACTGTTTCACGTGAGTTATCCCGTATTATTTACTAAAAATGAGTGAAAACCACGTTAGTTTTTATAATAAAAAATACAAAATCTTAGTCACTGAATTCCGAATAGGTGAAGTCTCAATGTTTGTGAAGAATGATTATAATAGAGAATATGAAAAAGTTAACTTTCAAAAAAGAAAAAATTCTTTTGAGTTTGATATAAATTCTGGTCAAGTTGATATTTTAACTGCAATTCCAAGAGAAACCGGATTAAAAGGAATAAGTGAGCTTAACAAAAGGAACTTTTATTGCTCTGTAAATCTATTCCATAATCAAGAACATACTGGTATTTCTATGTTTTTTTTTATACTGATCTGGGCAGCACTTGACCACTACCTCACATGAATGTCATTGATTAGGATAACTCTAAGAATAAATATGAACGTAGATATAACTGAATATTCTTGTTTCGTTAACAGTTGCAAAAAAATAATGTTAAAGATAATATAAGTTAGATAAACCAGTACATTTAATTATTTATGTAAGCTGATCTCATACCAATTATACAAACTAAATCTATGGTTGAAACTATGACTGATATACCTCATAGTATGTAAGCAGTGTACATATCTTACGCATTAAGTACACAATTGAGGGAAAACTTAAGTTCAGTAAGAGATCAAACGAAAAGTTATTAATAAAAAAAATCATGATGTTTTGATTTTTATTTTCATTACCACCAATTTATTTTTAATCAGTAATAGTAAATTTAATTGATTAATCACACTTATATTACGGATCCAAAGATATATGTGTATGTTTGTCCCCCTCCAGCCGAAATGGCTAAAAGTATTTAAACTTGGAATGGACATAGCTTAAATTATGGAGAAAGGCATTGCTCACTTTCGTCATCATTACCACCATTTTTCATCACCACGCTGGTAATAACGTAGAGTGCTCGCTGTAAGTATTATGAACTGATGATATTATACAGTAAATCACTCAATTATTAGTACAGTTATTGTGCAAGACGACAGACGAAATTAATATTTACGTTAAGGCATAGCGTTGCATTGTTTATATTAGAACTTAAGAGCTTTGTTTTTGTTATACTTGACTTTGTTTACGAGGTGTGCAAGACGACTAAATAGGGCACTGTATTAACACATCGTAATAATAACATAGACTGTTTACATTATTACAATTTAGTATAGGGAATTCTTTGTTACGTTAGAAATTTGTTTGTATAATTCATATGATTTATTTTTATGTTAGTGTGATAGAAATGGGTCCAAATAGCTCCGCTGGTGGTCGTACGTGACTTTTTAGACGATAGGAACAGAGGTTCATTGTTCAGGTTTTGTATATAAATAGGAAGCTTTTGTTCAGGGAGCATGTAGTACCGAACCTGCCTCCATAGGGTTAATAACTATAAGAAGAATAAAGGAAGCAATATACTGAAAGGAATCTTTTCTTCAGGAAGAACATCTCCATACCCTCCAATCCAGCAACAGTACATGTGCCAGTGCCCATCAGGTGGATACCTACCGAACTCATAAACGGTGTGTTCACATAGGGCCTGCACATTTAATGGTCCTTCGAGCCGGATCTTCGAGGTTTAATTGAAGAAAGAAGAAATTTGTGCTGGTAGCCAATATGCCAATTACACGCTCAGTTGGAAAAGGGCGTAAGCCGTCGACGGAAACAAAGCCGTCCTCCTCAGCGGAGGCGACCGCCACTACGGAAACCGACGAAACTTCCAGGGCAACAGCATCATCCGCGACGGAAACAGAGGCAACTGTGGCAACTAGCGCCTCCGTAGCGAAGTCAACTGCGACGGAGGCAACAGTGAAGACGATGAAGCAAGTAATGAAGCCCAGGGGGGGTCCGGATACTGAAACATCACCTACAGACGCTTTTCAACTATGCGTTCCGCCTACTACTCAACAGGTCGCACCGCCAACAGAACGAGAAGCAACAGAGAAGAAAGCTTGTCTACTAGAACCCAGCAAGCTAACAGAAACAAACAGACGTACGGGCTCCGTCAAGTCGAAGACAAAAGCCTACAAGATAGCGAAAGCCAAAGAAGAGCTTGCGCGCCTAAAGGTAGAGTTAGCCTTAGCTCGACTCACCACACTAGAAGCGGATTCAGATGATGAAGACAACGTCTCCGTATATTCGAAGATGGAAGCTGACATTTGCGTGAACACCTGGCTGAACAACCAGCCGGAACCAACGATGTTAGCAATCGCTGATGAACCACAGCCTATGTTAGAAGAAAGAAGATTGGAAGAACCAATCATTACAGAAGACAGAAAATTGAAGCCTACAATCAAGATTGAAAGTAGAAGATTGGAGAAACCAATCATTACAGAAGAAAAATCTGAACAACAGAAAGTAACAGCGAGTACCCACGCCCAGCCAGATCTCTCACAACTGGCTACGGCAATCACACTCGCTGTCAAAGCCGCACAACAACCGAAGCTCATCGAACTACCAATATTCAATGGTTTGCATCAAGACTGGCTACACTTCCGCGCTGCATACTATGAAACAGAGAAGATGTTTACAAAGATTGAAAACATCAATCGCCTGAGGAGAAACCTGAAAGGAATAGCAAAGGAAGCTGTTGATGGTCTACTTATCACCAACGCCGAACCATCCGATATAGTTAAAACTCTGGAAACAAGATTTGGGAGACCAGAATCAATTGCCATGATGGAGATAGACGCACTTCGAGCACTGCCGCGCTTAACAGAGTCACCAAGAGAAATCTGCATATTCTCAAGTAAAGTGACAAATGCCGTGTCTACTCTTCGAGCATTGAACTGCATCTACTACTTGTACAATCCAGAAGTCGCTAAAGCCATGGTAGAGAAACTTACTCCGACGCTGAGATTCAGATACTTCGACTTTGCTGCAACAATGCCAAAGGAAGAACCAGAACTTCTGAAATTTGATAAGTTCTTGAAGAGAGAAGCTGATTTGTGCGGACCTTATGCACAACCCGAACAAGTGGGCTCACAAACACAGCCTACTCAACAGAGACGTCAACAAAAAGTGAACACAGTTACAGAAAAGCAATCAACAACAAAATGTCCTGTATGTGAAGAGACGGGACATACTGCAACAGATTGTGAGAAGTTCAAGAAAGCGGATGAAAATGGAAGATGGGACATTGCGAAGAATCGACGTCTGTGCTTTGGATGTCTTCGCTTCAGAAACAAGACCCACAGCTGCCAACAGAGAACCTGCGGCATCAACAGCTGCAAATATTATCACCACAGGATGCTGCATTACACAAAGAAAACAGAAAAGGCAGAAAACAAAGGGTCAACAGAAGCCATCAACTCCGCTTGGACTTCAACTAAGAAACAGTCCTACTTAAAGATCATTCCAGTCACAGTATCAGGAGCAGCAGGTGCAGTTAACACATTTGCACTGCTGGATGATGGGTCAACAGTAACTCTTATCGACGACGACGTAGCTAACGAGATTCGCGCTACAGGACCCATCGATCCACTACGCATAGAAGCGATCAACGAAATGAAGACGGCTGAGGTGAAGTCACGAAGAGTCAATATCACAATTAAGGGAATCAACAATCACAAAGAAAGAATTCAAGCGAGAACAGTAAAGAATCTTCATGTATCAACGCAAGAAGTTTCGAAGGAACGAATTGAAGAATGCAAACATCTACGAGACATAAGCGACATCATCACTTATCAAAATGCAAAGCCTAGAATACTCATTGGCCAAGACAACTGGCATCTGCTATTAACAACGAAAGTCAGACGAGGAAGTAAAAACCAACCAGTGGCATCTCTCACGCCATTGGGATGGGTATTGCACGGTAGCCACACTCGCACTCTCGGAAAAAACATAGACTTCGTCACTCACGTCACAGAAGAGCCAGTTGAACAGAACTTAGAAGATCTGATGAAACAGTACTTCGCAATGGACTCACTTTGCATCAACCCTAAGAAACCGAAGACAGATCCAGAAGAGCAAGCTCTACGTATCTTACAGAAAAATACAGTCCACACAGAAGAAGGAAGATACAAAACTGCTCTGTTATGGAAAAAAGAAGATGTGACCCTTCCTGACAATTATGAAAACTCACTAAAGCGACTCTTCAGCATCGAAAAGAAACTTGATCGTGACCCACAGCTGAAGGAAAAGTACACAGAACAAATGGAAGCGCTGGTCACTAAAGGTTACGCCGAGCCAGCACCGAATAAAAAGACTGCAAACAGAACATGGTACCTACCACACTTTGGCGTGATTAACCCAATGAAACCAGAAAAGCTGCGAGTAGTCCACGACGCAGCCGCCAAGACAAAGGGAGTGGCCCTCAACGACTTACTCCTCAAGGGCCCGGACCTACTGCAGTCACTACCAGGGGTTGTCATGCGTTTTAGACAGCATATGATCGCAGTGACGGCAGACATAAAAGAAATGTTCATGCAAGTCAAGCTGAGAGAAGAAGACAGAGACGCTCTTCGGTACTTATGGCGCAAAGACCGACGAGATGACCAACCTCCAGAAGAATACAGAATGACTTCATTGATATTCGGGGCATCAAGTTCTCCATCAACAGCAATTTACGTCAAAGACTTGAATGCCAAGAAGCAAGAAGAAAGCTATCCTGAAGCCACAACAGCAATCATACAGAAGCACTATGTTGATGATTATCTGGACAGCTTTAGAAGCCTAGAAGACGCAATACGCATTACAACAGAGGTTCGAAACATCCATAAAAAAGCATGCTTCGAACTTAAACAGTGGAAGTCAAACACACCACGACTCCTTGAAGCCATCGGGGAAATAGAAACTGAAGTAGACATAGAACTCTACAAAATAGAAGACACAACAGAGAGAGTACTGGGTCTGATATGGAAGCCAGCCAGTGACAAGTTCGCCTTCAATCTTAACTTAGCAAGAATCCCACCAGCACTGATCGAAGGCAAGAAACCAACTAAGAGAGAAGCATTGAAAATAGTAATGTCACTTTTTGACCCACTTGGCTTTGCTTCACCAGTTACAATCAGAGCGAAGCAAATTCTGCAAGATGTTTGGCGTCGTGGAACAGCTTAGGACGACGAGATCGATGAAGACCTCGCAGAACATTGGCAAAGCTGGCTCATTCAGCTACGAAACCTGGGCAACGTGTCAATATCGAGATGTTACCTACATTACAGCGATGCCACCTCAGTCCAGCTACACATATTTACCGACGCCAGCGAATCAGCTTACTCAGCGGTCTTGTTTTGGAGAACAGTAGCTCCAAAAGGCGATGTCAATGTATCACTCATCCTGGCAAAGGCAAAGGTGGCACCATTGAAACTCACTTCTATACCAAGACTGGAACTGCAAGCCGCCGTCATGGGTTCACGCCTCGCTGAAACCGTCATTGAAGAACATGAGAGAAAACCAGACTCCAAGACATTCTGGACAGATAGCAAAACTGTACTCACCTGGATAAAGACAGGGTCACGCTCTTATAAACCGTACGTGGCTCATCGTCTTGCTGCAATAGAAGAGAGTTCTACAGTCAACGAATGGCGATGGGTGCCAACAAAGTTGAATGTGGCCGATGACGCAACGAGAGATGTGCCATCACCCTTCAACACACAACATCGATGGTACAAAGGACCAGAGTTCCTATATGAAGATGAAGACTCCTGGCCAACAGAAGCGTCCACATCAACGTCAACAGAACCGACAGGCGAAGAAAGGATACATCACGTAGTAATAGAAAGGAGGCAGAAGCTCTGTGAAGCACTGCCAGAAGTCTCCCGATTCTCTAACTGGGAGAGACTGCGCTACACAACAGCAAGAGTTCTCCAATTCATTCAACTCTGCAAGGCCACTAAACAAACGGTCTGTTATAAGAGAAACAAGAAGAACTCACAGAAAGATCCAAATTGGAAAAGACAGACAAACAAAACAGTAACAGTACAGCGTCAGGGACAGAAAATCAAAAGAGAAGAAAAGAAGTATCTTCCCGTCACAGCAGAACTCTTAACAAAAGCGGAAGAACTTCTCATGCGCTCATCACAGGAAGACAGCTTCTCGCAGGAAATAGAAGACATCAAAAAGCAGAAGGCTGTCAACAAAGAAAGTCGACTTCATCAATTAAGCGTCGAACACATTGATGGAATTCTGAAGTTGAGAAGTCGCATCGAGGCCACGCCGCAAGTTCCAGAAAACTTGAAAAGACCGATGGTAGTGGATGGAAATCATCCTACAGTGAAGCTCTGGATACAGAAAATCCACCGCCAGCTACACCACGCCGGCGTCGAAGCGACAGTTAACGAGTGTCGTCAACAGTATTGGATATTACGCGTGCGTCCCATAACTCGCACAATTCTCCGTCAATGTCTACACTGTAGGATGAAGACACAAGTACCACCACACCCGAGAACAGGAGATCTACCGTCGTGCCGCCTAGCTCATCACCAGCGCCCATTTACGTTTACCGGAGTAGACTATTTTGGCCCGCTGACGGTCACTGTAGGACGCTCCAATCAGAAAAGATACGTCGCTATATTCACCTGCATGACCACGAGAGCAATACATCTGGAAGTAGCCATGTCCCTCAGCACCAGTTCAGCAATTATGGCTTTACGACGAATGATGGCAAGAAGAGGCTCTCCAACACAGATTTGGTCAGACAATGGCACTAATTTGAAAGCAGCGGACAAAGAACTACGACAGGCAATCGACGAAGCAACTACAGAAGAAACAGCGAAAAGGAATATCTCGTGGCGCTTCATTCCTCCAGGGGCGCCGTTCATGGGTGGTGCCTGGGAGAGAATGGTACGCTCAGTGAAGATAGCTCTAACAGCAACCCTGCATGAGCGTCATCCAACAGAAGAAGTCCTCACAACTCTACTGGCAGAAGTGGAGTATACAGTAAACAGCCGGCCACTCACTCACGTATCAGTCAATCCAGAAGACCCAGAAGCCCTCACTCCCAACCACTTCTTACTGGGGGGACCAGGCCGAGTGCCAACGCCGGGAAGCTTTGATGAAAAAGACACAGCCACAAAATCTAACTGGCGGGCTGCACAAAGACTGGCAGATATATTCTGGACTAGATGGATTCGGGAATATCTCCCCGAGCTTCAAAACCGGCGGGAGCCCCACGGACGAGGATCAACAGTTAAAGTTGGGGACTTAGTACAACTTATTGACCCCAATCTCCCTCGAAACATGTGGGTTCGAGGTAAAGTCATCGCAGCGTATCCTGGGCCAGACAGAGTCGTACGCACCGTCGACATCAAAACCAAGGGAGAAGTGCTACGGAGGCCAGTGAGAAAACTGGTGATTCTACCGATTGAGGACAAAGTCGTCACAGCACCGGTAGAAGATGTGACAGCGTCACACGGCGGGAGAAATGTGCAAGACGACAGACGAAATTAATATTTACGTTAAGGCATAGCGTTGCATTGTTTATATTAGAACTTAAGAGCTTTGTTTTTGTTATACTTGACTTTGTTTACGAGGTGTGCAAGACGACTAAATAGGGCACTGTATTAACACATCGTAATAATAACATAGACTGTTTACATTATTACAATTTAGTATAGGGAATTCTTTGTTACGTTAGAAATTTGTTTGTATAATTCATATGATTTATTTTTATGTTAGTGTGATAGAAATGGGTCCAAATAGCTCCGCTGGTGGTCGTACGTGACTTTTTAGACGATAGGAACAGAGGTTCATTGTTCAGGTTTTGTATATAAATAGGAAGCTTTTGTTCAGGGAGCATGTAGTACCGAACCTGCCTCCATAGGGTTAACAACTATAAGAAGAATAAAGGAAGCAATATACTGAAAGGAATCTTTTCTTCAGGAAGAACATCTCCATACCCTCCAATCCAGCAACAGTACATGTGCCAGTGCCCATCAGGTGGATACCTACCGAACTCATAAACGGTGTGTTCACATAGGGCCTGCACAGTTATACCACATACTTACAGTGTTTTGCCACAACAATTGCTACATAATCGCAGAACTTTGACATGGCAAAACACTTTTTTGCTTATATTTTACTTACTATTGAAAATACTACAGAAAATACCATATCGCTAGATAGATATTTAAAATACTTTGAATTCTGTACCAAAAAAAATCTCTAAAGTTATCACGAAAAAGAATAATCAAATAAAATCAAAAAAAGTTTTAATGATCCTTTTCTCAAAATGCAATTATTTGGACTTACAGCCTTTGCACGGTAGCGATTGTCTTGAGAATGTAAAATAATTCAATATTAATAATTATAATTGAATTTCATGATAGCGTGGTAGATTTCAGTAGATTTCAGTAGACTTTGACTCTGACTTGACTCTGACTCGACTCGGACTCGACTCTGACTCGACTCTGACTCGACTCTGACTCGACTCTGACTCGACTCTGACTCGACTCTGACTCGACTCTGACTCGACTCTGACTCGACTCTGACTCGACTCTGACTCGACTCTGACTCGACTCTGACTCGACTCTGACTCGACTCTGACTCGACTCTGACTCGACTCTGACTCGACTCTGACTCGACTCTGACTCGACTCTGACTCGACTCTGACTCGACTCTGACTCGACTCTGACTCGACTCTGACTCGACTCTGACTCGACTCTGACTCGACTCTGACTCGACTCTGACTCGACTCTGACTCGACTCTGACTCGACTCTGACTCGACTCTGACTCGACTCTGACTCGACTCTGACTCGACTCTGACTCGACTCTGACTCGACTCTGACTCGACTCTGACTCGACTCTGACTCGACTCTGACTCGACTCTGACTCGACTCTGACTCGACTCTGACTCGACTCTGACTCGACTCTGACTCGACTCTGACTCGACTCTGACTCGACTCTGACTCGACTCTGACTCGACTCTGACTCGACTCTGACTCGACTCTGACTCGACTCTGACTCGACTCTGACTCGACTCTGACTCGACTCTGACTCGACTCTGACTCGACTCTGACTCGACTCTGACTCTGACTCATGTAATGTTAAAATAGAACAATGCTCAAAACTAACCGCACAATTTTTGGTAAAAAAAAAATCAACTACTGGCGGGATTTCAGATTCAATTGCGACAATTGTGTTTTGTTGTTAAACTTTCCTTCATTTTTGAGAAAAGTATTAAGTATACAAGCCTCAACCAGTAAGAAAGCAATCCTGGCCTCGTATATAAATATACTTTGCCAGGAAGGCTTACTTACTGGATTCTGCAGTAGTGTACTAATGCAATATTGACCTTATGATACTGCAACAAAAAGGTGTAGTTGAAAATCGAGTTGGCCATGGCGTCCACAAACAACACGACTAGTCTGAATTGATTTCGCTGTTTTTCCGTGTCTTCCTGGAAATGTGTGAAATAGGTTTTTGTATGGTATCACGAAAAGCGCCCCTGGCGGGTGCATTGTGGACTCCTACATGCGAGTCTGAGTAATAGGAGAATACCAGACTTTCGAATATTCACGAGATATTTTGGATTTTTTCAAATACGCGAGTCTCGAGTGCCAATTATGGCAGTTCACCGAACCAAATGCGAAAGGGATTATATTCGATAAGCAATTCAGTTTATTTGTACTGGGGTATTTGGCGGTGAAAAGCTTTGTGTTGTATCTACGTAGATAATAATTGTATCTCATTGCTGTCATCTTGTGTGGTAATAAGAGGATGTGGATGGAAGATCGGGCTTATTGGTAGTAGGTACCACTGTTTACACGAAATGAGGGCCTGTTTTTGCGAATCCTTCAATCATAATATCTCTCAGAAACAGAATTTAGGATGCGGTATCGGCTATCCAAGGATGCTTTCTTATTCCTTTGCAAAGAGCTGCAACACCATAATACTATACCTACTTATAATATTTTATATAAATAAACTATCCTGACGGTGAGTAGTAGTATTTACTCGTTGTGACAGCTGTCTTCGCAGAGTAATAATAATATACCAGCCAAGTGAGGGTTGGACTCCAACAACGAGGGTTCCGTACCAACACAGTATGTAGCAAAAATTCGTTATTTTTTATACAGATCAAGATTCTTAGCGTGAGACCGACACTCAAAAATATTTTTTTTAATGTTTTATTAAAATATAAATTTAATTTTTTCTTAATATACTTTAAGGACTAATAATAAAAAGACAAAAAGTTAAAACTATAACAAATAGTTATAGTTTTAACTTTTAGTCTTTTTATTATCCGCCAAAATAACACATAGGGATTCTGTGAAAATTTCAATTGGGTACCTTTTACCGTTCATACATAGCGTGTCCTTCGCGTGTACAGGGTAAGCTGCACCATTCCACGCATCAAATTCCATCAAACTCCTTCGACATTGTCCTCTACATCTATTACTATTGCAAAAGTGAACGTATGCGCAGTTGATGCGCAGTTGAAAAAGCGTTGTCGTGATGTAGGAGAACGCGGCTTTATGGTCTTCTTTCACGAACTTTTTCTAACACCCTAGGTAAACAAATAGTAGAATACCGGCATTAAAAAAAGAGTTCGGCACAAAGAAAAAAACGCGATAATTTTTTTACCAAGTTTGTTCGCCTGCCTCACTTTTGTAGGCCTGTTCTCATTTTCAAACACCCATTCACAAAATGTTGTTTTTTTTCGGGTTCCAAGCAATAAATCCAGATTTCGTCTCCTGCGACAATGTCATAAACAACATTAGAATGTCCGTGGTTGTACTTCAGTAGCATCTGTGAGCACCATTCCACGCGAGCCGGCTTCTGCTCCGCGCTGTCAGTTCATGAGGGATCCAACGATGACAAAGTTTCCGAACTTTTTCACCTCACGGCGCTCAAACAAGGTGCTTCTCTTCCAAAACAATTTTGAAGACAAGCGGCCCAGTCTTGCGGAGAGAGAGAACTTTTATATATAAAATCATAAAAAAATCATCGCTCTAAAATCTTTTCGACTTGATTCCATTTTCGTTGTGTACGTAGAACTTTGATGTGTGAAAAAAAAATAGATTTGACGCCAATTTTTTTTTAAGGTTGCAAGTCGTTTAAAAAAATATGATATTTAAAATTCAAATAGTTCCGATTAGCTAGTGCAAATTTAGGAACGGGGTTACAAAAAAACAGAAAACTTAAAGTCCAGATTAGAAATGCACTTCCCAATATCATCCTAGGGGAGTTGTGAGAAATGTAAAATACCAGAAAGGAAAAAGAAGCGCGTTTTGAAGGATAATGAACCTATTCTTTACATCTATATTTTTAATGGGGAAATGGTGACAAATTATTAAAACTAAAACATAATTTTCTTTTTAACTTCGTGCATTTATATAATAGAAACAAAATCATTTATTTGGAAAAACAGGGTTATTGTATTTACGTAGCATGTATAAAGATTGCTGATTTCAAGTGGGTAGTTGTAAAAGTTCTACAAAACAATATACCGTTTCCAAATTGTTGTTATACCCTACTCAAACTCACACAATAATTTAATTTTAAAATAATGTTTCTCAAAATGTTATGTAGTTTTCATACGGGAGTTAAGATGAATTAAGCATGTCTGATTTTAAGGAAACGTTTCATCTATTAATGACATTATAACGAACCATTTTATTTCATGTGTTTCCATATGAAGTGATTAAACAAAATTTTCCGTAGGTATTATTTTTATTTTTCTACAAGTAAGATAGTTAGTTATATGATTATACATATTGTAAACAATACATTGAGGTAGGTATTTTGAAATAGAAATGAACTCATAATTGTTTTTTTTTATAATGCTACACCTGACGGACTCGAGGACTTTTTTAATTATGACCATTTTTTGTTTAAACCTACATACCAGAAATAGGAAACATGCAACACTCTAAACAAGAACAGTCTTAAAAGAAAGTTTTTTTTCTGGTTAGCACTAGCACTAGCATTCAGAGCGGACCAGTGTCAGCACCCGTCCACGAGTTGACGCATGTGCCAGCCATCGCCTTCCTCAACCATTTTTGATGGAAGATGGAAGATGATTCAAACAGAAAATATTCTTGTGGGTCGAGATGCGACACCACGTTTAAGCTGAATGTTTTTAGGTATAGTAATTAATTTAGGCCGAAAGAAATGAATAGTTATTATTTATATTTTTAACAAAGAATTATTTAATTAAGAAGTACAACTTAGAAAACAGTTTTTAGATAATGTACGGAGCTAACAATAACAATAACAAAATAAACACGATAAGCGAGCGCGGCCTACGGCAGTATCTCCTCGTGTCTGTCAGATGGCAACCGAACCAGTCGCAGCGGCAAGGTGCTCGCGGGTGCGCTCCGCGGTGCCGGCGGGGAATAACCGGCCGCAGAATGGACTCGCCCAAAGCCACAAGTTGTGTTCATACATAATTAGAACGGTGAAGTGACTTTGTTCGTCGAACTCGTTGGAATGGCGGAATGGTCGTGGAGTACGCCACATTCTAATACACTAAAAAGAGAAAAAAACAAACAGTACTAAAATTGTGTTTGTTTTTTTTGTTCATTTTAAGTGAAAATGAGAATATGATCAATGTGGTGGAAGTCCATTAAATACGCACCATTATACATAACTCAAATACTCGTCAGATCTCACTGAAATTTAAATGGGACCATATGACAAGCACCAGCTTGAAAATATAAAAAAAGAACATCAAAATCGGTACACCCTGTTAATAAATATAATGTAACACATGTATACAAAAAAATACAGTCGTAATGAGAGAACCTCCTGCTTGTTATGAAATCAGTTAAAAAAAGGTATTTACTACGTACACTAAAAGAACCTAATAATAAACCGTTGTTGAAGGTATTTACAGTATTTAATTTGAGCGGAAGTTAAAATGCACGTGACATTATATTATTCAATTAGTAATTAATATACCCCCGTCTTGAAACAAGGATTACCTACTTCTCCCTTACTTTTGTCATATGGAGACAATTTTATCCACGTTCTGTGTGAATTCTTTAAAATGGAGACATATTTCCACGAAAATTTCAGAAGGAAATAGTGTATATAATAACTTAACTTAATAACTTCTCTGTAGGTCATTTCGTCTTTTGAAATTGGATAAAATCAGGGACTAAAATTAGAAGATAAATATTGTACCTCCAGTCCATGCAAGGCCTGCAAGTCAGTCTCGTGCTTTTTCCATCACGATAACTACCTGGGACAGGTACATATAATTAAAGAATGAGGTGCTTAGACCCAACTTTGAGTCAATAAAATAATGGGTAAGCTTGGCTTAAGATTTCGGCCTACATGCCTTTAGACCCATTACGAATGATTATATTTTCCGCTACATTTGTTTTAGTTTGTGTAAATGACGGACGATTTCGTTAAAGTCGGGTCGGGCATGGTTGATATTACCGCCATCTGACGTCCAATGCCCTTACGTCTATCGTGTAAAGTTAACAAGAACCGTAACATGTGTAAAATAGAAAGGCACGACATATTAAATATTATATTATATGCCTGTTTCTCCCATGCACTCACATCAATCGTATTTTTACTTGTATGGAAACTAATTCCATATACAATTATACGTTTTCCTAAGCAACAACTTTGCAGGTGCGATAAATAAGTGAAGCCGCAATAGCTTAACGACATATCAGGATAGAAATATATAGAAAAACATAATATCATGTTATGTATAATTGTTTCCTTATTTAATAGTTAAAATAGGCTTCGTAACCAGTTCTAATTTCAGTTTAGGGTACCTACGGTTAAGCAAAAAATTACCTCAGACTGCTTGTAAGGTAACACCTGAAAAAAATACAGTTCTGTTGGTGTCCAATTAAAATTTTCATTTTTGATGAAAGCTGTCAAGTTCGATGACGCTTAGATTTCGCAAGCTATGAATCCGATACTAGTCAATCTAGGTAGTCAATCGAATAGTGGTCTAGGATCAATAGTTTCCGAGATGAAGGTCTTTGAAATTTGACAGCTGTTATCTACTTACCATGAAGATCTATCTTTTGAAGCGCTGGTAAAGCTTGCCTAGCCTTTCTCGATTAATCAACTAGGTAAAGCTGTGGTCAGTACCTGGAAAGGTGACCACTAGTAGCATTTACTACTGAGCGCATCCGCATATTATACCCTCCGAAGACAGGGCACGCAATTAAAATCATTACAATAGCAAAATCCTTGTGTGGAAAAGAAAACTATAACAAAAAAGAGGGTTGTTATCATTTTATATTGTTAGGTAATGCACTATACCAACAAAGTTCAACTGGCTCCCTGTTACCGTTACAAGTATAGTCTCGCCGGAACTGGAAAAAGACTGAAACTATTTCTAACACTGAAAATTATGAAATAATTTGCTGAAGGCGGTACCATTATGGTTTAAAACAATTTGATCATAATCATAAAAATGGGAGCATTTTCATGGTTCTAATTCTACAAATTATTTTAAACCTTTCATTATATTTTTTCCTTCTGTAAATGAAACATATTCATAAAGATTCGATGATGCAGTAAAAAGGTGTTCTTTGTTGTTAATAATATTTTGGTCGTACATGGTATATACCCGCATGCGGGTTGAATTGAATACCTTCCTCTCTTATCCTTTATTGAAAGACGATTTAAATTGAAATACACGGGAAACCTTCAACATAGCCTGTAACTTGAACACTAAATACCGATGAAAAAGCTTTTTTTATAACCGCATATATACCGCTAACATTAGGGGTTAAAGTATGATATTACCAATTTTGTACAGAAAAATTGAAACTCGTTATTTTTTAATTTAAATATTTATTTAATCAATATAATTACCATTATTATCTGTGCATTACTACCATCTAATAGGAAGGTTATTAATGCCTTTGCGATATAACTCTGGTGATCTAGATTCGACAAACTGTTGAAAGCATTTTGTACTGCGTCCTGGGAAGAAAACTTTTTATCACGTAGAAAATTGTGCAAATACCGAAAAAAATGGTAGTACTTTGGAGGAAGGTCAGGTGAATGGGTGAAAGGGTGACGGATGGTGTCTAATTGCAGTTCCTGTAGAGTTAAAACTGTTTCTCGTGCTGTATGAGGTCTCGCGTTATCATGGAGCAATAATGGTGAAGATCGATTCATGAGTCGGGGTTCTCTCAGTAGTTTTGTTATCATTGTTGGGAGTTCAGCACAGTAGATATCTGGCGTTATTGCTAGACCAGATCGGAGAAAGCTTATAGTGTATAATATCACCATGCTTAGACCACCAAACAATTTATATTACCTATTTATTGATAAGCTTTGCTTTAAGACACTGTTACAGCGTTTGACCTGGGGTCAGCCATTGCATTCTTCGCTTACGGTTATCGTGAAGAAAAATTCATCACATGTCACAATTCGATCCAATATTCCTTCATTTGTGTATTGATTCAATAAGGCAACACAAGTTTCAACACGAGTTTCTTTCTACAGATCAGTGAAATCACCCGTTTTTAATAGTTTTTTATTTTATTGATAGATGCAAATAAGTCAATATTGTGTGAAAGGTAAGGTAACGTTAAACTATGCGACTAATTCCTGGGTAGTTTGACTCGGATCTCTTACACTTCATTATTATTCATCTGTATCTTACCCGTGGTTAATTCTTCAAATCAAAGTTTCCATCAAGAAAGCGTTTAAACCAAAACCGAACGGTACATTAGCAGTCGCCTCTCCAAACGTAACATTGATATTGCGAGCTGTTTCTGCCGCGTTAGTTCCGTGTCAGAACCCGTTTTAAAATAACACTCGAATTTTTGATGCTTCTATCTTCTTGTTAGTTCTTCAAATCAAAGTTTCCATCACGAAAGCGTTTAAACCAAAATCGAACGGTGCATTAGCAGTCGCCTCTCCAAACGCAACATTGATATTGCGAGCTGTTTCTGCCGCGTTAATTCCGAGTCAGAAGCCGTTTTAAAAAAAACACTCGAATTTTCGATGCTTCCATCTTCTTGTCTAAGCTGCATAAAAAAAACAACTGAAAGTCGATACTCAATTAAATATGTGAACCTAGTGAAAAAAGTTTCACTTAAACCCCATGGTTCCCCCAAGTACCTATTACAATAAAACGGCAATTTCATACTGTGATTTTTTAAAATATTTTTATGACCAGTACCTAATATTAGCCAGTAATATTTTATCAGGTGTCAAAGAGTTACGTATCGGCAAACAACTGTGAACATCATGCACTCGGTAGAGCCCCTATGAGCTCAGTCTTTGAATCAGCGTGGTTCCAATTTCAATAAATAATTTCAATAAATAAATATTTTCATTTAAAGAAGTAAGTTTTAGTTTTATTGTGTAGAACGATAATCCAAAACTCAACATAAATAAAATAAAAAATATTTTACATTCTAAAAGTTACAAGGGTAAAAGTTGTCTACTTAATCAATGTTTTAACTCAAAATAATGATTATTCGATAGATTCTATCAACATGAAAAACATATAACTCATTATAAAAAAAATATCCAGAATAATTGCATTTGTATGGGCAGAAAGCAAGTTTTTTTATGCATGATAGGTTGGCCTTTGACCACTATCTCACCTGATGGTAAGTGATGATGTGGTCAAAGGTGTTGTTCAGGCTTACCTAGAGAATTACTGGCGTCAAGGACTTCTGCCGTTAGGTGCTTGGCGACAGATTTTCTACTTGAGGGTGGTAGCTAGCCAGGCGGGCATTCGCAAAATGCCCTACCACCATGCTATAACGACTGGCCATCCAAAGACTACGGCGGCTTAACGTGCCTACGTTAAGCCGCCGGTCCCGGTTGTTGTCTTCCGAAGCACGGAAGCGCTCAGTAGTAATGTCACCAGCGGTCACCCATCCAACTCATGACCGAGGCGGACGTTGTTTAGCTTTGCTGATCGGTTCAGAATGGTTAAGCAAACTTCGCTACGAGCGCTTCAAAAGTGTTGCCCAATAGTTACATTTCTTACATTTGTCGTAATTGTTAACCCTCTCGTGTAACATGTAACTAATTTTTGCTTTGGAGAATAAATAATTAGTGAAAGTATATAGACCTTTTTATTTATTTAAGAATGCTGTGTTTTCACACTTGCGATACTAAAACGTAATTAAAATATTGCATAAAATGTAGTCTATGTTAGAAAAATAATTGAAAAGTCTGGTTGCTTATATCAGGTGCCCCAAAAGCTATGAGCACCGTGAAAAATAATTGTAGCAAAGTTAAAGGTGTGTTTCTAGGTAGGTAAATTCTCGTTCCTCAAGTTGAAATAAGTATAATTTTTCTTCACAGAAGAAATAAATTGTAGCTATTTTGATTTAATCAACTAGTGGCTCTCCGAGCTGTAGACCTCGCAATTCTGCGAATAGGTATGTAAAGAAGTGTAACTCTTGATTTCAGACTCGTCGACATTACAAGTAACAAAACACGCACAAGCTTCCAAATTCAATCGGATTGGTTAATTGATTTTGGCACTTAGAAATTATCGCATCTAATTGGTCGCTTCAAGGTCATGTTGTCACCTATTCCCGAAATTTTCATATCCGTGTGGATTCTCCAGAATTTTACAATGCACTATAATATTTTTGCAGCAATAAACAACCCAGATGAATATTGATCTGGATGAGAGCACGGTAGACTTTTTAAACCACGCCCGCCGCGGTACATTCTGCGTTGTTGCTTTTGAGATATTATAATAAATGATTTTCTTAGACTTATGAGACCAAGAAAATTAATGACAAGGGGCCCCAGCGAAGGCTAGTTGTATCAGAAATAGGTAGGTAAGTAGAAAATATACAATAACTTTACATACTTGGCTATGTATTTGTCTCGAATTAATATACTAGCTACAAAAACATGGAAAATATATAATCGATTACACGACAGAGAGAAAGAGAGAGAGAGCCTATCACTTTTAGGCAAATGACGTGCGTATCAAGACATTGTCATTAATTTAAGCGCAGGCGTCCATACTTTCAAAACCTTATTATGTATATCTCCGTCATTTCCAAAAAAAAAATTTATGGACTTATCAAACCTGCTTACAAAATTTCATAAGAATCGGTTGAGTAATGCGACCTGTAGTGGAGAACAACCGACATACGAACGCATTTTTGTCTAAGTTGAAGCAGGGGCGCTTCGCTCGAACTAAGTTCTCGCTCGTTCAATAAGTATTAAATAAGGCTTTTTTCTGAGATAGTTAGTAATACCTACACGTCCAGCAAGGCTATATGTTTCCGCACATTTATGTATGCCCTTGTGACAGTGAGCTTTGACTACCGATCACGTGATCAGAGGTTCTTATATGACAAAGACTTGAAAAGTAGTAAGATTTTCATTTTGGTCAGTACTATCGACTTTTGGGGTAACCAACAACCTCATTCGAGCTCTGAAACCCTTATATCCGAGTTTGAGTGCTTGCGTAACGAGTTACGAGACACAGATCCTACACTGCTTGGTGCGACATAAAAGAGGTAAGACAAATATTTGTCAATGCGCCTCATCAATTCATCACCGTGACTGTTTAATCTATTGGTATACAGTATTATATGCATGGATTATAATATGAGAAAGGGAATGAAAGTTAGTGTTAGATGAAAGGATATAAGTATAAGTATCCAAAAGATGTATGGTAGCAACTGTTATAAAAATAGTAAATTGAAAAAAAAACAAATGGAATTGTTTTTGTTTTGACCTTTATTAGAAATTGAAAGCATAACAAGATAACATATCCCCAATGCCACATTAAGTGAGGACACTTTCATGACCATCCGAAACGTGTCCAAATGACACAATTTGTAGAACACAGAGGAATGCTAACACTTTTACTGTAATTATAGTAAAAGTCAGGTACATTAAAAGAAGGATGAAAGTGGAATAAATGCAGCATGATAGTTAAAAAAGGCAATGTAGAGTGAATGAGGACATAATGACTTAATGCTCTGATGGTTTGGACTTAAGTAAGGAGGTAATGAGTGACAAAAGTCGTTTATAAGACGCGAAGGAATAGTTTGAATATTGGCGAATTTTAAGACAATGTCCAGGTCATAAGTAGCTGTAACTAACGAGCGTGTATGAAGAATGTGATGAAAGTGAATGAACTGAGAGGGATATGCCAAGACCTTAGTGATTGTAACTCCATGGTCTCGGTAAGCAGCTATGAGTTTGTATACTCGTATAGAAATAAGATTTTTGAATAAAAAATCAATAATGTCACATTTTCACCCAAAATGTAACTTTTCGCGATTGGAAATGTAACTTTCGATCGAATGGCCCTGGCAGCACTCGCTACGCTAGTCTAGACCGCCGTACTGCAGTCTGCCGCGGCACCTGGCCAAGAACGGGGCGCACGCGGTCACAAGAAAGAATAAAAATATACATTTGCTGGTTTTCTTGAATTAAAAACTGCGTTTTTTAGCCTGACTATTAGTTTCATAGATTCTGATCCTTTTATAACGTAGATTATAACTTTAATCAAACTTTTTGCCGAATTTATTAAACTGCTACAGAATATTAAAAATATTTTTGCCTAAAATGGGAAGAATACCGACGACACATTAGAAAATAATAGGGGTTATTACAGTTATAAAAAAATCGGGCTGCTCCACACAAAGTTGACATACCCAAACCAGGGTCATTATGAAATTATATGTAAATAGTTATTAAGATACCTACATAATGTGCAATACATTTTTTGATTTGATGGTAAATGATGACGCAGTAGACGGAAGTTATTATAACAGTCTTATCCTAGCTTTAAAGGACAGCTGCTGGAATACACCGTTAGGTGTTTGGAGACTGATTTTCAACTTAACGGTTGAAACGGTCTTAATGTAGCTAGGCAGGCATTACCAAAATTACCTACTACCACTGACAACGACACACACAACTATTCCGATCCCATAAATTACCAAATTTATGGATATGAAAGAGGTGTGTGATGCATTATAATATATATTTATGCAAAATTTTGTTTTCATTTGGTTATTTCATTATATCTAATATATATCTCTGTGTGTACTAATTCCGTACACAATGCTTTTTGCCAAAATATTGTATAGATACTTCTTTGTTTTTAGTTTCTTTTCCAGTCCAGTTTGCGTAGCTATAGGTACGCATAAAAAGCGCCAAAATATGATAGATTTTCAAAGATCAAAGGGCAACCAATTGACGGTCCATTTTCAGAGTAAGGTATTAAAAATTTTGGGATGCAAGACAATTGACAACTTCTTCTATGATAATTTATACTAGAAATGTACATAACAGTTGAACACAAACATATTTTCTTCTATTATATTTAATCTAAGTATCAGTCTCTCTTAACAACAATGCGGTATTCGCAGACTAGCTGGTGTATTGTCTCTGCTAATCTGAAGCATGTGTGTTTATGTACCACTGCAGGCTAGGTACCAATGTGATATTATATCATAGCAAGATATTAAGCTTTTTGTTCAGCATTTACTTAAATATTAGGTCCCCACTAGGTAGACTGACAATATACGGAAAGTCAAGGGAGCCAATGGATGTAAATAGCAAAAAGCCGTTCTTTGTGGCGTATAATTATGCCTTTATTCAACAGTTGACTTCTTGCAGGTGATGAGTGATGACTTTCTCTGGAGCTCGCTTATTACGAATAATTCTTATTAATATAATAAGTAACTAGTTCAATAGTCAGCAAGAGAACCAAGAAGATATGTTTATTTAACTGCCCGACGTATATAGGCGTCAGCGACTACCCTAAACAAGATAAAACAAAGTTCAGAAACGCTCTACGACGCTGCATTTTTCAATATGAGAATGCAAAATACCAGACGCTATTTACTGACGCATATTTGTCTGAACGAGTTATCTCCAACAGACACAATACCTACCAGACTAGAAGTGATTATTCAGACTGATACGATTATATTCCTGAATACAAACTACTTATACCGTTTCTTGTGAGGGGCCTTTGGGGTTATCGAGCAGATATTGTGTAGGCAACATTATACAAATAAAAACATGTTTACGAGAAAATTATAGACACTCTCCAGAACCTGGAGAAAAACAATTTTATTGAGGTAAATGAAATGGCTGACTTTATAGCTCAACTGTACCTAATAAAATTGTCGCTTGGCAATCGAAAGCGTCGCTCAGTTTAAATTTGCGAGTGGTGAGGTAAGTGAATAAAGTAAGGCTGCGGTCTGTCTGCCCGCTCGCCGCCGCTCGTGCCTGATGACGAGCGAAGTCCGAAGCCCGTGCCAGTAGACAGCGGAATGTTAGGCTCGGATAGACCTACCCGCGACTAGGAGCGGTTGGAAACCAATGAAATAACCATATTTTTGTTGCAGAAAGGCTTTGAACTAACTTTGGGCTTTTTGAAGCGCTCGTAGCGAGGTTTACTTAGCCGTAATTAATCGATCAGCTAAGTTAAGCTACGTATGCCGCAGTCAGAAGTTGGATGGGTGACCGCTAGCGACATTACTTCTCAGCGCTTCTGTGCTTCGGAAGGCACGTTACTCCGTCGCTGCCGGTTATTGTCTTACGATGGCAGTCGTTACAGCATGGTGGTAGGGCATTTTGCCCTACCACCATGCAGATTTTCTACTTGAGGGGTAGCTAGCCTCGCTCAGCACTATGTGATAAAACATACGAAGAATCTGTGATGGTCTTTATTTTTATACAGTGGCAGTAACTTTTGAGTCTGAACCATTTAAGTACCATTTATCTTATACATATTTACCAATTATTGTTTTATTAATGGCACGCAGCGCCATCACATCGGTCGCGCGTGGCGTTTTAGAGAGACCGCAGCCTTACAAAATAGTTATAAAACAAGGTTAGGTAATTTGAGCAAGGAGTTCTAAGCAATTTGCCATTTCCGTTAGGGCAATCGTTTCCCTCTTCCGACGAGTACCTACCTATAAGCTCTCGTAGATGAGATGTTTAAATTAAATGGGGTGGTAATTTTAAGAGTTCATTTAGCTCTGTTATTAAAGATATGATGTACAGAAACATTGACATTTTAAGGAATCTATTCAGGAGGTAAATAAACAATGGTTTAAATGTTTCAATGACATCATGATCAATACCCACAACATCTAACGTTGAATAAAAGCCTCCCTCATTTACTGGGCTTGCCAAAATCCACTCGGGAGGTGTCTTTGGGATCGCAGTGTAAGGATGTGTATGTCTCCAGCTTACTCAATTGAAATTTCTTAATTCTGAATATGCCAATATTTAGAGCAGATTTAGTGCAATTATGAATACCAATTCAAAATTTAGGTGTCAAATAAACTTAGATGCTACACGTGATTATAAGTGTGTTAGCTGGCGTTATGGTCTCCAGCTGACACATGCTATATATACGAAACGGCTAAAGGTGTGATTATATACTATAGCCAGGGATTTAGCGCATAATTTGTGCCAGTGGCACAAAAAAATTGAAACACCTTACTTGAAAACTGTAGTAGTAATGATCCGATTACAACGTGTAAGCTGGGGACCACGTGTCTACAGCTGCTCATCTGTATCTTCTGAACGAATGGGCCTACGACTTTGTTTAATATGTCAAAATTTAGCGCCAAATTTGTGCCATCGGCACTAAAACTTTCAAGTCTGTGGCTATTAAGGTTTTGGAGCTACAAGCTCAAATAAACGTGTAAGCTGGAGACACATGTCCCCAGCTAGCACATGCTGTACAGCTCAAATGGGAAAGGCTAGACTACTGTTTAATATCTTAAAATGTTGGGTAGAATTTGTGCCATCGGCACCAAAATTTTCAAAACAATGGGCCTCATAGTTTTTGCGTAATAAGCAAAAACATTTCTTCCCGCCTAATTATTTAAATATTTCGTTGAAAACGTTACTGTACGCGGCGTTGCCTTTCCGATGACTGTAGCTACAATCTGTCTTGAACCTTATTTCTATAGGCTTAGAAACTATTATCACTTTCATACAAAATAAACGCCGTTGAGACATAGGCTAGGAGCATGAAGGTTTAAATATAATCTGACAAATATTTTATACTATGCATGCTTTCCGGATTTCAAAGTTATTGAAGCCGTCACTATTGACGAGTGGTCGTTTTAAAACGTTACGGGTTTCGAAAACTATCTTCCCATCGTTGCAATAGGGGTTTTTCAGTTTTCGTTCTGAAATGAAACTATTTAGATATTCTGAGTTTTGAAAATCCGACGTATTGAATAAGGATATATTACGCGGAAGTCCACGTTTGTAGCTAGTTAGCGCCTACATGCAAGACACCAGCCGATATATATGCCCTTAGGCACGTGGGAAAAATGGGCGGGAAGGACCTACTTTCAGAGGACCCGCTCGTCGCTCCGTCACAAGAAGCCTATCACTAAACACACCCTACAAATGATTAATTGATCAATTAACAAATGCTATGGATTTTTTGTAAGGGATACGCTCCTTTGTCCTCGATGTTGTCCGCACGTATTAAATGATTTAATACGTTCCTTTGGGCATATTCGTAGACCCTCAGAATATGGGACGGCAATAGCATCCCTCACAGGATGCTATTGCCGTATTCTGTGACCTTTCTAAGGCATTTGACTGTGTAGAGCACCGCACTCTGATTCGAAAACTTTCACATTATGGTATTCATGGAAAAGCTCTGGATCTTATAAAGTCATATCTGTCAGACAGGCTACAGAAGGTTAGAATAAATGGCAATACTTCTTCCGGGTCTTTGGTAAGAATAGGCGTACCGCAAGGATCAATTTTAGGACCTTTTCTGATTCTAGCTTATATAAATGATCTGCCTTGCATGGTTAAAAATTTCTGCGATATAGTTTTATTCGCAGATGATACCTCCCTAATTTTTAAAGTAGATAGGAGGGATAGTGAACTTATTCATGTAAATAATGTGTTATCTATGATCTCTAAGTGGTTCGCGGCTAATAATCTTCTCTTAAATTCAAAAAAGACCAAATGTTTAAAGTTTTCTTTACCAAATGTTACTTATGTTGAACCAAACATTAAGCTTGGCCTAGAAAAACTCTCTTTTGACAATGCGACAGTCTTCCTGGGAATTAAAATGGATTCAACTTTACAGTGGAATCCACATATACATGATCTATCTGGAAGACTTAGTTCTGCTGCATATGCAGTTCGTAAGATAAGACAGCTAACAGACGTAGCTACTGCTAGGCTCGTTTATTTCGCGTACTTCCACAGTATTATGTCTTATGGTATATTGCTGTGGGGAGCTGCTGCTGAGATAGAGACAATCTTTATCTTACAAAAGCGTGCAATTCGAGCCATATATGAAATGGATCCTAGGGAATCCCTGAGAGATATTTTTAAAGAAATTGATATTTTAACTTTACCAAGTCTGTATATATTTGAAAATATTATGTATGTTCGTAAAAATTTGAGCAAATTTAAATCAAACAGTGACACTCACGATTATAACACTAGGAATAAAGATAAAATAGCGGTGCCAGGTTTTAGATTAGCAAAGACAAATAAAAGGTCCTTCTTAGGAAATTGTGTGCGGTTTTATAATAAATTGCCCAAACATATTACAACGCTCACAGAAAGAAAATTCAAGTTGCATGTGAAGAATATTTTGATAAAGAAATCTTACTACACAGTTTGTGATTACTTAAACGACAAAAATGCTTGGACTGGTTCGCCTCTGCCAAGCTAGCGCCTAACACCTACGTAATGTAAATTAAGTATTGTAATAATTTTATTATATAGTATGTACTTAACACATTTTTAAAAAAACCTTTAAAAGAATGGCCCCGAGTTTCTTGCCCGTTCTTCTCGCAGTGGCTCTATAACTTTTGTTTGCTGAACGTGGCAGTACAATGTAGTATATTTCAATATTAAAATTTGTAATTGACCTTCATAAGAGCGTCGTAGACGCCTAAATTGAATAAATGATTTTGACTTTGACTTTGACTTTGACTTTATGAATATATAAGAAATTATCAGTCCAGTCGAAGAAAATGTACTCGTATATACCTATATAACTTTTTTTTTATTGCTTATAGGTATGCCTTTGACCACAATCTCACCTGATGGTAAGTGATGATCTGGTCGAAGGTGTTCGTAAAAATTTGAGCAAATTTAAATCAAACAGTGACACTCACGATTATAACACTAGGAATAAAGATAAAATAGCGGTGCCAGGTTTTAGATTAGCAAAGACAAATAAAAGGTCCTTCTTAGGAAATTGTGTGCGGTTTTATAATAAATTGCCCAAACATATTACAACGCTCACAGAAAGAAAATTCAAGTTGCATGTGAAGAATATTTTGATAAAGAAATCTTACTACACAGTTTGTGATTACTTAAACGACAAAAATGCTTGGACTGGTTCGCCTCTGCCAAGCTAGCGCCTAACACCTACGTAATGTAAATTAAGTATTGTAATAATTTTATTATATAGTATGTACTTAACACATTTTTAAAAAAACCTTTAAAAGAATGGCCCCGAGTTTCTTGCCCGTTCTTCTCGCAGTGGCTCTATAACTTTTGTTTGCTGAACGTGGCAGTACAATGTAGTATATTTCAATATTAAAATTTGTAATTGACCTTCATAAGAGCGTCGTAGACGCCTAAATTGAATAAATGATTTTGACTTTGACTTTGACTTTGACTTTATGAATATATAAGAAATTATCAGTCCAGTCGAAGAAAATGTACTCGTATATACCTATATAACTTTTTTTTTATTGCTTATAGGTATGCCTTTGACCACAATCTCACCTGATGGTAAGATGATCTGGTCGAAGGTGTTAACAGGCTTAACCTAGAATTACTGGCTCTCAAGGACAGCTGCCGGAACACACCGTTAGGTGCTTGTCGACAGATTTTCTACTTGAGGGTGGTCGCTAGCCGGGCGGGCATTCGCAAAATGCCCTACCATCATGCGGTGAAGCGAAAGCCCGCGGCGGGATTCAAATCATGGACCTGCTGCGCGGCAGTCCATTTCCAATGCCACTGAGCCATCACTGCTTCAAAACCTATCTTTTTCTAATACGCTACGCGCAACGGCTGCCTTGTGAAACACCGTAATGCTTATTTTCACAGAATATGACTTAGTATGGCAAATTGCCATACTAACACATTCACACACATTCTGTGAAAATTTCAACCGGTAACCTATTACCGTTCCAAAGATACAGACCTATAAAGGTCAGCTATCCATGTTGCTTTGTAATAGGTTCCTGTTTTCTAGTACGGAACCCAAAAATTGTTATTTAGCTACGAAAATATGTAGGTATTTACACTTATAGGTATCTATAAACTAATATTTAACATTTTGTTTGTTCACATTAACGAAATACACTACGACCTTCCCTACCTACATTTAAAAACAGACTGCAAAAACATCCCGCTCTATCAAATAATACAAACAACTGCAAGCTAGTGAGATAGGTACATACCGGCTATACATACGAGTAGTTGTTACGCATGCATGTAGGCGCTAACTAGCTACAAACGTGGACTTCCGCGTAATATATCCTTATTCAATACGTCGGATTTTCAAAACTCAGAATATCTAAATAGTTTCATTTCAGAACGAAAACTGAAAAACCCCTATTGCAACGATGGGAAGATAGTTTTCGAAACCCGTAACGTTTTAAAACGACCACTCGTCAATAGTGACGGCTTCAATAACTTTGAAATCCGGAAAGCATGCATAGTATAAAATATTTGTCAGATTATATTTAAACCTTCATGCTCCTAGCCTATGTCTCAACGGCGTTTATTTTGTATGAAAGTGATAATAGTTTCTAAGCCTATAGAAATAAGGTTCAAGACAGATTGTAGCTACAGTCATCGGAAAGGCAACGCCGCGTACAGTAACGTTTTCAACGAAATATTTAAATAATTAGGCGGGAAGAAATGTTTTTGCTTATTACGCAAAAACTATGAGGCCCATTGTTTTGAAAATTTTGGTGCCGATGGCACAAATTCTACCCAACATTTTAAGATATTAAACAGTAGTCTAGCCTTTCCCATTTGAGCTGTACAGCATGTGCTAGCTGGGGACATGTGTCTCCAGCTTACACGTTTATTTGAGCTTGTAGCTCCAAAACCTTAATAGCCACAGACTTGAAAGTTTTAGTGCCGATGGCACAAATTTGGCGCTAAATTTTGACATATTAAACAAAGTCGTAGGCCCATTCGTTCAGAAGATACAGATGAGCAGCTGTAGACACGTGGTCCCCAGCTTACACGTTGTAATCCGACACCGACGCCTATTCCAACAATGACACCGACGCCGACGTCGACGCCGATGCGACGCCAAAACTGACACCTATTCCGACACCGACGCCTATTCCAACAATGACACCGATGCCGACGCCGTCACCTATTCCAACAATGACACCGACGCCAACGCCGACGCCGATGAGACGCCGAAACTGACACCAATTCCAACACCGACGCCTATTCCAACAATGACACCGACGCCGACGCCGACATCAATGCCAACAATGACACTGACGCCTACGCCGACACCTATTCCAACAATGACACCGACGCCGACACCTATTCCAACAATGACACCGACGCCGACGCCGACACCTATGCCAACAATGACACCGACGCCTACGCCGACACCTATTCCAACAATGACACCGACGCCGACGCCGACACCTATTCCAACAATGAGACCGACGCCGACGCTGACACCTATTCCAACAATGACACCGACGCCGACGCCGACACCTATGCCAACAATGACACCGACGTCGGCGTCGACACCTATTCCAACAATGAGACCGACGCCGACGCCGACACCTATTCCAACAATGACACCGACGCAGACGCCGACACCTATTCCAACAAGGACACCGACGCCGACGCCGACGCCGATGCGACGCCGAAACTGATACCTATTCCGACACCGACGCCTATTCTAACAATGACACCGACGCCGACGTCGACGCCGATGCGACGCCAAAACTGACACCTATTCCGACACCGACGCCTATTCCAACAATGACACCGACGCCGACGCTGACGCCGACACCTATTCCAACAAGGACACCGACGCCGACGCCGACGCCGATGCGACGCCGAAACTGACACCTATTCGGACACCGACGCCTATTCTAACAATGACACCGACGCCGACGCCGACGCCGATGCGACGCCGAAACTGACACCAATTCCGACACCGACGCCTATTCCAACAATGACACCGACGCCGACGTCGACGCCGATGCGACGCCAAAACTGACACCTATTCCGACACCGACGCCTATTCCAACAATGACACCGATGCCGACGCCGTCACCTATTCCAACAATGACACCGACGCCGACGCCGACGCCGATGCGACGCCGAAACTGACACCAATTCCGACACCGACGCCTATTCCAACAATGACACCGACGCCGACGTCGACGCCGATGCGACGCCAAAACTGACACCTATTCCGACACCGACGCCTATTCCAACAATGACACCGATGCCGACGCCGTCACCTATTCCAACAATGACACCGACGCCGACGCCGACGCCGATGAGACGCCGAAACTGACACCAATTCCAACACCGACGCCTATTCCAACAATGACACCGACGCCGACGCCGACATCAATGCCAACAATGACACCGACGCCTACGCCGACACCTATTCCAACAATGGCACCGACGCCGACACCATTCCAACAATGACACCGACGCCGACGCCGACACCTATGCCAACAATGACACCGACGCCTACGCCGACACCTATTCCAACAATGACACCGACGCCGACGCCGACACCTATTCCAACAATGAGACCGACGCCGACGCCGACACCTATTCCAACAATGACACCGACGCCTATTTCAACAATGACACCGACGCCGACGCCGACGCCGATGCGACGCCGAAACTGACACCTATTCCGACACCGACGCCTTTTCCAACAACGACACCGACGCCGATGCGACGCCGAAACTGACACCTATTCCGACACCGACGCCTATTCCAACAACGACACCGACGCCGACGCAGACACCTATTCCAACAATGACACCGACGCCGACGTCGACGCCGATGCGACGCCAAAACTGACCCTATTCCGACACCGACGCCTTTTCTAACAATGACACCGACGCCGACACCTATTCCAACAATGACAACGACGCCGACGCCGACACCTATTCCAACAATGACACCGACGCTGACGCCGACGCCGATGCAACGCCGAAACTGACACCTATTCCGACACCGACGCCTATTCCAACAATGACACCGACGCCGACGCAGACACCTATTCCAACAATGACACCGACGCCGACGCCGACGCCGATGCGACGCTGAAACTGACACCAATTCCGACACCGACGCCTATTCCAACAATGACACCGACGCCGATGCCGACGCCGATGCGACGCCGAAACTGACACCTATTCCGACACCGACGCCTATTCCAACAATGAAACTGACGCCGACGCCGACGCCGATGCGACGCCGAAACTGACACCAATTCCGACACCGACGCCTATTCCAACAATGACACCGACGCCGATGCCAACGCCGATGCGACGCCAAAACTGACACCTATTCCGACACCGACGCCTATTCCAACAATGACACCGACGCCGACGCCGACACCTATGCCAACAATGACACCGACGCCTACGCCGACACCTATTCCAACAATGACACCGACGCCGACGCCGACACCTATTCCAACAATGAGACCGACGCCGACGCCGACGCCTATTCCAACAATGACACCGACGCCTATTCCAACAATGACACCGACGTCGGCGTCGACACCTATTCCAACAATGAGACCGACGCCGACGTCGACGCCGATGCGACGCCAAAACTGACACCTATTCCGACACCGACGCCTATTCCAACAATGACACCGACGCCGACGCCGACGCCGACACCTATTCCAACAAGGACACCGACGCCGACGCCGATGCGACGCCGAAACTGACACCTATTCGGACACCGACGCCTATTCTAACAATGACACCGACGCCGACGCCGACGCTGATGCGACGCCGAAACTGACACCAATTCCGACACCGACGCCTATTCCGACAATGACACCGACGCCGACGTCGACGCCGATGCGACGCCAAAACTGACACCTATTCCGACACCGACGCCTATTCCAACAATGAGACCGACGCCGACACCTATTCCAACAATGACACCGATGCAGACGCCGACACCTATTCCAACAAGGACACCGACGCCGACGCCGACGCCGATGCGACGCCGAAACTGACACCTATTCCGACACCGACGCCTATTCCAACAATGACACCGACGCCGACGTCGACGCCGATGCGACGCCAAAACTGACACCTATTCCGACACCGACGCCTATTCCAACAATGACACCGACGCCGACGCCGACGCCGACACCTATTCCAACAAGGACACCGACGCCGACGCCGACACCTATGCCAACAATGACACCGACGCCTACGCCGACATCTATTCCAACAATGACACCGACGCCGACGCCGACACCTATTCCAACAATGAGACCGACGCCGACACCTATTCCAACAATGACACCGATGCAGACGCCGACACCTATTCCAACAAGGACACCGACGCCGACGCCGACGCCGATGCGACGCCGAAACTGATACCTATTCCGACACCGACGCCTATTCTAACAATGACACCGACGCCGACGTCGACGCCGATGCGACGCCAAAACTGACACCTATTCCGACACCGACGCCTATTCCAACAATGACACCGACGCCGACGCCGACGCCGACACCTATTCCAACAAGGACACCGACGCCGACGCCGACGCCGATGCGACGCCGAAACTGACACCTATTCGGACACCGACGCCTATTCTAACAATGACACCGACGCCGACGCCGACGCCGATGCGACGCCTAAACTGACACCAATTCCGACACCGACGCCTATTCCAACAATGACACCGACGCCGACGTCGACGTCGATGCGACGCCAAAACTGACACCTATTCCGACACCGACGCCTATTCCAACAATGACACCGATGCCGACGCCGTCACCTATTCCAACAATGACACCGACGCCGACGCCGACGCCGATGAGACGCCGAAACTGACACCAATTCCAACACCGACGCCTATTCCAACAATGACACCGACGCCGACGCCGACATCAATGCCAACAATGACACCGACGCCTACGCCGACACCTATTCCAACAATGACACCGACGCCGACACCATTCCAACAATGACACCGACGCCGACGCCGACACCTATGCCAACAATGACACCGACGCCTACGCCGACACCTATTCCAACAATGACACCGACGCCGACGCCGACACCTATTCCAACAATGAGACCGACGCCGACGCCGACACCTATTCCAACAATGACACCGACGCCTATTCCAACAATGACACCGACGCCGACGCCGACGCCGATGCGACGCCGAAACTGACACCTATTCCGACACCGACGCCTATTCCAACAACGACACCGACGCCGATGCGACGCCGAAACTGATGCCTATTCCGACACCGACGCCTTTTCCAACAACGACACCGACGCCGACGCAGACACCTATTCCAACAATGACACCGACGCCGACGTCAACGCCGATGCGACGCCAAAACTGACCCTATTCCGACACCGACGCCTTTTCTAACAATGACACCGACGCCGACACCTATTCCAACAATGACAACGACGCCGACGCCGACACCTATTCCAACAATGACACCGACGCCGACGCCGACGCCGATGCAACGCCGAAACTGACACCTATTCCGACACCGACGCCTATTCCAACAATGACACCGACGCCGACGCAGACACCTATTCCAACAATGACACCGACGCCGACGTCGACGCCGATGCGACGCTGAAACTGACACCAATTCCGACACCGACGCCTATTCCAACAATGACACCGACGCCGATGCCGACGCCGATGCGACGCCGAAACTGACACCTATTCCGACACCGACGCCTATTCCAACAATGACACCGACGCCGACGCCGACGCCAACGCCGATGCGACGCCGAAACTGACACCAATTCCGACACCGACGCCTATTCCAACAATGACACCGACGCCGATGCCAACGCCGATGCGACGCCGAAACTGACACCTATTCCGACACCGACGCCTATTCCAACAATGACACCGACGCAGACGCCGACACCTATTCCAACAATGACACCGACGCTGACGCCGACGACGATGCGACGCCGAAACTGACACCTATTCCGACACCGACGCCTATTCCAACAATGACACCGACGCCGACGCCGACACCTATTCCAACAAGGACACCGACGCCGACGCCGACGCCGATGCGACGCCGAAACTGACACATATTCGGACACCGACGCCTATTCTAACAATGACACCGACGCCGACGCCGACGCCGATGCGACGCCGAAACTGACACCAATTCCGACACCGACGCCTATTCCAACAATGACACCGACGCCGACGTCGACGCCGATGCGACGCCAAAACTGACACCTATTCCGACACCGACGCCTATTCCAACAATGACACCGATGCCGACGCCGTCACCTATTCCAACAATGACACCGACGCCGACGCCGACGCCGATGAGACGCCGAAACTGACACCAATTCCAACACCGACGCCTATTCCAACAATGACACCGACGCCGACGCCGACATCAATGCCAAAAATGACACCGACGCCTACGCTGACACCTATTCCAACAATGACACCGACGCCGACACCTATTCCAACAATGACACCGACGCCGACGCCGACACCTATGCCAACAATGACACCGACGCCTACGCCGACACCTATTCCAACAATGACACCGACGCCGACGTCGACGCCGATGCGACGCCAAAACTGACACCTATTCCGACACCGATGCCTATTCCAACAATGACACCGATGCCGACGCCGTCACCTATTCCAACAATGACACCGACGCCGACGCCGACGCCGATGAGACGCCGAAACTGACACCAATTCCAACACCGACGCCTATTCCAACAATGACACCGACGCCGACGCCGACATCAATGCCAAAAATGACACCGACGCCTACGCTGACACCTATTCCAACAATGACACCGACGCCGACACCTATTCCAACAATGACACCGACGCCGACGCCGACACCTATGCCAACAATGACACCGACGCCTACGCCGACACCTATTCCAACAATGACACCGACGCCAACGCCGACACCTATTCCAACAATGAGACCGACGCCGACGCCGACACCTATTCCAACAATGACACCGACGCCTATTCCAACAATGACACCGACGTCGGTTTCGACACCTATTCCAACAATGAGACCGACGCCGACGCCGACACCTATTCCAACAATGACACCGACGCAGACGCCGACACCTATTCCAACAAGGACACCGACGCCGACGCCGACGCCGATGCGACGCCGAAACTGATACCTATTCCGACACCGACGCCTATTCTAACAATGACACCGACGCCGACGCCGACACCTATGCCAACAATGACACCGACGCCTACGCCGACACCTATTCCAACAATGACACCGACGCCGACGCCGACACCTATTCCAACAATGAGACCGACGCCGACACCTATTCCAACAATGACACCGATGCAGACGCCGACACCTATTCCAACAAGGACACCGACGCCGACGCCGACGCCGATGCGACGCCGAAACTGACACCTATTCCGACACCGACGCCTATTCCAACAATGACACCGACGCCGACGTCGACGCCGATGCGACGCCAAAACTGACACCTATTCCGACACCGACGCCTATTCCAACAATGACACCGACGCCGACGCCGACGCCGATGCGACGCCGAAACTGACACCTATTCGGACACCGACGCCTATTCTAACAATGACACCGACGCCGACGCCGACGCCGATGCGACGCCGAAACTGACACCAATTCCGACACCGACACCTATTCCAACAATGACACCGACGCCGACGTCGACGCCGATGCGACGCCAAAACTGACACCTATTCCGACACCGACGCCTATTCCAACAATGACACCGATGCCGACGCTGTCACCTATTCCAACAATGACACCGACGCCGACGCCGACGCCGATGAGACGCCGAAACTGACACCAATTCCAACACCGACGCCTATTCCAACAATGACACCGACGCCGACATCAATGCCAACAATGACACCGACGCCTACGCCGACACCTATTCCAACAATGACACCGACGCCGACACCTATTCCAACAATGACATCGACGCCGACGCCGACACCTATGCCAACAATGACACCGACGCCTACGCCGACACCTATTCCAACAATGACACCGACGCCGACGCCGACACCTATTCCAACAATGAGACCGACGCCGACGCCGACACCTATTCCAACAATGACACCGACGCCTATTCCAACAATGACACCGACGCCGACGCCGATGCCGATGCGACGCCGAAACTGACACCTATTCCGACACCGACGCCTATTCCAACAACGACACCGACGCCGATGCGACGCCGAAACTGACACCTATTCCGACACCGACGCCTATTCCAACAACGACACCGACGCCGACGCAGACACCTATTCCATCAATGACACCGACGCCGACGTCGACGCCGATGCGACGCCAAAACTGACCCTATTCCGACACCGACGCCTTTTCTAACAATGACACCGACGCCGACACCTATTCCAACAATGACAACGACGCCGACGCCGACACCTATTCCAACAATGACACCGACGCCGACGCCGACGCCGATGCAACGCCGAAACTGACACCTATTCCGACACCGACGCCTATTCCAACAATGACACCGACGCCGACGCAGACACCTATTCCAACAATGACAACGACGCCGACGCTGACGCCGATGCGACGCTGAAACTGACACCTATTCCGACACCGACGCCTATTCCAACAATGACACCGACGCCGACGCCGACGCCGATGCGACGCCGAAACTGACACCAATTCCGACACCGACGCCTATTCCAACAATGACACCGACGCCGATGCCGACGCCGATGCGACGCCGAAACTGACACCTATTCCGACACCGACGCCTATTCCAACAATGACACCGACGCAGACGCCGACACCTATTCCAACAATGACACCGACGCCGACGCTGACGACGATGCGACGCCGAAACTGACACCTATTCCGACACCGACGCCTATTCCAACAATCACACCGACGCCGACGCCGACACCTATTCCAACAATGACACCGACGCCGACGCCGACGCCGATGCGACGCCGAAACTGACACCTATTCGGACACCGACGCTGATGCTGTCACCAATTTTAATACCGACACCTTTTCCGACACTGACACCGAGTTCGACGCCTATTCCGACACTGACACTTATATTTTTACTGACACCAACGCCGACGCCCTTTCTGATACCGACGCCGACAGTTAAATAAATTGATCTTCTTTTTAAAATAAAATTTAAAAAAAAAAAAAAGAAAATGATTTTTTTAACTTTATTGAGTCTATAATTGCGTTCACCTCTGATTTTGAAGGGCAGTCAGTGCGCTCTAAGGTTTTCTCGTACGCGGACGTACGTTTATTCCAAACAAACGGAGTTAGACAGGTTTCCGGTCGCGGCGATCGGATGTGCTAGCAAGGATTGCTATAGATATTAGTGAATATAAACATGTGGTTTATTTGTGTGAGTGACCGTTATTTTGGACGCCGTGCGTTCCTTTTGGTGGAAGGATGAGCAAGCTGTTGGCGGGCGGACAACATCGAGGACAAAGGAGCGTATCCCTTACAAAAAATCCATAGCATTTGTTAATTGATCACATTGTTTGGGACTACGGGGATCAAAAGGGGCCCCATTCCCAAACAAGTGTCCTAAAACAAAGCTTTAAGAAGCAAAGGTTTTAGCAAAGCAAAGGTAAGTATAGTTAGGCAGAGATTTGAAATACTTACATAGATTAGTTATATCCGAACACCACTGCTCTAAAAGCTTACTAGAATTTACCTATATACATACCTACGCCCATGTATATGCAGTTTGTAATGACAAGGAAAGAACGTTCAAATATTATGCGTCATATCTGTTGTTAGAAAGAGATAAATGAGCAATTCGTGTTACCACCGAATAGAGATCCGCGCCACGCCGGCGTGCCGCCGCCGAGTTACCTCGGCGCGCCGCCGCCGCGCCGCCGCCGGGTCATGAACAAATTCACGCCGACGTCGAAAATCAATTTAGAGTTTTCTGCCGTGAGGTGCATTACCCTGGATAGCTGAGGTGTGGGGGAGTGCTCCGACCGGAATCCGAACTGCTCCGGTCGGGACTTCGTGTGAGGGGCTATCCGACTTAAGAAGAGGCGTTCAAAGACTTTCGAAATGCATGTAAGTAGAGTGATAGGCCTGTAATTCTCGGGTCTCCAAACGTCTTTGCCGGGTTTCGGGAACATATCCACGTGGCTCATTTTTCATTGAGAGGGTAAGTGCTCCGTGCGCAGGATCCCGTTAAACAGGCGCGTGATAGCTGCCGTGGGTTTAGAGGACAGGTGACGGATCACTGTCCAATATCTTCTTCTGTGTTTTATGGGACACTGAAGTATTCATCGAGGAACTGTTCCACAGAGTCTGAGTGTTCTCTGTTCACTGTGGGATTGGGCTTGAATAAGTTCTCAAGGGATTGGGCAAATATTTCTGCCATGTCCTCTGCTCTGTATCTCAAGTTGCAATTTTCGTGGAAAAGACAACGAATTGGTTCTGAGTGTTTCCTAAGTTGCCTGCAGAGTTTGTGGAGTGAGGCCCAGTTCTGTGGATGGGGTCTCATTAATGTTGCCAGGTTTTTCTGAACAGGCGTTTTTCTTTTATGAGCTCTCTTATACAGCGGGGGAGGATGGGCAATCTCGATTCTCCTTAGGGGTTTTCTTTAATTGTGGAGGTATGAAGTGCCTTCTGCGTGCATTGAGTGATCTCTTCTGCAAGATTGTCCACTTCTGATGGGGTTGTGACATGCCTTGAAGTTGAGGTATCTCATGCGGTTTTCATAAACTTAGGCCAGTCGATTTTGGGCTTTTGTGGAAGTTTGTGTATCGGTTGGTGGCAAGATATCTCTATTCCACTATATAGGTAAAAAAATCAATAACACGCCGGCTACGCCGCGCCGCGCCGTGTACGTTTACCAGCGCGCCGCTGCCGACTTTCATGACCGCGGCGCGGACTTCTAATTTGAAGTGACATAATATACCAATTAAACATCCAGAAGAGTATTTACTTTTATCTAACATAAATAAAGAAAACACACACCAGCCATGTACGTCTAAAGAAATATCAATCTCTGAAAAAGTTAAGGATTTATGTGTCGGTGTATAATGCGTCGTATTGTTAAGTAACTTAAAAAAATTTACAAAACTACTGATAGAACACTGCAGCACAGAAGCCCAAGATTTTGACTCCCAATCCAAAGATTATGATAACGAATACGATTATGCAGAGCCACAAAACTTTATTAGTGTTGCACAAGAAGAAAGTCAAAATGTATTAAATGTTGATAGCATTATCAACACCATGAACAGTGAATCGATCAAGCCACGTGTAATGCTCTGCGCTGCACAAACCCTTCAACTTGCCGTAAAAGACGCAATAAGACGTTCTAATAAGTGGATAAGTCTCACCTATAGAGTAATAACGCTATCCACCAAAGAACAAAATATTAGTATACTAAAGAAGGACAACAAATTCCTACTAAAATGTTCGCAAGTACGATTCGGCACTCCCCGCAAAATCCTGAATTAATAACTGGGTATAGTTCGCGAAAAAGAAATAACTTCTTGAACTGGTGCATAATTAACACTTATTTATGATTTTCTTTTCTCATCAACATTTTCTGTGCTTAAATAAAAAAAAACAAAATACCTTTTTTATTAGAAAAAAGGTATTTTGATATTTTATATCATATATAATATATATATATATATATATATATATATATATATAAATTTAATAACTTTTCTTTCAATATAAGAAGTAAATAATTAGAAGATTCAGCTTAAATATTCCCGTATAATAAAAATTTACAGCGAAAATGGAAACTAACAAAATACTTTATAACCAACTATAATATAAGCAAACATTCTAGCTGGGTTTCTAAACTTTCTACATGGGCGCGGGTGTGAGACGCTGTGAATAGGCACGCGGGCAGCACCGCGCGCCGTCCTCAAACCCCTTACGGGTCCCTCTGAAACCTAAAATATAATATCTGCGCAACCAGAAGCGCGATGTTCGAGGGGCTCATAAAGATTTGCGCTAACTATACAAAACCTTTATCGATGTATGAGTCCGACTCGCTCTTGGCCAGTTTTTTACCGATCAGCTCTGTAACGGCTTAGATTGGGTAAAGTTTCGTGAGATTATAGATACCCTAGTATAAAATACCTACCTATTTATACTTTTCATCACAGAACTCATGGATAAAGACTCAGTTTGACTAAAAATAAAAATACCGGATAATTCAAAAGATCAGATATACCTACCGGGAAAATTTAAATGATTCAAAACCTAATTTGCGAAAATATTAAGTACCTATCTATATATTAGTAGGTTACATAATATTTTATGTACTTGTAATATAATATTACTTACTTGTAGTGGCCGCTAGTGAAAAATGCGCAAACTTAAGGGATACTTAGTTTTGGGCCAATCAATTAGGTAGAATTTTACTTAAATGCAATATTTTTTTTTATATCAATGGCTAGTATAAACCACTAACTCAGGAATTTTAACTTACCGCAATCCCAACCCAAGCCGAATGACTAATGGATTTTAGGTAACTATTATATAACACGTTTTTCCCCTCACCTTTCAAATAAGACATTTACGATCAAAAACCCAAAGTATAGGGTAACCCAGGGTTACCCACCACCAACCCAGGTTTTTAAAAAGTTACAAATACCTCTTCATTCGAAAACCCTAAGCAAAGGGTTACCCTATGGTGTAAAGGGTTATTGATACTTCTAGAAACAAAAGCCCAAACGAAAGGGTAACCCTAACCTATGGAAGGGTTACCCTTTGGTAGGGTTACCCTTTGGTTAGTGTTACAGTTTCTTTTAAGGTTACAGAAAGTTACAAATACCGCTTATATCGAAAACCATAAGCATAGGGTTACCCTATCGTTGGGTTGAAGGCAGGGTAACCGTTTAAATTGGTAACCTCATAGAAATGGTTTTTGATAAATGAAAAACCCTTTCGAAAGGCTTAACCGAAAACCGGGGTTGTACGGTCCCTGAATTTAAATGTCATCGATTATTTTAATAGTGCATTTGTGTTTGCATGTCATGATATTGTATGGATCTTATAATGAAAGCTTTTATCTTTTTTAAATTGCCTATTTTGAAACGTTTCTTCTTTCTTTGCTTCTTCGAAATGATTTCCAGATATATTGCATCCTTTACTAGTGCTAGGATTTTGGTCAGTATTATGTTTATATAATTTAATTTGCTGTATCTTATTTCCGGCGGTAAGACGGAGTTTTTATTCTCCTGTTAAGCTTGGTAAATCAATATTATGTCCTTCTGTTAACTCGTTTCCTGTTTTACTGGATAAATCGGTATTCTCTTCTTCTGTTAGTGCGATTCTTATTTCCTTTACAAATTCGGTATTTTGTTGTCCTGTTAACCCGCTTTTTGTGTCTGTCCACCAAACGAGAAAAAGTGTGTTCCACACACACATTAGAAACCACACACTCCACACACACAGACCAGAAATCAAAGCGGAAAGTTGTAACTATAGCGACGTGACAGACACTTACTAGCAAGCGGCAACAGAAAACATGACACCTAAAATTTTGACCAATGTTTTACTAGAAGAAATATATGTTCTATGGCTTAATTACAAAAAATATATATGATATAGCGATACATACATTTGCTGCACGTCCGCGCGTCTCTTGCTTGCGGCTGCTTTATTAATCTTTTATTTTTGATTTAGTAAGTCAGCCCTAAGAAAGCGCATCAGTCATATGATGGTCAATGGTGAATGCTGCTATCATCACAGGCTGTACATAGCGAAAGTAACGCTAAGTCTAGCGCATTAGACACGTATTTGCGTTTACTGATCTGATAGTGGTAGCGATTAAATTTGTAGGTATTTTTTCTCTTTGAAAGGACAGAGTTAGATCTATTAGTAGGTAATCTGTGCCCTGGTCTTGATTAGTAAATAAAAGAGAACTGAACTTACCATTTTGCTTTCGATCAACGTTGCACCGTGGATCCACCTTGAAATTCGAAATGAGATTACTCGGATTAAGATTACTCTTAGCCCGGCAGCACTCATCATGCCACAATCGGTATCCTACTAGATTGTATTATAAATATGTATCATAATTCATAATGTGCTGTAATTGCGTTAGATATACTAAGGATGACTAATTGATTTGATGTTTTGATTAAATTGATACTAAATTAGTATGTAACATTGCGTTTTTATTTGTAGTATTCGAAAACAATTCTTCTATTGAATACTAGTCATAAACATTCTACATGGATATAAAGTTCCTATGCTTATTCAGCCTTTGAAAACGAATCGAATAATCCCAAAGATTAAATCACATCTGCTCTTACGCTGCTTATGCTTAGGATCTTTGTTAGAAATGTTTAACGCATAGAGCAATGCGTTGTTTCTCCTTAGAAGAAATATGAATATATTGCACTTAAGGTAAAAAAAATTGGGTAATTGATTCAAATAGATCTCGTTCCGTAGATTCCGAATATGTATACATTTCAATTTCACAAAAAATGTCACGCGCGTTTTATAGTTAGCTCGGCACAGTTAGTAGGTACTCATAAATAACAAAATTACGAGAGAAAAAAATATAGTCTTGTGCGGGATTAATACCTACGATTTTTTTTAAACAACATTATTTACTTCCCTTACACATTTACCATAGCAACGCCGTCGTTTGGTAAGTACCTGTTCTGTTACGGCATGCGGCATACGTAGGGCTGCCATCCGTCCGGGATTCCCCGGATTTGTCCTAGTCTAGAGGGTGTCCGGGAGGCGTCCAGTAGGGGTTTACAAATAATCCGGGTAAAACCCGGTCTACCAAATTGGTATCAAATTGGTATAGCATTTGTAAATGCTATACCAATTTGGACGTTTGCAAACAAACTAAGAACTTGTAGTATATATCACTTAATGTTGGTCGGTTTTCCATAACAGAATTACGAACAATTATCTTTTTACCAATTTTCATTTTTTTTCAAATTAAATTTTATAATTACAGTATATTCGTAACCAGTTATCACTGATAGATGTAGTGTAGGATTAGATTAGAAAGCAATATCTTGGTCAAACAAAGAGGATGTAATAAAGATCTAGTAAATACGTCAACATTCTGAGAGAAAAAATACCTACCAACATATCTTGTAAATATTGGCATTATATGGTTGTCAAACTACACAACACCTTCTCCTAGTACATTTACTGTTTCTTTGTAACTTCTTCCACATATCCTTAACGTGAAAGCAAAAAGTAAGTTCAAACGCTATAGAAATAAGGTTCAAAACAGATTGCAGTTACAGCGAACGGGACGGCAACGCCGGGTACAGTAACATTTTTAACGAAATATTTAAATATTTAGGCGGGAAGAAATGTTTTTGCTTGTTACGGAAAAACTATGAGGCCCATTGTTTTGAAAATTTTGGTGCCGATGGCACAAATTCTACCCAACATTTTAAGATATTAAACAGTAGTCTAGCCTTTCCCGTTTGAGCTGTACAGCATGTGCTAGCTGGGGACATGTGTCTCCAGCTTACACGTTTATTTGAGCTTGTAGCTCCAAAACCTTAATAGCCACAGACTTGAAAATTTTAGTGCCGATGGCACAAATTTGGCGCTAAATTTTGACATATTAAACAAAGTCGTAGGCCTATTCGTTCAGAAGATACAGATGAGCAGCTGTAGACACGTGGTCCCCAGCTTACACGTTATAATCGGGTCATTACTACTACAGTTTTCAAGTAAGGTGTTTAAATTTTTTTGTGCTACTGGCACAAATTATGCGCTAAATCCCTGGCTATAGTATATAATCACACCTTTAGCCGTTTCGTATATACAGCATGTGTCAGCTGGAGACCATAACGCCAGCTAACACACTTATAATCACGTGTAGCATCGAAGTTTATTTGGCACCTAATTTTTGAGTTGGTATTCATAATTGCACTAAATCTGCTCTAAATATTGGCATATTCAGAATTAAGAAATTTCAATTGAGTAAGCTGGAGACATACACATGTGTAAGGCAACAGTTCTTCCGAAGGCAATGCTCCCTGTAAATTATCGTAAGAAATGATATTATATGACTAGATGACCCGGTGTACTTTGTATCACCTATCCTAACAGACGAACGTCAAACAATAAAGTATAGTTTCACAAAACACAACAATTACAATACTAACTTCTATTCAATTTTCAATCATAATCTTAATTCATTAAATAGTTATAATGCGTTTACCAACAGACACTTTAATGACATAATGTTCTTTTATATAATCTCATTCGGTAATATTCTAATTATGAAATGAAATACAGATCTTTATTGGCATACTTTATATACATACTTCTTTAAGAAAATTGAAAATACTAGTTTATGCAACTGTCTTATAATATACGGTATTAAAACATGAGTGTAGTTTTTTGAAACGAGCCGCAGGTGAGTTTGAATTGAAACCTCCTTGGTCGGGACACATTGTACTTTAATAATTAAAAAAATGCTTTAAAGCATTGTTTTGTTAGGAGAATAGTGCTTTAATATAATTTTTTAATTTTCTTAAAGGAGTATGTATATAAAATATGCCAATAAAAGTCTGAATTTCATTTCATAATTAGAATATTACCGAAAGAGATTATATAAATTAAATTAAAGCATTATTCTCCTAACAAAACAATGCTTTAGAACATTTTTTTGTGTCCCGACCATGGTGGTTTCAATTCAATTTAAGTACACATTATATGTGGTGAGCGCGCTGTGCGCGGGTTTTTATATTGCATTTTATTTAATGTTTATATTTACCTATAGCCATGAGATTAAATAAAGTAGTGTATGCAACTGCATATAATAATAAAAAACTCGCCTGCGGCTCGTTTCAAAAAACTACACTCATGTTTTAATACCCTCTATTATATGACAGTTGCATAAACTACTATTTTGTATTGAAATTACTAAGGGAGAAGCCACTGGGTCCTGAAATACAGTTTAACAGTTCGGGAACCTATGGTGGGTGCATTGTATTTGCTGTATTCTTTTATTATGTCAGTAAAAATAAATTGGTTTTGTTTGTCTGTTATGTTTATATGGGAAAATGAAATTTTTGTTATTTTATCTTCCTCGGCATTTTTCCACATTTTCTCATCGTTTAAACCTTACAAACCGACAAACATTTCAAAACCAAAATCAGCTTAATCGGCCCAGTCAGTCGTTCTTGAGTTTTAGCGAGACAAACGAACTGCAATTGATTTTTATATATATAGAGATAGGGTTACATTTCCTAAACCTAATAAGTGTGAGGCACCTCTATCTCTTGTAGTTTCAGACTTCGCCATACTGAGCCATTTAAATATAATAATAAGATTTTTCTTTATAGCTTGTCCTTGACTTCTATCTCACCTGATGGTAAGTGATGATGTGGTCGAAGATGTTGTTCAGGCTAACCTAGAATTACTGGCACTCAAGGACAGCTGCCGGAACACACCGTTAGGTGCTTGGTACAGATTTTGTACTAGAGGGTGGTAGGTTGCCAGGCGGGCATTCGCAAAATGCCCTACCACCATTCTGCCATCGTAAGACAACCACCGGGACCGACGACGGCTTAACGTACCCTCCGAAGCACGGAAGCGCTCAGTAGTAATGTCACTAGCGGTCACCCATCCAACCCCTGACCGCGGTGGACGTTGTTTAACTTAGCTGATCGATTAAGAACGGTTAAGCAAACTTCGCTATGAGCGCTTCAAAATGGTACGTAATTATTATAAGGTATATCAATACATATTATAGCCTTGTGTAACTCCAATATTATTAATTATTAAGAATTTTTTATAATTGTTCAGGAGCTCGACTTGACTATCGAGCCTAATGTACAGACAAGACGGCTGGGAAACAGAAGTCACGACTTATATCAGGTTAAAAAAAGCGATGAAACATAAATCCTTGTGTTTATTGTCGGATATGTGTAATGTTTTAATGCGGATTTGAGCGGACGGTAGCGTCTTAAGCGCTGTCGGCAATGGCGATGGCAGCTAAGGGCTGCTGCGGCGGCGGCGGTCGAGTTGGACGTGGCAGTGGCGGGCACCGGCGAGGCGGCCGCGCGCGATCGATAGGCGGGCGCGGCGCTGCAACCGTCGCGTCGCGTCGGCCGCCGCCGACGCTGACGACTTCGCGCCGCCAACGATGCCGACGGAGCCGTGCGGCATTCGTGAGTCGTTCCCGAGCCTTGCGGCAGCCGCGTCGCCGCCAACCATACAGCACTCCCGCGGCCGCTCGCGCCGTGAACACACGCAACGATGCGCGGCGATCGCACCGCCCGTGACACGCGTCACAACAAGGATCACGACAATTTAAAATCATCTCTCAAAAAAGGAAATAAGACTAAAAAGAACAGGGTGGTTTTCGATGAAAGTGCGAATGAATTTTTTGAGGCAGACTATATTATTGTCGTCCGAGATGAGTGTAGTTACTCTGATGAAGGCGAAAACGAGGAGTGCTCGGGGTGCGGTGCATGTGAACGCTACCAAGAGCCAGAGCCAGGAGCGCTCAGCCCCCCAGAAGGGTACAAAGATATGGGGTTGTTTAATAGAGACGGCACGCTCCGCGAGCAAGCGTGGTGGGAAGCGGGCGACGTGGTCCTGGTGGGCGAGCGATCGGGCACAGTGTTTACTCCGCAGCATCTGCAGCTGTTGCGGCGGTTGCAGCGTGAGAGGATGCTGCGCTCTGCTATATGTGCTGACTGCGACGCGCACGCCGCGCTCCACCAGCCGCTCGGTGAGTCATGTAGTGTCCTGTGCTGTGTCCTTGACAAGGACGAGTTCGCTCGGCCTCTCACGTCACGCATCTCATCTTACAACCTCCGCGCACTCCAATGCCACACACGAGAAATGCGAATCGGTCACGTTCCGACACCATGACCGACAAACTCGTGAAACCTTACAACTTGCGTCTATAAACCTACTCTATATTCCTCCTCTGACTGTAAAAATATGTATAATTTTGTGCTTGGGACATAGGTACCCATCGTCGTCTACATTAAACTGAATATTTAATATTATTATATGTTTCTTACAAAGACGATGACGTACTACAGACTCGTAACATTGTTTATTTACGCTGAAAAATATGTTAATTTGTCATTGTTATGCTCCAATGCGATTGCATTATCTTGTACTTAATTTCTCGCCCAGCGAACAGAATATAATTTGTTGTAAAGGTTTGGTATGTTAATTATATGATAATTGTATATAAATAGGCTGGCGCAAATTTGTGCTGACGACGCGACGTTAGAACAGTTTTAGATCATTATTAGAGCAGGTGACGTAAGTGGTGGCGTGTTTCGATACACCCAGAGAACCTATTGTTCCTCACTCAAGTGAGAGCACTCGATCGCTTACCTTTTTTACGCGTTCACGGTCCACTAAAGAATGACAAAATCTCTTAGCTGCATAATGGTTGGTAGAAATATTTTTAGCATATACGAGTATATCGGTATAACGCCTTTATATAATATGATCAAATAAAACATTTAAATTGACCTGAAGTAAGTATTTGTATACCTATATAAAGACAAATATATGGTTATGTAAATACTTAAAAATAATAGTAAGGCGTAGAACGCGATTCATTCAAAAATCACGTTTTAATTTAGAATCTCTACATAGTCCTCAAAAACTATCCTTATTTTAAGGTTCTAATTACTGTAAGAGTAGACTAGATATGTATAAACTTATATTCACATGGTACTAGTAGTACACTTTATAGGTACGAGTTCACTATATTTGTACGAGAACATTAAAAAGGTAGGTTTTTATAAATAATGGTACAGAACGAAAGTTTCCAAACTCAAAAATCCTTACATGATTTCATACTACTCAGTTATTGAAAACGAAAAACCGGGCAACTGTGTGTTGGGATTTGGCAATGAGCACAGACGAGCGAACGAACGGACGACGGTCGAATGGACAAACATGATGGATGTCGAAGTGACCGGTGATGACGTATTTCTCGATTTTAGTTTAGATACCAAATATTCTAAATATTTCTAGGAGACAAAATCGAGATTTATGACAAATGTGTCAATTTGACATCTGTCACAGCTAAGACCTATTTCCTAATAACTTTGAGAACATTTGCAACCCGAATATGGAAACTAAATTGAAAAATATGACATCAAGTGTCACATTGACATCTGTCACTTCTAAGACACATTTCCTAGTAATTTTTCGAATATTTGCACCCAAATTTATAATTCAAATTGATATGACATTAAAATGTGTCACATTTAAGAATATTTCCTAGATATTTCCAAACATAATATGCAAAATTGAAAACGAGTATTATGACATCAAGAATCACATTTGATTGCTCTCTCATCAACATCTGCCATAGCTTTATAGGAACATTTTAAGTTACGTAAAAAGTACTTGTTCTATGCTCTTTCTTCGTACGAAATACGTATTCAAAACGAGGAGGAATTTTAGTCTGACTACTTCAATAGAAAACAGCACGGTACCTTCAAAAAAACCATGGAATGGTACCACGACAAATGAACGGAAGATCCGAGAGACGGACAGACCGATGGCCGTGGATTAGTAAGAAGGTCTCGTTTTCCAGTACAGAACCCTAAAACCGAATTCTTTTTCGCTTTTCTACTATTTTATGAACATACAACAGCTTAGTATTTTTAAGAAGAATTTAAAACCAAAAAAGTTGAAAAATCTACTTGTTTGGCTCCATTATGGTTTCACAGTCCAATATTAATACTGTGATAAATCTAACTACATGATCATCCACCTTGTATTGCTTTATGGCACACTTTAACTTTGTCCCCTGACTGAGCTAGTTCAAACCGGTTTTGTACCCAAGCGGGCGCCGTTGCAACCCCCGCGCGTCTTGTCGTGACAAGTTTCCCACATAGAGCTGTGCGTGTAGTAGAGAAGCTTTCCTTCTATACGGTTCTTTATTCATGTGGTACTATATACGGAGGAAAATATCAAAAGGTACTCCTACACTAAAAAAGTACTAGTACATTACATATGTAAGAGAATATTACAAAGGTACACTACATAGTTACGATAACATTAAAAAGGTACTAGTACACTTCACGGGTACGAGAACATTAAAATGGTACTAGGACACCACATAGGTACGAGAACATTAAAATGGTACTAGTACACCACATAGGTACGAGAACATTAAAATGGTACTAGTACACCACATAGGTACGAGAACATTAAAATGTACTAGTACACCACATAGGTACGAGAACATTAAAATGGTACTAGTACACCACATAGGTACGAGAAAATTAAAATGGTACTAGTACACAACATAGGTACGAGAACATTAAAATGTACTAGTACACCACATAGGCACGATAACATTATAAAGTTACTAGTATACTACATAGTGTAACCTTAATTATATACAATATATATTTTAGTTTAGTTAGTATATACAGGTAAAGCTTCATATAGGTAAGGGTGCAGTACGATAGGTATGAGTACATTTCATATAATATACGGTACATAATGAAAGTGCGAATATACTACACATCCTAATCCAGTTATGACGCTGTGGTAGGCGGTTGGTTGCACCAGTTGTGGGAAAATTATCGCTCGTGTGCTTTTGAAGGATGAAGGAGTGTGGTTTATTAATCAAGTTTTGTTGACTTTATTAATCAAGTCAAGTCAAAGTCGAAGTCATTTATTAAATTTAGGCGTCTACGACGCTCTTATGAAGGTCAATTACAATTTTTTATATTGAAATACTCTACATTGTTGCCATGTTCAGCAAAAAAAAATATAGAGCCACTACGAGAAGAACGGGCAAGAAACTCGGAGCCATTTAAACGTTTTTTAACAATGTGTTATATAGTCAAATTATTACAATATTTATTTACATTACGTGGGTGACAGGCGCTAGCTTGGCAGAGGCGAACCAGTCCAAGCATTTTTGTCGTTTAAGTAATCACAAACTGTTTAGCAAGATTTCTTTATCAAAATGTTCTTCACGTGCAACTTGAATTTTCCTTATTTGAAGTACGTATGTAAGGTAAATTTAACTACTTATATAAACTTAAATATTTATAATGTTGTATTAATTATTGTAAATAATATGCGTAGTTTTTCGTCTTGCGTAGTGAGTAGTCTACATTGCTCCACGTAGTGAAAGGAAAAAAAAAAAAAAGGAAGGAAAAAAAAAAAGGATATTATTAAAAACAAGGGATATTAATTTAGCATACAAACTATAATGTTCAGAGGTAGTCTTTTTCACGTCGTACCCTAAACTAGAGCGGGGCTTAGTATTGTTTGCTGCTGTCAGGCTGCTCAAAGAGGGACTCGAGTTATAAAATTGTACGAAATGTATGAAATATTAAATATATGAAAATAGTAAATCAAACTATATACTGGTTTGAGCCAGTCAAAACCAAATGGTGACGTTTCTGCCCTTTACCAGTATTTTAGAGACCTTGTCTCATTACCTGAGCACTACCTATGAAGTAGCAACTTTACTCTAAAGCTACATTCTACTTCAGATACGCCATTTAGTAAGGATACTAAATCTGAAGTATAAATACTGAATTATTTGTTTACCTCATATTTTTAAGATAAAGTGCAGTACAAGGTTCTTTTTTGCCTACCTTTATCAGGCTATGAGGTCTGAGGTAGACAGATATTTGAGAATAAAGGTTTTATATCCTTACTACGTCGCGTAGCTGGCGTAGACTGTAGCTTTATAGCAAAGTTGCATAGACGACTCGTGAAGTTTACTGACTTCACGACTCAGCACTGTCACCAACAGATGCTTTTTAAAATATCCCATGACTTATTTGTTATGATAGTCTCGCCATACATTAATTCTGCAGATGACGTCTTGAGCTCATTTTTAAATGAACTCAAATGTACTAGAGGCAATGAATCAATCGAGTTGCTATCACCGTGACATATGATATCATACGAGACCGCTGAACCGTAGGCGATATATGGGAAACATATTTGTTTAAAAAATTGCAGAACAATTATCCAACCTTTTTGAAGGTATTGGAAAAGCGCCTGTACCAACTGTTGACCACGATCAGTGACGACATCGTCAGTTAAATTTTTCTAGATGTTAAGTTCTTAGTGTACATGTAGCTTACACTAAAAGCTTACTTAAAAGGTACGGAAATTCTAAAATCACGATTACACTCTCTAGAACTAACTGTAAAAATTGCAGAACAATCGTTATATTTTTTTTACGGTACTTATTGGAAAAGCGGCTATACCAACTTTCGACCTCGATGATTCACGACGTCGACAGTTGGCTTACACTAAGAGCTTACTAAATAGGTACGAAAATGCCACGTATGTATGAGTACACTTATACATGGATACGACTAGGTACATTACGTACGAGCTATAGGTACAAGCACATTACATATACTGTACAGGTGCAGGACATAAGTTTATATGTACGATTGGACAAAAGATATTCCGTTTGTGAATATAATCGATACGGTAAAGCAAACAAGCCGATATTTAACTAACAAAATATAATACTGTATAAACCTTTAGATAAATAAAATACTGGCAGCACAAACGTGATCATTCACAGCTTTTAATATTTTTTAAGTAATAACATTTGTGTTTGTTTATTCAGTGAAAAATATGCAACATTACAGCGTAAAAAAACCAAAGCGTTACATACAATATACATATACACCATAAAAATAATAAATTAACAGTAAAAATTAAACTATATTAAAATGAGACTATAAATATAGTCTTATGTCAAAATTACAAAAATAAATACTATACTAATAGTTAAATGTCATTATTATTACTAATTACTAGGATTTCTCAGTAATATATCCATAAAATTCAACAATTAATTAAAATATTCAATAATATATGTACATACATTTGTACATATCATATCCAAATCAAAAACATATTCAGCTTCAATCATGAACATTATAATTATACATATTATTAATCGTCGGTAATATGAAGAGAAATGCGAAGGCAACCCGCATAATCTGAAACTATTGCCTTTTATCCATACCATAAGAACTAAATCTTACCTAGAATAAGAACAAGGTCTGCGCGGCTCTGTAAAGTGTTTGTTATCTGAACAGGAAAATGTTTGAATGGTCTCCGTTGTTTGTTATGTCTGTAAGTAGTCTGTACTTCTGAATGTGAGGGTAGTCATCAACAAAACTAATATACGCCTACTATTTTTATTATTACCTCGTACCTGTCATTTAAGCAATGATAGACGAGCGGTAATAACTATGGGCATAAATTTGATACCGAGTTTTGAATCAATCTAAATAAAGATTCGATGTTGGGATCGGGCAAACATATTAAATCAAAGTAGACGTCAAAGTAAAACACACTTCAGTTTTTTACAAAAACTATGTCTTACGCATGTTATATTCTTACACTTTAACAAGAACTCATAACTTTTCACTGATTTCAAGAGTTTTTAAATTGTGTCTATATTTTTTAGTTACATTAGGTACATGAAACATAAACGTTTTTTTTTATCTTATATATTTTAATATTTTGCTAACTACGAGTATAAGGCAAAGTTTTAAAAATGCTTCTAAAATTAAATAAATTCTAAAATGAAAATGCTATGTTGGAAAAATTTGGTTATGATAGGTGGAAAAAAAATTGACTTAAATAATTAAAAAGTATAAATATTTAGTTTCCCTGGCAACGAATGCAATTTGTTAATGTTTCAAAGGTGTAATCCACCCTTATAGGTGTTCCTTCATAAGTCATTAAAGTGCATAGGAAGTTTAAACGGATGGATAAACGTATCTCACCTGACTACTCTAAGCTTTGTAGACCGATTATTTGATATATATTTTTTGGATCGTCAGGTTTTTGTTTATATTGCTGATGTACTATGTCTTTTACGACCCACTTAATAATAAGTGCTAATCCAGTTGAAGGTGTTGCTCAAGTTACCTTAGAATAACTGTCTCTCCAGGACATCTGAACGAACACAACTGCTTGGCGACAGATTTTCTACTTGAGGCAGGCAGCTAGCCAGGCGGCCATTTGTAAAACTACAAAACTACAGGAACCACAGAACAGAATCGTTCGACGGATATAAACGATACGCCAATAAGGGGCGAACAGATTTTTAATGTGGTGCCTAATTGAAAAAAAATTGCACGATGGTCAAAAATTGCGATTACATTGATGATAGGTCTTAAGAGAAATAGGTAGGAAATAAAAAATATCGATACTATTAATGTAAGGAGTAAGTATCAATTTCATTAGAGTTCTGAAATCTATCCAAATAGTGCTTGCGTAAAAAACACTGATTTATTGTCCGTCTGTTTATCCTATATACCCTTTTTCTCGGAACGCGTAGAGGTATCAAGTAAAAATTTATATCAAATACTTGAGTCTACGGTCTCTTCTCAGCTGTGAAAAAATCAACAAGTCAACGCGATCACGTTAAGATCGTATTCAAGATATTATCACCGTTAATGGCGCATATTTTGCGATTTCTCAAGAGAATCAAAACCTATAAGGTCACTTCTCATTGACATATAATCGTGAAATTTGGCCAAAATAAATTACTGTCAGCCATAAATGTTGTAGATAATAAAAGTGCACTCTGTTTTTTAAACGTTACATTGGTTTATCTTAAAAACGGTATAACACATTACGAGCGTCATTCTTTGTATGATAATAGTCCAAAATTTTTCGATACCTACATTCAGTGCTGTTTGGGAAACATCGGTGTGGAAGCCTAAGTTTTATTTGCTACTGACGGAAAATGTATGCGGACCGCAATACTACGGGGGCCATAGCACGGGCGCAGGGTCTCACCGTTAGGGAGGGCGTCGCAAGTGGCGTTTGGCGTCCCCCTCGCACAAACCACCTCTTCGACCAAGGCGCCCCCTAAGACCCCGCGCCCGTGTGTGCACACCCTACACACTACGTAACGCCGGCACTGATAGTGTCCCAACAACTGTTTGATCTATTCATGGACAGTTGTTTACAAAATACTAAAGGTAGCGTATACGGTTTTAAAATGAATGATTAGCTCTTTGAGCGTACTTTCGTGTCGATGATTAGATAATAAATGTTAAAGGAAATGGTAACGATTTATTCTTAAAGAAAGAGTTGTGAATATAAAGTTTTTTGAAGGACTACTAGTTTTTTTATAGGCACTATCGTGTGCAGAACGAAAATGACTTTTACAAATGATTGCCTGTTTTCCTGAACACGGTTAAAGTGATACAATTATAGCATGAAGATCCGGCTTGAAAGAGTGACCGACGCACATTGGAGGACGCGGGTTCGATTTACGTCCTGAACAAACAGTAATGTGCTCCAATAATTTGAACTCATGATTTTTATATAGGATGTAAAAATGTTCTAAGTACCGTAGTTTTGAAGCGCTCGTAGCGAAGTTTGCTTAGCCATTTTGAAACGCTCAGCAAAGTTAAGCGACGTCCGCCGCGGTCAGGAGTTGCATGGGTGACCGCTGGTGACATTACTACTGAGCGCTTCCGTGCTTCGGAGGGCACGTTAAGCCGTCGGTCCCGGTTGTTGTCTTACGATGGCAGTCGTTATAGCATGGTGGTAGGGCATTTTGCGAATGCCCGCTTGGCTAGCTACCACCCTCAAGAAGAAAATCTGTCGCCAAGCACCTAACGGTGTGTTCCGGCAGCTGTCCTTGTGTTCCGGCAGCTGTCCTTGAGAACCAGTAATTCTCTAGGTAAGCCTGAACAACATCTTCGACCACATTATCATTTACCACAGATGAGATAGTGGTCAAAGGCTAACCTATCAGGTAAATAAAAAAAAACCTGATAATATGATTCATGAAATCAAAGTTGAACAGGTGACTTAACTTGTGTATCTGGTAAGATACAAAATGAGAATAGGTATATTTATATTCACATAATAACATTAATTGTCCTTTCAACATGTTTGCTGAGATGTTATGGACACAGAGAAACGACTAACTATATTTATATGCAGTGTGAATTTAACAGATGCAATGGAAAGACTTCGGCTAACTCCATTAATAACAAAATAAAGACATTCAGTGTTCAGGACAACACGTTACTACTTAATAGGTACTGCGAATCGAACTTTATTCTATGGATATTTCATTTTATTCATGCAAAGTTATGTACACATTGCAAAATAAATATGAAATATAAAATTAAGTGCCAGAAGAAGAAAAAGTTATTATCATTATTTCAGAACTGCAAGCCATTAAATTGAATTATATAATCATTTTTATAATTTATATATTTTCTCAACCTATACATAACAATTTTTGGTTGTTTAAAAAAAATAAGAGTAATGTTAATATTTTGACTATATTGACGTCTCTAGTGACATTAATAATATTTATGTAATTTTAGTTTTTTTTCTCTGAGTAACATTTTATTATACTATGTAAGTGATATGGATTTTATATGAAATAAATGATTATTATTATTATTATTAGTAATGAGGTTAATTAATTTTATACTCTCACAATTGAGAGGACGCATTTATCAATTCATTCAAAAACATGACACGTCTTTCTACAACCTGAATATCGTTCTTGCAGGAACGTAATAATACGGCTGTTCTGCTAGTAGTAAGTAGTAGTATATTTAGTATAGTATTTAATAAATTCTAATAATAATATGGCAATCTCATTAGAATCAAAACTGTGTTGTAACTAAAAAATCGGTGTTATTAATTATTGGCATGTTCCGATTTTTGGTTTATTTTGATTGTTTCAGTTTATTAGCATAAAACTGTTTGTAAAATTAATATTAAAACAGCCTTAACGAAGTAAAATACAACCCATAGGTACTTAAGTATGAAATAATAAAATCTCGATCATATCTCATAGACCATCGTTACCCATAAAGGTGAAAGTCAGTATCAAACATACCAACTTTTCATATAAAGCTGAAAGATAAACGTGATTGATTATTTTTACGACCTTTTGAAGCTATCTACAAACAACGGTCACTGTGAGTAAATAATATACGAGTAACACTGATGTACGAATAGGCTAAAAATAACATACATTTAACACTAATAAAATGTTTGTTGCGTCTTGATTATTAATAAAAATATACGAGTACTTTTGTATTGAAATGTAAGCAAGCAGTAGCGAAATTTCCCATGGAAACAGTGCTTAAACCCACAGATTCCTGGCCAGACAATTTAAAAGCCTGTATAAGGGCCAAAGGTGGCCATTTCGAATAGAATATTCTTATTATTTTTTGCCGAGATTTTAATAGCAGTATTAATTAGTGTGAAGCAATAACATACGATCATGTATGTTATTGCTCCACTTAAAATAATATATCACTTCAAATAAAAGATGGAATGAGGAGAAAAATAATGATAATACTACAAAACCAATCTCTTCCTAGCATATCAACCTTTGGGCGAACAGAATAATGAATAATATGTTGAACAGGTGAGTGAATAAGGGCATCCGTACCATTGAGCGGAACGGACGGAGGCGCGTTTTGGAAATGCTATACAAAATTCAGAACCCTATACTTTTCAGATGTGTTGACGAACACTGCAGTTAATTCCATGTTTCGATATTTTAAATGTTACTGTTATGTTTTATGTACTACAGGATTGATTATTATCGCCCTATGAAATATTTTTTATGTGATTCCCTGTTAGTATTCAAAATACGCTCCAAATAAATAATTATAACAATAGACAAAGTTAAATACTGAATTTATTTTTGCAGAGGACGATGTATGTTTGTTACCTAACAGAAGTCTTCTTTACAATCGGGTCTTGGTTTATTTTGAAAGACGGCAGGTCATTGGTATTAACCAAGAGGTTTTAAGTTGCCCCCACCCGACTAAAATAGGAGCTCAGAAAAAAGTTCCTTTTAAAAAAGGCAAAGCTGATCAAGATGAAATATTAGATGCAATTCTCAAAGATTATCATTGCATCCAGACATGTAATAAGGTCAAACTCAGTAGTTTTTACGCGGCAAACCACTTATGAGAAGATTTACAATGTTTCATAATTATAAATTACTGCACCAGCAAATCATTGAATTTGTAAAATTCTTGTGTTTTGTCGTATACAAAAATCGATGTTTTATAAAATTTGGTAACATCATAATAATAATTATCAACTATTTGTAGATGTATATGTAGAAAGTCACAATTGCTATGTAACTAACACTGAGTGGAATCAATTTGACAATGGCCATCGGAGACTTTTAAATAATAAGTATTAACCCAATCTGACCGAGTGACAAAACACTGAGAAAGGCCAGAATAATATTCTTCTAGTATACCGCTGGCTTGTGCTGCGGTACGCTCGCTTAGCTCGTTCCGCTCACTTTGTCGTAGTTATCGGCAAACTAATGCTATTTTCGCTTCCGCGTCTCATCTACATATATTATAACATTTTCCTACATTATGTAGCGGGAGAGTTTTTATTATTATTCCTTGATATACCTACTACAATACACCGAAATGAATACCCAAATCCAGATCTCTGATCTGAATAGCGGATGGGTTTAAGGGAACAATTTTGTTGGAATAATGCTAGTAAAACGTGCTAATAGTATGGGGATTCTGAATTTGGGTAGCATTTCCATTTACGCCGCGGAGATGAGCTCAGTCTGAGTTCGTAAGTTCTGAATAGGCACAGACTAGTGAAACTAGGGCTGAACACAGTCGTTTGCCGCAGCACAGATTCAATTTTGTGAGGTAAGGTCAATTTGCACCGGTCGGTGTCTAACTTTATAGAACTTGCGAGCTGAGTTCTCCCGCGCTCGGGTATTGCTCAATGGTGCAGATGCCCTTATTATGTATCTAACCGTGCGGCTAAATGTGAAGTTACTAGTGACTTCGAAAGACGGGCTTCATAAGTTTTCAACAACATTTTCTTTTAAAATATCATTTAGGTATTTCTGTATCTATTCCACATACCTTGTTATTTAAATATTACCATTACCAACTATGTGCTTTCTTACATTTCATCCTCAATTGTAACTATACGTGATATTTCATTATCATTGCTAGAATAGTGCAATAAAATTAGTTTTTTTTCATAAAGACAGGGCACTCAGCCTCTGAATATTTCCTCACGATGCGACATGAAAAAGAGACACACCTCGATAAATTGTTATAGCAAGCTGACGTGGTCGGTTGACTGTGTATACCTTATACTATATTTTTGCAGAGTAACCACCTACATCATAAGAATTTTAATTGTAAAGCGAAATTGCGGTATGTATCTCCTTATTCAACATTTTCAACACTCACATATTTGTAATATACCACGTATATGTAAGCATAAAGTTCGTGGAAAAATTGCTTGCGTTGACGTACTTGGAACCTAACTTGATCTAACACTGGCGGAAATATTTAAAGCAGGCAGCTTTGCAAATTAACGAGCACTGGAACTTTAGCAAGGAAGGTAAACGTTATCAGAGCGTCATACGGGTTCTCAGCTTTGTACCCTTTGAACCTAAGCTTCAGAGCCTGATTGAAAGACAGCAAAATTTTAAAAGCAAATCTTTTCATTTTACTTTACTCGTTAAATAAGAGTACTTAATACCTGGAATATATGATATTTCTCATAATCTGCACATCTTATGTTTAATGTGTATTTTTTTAGAATCTATCTATCCAATCAAATTTTATCTATCCAATCCAACGCTTCGCATGGGGATAATATCCAATACTATTTAGTTACTAGTAAAAATCCAGCCTATTATATGCTACTTAAATCCTTGATACCTCTATATCCTATAAACATAATTACATATGATACAACATATAATGTAAATCCGTTATTGGCTGTCGGTTGAGTAATTATGATTTATTGTTTAACTCTAAGATCTGTGGATTTTGTTAATAAATAAATAAATAAATAAATAAATAAATAAATAAATAAATAAATAAATAAATAAATAAATAAATAAATAAATAAATAAATAAATAAATAAATAAATAAATAAATAAATAAATAAATAAATAAATAAATAAATAAATAAATAAATAAATAAATAAATAAATAAATAAATAAATAAATAAATAAATAAATAAATAAATAAATAAATAAATAAATAAATAAATAAATAAATAAATAAATAAATAAATAAATAAATAAATAAATAAATAAATAAATAAATAAATAAATAAATAAATAAATAAATAAATAAATAAATAAATAAATAAATAAATAAATAAATAAATAAATAAATAAATAAATAAATAAATAAATAAATAAATAAATAAATAAATAAATAAATAAATAAATAAATAAATAAATAAATAAATAAATAAATAAATAAATAAATAAATAAATAAATAAATAAATAAATAAATAAATAAATAAATAAATAAATAAATAAATAAATAAATAAATAAATAAATAAATAAATAAATAAATAAATAAATAAATAAATAAATAAATAAATAAATAAATAAATAAATAAATAAATAAATAAATAAATAAATAAATAAATAAATAAATAAATAAATAAATAAATAAATAAATAAATAAATAAATAAATAAATAAATAAATAAATAAATAAATAAATAAATAAATAAATAAATAAATAAATAAATAAATAAATAAATAAATAAATAAATAAATAAATAAATAAATAAATAAATAAATAAATAAATAAATAAATAAATAAATAAATAAATAAATAAATAAATAAATAAATAAATAAATAAATAAATAAATAAATAAATAAATAAATAAATAAATAAATAAATAAATAAATAAATAAATAAATAAATAAATAAATAAATAAATAAATAAATAAATAAATAAATAAATAAATAAATAAATAAACATTCGCCTCTACATAAAAATAATCATATTATATTAATCTTACTTTTGTGTGGGATTGTGACAGAATAAGCACGAGGCCCAGAATATGACCTACTAAGCATTGGGTCAGTACCCAGCTGACCGTACGACGTCCTGCACTTAGCGACGCTGGCTAATACAAAACAAACTGCCTCGTTTCCCCCCTAAGACGCAGCTCTCCATTTTTCCGTATAAGAAAGATACCAATGTAATAGTTTTTTTCTTGTTCCCGGCCGAATATGGCTATGTTTGAACATGTTGTTACCGAGAATTTCGTTTTAAGTAATTTAATGACGGTAACACAATTTTCTATAATTTTTAATTGTGTCGTTTTCGTTCTAAAGGTGTCTCTTAGTAAATACATTTGGTTTAGCAAATTCTAGTTATCTGCATAAATAATTTTGAGGTTACCTAAATTGTTATCGAGCTTGGTTATCACATAAAAATTAAATGTATAATTATAAAAAAATTAAATGTATAACATATTGTCATGTATAAAATTTATAAATGGTAATTAATCTAGGTCCTAGTTTAATTTCATTTGAATCACGAGTTTAGTTCGTTTTGTGACTAAATTAAATAAAAGGTATATAGGTAGATAGGTATATATAGTAGATACAGCGTTCAAATTAGATTTTGCATCAAAAATTCATTAGACACAAGAAGTATGCGAATGATACGCCCTGTAGTTCCCGTGCTCTATTTAGGTATACGTACGGACCGCAATTCCTGACTAAAGTTCTAAGCCGAACGAAATTCTAAATGGATATGATTAGTGGCATAGTTTCTGAACTCTTCACTGTTTGGACGACGTATTATACTAATTAAAACGTTTAACTACGAACTCTATTTAGTGGTTTTACGTTTAAATTATTCCGACCATGATGTAACGGTATAATTTAATGCAAGTGTACTCAACACAACTACTACAATGACAGTATTTGTGAAACCTAACGTCCACTTTCAGGCCCATAGGAAATCAAAATTCTTCAGCCCACCGTCAGCTCAGCCTGCGTGTTTAGCATACTGGTAGATATACTGTATATATATATTTATATAGCGAGATGGTAGGTCTCTCCGTTAACAAGTCAAAGACAAAGGTTATGGTCGTTGATTGAGCTGGAATATTTATACGCACAGGGAAGCTCTCAGATCTGGAGTTTGTAAACGAGTTTGTTTACCTGGGTTTACTGATCACCGATCAGGGAGGCTGCGATAGAGAGATCCGAAGACGCACACAGATGGCCAAATCAGCTATGAGCAAAATGGATAGAATCTGGCAAAATAGCAAAGTCTCCAATATCACAAAGATGAGACTCGTGAGATCTCTGGTGTTTTCGATATTTCTGTACGGATCCGAATCATGTTCAATTCGCGCAGTAGAACGAAAAAAGATCGAGGCTTTCGAAATGTGGTGTTGGAGGAGAATGTTGCGCATACCTTGGACAGAAAAACGAACAAACAGATCTATTCTGGGCCCACTTAAGATCGAAACCAGATTATCTACTATCTGCTACCAACGAGTACTAAGATAATTTCGTCATATCGCTCGGGAACAACCAGATAATTTGGACAAGCTGGTTATAGTAGGAAAAATGGTCCGACCAAATTAAGGCCACAACGGGACTTACCCTGCCTTACGCCCTGAGACAAGCCGACGACAGAATGGTGTGGAAGCAGCTGGTAAACATCTCCGTTGAGACATTTCAAGACGGGCACGACCTTCAGACATGAAGATTATGACGAAGAAGAATATATTTATATATAAGATATTATTATATAGACACAAGGAAAAATAAGCTTCATGTCTCAACAGAACTAATGTCTCACACCTATCGGTTCAAATATGATATCAGATTTGGGCTGCTTGAGTTGCTCCAACGTTTGGCTCTGAAATATGCGACGTGGCTAAAATGTCGATACACGTAGCGTCCCACAATAATGGCTAGTCACACTTCCGACGAACGCCACTATCACCTGCCAACAGGTCTACAGCAATATAAAGCAACAGGAGACATTCTGTCCGATATTTTGCTACTGACTCGGAATCAACGGGGACTCACGAATGGCTGTAACATTGGCTTTAATAAAACCACCACCGGCCGAATATATTGCTTAATAAATAATAACATCATTAATTATACAATAGAATTGCATAATAATAACATCTTAATAGCGATAGGCAACACAACATCTTGCAAACATTCTATGGTCAAAGAAACACCTTACAGCTGGGGAAAAAACGCAATGATGGCGAGATGAAAGTAGAGTATACGAATGATGTTAGATGCCAATGCCCGTCTGCTCTAAATTGTGCAATGCCAATTCTGAACAAGCAATTTCATAAACTAAGTAAATTCTAAGGATAAGGCAACTTATTTCTTCTGACACAAATGACATTGCATACATATTTAGGAAACAGTTCAATTTCTTGTTAAGAAACGCTTTAAGTGAGACAAATGTGGACTAAGGACTGCTCAGACCAAAGTAAAATATTTCCAAATATGTCACCCCAAGAGGCAAACTACCGCTTTCGTTTTTAGCATGAGTCAACGAGTATAATACCCATATGAACTGTGTCTATCCCATATATTTTTCAAATATCGGTCCATCTAGACCAATACCTATGTACAGTGCTCTCCGTGTCATATTAACTTATTAATTAAATCAAAAAATATATGCTGTATAAAAAAGATCCATAATTTTATTTTTTCACGGGCCATTGATTCAATGCGGAAATTCAAATGGCGAGGCCTGATATTGAATATATTTTAGAAGTATAAAATGTTTATTTTTTCACAGATACAATTCTAAGACTAATTTCAAAAATAAATTTATAACTTCAATTCGAAAATAATATGTTTAGCAAATTTATTATTCTAGAAAAGAGAAATATCAACAAACACTATAAGACACTTTAGATGCAACAATTTTTTGAGACATGTTCAAATTAAAACATATTACTTATTACCCAGAATTTTTCACAACTATAATAAACATAGGTGCTAATATTATCGGCAAAGAAGTTGACTCGTTCACTTATTGATATTTTTATAGTCTACCTATCGCTGTCGTTTTAATTTTTGAGGAGCTTTAACAAAGAACTAATTAAGGCTATAACAGTCTTCATAACGCATTCTATACAAATGTAGTTTCGGCACATTTTAAGTACCAAGTATGCAAATACGTCTTAATTTTGCATATATGTTCTTGAGTTAAAAATCTATGCTTTTCTGGTTTGTCAAGACGAAACTCCGCTTGTATGGAAGAGCTACGAATTTACAAACCTTAAGTAAACTTGCTAAATAATGAGTCATAGTAAAGCAAGGGTAAATTTATAATATAATGATTGGTTAAGTTATATTCCGTTCCACCGACGGCTCTTTTGTCTTAATATCTTGAAACCTCAAAACTTTCACGAAATTTCCAGTGAAATGATTTACCTTTGAAGAAAATTAAAACGTTATACTTAATTAACAAATTGCTTAAAGCCACTTAAGAGCAAAAATAAAGATAATTTTAAGCGTTACTTTTTACAAAAAGGATTGCTACCAGCGGTACTTATTCGAGAACCATTGTCAAATAAACAATTGTTTTAAAACGAGTACTTAGGGGATTTGGTGATTATATCAACGAATAAGTTTTGAAAGTAAAAATAATATTTTATACCATCGAGATATTTACAATTGAAACTATGAAATAAGTCAATAAAATATTCTTGTGCGAATAAAATCAAATACTAAATAATAATTTAATAGATTTTTATTACTTTCAGCAGTAAGAAGGAACTGGTGTTTGGAGGCAGATGTTGTAAAAAAAAAAATGAAACAATATCCACCATGGCCCGTGTTAAGCGAATTAAAACACTGAGGTCAATATTTTGATGATAACTTCTTAAAACTCTTTTAGTATTTTTTAATTGTTTTAGTTTTATTACTACTAATATTGTAGTGTTATTAGTTCAAACACACACAAATATTTATAAAGTTTATTCACTGGTTCACAAAATTATTAAACTAGCGTACAGTAAATAACAGATATAGAAGGAGCCGAAGAAAAACGTAAACTAATAACAACAATGAATTTAAAAAGATATCGGAACGAAGCGCGCGAATGCATCCACGATGACCGTCAAAAGTCCTCTGCGACGGGCCGGCCGCGGCCCTCGTATTGCTCCGTAGTGACTATGTTCGCATCTGTGACGCAGCGCTGGCTTCGATGCACGGCTCGTTGCATACTATTTTTTCCGCGCGGCTTCGCCTCTTATGCATTTTTATTATAATGCTTGAATTTAATAATTTAGTTAATATAATTTTGTAGTTATGTTTATTGTTAGATGATATGTTTATTTATTATAATTAATTATGTAAGCAGTGTTTACAAGGCTGCTGCAATATGTATTACAAAATTACAAATTTACGAGGGGAAAAATTATAGTCATGTGCGGGATTCGAACCCGCATCATCCACCGTACAACATGACAATGACTCATGACTCTAATTTTTCCTCTCGTTCTTTAACCATCTTATGGGGATGGTTAAAGATCGAGAAAGACCTAAGGGGGTGGATGACGCGGGTTCGAATCTCGCACAAGACTATATTTTTTCTTTTCATAAATTTGTCATTTTGTGATGTTGTCCGCAGATCATGCGTTATCTCAAATATAAAAATATTAAATGGACTGTGTAGTTAGTTATATTGCTTGATATGATGAAAATATTATTTTTATCTGTTGATTAAAAACATGTATACACTACTTATCCAACATAAATACAATACAAACGATTGTTAGCAACAAAGTTTACCCTATTCAAAATTAAAATGCCATAAAAAATTCATACGAAGTATTGCCAAGTACATATAATCTAAACAAGAAGTAAACATAAAATCAGCCTCCCTGGTTTTCAGGAAATCTGTTGACAAACTTCTCTACCAAAATACGCGTGTTCAATAATAACACAGAAAACTCGGCTTAGAATTTAACATCATTGGCACCTAATAAGCCATCGTGTCTTTTTGAGAAATATTATTTGCGTACATATTGAAGGTTAAATATTTTTTACCCCTAAAAGTGTAACGATAAGTGTCACATAACGTGAGTATATCTTTTCATTTATCATACTGAAATAGTATACTATGATACAAGTGAGCTAAGTAACTCATTATACACGTGGCTGTAGGTTGCAGCCCGAGGCGTAGGCGAGGGCGTAAATCTGCTGAGTGTATAATGAGCAAGTTGCTCACGAGTTTCATACGCACTTTTTCAACACCCTTGCGAGGAAAATAAAATACATTGCACAAATGCGATACAAATAACATACGAAAATTATGGAAAATAGCGCGCGAAAGTTTTTATTAACTCGCGGCAAATGTTTGTGGTTGAGCAGTCAATTACAAATAAACCTCTTTGTTGTTACAAATCTGTATTACCCGGTTAAATTGAAAATGCTCTATTCACTCGCATATAATTTGCAGTTAGGTACTAACTTAACTTTGTAGGGATAAATTTCACGGTTAAATTGAAAATGCTCTGTTTACTCGCATACAATTTGCGGTTAGTTACTAACTTAACTTTGTAGGGATTATTTTATTACACACTAGTGTATAATATTATTATGCACGAGGGAGCTATAGTTCGGTTTATGGTCCTAAGAACGATATAATAAAGCTCACTTTACGAGCACCCTTGTTGACACATATAAAAAACACAACTGATTTTTAAATAATTTAATCAACATTTTAGTGTGGTGTCATGCTGATTCAAATATCAGGAATTCATGTTTTCATACATTCCTAGCAAAACCAAATACCTAATTTCATATTTTCAGTGTCAGAAGTTGATTGTCAGTCACTATAATGGTCGCCTTTGGCAATGGTTAAATAATAGTAGGTCATGGAGATTGGAGGTGTAGACATACTGGCAATCACTTTTTCAGTTGGTGGAGGGCTAATGAAAAACTTAACTGACTGAAGTTGATGAATTAGACTAACTTGAAAGTGAGTTTCTTCAAGAAATAAGTTACTCCATCATATTACTTATAAAGTAAGTTTAGTTGAATCTAAATTCATATGATGCTGTCACATGAGTGATTCGTCTATTTCAGCAGCAGATACTCTTGCTAAAGTATAATATCAAGTTTACTAGCCAATTATCTGCTTAATATTAGGAGTAATTATACAAAGTAACTTATCTTATGTCGTATTACCGAAAAAATAAAGAATTCCTCGAAAAAGATTCTCTCGAATAAAATTTCCTCGTTTCAATAATTTTAGAAGCTCGAAGTTTCCGAGTTAAATTCTATTATTTTCGTCGGTTGTTATGCTGTTGTACATTTACTTGGTAAAAATAGTTCGCGTAGTCTTCTACGATATAAATAAAACATTTTTGATATTTATTTATTTTAGCAATAATCATTCATCTGATGATGGAACAAACTCATGGAGTGCTAATTTGGGAGCTCTAATTTGATGATACTTTATATAAAATCCGTATTTTTTTCACATGACCAATATCCTGTACGTTGATTATACTTGTATATCTTTACATGCGTTTTATGTTAGGAAAAACAACTGGACCTAATTCAATTTTCTACTGAAAAAGTTTAGGAGCAAGTCTGAATATCGGATATTCAGACTTGCATTCTAAACCATTTCGACGTATTATTTGTAAAAAAATAATCTTTTACGTTTGTTAAAATAGTTTTTTATATCAATACTAACACTAAGGCTTTTTTAATTTTTTTAAATCAAATAAATGTACGACGCACCTGAGATGTAACTACCACGTTAATTTCACGCGCTTTGTTGTGTCGATACCATGCTAGCTGGCTGCTAGCGACGCACACAACGCAGCGAAATCTAAGAGGGCTAAAAAATTAAAACCATGATACAATTATGACTAAGACTTTTTTATATAGAAAATAGTCTATTCTTACTGTTGAAGGTACTTTTTGCATGGCAATCTCGCTGTAGATCCAGCTCTTTACAAAATCATCAGTAGACCGTACATTAACAATTCAGATGCATGTTTAGAATAGATATATGTACATAAATATATATATATATATATATATATATATATATATTATATATATTCATATATATATACATCATTATGTTAAAACCTGATTTTATGGAGGAAAGATATAATTGATTACTATTATTATTATTAATTAACATAATAACATTCAATGGAGTTTCTACAATTTGTCATTATCTTTCATCAACGAATGTCGTCAACTGAGATTTCAGACTAGTTGACAGAATATTATTAAAATCCTCTTAATTTTAAGCAATACTGTTCAGAATATTATATCTTAATAAATGGTGTTACATGTGACGACATAATATGAGATAAGTATTTTTAATTCTATTCAAATGTATCGGTATTTGAAACGAAAAAGAAACTACTTCAATAATTTATGATGTTAACACAGACCAACTAGCTCATAGTTAAGCAATGCCAGATAAAACAATACACAACACAAAGATAAAACAAAAATACAACCGCTAACCATTTTGTCTTTTCAACCCTAATACGTGTATATTGTTAACCTAGTTACCTATTTCATACCCTTCAATGCCCTCCATTACTTGGCTTAATATTTCCAAGATTTCTGAGTTTTGTAGGATTCAAGTTTAAGAAGCAATTTAAAAAGATTGATGAGATTGCGCATTGCTTTTAGAATATAGAAATAGGTAGGTTTAGTCTGGGTAGATAATGATCCACCTACACTGTAAAGGAAAATAAGATTAAGCTCAGTAATTGGTAATTGCTGGAAATTTAAAAATGACTTGATCTCATTACCTTTTTTTGATCGAGTTCAAAAACAAGTAGAAGGTTTTCAATTCGTCTGCTTTTTAGGTTTAGAGTTTTTTTTTGTCTATTATGACCATATGTCACTTACACGAGAATATAGTTTAACTTAAGGCTATCTATTACTCCATGAGTACGTAAATTCGGCACGCGAGAGTTGCTGTCTATGCGCACAACGCGGCGCTGCGCTCTAGTTGCACAGCGCGCTCTCAGTACACCGAGCGTCGAATAGCTCAATGTCACGTCACACACAGTGCAACTAAAACAGTTGATTGACTCCAGGAGGTCTACTGCCAAAAACGAAGTTCAAAGTTTCGTTTGAAGTATCGCACTTTTTCTTACCACGAAACCCTTTCGGATCCAAATTTCGATAAATTCGTACTTCGTGAATTGACATAATATTGCCCGTATTAGTTTACACTACTCCCATATGTTATTTGGAATTTATAATTTCGTATTTAGAAATTAAGTTGATTATGGATTAATGATAATCTCGTAATAGATACGCCCTACCTTTTTGTCTGTCGTAGAGTTATCGTTTGCTGCGAAAATACTTTGCTTCGACAAAACTTGCTGCATTCCATTTTTACACATTTTCTTTTTTAACTAAGAAGCTATGTACCAAGTATAAATGAGCACCTACACCGGTATGCTATTTCATAGGATAGTTTATACATTGTAAATTTTATCCCTCATTTGCAGCATACATCACAAAAATGAAATTAATTTATTTTATACCCGTATAATGGTGATGCGCTTGGTGGTGGAAGATAAAGTTATGGAGTCTGAACATGAATCATTGTTGTGTTTTCAAGAATATGTTTACTTAACTAAGGTACACGTTGCATGGTTGTTCGTAGAAAGCAGCGCGAGAAACAGGAACTTCAAAAAAGAAGGGTTACGTGTATCACGGGTCTGCCTCTTCAGAAAATAAAAACATTCTTACAAACGTTGTATTGAACACATGGGCTTATCTACTAATGTAAGGCTCAAGGTTGCATTCTCGTTTTCATATTCGAAGTAGAATTTACTAAAGAGTTTATAGTGTTAGGCATTATTCCATTAGGTTCTTTGTTCGTCAACCACACAACCATCACTGTGAAAAACATTTGTTTACTAAGAAAATAAATCGTAGAATACGTTGAATTCTACAAACACATACATGAATCAATAGTTTATTAACTATCGAAACATTCTTCTTCTGAAATTCTTTTTTTTTTTTATTTATATACCAACTATTTTTTTATATCTCAACTATTTTTTGTTGTTACTTATTTTATTATCTTACAGTTCAAACACCACACGGTATTATTTATTTGCTTATTGAGTATTATTATCATGAAATAATAAAGTTGCTGTTTAAATTTTTTAATCAACTTAAAAATATGGAGGAAAGTTATAGTCACGTATATTTTTTTATGTTACTGGATCATGCAAATCCAGTAAAAAGTAACGCTTAAACGTATCGTTATGATTATTTTATGTTGAGCAGCATATACCTACAAATGAGTGTTCTAGTAGTTCGTAAATTACTCTCAATTTACTTAATAAAATTATTTGCTAAATAAGCCTAAAACTAACAATAATTACTACTCTTGCTGATATTAACCAATATATTGGGTGACAACTTGTCTTAGACGTATATTTAAGATACTAAAAATGTTGAAATAAATTACAAAATTACAAATTTACGAGAGAAAAAATTATAGTCATGTGCGGGATTCGAACCCGCGTCCATCCACCCCTTTTGCCGGGGTATGCTCTAACCAATTGAGCTAACATGACACAATGACTCATAACTGTAATTCTTGCTCTCGTTCTTCATGCAACCATCGTATTGGGATGGAGCGACACCTATAGTTCAACTTGCGTTGAACTACATACAAGACCAATTTTGCAATTGGTTTTAAACTTGTAAATGATGACGCAACCTTATAATTTTAATATTGTTAAGTTTGCAATAACGCCTGCTAGGCGAATTACATTACAAAATTACAAATTTACGAGAGAAAAAAAATTATAGTCATGTGCGGGATTCGAACCCGCGTCCATCCACCCCTTTAGCCGGGGTATGCTCTAACCAATTGAGCTAACATGACACAATGACTCATAACTGTAATTCTTGCTCTCGTTCTTCATGCAACCATCGTATTGGGATGGAGCGACACCTATAGTTCAACTTGCGTTGAACTACATACAAGACCAATTTTGCAATTGGTTTTAAACTTGTAAATGATGACGCAACCTTATAATTTTAATATTGTTAAGTTTGCAATAACGCCTGCTAGGCGAATTACAAAATTACAAATTTACGAGAGAAAAAATTATAGTCATGTGCGGGATTCGAACCCGCGTCCATCCACCCCTTTAGCCGGGGTATGCTCTAACCAATTGAGCTAACATGACACAATGACTCATAACTGTAATTCTTGCTCTCGTTCTTCATGCAACCATCGTATTGGGATGGAGCGACACCTATAGTTCAACTTGCGTTGAACTACATACAAGACCAATTTTGCAATTGGTTTTAAACTTGTAAATGATGACGCAACCTTATAATTTTAATATTGTTAAGTTTGCAATAACGCCTGCTAGGCGAATTACATTACAAAATTACAAATTTACGAGAGAAAAAATTATAGTCATGTGCGGGATTCGAACCCGCGTCCATCCACCCCTTTAGCCGGGGTATGCTCTAACCAATTGAGCTAACATGACACAATGACTCATAACTGTAATTCTTGCTCTCGTTCTTCATGCAACCATCGTATTGGGATGGAGCGACACCTATAGTTCAACTTGCGTTGAACTACATACAAGACCAATTTTGCAATTGGTTTTAAACTTGTAAATGATGACGCAACCTTATAATTTTAATATTGTTAAGTTTGCAATAACGCCTGCTAGGCGAATTACATTACAAAATTACAAATTTACGAGAGAAAAAATTATAGTCATGTGCGGGATTCGAACCCGCGTCCATCCACCCCTTTAGCCGGGGTATGCTCTAACCAATTGAGCTAACATGACACAATGACTCATAACTGTAATTCTTGCTCTCGTTCTTCATGCAACCATCGTATTGGGATGGAGCGACACCTATAGTTCAACTTGCGTTGAACTACATACAAGACCAATTTTGCAATTGGTTTTAAACCTGTAAATGTGACGCAACCTTATAATTTTAATATTGTTAAGTTTGCAATAACGCCTGCTAGGCGAATTACATTACAAAATTACAAATTTACGAGAGAAAAAATTATAGTCATGTGCGGGATTCGAACCCGCGTCCATCCACCCCTTTAGCCGGGGTATGCTCTAACCAATTGAGCTAACATGACACAATGACTCATAACTGTAATTCTTGCTCTCGTTCTTCATGCAACCATCGTATTGGGATGGAGCGACACCTATAGTTCAACTTGCGTTGAACTACATACAAGACCAATTTTGCAATTGGTTTTAAACTTGTAAATGATGACGCAACCTTATAATTTTAATATTGTTAAGTTTGCAATAACGCCTGCTAGGCGAATTACATTACAAAATTACAAATTTACGAGAGAAAAAATTATAGTCATGTGCGGGATTCGAACCCGCGCGTCCATCCACCTCTTTAGCCGGGGTATGCTCTAACCAATTGAGCTAACATGACACAATGACTCATAACTGTAATTCTTGCTCTCGTTCTTCATGCAACCATCGTATTGGGATGGAGCGACACCTATAGTTCAACTTGCGTTGAACTACATACAAGACCAATTTTGCAATTGGTTTTAAACTTGTAAATGATGACGCAACCTTATAATTTTAATATTGTTAAGTTTGCAATAACGCCTGCTAGGCGAATTACATTACAAAATTACAAATTTACGAGAGAAAAAAATTATAGTCATGTGCGGGATTCGAACCCGCGTCCATCCACCCCTTTAGCCGGGGTATGCTCTAACCAATTGAGCTAACATGACACAATGACTCATAACTGTAATTCTTGCTCTCGTTCTTCATGCAACCATCGTATTGGGATGGAGCGACACCTATAGTTCAACTTGCGTTGAACTACATACAAGACCAATTTTGCAATTGGTTTTAAACTTGTAAATGATGACGCAACCTTATAATTTTAATATTGTTAAGTTTGCAATAACGCCTGCTAGGCGAATTACATTACAAAATTACAAATTTACGAGAGAAAAAAAATTATAGTCATGTGCGGGATTCGAACCCGCGTCCATCCACCCCTTTAGCCGGGGTATGCTCTAACCAATTGAGCTAACATGACACAATGACTCATAACTGTAATTCTTGCTCTCGTTCTTCATGCAACCATCGTATTGGGATGGAGCGACACCTATAGTTCAACTTGCGTTGAACTACATACAAGACCAATTTTGCAATTGGTTTTAAACTTGTAAATGATGACGCAACCTTATAATTTTAATATTGTTAAGTTTGCAATAACGCCTGCTAGGCGAATTACATTACAAATTACAAATTTACGAGAGAAAAAATTATAGTCATGTGCGGGATTCGAACCCGCGTCCATCCACCCCTTTAGCCGGGGTATGCTCTAACCAATTGAGCTAACATGACACAATGACTCATAACTGTAATTCTTGCTCTCGTTCTTCATGCAACCATCGTATTGGGATGGAGCGACACCTATAGTTCAACTTGCGTTGAACTACATACAAGACCAATTTTGCAATTGGTTTTAAACTTGTAAATGATGACGCAACCTTATAATTTTAATATTGTTAAGTTTGCAATAACGCCTGCTAGGCGAATTACTTACAAAATTACAAATTTACGAGAGAAAAAATTATAGTCATGTGCGGGATTCGAACCCGCGTCCATCCACCCCTTTAGCCGGGGTATGCTCTAACCAATTGAGCTAACATGACACAATGACTCATAACTGTAATTCTTGCTCTCGTTCTTCATGCAACCATCGTATTGGGATGGAGCGACACCTATAGTTCAACTTGCGTTGAACTACATACAAGACCAATTTTGCAATTGGTTTTAAACTTGTAAATGATGACGCAACCTTATAATTTTAATATTGTTAAGTTTGCAATAACGCCTGCTAGGCGAATTACATTACAAAATTACAAATTTACGAGAGAAAAAAATTATAGTCATGTGCGGGATTCGAACCCGCGTCCATCCACCCCTTTAGCCGGGGTATGCTCTAACCAATTGAGCTAACATGACACAATGACTCATAACTGTAATTCTTGCTCTCGTTCTTCATGCAACCATCGTATTGGGATGGAGCGACACCTATAGTTCAACTTGCGTTGAACTACATACAAGACCAATTTTGCAATTGGTTTTAAACTTGTAAATGATGACGCAACCTTATAATTTTAATATTGTTAAGTTTGCAATAACGCCTGCTAGGCGAATTACATTACAAAATTACAAATTTACGAGAGAAAAAATTATAGTCATGTGCGGGATTCGAACCCGCGTCCATCCACCCCTTTAGCCGGGGTATGCTCTAACCAATTGAGCTAACATGACACAATGACTCATAACTGTAATTCTTGCTCTCGTTCTTCATGCAACCATCGTATTGGGATGGAGCGACACCTATAGTTCAACTTGCGTTGAACTACATACAAGACCAATTTTGCAATTGGTTTTAAACTTGTAAATGATGACGCAACCTTATAATTTTAATATTGTTAAGTTTGCAATAACGCCTGCTAGGCGAATTACATTACAAAATTACAAATTTACGAGAGAAAAAAAATTATAGTCATGTGCGGGATTCGAACCCGCGTCCATCCACCCCTTTAGCCGGGGTATGCTCTAACCAATTGAGCTAACATGACACAATGACTCATAACTGTAATTCTTGCTCTCGTTCTTCATGCAACCATCGTATTGGGATGGAGCGACACCTATAGTTCAACTTGCGTTGAACTACATACAAGACCAATTTTGCAATTGGTTTTAAACTTGTAAATGATGACGCAACCTTATAATTTTAATATTGTTAAGTTTGCAATAACGCCTGCTAGGCGAATTACAAAATTACAAATTTACGAGAGAAAAAAAATTATAGTCATGTGCGGGATTCGAACCCGCGTCCATCCACCCCTTTAGCCGGGGTATGCTCTAACCAATTGAGCTAACATGACACAATGACTCATAACTGTAATTCTTGCTCTCGTTCTTCATGCAACCATCGTATTGGGATGGAGCGACACCTATAGTTCAACTTGCGTTGAACTACATACAAGACCAATTTTGCAATTGGTTTTAAACTTGTAAATGATGACGCAACCTTATAATTTTAATATTGTTAAGTTTGCAATAACGCCTGCTAGGCGAATTACATTACAAAATTACAAATTTACGAGACAAAAAATTATAGTCATGTGCGGGATTTGAACCCGCGTCCATCCACCCCTTTAGCCGGGGTATGCTCTAACCAATTGAGCTAACATGACACAATGACTCATAACTGTAATTCTTGCTCTCGTTCTTCATGCAACCATCGTATTGGGATGGAGCGACACCTATAGTTCAACTTGCGTTGAACTACATACAAGACCAATTTTGCAATTGGTTTTAAACTTGTAAATGATGACGCAACCTTATAATTTTAATATTGTTAAGTTTGCAATAACGCCTGCTAGGCGAATTACATTACAAAATTACAAATTTACGAGAGAAAAAATTATAGTCATGTGCGGGATTCGAACCCGCGTCCATCCACCCCTTTAGCCGGGGTATGCTCTAACCAATTGAGCTAACATGACACAATGACTCATAACTGTAATTCTTGCTCTCGTTCTTGAACTATAGGTGTCGCTCCATCCCAATACGATGGTTGCATGAAGAACGAGAGCAAGAATTACAGTTATGAGTCATTGTGTCATGTTAGCTCAATTGGTTAGAGCATACCCCGGCTAAAGGGGTGGATGGACGCGGGTTTGAATCCCGCACATGACTATAATTTTTTCTCTCGTAAATTTGTAATTTTGTAATGTAATTCGCCTAGCAGGCGTTATTGCAAACTTAACAATATTAAAATTATAAGGTTGCGTCATCATTTACAAGTTTAAAACCAATTGCAAAATTGGTCTTGTATGTAGTTCAACGCAAGTTGAACTATAGGTGTCGCTCCATCCCAATACGATGGTTGCATGAAGAACGAGAGCAAGAATTACAGTTATGAGTCATTGTGTCATGTTAGCTCAATTGGTTAGAGCATACCCCGGCTAAAGGGGTGGATGGACGCGGGTTCGAATCCCGCACATGACTATAATTTTTTCTCTCGTAAATTTGTAATTTTGTAATGTAATTCGCCTAGCAGGCGTTATTGCAAACTTAACAATATTAAAATTATAAGGTTGCGTCATCATTTACAAGTTTAAAACCAATTGCAAAATTGGTCTTGTATGTAGTTCAACGCAAGTTGAACTATAGGTGTCGCTCCATCCCAATACGATGGTTGCATGAAGAACGAGAGCAAGAATTACAGTTATGAGTCATTGTGTCATGTTAGCTTAATTGGTTAGAGCATACCCCGGCTAAAGGGGTGGATGGACGCGGGTTCGAATCCCGCACATGACTATAATTTTTTCTCTCGTAAATTTGTAATTTTGTAATGTAATTCGCCTAGCAGGCGTTATTGCAAACTTAACAATATTAAAATTATAAGGTTGCGTCATCATTTACAAGTTTAAAACCAATTGCAAAATTGGTCTTGTATGTAGTTCAACGCAAGTTGAACTATAGGTGTCGCTCCATCCCAATACGATGGTTGCATGAAGAACGAGAGCAAGAATTACAGTTATGAGTCATTGTGTCATGTTAGCTCAATTGGTTAGAGCATACCCCGGCTAAAGGGGTGGATGGACGCGGGTTCGAATCCCGCACATGACTATAATTTTTTCTCTCGTAAATTTGTAATTTTGTAATGTAATTCGCCTAGCAGGCGTTATTGCAAACTTAACAATATTAAAATTATAAGGTTGCGTCATCATTTACAAGTTTAAAACCAATTGCAAAATTGGTCTTGTATGTAGTTCAACGCAAGTTGAACTATAGGTGTCGCTCCATCCCAATACGATGGTTGCATGAAGAACGAGAGCAAGAATTACAGTTATGAGTCATTGTGTCATGTTAGCTCAATTGGTTAGAGCATACCCCGGCTAAAGGGGTGGATGGACGCGGGTTCGAATCCCGCACATGACTATAATTTTTTCTCTCGTAAATTTGTAATTTTGTAATGTAATTCGCCTAGCAGGCGTTATTGCAAACTTAACAATATTAAAATTATAAGGTTGCGTCATCATTTACAAGTTTAAAACCAATTGCAAAATTGGTCTTGTATGTAGTTCAACGCAAGTTGAACTATAGGTGTCGCTCCATCCCAATACGATGGTTGCATGAAGAACGAGAGCAAGAATTACAGTTATGAGTCATTGTGTCATGTTAGCTCAATTGGTTAGAGCATACCCCGGCTAAAGGGGTGGATGGACGCGGGTTCGAATCCCGCACATGACTATAATTTTTTCTCTCGTAAATTTGTAATTTTGTAATGTAATTCGCCTAGCAGGCGTTATTGCAAACTTAACAATATTAAAATTATAAGGTTGCGTCATCATTTACAAGTTTAAAACCAATTGCAAAATTGGTCTTGTATGTAGTTCAACGCAAGTTGAACTATAGGTGTCGCTCCATCCCAATACGATGGTTGCATGAAGAACGAGAGCAAGAATTACAGTTATGAGTCATTGTGTCATGTTAGCTCAATTGGTTAGAGCATACCCCGGCTAAAGGGGTGGATGGACGCGGGTTCGAATCCCGCACATGACTATAATTTTTTCTCTCGTAAATTTGTAATTTTGTAATGTAATTCGCCTAGCAGGCGTTATTGCAAACTTAACAATATTAAAATTATAAGGTTGCGTCATCATTTACAAGTTTAAAACCAATTGCAAAATTGGTCTTGTATGTAGTTCAACGCAAGTTGAACTATAGGTGTCGCTCCATCCCAATACGATGGTTGCATGAAGAACGAGAGCAAGAATTACAGTTATGAGTCATTGTGTCATGTTAGCTCAATTGGTTAGAGCATACCCCCGCTAAAGGGGTGGATGGACGCGGGTTCGAATCCCGCACATGACTATAATTTTTTCTCTCGTAAATTTGTAATTTTGTAATGTAATTCGCCTAGCAGGCGTTATTGCAAACTTAACAATATTAAAATTATAAGGTTGCGTCATCATTTACAAGTTTAAAACCAATTGCAAAATTGGTCTTGTATGTAGTTCAACGCAAGTTGAACTATAGGTGTCGCTCCATCCCAATACGATGGTTGCATGAAGAACGAGAGCAAGAATTACAGTTATGAGTCATTGTGTCATGTTAGCTCAATTGGTTAGAGCATACCCCGGCTAAAGGGGTGGATGGACGCGGGTTCGAATCCCGCACATGACTATAATTTTTTCTCTCGTAAATTTGTAATTTTGTAATGTAATTCGCCTAGCAGGCGTTATTGCAAACTTAACAATATTAAAATTATAAGGTTGCGTCATCATTTACAAGTTTAAAACCAATTGCAAAATTGGTCTTGTATGTAGTTCAACGCAAGTTGAACTATAGGTGTCGCTCCATCCCAATACGATGGTTGCATGAAGAACGAGAGCAAGAATTACAGTTATGAGTCATTGTGTCATGTTAGCTCAATTGGTTAGAGCATACCCCGGCTAAAGGGGTGGATGGACGCGGGTTCGAATCCCGCACATGACTATAATTTTTTCTCTCGTAAATTTGTAATTTTGTAATGTAATTCGCCTAGCAGGCGTTATTGCAAACTTAACAATATTAAAATTATAAGGTTGCGTCATCATTTACAAGTTTAAAACCAATTGCAAAATTGGTCTTGTATGTAGTTCAACGCAAGTTGAACTATAGGTGTCGCTCCATCCCAATACGATGGTTGCATGAAGAACGAGAGCAAGAATTACAGTTATGAGTCATTGTGTCATGTTAGCTCAATTGGTTAGAGCATACCCCGGCTAAAGGGGTGGATGGACGCGGGTTCAAATCCCGCACATGACTATAATTTTTTCTCTCGTAAATTTGTAATTTTGTAATGTAATTCGCCTAGCAGGCGTTATTGCAAACTTAACAATATTAAAATGTTGAAATAAAATTAATCAAACGTCACTGACTCCTTTTTGAAGCGCTCGTAGCGAAGTGTGCTTAGCTATTCTGAACCGATCAGCAAAGCTAAGCAACGTCCGCCTCAGACATGAGTTGGATGGGTGACCACTGGTGACATTACTACTGAGCGATTCCGTGCTTCTCAGTCCCGGTTGTTGTCTAAGGATGGCAGTCATTATAGCATGGTGGTGAGACATTTTGCGAATGCCCGTCTGGCTAGCTACCACTCTCAAGTAGAAAATCTGTCGCCAAGCACCTAAAGGTGTGTTCCGGCAGCTGTACTAGAGAGTCAGTAATTCTAGGTTAGTCTGAACAACATCTTCGACAACATCACTTACCATCAGGTCAAAAGGTCAAAAGGCTAACCTATCAGGCATAAAAACACCAAAAAAGATGAAAGCAACTTGTGGAAGTCGGACAATGATACTGTGAGCTCCGAGTGTTTTGAATCTGCATGGTATCGACATCCACAAGTTATTTCATACTTTTCCGCGTATGAAATTTATGTAGTTACGTTTATAAAAAATATTTTCTAAAACTCTTCTAAATTTATTTGACGTATGCTTTCTCCTAGTAGTGAATAATTAGGATGAACATTGTCGTTATTGTTTTCATAATCAGGGTGAATGTTTATGTTGTCATCTTGAATTTTTAAGTTTCTAATGGACATACCACGCTCATTTCTGCTGTCTATGATTTCGGGCGGTAAGCATTTCATATAAAATTTTATTAATTTTGGTCTCACCTTAGTTTTAAAAAATGTAACCTTGAATCTGGTAATACCAAATAGAGTTTTTATTTACAGAAGTAGATCTAATGTGTTTATTATATATATTAAATTATATATTTTTAAATAACATTTCGCATAAACTTTATTCTGCAGTTGAATAAAACATCTTGAAGGAAATATAGGAATGTTTATTGCTGAAAACAACTCCTCGATCTGAGAAAATCCTATACCAGAAGCTATAACTCCCGTGGTACAGCTATATCAGCATCAACGTGTTATCTTTCTTGTTTTCAGATGAAGTCAAACAAACTTCTTTAAACATTTTGCACTCAAATTTGAATATTGATATAAGTTAATGTCTTCTCTCACCTATCAAGAAGAAGTTGTTTGATTTACATTCAAACAAATTATTGTGGTGTTCTTTTTCTTGAAGTTGTTTTAAAAAGTAGGAGATGTCAATTATTCGCCGTCCCGATATAGGTTGAAAATAGTCTTATATTTATCCATTTGAATAATAAACGCGTCCTCGTTGCCATCAATTTCTCTGTAACACCATAAAATAAAATATAAAGATAGTATGACGAAAATTATTCCTATTAAATTCCAGTTTTAGAATTCAGTCCTTATTCTAATTTAGAATAAGTGAAAAGCCCAAATTTACACTTATTTTAATATACTTAGGGCAATAATCGTACTCGTTCGTTTTAACGGGCATAACGTAGAATTACTGGCTCTTAAGGGCAGCTGCTAGAAACATGGTTAGGTGCTAGGCGACAGATTTTGTACTTGAAAGGATGGGAGCAAGTCAAGCAGGCATTCTTAAAATTCTCAACCGTCCGCAGTCCTTGAGAGCCACTGAAATTACAAGCACATGAGACTTAACAACTATGTTTCAAAGTGACGGGCGCAGTGCAATTCGTGACTTGTGACGAAATGCATCTGTTATAGGCAGAGGTTAGTCCACTTGACATCAGGTGGATGGGCCTCGACCTTATTCCGTCACAATAACATAAAAAAACTTAGTTGTCTGAAAAAAAATCACCACTTTTTCAAACTGAAAAGTTGACTGAATCTACAATATCTGAGAACCATGCATACCTAGTCATAATGTTAAGTGTTTTGAAGGATTACTAGAAATAGTAACTTTTTACCTCTTTTAGAACCTACTGTTATGTTTAGACTGTGGTCAATAGAAATAAATAAACAAACAAAAAATTACTTACCATATTTCAATTCCCATTTTCTTTTGCCTTCAACCGTGATTTAGTGCGTGGTTTATTTTCTTTATTTGCCATTTCCAGAAAACAACCAAAAAAAAATATTGTCTCATAAGTTTTCATAAAATATTTACACAACGGGAGATAAACACAAACACAGTCTATCTAATGCCTATAATGTTCTAATAGAGATATTTACACTATGAGGAATAAACACTGTGTCATAATTATATGCTATAAGTCACTAAATAATAATTATTTACAATTTATTGTGTATCCTCATGATATTTGTTTACGCAGATACCAAGAAGTGCGCGCGCAAAAATTTGACACAGATCTTGTCTTGGTGACGTCCCGCGGGACACTGACGAGCGACATTTGGATATATTATCACTTAAATATTCGATTTAAAAAAGAATAGATGTAATGAGAAAAAAGGATCGGTTTAGTTGTATTTCAAATTAAATTACCTACAAAATGGTATAAGTTATATATTAAGTGGAGTATTAGTACCTGTTAAAAATGAAATTTGGCCTGTAAAAAAACCGCAAATCGAACTTAGTTCATGATTTTTTTCTATCGAGAAAATTTACTCGTATCGTGATTTGAACGAATACACAATAAAGAGAAAGAATGTAACTAAAACATATATTTATTTCAGATTTGAAATGTTCTTCTTTGTTTATAAAAAACAACATCTACTTTAGGCCAAAACGGGAATACCCGACCTTAAAAACTATAGGCACGTTCGTCGTCACAATAATGTAAGCATTAAATTAAATAATAAATAATAAAAGAGATAAAATTTTACATAAAAGTTTCATGAGGTAGTTTTTAATAATAGTTAAAGTAACGAGTTTTTTTACGTTTGTTGCCTCAGAAATTTTGACTGGGTAAACCAATTTTGTTAATTCTTTTTTATTTGAAAGCTGATGCTTGTTGTGTAGTCACATGTAAATTGTATCAAAATCGGTCATGCCGTTTTTGAGTTACACTCCAATAATTTAAAAATATTTTCCTATCTTGATGATACAGTCGTTGACAGTGAAAGACATTCAATTCCGTAAGTAGCAAGGGTCACCAAAAAGAGATATTTTTTTTAACTTAAAATAGAACCGACTTGAACACTCAAAAGTGTGAAATAACTTATTGAAGTCGGTAACATACGCACAATATTGTGATAATAGGTACTTTGAACTATCATGGTAAGTACCGACTTCAACAAGTTATTTCATACTTTTGAGTGTTGAAGTCAGTTCCATTCTTAGGGAAAAAATATTTGGAATAAGAACAACAACAATTTTTACAGTCATAAACTGTTCTTCCACCTGTAGGTAAAGACATGCTGTTGTCGAAGATGTTACTGGAGTTGCAAGGTTAGCTACTAATACAATACAAGCTCTATGCTGGTATAGATTAGCTGGAATTGACACGATTAGTGTGGTGTGTCTACAGCCCTACACGGCACATAACAGTGGTAGTGACAGTGAAGCTTATGACATATCGGACAATTTGACAAGTGCAGCTGAGCCGCGAAAGACAGCGCGATCGTTACGTCAGTTACGTGCAGAGGCCCGCGCTCCCGCTTCGCGCAACCGTGACTCCCAGACGAAGGGCTACAATATAGCCCGAAACTGGTCGGAATCTATCCGGTAAATATAACGTGAGTCCCAGCCGGGTGCCTATTTAGTCATTTAGTCATAGATTGTATGATTGTGGGTGGTAGATAGCAAGATAGACTGTCAGGCCAGAGGGGACTTATCTAAACCTACATTGTATTTATAACTTTATAAATAATAAGATTTTATAAACATGTTAGTAAGTGCTTCATTGTCAGTAACTTACATTTTTGATAAATATTTTAATGTTCTTTAACTGAGTATCTTGTGTATACTTTTTTGAAGCGTTCGTAGCGAAGTTTGTTTAGCCGTTAGATCAGCTAAGTTAATCAACGTCAGCCGCGGTCAGGAGTTGGATGGGTGACCGCTACTGACATTACTTCTGAGCGCTTCCATGCTTCGGAGGACACGTTAAGCCGTAGGTCCCGGTTGTTGTTTTACGATGGCAGTTGTTAAAGCATGGTGGTAGGGCATTTTGCGAATGCCCGCCTGGCTAGCTACTACTCTCAAGTAGAAAAACTGTCGCCAAGCAGAAAACGGTGTGTTCCGGCAGCTGTCCTTGAAAGTTAATAATTCTAGCTAGCCTGAACAACATTTTCGACCACATCATCACTTACCATTAGGTGAGATAGTGGTCAAAGGCTAGCCTATCAGATATAAAAAAGAAAAAAAAAAAACGTTTGTATAATTTCTTAGTTCAGGGACGTGAGGCCTCTCCTGGTGAAATGCCTTTTTGACATCAATTAAACCCTGTTAGTTTATTGTTATCATTTTGTATTTCCTGGAAGATCTAAAAGAAATAAACGTTTTTATTATTATTATTATCTAAAGTGCTCGTAATAGAACTCATAGATTACAGAGCCTAGTGCCTAGTTATTTTTACCTGCAGTCATGAATTGATGACAGCTAGTGTCATTTACCTCTGAGCGCTACCATGCCTCGAAGAGCATGTTAAACTGTCGTAGTCTTAGGATGGCAGTACAATGTAGTATATTTCCATATTAAAATTTGTAATTGACCTTCATAAGAGCGCCGTAGATGCCTAAATTAAATAAATGATTTTGACTTTGACTTTGGATGGTGGGTCGTTTTGCGAATGCCCGTCTGATTAGCCATCTCCAGTAGAAAATCTGTCAACAAGCATCGTATGGTGTTCCAATCTTCGACCGCATCATCACTTACCATCAAGTGAGGTAGTGGACAAAGATTGGTCTGTAAAAAAACAAGCTCAAAAAAACAATTTTGGATAATGGCTCCTGTCACTACATAAACGATGCAAATCATTTATAAAGTATTTTACGAAACTCATGGCTGAATAATAAAATATATCGCCGCCACAAATAAACCAAGACAAAAGTAGTATCTGCTTCACAAACAGTATTGAGCGATCGTTTAATTAAAAAGCAACCGCTTCTAAATAAAAGTTGAACCATCAAAGAGTAAAATAACGCGTGAGTTTTATTAAAAATACTGCGTTTTATATTTTGTTTCCAATATACTCGATTGCAATACATAGTGCTTTGATTTTTGTGTATTTATTTTTTATTTTGGCTATGATGTTTACACGTTACATTTCACTTAAAACACCTTTGGCAGGTATAAAGCAGTGGTTTATTAAATACCCAATTTTCATTGATAAAATACCTACGTAGCGTATCTGGCAATACAACCTACTTAATTGAAGCTCTCGTAGCGAAGTTTGCTTAGCCGTTCTTAATGGATCAGCTAAGTTAAGCAACGTCCGCCGCGGTCAGGAATTGGATGGGTGACCGCTAGTGACATTACAACTGAGCGCTTCCGTGCTTCGGAGGGCACGTTGAGCCGTTGGTCCAGGTTGTTGTGTAACGCTGGCAGTCGTTATAGCATGGTGGTAGGGCATTTTACGAATGCCTGCCTGGCTAGCTACCACCCTCAAGTAGAAAATCTGTTACCAAGCACTGAACGGTGTGTTCCGGCAGCTGTCCTTGAAAGCCAGTAATTCTAGGTAAGCCTGAACAAATTCTTCGACCACATCATCGCATACCATCAGGTGAGATAGTGGTAAAAGGCTAGGATATCAGCAAAAAAAAAAACAAATAAGTTTAGTGGCGAGTAGATACTTAGCACTTGTTGAAACAGCATAGAATGGTCTGTGCCTATTGTTCTCAGCCGAGAAGTTCCATACTCCACACAAGGTGTTATCATTTATAAAATTGCAAGAAGATTTCAATATGGCTAAGTAATAATTTTTAATGATAAGATTAACTTAGGTCTAAATCATCACGCCCGTGATCCTTGAATTCAAGGACCACGGGCGTGACGATATTGTTGAATTAATGTGAGAACTTGTTATGACGTACAGTAACATAAATCCAAAGGTCGGATTAAACTTTAGTATACTATTATCTATTCTGTGGCGTGACGAGAGGCCGCGGGGCAAACCACTAATACCTATCTAAAGTAGGTATACAATAGCGTCTGAACCCCAAATGCTACAGACATGCATAGTATGACATGGCAGTCACCCCTAGCAGTCGGCCGTGTTCGTAGGGTTGATTAGTGTTCGTTATTGCTCACTCTGCCTAATAAATGATTTTCAGGGATATTATTGTAATCAATCTGAACAACAAAACATATGCACCTTATATATATTATTGTATATATATCTTTTTTTTATACTGAACTAACTCACCTGATGTTAAGTGATGATGTGATCGATGATGGAGCGCGCTTACCCAGGAATATAAATTAATAAGGAAAGATACAGAAAAGTATTACTTATAATAATCAATTATTTGGTTATATGTCAAAATTTAGTTATATGAGTAGTAGGTATTTAATAAATTTATAAGCGAAATATGCTTTCAAAAAAACATGTATTAAAAAAACACGCCTATTACGTACCTGGAGGGGTAGGCACTGGTATCGCTATTATGTAATATGCCTAAAGCCAAACACCGGGCATATTTACCGATTTTGGACAGATAATAAAAAAATATTAGTCATAAAATTCCAATAACCGTCAGATCCGGTGAGCGAACCCAAGATCTCAAACAAAAGCGTTGCCTTTCGCTACTAGATCGCATATATTCAAAACGTACAAAAAAATAATTATTAAAATCAGAATCAAAGATTTTTTTTTATTCGTTGACTTACTTCATTTTGTACAATAACCCTTATTGTTGCTTTGAAAGCTAACCTATAGTTATAGGGGCAATTGGACCTACTGTCAAAATGTCAACCAGTTATTTCAATAGAAAACATACAAATAAAATGATGTTCTTTTGCGTACCAAATTCTAGTTATATTTATCAATAATAAAAGGAAGACATAACCTATAGAACGATTAAACGATTTGAAATTTACAGAGTAATAAACTAGTAAGTAAGTATCTTCGTAATTTATGATTTTTAGGCTAGGTCAATGAGGTTCAAGCGCCGTTAAAGTCAGTTTTATAACTTTTCTTTATGAAATTTTCATCTGGTTCGTGTCTTCACTGTGACCTGGGTACAAGTACCTTAAGTCGATGAACCTCTGGAGGTGACCGCCACAAGCGCATGGCGGGGTGTCGCCCTCTCTCGCTTGAGCAATTTGCTTGTTTCTTATGAAAACGCCTTCTTACCGTACTGAAGAAAAAATAACTCATCATTGAACTTCGGTTAGATATTTTCTTGAGTTATAATCTTTCGAGATTTCTAGTCATACGGCATACCTAATTATTTATACTTCGTTTCTATAAGCAGATTGATACACAAAATAGCGAGAATTATTTTTCATTTTCCAATTAATCAATAAACGTTTTTGTTTCCAATGTATACCAGTAAAGTAATACTAGTGTTGTTTATATTGATCAAGATAACTTTTCTGTTCCATTTTATTTCATTAATTTATAGCCTACCTAGTCTAGGCTTTGATCACTATATCTCCTGATTGTAGGTGATGATGTGGTCGAAGATGTTGTTCGAGCTAACCTAGAATTACTGGCTTTTAAGAACAGCTGTCCGAACACACCGTTAGTTGCTTGAGGACAGATTTTCTACTTGAGGGTGGTAGCCACGCGGGCATTCGCAAGATGCCCTACCACCATGCTGTAACGACTGCTATCCTAAGACAACAACCGGGACCGACGGCAGAACGTGCCCTCCGGAGCACGGTAGCCCTTAGTAGTAATGTTACAAAAGGTCACCCCTCTAACTCATGACCGCGGTGGACATTGCTTAACTTAGCTGATCGGTTAAGAACGGCTCAGCAAACTTCGCTACGAGACCGTGGAGCGCTTGGAAATGCCGTATGGGGCAAATAAGAAAGACTTAATACCGGTAGGTTGGCAGCATCACCTTCTGAGGAGCTGTTATCTCCACTGCTATCCCTGAGACCCCTGCCATTCTTGGGGGTTACGGAAAAGCGGGAGGCGGTGTTCAGTAGTGGACGATCCAGCAGATACAGTATATTTCTGTAGGTATGTCAGTGATTTAATTCGGCATAGACCGAAGAAGGTAATTTAGTCTCAACTAATAATTACAGTTATTATTAATCCCGGACCCTAGGATTTTTTCGTATCCAAATTCTTCGTACTAATATTTTAAATAATAAGTTTACACGTGTGGAGCTGTACTTATCCCCGTATTAAAAATATATAAATATGTACATTCGTACCGACTTATTACAGGGCTAATAGTTTTATTTAATCAGTTTGTCAGACTTGTTGTTACAAGATGTTCAAGAAAATGATCTTTCTGTGTCGGAACTATACGACAATCTTGGTCTTGTTCTTCTAAAAAGGTAGTGTTTGTTCCCATTCCACAACTATTTTCTTAATAGAAGAAAATAGCAAATTTATTACTAAATTACACTTGCAACAAACAAACTTTAATATTAACGTATGAATGTTTATAGAAATAAAACAGCTTAATAGCTTTACATTATCAAGAAAGACTATGGTAGTTAAACATTTTTGAATTGAAATACTAGCTTCGTGAATAAGCTTTATTTCATTTTCACCCGCAAACGCATTGCGATTTTACTCTCTCTGGCTCTGCCACAGTTTTACTTCATCGCAGTAGGATAATGATGGAATTTCAGCTCTTTGTGCTGTTGATTCAATTTAGGTAGTTACCGAGGGCAGACGAAATAATTACATTACACGCGGCCAAACAGAAACTTTTAACATACACATACCTGGGTACCCACGTATGATAAAAGTTTTGCCAGATTAAAATGGTCTTTATTCATGTACTAAACATATTACAAGTTTCAAGCATTGACAACTAGAGATGTTATTGTTGACCGTTTGCCATTTATGGGATAGTGATGGATATAAAACTGGCCAAGTGCAAGTTGGATTCTGGAGTTCTGTATCAGACTGTAGTCCGAAAAGCATTTAGCTAGTTTATTAATTTGTCTATATAAGTGAGATATTTGACTATTATCATAACAAGTTTGATGCTTATACCTATTAATCACCGTTTTTACAATAAAAATTACGAGAAAAAAACGATTAAAAATACGTTGTCTGTTTTGGGGGCCCTTTTTGTTATTATCGACCGAAAGAGCGCACTCTTTCGGTCGATATAAGCGTATCCAATTTAGCTTGGGCTAAAATCCTTTCATATATCTGTCCAGATTTTTGATTGTCACTTCGACAGGTCACATTTATCGAACGATTCTCGAGAAATATTGTAATCAGATTTATTAGATTATTATATGAAATTTTATGTGGATACATGACAGATGTTTATGGATTTTTTTCTAAATGGCAGAGTGTTGATTAAGTAAGAAACGACTTCAGTCACGAAGTGTTCATCTCACAAAGCTATTAGTCATTATTTGTTTTGCAATTGCTACACTACAAATAGGATTCTGCTTTATAGAAAATCCCAAAAGGATAGCGCGGGAGATAATGGAAAAGGTGCGAAGTCTATGTTAAGACAAAGGCGGGAAAAATATGGCCACGCAAAGCGCTAAGTAGAGAAGACTGGAAGTTTTTTCAGATTGCTACGTACTTACGTGTTCTACGAGCCGTGTCTGGCTGAGACGGCGGAGCTTTATTACTTCCGTAGATAATGCTTTACATGTGGCTCTACGCAGGAACGCGACGCATGTCCTATAGGTATGCTGGTGGGAACTTCTTTCTTGGGAAATACATTCTTATGTTATAACAGCCTAGCGGATCTTGGGAATTAAAAAATAAAATAAAAAAATAACTTTTTTGTAAATGTTTTATGCCTATTTAACCGTCATGAAACACGAATTTTCCAAATCGGTCCAGTAGTTTTAAGTTTATTCGTTACATACAAAAATACAAATATATAAATCTTTCTTCTTTATAATATGTATGCAACAATAATAATAATAATAATAATAATATCTCTGTATGTATATAGATACGCTAGGCTCTGACGATTACCAGTTGATTATTATATATATTATTTACAATTACTATTTGATAAACGACGATGAAGTAAATGTACCTTCTAGAAAAAGAATTGCCTCTCAAGGTCATATTGAAGTAAATCTAGCGGTGTCTATTAGGCGTTCCAATAAGCTACCAAGTTAGACAGACGAACATGTCCACACATGTAGTCAAGCTAAATTAGCTGCTCAAGATATAGGGGCTTAAATATCAAGTCGCACTGGCCATTACGAAACCAAACCAAATTTCTATAACGAAACGCTTTCGTAATAAAAATTGCAACCTAAAGAATGTACCACCAGAAAATAATCTTCACAGGAAGCTGGGCAAAATGTCTTCACACAGTTTGTGGAGTCCAAGTACAAACAGTTTTATCGAGAAGATTTAAATGATTTTCCTTTAAAATTGTACAAAAGTATAGTCAACGTGGGTAGACAGACAAAGAGGGTAGACTTTGATCAAATCAATTATTTATTTTATCAAAGTATTTCATAGTACTTGTAGAGTATTAAATTTCTTTGCGAAGAGGCAATTTCATACCTTAAACCCTAGTTTGAAAAGATAGCTCCGTATCCTATTTTAAAAAAGCAAATAAGCAGCAAGCCATCGTTTACATAGGATTTGAGTAGGGCGCAAACTGAACACACAGCTTATCACTTTAACGATCTGATTACGTGAAAGGTAGTGAATATTATACTAACGAAAACATTTCCAGAGAAGATTAGCGTCAGGTAATACCGGACGGCTAGGTGCTACTGCGACTAGGTGATGAAGGGAAAAATAACAGAAGGCGGGCAGCAGCGCCTTCTGAAGAACGGTCATCTTTTGAGAATTCTTCAGAATATAGACTTCTTGGTTGGCTGCAGACAAAGTTTGCTTTAGGTTTTATTTAAATTTCGATCTGGCTTGCAAATAGAACGCTGTTTATTGAAAAAAAAAACAAATGAACACTTTGACGCGGGCAATTTTATTGTTGTTTGTTGATAGTCAATGATTTTGAAAAGTAATTGTTTCGACAAAATGAGTTCAAGTGAAGACAATGCCTGTGATGAACTTAATTCAACGCCACCTGAAATTCTTCACCTCATTTTTCACCTCTTTAGAATTATCCCAAACATTATCTTCAAATAAAAAATTCTGCCTAGGTACTACTTTGTTTTAATTTCCGCGCATTATTTGAGAAAAGCACTATACAAGCCTTGGCCACAACTAGGCATTGAAGAACTTACGTATGTGGGCCGAGGCGAAGCCGAGGCAGTTTACACGTTCGTCCATCAATGCCTCCTTTGCTGGCCGCTGTAGTAATGTACTATTAAATTACAAATACAAATTCGTTATAGTAGTGTCTGGAGTCTGATATTCAATATAGATAACAAAAAAACAAAATTTTAGAGCACACAAAAGGACATACTAGTCTTGAGACTTGAACCCATGCTATCAGCATAGAAATCCGCACTACCAGCCTTCATGCCACACGACCCGTAAAAACTGTGGCGAAATTATGCATCACATTCACTTAGTCAGTTTTTAATATTTTAATGAATCGAACTTGCTTAATAGTGTACTTACAGATCTTAACACTCATAACACAGTAAATAAGATTTGTTAATTAATACTTTACACCTTTAATTAACGTTTGTTTTTATAACAAGAATGTTTAATGTAGTCAACTTGTTTTATATTGCACTTTACTTACTATTTCAATAATTGTTTATTTGTTGAATTTCGCTGGGTCCACATTTTGCTTGTATGCATTGACTTTTTTAAACATCATATTTAGGATTAATATTTATTATTATACCGAGATAACACTGTCACTTTAGAATTGCTCGTAATATGACCCTTTTATGTAATTTTTACTTCAAATAACTGTGTGAACATATTTTAATTATTTTTCAAAGAACACGGTAACACCAACTGTAAATATTGCTAAGTAGGTACATAATATTATAACTTTGTAAAAAAAAAAGGGAGAATTGTTGGGCAGTTCGAGTTCTAGCATCGATCGATGTCAGACGCTGTCGAATTTGCCAACTAAAATAGACCCGTCTGCAAAATGGGTTCAGGTCCACCTCTGCTAACTTGGAATTTACGTAACCAAGTCAGTAATTACGGCTTGTTACCCATTTAGTAAAAACAATAGAAAATAATTTAGCCGCGCCATATTAACGTTGTTATTATATTTTTGAAGGCACGTTTGTGTGATAGTAATATTGTCGCCGCTGAATTCATGTTTAATCGTGAAAATTTACCATGTTGTGGCCACATCGTAGAATTAGCCAAACCATGAAATGCTCGAGAATTTCATGAAATGGTCGCAATGAAATGTACACGATTTAATGATCTGGTCAAGTTAAGTTCCCCACATCATGAGATGCGATCACTGCATGAAATTCTCGAATATTTTTTGATATGGACAATTCTACGATGTAGGCACGACATCCACACCAAAATCCATCTACCATCAATAGTAAAATTATTTAATTGCAATGACATTTTATTCGCACAACAGTCCGAATTGAGTCGTCAGTTAGTCATAATTTCAATCGATAGTAGGCACGTTTTCGCGTACTACGTATTTTTGAAAATGTTTTAATAAACCTGACCAAAACTTTTGCGTATAAGTAAAAAACTAAAAAAATAACTATGTAAAATATCCGTGAACTTTATCTATGAAATTCCATATTGTTCTCTTGCATCTGAAGAATGATCGTAAGAGAAGCGTACAGCTATAATTCTAGGGATATCTGTCTTACCACAGACTCAGCCACAGAGCAGTTTAGTTCAGAAATTCTGTCGGTTTCAGATGGATCGTGTGGTCAATAGTAGAACACCATTTACGTTGATATGTCGGACTGACACACTGCGCCAAAAATCTTGCAGGCATTAAGTTCATAATCTGTAAACTAAATAATAATTATAAAATAAAATCAACATCATCATTTCAGCCACAAAAAGTCCACTGCTGGATTTAGGCCTCCCCATCGATTTCTTCTTTATTTTTATTTATATAAGGGGGGTATTTGCCCATAATCAATCGTTGCTTTTATGAAATGATTGCCAGCTTAATACGTACTTAAGATTTTTATTACATTTGCATGATATTTTTTTTGCACTATATGAAGATCTTGAAATGTTTCCATATATTTAGGTTAAACATTTTGATCTAGTTAAATCAATGAAATGTGACATCCCTGGGTTAGTAAAGAAATGAATCCACTCATCATGTAATCTCACTTGCACAATCTAGACAATCTATAATAAGTAAAGGAGAAAAATAATCTTTGATTAACTTTTTAATAGTTTCTTTGTTAAACCGGGTTAGGTATTCTAATTTCTAAATGATAATTGGCTTTAGTTTCGATTCTATAGCGCCCTCCAAAAATGGTTTTCAAATATCTGCAATGTAAAATAAATTAATTAAACCTGTTACAGTTTTTAATGAGTATAAATTGGTAGGTACAGATATAACCCTCGATGTGCGAGTCCGACTAGAATTCGACTGGTTTTTATAATACTCTCTTGTTTCATATTGATAAGGTCGTCTAGCTAGAGTCTGCAAAACGGGAGCAATGACCGGACCGTGCAAAATACGCATGTTCATCTAGACACAAAAATACATTGTGCTAGGGCTACCTACTAAGTATAAGTCTAAATTTTTATTTAGACATATTGAAAAATGTAAGTACACTATTTTTGGGACAAAATATAATATAAAAATATGCTACATATAAAATTAAAATATGCGACATTATTAGTTATTAGCATATAAAATGACTTGATCTTTATTTTATTGATATGTTAGTCGAAGCGCTCTGAGTGGAGCTTGCTTAGTGTTCTTAACCTTCAATGGTGGTAAAATAGAAGTACTAATTTCACTTCATTGCGGTCATAACATAACTTGATTAGGTGATATCTTTACAATTTGAATGATTGTCTTAGGGCGCCAGACTTTTTTACATGCTAGTAGGGCATTTTGCGTATGCCCCCCGGCTACCTACCATGTTCAAGTAGAATATCTGTCACCATGCACCTAACGGTGTGTTACTGCAGCTGCCCTTCAAAGCCAGTGAGATAGTGGCCTAAGGCTAGCCTATCAGTAATAAAAACAATTAAAAAAATAAATCTGGCATACTTAAATATAATATTTACTTACAGAGAAACGAACTAAACAAACATACCAACATCTTGAAGTCCCCGAAGGCTAGGCGGAGGTGTTAAAGCACCCATATTTTACCAGATATATGTCAGTTTTATGTAATAGGGGGCCAGCTTGTCGTCACTTAACGGGCAAAGTTGCAGACACCGGACTGCTGGCGATGATATATTTGTCAGAAATACTTACCTAATGATTTACCAATCAAGGTTCAGACCCAGTACACTTAAAGATTCCAAAATGACGCATTCAACATTCGACCAAAGAGGTAAACAATGAATTGAAATTTTACCCTAATCTAAATCCGAGCGGTGGTGGTGGCTGAAGTGGGCGAGATCCATAAAATGGCCGCAGGTTATCATTTTGTATCCTTTCTAATTGTATGAGGGGCTGACCGCCGAGTGCCGACGAAAATTTACATAACACACAATACCTAACCGTATAACCTAAATAACAACAGACCTTTTTGCCTACTTATACAGGACTGTGATAACAAAGTGACGTACAAAAATGAAAACGGAGTCGAGGTTCAAATTACTTGCAATTTGTTTGAAAGTGAAGCATTCCGCTCTTTTTATTTTTGTATCACTTTCTATAACGGTTTCCGTTAAGTTCTTGAAAGGAGGGCAGCAAAAAAGTGTTAAATGTGATTATTTTTATATTTGTCAGTGATTCTTTTTATATCGTTTAGTTCAGGTGTTATTGAAATGCAAGACCAGAAATTAACTTCAGATTTTCATAGAAAGAAATAGACATACCTATACCCGTATATCTATATAAATACAATTTCAATCACTATCGCATATTTATTAATAATTATTTATTCATTTACAAATTTTTAGATAACACAGATTTTATCGAAAATGTGAATTAACTTGTCCCTAAGATTTTGCCATTTTATTATTACGAGTATATTATGTTATACATATATAATTATACACACGTAATTTAGAGTCAAATTTGTAAATTTACTCAACAGAAAAAAATTTAAAGTAATGGGTTTTGGAAGAGGATATGATAAAAATTAACAGACAATTTTCTTACAATAACTTAGCATAAAAACCTTTGCTATTTAGCACATAACAGCGCTTTAAACGCTCAGCCATCGATACACGTCAATGAGATGGTTTTTATGCCCTTATTTAAACTGTAAACGAAGACAGTTGAACATCAATCTAAAAATATTTACCACAATGTGTAATCAATTGTACCTACTTCACGAGGTTTCAGATTGTGGCTAACGACGAGAACTATGCTATTTTTGTAAAATAAACATTTTCTTACCGAGTAAAAGAGGAAAAAAGTACAGTAAAATATTAGGTAAGTAAGTAGTAAAGTTTCATATCTGTATACTTGCTAAAAAGGCAAAATAAGTTAAAAAAGTAACCAAAGCGAGTCGGATCTCGTTCTTTTAGGGTTCCGTATTGTAACTACTTAAAATGTTTGTTGTATTTGACAACAGCTTCAAAACTACATTTCAATCGGAACTTAAAAACTTTCGCGACTTGAACCCAATAGTTATATGTATTTAGCTGAAGTGTTTGCTCGTGAGCACGACCAATGCAACATGGTCGAAATGTCGAGGTGAATAATAGATGAAAATATTTGGCGAGATTAACTCCCGTTAAATATTTATAACAATACATTTGAATCGACGTTTATGTACTTTTCTTTTATTTTTTACTTATAGACTTATAGGTTAGCCTTTGATCACGATCTCACCTGATGGTAAGTGACGATGTGGTCGAGAATGTTGTTCAGGCTAACCTAGAATTACTGCCTCTCAAGGACAGCTGCCGGAACACACCGTTAGGTGCTTGGTGACAGATTGTCTACTTGAGGGTGGTAGTTAGCCAGGCGGGCATTCGCAAAATGTCCTACCATCATGCTATAATGACTGCTATCCTAAGACAACAACCGGGACCGACGACATAACGTGCCCTCCAAAGCACGGAAGCGCTCAGTAGTAATGTCTGTAGTGGTCACCCATCCAACTCATAACCGCAGTGGACGTTACTTAAATTTGCTGATCGGTTAAGAACAGCTAAGCAAACTTCGCTACGAGCGCTTCAAAAAATAAGTACCTATATGGTACTTAATGTACCAAAATTTCAGATTCCTAACTTGTTTAGTTCTTGACATATGTAGCCGCGTAACAAAAACAATCAACTATGACGTCCATATTTATTAATTAATTTGAATACCAACCTGAAAACAAAAATTACAATTCTAGACTTTTTGTATGTCTTCTAAATGAAATTCCACACAAAATATCAAAATTTTATGATTGTAACTTATGTACTGCACGAGCTATATACCCATGACATCATAGATCTCATCTTGCCATTAGATTCAGATTACTTTATTGTTAAACTGTGTTACTTATAATATAATTAAAAGTATCAACAGCTTTGTTCATAGCGAATATACAATATATTATGCAGGTAGTAAATGATAATTTTAATATAAATTTTAAATTAATGTCAGTGATATATTATTAAAATAGATTATTTTCAACTTTATAACGTCAAGTTTACATAGAAAATATTGATTACTTAAATAATGTCAATAACCATACAACATAGCATCAGTTAAGTTTGAAATTTTATCATTAAAATATTCATTTAATGTATAGTAACGCTTCATTATCAGAAAATTAAACAATTTGTTCTTAAATATAATTACATATATTTAGGGTACGGAGTCCTTTAAAGACCTTTTAATAAGGTTTTTGAATGGGTAGTGCTACCTTACCAAACAAGCGCCAAGTTTAAGTTTACATCGATGTATTCCAGACTGAAAATTTAGTCGTTATCGAAATGTCTGGTAGGTAAATAAAAACAAACTATTTACGAGTTTTAAAAGGTACTTGACACGTGCAGTGGCAGTAGTTTATCGAGCGATTCAACAGAAAGTTACGCTCTTTGAAATAAAAAAGTGGGAACCCTGTTAAGTGTGAATTGCAGGTCGCCGCAGGACCGCAACACGCAGGCGTCACAGTGCCTATTCACCTTTACTACGCGGGTGTACTACTATTTATTCTGTGCCGCCGTGCCAACCACTGAAATGGAAATGGAACATGTAACCATAGTAAAACCAGACAAGTTGTTTAACTTCATGGAGCGGTGCAAAACGCGACTTGTTTGTGTGCATCACCGTAAGCACACTATGGCAAATATCTAGGGTGTCAAGAGTGCGCTCATTTATTTTAGTAAACTTTCTGACCCAACCAACGTTATTTTACCACATAAGCAAATAAAAATGTAAAGTTTAATACACTTATTTGAAAATAAGTATATATTAATTACAAAAGTAAAAAACCCGTCTGCAAATTTATTTATTTTCGTTAAGCGTTTTATCGTTTCATTAAAATTAAAACTGTAAGTTGTATATCTTTATAGAATCGTTTTTTAAAGCCCTTCATGTTGATATCCCATTCGATGGGTTTGAAAGAAAAAAAATGTTTTTCTCTCAATATAGAGTCTAAAATCCGAATTGAGAAATTTTTATTTTTTATGTATCTTGTGTTATTTATGCTGTCCATGAAAATATTATATACATTAAAATCGGTTAAGCCTTTTAGAAGTTATGGTGGAATAAAGAAACTCACAAACATACATACATATACGAACAATGAAAAATAACTCTTCTTTTTTTGGGAAGTTGTGTAAATAGTTTACGTCCTATTCTTAGACCTACTGAATATACACACAAAATTTCATAGGAATCGCGCCAGCCGGAGGAGTCTTGTTGAGAACACTGTGAAACGAGAATTTTATATATTAGAAGATGTAATGACAAGTAGTGTCTGTTGGTAGCTACGAATTTGTTTGCTATAGTATGCCTGTACATACTACATAGATCACATTTACAAATTATCGAAGCTCAAAATGTTTGTCCTGGGCGAGAAACGATAATTCTCGTAATTATACCTACTTGCGCCCACGAAATAGCCGCGGTGCCAGCCCTTACGTTTTATTCAGAAAGATGCGACAGCGCTAAAGTGTTAAATCGAAGTGGTATTTGAATTAAGTCAGATTGAGGGCGGGCGGCTTTAAAAACATGTTCAAAACTTGCGTCTATGAGTTTCATCTCACTTTACCGAACATATCGTTTCACCCTGAGGACCGCCGTTAGTACCATGGAACCAGATATAGTCAGGTCTTTTATCATCACCAAGTATCACGTTTCATCGCAGGTTGGTTTAGACATTAGGTCCGCGGAAGCTGGGGCTAATTTATATTACAAAAGTTATCAGAAAGCATGGTCGATGCAACACGTAATCTGGCACTTATTTAGTTCAACCAATAAGGATTAAAATCCAGCGGGGCAATGCTGCCAGCATGCTGGCAACGCTGCCAACTTAGACTACCAGTACGTCTGCACTGGCCTAAATAGCAGACAGCATTGTAATTTTTTTTTCTTGTTTTGCCATATCTTAACTTTTTACGATTTGAATACGAAAATAAATTCAGGTCTAATCACTTAAATACTTAAGCACTTTCCCCTCGAAAATGCGCGCACGCAAAAAATAATTTATTTACACGGAAAATACACAATCAATCGATATTCTGTTAATCTAACCCCACCTATATAAGTATTTAATAGGTGGGGTAAGATTATACTAATTAAGTAACACTCATTTCAAAAAGTAAAACAGTTTCAGAGATTTATCGACATTACGAACATTAATTAATATTTATTTTCTTTCGTTATTTAATTTGGTTAAATCGACTTATTAACATAGTTAATTCGAGGCTATAAAGTAAAAAAATATATGTGAGAAAATCACATTGCTTATATAGTATTTAGATACTTCTAAGATGACGTGCACTAAGAAAACCAGATTTTTTCAATGAGGACACCTGGAATTTAATAATTGAGTTGAAACTAAATCTAGTAGAAATAAAGTGACGCATACTACGTTGGAGACAGGATCGGTGTGAAAGTGGATGTCTTAAATGCACTTAAATTTTGTTTATTGTTATCTTCTTATCAATAACGAATGAGACAATATTTTAAATATGTTTAGAAAGTTATGTTACATTACAAATATGACAAGGTCAAAACATGAGTGCACTCGCAAGCAAAAATAATTACACTGCTGAACACAGTCCACTAATTAGGGATTTGCCATAATGCCCATGCTTAGCAGGCGGCTCGGTGTGGCTTGGGGTAGGCGCAGAGGCCAGACAGAGGTCAGCCCGACCTCCGGGGCAAGATGGTGACTGCTAACGGACCCTATCTTGCCTCACCTGGCGGAGGACTGCTCACAGGGGTTTTTAGTGGGTTCATTCCCACACCTTCTCTTCCACCACCACCGTGGTAATGGAGAAGTGCGAAGACATTTCCCCCCCACAAAAAAAGGCAGTGAAAGATGGAAGTTCCTCAGAATTCCCCACCTTCTGGTATATACTTCCTTCTGACGCCTCAGACGTCGCCCATAAGATGAAATAATAATAGCAAAATTCGGAGTGAAGTAAATAGGGAGGTAACATCTCAGCCACAATGCACAGATATTTTTAACACGGCTGAAAACTGTAGCAGTAACTATTAAATAGGCAACAGCAATTATTTGATAAAAGGCATAAATTGGAAGCAAATTGGAATGCTATACTAACACATTTTCCGAGAACGTACTTTATATCTAAGTAAGTTCTCGGAAAATGTGTTAGTGAAATGAATAAAATATTCTCTTCATAGAAAAACACAATAATAGGATCACAGATCGCATTGATTATATGTATTGAGATTAAATCACAGAAACGTAAATAAATTTGCTCTACCTTTTCCAGTTTCCACTTCCTGGAATCGCCGCAGACATTTATACGTGAATAAAAATCCGTTGAAAATATTGAACATTTGTCGAGGAAATATCAACCGAGAACAATATTGCTAAACCCTGTACCTTTTATACCTTTTGTTGACTTTTATTTCAATGCAGTTTACTGATGCTGATGCTTTATGGTTTCCCACAATTTGATGAAAAATGCGATATAATTTGAATCTGAAATTGAACAGTCCTTTGGTATGATTGGTGATTTTTTTTTGTTATTGTGATGAAACTAGCTCGACGCCCACCTGATTATGAGCGGACTACTGCCTACCTCTGCCTATAACAGATGCTTTTCGTCGCTAGTCACGAATCGCACTGCGCCCGTCATATTTAGACATAGTTTTTAAGTCTCATGGGCCTGTAATTTCACTGGCTCTCAAGGACTGTTGCTGGAACACACCGTTAGGTGCTTGGCGATAGATTTTCTACTTGGGGGTGATCGCTAGCCAGGCGGGCATTCACACAATTCTTTTCCACCGTTCGGTGAAGTTCAAGCCCGCGGTGAGATTCAAACCATGGACCTGCTGTTCGGCTGTCCATAGCCAATGCCACTGAGCCATCACTGTTAGAGTTAAAATGTGATAGCTATTTATTATATGGTTAATTTGTTAATATTTAAATTACCTTCCAGTTAAATAAAATTTAATCTTAAAGGGCTACGTAACCTTTCATCATATTCCTACCCTTATATTTTCCTCATATGAGGTCATTACAATTATGTCTTCTCTAAATATATAACACTTTGACTTTGACTTTGTAACGGACAACAAGAACATATAATTTGAAATCAGCTGCAGCCCGTAATTTTTCAAACGAAACAATGATTATTGATGTTAATGATTATCTATTTACTAACTCACTTTGACAGCGGTCATATCGACTTATTTTAATATAATTTTTCAGTTATTTTTAGCCTTAATATAAAATCAGAGTGAAAAATACAATATCAACTGACACCTTGACAGCTGTCACACCTAAGACCTGTTTTTAGGATTTTAACAGACCTTTTGTGACCTAAGTATGAAATCATAATTTTAAAATACATATCAACTGATACTTTGACACTTCTCAACTGTATTATGGACCACAAATAACATAAAAATACATAGAAATCCTTAAAATAAAATACTTATATAAAAGTATAACGATGAAAATTTCATTATTTCTGATATTAGAATATTGAATATCACAGTTTTATTTCAATTGCTACGCTACGTTATACACATTATTGTCTTTTCTTTTCGATATTTCCAAGTTTTTCCGTGACTTTGTTCTTTCTGGTGTTGGCATATCCGTGAAAACTTTTATTTGCTTTGGGCACAGCGTAAATTCAATTTAAAAGTTGGGAGAGCTTCGTAGTCGAGTAAGACCTAAATGTCGTTAATACTGGACTCAGGTTACAGTTTCGTGTATTTGACTGCATTTACCAAGTTACTTGCAGTATTTTCAACTACCTATAGAAGGGGTTTTTTAATTTTCATAATAGGTACTATCATGGATATGATGGAAGACTTAATCAATATAGGAAGAGAATTCAACATTTTGGAAACTGAACATTCTGGACCAAAAGGATTGAAAATACGAAATTTCATAGAAACTGTGTTTGTATGATAAAGGATGCAATGTGGTAGTTATAATCATTTTGTCCTGATATACCACCAATTATATTGTTTTGTTACAAGAGACGCTCCTTATTGTATTTCAATCAAATTGCACACAAGAGTATCATAATAGTGAAAATACTTACTGTTGTTTTATATACATCAACAAAGCAAGAAAGTTGTAATATCGTCTTCCACATACTTTGAACTTTCTTTCTTTTACCATCAGAGTATGCATATTATCTCTTCTTTCCCATTCATTTCATTCCAACATTCATTCACTGTTTGCGCTTTCCGCTATATTATCTATAATAAGAATACTTTTGCTTTCCGTTTACCAGGTACCATAATTTGGGGTCATTGACTTTTACTCATTGTTATATATTGTTTTTTATGCTTGATAGGTTAGCCTTTGACCACTATCTCACCTGATGGTAAGTGATGATGTGGTCGAAGATGTTGTTCAGGCTAACCTAGAATTACTGGCTCTCAAGGACAGCTGCCGGAACACACCGTTTAGGTGCTTGGCGACAGATTTTCAACTTGAGGGTGGTAGCTACCCAGGCGGGCATTCGTAAAGTGCCCTACCACCATGCTGTAACGACTGCCATCCTAAGACAACAACCGGGACCGACGGCTTAACGTGCCCTCCGAAGCACGGAAGCGCTCAGTAGTAATGTCACCAGCGGTCACCCATCCAACTCATGACCGTGGCAGACGTTTTTTTGTTTTTTAGGGAGGACAGAGATGCTGGCTACCGCCTGTGCGGTCGTCCAGCTCCACCGGGTTTTGGGCGAGGGCCTGGCCCTACAATAGCCCGGGAGGGAGAAGTGCCGAAGGCACTTCTCCCGAGACGGGCGTAGAAGGCGAAAAGCGCTTTCTACCTCCGTCTCCTGCGGACGCCGAAAACGTGCCGCTACTATAGGAGGGGTTGACAGCGAGCTCAAGGGCACCACTGTGGTTCGGACCTCGGCTTGTCTCGCTGTCGAGAGACATGGGGGGGATCGGAGCAAAATGCCTCTGTGCAACTGCAGTGTTGCACAATTGGGCCCTACTGAATAATACTCTTTGACTATTTGGAGAGCAATTTATCGTGACCTTGTTTTTGCCTCGAGCTCGCCGGCGGGCTCGGTGTTTGATTGTGTGACCTCTAATTACCTCACACCTGGGGATTTTACCTCGACGACTTGCGGATAACGCTAAAGCTGCCAATGTAATGGCTGCGATGGGGTCATCCGGGTCGTCTAATACCTGCCGTGGTCGGCGACGGGGGGGTTTGAAAAATGGGATAGAAGAGGCAGTCGAGTAGTTCGATGCCTGGACAACCAATGGGTTCGGGTGGTGGGGCGCTCGATCAAAGTATCGGCGGGCGCAGTCCTTATTGAACTGCGCTAGAGAGGGAAGGTTTAAGTCGCAATGCAACTCGGTGTTCCGGATATACCACGGGGCGCCGGTTGCATTACGAAGAAAACGGTTTTGGATGACTTGAAGTTTATGAAGGTGGGCCTCACTAGCATGACTAAACACTACTGATGCGTAAGTCATGATGGGGCGGATGCAGGCAGTGTAAAGTGTCTTCTTATTACTAAGAGACATTTTACTCTCTTTGCGAAGTAGGGGACCAAGGCGACCCATTACGAAGGCCGCTCTGTTACGGACGGTTGTTATGTGATCGTTAAAGGTGAGATGACGATCAAGGGTGACTCCGAGGTATTTTGTTCTAGGAACCCAGGGAATGCATTCGTCGAACAAAATAAGCGGTTTCGGGTAAGGGGAGCGTGTCTTCTCAGTAAAGCACATAGCTGTGCTTTTAGCTGGGTTGACCGCGATGCGCCATTTTCGGAACCAGTCACCGATCTCGGTGACGGCCCGTTGAATGACGAAATAGGACTGTCTGTTGATATGCCACCCAGTGGTGTAAATGGCGGTATCGTCCGCATATTGGGCTAGGAATACTTTGGGCTGAGAGCGTGGGATGTCACTGCTATACAGTGCAAAGAGAATAGGTGATAGCACGGAGCCCTGAGGGACTCCGGCTCTGACTGGGTGGGGGGAGGAGAGGGTGCCTTCCACGCGATAGCGAAAGCTTCTGGCTTTAAGGAAGTCTTGTAGGATGAGCACAAGACGTTCTGGCACGCCAAATTGGTATAGCTTGTAGATCAAGCCATTGTGCCAGACTTTGTCAAAAGCTTTCGCTACGTCGAGGAAGACTGCTAGCGTAGTCTGGGGTTTGGGGTACTTATTGAAGCCCTCAATGATGTGCTCCGTGAGGCGGTGCACCTGTTGGACGCATGAGTGTCCGGGTCTGAAGCCAAACTGCTCATCTGGGATAAGGTGGTGTTCCTTAGCATGGGACTGGAGACGGTTTGCAAGTAACCGCTCGTAAAGTTTGCCTAAGGCACTGAGGAGGCTGATGGGGCGGTAGCTGGTGGGGTCAGATGAGCTTTTGCCTGGTTTGTGAATGCCAATGACATTTGCACATTTCCAGGTGTCTGGGAATAAGCAGTGGCTCATAGCAGCATTGAAGATGCTGACTAAGAGATGGATGAGAGGAGAAGAGAGGGTTTTAAGAACCCTGTTGGAGATGCCATCGGCACCGGGGGATTTGCGCGGTCGGAGGGCCTTGATCAGTCTCGCCACCTCTGCGTAAGTCGCTAAAGTGATTGGTGGGAGTTCAGAGGTGACCACAGAGCTTTTACGTTCGACTTCAGCATCCACCGAATCGAGGTGAGCTTGGTCAACGTGATCTACGTTAGGGGAACACTGAGCCTCTAGGCTATCAGCTAGGCACTCAGCTTTGTCTTCGTCAAAGAACGCTGGGACTAGTGGGACTGGTCTGTATAAGGGAGGCATGTCGTTATGGTTACTTCCTTTCAAACCTCGCGCCAAGTCCCAATAAGCATGGTGGCTTGGCACGAGGTTTGAAAGTTTATCGCCCCATTGTTGATCACGCAACTCAGACATGCGACTTTGAACCATGCGTTCAAAGTGGCGTTTCTTAGTTTTGTTCTCTTTACTGGGGTAAGAGTCGTAATGTCGGGTCACTGCTTTACTCTCCGTCACCAATCGTCTCACATCCGCTGGAATGACAAGGCGCCGGTCGTCCGGCACTATGACCTCCTTTGCGGATGCACCTACTACGGTGGAGAGGTGATTGGTGAACGAATCGATCGCAAGGGTTACGTCATCTTTTGTCAGGATGTCGTCAGGGATCTTGTCAAGGTCCGGTGAACTGATAGCCTTTAGGGCATCGCCTACTTGCTTCCAGTTCACTATCGTCTTAGTGGGGCGGGGGAGGTCAGTCGTTGGGTCGGGACCTAGTCGCAGTATAATGGGTCGGTGGTCAGAGTGAAGCTCGTGAACCACTTCTATGGAGCGTAGCCGCAGTGTTACGCCTCTGAGTAGTGCCATGTCAAGCAAGTCAGGTCGACAGTCTTCCATATAAGGGTAGTGAGTGGGCTCAGTGGGCGCAATTATGTCAAAGTTAAGTTCTGCGATTAGGTTTTCAAGTGCAATACCTTTGGGATTGTTGACGTTACAATTCCATAGGATGTGCTTACTGTTGAAGTCGCCAATCAGAAGGACGGCGCTTCCTAAAGAGAACAATGCTTCTAAGTCAGCTCGGACGATCGGCTTGGAGCAAGCTTGGTAACAGGACGCTATGACTATAGGTTGATGACCAGTCATAGCTAGGAGGCAACAAAATGCTTCCATATTAACAAGAGTCGGGGTAGGTAGGGGAATGCAGTGCAGGGACCTTTTGTAATAGATAAGAGTGCCTCCCCCACGGGAGTTCACTCTATCATCACGTACCGTTCTGTAATTGGCAAACCTAGGGTTCGCCTTCCCCGGTTTTAGAAGGGTCTCCTGCACGCATATGATATCGATAAGGTGGGTACAACAAAAGTCGTGGACGAGGTCACGTTGTCTGAAAAGGCCGTTAGCGTTAAATGACGCTAACGAAACTGAGTGCGGTTTCGTGCGTTCGGTTGTACTACCCATAGTGGTTGTACTGGGGAGGGGCCTGGGGGACGAAGCGCTTAAGGGCGCTTAGTAAGTTTGCGTGTTCCAATGTGTATTGGATCACGTCCGCTGGGGATTGAGCGTATTGCATCTTGTGGAATAGCTCTTGTACCTCATTGATGTCAACCGACATAGCCAGATCGCTGACTAGGTTGATTGCCTCTTGAAGAGGGGCAGCCATCAATGGCATAGGGGGAGCTTGTGGCCGGGAAGCGGCGCGGGGAGGCGCGCGAATGGTGTTGGCAACGGGTGCCGGGAGCGCGGGCGAGCCGGGGCCGGTGCGCGGGCAGGGGCCGCGGCGTGGGCGGGTGCGGGTGCGGGCGCGGGTGCGGGGGCGCGGGCCGGGGCGCGGGCGGTATCGACGGTCTTAACCATACTGGGTGGTTTGGACCATGCGTTACGGGCTGGGAGCGGCGCGGGTATTACCTGTGAGGCAGGTACTACCGTTAGTTTAGGGCTTACCCGTTGGTAACGGTCATAAGAGGGGCGGGTCGGCCTATGCCTTGCCACCCTGTGGTTCACTCGTGGTGCTTTAGGGCAACCACGGTAATTCACGGTATGCCCTTGAGCACCGCATAGAACACAACTGGGTGGGTCCGGCGAATCCCGGGTGCGAGTGCACGCTGCTGTCGCGTGATCGCCTAGGCACTTAACGCACCTAGCGCGAGCGAAGCAGAAACGGGAGGCGTGCCCGTATAGTTGGCAGTTATGGCACTGCGAGGGACTCCCATTTTTGTATGGGGCTTGGACATCGAGTCCTGAGAGGCCACAGACCTTTTTTAAATTAAAAATGGCCTTGCCTTCAGGTGTACGATCTAGTACTACGAGTACTAGATCGTAGGGACTGCGGTCCTTCCCGCTGTACATGCGGTGAACTGCATGTACGGGGAAGTCTTGTGCCTTCAGGTCGGCACATACCGAATCGGTATGTACCTCCTTGGGCACACCGCGGATGACCACTCGGAGGACTTTCTCCTCTTTGAGCGCATAAGTGTGGAAGCTTATGCTCTCATTGCGGAGGAGTTTTGTTAGCGCTCTGTGGTCGCTAATGGTGGACACTTGAACTTTAATGCCCTGCTGCGTGGAGCGGGCATTAGTGTAGTGGATCCCACGATCCGAAACTAAACGGGACAGCATGTCCCATTTGGTTTTGTCCTGAATGAACAGGGGCGGAGGCGGTTTTTCGCGGCGCGCGCTCGCGTCCTGAGGGGACGCGGCAGTGGTGGCCGGAGCGGAGGGAGGAGACGCGGGGCGCGGGGTGGGGGTCGGCTTCTTGCCGGAGGCGGGGGCCTTAGCGGGTGCCTTGGCGGGAGGGGCGGAAGTTGCGCAACTAGCGGCTTTAGGAGCACGCTTGCGTTTTCTATCTACGACGGTATAGCCGTCGTTATCGGAGTCCGAGTCAGTGCGTAAGGCGCGACTCGGATCTACATCCATCTCCGTTTCGGAGTCCGAATTGGGCTCGACAACGGCGATGGAGGGACGGGTGCTCGCTGGCCTCCCGATCGGTGAGCGCGAGCGAGACCTCTCACGGGGAGGGGCTGCCACCGTGCGTCTGTTGTCAGGGCCCGGAGCGGGCGAAGTCGGGCTGTCCTCTGAGAAGGACCGGGTCAGAGGAGGGACGATGGCCTCCGGAATTGGAGTTCCGGAGGGAGCGATGAGAGTGTCCGTGAGGCGGGCACTCTCTGCATCGTTAAGCGATTGCTGATGATCAGCGTTGAGTTCGGGGTAGCGGAGGGCGAAGGTCTGAAGGACCTCCACCTCACCGTTAGAGGGACGTTGCATCCTGAGGGGAATACTCAGGATGGCCTAACGGGTTCTGTCTCCCTCTCGCAACTCGTGAGCACACTTGTGTGAGAGGGAGTGAGTACCTATGGTGTGCCCTAGTTGTGTACCCTCTCCGAGCTTTTTTCTCGGCGGAGAGGGGTGATCCTAATGCTGCTCCGGGGTTGACTAGGGGCGACCCCAAGGCCAGTTGTCCCGGAGCCCAGCTTGCTTCGGCTGACCCGTGAAGCGGGAAAGGCCACGGTGCAAGGTTAAACCAAAAACAACAACAGTGGCCGTTGTCACCGTAGGGTGTCACACTGCGACCGCAGCAAATGGCGGATTTGATCGTTCAGACGGGTTTGGCTGACGCTACCCCACGCCTGAACGACGTCGCTTAACAGCACAAAGTGTGTTGTTACGCGCACTGGTACAATGTTGTGTCGAGTAGTAAAGTTGTGAAGTGCGCACCGAAAAGTGCGGTCAAAACAAGACCACCAGCCCGGTATGATGTTATAACGAAACAAGGGACTTGGGTAGGTGGTAATGCCTGACGTCTTAGAGCGCCTCTGCGCGCCGGCACGGCGAGCTCGTAGCTCACGTTGCACGGCGATCGGCGGCTGCTCAGCTTCTGCACACAAAACAAAACTTCGTCAGGACTGCGTATTCCAAGGCACTGGTCTGCAACTAGCGTCGGAACGATGACCCGAGTGAGACGGCAATAGTGCGGGGACTATTGCGGTCTCACTGGGAGATACTGGCGGAGCTGTAGACAGGTGTGCACGGCGTGGCGGCACAGGTCGGAATGTGTGTGTGTATGCGTGGCAGACGTTGCTAAACTTTGCTGATCGATTCAGAATGGTTAAGCAAACTACGCTACGAGCGCGTATAAATTCTCACAAGGCCCTCAATCAGTGTTAAGTCTAGTAGAAACGAGTAAACTATTACTAAATTAGTATCCCTGCAGTGCAACCATGGAGCTATTGGAATTGAAAATTGTGTTATAAAACGCCTTGGAATTCATTTGTACGGTTTGCATAATCAATTCATTAGTTGATTCGCTGTTTGTCACAACGGTTTTTTGTTTGTGGAACTCGTATTGAGCGATATCCAATGGAAAATATTGAAATTCCATTTTATTAGTGTTTTGAAGCGCTCGTAGCCAAGTTTGCTTAGCCATTCTGAATCGATCAACGTTCGCCGCGGTCATGACTTGGATGGGTGACCGCTGGTGACATTACTACTGAGCGCTTCCGTGTTTCGGAGGGCACGTTAAGCCGTCGGTCCTGGTTGTTGTCTTAGGATAGCAGTCGTTACAGCATGGTGGTAGGGCACTTTGCAAATGCCCGCCTGGCTAGTTACCACCCTCAAGTTGAAAATCTGTCGCCAAGCACCTAACGGTGTGTTCCGGCAACTGTCCTTGAGAGCCAGTAACTCTAGGTTAGTCTGAACAACATCCTCGACCCCATCATCACTTACCATCAGGTGAGATAGTGGTCAAAGGCTAACCTATCAGGCATAAAAAAAAACTGATTTTCAAATAACTGAGAAATCTTGTGATTTATCAAGCTGACGACATACACTGAATGCTCTGTACAAACGTCACATGCCGCATTGACAGTTTCTGTAATATTTTGTTCTTTACCTACGCCTACGTTACAGTAGTACTACTTTTTATTTTGAACTCTAGCATAACCATTAAAAGTGAGAAAACACTGCTGTTATGAGATTAATATCGATGGTTTGGTCAAAAAATACATACATTAATTTAAAAATATATACATGTATATACACACACACATATATATATATATACATCCCGCAAACAATTAGACGTCCTCTGAAGAGAAAAGTGCATTTAAACTGACGTCCACCTGCTTTTGGCGTCCGCATACTGGACGCCACTTTGTTGGCCAGTGGCACTTACGTCCCATTGGTCCTGACTAGCCATAGGACAAATATCGATAGAAGCCAAAATATCACTTGAATAGCTGCAACAATATATTAAAAAGTTCGCGACGAAATCTTAGCGCAGGTGTGGCGCTGCTGTCGTGCGTATATTGAAAGCCGCATATCGCGGAGAGTTCCTGACTATGGATCCGCGTATTTGGCGTCCACAACTGCGACGTTGCCAGCTCGTTTGCAACAATCCAACAATAAATCACAATTATCACACGATATTTAAGCAAAACAATATATTCGCCTTAGGTGGTGTACGCGTTGCGTATCATTAGGAGCCCGAGTTCATTTAAACTTTTAAAAAGTCAGTAAATGTTACGAAAAAATATACGTACAGTCAGCCTCATTTGCCTGTAATTTATAATCTTCGATCATTAATATGTCTTTGTAATGAATGATTCACTAGCTCTCAAGGACTGAGCTGAGATGCTAACCTCTAGAATATTTGCTTGAGGTAGGTAGGTACCAACGTCGTAAAGGTTGCTATTTCTAAGACATTAGTAATGATAGCAAAATTGAATCAACTTATTGTTGTTGAATTATTGTTTTCCAAAAAAATATTATACATCATCAAGACTAATTTTTGTAGCTAATTTTTCTATTGCTATTAGACTGAATCGTAGGTATTAATTCGTCGTGAACGTTAATTACTAAGTAGGTACTTACTTACTTGGTAGCATAAAAATAACAACTTTGCCCAGGTTCTAAATAGCGAGCTATCTTTTGAAATCATTTCGTAGGTAGCAACCTATACCCGCAACTTTTAGCGTGAACTGGGCATGAAGGTTATAAGAAGCCATGTCATGCACCCTATGACCCTATGTGGAACAACACTCCACTCACATCATTTCAACATCCAATAGGAGAACATGAAATGTGAATTCACCTCAATATTGTCATTATAATAATAATAAATAATAATAATATAATAGATTACGTATCTGTAAATACCTCTACCGTAAAATCCCTGCTCGTCACTCCAAGATATTGGTTTTACCTTACTGAAATATGAAATCTCTACAATATACTCGGCTTGTACACCTATCCCTACCAAGGTTTCTGTACTGGTATTCAGTCAGCACAGCAGTCTTGAACCAACCATCTTGTCGTTTACTACAGTTTCCACTTGAATATACCGGTTGTGACAGATGTAAACTTAAGTTCACTTATCCCTATATAGTATAAGTAATAATAACTATGTATAAGTTAATGATAGCAATTACATTATCACCTAGCCACGTTTTTGTATGAATGAGCATGATATAAAAACTATTGAAATATAATTATTTCATATAGCCAGTTTTACCCGCGCGCTGATGAAAAACGGTGATGATGGTGATGATGAACAGTAGTCTATATGTTAATCCAGGGTACAAGCTATCTCCATACCAAATTTCATCCAAATCCATCCAGCCGTTAAGGTGTGAAGAAGTAACACACATACTCACAGACTTTCGACACATACCTACCTATTTTTTATTAGTGTGATTACAAAGATTTTTATTTATAGTAATAAACTTAAAATTAAATTATTTCCAATAAAAATCAATAACTAATCATAGGTTATTTTTGATTAGGTAAGTGCCTACAATCATTGCTAAGTTTACCATATAAAATTTCGTACTACCTCATACCTAACTACTACATATATATACCTATACTTATTCTATGAATTTACGTAGGTAGATACATAGTACTAACTTAATTATTTGTTGTGATCTTATAGCTATGTAGGTAGATAGGTATGCAATGCAATGCGCGCCCGCGAATGTCGATTTGACATCGTTGACAGTTGCGTACCAAGGCAGGCCTATATGATAAATGATAATTATATCGTAGATAGAGCTTCTAACCCTTTACTACTTTATGGTAGGTTTACTTTATCGAAGGTAGCTATATTACTGCTAAGACTATATGTAAAGTGTTATTCTATCTTGATGATTAGGTAGTTGGCAGTGAATAACAATAGTTCCCGTAAGTGGCAAGCATCACTAAAACGGGGGAAGGATTTTTACAAAAAAATTAACTGACTTCAACACTCAAAAGTGTAAAATAACTTGTCGACATCGGTACCATGCGCACAATAATATGACAATTGGTTCATTCAAACTAGCATGGCACCGACTTCAACCAATTATTTCACTGTTTGGAGTGTTGAAGTCGGTTCCATTTTTTGGTAAAAAACCTTCCCCTTTTTAGTGACCCTTGCCACTTCGAGAATTCACAAAATGCCCATATATATATATATATATATATATATATATATAATATGTATAAATAAACTGTACATTAAATACATACGTTCTAACAATTTGAGGGCCCGCCACCCAGCTCCCGAGTACGAGAGTAATTTGTTCATGTACCCATGACTCGCTTCCCGAGTCGTGCCTATATGTAGTGTAAATTAAAACACGATGATAAAGCTGCAAAATATGTTTAGTAAATTCTTTAAATAAAGGAGAAATCGGACACCCAATAGCTTTATACGGACGACCAATAGCTATATACGGAAGCTCAATTGCTATATACGGATGTCCAATTCAAATTTAGTGGGATAGTCAAGAGAAGTTAATTAACAATATTTCTTCCTAATATAATATCTAATATATAATCTATATAATCTAATATCGATTTTTCGATATTTTAGTTACAAAATTTACGACTTCTAAATTTCCTCAATTTTGAAATTTAATCAACATATTTACATTTAGACTAGACTTAAATATGTAATGACGATACCACCCACCAGTGTGGAATCCGAAAGACCTTTTTACTCCGCTGCCTAGACTTGCAATAGCTTAAAGTCAGTAGCTACCCTTATAAAAGAAAGTTATTTTTATTCATGTATTATTTTGTTTGGTAGAAATCTTTATGAATCTTTATGTGTTGATATTTTTAGAAATAGCAATGTTTAGCTGTTAGTAGAAAAATAATACATAAATAATATTAATACGTTTTGTGCCCCGTGGGGTGCCGAGCTAGAATGTCACCCCCCGATTGCTACCTGTGGGTGTCATAAGAGGCCACTAAAGGTATTTTTTTTGTGGGATATTATAGGGCAAACTACCAGGCGGCTCACCTGATGGTAAGTGATTACCGTCGCCTACAAACATCCGCAACACCAGACGCGAATGAAAAACGGTGGTTCAGGCTTAAATTTATTTTTTTAAGCCTGATAGGTTTTTGCCTTTAAGCCTTTGACCACTATCTCACCTGATGGTAAGTGATGATGTGGTCGAGGATGTTGTTCAGACTAACCTAGAGTTACTGGCTCTCAAGGACAGCTGTCGGAACACACCGTTAGGTGCTTGGCGACAGAAAAGCTGCTATACATGTTAAGTAAATTCTTTATATAAAGGAGAAATCGGACATCCATTAGCTTTATACGGACGACCAATAGCTATATATGGACGCTCAATTGCTATATACGGAAGTCTAATTCAAATCTAGTGGGATCGTCAAGAGAAGTTGATTAAACATATTTCTTCCTACTGCCAATAATTCCCATTTGTCCCGGGGAAATCTGTGGGGACAAATGGGAATAATCCAATATGGTGCAACACAATTGGCAACAAAATTTCCACCATACAGTAACTTGTAGCCAAACAGTACTGCCTCACATAGTGCCGTATTTTTATAATAAAAGTAGCCAGGTTATTGGACGTTCGTATACAGCTATTAGGCGTCCGTATATAATATTGGACGTCCATATATAATATTGGACGTCCATATATAATATTGGACTTCCATATACAATATTGGACGTCCATATATATAATATTGGACGTCCATATATAATAATGGACGTCCATATATAATATTGGTTCAGGCCATGGTACGATACAATTCCGATTTTATCATACCTATATTTATATTTAACCCACAAATGAAGTAATTACGTACCTAATTAAGCAATATTCTTCTTAAATTTATTAAAAAAATAGACTAGACAAACATGTACATATTATATGCTTGTTACCAATAGCTTTATACGGACGCTCAATTGCTATATACGGATGTCTAATTCAAATCTATAGTCTATTTTTTTAGCAAACGAGTACCGAAAATTTTACTGCGTTGCTATTGGCCCGCGTAATCAACATAAAATTCGTTCCACACGAACTCTGTAGTTACATGTAGGTATATGCAATTCGAAAAATATTGCTTGTAACGAATCAATATTAAAGTGGCAACTTTTGAATTAGGGTAAGCAAAACAAAGATCGTTTCGGAAAAAATGTTGTTGCTAAGTCAACAAATCGTCTCGTCATACGTTTGTCGACGTATCACTGTGAGCTCAACCCAATTGCACTCGTTTGGTTTCAAGTGAAGGGCTATGGCAGGATATGACAAAAGTTATAAAATTTATGAAGTCTGAACTCTTTTGTTACAAGGAGTAGATAAAGGGAATAGATAAAAATGGTGCTCTTGTCTCAATCATGTAATAACTAAGATAGAAACAAAAATGTACGGAACCGACAATCATGTACAAAATATGTTGAACAATTTATTATTGACGTATCTGCAGAAAGTTCATCAGAAGGATGACGAAAATTTTTAAGATTACAAGAATTGTAGTAGAATTATTTGATTTATATGTTGAATTGCATAATATATATACAATTACAATATTGTTTTATATCATGAACGCGAACAGAAAATTTCGTTACGAATATACTCAGCATACAAATTTAAATCGTAAAATAATAACGTAATTTTTTCTACAGTAAATTTTAGAAGTATTCAATATGATCGGGCTTTGACAATTTCAAAACAAGAACAAAGACATTGACCAACGACGGCAATTACCCATCTCACTCTGTCAATATCAGAAATGTGCGAGAGACATACTCAGTACTCGTTTGTTAAAAAAAAACAGACTATAGTGGGATAGTCAAGAGAATTTGAATAAAAATATTATAAAGTTATTTTATTACCAATTTGTAATTGTTGTGATCGTAATTATAACAATTTAAGTCTGAAAATTCTGCTTTACTAGTTCTTAAAGTAATTTTCACGTCCAGCACTATGTGCTGACATATAAGGTGATTTTATTAATATTTTTGACATTGATTAGTTATAGTAGTTGATAATCTGTTGTGAAAATAACTTTTGTTAACAATATACGCCGAAGTTGACAAATTGTTAAAGGCATAACCTTTTAACAATAGTGCGTTAATTGTCTCAACCTTACTCTAAATCTAAGATGTTTTAGAATTACAGTATCTAAGACCTTACCTAAGTTGTGTATCTAGCACGAAGTGCCAAAGTTGTACCTATATAATGTGGATATTAATTTATCAACAATACTGCGGGGGATGGTGTAGAATTGATAACGGAATGTGTTCCACTCTTTTTTAATATTCACATACACAAAAAGTCTGTACTGTTGCTTAAGCTATGGCACGTTGGCTTTGGGAATACTAGCAAAGACAACCGCGGTCTACGAACACGGTGTATCTACTCTATTCACACACACGCACGATTGCTACGCGAAGTCAATGAACTGCTATACTAGGCACAATAGACAGCTGTTTTGTGTACCTATTCTGCCTAGTCGGTCTTTGGCGGCTTGCGACAAAAGAACGCGCGACGCGGTAGCGGTTTATCACAATATGGCATACCTAAGTAGCTGCAACACAATACAGTACGTACCTACGTAAACTTGAAATTAAAAAGAATGTAGGTAAGTAAATTTTTTTTATCATTTAGATGAGTTTAATCGATTGGCGATTATGCAAAGCATTCGACAGTCTAGCTAGATTGGCCGGTAAGGCCTTCGCGTTCGTCAGAATAGGTACGTGAAACAGCTTCGTCTATCACTAGGGCTAAACAGCTGTTTTGCCATAATGATAGCGTCTAATTACCATCGGGTAGCGTTCGTACATGTGAGAATGGAGTAAACCGCGGTTCTCGATATCATACTAAAAGGCAACGCGCCGCGCTTAGAAAATAGTTATACTGATTTTTTTGTATGTGAAAATTAAACATGAGTGGAACACATGCCGTTATCGATTCTACACCATCCCCCGCAGTATTGTTGATGAATTAATGTCAACCTTATATAATAAACGTTGTGTTGTTAATTTTTTGTTGATAAAATTAATCAACGCTTGTTTTCTTATTTGTAGCTCTTGCGTATTAGCGTTCTAAGTGCTTAGCTAAGTTGTGTGTCTAGCACGAAGTGCCATAGTTGTACCTACATAATAAATGTTGTGTTGTTGGTGTTGTTGACAAAATTAATCAACGTTTGTCTTCTTATTTCTAGCTCTTGCGTCTTAGCGTATTATAAGTCTACTCTCTCTCTCTAAAACACGGAATAAAAGTGATACATTTACATGTTTTTTGTTTTTATTTATTTACCTAATATGGGTTACCCTGAAATATGAATATTACATATAGGTACACTATGCAAACTAACTTATTCTTTACTTTACCTACACACAAACTACCTACTACAAAAAACCCACCTATTACACTAAATAGTCAAATTATCACACTTTCTATATTGATTCTGCAACAAACTAGCCACAGTTAAATCATATGTGCCGTTTGTGGTGAAGTGTCACAGGTCCGTTCTGTACTTCTGTACAACATCTTGTCCTGCATGATTTATTTGTACCTACCAACTACCTGCGCCCCGCAGTTTTACCCGCGCGCTGATGAAAAAGGGTGATGATGGTGATAATGAACAGTAGTCTTTATGTTAATCCAGGGTATAAGCTATCTCCATACCAAATTTCATCCAAATCCATCCAGCCGTTTAGGCGTGAAGAAGTAACACACATACCCACAAACTTTCGACACATACCTACCTATTTAAAATATTTTTGTTTGCGATATATCAATGAAAGCCGAACCATGCCGAACGAATTACTATGTTTGACGACGGACGGAGATAGTGTCTCAAGCTACGTCACGATGTGTGTAGGTTCTTCAGATAAAATAATATTTTAAATTCAAAGAGCAATAAATTTTCGCGGAGAGTAGGTACCTGTTACCTGTAGTACCTATATATACGTTAGGTACGTTGCTCGTGTGAGATAATATGATGAATAGATTACAATATATGATCGCCCTAAATAAATATGTAATATATTACATACCTACCTATTTAGGGCGATCCTTCTGTTGTTCTTTGTTTTTAGTCATCTTTCGTTTTATAATAACATTAGTAGGTAGATACTGTTTCAATATTGCAAGTGACATGATTGTCATTGATTACATTTCTTATAAAATTGTGTTTTATCTCTGAAACATATAGGTATGTTTATGGCATCAATATGAAAAGAACAAACTACTACATTTACTACGAACAAATAATTTTACTTAATATTTACAATAATTATTTATTACATAATTTGTAACTTACTGCATTTACTACAACATATTTTGTAAAACAGTGACGGCTCAGTGGCATTAGCTATGGACTGCCGGGCAGCAGGTCTATGGTTTGAATCCCGCCGCGGGCTTGAGCTTTACCACTGGGTAGAAGGGCATTATGCGAATGCTCGCTTGGCTAGCTACCACCCTGAAGTAGAAATTCTGTCATTTAACACTTAACGGGAAGCAGTGATGGCTCATAGCTATGGACTGCCGCGCAGCAGGTCTATGGTTCAAATCCCGCCGCGTGCATGAACTGCATCGCATGGTGGAAGGGTTTCAAAATCTGTCTCTAAGCGGTAATCACGATGTCATCGAGGATCTACCAATTCTGGTAGAACATATATGAAAAAAAGGCCCAAAAATCTCGGACTGGGTAGGTAGGTAACTGATTTAAATTATTTTCAATAAAATTCAAAAACTAATCATAGGTTAATTTTGATTAGGTAAGTGCCTACAATCATCGCTAAGTTTACCATATAAACTTTCGTACTACCTTATACCTACTACAAATATATACCTACACTTATTCTATGAATTTACGTAGGTAGATACATAGTACTAACTTTATTATTTGTTGTGATCTTATAGCTATGTAGGTAGATAGGTATGCAATGCAATGCGCAATGTCGATTTGACATCGCTGACAGTTGCGTACCTAGGCAGGCCTATATGATAAATGATAATTATATCGTAGATAGAGCTTTTAACTCTTTAATACTTTGTGTTAGGTAGGTACTTTCTCAAAGGTAGCTATATTGCTGCTTAGACTATATGTAAAGTTTTATTCTATCTTGATGATTAGGTAATTGGCAGTGAATAACAATCGTTCCCGTAAGTGTTATTCTTGCTACTACATGCGATTTATTGTGCAAAAATCTCAGAAACAGGAGCTAAATTTTCTTTATCTTATTATAAACTATTTGTGTACTTAACTTTATCAAAATCCATTGTTCCTACGTGAAGATAGTACTTAGGTATGCCGTATTGTATTAAACCACTACCGCGTCGCGCGTTCTTTTGTCGCAAGCTGCTAAAGACCGACTAGGCAGAATAGGTACACAAAACATCTGTATATTGTGCCTAGTATAGCAGTTCATTGACTTCGCGTAGCAATCGTGCGTTTGTGTGGATAGAGTAGATACACCGTGTTCGTAGACCGCGGTTGTCCTTGCTATTATTCCCAAAGCCACCGTGCCACAGCTTAAGTAATAGTACAGAGTTTTTGTGTATGTGAAAATTAAACATGAGTGGAACACATTCCGTAACCGATTCTACACCATCCCACGAAGTATTGTTGATGAATTAATATCCACCTTATATATATCTTTATAAACTATATAACTTATCGATCGAATTTATGTATAAGAATATATCACTAATTCAGTTAACAGTTAAATAGTGTTAGGTAGACGGAATTCTTTATATATATGAATGATATACGAGTATAGCTTCGAAAACCATGTGATGGTATGCGAAACCAAATCGAGTATACGGCCCCCGAATGAACCAAAAAAATCAATTAGCCCAACCTAAAAGCCGCATCAATATGTATAAAAATAGCCCTTATGTTAACGCGATAAAAGTTTACAACCATCTACCAAACGAGATAAGAGGTGAACCAAACACGAACATATTTATGAATAAAATTAAAACATTACTTACAGAGAAATGCTATTACAATCCAAAAGAATATTATAATAATAAATTCCCATAATTTTTATATTTTTTCATTACATTCGATATAATTTTATTAATAATCAATATAATTTAACATATAACACACAAGGATAAATTTTTTTTATTAAAATTGTTTATAATAAATTGACAATGTTTCAACTTCAAATATAGGTCTGTTTCACGTTGGTAATATGTACTTCATCTGTAATATTTCATGTATTTGATTGTATAATGATGCTATGCCCAAATGGGTTTCATGTATGTTCTGTCAAATATTGTATCCATCGAATGTACTCATGAAAGCAATAAACAACTTTGAACTTTGAACTATTCCATTATACGAGTATATAATTGAGTTAACAGTCAAACAGAGTTTGGTAGACGGAATTTCTACCTGGCTTCGACATACAGATGAACCAATCAAAACGCAGTCGTCCGTTGTAATGAATTCCAGTCACATCCAGTTGACGCTAGCTGCTGCAAATTTCCGATTTCACAGAGGAGAGGCTTGTAGCGCTCTCAAACAAAGGCCCTGAATTGGAGCACTAAATCTAACTAACTGGTCACACGTAGTTTTAATGGGACATTCCGCAACTTGGATTTAACACCTTTCGCCTAATTGTAAACACATATCAATTTGCATGATGAACTAAGAGCAATATTTGACCTAATTTCAATCACAATAAAGCCCTTATGTAAAAGCAATGCTTTAGAATGTTTGGGTTTGATCCACAAATACGGACTAATTGTTGAATTTTCTGATAAAGTAATTTTTTGTATCAGTCCGAAGTGTAGAACTGTGCCTAGAATTTTAAGTTTTTTTTTATTTTGCTAATAGTCTTTGATTCCAATCTCACCTGATGGTAAGCGATGATGTGGTTGAAGGTGTTAACAGGCTTAATCTAGAATTACTGGCTCTCAAGGACAGCTGCCGAAACACACCGTAAGGTGCTTGGTGACAGATTTTCTAATTGAGGGTGGTAGCTAGCCAGACGGGCATTCGCAAAATGTCTTTCTAACCTGCGATGAAGCTCAAGCCCGCAGCGGGATTCGAACCATGAACTTGCTGCGCGGCAGTCCATAGCCAATGCCACTGAGCTATCACTGCTTCTTACGGAATGTGTGTGCTTAAATTCTTTGTGGATTTTGCTTCGCACACCGCTCTTCTTAGATGCATAATTCTGATGGATATGCAGTTTAAGGCATTAGTACGCAGAATTTGATCGTAGTCATAATTCCCTCTATAATGAAGTTCATTAACATTGTTCCTCCAATGAGATCACTGCTGTAAACTTGGCTGATAGTTAATGCTGAGTGGTTCATACTATTTTACTTTTATTTTTTACCCAATATCTATGAAGAAAATAAGGAAAAGTGACAATACGTCGCATCCTATGGCACACTGACGAACATGGCGAACAAGATAAAGTTATTTTATGCTCCTGAAAACGTAGAGTACGTGACCCATCCCGCACATAGTTCAGACCTAGCACCAAATGATTCCCAAAAATCCAATATTAGATATAGATAGCACATAAAAAACATGTCCGCAGACTTAAACAGATCCTCATGTTTTCAAAAAGTTCATGATTTGAAAAATATTTGGAATTTTTCTGGATCACAACTCAATCTGGTTATGAACCGTTTAAACCAATTTAATTTTGTATTTTTTTTCCCGGTCTATCGTTTAGATTGGACATCATAAACCATGTACGAGTATTTATAATTATTTTGTCTGTGATATTGGATTTGATACACTATAAAAGCATGACTGCTAAAATTAGACGGAGTTATCCAAAAACTCTGAGATTGATCAAATATTAACCTCTGCAACGTTGAATTTTTATGGATCTGCAATCAAGCTCTATAAACATATTCTCACGTGTTGGTAAGTGACAATGTGGTTGAGCCTTATACTAAAATGAGAACATACTCACACAGCTTTAATGTGCTACGGAATAAAATAAATTATGCTACCAAAGCTACATTTATTTAAATGCAGGTTAACCAAAAATACTTTTTTATTTATTTTTTTATTGCGAATAGACAAGCATTTGACCGCACTTTTACCTGATAGTAAGTAACGACGCGGTCGACGGTGGAGCATGCTTGCCTAGAAAATAATTATTCACTTTAGACTTAAAGACCTTCAGATTGTAGCTCTCGGAGAACAAAGACGCTGGGAGGGTGTTCCATTCCTTCGCTGTTCGCATTATAAACGTGGACGCAAATCTCTTTGGACAGAACCTTTCCTTGGACAGGAGGAATGTCAACCATATATGGATGCCGTGTTTCCGTACGTCTTGTGCTCCGGTAGTGGAAAGGAGATGCAGGAATTAAGTTAGGCAACTCCATCGCACACTCTCCGAAATGGATCCTGTAGAACACTGAAAGACCGGCAACTTTGCGACGATGTTCACGGCTTTGGAGTCTGGTCTTCACCAAAGCATCGCGGCCGCTGAGGTTCTTTGCACGTCTTTCAATGGAGTCCAAGGCTTCGAGCTGGTATTTGGCTGAGCTGTCCCAGAGGTGGTCGCAGTATTCTATACATGACCGGACTTGAGCTTGGTACAAGTTAAGAAGCTGTCTTGGTGTGAAATACCGCCTAACCTTCCCTAGGACTCCCAACTTTTTCGCAGCAAATTTAGCCTTAGACTCAATGTACGAGCCAAAATTGAGGTCTGATGTCAGGGTAACACCCAACAGTTCAAGTTTGCTCGTCACTGGTAAAGATACATTCCGAAAAGTGGGATTCAGATGGAACTGACTCCGTTTGGCGGTGAAAGACACGCCACACTTGATTAATGTTACGAGTATGTTTTGTTTTTTTATTTATGTAACAAAAGATACGAGTGCTAGAGCTGTTTTTATTTGTGTACACATTCATTGTATTTGAATAAGATACATACTGGTTGTACTAGTCTTGTAAATATGCACTATATGGGCTGAGTTAAGTGTCACGTCGTCTAGATTGAGAAGCCTTCTTATATTCTGTCAATCGCGTTAATGTTAACCAAAGAGGAGGAGGAAGTTTTCGTATATAGAGTTAATGCCGTGTGTATATGTTCTAATGTCTTTATTTCAGCCTTGAGAATTCATGAACCAGCAAGACACAGACGACAGATGACAGACGACAGACGACAGACGACAGACGACAGACGACAGACGACAGACGACAGACGACAGACGACAGACGACAGACGACAGACGACAGACGACAGACGACAGACGACAGACGACAGACGACAGACGACAGACGACAGACGACAGACGACAGACGACAGACGACAGACGACATGCGACGAACGATGTATTATTAATATGTAATTTAAACAAACATGTATGAGTATTGTTATATTTTATGTATAAAAAACGTAGTTCAAAGATTTTTATAAATAATTTCCCTTACTATCTAGGCCGTTATGCCCGCAGTGTCTCTATAACTCAGTTATTCTGACGTTACAGTTGAATGCATTCGTAGAATCATTAAAGTTATTTTTTTTTTATTAACCTTTAAAAGACCGGCGTTGAATTTTATTGAACTTAAGAGTCTTTACGCCTTGCGCTATCGTTCAAATTTAGGCATTTATCGTAGCGCGGCGCACACGAGCACACCGTTAGCAAGGATCGAGCGGTCAAAGACGATGTCGCATGGAATAAAACATTTTGATCCTTTTTGAAGTGTTATTTATTTTTGATAAATAATGTGGAATGTTATGTAACTTTGTAAATTAATTTCGCATCTTTACAGTTTACATACAAAGTAGACTTAAATGAACCTAATAATAAACCTCTCATTGACTAACATGCTAATATACACCTATAACTATCGTCCATTGAAAAGTTACATGAGCTTTGCATTTTTTAAAGCACGCAATTTTATTTTTGAGACATGTATGGGGGTCTATAGAAGAAGCTTAACCTCAAGTTTGTGGGGTCGCCACCCTTGTCCCCCGGCCGCCATCTTGAAAAAAGGGGTGAAAACACGTATTTTGCGATATCTAAGGTTGGCGACCCTACAAACTTGAGGTTAAGCTTCTATGGACCACCCACATATGTCTCAAAAGTAAAATTGCGCCCTCTAAGAAATGCAATATTCGGTCTTAAATTGTAACATTTCAATGGACTACTGTGTAGGTATCTATATTCGATTATGTACTTCTAACCATCATTGTATATAGGCAAATAACTTAGTTTTGTAGTTTGTATACCTGCTTTGTGCATGCATGTCTTGGTTCATTATATTTGTATAACTGCCCCGTTGGCGGAGCGGCTTTAATGGTCGCTACGGAAAGAAAATAAGGTGCGTTTAAGAGCCTTTATCCCAGCAAAGCCATTTTACAGCCCTTTTCTCGAGGCTGTTGCAGCTAAAGTATAAAAGTTTTTGTTTTTTAAATGATGCAGGAAGAAAGTTTATTGTTTTTATAATGGATTGCATTAACCAAAACAATAAAAAAAACAACTGAAACCCGACAAAAAAATTTTTACCAACTCATGTTTTCATAAATTTCTTCATCAGTGTAACTTCAACAGTCTTTTTATCGAACAAAAATTATTCGTTTTAAAGATTGAAAAATATCAGTAAACCAATCATATTACCACCAATGGAGTGCATTAATAACATTTTGATAAATATATGTTACAACTGAGTAAATAAGGGATTGAAAGGGCACTTTTGGCACAAAAATACCATTCAAATTTCTTGTTATTTCTACAAAATCTGGTATTTTATCAAATAAATAAATATGCAATTCATTAGTTGAAGCTTTTATTTAATAGATAATAATATTTTGTCGTTAATTTAGTGAAAAATGTATTTTATACAATTTTTTCAATATGACCTATAAATTACGGAACACAACGCCTTGCATCTCAGTTTGCGCCTAGCGCTCGCGGAGGGAGGACGTATCGCTGCTCGTCCCGCGCCCTACACGTGCCGCAACTACGGTGCGCAATGAAAATATAGCGTGACCGAGTTGTTTTGATCTATGTGTATGCTTTTATTATTGTAAAGGTATTTTTGTTGAGACCATGCCTTTTTCATTATTAACTAGGATTTATTATTTCCTGATCGGAATTGAATTTTTAACCGACTTCCAAAAAAAGGAGGAGGTTCTCAATTCGTCTGTATTTTTTATGTTTTTTACCTCAGAACTTTTGAAAGGGTGAACCGATTTTGAGTATTATTTTTTTGTTTGAAAGCTGATGCTTATCGTTTGGTCTTATTTAAATTGCATCAAAATCAGTCAAGTCTTTTTTGCGTTACACTCCAATAACTGAAAAGTATTTACCTATCTTGATGATATAATCATTGACAATCGATATCGTAAGTAACAAGGGTTAGTAAAACTAGTGATTTTTTTAACCAAAAAATGGAACCGACATTTTGGTTTTTGCCATGGTAAAAAAAAATGTAACCATAAAATGGAACCGACTTCAACACCCAAAAGTGTGAAATAACTTGTCAAAGTCGGTACCATGCGCACAATATTGTGATCATAGGTACTTTTGAACTATCATGGTACCGACTACAACATGTTATTTCACACTTTGGGTGTTGAAGTCGGTTCCATTTTATGGTTCAATTTTTTTTTACTATGGCAAAAACCAAAAAGTTGCGTGGTTGCTATATATAAGAAAAAAGTTTTTAAAAAAACTTGAAACTAGCTAGAGGCTAAAATGTATTTTTTTTTCTTATTTGTTCTTTATTTTATTTTATATTAGGTATTAACTTGGCCAAACAGATGGAAACGAAGTAATACATTTTTACAACAGGTGTCTTTTACACGAAATAATTGGCCATCAAAAAGCACGATATATGCCTCTAAGAAATAATTTTATTTAAGGCAAGACTATGTAACGGTCTGTACCGTGTACTGATTTGGTTAAAAATAAAAGATTTTTATAATAATATAGACGTTGTATATTTTATTAAACAATTAGTACCGACCCTGAGTTAGGATTTAAGACTTCTATATTAAACGCACCTTATTTTCTTTCCGTAGCGACCATTAAAGCCGCTCCGCCAACGGGGCAGTTATACAAATATAATGAACCAAGACATGCATGCACAAAGCAGGTATACAAACTACAAAACTAAGTTATTTGCCTATATACAATGATGGTTAGAAGTACATAATCGAATATAGATACCTACACAGTAGTCCATTGAAATGTTACAATTTAAGACCGAATATTGCATTTCTTAGAGGGCGCAATTTTACTTTTGAGACATATGTGGGTGGTCCATAGAAGCTTAACCTCAAGTTTGTAGGGTCGCCAACCTTAGATATCGCAAAATACGTGTTTTCACCCCTTTTTTCAAGATGGCGGCCGGGGGACAAGGGTGGCGACCCCACAAACTTGAGGTTAAGCTTCTTCTATAGACCCCCATACATGTCTCAAAAATAAAATTGCGTGCTTTAAAAAATGCAAAGCTCATGTAACTTTTCAATGGACGATAGTTATAGGTGTATATTAGCATGTTAGTCAATGAGAGGTTTATTATTAGGTTCATTTAAGTCTACTTTGTATGTAAACTGTAAAGATGCGAAATTAATTTACAAAGTTACATAACATTCCACATTATTTATCAAAAATAAATAACACTTCAAAAAGGATCAAAATGTTTTATTCCATGCGACATCGTCTTTGACCGCTCGATCCTTGCTAACGGTGTGCTCGTGTGCGCCGCGCTACGATAAATGCCTAAATTTGAACGATAGCGCAAGGCGTAAAGACTCTTAATATAGAAGTCTTAAATCCTAACTCAGGGTCGGTACTAATTGTTTAATAAAATATACAACGTCTATATTATTATAAAAATCTTTTATTTTTAACCAAATCAGTACACGGTACAGACCGTTACATAGTCTTGCCTTAAATAAAATTATTTCTTAGAGGCATATATCGTGCTTTTTGATGGCCAATTATTTCGTGTAAAAGACACCTGTTGTAAAAATGTATTACTTCGTTTCCATCTGTTTGGCCAAGTTAATACCTAATATAAAATAAAATAAAGAACAAATAAGAAAAAAAAATACATTTTAGCCTCTAGCTAGTTTCAAGTTTTTTTAAAAACTTTTTTCTTATATATAGCAACCACGCAACTTTTTGGTTTTTGCCATAGTAAAAAAAAATTGAACCATAAAATGGAACCGACTTCAACACCCAAAGTGTGAAATAACATGTTGTAGTCGGTACCATGATAGTTCAAAAGTACCTATGATCACAATATTGTGCGCATGGTACCGACTTTGACAAGTTATTTCACACTTTTGGGTGTTGAAGTCGGTTCCATTTTATGGTTACATTTTTTTTTACCATGGCAAAAACCAAAATGTCGGTTCCATTTTTTGGTTAAAAAAATCACTAGTTTTACTAACCCTTGTTACTTACGATATCGATTGTCAATGATTATATCATCAAGATAGGTAAATACTTTTCAGTTATTGGAGTGTAACGCAAAAAAGACTTGACTGATTTTGATGCAATTTAAATAAGACCAAACGATAAGCATCAGCTTTCAAACAAAAAAATAATACTCAAAATCGGTTCACCCTTTCAAAAGTTCTGAGGTAAAAAACATAAAAAATACAGACGAATTGAGAACCTCCTCCTTTTTTTGGAAGTCGGTTAAAAATTCAATTCCGATCAGGAAATAATAAATCCTAGTTAATAATGAAAAAGGCATGGTCTCAACAAAAATACCTTTACAATAATAAAAGCATACACATAGATCAAAACAACTCGGTCACGCTATATTTTCATTGCGCACCGTAGTTGCGGCACGTGTAGGGCGCGGGACGAGCAGCGATACGTCCTCCCTCCGCGAGCGCTAGGCGCAAACTGAGATGCAAGGCGTTGTGTTCCGTAATTTATATGTCATATTGAAAAAATTGTATAAAATACATTTTTCACTAAATTAACGACAAAATATTATTATCTATTAAATAAAAGCTTCAACTAATGAATTGCATATTTATTTATTTGATAAAATACCAGATTTTGTAGAAATAACAAGAAATTTGAATGGTATTTTTGTGCCAAAAGTGCCCTTTCAATCCCTTATTTACTCAGTTGTAACATATATTTATCAAAATGTTATTAATGCACTCCATTGGTGGTAATATGATTGGTTTACTGATATTTTTCAATCTTTAAAACGAATAATTTTTGTTCGATAAAAAGACTGTTGAAGTTACACTGATGAAGAAATTTATGAAAACATGAGTTGGTAAAAATTTTTTTGTCGGGTTTCAGTTGTTTTTTTTATTGTTTTGGTTAATGCAATCCATTATAAAAACAATAAACTTTCTTCCTGCATCATTTAAAAAACAAAAACTTTTATACTTTAGCTGCAACAGCCTCGAGAAAAGGGCTGTAAAATGGCTTTGCTGGGATAAAGGCTCTTAATATAAAAGTTAAAAAAATATGGTCGTTTTAGATTGCTACTCAATACATAAAACAATCTCTAAATAGGCACAATTTTACCGTCATTGAAAAGAATACCCAAAACACTAGAAATATCGTGAATAACTAATATGGTAGGTATCCATATTACAAAATTACAAATTTACGAGAGGAAAAAATTATGGTATCCATATATTACGTACATGTAATAATTACGATCATCATATAAATGTTTTACCTCAAAGGTGTCCAACGCGAGAATTAATCTTCTGCTGCATGGATTCGTTTGGTTAGGATATTGACGAACGTAACTTACGGTTCGACTTGTTTAGTTTGCGCACCGTTCTTACAATATTATTGTTTAAGTAGATTGTGTAAGTTTAGGAGCAAGCTACTGTGGGTTTTGTTCTACTTTTATAGACTAGAAGCAAAAGTGCAGATGCTTATTTTAAATAACCTTGATCGGATTGCTGCAATTTAATTAAAACATTACTTAGATTATTCATGAGCCAACATACTTTAAAACAGGCATAACTACGGCAGATATGAAGGGTAGAAGTTATCAGATTGGGAGCGAATTTGGTGTTCCTTCTTATCAAATATATGACAATTAGTTTGGTTATTTTTTTGCTAGTCCTCCTAATCGCGCCTATGCTGTGATTGCTGTACAGCTCCAAGGAATAATAGGTCCTTAGTTTAGTTAGTTTAGTAAATTCATATTTTGCTTCACCTGGACACATATAAGTACATAATCATTCTTGGATTAATACTAAAACTCGATGACCTATGAGATGAATTCATAAATTTTATTTTATTTTTATTTATTTATTTACTAATCCTGCACAGCTCTTAAAATAATGTGTAAAATACTAAAACTTACAGCCAAAAACGGACTAACATTTAACATTTTTAAAATACTTATATGTTATATAAACAATACTTAAAATGAAGTTTACACTATCTGGCAATAAATATGATATTATATGAGCACATTTGTGTGTATGAGATTTTGTGTGAGTGTAAAAGCAAAGTAAAACCAGAAATTTAGCTTGTGTTAGCAGTGGAGGCTCGTGGATTTGAACGCCTACTCGAGTCTGGATACGCAGTATGTGCGTGTCTCATGGTTTTATACGGAATATGAATAGGTACACAATCGAAAATAAATTCGTAGCTACCTACGGCAGGCACTTGTATAATTACTAATATATTATATCTTTATCAACGCGCTCTGTACATGTTAGACAGCATAAAGCTGTCAAGTCACGCGAAATGGCTTTGAAAAGACATGGCAAAGAAGTTGAGTAGATATTATTAAAATTATATGTTTACTGTGACATTATTTTACTAACTAGAGAAATTAAAGTAATTTATTCCTAGTTTCTAGGATTCTTACATGTTACCTCACATAATGGAGTACTTTTGAGGATTTATCTGTGGTACTGTATAAAGTAGTGTGTAATGTAGGAAGCTTGCAAACGTGCAATGATTAATCAAGCAGGCATTTCTTCAGCTTTTGACAGTTACAGATTCACGATTAAAATTCACGCGGTTGAGGTCAATGCACTCATAGCGGTTTCAATACAAAAGTAATTTCGACATATTTTCTAAACTAATTTCGAAGTCCTTGGTCCTTTGTACACGACCTTGACTCTAAAATTTAGGCTTATGATTTTTACCATTTTGTTAAGTTTTTGTTATTTTATTTGCTTTTTAGCTATGTACGTAACGCATTGTACCCAATTATGTTATTCTTTGATATTACATACCTATGTTTAACGAGAATTCAATTTCTAGACAAACCTAACATAGGTTTTAAGACATTAAATTATTAACATTTATTTATTGTTGTATATAGTTCAATATATAGTTTATTTATTGTTGTATATTTTGTTTAATAAAGACATTAATAACATAAACCATAATGTATAATATAGGTAACTATTTGGATAGATAAAAAAAGATCTGCACCGACACTCCAAAAGTATTAAGTATTTTAAAAATAGGCGGCTGGGGGGTACCCCTTAGCGTTACAAAGTATTTGTAGTTAGGTATTAGGTACTACAAATACTTTGTGACGCTAAGGGTTTTACTAAAACCCTCGTCTTACATTTGATGTATTAAAGATGTCTTGAAATTTAGACACACTCGTTTCACCCCTAGTTGCATTATCATAATATCTGCTATATGGTAAATGTGGCTTTACTACAAACATTAAAATTGAATAAGCACTGCAATTCAACGGGGCAATGCTGCCAGCATGCTGGGCACGCTGCCAACTGGTAGTGGGCTGGAGCATTTGGACTGCCTGTGTGTCTGCTAGGACTTGTAGGTTGTCTAAATGCTTTTATTGTAGTGGATTTAGGGCTGTAATAGTTCTACTTTGTAAAAAAAAGGCATGCTGCCAATAAAAAAAAAAATTAGGTATACGACGTATTTGCATAGACCAGAGTTTTCTATCTCCTTCTAAATGGCACCTATAGATTTTTCAAACTTTTATACTCTCACGCAATATATCGCTTACCTAAATCTAGGTCAAAAAGTTTGATCTCCAAACATATGATTAAACACCCTTACTTTTTTTAAATATTTAAGGAATGTGTATACGTAAAGTTGGTTTTTAATTTAAAGGTAATTGCTTTGGTGCTCACACTTTGACACTTACTAACTCAAAGCGTAATATAACGATTAAATTATTAATGAATAGACCCGGTCAAAAGAGCTCAAATTATATTCTATCGATTAAAGGAATTTTGGTAACCGCAAAAGCAAAAACAAATGTAAAAAGGTCACAGCTGTACTTATATTTTAACAATGAAACATATATATACAGACAAGCCAAAGTCTCAAGCCAATCTTAATAAAATTACATTGCGCGAAATTTTGTTATTTTTAATGCAAATATGTACAGTACGTACAATATGAATATTGATGGTTTTTTTTATAGTTTTTCCCCTGACAAAAGCTTTTCTGATTTAAAAGGTGATAGCTAGCCAGTTAAGAGTTAGCGAAATACGTATAAAGTGGAGAAGAAACCAATATTAGCAAAGATTTTCTTTATTCAAGATAATAATCATGATTTATAGCAAAACATGTGGTATAATCGCCGCTATAGACAGGCGAATTTCGAATAAGCCTACACGGTATTGAATTTCCAATCGCCAGAATATTATTATGCTCATTTGTTTTAATTAATTACCAATATACATGTAGCCTTTAATTCACCTGTATGTGACGTTTCAAGTGGAAAAGCAATGATAATGAATGGTACTTCAACCTGTACCAAAAGTAGAACAAATTCTTGCACGATCTTTAAGCTTTTTTGATGTAGCATATCTGGTTGAGGCCAAAAACACATGGAGACTGGCTTGTCCAAATACTGAATTTCTAAAAATGTTGTCATCTCAGAAACAGTGGGATCGGCCCTATGCGAGAAACGCACTTCCCTAGCACGGAAAGATCTTTTAAATACGTGTTCTAGCATCGTAGATCATGGTCGTATTCTCGCTATTTCTGTGAGGGAATCTGGTCTTTGGTTACAGGCCATTCCTTCTTACAAAACTGGTAGCCTTATAGATCCATCCGCCTTTCGTCTAGCTTATTCGCTTACGCTTGGGTGCAAGGTGTTGTGTTGCACATCACAGCATGAGCATTTGGACTGCCTGTGAGTCTGCTGACTTATAGGTTGTCTAAATGCTTTTATTGAGTAACTGTAGTGTTGTATAAAGTTTGTAGTATTTTGTTTAATAAAGGCATACCGCCGGTACAAAAAAACCTGGTTTATTTGCGTTCAGTAATATAATGCAACTTAATATTCACAGTATCGTAATGAAAATGTTTCTTATGCACACATGATAGTTTTAAGAAAACACAGGATAGCAATATTTTTCATAAAATTGTAATCATTTCGCCCAAAAAGTAATGTTTGATTATATTCAATTTCGTCAGTAACGATATTTCACTTGGAGTACCGAATCGAACATCTGCGACCAAGTTTACCTATAACCAAAATACACTGCACTATTCTACAAAATATTATGTTGATGTTCGCCCTCTCGCCTCTGGGCTGTACGTTTACTACGTTGTTTAACAAATGGAACCTAAAAAGGTCTATGCAGCGAGATTAGCAGCTGTCTGAAATCAACTGTTATGCCATATCTGTGAGACCAGCATAATATTATTTATTGAGACTTGGATCATACTAGTAAAAACTATGTAACTATAAAATAAACAGTAGAATTACTCACTATTGTATAGCATGGCTTATTGCAGGATCTTAAAGACAAACGTGGCTTTACAGACAAAGTGGCATTTAAAAAATGACAGGCTGAGGGCGCAGGACGGAGAGAACTTGTTTCTCACGCGAGTGTACTACGTTATATTAATATAAAGAGGGCTATATTTTTATACAAATAAATTCATATTATAGTGATCTTTTCAAAAACGGTAAAAATCTTTTAGTTACCACACAGCTGCTAAATAACAATTAGAAATAAAATTGGTTTTGAAACGATTTAGACACAATACTTTATTTAAAGAAATTTAAGAGCTGAATTCATGATTTTTGCTATATACAGAAATATATGGAATCGTGTTTCGGCTCACCCTGTTTCGCGTTTTGTCATATCCTCTAAAACATTAAATATTTTATTCACAAGTGTGAGGCGTACTCTCTTTCTAAAAATCATTTTGAAATGGCTTTTTGAAACTCAGTTCACATGATTTAAATAAAAAAATAGATAAATAAAAAGAGAGCTCTGAATAATAATTGTCAATTTTTAATACTCTAAAGCTTTTGGGTGTGTTAATGTACGGAAGATTTGTATTCAAAGGCCTGTTAATTTGTTGTATCTCCATTAAACTTATGTCAAAATGTTACACACAAAAAATCACATCTAAAAGTTGTGTCAGATAGCTATTAGGGTTTTCCGAAAAGTTGGCCACATAAGTTTTAACATGGTTACTTAGTTATTACCAAGATTTAAAAGCATCTGTCATCACACCTGTGTCATATACAAGAAGGGGTACGCACAAGTGTCGTAACCTCCATATACAATTATTTAGTTTTAGTTTAATGTAATAAGAATGAGCCTATTGCCATCTACTAGCACACAGTAACAGAAACCTGCCGTCATAGTAATTTTGATAAGAATAAAATAATAGATCATCACATAATTGACGAAGTTCAATCAACGTGTCATTTCATTATCTATGTATAAATTTTTAAGTTTATACATATATAACAAAATGACTTGGAAAACACATATGGGTATAATAACAAAACAAATTAGTCAATATTCATACGCGCTGTACAAACTTAGCAAAGTTTTTAATCAAGCCACCGCACCGTACTGACTGATGTGCACTAAATACGGTCATGTTGTTTCGACAACATGACCGTTCCAAGATACGGTATAATATTTTAAGGAAATTCGACTTCGACAAAGGTTCATGTTTTCAAAGCTCAAAAAAGGTGCATAAGAGCCATGTGTAATCTACAGCAAACCGATTCATGCAAAGACTATTTCATCTAGCTAAAACTACTTACCTTCCCAGCCTCTTGAAACTGCCGTTTTTGTAATGACAAAACCGGCAGTTTTAAGACATCAACGACATGATAAAAATATTAAGTAAGTTAGCAATACATATAATATGCATTAAATTGGTTTTATTAGTTAAATATGTATTGATGTGTCTTGATTATATTGAACTAATTCTTTACTCATACGCTTATATGCTTGGAAGCAGTACCTAGTAATACTTCTTTTTATATTTCAAAAATCTGTAACCTAGAACCACAAGCTAATAAAATTTAATATCATTTCATTTCACCATGCTGCTCTGTTGACGATATTTAGTAGGTACATTGTAAGTTAGTCAAATAACAATACATATTGCAAATTGAGCTGGTGTATGCAGTGGGAATGTCTTTGAACCGACATCACAAACAGTAAGACAAAGACAGCCTTGTTTGTATTGAATTCAAAGCCGAGGGAGTTTTGATCTAATCATGTAGAGAGCTTTCACCAACGTGACTAAAGGTTTATTTGAGTAACGGAAGTTTTCCACATAATACCAGTACTACAGGAAAATCCAACAACACGTCTATTTAATACTTGTTTTGACCATTTATTTACCTTGATCGACACCATAATAGTTAAAAAACATTTACCTGTCCCAACTGAGATACATACTTTATCTGTTGCACTACTGTAGCACTATTTGGTAAGGTTTAGTGGTACTGTGCTGTACTGTAGCAGCCGCATCTTCCACTGCTGAACACAGCCTCCCCTATTAAGGGGGTATTTGCCATAATCCTCACGCTTGGCAGGCGTCTTAGGGAGCGCAGTGTAAGTTGGCAGATCTTTAGAAGGCGCTGCTGCCCACCTTTCAGTAATATTCCCTTAGTCGCCTCTTACGACATCCACGGGATGATACGGGGAGGTGCAATTCTATCCCGTCACCCCACGGGGTTCAAAAGAAAAACAATTTAAGTATATCAATGATGTCACCAATGATTGTTTTATGAAAAACAAAAAGTTGGGCATTACAAAAAAATACTGAAAAGTGTATCAACATTTTGTAATAATGCAAGACTCTGGAAAACTTAAATCTTAGTCGATATACCAAGTAAATATAAAATAAAAATTGTACGTTATCATAAAATATTTACGTTCAACTATACGGTTGACTTAGTTTGATAAGGTGCATCGGCGGCGCGGCGTAGCAATAAATTGAAGAACCTTAGTGTAGCTGGATGCTTCATTTAATCCTTTCCTTTATGAAAAATGATATTCTAACGTCTCATCTTGCATCAAAAATAAAGCCAAGACTTTAACGGTGCAACAATATATTTTTTCACCTCGCTGGCGGAAATGTATTGTTTATCATTGGAAATCAGCGTGGGAAAGTGATTTTTATTCGGTTGCGTGGAATAGGTCTTTAAATTCGAACCCTTATAATAAAAATTTGTGTATTACGATTTCAATATTACGAATCTTAGCAATTTTACTTTTTATTTTTAATATAAATTAACGCTTATTTATTGTATATTTTTAACTTGTATTTCTTTCACGAGCATTTTTCGTCGGTGCATGGAGTGAGGTGGAAAATTTTGTGTATCGATCGGCAGCAAAGCGACATAGAAACCATCGGTACGCCCAAGATTCTTTCTTTATTTGAAGCACTCGCTTTGCTCGCGATTCTAGAATCCGTCGCCTCCTCAGATTTCAATGAAAGTACTCGCGCCAAATAATTACTTTACAACCCTGCATAACAAATAACTCTTTCATTTCATTTCATCACTCGGAGTAGTGCTTGTTTAATCTGAGTAACGGGTGGACGACAATGCTCCCAACCTTATGACGAGGAAGACTCATAGTAATTGCTTCCCTCTATAGAGCGCGAAAGAATGTGACTTTCTCTAGTACGTGTGAAGACAATTTTAGCCTTATCGCTAATTCTGTATATAGAGAGCTAGTCTGCACTAACAGAAATACATATATAGCGGGGTGATCCGTATCAATGACGCGGTGTGAAGCTTATTTAAAATTATAAAAAGACTATTTAATTTGGCGGGATTCTTATAGAATATATAAAAAAGTAAAAAAAAATAAGGAAAAATTTAACTCTTTTCACAAAATTGTTCAAACTTGAGAAGTTGTACAAATTTTCAATAGGCTACCTAATAGGATATATAGGTCAACTCGGCCACCCTGTCGGGCTCCATGCGTCTCCGAATCCTACGGTTTCGGTGCCCGCCTATGGGATGCATGGCTGGGGGGAACCCGGTCGCGAGGGCACCAAAAGGGGACCTCACCCTTTCAAAAAGGAAAACAAAAACCATGGACACACGAGCGTTTGTAAAAAATCCCCAGGTGAGTAAATCCCACACTTCGAAAGAAGGCTGCCCCACCGTATCTGGGGGGGGGGGGGGGCAACAACCACTTGGCGGGCTCCGGCCCCCGCACCAACAAAACTGGCATGAAAACGGACACCGATTCTGCACAAAATGTTAATAATGGCTCATCAATGGACCTGAATGAGGAGGAGACAGCGGGTGTCTCTTCTGCGCCTGAAGCAGGCGCAGGAGCGACCCCACTGCACGAGTTGCTTCGGATCCCGTCTCCGAATTTATCTGAGACGGAGTCCGACGCTATGACGTGAGAGACCGTGTCTTCACGCGGCTCTCCCAGACGGAGGAAAAGAAGAATGGACGAGGTCGACGGGAACCTAAGTGACCCCTCACCGTCACCAAAGGTCACAACCGCGCGACGCGGGAAAGGACGCGGCAGAGGGAGGCCGCCCACGACCGACCTTATGTCGGCCTGGCGAAAGCCAAGGCCGAATTGAACCGGGCGCGCGAGGAAGAACTGCGTCTCATCGCAAGGAGCTGGCAATTGAGCTACAGCAAAAGAGGGCGGCATCTACGGCCGCCCAGTTTCTGAAGGTGCCGGAACCTCCAGCTACCAACCTGAGGCTGGGCGATTGCGATGCCGCTCATTTGGAGAAACTGCTTCTGGACTCGGTGGATACTGTATTGACAGTGGCTACCAAGTCCAAGAACCTAAAAGGCACGAGCGTGAAGGCCCTGAAGGACGCCGCGATGACCATCAAAGCGTCCTTCCAGGAATCGTGGGCCCGCTCGATTCCGGAGGAAATGGCCCTGCTGGTCAAGGCCAACCAGCAGCTGGCGGCGGAGCTCCTTCAGTTCCGCGATATGGAGGAGATTAAAGCAGCCCGGGCTGCGACACCGATTGCTCAGCCCCCCATGCCACTCGCGAGTGACGAGGCGGTGCGACAGGTCATGGTGCAGGTGGGCACCATGATCAACGCCCGCTTCGAAGGACTGGAGGAGCGGTTGCTGCCGGCGAAGACCCTCACGCCCCCTCTCGCTGCAGATCGGCGAAAGACTTCTGATCTGCAACCGCTAGCGACTACCAGTCGCGGAGCTGCCTCGGAGGAAACCCCGGTACCTAAGAAGAAAGATAGCTCTATGGTGCAACCGGTGGTGGCCACCAGTCGAGGAGCCACCCCAGAGAACAATCAGAGTAAAAATAAGAAGGCCGGCCCAAAATCTCTGCCCAAGGCTGCGAAGGGTCTGGTGCCTGCCCCTGCCCCGGCCCCCCTGACCGAGGCGTGGCACGTAGTATCAAGACGCGGCCTTAGGAAAAGGAGAGGCAAGGGGGTGACCAATGTGCAAGGCCTGCTCGCCCGGCGCCTACGCCGACACCGGTCCCGCCTCCACCGCCCCCCGCCAAGAGAAGATCTCAGCCGTCCCTGCCCACAACTCCGCTCCCCCCGAACCTCAGCTGTGGTTATCACGCTGCAACCGGGGGCGGTGGAGAAAGAATTAACATACGCCTGAGTCTTGGGTGAGGCCAAGACTAAAATAAAGCTTGGAGAGCTGGGTCTGCCGCCGTTGAACATCCGAACGGCGGCCACTAGGACCCGGATCTTAGAGGTTCCTGGAGCGGACAGTGCCACGAAAGCAGATCTCCTCGCCGGGAAACTGGAGGAGGTATTTGGGGGACAACCCGAGATAAAAATCACCAGGCCGACCACCACCACTGACTTGAGGGTCACCGGCCTGGACGACTCCCACGGCAGCGATAGCCGTTGGGACCATACGACGGGGACCAACGGGGATGGGGACGGCGTTTGTTCGCTGCCCCGTCTCTGCTGCGAAGAAAATTGCGGCCAGGGGGCGCGTTCTGGTGGGCTGGGTGGCGGTGCGGGTCGCCATCCTTGACCCTAGGCCCCGCCGCTGCTTCCGCTGCCTCTCACCTCCTCTCGGCCGTGATTGACCGCAGCGACGAGTGCTTCCGCTACGGTCAAAAGGCCCACAAAGCCCGAGATTGCTCTGCTGCCCACCGCTGCTCACTCTGTGCGGCTGCGGGTAAGCCAGCAGACCACCTCTCCGGAGGCAAGGCATGTGCCAAGCCCCCGTCAAAGTCAGGGGCTTGGCGGAAGGCCCAGTCGCGACCGTCTCCCTCCAAACAAGGACGGGCGGACTGCATGGAGGTTGGTTAGTATGGCCCTCACCTTCCTCCAAGCGAACTTGAACCACTCCGCCCGCGCTCAGGATTTACTCCTGCAGTGTATGGCGGAGCGGTCCATCAAAGTGGCGGCGGTTTCCGAGCCGTACTCGGTCCCACTCAGGATAGATAGATAGATAGATAGATAGATAGATAGATAGATAGATAGATAGATAGATAAATAGATAGATAGATAAACTCTTTATTGAACACCTTAAACTAAACTAAAATTAAAAATATTTGACTTAAAAAATAGTGAACAATTGGCGGCCTTATCGCTCAAAGCGATCTCTTCCAGACAACCGTTGAATAAAGAGGAGCAAGTTTTGAAAAGGGATGGCGGTGTACAATATACTTATTAGTATTGATATTTATACAGGAGTGACTGGGTGGGGGACCTTGATGGTTTGACGGCAATCGTTACCCAGTCGCTGACTCGATCCCCTCCTCTTGTGGTGGCAGTGAGGGGCAGGGGTTTTGTGGCGGCAGGAGTGGGCCATGTCGTTGTCATAAGTGTTTATCACTCCCCGAACAGGCCTCGGCCTCTCTTCTCGGTGAGGTGGGGACCTTTATAGGTCAGACCCGCCCACGCCCTGTAATCGGTATGGGGGACCCCAACGCTAAATCCGTGGCGTGGGGGTCCCCTTCGACCTCTCCGCGGGGCGTCAATGTGTTGGAGTGCCTGGCCGAGGTGGGCCTCTGCATCGTGAACACGGGGAGTGAAAACACCTGTCTCCGCCAGTGGGGTGGATCAATCGTCGACGTGACGTTTGCCACCCCAGACCTCGCCTGCCCAATTCACGACTGGCAGGTGTTGGTGGATGAGGAGACGCTCTCCGACCACCGATATATCCGGTTTAGCGTCTCCTCGTTCTCGGCGGACGCTGTGAGGGAGGGAACCGGCGAGATCGGTCCGCGATGGGCCCTGAAGCGTCTCGACGCCAAGTTGCTGCAGGAGGCGGCCCTCGTTGAAGCGTGGAACGGCACTTCTCAAGAGGGTGATCCAGTAGACGTTGATGCGTTGGCAGACGGACTGTGTGCGGCGTTGTCGCGTATTTGCGACGCCGCGATGCCGCGTGCAACAGCCCCACAGTCCAAAGGTCAAGTCTACTGGTGCTCAGAGGAGATTGCCGAACTCCAAAGACGCTGCGTGAGGAGGCACCGCCGATACCAGCGGTATCGTAGGCGAAGGCGGCAAGAGACGAAGGTGTGCGAGTCTCTCTATGCCGCCTACCGAGACGCTTCGAGGGCTCTTCGAGTGGCCATTGCTGGAAGGGCTGGAGCGCGATCCGTGGGGCCGCCCGTACCTATGGGCGCGGCAGAAGCTACGCCCATGGGCTCCCCCCTTGACCGCCTCGCTCCAACCGGCTGTTCTCCAGAGGGTGGTGGGAGGGCTGTTCCCCGGTCCTCCGGAAGACGATTTCTCGCTACCTTTCGCGGTGCCCTCGCCAACCGATCTCGCCGAGGTGGAGGACGAGGAGTCTGCCCCAGTCTCCGAAGGGGAGCTGGGTGCAGCAGTGCTCAGGATGAGGGCCAAGAACATGGCACCCGGGCCTGACGGCATACCGGGTCGTGTGTGGGCTCCTTGGAGCAGCTGGCGCCCGCTCTCAGGGCCCTGTTTGACAGGTGCCTTAGGGAGGGGATGTTCCCTAGGAGATGGAGGAGGGGCAGAGTCGTCCTCATCAGGAAGGAGGCTATCGTCCGATGTCGAATGGGGTGGGTCGGAACCCCATTGCGCACGGCGTCCCTCAGAGGTCAGTTTTAGGGCCCCTGCTGTGGAACGCGTCGGGTACGATTGGGCTCTCCGGGGCGGTGGTCTTCATGGCGTCGGCGTCGTTTGTTACGTCATCAGTCGAAGACGCTGGAACACCGTGGGGTTTTAGACGGTTTGGGTGCCTTTTGCCGAGTCCGTCATACCTCGTCTGCTCCCCCAGTGGGCGAGAATGCGTAACAGCATTTCCCCACGTACAAAAAAAAAGGCTGATAATATAATTTTACTATCAATATATATTTTAGAAAAACTAATATTTTATACCTTTCTTTTATTCGGTATGAAAAGTAGAGTAGAGTTCAATACGAATGTCACCAATACCTACTCGGACTATAGCCGCATTAAATTTAAATAGTATAACTCATATTTTTAGTTCAATAAATGTTACAGAAAAAATATTTTTTGTTTTCTTTATAGGTATTGGATATGTAAAGTATTTTTTTTACTAGAGTAAAAGTCATTAATTCTTAATCGTACTACAGCCGCCTGTAAATATTCTGAACAAAAAAATCACTTTTAATTTCATAAATTGGTCTATCCTTTCAATTAATTTTAAATAGGTACCACTCGTATTATTATTATCAACATATATTTAAGAAAAACTACCTTTTTATACTTTCCTTTTATTTGAAATGGAAGTAAAGTGTTCAACACGATTGAAAGTCATAAATTCCCACTCAGACTATAGCCTCGTGTGTCGAAATGGCTGGTATGGGCATTGATGCCTTTCGAGCCTTGCACACAACAATCTACTATATTTAACCCAGAGTTATATATCACTAGTTTATTATATAAATAGGCAGCAGGAATACATAGAATGTAATATAGATAGATAGCGTTTTTCTAGCATTAGGCTTTTGGTCAATATATTTTTTCGAAGTAAAATAATTATTTTATTATATCCCGCTTAGCGCAAAGGCGCAGTTCTTTAAATACTTAATTAAAAAAGCAAAAAGAAACACGACTAACCCTGATCTAAAAATCTTAGCATTTAAAGTCACTTATGAGCTTAGTACTGTATCAACTGGTTTATGCACTCTGAACACAGAGTCGTACATTAAGGGGGAATTTCCATAGCCCCTACGCTTGCCAGGCCTCTTGGGGATCGCAGTGTAAGATAGCAGTTCCTCAGAAAGCGCTTCTGTCCACCTGCCGGTATTTTTACCTTACTCGCCTCTTACGGCACCCAATGAAACAGATTTAGGGAGTGACATTCTAGGCGGGTGCTAGCCTAGAATGTCACTCCCTAAATCTGTTTCATTGGGTGCCGTAAGAGGCGAGTAAGGTAAAAATACCGGCACGGGCCCAGGATTAATAACATATTCAAAAAAGATGAATTGATGGTTACGTTTGTTGATACTGAAAACTCGTCTAATGAGAGTCAGACTTCGTTCTTCTAGGTTTTGAGTAAAAGTAAAAGTTAAGTGTTTGTTAGTTTTGAGCAAGCTTATTTAAATCTATATAGATAGAGTGACCTTAACAATAGTTTAGGCGTAGTGCTTTCCATTCAAACGCAGTTTCGTAGTATTTTCTCGATATTCGCAAATTTATAAATATTTCGTTTTAATATTAAAACAATTTTTCCGAACAATTTTGATAATAACTATGATTTATCGGAAATCTGTGAAATCACAAGCCTAGATAAGTATTAGTCTCAATTTAAAATAAGCACACATTCACGTAGTTTCAATATGTAGTATTAAAGTAGGCATGATGAAACTCGTAGGATAAACCTAAGTTTGAATGGAAAGCGCTGGACATATACTAACTATTAAGGGCTTCGTTTTTCCCTTTGAGTACTGAACGCTAAAAATGAAATCGACTAACTGACACGTGAGTGATTTCGATGCTATACAACTGAACAACTACGATACTCGTAAGAATGATAACAAATTTCATATTCAAATTGCCTATAATAACAATACTGAGTAAAATAAATTGTTTACCCAAGTGTTTCTCGTGAAGGTTATACTCACTAAATCTATTGGTACATACATATTAAAAAAGATACTAATTACATTAATAGAGGCGCGACAAGAAACATAAGCGAGTAGCTGGCAGTCGATCATGACTATTGTTTCCTTCTCATACTCAGATCAGCGCTGTGAGAATATTTTCGGATAACCAATTTACCAAAATGGTTCTAAAAGTTTGACACAAAATGTATGATGCCAATACAGGAACAGACGCCATTATGTGTCTATCAAAGTATGGAAGTGCTTAGTTTAAAAGGCCTCAGGCGGTTATCTATTACAACAACGTGGTGCTGAAATAAACCAATAACAATTTCCGGGTTTTACAAGTTGCTCTTCGTAATTTTATTCCCACTATGGCAATGTTGGTCTAGTTTCTCAATAAGTAACAGATATCTTACACCACATCCAGTGGCCTTTTTACACGACTTCCCAAAAAAGGAGTACATTCAGGGTTCATGTATGTATGTTTGTGATTTTCTTTATTCCACCATAACTTCTAAATGGTTTAACCGATTTTTATATATGAGATATTATTACATTCTTCTCGATAGCGCAAGTGACATACCTAAAATAAAATTCAAAACAAATTGACGCACATAAGACGCCATATAGCGAGAAATACATTTTTTTTTCATCGAAACCCCTTTTAGAGGTATTTCAAAATAAAGGGCTTTAAAAACCGATTCAACAATAAATATATACAACTTGCAGTTATAATATCAGTGGAACAATAAAACGCTTAACATAAATAAATAATTTGGAGTCGGGTTTTTACTTTTTTAATTAATTTATACATCAAGGAGTATTCAGGAAATCTAAATAATTTTAAAATTTCGTCGGTCCTGAGATTACTGTGCTATTTGTTAACCCATATGCAGTTAGAGCAAAAGAAATTCCTTCATAAAAGGACAATATCGACTCCGGTTGATACAAAAAGGTTTTAAGTAAGCTGTTCAAATATTGCCACAGTCTCAGAAATATAACAAGTTATTGATTTATAAGTCGGACCCTAAGTTGTTCTCGCTGAACAAATTCAGAAACTCTCTCCATACAACTCAAGTTTTAAACCGCATTCAACTATGTATCTTTGAAATATGAACTTTACTACGCGTTTTCTTTCTTTCGCACTACATAAATACTTATGCCACCACTGAGAAGCACATTACCAGTTTTATTACTAGATACAAGAGCATAATTTGAACGGAAATATTTATTTGTAATTAATCCTATCTAAAAGTGTTATCAGATAGTCAATCTGTTTTAAGAGAAAAGTCAAAGTTTATTGGCTATTTGACGCTGATGACGGTATCTGATACGTGAAATATATCTACTGATGGTAATTTAATCAATGTTAAGATCATAGCCCAGTTTTGATAGAAGAATTGTCTGCGAATACACTGCATACACTAGGTAAATAGTCATCAAACAATGTGTTTAAATCATTTATAACTTACATAATTGTCTGAAGAAAAAGCGAAATGAGGTGAAAACGAAAATGTTCAATATTTTTTAACTTTATGCACTAGGAAGCACAAGATAGATTTTGGGTGGAGATTAATGCTGGCAGTTGTGTTATGTAGAAACACGAGTAATCACATATATGCAGTTGAAATAACAGCTTTGAGATTCGTGCTATATAACTTAAGCAATAAGCATACACAAAAAACCTCTGCTGATGTATTTTCAACAAATTGGTGACGTTATATGTACGAGTAGAAAGATCTTATAGGATACATAATAGTAAACCTAAACCCAGGAGATTAGATTTTATATTCCATAACAATTTTTGTTGTGATGAAAATTTGTAAAGGTTATTTTAATTATTAAATAAAGAAAGGTACCTTATTTGAAAAAATATGGATGAATTACTTTATATTGTAGACCAAAAAAACATAAACGCAAATAAACTTTAGAGACGGATTATTAAGCGAGATGTATTCTTTTACTTCATTTTTACAAATAGGGACTGACTGTGCCCATCTTATGGAAACTGGCAACGCATTCCATAAGCGAACTCCTTGGACTATCAATAATTTGTCATAAAAAGAGCTGATATGCTGACCTATCTGCAGGCAGAGATTTTCTGATGACCTGAGTGTATGATCTCAGAATGTTTAATGAATTTAAACCGTTTTTTAAGATAGTGTGGAATGTTGGTGTTAAATAAAACTAAGATACCCGCTCGTCATAGTTATATGAGCAGGTACTTATATTATACATACATTCGCACTCATATATATTAGTTTCAGAAACGCAAGGTTAATGCGAAAAACATGAATAAAGCTTGTTTACAAATATTTAAAAACTGTTTAAGAAAACAATAAATTAATAATTGAGAAAAATACTTGAAAATATAAATATATATCTCGTGTCAATTCCTATATAACTTAATAAACGCCACCTAGCCTAATCAGAACAATTTTCGATGCATTCCGCCTGTACACAAAGCACAATCAAGAGGTCTTGACTCTTTGAGTGCACTATCGACATAACAATTTAGTCCACGTCTATTTGTAGCGACGCAATACAATGAGGACCGACAGAGTACGTTTTTGAGAGAAAATAATTTAGAGCTTCAGGGCTGCTACTTTTATTATACTATTCTTTATATTAGACCACAAATATTTGAATTTAGACCTTTATTTAAGTAGATATTCAACCCGAACGGAAACGTAATATTGAAGAGAGGTCCAAGCTCCTTAATGCCCTATCTTCCACAAAGACCTATGCTTCGCTGGCTTTATCAATTGTAGGAACTTTAATCCCACGATAGATGACGGCGAACATATATAATATAACGCCGTGATGCCGCACTTGCTACATATTTTACTTCACTTAATTACAGTAAACTTTTCAGCCTAATTTCAAAAAGATTTAAGATAATGAACCGAATCAAAATCCATCCTTGTGCTACTAAGAAGTCTGCTGCGCTTTGAAATTTGGTTCGAAGTTTGGTTAGTACAGTCCTCAAACTAGTCGTAAGTTTGAAGTAACGTCTACAGTATGCGGGTGATGGATTGAAATATATCCTTAGTACATATCTACTTATAGATCGGAGCCAGTTTGCGGCTTCGAAATCAAATAAAGTTTCATTCCATATAGCGGAGTCTCGGAAATGTGGCAAATTGATTGATTTTCCCGTATCAACAGTTTTATTTAAGTACTTCGATTGGACAACCCTATATTTAATTTAAACGATTAGACCTTAATTCGGCCGAAGGTCAACCGAGTTGCGCGATGTCTACGTGTTTAAATTTGTGAACTTGATGCTTGGTTGCATTCATTTGTGCACATAATGTTTTATTTTTCAATTTGGATTCTATCGAAAAAGGTGAAAAATTTATATTTGAAATTTGAATTTAGAACAAGAAGTTGGTGTTTTGCTTTCTTTTAAAACGTCAGCAACAACCTTTTTAGGAGAACTGTCCCCGGTGTGTTTGCTAATGGACAGATTATCTAATGAATAATTTAAAGTAGTAAAATCTGTTTGCATAATGGATTCAATTACTGATTATTTGTAGTACTCATAGACCGGATAATTAGCCTGCTCTTTATAAGGTGGACTTCTGATTGGGTGATCTTTCGTCCAATATAATGAACTCCGACTACCTCTCAATACCGTATCATTGTGTGTATATAAACTATATTTTTAGCTACGCAAAATCAAGGTGAAAAAGTATTTGTCAGAGAGATTTCAAATTTATAACATCGAATATTAATATATAATATAATAGAGAGGTTGATCTAATAACAACTTAGGCGTGTAATTATTGTAACTGTTACAGCGAGTGTGTTATCACACATATTCAAGGTAGTTTTATTTAGTTTCGTTCTCGCTGAAAACGAGCTACTAATTTAGATATAGCAATCTGCAACAGTTTTCCTAAAATTTTGCAACGTCCATACTTAAATGTATTTTTTAGGTTTTAATGATTTAATTATTTTTTTAATAGAACGCTTCACTTCGATAAGATTAATCAAAGCTTAAGAACGATTCTGAGTAATATAAAAAATCACGACGCTTGGTCTTGATACGATTTGACGGTCGTATAAATGTAACCCTATTATAGCTTGATTACTTTATTTATGTAATCCTCGTTTCCATTCTTAAAATGAAACTACCTACTTGCCACGCATGGATTTGCTCAAAGGGAAAAATAATTCAGACTATATGTCAATATTTGAAAGAGAACCCTGTACTTTGTAGAGAATACAATGAAACCTAAGTTCCGAAGTCTCATGCAGACTTTAGCACCTACATTCCATACACAGATACTTGTACATACTAACTTTTAAACATGTTTATCACCTCGCTCATGTTGTTGGCAGCGGAAACTTTCCCGGCGTTATTTATTAAGGACGGTGCTCGTAGGTTACAAGTTTAAAATTGCGATACCTATGTAAGTACCTTCCAATTTGCTCGCAAAGTAAAACAACAAGTGGGAGCTGGGAACTTTCGGTATTTAAAATACAAGTCGTTAGTTTTGCTCCTGGAATATTGTCATAAAAAAATCTTGCCGTTTTATTGATGATTGATGTCATAACTTAGTTATCTCAGTCATGAAGCTAATTATTTTAATAAATATTTTATATATACTGTATTCTAATAGGTTTTCATGCTTTCTTGCTTAAGTCTGTGTTAGAATTTAAATATTCGATGTTTTCCTAATTGGTTGTTGGATTCAAGTGAGAAGGTGAATGCTGATAAGGCATACCCCCGAAGTGACGAGCTAAAACAAAACGCATCTTCTACGATAAATTGATTACGGTGGAAGAGCCGAGGTACCTCCAGTGATTTTTTATATCGGGTACGAAGGTTAGAGAAATTGGTGAAGTAAACAAGATTTCTAATTCTTTTCGGCGTATATAGTAGCAAGAAGAATAATAGTGTAATTAATGCCGGATAAAGAGTTGAAATACAATCTTAGTGAAGATTCTGTTATGATTTTAATGAGAACACCAGAAAATGAGAAATTGTATACAGATACTGATAGGCAAGTAGAAAGAATGAATGGAAGGTCTGAAGTATGAACGAGTGCATGTAAAATAAGGCTATGAAAACCGCATCCTAAAGGAAAGTCTTTGCTCCAAGCAGCAAGATGATATGCTACTGACTTTGCTACTCAACACATACAGGGAAAAAAGTTACGGAGTTTATTTCCCTATCAGAAGACTTTATGGAGAATCCGTGAACGACGTAGTACGTTTGTGATAAATAGAATTCATTTTGCAGCATCGTTCATGATAATGAAAATAAGTATTCCAAATAACGCTACTAGAATGCACATTTAAAGTACATACTAGAGAGCGATTAGTGAGACAGTTTAGATAGAGATTTGACAAAATGTTGTAACTGAAGAGTGAACATTTAGGCGAAATAAAATGGTTTATTATATAATCGTATAAAAAGTGTGGCCCAAGATGTTTTTAAGAAAAGAATAAGGAAATATTAAAAAATTGTATAAGACTATGAAGTGAAGTAAAACGATTTAATAGATTAGTAAGCAAATATTGGTAAAATATAATAATAGGTTGAGGTACATGGTAGAAAGAAAAATAAATAAGAAGGCTAGGAAGATTGTCACCACTATTAATCCTGACTTAAACACATTTTATTTAGCTACAGTAGTTTTTAGTGTAAATAGGAAAAAAAATTGACAAATACTCCAAATTATTAAATCTGATCCACGATAAGAAAGAGATATCTTGCATTCATTTATTTTCTCATTATTTTTAATCGATGGTATATCTTTATTAGCAAAATACTACCAACTTTATTCAACACTTCAGCTACTACAATAAAAGCATTTAGACAACCTATCATATCATATCATGTCATTGCAAATACACAGACAGTCCAAATGCTTCAGCCCACTACCAGTTGGCAGCGTGCTTGCACTACTGCCAAGTTGAATATCAATTCAGTCTCCATATGTTTTTGGCCTCAGTCAGATATATACAGTGAGTAAGGTTAAGGGGCCCCTTTATGATGCATCAATGCTCCCTTTCACCGCTCGAGCCTCCTCCCCTGCCCAACCAAAATTGGTAAGATCCTACTAATGCCGCCTTAGATACATGTTCGAAGATGAAAGTTACGGTTGTTCTTGACAGGCAAGATCTTTTAGTAGGTTATATAGGGATTTCGCTGGTATACCGTTTGCTCCGACTTCTACATCATATAAACTAACAACCGTTTTTGGTTAATGCATTTGTTAAGTCTTAATATGTGTTAGTTTTTATTGTGTGGTCTATAGGTATGTTTGTTTCCCACGGCACAGTAAGTTCTATAAGTACTATGCGATTTAAATATTTTGAGTATAGAAATATGTCTGGTCTGGATGAAGAAACACCAACATCCTCAGGAATTTTATAGTGTTTTTATAGTGTGTTTTTTTGCTAAGATGTCGCCTAAGATGGAGTAAGGCTTAGATTTCGATTTTGTAGATGACTCTTCCTTTACAAAAGCAACCTGTCATTTGTTCGTGATCAAACCATATTTTGCTCTAGCTACCGCCCAAGTAACATTTAAGCGGAAAAATATTATATTTACCAGCGCATTACCAGCTATAAGTTTAATAAATGATGTACAAGAGTGTAAATATATCTTTAGGACTGTACTAAAGTATAACTGTACAACTGTATACAGTATAGCTGAATAACGGCTGTATAGAGCCTAAATTTTTACCTTTAGCTTTAAAATAGCATTGGAAAACGATAAAATACAGAATGCAACGTAAAAAACTGCGTTCAGCAACTTTATACAACAATAACTGTATATTGCTCTCAAATTATACTTTTGTACTATAACCTAATTCTGTACAAGAGCATTAAATATTGTTATAGCGTGAATATTGGTGTAAAATTACTCTATTGCTCAGCCTTCAAGTAAAGCTTGATAATAGCTGTACAACAGAAATCTAGGATACTCTTAGCAAGCAATTCCCTTTATAATAGTGTAATACAATTCTATCTCATGTAGAAGAGTTTATATTGACTCTTTTTTAAAGCCTTATGCGATTGGCGTACATTTTTCCCTTTGTACAGTTTTTCATGTTTTAGAAGATTAAAGTTATTATTATAGTGTTGGCATACACAATTATCCAGCTTATCGATTATTTTGAAACGAATATAGCTTACAATCAGTATTTATTGGATACAACTAATAACAAAATAAAGTCATAATTTTGATAATTTGCCAATTTGTTAAGTAAACAAGAGTTAAGATGGATATAAAACCATGGAAAAAAAACAAAAAAAACCGGCGGAATAAAAAGAAAATTAAAAAAAGCTTATTCCCAACGTGAAATAACTGAACAAAATATAATTTTACAAGGGCATGGACACCCAAATTCCAAGTTGGTATCACCACCATGCAATGAGTGTTCCGTAGAATCAAAATTGTTGGATCATGATGAAATAGCAAATATATGTGCTGAAAATATGTATGTGTATGTGTGTAACATGCGGTGAGGGTTCTCTACAGGCAGAATCGGGTATAATGGAGCAAAATATGGACAATTATAGCGAAATTGATCTAAAAATAAGTCTATTTTTAGTATGTCTACTAAAAATAGACTACAAAATAGACTTTTATTTTAAGTGTATCTACTTTTTAAGAGCCTAATAGTTATATAATATATTCAAAAATTCATTAAAATCTAGAAAAAGACAAAAATGCCATGAACGAGGAATCGGATTGTTTTATCGAAAATATTTGGAACGCTTTCGTTAAAACAATCCGATTCCTTGCTCACCGCCTTACGGGCCTTGGTTTGGGTCATAATGTGGTCTTCTATATTTTCAACTGAACCCTAATTAACTGTATTAATGAATATGAATAAGACTTTAAGACAGCTTCTACAGTACTTAAATACTAATGTGCAGACAATGTTACTCTTTAGGCTTAAAATACGTCCTTAAATAACGACTATGTTATGCAAAAAGCTGCATTAAGGGGAACTAGAAGAGCAAGAGCTGTATAAACTAAGGGCGCCATTTTATCATAACCTATAAATTGCATTCAAATTTTACAAGATAAGTTTTTGTTATTTTTTTAAATTTCAGTACAAATTTACAAAGGATTTTAACTGTATAGTACACACAATTACGTTTACTATCAATAGAACAGTCCGGGTTACTCTTAAAACTGTTTTCAGTTTTGATCACATATTTGTTATTACAGAAAAAATTATGTATATTCCTTATTTCGAAGAGGCGTGAGTTTTGAGCTTAAAACTAGTATACATATTCAGATAAAAATATCAGTCGCAAGCATAACAACAACGATAAGCAGGAAATAGTACTTGCCTTAGCGTAAAGTAAATTAAGAAATAAAATGGAGAATAAATTCAACCATGAATACAATTTTAATATATTTATTCTTCTATTAGGATTTTCACAAGCCTGAGTCTGTATAAAAGCATAAAAGGATAATAAGAGAATGGAAGCTGTATAAAAGTATCTAAATAGTATCTTAGCCAGCCAAATAGTACAGCTTTTATGCAGCTGTTATACTGGTAAATCTACACTTAAAGTTGTATAATTTTGGAGCCCATTTCGGGGTTACAAGGGCTGTATAGCTTGCTACACAGTCTTTATACAGCAACGTTTAACAGCCTGTAGTAAACAATTAGTCCATAATATAGCTTTTATACAGTTTAAAATGTTACTTGGGCGAGAGACTCGGTGCTTCTCGTATGATTTCGAGGACTCTATCACGACGGCGTCAATAATGACCCCTATCAAGGAGCACCTTGCATCCTACCAATGTGTGCCTAGCTGTACCTATAGGTAAGGGAGGCCATATATGGCCTCCCGACAAATACCGCAAGTCTTTTCGGTGTCCTTAAATAGTATCTGGCTAGGACTCCCGTAATAGTTACCGGATATTGCTCCGACCAGTTTTGAACTTATTTGAAATTCTCTTACTGGGAGTCACGCTTTCGGTTGCGCCGTAGCTGCCAAAGTCAGAATTCCTCCGTCCGAACTGTCACTTCTGCCACTATCACTGTGATTGTCACTAGGATTGTCACGTCGTTTTGATAGGTATGGGACTGTTGACACACTACTGGCCTCTTCGCGGTTCCACAACCCCGATTGCTATTGCATTTTTAGAAAATAACGAACGCATACATTATATTTTGCTAAAAAAGTTCTGCGGTGACAGCGTGAAGAAGCAATAAACATACACAGTTACATCAATACATTGCGACAGTTTGTGAGTGAATGAACTCACAAACTGTCGCATTCATAATATTAGTGTTATTCGAATGTTCTGGATTTTTCATGATATTAATGTGACAGATGAAGGGACGCACTGTTGGTGACGGTTGTAGCTCCCCAAGCAACTATTAGCATAAGACCATTTGGGAAGATATGAACCACAGACCCCCGAAATCTAGTTACAACATTTTTACAAGTACCTAGCTTAAATACACTGCTAGGTTTTTGCAAAGAAGCAGTAATGGCTCAATAAAAATGGCTATGGACTGCCACGTGTAAGATCCATGGTTAGAATGTCGTCACGGGCCTGATATTTATCGCAAGGTATTTTGCGAATGACCACCTACCACCTTCAAGTAAAAAATCTGTCACCAAGCACTTTCTAGACTCACACTCATTCTAGATTTAGTCTGTTCACATCTTTGACTACATCATCACTAACTCATAGGTGAGACTGTGGTCAAAGTTTAACATAACTTATCATATATACAAATAAACTTAAGCCACTTTCTAAAATCAAATGCTCTTATAAGTAAAAGCAACATCAACTCTCCTTATACTTATAAATCAATAACTGTCAAAGCAATACATAGATGAAAATTTATTCCTCTTTGATCTTTTAGATAGAAATAATAATTTCCTGCATGGCTCTATGGTTTTGATGAGCATTCGCAACTTGGTAATATTATTTATATAATCGAAAATTCTCGAGTCTACGTCTCACGCAACTACCTACTTATGCTAAGTTTTCATCCTTTAAGTTCCTAAACATACAAAAACCCTGAAAGTTTAGTTGTGCCTGGGCAGGTTCGAAAGCCTTCGTAGTTTTGTAACAAGTGTATATTGTGGATCACTAACCTTCATTTCCAAGTTTTATTGAAATTCGACGAAAGTTATTTCTTCTCTCCATCAGGGGCGTACCTAACTCTGCTTTGAATATACCTTTATTAATCAAGACCAGTGTTGTTTACCATATTTATGTCAAACAGTGGATTATCCTAAAGGAATCACAAGTAATTTTAGTTCTCAAAACTTCGTTATACATTTTAAAAGCGATAGTGATAAATATATAAACCTAAGTTCCAATTGTAGATTTTCCAATGTGATTTCAATGGTATGTACCTAGCTGTACTATTCTTTATCTTACTGAGGTTAAATATCCGTATGTACATATTAACACGTTAGTAGCCCGGTAAAAAGGTTAAAAGTCAAAAGCCAAATTAGCAATCATTAGTGCATCCAGTGGGCTGCTCACATTTGGGTTCTTTATATTATAATGTATAAGGAATCATTTTTTTTAAGTTTATATTATTTTTTCTGTCCTTTGATCTGAAAACAAATTAAATTTGATCAAATGCTGTTTTCACCAATTAGCTAAACCACACAACAATCTAACTTCAACAAAAAAGAAAGATATACAAAAATAACCTCGCATTATTTATTAATATAATCAACATAGTTACTCTGACACTAACTGATAAGTATATGTTACTCTTTGTAGCCCTAACAACATAAAATTACAAAGAAAATTGACTTTGGTTTGTAAAATTACATATTATACTAGTTATGTGATCACAATTATCGTAAACAAACAAATTTTGTCCCTGATTTAATTTGGAAAAATACGCCAAAGTATACCGCCAATAGCAAAGTCGTAGAGCCAAGCTAATATGTAACGAAAGTCACAAAACATAAAATATAACTTCTGTACACATACACTCTGCTTCTGATGCTTCTAAGAAATAGATAGGAACTATCCATATTACCAATTACCATTTCAAGCGCAGCACTACGCGCATTCAAGAAATAACAAAGTTGCAATTCCCAGTATTCAGTTTCCTTACAGACACTAAGCTTTACAATAATCCAATTTAAACACTGATCTACGTAAAGTAGTTTAGAAAGCTTGAACGAGAAAAACCTGAGATGAAGTTGTCCCACGGTTATCGGAACTCCTTTGTAATATAATAAAGCGCACAACTCGTTTAAGCGGCTGTTTTTGACTGGTTTTAAAGGTGGATTCAAATTATTATTTCCACCGTTTTCTTACTCTCTCGGTTTATCTCGCTTCCCTGGATCATGCTCAGAAAATTTGACTCTTGTTTGCAATGTTTTATGCCTTGTATAATCTTGATGTGTTAGCGCGGCCATTAATTATATAAAAATATCAGTATTATTTTGCTTAACAAAGCACTAACCATGTGTGGTACTAGCTTTCCGGGTGCGGCTCCGCCCGCACGCATGTCAGTTATCGTGCAAATCCATTAACCTCTTTGGATAAAAACTATCCAATGTTTTTCCCGGGTCTCAAACTATTTCCATACCAAATTTCATTCAAATCGGTCCAGTAGTTTTGGCGTGAAAGCGTAACAGACAGACAGACAGAGTTACTTTATAATATTAGTACTGATTATTACACGTAAAACCAATTCCACTCTCTCAGAAATATTTAATTTTGGAATCTATCAGAATAAAACTTAAAATATTCTGTTAACAATTCAATTACCTTTTTATGTAATTATCACTTTAAAAACGTATATCTTTACCAATTGTAAGCTACAACAAAGAACAGTGAGTCACGATCGGGCCTATATAAAGGCGTGTTTAGCCGCTGGCCGTTTCCGGGCTATTGTAGGGCCAGGCCCTCGCCCAAAACCCGGTGGAGCTGGACGACCGCACAGGCGGTAGCCAGCATCTCTGTCCTCCCTAAACAACAACGCTGGCCGTTTAGTCTCGATCGTGCGCTCGGTAAGTCAAGACCTCCTGAAGATGCTTCGTTTAGAAGCGAAACTAGTCGGGTATTCTTCCGGTTAGGCTGCGTGATGTTTGTGACGTCACGTAGATAACAGGAAAATTAGGCGGAATTGTCACTAGATATATAATTTTATGCTTTTTTAAGTGTTTTATTTAAATATAATTTTTAAGGATACTTTTAAAAGTATTTGTTATTACAGAATAAATCTCTCATCATTAGTATGACGTAACCATTAACCAGTATTTTTAAATTTCCAACAAAATATTGAGTATTATATTATTAGTTTGTAAATGAATTCTAAGTATAATTTCTGTTATAAATGCTTCGGGGAAATATATTTACAGAGGACAAAGTCACGTCTATGGAAACTTCCGGCAATCAAAGCTGATTGATGCCTCAGTAGGTAGATTTGCAACTCAAAATGTTTAGTACTATGTTAGTTTTGACTCAGTGATAGCCATCGCAGGTCCTTGATTTGATCCACCTGCGTCTTGAACTTCTTCGCATGGTGATAGGGCATTTACCGAATGCACGCCTGACTATCCTGCACCCCAATTAAAAAATGACTTTTGTTTAACTTACCACCAGATACAGTAATAATAACAGACAAATATAGTAAATTATCTACAAATTAAACCCGCATTTTAATGTAAATTTATAACCAAAGTATTAACATCTCGCTATCCTATTTAAGCAAAATGACTCCAAATAAATCATTTTTAAGCCAAAAGTAGTAAATGATCACCAAAAGTAATAAATAATCACCAAAAGTAGTAAATAATCACAAACAGTAGTAAATAATCACCAAAAGTATTAAATTATCACCAAATATCACCAATTGAAACAGCATATTAATGTTATAATTCTTCTGGCGCATCGCCACGCCGCGCCGGATGCCGCGCGGCACGCTTGCTTCGTTCGCGCATTGTTGTGGTCAAAAGTAACTTAACACTTCTCGCTTCGCTCGTCGTCGCACCTAAATATAGCTTTAGTAATCATTTACTACATTTGGTGTTCGATTACAATTTTAAAAACTAAAGGTATCAAAGCATTTTATGTTGGTCATTGTATTTAATCCCATAAAAAATCTGTGGTCAAGAACCTAACGGTGTGTTCCGGAAGCAGTCGTTGAGATCCAGTAAATTGTAAAATTACAAACAAATGAGACATAATAACTGTATATCTCAGGGTGATGGACGCAGTGCAGTTCGCCAATTGTAACGAAATGCACCTGTTTAGGCAAAGTTACCGCTAAACATTAGGACACTGGAATATACTGGAAGCATTGCCTTGAATTGCAATGCTTATTCGTTGAGCCAAATAGTTTCCAGCATTTTGATCACGGTTCGCATCGACCAAGCGCTCTGATAAATTTTGGAAAATACGATAAGCTCTCGGTACCCGCGGACCCAACATCTCTACACCGAACGGATGAAATATGTAACCACTACTGTTAATTGAGTTTCAAATGTCGAATCATATCAAAATATTTAACTCATAAAGCTTACGATACGATAAGTTCTCATATGTGGGTGATCATTGGCGGCATTTACTATTGAGTGCTTCCGTGCTTCTGAGGGCACATAAAGCGTTGGTCCTGCTTGTACTCTAAGGAATGATAGGGTAGCTTCTCCGTATCCTAGAATACAAGAAGGCCAACCACTATCTTTAGATGGTACGTGATGAGGAGACTTAAAATGTGTCGTTTTAAATACTTCCCAGAAATATTCTCATGAATACTAACCTGACTTGTCATTATTATTATCTAAATATACCGGCACGGTTACGATTAAATACCGTGAGAGCTATCTTGTAGAATGAGTACATTTACTGCTCGAATGCCGGTAGGATATTACAAGTATGTATCGTGAGCGTAAGCCGGCAGAATGAGCATCTTTACTGATCGAACACTGGTCGGATATTATGACTACACCCCGTCACAGAATATAAAGGCACCGTGTGAGAATGAGCATCTTTACTGCGCGAACACCGATCGGATATTACAAGTAAACACCGTGAGTCCTAGCCGGTGGAATGAGCATCTTTACTGCTCGAAAACCGGTCGGATATTATGACTAAGCACCGTGAGTGCTAGCATATGCAAAACATGTCCACCCAAAGGAATGTTTCTATTATAAATAAATAAATAAATAAATATTTCTAAAACTCGCACATTTTTATTCACGATAAGTACAAAAATGGGATTATGTAAATGAAATAGGTACCTGTTGTCAATATCACGATAAAACTGTTTATTTTACACGTTAAAACCTTCTGGGCTTGTTAATGGTTTAAACACAGCCACAGCTCGTTTTACGTAAGCAGCGACATTGATATGACTGCAGTCCTGTTTCTAGAAAAGGCTTCCGTATAAAGTTGTGACGACCATTATGACGCTCTTGATATCGATGACACACAGGCTCTTATTTCAGTTCTCCTCCAGAATACTCGTTGCAGCCTCTTGCCTGTCGACTACTGTGACTCTAAAAGATGTCAGTCAGTCTTATTCTATGGCAAATGTGCGGCAAAGACTCTATGGTCTATCTATGGTTTATGGTCTCGTAACGCTCATTTGATGTACCTTTTTTGATAAAACAAACCTATAAATGGAAGGACATTAAAAAAATCTGGACTTTTAAGGCCGGGAATTATATGCTGATAGTAATATTCTACTTGACGTCAAATCATTTCATAAAGTGAAGTGTTTTAATTGTCACGCATACAAATGCTACGAAGTGATGCTACGACAATGCTACGAGTTTTATACATCAAAAGAGAAGAGCAAGCAGATATTCGTAGCGTAGCTACGAAGTTTCTAATCGGCCAAATCCAAGAAGAGGGGTATGAATTCACGATGTACCTTACCTTTTCTACTCAATGTTTGAGTGGGGTCTAACCGTTCCCCAAGCCGCCTATAATCCAGTCAAAATGTCGCCTCTGCGTAGGCCGATCGATTATTCTTTCAATAACTCCGCCCAACGAACGAATAAGCTTCACAACGTTTAATCTAACAACAAAGATTTCTTACCCTGTGCGTCTTCTGAATCATTACTAATAACAAATAAATATTATAGTTTACAGCTTTTTAGCATTATAGTTTACATTGAGGTGCACTTTTTATACACGAATTTGACACTAAAATTGACTGTCTGTATTGTATCAACTTACTTATTTATATTAATTACCTCCTCGTTGGGTGCCGGGCTTGAAGTATTGGTCACTTTCAGCCCATTACATAACTTAAATATGTATTTTTTTATTACCTGCGGTATGACTTTATTAACGAAACACTACGAACTATATATACATTATATACAGCTTCTACACTGAAAGCATTAAGGCAACCCAAAGTCCAAACGTTATAGGTACTCCAAATGCTCCACTACAAACACCTCTCGACTCGCACTCCAAATGCACTCACCACTACGGGTGGCAGCGCGCCCAGCATGCTGCCAGCATTGCCCCGTTGGATTGCAATGCTTAAATATGCAACCAGTTTACAAAAGAGAAAAGAAACAATTTCATACCGTTCGTGTGGAAAGCAGCCACGTTTTCGCACCACAAGTAAGGTTCACACTACTCTGAAGTGGGAGCAGCTGTTTTACTGTCAAACCGTTTTCGACTTTATGTCTATTACTGTAATGTATATAGTATAGGATGAAAGTTTTAGCGGGGGTAGGCCGCGCGACTTTATCAAATCATTCATTCGAGTAGTGATATAGACAAATTCTAAACTGGTTTGACTGTGAAAACACCTGCCGCTACCACTTAGGTATTAATTGACATTGAGGATAAGCAAAACACATTGCCTATATGCTAATTTCTTGAAAACGGCGAAAGCCATTTTGCTAACGTTGATAAGCAATTTCGGTCAAAGGATTAGTATACGTTGGGTATGATTACATGTTGGTACTATATTTTCACGAGTACAAATACATTATTTTAGACGTACGATATAAAAACACCTGTATATTATTTTATATACAGTTTTTATTTTTTAAATTGACACATGAAATTTGCGCCAATTGTTCAATGTTGCGCTTTGTTGGTCTCAACTGTAAAAAACTGTATAATGGAACCAAATATTCAGTACAAAATAGTTTACCACGTATCTATTAAAAATAAACCTACGTGCCTCCGAACTCTATACCCACGTCTTATTTTACAAAACAAAAAATTAATCAAATTAATAATTTTCAAATAATTGCTTTTCAATGGCAACTTCAAAGTACAACATAAAAAGTTATTCAGTAGCATACCACATTTCATCAATAATATTTGTGTTCGGTCATATACCTACATATATTATATATTAGTATTCCCGTAAGAAACGCGGTAGAGTAAATTGGCTCTTTTTATGAAGCCCAACAGCAAGATATACTGTGACGCACGCTCCACGTGTTTAGCTGCGTATTCCGCGCTAACCACGATTGCACACAGAATATCAATCGAGCAATCATCGGCGTGTTTTGCGCTTTCCCGATTGACTGGTAGTCTCCATATTGACAACACCAAGAATACACCACCATATTTTGGGTATTTATACTCAATAATGCAGTAAGGTATTGATTTGGGGGGAAGCAGCCGACTGGTAAAGAATATTCAAAGCTCAATTAGCGCGCCGCGCCGTCCAAATCATGTCTAGCGTTGAGTGGGATCATCCTGCTAAGGAACTCTTCATGAATACTGCTGGCAGCAACATACGTAATAAAAAATCAGGAACAGTTCTTAACGTGTTCTGATCTTTATGACTATCAAGCGAGACGGCGGCACTGGCTCAGGCTGCCGACGGGTTGCTAACTCAAAAAGTCAACAAAAATGTTATACTTCATGGGTGTAAACCTAATATAACATAACTATATAACTTCCTAAGAGCACTAAAGGCGCACGTAGTGCAAGCGCATTTATCACAAAAATTAAATCGCTGCTGTTCGCCACGGCTTACTTACTATTCAGTGAAAGAATTAGTCACAGACGCATCGATCATTGAATTTTTAAAGTCAATTTGACTAGTTAAATTATACTTTTATTAATAGAGTATTATTATATGTTCTATGATTCATAGTATTATATGAAATGACCTGTAAGAAATCTTATTAATAAATAATTCTAATTCAATAGTTATGGAAGTGATATTATAAATTATTAATATGAAAGAAAACATTTAAACATAATTTTATACTTCGGGAAGTGTAAACATATAAAATGATATCGTAAAATGCAATATACATTTATAGTGCACGTAACTTGTTGAACCCCCGGGGCTGGTTTGCGTGAAATACGGGAACTAGTACGAAATTTCAACTTAAATAGATAAAGGATGAGCGTAGCGTTATAGTCCTTATTTAGTTAACTTCATAATGTAATACCAAACTATAAGAGTTTTAGAGCGGGAGTGTACTACGGTACAGGTTTTTGCGTATTTACTCATAGTACCTAGGTGACAAAACTTAAAGGCTCAGCAAACGTAGTTTTTTATGTTGTTGTGAAGGAAGTGGCGGAACAAGCTCGAGGCCCACCTCATGTTAAGCGGACTAACCTCTGCCTATGCATTTCGTCACAAGTCACGAATTGCCCGTTTCCTTGAGACATAGTTGTTAAGACTCATGTGCCTGTAAATTCACTGGCTCTCAAGGACTGCTGCTGGAACACACCGTTAGGTGCTTGGCGACAGATTTTCTACTTGAGGGTGGTCGCTAGCTAAGCGGGCATTCCAAAATGCCCTTCCACCATGCGGTGAAACTCAAACCCGCGGCGGGATTCGAACCATGGACCTGCTGCTTGGCAGTCCATAGCCAATGCCACTGAGCCGTCATTGCTGCTAAATTTAGTTCAAAATGTTATATGTATACCAAACTATACGAGTCGTACAGCGGGAGTGTACATGTACATGTGTTTACGTATTTACCCATATTAACTAGGTGATAAAACTTAATGGCTCAGCAAAGGTAGTAATCAAAATATTTAAGGTTTATGTTTGTATTAAACCTTGATATGAAAGACATTTTATTCAGTACTAGCTTTCCGGGCGCGGTTCCGCCCGCGCGTATGTCGGTTATCGCGCAAAAACATTAACCTCTTTTTGCGCAGTTGAACAAAAACTATCCTATGTTCTTTCCGGGGTCTCAAACTATTTCCATACCAAATTTCATTCAAATCGGTTCTGTAGTTTTGGCGTGAAAGCGTAACAGACAGACAGACAGACAGACAGAGTTACTTTCGCATTTATAATATTAAAGTACTGATAAAGATTGAGCCTTATTTCCAAGAATCGCTTATGTAATCGGTGAATATATCCCATATTCAGCGATTACATAAGCTTATAGTTGATCTTTCAGCTGTGGTAAGTAAACTTCACACTTAGAAACTATAAGTTGTTGAAAGCTTCGTCAGGTAGTAACGAGGTAAAACTGCGAAACTAATTATAATAACAATAAAACAGTGAAGATAGACGGCATTAAAATCTGAATATTTCATAACATTTCACAGAAGTAGCGTGTGACTAGGCACCCAATTTCACAATAAAAGCAAGCACAGTCTTTGAATTTGAAATATTCCCGTACCTTGGATATTTCTTGGAAGAGATCGTTTAGCGATATTCTCTCTTATTACGACACGCGTATCGTTAACATTTAATTACTGGCCTTGTTGTATGTAGTGTATCAATAAAGAGTTAATATATACATAGCTGAATAAGGCCGATTTAAAATTTTATTAGAATAATCCCACAAAACTTGCTAAAGCGTTGGCTTATTAAATAATCGATGTATAAAAATGTTATGGGTTTATATATTATACATTGAAATTTTAATGGGACTACATGACAAACACTTGCTTTCAAAGATAAAAAATCGTCAAAATTAGTAAAAAGTTTAAATGTAACGCACATAAAGTAGCCAAGTTGAGAACCACCTCCACATCTCTTTTTTAATTTGGTTAAAAAGTAACAAAATACGTAATGCAATATTCTCATTTTCTATCATAACATTTTTTAATCCACTGTAACGTATTGCAATCGCTTTAATTAACTTTACCCTTTCATAATGTAGGTAAATTTTATGTGTCAAAGCCCATACTTTCTTTTTTTCAATTTTAAACAACGTGGAAAGGCTCTATAGTTATTGGACTATTAAATATTTTTTTCCTTTGTTTTATCATGGCTTTACTTTTCAATGCTGCAACGTCGAAAGGCTTCCATAGTTTTTAGACTTTTAAATATTCATCAAAGTCTTTTTTTTCCTTTGATTTGTAATGAATTTACATATAGATCACTTGTGCTTCGTCTATACTTAATTTTGTCCAAAAGTTTATAACAAGGAGACAATACTTGCTTGGCTTTGAGTACAAACATTTATTTTATATCAATAAACTTAACTATGGTTGTTATCATCATTGGTGACAGTAGGTTGTCGCTCCGTGGTCACAATCGTCTTAAACATTAGGTACACTTCACATGGTGCATTTGTGTTATTATATACCTGAGAAGGTTAATGTTATGCAACAAAATTGGAAACATATATTTGTTGCTTAGTTGCTAGGATTTCAACGACAAACTATCGGACCAATATTCCTATCAGTTGTAGGGTTTCTGAAAGGGCGCTAGCTAAGCTCTTTTATTTTTCTACTTGGCCAGTATAGTAAGTTTTCTCTTGCGAGAATCTCCTTTAAAATAGTAGTGATGTTACTTATCTTAGATTATCATTTCTGTCCTTTCATGTAGATTTATTATGTTGTCTCACTCCTAGTTCTTTACTTACTTTCTTCCATTTGAATATATTCTATTTTGCTGTCTGTATTTTAGTGCTTGTATGTGAAAAGTTGAATAACGACGGGAATTTAGTGTGTCAGCTTTGTTTTATAATTCTTCTTAACTCTTTGGAAACGTTGGTCTCGAGAACTTCAAATAACTAATCGAGCTTTATTAACATGACAGTTGTATTAAAATTAAATTAAAATACTTAACAACAAAGCACTTAAAGCGACAAACATATGAAAATAAATTAAAATTTTCTACTAACACTAATTTATATTTTAAATACAATTAAAAAATAGTTAATAATAATGAAATTTTCTAATTTCATTGTTAATTAAAATTTTCTATTGACACTAATTAATATTATAAATACAATTAAAAAATAGTTAATAATAACACTTACATTTGAAAACGATTTTGGTTTTATTGTTAATGAGCTAGCCTTTGTCCACAATCTTGCTGGCGATGATCTGATATAAATAAAAAAGTTTCAGTAGATCATGGCGTGCTGGACAAGGCAGTCATAAAAAAACATTCTCCTATCATGCTATCACATTCAATAGTACTGCGATTCCGTGGAACGTGAAAGGGACAGTATTCTTTTTATTGGATAGGAGGTCAAGTGAGCAGGCAGCTCACCTGATGGTAAGTGATCACCATCGCCCATAAATATCCGGGAGCATGCATAGAATGAGGAGGAAATATACTCTCTTCTTGAAGGTTCCTAAGTCGTAACTGTTCGGAAATACTTCACCTGGTAGCTGGTTCCATTATGTGGGAGTGCGAGGTAGAAAATGCCGCGAATACGCAAGGTTGTGGACTTCCAGACGTCGACATGAAATTAATGTAACATCATGCTTTGTCGGGAAGTCCGGTGGCGAAATTGAGCTGCAGGTAGTAAATCGAACAGTTCCTCAGAACACTCCCCGTGATACATATGATAGGGTCATGTTCTTTTGGCTTCATTTGTGTTGTGGGACGTGTTCCATGTAAACTGATTTCTTTATCTGGGTAAATGATATGATCAAATCAATGAATGTTTGTGAGTGTGTTTGTATATTTGTTACTTCTTCACTTTCAAACGGCTGCACGGATGTGGATGAAATTTGGCATATCGATGGTTTAGCTCAACCTGGAATGAAACGTCGGCCACATTTTATCCCGAAAAACCCGCGAGTAACGCCGCGGGGTGCAGGTAGTGTTACGTAACCCTTAAACAACTCGTTATATATATATATATTTTAGTTATATAGTTCATAACATAGTATATTGTCGGTTCCTTCAGCAATTCACTCTCTGCTATTAAGGAACAGAAGTGCCGTAAAGTGACATTAAAATATACGCTGCTGTTTTAATAGAGAACAAACTGACTTTCAACTATTTATTACTCTACTTAAGCTAAGGAAACACAGCGCTGTGTAGGTAAGTAGAAATAAAATATTTATGGGCTTTAAGAAACGAGTATATGTGACATAAATACAAAAGTATATATATTATCACAAAAAGGGCACAAAAACACACATTATGACGCCTGTATATCCAAAAGGGGGTTGTAAAAGGTCTTGTAACCACAACTTTTTGATAGATGTTTTTTTAAGTTTCGTGTAATTAGAGCGAGCGTATTGCAGTCTATTGAGCACAGCTACAGACTCTGGACTGCTACTAAGCATTATGGGAATCGACCCCAAAGGCTGGTAATGGTAACACCACTCATCCAACGAAGCGAGCATATAGAGGTTTAGTCTAGAAAATCCTTCGGTGGATATGTGGGAAACATCAAGAATACATGACTATAAATATGTATTAGATATAAGCACATTATTATTGTATGTCCGAATGGACTTAGCTGTTGGTGCTATTTATAATATTTAAGAACTACATGTAACACAGTCTAACAATAAATAAATCTGAAAATCATAAATCTGAATCTGAATTCTATGCTTTTATTGTAGTAGCTGTAGTGTTGTATATAGTTCGTAGTATTTTGTTTAATAAAGGAATACCGCGGGAAAAAAATTTACCTTCTAGTAGGGAGATGCTACTGTCTTCGCAATATAACTGTCTTTCTGGGAACATACCACATCCTGAATGATTTTCAATAGTGTTTTAAGTGTTGGCTATTCGCTGATAAAGAGTCGATCAGTACTGATGTTTTTGAGGCGCTCGTAGTGTATACTTAGCCGTTCTTAACCTATCAACTAACTCCCCTGCGATCATGACTTGGGTGGGTGACCGCTAGTGGCAATACTACTGAGCCCTTCCTTGCTTCGAAGGGCACGTTAAGACTTCGGTCTAGGTTGTTATAGGTCGATAAAGCATGAACGAATCACATAATGGTGTGTTCCGGCACCTGTCCTTCAGAACCAAAAATTAAAGGTTAGCCTTGAAACATCTTTGATCACATCAACTCTTACCGTCAGGTGAGATAGTAGTCAAAGGCAAGCTATAAATAAATAAAAATAAGTGTTTTTCCTATTTAGGAGAAGTTAGAAAGATAAGAGAACTTACTTATATGTATTATATCTTAGGTACTCATATACCCCTGTTTTGCATTGCACGAAAACCTATTAAATATGTACTGTATGTAAGATGTATGAGATATGACTTTCTAGCTCGGCAAACGGGGTTAAAATATGTATTCATAATTTATTAAATTAATAATACAACTTTGTCTATTTCAGACAAAACTATCGTTTTTTTACCGGCGGTATGCCTTTATGGAACAAAATACTAACCTCGGTATGGGTTACATATTTGAGCCGTTTGGTGTAGAGACGTTGGGTCCGTGTGGACTGGGAGCTCATTGTATTTTCCAAAACTTATCTGAGCGCTTGGTCGATGCAACGCGTGATCAAAATGCTGGCAGATATTTGGCTCAACGAATAAGTATTGCAATTCAACGGGGCAATGCTGTCAGCACGCTGGGCATGCTGCCAACTGGTACTAGGCTTGAGCATTTAGACTGCCTATGAGTCTGCTACGACTTATAGGTGGTTTTAATTATTTTATTGTAGAAACTATCGCTTGAAACTTTACTTATAGCATTATATGGTGCCTCGCTAAAAAAATTGCTAGGTTACCTATATTATCTAGGTAGTACAGGTATATTACCTGTATATTCTTCGTATCTTGCTGTATGCTACTTTGTTTTAATCACTTACTTGACTAACTATATAAATATGTATATAACGATAGAAGTAGATACAGTTGAACATTTATATAATAAACTACAGCCAAAAACCCAGACAATAACCGTCAGCTGATATCAGCATACGATAGAAATTGACATCTAGTGCGGGAAATGAAAAAAACTTTAAGTTTTTGCTCTCTTGTAGAATGATTTCGTTACCATTATGCAAGATTATGGTATTCAAGAGTTAAAAATCATACTCGTATTATTTATAACCGTGATTAGACATCAAATCCCTATGTTACTAAAACTGACAAAAATATTAATTATACTATTTACCCGTAACAAAGTAAATAATTAAATATTCTATAGATTTTGTGATAACTCCTCTTTGAATCTCGGTACAATAGTTGTACTTACAAAGTCAAAGTAATAATAAAATTATGAATTTCCCACCAAAGTGTTCAGCCTTACCCTAATTTTATGTATTTTAGAAAATTGAATCTTTATTATTATAAATCTGGAGTTGTAGAGGGTATTCTGCGAATAAAATTTATCTTTATTTCCACTTTTCGAAATTCACGTTCAATCAAGGTTGTTAGGCCAAGTAGCAGGTGTAATTAATTAATTCTTTAGTGTTATATTTTACATATTGTAATTCTACCTGTATGTTGCTGATAAAATAAAACCGGGATGCGATGGGGTGCTCGGAGATTAATCTTATTTAATTAGTTTGTGATAAGTGAATGTAGTAAGTAAACTGATATTTTAATTTTCGACGACGAAAAAAAAAAATCTCGTGCCTTAAATATCAGCGTTTTACTCTAACCCACCTCAAAGTGTTTTAATGAATAATGATTAGATTCAGGCGTTACTTTGCGGAAATCTATATTAAATAATAACAAATATTAAAAGAAAACATTAAATTAACATTTCAGAGAAATACCTAAAATATTTATAATAGAAAAATACCTAAAATGAATAATTTTTGACACGTTTTTATCGGGAATTCTCATCGTGCGCTCAGAGTCAAGATTTCAAAATATAAATATTTTTAAAGTATTTTTCAATATTAATTTAATGTTTTCTGGAAATATTTGTTATAACCCAATGTGTTTTTTTTAATGTAGGCAAGTATTTTTATCTTGTTTGGCGAAAAGCATATCCACCACTTCAAACAGCGCATTGCTCGCCGCCGTGTAGCTCCATATCTCGAGTTTAACTTAAATTTTGTTCAAGCCAAAGCAGTCTTCTTATAAAGGTTTATATCATTTTTTTTTAAAGTTTTACCTTAACAATTTTAACTATAATTTGCGGACGTAATTTTTACAACTAAAATTGTTTATTTTTTCTGAAATTTTGGCATGATTTTAGGCTGTAGTAATCTCTGCCTGTAACAAATGCTGTTCATCACATGTGGCGACTGCATTGGGCCCATCACCAGAGACATTTTGACAAGTTGTTAAATGCAATTACACCGGCACCCATTCACCTTAAATCGGAACAGATTAATGCGAACATTGCTGGCGGTAGACATAAGTAAGCTAAAAATATGTATGAGTTGGTTTCCTCTCAATTCCTTAACGGCTAAACGAATATTGACCACATCGAGTCTGGGTAGAGATTTGTTAGTCATCGGAATATAACCCGAGCTAGTAAGTTTACCAATTGTAAAACGTACGCCCTAATAAGAACAGAAATATATCAACAGAGAATGAAAACAGAATGAAATATTTGCACGCATTTTTTCTTTGCCTGATATAGGTACAGCAATATACTTATGTTGAGTTTAATTAGGTTGATGCTGCAATTAAGTTTTCTATTTAAGTTATTTGGTGCTGACCTATATATTGGTATTGAGTTCATGTAATATACACCTGCGCAACAACTAGTATATAAGTTATACATTTGCAAAATGTTTATAGGGCATGCCGCAAATGCTTACCTCTTCCTATTATGTAATGTGTGACTGTGTAGCTACCACGCTTAAGTTTAGAATCTGTCACCAAGCACCTAGTGGTAAACTTGCTGGAACACATTCCACAATTCAGCAAGTTTAAGAGCCCCCCCACCCCACGCGATGTTACAGTCCTTACTTAGCGTAATCCATTTTTAGATTCATTGGCTATCCAGTGGTGTAATTGAAATTTGGATCACACACCTTACAGCTGGCAGCTATGCCAGCGACCCAAGGTCCTTCTCCGCTGCATCAGGGAGTTGGGATGGCTTGTGTAGAAGCTGGCGGGGGCAATGCACAAAATACCCCAAGTGGGACGTCAGTGCAGGACATATCGCCCCCAAATAGAATAAGAATAAAGATCAGCGTTTTCAATTTATAGGTTACATATAGGAAAGAGAAAATAATTTACCGAAATTTGAGACTCCAGAATAGGCTCGTTTTTGAGGTAACTAAAAAGGGTCGAAAATTTAAAACTTTGAGGGCCATTTACTTAGTTTTTAAGATAAAGGATGTAAAAAATATTATGTTTAATCTACTTGGACACGGACAGAAAGACAGGCAAGTAGCGGAGTCTCCAATCATCTATAAACATAGCTCCGTTTTGCCCTTTGGGTACGGAATCCTAAAAATAAATATCCTTTACAAAACATCCTTATTAGTGTATACACATGCACACACACATATGCGGCCCCGCCGCTGGTATTCCAGAGATGTTAAATAAATTATATTTTTACAATTAAATAAAAATCAAGTCATTATCTTTCTTCGCATTATACGTTATGCATATAATATAATCTTAAGAAAGCGTCAATATCAGAATTAGCACCTAGCAATATTTGCTCAATTAAATAACATAAATTAAATTTAAAATATTTAACAAAAGCCGTAATTAACATAATTAAAACATGTCAATAATAATTTGTTTTTTATTAGATTGCATTTCAAGGTTTGAAACATTTATTTTTTTAAAATGGCCTAAAATAAATAATTAACATGTGTATAAAAAACGAGCTATCTATGTTTATTATATTTGTTGCTAAATTTGTTGTATCTACCTTTTCACTACGATGCGTGTATAATGTGATTGTATAATGCGTGTTTGTTTCTAAAACTAGTTTTAGCAGCAAACACTTATTATTGTAGGTATCTGTAACCATGAATACTAAAAAAATTAAGGACTTAATGGCTTTTGCTCCCATAATGTTGGTATAAAAGATATATGTTTTGATTATCTAAGCTATTTATTAGATATTAGGTAGCATATGAGTAGGTATAATAATACCTACTCATATGATTTCAAGTATTTATAAGCGGTTGAAATCCTTTATCCTAGTGGCACTACCTATGATATTGATATGTGATTCAATTCTATTGTGATATTTCTGGATTGAAGTTTACCTACCGTTTTGTTTTCAGACGTGGATTACGGCTACGAGGAAGAGGAAGGCAGCGATGTGGATCGCGATCGTGACCTGCGCCCTGTGATCAGGCGCACGGCCAAGCACATCGCAGCGGGCGAGGAACGGCCACGAATCAACTCCAGCCAGCAGACCACCCCCACCGACGGTGAGCTATGCATGCTTGCTTCCAAACATCAACTTTGTCTTACTGTAATGCATATCTTTAACTTAGATGATAGGTAGGTACATAATTTTTTTTTATTTTAATATATGGAAATGACTCTAATAATTTTAATGAAGATCAACTTCAGAGATCAATTCGAGTATTTTTGATAACGAAATACCTAATTACAATAATTTACTTGATAGGCCGTGTCACTCATGCTAACGTCTGCTTTCATTTTGTATTTAATTTAATTGAAGGTAGAAGAAGATAATCTGTCGCCAAGCATCTAACGGTGTGTTCCGGCAGCTGTCCTTGAGAGCCAGTAATTCTAGGTTAGCCTGAAAAACAACATCTTCGTCCACATCATCACTTACCAACAGGTGAGATAGTGGTCAAAGGCTAACCTGTTAGGCAAAAAAAAAAAGGTTTTATATAGCTCGTATCATGGTTGCTTGAGTAGCGATTTTTGTTTTACTGTATTTTACTCAGATATTAATGTTAAGAATACTTAATGCCAAAAAGGAGATAAGGAAAAGAAAAGCTAATAATTTTTAATGGCGCTTGAGGCTTAGCGCTCGCTGACCCGTCCTACGAGAATAATAATAATATCCTTGTAATACGCAATGTAGCGGTAGAGTTTAAACTGACCCGAAGCAATAGTGAGCTGGCTTTCAACTTTCGTTTTCTGTACTTTATCGTTAAATATAATAATAAATACTTTTAATTTATACTATTGCAGAAACGTATTTGAAATGTGAGTGCAAAGGGACCGTTGCGCGTGTCAAGGAATGGACTGAAGTACGCGAGAACTGAAAAAGCAATCTCTAAAATCTTTCCTCGATTGTTTTATTTTAGTGCTTAACGTAAACTTCAGTCAATCATAAAAAATAACTAGAAGCAATTACTGATTGAACTATACTAATACCAAACCAAAATCTAATTTCAAACTAAATCTTTATATGAAATATTAATTGAACTCGAGAGACTTTGTAACATTTTCGATTTTCCAACCGAAAAACCCATATAAGTAAAAATAAAAAAAAAACATTTTCAATGCCCAAATTCAATGTTGATGAAAAAAAATTATAAATAAAATTTTAAAAACAGTAAATAATATTATGAAAAATAATAAAAAATATTATGCCTGTGTACATAACTTTCGGCGTTCCCATCTAGCCGACAAATATGGAGAGCAATTTAGAACCACAAATAACTGTGGCTTAGCGGTATCCGTCAGTTATACCACGCTCAGTGACAGTGGGCTTTTAATTGACCACAAATGCTAAGCTTTGCGACCTTATAGCATTTGTGCACTAGTGGTTTTAATGAACTATTATCTATTTCCATCTGTGATTTACTTACGTTGTATAATATTACAACGCAAGTAAATCACAGTAAAGAAATAAAAAAATCAGCAGAGTCCGAGTCGGACTCGCGCACGAAGGGTTCCGTACCATTAGCTATACAACACCATAAGACTTCATATTTTAACCTTTTTAGGGTTCCGTATCCAAAGGGTAAAATCGGGACCCTATTACTGAGACTTCGCTGTCCATCCGTCCGACCGTCCGTACGTCCGTCCGTCCGTCAGTATGTCGCCGGGCTGTATCTCAAGAACGGTGATAGCTAGACACTTGAAATTTTCATAGATGATGTATTTCTGTTGCCGCTATAACAACTAATACAAAAAATTGGCCAAGCGCGAGTCGGACTCGCGCACGAAGGGTTCCGTACCATTAGCTATACAACATTAGACTTCATATTTTAACCTTTTCTTGTTAAGAAGCTTTTGTTAATGATAAAAATAAAAAGATGGGATACACCTATATTTTCCATCTTTTTCGTCAAAAATCAATAGTTGACGAGTGCGAAGCATCTAAATTTCAGCTAGGGCAAAAAAGCTTTCGTATGTGTGCCTGGCGGATGGATTTTCTCCTTTAGAGAAAAATAAATTCTCAGATTTTCAGCTCACAGATCCAAAAGTATTATGTTTGTCTATAACTATCAGTCTCGTTGCTTTGGAATCTCGAGGTTCTGGGTTCGATCCTCGGACCACGCACTTATTGTATTCTCAAATGTGTTCAAAGTTTGGAACTTTGCCCACTAGATACCAACAAGACCTGTTATTATTACATGGGACCTAAACAAATCTGGTGTGACGATATGTGTAGAGTTTTTTTTATGTTGTTTAACTAACTCAAATTACATAATCGCAGATGTATATTATTTTATATTTTTAGGTTGTTCACTATAATACTCAGTCGTACCCAACGTAATTGACTATCTTCATTGAAAACTGCCAGATTGTGGGGAAAAGATGAACAGGACTTTGAATTAAATCCGGTTGTAGACGTAAGACGTTTTAAGTTCTTGTAACGAATTCAACAAGCAAGCGCAACAGAACTGAGCGTAAGCCACGAGTTTTATAATAAGTGTGACTTTTAAAAATAGACAACAGATGTAGCCATCTAATAACATGGTTGCAATATAGTAAGTAGAAATACAATTTGATTTGGTACGTCTAATATCGCCATAAAAGTTAATACTTATATGACATTTTCAGACTTGTCATTTAAGTTTTCTTGCCAGTGAGCAAAATATACTAGTGACTCTCCGAACTCTAGACCTCGCGCGCAAGTCTGCCCTTGCATAGCTTACAATTGAATAAAGGTTCACTGCGCATGATAATGGAAGAATGGGTCAAGAAATCCAAAAATATAGATATGTAATGTAAATAATAAATGATTTTCTTGGACTTACGAGTATGTCCAAGAAAGCACACACAATATTTCACCTTACTAGAGCGAAAAATATGCTAGGTGAAACAACAAATAATGTAGTAAAATTTACGTTAGTATTAATAATTCAATGTAATATTTAAAAGGCAAATTTTATTTCTGGAGCTTTTATAGGGGTTTGAATTACAAAATTATTTTCCACGCTTGTGGATAAATCATTTGCCTACCCAGATTTCCAATGATAAACAACACTTTTCCGAGCTTGCGAGGCAAAAATCTTTATGGTGATAGTATTTAAAATAAAATTAATAAAAATATGTAATAATTTCAAATATTTTAACACTCAAATTAACCCGCAAATTGTACTTTATTTAACAAGTAGGTAAGGGAGTACATATTGTTTTGTAGATGATATCCAGCCTAAGTATTTATAACTTTATACAAATGGATTCCTTATTCCGTTGCCATAACAACTCGATTACGTTAAGCAAAGATGCGCAGTGCGAGGTTACGCACGCCCTGTCTGACAGCTCCCCTGATTTTTGGCCCCTTTCGAGGGGAACTTGTTCCCAGCGGAAAATTTGGGAGGGAAAAAATAAATATTCTAATTACACATTTTTCAACAGATTGACTACCGCATTGAGGATATTTTTAGTTATCGTTGAATTTAAGGTTTTGGAATATTAAAGTGATGTAATTGACTTGTTGTCTGCGAATCCTCTAAAAGTACAATGATCTTTAGCATATAACTTTTTATAAATTGTGATCAATTTTATTATATCTTTAAATAATTCATTCATTCTTAATTTTTAAATCGGACCATCGAAATAGGATATTTGCTTAAATTTTCATGCATTTCGGAAATATATTTATCGGATTTACCGCGATTTAGTTATTTATATAGTACCTACTAGCTTTCCAGCGGCGGCTCCGCCCGCGCGTATTTCAGTTATCGCGCAAAAACATTAACCTCTTTTTGCACAGTTGGATAAAAATTATCTTATATCCCTTCTCGAGTCTAAATCTATTTTTATGCCAACTTTCATCCAAATCAGTCCAGTAGTTTCGTAATTTATTCGTTGCATACAAAAATGCAAAAATACAAATCTTTCTTCTTTTTAATATTAGTAAGTATAGATTGTTTTTCCGTACAGACCTCTTCTGAACTCTTTATTACACTCTTTGTGTCAGCTTTTTATATTGGCGGAAAACATATGTAAGCTATTTAATTAGTAACCATCGAATGAATACCTTAATTAGACAAAATAATAGAATTTATATAGATAAAGTCGTTCGAGAGCTACCATAACACACACGCTCACACAGAAAGATTATTTTGCCGTTAGGGGTTAAATAATAGATGAGAAATTCCAATTGATAAAGATAGATAAATAATTTATGCAAGCCCATTAATGTAACGTGTGTGTACACAAATCAGTACTGGAAATTGTATCTCCAACCTTTGACTGAAGTCCAGTCAGAAATTCGAGTTAGCAGCCGATATTAAAAAGTTTTCGGATACATAATAATTTAGTGATTCATTGTCGACCATGAATCACTAAATTATTCGTGTGTCGAAGTGTTTATATTGGTTTGTAATTGCTTACCAACATTTGCATTTCAAGTAAATTAATTTTAAATATACCGATTTTGCGAGTACAATTATTAATTAAAACTTTTCTTTATGTTTAAGCTAGAATTAATGTCCAATCCATATATATAGCTATAATGTGCAGAAATTTCTTAATTACAACAAAAATGCGGCCCTTACTCAAAAATTTAAATAAGGGATGGTTTTTTATATACTTTAACACAAAAAATGGGCTAATAATAATGCCAAGAAAAGATTGTTCATATCAGGTCCAGATCAGTATAGAAAGCTACCACCCTCAAGTAGAAAATCTGTCGCCAAGCCCCTAACGGTATATTCCAGCAGTTGTCCTTGAGAGCCAGTAATTCTAGGTTAGCCTGAACAACATCTTCGACCACATCTTCACTTACCATGCAGTGAGTAGTCAAAGGCTAACCTATCAAGAATAAAAAAAGTGAACGACATTCTTTCACGCATATACTCGTATTGTAATGAAAAACGTCAGCACTTTTTAAATGTGGCTATAAATTCAAAAAGAACTGACACATAAATGCCACATTGACGTGTTTCAAATTAGAATTCATCCTTTCAATTTAATTGAGTGTTGCTGGTCTGTTAAATTTAGTTAAAATAATGTATTTCTATTTTTATGTAACGACACGTAATTGAATAAGAGAATGTAATTTATTTGCGCAGGATAACTTAATCACAAATTACATGTTAGGATATCGGAAATCTAATCAAAGTAGTGAATAGGCTCCTCTCGTGTTAATTTTGGTCTAACATACGTCTATTCATAGAAATAGGTACCAGGTACTAGTAACGTACGTTATACCAAATTTCAATCGAAACAGGAAGCCCAATGGCTAGTTTGATTCGATTATCACGCTATTGAAACGCGGAGCTTGTATGGACTGTTATGTTGTTCAGAGGTTCGTATGCCTGGAGGCTGTTTGTTGAGTAAACAATGCTTGTCTGCTATGCTCAGGTGTGCTATTATTCAGTACGAAATGACCTACTGAATGTTTGAAGTTGGACAAGTTTGCGGGAAAAAATTGCAAACCTTTCCTAATCTACATCGGTGTTTAGTTAAGACCAGCTTAGTACTAGCATAGAACATATAATAATATATAGTACGAGTATAGGTACGATATTTATATTTTAGATATCCGGCGGTATGAAACTCATTAGAACTCATTTTTAATTTAGTATAATCATAATTACTTTAAAATAATATCATTTATGACCGAACGTTGAGACAACATGCACAAACACGGTTAGGATATGTTTTTCCGCTATATATATCTATAGACCATCTTCCGGCTTCATCACTAGGTTAGGCAGATTGTACTGTATTACATTATCCCCAATAGATTTTTCAGAAGAACACAAAATTCACTAAGTTTCATGATTTTACCTTTAATAGGTATGGGTGTAATTTAGACCGAAATGGCAAAGTATTCATATAAGAATGCATATTTAATTATTATAATTATTTTGTATTAAGTGTTTAATGGGGACAGCGGGAATAAAATTACAGACTGCTCGCTGTCCCCATTAATGGGGACAGATAATGGGGACATCGGGAAGAAATATATTGACGTCTCGCTGTCCCCATCAAAGGGCCTGGCCAATGGGGACAACGGGAAGGAAAAAAACTATCGTCTCGGTGTCCCCATCAATGGGGATAAGTCAATGGGGACAGCGGAACACACCATTATTATTAGTTGTAGCAAGCTACATGTTTCATAGCTATGCTAGAAGGCATTTTGATATAATTACAGCAAGTCCAAATAATCTAAGAATACGATTTTCCTTATGGCTTTCTTTCTAGTGCCCAACTTCCGGTTCCATCACAAGTTAGATACCATTATGTTATTGTATTATTATATGAACTAGATGCCAGGTTTTGTGATGACACTGATATTAAGAGTGTATGATATAAAGCTCTTTAACTTTAATTACATATATACCTCTACAGAATACCGAATTATTTTATTTTTATTTATTTCAGAAAAAATATATAACAAACTTAGCTTAGATAAAAAATACATTGAATAAATGATAAATTAGCTATTCGAAAATTGTGCAGCATAAAATACAAATAAGTGTGTTAAATTAAAGAGCTAATACAGATAAATTTGTTAATTGACAAACATCACCATATTATATCCATTTTTAAGTTTTTATCTGGGTATTTTCACAGTTAACAACTTAAGTAACTTGGACTTCAGTATAGATTGCATAGGGGCCTGCATCCCTGGATTTTGCAATCAAGTGCCGGAACTTCTCTTAAGTGAGTTAGATTGATTGAACGTTTACCTGTGCGTATACTCAAACATGATCGATGTAACTGAATTATGACGTTGGATGATAATAAACGTATAGGTATGTAGCAGCCAGGTTTGTAGGACGTTATTATGAATATTTGTTCTCAGGCAGCTTGGCGTCGACCTACGTAGGAGTCTAACACATATCTATACATACCTTTATTAAGGAATAGATTATGGATAAAAATACTGTATGATCTACCTTTTTCTCGGCACCACATGAATACTTCTAATATTAGACTCTGTTAATTTTCATTGTAATACCTACCTAAATCTTGCATACACATTTTATACTCTACCTAATTCCATCTACACCTAATTCTGTCTTCCTCCTCTCCCTATATTTGTTCACATTAATCATCATATGGGGATGGAGCGAGAGGTTAAGAACGCGAGGAAAAATTAGAGTTATGAGTCATGTTGGCTTAGCGGTCAGAGCATGCCCTAAATGCGGCTAAAGGGGTGTATGGCGCGAGTTCGAATCGCTCACATGACTATAATTTTTCCTCTTGTACTTTCTTTTGTAATGTATTCCACGGAGCATGCCATAAAAATATTTAATAAGTCTGTATGAAAAGGTTCATATGTAATTTTCTTGAAGTACCTTTTCAAGGTGAATCAATATGTATTCATAGAAAACTAAGTACATAGTTGAATGATTCACAAAACATTTTAGTGTTTCCCGCGAAAAAGGCAGGTTTAAAAACCGTTGTGAACTTGTATCCAGGTGGGGTTGTTAGGGAGAAAGACCTTGAAGTTCCCTCAAAATACGAGTATAGGTACCCTCAGTTCGATCCACACAAGCCTCATTTACATAGACCAGTGCGTTTTCTTTTTGGTACAATCGAATATGTGTTCGATTCGTTTAAAAAATAATTTTAAGTGTAATTTACCTATGCATTATCTACTTCATCCTGTGAAAATATATCTAAAGGAGAAAATAGATATGAGGTATACAGATAACCGATTTCAAGTATAAATTTACATGTACGAACTTCAATGGTATTGATGTTATTGGTTAAAAAGATGTCTAAAAATAAGGAAAAATCGCTAGTGTAACTGTTTTGTAGTATGCTAGCAGAGTTTTCTTTTTACTTATACCGTATTACGATTACATATTTTCGTTTGACCGAGAAAATTGAAATAAAATGATATAAACTTACTCGTAAGTATAAGTTGTTGAAATACATTAGTAGACCTGTAAAGGAAGAGAACAACTATGGTTAAGAATCTTAAATTATAACCAAAATAACTCATTCTACTTTTTCTATATTGCATATGGTCTGTTTGTAATAGAGGCCCTTTGTTCACAAAATTAACGTTAGATGTCTGTAAATACTGACAATTCGTTATAAAATTCTTATCGGTGTAGCGTCGGGTTTAGTACCGTCAGAACCGTATGGTGTAAACGAGCCTCTAGCAAAATAGCGAGTTGGAAGCTTTTGTTGTGCTCCCCTAGTCGTGCGTTGCGCACTCTCCCTGCATGTCAGTCTGTCATATAAAAGAGATGGCTGGCGCATTTCCACCCTCATTCTGATGGAAACGCTAAATTTGCAAACGTTAATCTCAACTGTGTTTCGATGGTTATATTTATCTAAAGTGCTACAGTGGGACAACGTCTACCTCTTTAAGTATAAAATATAGCTTTACCAAGGTTATAAATTATATATAAATTTGTTTGATCATTATAAATATTTGTGCAAAAAGTGTTCTTCACATTCAACGTACGGTAAGTTATAAATTGAAACTAGCTTTAATATTTTATATATATTTTGTGATTTTGTATTCTTAAATTTACTTTGATTGTTTTATGTGTGCTGTGCCTCTTAAACTATATTTTGTATATAATGAATTGCCCGATCAATTATATAGTAGTATTACGTACAATTATATCGTTAATTTGTACAGTGTAAGAATGAATTAGCTATGTACTCCGAAGAATTGAAATTGAATGTGCCTTTGCATCTATTTTCCTGTGTATCGTTTTAAAATAAGTATACGATAAACATTGTATACCGGTCAAAGCGAGTGGAAAGGTAATCCATAATACAAGAAAATGTATTTTTGTGAATCACATTATTTTTTAAATTTGTCGTTCATTAAGTCGGCATTGAATCATGTTTTATTTTGAATACATTCTGCATAATATATATAATGGTTAAATATCGAGATAACATGTTATTTTTTTTTCATTATTATTAAAATAGGTAAACATATTGTACTTAAAATATAATAAACCACTGGTGGGAAAAATGACCAAAATGCTGGCTGTATTACCTCGTTGTATAATAATAATAATTAATAATAACAATTATGAATAAATATAATAAATATTATTATATAACATTTATACTAATTACATGTAAAATGTTTACAAATAACGTTTATATAAAATATATGATTTTCACAATTAAAAATAGTAGTGCCTTGACACTTAGTACAAAATAGAGCATAGAAAATTATATGGCTTTGGAAGCGCATTTCATAATCTTAACATCACATTTTACGTTACAGGTTCAAGGTAATTTTACCAATGAAGAAATACAATAATATATTATAACCGAAAACTACAGCTTAAGGTAATCTTTTCTTTACATCTGTGCCCTTTAATATGTAAAAAAAGTCAGCCGCAAGCGCGATTAACGTTCCGGAAAAGGAAAACTTCTGTATTTGTCGGATATGCTACAACTGTACAATAACCAAAAGTTCGAACAACAAAGTGAATCACTGTTCACTTTTTCCTGCTTTCCCTCACTTTTGATCTATCTTCATATGGATCTCAAGGCCAACAAGCAGGGCAAAGAATATTCATTCAATTTCCTCAAAAATTTAATACATGAATTTTTGATGCCGTGGTTTGAAAACATTTATTATTATTACCTATAAAAATGTATAGTTATATATAAGCCACATTTACTCAAAGTCTTACTTACAGTCAATCAAAGCGCAGAAATACACTTTGACAATACTTGATTTGATAATCCTTTTCTTGTTGGGTAGACTATCATTTAGTTAGTTCCAATTAAATTTCATAAACCTCGGTAGAGTAGATTTTTGGCTAAAATAAACTAAAAAAATATTTGCATAAATGGATGATTTTTAGGTAAGGTTAGGTGAAACTCAAAAAAAGAAGCAGTTTTTAAAGCCCTCGTAGCAAAGTTAGCTTAGCCGTTCTTAACCGATCAACAAATTTAGCAATGTCTGCTGCGGTCGTGACTTAGATAGGTGACCGCTGGGCCGCGTTCCGAGGGTCAGAGTGCGTTGTTTGGTTGCTTTAACTTACTCGTAGTTTCCGAACGACTCGTTTGTTTTATAACCTCAAATTTTGTTTTTGAAGTGGAATTTTGCAAAATTTATAGACTTTTTATGATGTTTGAATAGCAATAACTACCCTTACCTGCAAAATATAAAAGAGTGCCTATAATTTTCCATCAAGAAATGTCAAGGTCATGTCAGTTAAAGATTCAACATTTTAACGACCTCTTTTGATAAATCAAAAAGTTGCGCTCTACCCGAAGGTTGTGAACGACGCTAGAGAGAAAAGTTGCACACCGAGTGCACTCCGAGTGCGCTCTAACCGAGGTTCGGAACGCGCTCCAGTTGACATTACTATTGAGTGCTTCCATGCTTTGGAGGACACGTTAAGCCGTCGTTCCTGGTTTTTGTCTTAGTATGACAGTCGTTACAGGATACCTACATCTGACTTACTACTTGAGGGTTCAACATCCAACACTGAAACGTTTAATAACAAGAAAGGAAAGTATGAAATAACTTGTGGAAATTGAACCGTGATAAAGTGAGGATTTTTTATGTTCATAATCAGTATGGTGACGACTTCAACAAGTTCTATCATTTTTTCAGTCTTGGAAGTTGTTTTAATGATAAATTGATATTTATTATTTATAGATAGTGATCGTTTAGTTTTTATAAATACAGCTATAAACTCATAAAAGGAACGACTAAATTTAGTGCAAAATCAACTATAAATCTTGTAACGTGGGAACATGCATTTTTCAGCAATTTCCATTTTCTTTAGGTTGAAGAATGGTTAATGGGCCCATATAAATCATATTACGATTCATTGATTCGATTGTATTTTTAAAGTTTTTTTTTTTAAATGGACTTAAATGCTGTTTATCGCTGCGACGATAAAACTCAACCAGGCTCTGACCGATGGCCTACCCTCCATAGCCTTGGTGGGTGAGTGCTGAAAGCACTTGACCCGAGAGAGCTGCAGAAGTCAGGAGGCACCGGCTTTATGCTTACCTTAAGCTCACCGGTGAGCTCGGTGTTTGATTGCGTAACCTCTAATTACGACTGACCTTCAACCTTAACAAGATTACCTTGACCAGGACGACAATCGAATAACGCTGAAGTTGCCAACGTAATCGCTGTGATGGGGTCCGGATCGTCAAATACATGCCTTTGGTTGGGTGAAGTAGTTTAATAGTTCTGGCTAAACAATCAGGGGATTTGGGTGGTAAGAAACTCTTTCGCAATATCGACGGGCGGAGCTCTTAGTTAACTAAGCTGTAGTACTGCCTGATTATTCATTGCTGTATATAATATCTCCAGAGGGGCCATCCGCATATTATCATTAATACGTGGAAGTCTCGTACTACCAGATTTAATCACCTGTTTGTGCCACGTACCTGTAAGTTGGAGAATGCTCTTCCACCTGAGGTTTTTCCTCAGGTCTACAATCTCAACCGCTTCAAAAGAGGCGTTAATAGAGTCCTTTTTCTCAATGGTAGGCAAAGCGTTATTATTAATGATAAATAATGTTTGTGCAAAAGAACACGCGCACAAAGTCACCTTCCTAGTTGGCAAGAGACTTCACCTTAGACTAGTTTGTATGTCAATATTTTTTTAAAGAACACCTTTCCTTGCCATGGTACTAAATCATAAGTAGTTGAAGAGCTACCGAACTATTTCCAGGAACTGGTTCGCATAGTTCTTCTGTGGGAGTGCTTTTTCAAACTAGCACGTTTGCAAACTACATGAGAATATTTAACTGAATTTCCGTCAAAAAGCAATTTTGATTTATTGTTTGTACATGTATGTGTATAAGTTTGAACAAGGTTATTACGTAATGAAAAATGCAAAATATCGAAGTGCATTTCTTAGATTTGATGTACTGTAAGTCTTATATGCCTTCATTGAAAGTGTTGTCTTTTTACTAAATCATTATAATGTAAAAACATTTAAATGCAATAATTTGTGATACAATTTATAAAGTTTTTTTAGGTATTTGCTGATGAATAGTTTACCAAGGAGACAAAAATTATATTATGCGATACTGTAGCGTCTTCTGCGGCGGGCTACATAATTTTCCAACACTTGTATTCCCGAGGTACCGAGCCCATCTTCACTTCAAAAGATGACGATCTCGCTGATATAGGAAAATAATTACCATCTGCAATAGGTAACTAATTATTACACATAACACTACAGTGCATAAAATTTGTGTTATTTATATCCCGAAAATTAAATGTATTCGTATGAGGTATAGTACCGAAATGCTAATAAGTTATTGAACGAATAGATACAAAATGCAAAACTGTCTTAAGTCATAAAAGCGTAATATGAATAATCCTTATTTTTGGAAATTTACTCTAAACACAATTACTTAGATGACATTTTTACCTTTCGAATACTTTCTTGATTGTAATTTAATGAGAGGGTAGTATTTGAAGACCAATAATATTCCAATATTATTTCGGAACGATTCACTTACAGTCCTCGCATATCAGAATAGGCATACAATATTTCATTGAATCAAATTAAAAGGTCTGTAAATAATGTCTATATTATAAGACAGTCTTTGCAGTCTGTAATCCTTTTTTCTTTTTATTCATGGTAAGTTCGCGCTTGACCACGCTCTGCCTGATGTTAAGCATTGTTGTGGGCTAAGATGGAGCACGCCTACCTAGAAAAAACCTATTTACTCTCGATTTGAAGACACCCATGTTGTATCCATCGGGAAAAAGTGACAATGGTAAGGAGTTCCACTCTTTCGCAGTACGCACGATAAAAGTGGAAGTGAAGTGCTTCGTACCAGTCCTGGTAATATCAACCATGTACGGATGGCACCTCTCCGTTTGTTTGGCCGTCCGATGGAAAAAGGGGGAGGGCGGAACTAAGTCGTGCAGTTCTTGTGCACATTCACTGAAATGAATCCGTTAAAAGACTGATAGGCAAGTGACTTTACGGCAGTGCTCGAGGCTTTGCAGCCGAGACTCCCTCAGAAAGTCGCCGCCTGTTAACCTCCTGGCGCGCCCCTCAATCGACTCAAGTGCCTCAAGCTGGTATTTGGCAGAACCGTCCCAGAGGTGAGACCAGTATACTCAACACAAGACCTCATAGTTATTTATTATGTAAAACCTTATTGTTAATCCTGGTTGATACCTCAGGGTGGCAGACGAAGGGTTATGCCGGAGACAATCAAGTTTCCTAAAAACTCCGATACGCATAGTGGTAGGTCTTTTTGCGAATACCTGACCAGCTGCTACACTCAGAATATCTGTCACGTCAAGCACCTAACGGTGTCTTCTGGCAGCTGTTCTTGAGACCCAGTTCCCAATCCATGTTAAGCCTGTTCGATTACATCATCCCTTACCATCTGGTGAGATTGTGGTCAAGGGCTGGTTTATCGGCAATAAATATAAAATCTTGAAACCTTATTTTTATTACAGTGGAAATCTGTGGACTGAAGAATTATGTGTTATCCAACTTACGCAAAAACATGTACGATAGAAAGATACGCATTTATTGGATTCCTCCGCTTACCGTATACATCTTGCATTAATATAAATATCTGAAGCAGTATCACTTGCCGGTTTATTGTAAGTATTGAGTACTTTTCTTTATTCATAAAACAAACGACTATTTGGATGTTTTAATAAAATGCATTAACGTAGCAAGGTACCAATTTCTAAACCTAATACAGTTCTTAAAATAATACTGGTAATATTTTGGTACTTTTTTTAATATACTTAGGGCCTGTTTCAGAATTTTCGAGTAAGTTCTGGTTATACTACCCAGAAAATATTTATTAAACAATACACTATCTTTGCGTTTCACAGTCATCGATATAGCCTATCCATCGATTAAAGCTTGAAACGCGCTGCATATTAAGTGTCATTTTTATAATTCAGTTATTTTATGTGTTGGTTAGCAACCCGAAACTTTAATAAGGACATTCTGCAACAGACCCTTAGTCACTTAAATAAGGATAGTGGTCAAATTTAACAGTTAGTAGACAGATAAATGATGTTAAGTCCAAGTGCGAGTCGCATAACAAAGGTAAAAATATTGAAACACAAACGAAGTCATATCCCGAAGGCAATTAAAAACACAATATAATAAACGAAAACACACATTTTGTTAAAAATTGTTCTTTTAATGTAGTTCGGGATTTTTTGCGAGGATCTGAGTCACACTTGACCGATTTTATAACTTATTTTTATTTTATAGTTTTTTTACGTAATAAGTTTTTATGTTTTAGTACTTTAAGATTTGAGTACTCTATTATACGTTTAAAAATAGAACATAAACACTTCCAAATTTTTTAATTAATTATTATTCATTATGCAATACGCCATAAAACTCATATTCAAAATTGTTTAGACGATATTGTTTCTCACTTTTCACTAGTTTAACCTTTGTTTAGAGTGCTCTGTTTAAAATTTCAATCAGAAAAAGATTTTGATTAAAAGTTAGTGGGTATATCTCAGGAAACAACAACAGCAAAGATTCATTAATTGTTTTTACATATAAGAATAGGAAGTTAAAATTTCATTGACTGTTAATTATTCTTAAAATTAATAATTAACAAATACTGTTGGCTCTCTGTCTCTTAAAATAAAGATTGCTCTAATTATGTGTAACTCAGTAAAAATACAAGAGGCTGGTTCTATTTATTATTATTTTTAATTATTTTTCATAAAGCAAAACCTTTAAAAGAATTGTTTATACCCTACAACATTATACTACCGACAAGTTGTACGATTAAACTAGACGCATTTATTAGATTCCGCCTCTAGGGACATTAAATCTATTTTTTATTGAACTATATGAAGGCGCTTTACAGTTGTTGTTTGTATTGGAAACTGGTTGATTCCCGAAACTTTACTACATACTTGCACCTTTCCGTACGATATTACGATAATTTGCATAAAAATCGCGAGGTAAGTCAGCACGAAGCGCTTTCCATATAAGCTTTGTTTCGTCATAAATTTTAAAAAACCTAGTGATCAAACTCTATCAAGTTTTGCATGAGCCTGAGCCATATATAGGCTCAGGCTCATGCAAAACTAGACTTTTTGGTTGCCAGTTTTTTGATAAATCATTTATTTTGTCCCAATACGTGAAAATAAAAAACCACATTCAAAACAAATTTCGGAATATTTTTGAAACTACTTATTATAGAAATAAGCTCAACAATATGCAAGCTAAATTTCATCGACTAAGTTTAAATTTTTCCGTTATAAATGACGAAACTAAGTTTTTTAACTCACTCTAGCCTTAAGTTGCTCCATGTTGTACAGTAACTATAACAGAGTATAAATAAAAATGAACTATAAAGAAAATAATCATTTTTATCTCTTTTCAGGCAATAATTCTATAAAAGCAAAAGAATACAATGTCATTTAGGTAAGTTGTTCGAAACACAATTATTGTTATGAACATATAATTTTCGTAGCAATATTATTATCTCAGTAATTGATTTTTTTTAGCACTAGGTTATTTCTTGGCTATTTATTTCTCAGTATTTATGATCGCCACTGTTTCGTTTAAATTCTGATTGCACTTTGAACTACTAGGAAATATTGCTACGAAAATTATAATTATGTTCATAACATATAATTTTCGTAGCATTAGGTTATTTCTGGGTTATTTATTACTCAGTAATTATGATCGCCCCTGTTTCGATTAAATTCTGATTGTACTTTGATCAGAAGAAAGTAACTCAGGGTACAACAATATTCCTACATTATTCTGCAAAGATTCATAAATAGTCTTTGTATCGCAATAGGAAGACAATATTTCGTTGAATTTCATTAATCATAACAATTCTTGTGTTGTGATATCGAAAAATGAGATATCGGTAAAGTAAATCAAAGCACCTTCATTACAAATACTTTTATAATACTGTATAGATACATGGTTTTATGATCTTTATTAATAAGAGTTATAATATTTAAAATTATAAATTCAAATACGTCTACCCGCGTTTCGAGCATTACAGATGCTCATCATCAGGGCGAGTGCGCACTAACTAATGAGAAATATTGCTACATCATTCAACTTCCACAAGATATCTGAAAACGACTGTGTTTGTGCCATTAGACAACTCGGTAAGATATCAAAGGGAACTTTAATTATAGGCTTGGTTGATGTATTGGGAAACAGATTTTATTATATTGATTTTTTTATTTTTTTTAGCGCTAGATTATTTCTTGGCAATTTATTTCTCAGTATTTATGATCGCCACTGTTTCGTTTAAATTCTGATTGCACTTTGAACTACTAGGAAATATTGCTACGAAAATTATAAGTTCATAAAATATTGCTACGAAAATTATAATTATGTTCATAACATACAATTTTCGTAGCATTAGGTTATTTCTGGGTTATTTATTACTCAGTAATTATGATCGCCCCTGTTTCGATTAAATTCTGATTGTACTTTGATCAGGAGAAAGTAACTCAGGGTACAACAACACTCCTACATTATTCTGCAAAGATTCATAAATAGTCTTTGTATCGCAATAGGAAGACAACATTTAATTGAATTTTACGAATCATAATAATTAAGTGATAATGAAAAAAATAGATATTAGTAAAGTAAATCAAGACACCCTCAGGCTTCATTACAAATACTTGTACGAGTATAACACCGTACTAAAATAATCATATTTAGTTAGTTGCTCTAAACACATTTGTAACCTAGTAACCTAGGGAACGACTACATAACGTTATTCTGTAAAGATTCACTAAAACCCTCTGCCTAAAAATAAACAAGACATCTCATTAAAATAATAATTCACTTATAAATTATTTTGACATGATTTTAACAATATAAATTGTAAAATGAACTTTGGTCTTTGTGTAATATGTACAAAAATACAGATAGGTAGGCTTTCATAAACTAATGAACTTTGATATATAGATATAAAATATTTTTATTGTAGGTAAAAACTGTAAATCTCACAATGGAATCTTTATGCTTAATACATGTTTGACGATTAAACTAGATGTATACAATCGAATATTTATGATAAAAATAATAGATTTGGAAGGCGCATTGCATCTCGGTTTATTTTGAGTATTACAAAATTTTGTGTCTTAAAATACTTAGTAGTTTTAGCCCATCTATTTATTTTCATTTCGATATTTCGTTAATTTGCATTATAATAGTGTATGGTCAAAGATGTTTGTATTATTCTTAAAGTGAAAACCCTTTACAGATTGAAACAATTGATATATTAAGGGCCTGTTTCAGAATGTTCAAGTAAGTTCCGGTTATACTACCCAGAACATATTTATTAAACGAAACTTTGTCTTTGCGTTTCACAGTCGTCGATTAAGCCTATCCATCGGTTAAAGCTTGAAACGCGCTGCATGTCAACTGTCATTATTATCATTCAGTTATTTTATGTGTTGGTTAGCAGCCTGAACCTTTATTAGGACATTCTGAAACGGAGCCTAAGAAAAATAGTGGCACTTGCTCGTGTTATAAATAATAAACTGAAAAGTTATCATTGTTTCACTTGGGCTTCTAAATGACTTTTTTCTTTTATTTGAAGTAAAAATATATAAGTCAATAAGTTAATAAATTATGCTTCCCTACTAAATTAAAAATATCCGTCGTTTATATTAAATATACATTTTCAGGCGCTCTCGACAGTGAAAATCAAGACACACTCACTACTAAAATATATTTGATGCTTATATAACTAAAATAATAATTTCGGTAAGTTACTGTAAACACAATTAAATATAGACCCTAAATTTTTGTATATAGTTCCCCACTTTTTAGTAATTGTGCCTACCCCTGTACCGAATGCTCTCTGATTATTATTGATCAGAGGGTAGTATTTCAGGGCACATTAATATTCCTAGATTATTCTGCAAAGATTCACTAATAGTCTTTGCATATCGGAATAGGAAGACATTTTTATTGATTTTGAAGAAAATGTATATACAATAAAATAATATTAATCAATTTTGAAGATTGGATTTATATTGCTCTATTTGTGTGTAATCTACATATAAATACAAACAGGTGGCTTTTGTGAAGATTCATAATTTAAATATTTTCTATTACAGGTAAAACTGTGGATATATAGGACAATCGTATATCCTGCAGCTTAATGCCTTAGATAAGTTGCACGATAATTAGATCTGTTTATTGGATTCCGCCGTTGCCGAACGTTTTACAACTTTAACGTTGACTAGAATATCTGAAGGCGTATTGCATTCCGGTTTGTTGTAAGTATCGAGTGATCCGATAATTATTACGTAACGAGCATTTAATTTTACTAGAATTCACATTTTCTGTATTTTTACTATTTGATCGCTTTCAAGCAATTAAGAGTAAATTTACATGTCTTAACTTGGTCAAATTTAATTTCAGATGTTTGTAACTAAAACTTAGTAATATGAGAAACTTAATATAATATGAGAAACAACTTATGCACTGTCACGAGATTTAACGTAAAAGTTGAGTGTTTTATAAAATTGGTGTGTTCCAGTCCGGCAGCAGTCCTTGAGAGCCAGTAAAATTACAGATACATGAGAATTAACAACTGTCACAAGGTGAAGAGCGCAGTGCAATTCGCGACTTGTGCCGAAATGCATCTGTTATAGGCAGAGGTTAGTCCGCTTAAAATAAAATGGTCCTCGAGCTTGTTCCGTCATAATAACATAAAAAACAATAACGCCCATCTCAGGCGTGATTCACGTTAGGGGTAAACAATAATCTCAGGCCACATATTATTATACAATAATCGGACCAATCAATGATGTTCTTACATCAATCTTGCTTTCTTTCACTTTTGATCTGTTTTCATATAAATCTCAAAGTAAACAGACAGGATAGATAATCTTCATTCAATTTCCTCAACATATTAATGCATGAATTTTCCAAGACGTGGTCTGAAAACGCCTGTGTTTGTGCTGTGCATTAGACAGCTCGATTAGATAATAATATATTAAAGGGAACTTTAAATATAAACTTTGTTGATGTATTGGGAAACAGACTTTATTACATTGATTGTTTGAAATATTATTATTGATTAATTTGTAAAATAGTAAATAAAATATTCATATAGAGAAATTAACAATTTTTTATTTGTTGCAGCCAAAATATGTGATACGACCAAGGACTTGTCAAGTGCGTTATGAATTTGAGAGGTTGTGCGAAGAAATTAGATGGATTTAATCAATCAAACCGCGTACCCTTCGCCAAGTATTGGATTTTAAATATCTTAAGAAGATAATTTCTAAAGCCACATCACTTCTTCTAGCTTGTTGTAAGTATTGAGTACTGTTTAATAATAAAAAGTAAAAATACACCTACAATACATTTCCATAATAATAACATTTTAGTAAATTATTTTATACATTGTACTTAAATATCTTAAAGTTATCTCTAATTTTCATAGGCCCCTGTGTCAAATGCTTTCTAATTGCAACTTCTTTAGAAGGTAGTAAATCAGGGATCAAGAAAAATTCCTTTATTATATCGCAAAGATTAATTCATAATCTTTGCAAATGGTATCTGGAAAACAAAAATGATTCGTTTTTTGTTGCTCTCTTATAACTATAAGTGAGTCACAGTCATCATTTATTTTAATATAGCCCTTTTTTATTTTGCAGATTTTAAATTCTTACCAAAGGACAATTTTCATATATCCTCTACAAATTCATTACAAGGTAATTTTAACACAATTTTCGCATTTATTCCGTATGTTTTTAAAATAAATTTTAACTTCAACATCAGGTGCCATTTTTTTTTATTTGCATGATTTTAATAAAAAACCTTTAATAAGTCATAGCATTGGTTAATGTTAATTCATTAATTATCCCTGTTTTCTCTCACTTTGATCTGTCTCCTTCTGGATATCAAGGTAAAAAACCAGGGTAAATAATTTTCATTCCATTTCCTCAAAAATTTATTACATGAATTTTTGATGACGAAGTTTGAAAACATTTATATTCTTGTGCTGTGCATCAATTAGCTTCATTACTTGGTACATCTTATCATGTTTGATGATAACATACTGAATTTAAATTATTATTTATTTAAATATTCTAACTGAATATTAATTTTAATAATTAAATTGTATTTATTACAGCCAAAATACGTGGCATGGAATGATATAACAACATGAAATTGACAGGACAAGTTGCAAAAAAAATTATATTTATTGGGATTAGAATCGCCGCCGAGTGACAGTCGCTTTGTAGTTATTTTTATAGAAAAATATTTGATGTACATTCCAGACTGTTGTAAGTATTCAGTACGTTAATTAGTTTATGAAAAATACAAATACACCCTATGGGGTGCACCATCTATATCTTCCTGTATGTGACGCCTGTCAAGCGTCGGAATTATGGCTAAACTAATGGCAGATGCCTTTGTGGCTGTTGGTGTTGATACTCGTAAATTATGAATTGTATATGACCACTTTTTATTTAGAATTTATAACGCTAACTAAGTATGTAGTTGTACATACGAGAATAAAGTAAAAACGATTAGAATTATTCATGTCGTTGTATTAAGTATACCTTATAAATAATACTTTTGGTTATTTTATAGAAAACTAGCTTTCCGGGCGAGGCACCACCCGCGCGTATATCGGTTATCACGCAAAAACATTAACCTCTTTTTGCGCAGTTGGATAAAAACTATCTTTAGTTTCTTCCCGGGTCTCAATCTATTTCCAAACCAAATTTCATTCAAATCGGTCCAGTAGTTTGGGCGTGAAAGCGTAACAGACAGACAGACAGAGTTACTTTCGCATTTATAATATTAGTACTGATAAGATATTTCAGGAATCGAGATGAGACACGGAAGAGGATACCGTTAAGAAAGACATACTGATAGATTAAGTGATTACTTACTGTATCAGTATGTCTTTTTTTATATAAAAATGACAAAATATACTATTTTAATAGTAAATATGATAAATAGTAAATGAATACCTAGATGTATAGACTTCTAAGAAAAAACTGCATCAACATAATAATATGAACTAATGTAATTAATTGTTGGATCTTAATTTATACATCCTTTTTCAGATTATTTTGCAATGAGTCATATTTTCCAATAAGACTCCATAAGCTAAAAGACAAAAAAACAACATAAGCAAACTTAATGCTGGAGCACAGACGATAGACTGAAATGAAATAAAATGTGGAATCAAATACATCAATGGAGTTGTCAGTTCCAGCTTTAGAAATGAAACTGGGCATATTTTCATATTACCGTCTGGATGTTAGTATCTCTTTGACTGTATTAAGAAATATGTAATCTTCGTGTGTTTGTGCGTTTGACGTGCACAGGTACCATCGTATACTAAATGTTAACTTACGATTATGTGTTAGACAAAGTTTTTAATTTAAAACCTTATCTTTCAGTTAAAAGCTTATATTTCAGTTAAAGATGTGTAATCTACCACCCTCCAAAGGAGAATACAGGGCAACAACATGTAGTGATAATTGGGGGAAATGAAGAAAACTGATACATCTTTAGCAGCAACATGACCTGAAAGAATAAAAGAAGATAACAATTAATATATACTTCATAAGGAAATAAAGAATCGATTCTATAATCAGAATAACGAATTTTAATTTAAGAAATGAATTAATTTAATAATTAATTCAATTAAATCATTAATAATTAATTTAATAGTTAAATAGTTAATTTTATAAACCTACACTCGTTCATATCGTAAAAACTAATTCAGATAAAACAATAGGGTAATAGTTACAAATTTTATTGACATAAGTACTGTCTTCTTCTGCTTTCCTTGTCCCAGACCAAGTATATAGTAGGTTGTCATACTTCACTTCCGTTCTGCTATATCGGCTGACATATTTTGCTCACATTTTTTTTACACATTCCATTTATTATGCTGGCCGTCTTCCAACCTTATGATCAGCCACATCAAATACGAAATTTTTTTGTACATTTAACAACCTTCTTCAAAACATGCGTTACCACGCTCCTCAAATTTTCCCCCACCGGTTCTTGGTTCTTTCGAATTTCTTCTGTCTATGTTAATTACTCATTTTGTGTCCGGCCCATGTACTCCTTATTCCGTCTCCTTTGTAACCCAACACCAAAATTCTTACATGATACGTGCCTGTTACGAAAAATAAGAAATATTGCCGGAGTCCGGAGATATTTTGTTTGCCGAAGACAAGGTATCTAGGATCAGAGGAAAATACATTGGACCAGCAATAAATGTCAGATTTTTCTATAGGATAGTAGAAGGCAATGGACTATAAATTGTGTAGTGTGCTTTATATTTGTTCGAACACTCCGATTCACTAGACGAAAAGCCATACATCCGAGTTGTATACACTGCTAAGACGCAAAACTGCCCATTATATTGTGTGTAGGTGCCGCTCTGCATATATTTGAGCAGCAACAAACAGTACGTCCAATTAATAATAATAATAATAAACTTTATTCATACAGAAACTAAGGCTACACTTACATGTAATTTATGAGTATAACTAATTTAAATATAGCTAGGTACAAATAACATGTACTGTGTAAACAAGTATCCCTGAATCTCACACTAGGTTGGCCCTGTGTTGTGGGATTCAGTCCCTTTCTAACTAACATAATTAATATCCAAATTTAAGACCTTATTAAAAAAACTATCTAAATAAAATTAAACAAGACATTAATAACATTTTATATAAGTTTCGACAGCTATCTTTTATTAAAAAATAATGCATGTTTTTCTTTCCCGTAATACTATTTCTCCTACTGTTTTTAATTATTTTTTTATTTTTTTGTTTGATTAAATATTAAATAATTCGTCGTTCATCTATCTTGTTTATATTTACGGAGTACGTGACCAAACGCTCGACCTGATAGCTCTACACTAGAACGACTGAAAATATTTAATTCTCTGTGGACTGAGATTACGAGCATAGTACGTGCATCGGGTAAATTCGATCGGCGAAACAGTCTGATCAGACAAACGTAAAATATATTCAACACATATTATTTTATATTTCATCGACAGATAAGGCATAAATTGAAGGTAAATCACGCTGCTAAGTTTATTGTCATCAAGTCAAGCGAGAAGCTGAAGCATGACCAAATTATAGATCATTATATTGACACCGTTCCTCTAAAATTACCACGTATGCACGTATAAGTAAGCCACTAATTAAAAAATGTATCTCAATGTTGAGATCAATCTCAAGATGCAGTCTTGACGTTTAATGTATGGAACATCTGTCAAAAACATCATCTTAAGATGGAAGTCAACGTTGAGATGCATATATTAATACGAGGCATAGTGTGATCACGAAGTATTTTGTAAATAAACTTTATCATTATTCTCATGTACTACATCATCGTATCATTATTAAAACATATAAAAGAAAGTTAAAAAAAAAAACTTTAGATACTGACGAATGATGAATTCCGATACTAACTGTAGAAGTGAAAGAAGTGCGTTGGTGTAGTCGTGATAATTTGCGATGAAAATTAAAAAAAATATATAATAAACTAAAAACTTAAATCAAAAAATATATTAAATTCGTTCCTGTTGATAAGGTTTTATTTTTATCTTTTTATTCACGCACATAAATTATACAGATATTGTCGTTACAAGCGTAATTAAGAGTAAATTTTCAATTATATTCTATCAAGAAAATATTAGAGGAACGTGTTTAGGAACCGACTTGGCTTTAGAGAATATTTCAAAATTACAATATAAATTTCTTGCTGCTACGAACAATGATTTTGAATTTCTTTCAAAATCATTGTTCGTACCCTGTTATTTACCAGTTTTTTCTCCCAACCTTTGGCCAATATCCTTCACCTCACATACTTCTCTTCTCCAGGCCTTATCCCATTTTTATTTGGGGTCGGCTCTCCTAATCATCCGTCTCCAGTTTTGTCTATCCTGGGTCGTCATTGGGTCTATATTAATCTCTTTCATGTCCTTCTTAATCACATATATCCATGTAAGTTGGGGCCTTCCGCGCTTTTTCGGTCCTTTCTCATAGTTTAAGACTTTTTTAGTCATGTGGTCATCCGGTCTTCTCATGACATGGCCATACCAACGCAGACGTGATTCTGCTAATTTTTCTTGTATGGGTCTTACTTTAAAAGTTCCTCTGATGTAATGGTTCGGCACTTTGTCTAAGAACGTGACTCCGGCAGACCATCTGAGCATTCTCATTTCAGCAGCATGTAGTTGGTCGGATTGTTTTTTCTTGAGAGGCCAGCATTCCGCACCGTATATCATTGCAGGCCTAACTGCAGTTTTATAAATTTTGCCCTTAACAGGTATCGGCATTCTTGGTGCCCGTGAGTCCTCTCCATTTTTGCCAGCCTGTGTTTTTACGGTGTGCTATGTCTGCGTCAATAGTGCCATCATTCGATATCACGCTACCCAGGTATTTAAAATTTGTGACGGTGTTGAGCGCAGTATTTTGCAGGTACATGGTATGTTGGTTGTTATTGCCAGCGAAATTGCATTTCATGTACTCTGTTTTCTCCCTGCTAATTATTAGGCCAGCTCTTTCAAGGACATATCTCCACTTTTCCAGAGTCTGTTGAAGGGCTATCGGGTCTTCACCTATTAGGGCGACATCGTCTGCATAGAGAATATTCCAAGGTGTTGGTTGTTGGACTTCAGATGTTAAGTAGTCCATTACGAGGTTAAAGAGTAATGGGCTAAGTGCTGACCCCTGATGAACACCAACTTTAACTTGAAATTCTCTGCTAACACCTGCTGGGCTGCGTATTTTTGTTGTGACTCTGTCATACATGTCGATTATCATTTGAATATAGCATTCAGGAACTCTTTGACACCGTAAAGCCTGCCAAATCAGTGGTCTAGGGATGCGGTCAAATGCCTTTTCAAGGCTATGAATACCATATGAAGGTCTTTCTTATTAGCCTTGCAAGATTCCATGAGGATACGAATGGTATGAATGGCATCAGTTGTTGATTTTCCAGCGACAAATCCACATTGATTTTCAGTCACCCTTGTTAAGTGACGTAGTCTTTGACTTAGCACTCGTTCCCAAATTTTAAAACTGTATGATATTAACTTGATAGCTTGGTAGTTCCCACAAAGTCTTATGTCACCTTTGTTTTTATAGAAGGGCACCAGGAAGCTTTTTCTCCATGAATCAGGGATCATATCACTTGGAAATTTATTAAATAGGTTAGTTAAAAAGTGCACTCCTGCATTGCCCAGTCTTTTCCATAATTCGGCGGGTATGTCATCTGGCCCAGCTGCTTTGTTATTGGCCATCTTAGTTATTGCAACTTTGACTTCATCTGGTGTTATGAGGGGCCATGGACCTTCCACTTTTAGTGACTGTATAATCGCATCATGAGGGTTTGTTTCGTTTAGCAACTCCGAGTAGTATTCCTCCCATCTATCATTTATTTCCTCGTCAGATGTTAAGAGGGTTCCTTGTCGATTCTTAATGTATTTGACTGATTTTGTATCTTGGGAGTCCCTATTCCTCTGTTTGGCGATTTTGAACAATTGTTGGTCGTTGGTGGCGTTTTCCAGTTTGTTATAAAACTGTTCTCTGTCTTTAGCTCTGCTCTGGGCAACTACACGTTTGGCGTCTTTCTTCGCACTCTGATATGCCTTTTTGTCCTCCTCACTCTTTGATTCTTGCCAGATTTTAAAGAGATTTTTCTCGATGGCTATCTTTTCTTGGACATCGGGGTTCCACAATGTTGGATCTTTGTTGTCTCTAGGTACTCCGTGTGAGATGCCTAGGTGTGCCGAGGCCTTCTGAATGCTGAACTTATGGAATTCGTTCCACATTGTGTTTGCGTCTGTGTCGATTTGTACCTTCTGTATGTATAAGGTCAAATCGGAGCAGAGTGTTTGGCCTTTTTCTTGTTCCAACCTGTGCCAGCGAATTTTGGGTATTCTTGCTTTCTTGACTTTTATAGGTTTTTGTGCTAAGAAATCAGCAACTAAAAGCCGATGTTGTGATGTAAGCGGTTCGCCAGGTATTACTTTACAGTTTTTAAAGGACTTGAGTGATTTTCGGTCCGCAAGGATATAGTCTACCTGTGTGCAATTTCCTCCGCTCTTATATGTTATAAGAAAGATGTTCCTCAGGCTTTGAAAAGAAGGTGTTAATTATTGCCATGTTCAATGTGGCAGCGAAGTTCAAGATGTCATCGCCTTGAGAGTTTATGCTTCCATAGCCTTGGTTTCCATGAATATTTCTGAAGTGTACTGTAGTTCGTCCTACATGTCCATTTAAATCTGCCCCGATGTATTTAGACTCTGTAATTGGTATTGATTGAGACAGTTCATAGAGGTCATTCCAGAAAGCTTGTTTCTCTGCTTGTGGGAGTCCTGACTGTGGTGCGTACGCTGATATGACATTCATACTGCCTGATCATCAAGTGCAAACTTGATTGCCATTATCCGGTCACTGACTCTATTTACGTCAACTATGCGAGCCTGAAAGTTCTTATCAACTACTATGCCTACGCCATTCTTATTAGCTTCTGTTCCATTATATAACAATTTGTAGTCGTTACCGATATTACGCGCTTTAGACCCCTTCCACTTCGTCTCTTGTATGCAACAAATATTAATGCGTCTTCTTAATAGCACTTCACTTAGCTCAGCGCTGCGTCCTGTCATGGAGCCCACGTTCCAGCTGCCGATTCGAACTTTTGGTACGTGGGCTCCAAGCTGTTTCGCGTCGCTTCGGGGGTACGCCCTAACATTTTTTGCATTACTTTCCTTCCTTTTGCTCTTTACGTCGCTTGAGGGGGACGCCCTAGTATTAGACCATCACATAATAATGATAGTTACAATTTTGTTTAAAGCACTAAGTTTCTGGTCTGTGGTCTTGAACCATGACACCCATGACTCCTGGGTTTACACACTTAGCCCGTTGGATATCATTGAGGCGGAGTAATGAGATCTATAGTGCTACCTATAGTGCTTGAAATCATACGAGTATATACAAAAACTAACAATTATATCGAAAAGATTTACGAAAAGTAAGACAGGAAAATCAGATAATAATCTTTTTATCTTTCCTATCTGAATACGGATGTTTTGTTCAAAGATAGTGCAAGGAAAGTATTTTTTTTTCCAACAGAATCATGGACTACAGTCAGTTATAGGGCAAACAGTAATGAGTTTTAAATTTGGAACATGCTCTGCGACCTGTGAGATCGAATGAAGATATTGTAAACTGCCAGGTTAAAAAAGCAAAAGAAAGCCTAGTTGTATTAAAAAAATATTAACGCGCAAATTATGTGAAATGATTAAATATTCTCTGCACGAATCTATTCAGGGTTATTTACATTCACGGTGCAATTAATAACGCAAAAACGTTTTATTTAACAAGTGGTTAAAATATTATAAAGCATTAGAACAAAAGCAAAATACACATGTGTTTGTATGGTTATTCAGAAGTTGTATCTAAAAGCGTCCTCTTTGATTTCTGTCGATCAATGTAGTCTATCACTCTGCTGCAAAAATATTTTTCCTTGGCGACGTTTATTGAATATACCGCGCTGCACTCAGGATTAAACTTCAAAAGCTCATGCTACGCTTGGAGTTCCACTCTAGAATCCTTCACTACATTTTATATTGAAAATATCTACCTCGCCATAAATAGTTTTATTTGTGCAATAGTTGATGCTGGCTGCGACAGGTGTATATGAAATCCGAGTAAGCGGATAGGGCTATGGAATACATTTTTGGGGCTACAACTAATATAATAAAAATTAATTAAAATATCAGAAAAACGTATTAAAATATACAAAGTGAAAATTCCACCTCATATTCCTGGCAAGCCAACGTGACGTCATAACCGCCATGTAGCCAAACCGAAGCATCTACACGAAGCAGCTGGAAGCTAAGACTTCCACATGATTGACAACTGTTTTGAAATTTTTTACCAGGTATATTTTTATATTTTAAGTGTCTTTCTTAAAGGTTAGTTTTATGTTTTCTTGTAATATGAATTGTCATATGATTATTATTAAATATCTAAGATTTCCGCAGAGTAACGCATAGATATTAAAAATGTTGGGAATTATCCTACAATCTGGCAGCTCTATCATGCAAGTTTGAAGGTATGGTAAGAGATGAAGATAGTAACGTATGTGTGTATCGCTCAACAAATACCTAATGACATCACACCAGGGAAGTAATAAGTACTACGTACAACAGGAATGAGCTGTTGTCGCAAAATTGAAGCCGAACAAGAGCTCAGTAACTGTAGCTCTTATCCTTCTTTGGTGATGGTGACTATATTGAAATATGATTTAAGGAAAATATGAATTAAAATGATTTGTGATCTGACGTCAGCAGATCACTGCTTCAGATGGATTTTAATCGAAGTGCTAATGATAAACTTGCCCTTTGCAGCACTGTACATTTACTGTTTTTGCTTGCTTTTCACACTCGCGTCTAATAGGTATAATACCACAAGGACCAGTAGGTAAGTACCTACTTACCTACTGGTCCTTGTGGTATTCGACATGCAGCTGGACTGAGATAAAATTACGATAAGCTAATAAGAAAAAACAGTTAAGTTTACATTTAAGTTTAATTCTAAATCTTGTGAAGTTTCTGCCGCAAACCCAGCTTATTCCTCATATGTTCATTGACTCTAATTTTGCAATAAGAGTTAAACTAACATTAGGAGCTTTAGGAAATCTGAAATTGAAACAAAGTTATTTATTAGAGAAAGGAATAAAAAATGCATGTATTTAAGTTATTTGTTCTTGTACTATGATTGGATAGTGACCCGACCTCTCTTTGACGGCCATCATCGTAAAGATGGTCGGTGACGAGAGGTCGTGGGAGGCGGTGGCCTCGTTTTGCGAGACAATCGTCTCTCAGAGGGAGGCGGAGGAACGGGAAAGGGAGAGGGATCCTCTCTCTGTCCCGCTCCGCAGAGCGCGGACACTGAGGTGAGCCGATCGTGCTCGCACTCCGTCTCCACTCAGAGGACCTGGGGTGTTGGCTGTGGGGACAGCTGGCACCTCCCATTAGGGTTAGGTCCTTATGAGGTGAGGATGCCCTCGTGGACATCCCACAAAGCAGCGCATTGGGGGGGAGTTGGAGTTATTCCCAGAGGCTGAGCCCGCTTAAGCGGGCAGAACGTCGATGGGGGCTGCAGATGAGAGCGCGAGTGACTCCGTGGCCCATGTCAGCCATTACCTCATGGTAATGGCCACGGTCGATTACCATGAGGTTTTTAGTCGGTAGTGGGGTCCCTATTGACCCTGAGTCCGACATAACCACCTGCTCCCTGGCGGGTGTGTATGCATAAATTAATTTTCCTCATGACAATAAAAAAAAGGATTAGATAGTCCTGCATGGTCACCGTAATTCTTCACTAACAAATTATATTTAAAACTATTACCTGTGAAAAGATAAACCATTATCAGGATAATACTCGTTTCCGCAAGCCTCCACGACACATATTCTCCCTATTTTTACTAAAATTCTTCAAAAATATCACGTTATCAAAAAACACATTGCTATTAATGTCGAGTCGGCGATTTCATGTGGGGTTGTCAGGTCAGGTGTCCGTATTTAAGTCATATAAAAGAAAACCTATACGCCAATCGTGAAATTATTGCGTTAATAAGGCTTGACACGTAGCAACAAATAATATTGCTTTAACATGTCGGTAATAAATTATTATTTATATTTTGAAACATTTTAGAAGTAATTGTGTTTATTTCATTACATTACATCACTCGCATATTTTTCGACAAACAACGAAAGGATTGATATCTACTTAACTCTGGCAACTCTAAGTCGTTCCCTGTGTTACAACGGAACACAGGGTTCAGTTGTAGCCTTCTCACTCGGCTTCATTTTTATTTTGCGCGCAACATGACTCGTACGACCTAAGCATAAGGTATTATTTTCTTTATTTTAGCTGCATGATGCACAGATAGAGCTCATTCCTGTTGTACATAGTACTTATTACTTCCATGCATCACACAGCCGCGCGCCGTGCCCCGGGAGTGCCTCGTCCGTGTCCCTTCCGTGCCCGGCCGCAGTACGATCAAGCATGAAGTAATTTTAATACATTGGATCGCCAAGATAAATAGATGCTCACACTATTTCAACAAAAAGCCTGTATATCTCCTAAGAAGTATGCAGAATTAATCTGTGTGTAGTCTGTCTGTATGTACATCAGTATATCACAAGTTTCTGAATCACGAACAAAACGGGTTGTTATCCAGGAATTTTGATATTCTTTGTAGAATGTTGACCTGATCTATATTTATAATTCTCAATCAATATGTGCTTAAATATTCCAAACATTATGGTGTTTACCTATTTAACCCCCTACCATGTAGCCGTACGTGATTATTTTGATTACTGCTGACACCTACTTAGCATTGCAATGCCACGGAGCAATGCTGCCAGCATCACGCTGATAACTGATAGTGGACATTTTGACTGGCCTGCTATGGAGTTAAGGTTGGCTTAATGCCTTCGATCTAGTAGCTATAGTGTTGTTTACAGTTTGTATAGTATTTTGTTAACCTTTGTTTATGGTATATTATTATATATATTATATTATGTAGGTTCAACCACGCAGGTTTTGTTTGAGCTTATGAGTAAAAATGTAGGTTTTTATCTCTCCAAAAAAAAGATTTGGGAGGCCGTCATACTTATTATTTTGTTGCGGTTAAGGATAATTATATGTTCTATGGTTAAGGACTTTTTTATTCATTAAAACAAGAAATATTAATATTGCCAATCCATTATGTAGTTTATAATTTAAGATTACACTTTCTTTCGTTGGTAGCGATACGGATCTCTAATACAGCAACGCCCGACATTTTTTTTTCACGCTTTTACTTTACTTCACTAAATATTTGACCCCCACATATTTTGCTTTACATTTCTGCTGGAAATACCACACAATTGAGTCCGGCATAAAGCTTGCGGATGTAGAAAGCCAATTTGTCTGAAAGCCAGGAACTAGGAGTCTCATCTAGCTTGTGAGGGCAAAAAGGAGGTCAGCACAACAAAGCGGGTTAAGATGTCAAAAACATAAGACATTGAAATAGGTATCTGACGATAGGTCAATGATATACCTACCAAAAGGCAAAGTTGACGATACGTAACTATTTGTATAAGAACATAAAAAAGTAGTGAAAATGAGATTATGTGGCCAACTTTTTTCAAAAAGTAGCCTAACTGTGATGGCATATTGGATGGTAAAAGTTAAAAAAAAACAGTTTTAAAAACGAAGGAAAAAGCCAAGGTCTTGTTTCTGCCAAAGCCCTGAGTTTATTCGTTCATTTTTTAATTTATTTTAATCACTTGCCTATTTCTATTTATACCTATACCTATTCATAACAACTGTAGTTCTTCAACATAATACAAGCACAAACTTACATACGTTTTTGTATTTTATATGAAACCGTGTGCTTACCAAACTCAATTTGAAAGTATTTTACGTAACGAATGTAACGAAATATATATTACTTCAGCGGCTGTCCGTTTATCACTTAGGTTGATTGTTAGTTCAAGTTTTGTACATATATCATTTTTTAATTATCGATATACCTTAACTACATATTTATCATCTGATGGTAAGTGATAATGTGATGGAAGGTGGGAAATACTAAAGGAGGTTGCAGTTACTATAGACTGCCACGCATGTTGGCCCTGATTAGAACGTATGATATCTCATATACAGTCGCCTCTCGTTAATTCAAACCTGTGATAATTCGAACTTCTCTATTATTCAAAGTTATCACGAGTTCCCTAGAAATAATAAAATAAATAGAAATTCTTTATATTTCTAACTAAATCAATACATTTTTATGCACTCAACGCTACGCAACCAAATGACGCGTTAATTTGAACTTATCAACAACACTTCGAACAAACACTCGACAATTCGTAAAAAATAAGTCACGTCTTGATCCTCTTATAAACAAGTCCGAGTAATCCATCCCGCTGCGGAGACATCTAAGTACATTGCAGACCAAGTTCAAGCTTGTATCATCGTACACGAGCCTTTGTATTGGTAATAATTAGTCTGACATACTTTACGCACGAATTGGTTTCTTCTTCTGGGGTGCTACCCCTCACGATGCACTAGAACACATGGCAAGTCGCTACCACCCGGGGATCATGCCCGCAAATGATCGTTAGACAACCCCGCTTCCGACGCCCAAGGGCCCCCTGCGACGGGTCAGATAAGTAGCCCGTTCGCCTGCTACTTCGGCTGCAGAGGATAGGGAGAGCGGCGCCTCGCTATACCGACACTCCTCCTCCCATGCGGCCCTCCACGTCCGCCATCCACGGTGGCGGCCCTGCCGTGGCCACGGAAGGTAGGGAGATCGGCGTACCGTAATACCAGCATTCCTCTCCCGCCGTGGCCCCTCACCGTCAGCTGTGGTGTCGCTCACACAACACCACAGCCAGCCTCAGATGCGGTACTGCCCATACATCACCGCAGCCTACCCCTTGCCGCTCCATACTGGACTTAGAGGCAAAGCTCAGTGGAGCGGCCCCTCTTGGGCCGGCCGACTGCTCAAGCCGGCACGGCCCCTGGTTCCTCTTCGCTTCACCGTGGGTGACGAAGCCACGGCTACTAAGCCCTTCCGCCACGACAAGGCGGGAATCGTCGGGGAGAGGCAGTGAGTACCTAAGTTAAGCCCTTGTTGAAATGGATTTACCTCTGTCTGTCATGCAGAGTAGGTAGTGTACTGTTCTTACGTTAAAAGTTTAACCACATGCTCAGATAACTCTAATCTCTGTAATTGCGTGTTGAGCTCCAAGTCCCTACCAAACTATTGATCTATTGATACAATTTCAAACACGACTTCAACATGTAGTTCATGCGCGGTAATTTAACTTCGCAAACACATCTTTTTTAACTCGATCAATGAAGAATGTTCTAATTTCGACCCGATTTTCTTTTGTACTAAAATGATAACTGAAATGTCCACAAGCTGTGAAGCTTTGAATATTTGTTTCTTTGTTCGATACGGTGTAGGTTTATATTATGCCCATTTGACTCCATACAATGTTTATAATTATTATTTTTTTATATCACTTACCACTTCATTGTGTTAAGGTTGAACTAGCTGGTCATTCCATTCAAACGTCGTTGCGTCGTAGCGTGATCACTAGCTTATTTGAGATTTTAGGTTCTTGATCTCTTCATTACCCAAAAGCTTGTGTGATGCCGAAATTATATGATAATTGACTAGAGAGTTATGAGCCTTGAAACATTTTCATGTAAAGTTTTTGAGGCTCATAACTGTCAACTTCTTTTGGACTAACTTAAACTTGTTTTGGACCTATATCCTCAAATCAGGGCGTAAAATAATTATATATATATATATATATATATATATAGTATATATATATATAGTAAACTTGTGGTTTGCCTCTTGCCTTAGAATTAAATGATTTATCATATATATATATATATATATATATATATATGATAAATCATTTAATTCTAAGGCAAGATATATATATATGATAAATCATTTAATTCTAAGGCAAGAGGCAAACCACAAGTTTACTATACATTCCGAGCAATTATACTCTATGTGTACGCATTATGAAAATAAAATAGATGTATGCAATAATACGTACAAAATTCTTCGTTACAATCAAGTACTAAAGAAAAGAAGTTTCGCATATTTTATATCAGATGGCATTGAGCTTACAATGATCAAGTAATAAAGAGTTTTGAACGAGAGCTTATCGCTATCTCGACTAACACATCCCGGCCGGTCACCCCCTCCCTCCCCCTTTGTGGGCCATTTACCGTCACCCTGAAACAACAGTGTAAAGCAATGATAAAAGTGTTACCGTTATTTAATATTGTGCTCCAAATAGACTATGGCAGATAATCTGTTATATAAATACATAATAGTATATATGCACATAAACCGTAATATAATAATGATGACTGTTTTAGAGAATAATTATTATTTTGTCAAGTTAAATGATAAGTGTTCAACTAAAGTATATTTAACAAGCAGTTATCATGCAAATAAATCAAGAAATTCATAAAATCCATTCCATTTATTGATGAAGGAACAAATACGTAATCATTTCTGTATTTTGTGTGTGTTGTGTTTGTGTTATAATTTTGTAATCTTTGCTTAACTTTATTAAAATTAATCAATTATTGCAGAGAGTAAGAGTTTTCCTGTGCGTTTTTAGGGCAATACCAAACACATTTACTTATTCAATTTAAACATCTACAATGTTTAAATGTATGTCAGTTATAAAAAAATACCAGCTTAAAGTCACTTCGAAAACACGGGCACGAAAACTTCAGGCCATAATATATGAAATGAATATATTTTACGTGAATATACATATATTTTTACTATATATATTAAAATTCCTGTATGACAGATTGTGGATTATTGGAGATAACATTTTCCAAGTGCCCTTAAAGCATAAATAATCATTAATAACAAACTGCGACGACGGTTTATTTAATTAAAGGAAATGTTTTTCACGCAAAACTTCAATATTCCCTGTGTGAGCACATTCATTAATGCTTAATGACTTCCTTATCAAAGCCTGACATGCTAAGGTACCATATATTAATTCCTTTTATTACAATCTTGGTTATAGCTGTTTAATTTAAATTAGCAGATGGTATAAAGAATTTACTTTCTACTACTAATAGGTAGGTATAGTAATTTTAGAAAGAGTACCTTTAAGGCTATTTCTTTAAAATTATTTCCATGCAAACGTAGTTTCGCCATATTTTAAATGCCATTTTTAAAGGGTTCAAACACGGTGCAATTTTGCACGCATTTCATGATCTATGCTTCTGATTTGCCAGTTCTCCTTAATTTCAAAAATATTCGAAAAATCTTTTTAAATTGTGTAAATGTGAAAGGCCAAGTCAAGAGTATCCTAAAAGACGCTTTTATATGAAAGGATATATCTCACGTTGATGAGTGTAGATGAAGCGAAAGAGTAGTATGTAAGGATCGTAGCAAGTGGAAATCTGTGGTCTCTGCCTACCCCTAAGGGAAAGAAGCGTGATATTATGTCTGTGTTAGCATCTTTTTGTATGTGAATTCTTATATTCATGTTTTGGAGTAAAATTAACGAAAAACTGGGAAGATCGACGCAACGATAAGACTGGGAGATAGATACACATACAAAATTTCACAGAGATTGAAAACTTGGTATTTAAAACAAAACGAAACTACGTTTTCATAGAAAGCTCTACTTGCTCTCTATCCTTGAACCATTTGAGAATGTGGAAGCTTAGCTTCTTTTTGAGAGTATATTTCGTCATTTCCGTCTGATATTGGCCTTACCAAGGCTACGATGCTCTTATTAACGTTAACCCTGAATACCCTTGCGCCGCCGGACGGATCCGAGCCGTTACCACGTATAGCTATTTCTCAATGGTACTCACGTACGACAATTAAAGGTTTATGCGAATTTTACGTGGGTATAATTATATGTGTAGCAAAGTTATATAAACCAATTGTACACATGGACCCTGTTATACGTGACCTTTAGTTAACTATATAATGACTACATAAATATATACTCATATTTAACTAAACAATGCTAGGTATAATTCTAAAAATCTTTAGCGAATTAGTCAGGCAATCAGTCAGGACTGGTTTCGATTCGATCTCTTGATATCATGACGAACACGTACCATACCATGAGTAAATAAAGCAAAAGTATATAAACAACGGGCATTTTTAAACATACACTGAGAAATAATATTCAACCAAGTAGTACTTTATGCTTTTTTGACTAAATGCTGGTTGTAATAGATAATAAACGGTCATATGCGTGTCGAGCCACGCACAATGTAGGGTTCCGTAGAAGCCCGTTATCATAATATAGAACGATTCTTTAGTTCTTTATTCTCCTCCACTTTCTTCCTGCAAAATCTTAGAAATAAGAGTACGATTGACACCAAGCTATTATTACAATTTGTAATTCGAAAATTAAATAAAATTTGTTTGTTATTCTTTAGGTTACTTGAATGAAAACGTAACGATAGCGCGATTCAGAATCCGTTGGTACATTGTAAGAATTTGAATGAATTTGCTATAGCATAAATTATTAATTTATAAAATAGTAAATATCATATATGAAAGAAAAATAAAAAGTATACACCGATATATGCAAGTAACCTTATAAATGGGCTATTATACCATATAACTAGTTTGGCCATAAATACTGTAACATAAAACATTTTCAGCTTTAGAATTATTTAGAATTTGGAACGCGTTTATTACTTTAATATTTTCTTTCGATTTCGCGCCATTTCATATATTCATTCATGTTCATTATCAAATAACAATACGAAAAGAGGTGTTCAAGAAAATAGGATAGCAGTATTCGCCTTGTTCAAAGTAGGTAGTGAGCCGTCGCGTCGGTCATATTCCAGGCACTTTAAAAGCTTGGGATCAGTCGTAGGTATGTTCGTATATCGTAATATCAACAGATACAACAACACTTCCTCTGTCGAAGACTTTAAAATATCACGGCAGCCGCGTGTCTTAGAAATTAATGCTTTTAAAGCCAGAATTGGTCGAAATCCCAGTAGGAAGTAAAAATATTATGATAACTCAACAATAATCTTATTGCGACATATCTTCATATCTGAATCTTCATTCCGGCTAGGAAAATGTCGCGTATTATAAAACAAGACCTGAAGCTCGGTGCTTATCGTCCATATACAGTAAATGCCCTAAATCAATATTTAAAATTAAATAGAGTGCCTTCCGTTGCGATACGCAAGTAAAGGGAACAGAAATATTCTCTTTACCGATGAAAAAAATACACTATTGAAGAGCACTACAATCAACAAATTGATGATGTGTGAAATGAAGTGATCGATGACCTTGGTACGACAGGTACAGACAGCAAACAATTCTAGTGTACGGCGAAGATGAGGTCCAAAAAGTACTTTATACCTATATAAGTCGAATCTTTGTACTGTCATATCTATATCTATGCTAATTGAAGTGGTTTGAGACCCGGGAAAGGACATAGGATAGTTTTTATCCAACTGCGCAAAAAGTGGTTAATGGTTTTGTGCGATAACCGCAATACGCGCGGGTGGAGCCGTGGCTGGAAAGCTAGTCTATTATGTATGACATAGGGCATATTTATAGTTTTAATTTTTTTTATTTTAGATTAAGTTTTTACCCTTATAACTACTTCATCTTAGTCACTTTAAAGGATTTATTCTATACATTTTATATTTGGTACAAAATTATCCAACACCCAAGTTCAACGACTACTTATTACTGCTAAAGTAATATTTTTTTTTTTTTTTATTGCTTATAGGTAAGCCTTAGACCACAATCTCACCTGATGGTAAGTGACAATGTGGTCGAAGGTGTTAGCAGGCTTAACCTAGAATTACTGGCACTCTAGGACAGCTGCCGGAACACACCGTTAGGTGCTTGGCGACAGATTTTCCACTTGAGGGTGAAGTTATCGCAACTGCTATACTTTTCCTTTAAAGTTCATAAACCGCACTATCAGTTTGAATTTTTTCAGATTTTTCAAGCTAGCAGTTTAGCTTTTAGAGGGGGGGGGGGGGGACAAATCTTTAATAAAACTACGCAGTTACCTTTGTAATAACAATTACTTTCGTAAGCTTGGTAGTAATCAGCTTAAGAACAACCCAAGAGATGGGTCAGAACTCCATTATTCAGATAAGTTACTGTCCACTATATTTCCCACCGGCTTTCAATGTCATCACCCTTGCTCGTCGTGTACAGTATCGATCTACATTTCGATTATTGGCACAGAAAAGAGAGAGCAATTTATACCTCTATAACTCAATAGTACTCAACAATACTTGGCACCATACGCATTGGCGTAGTATTTTGAGTACTATTGGGTTGAAGCTTGAGGTAATTACTTAATTAATTTTATGCATTCAAATAATCAGCTACCAATTTCAACACCTTATACTATATATAGTGCAAATTTTTGAGTGGTGAGCCTGTGCCTGTGGTGATAATAATTATTTGAGTACATTGCGCTGGAACTATGAGGTTTAGTGCAGTTATTTATCCTAATAAACATAGATCTTCATAACATGGTCGTTAAAATAACATCTCCGAATAAATTCGTAACAAAGGTGGATACTCTTAAAATAGAACAGCAAATAAAGGCGCATAGCTTCTCAGTGCTACAGTGTTTAGATGCTAACATTGCAGCTGAATTATTGATAAATAAATTAATTGAAATTATAAAGCTTAAGACTAGTACTTTCAGAATTCCTCTAAACCAGGGTATTATTAAGCCTTAGATCACACCAGGAATTCTTCGTTGTATTCGCACACAAGACAAGGTGCATATACGTTTAAAAGAAACTCCAAATAACAATATTTTAAAAATAACATACATTAGATATAGAAATTATTGTACCAAATTATTAAAAAAACTTAAGATTGATTATCAAAAAAGAGAGCTCGAAAAGAATAAAAATAATATAAAAAAGACTTGGCAAACCTTAAAAAAAATTACATGTTCAGAAAAATCAAGAAATTCGAATGAGATATTGTTGAAAATTAAACCTACTCCTAGTGATTCCATTAACTTCATCAATAACTATTTTGCGAATATAGGAAAAAATCTTGCTAGTGAATTTAACAGCAGAGGTGATTATTATACGACAGCTAATGCATCGCAATCAAATTAAATGGTCTTGTTACAAACTGATGAAACTGAGATCCTCAGTGTTATAAAAACTTTGAAAAATGACTGTGCATGTGGATTTGATGGTATTTCAACTAAAATTATAAAACAAGCAGCTCCGATACTGGTACCTATAATTAATCATGTTTGCAACTTAAGTTTAAATTCTGGAACATTTCCAACTATTTTTAAAACATCCATTGTGACTCCTATTCACAAGGCAGGAAACAGAGATGACGTCGAAAACTATAGACCTATTTCAATATTACCTACTAATTCTAAAATACTGGAAAAAAATATAAAGACACGACTTATTTCGTATATCGATAAATATAATATCCTTTCCCCAAATTAGTTTGGATTTATAGCTGGTAGATCGGCTGCGGATGCTGTGTTGGGAGTTACTGACTTTATTCTGATTCTGATTTGATTCTGACTTTATTATTAATCAACTTGACAACCATAATAAAGTCATAGGGATATTCTTAGACCTCGCCAAAGCCTTTGACACCATCTCTGTTCCTATACTAGTGAAGAAGCTTGGACACATTGGCATACGAGATCAGGCTTTATGTCTCTTGGAAGATTACCTCGAGGAAGGAACTCAGAGGACCAAAATAGGTGATAAAATTAGTGATGCAGCAACAACCAATTATGGCGTTCCGCAAGGAAGCGTTTTGGGTCCGAGCCTTTTCTTAGTATACGTAAACGATCTGTGCAATTTAAATTTGGATCATGGACATATAGTTTTCATACGCAGATGATACTGCCATACTTTTTGTTGGTTAAAGCTGGGAAGAGGCACAACTGAGGGCTGAAAAGGGTATGAAAATTGTTAATGAATGGCCACAAGATAATCTTCTTTCTCTTAACGTACATAAAACAAAATTTATAACATTTAATAGCCCTCGTCCAAAACTAAAAAATGCCTCTTGTATAAGGTACTTGGTGGTAATCATGGATTCTAGAATGACATGGAATGTACATATTAAGACGCTTAGTAGTAGAGTACGTAACCTAATTTATGTCTTTAAAAACTTAAGAGGGGTCGCAGATAGAAAATTATTGATGTTTACAGCGCACTGTGCAAGTCGATCCTTACACACTGCAATACATCTTGGGGAGGAGCATACAGCTGTTACATGATAAAGCTAGAGTGCGTGCAACGAGCTATATTAAAAATAGCTACTTATAGGCCAATTTTGTACCCAACATCTGAACTTTACAAAGACTGTAAAGTACTGACTGTTCGTCAATTATATATATATGAAAGTATTTTTAATCAACACAAACAACCAAATCAGTCAAACAACAAAAGAAGGAAAGACCTAGTTTATCCTAAGCCGAAACTTAACACAAAATTTGCTAAACGCTATCTGCGTTTTATGGGCCCTCATTTATATAATCAAGCTAGCAGAGTAATTAAAAATCTCGTATTATTGAACAAGAGAAACGGAAAACGTGCAGTATACGATTGGCTGATTAAACTCAACTATGATGAAACTGAGCAATTGTTAAAAACAGTTGGATAATCCTGTACTGACTGATACCCTTTTTCTTCTTCTATGTCTTGTATACTTCCTAAGTTAAGATATCCTTTAAATTTAATATATTTTTACTATTATGTACGCACTCAAACCCACACAAATTCATACACACATGCACACACACCCTCACACACCCTCGCACGCACATACAAACACTTTCAATCACACTCATTCTTTTTCCTTACTTATTCCTTCAATACCCATCGTAAACACACAGTTATATTATTATCTAAATACTTACCTAAATAAATTGTAATATTAAAAATTTAAAATTTAAGTAACTTTTAAATACATTCCTTTATTTTCATTTTATTTATTTACTTTTAAGAGGTAATACACAACTTGGCGTAGTTATGTACCACAATATAATACTTAATTTGTTGTAATTGTTTAAATTTTCTTGTCATGTTTAATATTATTGTACACTTGAAGGGTATGCAGAGCCTACAACATAAGAAATTATTTTCTTAGTGTAGGTTCTGTGCGAATAACAGACTAGGCAAACATACAAGCCATAGCTTTTTGTCACAATTTATAATATTAAGAACCTTATTTAGTTTGTAAACAAATTGTACATTATTTGCGAAATAAAACTATTATTATTATTGTTCTGTACGATGCTGGTTGACCTGCCTACCTACGTGTCCTAGTACTTCTAGATATCCATAGAGTTATTCTTTGGTTCAAATTAAAATGCAATAATATATTTATAAAGTTAGCGCGGGCGGCGGCGGTACGGGTAGGTCGGTGGGCGAGCGTGCGTTCGATGCCCAGCCAGTTTTATCGTCGATTCGTTCTAGCTATATACCCGCCCCGCGACCCCGCTCGGCCCTCGCCTTTGCTTACTAGTTTATTGGACTTAGTTCAGTTTTCTATTGCTATTGTATTTATCTAACCTGGTTAGGCCGTCAAACAATACCGGTAAACATAACCATGAATTCTAGCAAAACTAAGATAGGAATTTGTCGAAAGAAAGGTAAGATGTACATGATAGGATATTATAATCTCCAAGATTCCTTCAGCCTTCATAGAGAGATAATTAAAATAACCAGCAAACTCGGGTTAAAATAACTAATGTAACGTGATTCAAGGTATCAAAGAGCTTGGTTCACTCAAATTTAACGAAAGTATTTTGTTAATTGAGCCGGCGCGGCGTTATGGTCAGTTCAACCAATTTTGTTCTCAGTGCAAGAGCATTTCTTGTAACTTAAACAGAAAAACGAGAGTTTGGATAAATATTTGTTGCGACAAAGTTATGAGTTCATTTAAAGATATAACTTAAGTTGAAATTAATGCAATGTTGATTTTAAAACACTTAAAATCTGATAAAAACTGACATACTGCAATCAAAATTGTTTTCAAGGAATCATGCAACTCTCAATAATTACGGAGACCACCATATCAGAATCAGGATCGCCGACGTTGCAGATGCACCGTTAGTTATTTGAATGTACATCGTCTAATATAAAAAGGCCTTTTTTTAATATTATGATTACAAGCACTACCGCGTACTAAGCGAAATAGGATTGGAGCACGAAATTTCGACGACACAGCCGATCCCCCGGTAGCTGAGCGGTCGGATTCGGTGCGAAATTGGAAGAACGCGGGTTCGATTCCCGCCCGGGGCAAAACATTGTACTCCAATAATTTGTAAATTTATAAAAAGGCCTTGTAAAATTGATCGTCTAAAATTTTAATATTTGTCATTTACATATTATGTTGATTTACACATAACTAGTTAAGACCATATTATATAAAATCATCAAGTTGTATGGGTTTAATTACACAAATCATCTCATCCAAATATTTTAAGTGTAGGTACAATCTATTCAAAGACACGTTTTCATTAAAATCATATAAATAATCTTCCAAGTACCCACTGGCCTAACTTATTAGTTTTCAATAATATCATAAGACAGAATGTTTAGTTTACTAGATATTAAACAACATAGGAAGGTTATGTTTTCTGACAATAAGTTTTCTAAAAGAACTGAGAGGTAAATGAACCTTTCAAATGGAAAAAGAACTTGTTAGTTTACGCTTCATTAATTTCATTGACAGGTTTGCAAATTCATCGAAAAAATATGGATATTAAAATATGTTAATCGTTAACAGGCTTTACTTTCTGATAATGATTACAAAACAGTTTATTATTCTTTATGAGTATTGAATTCAAACAATATTTGTACTTATGTAGAATATATTCTTTTTAAATTATATATCGAAAGCTTGTTTATATATAGCGATATAATATAGAGAATGAATTCTAATCTAGGACATGGCGTTTAAAATCGCGGTCAGTTCGGGTAATAAGCAAAAGAATGACTATAAAATTAAGTAACTGAAGTCGAAAATGTAACTTAATAAGGATTTGCTGTTTTTATGTAATATTTTTATACACATACAAACACGAATAATTAAAATATTTCTATTTTAACGTTTATTATTGCTTAGAAAATATGTAACTTACATACATCATGCCACAATCATAATCTAACCTTTCTATGCCTTCTCGGGGGTAAAAGCGTGGGCTAAATAAATCACAGCGAAATTTATCAACATGCGTGGAATAATATTGTATACATTTATTTTAGAAAACCTTTCTAAAAAAATATCATGCCGCACAAAATATTTTTGAAGTTTGCGGTATTGAGGTTCCTGATCACAAACTAGTTATCATCTGTTTGTATAGAACACCTTCATCGAACCCTGAAATATTTTTAGACAAATTAAATACAGTCTTACACGAAATACAGAAGAAATTTAAACACACTACTAATATTGTCCTAACAGGTGACCTAAACATAAATACTTTAAAAGAAGGGACAGTAAAAAAATATTTACAAGACCTGTGTCATAGTCATAATCTAAATATTCATATTAATGTGCCAACTAGAAAAGACTCGTGCATAGACCATATACTAAGTAATATTAAAGATGCACACGCAACTGTACTACCACTATATCTATCAGATCATGACACTGCACAGTTACTGAGTTTCCCCGTCCAGCAAAGAAGTCAAACAGTAAATACCTATTTTTTGTATAAAAAAGACTACTCATCGGAAAATTTAAGGAAATTTCGAGAATGCTTAAACAGTCTATCTTGGTTTGATATATATGAGGAACCAGATTTTAACGTAGCTTTCACAAGATTTCATGAATCATTATGCCTATATTACAATCTATGTTTTCCAAAAATAAGAGTTAAAATAAACACTAGTAATCAAAATAAGCAGAGATGGATAAGCAAAGGGCTCAGAATCAGCTGTAAGGAAAAAAGAACACTCAGACACAAATATTACAAACATAAAACTTTAGTTTGCAAAACAAAATACTTATACTATTCTAAAATTCTAAAAAAATGTATCCACAACTCGAAAAAATACTGTAATACAAAATTTATAAATAAGAGTAAAAATAAATGTAGAGCTACATGGACAGTGATAAATAACCAAATAAGTAATATAAAGCATGAAGACAATATAAGATCAATAAAATATAATAAAAATGAATTGTCAGATCCTATTGAGATATCGAATGCCTTCAACAACCATTTCATAGATACTGCAAATACTCAAATACCAAATAAAGTAACAGTTAGTTCCAGATATGTCAATCGTAACTTTATTGCAAATACAATGTTTATTAAACCTATGTCGGAAAATGAGGTTAAAAATGAAATTACTGGCCTAAATAATACCAGCTCGGAGGGTTACGATGGCATTAGCACAGGCATAATTAAGGCCTGCGTTAACGAATTAACTCCGATACTAACACACCTAATCAACTTATCGTTTTCTACAGGCAGTTTTCCTAAAGCGTTAAAAATATCAATTGTTCGACCGGTGTATAAAAGAAAAGGAAGAAAAGATGATATTAATAATTATCGTCCAATAACACTTATACCTATAGTATCAAAAATTTTGGAAAAATGCATGTATAAGAAACTGTTGGACTTCTGTAACAAGTTCAATATAATTATAAAAACCCAGTTCGGTTTCCAAAAGAAAAAGTCTACCTCCTTAGCCATATATAACTTAATAAACACTATAATGACAAATTTAAATAACAAAAATTTAACGACTGGCCTGTTTTTTGATTTATCGAAGGCATTTGATTATGTGTCACATAAAATATTGTTAGATAAACTAGAAACAAACGGAATCAGAGGAGTAGCGAAAAAATGGATTGAATCTTACTTGACGGATCGATGGCAGCAAGTAATTATCAATAGAATAGATGACTTTGAAATGCAATCTTATTTGTCCGTACTTAAAAAAAATGTATGTGGCGTCCCACAAGGCAGTATATTAGGCCCAATTTTATTTCTATTATATGTTAATGACATTGCTGACATTACTTCACATAAAAGTATTTTATTTGCAGATGATATATCAATTATTGTGACTACAAAAAAATCTAATGATGCAATTTATAATCATGAAAATGACATTAATAACACTATTGACAAAATGATTTCATGGCTAGAATCTAATAACCTAAAAATTAATTTAAATAAATCAAATTATATCCAATTTCATAAATCCAAACATACACAATACAATTTTAAGTTGAATATAAAAAATATAAATGAAGTAACCCATACAAAATTTCTAGGTGTAACAATTGATCAAGATTTAAATTGGAAAGGGCACCTAGAAAATCTGAGTAACAAGGTCAATAGATTTGTATATGCGCTCAGTCGAATAAAAAACGTAACAAATAGAAAGACAGCTATTACATCTTACCGTGCCTACGTAGAATCGATACTGCGATATGGAGTCGTAATGTGGGGAAATAGTACCGACACTAATAGAGCATTCATTGCACAGAAAAAGTGCGTTAGAGCAATATGTGGAATTCCACCAGACGAATCTTGTAAAACACTGTTGGGATTCTTGGCTTGTTACCGCTACCTGCCCTTTATATATATGAAACTTGTATATTTGTAATGCAGCATAAGTATTTATTTTTAAATGCATTTGATGTAAATAATAGAGTACAACGCAACCCGTACAGACTAGTTTATAATGTAGTACCAAAATCAGCTAAATATTCTAAAAACTGCTTAGCTATGTGTGTTAAAATATTCAATAAATTACCAAATGAATTTAAAGATCTTATTATAACACAATTTAAAAAGAAAACTTATGCATGGTTGCAGGATACAAAAATTTACAATGTAAGAGACTTCCTGAAATAATTTAATAATATACTTAGTTTAAATAGTACTAATTTGCATGCTATGACAATACTAGCAAAACATGAGCACTTTAAATTTTTTATGATAACAACTGTATACCATGTTTTACGCAAATAAAGAATCTTTATCTTTATCTTTTATCTTTAAGATTAGAGACGGGATGACGCTCCGTACGAGTACTGTAGAAACCGTCAAGCTTGTATTAAATTTTGGGGTGAGATTTTTTAACTCAATTTGTAAATTTTTCCTAAATAATGTTTTTTACCATTAATAATGTTTGGTATCTTCACTTTACTTCTTTTTCACTTAACTTCCTCTTAAGGTGAAGTGAGTCTTAAAAAAGGTAAATTACGATTGTACGCCTTGCAGATATGAATTAGGAATATAATTTTCTAGAGGAAATGGCAAATACCTACTATTCCAAAAACATTTCATCACATATTCCATATATATCCCTCAATGAAAAAAAACATGAATACAGCTTTAATATTGCGCTTAATCAAGTATACTATGAATGATCCGAAAACACCTATCATCGCTCTCAAAATGCGCGAATAAAGATTTGTCCCATTATTAAAAAACATTTTTATATTAATTTATATAAAAAAACTATTTTTTATACGAGTTTTGGGTATTTCTATTTTGCTGACTCGCAAGTGAAACGAGTTCTCTCCACCCTACGCCATCGATCTGATACTCTTTTATAAACAACTTCGTCTTTTCTTTGATGTTATTGTGACAGTAAAAGCTCGAGGCCCTCCTGATCCCCCCGGTTTGCCATAATCCCCACGCTTGGCAGGCGTCTTGGGGATGGTAGTTTAAGATAGCAGTTCCTCAGACGGCGCTGCAGTCCAACTTCCGGTATTTTACGTTTAATCCCTTACCGTAATTAATAGGGTGGAGGGGGATGACATTCTAGCCCCACACCCTACGGGGCGGCAATTTGACCAATGTTTTTATTTTATCATGTAGTTGATTCATCATATAATTAAGAAAATGCGCTTTTGTTTTTAAACCGTTTGCACTCTAAAATTAATTTAGCGGAAACAAAAAGAAGGATCATTAATAGATACAACATCCTACAATAACATCACGCACCTGGCCAATGGAGAGAGAAGACGGCTGAAAAACACTTCACGAACGAGGCAAACGCCAATTCGTAGAGGAAAAACGTAATAAAACTATGATCTGACCACACAATCATACTACTCTGTGTTGGGAAACTACACTCGAGAGCAATGAATCCGGGTCACTTAAAGAATCCTAAAAATCTCGGAAACTAAAAATGCTAGGTTAATGCAATAAATTGTATTTAATAGACAATGTAATACTCCTTAAATGAAGGTATTAAAACTTCTTAGTTATTGTAAAGTTATATCATAAAAAAATCAAATTTGAAAAAGGGCCACTTTCGAAGATGGAACTACGAAATTACAGCATTTGGTTTTGCTTTTGTTTGTAATCTGTCATTTATGTGGGTACATAAACCATGTTGATAGTGCTCTATATTCATTATTCAAGCTGAAATTATGTCGCTTACGCCTGAAGAATGCACCAGAATACTTACAATGCTGGAAACCGGCCGGAGTCAGCGCGATACAGCCAGGACTGTCGGTGTGTCGCTGTCAACAGTACAAAGAGTTCTCCGACGTTACGAAGAAACTGGTTCTAACCTACGCAGACCAGGAACGGGCAGAACCAGGTGTACCACAGCACGAGAAGACCGATACTTGGTGAACACCATGCTTCGAAATCGCTTTCTCACAGGAACTGAACTCACCAATTAGTTTCGACGCCTCGGAGGAAGTAACCCAAGTGCATGGACAGTAAGACGTCGGCTTGCTGAATCTAACTTAAAACCCCTTAGACCTGCAAACGGCCCTAAACTGGAGCGTGGGCATCGTATTTCGAGACTAAGATATGCCCAGAGCCACGTAAATTGGAGTATTGAAGATTGGTCAAAAGTTATGTTCTCCGACGAATCAAAATTTATGCTCTACAAGCACGATGGAAGACACAGAGTGTATCGAAGACCAGGGGAAAGATTCAAGCAAGCATGCATCGAAGAAAAAGTAGCCTACGGTGGTGGGTCTGTACTTGTGTGGGCCGGAATTTCTTCTGAAAGTCGCACAGAGCTGGTGATCATAGAAAACGGCTCTTTAACTAGCGTAAGATATGTGGAAGAAATCCTCAATGATCACGTTGGTCCATTTATGGTTAATTTAGATGAGGATGCTATATTTATGCATGACAATGCCCGACCTCATACAGGTAGGATTGTGAATGACTACCTTCAAGAGATGAACATTACTCGTATGGAGTGGCCAGCGCGCAGCCCGGATATCAACCCGATCGAGCATGCTTGGGACGAGCTAGGCAGATGCGTAAAACAACGAAACCCTCCCCCAATCACGCTTCGTGAGCTCAAAATTGCTCTCACAGAGGAATGGGAGAATATTCCCCAAAATCGTATAAGGAACTTGGTGTACAGCATGCCAAACCGCGTAAACGCAGTAATGGAAGCACGAGGAGGCAATACGAAGTATTAAAATTCAAGAAAATCGTAATAAAGTTCAAAAATTTCATGTTTCCTATTTTTGTTTTAAGGAGAGATCAGCAGTTTTTTTCTTTATGTAATTTTGTGTTAATAAAATGTATGGTGACTCATATTTTTTTTACTTTCATTTAAGGAGTATTACATTGTCTATTAAATACAATTTATTGCATTAACCTATCATTTTTAGTTTCCGAGATTTTTAACATTCTTTAAGTGACCCGGATTCATTGCTCTCGAGTGTATATTATTAATTACATTTATCCCCAATCACTGACTTCCTTCTTCTAGTTAAATATTGGATTTACATGCTCAAATAATTACGAGATTATTTTCGTTACTCGTTTGGTATTTCCTTTTCTATCGTTAACAAGTTTTATATAGCATGTGCTATATATAAGTATATATAGCTCATAAACCTACCTAATTTTACTACCATAAGAACCATTGTTTAGCCGTTACGAAAAAGGTAAGCAGCAAGAGAATATATATACGAGTATAAATATGGAAATATGGTTCTCAGACCAAAATATTCTTGCCATAAAAACCTCTGCGATGTGAGTAATACGGCATGGGAGCTAAGTAAACGTTCTTAATTTATAATGCAATGTGGAGCAGCTGCGGTTTTAACCTGTAGAAATGGTACTTTTGAAACGATAAATTGTAGACATATATACAATCACATATTATAATCAATTTACTTCATTACTTAGCAATAACATATTCTACATTGTGTGTGTTATCTTTCTTTTGTGCTTATCTAACAATCGATATAATAAAACATACCACACTCCCTAATATTTATTCTAAGCCCAAATAGGTATTTGTATAAAAATACCTAGGTAGGTGTACCTAATGCGTAAAGAAATTACAACTATTTCTCAAGGTGACGGGCGCAGTGCAATTCGTGACTTGTGACGAAATGCATGTTATAGGCAGAGGTAAGTCCTTGGGCAACCCGGTTGTTCCGTCACAATAAAAAAAAAGTTTTGCTCTCTTGTCATTTTTTGTTAATGAGAATTTGCTTCAAGAGAATTTGCGTACGATTTCCTCCCTAGCCTTTCTTCTCTTTTTTGTACATGCCTATTATAAGGACAATATTCTCTGAAAAGTACTAACTTTGATAATATTTTTTGTCGGATGTATACTACTAACTATTTATAACCTATTACTATTTATACCTAAAATATGATGCATTTTATGATATTTTAAACTTAATATTTTAAATTTTATATAATATTTAGATAACTCGATAAATTGACTGTTTGCATAGTTATGTCTCATAATTCCTCAAATTGTTGTCTAGTTGCGCGCTTTGGCGTTGCTGTAAATGTAACTGGTAATTGAAATAAATATTATCCACTACATCGCAAAGCAATTAGCCAACCCACAAGCTATTGAAGGTTCACAAGCTGTTATTTGGACTGCCTGAGAACTTGCTATAGCCCTAGACTACCAGATTATAGCGGCCCAGGATGCTAACAGCATTGCGCCGTTGGATTGCAATGCTGATTCGTTGAATCAAGTAGGTGCCAGCACTTTGATCAAGCGTTGTATTATCGACAAAGCGCTCTGATAACTTTTGGGAATTACTACTTATGAGTTTTGAGACTCCACGAATCCAAATGTCTCTATACCAAGCTGTTCAAATATGTGATCACTACTGACATTAGCATACTTGCGCCACTTGTGTTGCTTCTCCAAAGTAAAGCGGCCTCGCGTTCGTTTCAAAATGATGTATCGGTGTTGAAGTGTCCAAACCAGTAGTGTCCCGCAATAAGGGCCGCCCTGACCTCCACAGAACTAAAATAATTCCGTCCGGAGTATTTGCGTATCTGTATCCGTCAGCTCTTTTACCATCGTCATCAGAATTCCAGACTCAGAAACAGTGAGAATGCGAGCAATATTTGCGATATTAGGACACGTATCTAAAAGATCCTTTCCGTTCTACATAGTACGCAAAGGGGCTGATTCCACTGTCTGAATTAAAAATTTATAATTTATTAATTTTATTAAAAATAATTATATAAAAATTCAATTATTTATTAAATGTATTATTACATTTAATTAATAAATTTATTAATTTATTAATCTAATCTACATTTTTTAGTTGATCGAAGACAGATCTTAGGAAATTCAGTATTTGGAAGCGAGTCACCGTGTGTGTTTGGCTTCAACTAGGTATGCTACTTCTAAAGAGCCTAAAGATGGTGCAAGAACTTGTTTCACTAAATAGTGTCAAATGTGGATATAAAACAAAAAATCTGGTAATGCCACACTAGAAATTTTGCGTATCTTTATACGTATTCTAATCTTAGAGAGAGGAAAGGTTTCCCTCAATCCTTATCATCCATCTCAACATTCAAATCTGAGCCTTAAGCATATTCTACTATGTTGTCTAAGCTTAAAAGATACTGTGTTTCCATAACTGACAACAACTCAAATTATATGCAAAGGCAAAATCTAACCGTATTCGAAAGGCGTTAATTTTGAATAATCTGTTAGAGGCATAACTCAACTATTGAATTTGTTATTAGATACATGTGTGATAATGATTTGCTACGAATCGGTGAACTGAAAAGATGGAGCTGATTTTTTCAACTAATTTTATATTAGACGTAACGCAATGCAATATTTTAATAATCAAAAGTAGTATCCAATAACCAAGTATTAAATTTGTCCTTGATGAGTCCAAATCTACGCTCGTGGTTGGCCATTTTTCGTTTTATTATCTATTTCATCTATATATGTGTAAATTGTTTTATTTAATCAAAACGAGCTTTCAACGTATTTGAATACTTAGTAATTAAAATATCAAGAAAATAAGTCTACTTGGAAAGCGGCATGAAGACACTAGCCTTAAGTTTTGATTGGAAACGTTGAATTATTGAGTGGATGGTCAAGCTAAAGATAACTGGACCCCAGAGGATTATCCTGTTGACATCCTTCGGAAGATAATATTTTACGTTATTTTTGGTATGTTTATTTTGACGGTTTATTCAAAGAAAAAGGAAACATAAAAATCCGTTATTTTATCTTTCACTTCAGGTTACCTACCTAAAAAAAAAGACTACAATTTCATTTAAGAAATATGCGAAGTGAATGTACCTATAGAGCAGCCTCACAACCACCCCGCGAACTATAATGATTTGTATTGGCTATACATATTGCTCCGAATTATAAAATGAGATTTTTATAAATAGGAGGGCTAGTTAGCTGGGTAGGCATTCGCAAAATGTCCTACACAATATTATAATGGCTGCAACAACTAGGATGGACGGCTAGATGTGTCCTCCGAATCACTGTAGCGCTCAATTTTAAATACCACCAGCAGATTTCTATCCAAGCCAAACCATTTATATTTATTTTTTCGCTGGGAAAACGCCTTACGCGTACCTCCGTTCCGGGGGGAAGCCACGTGGTAATGTGAGGCCTCTACGTCTTATGAGGGGTGAAGAAGGGTCCTTTCACATTCTACCTCAATCACCCTGGCTTTGGCATTCCTCTCTGAGGATCCAAGCCAAGAACGTTGCTCAACCTAGTTGAACATTTCAAAAGGACTAGGCAAGATCCGCTACGAATCAATAACTGTAAGCACTCCAGTGCGCCGCAAACTTTTCGTAGAGCTCGTAGCAAAGTTTGCTTTACCATTCTGAACTGATCAGCAAAGCTGAGCAACGTCCGCCGCGGTCATGAGTTGGATGGATGACCGCTAGTGACATTACTACTGAGCGCTTCGGAGGGCACGTTAAGCCGTCGGTCTCGGTTGTTGTCTTAGGATGGCAGTCGTTATAGCATGGTGGTAGGCCATTTTGCGAATGCCCGCCTGGCTAGATACCAGCCTCAGGTAGAACATATGTCACCAAGCACTTAACGGTGTGTTCCTGCAGCTGTCCTTGAGAGCCAGTAATTCTAGGTTAGCCTGAACAACATCTTCGACCACATCATCACTTACCATCTGATGAGATAGTGGTCAAAGACTAACCTATCAGGCATAAAAAAAGTTTAAAATGTTGGGCAAATTAGATTAAAAAATCAAAAAAAAAATTAATGTATTAACTAAAAATAATTATTAACTAATTATTGGCTCTGTAATGTATGCTTCCGAATTTTTACAGAATAAGAAGAAGAAGAATTTAATTTTAAATTAGAAAAATAGACTGATTGTGTCGTGATGTAATCATGTTTATCTCCCAAGCAAGTCCCGTCGAAAGATTGTTGCATCTAGGAATAATAACTTAATATCTATTAAATTTATATGTGCTGTTCTAAGAATAATTTGATATTAATTATATTTATTTGTGCTGTACTGTAAGTATTAGATTTCAAGTGCCGAGGTTAATGAGAGAAATATTGATAACAATGTTTAGTTGAAACTGTAAACACAATAGAGAAAACAGTTTTATGTTACTATTATATTTATTATGGCATCACAATAATTCAGGATAAATGAGAACAAAATACGCTTAGATCTTCAGAGGCTTTCTGGAATAGCAAAACTTAATCGTTGTTTAAACAAGCCATTCTATTAGATCACGTAACCCGTAGACAAAATAAAGACTCGTAACTTTGCTTGTTCTTGGGCTTTTAAAAACATTGACAACATATAACAATCAAGTTAAGGACCTTATTTTTCTTACTAAACTGGTAATTAAAGTGAACTTTATTTTTACATTTGAACTCTATAATAATAGGCTTTGTTTTCAAAGGAGATCCAGTTAGACAACAAGACCCCTAACGAACAATGACATACACTGCTGTACAAATGTACGTGTACCATTTCGATAAAAATTGTGAAAATGTGTTGCCAAAGGTAGATCTGGTAAAAATGCTTTTTTTAACTTAACAGATTAACGTCCGAATTTATTCACTTTTTTGCCAATACTTGGCAACATACAAAATTATAGCGCCATCGGGTTCAAATCTAGCACATGACTATAATTTTTCCTGTTGTTGTAATTTTGTAATGTAATCCGCGGAGCACGCGTTATAGCAAAATTATTATTATTATTTTTTTATGCTTGATAGGTTAGCCTTTGACCACTATCTCACCTGATGGTAAGTGATGATGTGGTCGAAGATGTTGTTCAGGCTAACCTAGAATTACTGGCTCTCAAGGACAGCTGCCGGAACACACCGTTAGGTGCTTGGCGACAGATTTTTAACTTGAGGGTGGTAGCTAGCCAGGCGAGCATTCGCAAAGTGCCCTACCACCATGCTGTAACGACTGCCATCCTAAGACAACAACCGCGACCGACGGCTTAACGTGCCCTCCGAAGCACGGAAGCGCTCAGTAGTAATGTCACCAGCGGTCACCCATCTAACTCATGACCACGGCGGACGTTGCTTAACTTTGCTGATCGATTCAGAATGGCTAAGCAAACTTCGCTACGAGCGCTTCAGAATATTAGAATTATCAGGTTGTGTTATCGTTCACAAGTTTAGTTTAAAGCTTAATTTAGCCGAAAAAGGGTATTAAGAGTCTTACAGGGTCGGCAACGCATTGGTACGCCACTGGTGTTGCAAATATTGGCGACGGTAACCGCTTTCTACCAGTAGGGCCGGTTTCTTGTTTGCCACCCCATTACGTAAAAAAACAACTAATTGCAAAAATTTGCCACAACGTAAGTTGAACTATACTCAGTTACTTATTAAGAGTTCGCTCCATCCCCTTACGATGGTTAAGAACAATAGGACAAACTAGAGTCAGGCGTCATTATGTCATATTGGCTCAGCGGTTAGAGCATACCCTGGCTATAAGGGTGGATAACGCTCGTTGTAATTTTATAATGTAATCGTCTGTAATCGATTCTAAACTTAATCATTATGTTAATCATTTTCACCTTATATCTAAAAAAATCAAAACTTTAGATTTGCAGATGATTCATTATTAACACCCTCATGGCATTACTATTATAAGATTTTGCCTTTTTGGTCCTAAATTAACATTATAATTGATATTTGGTAACTTTGAAAAATTAAGTAATAAAATAATAATGCTAGTATGCAAAAAAAGTCGCGTTACTCAAGAAAATAATTCGGAGTTTGACAATGTACAAAGAATGAGTGAAAGGTGATTAATAAAGAAAGTATTTCAAGGTGAGTGTAAATAGAACAGTTGGTGAGGAAAGCTCGGCGAACATATTCTAACCAGGGAATAAATATAATAGTATGAAGTATATCATATAAATAAAATATGTCTAACTATAATAGTATGAAAATGAACTACATTTTGATATTTAGACCAGATTGAAGATATTCTAGAAAAAGTGTACATGATTATTCGATTCGTGAATTTTTAATGTGATGAGAGTAAAGAAATCAAAAGAGATTCAACAAGATTCTTTGTGGTAAGTGTAAGTCCATAGTCTCTACCTGTCTTTCCACAAAACAAGCATAGGTAACGTTTTAATGTTACTACTATACACTGAGTAATATTCACTAATTTTCTTATTCAGCACGATTCCATAATAAGCAAATGCAGTTTTATAATAGATAACTGCAAAGATTTATTGACCGAGCGAGAACTTAGTTCTAGCAAAGCGTCTCTGCTTCAACTTCGACAAAAATGCTTTCGTATGTCCGGTTTTTAACCTCTACAGGTCGCATTTCTCATCACGAAATTTTGTAAGCAGGTTTGATAAGTCCATAAATATATTTTCGATTAAGCTTTTGGATTTTTAAAATGAATGAGATTTACATTATATATATTAAAAGTAAGGACGCCTGCGCTTAATTTAACGGCAATACCCATACGCATGTCAGTTGCCTAAAAGTGATAGGCTCTCTCTCTCTCTCTTGTATAATCAATCTCTTGTATTTATTCACCATGTTTTCATAGCCAGTATATTATTAATTCGCGACAAATACATACCAATTATGTAAAATTATTGTATATTTACTACTTACCTACTTATTTTTGATACAACTAGCATTCGCTGGCTGGGTCCCGCGTATCATTGATTTTCATGGACATAAGTCCAAGAAAATAATTCATTATTTACATTTATCTAGATTTTCGGATTTTTTGACCCATTCTCCCATTAGCATGCGCAGTGAACCTTTATTCAATTGTAAACTATGCAATCCCAGACTTGCGAGGTCTACAGCTCGGAGAGCCACTAGTACTCGTATATCAGGTAGGTGCACAAATAACAGTCTGGGAGCTAACAATATTACACGCTCAATTTACCAGGACTAGGAATAAGGTTGACGGCCTTGACCTGATATACTGTATTTGGGCCACAGTTACACATTTACATAGCCGTTCGAGACCCATTTTGCCAATGACTACAAAAAGTTGATTCATGTGTAAGTTAATTTATACTGGGCCAGAGCCCAAATGGATGGCAAAAGAGTGTTGATAGTTTTATGCGCAAAAAGATCGATGTTTCATAATTGCGCCTTAGCTTCACTTAATATTGGTGTGTTAAGAACACATAGATTATAAATAACGAATTATGAAGTTTCCAGTTCACTACTAGATAATAGTAACTCCATTGGGATATTATTACTAAAGTAGGTTTACATTATAAGTGGTATAAAATTCAACCCAACAGCTATTCCAGAAACGACCATCAATTCTTCCGTATTCGTGCAAAATAGGTATTTTCTCCAAAAGACTTCCATAGAAGGTGACGGTGACGAAGATTTACCTTACCAGGTATAGAGAGCAGGATATACTGATGTAAGGAATACAACAAGGTTTCGAAGTATTTGCCTCGGAAAAAAGTATGCAGTTATGCACATACAATAAAAAATATTTAGTGTAATTTTAAGACTTAGGTTTGCTGTTGACAACACCTACACTAATTGCCTAACGAGCTCAATAGTCATGATATACTTAAGTTAAATTACTTGCTGATATTCAGGGCGTGGTAAAGTCGCTGCTCTTGTAGGCATAACATTAATGTCCTAATAATTTAATTTGTGTTCAATTTTGGCTCGTCTTAAGAATCGGTATACACAACAATCCCTTATTCTGTTTTACAGATGGGTGAACCTTCCATTTTATCTTAAACTCGAATAACCACACGAAATGTTTTTGAGAAATCAATTATTAAAATTTAATATTAACCTTTTCTATTTGAGTATTATACACTTCCTTACACGTGTACTGTAAGAGCCGGATCGTCCACTGCTGAACACAGCCTCCCCTATTAAGGGGGTATTTCCCATAATCTCCACGCTTGGCAGGCGTCTCGGGGATCTCTAGCAAGTTGGCAGTTCTTTAGAAGGCGCTGCTGCCCACCTTCCAGTATTTTTCTCTGAGTCGCCTCTTACGACACCCTTGGAATTATTTGGAGAGGTGCAATTCTGACCCGGCACCCCACGGGGTACTTTTTTACTACACGTGTAGACGTGTATTTAATTCATTAACAGATGATTTATCAAATAATGCACAGATAACAAATATTTCACAGACCGTACAGCTAAAATTGATCGCGTAATAATTTACGACTTATATTGTACTGTCAATTATGTAGCTGGCTTAGGCCTAGTTTCACCATACTCTGTTATTTATTTGACGCCTTGTTAATCCTTTTAACGGACTGTTAACTGAACCGAGTGTCCCACCAACTGTTAATGGATGATTAATTCAGTTAACTTCATAGAACGTAGACTGATTTAACAGCTCTGTTATTTTTAAAGACCCATTAGCTAATGCCTGATTTAGAGTAAACAAACATGGTATGGTGAAATTAGGCCTTAGCCTAATTGATTCAAATACCCGTCCGACTGTTAATAACCGCGAATTATTCATCGGGTTTAGATTAGGCAATGACAAAAGAAAGAAGAGGACATGAAGTTTATGGTCGTATCGAGTGCCAAAAAAGAAAGTAAAATGGCGTCGGCTCCGCCCATTTCCCAGTGTTGTTCATGAGTGTAAATAATTACTCCCCATTTATAACAAGTTCGATTAATCGATCATAATGTCAAAATCACCACAGTAGGGAAGTACATTCCGGCTCCTCTACTCATCAGGCGGTGTCCCAAAAGCATGAAAGATGGCTTTGGTGCACCCTATCCCTAAAAAAGGTGATCGCTCAGATCTAATTAAATCATTATTTTCGAGATATTCAATGTTTTTATAGAATAATTGTAGCAAGATAATTCGAGAGATCAATACTTCAAGGAGAAAATTTAGCGACTGAAAACAATATGGCATAAATAAAAGAAAATTATAAAATTTAAGTATAATTTCAAATTTAATCAACAGTTACTGTTTGTGAGAAATCAAATATTAATAAAAAAATATATTTATAAACAAAAGTCAATTATTTATAGAAAATTAACTTAATGATGTTCTAGTAACATCGATGTGTGTATTAATACATATTATTAACATCGATGCAACCGATCGATGCATTACAACGGAAAAAACATCGATGTATATTTTAAATGTCCATCTCTAGTTCTACTCAACAACCAGAAACTAAGATGGCGGGTTGGCCGATGGGCATGACCAAAGTGACGTCATATGTTATTGTTGCAATTTTAGAAAGCGGTAAAAGTAATGTTTTCTCTTGTTACATTAATACAATCACATGCGTGGGAGTGAAATGCATACACTTTTTTTATTTCTGTGTTGAAATGCATCGTATTTCTATAACGTACTAATATAATTATAGGTCATATATTTCTGGTCCTCTTCTTTCTTTTGTCATTGAGATTAGGTTGAATGGTGTGACAGAAACGGGGCGCCTAGAATATTTTCGCCGGAGGTGTGTAGGGGGAGCGGCGCTAGTCTACTCGCGACGAGAAGCAGCAGACGACGCGCGAACGCTGTGACGAGATAGCGAAGACTAAAGCGCTGCGTACCCACAGCGCTGGACCAGTCACAGAATTACTTCACTTCTAATAAAGTATTTGTTTCTCAAACCGAACCTGTACATAATTGTAGAATCTGTAATGTATTTACACTCTGTTCTGATCTAATGTACATGTAGGTATGTAAATTTTGGTCTTGCATTATTGGTTATACAATCCGATTATGTTAAATGAAACGAAAATAGTAGGACGGTGTCAATTTGTTGTTGACGTTTTCGATCTTGGGTTTGTGACTGTACTCTATGAATGTTTTTCCTGTTGCGCTTTTTTTCATTGCTATCCTGTCGGTGCATTTAAAAACTTGTTTGACTTTTCCCTTTGCTTGCTACAAACCGCTACTTTTACTAATTGTTAATTCAAAATTCATTATTTAGAAATACTAAAGGTTTCCGTGACCTCACCCCAAACACACACATTAGGGGGATGCTCCGCCCCCCCCTCATCTCTACTCCTCGTGGTACATATGTATATGTACCGATTCTAAAGTTTTTCCAATGATATATAAATAGTTTTTTAATATTAATTATTATAAAAAAACTATACGTTTCCGTAACCCCTAAATCATCAAGTGGGATGCTCCAATCCCTCTACCCCCACCCTCCCTTCGCGTATTACATATGTATACATACATACAGTTTGTAAAGTCCTTCTTAATTATTTTCAACTAAATCTATCTATACTTATAATAAAATAATAAAACTGTAACAGGTCCAATTCTGTACATGGCAGATATTTTGAAAAAAAAAATGTACAGTACTCTGTGGCTGATACTGATGCCGAAACTGTATTTTTTTTTATTTTTGTCTGTCTGTCTGTATCCCGGCCGCGCATCAGTCCAAAACTACTGAATGGATTTTAATGAAACTTAGCATGATTTGAGTTCTTACTACAAGGAAGGATAATTTAGCTTTTAATCCCGAAATTCAGCATGGTTCCCTTGGGAGAGGGGATGAAGTTAATTGTAATTTATTAACGCGTGGTCTGATTTCATACGTTCTTTTTAGGGTTCCGTACCCAAAGGGTAAAAACTGGACCCTATTACTGAGATTTCACTGTCCGTCTGTCCATCCGTCCGTCCGTCTGTCACCAGGCTGTATCTCAAGAACGGTGATAGCTAGACAGTTGAAATTTTCACAGATGATGTATTTATGTTGCCGCTATAACAACAAATACAAAAATTTGGCCAAGTGCGAGTCGCACTCGCGCACGTTTAAACAAAAAAACCGGCTAAATGCGAATGGGACTCGCGCATGAAGTCATCGGGTTTGCAGTTCAGATATTACAGACATCACAACCTAAATATTACGTTCCAAATAACTTGACACCTAAAATGTACAGAAACCTTTGAACGTACGGCTCATCTTAAGCTGGCGGTCGGACTTTATCGTATAGGTATGACTTTGACTTTGCTGATAAAGATGCAAAAACTGTTTTATTTTTCTGGCTGTCTGTCTGTATCCCGGCCGCGCATCACTCCAAAACTACTAAATGGATTTGAATGAAACTTAGCACGATTCGAGTTCATACTACGAAGAAGGACATAGAATACTTTCATCCTGAAATTCAGTACGGTTCTCTTGGGAAATGGGATGAAAGTTAAAATGTACACTTAGTTGTAATTTATTAACGCGTAGTCCGATTTCAATCATTCATTTTTTGTTACAATAGTGGTAATTTAATTATTTCAAAGTCCTCAGTTTTGCAGTTAAGAAATTACAGATATCACAAACTAAATATTTCGTTTTAAATAACTTGAACCGCGGAATGTTGAGAAACCCTTGAACGTACGGCTCATCTTAAGAGTCTTTACGCCTTGCGCTATCGTTCAAATTTAGGCATTTATCGTAGCGCGGCGCACACGAGCACACCGTTAGCAAAGATCGAGTGGTCAAAGACGATGTCGCATGGAATAAAACATTTTGATCCTTTTTGAAGTGTTATTTATTTTTGATAAATAATGTGGAATGTTATGTAACTTTGTAAATTCATTTCGCATCTTTACAGTTTACATACAAAGTAGACTTAAATGAACCTAATAATAAACCTCTCATTGACTAACATTAGCACACCTATAACTATAGTCCATTGAAAAGTTACATGAGCTTTGCATTTTTTAGAGCACGCAATTTTATTTTTGAGACATGTATGGGGGTCTTTAGAAGAAGTTTGTCCCCCGGCCGCCATCTTGGAAAAAGGGGTGAAAACACGTATTTTGCGATATCTCAGAAACTATGCGTTTTACAAAATATTCGTCAGGACATAATTTGTAGCAAATTGTTTTGCCTATAAATATGGTACGTATATAACTTTGTGCCCTAAATTAAATATTTAAAAGTTATATGCAAAAATATATTTTTTTACTCTATAACTTTCTTTATACATTTTACAAAAAAATTTTGACCGTATTCCCATGAGCATTGATGAACCTGGTCAACTTTGTAGCGCTGTAAGTGTTAAGTGTTTTAAATGAAATAAATTAAAAATCATAAAAAAAATCCTCAAATGATAATCAACAAGATTGGTCTGAGATATCTTTTTTGTAAAATGAGAAAAAGAAAGTTATAGAGCAAAAAAAAATATATGAAAATTTTCTCACTCTTTTTGGTTATAACTTCTTAAATTTTTTATTTAGGGCAAAAAGTTATATAATCATATTTGTAGGCAAAATAATTTGCAAATTATATGCTGTAGAATTTTTTGTAAGACGCATAGTTTCCAAGATATCGCGAAATAAGTGTTTTCACCCCTTTTCCAAGATGGCGGCCGGAGGACAAGGGTGGCGACCCTACAAACTTGAGGTTAAGCTTCTATGGACCACCCACATATGTCTCAAAAGTAAAATTGCGCCCTCTAAGAAATGCAATATTCGGTCTTAAATTGTTACATTTCAATGGACTACTGTGTAGGTATCTATATTCGATTATGTACTTCTAACCATCATTGTATATAGGCAAATAACTTAGTTTCGTAGTTTGTATACCTGCTTTGTGCATGCATATCTTGGTTCATTATATTTGTATAACTGCCCCGTTGGCGGAGCGGCTTTAGTGGTCGCTACGGAAAGAAAATAAGGTGCGTTTAATATAGAAGTCTTAAATTCTAACTCAGGGTCGGTACTAATTGTTTAATAAAATATATAACGTCTATATTATTATAAACATCTTTTATTTTTAACCAAATCAGTACACGGTACAGACCGTTAGATAGTCTTGCCTTAAATAAAATTATTTCTGAGAGGCATAGATCGTGCTTTTTGATGGCCAATTATTTCGTGTAAAAGACACTTGTTGTAAAAATTTATTACTTCGTTTCCATCTGTTTGGCCAAGTTAATACCTAATATAAAATAAAATAAAGAACAAATAAGAAAAAAAATACATTTTAGCCTCTAGCTAGTTTCAAGTTTTTTTAAAAACTTTTTTCTTATATAGCAACCACGCAACTTTTTGGTTTTTGCCATAGTAAAAAAAAAATTTACCATAAAATGGAACCGACTTCAACACCCAAAGTGTGAAATAACATGTTGAAGTCGGTACCATGATAGTTCAAAAGTACCTATGATCACAATATTGTGCGCATGGTACCGACTTTGACAAGTTATTTCACACTTTTGGGTGTTGAAGTCGGTTCCATTTTTTTTACTATGGCAAAAACCAAAAAGTCGGTTCCATTTTTTGGTTAAAAAATTGATCACAACATAGTTTTAGTAACCCTTGCTACTTACGATATCGATTGTCAATGATTATATCATCAAGATAGGTAAATACTTTTCAGTTATTGGAGTGTAACGCAAAAACGACTTGACTGATTTTGATACAATTTAAATACGACCAAACGACAAGCATCAGCTTTCGAACAAAAAAATAATACTCAAAATCGGTTCACCCTTTCAAAAGTTCTGAGGTAAAAACATAAAAAATACAGACGAATTGAGGACCTCCTCCTTTTTTTGGAAGTCGGTTAAAAATTCAATTCCGATCAGGAATAATAAATCCTAGTTAATAATGAAAAAGGCATGGTCTCAACAAAAATACCTTTACAATAATAAAAGCATACGCATAGATCAAAACAACTAGGTCACGCTATATTTTCATTGCGCACCGTAGTTGCGGCACGTGTAGGGCGCGGGACAAGCACCGATACGTCCTCCCTCCGCGAGCGCTAGGCGCAAACTGAGATGCAAGGTTTTGTTTTTGTGTAGGGAGGACAGAGATGCTGGCTACCGCCTGTGCGGTCGTCCAGCTCCACCGGGTTTTGGGCGAGGGCCTGGCCCTACAATAGCCCGGGAGGGAGAAGTGCCGAAGGCACTTCTCCCGAGACGGGCGTAGAAGGCGAAAAGCGCTTTCTACCTCCGTCTCCTGCGGACGCCGAAAACGTGCCGCTACTATAGGAGGGGTTGACAGCGAGCTCAAGGGCACCACTGTGGTTCGGACCTAAAGAGATGCAAGGCGTTGTGTTCCGTAATTTATAGGTCATATTGAAAAAAAATGTATAAAATAAATTTTTCACTAAATTAACGACAAAATATTATTATTTATTAAATAAAAACTAATGAATTGCATATTTATTTATTTGATAAAATACCAGATTTTGTAGAAATAACAAGAAATTTGAATGGTATTTTTGGGCCAAAAGTGCCCTTACAATCCCTTATTTACTCAGTTGTAACATATATTTATCAAAATGTTATTAATGCACTCCATTGGTGGTAATATGATTGATTTACTGATATTTTTCAATCTGTAAAACGAATAATTTTTGTTCGATAAAAAGACTGTTGAAGTCACACTGATGAAGAAATTTTTGTAAACATGAGTTGGTAAAAAAAATTTTGTCGGATTTCAGTTGTTTTTTTCATTGTTTTGGTTAATGCACTCCACTAAAAAAACAATAAACTTTCTTCCTGCATCATTTAAAAAACAAAAACTTTTATACTTTAGCTGCAATAGCCTTGAGAAAACGGCTGTAAAATGGCTTTGCTGGAATAAGGGCTCTTAAGCCCACAGGCAGCCCGGAACCCCACGGGAAGCCCGACACCCCACGGACAGACCGGCATCCCACGGGCAGCCCGGCACCCCACAGGTAGCACGGCACCCTTATTTAGTTTTGCAAGCTTGCTACGATAAAACTCTAAAATATGGTACATTCACCACAATCAGTTTTTTTAACTATATATCTTTCTTTTGACGGATACATTTCGGAGACTGCGCAATGGTAGTGCACAATGTTGTCTTAGGTTTTCGCGATTATTACACTTAGTAATTAAACATCTTTAACGGTTTAAATCACGTATATTTATCATTATTTTTGTCCCGACGTTTCAAACACTTTGTAGTGATCTTGGTCACGAGGTAACTGTCGGGACAAAAATAATGATAAATATACGTGATTTAATTTGTTTAAAGTTTGAAGTGCACAAGTTTAGTAGATTGTTATACAAGGGTCGAAAGGAATTGATAATTTTCACCTGCGTTCAGCTCTCTACTTTTCATTTCAAATTTAAAGAAAGTAAAAAAGTAGCTTTTCTAAAAATTATTCATTGAAAAAATAACATACTTACTAAAAATTTATTGAGAGGTTAGAACTATTTGTGTTTTTTTTTTTATTGCTTATAGGTAAGCCTTTGACCACAATCTCACCTGATGGTAAGTGATGATGTGGTCGAAGGTGTTAACAGGCTTAACCTAGAATTACTGGCTCTCAAGGACATCTGCAGTAACACACCGTTAGGTGCTTGGCGACAGATTTTCTACTTGAGGGTGGTAGCTAGCCAGGCGGGCATTCGCAATAATGCCCTTCCACCATGTAGTGAAGCTCAAGCCCGCGGCGGGATTCGACCTGCTGCGCGGCAGTCCATAGCCAAAGCCACTGAGCTATCATTGCTTCAACGTATCTTACTTATCTTTTACGTAAAATTTTGTTTGGAATATTTACGGGCGGCAATAGCCCGAATAGGAATCTCTCTGCTTTTAAAAATAGTATGTTTTTATATTATTTAATTTGATTTTAATAACATGAACAGTACCTATTTAAAATTAATGCGGTTATAGTCCAAGTATGAATCGATGACTTACATCCGTGTTAAACACTATACTTTTCATTTAAAAGATGAGGAGAGTAAAAAAATAGAAGTTTTTCTAAATATTTACTAAAAATAATAAAGATGAGCAAAAGATACAAAGATACACTAGGAGTTAGAACAATGAAATTTAGGGAAATTTTTAGTTAGTTTTTTTTTAACCTACACTTTTTACCTTATATTTAGTTACTACCCTGCCAAACATAGGGGAAGGGCGTACAAAATGACATACCTTCTGCCAAATCAATCATAAAACTTTTATTATTAATTATTTTCTATAAAACAATCAGCCTTCGCATACCTTGGTTTGTTATTTACCTAAATTAAAGAGATCATTTCTCTAAATACTACATAAAAAGAAATACAAAACATCAAACAAAATCCGTTTTGTCCACCCTAGGTGGGTCAAACAACATAGGTAACAGGGGTAAAACAGCATATCAAAATTATACAGGAAAGTAAGTCGTTACTTGCACAGCTCGCAAATAAAGGACTTTGTCTTCTTTGGAACGTCTGCGCAATGTGCATGGGCCCAATTGCCACATTTTATGCATTTTAACCAAACTTCCTTTGGCTTGGACCTGGAATACAAATCATTACAATAAATGCAAGCACAATCCTCGTCATCATTGTTTGCACTGTAAGTTTGTAAAGAACTAAAATCTTCTTCGCTGCTCGTGCTGAAATTTAAAATTTCCGTAGCCTTTCGCTTAGTTTTCTTTGCAACAGGAGGAGGAGCTGATTTAGATTTTACTTCTTCCATGTTTGGTGTCGAGGTAAGCAGCAGCACTGTTGGTTTTTTGCGCTGTTTTCGTTTCCCTTGCCCAGCCACAAAGGTTCCTCTCGGTACAGGTGACACACTGACTGGAACAGTGACAATCGTGGAAGGAAGAGGTATCGAATGATTGACTTCTTGTGATGTGCATGTAGTTGGAGTGTGATTTGAAGTCGTGCAATCACGATATGTTGATGGTGTGGGTGGAATTTCCTTAACCAGGGAAGTTGATGGTATGTCCCAAATTTCCGCAGCAGGCATGTCTTCATCAGCTTGAGTTGATAGGACGACTGGACAATCTAATTGACTCATATTTTCTGCTGCCAATTCATGCTGTTCAGGAATGTTCGTTGTTTCAGCCGGCTCAAATAAATGATCAGGGAACACATGTGAATCTACAGGCCATAGACCTGTTTTCTGAAATCCATTGACTGCATTCTGGACTGTGGCAGCTCTGCAATAGGCTTTGTTAAATATTAGGCCTATTTGAAAGTGAGTGACAACCCTGCCTGGATGATTTTTAAGCCAACTAGTCACTTCTTGGTTGAAATATGTTTTTAATGGCCCATAAAAAGACACGTCTAAAGGCTGCATCTGATGAGTACAATGTGGTGGCAAGCACAATAAAATGATGCCATGTTCCTTTGCGAATGTTAAGCTCTCAATTCCTTTATGACTTATGTGCCCGTCCACAATCAAGGGCTTGCTTTCACATGAGTCTGGAAATGCTCCAACCACTTATAAAATACAGTTGTTGTCATCCAACCTGATTCTTGTGCAATGCCTAGAGTGCCAGTTGGCGCTCCATCAATCAACTCTTGTTTCATCAGTTTTCTTGAAAAAATTAAACACGGCGGCACATTATGTCCATTTGCACTCATGCAGCAAACGACTGTCACATGAGACCCTTTTTCAGCACTAGTTAAAGCCCCAACCTGTTTTCGGCCTGTGGTAGCAAATACTTTTTGCGGTCTTTGAACAGTTGATAGAGCTGACTCATCAACGTTATACAACCTATATGGAAGAATCTTATTGGTTTCAACGACGTCTTGATATGTGTTGAAAAAAAGAGCTACTTGCGGTTTGTTGAAAGCTTGGGCTCTTGCAGCAGAAGTAGCTTCAGGTTTCCTCAAAGATATGTCTGGGTTCCGGCGTCTAAATCCAGCCAGCCATTCCCGGCCTGCCATTTTTGTTTGATTATTAAAATTGTGCGGTATTTGATTAACTTCTGCAAACAACCCAAACAGTCGCGTTTCTAAAAGCTTTATGTGCTCAACCAACTCTCGTTCCATCTCCATGGTGAAGACGCTTCTAAACCTGCCCATACCCTTAGCCATTGGAGCTATAGTTTTGTTTTGTTGCTGTGCATGTCTTCTAAGTGTGGCTTGTGGAACACCATAGACTTTTGAAGCCATCAACCAGCCCATTTCGTTATTATGTAGAGCAGCAATAGCTTTCTCCATGGAGATTTTATCCCAATTTTGGCGGTCCGTCTTTCTGACATAATTTCGTGGCATGGTGATTGATTCCTGAACTTAAGCTGCAAGAAAAAAAAATGTTGGGTCAAACGACATAGGATGTCATATTACCCGCTCAAGCGGTATGTCATTCTGTCCGCCATAAAGCTTTATAACCTTGAATACAAATACTAAAGAAAGAAACTATAATATCGAGATCCAAACACATTCGTATAATTTTTTAGTTCAATAACAACAAATATACACAAACACAATGTTACAATAGTTATAATTTACTCACTTTTATGACGAAGCAAAATTAGTCCGAAGAGAACTCGTATCTACACAAAACTTTGTTCTTGCCGTCCGCGTCGCACCGTCGCGCGGGCATCACTGGCATTGCGACAGTATTTGCCCGGTAACTAGGCGGACCTCTAGCGTCTGTTCTGAGTACTAAACAGCTTACGCTTAAGAAATAAAGCTGGTGTGTCGTTAGGTCCACCTGTGTTATTTTGTACGCCTTTCCCCTAGTTGTTATTAATTGTATAACAACAGAGTATTAGACAACGAAAAATCTTAGACATATAACTTTGTTTACACCAATGTTTACCATGGTTACAAGTCATTCCGGCCCAAGGGAAGGAAGCATTTACTATGAGCTTTTCCGAGCCTTAGGTGGGAAGGAGCGTCTCCTACCCGCTATTCAGATCAAACAAACACTACTTTCCGAGAATGAGACATAAAAAAAATATTTTCGATCTACCGTCAAACAAACCGCCGTTTTAAAATCGAAATTCTAAAGAAACGCACAAGGTACTTTGCTTCAACATTTATTGTGCGAACCGGGAAAGAACACTCTGAGTTACTTAACTACTGTCTTCTGGAAAATACAACCCGGGAGTTTTGAAATCCAAAGTAAAAAGCTCCATTCTGAGCTATGGTTTACTTTAAGAGTGCTTCACCGCAGACCACAGTGTTGCTTAATATGAGATAAACAGTGCACAAATGTGAATAATTAGTCTGCAGGTGCGGCAATCGCGAACGAAGTCGCGGGTACAGCTAGTCAATGATAATTCTGAAACAGATGACCGCGGTTGCGAGTCAATACCAAAGATTACAGAGTCGCAGGAAGTTACTGCATGTTACAGGCTACAGAGTCCCCAGATTTATAGACAGCTGAGAGTATTAAACTTGGACGATTCGTTATTCAAAGTCACGACCATCTGTGTTGCCATGCTGGCCTGTCTTCAACAAAAAATATTCGAACACAATAGGGATGCCATTAACATCGCAATCGGTACAAAACAACTGTCAATTATGATTAATTAATCTTTAATTAGCAATTTATCAATGTTCATATAAATATATTGATTTTGTTTAAATTATTTGAAATACTTACTGCCACGAGATCAAAGAGATAAATATATGGTCACAAAAAAAATTACTGGGAGATAAAAGCGTTCATAACTTTAGTTGTTAATAAATTTAGACTCCATGTTTATGATATGTACGTATTCACATATTATGTTGAATTTGTCACATGAGAAAAGAATCAATCTGTTTCTATTTGGCTACTTCGGCGTAACAACTCAAGCGTCGCAACCTTCGTATGGGTTACATATATGAGCCGTTTAGTTTGGAAACGTTGGATCCGTGGGGACCGGGAGCTCATCGTATTTTCCAAAACTTATGAGAGCGCACGGTCGAGCAACGCGTGATCAAAATGCTGGCATCTATTTGGCTTAACGAATAAGCATTGCAATTATACGGGACAATTTTGCCAGCATGCTGGGCACTCTGCCAACTGGTAGTGGCCGTTAGGTGCTTGTCGACAGATTTTCTACTTGAGGGTATGCCAGACGGGCATTCGCAAAATGCCCTACCACCATGCTATAACGACCGCCATCCGAAGACAACAACCGGGACCGACGGCTGAACGTGCCCTCCGTAGCACGGAAGCGCTCAGTAGCAATGTCACCAGCGGTCACCCATCCAACTAATGACCGCGGCGGACATTGCTTAGCTTTGCTAATCGGTTAAGAATGGCTAAGCAAACTTCGCTACGAGCACTTCAAATATATAAAATAATACACACAATTTAAAATAATAAACACTATTTAAAATAATAAAAAAAAAACATTTTAATAATTATTCCATTCACAGAGCTGTAAACATTCAGTGAATCCATGTGTCATTAAATACGTCACGCTCTTGATTGGATGCTACCAGAGCGTGGGATCGCGGTATCCGGGATGTGGCGTGAGTGATTGTCCTACAGTTTAGAACAGCAAAAAGTTTGTGTTTCCTCGCCGAAAGGTAGATGACAGGTACATAAAGGCTACACGAAACATCACTGAGATCTGAGCATAAATATATAGGTACTTGAATTGCAATAGTGCCCTAAAGATTGCCTACATATAAAAATTGACGATAAAAATAAAATGCAATTTATAATAATTAAAGTCCGGGTTTTATTTCCTAAATACAGTAGGTACATATGTATCATGAGGATGGAGAAAAATAAATGAAGCTTCGATATCATCCCAAGCTTTTATTTGTTTCTTAACAATAACCTTACAAGGGTAACTAACTTAAGAAGAAATTATGACCACAATATATTAAAATTAGTCACGGCTGTTGCTTTAGTTACGAGGTAAACGATTGTTAGATTTAAAGAAATATTGTAAGATTTCTAATAATTACAAGAGAACTATTTTCCATTGACCAAATTTGTCGTGTTGATTCTTTACACGTATTTGAATGGCACTCTGTTACACTTGGATCTGCTAAAAAATGATTCTACTAGTGTGAATCCTGAACTATGTAGTTAAGAAACACCTATTTCTCGTCAAAAAGCAATATTTTTCACTGATGATGCTAACACAAACTTTGTTCCACTATCAACGAGTAAAATGTGTTCCAATATTTTTTTAATTACGACCACTGTAAGAATTTCTTCTTAGCGTGAGCAGACAGACATGGCAAGGAAGTTGGCATAGTGCCAGAGCCTTTATCTTCAATGTTGAGTCACCACCTTATCTTGACATTCGGTGTTCGTGACAAATGTACGGGGGCTTATCAGGCTTAGTTTGTATCTGCATGAAGTGCGGAGATCTCTCATGGTTGGATGGTCGTAGCTTTATTCAGGTTGTTGTTGTCTTCATTAGAATCGTGGTACAGTCTAATGTCGCTGTAAGGATTTCCCAACAAGAACATTTTTTTCTCTGTAAGTGTTGGCTGTTGATTTAATTTGTACGGTATCTTATATTAATGAAATTTATATTACATTACTGCTAGAAATATTTTAATGAAAGCTCCGTCGCCACTGTTACAGCGCGTATGTAATGCCGGAAGATTTTTTATTTCTTCTATCGCTGATAGGCTATCTACCTTCTTTTATGTTATTGTGACGGAACAAAGACGAAGCCCGCCTGAATCCCAAATAATGAATTTCACTGCGCCCGTCACACTGTGACGGTTGTTGAGTCTCAGGAGCCCTTAATTTTACTGGCTCTCAAGGACTGTTGCTAGAACACACTGTTAGTTGCTTGGCGACAGAGTTCCAACTTGAGGGTATGGTAGCTACCCAGGTGAGCATTCATGAAGCTCAAGTCGGCGGTAGGGATCGAACCATGAATCTACGGCACCCAGTCCATAGCTATAACTCGGCCATCAGTGCTTCTGCCTGATGGTAAAAAAGATGATGTCGAGATGTTGCACATTCTGACCTAGAAGTGCTGGCTCTCAATGACAGCTCCTGGAACACACTGTTACATGCTTGGCGATAGATTTTCTACTTTACTCTATTTTTTACTTTGCACTTGGTAGCTAGCCAGGTGGGCATTCGCAAAATGTCTCACAACCTACCAAGATGCGACTTCAATATCAGTTCATAGCAAAAACTTTACAAGAGCCAATTTAAGTCCTAAAATTTTGACCATATATTATATTTGGTAAGGATTCCATTGAGTTTAAAATCTTGTAAAGAAAAAGAAGGTATGATATGAAAAATATTTTCATACCTCTACAACTAATCACAATTATTTTCTAAAATTTTGACCATATAGCTATTATATTAGCTAAGGATCCCATTTAGTTTAAAATCATATAAAGAAAAAGAAGGTATGATATGGAAAATATTCTCATACCTCTACAACTAATCACAATTATTTTCTAGAAATATCTTATAATAATTATTTTCTAGAAATACATTTGATATGTTGTTATGTTTTCGCTTCAAAGGGGGGGGGGGGGGGGATAAGTAAGGAATTTAGTTAATAATAACTCTTAATCGCCAATTCGCTATTAGTAATAATTAGTAAATTGGGATGAAAAGTGGCATTTTTTATTCCAGGATGAAAAAATCTGTGCCACCATGAATTTATACAAATGTTTTAAAGATTTTTGCTGAATGACTGAATGACAGACAACGTTAACCAATGCTGGACGTAGAAAAGTGAAACTCATTTAGATTTTTTTCCCTTAGGTTACGTATGACCTGGTGTTGTGATGTTTGTATATAACTCCATACGAGGCTTTATAACTATGCAACTTTTCTCAACTTGCCAAAGTATGATTCATGAGTTCATAACTTTTCAAGGTCTACGTGCATCGTTATGTATTTCCGCGAATTACTTGTAATTATACTTAACGAAGCTCAAAATTAAACCACGATTATAAAATTAAATATTTGAATATCCCGTCATACAGGTGAGTTTCACATTAAGGGCAAAATGTATTTTAAATACATTTTGCCCTTAATAACACTGTGTAAAATAACATATGCCTAACACTGTGTAAAATATAAGTAACAGCGGGACAAGGTCTCAACACCACAATAACTTCAAATTCGCTAAACGCTCCAATGAAATTCATATCAGAGGTGAGGGGCTATGTTTAGAAATAAACGAAGCGCCTGTCAACTCGCCAAATCCGCGGTGCCTACCTCGTACGTCTACGCTAAGTGGGAAACACACCGGTCAAATGTTGAACTGCAAATAAAACCCATGTCACAGAGAAATTTCTCACAATGGTAGTCTTGACAACGATATTGGACGACAGTTCGCTAACCAAGCGCGTTGGCGTAAAGCGGCGTGCCAATTGAAAGCTACATAAATTGATATGACTTCACTGCTAGTAAAAAAATATAATATATATATATATATATATATATATATATACATATATATTTATAAGATTTTTACACTTACTTCTCTTCTACTTATATATATATATATATATATATATATACACAAAATATATACATATTTTGTCACTAAAAAGAAATCAAAGGATTCAGAGAAAAGTAAATGAAGTGGTATATAAAATTCGACATACATACATGTATATTTACACTTTTCGTTATTAATAATTCAACTTCAATTTCACATGAACACCTGGTACCTACCTAGGTAGGTATACTGAATTAATGTGTAGTATTGGTGAAATAATGAACCGTAAACAATAAAGAGCCGCATTTATAAAAGCTTCATTTTGGCTTTTGATTGTTGAATTCTCTTAGGTATTGAAATTTACATATTGAGTGTTACGTTATAATATATCTGCTTATATATGCTTACCTATACTTATACTCTTTAGGAATATACAGGTTTGATGTTTCATTTTGGAAGAATTTTAGTATGTAATGCAATTAGTGAATAAACGATTTATAGCGAGGGCCGTAGATGAATGAGCGACGCGAGTCTATCATGGCCCTCGGTATAAATCCGTTTTATTTAAGTATTGCTTTTAATGAAGAAAACAAGAAGGTTCAGTTAATTAAAATGCACAATGAAATTGGAACAATTACTAAAATTAAGAGTAATTTTCTTATTACTATAATTAGGAAGGTCAACTAGTGAACCGATATTTATTTCCATGTAGTTTGTATTATTTCAAACGACAAAGATGCTTGGAAAGTTCCGCCTCTGCCAAGCTTTCACCTGTCACCTACGTAATTTGAACAAATATTGTAATAGTCATATTATATTGTATATAACACATTGTTAAAATATGTTTAAAAGAATGGCCCCTAGTTTCTTGCCCGTTCTTCTCGCAGTGGCTCTATAATTTTTTTTTTGCTGTACGTGGCAGTACAATGTAGAATATTTCAATATAAACATTTGTAATTGACCTTCATAAGAGCGTCGTAGACGCCTAAATTGAATAAATGATTTTGAATTTGAATTTGAATTTGCGCAAGGAGGTTGTACAGCATTGAGGTGGAGGTCAAATAAATACGAGTATAGTGGTGTGTTCTATATTCAAATGCCAAAATAGTTTTATCGACTGTTTTCAGTTAATTAAATAAGCTTTATAGAGGGGGTCAGATATAAAAAAATATCCTTGCTGATTTTGGCCACCATTGCATCTATTGTCGTTGGTGGTGTGTGCCGCTGTAGAATCTCGTGGACCTAGTTCACGGTACGTAGAAGCTACATATTTTGATTTAACTGTCAAGGTAAAGTTGAATAACAATCTGGAATTATTCTGGAATACTATGATCCACACTGTTCTAACAGTGTGGATTGTGATATTCAATAGGGGGCGAGCCGGTTGCCACCTACTGAGATAGAATCTTGACCCGCATTATAGAATTCCAAAACATATCTGCCGAAAAAGTTAGATACTTTTGCCACCCTTTCGGGAAATTTTATGTTTTTTTATGTACTTTTCTTTGGTTTTTGGTATACTGACATTAGTCTCACCGCCCCGACACGGCGAGAAAGCGAATATGTTATATTTTCTCAAAAAAAAACAGACTATTTAAGTACTTTCTACCCTCCTTTTTTTTTGAAGTGGGTTTAAAAAGGAGATATACCTATTTAAATAAGTAGTACTGTTATTTGGTTTTAGCGGAAAAGCACTAGTTCCTTGTTTTTTTTTATGATTAATGGAAGTTGAAGTTGCGCACTGAAAAAGGGATTAACGCAAATTATGCTACAGCTTCGACTTTAAAAGTTTTCTTTCCATACAAAACCGCCCTCAAAATGCTTGAATTTAAGCACCACATTCAAGCTCCGTCAGGCGTTAGCTATTTTGTAAATGAGTAAAAGGCTGCTTGTAATGTACAGTCAGCACAAATATTTTAATGAATAGTTTTCTATAGAGGTTAGGCAAATGCTTCAACTAAGCCTTAAGGTGTCTGTACTTGACAAAAAGTGTTTAAAGATAAATCCTTGCACATCATAGATAATGATTACAATTGAATTACATTCATAAATGGACGATGTTCCGCGTGATACATTAGGGTTAAGGATGAGGTTAGTTTACGGCATTCCGTAGTTATAGCCCTTTTAGAATCTTCGTTAAACGTATGAATACAAATATTTTTTGATAGATTTCTCGCACTGTGTATGTACCCTTCAGTTGTTGCTTAACTTTATATGTCATTTACGTCTGAACACAAAAACCCTTTGCGCATTGCTAAGTGAGATTATCAATTTCATGAAACGATTATAAGTAAGAGAGTATCGGAAAAATGTTTCGTTTTTTGTACCACAAAGTGTACAACTACACACCCGCTGAATCTTTAATCGGATACAACTCGCGCAAATGGACGACTGTACGTACCTATTGTACTGAATATGTAGATAAATCCTTAATGGATGCTTTTGCGATAAGTTATCTTCCCACCACAAAGCTTTCAGCTTAAGGATAGTGTATGCTAAGCTCTTTCCATAGTCAGTAACAAAGCTATGTTATATTTTAAAATTCCAAGTGATCAAACTCTATGAATTTTGGCACTATTTACCATGAGATAATAAGTAGATAAAACTAGATATATGTGTAACTAAAATTATTTGAAATAATTGATTTGTTCAATTTGAATATACTTATTTTAATTATATTAGTTTACCCCAAAATATATTTATTGCCGTTAAGATTAACCAAGATGCACGGAAAATCCATTTTTACTTCTCTGTGATAACTGATAACGGATAACTGCACTTACTGTCTTATTTTAATTATTCAAACAAAATACAAAAAAAATGGCATAAATCGATTGATGGATATAGGGCTACGGTGATTATCAGCATATGTATGTGTCTATCGTCTCATTGTCCAGCATAATCGATATGTATATTAGTGTATATTTTTGAGAAAGGTCCCTCTATACCATAAATCATAATTCCTATATATTTTGAAGCGGTAGGACACTAACTCCCAGACACCCCTATTTCGCAGGATATGTTTTATCTTCTGTAATGTTTCAACGGAGGTTCCCGAGAGGCCACCGGCCGGCTCAAGGGACTTACGAGGTGTAACCTTCCAAAAAAATCCTTCATCAACTTATAGTCCCTATGTATATCTTGGTACTATAAGTTGATGAAAGATTGAGGATGTTGAGATATAGTATCCTGATGCGAGAGCAGATCTAACAGGAACAGGATAATCAGGAATAATAAACATTCATAATTCTGTTTAATCCATTAACACTATTTACCGTGAGAACTTTAATAATTTTGTAGATAAATAAACAATTTATGATATCGTTAACTTTATTTCTTCGTTATAGTAGTATTGTAGGCAGATAAGAAAGTTAGTAAAGGTATTTGTTATTTAAGTTGGTAGAAACTTCCATTCAGTGCGATGGCTGAGGGTGGGAATCGGCAAATTGTAAAAGTGAGAAGAAATGAAAATTTGAATTAAGTTGGGGCGATTGTTTCAAATCTGAATTACGTTGAAGCATGTTACATTTATGAGGACAGAGATAAAATGGGAAATGATGGTGTTGATGTGATGAAAGAGGATAATTTCGACGCAATTTATAACACAAAGTCAAGCAACCGGATGGCTAATAAAAATTTAGTAGTCAGTAAAACCCACTTGGGCATGACGATATACAACCAATGAGGGACACATATATCTTTTACATTTTTATTTGTTACTTACTCACCAATAGTTAGGTCGTGACAATTCTATATCAACTTACTCTACCCAATAACCTAAACTAATAAATAAACTATATCTAAACATATTATTTTCGTTCCAATATTAAAACGACTTATTTGTCCTCAACGTAACTTTAGTGTTTGTTAATACAAACAATATACAACACAACAGCTACTATAATGAAAGTTTGTAGTCAAAATGCCATTGCAGGCCCACTTTTAGTCCAATGGCTCAAGCCCACTACCAGTTAGCTTCGTGCTACAATTAACAACCCAGCATGCTAGCAGCAATGGATTTAATTTCTTATTTAATGGATTGCAGTGGCAGCATTTTAATCAAGCGTCACATCGATCAAACTAAAAATTTGACTAAACTTATGTAAAACGACATTGTTCATCTGCTGTCCCAATCTTCTAAATGTATTTACCGGACATATATAAGGGAAGGATATACAAGGGATGGAGAAAATGGCACGCCACAAAATATTTTGTGCACGCCACCGATCGCAATGGTTTGCATTTTAGTTCAAAGTAACAAAGTTTACTGTGAAGTATTACGAAAGAACGCGTGTGAGCTTACGTGAGATCTCATTTGCAATTTTGACGCTAAACGGAAGGTTTTATGTGACAATATTATTAAAAAACTGGATTTTTTTCTAAAACAAAAAATAAACTCACATGTGTTTGTACATGACACACCAGACGTAGGAAAACGTACGTTCAAAGAATCGCTGAAGTTTATTATACGAGTATATCTTGATTTAACTTCGTTTAATAAACTGAACTTGTCACAATTCGATTGTTTGATAATTGAAGAATTTTTAATTAATTTTTTTTATACCCAGTCTATTACAATAAGGATTTAAAAGATATTGGAATTTATTAAAATAGATAAATTAACAAGCAAAAAGTCCGGTAACAAACCAGTGAAAACACGGGATCTGATTCCAGACACATCAAACCGTTTGAAGAATCTAACTCGTGCTGCTTTAATATACCTTTACATATTTTCATATACCTAAGCTTGCGCGTCATTATTGAAATGCTAGCCGAGCTAGCAATACGTAATTGTGGTTCGTTTGATCCCTTGCTGTATCTTTATTTCTTTATTTTGAGTTATGTAATTAATATATATTATATTTAAGAATTCATTCCATAACTTTGGAAACACGATTACTTAAAATTTTCTCGATGGAAAAAAAATCCAAAGTAACATCTAAAAAACGAAATAAACCCTTAGTACGGCGTAAATACTTAATAAAGTAATCCGTATTTGAATAATAAAAAAACTACATGTTTCTATAACGTATACACATTAAATTTTTCAAATAAGTATTTATTTTTACTATACGAAGGAAATACTCAAATTCGCGCACGTTCCGCCCATTTTAGTCAGAGCCGCGATGCTTTGTCCCTATCCGCTTTAATAATTCTTCGGCCGTCGGACGGGGACGGATGCTGTTGGCGTGCCTTACTTACGCACACATACGCGGCGCGCCTAAAAAGCTCGGTGCGCCCTTAAAGTTTGACAGCTCACTACAGCTCAGCACGCCGTCTGCAAAAAATGACATCTACAACCCTAATATAAGTTATTTGCCATCTTATTTGCAAAAATAGAAGTCACACTTAGGTTACTTTAATTTGAATTAAATGTATAACTGCAATATTTTATAACCATACATAATGATAACATAAATGTACAATGTATATATTTTTTGTATTAAATGAATCGTTTGAAATTTATAGTATTTAATTGTTATTTTGCCAATACTGATCTATAAAAATATATAGGTGAATTATTTGACAGTTTGTCTTTGCCCTCATCAAAATACCGGCAAACTAGAAGCATAGACACTGTCAACAAAAGGCATGCTAAATTTCAGCGAGTTTATACACTATGTATTTAAATTATGTCAAAAATACATTTGTATGTTCCCCGTGGGGTGCTGGGCTAGAATGTCACCCAGAAAAAAGAAGAGCTCAGTAGGTAGTAGATAAATGCAACTAGGGATCACCCATCCAGAAATTTTATAATAAACAAGTTAGCCGGAAAATGATGCAATACCTATAATTACTGCAAAATTGTTAAAAAGAAAGTGAAAGTAATTTATTATTTTTACGAACCAAGATGTATTCGAGTGGTATCGCCATCATGTGTATGTATACGTACCATACTTATAGCACTATAAAGGGTGTCCCAAGAAGTAGTGATATACTGAAGCTGGAAGGTTCAGTATATCACTACTGAACCTTATATTATTATATATAAGAATTTATTATTATTATTATTATATATATTTACTATTTATTTACTATTCGAATAAGCATTGCAATTCAACGGGGCAATGCTGCCAGCATGCTGGGCACGCTGCCAACTGGGAGTGGGCTGGAGCATTTGGACTGCCTATGAGTCTGCTATGACTTATAGGTGTCTAAATGCTTATATTGTAGTAGCTGTAGTGTTGTATATAGTTCATAGTATTTTGTTTAATAAAGGCATACAGCCGGAATAAAAAAAAAAAAAAAAAGCTGGAATGTAGAGGACCTTGAGGGCTATCTGAATCACCCCCATGTATGTTCCGCGATTATTCGTATTTTCGGAGTTATGACATTTTTTTAAATTTTCACCTATCGCCGATTACGATGAGGTTTTAATTTATGGTGACGAAAATTAATGTGGTAGATGCTTGATTTTTTTTGTGTGCTAAGCTGATAGCTAGGCCAATTCAGTATGGCAACATTTACTATCGTTAGATATTTGAATGAAATAAAAAAAGAGTTAAATGCCAAGAAAGATAAAATTACCCAGTGAAAGAAGTTGTGTGTTACAACGACGTTACAATGACGGTGACAACGAAGACGACATGACAACGACATGACAGCGATGACAACGACATGAAAACGACATGACAACGACATGACAATGACATGACAACGAAGTGACATTGAAGTGCCAACAAAGTGACAACGACGTGACGATGACGTGACAACGATATGTCAAAGACATGACGACATGACGACATGACAACTACATGACAACGATAAAACAACGAATTGACAATGACGTGACATCGACGTGACAACGACGTGACAACGACGTAACAGCGACGTGACAACGATGTGACAACGACATGACAACGATATGACAACGACATGACAACGTCGTTCCGAAGTGACAATAAAGTGACAACGAAGTGACATTGAGGTGACAACAAAGTGACAACGACGTGACAACGACGTGAAAACGACGTTAAAACGACGGTACAATGACGGTGACAACGAAGACGACATGACAACGACATGACAACGATGACAACGACATGAAAACGACATGACTACGACATGACAACGAAGTGACATTGAAGTGACAACAAAGTGACAACGAAGTGACAACGATGTGATAACGACATGACAACGACGTGACAACGACGTGACAACAACGTGACAACGACGTGACAACGACGTGACAACGACGTGACAACGACGTGAAAACGACGTTACAACGACGTTACAATGACGGTGACAACGAAGACGACATGACAACGACATGAAAACGACATGACAACGACATGACAATAACATGACAACGAAGTGACATTGAAGTGCCAACAAAGTGACAACGAAGTGACAACGACGTGACGATGACGTGACAACGATATGTCAAAGACATGACGACATGACAACTACATGACAACGATAAAACAACGAATTGACAATGACGTGACATCGACGTGACAACGACGTGACAACGACGTAACAGCGACGTGACAACGATGTGAAAACGACGTTAAAACGACGTTACAATGACGGTGACAACGAAGACGACATGACAACGATGACAACGACATGAAAACGACATGACTACGACATGACAACGACGTGACAACGAAGTGACAACGACATGACAACGACATGACAACGAAGTGACATTGAAGTGACAACAAAGTGACAACGAAGTGACATTGAAAAGACAAGAAAGTGACAACCACGTGACAACGACATGACAACGACATGAGAACGACGTGACAACGACATGACAACAAAGTGACAACGACATGACAACAACATGACAACGACATGACAACGATATGACAACGACATGACAACGAAGTGACAACGACATGACAACGAAGTGACATTGATAAGACAAGAAAGTAACAACGACGTGACAACGAAGTGACAACGAAGTGACAATGAAGTGACAACGAAGTGACAACGATATGACGACATGACAACTACATGTCAACAACATGACACCGAATTGACAATGACGTGACAACAACGTGACAACGACATGACAACAACATGACAATGACATGACAACGAAGTGACAACGACATGACAACGAAGTGACATTGAAAAGACAAGAAAGTGACAACGACGTGGCAACGAAGTGACAATGAAGTGACAACGAAGTGACAATGAAGTGACAACGATATGACAAAGACATGACAACGAAATGACAACGACATGACAACGTCGTTCCGAAGTGACAATAAAGTGACAACGAAGTGACATTGAAGTGACATTGAAGTGACAACGACGTGAAAACGACGTTAAAACGACGTTAAAACGACGTTACAATGACGGTGACAACGAAGACGACAAGTGACATTGAAGTGACAACAAAGTGACAACGACGTGACAACGACGTGACAACGAAGTGACAACGACATGACAACGAAGTGACATTGAAGTGACAACAAAGTGACAACGAAGTGACAACGATGTGATAACGACATGACAACGACGTGAAAACGACGTTAAAACGACGTTACAATGACGGCGACAACGAAGGCGACATGACAACGACATGACAACGATGACAACGACATGAAAACGACATGACTACGACATGACAACGACGTGACAACGAAGTGACAACGAAGTGACAACGAAGTGACAACGAAGTGACAGACGTTAAAACGACGTTACAATGACGGTGACAACGAAGACGACATGACAACGATGACAACGACATGAAAACGACATGACTACGACATGACAACGACGTGACAACGAAGTGACAACGACATGACAACGACATGACAACGAAGTGACATTGAAGTGACAACAAAGTGACAACGAAGTGACATTGAAAAGACAAGAAAGTGACAACCACGTGACTACGACATGACAACGACATGAGAACGACGTGACAACGACATGACAACGAAGTGACAACGACATGACAACAACATGACAACGACATGACAACGATATGACAACGACATGACAACGAAGTGACAACGACATGACAACGAAGTGACATTGATAAGACAAGAAAGTAACAACGACGTGACAACGAAGTGACAACGAAGTGACAATGAAGTGACAACGAAGTGACAACGATATGACGACATGACAACTACATGTCAACAACATGACACCGAATTGACAATGACGTGACAACAACGTGACAACGACATGACAACAACATGACAATGACATGACAACGAAGTGACAACGACATGACAACGAAGTGACATTGAAAAGACAAGAAAGTGACAACGACGTGGCAACGAAGTGACAACGAAGTGACAATGAAGTGACAACGAAGTGACAATGAAGTGACAACGATATGACAAGGACATGACAACGAAATGACGACATGACTACGACATGACAATGACGTGACAACGAAGTGACAACGACATGACAACGACATGAGAGCGACGTAACAACGACATGACAACGAAGTGACAACGACATGACAACGTCGTTCCGAAGTGACAATAAAGTGACAACGAAGTGACATTGAAGTGACATTGAAGTGACAACGACGTGAAAACGACGTTAAAACGACGTTAAAACGACGTTACAATGACGGTGACAACGAAGACGACAAGTGACATTGAAGTGACAACAAAGTGACAACGACGTGACAACGACATGACAACGAAGTGACATTGATGTGACAACAAAGTGACAACGAAGTGACAACGATGTGATAACGACATGACAACGACGTGAAAACGACGTTAAAACGACGTTACAATGACGTTACAATGACGGCGACAACGAAGGCGACATGACAACGACATGACAACGATGACAACGACGTGACAACGAAGTGACAACGAAGTGACAACGAAGTGACAACGAAGTGACAACGAAGTGACAACGAAGTGACAACGACGTGACAACGAAGTGACAACGAAGTGACAACGAAGTGACAACGAAGTGACAACGATATGACAAAGACATGACAACGAAATGACGACATGACTAAGACATGACAATGACGTGACAACGAAGTGACAACGACGTGACAACGACGTGACAACGACGTGACAACGACGTGAAAACGACGTTACAACGACGTTACAATGACGGTGACAACGAAGACGACATGACAACGACATGACAGCGACGACAACGACATGAAAACGACATGACAACGACATGACAATAACATGACAACGAAGTGACATTGAAGTGCCAACAAAGTGACAACGAAATGACAACGACGTGACGATGACGTGACGATGACGTGACAACGATATGTCAAAGACATGACGACATGACGACATGACAACTACATGACAACGATAAAACAACGAATTGACAATGACGTGACATCGACGTGACAACGACGTGACAACGACGTAACAGCGACGTGACAATGAAGTGACAACGAAGTGACAATGAAGTGACAACGATATGACAAAGACATGACAGCGAAATGACGACATGACTACGACATGACAATGACGTGACAACGAAGTGACAACGACATGACAACGACATGAGAGCGACGTAACAACGACATGACAACGAAGTGACAACGACATGACAACGTCGTTCCGAAGTGACAATAAAGTGACAACGAAGTGACATTGAAGTGACATTGAAGTGACAACGACGTGAAAACGACGTTAAAACGACGTTAAAACGACGTTACAATGACGGTGACAACGAAGACGACAAGTGACATTGAAGTGACAACAAAGTGACAACGACGTGACAACGACGTGACAACGAAGTGACAACGACATGACAACAAAGTGACAACGAAGTGACAACGAAGTGACAACGAAGTGACAACGAAGTGACAACGAAGTGACATTGATAAGACAAGAAAGTAACAATGACGTGACATCGACGTGACAACGACGTGACAACGACGTAACAGCGACGTGACAACGATGTGACAACGACATGACAACGATATGACAACGACATAACAACGTCGTTCCGAAGTGACAATAAAGTGACAACGAAGTGACATTGAAGTGACAACAAAGTGACAACGACGTGACAACGACGTGACAACGAAGTGACAACGAAGTGACAACGACGTGACGATGACGTGACAACGATATGTCAAAGACATGACGACATGACGACATGACAACTACATGACAACGATAAAACAACGAATTGACAATGACGTGACATCGACGTGACAACGACGTAACAGCGACGTGACAACGATGTGACACCGACATGACAACGAAGTGACAACGAAGTGACAACGAAGTGACAACGAAGTGACAACGAAGTGACAACGAAGTGACAACGAAGTGACAACGAAGTGACAACGAAGTGACAACGAAGTGACAACGAAGTGACAACGAAGTGACAACGAAGTGACAACGAAGTGACAACGAAGTGACAACGAAGTGACAACGAAGTGACAACGAAGTGACAACGAAGTGACAACGAAGTGACAACGATATGACAAAGACATGACAACGAAATGACGACATGACTGAGACATGACAATGACGTGACAACGAAGTGACAACGAAGTGACAACGAAGTGACAACGAAGTGACAACGAAGTGACAACGAAGTGACAACGAAGTGACAACGAAGTGACAACGAAGTGACAACGAAGTGACAACGAAGTGACAACGAAGTGACAACGAAGTGACAACGAAGTGACAACGAAGTGACAACGAAGTGACAACGAAGTGACAACGATATGACAAAGACATGACAACGAAATGACGACATGACTGAGACATGACAATGACGTGACAACGAAGTGACAACGAAGTGACAACGAAGTGACAACGAAGTGACAACGAAGTGACAACGAAGTGACAACGAAGTGACAACGAAGTGACAACGAAGTGACAACGAAGTGACAACGAAGTGACAACGAAGTGACAACGAAGTGACAACGAAGTGACAACGAAGTGACAACGAAGTGACAACGAAGTGACAACGATATGACAAAGACATGACAACGAAATGACGACATGACTAAGACATGACAATGACGTGACAACGAAGTGACAACGACGTGACAACGAAGTGACAACGAAGTGACAATGAAGTGACAACGAAGTGACAATGAAGTGACAACGATATGACAAAGACATGACAACGAAATGACGACATGACAATGACAACGAAGTGACAACGAAGTGACAACGACATGACAACAACATGACAACGACATGACAACGATATGACAACGACATGACAACGAAGTGACAACGACATGACAACGAAGTGACATTGATAAGACAAGAAAGTAACAATGACGTGACATCGACGTGACAACGACGTGACAACGACGTAACAGCGACGTGACAACGATGTGACAACGACATGACAACGATATGACAACGACATAACAACGTCGTTCCGAAGTGACAATAAAGTGACAACGAAGTGACATTGAAGTGACAACAAAGTGACAACGACGTGACAACGAAGTGATAACGAAGTGACAACGAAGTGACAACGATATGACAAAGACATGACAACGAAATGACGACATGACTACGACATGACAATGACGTGACAACGAAGTGACAACGACATAACAACGACATGAGAACGACGTAACAACGACATGACAACGAAGTGACAACGACATGACAACGTCGTTCCGAAGTGACAATGAAGTGACAACGAAGTGACAACGAAGTGACAACGAAGTGACAACGAAGTGACAACGAAGTGACAACGAAGTGACAACGAAGTGACAACGAAGTGACAACGAAGTGACAACGAAGTGACAACGAAGTGACAACGATATGACGACATGACAACTACATGTCAACAACATGACACCAAATTGACAATGACGTGACAACAACGTGACAACGACATGACAACAACATGACAATGACATGACAACGAAGTGACAACGACATGACAACGAAGTGACATTGAAAAGACAAGAAAGTGACAACGACGTGACAACGAAGTGACAACAAAGTGACAACGAAGTGACAACGAAGTGACAATGAAGTGACAACGAAGTGACAATGAAGTGACAACGATATGACAAAGACATGACAACGAAATGACGACATGACTACGACATGACAATGACGTGACAACGAAGTGACAACGACATGACAACGCCATGAGAACGACGTAACAACGACATGACAACGAAGTGACAACGACATGACAACGAAGTGACAACGACATGACAACGTCGTTCCGAAGTGACAATAAAGTGACAACGAAGTGACATTGAAGTGACAACAAAGTGACAACGACGTGAAAACGACGTTAAAACGACGTTACAATGACGGTGACAACGAAGACGACAAGTGACATTGAAGTGACAACAAAGTGACAACGACGTGACAACGACGTGACAACGAAGTGACAACGACATGACAACAAAGTGACAACGAAGTGACAACGAAGTGACAACGAAGTGACAACGAAGTGACATTGATAAGACAAGAAAGTAACAATGACGTGACATCGACGTGACAACGACGTGACAACGACGTAACAGCGACGTGACAACGATGTGACAACGACATGACAACGATATGACAACGACATAACAACGTCGTTCCGAAGTGACAATAAAGTGACAACGAAGTGACATTGAAGTGACAACAAAGTGACAACGACGTGACAACGACGTGACAACGAAGTGACAACGAAGTGACAACGACGTGACGATGACGTGACAACGATATGTCAAAGACATGACGACATGACGACATGACAACTACATGACAACGATAAAACAACGAATTGACAATGACGTGACATCGACGTGACAACGACGTAACAGCGACGTGACAACGATGTGACACCGACATGACAACGAAGTGACAACGAAGTGACAACGAAGTGACAACGAAGTGACAACGAAGTGACAACGAAGTGACAACGAAGTGACAACGAAGTGACAACGAAGTGACAACGAAGTGACAACGAAGTGACAACGAAGTGACAACGAAGTGACAACGAAGTGACAACGAAGTGACAACGAAGTGACAACGAAGTGACAACGAAGTGACAACGAAGTGACAACGATATGACAAAGACATGACAACGAAATGACGACATGACTGAGACATGACAATGACGTGACAACGAAGTGACAACGAAGTGACAACGAAGTGACAACGAAGTGACAACGAAGTGACAACGAAGTGACAACGAAGTGACAACGAAGTGACAACGAAGTGACAACGAAGTGACAACGAAGTGACAACGAAGTGACAACGAAGTGACAACGAAGTGACAACGAAGTGACAACGAAGTGACAACGAAGTGACAACGATATGACAAAGACATGACAACGAAATGACGACATGACTGAGACATGACAATGACGTGACAACGAAGTGACAACGAAGTGACAACGAAGTGACAACGAAGTGACAACGAAGTGACAACGAAGTGACAACGAAGTGACAACGAAGTGACAACGAAGTGACAACGAAGTGACAACGAAGTGACAACGAAGTGACAACGAAGTGACAACGAAGTGACAACGAAGTGACAACGAAGTGACAACGAAGTGACAACGATATGACAAAGACATGACAACGAAATGACGACATGACTAAGACATGACAATGACGTGACAACGAAGTGACAACGACGTGACAACGAAGTGACAACGAAGTGACAATGAAGTGACAACGAAGTGACAATGAAGTGACAACGATATGACAAAGACATGACAACGAAATGACGACATGACAATGACAACGAAGTGACAACGAAGTGACAACGACATGACAACAACATGACAACGACATGACAACGATATGACAACGACATGACAACGAAGTGACAACGACATGACAACGAAGTGACATTGATAAGACAAGAAAGTAACAATGACGTGACATCGACGTGACAACGACGTGACAACGACGTAACAGCGACGTGACAACGATGTGACAACGACATGACAACGATATGACAACGACATAACAACGTCGTTCCGAAGTGACAATAAAGTGACAACGAAGTGACATTGAAGTGACAACAAAGTGACAACGACGTGACAACGAAGTGATAACGAAGTGACAACGAAGTGACAACGATATGACAAAGACATGACAACGAAATGACGACATGACTACGACATGACAATGACGTGACAACGAAGTGACAACGACATAACAACGACATGAGAACGACGTAACAACGACATGACAACGAAGTGACAACGACATGACAACGTCGTTCCGAAGTGACAATGAAGTGACAACGAAGTGACAACGAAGTGACAACGAAGTGACAACGAAGTGACAACGAAGTGACAACGAAGTGACAACGAAGTGACAACGAAGTGACAACGAAGTGACAACGAAGTGACAACGAAGTGACAACGAAGTGACAACGATATGACGACATGACAACTACATGTCAACAACATGACACCAAATTGACAATGACGTGACAACAACGTGACAACGACATGACAACAACATGACAATGACATGACAACGAAGTGACAACGACATGACAACGAAGTGACATTGAAAAGACAAGAAAGTGACAACGACGTGACAACGAAGTGACAACAAAGTGACAACGAAGTGACAACGAAGTGACAATGAAGTGACAACGAAGTGACAATGAAGTGACAACGATATGACAAAGACATGACAACGAAATGACGACATGACTACGACATGACAATGACGTGACAACGAAGTGACAACGACATGACAACGCCATGAGAACGACGTAACAACGACATGACAACGAAGTGACAACGACATGACAACGAAGTGACAACGACATGACAACGTCGTTCCGAAGTGACAATAAAGTGACAACGAAGTGACATTGAAGTGACAACAAAGTGACAACGACGTGAAAACGACGTTAAAACGACGTTACAATGACGGTGACAACGAAGACGACAAGTGACATTGAAGTGACAACAAAGTGACAACGACGTGACAACGACGTGACAACGAAGTGACAACGACATGACGACGAAGTGACATTGAAGTGACAACAAAGTGACAACGAAGTGACAACGATGTGATAACGACATGACAACGGCGTGAAAACGACGTTAAAACGACGTTACAATGACGGCGACAACGAAGACGACATGATAACGATGACAACGACATGAAAACGACATGACTACGACATGACAACGACGTGACAACGAAGTGACAACGAAGTGACAACGAAGTGACAACGAAGTGACAACGAAGTGACAACGATATGAATAAGACATGACAACGAAATGACGACATGACTACGACATGACAATGACGTGACAACGAAGTGACAACGACGTGACAACGACGTGACAACGACGTGAAAACGACGTTACAACGACGTTACAATGACGGTGACAACGAAGACGACATGACAACGACATGACAGCGACGACAACGACATGAAAACGACATGACAATAACATGACAACGAAGTGACAGCGACGACAACGACATGACAACGACATGACAATAACATGACAACGAAGTGACATTGAAGTGCCAACAAAGTGACAACGAAGTGACAACGACGTGACGATGACGTGACAACGATATGTCAAAGACATGACGACATGACAACTACATGACAACGATAAAACAACGAATTGACAATGACGTGACATCGACGTGACAACGACGTGACAACGACGTAACAGCGACGTGACAACGAAGTGACAACGACATGACAAAGAAGTGACATTGAAGTGACAACAAAGTGACAACGATGTGATAACGACATGACAACGACGTGAAAACGACGTTACAATGACGGTGACAACGAAGACGACATGACAACGACATGACAACGATGACAACGACATGACAACAACATGACAACGACATGACAACGATATGACAACGACATGACAACGAAGTGACAACGACATGACAACGAAGTGACATTGAAAAGACAAGAAAGTGACAACCACGTGACAACGACATGACAACGACATGAGGACGACGTGACAACGACATGACAACGAAGTGACATAGAAGTGACAACGAATTGACAATGACGTGACAACGACATGACAACGACAGGTCGACGACATGACGATGACATGACTACGACGTGACAACGACATGACAACGAAATGACAACGACATAACAACGATAAGACAACGACATGACAACGATATGACGACATGACAACTACATGTCAACAACATGACAACGAATTGACAATGACGTGACATGACAATAACATGACAACGACATGACAACGACATGAAAACGACGTGACACCAAATCGACAATGACGTGACAACAACGTGACAACAACGTGACAACGACGTGACTACGACGTGACAACGACGTAACAACGACGTGACAATGACATGACAACGAAGTGACAACGACATGACAACAACATGACAACGACATGACAACGATATGACAACGAAGTGACAACGAAGTGACAACGACATGACAACGAAGTGACATTGAAAAGACAAGAAAGTGACAACGACGTGACAACGAAGTGACAACGAAGTGACAACGAAGTGACAACGAAGTGACAACGAAGTGACAATGAAGTGACAACGAAGTGACAACGAAGTGACAACGATATGACAAAGACATGACAACGAAATGACGACATGACAATGACGTGACAACGAAGTGACAACGACATGACAACGACATGAGAACGACGTGTCAACGACATGACAACGAAGTGACATAGAAGTGACAACGAATTGACAACGACATGACGACGACATGACGATGACATGACTACGACATTACAACGACGTGACAACGACATGACAACGACATGACAACGACATGACAACGACATGACAACGATAAGACAACGACATGACAACGATATGACAAAGACATGACAACGATATGACGACATGACGACATGACAACTACATGACAACTACATGTCAACAACATGACAACGGATTGACAATGACGTGACAACAACGTGACAACGACGTGACAACGACGTAACAACGACGTGTCAATGACATGTCAACGACATGACAACGAAATGACAACGACATGACAAAGACATGACAACGACATGACAACGACATGACAACGACATGACAACGACATGAAAACGACGTGACAACGACATGACGATGACATGACAACGACATGACAACGTAAAAAAACGTAGACAAATATAAGTGTAAATTTATTAATTTATTCAATATCTTTGTATCGAAGTGAGGAACATTCGCAGTTTCTTATAATAAAAGGATTTACAGTTGTGAAAGCATTATTTTGTCTTGATTTATATCTGGGATTTCCGGGGAATGTGTTTCTAATTATTGCGTGAGCAACATTAAGTAGCTTTTATACTTATAATTACAAAAAATAACACGTTAACACAAAAGCCCAGTACGAAATTGTTCATTATTTCATCAGGCCAGTATTCTTCCGTAAATGCCGGTCACATACTCTGCAATCCAAAGTAGTAGAATACTGGAAATTTTATTTGCCAATATTTCAATCACCGTATAAAGTGACTATTTCAGCACTGCCATAAAATATTTCCTTTAATTCATATAGAAAAAGTGTTACAAATGCTACGGTATTAGATACCTGCTTCTCATTATCAAAAGTTAACATCATAAAAATTGTTTCAGATTGTCCCCCTGAGATATGTATCGAAGAAACTCAGACTGAGTTACCGTCCGCACCTGCGACAACTAGTAAGTACGATGAAGAGACTTAAAACTACAAATTTTGTTCGAATCTCAAACCTGCTCTACCCTCTTAACTCAACTCTTTATTTATTTAAATTCAGCCTCAACAGAGATTTAGCGCTGATTGAGAGAAGCCAAGTTTTACTCGTAGAGGATTTTGCCTTGATTTAACATAAAACTGGGCAAATGTTAGACTCAGTTTTTTCAAGTTTTACGACGCAACACATCATGAAATATAAAATGATTGTTCGTTTTGATCACTGTTTGGAATCCTTATTATAAATCAGTGTTATAGTTCAGATTCCTAAGAGTCGTTACATTTTCAATATTTTTTTTTTCACACCTCGTTATCAAAAAAATCTAATCTTGATAACTTTAACTAGAGACCATGAATATCGACCACGATCTGTACACTTTTTAATGTTAGAAAGACAGCTGGAAAATAGTTTCACTCAACGAAAGCTGGACGATATTAAAAAAATAATAATAATATATATTAAAATATTTTATTACAAGAATTGTTTCTTCAGAAAATATCTAAAATTCAGGTTTTATATTGATTTATATTCTGCTAACGAGCGAAAGAGATCTGTAAGCTCATAAAATACGGACAAACACACAGCAGAGTGGCTTTAATAGAGTCTGGGTACGGAAGTACATCGTTTCAAATGTACAATTTAAAGCTTAACTGTAAGCTGCTTTGGAAGTACATATCAAAATTAATTAACCTTTTTGTTCAGCTCAAACGAGACATGTTAGTTTTATCAGTAATATTTTATGTTATACATATTTAAAAACCATGTTTCATTCGCTAATTTCTTAAAATATTACTGATAAAACTAACATTTCTAAATAAATCCATATGTGAGCTGATTCAATGGACCAACTTTGGGACAAATGAGCTAACGTTATTAGTTACTAACGGGATAAGTCGAAGTGCTCGTAGCAAAGTTTGCTTAGCCATTCTGAATCGATCAGCAAAGTTAAGCAACGTCCGCCGCGGTCAAGACTTGGATGGGTGACCGCTGGTTGGACATTACTACAAAGCGCTTCCGTGCTTCGGAGGGCACGTTAAGCCGTCGGTCCCGGCTGTTGTTTTAGGACGGCAGTCAGTTAGTTTATAACTGTTAAACCTACATGCATTATGTTTTGGTTTTTAGTTTATGTATCCTTAGTGTTCGTTTATGTGATTGACCGTCTATAAAACCGGGCCACCCGCTCTAGATTAAATCAACTAGGCTGGGTCCAGAGCCGGCCCTTTTCAGCCACCGATACCTTATTAGTAGGCTTAAAATTCTTTAGTTCTTACTTCAATTCTATTCGTAAAGTAGCAATTAAAGATTAAACGGATATATACTTCATGTCTAGTTTGCCAAAATTTTCAGAATTTTAATATACTTTATAATTTTTGAAGCGCTCGTAGCGAAGTTTGCTTAGCCATTCTGAATCGATCAGCAAAGTTAAGCAACGTCCGCCGCGATCAGGAGTTGGATGGGTGACCGCTGGTGACATTTCTACTGAGCGCTTCCGTGCTTCGGAGGCACGTTAAGCCGTCGGTCCCGGTTGTTGTCTTAGGATGGCAGTCGTTACAGCATGGTGGAAGGGCATTTTGCGAATGCCCGCCTGGCTAGCTACCACCCTCAAGTTGAAAATCTGCCGCCAAGCACCTAACGGTGTGTTCCGGCAGCTGTCCTTGAGAGCCAGTAATTCTAGGTTAGCCTGAACAACATCTTCGACCACATCATCATTTACCATCAGGTGAGATAGTGGTCAAAGGCTAACCTATAAGGCATAAAAAAAAATTAAAAATATTTTATTACGAGCTCCAGATCGAAAAAAAACATCGCGGTTTTTATTGATGTTACCGCAGATTATTTATTCGTAGTGTTACCGTGAAAGTATATAAGAGTTATTAATTTAGAACAATTTTCAAAAATATAAACACCGATATTCATGAAGCCGATATGATTGCCGTGACATATAATTTGACTACACTACACTAAAGCTTTCTTCGGCTACACTAAGCTTTCACTCGGACTCCAGAATTAAATATTATTTACTACCTACTTTATTATTGTTTAAAAAGGATCAAAGTTAAATCTTGATAAGCTAAATACCTAACTTATTTCATTACACAGGTGAGGAGAGTGATGCGGGCGAGACAGAGGACCATGCGTCTTCAGAAAACTCTCCGATGCGGCGGAGGCGGGGTGGCATCTTGAAAGGAGGTCGCCTGTGGAAATCCCTCGATAAGGAAACCGAGAAGGATATCGAACAAGTATGTCATTGACAGTGAAAGTGTAATACGTTGTAGATTACTTACTGAATACTTAACGTATATACTGCAATATTTATACTGGAACTTATGTATGCAATATAAAGACCAGGCTAACAAAAGAACACAAATATGTCTTTAGAGTCATTTAAAGTACTTATCAAAAGTTGAAGGGCAGTCTTGGCCGCCCTAGTATCTTCCGTGTTTTAACTATAACGAGAAAATTATTATTTTACTAGTTGTTTATCTCGGTGTTAGTATATAATTTAATAGCAGTGAGAGTCGAAACAAATTCTTTGCCGTGTTTGATTAGTTTCTGTTCGAATTTATATCATTTGAATCTATCAATATATAATATGTAATCCTATTTACTAAACTACGTCGATAGATGTTTATTCTTAATCACATCTAACCACTCCAATATACGCCTTCATGTTTGCGAGAACTCGTTACCGGTAGTGCTTGGAAACCTATGTATTTATATATCCCTATTTAAAAAATGTCGCCCAATGCACGATTGCGACAAGTTTGAATAGGTAAATCTCTAAACTAAACCTATTTTGCACCGCATTAATTCAAAGAATTTGTATGCCTGCATTATTTTAATAAATGTTTATAACTGTTAAACCTACATGCATTATGTTTTGGTTTTTAGTTTATGTATCCTTAGTGTTCGTTTATGTGATTGACCGTCTATAAAACCGGGCCACCCGCTCTAGATTAAATCAACTAGGCTGGGTCCAGAGCCGGCCCTTTTCAGCCACCGATACCTTATTAGTAGGCTTAAAATTCTTTAGTTCTTACTTCAATTCTATTCGTAAAGTAGCAATTAAAGATTAAACGGATATATACTTCATGTCTAGTTTGCCAAAATTTTCAGAATTTTAATATACTTTATATATTTTCCACATCATAGTAAGATTGTTTTCTATTACCGTATTTTGTGATTCAAACTGTAAATGATACATGTGTTTATCACACTAAGTAAGTTAACTTTCATTATATTTTTTATTTAATCAAGAGTTCTTTTTCAAGAAATTCTATATATTCTCAAGCTGACCTACTTTAAGCATTATAAATTGGGTATTTTGGTAATAATGTCATCATCATTAACTATATCAGAAGTGAAAGTTGTAAGCGTTGTGAAATGTGAACGTAAAATTAACTGATGCTGCAAATTGTGGTCTAATAAAATAATCGTAATCATAATTTCATTTGCACTTTAGAGTCTATGGAGTTTTATATTACCCTTCATAAAAATTTCCACATACTCTAACTTAAAGTTTTCACATTTTATACACGAGGAATTAAAATTTATTCGCTCGTGTTTATAAACTTGTGATTTTGGAATATGGATATCGTTTATATCACGCACCTTCTGGATTTAATTCAATCGGTATATGTCTTCGAGTATATTAGTAATTATTTAAGACCAAAGCAACTAACTAGGTATAAGTATAAATATTTATCAAAATCCTTTCAACTGTTTTGAAAGTGACTGGCAACAAATACATAAAGTCAAAGAGCATGAACCAAAACACGCAAATGCAATAACAAATTAACCTAAACATATATTTCTTATCTGTACTCTAAGGATAAAGTAGCATGTTTATTTATGCCACAAGTACGGTAAACCATGTAAGTAATCACATTTTCATGCATCGCTCTAGATATTGCACATCTCCGGGAAATGCATACGCGCACATATCGGAAATGAAGCCGATTCTGATTTCCCTTTTTCGAGCTTCGAACGCTGGGAGCTCAACAAATTGAGGCACAAGCATGAAATTCTATTTAAAGTCATTATTATCTTTGTCTATCGAGGTTACAGATTCAATGTGACCTAAAGTAGGTCATTGCTGTACCAATTATTTGAACGAATGCAAAATGAAATTAAAACTTTACCGCAAACTCGTACACTTTGCGGTAGAGTTTTAATTACATTATAATTTTCAAATAAATTACATTGTTGTAAATTGAAGGTACACATTAGTAAATACATATCGTATACACATAGTTACAGTGTGTTATTTGTTAAATAGGTTGAGGACCAGCGCTCAATCACAACAGCCAGTGACGAAGATGGATCAATCACACCAAGGGCGGTGCGTTTCGTAGAAAGACCTTCACAGTCATCTGCAGAAGAACCTACAGAAAAGAAAGAAGAACCCCATACCAACAGTGATCCTCAACAACAGAAAGAACTCACAAATAACTCACACAGGTAATTATAATCTTCCTAACGATGTGAGGTCGGTATTAAGGCCGAGGCTTTTAATATGATTTTTCCTACACGCAATATACGGGTTTCTGATAAAACAACTATGAGGCCCACCTGGTGTTAAGCGGTAATATCTGCCTATTGCAGATGCATTTCATCACAACTGGCAAACTGCATAGCGCCCAGCAGCCAGAGACATAAAACCATTAAGTCTCGTTTGCCTGTAATTTCACTGGCTCCCATACCCTCCAAACAGTTTTTTTTATGCAAGATAGGTTAGCCATTTACCACTATCTCACCTGATGGTAAGTGTGGTCGTTCAGGCTAACCTAGAGAATTACTGGCTCTCAAGGACAGCTGCCGGAACACATCGTTAGGTGCTTGGCTATAGATTTTCTACTTGAGGGTGGTACTCGTAGCTAGCCAGGCGGGCATTCGCAGAATGCCCTACCACCATACTATAACGACTGCCATCCGAAGAGAACAACCGGGACCGACGGCTTAACGTGCCCTCCGAAGCACGGAAGCGCTCAGTAGTAATGTCACCAGCGGTCACCCATCCAACTCATGACCGCGGCGGAGGTTGCTTAGCTTTGCTGATCGGTTCAGAATGGCTAAGCAAACTTTGCTACGAGCGCTTCAAACCGTAACACAGTAATGCCAACATCACTGCTTAGAGGTAGAAATAGTTGGGTTATAGTACTTTCCTGGACTAACTCGCATCTAAACTATAATAAGGAATATAATGAGGAAAGATTTGTTTGTTTGCATTGAATAGGCTCTGCTGGACCAATTTGAGAAAATCTTTTACCATTCGATTTTACATTATTCCTGATGAGCGTGGGTGATAGAAAATTTCTAAATAAGTTTGGGATCTGTATGAAAATTTCGATAATGTAACCCAAAATTTTAAAAAATACCATAAAATTAAATACCTCGGCCGATCACGTGTAACACACGGATATGTCAGGGGTATTTGTTGTTTGGGGATTACATTCTTTTTATTTTATTATTTATGGAAAACTTATACATAGGTAGGGTAACAAAATATGTTATGCGTTAATGTGAGAACATGTACACACATAGGCGGTGAATTATTAAAAATTTTCACTGTAAGCAAATTAAAGCTAATTAAAATTATAATTATTTGGTATTATTTGTTTAGGTTAATCTTCTGAATAATAATATATATCATAGATTATTTATATAATTTTCCTAAATATAAATTAACAAGACAAACGAAAAAAAAAATGCGCATATATGAGGGGTATAAAATCAAAATCCGCTATAATGCTTATGGACCAAATTTGAGTTAGTAGCACCGTTGGAAACCTCGTAAAAATTGCTTTTAAATGCTTGGCTAGTTTCGTACCAGAACCCGCTAAAACATACAGAAATCTGCCCACCAAAAATAGATTCAATATCAAAAGCCCCTATAACAGTGCATACCAGTAACAAAATCCTCCATAATTGAATCGACCAATAACAGCACCGCATTTGCGTCACGTGATCAACAAAACAGTATGGCGATTGTTGAGTGCCGGCGAAAACTTGTGTGTGGTTTTTTAACGAATTTAATGTGAAAATATGGATGAATTAGCCCAATTTGTTAAAAAATGTGATCCTAAACATGCTAGGAAACGACCACGCGATCCATCTTCATGGAAGCGTGAAGTGGAGCGCAAGAAACGGTATGTAAAACTTTGTCATTATTGTGTTCAAACTTCTTCCAAAAAAGTTTTATGCAAGATGCATCCAGCCCATTCTAAATTAGGTATTTAGCAGAGCGATTATTATTGTTTTATTTTTATTTCACTACATTGTGTTTTACTACTAATCCCAATAATTGTCGCGAAAAATTAAATTAAAAAGCAAAAAACGTAGTCCTGAAGCGATTCGTTACGATTCCCGCGTAATACTTATTCCTACCTACTGTGTTTGTCGTTTGTGTGCGTTTGTCGTTTGTGTACGTTTTAATTTTTATTAATAATATTTTTTTCAGCTACGAAGCCAAGAAATTGCCAACATTTCCAAGATGCGAGCACAATCAAAAGTCTTTTCGCTGTACCTTAATTACATGCCAAGATATAAGAAAGTTTCACAAAAACTTTTATAAATGTAAGACGAAACTTCAGCAAGATAATTTTATTCTGAGATGTTGCAGTATCAAGCAAGCGGTGAAGTCCAAGCCGAATAGCCAGAGGAAATTAGCCATAAAATATACTATATGCTCTAAAAACGGATTGCTTGTTCCCGTATGCCGAGACACATTTTTGAATGCTTTACAAATAAAAAAAGATCGGGTCCAAGGGGTAATGACCAGATTTTATAACAGCGAAGGCTCTCCCATTAAAGAAACAAGAGGAGGCGATCGAAAATCACATCTGTATGAAGCAAAAAAACTCTCAGTACAATGGTTTATAGAAAAATTTAAAGGGCAGGAAAGCCATTACTGCAGATCACAAACAAAAAGACTATACCTGCCAGCCGGATTGAATATTAGAAAAATGTGGCGGATCTATAATGACACAAGAGATGCTGAACTAAAAGTAAAACAAAGTTTTTTTCGGAGTATATTTAACATGTACTATAACATCGGGTTCGGCACCCCGAGAACAGACGTATGTTCTACTTGTATATCGTTGCAGGAACAACTAAAAGTTGAAAAAGATGTAACGAAAAGAAACGAGTTAATGATTCAGAAAAGACTCCACAGTCTTAAATACAAGGCGTTTTACAGCATATTGAAGGAAGATAGCCAAGACACAAAAACGATAAGCTTTGACTGTCAAAAAAATCAGCCTCTGCCAAAATTGCCTGATCAATCTGCCTATTTCAGCAGGCAGTTTAATTTTTACCACTTTGCTATAGTGGAAGGCAACTCGAAAGCTAAACTCGGAAAAGAAAACGTACATTCTTACTATTGGAATGAAACAACTCACGCCAAAGGAGGCAATGAAATTATAAGTGCGGTTTACCATTTTCTACAGAATGTAGAGATCTCAGAACATATAAAAGTTCTTCGTATAGTATGTGATGGTTGTTCGGGCCAAAATAAAAACACTGGTATGATCAGCATGCTAGGTAAATGGCTTTATGTTGAAGCCCCAAGACATTTAAAAAAAATTGAATTGATTTTTCCAATTGTTGGGCATTCGTTCATACCGCCTGATCGTGTGTTCGCTAAAATTGAAAAGACGCTGAAGACAAAAGAAGTTGTAACGTCTCCATCGGAATATGCAGCTGTGTTACAAGAACATGGATCATGCGTAGACCTAGCATCGATTCCAGTTTATGACTGGAAGACAGCTTATGCTTCCATCATTAAACCGACGACATCCTGGCACTTCCCGTTCTTGAAATCGAAGCGCTTTTTTATCACTCGGACCATAACAGAAAATGTTTTAGTACAGGGTGAAGAGGCTTATAGAACGGAGCGAAACACAAAAAAGATAATAACGAAAAAAAATAAAAAAATTATAATGATTGCTCCACAGGTTATTCAACCTAACACAATCGTACCAAAATCATCGAAATTGAACGATGTTTATGGCCTCCTTAGAAAACATTTTGGGGATGAATGGAAAAATTTGGAGTGTTTGCAATATTACAAAGATTTGGAGGGCATTGGGAATAATGATTCTCAAGATAACGAACGCGACGATGATGAATGTAATGGTTTATGTGAGCAAGGCTTTGAAGAAGTTGCCATAAATGTATAAAGTAGTAGCTATCTGCGCATTGATTATTAGTGTTAAGCTCGTATTGATTATTAGTGATAACTCATTTATTAATAAATAATTGCCATTGAAAATATCCGATGTTTTTATTTTACGTAAGTACCTACCTAGTTACATAGAACTAATCCAACTCATCTGGCCCTAATAAATTTTGCATAACGCCATCCACCCGAAGTTTTATTCTTGGTTGCAAAACCCGCCAAAATATGACAATTCATTTTCAAAACCCGCTATAACGGTAGGTTAATTTCAATTTCCTCTAAAAAGAATTTTTAAATGCTTTTAACGGTTTCATAGCTTTATATTTTTTCTTTGCCCAGCTTAAATTAGTTTTGCCATGTCATAAACTAAATGATTAGCATAAAAAAACCCCAGTTAGTTGTATTGATTAAGCTTAAACAATTTTTTGTATCCTGTGATATTTTTGAAAAATACGTTTTGGTGGGTTTTGATACTATACCCCTCATATGCTAACCTCGGTATGGGTTACATATTTGAGCCGTTTGGTGTAGAGACGTTGGGTCCTTGGGGACCGGGAGCTCATCGTATTTTCCAAAACTTATCTGAGCGCTTGGTCGATGCGACGCGTGATCAAAATGCTGGCACATATTTGGCTCAATGAATAAGCATTGCAATTCAACGGGGCAATGCTGCCAGCATGCTGGGCACGCTGCCAACTGGAGTATGTACCATAGTTTTTAAGGAGGAGGGCGTTGGTACCTGCAACACAGTTTTTTTTAAAACAAAAACTTTTGCGGTTACCATCGTTTTTTCTTTAATTTATGATATCGCTTAAGTTCCAAATAAACAATTTGAATTTGAACTGGGAATGGGCTGGAGCATTTGGACTACCTATGAGTCTGCTATGACTTATAGGTTGTCTAAATGCTTTTATTGAAGTAGCTGTAGTGTTGTATATAGTTCATAGTATTTTGTTTGATAAAGGCATACCACAAGTTATAAAAAAAAATAAAAAAATAACAAGACAAACATAAAATGGTATTTGTGATAAAGTGTGATACTATATTGGTAGTTTCACGTGTAAACAGATAGTTTCATCATGCGTGCACTAGTTTTATAACATTAAATTAGTATCGTGTGTCAACCTGTCTTGGTTACTGTTACAGTGCTTCCTCCCACTGACTTGAATGTGTGTGTTTATAATGTACATAACTTGAATATCCAATGTCAGCGAAACACATAAAGGACATGTGATTTTAGAATAAACTGTATTGAAATTCGATTACGTTATGTCCACGTTGTTGGCGAATGGGTTCAAAGTAATTGTAATCACGACACATCTAGGTTTCGGTCCGGAATAAGTTTGTTTTATGTCTATACTACTTAGGTATGGGCTGTTGTTATTATAATGATAGGTTTTAAACTACACAAAATCAAAAGTACCTAGGGTCATGTATATTTTGAAGTGTTAAAAAAGCAATTAATATTTACCAAATATAATTATCCAGACTGTTTTTTTAATTTAATTCCTATGTTTAAGTAAACTACAAATCCCTATATTGTGTATGAATGAATTTGAAGGAATGTCGTCAATCAAAAGGCAGAAAAACGAAAAAAATAGGATTTTTCTATGTTTATTGTATTCTTTATTTCTAAATAATCTGTGGTTCTACCATTTATACTAATCACAATAGCACAGCTTGGCATACTTAAAATCAGTTCATCAAAATAACTTGGAAAATGGCCGCCCACGTTCTTTGTAACAAGTTAAAAAGCTGTAAAGTTAGTTGCATTTTACTTCATAGATAATGTAAGTTCCTTTATTAAATGCGTCATAGTGTAATATTTTTCTCATAATTAATCATCTTCTTAGGTTGGATACCCCATTGATCCTGACCATAAACACACCTAAAACTAACTCAGCAGTACAACAGTTGTTCAACAGTGGACGCCCGCCACCACCTGCCATTGAACCGCAGTTAGTAACTTCCGAAACTCTAAGGTACTAAGAATTAACTATGGTTTTATTACTTTTTTGTTCTGGTTTATAGAGCTGTCGTGTCTTTATTACATTGTGGTAGCAGGCCAGGCAAATCATGACCGCAGTAGACGTTGCTTTACTTAGCTAATTAGTTAAGAACATCTGAGCAAACTTCGCTACGAGCGCTTCATAAAGGAGACTATATCTAGAATTACTGCCTCTCAAGGATAACTGCCAGAACACACCGTTAGGTGCTTGGCGACAAATTTTCTATTGTCCACTACCACAATGTGGTCTGTGCCGAAGCACGCGCCGCGATGCGAACCATGGACCTTCTGCACGGCGGCCCATAGCCATTGCCAATGGGCTATCATTGCTTTATTAAGTAAATCAAAGAAGGTAATATAATATAAATACGTGGTTATAGAGATTAATAAAATATAAGTTTGAATTCATTGTGTTTTTCTGAAAAGAAATAAAATGTTAGTAAGCCGATTTCTGAACTTTGATAGCTAAGTTCGCGCTCTGCGTGGGAATGAAGCATGTCAGGCAAAACGTAGATTTTGTTATAATAATAAATAATAGCCTTTAAAAAGCTCACTTAAAATAAAGTTAATCATTAAATCGATATTATCTGTAATATCAAAAGTTCAGCAACTATTATTTAAGTCAGTACCTATACACTGCAAATGCATAGTACTTTTCTTAACTAACTTGCGACACAGATAAATGGTGATAATCGATCAAATTACGAGTATAATAAGTTATAGAAAGAAAAGGTGCAGTAAAATTTAACTGCCAACGATTATAACAATACACTCCGCTATTTTCAAAAGGAATCGATATTGCCTCGTAAAAGATTCTTTTGTAATAGACTTCTCGACAATTTACTATAAAACGGCTCCACATTTTCTGGAACACTGCGTTAGATCAAAGAATTTAATTACAGGGCTTGGGATGCCGGCGTGAGGCCAAAAACAGAAGACGCTGCTGTACGTCGCGTCGCTGAACGGAATGCCTTGCGATGTTCACTTCTCAGAAGCGAAGCGAGGAAGAAGCAACAACCGAAGGTGAGCAATCGAAATATATCTATAACAGTGACATTCGTATATCATCGAAAAAATATCTCACGATGTTCACTTTTCAAAAGCAATACGAGGAAGTATAACAGCGACCAAGACAGAGCAAACAAAGTATACGATATTGGTTTTTAAAGAGACATTAATATTCACCGAATACATTATTTTCGTAAAGGACTCGAGTCTCCCCCGTCTCCATACGAGTACTGAAATTTGGTAATATGCAAGGGCACGGAGACTATAATATAAGAGTTAACATCAACCCATTTGGAGCTGTTTGTTTTACCATTTCATACCGAAAAAAGCCTGGTAATGTCAAAGTTATCTCGCTCTCTTTGGGATTGCTTCTTGTGTGGCACATCCCATACCAAAAATTAAATTTTAGTAGGCATTTAATATTTATAATGGGTGGCATAGTCTATCGAATAATTTTCAGTTTCACGAGCGTAATCTACTAACTTCTTTCTCGTTAGTTTTAATTTATTATCTATAACATCCATCTATTCGTTTAGTTAAATAAACGTATGTTTTTTTACATGTGATAGGATAGGGGTTTACTGCTGTCTCACCTTTAGTACATAGTGGCTACTATCTGGTCAACGATAATAAATACGCAAAATGCAGAATGGGAACTGGCTATCAAGGACAGTTGCTGGCAGAACACGCTATTAGGTGCTTGGCGGCAGATCACCTAGGACCATTCGCAAAATGCCCTACCACCAACCCGTAGTGGGGTACGCCCATGAACTAGCTCTAGCAGTCTAAAGCTACAAATTATAGTTAAAAATATAATATTGCATATCCCGGGAACCATCGAGTCATAATAATATGACGACATGGATTAAATTAAAAGCATTTTAGAAACGAAAATATACATTATTGTATTTTATAGTAAGTACATAATTGAACTACACAAGGGCTATATCTGTTATAGCCGTCCCCTAAGGCTTGGGCATAAATACCATGTAAGCCTTCGCCTGCGGCTCGGACTCACAATATCGCAGACTCGATTGGAACAATAAGCCTTCCATACTCGTATCCCAATGTAGGTAGGTAATTTTTTTTAAAGAATCCTTTTAATAATTTTTAACCTTTAATATCTAACTTAAAAAAATATGTAGGTACATAGAGTCCTAACGAGATAAAAATATTATTCTACAGCAAGAAACTACATCGCTGGCAGAGCGCATCCGTCTTTTGACCTGTGACGTGGAAGACGAACAAGACGAACGTTCTTCTCCTGCCCTAGGGGTCAACTCCGACAAATCTAGTGAGAAGTCATATAATAGCGTCGAAAAGAACAGCGAGAAAGCTTTCGGAAGCGCCTCGTCTTCATCATCGTCTTCGACACTGTCTGTTCCTATACCAAGTCGCCAACAACCTCCTGACCTTGGAGATGTTCATCAAGAACCACAAAAGGTATGTTTTAACTGCACAACAATTTATGGTAAGTAAAATATAATGTAATAGCACAAGGTATCAAAGCCCATGTCATCCATCAATGTTAGCATTGACAGCTGTCATAAACGAAAGACTAAATGGAAAAACCTTGTACACATAGAGTAATAATTATAATAGAGTGAGTGATATAACGTTTTTACTGTGTCGGCCATCGAAGCCAAAGCGACCGAATAGTAGGACCTAGTAAGCCAAGTGAATAAAGTGAAAATGTTCAAAAAAATCTATACAATTCTTGGTTTTGTCCACCAAAACAATAACAGCTTGAGGAATAAAAGATCCGAAATTGTAAATGTACTCGTAAGATTGTATTGGCTTCCATTATTAAACATAACTATTTTTTAAAGCCAACATTTTGATATGAGTAGGTACATCTTAAACGGCATATAATTGCCATTTATTCAAATTTGTTTAGTTATTGAATGATATGATTAACTAATATAATTTACAGTGGCATAAAGTGGCTAAAGACATAGACGGTATCTGTTTAATTATTACTAATATGTGTGTGCATGTCATGGGAATACTTCAGATTTACGCTCGTTGAGAAGAAACCGAAAAAGACACTAACTAGGTTAATCTTTTTAATATGCACTTTGATTACATACAGTTTCACTTCCTTACGAAGCCGTTCGGAGATTGGTAGCAAAACTGTATGTGGTGTCGCTTAAAGCACACAATTCTTGAGATGAAATTTAATAAAGTTCATGAGCCCGTTCTACGGAGAGCTGTGAGACGGTGCAACAGTTGCGAATGCCGCTATATTATTATATGGATATTATTAATTTATAACTCTCTCATTAAATTAAAATAATATTCTATAAATTGCATACAACAAATATTAGTTTCAAAATGGGGTTATAATTTATAAAACTAATGAAGTCTAATTTAAGTCAGCATCTATAATTCATGAATGTAACGTCGGCTGCTAGTGGATGCAGACATTTCTGGTTGATTTTGGACCTACTCGAACAATCAATATGTCTTGACTAGGTAGTGCTTATTGATAGGGGAACATTGGACTGTATATGATTTTAGATAAAGTATCTCTGCATATTGAGTTCTCATGTATTTATAAATAGGTTATATACCTATTTACTTGTAGCAAAGCAACTTATCTATACCTACTTACCTGCTCTTTTGATTTTTTTGATCTACCGATCATATATCTTAAAGCTATTATTAAAGAAGGATCACCACTTATAACAGCTAACCCCTTTAGGGTAGGTAGTAGTTTAGTATAGATTTTTAAAATAATAATTATAGAGCTACACAGTTACTCAGTTGGCGAAAAGAACAATCAATAAGCTTAATGATACTTCCTTCGCAAACTTTCAGCCTAAATCTGAACCACGGCGACAATTCCTTTCCACACTTGCTCCACTTACGGCTTGCGTGGGTAGCGCCGCACACCACGAGGGCTTCTATTACGTTCCGCCCGGAGACAGAAGCTCTGCATCGTCAGCTACAAACCTTGATCTCCAGGAGCACAACGATGCACCAGCACCAGATGTTGTTGCTGGTACTCCAGGTGAGAAAAATCATAGGATAGATTGACGTATTATAAAATTGGCAGTTAATTAGTCTTACATAATACTGCAAATAAATATACTTCTAAACTTCTGGAAGAACTCCCGCAATCTTAACGCTTAGTAAATTATGTCTCTAATCTCCTGGAGTTTATTGAATAATTAGATAAATAGATTACTTACAACATGTAAAAATACACTAAACGAACTGATAAGGTAAATCTCTGAGAAAATACTTATATTTTCTCAGAGATTTGCAAGTTTTGAGATTTTGTAGTGTCACGAGATTACGAGATATACCTACTCATTGAGAATATTTTTATTGTATGACATTATACCTATCTGCATTTTAATCTTATTTCTAACAAGATATTACATTTCAAAATTACACAACAAGACGAGATATGATTACTGATATTGCTGACCATCAAATTCCCTTAGAAACTATGGTAGCAGTGTAAGACCTTCATAGTTAAAACCTATAATGATGTAAGAAGTATGAAGGAGAGGGTTGGATAACAAATACTTCAAGCTTCTAAATGATCCAAAAGCAAAAGAGATTGAAAGTAAAGTGCATGTGGCTTACGAGAAACCTGCGGTACAAATTAGTTTCCATTAGGGTCGACGTGAGGTAACGACCGGCCTTGAAACCAAAGCCAAACTACACTCGAGAGCAATGAATCCGGGTCACTTAAAGAATCCTAAAAATCTCGGAAACTAAAAATGCTAGGTTAATGCAATAAATTGTATTTAATAGACAATGTAATACTCCTTAAATGAAGGTATTAAAACTTCTTAGTTATTGTAAAGTTATATCATAAAAAAATCAAATTTGAAAAAGGGCCACTTTCGAAGATGGAACTACGAAATTACAGCATTTGGTTTTGCTTTTGTTTGTAATCTGTCATTTATGTGGGTACATAAACCATGTTGATAGTGCTCTATATTCATTATTCAAGCTGAAATTATGTCGCTAACGCCTGAAGAATGCACCAGAATACTTACAATGCTGGAAACCGGCCGGAGTCAGCGCGATACAGCCAGGACTGTCGGTGTGTCGCTGTCAACAGTACAAAGAGTTCTCCTACGTTACGAAGAAACTGGTTCTAACCTACGCAGACCAGGAACGGGCAGAACCAGGTGTACCACAGCACGAGAAGACCGATACTTGGTGAACACCATGCTTCGAAATCGCTTTCTCACAGGAACTGAACTCACCAATCAGTTTCGACGCCTCGGTGGAAGTAACCCAAGTGCATGGACAGTAAGACGTCGGCTTGCTGAATCTAACTTAAAACCCCTTAGACCTGCAAACGGCCCTAAACTGGAGCGTGGGCATCGTATTTCGAGACTAAGATATGCCCAGAGCCACGTAAATTGGAGTATTGAAGATTGGTCAAAAGTTATGTTCTCCGACGAATCAAAATTTATGCTCTACAAGCACGATGGAAGACACAGAGTGTAACGAAGACCAGGGGAAAGATTCAAGCAAGCATGCACAATTTATTGCATTAACCTAGCATTTTTAGTTTCCGAGATTTTTAGAATTCTTTAAGTGACCCGGATTCATTGCTCTCGAGTGTATTACAATATTTTTATAGCTGCAAGTCTTAACTATAGTATTTTGAATTTATAATAGACTATCACCACAACTCCTTGGGGTCCGGGGAAGGCGATGACGGGCTAGCAGCTTTTGCAAGAGCTGCTGCTCCGCGCACAGAGAGACTACGGCAGCGGTACGGACAGGAGTCACAGCCGGTTAGCAGTGATGACGAGCATGATGACTATGGTATGACATTTTATAGACGATATATATATATTTTCCTTTCCCACAGTTACAATAAAATACTGAGTCTTGGAAGGATTCTCTGAACAAGTGCAGACACACATCTCAGCGGATACTAACGTGGTGTAAGGATATTTTATTGTTTTTAGGTCCATTAAAGAATTAAGAGGAAGACAAGGGAATAATACCGTTTAAAGGTCATAAAAACCCTTACATGTAAAATCGTACGCAATACTTATCAAATTTATTTAGGAGTATTTTAGGCTCTTTTTAAATCGATCTGCACCGCTGATTAGATATTCTAAAAAAACATTTATATAGGAGAATCACAACGATATGAAGCAATTGAAACGGATCCTAACCTCGGACCTAGGCTTGCCCAAATAGTAAAAGGCATATATTAAAGTTGTCATTTCGTTTCATGCTTATTACTAAACCGTCTTATGGGATAGTTTAGTAGTGTAGTCAATGTGAATCGTTCTGCAAATAAAACGAACTTTTTAAATTTGTTTACACATTCCAATAAAGTTGGGTAGGAAGCGGGATCTAATCACTCTCGTGTTTCAGGATATTCCTTTCATTGTGATATGGAAATATAATGGCTTAGGTTGGGCTAAAACTAAAATTACAATATTTGAGTGGATTTTATTGTTTCCGATTCTAGTAAAAGCATTTTGATAGTGTTTCCACCCCATTACAGTTAAGCTAGTTAGAATGTCTGAGTGTCAGAGTATTGCGATAAATATATCAAAGCCGTTTAAATCTTTGAATACGTTAGAAGTTGCATATTTCAAAACAATGTTACCTATTCCAAATGTTCAACTACAAAAGAATCCTACATAGTTCTTCTAAACATTGAATCTGCAATGTAAAAATATGACTTGCATCTTTCTCACTAGGATGGATTTTGTTCTCGACTAATCATCACTGAGCCATACTGCTTCAATGTTTGTATAAGTGCCAATAGGGATGATTACTCTAGAGAAGAAGCTGTGGAGTGAATATCGCCCTGCTCAGAATATCCCAAACCATTTTGCGGCTGCAACAAACAAAGCAGTATTTAATTATATTCCCTATGCCATTTCAATGCACACGCAATACGCATGCTGTTCCCAAACGGGACGCGGTTGACTATATATGCAGGATACATTAGTTTACTTTAATTAGTTTACCTTACTGAATGTATCAATTAATTGCGCTGTATTAACACGAACGTCCAAAGACGTCAAAAGACGTGAAACATCTGTGATAATATTATAGTATTGTAGTAGTCATCTGGGAAGAATATATCGTAATTGCGCTGACCATAATGAACTGAACTTACGAGATCAGTTTCCTACGCGCAATTTGTAGTACTAATTTGTAGTACCTTCGAGAGCGGGGATGTACTAAATTTAAATAAATACTGTTTAGTGGTTTAGATATGTACATATATATACTAATATGTAAGGTGTAAAGCTTTATGTGTTTAATGATTTTAATATAGTGTAGTGCCAAAGTTTTTAAATGCTATAATTGATTACACAGAAATATCGCTTCAGCACTCGCACCAACGTATAACTACTCGAGACTTTGTACTAAAGCGTAAAGATGCCAAGACAATAATATAAAATATTGTTTAATAGATATGTTCTAGTGTTGTCCGTTGTGTTTTTAGAGAAGTCGTATTAAGCCTACAGATTCCTAGTTTATTATATTTTTTAATTATTACTTCATTTTATAGATATCCAATTTAATACCGCAAAATATAATTAAAATGTTACTTATTATCTAGAAAGTGTTAAACACTTCATGTAAGGTATTTTTTTTTTATTGTAGTCCGGGCGCAGAGGCCCGGCCCGAGAGCTAAGAGGTTCCTCTGACGTTGTCAGAGACTGTGTTTTCTTTATTTAATCTTATAAATCCTTAGGCTATTCATACATTTTACTCAATTAATATATTACACTAACACTTACTATGCTACTTTTTCTAACTCTAACAGTTTTATATCATTTATAAATCTATGCTGTTTTTATTATATGACAATATCATGTAAGGTATTATAATAATATGACACGTACCTATATATTATAATAATTATAACATGGTTACATTTAAATTACAGGGTTCCACCGGCGACCGGCTGTTCGAGGCATAGCCGTAAAGAAACAGCTGGGTGCCGCTAACGACATCCTGCAACAGATGCAAAACGAGCTACAGCCTGCTCAGAGTAATACAACGCAAGCGCCCGCCCACGCATGTCAACGTAACAACTCTAATTACTCCTGGCAGTACTATTCCGAAGCTAATCTGAACAATAGGCCTCAGAGTAGAGCCAGTGCTAACTCAGAATGGTATGTAGTATTTCAACGGTAAATAAATTACTGTGTAATAGTTTGTCTATGTAATCTCTGATGAAGAAGTAAACGTTTAAATAACTTTAAAACATAGCTTAGATGGATGACCGCTTGTGCTATTATTATGTACTAATGTTCCGGTTGTTGTCTTAGGATCGCAGTCGTTATAGCATTGTAGTATGGCATTTTGCGAATGCCTGCCTGGCTATCTATAACTTTCAAGTAGAAAATCTAAAAGTCTTGCACATAACGGTGACTTGCGGTTCTTGAGGGCCATTAATTTTTATTTAGCTTAGACAACATCTTCCACCACATCATCAGGTGAGATAGTGGTCAAAGGCTAGCATATCAACTATAAATAAAAATTTAAAACGTATTCATTGATTGCTACAGAAATATCACAATCATTATATAAGTTATCGTTACTAGGTACTCCTGGCAAAATTACTCGAAAGTAAAGTAATGATGCACCCCGCGCTAACTCGTGACAGATACATAAGTAGATAATACTTACCTGGTAAGATAATATCCGATGAAGATGTAAACATTTTCTGAACCACTGATTTCCGCAATAATAATTTAAAAAGAACCAAAAACATTTGATATAGAACAGTATCCTGAGGTTCCAACTTAAGCCCCGCTGGACCAAGCAAACATTTGATAGATCCAAGAAATTCGGACTATATACCTATGTTGTTGTGATTAATATTCAGGCAAGCTAAAAAAAATCCTCGTTATCTGCCTGCTGTCGGATCGGAGGCCTATCACAGGCAGCCAACAAGAAATAAATTGCCACCTTTGATTACGTCACCGCCGCAGCGGTGTCAATAGGAAATTACTTGTCATATTTAAATAATCAAGCTTCATCTTTTTAGGGATCCGTACCCAAAGGGTAAAAACGGGACCCTATTACTGAGACTTCGCTGTCCGTCCGTCTGTCCGTCCGTCCGTCTGTCACCAGACTGTATCTCAAGAACGATGATAGATAGACAGTTGAAATTTTCAGAGATAATGTATTTCTGTTGACGTTATAACAACAAATACAAAAAGTTGGTCAAGTGCAATCGGAGTCGCGCACGTTAAAACAAAAAAAGGTTAAATTATGAAGTCTAATGTTATAATATGGCTAATGGTACGGAATCCTACGTGCTTGGCTGATTTTTTTATGTAGGTAATCAAAATTCGTTCTTGTATTAATTATCTTACATATTTTAGACGCCTATACATTGTATACATATACAGGGCGTACCACGGCGATGCCACATCACATGGAGGGAAAGTACCTTGAATATTGTAGATGGAACATTTTACTGAAAGAAGACATTATTTTAATTTGAAATATAATTTAAACTGCATTCATAGCGATTTAAATAATTACATGGTTGAACCGGTAATCGAACCCGTTACACGAGAAAAAAAATCACCTTTAGTTTTATCATACCAATCGAAAGATTTCATCATAAGGATTATTTTTTGCTACATAACATAGTGTCAGAAATAAAAGGAAGAACATGAATTTTAACATTTGATGTGAAATTAAATATCTCTCCTCTGCCATAACAGATGCATTTCGTCGCAAGTCACGAATTGCACTGTGCCCGTCACATTGAGAAATACACTCGAGAGCAATGAATCCGGGTCACTTAAAGAATCCTAAAAATCTCGGAAACTAAAAATGCTAGGTTAATGCAATAAATTGTATTTAATAGACAATGTAATACTCATTAAATGAAGGTATTAAAACTTCTTAGTTATTGTAAAGTTATATCATAAAAAAATCAAATTTGAAAAAGGGCCACTTTCGAAGATGGAACTACGAAATTACAGCATTTGGTTTTGCTTTTGTTTGTAATCTGTCATTTATGTGGGTACATAAACCATGTTGATAGTGCTCTATATTCATTATTCAAGCTGAAATTATGTCGCTTACGCCTGAAGAATGCACCAGAATACTTACAATGCTGGAAACCGGCCGGAGTCAGCGCGATACAGCCAGGACTGTCGGTGTGTCGCTGTCAACAGTACAAAGAGTTCTCCGACGTTACGAAGAAACTGGTTCTAACCTACGCAGACCAGGAACGGGCAGAACCAGGTGTACCACAGCACGAGAAGACTGATACTTGGTGAACACCATGCTTCGAAATCGCTTTCTCACAGGAACTGAACTCACCAATCAGTTTCGACGCCTCGGAGGAAGTAACCCAAGTGCATGGACAGTAAGACGTCGGCTTGCTGAATCTAACTTAAAACCCCTTAGACCTGCAAACGGCCCTAAACTGGAGCGTGGGCATCGTATTTCGAGACTAAGATATGCCCAGAGCCACGTAAATTGGAGTATTGAAGATTGGTCAAAAGTTATGTTCTCCGACGAATCAAAATTTATGCTCTACAAGCACGATGGAAGACACAGAGTGTATCGAAGACCAGGGGAAAGATTCAAGCAAGCATGCATCGAAGAAAAAGTAGCCTACGGTGGTGGGTCTGTACTTGTGTGGGCCGGAATTTCTTCTGAAAGTCGCACAGAGCTGGTGATCATAGAAAACGGCTCTTTAACTAGCGTAAGATATGTGGAAGAAATCCTCAATGATCACGTTGGTCCATTTATGGTCAATTTAGGTGAGGATGCTATATTTATGCATGACAATGCCCGACCTCATACAGGTAGGATTGTGAATGACTACCTTCAAGAGATGAACATTACTCGTATGGAGTGGCCAGCGCGCAGCCCGGATATCAACCCGATCGAGCATGCTTGGGACGAGCTAGGCAGATGCGTAAAACAACGAAACCCTCCCCCAATCACGCTTCGTGAGCTCAAAATTGTTCTCACAGAGGAATGGGAGAATATTCCCCAAAATCGTATAAGGAACTTGGTGTACAGCATGCCAAACCGCGTAAACGCAGTAATGGAAGCACGAGGAGGCAATACGAAGTATTAAAATTCAAGAAAATCGTAATAAAGTTCAAAAATTTCATGTTTCCTATTTTTGTTTTAAGGAGAGATCAGCAGTTTATTTCTGTAATTTTGTGTTAATAAAATGTATGGTGACTCATATTTTTTTTACTTTCATTTAAGGAGTATTACATTGTCTATTAAATACAATTTATTGCATTAACCTATCATTTTTAGTTTCCGAGATTTTTAACATTCTTTAAGTGACCCGGATTCATTGCTCTCGAGTGTAGTTGTTAAGTCTCATGTGCCTGTTATTTCACTGGCTCTCAAGAACTGCTGCCGGAACACACCGTTAGGTGCGGTAAACTATTTTTTAGTTTGTTAGATGTGTTAAATGTGTAAATAGTTTAAAGAATACAATAGGGTGTGACTAAGATGTTGAAACTTTCGATGAGATTTATTGTTTCATTATAAGAATCAGAAGATAAATGCATATTTCAGGTCATCAAAGTCAGCTGAGTACGTGACGGCACGGCCGCTGATAGCAGGTCCCCCGCCACAGCATACAGAAACATGCTATGCGCACGCGCATGCACAAAATGTAGCCTACGCACAATACCAGCAACGACAACAGGAGAACGTGTTCAGAAACTGTTCACTGTACGCTAATGTCGGGTATGTCGAAAACATTTCATGGATTGTGTTTTTATGAGTACGTGTAGAAAACATATTATTTAGAACATAAAAGTATTCCGTATTTTCTAGGGGTACTTATATGTTTTAGTTTCTTCATGTCCGACTAATATAAATGATAAAACTTGTGGTTTCTAAGTAATTGTTTGAGATTATTTGCACCGAATCAAAGCGTTCCAATGGAATCCTAAAGAGCAACTAGGATTTGGACCAGAGAATGGTATATTATTTTTCATAATCAATTTCTACATCTGTCCGGGGTCAGAAAGTTTATATGGTAGATGTAGCGGTTGCCAAATTGTAAAGGAACAAAAAAAATGTGACTTGAGATTTTAAGAGTAGTTCTTCTGTAGTAAAATATTTTTGCCTTCCCCATCATTGAAAAGGAAACTTAAAATTTTATTGAACCTATGAACACAGACTGTTTTTTGATTTCAATATTTTTTTTAATTAATCGCTAGTGCTTATAACCATTTCATATTGTGAAAGCATTGTAACCAGAACCAGTTTTAAAGGCTAGGAAGGACGCTAAAGACAAACATATCGGAATAAGTGATATTGTTCAAATGTAACTGATTAAACTTATTTATAAGTGAAGTAGAATATTTATTATAATTTTATTATTATTGCAAAGTTTAAAAGTTTTTTCAAGTAAGTCGCAATATATCTATCCCGTTGTTTTATTAGTTACGGAAACCTTCACTAATCTTTTTACCGCTTTTTTAAGATAATTTATTAACCGACCTGTAATTAAGAAATACATTAATACTGTAATTACGAATAAGCATTGCAATTCAACGGGGCAATGCTGCCAGCATGTTGGGCACGCTGCCAACTGGGAGTGAGCTGGAGCATTTGGACTGCCTATGAGTCTGCTATGACTTATAGGTTGTCTAAATGCTTTTATTGTAGTAGCTGTAGTGTTGTATATAGTTCATAGTATTTTGTTTAATAAAGGCATACTTGCAAAAAATAGAAATACATTCGAAGGTAATGTCTATCGGCCACTTCTTATCGTCAAATTATCGTGAGCCTTTAAACTTGAGTGTAGTTGTGAGGACAATTCAATAATTATTAATTAAGTACCTACCTAGTAGTACCTGCCTAGTCTAGTGTTAGAGGCTGTAGGGAATCACTGGTACTAGTATATATTTATTGCGACTTACTTGAACAAACCTTTAAGCTTTGCAATATAATAAAATCATAATAATTTTTAGTAATTCATACTCGTATCTACATAAATAACTTTAGTCAGTAACATTTGGACAGTATTTCTTAGTCAAGATAATTAAAAAAATAATTTTATAGCTTTTTGTGCAAATACCTTCAAACTGCTATCAGCTGATATGATCAAACAATTAATGGCTTAAATCAAACATGGCTAAAAGTACTTACGTAATACCAGAACAGCTAGTAACCGTAGGATCCTAGCTATTTTTGGGACATGTTGCTGTTGACTCGAGAGACGTACTAATAATTAATGGCTCCAATCAAAATTCCAAACAATTAATGGCTTAAATCAAACATGGCTAAAAGTACTTACGCAATACCGGAACAGCTAGTAACCGAAGGATCCTAGCTATTTTTGGGGCATGTTGCTGTTGACTCGAGAGACGTACTAATAATTAATGACTCCAAGTTTTTTGTTTTACTCGAATTTTAATGTAAGTTTCAAAAAGTATATTATTAGCCCCAGTGCATAAAAATACGACTTTTAAAAATTATTATGTTGAAATACGCCAAACCCACGAACCAGAATGGGCATTATATCATGATGCTCTAAAATATTTATAAATAGAAAGGACGCCTCAGAAAGATATTGCACAAGGTTAAATTAGACAAAAAAGCTATAAAATTTAAATTTTGTGGCTTTATTTTATAACGTTCTTTTATTTTAAATACATTTAGTAATTCCATAAAGTACGACGAACCGCCAGAATTGTCGACGATCCCAAACTCTCCGACATGCTGGATCCACTCAGTCTCCGTAGAGATTTAGGTTCCCTGTGTATTTTTATCGCTTGTTTTTCGGGGAATTTTCCGACGAGCTTTTTGACCTTCTTGCGTCGAAATTTTACCACCGCACATTTCGACACCAAAAGACCCAACCCCACATCCAGCAAGTACGGACATCTCTTTTGGCGCTTATTTCTTCCGCGCACTTGTTGGATGTGAAACGATCTTCCCCCGGAGTTCTTTTCGCGAAGCTACGACATGGATCGTTTCAAAATCGACCGGACAAATTCCTCTCTGGGCAAGTAGGGTTGCAGATGTCCATAGGCGGCGCTTACCGTTTACCATCAGGCGGGCCGTCTGCTTGTTTTTCACTCATAATATTAAAAAGTAAAATTTCTGAATTAATATTAATTTATATATTTTACAGATGCTCAGACAGTAGTCAAGAGTTGTACAGCTCACAGACAAGCTCAGAGCAGACTTCCCCAGTTCGTGCACGCTGTCGAAGACCTGAGTCACCCCCGCCTATTCGCTCACACCATCAGCTACTATATGTGCCTTATAATGCACACTACCACTACCAGCACGACTACAGCCAACAGTGGGGCACCCCCACCGAATGTAAGTCAATTTTTCATGGTTGTTCAAGGCTGATTTTATTTTCCTTTTTTGTCTCTATATTCTTTTCTTTTACAGGTAAAGGCTCCCTTTATTGATTTTGAGATTATTTGTAACATTTACAATTATGCGTATATAGATATATGTGTAGTAATTTTAAGTAGTATTTTCAGTCAATATTTTTTAAATTGTAGAAGAAAGCTATTTTTATATATAAATTTAGAAAAGTAGAGTAGTTTGTTACGTTGGTAGTTTGGTAAGTTATATTTACCCGGCTACGATAATTTACCAATAAAAGCTTGAAATTAATTCGTTTGAGCTTTATCCATGGCAATCTAGATTGTTTTTCAGTATTCTTATAGCTTCCATAATGATCGGCTTACTTATTAAAATAATACATAGTTGTCGAAACAACCTCATGCCGTACAGAATGTAAGTGTTAATAATGCAACTTTAAGGTAAAAAAAAAGACAAGGCACAATTATATATGCTATCAATTTTATAATCTGAGGTCGTGCCAATACATTCAGCGCAATGTGGGGTGTGAACTATATACGAATAACTAATATTTATAAACTATATTATTATATTTATATTCGTCTATATTATTATCGTTTTGCATATTGGAGGTGTTCTCATTCGGCTGCGGGTCTACAATGCCCGCGCGAACATTGACCGCGCGCTTTCGAAGTAACACGAACACTCCCTTTAGGCTCTAGGTATCCATACAGAGAGAGAAGAAGCTACTCTACCCAAAGCAATACATACTTTGTGAATTTTTTATCGTTTTTCCTAAGTAAGTTTCCAATTTAAAATCCGATACAAAAACATTTATTTAACCTGATTTTCCTTTGGTAACTCAAAAAAGAAAAAGACACATTACAACCTGCAATAATATAAAAACATTTAGTTATACGTGCGTTTAAGTCGTTTGGCACAAACCACAATAAAGGTTCAAAAAAGATGCACCAAAAACTTGAGAGCAATCAGTGATTCTCGAGTACCCATGCTGGTGGGAAATGCTAGTTGGTTCGATACTATTTCTCTCACCACAATGATTGTGAAAACTCAGTTTCACAGGGGGGTGATTGTATGTATTTAAGTGGACTGTATTTTTAATTAAGACTTTAAATTCCTGCACTTATGCCTAGCTCATAGATTTATCTACCCACAGAACCCAATAGCACTTGTAACGTTCCTTTAAAGATAGGGAGACAACACTGCTGCAGATGGATAGATCACAGGAGTCGAAGACAACAGTGTACAGGATAAGAAGCATGCACGTACCTGTTTATTCCTTGTGTGCAGATCCTTTGTTCCAAGCCTAGGTTAACCATAAGACCTGGCACTGCGCAGTAGTTGAGCACTCACAAAAACGACACAGTATTGTTATTTTTACTTTAAACTAAGACATTCACACGTTCATAAATAGCGGTTTTCATAAATAGTTATTATTGGTGAGTTCACCAGATATAAATTTAATTGACCACACACGCGCACGTTGTAGGTTTGCAGAAGATAATATATGTCCGTCGTGTATTTGCGAGGGTGACGAGCGGAGCCGAATGCACTTCGGTGCAGTTCGGAGACATACGGCCGTCAGAGTAGGACGGCTATATATGTGTGCGTGCATGCGGAAAGGAGATAGGGGTAGGAAGTGGACCATTACAAGTGCAATTTTGGTAAATGAGCCTAAGCGATTGGATGAATATCCACCACATGCCTGATCGGAAATCAAATTCAACGTCCCCGAATAGTTTAGGACATACCCTAGGTATTGTGAGTAATACCTAGGATACGTCCAAAAAAGTCAGGAATACTTTCAGTGCACTTCTTACCCTTTATCGGTAAAGTAACGAATGTAAGTCTGTACCAGTCTTGGGGAACAGTACTTGAGCCGTAGACTTAATTAAAAAAGGGGTTAAGACATCTTCAAATTCATCTTCTAACAGCTTGAGCACTTCCACAGGTATATTATCCAACCCAAACGCTTTTCCGGTTTTGGCTGCTTTTAATGCTTGCTTCACTTCAAATGTTAAGACATGTGATATCATTAACAGTATTAGTGGTAGTTGTAGAAGCGTCAGCATACATTTTGACTATGGACTCTCACACCATGTCCCTTTTTTACTGTCCAAATCAAGAAGAAAATGCCATGATCATCACACAGTATGTATGACCTAGTATTAGTAGTTACTAACTCTTCACATTAACACGTCCCCACTGTAGAGGCTACGGCAAGGTCATATAGTAGCAATGAGAAGGTAAAATTAGAGAGAGAAGGTGATAAGGGTGCTCGTACCTTTGTCATCATAACATTGATTTTGATTTTGAAGCGCTTGTAGCGAATTTTTCTTCGCCGTTCTAAACCAATCAGCTAAGTTAAACAACCACCGCCGAGGTCATTACTAGGATGGGTTACCGCTAGTCATATACGACTACTGACCACTTCCGTACTTCAGAAGGCACGTTAAGCCGTCGGTCGGATTGTTGTCGTTACAGCATGGTGGTAGGGCACTTTGCGTATGCTTATATCGGAACACCTAACGATGTGTTCCGGCAGCTGTCCTTGCGAGCCAGTAATTCTGGGTTAGCCTGAACAACAAATTCGACTCTATCATCACTTACTGTCAGGTGAGATAGTGGTCAAAGACTAGCCTTTCAGATATAAATTCATTCTTTTATCGTAGTTTTCCATACATATTGAGCCCGGTTCTAAATAAAATGTTAGGTCAGGTTCTGATTCCGATAAGCCGTAATAATGCAACACTAGTGTGGCCTGCGAAAGCACAAGCCTTTAATATGTTGCCCATGGCTACATTCTCTTGCTTTATCTACTAGTTAGTTCTTGCAAAGATTGATGTCGATAATCCTTCATGGTATATTGGCACTGATGAGCAGATAATGCATTAGTTTTATTTTTAAAAACATTGACATTTGATTAGTGAAATCACTTCTTAAATGTTGGCAATTGTTGGAGTTACAGCAGTAATTTGAATTATGCATATTCTTACCTCTGCAAAGGTTTTAGGATATATATTATACATCTTTTAAGCTACAGCTAAATAGCACTGTTAGAGTCTGAGAGTACACTGGTAGAGCTGTCTGCTAGTGGGAATGCAATTATGTGCTTGCAATGCGTTTTGGCACGAAGTTAATGCGCCGTATTTTTACCGCTGACTGCATTGATAAATTTGAAATTCTATTGTTGTACTTTAGCTTTATTGCAATAGTAAATGGTATGCGAAATGGTAGCATTTTTTATTTCTAATTGCATAAAAAAAATCTCTTATAATATGTGAAAATTTGTATTTTGTAATGCTTGTATTCATCTACATAAATTATGTAGCAAAGAAGCTATAGCAAAAAAACAAATAACACTTAGATCTCATGGCATTTTACACATAATACATACCTACATGAAGGCTAATTCGCTATAGAAAATAATTTAATTTAAAAAAGCATGTAATCTCGATTAGTAATAATAAATATATTAAAATATATAATTAGTGATAATTCCCGTGAATATCACGCTCAATGAAGTGACGACGGTAACCACATATTACCAAGTCATAGATGAAACATTTTTTGACGCGTTCCACTTCTACACGATGAATCTTTTTCTTTTTTTGGTTTATTATTTTATGAATTAATCATGAATTTCTGCACACTAATCTTATAATTATCATTATGCCTATAGATTATTTCATAGAATGATCTACCTTTCATGTATCTACCAGGAAAAATGCAATAATGTCCGACTCACCGAACGAACCCAGAATTCAAGCAACTCTACCAACAAAGATGTATTTTTTTTTAACATTTTGTAATGTTATGGTGACAATATTAAAATTCTATATATGATAGCTTACTATGTTGTAAAATCACAAAGAGCTGATCGAAAAAACACTAACGGTGAAGATGGTCGCCGTTCTGGCCCGCTTTTGACCCCTTTGAAGTCACAGAAGAAAAAAGAAAAGTGGTGAGAGCACTGAAGCCATTAAGGCACGCTTTAGATTTGAGCTGAGCCACAGAAAACAAAATTCTAGTGTATGCGCTGACTCCTGAAAGACTCCTTTCCAGACTCTTCAGCTATATTACTGCCGGAGGTTTTAGATGAAACTTAACGACTCACAAGATTATCTGCATATGGAATTATCAATTACTCACTTTACAAAACTCTGATATTTGGAGTAATATTTTGTAATCAAGACATATTCCTACTGAAGGGGATAGTTATTCATACAGTCATAATTATCAATTCAAGTGGACTCAAGTTGTATGATTACAAATATAATCAAAACTATTGAAAAAACATAAGAAACTATATGGCAAATATAATTCTCATGTAAAAATGATGAGAAAATCATTGAAAGCTCACAGAGGACATCGATGACAGAAAACTCTGTCGCATTGACGTTGAACTCCATCACCACTTTTCAGCCGTAAGTGTCAAAGAGTTCTACGTCTTTGAACTGGCTCTCAAAGTAGCTACAGAATTACAAATTTGGGTGTGTTTGGTGACAGATTTTTCAAGTGCAGATGTCAACTGACCAACTGAGCACGTAAAATGCCATATTGCTATCCTAATGCAGCTTATGTATACCAGCAAGCTGCGAAGTTGAAACCAGTGACACTCACTGCAACTGGGCCATCACTACTTTAACAACGATAAGTCCAATAAGGTAAAAACAAAACTATAGAACTCGGCATTGTTGCTTCCAGACAATAGGATGCCCAATGCATACTACCAACAAGCCCGGAGTGGTGCCAGCACACCTCAGCCTGTGGCTGCCCAACCACAGCGAGCACACTACACTCATGCTCTTCAGTTGCAGGTAGGCCTTAGTCTAGAATAATAAGTTCTATCCTCCTGGTACCTTATCTATAATCTGATATCATGAAATTTAAGAACAATCGATTTAAAAGAAATTAAAATTTTCTTATTTGTTTCTTTATTTTAACGTGACAGAAAATTGGATCCATAATGTACATATTCAATTTCATTTCTTGTAATTTTTTTATTATTGACGCGTAACAACTGACTTGACTGCACACTGAATATTATATTGAGACTAAAGATAGTCAAGCTTTTGTTTAATAATATCACGGGTACCATTGCCATAGTTCTCGACTAATCTTAGAACTAATCGAGAACTTAGCAATGGCAATCGCGATGTATAATATTGATCATTTTTCAAATGAATCGAATGTAGAGCTGAAATTTACTACCTCAGTTGTCTTCTCCCTAGCTTACCAACAACGCCAAATGGGATTAGTACATCATGTTTTACCCTTTCACTCTATTAAGTCAGTTGAAATCATTTCCGTGTGGTGCCGGAGTAGAAATGCACCCCCATCACTTCTTATGGGAATCGTAAAAGGTGATGAAAGAAAAAAAATATCAGAAGGTTGGCAGCAGCGCGTGCTGAATAACTTCCATTGCGAACCCCGAGACGCTTGCCAGGCGCGGGTATTATCAATTCTCTCTGAATGAGAGAGGCCTCAACACAGTCAATCTTCATGCTTTCCATTCATACCACCCCCGGCCTTTTTCTTTCTGTATACCTAAATATCCTTCCAAAATCATGCCCGTGACGGGCATGATTCTTTTAGTTACACAAGTATATTTTTTCATTCTTTGTAATGACAAGCCCAAGCAATTTTGATCTAGAGGTACCCTCCCTTTACTTCTGCCTGTCCCACATCAAGCTGCATATCACCTTAATTTTTCTTGTAAGTACGTACAATAACTAAGTAAATTTTTTTTCAATCTGTTAAGAATGTTACTAAAAGTTAATAAATTTTGTCCTTTGCATAATAATAATAATAATAATAATAATGCTTTATTCAGTCATAAGGAGATACAGTAGTATATAACATTGTTGAAAACACCTTTTAAGTATTAAATAATACTTGTGTTAGGTATTTTCGCTCTTCCACAATCATTGTCTAGCTAAATCTCCTATTACACGCTAAGTTTATACTGTTAAAACATTCACATGTTACAAAACAAGATACATATTTCTTAAGAATAACGTAGGGTAGGACAAACATTTCAGTTGAGCGTGCCAGATAAATAGATTTAGTGTGTGAGGTAAAGATTGCCACGCCGCGGCCGCCACCGATGACAGCGGCGCGATAACATAATGTGGGCACTGGGCAGTGCATTATAGTGTGTTTACTTGCTCATTAGTGCCAGTAAAGTTGTTGTGTGGTACAAGTAAAAAGATGTTACGTGTTTACATATATATAGTCAGTTTTGAGTCGGTGTATGAGATTGTACCTAATGAGTGTGCTAGTCATATTGAACGTATTTTGTTCATGAGAACAAAATTGTTAAAAGAGTATATTATATAAAATTAAAATATAAGTAATATTAATAAGTATATTATCTGTATGTGAGCGTGCGTCTGTGTTAGGGTACGTATGTGTTTGCGAGGGAGGGTGTGTGTGTGTGTTGTGTATGTGTATGTAAGTGTGTGCGTGCGTGTGTGTGTGTGTGTGTGTGTGTGTGAGGGTGTGTGTGTGTGTGTGTGTGTGTGTGAAAATTTTCTGAGGAACCAGTCTCAAAAGAGTCTGGGCAACAGAAGATTTAGTAGTGTATGTGTTGTGATCAGGAATGTTTCTTTTTTTATATATATATATATATATTATTTGCCGTCTACTATATATCTATCATATATACATTTATTTAATAAGTTATATGACTACATAATCCTTTCCATAAGAGCTTCAGTTTCATCATATCCTAGTTGCAGTAGCCAGTTTATTACTGTAATTTTACATTTATGACTATGCAGTGGATATATATTTAATATTTTATTTATCTTATTATATAGATATATAGATTGGCTTATATACTGCCGACTAGCAAATATTGAGTTTACATGAGGTTGCGGAATTACAATATCTCTTCTTCTTTTCGTTAAGTTTATAGGGTCGAATTCAAGGTTTTTATGAATTTTTAAAATAGTGTTTAGTACGTATAATTTTCTAACTGTCAGTATTTCTGTAGTTGAATATAGCATATCTGTAGGGTATTGGTAAGGCTTAAAGAACATTGATTTTAGTAATGACCTTTGCGTTCTTTCAAGATCCAAAAATGTCGTCTTTGTAGCACCTCCCCAGACAGGTATACAGTATGTTAAAACTGATTGAGCTAATGCTACATATATTTGTTTTAATAGTTTTGTCGGTGCTACATGTCTTAGATTTTTAAAGATGTATCTTAGTTTTCTAATTCTAGTCATGACGAGTTCAATATGAGCGTGCCATGATAATCGTTGATCAATGACCACTCCTAGGTATTTAGTGGATTCTACTTTTTCCAAAGTGGGACAATCACAGTATATATCATTATTACAGGTGTGTATTTTGATGTTAAAATTAGAATCAGGTTGAGAGTTATTATACATAGCGAAACATATAAAGTTGGACTTTGAAACGTTGAGTGTCAATAAATTCAGTTTTAACCATTTATCAATCTGCTGTAGACCTTTTTCTGCTTTGTCTTTGACGTCGAACCATGAGGTTCCATTGAAGACTATAGCAGTGTCGTCTGCATAGGAGACTATAAGCCCATCTTTGATTTTTATATCGTGAAGGTCATTTATGTAGGTTAAGAATAATGTAGGTCCGAGCACACTTCCTTGAGGAACTCCGTAATTAATAGGCAACTCATCACTAATAGTATCCCCAATTCTAACTTTTTGTCTTCTTTCATGTAAGTAGTCTCTAAATAAGCCAAGTGCCATACCGCGAATACCTATTTTTTCCAATTTTTTAATTAGGATGGGGGCAGACACGGTGTCGAAGGCCTTTTTTAGGTCCAGGAACACTGTAAGGCATTTGTTTCCTTTATCAACATGTTCTACTATGTGGTTACTAAGGGCTGTAACAGCATCTTCAGTTGAAATACCCTTTCTAAACCCATATTGAGATTTAGACATAATTTTGTATTTATTAAGATAGCTTTTTAGTCTGTTGTTTAATATTTTCTCTAATATTTTTGAGATGGATGGCAACAATGAGATGGGTCTGTAATTACAAATATCTTGTTGATCTCCATTTTTGTATATATTTGTATATATTGCATCTTTGCCGCAAATGATTCGACTGCGCTCTTTACTTATCTTTCTCTTGTGTTATCCGATCCTTATTACGACACAGGTCTTATTGTGTAAAGTCTTTAGACTAAAAATTTCAAAGCCCTACTTTCGATTTAAAAAACCAACTTCCATCTTTGATCTTTGACGAATTTTAATGTATTAATTGATTCCGTTATTATAACATGGATTTGAGTCTTTGGTGGCGATTATAAACTGACATGCGATTTGACATAATATCTAAACATATTATAACGAAACCGTAAAGTTGAGTCTGTACTAACGTTTTAGAGTAAAAGGCAATGCTACTTTATACCCACTATTAATGCTTTAGACGCTGTGTCCGGCGCCTGCGCGGTACCGTCCGGTCCCAGCCGCTCAACCAGGAGGCGGGAAACAAATGATATGCTATTCTGAAAAGGTAAAATAATTATACATTTATTTTATTATTTATATATTTTAAAGCTTGCGTTTCACTGCTTCGCGATTAAAAAAACGACTGTTGTAATAATATTCAAAACCTATCCGGTACCAACCCTATTAAAATGGGTAGGTAACTAACTTCTCAAAAGTTGTATATTTTAATCGAAATTTTACGTGACCTCTTCAGCTCCTTCCAGATTGAGATACATGAAAATTAGCAGAGTCTGTAAAAAGTTATATTGCGCATCATACTACTTAGTAGCTACAAACAAACCCTATTCTATGAACTCGAATGATTTCTATGAACAAAATAAACGCGCCACGGTTTGATATCAACATCGAGTATTTGCTACACTCGATGTTATATGAATCTGAATGATATAAACTTGAGTGGTTTTATGTAGGAAGAAAATAACAAGACCAAATTTAGCTGAGACGTTAGGAATTTCTTTCCAGAATGTGTTTGATCATTTTATTGTCAGATTTAATCTTTGCGGTTATGACTGAACCTATGTACACAAGAATGACTGCAATAGCGCACCTAAATTCAGGTTATGAAGAACATTGTATATTCATCGGGCTGCATATTAATCTTCAGATCCTTGCTCTCTCAATTAAATGGCATGAAACATTTATGAAATAACAATAAGACCGTAGCCTGAACACGTTTCCAGTTCATGGGGTAATGTATGATGTAATAGTTATATATATCCCAGAAGTAAGTACAAACTTGACTGTCACTGTACAAAATTGACAAAGGTGGCAGTTTAGGTTAAATAACATAATTACTTAAAATTCAACATACCATATCATTAACAATTGATTGCACATATTATGTTGAATATTTAATAATTTTGTTAATCAAGCTAAACTGGCATCCTTGTCAGTAGAATTAGTGTTCTATAACACCTACATAAATATACCTATTTATAATCTATAAAAAAGGTTTGAGATTCAAGATATACAGATTTTACTTTTTTTGGAGTAAAATAATGTCTTATTCAGGCTAACATACAATGACTGTTTTTTTATAAAGTCTACAAGTATGTATGCCTCGTTATAGTATCGTAATTTAGTTATTTGGCCACCTGCCACTGTTTGATTAACAAACATTCTTATAATAAAACATTAGTAATAAGATTTAACATATATTATTTAACATATATTATAATAAAACATTAGTAATAAAATAATGTCATCTGTTTTATACTTTACTATTCTAGTACAAAGAAGTATTATACCTGCATAGCGAATATTTTTAGTCTGCCAATTGCGACGATTATTACTAAAAAAAAATTATAAAAAAATATTATATTGCTATAGATGCATTCCCAAAAGTTGCAGTTGCAGTCTACTTGTTATCATGTAATAGGAGATGAGCCTTTTAGAATAGAATAGAATAGAAAACTCTTTATCGTTACACCACCTTAGAAATATAAAAGATTACACATTAAATTATAATAACATAGTGTTACAACGGGCGGCCTTATCACTAAAAGTGATCTCTACCAGGCAACCTTAGGATGGAGTTGAACGAATAAAACAATAGAGGCGGGTGTAGTCCAAATACATAATCAAATTTCATAAAAACATTTTAAAATAAAACGTATTTTAGTGTAATTTCTACACAAATATATAAAAAATAGCATACATATAGGCTTTTATAATAATTAAACAGATTATAAACATATATACAATATATATATATATATATAAACATATACATAGCAACATACATAAATAGATAATGATATATACATATACCTATAAATTATATAAAAATATTATAATATTATCTCATATATAGCATAGAAATTGACAAAAATATAGTGCAAAATTAATTGGACAAATAAAACCTTTTAACTTGATCCTTGAACATATTGAGAGTCGGTGCTTGTCTGATTGATACAGGAAGAGAATTCCACAAGCGGGCAGCTGAAGTAGTAGTGAAGGATTTGCTATAAAACGAACTCGTATGGGGATGGATTTCAAGTGTGAGATTTTCTGATGACCTTAACGTGTATGAAGAACAGTGAAGGAAATCGAAGCGTTCCTTGAGATAGCGCGGAGATGTAGGACTGAACAATATATTGTAAAGGAGACTGAGAATATGAGCATTCCGGCGAAAACGTATATTCAGCCAATTGAGCTTTGAACGAAACTGAGATACGTGATCATATTTGCGTAAACCAAATATGAATCTAATGCAAAAATTTTGAAGACGCTCAAGTTTATCTAGCTGTTCCTCCGTGAGATCTAGATAGCAGGCATCAGCGTAGTCAAGAATAGGAAGTAAAAGAGATTGAGCTAATGCAATTTTAGTGGCTGTTGGAAGAAAGTTGCGCAACCTTTTTAAGGATCCTGCTGCGGCAAATAGCTTGCGACTGGTGATTTGTAGCTGTTGATCCCACCTCATATAGCGATCCATTGTTAACCATGTCTTGCCATACCAGTTACAATTACAGATGAATCATTATCTCGAAATGCCACAACTACGTATTCGTCTCTTCACAAACAAGGTATTCAGAACTTAAGCTGTAATATAAAAAAATTATGATTTGATGTACCAATGCAGAATTTATGAAGCATGTACAAGGTCATTTTAATGTTTTACATTGAGATGTTGTCATGTTTTATTATATGTTTGTAAGAACGCATGCTCTGCGGATTACATTACAAATTCGGTTCGAATCCTACACAAGACTTACATTTTTCCTCTAGTAAATTTGTAACATTGTTATGGTTGTATTAAATATATTACTAATTAAATATAAATATTAGTAAAATTACACCGGAAGACGTAGAGTTGGTAGGCCATCCACTAGGTGAACTGATAACATTGTCAGTGGCGGGGTACCAACGGATACAAATGGTTAATAGCCGTTCATCGTGGCGTTTTGTGCGAGAAGCTTTTGTATCCAACAAATGGACTCTCTCGGCTGATGATGATGACGATGATGATATTAGAATTCATTGTCCTGATTTGTATTTGAGCAATTATATTGGGCCATCCCCAGATTCTACTGGTGAAGTATATTTCTTTTATTCCGACGTTGTGTAGGTAACCAATTAGATATGATGAGTGTTTGAAATTTTGAATAGAGTTTGAGAAGAACTATTTATATGAACGATTCTGACTTAGATAAGATGCAATAGATTGGATTAGACCTCCTTCCTTTCAGGGTCATAATTTTTTTTTAATCACAGTGGTCGAAGCATTTACTGAAATAAAACATATTACGAATAATATGTTTACGCTAACAATATATATGGCAGGAACACAGGAGCATATTGTAAGAAGCCCTGGCAAGTTACTAAGATGGTATACAGCCCTATGCCCACAACACCCTACTAACATCCATGTGAGAAGTGGCATGCTGCTCTTTTGGCGCACTTTTTCCTTAGTCTCCTACTACACATCCTCGGGAAGTGGGGAGGTGATATTCTAACCCGGCACCCCACGAATATGTATAATTCTTCCACTCATACCTATTGCAGCTTATGTCAGTACATTTAACACGTATCATTCTTCTCACAGTCCATTTACCACAGAAAAGAGAAAATAGTATTTTATATCTCTATGATTTACACACTCTTCACATGTGGTACCTCCATAGAATCAAAAACAAAGAAATATAGTATATATTTATATAATAAATATACCGGTAGGAAAGTAAATTGGTAGGTATTTATTTTATTATCAATGGTTTTAGTTTAAACTGTTGAGATGCTGAAATCTCCATAAGTGGCTTAGCTTTTTCAGTAGGTATTCATAATATATTTAGAGCTTAGTTATAATTTAAGCGCTGCTGTGCGAACTCTAAATGTAACCAAATACACAGCGTATAAGTATAGGTATTTTATATATGTATTTATTTCATTAATACATTAGGCATAATCAAGTTACACTACTACAATACCTCACTGGATCTTCCACTGCCCCTCCCCCCCTATCAATCAAGGGGAGATTTGACATAATATACACACATGGCAGTTTGGGGATCGCAGTGAAATATATTGCAGCCCTTCCAGTATTTTATGCCTTGGTCGCCTCTTACGACACCTACGGGAAGATATGGGGGTTGCAACTCTAACCTAGCATATATTCCCAAGGGGTGTGTATACAAGAAAAAGGCTCCATTTATACATCACATTTATTTTCATCCTACAGAACCTGGTGATATTTTAAGAATTATACGTTCAATTTACAAAAGCACAATCTGTAAATATTACGACTTTGCCCAGATCCTTATCATGCCAAATTATTTTACTAGTGTATCTATTTGCTAGGCTAGTCATTATAGGAAACTAATATTCATACAAAATATCATGTCCAAGTTGTAACGTGGTAGAGCAAAATGCATTTTAAGACTTATAATAATAAAAAAAATAACGAAGCAGTTTGATACAGCTTTGTTATATTCTTTTTTATAATGTGTATTTAAATGCAAACAATAGTCTGTTACACTAAGCTTAAGAAGTTTTCGCTTATAATAACGCTATTACACTCTTAAAGTTACTGTAAACTTATAATTATATAATACAAAATATTGGCCAATCATTTGAATAACAGGAACACAGTATAAAAACCAGTAAAAATTAAATAGCAAAAGACCATCCAGTCCACACTCATTTCCTGTTAAGAGTATAGTGTAAACATTTCCGGGGTTGGCAAAATTAGTCAATGGTTATTATTTATTATGTAGAAGAATTCTACTTCTTAGCTCTAATTATCAAAATAGATTTCGTAAATTACAATTAGGCAATAGGTATCAAATGAATTTTTAAATCGCTTTGGAACAAGAAAACAGCAATTACATTTTTCTTAGATATATTCAGTTCTTTCTGCAACATCTTAATGAAGTGTTTTAATTGACTTATGGTGCAATTAATTGTAATTCCGGTACTCCCATAAGACTGGAAAAATACATATATAGTACATTGTTCACCGAGAGGAGAAAGTGACCGATTACCGTCGAGGGTGTCGTTTTAAAACACCCGAGATCGGGAATCGCACTTTCTCTCGAGTGATACATAGTGCTTTATACTACACCTACCTTTTATTTTACTTTTCTACGAAAACTGAATCCGCAAACAACACACAAATTGAAAATGGAGCCAATGGCGTCTGCAATTTTCACATGTTCTTTTTTCAAATTGTTTGACACCATCCAACACACAGCTAGTGGCCAGTGTCATTTTGCGAACTTGGAGATAAAAACTCACTGTAAAAACTTTTTGGCTTTTGATATTTAGGTTACCAGCGCATAGTCTTACCCAAAATTAAAAAAGAAAAACCACGTAAGAAATGGATTTTCATACACTTTTCTCTCCCGCTCAGATGCGTTTTCTCCCCGCATATTTGTTCGATATGCAATGACGTACTTTCTACCGTAAATTTGATAAAGTATCAAGGTACTTTCCGAGCAGGTGTAGTATAAATGTATATTTCCAGTCATAGAGGGCGAGTTGTGTGAGTAAGTCACAGTTGTCTTCATGTAATGTTTTAGTAAGTTGGTGTATATATTACAAAAGCTTCATAGTGAGATTGGGTGAGAACTCCAAAACACCAGTTATTGCTTCTAGTCTACATTAAGCATGCTATACTTATGTTGATAGAATGGTTATGATATGACCGTAACGTTTGTATATAACAAAAACTAAAAAAATCAGATCAAAAATCTCATGTACTTATGCAATAGAACTTTGCCGTAAATTATAGTACTATTTATCGAATTGCCGTAGATTCTGCTACGGCTTTCGAGATGCTGCCGTAGGCAGTAGGTTTTTGGTACTATTTGTCGAATTTCCGTAGATTCTGCTACGGTTATGGAGATGCTGCCGTAGGCATAAATTTTTGATACTATTTGTCGAATTGCCGTTAAACACGCAACTGCTCGTAGCAGGCATTACTAGCTATATTCTGACACGTTCAAGAATAATGAACGATTATAATTAGCCACTACCACATATAAACTCCAGAGAAAAACAGATATAATTTAGATAACATCTTTTGATAATTCCGCACAAACGTGATATAGAAATGTGACAGAAATATTAGCTAGATCTCGATGGTGAATTTATGTAAAATAATTATCCAATCACTCGTATCTACTACTAATAATTATCCACGTACTCGGTTCTATGAAAAGATCAAATAACTCCTCATACTCGGACATTACCTGGTTCTGCAAAACGAATAACTTTTCCAAGCACATTACCTAGCAGTGATAATATATATATATATAATATATATATATATATATACATATATATATATATATATATATGTATAAATAGCCATAATAATAAATAGCCCAATCAGGCAACATATTTGATTTTATGACAGCTTAAATGGTTCTTAAAAATTTACTGTAAGGAAACGTCTTTAGGTTACAGTAGGTATCAGTGGTTTTGTAGAACGTGTCAGAATATGCATTAGCACTGACTTATAATTATATATTTATTTTAAATTCTATATCTACTAAAAATACGGTTTTCACCTCAAACATTTTTGATTGTTTGAAGAGGCTTATGGGCGATTCATAGCGCACGTAATTTCGTTTTGAAATTTTAAGGGTTTGCCTCAAAAAAATTAAACCTGAACTTATTTGATATATAGATATCTATATATATATATATATATATATATATATCCTATACATAATCTTAACTTCTTGGTGCTAGTTGGGCCTCAGTTTTAAAATAGTAACTGTTTTCCATTGTATTACAAATATACCTGCGAGCCAATTGATATATTACTTAGGAAAACATTAAGTAATGATCTCGTTGGTCTAAGGTTCAAGCCCCGTTGTACCAACCCGCGCCCGGGTCTCCGTCCCGAGCGGCCAGAGGCGCCCCAGAAGGCGCTCCGTCAGGAGTATCCTCAGCTACAGCTACGTCCCCACTGGCGCCACCGCAGAACCCCGTCTACTACGCCATGAACGTCTGACGGGGGGACTAGGTATGAAACAATTGTACCTAAGTTCTAATAAATATCAAAATCGCAAAAGCTGACAAATAACAGATTAAGCTGGACAGCATGTCATTACTCACTATATGTTGCTGCTTACTAGGCTCATCATAGCAGGGTATTTAACTGTCTTTGCGCTGAATGGTAACCGGTGATTGGGTATTGCTGAGAAAGAATTGTTATTTTTGCCACAACGTGAATACTCACTTTAAGAAACATCTGAGTAAAGAGTAAACAGGTAAAGAGGTGTGACTGCTGGTCGGCTACTGGTCGTAACAAAACTTATATAATCTGTTACTTTTTGTTTACCATTTTCTTGTTATAGAAAAGGAAGGATAAGGATAGTTACATGATGATACCTTTTATTTAAGGTAAAGATCGTGGTGGGTCCCACCGGTGCAGTCAGCATCAGCGTCCAACCACCACCAAAGTCAAAAAACTCTAAAGAGCAGCCAAGCAAGCAGTCGTGATCCGCTAAAAGGAAGCTGAGGAACAGAACAATTATACATTTTCATGATAGCGTTTGTTGTAGTCCGTCAAACTCCAGGCGTTAAGTCTATTTTTTTACTGTTGACTGACCAAACGCTAATAATTTAAAAATAAACATTAGATTATTACCAAAGTGCAAATTTTTTTCAAATTGAACGGATAATGACTGTGGTACATATACCAAAGAAAACACCAAAGTACATGGACATGCTGTTTTATTATTATATTACAATAGTATTAGATCATATTTTCATTTAAATGTGATAAAGCATTTTGGCAGAACGTATGTCTTAGAACAATTGTTAACAATTCAAGTAAAATCTGCAAAGTCAATGCAAAGATGTATGTATAACAACGAGAAGTTTTATTAATAAATGCCTGTTTATTTGTTTTGTGATTTGAAATCTCGTTCAGCTAGTAATAGTAAGCGTTATAGTGTGTACTTTTAAATTTATTTTGTATACTGGTAAGTAACTTAGAATATCATATGAAGAATACTTTCAATTCGAATTTGTGATTTTGCAAGGCTTGTATGTTGTTTTATCACAGTTCGTATCAAGGAATTGAGTATTGAAACTGCAGGACTGTTGTAATTATTAAGGCAAATAGCAAATAGCTTCATATACCTACAGTAAATAAATAGTACAGTAGTTACGACCACATAGCGGATTTACAGTATATTGCGCTGTAGTATGGTCGACGTGCAACGTTTTGAAGCCGTGATAATATATTCGAAATGTTCGCTGTGACCATTATTGGTTTATTAAGGGCCTGTTTCAGATCGAATGACTCAATCGATGACTGTGAAACGCAAAGATAGTGTTTTATATATTAAATATGTTCTGGGTAGTAAATCCGGAACTTAATCAAACATTCTGAAACAGTCCCTAAGCCTAGTATTGTTTGCAATGCATAGATAGGTAATATGTTATACCTACCCACCAATTAGCATGGCATGAATAAGCTTCAAGTCGACGTTTTCGAAATTGAGATACGTCGCTCGTACCTCCTATTCTGATTCCGTGTTTGGCTGTTTTTGAAAACGATCTTGCTACCTCCGGGACCAATTTATTGTAGTGAAATGAAGTAACTGCCAATAATTTGCGTACATTGCAAGACAACAAAATTATACAATCGGTATAATTTATCCATCCAGCATCTTTCAGGCATTGCTGCTTCTACCATTTAGCCCCGGGTATATAACTTCGCATCGTCTGAATAATTTGGTTCCCGTCGGCCTATAATGGTTCTATAATAACTAAATCAGAATCGAGTAGCGTTTTCGTTATTGATAATACTTAAATAACCACTGATAATTTTTAACTGCAATAGAACGAGTCCATCTAATTCGTTGTTTTCTTCTTCGGAAATTATTTGCTTTAATTTAGCCTACCATAAAAAATAGGTTACCTTTTATCCTTTGTGTCTTACGTCTAGAGACCATTCTTTTAATTAACATATAAGTACCTTTTGGCAAGCACGGACACAGAGTTAAAACCATGCCGCCTTTCTTACTTAATTCTGATTAGAATTGAAAGTTTCTTCATTAGAAGTAAGTGCCAAAATTGGTAAAATTTAATGATTAGCCAAATAAGTACGTATCTACCAGTTAGTCAAACTGAATACTCGTACCTAGTGCTAATTCCATTTTATTATGACTGATTTCCACTGCCGGCCTAAATGTTGTAGATGTTTTTTTTTTACATAACAACTGTGCTAGGCTTAGGATTAAAAATAATACCTATATTGAAAGTACAAGACACCACCGATTTCCAAAAGCCAAGCGATTTATGTTCTAGATATATTAAAGAAATAATTCAATGTATTAAAAGGTCCTATTACTTTAACATAGTATAATTTGATAATAACAGTAACTTTATAAGATATTTATCTACATACATCTATTGATATCTACAATATATCCATATAAGTACTTACTTTATCGGTACCTACGTCATTGTACCATGATCATCTTTGATTCAAAATTATAAAAAGCTCGTAATTTGGAAATCGGATTCGTTTGACTAACATAAGTTACAGGTGTATTATGTGATGTCGCGTTTTTTATATTTAGCAAATTTAGAAAATACAAAGTGCCTATTGAAGGCAGTACCTACTGTACGCTAGAAACAATAGTAGAATGAAATAAAGTCGCACAACCGTTAGACCAAATAAAAAGACCAAAATGTTGACCTCATTGGAAAATAAATTATTGGATATAATATTTGATGTTAAATGAATAGGTACATGTTAAGATATCGGTTTTAAAACAAATCGATACGGTGACGTTATTGTAAGAATTGAAATGTAACCTAATGTAAATACATGTAAGAATCAAAAAGGAAGAAGTAGATACTTACCTATAAAATTAACTTTACTCTTGTTATAGACATGCATCTTATCTTTAAATATCAAACATGGCGTTTACATTACATAAGTAAGTATATTTTTGTCTCTTTGTGATGCCTAAACTGTTAAACATGTGTATATTAAAGGCACAGGAACAGCATATACCTAGACAAGATAAAGATCTAGGATAGAAAATTAAATTCAATATCACCATGGATGGAGCTAGCTTTACTTTTATTGCGTGGCGGCGTATCGCAGTGGAATATGCTATGTGCACAAAAAATTTAACACCAAACTGATCTCAAAATATTATACTAAATACGAGTTTCGAGATTAAGTGCGTTGTACAAATTAGAGGCACTTAAAAGGTTAAGGGTTACTACGTTCATATAAAGTTTTTGAGACCTGCAGATTTACAAGGAACAAAAACACTTAGTTATATACAATAATAATTATCTTAATATTTGCAATACATTATAAACACGTGTTTTAAATCTTGATTTATACATTTATCTACCTATCTATGTACAAAAAATATAGTTTAGGAATAAGTTTTCTTGTTGATATATAGAGCAACCCAATTTGTAAATTGATGCCGTGTAAATATTAATAAATGATACCTATACTAAGGCCAAAATTAGCTGAAATGTATTTAGTAGACGTGAAATAGTGATATAGTTACAAACTATACCATTTTATGCGAAGTATTTAAGTGCGTGCCCGCACCAACTTTTATCGCCAGTAGCTAGCATTGCATGTTTATATTTTGTGTTGAAATGTTGTGTTTTAAGTTAATACAATTAAAAACTGGTGACTACCGCTCCGGGTCGTTCCTGTTGATGTTGATGGTCATTGCCATTCAGAGCGGCAACGCTGCTCGTGTTTTGGGCATCTTTGTACTAGGCGCGATCAGGAATGCATAATTTAAGTAAGGCTAGTTTTAAGTTCGACTTAATTATTATCATACTTGTATTACCATCGACAAAATTGTGCGAAAATAGTACATTATGATATGGGTGCAGAAAGTTAATTATTACAATTGAGGCTACGATATTGTAAGCCGAGCTGTAGGCAAAGGATTACAAGCCTTTTAAAACTGAGCCGTAGGCGATGGTAATAATTGATTAAGCCGAGCAACAAATTAATGTAGCGCGAGTGTTATATGACTATTTTCAATTCACTTGTGAGTAATTTTTCAAATATATCATACTTTTCGAATAACAAATGCCCGCGCAAATATTATAAAAAAAGGAAAAACAACACCTTTGCCTTCGGTGACTTTTTGCACCATATCGCCAACAGTAAAGAGATTAATCATTGTTTCGTATCTTCTTACTCCGACGTGAGAAACTCTTCGGTTTATTTTTCTAAGAAAATTAATATAACACAATATCCTCTTTGGTGACAACTTGCAGCCAACTTACTAGAACCAAAAAAGCAAAAAGCACGGGATGAAAAAAATTCGTAATACCCATACCCTACTTCGGAATCCCAATATTACCTTCTACCTACCATTAATTGCTTGCTAAATATAAGCGTATACTAAATTATTCAATTAATTGTATGTAAATTGTATATACGCGTTATATCTCAATAAAACATGGAAGAAGTAATGTCAAGGAGACGCAAGAAATATCACCAAGTATTTTTATTAATTATTAATAATAATAATATTATTCAATTTAAACATATTTTATCCGAAGCTGCATTTGTTAGACCAGAACAGCTTTTACCAATTGTTTTGTCATTTGATTTACGTTTATGCTGAAATTTTACATTAGTAATCAACTAATCACAGATTGTGAAGGAATCTTTCATATGTAAATGGATACAATCATCTATACAGTAAGTTCATACCCCTCCAGGAAGCAGACATGATATTGTTTATACGTAGTACCTGTATATTATGAGAATTTACTAATTTTTAACAATATATAATATGCACCTGGACACCTAGGCAAACATCAAGCATAGACTTGATAGTTATCTCACAAACCTTTTTAATAAATATTTGTAAAAGTTAAATGCACGATATAATGATTTTACCCAAGACTTCCTGATTAACGGCATTCTGGTTCCAGATCTATCACAGCCAATACTTCTCTATAAGAAGTTCTGGAAGCACACGTATACGCGCAACCAGTTCAATGCCAATATAGCTAAATGGATTAATTTATTTACAATTTCTTGGTCTTAAAAGTTTTATTTTTATTTTTTTTATTTAATTTGTATAATTTTTTCAATTCAAACTGAGCTGGAATAGATCTATTCCAATACTGAGGTGAAAGGAACCTCATAATATTATACTAAATACGAGTTTCGAGATTAAGTGCGTTGTACAAATTAGAGGCACTTAAAAGGTTAAGGGTTACTACGTTCATATAAAGTTTTTGAGACCTGCAGATTTACAAGGAACAAAAACACTTAGTTATATACAATAATAATTATCTTAATATTTGCAATACATTATAAACACGTGTTTTAAATCTTGATTTATACATTTATCTACCTATCTATGTACAAAAAATATAGTTTAGGAATAAGTTTTCTTGTTGATATATAGAGCAACCCAATTTGTAAATTGATGCCGTGTAAATATTAATAAATGATACCTATACTAAGGCCAAAATTAGCTGAAATGTATTTAGTAGACGTGAAATAGTGATATAGTTACAAACTATACCATTTTATGCGAAGTATTTAAGTGCGTGCCCGCACCAACTTTTATCGCCAGTAGCTAGCATTGCATGTTTATATTTTGTGTTGAAATGTTGTGTTTTAAGTTAATACAATTAAAAACTGGTGACTACCGCTCCGGGTCGTTCCTGTTGATGTTGATGGTCATTGCCATTCAGAGCGGCAACGCTGCTCGTGTTTTGGGCATCTTTGTACTAGGCGCGATCAGGAATGCATAATTTAAGTAAGGCTAGTTTTAAGTTCGACTTAATTATTATCATACTTGTATTACCATCGACAAAATTGTGCGAAAATAGTACATTATGATATGGGTGCAGAAAGTTAATTATTACAATTGAGGCTACGATATTGTAAGCCGAGCTGTAGGCAAAGGATTACAAGCCTTTTAAAACTGAGCCGTAGGCGATGGTAATAATTGATTAAGCCGAGCAACAAATTAATGTAGCGCGAGTGTTATATGACTATTTTCAATTCACTTGTGAGTAATTTTTCAAATATATCATACTTTTCGAATAACAAATGCCCGCGCAAATATTATAAAAAAAGGAAAAACAACACCTTTGCCTTCGGTGACTTTTTGCACCATATCGCCAACAGTAAAGAGATTAATCATTGTTTCGTATCTTCTTACTCCGACGTGAGAAACTCTTCGGTTTATTTTTCTAAGAAAATTAATATAACACAATATCCTCTTTGGTGACAACTTGCAGCCAACTTACTAGAACCAAAAAAGCAAAAAGCACGGGATGAAAAAAATTCGTAATACCCATACCCTACTTCGGAATCCCAATATTACCTTCTACCTACCATTAATTGCTTGCTAAATATAAGCGTATACTAAATTATTCAATTAATTGTATGTAAATTGTATATACGCGTTATATCTCAATAAAACATGGAAGAAGTAATGTCAAGGAGACGCAAGAAATATCACCAAGTATTTTTATTAATTATTAATAATAATAATATTATTCAATTTAAACATATTTTATCCGAAGCTGCATTTGTTAGACCAGAACAGCTTTTACCAATTGTTTTGTCATTTGATTTACGTTTATGCTGAAATTTTACATTAGTAATCAACTAATCACAGATTGTGAAGGAATCTTTCATATGTAAATGGATACAATCATCTATACAGTAAGTTCATACCCCTCCAGGAAGCAGACATGATATTGTTTATACGTAGTACCTGTATATTATGAGAATTTACTAATTTTTAACAATATATAATATGCACCTGGACACCTAGGCAAACATCAAGCATAGACTTGATAGTTATCTCACAAACCTTTTTAATAAATATTTGTAAAAGTTAAATGCACGATATAATGATTTTACCCAAGACTTCCTGATTAACGGCATTCTGGTTCCAGATCTATCACAGCCAATACTTCTCTATAAGAAGTTCTGGAAGCACACGTATACGCGCAACCAGTTCAATGCCAATATAGCTAAATGGATTAATTTATTTACAATTTCTTGGTCTTAAAAGTTTTATTTTTATTTTTTTTATTTAATTTGTATAATTTTTTCAATTCAAACTGAGCTGGAATAGATCTATTCCAATACTGAGGTGAAAGGAACCATGAAATATTAAGGATTATAAGAATAGATGAATTTCAAACATCTATATATTAAAGAAAATTATAAATTAATAAACGCACAGTTAAGTATGTGTCGTAGGCCTATATAACAAATGTTATCGAAGAGTTTCAAAAAATGTTTTAAATATTAATGAAAATATTCAAAATATTACACAAATTATTTACATTGTACAAGCTCTTGTGGAGCGACGAAACCGTCGGCAAGCAGATTGAACTACTGTATTTATATATATTAAAATAATAGCCGATGTAGGTTTGTTATATTATGAAAAATTGTTTTGTTTTATATTTAATGTAGACATATTTTTGCAATGTGATAGATAAACTTCGTTGTTTTGCTGCTGAGCAGTACTTATTTTCATAGTTTATTTCAAAACTTTGGGTGATATTTAAGTTACGACTAAAAGTACGTTAAAGGGGATCTAAAGTTAATAAATTATTAACATATATATAATTATGTATAAACATAAGTTTGGGATCCAATTAAGGAAATAATCCCACCATATCAATTAAACTGCAGCGGAAAAGATAACTCAACTACCGACATACTTTTTACTCTATGCATTTGCATGTCATACCGAAGAAGTTACTAGTATTATGTTATGTAGTGTTAATTTTGGTATGACTAATGTAGATACTCAATTTTACTAAATACTGCCTCTTAAAACATTTTAGTACAATAATTACATTTTCATTAACTCTGTACTTTTGTATGTATCTATCTGATGCAGTTAACCTATTCTCATCTAAAAAGTAGTAAATTAATTCATACCCCTGATGAAGTTCACTAACTAAGTAGTGTTGTAATAAATTCTATATTGTTATTTTGAGCAGGTTATGCTCAAGCATTTATAAACACCATATTTTATAAGACGTAATTGGAAAATACCCTCAAAGGGGCCAGGTTTCTCACACTAGAGTCCGCCCTCTCTTCCAAGGGACTATAGTCAGTTTATCAGGTATCTTGCCATGTTCATGACCATCCCCAAAGGAAATGTTAACTTATTGTATTAACTCTATATGTGTGTATGTTATAACGAAATCGATGTTGCTTTAATATAACTGTGTACTTAATAAATAGTTTCTTCATATAAAACATGTTTTCATACGTATTATAAATAGCAACGTTTTAATATTGTAGTAGGTAGGTATGTGCAATGCCCAATATGTTAATAAATTTATAAGTTCACCGATAGCTTTAATATACTCATAATTTAGACGGTAATATGAGTTGTACTACCTACTTTTCTTTGAGAATAGAATACTAAGTCATATGTATAATAAGTGTTAGGGCATGGTATGGCCAAAATATTGATGTTTTAATTTAAATTACCTGTGTACAAAATGTATTTGTAGATTGGTAACGGAATAAAAATCTTAAAAGATTATTATTTTGTATTTTTTATAAATGAATCTTCTACCCCTTGGCATTCGCGTGGACGATACTGTCCATTTATGAATTAAATTCTATTGTTTTCATTATCTAGGATGGATTAATTAATTGATGGATGACGCAAGTTTGGACAATTCTAGGTTAAGCCTGTTTGACACCTTCGACCACATCATCACTTACCATCAGATGAGATTGTGGTGAAAAGTTTACTTATCTGCAATAAAAAAATAAAAATTACAATAAAATGTGTAGGTATGCAATTGTACAAGCTACATTGATATGTAAATGATTAGATTGAGGCACGGTAATGTTATCTATACAGTATTTAAACTTCATAGAAACGGACGAAACGCGAGTTATACCTACGCGCCTTGATCTCGGCCCGCGCTCAGCCCGCAGATAGTCTCGAGTGTCGCGACAACGCCGTAGTGACGAGCGAATGGTTTGTTGTTTTTTAACAATAACCGCTCGATTTTTTCTCCAAATATAAGTTCAAGTACCTACATATTTACATATTAAATATGACGAGTAAGATATATTGTGCTGTTTTTAGTTACATGAATACGTCAAAAAGCATCCAGAGAGAACTTTTTTAGATTACCTGGAAACTGAAAGGTTATACCCTAAAATTATAAACAATTTTACTTACTAGTAAGTAAAAATTTTTTATAGTCTACATATAGTTGACGGTACATAATGTGTGTCTTTTTAATGGACAAGTATTTCCTTTTATCCCGCGAAAAAAAATGTCTCAATTAGTAAAAAAAAGTGAATAGAGTGAAGGAAAGTGATTGACACGAGCGAAATAGGTAGTAGTTATAAGCAATTTATAATAATATTACAGGTAGTTATTAGAATGTGGATTTTTAATACTTTAAAATACAATAATAAAGCATTTCGTACGTTTCACAAATATTTTTGGGTCGCCAATTTTTAAAAACGATTTTTTATTCAAACATAAAACATGGTTTTTTGTTTAAATCTACCTACTGGTCAAGAAAACAACACAAATTTTTAGTGAACACTTCCTGTTCAATTCACAGAGTATTTTATTTGTTTATATAAAAAAAAGTATATTTACAAATTTTACAATCACAAATCTAAATAGAAACACAAAGTAGGCAAATGTAATTAAAATGCTGGAGGCGGGCAGCCCTATCGCATGTTTACGTACAGCGCGGCAGCAGGTACTTATTTTGAAGACAGAGCCGAGCTACAATACTGTATAGATAACATTACCGTGATTGAGGCGTTACGGGAATCCATATTTGATAATAACAAATATTTTAAGAAAACATTAAATTAATATTTTAATAAGTACTTCAACTTTCTATGTTCATGGTTTTTTCACTAACGCATAATGTTAACCCTAGCAATGCCATTGTCTTAATGACGTCATCGAGACTCGTGAATCAGTGTAATATCACCGTCCGATGGGGACAAACTGCTTACGCGAAATGAGCTTCACGATTACGAGAGTCAATCTTCTGTATGTATATAGTACTTTACGGTCATATTAGACATAAAGCGTTACTCGCCTGGTTACCATATAGCAATAGAAATAACGCTGTAATCATAATAATCAGTAGTAAAAAACATTTAGTCATTGCTATTAGGTATTATCTACAATTATGTACCTATAGTGATTGATAAGACGAGTAAATTCATTCGTAAAATGATCAAATCCTGGTTCTCGTTTGGAAGAATAATATTTTTGAAGTTCTAGATGCCACGAACGTGACGCGATGATCTACGACAGTGATTCAGTAACTTTACAGCCATTATTTGCGCACAATGTACTACTGTTTATGAGACCAAATATTCAGAAAAAAACTATTACTTATTTCTTGTTTTCAGAATGTAAAAAAACAAAATATTTTATTGCTATCTACTTCTATTAAGGTACAACCTTGCAGAATACCGTAATTGCAGACAGCACTGTCACTTCTATAGGTATCGATTTTCACTTGTTGTGTACGCCCATTTAGATTTAGTCTGTAAACCAGTCATGTATGTCATTTGGAGGCTGTTGATGTCTCTCACATCAACAGCCTCCAAATGTGCTAGAAGTATTTATGTAGAGACCATAGAGATATAAATACTATTGTAGAGACAGTGTTAAATGCCTTTTGGAGATCCAAAAACACACCGACACATTTCTCATTTTTATCCAAGTATTTGGTGACCAGTGATGTTCGATGGAGTACAGCATCTTCAGTTGATTTTTGAGCACGAAAACAATACGGGTTTTTGGCTAATATGCAATGTTTTTTTCTATAAATGACACTAACCGCTTGTTTACACATTTTTCCATCACTTTAGAAAGTGTTTGCGAAAGAATAATGGGCCTGTAATTGCAAGGAAGGTATTTTTACCTGCTTTGTAAACACGACAAATCATAGCATTCTTCAATACAGATGGAAATTTACCAGCAGTAAAACTGAGATTACAGAGATGAGTAATTGGTTCAGCTAAATATGGGCAACAGTTATATTTCAGTAGCTTTGCAGTTATAATATCCCAGCCAGTGGCGCAATTTATTTTCAGGCAGAAATTATACTACTGATCTTTTACACCTGTTAAAAATAGAGACAGAGAGCTGTTTGGTACTGTCGAGCTACGCACATTATGCAAATTGGACGAGGCTGTTTTTGCAAGTTCACAGTCGGTTTTATTCAGCTTGTTGAGTGTGTCATTGGCAAGTTCTTGTCCAATGGAAGTGAAAAATGAATTAACTTTATTCAATGATCCTAATGGTGTGTTAATAATCTTCAAAAATGGGTTAGGGTTAATTTTATTTTGGTTGTAATCACAAAGCTCTTTTAGAATATTCCAAGTTTCTTTCATATTTCTGTGACTTTTTTCTGGTAATGATTTGTAGTAGACTCGTTTTACTGATTTGATTAAATTGTTACATACATTTCGATATATAATAAATTTATCTCGTAGTTCTATGTTACCAAAAGAAGATTTCCATTGTATCTGTAATAAATTTCTACGCCTACATAATGCATTTATTTTATTTATTTATTTCCATACATATTTAATAATACTGCTATTGATCCAAGGTTTTATGGGTTTATATTTGTTAGATACGTGTTTAAATGTTGTATTTTTCTGTATGGCTACTTGAATAGCAGTTACTAGAGTTTCTGCAGCTAGATTAACATCTTTTATTTCATAGTACTCTTTCCAGGAGTGTTGAGCGAGCGTTTCTCTAAGTAGGTTTTGTTTGTAAAAGATTTAACCGTAGGATTCTGCTAACGTGTGTTTAAATCAGGTCCTCTTTCAATACTAATCAAAATAGGCGTATGGTCTGTCAGTTCATCAAAAACTACTGTTTGCCATGAGCTAGTTGTTATTACCATAAAATGCTCAAGGTATGTCGTGTATCGAGTAGGTAGATCTATGCCTTGGGTAAGACCATGCGTTGCCAAGAGATTTAGGTAGTCTTTTCTGGAACCTTTTGTGTTTCTGTAAGGCAAAATAATAATATTAATATACCTAGTAATAATAATATAATTCTTCAAGTTGATAGCAATAATAATAGTGTCTAATGAGCTAATATAATCGGTTGCATCATATTGTTGTAAACGATATGAACCAATAATCAATCATCAACTTCTACAATTAAACAATTACCTTTTGTTATCTTGGGTTCAAATACCTTAGCTGAGTAGTTTTGTGTACGTAAGCAACTACTCCACCATTTTGATTTAGTCTATTTTTTGTGTAGAACATAATATTGGAATTATAGAAAGGTGGAGGGTCATATTTACAGGTCCAACATTCTGTTAAAACTATAACATCGATTTGAACGTCCAACTTACTCAAAGAGCATAAAAACTTGTCGATATTTTTGTAAATACATCGGATATTTTGTGTTAGTACTTTGGTATTTTGGCCACTATTAAGATTCAAAAAACGAGAGCACTTCGATGGATTATTTATACACCTACAGTTAATAGCATCTGTGCGTTCTATATCTTGTAATAGATCAATATTTACTAAATCCAACATTCCAAATATTTTTAAATGAGATCTGGGTAATGTGGACCATGTATACTTATGCAAGCTGAAAAGGGCTCCGTATGGCGGAGAAAAGACACGCCTGGGTTTTAGCAGCATTGAACTGGTCCAGATTGGCATCGCCCCAATCGGAGACTGCCTTCAAAAATAAGTGCAAGCGCTGAACCATCGCTTTCCTATGAGACTGAATTTGTAATGCACTGAATCGTGCGTTAGATGTATAACTCTCCACAACGGTTGTGTCGTCCGTGTACCCATAAATACCGGGTTTAAGTAGATCAATCATATGCAGCAGAAAAAGCGTTGCAGATAATACTGATCCTTGAGGCACTCCCGCGTTTATAGCCAATTGGTCGGAAGAACCGCCATCGATGACCACTGAAATCGACCGATCCCTCAAGATCAAATCTGAAATCCAAACACATAAACCAGTGGGAAGGCCGTATGAAGGAAGCTTGCTAATAAGGCTATCGTGCCAAACCCTGTCGAAAGCCTTTAAGATATTGAGAGAGACAGCAAGCGCCTCTCCGTGTTTCTCGATGGCTTCGCTCTACATACACTAGAAGATCCCCAGTAGACCGGTTTCGGCGAAACCCGTATTGTCGGTCACTGAGGAGATCATTCACTTCTATATGCCAGAATCATGTCATGGTTCAGTACACGTACCGTCGTCTTACAGAGTATGGAAGTGACTGATATAGGCCTCTAATTGGCAGAGTCTGCACGACTACCCTACTTATAGTACTTCAGACTGTCGAATGCGGATTTCTGACATTGGCGTCCCGCAGTTTGGCAGACTAGAAGGTACAGCATTGCCAGCATCTAAACGTGATGGCTCTGCAAACAGAGAGGCAAATAAATTTGCTTTCTCTTTCACAGTGTGCGCTAGTGAGCCGTTAGGTTTCAAACCTGTCGCCAAGGGTAAGACGCGAAAAAATAACGCATCTAATCCCAATCTGCTGGCCTGTATCGCCACACCCACCGGATGCCTTTTGGACTGGGATCGGGTGAGGAGAAGACTGATACAGACTTCACCAGACAATGGTCGGAGCTATCTAAGGGTGATAAAACCGACACCGAGTAGCGGTCTGGATCTATTGACAGCAGAAGGTCCAAGCAATGAGCTGTGTGGCCATAAACATCCGCTATCCTTGTGGCTCCTTGGACCAGCTGAGTGAGGTTTAGCGTCAAAGCAAGCTTGCGCATCTCTTGACCAGCGTGGTCTGTGCTCTGGTTATCTCCCCATCTCCGCTGTGCGAAAGGTAGACACTAGCATAAAGAATTTTCTCCATACCATTGTCCACCAGAACCCACATGATAGGAAATTTGGGGTCTTCAATGTTGCGGAGACGGCGATAGCAAATGTCATCGCAGGCATACATACAAACTCCCGCCTTGGCCTTGAAACTATGTTCAAGAACATAGCCAGGGTAGGCAAGGTATGTCACGTCTGCAGGACATTTGATTTGTGTCCGTGAGGAACAGAATAATGAGGTTTTGCGGTCTCTATATGGTGGTGGACCGAGTTGATATTAGAGTGCAAGCCTCGAATGTTTGAGAGCTGCACTTGGAGGGAGAGGACGTGCTTCCGCTGTTGAACCTTCATTCTATGTTTACCTCTTTTCATTGTATGAGGAGTGAAGATAGTTAAAGAGAAACGGAAGTGGACACGAGGCGCATACTACCAACCCGTGACACAAATTAGGCATATCCACCTTGTGGATAGTGATTTTTCGCGAGATGGTGGGGCCGCTTTTCATGAGTGGCTGGCTCACTACTTGGGCTCCAAACTATCTGCGGTTGGCCAGCGGAGAACCGTACCTCGGATCCCACTGCTCTCCAATATAGGCTGCAGGTAACTTGACCTTCAATGTATCACGACTAGCTATGGTAATAAGCGCAACTGTTTCCGACCCGTTCCCCATAATGGCTTCACCAAACATCATTCCGTAACGCGACCGCTTGGCGGCATGGCTTTGTCCGGTAGGTGGAAACACGCCACTGCCTAAGCCTACCACCTGAAAATTACTGCTCTTTTGGAGCCACCCAGGGGACATCAAGCCTACGGACGCGAGCAGTATAGTCCCCCAAACCTAGTGAACCTAGTGTATCTAGTGAATTTCTTTTGAAGACGGTCAAACCTACCTGTATGTGAGTGTACAGCATAATTTGGGTTCCATATCTGACTGGCATGTTCTATGGGTTGTCCATTGTCAATGTCTTTTGTTATGCGTTTCAGCAGTATTGATGAGAAAACTTTATATACACATGCTAGTAAGCTGATAGGTCTATAATTGTTAATTTCGAGTTGGCTACCTTTTCATAATATACGATGCACACCATTGCATTGGAACAATTTCAGTTTCAAGTATCATGTTGAATAATACTGTGAGAGGGCCCAGAAGTATAGGTGCACCTTTTTTTAAGGCTTCGTTATTTATGCCATCGGGGCCTGGGCTTTTGTACGATTTTAGTTGTTTCAACTGTAGGTATATTTCTTTTTCGTCTATAGGTATAATTGTTTGTGTGGTACTGGCCTGGTTTATTTCCTTAGCTTCATCGGTGCTATCCTCTTTACTTTTGTAAGTTCTTGATAAAAAAAGGTCGCCTGGTGTATGATATCTTGTCTTGTGTTGGTTTCTTTGAAATGGCCTTCTAATTTTTGTATCCATTTTTTATGTAAATTTAGTTCTTTATATGCTTCTTTTGTACTTCTGAATTTAGTCAGGTTACCTGTTATTATTTTTCGTCTGTGCTCACTATAATCTCTTTTGATTACTTTACTTGTTTCTTTGTATAATTTGCTTAGTTTTTTCCTTGTATTATTATCCTTATTCTTTTTTATTGCTCACTCCGTTTATTAACTCTATTGTTTTGTCACTGAATATTTTGTGTGGTTTTCTATCATTAGGGCTGTTTTCATTGGTCAGACTATGTGTTATGGCTTTTTCCAGTGCATCATAGGAAGATTGTAGACCTGTTATTCGTTGTAAACAGTTTTCGATACACAATTTGAGGTTGTTTGTGTACTGTTTTATTTCCTCGTCAGTCTTGGGAATTCTCGGTAGTTGTTTGAAATGTTTCCTGCTTTTTTTCGGTTCCTTTAAGATAAATATAATTCTAATCAGCCTGCGATCCGTTTTGAATTTTACCCTGTATAGAACTTCATAGTTTTGGACTTGTTTTGGGATGTTTGTCATGATTTAGTCGATTTCGTTCTTGACATTTTCATCTAGTGACTTCCAAGTCCATCTTCTATTAGGTCTTTTTTTGAAGTAGGTATTGATTATTGCCAATTTATATTCAAATGCATAATTTAGTAGCAGCTCTCTTCTTTCATTCCTTTGGCCTAGGCCATAACTCTCCGTGATAAGATTTTCGTCTAGGGTTGTCGTAAATAGGACAACCCAGAGATTGTCCTATTTTAGTATTGAAGTTTCCTAATACGAGAACTTTTTTATCTGCTATTATATGAGCTCTTTTTAGGCCTGCGTAGAATTTTTGGATATCAGCTTCGCTGGATCTTCCTGTCGGCGCATATGCTTGAATTATAGAAATGTCTGCTTTTCCAAATTTCATTTGTAGTAATGCTACTCTCTCAGACAACCCAGTAAAATTTGTGATATTACTTTTCCATGCCTTTTTTATTAGAAACCCGACCCCGTATAGGCCTTTTGTTTCTCCGATGTAGCAAAAAATGTAGTTTGAATATTCTTCCATATTGCATCCCATTCTGCTTATATCCGAAATTCCTAGTATATATTTATACATTCTAGTGCATTAATAAGTTCTAAATATCGTTCCGTTGCGTTGATGCCAAGAACTTGACATTATAGGTTCCAATTATTATATAGCTCGTATATTCTTTGTTTCGTTTGGTGACTTTCGCTCGAGCTTTAGCACCCTAGATCATATACAGGCATTGGAACAAGTTATCGAAAAATATGAAGAATTTAACAAGCTTCTATATCTAGCTTTTATTGATTATAGCAAAGCGTTTGACAGCATTAGCCACAGCTCTATATGGGAGTCGCTTAACAACCTAAATATAAACAAAACATATATAAACATCATAAAATATATATATAAGAAAAGTACAAGCAATGTCAAATCAGAATCAAGAGGCGAAGCAATAAGTATTGAAAGAGGAGTCAGACAAGGTGACCCCCTGTCACCAAAATTATTTATTGCTGTTCTAGAAAACATATTTAAAAATATAGACTGGAAAACAAAAGGTATAAAAATAAACAATTGCTATTTAAGCTACCTAAGGTTCGCTGATGACATATGTCATACTATCAGAGACACCTAACGATCTACAAGAAATGCTATGTTCACTCGACCAAGCAAGCTCTAAAGTAGGACTAGAAATGAATGCTACTAAAATTAAAATAATGACAAACAGCAATAAAAAACCTATTAAAATAAGAGAAAAAACAGGGGAATATGTCGAAAGCTACATCTCTCTGGGTAAACAAGTATCATTCAACACAACAAACAACGAAGATGAAGTTGAAAGAAGAGTTAATATAAGCTGGAAGAAATTTTGGTCGCTTAAAGAAATCTTAAAAGGAGACTACTCGATCAACATGAAGAAAATTGTAATAGATACCTGCATACTGCCCTGCTTCCTATATGGTTGCCAAACTTGGATATTTACCGCAAAAGCTAAACAAAAAATAAAAACAACACAAAGAGTCATGGATAGAAGTGTACTGAACATAAGGAAAATACAAAAAATCAGAAGTACAGCCATTAGACATATTTAGACCAAGGTAACTGATGCACTCACACAAGCTTTAAAATTGGAATGGCAATGGGCTGGCCACATATCACGATGCAAAGACGGTAGGTGGACGAGCAAAACCACAAAGTGGAAAGGGCCAAAAGGGAAAAGAAGAGTAGGCAGACCGAAGAGAAGATGGGCAGACGACTTAAAAGATACAGCAGGATATGACTGGCAGAATATTACAAAGGACAGGGACAAATGGAAGAAACTGGAGAAGGCCTTCACCCAAGGAGGGGCCCATATCTAATTTATATTAAAATTGTTATTTTAATAATACATAATTAAAAATCTTGTAAATAAGAATCCACATTTAAAATGTTATTTAAGAGTTAAGGGAAATAAAGTTTTATTTTTTTATTATATCGAGATGGCTACGGACATATGCACAATATAGTATTTTAGGGTATCAGTTTATTAAGTGATTTTGAATTGCGGATGAGGAATCCCAGCGAAGTTAAAGCCTTTTTCGCTATGTGATCTATGTGATGTTCAAAAGACAGTTTGCTATCTTTTAGTACACGCAAAATCCAAATCATTGGTTACATCCGCACGTGACAAGGGCTGGTTATTTACCTATAGCTATTTATATATTAGCTGAATATGATTTTATATAATTTAAGTAATAATTTAATTAATCAATATTATTATACCATAAAATAATTCCTTGGTGACTAATATAAATGATAATGAAAAAGATCGGTCGCTCTACTACTATTATATTTGCTGTTGCTAAACCCAAAATGGGTCATATATATAACTTTATAAATGTATTTAATTAAGCCCAGCATGTTTCACCGCATACTCAGTAGTGCCCTTGAGCTTACTGTCAACTCCTCCTTTAGTAGCCGTACGTTTTCGGCGAGACGGAGGTAGATTAAAAAATAGGAAACAACTACACTACACTCTGAACGCAGCCGTATTTTTATTTTAAATTTCTAGTCTCGCAACACTGATGTTTTATTCGATTTTTATCTGTCTTTCTTTCTGTTTTCTTCCATTTTCAATTTTTTAGTAAAATCCTTGTGGTGTGTTATTGTTACGGAATATAATTTTAATGTACTTTGTCGGTATGGATTTCTGATTTCGTTCGTATAACATTAAGTGGTTTTATTGACATTCCTGTCTCTATTTCTTTTATTTAATCTGAGTGTTTAATTTAATGTACTTCGGTTCGTACTTACTCAAGTCACTATTTTGTTGTCTCCTATTCAATCAATCCCGACAACATGAGCCGCCGCGATAAAAAAGAAGATGAAGACGGTAACACCAACGTATTTCAAAACCTAGACAAAACGAGTCTGCTACAAGAAGCAAGATATTTTAACTCGACGCCCGTCAATCCTAAAAAATGTATTCAAATCTTGACGAAAATAATATACTTGATAAATCAGGGCGAAAGCTTGACCACTCAAGAAGCTACGGATGCATTTTTTGCCACGACTAAATTGTTCCAATCTAAGGATGTTATGCTGCGTCGACTTGTATATATCTGCATCAAAGAGTTAAGTTCTTTAGCCCAAGATGTGATTATCGTGACCTCATCGCTAACGAAAGACATGACGGGAAAGGAAGATTTGTACCGCGCGGCTGCGATTCGTGCCCTGTGTACTGTCACAGACAACTCCATGCTTCAAGCTATAGAGCGGTATATGAAGCAAGCAATTGTTGATAAAAATCCAGCTGTAAGCTCTGCAGCTCTTGTCTCAGCATTACATTTATCTGCTAATGCACCAGATGTGATTCGCCGTTGGGTGAATGAGGCTCAGGTATGCTCTTATTCATATATATTTATTATTATTTTTCTTACTGTTTATTTATACCTTATTCAATGTCCCTGGTATAGGTACTGGTGGAAAATATTGCACATCAACAATTGGAAAGAGAAAATCAACTTATTTTGGCTTTGTAGTGTTATCTGTATCACACACTGCTATGCCGTTTGTTTTGTTAGTTGTAGTTCAAATGAAATAAAGTGCAAATTAATATTTACAGAGTTGTTAAAACCCTCAAACTTTAAATCATTTAAATTTGTAATGTTAAGTGTGACTTTCCCTACGCATTTTACTAAGTTGCTTTTTTTTATACCTGATAGGTTAGCCTTTGACCACTATCTCACCTGATGGTAAGTGATGTCGTCGAAGATGTTGTTCAGGCTAACCTAGAATTAACATGCCCTCCGAAGCACGGATTCGCTCAGTAGTAATGTCCAACCAGCGGTCACCCATCCAAGTCATGACCGAGGCGGACGTTGCTTAACTTTGCTGATCGATTCAGAATGGCTAAGCAAACTTCGCTGCAAGCGCTTCAAAACGCACTTCAAGAGCTTTTCTTGCTTTGGTCTGTGAGTGTAATCTGGATGGCCTTTAGATAGAATTTAAATAAGATAGGTGAATAATCATATTTCAAGGTGCTTTAATGCTAGGGGGATACAAAATTCATGTAAAGTTAGCCATTTGCTTTACATTTCCAAGGAATTTTACAATGTCTCTATCCTCAATTTTCTTTCTTGACCCTAATTTTGCCTTGTTGGACTGTGAACCTATCATAAATTGTTTATGGAATTAGAGTTGCGACCATATCATGTTAAGATTTTATTAAGATGTGCATTTTGGTAACTCTGAGGTGTTTATGTAGCTTTGATGGTTTCTTTATTATCATCCCAAAATTAGTTTGACCCCAAATAAAGTAGTTGTTGCATGTCCAAGCTTTTTAATGTTACTTATTGTTTGTTAGTCTACCTTACTAAAGTTCTATAGAATGAATTCTTTATAATCCATCTTTATACTGCAGAAATTCATATGGCACAGGCTTCAGCAATTGTGAAAAATGCATTCTCCGCCTATCAAGAGTCCCAGATTGTAAGAGGTAAATTTGGTAGTCTGTCTGCCCAGACACAGACACTGGCATTTAATTTTGTTCTCAATACTTCAGTCCATGCACAGAACTTATCCACTTATTATAGAAGGTCCTCTATAGTTTCGGGTTATTTGTCAATATTGCAAGGTGGTCAGCTAAAGCTAAGATGGACTCCTTGTATCTATTATTGATATTAAACAGACATACCCTCTGTATTTCATTCTAATCAGTTTGCCAATTGAAATATTTATTACTATATTAAATGCTATTGATAACAAGCAGCAAGCTTGGAACAAAACAATATTGTATTTCAATGTGTTTTAAAACTTGATTAAACAATACCATTATAAGTTTTTTTTTATATGGCGTGCTTACAGCTATAATTACAAAATAACATATATTTACATAATGAGAAACCACTTAAAATAACTATACTGTAAGTAATTGCAAATTTCAAGAAGAACTAAGTTCTGCTTTCTGAAAAAAGGGAGACCAAAAAAATAATTTCATTTAGATATTGGCAATGTTGATTATTATGTTCCTTGAAGAATGGTGTACGATTTTGATTTTTATTTTAATCAACTGTCAACAATGAAATAATTGAAAGCTAAATTATCTATTGCTATTGATTCCAATGGGTCTGAAAGACAGATAAATACTTCATGAGATGCAATTTCAGTTCATTGAAAGGAATTGAAAAGTTCTTATGGAGAAGCTCTAACTAGTCAGGCCATAAATACTGTGACACAAAAAAATTCTTCTTTTCAACTTTTTAATTTGGAATGTGTTTATTATTTTAATAACATCTTTCAATTTCGCGCCATTTCACATATTTTTCCGTGTTCATTATAGATTACAATTTGGAATGGGGTGTTAAAGAAAATAGGATTGCAGTGATTGCTTTGAACAAAGTGGTTATGGAGCCGTCTGTCATATTCCAGACACTTCAAAACCTGGTATCAGCTATATGTGCGTATATTATCTGTCGAAGACCATAAAAGATCGGGGCGGCCGCGAACTGTTAGAACTACAAAGGCTGTTAATACTATTACAGCCAGAATTTGTCAAAATCCCATTAGGAAACAAAAAATCTTATCGTGGGTAATAAAAATTCCGCTAGGACTCTGTCGCGTATTTTAAAACATGACCTGAAGCTCGGTGCTTATCGTGAATGTACAGGTCATGCCCTTAGTCAATATTTACAATTAAAGACAGTGGATCGATCAAAACGCCTTCTGTCGCGATACACAGGTGAAGGGCACAGAATTGTTATCTTTACTTATGAATCATTTTCACAATTGAAGAGCATTACAAGCAAAATGAATAAGTATGTATATATAAGCGAATGCTCACAGTTCTAAAAAAGCTGCTCAAGTGGTTGGAAAGGTACAATGTGGTCATCATCCTGCGTTAGTGATGGTTTGTTGAGGTGTGTCTTATTAAGGCGTCACAAAACTACATTTTTGTGGAAAAGGAATTAAAACTTCAGTCAAAGTTAAGAGACAGTTTTGGATCATGTTGTGAAATGTCTCAGTACACTTTTAAAAAATATACAGTGTACTTTCCAGCTGGACTCTGCCACTCTGGTCACTAGCCACGAACTACTCAAGCAAATAGAATATTGTATTAATTTTTGCTGAGACTTTAATGTACATATAAGCTCTAGTAATATTACATTACCTCATAAAAATTGCATTTTTATTTGAAACTTTGAACTTATGGCCATACTAAGTATAACTCTGAAATGATTACAATACCTACATGAAATATGCAAACTTGACAAAGCAGAGAAAAATATAATCTATATGGATGAGTCTTACATACATACATCGCTCACTAAAGGGAAATTTTGAAGTGATGATAAGCAAAAATGAGTAAAAAAGTCCATTTAAAAGGTCAATGTTTGGAAATAGTTTGTGTACCCTGTAAAAGGCTTTTTATACCTGGAGCCTTATTTATGTATACAGACTGTAGTTTTACAGCGATTATCACTAGGTAAGAAATAACATTACCAATGAGAAATGGCCAGTTAATCAATTAATCCCAAAGTTACTGTATCACAACAAATATGTCAAGAACCCTCCAATTCAAACAACACTTAGGTGGAAATGATCAACTGGTTAGAAAAACACAAAGCCCCTGTTGATCCGAAACTGATAAAGCCCCAGATAGACAATATTATATTTGTAAGAGCTCATAGTGAAGAAGTAGTGAAGTTAGCTGAGCTGTACTTGACCGATCAGCTAGTTAAACAATAACATCGCAGTCATGATTTTCTTTTTTCCTGTCCGGGAGCGTCACCTCGTCCCGGCCCGCGAGCTATCCTACACTATACCTCTGACAATAATCAGAGTTCTTATTTACTCATTCTTTCTTCGTGCTTTCTTTCTGCATACTGTTTCTTTCTTCATACATCATATCTTTCACACCTTCCACTGGGGGAATGCCAGTGGCTATACTACATATTTATATAAACTAGGGATAAACAAACTCAGCGATTCTTTATTTTCTTATATACTATCTTGCAATTCTTTAGTTCTTATTCTTATTATATTGTTGTTTTATTTTTGTTTTTTATACACAACATTTATCAAAAGCATTTGCTATATAAACTCAGTATATAGCAGTGCACTTATTTAATCTCTACTTATTTCTACTTATAACCTTTTTAACAATTTCTTCACAATAGCAAATAAACTTATATCTAGTATCTTTATTTTTTATTATATCATATATATTATCCATCCTTATATCTATCTATTTCGTTCTCAGTGTCAAATCTATATTTAGCATAAATTTGGCATTCCGTTATTACGTGGAAGACAGTTTCTACTACCTCTGGGTAAAAGAGACACGCCGGACTCTCCTTGCACTTGAACCGATACAGGTACGAGGAGAATCCGCCGTGTCCCGTCAGGAATTGCACAGTAATTGGGTCCAGCTTTACATGTCTTAAAATACGGTAGGCCTCTACAGCGTCTGGGAAGAATATCTTGGTTGTGGAAGCCGTCTCTCCACTCTGATAGCGCCTGTTCCATTCGTCAAGCGACTCCAATCGGATTTGCCGCTTGGCGAATGAAACCGGGCAGCTGTCATAGTCTGGCCTGGCTTTCTTGTGTAGCGATGTCATGATTAGGATGGGTGACCGCTAGTGACATTCCTACTGAGTGCTTCAGAGAGCATGTTTAGCCATCAGTCCCGGTTGTTGTCTTTGGTGGCAGTCATTACAGCATGGTGGTAGGGCATTTTTCGAATGCCCACCTGGCTAGCTACCACTACCAGTAACACAAGGCTCTTTAGGATTAATTGCAATTGCCGATTTTGGTACGCCCTTGTTGACGCATTATTTACACAATTAAAATTTCTCTATTATTAACAAACTTGATATGAAAACAAACTTTTTCGCCAGTTACTTTGATTATTCAGTTTTGAAAGCTTCTAAATTTTTTACATTGTGGTAATTTAATTTGCTCAACTTTTTTTCGTGCAGCGTTTATCAGAAATGATAATTGTAATCATACCTTTAATACCCAGAATTGTTGCAATAGTACTCCTTGCCAGCTTAATTTAATAATAATTTTGCAATAATGCATTCTTCACTGTAATTTTGTAAAATTGAGGATTGTCATCAATTTTACTAAATGAATGCAATTGATTACAGCAGAATGAATACAGCTTCTTATAATTATTGTCTCTTTGAGAGAGAAGATTTATTGTACTGACACTACTAACCCCACATAAGGGAGATAAGAAAGATGATGGTGAAATATCATATAGCTTATTACAAATAAATTAATGTTACCTACTTCTTCGTGTCGACGATTCACATTTAGATGGATGACTGCCAATACTGGGCGGTAGCCACCACAAGAGTAGATGCCTCGTACAGGTCACTTAAAGTGCAAGCAATAGTTACTTAAAACTAGTCTAGTGCACTGGCATAAAACAGGGTTTAATATTATTACTTTTATAACACCTCTTATCTGTAAATTATATTTTTAATTAAAAACTAATAGACTTACTCAGCCACACTCTTATCTTAATTTAACATTAAATATATTTTATGATATGGGTTTGGGTGAATAATTTCTGGTATCTGGAATATTTGTCAAAGCTTTGTTTTAGTTGACGAGACTAAATACTTCAAATAAATGGTATTCTATAAGGCGATAGGTGACAAATCACTAAATGTTTCAAAAGATTTATTTTTACATATATGTAGAATTTCTGTATGATTTTGTTATATACAATAGTACCTAATTGCTCTCTGTCACTGCCAACTTTGCTAACCTATCAGCCTCTTCATTACCATATAATCTTTGGTTTGATGGAACCCATTGCATTGCAATATCAGATCCACTCTAGTTTGTTTAAGCCTTTGAATCTTATCTAAGATTGTTTATGAATTTATTACTTATATTATGTATTATAGATATATTGATAATTCCTGATACATTTAATTTTGCCTTTTATTGACATTTAATTGTTTATAATCAATCAATGTATATATATGCCCTGCTGGTCACCATTGACAAGACTTGCAATTACGTGTAGGTACGATGTCATTGTGGTGTAGGTATAGTGTCAAATATTTTTTCAGTTATTTAAATGTACTTAAAAACTACCAAATTGATGTTGCTGAAATTTTAATGGGACCCCCTCTGAAGCATAACCTAACAACCAAAATAAGAATCATCTTATAGAATACTAGATTAATAATCAAGTATATGCGAAAAAAAGATAAATAAAAAAGTCAGTCATATTGAAAACCTCCTGAGATGACCCTTTATAAAAACGAAATGCATTTACTTCTTGGTCAATATATTTTTTAAAAATTAAGTGACCGCTACTACAATTCAACGAAGTTTCGTTTTTCGTATTACGGGTGACACTTTAGACAACGAATATCGAATTTACGGTACGAAGTTCGTTGTCTCATATAATCTATGGTCGAATCGCATCGTTCATCACAAATCGTGCCCTCAAGGGAATCTCCCATACTACTCTGAGAACGCTATTGTGCCTCAATCAACTTTAAGTCTTAACTGAAGGAAATTAAAGAACATTTTCACAGGGTAAAATATTTTGAAAATGTACAATCCATACGAATTCAATTTAAAAAATATCTCATTCAGAATCTACACAGGCAAAAGCTTGCTAGTAAACTAGCATAGATGCTACCATACTACAGACTAGCATAGTAGCATAGATGCTACGAACGAAATTAAACAAAAGTGAGCCAATACGTGTTTTGCGGATACCTTTCTTTCCCGGGCCCGTTACTTTTCTCATTGCTAAGTAGTTCCCAACCCAAGGAGTGCGATACCTACACTACGGTTTAAATCACGCAAACACCGCTGTCAGTGCATACATTACAAAAGCTTGGTTCATAACTGAAATACGAGAATATGCACTGTTTGCGCGCAAACGATGTGAACCGATATGTAGCCGCGCTTATAACATCTGCTAACTGTCAATTTGCTTTTTCGCAATTGACCCAAAATAACTTTCACATCAATTATTGATAATAGAAGTATTGCATTTCAAGGCATTCTTTTTGTGAACAGATGTTTGAACGTTCAACATTCTAACCACCACAATAAAAATCTCCACATCTATCTGTCAAGATTTGAGTTTGACGTTTGTGCACTCATTGCACTAACACTTTTCAGTGAGCGTTGTTTGCGGCCGGAGGTGACGTCAAAGATGACGTCATTATGCTATCGTGGTGTCTGTTTAGCAAGTTATGAACCGACTGTTTGCGTGCATACAGTGCAAATAGCGCATATTTGCGTGACTTGAACCCTAAGGCTACAATGCGGACGAAATCAAGGCAAAAGCTAGTGCATCCAACCTACTTGAATCTTAGGTTATAACAAACCTCTAGTTCTTTGTATAAATTTGTATAGATTGTAATTACATGCTTATGTTAGATAGCATAAGCTATCTAACACTCAGAATGTTTTGGTTGGTTAGAAACATTTAAAAATGCGATAACAGCGTTAACTTGATTAAGCATTATAAGAATCTAATTTTTATTTTTTTATTTTCAGGAGGCCATCATGTCAGAGAATAATATGGTACCTTATCACGCTTTCGCTGTGGTCGCAGGAGCTCGTCGCAATGATCGCCTCTCCACTGTTAAGCTTGTCTTGAAGTTATCCCGTGGGGCGATTCGTCACTCTCCGTATGCACTATGTCTACTCATTCGCCATGCTGCCAAGCTTTCTGAAGAAGATCCGACAGAAGCTTCGGAACCGTACATGGAATTTATTGAATCTTGCTTGCGTCACAAATCTGAAATAGTGGTTTATGAAGCCGCTCACGCTATTGTTAACTTAAGAAAATCGGCCAAAGATTTTGCCCAAGCTGTTTCTGTGCTTCAAATTTTCTGTGGCTCTTCAAAAGCAACATTGCGATTAGCTGGAGCTCGAACATTGGCTAAACTAACAGCAAAACATCCTAATGCCGTTGCAGCATGTGCAGTTGATTTAGAAAACCTAATTTCCGATCCTAATCGCTCCGTCGCAACATTAGCTGTGACCACTTTGCTTGCTACTGGAGCCGAAACATCTATCGATCGTCTCATGAAACAGATATCTACTTTTATGTCAGATATATCTGATGAGTTTAAAATCGTCGTCGTACGCGCAATAAGACGCCTATGTACGAAATACCCGCGGAAACATCAGTCACTAGCAGCTTTCTTAGCCGGCATGCTTCGTGATGAAGGCGGACTGCAATATAAAAATGCGATTGCAGATGCATTGATTACACTAGTCGAGGAAAATTCAGATGCAAAAGAAACGGTACTGTTTCATCTCTGTGAGTTTATTGAAGACTGTGAACATGCTACGCTTGCCGTTCGTATATTACATGTTCTCGGTCGCGAAGGTCCAAAGGCTCGACAGCCATCAAGATACATCAGATATATTTACAATCGCGTTATTTTAGAGTGTGGGCCTGTACGTGCAGCGGCTGTGTCGGCATTGGCAAGGTTCGGAGCTGCCCGCCAAGAACTGCTTCCAAATATCAAAGTATTGCTACAGCGCTGCCAACTTGACGAAGAAGATGAAGTGCGTGACCGTGCGGTGTGTTACTGTGCCATCTTGGAATCAGGCGACCCTGAGCTGATGAAAAATTACATAACCGATGTACAGGTTCCTAATCCTGTACTTCTGGAGAAAGCATTGATAGATCATTTGGCAACTACACCTAATAAACCCTTCAATCTCACAACTATTCCTGTTGTAGAAGAAACTCAAGAATCAAACGATACCCCTATAGAAATAGAAACACGTAAAGTTCAAACAATATCTCGTGAAGAACAGTATGCAGACCAGTTAAAGATCATACCGGGAATTGAGAAATTTGGACCCATATTTAAGTGCTGCGAGGGTGTTGAATTAACTGAACCTGAAACTGAGTACCTTGTTCGTTGTGTAAAGCACATTTTCGCTCACCATCTGATTTTACAATTTGAATGCGTGAACACACTAAGTGATCAAATTTTAGAACAAGTCCACGTTCGTTTGGATCCCGCTCCTGGCTACATATTACTCGGTGAGGTAGCATGCAATCAGTTACAGTATGATAAACAAGATAGCGTTTTCCTTATATTACAGTTCCCAGAAAATCCAATAGAATCTTTGGGAAATATTGCAGCCACACTAGAGTTTGTGGTACGAGATTGCGACCAAACTACTAGGCAGCCTAGCTCTGAAGAAGGCTATGCCGATTCTTATCCGATTGAAGATGTGGAAATTAGTTGCGCTGACCAGTTCCGCAATCGCGCAGCTGCGGATCATTGGGAAGACTCTTGGGACAGAGTGAGCTCAGCATCAGAGGCTACTGATACATTCGGTTTGTCTCATTCAGATGTGACAGAGGCTGCTAACGCAGTGTGCGAGCATTTAGGGCTCCCAAAAGCATCAATCACGGGTGAGGCTGTAAAAGAAATTCGCGGAGGAGGAATGTGGCGCGCTGGTGTTCCAGCTATGATCCGCGCCCGGCTTGTTGCTGCTGGCGGAGCAGTTACCATGCAGCTCTCTGTGCGCTCACCTAGAGAAGAAATAGCCACACTACTTTTGGCTGCAGTCGGGTAAAAATATCGAATAATTATTCATATCCCTATAATAAGTTATTACTTACTAAACTTTTATAACCAGTAGGCTCTTTTGCAATAACTTTTGTATCATATATTAAATTAAGTATTTACACAAACATTTTAAACATATTGTACCTGTGTTGGTACATATTATTTAAAGTAAGAAAAAAAATCAAGCTTGTGGGATTGAGCTTATGGGACTATCTTGTCAGCATCTATGATAAAATTCTGCTTTGTAATAGTAGTTGCTAGAAACTGTACGAGACTCTGCAATGTTGCATTCTTAGTTCATTGGTGTGCTAGAGCATGGTTTGACTACTTGAAATAATCAGTTAAATCACAATTTCACTTTTTTTACATGCATCTGTCGATGGTAGTCATGTGGGTATAAATGTTTTAACAATGTTTAAAATACAATTCGAATAAAATATATTCAAAAAGCCAGTTAGGCTGTCATTGTTATCAAATTGCTGTGTGTGAGCTCGGGAGTGTGTTACGATGTACCTTCTAGTTGGATGTAAAAGATTTAAGGGCTTGTGCACGGAAAAGGCGCTATTCGCGGTGCGTTTTATAAAATGTCACGCATGTGTAAGTTTATATTAAACATATACTAAGAGTCCATAAACAAGACTAGTCTTCATCTGACTGATGGAAGTGCTTATCCAAATACTTCAATTTAATAACACTTAATGTTAATAATGAGTCGCTACGCTACTATATTTCTAATTATGATATCAAGCTCCACTGCATGATAAGTGAATATCATATTCACAAACTAACACTGGATGGCTTCAATTGGATGAAGTCCATTAATCTGGTTGATGGCCTCTCAGTTTATTTAATTATTGTTGTTATTTGAAGATTCAAGCTCTATATTGTTCCTAAAAATTGTTTATGTGATATTGCTTAAAATCGTATTAAAGCATGGCTTTTAATCATCAGATATTTTCTATTCAAAAGAATATCTTAATAATATCAATCGACTAGAGTTGGTTCTATATATCAATAGTTCTATATACACAATCTATTAATTTAACATCAGTTTGGTATACGGAACCAATATTAACTCACTCGCGGTTGAAGTTTTTTGATGTAAAGAAAAGTTGCTAAATTATATTTGACATAAAAGCAAGAGTTTGGTATCTTTACTCTTTATACTAAAAACTTCCCACTGTTAGTAGGTGATATGTGCTGTTAGGGTAGTAAGTTCCTTATAAAATATCGAATAATTATTATCTTTTAAATACCTCCATACCTAAATAACTATAACTCAATCCCTTTAAAGCAAGCATTTGTAAAGACTACAAAATTAAGAAACAGTATGCATATTGATTAATGTTATTAGTGGTTAAGTCTAGGTTAAGTAAATTGCAAATGTATTTGCGATTTCTTTTATTGCCCCAGTGGTGGACATCTAATTACCAAATATATGTGTGATTTATCTTCTAAAAAGTAAAACTTAGTATAGTACAGTATGGACCCGTGTGTTAAGTCTAAAAATGCAGCTATTTTCAGCCCGCAATTGCTTGTTATGGTTTGCGGTTAGTCATACAGCTCGTGGACAAGTATCGGGCTCGGGCCGCGCCGTACCATCCCGTACATGAGTCATTCCGTGCAAATTTGCACCTATGCAAAAACCATTGTCACAACACTTTTGAAATTATTACTACTAATTTACTGATCCGATATTTTATAGACTTATTTTTAGCTAAAATATTGGTTAATTAACTTTAAAAACAAATGTATAAATAAGCAATTACAAAACGATTTAATTAATTATAAATAAAAGTAAGCGAAAAAAAAGATAATTTTAGTATGTCACACGTAGTATATGAATTTTAAGAAACGAAATTTCCACGGTGGATTTAATTTCAGCTCTTTGTTTTGGTATATTTTCAAAGCTTGTAATGTCTATTTTAATTTAAACTTTAAATATGTATTATAATTATATAAATATATAATAAAATTCTAGTAAATATCGTTAACCAACATTTAGGTACACATGGACATTACACTTTAGTCACGGCCCTTACACTGCTTCCAAAGTTTGAAACTACCAAAACATTTTGTATTTTTACATCTTGGCAACATTACCAGTCGAAAACGGCCATTTTGTTTCATCTGTCTGCCGTTAGTTGTGTAAAATCTGTGACGACGAAACACGTTTCTTCAGGAGAAAAATAAGAAATCCACTTTAGTTGCGAGTTTTACGTGAAATTGGTAAGTAACTTTATGAATATTGTATTTTTATTAACAGTTAACTAAATTTGAATGTACAATAAAGCAATGTGATAATCTTTTTATGTACAAATAATGTTTTTGTTTAGCAAAATTTTAGGACAAAGCACGATTCGTCACGTCCATTTAGTTACGTGACATATTAGTGGAACAATTTTAGTGACGAAATGGACACATAAGGCGTAGTTCATAACGTAATTTACCCAACTTCGATAAAGAGGTTTATGTTGGTGAATAAAATGTTTTGACAAATGTGAAGAGTATTTATTGTAATTTTTTTAAAGGGATATTGTAAAAAACATATAAATATTATCCTATTATATTAAACAAGTAATTTTTGTTTGTTGTATATTTATGTGTTCAGACGTTCTCTAAAACGGCTCTAACGATATTGATGAAACTTTAAGAATAAGTAATTTCGGGCTAAAGAATAAGGTCACGGAGGGTGTGATTTTCAAGAAAATTCGATTTAATGACGATTTTAGGATTATTAAATTGCTTTAAAGCCAATTTTTTGATCAGAACTAGCTAAAATTTGACATACGTGTATAAATCTAATTAATTACTTATATAATGAGATTGAAGACCTGACCTTATGACGGAGCCAAAAGATTACCAGGAGTTCTCCGTTTCTAGTTCACGTAAACCCATCATGTATGGGCTTTTTGATTTGTCTCAATGAGCACTTTCATGACAAATTATTTTTAGGGTCTGATGTTGGTTCTCCAATACTGGTTTACATAGACTCATCGAATTCTCGGGCTCGTTATAAAATTTTACTTCTTTCATTGTGTTAAGAGGTACATTTTGTGTGTGATAGGTTGTGCTTCCCGCCATGTGGTTGACTGTACCATGGAGCTTCATATATCAGATTACTTATTTTTACTGTTATTTTTCTTTCAGTGATGGCCCTAACACCGGCTGAGCGTGCTAAACGCTATAGGGATAAATTGAAACTAAATGCAGAAAAATATGAAGAACAAAGAAAAAAACAAATTGCAAGAGTGAAAAAAGCACAAAAGAAAATAAGAGAATTAAGCGAACCCGAAAAAGCTGAAACAAGAAAAATCTGGCGAGAGCAGAAAAAGAAGCAAAAAGAAGCCAAGAAACAAGCTGAACGAGAAGAATTGGCTGCAACACCTCCAAAAGCGACTTCTAGACACGTTGACTACAAAAAAAAATATATAAACCTAATAAAAAACTATAATTGAGCAATAAAACAATTAAACAAAGCAAGAAAAACAAATCAGCGTCTACGTAAAACTTTGAGTCGAACAAAAAAAACACAAGAAAAAAAAAACATAGAAAAAGAACAAGAAATTAACAAGTTAAAAGCCCGGCACGAAGTTCTGGAAATAGCTTTAGCTCAAAAATATAAAGACTGTGAAACAAATGAACAAAAAAAAGTATTGCGTTCTATTGGCAAATCTAATAATATTGCATTATCAAAAAAAGGGGTGAAAAAAATAATATCAGACAGTTTAGGTCTAAAAAGTTTCATAAGATTTAGCCAAACAAAGAGATTCCTAAGCTAAAACATAAAAGAAATATTAGAGGCATTTTACAGCCGAGACGAAATAAGCAGAGCGACGGCCGGCAAGCGTGAGACTAGAACAAAACAGAAGAAAAAGATGCAAATAAGGTATCTTACTGATACTTTACACAACCTTTACCAAATATATAAAGAAGAAGGAGGAATATACAGTTTTTCTACATTTTGCAAATATAGACCGTTTTATGTCCTGTCGCCGACTAATGCCTGTCGTGATACATGCCTCTGTGTGAAACATAGTAATTTTGATTTTGTGGTATCAGCTATTAAAAAGCACACTATTTCCGAACTACAAAACAAATCTGGAAAAGATCTTTTAAAACTAGTGTCGTGTGACATAAATTCACAAAGTTGTATGTACAACGATTGCGATATATGCCGGAATAAAACTATTAATTTTACAGCTGACAAAAATACTGTTGTTGAATGGTGCCAGTGGGAACGCTCAAAAAAATCATACAAGAAAAATGACAAGGATATGACAGCCAATATAACAAAAAAAGAAATAAAAGTTGGAACAATTCAAGAACCAATAGATGAGTTTGAAAAACAATTGCCTTTATATAAAAAGCACTTCTACAACATCCAGGAGCAACAACGTCAATACAGAATGTGCATTGAAAATTTAAAGCCCAATGAATGTGCAATATTGGTAGACTTTTCGGAGAACTACGACTGCAAGTTAGCACAATAAATTCAATCACTTCATTTCGGCGGGTCTAAAAATTCGATCACGCTGCATACTGGCATGATTTTCTTAGAAACACAGTGTCAATCATTTGTAAGTTTATCAGATAGCAACTGCCATGAACCACATGCTATTTGGGCACACCTTATTCCAATTATCAAGTTAGCGAAGCAAATGTGCCCAAATTTATCCGTGATTCACTTTTTCTCGGATGGCCCAAGCAGCCAATATAGGCAAAAAAAAAATTTTTTCCTACTAAACTTGTTTACAGAAAAACTCAAACTCTCCATGATAACGTGGTCATTTTCAGAAAGTGGCCACGGGAAAGGTGTAGCAGATGGTATTGGGGGTGCCACAAAGAGAGCATTAGATCGGCGTGTTTGTTATGGACATGATATTTCAAATGCTACTGATGCATTTAATAATTTAAAAATGGGCATGACTGCCACAAAGCCCTTTCTTATACCTAATTCTGATATTGAAAATATTAAAAAACTAATACCAAACAATCTAAAAGCCGTTGCTGGCACAATGCAAATACATCAAATAATATCTACAACAAAAAATGAAATTCTCCATAGGCAATTAAGTTGTTTTTGTGAGAGAGGACAGTGTTTTTGCTTAAGCCCAACCAGGCATTATTTTTTCAAAGATCTTGGTTGTGATTCCAAAGTAGAAGTTTGTGATTCAAGCCCAACTGAAAAAGTAAAGTTCACCAAAGATACGACACCTAATACTACTTACCTGAATCTAGAGGCAAACTGCGACAACTGCGACATGGCTCCTGATACACTTAAATCTTATACTGACTTCTCTCTTTGCCATAACCCCGACCTTCCTAGTATAATATTCACTGACATCACTGAAAATACCAATCAAAATAATACTACCTACCTTACTGAAGAGACAATGAACACCACCGTAGCTTCTGATACGCTGAATAAACCTGAAATGCAACCTAATATTACAAAATATTACACTGACTCTCTTTGCCATGACCCCGAGCTTCCTAATATAATATTCGCTGACAGCACTGAAAATACCAATCAAAATAATACTACCTACCTTACTGAAGAGACAATGAACACTACCGTAGCTTCTGATACGCTGAATAAACCTGAAATGCAACCTAATATTACAAAATATTACACTGACTCTCTTTGCCATGACCCCGAGCTTCCTAATATAATATTCGCTGACAGCACTGAAAATACTAATTATAATAATACCTACCTAACTGAAGAGACAAAAGACACCACCGTAGCTCCTAGAAAATTTTATCAGACCCTCCTGAACAACGTTAAAGCGTCCCGAGAAGCTGAACCATTGTTAAGTGGAAGAAATTATAAACTGCAAGTAACTGCAGGCAAATCAGTTTCAGAGGAAGAAGTATTAGCACCCAAAAAAACAGTGAGGAAAAAAGAGACACAAGTTAAGCGTTCCGTCAAACTGACAAACGTGACACTTTTATCGGACTTAAAATGCAACAAAGAAAATAGTATTACCGAAAGTATAATAGATGTATCACCAAAGTCAAAAACACAAAACTCTAACAAAAGTATAAAGGTAACTGTTCTATCAGATGTAAAATTTACTAAACAGAATGCACCATTTTATGGTTTAAAAAATATGGGTACATTGAATCTACTTGAAATAGACAAAAATTGTGACATATTATCAACTGCGAGAAATCGTAGCGAGCCACCGTCAACACAAGTCAATACTAATATAAATGTGTATGGCACTTTAAGTAGCAGCGAGGAAGAAATAGAAGAGACATTTTCTAATAAAACTAATAAATTACGCAAAAGACCTCGCTTGTGTTTGAAGCAGTCTATTAAGAAAAAGAAGCCCAGCGATAATTGTTGATCCTAGAACTAACTACATAGTCCGGTCAATTTAGATCAAAAAATGAGAGTGAAGTTACATAAAGTCCCAACAAGCTGAAAATCAGTGAAATTGTTTAAAACATAATTATAAACAATGTCTAGAAGTTCCCCATCATTCCCGTGTATGGTTTTTTTTTTATTCAAGGTCAAAGGTCAAAAAATGAGTTTTTCGCGATTTTCAGCAAAACGGTAAATTTTATCATAAAAGTACCTCAGACAAAAATTGTAGATCATAAAATTATCTATAAAAAATGTCTCAATACTTTTTTTCTTACGAGCCACCGTTTCTGACATTTAACGATTCAAAAAGTTATACAGTCAAGTTGTTATCGTCATAATATGCACACGTTTCCACGCCACCTATGAGGTAGTGTACTTAGCAACTTTTATAACTTTTTGAATCGTTATATCTCAGAAACGGTGACTCGTAAGAAAAAAGGTATTGATACATTTTTTATAGATAATTTTATGATCTACAATTTTTGTCTGAGGTACTTTTATGATAAAACTTACCGTTTTGCTGAAAATCACGAAAAACTCATTTTTTTTACCTTTGACCTTGCATTAAAAAAAATCCATACACGGGAATGATGGGGAACTTCTAGACATTGTTTATAATTATGTTTTGAACAATTTCACTGATTTTCAGCTTGTTGGGACTTAATGTAACTTCGAATGTCTAAATTGACCGGACTATACAATTATTATTGTGAAGCTCAATCTCTGTAACATGCAACAAAATAAAACGAATAAAGACTTGATTAAATTTTCATAATATACATTGTTTTATATCCCTATGGAGACAACCCTGAAATATTCCCTATAATGTTCATAAACTACTTTATATAAACTACTATACTTTGCCAATTTCTAAAAAAAAAAAAAAAGTTTTAGTCTAAGTATATGACTTATATAAGTTTGTATAGAACTAACTACAACAATAAAGGTGCACAATCTGTTTATTTGGAAACATATTTTAACTGCGGTATTCATACCCAGCGATATTCAAGATTTATATCATTACCGTGCATTGTTATGAACACTGCCTAAATGTCTATATAGTCACGATAGTATTTCCTATTTAGTCACGGTCACAATTTTTTGTCCTACTATCGTCATCGATTATGACTGAATATATTGTTATACTGTAGTATAATTTCATAAAATAATTATATTGCTAAGCATGTTTACATCCAATGCAAGTTTGGTTTCATTAAAAAGTTTTTGAAGTAACTAAAAATGAAATAAGTGGTCCTTTTGATTCAAAACGTTACTATATGGTTTTAACATATGAATTTAACAAAATTAACGTTGCAAAAGGTAAGTATATTATTTTTGTATAGGTAGAATAACATATAATTCACACGTGAAGCTTTAAATTAAATTAATAAAGCTTGTACTTCGAGTAAAATAAATAAAATGATATTGTTACTAAATGGACAAAGTTTAGTCATGGACCCTAATAAAAATTGCAATATCTAGTAAAGAAAACATTTTCCAAAGTAAAATACACATTTTTCCAGAACTTTAAGAAACATTGCGCCGAATTATAATATAATCCAAATAATAATTTTAAAAATTGTCCGCTTTGTCCACATAGTCACGGTGCAAGTTTTCACGGAATGACTCACATGTATGTGCTCTCTAGGATTTGTCTACAAAGTAACCATTTGTTTTCAGTGATAAAAAATGCAATGTATTTTCATTCATATAAATCAATAATTTAGGTGGAATTGTGACTACATATATTTTTTAAATGTGTTTCTAAAATCTTTTTTGTGTATTTGTTACTACATTAAATGTGCTTTTGCAAAGTAACGCCTGAATTTATACATGCAAGGCTCACCAAGGTTCGCAAGCGACTCAGGTGTTTCTAATTGGTTGTCCACCACTGTGTAACTATTATAACGTGTTAAAAATGTCGTATCAAAAAAAGTATACCGAATTTATAATGATAATTAACGGAGTGTTAATTAAGGAAGTTATTTAAGGGCTCTTTAATAAGGTAAGTATATTGAACTTCGGGGGCGTCCACAAGTTAGGTAACCCATAATTTTCCTGACGCCGTGTAACAACTCTACTAATGTGGTCTTGCAGAGAAGTTGATTGTCTGTGAATATTTCTCATTGTTTTTTTAGATCCGAAATAAAGACCGCATATGTTATACATTATGTCAAACAATTGATTATTTATTGACACTGCAAAAGGTTTTACAATGAATCCAATTTTGAGCTTCTCAGATACCGTTGTTCTCAACAGGAGTGGAGCAAAGTTACCATTTCCATTGGATCTGTAGCTTCAGGGCCGCTTACAGGCCTTGGGATGTACGAACATGTAGAAATACTATAAAGTCGTGACATATCTTGCATCTCCCTTTCCCCAGTATACCAGGACCGTAATATCTGGCAATACCCCCCCCCCCCCTCCTCCCCCTCCTAAGTGCGTTACGTAATTTGTGGCGGCCTGTAATACTAAATTAAGGTCAGATAAATGCTCTTTTCTTCCTTTCACTTGAAGCGATGATAAATGCGCGTAACCATAGACTAGTAGATTTAGTAGAAGATAGATTTACTCGTTATGTTCATTTTGTTATAATTTTTTTGTTATAAAGTTTATGTTATTACACCAACTGATTAGATTTTCATGAAACATGACTACCATCGGTTAAATTGCGTGTTGTCGAAATAATAAACGGCATCGCGAAATCGATTCAGCCTTTTGAAAGCTTCCTACCACATGAGAGAATGAAACACACACATGCAAAGGCCCAAAAACTTATCATTTGATGAAGGTCTTTTTCGCTGTCTTGGAGTTTGTTGTGAAATTGGAGCAATAAAACTATTTTCATCCCACCATCTCGGAAAGAGTATTTTTAATCTTCAATATCTGAGTGGAAAAGCCGTTTTTATTCTCTAGAGGATAAAGTAAATTGAATTTAGAACATCGTGTGCACTAAGTTTGTGAATTAAAAAAAACACTAAACCTATTTACTGGTACCTCTATGGTGCCGAATATATCATACAACTTTTTTTTAATTTGTTAAAAACTCAGACTCCGAACCTTCTTGGTGTTCTTTTTTCAATTTGCTTTGTACGCGGTTCTTTACGTGAAACGTGTAAACGTTTTTTTTTGCATTTACTCATTTCCTCGCTGAGGTGGAAAGAAAAGTTACGTGTTGCACTCGAGTGCAAAGATTTTTCACCTCGTGCTCTTTTGATTCCCTCGCTAATGCTCAGGATTCTAATTTTGAATCACTCGCTGCGCTCGTGATTCAATTTTAGAATCCTTCGCTTGCTCGGTCATCAAAATTGAACACGCGGTTAAAAAGCAACTTTGCACTCTTGTATAACAAATAACTATTTCAACACCCTTGCTCGTAAAGTGAGCTTTATTATATCGTTCTTTGGGCCATATACTTCGGTATATGGCCCATAACACCCTCGTGCATTATACACGTACGTAATAAAATTATCCCTACAAAGTTAAGTTAGTACCTAACTGCAAATTATATGCGAGTAAACAGAGCATTTTCAATTTAACCGGGTATATGTAATCAATCAACATACATTTGCGCGCAAAAAAAAATCTTGCGCGCTATTTTCCATAATTCTCGTATGTTGTTTGTATCGCATTTGTGCAATATATATTTTTTTCCACGCATAGGGTGTTGAAAAAGTGCGTATGAAACTCGTGAGCAAATGGCTCATTATACACTCGGCTGATTTACGCCCTCGCCTACGGCTCGGGCTGCAACGTGGCCATAGCCACGTGTATAATGAGCAACTTAGCTCACTTGTATCATAATATACTATTATGCATTCGTGTTAACATAGTTTTCTAATAAGTTGTATTGTAGTGAACTTAATATTTGTATTTTCTTACTGTTTAAATATGTAGTGTATTTAATAAAGTGTACCCAACAATATATATCAAGAATTCATGAAATAATTTATTCATTCCATATCAGGTGTACCGATAGCCAGAAGGTCAGGACGTTACGTCTAAGTAGCCTGTAAAAACTTGTGCAATATATAAGATGTAATTCTTGCGATTAAATTAGTTTAGTGGGACGAAACCGTTATTGGACTGTGTCTTGTTTCAATCTTGTATTATGTAAGTACATACCTACCTTCTATAATATTTATAAATCATCTCTAACTAAATTAGCACCTAAAAGTTGTCTAATAAGAAAGGTTTAAACAACTGTTTAATATTTATAAATTGTACCCGATATTTTAAAATCTTGAGCGAGCGTAGCATAGAGTTCGAGTTAATAACCATATAACTATATTTTTTCAACCTTAAGGTTAAACTGGGGTCTCTTCTCCATAAAAAATGTCGAAATGAATAAGGATCACTCCCTTATATGAAGTTTTAAATCGAAAACTAAGCATGATAACAGTTTTTCAACTTTACATTATCTAGGCTTGTATATCGTAAAAGTTATCTAACATCAAAGTTATGAGCCTCGAAAAATTTTCATGATTTTTTTCCGAAGCTGTTAACTTTGACCTCTAAGACCTTGTCGTTTAAACAAGTCCTAGCGGCATAACAAATTTACTATGGAGGGGAGCGGCTTCGTTAGTGAACAGGTCTGTAGTAGGTAACCTGTGTCTGTACGAAGATTTTATTTAATTAGGTTTATGATACTTAAAATTCTGCGACTTTGTTATTAGGACTTTTTTTTTCACTTTCCCTACTTAAATACCTCTAAATTAACATGTATTTAATATAGGTACCTATATAAATAGAAGGGATAGCATTAAGAATATAATAACAGCATTAAAAAGTGTTTATTTAAATGATTAATAAACAATAATAATCTACAACACGACCAAGCTAAGTTTGCACCTCGCGTCGATTTCTTTACTCTGACACTTAGGTACGGTATGCAAAAAAGGCTTCGTTATGGCTTTAAAAACGAAAACAAATGTTTGTTAGATTTAGCTTTGCATTTATTGTTTTTAGAATTACATTATACATGGGTACATTAATTATACACAAAAAACTGAGATGTAAACTTAGCTTGGTGGCGTCTTAATTATGTATACACAAATATTGATCGTCTGCAATTTGTCAGTGTTTAAGAACCTACCTAATGTGTTTCTGCCATTTCACTGAGAATTTCAGCGTGTAACTTTGTAATTATTTTGTGTCAATATAAAAATAAAGAAAATTACCTACCTATGGTAAACTGTGTTTTTATTTAATTAACCTTTTATTCACCCTACATCGTTTTCGTAAGTGGGTATAGAGTGAAGAGTAATAGTATCTTTGAAATTACTGGTAGGTAATTTTGTGAATGCTCGCCTTAATTTTATACGTGTCGTAAAACCATCTTGTTCACAGAAGAATGCCTTGAAGTGCAATTTACTCCAAATGTCGATAATTGAAGTGATTGTTATTTTGGGTTAACTGCAAAGAAGTAAATTAACTAATCAGTTCAACGTGTTTACACGCAAAACAGTCTTCTTGTTTTTCAGTTATGAACCGTGCGTTTGCAATGTATTCAGCGACAGCAGTGTTTACGTGACTTAAACCGTACTGTCGTCGTTGGTATACCAACCTATGTAAGAACGTAGGTACCTTACATATTTCTTCTCTGGTAGAAGAGCATTGTAGCGTTCCTCATTCAGAACATATGGGTGGGTCCCAACTGCCAACCAACTGTATACGTTCTTCTGGGCAGGGCTAGGTATTTACCTAGGTAGACATACTTACTATCATGCGGGGAGTCCAAACCTGTGACAACAAAAGTTTGGCAATTGTTTTTTCTTTTCTTATAGGATTGTGACAGAACGCGCACGATGATGTTAAGCGATAACCACATTAACCATTGCCTAGAACAGACGCAGTTCATCACTTGTGTTGTGACAAACTGCACAAGAGTTAAAAAATCATACATTATATTGTTAAATTCAAAAAACATAATGTGAAATTTATTATATATACAAATACGATAAGTACCTACTTACTTATATTTTTACATCACCACAACACAACACAAGTGACCAACTGCACTGCGCCCGCATCATTCTGACTTGTAAGTTTTATTGTGCCTTACATAATTGTAATTTACAAAATTGTGGATCTCTCTCAAGGCCAGCTGCCGGAAGTCAGAACATATTGTTAGGCGCTTGGCGACCGTTAGGTATACCATACAGGAGTTAGGTCCATATTAGTAAGTAGGTAAATTCAGGTAGGTAGTAAGGTAAATTATTACAAATAAAATAAAAAAAAAAATGTTGAAAACTTGAAATATTTATTATTCAGTGGACACTAACTAGGTATATCTTCTTAATCTTATCATGGATGCTCAATACCTAACTCCAATCTACAATACTAATAGGTAATAATGCGTCTAACTAAACATCTTATGGAATACATAAAAATAATTTTAAATTTTATTAAAAACGATCTCTGTGCTTACGTTTGAAACTTTAAAGTTTAAACCAAATTTAAAGAAACAATTCCAAGTATTGTCTATCTACGTAAGGTGTCTGTTCAACGATATATTTAAAAATGTAATTTATGCTTTTCAAAGGCTTTTTCAATATCTATGCAGATCTAAAACAGTAAGACTCGTAAAACAGAACGTTCCCGAATAATCAAATGAAATGTTCACCTATACTAATCTCGCAGAATTTTCTATCGGAAATGCCCCAATGCACCTTACTTACTTATATTTTTACATCACCACAACACAACACAAGTGACCAACTGCACTGCGCCCGCATCATTCTTAATTGTAAGTTTTATTGTGCCTTACATAATTGTAATTTACATAATTGTGGCTCTCTCTCAAGGCCAGCTGCCGGAAGTCAGAACATATTGTTAGGCGCTTGGCGACCGTTAGGTATACCATACAGAAGTTAGGTCCATATTAGTAAGTAGGTAAATTCAGGTAGGTAGTAAGGTAAATTATTACAAATAAAATAAAAAAAAAAAATTGTTGAAAACCTGAAATATTTATTATTCAGTGGACACTAACTAGGTATATCTTCTTAATCTTATCATGGATGCTCAATACCTAACTCCAATCTACAATACTAATAGGTAATAATGCGTCTAACTAAACATCTTATATAATACATAAAAATAATTTTAAATTTTATTAAAAACGATCTCTGTGCTTACGTAAGTTTAAACCAAATTTAAAGAAACAATTCCAAGTATTGCCTATCTACGTAAGGTGTCTGTTCCTAAGTAATAAAATAATTTAAATAGGTTTTCAGTTTTTATAAGGATCTTACACAAACAAGCCGAATATAAACAAGCAACAATAGAAATATTTTCATCTAACAATTCCAAGAAATGGTTACCTACGTAAGCGCCTGACAAAATCCGAGTATTTATACAATTTCTGAGAAATGCTAATTGAAGAATACTAGGAGTAATGTTTGAAAGAACCACTGGACATAAATCATGATGACGTCTCTATCGCAGCAATACACGTGAGCACGTGGAATGTACCTTTCGGAATCGGCATCTCGCTCTTTCACGTGTTGTTGTACGTGAATACTAGTGATGTGAAATGATTGCTTTATATATTTATCGCATTTCTTAATTTCATAGTTTTGTTTAGACATTATAATTTTGAGTGAAGGTACCTTTTATTTATTTATTTCGTACACAACACAAATCACAATCATTACAGATTCACAGAAACATACTTAAGGTTAAGAACTAGATTATAATTCAAAACATGTGTAAACAAAGAAAAACGATTGAGGAGACTTTGAGGTAATTAGTAAATAATTATACATATTTATTACAAGAAGAAATTGTAAAAACATGCAGATAACGCACAACCGCGAGCAATTTACCGGCGCTGGGATGCACGCGCGGCATGCATGTGCCATTCCTTAACTTTTGTTTAGAGCAACCAGACTCAACCCAAACGTTGAGGCTGATTTAACGGGTTTGGTCAAGATAATATCTTTGACCGTTCTAATATATAATGAGAATTTAGGAGAAGAAATATCAATCTCTATCTCATCACCAATATATTCATTATACTGACGAGCCATTCTTACTAGCGGATTATAGAAGGAAGTGTAATTTTTGTAAGTCTATTGGGCAAAAAGATTTGTTTGATAGAATCTGCGTGCTCTATATTTAATATTATAATTTATATATGAGAGAGTAGCTCTGGGGTGTCCGATATGGAGTGAATTACTTAATAAGGATAAATGAAATCGAAATATTTACGACGTGTTTCTAACTTTTGTATATTATATCTAGCCAGTCTTGTTTCATAGCTCAGTTTCGGACGATCAATCAGATGACGATAGCATAACATCCCTAAATATTTTTTCTGTACCTTTTCTATTTCATTGCTATGCACTTTGTAGTATGGAGACCAAACAGGACTGGCGTATTCTAAGATGCTTCTCGCAAGAGTAAAAAACAAATAAAGAAGAGAACAAGCTTTTTAAAACCTAACATCTGAATATGAATCCAAGAAGCTGATTGGCATTTGTTGTAATATGTTGATATTGTGCACGAAAAGAAAGTTTGTCATCAAATAGAATGCCTAAGTCCTTATCAATATTAGTCCTTGCAAGAACCCGGTCTTCAATAATATAATTTTGAACAATCTTGTGACGTTTGAAAATGTTATATCAAAGCATTTTCTAGTATTGTACGTATACCTACTGTGCAGTTTCTTAGGTACATATTTTGTGTTATCTTTAATTGGAGTAAGAATATATATAGCGTTATTTTTAATAGCTAATTACTACAAATACATCAACATACATCCAGACGAATTTAACAATGAATGCGTAGATACTGAGAGTTTACCAATCCAGAAGTATGTCACTTATGAAACTTGAAATATCATGGGGAAAGCTAATTCCTTTGGAATGCGAGTACGTGGATGGTCCAGTGACAGTTGCACGGGCAACCTTCACACCTAGTGTGACGACGTATTAATATTAATAATACCTAATCGTGTAATAATTAGGTCGTTAATTATATCAATGATTAGGAACTAAATCATTAAGATTAGTAATCATTTATAATTAGGCACTCAAAACGATACATATTTATCGAGGGTTTTGCGCAATATCGATACAGTGTTGAGCATCTCTACGTATCCGTAAAAGGAAAGAACCGAGCCGAAGGTGCGACGAGACCAGAGTTGTGGCGGTTGTGGCAGTCAGTGTTTCGCGCAGTTCAGTCAGTTTCGGTTCGTTTACCATTGTGTAAACACGATATAATCGTCGCATAGTTTAGTTCATACAGCTTGTTCGTAATCTATCTAAGTGTTATATAGTTAGTGCTTAAATCGATGAATAGTGTTAATATTTTGTGTTTTGTGAAATTGCGTCGGACACTTTATGAACGTTACTATCTGTAGGACCTAAGTACCTATTTTGGAGGAAAATGTAAAAGAAGGTGCACATATTAACATCTAAAAGTTTTCCTTGAATCTGCTGACGAATCTCCTCAAGTGTCAACCAGGGTAAGTAGACTTTTTATGATGTTTATTTAGATACTAAATAGGTAGGTATATTAGGTAGCATATACTGGCTATATAGCTATCCTTGTCTTTTTCGCCTAAGTACCTAAAAGTCATAGAGGTCTAATATGTATCTGCAATAACTTTATATACCTTGTAAACACCAACCATTATCATAATATTCAGCACTTCCCACATGATTTATGACACTAGCATGTACGGACATTGGCAGAATTGTGACAATACGCCACAGAAGCCATAAATATAAGAAGTCAAGTCAACTTTTTAAAAACATATTTACATGAGGTTAAATGTGTAGTAGTGCTTGTAGATGCTTGTAGAGTTAGAGGGAGAGAAAGAAGTTCGGGAGAAAAGGTTTGGTGCTCACAGAGTGAAAAGACTTAGTAGGTATCTACCGTAGAAAGATTATGTATCTACAGTCGCAGTTTGAAAAAGTTCATTACCTTGGAGTTGACTTTTCCTTGCAATAATGCAAGATTGTGTACTGTCAACAGTTGAATTAATGTTAAGTAGGTATTCTTTTATCAAAATGTTTTAGGATGTTTTATTGACATATTAAAATATCCATGGGGCATCATAAATATTAATGGGGTCAATCCCTTTGTAAATAATATAATTAATAAAATTGAATTAAAAAATGAGTTTAACCACCATTGGCATCAATCACACAATGTAACCTATTTCTCATGGAACCCACAAGGCGAGAGTATAGGTTGATCCCTCTTGTTTCTTCCCCATCATAGTCCTCTATCAGGTTTAAATCTGCAGATCTTAACCGCTATATCATTATATTGTGAACCATATGTTCACAATACAAGCAGTGTGCATGCAGGCATTGTCTTGAACTTAGCTGACGTGAGGTAAATCATCAGCTGGATATACAGCAACTCACTTGGCAACATTTATTTATTGAAAACATAATTTAACATACTTACTGTCTAAATATATAGTTTGTTGCATTTGCCCTTGTAGAAAGAATAACAAATCCACTCCATCTGCTAACATCCACCCCCATATATTGGCAGAGATATGTCCAGAATTAAAATTGAGTACTACATGGTCTTCTGTATATCTTGTACCGTTACATCCACACATATGAAACCTCCCTTGCTGGCTTGACATAAATTATTTTGCATCAGTAAAAATACTCCAATCGAAGTTCAATTAAGTCTTTGCAAATCTTAAGTATGCTTCTTTGAGTCATTTCATAGGAATTGTTCAAGCCGTTTTGGAGGAGTTTTGTTACAAACACTGTGCCTTGATAATTTTATATATGTATTACATGAGACTAATTACTTAGCATTCCATGGATTCACCGTGCGGGTGCCGGGTCCATAGCGTTGCAGAGGAAGAGGCTAGAGGGGCCTGGGGCTTGCAACCCAGGAGCAGGGTTAAGAGGCCTCTTTATGATATATCAATGCTCCCATTCCCGCTCAAGCCTCCTCCTCTACCTAACCGAATTTGGTAAGATCCTACTAATGCCGCCTTAGATGCACGTTCTAGGATGGAAGTTACGGTTGTTCTTGGCAGGCCAAGGTCTTTAAGTAGGTTATATAGGGATTTCGCTGGTATACCACTTGCTCCAACTTCTACAGCATATAAATTAACCACATAACCGTTCTTGGTTAATTCATTTGTTAGGTCATAATATTTGTTTGTTTTTATTGTGTGGTCTTTAGGTATGTTCGTTTCCCATGGCACAGTAAGTTCTATAAGTACTATGCGTTTTAGACTTTTTGAGTATAGAAATATGTCTGGTCTGGAAGATGAAACACCAAATAGTGTAAAATATATATGTCGAACAGCCTGTTCTGGTATTTAGTTCGAAAAGGTAATATGTGGTTGTGGAATGTTAAACAAATCAATTTGAAAGCTGGCAAATCTTTTCATACCATGTCCGTACAAGTGTACAAGTGTGAAAAATAGACTATAAAAGTCTATTCAAATTCAAAATCATTTACATATTTAAATTAATTATTTTCCAAAATGTCATCTGATAGTGAAAGTGACGATTTTATAGTGACGGCACCACCAGAAATAAAAAATACAGCTCAAGTCATACAGCCACGTACTCAACTTACTTCCTGAGATGTCTCGGGACAAATACGAGAAATCTTATAACTAGGTACCTAATGATTTTATTTTCCTCTCAGGTGTAGTATAAAGCACTATGTATCACTCGAGAGAAAGGTCTATTTCTCAAACAGAAATAGATTGTTTTCTCCCATCGATGTATAATGTACTATTTTACTATTTTTATAGTTATGGATAGCGCAGAAGGTCCATGGTTCACCGGAGTTTCACCGCTTGGTGGTAGGGCATTTTATGCATGTCTGTATGGATATGTACCACCCTCAAGTACTTGTACAATACATAGGGCAATTGGAATGTTGCACTGTGTAGCTTCGATTTCATCATAGGGTGATTTTGTGTTCAAATGGGTTAATAATATATTAGTAAAATAAATATTATAAACTTCAAAAGTAAGACATACGAGACTTCGGTATTAATCACAGGAGATAGTACCCAACACATTTTAAATTACCTATTCAATTTTAATTTAAAATTTGTTTGATACGATTTTATGCTGACTATGGTCAAATGCACATGAAATTAGGACAAAACATAAGTAAAATTACCTTTTTTTTATCAATTATTTACAATATGTGAGTATATGCAATGAGTTTGCATAGTATTCTATAAGTGAACACCTATTCTCATATGTGAGATTACCACGTACATTATAATAAAAGTACATACCCAATTGAATTCAGCGTTAATATACTAATATAACTAAGGAAACACCTAATTGTTTTTAAATCCATTATTGGCTGTATGATAAATTAAGTTTGATGTTCATTGTATATAAGTTAAGGGCTGTGGATTTTGTTGAATAAATAAAATAAAATATTTTTTGAAGCGCTCGTAGGTAGTGGGTCTTGACATTTAACCCAATAATTTGGATAAAAAACGTTTGTGGTGGTCATTACTTTCAAAGGTGAGGGCTAGTAGCATTTACTGTTCTACCCGTGCTTCCGAGGGCATGTCTCAGATTGACGTTATAGCAAGGTAGAGCATTTTATGAATGCTCCACATGGTAAGCTTAGTACCTCAACAGAAAATCTGTCACCAAGCGTCTATCCGTGTGTTCCGGTAGCTGTTCTTAAGAGCCAGAAAACTCTAGATAAAGCTGAACAACAATAATGAGGTCCTTAGACCGCATTACTTACCACCAATTGAGATAGTAAACAAAGTCTAGCCTAACAGGTATCAAATAAAATATTATAGCTTAATTACTTTAAGTGCCCGCTTCAGAATGTCCTAATAAAGTATCGGGTTGCTATGCAACACATAAAATAACTGAATGATAAAAATGACAGTTGACATGCAGCGCATTTCAAGCTTTAACCGATGGATAGGCTAAATCGATGACTGTGAAACGCAAACATAGTGTTTTATTTATTAAATATGTTCTGGGTAGTAAAACCGGAACTTACTCGAACATTCTGAAACAGGCCCTAAATGCGACATACTTTGTGATTTTGCTAATAAAAACAAATTTTTGGTGTCATAGAACGCTTTTTTTTTATGCCTTTAATGCTGGTCGAATTTCTCGCCACGCCAGCCTTAATGATATAATTCTCCAGGCTTTTACCAGCGCCAATGTTGCAGCTATTCTCGAACCGAATGGTCTGATGCGTGACGATAGTAAAAGACCTGACGGTATGACTCTGGTTCCGTGGAAGTTAGGACGGGTCTTAGTGTGGGACGCTACTTGCGTAGACATTTTAGCGCCGTCGCATCTTTCTGAAACCAAGGTGAGGGCTGGCGCTGCGGCTACTTCGGCGGAACAACTCAAGCGGCGCAAATATGCTAACCTCAATATGGGTTACATATATATGAGCCGTTTGGTGTAGAGACGTTAGGTCCGTGGGGACCGGGAGCTCATCGTATTTTCCAAAACTTATCTGAGCGGTTGGTCGATGTGACGCGTGATCAAAATGCTGGCATATATTTGGCTTAACGAATAAGCATTGCAATTCAACGGGGCAATGCTGCCAGCATGCTGGGCATGCTGCCAACTGGTACTGGGCTGGAGCATTTGGACTGCCTATGATTCTGCTATGACATATAGGTTGCCTAAATGCTTTTAAATGTATTTTGTTTAATAGAACGCTTAACATATGTACCTAGTTACTTAAAATAAACGTTGTCTGCTTTGGTGTGTTTTAAATCGTTAGTGAATTTCTGCTGTCCGTCTACTTTTCGAAGCAATGATGTCCGAGCGGTAATAGCTATGGAAAGCCGCGCCGTGCCGCAGGTCCCTGGTTCAATACCCACCGCCAGCTAGATCTTCACCGCATGGTGGAAGAGAATTTTGCGAATGCTCGCCTGACAAGCTACCACCCACAAGAAGCAAATCGGTCGCCAAGTACCTAACAGTGTGTTCCAGTCCTTGAGAGCCAGTAAAAGTACAGGCACATGAGACTTAACAACTATGTCTCAGAGTCACGAGCGCAGTCCACTTCGTCATGAGGTTCATGACATTCGTTGTGACGAAATGCATTTGTTATTTATGTAACAGCCGGATCGTCCACTGCTGAACACAGCCTCCCCTATTAAGGGGGTATTTTCCATAATCTTGGTAATACTCAAATATTTCGTGCCATCTTTATAACCCCCGCATACTTTATTTTTTGCAAAAAAGTTTTCTTATTCCACAAATTTTAATATTAATTATTTGCGTACTAATTTACTCGTCATACAATTTCAATTGTTTAGTCAGCTTTAAGGTCTGTACAGATTCAAAAAGTACTGCAAACATGATTTTTTGTATAGCTTTGCGCACTTTACTTTCTATACAATATTTACTTTCGAAGAATTTTATATGACAGCATTGGATCGTTCTTTATTTAATGACTTCTCATTGTCTAACTCCTTTACTGCCTTGACATAAGTACCTACGAATTGATCCTCGATATGTTGCTTAATTTTTTTGGAGTAATGTAAATGCACCCTTATGATGTCTGCGTTTACAGCTTATATTATAATATAATCACTAGTTCATTTTATATACTACAATATAATATCTTGTTGGTAGTCACTAGACTGCCGTAATAACGACCAGTCAATCTTTATATGGCAAGGTTGAATAGGTGAGAGCGATTAACAACGTTCTTCCTTTACCTTAAATAATTACTTTATTAAAGATACACACGTTAATTTGCAGAAATATATTAAAAAACTATCTATGTTGAAAAATATGACGTTTCTGCTAGAATTTAAAAAATATTTATCAAAATACGAATATCCTGTTTATCTGTATATTGCAATTTTAAAACATACATGGGTTTTACTCTTTATTTTTTTTATGCCTTATAGGTTTGCCTTTGACCACTATCTCACCTGATGGTAAGTGATGATGTGGTTGATGATGTTGTTCAGGCTAACCTAGAATTACTGGCTCTCAAGGACAGCTGCCGCAACATACCGTTAGGGCTTGGCGACAGATTTTCTACTTGAGGGTGGTAGCTAGCCAGGTGGGCATTCGCAAAATGCTCTACGGACTACATAACGAATCCTATGACAAAAACCGGGACCGACGGCTTAACGTGCCCTCCGAAGCACGGAAGCGCTCAGTAGTAATGTCACCAGCGGTCACGTTGCTTAGCTTTGCTGATCGGTTCAGAATGGCCAAGCAAACGAGCGCTTCAAACTTACTACTGCAAAAGTGGTTTTTAGTTTCCTGTTAGACTATCCTATTACAAAGCATACTCTGTCCGTCCCTCGGTTCGTTCTACCTTTATCTATTGAATTGTTAAATGTGCTTCCTATTATTTTACAATCATTTATGAATAGTCGTAGAATTATGTTGCATTTTATTTTCTGTTGCGAATGATATTTTTAAATGCTTCTTCTAATGCCGACAAGCGAAGTAAGAGTTTATTAAATTATCTTAGCACATATTATTGAGTGCTAGAAGATTACGTATAACACTGGAGGCTGCGCTAAGAAATTAAAGTCACATTCACGTATAGTGATCTTTTCAATGCCCTTAAAATATTCATACAATAATGAAAACCAGTGAGTACCTGAAAAATTGTTTGAAAATTGAAACATGGCCATCCTAAGGAATCAGACAAAAAACAACGATATCATTCTAGGCCACATTTCTTCTCTTCAAATCTTTGTTTGCATTTCAATCTCCACTGTTATGTTTAATCTTCGTGGGTGCGTGTGTGTAACAAAGAACCGCAGCCTATAATATTTAAAAAAACGGGTAAGATATTGTATCTTTCATAGACTAGCAAAATTTATTTTCATATTCCTTCAAAAATGTAACCATGGATCCATTACATTACTTAACAAGTTATTAGAGCACCTTTTTTTTGGTTTAGGCAATCGGCTATGAGGGATCGAAATCGGAGTCAGCGTTGTCCGTTCCTGCCCGAAACAAAAAAAATGCGCTCCTATATTATATATACTATATAATACATATAATATAGATACTCAGAAGCGCCACCGCTATATGGTTGATATTCCATAACAAAACGATCTTCGTTTTCGTTCATCATGCGAACCGCCGGGGAATGGAACACCCTGCCTAAGTCTGTGTTTCCGGTTAGGTACAATATGGCGGTCTTCAAACTGCGGTCCTCGAGTGAATAGATACGGTAAGCGCGCTCCATCATCGACCGCATCATCAGTTAATATCAGGTGAGATAGAGGTCAAGTGCTATCCAGTTCAGTGTAAAAAAAAAAATTAAACCTTCAAAAAAGATTGTGGTAATCATATATAAGGAATTACATACCTTTAAATTAACTGCCCTAAATAAAATTATTCAATGTATTTTTATTATCTTTGAGTCCATGAAAGATACACTGCCCTTACTACTAGTACATTAGCCATATTGTTATATTGTTGTCGTTTCTGTTGCATTGCGAAATGCAGATAGAATGAGTCTTTGTTACGACCAGAAGATTAAATTGTAAGTAAATTCTTATCACATATGCTCTGCGAGATGCACTTGTTGCGTAATGTTTTCCAATACACCAATCAATAATGCTTTACTATGTACATAGATATTAATAAATAAGTAGGACATGGAAATATTATCTTTTTACCGGCGGTATGCCCTAATTAACAATATACTACGAACTATATTACAATACTATAGCTACTACAATAAAGGAATTTAGATAACCTATAAGTCATTGCAGATTCACAGGCAGTCCTAATGCTCCAGCTCACTACTGGCAGCATGCTGGCAGCATTGCCCCGTTGAATCGCAATGCTAATTTATTGAGCCAAATGGGTGCGCCAGCATTTTGATCACGCGTCGCACCGACCAAGCGGTCTGATAAGTTTTGGAAAATACGATGAGCTTCCGGTCCCCACGGTCCCAACGTCCTTACATTATCTATTAGTAGGTATAACTCATATAAATCCGACTTTAGTTTCATACACATCTGTAGTGTGTTTTTTCTTAGAAGAGCTCGAGCAGAACATTCGTTTTGACGACTCAGTTCTCCATGTAGTAGAGGAGACGTGGGAGACCGACCTTCACCCATCAGATAACTTTATGAGACATATTTTTATTATTATAGTCCAATATCTAATGTATAAAAATAAATACAACAAAAGAGCCAAGCGCACGTCGGACTCCCGGTAAGGATCACGATCTGCATAAAAAAATAACGATTTTTGGTACATTCGTTCTGTGCACATATCGAACACTCGGTGTGCGGGTCAAGCTCGTACTTAGCTGGTTTTTTTATTGTTTATTCGTTTAAGAGGATAGACTACTGGAACTAAGGAAATAATAATAACAGAACACTGCAGTAAGCTATGTATTCTCTTGAGCTAACATAATGGTAAAGGTGTGACAGCTGTTAAGGTGACAGATGTCGTATATACTTCATGAAATTAGATGTATGTTATTTTATTTTATGCTATCGTTTTGGAACAAGATTTAGGGGTAACTGGTTTTAAGCGGTAACCTTTGTCTATAACAGATGCAATTCGTCTCAAGTGGCGAACTGCACTGCGCATCAGCGCGGGTGAAGTCGCGAAAAGAAGCGAATTATTACAAACAATAAAAACCGTGCTTGCCGGACAGCGAGTGCTTGCAGCGGTGCCGGGTCATTTGTAGGTACTCCTTGTTGCATAGATATAACCGATGATATTATTTGAAACAGTGTTGACGCAGTGACAATATAGACATCCGCAACCAAGATATGCAATACTCAAATTTCATCTTGCACTTGAGCTTCGACGGGTGGTGGAACGCCATTCGTGAATGCTCGCTCGGCTAGCCTCAAATGGAAAATCTATTACCAAGAACTCATTATCAGAAGAATCATAGAACAGCTGTGTATGAAATAAAGTTCAATCTCAATACGCACTGCATGTGGCGGTTACGACCTTTTATTTGCTTTTATACCTGCAAGAAACGAATAATAGAGATATTGATACTTTTCACAATGATGCTGTTGTCCGATTATTATTTTTTTAAATAAAGAAGAGGTTATTGAAAAAAATGGTCACATTTTGCCAAAAGTTTGATGTGAAAATTCGTCTAAAAGAAGCTATAATTTAAAAACAGCTACATTTTAATATATTTGTAGGTATTAATCGAGCAGTTATAAAATATCTTTTAGCACGGATTTGTTAAAATAAAACCGTACATAGTACATGCTTATATTTTTTTATGAATCCAAAGTATGATTCTCCGAGGAGTTCACCCTCAAATTGACCAAATGGAACGAAGCCCTGACAACACTTTGGACCATATCATAACTTGCAATCCAGGTTGTGGTCAAAGGCTTAAGTAGAAAATAAAGATTAGGTACCTTAGAAAATTTTCGTTTTTATATCTTTTTATTTTGTTATTTAGGAAAATAACATTAATAAATGTATTTTCACTGGCACATTCATTGTGTTTGCAGCGGGCAGAACAATTTTGAGATGTTTTATTGCTTTACGAATAGGTACGCTACACAAAAATAATAACGATTTTTAACTAACACCAAATTTAAAATACAGTGTGTATCTGGAAGATAGCTTCAGTCTGCTGTCATAACCATACTTTTCTCTTTGATTTAACTTCAACCCGATACTGAGAAATTTTATAATTTAGTTAAGTACAATTTTCTATACATTTTTGTATTCAACTTTATCGTCTGTTTTATCTAAAAAAATGTTTTAATTGTAATTATTTTTAGAAAAACTAATTTCCGTAATGAATGAACAGTTTTAATAATCTGTGCAAAACAGTCTAATTTCGAAGTTGCCATTTCATAATAATCGACATATGGTCCACAATTTCACGATCGTAAGACGTCGTTAGGAGTTATCGACAACAGTACCATACTTGCAACAGCCGATACGATTCGATAAATTTAGCGATTCGATAAATTAACGAGCCATACTACGGTCCTTGCACTGCATGTTTGGGCACCGTACGATAAACAGGGCAATAGACTCGATCCCATCACTTTTTTCTTTAGTTTCATTGAAAATTTGATTTTAATATTTCTTTGTATCTCCAGTATTTTTTCCAAGTCATGTGGATTCTCCTGTCTATTTCATCTAGGTGTCTTGTGTTTTTAAAGGATATTTGTTTTCCGAGGTAGATATAGCTCTCTACATATTCTATAGGTATTTGATTTATTAGTATGGGATTCTTCATACCTTTTCAAGTATTTAGGTGTAGGCCTATATTTTCGCTAGCAGCGCTTAGTTCTCAGCATTTTCTCTAGTTGTTTTGATGTCTTATCGAAAAACTATATCATCGGCAAATCGTAGGTTACTGAGGTTTTTTTTCATTCTACAGTTATTCCTTTTTTGCTCCAGTCTAGGTCTTTCATTATATTTTGTAAGACAGCTATGAAGATTTTTGGAGATAGTGGGTCTTCTTGTTTCTTACCTCTACGGATATTAAATTCTGGGCCTAATCTAATTTAACCCGGCTTGTACTTTTTCTATATACATGTATTATAATAATACGCATTACGTATTTTTATATATAAAAATATACAAAACATTCTATGACAAAGAACCCAATCGTATTTAGTTTTGGACCTCACCCCAGAGTCGACAACTACCATTCAGAAAGAGAGATAAATAAATATGAAGTTGACATAAAGATTGCTCGGGTATCCTCGTCTGTACAATTAGCTGCGCTGTCGCTCGATATCCAACGTGCGGGACAACAACGTGTTCGGACGCGCGGGCCTACAACGTGTTTGGAAGGCACGTGTTTGTTAATGCTACCACGTAGGTGGTTACTGTGCGACGTCGTCCCACTTTTTCCATGGACATATTTCAATGACACGAGCCCATTTATGTATCATCATAATCATATTTCTACCCATTTCCTTTTTATGAATCGATAATACAATGTCTTTCCTATGTACCTATTGTATCGTAATGGTTGCGTCCTTGCTTTGATTCCGTTGTCTGCCACTGCCATAAGTCTCTTTGGGTATTCTCCTTGGCAGTTGGCTAACTAATAACTGAAAAAGAAGCGGCTATATCTCACTTATACAGTAGGTAATCTGTGCTAATTTTATACTAGGTAGGTATCTCACTTATAGTTTCTCTTGCTATCGTGAGTACCTATTCAATGATATTCTACATGACTATAGTATGTCGGTTATCATTAACCTCTTTTTGCGCAGTTGGATAAAAACTATCCTATGTTTTTTCCCGGGTCTCAAACTATTTCCATACCAAATTTCATTCAAATCGGTCCAGTAGTTTTGGCGTGAAAGCGTAACAGACAGACAGACAGACTGAGTTACTTTCGTTTATAATATTACTAGCTTTCCGGGCGCGGCTCCGCCCGCGCGTATGCCGGTTATCGCGCGAAAACATGAACCTCTTTTTGCGCAGTCGGATAAAAACTATCCTATGTTTTTTCCCGGGTCTCAAACTATCTCCATACCAAATTTCATTCAAATCGGTCCAGTAGTTTTGGCGTGAAAGCGTAACAGACAGACAGACAGACAGACAGACAGACTTACTTTCGCATTTATAATATTATAGTACTGATAGTACTGATGTTATTAACATTTTACTAACATGTAATAGTTTTTATTTGTACTGAATATCTAACTATTAAATGAGAATATTTATTTTTCTAATAAAAACAAAAAAAGGCTTCTTTGACTACAAAAATTAGTCGCATTTTACGGCTTTTTATGGGTAAATTGGCATAATATCTTTTAATAAAATTTCACGAAGTAGTAGGTCTCTTCAATTGCAGTCCATCTTGTTATGTACCAAAACAGTATCATATCTGATACAAAAAATAACTATGTTGAGGCGTGAAGGGCACTGCAGAATATTGTAAGTGATATTACTGAGCGATCGAGACAAGAATTACCAGCTTCGCGGTGTGACCAGCGCAATGCCATGTCAAGAAGGACAGGTGAAGGTTAAAGTTAGAATCATTTATTCAATTTAGGCGTCTACCACACTGTGATGAATGACAACAAGTTTTACTGTTAGAAGATTCTACTGCAGCGTTCAGCAAATAGGATATAGAGCCAATACAATAAAAACTCACGACCATTCTTTTAAAATGTCTTACACAATTTGTAAAATATTATGTCCATTATTACATTATTACAATATTTATTTTCATTACACAAGTTATCTTGACGGAGGCGGAATGTTCAGAAGATTTTTGACCTCTTAATAATCACGGATATGCTTTTTCAATAAGGATATTAAGTTTTATATGCAGCTTAAATGGTAATTTTTTTAAGAACTATAATAATTTTATAAATTGTTTTATTAATCCCACACAATCCCACAAGAAGTATTATTTACTTGTCTTTGCTAATCTCAATCCTGGCACCACCATTTTATCTTCATTCGTTGTGTTGTAATCGTGTTTGTTACTTTTTTGAGCATATAAATTTTCTAGAATATAGTTTCACTTGATCTAGCTAGTAGCTAGTAGTTGATTTAAAAAAATAAATCTATGTGATTCGCTAGAATCTATTCCGTATAAAGCACGAATTTCTCGCTTTTGTGAGATAAAGATGGTTTTTATATTGGCTGCTGCACCCAACCACAATACACCACACGATATTATAGTGTGGTAATACGCAAAATAAACCAACCAAGCTGTATATGACCATCAACTTTCATCAGCAAGATAAAATGTCAATAGGTAAATCAAGATAAGAATTGAAATTGATCCAATTTTACAATAGGGTCTTGATATATACATGTTCTCTACGACAGACTTAGTTCTGCTGCTTACGTAGTTTTTTAAAGGGCTTGTACACAGACTTCAATAAATGTTATGTATTTCGTTAGTTAGTATTCATTTTATTTTATTTTATTTATTCCACACAGAACAAAAAGCAATTAAAAATAATAAATAATATAACAATATAATGTATCAGACCTGAATTGCAGTTCAGATACCTGCGTGGTACAGCAAAATGTATAAAAAGTAAACGTGTTTGAGTAATTGTTTTGTAATTGTTTTAGTAATTCGTCATTGATTTTTAAATAGATGGAAAGGATATAAGTTGGTACAAGTAAATAATGTGTTATCCGTATAACTCTTTGTGAATGAGTTCGTACGAGGACTTGCTAAGCAAGATGCAATTATTGGAGTCCGTGTACAAGCCTTTTAAAAAACTGCGTAAGCAGCAGAACTAAGTCTGTCGTAGAGAACATGTATATGAAGACCCTATTGTAAAATTGGATCAATTTCAATTCTTATCTTGATTTACCTATTGAAATTTTAACTTAATAAACCATGATTAAGTTTAATGTTTGGGTCTCTCCTTTAATAATGATAGGTAAATATAACTTTGACAATTTCGTCTTTTTTGAATTGAATGGTACGGAAAGAAGTCGAGGCCCATATGGTGTTCAGCGGTAACCTCTTCCCTATAACAGACCCATTTCGTCATAAATGACTGGAGGGTGAAGGGCGCAGTGATGAACTGCACTGCGCCCGTCACCCTGAAACGTAATGCCTCTAATTTCACCAGTATCCATAACCTTTAAATCGTAACACAATAATGCAAACATTAGTGCTTGGCGGTTGTAATATTAGTGCTTGGCGGTTGTAATGAGTTCGTACGAGGACGTTCTGCCGTCCTCGTACGAACTCATTCACAAAGAGTTATACGGTTAACACATTATTTACTTGTACCAACTTATATCCTGTCCATCTATTTAAAAATCAATGATGTATACCATATGCAAATAAAACAATATCGCGGAGATCTTTGTCCATATAAGGCCAAGGCAATTAGTTGCCTTTTTTAACCGGCGGTATGCCTTTATTTAACAAAATACAACGAACTATATACAACACTACAGCTACTACAATAAAACCATTTAGACAACCTACAAGTCATAGCAGACTCACATGCAGTCCAAATGCTCCAGCCCACTACCAGTTGGCAGCTGGCAACTGGTTATTTTTTTTAGTTTTTATGTATTAGTTATTTCTTAATATTACAACTGAACAGTTGTGCACAGAGTGATTGGATTTCATAAAAGGTCTTAAAATTCGCAGATGACGTCACTTAAACTCTCCCAGACGTCAAGTATATTTTATACCTGCGTCCATTCTCGACCTTCTTGTTACCGAATTGACTTTTAACCAATATATGTACTTAAGTGGAATAAAAGTTGCTTAAGCAAAATTTATCCAAATATTTTTACCAGAGCAGGAACTGTAGGTACCGGTCTATGTTAGTAACAAATTTAGCCACTGATCAAAAAATTTAAGCATCTCACTATGCTTAATTGAATCGGAGAAGGTTATTTATCGAAACAAAGATTAACATTTAAATAGTACCTATTGGTGATCGTATTTTCTATTGTGATAATCTGTTACAACAGGCTGTATTAGAAGTATCATTTAAATACTAAGGAAGTTATTTGTTTAGCGTTATTTTTGGGCAGTTTTTAATACATTTTCGTGATGTGTGATATAGGCTGGTGCTTTATTATTTTCCTTCCTAGTTTTATTGTGAGGGTAATGCCGATAGGGTTTTGTTTTTCTCTTCAGCACCAATAATACTTTGCTACTCCTACTAAACTAACAAGCCGCACAAGTCTTCAGCAATCATAATGTTGAAAGTTTTAAAAGGTTGTTGCACCTATATCTAAAGCAAAAGTCTAGATATAGAGGAAACAATATGTTTTTTAGGGCGTCTGCTACCTTGGGACAAGAGTCTAATGACTTTATGACACGTAAGGGCAAGTTAGAAACAAAACTTTCAAAGACTTTCGCAAATTGTATTGAGTCATTAACCAGATTATTATTGACTGTTAAAGACATAATATGTTGTAAGTTGTTACACATAAGGTTTATTTTTACCACACTCTGTATTTAGTCTCACAAATGTTTTTATTTAATTATTAGACTAACGCACCTTGTTTCTGATTTATAAAGATTTAGGACAGAAGGATACAGGCTCAAAAAAATATTTAATAAATATGTACTTCCAAACATAATTATGAAAGTGTGAGCTGTATGTTAAAGATTTTATTTGTTATACCTAGGTCAAACAACTTCTCTACTTTTCCGAATACCTTAAGTTTATTACAAAAATTACCTTATTACAAAATTCTAACATAATACATTTTTTTTAACTAAATTTAGTACCTTCTGACTATCTCAGCATTGCGATGCATTTATTACTACTAAGTTAAGAAGTGATAGGACACATCTTAATATACTTCATCACATGGTGCAGTTTTAGTGTAATATGGCAAAAACTGTACCTTAACATTGGTGACAGATGCATATATTTATAAACCTCGTATTAATGTTGAAGTAGATCTTAAAATGCAGTTTTGACGTTTAAGTCCGCAATCCTTTGAACTTGAGTCTGCACCGAGGCAGCGATACGTAATTGTGGTTCGTTTGATCCCGTGCTGTATCTCTATTTCTTAATTTTGAGTTATGTAATTAATATATATTATATTTAAAGATTCATTCTATAAATCATACACTTTGGAAACACGATTACTTAAAATTTTCTCTATAGAAAATAATCCAAAGTTACATCTAAAAAACTAAATAAACCCTTAGTACGGCGTAAATAATTAACGAAGAGTCATCCGTATTTGAAAAATAAAAAAAACAACATGTTTTCTATAACGTATACACATTAAATTTTTCGAATAGGTATTTGTTTTTATTATACGAAGGAAATACTCAAACGCATACGCATACTCACGCATGTTCCGCCCATTTTAGTCAGAGCTGCGATGCTTTGTCCCTATCCGCTTTAGTAATTCTTAAGCCGTCGGACGGGGACGGATGCTGTTGGCGTGCTTTACTTACGCACACATACGCGGCGCACCTAAAAAGCTCGGTGCGCCCTTCACGTTCATAGTTTTGTGCTTCGTATACTAATATAACTTTCATAACAGTTAATTGGTTCAGTTTTTAATTTTAAGGTTAATCAAGTAGAATGTATACATCGATAGGTTTTGTGAAAGATATGTTATGCAAGACTGAATAAAAATTGAATTAGGTGATTTAATAATATGAGTGGGTGATGTTAAATTACTGATATTGATGTTTGTAAATAAGAATTAGTATTGATTGTTAAGTAAATAGGTACAAATGAGTGTAAATGTGTAGTGAAAAATATAGTTAGCTATACAAGTAGAGGAATACTAACTATAAAATAATACTTGGCTTCTAATTAAGATAAAAAATAAAAGTTTTTTTTTTTATCTTATTTGTATCAGTCTAGATTTTTCTCACTGTCGTCGCATGAAACCTTCAAGTTAACTATAGTTATTGTGGAGTATCGGAATCCTCTCCTATAAGTAGAAATAGCCCGTGATAGCACCGACACAATGTATAAGTGTTGGATTTAGGACTTTGCAGTTTATTTGGATTAATCCTTACGTAAAGTAGTAATGAATTTTACAAAGAGTGGCGGGTCACCTTTCGATTGCATATTAACCCTCTCTTAAAACTCTGACTTGGCCATACCTTTATTCATCGCTATACCAAACAGCTAGCTCAGCTTGATAAGATATATATATCTCAGTAGGTTTGCTGGTTGAATTCAATTCCTTCTTTTGATTGTAGTGGCTGGATTGGTCTTAATAAAAATCTCTTTTCCCACTCGTTAATATATTTTAAGTAATATATTTCATGGCTTTATTTATAAGTCCCCCATTTTGCTATTTTTATATTATTGTCGGCGCATCGCTAATAGAACAGAGAATGAGGCGGCATAAAAAAGTTATCTAAGATTCATCATTACATTAAAATGACCGATATAAATGGTTTGTTTGTGCTCCTGAATTGCAGCCGTTCCAAAATATTCAACAGTTTCATAGTATGTCGAAAGAAACATTATACAATGGAAAGTGTCCAGAAACATTAAATTGTAAATGTCTCGCATGTTTACTACAGAAGTGTAAACGCTCATGTGATTGAAACAGATTGACCCAAAATGGCGCACAGGCGAGATAGGGCGCGCGCCGAGGTTACGCTGAGCGAACGCCTCCGCCCCGACACCGCATCGACGCCGCTGCGTCTCCGCCTTGCCCGCGCTGCGCCGCTTCTCTTGCTTTTGCGCACTAGCAAAAGGGCTCGTAGCTCGTGCGCCCTCGCCTCGATTCCGCCTCGACTCTCCTTTCTATTAGCGACGCGCAAAGATGTTAAACTTACTATTCATGGACTCCAGACCTATTTATAGGAAGTACTCAAAGAATCATTTACATTTTTTTCGATGATTTTTCACCGATTCTAAACTGAAGTTAGCATGATCTTTGAGAGCAAATCAGTTTTAAATTTGACTGCCCCCAATTACACCTAGGAGCTTGTTCATGAATGTCTAATAAAAGGGACTTTTATTTTTATAAGTTTGTAAGTAACTCCTTAGAATCATATTAACACATAGAAATAAATTCGTCTGTTCACTTTCGCCAACCAGGAATGATACTATATATACTAAAATTATGTTAAAATATACACAATAATAAGTTATATATAATGTCGTTGTCCAATAGGGGTTCTAATCTCAGTTCTCTTTAACGCAACTTCAAAACGGAGACGAACTATAAAGTGACAGATAACGAAACATATCCAATCAAAATGCAATTACAATGTATTATTAAATCGGGGTATAATATTTGATTTCAAGGTTTTATATTTAATCACAAGTGTTTTGTCTCTTGTATATTAAACGAAGAGTCAAAAGTGGACAAATTAAAAATACGAATCGTAATTATTAGTAACAATCGTACAATTATACAATGTATGTATTTTGTTGCCAGTTGCAAAATGGAAAACATGAACGATTCTGAGGCAAATGCGAAGATATCGGAGCCTGATGCTTATTCCAAGAGTTGCAGTAGTAACAGCCAGTCGAGAGGAAGGTGAGCAATATATATTATTTGTTTAGTTATGAATCAATCAAATCAATTTAATGTTATGCATGAAGCTTAGAAGAAAGAAAGGGAATGAAAATAAATGTAAATAAGACGAAAGTTATGGTGTTTGAACTAGATGATAGAATGACCGATTGCAATATTATGATTGGAGGTGAAAAAGTGGAAGAAGTGAAAGAGTTTGTATACTTGGGATCCATGTTTACAAAAGACGGAGCGAGCGTGTGAAAGGGACATAGAAAGGAGAGTGAATCCTGGAAACATGGTGAAGTTGGGTATGGCAGAAAAAGCATGAGAGTAGAATAAATGCATTGGAGAGTGAGAGCATTGAGAAGCATAATTGAAGTCAAACTGAGTGATAGGATAAGGAATAGTGTGATAAGGGAACGATGTGGTACGAATGAGGATGTTGTGACAAAAATTGAGAAAGGCATGTTAAGTAGGTTTGGACATGTAGAGAGAGAATGAATGAGATGAGACTGACTAAACAGGTAAACATGGGACAATTGAATGATAGTGTTGGAAGGGGAAGACCTATACGAACGTTCCGAAACCACATTGAAGACGTTATGAAAAAAGGACAGGTCAGGAATACCGTAAACCGACGCTCATGTATGAAAGGATTGATGAATGTAGATGAAGCGAAAGAGATGCAATCGTAGCAAAAAAAAAATCTGTGGTCTCTGCCTACCCCTACGAGAAAGAGGCGTGATGCTATGTATGTTATATATGTATTTTATATTATGTACATATATTGATTATGAATAGTGATTGCGTATATTGCTTGCGTATAATTACACAATGTTTTGACAGTTATCTAAAGTTATAATCTGTCGACTATTTTGAAAGCCAGATCTTGCCTGGAACTTTTGCCAGATTGCCAGATCTTTGACACCAACATTACTAGTAGAAAAAAAGCCTATTCTTTGTTAAATATTTAATTCTTACATTTATTTACTATAAAGCTCAGCGTGTCTTTTCTTATGCACGCATTATGTATATAAAAGAACATTATAATCAAAAAATTACAAAACAAATGTTGCAATCACAAAAAAATCTTTAATCCACTTTAAGAATTATAATTCGAAAAGTTTTCTTCATTTTTGGATGCAATTAATTTCATAGTAACGATAACCGAACTTAAAGTTAATTTATCTACCCGTTCCACTCTATTCAATCTCTCGAGAATATTTATGAAGAATCATATACCAATGTTTTATTTTCAGTTACGAATTGCACAACATGGATGATTCGGAGACAAATGCAAAGATTTCGGACTCCGCTTACTCCAACAGCTGTAGCAATAGCCAGTCCAGGAGAAGGTGAGTTGACTGTGTTATCGTTGAGTTTCTGAGGGCACGTTATCCTGAGAGTTCTCGCCGAAAATACAGCCGTATTTTATATGTTATATATATATGCACATATTATACACAATTGTTGAAAAAATATGTAATAGAAAAAACTTAAGTTTAAGTTAATAAATTTCAAAGATGTAGAAAAAGAAGTTAAGTAGTCGCCACAATATCAAGGAAAAAGCTGTTCTGCTTGATGTTAAGCTGCTGCCTTCCTAGACTATTCATAACGTATAAGTCACCTGCGTTCGCTACTGCATGACGTTCGCTACGAGAAAGTATTATATTGTACATAATTTAGTCGTTTGGCTAATCTGTGCATAAGTTTAACTAAATGGTTAATTCCATAATCGAATTGTACTGTAGTGAACCAATTATATGCGGTTGCTAGTAGCTTTATAAAACGGCTTTACTATTGGAGTATTTCTAAAGTAATGGTTCAGAGGAATATCTTATTACAGCTGCAATGCTCAAAGTTCAAAAAATGTTGTAACAAATAATTCCATGACAACCTTCCTCATTCAGAAAACTACGTGAGATGTAGATACTTTGCCTAATGAGTGGAATATGGGACTTCTATAGTGACAGTGTTAAAGAAGGGAGACTTTATTTATGAACTGCAGTAAATAAAGGGGTCCATTCCTTAAAAGATGTTCAGTACCCAGTCTTCAAGGACTCTATGTACGATACGAAATAAATATTAAGGAGTATATTTCCTCCCTAGATACGTAAGAGTCCGATCAACACTTTGCGCTTTTATCTTGAACAATAGAAGCTGAAACCCAATTAATAGGACTAAAGACATATGGACATAACTTTATTTCAGGCAAAAACAAACAAATATAAATTATATACAAACATAAAAATAAAAGTAGGTAATAACCAACTTAATCATAGGTTTTGCAAAAAAAAGAGGAAAAAAAAGAACGAATAACAAAAAGTGACCATCTTTGGGATTAGGCTTCTTTTGTTGAAGTAGTCTTAATTTCTAGATTAAGCTTCTGTTGGAGAAGAATAAACATGTAAAAAAAAATTAACACTGATTTTTTCCACCGCATTTTAGATGAGATTAGGAATGCTGATCATCATTCTGTCAAAATTTGCTAAACGCTTTACGATACGAAAAGAAGAAGAAAATAATTGTTACTGTAGTTAAAGTACCATTAGACTATGAGGGTATATTGAGGTTTAGGTGGGCTTGTCGACAAGCAAAATCCATCGCTGTAAGTGATCATGAGTATCGATAGTACATTTTTATGTATTTTAATGATTGCTATAAGCTATTATATATACTCGTAAGTACCTAAATTTTACGAATAAGCACAATATTAGCTATAGGTGTAATCTTGGTTCCAGAGTAACTCGAACTTTCTGCATATATTTTACCTCAAAGACTACCAGTGGTAGCCTGGGACAATACCTAATGTCATTTGCAATTTATTGGGTCACGGACGATACAGCTAATTTTGTATTAAAATTGCTCAAGTCAAATTGCCGCATTTCAATTGATATGTCTTTTATATTATTTCAGCCATAGTTCGAAGTCGACTCATTCAGGGAGTCATTCAAGCGGGAGCAGTGGTTATGGTGGTAAACCGTCAACTTCGGGCAGCAGGTTAGTACCATCATATCTCATCATTTATTATAGCTTTTTTATATATATTATAAATTGACGCTCACTCATGCAAAGATTCTTCATGCTAGCTAAAAATATATAAGGTTATTGCTAATTGCTTCTTAAAGGCAATACCTTTAAGAAGCAATATGAATGACACTTTTTGGTGGTTAGGTAATTAAACAGTTTTCAAAAGTAGCTCCTGTTTAATATTAATTTTAAAAATATTTTCAATCATAAAGTAAAGTATGTAAATAAATGTGTATAAGTATTTATTAGGAAGCATATTTCATCTGCTTGTGTACCATATCCTCTTCACTGTACTTACGCATATTTCACCTAAACCACATAGTGAAATTACAAACATGGCCACATCAAATCAGCCAATGTTTGAGGTTATGGAGGCACTGAACAAAAGAATGTGTCAATTTGAAAGTGATCTACAGAATTCTACACCATCCAGCAGTAATGATTGGCAGCTGACTTCTTCACTTTCAAGGAATTTACCATGAGAGTTTTCCGTGCCTTTCAGCAGCAACTTGGTGCCCTTACACACAATTTTGATGTGCAAGAAATGCGAGCTCCGAAAATTCTTGCTCATACATGGTGTGTACAGCCAAACAAGCAAGAAGATAGTGCAGCCACAGTCACTAAGACCATCATTGACCTCCTCAAGATTACAGACTTCAATGCTGATCATATAAGCCGGAGTCACAGAATGGGGCATGCTATGCAGGATAAGCCCCGGCCCCTGTTGGTTAAGTTTCGTGATCAGTGCGTGATAAGGTCTGGTTTGCAAAAACAAATCTGCGAGGTACTAGGATCACTATCTCAGAGCTCCTGACGAAAACGCGACATGACACCTTCATGGCAGCAAGGCAACTTTTTGGTGTGAATAAATGCTGGACGAGAGATGGGCACATTCACATCCTGGGTCCTAATGGCATTCGCCATCGAGTATGCAGCATGGGAGAGCTCCAGAAGATTAGCCCGCCGACTTCGGTTACAACAAAACTAGTGGCCGTCTGTGCCACCAACGTCGTGAAGGAGCCGGCGCCTGTAAATAGGCGACGAGCCGCTGCCAAAGCTTCTAAGAAGTAACTTCATCTAAGTTTTACCATTTTATAGTTTTATTCTAAAATCATTCGTTCATATATAACTCATTTCTAAATATAAACACACGTTTCGGTCGGGTAGAAAACTATATTCTTCCGGATACCTCCAGCTTTGCATTTTATGTCTAGTACCCACCATGGTCTAAGAAAACAAGGTCTTCCCTCAAGTAGAAAATCTGTCGCCAAGCACCTAACGGTGTGTTCCGGCAGCAGTCCTTGAGAGCCAGTGAAATTACAGGTACAGTACAGAGACTTAACATCTATGTCTCCTGGGGACAGGCGCAGTGCAATTCGTGACTTGTGACGAAATGCATCTGTTATAGGCAGAGGTTATTCTGCTTAACATCAGGTGGGCCTCGAGCTTGTTAGCTTGTTCAGTCACAATAGAAAAAAATTACATGTTTTTTTATTATACTCGTAGCTTCCAGAAATGGGCCGACCACAAAGTTTGCGAATCACTGCGCATATTATGTGTATGAGCGAGAGCGAAACACATGAAGAAAGCTTTATCCGATGGATAGGCTAAATATCTATGACTGCGAAACGCAAAGATAGTGTTTTATTTACTAAATATGTTCTGGGTAGTAAAACCGGAACTTACTCGAACATTCTGAAACAGGCCCTTAGATTAATGATACGTCCGTGCTGAAAATAGTCATAGCGTGTTATTGACATTAATTGCTTTTTTGTAAATTTTTACACTTTGTTTTGAACAAAAAAAACCCAGAACCATTTTTTTAAAATTAGTCACATTTATGTTTAATTTCATAAAGGTATAACAACTTGCAGATGAAATATGTTTTATAGATTTACATACATATATACCTCTAATTTTTATATAGAATTATTATTAACTTATATATATTTCATTACGTAATATATTTAAAATTTTATTATCTTGTTATATCAGGAATTTTTAATTATTATTTTTATTCTTATTTATAGATATTAGTAATTTATGTAATATTATAATATTTACTATGTCTGATTTTAATGACAGCGATAATGACGGTAATGCATTATATTTCTCAGCTGACTCCAATGAATCGTGTAGTAGTTCAGATAGCTTCGTTAGCATTCCTCATTTATGTGACACTATAACCAATCACTTTTCTGATGTGCCTAAGAACTTTAACGTTATTCATATTAATGTGCAAAGTATTCCGTGCCACTTCAAAGACATGCAGGCATCTTTTGATGTTTTTAACGTACATGCGATTCTCGTCTCCGCGTCATGGCTGAAACCATCACTTTCTTCGAACATGTACTCTCTTCCAGGTTTTAACCTGATACGCAATGATCGTACTGGATCTCGTGTGGGTGGTGTGGCCATTTATATACGGTCAAACATTCCTTTTTCAATAATCAGTATGTCTGCACATACCCCACCGTTTAATGCGGGCGAGCACTTGTTTGTAGAAGTTTTGCTCTGCCATACCAAGATACTAGTTGGCATCTACTACAGCCCTTCATTGCATATTAATTATTTTTCTTCCTTTGAAAAGATTCTAGAAGATTTGGTCACTTCCTATCCTCACACCATAATTATGGGTGACTTCAACACATGCCTTCTTAAAAATGATTCCCGCTCATCACTCTTAAGATCAGTCGCCAATGCTACCAATCTGTAAATACTTCCACTTAGTGCTACACATAATTTTCCACATTGTTCTCCCTTCCTTCTTGACCTAATTATGGTTTCTTCTCTGCATCATGTTGCCAAACATGGACAATGACATGCAGACTTCTCCTATCATGATCTTATTTATTTATCGTATAAAATTCGTCCTCCAAAGCCCAAGCCAAAAATTCTTCTGCAGCGTAACTTTAGTTCCATGGACGTGGATAAGCTGCGTGAGGACGCGCGTGGTATTGACTGGTCTCAAGTAATAAATTCTAACTCTCTCAATGAAAAGATTGCGATGTTTAACTTGCAGCTTAATATATTATGTGATAAACACGCCCCTGTCAGAACTGTTAAAATGAAGCATCTTCCAGCTCCTTGGTTGACTAACGAGATCAATTCACTGATGCATAAAAAATTCGTTACCAAAGCCAAATATAAATGTCGTTCTACATATCTCAATAAGGAAAAATATGTTTTATCGAAATCACTGCAATAGGGTGTGTAGGGAGGGACGCATTTCGCCGCCATGTTCATGTATCCGTTAAAAATGAGGACCCATCAAGAGTCTGGAAATTTTTGAAATCACTTGGAGTGGGCAAATCTCGCCAAGAAACCGTTTCTAACAATTTAGACATTGATTCCCTAAACCAGCGTTTTTCTTCCGCTATTTCTAACCTTGATCCTAATGACAAAGTTAATACTATAAAATATCTTTCATGCGCCCAAACTCCAGATTACTCTAAATTTTTCTTTAGTCAGTTCGCTGCTAGTGATGTTAAAAAAAGTATTTTATCCAATTCAATCCAACGCTATAGGTGGGGACAATATCAGCCGAAAGATGATTGTTACTATTTTAGATGAACTCCTGCCAATTATTTGCCATATCCTCAATCACTCCATATCCAGTTGTACCTTTCCTTCTATCTGGAAGGAGGCATATATTGTCCCTATACCTAAAAAAACAAATCCCGTCTCCTATTTTGAATACCGTCCCATTTCTATACTACCAATCCCGTCCAAAGTCCTTGAACGTTTAGTTTATAATCCACTCAACTCTTTTCTTTCATCCAATAGCCTATTGAACCCATACCAGTCTGGTTTTCGCCCTGGTCATAGTACGATCACAAGTCTCGTCAAAATTACTGAAGACATACGACTGGGAATGGATAATGGCCTACTTACTATTCTTACGCTCCTTGATTTTAGTAACGCATTAAATACTGTTGATTTTGATATCCTTTTGGCTATGCTCAGCTCTATTAACGAATCTCCTTCAGCGACTGACTGGTTTCGCAATTATTTGTATGGACGCCGGCAGCGGGTTCGCATTGAGGATACTTACTCCTCTTGGTGTGACACGAGTGCTGGTGTTCCTCAAGGCGGCGTACTATCTCCTCTTCTCTTCGCTATATTTATTAATTCTATATCATATTCACCAATTTCTTCCTACCTACTTTACGCAGATGATCTCCAGATTTACTCGCAGGCACCCCCTGACAGATTGAGTGAAGCTATCTGCGTGGCCAATTCCGACCTGAGCCGTATAGTGGAATGGAGCAAACGCTTTGGTTTAAAAATCAATCCGAAAAAAACACAAGCCATCATCATCGGGAGCTCTAGAATGACTGCTAGAATTGATGAAGCAATCATTCCCAACATTTGTTTTGATGGTGTTACTATTCCATACAGCTCGGTAGTAAAAAATTTGGGAGTTATATTTGACAAAAATTTCTCATGGGGTCCCCAACTATCATCCGTTAGTCGGAAGGTGTTTGCTTCTGGAGCGTCGCTTAAAAGACTACGGAACTTTCTTCCTACTGCAACTAAAGTTACGCTAGCGCAATCTCTTCTCCTTCCGGTTCTTGACTATGCTGATGCCTGCTACTTAGATCTCACGGAGGATCAGCTGAATAAGCTTGCGCGGCTTCAAAATTATTGCATAAGGTTTATTTTCGGTCTTTGAAAATACGACCACGTTTCCCAGTTTCGTACAAAGCTCAAGTGGCTGCCCATTCGCCTTCGCCGGAATACGCATATCCTCTCTCTCTTGTATAGTATTTTATTTAATCCCCTTACTCCCTTATACCTGAAGGAATGGTTTGAATTCCTGAATAACTCATTCTACAGTCTTAGGTCATCAGAAAACCTGATACTGTCATCAACCGCCTCTAAGACATCTTTTTATAGCGGTTCATTTAGTGTTGATGCCGCACGTTTATGGAATGCACTCCCAGTAACCATAGGAAAGGCCCCAACATTAAATTCATTCAAAAACCAAGTCAGATCTTTTTATCTTGCACGATGATTCATCAAACTTTTGTTATGGCTGTCATAAATTGTCGTACTTTGTTTCTTTATTATAAATATTAACTAATATTTATATATTTTGTACATATATTATTTATATAGATATGTTTTATATATATAGGTATTATATATCTTTGGGTATTAAGTATACATATATATTTGTTGTATATATTATTATTTTATTTTTTATCTCTAACTATTAATTTATACAAATTTACACCACCTATCTATTTTTATTCCTCACATATCTATATATTCCATTCTAAGGTTGACTGGAAGAGATCGCTTTAAGCGATAAGTCCGCCCATTGTACTTTAGCTTTAATAATTCTCTATAATATGTCTTTTGAAAAATTTTTGGTGTACAATAAAGAATTTTTGTATTGTATTGTATTTCGATTATAAAAAAACTTAAAGAATTCGACGAATAATAGTATGTTTCATATGATTACATTCATTTATTCACAGTTACATTATCTATATATAATATACTTCTGGATATGTACCCTCTAACAATCGAAATAAAAAATAAAAAGACATTACATTGATATTGTTTCTAAAAAATCTGATTTTGTCAATTTCATTTCTATAGGGCTCCTTAGCTGCAAGTGACTAGTCGCAAATTGTACGCCACTGCAGGTGCTTTAAAGAGACTGCGCAACTTTCTTCCCGTTACTACAAACATTTCTCTAGTTCAATCTCTTTTACTCCCAATTCTAGATTACGCTGATGTCTACTATCCAGATCTCGCTGAGGACCAGCTAGATGATAAGCTTGAGCGTCTTCAAAACTTCTGCATCAGATTTATATTTGGCTTCCGCAAATTTGACTGCATATCTCAATTTCGATCTAAGATCAAGTTGCTCCCTATTCGCCTTCGCCGGAATGCTCACATACTCTCTCTCCTTTACAATATTTTGTTCAATCCATTAACCCCGCGCTATCTTAAGGAACGTTTTAATTTCCTTCACACTGCAAATGCTCTCAATTTAAGGTCATCAGAAAACCTATCCCTCAGTATGGCTCAACATGGCACAATATACTACAATCAATCTTTTTTTAAACATATTCAAAAGCCAAGTCAAACAGTTTTAATTGTCCGATTAATTACATATGTTCTGTTCGAAGCTGCTAATCACTTGTACTTCATTATCAAAATTAAAGTATAGTTTTACGAAATGTACATACTTATATACAAACATAGCATAATTAGTTATATATTGTATAATTTGTGTGTGTATATTTGTTTAAATAATATAGTATTGTTGTAAGTTAGCTTGTAAAAGTATATTGTTAGTATTTAAGTCATCTTAAATTTTTTAAGTAAGCTGTTTGTTCAACCAGACTGTTATTAATATTAATTTAATGCACCCCCGTATTATAACTACTATTTCCTCTCCATTCAAAGGTTGCCTGGAAGAGATCGCTGTTAGTGGTAAGGACGCCCATTGTAACACTTGACTGTAATCTTTCTTATTTTGTTTTGTATTTAATATAGTGGTGTGTACAATAAAGAGTTATCTGTCTATCTATTTTGGAGTGCTTGTAGCGAAGTTTGCTTAGCCGTTCTGAAGGGATCAGCAAAGTTAAGCAACATTCGCCGCGGTCATGACTTGGATTGGTGACCGCTGGTGACATTACTACTGAGCGTTTCCGTGCTTCGGAGGGCACGTTAAGCCATCGGTCCCGGTTGTTGTCGTAGGATGGCAGTCGTTATAGCATGGTGGTAGGGCGTTCGTAAAATGCCCTACCACCGTGCTATAACCAAATAATGCCATCAAGTAGAAAATCTGTCTTAAAATACTTGTAATAATACTTTTTTATTACCACGTGCACTGCTTTTGATAGTGAATTATCTTTTTTGTATAATCCAAGCCTTGAATGTTGCAGCAACACGTTGGCCCAGCCTCCAAAAAAAGACAAGGAGCCAAAAAAGAAAAAGTCAACAGTAACTGAGACTAATGTCGAAGCTAGTCCTCCGGAAGAAATAATCAGGCTGCCGGAGCCGGAGCCAATCTTCGTACCGCCAGTGGAACAACCAATTGCTGGTGAGTGTCGCAATACAAGTATATTATTGATTGACCTTTTTTGAGAAGAATGATTTTTTCGTTTTGACGAAAATTGTTTTTATTTGGTATTCTATGTTTTATTCGAAATTCAAGGTGGTGGGTCCGTATAACAAATCTGCAAATATTTTCAAAACGTTGATTGGAAAACTTACCTACTGATCCAAATGAGGTTCTAGCTGCTTCATAGTTTATATGTATATATATATTTATATATACTTTGTATATTTTTCGCATCAAACCCTTTGTACAAATTGTATTTCATTTGTTACATTCAATATTTAATTGGATCCCATTGTTAATAATACGAAAAATAAAATAAATAAATAGTCCTATATTCACCAAATGAGTTAATATTTTTTATAAAAATTAGTTGTGCAGATATCATTGAATCTCTATCTTCTATTATGAATCATAACATTAGGTGATACATAAAAATACTTAATGTGCTGATTTAATCAGTTCTTAATAAACCAAGTATGAATATCACCAATTACTCCTATATTACTTATAAATGCGTAATATCGTGATGTAATGTTTTTCTACGTACGAATAAGATTCGCGTAGGTACGAATATTATTATTATTATATTAATAATATTATTATTAATATAATATTAATACCTTTATTATTCGTACGCCCGAGCTACTTGTGCACGAAGCTAGAGCCCTCATTATTTTTCAGATTTATGTGTATATTGTTATTTTTTTAATAGATCACCATTGGATCAAGCCAGTACTGTTACAACTCTTCGTAGTCACGATAAAATGGTATCGCATAAGAATTAAAACATAAATTTTCGCAGGTATTTCTTTACAGTTCGTTGTTCAACTACCACATTTTTGAATGCAATTCCTATACTCATATAATAGTCAAATAATATGTGTATAATACTATCGTCCGTCAACGTTTGGATCATATAGGTACATGAATTAATGTCGTAATATAATTTTCCCTTATGATTAATTATGATCAATCATATCATATTATCAATGAAATTAGTTTTATTTGTGGAAAGTAATATAAAAAACAAACAGTTCATAATCCAAATAGTTGCTTGTAACAATGATGACGGTTAATTTCTTGCCAAAAATCGTCTATTGATAAATAGCTCCATATTTATATATGCCTTATGTATATGTATATACTAAATATGTAAATTGCTTATGTTGTCGCATTCCTACATAGTCTCGAATAAAAGAGTTTAATATAAACCAAATTTATATCGTTACAGAAAGCCCGATGAACGAGTTTATGAACATCGCATCTGTTGCATAAATACTCCCTGTTTTAATATCCTTTAGGTTCAGAACTACGGGTTAGTACGCACGTTTCACGAGAGGTAATGTACCTGCATACGAATTATATTGTCGCGACAACTATGAACATGCTCGGTATGTACCTAAATGTTCCTTCACAATCATCATAACATATATATATAACACATCATCACGCTTTAACATTCCCGAAGGGATAGGTGGAAAGAAGTGTCAAACTATTACGCCAGATATGCCTTGGTCACATGTAATAGGGAGCGAGCGTATTGCCATCTAAAGGGTATAGTTCTGGTCCTGAGCTAGTATCAAACTTTACTTAGTCAGTAAAAGATTTACGTATATATAAGCATTGTCTGATTCGGAGATCGAACTTATGACCTTGAGATTTCAAAGCCATGCTTTTCTCCACGCGTCCTAAGTATCCTTATAAACTTATCAATGAAATATTGATGTAGAAGATCTTTCAATCTAAAAATGCATGCCTCTCCTATGTCTTTACCACCACATACAAACTCATCAATAAGATTAGTTCTTCAGTCATAGTAGTGTGGGTGTGGAGTGAGAAGAGGCCGAGTGTCCTCATTGAAATTGCTGTACACGCATTTAAATAATTCGGTTAAGTGTGAGGGAGGGAAGGGGGATTGCATTTTTGACTGATAGATCTCCGGTATATGCATAATGACACGAGTGTAGAAATTTCATTATACCAATCGAATCTGCGCAACAACACTTATGTATCCTTATTGATAAAGATACATTATAGATAATACTATTATAGATAAAGCCGAGATTGGTATAACAAATGTAGCACGAGTGTTACCTATACTTCTATTTCAATATGTTTATATTTAGTTGTATATATTTATAAATATTTTTTTAATTCAATATAACTCCTATATTCATAGTTAGAAGAAAAAAAAAACGCGCCCATATAAAAAAAAATATGCGCATAATTACTTTTATGCCTTAGGCGAAGGCTAAAAATTAATCTGCCATTTTATATATAGCACAATTTAGAATATAAAACGTAGGACGATTGTCATACCACTATTTTCAATACATTTGTGTGTATATAAATTATCAATTTTCAGTATTTGATAAAATATTTCAACATATAATTTTAATTAGCGCTCGCAGACTTTATAATAAAAAAAAAATCAAAAAGAAATGACAAAAGCTTTGGTTACCAAAGAAATGATAGGATCTAACATCGCACTACTCTGCCGAAAGTTAGCAGATTTATAAAATCTGATTCGTATCTTTAACTCAGAATTAAGAAACTCTTTCGTTTGCTTTTTAATTAGAATAAATAAAACATAACCATCTCCTTGGTGTCAATCTCTCTTCTGTAAAACCACATCTGGTAGCTGGACCCACTCTATATAATTTGTGATGCTGGTAGCATAAAAGAAAAAAAAAAGTCAAGTAACGTATAAAATAAAGTTAAGTATAAAGTAAAGTAAAAATACAGTGAAGTAAAAAGTAAAGTAAAAAAAAGTTGAGTAAAAAGCAAAGTATAAAGTGCGTGTGCGAAATTAATATTCATATTTCGATGCTAGAGAATGTTACACCTACGGGAAACACGCAAATGTATTGAAAATATTTTTTTTACATAATAATTATGATTTCAAGAATGTACAGGTGCATGTTTATGAACCGCCGAAATTTTTGTTTTACAGTTATCGAGCCAATCCCCGTGACCGATAAACCAGAGATAGCGGCCGAAATCATAGAAAAAAAAGCATCTGATCATGGCAGCGTCAAAGAAATCGTCAGTATATTTTTGATAAAAATTTGTTAAAATCACATCAAGAGTAGGTACCTTGATCTGTGCTCCAGCTTTAATCTGAGAAATTAAAATATTTTGTTACCAACTAACAAATAATTTACCATGAGTACTTTGTTCCAAACTGATAATTCGCGAAGTGCTGATATTTACGCTTTTTTTCTTTTCAATGAATATATTGAACATATACGTAAAAATATATAAAACTAAACTACGTAAACATAATTACTACAAAAAACAAAAAAGCGTATTGTATAATTACGTTGACAAAGCATAATTATAATATTTATATAATATAATAATTTTTTGAAATAAAACTTTCGTGACTTTCACACATATTTAAATATTATAAATTAAACCGGCAAAAAGCCCACGTTGGGATCGAATACGTCGACTCGGGTTTCAAGCATATCAGATGCTCATCATCAGGGCGAGTGCGCAGCTGCGTCTGCGAGCTCCCGACGGGCAATGATATGCTCGAAACCCGGGTCGACGTATTCGATCCCCAAAGTGAGTGTTTTTGCCGGTTTCATTTATAATATTATAATAATGTACCGAGAACCTCGAACAGGATTGATTTTTTTGTATATACTTTGCTTGGTTAATCTTTGGAAATATTTTGATATATTAACACGAAATTTTCAGAATACTTAATTAGGTCACAACCATACCCGTCACGGTAACAAATTGAACAAATTAGATAGATACCTTAGTATCTGAGTGCAATTTTATGATATAAAGTTAAAGCACTGAAAAGCTAGACTTCATTCGATTAAAATAACTGCATAATTGTGGACAAAACATGATAAAGATGCCACTTATCGCATTACATAACGGTAGAGCTGGACTAGACGCTTAGAATAAAGAGCACCCTGATGTAAAAAAAAAGGTGTTTCCAGTGCGTTGCATTATATTCTTTTCCTGAAACAAGGATACTAATACTCTTCATTATATAAAAATAGTTTATTTAAAATAATATTTTTTCACAGCCAAATAATTCTGCTATGGACTTCGTGTCGAGTCCACCTTACTCATCCTACGGCTCCGTAAGTTTATCCAAGTTTTGTTCCTTCTCAGAATATATCATTCTTAAAACTGTTAAATATCTATAAAAATGTGTTTCGAGTTTGTGATTGCGGACTTTTGAAAGAGGCCTTAGCGTCATTCAACTTTTTCACGAATTCAATAAGTGCTATTGTAATAAATGGCATTTATCTAGAAACTGTTGGTCAATCTATCCCTTGTCCTACGTGAGCTACGAACGCGGCAATGCTACGCGATGGTATAGCGCCGCGACTGGTCTCTTCCGTTGGTCACCCAGGACAGTGGGGTTAAAAAGTTGCGAGCCGAAAAATCACGCTCCGTGGAGAGGTATACTTACCGCTTCCAATACAAGTATTTTAATCCGTTCTCGACCTGTGAGCTGCTTTGGTCACAGAACCTTGTCACTGCATGTCATAGATTCATTATTCTCCTGTAATAAATCTATGGTACAAGTAGATCCAGTTGACGCATAAAAATCGCAAATCTTACAAGGTTTGTCACATTTTTGTCTAGTTTTTCGATTTCATAAGACTAACTTTCTTTTGTGTGCAAATCTCGTAGTCCAAAGGTATGCACTTTATAAAAGTTCTGACTCCAAGACGATGGTATACAATACAATAATATAATTTAAATAAGAATAAAATTGTTACAAACATACGTGGATTTGAACTACTCGGCTATTCTAAATATAGGCTAGCAAATTATTTTTGTGTCTAACAGAATGGGATACCTATAAACCTATAATTTAAACAATAGTACATTATAAAGAATACGTGACTTGCACTAAAATATGGCATGGGGTTTTTACTCTCGGTCAAGCAGACCGCTAAGTGCTTGGAGACTATATGTATACGTTACTCTAGGGCAATTAAATTTTACATAATATAATAGGCTACCGTCATCAACGTGATATTCTGAATTTATCCCCATTGCATAATGTTTTCAAATTTCGCCGATGAGAAGTTTTAATAAAAGCAAAAGAGCCTCTCAACACAACTGCACCTCGAATGGTACTAAAATCATATATCAAATCTGTGCTCTTATATCATATCTACCTCGTTTTTATAACAATCTTTGAGAGTGAAAGATAGCTTGATTAGTATCGAAAATATATGCAGTAGGCGAAGCCCGCAGCACGATACGAACCAGTGAACGTCTGATATCTAATTCGTGATTATTATACCTATAAATATATATTATTATTTTATCTTGTTCGGTTCCAGGAGGGATTTACTTGTGTGATCTCTATGCACGACGGAGTAGTGATGTATACGACGGTTTCCATTACGACCGTCCTCGGATACCCACAAGAAATGTGGAACGGGAGATCCTTCATTGAATTCGTTCATCCTAGGGTATGCTTTACCAATTTACTACTTTCATTTGCAATCTTTAACTGACGTAACCGTCGCTTATATTTAATGTTATTATTTATTCACAGGATCAAAGTACATTCGCATTGCAAATAACAAACGGCTTGGCTCTTCCGAAATTTGGAAATATTACACACGAAAAAAGTACGTGAAGTTTTAACTCTATATGATTATTTGTTGGTAAATAATAAGTAGAACCTCTACTGTATATATTGTGCATGTATTTATACACTACAGGCAAACTAATAAATGCACATTTTTTTGTATCAACAGTTCGTGTAGAATCTACGACCATGGTTTGCCGCATACGGCGGCACAGGAACTTGATCATTAGCTTCGGGACCAGAGAGCGCTTAGCCGCTTTCATGCCCTTTCATCTTAAGTTTTTCTTTAAGAATATTTCTGAGGATGAGGATAAGGTAATCTACCTTGTGGTCCAGGCGACACCGTATTTCTCAGCCTTTAGAAGTAAGTATTACTTATTTTACCTACCATTTTTATATCAAACGCTTTGACCTGAACTTCGAGTACCATGGTATTCAATTGTTGTTTTAAATGCAATTATTCCTTACGAATTACGATTGTATTACTTTCATACTGTATATTTTAGTAGTAAATATTATACAGTCCTTTACGAAATTCGAAGAATCTTTGATTCTACATGAAATACAGTAAAAACTTAATTTTATAAGTATCTAATACAAATTTCAGCATCCAACGAAATAGTCTATAAACCATCCTCGTTTGTAATACGTCACGACGCCAATGGAAAGCTGGAGTACATCGACCCCGAAGCGGTACCCTACCTAGGGTATTTACAACAAGACGTACAAAACACAGACGTAATACAACTTTACCATCCTGAAGACCTACCATACCTCAGAGAGGTGTATGAGAGCATTGTAAAGCAAGGCAATGTTTCGCGTTCATTACCATATAGGTAAGATGTTAGATCTGCAAACCGATATTACATTTGTTCAGTCCTTCAGGTGAGGACATACCCACAGGAGTCATCTTATACATTTAATTAAATATATTATATATAACAAAACTGAAGATGATATTGAAGGCAATACTGCTCAGCTGCGATTTTAAAAGGAACAGTCATAGGTGCTAAGGGCGGTGTTTTGATCAATCGTGATCTAGGAATTAGATTTTTAATCCGATGTCGTGATGAGTTTTTGAATCTAGTCATGTTAAAACAACAAGAGCGTGTATATTTGTGCACTATTATATGATTTTCCTGCACAAGTATGCACTGCGCTCGACACCATCGCTAATACGACTTCTTTTATCTCATTCGTTTTATCTCTTTTCCTTCATATTGGAACAGTGAACACAGCAAAGCGATTTGATATTTGTGATACTTTGCACGTGCATGTCTGATGGTAAGCGTCGCAACTGTCCATTACAGTTGCAGTGTCGCGGTTATCGTCCTGCTCGACCTTAATAACACTTTGTAAATTATAATATAATAAACAAATTTTAACTAGATAATGTTATTTCTAGGATGATGACACAGAATGGTGACTATTTGAAAATGGAGACAGAGTGGTCATCATATATCAATCCATGGTCTATGAAGCTCGAGTTTGTCATTGGGAAACATTATGTTATCGAAGTTAGTATCTAATATTTCGCTGTTCATATTATGTTAGATGTTATCGTCGTTTATATGTCATAGTATCAAATGTATGAGTAAAATAATAGTATAATCTCGCAGAGTTAATGAAAAGCCACGGTGTTAAACTTTCATTGGCGTTTTGTCAATTGTCTACGTTCACACGTATCACAGACCATTTTCAGTAATATCACTGAATGTATTCAGTGACATGGGCCTGTATTGTCCCTGCACTAATTCTATGTTTTTACTGCAAATAGCTATCTATTTTGTTACTCTTCGTCAATAATAAACAAAATATTTAAAGCTGCTTATTTGAATTATTATAGTTTTGTTTTTGTATTTAATGTAGTAAATCTTGATAAGAAAATAAGTCGTTACCCAGAAAACTAAATAGATAGGAAGTAAGTCAAGTCTCTATGTGCAATCCACGCTCTGCTTGAATTCAAAAAAGGAGAGGAATCTCCATTCGACTCTCTGTTTGTGTGTTACTTCATAACTCTATACAGGGTGTCCCAATATATATTTTTTAATTTCCAAAGCTAATCCCATTTAAATTTGAGTTGCAACCATAGTTGGTGTCAAAAAACTTTACTGTTAGATATTCGAAATCTGTCATAATATTATTTTATTTATTCCACCAGGGCCCGCGTAATCCTGACGTGTTCCAGACGCCACTTCCTGATGCGAACGTCAGGGTTACAGAAGATGAAAAGAATAATATTCATTTACTTAGAGAAAATATTAAGCGAATAATGAAAGAGGTAGGTAATAAAAGCATCCGAGAAACCTTTCGGCGATTGCACGCTTGTAGGATTACCAAATAGCATCTGATAGTAACATAATCGAGTTAATTGCTATAAGTTTGTTTTTAAAATGGATTATGACAAGCGCGGGTGACCTCACGCTAAATCGAAAAGGAATTGGCAGTAATTTTCATGCTCTAAATTTGCTCTTTGTGGAGGACAATTCTTCAACTTATATACAGAAGTACTGAATATATTATTGATGTTTTAGTAAAGAGGGAAGATTTACAAAATTACACGCATATATGCGTTCATCTTGAGTTATGAACCAAAATCTGATTAAGGCGTTGTTTGTACAGGTACTCACGAAACCAGCTGAAGACGCCAAGCTGCATAATAATAAGAAAAGTCAAGAGTTGGCCTCTTTCATAGAAAGCCTTATAGAAGAACCTTCCAAGCTCGATGAAGAACTTCGATTGGAAATACATAACCCAGATCTTAGTTCCTACGTAAGTTTTGAGGAAATATAATAAATTATAAAATATTGTTCAATATTTTAAAAATACGAATTTAAAAAAAGACACATAATTAAATTATTTAATACTAGCTTTCCGGGCGCGGCTCCGCCCGCGCGTATGTCGGTTATCGCGCGAAAACATTAACCTCTTTTTGCGCAGTCGGATAAAAACTATCCTATGTTTTTTCCCGGGTCTCAAACTATCTCCATACCAAATTTCATTCAAATCGGTCCAGTAGTTTTGGCGTGAAAGCGTAACAGACAGACAGACAGACAGAGTTACTTTCGCATTTATAATATTAGTACTGATGAATTATATTATGCACGTCGTATTGCAATTAAAAGTATACACACGTTTGTATTACTTATATGAGTACACTAAGTATACAAACGTAGTGCACTCATATAAAAACTGGTGATTATTTAATATAATATCTTAGCTTATTGTTGCATGAGTTTTTTTAATAAGCTAGCATTACCTTCAATCCGGATCAAATATATCTAAGCTTGAAAATACCACTGTAATTATCATACTCTTATCCTATATCCATTTATCGTTTCAGGAGCGGGACTCTGTGATGCTCGGTGGTATATCGCCACATCATGACTACGATAGCAAGTCGAGCACAGAGACACCGGTCAGCTACACTCAACTCAACTACAATGATAACTTGCAGAGGTAACATATTATGCTTCCCTCTAATAATAATATAAAAGTTCTGTAAAAAAAATAAGAACTAGAGTGGAGCCGATCATGTCAAAGACAATAGAAAATTATAGTTTGACGTTCGTTGTAAGCTTATTGGAAACTGCTGTACGGAAAACCTTGATAATGCTACAAATATCATTGTAGTGAAGGAAACAAGAGAGTTATGCTATGACCGTATAGCATATGGGAATCCGTGGTCTTTGCATACTTCTTCTGGAAACAAGGGTAATGTCATGTGTGTGTCGTGGACACATCGTAGAATTGTCCATATCATGAAATGCACGAGAATTTCATGAAGTAGATGCATTTCATGTTGTCGGCAAAATAAACAAGACCAAATCATTAAATGAAATTAACTGTCATCTCTTTTATTAGTTCAGAGACGTTCAGATTCAAAATTACAAAAAATATGCATTGCTTTTAATTAATTTTACTCATATGTAACGAACAAGAAAATCGCTGAAGAAGACTTCAGCGATTCTCTTATCTTTTTCATATGTGTGGCAATTAGGATATTTTACGAAATTAAAAAAGGTTATACTGATTATTATTCTGAAGTTCTATTTCATCAACTTGTATTTTATTATTTCTGGCCTGTTTAGTGTTGAAGCTATATTTTCCCGGTATTAATAGATATTTTACTGTAATCAATGTATATGTCTTACTAACTTAGCCTCCGCTGACATTTTTTTCAATTAGTGCTTGCTTTGTTAATAAGATCAAAAAAGGATATTCTCAAGAAGTTTTTATGTTCGTTACACTAAGACTCTGTCATTTAATCAGATTCGGAAAGTTCATTTTTTATTAGAAACTTTCAAAATCAAATTTGGCTTTGGAACAGAGGTTTGAAAAGAAAAAGAGTGGTTTTAGGGTTTCAGAACAAAGCTTAGAACCGTAAACGACAACTTATACTTAGACGACCCCATTAACAGTGGGATGTGGGTAGATAGAGGAAGAAGTCTTCTACTGTTACCCCTTATCTGTATTCTATTGTTATCTCTTTCTAATGTCAAGATCTCCATCAAGTCGTAACTTGCGGGTGTGGACTTTACGCAAACATTCGTTCTCATAAATTAATTATCACGGGGCGGAGTAGACTAAGGCCTAATTTCACCATACCATGTTTGTTTACGCTAAATCAGGCATTAGCTAATGGGTCTTTAAAAATAACAGAGCTGTTAAATCAGTCTACGTTCTATGAAGTTAACTGAATTAATCATCCATTAACAGTTGGTGGGACACTCGGTTCAGTTAACAGTCCGTTAAAAGGATTAACAAGGCGTCAAATAAATAACAGAGTATGGTGAAATTAGGCCTTAAGCAGCCTGGATTTCAAACACCGCACCGGTGAGATCGGCCGGACAAAATTCGACCAACTGTGTATAAATATCAGCCTTATAACTAACTACAATGGCAACATGATGGCAAGGGACATGAACCTTTTTTACATTGAAACTATAGAGTAGATATCGTTTACGAAGAATTTAGTTATAATGGGCTTGGAGACAGAACTTGTAATCAAATGTAATTATACCCTACGCATGGTTTCTGTAAATAACTTTAGGCTGATCTTCTGAAAGTTAAAACGAGGCAAAGTTCATATTATAGATTTCTAGCCTAAATATAATGATAACATTAGTAATAATTATAATGTTTTATTTCTCATAAATAGTATACGATTTGTTAACAAACTAAATAATGCCTTTTCATTATACCTATTAATCAATTCTTATAAAAAGACAATGCTCGTATAAGATTATCTACTTAGCATGTTTTCGCACAGAACCTACACTAAGAAATCGATTTCTTGTATTGCAGTTTCTCCAATCCCTTCAATAATCTGTAATACTTGACTTGATACTTGTGCAGTAAGTTAGATTTATATAATGTTTTTTCATTATTCAGGTACTTCGATAGTCATCTGCAGTTCACCAATAAACTAAACAGCATAGCTACAGGCGAAAATGTTTTTGAAGTGAAACCGCACAATCCTGTCTCTTCGTAAGTACTTTGACCTTAATGAAAATAAATTTAAAATATTATATTGAATTAAAACGTACAAGGGCCACTATCAATAAATTATGTTACGTACGGAAATCAAAAGCATTCGTGGGCATTCAGTAATCTTTCATGAGTTTCACTGCATGGTGATAGAGCATTCAAACAACGGCTGGCTAAATACTGTCCTCAAATAGAAAATCTGTCGCCAAGCACCTAACAGTGTACTCCTGCGGATTTCCTTACGAGCCAGTTCCTACATTCGAAAATTCGCATTATACCGTCATCAGTAATGTGTTTCGTCTTTTTTTCTCGGATGGTGCAAAAACTCTTTGGATTTTCTTTCCTAAGGAAGAAAAATTATATCAACACTATGTCTGGTGTCAATCTGTGGGCGGACTTATTACAACTAAACAGAAAGTAAAACGCAAGTGTGCGAAAAAAGCTCAATATGTGAAATAGGCCCTTTTCTGCTGAACGGAGATGAATTTTATATACACAATCTCTAAGACCTGTAACAATATGTTTAGGTACTCTATCAGCTGGATCGACCACTGCTGAACACAACCACTCCATTAAGAGGAGGGCTTTGGTTAGGTACCTACTTATACTCCCAATTTTCTAAGTAGATCCTGAAGGAATGCTATATCTAACTACATCCTCCTGGAGAACGATAGTTGGTATTATAAAATATCTGATTTATGTGTTGTATTTTCCTCAGTAATTGCTTGTCGCCAATGGATATCAACACGGCTGATTCGAACGCTAGTTCGGGCGAGTCCAACGCTATCGCTACTATCACGGATAGTCCGGGCCCTCCTCTGGGAGCTTACCAGCACGTCAGGCTCACTGAGTTCTTGCTTTCTAAGTAAGTTTACCTTCATTATGGTCCTAGTGTATACTCATAGTCAAAAGGAGGGGGAGGGCGGGTTGCCAAAATTCCCACGCTTGTCAGGCACCTCAGGTGCTTGGTATCCCATTATCTTACTGCTTCACCTCATAATATATTATTTTCATTATGCAGTGTCTTAAAACATTATAGATATTTCATTAATTTAGGTATAAAAGGACCGATTAGTCCCCTCGTGAACGTGAAAGTTTATGAGAAAGAAAATTTTATCCAAATATAATTTGTAATAAATTCTGTCATCGAAGACGACCAGTAACATAAAGCGCCATTAGGAAAGTGCTGCCAACCTCTAAGCGCCAACAATTTTTTCCCTATAAGCCACTCACACCATAGGTGATATCACGATGACGAGTTGCTAAGCCCTGCTTCCTTGCTGGACAACAATATCATATCAATTGATATATATATCATAAAATGTTGTTTCTACAACACAAACCTAAAAGGCAACACAAAAACATATTATTTTAGAGTTATCTAGTAGAAATTAGCTGCTCCATCTTTGATTACCTCCGCATCCGCGTTTATTATATTGTGATCGCGTGGTTGCGTACATAGTTATAGGTCGAGGAAACTATTGCAATCAATTTGATCTACATTTTTTTACCGGCGGTATGCTTTTATTAACAAAATACTACGAATACGAACTATATGCAACACTTAGACAACCTACATTAAGACAACCATTATTCGATGAGCCAATTAGGAGCCAGCATTTTGATAAGGCGTCGCATCGACCAAGCGCTCTGATAAGTTTCAGTTTTTTTTATCGACTTAACTCGTCCCTTGTACAAACTACCATGTTAGCTGATGTTAACTCTCCAAAAACTACATAACTGCCAATTTTAATCTCGGAATACATACAAGCCAAGTAGTTTTCGAAATATCGTTTTAAGACAGTCATTCGATGAGTAACCCTCAGCTTTTATACTATGGATTCTTGGGGCGGCATATTCGTCGATGGTTTTCGTGTCACTCCTGTTGTCGGTCAGTTTTAATGTCATATGAAACTACCGCTCGGGAAATTTCCCCAATTTTACCTAGTGGTAGAATATCAGACGGTAATCAGTTATAATTTATTCGCAGGCATAATGCTGAGATGGAAAAGGTGCTGGTCAAAATGCATCGTGAATCGCGCTCTTCCTCCAAAGGACAGAGAGAAAGAGCTAGCAATGAATGCAGGCAGAAGAAGAAAGAGCATTTGGCGAGGTGCAACGCAAGCTTCCAGCCCACTTCGGCTGGGACTCCATCTTCTGAACTATACGTGAGTTCCACTTCCGAAATTAATTTCAGTTCTGGTGTATGAAGTTCGAAGCAAAATCGATTTTTGCTGTGAGCATTAGGTAATATGACTCACTCATATCACTTATGTTTAACCTGCAGAATTACAGTAATTTAACTGTATGCTTTTAATTTGAACCTATTTAAATTCGTTTATTTACTAGAATGTAGTTTGGATTCAGCAGGTGGTAATGTTTAAAAATATATCTTAACATTCTACCATTATAACGGTGTGCAAATTTTAAATTAAGCATATTTTAAAAACAATGTCTTGTATTGAACAAAAAAAAATATTTACATATTTAAAAATACCTTTAAATTTAATACTACTTACCAAAATAAAATATCTTTGCACACTAAAATGAATTATCTATATAGTATTATTCAAAATATGACTATTTATTATGAATAAATTGAAAAATATGACATGTGCTATGTTCTATTCATTCTATTGTGAGTATTCTTCAATTTATTAATTCATAATAAATTGTCATATTTTGGATAATACTATAGCATTACAATAATATTTATTTATTCAATAAAATATGTCAATAATTTTATATTCGTTATTCTTTATTATGTAGTAAATTGTCATAAATATTATATACATTTTAATATTATATTAAGCCTTGTTGCGTACCCATCACAATAATATTATTCATGTGAAAATTAGTTCTAGTATATTAAAACTAAATTATGAATGAAACGGCTAAGCCGATTTGGATGATACTTGAAGGATATATATTGTTTAGATCTAGTCTTCGAAGCTTTTTCAATACAAATGTAGATTTGTCATATTTTGAATAACAAGTGTTCAAATGTGTTCAAATTCTGCATGCATTTCTTTGAGCTTAAAATCTATTCTTTTGATTTATCAGTGTCACAAACCCTACGAGTACATAATACCTTCTAAAATAATATGTCTATATTTAAGTTGAATTAAAGATCATATCGTTGTAATTAACCTACTCGTTAGCTATTATTTGTTTAAGCATATAATATAATATGTGCTAGACATATTTTCTTACAATAAAAAATAAATTCATGATGGCTTAGAAGAATTTACTGTATATGTTTTGGTGCAGATGAAGTCACATGGGGTAAAGAGAGCATCGAAGGAAGGCCATGGTAGCAACACCCGTAAGCACCATTGCGTGTCACCGCACCAGCTTCGTCGGCAATCTGTCATAGTACCCACCGTAACTCCTTGTTCTTCCGCATCTGTTGTTCCCTTAGCCCGTAAGTACATATGTTACAATAAAAAGCCGCTAAAGTGCAGGTCCTATCTCGCTCGTTTATAAAGGGTTCCATATACCAATAGCCCGTAAAATCATGTTTTTAGATTTGATTACAACTTTAAAACTATGTATAAGTTTTTTTAATGCTTATAGTTTAATGTTAATTGTAATGTGTGTTTCTCGCCACGAAGCTACCTTGTTCTTGCTCTTGCCACGTAAAAGAATTTTGACCTTTTTTTAATATAATGCCTCTAACACGTTCGCATGCTAAGCAAACATCACATTCACACATATCTAGAGTATAAAATTTTTGTATCTATCGGGATTCGAAGTCGCTTCCTCCAGCTGTTACCGAAAATGGCTCGTAGGTGTAGGAAAACTGAAAGCATATAATTTTTCGTACGCGCAGTTTGTCCGAATTCGAATAGTTTGGACATCGCGTTTATCTTACTGCGCCTGTCAATAATTTTTATTTAATAGATGTCTTAAGAAAAATTATATAATTAAGTTTATAAAAGTAACATAAGACCTAATTTAAGTTGTTCAAATTCGTGGTTACGCAATATCATGGCTTTTTGACCCGTTTTCTAGGAATATAGATACCCACGTTTTCCGACCTTCAAACATTTTTTAGCGTTGGAAGTGAGTTAACGATTTATTTTTACATAATCAGAATAAAGAGATCAAAGTCATGTGATATACATTGTAACATGAAACCTACGAATAAATAATGAAAAGAAATGTAATTCTAGCCCAAAAACAACAGAACACAAACCGTAACACGGCGGGCGTGGTTTAAAAAGTGTACCGTGTGACGCTCTCAGTTCGCCGCGTGGGCTCGAGTTATGCGGTAGTACCGCGGGAAGTTTCGACTGAATTTATCAATGTTCTTCTGGGTTGTTAAATTCTGCAAAAATATTATAATGTATTGTAAAATTCTGGAGAAGCCATACGGATATGAAAATTTCGGGAATAGCTTTCATAAACGAGTAAATAATAATATTTTGGATACCAATACTTGACTACCCTGGATAGTTTTATGCAACATGAACTTTGCATTGAATCAAAAAGTAGTTCGCAACATTGTTAGTCCTAGCATTCTCTGTATGAAAGTGCGGTTTGGCCTTAAGGAATGACGGCGGTGACAACATGACCTTGACGCGACCAATCACATGCGATCATTTCTAAGCGCCAAATCAATTAACCAATCCGATTGAATTTGGAAACTTGTTCGTGTTTTGTTATTTGTGGAGTCGACGAGTCCGAAATCAAAGCGGTCACTGTATGAGAGTTACACTTTACATATTTATTCGTAACATGAAACATAATAAACATTATTTCAGCCGTACCACATTGGCCGACAAATTCTGTCAATAAATTCGGCTACCTTGACATTGGCATACCGCAGCATGTGCCGATGTTGGGCTCTGCAATGACTCCCGGAAATTCAGCAATGCAAGAAATGCAAGGAATACAGGGAATGCAAGAATTACAAGGAATGCAGGGAATGCCGGGAACGTCGGGTATGCAGGGAATGCAAGGAACGCAGGGATTGCATGGTATGCACGGCATGCTTGGAATGCAATCAAGAGCAGGAATGGGTCCTATGCATAACATGTCTTCAATGCTTGGAATGAACGGTGAGATAAAACAATATGTGCTCCTTATTTGTGTCTTTTCATTTCCGGGATGTCTTTATAAAGTACAATCGCATAAGTTTCAGGGAACTTGTTTTGTAGGAGACTTCTAATTCGGTTTGATCTATTATTTTTATACTTTGGAGTAGTTAGAGTGTTTTTACAATTTATAAAAAAGACGTGTTTTTATGTTATTGTGACGGGCAAGCTCGAGGCCCACCTGGCGTTATGCTGATTAACCTCTTCCTATAACAGAAGCATTTAGTCACAAGTCACGAATTGCACTGCGCCCGTCACCTTGAGACGTAGTTGTTAAGTCTCATGTGCCTGTAATTTCTCGTTATATTCTGATCTCAAAATAAATAAAATGCGTCCATAATCCAAAAAGCTTCTCGATAAACAATTTTCACGTCATTTATGTGCAAACAAATAATGTATCTATAATATTTTTACATTTGACCAAAATGTGTAGTCACTTTTTAATGTTTATTTTCAGGTGTATATCCGATGTATTATCCGCCAAATCAGCCACCACCAAGCTTCCAGCCCCAGCCCAATATACAGCATTTCCAAAACCCGAGTAAGTTGTACTAAAATATATTTTACACTCATTCTAGTGGCGCGTATGTTGTGATGAATTCTGTCGTCCAAGCTGGAATTTTCAAGATATAATTTGAATGTAGAACTTTTTTAATTTATCTTTTATATTGTTTAACTTTTTAAAGTCACACCTGTAATACTTCAACAGTGGTGTCTACATACCGCCTAAATTTAGAATAGTTTATTTGATTTCATTTTGGCTTGTTTACACGACATCGGTGTGGTATTTTTAAGATATACTATGATTTTCAATCGTCGGATAGTTACACGACCAATATAAAATGTAAAAAAATTTAAATGTTTAAAAGAAATCATCGTTTGTTTTGAATTTGGTTGGTTAAAATTTTATTATATGATTAATAAAACTTAATAAAGAATATTAAATATGAGTACCTGTATAATTTGATTGCAGTGCCATACATGATGTACGGTCAACATATGTACTGTCAACCGTTCATGTATGCGGCTGTTACCTGTATAATTTGATTGCAGTGCCATACATGATGTACGGTCAACCTATGTACTGTCAACCGTTCATGTATCCGGCTGTTACCTGTATAATTTGATTGCAGTGCCATACATGATGTACGGTCAACCTATGTACTGTCAACCGTTCATGTATCCGGCTGTGCCGACGCCGATGAACGCTTCTCACTCGATGCATCCGACGTCGCACATAGCTCAATCGCTCGGACTCAGCAACAGTAACTATGTAGAGGTAAGTTAACCTTTCTAGTTGTATACAGGGTTATTGGTATATGGCTAACAACCTCTTAGGGTTGACTACTGCTAGTACTAACAAACAGTTTGAGATTTATTTCTTTTTGTCTTGAAAAAAAACGTTTTTCAATTATTTTTTTGTATATTTTTATGTGTTTTGACGGAATAAGCACATTGAAATGGATCGTAGTGAATCTCTAAGCGATCTTTTTAAAGAAATTGATATTTTAACTTTACTGAGTCAGTATATAATTGAAAATATTATGTACGTTCGGAAAAAAAATGAGTAAATTTAAATTGAACAGTGACAACCCTAATCACAACACTAGGAATAAATATAAAATAGCGGCGCCAGGTTTGAGACTGGCAAAGACAAATAAAAGGTCCTTTTTAGGTAATTGTGTGCGGTTTTATAATAAAGTTCCCAAAAATATTACAATGCTCACAGAAGGAAAGTTTAAAACATGCCCGTGAAAAACATTTTCATTAAGAAATCTTACTACACCGTTTGTGATTACTTAACGAAATAAATGTTTGGAAAATTCCGCCTCTGCCAAGCTATCACCTACGTTATTGAAACAAATATTCTAATAATTATATATTATTATATTGTAGGTATATAACACATTGTTAAAAGACGTTTAAAACAATGACCCCGAGTTTCTTCCCCGTTCTTCTCGCAGTGGCTCTATACATTTTTTTGCTGAACGTGGCAGTACAATGTAGAATATTTAAATGTAAAAAATTGTAATTGACCTTCATAAGAGCGCCGTAGACGTCTAAATTGAATAAATTATATTGCATTTGAATAGAAAAAAGAATATGTTCAAAAAAACGTACCAAAACTAGTTTTTGCATACACTAAGAAATGTTAGTCTATATAAATATTACGGAAATTAGTCGATATTAATAACAATCGAATTGGTCTCAGAATTAATGGCTCCCAGTTTTAATTCTAATTTAGTAGAGTAACTTGTATTTATTAAATTGGCGCACACTCAAGGGTAATAACCCGTGAGTGTGCGCAATTTAATAAAATTATATTTTTTTTACTATTTCATGTCATTTATCATGCAATCATCTAAAAGTTTTGTTAGCCAAGGCTGCGTTCAGAACCTTAGTTAGTGCGCACTCGGAGTGCAACTTTTCACTGTAAAGTCGTTCACAACGTTAGAGTAGGGCGTGCGGTTCAAAACTCAAACGTTCCGCATCTCAGAAGATTGCAACTTTTTAACTATAAAAATCGGTCGTTAAAGCGTTTCAACCTTAAGTGACATGGCTTTGACATTTGTTGTGATAGAATTATTGGCACTCATTTGAATTTTGCAGTTAACAGTAGTAATATGCTTTTCAAATACTATGAAATGGGTATACTTTCGCTACTTCCCCGGTACAAAAGAAAACACAACAAACACCATAACATAGATAATTGTTTTGATATCTATGTCAAAAGAGGTTATAAAACAGCCGTGTTGTTCCGGACCTCCGAGTACGTTGAAAAACAACCAAAAAACTACACCCTGAGGCTCTGAACGTTGCACAACTGTTATAAAGTAATTATAAGTATTATAACTGTAGGCATAGAACATATAATAATAATACAACGCTGTAGGTTAAGTATATTATTCTGAAAAGCACTCACCAAAATGTGTGATTGCATTCAAAAGCTAACTTCCATAACCAAGAACGTAAATGAACATTTAACTAACATAAATTCATTCTTATTGTACTGTTTTTGAAAGTATTCGAATATTATATTTAGTGTGGTGAATCAAATTAAAAATAAACAGTACATTTTAATCCTTAAATTTACCTTTGATCACTTTTTACTTGATAGGAGGTGATGATGCGGTCTAAGATGTTGTTCAGAATAATCTAGAATTACTGTCTCTAGATCACAGCTGCTGTAACACAACGATATGTGCTAAATGTATAGTACTAGAAATTAAATAGTTCTAGGACATAAGTAATAGCATTCGTATCATAAATAGGCATGCAAGACGCCGCTACCACCGTGTCAAGCTGCCGGCTGCAGAGAAAAGAGGCGCTTGGAACCGCAATCATCCACGCCGAGAGCTCCATTGGGTGGCAACTGCGCCGGTCTTCAAAGGGTATGACGACTAATCCAGCCATGGTTCTTGCTTGTATCATTTACATCACGACGGTTTCATCCCATTATTATGTCGTATAGTTTTTGAAGTAATATGTAAAGATTACAAAGCTGCGTCTTACATTAAAAAAACTTGAAATGGCGATAGTTATCCTGCGCATTCACTTGGCTCAATCGACACTAAAGTGGCAGCGGCCGGCAGAGGCAAAGTCGAAAATGGTTTGACAGTACTGTCAAACCTAGGAGGAAGTATCTATGATGGAGTAGCTATGCGCGTATACCCGATAGAGACAGAGTATAGATACCTAATATTTCAGAATTGCCAGTGTCCCATAACATTACCCAAATCACAATGAAGCTTTTAGATAAAATATTGCCGCGCCTACTGGTACAAATTAGAATTTGCATGGTACTTGCTTTAAGGTTGACTGGAGCGTTCATTTTGTTATATCGGAGAATTCAAAATATAATGTATGTTGCTAGATCGGATAACTTTAGTACGTGTATTGTTTTTAAATTGCGCAAATCGGAAATTATACCCTAAAGTATTTTAGCATCATAACTTACAAATATATAATTATTTCTTAACTGTTTTTGCATATTAGTAGAGAAATATATGAAATCAGATACATATATGTAAGATACAATAACAAAATACTCTAAAAAGGATATCTGATTTGAGTAAATTAAAGAATATACCTACAAATGTTATTCGATCTCGCAACAAATAGACAGACTGTTAAGTTTTGAATTTCTTGCTACAGATTGCACGGTCCGCCTTAATGGCAGAGAAACCAGGTCAGCTAGTTTTAGAAAATTACCATGATTCTAAAACTAACTGAAAACGTACAGAATATTTTTTGGTAGAGTTTAAAACTACGTCATTTTTGTTAGTTAAATACATATAATTTCGCCCACATAGAACTTGGTTGGGCCGCGATTCCTTCGAGAACCTCGGTTATTAAAGCATAGTTCAATGTTATTCTACTTAAAGGTTGTTATACATGTTATACGACTTAAGCTATCCAAATATATGTAGATATCAAATTTCATCAAGGTCTGTCATTTAAAAATGCAAACTTTTATCTTGGTTTAGTGGACGTGGGACCAAAAATCTTACTTATTAGATTAAGATTTCCAAATAACTGTTTACCAACTAACTTAACCAATGGCATTATTGGATAACTAGCTTGTGCCTGTGGACTCAACCGCGTGGAATAGTTAAATCGTAGTCCCCCGATAATACCCAATATCTCGGAATAAAGGTAGCCAATGTATTGAAAGTAATTGTAAGTGGTGCCAACATTTTGGCACCACTTACAATTTAATTAGTTAATTATATAATTTTTAATTTGATTAATTTTGTCGTCCAGTTGCTTCATACACGATGAAGGACAGCATCCTTATGAAAACTGCAAATCAAAATTTAATTGCGTTAATTTTACTGCATTATTGGTCAAAAGTGGTACATACAAAATTACCCACTTTTATGGGAAAAATCCTCGGTCATGAGCTGGTATTCCGAAAATTGCTATAATTCGAAAAATATATATTTTTTATCTATGTTCACACTCTCTTTTCTCCGTAAACAAATTTCATCATAGTAGAGCGAGACAGATAGACAAGAGAACACTACTTAATTTGTATGGATTATAATCTCAAAATCAAGAAATTATTTTGTAGTAAAATGTAAGATTAACAAATAATTTAACACGCAGACATTCATGTTATGATCAGAAATTCCATATTTGTTTCGCATAGACTGTGTAAGAATGGTAAAGACATATGAAAAATCGCACTTACATGTGATACGTAATATGTTCCATATTTCGTTCAGTTCTGTTTTTACAGCCAAGAATTCTGCATATCACCTTGTTTGGTGGAAGCAGCAGCGTCGAATTTAACTTACAATTTACAATATACACATCAAAATCGTTGTTTAGCACGAAAAAAAAGTCTACCACAATTGCGAAATAAATATTATTTATTTATTATATATTATATTTTAATTTTTATTTCAATCACTTCTTGCTTGTATCATAATCGCACATCATTGTTATGGTATAACGTTTAGAACCCATACCTTATGAGCTTGAATGAATTCTGAAACAGAATGTTTATCTTATTAAAACCACTAGCGTAACGTTCTGGGGCCAGTTTTTGAGAATATAATAACACTACATCTTTGTAAATAGAAGATTTTTGTTAATTGTTATAGCTCGAATTTAAGACACTTGCACATTCAATTACTTTATTGAATAATACTCCTTACTTCAATGTTATTAAAACTAACGTAACGGAAAGTGTAAAAACCTTCATGATCATAATTAAAAATAATAAAGTAATAGTACATTATTGCAAAGGTCTTGAAATAAGCAATTGCATGGGCCCAACTCCCACCTTATAATCTATTATGAAATTTATGGAACAAACGACAATATTTCAAGTTTAATCGATTGAAATTAACATTTGCACCGTGGCCGTCACGAAACAATATTTTTTATATATCCCTATCTCTATCGCACAAATGACTTGTATATATATGATAAATGCATGCAGCCCGCTCTCACGTTGAAGTTCTAATGTCGAGATTGCGTCGAGGCCTTCTAGTTTTTTTTTCTTCTAGTTCTTTTCTCAAACAATGTAAGGAAAATAAGTATAATTACCTTACCTACATTTAGCGACAAGCTAAATGTAGGTAAATGTATGGGTAATGTACGATGTGAACCACGAACGTAGCTTCGAACAAACGACTGACACGTCTCTGACTCGGGGCATGGTCGACCAATAACTGATCTATCTTTGCATGGTGGTAGGGCACTTTGCGAATGCCCGCCTGGCTAGCTACCACCCTCAAGTTGAAAATCTGTCGCCAAGCACCTTACGGTGTGTTCCGGCAGCTGTCGTTGAGAGCCAGTAATTCTAGGTTAGCCTGAACAACATCTTCGACCTCATCATCACTTACCATCAGGTGAGATAGTGGTCAAAGGCTAACCTATCAAGCATAAAAAAAAAACTGTTATTGTTCAAATTAGTCCTTTCTTTTCTATGATTGAACCGTCGTTTATAATGGTACTTTTTTATCTATGTATGTGCAGTACCTATGTGCCCATACATACATAAAACAGATATTATAGACATATATCTCTTTCTTAATTCACTTGCACCGTACTCTTCATCTATATGAAGAGACCCTATGATCTCCTTGACTTTTAATTATAAGTGGACCATTTAATAACATGTTTGGCACAATACAAAAAGGTACAACAAATGTATAAAACAACAATTTTTTGCCGAGACGTTTAACAGCCCGAGCCAAAGGTAAAGGCTGATGTTTAACTAGAAGCTTAATAGTACATTGTTCACCGAGAGGAGAAAGTGACCGATTACCGTCGAGGGTGTCGTTTGAACCACCCGAGATCGGGAATCGCACTTTCTCTCGAGTGATACATAGTGCTTTATACTACACCTACCTTTTATTTTACTTTTCTACGAAAACTGAATCCTCAAACAACACACAAATTGAAAATGGCGCCAATGGCGTCTGCAATTTTCACATGTTCTTTTTTCAAATTGTTTGACACCATCCAACACACAGCTAGTGGCCAGTGTCATTTTGCGAACCTGGAGATAAAAACTCACTGTAAAAACTTTTTGGCTTTTGATATTTAGGTTACCAGCGCATAGTCTTACCCAAAATTAGAAAAGAAAAACCACGTAAGAAATGGATTTTCATGCACTTTTCTCTCCCGCTCAGATGCGTTTTCTCCCCGCATATTTGTTCGATATGCACGTACTTTCTACCGTAAATTTGATAAAGTATCAAGGTACTTTACGTACTTTCCGAGCAGGTGTAGTATAAATGGGTTTAATGCAGGAGTTGTACACTAATTGCGTGGGACAGTGATATTGATATTCCATTTTGGTGTAATTCTTGCGACATAAACTACTATAGATTATAGATAAGGTAGATACTAATCTACCTTATCTATAATAATTAAATACATAGAATACAAACTTTCTACGTGAAATATATTACAAACTAAACCCCTTGGAATAATTTAAAATCAAATAATATTTTGCACAAGAGCATAGTAAAACCTTTTTCGCTTATCGCTTATACCGGATATAAACAAGAACGTTACGATCATGAAAAATGAAAATTTTATTTGGATCATTATTGTACATTGGCATGGTTTTTAAGTGCACATTGCTCGCATCATCTTTTAATCATAAATATCATGATTTACAATTTTTCTTTCCCAATACTGTCACATAATTGAGCATAAATGTAGAAAGAACCCTTGCAGCTTTTTTAATGAACCCTTTTCCATACAAAATCAATATATATTGTATAAAAATAATATACAGCATATATATTTTTGTTACAACTATTGCATACTTTCAGAAGCGATGCATCATACTTAGTTGATTGACTAAACGTATTAGTTACACCATATATGCAGATTACTCAAAATAACTTTTATTTATGAAGTTGTTGACTCTTGTTGTTTCGAACTTATGAAATTTTCTTATTATCTGTACTTTATGCTCGTCTTATAATATTCTCGATCTATTCTCGATGCCTCCTAGTGCATTATAGTGACTGTTGAGTGTTTCGTATCGTTCAACGTAATTAGAGTTGTTTAGCATGCGTTTGCAATCTTTGTCTTATTCATATTATTGGTTTTATTGATTGATTGACTTTGTGAGTTTATTAAGTCTTTGTTATATCGGGAGTTCACACTTTAACCTGTAAAAAATAAGCTGTTGTATATGTTGATTACTTTCTCAATGAAAATCAAGTTAATATGACTTTAAATTCAACGCAAACAATGGTTAGTTGCCAAAGTATGAGTCAAAACATTGAAAACTTAAAATGAAACAAAAACGATGGTTTTAAAGTGCAAGTCATAACGTCGCAGACTTAACATTCATCGCAAGAAATGGATTTGTGCTAAAAGCGCGAGTCAAAATATATAAGACTCTTTTTCTGATCGTTTGTTGATGGTCTCTATTTAATTGTTTAACGACGGAGATATCTAAATTATTCAGAGAAGTTCATTCAATTCAAGACATTCATTAGAACTTGTTAATAATGGTCTAATAATTGTAATGGGTATTACCAAATTAAATAAATTGTTGCCTACCGATAATCAATAGGCACAATATGCATGTACAACTATGTTATGTTTAAATGAATTATATGAAGTGCCCGTTATGATTATCGCCTTTCTCTGCAGAGCAAAGAGATGGCGCCAGATATGCCTCAAACCTTGGCTGACAAATTTAAGTTGAATCGCAGCAGTGACGAAGGTACGAAAACTGACGGCGAGTCCAGCTACTCATCCTTCTACTCTTCGTTCTTCAGAACAGAGTCAGGCAGCAATGATGATAGTGACCAGAAAAGAAAATCAAGCTCCGTTAATAATTCGGTAAGGTTTTTAGACTTTCGTTGCTAAAGCACTAAATTTCTTAAATAGATTTCGATTGTTTGATTTTAACTGTCGTTTTAACGGTCCGCATCATGGCCGAACCTAAATCTCACCGGTTACTAAGTGAAAATTGTATTGTTAAAGTGGTTTTAAGGCTTAACTTATATTGGGAACTGGATTTCTAGGACAGCATCTAAGCATAGATTCTGGTGCTTGGCAACATATTTTACATGAGAGAGCGATAACCAGTATTTGCAATGAGTAAACCCGTGGACTGAACCGCGGACCCTGCGCACGGTAGTTGACACAAATGCATGTATATATTAAGATGCTACGCTATCAATAATTAAATCGTTATCTTATTCTTATGCCAGCTACCATCAGTGTAAAGACTCATCATTACCAACAGATAATATAGAGGTCATTACCATTTAACGAAATATACATGAGACCCCCCTGGTGAGAAGCGGTAACCTCTGCCAGTAACAGATGCATTTCGTCACCTGTGACAAACTGCACTGCTCGCATAACATACATATGCCTACAATTTCATGAAAACTTACTGGTCTCAAGGACTACTGTCGGAACACACTGTTAGGTGAGCTTTCGCATAATGCCCGTCCACCAAGCGGTGCAGCTCAAGCCGGCGCGGGCGGTGGGAAATGGGCCATGCAGCTGCAGCACGACACTGCATTACTATTACCGCTCGGATATCACTGCTTCGAAACAACCTTTTGAATTATATTATCAGGTGTAAAATTATCCTCAAATACATTGCCAAGTACTCATCCATTCTTCAGTCCACGGCACACTCGCTATCACGTTGCGATACATTTTAAGGTAGGAATAGCTTCGTTAGTGCACAGGAATTGTACCTCAATGCAAATACATAATTATTACACGTATAATAAAACTGAAAATTAAATCCCATAGTTCTGGACGAAGAATAATCGTCTAGGGGACGCAATGTCCTTCCAGAGCTCCACAGATGGCACTAGTTCCTGCATCCAATTGGAACCGAACAGGGTGAAAACTCCTCGCAGGAAAATCCAACCGCCATGGATGGAACAGGTACGTAACGTTTTGAATATATTGTTATAAAACATGACCATAGAGCCTATAATATTAAATTGAGAATTTAATTGGATTTGCGTTATATTTCAAAAGTGAGAAAAATAACTCAGCTCTAATCATCCATCTGTCAATGTCAAGTCACTTGTTGGGATTGGTGGCTGTAAGAATCATTTCAGAGTTAAATGGCCGCGGCCACAATAAGTGGCAGAGGCCAGAGGTTTTACTAACAAACCGTTTTCGACTATATCTCTATTAATGATATAATTGAGCCTACTGTTTCTTTTTCGCATAACATGTGAATACTTTCAATGTAGCACATATTTACAATGTAAAATATGCTTTATTATATCACTGATTTTTTTTCTAGGTGTCCGTGACTTCTGAATTAACTTACAAGTATCAGGTTACGTCAAAATCTGCCAAAGAAGTTTTGGAGGCTGACAAGAAAAAGATCAAGGCTATGGAACAGGTGAGAGTAATACATAATTTTATATAACACCCACTCATTTGCAATTCTATAATAATATTGCCATGCTACAATATTTATTTTTATTATCCTTGAGTAGAAGCCTTGATGTCCACAGTGGAACCTTTTTTGACGCCGATTTGTCTTTACAGTCTCGTATCTTGCCGCTCAATGTTGCAAGATTCAGCAATGCATAGGGTAATTTGCAAATTTGATGATCAATATGACTGGGTGGGTACCACCGCTTTGTCTTGCCACCATTTCAGTGCTAAGCACTGGCGCAATGTGTATATTTGAGGATCAATTTTCGAATTCAGCAAAAGTACTAGCATGTCCGTAGGCAATGTCGGCAGTGATTCACAATTTAATGGAAAATAAATTAGTTTTCAGAATTTTATTTATAAAATTATTATGTTTCATCCACAGTCCCCATTAGTAAACGATCAGCTGGGGCAGTTGTACCTTGATCTTCAACTCCAAGGCGTGGCTTCAAGACTCACCCTTGAGGAAGGAATCACCAGCTCCAGTAGCTCAGGAGAAGACAACGCCTCTGTTGTACAAGTAGGTGCTTCTCATAATCGTTCTCAAATATCGTGCATATAATCAACCGATTACATGCACGATAGTTTAAGTTAAGGCATGACTTCTGTGTTTTTTTAAATATTATTGTGTCTGAACAAGCTCGCGGCCCACCTGATGTTAAGCGGACTAACGTCTGCCTATAACAGATGCATTTCTACACAAGTCACGAATTGCACAGCGCCCGTCACCTTGAGACATAGTTGTTAAGTCTCATATGCCTGTAATTTCACTGGCTCTCAAGGACTGCTGCCGGAACACACCGTTAGGTGCTTGGCGACAGATTTTCTACTTGAGGGTGGTCGCTAGCTAGTCGATGATTCGAACCATGGACCTGTTGCGCGGCCGTGCATAGTCAATGCCACAGAGCCATCACTGTTATGGAGTGCCGAAGGATATAATAATATAACGCTAAAAAGGCCGGATTTGCCTGACTTAAAATTAGGCTTTAATTGGCCCTGAACTCAGTTGCAGCATTTGAAGTGCAATTGTGTCTCTTACTGTCATACTTCTCGTACAACGCATCCTCGAGGCGTTGCGGACACCAGTAGCGACGGTAATCACTTACCACCTGTTCTTATAAGCTTTCACAAACTTGTAAACGTAGTGCCTCACGTAAACAAGTTTGTGAAAGCTTATGAAAGTGATTACCGTCGCCTACGGGCCGGAATTTAGAATGCCTTTTTTAGCTTAGGTAAAATGGCATTGGCTATAACTAAAAAGCTTACGAACACAGTCGTATAGCTGCTTATCCAACAGATGTGTGCGATGGTGAGCTGTGTAAGAGGATAATATCCACCAATCGGATCGCTTCATCTTATTATCCTCTCTGAGCGCGGCGATTCTATTAGCTCATCTCTGGATACGCACCCTTATGGTGGTCTTTACGTATTCGTAGTATCGCTCTGTGATGTTTCGATACTAAAAAGTAAACAATATGTTTCAACATTTCCAGGCCAAAAGGAAGCGTGCTTACAGCAAGCTCGTGATGATATACGAAGAGAATGCGCCTATGCCGTCCCCTATACCAGGCTCCCCAGAAAATAATGACGTCGACGTCAGTAGCCCCACTACTTAATACACAGATTTTTGGAGTTACTGGTGTAAGTTTAGCAAGGAACAAACAAGTTGCAACAATTCTAAAACTTCATTGCGGAATTGAATGTCTAATTGTCTAATTAGTAACGTGATTCTTTACTTCGTTGCATAATGTTTCGTGCGTAACATGACTGTCGGGCAGCAAACGTAGTAGATAATTTAAATTTAGTTCTGAAATAAGGTGGTTATTCTTCATTGCTCCATAATGTTATGATAGGTTTATCAAACGCCACTAGTACTTCTAGGAGTACTCTTTTGCGCAGTAATAATGACGTTTGATAAACCTATCATGAAGTTATAAGACTTATGAATAAGATGATTATTGTTAAGTAAGTTGTGTAAGTATTCTTCGAATGCAATGCCGCTATTTTTTTATTTTGTTTTTGTCCTTCTATAATAAACCGATTAAATACTTACATTAAAAATGTGAACTCAATATAAATAATACGCTGGCACGTTCTTACTCTTAATGTAATGTATGATTAGCCATGACTGACATTTTCAGCGTGACTACATATTGATTCGACAGTGAAAAGTGAAAATGTAATATATGTATATTATTTAAAATATGTCAGTCGGTCGGTTAGCGGTCATTGCGATAGTACGTTATTTCTCAAACAGGTTCAAAAATGTTTGCGCAATTGGCGTGTAATGATAGACTAGGAAGTTTTATTCATCTTCAAAAATAATAACTTTCGGCTTGGCCATAATCTAGTATAATCATTCGATTACAAATTATGAACCGAAAAAAATATAGACGTACAGAATTAAATAGATTAATACTACACGATGCATTTATAATAATATATTAAGTAGGGAAATAATGCTACCATGACCTCTGACCAATGCCTGATCAAGCACCATTATCACATAAAACCATAAGCTTGAACACTGCCAACCAAAGATTTTAATACTAAACTTCATTATTGAATTCGCAGCTATTGGTAATTTTAAGGTTGTTTTATTACATTATTATTATATTATTGTTTTTTTGTGCTGTTTATATAATTTTATAAACGTTGCATTATTAGCTATTATGATACTGTAAGATTTCATAATCGCTAATAATAATCGTAGAATGTGTATGTTAGATTATAAAAGCTCAATTTTATAAGACAAACCATTATGACTATTGGTCACGAGATGAATTAGAAACTAATGTTAATTACAAAGTTTTAGTATGTTAATATAAAACAGTTTTTTTTTTAGAATTTGTTTTATAATATATAGCATTTTATAATCATGATGTTGATAAAAAAAAAAACTATACGAAAACATAGTTTATTTCAAATATGGTAGGTACTCGAATTTAATAAGTAAAATTTAAAATAATTTTAATTCGCAATTATTACAGTTAGGTTAGAATATATTTCCTAGTAACGTCTAGTCCTCAAACTAGTGTTAAAAATTTTTACATAGTTAAAATTAATGTAGCTTAAATATATGTGGTTTATAAATTTCATACATATTATGACCAAATTAAATCAGCCCTTTTTTGATTCAAAAGGACCGACTCTAATTATAATATTTTTTCGATGATTTCGCAATAAGCTCAACTTTATTACACAAACTTGAATGTTAAGAATAGACATTAAAACTACATATTTTAAGGTGACCATTGGTCATGAGTTGAAACACGAACTGATGTGGATGGCAAATTTTTAATATTAACTAAGTACTCTTATTAACTTTGTAATTAGATATTTTTATACAACAATAAATACATAAATAGGTAACAGGAAACAATTTATTATATTTATAGCTGTATATAATATATTTATTATATGAATACGATGTTTGATAAATATTTACGTAAAAAAAATTAATTAAAGAAATAAAAATATCTATTCTTGTGTAAATTTTAATGTAAAGACGAATTCAGAGTTTATTTCAAATTGCTCGAATTTAGAAAAAAAAAATATAAATGTTAGATAAAATAAATGTCATTTATCATATAAAAAAATAATGTTGCTCGTATGTAAGAATATTTTTCGTAGACTCTAGAATTGTCTAGTCCTCGAGGTAGTGTTAAAGAAAACTTTATTGAATGTTAAATTTAATAAATGTATATCAAATATTGTTCGCATATATATATGCTTTATAACTTTGTATCAACACAGTACTGAAGGTATTCCACATATGGGAGGCAATTTTAAACATTACAATTCTGTAGAGTATTTATTCAGAATCACTTCATAGCTTTGTAATAGGTTTATAAAACGTCATGGCGAGAAGTACTATCGACGTTTGATAAACCTATCACAGAATTACCGAACGAGTATGAATAAAACCGGTAGATATAAAACTTATTTACATATAAATATGTTTAACCATTAACTTTAGTCAGTTTAAATGTATACTTTATTAATGTTGTAATGTAGCTCTAATATAGTGTTGTTTTTATTTATAAGTTTAAATTGAATATACTTGGTTTATAACTTTGGATTATAATATTACAGCCCGGTATACTTTAAAAGGACGGGCTGTAGTCTATGCAAAAAATTCGTCCTTTTAGTCCCCGAAGGGGTAGGCATACGTGTCTAAACACCTAAATAATGTATAAAAATTATATATACCTACATATTTATAACGTGTATTAGAGTTAAGTTTTTAGAGTTTAAACTTATAAATTATATATTATAAATGTTTTAATGTTTGCGTTAATTCCATCACTTTTCTAAAAACGACAAAGTTTTTACCAATTTTCATATATTTCTTAAGAACTCGTATAAAAAGATACAGTAAGTGTATATTTACGTAAGTTGAATAGTTGTATAATTTGTATTATTTAAGTATGCGTTCGTAGCGAACGTATTCTCAAAAATGTGTTCATATTTTAAGTTAAAACAAACAACTTTTTTTCGAGTTACAATTCTCGCATCGTTTGAGTTATTACCTGCCTATATATAGCAAGTAAATATATTATCGTTTCATATATCAATTTTTATTAATATGTTCAATTGTTAAAATAGCCAGGGAAATAGTCTTCGTGGCTATATTCCATTCGATACCCTGCATTTGTACCGAATGTTCTCATCTCATTAGCCTTTATTACTATTGATTACCAAAACTCTTATCTATGAAATACTACGTCTTGGAGGTTGAATATCTTCATTTTCAGTTTTAACACAGCGGGTAATAACTCATTAATAATTTACAGGAACAATATTATGATCTCGTATACTTGTTACTCTGATGGTTTCGGCTGTGCAGGATCGGACAATGACCGAGAATTTATCTAAAAGAATTAATACAAATAATGTTGATAACAACAGCATATTCATTTTGGGTGTAGAAAAGATATTACTCAAATATTTTAATAAGTATTGTTAGCCGATAGGAATATGACATGAATTTCGTACAATTTTTTAAATTTAATTATTAAAATATTCATGATACTATAATGATTCGTTATGATTTTATAGTCTACTTCAATAGAAATGAAACACTGAGAAACAAAATTGTGTGAAATTCTGAAAGAGCATTCTTTCAGAAGAAGAGGCATCAAATATTTTAAAGAGCGTTTCATTGCAACGCTCTATCTTATTTTAAGTACTTTGCCTTCGTCGTAATTTTACTGATCAAATAGCATTATTGATACAAAAAAGTTAATTGTAAATAACAGGTGCATGTTCTTTTCTAAAACTTACCCTATATAATTCTTAATTTTCCCTTGCGCCCTGTCTAACCATAATAGTACGCTACTACAATAAAAGTTATCGCAGTCATATTAATTAATCCGATCTGCCTGTTGTCTAATAGTGCATGGTTACTATTAGATATATAAGTTGGGCATCTTTCGATACCCAGTCCATGTAATTGTATTACCTAATTTGCTAATGGTAAAATGTATAATTAAAATATTTAAAAAAAAATGCACAATTACGTGATGATATAACGGTGTAATCCATACGCGCATTAAATCTCGACAGCTTTTGTGGTTTAAACAGTTGTCATTTACATAAAGAAAATATATAAAAACGCCATCTCTTAAGATTTCTGACAAAACTACTCATGTGATAGCTTCGACAAAATGTTAGTAAATTTTGAAGTAGTTTTCCGATGCCAACGTAGTAATATGAGAAAAAAGAAACTCTTTTGTTTGAAACACGATGCCGCCGTTCCTATGCAGTGTCGGTAAGACTGATATATAGATCCTATGAATAATATTTTTGTATCTCATAACTATATTCGAGAAATGTATAGATTCAATTATGGATTTATAGATCTACTTATTTTTAAAAAAGGTTAAACTCTAACGTGATAATGACCATAAGCAGTAATAGGGAATACATATTTGAAAATGGCTATAGCAGGGTAAGTACGTTTACGTACATTTAACATTTATAAATGATTGCTCGATCCATTTTTGTCGTTTCCTTCGTTAAATAGAGCAATTAGTGCTCGTCTTATTTAAGTACGGTTTGATGGTCTTTTTATGTTTCCATTATGTTAGATGTTAAGTATGTCAGCGATCGGCAATAATATATATCTTATATTTGCCAATTGTTTACAAAATATATGAAAAAGCTGTTAAATTACAATAAATTGTATTGTGTCTATATATACAATGTTTTATTTTGCCACATACCACCTAAGTACATCCTTTTCGTCTGAATTAGCCCCTTAACTATTTATCTATTACCATTTAGCCTCACGTATTATCTCGTTTATGACTTAGTTTCCCATTTAGTAGACACTTATAGGTTATACCTCTTGTCTCCTATCAGTTCTTGCCCGTGGTTCACAAACTTAGGGTTATTCCTCGCGTCTCCCATCAATTATTGCCCATAGTTCACGTATATAGTTCGCCTGGGTGTTATAATGTAAGAATATAAAAAGTAATCTGTTAATATTTCGTGACTCAATATTTAATAATAGAATACAATCCTCGCGTTGCATGGTGTCAAATACGTTTTACGTTTACGCTCATTATGTTCAATACGCTTTATATCTAATTTGTGTAAGTATATAAAGAAAGCCTGATTTCTTTCATTATACTATCGCAATGAACTTGGAACCATTGGGTACCCAAAAGCACAACAACTGAGGATATTTTATTACAATATTTAACGACAGGCTAACGTAAATACAATAACCATACTTCAAAAAGATAAAAAAATATATATATTGTAAAAAAAGAACTGGGTTAATGTTAGGTAAATGGTTTTATACAATGACAAAACTCTTATTTGACCTCAATAATATTGGACTTGACACGTATTTGACTTGACGCGTATTTAACTTAAAGCGTATTGGACTTGATGCGTTTTTAACTTAAAGAGAAACTATATAATTTTGCGGAAAACTGGTTAACTATAAGCATTGATTTTATGCTCAAGATTATGCTTGCCAAACTTCACCGAGTTTGAACATATTTTTTTATTTATAGTTGAGAGGTAGGTTGATAGGCTAGCCTTTGACCAGTATCTCACCTTATGATGTGGGGGTAGAAGATTTTGTTCAGGCAATTACTGGCTCTCAAAGTCAGCTGCTGGAACACCGTTAGGATCTTGGTGGCAGATTTTCTACGTGAGGGTGGTTGCTAGCTGGGCGGGCATTCATTAAATGCCCTACCACTAACTGCCATCCTAAGACAACAACCGGGACCGACGGCTTTAATTATTATAAATATTTAAATTACTGACAATAACCTAGGTTTTGAAGTATTTTGTATAGCCAAAGTCCTGCAGTGCTGTCCTTTAGCCATATCCCTGCCACATCGTAAGTCTGTATGCTGCTAGTAGACCATATCACAGAATTGGTTGACCACCATCAGGTGAAACTTATATAATTTTAAAGGTCATAGGGTGGTGCGGTGCGACTATCAACCAGACTGTAAGACTATCTCACCGAAAGCAGTGCTTTTTCAAATACTTATCTGTCATATTGATGTTGTTACCCTGCTATATTTCTAAAATTATTTGAAGCAGAATCAGATTCTAAGCGAAAACCAAATGTACAAGAGGATGTACCTACTCCTGAAGTATTTTCCATTTTAAAGTATAAAAAACATTCATATTTCAATCTTATTATATATTTCTATCACCAATAGTACCTAGTTCTCAAGTGGGTTCCGTGTCTGAAAGTGTATCAGTAAGCATCGCAGCTAGCCATAAAACAGTTAGGTATCTAATTGAATTTTATTGCTTCGTCTGTATTGAACAATCACAAAACAATTAATACATGTGTAAGGCGTTTAGACGTTGTCATAATCACCATCTGGGGAAATAACGTATAATATGATAATAGGGTCATAAGTACCTAAGTTCATAAAATGCATAATGTGGAAGTTTAGGAAATACAAAATGTTTGTAGTTTTATGTTCTAAGTTTGATAACAATTCAACATTACCATGATATTCGCTAGAGCATGATAATATGGCTGTTATTATCTTGACAAATTTATCAACATCAATGGCTATGATTTAGGTAAGTGAAAAAAATCTAAAATAAAAAAATATGTTCACCCGTACCAAACCTACCTACTTACTAATAAAACTCAGGTATACCTATCACATCACACGAAACAACTTGATCAACAAACCAACATACAAAATCTCTCCGTAGACGTTACTGTTCACTTAAGTAGAAAATCTAAAATTTCTAGTTCTACAACAAAACATAACGCCTTCCAGTGCCTAGCTGAATGCAAAATAGTGAAAGAGATAAACAACGGGTTAGAAAAAGGTATCCAAGCGGTTGGGTCTCAGTTTTTTAAGCCGAAATAAACTTTCAGAAGACACCATTAAGCTGATGGTAGATTGGAATGAGATGAGACTGCAATCTTCAGCTGATTTATCGAGCTATGGCAAGCTCAATAGACGAATTAAGCGTAGTCGGCCATAAAGCAAAGCCAAATGACGAAGCTCAAGATTGACGATGGCAGAATCATCTCATACAACCAGAGATCCTAAAGTGCTTGAGGGGTTCTATTGACAGATATAGGTACACCTCGATACAAGAACCACTTATCAGTGCAGTTCACAAATGCGAAATAATTCGGCATCAACATCTATAGCGAATACATCACGTACCTTCGTGTTGCTGATGACTTAGTTATAATAGCGGAGTCGCTTGAGGGACTCAATACAATACTCAGTGACCTCAGTCGAATTTCCCAACAGGTGGATCATAAAATTAACATGGGCAAAATGAAAATTATGTGTAATTTCCATGTTGCACCCCATACCATTCGTTGTTGGCAAAGACACCCTCGAAATTGTTGATTATATATTTTCCTGGGACAGACGTCTACCGCCCAATCAACTGACAGTAGGGATCATCTGTTGGTCCGTTAATTAAATGATCCGCCTTCAATAAGGAGCATAACAATTTCATTTGTGACTTCTTGGCGAAATAGGTGGCATAAAAAGATGCTGTAACTCCAACTCTGTGGCCGTCTTACTGTCTGTTAATAAACCGAACAACAACCACACACCTCGGCCGCAGTTGGAGGGAAAGCGAGAACGCTTTCGCACACGACCGAATTCGCCGCAGCTGTCCATTTCCGGACCCTTCCGTAGGGGACTGCGATTTGCCAGAACACATATCGTGCAGCATTCACCTCGGGAACCAAGTCTGCAAATGGGCTCCAGACCAGATGTCCCCGAGCCTGTACGCCCTAGGTCCCCCTACGGTTGGTTAGATGAGTAGCCTGCTACTTCATCCGTAGAAGTAAGTATATACCTACATGTAATCTCTTAACCACTATGGATGGGAAAAAAATTAAGCAATAGAAATTTATCCTGAACGCCTGCGGCCGTACTGCGTAGTATAAGTAAGTATCAAACGGTATCAACGGCGGCCCCGTTAAGGCAGCGTAAGGTAGGAAAAGCGACGCATCGTGGTATCCACACACTTCTGCCGTGGCATCCATCTCTCAGCCGCAGTTCCGCCTATACGACAGCTAACGCATATCATCCCACAGTAATGGCCGTCCTAACTTTCATGGAACCTATGTCATACTGTCAGGACTTACACCAAATTAACGTATTACAACATTACACAACATTAGATTCGATTAGCTGCAACATTACCGCTGCCTGGCGGATGATATCGTTAAGGCTGGCGTGGCGGGAAATTCAACCAGCACTTCAAAAGCAAGAGAGACCATGATGCCCGAGTTGATCAACTGTAGTACCCGACTGGCATTTTGCACCCAAGCGTAAACTAATAGCGAGACGAAAAGCGGACGTTATAATTATAGGTAATGCTTTATTAATAAGGTAATAAACGACAGAGAAAATGAGACTACCACTTCTGGCAATATGAGAAAGATTCTGATGCAAATTATGTGCACAACAGAGTAACAAGGAGGTTTGCCTCACGTACCTCCTTGAAACGTATCCACGCGTCCAGTCATATAATCTTATAATTATGTCCTATTTTTCTCGATTTCATTTCTTTCATAAATTTATTCAAATAATATTGAAATTAATATACCAATCAAATTAAGAACTATAAATCGAAAATGCTCGCGAAAAGCTGCTGATGTTTCCTCGTTGAATTGACAAACTTATGCGTTGATCAACGTAGGCGCCATCGGTTCACTTCCACTAACAGGCTGGACAACTCTTCTAAAAATTGGAGTGCATTGTCATCATTGTTTTTTGTGTGGTTAGAGAAAAAGATATGACGTACCTACCGCACACGAGGGGGATAAGGATAGGAGGAGGATGATTAAGGTTTGTAATCTTAACATCAATCATAATGAAATCGTATGCTAATATCAGCAGAGTCCAAGCAACGGCGATCCATATTAAAACACATCGAGATGAATACACTTAGGTCATGATGCATCTAACGGTAAAACCACTGACTCTCTTCACACTTTCATTTAGAATAGTGAACATCCAATACCGCACCGCCTGTATACCCTCAGTATCATATAAAATATGAGCCACGTATCGTGAGTTTCATCATATATATATAACATAATAATGTTCATTCTTCAGGAATATAATAAGTCTTGCTTAGATTCTCGCCCGCTAAGTACTATCACCGCCAACACAACGCACACAAAGAACAGCAAATGGATACAATGTAATTACGTGACGTACCTACACAGGTAAGCTCACTCACACCGCTGTAATTTTACTCTACCTGCGCGTGAGTCGCATTCCGTCGACCACCACCGCGATTGGCCAGCGAGCCTACGAAGGCTTCGAACGTTTTTAATTCTACTTTAGAAAGTTAGTCGATATTGGATCATAGTGTTTGTGTTTCGGTAACTGTCATCACAATGCCAACGGTGCTCTAAAATTTGGTAAGTCAATTTAATTATATTTTGATATCAATCAAGTTAAGTAGTAGGTACTTGTAAAATTCCCCAAGAAAAATCATTAACGTGACCAGTTTCCTTATCGCAAATTGATGATTGAAACAATTGTTAAGTTCTGTACCATCAGTTCTAACTTCTCTTGCTGCGTAAAATGAATTATTTATTCTAAAAAAAATATTAAAAACATTTAATAGAGCCAATATTAAGTATGTAGTTGACTCTACTGAGGTTTCCATAGACATGCTCTATCACGTGATTATAGTCAGCCTCTTCATTAGACGCATTTTTTGTGCCTTTTCTGTTGTGACTCAGTGATTCTAAGAAAAACCTTCGCTTTCCGGTAAAAAGCCCTTGTATATTTGTATTTTATGACGTCATTAATCTAAAATGCAAGCGCTGTGTTTAATATTTTGTAAAATTTTAGGTATTTAGAATATGATATTTGAACAAATCAGATAAAGACTACCGGCAGTACACCTTTATTTTATGTAGTTTTAAAAATATTATATGTTCGAGTTATCTTCATTGCTCATCGTGAAGGTTGTAGTAGACAACAACAACCTTTAGGGATTACACTACATTTTCTTTCCACCGACCTCGAAGCGCCCGAAGCGTAGTTTGAATATTCTTTAATCGATCAAATAAATAAAGCAACGTCCGCTGCGTTCATGACTTGGATGGGTGACCGATAGTGGCTTTACTACTGAGCGCTGCCGTGTTCTCGGTCGTTGTCTTAGGATGCAGTGATTATAGCTTTTTGGCAACCTACGAATATGTACCTAAACATTATTCGTTGGTGGCGAGGAATTTTGCAATTGCCTACCTATCTACTACCCTCAAATAGATAATCTATCGCCCAGCAGTGTCTAACAGTGTGTTCCGGCAGCAGTCCTTAAAAGCCAGTTATTCAAATTAGCTTGAATAACGTCTTCGACCGCATCATCACTTACCATACGGTAAGTTAGTGGTCAAAGCCTAGCTAAACAGCCATGAAAATAAATTTAAAAATATCATTTTACACACATTCTAAATTAGTACCTAATTAATGTATGGTAATAAGTTTAAACAATACTGGGAATTCTTAGCAAAGCAAATCGAATGCCATTACTATCAGTCTATAGTCCTTCCTACTGTTATATTAATAAGTCTAGCCGAATAACAAAACAACTGAAAGTCGATAATCGAATGTTGCCGTTTTTTTAAAAGAAGAACCTCATAGATATCATGTGAAAAAAGTTTACTCAAAAATTTCAAACCATGAAGGTTCTATGTCAATTTGAAGTAACTTTACAATAAAACGGCAATTTCCTACTTTAACCCCTATTATTAAGTATTGTATGTGCGAAAGTTGGTGATGATGCATGACTGTGCTTAAGACAGTAGCTTAAGCTTAAGTGTGCTTAAGTATTTGGCAAAATTTTCTATCAGAATTTTGATGAAATTGGGCCCTGAGACAGCCGGTGAGCTAGGTTATTAATTATTATACCTATTAAACACATGTTTCCGAGTAGGGTTTGCCAGATGAAAAATTGAGAAAAACGGCCTTATCGCCCAGTTTGGCCAGACATTCAACAATTAATGAACTCATCTCTCATTTTAAAGTATAGCTCATATCAAAATAGGTGAGGTGAATGATTTTGGACACCAATTTATTTGTAATTAATTAGTTGGTTAAGTAATTGGCCTCTACACCAATTTATTTGTCTGTGTACATACTGTGACAAAACGTCAAATATAGAACAAGAAATTTAAAATCCCTTTGCCAATTTTATTGAAATATTGTAATGTCACTGTGTATCCCGGTACAATTATACCAAAAAATAGGAGTAAAGCTACATTAAATCCCACCATGCTCAAAATCAGTAAGATTGTTTAAAATATGATTAAAAATTTTAAAGTTCCCCATCTCTATATTTTATATGGAGTTTATTCGATTTTTTTATTCAAGGTCAATGGTCAAATAAACAGTATTTCACGATTTTCACCAAACGGTAAGTTTTATCATAAAAATAGTGCAGCCATAAATTTTAGATAATAAAATTATCTACATAAAATGTATGTACCTATACTTTTTTCTACGAGCCATCGGTTTCGAGATATTTATAAAAAGTTGTATAAGTTGTAATCGTCATAATATGTAGGTCGATTTTTTTTATTCAAGGCCAATGGTCAAAATTATCAATATTTCACGATTTTCACCAAACGATAAGTTTTATCATAAAAATACTACAGCCAAAAATTGTAGTACATAAAATTATCTACAAAAAATGTATGTACCTACCTATACTTTTTTCTACGAGCCATCGTTTTCATAATATTTATAAAAAGTTGTAAAAGTTTTATTCTTCGTAATATGTCGGTCGTCCTAAAGCCGAATGGAGCGACACCTATAGTTCAACTTGCCATCCCAATACGATGGTTTTCATGAAGAACGAGAGAAAGAATTACAGATATGAGTCATTGTGTCATGTTAGCTCAATTGGTTAGAGCATACCCCGGCTAAAGGGGTGGATGGACGCGGGTTCGAATCCCGCACATGACTATAATTTTTTCTCTCGTAATTTTGTAATGTAATTCGCCTAGCAGGCGTCATTGCAAACTTAACAATATTAAAATTATAAGGTTGCGTCATCATTTACAAGTTTAAAACCAATTGCAAAATTGGTCTTGTTTGTAGTACAACGCAAGTTGAACTATAGGTGTCGCTCCATCCCAATACGATGGTTTTCATGAAGAACGAGAGAAAGAATTACAGTTATGAGTCATTGTGTCATGTTAGCTCAATTGGTTAGAGCATACCCCGGCTAAAGGGGTGGATGGACGCGGGTTCGAATCCCGCACACGACTATAATTTTTTCTCTCGTAAATTTATAATTTTGTAATTTATTATGACATTCTGAAACGGGCCCTAAGTGTGCTCAAAGTGTTTTTATGAACTGTTTTTAATAATTTATGAACTGTATTTCGCTGGAGAAAGAGTGTTTTAAGTTTTATAATTATGGGGCCCATATATTTCGATTTGTCAAAATAGTGGAGAATGTATTTAAATATTAAAATCTTCCTGAATCTTATTTGACAGAGACAGTAGTAGAGGTATAGGTACTTCTCACTCACGACACAACTATGTATGTTATATGAATAAGGTACTTTTAACTTATAAGTATTTTACGTCTGAGTAAAATTAATGTTTTATTGTTTGTATTGTGGCACAGAGGTTATTTTCACTTCATCTATATTTACAACTAGCTTTCCGGGCGCGGCTCCGCCCGCGCGTATGTCGGTTATCGCGCGAAAACATTAACCTCTTTTTGCGCAGTCGGATAAAAACTATCCTATGTTTTTTCCCGGGTCTCAAACTATCTCCATACCAAATTTCATTCAAATCGGTCCAGTAGTTTTGGCGTGAAAGCGTAACAGACAGACAGACAGACAGACAGACAGACAGAGTTACTTTCGCATTTATAATATTAGTACTGATAATTAAATGTATCAATTTATGAGAGTAGTAACTTAATTAATCTTAAACTATTGTTTAAATATCTATTATTTAGAAAGTTCACTATACGCGACCATATTGAAAATAGACGACGTACGAACCACTACCAGATCAATTTATGAATGTATAATTTCATTATAATGGTACGGATTACACGCATAAACTTGCGTTCTAGTAGTGAGGTACGTGCTCCGTAGGTATGCTCTTTAAATTCACCATAATTTTAATTACGTAAGTACTTATTACTACCTTTAGGGCCTGTTTCAGAATGTTCGAGTAAGTTCTGGTTTTACTATCCAGAACATATTTAATAAATAAAACACTATCTTTGCGTTTCACAGTCATCGATTTAGCCTAGGTATCCATCGGTTAAAGCTTGAAACGCGCTGCATGTTAACTGTCATTTTTATCATTCAGTTATTTTATGTGTTGCATAGCAACCCGAAACTTTATTAGGACATTCTGAAACGGGCCCTAAGTATTCTTGAAAATTCACCCTACAATCTAGTCTACATATCTCTAAGAAAATATTTAGGTAGTTACATAAACATTTTATTTTTCCAACGTCTGCGACAAGTATATTTTTTTCTCCGACAATTGTTCAAAGTTCCCAGAATGTTGGCGTTTTGTTTTAAAACTGGTTACATGTTGTTTACAGTAAAAATAACTTTCTTGTTAGCGTATTTCAAAAGCATTTCACAAGCTTCACTTTGAAAGAAAAATTCTACTTATAATTTCATCTTCATCGGCACAGCTAATAAAGTTTTTGTTATGTTACGAGAATGATTTTTATTTAGAGCCAGCTTAGGTGATTGTGCCACACTTGAAAAAAGTCTGAAACAAGGAATTCTCAACTGCCAGATATTATGTTAATATATCACATCTGATCATATCTCTCCGAAAGCATACCTGGCGGCCCCTTTTTGTAAGCAGCAGACACTCGCTTCTTTGCTGGAGTTTGGATATTTTTCATGAAAAGTTTTATTTATATAAGCTGATAGTATATTTGCACGTTGATTTGATCGTAAACGGCTTAACCTATTTAGGGACTTAGATTTAGGACAGGAGTCAGATTTTCTTTTTGATGGTAGTAGGTAAAGCAATACCTAAAAACAACGCAACAGGTTTACTGACTAGATTGGTACAGAAAATATGGATGAAACCACTCATCCGGCATTGCTAAATTGATAAAACGATATATTTGATAAGGCATTCTTTCATTATACGAATATAAAATTCCTCAGTAAATACTTCGTGAACCCAGAAAAAATCGGCCAAGTGCAAGTCGAACTCGCGCACGAAGGGTTCCGTACCATTAGCTATATACAACATTAGATTTCATATTTTAACCATTTTTGTTTTAACGTGCGCGAGACCTACTCTCACTTGGCCAACTTTTTGAAGTTGTTGTTATAGCGGCAACAGAAATACATCATCTGTGAAAGTTTCAACACTGTCTAGCTATCACCGTTCTTGAGATACAGCCTGGTGACGCAGACGGACAGCGAAATCTCATTAATAGGGTCTCGTTGTTACCCTTTGGGCACGGAACCCTAAAAAGCACAACTCGCAGTGAAAATGGCTGCTGATTTTCCAAGAAGTTCTCGAGCAACCTTGATGCTCACAATAAGAACAAAATACATTAATGCTCATATAATATCCTCATCATCATCACATCAACCGGAACGTCTACCGTTGAACGAGGTGTCCCCCATTAGGGGCATTTGCCATAATCTCCACGCTTGGCAGGTGTCTTGGGGATCGCAATAGAAGTTGGCAGTTGTTCAGAAGGCGTTACTTCTCACACCCACAGGAAGAAATGAGGGGGGATAAAAAATGTATTATAATATCCTACATTACCATAAATCTAACCATAATTATTATATATATATGTATAACCATAAATAGAAATAAAAGTGAAAAGAGAGTTAATTGCCAGAGAATGATATCATGCATTTAATGAGTCAAGGCTATGAATATGCTGCTGCTGAAATTGTTGTTATCTTATCGCAAAAGAAGAATGACTTGTTATGTTCATATTTTCACGTTTACGGTAGGACCTTCTTAATGAATATAATATGATGCGTAATATATTTTATAATCTAACTAAAATAATAAAATTTTGAATTGAAACTTAGCGTGACGTAAAACGGCATAGGGTATGCTTATAGCATGAAACTGTTATGAATAGTGTATCATTGTAAAGTATTATCGTATCTAGCTTATTCCTTATTTTAAGGGGTGGAGATAAAAAATCAATAACCGAACACAAAACCTACGAACAAAAAAGACTTATTTATATAGTTTAATTAAGTTACTTATTATACATTCATAAAGTATTTTTTTTGCGATATTAATTTGTAATTAGACATCAAGATCATTTTGTGTGTGATCCTACTTAGCGCAGATAAGGAAAGAAGTGAGAGTTCGCGCTAGTGCCACCTCAAGAATTATGCAGTTTTAAATATTTTTTGCAAATAATTTGATAATTTATGTGTAGTGCATAACATGAAATCACCTATCAATAAAGAAGAGTACGTTTTAATGTATTTAATTCTGGGAGATTTTTTAATTTTCTTAAATTGGCTATAGATATAATGCTATAAAAATTCATCAAGATGTGAATAAAATTTTCCATTCCTTTAAAGTTACGAATTAGCACAGAAACAAGGTTAAATGTATGAATCGATAAAATTACGTGTATTATAAAAAATCTACTGAACATTTAATTTGATTTATTTTTCCCACGCGATGCTCAAAACTACCACCACACGAGAGAGTTTTTAAAAGGTTGGTCTACCTGTGATGTTATGCACTATGCCCTACTGCTCGACAGATAACTATTTGACCCTACATTTATGAAATAACTCGTCATTTCAATTAGTGGCCGTAGCCTGCCGGCTGAACGGGCAAATCAAACATCAATTTTCAGTCGCCGCGGCGTAATATCCGGTCTAGAACAGTTTGGCCCAATTAGCTCTATCTATCTATATCCGGAATTTGCCAATCCATTTTACGCCCTACCATTTTATTTCTTGTTATTTATATTTGCCTGTGGTTTCTTATACCTGTACGTAGGTTATTGACTTGACATATTGGAACCACGAAATTTGATGCTACAAGGACAATTTTATACACAAAGCCTCCAAGTGTCATTATCCCTGTATTGTCTTATCCTACTTTTTGTTGCTACATGTAATATATGATTTTCTGTTTGTCTTTTTAGCCGTTTTTTACCATATATTTCAGCTCTAATTATTATTTAATTAAATGCCGTGGATATAGATGAAACCTTTCTGTCATTGACGAGTAGCATCAAGTTCCCCGTGAGTTTCGATATGAGCCAATTACTCGCAGCATAAGCCGAGGGCGGCAGATAATACGACATATAATGTCGAAACAATAGTTAGGTACTTGTAATACCTACATACGAATACTTTGCCTCGCCGTTGTTATTATTATTTATGAATACAGCAACGGACTATAATCCTTAGTGCTTCAAATAAAAAGTCGAATTTTGTGTGTCTCCTGACATGTAGGAGAGCCTCCAAGCTAGTCATGGTTACTTTTCTTGCATACAAATCAAAGGGAAACAATAATGAAGTGCGATGTGACTGTCAGTCCTTAAGCGGATACTTTTTCTTTGGCGGACGACTCATGGTCGACCGAAATCGTTGAGCCTTGTATATAAGAACCTGCCTTGTATTTAAGGCTACACACATGCATCATATTGGAAATAGTGTGTAGGTATATTTTTGTGACGTAGAATCCCCGGCTTAAGAATATAATATGGGCCATGGAGGTAGAACAAGGGTTTTAAATAAACCTAATATGTAATAATAATGCCAGCAAGGCACTCCCAACTCCCAACCTTGTCAGGTAGGCGGCTGCATGGCCACAGAACCGAAGCATGTTATATAAAACATATTTTTAATAAATTCTTGTGTTGTCAATGAAGATAAGTTGTACCGAACATATAATTATCGACCCCACATAAGTGGGATGAAGGCAGAAATATGACTTTGGGAATAGACAGTATACAATGTATAGGAAACACACTTCGTTAATGGAACGTCATTTTCAATATTAATCACATTACAAATCGTTATGTCCCATCGTTGAATTCGCCTTTGTTCCTATTATGCAGTAACTGAAATGAGATCACATTACATCACATCAACAGCCTTAATTTCCATTGATGAACAGAGGCCTCCGTTGACGAGATTTTTTATCAATATAATAATAGTACTTCAGTAGAATTTTCTTTATATCTATATAATATACTCATGGTATCATTTCTAGATACTTCAGATCTAAAATTAAATACTTGTTAGGCCAGGACAATACAAAGCTTAAGTTCTTTCGTCTGGGGATATTTTTTATAGTTGTCAATTTTATTACTTGCTTGCGTGGGTAGGTAAGAAAACATAAAGTAGACGATAAATTAATGTGGATTTAAGTCAACATGTAGCTATTTCTTTTATTGATTACATATATTTTAAGATACAGAGATTTTTTCATTCTGTTATCAGTAGGTAGGTACCTAAGTAGTTGTTTTCTAGGATGACGAGTTTTTTTTATGCCATATGTTAGCCTTTGATCACTATCTCTCCTGATGATAAGTGATGTTGTGGTCGAAGATGTTGTTTAGGCTAACCTAGAATTACTGGCTCACAAGGACAGCTGCCGAAACACATCGTTAGGTGCTTGGCGACAGATTAAGTTGCCGACTCCATAAACGAGTTTCAAAAAAGGAGAAAATAGTACCAATACCCTTTGTTACATACACTCGTACTCGTAGAGACTTTCTTTTATATATCTCTGTAAATTGTGAATGGTTTGCAGATGTTTATTTCTCTGTTCTTTAAGGTAATATTTATGTCATTTCCAGGCTAAGAATGATATAATTAGTTTGAATTGAGGTACACTACCGGAATGAGTTATTTCCGTGGGAGTTTATTCCATAGGTTATAATTTTAAAGTCACAGTATCGGTGTTAACATCTCTGTATCTACTAGACTTTGCTTATCCTATTTTGATTTTTCCTAGTCAGTTTACAGGAGCAGACGGGTTCTCTATTCCATCCCGACACTTTCCTTGCGATCTGTTTAATATTAATAAAAAAGGTTTTACATATATTGACTCAATATTCCTTACTAGCTTTCCGGGCGCGGCTCCGCCCGCGCGCATGTCGGTTATCGCGCGAAAACATTAACCTCTTTTTGCGCAGTTGGATAAAAACTATCCTATGTTTTTTCCCGGGTCTCAAACTATCTCCATACCAAATTTCATTCAAATCGGTCCAGTAGTTTTGTCGTGAAAGCGTAACAGACAGACAGACAGACAGAGTTACTTTCGCATTTATAATATTAGTACTGATGAAAAGCAATTTTCAAATAGTTTTCTGTTAAAATTGGACTATGATTTTAACGCAAAAATATTGGCTTTACGTTCCATGGATATTATATTTTGAAACATATATCTATAAAGGTTGCTGTCAGTAGGAGTAGAAAGCAATTCATTAAAGACAAGATAGTGGGAGGTTGCCATGACAACCCTTCGTAATTGCTATTTAAGTAGCAAGATCTATAAAAAATTGATTGATATATTATAAAAAGATCAAACGTCTGGACTGAAGCTTTTATGTCGTCTATTTCTAATACATCTTCCAAAATAATTAAAAAATTGATTGCCCCTTAAGTTTTACTTATAATTGTTAATCAAAGTAGGGAATACTATAATTTTTCGTCAGAATGTTGTCGGTCTTGTGTAAGGCTTCTCAATCGACATTAGACATTTAGAGGACAAATATGTCAGAATTTTAAGAAACTTAATTTCATATGGGTCTTCGCACCTAAATAACGAGTACATATAAATGCAAATACATAACAGGTGGATAAAGTTTGAGCCTAATTATATTAAATGTTCTTAGGTGAGCTTACCTAGTCTTTCTTAACTATGTGCTGTGTCTCCATCCAACTCTACTCTCATCCAAGTAGCGACCATTATTTGGATGGGTGGGTGACAGTGGTATTTACCACCGAGATTTTTCGTACCCTTCAAATACAATTTTTAGGATGGCATTCGTTAAACTAAGACGGAGGCAATGAAGCGTTCTAAAAATTCTGACACTACACGGTGGTAGGGCATATTTGAATGCTCGCTTGCATATCTACCACCCTCAAGAACAAAATTATACACACTGTCGCTAAGGTTTTAACATTTCAGCAGCTGTCCTTTAGAGAGTTTTATCTTAAGGTTACATATTTTTTATAACAAAAACTATATACCTACTACTCGTATATGGAAAACGTAAATACTACTCGTCAGATCTCACTCAAATTTAAATGGGACCACTTTACAAGCACCAGCTTTCGAATATAAAAACAATCATCCTAAATCGGTACACCCTGTTAAGAGCTATGAGGTAACACACAAAAACGAAACTTCAAAAAAAAGAACCTTCTTTTTTTGAAGTTGGTAAAAAAACTAGATAATTTTATGTTAAATATTCCAATTCAATTCGTGATGTTTTTGTTAAAACGCCACACCCTTAATGAGCCCGAGGTAATACAACTAATATTTAATATATATATATCTATACTGGCTACGATAATATGTAGATGAACGTGTGCTTAAGCCTCAGTTTCAAGGTGATCCGCGTGTTAGATCACTGCGCCTCTTCGTCACGTTTAAATGGCATTCTTTGTGATTGACTACATCATAATATTTATAATAACTAATCACTCTAATTGTCCGAAAATATACATCTTGATACTTTTAGAAAATTGTATTTCTTATGTCTATCGCTTTCCTGTTATATGGGCTAATTAATATAATAAATACACATTTCGTCATTATGTTACATAATTATCTTAGCCAAATGATTAGATGTCCAAACAATAGTTTAAATGTTCCGGATTATGAGATGTCGAAAGTTATGAGCCTCGAAAGAGCCTCTTTGTATGAAAATATATCGAGGATCATAACTTTAATTAATTATCTTTTTAAAATTTCGACACAACACAGCCGAGATAATAACGAGAACTATCAGTATTATGCTTAATTCTGGATCTAAAATCATCAAATAAGGGAGTGATCACTCTACGACGCGACGTTTGTATGGAGAACTGAGCGACCAGTTCAACCCTCCTTATTAGCCCTCCAAGAATATAAAATGCAATTCCTGTTATGCATTTGTCGTATTGGAAATTATTTTTGTACCGTAAATACGAAAACTAGGAGAAAATAATAGACGTATGTATATCTTTTTTAATTTTCGAGCAATTGATATTATGATTTGATAACAAGTAAACAATGTTATTTGGTGCCAACGCCAACTTTATGTCCCGAGCTAGCGAAGTAGTTTGTAATTGAATGATGAGCGTGGCATGTGATTTTCTTATAGAATACAGTGCTTAGTGAGAGAAAAAAAATTGTGTGAAACATACAACTTTTTACCTCTACCAGCGAGAAAATTAGCAAAGAGGATGTTATACAGAAAATAGGTTGCTACCTTTTATGTTTATTTATGTCTAAGAAGAAGCGATCGAATATTTTTCTGTATGGCATTGTTATCACAATTATGGAAAATGAGACTCATAGACTTATTTTTATTTGTTATTATTTTGTGTCCAGTAGGTACGTAAAAAGAATAAATGCAATTTTGGAGTTTAATTCGAGCCCATAGGTATTAATTATAACAAGAACGTGTCTCCGCATTTTTATTTATTATTCCAGTGGAAGTATTACTTAATTAAAAGTTATTGACCACTATTTCTCACGCTCGTATCTAAAATCAATTTTGCTTCGAGTTCTTAAATTCATACACGATATAATATATACGAGAACAAAATTAACCTTTTTATATATTTATGTTTGCAATAACGCATGCTCTGTGGATTACATTACATAATTAAAAATTACGAGAAGAAAAATTTAAGTCATGTGCAGGATTCGAACCCACGTCCATAAACCCCTTTAGGTGGGGTATGCTCTAATCCAATTGAGCTAACATGACAATTGTCATGAATCACGCACATAACTTAATTTTTTCCTCTCGTAAATGTATATTTTTTTAACATTAACATTGCTCTCATTTGGTAATGTACGAGTAATGAAAATTATGTTATAGATATGTATTTTTTCAGGAAAGTCATTAGTATTGATTATACACATGATTTAATAATTAAAAAAAAGTTATTATACTATTAAATATTTACAATCTTCTTTTCATATTACATAAATATTGTTGTCCCATTTCTACTATTGAAATAAATGCCAACTTTTGCATATTTTCTTCCAGTTTTATATGTACGTTTCTGTGGTTTTTGGGCGACCATTTGAGACGATACTTTATTGTGTATGTATGTTTTCAGCTTCAAGTACTTAGCTAGTTTAAAACCTTCATATATTTTTTATATAAAATTCCGCTTTACATATTGTAATATTAAACGAAGTCCTAGGCCTGTTCGTTCAGGGGATACGGATCAGTTGTAGATAAGTGGTCTCCAAAAAACACGTTGTAATCGGGTCAATACTACTACAGTTTTTGAGTAAGCTGCTTAAATTTTTTGACCTGAATTTTGCTCTGTATTCCTGCTACACCTTCAGCCGTTTTTCATATACAGCTTAAGCTATCAGAAATACCATAACATCAGTTAACACACTAATAATCGCACGTAGTATCGAGGTTTATTTGGCATCTAAGTTTTGAGTTACATAATTGCATTAAATATGTTCTAAAATTTGCCATTTATATAAATTACAATGTTTCAATGTATAAAAGATGGAGACATACACAAACTTTATATAAAATTTTGATATGAATTCGATATTGTATAACAATAGTATCAAACAACATCAATATCGACTCCATGTAGGCTTAAGCCTGTTGAGAGTTGATGGTATTGATACAATTGCACACGTGGCTATATTCCCACGATAAAATATCTCTGTGAGCTCTACTGGAAAATATGATAGTTAATTGTGGTTCCCAAATTACTTATATCACATATTTTTTTAAATATTTTATGTATTCATATTTTGATAATAACTTACTATTTCCATGATTGATTTCATCTTGTTATTGCGTACCTTTACTACCCTTGATATAAAAATTTGGTTTAAATGACATTCAGATCATGTATTTACATATATTATTATGTCATAAGCAAATAAAAATATTAATATACCTGTACTGTATCAGCCGGATTGTCCACTGCTGAACACAGCCTTCCATATCAGGGGATATTAGCCATAATCCCCACGCTTGGCAGGCGTCTTGGGGATCGCAGTGTAAGTTGGCAGTTCTGTAGAAGGCGCTGCTGCCCACCTTCCAGTGTTTTTCCTTTAGTCGCCTCTTACGACACCCGCGGGATGATATGGGGAGGCGCAATTCTAACTCGGCACCCCACGGGGCTATAATGGATACTAAATGTACATATATAAATTTATAATAGAGCAGGTAGAATTGCTTCTTAATGTTTCACAGATTATAAACACTCTCGTATTTCTCACTTGGATTTTCCACAACTGTTACAAGCTACAAGTTAACATTTATATAGATATGTATTGCCTATAGTAATATGAAGACTTTTCCCCCGCAAAATATGAATAATTAAATACTACAAGTTTATAAAAATACTGAGGTAGAACAATGACTAGAAATTGAGGCACCAGCGTTTGCAGTGATTACGTTAACCTTTAGGCCTAGTTACACCATACTCTGTTATTTATTTGACGCCTTGTTAATCCTTTTAACGGACTGTTAACTGAACCGAGTGTCCCACCAACTGTTAATGGATGATTAATTAAGGCCTAATTTCACCATACCATGTTTGTTTACGCTAAATCAGGCATTAGCTAATGGGTCTTTAAAAATAACAGAGCTGTTAAATCAGTCTACGTTCTATGAAGTTAACTGAATTAATCATCCATTAACAGTTGGTGGGACACTCGCTTCAGTTAACAGTCCGTTAAAAGGATTAACAAGGCGTCAAATAAATAACAGAGTATGGTGAAACTAGGCCTCAGTTAACTTCATAGAACGTAGACTGATTTAACAGCTCTGTTATTTTTAAAGACCCATTAGCTAATGCCTGATTTAGCGTAAACAAACATGGTATGGTGAAATTAGGCCTAAGTCTACTTACTAACAATTCACGCTGACGACCATTTCCATCACCATGGCAACCAAGTTGAAAACTCTAGACAGTGGCTGCAGGCAACGTTTTGCAGCCATGTATATAATATGGACTGAAATGTTTGAGCCTATGTTCCCGCCGTGAAAGTTAGCTATTATAGTCGTGTAGTGTTCTAATTTAATAAAAAGTTTAGAGTGCTTTGGTCCAGCCGTGTTTATATGAGCTATTTAACTACGTACATGGTATGGGGATGTTGATGACTAATCATGACCTGAATTTGGTTAAGTTGTCAACATTGAATTTATACAAGTGGACTAAGGTTGTTCTGAAAAAGGAGGAGGTACGTAGGTACTAAGATTAAGCTCAACAGTAAGTTCTATATTGATATGATTTCTAGCTGTAATAAGCAGTAGAACATAGGTTTAGATAAATAGTCTGAATCTTGCAGGTTGACTACAATGGCAACCTTACAGGCTGGTCACTAGAAACTATGATCTTACTATATTATATTATCTTTTATATAAGCTTGCATTGGCATGGCATTGCAGTACTTATATAGCTATAACCATTTTGTCTTCTGTTTCTGCAAGGAAAAATTATTTTATAATGGTGTTCCAAAAATGCAGATTGTTAATAATATAGCATATATTATAATCACAGCGTACAATTTTTTTTCTCTTTTTTTTTACAATATTTATTTTTCAGAAGTCATAAACATAGTGTGGACATTAGACTGTGTTATAATATTTCATTGGAGTTCATAAGTACCTTCTTAAGTTTCGAAGTGTGGGTAAAATGAATCACTCTAAATACCAGGCAGCTAAAGTAAAGATTAACATATTTTTTTTTTCTCCTATGCTGGCAACCTATTTAATGTGTGAATTCATCAAAAACTTGGTTCAACTATATGTGAACTTTCACGTATTTATTGATTTTGATCAAAACTGTATAACTATACATGTTTTAATATTACGACATTATTTAAGTATAAGAACTGAGGGTCATCTGGCCTGAATGCCAATTCTATACATTTACGAGTATACAAGCAAAGCAGGGTAGCATTAAAAAAAAATATCTTGTTACTTTAAAATGAATTAGCCAAAAACGATAACACTAAATCATACCTAGCGCAGCTATAAACAAAAAAAAATATACAGACGAATTTTTTGGAAGTTTATTATAAAATACTTTTGTAAAACTAGCTAGATAAAATTTTAATCACCGTCATTAATAGTAGGTACTCTAGTAGTTATCTGTAAAATATTATGAGATCACAGAACTAAACATGGCTAGTTGAATCCGTACGAACCTGTTGAACAAACGACTGGCGACAATGACTCATCGGCAAGCCACCGTCTAAAGGCATGGGTAAATAATTTCTTATTTGTTCTTACGGACTTTACCGGAGAACTGGCACGCTCGAGTTATTTACTGCGGAATAGAAATCTTGATACTATCACACTTCATAACATTTGTGTTATTGTAAAATTATTTAATGTCTTTGTTCTTCTAGTTCTAAAATGTGTTGTACTCGTATGTGGAAGCACCTGCAATAACGGTTGCATGTTCAAGTAAGTTGAGAGAGAATGGATGGATTCGTTAGTCCGCGTGAATCACAGAGGAGAACAGTAATAGAAATTTATTAATAAATGGCTATATTCTACATGATCATCTTTCTATCTTTTTCTCTCGTGTAGGGTTAAATATGTCTTCTCCGTCAAACAAAGAGAAAAGCAGCATAACATGTCACACTAATCACATTATAAATGAAAAGTTTATGAGTGAGTGAGTATGTACCTATATTTTTTAGTCCGTCAAATTAACCGCCTTGAACTGATAGTTTAGGTCCTGGATAAATATATAGGATACTTTTTAGTAACATTATCACTTTTCATCACTATCTTAGCCGGTGAAACCGCGAGACGTATAGTTACTTGGGAAATAAGTTTTCTCTAACAACACCCAGGCAGTGTCATCATCATAGTAGAAAATTTTGGCTTCACTTTCAAGGCAAGATTAAAAATTGAACAAAGGAAATAGAAAATAAGGTATAAACCTATTCCTACAAGTTACATAGCGGGATATAATCCCAATGGTCAAAATAACTGCTACACATTCTCTACATTTATGAATGGTATAGCAGCTCTAAAAGAGTTTATAAAATGTAATCAAAAATACAAGAAATAAACTTGAAAACAAAAAGCAATCGTTGAAGTAAAACTTTTTGTATATACTATAATAAATATGATATTCCCCGAGATCCAGTTGGCAGGTTAGCCCGAACAACATCATCAACCGGATCGTCACTTACCGATCAGGTGTGTGCTAATGTTCAAATGCTAGCCTATCAGCAATAAAAAGATGCTACATGGTCTGCAGCGCTGTACGAGGGCAATGCATAAACCTGAATATTTTAGAAACAGCTGATCAGATTTAAACCCAACGCTTTGATAGCGTTTGAATAAAACAGACATGAGTAAATTAATGTAGGTACTTCATTCAAAATAAGTTGCCGCCACAATAGCTTGTAGATCTGAAATATAATAAGTTGTTCACAGAAATTTGGGAAACAGGAAAATGTTATTAATTATATTTACCAACCTTATTACGCCTACATGAAACATCAATCCGGAAGCGGTATAAAAACATTTTGCTGAAGGCAGAAACAGCACACTCCTTGTTCCTATTATTGACATATTGTATTGAATAAGTCCTAATCTGAGAAGATTGTTAATGTAAGCGTCTATAATAAAACTACAAATAGCCAAAAATCTGTGTTATATTCATATGTACGTACCATATATTTGTATTGTACTCTGAGGTAATTAACAATACGTTCCTGAAGTACTCTAAGTTAAACTAATCCAGTCTAGGTCTAGCTTGTTTCATATTCAACTACATTCCATACCATCATAAAGACACTTTTTGTATGTAATTGAGACTGAACAAGCGCTAGTCCCAGCTGATGTTAAGTGCACTAACCTTTTCTTATAAGTTATAACAAATGCATTTCATCACAAGTGCATACAGCGCCCGCCACACTGAGACATACAATTGTTAAGTCTTTTGTGACTGTAATTTTACTGGCTCTCAAGGGCTGCTGCCGGAATACACTGTTAGGTGCTAGGGGAAAGATTTTTTACTTGAGAGTGGTAGCTAGCCAGGAAAGCATTCGCAAAATGCCCTTTTACTATGTGGTGAACTCAAGCTGGCGGTGGGGATCGCTGGCGATCTGAGCTGGCGATGCTATACCATGGACCTGCCTCACTGCAGTCCATAGCTATAAACGCTCATCATTGCTGCAAAAACGCTGTTTGTAAATATATTAACAAGGCAATGACAATCCAGACTTCTGACTTACCTACTTACAGCAATATTCGACAGCTTTTCAGGCGTTATCGACATGTAGAGATTATATTGTCGCATTAAACTCAATGACATCTTTATTTCAGATATGATGTCGCGACTAGCGTGCCTAGTCGCGCTGGTGGGCGCGGCATCTGCACAGCTGACCCTGGATGGCGTGAAGTGCGGTCAGTTTACCTGTCAGCTGGAAGAGTACTGTTCTCCTGAGATAAACCGATGCGCACCCTGTAGTGTCGTATGCAACAAGACTGACCACAATTACGATTCAGGGCTCTGCGTGAAGGAATGCCAAGGTATACTACACATAGAATTGGCTATTGGAAAAACATTCCTATAGCAGCATAGGTTACGTTAGTAATTCGTGCTAATCCTTATCTACGTTAAGGATCTACAACATCATTATAATAATCTATTTAGAAAGACATAAATCTTCACATCAAGTTCACTTGAATTGTTGATTCAATAATCAACAATTCAAATGATAAATAAAATAATAAAACACAAAGAAACTTTGGACAGATCACAAAATAAATTTTAGCGGTTGAATAATATATAGATATCAGTTGAGTTTTATATAATACTACGCAAAATATAAAATAAGAAATGGTATTGGACAACTTAGCCTTCGATAGAATTCGACTCTTTTGACTGACTGATTGGCAGCCGATAGTAGTTATATACCATACTACTACTCTCATCGCTTTAGGCTATCCTTGTTTTAATATATAAACGCTAGAAACAATAATACTATAACTTGGATATTGAAATATTTAGTATTTGCAGAGAACTTAAGGCAAATTTTCACCGATCATAAAGTTGTGCAACCAGTTTCGTGACCCAAGCCGCCTACTCAATATGTCTGATCTCTTCTGAGTAACCACCTCTCTGTCACACTTGGGCCAAGAATGTGGAGGTTTCAGGTCAAGAATCTCTCGAGAGAGGCTTTACGTACAATCCAAGTGCAAGTAAATATACGTAGTCCAATATATCACAATAAAATCTGAAAGAAACTTTACATTTCGTAGTTAACATGTGAAAGTCAAGAGCGTTTATAAATACTTTTATCAATGTGTCTAAAAAGTTGAAAGAACGAAATTTGTTAGTTAAGTAGTTCTTAAGTTAGATTAGATTATTACGTTTAGATTAAATTTTAACGAGTCACTTTTTTAAGTCAAGTGTTGAGTCTAGACTTTTACATGACTTGCCCATCAAGAAATACTTATTTATAATAAATTATATTTTACTACGTTGAGTTAGGGTTTCGGTTTTAACAAAGTTATAATTAGATTTTATTAAACACATTATATAAAATTATTGAAAAATAATCTTTTAGGTATTATTTTATATTTAGAAGAACCCTCACATAAACACACCTGAACACATTTTCAGTTAGTTCCTAAAATTTAATTAATTTTCTTAGAACATTCTCCTTGATTACTTACTTTATTCATAATTAGAAAATAATAAGATATATATTAAATATCTTCAGCTAATGAGACTATAAAACATATTCTTCTGAAAATAGACAAATGCAAGTCGGGCTTTGCTTAGAATTCAGCATTGTGATAGTAAAAGAAAAAAATGGTTTGAAAAACAATTTCTAAAGTGCACTATAAATGAGTGTTTTTGTAGTTTTTGGTTAAATATAGGATATTATTCATAATATACCGTAATTTTAGATACCTTTGAGAACTTGTTTTGTTTTTGAGATGGACTGCTAACAAAAATGGTATAAAATGTGCAACTTTGGCGATCACCATTTCACTAGATAGATATTTTTAGTTTTTAATTTCAACACAAATTTTGTTGGCTAGAGTATTGGAGTCTCCTGAAAAGTAGTTTAGTTGAATTTATAGTTTTATATTTTTATTTTTGGATGAACAATGTACTGTCAATGTAATGACATTCTACAACAAAATGTCTGAATTTCAGTTCATATAGTTGTTTGTGATTCATTCTGTTTACGAGCTAGATATCCGTACAAACGTACGGACGGACAGGCATGCAGACAAACAATAGTCTCACTAATAGAGGTCTCACCCTTTGGGTACGAAACTCTAAAAAGGTTTACAGCTCAAAAATTCACATTTCCTAGCAATCAACTTCGATACTAACAAGGTTCTGAAAATCAGTACTCAGTACTAATAATATTATAAATGCGAAAGTAACTCTGTCTGTCTGTCTGTTACGCTTTCACGCCAAAACTACTGGACCGATTTGAATGAAATTTGGTATGGAGATAGTTTGAGACCCGGGAAAAAACATAGGATAGTTTTTATCCAACTGCGCAAAAAGAGGTTAATGTTTTCGCGCGATAACCGACATACGCGCGGGCGGAGCCGCGCCCGGAAAGCTAGCAATATTTTAAGATAGGCACAACAAATTGTCGCTATCATTACCATCGTATCATTATTAAACACTAATCCGATATAATGGCTAATTAATACTTGATCTCAAACACATAAAGTTAATGATAACATATAACAGATGTGGACTTTAATGTAACACAGGCTAGCGACCGTTCGTAGAATGCCAATGTAGGGGTGTAACAATACCCATACCATGGCCGTCATGCTCCGTTGATTCCAGCAGGTACACAATACGCTACACACACACTATCATCAAATTTTATAAAGTTACATATGTGTATCTGAAGTGTATGCGTCTCAGAGAAGTGTGCGTGTGAGCAGGTACACGTATGTGTGTGCGCAAACACAGGTGCATCTTTGTTTGAAGAACGACAAGTGCAATCAAAAACTGTCCCCTTTGCATGTCGCAAAGCAACACATTAGAGTTCATTCATTTTTCTGGTAAAAAAACCTCCTTAATACTGTAGTTTTCTTAGAATCAATCAATATAATGGTAATCATGTTAATCATGAATTAATTTATCACGGTAATCATGTTCTTCGTCTTCTTGTCACTGGTAATGCAGCACCCAAACTTGTAACCAATTACGTAGTAGGTACCAGTAGGTACTATTATTATTGGCAGTAAAACTTGAGTGTGGTTTGCTTGGCCGTTTTGTAGGCGTTTTAGATATTAGTTTGAACTCTCTTATTTATGTTCTCTTATTTATATATATTTATGTAAAAAATTGGGTAGTATTTGGTAGTTGCGTCAATATAAATTGTTCAAAGTTATGTCACTACGATACCTTTGCAGTTATCGTAAATTATATATCTTCATTCCAAAGCCACCAAATTCGAGTACGTTTAATTTTTTTTTTCGTCACTTCACACAGCCTCGTCTCATACCTTTGGGATGTTGTTATATCGACTTCCCGCAAAGTTGACGTTGGTAATAAGTAGGTACCAATAATAACTCTATATTTTCTATTTCACCAATACCGGTCCCGTATATTGTAATAGTATAAAGAAAAGTCATCTTTATTTAGTACTAAAGTATATTTTCTTTGTCATTTTTGATATTTGTTATTTGATTTTATTTAATCCTAAACAAGGTGGTCACTGTTTAAATAAATATTGATAAAAAAATATAATAGATTCACACCTACATTTCTATATGTATATAGTTTAACTTTTTCTGCACTACATATTAACTTAAACATAAGTTAGTTGTACTTACGTATAAGTCATTGTTTTAATTATTATTAACCTGCACCTGCCAGGTAACTACAATATACTTTGCTTATCGCTCCTAATTGTTTGCACATCTTATCTAAAGGCAAAAGTTGACATTGTGTAATTTTGGAATCTTAACACCGTGGTTAAAGGAGTATAGCTGGCACGTTCCGTGCAATCGTTCGATTAAAGTCCGGTCGAGTTGTATTGTCGACAGCGGCATGCATATTTTTGCAATTATTAATGCATAATTGTCCACAGATTCTATTAAAAAATATCTTTCTATCCTACATTCATTAGAAAACTAAGCGAGTTTCAGACCACGTCTAAAACTCACTGAGTAAAAACGTATTCGTAGTTCGTTTATTTTATTTGCCAACTGAGAAAAATGTAATTTATTTTTATGTTATTGGTTATGGAACAAGCACGGGGCCCACCTGGTTAAACGTACCTCTGCTTACTCGTATATAATAGATTCATTTAGTCACTACACTGCGCCCATAACTCTGAGGCATAAGTCTTATCTGCCTATAACCTCGAGAATTACTTACTGGCTCTCAAGGGCTGCCGTTGCACACTGTTTGGTGCGTGGCAACAGATTTTCTACTGGGGGTGGTATATAGCCCGGCGAGCGTTCGCAAAATGACTTTCCACTGTGCGGTGAAGCTCAACCCGACGACCGACGACGGTGAGAAACGAAGCGTGGACCTGCGGCGCGTTAGTAAAACCAATCGGCTATCACTACTTCGCAATTGTCTGACTTTAGGACCGTCTATAATATTTCCCATGCTATTATTTATACATACACTAATATAATAATATTATAATGAGGATAGATTTGTTTTTTTGTATGTAACGAATTTAAAAAACTACTGGACCGATTTGTAAAATTCTTTTACCATTAGAATCTTACATTATCTCTGCTGAACTTAGGCTATAGAATACTTAATACAACAATAGTTGAATATTTTTTGTTTACGACCCGCTCGAAGCCGGGTTGAGCCACTAATTAGTTTTATAGTTGTATAGTTCCTTTTATACATACTCAAAAATGCCTCCTCTTTTCTGTCAATGGTGCCACTCCAAAGCTAGCTCTGACATACTCAATCCTAATTTTGTCTATACTCAATTAATTTTGAGTAGTATGGGGAATGCTTTTCCTTATTTTACATATCAGTATTAGGAGTTGATTTGGACAAAGATAATATGCAAATTAGAAGTAAGAATGACACTTGTTCTTAAAACGTTGTTAGATGCTTGGTAACAGATTCTCATTTCGAACTTCAGTTGAGAATGCTTCCCAGGTGTTTTTTTTATGCCTGATCTCGCTTTGACCACTGTCTCACCTGATGGCAAATGATGATGTGGTCGAAGGCGTTATTCAGGCTAACCTAGAATTACTGGCTCTCAAGGACGGCTGCCGAAACACACCGTTAGGTGCTTGGTTTTCTACTTGAGGGTGGTAGATAGCCAGGCGAGCATTCGCGAAATGACCTATCACCTTGCTATAACGACTGCCATCTTTAGAACACAACCGGGACCGACGGCTTAACATGCCCTCCGAAACACCGAAGCGGTCGATAGTAATGTCACTAGAGGTGGATCCAACTCATAACCGCGGCAGACGTTGTTTAACTTAGCTGGTCGGTTAAGAAAAGCTGAGCAAACTGCTACGAGCGCTTCGCTTGACGTACGTAAATATCTCACCAAAATGTTGTGCAGCTCACAAACATGTTTACACCTCAACCAATGGGTAGGTAATTACCATCACCTCATATACAGGGTTATTGGAAAAATGCTAACAACCTCTTAGGGTTGACTTCTGCAAGTCCTAACAAACATTTAGAGACATTTTTTTTATTGTTTTGAAAAAAAAATGTTTATATTAAATTTGTTAATATAGGCAGAGGTTAGTCCGCTTAACATCAGGTGGACCTCGAGCTTTTTCCATCACAATAGCATAAAAAACAACAATTTCTGAAACTGTCAACATTTACATAAAATAGATAACTTAATTACAGGTTACCTTCTGGATTTGCGATACATGAGAAGATCAGAAGCAGCACCACCTCCGGCTGATGTTGGCAGTGAGTATATATACCTATAACTACCTATCATCTTATTGTGTTTGAACTTACAATAATTAAAATGAACGGTTTAGCAAGTAAGTAACTTAGCTTAGTACAAAAACATGATTCAGTAGCCAGATAAAACACTTTTAAACGAGGTTTTTATACGAGTATATTCACGTGGTCGTAGTCGCAATCTATATGCAAAACGATGCAAGCACAGGGGTGTGTATGTTACCATTCATTTCCACTATGCTTTATGCTAATCCACTATGCTCCTATTACTGTAACAGCCGGATCGTCCATTGCTGAACACAGCCTCCACTAATAAGGGGGTATTTGCCATAATCTCCACGCTTGGCAGGTGTTTTGGGGAACGCAGTGTAAGTTGGCAGTTCTTTAGAAGGCGCCGCTTTCCACCTTCCAGTATTTTTCTGTTAGTCGCCTCTTACGGCACCCACGGAATGATATGGGGAGGTGCAATTCCAACCCGGCAAACCACGGGTTTTAAAAAAAATTATATATACCACTTTCTGCCCTTCGCGGAATAAAGAAATGGCGTGAGATTTATTTTCAACTGAATTTTGATTTATTTGCTACGATATAAATGCTATATTGCTTACTTGAAACACAGAATATGCTTTTTGTTGCTCTTATTCGTCATATGCATTTTGTTACTCTGTTTACAGTGGCAACTAGTAATTGTTATTTACTTAAACTGGTGTGGTCCACACTTTATTATTATTTAGTGTTGGGACTTTGGAGTCATTTTGTAACCACTTTGATAGAGAAAAGTTATATTTCACTTAAAAAATGTAATGCATATGTAACTTCCATTACTCGTAATGTATCAACAACTGATCCACTTACTACGTATACTTATAATAATGTTTGTTTTGGTGTGTATTATCGTACACCAATAGGTGTAAGTGAAGAACGCGATTGCGTCAAAGCCATTTACCATCTGCCTGCATAATGAGCAAGGCAATTACGTAACTTAACGCGCAACGAGAGCCTAAAGGCGTATCCGCAGCGAGTTTTATTCTAGAAACACTTTACAAAAACACAAAACAAAGTCTGGTTTTTTTATGTGATTGTGATCGAACAAGAACAAGACCTAACATTAACCTCTGCCTATGACAGATGCATTTCGTCATGTCAGAAATAGCACTGCGCCCATCACATTGAGACATACATTTGATAAGTCTCATGTTTCCTGTAATTTTTCTGGCTCTCAATGACTGCTGCTGGAATACACTGTTAAGAGCTTGGCGGCAGATTTTCTACTTGATGGTAGCTAGCCAGACGGGCATTCGCAAAATGCCCTTCCACCATGCGGTGCAACTCAGGCCGACGGTGGGGATTGAACCAGGGACCTGCAGCACGGCAGTCCATAGCTACAACCGCTCGGCTATAATAGCTTCATAATTCTTGTCTATGGTTGAAATCAAACTTTAATGGCATGATTTCCGCGTGGCTTGTGGAAAACGTCTATGCATTTACCCCCGTGCGGGTAGAGAGTCAGGGTACTGGCATTTGAACCTATGGAATGTATATAATCAGAAAGTCACCAGTGAAACATTTTCAAATAAGTATGTCCGAAACAAAGTTTTGTAAATACACGTTTGTGTAAATACTTTTTTGTTTTTAACTTATTCCTTCATGCTGCACAAAACATTTTTTTTATATTGCATGGATGATCTTCACGTTACGATTAATTTGAATATAAGTACAATAATTAATAAGAAAATGTATATGATGCGTTGTCTGTATTTATTATATTACTTTTCTGTTTAATTCAGTTGACCTGAAAATTAATATTTTTGTCTATATATTAACATTTTTGACCAAATTTTGATTAAAACTGGTCAAATACGGTAGTTACTACATCTCCGCTACTGCGCATATCAGTACGACTTTATAAATGTATTTTATTTATGTTATATTTATTATGTCGCATAATCAGCGCCGTTATTTCGCTTAACTGTATCTGCCGGATCGGCCGTTGCTGACCACAGTCTTTCCTATTAAAGAGGGGTCTACCATAATCGCCATGCTTGGCAAGCGCCTTTGGGATCGCAGTGTAAGATGTCAGTTTATCAAACGATGCTGCTTCCTTCTTTCTGATATTTTTCCTAGTCACCTCTTGGATCCCCATAGAAATCTTCCTGAATCATATTACATGCATATCTTTAGGGGTGCAATTTAAGACCTCGTTATTGCAATACATGCAGGTGCAAAAGTATTTGCGTCACATTAGCTGCATTGTTGTATTGCCTTAACTGCACATAAAAACGTATATATTATATCGCATTAACTGCACTGTTGGTCGAGTGGTGGCACAATAGCCTCTAATAGGTATCTTCTGGTACGTCCGGGTCCTTCAATTACTAAAGCATTGATCCGGAGATTTTGCATTTATCGGGATTTTCTGATAAGAAAACTCTCAGTAGTAGTGTGTAGTGTGTGCTAGAAAGGTATGTGAGACGTACGTATTGATAGCATTCGTCTCTTACCTGTATATCATGCTGGAATCGAATGATTTAAGAAGAACTCAGAGTAGAGTTCCATGTATGTATCAACTTTATTCTACTATTGAAATCGCCAAGTCAACGCAGGCTATTATTGCATCCACGTAGCTGTTTTCTAAAATTGTACGTTGACTGAGTGCAAACAGTGTACCGTTTCTTAAAAAAAAATCGTTCTCTGTCAGGTTTATTTTGCTCTATAAATCAGTCTTTTATACAAGAAAGTCCTTTATGTGAAATTGTGTTGCCTTTGCGAGTTAACATTGAATGAGTTGCGATTACTTTTGTCAAGCCATGGCGACTGTTTTTTTTTATTTCTGAAAGCTATGTCTGTATGTTACTTTATAAATTTTATTTGTGAGCTTGTATTAGGAATTAAATTAAGATAGATGATACTTCATTTTAATACCATAATAATATGAAACTGCACTTAATTTTAACTGTCTGAGTGTTGTTGGTAACATCTGCATTTTTTTATGCTTGATAGGTTAGCCTTTGACCACTATCTCACCTGATGGTAAGTGCTGATGTGGTCGAAGATGTTGTTCAGGCTTACCTAGAATTACTGGCTCGCAAGGATAGCTGCCGGAACACACCGTTAGGTGCTTGGAGACAGATTTTCTACTTGAGGGTGGTAGCTAACCAGGTGAGCATTCGTAAAATGCTCTACCACCATGCTATAACGACTGTCATCCTAAGACAACAACCGGGACTGACGACTTAACGTGCCGTCCGAAGCACGGAAGCGCTCAGTGCCAGCGGTCACCCATCCAACTCATGACCGCGGCGGACGTTGCTTACTTTGCTGGTTTAGAATGGCTAAGATAATTTCGCTACGAGTGCTTCAAAAATTTGCTAAACATTGTTTTTTTTTCCTTTGATAGGTTAGGCCCTATCTCACCTGTTGGTAAGCGATGATGTGGTCGGGATATTGAATAGGTTTAAGCTAGAATTACGTCAGTAAACCTGTACTGAGAAACATCTTTAGATATTTGGCGACAGATTAATGTGAGGGTTAAACTAGCCAGGTGAGTAATGGCAAAATGCACTTTCACTGTGAGGTGAAGCTCAAGCCCGCGGTGGAATTCGAACCGTGGACCATCTACACGGCAGTTCATATCTATTGCTACTGGGCCATTACTCCTTCAAGTGTCACAAAGTAATCTTAGAGAAACAGCTTGTAAGATGAATGTGGATCAAACTATAGTCGGTGCTTTCCAACTGATCCACGTGAGTTATCCCGAATTATTTACTAAAATGAGCTTGAAACAAGTCTCTTTCAAGCTGTTTCTATCGGCTCCTATGGTTTTATAGAGGAATTAGACTTTTAAAATTATTGTGTCAGAGAGGAAGCGCATTTGCACACGACAATTCAGCTGCATCAGTTTCACTCAATATGACTTTGTAATATTTGTATTCTATTTGCGTGTCATCGTAACACTTTTGGGGTGTCGCATGTCATTTGTTCACCTGTGACACAAACTTGTCGGTTGTTATGTAATAGCATTTATAATGGGTCCGTTTGTTATTACGTCCTGATTCTGTGCGAATGATTTAACTTTAAGCAATTTTTAACCCAATGTTTTTCCCAATGTACTAAATAGCAGCATGCGCTCTACTATTACAAAAATATTTTAATATTCAATTTACATCCAATTAATTTCTCTGTAGTTGCTTGAAAAAACTTTGCCTCACAGTTCCAAGTTTGTGGATATTAAGGCTCTTTCGTATCTTCCTAACTCCTTACTATGTCAAAGCCCTGATTACCTGAAATGTAGATGATGTACTACAAACGAGAACTTTCTTAATGTGCCTTGCATTGGGCAGGCGCCTAGCCATAACACTGAATCTAAACCTTTGTGTTTGTTAAGTCTAGTGCATTATTAACAAAAAAATATGATCAGTCTGTGTTAAAGTAGATACGAACCGACACCCTACATGATTGAGATAAGGGCAGGAAGCTGATAATGATGATATTTGTCACTACTTTACACATGATTCTAACTTACAAGTTGTACTTTCTTAAAATTACTAAGGTACTTAAAAATCTTTCATAAAGTACTGTTCTGCATCAGCCGGTTCGACCACGGCTGAATACATCCCCCCTTATTAAAAGGAGCTTGCCATAATTCCCACCCTAAGCAGGCGTCGTGGGATTGCAATGAAAGATAGCAGTTCTTCGGAAGGCGTTGCTGCCTACCTTTTGGTATTTTAACTTTCGTCCCCTATTACGTCTGTCAAATCGCGTCTTTTAATTCCTACCAATAAGAAATCTGCCAATGCGAGTAAATTATGGATTTGTAGTGCAATTACTTATTCTGCGGCTCTTCTTTTGTTAAGCATCTCTTTGTAGGCTAAGAACGTAAGAGTTACTAAGTCTTCCTGACGGTGTAAGCCTCACAGACAATACCTTTCATCATACTGTGCGGTTACTTAGACATTGTAGGGTGCCACTAGTATGATATTGCATAAGTAATAAACTACAAAATAGCTTTTAAGCTTCTTAATATCCTTCTCATTTTATGCAACGTTCTCGTTGTCGGAACCACAAAGTACATTATACCACAAAGTACGTTATATAATTGGAACTTTGCATATATTCTGATAATAATGAAACAGTCCAATATTCAGATACTACATTAGTAGCAATAGAATACTTTGTGCGAGTTCATTCGAGGATGCACTGCTACCAGTGAATGTCTAAAGCGTGTCTAAGCTTTAGAAATTCACAAAAAAACGAGGGTTCACAGAAATCAAGACTACCCCGATTTGATGTGACATTTCACAATACATTTTCGAAATTGTTGATATCCAGAAAACTGGTTCCCTTTTCCCAGCAGGGGAAAGAGGGTAAATTCCAAGCCTCTGATTATATATGAGATATCACACTTAGATATCACCACTAAACAAAAACAGCACACTGCAGTATAGTGCCATAAGTTTCGTTATATACTTTTATTTCTCAGGAACTGTCTCTCTTTGTAGTAAAGAAAAAGTGGCAGAAAACATTAAATGTAAATATTACTAAAATTGCTTTTGTTGAGGGTAGATATAAAGTTATTGAGAATCATTTGACGTATATTTTAAATAAGTCAGTCTTATCCTATTTGGAAGTGTCCAAACTTAATATGTTTCGAAAATGTGTTTTTTTTTTTATTGAAACAAATAGTAGGTAATGCTTACCCCTTATAGTCGGGCTTGTACACCAGCAACTATTAGAGTAAGCAGTGTTTCATAAGCTTCATCGGCATCATTTGATATGACTGATAGTAGGCTACCACGGGGGTACAGGATATTTCAACCTTAATCATAAAACATTGAGACATCTGCATAAATATGACTTTAGTGATAATTTACTACAATTGGTGATTATTTACTACATTTGGTGTTCGATTACAACTTTTGGTAGAAGAACTAATGGTACTAAAGCATTTTATGGTTGTCATTATATATAATCCCTTAAAAATAGTTGATACCCACGTTTTCCTCTTTGGCAAACGTAACCCGTAGAGTTTCAGCGTGTTTTCGGAATATTTCTAGTTAATCATACCACATGAGCTCCAGTCGGTTCCTGGTTAATAGTTAGGACATAAATTTTATTAAAAATAATAGAGTGCCAAGCAGGTTGTCCATTGTTTGTACCCAGGTATAGTATTGTTCTTATCATCGATGTAGAGCGTTTTACAAATGCTTGGTTCACCACCTGCAAGTAAAAAAATTACCACTACCCTCAAGTTTTATTTCCAGGCATATATTTGTACAAGAGCTAATATATTCATCACAGACGATTCATAGTTATTTATTGAAACAAAACCCGCCATTTTGCTAAAACATTATTAATGCCAATTATAGATTTACGGTACACCTAGTTCTGGTTCCAATACGAGCATTGCAAATGGTTCATCACGGCACCATGCGCCGTCAAATAATTTGCTTCTAATTAAATCAAACTCCGATGATATCGTTCTGCATTTCACGTTTCAAATATCACAGAGTAAACATGCTATTATTTTGTACCTACGGAAATATATTTGATTTGAAGTATGCTTTTTTGGTAAGGGTAAAATACCTGAAGGTGGGCACCAGCGCCTTTTGAAGAATCGCTAACCTATACTGCGATTCCCAGACGTCTGCCAAGCGTGGGGATTATGGCCAAACAATCGGGGAAGCTATGTTCAGTAGTGGAAAATCCCGCTATATACAGTTAATATATTTGATGAGTAGAGTTTTCAGTGCTGTTTTAAAGGTTCATTTAGAAGCACTCGTGCAGAAGTTGACAATATTCAGATGACCCTTTGCCGGGTAGAAAAGGATGGTTTTTTATTTTGATAAAAATAATGCTGTTGTTGTTCACATTTTATATATAGGGTCCGTCTTGGTAGGTGCCACGTCTATATATCTGCTTAAAAAGCAGTAGTGTGCAAAAACTCCTGTGTTTTGCGAAAGGCACTGGTAGCTTCTGAAGTAACTGGGCAAATTAAACCTAAGTACCTACTAATTATAACCTACTAATTGTCTTGGTGTGACGAGTGCTGTCATTAGTGTACATTTTCCTATCTACATATATATAGTTTAACAGTTGTATTTGTTGTGCATATGTTATAGCATTTACATAATTATATTTTTGATATTATTATTTATTTTACAACATAATTTTAATTTTTTTACAAAATTCTTATATAAAAAAAATATATATAATAAAAAACTTAAAACTAGGATGCCGTCGGCAGCGGGGCAGTCAGGGCTACAGAGAGAGGAACCTCCGGACAATGCGTGTCGTGTCGAGTATCACTGCCTTCTGCATCTGACCCTTGATCCAACCATCTAGTGCTCGAGAGAACAACACCTCAAGAGGCTCTCCTCTTGAGGTGTTGTTCGAGGCTCTTCGCTATTAGGCCGTTCGCCGAAACGACTATCGGGACAATGATCGTCGAGTCAACATCCCACATGGCGGTTACCTCGTGAGCCAAGTCAAGGTACTTGCTGAATTTGTCCTTCTCGGCCTTCACGAGGTTCTCATCATGTGGGATGGTGATGTCGACGAGCACTGCCCGGCGCTGGGATCGGTCGACCACCACAATATCAGGCTTATTGCAAACAATAGTCCTGTTTGTGATGTTAGAGCGGTCCCAGTAGAGTAATGCACGACCATTCTCGAGAACTGGCGCCGGTGTATACTGGTAGTACGGCATCTCTGACTCGACAAGGCCGTATTGAAGGGCAAGTTGCTGATGGATGATCCTGGCCACTTGATTGTGCCTGATTATTGTTATTGATTATTGTTATTATTATTATTACAGATGTATCTACCTTCTGAATAATGGTGACTTATGCGCCATTATATATCTTCTAATATTAGTGAAGATGTATTCACCATTATCAGTCCTCTAATTATTCAAGATGTCTCCATTATTTATCTTCTTTTTCTGGAGACGTATTCACGATGTCTGTCTTTTACTTATTAGAGTGACGTAGTTAGAATGGACGTTGCTCGGCTAGTAAAACAGTTACAATAAGACAATAAGACAATCTCTGATACGAACGCTTCGAAAACTTATGTCTAATAGAGTATTAATGCGTAAAATGGAGTAGTTTGGAATATGTGCTATAAATTGAATGTACTCATATAATTCGTAAACTTTGTACTGTATTTAAACAAAACATAATAAAAACTGGTTAAGTGTGAGTTGGATTAGAACTAGAGAATTTGTAAAGTGAAGTACAAATGTATTTTCATGAACACAAATATGTAGAATTCCATATATTTGTGTATGGAAACTCCGGTGCGTGAGTTGTGTGAGCCTAATTTGTGCATAGCGAAGTTTTTTCCTTTTTTTGCCATGAAGAAACATATCTCTGGAACGATATTTAACAATCCTAAACATTTAAGCTAGCAGCTATAACTAATTATTAAAATAATTGTTCTTTGTTATTTTCAGGCGCTCAGAGACAGGCGCAAATTGCACTAATCGTCAGCGGAGTTGCTCTGGCTGTCTTGCTTCTTGTTCTGGTGATTGTTTGCCGTGGAAGGCTTTCTTGGCGGTACATCAAGCAAAAGTTCCAACCTGCTAAGGTAATAACATAAAACTATTTTCGAAGCATTGATGGTTTATAGTTATGATTGTCGGCTTCCGATCAATAAATCTGTATATATATATAGTGCTCTGCGAATGCCCATCTGGCTGGATAAATCTTTCAAGTAGAAAATTTGTTGCCAAGCACCTTACAGTGTTTCCAGCAGATATCTTTTGACCCAGTTCCCATTCTAGGTTTAACTTATTTACCACCTTCAACCACATCATCACTTTCCATTTAGTGTGATTTTGTCTTAATCTTGTCTACCCGAAAAACAGTAAAAATTTCGTGAGTTAGAAAAAAAAACATAAATCTTACCATAGGTTTGATTTTCTCAGGGTAAGCATAACTTTGCTTGCTTGCCGGGCTCAGGTTTGCTAGTTATTTTTCAAAACCAACTTTCTTTCTAAGTCTCATCTTACTTATATAATTACCATTATCAACATGTTATCAAGTGCACAATCAAAATAAATGTCAAAATGTCGAAAACTTCTCAAACAAATACGCAGCTTTAGAACGTAAACTCAATTAAAACTGCTTGGTTATGTAATTTCGCAGATCTCTATTGCCTACATTATTTTCAATTATTGGGCCTTAACATTACCGCTAGATAAGAGGAAAAGCGGTTATTTTTATATTGATATCTTCCTCAAGACATGTTCTATGAATTCAGCGTACGTCTATATAGGGTGCATATTTACTATTTGAGAATGCTTTAAATTGATGCTAAAGATTTTCCGCATATATAAACTTTGCGACGCAATGTCAATTAATATGAATAAATCTAGAAATCTAAGTATTATTTATATGAAACCACTGAAATCTCACATATTTTGTTGGCAAACCGTTGAATATTTAATAATACTAACGTGAGAAGGGTCGTGCGGTGCTCGCCTGCCTTTGTAGGTATTCTAAATGCTTGTTTCTGTCTCTGGGAATTTAATTACGATAAAGTTTAACTCTTATTAATATCCATGCACTGGTACGTTATTTCATAAAGTAGTATAGTACCTACTAGTGAAACAGGTAAAATATCATGCTCCTGACTTTATCCACTGCACTTTACAAGTTATTCACGATTCTAAAACATTGTTGAAGAAGAACGATGTATGATGTTCCCTTTTAACATACTTACATTAAAATTTCAAAGTTGTTGTTCTTTTAATCTTATTATATTATTGTACTAGCTTTACGGCGCGGCCGCGCCCGAGCGTATGTCGGTTATCGCGCAAAAACATTAACATGTTTTTGCGCAGTTGGATAAAAACTATTTTATGTTTTTTCCCGGGTCTCAAACACTCAATTTCATTCAAATCGGTCCAGTAGTTTTGGCGTGAAAGAGTAACAGACAAACAGACAGAGTTACTTTCGCATTTATAATATTAGTACTGATGTGTAGTGAAAAATCTAGTTTTGCATAGGAATCATATACAACAATAAAAAATCATCATATTTACAATTCCAGAACCGGGTAAAGCAAAATCCTAACGACCTTACGCATTACAACCCACACGCTGAAATGGCCAAACCGAAGCCCGAACTGAAGCTCGAGATACGAAACCCTGAGCCGCCGAAGCGAAACCCACAGCCACTAAACGTGCGTGACTTAGAAACCAGGACCTCTCAGACGGAGAAAAGCCAAGGAGCGACCACACCCAAGACTATGAGCACAGCGCTGAGCAACAGGCATCCCGCCGAGGATACCACACTTGACTTTTCCTACGATAACATGGGCATGAATGTGACACCTCCCGAGCAACCCGCTGCAAGTCACAAGTTCTGAGACCAGGCTGTCAGTTTCGGAAGCGAAACTGTAATTTTAATCTACCCCCCCGAACCTACGACACCGATTCCGATATATTGAATCATCTGTATAACGTTTAACGCTCACAAAATTTTAGTAATAATATTAATTATTGATATATTTGTAGATTGTACGCTAGTGAACGTTTTAGAGATTTCTAAAGAGATTTTTAGATTTTGATCTTAATTATGTAATGTTTAACTATATCTGTATATTACGATACTTATAGTGAATATAAATAACTAGTATTACAAAATTAGTCAAATATTCGTAATGTGGTGGTGGCTTTATTTCTCATTAGCTAAGATATATATATTAGGCCAAATTGAGTATTGGACGAAACGCTAACAAAACGTCCCAGGTATTTATTCGTCATGAAATCTACAATATTATGTTCATTATATTTTTTCTCCAAAAGAAATATTTTTCCCGCACATGGCGCCATTTCATCACATGTTCTAATGACCTATTTCAAATAATGTTATCTACGGAGAATTTGAACATATACATGCTAATTTCATAGATAGTCATTGCCACTCAAAAACCTCCTAAATTATAATAGTCACATTACATATAGTTTTGTAATTTTTTGGCGTCCTGCTTTACTTTTTACCTTTACAGGAATTGATATAAAAGTTAAACTATTTTAACACACATGTCATACGAGTGTATTTGTACTTGCTGTTAACATCATATTTGGATTTCGTGCCGAAATACCATACATGAACTCGTAGACACAACATATTGAAAATTGTTAAAAAATAAAACCTATTTGAAATTAATGCTCAATGAAATTATTCGAAATTTTGGTAAACTAATTATTATTTATATTAGATGATCAGAAATTGGTTTGTATATATAGGTATAATAATAATATATAATTATGTAACGTTATATCTGAGCCCTTTGTAGAGCAGCTAAGATTTTATGCGGGCAATTCACTTGGCGCATCTTATTCATATACTTTATGTGTTTATATGTTGTGAATATTCTTCATATTTGCTTGAATGAGACACATAGTGCAAATATGTGACGAAAACGTATTTCCATTCAGTCATCAACTTCTGTTGACATTGAAGAACTCGAAAGGGCCAAGAGTCCTTGCTTTTTTGTTTTTCATTTCATTTCAAACGAATTTTCTAATTTTTGTTTTTGCTGACTTAATCCATGTGAAATGGAATATTTGTGATATTTGAAATACATCAAATAATGCGCCACAAATGCGTGGTACAGCAACATGAATATACGCTACCCCAAGTGAACTGCCCTAACTTCGTAGTAAACTACTTATAAATATTAAGAAACAATACATTGTAAAAGTACTTAAGTAAATATACACATCACATAACTTAAATATAATTATAGATTCATAATGATATCCGTCCAAAATTGGAACATATTAATTGTTATATAACTTTTTAGACTTTAGAAATTGCACGGCATTAACACAAACATACTTATCACAATAGGCAATATAGTAGAATTAAATTTATAAGAGCAGGTTTTAAGAGAACATTATATAAATCAATATATATACATATTTAAAATAATGTTGTTGCAATAGAAGTAATTCGACCTCGACGTGTCGTTAAACTGTCGTGATGAGGTCATATTGCTAAATGTTACATTGTAGATACGAAGACATTTTAATAATTACGAATACTATGTATGTCATACAAGATCATAGTTATATTAACATTGGCGAACGTAATACATCGCTGCGCAGACCGCTTAGCATATTAGACAGGGGATTTTTTATAGCATAGCTACACTAGGATAACTGCACGACTCGCCTCTTAATATTATAAAAAAATATTGAATTTCTAAGTCTCTTTAATGCATTTAAAGTCTGGCAAAGCTATCTTTTACTACTGTTGCTAGCCGTTGACCACAGTCCTCGCTGTAGGGATATCTATATGAGATAAAAGCTGCCTCTGAGTGTAAATTCGCATTTATTTCTATCCTCTTTCATTAAATAGGTAGCAGTCAGTGAGCAATAAGCTGCGGACAAACAAAGCAGCAAGTTGAATTTATCGCACCCTTGTGAATGAGGAAGGTTCTCACAGAATATGCACAAAGTGAAATATAAAACACAATCTCTACAGTTAAATAACTTTCTCGAATTCAGTCACGTAGTCTTTTAGCTTACATCGTGCAATGATATACATTTTAACGCTTTCAACTTTAATAGTGCTCAAGGGACTTCGTTTCAGCTATTTAGAAATCTAGCTTTGTGAGGAAGCGGGCTTCGATGCACGCTATGATAAAATTTTGTCGTAGCGTTTTGTGCTACGGAAACTACACACCTAGTACTCGTTGTAGGACTCTTTGAGTACGTGTTCGTCTAGAGAAGTACTGCCATTATAACTAATTCTACCGCCAAGCAATTTCTAGTTTGATGGGTATGTATGCTGGGGAAATCACAGGCATATGAGACACAACACAACTTTATGTCTGTCACCCTGGACAGATGCTGTGCAATTCGTTACTTGTGACGAAATACATCTATCATATAGGTAACGGTTATCACTTGACACCAGGTAGGTTGATGACTGTTCCGTAACATCACAACATAATCACACAAGAAGAAACTATAGGTAGGTAGATATCCGCTTTTTATCGCGCGACTAATGCCTCCACAAAATCGTATGTTCATAATAAAATTATGAACTATGGTATACCCACTTATTATGATAAGCAGGTTGGTAAATGGGTGTGATGACAGAAAAATAGCTTTGTCTATAAATATCGCCGTGATAGCATAGAAGCATTTTGCCGTCTAATGAGACAAGCACAGCAACTGAACGGGGGATTAGATAGCGATAGGGTTTGATAACATAAATATCTATAATCTTTTGCTACTGTTGATAGCCTTTGACCACAGTACTCGCTGCAGGGATACCAATATGAGATTTAAGCTGTCTTTCAATGTTAATTCCAAATAAATCAACTCTTGCTAACCGGTGAAATCTACGTAGAATTCATAAGCCTACCAATAACATTCCTATGAATGAAATCCTAGGAATACAATCCAGCGTTTCAAAACAGCGTTCGTCGTAGCGTATTATTTTGCTTCACATGTTTATTTTACCAAGAGCACTTTTTCATGTGCCTTTGACGATGAGGTGGAATTTTACTGTAGTATCAATGTTTCGAAGAATTTGTTCAAAAATTAATTTGAATATCCAACTGGACATAATTCGTATTTCAACTGTAATTTTGTATATTCTGGCATTCCGTGAATCACGGAGCAAGGTATTTATGGTTAGTGAATATGTTTTGTTACATTTCAAACATTATCCATGAAGTATACACTTATATATAAGTATAATAAACCATATACACTTTCGTTTGAACAAATTTTAATTATATAAAAACAATCACGGCTGAAACATAATGTATTGTTTATCCGTATAAAAAATCACAATAATTGACACAAATACTATTATTAGCGATAATGTAGTTATCAACCATTACCTACTCAAAATGAAAAACTTTGAGTAATCGTCTCTAACCGTCTCGTGTGCTTAACTTAATGATTACTATGATTGTTTTGATTTAGGGCCTATTTCGGAATGTTCGAGTAAGTTCCGGTTTTACTACCCGGAACATATTTATTAAACAAAGTACTATCTTTGCGTTTCACAGTCATCGATTTAGCCTATCCATCGGTTAAAGCTTGAAACGCGCTGCATGTTAACTGTCATATCTATCAATCAATTATTTTAAGTTGCATAGTAACCCGAAACTTTATTATGACATTCTGAAACGGGCCCTTAGTATAACATTTTAGAATATAAAGTGAGTATCATCATAAAATCATGATATGTTTAGAAAGGGTTTACTTATCAAATACTGACAGACTTTACCTACTATTACAAAATTGATATACAATGACAAATAAAGTAATAAAAATAAATAAATGTGTAATAGTAATTAATAAACTAGCGATATCAAATCGACAGATAAATACTCTCAAATTACTATTGGTCTCAAACTGCAATAAATGAATTTCCAATTCGCCGTTATTTAAAACTATTTTACATTACTTCCACAGTTTATTCCATCTGATGGCACGTAAAATGAAGTTTTAAATTCCCTTGAATTGAATTGTGAAATTTTTTATGATATTTTTATTATACCTTTGATCCAGAATGAAAATACTATTCTGAATTTGTTAGCGTGAAATTAGACAACATCGCTATATATTTTTGTCAAAAATTATGCACAAGTTATAACAAAAATCACTTTCTGTGCACGCTAAAAATATTATGTGCCTAAATATTGATATATTGGTAGAACAAGCCATCAACACGATATTTCTTTTATTTTGTACGATTTTGTAATGACGATGACAATCGTGATGCATTTGTAGCGCTCTAATTATATTAGTTTTATATATCTAAGTGAAAATCTTTTAATGTTTTAGAAAAACATTTTTTGATTTCAACCTCATCTTTATTTTCTGAACTGTAAAAACTATACTACAAAACTGATATATTAATAATACATATACACTACATAATAACACTTCAAAGTCACGAGCAAAGTTTCTTGCGGCTTAGGTAATGGCACAATACGAACCGAACGGGTATTACCGAGGCCAGGTGCAAGTAGAGTTTCGGTGAATTTGTGTTTTAGTCGAGCTTATGATGATATATGTTTTTAAAGAAACTGCATTACACAAACAGCGAACTATGTTATTGAAAATAGTCGAAGTATTCACCAATTATTCGAAAGTTTTTACAGGTTTTTCAATATCTTTCTTAATCTGATAGAATGGACTAATAATAATAATAACTAATCTATATGTATCTATGAATGATATTAGTCAAAAACTGTTTAGCTTTTTTATACATCATATCTGTAAATTTCACAGAATGATCAATATTTAGCAATGCTAATACTTACAAAATTTGTAGGTGTATTCGAGACAATATGTTTTGGTAGCTTTATAAGGAAGTACTATAATATGTATATATTGGATTTAGACTTCAAGATGTTTGATTTTCGAGTCCAACTCGAGCAAATAAAAGTTATCAGCTTGGCTGAGGAAGTTTTTTTTATTCTTGTTTAATGTTTGTGTTATATGTACCTATAACATTGCTTAATTGTGCAAGACACGTTTATTGTATGTTAACAGTGGTATTGGGTGATGTTAAAATATATACCTTAGAACAAAACACATTGAATGCAAAAGTATTTGTTTTGTGGATGTTATGCAACTAATTTTCAAATACTGGGCTTACTAATATCTAACTCCCACTTAGCTTTGTATGGTATACGACAAACTATTAAACGATTAGACCTATCAGTGGAATAGCTGGTGACCACCCTGCAAGCCGCATCAAGTAAGTGTTATACCAAAATATGTTGCTCCAAAAACAAAAGGAATGGTTTTTTTCCTACATGTTCTATTGGTGGTAGAAATTTTAATAGTAGAACAGATGGTAATAACCCTTCACTGCACGGTAGCCATACATAACTTGTTCACAACAAACAAAGCTTTTTATAGATATCAGTAAAAAGGCTTCTTGCATTTGTTGAACTCCAATGTAAACAGCAGTGCAGTTCAGACCAAGCAGCCAAGTCAAATCTACAATTTCTTTTGTATACATCCTTTTCACCCCTCGAGAAATAACTGTCTTTGGTTCACTATCACCCCACATCAACAAAAAAAAGTTGATTTCTGTTGTATTTTTTTTTTTCGTATTTACATTCGTTTCTCATTAATGTAGAGTGCCTACTATATTTAGCACAGCATTTTGGTACTTTTTGCGTTGAAATCGTGCAATAAAATCGCCTTTGCGTCACAGCTTTTCACTTCCGTTGAACCACGAAATGGTAAAAAGTTTATACATTAATAAAGTAATCTTTAAACGCCGAACGTTTAAAGATTATTTTGGATGATCAACAAGATTACATCAATTATTGTTGGTTCTAATTCTGCCGCAGACTAGAATATAACCACATGGTGGTAGGGAATTTAACGAACACTTGCCTGACTAATTATCATAGAGAAAAATATTTCTTCTTGCAGCTGGTCTAAAGAGCCAGTATCTTGTTCTATCTCAAAAGCTTACCATTCATAAGTACTAAAAATATTTAATAACTGCCCTGTCTGGGAGTTTTCCAGGAACATTTGAAAAGGACTAACATCTTTTACTTCATTTTGTGCAAGCTTTATGCACGTATTTTCTGCGTAATTTTGCTCCTGAACCCCTTGCAAAAGCAAAACTAATTGAAAATGTTTTCCCTTATCACGTTCAAAGGAAGATGTAAATTAATGAACTAGATTAATTTTTAACTAGGTAATAATAGCACAAAGCAAACGCACTGGGAACTAGAATGTTTAATAAACTTCAGTATTTTCAATTTTAATATGCTGTCTGTGTCTTTGATGAGGTGAAATATGCAGCTCAAAGGGGAGTACCACTAATAATGTTGTTTTCACATGAATATGATACATAATTGGTTATATTGTCAAATTTTGAATGAATCGCATTTTTATTCTCAAATACTTCATGAATTACTTTATATTTGAAATATTTTTCAGTTATACGATTTGACTCGTACTAACGAACAAAATTGGTTAGGTATATTACGCCCAAGTTACAATTTTAAACAATATTTCCACTAGTAGATATGCAATAGATGACGGGTCGGTCATAAATCTTAAAGAATAAGTAGGTACGTTATCTAGGCCCCAACTCAAATATACGTCATTATTTAACGCTTAAAATATTAATATTGAGCTTCGTACCATGGCCGACATAAAACTATAATGTTCATAGATAATGTAAGTTTATTTTAAAGATATTTGGTAGTGCGAAATAAAATTGTAAATGTCAGGTTTTAATATTACTGAATTAATATTGTTGGGCCCCTGAACAGGGAATTACTTAATTCATTCACATTAGAATGAACATACATTTTACTAACTATTAATATCTACTATGTCAATGTACGATAGAATAATGATTAAATAATTAAGGTATATCGTTAAAGTTAACGTATTATTCGTCGTATTTAAATAATAATTGTTTTATAATGTGTTAGCGTAATTTAATGTATTTATAAAGTCCATACAATACATTCCATTAGTTAGGAAGTTTTTTTTCTTTATTTTTTAATTTAATTGTTGGTAAAATGTAATGTTAACATACTTGTTGATAATTTTTCAAAATACAGGTTTATGCTTTTTTGAGCCAAATTGACTAATATAAATGTTGCCCCGTGGTGTTAAGGTCTAGAATTACCTTCGCCTTTTCTACCATGTCTCTTTGAGTGGTGATATGCCATATTCCCCACGCTTGGCAGGTGGGTCGTGGTTGCCGTACAAGATTGCAGTTCTGAGAAGGTGCTGCTGCCTGCCTCCTGGCATATTTTTCATTAGGCATGGGGAAAGGTCTGAGGTAATTCTGGACTGGCAATCCACAGGGCGACATATATTTTAGAAAAATAAAGTAACAGCTTCTCAATTAATCACTTAATTTATTTTTAATTAGGGTTAAGTTAACGAATTTCTAGTAAATATTAACTCTAGCGGCAAAGTGCACTTAAATCGTTAATAAATTTTATGTTTCATGTATCACATAAACATCTCTCTACTATTAACTAAGTACTATTTTTTCTAAGTAAATTCAAAATGTCAATTTGTAAAATACAATCAGGCCATAGTATTAACGTCATGTTTTCTAGAAAGAAACCAATCCATTAATATTTTAAAACTTTCCACAAACAAAAAATTTTTTCTTTAGATGTTAAATATTACTATTTACAAGAGTTAAAACGTAGTTAGATGGATTAGAATTTAAATATTTAATGCAGTAAGTTAGTTTTTAGTTTTTGATATAATAAATTTATTATTTGAGTAAGCAGGTACTTTAGGTTAAAGTAAAAACATAGATTTGTATATATATGAGAAGCCTTCAGGAATCCGTCCCATAGTTAAGATCTGAATATTCATGTTAATAAAGAATATTAGTTATTAAGGGTTTTGTAGTTCTAGCTTATTATACATAAATGTAATCTTCATAGATACTTTTGGTATACTATATATACACAACTAACAACTTTTGTTAGTATGGCAATGATAAGGATTATTATTAAAATCGTTGGATTTAGCTAGACCTTAGGTTCTGTGCACTTTTAAATGTTTAACTTTAGAAACTTTTATATATGTATATGCTTAAAATAGAAATTGATGGAGTCATATAAAACTTAACTAGTTACTGTAGCATTTCCTAAAGTCGAATAGTCATACGTACGTACATATGAGAAGATCGAACTGTCTCCGAATCATACAGTAAATCAAAGTGTTAGACACTCGTTAGACCGTTTTATTGACAGCCTAGTGGAGGTACAAATTTCAAAGATTATTAAGATTGTGACAATAATATTTAATATCAGCCTCTGCGTCATCAGAGACATCAGCGACATCACTGACTATATATATATAAGCTTTAAGTTCTTATTATATATGTTCTATTGTGTGTTCTATTATATATATATATATATATAATAGAACTTAAAGCTTATTGCCATGTCATATTCATCTTCGTAGTCTGTACTCTCAAAAAAGAGTTATCCTGTTTGAAATACGAATTATAAAAAAACCTGTAGGTACATATTAATTACAGTATTTAATGTTTGAATATTATAGTCCAGTCACTTTTTCCAATATTAGAATATCAGAATTATTATAAAATTTCTAACTGCCTCGTTTTTACTTATTTTGCATGGATCATGGTTGTTTTTGCAAAGAATATCCTGTCTTATTTAATAGGGGTCAGTTTCTGATTTACTTTTGGTACAGTTGGCGTGGCGTCCTACTGCTTTCACATCTGTCACTTTACTGAAAATATTTAAATGAATGACCGTAATCACAAGAAGGTTCCAAATTAAGTAATAAAGTTTATATACTTGTATTGGTGAAAGCCAAATATACAACTTACCAGGCTGATATTAATTTATCATTAATGGTAAAAAATATAGCGTGTATTGTTATGTCTATATATAACAGAAGTTGATTCTCATCTTGTTTTATTATGTACCTTACCTGGTAAGCATATTTATTATAGATTTCTTATTTGCTAACTTTTGATATTGTAACTGATAACGTAAGTACTAGATTCACATACCTACTCCAAAACAAACTTTATATTCCTAGCATATACCTATGATTCTATGTATCGGTTATAATGCAATAAATTTTTTTAACAAATAATTATTCGTTTATTCTATGTGTTTCTTTATATTCCTACCTAGTATATTTGCAGATCATATTTTTTCGTCTTTTGTGAAAATCGTTGTTATAGATTTATTGATTCGAAAATCGTTTATAGTATTATTTTAAATATAATTATGTACCTATCATACGTTTATTACATGATATATTAATTATATTAAATAAAAATTAAATTTTCCTTGTTTCTGTGATCAACAATTTTTTGCTTGGCAAATTTAATAATAGCACTATTTGTATTATTAAGTATGAGCACAATAATACAGGTCCTGCAAACAGTGCATTATGTGAACGATAAGTAATTTTGTGACCATGTTGAAAAACTTAACACCTAATTTTAAACAGAGTTTTACAAAGATTTTGAATTAACATGATCTTCGGCATCTGTCGTCGATCGATCGCTGGATATTGACAGGTGTATCTCTAACGGTTTTCAAAATTTACTATCATTTCAAACAGCTAGGACGCACGCTAAGTGAAAACATGTTTTTTTAGAATGGAAAAAGATCTCATAGTCAGACAAGTCATCTATCAGGACTAAGTTGGTTTGTTATACTATCGTAAATTGCCAATATACACAGAAACAAAATGTTCATCGTCTCATCTGGAAATAACTATATTTTACACACAAATTTTTAGGAAGATTTCAGAAACCCACACCGTCTTCTGAGATTTTTTTATTTTTCTACCAGGAAATTAACCTCTAAGTGCACTAACATAAACGTATGTTAAACAACACACATACCTTCATTTCACTATCACAACAAAAATAATTAATTGTAATAAATATCTCTCTAAATCTCTCCCTAAATACCAAATACAAGCATCACCGATTTCTGCTAGTAATCTCTACTTGTACCTCGCCTATACTTTTTGTATCTCCTTTTGCTTGGGTAGTCATCATAATCACCAAGAACTTTTTGAAGTTTCTTCCTCAACATCTTATTCTTATGTTTTTCTAATACGTCTGCATAGGCATCTGAGAAGGGTAGAATATTAAGTCCTCCATCTTCTGTCACCAAACCCGGCAGACCTGGAACCATGCCTGCTTGTGGTCGAGCTCTGTAAGCCTGATATGGGTTGTAATAAGGCACTCCTGGCACCCCGGCTACTGGTAACATAGGGTTGGTAGGATCTAATGGAATACCATAAGGAAGCGGTATTGGTGACGGAAACATTGGAAATGGTGCACCAGGCATCGGTAATTGTGGTGCAGGCATCAGTGAAGGTGGTGGTGCTAGAAATGGTGGTGCCATCGGGTAAAACTGTGGCACAGGATATTGTGGCTGCATCGGTGGCAAAGGGAATGGGTAAGGTTGTGGAGGAAGAAGAACCGGCATTGGCAAAGGCATCGGCTTAGGTTTTGTTCCGGGTTTGAGGTCTTTATTAAAGCAGTAGTCTGGAATATTCCTTGGATACCAAAATAATGGATTGCAGGGATCTTCACCTGGTATTGGTAAATTCAATGGCTTGAAATTTATAGGTTCTATGTAATTTAGACCGGAAATGGAACATGACACCCATGTTGCAGAATATGTGACGAAGAGTACCTACAATAAAAATATCATGATATAGCTATATACATTTAAAAACCCATCAAAAATTATAAAAAACCCATAGTATATATACCTTCAATAACAACATTGAGTTTTTATTATGCACACTTGTTAGTCAACACATAGTAAAAGCAACCATAAGGGTAAATTAGTAAATCGTAGAAATAATTAACAGCAGGCACTCAATGTGAGTGTTTAAGAGCACAACAATCATTTAACTTTTCCTATAGTTCCATTACAATAAGTAATTGTTTTCAACAGAAACTCATTGTTCTTGCTAAAATTCCATTGTTATAGTCATTTTTTTGCAATTTACTAGCTCTATTGATTCCATCAAAGATTTCATAATAAAATTATCGCAACTTTCTTTATCGATACTGTTTGTACATTATAAAGTAACATACTCATACTTACTATTTATTCTATCACCAAACCATTATTTTTTTGTTTCTTAGCTTTTTTCTTTCCAATTCCATGTAGTTTTTTAACATCAGTTGTCTTTTTATTGTTTTTTTTGATAAGATTAACAATGTCACCCTCATTTGGGTTCTTCTCTGTACTATTTATTTTCATGTCAGAGGGAAGTACAATCTTACCAAAGAAATAACCATCTTCAGGTTCTTTTGGACGAGCATCCGCGTAAGCTTGTGCAATTTTTTTAATCATTTTTTCACTTTGTTTGGAAATCGGTTGTTCATACATAGCTACAGGTCCATAGTTTGACATGGCTACTACAGGAGCTGTAGGATTTTTATTAACATCTCTTCTTATCAATTCTAGCATTATTTCGTATGGTGGTAAATATGACAAGAGTTCGGCTTGTTCATTGTCGTACATACTCATACCTTCAAAATTATAGGGATAACCACTGTCAGGGTCGTAAGTAGGGTAGTTTAGTTCTGGTTCAGGATATCTATAGTAATCAAAACGGAGTGAGTAGATATCATCTACTTGTTTGGGCCGTTTCCTTACAATGCGAACAGGTGCTCTAGCAGCGGTAGCAACTCGTGATCTTATAAGTTTTTCAAACATTTCAGCGCAGTGCTCGGGTAAATGTAGTGGATGCCAGTAAAATGGATCACATTCGTGTAAGTTTCTGTATCTTTCTTCAAAATCAAAATGGTCAAGGTAAGTCACTCCGGCAATAGACTGCTGCGTAATCGTCGTCATTCCTAGATTCAAAAATATAAAAACTTTCCATCTCATCTGTAATAATAAAATTTCCTTCATTTGTATAAAGTTTAATTATTTTAATTATTTTGTTATATTATTAGTATAAAGTTTAGTTATAAAGTATAACTGCAGAAATATTAGAAATACAAACAGTGTAGGTACTAATCAGCCTATATAACCCTTTAGCATGATGAAACAAATACGCAAGAAAATAATGAACCATTAATCTCTAGGTTTATAAATTACAATTAGTTGTGAAAGTATCTACTATATGATTAGAATGTACATTGTACAGTCGTGGTATGAAAAGGTTCATCACCTTAAACTCAACTTTTGCTTGCACTCGTGCAAGAAAAATTACTGCGAACATTTTAATAAATGTTAAGTTTTGTTACTATTACTACACATACAGTACTTTTTTGACGGAACCTACGAATGAATATTATTTATTCGTAACCTTCTTACGAAAAAATATTTATTCATAGGACAGAACGATTGAGGACTTTTTATTGACATAACTATTATTGGGGTCAACCTTGGTCCGGCCTTCTTGGTCCATTAGTTTCTATTTTCCCATCGCCGCACTTTTTAACCCCATAGGTTCTCTATCGCGTTTAAATCTGCAGATCTTGCTGGCCTGGGAATCACAATGCGAACAGTGTGCGTGCAAGCGTTGTCCTACACGTAGCTCACGAGGTAAATCAAGATATACGCTACGCACACTTGCAAATAAATGTAAATAAAACATAAACGAAAAACATAAGAAATGTAACATGCTAACAATAAGAATAAATGAGATGATAAACAATAGTTTTAATTCATAATAAACAAAGAGGATTTAGTCACTACTCTAATCATACAGATTAAACTCAATAAAAAGGTATTATATCTCTAAATGATCTTCTTAGTTAAGATCTAAAATCAAACAACTAGGCTTTATGCAATTTTAAACCTTATTCATAAATAATTAAACATAATTTTCTGTGTAATAGTCTGTTCTGTTAATTAGTTTGATGTGCTCGCGGAAAGTTAAGCAAATCAATTTGAAAGTTAGCGAATCTTTTCAATGCGCGTGCTTGTACCGTACTTGAATTTAAAAAGTTTTGAATAACGTGCACAAGTCATGAAATAATGTATCTTTGTGTGCTGTCTAACACGTAATCAGCCAAAAATATGAATATTGATTAAATTAATTCAATGTGTGTACTCTCAGAGAAACACCAGTGCCTATGTGGGCGGAGAAACGAAATAATTAATTTTGATTGAATTGTAAATGAAGCGTAATGCATCGTGGCTACGCTAATGAGTAACCCTAATTACCTGAAATTAATCAAATATGTGAATATGTGTAAATAATATATTAAACATTCGTACGAAGTGCATTTATTGAACCTAGTAATCAAATGTCTACCTATGTATCTACAATGTAATTTTATTATTGAGAGCATTATTTGTGAACAAAACCTGATATGTGTGAGTCGAACTCATACACTGAGCTCCTCGGTCCCCACAGGCCTTCGAAATTGCCAAATGTGTAAATCGGGTATCGCTCTATTATGGTTATATTTAAACAATTTGGAAACCCATTTTCACGTACGTTAATCAACCGATTAGGTCTAGAGCGGTTTCGTGACCGTCATTATATAGTGGCAATTTTTATATTTCATGTTGAAAAACAATTCATAAGTGCTAGTTTGGTTGTAGAGGTAGTAACAAAAATGATTGAAAAGCGACAACTTTGTCGGTCCAAAAATTCGTAGTTTGTAAATATACAAATATGTTAGTACCTACTTAAATAATACTGAAAACTAATACATTGAGCTCTAGACTCGAGACATCCCACATGTTGGAGTACAAAAAAGGTATTGGTTACATTTGTATGTATTATACTCTCCTAAAAAATAATTATATTAAATATGTAAGTGATTCAATATTTGGTTTTTTCAACATTTAACAAAAAGAAAATTATAATCCTAGTTTTCAACTCATCGTAGTTTACGACCTTGTCTCGTTATATACGGATAGATGGCTAGACAGATGGACAGACGGTAGAATAATATGAATATCCCTATTCTTATCATTCTGCCGTCTGTCTATGTGTCTGCAAAAGATCCCTCTTTTGCTCATTGCCAAGGTAGCAACCTAAAAACTGTTATACATACAGGTACCTGTATGTATAACAGTTTTTAATTAATCATGCATAATAACGGGCAGGTATATATTTTGTGAGAAAAAGACACATTTTATTATAGAAAGTTGTCTGCTGAAACTTTAAAAACCAGAAGGGCTAGAACACAATTAATACAAATAATCAATGAGTTATGTGGTGTTTTTTTATTGTAAATTTTAACTTTTGGACCGTTTTGTTGGAAGTTTTTAATATTGGACACTTTTGTGTGTTATTATTATATACACATAAAGAAGAACACATGCTTTACCTACCTAAAATTATAATGAGATAAACAAGAAGAAAAAGTGTTAAAATAAATACTAATCAAAGCGATCTCTTAAGAGTTCGGAAGAGTAAAGAGTTCACCCCACTTATTATGTATAATATTATAAATTAAAGTAATACACACCTTCGCAGATTTTCTTTTGATTTTTGAATGTCAGTTTCTTTCATTAGCTCTTTATTAGCACCTAGTTATCGCATTGTTTCATACATTTGTCGTCACTCTTTGTCTCGGACCACCTGTGCGCTTATGCAACTTTCACATCTATACACTTTGCGTTGAAATACACATGAATTATTCTATCATATTTCGTCTCAGGATAAAAGTTGAGCAATAATTATATTAAATAAATGTTTGCCTAATCAAGTTTCATTTCAGTATAGTTTTTCTGTAAATAAATAAAGTATCTCCAAAACAATAGTTTCAAACTATCAGATAGAGATGTGATGGATACATTTACACTAATATTTTATATCTAAAACATACACATAAAATATGAAATATTAATATTATACAAACAAGTACATAATAACGCTGTTTCTTAAAAAAATTCCGAATAATATTTCATCGATAATATTTATATACCATATTTTACGTAAAGCAAATCTACTAATATTATTTTAAAACACAAACAATGCACAGATATGTATTTCTGTCGGTCAGTTATCTTTTGACCTTAATTATTTTGTTGATTGTAGAACTATTTTACTGCAGCATTTTGATACGATATTTTTTTTCTACGTTTTCCAGCTCATCAAGAAATGGACAGTTACAATAAAACCACCCACACCACGACAATTGTAGCTGAATTACGCGCAGGGTTGAGTCCAAAAACTTTTTTATTGTTCATGTTAGGTTCGCGTTTGACCACACCCTGTCTGATGTTAAGCATTGAGGTTGAAGATAGAAGAAGAATAATAGAGATAAATAAGCGGTTCCAAATTAGTACCTACTTTCACTAAGTCCACTATTAACAATGTCAGATAATTAATGTCTTAACTTTCTAACATACACCCCATTTTTGACGAGATGCCTTAAAACATCTCAATCAATAGAAAAACAAATCATCAATCAATCAAATAAATGGCGTCCATGTAAAATTACTATTTTCACTTATTTTCTATCAATTTGAACGGAGATATAATCGTTGTCCACACGTTGCAGTGCAAAGATATAAAAACCTTATTTCAATAGCAGTTTTACTAATTTTTGTACTTGAGTAATGAGCTTTGAATTTAAGTCATATCCTTTGGAGCCGCGATGCTGTGACACAGATATAAACATATGCAAATACAATCTTACAGACGAAGGCTGCAAAGTTAGGACACCCCTGTTTTTCCACCGACGATCAATAAATTTACTTGTTCGTAGGAAACGCTTTCAATTTACTAACCTGTCAATCAAGGAATATTAAAATACTTTTTCTTTGTTTGGAGATGATTTACTAGTTTTTGGCAATTCCGGGTATCTTAATAATTTGATAATGACTGGTAGGATCACTATTGGAGGTCTGTCAACACATTTATCTGAAAAAAAAATGTCAACTACATTATTATATATTATCAGAATGTGCTTAGGAGAAAGTAAAAATACTATTAAGAACATCTATATATTTACATAAATTTTACGGACCTGCTAGTCTTTGACCACTATCTTATCTGGATGGTAAGTGATGATGTGGTCGAAGACGTTGTTCGGGCTAACCTAGAGTTACGGGCTCTCAATAACAGCTGCTGAAACACAGAGCGTTTGCTTAGAGAAAGATTTTCTGCTTTGGGATGCTAGCTATAGGTATTTGCAAAATGCCCTACATTGCTATAACGACTTTACCCACGCTTGGTAGGCATCTTGGGGATCTAATATCAAACTATACTTTCCTTATAATATAATATTATATTAGTATTTTTTTGTAGATTTCCATATCCAAAACTTAGTCAAAAGGAAAATGATCAATGGTGAATGTTCACCGAAAGGAACGCTCAAAAAACGTACATCCCTTGTCACAAGTCTATGAGAAAAAGATCTAATACAAATAAAAAATGAACGGAACCGACTTCCAACACTGAAAATTATGAAATAACTAGCAAATCGGTTATTGGTTTTGAACCATGCTGAATTAAAACACTGACCCCACATTAGCATGTTCCGATATACACAAGTTATTTCATAGTTTTCAGTGTTAAAAGTTGGTTTCGGATTTTTTTATGTGATAAAATGACTACGTACAATATCATTCACTCATCTAGTGTTCATCGTCTACAGCAAATATATTTATCGGTAGGTAAGCGAATATATTTTTCAATTAATTGACTCTAACTTAAAAATTACTTAACCAATTTTGATGAAATTTATATTGGACCACTTTGGAGTTATCCCTTTTCAATAAAAAAAAAATTATCTCTGTAAAAAGTAATGCGTGGTTACACTTTAAAAAATATACGCTTCGACTGAAAAACCTCCTCCTTTTTTGGAAGTTTTTAAAAATAACTTTACTTATAGCGTTTTCGTTGAATCAAATAACTAATAAATTCAGATATATAGTATCCTGTCTTATAATACCTATAGGGTTCATATTTTCTACTCTATAATATATCCTATGATGATGATATATCTGGGTGATAATTAGGTAAAATAAACGTATTATTTGACCTATATTAATAAATCTATTAAGATATATTGAAAGATAAAAGTATGGTTAACAATTAAAAAACTACTTTGTTAATACATTATTGGTTTCTGCTCAGTAGGAATCAATAGAGTCAAGTTGATGTAAATACTATCAGTTCTCTATATACCTACATTCTACTTTTATGTGCTTACGCTACTATATCATATAAACTATATGTTTAGGAATAATAAGTTATATATAATGATAAGGAAAGTCGTAAATCTGTTTGAATTTATTTTATTTAACTGATATTGAACAATGCACCCCATTTCCTTCTATTGTATATTTCGAAGCATTAACTATGAGCTTTATTAGGCTCGTCTCAGTTCTCTGAAAATAATTAAGTTATATAATAGATCACAATGTACGGGTCCTAGCTTTTAATGCTTGACGATTCACATTGGCCAAGCTTTTTCCCAACAATTTGGCCAACGTTTCAGTCCTTCAGCACGCAATCATAGGGCATTTAGATTGACAACCGTAAGTTCTTAGAAGGGAGTACGTACTTGTACTCTGCTAAGAGTTCATGCTATTCCATTAATTCTTATAATACTAGAATAGTATTTAATACAGCAAATGTATCTAGTAATCACCATCATTATTATCACAACAACCGGAATGTCAACCGTTTAATAAGGTCTTCCCTCAGAAGACATAAAATAGTATTTTATATCTGTATGGGTCTTCCCCATTGGGAGGAGTTTGCTATATTCCCCACGTTTTCCAGGAGTCATGGGGATCGCAATAGAAGTTGTTAGTTATTCAGAAGGCGCTGCTTTCCACCTTTCAGTATATATCCCTTCGTCGCACCATCTTACACCATCCATGAATTAAAAGACATTGAAACCTGTCATTTTATAATTTTCCCTGTATTGTCTTTTGCGAATGTATGAAATTCTTCTTCCCTATGTCAAATTAACTATCTATTATATAATAATTCATAAGACATCTCACATGCCTCAGCCATCAAGCTTCAGCTTTGGGATTTGGATAAGGGAGGACAGAGATGCTGGCTACCGCCTGTGCGGTCGTCCAGCTCCACCGGGTTTTGGGCGAGGGCCTGGTCTTACAATAGCCCTCCCGGGCGTAGAAGGCGAAAAGCGCCTTATACCTCCGTCTCCTGCGGACGCCGAAAACGTGCCGCTATTATAGGAGGGGTTGACAGCGAGCTCAAGGGCACCACTGTGGTTCGGACCTCGGCTTGTCTCGCTGTCGAGAGACATGGGGGGGATCGGAACAAAATGCCTCTGTGCAACTGCAGTGTTGCACAATTGGGCCCTACTGAATACTCTTTGACTATTTGGAGAGCAATTTATCGTGACCTTGTTTTTGCCTCGAGCTCGCCGGCGAGCTCGGTGTTTGATAGTGTGACCTCTAATTACCTCATACCTGGGGATTTTACCTCGATGACATGCGGATAACGCTAAAGCTGCCAACGTAATGGCTGCGATGGGGTCATCCGGGTCGTCTAATACCTGGTCGGCGACGGGGGGGTTTAAAGTGTGGGTCGGAAGAGGCAGTCGAGTAGTTCGATGCCTGGACAACCAGAGGGTACGGGTGGTGGGGGGCTCGATCAAAGTATCGGCGGGCGCAGTTCTTATTGAACTGTGCTAAAGAGGGAAGGTTTAGGTCACAATGCAACTCGCTATTCCGGACATACCACGGGGCGCCGGTTGCATTGCGAAGAAACGGTTTTGAATGACTTGGAGTTTATGAAGGTGGGTCTCACAAGCATGACTGAACACTACTGATGCGTAGGTCATGATGGGACGGATGCAGGCAGTGTAAAGTGTCTTCTTATTACTAAGAGACATTTTACTCTCTTTGCGAAGTAAGGGACCAAGGCGACCCATTACGAAGGCCGCCCTGTCACGGATAGTTTTAATATGATCTTCAAAGGTGAGATGACGATCAAGGGTGACTCCGAGATATTTTGTTCTACAAACCCAGGGAATGGGTTCGTCGAACAAAATTAGTGGTTTCGGGTAACGGGGGCGTGTCTTCTCAGTAAAGCACATGGCTGTGCTTTTAGCTGGGTTGACCGCGATGCGCCATTTTCGGAACCAGTCACTGATCTCGGTGACGGCCCGTTGAAGGGCGAAAATGGACTGTCTGTTGATATGCCACCCAGTGGTATAAATAGCGGTATTGTCCGCATATTGGGCTAGGAATACATTGGGCTGGGAGCGTGGGATGTCGCTGGTATAAAGCGCGAAGAGAATTGGTGATAGCACGGAGCCCTGAGGGACTCTGGCTCTGACTGGGTGGGGGGTGGAGAGGGTGCCTTCCACGCGATAACGAAAGGTTCTGGCTTTAAGGAAGTCTTGCAGGGTGAACACAAGACGTTCTGGCACTCCAAAGTCAGCTTTGGGTTTGTTTGTTTGTTTAGGGAGGACATAGATGCTGGCTACCGCCTGTGCGGTCGTCCAGCTCCACCGGGTTTTGGGCGAGGGCCTGGCCCTACAATAGCCCGGGAGGGAGAAGTGCCGAAGGCACTTCTCCCGAGACGGGCGTAGAAGGCGAAAAGCGCTTTCTACCTCCGTTTCCTGCGGACGCCGAAAACGTACCGCTATTATAGGAGGGGTTGACAGCGAGCTCAAGGGCACCACTGTGGTTCGGACCTCGGCTTGTCTCGCTGTCGAGAGACATGGGGGGGATCGGAGCAAAATGCCTCTGTGCAACTGCAGTGTTGCACAATTGGGCCCTACTGAATAATACTCTTTGACTATTTGGAGAGCAATTTATCGTGACCTTGTTTTTGCCTCGAGCTCGCCGGCGAGCTCGGTGTTTGATTGTGTGACCTCTGATTACCTCACACCTGGGGATTTTACCTCGACGACTTGCGGATAACGCTAAAGCTGCCAATGTAATGGCTGCGATGGGGTCATCCGGGTCGTCTAATACCTGCCGTGGTCGGCGACGGGGGGGTTTGAAAAATGGGATAGAAGAGGCAGTCGAGTAGTTCGATGCCTGGACAACCAATGGGTTCGGGTGGTGGGGCGCTCGATCAAAGTATCGGCGGGCGCAGTCCTTATTGAACTGCGCTAGAGAGGGAAGGTTTAAGTCGCAATGCAACTCGGTGTTCCGGATATACCACGGGGCGCCGGTTGCATTACGAAGAAAACGGTTTTGGATGACTTGAAGTTTATGAAGGTGGGCCTCACTAGCATGACTAAACACTACTGATGCGTAAGTCATGATGGGGCGGATGCAGGCAGTGTAAAGTGTCTTCTTATTACTAAGAGACATTTTACTCTCTTTGCGAAGTAGGGGACCAAGGCGACCCATTACGAAGGCCGCTCTGTTACGGACGGTTGTTATGTGATCGTTAAAGGTGAGATGACGATCAAGGGTGATTCCGAGGTATTTTGTTCTAGGAACCCAGGGAATGGGTTCGTCGAACAAAATAAGCGGTTTCGGGTAAGGGGAGCGTGTCTTCTCAGTAAAGCACATAGCTGTGCTTTTAGCTGGGTTGACCGCGATGCGCCATTTTCGGAACCAGTCACCGATCTCGGTGACGGCCCGTTGAATGACGAAATAGGACTGTCTGTTGATATGCCACCCAGTGGTGTAAATGGCGGTATCGTCCGCATATTGGGCTAGGAATACTTTGGGCTGAGAGCGTGGGATGTCACTGGTATACAGTGCAAAGAGAATAGGTGATAGCACGGAGCCCTGAGGGACTCCGGCTCTGACTGGGTGGGGGGAGGAGAGGGTGCCTTCCACGCGATAGCGAAAGCTTCTGGCTTTAAGGAAGTCTTGCAGGATGAGCACAAGACGTTCTGGCACGCCAAATTGGTATAGCTTGTAGATCAAGCCATTGTGCCAGACTTTGTCAAAAGCTTTCGCTACGTCGAGGAAGACTGCTAGCGTAGTCTGGGGTTTGGGGTACTTATTGAAGCCCTCAATGATGTGCTCCGTGAGGCGGTGCACCTGTTGGACGCATGAGTGTCCGGGTCTGAAGCCAAACTGCTCATCTGGGATAAGGTGGTGTTCCTTAGCATGGGACTGGAGACGGTTTGCAAGTAACCGCTCGTAAAGTTTGCCTAAGGCACTGAGGAGGCTGATGGGGCGGTAACTGGTGGGGTCAGATGAGCTTTTGCCTGGTTTGTGAATGCCAATGACATTTGCACATTTCCAGGTGTCTGGGAATAAGCAGTGGCTCATAGCAGCATTGAAGATGCTGACTAAGAGATGGATGAGAGGAGGAGAGAGGGTTTTAAGAACCCTGTTGGAGATGCCATCGGCACCGGGGGATTTGCGCGGTCGGAGGGCCTTGATCAGTCTCTCCACCTCAGCGTAAGTCGCTAAGGTGATTGGTGGGAGTTCAGAGGTGACCACAGAGCTTTTACGTTCGACTTCAGCATCCACCGAATCGAGGTGAGCTTGGTCAACGTGATCTACGTTAGGGGAACACTGAGCCTCTAGGCTATCAGCTAGGCACTCAGCTTTGTCTTCGTCAAAGAACGCTGGGACTAGTGGGACTGGTCTGTATAAGGGGGGCATGTCGTTATGGTTACTTCCTTTCAAGCCTCGCGCCAAGTCCCAGTAAGCATGGTGGCTTGGCACGAGGTTTGAAAGTTTATCGCCCCATTGTTGATCACGCAACTCAGACATGCGACTTTGAACCATGCGTTCAAAGTGGCGTTTCTTAGTTTTGTTCTCTTTACTGGGGTAAGAGTCGTAATGTCGGGTCACTGCTTTACTCTCCGTCACCAATCGTCTCACATCCGCTGGAATGACAAGGCGCCGGTCGTCCGGCACTATGACCTCCTTTGCGGATGCACCTACTACGGTGGAGAGGTGATTGGTGAACGAATCGATCGCAAGGGTTACGTCATCTTTTGTCAGGATGTCGTCAGGGATCTTGTCAAGGACCGGTGAACTGATAGCCTTTAGGGCATCGCCTACTTGCTTCCAGTTCACTATCGTCTTAGTGGGGCGGGGGAGGTCAGTCGTTGGGTCGGGACCTAGTCGCAGTATAATGGGTCGGTGGTCAGAGTGAAGCTCGTGAACCACTTCTATGGAGCGTAACCGGAGTGTTACGCCTCTGAGTAGCGCCATGTCAAGCAAGTCAGATCGATGGTCTTCCATATAAGGGTAGTGAGTGGGCTCAGTGGGCGCAATTATGTCAAAGTTAAGTTCTGCGATTAGGTTTTCAAGTGCAATACCTTTGGGATTGTTGACGTTACAATTCCATAGGATGTGCTTACTGTTGAAGTCGCCAATCAGAAGGACGGCGCTTCCTAATGAGAACAAGGCTTCTAAGTCAGCTCGGACGATCGGCTTGGAGCAAGCTTGGTAACAGGACGCTATGACTATAGGTTGATGACCAGTCATAGCTAGGAGGCAACAAGATGCTTCCATATTAACAAGAGTCGGGGTAGGTAGGGGAATGCAGTGCAGGGACCTTTTGTAATAGATAAGAGTGCCTCCCCCACGGGAGTTCACTCTATCATTACGTACCGTTCTGTAATTGGCAAACCTAGGGTTCGCCTTCCCCGGTTTTAGAAAGGTTTCCTGCACGCATAAGATATCGATAAGGTGGGTACAACAAAAGTCGTGGACGAGGTCACGTTGTTTGAAGAGGCCGTCAGCGTTAAATGACGCTAACGAAACTGAGTACGGTTTCGTGCGTTCGGTTGTACTACCCATAGTGGTTGTACTGGGGAGGGGCCTGGGGGACGAAGCGCTTAAGGGCGCTTAGTAAGTTTGCGTGTTCCAATGTGTATTGGATCACGTCCGCTGGGGATTGAGCGTATTGCATCTTGTGGAATAGCTCTTGTTTTTTTTTTTTTTTTTTTTTTTTTTATGGTTTATAGGTTAGCCTTTGACCACTATCTCACCTGATGGTAAGTGATGATGTGGTCGAAGATGTTGTTCAGGCTAACCTAGAATTACTGGCTCTCAAGGACAGCTGCCGGAACACACCGTTAGGTGCTTGGCGACAGATTTTCCTCTTGAGGGTGGTAGCTAGCCAGGCGGGCAATCGCAAAATGCCCTACCACCATGCTATAACGACTGCCATCCTAAGACAACAACCGGGACCGACGGCTTAACGTGCCCTCCGAAGCACGGAAGCGCTCAGTAGTAATGTCACCAACGGTCACCCATCCAAGTCATGACCGCGGCGGACGTTGCTTAACTTTGCTGATCGGTTCAGAATGGCTAAGCAAATTTCGCTACGAGCGCTTCAAGCTTGTACCTCATTGATGTCAACCGACATAGCCAGATCGCTGACTAGGTTGATTGCCTCTTGAAGAGGGGCAGCCATCAATGGCATAGGGGGAGCTTGTGGCCGGGAAGCGGCGCGGGGAGGGGCGCGAACGGTGTTGGCAGCGGGTGCCGGGAGCGCGGGGCGAGCCGGGGCCGGTGCGCGGGCAGGGGCCGCGGCGCGGGCGGGTGCGGGAGCGGGCGTGGGCGCACGGGCCGGGGCGCGAGCGGTAGCGACGGTCTTCACCATACTGGGTGGTTTGGACCATGCGTTACGGGCTGGGAGCGGCGCGGGTATTACCTGTGAGGCAGGTACTACCGTTAGTTTGGGACTTACCCGTTGGTAACGGTCATAAGAGGGGCGGGTCGGCCTATGCCTTGCCACCCTGTGGTTCACTCGTGGTGCTTTAGGGCAACCACGGTAATTCGCGGTATGCCCTTGAGCACCGCATAGAACGCAACTGGGTGGGTCCGGCGAGTCCCGGGTGCGAGTGCACGCTGCTGTCGCGTGATCGCCTAGGCACTTAACGCACCTAGCGCGAGCGAAGCAGAAACGGGAGGCGTGCCCGTATAGTTGGCAGTTATGGCACTGCGAGGGACTCCCATTCTTGTATGGGGCTTGGACATCGAGTCCTGAGAGGCCGCAGACCTTTTTTAAATTAAAAATGGCCTTGCCTTCAGGTGTACGATCTAGTACTACGAGTACTAGATCGTAGGGACTGCGGTCCTTCCCGCTGTACATGCGGTGAACTGCATGTAGTCAGCTTTGGGGCGTGCCAAAGAATCCTCATACATCATCATACACCCACATACACAACACTCCTTGTGCAAGCTAATCAGCCAAGCAACCAATGGAGCATGTATTCAATATCGAAGTCAACCAATCAAACACTATAGTATCAAATTATTGAAATGATAAAATATGAAAGAGAAAAGTCATCTAGTAAAGTCATTGACTAAAGTCGTCTTTCAAGAAACACTTATTTATGAAATTTTAAATACCTAATGAAAGTATCTAATTTGGCAATAAACTATTCTACTCGAGGATAAGCTATCTTCAGGATTATTTAAAGTCATAAATCAATTTTGAAGCGCTCGTAGCCAAGTTTGCTTAGCCATTCTGATTCGATCAGCAAAGTTAAGCAACGTCCACCGCGGTCATGACTTGGATGGGTGACCGCTGGTGACATTACTACTGAGCGCTTCCGTGCTTCGGAGGGCACGTTAAGCCGTCGGTCCCGGTTGTTGTCTTAGGATAGCAGTCGTTACAGCATGGTGGTAGGGCACTTTGCAAATGCCCGCCTGGCTAGCTACCACCCTCAAGTTGAAAATCCGTCGCCAAGCACCTAACGGTGTGTTCCGGCAGCTGTCCTTGAGAGCCAGTAACTCTAGGTTAGTCTGAATAACATCCTCGACCACATCATCACTTACCATCAGGTGAGATAGTGGTCAAAGGCTAACCTACAAAGGATAAAAAAAAAAAAAAAAAAACCGTTATCTCTAGGATCCTTTTTTGTTCGAATAGGCTAACAGCCTTTGTTTACAATAACACCTGATTGTAAGGTATGTTACAGTGAAAGGTGATAAACTGCAATGGGAACTGACTTTCAAGTGATTAGGTGCTTGGCGACTTTTTCTACATCAGGGTGGTACCAGGTTCTCATTCACAAAATGTCTTACCGTCATACAAAGTGTCGGTAAAACTTTCGCTTTATCTCCTTTTTTGTCTCTCCGGGTTGGGATTGAAATTCTATAGCGAAGAATTACAAGTATACAAGTTAATAAAACTAAATATATGGCTGAAGTAAGTACCTCAGCCAGGTAGGCGAGCATTCTTCATGCTATTGACTTTTCATGCTCGCGGAAGGTTTTGAATCACGGACCTTATGACAATCTTCTCTCACTGCACTGCTGAGCTATCTACGGCGATGCTAAAATTAAACTAATGCAACCCACTGAATTGGAGCTGGAATTTTGTTGCACAATGTGGACTCATTGGCATGACAGGCTTTTAAAAGATAACACGTGAAAAGCATTACACAGCTCAGATTTAAACTGCAGAAATACATATTTACTATTTCGCAGTGACCCTCACACTGTGTGCATTTATTAAAGAGTTGTTATTAAAGATTTGTTTGGAAATGGCCGTGGATTTTAGGCGGTTACTTGTTTTACTTACATTGTTATTGCGCGGACCTTTCAAACACTACATTAATTGTTTTTGGAATTCTAGTCCAAGAAACTACCAACTACTATCACTTTGAGAAAATAATTCTTCAAAATTTAGGAGACACAAATTTAACTTAAAACTTTCAATAAGAATATTAGATTAGAAGCAATCACTTGGTAACTGTGGCTAATGATAATGGTCTACGCACTCTTTCATCCACCACCGTACCATCATTACTCAATATAGAAGAATGTTGCAGACTTTTAAACTTGCCATTTCCATGTCATTCATAAATGTTTACGATATTTGAGTACAGGTGCTTAGCTCAATAAAATATATTATATGTATACTAGCGGCCCGCCCCGGCTTCGCACGGGTAATTACGACTATAAATTGAGACGTAAGCTAGCCTATCTTTCAATTTGGATCAATTTGCACCCGGTGTGCAAATCAAATTTACAATCGGTTAAATTAGGAGTCCATAGCGAACAAACAACGTGACAAGTAATTTTTATATATAAAGATATCGTATTTAGCGTTATAAGTGGAGAACTTAAATAAAAATAATAAAAAGTCAGTTTCTGAATTTGAAAATGGAACTCTCCAGAAAATTTTATAATTATTGATTTGGCAGACTGTCTTGTTTTCTAAAAGGCGGTGTATGCATTGGAGGTTGTTTGTGTCGACGAGGAAAAATGGTAACATGTCTGTTATTCTATAGATACAAATATTTCAAAAATATTTTAAGAAAACATTTAATTCATATTTTAATAAAACACTTAAAAATACAAAAATATATCTAGTGGCAATTCTGCCTAATTTTCCTGCTAAGCCGACGTGACGCACTCGCAGAGTCAAGACATCCTGGGTATCCTTCGTGTAGAAACGATACGTGTCGAAAAATCTCCCAGTTTGGCTGCATAGCGTTTGTGACGTCACGTCGGCTTAACAGGAAAATTTGGCGTAATAGTCACTCAATATATTTTTTGTATTTTATAAATCTTTTATTAAAATATTAATTTGATATTATCTTAAAATATTTGTTATTATTGAATATGGATTTCAGCAAAGTAATGCCTGAATCTATTCATTGAATTTAAATAAATGTGTTACAAATAAAAGTATAATTTCTAAAAAATGACTTCAGTTTTATTCTTCAGTAATATGACAAATTAAACAAAATAAAATTTATTTTTTTATTGTTATGTTAGTAAGCATTGGGATTAAAGTATAATAATGTGATATGGGAACCTTTAGATAAGGTTATTTCTTTATTCAGGTTGTTGAGAACAAAGCTGATGTCGTTTATAAAGATGTCCTCTAGAAATAAATTCCAATCCCTACCTATGTCACGTCAAAATTGTATTAGTTTTCATGCTAAAAGCTTCTTTTAAAGAAAAACCTTTTATAGAAAAAAATGTGTATTCACTATAATCAAAAGTTCTTATTTTCTTAGAAAAAACGTGTATTAATTCTATTCAAAAGTTCTATAATATTCAAAAGTTCTTAACCAATGTATTTTTTAGAAACAAGAGTATACAAGATACAGTTAGTAAGGCATGCTACTATGTATAAGTCGTATACATTATCACCATTGTCTACATTTTATCCTTATTCTATTTGGGGTTGGTATAAAGAACATATATCGTAAGATATAGGTAGTATGAGAAAATATCGTATTTTACGAGAACTTTCTCTAAAAACATAAAAAAACAGTAACATGACTTCAACGACTGATTATGGGCGCAATATATGCAGTGGGATTAAGGCTTAAATACATTTATTCTCGTTCAAGACATACGTTGTTTCAACAATGGTTGTTAATAATAAAAGGACATATTCGCGATGTTTAAATTCCATTAAGGAATAAGCCCTGTTGTGTAGATATTTCACAGCAAGATACTATGCGCATCGTAGAAAATTATAACAATAGAAATGGACAATATCGTTCACTGCGGATGATAATGGATCAATACGGGCCGTGGTAAATATGCTGCTGCTCTTTGGTTACTACTTACTAACTATAATTTACAAGACACGTTTTACTAGTTTTGTAATATTTCAATTTTGCATTAGAGATTATTTAATTATCACACTGTCCCGTGTTTATTATCAATTCTAGAATTTCAGGGTCATAAATCAGTACTAATATTATAAATGCGAAAGTAACTCTGTCTGTCTGTCTGTCTGTTACCCTTTCACGCCAAAACTACTGGACTGATTTGAATGAAATTTGGTATGATAATAGTTTGAGACCCGGGAAAAAACATAGGATAGTTTTTATCCAACTGCGCAAAAAGAGGTTAATGTTTTTGCGCGATAACCGACATACGCGCGGGCGGAGCCGCGCCCGGAAAGCTAGTAAACTATATAATATAAATAACCGTCATATAAAGATGGCCGAACGTGAATTAATAATGAAGATATGACCAAACGTGCATGAATAATGCACGCATAATGAATATTGATCCTTTTAAAAACGGAGATGGTTCACAAGTAATTCCAGCTCACTTTCCAGTACTTTACACTTCATCAGCCTTTGACGACCCTAGGGTGTTGATATGCCATTGTAAACCTTGTGTTGCTTTAAAATATTGTACCTACCCTAAAGTAGAGGGATAAAAGTAGTAAAATGACCATTATGATAGTCTAAATACGTTGGTTGTTTTCACGAGAAGCTTGGTAGAATTGCCGATAGTGTTTGGTTACTTACTTTTCTCAGTTGTTGTATTTGTTTCACAACTTAAGTTCTTGAAAAATAGTATTATCAATATAAATATATAGACTGCCATTCGCTGTTCTCTTTTTGTAACAGTGAACCTTTATCGATGGAGTGCGGACGAGAAATTTATGTTTATGAAAAAAAAACATTCCATAAATAGATCTATCATTGTTTTATTGTATGAATTGTGTAACGGTGATAAGAAAAGTTATAACACTTCTTTAGAAATATATTTTTACACGTGTTACATTTTATTTGAATTATGTTGTGCGATTTTTGTTGGTTAATATAATCTTATAGTGCCATTAATTTATAATATATTAATTTATTTACCATTTTTTCATAATTATTTTAATTTGAATATGAGTAAAACATTGCTCAGTTTTAAAAGAATGGGTATCTTATTAAGACACTAAAATGCCTATAGTCATACAGGTTGCCCCCCCCCCTCCTCTCATTCAGTGTTATTTACATCAGTACTTATATCCTAAGATGCCTGCCAAGCATCAGGGTGCGTGCTCCGTTTATAATATAACTCCAAATGGCGATCAGTGACTACATTTTCACCTGTTCGATCTACAAGTAGATCTAAAAATAAACATCTCTTTAATCCACATTATAGGTATGAACAAACGAAACACAACTAACTGCCACTTCAACAGCTGTCACACTTAAAACCGATTTCATGATTGTTTTAGTCAATCGTATCACATATGGGTTTAAAAAATACTACTGTAAGGCGTGTCCACCAGATACTATATGTGCACATCTCTGAAGGATACACAGTCAAACGAGATAAGTCTATAACGTACATAGTTACTTCTCAATGGCATTTATTATACAGCATGGGGGTTGAGCATATGGAGCATGCTGGCCTGGCTAGCTACCAAGTAGACAATTGGCCGTCCAGCACCTAACTATATGCTCCGACAGCAGTTCTTTTGTATTTCTAGGTTCGCCTGAAAAACATCTTTGACCACATCTTCACTTACCATCTGGTGAGATAGTGGACAAAGGGTAGCCTATAAGCTAAAAACTAAAAAAGATAACGTCAATATACGCTTCCTAAAATCCCAGAACGAACTGTATTGGCTGGCTTCAAGACCAAGTTCCCTTTCTAGATAAATAGACTTGTATGTATAAAGAAATCTCCAAGCTGAGGTCGATCTTAAGATGTGGTTTAGACATTTCGTGTATGGACCATCTGTCAAAAACTGCATCTTCTTCTCATAAATCATCTCTTAAATCTAATAGTAGAGTGCACGGAGTGCCTTTCATCATATTTTAAATACCAAGTGTTCAAAGTCGGTGAAATTGTATATGTATGAGATAATATAAATAAGATAAATAAGAGCCTAATATTAATGCATCTGGTTTGCGGTTTTTCGATTTATTATTTATTTTATGTCTAAATGTCAAAAAAACAAATCCCATACAAACCTATTTTTAAAAAAACCTTAATTTTACGGGAATCTGGCAAACCAGAAGCATAGATATTGGACTCAAGGAGATACATGCAAAGTTTCACTAAGATTGAACACTTAGTATTTAAAACATGAGGAAAGTACGTTTGTATGGAAAGCGCCGCACTCTATCTCAACTTGTATATGCATTCATTAACGAGCCTTAAACTCTTTTCAGTCTTATTCAACATATCACCATTACCAACACGTGAAGCAGTAACCAAAGGCTTTATTTTGCAAAACGAAATGTAAACAGACTTGATGTAATTGCTTTTATAAAAATATTTCATATAATGTTTTCGTTATTTCCATGGCTTCGGAATCCTAGCAGATGCGTGAATCAACCTGAACTTTATTATTATTTTCGGAACGTAAACATCTTTAAAGGGGAAAAACAAACTAAATAATAAAATTACATTCTAAGAACAATGAGCCTATTTGAAACAGTCTGTACGAGGTAACCTGCTATATCATTGATTATAAGCTTAAATTTATTTATAGCAGATAGGCTAAACTAGGGAAAATGCCCTACCGCTATCCTATAATGACTGCCATCCTGAGACAACAACCGGGACCGACGGTTTAACGTGCCCTCCGAAGCGCGGAAGCGGTCAGTAGTAATGTCACTAGCAGTCACCCATCCAACACATGACTGCAGCGGACGTTGCTTTTTTTTTTTTTATGCCTGGTAGGTTAGCGTTTGACCATAATCTCACCTGATGGTAAGTGATGATGTGGTCGAGGATGTTGTTCAGACTAACCTAGAGTTACTGGCTCTCAAGGACAGCTGCCGGAACACACCGTTAGGTGCTTGGCGACAGATTTTCAACTTGAGGGTGGTAGCTAGCCAGGCGGGCATTTGCAAAGTGCCCTACCCCCTACCACCATGCTGTAACGACTGCTATCCTAAGACAATAACCAGGACCGACGGCTTAACGTGCCCTCCGAAGCACGGAAGCGCTCAGTAGAAATGTCACCAGCGGTCACCCATCCAAGTCATGACCGCGGCGGACGTTGCTTAACTTTGCTCTGAATCGATCAGAGTGGCTAAGCAAACTTGGCTACGAGCGCTTCATGCTTAACTTAGCTGATCGATTAACAACGGCTTAGCAAATGCTACGACCGCTTCAAATTTAAAATAAAGATATTTCCTACATGGAGTCATTTGAGTTGGGCAATTATGTTATACTGACAGACTCTAATAGCACTTTGAAGCATGTACTTCGGTGCACTTCGAATATTTGAGGACTCTTTGACTCCGTTAGATAGCTACAGAATAAAAAGTTAGTCCATCAGTGGGTGCCTTTCCATATAAGTTTGTATGGTCATGAAGAGGTTGAGAGATTGGCGAAAGAAGCCATTACAAATGAAATGTATTTAAGCTTATTTACCTTACCGTAACTACCTAGTTCATATAGTATTATGTAAGGCCCAAGAGTGGAGGAGATACTATTTTGATGATAGATCACGAAGTAAGGAGATTTGGTACAAGACTAAATACAGTCTAGCCTTTCCCACATTCCCTGGTTTGTTGGTGCAGATATGTCTATAACAGAAATAATGTTGCCATGGCTCTTCGACTACGTCCTAGACACATCCCGTTGAATAGCTTTACATTTTTAATGGGAATATAACTGAATCTCCGACCTGTAGGCAACGCTGTCAAGGATGTTACTCATATTTGGATGGAATCTGTCATTAATGAGCAGTAGTCTGTTGTATAATCTGTCATTAACTAAATAATATGTTTTTGTAAAAAAACATTTTTAATGCACTTAATATTGGCATGCATTTTGGGTGAACCTATGTCTAGGTCAACCAAAGACAAATACTAATTTACAATGTAAGGTTTAAAGAGTAGATAATAAGTATTATAGATATCAACCATGATAAAAGGATCAAGGATAACATAGTAATCAACTATGATAAAATCCTTTTATACAAATATAGATTAAAAATAGTAATTGATTCATCAAAGGAGTCATCAGACAGCAACAAGATTTACTTTGTTGTATTTCAGATGATAGGAATAGATAAACCAGTGGCTCATAACTTTATATGACCATATCTTGTTTTGCAGACGATAAAATTCATTGCTTGTTATAAAGGAGAAGGTGCTACAAATGTGGACAGAGGCCATGGTCTCTGTCCGCATTTGTAGCGCCTCCGTACTTCGACCAAGAGATTGCGAAATGAGCAATTATCATAAATTCATAGAACATATAAATAAGACTTCTGAATATTGAACAAAGAAACAGTGAGCCACTATGTCCTATGTATGTATGTATTTTTATCCTTGAACGGGCAGGTGGGCGATTTATATGTTCTCAGTAAGGCGTATCCTTCCATATTGCTTATAGATAGTTCCTAGGTGCTTAATTAACATTCTTAAACGTATTACCTGAGTGTGGAGGAAACATGCATGTAGCCCTCCTTATGTAGGATCCCATTCCGTGCGGGTGGAGCAGACAGAAGATTATTGATTACAGTAATCAATAATCTTCTGTCTGCTCTACCCGCACAGTCGGATTGTCTGCAGAACACAATCACCCAAATCCGGGGGGTTTATAATTCCTACGCTTAGCAGGAATCATGATTATCGCAGTGGAAGATGCAGTGCCTTCAAAGGCGCTGCTGCTCTTCATCTAGTATTTATCCTTAGTCCACTTAGCCAGATTTTTGATTACCCGATTAACAACTGTCTTCCACCCACTGACTCCCACCCTCACCTAATATCATCTAGATCTCTGGATAAGAGCAGGAAGATAGTGTAACCAGATAAGGTAGGTTGATTACTGAACGGTACTGTACTTTAACAGCCGAATCGTCCACTGCTGAAAACAGCCGCCCCTGTAAGGGGGTATTTGCCACAATCCCCACGCTTGGCGGGCGTCTTGGTAATCGCAGTGTAAGTTGGCAGTTCTTTAGAAGGCGCTGCTGCCCATCTTCCAGTATTTTTCCCTTAGTCGCCTCTTACGACACCCATGGGATGATATGGGGAGGTGCAATTCTGACCCGGCATCCCACGGGGCGTAGTTCGAGGTGGTGTAGTAGACAAGAAATAGGAATTTGTACATAGATTTATACTACCTGTTGTGCTGGGTTAGAATGTAACCCCCACTCCATATTTTCCAAGGATATCGTATGAGGTGACTAAGGCAAATATACTAGAAGGTGGAAAGCAGTGCTTTCTGAGGTACTGACTACTTCTACTGCGATACCAACACGCCTGCCAACCATGGGGATTATTACAATTCCCCCAAATGATGGAGACCTTGTTCAACGGTGGAAGTCCGATCGATCTAAAGACTTAGATATATGGTAAGAACTTGCATCTTCGACAGAAAGGTTATTGAGTTTAGTAATACCTATATATACTTATATTAAATAGAAGGAAGATTTGAATTTTTGTATGCAATGAATAAACTTAAAAACTACTGGACCGATTTGGGTGAATGGAATGGTTTGAGAACGGGAAAGGACATAGGATAGTTTTTGACCACTTGCGCAAAAAGAGGTGTTTGACTTAGATGAGGTATTAGATTAGTATTAGAGGTATTATACGCGCGGGCGGTGCCGCGTCTGTAAAGCTAGTATTGTAAGATCTATATTACGTAAGTGATGTTTTAACTTTTTTGTATCAATTTCATGTTATTATGACAAATATAATAACGCTAATGTGCTACTATATTATTCATTCTTTCAATTGTTTCCTTAAACTGTTTCTCAGTGATGATGGTCGGCATCATCACGCTTCTTGGGGGACAGCAACAATCATCATCAGTTATTTCGTCGTTGAATCTTCGCATCCTTCTTGGTAGTTTTTTTAATGGATTCTGTATATCATTATTGGCTTTTAATTCTTGTGCATCTTCTTTGGTTATAAGGCCACGAATTTCTAATTGATCTAAAGCAGCTTCGTTGAGTTTGAAGTCGATTTTGCACTCTGGAAATAAGGAGAACTTATTGAAATCTGTCTTTTTTGGCAGTATTCATGATTTATATCGTAGCGAAGATTGCTTAGCCATTCTGATTCAGATTACGACTTACGCAACGTCCGCCGCGGGTCTGAGTTGGATGGGTGACCGCTAGTGACGTTACTACTGAGCGCTTCCGTGCTATGGAGGACTTCACACGTTAATCCGGTCCCGGTTGTCGTCTTAGGATGGCTGTCGTTATAGCAAGGCATTTTTGCGAATGCCCACCTGGCTAGCTACCACCCTCAAGTAGAAAATCTGTCGCCAAGCTCCTAACGGTGTGTTCCGGCAGCTGTACTTGAGAGCCAATAATTGTCTAGGTGAACAACATCTTCGACCACATCATCACTTACCATCAGGGGAGATAGTGGTCAAAGGTTAACCTATCGGGAATAAAAAATAATAACATAATAAAGCTATAATATTTTGATATATTTTCACCTACCTTCATGAGGGGGGCATTGACAGTTTTGGAATATAGGTCCTGCAACCGGCACGTTCTGGCTTCTCCGATATGCATATTCAACAGGCTTTTGTGGTTTATACACCGACCACCGGTTCCATGTCAGCTCTGTGAAACCTAGCTTGAGTGTTGCCAATATCAAGGAAAACCGCAGTATCTGACAGCATAATCAATGGAAACAATTAAACCACTACTAACTAAACTATTCCCTAATAATATTTCAGACCGTATATATACAGGGTTATTAGTGAAATGCTAACAAGCTCTTAGGGTTGACTTCTGCTAGTTCTAACAAACAATTTGGGATGTATTTTTTAATTTTGAAAAAAATAAAATATTTTTGTCTTTTTGACCCAATAAGTACGAGGACCACCTGATGTTAAAAGTATCTTGTGTCTGTAATGTATCATTTAATATTTTTTATTGCTTAGCTCATTAGTAATAGGCATTAAAACACATTTTTTATAATAATATAAATATATCTCAAAATGTTTGTTAGAATTAGTAGAAGACAACCCTAAGAGGTTGTTAGCATTTTACCCATAGCCCTGTATACCGCGAGTTTTTTTTTTAAGGGATAGGAGGGTAAACGAGCAGGTGGATCACCTGATGGTAAGTGATCACCGTCGCCCACAAACATCCGCAACACCAGAGGTCTTTAAGGAGGGAATATGCTCTCTACTTGAAGGTTCCTAAGTCGTAACTGTTCGGAAATACTTCACCTAGCAGCTGGTTCCATAATATGGCAGTGCGAGGTAGAAAATGCCGTGAAAATCACAAGGTTGTGGACTTCCAGACGTCGATATGAAATTGATAAAACATCATGATTCGTCGGGATGTCCGCTGGCGAAATTGAGCTGCAGGTAGTAAATCGAACATTTCCTCAGAACAGTCCCCGTGATATATACGGTAAAAGATGCAGAAAGATCCAACATCTCTACGCAAAGCCAAAGGTTTGAGCCGACCGGAGAGAACTTGATCGTCAACGATTCGAGTCGCTCTGCGTTGAATGCGTTCAAATGGAAGAAGCTGGTACTGGGGAGCTCCCGCCCAGAGGTGAGAGCATTACTCCATGTGAGGTCGAACCTGAGCCTTATAAAGTTACAGGCGATGGGCCAACGTGAAGTACCGCCTCGCCTTTCCGAGCTTACCAAGCTTCTTAGAGGCTAACTTAGCCTTATCTTCCAAGTGACAGCGAAATTGAACGACGTTCGATATGTCGACGCCAAGTACTCCGATGCTGATTGAGGTAGCAAGGAGAGTGTCTTCAAAACGGAGGGATACGACAAAGGGGGATATCTTGGCGGTAAACGCACAAACTTGTGTCTCCTTGGGGTTAAATTGGACTAAGTTCAATTGGCCCCACTTCGAAACATTTGACAAAATGGTCTTGACTGAAGACACTAGTTTGTTCCAATTCGCGACATTGTTTTCCCGAGAAATTTTAGCGCGGCCGGTGTATGAGGCATCTCCGCTACTGTCATCTACATAACAATGAATATCGCTGAGTTGCAGACTGTCATTGATGTGCAAGAGAAATAGAGTCGGAGATAGCAAGAGATTGCGGAACGCCAGCATTAATAGGCTTTAAGTCGGAGCATGCACCGTCGACAACGACATTAATGCTCCGATCTGCCAAAAAACTTAAGATCCATTCGCACAATTTCTCGGGAAGCCCATAGGAAGGAAGCTTCGATAGAAGCGCTTTATGCCACACCCGATCAAAGGCTCTCGCTATGTCCAAACTAGCCGCCAACGGAATCCACCACCTCCGCCTATCGATGCGTAAGATATACCAAAAGATCACCAGCTGAGCGACCACGAGGAAAACCGTACTGACGATCGCTAATCAGCTGGTGCTCCTCTAGATACTGCAGGAGCTGGTTATTGATAATGGATTTCATTATCTTGGAGAACAGAGACGTTATGGCTATAGGGCGGTAATTAGACGGATCTGAGGGGTCACCTTTTTTAGGGATCGGGTGCAACAAAGCCGTCTTCCATGTTTTCGGGACTACGCCTGATGAGTAGCAGAGCCGGAAAAGACGCGTTAGAACCGGTGTCAACTCTGGAGCACAAGTCCGCAGCACTATCGGAGGGATGCCATCTGGCCCACTCGACTTATGAATGTCCAAGGAGAACAGTGCTTTACGTACTGCACATTGCCGGAAAATTATATCCAGCATCGAGGTATCACACCGTTGTATAGTCGGTGGTGAGTTCCCTTGGTCATCCAAAGTCGAGTTAGACGCAAAGAGAGAGCCCAGAAGATCGGCCTTCTCCTTTGCGGCGTGGGCCAGTGTGTCATTCTCTCTATGCAGGGGCGGTAGGGATGACTGACAAAAATTCCCCTGGACAACCCTGGCAAGAGACCAGAACGCACGTGTTCCCAAAGGAAGGCAGGCTAATCTCTCGCCAATTCTGCGGACATGCTCCGACTTATTTTCATGAAGGACCTGGAGGCAAAGTTATATTTCTTTTTGAGATCACTGGTATTTAAATCCTTAGATGCCACTGAATCGGCCCAAGCTTAGTAACACTCTAGTTTATGGCCAGAGGCCATTTTACAAGAGTGACCAAACCAGGGCTGTGACCTGTCACCGATGGGCACTGCAGAATATGGAATAATGAGTTCCATACCCTGAAGCACTACATCAGCAACATAGTCAGCAGTAACATCTGGATTGATCATCCGGCAAGGAGCAAACTTGCCCCCATGGGTAGGATGCAAAAAAAGACCGCATCCTGTCCCAATCTGCTGACCTATAGTGCCACACGCGACGACAACCTACAAAACGGGCTCGAGTTGAGCGTGTAACCGGCACTGAACTCCGGATCAGACAGTGGTCCGACGATCTGAGGTGAGCGTAAACGGATACTATGTAGTTGTCCAGGTGAGAGGTCAGCAGAAGGTCCAACAGGGAAGGTGTATGATCATCCACATCTGGGATTCACGTTGGCGAGGTGACCAGTTGTGTCAGATCATACGCTAAAGCGAAGTCGTGAACAGATCTCCCCGCATAATCGGTGGTGCGCGAATCAAGAAATCGCCAAGTATCACGATCTCTGCGGTGGGGATCTGTTCAAGCACGGAATCTGTAGCCATCTGTAGGTGCCCCACGAATTGATCTATTTCGGCATTACCGTTGATATGGGATCTATAAAGGCACTCGTAGATTCACGAAGACGATGGTCATCGCAGTGTACGAGCAACCAAATGTCAAATAGGCCCCGTCCTTCAAGGCTGCTGAGACGACGAGCACAGATATCCTCTCTGACGTAAAGACACACCCCCGCTCGCGGCAAAAAGGAATCTGCCAGTTTATACCCAGAGTATGTGAGGAATGAAGTGTCTGTCGGAGAGCATATCTGTGTTTGGCCAAAAAGAGCAAGGCCGGCTTAGCAGTCTCCAGATGGTAGTGGACATCGTTCAGGTTAGAACGGAGATCCCGTATATTGCAAAAGTCCACGGCTAGCGTGCCTCCTGCTTCGTTTACCTCGAGCAGCAGAAATAGGGTTGAGCTCGGTTTGGCCCCCTCCAGAATACGCAGGCAGCCCGAGCCTGCGTATCCACCTTCAGGTTCAGGTCCTGGAGGTGGATGCTCAGAGAGGGATTCTCCAGCGATTTCACGGCTGGTACCCTCCTGGAGTAATGTCTCTTGAAACTGTGCCGCCATATTCCTTTAGGGGAGGGGGGGGGGGGAGGGGGCCTCCGGGTCTCCCACAAATCGATCGAAACGCAATGGCAAAGCCACTACTTCACGTCGATATCATGTGGGAGAGTGATACTGCCCCTGTCGTGCCGGCCCATTCAGCAATGGGCCAGCAAGTAGTGGCTAGTAACCCGTAGAGCTACAGCGTGGCACTACCACTAGGAAAGATTAAAAACACATAATGGTAAAACATAATGATATAAGCAACATAATCATGTACCTACCACTACTTGGCATCATACAACATCATAGAGAGACTTACATTAAGTAATTTCTTATGAAATTTAGATAAAATATTTAATGCTGCGTTACATGCGCGCGTACAATGTGGCATTCGATGGAGACGGCATGTAGACGAGTCTACGAATAAATATGAAAAGAAGTGTATCTCTCGTACAGTGACCAAATAAATAAATAAATTTAAAAAAAAAATATTTCAGACTCCTCGACTCCACAAGTAAAAAAACACGCACAAGCTTCCAAATTCAATCGGATTAGTTAATTCACTTGACGTTTGAAATTATCACATCTAATTGGTCGCGTCAAGGTCATGTTGTCACCGCCGTCATTCCTTAAGAACTGAGAATTCTAAGACTAACAATGTTCCGAACTACTTTTTGATTTAATGTAAAGTTGTTACTTTTTGTTTGCAATTCAACGGGGCAATGCTGCCAGCATGCTGGGCACGCTGCCAACTGGGAGTGGGCTGGAGCATTTGGACTGCCTATGAGTCTGCTATGACTTATAGGTGTCTAAATGCTTTTATTGTAGTAGCTGTAGTGTTGTATATAGTTCATAGTATTTTGTTTAATAAAGGCATACCGCCGGATAAAAAAAAAATGTAAAGTTCATGTTGCATAAAACTATCCAGGGTAGTCAAGTATTGGTAGGTATCCAAAATATTGTTTATGTAAGCTATTCCCGAAATGTTCATATCCGTATGGCTTCTCCCGAATTATAATATTTTTGCAGTAATAAACAACCCAGAAGAACATTGATAAATTCTGTTGAAACTTCCCACGGTACCACCGCATAACTCGAGCCCGCGCGGCGAACTGAGAGCGCTGCACGGTACACTTTGTAAACCACACCCGCCACGGTACAGTTTGCTTTCTGTTTTTTTTTGAGCTTGAATTACATTTCTTTTTATTATTTATTCGTAGATATGAGTGTACAGTTTTGCTTGCACCGTCGCGCGCCGGTTATGCATGATTGCATGCCAGGCTGCTTGCTGGGCTGCTTGCCGGGCTGCTTACTGGGCTGCATGCTGGGCTGGTTGCTAGGTTGCGCGGCGCGCATATGAACGCAAGCAGCATTTCCGTGTAGCAGTGCGTGTCAATAATTTGCTTGGACCGATGCGTGGCAAACTGTTTCCCAGATTGCATAATACGCTACATGGCGCGCGAGTAAACGCAGCAGAAAAACTTTAATATAATAATTTACAGTTATGTTTCTGTTAGATTAAAAAATATGGTTAATTACTTACATTATCCATTTATATATATTTATTTATTTAAACGTGTTTTTGTTTAATAAATGGATCTGAAACATAGTAAACTGATATATGATCAAATAATCGTTAGAAATAAAATGAAACAACTTAAATAGGCAATATTGTGGCCGCAAAAATAATAAACTCTAAGTTTGATAAATAACGTTATTTTATGAATGTATGCGACGTTAAAATATGACTGGTCAGTTTTTATGTAGTTTATTGATATTGGCAAATATATAGTTGCACAACATATATGAGTAATAAACTATCGTTGTTTCATAGAAGTCTGAAATCAAGATTTTGTTCGGAATATAATATTGTATACAAGTTTATGGTTCTTTTACAGCATTGAAATACATAAATTGTATCAGTTTTTACTTTCTAGATATTTTTTCAGGTTTAATAAGTGTACTCTACATCTTAGATATAAGAAAGATCTATATCTTAGTCACAACATGAGTCATTTTGTTTGTAGTGGCGGTTAATTTATTTGCTTTTTTTCATGAAGAATATTATGCTCCTGGACACGTAGCTACTGGATTACTTTTAATACTTCGCAAAACCAGTTAAGAAGTTCTTCGTACCCGTGGCTATAAAAAATATTCTTTTTATATATAATAGCTCATAATAGTATTGTTCGACAAATTTATTTGTTGGTTTAACAACAAATATTTTTTTCAAGATGAAATATAAATGTAAAGTTTGGTGCCATAGCACATAAGACAAAAAAGATTAAAAATGGCTATATAGGGCTCGAACGATTCTAAAATTTTTAAACTATTCATTTTACCTTGCAAACGCAGACAGACGAGAGCATTGATAATTACTCTCTGGACTTCTACGCCCTCGCCTTTGGTTCGGGCGTCCAGAGTACTGATTAAATGGCCTAAAACCCAACATAGTGTTGCTCTCTTATTAGTGTGATACTAGAAACAAAGCTATCATAAAACGATACGGGTACAGTAAATAGGCAGTAGAATTTATAGAATATTAACAATAAACATAAAATCGTAATATGTGTATACATTACAAGATCACATCAACAAGGTTTCCCCTATTAGGGGAATTTGCCATAGTCCCTAGGCTTCTTGAGGATCGCAGTAGAAGTAAGTTCTTCAGTAGGCGATGCTTCCCACCTTACGGTATTTTTCCTTTAGTCGCCATATACAACACCCTTGGCAAGAAATGTGAGGGGTACATTGGACATCCCACGGGTACGCTATGTGACAATAAAAATAAATAAGCAAAATGTTCGAAATTTTATAATAAACATGAGCAATAACTAATAATTATAAAAATAGTAATTATTATGATGGCTAGGTACCTACATAGTACCATAGTTTAATCACCATAATTTAAAAATTTATCGAAGTATTTGTAATGTATATCTTTGAAATAGTCTTCGTTCGAGTTGAAGTAGGCATATTGATCATTAGTCTCTTCAGAGTAAATTTTAAGCGTAACTATTTTAGGTGTTAATCTCCTTATATTGTTCTTATTACATGATTCTCTAATTGGTATAGGGCATCTTACACCGTAGACGTTGGTAATATAGTTTTCATGTGTAGTCTGTGGCTTCGAATGTGTAAGTAGTTCTTTCTGAGTAGCAGGTTCTTTGAAAGTCGGCGTCGTTGGGATTTTTGTAGGAACAGTTTCTGTTGGCGTTGTCGCTGTCGTCGTTGGTGTCGTTGTTGTCGTCGTGGTTGGCGTTTTTGGCGTCGTTGTAGTCGTGGTAGTCGGTTTTGGTGTTGTTGTTGTCGTCGTTGTAGTGGTGGTTGTCGTCGTTCTTGTTGTTGTTGTTGTGGTCGTCGTGGTTGTTGTTGTAGTAGGACACAGAGTAAATGGATGTTTAGTTGATCTCCTTTTGAATGGAGCGTATGGTTGGGCAGAATGTAATTTGTTGAAATCTCTCTCGTATAATTTTTTGTACTGCTGCATTCCTTTTGTGCCGACATAAATCGGGAAAGCCATAACAAAATTATCTCCAGTATCATTGCATCCTCCTTCACACAGTCTATAAGGTGCAGTAAACATTAAAACGTCGGGTATACTTGATACTTCTAAAATATAAATTACTTTTTATATTCCGCTACAAATGAAAATATAAGTTCAAGATAATGAACACTTACTCTTGCCTTGAACAATACGTTCAATAAAATGCTCAGCGGATTTGACAGCGCGATTGACTTCAACAGCTGAAGTATGTTTTAACATTTCCCCTATTAAAATAAATCGAATTGAATTTAAAACATTAAAATTCAAACACGGAAACGCCATTGTTACAGATTTTTCAACACAATTAACTTTTGTTGACCTTAAAATTGAACGAAGCTTGGAACGGTGACAAATTTGATAATATACGAGTCTGAGTTTTACTCGATTTTGTGTTAAATTTTAGTCCGGTTTATTGTTACATTTTATTCGGTGTATCGATATTGGGAAATTGGCAGTAAATTTTATCGATTTTGTATTACCGACACTCAGGGGAACTGCGTCAAACGAGCGCACACCAGGTGATCAGCGATAATGATTTATTGCTATTCAAATGAGCTAACCTTAAAACAATATTACATTTTGCTTATATAACTATTGATTTAAGCTTGAAAAGGCTCAATATGACCACCATTGCCAGATGCTACGTATATCTGCTTATTGGAGTAGAATAAGAGTTAAGAAGAAAGAGTATTGGAGCAATATGTCCGTGAGGACATATTGCTCCAATCCAGACGCATGACTTCTTTATAATGATTTGTTGAAGAGGCTGTTATAAAAGATAAACGACCAAAAGGCTGCTGTTGGCCTCGGCCTAAGAATTCGTAATTATTCAACGGGATGATTCCGTAAGTTTTGTGGGTATCTTACCCATGAACAGTGACGTGAGCTCTGTTTTTTAATTATGATTGAGGCAATCTTAATTAGGAAACAGAGTCCAACATAATTACGCCAAATCAAAGCCCAACATATAAAACAGTATACGTATATACTGTCAGAGAAGACATATTTTACTATCCCCCTATGAGTAAGACAAGAGTAATAAGTCAATGAGTATATCTATTTATTGACCGTCATATGATTTACATGTATCCGGATCGTCCACTGCTTAACACAGCCTCCACTATTAAGGGGGTATTTGCCATAATCCCCACGCTTGGCAGGCGTCTTGGGGATTGCAGTGTAAGTTGGCAGTTCTTTAGAAGGCGCTGCTGCCCACCTCCCAGTATTTTTCCCTTAGTCGCCGATTACGACACCCATGGGATGATATGGGGAGGTGCAATTCTGACCCGGCACTCCACGGGGTATGATTTACCTAATAAACTATAATTAACTGCCTCGCTGGAGAGTAGTATAAAGCGACATTTTGAACTCCCTAAATCTTGAGTTAAGTTTGATCCAAAAGTTCAGTGGCAATCTAGAGTCTGGAGCTGTACTCGGTAGATGGTAATATGCACGCCATCTATAAGATGTGCCATAAAAAAGTACCTACTGGAGATATATACGCGTCTTAATATATTAATCTTAAATGAAGTTTAATTAATATTTTGAATTAGTTGTAAATTTGTTAAAAACGCAATTACTTTCCTTGAGAGTAAGTAGAATATTTGTACAAGCTTTTTTGAGTATTTTCTATGTATAACTTGTCACGTAAGTAGTCTGCAATGCACTGTATTGTGTTCGGGCACCTGAAGATCAACTCATGTGGCTGCATTTTTATCTTTCAATTGAAATGCGGTTATGTTAAGCTATAAGGCGGTGGGGTAGTATGCATGTAAGCAATTTTTAGATTTTTCTTACTAGGAATTATGTCTTCTTAGGCAAAATTAAGAAGAATACAAGCATTGGAAAAATAAATATTAAGTGTGTTTTATTTACCTCAGACAAAAATAAATCAATGATTAGAGCTCAACATTAGTATCTTCTTGCATCAGCGTAGAACCAGCAAGTTCTCAAAATAAGATACGTAACTAATAGTACAGCGACAAAATATTTCTATCACATTGTCATTGTTCTAATCATCGATTCCAATCGATCTTGCCGGAGGTCATCATTATCTGTTTCCTTATAGCGATCTGTTCCGGCTTCCAGACAGCCCAGCTTTCAATAATAATGTAGACACAATTTATATCTGTCGCGAACTTCTAAACCCTTTCCAACTGGCGAAAGATTCATACATTGTTTCTAGTATCACTGTAAAAATAGAGTGATTTGTACGGTTCTAGACGGGAAATGTATCTAACTAATGTGTCGCTCATGACAGAATTCACATGTTTTGTTCACGCTGGCCTATATCTTTGACTAATATACTCGTCGTATTGTGTAGTTAGTTACCTAGCTGTTTAAGATATATATTTGAGTAGAACAAACAATTGGATTCGTACGATACACATACTGCGATACTATCGTTTATGTAAACAAATAATACTTAGAACTTAGAAACTTGACCACCTATGTGCTGAAGTACATAAAATTAGAATACCTTAGGTGCTCAGTAAATATGATGCTCGTACTGAAATGCATCCCATATTATTTAAATGTATAACACGACCAATTAAAACCGGCTACTCCTACTTTTGTGAATAAGGGCCTCTTTCACGACCTACAAGTAAAGTCTAGAGCAGGCGAATTGCCGGTTTAAGTTACAAGTAACCGTGCATATGAATTTCACAATGGCTGAGTAGTCTAATTCACAGTTAAAGTGGCCACTAACTTACTTCTAGATTCAGTCTATCATTTTTATAGGTTCAAAAAAAAAACGGTTTTTATTGTGAATCTGAAAAACCATAATTGTAACTTTTATTAGCCGTTACTCGGCTAACTACGAAGTAAATAATTGACACTTTTTTTTACAGAAGCCCTAAGAGTTTTTATGTATGGAGCATTGGCTGGATAAAATTTGATAAAAAAATATATTTTCCTAGAAGCATATAAATTTCTGAATTCAAATTACCATGTAAACTTTTTACGAACTTAAGTTTATTATCGTGTCCCACTGGCCATTAAAAACACACTTTAAGATGCCCACTCGGCCTTTGAGTGGTGTATTTTCATTTTTTATTATTTTCGATAGAATTTGCAGTGCCCGTGCATCCCGTATATAAATATTTCACTAATATTACTAAAAAGTATACAGACAACATCCAAAAGCATTTTAAGTAAAATGTCCCCTGAAGATGACGATTACTTATTTCATAATCAGGGGCCTAAAACTTAATGTATTACAAAAACGAACATATACTTCATTTTGTAAGTTTTACTCATTGTTGGAGTATATCATAGCATAAGAGGAATACAACTTAAATATTATGTATAGGGGAGACCTAGGTGGGTTGACACAAAGGTGAGATGAAACAATGTCAATATCTCATAAAATATAACTGTTAAAAAATTGGCAACACCGCACATTGACACGACACCACACGAACCAACTTACCAGTACACGCCCAAGGCGTCCGACGAGCGGTTGCGTCACTAAGCGCCTAAGTCACTGCGGTTGCTGAAAAGGATAAATTATCAAGCATAAAAAAAAAAAAAAAGTCTGTGCCCAAAAACCGAAAAAAAGTAAATTTTCAATTGTTTTTTTTTATTTTGTTTAATACTAGGCATTGGTAACTTTTTCGAGATATACGTTTGATATTAACATTTATTAACTATACAACTTTTACAAAGTCCTATCATCAATTGCAAAATTTTTGTTTTTCAATGCTATTTCTGTTATCAAGTGCTGCAAGTCGTAAAAACGTTAACCGAGGTATGTTGACACAGCTTGTGTCAACTCACCTTGTTTGTTTCAACTCTCCTCAGTAGTTAATTTATATTAATATTATATGTAACTTAATTAAATACCTTGCTTTTTTTTCAGAATGCCTAACAAATATACTCAAAAAAGCAATAGAGGAGAAGCTAGTCGAAATATATAAGCTAGCAGATGGGGTCAATATAAGAGGATAAAGCCTTTGAGATGCAGATAAATCTTACAACCCTAATTATTCCTCTCTGTGTAGCTCTGTAAAACAGGTTTTTAATACGGTAAAACAAACAGAAAAGGCAAGAAGAAAGAAAAATCGATCAGAGGCAATGATAATGACTCTATTGAACAAGAAAGCGATAATTGTTTCTGTTTGTGCTGTCTAGAGTTGTTTAAGAATAAGATTAAGTTTATGACAATGAACTGACGATGACATGACCATGACATGACCACGACGTGACCACGACAAGACCACGAAGTGACCCCGACATGACCACGAGAAGACTACGACCAGACCACAAAATTACCACGACATACCCACATGACCATTACGTGACTACGGTATGACCACGACGTGACCCTGACTTGACCATGATATGACCATGACATGACCATGACTTGACCATGACATGACCTAGATATGACCATGACATGACCTAGATATGACCATGACCTGACCATGACCTGACCATGACCTGACCATGACCTGACCATGACCTGACCATGACCTGACCATGACCTGACCATGACCTGACCATGACCTGACCATGACCTGACCATGACCTGACCATGACCTGACCATGACCTGACCATGACCTGACCATGACCTGACCATGACCTGACCATGACCTGACCATGACCTGACCATGACCTGACCATGACCTGACCATGACCTGACCATGACCTGACCATGACCTGACCATGACCTGACCATGACCTGACCATGACCTGACCATGACCTGACCATGACCTGACCATGACCTGACCATGACCTGACCATGACCTGACCATGACCTGACCATGACCTGACCATGACCTGACCATGACCTGACCATGACCTGACCATGACCTGACCATGACCTGACCATGACCTGACCATGACCTGACCATGACCTGACCATGACCTGACCATGACCTGACCATGACCTGACCATGACCTGACCATGACCTGACCATGACCTGACCATGACCTGACCATGACCTGACCATGACCTGACCATGACCTGACCATGACCTGACCATGACCTGACCATGACCTGACCATGACCTGACCATGACCTGACCATGACCTGACCATGACCTGACCATGACCTGACCATGACCTGACCATGACCTGACCATGACCTGACCATGACCTGACCATGACCTGACCATGACCTGACCATGACCTGACCATGACCTGACCATGACCTGACCATGACCTGACCATGACCTGACCATGACCTGACCATGACCTGACCATGACCTGACCATGACCTGACCATGACCTGACCATGACCTGACCATGACCTGACCATGACCTGACCATGACCTGACCATGACCTGACCATGACCTGACCATGACCTGACCATGACCTGACCATGACCTGACCATGACCTGACCATGACCTGACCATGACCTGACCATGACCTGACCATGACCTGACCATGACCTGACCATGACCTGACCATGACCTGACCATGACCTGACCATGACCTGACCATGACCTGACCATGACCTGACCATGACCTGACCATGACCTGACCATGACCTGACCATGACCTGACCATGACCTGACCATGACCTGACCATGACCTGACCATGACCTGACCATGACATCACAATAATATGACCATGACATGACCACGACATGACCATGGCATGACCACGACATGACCATGACATGACCACAACATGACCACGACATGACCACGACATGATCACGACATGACCACGACATGACCACGACATGACCATGACATGACCACGACATGACCATGACATGACCACGACATGACCACGACATGACTACTGTATGACCAAGACATAACCACGACGTGACCATGACATGAACGCGGCCTGACCACGAAATGACCACGACGTAGCTACGCCATGACCATGTCCTGACCATGACATGACCATGACATGATTTATTTACTATCTACACACCCTTTTTTTTCTATTTTGTATGCTTGGTAGTTTCGTAGCCCTTGACCACTATTTCACCTGATGGTAAGTTATGATGTGATCGTAGGTGTTGTTTAGGCTAATCTAGAATTACTGGCTCTCAAGGACAGCTGCTCGAGTACATTGTTAGGTACTTGACGATAGATTTTCCTACTTGAGGCTAGCCAGGCGGCGATTTGCAAAATGCTCTGCCACCATGTTATAACGACTGCCATTCTAAAACAACAACCGGGACCGACACGACGGCTTAACGTGCCCTCCAAAGCATGGAAGCGCTCAGTAGTAATATCACTAGCGGTCACTCATCCAACTCATGACGGCGGCGGATGTTGCTTAACTTTTCTGATTGCTACGTTTGCTACGTTTTTGTGTTGTAAAATAATAAAAAACAAAAAAAACCTTATTATTTCGATCTAACACGTAGTTTCTAATGCTAAACAGTACATAATCAAATCTCACCCGGCCAACTCACGGACACGCTAAAAATTACATTCTACTCGTATTATTCACCGAACATAAGAGCAACACCACCATTCAACCGCTTGCCTGCCAAAACCATTAATTATTTTATAATTCTCGAATGAGGGATGAAGCTTGTTCATTTAAATGATGCTAACTGATTGTACGGTGTGGCCGGTTGGCAATTGCCAGAGCTGGGAACAATTGACAGGCGTAATGCACACATTGTTTCGGTGTACAGGCGAATTATTCTCGTTTACACATATAATTAGTCCAAAAGATATAAACACATATGAGATCAAGCATTAGACCACTAACTTACCTGCTGGTACATAATGATAAAGTCGAATATGATGTGCAGGCTTACGTAGAATTACTGGCTCTCAAGGATATTAACCGAAACAGACCGATAGGCCCTTGGCGATAATTTTTATATTTTAGGGAGGTCCTGGCCACACCTGGCTACCACTATGCTATTACAACTGCTATTTTTTGTAGATCGAAATATGTTTGCGCGCAGTTAATTGAAGGTAAGCCGCGTCGTTTTGTGGGTGTCCCCGGGCAGGTTGATCGTTATACCAATTAAAAATCCAAAGATGAATCCTCTGTGTGTATATGGGGTGGAGCAGGGTCGCTTGCTCACTATGTCGATGTTATGCGCGCAATTTTTTGTGAGCCCACTTGCACTTGATGCTTCCAGATTACGGACAAAATGATGAAAACGGGAACTGTCTCAAGCGGAGGCACCAGTTAAACAGTTCCTTTTTACAAGATCGATTAAAAAAGGTTATATGCCAACAATTTGGAAAAAAGCTTACAATTCTCCTATTCATAAGAAAGGATCGAAAAATGAAATAACCAATTACCGGCCCATTTCTAAACTGTGTACAATAGAGGCACCAGTTGAACAGTTCTCGAATATCTGCCATCCTTAGACAATAACCGCAAGACCGACGGTTTAACGTATTCTCCGAAGCAAGAAAGCGCTCATGAGCGCTACTGCACTAGTCGCATTTGCTACTGCAGTAGCAAATGCGACTAGCAGTTTTCATCCTAGTAATGTTAGAGCGATTGTTGCTGGGTTAATGGTTTTTTACGAGCGCTCCACTTCATATTCTCGTAATATATTTGATCTCATTGATTTAGATATTTTACAGTAATTTTAATATTATAACATAGTGATCACAATAGTTGGTAAGTGGTGATGTGGCCGACTCCACATATGAATTCGTCACAGTATTTACTGTAAGTAAGAATAAGACAGTTAACGGATGTTAGCTTATAGCTCGACTAGTTTATTTTGCGGATTTCCACAGCACTAAATTAAAATACTACAGATTTTTTTGTGAAAAGTTGTAGTATTAAATAAATGCTAAGTGCAACATGGATCCTTTCAAATCTCTGAAGATTTTATATATGATAATATTTTTTATGAATAAATTTTTATGTAGAGCACTTTCATTCTCAGCTTCCTTCTGCATTCTAGCTCAGAAGTGGGGAAATTTTAGATATACGTGATGTGAATAATATTTTTTTTGAATAGCCTACTATGACACGGATTCACTTTTTTACGCATTAATGAAATAAATAATACATAATTAATTAATACATAGATAAAAACAGTTATAAAATTACGTCTAAGACTAACTATTCACCTGTCCCTTAAAAAATCTAAATATATTATTAATTTTTATAATACAATGATATTAAAAGAATAAAAGTCTTTGTCTTTCTTTCCCCTCCTTCTCCCAGAGCTTTCTCAAACTCTTCACACATACCGCAAAGGATATATCATCAGGAAATTCCTCGTTCCCGATTTTATCGTGCAAAGGACATTCCTCATATCACGTATAGTTACTACTACATACTCTGAGCATGTCTATAAAGACTACGGTTCCAGACCACGTCTGAGTGCCATATATCACTGGATATCTTTGCATATTTCTGCTACAGGACGTACGTTCACATGTTTGAACGAAGGCATCCACAGCGCTTTTGATTGAATTGTAAAACTCGATGAAACCCGGTATATCAGAAGCTGCTGTTAATAATAGCAAAGGGTATAAGGTTACAATCGGATAAACGACTCAAATATTGTTACCAATGCATAATGTTAATAAGCAAATCAAATGCATGAAAGGGGTCATAGTGGATGCTTATAAATCTAAATAAGCGTTGTTATTTCATTTTACTTTATTTTATGTCATTAACATTTTTGCGATGACGAACTATAAAATAATAATTAAATTATGTTACCACGTAAGTGACAGTCTGTCTTTGATGGTAATAAAAATCTTTAAGCCGAAACCGAAATATTGGTCGAACAGGTATTAAGCTGACATTAAGAAATATACACATTAACATATCATATGTAATATAATATTAGTATTTTATATCTCTATGGAATAAACTATATCGTTTTACTACATAACTAGTTAACAATTCTGTTTAAAAATTTTAACCGTAAGTACTATACATAAAATGACGTCCCTAGGACGAGTAAATCTCCGTATCTTTTCGAGGACACGTAAGTAGAGGTCAATTGCGCTTACGACACTAAAGGTAGTACATTTTAAGAAGAAATTATAAGGTCAGCTTTCAATCACTCTCACTCAAAGTTTTAAAATTTCGCGCGTTCTGTGAGACTAATGCTTATGACTCTTGGGTTAACCTCTATGATCAGCTGATGAGCGTGCAAATTCACACACCTGTTGAACGTACTTCAACTTCCGCATTCGCAAGCTCTTTAGATGTTTGATAATATTACTCCCAGATGTCTGTGAATGTTGGGTTAAAATTGCAGTAAAATACGACATATTTTTTATGAGCTAGTTCCACGGTGATTATGATTACCCAAAATGACGCATATAAGAATTTGTGTAAATCACTACTTGACTTCTGATGTTTCGGTACATATTATGATAGGAGCTGAGCCTATTGCAATAGCGGGTACAGTTCCACATGGGTTCCTACTGAGACTTTTATTAGAAAAACCCAATAAATGTCTGACCTAGGGATTGACCCCAGGAGTTCAAGATTCTAAAGAGATACTTTCGCCACTCCACCTACGACGCAGTCAAAACAGACTTGGGCATAAAAGTTTTGTAAACCCTCAACAACAGCTCAGGCTAACCATAGGTTCTTCTTCTTCTTCTCGAGCATAGTCACACAGTCGTGGATACATTTCGGGGAGTGAGCCACGGAACTTCATGATTTGATTCCGCCATCCCCATTTTATAATCAGATATCCACGGATACTAGGAAGCGCCAACTATATTGATATTCCATTTACCCGAACGAAGCGATTTGCGTCTTCGATCGTCATAAGAACCACCAGGGAATGGAACACCCTGCCTGAGTCTTTGTTTCCGGTTAAGTACAACATGGAGGTCTTCAAACGCGAGTGAATATATCTGGGTAAGCGCATTTCTTCATCATCGATCGCATCATTACTTGACATCAGGTGAGATAGTGGTCAAGTGCTACCCAATTCAGTATAAAAAGCTAAAAGACAGCTACCGGAACACTTCGTTAGGTGGTTCACGAAGCGTTTGTAGCGTAGTTTCCTTAGTTGTTGTCAACCGATCAACTAAATTAAGCGTTTGCGCTGCGGTTAGATTTTCTACTTGAACGCTACAAAGCTAATGCCCTATCACCATGCTATATCACCTGCCATATTAAGACAACAACGGGGACCGTTTTACATGTCACACAGTAGTAATGCCACTAGCGGTTGCCCATCGAAGGCAAGTCCCCAGCGAACGTTACTAACCATAGTGGATCAATCAAGTACGACTTACGAGTAACAAGTGCCTCAGTAAAAATAATTCACTTGAATGAGCATCCACAATTTGTTTATCGCTATTGTCGCTAGTGTCTTCGTAGCTCTTTCCATACAAACATAGTTTTGTCATATTTTAAATGCCAAATATTTAACCTCATTAAAATTTGCATGAAATTTGCTTGAGCCTAAAATCTATGCTTCGGGTTTGTCAGTTTTTCTTTTAATATTGCTTTTATCTCTAAATGTGAAAAGTAAATAGCTGTCCTTGAGAGCCAGTAATTCTAGGTTAAGAAACTTCCACCACATCGTCACTTCATCAGGTTATATTGTGGTCAAAGGCTTACCTATCAATAATAAAATTTAAAAAAAAAACATGTAATCAAAACATTTCTCGAGGTTTAAAATCATTTTGTACCGTCCAAATATAAATGCAATTAATATCATTTTGTTAGTCAACACAGCCATATACTGTTCTAACTTCAAGAGCTAGCTTAAGGTCGTCAGCATATAACAAACATCTAGATAAACTTACTGTAGCCAGGTTATTTATAATCATTATTAAAAAGAGCAACGGCCCAATCACAGAGTCTTGACTGACCCCAGAAGGGGTTAAGTACGACTCGGAGACATGTATTCCGTGCTTAACAAACTGCTTATGGTTGCGCATATAATGAGCTAAAACCAGAAGCAGTTGGGGGGTAAATCCAATGTCATATAGTTTCTGTAATAACACGTCGTTGTCCACTTTATCAAATGCTTTCTGAAAGTCAAAATATTATACGTCGACCTGTGAACCGCGGTCCAAACAGGTCGACGTATAGTCAACTAAGCTAAGTAGGTTAGTGTTAACTGACCTCCCCGGTCTGAAACCGTGCTGTTCGTCACATATACATGTGAACTTGCCTATGGATTGCACGGTGGAGGACACACGCAAACATTTTACCAGTTGAGTTTATTAGAGCATTAGGACGATATTCTTCTACCATCGTTTTATTACTAGATTTAGGAATGGGAGTAACCCTGGACATCTTCTATTGTGGAGGGTACACACCATCCCTAAGCGCAGAATTAAATATGTGACATAAGGGACTCGTTAAAATATGTTGGCACGACTTTAGGAAAAAAGCTGATATATTATCAGGCCCTATGGATCCCTTCGCCTTCAGCTTACGTAGACCACGTTCAACATCTTGAGGGGAGATGTAGAGGATACCGACGCAGCCGCCTCATCAGGGGTGCTCTAGGCGTTCAAGTGTTAGTGTAGGAGGCTGTTTAATAAAAACGATAGAAAAATAATTAGCGAAGGCTTCTGCAGCCTCAATACCAATGAAATACTGCCCGTTAAAAGAAACGCTACGCTCAATATAAAATGATAAGAGTATATAAGGGACAACAAGGAATTACTGTACCAAAATATAAATAATGGTTCTACCATCACATTTTTTTTATGTAACGATAGGAAGAACACAAACAAATTCCATGAAACGAATACCAGAGAGAACTGAAAATGACTGTTGAAAAAAAGGTTCCAAAGTTATGTCGACAGCTGCTATTACGTTGACTCGTGTAACTAAGCTCTGCAAAATTATACTCGTACATCTATTTTTACTCTGAGAAAGAAATGTATTCCACGACCCATCCAAATCACTTACCCTACGTCAATCGTTAGTGTGAAATATATAGGTAGTTAGCATTCCGACAATGAAGATGACACAATAATTGTCTATTATTAACCACTCGGTAGTAGCCGATCGATGTCTAGGCTCCCTTGATCATTGTTACATTTAATTATATTCGATTTGGCTGATTGCCTGGTTTACCTGCTAGGTAGCACAAAACGCTGGCTTACGCCCAAACGATTACATTCACTGAACTGTCAAAGATAAGTTATTTTAGATACGTTGACATTGAAATTTTGAGCCACTTGCGTTGAGTGGATGTGTCACGCAAATGTGGCAATGGAAGACTTAGATTAAGTGTCGTTTTACACATTAAAACGCTTGTAGTTTGTAAAGCCGTCATCTTTCGCCTTAATGATGTGACACTTTCGTAAAACAAATGGTCTTTGAAATATATTGTCTGTACAACATGTCGGTGCTCTTTGATCTTATATCTATATGAATAGAAAAATATGATACAACTCTCACGTATATAGATAAATTATAATATTTTAAAGCTTCCTATTAAAATTGTTAAATATTTGGATGTGTGATATTTATGTAGATAATAAAAAACTTGATACACCACCAATCAAATATAAGTCAAGAATAAGATTTGTGTCTTCAAATATTGTAGGTATAGGTATATATAGAAGTAGATATTTATAAAACAAAATATTATTACACTCTTAATGAGTTTCTCAGCGACAAATTTACGTGATTATAATCGTATTTAAACTGGTTTTACTATGTTATAGTTATAACGGATCAGTTGCCCCACTACATGTGTACCTAATTATATATTATATGCATGTATATCACTTAATATGTTGAGGTAAATAACAATTACGGATAATGTCTCAAACACTCGAGTCGAGTGGAGAGGATCTACCGATCCTTAAGCTACATCTATGGGAACATCCAAGCAATCGCAATTTTATGTATTCTCGTATACTTCCTAACATACTTGCCCTCTAGTACATGGAAGAATACCATCTGATTGCGAAACGTGAATGTTTTTATACCTATGCTTACCCCTATGGGGATATATTGGCGAATGTTTGTGTTTCTCCGTAGCTCAGCTCACAAAATAATATTTAACAAATTTGACATCTTTAAATAACTTTATAGTTTGTCGTATTTAACAAATAATATAACAATTGAGTAATTAAACGTACTCATACCTATGTTATATTTCTACATACATTGATTGTTCACTGGTTGTAAAAATGTAATGAATTCTCTACAAAAATAATTAATAATGAAGTGTAATATTTTATAAGAAGATCAAGCCTGCACATTGCATAGACTTTTATGTATTGTGTGTTATTCTATTTCATGATATAATTTTAGGTACTGAACAATTCGGTGACGTTTGAAATATTGATATACATATTTAGGTACTTACCTAGTAATCGGGAATGTATTCTTTGGTAAATAAAAACTAAGTTACTCAATTTTTTGTCGTATAATCTTTGACTGATGATCATATTATCTAGCCTACTATGCGCCTAAGTCTCACACGCCTCGCCGCTCGCTGTGCATTAAGAAAAAAATCGAGCCTATCACCAAGTTTTGGGCGGTTTTAAATAAGTACTGGTAGTCGTTATATTACTACGAGAATTTATAAGAAATGTTCGTGTTGGTAAAATTGGTGTACGGGGTTAAACTTTATGCAATAATATTAAGCTGTTGTTGTTCTTTGTTGTTGTAAAAAAATATCATTATATATATCGTATCACTTCCCCACGTCAGCGTAATTGTGTGCGACAAAAGTACTCACGAAAGGACTTATGCCGTACGAGGTTTTAGTATAAAGACATTATTTTAGTAGTTATTTTCAAGTACATACTGACCTTCCTTATATTTATTTATTTAAATCGTTTTAATTAAATCATTATTTTTGTCAAGTTTCTTCAAAGTGTTATACAAATAAGTAGTTGATTATTGGCTCTGCCTACCTCCATGACGAAGGTTAATAATTAAATAGTCAATATTATGTTATATACGTTCAATTCAATTGATTTTCATTGCCGTTGCATTCATTTTTATCACTTTATTATTATTTTCATTTTATTTTATTTTATTATAAAGGCCTGCTATCAAAATAATTTCTAATAGCGTTATTTCTTTTATTTGCCTTGTTGGCAGAGACGCGTAAGCTTCAGTTTTTCTCAAGGTCCTATATACAACACCCTGTTCCCTGACAAACTAATATTAGGAGCAGTCTGAAGTTTAGAACCCTTTCCGGTAGATTGCAATAGCCTCACTCCCTAACCCCCCACTTTTGTAATTTTGTAATTACCAATAAATTGATTTATGATTTATGATTTAACACAGAGGACTTAAACATATCCAGCTAAAAACGTGCGTGGGTATTTAGAAACTTCAATCCCTACGCCTGCCCTCTCGGTGAAATAGAGGCGTGAGATAAAATGTAAAATGAGATTTAAAACAAATAAAATTTTAACTTACCGACCAACATTGCAAGAGGCCCTTTAAAAATCTGTATCTATGATAAGTTTATTTATATCCATTTTTATCGGATAAGTTTTATCTTAAAAGGATTTCAAAATGAATACCCATGCCGATTGCAATTAGCTAGGGTAAAAACAAGATTGAAAGAATGTATAAAATATTTATTATTATTACCTACTGAAACATAACATAATAATTTTGCTATCGTACTATGTTAATACTTTTATTTCATGATCAACATTGTGAAATGGCCCAATATTTACTGTTTTAACTTTTATTATTATATATCTTAACATAATAAATAACTATTATTATGTATAATTATCAGTAAGTATAATGAGAAGTTACGTACACCTTCCGCCTACAAGAATTAATATGTCCAAGTACTTATGAAATCGCATTGCCTTTGTTATAATTATTTACAAAACCTCGCAAAGCTTGTGATCTAGGTTATAGGATATACCTACCAAGTTGATCCACATAACATTCTCAAAATTGAATTTAACTATACTGCTCCGACTTCTGTGAAGATGTTTACGCAAGCTATATATATAAATAAAACAAATAAATAACTTAAATAACGTTTAATTTTTTACCCAAATGATAAGTAAGGAAGGAATGCGGACGGCTTCCGATCAGAATATTTGAACTCCAGGGTTAGCTGCGGCGGGTCACGCTACGACAACGAAATCCTGTAACAGGGAAACAGAGGTCATGCGGGAGACCGGAGCGAGTCCACGAAGCCATTAGAAGCAGGATGTTAGTGCCAAGCTAGATGGAAACAATGTTAAACCCGAGCCGGGAATACTTCCTCGAGATTAGGGACTTGGTGTGGTAGCGATGGAACCGCGCGCCCGTGGAGATACCGCGTAGCAGCATTGCGTCCTGCGATTTTGAAAAACTCCTAGGGGTGGTGGCAAGGTAGGACCGAAGGGCACGCTCGCCCCACGTCTGAGCTTTAGGCCGTTCCACTGGCAGGCCCTGGTTGCGCCGGTCCAGGTATGAGATCACGTCATTGTAGTAGTTCTGTCGGTAGTTGTTGATGTATCTGTACTGGTGGCAAGTAGGCCTGTAAGTTAAAAAGATGATGTTTGGTGGTTGTTGAGTAATTAATATAAATATCCAGAAGTGGATACATTTAATAATATTCTATTCTGTTTTTCTCTGAAAGTTTACTGCTTATGTAATTAACATTTCATTAACAAGTATACTAAAGCTGGTTATATAAGGGTTTATTATTTATAAAATAAAAATTAAACAATTTGATTCGGGAATTCGATTAAATATGAAATAACATTCTATGCATTAAGAGCCAGAGCAGTCTATTTCATAAAAAATAATTAACTTAAAACGATCATCTTCACAAGGTTTGAGCAGTTTGAGAGTTCACTCAAGAATTCAAGCGTTATCAATATGTTAATTATGAAATTGAGAAAAAATAATAATTGAATAACCTTATCCAGTGTTTGAAGATTAATTTCTTGGGTTCCGTTCCAAAGGTAATGTTTTCAGGTGCTGGGGGCTCTGCCTCGGGCTTAGCCTCTTCAGGCGCAGCGCCTTCAGCGGGGACAGCGGGAGCCTCTTCAGGCACTGGCGCAGGGGAGTCCTCCTCTACCACATCATCCCACATCTCGCACAGGGATTATTCTGCAGTCAAAAAACAACACTAATTTATCTCATCACTCACTGACCCCACACCACCCAACACACCACGAAACGAAACGCACCTAACTGGGATAGGAAGAACGTGTGAATCGGCTGATCGTTCGAGTACGACTGTCATCCACGTCCCCTTGCATGCTCTCAGCCTCCCGATTTATCTCCCTTTGACCCCACCTGCCTGTCGCAAGAGCACCCGCGCCGCCTGCCAATGATGCTCCGTCAATACTATGACCGTGCATTCTATCGATAAATTCCTTTTCGTTTTTAATTGCTGTGCCAAGTGACACATGCGAAAACGTATATACTTACTATAATACAGTATTACATTACAGAGGTTTAAAAAAAAACGCGTACGAGTAGAGGATGAATGAATGTTGAATTTCCCATTCACGCGACTTACAACTGGAAATATTGTCGCGGACAAAAATATTAACACGGTGTCATTCATTACAAAAAGCCAAAATCAACGGAGCATTTTTAATTTACAGAGATTTTGACGATTAGTCTGGAATATGGAAGGGAGCCAGATTTTTGGCACGTCAAGAGTTTTGGGTTCCGAGATTTACGCGCTTGAGTAGAGACAATGCTGAATGTGTGTGCTAAAACCGTACAATAATAGAATCTCTAGTTTTACAGTTGTTTACTAAACAAAGTTAGTATATAAAAGTTTCCAACGTGTCACTAAATACAGTACTGAAATATTATAAAAATTTAAGAAGGTACTGTAGGAAACATGAAAAAACATATAAATACAATTGTTGTTAACACTTTGTCGAATTAAAATTTATCTATCTTAAAATATAAATAGTTCGAAGGTCAATCAAAAAGTAAATTATAATCAGCTGATAATGATTGGCATAGGCATTTGTAGAATGACAAACTTCTCAGGTAAACAAATGGTTGTCATTTGGTGCACACGGAACTGATGATTCAATGTCAGGTGTGATGGGTAAACAAACGTTGGTAAATTATGTAGGTATTTATTCACATGGTGTGTATTTTTATTTTAGCGTCTTGTGTTTAATCTGATATATTTGGTGATGATAATGATATATTATTTTTATAAACAAAGTGCTTTATGGTGGCGCGGCATTAACACAGGAAAATATTAAATCTCCCATCTAAACGGTATGTTCCAGTAGCCGTCCATTTTTGGTATTGTTTGCCTTCTATTTTGAACATATAACATTAAACAAAGTAAAATTATTGGCGTACCAAATTTTATGCCCAAGGCGGGAATCGAACCCGCGTCCTCCGATATCGCGTCGGATGCCTTATCATCTCGGCCACTTGGCATTTCTGCCGAAATTTTGTACTCCAATTGCATTACTTTAACCGTCGGAGACGGTTAAAGGGGCCATCAACCAGACTACTACTTCACCTGACCGAAAGAAGTATTTTTTCAAACACTTAATTCTCGGTATGATGTCGCTACCCTTCTATATTTCTAAATATGATTACTAGCACTATCGTGTGCTAAGCGAAAATCATATCAAACAAAATTATTGGAGTACAAAATTTTATGCCATTTTAATTAAGGCAGAAATGCCAAGTCCCAGGTGGCAGAGATGGTATTAGCATCCGACGCGATATTGGAGAACGCGGGTTTGATTCCCGCCTTGCGCATAAAATTTGGTACTCCAATACATTTTATAAAATTACAAATTTACGAGAGAAAAAATTATAGTCATGTGCGTCTCCTCGAGCCGCAGGCGCACACGTGGGGTTCACACACCTTGTAGTCCAGACGGAGGGTCTCTACCACACGCAGAGAGTTATCGTGAAGTAACCCTGCAAATTTCCTCTTCCTTGAACGTGGATTTGCCTCCTGATCTCATCCATGATGATGATGGCGTAGATTATGAACGTCAAAAGTTCGTTGGCTCGAGTCCTGGAGAACCCATAGCGATGATGAATAAAATTGCGGCTAAGCCATGCGATGATCAAGTTACAATCATGACTTTACCATCTGCAATGAACATCCATTACTGAGCTTACATCGCACCGGAATCCGACAACCCCATGATAGAGGCAGGTAAAACAAAAAATAATATACAAATTAGTCTTAAAATTTTTGAGTTTTTGTCAAAGTAATGCATGGATTTATATATATAATAAATAATAATACAAATAAAATGGAGATTTGTGTGTGTCAGCTTTTATTGCGTTGGTGCACGGGGTGGCGGACCTTGTTGCTATTATTCTTACTCAAATGGTGGCGAGGCGAGCATACTTTTCGTGCCTGTGGCGGTGCGCCTGTCCCTACGACTCCCTAAATCCAGGGAGCATGGGGTGACATTGGAGCGAGAAGATTCCACAAACAGACATTGGCGCTACGGGGACTCCGTGATGTGTCACTGTCAGAATCCGGGTCGTGGTTACACGCGTTGCCGTCGGCTCACCTGGGCACTTTACTTCACGATAACTCTCTGCGTGTGGTAGTGACCCTCCGTCTGGACTACAAGGTGCGTGAACCCCACGTGTGCGCCTGCGGCTCGATGGTGGAGAGCGCCACCACGCATTGAGTGGTCGTCGTTGCACATGAAGGTTTTCAAGCCACCACGCTTTAAATGATATAGTGCGGAAAGCCTTAGTGTCAGTAAACGTCTCGTGCCTACTGGAACCGCCTGGTTTTACAGGTCAGACGGCAAGAGGACGGGCTAACCTTGGTGCCCTGGACAAATAGCAAGTGCTTGGTGTGGGACGCCACGTGCGTCCGCACTGTTGTAGCCAGTTACCTAGGTCGTACGGTCCACACGCCGCCAGTGGTTGCTGCAGAATACGCCGCTAACATGAAGCGTCAGAAATACGCAGCGATGGAGTCCCATTACTTGTTTGTGCCTATCGCTGTAGAGACCATGGGGTGTTGGGGTACTAAGGCCAGGGCTTTGATAGGCGAAATGGAACGCAGATTGAGGGAGAAGACAGGTGACTCCCGCTCCGGGAACAATTTTTAACAATTATTGTTAATAATATCATTACTAGTAATATATATAAAGATGAAATGATTCCGTTATATAAATAGAGTATTATTTCTTTATATGACAAACTTGTACTGCGTGTCCCACAAAATTGGCCAACTTGACAACCAACTTTTTTAATACGGTTATATACTCGTGATTGCATTATTTTATTTTTAAATTACTTGTTTCGTACAATAATGGATACACCTGAGTCTTACGTTGAATTTATAATACTAAAAATAAAATCTGCACTGCATCCCGAAATATAATGAAGAAACAATAATCTTATTTTCTATGTGCTTACAACTATCATATATGTGACTTCATATCGAGCATTACGTTGTAATGAAATATTTATTATTTAAAAATTGTATAAAACCAAGATATCGCGCAATTACATTCGTTACAGCGAAACAATTACGTCACTGGCGTAGCCGTAACTCGTAGCGTCTGTAGCGCTTGAATTCAGTCGAAGCAATCAACTCGAAGTGTTCACACCGGAACGTTAGCTTCCTGTCCTGATGCAGTAGGAAATGACTCCATTTCGCTGTTGTGTATTCAAAAAATTGATTTTACGCGATCGGACACAATAAGATTGACTTCCTAAGTGAAATGAGTTCTTTGTGACGTGCATACTAGTAACAGAAAACCGTATTTCAGGACATACAGGTTTGATGTAGACATAACTTGACAAAAGCAAATAATATCTCACTAGGACCCCTATAGGAATGACAAGTCATTCTGTCATACGATTAGTCTGGTAACACATATATGTTAGTGTGAGTTGTGTTCTCCTGACACACCGCTTGCGCGATTATATATTTAAAAATGCTTGATTCGACGCGCCTCCAGGACCGTTGTTCTTTTGCCATACATCTCATCACACAATCCTTATCCTAGCTAAACGAATCAAAATACTTCGAATGGGGTTGACCACAATCTCACCTGATCGTAAGTCGAATATGTACTGTACTGTATCAGCCGGATTGTCTACTGCTCAACACAGCCTCCCCCAATTAAGGGGGCATTTGCCATAATCCCCACTCATGCGTCTTGGGGATCGCAGTTTAAGATATCGGTTCCTCAGAAGGCGTTGCTGCCTACCTTCCGGTATTTTACCTTTACTCGCCTCTTACGACACTCACAGGTAGCAATGGGGGGTAGACATTCTAGCCCGGCAGCTCACGGGTAAAATTTCCCCCCACTATGATATAACAAAGGCCATCCTAAGACCAGGACTAAGATCTCCAAAGCATGGAAGCGCTCAAGGTAAATGCCACTGTCGAACACCCATCCGGGTCGTGATAGCAGATGACATAACTTAAACTAGTTGATCGTTGAATAACGACTAGGGCAAGCGTGAAGAGCTTTTGAGTGTAGTTTTTATAAAGCATCAAAGTTGTTAATTTTACACCATTTTTCTTTCGAGGAGAATCCTAGCAAATTAAAGTAGTACCTACTGAAAAACAAATTGGATTTCTAGTCCAATATTCGTCTCTCCCACAAAGTTGTGCTAATATGTATGTTTAAATTTTAGGCTTTGATAATCATCCCGTTGATGAGCTAGAGGCCCGTGACATACGGATGGACAGACAGACAGTAGATTCTTATTAATAGAATTCCGTTTTGGCATCACTACTGTCTTTTTATTGATCGAGCTTGAATCCCGCACTCAATTTAGATTTTAGTCTTAAATAACTTGCTACGCTCGAGATTTACTTTTCTTTATCTTCAAGATTTAAAATATCATCATCGACTTAAAATACTGCTTTATCTTCTTGGTGCACATACCCTTTTTTGGTATTCAATCAGTAATTTAATACCTTGCAAGTTGACTTTGCACAAAAGTATAGTCATTGTCAAGTACAGGTCATGTAGGAATCACTGCAGTAAATTACAATCTGTCTAAATGGGGCTTTTTGTTGTATAGTGGAAGATACATTAGTTAAATGTTCATTGGCAAATTAGATGCGGACATAGCGTAATTTCTAACTGTTACATTACTGAAAGTTTTAGGTATAAATGAAATAATTTAAGTATAAAAAATATATTTACTGCTTTTCTAAGTATTCTCCATTACATTTGATATATTTATTTATTCGTTCAAACTATTTTTGAAACCATGAGGACCATTGGTCTGAGCGTATGTGTGTCACGTGCTGGTTGAAAATTATCACGGTCTCTACTGACCCCATATATGTCAAACCTCTCATCAAATCTCTGATTTTGAAAAATAAAAAAATCTAATTGTGCTGAGTTAAGATATGTAGAAGGGTGCGGGATGTATCGCCAGCGCTACCTTTTCAGAAGCCAAAAAGACTTGTTTTGTTCGCGGTGTGCGCCGCAGCGTTGTCATTGTGCAACAGGATGCAAGTTCTTTGTCATTATTTCCTGACATTTTCTATGACACTGGGCAAACAAATGGAGGTGTACTGGATTAACTGTTTTTTGTTCTTCAAGTGGAATCGTGTAGACAGGACCCGTCTTGGAGAAAAAAAATGCAATCTCAACTGTCATTTAGTCTGCCGCTAATTTTGTTAGTTTTATATCGCCTTTGAAAACCCATGCAGAATACTGTCGCTTTCTTTCGGGCATGTAACATGTGGGCCATGGCCCATCAATCCATGTTTCATTACCTTCCACAGTCACAATATAATATCACGACATTTGAACGTCAGTGATTGTGCTTTACAATTTTTTTCCACCAATTAGATCCAGACCATTTTCTAAGTTGAAATAGTAATTTTATTCAATACGTTTAACAGCCCGAGCCGCTGTTCCTAAGATAGAATTGATTATGTACTACTATTAGTATAGTAAGTAAGATACTATTGGCGAAGGAAAAACAATTATTATTGCTATGAAATTCATCATTAGGGTTGATATGAAGTTGAAATAAAAATTTACCAAATACAAAAAAAAATATCCAAAAAATGGAACCGACTTCAACACTCAAGTGTAAAATAACTTGTTGAAGTCGGTACTATGATGGTTCAAAAGTACCTATTATCACATTATTGTGCGCATGGTACCGACTTCGGTAAGTTATTGCACACTTTTGAGTGTTGAAATCGGTTCCATCTTTTTGGTAAATTTTTTTTTTGTGTTTTTAGTGACTCTTGCTACTAAGTAAAATATTTTTCAGTTATATGCCTGTAGTTCAAAAACGGCTTGACCGATTTTGCTGAAATATAATTGGAAACAAACGACAAGCATCAGCATTCAAAAAAAAATCTAAATCTTTTCACCCAGATAAAAGTTCTGAGGTAATAAACATATAAAAAAATAAAAATAACTGACGAATTGAGAACTTCATCCTTTTTTTGAAATCGGTAAAAAAATTGGCAAATCGGGCCTTTGCTCTGTTAGGGTTACACATCGTATCAGCCCGTGAAAAATATACATGTTTTTTAATTGGATTGTGACGCATAAGCGCGAGGCCCACATAACGTTAAGCGGAAACCTCTGCCTATTATAAAATTTGTATTTCATCACAAGTGACAAACTGCACTGGTCCCATCAGCCTGAGATATACAGTTGTTAAGTCTCATGTGCATGTAATTTCACTGGCTTTGAGGACTGCTGCCGGAACATCCTGTTTGGTGCTTGGGAACAGATTTTCTTCGAGATGGTGGTAGCTGGCCAGGTGAGATGTCGCAAAATACCCTTCTACCATTTTGATCACATCATAAATACTACATATCTTTATACTCAGCCTTTTGGGTAGCTCTATCATATCCTGCAATTTTCTCACAAAACCACTGAGCGAGCTGTCCAGCAGTTTCGTGCAATCTCGTCTCTAAATTGTCCAGTTTCAGTTACAATAGCGGTGACATCATCGGCGTACATAAACACCTCCGCTTTCGTGATTGCACCTGGTAAGTCGTTCAACAACAATGAGAATAATATGTTCGACACTGCTGAACCTTGAGCTACTCCCATATGGATTTTCAATGGGTCAGATCTTTCTTTACCGCCATTACCTACCACAATCTGAGACCGACCGCGCAGAAGATCCTTTAAGATTGCGAGTGGTTTGTAGCATATCCCGTAGTGACGCATCTTCATTGTTAGGATGGTATGATTGGCTACGTCAAATGCCGTGGAGAGATCGCAGCAAAGTACTACGCAGCAGTACGACAGCAGCTGCGACCTCTCCCGGGCATCATCGAGACAACTCACCACCTTGAGGGCCAGGGATGTGGTCGACCGACCTGTGCGATACGCATATTGTCGGTCAGACAGAGCGTTAGTTGATGACAAGTATGCAACCAAGCGAGCAAGAAAACCTTTGCTATCGCTGGAATAATAGAGATCGGACGATAGCCGTAATATTATCCCGCTTTATTTTTCCCTTAAATATAGGGGTGACTTTACTCACTTTTAGGGGCTCGGGAAATGTACCTTCTTTAAAACAACGATTAAACAAGTTCGCTATAACCGGAGAAATGGAACTGGAACCAGCGGCTATATTTAAAAGTTGCATAGATATCCCGTATATATCTATAGATGGTTTGGATGGAATGCGCGCGGTGATAATGTGGTGCACCGCAGTGCACCTCGTTTGACGTAAAAGCCGCAGCAAACGATCAGCGGGCACACTCGTGTTACACAGTACTCGCACTGTGACAGGACCGGGATCTGCGGCAGGTGCACCGCAGGCCGTAGCAGCCCCTACGAACGTAGCGTTCATAGTATTTACCGCATCGTGCTTATTTTGAAATGGGATTCTGACAGAATCTTTGACGACATCAGTGAAGTAAAGGTTACAAACATCGAGCTTGTTTCGTCACAAGATTTTAAAAGAAATACAAACCTGATATTCGATATTTCCGTTTATGAATCGTGGCTATTTGCACCCCTCTATAGGTAAAAATGCAGCCCTTTCAAGTCCCGGTAAAAATATGAAACAACATCCTAAAAATGTCAATATACTCGTACATCTATATATATATATACATAGATAGAAGATCTTTCGAGAATACTATCTAATTGTTGCCGTATTTATTTGTCAGCGAATATTTGACAGTACTTGCAGAATAGAGTACTAAGTATAGTTATTTTCCAAGTACAACGATCCTGTAAGAAATTGAAAAAAGTAGATAGGCAAATCGATGAGTACCATTTAAGAAAGACATCACGTTGAAAATATAATATTTTCAACGTGATGATATTTTCAGTCATTTATACTTTTATATTTTTTTTATATATAGACACTATACACTAAGAAAATGAACAATTAGGTTGAATAAATACTTAAATAACAATTTCTATATATTAATAAATTAAATGTATCAACATCTATGTCATCACGTTTAAAAGCGTTGCAGTAGGACCTCGTTGGATCGCGAGGTTCAACTTTTGGAAAAGTATCTCAAAGCATGCACCGCTCAAAGATTCCCTGAAGCGGAGAACGATCGGGCTATATTGTTTTTTGTATCGTAAAACTACGTTTTATCTTAGTATGAACAGCCAGGGCATAAAGTGAGTAGACTGCACTGTGGATAATTACACTGCTTTAAAAATAAAGTAGCTACTACTTGCAAAACCTGAAGATAAATTAATACTCACATTGGAAATTGATCCATTCTTTCCTTCAAATAAGTGGCACTATTGCGTTTGCAATGAATGTACAGTCGATTCTCGTTAATTCGAAACTCGAGGGACACTTAAAATGTTACGAATTATCGAGTGTTTGAAATATCAAATGGTTTAAAATTTTTGAGAGAAAAGAAATAAAACTTGACTATCATATATTTTCTCCTTGTGTTTTATAACGGTTGAGAGAGTACTCAGAGAGGAATCTTAACTTCTTTTGCGGCATCACATTTCTTCTCACCTCCCTCTACTTTTTCGATTAACTTCTTCTTTTCAGCTATCATCAAGCATTTATCTTTTTAGGACTCATAACTAACACAAACTTTTATTACACTGTATACAATGAACAAATGAGTAAAAGTAACTGAAACTTAACAAAATAAAGGCTCGTGTACGGTGATACAAGCTTGAATTTGAGAGCCAGTGAAATTACAGGCACATGAGACTTTATAACTTTGTCTCAAGGAGACGGGCGCAGTGCAATTCGTAACTAGTGACAAAATGCATCTGTTATAGGCAAGGTTAGTCCACTTATCATCAGGTGAGCCTCAAGCTTGTTTCGTTACAATAACATAAAAAAATAGATTATAGTTCAGATTTATAGGTTTAGGTACACGTGTATCCACTACAAGCAGATAATAAATATTGTTCCACGCCCAATCGTAGCTTCCAAGTAAAATCCAGTGCAATGCATATTGAAACCGAAATCGTCAAATGTTATATTCGTATTCTATTTTGGTAAATATCGTAAGTGTAACTTAGGAAAGACGTGTATTTACGCGACCAGGTTCCAGATTCACTTACTAAACACAAAGTAGGTGACAAGACCTTTTTATTTGGCATCTGACTTCATATTGTGCTGTATATAGGTACATATATTATGTAGGTATTTGAGCATGTTGATCTACTGATATCGTTCGCCTTTATTCTCCTAACTTACAAGATTCTTACATGTACAGTCGACATTCGTTAATTCAAACCTGTGATAATTCGAACATCTCTATAATTCAAGATTATCACGAGTTCCCTAGAAAAGCTCTATAATATATATCGAACTAAATCAATACATTTTTATGCACTTACTAAATCAAACGAAAAAAATCAACGCTGCGCAACAAAATGAACCGTTAATTCGACCTTATCCACGTCAAACACTCGACAATTCGTAATGAATAAATCACTTGATCCTCTTATAACCAATTCCGAGTATATATCCATACCGGAGCGGAGACATCTATGTGCATTGCAAAACAAATTCAAGCTTGTATCACCGTACACGAGCCTTTATTTTGTTTAAATAAATAATAATAAATCTGAACAATAATCTATTTTTTTTTAATAAATCTGAACTATAATCTATTTTTTTATGTTATTGTAACGGAACAAGCCTGAGGCCCACCTGATGATAAGTGGACTAACCTTGCCTATAACAGATGCATTTTGTCACTAGTCACGAATTGCATGTGCCTGTAATTTCACTGGCTCTCAATGGCTACTGCCGGAATACACCGTTATGTGCTTGGTGGTAGATTTATTCTTGAGAGTGGTCCCTAGCCTGGTGGGCGTTTGCAAAATGCCCTTCCACCATGCGGTGGAGCTCAAGCCCGCGGGGGGATTCGAACTATAGACCTGCTGCTGGACCTGATAAATTAATCAATACAATAACGAATAAAACACATGACCACAACGAGCTATTTACTATTTCTACATTTTTTTTAAAACTAATGTCATTATTATATTGCAAATAAGGTGGTTTTCGCAAAGATGACATTATTATCTCCCCACAAAATAAACATATACGTAATTAATGATGAACCGATTCTAAAGATTATATCCAATGGGTCACAGTAGGTATTGTCGCACTCAACGAAACATACACCCTTTTACTAGAATTTGTGCAGTGACATTGATGTCAATACTCGTAGTTCTCACTACGAGTACGATTCTCAATCATGAGAAATACACTCTGTACAGCGCATTCATCTGTATATAGGATCCTTCATGACAATAGGATTAGTCATATTACATGCGGTAGTTTCCGAGAGACCAAATCGAGCTACAATAATGTATTGACGTATAGTTTGGCTTCAATCAACGGGCCGTCTCGACTCCCGAGAGAGACTTTTGGACGTCTGTGCCAAACTTTACAGGTTGCTCCATTGCTCAGAGTAAACATTTATTTTTATAAATCATTATTTTCCGTTAGGCACGTGAATTTGGTTGTGTAACGGCAACATAATAACAGCTTAGTAAAATCAATGATGGCTCAGCGGTATTAGACACAATTTATTGACTAGGTCCTCATTATGTGCGCCGGTAGATATGCCTCAGAATCAATTATAGGGTGACCATAATAAACCTTTGACCTCGTCATGAGTTACAAACCGTGAGTTACAAACTAAGTGAGGCTGTGGTCAGGTAAGGCTTTGAACATAATGGAACGTCAAACGCATTACCCTTTGTGACCAAAGGCAATCATAGCTTTGAGCAAGATCTATGCTGTTGCAGTATATCATAAATAAAAAGTATGTTGATAAGCAAACTGAGATTGTAGCTTGTGGTTACTACGTAACCCCAGAGCGATTAAATCAACGATAGCGGAGATGGCCGTCCTGATGAACTATTAAGAAATATATACTTATAATAATTGGCGCACATCAGTTAACGCGTCAAAGCGACTACAGTGTCAATAAAATTGCGGTTTTGGTTCAGTTACTTCATGAATTGTGGTAACTTAAATCGATGCTTCACTTGATTACTAAAATGTGGGCTGAGTTGATTACTAATGTAGTATGATACCCAACCCTGACGTTTGCTTCAAGAGAAGTCCTGTAATTTTTATTTTATTGGTCATAAGCTAGCCTTTGATCGCTATCTCACCTAAACATGATTGATTATGCAGTCAAATTTGTTTAGGATAATCTAGTATTACTGACTTTTAAGTACAGCTTCCGGAACAGACCGCTTGGTCCTTGGCGTCAGATTTCTACTTGAGAGTTGTAGCTAGCGAGACGGACATTCGCAAAATGTTTTACTACCATATTAATGAAGCATTGATGGCTCAGTGACACAGGTTGTGGACTGGCACGCCGCAGGTCCATGGTTTGAACCCCGCCGCAGGTTTGAGCTTTACCGATTGGTGGAAGGCCATTCTGTGAATGCCGCCTAGCTAACCACCCTCAAGTAGAAAACCAGTTGCCAAGCACTTAACGGTGTGTTCAAGCAAGTCCTTGAGAGCCAGTGAAATTACAGGCACATGGGACTTGACGTTATTTCCACTAGTGGTCACCCATCTAAGTCGTAGCGCAGCGGACGTTGCTTAACCTACTTTATTGGTCGTCTGACTATGCAAGCTCCGCTACGGACGCTTCAATTGCAACAGCTTACTGGGATATTAATGAAGTTCAATTTTTTTCATTGAATAGTACCTACGTCTGGTCATGGGGAGTTAAAATGGGAATGATGCATTTACATGATAAATTAGTATGCGTCCACTCTAAATATTCCAATTATGAATACTAGGTAAGCCGGTGATATTTTTTGATAAAGCAAACAAGAAGCGGTAATTGTGGTCATGTATGTGCTCAAATCAAATATGATAAATATAAAGATGGTATATGAATTATGCATTCATTTAAAAGCGACACGAGTACACGTGAAAAAGGCAACGTGATGTGACTAATGTCGCATGGATCACCCTTATTAAGCAGGATATCATTTTTATGAATGCTACGGTGCTTTTAGGTCTCAGTTCAACATTAATTGCTACACCAAGTTGCGGTGCAACGCTTCCATGAATTTAAAGTGTTGTTTCTGACATGAATAATAAACTTGATGTTGGGTTAAAATAATAGGTACACTAGTTTCTCACAGTGACACAATAATGGGCCAAAGAAAATATTCATGAAAATATTTGTGAGAGTTCTGCGTAGCAGTTTTAAACAGATGTCGTTCACTGTTTTGAATATAAACTTTATAGGTAAACTTTTACTCTAATTTTCAACGCAATGGATAGCAATTTTCGAGATAATTTACTTGTCACACCCCTATGCGTGTTTTTACAAATAAAAACGAATATCCTTAATTTCAAATCCCTACCATAGGATCTACGTTACTTTGAAAGTGAAATATAAATAGAAAATAAACTTCACTTCGGTTTAAAAAAATCCTTGAATAAAACCGTATTCAGAACAGCCTTGGAATGACCAGAACCCGAAATCTATATAATATATATAATTACTTATTGCGAATATATAGTACATATTTCAGGAATTACTTTCATTTGTTGCAATTGCACTATATTTATATTTATTTACCCATAAAAATAATATATACAATTTTTTTTTTATTATGCATATTTTTTTACTCCCAGTTTAATTTTACCCATTTAATTCTTTTTACGAGTATATTCATTTTTGTCACCCGAAGCTCGAAAATAAACTGCAAATAAAAAATCGGCCAAGTGCAAGTCGGACTAGCGCACGCAGGGTTTCATACCATTAGCTATACAACATTATATTTTATTGTTGTCCGAAATATATGAATTTGAATCAGCGAGTCCGACTCGCACTTGGCCATTTTTTTGTATTTTTTGTTATAGCGGCAACAGAAATACATCATCTGTGAAAATTTCAACTGTCTAGCTATCATCGCTCTTGAGATACAGCCTGGTGACAGACGGACGGACGGACAGCGAAGTCTAAGTATTAGGGTCCCATTTTTACAAAGGGTAAAAATGGGACCGTAATACTGAGACTTAGGGTACGGAACCCTAAAAAAACGCTTACGTGGGAAAGACACTCGGAAGAATAATTTTGCATTACCTAATAACACACTACGTATTGTTCTGAGTTAAGACACGACATGGAAGTTTACAGATGTCGTACCTACAGAAATAGATTCATATGATTGTAGGCAACAACGAGAATTCTCAGAAGAAAATCATTAATTTTACAAGAAAACGCGTACCTGTGCTTTGCGCGCTGGTTCAATTACCGACGAATCTCTCCAAAGAATCACCCGTGTTGTTTTCCCTGGGCAAAAAAAGACTTCTTGATCTTTAATTAATAATCTAAATTTTCATTACTAATTTAATTTATTAGACCACTTCCGGAATCCTATTTCAATTGTGAGTTGCACTGAAACAGTTAATATCAAGTATTCCAGGACTACAACCCCATGAATAAATACGGTTATTTATTCATGTGCTACAATTATCAAGACCTGCCATCTAATGACAATGATATACATACATATTGTTATGGTTTTCTCCAAACCACTGAGCATGCACAAAAAGTGCTAATTTCGCCACTCGTATATAGATTTTGGTTTTGGTTGTATTAACGCAATTAAATAACACATTTATATATTTTCTTAATCTAATGACTGTTTTCGATAGGTCTCTGATTTAAAATCTCCTATAGCAAAGAATGTAGTGGTATTTGTTATTTGGTATATTTATTTTACATTGAATGGTGAAATTGACAGTGAGTTCCTAGAAAATATCTAGGATTTGATTAAATAGAAAATTGGTCAGAGTTTTAGGAACCATTATCAAAAAAAGAGTGAAAGCCGAAGAAAGTTTATGTAATGCATTACAATTTTCTGATTGACTCTACTCATATTCTGTGCTATTCAATTATTTGTAAGAAACGATTGAAGCACTCGTAGCGAAGTTTGCTTAGCCATTCTGAATCGATCAGCAAAGTTAAGCAACGTCCGCCGCGGTCATGAGTTGGATGTGTGCGCTGGTGACATTACTACTGAGCGCTTCCGTGCTTCGGAGGGCACGTTAAGCCGTCGGTCCCGGTTGTTGTCTTAGAATGGCAGTCGTTACAGCATGGTGGTAGGGCACTTTGCGAATGCCCGCCCAGCTAGCGACCACCCTCAAGTTAAAAATCTGTCGCCAAGCACCTAACGATGTGTTCCGGCGGCTGTCCTTGAAAGCCAGCAATTCTATGTTAGCCTGTACAACATCTTCGAGCACATCATCACTTAACATCAGGTGAGATAGTAGTCAAAGGCTAATCTATCAGTCAAAAAAAAACGGTTTCATATACCAACGCTTACCTAACATCAATCATAGAGCGCTAAATTATTCCTAATTCAAATAATATAAATTATATTTAATATGTATAAATAATTCTCGAAAAAATGTAGACCATCTATTATACTGGCGTGATCGATTTACATATTTTGAAGACGTAACCGTTGATGATTCCTCCTGAAGTGACAGAGGACTATTGCATTCCCTATATTTTCTTGTTGGAGCCGTAGGAGGAGGAAGACGTAAAAAAATCCAGAAGGTGGGTATAATATACGCATTCCAAACGTGGGGATTATGGCAAACCCTCCCCCTGAGGAGGTCTTTGTTTACCGATGTACGATATGGCTGAAATAATGGTAATAGTATATAGCTGTTGATGGGTTATATTTTATAATATACTAGCGGCCCGCCACAGCTTAACACGGGTATTTCACAAAAATTTCAAAACAAAAATAACATAGTTTTCAATATATTCTATGTTCATCAAGGATATAGCAGGATTCTATTGTTGAAAGAATTTTTCAAATCTGTCCAGAAGCTTTTAGGTTTATTCGTTACATACAAAAATACAAATCTTTCCTCTTTATAATATTTGTAGTAAAAAGTGTATATTAAAAATATGTGCATGGAACCATATTAGTAGTGGACGATTGCAAATCAAAAACAACTTGTGGTTGAGATTCTGAGCGAGTCTCGGTGAAGTGAACACCCTGTTAGTTAGCGGTCGATTTACGAAACGTCCGCCCCAATTAGTCACGCGTCGGCCTTGCAGCGTTTCATGACGGTTCATAAGATTTGATTCACTGCCCGGTTGCTGTTGCGTTGTAATTTACATGTTTATTTACTTTTAATATATTTGACAGAATTTCGATACAATTATATAGGTGGAATCTTTTAAAAACCAGATATACTACTTGGAATGTGTTTATCACAATTTTAATAAGAGAACACTCATAGCCAATTACAATGCTACCCCTGAAACATTGAAAAGCACTTGAGCAACTTCTCGACTGGTGAGTCTATAGATAGCTCATAAGCCTCCAGCCCACGCCCCCCAGGCGAGTGGCGTCCTGGCGATCTATAAGGGGCATTATCCTGCTCTGCTCAGTGAAAAGAAACGTTCATTAATAAGGGAAGCGATAAGTTTTATTAGATCATGTTAGTACATCTGTTATATAGCAATATACAAAGCTAATAATTAAAAAAAATATGCGGCCATTCGAGTTATGCTGCTGTCTCATGGTTTGTTTCTATTTCGGTGAATTTAAAGAACCGCAGACAGCAGTTTCAATAAGAAGAGATAAGCAGTGAGATACGCCTTGACATTAAAAAAAAATATTATAGACTTTACAAAGTCTTTATATATATATATTGTTTGCTCAAAAGAACTAAGGACCATTTAAATAGTTACATAAACATAACAGACTGTGCCAGGTTATGGATTAGCAAAGACAAATAAAATGTCTTACCAAAAAAAATTAGTGCGATATAATATTAAAATTACTTAAGGTTTTACAGTTATTACAGAAGAAAAATTCTAAATTGCACAAAAATAATATATACCTTATAAGTAAAATCTTTTAAACACGTAGATTGTATTTTTCTTCTGTGATCCATTCCTGTTCTTACTATAGCTGCCCTCGCTGAATTAATTCCTTTCGGCCTATATATAACTATCTACTTTTCCTAACATGCTTCTCTATTTGGCATAAACAACTACCATCAAACTTTACAAATACTGAATATATGTCTACGCTACTTATTTAATGATAGTATTAGAGTATGTAAGTATATATGTACGTTTAATATAAACAAAAATGGTGTAGTGAATTAAATAGAACTAATAATTTAGCAAATTTAATTTAGTTAATCATAATTTTATACATTAATCTAAAGTGCACCAAGCCGTCATAATTATTTATTTACTGCACCTTCCCAGACATGGTTGCCTGGAAGAGATCGCTATAAGCGATAAGGCCCCTAATTGTTACCCTTAATGTAATTTTCTTTTTTATAAATTCATGATATATCTGTATTGTGATGTTTCAATAGAGAGTACTATCTATCTATCTATTTAAAGTAGGTATATAGTTTATTATAGATTTTTATAACTGAATTGGATTAACATTATTATTTTATCATATCATCTACAGTTACACTAGGTACCTATCTACAATATCTAACTTATTTTATTAAGGTGTAAAGTTTGCAATTTGTATGTTTGTATGACAGTAAGGGCTAATCTCCGAAACTACTGATCAGTTGTTTTTTCTAATAGAATACTGTTACGTCTCTTTGTGACATGGGCTTAGTTTTATTTTGATTTCAATTGGTTTTTTGTTCGACAAGTTGGGAAAACATTTGCTGCTAAACATCTTTATCAGTGTGCATTGGCCTTAGTTTGAGATACACATTTATATAGAGTAAATAAAGATCTTTGGTAGGTGTACAAAAAACTCCGCAACGATATTTACTTAATTAGCTTTTATGTGAAATCCAAAAACAATAACGGTTATATGTCAAACATATAGAGATATTTTGTAAGTCATTTTGAGTGGAATTTTTGGGATTATTGTTGATACCATGGTCTAAGAAAACAAGGTCTTCTACTCCCGAAGAATCACAGGCTTGCGTCACTACCAAATTGGCTGTTTATTAAAACATGATTGCCGCAGCATACAAGTTCATGGTTCTTTTTCATGTGAATGTTTTGTTATAAAATATCAATACAATATTTCAAACGTCTAATAGAAAGTCACACATGAATCAATGTTCATCTCATTAAATGGTATGAAAAAAGTTGTCTCCCTATGGTTCCACTTTTTGACAAATATCACCGTCGCTGTCTCACGTATATGATTTGCATCTGTTTCGCTCTCGCTCATGTACATATGCGCAGTGATTCGCAAACTTTGTGGTCGGCCCATTTCTGGAAGCTACGAGTATAATAAAAAAAAACTTTTTTTTCTATTGTGAAGGAACAAGCTCGAGGCCCACCTGTTGTTAAGCAGACTAACCTCTGCACATAACAGATGCATTTCGTCACAAGTTACGAATTACCTTGCGCCTGTCACCAGGAGACATAGATGTTAAGTCTCTGTACCTGTAGTTTCACTGGCTCTCAAGGACTGCTGCCGGAACACACCGTTAGGTGCTTGGCGACAGATTTTCTACTTTAGGGGATCGCTAGCCAAGCGGGCATTCGCAAAATGACCTTCCACCATGCAAAAAGTAACTGTAAGAGTAAAAGTAGAAAAGCAGTGATTTGAAGTTTTTTCATTTCCCGCAAAATTGTCTGAAGCCGAAGAATGTTATATAATTCTTACTGCGACTTACCATATTTAGTGGTATGTAATGTAAAATTTCTTTGGTTATATAACGTATCTACCTAATTGGTTTTAACTTCCGATATTTTTGAGCTTTCTTTGAAACTAAATTGTACACCAAAATACAGATAACTGGCTTTTTCTTTGGCATAGAAAATAATTACTTGATTACAATCTATGAAAAATTTAGGCTTATTAGAATCGACGGTACCCATTATAAGAAAATTATTCGGTGTCAAACACTCTGTACGAACTTGATAAACATAATTTATTCAAGAATCATTAATATGTGTAACTTAAATCAATTTCACGTGATTTTCTTTATTTAAAAAAAAAGGTGAAATCTTTTAACTGTTATTTTATTGCCCCCCAATTTCCTCAAATTAGGTATAAAGTTTGAGGGCCGTAGATAGAAATGATGACAGAATGCTTGTGTCCCGGTACGTGATATCCGGCCTCGGAGTGTAATACCTGGCGTAGTATATTATTGTATCATGGTTGATACCATTAGTGAAATTTCTGGTTGTATATTATAACTAGTTAAATTTTTATTTAACAATAATTAATAATTCCATGTAGATAAAATTTGACCCTTAGAGTGTGTTATTTGGTTCAACATTTTAGAAGATAATGTAAAGTGAATTAGAATATCGGGGTTCTCATGGCGCGGCGTGGGCGAGATGTGGTTTAAATGTAGGAGTATTTAGTTTCCAGACGAGGCGAATAGATCTAAATTAAATAATATAAAGTGTAGAACTAAAGAAGAAAGTAATCTTAAGTCTAGATCAAAGTATTAAAGGTCGAGTTCACGGAGCGCTTTCCATACAAAGGTAGTTTAGTCATAATTTCAATACTAAGAGTTTTTTTAAGGCGGTGAAACTATGCATGTATATCCTATAGCTCCGACTATGGTTTTAACCACACCGGTGGTCTTTTTCAAAGAGAAAAATAAATCACTTCATATCACAAAGAAAGGCTGTTTTATCAAAATAGGTAGGTATGTAGGTAACAAGAACTACGGTGGTTGGCATGTCTCAATTCACCAAGTGAATATCTCGCTGATCCCGCCGGCAGCAGCGTTTCGGTCCCTAGAATAAAAATGTGAAAAAGGTCAATAATTGATTCTATAAATGTTATCTAATGTTAGGTACCCAGATATTTAGAACATATTTACTATAAAAATAAAGCTAAACATGATATGAAAAATAAATTATATTTTTGTTTAAATTTTAACCATTATAAAACATAACTAGCCTTGTGGCAGAAGTAAGTATGGTTTGACAAACAAATTGCGTTTGCAATTTAAGAATAAGAATAAAGTTTGTTTTTTTTTAGTTAAATGTGATGCAATTAAGTAACTTGAAATTATTTTTATACGCAAATGTTTGCATTGCCTTGTAATATTTGAATACAAAGAAATTAGTGTATACCAAAGGGAGGTTATTTCACGATACAAGCAATGTCGTGATAGTTTTCTATACGTTTTTAACGGCTTTGCCTATGACGCAATCACCGTGAAAGGCGCGTATAGAAATACTGTAAAGAATGAGAGACACGGTAGTATGTAAAAAAATGAGAGAGACAGTAGATCAATTATCTAGGGCTTTAAACTTCACGTGGAACTTTCTGGAGCGCGCTAACGACTTACGGTGATGAGAAAATAAAGAGTTTAAATAGAAAAAAGGTAACTATAATGTTTAGATTATATTGTTTTTTTAGTTTGGAGTATATTTTTTTTGCATAATGCATTATGCAAAACAATATACTTACTTGAACCAATACATGAACACAAAAATCACTGAAATCGGGCAATATTAAGAGGTAGAAAAGAGCTTTTTCTTTTTGTATGGAGATGTACGCGCTATATAATCCTCTTAAGTGAGGTTTTTTATCGCTTTCGCTTCTTTAATAGTTCTATCGTCGTCTTTTATAAATAAATAAATTAAAATCGTCACACTCAATGTTAAAAAACATCAACTTGTGTATCTAACAAAAATAATATAAAAAAATGTGAGGAAATACTTCTTTTTTTAGGCTCTGAGAAATGCTTACCTGCTTCGTCTCGTGACAAGGATTACAGTTGTAGATTTAAACAACCTAGGCTTGTATAGCTTATAATACGAGTACATTAGTAACGTAATTAAACACCCGCTTCAAATTAATGAAATGGTATTCATCTTTTCCACCTTTAATGAACAGTCGGGAAGGGCTTGAGTCATCTCGCGCTCTCCGTTTAAGAAATTAAAAAAGTTCCAGCTTATAGCGCTGTACGACTGCTTATAAGCTTACAATAGCGCAATAACTAATGCATTTTTATACTAGGCTAGGTTTAGAAACAAGTGTTTCCTGATTAGTGAAGTGCAACGGAATGTAATAATTTAACCTAAACTTTTCGGAACTGGGAATCTAATGGTACTAAAAAATAAGAACACCAGAAGAGTATGTTTTTTATACAGATATTTTAAAACAAACGCTTATATTTATTACAAATAATAACCAAAATAGGCACAATAGACTCTTGCAGAAAAGACTCACTCTTGAGAAAATACTCACCCTGTATTGAATGGGGTTACAAATTCAGCTGTCAGGTAAGCTTTTACTTATTTTTGTAAGACATTTTGTTCATGTAAAATTCACCTATCTACAAATATGATTTTCGCACTACACTCGTGTAATATTTAGATTTACCAACTAATTTTCCAAACGCAGTCTAAAAGTCACACTTATATTAAGGTTACACTAAATCTATTTTCATTTTGTAATTGAGGTTGTTATTGTTGGTTATGTAGGAAGTTTTGTCATGACGCTTAGACAAACTAGGGGCCGCACCAGCTTGGGTAGCTGGCTGAAGGCGCCGCTTCACTGGACTTTGTATGTCCACGATAAAGTGGCAAGGGGCAGGCTACACACCAAAAAAAAAGAAAAAAGGGTGCCGTTTACCTCCTGATATAAGTTTCTGATCGCGGAGATGCATAGTGCTTTAAAGATTTTTTTTATTCTCGTGTAATGGAACTTTTTAAATATAATTTTAATGATATTTCAGATTAAACAAAAATTGCAACGTAACAAAATACGATGAAATGCAATTTTATAGCATTTGATGTCATTCCGTTCCTTTCTGAGTTAGGTGAAAGTGCTATTCCCGTGTTATTTCGTAGTTTTGCGTCTACATAAACGTTTACCAATATCAAATAAAATTTTTAACAAAATTTAACGAAAATGAATGGCTAGTCTAATTCCATAAAGCCCATATTCAAAGTGAGTTTGGGATTTTAAAAAACTTATATCCATAAGGAGGGTTCCACGCTCTCCCTTTCAAAGGTGGTGTTATACCCCTCACCCCTTCACCCCATATGTTCAAGATGGCGTATTCTAACGCACAACCAAGAGTATAGTAATCAAACGAAGAAGTATTGCAGGTAAGTATATACATTTTTACTAAAAGTTACGACGTTATGTTCACGTCTACAATATTTTTAATAAAATAGACCAGTTTTTTTACTAAAAACATACTCGTAATTTTTTGATTCCGTATAAACTTTATTTTATTACCGATTGTATGTCGATATGTAATATCATATTCATTATATTCATTATCCGAGACCAAAAGATCTATAACGGTAATATAAGGTGCGTGTAGGTAAGTAAACATAAATAAATATAACCGGTACAAAGAAATATATTGAGGGTTGGAAATATTTTCTAGGGGTGACTCTCCCGCGTTTTAAATTTTATATCCATACAGCAGCAAGTAGCCGGCTCGAGTTGTTATCTTATTACGTTTGTCCTTGCCAATAATAAGTCCTAAGTGCAGGCTATTCAGAAAAATTGCCGCGGGGTGCCGGCTAAAATTGTACTACCCCATATCTTTTCGTGAGAGTCGTACCAGAACATGGACAGCAGTGCCTTCTTCACCGTGAACCAGTTCCGGCTGCCCATTACATGAATAATCATTGAAGATTATCATTGTAAAATATTTTGTTACTGGAGGATAGCTCCAGCAGAGGAAACATTTTAAAAAACATATTTATATATTGTAAAATGTTCTACATTTTGAGGACAGTTTATACTAAACTCACTTACTATTCTCATGTTGTGAGAGAATAGTATGTGAGTTAAGTATGAACCATGATACTGTATATACCCTGATTATATATATATATATATATATATATGTATATATAAATATTTTATATCTGATAGGCTAGCCTTTAACCACTATCTCACCTGATGGTAAGTGATGATGTGGTCGAAGATGTTGTTCAGGCTAGCCTAAAATTACTGGCTCTTAAGGACAGCTGCCGGAATACACCGTTCGGTGCTTGTCGCCAGATTTTCTACTTGAACTCTCTATGAGGTAGCTAGCCAGGCGGGCCTTCGAAAAATGCCCTACTACCATGCTGTAACGACTGCCATCGTAAGACAACAACCGGGACCGACAGCTTAACGTGCCCTCCGAAGCACGGAAGCGCTCAGTAGTCATGTCACTAGCGGTCACCCATCCAACTCCAGAGCGCGGCGAACGTTGCTTAACTTAGCTGGTAAATAAGAATGGCTAAGCAAACTTCCCTACGAGCGTTCAAATATATAAACGAATCGAAACGAAAATGGCAACGCTAGACGTTTCTCTCACACACTGTCAATAATTGCTGTCAATAGTGTGCCAGTGATAGATCTACCGGCACCATTTTTGTTTAATTTTTTTAATTAAAACGTATTCTTATATGTAGTTTCATTGTTTATACTTAATCCCATTACAAAAATTATACATTCCACCAACCATGTATTTTCATAAAATGACTCAACGAATCATTTACTTTGCCTTTTCTTAAGTTATTCGGACTAATAATAAGAAGACTTCATGGCAGATACCAATAAATATCTGTTTTGCAAAGGCTTCTATTGTCTTGGTACTTGTAGATATACTAGAAGTTCCAGAACTGTAATCCACCATAGCAAATAGGGTTGTTAAATATGACTTACCAACTAAAGACTAACTACATGTATAATATGTATGTAAGCTTATCAGAGCGCTTCGTCGACGCGACGCGCGGTCAACATGCTGGCAGTGCTGGCACATATTTGGCTCGTATAAGCTTTGCAGTTCAACGGGGCAATGTTGACAGCATACTGGGCATGCTACAAGTGGTAGTGGACTGGAGCATTTGGACTGCCTGTGGGTCAGCAATGACTTAGATTGTCTATATGCTTTTATTGTAGAAGCTATATTGCTGTGTTTCGCAGTATTTGTTAATAAAGGCACAACGCCGCTTAAAAAATAATGTAATTATTTCCATATCCAGATATCAAACATATACCGAAAAGATTTGTGGTTCTCAAATTATTCAAAAAAATATAATTTATTTTCTCTCTAGGCTTTTGGTTATATTTTTTCTTATACATTAGCTTCTGTAGACTAAGTAGCCACATAGAAAACCATCTACGAATAATGATATTCTAATCCGTAGGAAGTCATAGTATGTACTTATATGTACCTTTGACCACAATCTCTCCTGATGGTAAGTAATGATAATGGTCGACAGTTTTAACAGACTTAACCTAGAATTACTAGCTCTCAAGGACACCTGCCGGAACACACCGTAAGGTGCTTGGTGACAGATTTACAACTTGAACCCTCGGGTCGCTAGCCCGGCAGGCATACCTTTGACCACAATCTCTCCTGACGGTAAGTAATGATAATGGTCGACAGTTTTAACAGACTTAACCTAGAATTACTAGCTCTCAAGGACAGCTGCCGGAACACACCGTAAGGTGCTTGGTGACAGATTTACTACTTGAACCCTCGGGTCGCTAGCCCGGCAGGCATACCAAAAATGCCCTTAAAGCGGTAAAGCTAACCATGGACCTGCTGCGCGACATTACAAAGTCATTGCCACTGAGCCATCACTGCTTCGAATCCACAAAAAAACATCCCAAGATAGTCAGTTTCGTGCAGGAATAATCCAACGGCGTGACCCAACTACATTCTCTATTCTACTGCAATGAAAAATATAAATTTATAAACGCAAGTAAGTTACCCCGAAAAAAATGACACGTATATAATTTTGACAAGTGTGCCATAACCTTGCCTAGATATTGTCTGAATGGGTATCACAACTCTGTTTTGACTGGTATGTTTTGTTTTAACATAGGATACACAGATTGAATTACCAGTACAACAGATATCTACTACTGACTAGCACATCACATAAAAATAATCTAATCACATGGCTAAAAATTGCATTCTGATTCCACACACACACCATACTATTCGTGTTCTACGCAACACGTTATTAGTTGAGACAACAGAAACATTGGCATTTTTTTAGCTCCGTCACACTTTATTCCCATTAAAAGAGTACTACTTAGCATTATATACGATTCCACCCAATGGTAAATCAAAGGCACTAAAACTAATTAACAATATGAATATACACCCACACTTTCTTTCGTATATAAAATACATGTGAAAAACTAATATGGGAGAAATACATAACAGTTAAAGTTGAACATATTATGTATTACCATATGTAGCTGTCATGTAAATAAATATTTCCAATTTAAATATGTAAATATTTACATTAATACAGAAGATAATACTACTGATAGCTACTTGCTCACTTTTTGCATGGTGGCAGGGCATTTTGCGAATGCCCGCCTGGCTAACTACCACCCTCAAGTTGAAAATCTGTCACCAAGCACCTAACGGTGTGTTCCGGCAGCTGTCCTTGAGAGCCAGTAATTCTAGGTTAGCCTGAACAACATCTTCGACCACATCATCACTTACCACCAGGTGAGATAGTGGCAAAGGCTAACCTATCAGGCATAAAAAAAATTGCATATAGAGTCTGTTTGCTGTCATTTGATTTTTTATTGTATAGTTATACTTACTCCGATTCCGTATACGACCTAAGGGTATTTATAATATTTATCGAAAATGTATTACAGATGACAAATAACACATGAATTACTGTTTCTTTTCAAACCAATTGAACTATTTGATAACCTTATTAGAAATCGGGAACACGCCATTTCAAAAATAGTAAATCATCTAATCCAACGACATATTATATTCGATTTATTTATATCTCAAGATGAAATAAATTGATGCATTGTGGGTCTCAATGTAACGATACAAATAAACGAGTTCTATTTCAAGAATGTTTCACATTATCAGATTATTTTTATTGCCCTTTTATTATTGAGAGATTCAATGTCAAAGTAGTATTTATAGTTACTGTATTTAGTGAACTTATTCACTTGATGCATCTTTGTGAATGAGCTCAAAAACAAGAATAATGGAAGGAAGGAAAGAAAGGACAAGAAGATAGTGTCGTATAATATAGAAGAAATCCTCTTGAGAAATCCTATTGTACACTGACATCAAATTTTTAACAGCTGAATTAATCTTTAGTCTTTATTTGTAAAACAAAACTTATCGTACCTGATTGAAAGAAAAACCAACAAAACAAAGGCCAATTAATAAAAACAGGGAAATACATAGCGTTTATTCTATTATAGTATAAAATAGACACTGACTCGATCATTGTACTTTGTCAAATGCAGGAGTATACCAAGCAAACTTATCTATCTCACAACAACAACAACTCACTTTGCTCTGAAACATGCTTTAGAACAGAGAGTAGATTAAAAAAAATATTATTGATTAGAAAGTGACTTGTTTCTTTTCCTTTTCAGCGCGGATTGTTATCTTAGAGGCGGAAACGGTGGTGTCAGCGGAATCAGAATCGGCGACAAGAGCGCGCAGGCGGGCAGCACGCTTCTCTCTCGCCGCAGTTCGCTCATTCAGTTCTGACATTTCATCTTCTAAATCAGTTAGACGGGCCCTGGTTGCTTTCATTCTTTGAGACGCGGCGCTGTCCTCTTCCACGCCTTTGAGAGCCGTCCATTTAGTAAGCGAGTTCTGCGAGTCATCAGTTTGCAGTCTACGGGAGATGCGCTTCTCTGTACGCTCGTCATTCTCTTGCAGCGCCCGCCTGGCTCCACTCACCTCAGACGAACCGATACCAACGCTTTCGAGAATTTTGTCCGAGATCCTCATTCGGTTTTCAATGCTAGCGACGCTGTTCTCAAAGTCAATGTCTTCTGCGAAACGTGACGTCTTCTTGCCAGCTCGCAGACGTTTCAACGATTCTGTGATCTGAAAATAATACAAATAGTACGTTAAGGACATCGTTTAATAAGTCCGTAAGTAAACCTTTTCCAGTTATTTAAAATAAATTGAAAGTAAACATATTAAACATTTTAAAATGTATTTTCAAATGGAGATCTAAAGGAAAATATTACGAGAGCATTTCATATTTCTCTCTTTGCGTTCTTATCACATCATTTGTCCGCAAAGCTTCCTTTCCGGGACATCCGTAATGGAAATTCCATTTGCCGTGTCCGGAGTTAAAACAGTTCCATTTATGTATTTGTTGAACGGTAGGTTTCTCGAGGATCATGTCATTTGAGTTGGCGTCGCTGTTTGCATTCAAGTATGAGTGGACACGGCAACTTTTGTACAATATTGCTGTATGCATCCAACTTCGGGGAGAATTTAATTAAGTTTTGTAATGAATACATTTGCAAATATTAATAATCTGTGTATTTGTGAAATGCGTTTGTTGTTTTCGCCGTTTTTGTGTTCGTTGCGTATACATACCATATTCGTAGACATCAAAGAAATAATTATTTAAAGTGTGAATACTAATACAGCTTTGAGTAAGTAGCATTGGATAATAAGTTGCCGAAGTGCATATAGGCGGTATTTAAGTGATCTAATGTTCTTACACTATGCGATGCCCTTTTGTATAAGTATTATGTAAATAAGGTTAATATATTAAAGATCTATTGGATTTAGGTAGGCTTATTTTAAACTTCCTATTTTTATCTAATATGTTATAATAATTAATGTTTTTACTATATGGTTAATATAGATATATGTAGATAGCGGTATCACGGTTATCAACATTTTTAAACACGTACATATTACTTACCACAGGAATCAGCCTATATATGTATTTTTTAAAATGTTCAGCTTTGTTTTGTTTTTTTTTCTCTGTAATGATTTTAAACCTTTAATGACACACCGTGTGAGTATCGGTGTTCGCAATATTAAATCGTTCAACATTTATTTTATACTATGATTGGATGAGAAAAAGTGTATAACAAGATACTATTAATATGTTGGTCATTAATTCAAAGTTAGTATTATATCGATTTCAAGGACCCAATAGAAAATAAGAGAAAAAAAATTGACAACGGTGGTGAATTTCTTAAACTCCGCCGTTGTTAAAACAAGCTTATCGCGAAAAATGTAAACGCTTCTTTAAACATTAGTTTGCTGAAATATTAATGTTTAATATGATTCAAAGATTTGTTGGTGTAATATTTACAATAACTAGGTGAAAAATGTGTGTAAAGCTTTTACAAAATGGCGGTGTCGCCGCAATCGTTTTTTGTTTCGTAAACATAAAGTTATTGTGAAGTTATTAAAGATGGTTCTAAAGCCAGTAGCTGTTGAGGACATGTAAAACTATAACGATTCATACAGTGTAATGAATTAGTGTATAATATAATGAGAGGTTTTAGTACAATGTGTCAAAATGTTTGCAATGAGAAAAAAATGGGATCATAAAAACACGAAAATTTATGATACAAAAAAGTAAGTGAATTTGCTTAACTATATCATGGCATATTGTTCGTCAGTTTAAGTTTATAATAATTTAGTTGGAATACAAATTCTGATCCAAAACTCCTTAGACGCTTACGGCAGCCAGGGGTTTCGAAGGGTACACGCTGGATGGGTTAAGCCGCAATAATAAGAGAATAGTCAAGGTCAAGTCTGAGTACAAATGGGGGAAATATATAATAGGTTATAAAATGATCAAAGTATTTTATCACTAATATTTATTATGATGCGATAGCTATAATTATTGTTTGTTTTGGTAATAATTTAAAATCAATTTCTGTGACCATTTTTCAAACTCTGAGTACGTAAACGTTTTTCATATCATGAGCTTAAATTAATGTTTCCATGTAGTAACACCAATTAACGCAAGTTACTTCCGATAAAGTTTCTAAAGGTCCCGCGCCACAAAATGAACAGATATTGGAAGTTGTAGGAAATCTAAATCTTAAATTTCTCTGCACAATCGAAAAGTTTTTCAAACTGTTATACAAATCAATAGACTTATTGCTTTGGGATTAAACGCATTATGATAAAAGGGAACTACGATACATAAGACATTATGGTTTAACGGTTATTCTTAGCCTTTGTTAGTAATTAAGTCATACGTATGGCAACTTTGTACTCTACTTCTATAAAAGATAGTCTTTGGTTCGTTCCCTTTTATGTTGTGTTTTACGGAGTTAAGCAAGACTTGTAACTATATAAAAATAAAAGGATTCCTAAGAAGTCGAAGCTGTTTTTCTTATAAGAAACATCAAGTAGAAGATCCACCGTAAGGTAGAACCTATTACCTATAAAAGGTTATGGGCCCAGGACATGCTTAGAAGAAATTGATTTCTACAGAAAGAAACGTGTGCTTGAACCAAAAAAAACAAAATGGAAGATGACAAGAAAAATAAATTCGGTATTGTTCCGTTTGCGGGAAATGACTTTGGAAACTGGTTGTACCGTATAAAAATTGCATTAGAAGAACATGATTTACTAGAAGAAATCGAGAAAACAGAACCAGGGAAAGACTCAAAATCGAGAAAATGTAAAAGCATCATTGTTCAAAGTATGGCCGACAGCCATCTTGAATTAATAAAAGATTTGGAAACTCCGCAACAAATAGTAAAGAAATTAAAAGAAACTTACCTGGCTACAGGAATAGCGTCGCAGCTTCTAGCCAGAAAGAAATTGTTAACAATTAAATACAGCGAAAAAGTTACTCTTAGCGATTTTTTTCTCGAATTTGACAGAGCTGCACGCCAGCTTAGAGAATCGGGAGCAGACCCATCCAAGGACGAACTAATTTGTTACTTATTGCTTTCAATGCCTGCTTCATATGGAAATATCGTTTCTGCTATTGAAACAATAAACAACCAAACTTTAACCATGGAGTTTGTGAGAAGAAGATTGCTTGATGAAGAAACTAAGAAGAAAGGCCTGACAGAAAGTTATGAAGAAAACGAAGCGTTCCTAATTAGAAAAGAAAGAAGTACTATAGGATCCAGACCTGAGAGGAAATATATTAAAGATCAGAAGAAACCATTTCCATTTGAATGCTACAACTGCGGCAGAAAAGGTCACATGAAATCAGAATGTAAGTTCAAGAAGCAGGAAAACAAATTTTATAATAGAAACACCATGAATACAGAAACAGAAGAAGAAGAGCAGTCAAGTCTTTCTTTCTTCGCTACTAATAAAGAAATATTGATGTCATACTCAAAAAATACCATAGAATTTATTTGTGATTCTGGAGCGACCGACCATCTAGTGAACAGTGAAGAATTTTTGCAAGACATAGAAACTCTACAAAATCCAATAGTTATTAATACTGCAAAACAAGGAGATAAAATACTTGCCACTAAGAAAGGAAAAATAAAAGAGCAGAACATAACAGTAAAGGATGTGTTATATGTTCCAAACAGCCGTTGTAACTTGTTATCAGTAAGTAAGATAGAAAGCTCTGGATGCAAAATAGAATTTGATAGCAAAACGGTAAAAAATTATTATAAAGGACAACTAGTTAAGGAAGGAAAGCGTGAGAAAAACTTATACAAAATACTATTTAAGGTAGAAATTGAGAAACAAGTACAAAAAGCTTACAGTGTTGGAAATGAAGAATTTGATTGGCACAGAAAATTAGGACATGCATCTCAAGAAAAGTTGCAAAAGTTGAAACAACGGAAGTTGATCTCATTCGAGAATAGTAACTATGAAGAACTTTGTGAGCCATGCCTAAAAGGCAGACAGACAAGACTTCCTTTCCAAGTAAAAGCAAGAAAGAATAGTAATCAAATACTGGAGTTGATTCACACGGATTTATGTGGCGGAATAAATCCCATGACACATGACAATAAGAAATACATTCTAACTTTCATTGATGACTACAGTCATTTTGCATACATATATTTGCTAGAAAGCAAAGCGGAAGTGTTCAAATACTTCAAACAATATATCAACATAATAGAAGCCCAATTTGGAACAAAAGTATCAAGACTAAGAAGTGATAATGGAACGGAATTTAAGAACAAAGAATTTAATGAGTACTGCAATGAGAAAGGAATAAGAAGGGAATTCACTATGTACTATACACCCCAGCAAAACGGAGTCTCAGAACGCTTTAACAGAACCCTAATAGAAAAGGCAAGAACTTTATTGGCAGACTCCAAATTAGACAAAAACCTCTGGGGTGAGGCGGCTTACTCAGCAGCATATATAATAAATCGATTGCCTACTAGAAATGGAATTATCCCAGCAGAATTATGGTTTGGAAAGTCACCTGACTACAGTAAACTACAATGTGTTGGTTGTGAAGCATATGTATATCTTCATCCACAGAATAGAGAAAAAGGAAAATTTGAAGAAAAATCCAAGAAGTACTACATGGTTGGCTATTGCAATAATGGGTATAGACTATGGGACTTACTAGAGCAGAAAATAATAAGAGCCAGAGATGTGATATTTAAACAAGATCAGAAAAACATTCAACTAGAAAGTTTTTCCCAACCCTATATTGAAGAACTGTCAAATATTGAACAGGAACAATCAGAACACACAGAAACAGGTAAAACGGCACAGCAAAGTCCTGAAAAGTTAGAAAATGAAAAAAGGTTAAGAAAGTTACCATCATATCTCAGTGATTATGAAGTATATCACTGTGCATTATCTTGTATTGGAGAACCGAGAACTTTAGAAGAAGCTTTGGAAAGTGAGGACAAACAACAGTGGACATTAGCTATGAAAAGTGAACTAGAATCACATGAGAAGCACCAGACATAGACAAGAGCTGATAGACCTATTGACAAGAAAGTCATAGACAGTAGATGGGTATTCAGGAAGAAAGAAAACAACATTTACAAAGCAAGGTTAGTTGCTAAGGGTTTCCAAAATTATGACTATGAAGAAACTTACTCACCTGTGGGGCGATTGACCACGCTCAGATGTTTAATAGCACTTGCAAATGAAGAAAGCCTATATGTGGAACAAATGGATGTGAAGACGGCGTTTCTCCATGGACATCTTCAGGAGGAGATATACATGAACCTGCCAGGAGAAAAGGGCCCCCAAGTTTGCAAACTTAACCGCTCTATCTATGGTTTGAAGCAGAGCCCTCGTTGTTGGAATGAGATCTTCCATTCATTCATGCTGAAGACTAACTTCAAAGAATCCGAACGTGACACTTGCCTATATGTGCAACATGAAGAGAACAGTGCTAAAGTGTATTTATTTCTATATGTGGACGATATTCTTCTGATAAGTGAATGTGAACTAAAAATCAGTGAAATAAAGAGTGCGCTTTTAAAAGAATTTGACATTGTTAATCTAGGACCTGTGAAAAAGTTTCTAGGTATTGAAATAGAGAGAGATTTTAAGAATAAAAAATTAGTGTTACATCAGAAAACCTACACCCAAGGTGTACTAAATAAGTTTGGCATGATGGACTGTAAAAGTGTATCTACCCCATGTGAAGTTGGATTGAAATTAGAAAAACCTGAAGAATTTTCATGTAAGTTTCCCTATCGTGAGCTAATTGGTTGTCTAATATATCTAGTTATTTGTACTAGGCCTGATTTGTCATTTACAGTAAACTATTTCAGCCAATTTCAGAATAATGCAAGTAATGAACATTATAACTATTTGAAAAGAGTGTTAAAATACCTAAAGTCAACAGCTGATTTTGGTTTGGTATATGAATGCAATACAAGTACTGATAACATTGCTTTAGCCTTCTGCGACTCAGACTGGGGTACAAATTATGATAGGAAATCTATATCAGGATATTGTTTCTTTTTATACAATAACATTGTTTCTTGGTGTACTCAAAAGCAACAAACAGTATCTTTGTCATCTGCAGAGGCTGAGTATATGGCTCTCAGCCTCACTTGTTGTGAAGCAGTGTGGTTTAAAGGCATTTTATCTGACCTTGGAATTGAATGTAAAACTTTAACCATTTGTGAAGATAATCAATCTTGTATACATATTGCTAAGAATAGAGAAAAAAGTAGGAGAGTAAAACACATTGATATTAAACACCATTTTATTAGAAATTTAATTGATGATAGGCTGATTACATTAAAATATGTACAATCTTCAAAGCAGCTTGCAGACCTATTTACTAAAGCATTATGCAAACCTACATTTGAAAATCTAAGGCATCTTATAAAGGTAAAGAAATGTTAATTTTAGAAATGTGAGTAATCTATGCACATAGGTTAATATCTAGTACTTAAGTTATATAGCTTATACCTACTAAGTTTTATAAAAGATTTATATTTGCCTGCCTATACATAAATATATAAAAAATATATATATATAATTATATTATAAGAACGTCCAGAAGGGCAACTTAGTCTAGAATGTAGAACTTATATCATATGTGTGTTGTACCCATTATGTATAAAAGTATCTATTAGTATATTATATTAGAATTGTAATGGAATACAAAGTTGAGGAGGAGTGTTAGTAATTAAGTCATACGTTTGGCAACTTTGTACTCTACTTCTATAAAAGATTGTCTTTGGTTCGTTCCCTTTTATGTTGTGTTTTACGGAGTTAAGCAAGACTTGTAACTATATAAAAATAAAAGGATTCCTAAGAAGTCGAAGCTGTTTTTCTTATAAGAAACATCAAGTAGAAGATCCACCGTAAGGTAGAACCCATTACCTATAAAAGCCTTTTCTATGAGTTTGAATTATTTTAACTTAGTCCATAACTAAGTAAGTTATGGACGAAGTAAAAATTTAATGAGTTTAATAAAAAAAATACAAGTAATATTTCCTGAAAAAATATGGTTATAAAAACTCATTTAGTAACAAAATAATTATTGAAATATTATTGAGTTCTGAGTATACTTCTTTCTACAGCCCATGATAAAAATAAAAATTGTAATCATATAATACTATAGAGTTAGCCTCCAATTTCATCCGTGTGGATATAGGTTAAACCGGAGTCGCTCATTAACTTTCTTTTGAATCAGGATAAAAGTGTCCTGTGACTAGAGAAAGTAAGTAAGTACCAGTTTATGTACCATCGAAAGCCGTTCAGCAATTTCCAACATAAGGTATTATCAACGAAAGGTATATAAAATATCCGCGATAAAAATACATTTATAACAGAACAGCTTTATAACCAGCATGTAGCTTTATAAACGGCATTTGGACCACCTTTTGGCCTGCATTAGCTTTAGGTTGCCTCATAGTATTAGATTTGTAGTAACTATAATGTTGTTTATGTTCCGGTTGAGTTCCTGATAAAACAAATCATTAACAAACTAATATTTTATACTTAATATGGCTACATAGCCATATGTATAAAATATTAGTAATTTACGATGTAAGCCTACTCTTATAACGAATTGTAGAAATTGCAATGGGAATACTATAATTGAATACACATTTAACAAAAACCTCTTAAAAAATCTCCAAGCGTCTGAAACGGCGCTTCAATATGCCAACTTATTTATAACTTTGGATATAATCCTTTTCAAAGACCTTCATAATTATACTTTTTAAGGAGAAAATTTATTTAAATGTGCTAGGCACTGAATTAATGACATTGTCATTCAATACTTTGAATAAGACGGATATAAGAATTGATTACCTACTTTAATAGCATTTGTAATGTTTGGCTAGGAAAATACTACTTCCAGCGGGATTTTAACCAGAACACCGTTCCTTCGCATTACCAATTATGCTATAGTAGCAGGACCGAATTATTCTCAGTACATGCTACATAACTATCAATATAAATTACCAAGCAAATAACAACATTGTAAGAACTAATAATATAACTACATAGGTTGGTGTGTTTGTCAATGTGTGTATGTCACAACGATGATAAAGCCAAATACCTACCAAGCGGGTGAAGCAGCGCATGTTAGTAGAGCATTTTGTGAATGTCCGCCTGGCTAGTTACCACCCTCAAGTAGAAAACCTGTCGTCAAGCACCGACCAGTAACGGTGTGTTCCGGCAGCTGTCCTTCAAAGCCAGTAGGCCACTAGGTTAGCCCGAACAATACCTTCGACCACATCGTCACTTACCATGAGATAGTGGTCAAAAGCTAACCTATCAAGCGTGAAAAAAACAATAAATTCAGCCCGCAGCCTGCAGACCACTTATTTGAAATCTAAACAGGTACCTTTTTACATCAAAATCCATTACACCATTGAAGGTGTGTAGGTAATAATTTTAGGTCATTACACACACCCCCACACAAATTTCCAGTATATAATTTCCATTCTTCTAGTATATAATAATATATAGTACGGGTACATGTGATAACAGCGTATAAAGCAATTTCTGAATGCCCGCGCATGAGTAGCATTCGATAAAATCCCTTTGATGCAGTCTATGCATCGACATTCAAACGAGATTATTCACGTTGAAAGGATGAACGGGGGCGGCCAAACCCAACGTCTTGCCGATCAGTCTAAAGGCTCATACAAAACCTTTGTAATACATACAATAGTCTGAATAATATGTAAAAGTTTCTCATGTACGTTTGTAAATCCGTTTTATATCAACTACAAAGCTGTTTTATCTATTGTGTTATCTGAAGCGATTGCGATAAATATCTTTTCCAAATAAAAAGCGTAAATCCTATGTGTCTCGTATACCGCCTACATACTGTATCATATCTAACAGAGGAAAAGTTAGGTACACTCTGCAGAGGCCTTAAAGCAATTAAAATAACGTACATAATTATGACCCAGTTATGATGTAGTCGATGATGTTATTCAGGCTAACCTCTCAAGGACAGATGCTGGAACACACGGTTTGGTACTTGGCGAGAGATTTTTCTAAGAACAACGGCTTAACGTGCCCTCCGAAACACACTAGCGCTTAGTAGTAATGTCACTGGCGGTCACCCATCCAATTCATAACCGCGGCGGACATTGCTTCACTTAGCTAATTGGTTATGAACGGCAAAGCAAACTTTGCTACGAGCATTTCGAAACTTACATTCCTTTACAGATACCGTATTAGAGTAACATAATTAAAAATAATCGATGAATACTACTGCATGATGCAAGTATTCGTACCACGGGAAATAAACAGATTGTATTTAAATCACCACGCAAACACTACCCACCTATATATATTAAATTGCATTGCTATTGCTATCATTGCTCGTCCATGAGTCTCAATTTCTGTCTAAATCCAACTACAGCTGTATCCCTGTAGAATGTATTTTGGTTGTTTACAATCATAAAATTTAATCCAGTATAATTATAGACTATGTAATTTTGGCAGCGCCTTCTGTTTCAACGATGACTTGATCGAGTCATGTTTAATTTTAAACATTACAAACAAGCCCTTGATACACGCCAATACATGATATATGTTATGTGAGCCAACTTGTACTATTAATTAATATGGGCTATAAAAAAAACCGGTAACTTAAATACGTCAAGAAACGCGTTGCAGAATTCATATTTGGTGTGAATTAGGAAATAACGTTTCCAGAATTCTGTCAATTATTAAGTATTATAAAAGTACATAACATTATCATCAGCAGCCGAAAGACGTCCACTGTTGAACAAAGACCTCCCTCATAGAACACCACAAAGAACGGCTATTAATCATTGGCTACCCGCGACTTTTACGATATCGTCAGTCCATCTAGTGTACCTATATAACTCTTATTCAAAATTAATTATGAATGGAATCTCCTTGAATATTTGCGAAGTATTGTTTTTGTTCTCTAATATTTAAAGTCGTAAGACATGAATTTTGATTCCGTTTTGATTATTCAGGTGGAAAAATATGAATGGTTGTGTTATAAACGATAATTGCTTGTAAACATATTTATCGCTTATATGTGTAAGGACAAGAATATTCGCTAATCTTCTTATGCGTCTGTTGAACAAAACGTAACAATAAACGTTATTCGGTGGTTGAGATAAGGAGCATATCTTCACACTGTGACTATACGAAAAAAAATTGATTAATGCTTCTACTCAGTTTTCAGATTCCATTTGATACATTCTTTTAAAAGTTCATTAGTATACTAGCGTTGCCTGCGACTTCGCCCACGTAAAAATAGCTTATTACGCGCTCCCTCCGGAACTACTCTGTAAATCTACATCTACACAAATATTATAAGGTGGAAAGATTTGTATTTTTGTATGTAACGAATAAATTTAAAAATTACTGGACAGATTTAAAAGATTAATTTACCATTAAATATCTACATTATCCCTGATGAACATAGAGTAAGTATTGAAAATTTTTTAAAAAATATGAAATTTCGGCGACGCAGCCGTACCCCCGATAGCTTAGTAGATAAAGCATCCGGCGCGAAATCGGAAGGACGCGGGTTCAATTCCCGCCCGGGGCAAAACATTTTGTATTCCAATAATTTGTAAATTTATGAAATTGTTGTTTTGACCCGTGTGAAGCCGGCGCGGTGCTAGTCTGGAATTAATTAGTAGTGTACGGCATCTTATGTCCTGACCCAAAAAATTACGAATATTTGTGTCGTGTTTCACAAAATCCGTCCAGCTGCAATAAGGTTGCTAAGGTTGTATGATATCATAAAACTGCAACACTTACTTTGCGATATGGATTATACTTACTTTTACCACAAATGCTATATTTAGTTGTACTACTAAGTTGAAACACATTCAACGACTTAAATGCATGCGAGTCTTAGCTTGGAGCTGTAGGCAAACTTACTAATTAAATTACGTTTCTCTACTGAGTTTCAGTAGCACACTGCATCCAATGTTTGTAAATAAATCATTGCCTAAAAAGCGCTTAGTTACAGGTTCGGTTATAAATTGTGTTCGTTTATCAAATTTTTATAGTGTAGCGTTAAAAGCTTGGATCAAAAGTTCCGCTATCAACGGCTGTGTTGATAGCGGAACAAATTATCGCTGATTTATATAGATAAGTTTTGGGTAATCAAATCAACCATTTATGGAACTACTAATTAAGGCACGTAATTAAAGTCTCACGGGCTTAACTGCACAAGAATTACGGGTCTGGAATCTCAAATTTTTGTATGAAACTTTTACCACAGAAACTACACCAAAAAGTGTTTATTCGGATATTGATCTGATCTTAGGCTTCTAACAAAGAAGGTTAAAGAGTTTGAAAAAAGCATACTTGTAGTAGACCAGAATGAGGATTTATTGCCTCCTTTTTGTACAACGAAACAGAAAATATAAAAAACAAACATTATGGGGAACATACCTACCCAACTGAAGAAGAACACAAATAGTAGTATTGTTCAAACGCTCAGATTGTACGAGTATATATATTGAAAATGATTATGTTTCCGAGTTATTTACTAGGTACAAATTATCAGTAAAATGACGAGTGACAAATTGATTCGAATTGACAGCCTCTGACTCCTTTAACATAATAATCTACTCTCAGAAAGTTGACGGAGACGTATTCGACAGCTTATAATGGGCCTGAAGAGTAAAACTGGCCTCATGCGAGTTTGAATCATATTTTAAGAGTCCCGTACATAGTGCACATGTTGTGCACTATGAATGGGATTGGAATTATTTTCTTATATAATGTAAATAAGAAAAAGAAAACTGTTCTTTCGCGTTTTTCAGTTAAGCGTATTGTATGGTGTTCTGTTATGACTAGCAGCAACATAATATATATATAGAGACCATCTGTATGTAAATCTCGTAGGAAGCTTTATGAAGCGTGTGGTGAAACTAATCCCATAAAAGATGGATTGTATAGGTATTAATTCCAGTCTGGACCTTGTAAGGTTACAAGGTCCAGACTGGTCGATAAAACATCTAAGCTTCATAAAGGCTTTTATCCGTAGAGACACCTCCCACTGGTGGACACACCTGGTGTTTTTGAAGATTAAATATATGCTAAGGAGATTATTATACTTTAGCATACATTTTTTCTTCAAAATGTTCTTATGCACTGTTCCATCTTCTCTCTGAGTTGAATATAATGTTTGTACAAATAGTTCGGCTTGACCATTCGTAGCTGGGTGACACGGTGCAGATCTATTGTGTACAATCCCATTTTGCTGTAAAAATAAGGTAAGCCCCTTGGACCTGAACTGTCTGCCGCTGTCAGATACCAAGACTCGGTAGGCCGAAATCGTTGAACAGAACTTTCAACTTATAAATACACCATGGATTTGCTGTAGTCCATGTATGGTTTATTTCTATCCATTTCGATATTGCATCTAGTATTATGAATAGATAATGCACGTTTATTAGTCCAGAAAAATCAATAAGTAGCATCTGCCAAGGTTCCGTAGATGTTTCCCAGCGCTGTAAAGAGGCTTTGTGTCTGGTACATTTTACTTAATTCTGGTTTCTAGTCATCTGTTTACTATTTATTAGTCATGTTTAAACGTACCTCAACATATCTGTATTTATATAAATCGCTTGTACGCTCGCAGGTTGAGTATGCGGTACCCATTTGGAACCCCTATTACAGTAAATATGTCGATGCCATTGAGCGAGTGCAACGCAAGTATCTAAAAGCTATGCATTATAGATTCCATAGAAAGTATTTGTCTTATCCCCAACTGCTCATCAAGTACAACATGATAAGTCTTGAGTCCAGACGACAATATCTAGAAGTAACCAGTCTTTATAAAATTATTAACAATTATTTTGATTGCAACAATTTAGTTAACTCTATATATTATATTGTTCCTCGATCTACCCATATGAGAGAGGTTCGCGAATATTTCTTGTTTGCTGTTAGTCGGTGCCGAACAAACAGCGGGCGTCGTGCTCCTCTTGTCCGTATGGTAGAGATATACAATAGCATGTTTGTTAGTATTGATATATTTGCACTTAGTTTAAGTCAATTTAAAAAAAAAGCTCATACGATACTTACACAACAATAACATTCCTTATTTGTCATATATTTATTATTTCTTTGTGTTATATAATCATTCAATTTGTTCAAATTTTATACTTAGTTATTAATAAATTATAACTTAATTAATCTCATACTCATGGAACTACATTTACTTTACAATGTTTAATATTTTTTTTTAATTATTTCTCTTTGTTTTTTATAACTCTCTCGCTCAGTCCACAACTATTATATTATATTTTGTTATTTTCAATATTATGTGGTACTTCTGGCGGTAGTTAATTGATACTTATATATTTTTTGTTAATCTGTGAATAGCGTTGTGGGCTACATTATAATCAAAATGTTAATTATGTTAACTTTATATTGTATATGCTTTATAATGTAGCTGTTTGCTTTTCCTTATAAAATAAAAATAAAAATAAAATAAAATGTTTCTACAATACACATAAATGCGGGTTTACAGCTTCATTTTCAGAATGTCCATAAGGGCAAGGCGTAAGTCTTGCAGTGCTTTGTATCGTAGTGTGTGAGGAATCATAGTTCTTAATTATAGCCCTTTTGTTAGACAATAGTCTTGTAAATCGTTGGTTAAGCAGAAAAATACTGGGCTGTCCATAGTGCTTTCTGATATTTCTTTTTTTGACACGAAATCATGAAAGATGCATTTCTGTACATTTTTGAATTCCGGTATGCAATTTTGTAGTCAAAACCCGACAGGAAGTGGCCGTTGTGAAACTATCACATTGCTCATTACCGGCAAAATTTGTTTGAAATGTAATTTTTTTTGTTAATGGCTCATAATCCGTTGTATGCTTAAAAAGTACTCCCAGCATTCGTCATTAACAAAATTCCAAGTAGCCATTATCCTTCTACTCATTGTTCAGGTCAATAATATACAAAAACCACTAATAGATTTTTAATAACTTCATTGCTTTTTATTTTCTCAGAGACTGTGTAAAAAGTAAAGTATCCTCGTCGGGGAAAAAGCATACAATCCTGAGTGCAGCAAAATTTAATTTGATTGAGTATTTGAACTTTTTAATACTTATAATTCAGATTTTATGTATTGTTAATTTTTTTTTATAAAACAGACATTTTACTTAAAATTAGAGAATGCGGAAGCCTGAAGGGCTTATGAGCAGTCAATGTTCGGTGACATATACAAAATAACAAATTACATAAGAAATAAAATTATAGATAAATCAATAGAGCTCAGTGCCACATAATAGTAGTATACATATAGTTGTCGCCTAATTTCAATTATGATACGTCATGTTGTTTTAACTACGACTGACTAAAATTTATGCGAACAATCTACATGACTAAAAAAATTTTATAAACAAAATTTTTATACGCTTTTTCCACTGGATTCTGTAAAATATATATTCTACCCACGTAACGATAAAATGTTATGAAATTCCGTCGATTGACTGAGACGTAATATGAAACTTTTGTTCCCTTCTAACAGACAAGTTAGAATGCAATATATCCGCCTCGAATGCATCGGATTTTAAACTCCATGGACTGAATTGCAGAATATTTGTGTCTATACTCTACCATATCCTAGAAAATATTATTATACACAAAAATATATTGATTAGTGTCTAGATTAGTGTCGATAAAAAATACTAGCGATGGCAATAGATAAGTTCACATTTTTTGTTCATAACCAATAATAGGGTTGCGTCATCATTTACAAGTGTACAGGTAATTGCAAAATTAGTCTTGTTTGTAGTATGTACGAGCGAGACGTAAGGTGAAGCTCCATCTCCATACGATGATTAAAGAACGATAGGACAAATTAGAGTTATGACTCATTATCATGTTAGCTCAGCCAGTCAGAGCATACCCCGGCTAAAGGGGTTGATGACGCGGGTTCGAATCCCGCACATGATTTTAATTTTTCATCTCGTAAATTTGTAATTATGTAATATTACTCAGTTTAAGGTAGTTAGCTTGGCTGATGATGTAGCTATTTACTACAAGTAATTGCTGTAGTCATTTTTACAAGCTGTCATTGACCTTGCTTACATCTACAACCTCCTTATCATATGTTTTATTTTTTTAACCTGTGGTATGCCTTTATTATAAAAATACTATGAACTGTATACAATACTACGGCTACTACAATTAAAGCATTTAGACAACCCATAAGTCGTTGCAGACTCACAGGCAGTCCAAATGGTCCAGCCCTCTACCAGTTGGTAGCGTGTCAAGCAAGCTGGCAGCATTGCCCCGTTGAATTGCAATGCTTATTCGTTGAGCCAAATAGGTGCCAGCATTATGATCACGTGTCGCAATGACCAAGCGCTCTGATAAATTTATCAGTATCTAAATTAGATACTGATTAATATTGATTTCACCTCTCCAGCACGTGATGGGTGGATTTGTTGTTCAAAACTCACAGCTATGAGGTTTTTTTGTTGCCGCTGTCGTTGGCTAATGCCGTTCGTGGATAAGAGCTATAAATAAATTTGTGTTGTGAGCGTGAGGAAAAGTGTTTCATGAACACTGTTTTTTTGTTTATTAAACACTTTTGAGTTATTTCAAGCCGTTTGTAGATACATTGGGCCCTCGGGAAGCTCATCTTATTTTCTAATACATACTTAACAGAGCCCTTGATTGATGCGATGCATAATCTAAGTGCGGGCAATTATTGGGCTCAAAGAATCAGCATTGCAATCAAACGATGCATAGCCCCGTTGGATTGCTACGCTCATCATATTGGGCAGCATTTTGACTGATGCAATGGCCTTTAGGTTGTTTTAATGTTTTCGTAGTGTTGTGTATAGTTTGTAGTGTTTAAAATATAAAAGCATTTAGTTTATGTGATCTTATTTTAAGTAGGTATATACACATTGTGCGTTTCAAATCAGTTTACTCTGGTAGTTATCATAACAATAAACAGTACGAATAATAACAGTAAAAATAAATGATTTAATCATTCTTATATAATTCAACCTTACGATATTATATATATTATTTTTACAAACCATGCAAAGTTTATACATTTTGCTTTGGTTTTAACCTCTCCAGCACGATGAACTCACAGAAAATTCGATTTATTTTTAAATACTAAATTTTTTTTATCTTTCACTTACACTATGCTCAGAAGTATGCTAGAATAGTAATATATTCTGTATTTTGTTCAATATATATTACTAGCGGCCCGCCCCAGCTTCGTAGAGGTAGAATTTTTTTTTGTATATTAAAATTTTGTAATATTGTATAGTCTATGTTCATCATAAGTTCGTGAAATATTTTTTCAAATTAATCAAGGTTTTCTAAATGATGTTTCTCTTGAAAACTACTAAACCCAGTTGATTTAACTGGCACTTTTCACTATGTTAAAGTAAATGTACTAGGAGGTAAAAAAAAGTTTTGGAGCAACCCCTGGACAAACATACATGCACAGAAACAAAATAGATTAACTTATGTGTATATATTGAAGTTCTAATAAAATAACCTACATTATGTATATGTTTAATGGTTTTTTTAAGTCTGTATAAAAAGATTGAGATTACAACACATACGCTAAAACTACGAGTATCAATGGGAGCATTTCCTAGGAAGAAAAATGGCTTCAGAAACGTTTCTGTCAAAACTTTTTCAGATGTTAAGACTTTTTAATTCAATGTTAATATTTTTTTTTTATATTATTCTGACGTAACAAGCACCAGGGCCACCAGATGTTAAGTGGTATCCTCTGCCTATAACAAATGCATTTCGTCACAAGGAACGAACTGCACTGCGCCCGTCATACAGTTGGTAAGTCTCAATACGTGCCTATAATTTTACAGGCTCTCAAGAACTATTGCCGTAACACACTATTAGGTACTTGGCAACAGATTTTCTACTTTAGGGTGGTAACTAGCCAGGCGGGCATTCGCAAAATGCCCTTCCACCATTCATTGAAGCTCAAGCCGGCGGCGGGGATCAAACCATGGACCTGCGGGACCACAGTCCATAGCTATAACCACTCAGCCATCATTGCTTCAAAATCTTAAAGCTTTAATGTGCTAGTGCTTTTCTATGGATTCTTATAAAGAAGACGTATTGTACTGATTTTACGTGAGTGCACGTTAAGGGTAAAAAGACAGCGATGCAGTAGATTCTATTAATGTAGTGTAGTGGAACTTACATCATCAGAAAGTTCTTCGTCTTCGAATGCAGATGACAGGGGTCTGCTTCTCTGCGCGCGCGCACCTCTTGAATCGAAGAAGTCGTCGTGCGGCGCTTCAACGTCGTCCAGGGCGCTTTTGATGCGGTTCTCGACGTCTGACCTGATGCGATCGCGTTCCGGTTCTTTAGCGATGGGAGTCTTGCCATCAAGCCTGTCGAGCACAGGGCGGTAATAGCTCTCGCCTTTGTTGTAGTTACAATCGTAGACGCGGGTGCGCCTGGTTCGGCCAAGACGACTCATTGTTGTTTATGTTCTGTGAAAAATGGAAGATCAGAATATAAAACAACCGTACACAATGACTGTAAAAATAAATAGAGCACAAAATTCACATTTGTGCAGCCAGACTCAATTCCCGAGCGGTTAAAGTACCCTGTGAGCAAAGCCAGGGGACGAGGGTTTAAATTCAGTTCAAGACGAAAATGTTTGTTCTAAACACCTTTCACTGGGATTTTTGGTTATGTTGAGATAGTGCTAAATTACGTTTAGTAACATTACAGGGCAGCGACATCATGGCATGAGAGTTGAGGGTAACAGTTTGAAAATCACTTCTTTTGAGCTGATGAAGTCCTGTAGTCCGATTGATGGTCACACCGTCTCATAAGACGGTTAAAATAATATAATTAGAGCACAATATCATGTCTGACCAACCAGTATTGACGGCCAAGTAGTCAAAGCACCCAGTAAGTGATTCCGGGCGAAGCATGATCCCAGTGCGTAATGCCTGGCGGAGTGTCTGACGAAATGGAATTTAATCCATTTGAAAAAATATTACGTGTTCAAAAAGTTTGTAAATATAAAACAACCTCGTTATTAGGTTCAAAACCTTGTAATACGCGAAATACTTTTATGACGTTAACATGGAAGTAATAAGTACTACGTACGACTAGTACTTATTATTTCCATGGACGTTAATTATATAGAAAAAAAACTGATCCATCAAAGTAAGTATCAGGGTAAAATATCAGCACAGAGTGTAAATTGTCTAATACTGCCGACTGATTCTGGCCAAAAGTTCCCGAGACGCCTGAGACGTGAATGTGAATAGTTTCTCGCCTTCTCGTTCTCGGACTCACCTGTTCTCCGTCCGGTGTCAACAATAATCAATGTCTAGTCCGGTCAAATATAAACATTTATTACAACTATATACATACGTTACGTGGCAATATTCAACACACAATCTTACTGGTTTTCAGCTTGGTGGGAATTTATGTTTTTACTCTTATTTTTGGGTCTAATTTTTCCGGACGAATAACACTAGCGGAGCTCCCGCTAGTGTTATTAGTGTGGTCAAATTAGCGGAAATACTATTTCAAAATATTGCAGCACAAATTTTTTGTCCCGGGCGGTAATCGAACCCGCGTCCTCCACTCGGAATAAGCATCCGGTGCGATATCGCGGATGCGGATACATATTATATATATAATATATACATATATGTTTATACATATATGTATATATTATGAATTAGTACCACCACATAATATATTCCTGTGAAAGTCTTAAGAGGCAACAAAATGAAATATACCAGCTGTAGCGCCTTATGAAGAACTTTCGTCTTACATTGCAATCCCCAATCCACCTGACTGCCAAACGTGGGGATTATGACAATTCTCCACCTTCTCCTAATCTCCTCTATTAGTCTGTTCAGCATTGGACGACCTGGCTGATACAGTAAGGTTACGAAGAATTCCTCGGCTTCGAGAAGATTTTTACTGTTTGTAACAAGACAGCTGGCAGTGATACCAAGGCCTATCAACGATTTGCAGGGCATATTTGTAGAATACACAACAATACTTATTGATGTTCAGACAACATTACGTCAAACATAATCTTGACCTAGAATTACGAACATTCTTACCAGAATACAATTTATCTTTACTGCTCTAATTTCATTTCTATGAATGTACAATGCATATTTTTAGTTACAATTTTCCTGTCATTATTATACTACGTCTATGCTCAGTAGGATGCCACGTCTATGCTCAATAGGATGCCACGTCTATGCTCAGCAGGATGCCACATCTATGCAATTCAGTTGTGAAAACAGTTTTTTTTACATAATTGAATGAATGGCTGTATTTATTTTGACCATATGAATGGAATTCACCTTTTATATGTTATTGTAATGGAACAAGCACGAGGCCTACCTAGTGTTAAGTGGTAATCTCAGTCTATAACAGATACAGTTTGTCGCAAGTGGCAAACTGCACTGCGTTCATCACCTTGAGTTATAAATTTCTCTTATATGCCTGTAATTTCACTAGCAACCGTACCCTTCGAATCGGAACACAATCATGTGAACATTACTCTAGCTTTGTGATAGAAATAAATATGGTGGCAGTATTTACTTAGACGAAATCGCACAATGAGTTCTACTGCTACTAAAAAATAAGAATATATATGTGAAGTTAAAAAGAGCTAGCTCATATCCTATTGTCCCTTACACAGTCCACGTGTGTCATTCTGTTGAAAGAGACAGCATGATAGGAGTATAGTTTATTTTGGCTTTTCTTGTATTGTGTGCTGTGTTTTGTTTTTCTTTTGTGTTGTTAGAGGAAACATAATTAGTGTACTCACCGATATATGACTATACTAAGTTCATATAATAATCTAGATGAATGAGCACTAAAGAAATGAAAATAAAATTCTTTGAAGATGATAATAAATTATAAGATGCTAAAACGCTGAATAGGTGTAGGAAAAAATGCAATGCAGTAGATATAATAATATTATACCTCTACATAAAATGTAAAATGTACAGTAGACATCATATTGTGATGTCTACTGAAATTGTAAGAATTATCTACATTGCATAACTAGATGGTAGATATAATATTAATAGAAAAGCATTCTGTTTATGATCCCCGGTTTGAGAACAATAATGTCCAACTACTAAATATAATGCGAGCTTAGCTGCGGGCTGAACAGCGGGCGGACGCTGTCATCAATAAACCCTATGTCACTCGGCAATAATTAGTGTAGCTCTCTATTAGTAAATTAATTATCATAATCCGATTAATATTTTCAGAGAATGAAACTGTGTATGTGTGTATTGATGTGAGCATTTAGTGCTACTGATATGCTATACTAGCGCAATATGCTGTCGAGCCTCAATCAACGATTTCTTTCAAGGTTAAAGGTATGTTGTAATAATAAATGTTCATTTTTAGGGTTCCGTACCAAAGGGTAAAAACGGGACCCTATTACTGAGACTTCGCTGTCCGTCCGCGACCGTCCGTCCGTCCATCCGTCTGTCACCAGGCTGTATCTCAAGAACAGTGATAGCTAGACAGTTGACATTTTTCACAGATAATGTATTTCTGTTGCCGCTATAGCAATAAATACAAAAATGTGGCCAAGTGCGAGTAGGACTTGAGCACGTTAAAACAAAAAAAAAGATTAAAATATGAAGTCTAATGTTGTATAGCTAATGGCACAGAACCCTTCGTTCGCGAGTCCCACTCGCACTTGGCCAATTTTTTCATAATGGTTTAATAGATGAGATAATTAATGAGTCTTAATCCGTAATTAATATTTACTGTCGATATCCACACTTACACAGCTTGTCGTCGTTTTATCAATAAAAATGATATCATAAAGTTATGAGACAGATATTTCTTCCGTCTGCGTCACGACTGTTCATTACAGTTGCAGTGTCACCATCCTCGTTCTACTTGATACTGCACTGCGCTCATAGCTCTGAGATGGTAGTTATTATGTTTGGTTTACACAGTAATTTCACTTACTACAGTGCTCTTCACGCATAAATTTAAAAGTGTACGCTTCTGCTTTGAGCACAGAATCTAAAATGATTCGGGGCAGAATATGTGACACGGCGTTGGTTCACACCAGGACGGACTTCTGGTAAAGACACCTACTATCTAATTTAATTGGTGGTGAACGATAAAAAAATATTCTCGGGTTCTAAAAAAAATCTTTATGAAAGGATAATTAATATGTTATATCATGTTGCATATGAAAATGGCATGTGCACCATTCCAGAATTTTGTAGGTATAAGTGAGTAATTAATATGACATCAAAAAAGCATTGTGTTAAACTTTGTATCTTTTACAGAATTAATCTCATTTTCACGAAGCTAGAGATTTATTAATACAACGATAACTATTTACTATAATCCGTTGAAATGTGGTAGGCCTTTGCTATCATAGATTGTCAAACCGAGCAGCAGATTTTAAATTGGTTGGATTCCTGTCGTAAAGAACAGAAAAGTACTTGGTTTATTTTAATATATATTAAAAGTTTTTGTAGCCAAATTTGACGAAGTAATTTTCAAATAATCGGCCAAGTGCGAGTCAGACTCGCGCACGAAGGGTTCCGTACCTTTAGCTATGTATTTGACGTCATATTTTACCCTTTTTTGTTTTAACGTGCGCGAGTCTGACTCGCACTTGGTTAACTTTTTGTATTTGTTGTTATAGCCGCAACAGAAATACATAATCTGTGAAAATTTCTGCTGTCTAGCTATCACCGTTCTTGAGATAAAGCCTGGTGACAGACGGACGGACGGACGTTCAGTGAAGTCTCTGTAATAGGGACCCATTTTTACCCTTTGGGTATGGAACCCTAAAAATCATAATCAAATCATAAGAGTCAATATTGCTATAGCAGATTTTAAATACTGGAATATAATTGCATTGGACATTGGAGTTTATAAAAACTGGCCCTTAGTATTATTTGAATAGCAGCTACAGACTACGAGTTGTAGAACGTATTGTGTGTAACCAAAAACTTTCTTTTAATAGTCCTTATGTGTTGTACTGTGTGTTGTTAAAAACACGTAATGTACCGTTCGCGTTCCTCCTTAGGTGGAATAAAGGTGAAACGATGATGCCGAGTAAAAGGTGACACGGAATTTCTTACCAAAAAGACTGAATAAGGAAGTAAGCTTTGAGGTTTTGTTCAGACAGAGCGTTAACGCGTTCAAGCATCTCGCTCTGCTTGCATTGCAGCAGAATTAAATGATATCGCAGTTTTGTATGATCTTAAACCTCAAACCTTAAATGTTGTCTCTAAATCAGACTTTTAGAATAGTGGTTATAAATGAATTTCAAAGTCAAGATTGATCTTTAGATCCACTTTTCACAGATGCTTCATACATTAAACATAAAAACTGCATTTTAAGATCAATCTCAACTTAGAGATGCATTTATTAGTAGGGGACTTATTAGCACGGTGTAAGATTCTTATTGACGTTTGCATCAAGCCGACGCCGCAAGGTGCTGCCTATAACGCCTAGGGTTGTCACTTTATTATGAAGTGAATTATATACAATTTTAATGTGAAGTGTTTGATACTTTATTCATAATAATGTTAGAGACCAATAATGAAAGCAATATACTATATTAATTAAACTAATCGTCCTGCCATCTTGGATTTTAAAATGGATGACATTTTTGTGATCAGCACATCAAAAATTCTTGATTGTGATACCTATATTCTAGGTTAGTCTGAACAACATCTTCGACCACTTACTATCAGGTGAGATAGTGGTCAAAGGCTATCCTATCTGCTATATAAATAAATAAAATATTATTTTATTGAAAAAATAATGTATCCTCCACATTGACCTTCTATACAATCCTCCATCACGCATTAATGGCATCAGTATCATTTTTATGACCGACAACGTGATAACACCTTCATCCCATTAAGAATTACCAACAGGTGACATAGTCAGCAAGGGCAAACTTAACTATATAATAATATATATAGTTTTTTTTGTTAAGTTTTTTTTTTGTTTTTTTTTTTAGTTAAGCATCGTGCTGTGCTCCTCACCGCTGCCATTGTGGCAGTAACGTCGACCAACTAGGTCACCACGGCCTGTCCTGTGTGAGAAGCACCGGAAGAATTCCCCGCCACGCCGGACTTAATGACATTATTCGCCGGGCTCTTACCACCGCCAACTGCGCTGCCATCTTGGAACTAAGTGGCCTTGTACGTGGCGATGGTAAAAGGCCCGACGGCATGACTTTGGTTCCGTGGAGGATGGGAAGGCCTCTGGCATGGGACACGACCTGTGTCGATACCTTAGCACCTTCTCATCTTCCTGCTACCCAAAAAATGGCCGGTGCGGCGGCTGAACTAGCAGAAGGCCTCAAAAGGCGCAAATATAGTAATCTCAGTAGTTGTTACATGTTTGTGCCTTTTGGGGTCCAAACGCTGGGACCGTGGGGACCGAGCGCCAAACTATTATTCAAAGACCTCTCAAAACGTCTGGTCGACGCTACTTGTGACCAAAATGCTGGCATATACTTTGGACAGAGGATAAGCATTGCCATACAACGTGGCAATGCGGCCAGCATTTTGGGAACACTGCCTAATGGTAGCGGAATATTGGATTAGTTTGTAGTAATAAGTTTTTATTTTAATTTTATTTTTTTAAGTTAAATATGTTAATTTTAGTCAGAAATATCTGTTGTTACACTTTAGTTATATTTGAAAACAACTTGGAGGAGCGATTGTGAGTCTTTCTACGAAAACCAAATTCCTAATACAATTTCTTTTTCTAATAGGTTTTCCTTATTATATATATACCATTGTCGCCAACCGCCATTTTGTTTGGAAATTTAGGACGAATTAACAAAATGTTGCTCTTAATATATATGGAAGATGTTTATCAATTCTGCAGGGAGAAGTGTGGAATCTTTCCTTCTCCAAGCTGCCGTTTGCAAAACAATTAACCATTCAACGTTTCTAAATGATAAAAACTTTTACCTATACTTACCTACATTATTTTTATTTTCAAGTTTACGAAGGAACTTACTGTATTGAGTTTTTCAGATACCTAAGTATGCAGTATTGTTTTAGGCCCGCGTAAATAATGTAATGTAACCTACCTTTATTTTTTATTGTAACAAATACGCGTTCACCCAAAACGGTGTGTCCCCGACTAAAACTAAATAAGGCGGGCGTGGTGTATGAACTTTGGGACGGCGCCCCCGCGTCTTGTCCCGCACACCCCGCACAATTGCCCTGCCTAGACTGTGGCTTTAATGTGGTAGCAGCTTAATTCTTATCTGTGGCAACAAAGCGGTACATCCACAAATGATGCAGCCTCTGAAGTATCTGTAAGCTTCATATTGGCGAACATTTTAATCATTCTTAGTGTAATAAATTTAAGTAGCGTTCCACAACAGTCTATAACTCTGCTTTGTAGATGGCAATAGAATCGCCCTCTATGACATGGGATCAAACATGTCTGTTGAAACGTGGTTGCCTATAAAGGTTTTGGTGATATATAGATTGTATTTAGAGTTTTTTTTTATTCGGACCTAACTATAAAATTCGACCGAGGATGAAGCTCTTGAAGTATACTGTGAGCTTCATATTGGCGAACATTTTAATCCTGATGTATCCAGCATTCTTTGTGTAATAAATTTAAGTAGTATTCCACAACAGACTACAACTCTACTTAGTAGATGGCAATAGAATCGCCCATTATCATATGGGATACATGTCTGTTAAAACGTGGTTGCCTATAAAGGTTTTCGTGATAGATAATTAGAGTATTTTTTTTATTTGGACCTAACAATACAATTCACACTTTTCTTATCCACATATTTATTTATCTCACCCGCAATACTGGTCACCATCGAGAAGAAGTGAAAATACCATGTCAGGCTCATGGCAAAGGCGGTAAAATACTTTTACTATAGTTAATTGAGTTAAAACTAATAGCTACTCGACTGATGATACTGAAATTTGAATGTTAGCAATGTATCCTAAACAAAAAAAACATCACAATTGCATAATCCAGCAAAAATATGATGCGTGACCTATAAATAAAAAATACGCGTTTTGACAACCTTCCTAATTTTATTTGTTAATCAGTTAAAACTATATTTATTCTAAAATCGTATAGTCACAAAACGGTTTGACGGAAACTCATTCGAGCACCGTAAAAACATACTCATTTATATCCAAATACGGTGCATTTGAATGAAGTGCATTCAATCTTATTTGTCTAGTTTATTTTAAGATTACTAAACATAAATCAAGATAAAATAGAGATAGCATCTAGGATCTCAACTCAATGAATATTTACCGCAGTGACGTCATCCCAAAGTTACTTAGATACATAGTACTTGGAATACAAGTTTTGGTCTACGTGCATTTGCTTTGGATTTCATGCTCTTTGATCAAAGTATTTGGTCCGTTGATGCAGTCTCTCCGCAGGGATATTCGATTATAAGCTGTCTGCATTCGAACTTGTGAAACTATGTCCTTCTCTGTGGGCTGTTTGATCATGTTATGACTTAGGAGAACGAAGCAATTTTAGTGCATACATGTTCAATATACCTTTACCAAACAGTGGAACTTTGAACTACATTTCAGTATTTGTAATACCTGCATTCTAATCGAATAATCTTAAATTAATTGAAGGGTTTATTTTAGAAGTTATGTGTTATCTTAGTAATATTGGTTAGACGAATTAATTTATAAGTTCTGTTCTCGACCTATTTTCACGAATTTTATGGGCAATTGATTAGATTCTTAAATAGCATAAGTTAAGGTAGATGCTTTTACCTTTGTGCAAATAATTGAAAGTGTTTGTCAATAGATTCATATTTTTTTACTATTATTTATAAGGCTATGAGAACACCAGGAGGTACTACTTATCTGTATAAGTACTCGATACATTTTCAAAATAATTCTTTAAATAACATAGAGTATCTGTGTTAGAATGTTAAAGAGTTAATCGAATCAGAGTGTTTACTAGCAATTGGAAGCAAGAAGCCTCCGATCTCTAGGCATATAAAATTTACTTTTTGCATAAGTTCGACAGACAAAGAGAGTTGAAAAATACTTTCTAATTAGCAGACCAAAATCTAGAGTTGTGCTCAATAGATGTCAGTAGGCTTGCCTCCCCTGGCATAAAATCGATTCTAGCCCGGCGAACCGGGGCGTTTCAATTTACCAAAACACCTCTGGAAAATATAGACCTGTTGATGCGTCTTATTTTATGTTGTTTATTTTTCAGTAATAAGTAAATATTATATAATAATAAAACACATTAATTTACAAACAGGTACGATGTTTGTGATCAAAGCCTGCATCACGTGGAAGTGGGCAGAGACCGCGTAATTACAGCAAATCACATAATAAACCCTGTTTTATATACGAAGCCGTGTTTAGCTTTCAGTATGCAAACCGATAATTAAATCATTTAATATTAATTAATGAAGAATGTAAAAGTTAAATTCAATTTGTATCCGTGAAAGCTACGTATAAATAATGTATTATTCGTAGCGTGAATGCCTAGCCTAAGCGAGCGAAGTTAGCTTGCATACTATACAAAGCCTTGTTCAGTTTTTAATTTCCCCGTTTTTAATTTGGCGTTCATATATTGACAGTTCAGTATTTCAATAACGAAAACCAACATTCAACAAAGGTTTATTTGTTTTATTTATTAGCAAGCGTTCCTGTTCTATTGTTTTTGCTCAGTATGTTTGGTACTTCCAATGAAACCTACCAATGATCGAATCGTTATGTATATTTATTTTTACCTACTTCACAATCACAGCAGTTTTGTCTTGACGTCGATATTAACGTAGGAAATGTATAAAAATTAACGTGACATCAACGCATACATAAGAAAAACACGCTTCATTTTATTATTTGTTGCCAATTTCACAAAATGTAGAGGAAGCAGACGTTTATTTGACATTACAGTTATATCACGACGACGTCATGCGACTAGTACGTAGGTACACATTGGTACGTAGTGAGAGCTTTCAAGCTTCCCCCCAATATTATGTAGGTATCTGGAATCTTGGCATCAGATTGAGGAAGATTCATTGACATTATTTTTTGTAATTTAAGTGATAATAAACCGATCTATGTTTACTACAGATATGTAACCTGTAACAAGCAATGACATAAAGCCAATAACTAATGTAAAACGACTCTAACGATTCCAACACGAATTGCTCGATCATGCCGCCGTGATGGATGATCCTCAGAGAACGGCGCGTGCGCGTAATTGAAACAATTCCAAAATAGAATTCGCAAACATTCGATATGGGGATATTTTTAGTATCGAAAACCCGGTTTTTGTCTGACACGATGTATTGTGATATGCACTCGTTGGAACATTCAACGGCACAGCTAAAAATAATCGCGCATTCGAAACTCGAACGTAACACATTACCGGTAACGATCTATTTGATCCATTTAAATAAAGATATTGGTGTAAGAACACATACCGATCACAGACAATGCACCGAATAAATCACAGTGTCGCACAGCGTCAAAATTAAGGTAAAAATTCGCTGAGGTATATAAGAAGGATTAAATCAATATACGTAATGAAAAAAGAAAAGGACTGACCTGGTGCGTGTTCAGGCGTCGAGAAAGCAGATGGTACTGGGCTGACCGACTGCCGCGGAACGGCGCTTGAGCAGCGTGGGCGAGACTATGTTTAACCGTGAGCAACACAGAAATATACTGACTTTTGTTCTGAATGATTTCCTTGTCTAAAAGTTCCGCGAAAAACGCACAGGAAACGTGTATTACGGATTTCCGAATAGGCATGCACTGGGACTCCTTCAATAGTAGCAGTGCATGACAATTCGGATAACATAAATGGCTGGATACGTCAATTTAAACAAATTAATTTATTATGTACAGTATATTTCATTCATTAATCAAAATTTATATTGAGTTTGTCATTGTACCTACGTGTTGGATTTCACGTTTTCATGCCTAAGCTACTGAATTGATTTAAAGGATATCGAGCATGGAATACAGTCCCTAAAAAGCGAATACGCAAACTTTAATCTCGAAGAAATTGCTATAAACTTGAAATATTATCTCGTTTGAAGCAGTGATAGCTCAGTGGCATTGATACATTGTTCGCTAGCCTCAAGTAGAAAAATGTCACCAAGCGCTTAACGGTGTGTTCCGGCAGCAGTCCTTGAGAGCCAGTGAAATAACAGCGCTCGTAGCGAAGTTTGCTTAGCCATTCTGAACCAATCAGCAAAGCTAAGCAACGTCCGCCGCGGTCATTACTTGGATGGGTGACCGCTGGTGAAATTACTACTGAGCGCTTCCGTGCTTCGGAGGGCGCGTTAAGCCGTAGGTCCTAGTTGTTGTCTTAGGATGGCAGTCGTTATAGCATGGTGGTAGGGCATTTTGCGAATGCCCGCCGAATGGCTAGCTACCACCCTCAAGTAGTCGTCAAGCACTTAACGGTGTGTTCCGGCAGCTGTCATGGAGTGTCAGTAATTCTAGGTTAGCCTGAACAACATCTTCGACCACATTATCACTTACCATCAGCTAAGAAGATACGTTTTATAGGTAAACTTATTTCAAGATTTGTTTATTATTTTTATATATAATTTTTCTAAGTACAAATACACCTCAAAGAATTAATTAATAAGATTTCACAATGTCAATACTTAGTATTTAATGAAACAGTATCGATGAGTAATTTGATTATTGATAACTGATAAGCATATTGCTATGAGAACTTAATTTGAAAAATATAATAAAAATATATATATTTTTTTAATTATATTAAATCAACTATCACAACAAAATTAATAAACTGTGTTCCCGTTTCATGTCGTAAGTCATAATTAGTGCAATAATGGGTAAATATAACCAAATTTCAGTATTTTAAGGAATTTTATACTTGAACACGTGAGTTTCGGTTTCGGCTGAAACTGAAGCCACGGCCGAATATTCGGTTTCGGTTTCGGCCGGAAAAACATTTTCGGTCGGACATTAATAAACAGCTAATAGATTTTACAAGAAGCACTTATGTAGTTCTAATTGAGTTAATGGTTGTGATGATAAACAATGTCTTAATTTCAAACTTTAAACACCTACTATTATAGGTGTGCAATACCTTAAACCCTATCCTTAGCGAAAAATAAAACAAAATAACAGTGGCGATCACTCTCACCCATAAACCACCCTTAAAGTTGAAGTCAAAGTCAAAGTCATGTATATTAATGACACGCTTAGATTGTTCAATTAGAGCACATGAACTATTGCGAAAAGAACTCATTGTTACTGCTACGCATTCTTCCACGATAATCCTACTTTTACTCCTGGACAGCCGCTGGAGCTGCGCTCATAGTGAACACTATGCGGTGGAGCTCAAGCTCTCAAAAGGATTTAAAGTAAAGACGCCACGCATTCATATCCATTGTCACTGGGCCATCAATGCTTCACATAAAAACAAACGACTATAGATTGTTTTAAACTTTATTATTACCTCTAGCCCATACCACTAATATATACCTAAGTCAGAATACTCGTAGCTATTTATTTAGGCATAACATTCTTTTGTTATTTGAGATATTAATAAAACATATAAGATAAATAAGAACCTACATACACAAAATACATATTCGTCTTTGTAATTTCCTTTCTTACGTGTAAGCAACAACATTTTTACATAAAACGCCAAGTTACGTTAGCAATACACTATTATGTACGAGTAGAAAATAGGCCTACCGGCTCTTGGGAGATTCTGGCCCGCCTCAAAACTAAGTTCGGGAACAGTAAATTATTCCAGTGCTTGGGTCCCAAGAGGGCGAAGAATAACAGAAGAACACGCGGGTACCTGCCAGTAATCGATGGAGTTCCGCACGGGACCACGTTGATTTGTAGCCGTTAGATACATAATGATTTTGTTCACGATACCGGTATGGTAAGAATGTAATTGTAACCAATAAATATATTCTATAAAATAGGATAACGTGCGAGTGGGAGCTTTCTCTTTTAGAGTTATGCACGGCACTTCCCTTAAATGAAATAATTTAAATTGTTTTTAGTGACAGCTTTATAAATCGGCGTTCTCAGTATTACTACCTAAATAAAGGATACATAATATTTAAATTGGTTTTATTGACGACACTGATTTCTTTTTAGTTAAAACGTATATTTTTATTTTACTCAATGAGCTCTAGACGATAACAGTCCAAATGCTGGGGTGCAACATTTTTTGCTATATATTCATTTGTTCTGGTTCACTTTTTACGAAATACATCTGTTATATACGAGTAGGCAGAGGTTACTGCTCTGAATAATAATAACATTGAATTTCTAGTCCTATTTCCTTTTGGGTCAATGTTATATAAAAAATATCTAAATGGCAGGTTCATAGTTCTGTAACATACGAATGGGCGGAGACAGTAGAACAAACAGAAAGAAATATTCTTTGCATATGTTAACATTATTTAACGAGTTTCTAAAGCAGGAAATTGGTTAATATTTTATTCGTTAATATCGTGAGAGTATGATTAGCACAATCTCGCAGGTATAGGTGATATAGCTACTTATTTATTATAATTATATATTTTACTTACATAAACGCGAGTGAATAGATACCTCCTGGGTAAGCGCGCTTCATCATCGACCGCATCATCACTTAACATCAGATGAGATAGTGGTCAATAACTTCTCAGTTCAGTATAAAAAAATACGAAAAAAAGGCAAATTTTTAAAATATTTAGGACTGCACAGTTGAATTGAAAATTAACTTAAGTCTCTTAATTTTTTTAGGTATTTTTTTATAATAGCCATCTCTGTTAAAGCTTTTTTGTTATTGAAAGTCAGTTTAAAAGAAAACTATCTGACGAGTTTTTGTTAAATGTGTAAAAATGCATAAACAGTTCTGTTATCATCAGCGCTAGTATAAAAAATAAAACATAACTTCTAATATTAGTAAGAAAATCAATATGAAACGTAGATTTATTTCTATATTGTGCGATCAATACTCCTTATGTTTGAAATCTATATTGGTTTCAAACACTTTCTAGTGATCTTGATCACGGACAGTCTAATGAAAATGGAAATTTGAACGAAAATTATGTAGCTGCTGCCAATGTTGTATATGTTCCATATGTTTATATTAGTCTATCTGCGTGTAAGTCGATCAAATATAAATATTTGTTGAGGTGGGTGGAGATATCATGCTTAGAACTAATTCACTCCCAATACCTTAAGAGACTCCGTGTTTGTTACTCTGGTTTATCATTTATAGAAACTAGCTTTAACCCGTGGCTTCACACGCGTGGGATTCCCTCAGGAGCCGTTACCGGTTTTTGGGAGCCATGTAAAACGTGTCGTACATAAATAGGTAACTTTTTAATCCATTTTAATCTTTTTACTTTGGCCCCGTAAATCGTAATCGTTTTATAGGTCAACCTTCAGTACAAAGCATTCAGAAAACCTGCAAGTCAGTGCAGACTCACAGGCAGTCCAAATGCTCCAGCCCAATACCAGTTTTAATTAAAATTATAAAGAAGACTGGCTGAAAAATATAGATAGATAGATAGATAGATAACACTTTATTGTAATTTCTTATTATATAGGCAATATATAGGCAAGTAAAAAAAAGTTTTTAATTTTAAACTTCTGATTCGATTCGAACTTTTGGGTTATTGAAAGATCTGAGTCTTTCTAATGTTTCTGTTGAAAAAATTCTAGATTATTAGTTGTAATTTATGTACATCTTGTTAAAGAATGTATATCGCAAACGTAACGTGGACTAAATTGAAAATAAATAATACGTTGCGACAAGTACAAAGCAAGAAAGGTAGATAACAAAAATTTTAAAGAATCTCGAAGAAAATGGTTTGTTCAAAAAGAAGTTATACTCTGGTTTTAATTCGAGATCAAAAATGTAAACAAATGTGTTAACCGTGCCAAATAATGACAAGTACTTAGTAATTATACTAATTTTAGAAACGGATGAAGCATTTGTAAAAAAATAATATTTTAAGCCATAATTGATAACTTTAGTAATAGCTAATAAAACACCTTATTATACGCGCACGTATTTACACATATATTCAAGCAAGAAAAAATTGTGTAACCTTTTTTTGTTTCTAATAGCCACACTGGCAAGATGGTCAACATTTTCCAGCTGACGCCATTTTTGCTTATTCGTAATTCGTATAATTTAATTTTTTAGATTTGAATGTGTTTCTCGCCGATAGATTTTCTTGTTGTTGTTGAACTTCGTTGTTATTTGTTATTGTTTTTCGTTATTGTTAGAGAGTTATGTCCAGTTTTTGTTTATTTTTACTATTAGATTATTTTTGTAATATGGAGGCTGGAGCCTTTAAACCAGAGCTCACGAAAGACATAATACGTCTTCGCAAATCTTAGAGTGCTTCCCAAAAATTGATGGTGATAAAGGCGTATAAACACATTTTTAATGCGTGGCCCCGCTGGCATGTTAGGAATATTGTCTGATTCATTCAGAAGTATTGTCAGCGAAAATAAGGGCAGAGTTCACTTCACCCAGAAAATCAAGACTAAGGCAGACATTTGTAAACAAAGGAGAATGTTCAAAGGCAGGTCCCCTATATGGCGGAGTGTCCTATTAAAATATTATGCTAAAATCGTTACAAATTTTTTTTTTATCTTCTCTCATTAACAGCGTATTTCTTTTCACCCTAGCATTAAAAGTTTTCTTAAGGAGTGCTATTTTTATAAATTATTTATTTCCTGTTATTTCAACCCTAGTTACCAAAGACAATATGCACTACATTTTTTTGAATGTATTGGCAACTGGATACATTGTCCTTATGCCTCACTAAAATATTACCAACTTAGAATTGCCAGTTATTTATAGTTCCTATTTTTCCAACATCATAGATCGATTAAAAATACATAGCTATGATAGAATCCATTACTATTTATATAGTTTTATTTACACGTTCTTAGTTTTGCCTTTAGTGGAATATCTATTGACAGCGCAGAAACAATCCATACCTTAAGTATACATATTGAATATACTATCGATAGTTTATGTATGTTTTTTATTATATTTTTATAGCCTTTGACCACTGTCTTACCTGATAGTCATGATTTGGTCAAAGATGTTGTTCAGGCTAACCTAGAATTACTGGCTATGAAGGCCAGCTGCTGGAACACACCGTTAAGTGCTTGGCGACAGATTTTCTACTTGAAGGTGGTAGCTAGCCAGTCGGGCATTCGCAAAATGCCCTACCACCATGCTGTAACGACTGCCATCTGAAGACAACACCGGCTTAACGTGCCCTACGAAGCGCGGAAGCTCTCAGTAGTAATGTCACTAGCGGTCAAGCATCTAAGTCATGATTTATGACGTTGCTTAATTTAGCTGATCGATTAAGAACGGCTAAGCAAACTCCGCTACGAGTGCTTCAAGATGTGTATTTATAGATGCCTGGTATTCAATACTATTGTTAAGTAAACAAATTGGTAACCTACTACAGTGTCTTGCTGTTAGGTGTGCCGCCGGGCTAGTTGCTAGGTGAACGTTAGAATTTAGTCGAGTATAAAATATAATAAAATATGGATTTATAGCAGCCACATATAAAGGCATTGGTGATGGCTATAGCGTGGAAGCACGGCTGTTTTAACACACTCTTAAGTCAGGAAAAATCGATATGGTGTGTCTCGATTTAAAAATGTTAACTAGCAACACTACTGATATTTACGTGCTACTGTCAAGAGTGTCAAGTCAATGACGGGCTGAAAGTGTGAAAGAAAATAATAGTTTCTTTTGAAATGTCTATTCTATTCCTAAGTTGAATATGCCTATTTATCCTACTGCTTAATTTAGCAAAATCCGTATTAATAATATGAACTCAATTTGTGAAATAATATGAACTCGATCTGAATAATAATAAAGTTAATGATACAACCTCATAAAGGTTGCGGATTTTGATACCTATGGTATCATTCGATTTGTCTAAAAAGTATTATAGTCTTAATATCTAGATGATTGATAATTTTTATAACTTAAAAATTCAATTACTCTTAAACCAGGGTAAATATATGAAAAATGGCTACTGATCCTAAAATTAGACGTTTTTATTAACAAATTAAAAAAGAAATAATCAGGACACAAAACTTTTTCAGGGGACCTAAGTCTCCTAGTGAAATGGGCATTTTCCTTTGATAATTTTCGAGCTATATGGCAGATTGACCGTTTTTTTTACTTTTTTGTATTTTTCAAGACAACGAAATTCAAAAGAATAATTGTTTGTACTTACCAAAATAAGAAAAATTATACCTACTCAAGCACAAGTACCACAATCGAATCTGAAACATCCACCGTTGAACAAGGTTCCGTTGGGGTGATTTGCCATAATCCCCACGCTTGGCAGGCGTCTTGAGGATCGCTGTAGAAGTTGTTAGTTCTCTAGAAGGTGCTGCTTCCCACCTTCCGGTTTTTTTTTCCGGTTTGTGGCCCAACGCCCCATGGGATACCGGGTTACAATGTCACCCCCGTTTCTTCCCTTGGGTGTCGTAAGAGGCGACTAACTTATATAATATATCTATTATATAAGTGTGCACCGCAACAGATTACGTAAGAACATTTTGAAGAAAAACGATTGAATACCCCTGACTTGTCAGTTTGACAATGACATAATGACATTTCTTTGTTTATATTTTTATCTCGAATTAAAAACCAGAGTATAGTGCGGCAGCCTCGTGTACTGGACATAGACACGGAGATTGCTATTTTAGCCTATGTGGAAGCTTATCCAGAGATATCGTCCAGATATGTCACTCTTGTCTTCTACTTACATAGGCGCTTTTGCTTCTAGGTATATTAAGCCACGAAACCAGCTTGACAAAAACTGAACCTAATTATCTTATACCTACTCTCTGTATTTCCGTATAGAAAAAGCATGAAAGTAATAAGTACTACGTACAACCGTAGTACTTATTACTTCCATGAGAAAAAGCGATTACAGACGATTCTAGTACTCAAACTTCAATCGGTCCAGTAGAGACTTTTGATCCTTATAAGAAAGAGGATCGATTGGCATCAAACATATTTTTGTTTAAAATGAAAATTTTCTTGCTGTCTGTAAATTTTTCCAAAATCTGTAGAAGCAGTTCAGTAGAGATAGTCTCCTAAAAACGTTTCCCTGTAACTATAACGGTTAGAGTTGCCCTTACTCTCCCGTCTCAAAAATTACCCTGTTTTAGGTATATATATGGACATAGAAGTGTAGCGACATCATTCCGAGGATTAAGTAATTGAAAAAGCATTTATTTTGACCAGATGAAGTCTAGTAGTCTGGTTGTTCCTCTAAGACGGTTAAAAATAGTTTGGTTGAAGCACAAGATTCAGCTCAGACGAGTACGTCTCATCTTCGACCACATCATCACTTACCATCAGGTGAGATGGTGGTCAAACGCTAACTTATCGAGTATAATAAAAAAAAACGTTCCAACAGCCTGGAGGTCAGGGCTCAGGGCACTCGGCGTTAATCGGGGGAACGCAGGCTCGATTCGGAGAATTTTGTGCTTAAATAATTTGTAAATGTGTTATTTATAAGAAAACTTTTAAAAACATTTTCAAAGTGGCAATGAAATTTATTGATTGTATCAATAATTCAGGAATAATAAATGTGCCTGAAAAGTTTTTAAAGGACAATAAAAAAATATCAGAGGTATATTGAGATATAAATGACATGATAACTGTGAAGGTAGTATAGATAAAACTTGCAGTGGATGTAAACCTAGTACATCAACAACAGCATTTTCATATTTTGTTTTCAAATAACAGCAGTTTCTTTACAAATTATTTTTTTATTTTTATAAACAAACTGCTGTTGTAAGACAGGCATGTCAAACTCAAAGTCATCGTTGGGCCAAATGCATAAGGATTTTAGAGTCAGTGGGCCGCAAAACCCAACCATAAAGAAAAAAACATTTTATAGTCAGAGCGGTCATCATCATCAACCAGAATACGTCCACTCTGCTGGACGATAATCTCCCCCTTCAAAAGAGGGATTTGCTATAATCCCCACGCTCGGCAGGTGGGTTGGGGATCGTAGAATGCTCACCTTTAACCGAGAGAAGGCTGTTGTCCGTTCTCCGGTGGTTAGGGATGCAGTTTTAGGACATAACCAGTTCGGGTGGAGTCTTAAGATATAAGAGCGGTGCATGATGGTAATCATTTATTTAATAATTAACAACAAAATTGCAGGAAAATGTTATAACAATAAATCATTCATATATTTTCTCAGAAATTTGATATCTTTTGTATTAAACTAAGTTACCCGTTTGAGACAATTTTATCTGAAAAACAAAATATAACTGCATCCAAGCGCGTCGGTCTGTTACGATCTCGCATTAGATATTTTCCCTTATTAAGAAAAATAATTGCTCACACTTACTTGTAGGTGCTTCCAAACATTCCAAGCAAATTTCCATTTTTATTGGTAAGTGCTTGTAAAAGTTGAGTGCATCAACACTGTAAATAGGTTTCAGATTGAATTTCTATGACATACATATAAAAAATATAGGATCGGGCCGCAGGTAAAAGCCTAGAGGGCCGCATGTTTGACATGTCTTTTGTAAGATAATATAGTTGTTTATAAAACAATATAGAATAAAGATTACAGATAAGTATAGGGGGCATTTTCCATGGCATGGCATGGCATGTGCCATAGAGAAAATTACAACACCGGATCTGAGCCATTGTTTAATACCATACCCGACGGGTACGAGAACACAACTGAATATATTTGTGAGTGTAAATTTGTTCACGTTCTCGCCCAAAGGCAAACATTATTAGGTTGAAGAAACTTTTTACTCACACCTAAGTCAGAAAATTATTCTTCTTGACATATGTTCAAATATTTTCTTGGACGTCAGTTTCTGGTATATTACTTTCTACTACTTAGTCTGTGATTACTTTTCTCTATGGACGTCAGTAAAGTCAAACGATAAAAAATATAACCTCAAGAAAGAAATATTTTTCTGATTGAGCATATTTTTAAATTTTGTGAAGATAGGAGTTCAATACTAAGGTTTGTATTTTTCACTACAATATATCCTTTTCCCAGATTACTTTAGTTATAAACAAATAGGTAATTGTAGGTACCTACCTAGGTACGTAACTACCAAAGTAGGTACCTACCGATCTAAAATTGCCGACTTTTTCTTTTAAGATCTGAAAAGATACGTTAACGTGAATTGTTTCAGTATGGCATAAACTGTAGTGCAAGAATATAAGTAGGTACCTTTGCGCTATGGAAGAACGGAAATTTTCTCCAGCAGTCTCGTTATTCTTATATATGTATATGAACTTATAATTCTTATGGAACATCTCCGGCCGCAGCCGCGGCACGCTCGCTTTGTTGTGGTAACATGTAACCTACCACCCCTCTTGGCTTCGCTCATCGTCTCACTTTAATTAGACTTTGCCCTAGACTAGCCAATGCTTTTAAAGTTAAACACTAAATTAAAAAAATGTAAATGCTCTATGTGGTATAGATATTATAAGATATATGATATATTGAAAGGTCTACATGAGACGACGGGCCAAAAATCAAGGGACGAATGGGTCCCAGACCCTCGCATTAGTCGAGCGACTGCTATACTGCAGGTCCATGGCTCAATCCCCACCGCCAGCTTGAGCTTCACTGCCTGGCGGTCTAGCTACCACCCTCGAGTATAAAATCTGTCGCCAAGTGCCTAATAGTGGGTTCCAGTAGCAGTCCTTGAGAGCCAATAAAATTACAAGTACAAGCTTAAGGACTTTATATCTCAGGGTGACGAAATGCATCTTTTGTAAGCAAGTTACCGCTTAATGTAAGGTGGGTTCCGTCAAAATAACATAAATAAAAACACATACAACTTGAAACCCATTTGATGTGAGTAGTGGAATAGTGAGTGACGTGCAGTCACCTGGGGGACTGAAATAGGTGATCTTAGCGGAACGAGTGAAATAATAGGCTTCATTTCAAATGATCAAATGCAATATACTAACTATTACCTAATCTGTGTCGCAGGTGTTCTGTAATTTAATGCTTGATCGTTTGCCTGTAGAACACCAAGACGATCGAGTTGGGTGTTCCACCACCCACATATTTCAAAAATCTGAACTATCGCCCGTAGAACACCCGAAAACCGTTGGTGTTCTACGGGGATTTTTTTCACCCGTGGAACACACAGGTGTTCTACGAGGTGTTCCACGGGCAAGTACCGGATCTTTCTGTGAGAAAAATATGAACCCCAAAATAGGTTGGTAGTAAACTGAAGTTGATGACCCTATTTTCCTAGAACTCGCTGTGATACAGCTCACGGGTCGGCGATAACGCGCTAGCACCCTTTACGCCACTTATTTCCTGTAAAAGCTAAAACATGAAATAAAAATCCAATTATTGATTGTAATTGGTTAGAAACATGAAAATCCAATCATTGCATTGATTCAAATATCTCTAGCGAAAGGCGTACCAGCTTATTACCGATGTGACAGTTATTTTCTTTACATCTTCCAAGCATCAAAGTGAATAATGTGTGCAAGATCCTATAGCTGATTGAGTATCTATATATGTGAAATTAGGTGGTTTACGAACTATATCTGAAGTGGCTGTAATAATAATCAATTAGTTACAGATATAAGTAATTACTAATAATTAGTTACGTAGTTTCAGAGCAGTGATGGCTATGGACTGCCGTGCAGCAGGTCCATGGTTCGAATCCCGCCGCGGCATTGAGCTTCACCGCATGGTGGAAGAGCATTTTGCGAATGCCCGGCTGGCTAGCGACCACCCTCAAGTAGAAAATCTGTCGCCAAGCACCTAACGGTGTGTTCCATCTGCAGTCCTTGAGAGCCAGTAAAATTACAGGCACATACGAGACTTAACAACTTGTATCAAGGTGACGGGTTCAGTGCAATGGGTGACTTGTGACGAAATGCATCTGTTATAGGCAGAGCTTAGTCTGCTTAATATCAGGTGGGCCTCGAGCTTGTTCCGTCACAATAACATAACCCTTGTGTATTATTGGGAGCACTAGTTATTGTACTAATTAAACCATCTTTCGCCTTATTTCTTCTTGCGATACTGTTTTTACAGGAGCTATGAATCAAATTTCATCTTATAAGTTTTGCAGGTTACTAAACGGATAATTATACACATGTATATTATATATAAACTACACAAATACAAGACTTTATATGTATACCTTTTTCCGCAAGGCGTTTAGTTTTATGGCATTTAGAAATGTCTTAGTAAATGTCAGAGTTAAAAAATATGCTTCATTTATCAACGATCGGCGAATTCTATATTTTTAACGGTGGCAATAGCATAGAACATATGATAATACTACAGTAATAGTTACAGCTTTTATTGTAAACGTTTTTTTACAACTACGTCAGAGCTTTTTACCGACAGATTAGAATTTTTACTAAGGCTAATATTAAACTTTTATTGTAGTCAAATATGTCGTCGGGATTAGCCTGGGAAAACATTTTAAAATAAGCAAGAAAGTACTTAGAAGAATACACCAGTCTGAAGAAAATTTTTCGCCAAGCCCCTATCGGTGTGTTCTGGTCCTGACCTTGAGAGCCAATATTTCTAGGTTTACTTACTATCATGTGGGATAGTGATTAAAAACTTGCCAATCAGCTAAAAATAGCTTGATAACTCCACTAAGAGCACTTCAAACAATGATGTTAATCACCAGCAGGATTTGAACATCGGATCTTGCGCAAGTCAGTCACTATTTTCTGCCTTTGGGCTATGATTTCTACACTTTTTTTGGAATTATCGTTTATTTGTTCAGCTTGTAAAACTGTGCTACATACCAACCCTAAGTTACTTAGGGTACTAGTGAAAATCATATTAAAAACGCTCGGAGATTTCCCTTTGTGATACAAATTGTGTTATAAATATACTCGTACTCATGTAAAAGCAGCTGACCCGCCTGCGACTGCACTTCGTCGAATTCAGTTAAATCGCGCACCCTTTGAAGATTATTACGTCGGGATAAAATGTAATAGGGAGTAAAGCGGTTTAATATTCTTTATGACAATATTCTATGACAGGGTTGGTATGTACAACATTTATTTTCCTTTTACTCTGTTTCGTTGCTCGTCACCAGCTTGGTACCACTAACTTCGACGTAACTGGTGTATATGTGAACGTCGGGTGCAAAATAAGGTTCTTTATCATTTTGTTATCACCATGATTACTCCAATGGTGGCAGCTTTATACTGTGCAAAAAAATTTCTTGAAAAACCCTTTTATTGATGGAGTTGATCTTTACATATATATTTTTATAAACATAGTCGTTTTTGTGTTTTTTTTTTATTTTGTGGTTTTTTTTGTGGTCTTTATGTAACTTTTTTTTTATTGGAACTATTGTTTTGTAAATCCTCCGTGGCGTCAACAGACCGGCCCCAACGGAAGACCAGCGCTGGTACTATACTAGCATATGCTGAGTTGGGGACCGATTTATGACACGTAGCGATTACTTTCCAATTTTTCATTTAAAATATTTTATTTAAAATTATTGTTTGTCACTTGGTGTAAATTGCTGCTGTCGTAAATAAATTATTTTTCATTTCATTTCAAATCATTTCGCAAATAAATTATTTTTCATTTCATTTCATTTCAAATCATTCTTAAGTATAGTTGATGTTAGGTGACGGCCCATATGACCGAAGCCAAAACATTTTGCATTTATGTCCCGTGTGTTCTTGGGAAAAAATATTTTTAAAACGTTTTCAGTTGTCTTTTGTGGTGTTAGAAAGTACATAATGTACTGACCCCACAAGACCCTGAAAATAAGCTGAAGATGAAGATGGGATGATTATAATCCGTTCAGTTGCTCGTCATTTCTCTACTAAAATCTTTTGATCATAATATATTCTTCTTCGAGCAATACATCTACTTCTACTTTTGCCTTCTTCTACCCATATACGTATACGTATACATTCATACTCAAACCCTTATCGTTATATTAGAAAATTAATGTGTTCACCAATCTATCTCCTATATCGATCTTCATAATAAGGTTGACTGGAAATGATCACTTTGAGTGATAAGTCCACACTTAGTACTTTGCTTTAAATTTATCCAATAAATTATTGTGTGATTTTTTAATTTTCAATTATTGATTGATGACACGCCAATATCTTACTAGTCAACTGCGTTTTCTATCACTGTTGCTATTATCAAAGTGTTTTTAATATGATCTCATCATAACAGCCATAATGTTACCATCAACAAAGCCTGCCTATTTAGGAGGAAGGAGTGCCATAATCCCCAAGCTAGACATCCTACGAAGAATTTATTAACGGGGTTTTTATTAACTACTCAGAACTCAGAATATCCTCTTAATTATTAATTCAAAAGACAGAATTCAAAAGGTCTCAGTCGCTAAAAATTACCAGTCATTAATTTTATTTCTAAGTTTTTTACCTGTATTAAAGCCTTTCACCATATTTAGTTAATGGCACATCCATTGTTTTTTTTTTGTTTTTTTTTTATGCTCTTGTGGCGGAAAAAGCTTGGGGCCCACCTGATGTTAAGCGGACCAACCTTTGCCCAAAACACAAATCACGAATTGCACTGCGCCCGTCACTTTGATACATAGTTGTTGAGTATCATATGCCTGTAATTGTTATAGCAAGATGGCGACATTAAGAAGCGAGAAGATGGCTTCATGCGACGTCTTTCTACAACCTGAGGCAGCGTTCGAAACAATGTGTCAACTGGGTGCCATGGGATGTGTTCAATTTATGGACGTAAGTGCAGTTTTATATCAAAACTTATTTGTGAGGCTGGACAAGTAAAAGAATTACATTTATATATGTCCTTTTAATTAATTGGATGTCTTAAAATGTTACACTTTTTTCAGAGAAGCTTGACATAGTACTTGAATCTTATTATCTCCTTTTTTTGCCTCATAGTTTAGTCTTTGACCACTATCCTCACTCTAATGGTAAGTGATGCTGTGGTCGAAGATGTTGTTCAGGCTAACCTAGAGTTACTGGCTCTCAAGGACAGCTGCCGGAACACACCGTCGAGTATTGGCGACAGATTTTCAACTTGAGGGTGGTAGTAAGCCAGGCGGGCATTCGCAAAATGCCCCACCACCATGCTTTAACGACTGCCATCCTAAGACTACAACCGGGACTGACGGCTTAACGTGCCCTCCGAAGCACGGAAGTGCTCAGTAGTACTGCCACCAGCGGTCACCCATCCAACTCATGACCGCGGCGGACGATGCTTAACTTTGCTGATCGGTTAAAAACAGCTAAGCAAACTTTGCTACGAGCGCTTCTTGCCTGTCCAATTCAATTTTGCAATAGATTTTACACTGATTTTCCAATGGGCTAGAATTAGATTTATTCATACTCAGAACTGCCTGGTAAAACTAAAGTTATCACACATATCATGATGTATGATAAGTTTATTTCATGTAGGTGTTACATACATGTTTATACACAACCCAAATAGAGGAAAATGCAAATGGAGACTGAAATGTCATTATCATCAGCCACAAAGTTTATACAGTAGTTTCCTGAATAACCTAAGTGCAAAACGTATTTCAAAACCACTCTCCATCAAACTAAAAGCACGTCATGGCCTCTACATCCTGTCCATTAGCAAATCAAGTAAGTGCATGTAGCTTTAAAGCAAAAAAAGTTAATTTTACTAACTTTGGACTGAAACTGAAACCGCTGTGTTGCAATGGTGCTATGGAAGAAACTAGATAAAACCCATCATATATTAGAAGTATCATTGTTGAAGCAGTGATGGCTCAGTGGCATTGGCTATGAACTGCCGCGCAGTAGGTCCATGATTTGAATCCCGCTGCGGGCATTTTGCGAATTGACTAGCTATAGCTCAAGTAGAAAATTTGTCGCCAAACACCCAACGGTGTATTCCGGCAGCTGTCCTTGAGAGCCAGTAATTCTAGGTTAAGCTTGTTAACAAATCTTCACATACCATCAGGTGAGGCTTAAATATCACCAATAAAAAAAAGATTCACTTGAAAAGTTTTTTCCAAACGTAAGTATTAAGTTTTTTTAAAGGTTTTATTTTGTGTTTATGGTCATTGGTGCAAGGGACGCTTCCTTAAACAGGTGGTTCAATGGGTTAAGTTCGATTTTCTTGGACATACATTGAACATTGGTTCACTTACATTCTCAGCTAAACTACGATTCGAAAAACAGTTGCGTTAAAATAATATATAATAATACATATTATAACATTATTTAACTTTATGGCACATATTATTAAAATTATTACGAGTCAATGACATTATGTACAAGGTGGAAACTTTCAGCGGGACAGTAAGGGGAAGTACCTTATCCGTTGCAGCTACTCGGCTTTCCATATTTTTTTATGGAACTTTGATCCCCATTCACAGATTTAAAAAAAAATACAGTTAGCAAGAAAATAGCCTTTTTACACAGAAACATTTTTTGCCAATCGATCCTGTTTCTTATTCTGATCAAAAACTTCTATGGGCCCAACCGTCGTTGGAGTACTCGAAAAGTCACAAATTGCAAAAAACTATACCCTTACTTTTTGTAAAAATTTGTAGTTATATGATATACAAAAAATAAAATAAAAGATCTCGTAATGATCACGTAGAATTTCAGACATATCAAAAAAAGGCGTATTCATTATCTTTTTTTATTAACTAACATAACTTGGCGATGTTATTGTTATTTAAAATCTTGCAATTTCTTGCCCTACGATATCATTAAAAATGCTTTTGTGTAAAATGGCTATTTTCTTGCAAACAGTATTTTTTTAAATCTGTGAATTGGTATCAAAATTCCATAAAAAAATATGGATAGTCTCCTAAGACCATTTTCAAGTAGCTGCAACGGATAAGGTACTTCCCCTTACTCGTACTGCCCCGCTGAAAGTTGCCATCCTGTATATAAAGAGGGTACGCGTAGCACCTGACGACTATATAGTATACTTTTGAGTATAATTATATTGATCCAATGTGGCAGCTTGAGCTCTCTGAAGATACTTGAGCTTCACACCACTTACGGGGCCATAAATGAATAGTTGTCATACACGCTACTGGCTGAGCAGAGCTTGCGAACGTACGTATATACCATATAAGCCTTATAACTACATTCATATTAACTCTTACATATGAAAAAGGAAAGCACGATAAAAATATCTCGATCAAAATAACTTTTTAAATACACCTCTAATAAGTTTTCATACTGCAGCCATTGTAATCTTTATTAATTGTATCTTTAATAGTTCAATCATCATTTATAAACTTAACAATCCAAAATTTGGATTGATGGCGTGGTTTCCGTGAAGCAATAATTTTAACTTATAAGTATAGTGTTAGCCTCCTTTCATCTGCTCGTAGACGTAGTCTACTGTAGCAGCCGGATTGTCTTGCGCTGAACGCAGGTTCTCCCGCCATGGGGGGTTTTACCATAATCCCCACGCTTGGCAGGCATCTTGGGGATCTTTTCCACAGACAGCTCTGCTGCCTACCTTCTGGTGTGATACCCTTAATCGTCTCTTACGACACCCACGGGTAGAGATGGGACATTCTTGCCCAGCACCCCACGGGAAACTTCACTGAATATTTATGGTAACAAAGACCATCGGATTTTAATGGTTAGTAGTATTAACTTATTAATCCCTCGTAATAAGCTCGAAGACGTGACTCACTAATAATTTTAGCTGAGTTGAATTACGAGTAATTATTTTAGTTTGAATCGTCATCATTGCTCTGGCAGTTGCTAATTTAATGAATAATCATCCTCGAGGAGACGTTCAACTTATTATACTATAATTATCAGCAGCACCCAAATCTTAAGTAAAATAATAAATAATTGAGTTTTGCTATTTAATGGAATATAAACTATTCACTACTCATTCTGACAATAACAATTTTGGCGACATAGCCGACCCCCCGGTAGCCGAGCGGTTTAGGCATCGGGCACGAAATCGGAATATCGCGGGTTCAATTCCCGCCCGGGGCAAAACATTTTGTACTCCAATAATTTGTAAATTTATGATTTTCGCTTAGTACGCGGTAGTAGTAGCACAATATTTAGGAATAACAATATCTTTAAAAAAATTCAAAAGGTGCGTTTTTGTTTTATACTTGTAACTTAATATAGCGCTTTTGCAATCCTCTACACACCTTTTAGAAATAAATGTTTATTATTAATCTATTGAGATTTCAGACAACTGTTTTTAGCTTTTAACTGAACGAACTAGCCCTAAGTACTTTCTACTTAGTACTTAGCGCATATTAAGATATGATAATAGAATTAAAGCTATTGATAAAAAACAATACTTATTATTGGGAAATGGTTGGCCCGCAATACCACGAATTGAAAACGACGTTGCTCGCTCGGAGTGACCCACATCCAGTGTGATTCGTGAATGTGAAAATCCTCCAACTTCAATAGAAGTTGGCGATCACAATGAATCCTAGATGCCGACAACGACGGTGAATTCAGTCTCAAATGTGCTCAGTTATTCTACAGCTGATAAATACTTTGTGCAGCATTTCATTGGAAATGAATTTGGAGGCGCGCAAAGTTTGCAATAGACTAGAATTTAAGCTGGATTCGCAAACTGTAAAAAAGAGTCGTCGATTCAAACTAGTCTAACTTTTCCATTCCAACTTATCCGGAATTTTCCAAGGGCCACTCCTGGGCCCTTTGTTTATCAAAATCTATATTAACGAAATGAAATCCCATTCCCGTTTGAATATTCACCGATGGTATGAAATCTATATTATATGTCATGCTTGATCATCCAAGGTCTGTTTAGACTGAGCAGTTATTGTAGCTAGAAAAAGATTAATAGACAAAATACTTATTAAAATAATATTAAAAAAAAACCAGTTTTATTCTACCCATCCCCTAAAACACAAAAACTTTAATCAAATGCAAATAGGAAGAAACCTAGGCGTATTATAAAATTTCGTGTTAGCTTTTATAATTGTTTTACGTTGATACATGAAAAACAACCAGCTATGAGTTAAAACTCATTATTACATTAGAACTTATACAGTCTGTCAGTAGTTTGAGTTAAGGTTTCCTTTGATGGTTACGTAGTAAACATACCGACTGTCATTCTTTCAATAAGTATATCTGCTTTCAGGTTTAGAATCACTCAATAAATGCAATATAGCACGCATTGAAATTTTCAACGTGCATGCACACGATTTTTATAAAAGCCTTTTAGTACCTTTGATGGTGAATACGAGTAATGACAACGTAGAAGTCATTACACCTGCTCCCGTTTGAAACGAGCTGCAGAAAACGAAGCCCATTATATCAAAATTTAAATGCAAAAGTCGGTAATGCTGAACTTTTGAATAGAAATACTATTACTAAATCTATTGTATATGTACTCGTGCGTCGTATGTGTACTCTGATATCTACTCGTAAACACGATTTTATCTTTTTACCATTCTGGTTAACATACATTACAGGAAAAATATATTTTTCAATACAACTTCATCAAATAATGAAACTTAGTGTCATTGTTTAAGAATCAGTGTTTGCAAAATAATGATTGAATTTTTGTCGTCCAAAAATGTAATGTCCTAAATTACCTTCCAGTCAGAATAATGTCTAACACTAACTCGCTTGCCTTATTTTGAATTTAAATTAATTTTCACGAATAATAAAACACAGTAGTGCCTGTATATCCCGAAAATGGTAGGTAGCGATGACCCACATTTAGCTATGTCGATAACATTTTTGATGTCTTATTAGCTGCATTTATTTTTTATCATACCAAATGTGTGATATCTGTTTTAATTTATTATTTTTAAATCCAAATTAACGTTATTTTGTGTCTCGTTTAATATATGCCGTAATAAAAGATAAAAAATAACGGAGTCATCAAATCATATCTATAATTGAATAGATATGGAATTGTTATTTGAAGCGTTGGGAATTGCCGCATGGGGGGTCATTTATATATGTGCGTGTGTAATCAGACCATACAGGGTTGAGCTTCACCACATTTTTGTGAATGCTTGCCTTTAGGCACTTTCTTCAAGAACAAAATCTTTGTTTTAGCTTAGCTTTGCACCTATTAGTGTGTTCCAGCTTTTGTATTTTAACGCTACTTTTCAGTTTACTTTAAATTTGATAACGTTTTTGACCTAATCATTACTCACCATTACAAACATCTTTTGTATTGCAACCGCTATTTTGCGTGAATACCTCACGAAATAAAATGGCAGTCGTATCTCTATTTTGAGCAATGATTGTACATTATTTTATTATATTTATTTCTTACATTAAACAGATGAATGCCAATGTAGCGCCGTATCTCAAGAGCTACATGGCAGAAGTGTGCCGATGCTTCGAAATGGACAGGAAGTTACGATATCTGGAGGGCGAAATGCTTCGGGAAAATATGCACATCGCAGAACCGACAAAAAAACCAAAGCCCATACAACCTCCCGAAATGGTCATGTTTGAGGTAGGTACGTTTTAAAATCCTAATGACTTGTATTATACAGTAAATGTACACGCGAAACGTGACAACATAAATCTTTCAATATCCCTTTTATGTTCTAATGGGATATAATAATGTCAGATAACATGAGTCCCTGTATATGGCAGTGTTATTTTGTCACCACTGCCAAGAAGTATAGTTGAAACACACAAGTCAACATAATATGTTGATTTGTGTGTTTTAACTATACTTCTGTAATATTATTACAAACGATAGCTCTATTTATTGATCATAATGAATTCTAAAACATCTATTATATCATCTAATATTCCGTAAAATATTGTAATATAATATTTAGATATGACCACATATGATTCAGTGTTCCTGGTTTTAAAGCCAACCAGATATCATAAAATGTCACATTTACAAATTTGATGGGCACAAAACCTTCACCTCTAGGGTTAATCAAATCCATATATATATATATCGGTTTTACGCACGAGATGCCTTCATAGTCAATGTCAAATCATTCAAGTTAGGTATCTAGGACGCTCAGAAGTCAATTACAAATTTTAATATTGTAGTATTATACATTTTTCCACCATTCTTCCACCACGTGGAGCAAAATAGTGTTATAGAGCCACTACGAGAAGAATGGACCAGAAACTTAGTGTAATTTTTTTAAACATAGAATTTTAAATTATTACAATATTACTTCAAATTGCGTAGGCGACATGATAGCTGGGCAGAATGGTCAAAGTATTGTCTTTGTTTATATATTCGTCAACTGCATATTGGTCTTTCATAATCGAAATGTTTTTCACATGATTTTGAAGTTTCCTTCTGGGAGCTTAATGGCTGGGAGAATAATATCTATAGAAATTTATTTTAAAATCGCACATAAATTCCCTAAGAAGAACTGTTAATTTGTCTTTGCTAATGGGTAACCTGGCACCGCTATTTTATCTTTATATCTAGTGTTATAATAGTGATTGTCACTGTTTAAATTTGCTCAAGATATTACCACTCAGCCATACTGCGACTGAGATCTATATTACTTACTACTAGAACAATAAAAATCGACACAAGTTACGTGATATCATTGCTTGTATTGACTAAGATAAAACTTTACATTTATAGAACTTGTTCGAGAAATGGGACTCGGAAATTCTTGAGATAACCGAAAATGAAGCTAAACTAAAGCAAGATCTTTTGGAAATGAAAGAACTTCGTTATGTTCTTAGTCATATTGGGCCCATGCTAGGAGATGTGGATAGAGGCATGATGTCTATTGCTGCAAGGTATGTTAATTTTGAACCTTCTCATATACAGAAATAATAGAAAGTCGTATGTTATTTTTCAAATTAACACTTACAGCTCTTTACACTTACAAAGGCGCGGCCTTCCATAGTTTTTGAGTGTAAGCAACTACTACTGCTTATCCAAGCGAACATATTTTACTTTTGATTGTTATAGCATTTACACCCTTAATATAAGACGTTGTGTACAAACAAGGCCTTCTACCATAATTTATTTGGGAACGCCTTCCTCAGTGATTTGAATAGATCTGTACTTACATAGAAATTCCGAAATGGTCAAGCGGTAAGTTGCTTTTTTTCGCTTTAATTACTTATTGATAAATAATCACTTAATAGATATAGTTACATCACAGATATTAAAGCAGACAAGAAGCCTATACCTAAGCTTATTCAAATATGTTGACAGTGAGTTAACATATTTGAATAAGCTTAGGTATAGGTAACCACCTAAAGTGCGTCGTAACATAATTTGCTCCACGGAGAAGCTAAAACAGGAAAATGATTATAGACACTCTCTGTACAACTACAGGCCGTCTCAAGAGCCGTTATAGTTTTTTTGCCTTCACCATGGCATTGACAGGTCAACCAAAGAAAGCCCGCATGGAACCGTGGCAGAACACGTGCCCTTCTACATTGAGCCGGCTGAAGAACTTCCCCCGGGCAAATACCTGGCGTGGCCCACATGGAAGTCGGTAAACCGACTCCGGACTCAAGTGGGTCGCTGCCGGACTAACATGACCAAATGGGGTTACTCTGACGTAGGAACCCAAAGCAGTTGTGGCGCTACACAGAACATGCGTCACTTGCTGTCCTGGCCTCAGTGTCTCAATGCTTGCACTTTGGGTGGACTCTACGAGGCCTCTACCCTTGGGTTAGCTACCGCCCTATACTGGCAGTCACTCATCTAAATATGAATCGTCGACACGAAGAAGAAGGTGTAGTAATATAAGCTTCATACGTAAATTATTAGTCTTGAAGTACTTATTACTGTTTGCATGATTTATACCGAAAATAAATTACACCAAATTTAAGGGTTTCTATCGAAATAATACCACAAACATTATTATGAAATTACAAAAAGTCCTGACATTAAAATGCCTCAGTTATGTAATATACATGAATGTTAAATACCCTGTAGCAAAACGTCTAGATCCAAATATCTCCTAATTAATGAATAGACTTATACGCTAAGGGCCTGTTTCAGAGTGTTCGAGTATGTTACGTTTATACTACGCAGAACATATTTATTAAACAAAACACTATCTTTGCGTTTCACAGTCATCGATTTAGCCTATCCATCGGTTAAAGCTTGAAACGCGCTGCATATTAACTGTCATTTTTATCATTCAGTTATTTTATGTGTTGCATAGCAACCCGAAACTTTATAAGGTCATTTTGAAACGGACCCTTAATTTCTCTTCTTCTGTAGAGTTCAGCTAGAATTTTCCTCATATTCCTGTGGTAGTCTTAGGAGGCAACCAAAAGAAACATGCGCGAATGTAAGCAGCAGCGTCTTAGGCAGAACTGCCATTGTTGCCATAATTCCCACGCTTAGCAAGCATCTTGGGGTTATTGGGTAGGTCTTGGACTGTACGATGACAGTTCTTCAGAACGTGCTGCTGCCCATGCCGACTGGTATTGTTCCAATCCTCGCCTCTTCACCCACAGGAATATATAGCTAGGGGGTAATTACAGTCCGGCACTCCCCGAATTAAAACTTCTTCACACAATATATATTATCTGTTACTTTATTTATTACGTGCATGAGAAATACAGATCTGGAAGTATGTCGCTTGTTTCTTACAGTAGGAGTATTGTTATAAGTACGAGTAATTGCCCTAGGTTTAATGTTGGTAGGGTGCCCGTGGGGTGGAATTTCACCCACCATCTCTACCCGTGGGTGTCGTAAGAGGCGACTAAGGGTAACACTACAGAGGGTGGGCAGCAGCGCTTTCTGAGGAACTGATATCTCACACCACGATCCCCAAGTCGCCTACCAAGCGTGGGGATTATGGCAAACCCCCCAGTAGTGGGGGAGGCTGTGTTCAGCAGTGGACAATGCGGCTGATATAATGTATATATTATGCCTATATGATAAAGTGCGAATGCCACCTTAAAATGAGCCGTACGTACAAGTGTTCCTGAACATTTCGCATTAATTGGAACGAAATATTTAGGTTGTGATATCTGTTATTTCTGAATTACAAAACCAATGACTTTGAAATAATTACGGGACGATTTTTATAGTACCACTATTCTAACAGAATAAGAATGATTGGAATCCGACGACGCGTTAATAAATTACAACTAGGTGTACATTTTGACTTTCAACTGTCTTTCCTAAGAGAACCGTGCTGAATTTCTGGATAAAAAGTATACGGTGAGCTTCTTCGTAGTATGAACTCAAATCGTACTAAGTTTAACTAAAATCCATTTAAAAAAAATACAGTTTTGGCATCAGTGTCAGCTACAGAGTGCTCTCAAAAATTATTATCAAAATATCTGCAATGTACAGAACTGGACCTGATACAGTTTTATTATAAATATAGATTGTTATGTATAACGACATTAAAGAGATCCATAGAGGACTTATATTTATCGGCGCGCCCATGCTCAGAATAATATTACATAGTTGAGAAGATGCTCGGAGACTAGAAAAATATAACAAAGTTGAAAAGATTTGTATCTTCTCCCCGGGGAGATATGTTCCGGTCCATGCTGGGCTCGCAGCTGTATTAACTTTCTGCTAACTGGGTTGTCTTCTTTTTTGTCATATGGTTGAGTTGTCTTTATTTTGTCTAGGTTCCCTGCTTTCTTGTCATTTTAATGAATTGTACTTCCATGAAAAGATAATTCCGAAAAAGACCCAAATTAAATAGCACATGCTAGGAAAGTGTGTGTATAAGAACATAGAAATGGAGCAAGTATGATTGAAAAGAAGAGATACTGAAAATAAAAGCAAGACATGAATATAAAAGCAATATAGTAATAATTATTTATTTTAAGGAAGGAAAATCACAAACTAAATAGCGGACAAGGTATTTTCCCATATACAGACGTCTTCCCGCTTTTTTTTTTACATATATTAAATTATGCTAGTCTTATGTATAAAAACTCTATAATAAAATCACACCTAATATAATAATAAATTATTAAATATTGGAATGCAATGGTCAACACTTAGGAGCGTGACGAATGAGTTTTGAGGCTGTTTCCCGTCATTTTGCTATCATAGTTAGCCCTTGTGCGCAGTTCCAAATGATGCAATCAGTCCATGCTATATGTGAAATATATTTTCATGGATAAAGGTCATTTTGAAATTCAATCATTATTTTATGGGACAAATAGCCTTTTATCAAGCAACATCACCTTTTGATTTTTGTGTTGTTTTTCCTTATACGTCGCAATATTTTTGTGGAACAGCAGATATTGAGCTTCTGATTTTAGAGTTCCGTAGTGAATCCGAAACCATTTTCTTTTCACAATGTCTTGTGTATGCAAATAAATAGATATCCATAACTACGAATCGTTTTGACTGGCGCTCTTTTTCAATCCAAGCAGATGTCGTATTAACATCAATAAACATAACGTCCACCGTTGAACAAAGTCCTCCATCATAGTCTTGGGGATCGCAGGATAAAATGACAGTTATTTGGAAAGCGCTGCTGCCTAACTTCTGCTAATTTTACTTTCGTTACATCTTACGACTTCCAAGAAAGATAGAGGGGTTTGCAATTCTTATTTAGTTCATCAATAAAATTAAATAATATTTTGTGTAATTACAATAATATGGTTACCCTTTGTTCGTCCGGTCCGTTTCAGAATGTCCTAATAAAGTTTCGGGTTGCTATGTAACACATTAAATAACTGAATAATAAAAATGACAGTTAACATGCAGCGCGTTTCAAGTTTTGACCGACGGATAGACTAAAACGATGACTGTGAAACGCAAAGATAGTGTTTTATTTATTAAATATGTTCTGGTTAGTAAAACCGGAACTTACTCGAACAATCTGAAACAGGCCCTAAATCTAATAAAAAAACAACATGGCATGAAAAGACAGTTTGATAATAAATACATGATATGCAAACATTGGCTGAAGCCCCTGGAAGTGGCATTGGAGCAATACATTGCAGTGTGTAGATGTAAGCTATTTTTAGTTATATGTAATAGTTACCATTAAAGTTAGCCCCGTGGGGTGACGGGGTAGTATGTCACCCCTCCCATCGCTAATTATGGGTGCCGTAAGAGGCGATTAAAGGTAAAATACCATGAGGTGGGCAGCAGTGCCTTCTGAGGATCTCATATCTTTAACTGCAATCCCCAAGACGCCTGCCAAGGGTGGGGATTATGACAAAATCCCCTTTAATGGGAGAGGCTATGTTCAGCCGTGGACAATCTGGCTAGTGCATTAAAGTGTGTGAATGTATTATGAGTCAGTAATAAAAAAACATGTTATACGAATCGGACGCTTCTTTTTGATCGTACACGCTTACATCAACCCTTTGTTCCATCGACATTAGAACAATGATTGAAAAGGTTTATCAAAGTCCCTGCAGTGCAAGGACAGATGTTATTTCCGGGATGCCCCCAGTATGTTAAGTATAGAGGTAATTTATAACGCTGCAGAAAATATTAGAGTAAAAAGACAAATTTGAAAAGAAAATATAATAGGTGGCTAAACAAGTTTTATATCAGTTTCACTTTAAGTTGTTATCTCATTTTAAATAGGATAACATTGGCAAAAAGAAGTTAATTCAATTTTTTTTACTGAATGCCAGTCGTTAATCTTATAAGTATTTTTTTTATTAGTGGTAGCAAATACAAGTTATATAAATTAGTACTATATAATTAATTTGTAACCATTTCTACGGATCCTTCATAAAAGTGACTGGACACACACTTGGTGAATCTTTTCATTCAAATTATTTCGAAATATCACAAAAAATTTAAGTTTCTCGTTACCTCTTTTGTGATATTTCGAAATAATTTCAATGAAAACGCAAATAAAAATCTAATTAAAACTAACTTTAGTTTGTATGGCTTTAAAAACACGAGGCGTACGGTTTCTAAACTTTACCTTTTATTTAAGTAATGGCAATGAAAAATAATGAATAAACGTTTTAAAAATAAAATGTACCAAATATATAAGTGGTCAAAATGGCCGCCATACAAAGTGCTCCGATCATGCTGAAGCGAGGCCTATGTTCAAACACTGTTTTGATACAATGTTAAAGGAAGCAAGTGTGTTGCCATACACTGAACCAAGTTCAAAGTCAAAATAAAAATCATTTATTCAATTTAGACATCTAAAGCGCTCTTATTTAGGTCAACTAAAAATTTTAGTATTGAAATATTCTACATTGTATTGCCGTACTGGTTAAAGCTCAAATATGATTAACGCTAAAGACGTAAACTAGCTCTCTAGAACAATATTCAGAGCACATCGGTAGGCACTTAACTAAGTTGTTAAATTAATTATTAATAGGTCCATGGTACCTCCACGCCGGCGTGAGCTTCACCGCATGGTGGAATAGCACTTTGCGAATGCTCGCCTGGCTAGCTACCACCTTCAAGTAGAAAATCTGTCACTAAGCACCTAACAGTGTGTTCAGGCAGCAGTCCTTGAGAGCCAGAAAAATTACAGATACATGAGATTTAACAACTCTGTCTCAGTGTGACGGGTATAATTCGTTCGGACAAAATGCATCTGTTATAGGTAGAGGTTTATCCGCTTAACATCGGATGGGCCTCATGCTTGTTCCGTCACAATCATACATTACGTGATGTGGTAAGTGCCGCGTTGTGAATCCAAACCTGTGATATAAGATGTGACCATTGGTTTGAATTATTAGCAGCTTTCACCCAACAAGTCGTTATCATCGCTTATTATCGCAGCAGATACAGCAATATCTTACGTTGGGCGGCTTGAGGAAGAGCGTAACGAAATATTTACTCGACTAACCTGACTACAGTTGGGATTCAAGCTCCCATGTAACGTAATCATAGGTACAGCACGGACAATACTATAATGGAGATACTATAATGGAAAGACCCCATGGACAATACTATAATTTTACACCTGCATGTCAATAGACAACAGGACTGTTACAAATAAGGTATTATATTAAGTCTAGGTAATGAGTGTTTCCAATTGGCCAGATTGTTGATTTGTCTGTTTGACCAACAAGTAATAAAATTCCCTGTCAGATCCACTCAATATCGCCTATGGTACAGTTCTGTACAAAAGTTAGTACATATTGAATAGTTTGTTTTATGTTGCTTTCATTAATTCTAATCATAAAAGAAATATCTTGTAAACATTTATATGGTTAATAACTAGATGCAAAATTGCACGGGCGAGCATCTAATACAGCTCTATAAGCAACGCAGAACAGGGCGCGAGTATTTTGCAACGTGAGTCTTAGCTCCAACATTTCAATAAGCAGTGTGCATTACTAGGTATGCGTATGCCCTGCAGGACCCTTTATCGCAGCAGTTTCAGACTCTGTGTGATGATTGGTGTGTATTAGCACCTTACGAATTTAATACGTTTATTTCTATTAGTACCTTACGAATTTAATACGTTTATTTCTAGTACCTATTAAGCTAACTCGTAATTTCACATAAATTATTATGTAAATGATTAATTTGATAATGTTTATAATTTCTAGTATGTCATTATTCTTTAATACAACTCATTTATGTTCTGATACCCTAAACTTGTAAAATATTTTCAAAGGCGAAGGCTAATAAAGGGTTTTAGGCTTTAGTTTTATTATACAAGTAACGTTAATAAACTCCTAAATTTTGACAGAGGTACAGTATTTGAAACTATATATATAGTTAGGTATTTATAAAGAACTAAATATTAAGTAAGACCCCTAGGACAGGTATCTTGCTTAATTTTCTTTCAAGGAAAGTTATTATTATAAATATGAAAACGTAGCAGACTAATTTGAACTGAATTCTTAAATGATCTAAAACAATAGAGACAAATGTACGAGTGTATTGATTATTTTTTTTATAATTTGATATATGAAGGAACTAATAACATGACTTGGGTTCCGTGGTTGTTAGGGCGGCCCGCTAGAGTGTGGGACGCTACATGCGTGGACACTTTAGCGCCGTCACGTCTTTCTGAAACCAACGTGAGGGCTGGCGCCGCGGCTACTTCTGCGGAGCAACTCAAGCGGCGTCAAAGTCAAAGTCAAAGTCAAAATCATTTATTCAATTTAGGCGTCCACGACGCTCTTATGAATGTCAATTACAAATTTTAATATTGAAATATACTACATTGTACTGCCACGTTCAGCAAACAAAAATTATAGAGCCACTGCGAGAAGAACGGGCAAGAAACCCGGGGCCATTCTTTTAAACGTTTTTTAACAATGTAAGTACATACTATATAGTAAAATTATTACAATACTTAATTTACATTACGTAGGTGTTAGGCGCTAGCTTGGCAGAGGCGAACCAGTCCAAGCATTTTTGTCGTTTAAGTAATCACAAACTGTGTAGTAAGATTTCTTTATCAAAATATTCTTCACATGCAACTTGAATTTTCTTTCTGTGAGCGTTGTAATATGTTTGGGCAATTTATTATAAAACCGCACACAATTGACTAAGAACGCACGGCGCAATCAATTAAGTATGTCAATCTCGGCAATGGTTACATTATTAGAGCTGTTTGTGTGGAGACGTAGGGCTCATCGACGCGTGATCAAAAGGCTAAGACTTATTTGGATAAAGAATAAGCGTTGCAATCCAACATAGCAATAGCCACGCTGCTAAATGGTAGTGAGTTGAAGCATTTGGACTGGCTGTGAGTCTGCAACGGCTTGGAGGTTCTTTTAGTGCTTTCACCGTATTAACTGTAGTTATGTATTTAATTCGTAGTATTTTGTTAACAAAGCCATACTGCCGGTTTAAAAAATCATAATGTGAAAGATGAATTTATAAAAGGGTGGATAGTAAAGTGTAGAATTGTTTTCATTTTGCTCATACCTTTTTCTATGAAATTCTGATATCAACCATTATGTGAAATAATCTGTCTTCTGACTATTCTATTCTATAGAAAACGTCAGAAAGTACATTTTTTAACTTATAAATTTGTGAATAAAAGTGTTGTCTTTCATAATTACCATAGCAATAAGCTTAACGTAAATAGATTTAACATATTATATAGCTTTAGTAAACTGCCTGCCTTCCTCGGTAGGTACCTACAGACGAGGCAAATTGTTTAGTTTTCTTGAGATAAAATTTGATGTTCAAATTCAATTTTCGATTGAAGGATTTTCTTCCGGTTTTCTTTTTACATTTCTGGGAGAACTACTAACAATGTTAAATATGTAGGTAAAACACATAATGCTTACAGTGAGTCTTGTGGGTTTTCCTCATTACACGCTGTAAGCGCGTAGTCGAGATTTTGTATGGCAAAGTAATTCACTAACACGCCGCTAGGGGCACTGTGCTTTTGCCATACAAATTAAAATTAAAATCGTGACTTGCTTCAGGATTGGTTGATTGAATTTAATTCGTAAAGATCGTCAGACATCAACGTGGTGTCAAGATTATATTTTTTATTTACACACCGATAAATACGATGGAAGAAGTTAAGCTATTGACCCAACTAGGTACCTATCGAACGTACTTAGCACGAATCAGGTATGCACGGTACTGCATTGCAAAGGCTACGATTTAAATCTTTATTTTAGAATAGCTTTACAGTATTAAACAGCTTATTTTTCTACTAAACCTTTAAGTTTTTATGCTTCGTCTCGTTTCCTTTGATCTCGTGAGAATAACTTTTATTTTTATTTTCTGTTCTGAGTTTCTCTCTTGGCAAGGAGGTGGAATTCTTATTATTTTCTGTACGTTTTCCAAGGCACTTTAATGCGAGTTTTTGTGGTAATAGCCGGCTCTATTTTAGATTTTCACTATTTTCATACAAAGTTTGATATTCAAAATTCAAATCGATTTCTTTGACTATGTGGTGTAATAGCTATATATAGTACAGCCAGAATAGTTTCATGGAATCCAGTGCAACATTATCGCCTGAACTATTAATGTTATTGACTAAACTTCATGTTCTCCTAAATAATAGGTTTTATTATATCAATGACACCTTTCGCTTTTGTAAAGAAACGTAATTCAAGGTCTAAATCATCATCATTGACGTAGGTACTACTGATCATTCAAATTGAAAACTACGACAGCAGCTACCATATTTATTGTCTAACATTGTATGTTTAAGGAAACCCAAACTGGCATTATTAATATGTAACAATTAAAAAGTTGGTTACTTTTCACATTGTCATCTGTCATGTGAATTGTGGGAAGCAAACAAATAGTTTTCTACAGTGGTACTCGAAAAATCAACACTAAAATGTATTGTTCTTTGTTGCCACCAACCTGTACTCTGGAACCGGTACTCTATTTGACTCTATAATTCCTACTCCTAAGCCGCGCTGACACAGTATATTCTAATAGAGTCCACATGGATGCTGACCCTGATGTTACTCGTATAGTGTCGATCGGGAATGTAGATCAAAAGATACTCGGATTCCCGTTTGACACGATTTTAAACTATCTTCTTCCACCAACTGCTTTATCTGCGAGGAAAACAATTAAAACATAATTATGTTGGTCTCCTTCAGAAACTATTCATTGCATTGGGATAGAAAATATATCATGAATTTATATTCAGTGTGATTTACGGAGAGGTAATATGGGGCAAAAAAACACATACGCACACTGCCACACATGTAAAAGTGACATGAAGATGTACATAATATGATTTCATGTTAAAATTTCAATTTGTTACAGAAATAAGTTGGGAATGGGTGACTTTGCCTCATATGGTCGACTCATCGTTATCACGGGAGTGGTGCGGAGGTCCAGAAGCTTCACTTTTGAACTGATGCTTTGGAGAATCTCCCGAGGAAATATCTACTACCGGCAGGCAGCCCGCGATCAAGTTTTAAAAGACCCTTACACTGTATGTAAATTATTTTATACATTCATGCCTTTTATATCGTTATCTTTATAACGTCATGATTGTTTTTCCTGGGATGCAGAGACAACATATTTCTTCATGATAATTATTATTTGAGCTCACCTGTTTTGGACATAGACCCAGCTTTTTTTTAGGAGAAAAAACATATACAAGAAAAATACAACATTTCAACATATTATGTAGGTACAATACCTATATCGTACTTTTTTGCCACAAGCTGGCCCCAACTTAGCATAATGCTGGCTGCAAACAACCATGCAGCGCTGGTCTTCCGTTGTGAACGGCAGGCGACGTCACGCACGAAAATGCACATACAAACAGAACGACATATGTAAAACATTTTTTTCCTCCTTCATCACGTTCTTTGTATACGTCAGGCTATTACTAATAACTGGCTTTTTCCATGACGTCTCCAATTTTCTCATAAAACCTTTCAAAAAACGTAATTGTTCTATTTATTCTTGTATGGGAGTTGATCGAAGATATCAATGAGCGAATTGAATGCACTACTAAACAAAAGCAACTAGTCTATTTTTACCCCAAATACCCTGTAAGTGGATAAGATAGTTACATACATACAGTTACCTATATCCATTCTTCAATCAGTAATTCCATTCATATTTGAAAAACAAAAGAAAAGAGAATAATAAGGACAAACAGAAATAAAATCATCTTTTTGTGGCCCACGTGAGCCATATTTTAGTCGAGAGGTTTTTTTATGCCTGATATGTTTGCCTTTGACCACTGTCTCACCTGATGGTAAGTACGGCTTAAAGTGCCTTCCGAAGCACGGAAGCGCTCGTAGTAATGTCACCAGCGGTCACCCATCCAAGTCATGACCGAGGGGGGCGTTGCTTAACTTTTCTGATCGATTCAGAACGGCTAAGCAAACTTAGCTACGAGCGCTTCAAAAAGAGGTTAAGATCTTTAACATTTTTAGCAAACGAAGTTTTTGTTCATTTTATTTTTTCTATGTTAGGGGATGGAAATTCGGAAGGTCGCATTCGTTGCCGTCTGTCAAGGTGAAATGCTGAGCGGACGCATGGAAAAAGTTATGACTGGATACAGGGCAAACTTATACCCTTGCCCAGAGAAATTAGAGGATCGAGTAGCAATGCAAGAAAATGTTGAAACCCGTATCACTGAACTGCAAGAAGTAAGTAAAAAACTTTGCTACTCCATTATTCTAAAAAGATATGAGACTTGTTTTATAGGATGTAAAGATTATTTAAAATTTACTTTACAAAATATTTAATTTTGAAGAAAATGTAATACCTTGTAAGTAAATACTCCTAGTTAGAGACAAAAACTTGGAAAAAGTATGTATGTATGTATACAGCAGCCCGTAAAATAGTTGTTGGTTTCGATTACAGCTTAGTCTTTGCAGGTATTTTTAGAATCGCAGTGAGTGATGACAGGGAATAAAAAGTAAAACGTAATATTTGTGATTCGTGACTGGTTATTTTTTTGTGATAGACCTCGTAATAAATACGGTCTAAATATGACAATGTTCAAAATCACGTGTAAATTATTCAAAAAAAGCGCGCTATTTAATATTCAATGATGCAATTATGCAGTGATAGAAAAAAAGTTGATATTTCTATAAATATGTTTACCTTACCTTTATTCATAATTCATGATTGTTTCGAAAAACGTTTAGTTCTAAATATAATTTAAGATCTCATGTACTACTATCGAAACTTCTGGATTAAATTTATCTCCACATTTGATCGTCAATAGACTTCAATTACAGGTCTTAACAGTGAAGATAGAATCTAGAAATAATAGAAATTCACGGAAAAGTATTCAAATCCCTTTCCGTATTCCGCTAAATTATATATATTTAATGTGATTAGTAAAACTGTTTTGTTTATGGCAATTTTAATTTTAAAATTTCAATGACATGCGAAATTTCACCGAGTTTCCATACTTAGAACATTATGATGAAACTACTTTTTGTATGAAAAACACTATGAATAAACTCCCTTGACAACCAGCAACAAAATTGCTTATTTTGTTTTTAGTCCATTGAAATGTTACATTTTAAGGACCGAATATTGAATTTTTTAGAGGATGCAATTTTATTTTTGGGACATGTGTGGGGGGCGTCAATAGAAGCTTGACCTCAAGTTTGTGTGGTCACCACCCTTGTCTCCCGGCTTCCATCTTGGAAAAAGGGGTGAAAACATTTTTTTCGCGATATCATAGAACTATGTGTCCTCCAAATAATACGTCACAGATAATGTGTAGGGACCCCACAAACTTGAGGTTAAGCTTCTATTGACCCCCCACACACGTCTCAAAAATAAAATTGCGTCCTCTAAAAAATGCAAAGCTCAGTAACATTTCAATGGACAATTTGATCTGAATGTGACTTTAGTTTGTATTTGACAGATAATACGTAAATCGGAATATTACCGTTGCAAAGCTTTGCGCGTAGTCAGCAAACAACTGAAGACTTGGATGATTCAAGTTCAGAAAACTAAAGCTATCTACCATAACATGAATCTTTTTACGTTAGATATAACAAAGAAATGCCTTATTGGGCAATGCTGGGTACCAGAAAAAGATCTGAGGAAAGTTCAGGATACGTTACAGTTTTGCTCCGTAAGTCATTTTGTTTCGTTTGATAATCACCGCCAGGGGCGCTGTGCTTTTGCCATACAAGCGTGCTCCGTCGTATCGTGAGAAAAACTTGCTCTTGGCCCACTGATGTTAAGTGACGATACCATCAACGATTGTATTCGCCCATTTAGAACGCAACAGTCTATTTTTAATACAACATCTATATAATGAAAAATTAAAACCGGCAAGTCTGAATTAGACTGACACACCGAGAGTTCCGTACCTACGGGTACGGAACTCTCGGTGTGTCTAAAATCGACACTTTTTACATACGGTTCAAGGTCCTATCGGAGAGCCTGACCCGAATTTTAAGCTATTGCATAGCTTCTATCGCGGGCCTTGAGCATGGAAACCGAACCCAGAAATTCCGTAACGAAAATAACCTAACACCCCCCACTCCGACCGGCACAGCGGTGATACTATATTTGATCAGCGCCTCTACAGTGCGTAAGCTTTTTTTTTCATTCCGACCTGTGCCGCCACGCCGTGCACACCTGTCTACAGCTCCGCCAGTATCTCCCAGTGAGACCGCAATAGTCCCCGCACTATTGCCGTCTCACTCGGGTCATCGTTCCGACGCTAGTTGCAGACCAGTGCCTTGGAATACGCAGTCCTGACGAAGTTTTTGTTTTGTGTGCAGAAGCTGAGCAGCCGCCGAACGCCGAGCAACGCGAGCTACGAGCTCGCCGTGCCGTCGCGCAGAGGCGCTCTAAGACGTCAGGCATTACCACCTACCCAAGTCCCTTGTTTCGGACGAACAACATCATATCGGGCTGGTGGTCTTGTTTTGACCGCACTTTTCGGTGCGCATTTCACCACTTTACTACCCGACACAACATAGTAACAGTCGCGTAACAACACACTTTGTGCTGTTAAGCGACGTCGTTCAGGCGTGGGGTAGCGTCAGCCAAACCCGTCTGAACGATCAAATCCGCCATTTGCTGCGGTCGCAGTGTGACACCCTACGGTGACAACGGCCACTGTTGTTCTTTTGGTTTAACCTTGCACCGTGGCCTTTCCCGCTTCACGGGTCAGCCGAAGCAAGCTGGGCTCCGGGATTACTGGCCTTGGGGTCGCCCCTAGTCAACCCCGGAGTAGCGCTTAGGAGCACCCCTCTCCGCCGAGAAAAAAGCTCGGAGAGGGTACACAACTAGGGCACACCTTAGGTACACACTCCCTCTCACACAGTGAGCTCACAAGGTGTGTGAGGGAATTCAAACCCTTGATAGGGCGTCCTGAGTATTCCCCTCAGGATGCAGTCCCGTCCCTCTAACGGTGAGGTGCAGGTCCTTCAGACCTTCGCCCTCCGCCACCCCGATCTGTATGTTGCTCATATGCAACTCCTAGAAGAGGAAGCGAGTGCCCGCATCACGGACACCCTTATTGCTCCCTCCGGGACTTCAATCCCGGAGGCCAACGTCCCTCCTCTGACCCGGTCCTTCTCAGAGGACAGCCCGCTTTCGCCCGCCCCGGGCCCGGACAATAGACGCACGGTGGCAGCCCCTCCCCGTGAGAGGTCTCGCTCGCGCTCACCGATCGGGAGGCCAGCGAGCACCCGTCCCTCCATCGCCGTTGTCGAGCCCACTTCGGACTCCGAAACGGAGATGGAAGTAGATCCGAGTCGCGCCTTACGCACTGACTCGGACTCCGATAACGACGGCTATACCGTCGTTGACCGCAAACGCAAGCGTGCTATTAAAGCCGCTAGTTGCGCAACTTCCGCCCCTCCCGCCAAGGCACCCGCTAAGGCCCCCGCCTCCGGCAAGAAGCCGACCCCCGCCCCGCGCCCCGCGTCTCCTCCCTCCGCTCCGGCCACTACTGCCGCGTCCCCTCAGGACGCGAGCGCGCGCCGCGAAAAACCGCCTCCACCCCTGTTCATTCAGGACAAAACCAAATGGGACATGCTGTCCCGTTTAGTTTCGGATCGTGGGATCCATTACACTAATGCCCGCTCCACGCAGCAGGGCATTAAAGTCCAAGTGCCCACCAGTAGCGACCACAGAGCGCTAACAAAGCTCCTCCGTAAAGAGAGCATAAGTTTTCATACTTATGCGCTCGAAGAGGAGAAAGTCCTCCGAGTGGTCATCCGCGGTGTGCCCAAGGAGGTACATACCGATTCGGTATGTGCCGACCTGAAGGCACAAGACTTCCCCGTACATGCAGTTCACCGCATGTACAGCGGGAAGGACCGCAGTCCCTACGATCTAGTACTCGTAGTACTAGATCGTACACCTGAAGGCAAGGCCATTTTTAATTTAAAAAAGGTCTGTGGCCTCTCAGGACTCGATGTCCAAGCCCCATACAAAAATGGGAGTCCCTCGCAGTGCCATAACTGCCAACTATACGGGCACGCCTCCCGTTTCTGCTTCGCTCGCGCTAGGTGCGTTAAGTGCCTAGGCGATCACGCGACAGCAGCGTGCACTCGCACCCGGGATTCACCGGACCCACCCAGCTGTGTTTTATGCGGTGCTCAAGGGCATACCGCGAATTACCGTGGTTGCCCTAAAGCACCACGAGTGAACCACAGGGTGGCAAGGCATAGGCCGACCCGTCCCTCTTACGACCGTTACCAACGGGTAAGCCCTAAACTAACGGTAGTACCTGCCTCACAGGTAATACCCGCGCCGCTCCCAGCCCGTAACGCATGGTCTAAACCACCCAGTATGGTTAAGACCGTCGCTACCGCCCGCGCCCCGGCCCGCGCGCCCGCACCCGCGCCCGCACCCGCACCCGCCCGCGCCGCGGCCCCTGCCCGCGCACCGGCCCCGGCTCGCCCCGCGCTCCCGGCACCCGTCGCCAACACCATTCGCGCGCCTCCCCGCGCCGCTTCCCGGCCACAAGCTCCACCTATGCCATTGATGGCTGCCCCTCTTCAAGAGGCAATCAACCTAGTCAGCGATCTGGCTATGTCGGTTGACATCAATGAGGTACAAGAGCTATTCCACAAGATGCAATACGCTCAATCCCCAGCGGACGTGATCCAATACACATTGGAACACGCGAATTTACTTAGCGCCCTTAAGCGCTTCGTTCCCCAGGCCCCTCCCCAGTACAACCACTATGGGTAGTACAACCGAACGCACGAAACCGTACTCAGTTTCGTTAGCGTCATTTAACGCTGACGGCCTCTTCAGACAACGTGACCTCGTCCACGACTTTTGTTGTACCCACCTTATCGATATCATATGCGTGCAGGAAACCTTTCTAAAACCGGGGAAGGCGAACCCTAGGTTTGCCAATTACAGAACGGTACGTGATGATAGAGTGAACTCCCGTGGGGGAGGCACTCTTATCTATTACAAAAGGTCCCTGCACTGCATTCCCCTACCTACCCCGACTCTTGTTAATATGGAAGCATCTTGTTGCCTCCTAGCTATGACTGGTCATCAACCTATAGTCATAGCATCCTGTTACCAAGCTTGCAAAAAGCCGATCGTCCGAGCTGACTTAGAAGCCCTATTCTCATTAGGAAGCGCCGTCATTCTGATTGGCGACTTCAACAGTAAGCACATCCTATGGAATTGTAACGTCAACAATCCCAGAGGTATTGCACTTGAAAACCTAATCGCAGAACTTAACTTTGACATAATTGCGCCCACTGAGCCCACTCACTACCCTTATATGGAAGACCACCGATCGGACTTGCTTGACATGGCACTATTCAGAGGCGTAACACTCCGGTTACGCTCCATAGAAGTGGTTCACGAGCTTCACTCTGACCACCGACCCATTATACTGCGACTAGGTCCCGACCCAACGACTGACCTCCCCCGCCCCACTAAGACGATAGTGAACTGGAAGCAAGTAGGCGATGCCCTAAAGGCTATCAGTTCACCGGACCTAGACAAGATCCCTGACGACATCCTGACAAAAGATGACGTAACCCTTGCGATCGATTCGTTCACCAATCACCTCTCCACCGTAGTAGGTGCATCCGCAAAGGAGGTCATAGTGCCGGACGACCGGCGCCTTGTCATTCCAGCGGATGTGAGACGATTGGTGACGGAGAGTAAAGCAGTGACCCGACATTACGACTCTTACCCCAGTAAAGAGAACAAAACTAAGAAACGCCACTTTGAACGCATGGTTCAAAGTCGCATGTCTGAGTTGCGTGATCAACAATGGGGCGATAAACTTTCAAACCTCGTGCCAAGCCACCATGCTTACTGGGACTTGGCGCGAGGCTTGAAAGGAAGTAACCATAACGACATGCCTCCCTTATACAGACCAGTCCCACTAGTCCCAGCGTTCTTTGACGAAGACAAAGCTGAGTGCCTAGCTGATAGCCTAGAGGCTCAGTGTTCCCCTAACGTAGATCACGTTGACCAAGCTCACCTCGATTCGGTGGATGCTGAAGTCAAACGTAAAAGCTCTGTGGTCACCTCTGAACTCCCACCAATCACCTTAGCGACTTACGCTGAGGTGGAGAGACTGATCAAGGCCCTCCGACCGCGCAAATCCCCCGGTGCCGATGGCATCTCCAACAGGGTTCTTAAAACCCTCTCTCCTCCTCTCATCCATCTCTTAGTCAGCATCTTCAATGCTGCTATGAGCCACTGCTTATTCCCAGACACCTGGAAATGTGCAAATGTCATTGGCATTCACAAACCAGGCAAAAGCTCATCTGACCCCACCAGTTACCGCCCCATCAGCCTCCTCAGTGCCTTAGGCAAACTTTACGAGCGGTTACTTGCAAACCGTCTCCAGTCCCATGCTAAGGAACACCACCTTATCCCAGATGAGCAGTTTGGCTTCAGACCCGGACACTCATGCGTCCAACAGGTGCACCGCCTCACGGAGCACATCATTGAGGGCTTCAATAAGTACCCCAAACCCCAGACTACGCTAGCAGTCTTCCTCGACGTAGCGAAAGCTTTTGACAAAGTCTGGCACAACGGCTTGATCTACAAGCTATACCAATTTGGCGTGCCAGAACGTCTTGTGCTCATCCTACAAGACTTCCTTAAAGCCAGAAGCTTTCGCTATCGCGTGGAAGGCACCCTCTCCTCCCCTCACCCAGTCAGAGCCGGAGTCCCTCAGGGCTCCGTGCTATCACCTATTCTCTTTGCACTGTATACCAGTGACATCCCACGCTCTCAGCCCAAAGTATTCCTAGCCCAATATGCGGATGATACCGCCATTTACACCACTGGGTGGCATATCAACAGACAGTCCTATTTCGTCATGCAACGGGCCATCACCGAGATCGGTGACTGGTTCCGAAAATGGCGCATCGCGGTCAACCCAGCTAAAAGCACAGCTATGTGCTTTACTGAGAAGACACGCTCCCCTTACCCGAAACCGCTTATTTTGTTCGACGAACCCATTCCCTGGGTTCCTAGAACAAAATACCTCGGAGTCACCCTTGATCGTCATCTCACCTTTAACGATCACATAACAACCGTCCGTAACAGAGTGGCCTTCATAATGGGTCGCCTTGGTCCCCTACTTCGCAAAGAGAGTAAAATGTCTCTTAGTAATAAGAAGACACTTTACACTGCCTGCATCCGCCCCATCATGACTTACGCATCAGTAGTGTTTAGTCATGCTAGTGAGGCCCACCTTCATAAACTTCAAGTCATCCAAAACCGTTTTCTTCGTAATGCAACCGGCGCCCCGTGGTATATCCGGAACACCGAGTTGCATTGCGACTTAAACCTTCCCTCTCTAGCGCAGTTCAATAAGGACTGCGCCCGCCGATACTTTGATCGAGCGCCCCACCACCCGAACCCATTGGTTGTCCAGGCATCGAACTACTCGACTGCCTCTTCTATCCCATTTTTCAAACCCCCCCGTCGCCGACCACGGCAGGTATTAGACGACCCGGATGACCCCATCGCAGCCATTACGTTGGCAGCTTTAGCGTTATCCGCAAGTCGTCGAGGTAAAATCCCCAGGTGTGAGGTAATCAGAGGTCACACAATCAAACACCGAGCTCGCCGGCGAGCTCGAGGCAAAAACAAGGTCACGATAAATTGCTCTCCAAATAGTCAAAGAGTATTATTCAGTAGGGCCCAATTGTGCAACACTGCAGTTGCACAGAGGCATTTTGCTCCGATCCCCCCCATGTCTCTCGACAGCGAGACAAGCCGAGGTCCGAACCACAGTGGTGCCCTTGAGCTCGCTGTCAACCCCTCCTATAGTAGCGGTACGTTTTCGGCGTCCGCAGGAGACGGAGGTAGAAAGCGCTTTTCGCCTTCTACGCCCGTCTCGGGAGAAGTGCCTTCGGCACTTCTCCCTCCCGGGCTATTGTAGGGCCAGGCCCTCGCCCAAAACCCGGTGGAGCTGGACGACCGCACAGGCGGTAGCCAGCATCTATGTCCTCCCTAAACAAACAAACAGTGCGTAAGAGGAACTAAATTTTGCCAGAAAAAAAGGTTTTGACAACTAACCTGTCCAGATTTATAATTGCTTAAGTTTGAAAATTTCTGTGAAAATGTCAACTGTCTAGCTATCACCGTTCTTAGATACACCCTGGAGACTGACGGACGGACGGTCGGACTAATGGACAGTCTCAGTAATAGGGTTCCGTTTTTACCCTTGTACCGTCTGTCACCAGGATATCTCAAGAACGGTGATAGCTAGACAGTTGAAATTTTCACAGATGATTATTTCTGTTGCCGCTATAACAACAAATACAAAAAGTTGACCAAGTGCGAGTCGGCTCGCGCACGCTAAAACAAAAAATGGTTAAAATATGAAGTCTAATGTTGTATAGCTAATGGTACGGAACCCTTCGTGCGCGAGTCCGACTCGCGCTTGGGCGATTTTTTTATCTAACATGGACTTGGAACTCTTTATACAAAAGTAATGACAATACCCGCCGCCCACATAATGGTAAGCGTCATGCCTGTCCTTTACCGTAGCAGTGTCATCGTCCTCGGTTGACACTGCACTGCGCGTATACTGCCGAGACCTTTTTTTTATGTTTAGTTCGTTCGTAATTTCAGAAATGTTATAACCTAAGTATAACTTACATACGTTTCCACAGACTATGAAGGAGACGACCGTACCATCTTTTATGTCAAAGGTACGAACAGACACTGAACCACCCACATTCTATCGGAAAAATAAATTTACCGACGGATTCCAAGCACTAATCGACGCCTACGGTGATGCTAAATATCGTGAAATAAATCCAGGTATCGAGTAATACACTATCAACATTTGATATTGGTTTGATGATCTGTTGCCTCGTGAGGTGCCGGGCTAGAATGTCACCCTCCCCCCTTTACACTACCTGTGGTGACTTAAGGTTAAATACGGGAATGTGGAGAGCAGTGGCTGCTGAGGAACTGATATTTTTGACTGCGATACCCGAGACGCCCGCCAAGCGTGGGGATTATGGCGAACCCCCCCTAAGCAGTGGATAATCTGGCTGATACAACTATGCTATGCTCTTCTCAGCGGTATATGTGAACGGTCATTTATGGGCATGACATATACCCACTTACCAAGGAAATAGTTATGGTCTGGTAGGAAACTTACACATTGTTACTCATCATTTTATGTGCCTAATATTACTTTCTGTTCCAGCCATATTCACTGTCATAACCTTCCCATTTCTGTTTGCTGTTATGTTTGGTGACGCTGGACATGCATTAATTTTAATTGCATTCGGTGCTTGGATGATTATATGTGAAAAAAGGTACATGGATACCCCGAAGAGCGAGATTTGGTCCATTTTCTTTGGTGGTCAGTTTTTTTTTTGTTTTTCACCCTTGTGTTCTTTCTTCTTCATTCCCGATTGGCTTAATGTGCCACTTTGGGATCTAAATAATGAGAAGATCCGATACCGAATGAGAGTGAAAATTATAGTAGTTTTTATTTTTAGCTAAGTCTATACAGCATACCGTTATTTGTCTTTCATATGCTCTGGCATCTTTTAAACTTTCCGCTAGCAGAGTATTGTGTTCCAGGCATCCAGAAATTCCAGGCAAAAACCCTTTCTGGTGATTAGGCCTGAAATACCTATTATTTAACATAAATTGTGTCCTTCTAGTTTGTAAACTTGACAAAAATATTTTAGATATTGTGTTGGTTAGTGCAATCTGCCTAGTATCTTTTGGATGAGTCACATCATCTTTTTTTGGAATGAGGACAAAAATTGCTTTTGCGAATGCCACTGGTATTTGCTTGCTTGACCAGATCTTAATGAAAATATTTAAGAGATGTTTACGAACTGATGGGCACTTTTTATATACTATATACGGGAGACCATCAGGGCCTGGAGCTGATTTAGATGTTTTCTTTTTTATTTGATTGGTAATTGGTAATAATTTCGGATGACACCCGTAACTTTTAACTTTCAAAATTCAAGTCATTACGATTCAGGAGATAATTTTGGACCTTAGGACAGATGAGCTGTGGCGTAGGTACTTAATTTAAAATAAAAAAAAACAATGTTTTGATTCTTAAAATCAACAAGAAGCTCAAATAAAAGCGTGTTTACCAATACAATTAAAACGCCAATTGTTGTTGAATAACAGACTCATTCAAAACATTTCGACTTACATTTTGAATTAAAATGCAATATAGGTATTATGTCCCATTCTCTGAGGAAGAATGAAAAGATATCAGACAAACAATATGTCAAAATAATATAATCAGGCTCAATGAGAAATAGACTATTTGCGAAATAGGCTGGTTGTGAATTAATTACATTGAGAAGTACATAATACAGCATAATTTAGTATATAATTGTGTATATATAAATAAAACAAAACGACATAGGCTATTTATTAAGTTGGCGCCTGGCGCAGAAAGGGGATATATATTTACGTCGGTACGCGGTGTGCAGAAACTTTCGTTGCTCAGCAGAAAACTCGGATTGCACATGAAAACTAGTCATGGTAATATCACACTCGTAGAAAATACGCGCAATCACACAAGTAGATAATAACACGCTGGAGAACGTTGACAAGACACGTGGCTCACTGACACTTGGGAAAGAGAAATTGAAATCCATGTTCGCATCGAAATAGTCCGTGCTACATTTACAAACATGCTAAAACTTCTGTGCAGTCATCGTCTCTTCATCGAATTGAGAAATAGGCTCCTTCAAAGCTATATCTGGACCGTTGTTCTGTATGGGTGTGAAGCGTGGACCAGGAAAGCAGAGCTTCGTAAAAAGTAAAACCTCGAACTTATCCGGACTGTCAAACAAAAAGGTTGCCAATGAATGATGGAAGAGTTTTACTCATTAGTTGTTGTGAAGATAAAATGTATATTATCAACATAATAAAGGTTAAATCATTAACATATCATGCATTCCCGAAACTTTTTGACTGATGAATGCATTCAAGATGTGGAATCAAGTGATGTCAATCTTAGGTAGGATTCTTAGGTGCCATATTGAACGTTTCACATTCAAAGGTCAAAGTCAAAGTCAAAGTCAAAGTCAACGTCAACGTCAACGTCAACGTCAACGTCAACGTCAACGTCAACGTCAACGTCAACGTCAAAGTCAAAGTCAAAGTCAACGTCAACGTCAACGTCAAAGTCAACGTCAAAGTCAACGTCAAAGTCAACGTCAAAGTCAACGTCAAAGTCAACGTCAAAGTCAACGTCAAAGTCAACGTCAAAGTCAACGTCAAAGTCAACGTCAAAGTCAACGTCAAAGTCAACGTCAAAGTCAACGTCAAAGTCAACGTCAAAGTCAACGTCAAAGTCAACGTCAAAGTCAACGTCAAAGTCAACGTCAAAGTCAACGTCAAAGTCAACGTCAAAGTCAACGTCAAAGTCAACGTCAAAGTCAACGTCAAAGTCAACGTCAAAGTCAACGTCAAAGTCAACGTCAAAGTCAACGTCAAAGTCAACGTCAAAGTCAACGTCAAAGTCAACGTCAAAGTCAACGTCAAAGTCAACGTCAAAGTCAACGTCAAAGTCAACGTCAAAGTCAACGTCAAAGTCAACGTCAAAGTCAACGTCAAAGTCAACGTCAAAGTCAACGTCAAAGTCAACGTCAAAGTCAACGTCAAAGTCAACGTCAAAGTCAACGTCAAAGTCAACGTCAAAGTCAACGTCAAAGTCAACGTCAAAGTCAACGTCAAAGTCAACGTCAAAGTCAACGTCAAAGTCAACGTCAAAGTCAACGTCAAAGTCAACGTCAAAGTCAACGTCAAAGTCAACGTCAAAGTCAACGTCAAAGTCAACGTCAAAGTCAACGTCAAAGTCAACGTCAAAGTCAACGTCAAAGTCAACGTCAAAGTCAACGTCAAAGTCAACGTCAAAGTCAACGTCAAAGTCAACGTCAAAGTCAACGTCAAAGTCAACGTCAAAGTCAACGTCAAAGTCAACGTCAAAGTCAACGTCAAAGTCAACGTCAAAGTCAACGTCAAAGTCAACGTCAAAGTCAACGTCAAAGTCAACGTCAAAGTCAACGTCAAAGTCAACGTCAAAGTCAAAGTCAGTCACCGGCCAAATGTTTAAAGTGTTCTTAAACAAATGTTGAACCAAACTTGGGCTAGATTAACTCTCTTTTGACAATGCGACTATCTTCCTGGCAATATATATGCAGTTCGTAAGTTAAGACAGACGTAACAGACGTTTGCTACTGCTAGGGTCGTTTATTTTGCGTACTTCCATATGGTGTTGGTGACGGTGCCGGTATTGCCCAGCTAGGCTTGCGGGTCTCTTTGACGAGGATGGAAGCCCTACTATTTCATGGTCCACGCAGAGGTCCCCCACGAGGAGCAACCATATCTGTGGAAGGTGAGATTATTAAGGTTCAGACGCCAATGAAGTACTTAGGTCTGGTGCTCGACGGCCGCTGGAACTTTTGGGCGTATTTTGCCCAGATCGCCCCAAAATTGACAAGTGCCGCTGCAGCCCTCGGGCGCTTACTGCCTAATTTGAGGGTTGCAGTTCCACCTGCAGACGCCTGTACTCCGGGATAATCCAGAGTATGGCTCTGTATGGGGCCCCAATATGGGTCGACGCTCTCACTGCAAAAAATAGGACCCTTCTGCGGAGACCACAGAGGGTCACAGCGGTGAGAGCAATCAAAGGTTACCGCACGGTCTCATGGACTGCACCTACACTTCACGCGGATGACTTTCCCTGGGAGCTTCAGTCGGAAGTGCTCGCGGAGGTGTACGAATTCCACGTGGCTATGAGGGACAGGGGTGAACATCCCGGTCCCGAAGAGGTTGTGCGAATCAGGGAATCTGCACAAGCCGTCCTGATTCAAAGGTGGGGTGAGGACCTTCAAACCCCAACAGCCGGCCTGGTGCAGGTACTGACCGGGCATGGATGCTTCGTTGAGTACCTGCACCGGGTTGCGAGACGGGAGACTACCTCCACCTGTCATGAGTGCGGCGCGCCCGTGGATACGGCGCGTCACACCGTGGAGGAGTGTGCCGCAGGGGAATCCCAAAGGCGCGCTCTGACAGTTGGAGGTCGGTAATAACCTTTCGCTGCCGAGCCTGGTAAATGCCATGCTAGCGGCGCTGGGCAGCTATGGCCTCCTTTTGTGAAGACATCATATCACAAAAGGAGGCTGCGGAGCGGGTCAGGGAGGAGAATGTTCTCGCTGACCCGATCCGAAAAAAGAGACCAGGGCGGATAAGGCGTCGCTACGCTTCTGTCGTTACCCTAGACGAATTGCCCAATGGTAAGTATGGGGAACCACCAAATTAAAACCATCGAGCAATCATCAGATTGGCGCTTGACAAAGAAACATTTAAGCAGCGGACTGCCAACCTTTGATAATGGAGAGGCAAATAAAGAAAAAGAAAGAGATAAATAAAGGGTACCTACTAAATCATGTGCTCCAGAATGCATCTGGAGCTTCAGAATACTGCTAAAAATGAAAGAAAACGAAGGGGTTGACATGTAATTATTTGCATTACCAAGAGATATAGTAATAAACAATTGCAAAAAGCTGTACCTACCAAATATTTTGTTCATTATGTTAGTTGCGTCCATATGGTTCGGTCTCACCGAATACAAAAAGTAAGTTGAGTTTTTTTTTGGAAATTCATGCTACCAGTATACTACAAGTGTGATTACTTTACTCGTGGCTACTTTCCTGACGCCACCTCTATGCTATTCTTCGTGTATAGTTATCTTCCTACCCGTTCTCCTCTTATGGTTTTACCACAGTAATTACCTGTGGCTCCCCCTTAGGATGATTTTAGCACAGTAAATGACAGTAGAAACTCTACATCCTATTTACTAATAAATATTTTGTTACAGGGCGCTACGTCATACTTTTACTCGGCCTTTTCAGCTTATACACCGGCCTTGTATACAACGACGTCTTTAGCAAAGCTTTAAATCTTTATGGCAGCATGTGGAGGAATACACTGACGGAGAACCAATTAAAAAATGATCAGATAGTTCAATTAGGTGGCGGCAGTAGACTAAGAAGACCGTACCCATTTGGAATAGATCCAATTTGGATGGTAACTTATTTTTATTCCTATGTTGGACTTTGTTCGCGTTGACGTTTGCGGCTGTACTATTAACGTTGGTTTACGTTCTGCCTATCTTAAGTTTGTTGCTACTAGACCTTGGAGTGGAAACTATATGTATTTACTGACACAAGCAACTTATATACCTATACAGGGTTTTTGGTAAAATGCTAACAACCTCTTAGGGTTAACTTCTGCTAGTCCAAACTAAAATTTTGAGTTTTTTTTAATGTATATTTTTTTTTTGTTTATTTTTTTGTGTTTGTCTAAGTGTATTTGACGAAATAAGCACGAGGACCACTTGATCCTAAAAGCCTCTTGTGCCTGTAATTATTTCTTACTTTTTATTACTTCCGAGCGAAATAATAAAAAATATGAAATCATAAATTACACGCATAAGATACTTTTAACATCAGGTGGTCATCGTGCTTATTCAGTCAAATACGCATAAAAAACAAAAAATATTCTTCTATATAAAATAAACAAAAAAAAATTTCATCTCTAAATTTTTATTAGGTTTAGCAGAAGTCAACCCTAAGAGGTTGTCAGCATTTTACCAACAACCCTTTACAATGATTTCAAACATCAGCTGTCATTATTAAGAGCCGTTATCATTGGTTGGAGGACGCGTTGGTGTTGCAGGGGAAGAGGAGAATAGGTATCGGCTTTGGCCGCTTTTCCTCTCGGTTGAAGTAGGCGGCTATTCATATCATGGATGGGCATGGAACGCGGGGCTAGAATTCTGTAAAGTGGTCATGTCACAGAAGGAAATTATTAGATGCTTATTATTTAATAACTAAGTGATCATGGTCAAAATTATTTTATCATTTTGTAATACGTGTTGTTTTATAATAGACCCTATGTTTATAAAAATGTTTATTTAAAATTGTTAATGGGCTTTTGAATGAACAATAAATAAATAAATATTCAGCGTCACACCCAAAGAACACAACTATTAATTTAGTTGAATTAAACAACAATTTAATTGGAACACCAATTAAATACCAAGTAATGTGTACAGGCTAACTATTATTGATTGTTTCAGTTATCAAAAAATAGAATAATGAATGAGAATTCATTAAAAATGAAAATGTCCATCGTCATTGGCGTAATCCACATGATGTTCGGTATAGCATTGAGTCTTTTCAACCATTTGTGAGTACCGTTAAATGGGCATTTAATTTATTTTTAACGATCTTTTCTAGTATTGAATAGCCATATTGATTGTTTTATAGTATGTTTTTATAATGTTACTTACACCATTGAATTGTGAAGTTCCTGTGAGGATGGCTGTACTTAATGTTATTTTGAATATATAAATAAATAAAAAATTTTCAGTATTCTGCTGATTTTGGGGAATTAATACAGTGAAATGTATCGTCAAATTATATATATATATATATATTATTTGTATGTATATATAATTTGATTATTATATGTATGTATATATAATTTGATGTTTTCTAGCTTTTCATTTTACATAATTATATTCCCATAGTCACCATTTCCGTTTTGGGATGAAGCATTCTTTTGAATCAGCATGGGGTTAACGTATAAGTCGCTATAATATAGGTCTATTACAAAAGAGTTTTCTTCCTTACTAACAGTACACTTGTGTCTTATTTAGTAAATGACTTTCATAACATTCTTCTTATTTTTGTTTTACAGTTATTCCCTATTTTCCATATGTGTCATTATATGCCTTTCCCTCTTTATTGCTGATATCTTTTAACTACAAGCTCACCTGATATTAAAGTTGTAATGATGTGATCGAAAGTGTTAACAGGTTTAAATAGATTTACTGGCTCTCAAAATTTCTACTATTGTAGGGTTTTGTTTTGTAGGGCTCTAGCAGGGGCAATAATAATGTTCAACCACAATGCGGTGCTAGAAATTACAAACTATTTTTTTTTTATATTTCAGGTACTTCAAAAAATATTACTCGATTATCTTTCAATTTTTACCGGAAATGATATTCTTGACCTGCATATTCTTTTGGCTTGTGTTCCTGATATACTATAAGTGGTTCACTTTCTGGGACGGAAATAGTATGTTTATATCACATAATTATTTTACTTCAATTTAGCTGTGAAGGCTGCGGATAAATATGTAAAGAAACTCTCATACAGTTATCGCTTTCATTTCGGACTCATTAAATTCATAATTAACAAAAGACGCACAATACTAAAAATTCAATTGATTAGTTCATTGACATGTCGCTTGCGCGCCGCACTGTACACTTTTTAAACCACGCCCGCCGGATATGTTTTGCGTTCTTTACATATTTATTAGTGGTTTGAAGGTCCTTATAAATACTCATTGAAAATGTTTGTTTTACATATTTTTACCGAATGGTCAAATGAGCCGCAAATTGAAAATTATGTCTTGTGCTATTCACGTCTAAAACTAGGTTAGACTTTTCAGTGTACTTAATTGTTCTGGTCCTTAATGGCGCTTAACTGACCTCTATTAGAATACTATTAATTTTCCGCCTCGCCATTTTTCATTGGGTTAATTATTACCTCATTATTTATTTCATAACCGGTGCTAATTTAGTCGTGAAAACTTGAAGCATTGACCTATGTTACTAGTGGGGCATTAAATGTGTCGTAACTATCTCCTAAATATGAGTATGTGCTTCCTTTGGCAAACATTGCGGCAGGTACCGCAGCTATGTATGTATTTCAGGCAGGGCAACACGAGCAGTGAAACCACATTAGGCTCGATAGTGGTTACATATTTTAGCCGTTTAGATGACTGTTGCCTTGTTTTTTATTTAACTACGGATCGACTAGCCTTTAATGACCTACGTATCTAGTACAATTATGTGGTCGTAAGTTGTAAGCAGGCTTTAACTAATATGGGACCTGGCACTGAACTACAGCTGCCTAAAGATATTGTTGCATTGCAATTCAACGGGGCAATGCTGTCAGGGTGATGGGTACGCTGTTAAACTGGTAGTGGGCTGGATTATTAGGACTATATATGCCTGTTAAGTTATACATACTTTCTGGATAGGCGCTGTAGCGTTGTTAATTGTTAGGATTAAAACCAGTCTACTCGTCTTGTCCTTTAATCATTAATACGGGAAATAACAACATAATGAAAGAAAAAAATTTGCTGTGTAGTACTCATTAGGATGTTAATAAATCGAAGGCTACAGAATACTTACTAAATAACAACAGAGACAATTTTGTTTTGAACCACGATCGGGCCTCGAGTCCACGATCCATCCATCCCTCGGGCCGGGACATGATCTGCCAACGAACTATCGTGTCACATCTCAAATTTATTCTTTAGCTAGGAGCTCTTTAACCGAAGATGGTGTAACATCTGTAAACTGAATGGAACTACAAACAAAATGAGCTTTAAACTGGTTTACGATGACGGAACTCCATACATCTAACGTAATTTTAACTAGTTAATTATCTAAGATTTTTATTAATTTAATCAAATTTGTTTTACAGAGCGTATGGACTGATATTAATATATGTTTTACAGCCAATCCTGCTTACGGTTCTGCTTGTGCACCTCAGATATTATTACTGTTTATTGATATGATCCTATATGCCACAACTACAATAAAACCCCTAGGCACAGATTGTCAAGTATACTTTTTCCATCATCAAAAGGGAATTCAATTTATCTTGATGACTGTTGCCTTGTTATGTGTTCCTTTATTATTGTTTGGTGGTCCAGTATATGTTTTTAAATACCGAAACAAAAAAATGAGAAGAATGTATATGCAGAAACACAATATAGTAAGTATATATAATCACAGCTTAGGCAATAGTTAGTTTTAATTTTGTTTATGTGAAAATTAATTATGAGTGGATCACATTCAGTTATCGATTCTACACCATCCCCCGCAGTATTGTTGATGTATTAATATACACGTTATATATAACCTGGACAGTTTGTTATTTATTTACTGTATTATTATTATTATTTATTAACATACGGACAGTAAGCCTAAACTAGTAAAATAGTCCCGTTTTATTTTAGTCAATGCTTAAGCTGTAAGTAACTGATCTTAGCAAAGAAAATAATATACAGGGTTATTGGAAAAATGGTAATAAGCTCTTAGGGTTGACTTCTGCTAGTCCTAACAAACATTTTGAGAAAATATTTTTGAATTGAAAAAAAATAAAATGATAATTTTTTTGTGTTTGTAATTTAATGCAGCGGGTTTCAAGCTTTAACCGATGGATAGGCTAAATCGATGACAGTGAAACGGAAAGATAGTATTTTATTTATTAAATATGTTCTGGGTAGTAAAACCGGAACTTACTCGAACATTCTGAAACAGGCCCTAAAATGACTATTAACTTATTCTATTACTCTTTACGCCAGCAAAGAAATTGTATTCCAGCTCTTTTATTTAAATTAATGCGTGTTCGGAAATAGCACCCACGATATTTTATTATTCAAAATATATTACGTAACATTTTTGAAACTAGAATTAAATATTTACAGGTATATATCAGTTTTATTTGCAGTAATACTTATTTTCGTTTAAATACAAAAATAAGTTAAAAATTGAATAAATTACATTAAAAGACATAAATATCGTTTTTGCAAAATTTTCTTTCAAAAAAGAAATCCGAACGTGTTTGTCTTTGCGGTCGAATTCAAAATCAGAACTTAGAAAGGGCTGGTCTTTGTCTCTCTCTCTCTTTCTCTTTCTAATGGCGGGAAAGAAGAGTGTGAACGTTTCGAATGTATGATTAACCCAAAGCTGAATAAGATATTCGCTACAATCTGAAAAAAAAAAAAGTTACTTTGTCTCACTCAGTGAGCAAAATCGCATTTTGCTCTCTGATTTCAGGCAGCAAAACCTACATGTTTGAGCTACTAAAGTGAAAATATATTTACAGGTATTAAGTCCAAAAACTACGCAGTTCCGGAGGTACCAAAGAGATTCAAACGAGGTCTATCCTCCCACGACAGTGTCCGCCGAGAAGAGGCAGGAGCAGCAGGTGCAGCAGATGCATCACGAAGTACTAGCTAAATATAATGCTCCGTTTTCTGAGTTGATGATACTCCAAGCCGTCCATACAATAGAGTTTGTTCTCAGCACCATATCGCACACAGCTTCATATCTCCGTCTTTGGGCACTCTCGCTGGCCCATGCTCGTAAGTATTTTTTTATTGCCTTTGTCCACAATCTGAGCTGACGCTGATGACCTGGTTCAATAAAAGAAAAGATTTAACCTGGAATTGCAAGTGGCGTAAGATGCGACTAAGGGGAAAGTGCGCCAAATGAGTAGCATGCCACTTTTCACATGGATGTGAGTAGGGTGTTGTGTGCATTTGAAGCACAACAGGGCTGTAAACTATCTTAGTATGCCCTGTTAGGGTTTCATACAATACGTAATTGTATTCTTGTCTTATATGTTGTTAGCGTAAACATATTATTCGTAATATGTTCTTGTGTTTCATCCACCCTGATACTTTGCCTGGCGAATGGCAATAAGCTCCCCTATTACATGGGACCACAACTCAATTTGCAAAACGTGGGTGTTTACACACCTCTGCCTAGCACTTCGGGTAACACAGGCGTAGTTATATGTATGTATGTATGCAACTTGCTCTAAGTAGCCGGAGTTCACCCGGTGAACTAGCCAAGTGGTCCACAGTGAGGTAATGAACCATTTCAAAGACAACTACCGGAACACACCGTTAGGTGAGCTTTTCTACTTATGAGTGGCTTGCTAAGCCAGGTGAGGATACGTGAAATGCCTTATGGGGTGAGGCTAAAGCCCGTGATGATCTTAAAACTATATTTTTATGTAGAACTTCTGTGCTGATGTCAATAGTCATTAGCACTGGGCCATTGCTACATCAAAAACTATCGCCTTCAAGTTTTGTTTCATGCACATATTTAGATTGTTATAACATAAGTAACGGTTACTTTGAATAAACAAATGTTAATAAAATATGAATCATTTAGAAATTTTTAGAGCACAATATTTTCGGTTCATGCGGGACTCGATTCCGCGTCTCCCGGCTTTACGCTCTTATTTTATTATTTTACTCAGAATATGTATATTAAAATATATTTTAAATTTGTATTTTAATTATTGTTTCTCTTGTAGAACTTTCGGAAATGCTTTGGGTTATGGTATTGTCTAAAATGGGACTTCAAGATCGTTCAAGTCTTGGATTTATAAAAATATTCTTCGCCTTCGCGGCCTGGGCATTCTTCACGGTCGTGATCCTAGTTGTAATGGAGGGGCTTTCTGCTTTTCTACACACGCTGCGCTTGCATTGGTTTGTACAAATCATACAGAGTATTTAGTTTTTACAAATTATAGGAGTACAAAATGTTAGTCTCAAGGCGGCGATGAAGTCTACTAGTCTGGTTGATGGCCGCGCACCGTCCCCTATGACGGTTAAAGTAAAAGAATTGGAGCAAGAAATTACAGCTAGAAATGCCAAATCCAGGTGGCCGAGGAGGTTAAGGCATCCGACGTGATATCGGAGGACGCGGGTTCGATTCCCGTTTGCATAACATTTTGTACAACATTAATTTGTAAAAAAATATGATTTTCGTTTAGCACGCGATAGTGCTTGTAATCATATTTAGAAACATACAGAGTGTGTAGTTTTTTGTGTGAAAACTAAGTTTTAACCTTAAAACTGCCTTTATTAGATAATGCCAGATTTATTTAGTTTTCTTTGGTACGTTACTTTACGTACGTTAGGTATAGGGATTTAGATATCTTAATAACAAATATTTGTAATAGTATGAAAACATTTAATAATGTTTAAATAAAACACTTAAAAAAGTATAAATATATATATATCTAGTGATACGCGTGAGCGCGCGATCGAGTCTCGATCGTGCTCTCGGTGAGTCAAGACCTCCTGAAGATGCTTCGTTTAGAAGCGAAACTAGTCGGATATTCTTCCGGTTATGCTGCGTGATGTTTGTGACGTCACGTAGATAACAGGAAAATTAGGCGGAATTGTCACTAGATATATATTTTTATACTTTTTTAAGTGTTTTTTTTAAATATTATGTAATGTTTTCTTAAGATACTTAAAAAAATATTTGTTATTATTAAATATGCATTACCGCAAAGTAACGCCTGAATCGATTTCATTACATTAAGATTTCTCGTGAAAAATTTTGAAGAATTGTATCAGTCGGATTGTCCACTGCTAGACAGCTTCCTAGATAAGAGGGGGGGTTCGCGATTAATCCCACGCTTAGCAGCCGTCTTGTAGATATCGCAGCGTAGAATACCAGTTTCTCAAAAGGCGCTGGTGCCCATTTTTCTGTGTTTTACCCCGAGTCGACCCTTACGACATGCACGGGAAGAGATGGGAGGTTGATATCAAGCCAAGACTTTTGATTTGACTATGTTCTTTTTTATTCGGCTTATATTTTTTTAAACTTATGGAACACTGTTTCAGTTATAATTCAATCAAAACCGGTTCAGTATAATTTATAGATATGGACTCATACGTGTAAATGAGAAGGCCTGGTTTATTGATACGAGCTACTGGGGTAGTATCAATCAAATGGATGACGTATTAAAACCGCGTTAAAATTCTACTCAATGTAAGAAAAATCAAAATGTCTTAAACCAAACTGGCCTCACATGACAAATATTTGTAAAGTGAGGGTTAATTAATAAGTCCAGAAATAAGACCCAGAGCATGCTTAGGGATCTTTTCACTGAATATGGAGCTGATGTCATAGGGAGTCAATAGAGAAGGCAAAGGACTTGCCAAGCGAGAACACTAACTTCTTTATGATACTGAATCTCGTGTATTTCCCGCGTATACTCAACCAACTAAGCTTAGATTTTTTTTATGTTATTATGTCGGAACGAGCTTGAGACCCATCAGATATTAAGGGACTAACCTCTGCCTATAACAGATGCATTTCGTCACAAGTCACGAATTGCACTGTGCCCGACACCTTGAGAAATAGTTGCTAAGTCTCATGTGCCTGTAATTTTACTGGATCTCAAGGACTGCTGTTGGAACACACCGTTAGGTGCTTGGGGACAGATTATCTACTTGAGGGTGGTCGCTAGTCAGGCGGGCATTCGCGAAATGCCCTTCCACCATGCAATGAAACACAAACCCATGGTGGGATTCGAACCATGGACCTGCTGCGTGGCAGTCCATAGCCAATGCCACTGAGCCATCATTGCCTCTAATAATATAAATGAATCTGCAAGGTACCGAGTTCCACCAGTTCTTATATATATATATAAGTAAACATATTTAAGTATTGCATCTTAATTTTGAGTCAATTTCTTTTTGAAGGCGTTATATTTATTTTTTAGACAAATATTTGACTTAAATGTAATAGATAAGGAGCTTATACATTATTATATTTTCCAGGGTTGAGTTTATGAGCAAGTTTTATATTGGCGGCGGTTACCCATTCCGACCGTTCTGTTTCAAAGCTATACTTGCTGGAGAGAAAGACAGAGCAGATGGTGCTTGCAAAAGTTCTGCTAGGTCCGGTAGGTCAAGACAAAAAAATATGGAATAAACGCATATTGCTTATGAGTATAAACTATTATATATAAATTTATCCTCTTAGGACCCAAATATGGGTAGCTAATATAGTGGAAGAAGTTCACTGTATCTTTAAAAATACGTATGTACTATCTCAATAAACTTCGTTAACGTTTATTACGTTCGGCTAAGTGTGTGATGTTCCAGTCGGGCAATAGTAAGTATTGTATAAATAAACGCATATTGCTTATGAGTATAAACTATTATATATAAATTTATCCTCTTAGGACCCAAATATGGGTAACTCATATAGTGGAAGAAGTTCACTGTATCTTTAAAAATACGTATGTACTATCTCAATAAACTTCGTTAACGTTTATTACGTTCGGCTAAGTGTGTGATGTTCCAGTCGGGCAATAGTAAGTATTGTATAATATATAGTTAATTTTTTTTTTTGTACCAGCGGTTTCCCATTTGAGTGATCTTTTCAAGAAAAAAAAATAACATAGTTTTATTTGCTAAGTGCTTTGGAGCTTTAAGTTGATTTTCTGGAATTATATTGTTTTATGTTAATTTTTAATTGAACTATTTGTATATGTATATTTAATGACGTTATTTGTTGTTCTAATATGTTTGTTAATAAATTAGTAATACGAATATCTACATGTTTTAATTGGAATATTTTTAAGAGTAGGTATATGCCTGAATGTTATCGTATTGCTTGTCAAATTACATGCTTAACATAATAAATATTATTAACACATGAGATTTTTATAACCTAATTTTATATTTTGGCTAGGAACTGACATCAGAGTGCATCAGACTGAGCAACTGGTGTGATTCAGATGTGACACCTGTCAAAGTGACAGTTGATGTAATATATTTTGCTTTTGGACTGTAATACCACAGTGATCTGTCGCGTTGTGCAAACTTAGTAACAGGTCAAACTTCTCACGGTCTCTTCTCACTATACAAGAGATTTCACAGTGACAGCACAACTCTTGCTGTGGGCCCGGTGCTACGTTGGAAACGCGATGTGGTATTGTTGACAGCTCTTTACGCATTTTGTACATTACGTACGTTCTAAATATATCATTTTAAGATATAATTGAAATGTATTTACTGTAGTAGCTCAACGGCAGAGCGGCATGGTCTAATTTACAGTTTATGTAAAACTTTTTTATAAACGCCTACATATATTGAGAAATAAGATCTGGTTCGCAAAGACTGGTTTCAAGGGATCAGGTATAACACTATCTGAGTTTTTAACGAAGTCGCGGCATCATACATTTATGGTGGCTCGTCAAAGATATGGTATTGGCAAATGTTGGACGAAAGACGGTTTCGTGTTCATATCGGGTGCTGACGGAATAAGACATCGTATCAGCTCTCTTGTAGAGCTCGAAAAGATTGGTGGTTCGGAAGCGCCGATTACAGCGCACGGTGTTCCCAAGGAGACGATAGCTACATCCAAGCCGAGACGAGCTGCTTCCAAAAAGCGTTGACATGCCTGCTTCTATTTCTCGAGTGTATAATTACTACACAATTTTGTTTACAAAATGGTTTGTTCGAGTTTGAGTACCCTCTACTTATGTCTCCGAATTTTAAGTTAATATGTAGCTTTAGACCACATTATGCATTATTCACTTATCTTGAAATAATTTTACTACCTACTACTCGTATCAGTTTTGATTTGACACTTTCAATTTGTTTTGACGTTGACGTAATTATTTTAACTTCACATCAAACCATAGAGTTTATCACTATAGTTTATTCCGTTCAAACCTGGTGACATAATTATCATAAATGTGGATCAGGATGTGAATTCACTCATATTGTCATTATGGTAACTTAAAATATAATATGTGTATATTATATTTGATGTGGTTAGTTTATGCCTATGTGTTCGTAATTTTTTTTTTTATCTTTTTCTTCCCTGGGTAAAAACGAAAATTTGTACGTGTGTATATTGTGTGTTTTTGTATTTTTTGAATTACTGATACCCAACTGGCAGGTGGAGAGTTATAAAAAACCTCTTTATATATTTACATTATTATTTATAAGTATAAATAGTATTTATTTTTTTATTATATAATATTCAGTGACCAGAGTTTCGAAAGCATCCCAACGCTCAACGATACTCTCGTCACACAGTTTTCTGATGTACCGAAAAGTTTTAACGTGATTCATATCAACGCGCAGAGTATTCCGGCACATTATCCCGATATGCAGGCATCTCTAGATCACAAAAATATTCACGCCATAATAGTCTCCGAAACATGGTTCAAGCCGTGCTTACCCTCTATATCGTACTCCTTGCCCGGCTTTAACCTTATCCGAAATGATCGTACTGACAGCCGTGGGGGTGGGGTGGCTATTTACCTTTTTTTTTTTTAATTTTAAATCTACACTCCACAGACTCCAGGGTCCGTGACTTTTTTGAACTATGACATAATTTATTAGTAAGCAAGAAATATGAAATAGGAAACATGCAACATTCCAAGGGGGATCAGTGTTAAAAGTTTTTTTTTTTTTCTTTTTTTTTCCGTTAATGTCATTAGCACTAGCATCCAGAGCAGACCAGTATCCTCTAGCAGCACCCGTTCACGAGTTGACGCATGTGCCAGCCATCGCCTTCCTCAACCATTTTTGAGGGAAGATGGCGACCCGACACACAACACCGCCGCTAGACAACACCTTTCTGTGAGCATGACCACTCCGGATACCCGTGCCAACGATTACAATTACAAAAATAATTTGGGACTACAATAAAATAATATACCTACAGAAATTTACATATTTTGTTATTCTCCCACGTCACATTTTAACAGGGCCTCCATTACCGCGCTATTACGATCTTTGATCGCCATTTTGAGGTTGTAATCATGGATGGCTTTTGGTGTCGCAACCATCGCCTTCCTAACGAACCGTCCTATGGCGTCGTTTTCGTCATCTGCGTAGTATATGAAGGTTCCAGTGTGCCGTGAAATTGCAACGACGGCATGCGGGACGCTCTCGTGCAACTTCATGCTGCTCTTAGTCTTGATGGCGATGACCGACTCGTATGTCAGTACCTGCGCTTCGTGGATGGTAAGGGTGCGTGATCCACTTCCCTCTCCGTAGCCCTGGCTTATTAGGGTCTCCTTTTCTTCCTGGGTGTGAACCAGGAATAAAGTGTTGGGGAGGGATTTGGGGATTTTTGCACCTGTGTACTTTTCAAGCTTAAGGGACTTAAAACGGGGAGCTGAGGAATATATACCAGAGTATATTTCCCTCAGTGCGTACGCGACATCCATTGGGTTCCGATGCGTGCATAACAACTCCTGGGTGGCTATTTACCTTAGATCACATATTCCTTTCTCAGTAGTCAGCACCTCATCCCAGCCGCCTACATCAAATGCCGGTGAGCATCTTTTTGTGGAAGTCCTTCTTTCATATCATAAAATCTTACTCGGAGCCTATTATAGCAGTTCTTCTTGTAATAATTACTTTTCATCTTTTGAACAAATCCTTGAAGATCTTACCCCTTCATATATCCATACCATTATCATGGGTGATTTCAATACCTGTCTTCTCAAACGGGATTGTCGTACTTCCTCACTTGAAGCTGTCGTTAATTCCTGCAACATGCATATTCTGCCTCGAAATGCTACTCATCACTCCCCAAATTACACTCCTTCACTTCTTGACTTGATTATAGTATCATCCACCCAGCATGTTGCGAAGCACGGTCAATGTTCCGCCGATGCCTTCTCATATCATGATCTGATATTCCTATCTTATAAAATTCGTCCTCCTAAAGCAAAACCTAAAGTCATACTTCAGCGCAATTTTAGTGGCATGGACCAGGTTGCATTTCTTAATGATGCCCAAGTAGTCGACTGGTCTCCGGTATATAATGCAGCGACTGTGAATGACCAAGTTGCTATTTTCAACTCCTTATTAACACAGTTGTATGATAAGCATGCCCCTCTGCGAGCTATAAAATTAAAACACCTTCCAGCTCCTTGGCTAACCAATGACATAAAAGTGTTAATGCATAAAAAAGCAGTCACTAAAAGTAAATACAAGCGTCAACCAAGTGATGAAAATAAAGCTGTGTATGTTAAATCTCGCAATCGCTGCAATATGGTGTGTAGGGATGCTTTACGCCACCATGTTCACAAGTCTGTCGCTAACGAGGACCCTGCCAAAGTTTGGAAATTTCTCAGGTCATTGGGCATAGGTAAATCACGACAAGAGTCTATTCCTAATGATTTAAATATCAATTCTCTCAACCAACATTTCTCTTCGTCATTTGATATTAACATCTCAGATTAAAACAATACCTTACGTTATCTTTCAACTTTACCGACTCCCGATCATTCTCCATTTATTTTTAATCAACTATCCGCTTGTGATGTTAAGAAGAGCGTAATTTCAATCACTTCCAATGCTGTTGGTGTTGATGGCATAAGTCGTAACATGGTTATGCCCATCTTAGATGTTATACTTCCTGTTCTCTGTCACATTTTTAATAACTCTGTATCTGATGGAGTATTTCCCTCAATTTGGAAAGACGCTCAAATTATTCCCTTGGCTGAAAAATCAAACCCTTAATCTTATTCCGATTATCGACCCATTTCTATCCTTCCATTCCTGTCAAAAGTTTTCGAGCGTCTTATCTACAACCAAATTAGCAAATTCTTATCTAGTCACAATCTCTTAAACCCTTTTCAATCTGGCTTTCGACCTGGGCATAGCACTGTAACTACTCTCATCAAAATTACTGATGATATCCGTCTTGGAATGGACAACGGCCAACTTACCGTATTAACTCTATTAGATATTAGCAACGCCTTTAACACTGTTAATTTTGACATTCTTCTTGCTCTCCTTCGCTCAATTAACATTTTTCCAACGGTAGTTGATTGGTTTCACAGTTATCTGTACGGGCGCAGGCAGCGTGTTCGCCTTGAAGATAAATACTCTTTGTGGTGTAACACGTCAGCAGGCGTCCCGCAAGGTGGCGTCTTATCTCCTTTATTGTTTCCTTTGTTTATTAATTCCATTTCTCACAGCCTCACTTCTTCCTACCACCTATATGCAGACGATCTACAGATTTATTCTAAGGCACCAGTGAATAAACTATCTGAAGCAATTCAGACTGTTAATGCTGATCTTGATCGTATAGCTAAATGGAGCAATTCTTTTGGGTTACAAGTAAATCCCATTAAGACACAAACAATAGTAATTGGTAGCTCAAGATTGCTGTCTACAATAGACTGGACATTACTTCCTCAAGTTTTCTTTGGTGGTATTGCTATTCCCTTTAGTAGCTCTGTAAAGAATCTTGGAATAACAATGGATCGCTATATGAGGTGGGATCAACAGCTACAAATCACCAGTCGCAAGCAATTTGCCGCAGCAGGATCCTTAAAAAGGTTGCGCAACTTTCTTCCAACAGCCACTAAAATTGCATTAGCTCAATCTCTTTTACTTCATATTCTTGACTACGCTGATGCCTGCTATCTAGATCTCACGGAACAACAACTAGATAAACTTGAGCGTCTTCAAAATTTTTGCATTAGATTCATATTTGGTTTACGCAAATATGATCACGTATCTCAGTTTCGTTCTAAGCTCAATTGGCTGAATATACGTTTTCACCGGAATGCTCATATTCTCAGTCTCCTTTACAATATATTGTTCAGTCCTACATCCCCGCGCTATCTCAAGGAACGCTTCGATTTCCTTCACTGTTCTTCATACACGTTAAGGTCATCAGAAAATCTCACACTTGAAATCCATCCTCATACGAGTTCGTTTTATAGCAAATCCTTCACTATTCAGGCTGCCCGCTTGTGGAATTCTCTTCCTGTATCAATCAGACAAGCACCGACTCTCAATATGTTCAAGGGTCAAGTTAAAAGGTTTTATTTGTCCAATTAATTTTGCACTATATTTTTGTCAATTTCTATGCTATATATGAGATAATATTATAATATGTACTATATTTTTATATAATTTATAGGTATACGTATAAACATATACATATACATAGCAACATACATAAATAGATAATGATATATATCATTATCTATTTATGTATGTTGCTATGTATATGTTTATATATATATATATATATATATATATATATATATATTATATATGTTTATAATTGTATTTGTTTAATTATTATAAAAACCTATATGTATGCTATTTTTTATATATTTGTTTAGAAATTACACTAAAATACGTTTTATTTTAAAATGTTTTTATGAAATTTGATTATGTATTTGGACTACACCCGCCTCTATTGTTTTATTCGTTCAACTCCATCCTAAGGTTGCCTGGTAGAGATCACTTTTAGTGATAAGGCCGCCCATTGTAACACTATGTTATTATAATTTAATGTGTAAACTTTTATATTTCTAAAGTGGTGTAACAATAAAGAGTTTTCTATCTATATTTACAGCTTCGATATTTATTCTTTTATGCTTGGTAGGTGAGCCTTTGACCACTATCTCACCTGATGGTTAAGTGATGATGTGGCCGGAGATGTTGTTCAGGCTAACCTAGAATTATATATATATGGTCTTCCGTTAAATCATGCGGTATCCATCAAGTACAAAGCTTCTTCACATGAAAATTGTTTTGCACTTGGCTAAGTCGACAGTTGCAGTAACAATCAATATGCTCTACGATTATTAATTTTATAATCGTCATAAATATATTATAACATAGGCAATACTAATTTAATTAAATTTTGAGTTAAAATTTCTAGTTTAAAAATTTAATTATTTTTTTCTGGAAATTATCAGTAAGCCGTATTTTCTTCTATATGTTGTTAGTAATACACATCGATCATTTTTTCTTCTTTATTTTTATTTACCTCTTCTTCAGGTAAGTACAAACTTATCAGGAAGCGCTCGTAGCGAAGTTTGCTTAGCCATTCTAAATCGATCAGCAAAGTTAAGCAACGTCCGCCGCGGTCAGGAGTTGGATGGGTGACCGCTGGTGACATTACTACTGAGCGCTTCCGTGCTTCGGAGGGCACGTTAAGCCGTCGGTCCCGGTTGTTGTCTTAGTGGTAGGGCACTTTGCGAATGCCCGCCTGGCTAGCTACCACCCTCAAGTTGAAAATCTGTCGCCAAGCACCTAACGGTGTGTTCCGGCAGCCATCCTTGAGAGCCAGTAATTCTAGGTTAGCCTGAACAACTTCTTCGACCACATCATCACTTGCCATCAGGTGAGATAGTGGTCAAAGGCTAACCTATCAGGCATAAAAAAAAAAATAAAAAAAATGTCGAAAACCCCCATTTTTACAACAGAGTACTAGGCAAGCAGATTTTCCGGTCTAGGCATAGTGCAACGCCCTTGATGGCCTCGCGCTGCCACGCGCCTCCTCTTGATGCCACCACTTCTTCGACCAAGGCACTGCCAGCCGCTGCCATACTTTGTTGACTGGCAACCCTGATTGGGCAACCAGTGATGGGCCCGGCGGGCGGTCACGAATTGAATTCGCATTGCAATCTTTTTACGTATATCTATGCCAAGATCGTTGGTGTATTTTTTTAAGGATCTAAATAAGTAAATGTACCTAAAATACCTACCATTAATAATTCAGCTGTACCTATTTCAGTAATAATATCAGAATGGCGGCTAGCTTTGATATTTTAATTTGGCGGTGTTCAAAGAAGTATAATTAAATCAGTACTAATCAGTACTAATATTATAAATGCGAAAGTAACTCTGTCTGTCTGTCTGTCTGTCTGTCTGTCTGTCTGTCTGTTACGCTTTCACGCCAAAACTACTGGACCGATTTGATTGAAATTTGGTATGGAGATAGTTTGAGACCCGGGAAAAAAACATAGGATAGTTTTTATCCGACTGCGCAAAAAGAAGTTAATGTTTTCGCGCGATAACCGACATACGCGCGGGCGGAGCCGCGCCCGGAAAGCTAGTATTATATATGCGAAAGTAACTCTGTCTGTCTGTCTGTCTGTTACGCTTTCACGCCAAAACTACTGGACCGATTTGAATGAAATTTGGTATGGAGATAGTTTGAGACCCGGGAAAAAACATTGGATAGTTTTTATCCAACTGCGCAAAAAGAGGTTAATGTTTTTGCGCGATAACCGACATACGCGCCGGCGGAGCCGCACCCGGAAAGCTAGTTAATGATATGTACAAAATAACATAATATATGTTAAGGACATTGATTTCAGACAATTAACATCCATATTAAAATATTAAACCCGTCATCGTGACATACTACATCTTTCTACCGATACTATGTGATGATTCTGTGAAGCAGTTAATTCAAACGTATCGTCATATGTAGATAGGTAGATATCCGAGAGCATTCACGAAGAAGCGACAACCATTCCTCTCTTGGCAACGCTGGTAAACGCTGAGCACACGCGTCCATGTAAAAGCACTAACATTCGTCCCTACAAGTAGGGATAGATCAGTAGGGATATGTGAAACTGCCGAACAAGTCGCGCTGTGTAAAAATATTCTCCTAATCAAGTCCTAACTAGTTCAAAATTGTAAAACATACCTTGAACATTTTGTCTGAAATGTGGTACGAGAAAAAACATGTCTCGAAACCACTTGGTAAAATAAACCCATTAGTTTTTATAATCTGGGGTAAAACTCGAAAAAATTGTCATCGTTGGACGATTAAATCCCAAGTAAAGATAGACGAGGTAATTTATGTACCCAGTGCTCGGACCGAAGTGCAAGTTAGTTTGCAGTGCAATCAATTTTGAGCGTCCGTCGTGATGTTCGCGACGAGGGACGATGTCGCAGTAATTTGATCAAGCAATTTTAAAGTGAAGGAATTGAGTTGGTCTTGAATACTACGCCAACCACTACCCGTTAATTGATTTTTAATATTAACTCTGAATTTGTTCTGCTACGCTGAAATTACTTATATAAGCGGTAAAGTACCAGAAGGTGGGCAGCAGTGGCTACGTCTCATGAATCTGAGGAACTGATCCCTCAGTTCAGATGCACACTAATTTGAGTACATAAAGTAGTTATAAAAAATACTAACCAAAAATTGCCCTAAATTTCACCAATTGTTCTTTTGTCTAAGTGAAAACTACCATTTTTACTCTCCTCATATTTAGGTTTTACTTACTCATGTTTTTATAATCAAAATATATAAAAATACACTATTTTTATATACTCCTTATATTAGTAGTGAAAGGTAGAGTGTTTTAACACGGGTGGGAGTCATCAATTCCTATTCGGGCTATAGCCACCCGTAAATATTCTAAACAAAATTTTAATTAAAATTTCACAAATACTTGTAACCTCTCAATACATTTTTAGTGATGTAAATGTTATTATTATTAATATGTATTTTATCAAAAACGACTATTTTTACTTTCCTTAAATTTGAAAAGAAAAGTGGAGTGCTTAACGCGTGTGAGTGTTATCAATTCCTAGTCGGACCATAGCTATACTATACCTCGTATGGAAAATGATTCCATTCATAACTTGTATAACAATCTACTACTATTAACTTGTGCTCAGACCTACGATAAGGTATTCTACCAGTGAGTAGGTACATGAAACACAGTAATTTAGAAATAAGGTTTTAGCAATAACGAACAATTATTTCTTAAGTAAACAAAATTAAAGTCTACACATACATTTATTACAAAGCCAGTAGTCCAAAACCTTCAGTATGTCCTAGCTTTTATGCATACAATCTTACACCTAATTCAGCCTGTATAAATGTGTATTTTTATGCAGCTATTTTTCTTTAATTCTTAAACGCAAGTCCAACTGGGACACTTTGTTCCTCTCTTATTATTAATTGCTTAAGATTATTCAGTGTCACCAGGAAATATAGCCGCTTTTAATATTTCAATTTCATTCTAGGAAAATATTGGCATTAATTTGTTTAGCTTTCTTCTTTAAACAGAAAAAGTTTGAAATTAAACGATATTAATTAGTCATTCCCCTCTACCTACTGCCTGGCTGTATAACTTGTAGTATCATGATGATGATTTATTTATAGGTACAAATCATTTAAAAAAAACTAATCAATTATTACCATTCAATATAACGAAAGTACACAGTGTGCTATGTATTATTAGTACTGAATATTACTCAAATGTAAAGGTCTCGATTTAAAAGTAGACATATTAACAATGGATAAAATGTTCTCCCACACAAAATTGGTGTGCATCTGAACTGAGGGATCAGTTCCTCAGATTCATGAGACGTAAATCATATAATTAGTAAAAAATTGTTAAAAATTGAATAGTTTTGTCTAATAATTTGTAAAACGCGAATTGGTAAAGTTACAGCCAAAAATATGATCCCTCAGTTCAGATCCCTAAAAAAATAACTTTAAACTTATTGTATTTTTGTGCATACTTTTTTGCACTATTTAGTAAAAAATTTAAAAAGGTTTTTGCAAATTTTCAGGCTACAAGAGCGTGGCGTTACATACTTATGACCCTTTAACAGGATACCTCAGTGTTGACTGAGGGATCTACATACAAAACATGTCCTTAGACTAAATAAATTCGTGACGGGAAATTGATAACCTATTATTCAACTAATGAGTAATTATGTAAAAATTAAATCTTAACTCAAAAGTTAACGATTAAGATGAAAATAAAGATCGAATTATGTGAAAATGTATGAACTGAGTTCTCCTTATTTTCAAATTAATTTATGTAGCCTAGCATCATAGACAAACCATATGCATATCAAGATTTAGTAAGCATTTTACGTTTATATGCATATTATTCGTTTTAACAGACCTAACAACCGCACACCGTCGCTCTTAAAAAAGTGGTACCATGTTGATCTGGGCGTTCTGAGTTGACCGTTAAAAAAAAGTATGATTTTATTGTAATACCGATAGCAATGTCTGGATTCGGAAATTAAAGTTAATATATTTTTTTGGTTCGAACAACAATACGATAAGTACCCATTTTTAACACTACCAACAAATTATGAACAAAGCTAGTCGAATTTTTAGGATCAGTCTTGGTCTTGGTTTTGCTACAATAAAGCTGTCTTTGTCTTGCGAAACTGGAAAGATTAATTTAGCGTTCTTATTTGGGAATTGCGCGTTTGACTGTTTTAGGTAAGATAGGATGGTAATTTGTGGCAAACTTCAGTAGTGTTCTGAGCGTTAATATCCATATGAAACAGGGGTGGGGCGATACTGTTACAAACGTTCACAATGAATACTTCCATCCACACCTGTGGAACTTTGAATGTGTAGGCAAAATTATCAAAAATACCGTAAGTGGCAGCCAAATAGAATAGGGGCATAAACAATGCGTGGTTCAAAGTATGCATAAAAATACACAAAGTTTGAGTTATTTTTCTTCAGGCATCTGAATTAAGGGGTCATATTATTTGGCCGTAACTTTACCAATTTAAACTACTAATTTGGACAAAACTATCCAGTTTTTACTACTTTTTACTAATTATATCTTTTACGTTTTCAAGAATCTGAGTAGCTGATCCATCTGTTCAGAGATGCACACGTGTTTATCAACTTAAAATGCAACCAAAGAAGAGATCTATCACTTTTGGTAAGAAATTAGTATATACTATCACTAACTTTCTGGAGATTAATATTTTTCAATTTTGACAGGCGTCACATTTAAGACTAATTGGTAGTTTTTGGGTTTGACGATTGTTGAAATAATAAATGAAATAAACCTAAAAATATGACATCAATGTTATTTTGACAGTTTCCACACCTGAAACCTATTAAGGGATTTTGTCTGAAATAAAACCATTACTTGAAATGAAAACAGAAAAATAGGCCATCAACTGTCACTTGACAGCGGTCACATTAAACGTCTACCATAATCCCTTAACAATAAATTCTCACTGGAAACATTTTTTATATAGCTATGAAATTCGTGACGCACCTGTTGAATTCATTTCCCGTTTATTATTTCAAACCAGATAATTTTACTGTTGCCACTAAAAAGCTGTGAAAAATAAAAAACTTTGTTACTTTACAAAAGTAATAGTTAAACTTAGTAGTCATGGATCAATAGTTTCCGAAACAAAACTATTTTAACTTTGATAACTTTTTCTGTTATCGTCAATTATGATCTTTATACACATGACATATACCACTTTTGTGACCTAACTACTATGTAATATAGGATTTAAAGGTTTCGAAAATTTAGCACATATTCCCTTTATAACAGTCATCTTAAACAAAAGAAAAAACAATTTTTTTATTAAATGGTACTTTGACAGCTGTCACATCCTAGACATGCCAAAAGACGAATGTACAAAACCAATAAAAATAATCTGGTCAACTCCTTTTGACAGCTGTCGAGAGTAAGACCTGTTTTATGGTAATTTGTAACTCGAATAGAAAGTTATAACAAAAGTACAGCATCGACTGTCACAGTGACAGTAGTCACGTGTAAATTTTCTTCGCTTTATTTTTGACTTCCTATTTTACTTGCAGTTTCTTAATGAACTTGTGAAATTGGTTCCAATAAAACATGGTTTTCCAAATCACTACACTAAAATTATAAAAGGAATTTTGGCGGTAGTAGTAGCGGCGAATGCACACATTTGTATGTATATGCGTATCGGTAGTATAGGGTAGACACGGTGACCGACCAGACCTTCAGTCGCGAGTCCAACGCCGTCCGATACGCATCTACGTTCACTTACATGTCTTCAAAGCATCTATTACGCTATCCTAGTTGTTCAGTTTATTTATCTCCTCCAGACCACGCATCTATCGTCTACACTTATAAAGAAGATTTCATGACTAAGTCCTGGGGTTCCAAACCTTTACACCATTATATAGTTTCTACTTATCATGCCGATTAACTTTCACACAACTCTCACGTTATCTGCGTACTGTAGGTACCTATTTTTAAGATTTCAAAGTATAAAGTTCCAGGATATTAGATGTACTGAAGAAGTAAGCATTATAGGTTACGTGAAAAACGATACTCTTATCACAAAGCCTTTACGCTTTACCTCTCAAATTCAATTCAATTCAAATTCAAAATCATTTATTCAATTTAGGCGTCTACGACGCTCTTATGAAGGTCAATTACAAATTTTAATATTGAAATATTCTACATTGTACTGCCACGTTCAGCAAAAAAAGTTTATAAAGCCACTGCGAGAAGAACGGGCAAGAAACTCGGGGCCATTCTTTTAAACGTCTTTTTACAATGTGTTATAAACAATATAATACAATTATTACAATATTTGTTTAAATTACGTAGGAGACATGTGATGGCTTGGCAGAGGTGGAATTTTCCAAGCATTTTTGTCGTTTAAGTAATCACAAACTGTGTAGTAGGATTTCTTCATCAAAATATTTTTCACGTGCAATTTGAATTTTCCTTCTGTGAGCATTGTAATATGTTCGGGAATTTTATTATAAAACCGCACACAATTACCTAAAAAGGACCTTTTATTTGTCTTTGCTAATCTAAAACATGGTACCGTTAATTTATATTTGTTCCTAGTGTTGTAATGATGGTTGTCACTGTTTAATTTAAATTTACTCAAATTTTTCCGAACATACATAATATTTTCAAATATATACAGACTCGGTAAAGTTAATATATCAATTTCTTTAAAAAGATCCCTTAGAGATTCCCTAGGATCCATTTCATATATGGCTCGAATTGCACGCTTTTGTAAGATAAAGATTGTCTCTATCTCAGCAGCAGCTCCCCACAGCAATACACCATACGACATAATACTGTGGAAGTATGCGAAATAAACTAGCCGTGCAGTAGCTACATCTGTTAACTGTCTTATCTTACAAACTGCATATGCAGCAGAACTAAGTCTTCCGGCTAGATCATGTATATGTGGATCCCACTGTAAAGTTGAATCCATTTTGATTCCCAGAAAGACTGTCGCTTTGTCAATAGAGAGTTTATCTAGGCCAAGCTTAATGTTTGGTTCAACATAAGGAACATTTGGTAATGAAAACTTTAAACATTTGGTCTTTTTTGAATTTAACAGAAGATTATTAGCGGCGAACCATCCAGAGATCATAGATAACACATTATTTACATGAATGAGTTCACTATCTTTCCTATCTACTTTAAAACCTCTTCATCATATCTAATCTCAACAGTACAAGACACGTGGAACATAGGACCCTTTTTTCGCCCCTTTAAGGCAGCTAATCAATAGGAACGGAAGAATAAATTTGTAAAATTGGTAGAGCGTGTCCTGGCTTTAGGGACTGATGCGGGTTTGAATCCCAGTCAAAGTTAAAATTTGTCATCGTATCGTCGTAATTTCGTAAGCTTATAAAATGTTATCATAATATTTGAGAAAAGCGCAATTGTGTAAAGTGGTCAAAAGCGACTTTCAATCTTAATTCTAACTTTAGGAAATAAATTAAAAATTCATACCGCTGAGTTTCAGAAATTCAATTTATTTTAAATACAACCAATTTTAGTAATTAAACTTTTAATATTATTTTAACGCCAATTTCCTACGTCATTCAAGCTAGATTTCACGGGTTATTATTCCTTTTGTCCCCCACTTTTCGCCCCCAGTGGGCGACAAATCATAGCATACAGAGTTTTTTTTTTAATTTTACCTGATAATATTGTGTCAAAACGTTCCGATCACAAACACTATAAACATCACAAGTAATATTATAATAATGTATACAATTATGATAAAGATGAATTGGATACAGTAAAGGCAAACGTTTAAAAAACACACCTACCGCTAAATTAGGTATGTTTTGGCACTCAAGAACCTCAGCTCAAATTAAAAAAGAAAGATCTATGAACAATGCAGTGAGGCTGGATAAAACGAAATATTCCAATCTGTCCCCTTGCTCTGTTATTTTTAATAATGACTGTTTTGGTAGGTACCAATACAGTTCTACTTGAGAATATAGGTATCTGAACTGAAGGATTCATATTAACTTAGGGTCCCGCTGGAGAGCACGATTGATTTTTTGCATTTTATTCTATAACCTAATAGGTACTAGAAATAAACGTATCAAATTTGTAAGGTACTAATACATACCAATCATCACACAGAGTCTGAAACTGCTGCGATAAAGGGTCCTGCAGGGCATACGCATATGCTCTGTCCCCATGGGGTTAATAGAACGAACAAAAAAGGTCAATCAGTCCCCCTGTTAGCGACAAGGGGACAGTTCGAATTTTATTCACCTCCTTAATGTTTCATCTGACCCCCTATTGTCATTAGGGGGACAGACAAAACATTTCAATTCCTGTTTGTCCGCAATAGATATAAATATAGTAATGCAACCTTTGATTAAATAAAAGACAAAATGGTTTCGGTTTATAATCGCCTTTATTACAATAAATTATAAATATATATTTTTCTCTAATAATGATCAGTCTCGTAAGCCTCAATTTCACATTTTGTTCAATAGTTTCCGAGATAAACCGTTTTTATTTGACAGCTGTCATCTGAAATGAAGATCACTATGAGATCTACCATATCTGTAAAGAAACTAGTAATATAGTCTAAAATCCCCTGAGAAACTCGGCCATTGACCTTTGAGCGGACTGCAGCGACTCTAAACCTTTTTTGATGGGTACACTTTATATTTTAGCTTGAGGTGAATAAATATGGTTATTTATCCACCTCAAGCTAATATATAAAAAGGAAATCATTCATAATCATCATTTCTAGGAAATCACTACATTGTATCAGGATGAAAGTTTTATAAATTATTTTTCAACACAATAGGGATGTTGAAAAAAAAGATTTTTTGACACCAAGTAGATTATTGAAAAACTCACGTATTCTTTTAATTTATAAAAAACGGACTAAATTGATATTAATTTTTTGAATCTGTCCAACTTTTTTAGTTTCTTCATATAATGTTACACTTGTATCAAAAAGTACTATTACAAAAAAAGTACAATTGATATGAACGTATATTTTTTTTATTCACATTCACAAACAAATTAAAAATCAAAACAAATAAAAAACGCAAAAGCAAATTAGGAGCACGGAACAATCTACACACAAGCGCATTCCGCAGCGGAACGACTTTTAGTTTCGTCAGATAGCGCAAAACAGGTTTGCCGTCCCTGATTGACCTTGTCTCGGACACTACCTTGTACCACGAAACGCACTTAAACGCGTAAATGACATTGAAACAATGCATAATAATTGAATGGAAAGCGATACCTATCGCTTTTTTCGGCAAATAATACCGGGGAGCAATGCACGATATTTTCAGGGGATTTGAAACAGACTATAGGGTCAATAGTTTTCAAGATAAACCCTATTTTAATTTGACAGCTGTCATCTGAAATGAAGATCTCTATTGAGATCTACCATATCAGTGAAGAAACTAGTTGTCTAGGGTCAATAGTTTCCGAGATAAACCCCATTCTAATATTAGAGCTGTCACCTGAAATGAAGATCTCTATGAGATCTACCATATCTGTAAAGAAGCTAGTTGTCTAGGGTGAATAGTTTCCGAGATAAACGGATAAACGACAAGTAAATAAATACAAAAATACGACACCAACTGTCACTTTGACACCTGTCACATCTAATACTTTCTTATATTTCTTAAGATTATTTTCACCTGAATCATAAAATAATAATCGACATCAAGTGTCATATTGGCAACTGCCACATTTGCATTTTGAAAGCTGTCACTTCAACATCTACCGTAATAAAAAATATTAACATAAAAATAGTTTTTATATTATTATTTAGTAATTCTTCACGGCAAATTAAATTTGCCGTGGTACCATCAAAATAACTATATATTGGCCACGGCATTACCACGGCAAAAGAAACGTTTTATTTAAGTTATTTTTTACAAATTATGGAAATGTTGATTACGTTTATAGAATAGAATACTCTTTATTGTTACACCATAAAAGAATAAAATACATGTTCATTACATAAGGTTCGAGATTATTTACAACTTTCAGGGCCCGTTTAAGAATGTCCTAATAAAGTTTCGGGTTGCTATGCAACACATAAAACGACAGAATGATAAAAATTACCGTTGACATGCAGCGCGTTTCAAGCTTTAACCGATCGATAGGCAAAATTGATGACTGTGAAACGCAAAGATAGTGTTTTATTTATTAAATATGTTCTGGGTAGTAAAAGCGGAACTTACTCGAACATTCTGAAACAGGCCCTACAAACTACAACTTGACTATTAAACTATTAATAGTCAAGTTGTAGTTTGTAGTAACTATATTAGCAAATCAAATTAGAAGACTGATTGTTATATGTACAGTATCTACGGTTTTTTGTTGATTGATAGATTCGTGATGTTAGTAAATTTAAATATGAGTATTTGTATAGGTAAGACTGATTGTGTATAATGTACCTTTTGTGATTTATGAGACTGATAATTATTAGAGAAACATAAATATTTATAATTTATGGTAATTAAGGCGATTATAATCCTAAACCATTTTCTTTTGATTTAATAAAAGGTTGCATTGCTTTTAAGAATATATACCTATATATATAATTTTATTGCGGACAAACAGGAATTGAAATGTTAAGGAGGTGAATAAAGTTCGAACTGTCCCTTTAACGCTAACAGGGGGACAGATCTAACTTTTTTGTTCGTTCTGTCACCCCATCTGGGCAAAGCAGGGAGACAGATTGGAATATTTCGATAAAACGATGCCTCACCATGTACATACACGCACATACGTATAAGGAGCCTCATGCCTTTACGTGGAGCATAACGTTTTGAAAAATCAAAAATTTACACATTTTTTTATCGAAATACTGAATTTTGTTGTGAAAGGGTGTAGGAAACAATCAAATGATAAAATTGCATTATGGAGTCACATTGCCCAAGTAAGTAGCTTGGTCTGTAACGTGACCAAGTCGCATCACATGCTTAGTAAATCGGCTTTACTTCGCTGTTCGCAGAGTTCCGTCTCAACTTTTTTTATTGAGATTGAAGCAAGAATGTCGAGACATAGTCATGACGCCCCTTTTCAAGTTTGTTCACATTTAATGTCAAAGAAGCGTCACTTAGTAAAGCACATAGATGAGATGCGTTCGCGTTGCTTCATTGAATTAAATACAGAAAAGACAGATCGCGGGTGCTATAAATACACAAAACACGGTAAACGTACGTTGCAAGGCTGATTCTTTAAAATTGAATATTGAGTACTTGTACTCTATTGGCCACAAAGATTTAATAGAATGTATAATCCAGGACTTGACTGGATATTGGACATTCAAAAGTTCACCTTTAGAGAAAAAACCTTAGTAAAGGAAATGGCTCTTTGAGGTGATACCAAAAATATACTACAGCAATACGTTTTAGTCAGTTGTTTCGTACATAGTAAAAAATATTTTTAAAAGACACCAAGTTTGGGCTCTACCAGACAGAAACCTGATATATGATTTTCTAAAATATATACGCCGAATAACTCGTTATATCTTATGCAAAAATTAAAAAAGTCTATTTTCCAACAGGATTACAGTCGGGTGATTAAAATTTTTTTTTTTTTTAAACAAACTAGCTTGCTCTCTATAAAAAATATTTACATTGGCATTAATATTTTCGAGATTTATTTCATAACGTTAGATATGAGGACATAATGATTCATTCGCTCAATATTTTTTATTTTGTACAAAACAACTGTTTGTGACCATGTTCACCTACGTCTCTTCTACCTGGCTTGAGCCTGAGAAATGTACGCGACGCGGAGAGGACAACCGGAACGTAACGCAGCGAGATGTTTTTTCTTCTTTAGATTAACCGCAACCTCGTCATACTACTATCACAGAAAGTATTACTAATTATCCAACAATAGTAGCTTTCTTGCTGACTGTGGATTTCTCCGACATAATAGACTTGGTATCATCCGCTCTCTCACTGGGTGCAGAATTTTCGGCAAGGCTTTCCATGGAAACAGCCGGAGTCGCAGTCACATTGCGATCGCTAAACTCCGTCCCAAGTGGAAGGTAGATACCAAAACGATCCTAGAACAAGAAGATATACAGTCATCATAATATTATGAATAAGGTTTTTTTTATATATAGTAAAAATGTGGTCATCTATCTTCTATCAAAACTCCTTGGAATTTTCTGTTTAGTTTTAGCTAAGGATGTCATTCTACCAATGCAGTGCGAAAGCGGATTCATGACCGAGATAAAGAAAGAAATATATTATATGATAAGTATACAACTCAACTTAGCCTTACCGGTAACAAGAAGAATAAAATTAGGTGTATTGGTGGGGAACAATCAGAATAAAAAGGGTTACGTGTGAGTACAGACTATTCGCCGGTTTGAAGCAGTGGTGGTTCAGTAGCATTGGCTATGGACTGCCACGCAGCAGGTCCATAGTTCGAACGCCGCCACGGGCTTGAGCTTGACCGCATGGTGAAAGGGCATTTCGCGAATGCCCGCTTGTCTAGCGACTACCCTCAAGTAAAAGATCTGTCGCCTAGCACCTGACAGTGCATTCCAGCAGCTGTCCATGAGTGCCAGTAATTCTAGGTTAAGCTGTTAACACCTTCGGTCACAACATCACTTACCATTAGGTGAGATTGTGGTCAAAAGCTTACACCTACCAGAAATAATAAAACAAACTAAAACGAAACAACTACCAGTTAAATTAATTTTATATCATCGTGCAACTTGGTGATTCAAGTATAAACAAAGCCAACACACCACAGCTTATGTAATAGTTAGTACTGATGTTGTGCACATGAGTCAAACAAATTCAGTTATCAATTCCAAACCATTTGGAAGCAATGCTAGCCTGATGATAATAGCTATGGACTGCCGTGCCGCAGGTCCATGTTTCGATATCCTCAGTCAGCTTGAGCTTCACCGCATGTTGGAAGGGCATTTTGCGAATGCTCACCTGACGAGCCACTTAACCACCCTCAAGCAGAGAGTTGAAATATTAGAGTAGTTATATCCGAACACCACTGCTCTGAAAGCTTACTAGAATTTACCTATCTACATACCTACGCACATGTATATGCAGTTTGTAATGACAAAGAAAGAACGTTCAAATATTATGCGTCATTTCAGTTGTAAGAAAGAGATAAATAAGCGATTCGTGTAACCACCGATCCGCCACGAGACGTTCCGATCACCATTACACTGCGATCTCTTTCACTCTCTCACACCTAACGATACACATATCTCGCTCATTCATTTCATTGAGATTAGTTCCTAAGATAAAACAAAATGTCGATATTTTCTATTTCATCAATAATAGCAATAATTACGCGTGAAATGAAACAGTTTTCTTATCTCTCACAGTGCTTGTATTATTGGTGCAGAGTCTAAAGACACAAGGAAGGCATATTGTCCACAGATAATTCTTATAAAACACGATTAGCTGCGATGTATTCACCGGACGCTCGGAAGTGCAAGACTGGTAGTGACTCTGTAACTACCCTGAATTCGTCTAATAAATATGGAGGGCATACAACTCATCTACAGGTAATAAATCTTAGCCCTCAAGTAGAAAATCTATCGACAAGCACCTAACAGTGTATTCCGCTAGCAGTCCTTGAAAGCCAGTACAATTATAGGCACATTAGATTTAAACAAAGTATGTGTCAGGGTGACGGGGTGAACTTCATATGCATATTTTATAGGCAGAAGTTACCACTTAACATCAGGTGCACCACGTGCTTATACCGTCACAATCACATTAAAAAAACACCCTTTGCAGTAGCGCGGATATCAATATTGATATATTATATACACGCTATATAGCGCGTAGTTTAATTGCGTTATTACAGCCGTGTCGTTGAGTTCTCGTCTGGAGAGTATATGGTTAGGTGCACTAACAGCCTCTCTAGGTACGCCGCGCCTGAAGAATCGATTATTCATTTAATTTGTTGCTCCGGTTGAGTTTTCGAGTCAGTAAAGTCGTCTCGCATATTTATTAGGTACTTGCATCGGTAGTGTTGTTTCACTATGTCGTTAGTATTATCGTATTGGTAGATAATTCGGGTCGATAATATAGCTATTTTGAGTACATTAAAGCTTAGTTGTTTAGATGATAGAACTGTTCAGTCAGTAGGGAACTCACATATAGAGTGTTATGTAGTGTAGGTAAAGTAGATGTATCCCGGAAAAGTCACGGCTCTGTTTTATACTTGGCATTGTATTAACGTCGTAAGATATAATTGACCCGGAAGTATTGTCGTATTGTATCGCCAGCGACTTCAAATAAGTAAAATTCTATTCATACAAATATTTTAGAAAACATTAAATTGATAAAGGTTTTTCAACAAGAACTTTGTTATCTAAAACAAAATAAAGCGAAGAATTTATTTGAAAATGATTAAAATTTTTGAAATGAAAACTAATAACTGCCAAACTTTTCTCTTCGTAATACAATAAAAATTTTAATCATCTTCATCTAAATTTTTTGTTTTAAAAAAATAAAGTTCTTGTAGAAAACCCTATATTTTAATAAAACACTTGAAAAATATATGAAGAAATATATCTAGTGTCGAATCTGCCTAATTTTCTTCATAAGCCCACGTGACTTCCCAACGTGCAGTCTCGATCGTGCGCTCGAAAAGTCAAGACCTCGTGAGGTTGCTTCTTGTAGAATCGAAACACGTTGAAAATTCTTCCGATTGGGCTGCGTGGTGTTTGTGACGTCATGTAGGCTTACCATTGGGTGAAAATTAGGTGGAATCGTCACCAAATATATTTATCAAATGTTTTATTTAAATGTTAATTTAATGATTATTTAAAATATTTGATATAATTCAATATGGCTTTGCGCAACGCCCGAACCTATTCATTATTAAATTCAATTGGCGTTAGTGACGCCGCATCATACAATTTGACGCTAATATACTTTTAATATTAATCATCGAGCTTAACGGTACAAGAATTCGTGTACATAGAGTCGTAGCAAGAATAAAAAATAGGCATGGACGCCAAAAACACCACCTAAAAGTAAAACAAACAGATCGCTCTTTCAATTTTACTGGAATGGTACGTTTTGCATTAGAAAATTGAAAACACATTCAACGACATTTATCATGTTGACAGGTATGCCTCTATCTTTTTATATAAGACTAAGGGGAATGTCACTAATGTAGGGATTAATAACTTAATACTACTAACTATTTAAATGTGCACCGTGAGGTGCCAGGCTAGAATGTCACCCCCCCATCTATACCCGTAGGTGTCGTAAGTGGCGAATAAGAGCACCAGAAGATGCAGCCCACCCGGGCAGCAGCGCTTTATGAGGAACTGATATCTCACACTGAGATTTCCAAGACTCTTGCGCTAGCGTGGGGATTACGGCAAACCCCCCATACTGGGGGAGGCTGTGTTCAGCAGTGGCAAATCCAGCTGATACAGTACACTGAGAAAAAAATGAAATGTAGCGAAGTCTTTTCACAATGTATGTGTAGTTTTATCTAAAATACGTAATCTACAGCCGTAAAAATGTTGGATAATACAAAATAATGTTGAAGCGTATCAACACGTCACTAAGTTACAACATGTTGTGTACTGATATTGCCGTTAAATACGTACCCGTCTGTCGGGTCCGTCAACAAGACTCAACATACGTAACCGATATAGGCAGATACATGCTAGGAAGTAGTCCATGGATATGACGTCACAGATAGAACATTACATTATGCTGTCGCATCTTTATAAATGTACTCCAACATTAACAGGATGACACAAACGTCTTGACTAAAAAAAATAATGTTTCAAGTAGTTTGCGTCGTGACTATAAGTAGATCGTCTATTTATTGTAAGTATTAGTCTAGTTATTTGGAAACAGACTCCTACTGTGAGTAGGCAACAACAAGGTATAAGTAGACAATCTCCTATATGTACGTAGCTTGATGCATGATGTAGGTACGTAGAAAACATTATTAGTTACATTTAAGTAGACTGCGCTAAGACTCCTTACTGTACGTAGGCCGATGCACGATATAAGTAAGCGAATTATGCAAGCTCCTTCCAGTACGTAGGCTGATGCATGATTTGGTAAGAAAGATCTTTACCACAAGTGAGCAGCTTCAAGGTTGACGTAGAAAAACTATTTACCGTACGTGAATTTATGCGCAATAAATTTACGTAAAATTCATTTAAGTAACCTACTTACTGCGCGTAGGCCTATGCGTGATGAACGTAGGGAACATCATTATACGTTTTTAGACATACTGCATTTGTACATTATTTAAATGTTGCGGGCGCAATAATATACTGTTCCCTCGACATTTTAAAGATTGTTTTACGACAGAAGATTAGTGTTGCCAGATGCCGAATAAAAAAATACGAAAGCAGTGTTTCATAAACGCTGATTTTCGACCATTGCTTATTTCAATATTTCTTCATTTACAATCAATTTTGCGCTCGTACTCATGTTCGTATAAATTACAAACAAATCAATTGTTATACGCGTGCAAATAAATAAAAACTAGTTACTCTGCACTGAAACCCCATATTTCGATTTGGTACTTATTTAGTTATGTCTATTATGTGCATTTGTACTTTTAGTTTGTGCCTCATTTTTTACATCAAATACAACATATATATAACGTTGCTTGTATCGGTATCGTTACGTGGTGTTTTCATCATAATAGTTCAATAAGGACAGAAATAATAAAAAGTAATACATTGATGAGATGATTTATAGTATACTATTGACTATATAGAATAAAAAATTGATATAAGGTTTTTTTCTGTTATTTTTAAAAATATATTTGGTATATACCTACTGCATCCCGCAGTATCATTCACGTAGGCAATAATGAAAAGTGATGATGGTCATGATGATTATGATAGTAAGAAGTTTGCGTTGTGTTTATCTAAGACCTAAACTATCTATATTTCTATTTATATTTCAGTTTCATCCAAAGTGGTCCAGCAATTTCAGCGTATATATATATATATATATATACAAATATAACTAATATACATTCTCGTCCTTACTTACAAACCTTAGTATTTCTAATGAATCGATTCAGGCGTTACCTTGCGGAAATATAATAATATCAAATATTTTGAAAATATTAAAAAAAAACATTAAATTAATATTTTAACAAAACTCTTAAAAACTATTAAAATATAACTAGTGACGATTTCGCCTAATTTTCGACACAAACGACGTGACGTCACAAACACGTGAGTCGAGAAGGTGCGATCGTGCACTCGTATAGTCAAGACTTCCTGAGGATGCTTCGTGTAGAAGCGACACATGGCAAACGGTTTGACTGCGTGTTGTTTGTGACGTTACGTCGGCTTAGCAAGAAAATTAGGCGGAATCGTCATTGGATATATTTTTATATTTTTAAGTGTTTTATTAAAACTTAGCATTACTAATGTTACTGTTCTTGACCAGGAAAAATAACATATTTTTTTATTTATAACAGCATTTAGCCACATTCTCACCTGATGATTTTGGTATTTCCTAATCTAACCATACTAATTGTAAAACAGAGCTTTTGAGGCTGTAAGCAAGTGTTCAGTTTTTTTTTATAAATATTTAATCGAATACTACTAAACATGGATTGTTTTGTCTACATGGATAAAACCGCGGGGAGCAATTGTTATTATAATAGTTTTTGAAAAGTCTAAACAATGCATCAATGATATCAAAGTTAATATCTAATTTTATTAATATTAAAATATTTTTATGTGAATACTCGGCTGATTTTGATTTACACGCTGGCAATACTGGCTGGAGCGTAATGCAACAGCTATAATATTAGTTTTCTGCGAGACCGTGGCAATCGCGTCACGCGCGCATCTAAATGTTTTCAACAGTGATTATTTATAAAAAATCTTTTATTACAAAGTTTCCAAAATCAATTTATCACCAATCAAATTTGAATAAACGAAAAAAGGGGTTCAGTCGCCCCAAAGTGGGTCTGTGTGTATAAAGAAAGGCCAAAGACACAGCCTGGCTATCCGGCAACCAGTGAATTCAAATGCTAAACGGCAAGATTCACAGGTAAGCGACTTTGTTGTTTTTTTAAAGTCTTAGTTATACGTTAACGTTGAACAAATGCCTCCCTCTATTAAGAAAGGGGGCTATAATTGCAATAATTTTATTTCATTTCATTTGCCATAATGTCCATGCTTGGCAAGCAACTTTGGGAGCTCGTTTGTAAGATGACAGTTGTGATATTTTCCCTTTTGTCGCCACTTGCAACTCCCACAGAAAGATATGGATGGTGCAATTTTATCCGGGCATCCCAAGGCCGGTTGAAAACAAATATATTTATGTAAATGAAGTCTACACAATTGTTACAGATGCTACTTTATTAGAAGACAAATTGACTTGGCTAAAAATAATATTGATACCTGACACTGAGTACAAAAATCCTCGAGAAAGACTGCTGATACTGGTGTTAAAGAAATATTATGAGAATAAAGAACACATCCGACTACCTATGACAATCCAACTCTCCGATAACCCCAAGGTATATTTTGGTATGTTAAATTTTCAAACCTACATGATATTTTACTTTCATAATTCATATTTATGTTTCATATTACTTTCAAAGTGGAATTATTCGAATGATCTGTTATTGATTGCAGATTTTACAAGATCTCAACCATATATATCCAAAAAATAATGAGGGGCTTTTCTTATAACTCCAGGGACTAGTGCTAGTGGTAAGTACTTTAAATACCCTTAGAACATACCCGACGACTACAAATAAGCTGGAAACGTAACGCTACAAGTGCAGCACAATTAACTATTGTGGTATAGCGAGTGTAGTCTGACATTAATAAGCTATTGTTTCCTAACTTCTTGGTAATACTTTTTAGGGAGTGTCATTTTTATTTAACAAATTTCGTAAAATATTTATTTATTCCAGATGGTGAATCTGAAACTGTATCTGTGCGCCGCACTGCTTTGATCCTCGCATACATTGTTGATTCCGCATAGAAAAATAAAATGTATATGGAGACCATGTCGAAGATAAATTTTTCAAACTCCGTGAAATGTTGTACGCATGTCTTTTAAGCCTGATATCTGATGTTTGACAGTTTTCCACCACGTCCTTAATAATGTCATGTACCACCTTAGTCTGGCTACGCTCACATGTCTTTCAACTTAAATTGATAATTGATAATGGACCTAAATATTTATTTTTATTTCAGAACAATTTTGTATATTGTTTTCAATAAATAGATCACAAATTGATGATAATAAATTTTTATTAACCTTATGTATTTATTTATTTAATATGCTTATTTACTGTCTTATTTCAGGTGCAGCCTGCATATAGAATAATTACTTAAATCGTGCATCAGCCTCTGTACAGCTAGGTTGTATACGTAAACCTTAGTGCAGTTTACTAATGGTTTGGATCTTTTCTTCGTATAGAATGCATCAATCTATGTAGAGTAGGGTGCACAAATTGTAATCCAATGCGCATAAATAAACCAGGAGCAACCTTCATATAGTAAAGAGGTTTACCTTTGTATACTACAAATGGTGCTCTTAATAACATCTTAAGCGTAATAATGGTCCAGGTTTAGGTACATATGTAATATCCATACTCTACATAGGCGAATGCATGATAAATATATAAAAAATCCTTACTATTAGTAGGTTGTGCCAAAATTGACGTAGGCAACCTCCTTACTATAATACAGCCGATGCATGATACATATGAGGATCATCCCTACAGTAAATGGGCTGCACCACGATTGACGTACGCAACCTCTTTACTGTACGTAGGACGATGCATTATAAATATAAGGAACATCCTTACTATAAGTAGGCTGCATCAAGATTAACGTACGCAATCTCCTTACTGTATGTAGGCCACTACATGACAAACGTATGGAAAATACTTACCATAAGTAGCCTGCATCAAGATTGGTGTACGTAACCTCCTTCCTGTAAGTAGGCTGATACATGAGATACGTAGGGATCATCTTTACTATAAGTAGGCTGCATCAAATTTGACTTACGGTACCTCCTTACTGTACATAGGCCGATACATGACTAACGCAGGGAACATCTTTGCCATAAGTAGGCTGCAACAATATTGACGTAGGCCACCACCTTACTGTACGTAGTTCAATACATGGTAAACGTAGGGAACATCTTTACCATAAATAGGCTGTACCAAAGCTGATGTAGGCAACCTCCTTACAGTACGTAAGCTGACGCATGTTAAACGTCAGAATCACCTTTACCATTAATAGGCTGTAGCAAGTTTGACGTAGACTACCTCCTTATAGTAAACATAATAAACGTAGGAAACATACTTATCGTAAGTAGGCTGCACCAGGGTCTACGTAAGTAACATCCTTACTTTGTCAAGATGTTACATACTTATTTGCATGACAGTACATCATTGAATGAATGAATGAACGAATGATTTTCGTACATTATTGTAATGTACAATGCTCTTTACAGCAAGGCCATTATACGTCATGTTGTCTCATCTTTATGTACGCTAGTCACGTTTTAAACAAGAAATACGTATGTTGAGGCTAAAATTACGTATGTCAAAACATGAAATTTTTCTCAGTGTACAGTTGCAGTATTTTAAACTACATAGTATCGGTATTGATTTTTACTCAATGCAACTCATCGCCACGATCTCATAAAATTTAAAATCTGCCATGTTTGACGTTCTACGATAATGATAACAAATCAATAAATTATTTTTTTGTAATATATATTTTACCGAGTATTCATTTTACTTTATATTGGTAAAAATGGGCATAAATGTAATTATTATTGTCTATGCTAAAACAAAATCTTTGACATATCTATGAAACTAATACATACAGACTATACTATACAGACATTGAACCTTGCGAATATTTTTGTATAATTAGGAGAGTTAATTATAAGATGAGAGATTATCAGATGATTAAGGAATTTTCATATTAATCTTGTCATAGCTAAATTTGTTGAAACATGTTGACCCATCATTAAACGCCTTCAGCAATATAATGTTACAAATCCAATATCGCAAAGCGGCTCTCGACAGCAGATTCAGATAAAATAGATACAGATCAGTGTGCAAATCACTCAAATATCCATATCAGTGCAATCACAGAAAAGCTGAATCCACCCTACGTGCAATATTTACCTTCGGATATCGGTTATAGTGGAACTGCGGGAAACATCTGCACGGTCGCTGCGGGGGAATTTTGTAGCTCTCATGTGAAGATATTTCACTCTTCGGCGTTGGCGGCGTTTCATACCCTGAAAACGAAATCGTATTTTGAAATTGGTTGGTTATTTCTCTCTTTTTCAATCAAGCCAAAAAAAAAAAAATTCACCCATTGAAACAGCCGTAAAAGTATCAACATCCAAATGTCCCAATAACTACATATTTAGGAAATAGAGATATTATGATCCTGTGCGTTATACTAGAAATAAAAAAAATCTAAGATTATGTACCAAATTTCATTCCAGCCGTTTTGATATTAAGAGGTAACAAGTTAACACATACACAAGTTTTCAGCTTTTGGATCTAGAACGTTCCACTCATCGTTAACTACTAACCATTGCGTCGCCACAGGTTCGCATATATACGAGTGTATAAGTCAAAATGATCATATTGGCTTTCCTTACTATAGGTATATATTACTTGTTATATATTTTGGAACCGTTTAAAGACCTTTTAGAATAATTTAGTCTTAATTCACTGTTTTATTTTACTCATTTTGTTAATTTTGATTTTTTAACATATATAAGCCAAATAATTTCTTAATAACTCATGTGACAAATAAAACCAATTAGTCACCCCGTGACCACGATCAATGAAAAGTGTTTGAAACGTTGGGACAAAAATAATGACAAATATACGCGATTTAAACCGTTTTAAGTTGTTTAATTGCTATAACTAATAAAGAATAAGGACTTAAGTTGGATGATGAATATTAGCACTGGACTTTACAAAACGCTAGTCATTTTGGCCCTGGAATTTATAAGACAACAGGCACTAGTCAGACTGCTTTGAATTCTCTGGAGTCAATTTTAAATATGTGCCATTGATAGTGACATATTATCGGACTCCCAATGGGATCAAGCAACCTTGTCTATTAGGGTGGCTTGGGGATGTGGCTAGCCTGGGATGTTTTGGGGAGCTTGCAAGCTTTCTTGGCGTAAGTGTATGAGGTTGCAAGTCTTTTCACTACTATTCGCCCCGACGGTGACAGGATTAGAATTCCTTAAGCGACTGGTTTTCCGGAATGGTTGGCTCTGAATGAGTCTGCTCCCTCGGGTCCCCCTTCCCAGTTCCAGCGTGTCTAAGACGAGGTGTAATCGAAGGCGGGGATATAGCGAGATTGCGGACAGTGTCGTAGCCTAAATCCAGAACGTGTTTACAGTTGATTCCGTCGCCTTACCTGGAAACGGACTTGGTCCATGACCCTGCGTATTCTGATGGCTCACTACCTGGGATAGATATGAGTTATTCCTCCTGGCAATCGAAATAGTAGGGAATTTTGTTGCTGAGCAAAGGCCTTCATACGTCAGATTGGGGATGTTCTAAGAGAGAGAGCGACCAACGCTCTGGGTCGTGCCTCTTGTATAGACTGTCCATCGCCAAATATATAGCGTGGTAATTCATTAATATTATTTATATTATTCATTTCATTTTAATTACTCCTAGAAGCATTATTTTATGTATGTTACTGGAGAATTAATATTATGATAAATTGTACCCATAAACTAGTAAGGAAACATTTAAATTACCTTACAGGTAAAAAAAACTGAACATTTTTGATCTCTTGATATTGTAGACGAAAAGCACAGGCACAATATATATTTTTTATTTACTTTATTAATTTACCTCTGCCTTCAAAATAAACTATTTTTTAAATGGAATAACTGCACACTCAGCCATAGGTTTCACCCTTATTGTATGGAACATAAACATATCTGGCAAAATGCTGATGTTTAGACTCCTTTTTGATATATGATGGCAATATAATGGATATATGATGACATAATAATTGAAGATGGCGTGAAGATATGTTGGTTTTATGCCTTCTTGCAATATCAGGTATATAAACGTACTTAAATTTTAACATTCACTGTAGCGACATCGTTCATCGGACACTGTCCAAAGAAACAAATGAGACACAAATAAACTAATGCTGAACTCGACAAGAAAATCTATTTTAAGTACGAGCGTTTTCAGCATAGGACAATTTATTTATCAATTTGCCGCAAAGACCTCAGCTTTAGTCTATTTTAAATTAAAATTAAGGCCACATTATTGAATAAATGTTATTACAGTGTAAACTTTATAAATGACAAGCACTTTGAAATGCATTAAATTCAATTATCATTATTTGTTTGACATGCATGCATATGATACTATTGTTTAATTTGTTACTTTAAATACATTTATATTGGTTTTTTTCGTCAATGTGCGTGAAAGTGTCCTCTATTACACTAAATTAATTTGTACTCCGTAGGAGTACAAATTAGGCAAAACACGTAGAAACCGATTTAGATTTAAGACCTACACGCATAATATCTTTGTATGTTTTACAAATAAACAGACCACTATCTGATCTTTCTGTGCCATTATTTTAGATATCCCCATAATATTCCGAGTGAAAAAACACACTGCTTGACAAAAGTTAGGTTACCTTTGAAATTATTCATTCGTCGTAAAGACCTCTTCAATTTCTTTCTCATTCTCTTCTCCCATGCTATTTCAGCGGCTGAAAAAGTACTCATTTCGTGAATTCATTTACAAAGTTTAAAACCAAGGACGCGTTGCAATGACACAAGTATGCGCTGTAAAGTAAAAGTCAATTCATTTATGAAGCAATGATGGCCAGGCGGTAATAGCTATAGTCTGTCGTGACTTAGGTCTCTGGTTCGATCCCCACCACCGGCTTGAGCTTCACCGCATAGTGGAATGGCATTTTGCGAATACTCACCTGGGTAGCTATCAACCTCAAGTAGAAAATCAAGCACCTAACGGTCAGTTAATAGTCTGTCGTGTTTTGGCCGCTGTCCTTAAGAGCCTGCAATTTTAGGTTTGCCCGAATAACATCTTCGACCACATCATCACTTTCCATCAGGTGGAATATAGGACGAAGGCCAGCCAGCTATAAAAAAACCTTGAATTTTGTGACATTGCACATACTTAGCTTGTCACATTGAAACATTAGTTCCTAAGTGTTGATTGCGTAGTCATATATATATATATATATATATATATCCATTTGCTACAGTGATTTCAAGCGTAATACCAAATATGTTGAACACTATGATTCAAGCAGGTAGAATATATAACACTGTGTTGTTACACTCTATTGGCCTAGACATCACAAAGGCTTAATAAAATTAAAATAAAAACTTACCAACTCGTTCTTTCTCCATAATATCAATCTCGAAACACTTGAAAGCCTTGAAGAATAACTCAGCGATGTCTTTTCTGATATCAATGACGGGAACTTCCATAGCCTCTTCCACGCATTTCATCAGTTCCACGTATGCAGTATCGTAACGAAGGGCTCGCTCATCCACATGGAGAAAGATTGCTTTGTCGACAGTGTTTGAAATCATGCCGAAAAACGTCTCTGATAATGTTGGCTCAGGAGTCGGAATTGGTTCTTTGGAAAATAAAGATAAAGAGTACAATATTATTATGAGTTTCTGTTGGTTCCATTTCTTAGTACTATTCGTCGGTTCAGTAAGATTTTAAAATCCTCTTGTTCGTATTTTGATGGTGGAGCTAAAGATTTTAGTCTAAAGACGACGAAGTTGCGAACAAGCGTACAAAACAAAAACCATGCTGTCATTGGTCATAACAAGTAAAAGCAGTGATGACCATGTATCGATATCTATACGGACTGCCGCACAAAACATGTTTGGTTACAATCTTACCGTGGGCATGTGATTCCGCTCTGTGCCGCCACGCCGTGCACACCTGTCTTCAGCTCCGCCAGTATCTCCCAGTGAGACCGCAATAGTCCCCGCACTATTGCCGTCTCACTCGGGTCATCGTTCCGACGCTAGTTGTAGACCGTTCAGGAACCGTTCATGTAAATAATATCAAGCCGGGTCGGTGGTCTTGTTTTGACCGCACTTTTCGGTGCGCACCTCAAAACTTGGTTACACGAACAACATCGTACCAGTGCGCTAAACAACACACTTTGTGCTGTTAAGCGACGTCGTTCAGGCGTGGGGTAGCGTCAGCCAAACCCGTCTGAACGATCAAATCCGCCATTTGCTGCGGTCGCAGTGTGACACCCTACGGTGACAACGGCCACTGTTGAGTTTTTGGTTTAACCTTGCACCGTGGCCTTTCCCGCTTCACGGGTCAGCCGAAGCAAGCTGGGCTCCGGGGCGACTGGCCTTGGGGGCGCCCCTAGTCAATCCCGGAGCAGCATTAGGATCACCCCTCTCCGCCGAGAAAAAAGCTCGGAGAGGGTACACAACTAGGGCACACCATAGGTACTCACTCCCTCTCACACAAGTGAGCTCACGAGTTGCGTGAGGGAGACTGAACCCGTTAGGCCATCCTGAGTTTTCCCCTCAGGATGCATCGTCCCTCTAACGGTGAGGTGAAGGTCCTTCAGATCTTCGCCCTCCGCCACCCCGATCTGTACGTTGCACATATGCAACTCCTCGAAGAGGAAGCGAGTGCCCGCCTCACGGACACTCTCATTGCCCCCTCCGGGACTTCAATCCCGGAGGCCAACGCCCCTCCTCTGACCCGTTCCTTCTCAGAGGACAGCCCGGCTTCGCCCGCTCCGGGCCCTGATAATAGACGCACGGTGGCAGCCCCTCCCCGTGAGAGGTCTCTCAAGCGCGCTCCTAAAGCCGCTAGTTGCGCAATTTCCGCCCCTCCCGCCAAGGCACCCGCTAAGGCCCCCGCCTCCGGCAAGAAGCCGACCCCCGCCCCGCGCCCCGCGTCTCCTCCCTCCGCTCCGGCCACTACTGCCGCGTCCCCTCAGAACGCGAGCGCGCGCCGCGAAAAACCGCCTCCGCCCCTGTTCATTCAGGACAAAAGCAAATGGGACATGCTGTCCCGTTTAGTATCGGATCGTGGGATCCAATATACTAATGCCCGCTCCACGCAGCAGGGCATTAAAGTCCAAGTGCCCACTATTAGCGACCACAGAGCGCTAACGAAGCTCCTCCGTAAAGAGAGCATAGGCTTTCATACCTATGCGCTCGAAGAGGAGAAAGTCCTCCGAGTTGTCATCAGCGGTGTGCCCAAGGAGGTACCTACCGATTCGGTATGTGCCGACCTGAAGGCACAAGACTTCCCCGTACATGCAGTTCACCGCATGTACAGCGGGAAGGACCGCAGTCCCTACGATCTAGTACTCGTAGTACTAGATCGCTCACCTGAAGGCAAGGCCATTTTTAATCTAAAAAAGGTCTGTGGCCTCTCAGGACTCGATGTCCAAGCCCCATACAAAAATGGGAGTCCCTCGCAGTGTCATAACTGCCAACTATAAGGGCACGCCTCCCGTTTCTGCTTCACTCACGCTAGGTGCGTAAAGTGCCTAGGCGATCACGCGACAGCAGCGTGCACTCGCACCCGGGATTCGCCGGACCCACCCAGTTGCGTTCTGTGCGGTGCTCAAGGGCATACCGCGAATTACCGTGGTTGCCCTAAAGCACCACGAGTGAACCACAGGGTGGCAAGGCATAGGCCCCGTCCCTCCTATGACCGTTACCAACGAGTCAGCCCCAAACTAACGGTAGTGCCTGCTTCACAGGTGATACCCGCGCCGCTCCCCGCCCGTAACGCATGGTCTAAACCACCTAGTATGGTTAAGACCGTCGCTCCGGCCCGCGCGCCCGCGCCCGCACCCGCACCCGCCCGCGCCGCGGCCCCTGCCCGCGCACCGGCCCCGGCTCGCCCCGCGCTCCCGGCACCCGTTGCCAACACCGTTCGCGCCCCTCCCCGCGCCGCTTCCCGGCCACAAGCTCCCCCTATGCCATTGATGGCTGCCCCTCTTCAAGAGGCAATCAACCTAGTCAGCGATCTGGCTATGTCGGTTGACATCAATGAGGTACAAGAGCTATTCCACAAGATGCAATACGCTCAATCCCCAGCGGACGTGATCCAATACACATTGGAACACGCCAACTTACTTAACGCCCTTAAGCGCTTCGTTCCCCAGGCCCCTCCCCAGTACAACCACTATGGGTAGTACAACCGAACGCACGAAACCGCACTCAGTTTCGTTAGCGTCATTTAACGCTAACGCTAACGCTAGTCGGCCTCTTCAGACAACGTGACCTCGTCCACGACTTTTGTTGTACCCACCTTATCGATATCATATGCGTGCAGGAAACCCTTCTAAAACCGGGGAAGGCGAACCCTAGGTTTGCCAATTACAGAACGGTACGTGATGATAGAGTGAACTCCCGTGGGGGAGGCACTCTTATCTATTACAAAAGGTCCCTGCACTGCATTCCCCTACCTACCCCGACTCTTGTTAATATGGAAGCATCTTGTTGCCTCCTAGCTATGACTGGTCATCAACCTATAGTCATAGCGTCCTGTTACCAGGCTTGCCAAAAGCCGATCGTCCGAGCTGACTTAGAAGCATTGTTCTCTTTAGGAAGCGCCGTCCTTCTGATTGGCGACTTCAATAGTAAGCACATCCTATGGAATTGTAACGTCAACAATCCCAGAGGTATTGCACTTGAAAAACTAGTCGCAGAACTTAATTTTGACATAATTGCGCCCACTGAGCCCACTCACTACCCTCATATGGAAGACTTTCGACCTGACTTGCTTGACATGGCACTACTCAGAGGCGTAACACTCCAGTTACGCTCCATAGAAGTGGTGCACGAGCTTCACTCTGACCACCGACCCATTATACTGCGACTAAGTCCCGACCCAACGACAGATCTCCCCCGCCCCACTAAGATGATAGTGAACTGGAAGCAAGTAGGCGATGCCCTAAAGGCTATCAGTTCACCGGACCTTGACAAGATCCCTGACGACATCCTGACTAAAGATGACGTAACCCTTGCGATCGATTCGTTCACTAATCACCTCTCCACCGTAGTAGGTGCATCCGCAAAGGAGGTCATGGTGCCGGATGACCGGCGCCTTGTCATTCCAGCGGATGTGAGACGATTAGTGACGGAAAGTAAAGCAGTGGCCCGACATTACGACTCTTACCCCAGTAAAGAGAACAAAACTAAGAAACGCCACTTTGAACGCATGGTTCAAAGTCGCATGTCTGAGTTGCGTGATCAACAATGGGGTGACAAACTTTCAAACCTCGTGCCAAGCCACCATGCTTATTGGGACTTAGCGCGAGGTTTGAAAGGAAGTAACCATAACGACATGCCTCCCTTATACAGACCAGTCCCACTAGTCCCAGCGTTCTTTGACGAAGACAAAGCTGAGTGCCTAGCTGATAGCCTAGAGGCTCAGTGTTCCCCTAACGTAGATCACGTTGACCAAGCTCACCTCGATTCGGTGGATGCTGAAGTCGAACGTAAAAGCTCTGTGGTCACCTCTGAACTCCCACCAATCACCTTAGCGACTTACGCTGAGGTGGCGAGACTGATCAAGGCCCTCCGACCTCGCAAATCCCCCGGTGCCGATGGCATCTCCAACAGGGTCCTTAAAACCCTCTCCCCTCCTCTCATCCATCTCCTAGTCAGCATCTTCAATGCTGCTATGAGCCACTGCTTATTCCCAGACACCTGGAAATGTGCAAATGTCATTGGCATTCACAAACCAGGCAAAAGCTCATCTGACCCCACCAGTTACCGCCTCATCAGCCTCCTCAGTGCCTTAGGCAAACTTTACGAGCGGTTACTTGCAAACCGTTTCCAGTCCCATGCTAAGGAACACCACCTTATTCCAGATGAGCAGTTTGGCTTCAGACCCGGACACTCATGCGTCCAACAGGTGCACCGCCTCACGGAGCACATCATTGAGGGCTTTCACAAGTACCCCAAACCCCAGACAACGCTAGCAGTCTTCCTCGACGTAGCGAAAGCTTTTGACAAAGTCTGGCACAATGGCTTGATTTACAAGCTATACCAATTTGGCGTGCCAGAACGTCTTGTGCTCATCCTACAAGACTTCCTTAAACCCAGAAGCTTTCGCTATCGCGTGGAAGGCACCCTCTCCTCCCCCCACCCAGTCAGAGCCTCAGGGCTCCGTGCTATCACCCATTCTCTTCGCGCTGTATACCAGCGACATCCCACGCTCTCAGCTTAACGTCCTATTAGCCCAATACGCGGATGATACCGCTATTTTACCACTGGGTGGCGTATCAACAGAAAATCCATTTTCGCCCTTCAACGGGCCATCACCGAGATCGGTGACTGGTTCCGTAAATGGCGCATCGCGGTCAACCCAGTTAAAAGTGCAGCTATATACTTTACTGAGAAGACTCGCCCCCGTTACCCGCAACCTTTAACTTTGTTCGACCAACCCATCCCCTGGGTTAGTAAAACAAAATATCTCGGAGTCACCCTTGATCGGAATCTCACCTTTAACGATCATATAACAACCGTCCGTAACAAAGCGGCCTTTGTAATGGGTCGCCTTGGTCCCCTGATTCGCAAAGAGAGTAAAATGTCTCTTAGTAATAAGAAGACACTTTACACTGCCTGCATCCGCCCCATCATGACTTACGCATCAGTAGTGTTTAGTCATGCTAGTGAGGCCCATCTTCATAAGCTTCAAGTTATTCAAAACCGTTTTCTTCGTAATGCAACCGGCGCCCCGTGGTATATCCGGAACACCGAGTTGCATTGCGACTTAAACCTTCCCTCTTTAGCGCAGTTCAATAAGGACTGCGCCCGCCGATACTTTGATCGAGCGCCCCACCACCCGAACCCATTGGTTGTCCAGGCATCGAACTACTCGACTGCCTCTTCTATCCCATTTTTCAAACCCCCCCGTCGCCGACCACGGCAGGTATTAGACGACCCGGATGAACCCATCGCAGCCATTACATTGGCAACTTTAGCGTTATCCGCAAGTCGTCGAGGTAAAATCCCCAGGTGTGAGGTAATTAGAGGTCACACAATCAAACACTGAGCTCGCCGGCGAGCTCGAGGCAAAAACAAGGACACGATAAATTGCTCTCCAAATAGTAAAAGAGTATTATTCAGTAGGGCCCAATTGTGCAACACGGCAGTTGCACAGAGGCATTTTGCTCCGATCCCCCCCATGTCTCTCGACAGCGAGACAAGCCGAGGTCCGAACCACAGTGGTGCCCTTGAGCTCGCTGTCAACCCCTCCTATAATAGCGGTACGTTTTCGGCGTCCGCAGGAGACGGAGGTAGAAGGCGCTTTTCGCCTTCTACGCCCGTCTCGGGAGAAGTGCCTTCGGCACTTCTTCCTCCCGGGCTATTTTAGGGCCAGGCCCTCGCCCAAAACCCGGTGGAGCTGGACGACCGCACAGGCGGTAGCCAGCATCTCTGTCCTCACTAAAAAAAAAAAAAAAAAAACCGTGGGCATGTTCACCTGGCTATCATCGAGTAGAGTTTGGACTTTATACGCAACTGTTGCTTTTTGTTCCTTTTTTGGTTTGGACACTTGAACGCTCGATCCGATGTCCATTTGTTTGACTACACATTACACTACATAAATTTGTTCAATATCAGTCAAATGTAAGCGAGCAAATACGAGTACAAAGTTGAAATAAAGGTAATTAAATTTAGCACTATGGAAGTACCTGGAGTCGGTAGAGTGGTATCAGAGGTGATGATGGAAAGGAACGAAGAAGAAGGTGTATTGGGCAAGCCATGTTCTGACGGAGAAACTGTCCACAGTTCTGGAGGATAGTGCTTGGAAATTAAATCCTTGAGATCTTTTACCAGTGCCTGATCTTCATAGTTAAAATGAAGTTTATCAGCCTGAAAAAACATAAATAACTAATTTAGTACGATGCATTATAAAAAAAAGTCTCGGTGAGTAACCGAGAATCTCTCGGTGAGGAGCCGAGAAACTATCGGTGAGTAAACGAGAGTTTCTCGGCGATTAAGTTGAGAATCTCGACATCTCGACGGTCTCATTTTGACCACCAAGCGAGCACCACTGAGCAAGGATAGTTCTTGTCCCTACGACAAACTAGTAGAGAGAGCTCGCCCCTGCAGTGTGAACATGAAGCCGTCAACTATTGAAATATGCATCTAATTTGTTGACACGTAGCAGTAGACGCGATGCGGAGTCTTCCGAAGCGAAGTAGTGATTATGATTCATATTTATATAGTGCTGTCGTTTCTATAAATAAATCCCAAGGTTTGGCTATATTAGAACTTATTCGTAGAGATTGCATATGAAATTGTGGTAGATATTATTTTGTTCACCCTAAAATTCTAATTCATATAATGCTTGCAACGTAACTTGGAGCTATCTGAACTAACGTAAAATTGAGTAGAATAATCTTATTTTCAGAATTGTCACTCTGCACAAATAGAATAGAATAGAATAATTATTAATTTCTACAAATAAAGAAAACAAATTACATACAATTTCTTACAAACAATATACAACTTATAGCAAAAGGAATACACTCAGTTTGAGTTACGGCCACACCTGTTAAGTTGCAACCATAACACTGATTTTCAGTGAATTCCTGATCTCGGACCAAGATGTTCACCGAGAAATAAAAGAGTAGAAAAAAAGCGAGTTCAAGAACCAATCTACAAAATACAAACTAATAATATTATAAATGCGAAAGTAACTCTGTCTGTCTGTCTGTCTGTTACGCTTTCACGCCAAAACTACTAGACCGATTTGAATGAAATTTGATATGGAGATAGTTTGAGACCCGGGAAAAAACATAGTATAGTTTTTATCCGACTGCGCAAAAAGAGGTTAATGTTTTCGCGCGATAACCGACATACGCGCGGGCGGAGCCGCGCCCGGAAAGCTAGTACAAATATATCTAAACACAGACAAAACAGCATTCTATGAATCGGAATTTTGCAAATACGATAGATATAATAACATCATAAATAATAATATATTCATTAAAAATAATAATAATACGATCTATATAATGGATAATTTTGGTTAAATAGTTTTAAATATATAAACTTGGATTGAATATGGATTTTAAAATGAACAGAATTAAAACTACCATAGTTTAGAGAAATTTAATTTTGATGTTTCTTATAGAATCGACACCAGTCACTTTGTTGATAAATCTACAATTCAAACATTACAAGTTATAACTAACTAGCGACCAGACCCTTCTTCGCACGGGTGCAATGGTGATACTAAATAAACTACAGAATATCTTTATATACGACGTTCACACCTTTTATGTCATCAGAAAATACAAACATGTTTTCTTTAGAAGTTACTCTTGAAAGAGCGACTTATAATTGGCCATGTGAAAGACACTCAACGCTCGACGAAACATCTAATGCTGTAATGGCCATAATGATCAATGTTAATCCACAATGTATTTAAGAGACTTAATTAGATAAGAATTAATGCTGTATTGCCTAAAATCACTTTGTAATTCAGCCATTATTTCTCGAAAAAGAAAAGGATAAAAAATGGTTATAGTGGGTTATCCCTAAGAGATGACATTGCGGACCTTTTTAAGGTGTACAATACTGTAGGACATTATTTGATCTATCTCGTAGGGTTCTGCCAGCGTTTGCAATGTAAGCGCAATGATATGTTTATTTACGACGCAATTTAACACATTTTAGAAACCCCTAATATCAGTGTTTCTCTACTATATTATGCATGTATTATGAATATAAACCTTCCTCTTGAATCATTCTATCTATTAAAAACCGTATTAAAATCGGTTGCTAAGTTCTAAAGGTCTAAGCATATATAGGGACAGACAGACAGCGAGAAGAGACTTTGTTTTATACTATGTAGTGATATACATAGTAGAGATATTTAGTATAGCATAGTAGAGTTATATAAGTGTAACATCACATACCACAATATAAGTTTATTTCATTCTTGATTTGAAAAAATCCAAATAGTAAAAATATATACGTCTATCGGTCTAAGAATTAAAATATTACAATGAAACTTTTCTCGAACGTGCGGTAGAAGAATCAAGACCTTCCAATGATGCTACTTCGTCTTCTCATGCAAACTGTCATTGTACTCATCTTATTTGTTAATAGTTATAAAATTATTAAGATTTTTTGATTGCTGTGGCGAGGTTGTATTAAAACCCTGTTTGAAAATACTCACTACGAAAAAGGTAAGTTGTTTTTTTAACCTTTTGACAATGATACTGTTGTGTATAGTGATGGTAAGGTAGTCTTCTGTTTGGAACTAGATGAGTTTACGATGACAATATGAGAAGTGACGTAATAGTATGCTTATTTGGGGACTAGCTAGGCTGATGATAATAATAACGATTGAATGTCTTAGCAACTATTAAATACTAATGTCTTATCAACTGGGCGTGCGGTAAAATTGGTAGTGATCACAACAACGTTGACGAGATGTTGTAGCAGGAGTTCTTTATGTCCCCCCGACGGTTCCGGCCTTGTCGTGGCGGTGGGGCTTAGTAGCCGTGGCTTGGTCACCCACGGTGAAGCGAAGAGGAACCAGGGGCCGTGCTGGCTTGGGCCGTCGGCTGGCCCCGGAGGGGCCGCTCCACTGGGCTTTGCCTCTAAGTCCAGTACGGAGCAGCAAGGTGTAGGCTACGGTGCTGTATGGGCAGCACTGCATCTGAGGCGGGCTGTGGTGTTGTATGCAACACCACAGCTGACGGTGAGGGGCCACGGCGGGAGAGGAGTGCCGGTATTACGGTGCACCGCTCTCCTTACCTTCCGTGGCCACGACGGGGCCGCAACCGTTTGATGGCGGATGTGGAGGGGCCGCACGGGTAGAGGAGTGTCGGTATAGCGAGGCGCCGCTCTCGCTCTCGCTATACTCTGCGGCCGAAGTAGCAGGCGACGGGGCTACTTATCTGACCCGTCGCAGGGGGACCTTGGGCGTCAGAAGCGGGGTTGTCTGACGCCCATTTGCGGGCTTGGTCCCCGGGTGGTTCTGGTGCGTCGTGAGGGGTAGCACCCCAGGTGGGGTCCAGCAACGGACAACCGTGGCGGGTTCGTGGTCGAGAGCTAAAGCGGTCACCTTCCCCGAGGTGGACGGGAATGCGGAAATGCAAAAAAAAAGGAGTTCTGTATGTGGGATTTATTGTGAATTTGGAGGCGACGACATTGTAAACTAAAACATTTCATGTTGTCATGAATAAATTTAAAATTTCTGTACATTATAAAGTAAATCATTAAAACCAGCAAAGAGGAAGTCTGTTTCTAGGTTAGCATAAAGACATTTTTGACTTCATCGTCTCTTACCATCAGGTGAGACAGTGATTAAAGTCTAGCCTCTCAGTAATATAAGAATAAAAACAATACAAACATAATTGTTATTGGGAAAATCTCGCACTTATTTATGTACTTACTAGATACGGCCCTTCTTCTGAAAGTTTAAGATTTTCACGGATTAGCTTATCAAGTTCTTCAGCAGGTTTCGTGAAGTATTCACCGGCTTCCTTCAGCATATTAGTTTTCCTTTTCCCTTCAAGGATAATCTTACATAGGTATCCTTCCAACATGGCTTTTACCTAAAACAATATGAAATTAAACACAAAATAAGAAATTATCTTTTTTTGTGTTTAATTTTGTAAAACGTAGGTATGTTTAAGAGTGAATCATACATTTTAATTTACTGAATCTGTTTTTCTACACAGAAAAATATGAGATCACTTGTTAAAGCAGCATACTATGCAGAACCAATAAATACATGCATGATTCGTCTTCCACAAGATTTTAGAGTCAGAAGACGACTCCATCTCTCGTCTACTCTTTTCTATTATGCATGCTACATTCAGGAGTGAATTTATCACTCACGACATGATAATTATTATTAAATAGATATGGTCCCCATCGTCAAAAGTTGCACGTTATTGGCAATCATAAGATTAACTGGGGCGCTAGTAGCGTAGTTTTCTTTTCTAACCACCGTTTTTAACCGATCAGCTAAGTTAAGCAATTACCGCTAGTGGCGCTACTACAGAGCGCTTCCGTGCTTCGGAAAGCACTTTAAGGCGTCGGTTCCGATTGTTATCTTACAATGGCAGTACATAAGGCATGTTGGTATTTTGTGAATGCGCGCCTTCTAGCTACCACCCAAGTAGACAACCTGTAGCCAAGCAACCAACGGTGTGTTCAGGCAGCTGTCCTTGAGAGCCAGGAATTCTAGTTAAGCCTGAATAATATCTTCGACCACATCATTACTCACATATATATATATATAGATAGTGGTCGAAACCTAATCTATAAATTATTAAAACTAGTTTAAAAATATAACTTAATTGTTTTTTAATTAACTGTGTATAATTGAAAAATACTTCACCAAAGTTGATGAAATTAAATGAGACCAACATACTAAAATATATGTACGTCACCCAACAAAAAAAAACATCAATATGGCTCAACTTATTGTCGTAATTACCCGTGCGAAGCCGGGGCGGGCCGCTGGTAATAAGTATATAAATAAGTATTTAGACTAGACTTGAGCACCTTCCTATGTTGTGTGATTCGATTAAAAAGAAAAGTGGCCGAGTGGCCCGTCGGCACGAAATAAATGTGCAGCATGAAAAATGGGAGCTAAGATACGTCTGCATACTCCTTCCGAGAATTAAAGAACGACGAAGTGACTTTTAACAAGTCTTTAGACACATGTGCAGAAAAACTAGTAGAACTTTATGGCAGCCGAAAATCATGACCAGCTGACACCAACGTAGCAATATTAATATTGCAAATATTGCAATGTTATTAATGATATTGTTACAATTAAAATTAGAGGGAAGAACTTCCCTGTACTTTTCCTGGTTGGAGACACTACAAGAACTGCTATAGTTTTTATAACTTTGGTCTTCGGTTGATAACCGAGGTCAAACCCAATTTTAATACGCAGGCGTATATTATATAAGGCTAGTAAAAGACTGGTGAAATATATACTACATATTAACCAAACCCCAGGTCATTCAACCCTGAAACCTTAACTGGTTTATCCTTCAATTTTATTTAGAATTACCTCTGGGTGTTTGGTTATGTAAGCTTCCTGCTCAATCTGCATCGTCATTCCAAGTCTAGTACAGCATTCTCGCTGACATGAAGTTAAGGACATATCCTGGTACATTAAACCTTCAGCAGCTAAGATCTCCGAAGGGAGACCCCTCATAATCTTCGTTATTGGCATTGTGAATGATAAAAATGAACTGAACAACAAAATCAAACATGCAACACTCAAGAATATAAAATTGTTTAAGTTCTCAGCCTGTAAGTCTATATAAATTTACACCTATTGGAATTTTGACAGTTAAGGTTTTTTCAGATGTCAAGATCTTGTAGATGATTTTCTCTTTTTGATTTGGTTTTGACATTGTGTTTCAAAATACGACCAAGTACGAATCAAACTAGCACAGAGCGGGTCCCGTACCAACACAACTCATTATATTGTTTCATGTACCTATTTGCTGTTCAAAATTTCCTCATTTTTTATTAAGGTCAACCTACTGAAGTGCACATGATTGCTACTTATACGGCAAATAATATCCTCATGTCATCTTTAAATTGCTTTGGCATTTCTTGGCATTGCTAGGTCTGGAGAATAAAAAACATAACTATAATTTGGAAATATATCAACATATAGAAATAAAACATTTCTTCAAGGCTATTTTTTTCCTATCTGTTGCTTAATTACTATTTGTACAATAATAACACTAAACTTGACGCTTGTCTTAAGATACAGAGATCAACCACACATTTAAATTGCACGGGTAGGTAGATGATTTGTGGTTTGGTAAGTAGGTTGATTTTATTTATTTTTTATTGTAAATTGTAAATTAATCTTTGATGAAAATTGTAACGCTTCACCTAAGTATTACTGTTCAAAAGAAACCTTTTGAAGAAAGAACAAACGGAAAGCAGCTCTTAGTAATATTATGAAGCAGTGATGGCGCAGTGGCATTGGCTATGAACTGCCGCGCAGCAGGTCCATGATTCGTATCCCGCGCGGGCTTGAGCTTCACTGCATGGTGGAAGGGCATTTTGCGAGTGCTCGCCTGGCTAGCGACCACTCTGAAGTAGAAAATCTGTCGCCAAGCACCTAACGGTGTGTTCCGGCAGAAGTCCTTGAGAACCAGCGAAATTACAAGCACATGAGATTTAACAACTATGTCTCAAGGTGACGGGCGCAGCGCCATTCGTGACTTGTGACGAAATGCTTCTGTTACAGGCAGAGGTTAGTCCGCTTAACATCAGATGGGCCTTGGGCTTGTTCCGTCACAATAACATAAGTTTTAGCCTAGGAGAAAGTATCTATGATGGAGAAGACATTTATATTCTGTTGGTTGTGAGACAAGAATGGTAATATATACGCTTGCATTAGTTGGAAAGAGACAGCATCAGTTTGTTTTGTCCTGCTCAGCGTGTGCGATTTTTTTGTTTGCCACATTTCGCAATTGTGGCAGACAAATTTGTTCGGTGCTTGAAAGTGTTGTGTTTTTGTGTTTTTTTTGTGCTAAACAACGATTTTGATGTGTATATTGTAAATTGTAAGTTAAATTCGACGCTGCTGCTTCCACCAAATGGAAGAAATGCAGAATTCTTGGCTGTAAAACAGAACTGAACGAAATATGGAACACATTACGTATCACATGTAAGTGCTATTTTTCATTGTCTTTACCATTCTTACACAGTCTATGCGAATTAAATATGAATTTCTAATCATAGCATGAATGTCTGCGTGTTTAATTATTTGATAATCTTACATTTTACTACCAAATAACTTCTTGATTTTGAGATTATAATCCATAAAAATTAAGTAGTGTTCTTTTGTCTATCTGTCTCGCTCTACTATGATGAAATTTGTTTAGGGAGAAATGAGATTGTGAACATTGATCAAAAATTATACTTTTTCGAATTATAGCAATTTTTGGAATACCAGCTCATGACCGAAGATTTTTCCCATAAATGTGGGTAATGTTGTATGTACCACTTTTGACCAATTATGCAGTAAAATTAACGCAATTAAATTTTGATTTGCAGTTTTCATAAGGATGCTGTCCTTCATCTTGTATGGAGTCATGCAACTGGACGACAAAATTAATATAATTAAAAATTACATAATTAATTAATTAAATTGTAAGTGGTGCTAAAATGCTGAATCTCGATGTTATTCACACATATGTTTTATATACCATAAAGCTGTATATACATTATTACTTTGTATTATTTTAATTGCACACTATGAAATATTATAGGTACCTTCAAGTCACTCAACGCCGAAGTTTTCAACGGAATTTCGCATATATATGCCGCAGGACATTGGCTACATTTATTCCGAGATATTGAGTATTATCGGGGGACTACGATATAACTATTCCACGCGGTTGAGTCCACAGGAGCAAGCTAGTTATCCAATAGTACCATGGGTTAAGTTACATAGGTAACCAGTTATTTGGACCTCTTAATCTAATAAGTAAGATTTTTGGTCCCACGTCCACTAAACCAATATAAAAGTTTGCATTTTTAAATGACAGACCTTGATGAAATTTGATACCTACATATATTTTGATAGCTGAAGTCGTATAACATGTATAACAACCTTTAAGTAGATTAACATCCAACTATGCTGTAATTACCGAGGTTCTCGAAGGGATCGCGGCCCAATTGAAATTATATGTATTTTAGTAACAAAAATGCCATAGTTTTAAACTCTACCAAAATATATTATGTACGTTTAGAGCTAGTTTAAGAATCATGGTAATTTTCTAAAACTACCTGACCTGGTTTCTCTGCCATTAAGGCGGACCGTTCAATCTGTAGCGAGAAATTCAAAATTTGACAGTCTGTTTATTTGTTGCGAGATTGAATAACATTTGTAGGTATATGATTATTTTATTTACTCAAATCAGAGATCCCTTATAGAGTATTTTGTTATTGTATTTTACATATTTATATGTATCTGATTTCATATATTTCTCAACTAATCTGCAAAAACAGTTAAGAAACAAGTATATATAATGTAAGTTGATGCCAAAATACTTTATATATAGGGTATAATATCCGATTTGCGCAATTTAAAAACAATACACGTACTAAAGTTGTCCGATCTAGCAACATACATTAAATTTTGAATTCCCCGATATAACAAATTGAACGGTCCAGTCCACTTTAAGTAAGTACCATGCAAATTCTATTTTTTTCAGAAGGCGCGGCAAAATTTTTTCTAAAATCTTCATTGTAATTTGGGTAATTAGTAATTATTAGACACTGGCTATTCCGCAATAATAGGTATTTATACTCCGTCTCTATCGGGCATACGCGCATAGCTACGCCATCATAGATGCTTCCTCCTAGGTTTTAGATTACTGAACCATAAAAGTCATGTTGATTGTAGTCACGGAGGATTATGTCACTCGTGGTCTGAAAGTAGGTCGTCAAACAAGTTATTGTCATAATTTTAATTGTTTATGATAGTTTTAGTGAAAGATGCGGAAAAAGTGTAATGTTACCATATTGGCGTTATACTTTTTCCGATCCGTATACTTATCCGCGGGTTCGATTTCAAATTTTTCCATACGTTGTTATTTTGTGCAAAACATACTTGTCGCTCCGTGTCCTTACGACAGTTATATAATAGGAACGAAAGATAAGAAAAATTTAAGCTACGACTCACTCACCACGTTAGCTCAATTGGCAGAGCACGGCAGACGGATGGTTGCGGGATCGGATCCCGCTCATGGTTCAAATGTTTCCTGTTTTAGTTGTTATGTAAGCTAGCGAGGCGTTAATGCAGCGATTACAATATTAAATTAGTTCATCTGGAATAATATATTTTCTATACCTACTTTGTCTTGAACCAATTTATAATTAAGTTACCAAGATGCGATCAAATTCAATATACATTTCTTAATTCCTGAATTAAGAGTAAAACAATTTAATTTCTGGTGAAATGTTTGTCTCGGCCCGACTCGCACTTTCTCGCAACTTATTGTGAAAACACAATGTATTGATATAAACACTAACATTTCATTAGACGTTCTCATTTCTCTCGTTGTACGACAAAAACCTGTGCCATTTACCTTCTACAATACCATACTCAATTCTATAAAAAAATACACTCAGTCATTACATAGAATTCAAAAATATCTGGTGAAATATAGGTTTATACACCTCCGTCTTTAACAAAGATTTTATATCACTTTTCATTTAAACTTTATTATCATTAAGTCACATTAAAATAGCTCCCCATTGTAAAAGCGTTATGAATAATTAAAAACAATAATAATGGCGTGTAAAATAAATTAGACCTGTAATGATGTTTTGCATATTTTACCTACTAATTTAGCCCTCTGCAGTAGATCCAATTATGGATATAAGCTTCACCCTATATTAAAACGGTCCCCTTTCCTTGTACCCTTTTCATGGGATAAAAATGAAACTAATGATAAAGAACTGGTTATTTTGACGCAAAATCTTGCCGTTCAATATATGGTTAAGTTTATTATTATATTATGTCGTTTATACATTTCATATGATTGTATGCATTTGTGGTAAAATCGGTTAAGTGCGCCGGTATGGTCTGGTAATATTCCTTTTTCTATGCTAACCATAGTTTAGTTTTGCTACGTAAAGCTGTTTATCACAATTCTTAGAAACTTGAACGTGTGATGCACATCACAAAAAGATTCAGTTGAAGTACTCTTAATAGACCGGTAGCGCTAGGTTTTTAGGTTTCAAAAACACTAAAGTTGTTTATGTTTTGGATATAGTTTCCTGACCATTTGCCAAACCTTATACAGTAGTTTGTGTCATATTAGGTAGAAATTTAGGTATTTGTCATTGCGAACATTATCCGACGAAAATAAAATTCAAGTTGAAAATTTGTCTTTCATGATAATAATAAAGTGGTGTTAAATGTACATATGTATTTTGTGTCATTTCTCTCCACATGATTACTGATATTTAACCTCTACCTACTATGGTGCCTAAACGGTTTTAAAAGAATATTATAATAGGTCAAATGGGTGTTACTAGTTTCAGGTCACTGGTATTCGTTGTACATAACGTTTTGTGTCGAATTCATCCATGGCATTTAAAAGTATAGGTATATATATATATATATATATATATATTTGGGGGCTGAGTCATCCGCGTCCGTAGGAGAGTACCCTAGAGCGAGTCCCTAGGAGTGGTCCCCGGGTGGTGCTAATCAGATGACATACTGGTGGTAGGCTTCGGCCGAGGCTAGTGACCACCCACTGGACAAATCCACGCCGCCAAACGACCTAGTCGTGTTCCGGCGCGATGTCCAGTGACGCCGTATGAAAGTCGGGTCAGAACAGTTGCATCCCAAGTAGCCTGAATAAGAAGCACATCGTTCAGCCGCATTGGGTGACTAGTCGCGGAGGGTAGCGGGATCCGAGGCACGGTGCACCGCTGGCCGACCGCAGGTAGTAGGGGACCCAATTGTGACTTAGCCACTCATGTAAGGCTGTCCCGCCAACTGTGAAAAATCCCAGGAATGCGCCATCACGCCGGTCGGCAACCGGGTGAGAGGACGCGATGGACATCTCTGGGGGGGCTCGGGCGTCCCCGCAGTCTCCAGACTAGTCTCACGTCGATGTGTGCAGTTTCGATGTGTTTCGCGGGTTCTACTGGGCGTAATTCCTCGTTCTACTGCCGGCTTTCAACCTTTTTTACTCCCAAACAACATGACGTAAAACAGAAACAAGAGTAAGTTAAAACAGCGGCTGCACTCCCTCTCACTGAAAGTGCAACTCTGCAACATAAGAGGTTTGCACTCTAATCTCGTCCCTGTCCATGTTCCATGTTCTCTATAGTTTGGGCGCTGGTGGACACAGGTATTGAGAAAATTCTCTATGCTTGTGCTTACCGCTCACACAGTGGAAATCAGGAGACGACCAGGCTCACCGTATACCTCAGCGAGGTGGCGGATGTAGCTCAACAGAAGTACCCTACAGCCCAATTGGTGTTTTTGGGGGATTTTAATGGCCATCACCAGGATTGGCTATACCCATACCAAGACACCGACCACGCCGGTAGAGAGACACGAAAGCTTGCTTTAGCGTTAAATCTCACCCAGCTGGTCCAAGGAGCCACGAGGATACCGGATGTTGAGTCTCACACAGCCTATTGTCTGGATCTTCTGCTGACAACTGATCCAGACCGTTACTCGGTGTCGGTTAGTCCACCGTTAGGTAATTCCGACCATTGTCTGGTGAAATCTGTATCTGTCTACTCCCCGCCCGATCCCAGCCCTCGAGGCACCCGGCGGATGTGGCGATACAAATCAGCAGATTGGGATGAGATGCGGTCATTTTTTGCGTCTTATCCTTGGCAGTCTGTGTGCTTCTCTTCTGGTGATCCTACCGCCTGTGCAAATGCCGTGACCGATGTGTTGCGTTTAGCAATGGAATATTTCATTCCATTCTCTGACGTACTACTGTCCGGCAAAGCTCGCCCATGTATCGGTCCTGAATGTGGACGCGCTGAGGCGTTGAAACATCAGGCATACCTAGCTTGGATTGATGCTCGTAAGCATAAGGCAAAGGACGTGAAGGTGAAAATACGTGAAGGTAGTCGCTACGATCACTGTGCGCTCATATGAATTTTTAATCTTAAAATTAGAAAATGCCGCGAAAAGTTGACGAAAGTGCCGTTCGTGACCTAATTGAAGTAATTACTAACCTTAGTGATAAAGTAACGTCACTCCAAAGTGTAATTAAGAAACAAGACGAAACAATTGTGAAAAACACAGAGGAGATTGCCCGGATACGAAATGCACTTGAGGGTAACATGCAAACCGGTGGCATCACAAACACTCGAAAATCACTGGCAACAAGCGAGCCAGCTCCCTCTACATCGCAGCGCCCGATCCGGCAGGTAAAAAAGATAGCTGCTTCGACTACCGCGTGTGTGACAAAGACGGCAACAAAACAAAGAACTGCTATCGGCGAGACAGCGAAAATTGCCGAGGTGAGCCGATCTAACTTACTCGCACATTCCACTAACGAAACAACAAACTATGAGTTATCTAAAGTTTTGGCCAAAGCTTCCTACATACGGCCTGCCTACAGGTTTTTGTGCGTGGATATCTGACTTCCTGAGGGATAGTCGTTGACGGCTGCTCGTCGTGATCAAATGGGTATCAATGCCGGTGTTCCCCAGGGGTCAGTGCTCTCTGCAACGCTCTTCCTGCTGCATATCAACGATCTGCTGAAGCCCGGAACCTTTGGGTATGCAGACGACAGCACGGTTGTAGAGAGCTACACATCTACCGCACGAGCCAGTGAGCAGGAAATCCAGAAACTCAGAGAAGCTATGGTCGAACGCTTGAACTTGTCCCTTAAGGCAGTCTCTGATTGGGGCGATGCCAACCTGGTCAAGTTCAATGCCAACAAGACCCAGGCGTGTCTGTTTTCCGCTAAAAGGAGACCATTCCAACTGTCTCCTACATTCCGAGATGTATCCAATTAATGCTTCCTTTGTACAAAGCTCAAGTAAGGTCTTGTGTTGAGTACTGCTCTCATCTCTGGGACGGTTCTGCCAAATACCAGCTTGAGGCACTTGAGTCGATTGAGAGGCGCGCCAAGAGGTTAATAGGCAGCGACTTTCTGGGTGAGTCTCGGCTACAAAGCCTCGAGCACCGCCGTAAAGTCGCTTCCCTATCGGTCTTTTACCGGATACATTTCGGTGAATGTGCACAAGAACTACACGACCTAGTTCCGCCCTCCCCCCTTTTCCATCGGACGTCCAGAGAGACAGAGAGGCGCCATCCGTACATGGTTGATGTTCCCAGGACTCGTACGAAGCGCTTCGCTTCCACTTTACTCGTGCGTACTGCGAAGGAGTGGAACTCCTTACCGCTGTCAGTTTTTCCCGATGAATACAACATGGGAGTCTTTAAATCGAGAGTAAATAGGTTTCTTCTAGGTAAGCGTACTCCATCTTAGACCACACCAATGCTTAACATCAGGCAGGGTGTGGTCAAACGCAAACCTATAAAGAATAAAAAAAAAAAAAAAATGGTCCTCCTGTCTCTGTCCCACAGTCCCTGTCCCCCTGTCTCTGTCCCCCTGTTTCTGCCCCCCGTCCCTGTATACCTGTCCCATTCCCCCAGTCCCTGACTCCCTGTCTTTGTCCCCCTGTCTCTGTCTTACTGTCTCTGTCCACGTGTAACTGTCCCCCTGTCCCTGTCCCCCTGTCCCTGACCACTTTCCCTGTCCCCATGTTCCAGTCCCCATGTCCCTGTCCCCCTGTTTCTGCCCCCTGTCCCTGTACCCCAGACCCTGTCACCCTGTTAGAAACAGCGGGACAAAGACAGGGGGCAGGAACAGGGGGACAGGGACATGGGGACAGGAACATGGGTACAGGGAAAGTGGTCAGGGACAGGGGGACAGGGACAGGGGGACAGGTACACGTGGACAGAGGACAGTGGGACAGAGACAGGGGGACAAAGACAGGGAGTCAGGGACTGGGGGAATGGGACAGGTATACAGGGACGGGGGGATTGGGACGGGGGGCAGAAATTGGGGGAAAGAGACAGGGGGACAGGAACAGGGGGACATGGACAGGAGGACAGGTACTGGGGGACAGGAACTGGGGGACAGGGGTACAGGGACAGGAGGACAGGGACAGTGCGACAGGGACAGGGGGACAGGGACTGGGGGCAGGAACAGGGGGACAGGGACATGGGGACAAGGACAGGAGACAGGGACAGGGGGACAGGGACACGGGAACAGAGACAGTGGGACAGAGACACGGTGACAAAGACAGGGGGACAGGGACACGAGGACAGGGACGAGGGGCAGAAACTGGGGGACAGAGACAGGGGGAGAGGGACAGGGGGACAGGGTCTGGGGGACAGGGACTGGGGGACAGGGACAGTGGGACAGGGACAGGAGGACAGGGACAGGAGGACAGGTACAGGAGGACAGGGACAGGGGGACAGGGACTGGGGGAGAGGGACAGGAGGAATATATATATATATATATTCTAGAACACCCCGTAAGAGCCATAAAAGAAAATACAAGTTATTAGATTTTACGTCTTAAATATTATCATAGATTAAAGAAACACTATTCTGAATTTTTGGTGTTTAATTGCCATGCATGGAAATGACAGAAATTTAATAGTGTCTATTTTCCATGCATGCACAATATTGAATATGTGAACCCTAATGATTATAATAGTTTTTTGAAGCATTGGTAGCATAAAAACCCTAAATTTTTAAAAATCTTAAAATTCCACGGTGTAAAACGGCACAAAATTATTTATTGGCCTTATTTAGGTGATCCGATGAAGTTAATATTTACCATTTCAATTGTAATTTTTTTTTGATATTGTTCTAACATTCTGTCCGTTTGTCTGTTTGCACTGGATGAAAATGACACAAACTGGGTTTGCATACTACGCAGGCTATTTTAGATACGATGCCATTATATTTTTAAACTTTAAAATAATTTTGGAAGATTTGATTAGAATCAAACAAATTAGCCACAAATCATTGAATTGCTGAAAATGCAAGTGACAGATGTGGCACAAAACGCAATAATAAGCTTTATAGGTACGACTGTATCCACATGCAAGAAATTAGCAACTTTAGAATTTTTTTAACTTATGACCCCAAAATAGCGCTATCGGACTATAATTGACAACAGGTCCACAGCTGTCTTGTCAGTTTTTGATTATTTAGTTTAGTCGATGCTGTAGCATATAACATATAATAGCTGTAGTCAAATCTTCGGAACAAAATACTTATTAGTAGGTACCTAAGTGGAAAGACAATTGACAGATGCTCAGCATAGTTTTAGAGTTGGTCGTTCTTAAGATTTTTTCGCTGACTGTTCATAGATACTATGTAGGCTACCCATACTAACATCCAAGTAAATCCTTGGCATGGTCAACTATGTACGGTCTTGTTATGTATGGATTGCTTATTATTTACTGGAGCGGACAAAAATATTAGGCTCGAAAAATTATTTAATGGCTATTGGACACCAGCTGATATTGTAGCCATAATGCCTTTTAAATCTATGCGCAAAGTGCAAATCTAAGAAATAATACATATCTACCAAAAACTTCCTTGTGAGAAGAAACCTAAGAGAGTTCAATCAAAATTATTTGAAACTCATTTTCATTTCAATCCAAGTTTGGAAGACTGCAAGAAACTGCAAAGTGCCACCCGAATTGAACCCTTGTTTTTAGTTTGCTTCGAAATGAGGACGTCACAAGTTTAAATGAAAATTACGATGCTTGAAAACTATTCCGAGTGTAAGTCATATTGACATTAATTAAAAAATTTGTGATATTAAAATGAAAACGAATCTTGATTGATTTGATTTTTGAAGTTCTTTATTAACATAAGTATTCACATGTTATTTACAACTCAGCGCTAGAAACTAAGTTACAACTATCATATTCATTATAATTGTTCATTTTACAGCCTAAGATCGCCTCTTAAAACATTTAGCTAGTTCTCATTAAATATTGAATTATAGAGAGTAGTTACAAATAAAGTGACATGGACTATATTACGTGCTACTGTGCCTTTTTTACGTTTATAAAAAAGAGTAAAATTACAATAAAAACGAATCGACATAAAATTGCTGCTGCATATGCTGGTATTAAACCAAAGAGTTCCTCGGAATACTCCTCGCGATGGTAAAATATGCAAAGTGATCCAAGATTTCTACGCAGTGCCAAAGTATCGAGCTGATCAGAGAGGGCTTGATCGTAGACGATTCGAGTTGCTCTGCGTTGAATGCAAATGGAAGAAGCTGGTATGGGGAAGCCACCGCCCATAGGTGAGAGCGTACTTTATGTTAGGCCAAATTCAACACAGCTCGGTATGTCAACGCCAAATACTCAGATACTAGTTGAAGTGGGAAAGGGCATGGCTTCAAAACGGAGGAATACGATAAATACTTTAGTGGTAAACGAACAAACTTGTGACTTCTTGTGGTTCAATGTAACTAAGTGCAGCCCCACTTCGAGACATTGGACATTAAGTTTTCGATTTCAGACAAGTTTTTTCTGTGTCTCGACAACGTTTCCTCGAGAAATTTAGCACGGCTATATCTTATGAGGCATCTCTATTACTGTCATCCGCATATCAATGAATATCGCTGAGCTGTAACATGTCATTGATGTGCAAGAAAAACAGTCAGATATATTACGCATCCCTACGTTAAACCAGCACTGACCGGTTTTAATTTGGAGCATACACCGTCATTACGACTTTGATGGTCCAGTCTGCCAAAAGGCTGAAGATTCACTAGCATAATTTTACGGTAAGCCCATAGGGAGCTTCAAAAGAAGCGTTTTATGCCACACCATATCAAAGGTCTTCTCTATGTTCAACTAGCCACCAGCATCTTAATCTTGGACTCTGTAACCGTCTAGACCCTACCTACCATAAAAAAAGGTTAACGCGACTAATATCTAAAAAATTCTTAACACACATGCAAGTAATAAATTTCTCTAAGTGGTCACGTTACATTTTTTTTTTCAAATAAATTAATACCAAAGACGTGTAATTTTTTTTGTGCCATTGAAATTTTGGGAACGTTCGAAGAATTTGAGTTAAGTGCTTGGGACATTTGGTAAGATAAAGAAACTGTTGGGACGTTATTGTTTCAAGATCGTAAAATTTTGAATCGTTAGAGATAAGGGGCTGAAATTCTTAGGAGTCAAGGGTACTTTTGTCCTCAGAAACAAGTGGTCCTTTCAACACGTGAACATACATTGGGTTTAATTTTTTTGTCGCGTTGAAGTGAGAAACGAATGCTTAGTAAGAGTGAGGGAGACAAATATGTTAGGAAAGAGAGGGAATACAGCGGTACCTGCTCAAAGGAACTTGACTATGTTTAAAGGTTTGTTCAGTGGTTCGCGAACGTTTGACTGGCCAAGTAGTGTGTAGAATTATTGTTTTCTTGGCAAAAAGTCACCCGCGCGTGTGTTCATCTTAAGCTGGTTCCTGTCGCCAAATAAAAGCTAAGTACTTAGGACTTAACTAACGTTACATAAGAAGTTAATTTACATAAATTCATTATTTGATTTAAAAAAGAACAATAACTATTAAATTTTCATTAAACTAGTAGAGATGTCTCAAATAATTAAATCTACAAGTTACATCTTTAATTCTTTAATATATCTGGTAGTTTAAACGCTTTTGATTATTTATATTAAATACACAATTTTAATTAAATATTCTAACTATAATTTTATTGATAATTTATGTACATTCTGAGAATATTAAATTCAACTTGAACGATAACAATATGTTTAGTTATTATTTCTTGAACTACATTTTATTTCAGTAAATATTCAAATACTTTATTATTGATTAAATAATTGATAATAATTTATGAAGTATAAATTTTAGAACGCTAACTGAATTGTAATTGACATTTATTTACTAATACTTTTGAAAGGGATTTAATTGATTTAAAATATTAAATGATTAATTGATGATGAGCGGTTAGATATTCAGCAAGATTGAAAAATACAGGTTGGATTTCCGTCAGGGATAGAATATATTGCATAGATTAACTGTTATCTAATTGTTTCATGTTTTATATGAATGTGTTATTTTTTTGTGTGACTTTTAGGTTGATTTTACATTGGCTTCATCTGTATGATTGAAATTTAAATTAATTAAATAAAGATCTTTATTTAATTAATTATTTAAGCGTGAATAGCATTGCAGAGGTATAGGAAAATTAGACAATAAATTTTGTCTAAGCATACTTTATTTGACTGATCAAGATGAAAATGACATTACGAACATGAGAGTATAATTATTTGTTCTTTTAAAAATACAAAATTATGGTTTTGTTTCATAAGAACTTTTGTTGCAAATATTTGGCGAGCAAATGCGTAAATTTTATATTTTGCACGGACTTTAACTTTCAATAACACACTTGCCACTAGGCATACAAAGATATTCAATTGATCGAGTTGGCTCTAATTGCGCTATACGTAACACACCTATATATATATATTATATGTATGCTTCCCTTTTCGAGTCAGGCACTTTGAGATCACCAAAAGGTTAGGATGACTATAAATTTCTTAATTTTATGTCAAAATGGTGCGTTCATTGTTGTCACTCACTCAAAAAGGAGAATTTATCTGTATCTAAGTATAAAATATCGATTGGTAATCTAGACAGGGAACAAAGAGAGTGTTCTTATGTTTCATTATCAATTGATATATCTTTTTAATTAAAGATCATATTACTAAATTTGATCTAGCTCTAATGAAGATAAATTAAATACGGAGCTTAAAACTAAAAGGCCCGACTCGATATCATGGAACAAAGCCGCACGTGTAAAAGTGACGGCTTGAGCTCAAAGTAACAATGACAATAAACGAGCTCGTACCCTAAAGGTATTCTATAAATAATTCTGAAGGGTAAACTTTATATTGTAATTTTATCACTTGACTTTATTTATCAGGGAACATTTGGGCAGATCAGTATCGGCCGATCGGAGACCTGGTCAAAATATACCCTAACACTTTTATATTATATGAAAAGAATATAAGTCCTTTATGGCCATTCTTTAGCGATATTCGCTCATCAAGGAGTTTTCAGCGTGATAGCCAAGCAACGCTGCTTCGTGGGATCTACACTCAGGGTATACACTTTGTCCAGATAGAGAAAGCCATGCATACTGGCAGTTCCAAACATTAGAAACAAATTTGACACATATAAACACATACACAGCAAATAATATGTCATGAATGCTTTCAAGCTTCTCTGCACGAAGTTGTAGCAAATTTATATGCTTAAAAGAACTTAGTTAATTAAGGCACTGCGTACATAAGAAATTACAAAAGCGTAATATAGTATTAGCGAAGCGTAATACAAAGGGTTTTATGAAACAAAACACATATGATGAATTCACATATACTTTTGTTATGGTGGAACCATTTTCATAACTTCTAAGTATGACATATTGACCATACATGACGAGACATTATTCTTTTTTTTACAAAACTAACGTATTTACTTAATTATGTGAAACTATAATTTAATCTTAACGTAATTGAAGGTAGTAGTATATTTGTACAATTTTATTACAAAAGTTTTAGGTAGTTAGGAACTTCATTTGAACACGTTAGAATTTATTTTTCTCTCTACAGGACTCTTCAATCCAGTCCGACCATAGGGAAAGCAGGGATTCCTGAATTACCTGAAATACAGAAAGGTTTGATGCATGTTCAGCCAGCCGTATGTGTGATGCCTAAACTAGTTCTAGGTTCTTTACTTTGAATATTTTATGGATTCTATTTCATGTATGTATTTGTTTGTTGTTTTCTTGCAGCATTGTGTAAAAGTTTACATTACGTAAAATAATTTTTACATTCGCTATTACATCAGGAAAAGTAAATTTAGGTATTACGTTTTAACGATCCGCGGATTTATGTCTTATAATAGTGATTAAATAAAATAGGTATAAATTTAAAATATTAAATTCAAATAATAGTACAATAACACTAGACGATCACAAGAAAAAAAACAGTAGCATTAAATTGTAGGATTCTTTTATTTTGAACTAAAACTTTATACAAAATAAATTGAGTCTGATAATTTTAATTCATCAATTCAATTTCTCACATCTAATAATAGGTTATCAGGAGGTAAAGGGGGGTTACTCACAACTCCACCACCATCATCTTTAGATACGTAAGGTATGCGTACGTAAGGTATACTAAAAGATTACCAGTTGAGCAACAGCGACGAAAACCAATGCTTACGGTTGCTTATTATTTGGTGCTTCTTAGATACTGCAAGAGCTGGTTGTTGATAATATATTCCATTATCTTGGAGACCGAACAGAGTCGTTATGGCTATAGGGCAGTACTTCAACGGATCTGGGTGGTCACCTTTTTTGGGGATAGGGTGCACCAAAGCTGTATCACATATTTTTTGGACAATGCTTGATCTTTAATAGAACCCGAAAAGACGCATTAGAACCGCCCTCAATACTGGAGTTCAAGTCCGCAGTATACAGTATACAAGCAGGGATGCTATCAGGCCAAAGAAAACAGTGTGTTACGGTACTTACACAGTACTAGCAAATTAAATCGGTAAGTTTGTTGATGAAATCCCTTGGTCATACAAAGTCGAGTTAGACGCAAAGAGAAAACCTAGAAGATTGGCCTTCTCCTTCACGGTGTGGGCTCGTGTGTTATTCTTTCTGTGGAGAGGTGGTAGAGATGAGTAATAAAATCTAACATGCTTCCGGGTCAGGTGTAGGGTTAGGTTCGGAATAAATCGTTTTCTGTACCATGATTGAGTCCTAAATATTTGTCTACATATAACTTTGGAACGCCTTATTTGATCTTTATGCTATTTGGTATGACATATATATTACAAGCAAGCATTTGACCGCTGTCTCACCTGATGGAAAGTGACGACGCGGTCGACGCTGTAACATGCTTGCCCAGCAGATACCTATTTACTCTGTACTTGAAGACCTCCAGATTATACTTATAGCTACGGTGTCTCGGTCCGGTGTGGACGTACTGGCGGTGAACGAGACGTGGGTGCACGCGGGGCAGGAGGGGCGCGCCCGCCATCCCCAGCTACCGGCTGCGGCACACGCCGCGGCCGCGTGAGCACCGCTCCCGCGGCGGCGGCGTGGGCTTCTACGAACTTCTGTGAACGTAGAACTCTTTTTTGACGCGCTTTCTGATTCTGTTAGTTCTATTCCTGAATATGATCATTTAATATTGTTAGGTTATTTTAACATTAATTACTTAGAAACTTGTGACTATCGAACGAGCAAATTAAACACCTTTCTTACAAGCTTTAATCTAAAACAAATAGTCACGAAGCCGACTCACTTCACCGATACGAGCCAAACACCTATATATTTGATATGTTCTGACTTGCAACCTAAAAATATTGCTTCAGGTTTAGTGGGGACCCTCCACGGTCAGTGTTTGGTAGTCTGTGAATTTCATTTCAGGCAGTTGAAACCGGATCCCGAACCGTCACTTACAGGCCTTATAAAGATATCTGCATGGTAAGTTTTAATAACGATCTGCAGTCATTAAGGTGGGATCTAATAGCGCAGCATAATAACGTGAATGAATTAGTAAAAGATTTCAATCGCATTGTTGTTTCTCTCTTCGACTGCCATGCACCTGTTAGAACGGTTGTTATCAAAGAACGCTCTTACCCGTGGATTACTGATACAGTAAAGCTGATGATGAGATTGCGTGATGAGGCCAGTGCAGAGTACCATAGAACTAAGTCTGACACTAAGAAACAATTTTACAAGTCCTTAAAATCCACAGTTAGTCAGGCTCTTTTCTATGAGAAGTCAGCATATTTTAAACAACATATAAACAACAACTATCGGAATTCGAAACAGCTCTGGAAGAATCTTAAGCGGACTCTACTGCCTGGCAACAACTGCGAACTGCCATGTTTTTTTAATAATGCTGATGAAATAAATAATCACTTTTTAACATTACCTACTAAATCTAACATATTAATTTCACAGTTAACGTTTTTCGAGCATCACAGGTTCAGCAAGGCGGTGTTTCATATGGAACCAGTCAGTCAAGATCGCCTTGTTAAAATTATCAAAGGTCTGAAGTCGAATGCTACTGGTTGCGATAGTATCAGTCTTGATATGCTGATAAGGACATTGCTATTCACGATATATGCTATACAGGCTATGATTAATACATCTATTGGTACTAAAATGTTCCCTGATGTTTGGAAATTAGCCATAGTAAACCCATTACCAAAGCATTCTAGCCCGGTAGAGTTAAATGACCTTAGACCTGTTAGTATTTTGCCGTGTCTGTCCAAAGTTTTAGAAAAATCTGTGTGTATTCAATTAACCGACTTTCTTGAAAAGAACAACATTTTGCCGGAAGGACAATCAGGCTTTAGAAAGGGACGTAGTACAACAACTGCTCTACAAGATGTGACAGACAATGTGCTTAGTGCTCAAAACCAGGGAATGTGCACAACCCTAGTTTTGTTAGATTTTTCCAGGGCTTTCGATTCTATAGATATTAATTTACTTTTGTCAAAATTAAGTTTCTATGGGTTCGATGCTGAAGCTGTCCAATGGTTTGATAGCTACCTTAGTGACCGGTATCAATATGTGAAAATCGTGCAATCTGATGGCAGTTTGCTGGCATCTAATAAATTAGCAGTAAACAGGAGGGTGCCCCAGAGCTGTATTTTGGGCCCAATTCTTTTTATTTTGTACTCTGCTGACATAATAACGCAGATTTATAATTGTAAGGTCCATATATATGCGGATGACATTCAAGTCTACATCTCATGTAAACCATGTGACATTGATAATGCTATTTTGAACCTAAATGTGGATCTTGCAAGAGTGGCTTCATGGTCCACAAGTAACTGCCTATTGCTAAATGACCAAAACCAAGTACCTCATTTTCGGTAGCAATCATCAACTCGCTAGTCTCATGCCGTCGGTAGGCGTCACATTACTGGGCGAACCTATAGAGCGGGTATACGAAGCGCGTAACCTAGGTCTGCTCATGGACTGTGAACTGCACTATGAAAAACACGTGGCCAATTGTATAAAAAACTGTTTTATAAGTTTTGTACAGAATGAGACCCTACTTAAAGGAATGTATGCGCAATCAGCTGGTAGAGTCGTTAGTTTTGTCAAAGCTGAATTATATGGACACAGTATATGGGCCGAGGCTCCTCGCCAAAAATAAAAAGCTGATACAACAAGTGCAGAACGCTTGTGCCAGATTCTGTTTTGACATCCCGTGGAGGTCGCATGTGACACCATTTCTCAATAAGAATCTCTGGTTGAAAATGATGCACCGTCGCAGGCTGCATTTAGCGTGTCTGTTGTTCGGAGTCATCAAGTACCACAAGCCGTTGTATCTCAGCGACAAGTTAAAGTGGTTGGCTTTGCGTCGGCCTCAAAGTTCCCGAACTTGTTCGATGCAGCTGATGACGGAGCGGCATTTCTCAGCCGCGTTCAGAGGATGTTTCCGTTACGCTGCATCGAAATGTTGGAATAATATACCACCGCCGATTAGGATCCTGCATTGTTTGTATAGTTTGAAAAATAATATTAAGAAGTTTATTTATGCACACCAGAAGAAAGAGGAACTGTTGGTTCAGGACACCAGTGCACTCTAATGTTTAGTTTTATAGAAAATATAAAAAGTGCTAGAATGTATAATAATATGTATATATAATATGAAATATGTATAATAATTTTGATTTGTATTTTATTTCTTTTGATATAAAATCAGTAAAATGTAGAACTGTGCAATATATACTATTTTATGTGCACATCCGGAATTATGCTGAGCTGAGGCCGAGTTTGTGACACACACTGTATTATTTTTAATTTTTTGTTAATTATATTTGATTTGTTTATGTTGCAAATAAACGTTATTCTATTCTATTCTACATATATACAAAATTGGGATGCCGGGCTAGTATGTCCCCCATCTCATCCCCTGTGTGTCGTAAGGGACGATTAAGGGTACAATATCAGAAGGTGGGTTGCAGCGCTTTCTATGGAAGTGCTATCTTACATTGCGATCCTCAAGACGCCTGTCAAGCATGGAGATTATGGTAAAACTCTTCTTAGTGTTCTTAAAATTTTCGTGTAAGTATAATTGTGGAACTAAAAATGCCAGTCTTTAAATATTTTTTGTTAATTTTTTGCTCTTTACCCGAGATTCCCGTATGTGAGACTCTCAACCTTCGACAAAAGATCAAGATGGGCGCTCTATTATCTAGGAACGAATACTTGGTGGAAAAGTTCCTGACCCTCATTAATGAGGATAACGAATAACACAGGAGGTTTTTTTTAATATTACATAACAGAATATATTAATATAAAAAAATAGCTAATGAACCATCATGATGGATTCCCATGCCTTTTTCTCTGTTTTATTGTTTAGTTTTTATATTTTGAATAGCATAATAATTGTGTTAAGAAATGTTTCTTAGTATATTGACTATCCAAGGTGGCGGCGCTGATATCACATAATAAAGACATAAAAAAAAAAAAAAATTGCCGTGCTCAATCAGGTTCATGATTCGATTCCCACCGCCAAGTACCAGTGCCAGCTAGTCAGCTACCACCCTCAAGTAGAGAATCTATCGCCAAGCACCTAACAGTATGTTCCGGCATCAGTCCTAGAGAGCCAGTAAGTGATTACAGGCACATGTGACTTAACATCTGTTTGTCTCAGGTGTTGGGCACATCTGTTATAGGCAGAGGTTATCGCTTAACATCAGGTAGGCTTCATGCGAGTTTCGTCACAATGCCATTTAAAAAATAAGATAATGAATAGATTCAGAGGTTACTTTGCGGAAATCCATATATAATAATAACAAATATTTTAAAAATATTTTAGAAAACTATAAATTAATATTTTAATAAAACACTTAAAAAATATAAAAATATATCTAGTGACACTTCCGCCTAATTTTCCTGTTAAGCCGACGACACAAACAACACGCAGCCAAACGGGAAGAATTCTCGACGCGTGACACTTCTACACGAAGCATCCTCAGGAGATCTTGATTCTACGAGCGCACGATCGATACGTCTCGATTTGTTATTATTAAAAAATAAAAATCCTACTCATATCGCGTAATTGTATATTGCTGCACATTAAGCGCACAAAAGAGTGCTATTGACTCAAAACATATAAAAACTATGGAATATCTACCATTGATGACTATCCCCAATGAAGGTTGGTGTCAGATAAGTGGCTGGCTATAAAATATATTTATAGATAGTATGTATTATATCTAGGTTGCTTGAAAAGTGGTAAATTCTGTCACCAAACACCGAACGGTATGTACCGGCAGACGGCTCTCTGAGCCAGTACCTGTGGCTGCGCTGTGGTGATTCGTCTTTCAATATGTTACATTGTGATACACACACAAATAGGTAGGATATGGGTAAGAAAATGAATACGAGTAATAATAGATCATTATCTCTTACAAAATTTAAATTATTTTATTTATTTATTAAAAATATAAGCACGGCATTACAGTTACACCAATGCGCCGTGATATACAGACATATAATTTACAAATTTATAATAAAGTACATAATTATTGAAATAAAAAACATTTTGGATTAAATAAAATAAAATGTAAATTAAAAATAATGAAAATATCGAATTTATGAATATACTGACTATACTAGAATATACTATATGAAACTTTAATATATCGAATATATATTAAAGTTTCATACATATATTCAGACTCAATTTATAAGAGCTAAAAAGCTTTATAAATAAGTATTGCGATCTTACAAGTTGCGTACATTCTGTCTGGCAAACTTTGGCAACAAAACTAAAAGCTTCTGAGCAATCTCTTAGGTGATTCACTCACAAACTTATAATTAATTAAGGTAGTGTATGTGTTCAGGTATGTTAATAGAAATGGTATACACTTTTATTTAATAGGTTTCTATTGTGAGCAATTGTGCATTGATAGCTATGCTACCTATACCACTTAAATAATATACTCGTGAAACATTTTGTTTGTTTAAACATATGTAATTTAGGATGTAAGTACCATATTGTTATAGTAATTAAACAACTTTAAGCGGGATAAATCGCGTCAGGTTACTTACGTACAACATTACTATATTATATATCAGAAAAACGTCCGTATTATACCAAAATAACTTTGATTGTAAAATCATATACTTACTATAATAATATATCAAAGTTATTTTCGTATAAACGAAAATAACTATGATTGTAAAATCATATACTTACCACAATAATATATCTATACCGGAGATCAATGCAAAGCAATATAGCACCATCTAGGCTAGCATTTGATATCAAAAGAAAGAATACGAAATTCATCACTCCTAGTTAGTCGTTCCGGAATCCCCATTTTAATATTAAAAATCTTATCCACAGTTCAATACCAGCTTACCTATAAATAGGCATCAGAGAATACTACGGCACATTTCGGTAACTCTTTGCACTTTCATGTCATCTAAATGCATTTGTTCATGGTTATTAACATCGTGACCAAAAAGCCAAAAAGAGAATATAGAAACAGAGTCCGTAGTTATGTCGTCTTTGACGTTCATTATTTTTAACAAGATTTCTCGCTGTAGCGTACATAGTTGAAAGAAAAACAGACTTCGTACCTAGCTCACAGTGAATTTCTTGTTTCAATCGAGTTTTTATTTTTAAGATATTTTCCAAACTGAGGTACAGTTTCTTTCCGCTCTGTGCATTATATATAATAATTAATATCAAGTTTTGTTTATAGTGCTGTAATTTATGCTACGATCAGAGCGTAACGACATCTATACGAATAAAGATATGTACGACATACCAAACAATAAAGATAGTAAGTAATCACTATAATATGTGACCAAGTTCAAGTTGCTAAAAGTTATTATAGTTTCATTGAAAAAAATGGCTGTGACAGCCATTCAGACGGATATTATAAAGCTGTAAGTAAATAAGGGTTCTTTGTTTGATCATTCTTATCATCACCAGGAAAGTTACAGTAAAATCGTTACAAAATGCGAAATAACCTATACAGAATAATATAAACGCCGGAATGAGCCGGCTCGAGTAACCAAAATCGAACTCATGCAAAATGCAGTTACCTTCCCTTGCCACCACCCACGCCCCGTTTATAAATGATTCCGGTTCAATTTCACCAAAGCGCACCCGCTCGTATATTGTTTGACTTGTGGACGCTACTGAGCTAACCATGGTCACTCCAGTTTTACCTCTTCGCATTGTAGGAACTCCAACTTAAGCATAGAACATATAATAATACTACGTACTTAAGATAGATAGATATACACTTTATTGAAACACCTTAAAAATATTTTAAGCAGAAACACAATTAAAAATGATGTAACAATTGGCGGTCTTATCGCTAAAAGCGATCTCTTCCAGACAACCATTGGGAGGAGAGACATAATTGAAGAGATGGCGGTGAACAAGATAATATAGTACTTACAATGCCAATTAACTTATATATTACCTACATTAAAGAAATAAGTAAATAAAATTAGAATACTAATATATCTACATAAACAAATAATATACATATACATATAATACATGCACATATAAAATATTATATAAGCATACATAATAACATACAACATAATATTTTGTTTGTTTTTATTCAGTATATATATATAAATAATGAATGATGTTCACGAGTATAGGACTCACATTAACAATGGAACAGCGATTATATATATTTATAGGGAGCTAACGAGATACTAGATAAAAGGCTTTTACACGCTCGTTGAAAACATCTAGTGACTGAGCACGCTTTATTTCAAGAGGCAGTGCATTCCACAGTCTAAGTTTAAATTGTAGTCTGTAAACTAATTTTGAGTTACTAAGCAATATTGTATGAGAAATGCTATATTATTCAATGGCTTAAGGTTTGTGTCATTCTAGCGGCTTACTAACTTACATTCGTATTTTTTTAATACCAAGTGAACCGTTGAAATTTTGCGTGCATATTCTTTATATCTAAGCATGTGGTTGGACGTTTTCATTTTATTTATTGTATATCTAAATGTATAAGTTAGTATGCCCACAGAAAACGAGTATTCGGAATAACTTTGAACATAAATAATTATACCGAAAACTAGCAAACTAGAGCATAGATCTACTAGCAAACTAGGCTCTAGGACATGCATGCAAAATCTCACTGAGTTAGAATACTTGTTATTTAGAATATATCGAAACTAAATTTATTATGACATTTCCCTTAAGTAAAAAGTAGGGTGCCATCACTACAGATGGCTTCATGATCTTAACTTTTAAATAAATTTCAGTTAATGAGCAGGTTCTCTAATCGACTGCATGTTTTTTTTTTGTGTTTCTAACTCGGTTATTCCGCCAATTATGAATTGATTTTGACTGTCCTTTTTTGTAAGGTAGACGACGAATTTGAATGGGACCTCCAAGGTGGTCCCATTAAAATTTATATATATGCGTACCTGTATAACGTAATGGTAATTGTAACTATTGGAGGTAGTCAAAAGGATTTTAGGCGAGTGATGGTGATCACGCAAGTAGAATGCAGCACTAAAAATACTGAAAATGTATTTTTAAACAGTATCTAAACATACAGATTAACTTGGCCGTAATGCCCCTAGCCCCATATAAAACTCTCGAGCTTTCTTATTGTCATGAAACCCAAAGTGGGTACGTATTTTTTATTTATTTATGGCATAGCACACATCTCATGCAAGTTCAAGCAAGGAGTTAACACGCAATTCGAAAAATTGTCTTAAAATGTTATCTAAGAATGCCCTCGTTTCTGAACAAAACATTTGTATAATCTGTGGTGTAGGAAAAAGACCGCCATCCCCTTAAAAAAAGTTCACGTATTTCGTAATAATAGTTGTGCTGACTAAAGCTATAATTCATAATTATTCACTCGCAAATGTGATGAAAAACATTGAATGTTTCACGGGGGGTACGGGCATTACGAACTTTGACTCAGAAAGCCCTCAGTATTCAACTTAAAACTTCTACTAGAGCATCGATCGTAATTCCTTATACTGCCCTTAATACACAATGTACTATAAAAAATCGGAACTGACTTCCAACACGGAACACTATGAAATAGCTTGTGGAAGTCGGACCATGATAACATGAAGTCTATGACTTGGATCAGCTACTGACTTTAGCAAGTTATTTAATACTTTTCAAGTTAGGAAATTGGTTCCGTTTTTTGAAAAATATTTTTTCCTTGATTATTGCGTAAATGATACATTTTCATTATATTAATTAAAACATAGGATTTTCATGCTTTTTATTTTAAAAAATTCGTCACAGTCGACTTTGTGTGTGATGCCATCGACAATGTAACATGGTTGATATTTTACTTATAACAATGTATCTTTTTACCCGTGACAGATACACGTGCATGGAAAAAAAAAATATACGAATTTATAGGTACAAGTGGACTACTTAGTAACTTTCAGCGATAAAAACTCGCTTACCGTTTTCCTTATCACGTTATTTGATATAAAAATACTTTTCTACCTTATCACCATCCGACGATTGAAAATAATAATGAAAATTCTTATAACATTAGACAAAATCATAGAATAGTGAATATGGTAGCAACACCTCGAAATTATCATCATACGTCGAATGTGGACTTAGCGTTAATTTCGTGATTCGTGAGTGGCGTGTGTACTGAGGATTCTTCACCTTGCCGGGTACAGAATTAGGTTGAATTTTTTATTAGACGCAGGTAGATGGCGCTGGGAGAAGGGAGACGGCACAGTCGCCAGCTCGCCCTGCATATTGCATTAGATTTAAATTGTTTACGTCGTTAAGAAAGAAAGTTTCCCCGAACTGGGTGGGAGTCACGAAAGTTTTGCGCGTTGACGACGCAATGTATACTGACGTAAGCTGTCTTAATAAAAATTACATTTTGTTTTTAAAAGATGCGGGTAGATTACAGGGCAGATGGCAGAATACAAGTAATGATCACAATTGAAATTGACTTAAATGATAAAGGATAAAAAGTCAAAAAATGTGACTACATAATCTTCAAATACTTTACATCGAAGCCCTCGGCTTGACGTTTTTTTGTGATTTAATAAACTACAGTTTTCTGGAAAAATATTACTGTTGAGACTTGCAAAATATACATAACATATTTATTAAAAGTCTGACTGATTCTAAAAATAGACAACTGAAGCGTGAAACTATCAAATGAAATTCACGTAGGTATTGCCTTTGACACAAGAATTTACAAACATGGAAATATTTCTCAACTTTCCTCATACGAGCGACGAGCAAACTAGAGAAATGTTTAATTGCACTCCTACACCACATTAATATTATAATATTACCGTGCCTACACTTTCTTTACTTGTTAGGAAGGTACTTCACTAGCGGAAATTTTCACAAATAAAGCATTTTTGAAGCAGTGATGGCTCAGTGGCATTGGATATGTACTGCCGCGCAGCCGGTCCATGGTTTGAATCCCGCTGGTGAATTTAAAAAGACGTGAACTGCACCTACCTACTTCGTCCGTAAAAAACTTCAAGAATCACTTGTGTTGCTGGTATCAAACTGGTGCGCCTTCTTCATTGAAAATCTGATACTGCTAAGATCTCTTCGCAGTATCAGATATTTAATACCCAAGCATAACCTACAAACGAGTACAATTCTAATACTTACATAAATTACACTTTAAAGGAATCATGTGAAATATAATTGCGACTTTTTTTTGGGGTGACGAGTGCAGAACAGTATCATGCAAAACTTTTGAGTTTCAATGCATTGAGATGAAAATATAATTATACCGAATATATATATTATGCGAATTTGCAATCGTCGTGGCCTTTGACGAAATGTTTTTACGTGGATTATAAAAACACGAGCTCCTGCATACACGTTCGCGTGTTTTTATTTCTATTTCAGCAATGGTCGACATCTATGTTCTTGCGTAATTCACATAGCATATATGTTTTAATGTCTTCATTTTTTCTCTCAAAGCAACAAACCACTTACGAGAAAACGAATACAGGTGCATTATGATATTATAATTCTCATAAATAAATGTACTCAAACAATGTTTTCGTTGCAAGGAACCGGGTACTTTTTAAAAAGGTACAAACACATTTGCTAAGATGTTATTTTAGATGTGATAGTACACCAGTTTTTTTTTTACTGATGGAAGGTATGCCTTTATTAAACAAAATACTACGAACTATATACAACGCTACAGCTACTACAATAAAAGCATTTAGACAATCTATAAGTCATAGCAGACTGATGGGCAATCTAAATGCTCCAGCCCACTCCCAGTATTGAATATCTATTTTGGTTTTAAATGATTCGCTAAGCTTGGTAATTTCAAAAGAAAACCCGGTTATTACAATCGGTTATCTGTATAAAAACACCACAAGTGAATGTAGTGTCAGTTGCTGTAATGAGCAAGAGTACGAATGTGAAAACGCAATTTCAATTATACCACTTGTCTATTTGACTCATGCTCAAAATACCGCCACAGAAGTGGTGCGAGACCAATCCCGAGTATCATTGTTTACATAATAGCTGCTTTTCTCGGCACTCGTCTTAAAACTCGTACGAATTGGTAAATTTGATTTAAACACTGCAGTACATGCATATGCTTAACATATTTCTTAGCATATCGCCCACGTGGCCATTTATGGTATCGTCAGTTCCTAGAACATGCTAAATGAAAACCACAAAAAAAATTTTTTTTATTCACAAAATTTTTATTATGTAAGTAATCTCTTTATGTTTTTGTAATGAAATATGTTCAAGGCCCACCCAATGTTAAGCGGTAACCTCTGCCTATAACAGATGCATTTCGTCACAAGTAACGAACTGCACTGCGCTCGTCACCCTGAGACATACTGTTGTTTGAGTGTCGTGTACCTGAAATTTTATTGACTCCCAAGGACTGCTGCCGGAACATACTGTTAGGTACTTGGCGACAGATTTTCTTCTGGAGGGTGGTAGCTAAGCAGGTGTACATTCGCAACAATTGCAACCAACATGCGGTGAAGCTCAAGATGGCGGTGAATATAGACCTGTGGCACCGTAGTCTATAGCTATAACTTCTCCCCTATCATTGCTTTACATTGTTTTGTGATGTCATATATAGTTAGCTAACAGAATTTGATGACGATGTTTGCTTACATCCATACTTGTCCTTGAGAGCCAGTAATTCTAGGTTAGCCTGTACAACATCTTTGACCACATCATCACTTACCATTAGGTGAGATAGTGGTCAAAGGCTAACCTATCAAGCATATAAAAAAAAAATACTTGTCGTAGGTGAAAGGCAGAGGTGGAATAATCTAAGCATCTCTATAATCTAGTCGTTGCCACTAACTGTCTAGGAGTAATTTTATATTAACATGTTTTTACATGCAACTGGAACTTTTCCTCTGTGAGCAGCGAGCACTGTCATATGTTTAGGAGTTTTGTGATAAAATCGCGCACAATTCCATAAGAAGGATATTTTATGTATCTTTGCTTACCATTTTCTACGTCATATTTTATGAAGTCGCAAATTTAATTATGAAGTTGCTGCTGAGAGCTTTGTACTCAAATTTTGAAGTCACTATTTGGTGGTGTCTATTTTACTCAAATTACCAACTGATATCCCATGACATTATTAATTTTCTTATATTGCAAGACTGCTCGTTTAAACCACATTCTACGCAGGCAAAGCTCGAGCAGGATCTCGACAACAATAATTGTTTCATGAATATTTGATATTATAGTTTTACGGATAGAAGGGTTGAAATGTTACTTAAATGATAATAATTTAAAAATTTTAAAAGCGAATAAAGACAGGAAGGAACTTTGTAACTACTTTTAAATTAGGACAATGGTATTACTTTTTGCTAGGTGCTTTGTTATGATTACATTTGCCTATTATATTCTTAGAATGTATTCAAAGCATGAATTGTAAGTGTTTTAAAATATCTGCGTTGTTCCATTGTTCATTTTATAACCATCGTAATGATTAGCTCACGCGCGAACACGAACCGATATTGTTACGTAATGAAATAGAATAATCAGTCCAGCACTAACACTGCCCTCGAAACCACACGACATGAAGTTAATAATTTTTGTGCTGTTGATATTATCACAAAACATCAACGTTAACGGTTCTTTTTTAAGTTATATGACTGGAAGATTTAATGAATTTGCTAGTTACATCTCCCAGGCCTTTAAAAATGTCGGCGATAAATTAAAAGAGTACTTAGTGGGTCGGTACGTAGGAACTCCGGATGCGAAGAGCAATCGTCCAGCAAGTCAGCTCCATAAACATGCACTCAGTGATTTTGTATTTAAACGAGCTGAAGACAGTGATGTGAACGTAATATATGACATGAATGAAATGCATATGGATCCCTCACGTCTGCTAGGGACACCACAACTGGCGTATTGGCACGGCAGGGACATGGAAACACATATAATACAGACAAAAGACGGTTATTTCTTGACTGTTCATCGCATTACAACAAATCCTTACCTGCAAGCAAACAGGACGGTACTTCTCCATCATGGATTACTCGGAAGTTCAACAGACTGGGTATTGCTGGGACCGACAAAATCTTTACCCTACATATTGTCAGATGCTGGTTTTGACGTCTGGATCACCAATGCAAGAGGTAATTACTATTCTCGTGGTCATTTATCAAGGAATCAAGAGTGCGTGGACTATTGGAAGTTCAGTTGGCAAGAAATGGGAGAACTTGATCTGCCGGCCGTCATCGATTACATCAGAGAGAAGAAAAATTTAACGGAATCTATCAACTTTATCGGACACTCAATGGGTGCTACGGCACTTTTAGTGTTGTTGTCAACAATACCAAAGTACAACGAATATTTGAGGCTAGGGGTACTTTTAGCACCATTAGCTTACATGGATCATGTGGATGGCCCTATGAAAGTGATGACCAGTATGTCAGAAGAATTAATAAAGTTGATGGGCAAGGGTGAGTTTCTACCTTCTAGAAAAGTTCCGAGTTGGTTGGCCTCCAAGTATTGTAAAGGACCTAAAATATTCTGCAGTAATCCTCTACTGTTTCTAACTGGTATTTATCAAGATCAGAGATGGAATAATAGTTTCATTGCCAGACTACTCTACCACATACCTGCAGGTGGATCGACAAACACTCTTCTACATTACATGCAGGTCGCTTACAACGGCAAGTTTCACAGATTTAATGACCCGGATTCAGAATTTTCACTAAAGCAAATCACTTTGCCTATAGCTTTGTTTAGTTCTAGTGAAGATTGGCTCGCTTCAATACCCGATGTACTTAAACTATATTTCAGTATTTTGAATCCGATAGATCATCAAATTATAAGAAATAGAAACTTTACTCATGGCGATTTCGTGTGGGGGGCTGATGCAAATGCTTTGGTATTTGAAAAAATCGTGGCATACTTGGAAAGAGGATTAAGCTGGAATATGGCAAAAGAAAACGAAATATAGACATCCATTGAAACCCAAAATTGATATTGGAGGGAATCTATGACAATTATTTTCTTTATGTTTTATATCTATATATTGTCAAATGAGGTAAAAAGATTGTCAGGCTATAACAGTCTAACGGAAGTAACTACGTTACAACCTGTTTGCGACTCGTATATAATTTACAACAAATGTAAAGTTACCTATCTGCCTGCTATTCTAAAATATGAGTTTCTTTTTAAGGGAATTCTATAAATGAACAATCTTTACTACTTATATGACAACATCATATTTATATATTACTTTGCACTGGTTAAAAAAGTACGCAATGAAGCAAATTTTTTTTTTTTAAGGCATAGGGGGGCAAACGAGCAGGCGGCTCACCTGATGGTAAGTGATCACCGTCGCCCACAAACCAGAGGTCTCGAGGATGCGTTGCCGGCCTTTAAGGAGGGAATATGCTCTCTTCTTAAAGGTTTCTAAGTCGTAACTGTTCGGAAATACTTCACCAGGCAGCTGGTTCCATAATATGGCAGTGCGAGGTAAAAAATGCCGTGAAAATCGCGAGGTTGTGGACTGCCAGACGTCGACATGAAATTGATAAAACATCGTGCTTTGTCGGGAAGTCCGGTGGCGAAATTGAGCTGCAGGTAGTAAATCGAACAGTTCCTCAGAACACTCCCCGTGATATATGCGGTAAAAGATGCAGAGTGACCCAACATCTCTACGCAAAGCCAAAGGGTCGAGCCGACCGGAGAGAACTTGATCGTCGACGATTCGAGTCGCTCTGCGTTGAATGCGGTCAAATGGAAGAAGCTGGTACTGGGGAGCTCCCGCCCAGAGGTGAGAGCAGTACTCCATGTGAGGTTGAACCTGAGCCTTATAAAGTTGCAGGCGATGGGCCGACGTGAAGTACCGCCTCGCCTTTCCGAGCACACCAAGCTTCTTAGAGGCTAACTTAGCCTTATCTTCCAAGTGACAGCGAAATTGAACGACGTTCGATATGTCGACGCCAAGTACTCCGATGCTGGCTGAGGTAGCAAGGGGAGTGTCTTCAAAACGGAGGGATACGACAAAGGGGGATATCTTAGCGGAAACTTGTGTCTTCTTGGGGTTAAATTGGACTAAGTTCAATTGGCCCCATTTCGAAACATTTGACAACATGGTCTCGACTGAAGACACAAGTTTGTTCCGACTCTCGACAACGTTTTCCCGAGAAATTTTAGCGCGGCCGGTGTATGAGGCATCTCCGGTACTGTCATCTGCATAACAATGAATATCGCTGAGTTGCAGCATGTTATTGATGTGCAAGAGAAACAGAGTCGGAGATAGCACACAGCCTTGCAGAACGCCAGCATTAATCGGCTTTAAGTCGGAGCATGCACCGTCGACAACGACCTTAATACTCCGATCTGCCAAAAAACTGGAGATCCATTCGCACAATTTCTCGGGAAGCCCATAGAAAGGAAGCTTCGATAGAAGCGCTTTATGCCACACCCGATCAAAGGCCTTCGCTATGTCCAAACTAGCCGCCAACGCCTCACCCTTGGAATCCACCACCTCCGCCCATCGGTGCGTAAGATATACTAAAAGATCACCAGCTGAGCGACCACGACGAAAACCGTACTGGCGATCGCTAATCAGCTGGTGCTCCTCTAGATACTGCAGGAGCTGGTTGTTGATAATGGATTCCATTATCTTGGAGAACAGAGACGTTATGGCTATAGGGCAGTAATTGGACGGATCTCAGCGGTCACCTTTTTTAGGGATCGGGTGCACCAAAGCCGTCTTCCATGTTTTCGGGACAACGCCTGATGAGTAGCAGAGCCGGAAAAGACGCGTCACCGGTGTGAACTCTGGAGCACAAGTCCGCAGCACTATCGGAGGGATGCCATCTGGCCCACTCGACTTATGAATGTCCAAGGAGAACAGTGCTTTACGTACTGCACATTGCCGGAAAATTATATCCGGCATCGAAGTATCACACCATTGTATAGGCGGTGGTGAGTTCCCTTGGTCATCCAAAGTCGAGTTAGACGCAAAGAGAGAGCCCAGAAGATCGGCCTTCTCCTTTGCGGTGTGGGCCAGTGTGTCATTCTCTCTGTACAGGGGCGATAGGGATGACTGACAAAATTCCCCTGGACAGCCCTGGCAAGAGACCAGAACGCACGTGTTCCCGAAGGAAGGCGGGCTAATCTCTCGCCAATTCTGCCGATATGCTCCGACTTCGCTCTTGCGATTACTCTTTTGAAGGACCTGGAGGCAAAGTTATATTTCTTTTTGAGATCGCTGGTATTTAAATCCTTAGATGCCACTGAATCGGCCCAAGCTTGGTAACGCTCTCGTTTATGGCCAGAGGCCATTTTACAAGAGCGACCAAACCAGGGCTGTGACCTGCCAGCGATGGGCACTGTAGAATATGGAATAAAGAGTTCCATACCCTGAAGCACCACATCAGCAACATAGTCAGCAGTGACATCTGGATCATCCGGCAAGAAGCAAACTTGCCCCCATGGGTAGGATGCAAAAAAGGACCGCATCCCGTCCCAATCTGCTGACCTATAGTGCCACACGCGACGACAACCTACAAAATGGGGTCGAGTTGGGCGTGTAACCGGCACTGAACTCCGGATCAGGCAGTGGTCCGACGATCCGAGGGGAGCGTTAACGGATACTGTGTAGTTGTCCGGGTGAGAGGTCAGCAGAAGGTCCAACAGGGAAGGTGTATGATCATCCACATCTGGGATTCGCGTAGGTGAGGTGACCAGTTGTGTCAGATCATACGCTAAAGCGAAGTCGTGAACAGATCTCCCCGCATGATCGGTGGTGCGCGAACCGAGCCATTCGGCGTGGTGGGCGTTGAAATCGCCAAGTATCACGATCTCTGCGGTGGGGATCTGCTCAAGCACGGAATCTGTAGCCATCTGTAGGTGCTCCACGAATCGATCTATTTCGGCATTACCGTTGATATGAGACCTATAAAGGCACGCGTAGATACGCGGATGGTCATCGCAGACTACGCGCAACCAAATGTCAGATAGGCCCCGTCCTTCAAGCCTGCTGAGACGACGAGCACAGATATCCTCTCTGACGTAAAGACACACCCCCGCCCGCGGCAAAAAGGAATGTTCCAGTTTGTACCCAGGGTATGTGAGGAATGAAGTGTCTGCCGGAGAGCATATCTGTGTTTCGGTCAAAAAGAGCAAGGCTGGCTTAGCAGTCTCCAGATGGTAGTGGACATCGTTCAGGTTAGAACGGAGACCCCGTATTTTGCAAAAGTCCACGGCTAGCGTGGTGTGGGGTGACTTAAGCCTCCTGCTTCGTTTACCTCGAGCAGCAGAAATAGGGTTGAGTACGGTTTTGCCCCCTCCAGAATACGCAGGGCAGCCCGAGCATCCACCTTCAGGGGTTCAGGTCCTGGAGGTGGATGCTCGGAGAGGGATTCTCCAGCGATTTCACGGCTGGTACCCTCCTGGAGTAATGTCTCTTGAAACTGTGCCGCCTATTCCTTGGGGGGGGGGGGGGGGATCGGGCCTCCGGGTCTCCCACAAATCGATCGAAACGCAATGGCAAAGTCACTACTTCACGTCGATATCATGTGGGAGAGTGGTACTGCCCCGGTCGTGCCGGCCCATTCAGCTGTAACCCGAAGAGCTACAGCGTGGCACTACCACAATATTCTCTGACAATTGACCAGAACTATAAAGTTGCAATAACCTTACCGAAAAAAGTTCTAATAATTTTCTTTTATCAAAAATATGAATAACTAGTGCATTTCCTAGTGTAAAAATATTAACTTATGTAATCGTCAACAGATATAAAAATGTTTGCATACAATGAATTTGCATTTATTTTAAGGTAAGTATAGTTTTTTTGTACAAGTATATTTCGAATTATACTAGGTACTTATAATCCACAACAGAAAAGAAGGGAGCAATAATATGGTTGTCTTCTGTGTGTCGGACCTCCAAAACGGCTTAACCGATTTGATGCTGTTATCTCGATGGTTCTTGTACACGATTGACATAATTTTTGGTATTGGTCGTGTATGGATCTGTTTCAATATTTTTCTAATTGTATTTAGCCATATATAATTTGATCTCTCTGAAATAATTTTGATATGTATTTTTTAAATTTAGATTTATTAGCTGGTATGATAGTAGATTTTATGAAAATACTCGTACATAATTCAATTGTGGCGATATCTAGATAACAATTTAGGTTTTATTACAAAACATAGAATTATATATACTGTTTTGTGATAAATATATTTCTCAAGAAACCTCATTTAATGCCGCCAGTTTTGTCCATAATTATTATTATATTCGAAGGAAGTTTTCTCCAGAATAACGTGAATTGCAGTTTTTACAATTAAAAGTAAATATACATAATATTAGCTCGACGTTATCAATGAGTAACTAGAGCTTCTAATTGTGATCTAATATAAAAATAAAAATAAAATAATGTTGTTTTATTGTATGTGTATATGTGTTGTTTTATTTATGTATCGTATTTGTTACAAGTTTTAAATATTAGAAGCATCTATTTTATGAAATATATATTAAGCACTATCGCGTGCTAAGCGAAAATCATATTTTTTTACAAATTTTACAACAACATTTTATTCCCGCCTGGGGCATAAAATTTATTACTCCAATAATTTGTATTTTTATATTTGTATATTTTCCATCAGGAATGAAGAAATCCCTGCCAAAAGAATTTTACTAGGCATTTTGTTCCATTTGTGTTAGAGGGTGGCCAGTGATGTAAATTCTAATGAACTGCATCAGCCGGGTAGTTAACTGCTGAGCACAGCCTCCCCCAATATGGGATATCAGTTCCTCAAAAAGTGCTGCTGTCCACCTTCAGGTGTGTTACCCTTAGTTGCCTCTTACGGCACACACGGGTAGAGAAGGGAGTGACATTCTAGCCCCGCACCTCACGGGCAATTGGAAATTCTAACTTAAACAAAATCACAACGTAAGGAAATATGGAGCGTCATCTGCAGCTCCGCTTATAGACAGTTAAACAATAGGAACAAAATATTAAATTTGACCTTTGACTCACTTACCACGACAGTTCATTTGACAGAGCATGTCCCGGCCCGAGGAAAGGATGGTCGCGGGTTCGAGCCCATATTTGATTCTAATTTTCCCTTTCATTAAATTGTCATTCTGTAAGCTTAGCTTAGCGTAAATGCAATAATAACAATGTGCAATAATAACAACACAAGGTGAACTATGGTGTCGCTCCATCCCGATACGATGGTTGAAGAACGAGAACAAGAATTAAAGTTATGAGTCATTGTGTCATGTTAGCTCAATTGGTTAGAATATACCCCGGCTAAAGGGACGCGGGTTCGAATCCCGCACATAACCATATTTTTATGTCTCGGCAATTTGTATTTTTTTAATGTAATAACAATGTTTTCAATTATTGAATAGTACAGTTTATAAAACACTGCGTCCTTAGCTTTACACGGCGATCACACGGTATACTTATGGAAAACATGTAAGTTTTTTTCACAAAATGACTTACAATAACCATAAATCAAAAAATATATAAAAACGAAACTGACTTACATCACTGTATTAAAAAAAAAAACAGATGATAAATTGTAGAAGTCGTAACATGATAATGTGAGTTCTGTGTTTTGAATCAGCTTCTGTGTTTCGGACCCGATTTCAACAAGTTATTTCATATTTGAGTGATTTTCAGTATTAGAAGTCAGTTCCATATTATTAATAAAATAATATTACAAATTTAAAAGTCGGTTCCATTTACTTTTTTAATGTTATCTACTTAAAATATTATTGTCACTCGCCTAAAATACTGTCATTGTATGCAAATATTTTTTTCAGTTGCGTAATCAGACTGTAAATTAAGAACTACTGAACCGATGATGATGAGATCTTAAATGAGGCTAACCTGAAGATATACTTTACCTACCAAATATAATAAAAAAACCTAAAATCTAATTCACAATTAGAGGAGTAATCGCGTAAAAAACATACGGTCGAAATGAGAACCTCCTCCTTTTTTGGAAGTCAGGTAATAAATACTTAAACATTATTCGAATAATTATAATAAATATACGTTGCCTCGAGCGACGACGCTAGTTACGATAGTATAATAATGTATTTACTAGAAAAATATATATCAATATTTTCGTATCAAATAACAATAAACAAAACGTTACCAACAAAATATTTGGGAAAATTATACCAATATTTATGTGAGAAAATTGGCCTTGTGTTGTTTGTATATATGACCTTCTTTTGACTTTTATTTATGTAATATGGTACGTAATTCAACTCCAAAACGTATTTCCAGCGGTATAGCAATCTGTTTGAAACTTATAGTGGGAAGAAATTACTATAGAAATGATCCTATGAAGTAAGGTCTGTGCCTAGTTAATGTTAATAGAATGACCCTACTCCATATTATGAAACCAAACCATTACTTTTTTATGTGATGCGTGGCAAACAAGCAATTGGCCTGCCTGATGGTAAGTGGCGCTGTCGCTTCTAGACATCTGTAATACCATTAGTAGCAATGTCAATGCGTTGCCAACCCTTAGACTCTATTAATCCCTTTTTTAACAATGTCCTCTTTTGTGTAAGTACTCCTTCGAGGAATACAGTCGTGGGAATACGTTTATATTATAAATGTTATACCTATACGACCGTAAAGGACAAGCATGACGCTTACTTTCAGCCTCATCACTTCATAACATGAAAAAATAATTATAAAAAGATATTGGGCGCGAACGCGAAAGTTATTTTTTTCATGTAGGCAGGTACTCTTTTCTATAGTCTCTTCTTTCAATTATGTGTACGTGTAAACGTTTAGGTGTTTGAAAACTTGTGCAGTATAATGAATTACCACGAATTTAGCTATATATACTAAACTTATCATAAACAAACAGAAACGGTTTCAATCACCTATTTAATACTTTGAATTTATCCCATAGTTTCAAATACTTTATAATAATCGTGTTCACGGGGTGACGAGTACCTAGGTTTTATTTGTTACTTGAGTTTATGAGAAATTATTTTCTACTGCTTGTCTTGGTACTCGCCCCGCAGGGTGCTGGGCTAAAAGAATCACACTCCCAATTCCATATATTCTTGTGGGGATCATCAGAGATGACGAAAGGAAAAATATAACAGAAGATGGTCAGCAGCACCTTCTAAAAATCTACCATGTTACACTTCCATTTCCAAGCCACCTGCCAAACTTAGGCATTATGGAAAACCTCAGCCTTAATGGAGGAAGCTGTGTTCCGCAGTGTACGATTCGGTTGATACCTACAACAAAGTACTGTCTAAAGACTTTTTAATCGTAGCATGCCTTATTCATGTAGTATTTGCGCACGGCCTCCGGAGGTCTTTTAGTATGGCGTTGTCCATGGAATTTTATTAATTTGATGACTGTATCCCAAGCATGTGAAAAATACCAAACATCTTCTCTGAATTAAATTTGGGATTTTAATTTTTCGTTTTGATTTTTATAGCCTCGCGTAACATTCTTGGCAAGAACCGGGTCTCTGGCAAGGGTTTGTGGATTGTCAAACTGAATGTATTGGTTGAGTTTGGTCCTAGCTGTTTTACGAATTTAAACACTTGCACCCGTTTAACAACGATGTGTATTGACCACAATACCTAAGATGTCATTAAATATCTTATTATTTAGTGATTACTACACATAAAAGAAAACAATAACTATTTCTCATATCCGATTTTCCCGCCAAAACAACAAACATAGCTTTTCTGGGATTCACCGAAACGAGAGAAGGTATCTAACGAACCAGCGATCTAACTCTACGCCTAGCCTGTGAATCTCATAAGTTTCTATAAACACCATTACTATGGCGATAATATAAAAATAACTATAGAAACAAGCTCAAGCCACCGAAAAAATGTATTCTGATTACAAGCTCGGAAAGGTATTGCTTAACATTATAAATCAACTAACCGTTTTTTATTCGCTGGCGTAAACCTTACTATAAGTAATAAAATAAAATAAATTAACATTCAATTAAACAGAAACATTATTAGCAGTTGTAGTAATTTTACCATTTTTTTTTAATATACATTTACACTAATTGACTACATTATTATTACTACCTATATATTATTACTACTCGCTGCGCTCTTAGACCAATTGCGAAGGATTTCAATTCGTGCCAAATAATAGCTTTACAGACGTGCATAAAAAATAACTATTATTACTAAAATGTCTGAAAAATAAACGATTGATGTCTGGTTGTCCATCTAGTTTCGTATGACAGTGCACTCACGATTCTGAAAATGATTGAAGAGGAAAGAAATGGCGTTGCTATCAGGGACTGGCCCAGTTTCAACTAATTGTAACTGACATAATATATGAAATATTCTCATTTTACTGGAAAGTCGTCGCGTCTTTTTAAATAGATTGTTTATTTTACGTAATGACATATATTAACATCTGGCCATATAGATATTAAGAATAGAGGGTTAGTCCAAATGCTAGTAGAATGTTATGTGGTGAACAATAACGACGACGTTAGAATGATATTGCTGCACATTATGCACACAACAGGAAGACAAATTTTACCTTACGCCCTCATCTAATACAATTAAGACACTGACAAGTGCTAAATAGCTTTACTTGAACAGATTTTTAGCAAAATGTATTTAGTTTGTAGCAGTAAGAAAATTATATGTTAATCGTGACCACATTACCTAAGGCTAAGAAAAGTACGAAAATTGTTTCCTTAAAATTTTCTCGATAGAAGAAAATTGCAAAGTTGACTCTGAATCACGCTTGAAACGTTAATATCTTAATTTTACGAATGAATATGTATGAAAATATATTAACAAAATAGCAAAACCCCATTAAGAGGGACAAGTAAAGTTAAATTTTCGATTTACGTTACTCGTTTTGTGTTATTAATCTTTCTTTCGGATTTTACCTAAATTGATCTCGGTTTCATCATCACTGCCTCTCTTTCACTCTCATATCGTCCGATAGAGACAACAGTTTAGCATTTGACAGCTTAACTAGGTATGCCACGACAAGCATTCTCAGTACATTTCTGGGTGACATGAGAGCTAAAGCAAGAGTGTCACCAAAGTAAACGTCAACATTTGAATCAAAGTATGTTCTTGTCGTAATCGATACTAGTTCAACTTGCATTGGACATAAATTATTTATTGAGCGATTTCATATCAAACAGACGCACCAGCTTAAATCCGAACTATATATCCTTCGTGTAAAGCCTTTGCCACAGGGCTAACATTGCTTCAAATTGTGGTTTTTAAATCATAAGTACATCATGATACTCATGATCAACTGAATGTGGTTAATATAAGAATATTTTTATCATAATGAAATAAATCATTTGATATTGGAAAAGGCACGCCTTTTAATCCCGTACATGCCGTGTACGTCATTTGCGTTTGGTGCATTGTTGGATTTACATTCAGTAAATACATTGGGTAAATTTACAATATGAACCGGTAACGGTGCGGATGATGGTGCAAATAATTTTGTTAATTTAATTCAGATAAACATTATTTTCCATACAAAGAACCGATACTGCATGAATTGTCTGTTTGCAAAAACACCCACAACTATCATTTTGAACAATAATGGGAGACACTTTTTAATGCTGTAAATGCCTCTGATTTAAGCATCACGAACACATTTATTTTTCTATGAGACGACCATCTAACTTACAGGAAGTTCAAATAGCAAAGCATCCACAATTGATTAAACTTTCCTTAATGTTCTGGTTCTTCTTTTTTATGGTAATTTTTTTTTTTTTAAGAGACGGTCTGTAATTTTTTTTACTTAGCAGTCTATTTTTATCAACATAATATTATGTTTTCATTATTTTGCTCATTACTAGCTATAATGTAAGATAGAATAAGCTCTGTACACTACCACTGTTTTTGAGACTATAACTTGTATGAAAGTCACTGGACTAATGTACCCAATTAAAAAGAAAATATAGGTATATGTCGCTAATTTGAGGCCCTTATTAAATTATTACATTCAGTCTTAAAAATATTTTAGTTCAAAAAAATTTCAAAAATTTAATTTCATTTAATTACCGGAATAGAGAAGGTTAAATAAACAACCCATTCCCAACTGTACCTGGTGCAAAAGAGCCCATTGCACTGGCTGCATTACCACGCTGGATGGCTATGGCTAACCTTTGCACCATGTAGGAGCCGGAACGGGAGTCACTTAACCTTCGCCCAATATCCCTCAATAAACACTTAGACTCAGTACCCCAGCAGCCCATGGTATACACGGCATAAAATAACGGCAACGGCACGGCAATACTGTGCCTCCAACGCCGCATACTTCATTCGCTTTTTACAGGCAATGTCCTCCGCGGCAGCTGCCGAAGAATGGATGGTCCGACCCAGGTGGCTGGAGGCGACAGTGCTAACGTAAGTGGCGTCCCATATAAGGCACTTGCTTTTTTTCCATGGCAAGGTCAGCCCATGCAATTTCTATCCATCAGACCTGCCAATGCCTATAATATAGAGTACACACGGAACATCTGCCAATGAAAAGGCTCTCCGGACTTTATCGTTGAGGGTGCGGTGATGCGGAATTTTTCTTGTGCTACGACAGCAACTTAGAGCGTGATGACCATCGGCCCCCACCATGGAACCGCATGTGCAAGAATGTGGTTGTAGTTTTTCAGTAAATCTACCACAAGTTCTCAGGTTATGGGATAGTGATAGGTCTTGCTTCGCTTCGCTCGCCCTAATAATAACGTATAGTTATTAAGTTGAAGAACAATGTCATTAAGTTTAATTTTTTTGTAGGTTTTAGGAAGAATTTATATCATATATATAGGTATATATATTTTCAATGTTTCAAATGGTGTTAAAATTTACTAGTACATAATCTTAAAGATAAGTACAAGTAAGTAATTTGTACTTTCGCAATATAAGAGCGATAAGTACGTATACTATTTCTATTCTATAAAGTAGTAGAATACCTCACGCATGTACGACAGATTACTATTGTGGTTCTCGTAGTGCTATCAAACAATTGTATAATATCAATACTATTGTCCGGAAATTCTTTGAAATTAATTGTTATATGTTAAGTTTACTTGCTTACATAATCATTATTTATAAAATAGTCAAGTTTTTCACATTTGCGTGAACAGAACAATGGACTTAAACATAAACAGTAGGAGAATAATGTTTTGAAAATTGTTTCAAATCTGTTTGAATTTATAAATAGAATAAATGCTATTGTAGGGCTTTTCTGTGAATTCCTTAAACTAGTATGTTATTGGTACTCAACTCGATAACATGTCTAAATCAATGTATTTTATTTGTATTTTATTACTTTCAAAAGTGTGTAACGCAAACAAAAATAATGTTACGAGTAATCAATTTCTGGACTCTTTTAAAAACTTTTATACAAATGTAAAATATTTCTTTCGATATCCCGCGAAGTGCAATGATCTTGGACACACACTTCAAGCAAGGGCAAAGAAGATAAAACATGCGTTTCTGACATTTTTAGACGACGGTTTTGACATAAAAGTTTAAATTGACGTCATAGAACATATAATAACTTGACGTAGCGAACTTGCAAATTTCGAAACATTTGTCTGTGACTATGGTTATTCGGCGTATTTCCTGGTTCCGGATTTTATCGCGCAAAAAAACTCCGAGCATATCTTTTTCCATAGCTCGTTTAGTGACTCTGAGCTTAGTCTGAGCCACAGCTAAGGTCCATGTCCCAGTACTATAAGTCATTATATATCAAATAATTCTATCTTCGAATAATCGAACGAAACACACGGTAAGTTTTGATATTTTATCTGTATTGATTTTGTGTGTGTGGTAAGGAGTGTAGTAAGATATGGATTTCCGCAAAGTAACGACTGAATTTCTTCATTAAAAGTTTTTATTTTGCTAAAAACCAAAGAAAGTTTAATACCCCTGATAACTTTACGTCAAGTCAATCTGTCAAGTTATCAAGTATGTAAATTTGCAAATAGTATAAGTAATTAATTTCACTAAGGACCTGTTTCAGAATGTTTGAGTAAGTTCTGGTTTTACTACCCAATACATATTTATTAAACAAAACACTATCTTTGCGTTTCACACTCATCGATTTAGCCTATCCATCGGTTAAAGCGCGAAACGCGCTGCATGTTAACTGTCATTTTTATCATTCAGTTATTTTATGTGTTGCATAGCAACCCGAAACTTTATGTGGACATTCTGAAACGGGCCCTAAATATTAGTTTTATATTAGATTACTACAGTTATTTTAATGATAGTTGAGAGTAGAGTTATATATGTATAAAGACTTTTCGGTTTGTTGACCCAAATGGTGGTGACATTGACCAACAATTGGGGAACCGATTATATATGCGGGGCGGCCAATAAGGCGAGTGTTCTGTGGGACCGCATTAAACCTTTGAAGGCGAAAGTTCATATGACAATCAAGACTGGGCATCATGAATGAATATGAATGTCAAGTAAAATAGGCTGTCAAAAAAGTGATCAGAATCATATCGAGCCAAGCTTTATTTTTTATTCATGATAAGTTAGCCTTTTGACCACTATCTCACCTGATAGTAAGTGATGATGTGGTCGAAAGTGTTGTTCAGTCTCACCTAGACAATTATTGGCTCTCAAGGACTGCTACCGGAACACACCATTAGGTGCTTGGCGACAGGTTTTCTACTTGAGGGTGGTAGCTAGCCAAGCGGGCATTCGCAAAATGCCCTAAAAAGCTTAAGTATGGGTTCTTTTTATACATATATGACAAAAAATAACGGGTTTCTAAAGAATCTAAACTAGCACCAAATATTATTACCTCTCACTTGCGCATTACATATAGTCCTTAAATATTCCATAGATATTCACATTCCCATAGATTTCAAAAAAATAACGGTTGGAAGCGACCAGCAGCCAGCGTCTTCTTGCAACCTAAGTAATTTCACCCGTCCACCTTGTGGGTGGTCTTCCGACGCTGCGCTTGCTGGTTTGTGGCCTCCATTCGAGATAATTTGCAAGTTAGATGCAATGATTTTACTCGATTAGGCACAGGGCCACATAGAAAATACACCACTAAACGAGAGATGTAACTATTCGGCTGTTAATATTAGTTGTCCGATTTAAATCAATTACAAACAATTATGTATATGAACAACTTTCGACAGTTTTAACGAAATGTGATTAATAGTCTTGATTAGTCATTATCATCATCATCGTTGTAATGAGGCATCGAGCGCGAGCTCTTAGTCCCTGCTGGATTTGCTAGAGTTATTGTTAGTTGGTTTCACGGACAAATTGCTCCACGCAGAGACTGTGTTGCGATGTAACGCTTTTGTTATGGCTTTTTTATTTCTTCTGTCGGTGGTTGTCTTTGTAGGCCTTTGACGCTCAGCTTCCCTCGACGTGTTAGGACGTGTTCCCTAACAAACCACGTGCAGTGATTGCCACGTTATTTTGACATAATTATGGAGGTTTTCCATGCAGGGGCGCTATTCCGTGTAAGTGGACATGAGGTCTGTTGTCCGCTGTGGTAAACATTTTCTTCACATCTTTGCTGATTGTGATTTTATTCATCACCCTTGTAAGCTGAAACATGGGATCATGATTGGGGGGAAGAGACTAGTCCGTAGAATTACATCAATGAACCCTGTAGGTGATTTTTTTTCTCGTGTCATATTGTAGTAACTATAGTGCATTGGTGAGGTGAACACATGCCCAACTTCCATCAGCTTTACAAATGCTGATGGAAGTTGGGCATGTGTTTTCCAGCTAGTTGATGGTATATTCCTAGATGACTCTACATCAAGTCTCCTCCGATAGGGCCACCCACACCGTGACCTTATTGTATCAGCCAGATTGCTTACTGCTGAACACAGCCTCATACCCATTTATGGCCGGCCAAGCGTGGAGATTATGGTTTTCCATAATCTCCACGCTTGGCCGGCGTATTGAGGATTGCAGTTTAAGATATCATTGCCTAAGAAGGCGCTGGTGCCCACCTTTCAGTATTTTATATTAAGTCACCTCTTATGACACCCACAGGTAGAAATGGGGGGCTGATATACAAACCCGGCACCCCACGGGGTACCATACTAGCCCATTCCTAATCATAAGATACCTATTTTGAGCCCTGCACTTTCTAACTTCTTTTGATATTTATGTCTTTCTGAAGAGGTTTCGGTAGCTGGGTCCTTTTTTAATAAGTGGTTGTAATATTTATTTATTTATTGGTCATCCAACAGCCTATTAACAATTTTAAATAAACATGTTTAGAAACATAGGGCCAATTATAGGACAACACGTATACCAATATTATATAATAATTTTGACCATGATCGATCACTTAGTTATTATATAATGAGAACATACAAGTTTATCCATTGCCCTTCCCTGTTCTTTAAGGCTTTTAAGTTCCTGTGATTCCACCGGAGTTCTGATGAGACCAGCTGACAGGTACTTAAGTTTGGTTTCGTAAAGCCTTGGCGTATTGGGTACAAGAATAATCGTTTAAGACACCACAAGCCACAACACCACACCAGCGCCTTGCGCCTTGCGCCTTGCGTCTTGGGCCTCGCGTATTGGGCCTTGCGTCTTGCACCTTGCGTATGCGCCTTGCGCCTTGCGCCTGTCTGTGTAAAGCAACAAAGACCCCCATGGTTTGACAGTAAAACTACCAGCAGCCGTCATTTCAGTGAGAATTGAGCCCTAATGTTCATGACTCTGACTTACAAATTTTATAACCGATATACACGTCGAAAAGGTCTTATTTTTTAAGGAATTTTATGCATGTGTCATATAGCTGAATGTTGATAATATAGATTTGTGATGTTAGTATAATGGACAATATAAGAAAAGAGCTTATGACAGGTAGCTTGGTTATAGTAAATATTATATAAATTTGTGTGAATTAACATGGTATGGAGGTAAAAAGTAAAACAAAGAATTTATAAAATATGCAACGTATAACCAAAAGATTTTATGAGTATATATGATGACGGTCCCCTCTAAGCATAGAACTTGCGATTTAGAGTTGGTATTAGATGTATGTGCAAAATGTGTATGAATTCGCACCCCTGATTGATGAAGCTGACGGTCAAAGGTTTCGATAGACTGCGTGAAGAATTGAAGGTGTTGAGTGAAAAAATGAATTATTTTTTCACTCAACTCTTGTATCGATCCCACTTAGTATGGTATAAGGTCAGTAAAACATTTAAAGCTAACTATCAAAAACGTAGTAGATGTAAACATCAATAAAATTGTGTAGACACTTATAAACGAGTCACCGCTCTTAACATTTTGCAGTCAACTTTTCCCGAGTATTAATCGAGTTATGAAATCGGCAACTCAGTCAGCACCTCTCATTTACGAGTATATATTGAATCGAGAGACCACGAATCTTACGGAAATAACAATTCAAAGTAAATTTAGACCCGGTCAGTCCAGAATAAGTTTACTGTATGTTGTTGTTACTTGTAATACGCACAAGTACTTACCTACTAATTGTTTAGTCATACTTGTCAGTTGTAATTTATCGTTATTCTAACTAAAAATATAAAATGTAATGCACTTGGGAGTTTGTTGCGGTCAAATGCGGGATGCGATGTAACTCAATTTGTATTGGTAATTTTGATAGCCGCTTTCCATGAATTATTGACTGAAATTATTACGGAAAAGTATGGAAAGGGACCACGGATGTGATATTTTTTAGTATTATCGCTTGGCAAAGTAATAATTATATACAATCACGATACGTGAAATATTTACTTTTTTATACCTTCTTGTGGGATACGAACTTGCAACAATCCATCGCTGGGGATAACATTTTATAAATACCTAGTAGACATGTTAAATCTACTAATCTATTCTAATTTTGAGTAACAATGAAATCGCAAGCCTACTGTTATACTGCGAAAAATTAATTCCGACCTTAAAGGCAAGACTACATTAGGAAACAAGTTTTATGAATGATGAAATTTACTTCATGACACTACTTTCAGTAACTGTAAAACTAAATAATAGTGTCGTGAAATCCATAGTCAGTCTGTGTTCATAGCTCCGCCAACATCAAAACTTTATTTTGCATTCCAAAATACAGAATATGTTAAAGTATAAAATTAGGAAAAGGTTGTCTTGAAAGAAAAGACGTTGGTGTATTCGAAGCTAGCAAGAAAGCATCTGGGTGGGCCGTAGTTAATATCTGAATTAGCAGATGAAGATCCTGAGAGCAATAAAAACTATTTTCGAATGAGTAAAAATCATTTTATTTTTATTATTGAGTCGTGTCTAACAAAATAATAATATGTAATCAGGATACAAAATGACGGGAAGTCGAATTCAGATCATCCTGTAGTATACTGATTTCTTTACCTGGTGTAATTGCTGCAATTAACGATGAATCAAATCAGGTAACTAAAATAACTTTTATTTGGTACAATAAAAAGTTTAAAGAGAACTTAACTTCGAAATATTTACATTGATACAAGTAACAGTAATCATTCCAATCAATATTTTTCTATTATGTAGTATATTTGCAACAGCCTGTGAAAGTATGTCGTTATTATCACATGAAATACTCTTCTACTGTATCTTCTGCATGATTTGTGGTAAAACCGCTCATTGGAGATGATTCCGATGATGATCGTTGAGATGTGTGCATCAACGTTGCTTCTCTGATCGTTCGTTTCTAATTGTACTGATTTCTAAATGTAGTCAAAGTCATATGCACAGTTTCTAGAGCATATATAAGCCAGCACAAGCTGGCGTAACTGTTGAGCTATAATTTGCCAAAAAGATTTCAAATTCGTCATTACCTGCATTGGAAAAGTGCTGGGAAGAAACCTTTTCTAATTCATTAACAGCTTTAAGTAGCGGATTTTTTTTTGTTGTGGTTTTTGTTGCCTGTGCACGTGGTACAGTGAACTATTCCATCTTGGGTTCTAAAATTTAAGCATCTTATGAAATGTTTGAGTCTGAAACAATATTACCTTTTTTGCAGATACCAGATACAGAAGAAAGTTGGAGGAATATGATGACTTTAATGACAAATGCAATTTTCCATTGTGTAATGGTGTTGTAGATGGCAAATGCGCTGACCTATGCATTCTGGAACTGATTATTACAATTAAAAGGGAACCTTTACTTTTGTCCTCCTAGTAGTTTGTGACAGTGATTTAAATTTGGTATATCAACGTTTGTCATTATGGTCGGGCATAATTTGATAGCGGATATTTGCGAGATTATTTTTTTTGAGTTACTTCTTTGAACGCTCCTGAAAGAAGTGTTTTATTGGGACCAGGCCTTCTTTCTAATTGGTGTCTGACACTATACAGTCGTTGACTAAATTGATCAAAAAACAAAAAATCAACCTCTGACAAGCAGAGCTAGGAGGACAATAGAAAATGCATTTGGTTTGTAAGTTCCGTATATTAGAAAAGTCTATTCCAGTACTGCCGGAAACTGTGGACAAAATGAAAAAGACTTGTTGTGTCTTGCATAATTGTCTGAAAACTACTTCATCAACTTACATTGAACCTGGATTAATTGATGAAGAAAATTCAGAAACCGGAAAATAAGTGGAATGTACATGACGCACGATAACTCAGGGATCATTTACACCTCTCCGTAATTTTGGCAGAAACCATTCCAGAAATGCTTATCAAATAAGAAGACAATAAACTGACTACTTTGTTGGTTATAGGTGTCTCTGTAATGTAGATAGATACAATAAAATAAAAAGCGTACTTACTTTTTCCGGGTTTTCTCTAGTTTACGAAAAAAAAATCTGACATTACCATGGTATTTTAGAAACATGTATGTCATTAGTTACCATACCCGCAGAATTACTTTATTGACTTCATTGTTTCATTGTGAAAAGTTTCGCGTCGCGCTTAATTTGATTTTAGTTGCATGACACTAATTATATACAAAAATCATGCGCGGTACAAACTGTTTCAGTGTCGTGAAATCGATGCATGCATTGTAAAACTTGACATTAACACGTGAAATTATTGATGAAATTATTTTTTTATTTAATGTCCACTCGAACCAATCGCTGAATCTCAAATTTCCAAGACATGTCTTGCCTTTTGCACCTAAATAGCGGTATGTAATTTAGATAGTTTTCATGATTTTTATTATAATTTGCACATTGTTAATAAATACTTACACTGATTGAAGTACCTTATTCAAGGATTTGAAAATTTGTCATGATTGAGATGTAAGCATGAGTAAAAAATTATTTAAATGTAAAAAGAAAGTATATTTAGACTGCGAAAAAAACTATTTTTGGGTGAATTTGCAGAACAGATTTTTTTTGTGGCAATGTAGCAATTGGTAAAATAGTCTATATATATTTTTTTCTATTTGAAAAATTAAACTATTTCAAATAAAATATATACGCATTTTTTAGTTAAATATTTGTCATCACGGTGGCCGCCTCAAGATTCTGAATGTAATATATCTTGTACAGGAAAAACTATTTATTTGTTTTATTAGAGTATGATTACATTATTTTTGTTCTTAAAAATAGACCAGTTTTAATTTGACTATCAGTGTTATTTTCCTAAACCTACCCAGTGCTGTTACTTTTAAGTGAACACAAGTGCCCTGTGAAATTTACTCATCCCTGTGAACAAAAGTTGCATAGGCATAGTTTTCCCGAGAGCATTGCATGGGCTGCCTCCCCATGCCCACCTCTATTGTCTGTCACGCTAAACTACCCGACTCGTAGCCAACTTCACTGCATGTTCCCTTCATAAACGTAATGTGTTAAACGAAGATAATTTTCCTTGAAGGTTATATAATAAAATTATCATTTAGGTGGCTGTTTTAACCAGCTAACCTTGTAGTACTTTTAATTTTGTTTACCTTCTGTATTTGTTTAAATGAGTAGTTTTGATTATGTCTGAAACATTTTTTTATTTTACATTCGGAGGATTCAAAGGGTTTGAAACCACTGATTTCAGAAATATAGCCAAAATTATAGCAATTCTCATTTCGGTGTTCAAAATGAACGTCTAGTGATCATTTAAGGTACGAACCTCGAAGGACGGATTTTTTTTAATTTTTTGTGCTGATTAGATTTTTTCTGTATGCCTAGGTAGCCTAGGTAGCCTTTGACCACTATCTCACCTGATGGTAAGTGATGATGTGGTCGAAGATGTTGTTCAGACTAACCTAGAATTACTGGCTCTCAAAGACAGCTGCCGGAACACACCGCTAGGTTCAATTTACTACCTGCAGCTCAATTTCGCCGCCGGACTTCCCGACAAAGCTTGAGGTTTCATTAATTTTATGTCGACGTCTGGAAGTCCACAACTTTGCGATTTTCACGGCATTTTCTACCTCGCACTGCCATATTATGGAACCAGCTGCCAGGTGAAGTATTTCCGAACAGATACGACTTAGGAGCTCAAGAAGAGAGCATATTCCCTCCTTAAAGGCCGGCAATGTATACTCGAGACCTCTGGTGTTGCGGATGTTTGCGGTTGACGGTGATCACTTACCATCAGGTGAGCTGCCTGCTCGTTTGCCCTCCTATCCCATTAAAAAAAGGTGTTTGGCGACAGATTTTTCACTTGAGGGTGGTAGCTAGCAAGGCGGGCATCTGCAAAATGCCCTACCACCATGCTATAACGACCGCTATCCTAAGACAACAACCGGAACCGACGTCAGTAATGTCACCAGCGGTCACCCATCCAACTCATGACCGAGTCGGACGTTGCTTAACTTTGCTGATCGTACCAGAACGGTTAAGCAGACTTCGCTTCGAGCGCTTCAAAAGATAATTTTTTTTTAATATTAGATAAGTGAATTTCTCAAATATAAAACCATCTTGGCTTGAATGAAAATCCTAATACAGAAAGTATAAATACATTAAAAAAAATTGTCTAAATCGAAAAGTATGGCTTTAGTTGATAATTATATTTTTATTTCGATGATCTTAATCTATTTGTAGTTAGAAGACATTTCGGTAAACTTTATATTTCAATTGTTTTGACCCCGTGGGGTGACGGGTTAGAAAGCCGGGTGACACACCAGTTTCTTCACGAGGGTGTCGTATAAGGCTAATAAGGGAAAAATACCAGAAGGTGGGAAGCAGCGCTTTCTGAAGAACTGACAACTAACACTGTGATCCCCAAGACGCCTGCCAATCATGAGGATTATGGCAAATCCACCAATGGGTGAGACCTTGTTCGACGGTGGACTTACATTGGATATAATGATTATATTTCAAATAACTCGTATGTTACCTCGTATGTTACCATTATTTAACTGGAAAGAAGGATAATTTAAAGATAGAAACAATTGAGAATGTTTATACCACCCATGTTCATGCAATAAATTCATTTGAATTAGAAACAAAATCAAAAGTACTTTTTAGTTTAAAAAAATAGATTTACTGTGTTATAATTTTGCTAACCACATAATTTGCGTCTCTGCTCACCGACTCAGGCTGCACTGAAAGTTTACCTACTTCAACTCTGCTACAAAAACAAGGATCAGGTACTAAAGAAAGAATTTTCTGCATTGAGCTGATTTCTCGAAGATCATAGTATCAGATTCTACAATTCTATATATCCTCAGGAATCGTCAACAAACAAAATGACTGATTTTTATATTATTAAAACCACAGAAAAGAGAAATATCTCTATGATTAAAACAAAATTTGCCAGTAAAACACTAGTCTCTGTTAAGCAATGTATTCCTTAGAGTTAATAATACACTGCTAATTAACCTTACGAGTAAGTTATCTGCGAGACATCCCGGTAACCACACATGACACCATTATTCTATACCTCAAGATTTATATTTAAAAAAAATTATACCCTGGTGATAGGTATTTCACCAGCTACCCTTTGGAATAATTCGTCATGGTTTTAACACCACAATTGCAGATTCTGCCTCAAAGCAGAAGTGTGCTAGCACTACTGTATTAAATATTAAAGGGCATTGTAAGAAGTGACATTAGTTGGTGAACCTGCCAAGAGAACTAACGTCTTGGAGTGACGAGCGTAATACAGCACAGTAAGTAGTAGTCAAACACAACCAAATAAAACCACTACAATAATATGTCATAGACAGGTGAAGATTAGCATTGGGTAAGTAATCAGCAGTATCAACAGTTTATATCATGATAAGTATTATTTAATAAGAGCATTGACGCATGCTAAGCGATAACATAGAAATTATTTCGGATGCAAAAAGATAACTTACAGCGAACTTGATTATCTTTTTCCATCCGAAATTTCAAATAATAAAGTCAATGCTTTTATAAAGTAATACTAATCAAATACAAAATGGTTTCATCGATTTGGTGTTAAGTGTTGATCGTATATCAACCTACCAGCCTAAGTAAATAGTCTTCTGCTATTTGGGAAGACGTCGCCAACATCAAAAAGACGTGCATTCAAACGGATTGGGAAATTTCGACTGTCCAGCACCCGCTTCCATCGCATAATTGATAATGCACCAGGACGGTATTCCGGGGGTTGCGGGTTCAAGTCCAGCTGGCAGATATCTTTTTTCATCCGAAATAAGTTCTAAGCTTATATCATTAAAATAAATTGTTTGTTCGCTATTATTCACTACGTATACTACGTGTAGTGATAGTGTTTAGCTCAATTAGGGAATATGCATAGATAGGTGTATGAAAACCGGTTTGGATCGGAGCTGGGAGCAGACACGCCCAGGTGATTTCCCTGGCGGCCGATTTTCGGCTGGATCGTTAACACTACACGTTGACTGTCAAAAAGTTGGAACGCAACTGCAATTAAAATGTTTGTATTTGTTTGCATAGTGAATTTTAGTTTTATTTACTTCCGGATTTTTTAAGTTTTGGCTGCCCTCGCTGAAATGTCGATAGAAACATTTACCCTCAAAGAAACAACTTGATATTTTTTTTTTTTCGGCGGTATGCCTTTATTAAACAAAATACTATGAACTATATACAACACTACAGCTACTACAATAAAAGCATTTAGACACCTATAAGTCATAGCAGACTCAAAGGCAGTCCAAATGCTCCAGCCCACTCCCAGTTGGCAGCGTGTCCAGCATATATAACTTGATATCATATATATTTATAGATAGATAAGATAGAAAGATAACACTTTATTGCACTTTTAAAATTATTAAAACTAGTTACAAAAAATATTAAAATAACTTAAAAATAGTACAATCGGCGGCCTTATTGCTAGGCAGCAATCTCTTCCAGGCAACCGTAGGCTCAACAGATACCTGCATGTTAATTTAGATGGAGGTATAGACTAAAGTGCGTTATGTATGTAATCAGAATAATTAATACTCAAAATATATATACTATATACGTTAGTAAATTTAATATTAAACTATAATAGATAAAATAGATACATTAAAATACAATCAAAATAAAAACTAAAATAATTTTAAAATAGATACATAATACATAATAATTATAATAATATATATATATATATATATATATATATGTATATATACATTTATATATGATATCAAGTTGTTATTATTTATAATTATTAAGTAAGTACTTAGTATTATTAGCATAACGTTATAAATGTACGTGGCAATCCAGTAGCAATGACTATGGACTGCCGCACGGGGTGTAAAATCCCCTCAAGAATCAAATATATTCGGATACCCATAGTACGTCACTACTTTTTAATGCCATCATTTAATAATGCTCTAAAGCCCTACTAAGATTTATGAGAAACCTTTCTGTTATTATTAATAATATAACTTGTTTTGATACACAGGCGGAAGCTACAAATAATGGAAGTGATAGTATAGGTATTTAGTAAAATGTCATCGGCTTCTAAACGCATCTTCGCAACGCAAACGCACTACAAAGGCAATTCCGAGGAGATATATAAAATCAATTATTTTAGGATCCTCAGAAAACTATAGTCTTAGATCAAACATTCGTTTTTGAACACCATATACAGGGAAAAAGTTTCTGTATATAAATAATATGGGCAATAATTATTTTTTTTAACACCGAAGTTATGACAAAATTTAATAATTATATTCCTACTATAACTATTTTATCGCATAACTAATTGATTTATTATATTATTACCTGAAAAAATCAATTAGCTAACAGCTAGTAGCAAAGTTTTATAAAATGCACTATGCGAAAACGGTAAACACTGCTAATTGAATTTGTCTCCAAGGTAACAACGTTAAACCGTGATGTAGTTACGAACCCCGTTCGATGCGAGTCGAAGGGGACATTAGATTATGATACGAGGAGGGTAGGCACACGGTTATCATTCAATATTAGCAGCAAGGAAAAATTTGTACAATATTCCGTGCTTCGGAGTGTACGTGAAGCCCAAAACATGGGCTGTGAATTTATTCACAGGATACAGATATGTTTCTATTGTTTCAATTAATTGTTGACCTAAGGATACTAAACCATCGCTCCCGATTATTGTCATAGGATGGCAGTCATTATAGCATATCATTTCGCGAATACGTGCCTTGATATTGTCATAGTATGACAGGTTTCCTACTTAAGGTTGGTAACTTTTTACCAACCTTAAGTAGGAAACCTGTCATCAATCACCTAACGGTGTGTTCAGGCAGCTGTCTTTGAGAGCCATTAATTCTAGTTTAGCCGGACAACATCTTTGAACACATTAACACTTACCATCACGTGACAAAGAGGCCCAGGCTAATCTATTAGCTATAAAAAAAATGAAATGTTATATCTCATGCTTTTAAACCAATTAATCTAAACACTTTCCCCAGTTCTCATTTCGGACAACTGTCCCACCCTTAGTTTGATACGTCGTGTAAGTGAAAAACCAGATATCAAACATCTACGCTTCGCAACCGCTTTGTTGTAGTGGGCATTTTGAACCACCCAAACTATTCATTGGCACTTTGTTTCTGGGTCGCAATAATAAATTTAAGATTAATCACCAGTAAACATTTTGTTAACACGACGAGACTAGCCTGCTACATATTAAACAATCACATGCCACAATTCCAGTGTAAGTGCTACCATCAGTGATGTGCGGCACATAGCGTGAAACAATTCTCCCTAAAGGTATTCGTGTAAAATCCAAACATAAAATCTCACAGGCAGTCCAAATACTCCAGCCCACTACCAGTTATCAGCGTACCCAGCATGCTGAGTTCATTCCCCTTTTGCCAAATAGATGCCAGCATTTTGATCATGCATCGCATAGACCAAGCGCTCTGATAAGTTTTGAAAAATACGATGAGCTCCTGGCGTCCACGGACTCTTTGTCTCTACACCAAACGGTGCAAATAATAATGCACCGCTTGAGTTGCTCCGCTGAAGGAACCGCTACGCCACTCCTCACGTTTGTTTCAGAAACATGTGACGGCGCTTATGTCTAGACATGTAGCGTCCCACACTACAGTACTCATCCCTGTGAACAAAAGTCCCACACTACAGTACTTTTGAGTCCCACACTTGAAAAATTATACTACTTTGTGTCTAGACATGTAGCGTCCCACACTAAGGGTCACCCTAACCTTCACGGAACTAGTCCTTCCGTCAGGTTTTTTATCTTCGTCACGCATAGACGATTCGGTACGAAAAGATTATTTGGACTACTTGTAGGCTGCAATGGTTTTTAGGTTACCTTGACACTTTCGATGTTGTAGCTGTAGAGTTAGTATATAATGTTTGGTTAATGACAATCGTTATATACAATCACGTGTTTCAAAATAGATTAAAACAAAAGATAAGATTAATTTATACTTAATACAGGGATAATTTTAAGGAAAAAAATAGCCAAAATTATTACTAAATGTATGTGTGTCATACTCTCCCATATTAATCTACATTGCCAATCACTAACCTTTCCCTTAGCGCCCCTCGTGTTAAGGGGTAGAGGGCACTACATTACCGCATCAAATAATAACCCTGGTAACGGTACCTCTTGTCCTCAATCGATAAGTGTTTATTGATAAACTTGAATCGTGCCCTTGAGTTAGCACTAGACCATCTGCTCCGTTTGTTGTTTACTGTCGCGACATTAGCTCAAGATCTTTTTATTCTCGAAGTAGCCAGCTGCGAAAAGAAGTTCCTTAAAGTATTGTTAACAGGAATTAATTCCAAAGGTTTATATGCAGACCTAGGCCGTTGGTCCACGTCATTTGTGTAACACAATCTAATACATTTTATAATGATCGGGTACATTAACAACGAGGACATTCCTAAAATGGGTTTTTCCGACCAAAACTATTTATGAGTTGTGTTGTCGTTGTCTTATTGAGTGTGTTGTTTGTATGGCCATTCGTCTTAATACAGAAGACTCGCATTTTAGTACAATAGGCAGGAAGATGATGATATGTGTATATAATATGTATACTTTAACAGCAAATTTACAAACAAGAGGGCTGTGACTATTACGAAGTCGATAAACAAAAATTAATTATAACAGAGATTTCTTTATATAGGTGATATTCTAGCCTTTGACCACTATCCTACCTGATGGTGAATGATGATGCGGTCGAAGATCAAGGCTATGGAGATATGAGACTTGAACCCACAAAAACAAGGGGTTTTAATGAATTCAATTCCCACACATTGCCTTCTGCTACCACGGGGGTGAGCAGTCCTCCACCAAGGTGGGGCAAAATGGGGTCGCGTTAACATTCATCAACTAGATTCGATGGTAGCTCTGCGCTCTGCGCAAGTTGGGTTAACCGTCGCCTTGACCTTCTTTTGGTCTCTCAGCTTCGCAGAAAGAGACCACGCTCTACCAGATCTTTCTCCGCCGAGCATGGCGGATACCTACTACGCTTGGCAAAGAGAGAGATAAAAAAACTCTAGCATACATCAACGCATCGTCCACGTCAAAATATGTGTACTAACAATTTCGATTTCATCTTAACTGACAGAATTAAATAAATGATGTTAGTTGCCCAATTAGTCAGCCCATCTGAATGTACAGTGACTGTGAAGTAAAAGATAAATAAACTAAGCATTAACCAATAATAACATTATAGAGAAGGAAACATAACAAATACATCTGACACTAGCATAACTAATGCACCACAGCTGTGTTCCCGGTTTTATTGCAAAATAAAACATGAAATAAGTATTTGCAATGCGCAAGGGCGCAGGGGGCACATTTCAATGATTGAACTTCTATGGGGTGGTATTTTCGAGGGTTGTGAATATTTTTTATTCGAAGGATGATAATGTATAAGTAAGCACTTGATAAAAGACATGTTTTATAAAAATAAGTAAGTACGTATTACTTTTAACTCATAGTTTAATTGAAACAAAATATTCCTATTTAAGATTCCATACAAAAAAAAAACAAACACATTATTCCGTAAAGTGTACGACTTTAACAATTTACGACTTCTTTTTCTTGAACCGTATAATAAATTGGTTGTCAGTGATATTGTGTCATCTTACCTTATAAATAAAATAGAATTGATAAGCTCAAGGTAAGGGCAGCCCCATACAAGAAACGCGTTCTTTTTTAAGTACAAAATTTAGTTTATAAAAAAAAAATTAATTACCTAGAGAAAATTAGAATGGTAAATAATTGAAGAAAAAATCACATATCTACAGAATGAATTACATACAAGTAATACTAGTCACTCGTAGACAGGTACAATTACGAGTAGTATTATACAAAATGTATAGTTGCCTCTTTTTACCTTAGACATTTGAATTGTACTCGTAACGTTAGCATAATATTTGAAAAATACTGGTACATATTATAATTTAACTGAAATTGAATATACACTACGAGCTAGCTGATAATTATGCTAATAAGTTGAGCTCGATCTTAAAATGCAGTATTGTTAAAAACTGTAAGATAAGATCAATCTTCTTTTACTATGAGATGCATTCCTTAATATGAGCTTAATATATTTTATTTATATATTTATTTAAATTCTATTTAATTTGTAATATTTTGTATTATTATGTAGGGTATGTATTGTATACTTACAACTGTATTTATGCATACAGGTATACATAATTTTATATCTGTAATATTCTTTGTACCTATTTGTTCTTTGAGGTTTCTGCTCTAAAGAGGATTGACATTTCTTTTGCACGCCTACGTCCTTTTTCTCTATAACTAATATGTGGATGTCTGGTAGAAATTGCTGTAGCATTAAGTCCTCCATTTGTACTGTAGTGCAATAAAGAATTAAATAAATAAGAAATCAGCTCAGATGATCAATTTTCGTTACGCAACGCCACTCTCAATCAATGGTACGAAAAACTTCACAACAGCAACAACGTCGAGGTTACTCGAGATAGAAACAGAAAATATATGCATAAATACCGTACCTTATGTAATAAAATTCAATATGTTGAAGAAATAGCTTCTACCTGAAACTCCGCCCGTGTGGTTCAAATTGCATTTACTCGGGAACTAGGCACATATTCGATCAGGCTATGAAGCATTTTATGAGCTATTTCAGGAACAACATTTTAAACTTCATTTAGATCCGTTCTCCGCTGCAGTGGGGATGGGTAACAGACACTTGCATACAAGATACCATACGCTCCCCATATAAAATAAATCATATAGTACCCACACATAGATTTTCAAAAAAGGAGAATAGGGTACGCTCTAATATAACGACAATAAAATGTAGAGAAAATTTAACAAAAGATAATATTGTACACTGCTACATTTCGATTGTATATGAAACGTTTTAATGAGTGACAAAGACAGGAAGAGTAGCATCCAGTATAGACACACATACGCACACTACTGAGAATCAATCTGTATTTCTCTGTATTATTAATAAGTCTTTGTCTGTGTAAACATATTTTGATGATGTTTTAAGCGGCAAATATGACTCATCCTTCCTTAATTAGTTACATAACTAATTTTCACTCAGTTAACATATATTGCGCGTATAACATTCAATAGTCAGATTAAACTTGACATGCAAAATGAACGAACACAATGAACCACTTCGCATTTCAAGTATGATTCCCCTCTTGAACTAAATATTGCCCTTTAATTTTAGACTTGACAGCTAAAGCTCCTTAACCTAGGTAATAATTGAATGATTTCTACTAAACACTAACCGCCGTATAGGATGAATAGATTTCGGTATATAATTAGGTAGATATGTGCGGAATAAAGACTCAATATATTTTATATCAATGAATAGGGAACTTTTTATACATAAGTGCTTTTCGAGAGAGCGCGACGCGACATATCCAAATTCGAAGAAGGTGCGTTTTGTAGACCCATTGTATGGAATTCGTAATATATACGGAATTCGTTTATTCATCCATTTTGTTCGAAATTGGGTTTAGTTGCCTAGAATAGAATGTAGACCAATTAAATATAGAGTGTGTGTGTGTATGTGTGTTTTGGGCATAAACTTGCTACCTGTATCCAAGACAGTGATGGCCAGAAGCAATAACTATGAACACTGGCGCGTAGCGGTCGGAAATTTTAAAATGCACGTCAAATCTAAAACATCAAAAAGTAAATCGGTTGCCAAGCACCTAGCGATATGTTTCCAAATAAACAAGTTATTATTAGTAGTAAGTAAGGCTTGTTTCATCATTTACCTGCCGTGTTTACAAAACGAACCACGAACGCTAACCTTTTCGCTGTACCTAAAAAAATAACTCGAACCAAGCCAAAAACAAAATATTGTGCAGCACTACTGGCACTACTAAGAAATATTTGCGTGGTTAAAGACTATTTTTAACCGACTTCAAAAAAGGAGGAGGTTTTCAGTTTGGCAATTTTTTTTTTTTAAATATCTGGTTTCTTCCGTGACGTGGTTGTTCACATTTAAGTAACAGATAAACTGATAGTCTTCCTTGGAAAATGGCTTCCCACGTGAATCGAAACCTGTTTATTCTAAACTTCTTACTGCAAACACTATCTATCTACAACTCAATAATACGACTCTTTAATAGTTCTAAGCCTTATTTGGTTGATGTACCTAACGTCAGTGCGGTGAATCAACCATCGAGTTAAAAGTTTTAAACAAACAGGTTCAATTACACGTAGGGAACCTTGAAAAATGTAGCGCGCTTATTTTTCTTCTTCGCAACGAAAGGACTATATTTTCTATATGTCACACAATTCATATAAATTTTTATTTAATTCTTATTTCGTCTAGTAAGCATCTCATTTAATGCTTTTCATCCAACACGCATTCCGAGGAGTACGTATCAAATAACAGTGTTGTCTAGTACGCATTGCGTCCAATATGCATTTCGAACCGCATTTCGCCAAGAACTATATAAATGTTCAGTAAGCATTTAGTCCCACACGAATTTAGTGTTCATTCAACATTCGAGATTTAATATAATTTTGTTATAGAAACTAGGCATTTCTTTCAATACATTTCGTTAAAGAAGTTTCTTTACTACCTCGTTGTGCGTGTGTGTTTTTGAAATTCAAGTTCTTAGATTCCTAGGTTGATAAGTAACGTGGTTTTTAAGTATGAAACTATGTCTGGTAGGTGGCCATAGACTCATCCCTATTACATGGGGTCAAAGCATGTCTGGCGAAATTTGAGAAAATACATTCTCAAAGTTTTGGGTGTAAATTGTCAGCCAATGAAACCTGTGAGTATACCATTTTAACACTTTAAGAACGGGTATGTATATACAAAGGCTTGCATTTTCTGTGTGATTGTACTTAAACATGTTATCAGACAAGCTCGTGAAACGTGACAGCGTGATGAAAGAACTACACAATTTACACTTGACGAACCACTTAATAGACCGACTGTAATTTGGACGAACTACAATTTGGACAAACTGCTGTTTGAATGACTTGTGAATAAGACAAACTGCGATATATTAGAATTGCGATTATGACGCATTTTATTTGTGAATTATACGAATTGCCTCATAGACGAATGAAGATACGGATGAATTGCGTATTGGGTGAACTACTAACAAATGTATATTTTGTAAAAAAAATACTCGTCATTCACCAGAAATCACTTGACAAAAAATAATTCTACTCCATTCATATCTATTTTTTCTTTCTACGTATACGCAAAACTCAATACAACTTACAAATTATGATTACAAGCTGACTGTGTCACAGCGCAGGTTGAATACACCACAAGGGTGTTACTGCAAAATTTAATAACACCCCAATAACAAATATTTATTATCCTCAGCTGTAAGCAATATGTTTTCGGCTATGGGATTATATGGGAGATTAGAGTATCGGTCATTCCATCAATGGCGTTTGTTATGCGTAACGGTGGAACGCATTTGTACTTATTATTGCACCCTCGCAGTATAAAGGATAGGGTGAGCTTTTGCATTAGTTGATATAAAAAGTGGAGACGTGTTATTTTTTCTAAACACTTAGGTATTAAACATTTGAAAACATTGCAGAAGAAAAACGGTACCTAGACTATAGTACAATGGAAGTTGAACACATTAGGATCTTGAAAAATGCTTGCTTCTTTCACATACGCTCGATGTTCATAAACCTGTAGTTTGTCAAGAATATTTGTGACATTTATCAATGTTTATTGTATAATAACTTAGTGCGGGTTTGGTTTCAGTAACAGAAGAAAAGCGCATCCAGAAGTGCTCGTAGCGTAGCTTACTTAGGCGTTCTTAACCGATCAACTAAGTTAAACAACGCCGCTGCGATCATGACTTGGATGGGTGATCGGTAGTGGCATCACTATTGAGTGCTTCCGTGATTTGCAGGGCACGTTAAGCCTTCGGTTCCGGTTGTTGGCTTAGGATGGCAGTCTTTACATCATGTTGTTAGGGTATTTTGCTAAAGCCTAGCTACCATCCTCCTGTGGAAAGTATGTCGCCAAGCACCCAACAGTGTTTCCCGGTAGATGTCCTTAACAGCTCTCAGATTGTGGGTTAGCTTGAACAACATCTTCAACTACCACTACTACCAGGTGAGGATGGTGGTGAAAGGTAAGCACATCAGCTAAACATGAAAAAATAACATAAAAAAGCCAGACGAAAAAAACATTGAAAATAACGAGCCATTACAAATTACAAAAGTGAAGCTTCAGATTGAACCTCACCCTTGTATAATTAATCTAAAACCAAGCAAAAAGTAACATAATAAAATTACTAGCGATATTATTTAAAAAATCTAGTAGACTTAGAATGAAAAAACGCACAAACTTTGTCGTTATTAAAATGACTGAATGAAAATCCTTGGGAAAATCTGTACCATATAATCTAAACAATTGCTGTAATTATTTGCATACGAGCTGCCTGTGGGCCTGCAATGGCCCTAAGGTTGCCTAGATGCTTTCGTTGTAGCAGTATTGTATACAATTTGTAATATTTTCTTTATATCTAAACTCCAGTGTAGCATAGCAATAATTATTACAAAAACTAGAATAGCAATAATTATTACATGTTTTTAAACACACTCCTAAAATACTTATAACAAAATGGCAAATTATTAAAACCAAACTCAAATATCACATTTGAAAATTATAAATAGAGCATTTATACCGCGTGGGAATCAAACCCGCTTCCACTGATTTTGCACCGTGTACTTTACCCACTTATTTTCATGTTTATAATCAAGATTGCAATGAATGAGATAATATAAAATATATGCTAAAATCTCTTTTGCATTTCATATCAAGAAAATTATTCGAAAACAAGAATGTAAGAATAGAAATACACGTCATATTTGTTACGTATTTTTGTTTTCGAATATCCAATTTCTAGTTCTAGTTCTTTCAAAGCTGCATTGTAATGTATAGTTTCAACCTCGGAGTTTCTCAAAGAACTTTGTTCTCGCCATAGGAAATGTTGTCGTGGCCGTAACAAGTTAGATTATGTTATGTTAAGTTATAAGATCTTATGGACTTTCAACCAAATGTTATATTATACCATTTCTATTGATTTCTTCTCTTGGAATGGTTTCGTTGAAATCAACCAAAAACCGAAAATTGTGGTAAGTTTTTGAAAGAGAAATATTACATATTCCATATCCATAGCTTATTAGCTAACAATTAAAAGGTCATAAACTACACTACCATAAAGACTTATTGATTCAGTGGAGTAAGAGAATAACAAATATAAAGGATAAATAATTGTTCTTGAACCACTTGTAAACTTCATATATAAATACTTTGCTGAGAGTGCTTTAGTCTAGACATTTAGTTAATATTGAAATAACAAAAGCATATTATAAAGGCTACTTAGTGTATCAAAATGCGACACACTGGAGTTTTTTTATACCATCTTAGTAAGTCTTTGAGCATCATCACCTATTATAATCGTAGTTACTATTAAGCATTATTATCTATTATAGTTGCTTGCAATAGGCAAGCATTTTCAAATTTCCTTACCACCGTACGGAGAAGGTTCAAGCCTGCTGCGTCGGGATTCAAACCATGAGCCTGATTGGGTGGCAGTGCCTAACCATTGGCACTGAATCACCACTGCTCAACCCTAGAACCGTAACACGGTACATGGACCCAGAACCATTCGCTTTTCTTATATTGCTATTAGCTTACGCTTGGGAGCGCATGGTGTTGTGTTGCACATCACTGCCAGTGTAGAGCACCAGTTGATCAACACGTTCACCATGGCATCTCCTAATCTCTGAAAAAAAGGTCTAATTGCCCGCCACGCAAACCTTAGCTATGTCATCCGCCAGACTTTTACCAGTGCCAGTGTTGCAGCTATTCTCGAACCAAATGGTCTAATGCGTATTCACTAAAAATATATTTTTTTTTTTGACACTATCTTTACTGCTGAGTGGATTGTGCTGTGTCCACGTTTGGCAAAATTTCATCTATAGGTTCACTTAAATGGATCTATGAGGGGTGCTAGTTGTTGAGTAGTATGTGTTCGGCTTTCAACTCCAATCCATGGGTATAATAGATATATCACGAACCATAATTGATTAACTACACTATGGCTGAAAGCTTTTAGGTGACTAAAAATAACAAATGTGTAATACCTACCCTAAATATTAGGAATGAGATGATAGACGCTAAAAAGTACTTAACAAACGTTGAGGTTGTACGTTTTGATATCGAACTAACTTTGCTCTGTCAAAACTCCACAAAGGCTAAAAGAAGAATAATTTCGTGGTATGCAGAATTCAGTATAGCCTGGATATTCTATTAGGAATTTTCTGTCAGTCGGTGTTTTCCGGCAGCAGTCTTTGAGGCCCTGTAATTCTAGGTCCATTCCGATGTGTTAGAAGAGGGTACTCGGAATCATCACTTATTGACGCGTGTTGCCGAAGGGGTAGCCTGTCAATTGTAACAACTGGCTTTATAACTAAATTATCTATAATTTAGTTATAAAATTTAGAAGCGAACTCATTCAACGTATCTCGAGAAAAAAAAATGCTGAAAGAGCCTCTGTCTCCTATAAAATATTGATGGCAATTTTTTTGATATACTTAAAGATATGATAATAAAAGAAATAAAAAAATGGATGCTCAAATGCATTCCGATTCCAAAAAGAAGTAGAAAAGGAAAGAAAATAGAAAGAAGATCATTCTTTTCCAAAATAATAATATAAAAAAAGAATAACAAAAAATGGAACCGACTTCTAATACTGAAAAGTTTAAAATAGCTCGTTAAAGTCAGCCCCATGCCGATTAAAACACTCTGAGATCACATTTTCACGGTCCGTATTCAACGAGTTATTACTTTAAATAGATTAATACTTTGTATACTATATGTAAGATACGTTAGTAAATGTACTATATATAATCCTATATAACATAAATAAACTAAAATAGACGTAGGTACATTAAAAGACAATAAAAAATAAAATACTTTTAAATAGATACATAATACCAAATTATGTATATAGAAACATTAAATATGTAAACAACAATACAGTTTTATAGACGTCGGTTTCATAATTGTAAAAAAAAAATATCATTTATTTCATTTAATTTTTATCGAGTTCCATTTCATTTTACATACTATAACTTTAAATTTGATTACAACATTTACACAAAAAAAATGATTACGCGGTGGTTAAAAAACATCGGTTCTTTTCAGAATTCATTCGGCGTGGGGTGCTCGCACCTAATCAGCGGCAAATCGTGCAGAAACGGACCAAGCGCTGCTTGCTCGATGGGAATTTGGACAAGAATTCGAACTGTGTACATTACGTAGCAAATTCTATCAAACCTTTGTAGAGCTTTGAGGAAAATACTATCATCGAAAGAATCTTAGTGTTAGTGACGTATGCAATAAAATCCAGAATCAGATAGTTATAAAAATAAGTATCAATAAACTCCTCATAAATAGTTTAAATAATCATAATAAAAGAATCTTCAAGTATCGTGTAAATAAGCATCTACATGCCTGATATGATCCACTGGTCCAGCCATTTTCTTTTCTCTTTTTAATCTCTTTTACAATATATATATGTGATAAAACACTTCATTTTACTCTTCTTCATTTTAAAAGCTTGATTTTTTTATTTAATATTAACGATGTATTAAAATATACCTAATATTATGAGTATACAATATTAAAAAAAGCAAGAGAACCACACCTTGCTAATATTGTTTTAAGTATAAGTGCAACGCCTTTTTAAGTGCTATAGCTTGGTGGCAAAGAATTAAATTGTATTTAATCTATGTTTGACTTTAACATTTCAATAAGAATGTTTTATATCTATCAACTAATACTGCATTAGCTTAGTAATACTGCTAAATTTTGTCTACTTTTAACAAGGCGTTTCATAAGAGAAACAGTATTAGTAAATCACTTTATTCTCTTTATACACAGAGTAACCCAAACTATTTTATGTCACACAAATATTTTAACTAAATCCGTTAACTGACTTTTACTTTAAACTTTGAATCTACTTAAATCAGATAACTTTAATTTTCAGCAAACCTAGAATCCATAAATTATATAATATTTAAAAGAGACTACTTAGTCTTGTCGTTACGAAGGCTCGAGCAAAAGTGAGTCCCGCAGCCTTTGCCGCCATTTTTGACGCCACCGCGACGTGAAGTTCGCTGCGAGATTGTTGCACATTGCTGACGTCACATCCGATTGCGTTCGAAAACCCGAGAGCGACAACATCCGGCCGTCCTGCTCACGTGTCCGTCCTCGGACATCGTCATGGTCTGATGCAGAAGCTGAAAATAACAGAACATTTAGAATGCTGCTGGATAAACAATGTCTTAACCATGCTTCACCATCGTCCACATAACTGCAATAGGGTGCATGACCAATTAGAGCTTGTTATCCCATCGCCGGCCAACATGCTCATAGCAATTATGGTTTGAACTAGTTGATGTTCATCAGAATCAAGCTAGTCGTGTATCACCATAATATAACTCACTGTCACAGCGTTCACATCGGATGCCTGTTTCAGTAAGGTCAAAAATATCAAACACCCCAAAGCAACTACGTGACAATTTTGGAAGCGAATGCATAAGACCATTTTATCTATTTTTATTTTACTGTTCACATCTTTAATCCATCTGATTATGGAGAATTATTATTGAAATTAACTTTGTTAAAGTTATTCTTACACAGTAAACAATTTGATAATTAAATACCTGACTGCTCTGTGATGACTTTTGACGTACTTGAGACAACATCCGGGCTTACTCTGAGATGCGAATCCTTTACTTCATGTTTTCGACACAAGCAACACCATCAACGTTTTGATGTCCTTTCAGCTCCCCTGCTACACGCCACCTGATATCTGTCGTGACCCAGTATGTTTGTCACCTGGAATGGACTCTTGTAGAGAGAGAGGCATAAGCTTAGTTCTTTAACCATCATTAGAGTGACTTGGAATTTTCAGATCTACCAAGTCTTTAATGAAATACCTAGAGGCACCTTTTTTTTTCGCATGGAAAGATGCTTTTTGTAGTTCGGCACCTTTCTTAATATTAATGTCAACTGATCTTCTCAATGTAGTGACCAACAGAATATAGGTACAATGTTATCATCGCATCTGTATCGCATAGTGATCGCATCGTTGATTCTAATTCTATCTATACCCGAAAAACCTCACTCGGTACAGCAGACGTGGTTTTGTTAATAATGGAATTTGTCCCGTGCTATATAATAATCACACGCTGGTCTACTAGTAATACTAGTGGCTCTCCGAGCTGTAGACTTGGCGAGTATGCCTTTGCATAATTTACGATTGAATAAAGGTTCACTGCGCATGCTTTTGGGAAAACGGGTCACAAAATACAAAAATCTAGATATGTATTGTAAATAATAAATGATTTCGTTAGACTTTTATCTAAGAAAATCAATGACAAGCGGGCCCCAGCGTAAGCTAGTTATATCAGAAATATAATTATACAGTGGTTTTTTTTATATACCTACTCGGTAGTGTATTTATCTCGAATTCATGTACTGGCTACAGAAACATCGAAGATAAACGATTGATTATACCAGAGAGAGAGACTATCACATATAGGCAACAGGCGTGCGTATCAGGGACATTGCCATTAAATTAAGCGCAGGGTCCATACTTTCAACACGTCATAATGTATATCTCCGACAAAAAAAATATGGACTTATGAAACCTGTTCACAAAATTTCGTGAGAATCGGTTGAGAAATGCGACCTGTAGAGGAGTGCAACTAGACATACGAAAGCATTTGTTTGTTAGCTAAAGCAGAGACGCTTCGCTCGAACCGAGTTCTCGCTCGGTCAATTATTATTGTCAGCATCGATACTACGTAAAGATGGTCTAGAATGGTCTGATTATAGCATTCCACTTGATCGTTTGGACACGTTACAGCCGCCCGTGGCAATTATGTGAGCCCTGATATTCCGATCTTTGCAACAATTTTGAAATGAACGCGCTACCTGCATCGCGTACTAAACGAATTGAACACTAAAAATGCTATTCATTTCATTACTTACAACCTGATTTACAGCCGAAATAAACACAAATTTGGTAAATGAGTACCATTACTAAAAGGTAGCTATTACTCTAGGTGGTTTTAATGAAAAGATCACGGTGATCCAGGTGAAATGTGTACTGGCATGGCCTGGCGTGAATATTTTTGGAAATAAGTACAATTAAGGCAATTTTTAGTTATTAGTAACCGTTTTCTTAAGGCAAGGGAACCAATACTTCAGATTAGTTTGACAGTACTGTCCACTGCAAAATGGCCTACGTCATCGTGGATTGCGCGAATAACATTCCATATGCATTTCGCAGGCACTAACCATCGTCTTCCAAATACAGCTATTCTTTACACTTTGTTCCTTAATAACTCAAACAGTGACAATCACGATTATAACACTAGGAATAAAGATAAAATAGCAGTGCCAGGTTTTAGATTAGCACAGACAAATATAAGGTCCTTCTTAGGCAATTGTGTGCGGTTTTATAATAAAGTGCCCAAACATATTACAACGCTCACAGAAGGAAAATTCAAGTTGCACGTGAAGATAAAGAAGTCTTACTACACAGTTTGTGATAACTTAAACGACAAAAATGCTTGCTACGCCTACAAGCTAGCGGCTGTCACCTACGTAATGTAAACAAATATTGAAATTACTTTACTATATACTCGTTTAAGAGAATGGCCCCGAGTTGCTTGCCCGTTCTTCTCGCAGTGTATCTGTATTTTTTTTTTCGCTGAATGTGGCAGTATAATGTAGTATATTTAAATATTAAAATTTGTAATAGACCTTCATAAGAGCGTCGTAGACGCCTAAATTTAATAAATGATTCTGAGTTGTTGACTGACTCCTACTCATTAAATAGTTGCATAATTGCCTCGGCTTCACCTGACAACAAAACATCCCGAATTTCACATAAATTTTGATGCTTTAATTGTACTGATAGTAGCCAATCACCTTCAGATACAGTTATTGTCTGTGTTCTGACTGACATATATAAATCGGATTACTTGACATTTATTGTATATCTAATTCTATACATAAAGTTTTCCCCAAACTGGATAAATCCTGAGATGTTGCTTGAGGTTACTTTGAAAAAACGTTCTGTAGTACACTTCATGTTCAAGTAAAACTTCGTAAGTATTTACGTTGAGTTTACAGACATTTAATGCTTCGATGGTTAGAATTTCATGTACACGGGCATACATTGTAAGTATATCATCTGTAAAATTTCTTCAAATTAAAGTGTCACAGCCAGAAGGTACATCAAAAACATATAGAGTAATCATTAACTCCACAGTATCGACTTTAAGAGTAACTGCTACAGCCTTACTTGAACTGAATAATCTTTCGTAAACCCTAGCAAATTTATTGGACTTATTCAACGAAAAAATGTCGTAATTTACAGTTATCCACTAAAGCTGTCGTAATTTAATAGAAACTCACTGCCCATATAAAAAAATGCTTTCCGGTCGTTATTATCCATTAAACTTGTTTGTAGTATTATTATTTTTTTGTTTAGGCATAGAAATCATTTTCAACATCCTTTTCGGCTTTGGTTTTCGGTTTCCATTCACAAGCAGCGTCTAAGTGTCCTAATTTATTACACGAAGGACATCTGACGCTATCTTTGATAGTGCAGTTGTTCCTTTAGTGTCAGTCCAACAGTGTTCAGTGTTTGGTATAACGATACTATAGGAAGGAGAAGCCTCCTGCTAACTATCAGATTTACTTGATGTAATGAGATAGTTGTGATTTAATTGACGAGAAGTATGTTTCAGTTAAGTTATATTTGTTTTTTGAGAATGTTCCTAAGTTTTACCATGTAAAAACGATACTAGTTCGTCGCAATCCTGGAAAGTTCCTGCTTCCGCAGCAACGCTAATATCCGTATCACCGATTGATCCTACTATGGTGGATATTATATCCCGTTCCCGAAAACCTAGCTGTAAAAAATCAACTTTAGATTTTTGTTAAAAATAAAATTCATACAAATATTGATTTAGTAAAGGATTTGTATCAAGCAACTCCTTGAGCAATATAAACATATTGCGTTTTACTTGAAACGCATCAGATAATGCATCACTTGTTTCCACTTCCACGAGGTCCACCTTGTATCGTTCTTTTGCAACGAGTCTAGCCATGTGCTTTCGGTATTACGTAGTTTTTGTAACGCCTGATATTTTACCATATTATCAGACCATCCAAAAGAACGAGCACTGACCTCTACAACATTAATCTACATAATATCTACATTGTCTACGAGTGGGTCAAAGTCAGGGATCACTGACGATGTAACGACATTCCGACTCACGGTTGGCGATCCTGTACCACGTCACCTGCGCCGCCATCCGTCATCTTCACTGCTACTGGAGCTAGATGTACCTGAGATCGATGATGGCTCCCTTCTTGATCTTCGTCTCCGACTACGTAGCATTTTGTGAGCGCGTAGAACAATCCAAACTTCTGATAAGAGAAACAGTATTAGTAAATCACTTTATTCTCTTTATACACAGAGTAACCCAAACTATTTTATGTCACACAAATATTTTAACTAAATCCGTTAACTGACTTTTACTTTAAACTTTGAATCTACTTAAATCAGATAACTTTAATTTTCAGCAAACCTAGAATCCATAAATTATATAATATTTAAAAGAGACTACTTAGTCTTGTCGTTACGAAGGCTCGAGCAAAAGTGAGTCCCGCAGCCTTTGCCGCCATTTTTGACGCCACCGCGACGTGAAGTTCGCTGCGAGATTGTTGCACATTGCTGACGTCACATCCGATTGCGTTCGAAAACCCGAGAGCGACAACATTCATTTGCTTACTAAATAAAAAAAGACATATTACTTTGTAAATATCCATAAAATAATATCTATTTTTACGCACTTTGGTTTATATGAATGAATCAACTGTAGTCGTTCATTATAAACCGTGCATATTTTACTAAGCAGAAAATGTATCTTCGTTGATTCTATTATGATAATATTGTTATCTTGTCTCGCCAGGAAATTGAATTTCCATGATTTTTACTTTTTGAAAGATAGCTGAAAATATCAAAGGAATAAAGATTTTAAGAAACGTTTTGGACGAAGATAGACCAATATAAGGCTTTTGGGACTTATTAGTTCCCATAACACAATCAAAGATCCAACTAAATTAATCAAGGCAAAATAGCTCTTGATTGATGCTTGGATGATTATTTTGTATGAGGGTTTCCTGTCTTTAGAATATTTATTTATTATTATGTATATTTAACATATTGAGAGTTGCTAGAAAACTGTAACGAACGTTACAAGAAAGAAAGGATTAGAATAAGTTCTAATACTGAAAATATGTAATAGACTTGCTTCTTGAAAGTGTATTTTTATTCTATCCATTGATGCTTGTTCCGCACAGGATATTTAGTGTATACACAATAATATTCGCCATCAGCGTAAATGACATTGTTGAAGCTAGTTGAGTATATCACAATGGTTGTTGTAGAAGGTGACATAAGGAAATTATGAGAAGAATCCCACCGCAATGTCTAATTTCCTATATGTTTAAATTTATAAGATGTTGCATAGCAACCCGAAACTTTATTAGGAGGTTCTGAAACGGACCCTGAGTAGAGTATTCGTCCATAATATAATCTACTCAATCGTTAAGAAAAGTTGATAAATTTAAAAATATTTCGTGCATTATTACACCTAAGCCTGTTCTCAAATAAAAATGGTATTATCTGAAAATATTACTTCTGTTTATTGAAAGTCGGTTACAAAAGTTTCTCGTGGCGATTTGAACCTAATTTTGATTTTGTGGAGCCGTATAGAATTCCACCTGAAGTTCATTTGCTTATTTAAGTATTTACTAAAATAATTTAACATAACAAAATAATACTACTAATAATAACCAAACAAGTAGCGAGTATTATGAATAGTTTCAGACAAACTAGTTTCGAATGAATAGACTTTGTATTGTTCACTAGCTCTGAAGATGATGAAGGGAGTCCTACCAGCGAGAATTTGCAGCAGAACAGTGGAACTCTTTCGTTGATGGAATTCGTCCAAAAGTGCGAATGCTCAACGCAATTTTATATGGCCAGCCTACAAAATTAAAGAACAAACTAAAGCTTACGTTTGCTATTGAAGACGGGGCTCGGTGTCTGTGCGGTTTCAATCGTTATTAAACTACGCCTTTAAATAAGGTCTAGTAGGTATACTACTGCAATATAACGTAACTTTAAGGTTCGTCTCTTGTTTAAACTAAGGTTTGTTTCTTATTAATACAATATTTGACCATTATTTTAATTAATATATAACGCAAGTATTAGCTTTTTAAGAAAGAATTTGCTTTGAAAAAGGATACAATAAAAAACCAACTAATTTAAGAAACCTTAATTTTAAGGTTTCGTCACTTGATAATGTACAACATTGTATGGTTATTTAAATTAATATATAACGCAAAGTAATATAAAAAAAAAACCTATTAGCTTTTCAAGAAAGAATTGTCTTTGAAAAAGGAACGAACTAATATACTTATTAAATGTGTGGAGGTGTGGAATCTTCATTCCACATAATAATATTATATTACAAATACAGCGTACGAAGAGTTTTCGTTGATATATTATTTTATAGAATTTGAATAATGCATTTACAAATTATTAGAGCATTACATTTTTGTCCCGGGTGGTAAAAGAACTGGCGCAAAATTTTACAAATAATTAGACTACATTTATTTTGAATAGTTTGTAAATCATTTGTAAATGTGATTTTCGCTTAGTACGTGATAATGTTTAATCATATTTAGAAATATAGAAGGCAAGCGACATCATTGTGATAGTCAATAGTTTGAAAAACCATTTCTTTCGATCAGATGAAGTCTTGTAGTCTGGTTGACGACCGTGCGCCGTCCCCTAAGGCGGTAAAGTAATACAATTTGATTACAAAACCACAAATTTACGAGATATAAGATACTAGCTTTCCGGGCGCGGCTCCGCCCGCGCATATGTCGGTTATCGCACAAAAACTTAATTTGCGCAGTTGGATAAAAACTATCCTATATTTTTTCCCGGGTCTCAAACTATTTCCATACCAAATTTCATTCACATATGAGGGATCTCGCACATGACTGTATTTTTTCATTTCGTAAATTTATATTTTTTTAATGTAATCCGCAGAGCATGCGTTATTACAAAAACAAATATATATAAAAAAAAATATTGAGCCAACAATGTCGGCTTAAATCGTGTTATAGTTTCGTTTGAAAAAGGAACGAACTAATATACTTATTAAATGTGTGGAGGTGTGGAATCTTCATTCCACATAATAATATTATATTACAAATACAGCGTACGAAGAGTTTTCGTTGATATATTATTTTATAGAATTTGAATAATGCATTTACAAATTATTAGAGCATTACATTTTTGTCCCGGGTGGTAAAAGAACTGGCGCAAAATTTTACAAATAATTAGACTACATTTATTTTGAATAGTTTGTAAATCATTTGTAAATGTGATTTTCGCTTAGTACGTGATAATGTTTAATCATATTTAGAAATATAGAAGGCAAGCGACATCATTGTGATAGTCAATAGTTTGAAAAACCATTTCTTTCGATCAGATGAAGTCTTGTAGTCTGGTTGACGACCGTGCGCCGTCCCCTAAGGCGGTAAAGTAATACAATTTGATTACAAAACCACAAATTTACGAGATATAAGATACTAGCTTTCCGGGCGCGGCTCCGCCCGCGCATATGTCGGTTATCGCACAAAAACTTAATTTGCGCAGTTGGATAAAAACTATCCTATATTTTTTCCCGGGTCTCAAACTATTTCCATACCAAATTTCATTCACATATGAGGGATCTCGCACATGACTGTATTTTTTCATTTCGTAAATTTATATTTTTTTAATGTAATCCGCAGAGCATGCGTTATTACAAAAACAAATATATATAAAAAAAAATATTGAGCCAACAATGTCGGCTTAAATCGTGTTATAGTTTCGTTTAGTTTAGTTTCATAAGTCACTGAACTAACTGTTTAATTTTCTTTTCCAATCCAATGAACACGCGTACGTCATCACATCCAAGCTATTTAAAAAACAAAAACGGACAAACTACAATGTATTATGATCAAACATTATTAGCTTTGTATAAAATAAATATATACAACTTTCTGGTTGCTATTTCACTTTAAACAGTTCAGTCCTGAACTGGATAATCGTGCAGCATGTTTGTACGGGAAATTTTTAATATATTAGAAAAGTTTACCGTCGGGCGAAGCGTTTCCTTTCCTAACTTTAAAATTTGTTGTTCTATACTCTGTTTTATTTTTAATTTAATAGGATTAGGAGCTTATAGCCCAGGAAAAGAAACTGTTTTGGCTTAAAAAATATACAAAAACAATCGTTAGGATAATGTTGGTGGTTCATTAGCAACAGCGCAAGTAATTTATTACTTAATTTAGCACTTTAGAGATGGGGATTAAGAGTTTTGTTTTCACATAATCCTGAGGTTGAGTTTATTGATACTGCCTTATTGTTCTCAATATATTTTAATTTTCATGTATGAACTTTGGTAGGCCCTCAACTATGTGACTGACGATATTGTCAGTCCACCTAAGGCGGCCATTCAAACCAAAACATTTTACAACATGTTCTTGTTCCACCTTTGTGTTGTTAAAGAATAGTATATTATGATAAGTGAGCTAAGTTGCTCATTATACACGAGGCTGTGAATTGTAGCCCGAGCCGTAGGCTGCGTAAATTAGCCGAGTGTATAATGAGCAAATTGCTCAGGACTTTCATACGCAATTTTTTCAACAACCTTGCGAGGAAAAAGAATATATTGCACAAATGCGATACAAACAACGTACGAAAATTATGGAAAATAGCGCGCAAGGTTTTTTGTTTTTGCGCAGGGCAAATGCCAATTATTTTATTACAAAAACCCCAAACAGAAATGAGCTGTCTCAACGACCAAAGTGGAGATACTGCTGGTCAGTAGCAGTAATAAATGGTCAGTAAGTGGTCAGCTCCTCGGTCACTGATCGGTACGCTGAGCTTTCCCGTGTAGGCAAGGGTTCGATCAAGATCTCCCCGGCTTGCCGTTTACGAAGTTAAGGTAAGGTTATATCACAGGATCTACTAAAGACGATCGCATCATAATGGAATTAACGAGCTTGAGTAATAGGTACTTGGTCTGACGCTCTTTTCTCATGTATGAATGAGAGGACGATCCAAGTTGTGCGTTGAGATAGTCGCATATAACATTCTCAAAGAGAGTTAGCGTCAAGTCTTCGGTAGCTGGCTTTAAGACAGTTACCAAAGCATTTCACAATTTGTTCTTCTCTCCAAAAAAAAATAGATTTATAGTCAGATACCACATACGTAGAATGAGGGAAAGAAGATGATGGTAATATAGACCTTGAGTCCAAAATCCTACTCAATAAATAAAAAATAATTTCAGATTTAGAAACCTACCTTGCGTATCATTCAAAGCGAGGGCGTTACGTTGAGTTAAAAGAACGAAGAGAACTGCTCAAATGGACATGAGGGAATAATATATACATTAGTTTTGTGTAATTTGTGGAATAACTTTGTATTTGATCATATGATAATAACTATGGGTTGCTCTCATTCAAATTACTTTAAGTTCTATCAAGCAGCGTTCCATTCCTACTCAATTGACTGAAAACAAACTATCTGGCTGTAGATAATCTAACTATAGTCAATACAATTTATGTCTAAAGTATATTCATTTGTTTACAGATAGTTTTTGAGCACTATCTAACTCGGTGGCATGTGATGATGTGATGTGGTTGTTCAGACATACCTAGAATTACTGGCTCTGAAGTACAGTGGCCGGAACACACCATTAGGTGCTTGGCGACAGATTTTCTACGTTATGGTGCTAGCAAGCCAGACATCAAAGTTAGCCAGCGGACGTTGTTGAACTTAGATTTAGAACGACTAAGCAAGCTACGCTACAGGCACTTCAAAATGCAGCTTTACCTATTTTTAGTTTTATATATTTATTATTGAATGCAAAGGGAAAAAATCGGATACAAGATGACATTACAAAATATTTTGCGTGTAAAATATAAACTTATTTGTTTGTTTTTATTTAATTCGTTACAGCGGTTATCATTCAAAGGTTTGAATGAAAGATTTTTGGCACGAGGTCCTACCAATTCTGTCCCATTCTTTTGAATAATTTTATATATCCTATTCTATGTTGTACCCATTTATAGCAAGTCGTAATAAGTACTTTAATACAATGTATACTTAAAAAAACACTGCTGAAGTTTTACCTTTTATTTTTACGCTTTGCATTTAATTGATAATATTTGAATTAATTGAAAACTTCACTACCTTTTACGGTTCAGAAAATGCAGCTCTACAAGCAAGACGAACAGATACCATAAGAGGCTTCCCTTTTTTCGATTAGTCAATTTGTTAAATCTTTACCCAATAGTATTAGTTTTACCACAATTTCGATGTTTCAAGGAGGCTAGGTCAGGTTATTATTGGTATTTAATTCAAATTCTCTTGGAATAATAGATGAACTTAAAACATTTTTTATGTAGGAAGAATTGCATCCTTGTCAGAAGTAGTGTCTTGTCATACTAAACAAGCATTATTTGGATATACAATATGTATGTAATGACATTCTCGAAAATAGCCCTTCCTATCTTGATTGATTCTGTACGATGTAAAACCCATAGAGTAAGATATCATTCCGAAGAGCTATTGAATATCGCTCGTGTGCTCAAATACTTTCCCTAATTTTTGCACAATTTCCTTGAAGCGGCTGTTGTAACCACCACCTAATACACGTGCTGATAGCAAGCTTATTTCGATGGCGAATAGTTTAAATTCCATTAAGACCCGCAACAATCAACAGATTTAAGTCTCGTAAGCCTCTTAATGGTACTGAATATAATTTGAAATATTTTGGTGGGGCATCATCATCAGTACATAATACAATGTACTGATGATGATGTATATAACACAAAATCACTTCCAGCTGTCTGCCTGTCCCTATGTATGCTAAGGTCTTTAAAACTACGCATCGGATTTTGATTGCGGTTCTTATAGATAGAGTGATTCAAGGGGAAGGTTTATAGGTATAATATATCAAATATAAAAAGCGTAGTATAAAAAAGAAACACTGATTTTTTAGAGGTTTATAATGTGATGTCGTAAATAAACCTATTCTTCTACGCTTACATTGCAACGCTGGCTGAACCCTACGAGATAGATCGAAATAATGTACCAAAGTATTGTACGCCTTCAAAAGTCTACAAAAAAATCCGCGATGGTTTATATCTACGAGTATCTCTTAGGAATAACCCAGAATAAGCATTTTTTTATTCTTTACTTATTACGAGATATAATGGCTTATTTACGAGTAGATTTCAGGTAATACAGCAATAATCCTTATCCAATTAAATACCTTAAATACAATCTGCATTTAACATATATCAATTTGGCCATTACAACGTGTTATTTAAATGAATATTTTCGAAGATATTACAGATTATTTAGTATCAGCATTGCATCTGTGCGAAGCCGGGGCGGGTCGCTAGTAAATAATAAAACAAATAGTCGAGTCTTCTCATTTATTACTATTTTGTAACAGAAATGTACGGCCGGTGGAGCTTATAAAACTTTCACCCGATCGGTTTCAAGATTGTTGTCTGAAGTCTAGACAGTGTACTGGCTAGATAATCCAATAATACCAGTATCAAATATTCACTAGGAAATATGGGCAAAAACGTATTGGTTTTTGATTTGCCCAACACAAGTCATATATTTCTGTAGTTTACCCAAGGAGATGATAAAATCTTATGACGAGTGCTGTATGTTAGTTCTGGTATGTATTTTTGGTAGTAGGGATATTTTTCAGACTACTTCTGATATAACGATGTTTAGAAAGCCAAGGTGACATCTAATGGATAATAGTTAAATAATAAATATTTTGATTTTGTGCCATTTTATTATTATGGACCGTGAATGCAGCAAAGATACATCAAGGTTCCAAATGGCAGCGATAGGATGCCACTTCTGCATCGGACGAAATGTGTTCTGCACGAAACGCGTATTGTAATAAATAAGACAATTTATGTACTACTACTAAGTCCCATGGTGAACGAGCAGAAAAATCGTCTAAAGATCCCTCTCACGTCACATCGGCTTATCAAGAAATGTGGCAAGATATATTATTTAATGTCCATTAAATGTATTTTAAAAATTTAATTTAACATTAGTGTCATATTTTTAGAATATTTGGTATATTATATATCGATTTCCACATAGTGACGCCAGAATCGATGTATAAAAATATATATTCTGTATATATGTATTTCACCGTAAGGTGGTATTTAAAAATCTACCTCATCTATATGGGATGAGGGTGTTATGAACAGTGCAGTCACAATAATCTAATACTGTGAACTGCTATTATAAATTTTAATTTTGGTATAGGGAATTTTAAGAATACTCACCTAGCTAGCTACAAAATCTAACATTAACAATCTAAAGGTGTGTTTGGGCAGTTCTACATCCAGCTCTAATTCTAGATTAAAATTGTTAATCATCCCCGACCACAACATCACTTACCAACAGCTGAGATAGTGATCAAGGCTAACCTAAGCAACTGTAAAAAACAGCCTAATAGGTTGTTTTAGACGTTGTATGTCGAAACACCCACGGTTGATCAGAATGTCATGGTTTAATAGTAGGGACGAAATTATTTCTATCTTCCATCTATACACCTATACTGAATATATTTTATTAGCAAATCCTAGCGCCACTCATCCGACGAGGCAATAATCGTAGCTATCAAATACTGATTTGCTGTGGTAATTGGAAGCGATCAGTGATTTCTCCTGAAGGTAATTGTTTAATGTTTAGATAATATTGATCATCAATTCTAGGCTCCGTGGTAGCTGTTTAGCCTATGAGATTATCCGATAATCTTGGTTCCAATTAGCACCAGCTTGAAGCAATTAACGCTTTAGTTCGTTTGTAGGCATTAATCCTTAGGTATAACTATTGACACAGTATAACCGCTTTAATTGAACTGTATTTATTGTAATAATGAAAACACTAATTTAGTGATTTATATTGTAAATTCGAAAGTTTGTGAGTTAGTGAGTCAGTGAGGATGTGGGTATGTATGTTTGTTACTCCTTCGCGTTGAAACGGCTCATCCAAATTAGATGAAATTTGGAATGTAGATAGTATTTGTTTTCAATTCGCACATTGGATACTTTTCATCACCATTATCATTACTTTTCATCATTGTCTATGCGAGTGAAATGTGGAGCGTTGCTAGTTAAAATTATTTTGAATGTATAAATTTAAAGACCTATGATATGTTCATGGTAAATTAAACTAACCAAAGTTGAATGACGCAGCACTTTATGTTAAACATACTCAAAATAAGAAATACCAACTGCTTTAAAAAACGTAACGGGAAGTGAAAAGAAAACGTAACATAATTAAAGTGATAATTCACATTCAATCACAAGAAAATTAAATGTATAAGGAAAGACTGACAAAAATTCCATAGTTATTAATAGTTAAAACGAAGTAAGTAGTAGTTCTTAGAATGTATGTAAATGATTATTCATTATTATATTTACTATAATTAAAACAGTTTTCAACAATACTCACAAATATGTCGCAGACAAGAAAGCATCGACAAATTTTAAAGCATTCCGGTCAGAGTCAATAGCTGAACGATCCTTGTTTGCATCTGAAAAAATGAAAAACCCTTTGACACTTTTTTCTCCAGGTTTTTTTTAATGCCGGTAGTGGACGACTCGCCGTATCTCAAAATAAAAACAGATAATTCAAACAAAAGCGATCGCGATATCAGAGCTGGCCCCGGGACTTTCGTCTCAATAATTTGCATAAATGATTTCTCACAAAAGGGTTCTCTGACAAAATGTTCGGAAAATTAATATTCCAACCCTTTTTCGACGTGCATTGTCTCACTAATCAGATTACGTTATAACTTATAAGATTGTAAAACCATCCTCTAAATTATTCAATAGATTAGGAACAGGACAAATCATTGTCAAGTTCCTAAGCGAGCTCTTATTTTTATAATTAACGTTAATATACCATAGTAGGAGTATTATACTAGCGGAAACATCTTTGGCTTTTTTAGTACTGCCTCATCAATAAAAAAATTTCAGTTAAAGTTTTAGGATTGGTAAAATTTATGATATATGTAAGGTGTGTGTGTCATGTGAATGAAGAATGACTTGAGCTAATCATAGAAGAAGTCATGCCTCCTAATATAAAACCCAGTGCATAATTGAAGTACCACCAAGAACTTTGACTGTTCTGTCTCACGTACTAATTTACTAAAGGGTTATTATCCAGCAACCGCTTTATCGTGGATGGATCAGCACCTCTCATTTCCGTAAGTGTCAACTGTCTTCACTCTAAAGGAAAGCAAACAGACGAGTGGCGGCGCTAAGTAGCTCCTTGTAATAAATAAGAAATGAAACATTGAAATACAATCTGACGTTGTCAAAAAATATTGTCTCTATTTTTCATATAACTCCTCAAATATCTCGGTAGTTTTATATTCTGGGTATATCTGGATCACTCAAAGGTTCAAATTTAAAATATATAATATACAGGGGAAATGTCATTGTCAAAATCTCATCGACTTGGGCGGCAACGGATTCTCAAAGGGTTTCTTTGAGAATCCGTTGCCGTCTCGAATCGTTTATCGGCTTATTTTATACATAACAGTAAGTAGGATTTTCACGATCTTAAGCAACTTCTCGTTATCCTTCTAGCAATAAAATTAGTTTTCTGTCTTTTTATAAGGTCATTATATAATTTTATTGGCTCTTATTTTAAAATATTAGTAGACAAGAAACAAGACTATATGCATACGGTTCAGATCAATTTACTTTTGATGCACATGTTAATGTGAAAACAATAAACGCTAAACTGTACGAAATAGTAATAGATTATTTTATCTAATTTGTCAACTTCATAAAATTAAAAATTTATGTTATAATCTTTGCATTGCCTTCCTATGTATTACTTCCTTCTAACATACCTTACAGACATATCAAAAACAAAGATTCTAGCTAATAGTATAATATTCCAAAATAATGGTTTCAAACTTATGACACTTTTGTCATCAATGATGCTTAACCTAAAAAAGTAAAACAAAAATGTTAATAGAACAAAAATATTAGTTATTCCAGTAAACATAAAATTTAAATAAAACGCTAGTAAATACTACACTCAATTAAAACATACACAAAATTATTAAAATTTAACTCATAAGAAATTTACTTCTACACATTGAACGTTTCTTGTTACAAATAAAGAATATGACTTTTTATTTGATTGCATTTTTTGTACATAATAGGTAACATAAATTCGGGAAAGGCCAAAATATTGAGATTTGAGGGCAATCAATCTGATGTGATAAAAGTCTACTAGCTATGGTCTCATTTTTACTCAAACTGACGCACAATCATTTGGCAGTTAAAAGAAAGCATGGCAAACATTTGTCAGTCTTATCCATGGCATTGTCTGAATTTATAAAAAATCCTATCGAGGTTTGTTCATCTGACAAAACTCGAATATTTAAAATAGCAATCCCCAGGCTCAACCCGACCCCGACAACTCTCTTACCATTCCTGTCACTGTGGCGAAACTTGTATCGGTATATAACTTAAACATAAGTTTTTTGATAAGTCAGTGTTTAAACGATGGGGTAGCAGGGTGATACAGGTTGCTAGGGGTGTGAGGGTGGTGGCATAATGAAGAGGGCAAGTCGATTGTCGATATCGATAATACCAAAAATGTTAATTGAAGAGTTTTTATCAAAATCTTCCAATACCAGTTTTTCTTTAATTGCTATCTCCTTCGTTTTTAATTTCTCTTTAATGCCTTAAGAATATAATTAAAATTGACAATGGTAACAGTGAATGTGAAAATAATACCTCAATATGAATTCAACGCTATACATTAGGTCACTCAACATATATGTCAAACAATAAAATAAAATAAATTTTACCATATCGCTCTGATAACGTTAAAAAATAAGAGTAACAAAATTCTGTATATAGTTTTTTAGCTTGGTAATATTGTTGTGTTTTTAAAAACATACAAGTTTAATATAATATTTAGTAATATGTCGATTGTATGGCCATCACTAAGAAGCAACAGGGTGCTGGACGCGTGCGCGTTTCCACCCCCTGTGCCACCCCCTGGCAATAAAACGCGAGGCGGCAGCGTCAGGACCTCAGATCCACTTCTGAAGCCGGCAGTCGTGGCACTCTCTGCCTCCGGTCCTCCGAACAGGACAACTAGTACGGCGCAATGTTAACGCCCGCCTAACTCACTACCGGACTTAACAGTGAAGTGACTTTCATTATGGTGACTTTTATGTGACTATGGCAGTTCGTTGCGGTGTCTGTGACCAGTGGTGAATTAGAAAAGGTAAGTTTAGATTTTAAATTGTTTCAGCTCTAGATTCATGAAGCGGAATCAGCAGAATGTTGGCGGAATGTGTCTCATAATTATTTTCTAAGGTGTGCCTTATTTTAAATTTGTTTTAGATGATGTATATTTTTGCAGCAGTTTTTCTTAGAGTTGCAGATTTTGCAGTCTTGATTGCCGTTTTATTTGTGTACATTCAAATACATTTTTATTGACATACGTCGATGATAATACTGGAATTTAGAATTTTGTGCACCCTCAAATAATGATGTACGATAAAATTTGTTTTATTTGCATTAATTTTTCATTTTTACATGTTGAACCAAAACTTAAAAAAATATTAAAACATTGACAAAAAATGAAAGATTGTGTTGACAGTCTTCGATGTCTTCCAATAAATGTATCCAATAAACATTACAAATTTTATTATATTTTTCATATTATATAGAAAATCTCATATTTTATTAAACTAATACAATCTCGATAAAGATTGTATTAGTTTAATACAATATGAGATTTTCTGAAATCAAAAGGTGATAAAATTAGTTCTGTTCCTATTTAACTCTATTTTTACTATTTGTTTGTATTGTCTATTTATTACAGTACATAATGTCACCTTTTGTGTGTTCGGATAAATATTTTGTGTTAAATACCCATGCGAAGCCGGAGTGGGCCGTTAGTTGTATATATAAAAGAAAAGCCGGTATGTCTATATGCAGCCTATAAGGCTGTACATATATTTCTATGTTTACATGTTTGTATGTTTGGAAATTGGACCTTTGCACGTTTGGCCATTTGGACGTTTGGACGTTTGCAAATTGGGACGTTTGGACGTTTGGAAATTGGATGTTTGCACGTTTGGACTATTGTACGTTTGGAAGTTTGCAAATTTGGACTTTTGGACGTTTGAAATCTTGGACGTTTGGAAGTTTAAACGTTTGGAAGCTTGGACGTTTGGACGTTTAGACGCTCAGACTTTTGTTTGGACGTTTGTGCGTTTGTGCATTTGTGCGTTATTGCATTTGTACGTTTGTACGTTGGTACATTGGTATGTTTGTGCGTTTATGCGTTTGTGCGTTGGTACGTTGGTACGTTGGTGCGTTGGTGCGTTGGTGCGTTTGTGCGTTTGTGCGTTTGTGTATTTGTGCGTTTGTGCGTTTGTGCGTTTGTGCGCTTGTGTGCTTGTGCGCTTGTGCGCTTGTGCGCTTGTGCGCTTGTGCGTTTGTGCGTTTGTGCGTTTGTGCGTGTGTGAGTTTGTGCGTTTTTTGCGTTTGTGCGTTTGTGCGTTTGTGCGTTTGTGCATTTGTGCGCTTGTGCGCTTGAGCTCTTGTGCGCTTGTGCGCTTGTGCGTTTGTGCGTTTGTGCGTTTGTGCGTTTGTGCGTTTGTGCGTTTTTGCGTTTGTGCGTTTGTGCGTTAGTGCGTGTGTGAGTTTGTGCGTTTGTGCGTTTGTGCGTTTGTGCGATAGTGCGTGTGTGAGTTTTTGCAATTGTGCGTTTGTGCGTTTGTGCGTTTGTGCGATAGTGCGTGTGTGAGTTTTTGCAATTGTGCGTTTGTGCGTTTGTGCGTGTGTGCCTTTGTGCGTTTGTGCGTTTGTGCGTTTGTACGTTTGTGCGTTTGCTCGTTTGTTGCGTTTGTGCGTTTGTGCGTTTGTGCGTTTGTGCGTTAGTGCGTTTGTGCGTTTGTACGTTTGTACGTTTGTACGTTTGTACGTTTGTACGTTTGTGCGTTTGTGCGTTTGTGCGTTTGTGCGTTTGTGCGTTTGTGCGTTTGCTCGTTTGTTGCGTTTGTGCGTTTGTGCGTTTGTGCGTTAGTGCGTTTGTGCGTTTGTACGTTTGTACGTTTGAACGTTTGTACGTTTGTACGTTTGTACGTTTGTACGTTTGTACGTTTGTGCGTTTGTGCGTTTGTGCGTTTGTGCGTGTGTGCCTTTGTGCGTTTGTGCGTTTGTGCGTTCGTGCGTTTGTACGTTTGTGCGTTTGCTCGTTTGTTGCGTTTGTGCGTTTGTGCGTTTGTGCGTTTGTGCGTTAGTGCGTTTGTGCGTTTGTACGTTTGTACGTTTGTACGTTTGTACGTTTGTACGTTTGTGCGTTTGTGCGTTTGTGCGTTTGTGCGTTTGTGCGTTTGTACGTTTGTACGTTTGTGCGTTTGCTCGTTTGTTGCGTTTGTGCGTTTGTGCGTTTGTGCGTTTGTGCGTTAGTGCGTTTGTGCGTTTGTGCGTTTGTACGTTTGTACGTTTGAACGTTTGTACGTTTGTACGTTTGTACGTTTGTACGTTTGTACGTTTGTACGTTTGTACGTTTGTACGTTTGTACGTTTGTACGTTTGTACGTTTGTACGTTTGTACGTTTGTACGTTTGTACGTTTGTACGTTTGTACGTTTGTACGTTTGTACGTTTGTACGTTTGTACGTTTGTACGTTTGTACGTTTGTACGTTTGTACGTTTGTACGTTTGTACGTTTGTACGTTTGTACGTTTGTACGTTTGTACGTTTGTACGTTTGTACGTTTGTACGTTTGTACGTTTGTACGTTTGTACGTTTGTACGTTTGTACGTTTGTACGTTTGTACGTTTGTACGTTTGTACGTTTGTACGTTTGTACGTTTGTACGTTTGTACGTTTGTACGTTTGTACGTTTGTACGTTTGTACGTTTGTACGTTTGTACGTTTGTACGTTTGTACGTTTGTACGTTTGTACGTTTGTACGTTTGTACGTTTGTACGTTTGTACGTTTGTACGTTTGTACGTTTGTACGTTTGTACGTTTGTACGTTTGTACGTTTGTACGTTTGTACGTTTGTACGTTTGTACGTTTGTACGTTTGTACGTTTGTACGTTTGTACGTTTGTACGTTTGTACGTTTGTACGTTTGTACGTTTGTACGTTTGTACGTTTGTACGTTTGTACGTTTGTACGTTTGTACGTTTGTACGTTTGTACGTTTGTACGTTTGTACGTTTGTACGTTTGTACGTTTGTACGTTTGTACGTTTGTACGTTTGTACGTTTGTACGTTTGTACGTTTGTACGTTTGTACGTTTGTACGTTTGTACGTTTGTACGTTTGTACGTTTGTACGTTTGTACGTTTGTACGTTTGTACGTTTGTACGTTTGTACGTTTGTACGTTTGTACGTTTGTACGTTTGTACGTTTGTACGTTTGTACGTTTGTACGTTTGTACGTTTGTACGTTTGTACGTTTGTACGTTTGTACGTTTGTACGTTTGTACGTTTGTACGTTTGTACGTGTTTACGTTTGTACGTTTTTACGTTTTTACGTTTGTACGTTTGTAAAAGTGTGTAAAAAATTAACTATAAGAGAAAATTTTTTTTGGAACTTATTATATGTATTAAACTGAGGCTTACATAAAAAGATCTAAAGAGCTAAAGCTAGTTTAATAACACAAAACTAGTAACATATATCGAAAATTGAACATTACTTGTCCCTTATGATAAAGTTTTTCCCTTTGTAACATTTTTATACACATACATACGTTTCATATTTTTATAATATCAATATTTACGTTACAAGTTTAATTTAAAGTCAATTTTACAATTTATTCTATTGAAAATTTGAAGGAAACGTGTTCCGGAATTAACTTAGCCCTTGAAAATACGAGTATCATCGAAATGAATATAGAATGTTTTTACTGCTACAAACCAAATATATTTTGCAAAAAATCTGTTCAAGTAAAGCTGTTTAACACTTGTCAGCGTCTTAATAATTAAATATTCAACAATGTACTGCCACTTACAGAAACAAAAATTCTAGAGCCACTACGGGACACACAGGCGGAGACGGAATTGTCCAAGCATTTCATAGTTTAATTAATCAAAAACTGTGAAAAATATTTGAGGATTTCTTAAAGATCCTACAACAAAATATTTTTCACGTAGCAACTCATTCCTTCCTCAGTTTAAAGTTAATATATTTATATCTTCCTTATACGTATAATTAAAATAAATACAGAAGCTTGATTTACATTATCAAAAGATGCGTTAGCTCCATGACTGTCAGATTTAAAAATTCCGTTCAGTATTTTCGGGGTTCTGTTCATTCATCTTCATATGTTATTAGAAATTATAATATATGTTTTTAAGAAGACAAATAATTCTGGCTTAGTAACGTTTTAACCTCTTCCCTATATTGTCGTAAGTAAAGTATTGAACAGCTTTAATATATGTGGTCTGTTATCATAAAATCAGTAATAAGCAGCCGTCAATCAAGACATCTTTATTGCTAGAGACATGGCGCCAACGTGTTCTCAGAAAGATTTTGATACCATACCACGGCGTGTGTGAAAGAAAACGGGATATAAAATATGTGTACAGCATAAGAAAATGTACATGGTACATAGTCGAAACACAACATTTTGAGCACCCACACCCCTTAGAATTTTGCAGCAGAGCAATGCATACTACCCACCTACCTTATTGTCCCAAGAGAAACTTCACTGACAAACTTCGTGGATGCAAACCTAAGGCATCAGCCAAATGCGAACGAGTCTCGGCAAGTTTCGTATATCATGCCTCATGCATTTGTGTTTGCTATATGTAAACACGTAACAGATACTTGTACAACACTCGCACTGGTATTAAGTCTTACACTGACATAGTTTGGTAAGAAGTTTGGGTATTAAACTAGCTCTGCAGACTCAAAGTCGGAACATTTTATCATTAAGATGCTTGCGTTGCTAAATCAAAGATTTCATTTAAGACTACAAAGTATTTTTCCTATTAAAATCACACTGATATTTATAGGTACTTATATAATTCATTTTCCCTTCAAACTTGCCTCCGACAAAGGCGGAACAGCTTCGCCACAAAGTAAAATTTCATTTTCATAAATTTTAATCTCGATAAATTATTTTCGAATGGACGAAAGAACAAGAGGGCTCGCCTCGAACAGACTGAAAGAGGTAAAGAATTAATCCAATGTCAAAGCTGTACCAATTACAATGGGAGAACAAAGAAAACTTTAGGCATTTTTCTTTATAATATTTAAATGCACCCTAAGAAGTGCTGAAGACGATAATACCTATTTACTTTTTTGTTTATAGAATTGTTATGGAACACGCACGGTGCTCACCTGATATTAAGCGGTAGCCTCAGCATAAAATAGATTCATCTGATCACAAATTACGAACTGCACTGCGCCATAAACCCGGAGACACACAGTTGTTAAGTCTCGTGTGCCTGTAATATCATTACCTAGCTCTCAATGACTGCTGCCGGAAAACACTGTTAGGTGCTCGACAGATTTTGTACTTGAGGACAGTAGCTAACGAGGTAATCATTCGCAAGATGCCGTTTCATCAAGCAGGTGATGGAACGATGGACCTGTGGCACGGCGTCCATAGTTATTACAGCTCGATTGTCATTGCTTCAAACTTAATACAATAAAACAAGACATTTGTGTACCTATGTACATATAGTACATATAGTTTCATTTCAAATTAAAGAAATATCAGGACAACAGCAGGAAAATCGGATAACTGGAATATCGGAGAACTCTATGCTGAAGCAGAGAGAAAAATATTTCGTAAAAAACATATGCGCTAAGTGGTGCTATAAGTTAATAATTGTACTGAAAACGCCATAATTAGCATTAAATTGAATCAAATACAAATCGTATGGCTATAATATTCGCAGAGCTACACCACGCGCTGTTTGGGAACGGTCCATCAAATTCTCGTGAAACGTAGTTAACAAACATTCTTGTTATCAAATAAAGACAGCATCTTTCATAGGTTAGTTCAGCTTTTTCGGAGTTGCGATGCTCCAAAACAGACGCGCTCAGACAGACAAAGCCTTTACACTATCAATGATGAAAGGAGGGCTTTCCATCATTGATATATACTATCATATTTTTTAAAACTTAATTAAAAAAATTCATGAAAGAGGAACATTATTATTATAATACAAGATAGATTCGTATTAGCCAATTTGAAGTAATTAGTTACATTCAAGATAGCAGTAGAAATACTCACACCCGAAAAGCAGAATCTTATTATAAGATTTCTTGTAAATAACGTTTTAGGTAACAACGAATAAAATTTTCTACCTAATTAAAGCGCTGAAAGCAAAAAAAGTTGGGCAGTTATCCGATTTTCCAGCTCTCGTACCGCTCATTTGCCTCTGAAGCTGGTGCGACGAAATGTGAAATTTCTATTACACAGTAAGATTTTTATTGAAGTATCGGAAGCTTGAGATTCGTTCGGATATAGTTTGGAAACAAATAAACGAGTTTTTAGTCACTTTTTTTCTTTTTCTATATAAAAGCGTCGAGTTGATTTATCGTCGTAGCAGCGAGCGACCGCTGCGTCTTGTCGAGATCTTGATCGACGAAGCATTTCCATTTATTTTATGAGTCGACACCTTCACTCGGGCCCGTTCAGTTCTTAGTAAAACACCCCAATTCGGTCACCCTGACATTTATTCAATGGAAACAATTTACTACAGTTTCAGGATACTTATGAGTAAGTATTACAGAGGTTCTTAATGTTTTAATATATTGTAGGTGATTGAGTTGCGTTTTAGCTACTGTATTGTTTAAATTAAGTGCAGTTACTTAGTGAAATTTAAAGCACATTGTTCATAAAAAGTGCATACTTGCGGTGTTAACGCAATACAGTACTGTTTCATTACGAGTAAGTGTGATACAGTGGTAGGTAACTAAATACCAGTTAATTAAATTTCTCTCTGGATTAATGGATCAAGGAAAATATCATAACGAAACGTGATGTTGAAGAAATAGATCTACAAAATTAAGCAACATATTTCGTCATATCAACCAACAATTCATAGTAGGTCTCTATGTCTATCTTGTCCCAGCCATAGGAGAAGTGATGAGTTGACAAAAATGTTTTACAATCAGAATACTATATACACAATGTGTAAAATAACAGTACATATTATGTTGAATTGAATTTGTGACGTTTTATTTTATGTTTCTCCTAGTCTAAACTAAATGCATAACTCGTATTGTAAATTATTGTAATTAATCGTCTCATATCAATTAAAACGATACAATTGTATTGTATGAGTTTATAATATCTCTTAGAAATATAATTGTAATAATATTTCTAAGAGTTTCTATCTAACTTTTTATGTACTTTATGATTATTTCGTCTCAGTGTCATATATATCGGACATAGTCGATGTAAATTTAACACACAGCCTTAAATTGACGTTAAATTCAGAAACTTGATTAGTCATATTTAAATGTCAGGTGACTTTTTTATTTTTTTATAGCTTATAGGCTAACCTTTGACGACTATTTCACCTGATGGTAAGTGATGATGTGGTCGAAGATGTTGTTCAGGCTAGCCTAGAATTACTGATTTTCAAGGACAGCTGCTGGAACACACTGTTAGGTGCTACGCGACAGATTTCCTACTTGACGGTAGTAGGTAGGCAGGCGGGCATTCGAAAAATGCCCTACCTCCATGCTGTAAGGACTGACCATCGTAAGACAACAACCATGACAGGCAGCTTAACGTGCACTCCTAAGCACGGAAGCGCTCAGTAGTAATGTCACTAGCGGTCACCATTTTATATTATTTCAACTCCTGACCGCTGCTTAACTTAGCTGATCGATTGAGAACGGCTAAGCAAACTTCGCTACGAGTGTTTCGAAACGTTTGGAGTATATCTCTATAGAAGAAGCGTGGTGGAGGCGTGAACTAAAAGAAATGATTCCATTTTGTAGAAACATTGAGCTTATGTTGAATCAATGAGATTGTGTCTATATAAATCAGGTAAAAAATATATACTGAGAGAATTATAATAACCCATAAAACAACTAACTCTCTTCCTTAAGAAGGAATGAAGAAAATCTGCAGTTTCTAAAATTGGAAAGCTTAACACGATTACACGTTGTGCCGATTTTATACCCAAAGTACCCTTAGTTCACGCATCCGTTTATATGTAAACAATCATTATGTATCAGGATACAATGCGCTCGAATTGCATAAAAATAAATCATGGTAAAAATATTGTATGCGGTATCCAAAATCGAGACCACGGTCAAAGCAACATAATCAAAACGGCGAGGTTAGTCAAAATATTTTTGTTTTGATTTATTTTAATTTATTAAATAAAATATATTAATTTTAATTTATTAATTCGTGCGTGAATAGACACGGTAACGTTGAGAAATATCCATAATCCTGTTTCGAAACAACATATGAAAGAAATTTTTACAAAAATTGTTTGCTGTTTATGGGCATACGTATATTATTCTAGTTTATCTCTATTACGCTTACGGAAACAAAGGGACCCGTATAGACAGGAATCTGGATCTAAAGTATACCAAACAGTTTGGCGACTTCCACTCTCAACCCATAATTTTAACCTATAAGAGGTTTATTCTGTTTTCAACCTAAGAAGTGAAAATATGCCCTGGGCATCAATCCCTTCTTCGCAGAATTGGGATATATTAAAATCCTTCACGGTTGAAATCACACAAATAACTCGTTACGAAATAGTGATTTATTGTGATTGATTTCGAGTACTTAACCTTATTTGTACAAACATTTTTAATTTGATTTCAGATGTATATATATTGGTAGTACGAGTTGGATTATTGCAAGTATAACAATTAGTGGCTGTAAACATATGTCCGGGTTGGGCCTCTGTCTGTGAGGATTCAGCTGAAGAACAATCCATAAAAGAAAATGCAAGATTTAATATTAAATTTAAAGCATTATTATTAATTTAAAGCATTTAAAATTAAAGCAATCAGCGTTTTCATAGGTAGTAAGTAGTTGATATTGAAAATAAAGGCGTCACTTCTGCGGTTAAACTCCTTTATCGCATATAGAATCCCGGATAAGCAGCTCGTAAATACCTGAAAATACGTATGCACTAATGAGCTTGTTTATAACAAATAAGGGTGTAAATTTAATCCATCAAGGAGCCTTACGTTTATCTACCAAAATTGTGGAGGAGGAAAGAAGCTGGATTACTTGCCAACAATACCAATGCTGGTTCACTGACAAAATCTTATACCAACGACTAATAAGCAAGTGGAAAATCCACAAGGATCTTAAAAATATTTTTAATTGTTGCAAATAAAAACGTATTCGACTGGAATAAACTTCTGCTATACTAAGAAAAATGTAAAATTTTTCCTTGCATAAATCACATCATCAATATGTAATTACACTGAGATACGATAAAACAATCCTGCTTAAACTTCGTTTCTCTTCGATACAAACTCACAGAGCAAGACATTGAATTTCTATTAATACTTTAATAGTTTGTACCGAATCTTCCTAGTTTTACACAGATTTAAAACTTTCATCGTTCTTCAAGAGCGCCGTAGACCGTCTATCGAAGTAAAATGCTTTTAGTTTGCGAGTTGAGTAAGAGTGATGGCTTTGAACATCTATTTAATGTTTGGCTGCGCCGTACGTTCACTTTGCATTCGTTCTATGTTCATTCCACGTTGTTGGCAACACGTCGTATGTATCACAGCGTGAAGTAAGCAAAAACTTTCGCAGTTTGTAACTAACATAAATAAAACTTAGTTGCGCTTATGCCTTGAACACAGTACTGATTGCTTATGTGTTTAAAGGTAGTCGGTCCAGTTATACTAATTACTTTTACTGGCTAGCAATCAATTGCATTAGGTATATTTATTATGCAAGAAATAAGAGCAGTGCTTTATCTGAATTACTACATTTCAGTTATTTCATCTGGTATTACGATTACTGAAGTGTTGAATAAAATATAAGTATTAAATGGTTCAGTGCAATCAGCCTTTGAGCGTTCACGGCGCACATTACGTTTATCTAGGCATGACAAAAACTTTTACACCATAAAACGTAAAACGTACGGTTGGACGCGAAAAAAATGCAAACATTTTGGACACAAGCAGTGTAAACAAGCACTTCGACACAAGCGTGAATTTTAACGAAACGCGATGCAGTAAGCCTGTGACGGAATTCCGATGGCATGGCGTGCCCACGTTAACGCGCGTACCGAAAAGGTAAATGGATCATAAAAGGGATATCAATATTGACTCGGACGTACATCATTCGGGATATACTTCTCATATCTCTCGCTATGCGGAGGAGCCATTTTACCCGTGCCTAATTTATGTACGCATCGCATTTTTATTTTAAAACGATCGGGTTTTATTTTTAGTTGTTTGGAACATGCTGCGGTTACGTTAGGAGTTTGATAAATGGGAGCTAAAGCAGGTACCATTCGGAGGCAGTAAATATTTAATTACTTACATTACGAGTACTTTTGCGTCATTTACAGTATGTGCGGTTGTGCATGTCACTTTTTGTACTTGCTTTTTTCAATTCAGCTTATAACCCGCATTTATGAACCAATTAACATTAGATGCTTGCACCTGAGGTGAAAAACAAGACACTGCTCTATCTAATCGACCTGATAGCAGGAAAGTATTACTACTACTAATTAGGTAGTACCAATGTTTAAACGAGTAAATACGAGTATTCTCAAAGATGACAATAGGAAGTCAGCCGTCCATACAACTGAAACTACAACTTGTTACAGTTATATCCTTGTGTTCTCGCTTTGTCCTTTGTTTTTTACAAATATTGTACCAATTTAACATGAGACAATCGGGACAGGTGGATGATGAGAGTCTCCAGCTTGCAGTAGCAACATGCTTGATTCGTCCAAAAGAAAAGTATTTTAAAAAACTTATATATTTAAGCAACAACGTCGAAATAGTGTTGTAGGTAGTAATGGTGTAAACGAGCTCAAGGTGTACGCGAAGACCATTTTAACAGCTAAAGTGGTCTCTAAATTGATAGTAAGTAGCACGATGGGGCTGTTTATGTTCGAAGAAAAATGTCTGCTCGTATAAATTGTAAGATTAAAATGACTTATTTCATCATTTTCAAGTAATATTTCGGGCTTGTTTGCGCAAAAACATTATCTTTTATTAATTTTGTTAAGTAACTTCTTACTGGATGGAAAAGTTGCGAAAGTTGATGTTATGCGTCACGCATGCCCATGGGATGAAGGTGGTCAATATTTAATTTGATAAATTGCATATTTATGTATGACCCTTGTGGCAGACCAAATAGCTACATAAAACAAGGCTTGTCAATCAATGTTATAAAGTGTGCCAAACCTTGCTACATAACAGTGAATAGTTGTTTCGAAATTTACACGCAATATCATTGCCAGTTACGACAAAAACATGGAAACCATACTTTGATTCTATAGATAAGAATGTATAAAGTGAATAAAAAGTTTTTTTTTAATAACTTTTGAAATAAATGTGTCAAATTTTAAGATTTAAAAAACTTTTATACCTTCAAACATCGCAAATGCAAGAATTGCAATGTATTTTTTATGAATCTATATGTGCATTCGAGTTTTTTATTGCGTTTATTTGAACTCTTTATAACTGTAGCGTTATATCCTTCAATAAAGTACGACTTTAATTTTTACAGCATCATGATTTATGACTCAAAATTATTATTAAAATCGGAGTTGCAATTGAGCGTGTCGATTCGAACTCGTAAATATTTAGACGACATTAGGTTTAATATTCAGTAAGAAACTTCCTTTGATTAAACGACTTACAGTCGCAGGCCAAAGCTGATACGGTTTTATGTCTGCACAGTTGTTTTAGGTCCTACTTTACATAATGATACGACGCTGTAACACGCTTAAATGTTTCCACTCACGAGATATAAAGCCTTTAATATAAACTACGTTTTTATCAAGAAAAGTTAACTTTCCAAACAAATTTTTTTAATAATGCATAATGTGTTCGTCTGACTGCCATCGGAGGATAATGGTTTTTATGATTTTAAAGGTTATTTTTATTTATGTGTTCTCAAATTTGGCATTTAATAGTGTTTTAATTTCATCAATATTTATTATTTTATCTCATAATTGTTTGTGCTACATCGGTAGGTAATTAAATATTTTTTAAAGACGGATTCGCAAAATATATTATTGAAAATAGGTCATATTTAAGTCATCTCACGGGGACTTTAATTCGAGCTTCAGGATAAGGTTCCTAAATCTCGAAGACCGAAGCCGTAAGGAAAGCAATTCTCCTACAAACCACCATTACATTTCACTAAGTCTTATCTACCCAACCTTACCGTATTGCAACTAACGTGTTTATGCAATTAAAGCAATAAGTTCAACACAAATATATATAGGATACATTTAAACATAATCTCGATTGCTTCATTCCGTGATTGAGGAGAAAAAAAATATTTATTTGCTCTCGAGTTTTGTGAATCAAAGCGACTATTGCCGTTTGAATAATATTACTCCTTTGAATACGAACATTCATTTTGCCAAAGTATAAATGTGGAATAGTGATTTTCGGACGTTCTTTTTTATCATGTAAGTTGTTTTACTTTTGTATGTTATATGAACTACGTCAGTTTTTTTTTTGCTTAAAACAATTTAACTTAAATGTTAGACTGTTTGATTTCATACAAAATTTCCAAGTAATGTTGACAATATAAAATTCAGTACCATTTAATGTGTATTTATGCAGCTTCAAAAGAAAACTTGATATCCCAAAAACTCAAGTGAACAGTTGTGGGAAAAATATCCGGTTATTATAGAATGTATACTCTGCTATTATTTATAACCACACTTATGCTGCTTAATTCGAATATTAGACATGTAAAGCGTAGAACTTTGAGGTTGTGGGTTCGATCTAGTATCAAAAAGTTTTCCAGGCTAATAGCAATAAGTAATCGTAAATATATTTGTGTTTTAGTTAATAATACCTTTACTTCCTTTCATTTCTAAGTTAGCAATGTATTTCATAAGAAAAATTATATATTAAAATTTCCTAATCGCCACAACAATAAAAAAGGACGTTAAATTTTAGGACAATTTCAGTAGTAGGAGGCAAAAATGTATAAATTGTTTGTCACAATTACACAAAACTTGAAAAAAACTAACAGTTTTGAATAGTAGTTTTCATACTCTGTGTAATCTTACTCTATGTTTATTCATACAAAAGGTTTTGTAAATATAACTAAAGCTATTTTAATTTTTATTTTCTTCATAGCACAGAAGTGATAGTCAAGTAGTTTTTAATATTATTCAAAAACTTGATAAATCATTTTTCTTCTTGTTGCGATTGTCTGACTTTATGTTTAAATAATATATATTTCCTTTGAAATATGATCGCGGTTTATTTATTTACATTTGAGAGCGCATTTCCGGATTATCCTCCGGTATCAACATTCGACACGACTCGACGTGTGCTCGCGAGAGTGTGGGACGAAAGATAACTGGCGCGGGCGTGAGAGAGAATACGTTAGTGATACGGTCACTTTCTGATGATCCACGCAATTTTTGCTGGATTCACTTGCCTACGACAATATTTTTACTAGCTTAGTGGAATTTTAATGTTTATCATCGCCATATTTTGGAAGTTCTGAACTGTATACTTTCCACTTAGTTAAAAAGAATACCTAAATATAGTTAGCCCGAACAAAAAACCATAATATAATTTTTTGTACATGCGACATATTTTGTATAGATAACTAAAAATATTCAAGCAAAAGATGCCTAACTAAAAAATTAAATGTGAAAAAAAAGTTATGAAGAACAGAAGACATTAAAAGTCACCACTTTAGTAACAACCTGTTTAAGTGCTGATCAAAGATGGTAAGTAGACTCCCTCGAAAATAGAAATTTGCTCTCAGGGAAGAGCTGCTGGAAGAAAATAGTAGATGCTTGCTTCCAATTTCCTAATATCGGTGGCAACAATAACTAAACCTATGCACAGAATTTAAAAAAAGACCTCTAAATCGTATTCGGAATTTCTAGCTTTAGGCTTATGAGATAACTTTTAACTCAGTTCTATGTATGACAATGACTTGTGCAGTGATGAAACGTTATCTCGTAGATGCTCGTAGATGGTCTACGTAGTAGACATTGATCACGGTAATTTTCATTTAGAATTTGTTCTTGTGTGGATCCTAAATCTTTCTACCACAAAATAATCAAAACTGCAAAAATATATATAACTTAACGTTTTTACAGAACGTCTTTTTTTTTAAACTCCTTCTAAGGTAAGTAGGAGTATAAATAATCAGGCGTTCTATAATCAAATTAGGTCAGTTACGTTCTTATTACAGTGGACGAACCTATTGCCCTTTAGACTTCTAACTGCCTAAACCGGAAATCGAACTCGGGAGCTCACAACTCCATATTAAGTATTTACACTCTTTCTAAGTTTTGTTACATTTAAGACATGAAGAAAGGCTCTCAGAGCATTTACATTGATAAGATATGGTCAGATATATTTCCTACCAAAGATATACTTATACAAGAAATGATTACTCATTTACTACAACTGAAAACATTGAGAAAGATTAACTTAATTCGTTAATCAATAGTTGTAACGTTTAATAGAAACGAATCTATACAATGTCTATATTACACTTAAAATGCCATATTTCATACAAGCAGAGAAACTAGTGCAAACCATAAACTTTATTGAGCCCGGGGATAGTAAGCCGCAAAGCTAAACTCGTCGTAGCAAACAACGCTATTTTTGCGGCGAACAATTGGAACTTTCTCTACTCTTCATTTGCCGTTATTTCCTCAGAAGATATATTGTTTGTTTTGCTTAAGCCTCATTCAAAAGACTTGCTGTGCTGTATTTCATTATAACCCGCTGACTATGATTCTGTTTTATGCGAAACTAAGTGCAGCTTGCTAACATTGCGTCAGATTTATGTGGTCCTAAAAATCTGTCATGTTATTTTTTTAAACATATGATGTGGTCAATAGTGGTACTATGATAATTCGAGAACCGGCTGGTGTTCATCGTGCAATGCTTAGCGGCAAATCTACTTGAAGTTGAGAGCTAGTCAAGCAACCACGCAACAAGCCTTATCACCATGCTATAATCTACCTATGGCCAACCAAACCCGGATTGCTGTTCACATTTTTATCGTTGCGATATATACAATAATGATTTGGTATTACTTTATTTCATATACTATGTAAATTATTTAATAAATAGAAAGGTGGTATTATACTTAAAACTAAAATATAAAACACATTAGCTGTTACAAAGATACCCTTCGCACTTACCAAAGTTATGCCCAAATAAATACAAAAAAACAATAGAAATCTGAGTAAATCAAATACTTACTCTAAATTGAGGGGGCACCGAGATTTTTAGGCGCGCCGCGTATGTGTGCGTAAGTAAGGCACGCCATCAGCATCCGTCCCCGTCCGACGGCCGAAGAATTACTAAAGCGGATAGGGACAAAGCATCGCGGCTCTTACTAAAATGAGTGAATTTGAGTATTTCTTTCGTATGATAAAAAAAAATACCTATTTGAAAAATGTAATGTGTATACGTTATAGAAAACATGTTGTTTTTAATATTATTCAAATACGGATGACTGTCCTTTAAGTATTTACGCCGTACTACGGGTTTATTTCGTTTTTTAGATGTAAGTTTGGATTTTTTTTTCTATCAAGCAAATTTTAATTAATCGTGTTTCCAAAGTGTATGATTTATATAATGAATCCTTAAATATAATATATATTAATTATATAACTCAACATTACGAAATAAAGATACGCACGGGATCCAACGAACCACAATTACGTATCACTGTCTCAGTGCAGGCTTAGCAAAAAAAATATATTCATACAGTTCAACTTTCTATACAAATCCTATTCTTAGGCAGCGGTAGACTAATCGCAAAAGGCAATACAATATCCGAAGCGATATGTAACTTCATCGCAGTTTCAGACTGGCTGCACCTAAATCATTTTGCCAATACTGTGCCGGCTTCATCTGTATGCAGACCGCTTAAAATTCATACATGCTGCATTGGTCTAGCTCCCCATATGCCTTGCGAGGATTGACCGGGAAATATTTGGTATTTCACAATATTTGGCCGAAAAATTCTCTGACTTTAACATAAAAATTTACATGGTGGTAGTGCATTCTGCGAATGCTCGCCTGACTTCTAACGATCTTCAAGTAACAGTTCTATCACCGAATTGTATGTTCTGATAGCTTTCATTGTAATAGCTTGCTAGTTAGTTGCCATTCTACGTTAAAGCGGCATACTACCTTCGACAACCTTGTAGGCTGGAGCATTTTGACTGCCTGTGATACTGAAATGGCTTATAGGTTATCTAAATGCTCTCATTATAGTATCCGTACTGTTGTATACCCCCATGGAGTGCCAGAATAGTCGCCCATACCTTCCCATGTGTGTTGTAAGAGGCGACTAAGGGAAAAATACCGAAAGGTGGGCAGCAGTGCCTTCTAAGAAACTGTTATCTTATACTGCAATCCCCAAGACGCCTCCAAGCGTGAGGACTATGGCAAACTCCCTCTAATGGAGGAGATTATGTTCAACAGTAGACAATCCGGCTGTTATAGTTCGTAGTATTTTGCTAATAAGGGATACCGCCGTTAAACAATAATGTTACAGAAGGTAATCCCAACGCTTGGTAAACGCCTTGGGAATCGCAGTGTAGGTTGGCAGTGCTTCAGAAGTCGCTACTGCACACATTCAAGTTATTTTCCGTTCATCACGTCTTACGCAATGGCCTGGCACTCCACCACGGGGAACTATTTAAAATTAACAACGTAAAATTACAAAATACTGGAATTCATAACTTATTATATTAAATTATGGCATGGCTTTGCTCACATATAAATCATTCATATTTCTAAACTTTATCCTCAGTAAATTGGGATAAAAGTATGTGACGATTTGCTTCTGTTATTGGCGGAAGTAACCGCTTAACACCAAAAGGAACTCGTTCTTTTTCCATCAGGAGAACATAAAATTAAACCTTTGCCTACCTAACGTCACTCATAATAAATATCTAGTTATCAGTGTATTATCCATATAACATGAAGGAATTGCGTATTCTTTTTAATCAAACTCCATCCGCTGCTATTGTGTATATAAACTTTTAATCGTTTGACTTTGCATGCGGAAGTCATTCGCATCACGGTAGCAATATACTCGCATTCATTTAGCCCTGTTCATTCATAGAGGCGGTGGCGGCGCTGCGATTTTTTGCAAATGCCGTACAAATTGCATACGGCCGTTGCACCGCTCGCTAGCCGTGATTTTATCGCACTTTTCGGGTGAATAGCACCTTGTCAACAAAATAAAAGTACGACGTATGTTGAAAGTCACATGAATAATTAGAGAGCTTCGCAATACTACAGTTTCCTTAATAGTAACAAAAATCAAAACAACATTCATTTACTAAAACCGTGAAAAATATTCAACTAATGATAAAGTATTTATCTAAAGTTGTACCTACTAGATGGCAATTGAGTCGCTGAGACGAGACCAAATGGTACTCTTGTATTTACTATCGTTTTCACAATAGAGAAAATAAACATAGAACTATGAAAGTGGCACGTTTCTAGTAATGGCTTCTAATTATTTTAGAATGTATCAAAATATCCGGCATACTTAATAGCACATATCTTTTAAGAATAACAATTGGCCACCAATTACACTTCAAATAATAAGCCTTTTAAAAGCCCTTTAAATAAGTTAAGAAATAAGATCCCGATTTGTTGTAGAAAGCCCTAAAAAGGAACTTCAAAGATGACTACCGGTCTTCTTATTCAGGTGAGCTCAAAGTGAAGACAGAATTAAATTTTTTATTCGTCTGTAAAAAAATTCAAAGAGCAAGAATTTTCAAGCGAGAGCGCGCTTAATGACTTTGCATTTTCGACTGTGAGAGAAAAGTACAAGACATCAGACGTGGAGGACGGCGGACTGATTTTTTGAAAGCATGCAAAAGTTCCTTTTGATCGTCTTCAGTTGCAATAAAATATGCTATGATGTTCCATTTACAAATTGGATCTTTTTCTGAATAATACGTATTTGTTGCACGACAGAAAATATGCAACTGGATGCTTAGGCAAGGAATTTTTGAACTTTAGTGGTCGTTTAAGTTTCAAAAATATTGTTTAAAAACGGGGTAATTACCATATTTTTACTATACGAATCATCTTGGTTGCCAACATCAACTGACTCCGTGAAATATTGTTAATTGTTTAATATTATTATTCTAAGACATCAATATTCAAGTAAAAATAAAGGGTTCAGATATATACAAGACACTCCATAAATTCTCGGTTATATCAAAAAATATATGCCCTCAACATATTAATGTCAAAATCAACAGAGTAAAGCGCCAAATGAACAGCTTGTGACTTTAATTGCGAATAGTGGGGTGAAAGCTGAATGTTTGTTGCTAAATGATGGAGTGGGGTGGACCCAATCATTAGGCACACAAAATAGCACATTAAATCAACCATATAACTGAAGCCTAATCTTACCACTGGGTATATGCCATCGTAATAAAATAATAATCACCTTAATAAGTTTTTTTTATGCTGATATACTAGCCTTTGACCGCTATCTCACCTGATAGTGAGTGATGATGTGGTCGCAGGTGTTGTTCAGGCTAGTCTAGAATTATTGCTTCTCAAGGAGAGTTGCTGGAATACACCGTTAGGCGCTAAGCGACAGATTTTCTACTTGAGGGTGGAATCTAGCCAGGCGGGCATTCGCAAAATGCCCTAGCAACATGCTGTAACGACTGCCATCGTAAGACAACAGCCAAGACCAACGGCTAAACGTGCCCTCCGAAGCACGGAAGCGCTCAGTAGTAATGTCACTAGCGGTCACCCATCCAACTCATGACCGCTGTGGACGTTGCTTAATTTAGCAGATCGATTAAAAACGACTAAGCAAACTTCGCTACAAGCACTTCAAAAGTAAGTTAAAGGTAGCGAGACGATGATAACTTCAAAATGTTTAGAAACATGTCCTAAAACAGAATTAATTTTAATAGAATTTTCAAACTGCTATAATATTAAAGCTATAATTTTCATGAAAAAGTGGTAGTAAAAACAATAATATATTTTAATAAGTTAAATAATATGTCAAATATAGGTAGGAGAAAATATATTTTACAAAGTTATTGGAGGTGTTCAACTTAGAACTCATGCAATACTCGTTGGTTTATAATTTAATACACGCATTAAAATTTAAAATTTTTATGTATTTTTTTGTGATAAAATTTTTGGCTGAATGTTTGTTATGAAAAATCAATATAAATTAATATTGATCATCCGCGATCATGTAGCTTGGTGTACTGGACCTAATCGATATACAAACGTTGATGATAATCCATTAAAGAATATAGTTAATTAACGTGTAGCATGTCGAAGGCTCCGGTAAGTGGTTTCACCTTTTAGATAACATTTTCCGAACGTCCATTAAAGGATTTGGGGGATTAAACGAGTCCCCCAAACTATTTACATTTCGTTTTTGCACTCAAACGTTTGCGTTTGCAGCTTACTTAACAGGAGCTTTGCGTTCGGTTTTCAGGTATACCTACTCGGATCTAATTGAACAACCCTGGCTTATTAGGTGGAAAGTGATTGGAATGTTTTAAGAGAATTGGATAATTATTTCAAATATGTCTACAAATATACGTTGTATGTCTAAGGCTTAGTAAGCAAATTGCATTATTAATGCTTTTTATCTAGTTTACTTAAATTTGTATAAACTCTGAGTATCAATTGCGTGGGTCTATAAACTTGTAAACGTAGTAAGGATATCATCAAAAGGTCTTTTGAATTGTTGCCATTAAGGGTAGTTTCATATTTTTTACACAAAATGGTTACATTTGACCGTGAATATGTTACATTGTTTTAATTTTGATAAGACTCACTTTCTAAAAACACAAAATTTTCATGTTAGATCTTCTGTTTCTTCACTAAGTCATATTAATAAATGCATCTTAATGTTGAGATCGATCTTATGATCCAGTTTTGACGATCAATGTTTGATAGTATTTTAAGGTTGAACTCATTCTTGAGATGCAGTTATTAAGTTATATAAGCCCATGTAAGTAGTATGGGGACCGTAATTCTTTAAAAAATGGCAAGGCATCCTCGGTACCTCTAGTGTTGCGTATGTTTGTAGGCGACCATGATCACTTACCACCAGATAAGCCACAATCTCCTTTGCCCTCCTATCCTATAAAATAAGTGTGGAGTCAGAAGACTACAACATATTTTTGAACATATAATAATACTTACTTACCTTAGATCTTTTTTTAAATTTTCCCTTTTAAACTTCAAGATTTTAAAAATAAAAAATTTATGGGGTTGCGTACTCAAAGAACAAAACGTAAATGCTCCATCCTAGCCGAAAAAAAAACACATTGCGTAGACTAAAATGTACTTTTATATATCAATGAAACAAAACGTTGGCAAGATATAAACCAGATCGAAAAAAGACAACGAAACATGTAACAGCGCAGAGTGGATATTAAAATTCTTGTTAAAATATCTTAACAACGCTGATTGTACCTCGTGTGCTGAATTTAAACTTTTTAAATTATTTTCAAGACCCATCTTAACACTGGACGAGGTTTAACTCATATCGTACAAGATGATTTGTACGCTAAACTCACTAACACGAAACATAATTCTAGCAATATATTAAATGCCGTCTCCAATACATATAAGTAATAAAAGAACAATATTAATATTATCATATCCATACATAGTGTGTTAATGGAAGCCAACCGTTTTATTTCTTAACTCTTGTTGACTAGCGCGGGCAAAAGTTAGCTTGATACGAATTAAAATGAGATATTTACAGCTAATTTATTGAAGCAATAATTTGTAGAACATTAAAGCGAATTACCGACATGAAGACGAAAAAATTACGAGAAATCACAAGAGCAACGAAAAATCCACGCTGAGATACACTAAGCCCTCTCAGCTATGTGGAATGGTATGATATCTATCAAGGAGAATACGATTGAATAAGTCCGAAACTACCCAGACCAGTGTTCAAGTAAGTACGTGGTGAGAAAATTTCATGCGATTGGTTTCACCGGCTCTTGGCTGCTGTGGTTTACGTCTCACGATGTCCCAACATTAAAGCATACAGTTTTTTATGTTTAAATCTTGGGTATTATGAAGCAGTGATGGCTCAGTGGGATTGGCTATGGACTGCCGCGAAGCAGGTCAATACAAATCCCGCCGCAAGCTTGAGCTTCACCGCATGGTGGAAATGCATTTTGCGAATGCCCACCTGACTAGCGACCACCCTCAAGTAGAGATTTTGTCGCCAAGTACTAAACGATGTGATCCGGCAACAGTCCTTGAGAGCCAGTGAAATTAAAGTCACATGAGACCTGACAACTATGATGCGCATGGATTAATGCCAAGTAGCAACAGAGTATTTTGAGTAGTTATTATAATCAACGTAGTTCGAGAATAACAATTTATAATGGTTAATGTTGGCGTTTCATAAACTGTAATAGCCCTTTACATTTTTACAAAACAAATATAATTTACAAAAGTGTTGTTACAAAAACACACAACATGCACATTTGATTGGAAAAGTGGCAAATCCACACTATACCAATTTGCGTACGCCTACCCAGTTTTTTCCATCATAATATGTAAACAAATATTGGCGTGGAATCAATCACACAGTCCATTTACCCGTACAGTAGGAATGTTTCAGATATGAATTTCTATTTTAGTCTTCTTTCGTATGTAGATTGTAGGTATGTATCTGAAGTACGGCAGACTGTACAAAAGGTACGAAAAATAATCTGGCCATCGGCTGTCGATCAAAAGAGAGTGGAGTTCCATGTTTTTTTACGTACATATGTGCATTCAATATTTAAGGCAGGCAAAATTTTTATATTCCATATAGAATTTTAACGCTCGGATATCTATTTTGGAATATACGAAAATTGAGAGATATTCAAAAGCATTCTAAAGATGAGTAATATAGTTCTAAAACCAGTTTCATGTGTTTTATGATGATATTTCATCGATTGCCTAAGATATTTTATAATTAGCCTTGTAATTGAGATCCATTTTACATGGTTTTTTACCTGGTGGCCACTGTACTACGCCAGATAACGTATTATACAAAATTGACATTAAAAAACGTCTTGAACCTAATTATGAGAATATTTTAACCGCGTCAATATTTCTAAATCAAGTACTACCTGATCACACATGAGTTATATATAATCATTCAATTTTACAAATAATAACATCGTGAGGTTCTCAAGCTCTTGAATCCAACTGACATACAGCTGAGATACTTACAATAATTAGAGGTTTTACTAACATAGCCACATTTCCCTTCAGCTCGTAGGTACCCTAACATTACAATAAAAACTAACATAGGGAAAATAGTCCACACACGAGCACACAAAACTACACAGTCAGGTACAATATAACCTCAGTTACCTAAATAAGAACACGGTCTGTTCAGCCACAAGTACAACCGAATACAAATGTACTGACAAGAATTTTATCATAGAAATATTTTGATGTACTCGCCGTTTGAATTAATTAATTGTTTCAAGCATCATTAACATACTTCAATGATATTGGGCAGAATTATACAAAACCTACAAATTCTAATAAATAAACTACTGAAATATTAACCTTGCTATTTCTTTCATTAAACTGTAACGAGATAGTAATGTGTTATCTGTGTTTTAAGGTATTATTACAAATACAAAAGTAATTTGAAATGCTAAGTTAACCTTGATTAATTATATATGAGGATAATAAAATTAATCATGTTTGAAAGGGATAATTTTTTTATTTAGTTTCCCCTAACCATATTAACATTGAAAAACGAAAACTAATTTAAAAAACAAACAATAATACTATACATTTTCCTTCTCATTGTACGTTTGTAGGCCAACAACGTGTCTCGTAATGTTTCGGTTTTTCAAATTACATTACTGGAGCACGGTCTCTCCGCCTGGTACATCGAATATACATTCGTGCTCTGTGTGTTGCCGTTAGTTATAAACTCCCTAAACGGTAGGGAAAATCCATACAGTCAAAGTATGTTGGGAAGGAATTTGTGGGAAGTAGATGTTAGCACAGAATCAATAATTGCAACTACAGTAGACTTTGCACAAATACCCATTACTATGATGATTGCGTTGAAATTATTATTACCCGTGGGTGCCGGGCTAGAAAGAAGAAGCGACTAAGAGTAAAATATCTGAAGAAAAGCAACAGCACCTTCTCAGAAACTGATATCTATGCGATCCCTAAGACGCCAACAATACTCACCACGCTGCACCTCAAAGAACTTAACTGTATTTCAGTACTTGTGTTATAGAAAAGTTACTTATTGAAAGTAAGTACTGTATTATCAATTTCTTTTTCTATTACAAGATAATTCGACAGCAAATTAATGACAAAAATTAGGGACATTCGCGACAGTCAACGAGGCAACACTAATACATATACGTATAGAAAGTAGTTACACCGTTGAATCGATTTTGAGCATATGCTGGTTGGACAAAGAGTAGCACTCTATGCTGCATTATGGTAATGTGTTCAATATAACACCGAAAACCTTGGATTACGATAGATAGGAACTTTTGACTTAAATTAAAGATAGTCCCAACAAACATAATATGAACATGAGCTAACTGAAAGAACTAATAGAAATATTTTTTTACTATACTGATTTAGTTTTGGCAAAGTTTAGTGATACGCCACCATACACCTAGATTAGGGATAGATACTGGGTAGGCATGTAAAGGAAGCGACATGCATAATATAAGCAACATGCTGCCGACACTTACTTGGCAACAGTCTAGTATCCGGTATAACTTAAATACAGTATCGGCGAGATCCACTACGGAACAAAAGTATCCATAAATCTGACATGTTTTTAACAATATACTCGTATGTAAGTACGACCGCAAGAATATTATTTGGATTGCTTTTGTTGAAAATATCTGTTAAATTAAAAAAGCTATGAGATTCAATGAAGTGTTTTAATCTGTAATAAGATTGTCAAACGAACAGTTTTATGCGTTTATACATAACTCTTTGTTTGTACGTTTAGTCATATGCACCTAAATTGTGCTGAACAAAAAAACAAATATTGAGGTAGGAAGTTTTTAAATTCGTAACTGGGTCTTAGTTTGATTTTTATAAAGAAAAGCCTTTTCAAAAAAGTGAAGAAAATTAATGAAGTGAGGCAAGCTGAGGATTATCAAATCAAATTTAGTGGTATAAAAAAGGGCCTACACGTGGTTATCGGGAAAACAGACGTGCCGTAGTGCTAGTGTCTAATAGTATACATATTGACCCCTTACAGGAAAAAGCGACGACTACTTGAGATTCGCGTCGACCCGATGCATGCAAATGACTATAAAATAGCTGTTCATTTTGGCGCCCCGTAGGGGGGGGTACATATCTGATAGCAGATTTATTCTAGCCATGATGAGATATCCCAGATAAATAGACACAGTTTTTAATATATCAAAAATTATACCAGTTTATTTTATTTCAACAACTAGTTATATATAGCCTTTAAGACGAAGTGCATGCGAGTGAGCGAAACAACACTACGCAATCTTTAAATAGCGTGAGATTTTTTTTTCAATTCATATAAAAGTTAGATTAAAAAATAAATATCTTTCAGGTTCACACGGTTGCCATATTATGATTAGAAATTAAATTTGATATTATACGATTTACTATAGGTATAATTACAATACCTGATTAAGCAAAATTTGAGAGCTGTATTCTTTTTCTGATGCTTTCTATCCAAAGACTATATAGAATCGAGCTTTCGGATCATCAAGTATTGTATTTGTCGTATCTCTTAGAATATTAACTACTGTAGTCATGTCTGTCAGGCGTACACTTTTTCTAAAAAACTTTCTGAATTTGCCTTTTGATACTCACTTTATCCTAAAGTTATATAAAAGCAAATAAATAGATAACAACAAAGAACGTAAAAAGCAAACAAGCGGGCCTACTTAAAGGCAAGACGGCACTGTTACGTTTAGCATTTGCAATATCATGTCTGAAAAGTTTCAAAGACCTTTGAAACGTGAAAAGAGAAATAATGGGACACAAGCAATTAGCTTTGTATTTCAACCAAGAAATGCAGCCTGCCAGTATACTTGCATTCAATAATAAACCAATAGGTTGCTTGACGTTTTTCCTTCAAATCTATTACGTAAACAAAATTTTTAAGCATTTTTCTATAAAATATTTCTTGGTGTAATAGATAGAATATTTAACAGCGACAAGGTAAAACCAGCCTGTAAGATGCCCATGACAACGCGACGTTTGACTCACAAAGACATTCAAGGCGCTTTGATGTCTGTCCCTTTAGTTTGTTGATTGCGTCACATTGCCACTGGTCTGGAAACTAAACTGTATTCAGTTTTAATTATGATAATACCTTGTTCGGCTCTTTCATGGGAGTAATATTTCAGAGACACTGTCACTGTTGCTGGTTTAATTATTTGAGCTGTTTATGAAATTAATAGAAAATACACTACAGAAAAATGTGAATAATAATACACTGTGACGCATTCATAATACGCATTTATTTTCATCGTCTTTTTCGTGAATGTAGGGTTGGTAGAATGCTACCCATTCCTAACATAATCCCACTCGTGTGAGGTAGGTAAAATATGTTCAGGGTAAAAACCAGATAGTTGCTCAACCGTTTCAAACAGATTTATTATAAAAAAATACTTCATTTGAATAATGTAACCTAATCATCAAAACATAGTACACATTATAGTAGCTTATAGTTTTGAACATAATTAGTCATAGTTTTTAATTAATCCTGTTTTGTTTGACCCCTCAATAAAGGATAGTTGCCTTCAGTAGCGGATAGTAACCTAATGTTAAAAATGCATCGTAGGTCATCTGTCTTATGCGGGAATAGACGCTACATTAGGCACGTATTTTCGAAATAAAAATATATTTATATTAATTTGAACATGTACTCAGTCTTTATTACTTATTGCAAGCTTTCATTAAGTACTTTTAACGTTGTAAGATATTTTAAGTTTTATACTTAAAAACTATAAATGTTTAATTAATTAAATCATTAAATCATACCAACAACATTTTAATAGTAACAGTTAAAAATTGTTATCTACACAATTAGTTAGAAATGCACGCAAAAAACAAAAAGATGACTTATAACAACAGTCAGTAATAAAAATATTGAAAAGAGATTTACTTACCAATACAATTTCGACGTGGAAGATTTTCACTTACACGGACGAAACGTGTGCCTATACTGATGGTTTACATGACACTGAGGTCTGTCTGCGGAAGGAGCACTAAAATTATAAAGCACTTATTATTTACTACTACAAAGCTACTAACGTCGCTTACATAGTGTATTCAAGACCGGAGGGAGTATCCCACTGAGGCAACTATCCAACTTTGACCCCATATATGTACCTGACGCCAATCCTTCTTGGTAATGCTATTTATGGTAATATACCCACTACCCTACAGAAAATCAATGCTTGCCAGTTTTTACTCTAGTTTCTATTTAGGTTAAATGTGGTACTTAGAGAGCCAATTTCCGACAAAGGCCTAGCCTACACCTACTAAACTACACATTCACATCTACAGTCATAACGTCCACCGTTAGATAAAGGCCTCCTCTATTAAGAGTTAATGTATGGTAATGTTGTTATCCCCACGCTTGACAGGCGTCTTGGGATCGTCTTAACGAAACAAGGTCTTCGAGATTTCATAGCGACGCTTAACGACGACGACTAACAATTATCACTAACGTTACAAATATCAAAATTGACCAAATACACTTTTATAAAATAATATATCTGAAACAATGAGAAAGATATAAAATACCATTTCCCATTTTATCGCTCACGTGATATCGTGTAAAGGAAAAACCACACGTTCGAGGAAGGTTTTCCTTTTAAATTATACATGCGATTTTAAGTAACTGGGGATCAGGCATCCCTACAGCCCTCGGTTCCGCTTATCTGCGTGATTTCGGCTCGATATCCTTTCGGGGTAAATTGATTGAATAATGTTTGATTCACAAAGGTCTTCACATTTACATCACAACAGCCTATTACTCTATTAGGTGAGATAGGCAAGGAATGGTTAGTTTTTGAAACGTGAAGGCTGCTGCTGTTTTTGAAATTAATGTATTTTATACGCTACAAAATCAAGCAATACTAAACTGAAGAATCAAAAATATGTTTATATTCCATTACATATGTATAATAAACGTGTCCATTTGACACAGATTATACGGTATGTTGCTCTCAGCTCATTAAAAATTTGTATGACTTAGATGGTACCCTTAAAGTGCTACTATCCTCAAACTTATCACTTCCCAACAAAGAAATAAAACCTTTCAGGTGTAAAAAAAATCAGATGATTTTAATACACTTTATACATTGAATTTGTTAAACTTTTTTTATATAATATCTAAAATCGTTTGTAATATCCGCGTAAAGATTATTTAATAGCAAACTGAATTTTTCAGTTCCCACATTTTTTTTAAACTATTGTATGTAGTTTTACTTCCTTAAATCAATATAAATCCTTGTAGGTGTTTTCCGCCAAATATATTTTGTACCATGCAATAGAAGGTGAGCCTATTGCTATATACTAGGTATTTTGTTATTAGAAAAACCGTGTACTAGCTGGAGATGGACTTCCAGGACATTCTGAAGCAATATAAAATGCCACTCGGCCAACGAGGCATTCCGCAATTTGATATTCCGTTATAGCAGTCATTGAAGAATAGACATGAACCGCGCGAAATATTATTGCGGATCCAAGAGACCGGGGCGTCATACAAACTGTGAACAGATTGTTCCGACATTGTGTAGGTAATAACGACGTATCACAAAAGAGTGAGTGCATCGTTCCGCATTTCATAGCTCTACTCGCCATGCGATCGATCTGAGATATTGCTAGCTGCACTGTCGGCACTGCCTGGATTAAAGACTTAAGAAACATAAGTTTCTACAATGTTGTACATAGCTCTATGTTTACCTTTTTATGAAGTTGTACGGGAGCTGAGTTACAAATACATAATATGTTTTCCTCACTGTCCTTCATCTCTTTCCGTGTGAGTCCGTAAATTTGTGGAAGGAAGTTTTAGTGGTAGGCAGAGAATTCTACGCCACAAACCCCAAGACTGCTTACTTCTTCTTTTCCATTGTAGTAGATCCGTTTTCAAACATATACGATCCCGGCTCATAACGTTTGTATAATTGCCACAGCATTTGCCTCCCACACAGAATAGAAGGCACCCCCATAATTACCGGCTGCTAAGGTAAACTACCAATGGATTGGCAGTTATTTCTTCAATAACACTGTCTATGATATATAACTAAAGCGTGGATATTATAGAATCACCCATGTAACCAATCCTTTCGAAAAAGTGATTCTGTGTTTATCAATGGATCCAGTTGATCTGACTTAAAGATCGCATGTAATTTATTACGATTCTCTCGTCTTTCTTTGAAAAAAACATTCCATTGCTACTTATACTTGTAGTCGAATGGAATGGTAGATTCTTCAGATGTTTTTAGGTTACAATCTTTAACTTATTCAATTTAAATCTCATACAATCACAAAATCTTTAAAGTTTATTTTAATCACTCTTATCGCATTCTTCATACTCGCACTGAAAACGGATGCTTGGCAATTGTAATGATCTTAAGTTGGTTTTCCATCAGAATGTGTCTACTTTGTTCAGAATGTGTTTGCTGAAGTCTTTTACTTCCAACTAAATTTTGTTTCGTGTAGTCTTAATTGCTATTCTGGTTTTTGTACACATAATCCGATATGATAATACAAAAATATTACCACAAGGTAAAGTTATTTTGCTTAAGCCTTAAACTGAGAATAGAACCCATATCAAAAGTAACGATACACCGTCACGCCACCGTATAAATGAACCTTGTCAAAACCATTTCACCACAAATAACCTTTTCAGACTTATATTTTGAAGCTTGAAGTCGGGGCTACATGTTATTGGCAAGTTGATTTATTTAGTCGCCGTACTGATATTGAAAATAGGAATGAAAAGTCTATTCACTTCAGACACAACGTAGAAGCAATTACATCTCAATAAACTTTTAAATGAAAGGTTAAAATAGTAATTACACATAATATTATATTATACCCATATAATATAATCAATCATATAACTACACTTGGGTGCAAAGTGTGTGCTCGTCACTGCCAAAGACAGACGTAGATCAACTTGGTTATCATGGCTTCTCTTGCATTCTAAATGCTGATTAAAAATTCTCGCTACGCCAGCCACCGTTCTCATATTACAGCTATTCTCGAACCGATTGGTCTAATGTGTGACAATGGTAAAAGACCTAACGTTATGGCTTTCGTTTAGTGGAAGTTAGGGCGACAAATGTTGTGAGCTGCTACATGCGTTGAGACTAAGCTTCATCACACCTTTCGGAGACAAACGTGAGGGCTGTTACTTCAGCGGAACGACTCAAACGCTGCAATTATGCTAATCTCCGTAATGTAGTTACATATTTAGGCAGTTTGGTGTACAGACATTGGGCCGAGAGCTCATTGTATTTTCCAAAATCTTTCAGAGCGCTTAGTCAATGCCAAGGGTGATCAAAGTGCTTGTACTTATTGAGTTCAATTAACAAGCATATATATATATCTCATATATAAATTGAACATAGAATGAGCATACCGATTTCCACCACTTTTTGTAACATTTGGTTTTTTTACAGGTACTTATGTAAACAAATACTGGCTGAAATAATTGAATAAAATAGTGATATATTAGTACAACGAGATTTCTTCTTTGCGGGAAACTCAACCATCTGCTAGAATAAAGGTTAATCATATTTATGAATTGAGCAAAATTAAATCTCCGTAGCATGTTCATGCTTGAGCATTTGTGTATTTGTTTCATCATAGTTTGTATTGTGTCTCTTGTGAGCTTTCAAACGCTTGATCTAATATATATGATATTTGGTAGTAAGGTACATATCTTATACAAATATAACTTGCAAGTTCATATAATATCAACCCAGGATTTCATGCGGACTAAGCAGGAACACATATTGACAGTGACTAAATAAGTCATTATAGTGTACCTATCATGTGATGTGGCTTTATCTGAAAGTACATTACTTGTTTTTGTTATCAGCAATAAAAATTAATACAGCGCAAAGGTCGCGGTAAAGCTTTATATATAAGTGTCTATAGAATAAAGAAGGTAAATAATTAATGTATAATATGTTTTTGCTATAGCACTAGACGATTTTGCTTTGGGAAGATGACGATGGGAGTCTTTGCATTAAGTCTGTCTTATAATTGCGTTATACTTCTGTACATATATTATTGAGTATTGGTTATAATTATATTAATGATGTAATTAATCGCATTCGATTATCTGGGGCCTTTCTGATTACAGTGTTAGGAAGAAAGGCAAACACTAGATCGCCGTTTCACCCAGATGATAGCGACAGTTGGTCGTGGTTTAACATTTAATAAGTCTTTCTTCCATTTGTTTTTGACAAAAGGCGTTTTATTTTATTAAAACATAATTAATTTTAGTTTTGTTTTTAATGTTTTAGTGATTTTAGCCTCCGTGAATATACGCAACATAAAACGTATTACACATTTTTAACAGTTACATGTTAAATTTATTACGGAATAATAGAGAGATCTCGTAGTTCGAGTGGCGTTACCCTCCTTTTTTTAGAATCTCGAATCTCGATTAGCAGAATGAAGTCCTGAGTTCGATTCCCAGGTCCAACAGTTATTTACGGTAATCAGAAAAAAACATTTTTCGCTAGCATGACCATGATTTTATTTTTATTTTTATTTTTTATTTATTCGGAAAACAAACAGTGATATGTTACAGAGTTACTTATAAATGTATATAGCTTAGCACCATTTAAAAGTTTTCACATATAGAAACTCAATGGTTACTTATCTGTTACATTACAAAATTTAGGTACCATAAATCTTTTTACATGTTTATATATAGCATAGTTTATAATAATAGAATTAGTCAAAACATTCAATAGTGTCAAAACAGTAAACAATCAACACTAATTTGTTATAATTAGAGGTAAACAAAAAAAAACAATAAACCAGTCAGTTAGGGAACCGCATCAAACCAATTCTTCGAAATAATTTTGTTAAAGGAATGTGTAGAAGTGTTGAATAAGTCTAGATTGGGAAAATCATGCAGTTTATTAAAACTATTAAGTGATCTAATGAGAAAAGAGTTTGATCTATATTTAATGTGAGGAACTTGAAGTGGGATTGGTTGTCTCTGTGTTCTTGTAGGAACTCTTCTTGTAGACCTATCTTAGAGAGAAGGTATGGAGAGTCCACTTTTGATTGGGCTATTTTTGATAATAGTGTTATGTCTGCAATATTTCGTCTAACATGGAGAGGCAGTATATGGTGTCTCCTGCATCTCGCTTCATAATTATCATCGTAACTTTTGCATTTAAATTGTAGGTATCTCATAAATTTACGTTGAACAGTTTCTATCCTATCGATGTAAACTTCATATTGAGGGTTCCAAATTTGTGAACAATACTCGAGGTTGCTTCGCACGTAAGAGCAATAAAGAATTTTTAATAATTTTACACTATTAAACTGTGAGCATGACCTTTTAATGAACCCCATAGACATGTTGGCTTTAGTAACGATTTTATCGATATGTTTCTCATAAGTTAACTTTGAGTCTTGAGTTATGCCTAAGTCACGTGTTTCGGCCAATATTTCTAGCTCTTGTCCTTTTACCTTATATTTAAATTCTGTTATTACTGTTTTACGTGTAAAGATTACAGAGTGACATTTTGAAACATTCAGATCCAACTTGTTTAGGTGACAATATTCTTCGAGCCTATTTAAGTCCTCCTGTAAGAGATGGCAATCATTCATGTAATGGATTTGTTTAAAAATCTTCATGTCATCTGCATATAGAAGAAATTTACTATGTACAAAACACGAGCTTATGTCATTAATGAATATGTTGAATAATAGTGGGCCTAATAGAGAGCCTTGAGGTACCCCGGAGGGTACGTCATCCCACATAGAGGAGTATCCATTAAGAACAACTGCTTGAGATCTGTTTACAATGTAAGAGGAAAACCACCTATATAAATTGCCATCGATACCAGCATAATAAAGTTTTTGTAATAGTATAGTATGGTCTATGCGATCAAAACATTTGCTGTAATCAGTAAAAATACAATCGACTTGCCCACCCGAATCCATGCATTCGGTTGTGTAATCGTTGAACAATAACAAGTTAGAAGTTGTAGAACGATTTCTCAGAAATCCATGTTGCTCAGAAATAAAGGTAGCGGAAAAAGCATTATATACTTGAGTATAGACTATTCGCCCGAATACTTTAGCAAAGATGCATATCTTCGAGATTGGTCTATAATTATGTATATCATTTCTATTACCACTTTTATATATAGGAGTTATAAAGGCAGACTTCCAAATTTTGGGAAATACACCGTCTTGTAAAGATCGTTTAAACAATATTGTAAGAGGTTTCGTCAGTGAATTAGAACATTTTAGGATAAAAAGTGGTGTTATCTTATCTGGTCCGGCCCCTTTTGTTAAATCTAAAGATTTGAGTAATTTGTATAAATCTTCTGGAATTATATCAATATCACTTAAGGTATTAATATAATTTGATTTGATTACGCCAAGTAGTAGTTCCTGTTTTTATTAGTACAGTAGGAGACACTTGCTTGCAATGCTATACATGATGAAATCGACCCATATATCTGCTTTTAGTAAGATAACACTTTCTAATGTACGAGTATCTGTGTAAGTGCTTCTACTCGTATAGTAAAATTAATTATAATGGAACATATAAATCTTAATACTCTTCTTGACTACTGAATAATGGAGCCTTGATGTCTTCGTCACTAGGAATCCTACAACCATAGAGCTACTCGGGCCTCCGCCCCGCTTACAACATAATGGGACATTCATTCGGTCGCAGTCGCAACTATTTAATGATGACCTAAGCCTAATTTTACTTTCTCTATTTCCTTTACTTAACCGATGTATAAACATTATATTCATTGGCAACCCACGTGGCACGTGTTTTTATGAAAACATAATTCACAATTAACAATCAAATGAGATTACATTTTCCAATACATTACTACCTTTTTTTTCAGTGTATACCTTGCCTTACAGTGTAAAATGTCAGTCGCATTATTTTGCGCAGGCGTATTGTAAAAAATAAAGGTAGACACATACAAGAGCTCCCATGTCACAGTCGCGGGTCTGGGATATAAGCCTCTTTCTTTAATGTACATACATAAATCCGAATTAAAACCGAAAGAGGGCCTGCGAATAAATAATGTTGCCTCGTTTTTCAGTGGTCTTAAGTCCTCGGCGTTCTTTATATGCCCATGTTTTTCTAACTCTGGTAATTATGAGAAAGCAGACTACGCCAGTGAAATTTGTATCTTGTTTTGTTTGTTTATATATAATTCAGTCTGCATTATTAGACAGAGAAAAACCTTCTTCTTGTCCCTGTATCATATCATGTGAGATCAACAAACGTGTATTCTTCGACTTTGTTCTATTATCTATCTTCTGGCAATACTCACGCTTTTCAAAGGCATATCATTTTGCATAATATATTGTCGATCCAAACCATAGAGATATAAATTGCTTTCTCTTTTCGGTGATCCAAACAGTATCTGGATTGCTTTGATTTTAGAGTCCTTGCTTTTAAGCGTATTCCCGTTTTTCGCTATCAAAGCATACGTTTGTAAGGATGTATCTATTTCAAAATGACGAACGCACCGACAGTGATGAGAACTGACTTATAAGCAATTTGGATTAATACGAAGCACAAAATCCCGGGAATAAGATATCTGTTCGATTTTTCAATATTTAATAATTTTCGGCTAAGTAGGTAAAAAAGCAGCAAGCTAGTAAAGTCTTACTTTAATCTTTAAAGAATATTACTATAAAGATTAAAGTTAACAGGCTTCTAAGCACAAACAGGCAACTTTTGCTGTGCATTGTAATTGTGATGACAGCTGTTTCACAGCGATCACTGCTCCATCTTGTAAGCGTGAGCGTTGAACCGGTTGATGACTTCAAGGACGACGTTACATGGATTTTGTAAGTAAGTAGCTGTCAATGCGTCTTGGAACATTATTGAACATACTTACGCTGCTCAGGGCGTTTATTCCTCAAAATGGAACATGGCCTTACGTGATAATCAACACATTCTTAGTTATATGTTATTTGATCATTCCTTTTTTTTTTTATTGCTGATAGGTAAGCCTTTGACCACAATCTCACCTGATGGTAAGTGATGACGTGGTCGAAGGTGTTAACTGTTTTTATTATTTTGTTATTATGTTTATTATGTTGTTTATTTAAGGTGTTATTATTAATGTGTTATTCCTCATTGCAGAATACCCATACCACGCCTAATATTACTCGTACTCTTAAATTTTCCAGAGTTTTTTTGATGATATAATTGTTAATGTTGTGTAACTACCCACCACACTTCTATGTAAACATTCGCTCAATATTCGAACAGTTGGCTATCACGATAGACTTTATAATTAAAATTCTAGTGCTTCTTTTGGTTTTATGAATAACATGTGGTCCCGGAAACGCAGGTGTTAATTTAATCCTAATAGGTAGGTATGATTTTAAGGAATACCTAGAACAATAATAACAATTATTGCGATCACTATTTGCATATATACACAAATACATAGTTTTTATTAATACTTTGTCGTAAACAAACAGATAATTCAGTATACAATACTGCCATTTATTTGTCTTAATGAATAAGAATTGCAGTCCGTGCTGCCAGCACGCTGGACACGCTGCGGACAGGTAGTGGGCTAGAGCATTTGGCCTGCCCCAGCGCCCGCAAAGGCATTTAGGTTGCTTCCACATTATTGTAAGTGCAGTGTTGTGAACAGTTTATATATGATATGCTTTTTAACGGTTACGCCGTCAAAAAAGAAATTAATAAGTTATACATAATGTTTATAATGGGTTCATATTAAGAATTATGATAGCTTAGTTAACTTACATTTTATGTGTAATATATTAATGTCCTTATAAACAGCGACTGAATTGAAAATTAAAAATAAAATACCAATAAAAGACCTAACGTAGACACAATCGTGCTAACAAGGAAACGTTTTATTAAAACAAATTTCTCACAATGAGTTAGTTATTCACCAGGTTGTCAGCAATCTTTGCATTCTGTTATCACGGATGGCAAATACATCATGCAATGAAGTGTTCCATTGGTGCCAATGCGAGTGGATAAGACAGACTCATTTTGTCGCTTAGGTAACACTTACATTGAATGAGAAGAAATAGACTTAAGATAGGATCAGGTACAATTCAACAAAATTCTTTTTTTTTTTACCTTTAAGCTAAATTCTTTTCATCTTCCAGTTTTCTATTCAGTAACCTTCATTCTCCGTTATGAAGAATTTTCTAATGAATTCCAAACATTTCAAGCCGTATTTTAGAAATAAAGTAGCAAAAAGAGACAAGCATAAAACAATGCAAAATCATCTGAAAAGAGACAATTTTGCGTGATACACCCTACGGACCTGAAACAATTCTTCGTTATCTGCAAAATGTGAGTGTTTTCCGTTTTACCGTTAATTAAGCTTGTTTCAAAACGATAACTGGTTTTTCTGTTTGTAATTTGATTTGTATTGTTCCTATGCAATCCGAATTGATTGCGGCACTTGATGCTTTATGCGGTGAGCTCTGGGTTTGACGTTTGCTGAATAGACTGTTATCTATCCGATGATCCTTTCTATGAGGATTCGTAGATTAATCGATACTTGAACGAGACGTTGTTAAATAAAGTAAATACGTGTATTCAGTAAAGAAGAAAACATAGTTTTTTTTCAATTAAGCTTATGGCACCTGTCCGTTAGTGGTGATTTGGTCCAAGATATTAAACAGGTTATACCTACAATAGGAACAACTTCCAAGAGTAACTGCTGGAACCACGCTGTCAAATGCCTAACAACACCTTGCCCTCGCAGTTAACTAGCTAGAATTTCTAGACGTTCTTAACCGAGCTCGTGCGGTCATGATTTGGATGGGTGACCGGTAGTGGCATCTACTACAGAGTGCTACTGTGCTACGGAGGGCACGTTAAGTGGTCAGTCCTGATTGTTGTCTTAGGATGGCAGTCCTTATAGCAAGTTAGTAGGGCATTTTCCGAATGCCCACCTGGCTAGTAGCAATAGTGTGTTCCGGCAATAAGCCTCGTAAGCCAGTTATTCTAACCTAAACAACAAATTTGACCACATCATTACTTACTATTTATTTATTAATAGACAAGCAGTAATTATATAGTGAACTATAAAATCAGATAGACTAAATACTAGCCGGGCAAAATAGTGCGCAAAATAGCCGCATGTGGCGAAGCTATTGCCCGTGACAGGATTTAAACTGTGGATCCTCTGCACGGCAATCTTTAGTTTTGCCACTTTGTGGAGTTCATGTGACATGTCGACGGTATTCCTCTTCTTGCTATTACAATGATAAGGTAAGTATGTGATGGGTTTATTCCCAACAGCCTCCACGAACGTCCCCGTTGCGGTGGGCGATGGGATCATTTATGGTCATCGGCCCCAGCCTAGAAAAAATGGGGGCACGTTACCAAACTATTATGGTCTGCCCACGCGGAGATGGATGACCTTTGTTTATCCTTACTGTCCGATACAAATTCTTATTATGGGGGTCTGTATGTATCTGGGGGTAAGTAGTAATAATTCTGCACACCTATCACCAGGTCATTGACCCCCGCAGGGGTAAGCGCCTATTAGTATTTCCATTGGTCCCAACATGGAGGACGTTCATGGGGACAGATGGGCTTAAAACATATGAGGATGGTAGGGTTTAGGAAAAAAGAGTTGTATACAATACAGGTCCTGTTATAATAGCTCTATTAGTCATTCGCTCGAATTTGTAACTCGTGCCTAAAATAGGTAATTACTTTTATTAGTTTTTTTTTATGTAACTAAGCATTGAGACGAACAAGTCACCCGCATGATGGTAAGCGTTACACCTGTCTATTACAGTTGTGCCGTCACCTTTCTCATCGCCGTCATTCTAAGACATTAGTTCTTATTTTTTCTTAAGCCTGATAGGTTAGCCTTTGACCACTATCTCACCTGATGGTTAGTGATGATGTGGTTGAAGATGTTGTTCAGGCTAACCTAGAATTACTATCGTTCGTCTAGTAATTTTACTTGATACTGTGCTTTTCATATATAAACACAGATTTGTTGACTCACTAGAGCTTCAAGGCAGAATGTCTGACACTGCAAGGGTACCCACTAAGACGGATTCTTCTTTAGAAGACCAACAATCTAGTTAAAGTTCGCCGTTATTTTTAATATTCATATTATTATTTTATTTTGACTTTAGAAGAGGTACATTGATATAAAATAGAATTATCTAAGTTTACATCTGAGTTTCAACGATAGTAAGCAGGCATTATGACATGCAATTGTAAATTAAATTCGGCAGCTTTTTAGAATCGGTAAGGCGTATTTAAAAATACAGGTCACGTATTTGTTTTTGTAATATATATTATGATAGAAGTATAGCTCTAACTTCATTGTTTTACCTGTTCACCTTTCATTTAAACAAAATAAATATTTGATAGAGAGTTCAAACAATATGTGGTATAATGGACCGTGGTGTGCGAGCATTGAATTCATAAATAATTTACTGTGGCATCGTTATATACCTGCGCAACATTGTGCTTGCACAGCAAATATATTATGTTTTGAATGTACATTTAACAAAGTATAGTTAGTGTGGAACATTCTTCCTTGTTATATAACAAAACTTGCACAAAGTGGTCACGAGTGGATAGCAGTAGATGTTTTCTACCGTTGTAGTGCCGTCGAAATTGCTGATAGATGCGCTAATTGCGCCGTACGGAGTATGTAGGTACAATAGAGGGATTATGTTGTTCGTAATACGGCGTTTTACGCTCTATAGGTAGACGTAATACGCTACACGCTTCAATATAGATCACGTCAGTATAGACGCAAGCTTTGATTACTAAGAGTAGTGTAATTTAAATAGGGATAGAGAAAAATAAAATAAGCTTTAGTTTTAATAGTCTCTTCCTATACATGAAAGTTAAAATACGTATAAATGATAAGTGAAGAACTCGTATGTTAAAATGTCTTTTGTCTTCAAAAGACATTTTATCATACGAGTACTATGACTTCGTAGAACCAAACTTTTTGCAGAGTGATGATTAATTAAGGTTTTATTTGCCAAACATTTAAAAGATCTTTCTGATATATACTTTTATTTTATATTTTGATAAAAATATATGTTACGGTTTATTTTGGAATCTGAAAATACAATAATACTTTTCTATATATGTTTTATACATCGATAGTCTTCGTAGCTTTTAATTACAGTAATATCTGCCGGCAAATTATGTAGTGATCGAAGGTATCTGAAGACAACGACGTGACCTTCTTTGTCAGTTGGAAGCACATAACGTTCAGTAGTCCACCAGGCATCACTCATCCAAGCGGTCATCACAAAGAACAGTTGTTTTAAATTTATTAAATCTTTGATAACGACTACATAAAGTCTGCTACTACTAGTAACTCACCGGGGGAAAGCGAAAACAATGCTTTGGAGCCAAATTTAGAAAGCCAATTCTAAAGCAGACACCAACTAGGTAAAGTATAATTGATTTTTTCTACTTTGATATTTGAAGAGCTCCTTCAAATATCCTAAGGAGTCAATTACCTAGTCAAACATAAAATTTAATGGGGAAATAGAAGTCGGCTTTAGAACTAGCTCATGCTTGCTAACATACGAATTAAACAATACGGAACTGAATTGACATAGGTAGGCATTCAAATTAATCCTGTTACATTGGGGGCAATTGCATTGCCGCAATTGCGGCAGTGCGTCACCACAGTCGAAATGGGACCGTTCGATGTCAGCGCATTGTTCTGTCCCGCGCTATCAATTATCCTATCGCTGTGTAACCGATACGTTGGTAATTATGGTTTCAGAATATGTTAATCGAACAAAGGTGAGGTCCTAGCTTACTGTATTTTAACGACCACAATTTCTGATTTTACTTTTCTTTCTAAACATTATTTATGTAAAAATCAACGGTATCGATTCTTATTAGATATTAAATTAATGATGACTATGTGTTTAGATAATACAACATGACTAGGTATATAAAAGTAATTAATTAATAAAAGATGTGAAGTAGTAGAAAGTATTTTTTTCTTTCGGAAATATAATTGCTTCCAAAGCAAAGATCAAAACGAAAAAAGAAAGCTTGTTGGTTTATTACCTTAGCGAAGTAAATGTATCAGTTAGAGCATCCTAGCGTATTTTGTTTCTTGTAATGATGATGTGAAATTAATTTACGTAAACGCAAATATATATGAGTAACGGCACTTATGAGTTGAACAAAAGGAGCGTTGAAAAAGTACACAATACAAATGTAGTTTCGTTTTATTTTATATACCAAGTGTTCATACTCAGTGAAATTATGTATGCATATTCCTGAAACTAATATGTATGCTTCTGGTTTGCCAGTTTTTCGATTTATTATATTTTTTTATGCCTAAACTTCAAAATAACAAATCCGATACATACAAAACGATATTTAAATTATTTTTTTAAATATGTAAATTTAAGGAAATCTGGCAAACCAGATTAGCTTTATTTTTAGCGAGAAGGTACAAAAACATGCATGCAAAGTTTCACGTTCGAACACATTTTTTTTTCAAATACAGTAAATAATATAATACACTTAGTATTTAAAATATTACGACACTAAGTTTGTATAAAAGCACCACGAGTACCCTAGCCTTCATGAAAGTCACAATTTTTAGTTCACGTTTCAACAATTTTTATACTAAATTAAAACTTTTACAAATTTACGTAATAACAACGTTAATTATAGCATGTTAAAAACTATCCAGGTGCAAGCTGGGAGCTCTTTTAGGGTTCCACCGCCTTGCAAGAAATTTTTGTTGATTCTGATCTGATTGACTCTGATCTGACCACTACATTATAAACCTCTGTTTTTAGATTTTTTTGGTTAAATAGAAAATATTATGGTTCTTATAATATCGTGATTTACATATAGAACCCGTATCAAAAATGTATATATGTACTATAATTGTCCATTTTGGCAGCCACTCATCTATTTATGTATTTTGATAAAAATACATGTATATATACTATACTACACAACAACAACGAACACTATAGTGTTTGTTGCGTAATATAATCATATTATTATCGTATTATAATATGATTCTATTATATTATTTATTATTATTATTATTTTATTATATTATCATCATCGTATTATAATACGATTGCGAATAAATATAAAAATGTTGGATATATTTCTTACTGTGTAGCCACATGAAAAATTATTCAATTGTATTTCCAGTTCAATATTCGTCTATGTGTAAGTTTTCTACACAAAAATTCGAAATTTTCTAGCTTGTAACTCATTCCGTTTACGAAGTTGTATTCTCGTGACACACGGAAAGACGGACTCATTAATGCCTAAATTGCCGAATACTGGTTACTCAGCAGATAGAACACGCAGGCAAAATTTCAGCGAGTTTGAACACTTGGTGTATAAATTATGACAAAACTACGTTTGTATGAATACACTGCCCTTAAGGGATCTCTTTTTCTTCTCCCTTGAAGATTGCATTTATTTTGTTAGATATATATATATATATATTTTGCCTCAACAAGAACTATCGACCCTCCTGCAATTTCAGTAGCGATGATTTCAATTATATGCTGTTTACTAAGCGTAGATCTCGTGTGCGCTACTATATTATAATAATAATATGATATACTTAGGGCACACTCAATCTTATATAAATACCAATTCAATAAATTTTTATTCATTAAATGAATGTCATTCTCATCCGTTTGAAATAATTTGTAGTTCATTTATTAGGTAAAATAATTAACGTTTAAATAGTTTGCCCTTTGGTTTATACTATAAGCATTCTATTCGATGCAAATATTTTCGTCTCTGCCAAAAATGTTGAATACTTTTTTTGTTAACTTTAATCTAAATAGAAAATTACATTTTTCTTACTCAAAACTTCATAACATAGAAGTTACACGTATACGAGTATATTTGGTGCCTATATTTGCCCTAAATTTGAACTTTCGATAAAGTTTACTTTTGTACTCAACCTTAATATTCAATACCTAGTCAGCGTTAATATTTAATTCCAGCCACCGATATAAAAAAAACATGAAACTTATATAAAAACTTACAGTCCCAAAATCACTTTCTTATTTTGCCTGTTCATAAAACCTTCTCTTAGCTTTCTAAGATATTCTCCTATATCTCAGCAGTAAAAATACAAGTCTTAGTATGTGTAGGTATAATTAGTGTTTTGCATATATTATATACGAGTGTTATAGTCGTTTATATAATTTGTTTGCAGCAAACATAAAGGTTCCCTATATAATGTATAATATTATGTTCTTAAAGAAAACAATAGGTTCAGCAAAAAATTAAACACCGTAAAAAAAGCAATTTGACCATTATTCCCCCTTAAACAACAAACATAGTAAGTCAAGAATGAAAATTGGACATTCCACAGGTGATTCGTTCCAATGGCTCTCTCTCTACATCTGACAATATCCGAATAATTACCGGATATTTCGTGAAGCGGAAATGACGTGCCGAATTGCCAGTAATCCGAAGGAGACAATGTTCCGCTCGCAACGCAATTTCCTGTGAGCACGGATCAAGGGCTCAGCTCTTCTACTGCGGAACCCTAATGTTTCAAAATGAATATTAATACAAATTTAGCATGGTTACAAATTATATCAAGAATATCGTACTTGAAGATTCGTTAGGTGGCCGTGTTAAATGGTGATGGATTCTTTACAATTATTACCTTTTTGATAACTAATAAAAATCCTGGTTCATGATAACGTATTTAAAGACTTTTTTGTTTTAATATACAGCCTTATAGTAGATAATTATCAAAGTGATAACGTAAACCAATAATTTATGCACATTCTTTGTAAATATTCTTAGTAAATTATTATCGAATAATTTTTGTGCTGCTTTTGTCAATTTCGCCAATCCCCAATGAAACACATACTAGGTAAATATCAAACAAAATTAACGAGGCTTATCGAATAAGATTCTTATTCCCGATTGGAGCAGTATACGTACTGGGACGGCATCGTGGGGTTTTGCCGCAAATTTACTAATGTAAGTACGTTTGTACGTATAGTGACGCATACAAAAGAACTCTATCATCATAACGCTCTTATTACCAACATGAGCATTCCCAAAAAAAGATTGGAGCCAGGGAGCCAACCATGAAACTGAAACTAATTAAAATAATTATATTTGATTATAAATTAAATTTCCAATGGACTAATTTAAATTAAATTTCTAATGGACTAATTTAAATTAAATAATATAATAACACTTTTAGAAGGAGCTATATGTAATATGTGCATAAAAAATTGTCAAAACATAAAACAGAATGGAAGCCAAATTATATATGTCTTAAACCCGCTTAAAGTAGTATAAGGACAGGAAAAAGGTCTTATTAATTACAACGGTTTCTCCCAGACAACTTTAGGATGGACAATATTAGAAATTCATAATCTATTTTGTCATAATCTATCTACGTATTAGAAACCATTTCGAGTTAAGGGCAAGACAGTAGTCAAAATAATTTCTAATTCGGGCGGAGCTAAAAGAAATAGGCGTTAACTTTTAACTCATAAAAATATTCAGTCGCACGGCGGCACTAGTCGCCGTACCACGGATAGCATCACTAAAATTGTAGAGTTTCGTGTGCTATTAGAAGCGGCAGATCAGAAATGTACATAACAACATTTTATCTGCAGTTACTGCGAACCTATACGGTAAAAAATATCATCGCTTGTAAGTATAGAAATATTTAATACACTAAGCGAAGTGTGGTCTCGGTGGAGGTCTGAGCAGTGTATATTTCCCAGTCATTATCTCGATTGCCTGATCCGATTTTCTTGAAATTTTGTTAGAAAAGTGCCTATCTTCCATATCAACATAATTTGCAAGTAAAAGTTTTAATTGTTTGGTGGTTAGCAGAGATTATAAGATCCATAAAACGAGCTTATAATTTAAAATTGTAGATAATATTTTAAAAACATAAATGGAACCGACTTATGTTCCTGATAAGTGTGAAATTACTTGTCAAAGTTGGTACCGTGTTAGTTCAAAAGTCAGTATTGTGCTCAAAAAAGTAGTTCGATTTCATGAAGCGGTACGAAACGTAGCTTGTATGTGTAGAGAATACACATAAAACAGTACTACTACAGTAAAGACATTCAACCAACCACCGGGTTGGTGCGGATAACGTCCTAGAGCATATCTGTGCCTGTAGGACTTACATTGTACCTACACATGTGTTTTGTTGTTGTTATTCATAGTTCTATGTATACATTATGTGTTCCTTACTGCTCCAACATGTTAAACGTTTTATGAAATAAAATTATTATTATTATTATGTATGATAACGCTCATGTAGAAAAAGCGAAGAAAGTGTGTCAGTGTTTTGGTAAGCAGAAAGAAATGTGTAGACTGAAGGGAAAATGGTGAGAATGTGTATTTAATTTAAAACAACCTTGTTTACAAAACACTGTCAAATAATTTGTGTTTGGGCTTACTGTAATATTTCTATAAATCTATAGGTGAATAAATGTAATGTATAGGTATAATTTCAGTTCTAGAAAGTCATTACGAAATTTTAAAGTTTATTTACGATATTTATAACTCACTGAACTCAAGAACTCGTTCACAGTTTGTGTTGCTACAAGACGTTAATGGAGCACTTTATACTTTCGTTTATTTCCCATTGTATTACAAATCTAAAAAAAATTACAATTACGTTTCTTATGTAACCATAACTTTTTAATTATTTGTTATGTACTTATATGCTAACAAGTTTATCAGGCAGTGTCTCATTTATTTTTATGCAGTATGAAATAACATAGGTACAAATAATAATATAATAAAAGTTCAAAATTTTTATATAAGTATTATCCCAATGCAATGCTCAATACAAAAGATAACCGTAATGAAACCGCTATATAAGATTCACCCTACCGCTACTAAAAGTGGTACAGGCAGAATCGTACCAAGTTTCTGAGTCACATTGGTTAAAGAACCCCACTCGTAGGTGCTTCGGTTATCGCGACCATTCATCATGGAGACATTGGAGATTGGATTTCAACATTTGGAGATACGGAAAATACTCCCAACTTCTCAGCCTTCGGCCTTGCAAGTTACTGACTCGGCCTAGACTGCAGCCTCACCTTGCACTCGCCCTTCGAACTCACGCACCATCCGTGCTCTAAATGCAATATGATAAATAAGAAGAGCAAAATGGCAAATCCAGAATGATGTAATTTAAGATCCGACCACACTGAAGATAAACCTTACTTCAGCGGGATCGCACTTCAGCACTTTGTATGAATTCTGCTATTTTGGATTTTTGTTGCGTGTCATTTGAGTGCTCTCTCGATTCCCTATGACATTTGTTCAAAACTTCTTTACTTATCTGTAACTGTTTACGAGATACGTAATCTATCTTCACTTGGCAGACGTCATTTTATGATTTTCCATTATTTCTATATCATGAAAATCACTTTGTTATCTTCTGTTTAGAATACTTTCTTTCCCCATGACTCCTTCCCATTGAACAATTTGAGCCAATGGTTTCAAAACATCTATGTATGGCGGCCATCTTGAAAAATTACATCATAAGCAGAAATTTCTTAAACGTCTTTGCCGGTTTCGGGAACATATCCACGTGGCTCATTTTTCATTGAGAGGGTAAGTGCTCCGTGCGCAGGATCCCGTTAAACAGGCGCGTGATAGCTGCCGTGGTTTTAGAGGACAGGTGACAGATCACTGTCCAATATCTTCTTCTGTGTTTTATGGGACACTGAAGTATTCATCGAGGAACTGTTCCACAGAGTCTGAGTGTTCTCTGTTCACTGTGGGATTGGGCTTGAATAAGTTCTCAAGGGATTGGGCAAATATTTCTGCCATGTACTCTGCTCTGTATCTCAAGTTGCAATTTTCGTGGAAAAGACAACGATTTGTTCTGAGTGTTTCCTAAGTTGCCTGCAGAGTTTGTCGAGTGAGGCCCAGTTCTGTGGATGGGAACTCATTAATGTTGCCAGGTTTTTATGAACAGGCGTTTTTCTTTTATGAGCTCTCTTATACAGCGGGGGAGGATGGGCAATCTCGATTCTCCTTAGGGGTTTTCTTTAATTGTGGAGGTATGAAGTGCCTTCTGCGTGCATTGAGTGATCTCTTCTGCAAGATTGTCCACTTCTGATGGGGTTGTGACATGCCTTGAAGTTGAGGTATCTCATGCGGTTTTTATAAACTTAGGCCAGTCGATTTTGGGCTTTTGTGGAAGTTTGTGTATCGGTTGGTGGCAAGATCCTGTTTCTTCAATATTTTGACTAATTAATTTGAGTAGGAACTTACTTGTATGCAAGAAAATAAACATTTACCCTTTTAGTACATATACAGCAGATTTAATTTTTCTATTCCACCATATAGGTAAAAAAATCAATAACACGCCGGCTACGCCGCGCCGCGCCGGGTACGTTTACCAGCGCGCCGCTGTCGACTTTCATGACCGCGGCGCGGACCTCTACCACCGAACCGCCACGAGACGTTCCGATCATGCTGCGATCTCTTTCACTCTCTCACACCAAACGATACACATATCTCGCTCATCCATTTCATTGAGATTCGTTCTAAGATAAAACAAAATGACGATATTTTCTGTTTTAACAATAAAAGCTATAATTACGCGTGAAATTAAACAGTTTTCTTATCTCTCACAGTGCCTGTATAATTGGTGCCGAGTCTAAGACACAAGGAAGGCATATTGTCCACAGATTATTCCTAAAAAACACGATTAGCGGCGATGTAGGTATTCACCGGATGCTCGGAAGTGCAAGACTGGTAGTACTACTGGTACTCAGGTAATTACCCTGAATTCGTCTAGTAAATATGGAAGGCATACAAATCATCTACAGGTAAAAAAATCTTAGATAGTTAGGTACGCGTTCTATTGAAAACTACCACCTCTCTTGGAGGTCGGTAAACAAAGGATGTCGACCTTTGAAGGTGCACATAATGTGATGATCTGCATACCTAGTAGGTACTTAATTCATATTTGCAAGGAAACGTTTTCATTCGTATTCTAAATAACATTCATACAAGTACAAGGTACAATACCATTCCAACAATGACACCGACGCTGACGCCGACGCCGATGCGACGCCGAAACTGACACCTATTCCGACACCGACGCCTATTCCAACAATGACACCGACGCCGACGCCGACACCTATGCCAACAATGACACCGACGACGCCTACGCCGACACCTATTCCAACAATGACACCGACGCCGACGCCGACACCTATTCCAACAATGACACCGACGCCGACGCCGACGCCGATGCGACGCCGAAACTGACACCTATTCCGAGACCGACGCCTATTCCAACAACGACACCGTCGCCGACGCAGACACCTATTCCAACAATGACACCGACGCCGATTCCGTCGCCGATGCGACGCCGAAACTGCCACCTATTCCGACACCGACGCCTATTCCAACAATGACACCGATGCCGACGCCGTCACCTATTCCAACAATGACACCGACGCCGACGCCAAGGCCGATGCGACGCCTAAACTGACACCAATTCCGACACCGACGCCTATTCCAACAATGACACCGACGCCGACGCCGACACCTATTCCAACAATGACACCGACGCCGACGCCGACGCCGATGCGATGCCGAAACTGACACCTATTCCGACACCGACGCCTATTCCAACAATGACACCGACGCAGACGCCGACACCTATTCCAACAATGACACCGACGCCGACGCCGACGCCGATGCGACGCCGAAACTGACACCTATTCCGACACCGACACCTATTCTAACAATGACACCGACACCTATTCAGACACCGACGCCTATTCTAACAATGACACCGACGCCGACGCCGACACCTATTCCAACAATGACACCGACGCCGACGCTGACACCTATGCCAACAATGACACCGACGCCTACGCCGACACCTATTCCAACAATGACACCGACGCCGACACCTATTCCAACAATGACACCGACGCCGACGCCGACGCCGATGCGACGCCGAAACTGACACCTATTCCGACACCGACGCCTATTCCAACAATGACACCGACGCCGATGCCGACGCTGATAGGACGCCGAAACTGACACCAATTCCGACATGGACGCCTATTCCAACAATGACACCGACGCCGATGCCGTCGCCGATGCGACGCCGAAACTGACACCAATTCCGACACCGACGCCTATTCCAACAATGACACCGACGCAGACGCCGACACCTATTCCAACAATGACACCGACGCCGACGCCGACGCCGATGCGACGCCGAAACTGACACCTATTCCGACACCGACGCCTATTCCAACAATAACACCGACGCCGACGCCGACACCTATGCCAACAATGACACCGACGACGCCTACGCCGACACCTATTCCAACAATGACACCGACGCCGACGCCGACACCTATTCCAACAATGACACCGACGCCGACGCCGACGCCGATGCGACGCCGAAACTGACACCTATTCCGAGACCGACGCCTATTCCAACAACGACACCGTCGCCGACGCAGACACCTATTCCAACAATGACACCGACGCCGATTCCGTCGCCGATGCGACGCCGAAACTGCCACCTATTCCGACACCGACGCCTATTCCAACAATGACACCGATGCCGACGCCGTCACCTATTCCAACAATGACACCGACGCCGACGCCAAGGCCGATGCGACGCCTAAACTGACACCAATTCCGACACCGACGCCTATTCCAACAATGACACCGACGCCGACGCCGACACCTATTCCAACAATGACACCGACGCCGACGCCGACGCCGATGCGATGCCGAAACTGACACCTATTCCGACACCGACGCCTATTCCAACAATGACACCGACGCAGACGCCGACACCTATTCCAACAATGACACCGACGCCGACGCCGACGCCGATGCGACGCCGAAACTGACACCTATTCCGACACCGACACCTATTCTAACAATGACACCGACACCTATTCAGACACCGACGCCTATTCTAACAATGACACCGACGCCGACGCCGACACCTATTCCAACAATGACACCGACGCCGACGCTGACACCTATGCCAACAATGACACCGACGCCTACGCCGACACCTATTCCAACAATGACACCGACGCCGACACCTATTCCAACAATGACACCGACGCCGACGCCGACGCCGATGCGACGCCGAAACTGACACCTATTCCGACACCGACGCCTATTCCAACAATGACACCGACGCCGATGCCGACGCTGATAGGACGCCGAAACTGACACCAATTCCGACATGGACGCCTATTCCAACAATGACACCGACGCCGATGCCGTCGCCGATGCGACGCCGAAACTGACACCAATTCCGACACCGACGCCTATTCCAACAATGACACCGACGCAGACGCCGACACCTATTCCAACAATGACACCGACGCCGACGCCGACGCCGATGCGACGCCGAAACTGACACCTATTCCGACACCGACGCCTATTCCAACAATAACACCGACGCCGACGCCGACGCCGATGCGACGCCGAAACTGACACCAATTCCGACACCGACGCCTATTCCAACAATGACACCGACGCCGATGCCGACGCCTATTCCAACAATGACACCGACGCAGACGCCGACACCTATTCCAACAATGACACCGACGCCGACGCCGACGCCGATGCGACGCCGAAACTGACACCTATTCCGACACCGACGCCTATTCCAACAATGACACCGACGCCGACGCCGACACCTATTCCAACAATGAAACCGACCCCGACGCCGACGCCGATGCGACGCCGAAACTGACACCTATTCGGACACCGACGCCGATGCTGTCACCAATTTTAATACCGACACCTTTTCCGACACTGACACCGAGTTCTACGCCTATTCCGACACTGACACTTATTTTTTTACTGACACCAACGCCGACGCCCTTTCTGATACCGACGCCGACAGTTAAATAAATTGATCTTCTTTTTAACATAAAATTAAAAAAAAAAAAAAGAAATTGATTTTTTTTACTTTATAAAGTCTATAATTGCGTTCACCTCTGATGTTGAAGGGCAGTCAGTGCGCTCTAAGGTTTTCTCGTACGCGGACGTACGTTTATTCCAAACAAACGGAGTTAGACAGGTTTCCGGTCGCGGCGATCGGATGTGCTAGCAAGGATTGCTATAGATATTAGTGAATATAAACATGTGGTTTATTTGTGTGAGTGACCGTTATTTTGGACGCCGTGCGTTCCTTTTGGTGGAAGGATGAGCAAGCTGTTGGCGGGCGGACAACATCGAGGACAAAGGAGCGTATCCCTTACAAAAAATCCATAGCATTTGTTAATTGATCAATTAATCATTTGTAGGGTGTGTTTAGTGATAGGCTTCTTGTGACGGAGCGACGAGCGGGTCCTCTGAAAGTAGGTCCTTCCCGCCCATTTTTCCCACGTGCCTAAGGGCATATATATCGGCTGGTGTCTTCCTGTTACATTCCAGGAGCCCAGTCGAATATGCCACGACATCGTGGTATAGTTTGGGACTACGGGGATCAAAATCCCCATTCCCAAACAAGTCTCCTAAAACAAAGCTTTAAGAACTTGCAAAGGTTTTAGCAAAGCAAATGTAAGTACGAGTATAGATAGGCAGAGATTTGAAATACTTACATAGATTAGTTATATCCGAACACCACTGCTCTAAAAGCTTACTAGAATTTACCTATATACATACCTACGCCCATGTATATGCAGTTTGTTATGACAAGGAAAGAACGTTCAAATATTATGCGTCATATCTGTTGTTAGAAAGAGATAAATGAGCAATTCGTGTTACCACCGAATAGAGATCCGCGCCACGCCGGCGTGTCGCCGCCGAATTACCTCGGCGCGCCGCCGCCGCCGCCGGGTCATGAACAAATTCGCGCCGATGTCGAAAATTAATTTAGAGTTTTCTGCCGTGAGGTGCATTACCCTGGATAGCTGAGGTGTGGGGGAGTGCTCCGACCGGAATCCGAACTGCTCCGGTCGGGACTTCATGTGAGGGGCTATCCGACTTAAGAAGAGGCGTTCAAAGACTTTCGAAATGCATGTAAGTAGAGTGATAGGCCTGTAATTATCGGGTCTCCAAACGTCTTTGCCGGGTTTCGGGAACATATCCACGTGGCTTATTTTTCATTGAGAGGGTAAGTGCTCCGTGCGCAGGATCCCGTTAAACAGACGCGTGATAGCTGCCGTGGTTTTAGAGGACAGGTGACGGATCACTGTCCAATATCTTCTTCTGTGTTTTATGGGACACTGAAGTATTCATCGAGGAACTGTTCCACAGAGTCTAAGTGTTCTCTGTTCACTGTGGGATTGGGCTTGAATAAGTTCTCAAGGGATTGGGCAAATATTTCTGCCATGTCCTCTGCTCTGTATCTCAAGTTGCAATTTTCGTGGAAAAGACAACGAATTGGTTCTGAGTGTTTCCTAAGTTGCCTGCAGAGTTTGTGGAGTGAGGCCCAGTTCTGTGGATGGGGTCTCATTATTGTTGCCAGGTTTTTCTGAACAGGCATTTTTCTTTTATGAGCTCTCTTATACAGCGGGGGAGGATGGGCAATCTCGATTCTCCTTAGGGGTTTTCTTTAATTGTGGAGGTATGAAGTGCCTTCTGCGTGCATTGAGTGATCTCTTCTGCAAGATTGTCCACTTCTGATGGGGTTGTGACATGCCTTGAAGTTGAGGTATCTCATGCGGTTTTCATAAACTTAGGCCAGTCGATTTTGGGCTTTTGTGGAAGTTTGTGTATCGGTTGGTGGCAAGATCCTGTTTCTTCAATATTTTGACTAATTAATTTGAGTAGGAACTTACTTGTATGCAAGAAAATAAACATTTACCCTTTTAGTACATATACAGCAGATTTAATTTTTCTATTCCACCATATAGGTAAAAAAATCAATAACACGCCGGCTACGCCGCGCCGCGCCGGGTATGTTTACCAGCGCGCCGCTGCCGACTTTCATGACCGCGGCGCGGACCTCTAATTCGACTGCTGCCATTAAAAGTTATACGGGAAGAATCGTACCGGGGTTCTTAGTCACTTTTCCTGAGGAACCCCACTTATTATAATAATAATTATAATAAAAAAAAATTTAAGCAAAAAAATGGAACCGACTTCAACACCCAAAAGTGTGAAATAACTTGTTGAAGTCGGTACCATGATAGTTCAAAAGTACCTATTATCACAAAACTTTGCGTATGGTACTGACTTCGACGATTTATTTCACACTTTTGGGTGATGAAGTCGGTTCCATTTTTTTGCTTAAAATTTTATTCACACTTTTTAGTGGCCCTTGCCACTTACGGGATCGATTATCATTCATTTTTAACAACTATATCATCGAGATAGGTAAATATTTTTCAGGTATTTTAGTGTAACTCAAAAACGGCTTAACCGATTTTGATGAAATTTAAAATGGGACCAAACGACAACCATCACCTTTGAAACAAAAAAAATAATTTTCAAGATTGGTTCACTCAGTCCAGAGTTCTGAGGTAACAAACATAAAAAAAACAAACAGACGAATTGAGAACCTCGTCCTTTTTTGGAAGTCGGTTATTAAAATTATAATAATAGTTCACATAATCACTTTTGCTATGAAACCATCTACAGAAGTTACGGTTCAAAAGTTACGGGTACATGTCTTTATAGGTAGGACGAAAGAACTGAGTAGTCATACAGATGTAACACAAATTTCAATCCGACTAACTACCTACTAAGTAACTATTAAAGTCAAAGTTATAATAAATATATAACTTCCCTTTATTTGAATGATTGAATATCTAAATTCCTAGAAAGTAGTTGGTCGTCTCGGAAAGTGTGTTAAGTGCATGAGAAATTAGTTCTTGTTTAATTGTACAGTAGCTTATAAATAACAAAATGAAATATTTTACTTAGGGTTAAAAATCTAGATACCTACTAAAATAGAAATTAACAATGCCGTGTCTGAACTTTAATCAACTCGTTGTTATAAAGATTTTATAAATCAATATAAAGAAAAGTACTTACCCAATATTTTTTTTACTTGAGTTTCAATAATTTATGACTTGCAAATTAACGTTTGGTAAAAAAATATTGTATATTTCGTAAAATAAATGCACAAAAAATGATGGAGTAACGAACGGCACAGATCCCACGTCCAAACGGCCCGAGCGCTGCGGGCAGACTGATTTTCGTTGAGATTTCTTCTCGCGATCACGCAATTTTGTGCCAAAAATTCATAAAAATGTTTTCAACACAAGTTGGTAAGTAGTTCATTAGAGTATAGTATTAGCTATTTTAAAAAAAAAGAAACGTTGCAATTACATCAATTATGCCTCTTAAATTAATAAAAAACAGTCTAAAAAGGGTCGCCGATTACAATTTATTACAGAAGAACTAATAAGTTATAGTAAAAACTAGTCAACTAATTCACTCAATAAAGAATTAAGTAATATGATATATTTTTTTCGCATTTTTTGAACGAATAGTTTCGGTAAAAGAAGATTCCAAAAGTGCGCGTTTCACTACGGTGATCACCTTAAGGTCTGCATGCTTTTGAACAATCCAAATTTCAACGTGTGAAATACAAAACATATCAAGCAAAATACTTAACTGAAGTCCTTACCACACTCTGTTTAATATCGTTATTGTACGTTACCTATTATTTTATTGTAGTACATTTTCAGTTCTGGTTTCCATTCAGAATCACACTTTGTTAAGCACAATATTAGCCAGATCATACACTCAGCTGTTGCCACACTGTCGCCTCAGTACAAAGTTGAATCAGTACTCCAGTTTAAACTATACTGAATTAATTAAAATGTAGCTTTGCGACGCGTTTTACAAATAAAATACATTTAAAGCAAATAATATACTAACGTCCTCATGTTGTACTTCATTGAAATCTGAAGAACTTTAAGAAAGAACATAAATTCTTAGTGTTTTTAGAAATTAGTAGATTAAATGTTCCAAGAAAATTAATAATTGCAATCATTTGTAAGAAAAAAAAACTATTTGTTATTTGACCGAAATCAGTCAAATAACAAATAGGTTTTTTATAATTACAAGTAACTCGGACCTGCGTATAAAAGTTTACGCGTGTGTGTGCCAGAATCGAATTAGGTACTTGTCTCATATTTATACACTGCTGTAAACTGTTTTGTAGATTCAAAACAGACCTTGTTCAAGCGTTATAGCTTTAATTTTCAACCTTATCCGTATATGTGAAACGTAGTCGTGCTACTTGGCAGGAATTCAGAATGCCATGGTGTTAATAAATGGCCGCATGTGCCACCTAATTGTATTTCTAGACAAGCGCAATAAAATTATAGTATTTACACTACGTTTGCAAACAGCCGAGGTGCTGTAGAATGTTGTGGGGGGGGAAAAACGTTGCATGCACTATTAAATTTCGTATTGTATTTCATTTCGAGCAAGTGCAAAACCGGGGTTTCTGCGTACGTCTCTGAGAAACAGGCATATATTTAACTAAAATGTAGAAGTTATGTTGTTATCTGTGCACATAACCTTATTTATTTTATCCTCATACTAGTTTTTTGTTGTAACACATGTTGAAGTTAGAATAAACAATTCAACAAAAGAGTATAAACCAATAAAAAAACTGAATTACAGGAATCGTTGGAAGTATGTTATTGCTAGATTCGAGTACTTGGTTTATTAGTTGGTAAATAATGATATAGTCGATGATTTGTGTAGAATTAAACTCTAAAGGTTGACACACACTCCTTTGCAGAGCAACCTTTAAATTGAAAGATAAAGGTTTTTTTTAAATACTACATCTCTACAGATTGTTATGTCAGTATTTTCCATAATAATTTAAACTTAGCAGATTAAATTTACTAACATCATGCTCCAGAAACAAGTGTTAATCAAAGTAAGTTAAGTGATAGTTGTATTATTAATACTAATATTATGTATATGTGAATTATGTTTTATTTATACTTTCATGTAAAATATTAGCACAATTAAATGTTAGACCTCCATTAAGTTAGAGAAAGAGAGTTGTATAGAGAATAAGTGATAAATAGAGTCAGAGAGAGAGTTGTACCTAGTTGAAAGCTCAAGCTCACAGTAGAATTCAAACTATGATCACAAATGAAATTATCGTGAGTTTCACACATTATTAAATGTTATACAAAAACCGGCAAAACACTCACGTTGTGGATCGAGTACGTCGACCCGGGTTTCGAGCATGTCAGATGCTCATCATCAGGGCGAGTGCGCAGCTGCGTCTGCGAGCTCCCGACGGGCACTGCGGCGCGCGGCCCGCGCGGCTCGGCGCGATAGCGGCGCCGGCGGCAGCGGGAAGCTGGGTGGGGGCGGAGCGTGTCCCGCGCTGCTGGAAGAGCGAAGAATCAGAAGAACTAGAAATCTATCGACATCCAACAATTTTAACAGAGATGGGGGTTGGACGCTACCACCAGCCTGGATTCCTATTCTTAGTGCTACCTCGACGCAGAAGATGTCGCGCAGTCTAGAATGCGACACGGTTAGCATTATATGTCACGGTACATGTGATGATGATGCGATCACAGACGACGAAGGAGGCCCACCGTCTTCAGCCGGGCACGCTAGGACCTCATCACCTAGCACCAGCAGCGCGGGACACGCTCCGCCCCCACCCAGCTTCCCGCTGCCGCCGGCGCCGCTATCGCGCCGAGCCGCGCGGGCCGCGCGCCGCAGTGCCCGTCGGGAGCTCGCAGACGCAGCTGCGCACTCGCCCTGATGATGAGCATCTGACATGCTCGAAACCCGGGTCGACGTACTCGATCCACAACGTGAGTGTTTTGCCGGTTTTTGTATAACATTTAATAATATGATCACAAAATTTCCGTCATCACTAACTGCCATCCAAACAAGTGCCCTACGGCGGAGAAAGGTTGAAGAGGCCAAAATTCACAACGTTTTTAAGGTTAAAGTGTCATAGAAAGAAGGAGAAGCAAATTAATTTAACTATATCAACGGTTATTTTTATCAAACTAGAATCTTAACAGAAAATACGTATAGTTAAGTAAAGTACATCGTTCTAATCCAAGTCCAATATCCTCCATCTAGCCGATCGAGATCCAATCTCGCTCCAGACTCACTCGCCCAAGATTCGGTTAATTTTCTGACCTAATAAATACAAGATTCTCGATTTGCGGCATCCACTTCAGATTTATTAGTTTTGTAAATAAAATGTAACAGATTTAGCTATTAAACTAATCAATTTGGCGATCATAGTTTCCAGCACAATAAATTGAATTTGTTTTAAAATACTGACTATAAGTATTTTGTGTCGAATAGATACCGGTATCAAAATTTTGTGACTAGTCCATGTTGTCCTATTATACAATCGTAAGTGGCGACTAATGAACCATGTTCCACTATTTGCATCATTATGAGTATGATGTTGTTGTATATTAGGCATACAAAGGGGCCTTTTTGACCGTAAGATACTGGCTATACTACAAGCGAAAGCATTCTGGGGAATAAGTAAAGCGGCCAGCCGTTAAGCCGAACCATTTTTTTACAATTATTAGGCTCCGATTTCGACCTTCGTGCTCTTAAATAATTTATGCATATTACATTAAAATTGTCTAGAGAATCAGTTTCAGATATCACACCACATTAGCCTTTGCCATTACCACATTTGTTTATGAACTGGGACGACGTAGTTTGCATTAATCAGTATAGCGATGTTTCAGAAACGAGACCCGGACTGCACTGATATGAGGCGGTATTTTATGGGTATGTCATGAAATATTGTGCTTAGATCTTCAGCCTCTGCGTTGTTGGATGCACTACATTTCATAGCTCATACTACAAAAGCTGGAAATTTAAATGCAAGATTTTAACAGTAAACTATCCAAACTTCCGTACAACTAATCAACCGCGCACAACGATTTTTGTAAATGTTACCTTATCGTTCGCGTAAACAAATGAAAAAAGGCGCTCTGTTTTTCAGTACCAACCATCAGTGTATACGTGACTTACACAAGATATATGACAGTTACAGCTTACGTGAACGATAACAATAAAATATTTAAATATTCGTGATACGGCACATGTAGCCGTAGCACGAAGGTATTATAGAAATACAAATAATAGGAACACAACTTCAACGCAAACCATAGAGATCCTGTGATATGTGACGCAAACAGTCGAGCTGAATTCAAAACAAGTCTTAGATGTGGTAATAACACGGGCATTTATGCCGCTTTAAATAAAATTGTAAAGTAACTTCTTTGGACAAAGTAAATGCCATAATTTTACTCAAACAAAAACTGTGATCTTACTGCATTCACCGCATACTACAAGGCAAAATAAATACGTTTTATAGTCGGCTTATTTTAAAATAACGAAATCGTTACATAGCCTACCTCTTAAGCCATGCTATCGAGAATCACTCACGAATTCCATAGCTTTAGGTTTACAGACGCTGGGCTTACACGGGTAACTTGTTACTTGTAGCAGCGTTATAAGTCGTAGTGTTATTCTTAGAAACATTATCGGTAAGGATAAATGTTAGTTAAATTATATTATATTACGAACACAAGCATAGATGAGAATTACGATAATTTCTATTCCTTAATGAGATATATAGTGTATAGAAGTATATGTTAATTTCTAAGCTTCATCGTGGTACCCCGAATGATTTATTATACGATATAACTGCGTTCGTTGCCTTCAATGTGTCGTGTCGTGCAGCTTTTCACCTTGACGTTTTGACGTGACATGACATTTGTAGGATCGAAACGCGGTTCAACGTCTGAATTACTGGCGAATCCACGCTACGCCGTACCGCGGCGCGACGTCGATTCGCGTGAGTGTTTACGTTAAAATATTTCGGTAAAATATTTTTATCCTTCCTCTGAACTACGCAGCCCACAGTATCGAGTTTCGGGCCTTTGAGCCCTTTCACGGTTGCTTTGTTTTTTGTTATTTCATATTTATTATGTCAAACGAAAGCATTTTATTGAGAAACAATATGGAGATGACTGTTATGTCTATGTTGCTTATGTTTTGCTTACGTTTGTAATGCACGTTAAATAATTTTAATAAAATAATGAAATATTGTTGTATTTTTATCACAATGTAGGTCTACAATTTCAGACCTGGGAGCTATGAAAAGGGTATTTTAGTATTGATATAATTGAACGTGTCTATTTTTACCACACTCACGTTATTTATTCATAATTAAATGTGCTGTATGTGTGTGACTGTATGTTTATTGCCACTCACTAATTAGCCCATAAGCTACATTGTATCCTGATGAAATGAGTTGTTTCCTAGGCCGAAGTGAATTACCCATTTCTGGGCGGAGCCGTGGCTAGAGTCTAGTAATTGCTATTTTTTTTTAACAGGGGTATATTAAATTTTTATGCATATGAAGTATCCAAAATACCGAGGGTGACCAGAACATTTTGCGTATCCCTTTGGCATCGTAAGTGCCTTTATTTATTCATTTATTTATTTTTATATAATGTTATGATATGTCTGTATAAGTACTCACTTAAGCTGACTTCGGTTTAAAAGCACCTCAAAATATTATTTTACTAATTGATAATATTTCTCGTAACTAAAATGATTAAAACCAATAAATAGCCATACTTAGGAAATCGATTCTTGTTATACCAACGCTTTCGAGGAAAATCTAATTTTATTACACTCTGGAGTTAATTTATTAAGATTCAGTTCAAAGATAAGGGTACTTGGGCACCAATGATTGTACGAAGCCGACCTCCTTTTAAAAGTTACTGCGCATCTTAATATCTACCTGCAATCAGAATTCAAATTAAATTTATTGTTAAGTAGTAAAATTGAAGACTAAAAAACCAGCTGTGTTAGTTAATTGCTTTATGTCATACAAACCATGGGGGCAACAAATCTTTACATAATATATCTTTGATGAGATCATATATTGCATATATACACCTTTTTTCATTTTGGATGGGCTAGCCTTGGAATTTCACTCAATGATGGTTGAAAATGGTAAATAGGCATAGAATTTGAAGATATCATAAAGTGCTTGGTGACAGATTTTCTATATAAGGGTGGCAGCCAGCCAGGTAAGCATTCGTTAAATACTCATTTATAAATACAGAGTTTGTCACTATGTGATACGATAGTTTATGACAGTACGAAATTCTATATGATAATAATATAGCCATCAAACATTATTTCATTAAACGATTGTCAATTGTTAGCAAATATCATTCGAATAGAATTCGAATACAATCTAACGTGCTTAAATGCCTATGTGGTAGCCAAATTCACACTTCTATAGCTTGTGTTGCAGTCCTAATCACTATCAAGAAGACTCAAGAATCTTGCCTTACTGCACCTTTACACAATTCGTGCTGTTTCCAGATTACCTATAACTCAATATCGCTGCTTAATTTGCATGGCACGATTACGTATTAAGCTCGCAGGGGAGGGCGGGCGAAAACGGCCCCAATGGCATTTGGAATGAATAATTGCGCCGCAGATTTGACGGCAGGCATTTTTATTGCCTCACTGTATGAGCAATATTAGAATTCTGTTATGGCTTATGAAAGTTTTCGACCAACGACAGGGACGTTTTGATTTTGTTCATAAATCATTGAAATTATTATTGATTGTTAAAGTTATTGCCTTCGTGGAAATTGTAAAGTGTAGAGTTACATAACATAACACAATATTGATATTTTTCCATGCTACAATATTATTTATATTGATGCACATCGAAGGTGCCTTTACATATAAGTAATATCTAAGCACGATATCATAATTCACATATGTACGTAGATATGTCTTACACCAAACATCGATAAAACTTAATTAATGACGTAAATATTAATGCAGCTGTTATTATTTAGTTCGTAATGTATGCAATGCTCCATTACTACTGTCGACTTTACTAAAATTTAAGAATATTAAGAGAAAGAAATGTCATAACCTGCTTACATTCTTTCCATTACTTAGCGGTTAGCTGATCGCTAAGTAATGTATAAATATATTTAGGTTGTCACACGACGAAGATGTTTTTCAAGCGCATTCTGAGCGTGCCTTAGTTTCTGTCAGAGTTTTCCGAGACACGTACAAAGCTTAAATGAATCCAGGCCACGGACTCGATTCTTTCAATTTGTTTGCTTGTATCGGTTATTGGTTTTACAATATCAGCAACATTCACAATTCGTCCTTATACCTTTGATAACACATGCGAGTTGTAAATGTACGTGTGTGCTCTAAACATAAACCCACAACCGCACCCTATTCTAGATCACATAAAAGACATAATTCACAGCTGAAATGATTTCCGTAAGAGACATAATTTACATAACAGAGCCTTGTATTAAACGACAACACGCAGAAAATTACGAAGTCCTACACAACGTAGGAAATTGAACATATTTCAATAACATTATTTTGAAAGATCGGAAGTATGATTAAAATGACAAAGGTTCGACAGGCACTCGGCTCGCCGTGGAAGTGCTCAAAGGAATTTAGACTCTAATAACTTAGAGTTTAACAATATCTGCAGTAATTTTACATTGAAGGAATTACTTAAAACTTTATTAACTCGTCTGTCTCGCTCCTGCGACAACATTTCCTATATCTCCAACTTTAGGTCCTTAATACAAATCACGAATTCATGTCTACTTTGCTAAAAACGTAAAATCACTCAACTTGATAAATATTTGTTTTACAGTACTTTAAAGATTCTAAGCAAGGGCGTTCTATATAAGGGAAAGTAGGTACGTATTGCAGTGATTAATAGTACTGCCTGAATAAATTACAACTGTAACTCTTTGTTCGTGACTCGATTTTCCTGCTTTGTGTTTGAAACGCAATAAAATAGGCTTTCCTTCGGTCTCTATTATTAAGTAGGCATGTAAGAATTCTATAACACTTTACTCCTTTCACCTTTCTCCATTGATGGCTCCCACAAAACAGCCATTCACACATTCATTCCCCACAGTGGGTCTACAGAAATACTACCGGAAACGAAACGTGATTTCAATTTTTCCTAACATTCATCATAAGAGAAAGTGAGGGGCAATTTGCACCACTTGACGCGGATTTGACGCGAAGTGCTTTCACAGTACCGGCTAAGCCAGTGGCTTACTGAATCACCCGTCATTTGCCTTTGATGAGGCCAAATTTACGTTATTGAAGATATTCCCGGTGTCTGATTGTTGATGTCACACTCTTTGATTCAGATTTCCTTCCGTAAACAGCTTTCGCGTTCATTCGTCGCTCAAACTTCGATCGTGGATGATTGCTCGCTTTCCTGTTTTAATAAAACGTCTCGCTTCTTCATTACAGCTACAAATAGTTGGTGTTCATTCCACTTCGAAATTGTAAATTTTAATTAAAACTATAGCTTTGCGTTGGGAACAAATGTTAACTGAGCAAAGTTAACGACGCTAAAATAAAGTTTAATGTTCGAAGTTCCTGCGTGAGAGAACAATAAGCAAACAATGTGTAAGTTTTGCGATGGTCGGTACAGAGAGGTTTGGTTAATGCAAATGCTGATTTATTAGCAAACATAGCTAGGAAATTTCTTGCTAAGCTATTTCATACATTTAATAAAAATATACGTAAGTTAACGGCCCCGTTAAGCATTTTCGACACTGCTTCTACGTCAATATACCATTGAATTAGTACAAAGCAAATGAAGATGGATATATGGAACCAATTTAATTTGATTATGATATTCCTGTTAAAGACAATTGTTATCGTTGAAACTGTTTAGTTTCATTTTTATTAGAAATAAGCTGGCTTTCTTCTTCTTCCTGCCCTTATCTCACTGTAAGTTAGGTCAAAAGTATCTTCCGCCTCCTTTTTTCTGGTGCTCGTCATTAATTGGAAATGCTCACATATTTTTCTTCACGCATTTATATTTCCTTATGTCACAGTTCTTTTTCGTCATTCCTCACGATATGCCTATACCAGGTTAGTCTATTACTGTTGAACTTTTCTGTAAATGGTTCTGGTTTAATTTTAAACTTTTCCTAATATGTTGATTCCTTTCCAATTTCGTTCCCAACTTAGTTACTCTCACATCTATCTAACGATTTGCATTTCTTCTAATGTACTCGTCTGTTATCCAAACAATATAAAAAACTGAAAATTTATACATATATTAAATTTTATTATGTAGTTATTCTATATAGATCTGCATCTTGAAGAAACCGGGAAAGCATTTTTCTTTACCTTTGCTGCGATTGCTTTAATTCAGCACCTTTATGAAATTCAAATGAGGCGTCGAGAGAGCACGACCCTTTCTTTTTATTTATTTATTTCCCAAACATGAATCGCAATGCTAACTTGTGTGATTTATTGCGCAGCAATTTCACTGGCTCGCTTATAGTGCAATATTGTCCGATAAACTTTGCCTCGTGCCTGTACAATACCGCGATGACCACCGCTTTGTTTTAGTCTCTTTTTGTCGTGACAATGCGAGCTTAGTTCACTGCTTTCATTGTTAATTACAGACTTTAAAAATTCCCTCTGGAAAATCCAATGAATCACGTGGTCCGCGAGTTCCGTGGCTCACCGCGCTCATCGCGTTATGCCAGGTTGTTGAACCAACTTCATTAACGTTTTTATGCCTTTCGATCTTTCCTAGCAAATTAAGTGGATTAGTTTCAAAGTGGCTCAAACACTTCGAGATAAATTTTGGATGGTGAATAAAAAGAAAAATGAATGAAGACGTTGAAATTTGTTTTATTCATAAAATTTATAGATACATACATGTACCTATACCAATATTGGCTATTTGCGACTCAGGCCTAAATGTATTAAGGATCCGCGTCGTGATAATCCATAATTATAGTATATTGGTTTTGATCACAGCTTAAAAATTGCAATTTTTGTGTAAAGTAGGTATATGATATTCACAATTTCTATACAACTTTATGTTTGAGAAAGAACCCGTTACGAATATTATTAAACTCGCCAAAAGCATTTTTAATTCGTTGTAATTTGATAAGATTGCTACAAGTATTTAAAATATGAGTAAATTTGTCACCGCTATGTGAGAGTGATTGCTAGTTCACATTAAAGCTGACAAATTTGACGAATTCCAAAGATTAGTTATATTTTAAAGAAAAATTAAAATAAAATTCCACTCGTCGTCATTAGGAGAGTATTTTCTTAACTTAATACTACGAACTATATACAACTACAACTACTATAATAAAAACATTTATACAACGTACATGTCATTGCAGACTCCAGTCAGTCCGAATTCTCCATCCCGCAACCAATTGGTAGTTACATAAGTATTCTACGCATCAAATCCGCCAACAAACGCCAACAGGATTAGTCGTCGGCTTTACATCTAGTTAAATATTGGAAAACATCATGTAATCAGGCACTAATTTTGTCAGTCACTTATTACGATCAATGACCTTTAGAGTTTTGTCATCATCCCATTGCATATTGAGGAAAAAAAATACTAGCACTTTCCTATTGCTTCAGGGCCAACGCGCCGTGCAAATAAGCTCAAACGAAAATCCCAGACGTGGCGCTGAAATTTCACTAGACAGAACGCGTAGACGGAAACCACCAACATGATTCTCTTAAAATAATGCCGCCGACACCAACCGACACCAACCTTGTAGTTTAGGGAGGACAGAGATGCTGGCTACCGCCTGTGCGGTCGTCCAGCTCCACCGGGTTTTGGGCGAGGGCCTGGCCCTACAATAGCCCGGGAGGGAGAAGTGACGAAGGCACTTCTCCCGAGACGGGCGTAGAAGGCGAAAAGCGCTTTCTACCTCCGTCTCCTGCGGATGCCGAAAACGTGCCGCTACTATAAGAGGGGGTGGCAGCGAGCTCAAGGGCACCACTGTGGTTCGGACCTCGGCTTGTCTCGCTGTCGAGAGACATGGGGGGGATCGGAGCAAAATGCCTCTGTGCAACTGCAGTGTTGCACAATTGGGCCCTACTGAATAATACTCTTTGACTATTTGGAGAGCAATTTATCGTGACCTTGTTTTTGCCTCGAGCTCACCGGCGAGCTCGGTGTTTGATTGTGTGACCTCTAATTACCTCACACCTGGGGATTTTACCTCGACGACTTGCGGATAACGCTAAAGCTGCCAATGTAATGGCTGCGATGGGGTCATCCGGGTCGTCTAATACCTGCCGTGGTCGGCGACGGGGGGGTTTGAAAAATGGGATAGAAGTGGCAGTCGAGTAGTTCGATGCCTGGACAACCAATGGGTTCGGGTGGTGGGGCGCTCGATCAAAGTATCGGCGGGCGCAGTCCTTAATGAACTGCGCTAGAGAGGGAAGGTTTAAGTCGCAATGCAACTCGGTGTTCCGGATATACCACGGGGCGCCGGTTGCATTACGAAGAAAACGGTTTTGGATGACTTGAAGTTTATGAAGGTGGGCCTCACTAGCATGACTAAACACTACTGATGCGTAAGTCATGATGGGGCGGATGCAGGCAGTGTAAAGTGTCTTCTTATTACTAAGAGACATTTTACTCTCTTTGCGAAGCAGGGGACCAAGGCGACCCATTACGAAGGCCGCTCTGTTACGGACGGTTGTTATGTGATCGTTAAAGGTGAGATGACGATCAAGGGTGACTCCGAGGTATTTTGTTCTAGGAACCCAGGGAATGGGTTCGTCGAACAAAATAAGCGGTTTCGGGTAAGGGGAGCGTGTCTTCTCAGTAAAGCACATAGCTGTGCTTTTAGCTGGGTTGACCGCGATGCACCATTTTCGGAACCAGTCACCGATCTCGGTGACGGCCCGTTGAATGATGAAATAGGACTGTCTGTTGATATGCCACCCAGTGGTGTAAATGGCGGTATCGTCCGCATATTGGGCTAGGAATACTTTGGGCTGAGAGCGTGGGATGTCACTGGTATACAGTGCAAAGAGAATAGGTGATAACACGGAGCCCTGAGGGACTCCGGCTCTGACTGGGTGGGGGGAGGAGAGGGTGCCTTCCACGCGATAGCGAAAGCTTCTGGCTTTAAGGAAGTCTTGTAGGATGAGCACAAGACGTTCTGGCACGCCAAATTGGTATAGCTTGTAGATCAAGCCATTGTGCCAGACTTTATCAAAAGCTTTTGCTACGTCGAGGAAGACTGCTAGCGTAGTCTGGGGTTTGGGGTACTTATTGAAGCCCTCAATGATGTGCTCCGTGAGGCGGTGCACCTGTTGGACGCATGAGTGTCCGGGTCTGAAGCCAAACTGCTCATCTGGGATAAGGTGGTGTTCCTTAGCATGGGACTGGAGACGGTTTGCAAGTAACCGCTCGTAAAGTTTGCCTAAGGCACTGAGGAGGCTGATGGGGCGGTAGCTGGTGGGGTCAGATGAGCTTTTGCCTGGTTTGTGAATGCCAATGACATTTGCACATTTCCAGGTGTCTGGGAATAAGCAGTGGCTCATAGCAGCATTGAAGATGCTGACTAAGAGATGGATGAGAGGAGGAGAGAGGGTTTTAAGAACCCTGTTGGAGATGCCATCGGCACCGGGGGATTTGCGCGGTCGGAGGGCCTTGATCAGTCTCGCCACCTCAGCGTAAGTCGCTAAGGTGATTGGTGGGAGTTCAGAGGTGACCACAGAGCTTTTACGTTCGACTTCAGCATCCACCGAATCGAGGTGAGACACCAACCTAGGGTGGCAGGTATGATTCAACAACCCGGTGGCTCACAATAGACAGGAGTAGAAGCTCTTTAACCGTCGCGTCCGCCCAATGGAAGACATAATCAGAGATATCCTCTTCAACATCTCGTGTCCAGTCCTTAAGACTAGAAAGGAACCCCCACACCTTATTTCTGGGAAAAGAATAGGAGTATTTTATTAACCAGTGAAATTACAGGCACATGAGACTGAATAACTATGTCTCAAGGTGACGGGCGCAGTGCAATTCGTCACTTGAACGATGAACTGCATCTGTTATAGGCAGAGGTAACTGCTTAACATCAGGTGGACCTCGAGCTTGTTCCGCCACAATAACATAAAAAAAAAAAAAAAAAAAAAAAAAAAACCAAGGATACGGTGGAGGCAAAGAGTCGCGCACCTTAATACGATGTTTGTAGGGGAATGACATACGAGTCAGCTATCATCGTACACAAAGGGAAAGCTGAAGATTAATGAGAGTTGAAGTGTTACGTCACACATCACGCTGTGCCTATTACTCTGTTGACTGTAAAGACGTTATAGGCAGTTTTGTGACCATCAATTTGAAATACCCATAAAACAGTGAGTTGCAGTCGTAGTAAACATTTTAATTGAAATTGGGCAAAAGGAGTTCGCATCCGCAACTGATTCATTAAACTTAACACTTGTTATAGTATAAATGTAATTTCTTTTTACATATTTAATATCTAATTAGTTATAGAATATGATTATATGACTAAGAGATAAATTTATGATGTGTGCGTGATTACTACACAACTAACGAAAAAGACCCCTTCATCATCGCTCCGCAATTTCAGGGTGTTCCCCTAGAAATCGCAGAGAGTATTGGAGTTCTTAGCGTCGACATTTCCAAAGATGTCCAGTTATATGTGATAGCGATCACATCGCGAGTAAGGCTGGATTGGCATCCAGGAAACTTAGAGATTAGTACATTTACATAGAGATCGGTACATTTCAGAATGTAAGGTATACTATTATAATTTTATTGTCATACAAAAATATAAATAGGTTTTTGTATGATAACCATAATTTTATTTTAGAAGAACAAACTTAAAGCTTTTGATCAGATACCTCGTTAGGAGACCCAGAGGTAATTAGTTATTCTCTGAATCGTTTAATCAGTTCAGAAGAAAAATATATAAGATTAGTTAACACTGGTTTAGTTAGTAAACTATAGTTATGAAAATCTATAGAAACATAGCAAGAGTGTGCTAAGCTAGCATAAGGTCACTCACTGGTAAGGGGGTGTTGGTAAATGTTTGAAAAGGGGGTGTATGGAAGGTAGTATAGGGAGGCGAGAGGAGGGGAGACACCTTTACGAGCATGGCACGTGCGGGCCCGGCGTTATTTTTGATAAAATTGTATTACACTACTCTCGAGTGCAAGGTGGTGTGTATTACGATTCGCCGTTGCGGTAAAGGCGCTATGATCCGAGAAATTTTATATACGTTGACCTCGCCTCGCCACTGACGCGCAGTGCCGGAACCACTGACCGGCCATTGCCTTTAGGGAGCGGTAGCTTATAGACATGGTTTTGTTTTCTTCTGAATATATAATAAATATACTCAAGTACCTACATGCGTATTAAGTTGTGTATTTAAATTAAGGTTAGTGTCATCGTAGATCATAGCATATAAGAGTTGCTTCATCATATTTAAATATCCTTAGTTCAAACACGTTGAAATGATACATGTCCTTGAGCCTTATATTTTTGCTGCGTCATATTTTCTGTTTTACCAGTTTTTTGTTTTATTGTTTATTTTGTTATGAAACGAAAAATATGAATTCCCAATATAAGATATAATTATTTTAAAATGCTATAATAAATTAGAATTCGTGAAAGATTTGGATTAAAACACTTTTTTTCTTTGTTCTGAGACTGGTTTGAAGGAATGTTAACATTTATATGAATAGATATTTTGAAATGTTGTGATTCTAGTTCGCATGAGGCTTGCTGTTTTTGGCCATCGATGACAGCCATAGTAGTATCATGTATCATCTATAGAACATCAAAACAACAGCCCATGCCCCCCGGCGAACGCTTTTTTTCTCCATCCGCATTTGATAACAAAATAACATTTGTTTTTCTAACTTCAAATGACGAAATAGTCAACATTTTTGGATGTTATATTTAACAAGAACAAGGAGCGGGGGTGCCGATTAAGGGCTATTTACTTCCTTCTGCACTTATCCATCATGAAATGAAGTCGAGACCATAATTAGGTAAGTAGGTTTGCTGTGTAAAGTTTCCGTTCAAAGTTTGCTTAACATATAATGATATATTTTTAATATACGAGATCAGCAACGCAAGCAGAAACTATATTTATTCAAATATTAATACAGCTCATCAAAAAATCATGCATACTTATCTGAGCGTCATAAGAAACTATTGTTTTATGATTAAAACTGTAGTTTCCCTAGATCTGCAAAAAACTAGAAACAAAAATAAAGACAAGAAACTATAAAACGTTATTGTTGAATTCTCCAAGCTTCAGATACGCCAAGAAAATTTTATGTTAACCTATTTATTTCTATACATGATGGAATAAATTACAGAAGTAAGAGGATTCGCTTAAGATAAAGTTGAAACTAAAAGTATAAAATAAGCTTTCGCAACAATAGATTCCTTACATTCCAATCTATCAAAATGTAAAGATCTGTTGTGTTTATGTCCGTATTCAGTACGAAAAGATCTCAAATAAAACTTTTACAATCACACTAAAAGTTGCAAAGTACCGCCCCAAAGGGAAACAGTTTCGGTGTCAACACTACACACAAACCCAAACAAATAGTTGTGTCACCTACGTATGCAAATATTTGTCTAGACCCGGGATTTGAACATGTAACCCTTGGCACTGAATTACTAATGCAACTATCTCAGCGATGTGTAGTACATATAACTACAAATACAGTATTATGTTTACCTTTATGTATTTATTACTGTTTTTTAAGGGATTCGTAACATTATTTTTTATAATTCGGTAGTTCATCTCTTTTAACCGAATCTACATTATTATGGACGATTTCCTAACAAAAAATAGTCATAAAGTATAAGATTTAACAGGGTTACCAATTAAAACAGAATGTATAATTAATGTAAATTTAATACTTAACCTAAAACATCGATCGTCTCAGCGTGAAAGTGTTAGTGTTAATCGGGAAGTGTTCGAAATTTTAGTTGCGAAATTCTACCCGGAACGACAGATTGAAAAAGTGAAAAAGTGTCTTCATAAAAACGTGGTAATAACTAAGTAGGTCTAAGTAATTATAGTTTCGTGCGCATCGTGTTTGGAAATGAATGATGTTGACCGTCCTACCATTACAAGATAAATCAGTATATTCTGAACGATAACAGCGAAACCAGTGGATATATAACAGAAATTGAATTATATTATGCGACTTTATTGTATTTTAGATAGAAAATTTGTTGAATTGTAAACGTGTATAAAACTTTGTTTATTACGTAGCTGATGGTCTAGCCCTTTACCACAACCTCGTGTGATGGTAAGTGATGAAGATATTGTTCAGACTAACTTAGACTTACTTGCTATCGAGGACAGCTGCCGGAACACACATTAAGAGTTTGGTGACAGATTTTTTAATTGAGGGTGGTAGCTAACCAGGCTGGCATTCGCAAAACACCACATACAACTGTACTATAACGACTTCCATCTTAAGACAACAACCGGAACCGACGACTTAACGTGCCCTCCGCAGCACGAATGCGCTGAATAGTAATGCCACTAACAAGCACCCATCCAATTCATGACCGCAGTGGACGTTGCTTAACTTAGCTGATCAGTTATGAACGGCTAAGCAAACTACGCTATACGCGTACTTCGTGTCAGCGCTATTTTGTGTTTTTGTGGTATCGTAAAAATTTTCATGAACACAAGCTTAAAATTGGATGTGATTATATCAAAAACGAATAAAATAACAAATAAAATTTTTAGTTTGAAAGTTATCGTGAGTGCGAGTTAAATAATCGGCTATACTCACGCATATTGGTCGAGATTATCGACCTAGGTTTCATGCAACTGAGTTGCGCGGAGTGGTCACATTACTGCGATTTGCGACACGTAAACTGACGAGATGGAGAACATCAAAAATGTCTGAAACTTAGGTCGATATAGAAGTCGACAGATGGGCAGCAGTGGACAATCCGGCTGATACAGTACAGGTCAATTATTTCAACATATACCGTCAGTATAGACGGTTATTTAACACATTAACGGCCTGTTTTATATTAAGAATGTTCGAGTAAGTGCCGGTTATACTATCTTTGCGTTTCGCAGTCATCGATTTAGCCTATCCATCGGCTAAAGCTTGAAACGCGCTGCATGTTAACTATCATTTCTATCATTCATTTATTTTATGTGTTGGTTAGCAACCCGAAACTTTATTAGGACATTCTGAAACCGACCCTAAAACAAATATAAACTAATAACAAATGAAAATAAACAATTGTTCGGTAAATATTATTCAACGTATACGAGAAGTTATACTGTGAGGGATCCTCGGAGTGGAAGTCTGACTCGCATTTGGCTGGTTTTTTGTTCAACTTTATCATCGTAATTCCGACTTTTTATTACAAATAGACGTCATTTAAACAACTATTTCACCTGTTGGTAAGCAACAAACTGGTCGAATATGTTAAAGACTAAAATAGGGCCTATCTTTCAAGTCAATACAGTTTAGTTGATAAATTTCTGATTTTCTAGTTGAGGATGTGGTGGTATAGCTACGCAAGCAAGCAATGACAGTAAAACGACTAAAGTAAAGCTCACAATTTTAGTGGTCTAAATTATAATACACCTTCTTCCACGTGTTCGTTTGAGTACTTGACCGCTCTCTCTCTCCCCAATGTTTGTGTACGTTTCCCTTTGCTTCCCAGGGCTGAAGTTCTGCGCGGGCTTTTGCAAATTGGAACACAAAGGGCTCCGTAGCCGTCAATAAACATTGTGCAAAGCGAAACGTATCATTGTACTCTGTATATTTTAATTATTAGACAAGGCCCGAGGGCCGACCCTTTAGCGTCAAGAGTCTGTAATGGAAGATCTTTTGCTTTAGGCCTGCCATTGCCTTTTACCTTTTTCTATTTTTTTAAGCTAGACATGTTTTAATTGAATTTTGTAAAATAAAGGTTGGTATGATTGTGACTATAATACGAGTAGTATATCGAAACGTGGTTATAAGATAATGTATTCGTATACACAATGTTGCTGGCCTTGCATTACGTGTTTGGACGCATTAACATTAACTATTATGGCAACGACGCCGCAGTAAACGTAAAAACCCTGTACCATAATCCACGTTGAGCACCTCACCTATACATTATTTACTCTTAATTGTGTTTTGTTCTTTGTTACTTATAGAATAAATGTTAATTATTTGCCAACAATAACTTTATTTAAATAATAATAATTTGCATAATTGAAACTCATTGAGACTCATATATATTTATACTCCGTGAAATTAGTACCAAACTATGTATCTCTTTTAAAAAAAATTTAATCCTATTGATTTATCAGTGTGACTCATCCTTAGGTATAAGTTACCATCTGCATTATTAAATTAGAACACGTGGCTTTTTAAGCATTAATTTTGTGAATGTTTGTACAGCTTAAGAAGTATATCTGCCCCCCAGCGTACAACGGTATGTTTGGGCAATGGTATCCTTGAGTCGAGTCGACTCATAGTTAACTTTCTAGGTTAGCATGTAAATCTTCGACCACGTCATGAATTGCCACCGCAGAGACATATGCCTACTTTGTTTCATAAAGGCATGAAAAGGTTTTCTATAAAATATAGCGAGGAAAAAATCCTAATGGTGAAGGAATAAAGAACCGTTGTTGTGATAAAATATTTTGTTTAATTAATGAACGCTACAATGATTGAAGTGGAGATTTAGTGTAAGTCCTAGATTATTGGTGGATACACTTAGTAGCTGTCCGGCAAGCATTTGCAACAAGCGCTACAACTTTAAAAACAACATTTTATGTAAAATTTAACACAAATTATTTTCTTTTTTGTAGCAAATTATCCCAATGAAGTGATTATACCAGAATAATACAGATATTATTTTTATAATATACGTATTTGACCAAAATTGTATGATAATCTCCCTGGAAAATATTTTTTAAAACCTTTCTATGTAGCAGAGGCTGATCATTATATTCCTTTGGTAGAAAAATGTATTTCTCCAGTACAACGTTATAATAGTGGTACTGTTATATGAAAAACCGCAGCCGTTAGGTGAGCTCGGCCCTCTCGCCACAAAATGTAAATTAAATGGGTCTGTCTCCCCTTCCCGGGAGAATTTAAATAAAGAGCGTTTTTTTTCAGTTAACTTAATGGAAATTAAGCATTATTTGTATTCAATTAGAATCTACGTATTTCATACTTTTGATTGCAATGTAATATTGGTTCAGGTAATATTTTGACTACGGCTATTTGGCGTTACATTTTTAATTCCAGAAATGTAGTACGTCATAACTGATGACTTAAATACAGTTTTAATTCATATTTATGTTGGGTCATTTTTTTTGCTAGAACTAACTAGCAAACAAAATGTCACCAATCGCCTGACAAACCGTTATGGTAGCTGTTCTTTAGAGTCAATTCCCAATTTTCCACATCATGACTCAACATCAGGTGCGATTATGATCACAGGCTTGTCTATCAAATAACATACAAAAGTTTAGGCGTTCAGCGTAAAACAAAGATTTTATTAAAAATATGTGTTACTTGAATTTAAAGCGTTATTGGTACATTTGTACTTTAAAAATGTTTAAAGTTAGTCTAAAGCTACTTAGTCCTTTGTATTGATTTTAATCGAAGAGCATATACGACGATTATATAAACAGAGAAACTTTCCAAAGTCGTAGCGAGGCGTATCTGCAACGTATAATGCGTTGCGATTTCAACCCAAGACAATAACACTAAAGTAAGTTTATAACAAAGCATACAAGTCTCATCTCGTTAACGTAATTTGTCGTACATAATGCGATTTGTATACCAAGGCGTACTTAGCTAAAGGGATAGCAATAAACAGCGTATTAGTTATATTTTTAATGAATCAGAGCACAACATTTGCTTCTCCTGAAATTATCTCAGTTTGCTCGAGGTCAACATTTTATGGTCTACAAATTTTTCTATATAAGGTTTCAAAAGGTTAAGGTTTCAAGAGGTTTTAAGGTTTTAAAATTACGAGTATATTCAGAAAAGCCTACTAATTGTTTTAGATACTCATATTATGCTACACTTAGCAACACTTTATATGTTTACGGAATAACGATACCTTAAATTCTTCCTCGAAGTGCGTCCTTGTAGGTTTATAATTAGTATTTTTATACTATGATTTCTGTAAAAGTAATAATTAATGATTTCTTTCGTTGATATAATTTTTATTACTAGACAAATTCATATTAATGAAAACCTAAACATACCGCCATACCGGCGGTGTGGTATAGATTAGTATAATATAGAAAAAACAATCGTTACTGGCTAATAGTTAATACTTTTTACGAATGCATATATAATATTTTTATGGATTTGAAAACGTCAACTAATTAGTTTTGAGCGCTTGTCTTACACTTGACTACTTAACAAAACAGTATTTAAAATATTAGATTTTTACATAATATTTCCAACTATATAGTTCGTAGTATTTTGGTGAATAAAGGCATACCGCCAAAAAAAAATTTCCAACTTAATGCAACTTATTATAATATAATTCCAAAATCATTAAATTGTCCAACAATCAATTTAAACAAATATGAAAACCCAAATTACAGTTTATTTCACCACAAGTATACAGGTTGTTTAAAAACAGTTTTCTTAGAAGACAGCATTATAAAAGACAATATTACAGACGACGTAATCATAACATACGAGATATGCAAATAAAGCATTATATGTCAACTGACTGATTGGCTGTTTGCGGTGAAACTGTTTGTCTTATCATAGTCAATTTACTATGGTCTTATGTTTTGGCACGCACAGCACATAGCAACTCTATCCACGATGGCGTGTTTACTAACCAACCCGTCCACGTGGCTGTTTGACATGTTCTATATGAATATACTTAATTATATGGTTAGAATAGCTATAACTTCTATTGAAATAAGAGTTGGTTTAATTAAAGGTGTGGTCACTCAATCCATACATACAATTAACGTACAATCTCATTATAACTTTTCAGAATTGTTAAACCTAATAATATTTTATATTGCTTAGGTGTCAATCATATTTACAAAGAATAAGTTCTTATATTTTTTTAGATATTTTTTTTCAATAAGCACGCACCGCGTTTTACATTGCAAAATTAATACGATCGGAAAAATTATAGTGATGTGCGGGAATTGAGGTTATTTGTCATTCGAACGTTTTCACTTCAAGATTAATTTTACCCTGAATTAACAAAAATAATCTTATTTTATTATTAATCGTCCTAGCTCCAGTCAAGATCCTTAGCCGAACTAGTTGCAAATTATACTTGGCTATTTATTGTCAAGACAACAAAAACTATATTATAAACTCGTGGTCAACAAATTGAATAAGGACGAATTTTACCATTGAAACTGGAAGCGTTAAATTCAAGATAAACGGAGTTTTGGCATTTGACTGAGTTCTAAGCTACAGCTGAATTTCACCAACTTAATTTTAACCAAGTACAAGCCCAATCGAGATTAACTTATAAAATCCCAATTTAAACGATGACCCTATTTAAATGCATGAAATCTATGACCATAATTAAGAACCTGCAGCCAATTGCTTAGGACACCCCTTACATTGCACCATTCAAAATATTCTTTGACATGGAACTAAACTCGATAAAAATTTGTACGACGTAAATCGAGATCAACGTCCAAACATGAACTCGTTCAAGCTGATCATAGTTTAATTGGACGTTTTTAGTAATACGACTGGAGAAATTGGTAGTAAAATCATTTGTTTATATTCATGCAAAAAGAATAAAAGTACAGGAGTCACAGCCATAAGACCCATATTGCGCCAGAAATGATCTGTTCTTACGTGATAGATGATAAGCCTATTGCCATCACCACAAATGACACCATGAACAACATATGAGGGACAGTTTTAAACTCCTTATTGCTAACAACTAAATATTTCATTGCCAGAAACGTTACAATACAACCGACCAGTACAGTTGCGGTGTAATCTTTCTCTTTCTACTTGACTTTTCACTCCCGGTTACAAAAGGACTTTACGCCGCTCGACCAGCGAAGCATTCAACCAATAGCTAATAGTATAAATCCATAAGAAACGGCTACCACATCTGAGGTGTAAGATACCCATTTATTTGTTAAAGTAACGTAAAGTTTGTAAATATACAGGGTTTAAAATTGATACCTACATACAGGCTGCAAGCTCACTCGCAAACTTTTTAGTTTCCGTAATCGTATCATTGAAGTAGAAAATGTTAATCTATTGAAATACTTACCTATATTATGATACTGTGTTTTTTTACCTATTAGTTAGTTATGAAAAATTAGTTTTAAATAAGATGGTCATTATTATGTTTCTACTCTTACACCGCTTGTGTTAGTTGCAAATATATAGCCGTTTCTATCAATAAACAAAACAATAACATATCAGTATGTTATATGTTGTAAATTTCTCGTTGATAGGTTTATCCACTAATTAGGGAATAATATTTTTTTATGGGATAGGAGGGCAAACTAGCAGGCGTCTCACCTGGTGGTAAGTTATCACCGTTGCCCACAAACATTCACACCAGAGACCTCGAGCGCATTGCTGGCCTTTGAGGAGTAAATATGCTCTCTTTATTAAGGGTCCTAAGTCGTATCTGTTCGGAAATACTTCACCTGGCAGCTGGATCCGTAATGTGGCAGTTTGAAGTAGAAAATACCGTAGAAATCGCAAGGATGTGGACTTTTAGACGTCGATATGAAATTGATGAAACATCATGCTTTGTCGGCACGTCCGATGGTGAAATTGAGCTGCAGATAGTAAATCGAACAGTCCCTCAGAACAATTGGTAATGATCCCTGCAGTAGGTATACCTAATGTGGAAGCATTTCAGCATAGCTTTGACGTAAACAGTTGCAAGATTTTCTTCTTCATTTATAATATAATAATATCAGAACGTGTATCCGACAAATAATATTTTGATTTTCTTTACTGGCTAAATATTTTTATTCTTATCCTGTTTTTGCTTCCCTTCGGTTATTCAAGAGGAAGTGAATAGGACTGACAACAAGACAGGAGATGCTGAAGACAACGTAGAACAAGTTACGGACAGTTACGTTAATGTCAAGTCAAAACCGCATGTGACAGACCTCTGTTTGAAAAAACAATAAACTGATTTTTTCACCTAAAATATAATAACTTTATGGCATTGAGATACATAATATTAGCTTTTCACTAGAGTAAAAATAGCTTATTTTCATTACAATAACTATATTTATTGTAACGCGTGTGACCTAAATGCTATGCGCTTATATGCCTCAGCAAACTTGCATTGCAATCCAAAGGGAAATACAATAATGGTAATGACATCCTGGGAAATGGTAGTTGCAAATATTAGGAATTTCATATGAGCTGCAATTACCGTCAGTTTCTAAGCTGACTTTGCTGTAGTACCTGTTGAATTGTGTTAATAGTATTAAAATAAAAAGCCAAACACATAGTTGGTACTAATGACTTCTACAAAAATATGAGTTAATTACGTCTATTATACTTATCTTTTTTTAATAATTATTTTAATTTGGACGTTATCCTTAAAGGCAAATAAGACATAACACATTATCTAGTTCTAATATCCTTTCTACTACCGTAGTTAAGATTAACACAGCATTTCTTTCTAGTCATCAACTCCGTTTGTTGGTTCTCATATTCTCGTCGTCAACGAAGTTTCCACTGTAATTATATAAAAGCTGGCGGTGAGATGACGTGTGCCGGGACAAGGGTGCACATTAATCATGCCCAAGGAGCGCTATCTCATGTACATACCTACCGACATAAGTTATACCTTCTGTCAAACACGAGCCGAGTATTTTACAAAGCATCCGGTACCCGTACTCTTGCAGATGTGCAAACAGCTGCTTAGGACCTGTACCTATTCATATTGGTTATTTGTTTGTTTTTCCGATGACTTGCTATTGTGATAATCATTAAAAAAAATATTCAAAAATATCCTACCATTACATTCACTCATCATTTCTATTTAACATCACATTGCCATAGTATGTATGCTTTCCAAATGTTTTAAGAAAATTGTGTCCGGAATAGTGAAGCTATCTCGAAAGACATTTAATTGAATGTTTAATTATATCAAAACCTATCTTCTTGAATGCATACGCAATGTCATCTCAATACTGTTTTTCTATTTGTTACCTAACGAACAGTACTAATAAGGCATCAAAATGGTTAATTTAGTTATTTTCAGTGTGGTGATCATAATTGTAGCAGATTGCAGTCAGCATACAACCAGGCCCAAACAAAAAAGAGCGCTAAGGCAAAACATTTTCTGTTTCCCATGCAGAGAACACTAAAAATATTTTCCGTGTTAAGAGAAAATAAAAAAATGACGTGACACTTTTTGCTCGGGCTTAACGATCATTCCGCGGTTGTCGTTAAATCAAGGGGTTTTCGTGCCATGAATATGCAAATATAGCATTCGTGCTGACGATTAATGCCGATTTGCCCTAACGGATAAAAGATTCGATAGCACTTTTTGAAACGTTATCTCTTGACGTCTATTGACATTGTGAATAGTTTAACGACGTGCAAAACTTGCCATACAACAATGATACTAATGTGGTAAAAACTGAAGTTCGGCACCACTCGAGGTTATTTTAACAATATTAGGTTACTTTCAAAATATAACTTTCAAATTGGAAGTAGAAATGATGTGCTTGAATGATCATATCATTACGTTGATAGTGCTAAAAAAAGTTTATGTTTTACACAGTTTATCATACTACTATCAGAAAGCCATACGAGTATATTTTACAAATAGCTTCGTTGCGTCAAAACCCTAAATATGTTCATATAATATGAGGTAAAATTGCCCAGAACCCACAAGCGCTACAATAAATAACTGAGATAATCCACTCGATTCCACTATTTGTACCAAAATATTTCAAGAATTTAATAAGGACCGTACGGAATGTCTACCCTTAACTTCACGTGCCATAGGGTTTAAACAGAGCGCAACCAAAGCAGTACCAATAATAATTTACTGGTTACACCATCTTGGAGCGTAGTTACAGTAGTATAAACGATCATTATTGTTCTAGCAACGTGCAATGCGAGTGGGTATTAGCATTGCGTACGGATAGATGTATACCTCTCAACATATATGGTGTTTTTAATATGGTTATATTCAGTTAGGCGGGTAAACGCCAACAAGATATTGATTACTCTATTCAGGCAACTCTCTATAGAAACAGTCTAGTAATCAGGATGTTAGCTTCAACTTGCTAACAAGCGCTGTCTCAATGCAAGCTAAGAAAGTTATCCAGTTAGCGTAAAGACCGTTTGCTGGCGCAAAAATTTCTGCAAGATACACAAAATATATAAAGGTAAAATATTAGCAAAACATTTTCAACTCAAGGCATTAACGGCTCCTTGCATCTTTACTCTTAGTTACGAATAAATACACTGCAATATGCCCTTAGATGTATCAAATCACAAAATCACACAATTTTTTGCTAAGCAAGCATTTAACCTAATTCTCACCTGATATGGAAACTGACGACGCGGTCGACGGTTGATTATGATTGCCTAACCTTAACTATTTCGCAGAGATTACAAATTAACTTTTGTAAAGTTTTCATGAAAAAATATTTTCTTAGTCAAATATTTTTTCTTTTTTGGTAATTATTATAACCTAACCTAATAATGGGCAGCGTTCGTTGAAAGTTACCTAGCATATCTTCTCGTCGAACATCCCGCAGAGCCTGAAGCTTTGGAGAGCTATGCTCGGAGTTTCTTTGCGCGATAACATGTGAATGTCCTCAACTGATGAGGAAGAGAGGTTCTCGAGTGGTTACCATAATACACCGTAAGACGTAGTGTTGGAAGGCTCCCCACAAGGTTGATGACGACATCGTTAAAGTCACGGGTAGCCTACTATAAGCAGCTAATAGCCGTTCTTTGTGGCGCTAGTAGGGGAGGCATTTGTTCAACAGTGGACGTCTTCCAGCTAATGCTGATGATTATAACCAGCTCATATATGTATGAGATGACACAAGTTCGAACAAACATTCAATGGAACTTTTATGTAGATAGCTTTAGAAGGTGACGTCGCATTAGGATAAAGCTATTGAACTTATAAGATTTATCATTCTCATATGTAACTTCTCTTCTATGAAATAAATTCTACGGGGGAATTTACTCTCCGAGGAACGCTATTAAGGATTTATATGGGCCGAGCTTGCAAGCCTAACGTGTACAGCATGGCTGGCATGTATTAAATATACATGTAATCTGTTAACCTCATATTTCCGAGGGGCTTGAGCGCAATATTCATTGCATTCGTGACTTCCAAGCATAAAATATACATATCACATAAAATTCGTTCCTACGGTCCAATGAATAAAAATCAGGTTCATTTGTTCCATATTAACTTGATAATCATATCATTAATCATCAGTGCGTCATGATAATTGAGCCCAATTTTTTACTACAATTTAGAATAAAAACTCCTGGTCCTTGTGACGAAATAAATGAAACTTCGTGTACTCTCTAAAACACGAAGAAGTCACGCAGATGTCTACTGCAGTCGTAACTGGCTTTATTAGTATGATGCTATGACGAACTTTATTGCTGTGGTTTTGCATAACGTACCACCAATTTATTAGTTTTCTTTAATTAGAAATATTTTATAAGCGCATTACCTAAATAATATTATACTAAGGGTCCGTTTCAGAATGTCCTAATAGAGTTTCGGGTTGCTAACCAACACACAAAATTACTGAACGATAAAAATGACAGTTAACATGCAGCGCTTAACTTAACTTAACTAAATACATGACTGTGAAACGCAAAGATAGTGTTGTGTTTAATAAATATGCTCTGGGTGGTATAACCAGAACTTACTCGAACATTCTAAAACAGGCTCCAAGTAAATAACTTTATTATCGATCAAAAAGAAAACGTAGTTATAAGAGCTTAAGTACTAGCCGATGAAATGAATAAAAAAACAACAAGTTTAACCTTGCCTATCTGCAGAGACACACACCCGTCACGCGATACGATCCTGACGTGACCATTCGTCCTAATTTCGGCGCGCAGTACCACGTTTACGAGCGATCGATATTACCGGTACTCAAAACAACCAACGAGCGTCTTCTGTTTCCTCAATCCCGCAGGGTATACCGTTGCGGACGTTTACAATCCACGGACCGAATTTGTTTTCCGTATCAGTCTACTATGTGGAAAATGGCAACGAATACCCGTGACATCGTAGCACCGCATGTCCACTCGCCTCGTGACGGCTGGCGGTCGGCAGATTCGTATAAATAATTCTGGTCATGTGTTACTGCTGGCGGCAGATCAGTTTTCTCGCCAGTATTTTCCTTGGCTCGAAAAGAAATTAAATCAATTTATACTATTTCGTGGAAACGGGTTTCGGAAACGTAGAACGTTGTGAAATCTGACAGGTGACGGGAACCGGGCCACAATGGGTACGCCCTCCTTATCGCTAAGAGGAAAATAAATGAGACGACTTTTGCCTGCTTTACGAGCAAGTCACTGTGGGTCTCGTGTTTTGTTTCTTTAAAGTAAAAAAATATGCGGTGTAAATATTTAGGTGGGGCGTACCGCGTAACCTACTTACGGAACTTTATTTCCAACAAATCGCCAAAAATTCTTAACGTACCCAACTATTTTCAAACGAGCGGCAAGCACATAATATGTAATAGATTTTCGTTGCAAATTTAGAAGCAACTACATTTGTGGAAGTGAATTACTGTATAGCCATGTTTCTATGCTAGTTGAATTCGTTTTTGTCGAATGTTCCAACAGTTGTTGCACTGCACGAACAAGCTTCTATTGAAGAGTATTTTTTGTGTTTTACGTTTTGTGTCCGACATTGCCGCTTTTAAAAACATTTTTGTTTGAACATGAACTCGAATCATTTCGTTGTATCACGAGATCTTTAGCCGGTAATGTCTTCGCCAATTTACACACAGATAAGTACCTTTTATTGCAGGCGTTTGAGCTTGTTCAAAGCTTCTTTTATGCTTTAAAAATGTTCTCCATTAGTTCCTTTACAATTGCAAAAGCTGTAGGTATATCATATTAATCAAAAGTAAATGAACTCTTGATACACGCCTGCGACATCGGCCGCTTGGATTATTCTCGTGTTACATCACTATTTAACTTGATAATATGATTTAATTTCCTGCATGTTTTAAGTAAACGTGTAGGATTTTGATGCACGTTTGTAGTGCCGTGCGCGCATTGTATTTAGCGCATTGGCTCAATTTCATTTCACTGTCGCGCAGACAAATTTGCGTGGCGGGATTGTCTTGAAAAAATCGGTCATTGGTGGTTTAATCAAATATTTTTTCGGTTACAGACTTATCAATGAATAATTACACAATGACATACCTACAACTGTATAAATTTTATAATGCGTATATCGTTTTGAAAACAAAAGAAATAAAACATACTACAATACTAAAACTATTCAAAGAAAATTATTCTGCATATTCATATATTGTAATAAAATACTTAATAAATATGACACGACTCAAGACTAATAAAAACAAGCAACGAGTTTACAACACGAAACGAGCAACTTTTTGAATTTGGTACTAAAAAGCGGCTGAACAAATAACGTTTGCATTTTGGCAGCTTGGCCATAATTACATTTAATAAACCAACTGATATACACACGCATTTATACATTCGCATATACAATTATGTGTAAGGACGATATGACAATTATATGTGTAAAGAAAAGACAGACGTAATACGTTGAACTAGGAGCAAGAAGATTTGGACGTGCTTAAGTAATATTAGGTATACGTACTACTCTTCTTTATCTTTGTCTATGCCACGTTGTTTTTTAGCTTGATCTGTGTTGTTGGCAAAGACTTTGGGCATCTGTCAAGTGGCACACAGTTATGCGAACGTCGCCTAGTGTTATTGCTATTGTTAGCAAAAAAAAAACAAAAGCAATAACACTAGGCGATTATATTATTTATTCTAATTATTTCCATAAAAGTTCTATGTAGTTATCGAAATTTTAGGTTTTATGACCAACAAAATACTTTCATTAAAAGTAATTATCGTTAAATCTAATACAAAATATGACTTGTTACGAATAAACTGTACTAATGAGTCTAGCCTCCCCCGTTTGAGACCGATAAGCCATGCACATAATAAATAAATAAATTTTCATACTTTTACTTATAACTGCTTTTTATCTCATCAATACAATATGTGTAAATGTTTAAGTAATATAAACTACAAACCTAAAAATAACAGTCTATTGTGATGTTGCGCCTACCTGAAATATTTAATATAAAAATACGCAACACGTAAAAAACAATCGAGAGCCGTGGCTTTTGGCTAAACTTGCGGCTAATAGGGGTCAGCATCAATAAATTAATAAATCCAATTTAACGTTTGTGTGTTTTTGTTCAATACAGGCTATACTTCTTTATTTTACGTTTAGTTAGATAAGTAAAAGTTACTTTAGTTCCTTTGTCATACCTCCTGCTAGTTACAACATTAGATTATATATTTCGTATGTATAAATAAAAATTCACGAAAGAGAATAAATTCCTATAACAAAAGCTATACTTGGGGGTTTAGAAAACTATCTTGTCATTGAATGCAGCCGTGATCATGATCTTTATATTTAAATTAGCAAAAACCTAAGAACTACACTATAACCTACCTGAAAAGTAATCTGTGGGCTTCACAAATTCATACTTTGTGTATGCAATAAATACATTACTGTACTGTCACAGTCAAACATTCTGAGCTAGGCCATATCGTTGATAATGTGAGTACACTTCGTGCAGCAGTTTGATACGGGTGCAACGAGTTAGAAGGAGTTAGGACGAGTTTCTGCATCAACACTATTCATATTTATTGGTTATTAAAAATGAACGGATGATCTTGTGTGGGTTTTCGATTTAAATGATAATTGACCGATTCTAATCGAAAGTACCTACCCGTAAAGTAAAATGATCGTCCGTCCATATGTAACAGTTCTCTAGCTCTTAAACGGAATATTATATTACCGACAACCCTAAACTAGGAAATTTAAAAAAAAAAGGATACTGGACTAGAAATTCGATCAAATTGTTTTAGGTGAAGAAAATACAGCATTCAAATTCAGAGGTCGAATTGGTTAATTTTAGACCTTTTTCTAACGGAGTCTATGAACTTTTGATATACTATATTCCTCCTTTGGCCTCCAAGATAACGAAAACAATAAAATTTCATTCGTAAATTGTCGATATTGTCCACGTGGATGCCAATGGGTTACCAAAAAGTAAAAAAAACCCAGAATTTTTATAACCAATTTTTTTTTGATGACTGCTTTTTCCTTTGTCAGCTCTCACCCTCTCACAATTTTAGAATATTATATAAAGTATCACTATTATAACCAAATTTGAAAATCCTATTGTCTTCAATATGGAAGTATACCTAAAGAAAGTACCTATCTGCTCCTACAGCTAACTTTGTAGGAAATTGCATTTTCAATAGAGTAAACAGATTATGCACGTAGTGCTTAGAATGGAGCCGCATTTCCTTTAGGGTCGTACAAACACCGTGCATTCGCTCGCTGTTAAAGAATGCAAGGTCACGCAACGCGTTTAAACACAGCAGTTTATTCTTTGAACACAAATTCCCCGCTTTAAAGGATCGTAAGAGAGAGTGCCAAAGATTAAGATCACTAACTGACTACTGTACTGTAATTATGCTTTTATCCATTATTATAGCAAATTATCACTTAAGTATGACATAGGTCAATTCTTGTGCTACCAAACTGTTAACCAAACTGTTCAAAGTTTGGTTCCAAAAAACGAAAAAACTATGCTGTTATAAGTAGTAATAGTGCGCGTTAACATCTTCCTTGCTCTGCACTTTTATGCTGATCTCTCCGGCTGCTGATATGTTTGACAGATTTTTAGTTCTTCTGGCAAGTAAATTTTAGTAGCAATCTGGAGTCTGTACTGTATCCAACAGATGGGTCAGTTGGCAGTAGTTTGGCAACTGTACATGGAATCTAAACAATCTCAAAAATGTGTGTGCTCCGAGACCCCTGTAACCCCATTACAGAATCTAGAGGCGCGTCGTAATTATGTGTTAAAAGCTTAATAGTTGCTTAAGGTACATATAACCCATAATTGGATTACAGTACCTACCTACATACCCCTACCCGATTGTCAGCTGTGGGTGTCGTAAGAGGCGACTAAAGGTAAAATACCGAAAGGTGGACAGCAGCGCCTTCTGAGGAACTGCTATCTTAAACTGCGATCCCCAAGACGCCTGCCAATCGTAGGTATTACGCCAAATCCCCCCTTAAAGGGGGAGGCTGGGTTCAGCAGTGGACAATTCGGATGATACAGTATCTGCCTACAAGATACGTTTTTTACAGAATACTAATTGACTTATAAAAGAAATACACTTAATAAATATAGATATGTCCTATATACACCACAGACTTAAACACACAACAGCGTACAATTATTTATTACAAAAAACTCGCTTCCATAATGTTCTCGATAAAATGAAAACGCAAATAACACAAAAGTACTATATTTCCGTCGGATGAGAAGATAAAATAAATACACTTTACGGTTTTTGAACTTCTGATTTTCCGTGTAAAATTTCGGCGTAAAATACGAAGTAATATTGACGAAAAAAATGCTTACATTCCTATTTGTGAGTGTCCCTTTGCGTGCTCGATCTTCCGCATCGTAAACAAATACAGAGCGTATAAGAAAACTTTACTTTGCCTAGTGAAGTTGTAATATAATCTAAAACTGATATCCGTAGTATTTACGAGTCCTATCGCCTGATATTGTAATGTCGATAGCTGTTCACAAGTAATCAGAGCAAAACTATGTTATTGTTTCCGTTATCGGGTAACGGCAATTGACGATACTTCCCAAATGTAGTAAATATAACTATTACATTGGTTCACATTAAATGAACGGTAAAAAAGGCAAACGGCGCGGCGGGGGTAGAATTGCTTTTTACGGATCGGCTAGCATTCCGCGGCTTCTCGAGGGTAGGGGCGAAGGCACGTGACGAAGCGGAGCGAGAGGGGGTTGGTGAGGAGGCACACAGAAATGAATTGTTTTCGGCCTACCGTAAGGTAACATTACGTTATTGCTTACCTTTTTACGTAGTACCTATCTGTTACATATTCTGTGAGTGTGTCCTTTTAGGTTTAGAATTTAGATCGCAATACACTGTGAAACAAAATGCTACGCCAAAAAATTCACCTTCTGAATTTACTCGCTCCGCTCATGGTTCAATACTAGAATCCTTTGCTTCTCAGGTTTCAATACGATTACTCGCGCCAAACAACAGCCTTGCTGCCTTGTATATCAAATAACTATGTCAGTTAATTGAGTATAAACTGAAAAACTACTATCTGATACTATGGAAACTTACAAATAACTCTCAAAAAATAATAATCATCGAGATTCATAGATCATCTAGACCAAGTAAAAAAAAATCAAAATTACACGTCGCCATTGGAACCTTCCACCATATTTTTGGAAATTGGTTAAAAATTAAACGTTTTTCATTAGACGATGTCCGCATTTTCAAATTTGCCGAATAGCTGTTTGTGACATTTAATTTCTGGTTCCCGTTCATTTCTGTGCTGTCACAAAAACGTATGAAGGTTGCGCCGTTGTTTCTAAGCTTGCGGTTAATAAAATTCGGTCGGGAAATAGGGAGAGAAAAGATGCAAGCTTTTCAATTTCTGCTCACCTGCGGCTGGTACCGCTGCGGACAAAATAATTTAATTTCGCTCGTTACGCGACGGAATTATTCGGAAAAAAGCTGAGGAAAACTCATAAAATCCACTTCGTTTTGAAACGGCTGACGCGGCGTTCAGAGGCACGACATGGAACTAAAAATTAATAATCTGTACCTAGATATCTTTCTAAAGATCACATTTTTTGAATACAAAGTAACTTATATTGTTGTAAATATTTTGCATTTTAGTAGGAACTAAAATGCAAAATATTTACAACAATATAAATAGAGATTAACTAGCAGTGCCAGGTTTAAGATAAGCAGTGACTAAATAGCTCAGTTTAGGAAACCATTTATGTACTCATATTTATAATAAAACTCCTATATTATCACAGTTGATTTGAAAGCGTTGATTACAGGACCTGGATATTATCCTAATTATTATTAATATTATTATTTATTATCCTGGGTACAATACCTGAATAGGATAGTTATTGAGCTTTCCTGACATTAAAATGTTCAGTAACAGTCCAGAGTCTGTTACAGTAAGTAGATGGCAATAGGCTTGCCTCCTGTTACAGGGGTCCAAAACACATTTGATGCAACGAGTATGACAAGGGACCTCTACCAATTTCTTCAGTGATATAAAGGCGAAATGATTTATCGTGTTGATTCATTTAGTCACTTCTTACGTTTTTTTTTTTTAATAAAATAAAATGTCAAGCTTTTATTTTTAACATCATTTAAGACATTTATCTGTAACGTTTTTGGGGACATACATATTTTATTAAATATATTTATTTATAATAGATAATAGGTATCTATATACTTCATGTATCATTTTTTTTTATTTGTATCTGATATTTACCCTAGACCACTTTTACATAATATGCTGGTAAGAGATGATGTGATCGAAGATTTTGATGTAATCTAGAATTACTGGCACTCAAGGACAGTTGCGGAAACGCACCGTTAGGTAGTATAGGCGAAAGATGTTCGCTTCGACACTTGAAGATGGTAGCTAGCCCTACAGGCCTTCGCAAAATGTCCTACCACCATGCTATTACTATTACCATCCTAAAACAACAAGCGCTCACTAGTAATGCTACTTGCGGTTACCCATCCATCCAACTCATGACGATGCTTAACTTAGTTGATCGGTTCAGAACGACAAAGCACACTACGCTACGAGCTCTTCATAATTAACTCATTATACATATAAAGAATAATATACGCTTCTTGTTGTTGTAAAATGATACATACAACCAATTATTAAAATACGATAACATTTCGTTGTACTTATTTATTTAGTCTATAGTTCTACTTACTGAGAAAATAATAACACAAACATTCTTTTGCTTAACAGACAACAGATATTCTTGTTTATTTATACGTTCGCAGTTTGTTAGTGAAATAATAAGGTAAGGTAGGGTAAGTACTTACTTCAGCGGAGCTTTTACGCCTAAGGCTGATAACCAGAACATCGCTATCTTCTCTAATTAAAGGATTCCAGAAACTGTTTATGTAGCTTTGAGCACGTTTATAATTATTTTTTACCACAACGCTTTGAAATGACTTGTGCTTGTGGTTAGCACGTGGTACTTTGAACTATGAGTAATGAAAAATAGAAGCAATAGCATAGTGAATTACATTTTCTTTCGCATTAACGAGAACAACAGTTATGTGGGAAACCTGAAAAAGACCCTAATTGTACTCATCAATTTAAATAAAAAAGGCAGATAGGGTACGCTCTAATATCACGACAGTAAAATGTGGAGAAAATTTAACACAAGCATATAATGCAAATACACTCACGCTTTATATGATACTTATTAATGAATCACAAAGACAGGAAGATAAGTATACAGTAGAGTAGACGCACATACGCACACTACTGGGACGCAGTCAGGAGACGTCGCTTGATAAGACTTGGTTCGAAGTAAGGGTGCCGATTCTCTCGGTTTTTTAAAAACTCAGTAATTGTACTAGATAATGTTATTTTAAATCTACACGGTCATATAATTAATTCTTGCTTTGCCAGGTAACCCTTAAATATAAAAAATGGGCTGACTCACCGGTAGGTGCTTGGTGACAGCCTACTGGCTCTCGAAGACAGCAATAATAGCCGAGCAGTAATAACTATGGACTACAGGTCCACCGGTTTCGATCCTCACCGCCGGCTTCGCCGAAATATGGAAGGGAAATTTGCAAATTCTCGCCAGGCTAGCTACCACCATCAGATAGAAAATCTGTGACCAAGCACTTAACAGCTTTTTCCGGCAGCATTCCTTGAGAGCCAATAAGCTTACAAAATTATAACGAAGGGAAAAAAATAACTACGAGCGGGATTCGAGTCCATATAGCCAGGATAATTATGATTTATCAACTGAGCTATGTTAGTGAGTGAGTCATAGCTGAAATGTATTATATTTCGTAAATATATTTATTAAGCGTCTTAGGATGGATTTAGGTGAAGGCCGAAAATAGTACAGATAGACTTCATTTAGAAGGATTTAAGTGCAGTGAAATGGTAACAGAACAGACTAAATAAATATTATGCCGACATCACTTAACGTTGGATAACAACGGGAAGAAGAAGAAGAAGTAAAAGCCAAAATGAAATGTATGCTAGTTCTACTTACTCATTCGCAGATACACAGGCATGACGTTATGCAGTTCACATGGTTCACATGCAGATCGCAATGCTACCGAAACCATCTCGAGGGTACTTTATAAGCCTTATTTAATAAAGACGACATAAAATCACTATTGTCAGTTCAGCTTAAACGCCTCAGTTCCCCAAAATATTGTGGTCCCTGTTTACGAAGTTTAATGCGCGTCCCTAAAACGTCCGCACATTTCCTTTTCCAAGCGCACAATTAAAAACGTTACCTGGCCTTTTAAACGTCGTAACATCTCCGTGGAAGCGCGATACCACGTTTGCTATTTGATTGCCCTGCCAGGGCGAGCCTTTTGAAGGACACAGATAAACACTGTAATACAGGGGTTTATGCCCGTTTGTGCTCGTAGCTGTGATCCGCTTGCTGTTTACGTCGTTGTTTATTTATCTCTACCCTTACTTTAGCGCACGTGTTTTACCTTTGTTTGTCCATTATCAGAAAATCCAACAGAGGTTGTGCTACAGTGTATTTGTAACAATACTAGTTAAACTCTTCATCAGCACGTACAGCATTAAAATGTATTTAGAGCCTTTTTGTTCATTCCTTCTTTTATTCCTGCATACAAGCGAGTCAGTACTGAAAACCACCTGTTTCGTCGTTGCAGTGAGCACGATATCACAAGATCTTGTGATCGATTTCCGAGGGAACATAGGTTATTGTTTAGCTTGCAATATATTTTTAGTAAGGTAAAAAAGGCCTTAAAAGATATGTGACTCTTAAACGGCCACGGGCTTCACCCCTTTTAACATGGGACTTGCAACAATTATGGGGGTGTTTATACACCTGTGGATACGCTCTTGGATAGGTATATATAGACATGATAAGGTTGTAAGTATTCATCATATGATTGATACCCCGTGGGCTAGAAGCTTCGAATTGTATCCGCGCATATTTATATTGTTTGTTAGCAGTTCGTCCAATACGCAATTTATCCATATCACTGTTCGACCATTACGCAATTCTTACTAAAGCATCTTACTCGCAGTTTTTCCAACTCGCTTCTTAATCGCATTTCGTCCAAAAAGGAGTTAGTCAACATTTCTCTATGTCCAAAGTGTATATTGTGCAGTTCGTTTATCAAGCATTATATCTGATGATATCTGATCAAATTTTTTGACAGAAAACTCAATACCTGTTCGAGGAATTGAACACAGTAACCGGAAATTTCAAAACAGTGCATTTACACATGTAAACTACTCAAGTAGAAAATCTGTCGCCAAACACCTAACAGTGTGTTCCGACAGCTGTCCTTGAGAGCCAGTAATTCTAGGTTAGCCTGAACAACATCTTCGACCGCATCATCACTTATCATCAGGTGACATAGTGGCCAAAGGCTAACCTATCAAGCATAAAAAAAAACATACTTATAACGAGGCAATCATGAAACTTAGTTTAACAAAATGCATGCTGAATGAAATACCTGATGCTCGACAATAGATAAAATATATATAATACAGCGTGATGAAAAGCGTACTAGACAAAATGAGTTCTACAGAAAATGCGTACTTGACAAAATGCCTACTGGACAAAATGGTTACAGAATAAATGTGTGTTGAACTAAGTGCGTATTTCACGAAATGCGTACTTGACGAAATAAGATTTAAGTTATAACTTGGACGAACTGCAGAACACACCATAATTTTCTGTGTGAGTCCTAAGAGGCGAGGAAGAAAGAAACATACATACATAAACATAATTGTAGAAACCACATGGTAAAAAGGTTGCGTCTTACATTACACAATATACTGAAACTCAGAAAGGGGCAGATGTTATTTCGAGATACGCTATTCCAAATATCCTTCAGATATTGAAAATACTAGTACATGTGACAGGTGCCGGCCCTCCTGCCAGCGATGGCACCCATTTCACTTGCTATAAATAATACTAGTTCCCCAAAAAAACGTATCGGAATAAAATACTTACCTTCTTAAATAAAGATAGAGTTTGCTTATATCCTAAAAATATCATAGTCAATCAAATTCAGCGGCAGTTTCATGCTGAAATTTGGTATCGATTGCAAAACTCCTCCCATGGTAAGGGAGTTAATGTCTTCATATAAACGTAGTTACCATATTGTCAATACCAAGTGAACTCATTGAAATTTTGCATGCATATTCTTGAGCCTAAAATCTATGGTTCTAGTTAGCCAGTTTTTGAGTGTCACATGACGTTTTCTACGTAATAAAATACATATACCTAAATCTAGCTAGATTGAGCGCTTGCTGCCTCTTCTACTATGTCCGGCTAAGTCATATTTACGTCTATTTCTGAGCTTGAACTATTTTTAGTCACTAACACAGTAACAGTCACATTGTGTACTTAGCATTATTATATGTTTTATGTCACAATTACAATCACGAATCATGCTCAGAAACGTAGAACATATTATAAGAAGTAAATTGGAATGGAAAATCGGTACCGAAAAAAATCCAAAATGGCGCCTTTCGCTTACTACGTTTTCGCGCTCTTATATAAGTATAGCGCATGCGCGCCATAGAATGGACCAAAGAGTATCTGACAAAGATATGCATGCAAAATTTTAACGAGTTTGGACGCTTGATATTTAAAATTGTCAAAAATGTATAGTAATTAAATAATAGTATTTGTCCCGAGGCTTCCCAGGAAGTAAGTTCTTTATGACTTCCACACCATCAATTTAGTAGAAAACAAAATTTAACAAAATAAATAAATTGCTGCGCTTTATTTCGATGTGCAGAGACAGGTTGCCAACGTCCGTTCATTGATAATCAAGTACCAATAAAATCTCTTTTTTTAAATGATTTGATATAAAACCTTTTTTTAAATATATAAGTTCTTTATGACTTTTTGAGCTGTATTTTTATTACTGGTGGCGTCTACATTATAAAATCGTCACTTTCACTATCAGATACATTTTGGAAAATTATTTGGAATAATTAAATTAATTATTTATTTAGTATAAAACAAATTTTATGAAAACAAATAAATTGCCGTGATTTTTTTTTCGTAGTGTAATAAAAGGTTGCCAATTAATTAATCATTTGAAACCTTTTTGAGATTTGGCGATTGTATTTTTTATGTTCGCAGCTAAAAACAAAAAATCGCTATCAGGGCAGGTATGGATTTTCATACAACATTTCTTCACTGCTACGGAGGGAAAGAATGAAATTCCTTCCCTCGCACATTCATAAGGGAGAAATAACGAATTATTTAAAAAAAGATTTAGTGGGTTTGGTATAAAGTCATTTTATACATACACCCTTTCACGCAGAACGGGTTTCTTTGCCAGCTGATACTCTGGACTCTCTCCATTCATTTTGGCGCGCGTGCGCTATATAATATGAGCGCGAAAACTACGCACACACTAAGCAAATTGGTTATAACATGACACTGGCACAAGACGTGCGAGTCTAATCCCAAGATAGGGAAAAAAAATTGCGCGTTGGCGGCATTTTTGGTACTGGTTTTTCCATGCTAAGACTTTAATTTGTAATTGTATTGTGTGTTCAGTGTTAGTGACTAAAATGAGTTCAAGCCCCGAAATGAAAATAGATATGACTTAACCGCACATATTTAAAGAGACTGTAAGCGCCCAATCTGTAGTTTGGTATTGTATCTAATTATAAATAATTCAATTTTAATTATATCACAAACATATCGAAAACGTTGTGTGACACACTTGAAAGGTATTATTTTTGTTAAGGTGCGGAATAATAAACTAGTGACTATGGCTTGCATATTGCAAAATTATCCTCTCGTTTATAATAACCCTTTTTCCGCACATATATCACAATGTACTATGATTTGTTTCTGACGATAAGTGGTTGCTAAGATGCTAAAGGCCCGTGGTTTAAATGAAAATGGTAACACCCACCTGCCTTGCTTTTACCCTTAAGTAGAAATCTAACGCCAAACACATACATACATGATCCAGCAGCTGCCATTTAGATTTGATTCCCATTCTAGCTTTACTTTGTTAACATCTTGGCCTCCTACATCACTTGCCAATAGGTGAGAAGTGAGACAGTGCTTAAAAGTTAGTAGAATTTCAGTAATGAAAAGTTCCATGCCCAAGAACCTTATTTTGTTTTAAATGTTTATCACTAAGGAATAACAACATTAAGTATATTTATTTAAGGAAAACTGACTAAATACTAGCTGTAAACAAACATTTTCCAAGAGTAATGATGAAGCTACCGTGCCGCCGTGCCTCTCTTACATAAATATCTTATCCGTTTCTTAATTCCCTGCCTTTTCTAAATTGAATGTAATGAACGTTTTTAAAGCTTCCCTGTGAAAAATATTAGCTTTTTCACGCGTGAGTTAGATGTTTTACAGCCTGATATATAAAATGAGACTTGGGAATTTTCTCTTCAACTTAGGGAGAATATTGTGAATGCTTGCTACATTCTACCTTTATTATAAGGGAAGGTTGAGGGAATAAAAGGATGAGATAGTCGGTTATCTAGTTTCCTGGATATTATCATAAAGAATGATATAGCAATGCCATCATATTTTCCGGTTTATATTATATTTTTCAGCTACTGAAATTTATTAATAGCTCTATAGAATCCACAGAACTGTTACATTATCAGTGGTGGTTATAAAATAGCCTCAAATGATGAAACTGATATAAGAATTAGTATGGTAAGTCAGAAGTAAGAAGTATCTTTTTATAGTGGTTTGCTTGTACTAAATTTGTAGAACTGATTTCATTACACTTCGAATATAATTATAAACGTTTGCACGTTTTTAATTTCTCTTATCAGACGTAGTTGACCATTATAAGCTACAGATATTGTTTTGTGATCGCACCCAATTAAATTATAGGCACATGAGTTTAAAAATCTAATATTTCAGGGGGTAAATAATTAACCATGCATCTATTTGGTCTTCATTTGTCATGGTCAAAAACAGTAGCTTTACACAAGGAGAATCGTTTGACTGTATCTTCACTAAAATTGTAGTAAGGACACATAGTCATAGTAGTCATAGTTTTTTTATTCATATTACAAATACACGTCAAGCAAAAAGTAATACATTGCAATATTTTAATACATGTGTACATAAAAAAAAATTATACGTAATCATAGAATATATAATATTATAACGTATTACATGTAATAATAATAATCTCAATCCGCATTTTAACATCATATTCATTAATACGTCAATAACATTATCATTTAAACAAATCGTCATATGCATAAAATATCTGCTTCTGTCTGCATCTACAATACTGTCCCAATGGCAATGGCTTTTTGGACTGCCACGAAGGGGGTACCACAATTCCAATTCTATTGTAGATTTGATCTCCACCGCCTGGCTAGCCACGCTCAAGTAGAAAACCTGCCTATAAGCACGTTTCAGCGAGTTATAGAGCCATCCTAGAACCTGAACAAAGATGCCGATGTTATTAGTCATCTATTGATTGACCTATCCAAAGACAAGCATATCAATTATAAACAGATAATATAAAAAGATATAAAAATAATTGCACATTATTATAAATATTTGATATACCTACCTATATATGCTAACTATGTAACGATGTTTGTCTATTAGCGCGTGTTAACATAAATATATACTTATATATTTTTCTTATTTGTTCACAGGTAAGCTAAAAAGGACTCTTTCAATGACGGTGCTTGGTGAATGGTAAATTTTATGACTGCAGTTTTCGGACTAAGAATGCTTTACATTATCATTCCTCTCAGGACACCATAGTTCTAATATGTAGACTGCTAATTAAACGAAACGTGCCAGTAAAGGATGTGGAACAGTTAGTTTTTTTTTATGTAGACACTAATAGATGTATCCCTATTTCAGGGACAAAAACATTTCTGGCAAATATACGTATTTCACTTTTAAGATAAAATAATATAAAATGATGAAAGAATAAGATAAATTCCGTGCAATAAATGATGCGTTATCCGAATAATACTTCGTCACGCCTTTACTATCTGTGCATTTGAAAACCATTTATTATTAAAAGTGACTTTAAATCTTTTAAATGCTTAAAACGACAGTAGGCAAATAAATGTCCTAACAAAAACTTGATAAAAGAAAACTAGTTATCAGAAAAAAGTTTAATTAAAAAAGGCTTTTCTAACAAATTTTCTTTGCTAGTCTTATTTAACTCTTGAGGGATAGCCACTGCAGAGGCAGTCTAACCCCCTCTCCCTTCCCCCCTCCTACAAATTTGGTTAAATAAAGATGTATGCTATTACCTGGTGATATTTGGTCAAGTAGAGCAAAAGAACACATTAGCTTGCAATGTTTTCGGGAAATGTTCCTTAAAAGTGGTATGACTAATAATGTTGTTGTAAGTACAAAACTAATAGGTACAGAAAATTTAATAGCAGTAGAACTCTTTGTGATCGCATTCGTCCGGGGAAGTACTACCGCCAAATATATTTCTGTCGCTTTAAGCAGTAATGTTCACATAACTGTGTTCCAGATTGAAAGGTAAAGAAAGAAAATATGTTCATTCAAAAACATACACTCAAATACATAATAAGTATATTACTTACAATATTTTTGCTAGCATGGATATTATAACAATGAGACCATTTTTTTATTTCCTACAGAAATATTTTATGGATGTTATAAGCAGAGGTTAGCGCTGAACACCAGATGAGCCTCGCCTGGGTTCCTTCTAAATCCTATTTATAAAAGTTGGCCTTGTTGGTTGGCCAACGAGTCGCTTTGTAATCTTGATGGGTTCAATCCAGTTTCTCCAATGCAGACAGTTATTAGGTTTTTCAGACATAGAAAAGTATATACCTATAGTAACTACTTGCGCAATATAATTGATCCACAGGGACCACCCGAATCCTCAGTAGTAGTCTGGAATCCAGAACTGTGTGCAAATAACCAAAACACATTTGGCTAAACGTATTATCAGGACATATACGTGACATTAGGAACGGCCTCGTGCTAACATAATCTAGTTACTATGCAGGACTCATAAAACATTATATAGTTACTGTGTAACGTTACTGCGTAGTAGGTAATCTGTCCCTGCACCGCGCCTTAACACAAAGATTTTATAGCAGCACTATAATGCAGTTTGATTTCACTTTTAATAGGAGTTCCTTTTATGTGCTGTTACCTTTGAGCAGTAATTTACTTGCGTGGAATGATAGCCACTCGGCTCTTAACTGCAATTGGTTGGTGAACTTTAAAGAAGTTAGTAAATAAATAATTTAGTAAAATAATATATAATAAATATTATAGAACAATAACTATTATGAGCAGTAGAAACAGCAGGCTTTCCTTGGGGCAGCAGGAATTAGCTTAGTAGGATAGGTTTGCGTGGATATTTCTTTGGTAATGAATGGGTTTATGGGTTCCACAGCTACCTGGTGCTTCACTTCCATGTTCATCCTCACGAACCTTTCGCCTTTTTCCTCTTCTTTTCTTATTAATATGTAATAAGGACGAAAATCATTGGAATAAGACATTTCGATATGTTTTGGTTATAATTTGAGTTTTAGATTTTTTTGCGGAATAGATTTACAAAAATTTTTGACATATCACATGGATATTACCAGAGAGTATAATACAACCTATTACCACAGACTTGAAACATATGCATATGACGGACATAACCAAAAAGTACATAACTTTCGTATACAGTAGGTATGTAGACGGTTTCTCCTTCTACCACGTAAGTAATAAGTACTAGTTGTACGTAGTACTTATTACTTCCATGCTTTCTACTATCTATTAGCGTCAATTCCCACAGATATAATGGCAGCGGCTGACAGCGCAGCGGCTGGAAATTTTTCAGTCAAACCATTTTAGACTTTGTCCCAATCATGATACATTTTACTGCACCCTTGGATCATGGTCTCTATAACAGCAAAGTATTCCACGGCGTCTGCAACTTCGTTGGGAATAAAGTCTTATAGGCCATATCGCAAGATAAGAATTCTATAAAATAATAGATTTCAAGATTCAAGAACGAAAAAGAAGAAAATACAGAACTTGTTGATTAAAAGTATGACGTTTGTCCACTCCGCTCTCAGCAGCTATATGTTATACTAGCTTTCCGGGCGTGTGTCGGTTATCGCGCAATAACATTAACCTCTTTTTGCGCAGTTGGATAAAAACTATCCTTTGTTTTTTCCCGGGTCTCAAACTATTTCCATACCAAATTTGATTCAAATCGGTCCAGTAGTTTTGGCGTGAAAGCGTAACAGACAGATAGATAGAGTTACTTTCGCATTTATAATATTATAGAACTGATTAATTTGGTCGATAATAATCATATCGGTAAAAGGAAGAACAATGAAAGTGGGTATTAATTAAATGTAGATAATTTACACTTATACTATTAAGAGGAAAGATTTGTATTTTTGTATGTAACGAATAAACTTAAGAACTACTGGACCGATTTGAAGTTGAATTTTTTAAAATACCCGTTTGAAGCCCGGGCGGGCCGCTAATATATCGTATTTTTCATTTTCATATACCCATATATTACATGTTTTTTTTAAATAGAATTTTAGAAAATCTGTTTGATCCTAATGGGAAATTTTAAAATAACTAAGTTAGTAGAACTTTTGAAATAATTTAACAAAAGGGACTAACTAACTTTCAATTAAATTAGTTTAAAAAGTTTCATACATTCTTCAACTACACATTTGACCTCTTTAAGGATAATTTAAGCATCCCTTTCGTAGTGGATACCTACACATTACCACCTATTCGAAGCGCTCGTAGCGAAGTTTGCTTAACCATTCTGAACCGATCAGAAAAGCTAAGCAACGTCCGCCGCGGTCATGACTTGGATGGGTGACCGCTGGTAACATTACTACTGAGCGCTTCCGTGCTTTGGAGGTCACGTTAAGCCGTCGGACCCGGTTGGTATCTTAGGATGGCAGTCGTTATAGCATGGTGGTAGGGCATTTTGCGAATGCTCGCCTGGCTAGCTACGACTACCACCCTCAAGTAGAAAATATGTCGCCAAGCACCTAACGGTGTGTTCTGGCATTTATCCTTGAGAGCCTTGAGAGTCTAGGCTAGCCCGAACAACATCTTCGACCACATCATCACCTACCAACAGGTGAGGTAGTGGTCAAAGGCTAACCTATCTATCAGGCATAAAAATAAACAACAAAACATAATCCAAATTTATTTTCTCAATGATCATTGTTTAAGCTTATAGGTTGATATGTTATTGAATCAGTCACTGGGGTTGGATTGGAGTTTTTTTTAATAATACTGTTTAGGTAGATCAATAGACACGGAATTTAGAATATTATTTCAAAACCTACGTTTTTTTCTATTTAACGTATCAGCCTGTAATCAGGCTTGTATAAGTGTATATTCCCTAAATTGTGTGTGGAAATACCCAGGCTTCTTGAGATATGTTACGGTCCCGTGAAATAGGGGGCGAGCCTGAAACCATCTACTGAACACTTTTTCAGACTCCAGATAGCTCCTGATAAATTGTTGTATCAGAAAACATCAAAAACTTGAACAAAATCCACATTTTGCACGTAAAGAATTATGGGCACTATGTTATATATAACAATTTTAATGGAATATTTAGCAACATAAACAGAAGTTTCATAAATTGTTTATTTGAGCATATATTATTTTATTGTTTATTTGAGCTTATTTTGTTTAAATACACGCTGCACATTATTCAAAACATATCATGATATGTAATTTATTTAAATGAGATAATAATAGTATTTTATTTATAATATTATAGGTTGTTTCTAAACCTAGTCTTATGTCAGAGCCGTGCGTATGGTCTAGTAAATACCTAGTAATATAATACCCACTTTCATTGTTCTCAGTTGAGGATGATACATACGAAATACTTTATATAGCTACTATAGCTTTACGAATCCGACTCACACTGGACTGGTTAGTAAGTATATATTATTGTTAATGGTTACGCGGGCGAAGCCGCAGATAGAAACTAGTTGCTGAATATGCTAGCCTTTTTCCACTATCTCACCTAGTCATACATAAACAGTATAATATCATCCTTTGATCTCATTTAATCAAAGTTAACCACAAACTATAAAGTTTTAAGCCACCTAGTAAACACAGTCTACCCCCAAAATACTAAACTTGATCCTCAACTTTTAGTAATGACTGACTAAGGCTGATACAGGGAGAGGTGCCAACTTTAATTAATACGCTGTCCTATATTAAGGATCGATTAATCTTCTACTAATAGACATATACTTATGTTATGCACGGTGGTAGGGCATTTGGTTGGCAATCCCAGTCGCGCTAGCTCACCACCTTTAAATAGGAAACTGTTTATAGGCCCCAAACGTTTTTTTACCGTCACACATGCAATTCAACATCTTTTATCACATCCTAGAACTTACAGGAAAACTCAAGAACAAGAATAAAGTGGAAAGGCTTTTTTTAATTTGTGTGATTGTGGTGAAAGTCTAGCCTACCAGCAATAGAAAACAATTCTACGGTTATATGGCCGGCTGCCTTCTGATGCCAACCCTTCTTGAGACTACTCTCGTTAGCCATTTACTGAAATGTGCGCCCAATGTATGGCAGCGCCACACACACGTATATATATAGAGACTTAAAAAAGTTAAAAAAAAAAAAGAAACCATAATAATGTTATTTCCATGTGAGACGAATAAAAGTTAATCAACTGCATTGCTAAATTCCACTGTGTCGTCAATACCATGCGGCTGAGAGTTCGCCAGTGATACTGCGCAGTGCCGCGTATCGTCGACAACTCATACTAATCATGCTTGTAAAATATCTAAAATCTCAATACCAGCAGCGCCTTAGTTGCTTTGTTTTTTTGTTTAGGGAGGACATAGATGCTGGCTACCGCCTGTGCGGTCGTCCAGCTCCACCGGGTTTTGGGCGAGGGCCTGGCCCTACAATAGCCCGGGAGGGAGAAGTGCCGAAGGCACTTCTCCCGAGACGGGCGTAGAAGGCGAAAAGCGCTTTCTACCTCCGTCTCCTGCGGACGCCGAAAACGTACCGCTACTATAGGAGGGGTTGACAGCGAGCTCAAGGGCACCACTGTGGTTCGGACCTCGGCTTGTCTCGCTGTCGAGAGACATGGGGGGGATCGGAGCAAAATGCCTCTGTGCAACTGCAGTGTTGCACAATTGGGCCCTACTGAATAATACTCTTTGACTATTTGGAGAGCAATTTATCGTGACCTTGTTTTTGCCTCGAGCTCGCCGGCGAGCTCGGTGTTTGATTGTGTGACCTCTGATTACCTCACACCTGGGGATTTTACCTCGACGACTTGCGGATAACGCTAAAGCTGCCAACGTAATGGCTGCGATGGGGTCATCCGGGTCGTCTAATACCTGCCGTGGTCGGCGACGGGGGGGGTTTGAAAAATGGGATAGAAGAGGCAGTCGAGTAGTTCGATGCCTGGACAACCAATGGGTTCGGGTGGTGGGGCGCTCGATCAAAGTATCGGCGGGCGCAGTCCTTATTGAACTGCGCTAGAGAGGGAAGGTTTAAGTCGCAATGCAACTCGGTGTTCCGGATATACCACGGGGCGCCGGTTGCATTACGAAGAAAACGGTTTTGGATGACTTGAAGTTTATGAAGGTGGGCCTCACTAGCATGACTAAACACTACTGATGCGTAAGTCATGATGGGGCGGATGCAGGCAGTGTAAAGTGTCTTCTTATTACTAAGAGACATTTTACTCTCTTTGCGAAGTAGGGGACCAAGGCGACCCATTATGAAGGCCGCTCTGTTGCGGACGGTTGTTATGTGATCGTTAAAGGTGAGATGACGATCAAGGGTGACTCCGAGGTATTTTGTTCTAGGAACCCAGGGAATGGGTTCGTCGAACAAAATAAGCGGTTTCGGGTAAGGGGAGCGTGTCTTCTCAGTAAAGCACATAGCTGTGCTTTTAGCTGGGTTGACCGCGATGCGCCATTTTCGGAACCAGTCACCGATCTCGGTGATGGCCCGTTGCATGACGAAATAGGACTGTCTGTTGATATGCCACCCAGTGGTGTAAATGGCGGTATCATCCGCATATTGGGCTAGGAATACTTTGGGCTGAGAGCGTGGGATGTCACTGGTATACAGTGCAAAGAGAATAGGTGATAGCACGGAGCCCTGAGGGACTCCGGCTCTGACTGGGTGGGGGGAGGAGAGGGTGCCTTCCACGCGATAGCGAAAGCTTCTGGCTTTAAGGAAGTCTTGTAGGATGAGCACAAGACGTTCTGGCACGCCAAATTGGTATAGCTTGTAGATCAAGCCGTTGTGCCAGACTTTGTCAAAAGCTTTCGCTACGTCGAGGAAGACTGCTAGCGTAGTCTGGGGTTTGGGGTACTTATTGAAGCCCTCAATGATGTGCTCCGTGAGGCGGTGCACCTGTTGGACGCATGAGTGTCCGGGTCTGAAGCCAAACTGCTCATCTGGGATAAGGTGGTGTTCCTTAGCATGGGACTGGAGACGGTTTGCAAGTAACCGCTCGTAAAGTTTGCCTAAGGCACTGAGGAGGCTGATGGGGCGGTAACTGGTGGGGTCAGATGAGCTTTTGCCTGGTTTGTGAATGCCAATGACATTTGCACATTTCCAGGTGTCTGGGAATAAGCAGTGGCTCATAGCAGCATTGAAGATGCTGACTAAGAGATGGATGAGAGGAGGAGAGAGGGTTTTAAGAACCCTGTTGGAGATGCCATCGGCACCGGGGGATTTGCGCGGTCGGAGGGCCTTGATCAGTCTCTCCACCTCAGCGTAAGTCGCTAAGGTGATTGGTGGGAGTTCAGAGGTGACCACAGAGCTTTTACGTTCGACTTCAGCATCCACCGAATCGAGGTGAGCTTGGTCAACGTGATCTACGTTAGGGGAACACTGAGCCTCTAGGCTATCAGCTAGGCACTCAGCTTTGTCTTCGTCAAAGAACGCTGGGACTAGTGGGACTGGTCTGTATAAGGGAGGCATGTCGTTATGGTTACTTCCTTTCAAGCCTCGCGCCAAGTCCCAGTAAGCATGGTGGCTTGGCACGAGGTTTGAAAGTTTATCGCCCCATTGTTGATCACGCAACTCAGACATGCGACTTTGAACCATGCGTTCAAAGTGGCGTTTCTTAGTTTTGTTCTCTTTACTGGGGTAAGAGTCGTAATGTCGGGTCACTGCTTTACTCTCCGTCACCAATCGTCTCACATCCGCTGGAATGACAAGGCGCCGGTCGTCCGGCACTATGACCTCCTTTGCGGATGCACCTACTACGGTGGAGAGGTGATTGGTGAACGAATCGATCGCAAGGGTTACGTCATCTTTTGTCAGGATGTCGTCAGGGATCTTGTCTAGGTCCGGTGAACTGATAGCCTTTAGGGCATCGCCTACTTGCTTCCAGTTCACTATCGTCTTAGTGGGGCGGGGGAGGTCAGTCGTTGGGTCGGGACCTAGTCGCAGTATAATGGGTCGGTGGTCAGAGTGAAGCTCGTGAACCACTTCTATGGAGCGTAACCGGAGTGTTACGCCTCTGAATAGTGCCATGTCAAGCAAGTCAGATCGGTGGTTTTCCATATAAGGGTAGTGAGTGGGCTCAGTGGGCGCAATTATGTCAAAGTTAAGTTCTGCGATTAGGTTTTCAAGTGCAATACCTCTGGGATTGTTGACGTTACAATTCCATAGGATGTGCTTACTGTTGAAGTTGAAGTCGCCAATCAGAATGACGGCGCTTCCTAATGAGAATAGGGCTTCTAAGTCAGCTCGGACGATCGGCTTTTTGCAAGCTTGGTAACAGGATGCTATGACTATAGGTTGATGACCAGTCATAGCTAGGAGGCAACAAGATGCTTCCATATTAACAAGAGTTGGGGTAGGTAGGGGAATGCAGTGCAGGGACCTTTTGTAATAGATAAGAGTGCCTCCCCCACGGGAGTTCACTCTATCATCACGTACCGTTCTGTAGTTGGCAAACCTAGGGTTCGCCTTCCCCGGTTTTAGAAAGGTTTCCTGCACGCATATGATATCGATAAGGTGGGTACAACAAAAGTCGTGGACGAGGTCACGTTGTTTGAAGAGGCCGTCAGCGTTAAATGACGCTAACGAAACTGAGTACGGTTTCGTGCGTTCGGTTGTACTACCCATAGTGGTTGTACTGGGGAGGGGCCTGGGGAACGAAGCGCTTAAGGGCGCTAAGTAAATTCGCGTGTTCCAATGTGTATTGGATCACGTCCGCTGGGGATTGAGCGTATTGCATCTTGTGGAATAGCTCTTGTACCTCATTGATGTCAACCGACATGGCCAGATCGCTGACTAGGTTGATTGCCTCTTGAAGAGGGGCAGCCATCAATGGCATAGGTGGAGCTTGTGGCCGGGAAGCGGCGCGGGGAGGCGCGCGAATGGTGTTGGCGACGGGTGCCGGGAGTGCGGGGCGAGCCGGGGCCGGTGCGCGGGCAGGGGCCGCGGCGCGGGCGGGTGCGGGTGCGGGCGCGGGTGCGGGCGCGCGGGCCGGGGCGCGGGCGGTAGCGACGGTCTTAACCATACTGGGTGGTTTAGACCATGCGTTACGGGCTGGGAGCGGCGCGGGTATTACCTGTGAGGCAGGTACTACCGTTAGTTTAGGGCTTACCCGTTGGTAACGGTCGTAAGAGGGACGGGTCGGCCTATGCCTTGCCACCCTGTGGTTCACTCGTGGTGCTTTAGGGCAACCACGGTAATTCGCGGTATGCCCTTGAGCACCGCATAAAACACAGCTGGGTGGGTCCGGTGAATCCCGGGTGCGAGTGCACGCTGCTGTCGCGTGATCGCCTAGGCACTTAACGCACCTAGCGCGAGCGAAGCAGAAACGGGAGGCGTGCCCGTATAGTTGGCAGTTATGGCACTGCGAGGGACTCCCATTTTTGTATGGGGCTTGGACATCGAGTCCTGAGAGGCCACAGACCTTTTTTAAATTAAAAATGGCCTTGCCTTCAGGTGTACGATCTAGTACTACGAGTACTAGATCGTAGGGACTGCGGTCCTTCCCGCTGTACATGCGGTGAACTGCATGTACGGGGAAGTCTTGTGCCTTCAGGTCGGCACATACCGAATCGGTATGTACCTCCTTGGGCACACCGCGGATGACCACTCGGAGGACTTTCTCCTCTTCGAGCGCATAAGTGTGAAAACTTATGCTCTCTTTACGGAGGAGCTTTGTTAGCGCTCTGTGGTCGCTAATGGTGGACACTTGAACTTTAATGCCCTGCTGCGTGGAGCGGGCATTAGTGTAGTGGATCCCACGATCCGAAACTAAACGGGACAGCATGTCCCATTTGGTTTTGTCCTGAATGAACAGGGGCGGAGGCGGTTTTTCGCGGCGCGCACTCGCGTCCTGAGGGGACGCGGCAGTGGTGGCCGGAGCGGAGGGAGGAGACGCGGGGCGCGGGGCGGGGGTCGGCTTCTTGCCGGAGGCGGGGGCCTTAGCGGGTGCCTTGGCGGGAGGGGCGGAAGTTGCGCAACTAGCGGCTTTAGGAGCACGCTTGCGTTTTCTGTCTACGACGGTATAGCCGTCGTTATCGGAGTCCGAGTCAGTGCGTAAGGCACGACTCGGATCTACATCCATCTCCGCTTCGGAGTCCGAAGTGGGCTCGACAACGGCGATGGAGGGACGGGTGCTCGCTGGCCTCCCGATCGGTGAGCGCGAGCGAGACCTCTCACGGGGAGGGGCTGCCACCGTGCGTCTGTTGTCAGGGCCCGGAGCGGGCGAAGTCGGGCTGTCCTCTGAGAAGGACCGGGTCAGAGGAGGGACGATGGCCTCCGGAATTGGAGTTCCGGAGGGAGCGATGAGAGTGTCCGTGAGGCGGGCACTCTCTGCATCGTTAAGTGATTGCTGATGATCAGCGTAGAGTTCGGGGTAGCGGAGGGCGAAGGTCTGAAGGACCTCCACCTCACCGTTAGAGGGACGTTGCATCCTGAGGGGAATACTCAGGATGGCCTAACGGGTTCTGTCTCCCTCTCGCAACTCGTGAGCTCACTTGTGTGAGAGGGAGTGAGTACCTATGGTGTGCCCTAGTTGTGTACCCTCTCCGAGCTTTTTTCTCGGCGGAGAGGGGTGCCTTAGTTGCCAAACAGAATTCAAATTTGTACGCAAAATATGACGTCAAGTTTATACATTGATAAGTATGTCGACTGAAGTTTATTGACTGAAATTTAAATGCCAAACAGTTATTTGCTGTCGGGTGGTAAATTTTAGAACGATGCGAGTGTATTTTTGTTGTACATTAGTAATGTGCTACCGGAGACGCAACTTTTAATATATTCGATGATATTGATGATGAATTCGATGATTCTAAGATTCGATGTGGATTTAACTTTGTTAATATCTTTTTTTTTAATTGGGAGTGGTATACCTAAGGTGAATTTAAGTTTAAGAAACATCCAGCATTTAACCAATATTTTAAAAAGTACAGCACCATTCGCTCAAACCAACTTGAAACAATCAGGGATCGCGGCCCGCCTATGTTGAAACGAGAAGATACCGAAAAAATATTAAAATAAAATTATTATTATATTGCACTTAAAACAAGTTTAGGTACATAATTTAATAGTATTATAGTAATTTATGTATCGTAGTTTATAGTAAATTAATACATAATTTAAACTTTTAAGTAGTAGCAGATCGAATATAAATGCTATTTTAGAACGTAGAGCTAGATTTTCCTATTTTTAGTAATACTCAAATAAAACCTAGTACGAAAATAGATTTTGTTTCACTTAGCATTGAAATTTTTCCCATTATTCCCTGGATTTAAAATCCGGGGTACATACCTACTAAAATCTAGAACTCCCAAAGAGCATGAGATAGGCTGCATGTTTTAAAACCGAGCCAAATATTATTCACCGTTAGTTATGTTCTTGTATATAACATCCCTGACATAAAAATTAAATCCCACATTGCATTCTCCTATTAAATGCTTCAGCTTAAATCCAAAGCACCTACCTATGACATTCACACGCTGCGCAGTGCGGTACGTGTGGTATAGTGTACATTAGCATCAAAATATCGAAATTAGTCAACCGTTTGGTAAGTATGATGCCACCAGAATGATTGTCAAGCATTTTGTAATACGCAAGGTAATATCACACCTTTCTGCCGTCTCGGGAGGTTTCATGACGAGAACGGAAAATTTCGATACTTTAAGAATATATTTTTATTAGTGTTAAGAAAGTTGGTGTCTTTATATGGAATGGTGTAAAGAAAAACTACAAATCCACGCTAGTAGGAACCTAATAATGGAAAATATCATAAATGATCCTTATTATCATACTACTACATAAAATAAAGACCGTTCTAGTACTTTTAAAATAGGAACTAAGACGTTTACAATGCTGCGATTCTCCTATTAAAATTGATTTCAATAAAAAAAAACAATGTCCTCCAAAGCAGGTGATTTGGTTTGGGATGGATTGAGTTCATATAATGCAATAAAAAACATTATCTTTCTTAACGGTTTTAAGAGTACATAACAGGAAAATAATATATGTTTCTTATATGCAAAAATTTTAGCAAACGTACATCTATCTCGTATTATATATTTATACTATTTTTTTTGTACCTAAAATATCATAAATATAATTAAACGATAATAGTAAATAACGAATTAAATAAATAGGTATTTATTAAAAAAACTTGCCTCTGATATGTTTAAGGGCATAAGAATAAAGGTAAAATCGGCGATAACAAGCTACTTGATCCAAATCTTATCTGGGATATAGCCCTTCATTAATTTAGATTGTTTTCTTACTTTACTTACCTCTTAGGTTTCATTGTGATGGACGCAATTAACCCTCGCTAAGTTTGGAAGCTTTCTAAGAGCTTTCTGTACTAATAAAGAACCGATTTTCATATTTTGATGATAGTATGTTCAGTTATATATTGTGTACATATTGTATGTAAAAACCTTGCTTACTAAGCAAATTAATGGGACAGTAACAAAAAAACTGTTAAAGCCGCTGTCAAGAAAGTTGCACCCACCCAGTTGGCGCAAAATTTTTGTTACATAGAAAAAAGAAAAGTTTGTTACAATGTCTACGGAACCAATTTTTTTTATTGTTTTTATTTAGAAAGATTTCTTTGTAGCAATTAAATGTCAAGGAATAGGAATTAGTAAACTCCTGATTAAGAAGATAGGTAAGAATATATATTATATAAACAATTTTTTATTTATTTAATTTAATTTGACTGTTTTATATTAATTTAACCGTTTTCAAATTCTGACATCATTATAGAGTCCGACCAGTTGAAGTTATATGCTACTTATTACTATAAACTAGTATAACTACAATAACAGTATATTATCTTAAAATAGATTTACATAAAATACTTAAGTTCGCCTATACAAAACTAAGAATTTGACCTAATTTCATTTATGGCTACAATAATGCACAAAACCAATGTATATACATTGAAACTGTGTAAAATACCTGATTAGATTGATATAAGCTTGCCCCCTATTACATGGGGCAAAAATATGTCCGGCGAACGTGGTCGTTAAGATACCTTTGCCTGCCGTGGACAATGTTATGTACAGATGTATTTTAAATAGGAAAAAATCTTGCTGTACTGTTAACAAAGTGTAGTCTATCATCTAGATCAGGTTTTATTCGCAGAAGGCACTTCTATTTTGCTCCTCGTTTATTCAGTGAAATGCCAGGTAGTATATACATCACCGGAGAACTTGAAAACTCTTGCTTAAAACCAAGAACCTAGTGAAATACAGGAAAAAAATAATTAGTATGTACCAAGTAGAAGTCTTCTTGGTAACAAACACACAGCACCATCTTCGAAACTGTTTTCAATTTTCAATTCCATTGTCCAGCAACGCAGTCTGTGATAATATTATTAAATCAATTAAATGATAATAATTCCCAATTCAAATCCTATTAAGCTTCCTAAGTTGATTATATAAATAACCTCATCGAAAATGCGATCTCTCTCAGCCTATTTTTATAAATCACAAAAGGCAAGTCATGTTTATAAGGAAACAGCAAAGGGTTTTCGTGTAAAATATTCCATACAAGAGTGTTGTGAAGGAAATCCAGTTGAGATCGTAGGAGCCGCCGTAAGGAGATTATGGCATACATTGTGTAAGGCTGAAGTAAGGGGGAGAAACGAAGTTTATCACAACGCACTTAATCTGTTTGTGTGTAGTGCTCAAATAGCCATACAGGCGTGTTGTGAGTATTACATTTGCTTGTGTTCTTTTTATTATTTTGTGTAAGTTTAACGGTTTACCTGTACAGGTATATTTTGTCAATTCCTAATTCAAGGTACTTATTCCACCCGCCTACCTCCAGAAAAGGCTACATCTCTACCAAACCTAAGAATTCCTGGAAAAGAACGCTGCTTAGAGAAAACTAGCTTGGGAAAATATATAATAAAATATAAAATCAACCAATCTAACAAATATAAGCAATCTAACAGAGTAGGATATTTACCATTGAAATGCTATAAACCAGTTGAATTTATGAGGTGTATGATATACCTCAGAAATTTGAAAATCATAATTTTTATTGATAAAAAACCCGGCCACAGTGTCAAGGTTTATACCAGAGGGCCACAATTTTACTAGAAAATTCGGGCCCAACATAACCGGGATACAACGTAAAGAATCCTTTAATTAATTAATATACTGTTGCTAGTTTTCAGCTTAAGAATGTAAAGACCCTTTATGCTGGACTAATCGAATAAATGCGTCTAATGAGCAGCATTCCACGTTTCACGACGATGCGATTGGATTGTTGACAAATGAAGGGGTTACCCGAAAGGAAAAGTCTATATTTCCAAATTGTTTCATTACATAAGCGACTTATTTATAAATTGATTTTGAAGAATATATTTTTGTTTAGTAGAGTATACTTCCAATTTATACCCATTTAAATTTCATCGAAATCGGTTGAACAGTTTTTTTTAGTCACTAAAATGTAAAATATATTTGCTATCCTGGAAAATTTTGGGCTAGTAAATGATCTTGTAAACAGTATGCATCACTAAAAAGCGATATTTTATTTTAAGTTACGACTTCCGATACTTTAATCTATGTAGGTACCTAATTAACATAGCTTGTGGAAGTCGAACCATGGTAAAGTGAGATAATAGTTTTTAATCGGCATATTACCAACTTAAACTAGTTATTTCATTCTCTTTGAGTTGGAAGATGGTCACATATTATTTTTCTGTATTTTTTAAATTTGTTTAATTAAATCCATCATACGAGATACATATCTCTATATTATTTGGCTTAACGAATCAAGCAGCTTTGCATTTCAATGGAACATTTATTAGTGGGTATAAGTCGTCAGGGTTGAGTGTAGACCAAAGACGGCTGATAAGTTACTGAATTGTTTTAGTTGTCATGCAGTATTTTAAAAGTTTAAAAGTAATATATGCTGCAGCTCCAACAAAAATTAGGATTATACAAAGTAACGTGCATATATTCATGAAAGGTACAGGTAGCTATGTTTTCCGTACGATGGTGAACCCTTTGCGTGGTGAACACGCTACTCTCGATAATCCCATGATCCTTATTTACTAGCGGAGTCTGAAGGGACATCAAGTTTATCCGAGTGAAATGGTCACGCCACATGTTGAACGCGTTTTTACGTATCCGCCTGGTTTTGCGGGTTAAAAGATGTCATAAAATTGTAGTGTAGGTACATCATTGCAACATATTTTAGAACGAGTATTTGGACTAGAAATTCTGATTAAGCAAATTGTATCCTTAATCAATCGCAGGATAACTTTCGAGATAAACTTCAAGATGGGTACTATCACTAAGTCAGTCTTCAAACAGGATTATTGACTTTGCTTTGTTTTATACCGTGTGCGGAAGCAGATTGGAAATGAAATTATAGGCGCATAAGATCTTAATAAAAGCTTCTCAAGTTCCTTTACGTCATAAGATATATTATCAAAGGCAACTTATCATTTTCTTTCCATTATCAGACGTATGTAGAGTTGGTAGATGTAAATAATAAATTTCCTCAAACAATACAAAGCATAAGAAAGGGCTATATTTTCGCGAGTTGATGATTCAGTTTTATGGCTATGGTTGCCTTACTGATGCCAACCTTCTTTGTAAATTATCTTGTCTTATACATTACCTTTCAGTTAATAATATAATATAAGCTTTTAATGTCTAATGACGTTATACTTATGTTGACGTCACTGGTAAGCTACATATTAATGTGACGTATTATTTCCCTTCGTCGCCTTTTACGATATTTAACTAGAGGAGATGTAATTGTCCTTATATTGTTTAGCCGGGAACTGTTATGTAAATTTATTAGTATTATTAGTTATACTACTTAAGCCTAAATTTCATTTGTAAGCCTAATAAAGTATTGGCAATGCACTATACAAAAAAGTTTTTGGACTCTGGATTTTATTTACAAATAATCAAATTTTAGGCCATAATATTCACCATTAAACAAACGCCTCCTCCATAAGGTTTGCTGTAATCTCTACGCTTGATATGTCTTTTTAATTGCAGTGTATTAAATTTCTTCAAAGAGCTCTACTGCCCACTTTTTATCCTCTTTTCGTTCTTTGTCGTCTCTTAAGACTCCCAGATTAAGATGTAAGATACAATTTAAACCCCACCAGGATAAGAACTTCTAGAAATAAGTTTAATATAGTAATTTGTTTTACAACGAAACTAACATCAACTTTGGCAAACAAAAAAAAGATGACCCTCATACCAAAACACTGACAAAATATTGCCAGTATTTATCATCGACCTAATAATATGAGCTTAATTTGAAGTCGAAGAAAAACGATAAAATGTTTCCATTTTGTCTCAACCCTAGTTTATCTCATACACGAAAAATATACATTCTAAGAAGTAATTTGCGAAAAATAAAGCACTGAATACATTTACGTTGACAAAAGATTAGTGATTCGTTTTGCTCGCGCCATGCTCACAAGCTTACACAAATACTTTTTGTTTTCGTCGTCATTACATGGCGCTACGCCGCCGCGCCCTTCTCATGTGAAAATCACATTTCTTAAGAGCCTTCTCAAGCACAGTGAAGCAAAGCGAAGCGAAGACTTTAAACATGATGCGTGACAATACGAAACAAGAGCGAAGCGAAGCGTATCGAATAGCTTGTAATAAACAAAAGGCACACTTCGCTCTGTTTTATGTCAGTTAGTACAATGTGTGACAACTATCTCTTTTGCGCCTCGCTTAGCCTTCTCGCCTTGTGTTTGTCATGACGTGTGGTTCGCCACAGAAACCCGTCAACGCGTTCGCTTTCGCAATTCCATGTGTTAGAGTGACTACCGTACCTGTACAATAAAAAATAAAAAACGATTAGGTTTGTTATTTCGTTGGGGGTATTAGACAAGGCTTTAGGCGTTAAGGGATAAATCGCTTATCGCCTAAGGCCTTTTATGACGTCATCTTACTAATGGTTTCTTCAACATATACATACGGGTGTATGAAAGAAACTTAAAACACCGATCAATTTGGAGTCGCATACTTGTAGGGCCCACAATATAACTTTTTGCATGTTCGTTGACTTTGTCAAACTTTTTTTATATATGATTTAGTTAGCAGATAGCAGAGATAGCGGACAAATCAATTTTTGAGACCATTACTTGTAATATACCTATTCTCGCAAGACTAGGATTTAATAAATTTATTTTAAATTACCTGTGAAATGACAAAGAAAGCGTGGTTTAAGTTTCTAAATTTTAGGCCTAATCTAGTAGCTTTAGGGATATAGATAGGGGATATTAGGTGCTTCACTACAGATTTTCTACATGAAGGTAGCTGGGTAGGTATTCACAAAATGCTTAACCAAAATGCTTTAACAACTGTCGTCGACAAAACAACAACTAGGACCGACGGCTTAGGGTTTCCTCCGAAAGGAAGCGCTCTATTTATATACCCTAGCGGTCAACTATCTAAGCAATGACCATACCGAATATTACCTCCGCACATCCGCTACAAAAATGTATTTCACATAAATATAATAATATAACAGATGAACAGCGAACAAAACAATATTTTTGTAAAAATACACGTCGTATTCGTTCATGTCAACGTCAATGCATCATATTATTCAATGTATCAAAGTAAGGAAATAATTTAATTAGTTTCAGATGAAAACTGATTATTTGCGTCGATAAATTTTGAAGCGCTCGAGACGAAATGTGCTTTGCCTTTCTGAACCGATCACCAAGCTAAGCAACGTCTGCCTCGGTCATGAGTTGGATGGGTGACCGCTGGTGACATTACTACTGAGCTTCCGTACTTCGGAGGGTACGTTAAGCCGTCGGTCCCGGTTGTTGTCTTAGGATGGCAGTCGTTATAGCATGGTGGTAGGGCATTTTGTGCATGCCCGCCAGGCTAGCTACCTCAAGTAGAAAATCTGTCACCAAGCACCTAACAGTGTGTTCCGCCAGCTGTTTTTGAGAGCCAGTAATTCTACGTTAGCCTGAACAACATCTTTGACCACATCAGCACTTACTATCAGGTGAGATAGTGGTCAAAGGCTAACCTATCCGGCATAAAAATAATAAAAAAATATGTTATAGCCCATATATAGGTACACATACCCATATTACTTTTATCAGCACAATGATGAAAGAGATTATCCTTCATGATGATGTTACATATTAAAATTAAGCTTTATATACCCATACAACCTTAAATAAGTCCCAAATTTCCTGTTAGTCAAAACAAGCACATAACAATAAGCGATGTAACAAACATAAAATTTTAAACAACAGCGGAGATATTTTAATACTTGGAGGAATTAATTCCCGGGGAGCAGTAAATCTTGCTGCGACTTGAGGCGGTAGTTAGACGGTTTGCAGTTATGTGCGGTCGGGACTCCAGAGTTGAACTGTGTGTACCCAGCTTTACTGCGTGGGATATGACTGACTGCGAATAGGCTGCCTGTTTGTAAACCATGTATTTGTGCCTCAAACCTAATTCATTTCAAGCGCTGCGCTGTAGTGAAGTGTTTGTGAAATTGTACAGCATATTTCCGCCTGTAGCAGCTTATATTTCTAGTACCTTGATAGAAAAGATTTGCCATTAGTTAATAATTGATTGCTTATAAACTTACTAGTACTAGTAGTCTAAGATCTGGTTTTTTAATTATCAGATAGGTATTATTCCGAATATTAAATGTTTACACAACTTATATTAATAAAACGAACGTTGTTATTTATGAAAATAGTCCATTTATTTTAAATTCGGTTGGTTAACATTATATATGTCTGTTATTTTTCATTTTATCTTTATATTTCGCACCGTGGTGCTGGCGGCAGAATTTCTACTTGAGGGTGTTAGCTAGACGGGCAAACATTTCTAGAAAATGCTAGCAATATGTGTTGGAGTATTTAAGCCACCTAAAGACCTCCAATATAGCTTAGAAACTGATATCGTAAGACAGGCAACACAGAAGTACTTATTAGTACATTTCACTAGCGGTCACCCATCCAAGAAATAACCACAGCGAACACTGCTCAACTTGGTTTATCGCTTAGAAACGACTCGGTAAACTACACTACGTGCGCTCTTAAATGATTTTCTATGATATTTAACACCCCAAGCAGTGTAGGTTTATGTCATCCCAATATTTTGTATTCTGACATCTTCGCTAAATTCATTCTTAAATTATCAAATATTCAAAATGATAAAAGCAATGTTTCTCGCGTTGGCTGCCACTGAAGTATTTTTTATCAAAAGAGACACCCGCCCGACCCAACCGGGAGGGAAATATCAGCATGTCATTTGTTTATATTGCAAAATTAATCCCCCAAGCCAACTTGAGTGATGACTCGAGTCAAACGTTGCTTACCAAACAAAGAACACCGAGGTGTATACAATAATCGATGTTCACTTAAACGACAGATGCTACAAACGGATACCATCAATCTATCCTCCCGCCCCGTCCACCAATTCCTACCCCCACGAGGGCCAAATTGTTATTCACGTTCCATTACCTCATTTTTTTTAGAACCGAGGTGCCTGAAAAGGAACCCTTTTACTTATTGTGTCTCATTCCTGAATGGTAGGGCATCGTGAAATTTAATTTCTTTAGATTTATCTCTTTACATATTTCAAGTGTTTATTCTAGACATTTCAAGAGTCAAATTGAAGAGAATAATATACACTTACATTTAACAAACAGGACCACTTTTTCAGTAATTACGGTTAAGACAACCAATTGATCACAATCGTTAGACAACCCCATAATGGTAGTCACAGAGTTATGCCAAGATTATAAACTTAGCAAGTGGATATCCGTGATCTTCGCTTCTGGAAACAGGTGTGAGGTTGTTTATGTATTATATGCATGCCTATATGTATATGGGTAATTGATAAAACAAGTGTCGCTTAACGCTTGTCATGAGAGGAGGACGTGAGGAGCACGCACGAGCGCTTGGTATAAAGCGCGCGACACGCGACAAGAATCATGCAAGAATCGATTAAAGTTCGCCGCACATGAACGGGAATCGAGCAAACACCGAGAACTCGATGGCCCGATCACGGACCGCGCTAAGTCACGTAGCGACGAGCAATAATTCAATAAGACGCGATCCAAACGCCAACTGGAATCATTCAGTTCACTTACACATAAAGTTCCTTTTTCATAGGCAGAAGCTTCTAAGCACCATTGTTAAGCCAAATATATTATGGTTCCATGTAATGGGAAGCGAGCTTTTTGCAGAAAACCTAGTGAATGTACGACCTCGAACCGAGGATCCAACACTCGACCAGCGAACAGTCAGCCACCATATTGTTCTTGTTATTGTAACAACGTTGTATAATATAGAATTTCATTTTAAATTAATGTTACTAGATTGGTATAATTACTGAGGCAAAGCGATATCACTTAATAGCACGTAAAAGATGTCACGGTATCCAGCTGTTCCATACATTACGTAATATAGTAAAATTTTTAACAAAAAATAATTATAATGGATGTAATCTGGCTACAAGATGAAAATTTACTATCATGCACATTAATTTATAGGACAATAATGATTGTCCTATAAATTAATGTGCATGTACACGAGCACTACTTGACAAGAGAGCTCGTTACTTCCTAGAGCTATATGAAGCCAACAGCTTAGCTTACTGGGGCGTGCAATTTCCTTCTTCACAATAGACCGGCTTGCCGCAGCTTAGTAGCTGAAACAAAGCTTCATTATGCGTTTAGCTCATTAAGTAAATTAATGAATTTGACAAAGGGTTTTTGGCACGCGCGCGGCAAATGAGCCTCATCATATTGATGAGAGCAAGACGCGGTCCTATTGTTTCTCTCCTGGTATTCAAGACTGAAGATATTTTAACGGAGCACCAGTGATTTATCATTTGATTTTTCATGCCTGTTTTTAAACATAAAATTATTGCATACTCATAGATGTGCGTGTGTCATTTCAATAATTAAACAATCTTTAACAAGTTGGATTGGAGGGTGGGTTACTGTGTGGACATTCTTAATTTAATGTATATATATAATTAAGAATATCTACATTATATTTTTTTCTTTGTTAAAATGTTACATTACAACTGTGAATAAATACAGTGGAATTTAACAATGTACTAGATAAATTGCACGTTAGCTAAGAGAGGTTGCCGGCATTAAACGCAGTATTATGCAGTATCAGTCATGTGGACGCAACACTTATTATAGGTGGCGTTTGTCGCCCGCAGCCAAGGCTCATGTGTCAAAATGAACCTGATCCTGACGCTTATCCATCCCTACCACGACTCTACATGGACAGGTGACAGCTTCTAAATATATTATAGTATGGAACCTTCGTGATGACTCCGTGATTACATTTAAATAAATAACTATTTATTAATACGAAAAAATTACAATGGCATAATACTCGTTCGAATAAACTTAATGTAGAAAGCGTAACAAAATATCAATAATTACTGTTGCCAGTATGTATTTAGGTATCCTAAACTAAATATGGCTCAAACACGCATTTTACTTATGAATACGACGTCTATTTGCCTGTTAAGCTGACCGTGCTCTTGCACAACCCAAACGAGTAAAATAAAAAGTTGAAATTACCTTGCCAGTAGCGGTCTTGAAGCTTCGAAGATTGCCGTCTGACAAAGAATAAAAGCATAATTGGAAAGTTAATAAATGCACAGCGTAACAGAACGAATTAAGAGTTAATATTAAAAATCAATTAACGTCTAGTGGTTGCATCTCAGGCGTAGTATTCAAGATTATATTATTCAGATATTATTATTATTATTATTATTCAATATTATTATTATTCAGACCAACTCAATTCCTTCACTTTAAAATTGCTTGATCAAATTACTGCGACATCGTCCCTCGTCGCGAACATCACGACGGACGCTCAAAATTGATTGCACTGCAAACTAACTTGCACTTCGGTCCTAGCACTAGGTACATAAATTACCTCGTCTATCTTTACTTAGGATTGAAACGTCCAGTGGTGACAATTTATTGAGTTCTACGTCTATTTTGCCAATTCCAGGGATAATGGATTTCATTGAACCAGAGTGCAGATAAATAGTTAATGATTCGAAATAAGTGAAACTGATGTTAGTTGCCGTTATGTTAAGTTTAACTCGATGTACTCGTATTACTAAATAATTTAAAAATAAACGTGGTCTATTCAATGTCACGTCATTGCAGTTTTAAAGCTCTCGTAATGGAATTTGCTGAGTTGTTCTTAATCGATCATCTAGGTTAACCTAGTTTGTTGATTTGAAGATAATAGCTGAAATTGATTAGTCCAGTATAGTGTGAGCTTATTTATAGGACACATTGGATGCTATGGCTTTCTAATACAAAAAAATATTATATACTTAGCTTAGCTTTTTGTCCATACTGCCAAAGATATTTCTGACCGTACGTCAGAGTTAGGTAAAACGCGTGGCGCCTTATTAAATCAAAATAAATATGTTCATATGCTTCCAGAGGAAAAATACTAAGGTATGAAAGATGATGCTTTAAATAATCATGTTGGTATCTTCCGTACCTAAGCATATCCCTCTTGTGTGCACTCCGAGACTCCAATTAATTTAGAGGGGAATTTATAAAAAGTTTCCCAGGATTCACGAGAGCGCGAACAATGCATTAGCAAGTCGACTCACCTGTACTGAGCTAAGTTAAAAATCGTGTACCGCTCTCGTCCCACGTGAACGCCCGACAATAATGGAGGGACGAATATATAAGGAAAACCTTCCGCTTTTGTGTACCTTAAATGCATTCACGGCATTCTCACTGAGCATTCTCTCTCGATCATACCTTTCGTGTATACAAACCGTAGAGTACAATAAAATCATAGCTGCATCTGCCATTCAGGGCTACGATAATTTTAAAAGTACCAACTGAAATATTTTTTGTTTTGGACTGCATAAATTTATAAAGAGCTTTTAATCGTGGATTGCAGTTCAGGCGAGTTATTAAACAATCTTGAAACCGTAAGTTATTTGATATTAAAGTGGTAAGTAACGGCGAATTTTAAAGTGATGATATCAATATTGCTTCTACACCTTACTTTTAAAATCATATAGATACTAAAGTTGCGTCTAGGCAAATTTTGTGTCACACCTTGACCTTTTTGGGTTATGTAGAATATTGTATTTTACTGACGACGAACAACCATGTATCCACATAACGGCAACAATCCTTGTGTTGGTAATTTACTTTACCAGTAGTCTGTTTTCTTGACATTCAATAATAAAAAATAATTAGAATTAATCACATCAGTTACAACAGCTACTGCAATAGAAACAGTTAAGCAATTTTTGCCCATTTCAGGCAAGAAGACTGTCAAAATGCTCAACAGCATGCAGCTTTGTATGGGTCCAATTTGGATATGGAATTGATTATCAAGCTGTGAATTATAAATAAGGTCACGTCTGACATGCTGTGAACAAAATAATATTGATGAGTGTAACATATTTCAGCTCCGTATATGATATAATAAACAACGTTACGGAGGGCATATGTTGCGTGAGGTGAGGGTACGAGTATTATTGAATGATCTCCGGGCGCAGATTGTCGGTTATCGTAACAGGAAATTTTCTATTTGATCGAATGTAATCGGCACGGAGCGGAGGCGCGGTGCGACACGTCTCCTTAGCTCGGGACGCGCGCCCGCAGGCGACGCCAGGAGACAACGAGCCATAAAATTGGGTTTCCAATACCTGGCACCGTTACTTCCATTTCCTAAAATACCAAAATATCGTTCTACCTCTCAAAGTTCCATTGTAAACATAATACGAGTAAGTGTGTCTTTTTAATACCTCCCCTTAATACAAAAATCATAAGAAATACGCAACTTTTTAAAACTACCGGTGGTAGAACGAATTCTTACTTTATTTTTCTTTCTGCTCCAGACACTAGAGTTAATTGAACTTTCTTCTTTGAGTACTGGAGTCGTTGAATTTGTATTATTGTTTTCGTATTAAACGTGTGTTTTTTGTATTGTGTTAATTTGTATGTCAGACGCATAAATGGGCTATAATGATACAAAAATATGGAAAGCAAAGTTTATTTTTGAAGTATATATCTTAATCTGTTTGTTTATACGAACACAGGGGAATCTGGAACATATTATTCGAATTCTTATTTTTTTGCTCTTATCTCACAAAAGATTTTTCTTCTATACGTCTCCACCAAAATCTTCATTTATGCACACATTCTATTACAATTGTGTATCCCCCAAATGATAGACAGGGGTGTCTAAGTACCCACATTTTGACGGTTATACATTTTAGGTCGTATAATATTGCGAGAGACTATTTACTGAAGATATCTTTATGAATAAATGAATTACAATTGATAACCATATGAGCAATATTAGTAATATTCTTCTGTAAGTCCTCCCGAATGACGCCGGTGAAATTGATAAATTTAAGAAAACTTTACTAACCGCGAATGTAAAATGGTTCTCACATTGGAACATTCTTATAATGCTTTACCATAAAAAAGTTTATAATACCTATAAAAGATCAAGGTGGTCTCCACACAAGAAAAGTGGATACTATTTTGTTTTTAATCTACATCAAAAACAGTAATAACCATAATATTTATAACGATATGATTACTGAGATTCATAAACTCAAAAGTAAAACTCATTTAAAAACCATCAATATATACTGAAGAAAAAGTTATTATTGATAAATAAGCATTGATAACACACATATATTGAATTAATCATTTGATTTGAGGGTCTCATTTGCACATATCTCTTCTTGAAAACTTTGATAGTAAATATATACTTTAATTTGCTCGAAGAATCACACGGATGGAGTTAGAACAACATAATATACATTTTTCTCTTGTGTCAAGTTACAGTTTCGGGGTAATCAGATTTACACAGAATGTACTTACTGGTAGAGTTACATACGTATAGTTATTTGGTTTGCATTGCTTTTGTACCCACATCACAGCAAAGTTGACGCATAGGGACCTTAATTACACATAGAGGGTTGGTCCTTTTTAGAGAATACCTTGGCAGAGGCCAGTAGAAAGTTTGCATCTGCCAACAAGAGACGCATCTACGTAACTAAGCTGGATGTTTGAATTAAAAGTTTATATTTTTTTAGTGCAATGTTTTGTAATTGACAGCGTTTAGAAGCGCAAATGGTAATCGTATACCTGGTCCATCTAATCGACTGAGCATTCTTAAATACCAATGTAAAACCAGTTTAGAAACGCGACTGATTGATTATTTTTCGCCTCCAAAAACTCATATACAATAAATTTTACCTAAAACCATCTTGATTATTTAATAGTACAGAATAGAGTTTTTAAGTCAAAAAAGCAGCGATAAGCAAACCTATGGTTTACCTATGGTTCACCAAACAGAGCCTATATGCCAGAGTAAATTATTGATGATTCAATAATTTACTCTAGCATATAGGCTCTGTTCTTCGAAAAAGCGTTTCGAAGTGTTACGCTCCTTTGTTGAATCATTAGTTGTTAAATGTCCGAGCTTTCGATTGTTCAAACATAACATTAGTGTAAAATGTAGTCTAGTCTATAATAACAAAGTACTTTGCGTGACTAAATGACACTTTCGTGCGGCACCATGAACCTATAATTTTGTTTTGAATGGCGTGACAAACTGGCTTTCTTTATAAAAACTACAAGCCTGTGCATTAAGAATCTTAAGAAATATGACATCGTTTGTTAAAAATTATACAAAATATTTATGGTAAACTGAATTAAAATTTGATTGGGTTTATTTAAGTAAAATGGACCACTCGGTGTATCGCAATTAGATCAAATGGAAGTTAGTGATATAAAAAAGCCTTCTTTTGTTTATTATAAATATTTCCCTTTGAAAATCACTTTGACTGTTTTGTAGAAGTGAGAAACTTGCTGAGTGCCTAGGCTGAGTGCGCACAAAAAACCTTCAGATATGTAAGTCGCTACGTTGTGAGAAAAGAAAGCAGTCTAACGGTATTTCTAACAGATTAGGCTAATCTGTTAAAAATATTACCTTAATTATTTTTTATTAGTATAATATACATAATATACATTACTAAAACCGGGAAAAAACTACGTTATATTTACGTGCAAACTGACAAAAAATCAAAGTGTTTAGTGTATATTTTTACCGATGGATAAATAATGCACCCGTTCAAACTTTGCTCCCTACGTTACCGGTATGCGCCGTAATTGCATTTTATACAGCGGCGCCAGGCAAAAAAATGATCTCTCGAATTTCACCTCTGTAATTGAATACCAGCGTACTTCGGAAACAACTCATTTGAAATGCAGGCCTGGGGTTCAGATTCATGATTGGTAACGCAGTTTTAGTACAGAGAATGAAATTTTAACACAGTCATTTTGGAAATTGGTGCAGAATGTGAATTCAGAGATTTTTTTTCATATCCCATACAGCTTTTACGTTTTCCACAAGCAAGAAAAATGACCCATGATATAATTTTAAGTCTGAGATGTTTTACGAACAATAGTTTGAGTTTATAAGAGTTATTTGTGGTTTTGACCATCGTGTAAATAAGTTGTAGTTAGATCTAAATAAATAATCATCTCCGGAGGCTAGTAAGTAATTGCCATTTCTAAAGCTGAGAAGTGTTTTTTAAACAACAAAAAACCCACACTAAACTTTGTTTCGTAAACACATCGAAATAACCATCAAATTTTTCAAACTTCTATACGACACCAAATTTTATAACGTATGTTTACGGCGCTAATAGGCCACCAGGGGGAGTGAAAGAATGGGACTGATGAAAAAGTTTTAATTATTGAAAAATGTATTATTAATTAACGACAGAAAGGCAGCCACCTTCCTGTTTTCCGTTTTCATATTCCATGTAATACCCTTAGAAGGGTCTTTTGAAGTTTCCTCTCAGTTAATTACCTCCCCCGCAGAGACGAAAACGCGGTATACAACCAAAACATTTTTCGTGCCCACCGGGTGGCTTATTGATTAGTATGAATTCACTCACCTGAAAATCGTGAATGTTGCCCGGTCCCTATTTCCTTTTATAGAATTTAATTAACCGCCATGGCTTGACTCGATGAAAACTTACTGTAACTCACCATTTAATAAATTAAGTATTTAATAAGTTATGAAATGTACACTCTTCGTACATAGTTATGAGATTACTTTAAGAAAGTTATACATCTTCTAGTTTTGTTTAGAGTAGACTGAGTTTGTCAGATAATGGCAGTCAGATAAGCTGAAGCAGCAACGAAATAAATACATCGGTGTAGTTCGTCCTTTAGAGCAATAACGAAGCAAAAGCAGTTTGGATGCGCATTTATTATTCAAATAAGAGTCAATATTCTATGACCGGTCGCCTTCATCTATCCCTGCTAGAGCCGCCACTTGGTGGTTTCACACTTCGTCGGTTGCAGCAAATATTTTGCTTTTATATTAGCAGTAAGCCTCGAATATTAATCGGTTTTGTGAACAAATACGCTTAGCAACAATTTAACGTTACTTAATTGCAAGCTTGCTTAGGTTAATTAATTGGAAAAGGATGTATATACATAGTTACAAGAAGTCTCTTTCGTATTTTAAGCTTTTACTACTGATAACAAATGTGTTCTACTACCTATAAATATTGTTTTCAATAATGGTATTTATTATTATTATATATTTAGCCTCTTAACCATGTTAATATCATCACTCAACTTAATAATCGCTTATTAATATATTGCATAATTAACGAGAACATATTAGTTTTAAGAATCAAACACCTCTGAATATGAAACGTGACAAGAAAATAGAATTTATTAAATATCATTCAAAAATCTGTCAGCAGGTAGACGGCTGAAACTTCTGGTATCAAAATTCATAGTAAGCTCGAGAGGGCGATTTATCCCCGACTATTCCCTATTCAGAATGCAAATAACGCTTTGATGTGTTCTTATATCTTATTCTGTTTCAGTATCATAACAATATTATGTACTTTGATGGTGCATTAGGACTGTCCAAGATTGATTTAGATATTATTCGATTCACCTGTATACACAGATGAAGTGTAAAAAAGCATACATACCTATGGAATATGTAAATTGCTTTTTTACACTACCGTAAAGTAAAACTCATTACCCTACCTAGGTATAATGATGTAGTCCTGACCGATTTCGGCCACAGCGACTCTTTATTTATGGAAAGCCATGCTTAATGAACGTAGTATTTAATGTCTTTAGAACTAGGTTATGTTGTTCAAACTTTTTGTGCGCTCTCTGGTGTCTTGAGTACCCGATTTTGAAGGAGAAGGTACGAGCGCACTTGGTAGGTATATAGTTAATACAATACCAGAATATATGTCAAAGAAAGAATGTCTGTAAAAAGAAGAAATTTTAGGTTATCTCTTAACACTTTCGACAGCATTGATACAAAACTATCAATCAGAGAACAACCATGTTATTATAATTAAAGCTTTAAAAATTGCAAGCTTTTCGAATCTGAGATGCCAAAACAGTATCATGCACAATGTTTGTATTTTAATAATAATATATCAAAAACTACTTGTTAGTTTCTCAACAACATATTAGGAAACATAAAATAATTAACTTGGTTCAGAAGAAACATTATATTATCAACCGGTGAATAGAGCTAGGACAGATAAGGAGGTACATACAACAGACGGCTTTCTAACCCTTAGCACAAATGAGCACAAAACGTCAAGGAAACGTATAAGCACATAAATCGTGCATATAGCGGCTATGGTATAGACACAGGATGTTACAGTTATTACGTACTGTGGCTAATTAGCATATTGAGGGTGGGGGAGTTCTACCGTATCGGTATTTTGAACTTATATTTGTGACGATAAAATGTTTAGGTACTTTTGTCTTTGTTTCTAAGAATGTTTATATACAACATGAGTAACTTTAAGTGTAAGTTTCCTTCGCTTATATAAGGACAATTTTGACACTGTTTTGAAAAGAATTCATTACAATATTACAATTTAGACTTAAAATTGAAAAATGTGAATTTATGATAGATGTAAAAATAAGTGTAATTAATAAAACTAAGTATGTAAAATATAATACTAATTTAAATTTCGATGTAACTGCATGAAATATTTGCAAGTCTGCTTGCAGATAGAGTACCACTGTGTGTACTAATATTTTTAAGATCTTCTTTACTTTTATTCTTGCAAATAAACAATTTGATTTGATGACATAATGTATTTTTGGCTGGGTTTTTTTTTTATGCTTGATAGGTTAGCTTTTGACCACTATCTCACCTGATGGTAAGTGATGATGTGGTCGAGGATGTTGTTCAGACTATACCTAGAGTTACTGGCTCTCAAGAACAGCTGCCGGAACACACAGTTAGGTGCTTGGCGACAGATTTTCAACTTGAGGGTGGTAGCTAGCCAGGCGGGCATTTGCAAAGTGCCCTACAACTATGCTGTAACGACTGCTATCCTAAGACGACAACCGGGACCGACGGCTTAACGTGCCCTCCGAAGCACGGAAGCGCTCAGTAGTAATGTCACCAGCGGTCACCCATCCAAGTCATGACCGCGGCGGACGTTGCTTAACTTTGCTGATCGATTCAGAATGGCTAAGCAAACTTGGCTACGAGCGCTTCTTCTTTGGTTTAGCTAAAGACGTTATACAGGTTGACTTATATAATCCTTTAACACAATACCTAAACCGATTAATTCTTGATTGCAAAAAGGTGAGCGAAATGCTTAATACTCAGAAATTGTAATCTTTTCGGAGTCTAAAATATGTTTTCTAGATTTCCCGAAGGGGTAGGCAGAGGTACTGAAGTTGAAACACCAACGTTTCGTCGGATATGTATTGTTCCGATATATCTGGCACAGTTCCAAACTTCAGACTACTACTAGTAATATATAATATTGAATTGTAAGCCTAGCCCTCTAATATACATTAGAAAATAAATCTCATTATAATAAATGTTAGCTGCATCAAACGCTACAAAGTATTTGCTACAATCACCCTTCATTAATAATTCATGAATTTTAAGATATAACTCATTTACATTGTATTTATAATTTAAGAAGATATACACAATAATATATAATAAGAAGCATATTACTATACTTCGGTTACCGTACTCGTAGCAAATCATCATGGAATTCAAAGTTCTCATATCATGTTGTGGCTTATAATTTAAGATTACTATAAACGTTTAATAGATTCAAGATTCAAGATTCTTTATTGCTTCCATACAGTGCAAGATGTTAATATAATGTATAGGTACATAGTCCAATGGACCCTGTTAGGCACAGCAACATTAGAAGAGAGGAGGACGCAATATTAAATAATAATTTACCAAATCATTTTAAATTAAATCTACTATTTTCATTAAGATATTCATCTACTGAGTAATATGCCTTTGATATAAGATGTTGTTTTAATTTTTTATTGAATTTTATGTCGTCACTTTCACACTTTAGTTCTGTTGGTAAATTATTGTAGACTACTATTGACATAGGTAGAGTGCTGGAAGAGTGCATTTTCAAACAGCATTTATGAATCATTAGCCGATCCCCGTGGCGGAGGTTTATTTTAAGTTCATCACGAGTTTTATATAAATAAAAATTTGACCGAACAAACTTGCAAACTTCCAAAATATAAATGCTTGGCATAGTCAATATTTTAAATTGAATAAAATACAGTTTACAACTGTCGGTTTGTTCTGTGTTGGCTAGGATTCGTAAGATTTTTTTCTGCATGATAAAGAGATCTCTCGCGGCAGGACTGTAGCCCCATAGTATAATTCCGTAAGTTAATCTAGATTGGACGTTTGCGTGATAAGTGGCAATTGCTGTTTTTAAATCTGTAGTTTTTTTTATTTCTCTTAGGGCATAAATGAGAGACGATAGTTTGGATTTAATTTTCAATACATGCGACTGCCAATTTATATTCCTATCAATTTTTATTCCTAACAAAGCGGCATCTTTGACAATATCTAATTTTGTACCGTGGAATGAGAAATTAAATTGTAACGGCGATTTTTGAAAGGGATGAAATGTAATAATTTTAGTTTTGGATAAGTTGAGCTCAAGGTTATATTGATGCATCCAAGTGGTAACTCTATCAGTAATGTGAAAAGTTTTTCGTGTAAATTGAGGTTGTTTTTTTGTAGAAGTTAGAAAAGAAATGTCATCGGCAAAACAAACACAAGGCTCATTGACGATTTCAGGAAGGTCATTTATATAAATAAGAAAAATTAAGCAGCTTATAACACTTCCCTGCGGGATAGAGTTGTTCATTGTAATGATATCCGAGCGAATATTTTGTATAGTCCCGCTTTTATGGTTGTTATGTACAATTTCTACAAGTTGTTTTCGATTATTTAGGTAGGACTTAAACCAGTCGTGCGCCATACCACGTATACCTACTCCATATAATTTATTTAGCAATATTTCAAAACGGACCTTATCATATGATTTGGACATATCTAATAAGGTTACCTGGTAGAGATCACTTTTAGTGATAAGGCCGCCCATTGTAACACTATGTTATTATTATTTAATTAAATGTTATGATGTAAACTTTAATATTTTATATGTGGTGTAACAATAAAGAGTTTTCTATCTATCTATCTATCTATCTAATAATATGCCGACTGCATACTGCTTTTTGTCTAAAATTTTGTACACTTCCTGCATATACTTAAAGAATGCCAAAGTAGTAGACCTTTTTTTACGAAATCCGTTCTGACATTCATCGAAAATATTGTACTTTTCGCAAAATGAATAGACTCGGTTGCTCATTGCTTTTTCAAATATTTTTGATGCAGAAGGCAATAATGCTATAGGGCGATAATTGTTTGGATTAGTTTTAGCGTCTTTTTTGTGGATCGGTTTTATCAAAGCTGTTTTGAGTTTTTCTGGGAAAACCTTCCTTGTTCGAAATATTGGTTCAATAATAAATAAAAAGGAAGTGTTAATTCATCCGCACAATATTTAATCAGACTAGGTGGGATTTCGTCAATTCCGTGACTGTTTTTACTTTTAAGACTTTTCAAAAGCTTGTAAGTTTCACGCGGCGTAACCGGGGACGAATACATACTATTTTCGGTAATTTTGGCAACTGGAAGCCCTAGTTGTTGGTTTTGTACGTGAGGTTGAAGCATATCAGAGCGAAGATTACTTGTTCCTACCGAAGTGAAAAACTTATTAAAAATGTTTGCGATTTCTTTTGGGTCTGTGATATCTGTCCTATTAAGTTGCAATTTTATGTTTTGTTTTATTTTAGTAGGATTTTTATTAGATCGTTCGTTAATCACTTTCCACATAGTTTTTGACCTATTGGTAGAGTATTTCATCAGTTTTATGTATTCAAGTTTTTTTGCTGTAATAACAGTTATTTTTTTTTAATAGTTATTCGTATTTTTTGTAAAATTGTGTCAGTACAGGAACATTATTTCTTAAAGTAAACATTTTCAATAACCTTTTGTGTTTACAAGATTTCTTTATGCCTACTGTTAGCCAGTGTATTTTACCACTTATTTTAATTTTAACTTGGCGCTTTGGTATGGTCTCGTTTAGAATATTGGTTAATATGTGGAGAAACGCATCATAGTTTGAATTAACGCTTTTGTTTAAATCAATTAGGTTATTCCAGTTTATTTTTGTCAATTGGTTTTTGAAGTTAGCCGTGTTATTAGAATTGAAAAATCTTTTCTCAACATACCAGGCATTACATTTTTCTGTAAGTGGTAAAGATAAACTGTAGGTTGTTCCTAAATGGTCAGAGAAACCCAAGTCTACAACTGCAGCAAGTGAACTTCTGTCATAGAAATTAGTAAATATTAAGTCAATACATGTAGCAGTCTTATCCGTTACTCGTGTAAAATGTTTTATGCGTTGAGTAAAGTTATGGTTTGCCATGAACTCTAGCAACTCATTGGTTTTCGGGCAATTTCGCAACACATTTACATTAAAATCACCAACTAAAACTACTTTATAGTTTTTATAGGTTTTACCTAAACATTCTAGAAGTAATTTTAGTTTTGCATAGAGAGCTTCCTCATCTCTTTTATTACTATAAATAATTATAATCAAAGTGTTAAAATTTGTTAGTTCGATAGCACATGTTTCTAAATGATATTCTTCAGATAAATTCATAATGTCAGATATTTTTAGAACATTGCTGGGGACATTTTAACTAAAATGGGAATAATATTCCAATCATAAAGTCAAATATTTTTCTTAGACGTTGAACTGATGCAGTAACGATCAATATGCGTTAAGCCACAATGAAAATAGACCCAACCTCCAGATTATTCTGGAAAGTACGATGATTCAAAACCCATTAGACAACTCTCTCGTTTCTGGACATCGGCTTTGGCTCAATTTGATGTGGCGTCGTGCTATCAATCATTTTCGACGATCGATTTGCCAGATCCGCCTTTGTATCCGATACGGCAGATTGTTTTTGCAACCTCCTGTATCTTAGTAAATTGCGTAAGAAATTGTATTCAATGCTGTGAATGATTGATTTGTTTGAATATTGACCGGCGTTTTAGGGCTGAATTTCATGAATGTGGATTGCTTTTTTATACCTACTGATACGATGTGCACGCAGACATATTTTGGCTGACTTTTGATAGAGTTATAATGCTAATTAATATATGTTAGTAAGTCCATATACGTGGCATTTAGTGGTCAAAATACGGGTAAGACTTTAAACACTGAGTTCTTCTATCAGGTCCACAATTTTATTTAGGTATATAATTACAAAAATCTCATAATAAATACCTGCAATTTAAAACATATGTATGTTTTAACAATATATATAATATGTGGCATAAATGTTTTCGTTGTAGTAGCTTTAGCATAGTATTATATAGTTTTCAGCGCTTTGTGTATTAAAAAAACCGCCAAGTGCGAGTCGGACCCCCGCACGAAGGGTTCCGTACCATTAGCTAATCAACATTAGACTTTATATTTTAACCTTTTTTGTTTTAACGTGCGCGACTCCGACTTGCAGTTGGCCAACTTTTTGTATTTGTTGTTATAGCGGCAACAGAAATACATCATCTGTGAAAATTTCAGCTGTCTAGCTATGACCGTTCTTGAGATACAGCCTGGTGACGACGGACGGACGGACGGACAGCGAAGTCTCAGTAATAGGATCCCGTTTTAATGTTATTAAAATTTTGAAAATCGATTTCATTCATATTTCATAAGTGATATAATTTCAACACTAAAGTTTTTTGCATCTCTAAGTGTTGTTGTTTTCATATTCATTGTCTGAACACTGACACAGTTTGCCTTTTTCTTGAATGGAGAACTCCAAATATCAAAAAAAAAAACTTACTTTTTTTTTTTTTTTTTTTTATGCCTGATAGATTAGCCTTTGACCACTATCTCACCTGATGGTAAGTGATGATGCGGTCGAAGATGTTGTACAGGCTAACCTAGAATTAGTAATAATACTTTACGGTAGAATATCGTGACAGTAGAGTATAGCCCATGTATTTCTTATCATTCAGTGTATTTTATACTGAAGTTTGTATTCGTCCAAGAGATCACTGTCAATGTTCTATATTCTGCTTAAATTGCTCTTAAAATACTTTTTATGTATTTTAGGGATAGGGAAAACGCCTTTGATTGAGTCCAATACCAATTACTAAATAAATGGACATTATCTGACCTAAATAGCTTAAACAAGCAAGCTACCCCAATATACGGCTAAATTAAAGCTTTTCAGCGATGAAAGCCAACCTCAATCTAACAAGCTCACAACATTATAAATGGACATGACATGTATTGATATTCTAATTTAATTGGCTTGACCTGATATCTAAATATGCCCAACACACAAACAATAAACAGCAAGCAAAGATCTTGACAGTGATAGAAGCCAACGACCTCAATCCATTCTGTACCGATATCACAATAGCCAAACATAAAGCGCGTTCAAACGGTAATGGGTATCTACTTCGTCGTCAATGGCGATGATATAGTGACATGACATAAAGTTGTACTACTAAAATTCTTGTACTTGTAACTATAGGTGCTATGAAACGATATTTTTGGTTAGCGAATAAAATGGGAATATGGCGTGGGCCAAATAGAAGAGACGTAAGACGGAGATGCGTCGAAGACGGGGCGGAGACGAGGCAGAGACGCGACTTTTTGAATTATACAGAAGAGACGCGTCGCGGACGCCACGCAGTCAGAGCGGGCGCGGGGTGGCAGCCGCCCGGTGGGCATGCCACCCCGCACCCCGACCTCGCCCCCGCCGTGTCTCCGCCGCGTCTCCGCCGCGTCTCTCCTGTGTGTTTCGAATAAAAGGCGGAGACGTAAAAGCGTCGCGCCCGCGCCCTGCCTCTTCTGTATGTTTTGCGTCGCGACGCTTCTATATATTTTGTATGAAAGAGACGCGGAAGAGACAAAGGTCCGCGCCCCGTCTCCGTCTTACGTCTCTTCTGTCTGGCCCACGCCTTAGGTTTATCATTAGGTAGGACCTCTTAAAAATCAAACATGCTATATATTTCATTATGTTTAAAGCCAGATTCGTAAACCAATAAGGGTTTTGTCATATATTTGGTTATATAAATTTTTTAAGTGGTAGACGCTCCCGTTGGAATTATTCTCGAACGTCCTGTTCCTCATTGATTAAATACGGAAGATATATTTTAGACATTTTTAAGGTAATTTGCTCATTCGCCAAGTGACATTTATACATTTTTAAGTTGGCATTAATTAGAAACTGCTTTTATAAAATAGAAAGCATATTGGCTTCTTTTCACAGGTTTTATGTAAATCTAAATAAAAAAAACTGTCAAGTCACAAAGGTTTTATAGTATTGAAAAGGTTAATGATCAAAAAAACTATTTATTTTTCTATGACGATTGCTGCATCGTCATTTTCTATGATTATTGTTACCATTTAACATGATGATTGCTGCATTGTGTTACGAGGTCATGATAATGCAACCATTGGCATCAATTATAATACAATTATTAGGTTATCTAGATATATTAGCAATACTTAACTAAATGAATTTTTATTGGGACCAAATTTAAGATCCACTGTATCTCATGAAAAAATAATCATCAAAATCTGGTGATGTAAGAACAGTTTATAAATTGCCCTATTTACATATAAAAAATCTTTGACTTGATTACTAATGCTACGTAACTAATAATCATAAAATTAAAATGATATCTTATGAGAATAAAGATACCATGTTGACCAATAGAGAGAAAAAGTAACGAACCATACGATACGCTACCTCAGATGTAACCGACAACGACGAAACTTGTTAAAATAAGTTTGTTTTCCTAACACATTTATTTCTGATATATTATTTAAGAGCAACTACGTAATGAACTGTTTCGTGAGAAATAAATCAGTATTGTCTGTTGTAAGTATAATATTTTCAAAAACCTATTCACAAACTTAGCAATATACTCGCCCGCAAGGGTGCAAATCAAATGCTGGGACACCTTTACGTACTGTTGTGTGGACCTATTCTTAGTTGTCTTAAAAAAAAAACAATTTATGGACACACACACACTTTTATTTCAAAAAATAAAATTATTAATTTACTCGTTGACTTACAAGTTCCCGCAACTCACTTTTGCTACTAATTTGTGCAGACGCTCCACCTGAAGGGTATACTGGTACTGAGTCTGGTGACTCCTGGAGTTATCACAATAAATCTGTGCACTTAATTTTGGAAGCCACCGTTTATATAGAGAAAAAACTGCTGATAACGTGTAAATAGGTTTGTGAGTGATTCGGGCCTTGGTCATCAATATATTAGGAGTAACAGTACCTCTTTGGGGATATTAAGGCGTGATAAAAAAATAAAGTATAATTTGCTATGATTTTAAATTCAGTACGAAGTGAAAACTGTTACCTCTCTCCTAGGCTAGATTCGACGTAGTTTCGGTGTAATCTAGAAGCGTCACCAATGTCACCATTTGCATTTTATTGCCAAAGTTTCTGGTCGCAGAACGCCTATTTTTATGGTAAACTTATTCAAATGCACGCCGACGTCATAAATTGGGAAAAGGGGTGTACGGCAGAAGCAAGAGGCACGGAAAAGATAACAAATGTTCTCAAATATTCCAAATACTACTATGTTTTTCATTTACAGTACATTTACCTAGCACGATCTGCCAATCACCAATTTTAAGCCACGTTTCTGTTCTCTATTAGTAGTCTATTGTACTATTTGGTTGGTTGATAAGGCGTACAACAGCATCACGGCTTAACGATTATATAAAAAATGTAAACGATAAATGAAGCCAATACTCTCGTCAATAGTCCCTAATAATTTTCTTGGATCATAATAACAGATTTTATTTATATATGAAAAAGGTATTATAACTGAATAAGTGATTATTCTACAGATAATTTTTTTTAGTTTTTGTGACAGAACAAGCTGGAGGGTCAGCTGATGTTAAGCGGACTAACCTCTGCCTAGGACAGATGCATTTCGTCACAAATCACGAATTGCTCTGCGCCCGTCATAATGAGACATAGTTGTTAAGTCTCATGTGCCTGTAATTTCACTGGCTCTCAAGGACTGCTGCCGGAACACACCGTTCGGTGCTTGGCGACAGATGTTCTACTTGAGGGTGGTCGCTAGCCAGGCGGGCATTCGCAAAATAACCTTCCACCATGCAGTGAAGCTCAAGCCCGCGGTGGGATTCGAACCATGGACCTACTGCGCGGCAGTCCATAGCCTATGCCACTGTGCCATCACTGATCAATATACTAAACATAATCGAGTCTAAACAACACGAAAGACATGAGAACATATGTATCTTATCCATATCATATTATTTATAAAATAATCATCCTCAAACTTTTTAATTAAAATGCCAAACCATACCAAAGCTAATTTCTGGTAAACTAATAACGAACCGAAAATTTAATATGAAAATAAAGTTTCCCACCAAGGTCAAACTGGGAATAAAAAAGCTTGCCGGTTGCTCGGCACTGCTGAAATGTATCTACGCTACAGGATTTTGTAGCAAGTAGCACCTTTTATAAAATTAACTCAATAGATGTATAGTATCAATCATAAAATCCAAATTGAAATCTTTATAATGATATATTATAGCTCAACTCTTACTATAAGTTTTCTTTAATCAAGGCAGGTAATATCCCGCAAAGCGCAAAGTCGTTTCCCTTTATAATAGAATCTGGCGATTTACTCCCGCTGAATGAAAATCAATTTCCTACTGTTGGGAAAAATTCATTTATCGACCACCTGCGAACTGGTGTTCGATCAACCAGAGCCGTATACAATAGAGCCACCACGGTTTAATCTTAAAGGAGCCGCTTTTAAAATGACTTGTCAGAGATTACCCGGCCAGCCTATAGAAAAAAGGTTTGTGCTCTTACCACGGGAAACTTCTGTGTTACCGAAAATACACGGTCAAATCTTTTGATAAAAACTTGGACCTCCATCAATGGTAAAGTCTGTCGGAGTCCCGGGTACCGCGAAACCGCTTTTGTAAATTAAAGGATGACAAAACTTGACCGGCCCCTGGTGCCAGCCATTCCTTCCAAGTGAAAGGGTACGGATGGATACATTAGCACAATTTTATTTTCCAATAACGCCACTGACCAAAGATTTTCTGAGTCATTCGTTCTATGAAATCAAATTTTACATTAATTTCGTGGTTTAGCTCGGCATGGCTTCGTTTAGCAATCTCGTTTTACCGATCGCAAGGATTAGTATTCTTTCTACGTATCACGGCTAAAACGATTTCCAATCGTAATTACATGTTACCATGCAAAAAATGTCGTAGCTTACGTGTTTAATATTCAGTGAGTAGAGTATTTGGCGCGGTAATGTAACACGCCATTCCTAAAAGCCCGGATATTTCATGAAGTGTGTGTGATAGTAAAATAGTCTGCGTTCAAGTTATTAGAGTAAGTGCCTGTAAATTTTCCTTGCTTTCTGTATAGTTTCCTGTACACAGTAGAATACTATGCCACAGCTTTATAGATGGACTCCAAGGAAATCAATTATATACACTCGAGAGCAATGAATCCGGGTCACTTAAAGAATGTTAAAAATCTCGGAAACTAAAAATGATAGGTTAATGCAATAAATTGTATTTAATAGACAATGTAATACTCCTTAAATGAAAATAAAAAAAATATGAGTCACCATACATTTTATTAACACAAAATTACATAAAGAAAAAAACTGCTGATCTCTCCTTAAAACAAAAATAGGAAACATGAAATTTTTGAACTTTATTACGATTTTTTTTAATTTTAATACTTCGTATTGCCTCCTCGTGCTTCCATTACTGCGTTTACGCGGTTTGGCATGCTGTACACCAAGTTCCTTATACGATTTTGGGGAATATTCTCCCATTCCTCTGTGAGAGCAATTTTGAGCTCACGAAGCGTGATTGGGGGAGGGTTTCGTTGTTTTACGCATCTGCCTAGCTCGTCCCAAGCATGCTCGATCGGGTTGATATCCGGGCTGCGCGCTGGCCACTCCATACGAGTAATGTTCATCTCTTGAAGGTAGTCATTCACAATCCTACCTGTATGAGGTCGGGCATTGTCATGCATAAATATAGCATCCTCACCTAAATTGACCATAAATGGACCAACGTGATCATTGAGGATTTCTTCCACATATCTTACGCTAGTTAAAGAGCCGTTTTCTATGATCACCAGCTCTGTGCGACTTTCAGAAGAAATTCCGGCCCACACAAGTACAGACCCACCACCGTAGGCTACTTTTTCTTCGATGCATGCTTGCTTGAATCTTTCCCCTGGTCTTCGATACACTCTGTGTCTTCCATCGTGCTTGTAGAGCATAAATTTTGATTCGTCGGAGAACATAACTTTTGACCAATCTTCAATACTCCAATTTACGTGGCTCTGGGCATATCTTAGTCTCGAAATACGATGCCCACGCTCCAGTTTAGGGCCGTTTGCAGGTCTAAGGGGTTTTAAGTTAGATTCAGCAAGCCGACGTCTTACTGTCCATGCACTTGGGTTACTTCCTCCGAGGCGTCGAAACTGATTGGTGAGTTCAGTTCCTGTGAGAAAGCGATTTCGAAGCATGGTGTTCACCAAGTATCGGTCTTCTCGTGCTGTGGTACACCTGGTTCTGCCCGTTCCTGGTCTGCGTAGGTTAGAACCAGTTTCTTCGTAACGTCGGAGAACTCTTTGTACTGTTGACAGCGACACACCGACAGTCCTGGCTGTATCGCGCTGACTCCGGCCGGTTTCCAGCATTGTAAGTATTCTGGTGCATTCTTCAGGCGTAAGCGACACAATTTCAGCTTGAATAATGAATATAGAGCACTATCAACATGGTTTATGTACCCACATAAATGACAGATTACAAACAAAAGCAAAACCAAATGCTGTAATTTCGTAGTTCCATCTTCGAAAGTGGCCCTTTTTCAAATTTGATTTTTTTATGATATAACTTTACAATAACTAAGAAGTTTTAATACCTTCATTTAAGGAGTATTACATTGTCTATTAAATACAATTTATTGCATTAACCTAGCATTTTTAGTTTCCGAGATTTTTAGGATTCTTTAAGTGACCCGGATTCATTGCTCTTGAAAGATTGACAGCATAAAAAAGTAGCTATCCCCTAGGTCGTAGAAAGAGCCAAATTAAAGTGTCATTGTACTCCGAATATTACTTTGATCACTTTATATTACTTTCTTATAGTTATTTTTAATCTTCTTAAATATTTTCAATAAACAGAGCACCCTTAACCTTCAGTTATAGTTTGTTGGACAGCCCTATATCGTTTTACTCTTGGAGATCCGTAAATAACTTTAGTCAACGTCGCTGTGACAGACAATGTATTGCAAGTGGACTTTAAGTGTCAAAGTTTGTGCGAGCGTTCACGTTGGCGAACTGAACGCGAAGGTTATAACTGTCAAAGTTATTATTGCCACCACCGGTTCCGTTCACGAAACGTTTCAACTAAGACGTACCAAACCATCCGGCAGGGTTTATTCGATGACAAAACGAATTTAATTAAAGTTGGCGCGACATTGATCTTACGAACGGCACTCTATTGAGTGCTCCTAAATTGTTATTTGGGATATAATATTGTACAGTTGCGTTTCAAAATTACTTTAGAAGATATTGTTTAATATAAGTGATTAAGTTATAATTTAATGTTGCCAATTTATAATTAGCGCAGCGCTGCCATTTAATTAAAAAAACGGTGTACCGTAAAAATGTAACTTAAACTTAAAACAAAGACGAGTTTCCGGCTTATTTCCTCAGACACCCTTTGTCTTCGCCATCCATCTGTAACTCTAAAAGGAAATATAAAAGTGAGGGGCTCGAAGAAACATTATCGGAGTGGATCGGATCCCAGAGGCTTTCAGTCCACTGCCCAGGGGATTTGAGTAAATGTATTCTATCTAGTAGGTTTGGAAGTATCTGCATAAATGAGGCGTTTCAAAAGACAAGACCCCTTTCTAGCGTTAAAGAACTGCTAGTGAATTGAAATATTATAGTCTGTTAAAAAATTTCCACTTAAATAAAAAAACTTAATGTTATTGTTGCGGGGCTACTATGACGTGAGTAACTAAACTTTTCTTTTTATTATTTTAAACTTTCCCTTTATTATGTTGTAGGGTTGGTTGTTTCTACCTTTAATATAACAAGCGATTTGGTGTCCCTTTTTTTAACATCCGAGTTGTGTTAAATGCGCTAATTTGTTAATATTGTGAATATTTAATAGTTTTAGTCTGTTTGTTATTTCTTTCATTAAAGATAATTTATAAGAGTAACTGTCAGTCACAAACCCGCACTACTATGAATAAAAAACTAGGACCTCATTTAACTTATCTACCTTATCCTTACTGAAAAACGTACCACACTAATTAGTATGAAAAGTCATATTGATGTGAAGATTGATTGAGTGATTTTATTTCTACTTATTTTTTTTAGAATCTCTCGTAGCGAGGTTTGCTTAGCCATTCTGAATCGAGCAGCAAAGTTAAGCAACGTCCGCCTTGGGCATGACTTGGATGGGTGACCGCTGGTTGCACATTACTACTGAGCGCTTCCGTGCTTCGGAGAGCACGTTAAGCCGTCGGTCCCGTTTGTCCGCCACCCTCAAGTAGAAAATCTGTCGCCAAGCACGTAACGGTGTGTTCCGGCAGCTGTCCTTGAGAGCCAGTAATTTTAGGTTAGCCTGAACAACATCTTCGACCACATCATCACTTACCATGTGGTGAGATAGTGGTCAAAGGCTAACCTATCAGGAATATAAAAAAAAACACGTTTTAGGAGTAAATGCAACAATATACTTTCTTGCCAACAAAGAATCACCAAATTCGGTTAACAACTTATGTTTTTTTTCCACCATACGTGTTTTTATTACTTTTTAAACATAATACCGCATTATATTATTATTATTATGGAAAAATTAAATAAAAACATGATTCTCAATGAACAAACACATATTTATAGGACATACAAAGAAACATCAAAATTTTTATAATGATGTAACGGAATATTAGTAGCAACAAAAACAAATATGCGTATAATCAAGAGCAACCTCAGTTTTCAGCTCAAAAAACCCGAACTGTAATAATGCCATATACATAGATGATGATTACAGAATAAAAGTTAAGAGATAAAGATCATGAATTGCTTTTGAAAAACACAACATCTTCCCCGTGAGCGGGAATGAGAACGAGCCCGTGGGGTGCCGAGCTAGGCGAATAAAGGTAAAATACAGGTAGGTGGGCAGCAGAGTCTTTTGAGGAACTGATATCTTAAACTGCAATCCCCAAGACGCCTGCCATGTGTGGGGATAATGGCAAATCCCTCCTTAATGGGGGGGCAGTGGACAATCTGGCACAATAGTTAACATATTCCAGTACTAAGCTTTGAGGTTGAATTACTAAAATAACGCAAGCCAAAATATTCAACAAAAATTTTAGTGCGGACTAACATTTTAAGCTTGATGCCTCCTTACACAGAAATTCCATTTGGCAAGCTAGGTGAATTGAATGCCATAAAGAATTTACAGTGGCCCTTTGACCCGCAGAGCATTAGCCGAGGTGAAACGACGGCATTAGTGCGTTGACAGATGTTGACAGCGATATATTTGGGGACGGTCACAACTTCCGACACCTAAATCGGTATATCTTAGTTTGAAATGATCGTTGACTTATTAATAGCATTTGGATATGACCACCGAGATGTCCTCCCATGCCGTACAATGCTTTTGCTGTTGTGATATTTAAATAACTACATATAGAGACAATAGTTATCATTTAAATAATAACATACTTGTAGAATCGGTACAGTGTGTTTAGTCTTTATAACAAACGGAATAATCAGTCTAAAATGAATTAGATTTGATTTTATCGACTGGCTGTCTGTCAAGCCCACTTTAAGTAGAAATAATTATGGATGGTAGTTTAACCGCTATCAGTCAGTCACTTCAGTACCCTAAGCGATTTTAAATGCGCCCAGTAGGTGCAGCAATACCCTGCTTAGAAATAGACACAAGTAGCAGCATGTTGCTGATTTAACAAATAATTTGTATGTGTCGTCGTAACCTTGAAAATTGTGAGCATGTTATGTTCGCACCAAGAGAGACGGTCAACAAGTTATTGATACTAGGTATTGTTTCAATTGAAAAATGTATGTCAAAGTTGTATAGTACAGGTTGCGAAAAATATATTTTAAAAAATGCATACCGTTGGCTGAAGTTGATCAGTCGTATTGTAGTTATTTTTATTACAACTCAAGTTGATTTGATGGTTAAACCGAGCGATTAAAAATAAAAAAAAACTGATATATTTTTATTCTATAGGTAACACAAAAGCGTCCGAAGAAGCGCTCTTTGAAAATGTACGTCTTTTGTTTTCAGTAAAAGACAACGGACTCAAGTTTTTATTATTTACATTACTTCTGAAAAAGAAAATACAGCTCTTTCTTCCAAATCATTTATACAGAAAGCTACTGCTACAGTGTTCGCACTAAGAGGTTTTATGAGAATACAACAATATATTTAAACAGAATATTTTATATTTAGTTTATTTTTAAAGCCCTTCATTTTGATATCCCATTCTCTCTCAAATCTGTCTCAAATCCGACAGTTTCTTGTTTTGCTTTTGTACCCAGTGTCACCTGGGCTATTAAGACGAATCTAATGATATGTTATACATTAAAATCGGTTGAACCTTCAAAAAGTTATGGGGGAATAAAGAAACTCACAAACATACATACATACATACATGAACCCTAAAAACATAACTCTCCTTTTTTTGGGCAGACATGTAAAAATTTTACAATTGTACACCATTCTTTTGTCGGGGTTAGATAGATTAACAGAAGACCAGACAATTTCTTCGAACAATATTTGATATTCTATCGAGGGTTTATTTACACTAAGGTCTTGTTAGTGCTTAGTTATTTTATATAAAAGTTGAGTCCAGTCTCGTCTCACGCGACAGCCTACATATTTTACTCGTTATTCATCATGATCTGTTGTTGCTTTTTCATCGTCGCTTCTTCACTAGACTCTCTTTTTGAATACTAAATTTTTAACACTGTTTACACCGTCCGACTTTTACACAGATAATTACTAAAATCAGACCAATATCACCTTTTTAGTTGACAGATTACAATATAACCAGGAAGAATCCTAGTTATTTCTTATATAGAGTTTACAGTTAGCAAAGATGTTGCATACCGTCTCCTATGAACATCATTTTGTAATCTAATATTGTAGATCATATGAATTTATTTAAGTCTTACATTTAGGAAAACAATGTCCATTCTGGTTGTGCTTTTTTATATAATAGAAAGTTTTTCCACGTTGTAGACCTTTCAAGCATTATAAAAATATTTTATTAAATGTATCCGCTTTTATTGTTGTGTTAATATCTGAAAAGACAACCAATGTACGAATTGAACTGAAGGGTGCAATGTATTATGTTACAAAACGATGTCACGGTAATTGTAATTGTCGGCCTTACCTCTTACCATCAGGCATGTGATAGTCTCGTCACTTCATAACATTAAAAACTAAACGAACCTGATCGGTCAGCGCATCAGCTGTCTACTTTATGAAATGGGCAAGCGTAAACCTCAAAATCAGGCGTACTTATTTGTATCATCGATGTGATATCGATAAACGCAGGATAATACAGAGAAATGGTTGTATATGTGTTTGATCGCTTTCTGTGATTTTCCGTACGAGTCTCGACCTACATACGCCAAATGTCAATGCTGGAAAGTTCCAGTACTGTGATCGAGTTATCTCAGTGTCGGTTATCCCGCTGGGATGGCAAAGTTGTGGTTGCCATTTTCCATTAGCTAAACAGGCGAATTTAGCTTTAGCTGGAAACATTCAGCCGTATTGAAATTGGAGCACAAAATACAACATAAATATATTATTTCAACACAACATTTAATTTTGTCGTTTCCGGTTGCTTTAATAGATCGTAATATCCTAGTTTTATGTGGCATTATCCATAAAAAATTGTTTATTGATTGTTAAATCAATAACTTTTCGTTGGTTCGTATTTCAATATTAATTTACTTATTTTTTATGCTATTGATTAAATTATACAAATTCAAATCAGTAACATAGTATTTTTCTCATATAAAATATCATGATAAGTAAAGTAGGTCAATATATTGTTTTTTTTTCTCAGTTGGAAAATTTTAATTAATTTCTTCTGTAGTATTATGAGTCTCAATAAATCTGACGCCAACCCTCCATATATGCTTTCGTAAGCAGTATATTATCTGCCTTTCGTTGACAAAGCCGTTTAGGCAGCAAATATTACTGCAGTGCACCTTATATAAACTTACACCCTGCTCGTGTCAATGTGATAAGTCGCATACTCATTCGTCACACTTTGTGCCTAAGTTGCCCTTTACGATAACCCAATGGGAGGAGATGGAACAACATCTGTGTCTTATGCGGGAACTATACGCTATCTTAGGCCAGGACCAGTACGGCTAACCTAATCCGGAAATTCTACAACTATTTACTAACTTAATAACTACTGAATATTCGACAAAAACATAGTAAATGATATACAGTAGCATTAGTATGAGACAAAACATTCTTGTTCAGGAATTTTCTTTGGTGTACTAGTTATTTTTATCAATGAACAATTAAGTAATATAATACTTTTGTTTGTCTACAGACACCATGCGGCGTCTAGCGCCACTGGTGATACGGTTGGCTGCCGTGTCACTAGTGGCGCTCGCCATTGCCGCGCCAGACGTGGGCACCGGCCCCGATGGCACTGGCAATGGTACGGGCGCCAGCACTGCCACTGGCACTGCTGTAGGCGCTGGCAATCGCGGTTTTACCGCAACGCCGCCAACTCGGAGGACCACGACGCCCTCGGCCCAGACTATTGGCCCCCAGCGCCGCCCCGAACGCAGGCAACGTAATAGAAAACGGACTACCACGACCACCACTACGACCACAGAGCCATATGATGATGATGAGGATTTCACAACAGCTGCTGCAACAACCACAGTTGATCCTCGCACATTTGATCATAGTAAGTTAATTGAATCTAATCAGCACTTCCTTTTTAATAGATAGAAGAACTCCACGTTTCAACAAACTCACCCACTTTTTAACTACATCAAAGAACTACTTTATTCGCCATTAGAATCCATCGACTACTGGGGACTCTTTAGCAAGAATCCGTCTTGGTGGATACCGCCGCAGTGCCAGATATTCTGCCTCGAAGCTATAGTTTGCAAACACTAAAATGATTAGGAGTGTGACTGTGTCAAGTAAAGCTACTGGGTGAATGACACGCTTGAACTAACTTCTCGGAGCGACGTCCGCAGTGCAGTGTCTAGCAGGACTAGAACGGTGACACTGCAATTGAAATGAACAGGCGTGGTGCTTACAAAGGAGTCAAGTTTCCGTCTATTGTAAACAAAAAAAATAACATTTTCCATTCTGAATTATCATCAAATAAGTTGTGTGCCCTATTTTACTGTAAAAGAAATTAATGTGATTATTATATTAATTAACTTCTAAGCGCTTGGAGCGCTCGCTTCTCCGCTAGGAGCTTGACAGATGTAAAGAGTGTTTGGACAGACTCTCTGAAAATTTATTGTGTGTAAATATAATATATTTTTGTGGATGGCGCACTATAATGGTATGAAATTAAGAAGTACTCGTAGCGTAGATTTCCTAGTCATTCTTAACCGATCAACTAGATTAAGCTATGTTCTTTCCAGTTCCTATATAGATAGGTTTTTGCTAGTTGCACTTACGACGAACGCTCTTATGCTTCGGAGATCACTTGAAGCCCGAATGCTTCACGAATGATGCATGAATGATTAAGTAATTACATCAACTGGGCTTAATCATCACCATCATTAACTAGAACGTCCACCGTTGAAGAAGGTCTCCCACAAATATGGGGATTTGCCATAATACATAATTATGTACATAAACTTGGCAGGCGTCTTGGTGATCGCAGTAGAAATGTTCAGTTCTTGTGAAGTCGCTGCTCCCATCTTCAGATATTTTCCCTTTTCTCTTACAATACTCACGAGAAGAAACGGGAGGGTGACATTCTAACCCCTCACCCCACGGGGGAAAGAGTTTAATTATAATTATTAAAAATCACAAAAGTCGTATCTATGGGTAGCTACGTAGGTATTGATCTGTTATAATATTTTCTTGTGAGCTCGTTCACAACACCACTTACCAACATTCAGGGTGTCATTGTAGCCTATTGACTAAAAAGTTAATTCCTCCATAATATTTGAATTTTTAACTTTGCTTTTAAGCTACTTAAATCAACGACTAGGTACATACTTTTACGGCCATAACGATGATTGATGAAAGTAAGATTATTTTAGTTTTTCTTTTTCTTAAAGTGAAGTCAAAATGAAGTAACTTTTGGAGCGTTCCACCGCAATCCAACACCTGTGCTTTTGAACATAAATCAAGTTATAATCAAGCCCTCGTTAACTCGAACGTGACTCGCTAATTAACTGATTAGTCTCGACACGTCTGGCGCAAGAGTAAAAATAATTTTAAAATGTATGTTACTACGGGCCTCGTCATCTAATGATATTAAGAATGGTGATTTATCACGGCATTTTTAAACACGTTCAATTAAATGACGTATGAAAGTTAAATAAGTACGTTATTGAATTTAAATTCAACTTACTTCACGTTTCTTTGCCGTTCCTATACTATGTAATAAGTGAAATAATTTATAGAAAATGGTAAGTCTAGCTCACTAGTTCGTACGTCAAGTATGTTAGATACAACTTCTCCGTGTAGATCGTATTGCCGGGTCATCCCTTTTAAGGCGAATAGTTTAGCGAGGGACCCTAAGGAATGGCCACTTCCCTTTTGGTCGACGTGAAAACATCCAAATTGTTTCCCTCTCCAAGTGACACGGACGGGTGTAATTTGAGAGAGCAACTTTCTGGTCATCGATGAAATGTGCTGAGTTAACGCGCTGATCCATATTTAAATACCGCAATATTGGCTTAAAAATAATAACAGAGATACAATCTGAGCGGGTAACTATTTCATCTGAGCATGTTATTTAGTAAGGGTCACTTATATTCCATCTACTGGCTTCCAGCTATGCCGAATTGCCAAAACCTGTGTCGGGTGGCTTCTAAATGTCGTCCAATGAAATATTCCCATTCAAATTGGTGCACAGATATAAAGCTGCGATTAAAATATATCCAATAAAAGTTTCCACTTTATCAGTTCTTTATGCAGAGTAGGGTGTAGCGAAGTGGCCGTCCAGCAGAGGAAGAGCTGCAAGAAATTCTCTATCAAATTGGCACTTTGATTTTTTGAGAAGTAAAATAAAAACAAGGCAGGTCATGCTCTGCTGGTGATTGGGACTCCCGCGGGCGCTGCGTGGGGTGTCATTTCACGCCTCTTGAGCGCGTATCGAACCAATATTAGGTTTATTAGATAGATGGGCCGTCGTGAAAAGCGATTTTTCATTTTTCCCTTGTCTTAATTTTTATCGCTCTTAACGGACTTTCAGTTTTGTCAAAGGAATATTACGGAAAGCTGGATATTACGAGGTTCAGTTGGCATGATTAAATCATTTTCTTTGTGGAATTCGTATGATGCGTTGGTATTTTTGTTTGGTGGCCCGTATTAGTTGATTCAGATTACATATCACTATTGTACATATTGGTCACTGTAGGGGTTATTAAGGTTCCATTAAATATCAAAATAGCAATTCCTGTTCAATTGTTGCCTTTTCTTTCATTGTTTTAATTTAGACACAGCAATAATTGCTGTCAAACAGAACATAAGGTACGACTGTGGCACTCATGAAAATTTTACATATTTTACTACCAAGGACTACCAATTCGAAGTAAGCCATACCGTCCCTTTTTTATTACTACAGAACTCTCTCTGTATATGGCAGCAATGAAACGCAACGGCACTCAAAATACCACAGACTGACGGTAAAGTAATAATTAAATAAATTTCCAGAATTATGCAACTTCAGAGGATTAACATTGTAAAAATTTCATAACTTAAGTAAAATTTAATGAACAAACAGCTTCATCCAGAGACCTGATTCAACTAGGTGGTAAGTCTGCTGTGGGGTGCCGTGTATCTTCCCGTGGGTGTCGTAATAGGTGACTAAGGGAAAAATAGTGGAAGGTGGGCAGCAGCGCCTTCTAAAGAACTGCCATCTTACACTGCCATCACCACGACGCCTGCCAAGCGTGGATATTATGGCAAATACCACTTTAATAAGGGAAGATGTGTTCAGCAGTGGATGATCCGGCCCATACAGGTGTCAGATATTCTGCATCTAAGCAGAAGTGTTTTACTGTGTTTAAGCGTAGTAGCTGAAATAGCTGTCCAATCAATACATAAAAAACTATCGTCTCTGATTGACAGACGCAGTACAGTGTCAAGCTGAGCGAGAATAGTAGCGCTGCGACTGTAATTGACAGGCGTGTAGCTTATCATCAGGCGTATAACTGCTCCGTCTCGTGACTTCATAGAATATAAATTATTGATGATGTTGACGCAATTAAACAATTGATTCCTGATTGATATTTTGCCTCAAAAATATGCCATACGATTAACTTAATACCATTAAAAAGTGTTTTTATGTAACATTTAACCTTTTTTATTTGTTTTATAATATTCCAAAATAATCCACAAGTGTGACCTGAGTGTTCAAACTTTTAGTAGCAATCCAAAGAAAACATAACACATATTGTAACAATTTCGCCACACCAAATATTTTCTGAGTTTTGGCTTTATGCCATGCCAGAAGGTATGGATCTGAACGTGGGATGTATTTTTACTACCCGCAGTTACAAAATTGTTTATTAATTTGGCAAGTTACGAAAATACACCATTTCAAATATAAGTTTTTTTTCTTTAAACATAAACATTCCTTAATATTGTTACACATATAATCAAAAAATCAAAATAAATAAGACATTGCGTATTTATTAGTCCAGGTGTTAGTGGTATCCTTCGTGAATTTGCTCTATTATCGGATACAACAAGGAAAACTTTATCATCCTTTAGGGATGGTACGATGATATGGGATATTCAAATTTAGTTTTTAACATAGTAGGTATATGTTATATGTACGACTAATAATAATGCTTTAATATATATAACGTAACATCACAAAATTAATAATTTTGTTTAATATATAAACAATGCGGGCAACACATTTTAAGTTTTCCTAAAAGCTACGCGCTACGCTTTGCTACGGTTGCTACGCTAACCACGTAGCCGTAGTATTCTCTACGAAAATGCGGCGTAACGGGGCGGCAGAGTAATCAATACAACCCACTGAAGTTCGTAATATTTTCTCCTTAATATTGTATCTGGATTTTTTAAACAATATAAGTTTGAGTTTCACTTTTGTTTTTACTACCAAAATGTATACATTGATAATAGCTTTAATTTATAAGTTTTTTCCTCAAAAGCTGCTTGGTTGCTGGAGTAGTGAAAGCGTCGCTTTGAAATATCAAGATCCAAGGTTTAAACATTTGATTTTTTTTCCAAAAATTTAGTATACAATGTTTATCCACGGAGTATACATGCGTCTTTATAGGTTTTTTCTCTTCAAAGATCGATGTTCTTTGTGACAAACATTAGGACAGTATTAAATACTTCCACATGAACCAATCACGAAAACCACTACTTATAAAAAAATCGATATTTTTACGATTATATAATATTACAGCCGCAATCCATAACAATCACATTTCTAGCTAAACGAAATGGAACGAATAATATGAATCTTAATAAAATTAACTTTGCGTGGAAAAAGTAATGTTATAGCTACTTTTTCTGGAAACCATCCAACCACGATATTTATTATTTTTTACTGTAGGTGTTTGAAAGTACCAAGCGAATTGTTGTTTCATAATACTTTTATGCGGTGGTTTTGAGGGTTGCTATCCAAATGCCGTGAAATAAAGATATAACATTTATAACTGAATCCTAAAAAGTCATACCCCTATTTAGCCTAACTACATTTAGTATTATGTCAGTCTAAACCTATGCTTTTAGAGGTATCTAAGTGATTACATACATGACACCCACATATTCATACTCGTATCTGCACGCTTTTATTTCTCAGTAAGGGTTGGAAAGATTATAAGCACTAACATCGTTACAAAATATATATATACTGGCTTCATTTAGTATGGGGTGTACCAATTATCAATAAGCGGACACTATAATATCTATGGACTTATGTGTTTTTTTATGTGATAGTGACGGAAGAAGCATGAGGCCCACCTGATGTAAAGCGGATTAGCCTCTGCCTATACATTTTGTCAGAACAAATTACACTGCGCCCGTCACACTGAGATAAACAGTTCATAATATATACACATAAGTATCTAGCAACTTAAATATTAACATATTTTTTTGTTCATGACTTACAATGGGGTACGAATACGTAATCATTGCTTTAAACAATAACGTGTAATCGATTGTTATTTACCATTTACCATTGCGCAATGCCTTATTCGACCAACTGCAACTACACAAAAAGTGGACGACAAGTCCGCTACAACCACTTCTAACCGGTTCAACAAAGAGCTGAAATTAAATTTACGTGGCGCAAAGAAAAAACTAGTTACAAGAGGAAATTGTCGGAGACAGTGACAAATTGTGCCCGCAACTCCCGCAAGAGGCCCGCACTCGTACTTGCGCGGTTCTCAAACTCATATGCGTAGCCTTTTATAGCTTTTGTCGAAATTTCCCCAGTTATAAGCATATTAGTATGCTTTGCAAAATAAATTGGTTAGCTACTCTTTCTAGACGACTGCCCACAGTTTTATATTTTCAGGGTTCATGTATTTATGTCTGTTTGTGAGTTTCTTCATTCCACCCTTACTTCTAAATGGCTTAACCGATTTTAATGTATAACATGTCATTAGATTTGTCTTGATAGCGCAGGTAACACTAGTTGTATAAAAAGTTAAAGAAAAACAAACTGGTGGATTTAAGACGCCCTATATTATAAAAATTAATTATATCTTTCAAACCCATCAAGTGGGGTATCAAAATGAAGTGCTTTAAGTAACAATTTCATAAATGTATTTAACTTGCAGTTATAATTTTAATGGAACGATAGAAATAATTTGCAGACGGGTTTCTTTTATTTTTAATTTATTTATACCTTCTTTATCCTTTAAATTCAGAGTGATTTAAAACATTATGAAAACGGGTTTTCTTCTTTTATTAGTTACTAAAATATTTACAATCAAAATGTATAGTAATTCATACAACTGTATATACATATACAATTTTAGATTTATTTTATTTTAGAATTATAAATAATGTTTTAGGGTTGGGCGAGAATAGACCTGACCCGGGAAGTTAACTGTAACATGTTAGATTAAGTACTTTGTTATCATAATTTTCTGGTATAGCTATTGTAAAATCACTTGCCTAGTTTAACGTTTACTGTTATAATGTGGCCATTATATTAGTAAACGGCATAAAGATTTCTGATTCTTTTATTTCGTGAAGAAACAATATAATTTAATATTGTAAGAGGGTTTTTTTTATTATCATGTATTATTACGATAGACAGCAAGCACTTCTATGTTTTCTACATTAAGGGAAACTGGTACATAATCAATTCACAAGGTATTTTATAGTCGCATTTATTTACAAGTGTACTATCTTTAGCTCTCGTGATTTCTGGGATAGATGATAATATATTTTCCAAAACTCACAACATTTAAATAATGAGCTGCGGGCGAAGGCTTACCATGAAAAACGTAGGCGGGAACCCGCAAAATTACAGACGAACCAAACCAAAGCAAATCTCAACAAAGATATATTTTCATACCCGAAATATTTCATACCCTTATAATAATCACTAATCAAAGTTATGCTAAAAAAATACAAACAGTGTTCTTTTCATGATTTGTGTCATTATTTAATGTGTAAGTATAATACTGTTTACACGGAACATTTCTTGTTTATTATATTCCCTTATTTTCTCTTCTGATCTTTTTACTTCAGAGTTTTCACTCTTATCACATCAAAACCAAATTAACGAGCTTTATTTAATTATTCTTTTCTTAATTAGATTCAGTGCGAATGTTTTTACCTGCTGCCTAATATGGTCCCATTATGGTCTAAAGAGGTTGAACCAACGAACGGAAAACTAAGTAATAGAGTCAAATTTTAATGAAGAGTAGAGTGTGAAAACGTAGAACATCCATTACGATGTCTAACAATACATTTGGATCCTAACAGAAGGCTTGAAAAAATGTTCTACGTTTAAATTTTCTAAACAAAGTTTCATACTATATGAGTATGTTACATAATATTTAACTTATTGTATTAGTAAGAACATTTTGGTTTGTTCTGAGCGACCATTTTTACAAACAAAAATAAAATTCAATGAATAAAAAACGTTGAACGCAATGCGGATATTGTAACGGTTATTCAGCCATAGATAGCGATTGCAATAGTATTATTTCATTTCCATTGCTCTTTTTGTTTGTGCAGTCCAATATGTATGTAGTTGATAGTAGACTTTACACAGCTATAAATCTGGCAGTCGATTTCCGTGCTGAAATGTAGTTCAATAGTCTTTCAACGTCTATAGGAGTTCTAAGCTGTTATGCTGCTGTCTATACGTCACTCTTGTGTCTGCACACTGTGGATTTGCCCTATCGAGTTTGCCAAGACTTCGTGCTCTAGATTCATTTGAGTTGACTAAAAAAGCCTATTTGTTAACTATTTTACTACCAGCAATTACATCATATAAAACGCTCTGACGACAAAGTTTATATTTTAAGTCCCGTTTCCAATACGAATCTATAGGTAGGAACATGTTACCATATATGTTAAAAATAAAATTTAGATAACTTTCTTTTTAGTAGTGGTAAGGCTTTAACGAGCTATATCCCACACTACAGCTACTACAATAAAAACATTTAGACAACCTGTAAGTCACTGTAGACTCACAGAGCGTCTGAATGCTTTATATTAATGAATTTAGACGCTCGGTAATATACAAACTTTCACTATGTTTCTATATGAAGTATTCACAAAACTATGTTTGTATGTAAAGTGTTCGACCAAGCTGGATATATATATCCATATAGTCTCGTTAAAGGAGCATTATTGTCTATTATTATTATTGAACAGAGACCAAGAAATAGGTAGGTTTTTCAACCCTCTTTTAACGTCATATATTGCAACAGCTACGGACTAAAGAAGAGCACAAACAATTTAAAATATTATGTTTTTATTTACTGCCATTTAATCTATTTCTATCAACATCAAATCAACCGTTCGGGAAGAAAAAACCGCAGATCCTTACATTCTTATATCTTAGCTCTAAGTATACGCTTTTAATATGTCATTATATATTAAAAGCGTACTTAATTACCATCAAATCTGATTTCAATAACGCAGTTACACGAAACTTTGCAACTCGTTCTCGTATCATTAGTACCGTAGATTTTCTCTCAACGTCGTTAGATGCACTTTCGATTATTTCCTTTTACGTTCTATCACGTGTTGCAATATTGTGTTACCATTTGCGAAACACAGCGCAAATGGCTTTAATGCATTAATGTTCTTTCTACTCTACATTATGTATCCAGATAAAATAAAGGCTTTCGTTAATTGAATGCATTAACGCATTTTTTTCTACATTAACTTTAAGGCTTCTGCCATTATCAAATTAGAACACAAACAAATTTGAATGTATGAATTTGTTACACATATATGTCTTTTTTTCAAACGTCCAATTGTAGTACAATATAAAGAATATATTAACTGTTTATGTAAACGCCCTTTGATAATGTTGCGTTGGTTTGCTTTAACGACAAGATATATGTAATCTCTAATCTAATAAAAACTGCATATAATAAAGTTTATTTTCGATCATATAATTTACAAAAAAAACATCTATATCATAGTCAAACCTTCAATATATTTCCAGAGTAAAATCAATCAATGAGGCTTCAGACCGTCGGTCCCGGTTGTTGTCTTCGGATGGCAGTCATTATAGCATGGTATAGCTACCAACCTCGAGTAGAAAATCTGTCGCCAAGCACCTAACGGTGTGTTCCGGCAGCTGTCCTTGAGAGCCAGTAATTCTCTAGGTTAGCCTGAACAACAAATTCGACCACATCATCACTTACCATCAGGTGAGATAGTGGTCAAAAGCTAACCTATCATGCATAAAAAAAAAGTATTTATATCGATTACCCGCATCGGTCTGCCAGTTTCTCGTACTCTACTGGACATAAACTGTTAAAATTTTAGAAATAGTATTATTAAAATGTAGTTTACTAGCTTTGGTAATAGGAGGAAGCCCCATGTCTCCAAGAAATTAAAATTTGGATTGGGAAAGAAGTACTGAATTTCGAGGCATTGAAACGTTTTGCCTTCTGTGAAAAATGATTTAATGATTTCGAACACGCTCGTCTTTCGAAGATTCTATCAACCTAAAATTGTATTACACAAAACCTCCACAAAATATATAAACTGACTTCTTCACCTTCTAATTGCTTTATTCAGACTCGTCTTGTCATCTATGTAATTATATCCTTTCCTCAATCCTTTTTACAAGTTATAACTATCTCAGCATACTTTTCTCATCCAAAATTACTTTTTACTCACCCTATATTGCTTTCTTATTATGCTGTTTTTACTATGTCTTACATGCAAAGTCTCACTTCACATGCTTCTTCTTAAAACTTTTATCTTACTGCATTCATTTGACATGTGCCGAAAATCTGTAGCCAAGCAGCAAACGGTGTGATCCGGCTGTTCTTAAGAGCTAGTAATTCTAGTTTAGTCGGAACAAAATCTTCGACCACAGCATCATTTACCGTAAGGTGAGATAGTGGTAAAATGATAGCATATCAGATATAAAAAAGGTATCGAACGACATGGTTACATTTTGTGGTTATAAACCACAAAATGGACTCTGATGTTGAAACACCTACCTATTTCATACAGTTTGCTAATTTTTAGAGTTCTGTTAACTTTCTGTCTGTCTGATTGTATATCACATGTCTCTGTATAGTAAACGTAAAAAAATTATATATTTAACGTAAAATGTTGACCCACAAATCAAATATTGAAATAACCTAGAAATTCGATTTTAGAATTTGTCAAGTGTCCAATATAGTTAAGAATGCTCTACTCCAAGGTGCGACGTTAGTGTGAAAAGTTCAATATGCAATACTCAAGCACTCACTTGCACTCGGAGTGTGTACTGACGTAGGTAACGAACAGAATTCGTTCCTTTTTCAATAACTACCTCATTTCCATTCGTCTTGAAAACTTTTTCGACTTCGACAAGTCTTTCACGTGTTCAACACCCATCAGTAATATTACAGATAAACCAAGTTAAAGAGTATGTGAATAAGAAGAAGAAGTATAGAGTATTCTATTGTAAGTGAGACCTATTTATTCAGATTGAAAAAGTTGGCATAGAAGCAGACTATCAGTCTGGTGTTAAGCTAAAACAGCTGCCTATAGACAACTAAAAAAGGCAATATTAGTAGTGTCGTTGATATTTAGCCCAGCCTGGAAAGGAAATTTTGTGATTATTTATGGGTGCGAAAAAAAAATTTATATTCTCCTCACCTACAAGGGGGGATTCTCAATGAGCACTAAATACACGCTTTTTTTAATATCACTGACAGGTTATTTTTTGACCATTTTTATACAATAAAAGCATTTGGACAACCTATAAGTCATAGCAGACTCACAGGCATTCCAAATGCTCAAAATTTCATTGTCATCAAAATGAGGTATATTATTAAGAAACGTAAAAAATGAACAAAAGACCTCCCAACATGTTTATTTTTGATTCATCTAGAACCTAGGCCGGGTTGAATGCGAAACAATTCAAATATGTATAGTTATGTCTAGTAAATACTTTGCTATTAACATAGATACCTTACAAAGTGGTTGAATTAATTGCTTTTGTAGATAACAAACTATTTTATTACCAAAATTAATTAACTTCTGAACATTATTGTATCGTAGCCGGTTTTAATTAATTTTGTAGAAATTATAAATATTATATTACACACAAATAGAATAAAGCTTGAATACATAATTAATTTGTTATTTTAAAATGAAAAAGTGAAATCATATTTTCTGATTTCTGATGGTGATATTACCGTATATGGCGACGTGATTGCTAAGATTCTTCGATCAGATTCAGATACAGATTCGCTTCACAAGTCAATAAAATACAATACATTAATTAAATAATTTAAATTATTAAATATAATGTGATGAGTATATAACGTAAAGATAAAATCAATATAAATTGTCTTATAATAATAATTAATCTAAATATCTATACGATCTACTCGGGATATACTCGTATAAACATAAGTTCTGTGATCTTTCTTAAGTTTATAAGTTCTACTATAAACTCAATCTACGCAATACAAAACAACACAGCAAATACTCAATCTGCTCAGTTATTTACAAACTTTTAAATCGAAAAGAAAACAGATTAAATGCAATTGGCGGAGGCATCGACAGTTGCCCGGAAGGTTCCTGTTAGTCAATTAATTTGCGAGAATTAAGATTTGTAATCAAACGCAATTTTCACAATGAGATAGAAGGAGCTAACAGGCGTTAGGAGAGACATTAACCATTACAGTAAAGTTTAATTCCGACAAAACAATGCGGATAAGGGACCGTAAACAAAACAATTACAATTTCTAGCGAAAGGGTAGTTACTAGTTACGATTCTCCTTCAAAAGTTCCCGTCTTTAGTCCTCAAGTAATGTTACTTTGTAACGATAAATTACGGTAAACTTGGAAACAGTTTCAGTGCCAATGCCTACATTATGGTACGCAAATAAAAAATACTATTAAAATTGTTTCATGATATTCACACATAATGACTTCATATATTAAATGAGAGAAAGTTGATGATTCCAAATTTACTGAACATATATATCGATATCATCGAAGGCGTTCAAAAAAAGTGTAGCACGTACGTAACGGCAGATATATTTAGTCCCAAGTAAGAGAGACTAGTCTTTTGCCGTTTACTGAACAAAAATTCCGACCCTGCACTGCTATTAATATAATGGTGATAATATTCCTTACGGAATCTGGAGCTGTTGGACGTTGTAACGTATCGTCAACATCATCATGTCAATCGACAACAAGGAAACTGTGAATTTCAACTGAAATAATAGAAATAAAAAATTATTTAATATGTTTCCAAAGTTCAAGGAAGAAATCGGGATTTTTATTTGCATCAGGAAATGTTGGTGATCAGTGATCAATTAAGGAAACTCACGTCTGTGGCAGGAAATACAAAATTTTAAATGTTAACATACGATTCAAATAGACATAAGTTTGTTTATTGAGTATTGAAAATAATAAATTTACACTTATTTTATTAAAGATATTGAATTATATTTATGATACTTGTGGAACAGATACCAAACGTACTTTTATATCATGAAATGTTTGTTATATGATAAATATAATATAGTAGTTAACATTTCATGCTTATCTTTAGTAACTGATATATAATATGACGTTTTGTCGGCCTTTTTAATACGTTTCAGTCGACTAGCGTTCCTTTCTCAAAATATATATGACGCATTACGCTGATGGCCCTTCCTCATTGTGCAATATTCGAAATATGTCCCTTTTGCAATATGTCACTTTCGCACTACGACCCGTTTCCCTTCTCTTCGGGTAATTACATGTAGTAGAGCGCCTTACACCTCCCCTGGCATATTGTCCGCCTCTATTCGATGCACTGAAAACACGTCAGGAAAGTAGTGTTATCACTACTGTCGATGATAAGATAAGTGACATTTAGCAAAGTGAATATTTTGCAAAGGATACCTTATACACAAGAGACATTGTATGGACGGAAAGACTTAAGAAAGGGACGTTTTATGAGTCGTAGACATTTAGTGTAAGATATATTTATATTTGAAGCGCTCGTAGCCAAGTTTGCTTAGTCATTCTGATTCCGATTCGATTGACGTCCGCCGCGGTCATGGCTTGGATGGGTGACCGCTGGTGACATTACTACTGAGCGCTTCCGTGCTTCGGAGGGCACGTTAAGCCGTCGGTCCCGGTTGTTGTCTTAGGATAGCAGTCGTTACAACATGGTGGTAGGGCACTTTGCAAATGCCCGCCTGACTAGCTACCACCCTCAAGTTGAAAATCTGTCGCCAAGCACCTAACGGTGTGTTCCGGCAGCTGTCCTTGAGAGCCAGTAACTCTAGGTTAGTCTGAACAACATCCTCGACCACATCATCACTTACCACCAGGTGCGATAGTGGTCAAAGGTTAACCTATCAGGCATAAAAAAAAAGAAAAATAAAAAAAAAATTTTATGACGGAATATTTCATTTAAACATAGGTGTCCAGTATTTCCCTTTCATAATTTTCTGGTATTATATATACCCTATTCTAACTGTTACAAAACTCAATATAACGTTCACGAGTTTACTTTGTTACTTCGTTTGTTCTTATTAAGAATTCAATATGACTTAACATGCAAAGCTCGTATCTTCATATGAATCATGCTCCGGCCACCACTAACACCGCCTTCATAACTTAAGATCGTTTTAAAAATTCATCGACCCAAAACGTAGCGACGTGTGGTCCAAGAGTAAAGCTAACAAATAAAACTTTTCAGTGTTTTTTTCTGTCAGTAATATCAGCTCCACCAGACGTTATGTTAGGGTTTACGAGGCCTTCTACAAACCTAAATAATAAAAAGCTAGCATCGGCTTAATTCTTTAAAGTGGAAACTCACGTCAGCATCGAAATTCTTTTCTTTTTATTAGTCCTTGAGAGTAGATTTGATAACCATTATACATAGTATAAGCGAGTTCAAAGCAATATTGCTCGTATGATTATTGAAAACTAACGAATATGATAACTTAAATTACCCCTAAAACATTAATAAATATTGAAGACTACATTTAGCTGTTTATTATAATCAACTCAGCTGCTTAACTATTTATTGTACGTACAATCACATAGATCAAGTACAATAGTAATAAATAATAAAAGTAAATAGATCGCCTATATAGTAACAAAACAAAATAAACAAATTTTGAATAATTTTGATATTGTTTAAGGGTAGACGTCACGACTTTTCATGTAAAGTATAACTAGAAGTAAATTTTGTGACACTACATCAAAAGTTCCAGACGTGATGTGCAGTTAACATTGCTACTATGGCCCTTACTGTCCTTAAATTAGAATCGAAGTCGACTTGAAATATTACTTACTTTCACAAAAAGTATTGACATTATTTAAAAAAATTGAGTCTTGAAATCTTTGACTAAATTTTGATTATAATACTTTGGTTGTAGCGCCTAAACTATTTATATAAAAATAATCTTTGTGATATTGTTTATTTATGTTACGGGACAAAATTTGGATGTTCTTTTTTTTATATTATGGGTGACAAACAAGTAGACGGCCCGCCTGCTGGTAAACGTTACCGCCGCCTATGGACATCTGCAACACTAGCTGCGCTAATAATAAAGTAACTGATAATAAAATAATATATCTGATAATAAAAATAATCTTCTAAGCAACATTGATTAATTTCTGCAAAACTATATCAATTGATGAATATGAATAAATTTGATATCTTTAATCGGTTTCTACATACGATTTTGAAATGAATGTTCTCGCATTTCATGCTAGTTACAGCGTGCGCTAATAAACCTAGTCCGGCCATAAGTTCTGTTACAAATGAAAATGTATTATTTTTATGAAGTAATGCAATATTACTAAAATCAAAACTTGTAACAGTTATGCCTTTGTAAGAGAGCAAGCTGCTAATTTTTTAAAATATTTTTTAGGCTTCTAATACCCGCTTATCATAATTTGGGATCTAATTAATTCTATAATATGTATGTAGCGCATTATGTTATTAGTAAAAACTTATATTGAATATGTTCTTGTATTTTTAGAGAAGACATTGTGCCGATTCCACATGAGTGGGATAAGGGCAGGAGGACGTAGTTTATATAGCTTAGTAGACATCGTGTTTCAAAGTATTAGATAGGATAGACTTAAAAATCGCTACTTACCTTCTCTTCTACCAACTCTAACACCAGCCGGTATCTGCCAAGACGACGGCAGCAAACCTGCTTGTCTGTCAGACTCGCAACGCTCGGTGCCACATCATTAATTTTACCTAATGTCTGAAACGGTGGCGCGACGGTTCCAAACATATTCTGTGTTCATGCTTGTGGACTCGGTCTAGATATAGTGGTGCACTAGCTTCCTGCCTTTAATGAACTACGCGGCATGGAAATTGCAACATTTTGGTTAACGAAACAATGCTTACATGATAAATTGCTTTAGGTGGGATTGCTTTGTCCTATACTTACCTGCTCACTGTGTAATATTTATAGCGACTTTGTAGCTCGATGGTTTTAAATGGTTTCCTTATTCTGTAAATATTAAATGGCTTCACACAATAACAATTTTCAAGTTAATATATATCATCCTATTTATAGGAGTTAGCCATTTACACAAGTCATGCCGCTCTCCTACTACCGCACCTAATTGGCAGAAGAAGCAGACAAACAATCATACCATAACGTAAGCATAGAGAGTCATAGGCTTAGTAATAGGGTCCCGAAGTCTTGGTTAATCCTAAAAATCCTATAAATGAAATGTCAAAACATTTTAACCGCAATGCCCTCACATAAAATGTTACAAATATGACAGTACCGATATGTGAAACTATAAAAACAAACGTATAATGCTCCTTAGGTATTTACACACCTAACAAGCTATTCTTGTGTATGGTAACGAGATAGGTATTTGCCTACTTCACAGACATTTATAGATAATCCCTACATCTCGGATAACAAGACAAGCGGGGTTGTTTGTTCCACACGTTAAACACCGAACCGCTCGAGAATGTTTGAGACTTGCATTACACAGTTAATAATAATCTGTATTCGTAACTCGTTTGTGAGGGTTTGAAATGTATTTTACCGTAGCGCGGTAGTTTTGCAACGCCGTGCGGCATATCAATTTTCAATGCATTTTAGTCTTTTGCATCAACCATTAAAGTTGAGAGTCTTTATAAGTATTTATTAAATCAATTACTTTTAGACTTTAACACTAGATGCATATAGCATTTTTTTCAAAATGTGTGAATCGGAAATACAGACTTTTTTGCAGTGATAAGGATATAATCCCATTCTGTCTAGTGTCTTCTTAGGTCTTACCTATATCGAAAAGTGTCGCGAGCACGTTATGCCGCAAGGACCTTTTCTAGAGGGTTTTCCTTACATCGGAACGTATGTCTTGCCTTGTCAAACGTAAATGTGCTAGATTTTGTACCTTTTATTATAAGTATTTGATAAATTACAAAGATACACGATTTGCAGTAAATCCTAACCTAATTTTTTTGCATTCATACGAGTACACACGTTATGTTTTTAAGATGACATAGCCAAAAATGTCAAAAATTAAGTAAAAATCCATTAGATCAAATGTTATTCATAGTTTTGAAAAAAATTGGAAATACAAATCCATTATATCAATTTATAATTATATAATCTGATAATATTTTCATCTTTTAAGAATGCATGTGCTCATTTATCTACCATCTGCACCATATAAGAGTATCGCTCGCGTCCTAAGGTTTCGAAGCCCTCCACCTAATCCTATGGTGGTGCTAAGTGGGAGAAAGTCTCTAGTGGTATGGTTGGGACGTAGCTTGTTACCACCATCACTTAAATATAACAACATTAACTTGCGACCAAACCGTGTCCCGGCATAATGTCTGGTATATCCACGAGGAGAGTCTAAAGTTGTTACTGAAAACGGATAATATTTAGTCACAAAGCATTATTGTACGTATCTTGGTGGCTAGTTTCACTGGCTAACCACGGATAGGAGAGGGCCTAAGTAGTTAGCCAGCCACACAAGACGGCGGAGCAGACTATCTTGTTAAAAAATCTCGGGAATGTGGCATCGTGCCGGTTGGCGAGCGGAAAACTGTACCCAATAAACATTCTTGAGTTACTCGGGTGTCACCATGGTCTCTGATCCAGCTATCGTTTGATGCATCATCAAGCTTCTGTCTTTGGATCAGTAGGTCACAATAACCTTTAACAAATTGTGAAACAAGATGACTGTTTCACAAAAGACTCGTACTCGTATACAAAGTAGTCCTCTTCAGCATCCCAGATACGTTATAATAGGAACCCAACTGAATTTCAGTTCTATATTGTCATGTATACTATCTTCATTATAACAGAATTCTTACATAAAAAAACATACTTCTGTACTAACTGCAATCGAGTATCGGCATCATTAGTGTCTTGGACAATAATGATGCCGATACTGGCATACGAGTGCAAACTTAAACCACGTCTTACTAACCGAAAAAATAAGCATCAATGTCGCCCGAGAGAGAGATTTCTCTCACTAGATATCTTAAAACTATACACGATACTTTGCATTCCAAAATAAAACAAGTGTACATAATAATCAGTAATTAATACGAAAATAAATCTACCATTAAAGCACAATCAAATCCAAGATATACGCGCATCGTAAAATGATATTTAAATTAATATGAATGGTACACAAGGCAGGTAAGGGGAATATAATATGCTATCACATTCGCGTCAGACGTACTTTACATAATCCCAGTTTACGTAGATAAAGTATCCATATATTAGTATAATATTGTAGAGGTAGTGCCTTAAGGGGAAAATCTTGTTGTGGGAGGTAGCTATTGAAAAATCCATGCTGTAAGCTCACTCATACTTCTGTTCATATGAAAATATGGTACACGTATTACCGAAATTATTTGTGGCATTGCTAGTATCGTGAACAAGAAATACAAGAAAAATGTACTACTAGTTAGGATTAGACAACTCCTTGAATGGTAAGAGTCTATACCAAATGTATGCCATTTTGGATCAAATTTATTAATATATTAGGTAGGTCTTTTATATGTGAATATTACGGTACTTACATAATGATACTTAACGTTTATAGTAGGGTATCTCATACATTATCTGCTTATTATTTATGAGAGAGTACGTAGGTAGCCCATATTTTAGCGGTTTCTCGTGTTCTGCGGTGCTTAAATGTAGCAGCCTGTATACTACATTTTATCAAAAGTGCATAGTAATTTATGTATTTGGATATGAAATAGCATAGCGTGTACTTTAACTAATTCAATAAATCTAAGTAAAGAGATAACTACCCATATTAACTCATGTTAAAATGAGTGTTGACGTAAATTTTTAGTATAATGAAACGAACATCAAGAAAGATGCCGAAACATAATTTGATAAAGTTCCATTGCAAACACTTTAATTAAACTGGCTTGTTAAAATGGGAGAAGTTACTTAAGTTCTTAAATTCCAACATGAATTATTTATCTAGATCCAGCGTTTATACGTTTGCAACCTGGGTCCGAATATTAATAGCTTCGCTTTCTGTGCAATTTTGCTAATTTTAAAGTTTTAATATTAAGGCAAAGTCTTGGTGGTTGCGATGGTAATTAATGATATTTTTTTCTGTAATTTTGATAAAATACTTGATTCCTACTACCTCAAATTGACCGGTCGTCTTGTGTATTGCTCTGTGGCTACTAAATATACTCTTTACGAAAACCGACCATAAGAAGGTAGACCTGCCCAGCTTTGCGGTTTTTTAATATAAATAAAAGGGGCCAAGTTCTAGTCCTATTCGCATTTCAGGGTTTTCGTATCAACCCACAATTTGTTACATTTCAGTTGTTTTTCGCTTTTGAATCAGGTGAATATAATTAGTCCGTTTGATAGCCACACCTATGGTCTGATGATTAAAATAATAAATTCGGACACACATTAAATTCGGAATCTCAGAATGGCAATGGCCGAGCGGTCACCCACCCGGTGAACCAAACAAAAATCAAAGAACATGGTTTCAATTTTGGCTTGAGATGAAAATGTGTACTATAAAAACTTGTATATGTGATATTTGCTTAGAATGTGATATTATGATACTGCTTGAAACCATATTTATTTATTTATTATTATCTTCACACCATATATTTATATCACATACTAACAAAATATATTTCTTTTATTTTAGTTCGATATCTCTGGCATGAACCCGACCCGCTCTTTGCCAGACAATTTTTTATAATTTGTCCTACTCGTTTAAATACACGAAGTTCGATGTTTGTACGTATTACCGTTCATATATTTTAGAGTTTAAACAAAAAACTGAACAAAAACTTAGATCTGCGGTCAAAAGTGTTTTGTGACGTTTGAACTACATAGTTAAATCTAGTATTTCCTCATAGTAAATTTGTAAATGTTTTAAAATGTCTTGCAAGGTGCGTAAGTTTTCCATTTACCGTTTAGAGTGGTGAATTAGACCACGGTTTGGGAAATCTGTCTTTTTATTTGGCAGTGCAACACGTATGAGCCCGGTCATCGTCCCAGCTACTGCGGTTCCGATGCGGTACGAACGGAAAATTTATGTACCTTACCACTGAACGTACAAGTCTACATCTCTTACTACATCACCCTTTGGGAAACGTTGCTCGCGAGGTATTTTAACAAAATACGCGCTCTACTGCCGACCGCACAACGAAAACTGCCATGCCGGGCAAAACATGCGCAGCCTTGTAAAGAAAACGGCTGCGAATAAACAACCTGTGCAATACTTTTTGAGAGGGCTCGAAGTCCATATGGAGCTACGCGCTTAAATATTGAGTCTAGTAAGAATTTCAAATTGGGAGCGTTAAGCGCGGCTGCGCGGTGGCGTCTCAGTAGAAATTAAATATTAATAATGCTATTCCAGTGAATCTGGCGTTAGGTTGAATATAATGAATTGTTAACAGTTACTCTCGTTTGAGACGGACAATTAATGTAATGAGGTATTTAGTTTATCCCTCCCTTAATACCATTGTACCACCACCCCGATGGAAATTTCCTATTCTTGTTTGAAATATATAATTTATTATTACGACTTAATAATTATGAAGGAGACGGCAGAAAAGTCTAAACACCCATATTTCAGCCAGATATATTAGTTCCCATGTAAATGAGGATGAACTTATTGCCACGATGAACTTATACCAGGCACAGTTCTAGTTCCCATATTGTCTCTGAAAACCTTTGACTAAGCCCCTCGAGATTTTAAGACTGAGTTGCTTAAAGCCGTGCTAGGTCTATATAATAAAGCATGAGTGTTTAAATAATTGTTTAAAATACAATTTTGTATGTTAAACAGTTTTTGAATTTAATTTATTACGAACTCAATTCACTGCCTTACCCATTTTCTTTTTTAGTTTTATCGTTTCCATTGAGTCTTTTCAAATATTTCTGGACATGAATCTTCCACTTCACGTTTTTTTTTCTTTGGTGGCTATATGCAGAGGTTGGGAGAATGGCCAACGCCATACCGACATTCGTCATCCCCTGCGGCCTCATCACGTCCGGGAGAGCGATGCATCGTGATAGCAGCACTCCTCTCTGACCGTGGCCTGCGTCAGTCGCCTTGCCACCCATACGACGTTGCTGCCCGCCTCAGTTGCGGCACAGCCAATATAAAAACTTGAGGAGCACAGCACAAAGAACAGTATCCACCTCAGGTTCCCTTCGCTTTACCGCGGTGACTCCCTCACCCTTAGCGCCACCTGGGGAGTTGACAACTATATATAACATAACAACTCCCCACAACTTATTTTTTAACCGTTACAAATTTAATAGGAGTTATATTAAGTGTAACCAAAGATTCAGCTAACATTTTTGGCACGGCTAAGCCCACAGTAACCCTGTGAGCTTCTCGGTTTATGACTTCGGAACTACGTGTCACAACTCTCACGCGATTACGCCGAACTTGCTAATTCACTATAACTCGGAAAGTGCCTTAACACCAATGTATAAAGATTATTATGCTTTGACAAAATCCAATTTACTCCGTAATAACAGTCAATTTGATCTCTTGAGCCTAAAATGTATGAAGCGTTAAAGTTTCCGTTACTTGTTTATTGGTAGTTATAACTTAAAAGAAACTCAATTTCCTTATGTATCAGCATCGAACCATATTAATTTAAAAAAACCAATCACTTGCATAGTTGACGCGAGAGAAAATGGGTTCCATGCCATACATCATTACATTATCTGTCCAAACATTATTATAAATATTATTTTCAACTTAACCTTATGGAATGAAATAAATTAGTTTTGGAGAGACTGTAGATTGCTGATTACTATTTATGATATACATCGGTAGTAAATTTTTAACTATGCATATACATATTTACAATCGATACAAATTATATTATAGTATAAATTGCTATCTTGTCATATTAAATGAAAAGGCTCGTAAGGTTCGTCTCAATCATTTCGATTTCATTTTAAAATGAAGCACATTGTTTTTCGTTCCATATTTTAAGAAACCATTTCATAATTGCAGGTACATTAGATTTTATACATTAATGAGGTTCCGAGTACAATTTACTCTTGAGTGTTCAGCTTAATTATTTATAGAGTTAAGTATCAAAATCCACAATTCAATGTTATAATTATTTTCAAAATATTCTGGTTAATTTCATTTATTATGTTAACGTTATATTAAACCTTAAAATATATGTCACAAAATACTAAGCCAATTATATAAACTAAAAAGAAGTACATTGAAAATAAAATTTCATATAATGAGATGACACAGTATTTATGAATAATATTATATTTCATTACATATTCATAAAAAAACTCTTTTAAATCGTAAAAACATTTTCCTAAAAGCCGTGAAAATAACTGTTTTTATGCAAAAGTCACGTAGACACGTTTTCATGTCTACATTAAACTTACGCTATCGTCAGTGAAATCTTATTTAACTCTGTCAATAAACTCTTAGAAAACCTTAACTCCGTTTTGCTTGTGTGATTTGCTGATATTATCATGTCAGATTAATTGAAATCACCTCGCGACCGTACCATCGGTGCTCGCGGCCCATTCGTCTTTGTTATAAATTGTTTGTTTTTCTCACACGGGTTTCACGTAATTTGTTCGTGTGTAATTTATCACGTGTCCCAGAAATGCTGCGGATTAGGTGCACATCGCTCACTCGGATGTTTGTCAGATTAAGGCACCCCGCATGTAAGACTAACTTGTCGTATACTAGATTAGAGGTAACTAATGAACACTCTTTTGACTATGCTTGGTCCGGCTTAGGTGTGTTACACATCGTTTTACCTCATTTTGTTTAAAAACTAATAGAAAAATAAGTTAAGCGTATTTCAATACTATATTATACTCAACATGACGGTTATGGTATTTTTTTCACAGATTATTTTCTATATTGCTCGTGATATACAATTTTAAATTTTACAATCAATAACTAGTTTAGTATAATTGAGGCATTTCTCTAATCGTAACTCGTATAAATGTTTTTACTTTTTATTATTCTATTTGTTGTTGGGTTCTATTTTTATAACCAAACAGAGTTAGCCAACATATCGTCCGGTTTTAGTTAGTTCAAATGTTTTTGCTAAGTACAAGTACCTATCGTGAATGCTAAGCAGGATCTTGTCGTTAAATGGCATTGCTCTTTCGTTGAGAGACTTTATTTGCGTTCCATAGACCAGCCACTTGAATAAGTTTTGGAAATAACTTTATTTTTTTATGTGATTAGGTTACGGAACTAGTACGAGGCCTCTGCCTTTTTCTTTAACAGATGCATTTCGTCATAAGTGACGAACTGCACTGCGGCCACCACCTTGAGACATAAAGTTGTTTGTCTCATATACTTGTCATTTCACCTTTCAAACTAGAACACAGTGAAAATTATTATATTATATATAATGTGAAAATTACTACTGACCGGTACTAAGTATCTACAGAAAATAATTTTACGTTATCCAGTTTAAATCAAAAAGCTATCAACTCGTAAGATTAGCCAATATTAACACCATTTCACTGAAGTAGATGAAGTGCCAACCCTTACTTATTTCAGGAAGGTGAAACACCGTCATAGTGACAAGTTAATATAGAAAGCGTCCCACACTAAAAGCCGTCCTAATTTCCAAGAAGTGATTGTTAGCAATCCGTTCTAAAACAGTTACTCAATATACAATAGACAAAATTAATAATGTTTTTGTTTAGATCATTCTTATATGGGGAAATTGAAATTAAACACATATATGGAGCGCTTGTAGGACAAAAATTACGTTCCGTGTATGTATATACACGGTGACCAACTTATATTTTTGAGAGAGGTTACCCCCATGATAAGTCTTTACGAGTACGCCTGACTAGCAAACTAATAAATAAACAATCAGTCTTCAAGTAAAGAATCAGTCTCTAAGTACCAAGCCATGAGAGTAGGTACCGTGTTCTGAGTATGAGTTATACATATTGTATATAGTAGCATCTCTCTGCAGTCGTAATTTGTTGCTTATATTTTACGTCTTGTATAAACAAATCATCATGAACGTCGAAAAATTCATTAATAAATACAGATAACACCTCACAGTACACTAAATAATACGAATTAATATAAGGGATTACATACGCCTAAATATTATACAATTTACAATAGGTGGTCTTATTGGTAAGAAGCGATCTCTTCCAAACAATTGGGTAGAAACTATGAATAATATAAAGAAAACAGTTAATAGTCTTACGGTACAGCGATTCAAAAATATAGTCTCATGTACGTGAATTCTTGTTAATTATATTAAATAAAGGGTCTTAACCAGGACAATATTATATATATCTGGTCTTTAAAGGTCTATATAGTCCTGGTTAAGATACGGTTTTATCTGTAACAAAGTTAAATAAAAATATATTTTAAGAAAAATATGCTTTTGTTGCGGTTTCAAACATATTCAATAAATAACGCATCCAACATGCGCTCTTAACGCCAACGACAAAAATCGTAAGTATACGTGTATACAATACAAATAAATCCAAAGTGCGCCAAGGACTTGACAAGATGTGACTACGTAACCCTATAAAATACCCTTTTAAGTTGCAATCGATACATATTATGCTGATACAACATATATCTTAAAAACAATCTCACGTAACAACAAGTGTATCGCACAATATCCTTCTTTTTATGCGTATTCTAATAAGATGATATCTCGTGTTTTCGTTTCTAAATCATAAAGCAGAAGCCCTCTGTAGGCATGTAATGACGTTCGACATTCACCTTTGATATACGAGCGTAAGAAACAGTACGAGGAAAAGCGCTAATTTATACAAATAACTTAAAAGATATAAAATGCACGCTGGCAGGTAATCATATAATTCAGTTCAAATTACATAAAACGTGGCCGTACCAAATGTTATTTACGAAAAAATGTGAAAGAGTGCATTATATCAAACAGCACCGGAAAGGAATGCCTTAGATAAGCACTGTCCACAAAGATAGTTTAAATTAATCAGTACTAATTTCAGTACTAATATTATAAGTGCGAAAGTAACTCGGTCTGTAACGCTTTCACGCCAAAACTACTGGACCGATTTGAATGAAATTTGGTATGGAAATAGTTTGAGACCCGGGAAAAAACATAGGATAGTTTTCATCCAACAGGATTTACGCGAGGGTGGAACCGCGCCCGGAAATTAAAAAAGTAAATACTTGTCTTATTTATTTTCGATGAACATTTTATCGTTTCTTTGAAATTAAAACTGCAAGATACATTTATTTATGGAATCGGTTTTTTAAAGCCATCAAGCGATATCAAGACAATCTAACGATATATCTTACATTAACATCGGTATAGCTGTATAAACGTGACGAAGTGGAATAAAAAAACTCACAAATATACATACATACATGAACACTGAAAACATGGCTCTCCTTCTTTTGGGCAGTCATGTAAAAAGAACATAAAATTAAAATTTGGCCGAGCGGTTAAACAGGGACAACAGATAACAAATGTGTAATTTGTAATTTGTCTTACATTTTGTGTGGCAATTAGAATAACAGGTGTCAAATCCATGAAAGGCTTGCAAAGTACTTTGCTTATATTTAAGTATATGTTTTAACAAAATTATTATGTTTGAATAAACGTTTAATGAGGGCCGAGACAATCGTCGGTCCGGTAGGCTTTCAACTTCTTTGACCCCTTAACGAAGACATTATTTGCTCAATACATTTTGGTATGAATCATTCATGAATATATGTAGTTTGGAAAAATATATGTCAATGAAGAGTACTTCATGGAATTATTAGATGTTTGCGTGAAAAAAACTTTTCTTTCTACAGCCAGCATAGTAGAAAAAATCGTAGATTTTGCTCGGCGATAACGCACCATATCGCAAAGAGCAGCGTTTGTGGCCCAAAAAAAGGAAATATGTCATAATACAAGCTATAGCAGCATATTCGACAGATTTGACGGTTTTTTCTTATTTTGTTCACGTAACTAAAATTCCCAAACACCAAGTTGAACTTCGTTTAATCATATGGGTTGATTGACGCTGGTAAACAAAATTGGCTGACGTGGTTGACAGCTTATTTAAAAGCGACCAAAAAGCGCCTTCAAAGAAAAATAAGCATTGATGTAAATGTGTTGCAGAAAATGGGATTTTAATAGTCATAATATAAATATATATAACAATTTTGCTTGCTTGCAATGCCATTATATTACTAGCCTCAGACACGTATAACTGTCTGTTATCACCTGTATTATGTTTTCATGAATAAATGAATAATATAATCTGTATAAATTATCATTAAGTTATGTGAAAAAATATAAAGAGTTTTATTTTTACACTACACTACTTATACTCGATCTTAAAGTTAGGTATATTTTTATATGATTAAACAAGAAGATAAAATGCTTCCATAAGCAGCTTTTATGGTGAAATGATTCACAGAAGGTTACTTTTGTTAATACGCCTAGTTTTTACGCTGTAGAGTTCCAACTCATTTCCTAATTAATGAATAACATCTAACGATATATTTCCTCGGAAAATTCAAAACGTTGAAACTCCGTATACGTATCTCATTATAATAACTAATTAAGTAAAGCAATTAACGTTTGTGAGATAGATACGACAATGTAATTTTTGGGATGTTATTCTCCGTTTGATATACCTACTTGAGATGTCGCTAAATAATAATTTACGAAAAAAATACTTTAACGGACATTTACGACTTACCTGACCTCATAATTAATCGCAATTGCACGTATGAAATAATATCCAGTCATACACCCACCTAAACTAGTCACTATTATATAATCTCTGCCTGAACAACGTCTTCGGGCGTTAAATTGATATCATCTTAAGAGGTACACAAGACTAATTAATATTGTTATTTTTTGGTTACCACCAGCCAAAACAAAGAAAGCTTGTTTAATCACAATGACAACAAAGGTAAAACTAACATTTTCGATCTTCTAGGTATCATTAGTTATAAGTTTTTTGTACTAAAACTTACCTGTATATGGATTTCTGTTGTCCGAAATAATAGACATTTACTTACAAGCGTTGCTTACCTTTTTAGCTTGTCATTTAGCAATGCGCATAATAGTTTTGCTTTACGCAGTGCTAAATGTCGTTTTAGAAAGATAAGCACCGTTTTTAAATAAGTGGTTTGAATTTAAATTTATAAATATTAACTTCTTCTACTATTAACGATAGTATTTTTCTTGCCTCAGGGCTGAATAGTGGAACATAGGAGTTTCGGTAGCTCTATGAAGACAATCTACAACTTTTTGGTCTGCGCAATCTTTCTGCTGCTGGGATACGAACGCTTGGATATCACTTTAAATCAGCCGTAGACACATTGCGCCACGAAATAATTAGTCAACTAAAATAATAACTGAGTAATACATTGTACCTACTTGTTACTAAGTTACTGTACTCTATAGTCCAGATTGTTAACTGCTGATCACAGCATTCCCAATCACGGAGGGGTTTGCCATAATCCATAAGCTTGGCAGGCGTCTTAGTAATCACAGTGTAAGTTACTAGTGCTCACCTTGAAGTTTTTTACCATTACTCGCCCTTTACGACACCTGTTGAAGGATATTCTTGCCCGGCAGCACAGGGGCCCATGAAGTTATGGGGGAAGAATTAACGTAATTGTTTATTTATAACGGAAACCTAAGAAATGAGTAGGTAAAATATGATAAATGTACATTTACACACTCCTAATAAGGAATGTTTCGTTTGTTCACAGCTGACGTCGGCACGTGCGGCGTACCACTCGGAATGGAAAACGGATTGATATCCAATGAGTCTCTCTCATCGAGCTCCAACTACGACCAGAGTGTATCACCACTCAGCTCTAGGTTTGTATTTTTATTTGTTTTATAACATATTCGTCAATTAAAAACTGATCAAGGGAGAGTCGGATCCCGCCCATTTAGGGTTGCTCGTTGCAACAGCCTATATAAGAAATTATGTTTGTTGGTTTTGACCGCAGTTTCAAAAATAGATTGTAAATCGTTGTCTTCGGCATTAGTTTGTGATATAGTGGAAATTTTTGTAAAATACAGGTATTGTGAAATCCTGTCTTATTTTTTTTTAGGTAGACCGCTAGTAACAAAAATGATCTAAAATTGTCAATCAGTAAACAATTGTCAAATAAACAATTGTCAATTGTTTATTTATTAAAATAAACAAATAAATTGTAAAACGAGTGTATAAACAGCACATTTTTGGCGATATAGGTTTTATGCACGGATTTTTAATTCCATTACGATAAAATTAAGCAATGGTATTGTTTGTAATATTTTTACTCTGTAGTTAATCTTAACTAATAATATAATAAAGAGGAAAGATTTGATTGCTTGTTTGCATTAAATAGGCTCTGAAACTACTGGACCGATTTTAAACAATCTTTCACTACACTATCCCTGATAAATATAGGTTATAGAAGATTTCCAAAAACTTAGGGATCCATATGAAAACTTCGATAATGTAACCCAAAGTGCAAAAAAATACCAAAAAATCGTTTTATCGCGTACGCTGCGGAAATTATTGAAAATAGAGTAAAGCGATGCCAATTTTATAGAAGACATAAATATCTATAAAAGAGTCCACAATACTATAGTCTAAATATTACAGTTATGTAACAATAACTACTTACTACTACTACTTTTCTTTATATTTAATTTTTTTTTAATGTAATACCCGTGACGGACCGCTAGTCTTTAATTAAAATTGAAACTGATATTTGAACAATGTTCTATTTTAAGTGTGTTTGTTTCAAAAAAAGATATAATAATAATAAATATTAAAAAAAAATATAATACTTATTTATATTATCAAATCCAAAAAATACTCAATGAATAAAAACTATTTGTAAGCCACAGTTTCCCGTTCACTATTTTAAGCTTATCTACCTGAGCTTTCCGAACGGTTGGTCAGCCGCCCAAGTACGTGCGTTCTATTAGTTTCACTTTATCTCACAGCTAGCTCTATTCTCTGGCTGGCCGCATCAGCTGGAGCGTCTTAGAAACTTCGTAATTTATAGCCTAGAGCCACAAGCCTGCATATACTGTTTAAACCTACAAAATTATTACTTACAACTTGAGATAATTTTAACGGTTCATATACCATCACATTTAAATAATATGCTGTGATTCTTCAGTGAGCGTTGTAATTGAATAAATGTGTGCGTATACCTAAAACTTTAAAGGCTGTAACATATTCTACATAATGTTCACGCCAGTTAACTAATGTGAACATGAATAGAATAGCTATATCTCAACGTTACGATCACTAGTGCCAATTTCCACTCGGAAAATTCATTTGAGTAAGTCAACAATTGAATTAATCAAATAGATCGGAACATTTGTAAACAAAGCCGAAGGGACATGAGCGCGAAGCGTCACATAAGTCATCCTATTGTTACTATTCAGAAATACCTCCACCCTCCGACAAATTCAAGGCAAATAGCACCTAAATCGATATAGCGTCTTTAGCCGCCTATTGTTCTACAACAATAAAGTGCTATGATACGGCCAAGTTGTAACAATAATTGTGAATCCCCGACCGCAAAACGGTCATACTTAGCTCAAACAATTAACAGAGGGTTTCGAGCCCGCATAAGCCTGACACAAGACAATAGCGCGAAAACTCTACTCCTGTTTGAGAAATTCACTAACAGAAAATTAAATTTTCATATGAATTCTGAGCGAACGTGATCCTACAAAAGCCTTTCGGGCCCCGGACTCTCGAAGATAACAAGATGTAAGTACGGCCGGATGTGCCGAAGTCTTATCAGCTGAGCCACTTTACATAGGGTCAGAGACGATTTAGCGAATGCCACGTTAATTCGGCGTTTAGCGCGCTTTGTTCCAACGCCACCTACAATGAGATCGCACTGGAGATATTCAAATGGAATGGCCGCCAGTCGCCAGACGGAGTCCCTACCTCTGTTGACAAACGAAACACAGAAACGTTTTAGTATATTTGCCGAGACTATTACGCTAATTTTATTTGGCTATGCGCAAACGTGTCTTAAGCGAGTATTTATAAATTTGAAGCAGATATTTAGGTCGAAGTTGCAATCTTAGCTGTTCTAACAAACAGCTTTTATCTTCTTGATAAACTAAATAAGAGCGTATCTATTGAATTCCCAACCGAGTTCTGTTGGATCATATTATTGATGTGATGTACCCTGTACATGTGACCTGTGAATGCTCATCAAGCAGAAAAATACTAGCTACGTGCAAGTAAAACTGAGCTCAACGAGGGTTACAAAATGAAAAAAAGAGGGATGAAATAATATTTGATAGTTTTGATCACAGCTTTTTTCCAAAGCTGTAATGTCTTGCCAAACAGCTATTACCTTTTAAAAGGCTTATGTACCTCGAAAGGTAAAAACCAGAATCCTTATTTTGTAGCTTGTGGTCTGTTGTCTGTCAATTATAATATGTTATTCAGTAATATGTTTGTGTACCGTAGGATTCGTACGGAGATACGCGGCGGCGCTTGGTGTCCCAACGGACTGATCTCGCCCAAGAGCCGTCAGTACCTGGAGATAGACTTACGTGACGAGTATCTCATCACGGCTACCGAAACCCAGGGTCGGTTTGCCAACTCCGTGGGTGTGGAATTTGTGGAAAGTTATGCGGTCGAATACTGGCGCACCGCACTTGGACACTGGGCCAAGTACAAGGATTTTAATGGAAGTAGAGTAAGTATTTAGTTTGAATTGTTTTGTGTAACTATCTTGTTTGTCAAATGAAGGATGGCGTCAGTCCGGATCTTCAAGGTCCTAGGATCAAATCCAGGGTGGGACATTAATTATATAAATGAAATGTTATAGTAAAAGACTCGCCTCCGGGTTAAATGGCTAAAACTAAAATGAGAGTATTTAAATACATAACTAAGTCTAGCCCTTGGAATTCGTTTAAACGAATATAGCTTAATATATATATAAACAGGGTTAAATGTTATTTTATTGACTTTATACAGTAGTATGTAAAGAATTATTTTGATCTGGCATACTTATATCATATACAGGCTTATTGGTAAAATACTAACAACATCTTAGGGTTGACTTCTACTAGTCCTAATTCGTTTTCGTTCCCTTATCTTAATTTCTAAAACCCCATTACACACTCTTATAACGTCACCCCTTTTCCGGAGGCTTAGTCTGAAACCACGGATTGCCACTTGCAATGATATTTGCATATGTCACTTTATTCAATCAGTTTTGTCACATTCCCCCATCATTTCGTGGGTACCATACTATATACTAAATGTTAGTAAAGACATACAGACAGACATAAAAGTTATAGCATAGATAGAGTATGGCGTGTGTTGTACTTCATATATAATACGATTCAGCAGCCAAGGCAACCATTATTTTGTTGTAGTGCATGGACACTAAACACTAACTTATTGATTTTGCAGTAATATTAATTTACAAACTAATTTTCACAATAAACCACCTAGTTAGCCTAAGAGTATGTAACCACTACCTTAAGTGTCTTTGCCGACCACGTTTGAATTTGCAAACATATCAAAACAGCTGTAAATTACTTAATTTACTTAACAATTTGGCACAAATCGGGACTGACGAAGTTTTCCTACGCGCGCTGTACCTCACAGAGAAGTTTAAGTACAGTCTCTCAAGTTACACAAAATTAACCCCATTGCGTCACGTAACCCGACTCCAACTCATTAAACTATGTATAACTTTGACATTCAAGGCGCATGATACTCAGTAAAAATATATCCGCATGTCGTTAAATTACGTAGGTACGAGTATACCAATGACGGGATGACATAAATTGACAAACGGAATATAGAACAAAAGAACTGAGACAAAGCGTTTGGAAAGCGAACGTTTTTATATCCCCGAATTTTCTTTTGAGTACAGAGACAATAGAGGAAAACAAACATTGGAAAGAAAACATGCGGGACACTTTTAACCAACTCCAAATGGAGAAAACTCTTGGCTTCAATTGAACTGAATGTTTGTACGGACTTGAACAGACCCTTAACTTGATTTTAAATTAAAGTCGTTCTTATGAATAATAACAAATGGATAGATTCAGGCGTTACTTTGCGGAAATCCATATTTAATAATAACAAATACTTTTAAAAGTATCCTAAAAAATATTAAATAATATTTAAATAAAACACTTAAAAAAGCATAAAATTATATATCTAGTGACAATTCCGCCTAATTTTCCTGTTATCTACGTGACGTCACAAGACTAGCACGAGAGACGGTCTCGATCCTGCGCTCGGTAAGTCAAGACCTCCTGAAGATGCTTCGTTTAGAAGCGAAACTAGTCGGGTATTCTTCTGGTTAGGCTGCGTGATGTTTGTGACGTCACGTAGATAACAGGAAAATTAGGCGGAATTGTCACTAGATATATAATTTTATGCTTTTTTAAGTGTTTTATTTAAATATTATTTAATATTTTTTAGGATACTTTTAAAAGTATTTGTTATTATTAAATAATAACAAACCTTTTTGTTCATATTCATGTTTTAGATTCGTTATTTGAGTGTTGTACAACTGTGCAGTCAAAACATAATTACTACTAGTTCCATAGAGTTGAATTATAATATATATAACGAATGTAAAATATATAATAGATACATATATGTGTGTGTGTGTGTGCAAGAGCACTATGTGAACGAAAAAGAACAGTATCAAATGGCAGCGAAGACAGGTGAACTAATTATTTGAACGAAACTGTAATCGTGTGATCTTTGGCTTGGCAAAGGGGAACATTCGGGCTCAGTAAAATAGAAGCTCGAAGATACTATGAGCTAGATATATATAAAAACTAATAATGAGAATATGAAAAGGTATATTATATTAACATACCGTTTACATATCAAATTACTCCCACATTGTGCAATAACACTAAAATTTGATGTAGAGTTTTATACTTAAAATATATCTGTTTCTAGGAATGGTCTGGTAAAAACAAAAAAAAATCCGAACGTAATCCCCAAACAAATACCTAACTTTTGTTGCTAGTTACTTTATATTATACCAAAATCCTGTTGCAGTTTTACCAAAAGCATCGGTACAAAAACCCAACAACTTTTATTTAAAAAGTTTCGTTTCAATATGACTGTGGACACGGGGCTCTGGAGCACTAGTTAAATTGAAAAATGAACTTGTTCACAATGCTGGGGGAGCTATCGAATTTGTTGCACAAAATACGGAACGTACGCAGTTCTTAAATGTATATATAAAATTAAACAGCAGGTGGCATCGAAGTATAAAATGCAAAACTGTGCTCCCGAACACGAGTATACTTATTTAAGTGTGAGTGATGTCAGACTAACATCGATTTTGAAACTTTCCGTGTTGTACAATACAACACGTTCTTACAAACTTTGGTCTAGACATTTTAATGATAGTTTGAGAATGCTAATCGTTTAGTATTTCACAACGTTTTGGTTGCTAACAATTTATTATCTGTCACAGAGTATTCGTTACTCATAGGTATATCTAAGTATACATGTACCTATACATCTTGCAGGGTAATAAGTATGCGAATGGTTGGCTGGCTAGCTACCACCCTCAAGTGAAAGATCTGTCGCCAAGCAACTTACAATGTTTTACAGCATCTGTCCTTGAGAGTCAGTATATACTGATGGTAAATAGGCTTAACCTTGCATATACAAGGTTAAGCCTATTTACCATTTATCATCCTCGACCATCATCGCTCATCAGGCTATCCGATGTAAAACAAACGAAATACAATATGCAATCAATTGAAATGAATAAATATACATTCCTTAAGCATACAGATAATTAAGAAAAGGGTTATAATAGGTAACTTAATTATAATAAAAGACTTACGATACATAAGCAAGCTCAAAGTGAATCAAACAGAGATAGTTAAATCCGTTACACTTGTTTCAATAAACTATTTTTTTTCAGCTCATTCCCGGTAATGTGAACACATATACACCGAGAAAATCGACACTGGAAGCGCCTTTCATAGCATCGAAAGTGCGCTTTTTTCCATACGCTGCTCATCCTAGAACAGCTTGCATGCGCGTGGAGCTATACGGATGCAAATGGAAACGTACGTATACAGGATCCGCTTGCGCGTCCCGGGACCGATGCCTTGCGAAGATTCTTTTGCGATTGTTTATAACTTATTGCTCTTGCGATCGATACCCGTCGACTGACGGGTTATTTACTGTCTTTCTTTTGTACAGAGGCCATATTGGCATACGCGGCTCCGAAAGGCAGTGAAATGCTGGCAATGACAGGGGGTGCGCGCTTCGAAGATCTCACCTATGATGGATACATGACCCTTACGGGCGTTTTTATCAATGGATTAGGACAATTAACTGACTCATTTTTGGGACCTAATGATTTCGAATTAGCTGATACGTTAGACACCAGCGGTAAGTTGTAACTTTAGCAAACATGTAAATACTATTTAAGAGTTGGAAGCTTAAAATATTATTGTAATATATATTAATATATTGTTTAAATGTAATTACAAATGCAGAGTACTAACAAGAAAAGCCACTTTGTTGAGCAAACACTGAAGAATATATTATAAAATAAATTGATGCTGATATTGAAAAACGTATATTTTATAATCACAAATACATATACTTGGAAAAATCATTCTGTTGTGCATAGATTAGAGCATTATAAAGAAAATGAGTGCTTCATATACCTATGTAATCTCACTTTAAAAAAAATGTATTACCTTATATTCAATCTTCATACGTATCAACCCATTTGAACTCTTATCCTTTCGATGTTAGTTTAAACACATTAATATTGAGAAATGTAGTTTACATTTAACACATAAGTTTATTAAATGTTTCTTACAGGAAGCCGATGGGTGGGCTGGAACAAAACCATGTTTGAAGACGCAGTAAACCTAACTTTTAACTTTAGCGACTATCGGCTTTTTCGACACGTTGACATTCATACTAATAACATGTTCACTAAAGATGTACAGGTAATAGTAATTAAATATGTATACTTAGCTAGCAATAAATATCGAGCTTAAACTAATTAGAAACATTTTTCAGCTTTTCAAGGAAACAGAAGTGTGTTTTTCTTTAGAAGGCGAGCGTTGGCAGGAAGACTGCATCGCTTATGAACCCAAACAAGACAGAGTGTCAGAGCACGCTCGCGTTATTCACGTCGACCTAGAAAACCGCACTGCTAAGCATGTCATGCTAAAACTGTATTTTCAACATGAGTGGATCCTCATAAGCGAAGTTACATTTGGATCAGGTAAGCAAAAAGTAAATATAATAATATATTCCACAGCAGAATTTAAGTCTCTGCTAAATTTTAAATACGGGCAATAGCAGTCGTTATGATGTTATTTAAATAAACAAACAAAACGCGAACGTCGCAAATTTATTTGAATTCATTCGCAGTCCAAATCCACGTTCAATCATTGGAATAAACATCCCTCAGACTCGCTATCGGCATTCCGAAACAGTTAATCGAATCAAATGTTTTATACAAATAAATTATTTGTTTAAATCACTCGGGGGCAAAAAAGTGAACAGAAGAGATTCATAAGCACGATTGGGTGATTTTTCGCGCGAACAAAAAGCGGGCCTCCCGGAGGGCATAGGACGGCCAGGCACACTAATAGATCCATTACTTCTCATCGGCCGCCCTTATCTTTTCGAAGCACTCTCATCCTTGCGGATATTTCACAAATTTCATCTTTCTCTAATTAATCCACAGCTCTTTCGAAGAAACCGTCTCTTAAGTGATGAATTGCTCCACTAACTAAATAAAAGCTATAATTTCTTTTTAGATAAGATTATTTCAATTCCCAATAATGATTTTAGATACTAAAGAATGTATTGATTGCATGATTTCAATTATATTGACCGACTGAAATAAAATTTCGACTAATAATTGCCAGAAAAGACATTTCAAAAAGAGGCAGACTGTTCCAGTTTATACAGCAAATCGAAAAGACTCGAACTCCATTCTCCGCATCGAAAATATTCCACAAATTTTAAAAACTGTACCAATCTATCAACTGGGGGATTTGCCGCGGGCTAACCACTATTATAACTCTGCTAGAAATTGGCTAGGCTCTCTTATAAGAAAAACTTTCCACTGCTTAATTTTTTCAAATCACTTTTATTAATAAGTACATTCATATCTTCACAAAATCAGTATAACCGCAAAGCATTACTAGTAATAGTATGTAGATCTGGTACTACCTAGTAAATGGCATAAAGCTCGCTTTCTATTACATGAGACCTAATAAGATCGGTCAAGTGAGGGTGTGAAGTGGGTTTAACAAGCACACCCCATAAGAGGGTGGGATGTTAAGAGTCTGCTAAGCTTTATTCGTAATCCTGTCCAATTAGGAAACCGTACAAGTGGATTTTTCCAACCTAATTACGGAAACGAATTAAAAAAGTACCCATTTTAACCTAACTACTAAAATTTGAAGCGCTCGTAGCGAAGTTTGCTTAGCCATTCTGAACCGATCAGCAAAGTTAAGCGACGTCCGCCTCGGTCATGACTTGGATGGGTGACCACTGGTGACGTTACTACTGAGCGCTTCCGTGCTTCGGAGGGCACGTTAAGACGTCGGTCCCGGTTGTTGTCTTAGGATGGCATTCGTTATAGCATGGTGGTAGGGCATTTTGCGAATGCCCGCCTGGCTAGCTACCACCCTCAAGTAGAAAATCTGTCGCCAAGCACTTAACGGTGTGTTCCGGCAGCTGTTCTTACTGTATCAGCTGGATCGTCCACTGCTGAGCACAGCCTCCCCTATTAAGGGGGTATTTGCCATAATCCCCATGCTTGGCAGGCGTCTTGGAGATCGCAGTTTAAGTTGGCAGTTTTTTAGAAGGCGCCGCTGCCCACCTTCCAGTATTTTCCCCTTAGTTGCCTCTTACGACACCCACGGGATGATATGGGGAGGTGCAATTCTAACCCGGCACCCTCTTCGACCACACCAGGTGAGATAGTGGTCAAAAGCTAACCTACCATGCATAAAAAAATAAAAAATTTAGGGTTGTAATAAGGTTATAAAAAATTATATTGATGTGCATGTTTTATATAAGTTTACCTTGAAAGTCATGCCACCGATTATGTGTAACTGATAAACAAAGCAACCTGTATGGGAAGAGGAGATTTTCTCCGGAATCCCCGTAGCCCCATACTTTACCACGTAGTCTACCTGCGGTGGATGACAGCGCTGCCTCGGAATTGCATGAACAACAGTATTCGCGTTCACGAATTTTAACGAAACGAACCACGAACATTCAGAACATGAACCGTATACGCATAGAGATAGGGTTCAACCGGAATGCATAGTTTAGCAAACACAACCGTTTAATTTGGTTCTGGCGTCAAAAGTGTAAATAACACATATAAAATATTAATCACAATACATTATTGAACTTATCATCCCCATTTCGACTTCGCTTTTTTCCACCAAAATTGCATGCATAATTACATTAATTGACTTCTATCTGATTCAATAAATACTTCCTTACTGACAGTTTAACGCATTAAGTTGGTAGTAATATTGTGAAAAATTGGATGAATACCCTATATTTTTTGATTACCCTTCATAATAATGATATGTAGCCTGGCATCGTCCCAGGTTGGGTAATGCAGTGAGAAATTGTAAAGGTGCACGAATTGTGCTTTAAATATATACCTGTTATAAATTGGACGCCTTTATGAAAAATATTTTTTATTTCAAGATTCTGTAACCTGTTAAATTAGTCTTAACTTTAGTCCTTCAATCAACTACTGCTGACGATATTTTCTTTAAAATTTGTTTATTGCATTATAAAACGCAAAATTATAAGAAGCTCAAGAATTAATTTCAGTACATTATAAACACATTGAACACAAAGAATAATGTTGTAATTGTGCAATAAAAAAAGAACTTGTTTACAAGAAATGTAATCGCTTTGCAGAAGATAGTATTTATTTAATGTATATCTATAAAACATCTAAAACATACGTCTACAGTAAAGTACTGTTACTATTGTAATCCGACATGCCCCGTCGTGCTTTTAACAACCTAAATTTAATTAAAACCTGTACTTGAGTCTGAAATAGTACATACTTACAGATAGGTTCGAATTCTAACCTCACCTTTGGCAGGGCTTTGACCTCACTTGCGGTGGCTTAGGCCATCGACAAAGGTCTGAAACTTTCACTTCGCCTGCAATCACTTACAAAAATCATGTGTGTTAAAAGAAGTACCTATAATCCGGCTTACAGAACTCTATAAAGTGTAGGTAGACGTTACGCAGTTGAGTTCACTAGAAGTTAAAAGGATGTCTTCGCACTGTAGTGCAGTCGTATATAATATTGTTCATGAACATACAGATTAAAAGTAGATTTAAAACAGTATTCATTAAATGTAAAGTATTCAGAATTGTTTCTTTATGGGTTTTATTATTGGCTTTGTGAAGCGCTTTATGCTGTCTAATAAATTAATAAATATCGATAGCAATAATTTTAATACAAGTAGTTTGAAATTAGTATTTCAGTTCGTGTAATCTCTACTAATTAAATAAAAATGCAAATAAACAAAAACTACTGCGACAAATATTTAAATGAAATTACGCAAATTGAATATACCATGTAGATTTTATAAAACTGATGTGATATTTACGTAGTTTCTGGATATTGCAAATAACCCAACCACATATACGAAAACGCGAGCGAGGAAAGTACAATATGTTTGAGTTATGTCTTTCAAATACACTATAGATATGATGAAGGTGTTCTCATGTATTTTATTGAAATACGGAAAATATTGTTGAATAGAAAATTAGCAATTATAACATAGAAATAGTTGTTTAGGTGAAAATTATCAATAGTAGTGTTTCATTGAGCTAAATTGTAGGAGGTGCGATTCGGGTATAACCAAAGACTTCTGTCTTGCATCCGTTTGCGGCATCAGGCTACGTTTGTGCCAGCAGTCGAACCTTTTTCTTCTATGATAGTATAAGTAGAAGTGGTGAAGTGCCTAACAAACATCAGACATACTCAATTTTGACTTCACAGTCAAATTACTCGCATTGGAGGTTCTAAGCAGATGTATGGAAGTAGATTCAATCTTCCTTCCTTACACGTACTTGTTTTTGTCCTTTGCTGCTTTTCTAATTTCCTTTAAAACGTGCCTGATAACCTTTTTTCTACAAGGTTTGATTATATATTCTGAACACGAAATCCATTAGTAGGTAAATATCAAACAATGATTCTATACGCATCACATGTAAATATACAACGTGAGTACAGCAGATTAAAGCATTACCTCCGTTTCCAGTATTTTCATTTTTCCTGTCATTATAAAACCATATGCAAAATTTGGTTGATACAACATTTTTTTTCCACTTTGCTGTAGGTATATCCCACCTTCTAAGCACTGACACATATAATTCTTTACGTAGTTAATATATACCTTGTTTCTCCAGTTCCTGCCCTGGTTTTATACCTCTTAAAATGTATATATACTGCATATTTTTTATGTGATTGTGATAGAACGTGCACGAGGCCCACCTGTTGTTAAGCGGATTAACTTCTGCCTATAAGAGATGAATTTCATCACAAGACGAATTGCACGGCGTCCGTCACCCTGAGACTTACAGTTGTTGATTATGTCTTATATGCATAATTTTACTGGCTCTGAACACACTGCTGCCGGAACACACTGTTAGGTGCTTGGCGACAGTTGCTAGCCAGGCGAGCATTAGCAAAATGCCCTTCCACCATGCGGTGAAGCTCAAGCCAGCTGTGGGGATCGAACCGTGAACCTGCAGCGCGGCAGTCCATAGCTATTATCGCTCAGCCATGGTTGCTTATTTATACTCAATTATAATTAACGTGTCATTAGGAAAACTTAATAACATGTTAACCAAGCCGTGTTGTTACAATAATGTTTTTAATTTTACTAATGACAAGCAGATGCATGATTTATACTCGTAATAACCTGTCGAATATGTTTTTTTTATATTGTCTGTCCACAATTGTTTCACATAAGAAAGTTTAAACCGATTTCAATATCTTGTGTATATATTCTGGAACCTAGTAACTACTGTGATAAACTTGCCCCGATTATGTAATAGCTCCGAGTCACTTCTCAAATTACCATATGTACCAGGTACATGTGCTCAACGATACGAACCTATAACTACCCTCAACGATAACCTACAAAAACAACCGAGGCAGCAGCTAGTAATAACTTCCACGTGAACTCGTCATAGTATCGTCGGACTTTGTCACTGGATAGTATAGTATTTCTCCCGGCGTCGATACAAAGTTCGCTCACAATTCAAAGACATCAAAGATATTTCATTCGATTTCAAAAGCGTACTATTCATCGCAAAGTTCTCCTACGGTAACTTTTGCAATATAATCCCGCACCAAATTGGAATTCAGAGCAAGCTTTTAATATAATCACTTTAAGATCAATAAACACTATGTGTTTGATTACTATTATCAATTTGCTGTCTCTCATCATTTGAATACTATTATCATGATCAGATGCGTCATCTTTGCTATATTGTGAAGTTAGCGCAGCAAGTAGTAGTATTTACCATGCAGAGTGCTCGCGTGGTATCATGTATATTTTGAATTATAAAAAAATATAGTAAAAAATTGTTACTTTTCATTTTATATATACCAAATCTTACTATCAAGACTGGTTTCTTAATTTAATTTCTATGTTTAAGCTAATCACGACTCCCTATATTATGTATGAATAAAGAAAAAAATATATAATAATAACAAATACTTTTAAAAGTATCCTAAAAATATTAAATAATATTTAAATAAAACACTTAAAAAAGCATAAAATTATATATCTAGTGACAATTTCGCCTAATTTTCCTGTTATCTACGTGACGTCACAAACATCACGCAGCCTAACCGGAAGAATACCCCTTAAAAAAGGCATAAAATTATATAGATATATAATTTTATGCTTTTTTAAGTGTTTTATTTAAATATTATTTAATATTTTTAGGATACTTTAAAAGTATTTGTTATTATTAAATATGGATTTCCGCAAAGTAACGCCTGAATCTATCCATTAAAAAAATATATAATTGCAAATTGAAGATATGTAACTTAACGTCGCCCTAGTACTTGAATGGCTAACAGGCCATTTTTTACCAAAATGACTTTTTTATTCCCATTCATAGACAAGTTGATTACGCGTTGTTCAATATATATTATTTGGTTTTATTTCTAATATTACCTTTCAGAACTAGCGAAAATAAAATACCCTATCTCCGATTCTCAAATTGTGTTGAGTGCTTGTTTGCCTGAACGCCATATTTTGCTCAACCGAACGCATCCAAACATTAAGCTTCGTTCTTGTATGCCCAACCACCATCAACCGACCAATCATCTGAATGAGACGCGGCGCCATCTTATTTGTTATGATTTGAGTCTAGCAGCGATATTGTATCAAATATTACATTATTAATAGTTTAAATGATAAAATATTTTTAATAAAGTGCTCAGATTTGACAGAATTTACTATAAAAGCAAGTTACATGCACAGTGCATTGGATTTAGAAAGTTACGTGTAGATTTCGTTGAAATTATTTAGTTTAAGTGTCTGAATTAGGAGTGCACTGTGCATACAGGCTGATTTTATTTGTTGTAATAAGTTTTTTTGCTCTATCGGTGATGTGAAATCTATATTTAAAAAATGGTAGATATATTTCTTCAATCTAATCACAATAAATAATCTACTAATTCGCAAATTTGAATATTCTTTTAATTATAATATAATATAAATTAATATATATACAGAGTTATTGAAAAAATGCTAAAAACCTCTTAGTTGACTTTCTTTCGAAAACTGTATCAGCTGGATTGTTCACTGCTGAATACAGGGGAGGGGGGGGGAGGTTGCCATAATCCCCACGCTTGACCGGCGTCTTGGGGATCACAGTGTGCAATATAATGAATGATGGTGTACTGCTGACCACAGCCTCCCGTTTGTCATAATCCCCACGCTTGGCATGCGTCTTGGTGATCGAAGTGTGCGATATAATGAACGATCGTCCACACCTGAGCATTGCCTCCCCTATTATTGGGGTTTCTCATAATCCCCACGCTTGGCAGGCATCTTGGGGATCGTAGTGTGCGTTATTATGAACAAATACTGTATCAGCTGGATTGTCCACTGCTGAGCAAAGTTTTTCCCTATTGAGGGGGGTTTGCTATAATCGCCACGCTTGGCAGACATCTTGGGGATCGCAGTGTGGTATAATTAACGAATACTGTTTAAGCCGGATTGTCCACTGCTGAACACAGCCTCGCCTATTATGGGGTTTTTCATAATACCCACGCTCGCCAGGCGTCTTGGGGATCAAAGTGTGCGATATAATGAATGATGGTCCACTCCTGAACACTGCCTCCCCTATCATTGAGGTTTCTCATAATCCTCACGCTTGGCAGGCATCTTGGGGATTGCAGTGTAATATAATGAACGAATACTGTATAAGCTGGATTGTCCTTTGCTTAACACAGCCTCGCCTATTATAGGGGATTGTCATAATCCCCACACTCAGCAGGCGTCTTGGGGATCGAAGAGTGCGATATGATAAACGATGGTCCACTCCTGAACATTGCCTCCCATATTATTGAGATTTCTCATAATCCCCACGCTTAACAGGCATCTTGGGGATCATAGTGTGCGCACTTATGAACAAATACTGTATCAGCTAGAGTTTCCAGTGCTGAGCACAAACTTCTCTATTAAGGGGGTTTGCTATAGTCCTCACGCGTGGGGATTATGACAAACCCCATAATAGGTGATTATGGGGTTTGTCATAATCCCCACGCTTGGCAGGCATCTTGGGGATCGCATTGTGATATAATTAAGCGATACTGTATAAGCCGAATTGTCCACTGCTGAACACAGCCTCCCCTAATATGGGGGTTTGTCATAATCCCCACGCTTGGCAGGCATCTTGGGGATCGCATTGTGATATAATTAAGCGATACTGTATAAGCCGAATTGTCCACTGCTGAACACAGCCTCCCCTAATATGGGGGTTTGTCATAATCCCCACGCTCGGCAGGCGTTTTGGGGATCGCAGTATGCGTTATAATGAACGAGTACTGTATCGGCTGGATTGTCCACTGCTGATCATAGCCTTTTCCATTAAGTGAGGGTTTGCTTTAATCCCACGCTTAGCGTGGGGTCTTGAGTATCGCAGTGTACCCATTTTCTGGTTATTTACTATTGTTGTTGTTCTGGGGAGTAACATTCTAGCCCGGCATCTCACGGGCACTTATTGTAATGAAGGAAAACTGAACATGCTGTATATTAAAAATGATGGTTGTTCAGACAAACAAGCACGTAACTGACACTCAATATGAGTGCCCTGAATTCTGATCATTGTGCCTTATATACCTTTTACGCAATTTAGTTTGAGGTATTTTGTCCAACCTCCACGTATAAATTGAAAATATGCAGTACTTGGCTAATATTTTAATGATATATATATATTTCCAAAAAGAGTTTATCTATACCAATCATATATAAGCATTCGTTGTTATAAAATTTCCCTGTATCGATAGCAAACTAAAATTAATGTCTCCTGTAAAATTTGCTTTCTGGTCGTTCGGCTATTCAAGCACTAAGGCGGCGTTAAGTTAATGTCGTCATTCAAATGGCAGCATTATATTAATTTATAATCTATGTTCCTACCATTTACAAATCAGTTCATCAAAATCACTTTGAGGAATGGCCGCCCACGTTCTTTGTAACAAGTCAAAAAGCTGTTGTGGGCTATGCACCGCATCCATACTTGGCAGAGCTCTTCTTTGTAGCATATTCCATGCATGTTCAATGTGGTTGAGGTCTGGCAATTGAGCCAGCCACGGCAGAACGTTGATGCGAGCATCGGCAAAAGTGCTAGTTACGACTCTAGCCGTGTGTGGACGTGCAATATCGTACATTAGACAAAACGAATTACCCAAACAGCTTCGCAAAGAGAAGATCACTTCTGAAACAATACTCTCCGCATAAATCTGAGCATTGAGGTTGCCCCTGATCCAAATGAGATCTGTTCTTCCACCGATCCAAATACCGGCCCAAACCTTTATTGTGCCCCCTCAATATGGGTGAACTTTTTGACAATATTTGAAACGTTCCTGACGTCCAGAGCTCCTGCAAACTCGAGAACTTCTTGTATCAGGTCGCAAATATACACAATTACAATTAAAAATAATATCCTCTATTGCGATAATACTCTTAAACGTACTTGATACCTAGGCACTTTTGATGTGTGTAAACCAGTGATCTACTTGCTTTCATTTGTGTCGATTTCACCTGTATTACATAATATCGAGACAATAAGTTTACGATGGAAGCTCTCATTTACAATGAAATCAACGATATCTAATGCTATGATGATCTGATTGCTTGAACATTTTTTTTCGTCGTTTATTTAACTTCATCACTGGCTCCTACGGTTTTAAATCTGTTTTTAAGTTCTGACGCAAGTTGCAGTACACTTCATTAGCAGTACAATTAGAAATTAGTACAGAATTAAGCCGCTCTTGGCACCCCTCCTGCTACGAGTATTAAACTGGCACCCAGCCGTTTACACTTACCTCTGTTTAGTTAAGACCTAGTTTTGAATTCTTGTTTTGGTTCGCATTTGCTTTCATACGTATACTATTGTCATACTTTACTTCCAACTCTTTTTGCACTACAGTTGTGAATGAGGGCAATCAAATTATTCATTAAACGAACCAAGTAGGACAAACACCATATGTGTTCTATAACATAGGATACCATGACTATTCCTTTGTCAGTCTATTAAATATGGCCCGGGAACTAGCACCAACAATTACTGCGTACACCGGTGGATTGCTCTCCGAGCAGACGCAACCCGCGACTCTATTGTGACTCACAATTAGTCGTGCTCGAGACACCCATTCATTTTCCTAAGTGTCTGAAACGCCTCCTTTCTTGTGATAATTCAACCTTTATATAATACGCTTCTTGGCGCTGTGCTGATGTGGAATAAATTCTACGTTATATCAAACCCTTGAATTCGCTCAGAAGGAATCTTTGTCAATTAGTGTGATGACACACCTGAGATAAATTTAAATCTTTTCAACGATCACTCGTTTTGTCTTCAATCTAAATTAAACTTTTTAACTCAACTTAAAAATATAACACTAGTATATTACGAATTGTCATTCAACCCTTCAGACTTAAAAAAAGGTAATTTCTTAAACAAACCACAATAATTGACTTTGAGTAAGGCAGTCCGATTTTAGCAACGATGTTAATTGATAGAAGTTTCACGTATCCGCCAGTTACCGTCAAACAAGGCTATTCACCTCATTGGAGCTTCGTGTAACTGGATCGCCTGCAGGTCCCATGCATAAATGCCTTTCACCCTCTACACAGGCTATTGTTATGCGGATTTGTTGTCTGACTCACTACACTCCACTCCATTCCGACCTGTGCCGCCACGCCGTGCACACCTGTCTACAGCTCCGCCAGTATCTCCCAGTGAGACCGCAATAGTCCCCGCACTATTGCCGTCTCACTCGGGTCATCGTTCCGACGCTAGTTGCAGACCAGTGCCTTGGAATACGCAGTCCTGACGAAGTTTTTGTTTTGTGTGCAGAAGCTGAGCAGCCGCCGAACGCCGAGCAACGCGAGCTACGAGCTCGCCGTGCCGTCGCGCAGAGGCGCTCTAAGACGTCTGGCATTACCACCTACCCAGTCCCTTGTTTCGGACGAACAACATCATATCGGGCTGGTGGTCTTGCTTCGACCGCACTTTTCGGTGCGCATTTCACCACTTTACTATCCGACACAACATAGTAACAGTCGCGTAACAACACACTTTGTGCTGTTAAGCGACGTCGTTCAGGCGTGGGGTAGCGTCAGCCAAACCCGTCTGAACGATCAAATCCGCCATTTGCTGCGGTCGCAGTGTGACACCCTACGGTGACAACGGCCACTGTTGTTGTTTTGGTTTAACCTTGCACCGTGGCCTTTCCCGCTTCACGGGTCAGCCGAAGCAAGCTGGGCTCCGGAATTCTGGCCTTGGGGTCACCCCTAGTCAAACCCGGAGTAGCGCTTAGGAGCACCCCTCTCCGCCGAGAAAAAAGCTCGGAGAGGGTACACAACTAGGGCACACCGTAGGTACACACTCCCTCTCACACAGTGAGCTCACAAGGTGTGTGAGGGAATTCAAACCCTGGATAGGGCGTCCTGAGTATTCCCCTCAGGATGCAGTCCCGTCCCTCTAACGGTGAGGTGCAGGTCCTTCAGACCTTCGCCCTCCGCCACCCCGATCTATACGTTGCACATATGCAACTCCTAGAAGAGGAAGAGAATGCCCGCTTCACGGACACTCTCATCGCTCCCTCCGGGACTTCAAACCCGGAGGCCAACGTCCCTCCTCTGACCCGGTCCTTCTCAGAGGACAGTCCGCTTTCGCCCGCTCCGGGCCCAGACAACAGACGCACGGTGGCAGCCCCTCCCCGTGAGAGGTCTCGCTCGCGCTCACCGATCGGGAGGCCAGCGAGCACCCGTCCCTCCATCGCCGTTGTAGAGCCCACTTCGGACTCCGAAGCGGAGATGGAGGTAGATCCGAGTCGCGCCTTACGCACTGACTCGGACTCAGATAACGACGGCTATACCGTCGTAGATAGAAAGCGCAAGCGTGCTCCTAAAGCCGCTAGTTGCGCAACTTCCGCCCCTCCCGCCAAGGCACCCGCTAAGGCCCCCGCCTCCGGCAAGAAGCCGACCCCCGCCCCGCGCCCCGCGTCTCCTCCCTCCGCTCCGGCCACCACTGCCGCGTCCCCTCAGGACGCGAGCGCGCGCCGCGAAAAACCGCCTCCGCCCCTGTTCATTCAGGACAAAACCAAATGGGACATGCTGTCCCGTTTAGTTTCGGATCGTGGGATCCATTATACTAATGCCCGCTCCACGCAGCAGGGCATTAAAGTCCAAGTCTCCTCCATTAGCGACCACAGAGCGCTAACAAAACTCCTCCGCAACGAGAGCATAAGTTTTCACACTTATGCGCTCGAAGAGGAGAAAGTCCTCCGAGTGGTCATCCGCGGTGTGCCCAAGGAGGTACATACCGATTCGGTATGTGCCGACCTGAAGGCACAAGACTTCCCCGTACATGCAGTTCACCGCATGTACAGCGGGAAGGACCGCAGTCCCTACGATCTAGTACTCGTAGTACTAGATCGTACTCCTGAAGGCAAGGCCATTTTTAATTTAAAAAAGGTCTGTGGCCTCTCAGGACTCGATGTCCAAGCCCCATACAAGAATGGGAGTCCCTCGCAGTGCCACAACTGCCAACTATACGGGCACGCCTCCCGATTCTGCTTCGCTCGCGCTAGGTGCGTTAAGTGCCTAGGCGATCACGCGACAGCAGCGTGCACTCGCACCCGGGATTCGCCGGACCCACCCAGCTGTGTGTTATGCGGCGCTCAAGGGCATACCGCGAATTACCGTGGTTGCCCTAAAGCACCACGAGTGAACCACAGGGTGGCAAGGCATAGGCCAACCCGTCCCTCTTACGACCGTTACCAACGGGTAAGCCCCAAACTAACGGTAGTACCTGCCTCACAGGTAACACCCGCGCCGCTCCCAGCCCGTAACGCATGGTCTAAACCACCCAGTATGGTTAAGACCGTCGCTACCGCCCGCGCCCCGGCCCGCGCGCCCGCACCCGCGCCCGCACCCGCACCCGCCCGCGCCGCGGCCCCTGCCCGCGCACCGGCCCCGGCTCGCCCCGCGCTCCCGGCACCCGTCGCCAACACCATTCGCGCGCCTCCCCGCGCCGCTTCCCGGCCACAAGCTCCACCTATGCCATTGATGGCTGCCCCTCTTCAAGAGGCAATCAACCTAGTCAGCGATCTGGCTATGTCGGTTGACATCAATGAGGTACAAGAGCTATTCCACAAGATGCAATACGCTCAATCCCCAGCGGACGTGATCCAATACACATTGGAACACGCGAATTTACTTAGCGCCCTTAAGCGCTTCGTTCCCCAGGCCCCTCCCCAGTACAACCACTATGGGTAGTACAACCGAACGCACGAAACCGTACTCAGTTTCGTTAGCGTCATTTAACGCTGACGGCCTCTTCAAACAACGTGACCTCGTCCACGACTTTTGTTGTACCCACCTTATCGACATCATATGCGTGCAGGAAACCTTTCTAAAACCGGGGAAGGCGAACCCTAGGTTTGCCAACTACAGAACGGTACGTGATGATAGAGTGAACTCCCGTGGGGGAGGCACTCTTATCTATTACAAAAGGTCCCTGCACTGCATTCCCCTACCTACCCCGACTCTTGTTAATATGGAAGCATCTTGTTGCCTCCTAGCTATGACTGGTCATCAACCTATAGTCATAGCATCCTGTTACCAAGCTTGCAAAAAGCCGATCGTCCGAGCTGACTTAGAAGCCCTATTCTCATTAGGAAGCGCCGTCATTCTGATTGGCGACTTCAACAGTAAGCACATCCTATGGAATTGTAACGTCAACAATCCCAGAGGTATTGCACTTGAAAACCTAATCGCAGAACTTAACTTTGACATAATTGCGCCCACTGAGCCCACTCACTACCCTTATATGGCAGACCACCGATCTGACTTGCTTGACATGGCACTATTCAGAGGCGTAACACTCCGGTTACGCTCCATAGAAGTGGTTCACGAGCTTCACTCTGACCACCGACCCATCATACTGCGACTAGGTCCCGACCCAACGACTGACCTCCCCCGCCCCACTAAGACGATAGTGAACTGGAAGCAAGTAGGCGATGCCCTAAAGGCTATCAGTTCACCGGACCTAGACAAGATCCCTGACGACATCCTGACAAAAGATGACGTAACCCTTGCGATCGATTCGTTCACCAATCACCTCTCCACCGTAGTAGGTGCATCCGCAAAGGAGGTCATAGTGCCGGACGACCGGCGCCTTGTCATTCCAGCGGATGTGAGACGATTGGTGACGGAGAGTAAAGCAGTGACCCGACATTACGACTCTTACCCCAGTAAAGAGAACAAAACTAAGAAACGCCACTTTGAACGCATGGTTCAAAGTCGCATGTCTGAGTTGCGTGATCAACAATGGGGCGATAAACTTTCAAACCTCGTGCCAAGCCACCATGCTTACTGGGACTTGGCGCGAGGCTTGAAAGGAAGTAACCATAACGACATGCCTCCCTTATACAGACCAGTCCCACTAGTCCCAGCGTTCTTTGACGAAGACAAAGCTGAGTGCCTAGCTGATAGCCTAGAGGCTCAGTGTTCCCCTAACGTAGATCACGTTGACCAAGCTCACCTCGATTCGGTGGATGCTGAAGTCGAACGTAAAAGCTCTGTGGTCACCTCTGAACTCCCACCAATCACCTTAGCGACTTACGCTGAGGTGGAGAGACTGATCAAGGCCCTCCGACCGCGCAAATCCCCCGGTGCCGATGGCATCTCCAACAGGGTTCTTAAAACCCTCTCTCCTCCTCTCATCCATCTCTTAGTCAGCATCTTCAATGCTGCTATGAGCCACTGCTTATTCCCAGACACCTGGAAATGTGCAAATGTCATTGGCATTCACAAACCAGGCAAAAGCTCATCTGACCCCACCAGTTACCGCCCCATCAGCCTCCTCAGTGCCTTAGGCAAACTTTACGAGCGGTTACTTGCAAACCGTCTCCAGTCCCATGCTAAGGAACACCACCTTATCCCAGATGAGCAGTTTGGCTTCAGACCCGGACACTCATGCGTCCAACAGGTGCACCGCCTCACGGAGCACATCATTGAGGGCTTCAATAAGTACCCCAAACCCCAGACTACGCTAGCAGTCTTCCTCGACGTAGCGAAAGCTTTTGACAAAGTCTGGCACAACGGCTTGATCTACAAGCTATACCAATTTGGCGTGCCAGAACGTCTTGTGCTCATCCTACAAGACTTCCTTAAAGCCAGAAGCTTTCGCTATCGCGTGGAAGGCACCCTCTCCTCCCCCCACCCAGTCAGAGCCGGAGTCCCTCAGGGCTCCGTGCTATCACCTATTCTCTTTGCACTGTATACCAGTGACATCCCACGCTCTCAGCCCAAAGTATTCCTAGCCCAATATGCGGATGATACCGCCATTTACACCACTGGGTGGCATATCAACAGACAGTCCTATTTCGTCATGCAACGGGCCATCACCGAGATCGGTGACTGGTTCCGAAAATGGCGCATCGCGGTCAACCCAGCTAAAAGCACAGCTATGTGCTTTACTGAGAAGACACGCTCCCCTTACCCGAAACCGCTTATTTTGTTCGACGAACCCATTCCCTGGGTTCCTAGAACAAAATACCTCGGAGTCACCCTTGATCGTCATCTCACCTTTAACGATCACATAACAACCGTCCGTAACAGAGCGGCCTTCATAATGGGTCGCCTTGGTCCCCTACTTCGCAAAGAGAGTAAAATGTCTCTTAGTAATAAGAAGACACTTTACACTGCCTGCATCCGCCCCATCATGACTTACGCATCAGTAGTGTTTAGTCATGCTAGTGAGGCCCACCTTCATAAACTTCAAGTCATCCAAAACCGTTTTCTTCGTAATGCAACCGGCGCCCCGTGGTATATCCGGAACACCGAGTTGCATTGCGACTTAAACCTTCCCTCTCTAGCGCAGTTCAATAAGGACTGCGCCCGCCGATACTTTGATCGAGCGCCCCACCACCCGAACCCATTGGTTGTCCAGGCATCGAACTACTCGACTGCCTCTTCTATCCCATTTTTCAAACCCCCCCGTCGCCGACCACGGCAGGTATTAGACGACCCGGATGACCCCATCGCAGCCATTACATTGGCAGCTTTAGCGTTATCCGCAAGTCGTCGAGGTAAAATCCCCAGGTGTGAGGTAATCAGAGGTCACACAATCAAACACCGAGCTCGCCGGCGAGCTCGAGGCAAAAACAAGGTCACGATAAATTGCTCTCCAAATAGTCAAAGAGTATTATTCAGTAGGGCCCAATTGTGCAACACTGCAGTTGCACAGAGGCATTTTGCTCCGATCCCCCCCATGTCTCTCGACAGCGAGACAAGCCGAGGTCCGAACCACAGTGGTGCCCTTGAGCTCGCTGTCAACCCCTCCTATAGTAGCGGTACGTTTTCGGCGTCCGCAGGAGACGGAGGTAGAAAGCGCTTTTCGCCTTCTACGCCCGTCTCGGGAGAAGTGCCTTCGGCACTTCTCCCTCCCGGGCTATTGTAGGGCCAGGCCCTCGCCCAAAACCCGGTGGAGCTGGACGACCGCACAGGCGGTAGCCAGCATCTATGTCCTCCCTAAACAAACAACAACGATTTGTTGTCTAAGCTTATTGTGTAAGACTACCTGATTCGATTCTATTATCTAGGACACAATTGGTCGGCAAAGGTACACTCTTTGCCGAGATTTATGACTATAGCTATATTGTAGTTCGTGCAGGTATATATTAAAAAGTGACACATATTTCCATATTGAAATAAATATCCGTACGTGAGAAACAAATCATTACTAATTTGCTGCAGTCCTGGTGTACCACTTTTCTTCTATTTCAATCTTATCGCATGTTCGTCTTTAGAACCTCAAACTAGACTTTCTTTAAAATGTCTCCCAATTGGATAGAGTGGCAGGTTACTGAGACGATTATCATTAATAGTTATCATTTGGTTGATTTTATCTTCAACATTTAATATTTAGATACATTCGTTAATCAATTGTATCATTAGCTCATCTGTGAAAGTAACTTAAAAGTAAACATTTTTTATGCCAACAGTATTGACTACAATTAATGCTTCGGCTGAATTCTTGGAGGAGTACTATAGGACGGATACACCTCCATCATCAAGAAAGAAAAGGAATTCATCCATGAGAGTATCTGTGGGGTTGGCTTGTGGTGCACTAGTTGGAGGAGGAGCCTTTGTGGCGTTCACAGCTGTGCTACTTACTAAAAAGACACGTCGAAGGATACCGAATATGCTTAAAAAGCCATTCTGCCCCTCATTGAGGAACAATTCAAATTCTCGCAATAATCGTAGAGCACCCAGACTAGCACTGGCACTGGCTAATTGTCCGCCTATCCACATGCTAAGGTAAGAATATTTTGAAAAACTATCTCAGTAAATGTCTACGTATTGATTTTAACAGGCAGGTGTTTTTTATTTGTCTCTTGAAAAGAAGAGTTACGGAAGTTATTTCTAATTATGTCAATTTGGAAAATGAGTTCTGGACTTATGATGTAATAAATAGTTCGGCTAAATAAGATGAATGAACTGACTTATTTATCTCTCACTCTACTTAAATAAGACTGTTCCATAATCACACCTTTTGTTGGATATTGGTTGCAACTCGAAAGCCAAATGTTAAAACATAAATTCCATATTACTAATGACATAGTTGCAAGACCATTTTAATAGTATAGTGTTGAATTATAGCAACAGTATTGGTTTACTGGCAGCAAAGTGGTCGAGCCGAACTTGGCATCGGAAGTCCGTAAACTTTATCAGACGAAGCGCCTTTGCAGAAGTCTATCGAAACTAATTAGTTCAATTCAAAACCCTTCAATAGTTTGCGATACAAACAGACGTTACTTGTACTGAGACGTATAAATCGTACATATATATTACGTATAATACTTCGTAGGACCCAAACTTTATGTATAAGTTGGGCTATAATTTGTCTTGCGTCAAAATAGGAAGGAAAATAAAACAGGTCAATTAATAATAATTATTTTATCAAACGTTGTCCCTACAATCTATATTGCTTTTATACAAACACAGATCATAAAATACTCCCAATCAAATAGCGGTTCTGTTAACATACTGATAACTAAAAATATCAATAGTTATATACTTATTACCTTTTTTTTCAACTGTGACGGTTAGTGTAATGTAATATTTTATTTTATTATACTTAATATTGTGTCAGTATTTTTGGTAAAAATATCAATGTTAAGGTTTATATTGTTGCGTCAGGCATCATTCGCAATGAAAATCATACGCGGTACTTCAGCACACTAAGACTTATTTTGAATTCCATAGTTTAATTTTGATGGTAAATTATAAGAACACCTGGTGTCATAATGTATTATCACACCACGACAGATCCCTCTAAAATAAACTGCTTTACTATAATAAAAGCAGAGATTAGACAAGATACAATTATTCCATATCATAACAGTCACAAACTAACATATTACTTGACTAACATTGACGTCAAAAACCGAAAATCGTCAACTATAACACCAGTATAATAAACATTTAATGATGTAACAACTATAGTAGTTTGTATTTCTGTCTATTTTAATGCTGTTATATTATATTTGTGATTGAACTCTGATTGTTTGTCATCAGACCTGCCGTAGTGGATGAGGATTACAGAGAACCGTATAACATCTGGAGGGAGACTCTAGGCCGCCGTGATAAACGAGAGGTCCACGACCAGAATGAATATAACGGTTAGTATCATCCACTGTGTAATATTAGGTTATGACTTGTTATATTGCGTTTTGTTGCAATATGTTCCTGATTGAAAGTTATAGATGTAATTCGTTTTTATTTGCTGCCATAATAAAAATAATAGCCCTAGATAATGTTTTTATTAGCTTGCCTTGCCATTTTCTACATGTTTCTTAGCTGATTAATGAATTTAGTAATACTTACTGAATCATTAAAATGGTTATTAAGATCGGAATTATAATGGAGAAATCGCACAGGTTACACGAAAAAAAACATACATACTAATAAATGAAATCTTTGATTCGATTTTCTTGGTTTGCTGTTGATTGTCCGATATCACATTTTTAAACAAGAATACGAAGGCACATTTTTAATAGTGCAGCATCATTGGACATATGTATACTGACAATGGTCTATCATAATTTAATAGACATACTTAGAAAATAAAGTTATCCTTGTATTGTCTACATTGATGATATTACGCTCATAATTAAGCAAACATGCACTTAAAAAAAATTACAATAATAATGCAAACTATTTGATCTTATTTTCACCATAAAAAACAAAACAAATTAATGTATATTATAAAACATTATTTATTTAGCCTAAACAACGCTTCAGACATCCTTCGCCAGTCGCTCGTATAAATCCAAGCGTGCATTTTCCGAAAACCTGTTCACTATTTTTTCAAGCGCCTTTACATTGTAAGGGGTTCCATTATCCTCAGCTCAGGGGCATCATCTTTTCATATGGGCCTGAACAATGGGCGCGTTCCTCGACGGACGTCCGGTCGGCGTCGTAACGAGCACCCCATCTCACGCCTCTTTTAAAAGTATTCGATACCCATAAATGAATCTTACATCACACAGTATTATTACCTAGTCCTGCAATATTAAAATGGTTTTCACTTTTCATGCTTCTAAAGTTCTTTTTTATACTCGGTGCGAACTAACCGGACCAAAGCGGTTTTTGGTTTGGTACATAAAAGCCAGTTTTTTTAAAGTGCATATACATATACCTTTTTTAAATATTGTATGAGGCACATTTTGATATATATTTCATGTAGGAAGTTTGCCTAGGTGTTTCATAATACATATAGATCAGGGGTATTATTGAAAATATAGACATAAGTTTTATAAAAGTAATGACACTAAAAAAACTTTTTAGAGATATTATTATTATTATTATATGCTTTTTTCTTACTATTGAAGTGAAAATCTGAGTGTATAACTTGTGCATAAAATCCCATTTTAGCCTCAACTTTAATATCGAATGTCTCCTTTTGCTCGGTCTGCTAAACGTCTTGACTAAAGTTAATATTATCCCTTCATTAGATGTAAACCTATTTTTGTAAGGTTCAATTATTGTTAATTTAATTCATAAGTTTTTCATGCCAGATGAAAGGTTAAAATGATCAAGAAGCTGAGTCTAAGAGCATATATATTTACGTAGAGTAAATAATATGTGAAACGTGGCCTCTAACTATGGGCCTTATATGTAAGCTCAAAGTTACATACAGAAAATTAATTAATAGAAAATTTTAAAATCTTCCTTCTAATAACATTATTACTCTTGTACATAATGCAAAGGTATCCTATCATAAAAAATAGCATTATTTTCAAAAGGAAATTTATTTATTCCTTGAACATATAGAAATCATTAGGCCGTATCGTTGCCAAGAACCCGAGAGGCATCTGGAACGGGGAAAGTAACAATCCAGTGCAAGAGCTCTTTAGATGCTAACGAGTGCAGTCGAGTAGCGTGGCGAGTGCCGCGGTCGAGCTAACTAGCGCCTGAGGAAAAAATACACTGGAATTATGCTGCCGGTGGTAGTTTACATAACAGTTTACTTTTTCAATTCAATGTTCCGTTTCATCGCCTTTCGTCTCCCGTTTATTTACAGCACCCCTAACGGGGGAGTCCTTTATTCAGTGGTGGACGCCATGACTGTAATAGTATTATAAAATGAACCATATGCAATATCTCTCTTTGTATAATTATACATTTGAATACCTATACTCAACTTGTGAGGGCGTCAGTAAGCGGAACTATGAAACAAGGATGATCCAGTCTCGACGGGTATGGACTGCCGCCTACGAATAAATATGTAAAAAAGTATAACTCTTATACAGTTACCGCGTTTCAGACTCATCAAGTTCACAATTAACAAAACACGTACAATCTTCTAAATTCAATTGAATTGGTCACGTGAAGGTAACGTTGTTGCGCCGCACGGTAAACTTTTTAAATCACGTCCGCGTCTGCGTTCTTTTGTTTTTGAGCCTGACTCATATTTCTTTATATAATTATTTAATCGTCGATTACCGCGCAGGGGTTCCAAAACTCAACGTAGCTTCTACGTAAAAAGCAATGAAACAAAAATAACACACAAAAATGTTTTACAATTATTACGGATCAAGTAGATACATAATATAAACCATTCGTTGTATAAAATTAATATTTTATGGAATAAAAGAATGAAAATATCGTTTTATTATAACGAACATTTGTTATACTTGTTTGAGCTCAAACCACACGGGGGCGGACTTTTATTTGAGGGTAAAAAAACACGCGCCAGAGTAGTTTGTTCATTTGAGAACGTAGTATTGTTTACAATTAGGGTCAGGACCCCATGGATTACATCCTGACTTTATTACGATCCCGGATGAGTTGTTTCGTGTACAGATGAATGAGGAAACGCACGGTCTAATACCTTGTCGCAATCGAAAAGTTCATGCTTACTTTGATTTTTAATGTAAACTTTATAACATGTACTGCGACAGAGGACTATCATGCTCATAATTATCTCTATATTAGGTAGGATAGCATGCCGGTTATAGAGGTATTTGGATTAGGTTGTTTTTTTTCTGTTCTCTTTTGTTTATAGACGCAGTTGCAGATCTGCATTTATTTTAAATTTTAATGCACAAAGCATCCTTATTTTTAATTAAATTCCAGTCTGAATTTCGTTTCGTTCATAGATTATTTGTAACACATGTACATATATTGTTCTTAGAAATTAAGTAGGGAAATTTTGAACGACACGGATATCGTACCCGTTATACTTAGCTGAGTCAGGCGATATGACCTCAGAACACACAACACTTGTTATAAAGCACCGCAATAAATAGCAGCCTAAGCAAACGCCACTAAAGATATAGGCCATCCGTTCTTATTTATGTTATTTGTTGCACAGAGATCTGCGAGGACCCAGAGTTTCCCCGACCTTACATGATGAAGCGGCCTGACCCCCATGAGAATTTCTACGCTGCCACCGACATTATACACCATGTAAGTAATATTCCTAAGCGTTAACGTCTTGCTTGTCTTAAGATAATAAAGGAGTTCAATTTAGAAAACCGATATAGGGACGTCTATGTTGCTTTGAGCTATTTATATGAGTTTACATGTTGAAAACTCTATTTATATGAAAGGACGTCACGAGTGAGATGTATGTTTGTGACATTTAAAATCGCAGACGCAAATGAATCGTATATGATGAATTATAAGCAAATTCAAATTTAAGAACCTTGTTAAAACCATTTTGTGTCAATTAATTAAACAAGGAATCTCTACGCATTTTTACATACGGTATCTATTTCATAATGTGAAAATAGCCGGTCGAAAAGATTTGCAAAATTATTGTTCTGTTTTTGTACAAAACTTTTACAATTTCCAGTTTGTCTAGAATTATTTTCACTATTTAAAAAATTCAAGACCCGTATACCCTATTTAAGCATTATATTTTAGGTCTATCTTTTTTTATGAACAGCGCTACAATCGGAAATGAGTGTTAGATGTGATACCCAAAGCGGTTTATATAAAATATTTTTAGCATTATTTCATATCGATGATACGACCGACCTAAAATGGCAGGAAAATAGACTGAACGTGCACCTAACAACTGTTGAAGTGATAAATGACAATCTATTTTTCAGTTTTTAAAGCTCCAACTGCCTGAAAATTAAATAAAATTCAAAAAACGTGACCAGTTGAGAAATACAATTTGTTTTACAAATTCAAGATAAAAATTATCCTAAATATAGAGTTCAGACCAAAAAAAGTACGTAAGGTAGACTTTTAAGAGACACAAGTCACAACAAAAAACGAGAACGTAGAACTCACCTTAAGAGACGATTTAATAAAAGAGTGTTGTTTTTTGCATGTGACCCCATTAAGTGGATCTAAAATTAAGATCTAAAATTGTGATACACACAATTTTTGGCTTAATCGATTAGGACCCTGTAAAAGAAAAACGTGATTCAATTATTTCTTTTAGGTAAAATAAATCGGTGACAAAACATACATATATTTTCCAAAAGATCTCTGGAACTCTTTTGCGTGTGATTATTACTTTAATAGTTAAATATTTAGTACTCGCGTTGTTACCTCTTTGTTAGCAATTACTAATATGTTTACAAACGCGACGCGGAAACTTGTAACTCTATTTATATCTTGAAGTTCCTTAAGAGAGTTCAATAAAATATGCTTTAGATATCTTAATATCAAATGTAATTGTTTAGATTCACCGTGTGTGGTACGTTTACAGTGCACCGTTTTGAAATAATTTACCAGATGAGCGAGATCGAATCAAATATTCCATTAATGATAATCATAGTGCATTCTCGTTAGGTTTCTGCTGATTGCAACACATTTATGGAACTAGCTTATGTGTAGGAGTGGTGGTGTATTCGTAAATGATGAGATTCAGCTACAATAAACACTACTCTATATGTTACCACAATTAAGTATAGTAAAATATCATGGTATACAATTATCTGAATGTTCGACTGCCTCGTTGATGGAGTTGTATAAGCGTCACATCCAAGCAGTGAGGGATTAGGTTTGATGCCCGGGTCAATAAAGCTTTATAGGTTTTCCCTACATGTAATTAAACAATATATTTTAGACAAAAATCTCCGTTTCAGCTTGGGCAAAAATGCTCTTGTATGTCTCATGTCCGGATTTCCAGTTGATCGTGAAATTTTGTGAGCAGGTTCAGTAAGTATATGTTTTTTTAGGGTGATTCAGTTTTTATAAACTTTTCAAAACAGTGGATGTATGGGAGTCGCAAACAAAAAAAAAAGATATTTCATTCAAGAGGTATTCAGTTCCCAGAGTCACTACTTTAAAACGAAATAACTAATTTCGTCCAAACGAATAGCAGATGCAGTACTACCGCAGTATATTTAGCAGGATTCCAACCGTAGTTAATAATCCCTGCCAGGAAGGCCACGGTTACCCTTATTTTTATTAAGTTACCTCTCTGCACTGCAAAATTGAAGCACGCAAATCATACTGCCGTAGAAATTCTGAGGCTAGCTGAGGTATCTTGAAAAGTAATTTACCTTACTTTTCCAAATACCTCAGCTGTCTCAATAACATCAAGGATAATTCAAAAGCTTATAAAATTAAATCAGTTGTGCAAGTACGAGTATTTACTTATTATCAAGTATGAAATGGATAAGTTTAACAAAAATGAAGTTTTTAGGATCGTTTTTCAATAGGTTGCCGTCGAAGTTGTCTAAAATATAATGTTTCACGTGTTTTTCTGTTTAATCATAAGGTAACCGTATCCAAGGGGTAAAACGGAACTAAGTCCATCAATGCCTAGTTGTGGCCAAGGCTTGTATAGAGCTTTTCTCAAATAATACGTGGAAATTAAAACTAAGTAGTACCTAGGCAGATTTTTTTATTTGAAGATACAGTTGTTAAATGTACAATTTATGAATTTTAAAGTGGACTTTCCGGGGATTATGTTGGTTTGGGATAATTCTAAAGAGGTGAAGAATTTCAGGTGGCGTTGCATTAAGTTCATCACACTCATTGTCTTCACTTGAACCCTTTTTCTCGAAACAATTACTTTTCAAAATCAATGACTATCAACAAACAAGTTCGAAGTAAAATATCGTTCCATTTCTAATTTACACGACAGATATGAGTTTATTATGCAATTCATTTGGCCGCTAGACACGACAGATATAGATTTTCATACATTTATTGCCGGCCGCTGCGCGCATGTTTTTGGCCAGTACAGCAATTTCGATTCATCTCGAAGAAGGTTGTCAAAATAATGCTCATATTTCCAAGCATGTTTGAGAAAAAATAAATATCATAATTAGTAAAGAATCCGGTAAAAAATTAGATCATCATGATTTTTCACCCTTCTCACTTATACAATTCGTCTTCTCATTCGGTATAATACCACTTCTCAGTCAGCACAATACGACTTCTCAGTCCGTACAATACGTCTTCTCTTACAACGCACCAGGCAACACAAGAACATATAAAAAAAATGTTTTGCTATCAACTCATATAAAACAAAAGGCAAAATATAACGATGATGCAAATAGACATCACAATTCAAATCTATTATCATATCAATCACAAAGGCAAAACCATTTCCAATTTTATTTATCCACAACATTAACTGTAATTATTGCGACTATGCGTACAATTTAATTAAAATATTCTACATTCTGAATTCGGAACTTTCAATAATCTCTGCGATTTGTAATACTAAATGTAAATACGCGAATCGCGTACCTGTTGAGAATAACAACTAATTACATTATTGACATATTTGCTGCACAAACAATGAAACAGCTAGTGTTTTAACGCATTTAAGACATTCAAATCATTTGTGTATGCATCATATTAATTTTAATAAAGAAATATTAGCTAGTTTGAAAGTGGCAAGAGTGACATCAATGTTGAAGAAATCACTTAGTATATTGTATATAGGTTGTCTGGAAGAGATCTCTATAAGCGATAAGACTAGTGTTACACTTAGTTATTATTTTTCTTGCATCTTTATAAGTCTCTTAACAGTGTCCCAATTGTTATCTATCCATCTATTATCATGGAGCTTAATCGAAATATCTAAATCGCAACATGACTACATCGCTTAATAGTCTCGATCAAATTTCGTTATTCAAAATATTCTAGTAGCAGAACATCTGGTTCTAACATTGGTTTAACATGTGATTATATAAATGTTACCATGAGAAGATCAATGTATTTGAATGAAAAGGGAGTGAACGAAAAAAATGCATAGTGACTACAAATTATTGGGCACTAGGGAAGAGGAAGTTACACTAAATTGCTTTTATCCATGTGAACCTGTAACTGACCTTGCTGTGCATATTCTTTTTATATTTAATGGGTTTTGTTCTTGCCCTGATGTTAATGTCGTAGAATTAGTAGAGTAATCTTATCGCACTGCCATGGGATCTAGCTGCAGTTAAGAAAATCTGTATAAAGAGTATTTTTTTGTTAGTTTAATTTCGTTAGTTGCTGGATGGAACTGAAAAAATCTACGTAATGAATTTCATCAAAATCCGTTCAGCCCTTACAGAGTTCGGTGGCAATGAACACACACTATAGTAATATTAGTCTGTTCGAAAGTGTGAGATGTATATAACAACCTCAGCAATATTTGTATAATATATATGTATACATGGGGCTCTTCTGATGGGTAGGGCAGTCAACAATAGCCTGGAGCTTATCCCGTATAGGTACCAGCTGGTTGTACCGTGACAAAGGACGTCCAAAGCAGCAGTCATTAAGTACTGACACGTACCAAAGACCACAACGCATGGGATAGAACAGCACAGTACAGTACAGTATGTAAGCTTCAAGAAGTTTCTTATGTAGCTTTCCTCACAGAACCTTACAACTCTTAATTATTCCTGACATCCTTTATCCAAAATGTCACCTTGGATAAGAATATTTTTGCTGAGGTTGTTTCCTTCCAACTGACTACTTACGAAGGCATGGTTCAAATTATCCCCTAAAATATTTTTTACCCTCCTTTTAACACTCCCTAATAATCTCAGAATATTTTTCCAATAATTAAAGCATCCATACACCCCGCACAGCTTCTTGATTTCTCTGATGCCTTACCTTGTCAAAATGTATTAAGGCTTTCATTTAATCAACATGCATCATAACGGACTTTGATGTATAATTTTTTTTATTAACCCTTTGATAAGTTTCAAAACTAGCATGCCTCCGTGGATGGTCAGTCATGCTTTTTTATATTGTTTTCAACTGCTTCGTACATACTCGTTTTATTTAGTTTTTTTTTAAACTCGTTTTCATCATTCTAAGAACTCGCCTTTATACCTAACTCATGCTTTCAATCTCTATAAGCAATATACATAAAATAAAAATGATAGTAACAAATCTATATTTTCACAACCTTCTTTGAGCAAAGTTTAACTTTCCACGATACTAGAGTAGTTTAAGCCACTAGTAAATTTCTTAAAAAATCTTTCACTGTCTAGTTTTGTTTCAAAATAGTCAGGTACTAAAAGATACAATACTAGGCTAATTAAATTTAAATTACTCGCATTGTTTGAATAAGACACTATAGGATCCGCAATGACTGCACTGCGGCCACGCTGTGATAGTCTCGAGCTTCAGGCTTGACTATGCAAGTTTGACGTAGCATCTGTCGTTGCGCTAAACCGTAATTTAGAAAGCTGCAGCACTGTCCATATTACTATACTGTGGTAGCAGGAAGACAGGTCCAGTGTTTGATGCTATCACCATTGTAAAGCCCCCTTTTGTTTACCGAACGACGGAACATGAGCGTAGTTTGCATCAAGCTTTAGAGTTTAGAATGGGTTTAACAAACTAATTTAAACGCTATTTTCGTTTAACGATAGTGCATCTGTATTTATTAAACTGTTGAACTACATTTAGTACGTAAATTTATTTTATTAAATATTTTCTTTCATAACAAAAGTAAAACAAGTTTTCTAACAAATATTTTTTGTAATGTATTACAAAAATAAAATTTTAAAATTATAGGGTTGCGTTCACAAGTTTAAAGGTATTTTTTAAAATTTGTCTTGTTTGTAGTACAACGTAAGTTGAACGATAGGTGTCGCTCCATCCCCATACGATGGTTAAGCACGAGAGGACAAATTAGAGTTTTGAGTCATATGTCATGTTAACTTAGTGGTCAGAGTGTACCCCGGCTATAGGGGTGGATGACTCGGGTTCGAAATGCGGGTATAAAAGTGAAAATTTTACTTTACAAAATATAAAATAGTAAAATGTTTAAAAGACCCAAGTCTTTCTGACATCCTCTGGACCAAGTATACAAAGAAAGGGTATTATGAGATACGTGTGGCATACAATATCATTTTCAGGCATCTTATGGGTCTGAAATGGTATTGCAGTGCGTCTGAAATGTTCACTGTATCCCGGGTAGACTCATTCACCGCAATACAGCGCAGAAGGATAGCATCGTTCATGCCATTGGTTGACATGTGTAAACTGATCATTAGAAGTTTGGCCGATAGATTTGTGCCACAGATAATCCCCTAGGTCACCAGGGGTTTATCTATCACCAATCTACGGGTTTATCTGTGACTTACGCAAATTGCAACGTATGCGAACTTTGTTGCTATTGTGACCTTAGTATCTCATTTGCCCGTATATCATTTGCCCTTCTTTTTCACACCCCTATACGTACAACAAAGTGGCAAAACGTGTGATATAAAAAATCTCTCAGTCAATGCTTTTAAAAGAACTGTTAAGTACTGACTGCTCAAACAATCTCACAAAGAGACAGAAGAATTAATATGAAACCGCTACTGCTCAGCACACTCACTAAATATATTGCACACGCAAAGTACGTATGAAACCAACGAATGGACGAGTGAACGGGTATATGTGAGTCCACTCACTTCAGGCACATACGCGCATAACCTCTCACTCTCTCATACACACATCCTACGACACATATTCACACATACATTCTACACTTTACACTTTACATATTATAAGTACTTAGTTAATTTAAAATTATTACTTGTAAATTACTTCAAGGAAATTCTTATTCACTTTCTTGAAGATAAAGGGCACATATTATGCAGTCTCATTAAAAGAAAATATATTGTACTTTAATTTAAACTGAATTTTACATTGCCACTGTATCTATTTTTATTTTTTCATGAACAACACAACGAACTTTTTGGAAAACGCACTCGATCCCCAAGATACAGGCTTAGTGCTTAGTTTGGGGCTCGCTGTCAATCTATAACTCAATAAGAAGTTTAATTATTCTAGATTGTATTTACATACAAATCTTTTTGGCAATATATTATTTTATCTTATCTTAATTATATATATTTTATTTTATTTAATGATACCTTTTTTTTACATTGAAATGTTGTATTTTTCACATTCTCTAGGTTTATTACGTATATAGATCCCAGAGACTGAAATTAAGAGCTATTCTCGTAATTAGGTATTTTTTTAACGTTAAGCATATGTTATTGCGCGAATATTTTTTAATTAGAGATTTTTTTATAATAATATTTGACGAGGTATACAAGTGATCCATCCAATGATAAGCGTTACAGTTATCCATTCAGTTTTAGTAATACCGCTCTGCGTGACACTGCACTGTGCTCGTCACCCATCAGTAGTGTTTATACAATAGGTAGAAAATCTGAGAGTCTTACATAAAATTCCAGTGCGTGGTAAACAGTTTCAATAGCTCTTCATTAGATTTATTGTTATCGCTGGATATCACACACGTAAAATTCCTATCTCAATACAGAACGAGGTGAGCCCTACATTAATCATAATAAGCCTACCATTTTGCTACTTGGCACAAAGTATTTTAGCGTTTTATATACCTATATATATAAGGTAAAGAAAGATTTCATCTTGATGGGTACCAAAGCAGTGTAGTATTACGCAAAGCGGGGATACTGCAATTGAATAGGTAGCAGCCGTCTTACCTTAAAATTATGGACGGAAAGAATATTATTATTATTATATTATATTTCATATCAAACCGTTTAGGCAAAAAAGTTTAGGTTTACAAAGGTACGATGTAATTGATTACAATCACACTCATCGATTTGTAAGTAGAAAGAAGAATAGTTGGATTCAGCTTGTTGTATTTATGTAAACCATCTACTCTAAATAATCGACTCAATTCAACCGTCGCTTTCGTAGATGTTCGTAGCATTCGTCCCCTTCGTAGTTTTCAATAAAACAACGAGTGGAACACGAATAAATAATGGAAACATCTCGCTGCTTTAACAACAGCCCGTTTTTACACTACCGAGGTGGATATTAAAGTGAAAAGTGTCCATACGTTATACAAGAGCTCACCTACCGGCGGCGGCTTTCCTTGATTTCCCTAGGGGCCTCTACGGCCGCGGGACGCCGGTGCGTAAAACACGGCGATTGAGCGTTAATTCTTAATGAGCATCATTGTTCGTGCGCTAAATATTAATTGAATTTTTCACTGTGGAACTCGGCGGTCGTTAATTAATCCGCGGATTAGTGACGGCCTTTGTTAACGAATAAAATGTTTTACTTTAATAAGTAAGCCGTGCTAATTCCACGCTAGTAGAGAACAGAAACATACTTTAACAAATACTCGTATATGTCGTATAGTACTCGTATATAACTTGCGCGATCATATTTACGCTTGTATTTTTTTTTCTGCGGTTTAATGTTTAAGTATGTATCATTTAATATTTTTCTTTTGATCTATTTTATTTAATCTATTCATTCAAATATATGTTATTTGTATTTTGAGATATATGTATATGCATTCAATTTCACCTGCTGATATTAACTTTAATCTAGAATAGTTATCTGGTTATTACAAGTTACCTGACGGCTGCTTATAATTATATAACTGTGTTATCTAACTTGACGCCTGTCTGGTTATTTTGTTAAGTTTTAGAAGTCGCGGAAACATCACTACGGCAGCTTGGACTTTTTGTATATATTTTTTATATACTTTTTATACTTAGGTCTATAAAACAGTAATTAACTAGTAGCAGTACAGTTTAACAGTAATTAAAGTGTTCCTTGCGTATTATGTCTGAGTAAAAATTGATTATAAATTACTTAGTTGAGCACACTACTTTACAAAACGAACGCGAGTCAGCTGTTTCCATTTTTATTCATCAAAACAAATATATAACGAAAACCAAGGGTGGTTTACATTAAGAAAATTATCGTGCCGTTATCTTCTCAAAAACTTTTGACTTTGAGCAATTGTTGTTGTGCTGATTAGTGGGATTGTTCAATAAATCAAACCAACATTTCCCTCTACTTTTATATTACCACAGCCCTCTATCGTTTTAATATATATATGAAAGATATAGAAATTTGTAATAAATATATATATAACTCTATCTCTTTCCAAAATCTTCTCTCCTTTATTCTTAGGTCAAAGACCCTCATTAATTTTCAAATGTCCTTACCTCCATACCGCTTAATCTTAAACATAGATTGGCGATTTCGGAGATTACTTTCCTAATTACAATTCAAATAAACCTACTTTCCGAATGTTACTATCTAGTTCGAACTGAACTCGTAACGTCAACTAAAATGGACATATTATGTTAACCATTGCAATCTATTTCTGATGACACGACGAGGGATAGCACGTTTGAGCGACCGCATAGCGTTGACAGCAGAAATGACAGCCGCTTATGACGAAGTTGACGTGTTCTAAATTCAAACCGGCTAACTACATAGGCTTTGCTGTTATGAGATCTTAAAGCGTGTCAATCAAAGCAGTTAATGAGATTCCAACAAAAGCACTATTTGAAATAAAGCAATTTTAAAGCCCGGGTAAAATATCAGTGAGAATTTTCTCTCATAACTGTTCACGACTGTTCTTAACAGTTGCTGCTGGATTAAGTCAGTGCACTCATAATCATCATCAGCTTTTAGCCAGCTTTATTTATAAATTCCCTGAGAACGACTTTTATTTGCCTTCACTAATCTAAGGCCTCCTTCTTCGTTGTTCCTCGAATTGTGATCGTAGTTCTACCGTTTAATTTCAATGTACTCTATTTATGCCATTGAGGATATAATATATTTTCAAGAAAAAATACAGTTTTACTGCTAATATAAAAAAAAAACTATTTAGCTAGAAAGATAGAAAGAAGTTATTCTCTATGTAGCCAAAATTTGCCTCTTTTTTCTAGCTAATAATGATATTATGTATATCGACTTCTGCTCCCTACTCAATACACCATGCCACGTTACGCCACAATTTAAAAAAATTAATAGAGAGAGAGAAGGTGGGCTGATGCGCCTTCTAAAGAACTGCGATCTTACTCTGCAATCCCCAAGCCGCCTGCCAAGCATGGGGATTATTGTAAATACCCCCTTAATAGGGGAGGCTGTGTTCAGCAGTGGATGATCCGGCTGATACAGTAATAGAGGTAATACGCCTTTGATGTTACCGTAATAACCGACGCCGCAACATGCTGCTCACAACACAACGCCTAGGGTTGTCACTTTTTTGTAATGTGACTAATATACATGTTTAATATGAAGTGTTTGATATTTTACTTGTAATAATGTCATAGCAAAAGAATAGAAGCGATTTTGAAGGAATATTAAAACAACATAGTCATTATATTGACGACAACGTCTTGGATGGCGACTGCTTTCTTGGATTATAAAAAGCATGTAATTTTCGTATAGTGCAATTCAATAATCTATGAAATGGACACACAGATTATTTTATTTAAAAAAAAGTCCGCCATCTTGGATTGCAAAACTGATGTCGTTGTTTATTTATTTATTTATTTGAAACTAATACGGTTATATCACCAATTATATTAGTTATCAATCAAGCCTAATTATACAATCAATTATGGGCACCACGCTGTTGTTATGGGCACCACGCAAATCTTTGAAAGTGATACCCATATAATATTATTAAAAAAAATACACCATATTGGATTCAAAACGAGTGTTATTTTTGTAATCAGCACCCCTATACCTAAAATACAAAATACCTTGTAAGTGACACTGATATCATTTTATTTTTATAATGTGTCCACCATCATGCATTTTAAAATGGATTTCATTTTCATAATCAGCACCCCAAAAAACCTTGAAAGTGGCACCCATAAAGATAAATTAAAAATAACTGTCCGCCGTCTTTTATATAAAATGCATGCTTTTTACCTTGTTTTATTCCTTTAACTAGCTTTGTTCCCTTAACCTTGTTATCAGTACTAATATTATAAATGCGAAAGTAACTCTGTCTGTCTGTTACGCTTTCACGCCAAAACTACTGGACCGATTTGAATGAAATTTGGTATGGAGATAGTTTGAGACCCGGGAAAAAACATAGGATAGTTTTTATCCGACTGCGCAAAAAGAGGTTAATGTTTTCGCGCGATAACCGACATACGCGCGGGCGGAGCCGCGCCCGGAAAGCTAGTTTATAATAAATTCATCAACCTGAAATTTAACAAAAACTAGTTTTGTGCTCCCCACCCCCCAGAAGCCTTGAAAATAACACCCATATCATTTGTTAATTACTAGACTTCCTGATAACACCTTCAACCTAATCAGCAATGACTAACAGGTAATATTGTAGGCGCCTTTGCCTGCTATGTCACCTGTTAGTCCACATAAAAAAACCTATCCACATTAAAAAAAAAACTAATGTACAAATATCTGCCACGTGCACTTACAACTTCGGCATTTTGCTTAACTTGGCAATTTGGCATAAAATAACACTGTACTAATATCATTAAATAATAATTATAATTACTTTTTTGACTTATATTCTACTTTGGCACACGTTGTTTGTATGTAACATATCTTTATTTTTAATTGCAACAAATGTGCGTTATCCCTGTACGTTGTGTCCCCGACTACAAACAAAAACGGTGGCCGTGGTGTTTGAAGTTGGGGACAAAGCCTCCGCGTCTTGTCGCTCACACCCCGTTCGATTGCCATTTAGATGCCTTCGTTTAACGACTGTGTGAATATATACACAAAATAAATCAGTCGAGCTATTTAGCTATTTATTAGGCTCCCAATTGGTAACAGAGAAGTTGCTTAACACAGTCAATATGTTCCGCTAAATCATTGTAGCGTGATCTGAAAATTTTAAATAAACCGGCAAAACACTTACAATCTAAGAAGTCGACCCAAGTTTTGAGCATATCAGACTCTCATTATCAGGGCGAGTACGCAGCTGCGTCTGCGAGCTTCCTGCCGTCGGCGCGGCGCGACACCAGTGCCGATGGCAAGAGGGGTGACGGGTGAGGGTGGAGCAAGCCCAGCGCTGCTGGTGATTTCTAATGAGGTCCTAGCGTACCCAGCTGAATACAGTGGGCCTACTTCGTCGTCTGTGATCGCATCATTCATCATCATCGCACATACCGTGAACAGCGGCAGCCTTACCCATTGCGAGGCTCCGGGCAGCAGGTCTTTGCGAGGCTATTTGTGCTTCGTGAAAAGTATGTGATGCGAAAGTAGGTCCGGTTGTTTGGTTTAGGTAAATGTCATTTTTGACGAAATATGCTAAAGTTATACATAATTTAATATACAAAATTTAAGTTTTAAAATATTTTATTTAACATAGAAAGAATTACAAAATTAACGTATAATTTTAAAATTGATGTATGCGGCTTTTCCTAAGACTAAATTATTTAATTAAAGCACAGTTGCGTAGCGAATTACCTACAACGTTTCGATTCAAATAATAGCAAGGGCTTATTGCTTGTGTCTTCGAATCCCTCAAATATTTGTTAATAATTTGAACACACGGATCGACATATTCAGTTCTTCGTATTTTCATGTCTATCAATATCACACAATTATCTTACTGTTATAGATATTTGCAAGTCGCTGCATTGCTTTTGCTTGCATTCTCTCACGATGTTTAAATGCTTCAAACCTAGGATCGCAGCTTGCGCTCACATTGTCGACAATGACATAAAAATAGTTTATTTTGAATAATGATACGGTCGATTAATATATGTGAAAATCTCCACCGCATTCAATTCTTGAGCTGCATCTTCATGTAATGAATGGATTCAGGCGTTACATTGCATAAATCAATATTTCATAATAACTCACAAATATTTCAATAATTTAAATTAATATTTTAATAAAACTAATATGTATTTTAATAAATTAGCCCACCTCTGACTTAAGCCGGAAAACAATGTATACATCCCTTTGTAGCAAACAAAGGAAAGATTTTGCTTGAACAGAAGACGATGCTGCATCTCATAGGATGAGATTTCAGAAGGTCCACCATAATTTCCAAGTTTGAAAGGCTTCTTGGGGATCGCAGTTTAAGATATCAGATCCTCAGAAGGCGCTGCTGCCCACCTTCCGATATTGTCAGTTAGTTGCCTTGTACAGCGCCCACATATATTAATAGGGGTTTGACATTCTAGCCCGGCACCCTACGGGAATTTTTATAGCCTCACGTATTTTTCAAAGTACAATAACTTTTCTCTAGCTAATACGAGGGCTTTATCAAAACATATTTACTATTTAGTTTGGAGTCCAAAGATGAGTATGTTCCGCGAGGGCTGATTTAGCAATGTCCACGTGCTCAATACTCCTAATGTGTTCGGTCAGTCTAGTATCGATGTTGCGTCCAGCCTCTCCCACATAGCATAATCTGCGCATAATCTGAAAATATTATTAAATCAAATGACACGGTAGACATACCCGTGCAGTGAGCCCTGTGTTTTGCGAGTGCTTGTCTCAACATGATGCAAACGTTTTGACAACTCTAATTACCGCTGACATGTGATATTATGGATCACGTTCAGTCAACGTTATGCAAAATGTGTAAGTCGAAACGCAGGTAGTCGTCTCGATTAATACATTTAAAGAATAATAATTGTTGCTCAAGTGATGTTCAACTTTTAAGAATTAAAATGTAAGTGTAAACGTATAACTTTATTGATTAATTTGACTTCTTATTTACGTTATATATCTTCGTATATAAGTATCTACTCTGATTACGTGAGGGAGAAGGCGTGTACTTTCTGGCTCACTCATTTACACGCTCACTGACGCCAATGCTGAAATGTGGCATGTTTTTTTCAAACAGGGCGAAGATGCAGACTTCAGCTGAGAAATTATTTTATGAAAGGGCAGAATTTGGGGACAAAATTGAGACAGAACATTTATATTCATATAATTAAATATTCAGTTCTATGTTCTTGAAGATAGGGCTCGGAAAGCGCATAGTATTTTGATGTAAATATACATACGGTATGCCATATCGGGCTCTCTCAGGAAACACTTAGTAAATTGTTATCACATTTGGCGTTAAACTCTAAAATATGGTATCTTAAGAATACAAAACTGAAATTGACAGTTTTTTTTATGTTATTGTGACGGAACAAGCTCTAGACCCACCTGATGTTAAGCGGATTGCATTTCATCACATTTCACGAATTGCACTGCGCCCGTCACCTTGAGACATAGTTGTTAACCAGTGAAATTACATTCTCATGACACTCATGAGAATGTAATTTCACTGGCTCTCAAGGAATGCTGCCGGAACAAACCGTTAGGTGCTTGGCGACAGATTTTCTACTTGAGGGTGGTCGCTAGCCAGACGGGCATTTGCAAAATGCCCTTCCACCATGCGGTGAAGCTGAAGCCCGCGGCGGGATTCAAACCATGGACCTGCTGCACGGCAAACCATAGCCAACGCCACTGAGCCATCACTGCTTCAGAAACATAAGTAACTACTATATTAACAATATTTTTTGTTATTTTGTATTCAGATTAAAATAAATATAGCAGGTGATACGACGATACCTTTAAATTTTGGTATTTTATTAAACGATAGACTTGGAGTGTGGAGATCAGTCATTGTTATATAATTTTTATAGTATAAACATACTGGTCTCGTGAACAACCTTACACCTAAGACAGAATAAAACGTTTAGAATTAAAAAAAACATCTAGTATTATCCATATCGCTGCTCAAATATTAACGTCATTAATTGATGCCTATGAATTTAACATCTACGCTGTTTGTCCATTAGCCAAAATGAGCTGTAATCAAATGGTTTGAAAGCGTCATTAGGTTTATATACATTGTATAAGTGCCCATTTGCTGTTATTACTGAAGAAAGAATCCTAAATTAGATAGATATTTTTTATTAAAACCTTTCTGAACATTACCGTTTCATCTTCAATACTTCGCGGAATAATAATTTTATTGGAAATTTATCAGAATAGCTGGCATCATAGTCTAGTACCTACGCGTATGGATAAGAGGTTTCTGCTTACTAATACTCGTATATCAAAGGATAAGGATATATCAGTATCTTACTTATGTTACTTCCATCTGAGAATCTATTCCAAACAAAGTCCAGACAGACGTTATTTTTTTTATTTTATACATACATTATTGCCCCAGCAAAAAATACTATGAATTGACATAGCTGTTTTGGCACGTTTGGATAAGAAAGTCATAAAACATTTTAAGTATGTATCAAGATAAAATATTGAATTAGAGGTAGCAATTTTTTTTTATGCGGAAGTGTATTTTATGTTGCCTAATATTGTGCACAATATGAGACTAAATAAATGTATGTAAGTATGAAGTATAAGTCTGTTTGAGTTTGTCCTAGGTAAGTCCGTGATAACAGCTGTATATCTTTTTTTTGTAGGTAACTAGATAGAAGGCATTAAAATACCATAATTTATTTATTTATTAGCAAAAATTTCAAATTAACTGATAATCTCTTATATATGCCACTAACCCTACAAAATTGAATGCAATTTGATTTGTTTAGTCGTGCGAACTCAATCAACCGTACCGTAGTTGTAAGAGATCGGTAAAAATGTTCCAACGGAGTAGAAACAAAAATTTAATAGATAGATGTAATCGGAGGAGCTGTGCCTTTTAATCGAAGCGTGTGTGTCAGCCGGGCATCAGTTTTGTTCTCAATATAGCATTACTCGATCGTGTCGTACATGCAGTTTAGCTCTAAATACATCGTCAAAATTTAGTTAAAAAATAATCAATTTTTAATCATTCTTTACGAGAGACCCGCTCCGGCATCGCACGCGTGCGATGCTGTTCTTAAATATACTACAGAATGACTTTATAATATACTAGTACAACGTTTACGGATTTTTTGTCATTAGACAATACAAACATATTTTCTTTGGAGGTTACACTTGAAAGGTTTAAGGTTTAAGAAATACAATTGGAGCACGAAATTTCGGTGACATAGCCGACCCCTCGGTAGCTGAGCGGTCTAAGCATCCGGCGTGAAATCGGAAGGACACGGGTTCAATTCCCGCCCGGGGCAATACATTTTGTACTCCAATAATTTATAAATTTATGATTTTTGCTTAGTACGCGGTAGTGCTTGTAATCATAATATTTAGAAATATAGAAGGGTAGCGACATAATTCCGAGAGTCAAGTGTTTGAAAAAACACTTCTTTCGATCAGATGAAGTCTAGTAGTCTGGTTGGTGGCCGCGCACCGTCCCCTATGACGGTTTAAGAAATACAATTGGAGCACGAAATTTTGGCGACATAGCCGACCCCCCGGTAGCTGAGCGGTCTAAGCATCCGGCGCGAAATCGTAAGGACGCGGGTTCAATTCCCGCCCGGGGCAAAACATACTGACATCACATTAGATAGCTCTTAAATTATCAGTATTTATTTAGTATATTTTACATGTATTACACATATAATCTATTGAATCACTGTGCAGGTATATTAAAAAACCACTCAACAAAATTTGTTGCGTAGTTTTAAAGATCTAAACATACATAAGGATAGACAGCGGGTAATGACTTTGTTTTATACTATGTAGTGATGATATAGTAAGAGATTGTCATGTCTGTCGTTGTCGTTTTTGTATGAGTAAGCCGTCAACAGCTAATGCGTAATACGTCGAAGCGATCGTGAAATGAAATGAAGATCGTATTTGTTCTCTCCTAATGTGTGTAGTGGAAGCAAAACTAATTTTAACGGAGTCTGTAATTGCATTTAATTTCGTCAGATATGGTGGACTCATTAGTCACCATTGAGTTTTAAATCTTCGGTAACATTAAAAAAATGCTCCCGTGGTTCTGAATAATCGTTAAAGTATATATGAGAAATAGAAACGCTCTCAGTATCCTCCCTCATAGACTTTAATATTCTAACCGTTTTAAATCTCGTTTTAACGGTTTGATGACATTCTTATATTGAAAACGACTACTGCGATACGACTTTATTATGTGGTGAAGAAAGTCTCTAGTCTGGTAGTATTGATTTTTTTTAAATTTTAATAATATGTATGTAGTATTTTATATTGAAACGATCTTATTAGTATATAATCTAGAAGTAGCAGCAAAATGCTGCCAATTATTTATTACGTAGGTAAAAACAGTTATTGTACATCTACAAGAAACGAAAAATACGATTTATAAAATAAATAACCTGAATACGAGTACACCAATCAAAAACAAAAATCACAATCGAGTTTTGTATAAAATGAAAACAATTTATTTTTCCTGCAACAACTACAAAGGATTTTGGTCTTCCTGTTTCCATTGCGCGATGCGGAAAAAAGGATTATTATACAAAAATAGCATTCATTTATTTTCAGTTTTATAAGTCGTGTGTTATGCCCGAAGTTTAATAATATTTCAAAAAGTAAGGGTATATTTGTTTGCCTAGCCGTTGCTGTTTCAATTCTAAACTACTTTACAGGCTACCTTGCCTAATTTTTAGTAGATACGTAAGAGAAGGATTTTGCTTACATAACTCTCGAAATGATACTTTTAAACCCAGCTCAACTTAGGTCCCAAAAGGTTGCGAACAAGTAACGTGTGATTCTTACAAGTATATTATGTACACTTAATACTCGTATCTTAGTTGCTGAATTGTCGGAAATTGGTTTTTAATAAACTAATAGCTAGAGTTTTAGAAATATCTTAATGAACTTACATTAAATAATTGTAATAATTAATAATTAACAATGCATCAATGGGCTAAGCAGTGCGTTATGTCAAGGGCACCATATTGAATCCGGATCCTCACGAAGGGTTATAGATTTCGCTCTCTAGCATAGAGAGTCTAGAGTTGAATTGAATCGCTAACGAAGTGAGAAAATTTTGACCTTTCCGATTGAAATAAGGGCACCAAGGTTGCCCAATACAACAAGGGAATCTTTTTTTTATATAGCTGATAGGCTAGCCTTTCACCTCTATCTCACCTGATGGTAAGTGATGATGGTAACTGGCGATGTGGTCAAAGATGAATTTCAGGCTAGCCTAAAATTACTGGCTCGGTTAATACAGGTAGTATTGTCACTAGCGGTCACCCATCCTCCTCCTGACCGCGGTGGACGTTGCTCATCGAGAAAATAAATCTCGTTGACGTTGCTTAACTTTGCTGATCGATTAACTTAGCAATTAAGCACAAGTAACAAGCAAACGTTGTTACGAGCGTTACGAATCTTTTCTAAAATAAAACAATACTAAAATAAAAAAGAAACAATACTATATTAGATATTTGATTTAAGTACTTATTTCAATAATGGAATGAATTGAATGTTGTGTTAGTGAAAGTTTTGTTTGCATGACCACATTTTTTATCACCGATTTATTAGCCTTTGACCAACATTTCTTGTGATAGTGAGTGAAATCAATTATATTAAACAAAATATTATTAGTAGTGTTGTATATAGTTCGTAGTATTTTTTTAAATGAAGGCATACCGCCGGTATTATATTCAAGAGTATATTATGTATACTTTTATGTCAAGATTATATCTGGGGTTAAAAGAAGTAGCAATATAATTCGTATATTGCTAAAACATATCACATCTAGATATCCGAGGCGTCCTTTTATAAAACGAGAGATCATGCTATACTTTTATTTTTTAAATCGATTACCTTCTCATTAATGTTTCCAATAATGCTGCACAAGAGTTCTAAAGTAAAGTCTTCCAGGGTTTTAAAAGCAAGTTTTATTTAAGTACTTTTCGATAGCTTAGCGTAAGAAGTCTTGCATTTTGCCAGGCGTATAACTCTCAAGTTTATTTAAGTACTTTATTACTAGTTAGTAATAAAAAATACTAGTTCTTCTGAATTCATATTATTGCTTTAATCTACTGATTACGATAATTTACTTACTGAAGGAATATTCTCAATTATTTCTGAAATAGGTATAGTAAAACTTAACCAAAACTTCAAGAATAATTTTAAAACATAATTTATTCAAATCGGTACCAAGAACACTGAATTTCTATTAGTAGAGTTGAAGGTCGATCTTTTTTACATGCAAATAAGGTTAAAAGCATGATTTTATATGATTCAATGTTTCAGTAAAGATTCGAAGTACTTATTATATGCTATGCTATTCAACAGATCTGGCACTACAAGGTGCGCGGTGTGATACGTTTGTTCGCTTATACCTAAATTTCTTAGCAACTACTTTGTCAAACTTTCACACATCTCAAAGTCATCGCTGCTTCCAAATAAAAAACCACATCCAAATCAGTTCACCTGTTTCGTAACAACTATGATACGAAACAGAATGTTTTTTTTTTTTTTTTATGCCTGATAGGTTAGCCTTTGACCACAATCTCACCTGATGGTAAGTGATGATGCGGTCGAAGATGTTGTACAGGCTAACCTAGAATTACTGGCTCTCAAGGACAGCTGCCGGAACACACCGTTAGGTGCTTGGCGACAGATTTTCAACTTGAGGGTGGTAGCTAGCCAGGCGGGCATTCGCAAAGTGCCCTACCACCATGCTGTAACGACTGCCATCCTAAGACAACAACCGGGACCGACGGCTTAATATGCCCTCCGAAGCACGGAAGCGCTCAGTAGTAATGTCACCAGCGGTCACCCATCCAACTCCTGACCGCGGCGGACGTTGCTTAACTTTGCTGATCGATTCAGAATGGCCAAGCAAACTTCGCTACGAGCGCTTCAAAATATACACATAGATATGATACACATAGATATGGTTTTCAAGTAGATAGAGATACCAAATAGAATTTTCAAGACTTCAAATATAAATCACCCCTCTTGTGCCGTCGGAGTTTAAAAATCACGTTAAAACATATCTATATTACCCATTACTTCGCCTTCGTCGCTAGTAAAACATACGAATTCTTGCCAAACTTGTCAGGTATACCTGAACTTTATGAAATCATTGAAATTCAGCTTTAAGGAGGATCGATTTGGTGCTTGGTTTATATTTGTAACAACTAATTCGTGTATTAAAAACTAACATAATAGTAACGTTACGGTAGAATACAAAGCTAACATTTTGAATTCCATTGCGCTATGCTTCAACCTACACAACACTACTGTTAACCTCAAAGAACATGTAAATATTAGATTATCCGGAAACCACGGCTATATTCTGTTTGTGAATGTGTCAGGTAGACTGCAGCTCAGCTTAAATATTTAGTAACATTGAAATTGGGTTATTACTTCTTGAATATTGAGTTATATCATCGTATTGGTTCATCAAACTGTATCTTTTCACAATTGCTGCTGATGATATTGATATTCAAGTGTTTCCAACGTATCCACGATAACTTTTGGGCATTTAAAGATATCCCATAATTCAATCATTTTTAACTGTCTTAGTTTTTTCATTTTGAGCTATACAAAGATCGCTTGTGTCACGTAACCGGAGTTTCAAAACCGGTTTCAATAGTGGCTTATGTTGTACTCGCCATCACCTGTTTCGATGAAGGTTTCGTTTCAAAACTTTTCGCAACTATGACATTTGTATCTTATTATTATTGTTCTTGAACATTTCTATATAAATTGCAACGTAGGATTAATTTTATTTTGTTACGAGACGGACCAGTAATTTCTTTTATACAACGAAACTTCACTACTTGTAGTACGTCGGAGAATTTATTTACGCTCTGCACTCCCAGCTAATAGTGTTGTGAGTAACTTTGAACTTTATCTATTTTCATTCAAAACTATTCAACTCGTGTTCAGAAATTTTTGCTAAGTAAGTAAGTATGTGGTAGGAGACAAAGTGAAGGAAAACAAACAGCTTAAAACAGCAAAAATAGAGTAGATACAAATGCTATTAATATCATAATAAATACCATCCACCGTATTTGTCCAGTTGTGACATTTTGTATTCCCAAAACTAAAACTTAACTTCATGGCACAACACAGACGTCAATGCATAGCGTTAAATCTACTTTAAAATTAATGTTAATGATTGAATGAAAATGCGTTGGTTTATTCATAAAGTCCCGATACAATACTTTTAACACAATGATAGGTATAAAATAAAAATATGTAGTTCAACCATCGATTTAAATAAAAATAGGAAGATAGGGTACGCTCGTATATCATGAGAATATAATGTGGAGTAAATTTAACATAAGCATATAACGCAATACAGCTACTATTCCATTGCGTTTGATATGTGCAAATGCATGACAAAGGCAGTAAGAAAAGCACGCAGTAAATGTACATAAGCACACTACTGAGACTCAATCAGGTCACATGATTTGACATTGCCATGTTCGAGGAGCACTTTAGGTGCTGTTTTTCGCGTTTTTATAAGTACAATGATTTCAACAGTGTATATCACAAGTAAAGATTAAAAGCGTAAACCGGTTTTATGCAAACATGAATTTTCTTACATGCTACGAAAATATGAACAATAATTATTATTTATGTGTTTAATTTTTACAAGATTGTGTTAATTCAGATAAACTATGTTATACTTTATATATAAACATAAACTTAATACTTATATTATACACAAAGTAATATAACATATATCTATCTTAATATAATAATCCGTTTCCAGTTGACCATGTTCCCAAAAAGATGGCTGAATGACACGTTGCAATGCTTATTTGTTGTGAAAAAAAACAGCATTTTGGTCACAGGTTGCCTCAGATAAAACTTTTGATGTCTATAAAGAGACCATGAGCACCCAGTCCCTACAGACTAAGCTTTTCGACCCCTTAAGGCTCAAATATTTGTGTTTAATATATAAAAGTATGGTATAAAACTTGTCCTTTATTCACGTTTACCACATTTTAATCTATCTTCTAAAACAATTCTGCATAAGTTTAATTATAAAATAACAGATGAAAACTAAGCTTCAAATCAAAGCCGTTTGAATAAACACACGAATCGTTGGACAAAGATATATGTAGATGAAGTCTGAAACGACTTTTGAAATCCTTTTATTATGAGCTTAATTCAATTTATCTTTTGCTATATTTATAAGAATAATAAGCTTTTCTTATAAAACATATAGTGAAAAAGGCAGGTCAGCATGGATGCACAATGCACTGTTTCAATTCGAAGGATAGCAAAGGAATGGTAATGGAAACACATTAACCGGTTCCCTTTGCTGCATTTTAAAAGATAAAAAGCTGTATATTGTCTTTTTTCAACTGCGTGATGGTTTTTCTATGTTAATAAAATTAATGTGATGCTTAACAATTAGACAAGTTGGTTAATTGTGTTATATTTTAATAATTATTTGATATTTAACGTTACTGTTTAGACAGTAACATTTGCTTGAGTTTAACCGTTTTTAAGATAAAGCAAAAACATTCATCGTCAAAAAAATCTATTTTTTCTACGAGAACCCCTATATCTCTCTATATCTATTATTTTAACTTATAGGTTTTTTTAAGATACACCTATACAACACATGAATAAGGACGGACTTATAGTCTTTTAAAATGAGGCTGTTTTTTTCGTTGGGACAAGCTATTCTTTTGTTTTGATACTAATTTAGAATTTGAAATCATGACATTGATAGTGGGCAAGATTTCATCAGTTTGCCACTTGTAGGTATTTGAGTAATAATATGTAACGGTATATAAAATATAATATTTATTGATGGACCACTAACAGCTACACATTAAGCATAAATACATAATTTTATAACATTCTTTGATCGGCTAGAAATAACTAATTTAACATGAATAATTGAATGCACAGCTAAATCCATTTTTCAAAAAAAAAATATAAAATTTTAATACAGTTTTATAAAGGTAATTGTAATTTCGAGTAGGTATACCAATCAAAGAAAGATTAATTGTGACGATCTGGGCTAGCAATGAAAATGATATTGAAATGTAATTATTTGTACATAATGCAATACGATTTATGTGTTTATTATACGAAGATTACACACAAGAAGCGTCAGGTGTATAGTATGTTAAGGCTATGTTGGTTATGTTTCATTATGAACAAGCTTGTCAAATACAAAGGCCTTTGACAAGGTGGACAGGAGAGAGACTGGACGGTAGTTCGTAACGTCATTGAACAGGTGTTACGTTAGCCTGTACGTCATACGTCAGGGCATATAATTAAATTCCTTTCAGAGCACGTTTACGTATAAAATAAATGAAAAAGTAAAAAACCCAACTGCAAATTGTTTATTTTTGTTTAGAGTTTTATCATTCCATTGAAATTATAATTGAGAGTTACATATATTTATGGAACTCTTTTATAAGGTAAATGAATCTCTTTTATTCCTTCATTTTGATACCCAACTCGATAGGCTTGGAAGAAAAAATATTATTAACAATAGCCATTTTGCGTTTCATTTTTTAAGAACCTGGTGCCACTTGCACCGTTAAGACGAATCTAATGACATCTCATACATTTAATCAATTAAGCCGTTTATAGTTATGATGGAATAAAGAACAAGACACATAAACAAACATACATACATGAACCCTGAAAATATAGCACTATTTTTTGGGCAGTCGTGTAAAAAGTAGTATGCTGTCAGGACCACCACTGATTTAGAAGTCAAAAAATTTTAATGCAAGCTTCATTTCAATAAGAAGCTTCATATATAAACACCATCATCGGCTTAACATTATCCCACATTAGTGAGTTCAGTACAGTCAGCTTTCACGTAAAACACAAAGAACGATACGAAAATATATCGTAGAACATTTTGATTTCGGTTTTAAACCCAGCTGCCTGGGAATGCTTTTATTAGTAGTATTAACGGTACTCAACCCCCTCTTTTCGTTTCGTAAGGATGGCTTTAAGAACCATGTTAAGCACTAAAATTAAGCATCAAAGGACTCACATCGACGTGGGCACTGGCATGTTGACTACGGGGCATTAGTTTTTGAATTGGCTTTTTCGGCCCCCAACAGGACGATATTAAAAAGTCCTTATATTATTTAACCGTGAGCTGTACTGGTTCAATGAAAATAAAGCAAAACTGCTGTGCTTGAACGTAACGCAAACATACAACTGTTTGCACAAAAAACGTAACACATCGGCTCCCATACCGTTACTCAGAATAATCCTTTTGTCTGGACGCTCGCGCTTGTACAATTTGTATCTGTTCCGTTTTGCTTCGTACTGTACATTACAGGAAGCTTTGAATCTTAGCTTAGTATATCGATACTCTGCTAATAAATCCGAATGACACTGCTACTATAAAATTGATGCTAATGCACGTGAGTAATTAATCTTGCACTTACATTGTTTTTAAGTTCTAAAAAGTCTGACAAACAATGTAGTGATCCCGACTATTACATAAAAACCTGCGGAAATTGTAAAATTTATTTATTGCTTATAGGCTAACCTTCGAACACTAAGTCACTTGATGGTAAGTGATAATGTGGCCGAAGATATAGTTCTGGCTAACGCAGAATTACACTAGCTTTAAAGAATAGCTGCCGGAACACACCGTTAGTTGTTTGGTGACAGGTTTTCTAGTTGAGGGCGGTAGCTTGACAGGTGGGCATCCGCAAAATGTCCTACCACCATGCTATAACGACTGCCATCCTAAGAAAATAACCGGCACCGACGGCATATCGTGCCCTCCGAAACACCGAAGCGCTCAGTAGTGGTGCCGCTAGCGGTCACCCATCCAAGTCATGACCGCAGTGGACGTTGCTTAACTTAGTTGGTCGGTTAGGACGGCTACACAATATTTTACAATTATTCGTCATCCATCTATCTACTTTTACATTATGTGATCACTTAAATATGTGGTAGACAATATACCTGAAGTAAATTTTTACATCCAACATATTATATTTAAAAGCTATTACTATCTTTTTTTTCATATAGGTCCTAGGGCATCAAGAGTGAGAGCTCAGTGAACCTAAGTACAAAACTATACTGTTTTTAGCATAAATGCAACTTGTAAAATCTATGAAAACTGACGCAAAACAATGTAAATAAATGTTTGTAATAAGCGTGATGATAATGTAATACTATAAATATAACACATTTTTATTAATCATCAACAAAAAGTAACATGGATATTTGAATTGAATGTTTTGTTGATTCCTCGACAAATCATATTATAAGAATTTATGCATGTTGAACGAGACAATAAAAATTCTGTCAACAAAATTGGTGTTGAGATCCAGTCGAATACAGGACTACCAAACAAAACAATACTTGTCACAATGTTTTGAGGGTGCCTATATCAGAAATATAGACAAATGAAGAGATGGAGCAGTATGAACTTACTGGTGGGTGTTACTAAAGCTGAAGCTCTGCTCAGTGACAGAGACCTGTAGTTACGGGTTTGATTCCTGCTAGTCACTAATTATTTTTCCATCTACCACAATCTCATTATACAATGAATAGAATTAGTACATATTGTTTGTTTATTTATTAAATTGTTAAATGAATAAATAAATAAGTAATTAAATAAATTAGTTAATATTGGTAGGTACTGATACAAGTGTAATGATCTAGGAAAATATCACCAATATTTTATTCTGCGATTTTTGCTATTATATATGTGAAGCACTTCAAAGCATTCTTTGTGTGAGTTTTCCTTGGAATGTAAGGCGCTTATAGGAAAAGATCAGACTGTAATGATGTTCTTTGATTTCATAGCGAAAAATAAAAAAGAAGAATATTTGTATAATGCCTAAAATAAGAAATTGTTAAGCGCAGATCTGTCGATTGATTTATTGTTGTAACTTATTTTTTGTGTAACTAGGTACCTAACGTTTTGCCGTTGAAATTAGGAAGAAAGGAAGCAAAGAGCGCTGACTGCCGAACTTTACTGATTGGAGAGACACTTGACAAAAGTTTGTATTGCTTTCGCATTAAAAGAAGTAATAAAGGGGATAAGTCCGGGGAGATTGATCGCGTGAGTTCCCAAGTAAGCGTATATTGTTCACATTTTGATGCGATGTTCGTTTTACGCTCACAAACTCTAGGATTAGGACACAGGTGGTGTACTTTGACTAAGTGCTTTACTGGGAGGTTTCTTCGTTTTATTGTTGCTTAGGAGGGAATATCCATTGTATGTGTATCGTTGAGATGTTATGACTATATCAGTTATGTAACCAAATGAAAATGATCTAACTGCGTTATATTTATAAAAATGTGTTATATTTATAGTATTACATTATCATCACGCTTATAAATATCTAAGAAGAGGTATATGTACACTGCTTGTGTACATCTAACTTGGCTTGTGTCAATTATATATTGGTAGTTTGAATGTTATAGTGGGCGAAATGGTCGCTTTTTCAGTAAATAGCGCAGAGATCACATTCATACCTTGATCTGCTACTGAAACTACGAATCTTCATAATATTCACATTTATTCGTAGTACTGAAATCTCTTATTTGAATTATCAAATCTCGACCACGCATTTACACCACTAGACTGAAATTCGCCGAAAGCTATCGGCGTACGTATATCGCTATAACATTCTAGAAGCTTTGTACTGATATAGTTACTGTTACCATAGCATAATCAATAGTAGAGGAAGCTGTGGGAAAATGAATAGAGAGTAAAAGCGGATAGTTGCTATGTTACTATTCCATGTCTAGGCGGTCGAAACATACTCGCGAACGCATGTTCCGAGTTGGTTTTGGTTTTATGGTTGCAAAAGGCGGTGACGATGGTGAATGCAGTCATTCGAGAAAAATAATATTGAGGTTTTTTATCTTAATTATTCTCATTATTAGTATACCATTATTTTTTATGGTATTTTAAAAGAACGCGCACGGTTCTGGTGGTAATCGATAACCTCTGCCTATACCAGAAGCATTTGATCACAAGTGACGGTTTTCAAAGCGCACATGCACTCTGAGACAGTTGTTAAGATTTTTTCTTAATACCACATACAATTACAGATATAATATCAAAGAATGAAGTGTTCTAGAAGAACCAATGATATCATTATATATAAAAGTTACGTGTCACGTTGTTTGTCCGCAATGGACTCCTAAACTACTGAACCAATTTTTGCACACCGTGTGCAATTTGATCCAAATTGAAAGATAGGATAGCTTACATCTTCAATCATAATCATAATTTAAAGTCGTAATTACCCGTGCGAAGCCGGGGCGGGCCGCTAGTATAACTACAAAATTCTGTAAATTTGAATTATTCAACGATTTTATTAGAAACCCAACTCTCTGAAAGTAAACAAAAATTTTTATAACATCGGTATTCAGCCCTTTGGTATAAAATGTATATCCGTTGTAAAGAAATGTTTTTCCCATACGTGGTTAGATTTATTTAAATTAAAATATGTTCTTGAAAAATAAAACGAAATTATTATGCATCTCAAATAGCTTTTGGCCAAATTATGTAATGTGAAATTTAAGTCGAAATGGCCATGCATTTTTGTCCTTTAAAAAAAAATATTGTAGGCTTTCTTAATAATTGTTTTTTCACGTGCTACTAGAATTTTTCTTCTGTGAGCACTGTTATCTTTAGGAACTTTATTTTAAAATCTCAGACAATTTCCTTAGAAGTTTGTATATGCCTTTGCTAATCTAAAATCTGAAACTGCTATTTTACCGCTTTGTTCCTTATGTTAGAATAATATACCTACACTGTTTTATTTGGTTTCACTATTTATTTGCGTTCACACGTAATATTTTCAACATTTATTAATTGTAATTTTAACAGATTTCACTTGCACAGCTCCCGAATTATTAAAAAAACTGTTTTTCAAATACTGTTATACATTATATACGTTACAAAGTCGTAAATATATCAACTTAATTATAAAAGTCTCTCAAGGATCCGCTATAAAATATCTAAGGATCGTTTATAAAATAAAGATTATCTCTATCTCAGCTTCAGCTACCCCCAACAATACATCATACGTAATACTGTGGAAGCACGCAAAATCAACTAGTCTAGCAGTGGCTACATTTAACATCCGTTAATTTACGTTACCTACTGCATATGCTCAGAACCAAGCTATGAGACGTGGTCCGGAAAACTGTTTCACTGTTTTTGATTTCCTGGAAAACTGTTGTATTATCAGTCAAGTGGAGTGTCGAGTATTATCAATCGAGTCGAGTGTTTATCTAGACAAAACTTAGTAACGTTTATCGAAGAAAACTTTAAGTATTGCATCTTTTGAGAAATTAAGAGAAGCAGTGAACCATTTAGAACACATTACTTACTGGAATTAGTTCGCCATCAAAAATCAGAGAGGTGTCTTCTGCGAATAAAACAATATGATAGAGGTTTTTAACCGTATAAGGCATTTCATAAATGTACTTCAGAAACAGAAAGTGGCTCGTTAAGACATTTGCCTGGTGATTGGCGACAGATTTTCTATTTGGTTGCTAGTTAGGGTGGTAACTATTCACTTGCAAAATGCCGTGCCAACTCGCCTGCGTAATAAATAATAAAAAGTCATGAATTATTAAAACTGTTTATTTTATGATATCAGAAATGGGCCTTTTGGTGCGCAATTAATTTATATTAAAAGATGAACATATAACTCAAGTTTTAAGTAATAACAGTCTTTATGACAATATTGCGTAAAATATTAAGATAGTCTATCACAGACTAGCGTTGTGTTAATTAGTTTGGCATTCAGAAAGCTCTGAGGATTTGCTGTACCTACTAGTAGTTAAACAAACTAATGCAGTAGTTTGTTTCATATTGAAATGTAACAAAAATGGCTACTAGTTCTATTTAGTGAAAAGCCGGCAGAATGCAAGTCGGAGGATTCTGTTTCTTATCACCATACAACATGAGAATACATCTACCTACGTTCACCAAATTGCAAATATAAATGAGTCATCGCAAACGAATTTTGTTTTCTGTGACTAAAATGCAAATTAAGTTTTCAGATTGTTTCCTTTGCTCGTAAATCTTGCTTATTCCCAAACTTAATTAATACGAAGCATACAACTATAGTTGACAGTTTTATATATAAAAATTGATTCAATTTAAATTTTCGTCCAAATACGGCAGTGTTATTATATTATCTCCCTATTATTATGATGAATAACTACTGAATGAGCAATATTACTTGAGTATCGATGAAATTAACAGTTTAAGGAGTTTTTTATGATGCAATTAATCTATCTGGGTCTCAATCAATCAAAAAATCTCAAGCGCAATGATTCGTTTAGCTTCACTCCTGAACGGAGATCGCTCTCTCGGGTGTACTAGTCGTGTTATTGATAATAACTGAGAGAGAACATAACGTTCAGGCTCTCTGTGGTTGGTTATTGAATAAGCCTATTCGGAAAGCTGATTGCACCTTGGCAAACGTGAATACATTGTATGTTGTAGATGGTTCTGATTGTATAGGTCCATATATATACGTATATGTACATATATATATACTTATATACGCATATATGTAAGCCAGCATTAATGACTAAGCATCGTGATAATATTTCATGCCACCTGCAAGTATTTTTTCCATTGGTAAGAACTTACCAGATTAGTAAGAAATATTTGCTGTTACGTTCACATTTCACGATGACCATACGATTCAATATTCAATTGATTTTTCATTAGTTTCAAAACTCAAAAGCGTCAACTATCTACAAACTGGCAGGTATAGCCCTGCCATAAAAGGACGACAGGGGTTTGTAATATTAATGGCAATGCCCACGGTATGCTCGGATTCTACTCATTATGGGTATTATGAAATGATAAATGAATGCAGGACGAAATAATGAACGGGCGGTGGCGTTTTGTGAATGTTTTGTCATAAGTTTATAGTTCCCTCGGTCCTCGTACATGAATTCAGTTGCTTTACAGGCTCATTATAATGTTGTTTATAGAGCTACCCAAAGCCAGGGCTTAATAACCATCTCTTGGTTAGTTAATGATTTACCTGAGATATGAAACGTTAATGTCTTCTTGTGGACGCGTGCTCTACGGCTGATAAATAGTAATGGTGTGTTCTGTTTGAATAAATTCAAGTAAGGCATTTTGAGCAAATAAAAATATAACATCTCCTCTTCTGATAATATGATTTTCTTGGCCGATAAGCGAGCTTTTTACTACAATCTCACCTGATGTTAAGTAATGGATCTGGTTTAAAATAGAATAGTCACTGGATCTCAAGGACAGCTACCGTAACAAGGTTAGGTGCTTGATGTATTTCAGATATATCTCAATAGCGTTCCACCATGCAAAGTGTTGGATTTTTCAGGCCGCATGCCCAAAAACTACTTACACAAAACATAGCCTCACAACTGTATGAATCAGTAGCTAATGTCACTATCTATCATCCATCCGAGTAATTACTGCAGTGAACACTTCTTAAACTACTTGATCGATTAATAACGAATAAACAAGCTACTCTACGAGCGCTTCAATAATACCAACAATGATCATAGTTGAAACAAAACAAAACACGCCTGCTTATTGACAATACAGGTTTTCCTTTTAGCCATATAATTATTTTTATATTTCTAAGACTCAACTTATATGTGTTATCGCAAGTAAAACAACGTGACCACAGTTTGTAATAGAAATCGATAGATTAGAGCTGTGAACACATTTCTACAGCTGTACTTCTGTACGCCCTTGAAAGTCATCTGAAATGAATATTAAAAGAAAAAACAACATTAGGAATGCGTGCGTGTTAATACTGCGTACACATTATCACATGCGGTATATTACAAAGACGGTAATTACTGCAGTCCACGCGTATCAGTATACTTGCACGTGCAACATAATTCATTCCCCGTATAAATTATACCAGCACCGTCTTGGGGGGAACGGCAATTAAGCCGAACCTAGCTTATATTGGCGTGCAATACGCAATATTGTAGGTAGGGATATTTACGGCAGTTATGAGACGCTGATTATTAATTTATTATTGTAAGGCTTTGTACCGTTCAGTTGAACGCTCTAAAGTTCCAGAAGTGACTACGTTACGTTTTTGATTTATAAGGTGCATGTTTGCATTTGTTAGAAATGTGTGCAATAGTTATTTGTACGACAATAGAGCAATGCTTATTTTTGCTGCGAGGACTCTGTTTGAATCCTGAGTAAGTAAAGGATTACATAAACTATATCGAGCTATTGCAGCAAAAAAATGTTACGTACATTACTCTGTCTTCAGTACTTTCGTACTGCTAACATAATAAGCAAAACGAAAATTGCGCATTTTGGTAACTTAAAAAGTGGAATATAAAAATACAAGAATAATAATAAGTTATTGACTAGTTTTTTTTTTTATATTCATATAAAAGTTGCTTACTCTCGTTTTTACAAGATATTGAAAACAGTTTTTACAAAATAAAATCACTAATATAAAGATAAAATTAAAAAAGTGAAAAAATAAATATATTAAAATTTAATTTCAAAATACTCTTATCTGGCTATGGTAATAATAAACTACTGTATTTAAAATTATGCTTTTTGGTTCTGCTACGAATATGATGTATAATAAACAGTCGGGGTCACTAAGTATTGGTTAATTGTAAGCCTATAATATAAGCCGCGCTTGAATATGTCGGGTGTAATTATAACTAACTGCCATTGTTTACCAATCTACTGAAGATATAGGAAAGTTTAAACTTGAATGTAAAAAAATATGTAGAATCTCGATAGATCAACATTGAGTAACGAGTACGGACTCTGGCTGGCGCTAATTGACTAATAAACGGGCTATAAATATTAAATGTTTCTAGACATAGCAGTTTGTTACGTCAACTGTTTCGGCTTTGAGCTCAGTAAATCAACAGAAGATTCTTAATATCTTGTATAGAGCTAGATTTCACGCAAAACAACGGAGTAGATATTCGCGTAGTTTGATAATTTGGTTTAGTTTTTGCTGACCATTATTAGTATTCTGTTGTCAATAATTTCGGTTTCACGTATCCTTTTCTTATATTATAGTAATAATCAATAATAATCATTCACAAAGGGTTTGTAAAACTTCTACTCGGGTATAAATACTAGTATACGACAATATACAATGTTATCTTTTAAATCTAAAATTTGAATGTAGGTACTTCTAAACGACATTTTTATAAAAGAAACTAAAAACAACTAACCAGTCCCCACTTTTTTTAAGAATGCTAAAATAATGGTTAAGTATTCAAGCAGGAATTAGTAAATTTTATAATTCACTCCGAAACTATTTCAAATAGATTTAATACATTGCGCATTATCCACCCGAATTATCTGTAAATTGTAATACACGAACCCTTACCTTATACAATTACATTATTGAAAGCCACTCATACATTTCACATACCGACGGATAGGTAAAGTGATACATTATTTAATTCAGCTCCATGACATCCCTCCACGTGGGGAGTGGGATGCTAGGACATGTGACATATTCTCGCGCTCGGGGGGGTACTTACACGCTAGTGCCGCGGTATACGCTATCCTATGTTACGTGTAATGGAGTGCCCAGAAAAATAGCGCCATGAAAATATTGCACTAGAATATGCGGAAATATAAGTAATAAACTCTCATGTCACATGATGAAAGATGACGCTTGTTTAAACATTGAGTAAGTAACAGCATATTTGTTATACTTTTTACGATCTTTAACTAATATGCTGGGATTATCACCAGATAATATCTCGATAAGCGAAGTTTTTTCAACTTATTACTAAGGAAGTTATATCTACGAGCTATTATTACGTTTAACATTCAGTCGAGCTACAGTTGCTGAAAAGTCTTTCAGCATCCTGTCATTCTTAGAAATACTTTTACTATCAGCTTAGAAATGTAAGTACTCACCCAGACTTAACTGATCTTGGATTTTGATGAAGGTTTAAATTGCTATTTGATAATTTATAGTATTTAGAAGAAATATGTATTTACCAAAACTAGCTTAATGCGCTTTCACCTCAACCTGCCCAACTATGATAACTTACCAAAGAATTTCATTTTGAGACGCGCCCGCCCGCCGAGCTTCGTCGTTTACGGAGAAAAAGTAAACTTAATAACATTCCGAAAAGTATACATTTCGTTTATTAAACACAGAAAGTCTGTGACATCAATTCTATTTAAATGTGAGTAGGCGCACTCTGTCGCCGTAAAGTTTTAAAGATATGTAAGGGGAGGTATGGAGTTTGCAAGAAGTAAAAGGCTCGCTTAAACCGTGGCATACATTATACAGACAAGAAATGTATGGAGCATCATAATAAGCGACCGCGGGGAAGCGGGAAAAGTTGCCATGAAATAGTTCATAATAATAAGTCCGCCTGTACTTTCTGCTGAATATTTTATACCACGGCAAGTGAATGAGATGGCTGTAAGTTATTACCGTCTTGCTTCACATGGGTGTATGCTACTTGTTTGCTACAAAATATTACTTCAATTCATATTACTTTTTCCACTTACAAAACTCTTGACTTTTCCCCGTAGTTAATAAAACATAACTCATCTATCATCATGATTTTATATTCCTAATGGTTAGGAAATAATTTAGACATAATTATGTTTTCCCATTGCAATGACTGCATGTCTGCAATGTAAGAAATTTTCAGTCGTATTGTATTGTGCACGTGCCAATTATGAACAAACAAGAAGTATTCTTTCCCCTCCAAACAAAGTGAAATTACAAGGTTTCGACTTTCCATGCTCCAGTACATTGTAATTAAAAATTAAGCTCCGCCGGGACTCAGGTGCTCTTCAACAAAATGCATTAATTAAGATAGCCGAGAAAAACCTGAAACGTAGCGTGTAGTGCGCCACTAATTAGCTTAGTTACCTCACAAAGTGTGTCTCTTGTTTTCAGTACACTTTTAGGACTTATATTCACTATATAGTTTGATTCTATTTCGGAATAGTTTAACTCTAAAACTATAATACTTAACTTAGTCTACAAAGGCAATTCACTACATATCAAAAGTTGTCTTAATGCATGAGGCGTCGAAATAGCTTTTCTATTTTATGGTGTGGTGTACAAAAATATTTTTACAACAAAAGGGGCAACCCTAAAGGTAATCCTTGAGTGGGCAGCGAGCATACGTCGTTTGGGCAAACTCCTGGTGTCATTATAAAATACGGGCACGCCGTGTGGATTCACTTTGAGAAATGGAGGGTGGGCGCCAAAACACCTGGGCCCGTGCTGGTACTCGCTATGTGCGATGTTTCTCCGCCGACTGCCTTCAGCCATTTCACTTTTTTGCCGGTACTTTGTGAAGTCACTTTAGCTTTACTGCGAGTTATAGAACGTCTTGAGTAGATGGAGCTACGCTAGCACGAAATTATCCTAGGTTTCTCTTCGGAGAACTTTAATTGAATTTAACTTTCTACTTTATCTCTAAATGCACTGCCATTGTTGAGTATGACAAAACTTTTTAAAATCATTTAGCCAACCTACTGAACACTTCTATTGGAAAATTAAAAGAAAGACTCTTATTCCGTCCAACGTGGTTTGTGATAAGAACATATTATAACTTTTAGTTTTAGCCGTCTTCTAAATTGTTGAGGCAACCAACAAGCTAGTTAATAATATTACTTGTTAGTATCATAATGCATGGATAGTTCTATGATGCTTATTACTCCCTGAAGCCATCTACAAATACAACAATAGTTTGGAGATTGCTAAACTATTCTGTACAAGAACCACTATTAGTGATCACTGAACTGAAATCAACATTTAGTTGATAACAATCAACCATTGTCAAGATGCATAATCGTCTTGAAGGTGAATTATGTTAACAACATATTGTAGGTACAAGTTCTCAATGCAGCAGATATATTTACTTATAGTTATGTGTGCAGGTATCAAGTGTTTGCAATATAATAAGTACATCGTATTCTTTTAGAGAAGAGATCTTTTGAAATAACGGGCACACAACAACTTAATAGAAAAACGGTCAATAAAAATACTTTAATACTATGCAGCGACTGAATAAAAGACAAGTAGGGTATGATCATACCAGACCAGAAGACATTCTGAAGAACTTTTTTACCACCCGTATGACTGTTTAATGACATGTTGAATAAAGATCGCAATTTAAGATTTCAATGAAATAATTCTTAGCGAGTATACTTCACGCACAGTTAATATTTTATGCAAATAAAATTATATTCTAGACGTCTGCTCTGCATATAACTCTCATGGCTCCAGGCAACTTTGCTCGTTGCTAGTTTCTCATTTGACTTTTGTAACTTATTAAACATGTTTTTCGCGTCAAGACAAGAATATAATTGAAACAGACTTTGTAAGGCGAAAGTTATACGCTAGTTATAAAGTTGTAGAACTAAATATTGTTCACGGACGAAAAGTTTGCAGTTTCGTATTTGTTAATAAAACAAAAATATATTAGGTAAATAATATAATAATTCATGCTTATTCCTTTAAACTTTCCGTAAAGTTGTTGGAAAATATCTATCCTATGATCACGCTACGACTACGAGGCTATGGCTGAACGTTAGAATTTAGTCTAATTTGGAATCCATTTTTGATTGGAGTGACGCTAATTTGCTCAAGTTAAATGCAAGCTACTAAATACTCCAGCTTATCTATTGTCTTCTAAAATGGTACCTTTCCTCCTGCTACGATTGGTTAGTATATACTGTATCAGCCGTATAGTCCACTACTGAACAACAAATATGTTTGGGATAATCCCCATTGGGGGGGTTTGCCATAATCCCCACGCTTGGCAGGCGGCTTGGAGATCGCAGTGTGAGATATTAGTTCCTCAGAAAGTGCTACTGCCAACCTTCTGGTGTGTCGCCTCTTACGACACCCATGGGTAAAGATGGGGAGGTGACATTCTAGCCCGGCAAACCACGGGCGTAAGTACATAATATGTATTTATCCCAGTAAAAATACCTCTTGAGATTTTAGTTATCCAATTAAGATTACAACTTAATTCTGTGTCATGTGTTCTGGGCTAAAATCTATGCCACACATCGCGCTCCATGCTGTCTGCAACGGTTTGCGTCAATTGACCGATATCGGCTAACTTTACCCTGACGAATACCGGTTGTTTTTATCTCGCTAGCGAAAAATATATGGACATACATAAACAAGTAATAGTTAATAGTTTATCCACCAGCAACGTGCCATTCAATACGGTCTTGTCGGGTCTGAGGTGCCGTACCTCAACGCTCATTCGCCAGTTCTCGAAGCCAGAGGTTACCCTCTATTAGAATTTATTTGTTATCACAATGAGTCTTGTTGTGTCCTGAGCTACGAGGTTACCGACATATAAGATGTTGACTGTTGTACTGATATGACAGTACTGACATTTGCCAATCTTATACAGAAGAGTTTACACAAATTTTATAGCCCTGACTACCACTGCCTAGGGGCCTTGCCCTGGTTCTGGCGAAAAACTAGGCTTAGGTTTAGTATCATGAATAGATTGAAACGTTTCTGTGTGGAAATCCATATTTAATAATAAGACACATTAAAAATATGTTAAGAAAATATTAAATTAATATTTTAATAAAACACTTCAAAAATTCGGTACTTGACCGTGGAACACCTCGTAGAACACCTGGGTGTATATATCTAGTGACAATTCCACCTAATTCTCCTGTTAAGCCGACGCGACGTCACAAACGCCACGCAGCTAAACTGGAAGAATTTTCAACGCATTTCGCTCTATACGCTTCGTGTAAAAGCGAAAGCGTTAAGCACTGATTTTGATATACACTCGAGAGCAATGAATCCGGGTCACTTAAAGAATGTTAAAAATCTCGGAAACTAAAAATGATAGGTTAATGCAATAAATTGTATTTAATAGACAATGTAATACTCCTTAAATGAAAGTAAAAAAAATATGAGTCACCATACATTTTATTAACACAAAATTACATAAAGAAAAAAACTGCTGATCTCTCCTTAAAACAAAAATAGGAAACATGAAATTTTTGAACTTTATTATGATTTTCTTGAATTTTAATACTTCGTATTGCCTCCTCGTGCTTCCATTACTGCGTTTACGCGGTTTGGCATGCTGTACACCAAGTTCCTTATACGATTTTGGGGAATATTCTCCCATTCCTCTGTGAGAGCAATTTTGAGCTCACGAAGCGTGATTGGGGGAGGGTTTCGTTGTTTTACGCATCTGCCTAGCTCGTCCCAAGCATGCTCGATCGGGTTGATATCCGGGCTGCGCGCTGGCCACTCCATACGAGTAATGTTCATCTCTTGAAGGTAGTCATTCACAATCCTACCTGTATGAGGTCGGGCATTGTCATGCATAAATATAGCATCCTCACCTAAATTGACCATAAATGGACCAACGTGATCATTGAGGATTTCTTCCACATATCTTACGCTAGTTAAAGAGCCGTTTTCTATGATCACCAGCTCTGTGCGACTTTCAGAAGAAATTCCGGCCCACACAAGTACAGACCCACCACCGTAGGCTACTTTTTCTTCGATGCATGCTTGCTTGAATCTTTCCCCTGGTCTTCGATACACTCTGTGTCTTCCATCGTGCTTGTAGAGCATAAATTTTGATTCGTCGGAGAACATAACTTTTGACCAATCTTCAATACTCCAATTTACGTGGCTCTGGGCATATCTTAGTCTCGAAATACAATGCCCACGCTCCAGTTTAGGGCCGTTTGCAGGTCTAAGGGGTTTTAAGTTAGATTCAGCAAGCCGACGTCTTACTGTCCGTGCACTTGGGTTACTTCCTCCGAGGCGTCGAAACTGATTGATGAGTTCAGTTCCTGTGAGAAAGCGATTTCGAAGCATGGTGTTCACCAAGTATCGGTCTTCTCGTGCTGTGGTACACCTGGTTCTGCCCGTTCCTGGTCTGCGTAGGTTAGAACCAGTTTCTTCGTAACGTCGGAGAACTCTTTGTACTGTTGACAGCGACACACCGACAGTCCTGGCTGTATCGCGCTGACTCCGGCCGGTTTCCAGCATTGTAAGTATTCTGGTGCATTCTTCAGGCGTAAGCGACATAATTTCAGCTTGAATAATGAATATAGAGCACTATCAACATGGTTTATGTACCCACATAAATGACAGATTACAAACAAAAGCAAAACCAAATGCTGTAATTTCGTAGTTCCATCTTCGAAAGTGGCCCTTTTTCAAATTTGATTTTTTTATGATATAACTTTACAATAACTAAGAAGTTTTAATACCTTCATTTAAGGAGTATTACATTGTCTATTAAATACAATTTATTGCATTAACCTAGCATTTTTAGTTTCCGAGATTTTTAGGATTCTTTAAGTGACCCGGATTCATTGCTCTCGAGGTACCATTGACAAAATGGTCTCGAAATAACAACATTTTGTTAGTTCTTCCTATTATTATTCTTTAAGATGAAACTCGATGACTTCATTAGAACCGGTTGATACGAAACAATATTAATTCCAGTAGCGGAGTTCTATATATGGTATTTTCTTTCAGACTTATCCTGAAGAACGCCCAGCGCGCCGTGAGCGTCCGGTTCCAGGTCTATTCACATCCATCAAGCTTCCCGAGGCCGAGCCCCCAAACGGAGTGGCGCCCCTGCTCGATTTCCCGCGGGGGCGCATGAAACCCATCACTTTTCTAGGCGAGGGACCACATGGGAACGTGAGTACAACAATTATATAAATATTTGTACAAACTATATTAACACGAGAGTGCTTGATTTTAGTAGTTCCATTGACTAGATTCGTGATGGAACTCTTGGGAAAACTAATTCGTCGTTCTTTACCATTCAACAAGGTAAAGCAATGTCCATTCACGCTCCGTTCATTACTTAGATATGTGACTGCTAATAGCACGGAGGTATACCGTGGTTCCACCAGTGTGAAAAAGTGATGGGACCACGGGTCCTCAACTGATCGCTTCCATGCTTTGAACGACACGTGTTGACGGTCCAGTTTGTTATCTTGCGATGGCAGTCCCTATTGCATAGTGGTAATGTATTATTCGAATACCCGCTTGGTTATTTCCATCAAGTTATATCAGTGTAGCAGCAGTCTTTGAGGGCTTAGTTAAAGCTGTTTGGCATCTTCGACTGCATTATCACCGTTTGTTCACATTCAATTCTCATCTTAGCAAAAAGTCCACTCAAATGACTTCTAGGGGAAATCGAGCGCAATTGTGTCTAAAGCTAACTTAACAGTAAATAAATAAAAACATGGAAAAATGTTTATGTATTACAATTAAAAAGTTGTAATAATAGCAGGCCACGTGCATGTGTAATAGAGGCAGTGACTGCCTTGGTTTATCGCCACTTTAGCATAAAGCTAGTGCAGAAAAAAACATACTCGTGATTCATATAATTGATAATTTTATTCCGAAATAAGTTTTTATGTCACAATAAAACTATCAAAAAGAAAAAATCTCAGTCAAGAAATCCCGTAATATTGTCTTCGTTGTCATCTTTTGTCTCTAATTCAGTTTTTCTCAAAACCTTTCCAAATATACTGCTGCTAGTCTTCGGATTCTCCATCGGCTTTATAGAACTTTTTACGTCTTTGATAAGAGCAGCTTCAGTCAAATCATCTACATCTATCAGACCATTGGGATCAATCTTCTTTAAAGTATTGCGGAGGTCAGATTCCCGTACTGAAATGTCTAAAAACAATGTTTTTAAGGTTATAGCTGTGAAAAATGTACAGTTGTCCCTAATTCCACAACCGAGCCCAACTAGTGTGTACATAATATATCTAAACAACAAAAATTTACTGAGATTATACTAATTTCTATTGTTACATCAGAATACTAGCAGACCACGAATAAATATGTAGAGAAACATACGCTCTTTTTTGGATCGGGTGTAAAATAATATATGATCGCGCGTCGCGTCAGCTGCTGCAGTATTTAGAGCGTCTTATCCAGATAGCATAACGCAACTCTACTAACGTGACTCCCCTGTATCACCGTCCGTCCGTATATTATGTGATATTTTGTTTAGCACGATAGATCTAAAGACGACTATTGGATGAACATTTTATTTTAATTTCTTTCAAGGGCGCCCCAATACAATCAATTTAAAAGAATAATAACTTTTTGCACTATCACATGTAGGGTGACATTGTCTCTAAAGCTCATTGAGTAGAATACATATGTATTCTTTATCACATTAAAAAATATATAACTCAGCCGACTATGTTAGGGGGTCTACCTCAAAGACCTATGAGCGAACAATAAATTTTTAGCTGTTCGGCTAAAAATACTGCAAACTCGATATGTGAAATGTAATTTTATAGGCTTACACGTTTTTTTTATATATTGTCTGTTGTCAAGCTGTAACCTAGTATAGCGAGACATAATTGCATAAGCCGCAAGTTTTAATTTTGAAGATTGACTAAATTAAAAATTTCAACGATGTATGCTAACCATCATCATCATTCGCAATACCCAGAACCGTGAAAACATTGCTTTTAGTTTTCTCAGTGACCTTAGATTTCAGGTCTTCTTTTGCGGCAGCTTCTTCGGTAATCTCGTTAAGCTTAGCAGCTAATTCACTGACATCGATCAAATTGCCGGGATCTAGCTTCTCCAATGTTTCTCGCACGTGTTCTTCTTTCACACGTTGGTTGTCAATCACTTTTGCTGTAAGCATGAAACGCTGTTGCGTTTAAGATGTATCTAGACTCGTTATATTCCATACGCATATCTCAAGTACATATTATTTAACTGTATTGAAAAAGAACAAAATTAGGCTAATATGATGTATACGAAAGTTTGTCAGATTAAAACCGATGTTGATGATACTTGGAACATAGACAGTTTAAGCACAAGTTTGTCAGAATAAAACCGATGTTGATGATACTTGGAACATGGACAGTTTAAGCACATAAATAAAGAACGGTACAGAGTGAAAGCTTCACTACTACACGCACAGCTATGTGTGCGTAACTAATCACTGACAAGATGTGCCGGTTGCAGTGGCCACAGCGGCGCACACTCGGGTGCAAAAGCGGTTTGAACCAGCTAAGCGGACAAAGTTGTCATAGCTGTTCTTTCTTTATTCGTGTATTTTTATGTCTATGATTCAATAGTATAAAATGCAAATCTTTCGACTTATTATTAAGATAATGCTATCACAGCTTCAAATCCGCACACATCTGCCTGTCTCCAAGTATATACTATCTGTTTTGGCGGCAATACTTGATTGATTGATCTCTTGCGATCCTCGGTTGCAACATCACTTTTGCACACGTGGGATAGTACATACACACACTAACTGCGCTGAGTTCAAAGCATCTTATAACAGCTTCATATCAGCTAATAGTAAAACACAAAGCTGTCCACCCTTATTAAACCTGAGGATAACTTGAGCCTGAATTAAAACTTCCCAAACAGTAATGTCGAGCAAACAAGCATTCTTTATAGATATTTCAATAAGTTGAAGTCTGCTCACCATCTTTCATCATCTCAACAAGGTTGTCTGTAGAAAGTTTATTTTTGATGTTATTGATTAAATCATCCATTTTTATAATATTTTAAATCTTTTTTTATTCTTATTACTGGTATCTACAAAAAATTTGCTATCATTTTCGCATTACTTTTCTTATAAAAACTCTCTTGTCATCTTTGACAAGGTATGTCATTTTCATATTTACATTGACGGCTGTATTTTTCTTCGGAAAATTCTTTTTTCGTTTAGGTTTATGTAGAAAGTGCTTCGAGCCCTACTGCGAATTAAATAAGACCTCGCGCTATAAGCCGTTCCTTATTCATGTGTTATACCGACAAAATTAAAGTGCTAATCTAAAAATAAACGATAAATCATTGAGTAGCATAGTTTCAAAGTAACATTGTTTCAAAGTTTTCTGTAGCTTTTCCTTGAACTTATCATTTGTTCTAGCTACATATGCAAATTCTATTGTAGGAGTATAACTAGATCTCAACAACTTTCTAAAATGTATAATAATTTGTAAAAAAATGCATTTACAAGGTATCTTACTATCTAAATTTACGAAGATCAGATCCAAAATGAACATTAAACGAAAACGCACACACACGGTCAGGCTCGCGCTGCAATATTTTTATTTGTTATTTATCCCATTGTGTTGATAAAAAAAAGGTTACACGTTGTTAAAAGCACTTGTCGATGGGTGTTTGCAGTAGAGTGCGGCCGCCCGCGTCCGAGCGGTGGAAGCATTCATAATTGCTGAGCTGATATTGTGGTTTCGATTATTTTTACGCAGTGCCTTTCATTTAATGTTAAATCGCTCCTATCCGATAAAGCGGTCGGGCTCGTAAATGTGATGGTTATAATGGCAGATTGACGTGTTTTACGAAGGTTGTACGCCATCAATATCGTTAATAATGACACTCGATCGTTACATTTAATGACATACATTAAAAAACAATTACACAATTTTTGAGAGGTATTAAAATAACAACAGAATAAAATCGAAAAAATTATGTGAAAAAGACATTTCAATATTGCATTCTAATAAATGTGATTAACATTTAGCAATTTTAATGCTTTTAATCATATTTTAGAAATAAGTGAAGATTTGAGTACATCTGATAATTAAATAAAGAAACTGGCCATCCTAAAAGGTTAGTCAGAATGATGAGGACAGATCAAAGCGAGAGCAAACAGCGGGAGGTAATACAGGTAGCCGTGGTTTACTAATTCACTGTGTTTGTGCTCTCTTAATGAAAATACAACAGCGGCACGCGCTATTGTTTGCTCAACATTCCTGCCTCGGGCGTGCTAAAGTGGCAGAAAGCGACAGGGTGCTCCACGGCTGTAACGCCGCATGGGAAACATTTTGATTAGATGGCGCGGAACTTGCGAAGATTATGGCTAAGTTATAATGGTGAAGCATCTAGAGATTCATACTGATACTTCATTTTATCTAGAGAAACATTCTGATATTTTATGAGACCTTCGGAGGTCAAAATTTAACAATAAATAAGCAAAAAAATCTTGACTTGATTGAGACAGTCTGTAGCCCAAAAAACACTATAAGGCCAAACAATCAATTTTAGTTATGACATCTGTGGTATACAAAAACCATAAATGACAAAACCAAATACCAAAAATATTGAATATTTGTGTAATAAATTGATCAGAACAATACTTTTATGCAAAACATATGCTTTGCTAAAGTGTACTGGGACACAATATCACACCCTCATATCTTTTTGTGGAAGTGTGTATAAGCAGTATTTGCTGCCAATTATGACTTACAAAACTAATACGTGGTCTTCAACCGTTTTTTATAAGCTCATAGTCATATAAACTCCTCTGGAGAGGTATGCTTTGACTTAGCACGATAAAATACGAAAAGAAGAAATTTCCTGACGAACCAATATTATCAATATTGTTCTCAATATGTGCACGTTGAAGTGGCAATGGGCTGGCCTCGTCTCTCAACGAACCACACTGCAGTGAAAGAGGGGTATGCCTAAGTAGACTGATGACATTACAAAAGTCGATGCAAATGGCTAATAGCCGTTCTTTGCTAAAAGCGTTCAATGAGGAGGCGTTTTGTCAGCGGTAGAAGTCTTCGTCAACAGATGTTGATGACATATCTAACCTACTGATGGACCAAACAGATCACAAACATCGGCTGCTACTATCTGCATTTAAAGACTTCTATGCATATTTGTCAGTAAATCTCCCAACACAGCTTCCTCGGCAAACTAAGTAACTGAAACAATAGCGCGTTATTCATTTAGTTAGCTCAACGTTAAATTCATAATGGATAGGTTAGTCGCCTGTGAAATGGATTCGTCGCGTAATTCACTAAATTAACAATTCAATTATTCACGCCGGAGATATGTTACTTCCCTATTTGCTTTTCGGTGTGGAGTGTGGACTTGAGCTTGCGCTGGTTATTTAATAGGTGTGAGCTTTACTTCATTGTAAAAGCTAACTTCGAACAAAACGAGGTCGTAGCATTTTGTTAACAGTTTGCTGCTCGGTTCATAACATGAGTATCACACAGTTTGCTTATAGTCTGTATAGTGTTCGTTTCAGAACATATATAGAATATATGTATATATATATATATATATATATATACCATATAGCATATAATAATATATACATTTCGTGTTACGAAATAATACTTATTACAAGTACTTTTCAGATTATCTCTGGCCTACGTAATCCTTGAAAGGATTTTCTTGGAATTCGGTAGAGATTTTGACCTATACCTATTTAATTTCAGGTCGTTTACAAATATTTTATTGATTTTGGTGGGTCTGAATGTTTTTTCCTTCAAAATAATTATACATTTTTATAAGCCTAACATTTAATCAAAATAAGCATATGCAATACATTTTGAACATAAGTATTGTCTTTATTACTGCTTCGTCTGGTGGAATTATTCTAAATATTTCTTTAAAATTATTGCTAGGTGAACGTGTCTCTGTGGATACTCAAAATATTTGTGTGAAAATTACGCAAGCCTATTTCCCAGAAGGATAAGCAGAGGCTAGGCTTTTCACTTACTACAATCCTGGCATCCCTTATCGCTTTATCTATTTTTATCCTATCACATTGTCGAGATCATACATGCTCCTGAGTTTATATACTCTTTACCTGGCCTGGTCTCTCATTTGGTCAGAATAAGTTAGCCGCCGGTTGGCGTAAGTAATGTAATATGATAGATATTTAAGCGTCCCGTAACATACACAACTTTCACTGTTTGTGTGTATCGACCCGAGCCCCGAAATTAAACACCCACCTGAATGAGACAGATGATTGGCCCTCAGCTCTTTGTCGGGTCACCATGCCTTGTAATTAATGGGGATCCTTTATTATATTTAAACCTATAGAAAAAACAATCATTTAATAGTCGTTCACTCATAAGTTTAAAGCAAGAGATGCTTAGGGTTTTATTGATGTTTTATTTATTGTTAGTATCTGTTTGATAAAACGTATATTTCATAATGGTACTAGGGTAATCTAGGTCATATAGTATAAAAAGCTGTGGTGGTGGCTCTTTAGTCGTATATCTCTATACAATGAAATACACATACAAACTTTGATATATAGGTATTCGGTCAAAAATGTACACAAATTGTATTGCAATGTATTACTTTTGCCAATAATTTATCTATTTACACTTAATTTGGACAAAATACGCTGAGAAATTATTTCACATCACATCAACAGCTGGAGGACATCCACCGTTGACCAAAAGACTCCCTTGTTGAGGGGGATTTGCCGTAACCCCCACGCATGGCAGGCATCGTGGGGATCGCAGTAGTTGTTAGAGGCATAGAAAGTGCTGATGCCACCTTCTGGTACCGTTCCTTTCGTAGCCCCTGACACTCACAGGAAGAAAATTATAGATTGTACCACAAGGGAGGAAAACAAGGCGTCGATATATTGAATCCAAACGAAGGGAAGAATTCTATAGTAGAATCCTAACCACAGTGAGCGATTAATATACTTCGCTCGAAGAAAAAATATGCGATCGTGTGTCTGCTTTTCATTCCACTCTGAGAAAAATAAATAAGAGATTTTTAAATAGTGCAACTCATGAATAAGGAAATAGTATGTACATATTATAATAATATTATTCTTGGATACAATTGTAAAATTAAAGATAGTAATGAATCCATAATTTGACTTTCCTTGCCCCTGTGGTCGATGACACATTTATAGTTATTATTTTGTACTAGCTTTCCGGGCGCGGCTACGCCCGCGCGTGTGTCTGCTATTGCGCAAAAACATTAACCTCTTTTTGCGCAGTTGGATAAAAACTATCCTATGTTTTTTCCCGGGTCTCAAACTATTTCCATACCAAATTTCATTCAAATCGTTCCAGTAGTTTTGGCATGAAAGCATAACAGACAGACAGAGTTACTATCGCATTTATAATATTAGTACTGATTTTTATCCGCTCATATGAAATGTTCGCAACGCGCCTAGCATTTATTCAAACTTTTCTACCTGGTGCAACGTTCAAGAATCTTTGGACTTTGATACTACCTAATGGGCCTGATATTCTAGTTACCACACATCTGCCACAAATACTTATCATTCTCCACCTCTTTCGTTTTCATAAATTTGTTCACTAAGCTACAATGTACCGCTACATCAATCAAAATATAAAATATCTATTGTAATTTTTCACTGCCTAAAAATTATAAGTCCTTATACAACTAAAAGGCATGGTGACTATAGGATCATGTCCCCCTCGGTCAGCAGGCGGTCCCTGTAATCACCGTCCAGCGCACTTCCCTAGGAAATATTTGATGTTTGTACACCCCATCATGCCACCAACCAGCCTACACGAATATTCTCGTATGTCAATAACTAACTTCAGTAAATAATTGTATACCTACTTTAACTGTGCTCAAAAATGTATAAAAGGTATGTATTATTATGATAGTCTAGGCTATCATTACCACCGTGATAATGATAGATTTTCAAAGTTTTCAAATCATCAATTTGTGTCAAAGTAAGCCAACGTTGTTTTAATAATGTTTCTGTGAATGAATGTTCTACGTAGCTTAATAATATTATTGAATTGTCTTTTGTTTTAGACACTTGATGATTTGTACTAGAACTGTGTTACCGATATAAACATTAAGATACCAAATATTTACAGGATCCAAAAACCATTTTCACGCTTTTTGCGTAATTATTTACTTCTAACAGGATCTAACCGTAATGCCCTGAACTTAGCAGGTTAACAATTTAGCCAACCATCTTATATAAGTTATAGCTATAACGAGCGCAAAAATTGCATACTTTTCCGTATTCAAAAAATACAGTAATAAATACCTTATCTACTTTTATTTTAATAAATTCGTAGAGATTTTAATAAAATAGTATATCAATATAATCATAACAATAATATGTAGCAGACGTAGTACCTCACAAAATGGTTATTAAAATTGTTTATAAGCTTTTTTTATATTTATTTTTCATGTACAAACATTTTGGCTTCTACTCCTTTATTATAAGTATGTTGCTTATAGAAGATAGAAGAAGAAGATATAGATTATGCAATCATGTTTTCTTTTCCAATATACTGTTATAATCAGATTATGTATCTACGATTATGCTTGTCTTTACTTCTTTTTTATAGATATTACCGAAAAGTCTTTAAGCCACAATTTTGCAATTATTATTACTAAATCCATTTAAAATTTTGTCATTTTTGTTAGTTCTCTCATTCAACCTTTATACCAAAAACATGTGAATGGGTGTGTAATTTTTATAATAAAAGTTACTGATTTCCAAGGTGTAGAAGGGATATAATTTTATTATTATCTAAGGGGTATACGTAAAATATAAGTTATTGTTTATCATAAATCATACAAATAATGTTTAATACTTATTCACGCCAAATCTAATTTTAATCTAAATTGTCTATAATTGATGTCGATAATTTTTTTCAGTAAATTTTTATCGACATCGATAGGTTAGGAAATGGCAATGCACATCCTTACCCAAAAATAAATTAAGGACTTTCTATGAAAATTATTTTTTGGTGCTTTTGGTCACTACGTTTAATACCTGGTAGCCTGGAGATATTTACTAGGCGTCCCCTTCGTGGTAACGATCTATTATCACCGGGCCACCGCCCAGCGCACCTCCATCGATACTGTTGATGTTATTACAAGCCATCACACCCCGCACTTATTTATCGTAAACAACCAATCGATTTTTCAATTTACGAACCGTGATTGCAAATCTGAGTATCAGATAAATGTGTACCAAAAATAAACATATATATGATATCTGCCGATCATCATTACATGTTGCAGACCTAGCTGAAGTACATTTAAGGTGGCCAGTAGCAAAACGTAAAACTAGATTGAACACTATGGAAAATATAGCTTATCAAAAATCTTGTATCTATGTTAGGTTAATGATGAACTATTATCTTATTACGAGGACAATGGCTCGTTTGTTCCTATCGACATAGCTAGTATATACATGCCAGTACTACATTACTGCTTATTAACAAACCTACATACAAGGAAAAATATCCAGAAAGCAACGTATCTTCCCGTTGTCTTTGTCACTAAGAATTATGACTTAGAAAAATAAACACATACCAAAAAAAAACTGCTTTTCAATTAATCCACCGAACAGCCTCGTGCCGCAATACGGCACCAATATAAATCAATCGCCATCTATTACAGGCCGAACATCACTCGGCACGTCGATGATATCGACGGAATCTCATCTCGTCTATTTGACATCAGCAACCCTGTTTAATTACGCCTAATAATACAACTCATTAGCTATTTGGGGGTGGTGTAACACAGTACTAGAACTACATATAAGTATCAGCCGCCATTTTATACGGGGCTATTGATAAAATGCTAACTACCTCTTAGTGTTGACTTCTGCTAGTCTTAACAAACATTTTGTGAATTTTTTTGCTTAGAAAGAATATTTATTTAATATATATATTTTTGTGTTTTTTCCTGTTTTTTACGGAATAAGTACGAGGACTACCTGATGTTAAAAGTCTCTTGTGCATGTAATGTATTAAATCATATTTTTTTATTACTTTGCTCATTATAAATATTCAAAACTCTATGTTTATAGATAGAGAGCGCGGCGCGGTGTAGTGCTGTCCCGGGGTGGGCGCTCTTAGATCGTAGTAGGCATTAAAACACAAAATTAATATATAATATATATATGAAATATTTTTTTAAATAAAAAAAAACATCTTAAAATATTTCTTAGGACTAGCAGAAGCCAACCCTAAGAGGTTGTTAGCATTTTACCAATAACCCTGTATATATAGCCGTACAATATTCTAAATGTCAAAATTGTGTTTCTTTGTTATCATCATAGTTATTCGCCATAATGGCTCAACCATAAAGTATCGGGCAGTGTAATATTAGGTGTTGAACAAATTTTCATGAAATGATGCTGTCATGGAAGTTAAACTTAAATAGGCTGCTTATATTCCGGAACCAGTGCTAAATATTCAAATACCAATCGTATGTCGAAAAAAATAATTTAAGTCAGTCAAACTAATCCAGTTTAATTTTGTTTGTTGACGAGTATATAAGATCAAATAATTGTACTAACTCATGCATTTGGAACGTAATTATTTTAATCAAATAAGCTCTAAAAGAATCCCTTAAATCATATAAATATAACAAAATAAGTCAAAATCCGTTCAGTATAGCTCTTGCAATACGCCTGAACTAAGTGACCGACAGCACATCTAAAACCGTTTTTTTTTATGCCTTTTAGGGTAGCCTTGACCACTACCTCACCTGATGGTAAGTGATGATCTGGTCGACGACAGGTTCAGCCTAACCTAGAATTACTGGGAACACAACGTTAGGTGCTTGGCGACAGATTTTCAGCTTCAGGGTTGTAGCTAGCCAGGCGTGCATTTTCAAAATGCCCTATCACCATGGAAAATGGTGTCTGCTTTTTTCATACACCACACAATAACAGTTTTTTTTTCTTATTTTATGTTACCTAGGTACAGATACATAGACTTTGCTATCATTTTAATCATAGCTATTCGAAAAACAACAATTAGCTTTAGACGACAGCGAAAACCAAATATAAATTTGTTCCTATGGGAGTTTGAGCTATCTCTGTTTTTATCCGTCCGCGATAGTGCTTCTGTAGATTGCATTAGATAAATAAAATATGTAAAGAAACAATAGTAAGATACTTGTATAATTATTATTCGTCATCATCATCAACGTCCACCGTTGAGCAAATGCCTCATCTTGGAACTTGGCCCACTCTTGGAAGGTATTTTGGGAACCGAAGTGAAAGATTCATGGCTGCAAAGGCAGCCTAGGTAAAATATTCGTATTGTCACCCCATACAACTATGCTGCAATTGACTAATAATATTTTCTGTAGATATAAGTTTTGAATAGGTAAGTTATCGTAGCTTTTTCTAGTTCTTAGTTTCTGGATGAAAAATACTGTGTATCACTTGGGCCCAAAATATTATGTTCTCGGACGGCGTATATTGATTTCCTCGCAATACTCAGGTATCGCCTTATACCAAAAATAACTAATAATTATGAGCACTGAGATATATAATGTAGATGGAGATAGTTGCATATAGGAAAGTATAGAAATAAACCTATTTTAGTGCTCGAATAACTCAATATAATCATGTCTCGTCTCTAAAATTATTATGTTTACCATTCACCAATTTGTAACATTTAAAAACGCAATTTATAAAAGATAATTAAATAAATATATTATAATTTAATTGCCTATATAATTTAAAATAAAACACATAGTTTCTGTACTGTCAGTCTTACCGCTTTCAATATGATGAACATGTACGTATTATAATATCACATACATCTGATATGAACACAGCTAATTATTATGCTGAAACGGATAATAGATGATGTCGTTTAATATCACATGCGGCAATTTCAGCCTAATTTGTTAATGTTTATAATTTTAATTGACCTGGAAATAACGTATCGTGAAGTCAATTTATTCATCTGCATATCGTAAATAGCATTACGTTTGTTATTTCAAAATTAGAATTGCCAATTTATTTTGAATACTACTCGCCAAAATAAATTATGTTGGTATATCCAACCGCTTTTAAAGAGTGGAGTATTTTTTTAATACAAAAGTTAGCAGTTCAGCCGTGAATATAAAACCAAACAAACAGAAAAACTGGCTTTTTATATGCATTTGATTCCATGATAACAGACGCCTCTATTTTAATATTCTATTTGCTTTGCTAATCACTTTAAGAGTATTTAGAGAGTGTTATGATAGCGATTTAATATGTCTAAAAAGTTTACTAAGTACTTTACTGTAGCTAAGGTAGCGCTTGAGCTATCCTAGTATCTTCTTATAAAATGTTCAACGCAACCCTTAGTACGAGTTTTCATACTTCACCATGAAAATTAACGATCCCCATACCCAAAATGTTTTAACAGTGTCCCTAGTTGTAACGTGAGCGAACTAAAAATATGTATAGGAGAAAACTTGTATGGATGTAAACTATAGGAACTTGTACTAGAGGTACTAGCTCAGAGTAAAACCGCTTTAAACGCTACGTTATTAATATATCAGATTAGACTTCTTTATTTCATCAAAACCAACAATAACTTCCCATTTATTTATTTATTGAGATAAAAACGATGAATTTACCTCACGTATACAATAAAAGTTCAAATTCAAAATAATAATTACAATTAATGACATAAAAAAATGGCGGCGAGGAATGCATTGAGGTGACGGCGGCCTCGGATAAGCGGTGACACATACCGCGCCACGGTGCGAAAGTCGTGTGTGAAGTTCACATGAATCAGATCATGAAGCCGACCATGCCTGTTCTCCGGAACCCAGGGTTCATCCAGCACATGCAGAACCCATGTCCCAGGCCTTCAAAGTGTGAACAGGGTCCCTGCTATACATGTAGTAAATTAACGCTCAATAATAACGCTAATGACTCAATTTAAGGTGGCGAAAGTTAAAAATACAACTGTATAGAAATTCAAACTTGTACCTAATGTGTTGACATCTGCGATTTAATACCACATGTATCGAAGCCGTCCACCAGGCTTAATCAGGGACACACGTTGACAGCCTAGATCTTAATTCACCTCATACATGTTTACCTATAGCCTATACACTTAGTTAAGTCAATCAAGTAAAGCCGCTTGGCCAGATTAAATTACCGCGCCACCGCCATCACTTAACTTAGGTTGCTTGCATATAGAAGCGAGTTCCCGGCTCAGACAGGTCGGTACTGACGTACTAAACTATGTACAAACAAATCTTATTGCCGTTAAGCTGAAAAATCTGCTGCCACAGTACGTTTCACGCAACTTTGTTACGCGCTGATTTTACACGATCGGGACCGATCACGACCGACCTTTTGTCTATGCTTTTATATAGAATTGCATCAACTTAAAATTTATCTACTTGATGACTATATGTGTAAAGCACTGAGCTAGGTTAGCAATGGGGATTGCTATTTTATATAAGCATCCGGTCGATGTATTTATGTGTGTATCGGAAAATAATAAGCGTCGTAGGAACACGTTTGCCTTCTTTTTGAAAGTATGACATAAACTAAGCTTTTAAATGTATAAAAATCCGTTATCAGACAAACTAAAATCATGCATGATGAATCGTGCAATATCGATTTATCTGATTCTTTTTGTTATTTGTCTAACTGTACTGATCTGCATCAATATTTCGGTCTGTTTCTTTATACAAGTATTACCACTAGGTTTGAACTTTCAACGAATTAGTAGAAAGGTGATTTACATTAACCTAAGTCCCCATTTAAATTTAACATTTCATATTGCCACATATAATTCATTTTTACTATTCGAAACAGTGTCATAGAACACTATTTTCTTTCCTGAATTGATAGATCTCATCGTTAGTTTTGGATGACAGCTGTCAAAATAAACATTTTATTATGACGAAAACAAAGGAAAATGTCACACCCTGTTAGTTTTTTAGTCATTATTTGGCTGGTTTATTTAGCGTATTTCTTTCTTTCCTTCTTTACTGGTGAATAAAATAAATAAACCCAGCGCCGACGGCACAAATAAAGAAAATATGTTGGATATTAAGTACATTAAATTTCCTTTAAATCCTTCAAAAGGGGTATTGCGGTATATCCATTATCATTTATGCATTATTGTACCAGCCGGATTATCCACTGCTGAACACAGCCTCCCCCATTAAGGGTAGGTTACCCATAATCCCCAAGCTTGGCAGGCATATAAGGGTGGGCAGTATAAGAAAGCAGTTCCTCAGAAGGCACTACGGCCCCCTTCCGGTACTTTGTCTTTAGTCGCCTTTTACGACATCCACGGGAAGATATGGGGGGTGGTACTAGACCGGCGAAAAACGTACAATCAAAACCCACCCTGAAAAACTATATTCAAATTGAATTGAGTGCTTTATTACCAATCGAATTGAAACCGCAAAATTTCAATTCAATTAACATATGAGCAGCGTTAGTTACAAGCATCATAAGCTTATATATAATATATACAATTGAATTCTTAATTAGTATACCTATGTAAAAAGGTAATTGAGTTATGTTTTGATAACTGTAACTTACAAACCCATACGGCACCTACTTTGTGTTAGCGTAACGACTCACTAGACCTGCATTCGTTCGAGAGAACCGCACCGAGCACTGGTCTACAAAAAAAACCCATAAAAATTGATTACTAGCCGTAGCAAGAAAATGCAATCTGGCTAGCAGCCCCCGCCCGCCCTTTATACTCTTCTTTACTTCCAATAACGAGCCTTAATAGCCTGTGGAGCTTATTCGAATATTTTACTACATCCGTTACTTTCATATGCACATTAATTATATCTTCCTTACTAATGATAATATAACTGCTGTGATCAAGTAGTGTGAATATGTAGAATATAAAAGAACATGTAATTACAAGTGGCAGAATCAAGTACGTATGAGAATTTAGAAGAAGTATCTTATTTGGTTGCCGTAGGTCGCATGTTTTCTTCTTACTGCATGAAAAAGATCAGATACATGAATATATTAAATTTCAGAGGTCTCAGTTATGATACCAATTACATTTCTTTACGCATTAACCATCGTTTGTGTATGGCTCGATCTTATCAGCTAAACCATAACCCAATTTTTACATTCCTCTGATTAAAGCCATTACCATTTCAAGAGAAAATAAACACCTATAAATCATAACTCGTAATGGAAGTGAAAAAAAAATTTAGAAGGGGAGATACAGCAGTGTCCTTTTATGCTAATGGTGCTATTAAAAAATAATTATCGTGTGCACAGCGGGTTCAGACCGAACACAAAAGTGCAAATTTGATTTGGAGATAACGGCCATAAAGCTACTTTTAAAGCCGAGCTTATGCAGGAATTACTGTTTGTTTTATAGGTAATCTATATTCTCAGCAGAACCGCAAGTCTTTTTTTGAGAAATTGCATCTACAGAAGCTTCATTGAAATCGTATCTTCGTACGACTCGAATAAACTTCGAACGTGATGTTGTAGAAATTTCATCAGCACAACACAGATGGGATTCTATATATTAAATACCAAGAGTTTAACCTCAGTGAAATTTTGCATACATGTCCGTGAGTCTAAGATCTATGCTTCTGTTTTCTCAGTTTTCCGTAAAAAAGTGTAATATTAAAATTATTTGGTAAAATCGTTTTGTATGAGAATTCTTATATTATTAGAAAAAAACTGGAAAAAAGCAGATGCATAGATTTTAGACCCATAGAATTTCAACGAGTTTAAACACTACGTTTGTATGGATAAGAGACAGTAACCTGATTGAACTCAAGGTTTCATCAAAAACACTTTCGGTTCATATAAGTTTTAAGACGCGTACATGCAGCGGCTGGATTAACAATCAGGGCAGTTCATAACCTCCCATTCGGATGCTAATAAAAGAGAAAGGCAAATAATGCGTCCAATGATCAGGATGCCACTATAAACGTAGTAAAATTAGTGGGGCTAAGTGGACTTAGCTGATCATTTGGCATATAGTTGGGGTCACTAGCATATACGGGCTATACTTACTAGCCGATCGATATATGGGCATACTTTTTTAGCGGATGTTTTATACAAACCCCTCCTCATGTTTGGGAGAAATGTAGAAAGAAACATCAAGCTACAATTTCAAAGTACCGATAGTTTTACTTATGCTGCTTAATAGGATTAAGACAAAAATGGTCTTCCGCAGTACTTAGTATCATTGACAATACTACCAAATAGTGCTGGTACGTAATCATATGACTTGTACTTTGCACTTGCATATCGTGTAAATACATTACACAGTACCTGTTAAAAATGCGCTCCATTACTGTTTCGTGATCATAAAATGATACTCGTAATATATGTAAGCATAACATTTTAAAATATCTGTACTCGCCTTCTATTTAGAACCAGTTTTTAAAATAGAGGAAATTCTCTGCTGATATAGTTTATCTCTACTAGGATTATTTTTTATTGGATAAATTCACAAGATTTTTATACCCGGTCCCTTTACAAAGCCATTAACTTCTATTTAAATATTTTAACAGGAACGCTGTTGTTACGACACCAGCATTGCGAAAAAAAATACCTTTCTTTTATTAACAATCTACCTACTCATTTAAAACAGAATATTCTTTCGTTTACCTTTCCCTCGACATCTCCGGTATCCTCGATGATTACCATAAACATAGTCTGGGTAAAAAATCCGTTTAATTTGGTCGGAGCACTGACGCCCGCGGAGTTATTTTACTGTGATGAAAAGAAAACAACGTAGACCGCCGACTGAAACGTATAATTTGATATTGTTTTTAATTATTTTACTGCTACGCGATATGACATAATAAGAACCTATTACTTTAATATCACATGTAATATATTTGGATGTACGTAAGTTAAACAAAGGACTTTAAAGCCCAAGTCTCAGGCATTTGACTGAACTGGAAGACGCAAGAGGCCCAGTCTTGCTCAAATCTTGCAAGGTCAGTCTTGGTTGTGCAACATAAAGATGTATCTTTGTCATAAAAAAATCATGAACAAAACAAAGACTACAAGACCAATACAAATTTTGGGTAACACTATTAGGTAATTACAGTACTAGTGACAATACTATCTAGGGGTCTACTGGTACAAGGATGATGAATAGTCCAATGGAAACGTACTACCTACCTCCAATGTACACCTAAAGAATTCAAACCTAAAATCGAATGTAAAAACCGACACGGGAACGACACAAATGGCATTGCAACTTGGCGTCTATCCAACGTCTCTTTGCTGTTATTAATAAAGCTGAGAGCTTTAGAAGTATATTACCTGAAGAAAGTGTTTTCAAAATACATTTTGTATATCGAATAAAATCTATAGGATTTTTCACAGTCCCCAATAAATTCACCTTGAAAAGCTTTGTCTAGCTAGCGAGGGTCATTTTCTGTCCTAAACACATGAATGATGCCTCATTGGTACACAAAAAAATCTGAAATATATAATAAAACTAATCGCCCCTTAGCACGCCATGTGACACCACGGACGCATATATATGAACGCGTTGGTTTGTGCATATCTGTAGTTGTGATCCTAATATCATGAATGAATATCAAGAAATATACGAACTGGAAATGTAAGTAAGGTCACTATACAACCAGTGAGTACGTAAATGAAAATAATGAAGCAAACAGAAAAGTTTTATTTCTATATTTTACATATATTATGTATGAAATATTTTATTTACATATAAGATATGAGAGATTGGTAGGTTTTTGAGAGTGACGTCGAGGAAGAAGCGAAGTGGAGCAGACAAGTAAGGAAGGCTGATCCCAACTTCACATACTTGGGGGTCGTAGCTGGCCAGGTGGGCATTTGAAAAATAACCTTACCACTATGATGTAACGACTGTCATCTTTAACATGTCCACCGAAGCACAGAAGCTCTCAAGGTAGATGCTACTGCACCCCAAATTATAGACCAGTTTACTCATTTTTTGACCGATCTTTAAAGCTTGGATAATTGGGTGAGATGAAGAAAAATATTATGATGATGATGAAAATGATGATAAGCCCTGGTTCTCCCTTATTACCATTATAATAGTCCACAATAGTCAAGTTATATCTCAAAATTCATATAGTATTCCAGTTAAGAGTCTATATAGACTTAATCTCTTCTAAATATACTCGTAGGGATCAATCACTTGTTACAAAGAGACAACTAGAAATATCTATAATTTGGGGTGAAGTTACCGTTCTCAAAGTGAAGACTGTTTTTATTTTATATGGCTTCGCTCAATAATAGCCGTTGGATTACGACATTAGTTGCTTAGCAAAAAAATACTTGATGTTGATACGAAGTCAAGCGTGCAAATGTAAAAAAGCTCTACCACCATGCAATAAAAATAAAAAGATTGAGGAAAAACTAAAATAGAAATTCTAAGGTATTAGGCGTTTATAAACTAAAAAGAAGCCGGCAAACAGCGAGCAAAGAAAACTAACCTTTTTTCCGTAGTCGCAAGGACAGGACGATGGATGATATGATCCCTAGTAAAGAACTTGTGGAACACTTCATACGGAAATTGCAGCAGACCATAGATGAAAGGAACTAAATCCTATGTAAACGCGCATTTGCTTAGAAGATTCTTCCGCCAGTTCTGTGAGGGTGGAAATATACCTATACTTACTTTAGTATCCTCCGTGTGTAGTACTTTCTTATAATAGATTGAATACATGTATATCGCAATATACATAAGATATTGTAGTTTATATTAATATACAGCGAGGTAATGCCAGCATTCTGGGCACTTTTTCCTCCATCATGTATTAGATTTAAGTACAATATTTTAACCTTATAAGTACTGATAATATAATAATAATAATAATATAATACTGATAATATACCTTATAAGTCATCTTAAGAATTGTATATATGGAATAATGACGTTCTCAATTAAAATACAGATATGTGTTGCTCAAATAGTAAGCTGATATATAAAGTGATAAAACTATTTCCAAAATGTTTTTAGTTTATACAGCTTGAGTACCTACTCGTACCTACCAATATCATTATTTTATTTGGACTATACTGCAATACGTTTCGTTATGACTCTCAAGGCTCATAAGAGATGGGTAATATGTAGTTCGTCAACAAGCCCTTGTCGCGTTTGTAGAATTACAGTAAAACCAAAAAAATTCTCATCAACAGTTTTTAGACAGTTTTGCCTGTTGCACCGGTCTTCCATCCACTCTCAGAAGTTCTTCAGGATTTCCGTCACCTTTTGAGATCCATTCGTATTTCGTATAGGCTGATGTCCGGGATGTCTTCTCTCTTATCTTCAGCGGCGCTGACAATTTATTCTTGTGTTGAAGTGAATAGCTGTCCATAATACATCTTTATGTCTATCAGCATCTCCGATTTTGATGAGATGATCATCAGATTTGTCATTGTCCTTTGGTCTATGGACGATTATTTGCGAACACTTTCTAGCCTTGTATCCATACGAATTGCCGTTATATTTATTTATTATAATAAAATAGTTTAAAACTTTATTATGTTACGCCAATATTGGGTTATTTCGAAAACATTAACATGTACCGAGGTTTTTTTTGTTTATAGTATTTTCTGTTAATGCAAAAAAACAAGGCAGCATTTAATGCTAGGTATATTAAACAAGGTTATATTTCTATATTAAACTAGGTTATATTTCTATACTAGGTTATATCGCTTTTGACCGTTTCCGCATTCCAAAATGGCTCTCTGCAAATCTATAGTGAGAGTAAACTTCTTGGACTCGAAGGAGCCTTAGTACTTCGGAAACATTCGTATCTATTGGTAGAAAACCATACTATAAAATTACTATTTGTGAATTCGTGTTACAGTTATTTAACTTAGCTACTTTGGTATTTGAGCACATTTTAAAAGTGCTGAAAAATTGCGACAAGAACTTCAATACATTTATTTGAAACTATGACATATGTAGGGGATATATTCATTTGCATTATACAGGGTTATTGTAAAAATGCTAACAAACTCTTAGGGTAGACTTCCGCTAGTCTTCACTGACATTTTGAGATTAATTTTCTTTTGGATTTGTTTTTTTTTTTTTTTTGTATTTTTTTTTTTTTTTTTAACGAAATAAGCAGGAGGACCACCTTTTAACAGTCTCTTGTGCCTGTAATGTATTATTTCATATTTTTATTACTTTGCTCTATGTAAATAGTCAAAACTCTATTCAAAGGGAGCGCGGCGCGGTCCAGTGTTGCCGCGGCTGGCTCTCTTGACTCAAAGTAGGCTTTAATGCAGAAAAAAATATTTAAACAATACCAAAATATTTTTTTATTACAACAAAAAAAATATATCAAAATGATTGTTAGGACTAGCAGAAATCAACCCTAAGAGATTGTTAGCATTTTACCTATAACCCTGTATATCAAAATTAACTGGATACTAAACCGAATGGTTCTCATTAAATAAGAGAGAAGAGAAGGTAGAGCGATAACTGCCCGGTCGGTCTTTATTTTAAGAGCATATTCTGTTACGTATTCTATTTTAGATACTACATAAAGAACATACCTTTAGCACGTGAACGTGATACCTGCGCATGATATAAACTCTTACTGTGTTTAAACATCAGGCTACTACTGTAGGAAGTGAAATTACTGGGCGATCGAGACATAAAAACATACGTTTCGGATTGACGAGCGCAGTGCAGTATCTCTAGTATCGTAGTAATAAGAAGAATAAGCCTTTCTCTCTATATATATATATATATATATATATATATATATATATATAAAACTTTTTTTAAACAAGCTTTTATTATGTTATAGTTAATAAAAAAAAACCTAAATTTTTAAAAGTTCTCGTCAATACAATTCTAATGAGCCCAAAGTCGATGAGGTTGTGTCGTTTCATTGCGTAGTCCCTTTGGCCATCTTCCAGCTCCATCATCAGATCAGCACCATGTCATAATAACATTGCATTGTCACGCGATCTAGACATGTATGCAAAATTTCAGTAACCGGGAAGTGGATCAAATTTAATTTGCACGATTGGATGGGGAAACTAATTAAAGCTTGTAAAAAGGATGTCTACTGCAACTGTAATGGACAAGAATAACGCTTACCAATAGGCGGCCGAAATACCCAACCCGTTCATTACGCTCCAAGCACCTAATGGTGTGTTCCGACAGCTGTCCTTGGGAGCCAGTTATTCTAGTTTAGCCTGAACAACATCTCCGACTACATCATCACTTACCATCAGGTGAGATTGTGGTCAAAGGTTAGCCAATAAGCTTCACAAAAAAATAACATAAAAAAGTTAGCACGCTAAAGGGTTCTTCTTCATCAAAGCACACTTTTATCAACCCTTGCATTTCTCTATAATTTGTTTTTATAACGTGATCATGTCCAAACGTTTGATAAACAAACGAAACACACCGCAAAATTCCATTAACGTCGAAGGTAAAAACTTTAAGCCGTAAACACCCAAGAGGTATCTCTCACGTCGGAACATAGGTAGCGTAAGCCGGTAGAGCTCCAGTAGCACAATTGCTTGTTTACTGTGGCACCGCGCGAACCCTGACCCTCCTGAACAAACAATACTTTAATTCCATTAGTCCCCCACAGACGCGCTACTTCCTCTACACCTTAAGATTTCTTGTAAAATAATGCTCCTTATATTTTTGAGCTATTTGTCTTTTGTAGTACTTTACCGTGAGTAAATAACTGTTACATCTCTTTGAAGTATACTTGAACGGAATTGAAGTTAAATATTATTTTTCCTTCTCAGAAATAGGATTCTTTACAGTATTCTCTTTGAAAATAGTATATTTTGTTTCACTATGCTAACAATGATACGTATTTTCTTTGGCACTGCTACTTCTTTATTTCAATATAAAATAATAAATACGTATATTTTTTTTAAATCATGAAATCACACTGAAACTTTCCCGTTGCCTACGTGGACGGAATCTCAATCACCGCATTCTTATATTATCTTGAGCCATAACGTGGAGTAACTCACAGTGGATGAAAAACTATGGCTAACGGATTGGGACTGCGTATTGCCTTATTTGTTATTTCACTACATTATTTTCGAATTTGCGGTACATGATAAAAATAAAATGTATTAGATACGTATTTCAGGAACATAGAAAGTAAATATGGAAAAAAAAAATTTTTGACGTATTGTATCGAGGTATAATTTAAGACGCCACACCGCACTTTCTATCCCGACGGGTGCCGGGTTAGTTATGCAATCCTCCCCCTTTCTGCTCCCATATCTTCCTGGTGGGGTAGTGAAGAAAGATAAAATATCAGAAGAAGGGCAGCAGCTCCTGAATAAAATGTTTATTCGCATAGCAACAGCGCTGCGTCTTTCGAAGATTTGCCATCTTACACTGCGGTCCCTAAGACGCATGCCAAAAGTGGAAATGATGGCAAACCAAGGGGTTTTGGCATATCCCTACTCTGCCCATCCCAACTGTTGGGGTAGGCATATCTTATTTTCAAATTTATTCTATGTATATTATATTTTTTTTTATATTATATTTATTATATTTAGACCGGTATATTTTTGTGGGCCTTGGATTAGTTGTTTACTATTGTGTTACAGTTATTTGCATACAAATTTTCAGTTACAATTGCTATTCAGAGATGATAAAAAACCATTTTATGTATAATCATTAATATAAAGTGTGAATCATCGCTGATTAATCCGAATATTTGACATTTGACCACAAATTTAGTTTCGACCTATATGAGTGCTGATGAGCTCTGCAAATTTATTTTCACTCGCTTTTGCAATTAATGAAGCAGTAAAATGAATGTACGTTGCTTAGGCTATACCAACAGGACGATACAGATTCGAAGAAAAATATTTTATTAACTAAATTTAAACCTAACACGCGCTTTCCCGTCTTTTGACTTCGCTTCACCTTACATTTTTATACGATTATATGATACATATGTTTTTAAATTCTTTTATTGCATCATATACATACGAGTATCTTATATGAATTATTCCGTTCGTTGACTTTTTCGATTTTCAGTAGGAAAACTATTCATATCTGTAAAAAAAATGAATTAATCTCAATTAATTCATTAAAACCGCATCATTAACATCTTAAATGCAAGTATTTAGTTATTTGAAATCCTAGCTAGAAAATGCGACTTCAACGTTTTAAACACAGAAAAGGTACGAGTAAAACCTTTTTCTCAAGGCCTGTAGGTACCTAAATCCGCTAGGCGCGTAAGCCATTTTCCACGCTCGGTAAACTTACAAACTGGGCCAAAGTAGGCTTTTACGAAATACACAGGAAATTTTCTGCCCTCCCTCCACTATATTACGTGCTTAAGAACTATTTCCTTGCAACTTCCCCACGTGCCGCGGAATAAAAATGTAAATTCGTTACATCCCTTTTTTATCTTTTAAATAATTTTTACTTTGCTCTAACCCTCTAACTGAATTCACTTTTTCTTCTGCACAACTTTTCAAATACAGAGTCACTGAAAAATTACTCTTTGTACAGCAGATTTCGTAATGCATACACAACTTGAATTTATAATCCTATTATATCGATTTAATCACACGTGTATTCGTGTCTTCTTTATGAATTTCCTTATTTTTATTTTCTTTTTTTTTTTATTTTTTTACTTCCCCAACTTTGAGGTTATATAGCGTTCTTTCATTTCAATATTATTACTGTCAATATATGAAAGCTTCGATGAATCAATGTTGTATCTGATATTATACTCGTAGTACCCTCCTTATATACAGGGCGTGCCACGGCGATGCCACATGAATGGAAAGTACCTTGAATATTGTAGATGGAATATTTTACTGTGATAAGATATTAAATTAGTAAAAAAAACAATTTAAACTGCATTCATATTTAAATAATTACATGGTTGAACCGGGAATCAAACCCTTAAAAGCATCTAATTTTCACTTGTCACTAAGGTTACAAATATTTGAGTGTGGCGTCCTGTTTCAGCTCCAGATTTGCGAGACGGACGGTATCGAAGAGCTGAGCGACGAGGAGTCGCCAAGTGGGGGCCGCCGACGCCTTGTCGTTGTCAAGACGCTGTGGCGTGGGTGCCATAACGATATCAAGTGAGTGGGTTTTACATCTAAGGCGTGGGCCAGACAGAAGAGACGTAAGACGGAGACGCGTCGAGGACGGGGCGGAGACGAGGCAGAGACGCGACTTTTTGAATTATACAGAAGAGACGCGTCGCGGACGCGACGCAGTCAGTGCGGGCGCGGGGTGGCATGCCACCTCGCGCCCCGACCTCGCCCCCGCCGTGTCTCCGCCGCGTCTCCGCCGCGTCTCTCCTGTGTGTTTCGAATAAAAGGCGGAGACGTAAAAGCGTTGCGCCCGCGCCTTGCCTCTTCTGTATGTTTAGCGTCGCGACGCTTCTATACATTTTGTATGAAAGAGACGCGGAAGAGACAAAGGTCCGCGCCCCGTCTCCGTCTTACGTCTCTTCTGTCTGGCCCACGCCTAAGATCAAAATTATGCAATTATCACATGAATAAATAACTGTATCATTCATGTGCTATTATCAAAGAGATTTTCAGTTATTACGTGTTTTTTTATTAATCAAGCGTAATGTCATATCAATCATGATTCCGATTCAATCAATGCTGCAATAATTTTATATGTTAAAATTGTGATGTATTTAATTATATTGTTAGATTTTTGTAAGCATGGAAACTATATCATGATGCTCTAAAATGCTTTTAATAGAACTTCAGCTTCAAATATGATGACCATCCAACTATAACGTCGTCTAACTTGCTGGCGATTTTACGTCATTTGGCGCTAATGTGAATCGAGATAACGATGGTAATGTTGTTCCAGAGCGGCGTTTGCCCGCGAAGCAACATGGGGCGCCGGGCTGAAACACCCGCAGCTCGCCCGAGTGCTCGGTTTGAGCTTGCTCGAGCCCCCGTGCGCTGCACTCGATCGCGGGGAGGCCGCATGTCTACCGGCTATCCTGAGGAGGGACAAGAAATTGAGGTAGACTTTTATCCATGGAAAGTACACATTATGCCTGCATGCACCTGAGACCTGGCAGGGAACACACTGCCCCTTCATTCTGAAAACCAGAAATTTCATCGATTGGTTCAAAAGTTTCAGCGTTTTTATCGAATGAATTATTTATTACTCGCTACACCTCGCGTTTTCAGCCATGTGGACAATAATGAAAAGTGTTCAAAAATTTATTTTTAATCCACAACCAAAACTATGTATAGGTGTTCAAAGTTTCATTAAAATTGGTTCAGTAACAAACATACACACTCTCATTCATTGACAAACTTTCACATTTATAATATTACTGTGATCTGTATCTTTAAAATGAGCCTGGATCCTGGTCGGATCTAAATGCAAGAGAGAGCCTAATAACTATAACAAGGAAATTTGCGAAGACAATAATGCCTTTCACTTTTTTCCTAATAGATAAACTCATTCCTTATCTTTTGTATGTATTCTATTTACACGACATATCCATCTTGGCATCTCTGCTATAAATTCTCATATTTCATCTTCTTTTGTCGCAGCTTAAGAACTACAGGTACATCACTAGTGATCGTATGTTGGGTATTACGACTTGTCAATATTGCCTTCATTTCGGGTCATTGATTGTTACCAAAATGTTTATGAAAATTCTACCTCCAGTTTCTGAAACGTTTCTGTGCGCTAATTGCGCAATGAAATTCTATAACGCGATATGTGACCAATGACTTTGATAAACGTTCCAGAAACTGGAGGTTAGTTTTAATAGGAATTCCTGCCCATCCTGCTGTTTTTATCTTGATGATTCCATATTAAAAATTGCTTTTTATTCGCAGCTACTCCAGTTTGATTCACATATGCTGTCAGATAGCAGCCGGCATGAAGTATCTGGAGTCATTCGAATTAGTACACCGCGATTTAGCGGCGAGGTAAAATATTTATTTTATTTTTGTTTTCATTAAATCACCAATTATTAACTAATAAAAGCCTGCTGTTATTAACTAATAAAAGCCTGCTGTTATTAACTAATAAAATACTGCCGTATCGTTTCCGGATTAAGAATCAGTATATTATTCTGTATTCTCTCATTGCGTAAAAGGTGAATTAGGGAAATGATGCGCCGAATGTGTAGTAGCATGCCACTACTAGCACCACTCAATAAAACAGACTATCAGCCTTGCGCTCTTTATGTCTTGTGTCTTTTGTTAAGTTTGTTAGCGGAAACATATTACCTACCGCTCATGTGTATTTGGTATAAGCATAGAAAGGTAATATTTTATCCTTGCTTGTTTTTTTTATAACATCTACTATTATAACAGAAAAACGTTGTATATCGCGAATTCTATGCATTTAAAATTTAATTCGCAATATTCAAATAGAATGACAAAAGTATTTTTAATAATTAACTTCCACCCGCGGCTTCACCTGCGTGTAGTTGCTTATATCGTGCAACCTCATTATTTCCTCAATAAATCGAGAAAAGAAGTATCTGTTAGTTGAGTAATAGGAGTATATGCTACGTGCGTTGCATATATCATAACAAAAGCCAGTTGTAGCTACAATATTGTCTTGAAACAGAAAACTACAAATAAAATATTTTTTAGAACAATAAGTCCTGTAACATTTTTTTTTCATTGATGAAGGAACGTGACAGTGAGTGAAGAACTCAACGTGAAGGTTTCGGACTACGCGATGTTCTGCGAAGAGTTCGTGGGAGATTACCACATTATGGCTGATGGCACACGGCTTCCACTGCGCTGGATGGCTTGGGAGAGCCTGCTCATGGTATGTGAAACACTTCATTATTCACAAAAAAAGCTCGAAAGAGATTTTACCAGTCATTTAAATTATGTTATATTATAGCAAACTTTTCATGTTAAACAAACAATAGTTTTACTTTTAAGCATATTCGTGTCTAACAGATCGTAGTTCCGATATCTTAATTGTAGAAACATAAATTTCCGAGAGTTGACATGAATGCGTATATAAATATCATAAAAATATTGAATTTATTGAAAAGCAATAAGACGCATCGTCTTCAAAGAAGGATTCAGCTTTATGTTCAGTTCATTGAATCCTTGAATTACGAATTCACAGAGGCAAGCTCTAGATCCTCAGTAATATGCAGGCGGAGCACCCATTCCTTTTACATTCATACCTGTTCACTGCATCAATTTTCCAATTTTCATCTCCGTTTTTATTTGAAAAGTTAAATGGAATGAATTGGTACCCCTCTGAGAATCGTATACCTGATATTGAATTACACATCACATATCAATATTTATATAGTTGTGAGTATTTTCATTTGCAGAATTCATCATAATTTGCTATGGAACAAATAAATATGCATGCGGATGGAGGACGGATTCAACTAGGAACTTATATGTTTTACGATAGAATGTTAATTAACGTGTAATCTTGCACTAATATAACGTTGTTACACTAAATTAGTAATAATAAATAGATACAACGATTAATTTTGTGAAATCGTTTTTGACATAAAATACACGGCTCGAGCGACGACGTGCTATTAGTGTTTGTTACTCACGATGGACGGCACGGAAAGGAGGCGGTTTGTGTCTGGGGTTAGAGGTTGTTTGTTATCTGATACTATTTTCCTCGGAAACAACTGAAGTTCAATGTGGTTTCAGAGCAGGTTCATAAACATGTTTTGTGGCTATAGACCACTTGACCAATTAAACCTCGAAAAATCCGTCGGTGGCGGCCATCTCCTGCCCCGAAATGAACTTAATAGTTGCAATTTTACTAGTTTGTGAAAGATCGGGTACAGATATGGCAATGGTAGCCCTTGACCATTTGTAAAATACGATGGGTTTAACAAAAAAAATCATTTTGCTTATATTTGCAAATTGTACGCATACAAGAGCCATAATATATATTTTTTAAATCACTTAACGTCACCCTCTTTTCGGCTGCAGGCTTCAGAATGCAATTGAACATATGGCCAAAATGAGCGGCTGGCACTTGATAGGATTAATTAATACTTTTCCGTTGTTTTAGGGCATGTTTTCACCAGCCAGTGACGTCTGGTCATTTGGAGTAACCGTATGGGAAATACTCACATACTGTTCAGCCAAACCTTACGACGAAATGAATGATGACCAGGTGAGATTTTCTTGATCAAATAACATCGTAGACACATTATTTACTGTTTCTTGTAGACAACTCAATTTATACTACGCTGCAGATATTGGTGATACTTACAAATACGGTGATAAAACGAGGGGTTGGCTTGCTTGATGCTCATCAGGCCTTTCCCAAAATAAGTAAAGACTGCTTAGATCAAGGGAGCGGATTGAGCACCGCTGCTTCTGAATTTGCATCCAAGTTATTAAGTATTATTATGTTACTGCCCTTATCGAACCAAGGTCCGGTAAGTTAATTACTGCTAGGCTGCTTAACGAGACGGTGATACGCGGTCGTTTTCTACGTTATTTATAATGTATACCAGCAACACCTATTTTCACTATCTCTTATTTTAGACTTTTATTAGTAAGGGTAAGAACGTAACGAAGCTAGTATTATGAGAACATAGTCACTGTGAAAACACTCGTCAGGAAGTTCCTTTATTCTTAATGCATCTTCACGACCCTTTAAAACACGTTAACAACTGCCCATAAATAAATTAAACAGCCACGGTGATGCTACAGATCTTTGACTAACACCTTTTTTGATGTTATTCCTATGTATATACATATAGTTATTATACGCAGGTATCGTCCCTTTTTAAGGCACTCGACCAACGAAGAGTATTACAGAAGTAAACAAACTTACATTAAAATTCATCGCTTTTAAATTAGTAAGTTATATACTTATTTTGGATAAGTCATGGTATTTTCAGGCATTTGGGTATCTGCTAACTAATATCGTATAATGTACTGTAGTAGGTGAATTGTCCACTGCTGAGAACAGCCTCCCCCATTGAGAGGGAGTGTGTCATAATTTACACCCCACGAGTGTAATCTGGAGATATTAACTTACTTGGAGTTGATTGTAATTCATTAAAAGGTAATGGCTAATGGTGGTAAATTCTTTCTGAAAGCAATGTGAGGGTGGACTACATATTTGAGCCGTTTGGTGTAGAGACGTTGTGTCCGTGGACCGGGAGCTCTTCGTATTTTCCAAAACTCATCTGAGCGCTTGGTCGATGCGACGCGTGACTAAAATGCTGCCAGCATGCTACCAACTGGTGGGCTAGAGCATTTAGACTGTCTGTGAGTCTGCTATGACTATAGTTCGTAGTTTTTTGTTAAATAAAGGTAATTTGTTAGGCTGCTTAAAATATCGATTGGTGTGTTTAGGTGGTAGCAAATGCGGGTGAATGGCGTTGCGGAGGTCGAGGCGCGTGCGTGCCGTGTGCACCGCCGCCGCGCTGCCGCCGCGAGCTGTATGACCTGATGCACGAATGCTGGCGCCGCGAGCCCTCCCAGCGGCCACGCTTCCACGACTTGCATCGCTATCTCGACCGCATGGCACACGGACATAAGCAGCACCACCATCTGCGTTAACATGTATGGACACGACTTTATTACGATAATGACGCGATACGATCGTGCTTCGCGCCTAATGCCTTACTTTACACTATGTACTTTCGAGTCGTACATCTCTTATTTTCAACGGTTTCAATTTATTGAAAAACACTACAAGCTACGATGAAAGCGGTTAAGCAATCGTTGTCGTGGTGGGCCTAATAAGCAGCCCAGATGCTTCAGCCTACTGCCAGTTGGTAGCGTGCACATTGTTCTGGCTGTAATTTCACGTCGAGTCGCAATCACAGTCGCAACGCTAATTCCTCGTTGAATTAAGTAATTCGTCTCTTTTTGGCTTCCTTTATTTCGGTATCTTCAATGTTATGTTCAAACTCACAAACACGACGAAAAGCTTGATTTTCATGTTTAAAATGTTAGGTGCAAATGTGGATTTAAGAGCATTCGCGCGAAGCACCTCCGTGGCTACTTGTCGCATAGATATGAACATTCAGCCGAGCCCTGCTCTGGCTGCCTCTGACAGACTGTTTCTATACGATAGCGAACTTGCAGTATTAACTTACAGTATTTAGGTCATTTTTGAATTAGTCGTTAAGGACACGATCTACAAGACGTGCTAGTAACAGTTAAGCTTGATTCATCGGCACCCGAAATACTCCGTTCTATATTATGTGTGTTTTTGGAGACTTCGGGTGTCTTGTGCTACACTCCATCTCTAGAGGTGGACATCATGGGTCTCAAGTCGACGAACCCGGACACGGGCTGTCGTTACCAGCTTGGGATAGGTTTCTGATGGCCTCTTTTTCGTAGAGCATAAAATATAGCCCAAGCGAATACTTTCATAGTTTAGAAAATAAATGGTGTTTAAGTAAGCGATTGCTATTCAGAAATCTATTTCTTGTGTTTCGGTTACGCGTCAATAGATGGCGCGTGCCGCGTGTGTCACCCACCCTGCGCCCTTCGCCTGCGCACACTTTCACGTTCTTCCACTATCACCGCCTTTACGGCAACCCCCTATTTCGGCACTACTTCAATGCGCGATAGAAACTCCACTTATCATTGCACCGTCGTTCATTCTAGCCATAGTGTGTATTTATCGACACGACGGTAGATGTTTCATTGCAAATTTAAGTAGTGGCCCTCGACCAGAGATCGGTCGCCCGTCTCAGACCAAGCGCTGCAATTTTTACTAAAGTTTGTTAATCAGCGGCGACAACTGGACGGCCGTCCGGCTTCTCGTCATTAGAATATCCAAAATCTAACTCCTATATTTTTTTAACCTATTTTTTAATGTTAAGGTCGTATACTTAAGGAGGGTTAATGTCCTCCGGGCGATAGTCGTCCCCTGTGCTTATTGTTTTCTTCGATCCAGCACTTAATATAGGTGAGGTTACATCGCCTCCGAAAATATAGACGAATTACAGGCTTTGATGCTTTCATTAGACAGTGAGATACACCTAAGTCGACAGAGAGAGAGATCGTTGTGGATCTTAGAACCAATTATATAGGCAGAGAAAAGAGAAAAGTGAATATTTTCGGAGTCGACCAGTGTCCCGTCGTCACAAGGTTTAAACCGAATTACTGTCTTAAATAGTCGTTCAACTTTCCCTTGTGGCCACTATATCATAATTCTTAGTTAAGGTTCTTATATGCTATGAGTGTTTTAATCACCATACGATAATATATTAGGTCACATAATTAATAATAAATAGGTCCCCTTATACCACCTGAGCCCCGGATTCATCCAATGTTAATGGAGTAAGAAATTTTAGATATAAGAATTAGTGTTAATTATGTTCGCTATTAGTGCACATTCTTCGTTGTTTGTTATTTAAGTTAAAGGTTACTTCATTCGAGATTGAAATCTCCATAGTCATAGATAAAACAACACATAACATTCAAATGATAATATTATTCATATAGGTCTTTAACAGTAACAATTTTCTGTAGCTTATATTATTTGTCTTACTATCTCTTTAAATTTCGATGATACGGGGTCCTTGGAATCCCTTCATTACAGTAAGATATACTTATGTTAAATAATTAAAATGTAATGTGCCCTAAGCGTTATTGATCTCAACATCTGATGGGTACTGAGAGGACAGATAGGATATATATATATATATATACTATGTGTATACTATGTACTGTTTTCAATATGCTTGTATACAGCGGATGAGCCGATTCAACACCAGATTATCCGATAAACCCAATTCATAACGTATTTTGTTGTTATGTGATGCTTGGCTAGAAGATTAGAAATTTTATTTAATTTTTATTGTCTAATTTCATCAAATTTTCAACAATTTAATGAATTTCACATTAAACTTCTCAGCACTTATCACAATTTGGATAGAGATTTTAATTTATTTTATTAATTGTTTTGTATGTTGTATATATTCGTAATCACTCAAAAATAATACACATGTGTATCCCAATCAAAATAGACTTCAGTATTTATTTATTTCACATCAGAAAATTAGTATGTTTTACTATCTTTGTCAAAATATATTATAAACATGCTAAAACATGGTTGATAATAGTATAAAATTAAACTTAGAAATACGAATGTAAATAATATGACGCCATCAGCATGGTTGTTGAATTTATTAGGTATGCAAATACACTGTATCATATAAGTATTTAGTAAGTGGTATAGGAAATCTATTATGTATGACATAAATAGTTAATTAAAGAGCATGCCACGCATGATTAGTGTTAAATGTAAATAACATTTTTAATTTAACTAGATAATATTTAGGCTTAGAAAGAGATTAATAATTTAGAATAAATTAGTTGACGTGGGTGAGACGATAATGTGTGTTATATAGAGATAGGTTATCATGATAAATTTATAAATAATAAATTCAAGTATAAAAGTAGATAACAAAGACATGTTCTAACATCGATTAATAAGTCAAACAACTTTTTTCGTTTCAAAATTTTATGTGTAACAACATTTATTTCGCTACTGATCTCGGCCAGAAGAGATATTCTTATGATCTCCATATACCATTTATACGCATTTTTTGCTCAGTCTACGTAAATATCAGAAATACTAAGAACATTAAAATGGCGATCACGCCCATTACTCATAAGAAGTAGATATTATAATAGGTATAGTTGTATAGGTTTGTCTAATAATATACCACAATATTTCAAAGGGCAAATATAGTTGACTGGTTGTCTTAGAATGGAAGTGGTAGTAGTCAGGAAGTTCATGTTCAAACGCAAGGCAGGACATTGGCTCCGTCGATATATTAGACTGTCCCGTCTTGATGCTAAAAAGATATTAAGATAACACACATCACAGTTGACTAACTGGTTAATCATCGTCGTTTATATCTAATAGAATGTATATATAGAATCTCAGGATATAGACAGATGATATGTAAATATAGAGGTAAGTAATATGGCATCAACATATCTTTACTCCTCCATGACATGACTTTTGAAATTTTAATAAGGTTGAATTAATCATTATATTATTTAGATATGATATTTTAGTGTCCATTATTTTAGACTGTTAGATTTTGGTATATAAAATTTGTGCAAATGATGTTTTTTTTTTAATAGCCATCGTTACTTTTTTACGAACTACTGGTAAGTTTAGTAAAGCACCATTCCAAATCAAAATGTTCAGTCAACTATACATGCACCCTCCTGTAATATTGTTAACTACTATTGGATCGCCTCATATTTCTAAATGTTATTCGATATAAGATTATAAATTCATATTTTTATACAAAAATAATTATTTATGATCTGCTTTGATGGCTGGCGCTGTAATTGATGGAATAGCTATTACAATTTGATAACATTTTAGACATTGACTCAAATAATACTAAGCTTTAGGTATATTTTTTTTTCTGCGCATAGAAATAAAACAGTTTCTAAGATTCAAAGGTATTTAAGTTTGAAACACTGTATCATCATACAACACAACACCTATTCTATTTCAGCACAAAATATTAAAATATTTTGTTTTATGTATATTTCTGATCCATTTGCTAGTATAATTATTTTTTCTGATATTTTATTTTATTTCTGTTTGTGTGTTTTGATGTATAATCATTAATATGCCACACCACTGATACGAGAATTTTAATTTATGAAATATTAGGTATGGATCATGAGACAGGCTTAAAGGCTGAATATCTACGTAGGAAGTGGTGTGAAACTCGTTGCATTAAAGTTATGACTACATTTACTTCTATTTTAAGTATCAGCAATGGCCATCTAAGCATCTTAAATAATTTTACTATAGAAAAACACTTAAAAAATCTAAAAAAATACTGAAAAATAACAAACTTTACAAAAAAAATTAAAAATACGAAAAGAAAAAAAAAGCTTTGTATATAAATGCAAAATAGAATAAATTAGATTTAAATGAAAAAACTACGCGCACTCTACTGAAAACAGCAATAAAATATAAATAAGGTCAATATGCGTCAACCAGTTTATAAAAAATAAACCCGTCGTGTAAGGCATGGCCACTCATACACTATCAACAAACATTTATTATTCATGACACAAAAAGTGCTCTAGCCAGGATTCCAACCTTAGCTGAAAACTTTAACCTAGAATACGTTGGTGGAACCAGAAATCATGAACATACTAAAGAAATGTCTTCCTACGTTCTTTTTATTTTGTATTATTTTCTATGACATAATAATCATTAATATAATATTTCATTTACAAGTTATTAAAGCACAAAATTTTGTCCCACACGGGAATCGAACCCGCGACCCCCCATATCGCGCCTACACCACTAGGCACCGCCGCGCAATCGGAGGATCCTGGTTCAATACCCACTGAGGACAAAATTTTGCGCTCGAATAATTTGTAAATTAAAATATACTTTTTATATTTTCTAAAGTGATTTTAGCCTAGCGCGCGAGGTTGCTGTTATCTTATTAGGAACCTATGTTTTTAATGGCTAATTATTTGAGTACATATTATTATTTTTTATTATGTCAGTTGATAGTATTTCGTGAATAATAAAAAGATTTGTAATTTGTTTGTAAATTACCATAAAATACAGGCACATGAGACCTTCACGTCTTAGGGTGGTCTTAGGGTCTTAGGTGGCCTTTTCCATCACGCAGAACAAGAAACATGTTATATAATTACTTTTCTGTATTCATTTTGAAGCAGTGATAGCTCAGTGGCTTTGGCTATAGACTGCCGCGCAGCAGGTCCATGGTTCGAATCCCGCCGCTGGCTTGAGATTCACCGCATGGTGGAAGGGCATTTTTGCGAATGCCCGCCTGGCTAGCGACCACCCTCAAGTGGAAAATCTGTCGCCAATCACCTAACGGTGCGTTCCGGCAGCTGTCCTTGAGAGCCAGTAATTTTAGGTTAAGCCTGTTAACACCTTCGACCACATCATCACTCACCATCAGGTCAGATTGTGGTCAAAGGTTTACCTATCAGCAATAAAAAAAAAATCACTGTGTTATAAGGGCGTTCAAAACTTTTCTAGTTACATATTAACCCTAAGCTTTTTACTAAAATCTGGTAGACGCAAATGGTCCTACAGGCAAAAGCAATAACTAATTTAGGTAGGCTAAGGATAAATTAACGTAATAAAATAAAATACCGTAGCCACTGAAGTGTTATTTATTGTTGATGCTATCGACTATCGACATAGTTAATATTAAATCAAAAATGATAGTGCAATAATGCAATCCAAGTTTTCCTTTTAAATTTATTTTCGCGTTCAAGTAATTGAGCTGTTATTGAGGAAAACCTTGCGTTGTATTCTATATTCTTATGAAAAATACAGTTTTATCCGGATTTTACACACGCGATAAAACCAAAACCTAAAAAAAAAACCCACGCTCTATATCTGTCCTTAGAATCAAAGCCCATCAGATATAGAGCGTCAGAAGTGATCTTCGTCAAAAGGAACAGTCACATGGCAATGGTTTGAAATTGTTACAATACTTCCTTGTTTTACTAAAAGCTGATAACCATTCCATGCATATATTCAAGTCTAGTTCTTTTTTTATACCACTAATGTGGCAAAGAAGCCTACAGCCCGCCTGATGGTAAGCAGTTACCGTAGCCTATGGTCGCTTGCAACACCAGGCGCGTTGATGACGCGCGAGTGATGTTCATCAACGCTGTACTCCATTTGGCCGAGTAATGTCAATAGGCTCGCCCCTATTAAATGAGGCCGTACCATAATTTAGACTTTTTTTCATCACTTTTAGTAGCAGTAGAACTTTTTGTGCGAGTTCGTCCGGGGTAGTACTGCCACCATTCCTATTTCTACCGCCAAGCAGTAATGTGCACATTACTGTGTTCCGGTTTGAAGGGTATGGGTGCCGGTGAAATAACATGCACATGAGACTTAACAACATTATGTCTCAGGGTGATGGGTGCAGTTCGTCATAAGTGGCGAACTGCATATCTTATAGTTGTTTAGACTCCCTTTTTTCATCACCACGAAGTAGATCTCTTATAGTTGTTTAGACTCCCTATTTTCATCACCACGAAGTAGATCTCTTATAGTTGTTTAGACTCCCTTTTTTCATCACCACGAAGTAGATCTCTTATAGTTGTTTAGACTCCATTTTTTCATTACCACGAAGTAAAACTTTTAGTAGCAGTAGAACTTTTTGTGCGAGTTCGTCCGGGGTAGTACTGCCACCATTCATATTTCTACCGCCAAGCAGTAACGTGCACTTTACTATGTTCTGGTATAAAGGTATGGGTGCCGGTGAAATTACATGCACATGAGACTTAACAATATTATGTCTCAGGGTGATGGGCGTAGTTCGTCACAAGTGGCGAACTGCATCTCTTATATGATTTTGTTTATTTGACCTCGACAAATCGTTTATCTGTCGCGACTTCGACATGTCGTTAAGCTGTATTATCTGGGAACAAACACGCCTTTATGGGTACCACAGCCTTGTCCATTTAGCCAGCAAAAAGTAATTATATACTGAATTCCAGATTCGACGAGACGAGAGGTTTATTTATCAGCTGATCACATTTAGAAAATTTTTAGTGTATTCTATCAACTGCGCTACGGTATTATAATTTATTATGTAAACGCAAAGATGAAAATGTACAATTACACCACTAGTTAAGTATTTCGCTCACTCCATCAATACCAGGGGTGTAGTTGTCATTTTTAAAGCGTTGACGATATAGGTACATCTATTAGATCAGCTAGTGATCATTAGTACCACTCCGTTTAGGAGTGTGTTTAGGTTTAAGGAATGGAATGTAATTGCACTTCGTGAGACGGATTATTGAATATTCGACGGTTACAATCACTCAATGATTGTTTACGCAATTGATAAGAGAATCAGTATCATCAGGTATCAGGCAAAGAATGAGAGCTTGACATATAAACGTCTACCACCAACCATAACAAAAGGCATACTAACAAACGTAATTGTAACTAACATTAACATTAGGTTGAAGTTTCTAGAGATAAATACCTAATGGACATTTTTAAGGCACGTAATTAAAACATTGGGGGCATATGTAAGAGTAGGAATTCGTCAGTAAATTTAATGTAAATAAACAATAGCTGGTCAACATCCGTTGGAAAAAGTGTTTGGTGCTAAATAATCAACTTTTTATTTAATGCCTGCGGAGTAGGTACTGACTATACTCTACGTGTTCTACTACAAATTGATAAATGGACACATGTACTACCATCAATTGTCATACATGAGCATTTATTAACAAACTTTGAACATCTATATACTTAAATTCTTCATTAGATTTCAGTAAAATGTCACGATAGACGATTTATGGCCTGGCTTGTGCGGGTTGTGGTGAGCTGATTAACACAGCACAGAAATAGCTCGGGATATATTAACACCTTGTGAAGATTTTCTTCTTTCTCAGAAAAGGTTTACAAAAAAGCGTAACGAAAGTGTTGGGAAAAATTCAAAGGCAAATGTATTTTTTGTGCACGAAGTGTGAATTGAGTTTGCTTATTTTAGAAACTATATTTTAGTCATAGCATGTGCTGTCACGCTTTCTAAGCGCCATTAGATTTGTAAGTTAATGTTTTTGGTTATAATTATGACTTTTTATTTTCTGTTTTCCGTTTGTATTCCAAAGCAATAAATTCAAAATAGTTGTGCTTATAGATTCGATTAAACAAACTTGATATTAGTAGGTTGTATATAGCTGCTAATTTTCGCACTGTTAGGCCGAAGTCCAGCGTTTTTCTTGTCATCCACCTGCACGCATTCACAGCTTTTAAGCAGGCATAGTACTTTGCAATTCTCAAGTCAATTCGCAATTAAATAATAATCCCCAAATGTGGGAGCTATTTGCGTGGACGTCTTCGGACTGTTGATGTGATGTGAAGTAACAACTTTTTTTCGGGAAGTGATTCCTCGCTGCTATATTTTCCATCATTTTTTTATTTTGTTCAATTGAATTATTCGACGTGGGAATTGTAAGGATAATGAATTTTATTATATCTGATAAAGAAAAGGTTGGTGGCCTGTGGCTAAAGTCCCACTTAGTGCCCAAGGGGCCAATCCGTGCGAAGTGGCAACTATTGGACATTTTGTACATAAGGTCACCCGTGATGACAAATAACACGGGGGCGTCCAAGTTTTATATACAGCCTTACTCTCCTGTCTCTAGATTTATTCTAATTATGCACGATTTAAATGATATTTTTAATTTCATTTTTATTTACATTGACTCTGACACTTATCAATAAATCTTACCTTAAGCAAGTTTTAATTAATTTTGTGTTGATTACAATTAATTTAGAGACTGGGTATCATTGTTTTGTACATAGTATCTATAAGGAAGACCCGGAATGGGCTTCAACTAGTCGTATGTTTAGATACCTAAGGTAATTTCATATGTATATATTTAAATTTAGTAGATAACAGCTTCAGCTTCTTAAACTAGTAATATTATTATTTATTAGAGCTAGTAGTAGCAGTAGATATTTCTCATGATTTGCTTTAGGAAGTCCCGAGCTTAAGGGCATTTACAATAGGAATCAACCATGTTTTAAATGACAAAACCGCCTGGTATACCTTTGGCATTATGTTGGGATATAAATAAATAATAATTACTATACATTCTAAAACGTATGATAGATCTATAAACATTTTTATAAATATTAAAATGATTTTTATTTACATATCCATTGGGTAGGAAGGGTACAGGATATTTAAATAAACTTGAGGCTCATACAACATTGGCGTTATGTTGGGATTATGTTTTTGTACTTATTTTATTTATGCATATCTGCACCTCGTTCATAATGTTTGTACTAACGTTTATATCTACGCATTTCATAAAACATCGGTAATGTTATTTTACTCGTAGTAATTATGTAATGAATATGTTTGAAATTCCTCTCGGTACCCACAATGCCGAACTTATTACCATAATAACAATCGAAGAAAATATAACACAGGGCGTTAAATGTAATCAGTAATCACAGATTGAATTCATTTTTAGAGAATATGTGTTATTATATTAATGTCTAGTTAATTAATTTTTGTACATATTCTTGTGTCAAACAAGACAGATGCGATGGTTTCTACAACGAAAAGTAATCAGTGTAAAATAGTATTCTGTGTTTAATATACAACACCCGCTCCAACCCCTACTTATCCCTCTCGTACGTATTGATGATGTAATTAAAAAAAAAAAACATTTATCCATAGCATAGTTTTAGTTACTAGTTGGTAAAACAATTAAACATAGATGTAACTTTGAATTAATATGTGTTGTATGTTTGTGTAACTATGTGTTTTTAATATTAATTGTCTATATCGCATACGTTAATCTGTGAGCGTGTCCATAAATGTTATTGGAATACCTATACTCCTATTTACCTAACTAACTATCAATTCACATTGAATCATATCTTGTCTTATCATAAACCAATTACCTAATGTCATATCACCAACTCATTTCAAATAATTATTCTTCCTCATAACTTGAGTTATACTTTTATATAATATACCTATTTATATATTAAATCAAACCTACTTTATAATGGTGAGTTGTAAATGAGGGGTCTTTCAACAATTGTTAAAGTAGCAAATATATTTAACGCGATATATTAAAACATTCTGAGCTACACGTTTAAGTAAACATTATGAAATATTGCGAATTGAAACAAACAAGGCTATTGAACATTTTGTAAATCCTTAGAAAGACCCCTTGGCAAGCGTTGGGACCAAAATAATTCATGAACACGAGTTGTATTCGCCAGTGTCGGCTTATGTACATCGACTGCTTCCTGCTGAGAGTAACTGCTAACAACCAGACTACTCATAATACCTGTAAAGCAGTCTTTGTAAAAATTCGTGTTGAAGACAATATTCTCATTACTTGTACTTAATTAACCTAATTCTATGATGGTTTCGGTCTATCTAGTTCGATGATAAGATCAAACTTAAAAAGTAAAAGCTTTTAATTGTATAACATTACCACGTTATGTGGCAAACACGATGCGTGAGTACTTCGTAGTTTTGCACTTTTTTCTTTAAATTTATTGCATTATACTCAAAATCGTAAATTAAGAAAGTAATTTTTAAGTCCCATTTGGGAATTGTTAAATTTCTAACGATGAATGTTAAAAATTTTAACATTCCTCGTTTTTCAATGACACTGGCTTTAAATCGAATAATGGAACGAAGAATGAATTTTCCACACATATCTACTTTGTTTATTTTACTACTATTATAGCAACTTTCAAAATATTTGTATCATGGATTGGTACCATAACAGGATTGACATCTAGTGCACTTTGAGCAAATATTTATTGTTATATATACATAGTAATATGGTATATTTGTATTGATTTTTATATTAAATAATTGCATGTACTGTGTATTATATATCAAGGTACCTCTCTACTCATTAATATATCATTTCATAAGCGTTGAACATCATTTTGTACCTATATTACTTTTGTACTTTTCCATGTTGTTTCCATTCTATGCTCTATAAATGAACTCACTCTGTATGTATTATTATAAATAATAATCAAAGACTTTTAAGGCACAATGCCTAACTTTTTATGTATTTTGAAAAAAAAAAGTGTTAAACGATAAGAAAGTGTTTTTGTTAATAAAGAACATATCAAAACGTAAATTTGTATTTTATTTGTGTTGCCTAACCTTTATGTATAGTTTAAACTTAATTTGATTTAGTATTTTTTGGATGGCAGTTGGTCTTTTTGCGAATGCCCGCTTGGCTAGCTACCACCCTCAAGTAGAAAATCTGTCGTCAAGCACCTCACGGTGTGTTCCGGCAGCTGTCCTTGAGAGCCAGTAATTCTAGGTTGGCCTGAACAACATCTTTTACCACATCTTCACTTACCATACAGCTCGGTTTGGGTTCGCAGCGTGGTTGTGAGATTGCAGTACATTGGTTCGCATTTTTTGGATCAAAATTGTGGAGAAGTACTTTTGAAGGTAGATGTGAATAGAGGCACCCATTTAACTGAAGTGAAAGAATAAATTCCCTTTTTTATACCCTATCCTTTGTCAATGGTACTGCAAACCGTAAAAATTAACCTATCAGAATAATAATATTCACTTCCATGGAGTGTCAACAGGATGATCTTCTTGGTTTCATCTATTAGCACATATCAAAGAGTCATGATGATACATCCCCATGTATCCTCGTGGCTTTTTTGCTGTAGCATATCTGGCGAAAGCCAAAAATACATGGGGATCGGCTTGTCCATTTACTGGATTTCCTAAGGTTTTGCCGTCTCAGAGGCTGTGGGATCGGTCCCTCTGAGAACTAGCACGGGAAGATTTTTTTCTCAAAAATGGTATGTAAGGTTTAAATACGAGCACAGGCGTTTTGTATCCTTTGTATTAGCTTCTTTGTCCTGGCTTTCAGTCTTGGACCAAAGACCACGTCCATGTAGTTTAATTTAGATAAAACTAATGTTTCAGCTAACTTTACCCGCAGCCATTCCTCCAAAAATGGTCGCATCCTATATAGCACCTTCAGTCTATATAAACAGTCTCTGACACAGTTACCTACATGCTTCTCATAGCGCAATTCACAGTCCATATTGAGGCCTAGGTTACGGGCTTCATACACACAATCGATAGGCTCGCTTATGAGCGTGACACTTGTGGAAGGACAAAGACTAGCTAGCTGATGCTGGTTACCGAAAATAATGTATTTTGATTTTACGGGATTGAGCAACAAACAATTATTTGAACACCACACAGCTATTCTCCTGAGATCACTATTGAGTTTGGTAATGGCTTCATCAATTTCTAGTGGCCTGCATGATATTGTATAAACTTGAGTGTCATCAGCGTAAATATGACAGTTACTGTACCTGATTTGTGATATTATGTCGGCTAAGTACAAAGAAAAGAGAATAGGCCCCAAGATGGAACCCTGAGGTACTCCCCTTGTTTTAGCCACTTTGGCTGACACAGCCGAAGAGCCATCACTTTGAGTGATCTTCACGTACTGATAACGATCGCTTAAGTAACTATTAAACCACTGTAGAGCCACCGAGTCAAAACCATAGTAAGATAACTTAGACAATAAAAGGTTTATATTCAGGGAATCAAATGCCCTTGAAAAATCGAGTAACACCAATATTGTACACATACCGCCACCCAGAGCACTAGGAATATTATCAGTAACATCGAGCAATGTGGTAGTAGTACTGCGTCCTTTTCTAAAACCTGACTGCATTGCTGGCAGAATATGATGCCGTTCAAGATAGTCAGTTAATTGTATACATATTGCCTTTTCCAAGACTTTCGACACACAAGGTAAAATATTTGTGGGTCTCTTTTAAATCAGTTGGGTTTGAATTTTTAGGCAATGGACGCACTATAGCAAGTTTCCACATGTCGGGAAACTTGCATGTGTCTATAGAAGTATTTATCAGGGTTTGTATGCAATCTATGGTTCGAGGAAACGTCAACAGCAGTATTGTCGAAGGCTTCGGGGGCCGAATGGACAGTATGGAATCGCGTCTCGGGTGTCTCGAGCAAAGGTGCCTGGAAACGCAGGCTAGCCCGGAGGTTACCGATATGCTCGCAACCATCGAACAGTTAAAATCGGACTTTAACGACCGAGACCAGGAGGCGTTTCAAAACGATGTCGAGATTACTGGTATTCCCGAAGAGCAAAATGAAAACGCAGGGCACCTTGCCATCGTCATCGCGGAGAAACTGGGCGTGTCCTGTGATGAGCGCGACTTCCTTTCTGCGGAGCGAGTGGGCGTGCGCCGAGCGCCATCTAGCGGGGAGCAGCCTGCGGCGAGCGTCTAGCGACCGAGACCTCTGGTCGTGCGGCTGGCGCGTAGGCACGTTCGGGACGCGCTGTTGCAGGGGGCGCGCGTACGCCGCGGGCTCACCACAGAGGGCATAGCCATCGCTGCTGCCCCGACGAAGTTCTACGTGAACGAACGCCTCTCGCGGCACAATAAAACGCTTTTTTTCAAAGCGCGCGAGGAGGCTCGTTCCCATGGATGGAAATTCGTGTGGACCAGGGGAGGGCGAATTTATGTACGTCGCGAGACGGGCAAGGCGTCGCACCGGGTGCGGTCGGAAGACGATCTCGGCAAGATTTTTGTCAGCAAGAACAATTAGAATGTTTCTCTTCATATCGTGTGTTCACAGTTTTTAAAATAATACACTCAGATGTTTGTTTAGCGTATAAGTTTATTTCATGTGCTAGAGTTACATTGCTATGTTATATTATGTCAACAATTATGACTAAATTTGTTAATAATATGAAAAGGTCGGTTACAAAGTTCAAATTTAACAAATTAGCAGAAATATTTGGGCCGGAGCATATAATAATGAGTTACAAATATTTTTGCATGGGGTATAAAATTATGTTATACAATTGTTTTCACTACGACAATAAAACCATTAGATATTTACAAAATGTGCGCTATGTGTCCTTGTTTACTTTTGAAAACGTAACTTTACAGTTAATGTAATGGCTACCAAAAATCTCAAAGTTGGGTTATACAATGCAGGTTCCGTCGGCACTAACTGTAGTAAATGAGATACCTGTTATAACATAATTTAGGCATTATTTCACAAAAGTTTGCTTGACAATAACAATCATAATATGACATAAAATACTTAATCATTACTTGGCATTCAGACAATCCAAGGAGTATATATTAAATACCACATTCTTCCGGGCTCATTTATTGTGTCACATAGTCAGCCAAATATGCAGGCTGGCGGCGTGTTCTTTCTGAACGGCGCAATTCATCAACAATTATAGGAGGCTGCGGCTGCTCAGACTCTTCTTGAACATATATGGGATTCTCCCTGGACTCATCATCATCGATCGCATCAATAAACTCGTCATCATCATTTGAATCAGTATCAATAGCGTAATCTCCAGCAGGTGCCAAATGTCGGTTGGAGACAACTACTTCTCACTAAAAAAAACGTAATTAAAAGAAATTAATAAATTTCTTACTAACCACGACAACATCATAGCGTCCGCGTGGGTCCACGCGGGGCATGAGGGGCGCGCCCCGGCCATCCCCGGGTACTCGCTGCGGCACACGCCGCGGCCGCGCGCGCACCGCTCGCGCGGCGGCGGCGTGGGCTACTACGCCAGGCGGGGGGTCGCAGTGCGCGCCTGGCGCCACCCGGTGGACCCATTGAACACTGAAGTCGAGCAAATGTGGCTCACTGTGAACCTTAATGGAAGAAAGTTAATGATTGGTACTGCGTATCGGCCGAGTTGGGTAAAAGCTGATTTATTTTTTGACGCTATCACGGATTCCATAAGCTCTATTCCTAAGTATGACAATATTATTTTGCCAGGCGATTTCAATATTAATTATTTAGATGATAATAAAACAGCAAAATTTAAATCGTTTCTGTCGTACTTCAAGTTGCAACAGCTCGTCACCGAGCCACCACATTTCACTGACACTAGTCAAACATTAATCGACGTAGTCTGTACCGATTTAATTTCACATAAGATTACTTTAGAGCTAGTAGGAACTCTCAATGGTCATTGTCTTGTAATTTGCGAGTTTAAAATTAAACGTGCTAAAATCACTCCTCGTACAATAACCTACAGGCCTAAAAAGTATATGTCTATGGAGAATTTTAACAGTGATTTGCATTCCATACGATGGGATCTTATAGCGCAACTTACAGACATTAATGAAATGGTTGCATTCATCATAACTTTGTTTGACATTCACGCTCCAGTCTCGTGTATAGTTGTGAAAGACCGTTCTTACCCATGGATAACGAATACTATAAAACTAATGATGAGGCTGCGGGATCAAGCTGCCGTGGATTATCATAAAACTAAATCGGACATTAAGAAAGATTATTATAAGAGTCTGAAATCAACTGTTAGTAAAGCCCTTTTGCAAGAAAAAATGCGTATTACAAACATAATATAAATAACAATATTCGAGATCCTAAAGAACTTTGGAAAAATCTTAAAAACACTATACTACCTAAGAAAGATATCGAGTTGCCACCTTCTTTTAATGACCCTAACGTTATAAATAGGCACTTATTAGATATTCCAGGTAGTTCGGGCACTTCTATTTCGTATTTGACATTTTTTGAGTATCACAGATTTAGTGAAGCAACATTTCATATCGATCGAGTCAGTTTGGATCGTTTGATTACAATAATCAAGAGCTTAAAGTCGAATGTGGAAGGATGCGATGGGATTACGCTAGATATGCTTGTTATGACATTTCCACACACTATAGACTGTACTGTTGGGGGACTATACTGCTCGCGTCCGTAGGATTTAGCCCTCGATGTCCTACACGTGTCCCCTGGGTGGCGCCAAAAGAGCAGTACTTTTCAGGTGGTAGGCTTATGCCGCGGCGTGTTACCACCCACCAGACAAAGCCATGCCGTCAAGCGGCGTCGCGTGTGCCGTCGCGTTTCGGCATGATGTTTGGTGAAGCCATTATGGGGAACGGGTCGGAAACAGTTGCGCTTATTGCTATAGCTAGTCGTGATACATCGAAGGTCAATTTACCTGGCAGCCAATCTTGGAGAGCAGCGGGATCCGAGGCACGGTTTTCCGCTGGCCGACCGCAGATAGTTGGGGGCCCAAGTAGTGAGCCAGCCACTCATGAAAGGCTGCCCCGCCATCTCGCGAAAAATCCCGGAGGTGCGCCATCGTGCTGGTTGGCGACCAGATGAGAGGACCCGATGGACACCTCTGGGGGGGCTCGGGCGTCCCCGCGGTCTACAGGATTGGTTCCCATAGGGTGAAAAGGCTTAATTTGTGTCACGGGTTGGTAGTATGCGCCTCGTTTCCACTTCCGTTTCCCTTTACCTATTTTCACTCCCCGAAAAAATGAAAGGAAAAAACAGAATTGAGGTTCAACAGCGGAAGCACGTCCTCTCCCTCCTAGTGCACCTCTCAAACATTCGAGGCTTGCACTCAAATATCAACTCGGTCCACCACCATCTCGAGACCGCTAAACCGAATATTCTGTTCCTCACGGAGACGCAGATCAAATGTCCAGCTGACGCGGCATACCTTGCCTACCCTGGTTATATGCTAGAACATAGCTTCAAAGCCAGGGCGGGAGTTTGTATGTATGCCCGCGATGACATTTGCTATCGGCGTCTCCGCAACCTTGAAGACCCCAAATTTTCAGTCATGTGGGTTCTGGTGGACATTGGCATGGAGAAAATTCTTTATGCTAGTGTCTACCGATCACACAGCAGAGATGAGGAGATGACCAGGCTCACAAATTACCTCAGTGAGGCGGCGGATGTGGACCAACAGAGATATCCTTCTGCTCAATTAGTGCTTCTGGGGGATTTCAACGCCCACCATCAAGACTGGCTATACCCATACCAGAGCACAGACCACGCTGGTCGAGAGATGCGCAAGCTTGCCTTGACGCTAGACCTCACACAGCTGGTCCAAGGAGCTACAAGGATACCGGACGTTGATGGCCACACAGCCAATTGCTTGGACCTTCTGCTGACAACAGATCCAGACCGCTACTCAGTGTCGGTTTCATCACCTTTAGGTAGTTCCGACCACTGTCTGGTGAAGTCTGTATCAGTCTACTCCCCGCCCGATCCCAGCCCAAAAGGCACGCGGCGAGTGTGGCGATACAGGTCAGCAGATTGGGATGAGATGCGTTGTTTTTTCGCGTCTTACCCTTGGAGCCGGGTTTGTTTTTCTTCTAGCGATCCCTCAATTTGCGCGGATGCTGTGACAGAAGTATTACGTCAAGGTATGGAATATTTCATACCATTTTCTGACGTCCCGCTGTCCAGCAAAGCTCGCCCATGGTTTAATGCTAAATGTGAAGATGCAGAAGCGTTAAAGCATGAGGCCTACTTAGCCTGGGCTGATGCTCGAACCCGCAAATCTAGAGATGTACGTGAAAAGAAGAAAGCATTTAACCTGGCTGCCAAGTCCTGCAAAAAAGCCCTTAAGAAGGCTCGCTTCGATCATATACGCCGAACCGGGAACAAACTTGCTTCTTACCCCTCGGGTAGCAAAGCGTTTTGGTCCCTGGCGAAATCGATCGAAGAGAACTTCTGCCGTCCCTCACTGCCTCCACTGCTGAAACCCAACGGCTCCCTAGCGCACACTGCTGAAGAGAAAGCAAATTTATTTGCCTCTCTGTTTGCAGACTCTTCACGTTTAGATGCTGGCAATGCTGTACCTTCAAGTCTGCCAAACTGCGGGACGTTAATGTCAGAAATCCGCATTCGACAATCTGAAGTACGCAAAGCGTTGCGCAATCTGGACGTGAACAAAGCTAGTGGTCCAGACGGTATACCAGCTGTAGTCTTGAGGATGTGTGCGCCTGAGTTGACTCCAACATTGACTCGCCTCTTTCGCTTGTCTATGACGACTGGTCAAGTGCCTAAGTCCTGGAAGCTTGCAAACGTGCAGCCCGTGCCCAAAAAGGGTAGTCGCGCAGACCCTGCCAATTACAGGCCTATTTCAGTCACTTCCATACTGTGTAAAACGATGGAACGTGTACTGAACCACAGGCTCCTGGCATACCTAGAAGTTAATGATCTCCTCAGTGACCGACAATACGGGTTTCGCCGAAACCGGTCTACTGGGGATCTTCTTGTGTATGCCACTCACATCTGGAGCGAAGCCATCGAGAACCACGGAGAGGCGCTTGCTGTTTCTCTCGATATCTCGAAGGCTTTTGACAGGGTTTGGCACGATAGCCTTATTAGCAAGCTTCCATCATACGGCCTTCCCACTGGTTTATGTGTTTGGATTTCAGATTTCTTGAGGGATCGGTCGATTCGAGTAGTCATCGATGGCTGTTCTTCTGACCAATTGGCTATTAACGCCGGAGTCCCTCAAGGATCAGTACTCTCCGCAACGCTTTTTCTGCTGCATATTAATGATCTGCTCAAGCCCGGTATTTTTGGGTACGCAGACGACAGCACCGTTGTGGAGAGTTATACATCTAACGCACGAACCAGTGCATTACAAATCCAGTCTCATAGGGAAGCGATGGTCCAGCGCTTGAACTTTTCTCTGAAGGCAGTCTCCGATTGGGGCGATGCCAACCTGGTTAAGTTCAATGCTGCTAAAACCCAGTCGTGTCTTTTCTCCGCCAAACGGAGCCCTTTTCAGCTGGCTCCTACTTTCAGGGATGTGTCCGTGCCGATAAGTAACCATCTCGAGCTTGGTTCTTGGCATTCATTAACACCGACTCTCAATTTCGGCTCCTATATTGAGTCTAAAGCCCAGCTAGCCTCAAAAAAGCTTGGTGTTTTGGCGAAGGTGAGACAATACTTCACACCGGGACAGCTGCTCAATCTTTATCAAGCGCAAGTCCGGTCGTGTATGGAGTACTGTTCTCACCTTTGGGATGGTTCTGCCAAATACCAGCTGGAGACACTGGAAGCTATTGAGAGGAGAGCCAAGAGACTCATAAACGACGACCAACTTGTAAGCAAGAGACTCCAAAGTCTCGAGCATCGCCGCAAAGTCGCTTGCTTATCGGTTTTTTATCGGATACATTTCGGGGAGTATGCCACAGAACTACATGATCTGATTCCGCCATCCCCATTCTATAACCGGACATCCAGGGATACTCAGAAGCGCCACCGCTATATGGTGGATATTCCATTTACCCGAACGAAGCGATTTGCATCTTCTTTTATCATGCGAACCGCCAGGGTATGGAATACTCTGCCTGAGGCTGTGTTTCCGGTTAAGTACAATATGGGGGTCTTCAAGAAGCGAGTGAATAGGTATCTCCTGGGTAAGCGCGCTCCATCATCGATCGCATCATCACTTAACATCAGGTGAGATAGTGGTCAAGTGCTACCCAGTTTGGAGTAAAAAAAAAAAAAAAAAAAAAAGACAGTATACAAGCTATTATAAATACATCAATTGATACTGGGATGTTTCCGGATGTGTGGAAGCAAGCAATTGTACGTCCGTTACCGAAGCATTCTAGCCCGACGGAATTAAAAGATCTTAGGCCTATAAGTGTTTTGCCCTGTGTATCTAAAATTTTGGAAAAGGCGGTATGTACGCAGCTAGAGGACTATCTAGAAAAAAAAAATATATTGCCTTCTGTGCAATCAGGTTTCAGGAAAGGACGTAGTACTGCAACTGCCTTACTTGATATCACTGATAACATACTGAGCGCTCAAGACAAAGGTATGTGTACTCTCCTGGTTCTGTTGGATTTCTCCAGGGCATTCGATTCCCTGAATATTAATAAAATTTTGTCCAAATTAAGTTATTACGGTTTTGATCGGGAGGCCGTACAGTGGTTCGACAGTTACCTCAGTGACCGTTATCAGTGTGTCAGAATAAGTCGTAGTGATGGCTCGTCGGTAATATCAGATAAAGTTGTCATAAATAGAGGCATTCCTCAGGGCTCTATTTTGGGGCCTATTCTATTTATTTTGTACTCAGCCGACATTGCAAAGCAAATCAGACATTGCAAGTTTCATGTATACGCTGACGACATTCAATTGTATATATCGTGCAAATCAGTCGATATTAATTAATCAATTTCTAAACTAAACGAGGATCTTGAGCGTATAGCCACTTGGTCTACAAATAACTGTCTCCTGCTCAATCCATTAAAAACTAAATATCTGATTTTTGGCAGCAAGTATCAATTAGATAGTCTCCGTCCATGTGTGAGTGTTATGCTCTCGGGTGAGGCTATAGAGCGCGTGTATGAGGCTCGTAACCTGGCCCTTACCATGGATTGCGAGCTTAGATACGAAAAACATGTAGTTAATTGTGTGCGAGATTGTTTTTACAGGTGAAAGGTTTTATACAGGATGAGACAGTTTTTAGGAGTAGAGCTGCGTATACAACTTACTGAATCTCTGATATTGTCAAAATTAAATTATATGGATATGGTTATTGGCCCACGGCTACGGAGCAAAACAGTAAAGATTGTGCAACGAGTCCAGAATGCCTGTGCTAGGTTTTGCTTTGAGATACCATTTAGGTCACATGTGACACCATTCCTGAATAGGCACTCGCTCTTAAAAATGCAGCATCGTCGAAAACTGCACTTAGCGTGTCTTCTTTTTGGTGTCGTAAAATACAAGCAGCCGAGTTATCTATATGAGAAGCTGTCTTGGAAGTTGAGGCCCCACTTGTCCCGCCAATGCTCGATGCAGCTGGTTACAAAGCAACACAGCTCAGCCGCCTTCCGGGGCAGCTTCCGCTATGCTGCGACCAAATGTTGGAATAACATTCCGCCGCCGATAAGGAACCTGCAAAGTATTCATACATTTAGAGCTAAGTTGAAAACATTTATTTATGAGCATCAGAAGGGAGAAGAACCTATGAGAAATGACAGTAGCGCAATTTAGTTATTATTATATAAAATATGCTTACTTCTCTTGTTTATATCTGCTCCATATTATCATTATTTATTTTTTCTTTGCACTTTTATTTATTAATAATATTGTATTTGTTGTCTGTTTTCTTTAAAAGAAGTCTGTATCTTAAGTAGAATTCGTAACCGTAAGATGTATTTTCTTTTTTTTATTTTTGTCCTTTGTTTTTGTTTGTTAAAAATAGTATATTTACTATTAAATTTTTAGTATGCTGATCAGTGTGCACTGTTTAGATTAAGACGTGCGTGACGTCACCTGCCGGTCCCTACGGAAGATCAGCGCTGGTTGTTAACAGCCAGCATTATGCTGAGTTGGGGCCGGTTTGTGGCGAGAAACTATTGCTTTTTGATTTTATTTTTCATTGTAAACTGTTATTTTTGTGTGTGCTTAGTTTTAGTTTTCTGTTACAAATAAATAAAATTATATTATATTCTTATATTCTTATTATAATTACACGACCATGACACGACCATGACACGACCATGTCACGACCATGACAGGACCATGACACGACCATGACACGACCATGACACGTCCATGACACGACCATGACACGTCCATGACATGACCATGACATGACCATGACACGACCATGACACGACCATGACTACGACGTGACCTCGGTATAACCAAGACATGACCACGACGTGACCACGTGACATGACTATGACTAGGGCATGTAATTATCCGACCAAATTTACTATTCGGATATTTCGGATACACCCTAAACACACAAAGTTTTTTATCACTGTATCGTTTTTATATACTGTAATTTTGAAGCAAACATTTAAGTTAGTTTCGTTTTTTGCTGTCTCTTTAGTGTAAAATTGTTGTAGTAAACTAGTGTATACTTAACCGGTATACTTAAGGTTAATTTTAGTATATGAAAAATTTAGTATTTTGTTAACATTTGCAGTTTTAGCAAAACATTTCAAAGTCAAAGTCAAAATCATTTATTCAATTTAGGCGTCTACGACGCTCTTATGAAGGTCAATTACAAATTTTAATATTGAAATATACTTCATTGTACTGCCACGTTCAACAAAAATTATAGAGCCACTGCGAGAAGAACGGGCAAGAAACTCGGGGCCATTCTTTGAAACGTTTTTTTACAATGTGTTAAGTAAAATTACTTTAAAGTAAAATTATTTAATACTTAATTTACATTACGTAGGTGACAGGCGCTATCTTGGCAGAGGTGAACCAGTCCAAGCATTTTTGTCGTTTAAGTAATCACAAACTGCGTAGTAAGATTTCTTTATCAAAATATTTTTCACATGCAACTTGAATTTTCTTTCTGTCAGCGTTGTAATACGTTTGGGCAATTTATTATAAAACCGCACACAATTGCCTAAGAAAGACCTTTTATTTGTCTTTGCTAATCTTAAACCTGGTACCGCTATTTTATCTTTATTTCTAGTGTTATCGTCGTGGTTGTCACTGTTTGATTTAAATTTTCTCAAATTTTTACGAACATACATAATATTTTCAAATATATAGAGACTTGGTAAAGTTAAAATATCAATTTCTTAAAAAAGGTTATTTAAAATATTATCATCGTCATTAGCCGGAAGATGTCCACTGTTGAACAAATACCTCCTCCAGAGAACGCCACAAAAAACGGCTATTAGCCGTTTGTAACCATTGGCGACTTTTACGATGTCATCAGTCCATCTAGTGGGGGGCCTATCAACTCTACGTCTTCCGGTGTAACGTGGTACCCACTCGAGAACCTTTCTTCCCCATCGGTTATCAATTCGTCGAGCAATGTTGCCCGCCCATTGCCACTTCAACTTGATAATTCTGAAAGCTATGTCGGTGACTTTGGTAATTGGTTCTTTGGCGAATATCCACGTTCCCAATTTTATCGCGTCAAGAAACTCCGAGCATAGCTCTCTCCATGGCTCGTTGAGTGGCTCTGAGCTTGTCCATAAGGACCAAATTTCAGGACCACATCTCGGTGCCATATCATCACTGGCACACACTGGTTGAAGACTTTTGTCTTCAGGCTCTGCGGGATCTTTGATGAGAAGAAAAACTTCATGTCATGGTCATGTCATGGTCATGTCATGGTCATGACATGACCATGACATGACCATGACATGACCATGACATGACCATGACATGACCATGACATGACCATGACATGACCATGACATGACCATGACATGACCATGACATGACCATGACATGACCATGACATGACCATGACATGACCATGACATGACCATGACATGACCATGACATGACCATGACATGACCATGACATGACCATGACATGACCATGACATGACCATGACATGACCATGACATGACCATGACATGACCATGACATGACCATGACATGACCATGACATGACCATGACATGACCATGACATGACCATGACATGACCATGACATGACCATGACATGACCATGACATGACCATGACATGACCATGACATGACCATGACATGACCATGACATGACCATGACATGACCATGACATGACCATGACATGACCATGACATGACCATGACATGACCATGACATGACCATGACATGACCATGACATGACCATGACATGACCATGACATGACCATGACATGACCATGACATGACCATGACATGACCATGACATGACCATGACATGACCATGACATGACCATGACATGACCATGACATGACCATGACATGACCATGACATGACCATGACATGACCATGACATGACCATGACATGACCATGACATGACCATGACATGACCATGACATGACCATGACATGACCATGACATGACCATGACATGACCATGACATGACCATGACATGACCATGACATGACCATGACATGACCATGACATGACCATGACATGACCATGACATGACCATGACATGACCATGACATGACCATGACATGACCATGACATGACCATGACATGACCATGACATGACCATGACATGACCATGACATGACCATGACATGACCATGACATGACCATGACATGACCATGACATGACCATGACATGACCATGACATGACCATGACATGACCATGACATGACCATGACATGACCATGACATGACCATGACATGACCATGACATGACCATGACATGACCATGACATGACCATGACATGACCATGACATGACCATGACATGACCATGACATGACCATGACATGACCAACCTTAATCAATTCACGCTTATAGATAGTCCGTTATTTTATTGCTATTTCAAATATTTAGGCGTCCCTTCTTTCTTTACTGATAATAAAATGTTGCAGCTGTTCTCGAAACGAATAGTGTAATGCGTGACGACGGTAAAAGACCTGAAGTTATGACTGGTTCCATGGATGTTAGGACGGCTTAGTGTGGTACGCTACGTACATTGACACTTTAGCGCCTTCCCATCGTTCTGAAACAAATGAGAGGGCTGGCTTCGGCGAAGCGACCCAAGCGGCACAAATATGCATATTTGAGCCGTTTGGTGTAGAGACATTAGGTCCGTGGAGAATGACCAGGAACTCATATTTTCCATAACTTATCAGAGCGCTTGGTCACTGCGACGCGTGATCAAAATGCTGTTATTTTAGTATCAGTAGACCCACTTCATCCGAAAAACGCATCATTACTGCACGTCCATGTCCTTATTGATATGAGTCATATTCCAGTAGTTCAAAAAGATTATCCGTAAATCAACTATTGAAACCAAAAGCCAAACAAAAAACGAAACTGAAAACTGCAACATTAACTGTCACTTTGACAGCTGTCACATCTAAGGCCTTGAGAGTTAATCCATAGGGCGTTCGGATAGCCTATCAGTTCCAAAAATAACACTCACAAACGCTAAAAATGATCACGTAGGGCGTTCGTATAGGGACTTCGTGAGCATAAATATCGATTTCGCTCACCGTTCGGATAGCTTTGAAAACGCTACAAATGACAGAGAAAAGTGCTATTTTTGACCCACGTCTTACCGTGGGATCGTTGTGATCGTTTATTGACAACTAACATTTTATGACAAATATTGTGGTTCCTATCATAATGAATAGAACTGGCGATGCCTCCGGCAGATTTATTAACAGACCTATATCTTTGGCTTCAGTTGTTGCACCTATATCTTTAGCTGCAGTTCCAGAAAACGTTATTTTGGGTTTCAGCGGTTGTCAAAATATGAAAATAAGTATAAGACGTTCGGATAGCATACAGTCGTTGGTGATCAAAAATAGCAGAAGCTTCTTTCCGAACGCTAAGATACAAATGCCACTTTTGAAACTGCTACAAACGCAACCGAGCCAAAACGAACGCCTCCAGTAGCAAAAATATATATTAATTGTTATATCGATGAAGCAGTGGATTTGGATCAAACTCTAGTGCAGTGGGTGGATGGGGAAACTTGAATTCCCCGTCCAGTGGGAGTGTCCAGTGGGTGGACGGGGCATCGCCCAAGCTCCCACTAACTAGTTCAACGGTTGAACTAATTGGTTGTACTAGTAGAAGGTACGAATAATTATCATAATAGTACACATTCGGGATTATTATAAAATCATAGATTATGTGACTCAAGAGGCTTACGAGTGGTTTAGGGACGAAGAGTTATTTCAGTATTTTCGTATTACTTTTGTACACGAACGTGATGATATAATTCATAAAATTATAATTATAGCAACAGTGATTCATATAAGTTGTAAGCAAAAAATCGCCCGTGGGATACCGGGCTAGAATTTCACCCCCATTTCTACCCGTAGGTATCGTATGAGGCGACTAAGGGTAAAACTACAGAGGGTGGGCAGGAGCCCTTTCTGAGGAACTGATATCTCACACTGCTATCCCCAAGACGCCTGCCAAGCGTGAGGATTATGGCAAACCCTCCCCCCCTCATAACGCGGGATACTATGACAATCCAACAGATACAGTAAGTAAAAATCAGATAATAATTTAAAAACAAAATTCAGTCGATGCAAAATTTTAATTCGATTTTGTTCAATACATTTTAAAGTATGATACAATAACATTTTACAGTTGTACAAAAGCTTTACAAAATTAAAAAAGTGAAATGTACTTAATGAATAACAGTAATGCTAATTCCGATACTTATAAGGTGCATGAGTTAACATGTGTGCATCGATTACAAAAAATACATCTATGTCCGTAACATGAACAAGGAAAACAAATCTTATCGTTAAGCGAGCTTCATGTCCCCGCACATACTAACTGTTATTGCTGACATAGTGTATGAGTTAATACAACACTTTGTACAGAGTTTTACATTTTAAATGATAGTTTGTACTGTGGTTAATTGAATACTTTATTTTAAATACTGCCGTTATCTACCTACGAATCAGGATACTAATTCGTAACTTGCTATAGCTAATGCATTGTTTTAACAGCTTGTATTCAGTTGACACCTGTGTGAACTCGTCTCACTGTTATAAAACCTCAGTACAGGTATTTATGTCATGCCAAATTCATAACAACTTAACATAAGTAATACAAATATATAGGTATCTTAATTCCGCCACTATGTGTGATATTCAGACATTTCAAGACGGGCACGACCTTCAGACATGAAGAATACGACGAAGAAGAAGTGTGATATAAATCTTCATTCATAAAAGTATGGCATATAACAAATCAAATATGTCCCGGCAGCAGTCCTTGAGAGCCAGTAAAGTTACAGGCGCATGAGACTTAACAACTGTACGTCTCAGTGCGACGGGCGCAGTACAATTGGTCACTGGTGATGGAATACATCTGTTATAGGCAGAGGTCAGTCCTCTTAAGCCTGCACCAAGGCAGCGATACGTAATTGTGGTTCGTTTGATCCCTTGCTGTATCTTTATTTCTTAATTTTGAGTTATGCAATTAATATATATTATATTTAAGGATTCATTCTATAAATGATACACTTTAGAAACACGATTACATAAAATTTTCTCGATAGAAAAATTCCAAAGTTACATCTAAAAAATCGAAATAAACCCTTTGTACGGCGTAAATACTTAACGGACACTCATCCGTATTTGAATAATAAAAAAAAACAACATGTTTTCTATAACGTATACACATAACATTTTTCAAATAGGTATTTATTTTATTATACGAAGGAAATACTCAAATTCACGCAAGTTCCGCCCATTTTAGTAAGAGCCGCGATGCTTTGTCCCTGTCCGCTTTAGAAAATCTTCGGCCGTCGGACGGGGACGGATGCTGTCGGCGTGCCTTGCTTACGCACATATACGCGGCGCGCCTAAAAAGCTCGGCGCGCCTTTAACAAGTGGAACTCGCGCTTATTTGTTGTCAATTACATAAAAATGTACCTATTATACCTTTATTGTACCACTGTAAACCTACCAAAACTAAAATATATAGGAATACGTACAGAGAGTATTAAAATAGGTAATTAGTGAGAAACTATTAAAAATACTTATTTACTCGAGGAAACTTATTCTGCAACAGCGAATAACGACGAGTTTTCTTGTACCTACTTATTAACTGCGTTCATGCATTATATTTTTTACTGTATGAAATATTCAAAATAAAATAGAGAATACACAATTTATGGCATTTCTCGACAAAGTACAATAATTAAAGATTGTCAAATATGTTGATATTAATATATTTGACTTTTATTTATTTAACAAATTAAAGTGCTAGGCGGAATATACCGATATTCAAAAAGTATTGTTAACGCATTGTGTTACACATTCTAATCTCGTATGACACAATGATTTTCGTCATAAAACTTTAGAACAGCCAAAACAGTAGATAACTTCCTTATATTGTTTATAACCAATCAGATGATTACAGACAAATCTTTAACGGTTACCTAAGAAGAGCTATTAAATGAAACGTAATAATGTTAGATATAAGGTTAAAATATTTAAGAACTCAGAATGCAGACATTACCATTAACGTATTCAATACACATAATAAACTGAAAAAATACGTTCACAGATATTACTCTTCTTTTATAATATTTATAGTACGGAAATCACAGAGTATAACATAATTACTCTGTGAGAGAAATATTGAGAGATTTCATTGTAAACAACGAGATACCAGCATGGATCTTATTCAATATTTATAGTTGTTTTTATTTAGGCATCAGGTTCTCCGGAACGTGCACGTCTTGAAGTGTTTTGCATGTTATTCGACAATACACACTTGCGCAGAAATTGAGAAAAGACAGGCGAATTTAATGTTTTATTTGTAAAAAGAAAACTCTAAATGTCACTCATTATCGTCACAACATCCAAACGGTCTATGGTCAGGCATGTTCTACTTTACATCTATATTATTTACTTACTAAATTACTTATCAAGTTGAAACTAAACCCTTTAGTCTAAGAGCCCGTGAACCCCAGACCTTCGTTATTTTATAAAAGCTGAAAGTTTGTCAGCGCATGCTCCCTTTTGAAGTTTGGGTTGCCCTGGCTTTGGCAGGTAAACAGTACTAAAGGTGTGGAATATACAAATCTAGTTTCATCAAATAATCAAGAGAAATTTTTTGGTATTACCTTTAGAATATTATTAAAAATCATATTATTCATTGCCAGACACTTAACATCGTGGCAACCTCTTGCCAGACACCCTTATTGTTCAGGACATAATAATTCTACTTACGTTATAGTGTAATAGCTGATTTTTATACATGATACCTATGTAATGAGTAGATGATGTTTTTTTAGTAGCCAGACATTTTTGATAGTTCCAACCCCCTGCCAGACAAGCATGTAGGATCGAGCGCGAGGTAGAATATATATGTGGGTGCGAGTGAGATGCGCTTGTATTGTTAATATTTTGTACATGCGTATATCAGTAAAAATAATATGCTATTTTCAAAGATTAATTCAATATTCATAACTAATTACAAGAGTAATATTACTTATACCATTACTTACGTTGTAATGAAATAGCTGATTTTTAAAATAATAGGTAGTTATTAGATGATTTTTCTTCCTTAGCCAGACATTTTTTTTATATTTTCAAAATTTTTTTTATTTTTTGCCAGACAATTAATTAAAAATAGATTCGTGATAAGAATGACTTGTCTAATTAAGCTTATTGGCCGATTTATGTGATTATTAATTGATGCAAATTTGAAAAATATCTTCAGAAATGACGTTCATTGTTACTACTACTATAGAAATTATTGAAAATTATAATTTATTCTGTCAGTAAATAGTTAAAAAGAAAAGCCAAATAAAAATAATTTTTAAATTTTTTATTGAAAGTAGATTAATGACACTACAAGTTATGAAGGGTAAAAAAAATAGATCGATGATACGACATATTATTATAGTGTATAAAAGATACTGTTAATTCATTCGCTATCATAATTATCATTAATGTTAATAATGTTAATGTTAACGCTGCCCGTTTTTTGTTTCCATGGCAACGCTGACCGCGCGCGCGCTACGGACGACGTTGTTGACGTGAGCCTTCATCCGGGTTGAGACGTCGCAAAAATTTCTAGTGTGGCTTATTAACAGCTGTTTTGATTTTTTTTATTTTTTTGTCAATTTACTTAGTATATCTTTATAAATTATAGCCTATGTGTTATTCTGATGTATAAGCTATATTATTGTAGTTTTATTCAAATCCGTTCAGTAGCTTTTGCGTGAAAAAGTAACAAACATCCATACTTACTCACAAACTTTCGCATTTATATATTAGTAGGATATCATACACTACGTAGTATCCACTAATTATATTGAATTCACTTAATAGTTTTGATAAATACGGAATATCCTATGTTAATAATAAATAAGGAATATTAAATAAACAAAACTTCAAGATAACGTATTATATTATTTTTGTTGATGTAAAAATATACTGAGCACTAAACAATACATGCACACAGCGCAGTAGAAATGGCAGCTCCGCGTTCAAGGATCGCAATAGACCTAACTCGCCATCTCACTCGCACCCACATATATATACTACCTCGCGCTCGATCCTACATGCTTGTCTGGCAGGGGGTTGGAACTATCAAAAATGTCTGGCTACTAAAAAAACATCATATACTCATTATATAAGTATCATGTATAAAAATCAGCTATTACACTATAACATAAGTAGAATTATTATGTCCTGAACATAAAGGGTGTCTGGCAAGGGGTTGCCACGATGTTAAGTGTCTGGCAATGAATAATATGATTTTTAATAATATTCTGAAGGTAATACCAAAAAAATTCTCTTGATTATTTGATGAAACTCGATTTGTATATTCCACACCTTTAGTACTGTTTACCTGCCAAAGCCAGGGCAACCCAAATTTCAAAAGGGGCCTTCGTTCTTACCTGTGTTGGGAGCATGCGCTGACAAACTTTCAGCTTTTATAGAATAACGAAGGTCTGGGGTTCACGGGCTCTTGCTCTACTTTAATGACTGTACATATCACTTCGATGATTGGTATGAAATATTAAGATTTATATCTGAGGATGGAACTATACATCAGATTATACACAAATATAGTAAAGTAAAAGGAGAAGCATTTGAAATGTAGTTCTGGACAAAAATGGGTGGAGTTTTCTGGACGGAATGACGAAGTAACGACGAAATGTTGGCAATTGTAAAAATAAGAAGATGATTGTTGTAAACAATAGAAATTTTAAATGTCGTGATAAATAAGGAAATCAAATAAAGAGGTCAAAATAGAAACCTATAGTCGTCTGTCTACCGACAAATACCTATACTTTATCTAACGATTTATTTTACTCATGTTATATGTAGATGAAGTTTCCTAATTAAAAAAACAATACACAATGCATGCTGTTTTTTCTTCACAATAGTGTATATACGTGCTTTTGAGCTCGTCCTAACTAAACGTAATTAAACAGTTAAAGTTAAACAGTTAATTCACAAGTTAAACAATACGGAAAAATTTAAATACTCAGCTGAACGAGTCTAAAATGTGTTTAATTTCTTGAGTATTCATTCAACTAAGTTAACGGAAATGCAATGACCACAAAATGGCGTCGCCGCCGCGGTGACGTTGTCTATGACCTGCCTTATTGGTGTTGCAAAATAGCACTGTAGTAAATTGCATAAATGTTGCTTTGAAAATTGCAAAATTTTATTCTAATACATAAAATATAATTATTTAAACGCCTGGGTATGATCATAAAACAGTACTAAATGTTAACCAATAAGAAAATATACCTGTATTATATCGATTATACCTTCTTTACCAATAAAGTCGATTGCTTTATAGAAGTCGAAGCGGTATTTTTTTGCACTAGGACATTACTAATTGAAAATTACACGAGCTGTCAAAAGTAAAATGAATTCTTTGACAGACTCTTACGATGACAGCAAATAACTGTAAATGTACAATAATTATAACAGAACTAAAAGCAACTTAAATTCTAGACCTAAGCTAAACAAACATACTCAACAAATTGTGTACGTTTAACATAATAATCGTTTAATTTTTATATCTTTTTTTTTATTCGTGTACATATTGAATTCAACGAATTGGAACTTATAAAAGTTTCAATTAGTTTATTTACACGTTTAATATGGGAGTATAAATTTGAGGAAGCATCTAATGTAATATTGCGCGCCAAATAACTAGAAAAAACCGCCAAGAAATCAGGATGGTATATTAAACTACTTATATAACTACAATAAACAGCTAAGTGATACACTCTGCCCGCACTTTATCAGCTGGCTCGTAAACCATACTAAACTCTTTCAATATAAATTAAATTGTCATTAAGTACTGACTGCTTGAGTTAGCAGCTTTATTCAAGTTATATGGCGCGGAATTTACTCTTAAAGTTATAATATAAATACGAAAATATACTTCATCTTTACACATATTCATACTATCAATATCTTACTGAATTTTATTTAAATAGGCATTTAACTCCTGGGTAAGAATACAGCTCTACGTACATATTTATAATGGTGACAGCATTCAACCAGAAATACGGACTAAGAAACCGTTATGCCTTGAAGAGGTAAAATATCTACCTTGTAACAATTTACAATATTTTTTTAGATGATGGTTGTATAGCGATAAATGTAAGGAGATTGTCATATTTCAGTACACTTAAATTTATAACTATTTTTATATACAAATGCAGGTAATATACCAAGCGGAGCACAAACTTGTCATAAGAATGTTACAATTAGCATCATTGTAAAAAATAACGGGCATATTGAATTTCCATGTACAATGATATATTTGGCTCAACGAATAAGCATTGCTATTCAACAGGGCAATGCTGCCAGCATGCTGGGCACGATGCCAACTGGTAGTGGCCTGGTGCATTTGGACTGCCCTTGAGTCTGTGAATGACTAGTAGGTTGTCTAAATGCTCTCATTGGAGTAGCTGTAGTGTTGTGTATATTTCGTAGTATTTTGTTGATTAAGGCATATAACCGGTAAAAAAACAACTTAGTATACATTGATATAAAAATACGCGGTACAGATATTTCTATCATGAGAGTTGAATGCAAATGGTGCCAATGCATCATTCCATAGAGTTTATAGATCCTTAAAAAAGTGACATATACTTATTAAGACAAATAACAATTTGTAAAAGTTTTCTACTCAAAGCATTATACTACCTGTGTGTAGCATATAGCGTAACACTAGTGAGTGTTACGCCCAGTAGAGAAACAATTATGTTTTAACGCGTGTTGGTGACAAAATATGTTTGGTAGAGAATTTTTGAGTGTGAGACAGCTTTAAGTTTGATGATATACATATTACGCTCTTTAATTATAATGCTCGCCTAAATCATTGTAATAGCAAAGGTAATCATTTGTTACCCTCAAATGGTGAACGAAGCGAGTAAAGAGAAGGTGAGACGAAAACTTTTTGATAAAAATATACACATATTATAGTTTACTAATGTTTCTACACACGCTTTAACAATAAAAATCAAACATAGCAATTAAATAATCGGTTATTTTATTTCTGCTACACAGTTTATTAATAAAGTATTGGGCTAGATAAAAAAAAATTCTTCCCCTACATACTCAACTAATAATATAAAAAAAACAAACTGTTATACTAGTGGAACTAAAATGCTAAGATAAAAAAACAAAGAACAGGTATAATATATCATAGGAACTAATGCAACTAAGGACGGAATCTAATAATAAAACAATATTTACAGTAAAACAAAAAGAACGGACAAGAGATTCTTTACTGTAAGAAAATATACTTAGATCATACTAATTAAATATAATAAAACTCAAAGAATATATTATGCGTTAATTTTAGTTTTCTGCTGGTTAGACTGCATGTGATTTAATAATTCAGTGTTCTCTTGGCCAATCCGTAAATTCAGTGTCACATTTAATCCAGGTGAATGTTTTACTTTAGGCAACAAACAGACTCCTTGTTATTTGTGATATTTCTTAGGTTGACTTATCCTAATTAGCAAATTTAGACACTCGGCTCTGTGTCAAGAAAAACATTCTTCATTCTTATTGGTAGAAATGATTTAAAAGAGTATCTATAGAATTTTTTCCACAGAAGTTATGGGGATGCGGACTATTTTACAGATTGAACTTTTGAGTTAACTTGGCCTCCCTTTACAATATTTTTTATCTTTTTTCTGATTGTAAATTTATATCATCGTTTGAATTCGGGTTTGAGAAGTAGCTATACCATGCGATTGAATTTCTTGGTGATTACTTAAGTGATATTTTATCGAAGTTAAACTAAATAACCAGAAGTATGCCTAGTATAATATTGTATAAACTAGCTATCCACTCTGACTTAGACGCTATGCCATGGCTATAATATAAAAATATAAAAAATATATCGAGACAATTATTGGAATGTCTGAAGACAATAGTTTGAAATAGCCTTTTGATATATTACCATGAATTCAATAAATTTAAGAAATAAGATCTTCAGTTTCAACCATTCTAGTGAATATTAAAGCTAGGATCTTTTTGAGTATCAATACAACTGTTCACTAGAGAGCACAACAAGAATCATCTTGAGATCAAAACTAATTGAGCATGAGAACTATAATTTAACAACTTCAGACTTAAGCATTCTATTAGCAATTATGAGTATATTTATATAGTAAAAACTGTGCGTTCATATTAGTCTTATCATACTAATGTAGCAAAAAATATCTCAATACAAGTAGCAAAACAGACGCCAACAATATTCATACAAACAGTTCAAAAGAAAGAAACATGGTTATAAAAACATTTTTTTTTACCCTTACACGCTCGAGGTGTTCATCGCTAGCGTGGAAAAGGATTTGAATTTCGAACCTATATAAAATTCCAGAAAAAATAATTTACTTACAAATAAAAACTACATCCAATAAGTGAATTATATGCTCTCTGAAACACGGATGTAAAACTTAATTATTGGCTTAAGCAAAATGTGATTGTATTTTTATAATTTGTGATATTTTTCATAAATTATATTATGGTTATATAACTATATTACATAATAACTTACACATAATCTACCATAATATACAAACGAAAACATTATGTATAAAAATTTGTTTTTCACGTTAACAACGTTATAAATTATGCAAATATATACTTACTAATTATACCCTTAATAAAACGAGCTCTCTAACAAGCGATCGATACAAAAATCAAATGAAAACAAGATTTAGTTAAAGTGTTTTTCAGTCAACCTCCGTAGTGAGATAAAATAATAAGCATACGTTCGGGTTATACTAGACTGATAATTATCTTCTTTTTATAGATTCGCTGTCAAGCTATTGCTCTTGTTGAAGACGCAGGTGGCCACTACATCCGCAAAAATTCTATTGCGATTCTTAAAAAAATTAAATAACTTTTGCTGGATATTGAAAATATTGTTTTTAACAATTAATCAATGAGTTCTATTTTCAAGTCGTTATGACCTCGCTACAGATACCCGTAGACCTATTATTTCAATAAATAAACTGTCCTTTATACAATTTATGCAAGTGAGGAATAGACCGCACCTTTTAAGATAACATAGGTTAATTTCTGCTTATGACAGTAAGTTTTCTGAAGAAAACTAACTGGACCTACCAAGTTATTACAAAAAATATACGTATACAAACATGCCAAATCAGAAGGACCACATAGGTCCACTTTACAACACACATCAATTTTACTGCGAGAGGGGTAGGAAACATTATCTTACTGCGTACGCGCAGTTGATCATATATTTCTTACGCCTAACACAGACCAAAAGAAACAATGAGTATCTAGGGTTTTCATAAACACAATATAATTCCGAGCTATTATTAGCGGTTAGTCAATTAAGCTACGATTCCTAGTTATTAAAATAAGTCGTGTACCATATTTCCTCCCTAACTAGCCACTAGTGACCGCTAGCCTGTTCTGTATAAAGCTTTTTGTGAGTATAGAAGTGATTTTTAAGACCTGACAATGTCCCATTGGTTAGTATTTTGGTTATCGCAGATCACCATGATGAGAGGTTCACCGCGGTACGCACGATCGACGCCGAGGCACATCCCTGCCGCTGAGTTGTATATTGGACTGGCAGCCTGGAACACAGACAATATGAATGGTAAAAAGTATAATAATCGTCCGGTATTTTGATTTTATTATCCAATCCTTTTTTTTATAGGCTAGCCTTTGACCACTATCTCACCTGATGGTAAATAACGATATGGTCGAAGATGTTGTTCAGGCTAAGCTACAATTACTGGCTCTCAAGGACAGCTGCCGGAACACACCGATCGGTGCTTGGCGACAGATTTTCTACTTGAGGGTGGTAGCTAGCCAGGCGGGCATTCTCAAAATGCCCTTCCACCATGCTGTAACGACTGTCATCGTAAGACAACAACCGGGACCGACGGCTTAACGTGCCCTCCGAAGCACGGATGCGCTCAATAGTAATATCACTAACGGTCACACATCCAACTACTGACCGCGGCGGACGTTGCTTAACTTAGCTGATCGATAAGAAAGGCTAAGTATACTTCGCTACGAGCGCTTCAAATCTCGTCATACTTTTAACATTAAGCTAAAAATGGTTGAGACTAATGAGTTGTCCACATTGTAACGTGATAAGCACGAATGAATACAACTATCCACAACAAGTATACTGCGAATGTGATGCGATGTGATGCCATTTTAGTAACCAAAACATTCAATACAAGTAGCTTTTCATGCAGATATTTATTAATATTGTCTTCTAATACATAATAAAACTTGGACTTATTATTTAAATACTATGGAATACGTATTGAGTATGGAGCACGTAATGAGTGCATTTTCAAATATATTTATTATTATCATTAGACGATCTGTACTTCCAATTCTTATGGTTCTTCGATAAGTTAGGGGACCATGTTACTTAATTTGTTTTGATAAGTGACCTCTATCCATACGTAGTAAATTAAACGTGCACCGAAATTATGAAAAATCAAAAAACAAATGATAGCGGGTGGATATACCAACATCCATACAAAAATTTCGAACCCCTTTTATGAATATTTTATTTGCACAGTCCTAATACACCTCATAAATCCTATGATGGTGGGCTACTATCATATCGCGGGCTGTACGAAAAAAGTAGCGCTAAGTCAAGCGCATAGACACATTTTTGTGTGTACTAATCTGAGAGTGGATAGAAGTAGGTATACTCTTTGAAAGAACAGTGGTGTATCTGTTAGTAGGTAATATGTGCCCAAACACAATTTTGGGCCATACATCGAGCCCAGACCTAAATAAGTTGCGAAAAGGCTGGGTGTCCTTTGGAAAGTGCGGCAGTATTTCACATAGGGACAGCATCTTAACCTGTACCAAGCGCAAGTCCGGGCTTTCAGCGTACAGCTGTAGTATTGAATACCAATCTATTTCCCGATAGATATAATCTGAGTCTTCAAGTACAGAGTGAATAGGTGTCTGCAAAGTGAGCATGTTCTAACGTCGTCCATCGTCACTATCTATCGGGTGAGACTGCGGTCATATGCTTGCTTATCATATGATATAAAAAGAAATGGACCATATTAGATTTGGTGTGTATGCCAAATTCTATTGCTTCCACTACACATTCCTGTGCTTGTGTCACATGCCCACCGTTCTACGACTCACATGCAAAATTATCATTTAATTTCACAACTAATTCACTGACTCTGGAAGTATGCAATAACAGAACGATAAGATGTATGAATCGTAATCATAATTACTGTACTTACAGCGCCTTTATGCCGCCATTCCTGCGATCCCCCGAGTTCGTGACACTTGCCGAGAGATGGAGCTATGTTATTCGAGGCGTCTAAGCACAGCGTCCGGCCCAGCACCAATTCATTTCGAGACGTTTCAAACCACATCTGAAATACGTGCAAACCGGTTTTACCCACACTTGTACATATGTCTTCACCACCCTGAACAACAACGTTTCTTCGATTGCATTTTTTAAAGCTGCACATTAATAGGTTCTGTATATGACCAAATATCTTAATTTCTTGAATTTAACCTTCCAAGTCGGTAAACAACCCTACGATTTGTAGATGTTTTCTGTGACAGATTATAAAGATGCTGCGCATATAGAAACCTGATTTGACATTGGGACAGGTATACCGATTTCATAAATAAAATAGAATAATGATAAGTGTTCAAATGAAAGATAAAAACATCAATGTATAAAAAAATTCAATGCATACTGCACTTTGCTGATAGTTATACTAAAATTAAACATACTGGGAAAATAATTCATAAGTTTCCTAGCTCTTTCTTCCGAAGTACTATACAAGCCCCTCGGCATTTTTAGTCTAACGATTCAATAGTACCACGGTAAATAGAATACAGCATTTGACGTGGTACCATTCAAGGTACTAGCTAATGGTGCCACGACGTATGAACACATCAAGTTTTTATATTTCATAATGTTGAAGTTTTGAGGGCCACATGTTATGTTTTATATTTCAACATAGAGACCATCTCTATCGGGCACATTAAATTAAAGTAGTGGTAAATTGAACAAAACATAAATATGCTCTCCTTCTTCAGTTACCCGTTGTACAAACTGGAGCATTCGTTTTTGCCGCGGGTGGGATGTGTCTGTACATAAGAGAAGATATTTGTGCCACTCGTCTTAGCAGCCTCGAAGGATGGGGCCTATCAAAATCTGGCTACGCTTACTACCACTGACTGAATGACCAACCGCGAAGTCTTTATAGGTTCGCTAGTAGCGGTAAAGCTGATATAGACCAATTTACGGAGCACAGACAGAAGGCTACAGATTCTAGACTTGAGCAGATTTCCACTACATAGACCATGATAATCGGTGATTTCAATGCCCACCATGGTCAATGGCTTGTTTCACGCCACACCCATCATAAGGGATGACGTGTTCACGAATTAATTTTGCCGTATGATCGGACACAAATGGTCACCTCGTCTTGGCAAACCCCAAATGTTGGTGACCAAACACCTTCCCTGTTAGTCCTTCTCTAGATCTCTCACTCTCACCCATCCGGTTGAGCTACTCAGTGTCCGTAAACGCTCCTCTCGGATCGTCGTACTTTACCAGATTCGGAGTACAGTTCCGGTTACTAACTTGATCCTGTATCGTGGCCTGTCGTTGCGTGTGGCACTACAGAATTCTCTGCTGAATTCACTGCAGTGCCTCTCAGTTGGAGGTCACAACCCTGGTTTGGTCGGTACTGTAAAACGGCCTCCAGCCTAAAGCAAGAGAGTTACCAAGCTTGGGACGAATCAATGGCATCTAAAGATGTAAATACCAGCAAACTATAACTTTGCCTACAGGTCCTTCAAAAGAGTTACAGCAACAGCAAAGTCTATTTTAATTTGAAGAATAGTTGGCGATATCAGCACTCATTTCTTCGGGAACACGTGCCTTCTGTCTCTTGACAAGCGCCCAAGCGAATTTATGTAAGTTATCTTTATCGCCCCTGCAATGAGAGAATGATACTGGCCCACGCTGCGAAGGAGAAAACCGATCTTCTGTGCTCACTCTGTGCACCTAATCTCGATTTTGAATGACTAAGAGGACTCACCACCGACCTTACCATGGTGTGATATGTCGGACATTATTTTCCGGCAATGTGCAGTTCGTAAAGTATCGTCTCCTTGGACATTCATAAGTTGAGTGGCTATATTATCATCCCTCCAATAGCGCTGTGGACTTGTGCTTCTGAGTTGACACTAGTTATAACCCGTCTTTTCCGTATATCACTTTTATTAGTATTTGCAATTAATCCCGTCTCATCTATGCCCCAAGGCATATTCTTTTATTTAACAAATACACTAACGAACCAAGAGTTATGTTTATTTGAGTTATGTTTTGATGTGAGAGCTCATTCAGCTTACATGCTTTTACCTACATATAAATCAACAGCATTTTTTAAATAAACAAGAAATACCTGATTTAACGTCCGAATACAGCTGGCTAGTACAAGGCTGCTACCCTTAGTCTTTATGTCTTTGGAACTTTGTATGCACAGCGACGTGTTCTTTAATCTTATTTGGAAGGAATCCGTGTAGTTACGTTTCCTGAAATGTAATTAAACAAATTAATGGGTTAATGTTGTCTTAGGTTTTCGCAATTATTACACATAGTAATTAAACAACTTTAAACGGTTTGTGTGAGTCGACTCGTGACCACGATCAATGCAAAGTGTTTTTGTCCGCGATAAAAATTCGCGATATTAACCGTTTAGAGTTGTTTAATTACTAAATGAATGGTTTAATTATATAAATTTTTGGATAAATCTAAAATAAATTGAGCTCTAAAGTCTTTTGAACTAATTGTAGTAATATTTTACCACAAACAGAGAACTGTATAAAGATTATCAATGGCGAGTTAATCGAAAACAAAAGCACACCTAAACATCGTTATTCCCATATATCCCCAGAGTAAAAACAGAGGTGAATAAACACTTTATTGGCGATATTTGACCACAATCTTGCCTGATAGTAAGTAATGATGTGATCGAAGGTGTTAACAGGCTTAACCCAGAATTACTGGCTTTGCAGTACAGCTGCCGGAACACACCGCTAGGTGGTTGGTATCCCGCTGCAGCCTCCTTTATTAGGTGGTGAGGAGACAGCTCCCCTGACTACCTAATAAATGAGGGTGGTCGCTAACCATGCGGGCATTCGCAAAATGCCCTTACTCCAAGCGTGAAGCTTAAGCCCGCAGCGGGATTCGAACCATGGACCTGCTGCGCGGCAGTTCATAGCCAATGCCATCACTGCTTCAACACGTTAGTTTCACCGTATTTTTGAGTCACATTTATTTACAGAAATTGTTCTGTACTTAAATTAAAAAGTCCTGTTGCTGAAAAATAACGACTCACTAGAAATAACGATATATTATCTTCAATTAAGATAACATCTTATACTCTATTACAGTTTATGGTGGATACTGTCCAATCGTTCACTTTCATTTGCCCAAAAACCAGTTGTAACGGTCTACTTCGTATTCCTTTCTCTTATCACGCACACATACGAGTATACGTCTTACTCTAACAGCCAAATGTATTCGGCTCAGCTCGTCACCTCCGAAAAGACATTTCTTTTTTCGCTCGTAGCCAAGTTTGTTTAGCCATTCTGAATTGATCAGCAAAGTTAAGCAACGTCCGCCGCGGTCATGACTTGGATGGGTGACCGCTGGTTGGGCATTACTACTGAGCGCTTCCGTGCTTCGGAGGGCACGTTAAGCCGTCGGGCCCGGTTGTTGTCTTAGGATAGCAGTCGTTACAGCATGGTGGTAGGGCACTTTGCAAATGCCCGCCTGGCTAGCTACCACCCTCAAGTTGAAAATCTGTCGCCAAGCACCTAACGGTGTGTTCCGGCAGCTGTCCTTGAGAGCCAGTAACTCTAGGTTAGTCTGATCAACATCCTCGACCACATCATCACTTACCATCAGGTGAGATAGTGGTCAAAGGCTAACCTATCAAGCATAAAAAAAAAAAAAAAAAAAAAAAAAAACTGAAAAAAATCTGCAAACGTACAACGAGCGCGTTCAGTCAATCTAATTTATGTTTAGAAACTCATACTGCTTTCTACTCGTATATCATCTACTATTTATGAACATATGTACCCTATTTACTGTGATTCAAGTGAAACTAAATATATCGTGTTGTGTTGAGAGCATTAGAAAATCTAATGCGAAGCACCTAACAGTAAGTTTCGGCAGCTGCCCTTGAGAGCCAGTAATAAATTACAGGCACGTATTGAGACTTAACAACTATTTGTCTCGGAGTGATGCACTGTGCATTTGGTCACTTGGCGAAATGCATCTGTTATAGGCAGAGGTAGCCTCTTAACATCGGGTGGGCCTCGTGCGTGTTCTGGCACAATCATATATAATAAAATAATTGCAACACAGTGCCAACTGTCATGTTGACCTAGGAATGGATTCAATTATCCTTTCGCCAGGAATAAACAGGTACTTGCATGCTCTTTATCCTGTAGGCCTGTCTTCTACTCCTGTAATAAGTCCGCCTGCAGCGGTGTTATCTCCCTATCTTTAAAGGTTAAACGAACATTACAAGTGCTTTGGGCTTTTGTGGGTAGTTAAGTCTACGACCCAGGCATGAGTACAGGTTTTTAAAATAGAGCCTTAAAATACATTGAAATAATTAACATTAAAATATTTATATTATTTACACCCTTGTGGTGAGTTCACACCCATTACGGTGATAGAAAGAGAATTGAACCAACTAGGATTTCCCGCCAGTTTATAAACTTTTGATAAGTTTATAAACTGGCATGAAATCTTACAATATCAAAATAGTAGTATGCAACATATATGCAACTGTCATATAATAGAGGGTATTAAAATATGAGTCTAGTTTTTTAAAAGAGCCGCAAGCGAGTTTCAAAATAAGATTACACGAGTGTTTTAATACCTAATTATATGCAATTGCATACACTACTTTATTTAATCTCATGGATAGGTAGCTACATTAAATAAAATGCAATATAAAAACCAGCGCGTTGCGCTCACCACAGATAATGTGTACTTAAATTGAATTGAAACCTCCTTGGTCGGGACACATTGTACTTTAATAACTAAAAAAATGTTTTAAAGCATTGTTTTGTTAGGAGAATAATGCTTTAATGTAATTCTTTAATTTTCCTAAAGAAGTATGTAAATAAAATATGCCAATAAAAGTCTGTATTTCTTTTCATAATTAGAATATTACCGAATGATATAAAAATATAAATATAATAAAAAAAAATATTTCACGGTTTTTTGTGCTGCGAACCTTAATTGGCCCTTCAACTTGCCTGGTTTTTAGATTACAACAAAATTTAAATGCTAATGCTCTGTACATTTCTCACCTTGAATGCCACGGTTGGAATTTGTTCTTGTCGGCATCGTTTAGAGCTGCCATACGTTTTTTAGCTGCAGTATCTGTGCCCGCTTCGAGTTCTGGGTAAATAGTGTTCAAATACCACTTGAACGGCTTACAGTTTAGTCGCTCACGAAGAGCCTTTCTGTCTTCAATGTCTCCAGTGACCACGTGAGCTGCTGCGGGGTTCTGCTCTATTACTTTGTCCTATAGAAATAAAAGCACGTATTCATAATAAGGTAAATTTATCGCTCACATATATACAAATTATTTTTCAAATGAATATTTACTTCCAGAATGAAACACTAGAAGTAAAGAAGTATGTCCCTAGTAGGGACGAAGTGTTCCTTCAATAAAAGTATGTAAAATATAACGAATAGTTTAAGGCGTTACTTTGCGGAAATCCATATTTAATTTTAATAAAACACTTAAAAAATATAAAAAAATATATCTAGTGACTATTCTGCCTAATTTTCTTCCTAAGCAGACGTGACATCATAAACACCACGCGGTCAAACCGGAAGATTTTTTCGACCATCCCGAACAGTCTCACTTTGGCAAAACATTTAATTGAAAGCAGTTATCAACTCCTTGATAGCAATACCTTTAAAATTTTACATTGATGTAATAAGGGGTTTCGATTATGTGTATTGGAACAGTTAGAAATATTAAAACTGTACTATTGCAGGCGTTGCACTGCTGAATGAACAGACACCATTGGTTTCATCACCATTCATTTTCATTTACGTATGATATATAATGATAATTTTCCACAACAAAATAGTTAAACATATTGTAATTTTGTTCTAGGAACTAATGTTTTCATATTTAATACGATACAATTTATATTTAAAAACACATATACAAACGCAACAAAAAAATACTAAATTACATGGTATATATAACTTTAAAAAACATTTTTAAATAATTCACAAGCTTTATGATTGTAATGTAACTGTCACTTTATACATGTACTTGTCTTAGGAACTATTTTTTTAATATTTAATACGTCATTATTCATATTTAAAAACATATACAAACACAACAAAACAAACTATTATTTAACTTTCCAATTATAAGCTACAACAAAGAGCGATGATTCACGTTCGAATCTATACAAAGGGGCGGTCACTCACTCACTAACCAGAGTCTATAATATATATAGCGTGTGAGCCGCCGGCCACTCGTTCTCGATCGTGCGCTCGGAGAGTCAAGATCTCCTGAGGATGTAGAAGCGAAACGCTTCGAAAATTCTTCCGGTTTGGCTGTGTGGTGTTTGTCACACACACATCGACTTAACAATATTTTAAAATATTTGTTATTATGTAAAATTTAATTTATCCTTCCTAGTAGACAGACAGTCAAGAACATATTATGGAAGAAAATAAGGACGCACATATAAAACTTGATAGGTGACGTGAGCTACGATAAAAGATAACATACAAAAAAACCTTACAAGATCAAAACCTTTGGTACCAACCCAACATCAATAAGTACTAGGTAAAAGTAATATAATATATATAAATGTGATGTGTTTAACTTCTTGACAGTTATACTAAAAACTAGATTTTGTTGAAATTTTCTATATAGCCATAATAGCTCCGAATATCCAATGGAATAATTTAATCTCAAGCAGTCTAAAGGGCCCGATGTAATCATTCTACAGTAACAAATAGGGGGCGGTTAAGAAATCAAAGTATATTGATTTGTACCATCTACTTTCAACAGTATTTCTTATTCTTGGAATAAATATTGCAAGACCGGAAATCAAGAATCTAAAGACATCAATTTTACTTTATGCAAGACTAGTTATAATCCTATAATATAAACATTTGCACGCTTTCTTGCGTTCAGAATACAGATACCACATATTTGTACATTACCTAACAAACATGTAATGTATTCCTTCAGATAAATTATTTGAATTCCCACTTTAAATTATTTTATCCAGGACTTAGGGCTTTTTTCCTGTCATGCGTATTTTCGCACGTTTCGGTCCGCATGCGTGTGACAGCATGCTCCTGGCCGCGTGCATGCTGCCCGCGTGATATGAAAAAGATGTATGAAATCATAAAATGTCGGCAGCTCACATGCGGGCTAGATCCGCACGCGGCGGTGGCTATCAGCATATATATAAGCAGCTTAAGACGCGATGTGCCTAACCTGCCTTTCATAGAAAACTACATAAACAAAAGTTTTTCCAAAGAATCTTACAATATATTTGTCCATCCAAACATGTGCCATACGCATCGAGTTGTGTAGCATGTAGTCTTCTTTCTCACCGAGCCCGTAAGGCCTGCGCTTGCGGAACACGTGGCCGACGCGGCTGCACGGTATCAACTCCAAGCTGCCACCGCACATCCATAACTACGACAAAATAGGAGGAATATACTAGTAAGTGGAAAAACATGGTCCGAGCTTAATCCCTTCGGGATATAGATGCATGTAATTATATAAATTTATGTTGTAGACAATCTGTACAATTCGTTTATCTATACAATACCTAAGACACGGTAATGTAACATTACCGTGTCTAAGACGTACAGGCAATGTACGATATATCATTATGATATATTACACATTTTATCTAAGCCTTTTATACACTACAGATGTATAGCCGGCCAAGTGTTTTTATTAATATGCCGTTGGCGGGTATGTTTAAGTTAAGCCTGCACCGAGGCAGCGATACGTAATTGTGATTAGTTAGATCCCTTGCTGTATCTTTATTTCTTAATTTTGAGTTAAGCAATTAATATATATTATATTTAAATATTTATTTCATAAATCATACAATTTGGAATCACGATTACTTAAAGCATTCATGACATTTCAATCCCGCCTCATGATAAGTACCTAATGATGTGATCGAAAGTGGCAAACAAGCATAATCTAAAATGATAACGGGCTCTCAAGGACAGCTCTGCGAACGCACCGTTGCTTAGCGACAGATTTTCCACTTGAGACTTCGAGCACTTTACATCCTGCAGATTCCTATTAGATTTTATTATTTTGTCACTCACCCTGAATGAAATTTCTAAGTTTTCTCCTCCCCACACATTCATACCCGGGTCGTATTTGCCAATATAGTTGAAATACTCGCGGTAAATCGCGAACAAACCTCCTGCCATCGTCGGTGATTTTATCGGCTTCACGAAATCTTCGTCACCTGAAACATTTATTTTGTTAACTTAAGGAAACGTGTATATAATTATTAAGGTACTTATACATAACATCAAGATTCACTTGTTAAGACATTACCTTAACCATTGTCATATAACACTCCCTAAAGTGTCGCAACGGTCAACTAGAATATCATACTTAGGGCCTGTTTCAGAATGTTCGAGTAAGTTCCGGTTTTACTACCCAGAACATATTTATTAAACAAAACACTATCTTTGCGTTTCACAGTCATCGATTTAGCCTATCCCTCGGTTAAAGCTTGAAACGCGCTGCATGTTAACTGTCATTATTATCATTCAGTTATTTTATGTGTTGCATAGCAACCGAAACTTTATTAGGACATTCTGAAACGGGCTCTTAAGTGTAATTTTTAAAAATGTAATGGACAGAGAGTAATTTTCTAAAAACGACAAGTTTGTCCGCAAAAATTATAATCATTTATATAATGGCATATAGCACGACTTCAGTGGACGAAAATTTAAAAATGGATTAAATACTCCATTGAGGTTCATATAAAAACAACTATCGATTTGCGAATAAATGGACTGAAAAATATATTTGTTTAATTTTTCTCCATTCATGTATTTTCTGTTTACAATATACTCGATACTCTGAGCGTACTACCCACCCTATGATAGTAAAAGCTATAATCAAGTAATTATTTCAAATTATATAAATCTGCTTATATACTAGCAAACCTGTACTTCACACTTACTTTTCAAAGTCCCTTTGGGAAGATTGTCCCACTTGAAATGCAGGCCCCAGTTGAAGCCGCCTCTGACCAGCGGGCTCGCGGAGTATTCGAATGTATCTGCATTGATGACGTCGATGACTGGCATGACCGCGCGAGGAGAGTAACTTGACTTGTGGTCGACTCCTTCAGCAAGCCGACTGAGTAGCGGGGGCAACCAATCCACGTTAACTTCTATATGCGAGTCTAGGAATACAAGAACCTGAAATTCAAAAAAATTAACATGACGTTCCTGCAAATGTTCTCATGAATATAAAAGTTATCGAAATCACTGTGCATTTTATTCATCACTCTTCAATAATACATTTTAATCTGTTAGTCCTACAATTGAAACTTCATACGAGGAAATAGACAGTGACAATATCTGAATCATGCTCACGAAAAATTCAAGTCTTGCGGTGCTAATATGACGGATCGTCCTTAATACGGTTGATGGCTGTCAAGCTAGTCATCTTGTTAACGGCAACTGCAAGTGGGGACTGGTATTTTGTACTTTTTTTATGCCTTATTGGTTAGCATTTCACCACTATCTCACCTGATGATGTGGTCGAAGATGTTGTTCACACTAACCTAGAATTACTGGTTTTCAAGGACAGCTGCCCGAACACACCGTTAGGTGCTTGGCGACAGATTTTTCTACTTGAGGGTGGTAGCTAGCCAGGCGGGCATTCACAAAATGCCTTACCACCATGCTTTAACGACTGCCAGCTTAATACAACAAGCGGGATCGACGGTTTAACGTGCCCTTCGAAGCACAGAAGCGCTCAGTAGTAACGTCATCAGCGGTCACCCATCCAACTCTTGACTGCGGCGGACGATGCTTAACTATGCTGATCGGTTCAGAATGGCTAAGCAATCTTCGCTACGAGCGCTTACTTACGTCACCTGACTTCTATATGCTAATAGTTCAATGTTTGCAACAAAAATTAGTAATATGTATAATTATGTAGCTTATTAATACTTAAATAATGTATATTAATATTTGTATATTAATACTTACATCACCTACACTATTGTCAGCACCATAAAGCCGCGCTCTTATTAAACCCTCTCTCTTTGTTGTCTTCAAGAGCCTTATGTTCAGACCATACTTAGCAAATTTAGCAAAATTTTTATCAGTGGTCTTTTTATCAATATTATTGTCATCATTTATATAATCCACAACATTTTCCACGTCTAAGTTGTTTGTTTCAAGCATCTCCTCTTCCTTGCGCAAGTTGCTGTTCAAATCATTTATAGCTTTCTGCACATCATCATGAAGATTTTCTAAATCACTGTAGTCATCTATTAAAATTATTTCTTTCAGGTGCTTCTGATCTGTTCGTTCTAAGATCGAGTGGACAGACCTCATTAGAGTCTCGAAGTGTTCATTATAAAAACAAATGACAATAGAAGCTTTCGGAAGTTTAGCATCATAGTTTTGAGCACGGCACCTAGAAATATAGTTCAATTATGTATTCCATAATTGGGTTATTTATTTATTCATATATGTTTAATAAATTGATTGACAGTCACTTACAACTTATTTCTAGTATCTGGCAGACCTCTGTGGTTGCCTATTCGTTGTGATATTAAAGTGTTGAAGGCATGTAGATTGTAACCTTTATGTCGCACTTGAACATCATTTGCATTACGTATTATCCCAAATTGGTGGTCTGTACGAAAGCCAAAGAACAATTATTATTTGAGTATAAACTTAGTGAACCTTAAATTAAATATAACGCAGTATCCACTAAGCGCAGAAATTATTTCTTACAAAATGGATATTTTATATCTGACTGTAAAGGTCTATTTTGGCGCGAGTATTGTATTAAATATTGAGTGTAACTCGAGTTTAAAAAGGTATGAGAGGAAAAATAACTTTGCTGCTGAGCGAAGCACAAAATTTCTCACCTCACTATAATTCAGTGAGGAAAATGCTAAGTAAGAATAAAATGCTTATGGTAATACAATACGGTAAATTAGTGTTTATTTACATTAAAAATCAAAAGTAATGTTAGTCAATATTTGGTAAAATATTGGTATTTTTAAACATTTTAAACATTTTGATTTTAGAAACATAGGTGAATAAGGTTATATATATATTATATATACCGGCTGGAATCCTCTCTATATTCTTTCAATGCAAATAAGGGAGTGGATAAAATATTTCATACAAATCCAACTCGACCGGAGCTTTCTAGATCCTTTCTTAAAGCTTACATATGCATAAAATCATATCACAAATAATACATTACAAAAGATTTGCCACAAGATAATGAATTCTTTAAAGAGTTTTAAACACATTATAATTAACAGGAATAATAATAATACTTTTTATTTTTTTCAGATTGTTCAATAATAGTATTCCTGTCATAAATATCAAAATACCTAGTTCAGTATCAGCAGCAATATTTTCAGACATCTTCATAGCAAGATGCTTAGCATACTTTTCTTTGAGCCTCATTTTATTTTGGTAATCAGCATGGTTTCTGTGGAATTTCCATATATTTCCTGAGTATTTATCATTTGGTCTAGGACTGTCATCTAGGAGATTCTTTCCTTCTAGAGCTGCAATAGATTTGTCGTTATTTTTTATTCTGATCTTTTCATCATAGTTCATAAGTTGGTAGTGAATTTTGTTCTCTTTGCTAGTCACTGTTGATTCTCCTAAAACAATTAAATCCTAAATACTACATAATAATATATATACTATGTGATAGAGATTTTTAGATCTTATTATTACAGCTACAATGCATATGAGAAAGAGCTAGTTTCAGCTTTTCATTATGAATACAGTATATTTGAAAAAAAAAAACAGATCCTACACTGGTTTCACATTTCCATGGCCTAACTTCCACAAATTATTTAACACTTTACAATGTTGGAGACGATTCAGTTTTTTTTTTTTTTTAGTATTTTCGCCTCAGAAATGGTAACTGATATAAGGTCATCAAGGTGTATACAAAACGGCAAACACTTAAATTAAATGAGAATAACTGAAAATCACACCAAATAAATGAATACCATTGTACAGTACAATGGTGACTTTATCAATAATAGTGATTTCTTTCTATGAGTGAAGAAATATTAAGGAGAATTGGGAAATAAAGAGATGATTGTATAATATTATTTTTATTTTCCCTACGCTAGGTGTCTTGGGGATTGAAGTGTCAGATAGCTGTTCATCAGAAGGCACTCCGTATCTTCCAGTATTTTTCCTTTTGATGCCGCTTATGACTCTCACAGGAAGATATAGGGGTGTCTGTTATAGCCCATCTCAACACAACCATTACATACAATTTAATAAAATTATGTATTATATGTATATTTATATGAGTAAAAATTGTCATATAAATATATAAATATTTAATTATATGCACTGGAAAGGCAGTGATGTTGTTCCTAATTTATTAATATTTCCTATAGCACCGTGTGTCACTCAGTGTCAGTACACAGAGTGACCGTCATTCTAAATCATTCATAATTTATATATTTACTCTGATTGGATGGGGAAATTATGTCTAATGTCCATGTTGCACCCGTACCAGTAGTTGTTGGAAACGATACGCTCGATGTTGTAGACCACTACATTTACCTGGCAGACTGTCCAGTTAGGTAGGTCCAACTTCGAGAAAGAGGTCGCCCGAAGAATCTAACTCGGATGGGCAGCGTTCGGGAAGTTACGCGACATCTTCTCGTCAATGATCCCGAAGAGCCTGAAGACCAAAGTCTTCAACCAGTGTGTGTTGCCAGTGATGACATAATATGTGGTCCTTAACTGTGGCCCTTATGGACAATCTCAGAGTCACTCAACGAGCCATGGAGAGAGCTATGCTCGGAGTTTCTTTGCGCGATAAAATCCAGAACGTGGATATTCGTCAAAAAACCAAAGTCAGCGACATAGCTTTCAGAATTTGCAAGTTGAAGTGGCAATGGGCAGGCCACATTGCTCGACGAACCGATAACTGATGGGGAAGAAAGGTTCTCGAGTGGGTATCACGGTACACCGGAAGAGGTAGAGTTGGTAGGCCCCCCACTAGATGGACTGACAACATTATAAGAGTCGCGGGTAGCCAATGGTTACAAGCGGCTAATAGCCGTACTTTGCAACGTTCTACGGGGGAGGTATTTGTTCAACAGTGGATGTCTTCCGGCTGATGATGATGATGGATGGGGAAAAATGTATAGCAAAATGTCAGTCATTCATTGACTAGTAATTAAATGTTAATTATTTATAGATTTCAATGATTCTATAGAAATTATTACAAAATAAACTGTCCACAGTGGTGAATTTCTCAAACTTTGCTATTGTTTTGATAAAACCAGTTGTGCAGCTTGTGCAAATTTAAAATGCTACATACATACATAATCATTCATCAATTTACTGAAATTTAACTGTTTAATATGTTACAATGATTTGTTGAGGCCATTTTTTACAATATCTAGGTCAATAAATGTGTATTTTTTTTTTACTAAATGGTGGTTTCAGGATTTTTTATGTCCTGTAAACAAATTACTGTAAAGTTATTAAGGATTATTATAAACACCAGTTTATAATAATCCTTAATGCATAGTGTTTATTACAGCGTAGTATATTCATGAAAAAATAAATAATTTGAGAGTATTGTGTATGAATGTTTTGCTTTGTGCAAAGAATATGAGCAATCATAGAAAAAACATGAATATTAAGTAAGTGAATTCTCTTACCTTTGTACATATTGTCTGACATTTAAGCTTTCTAACAATGTATGATTCCCAACATATAAGGTTTGAAGAAAAATCACATGTTTTCTAACCTAAGTCTTAATACAAATATATATATGATCCAAAAATCCTTCAATGCTTATGGCATAAAGAGGTCTCAAAGAGCCAAAGCTGGATAGTTAAAGACATACATAAACCCTTATACACAACATTTATGTGTTCATGCTCATCAAGCAATTCCTTAGTTAATATGTGGCTATATGTGGATCGGCAAAACTGTTAGCAATATTTTAAGAGCCTGTAAAACATCACATTTCAGTCATAAATTAGCCAGCCCTGAGCTAGGGCGCCATACCCACACCACTCTTGAAAGGCGGCCATTTATGCTTTTGGATTCTTTTTCGGAATTGTAATAGAAAATGTATCCATTAGAATAGTAACAATATTATCTATCAAATTAAAATAGGTCAGCATATTTTTTGTTAATCAAAACACTTAAAAAAGCATAATTTATTTCAGGCTAAAATATTTTTTCAATAACTTTACAATGTATGATTTATTGCACAAAGTAAGCTGCTTAACCTAACATGTTATGTGCATACTAACAGATTTTAAAATTACCAAGAGAACCAAGCCTATATCATTACTTTACTTATCATTCACAAGGACCACAAACAGGTGCAAAGCTGCCAGCAACATTTAAAAAAGCTAAGGTGCCCAAGCAGGTAAATTGGTATTCCTGCTTGTGCACCCATTTACTATTATTGCAAGGTTTATAAGTGTGATAGAAAAGAACATTTGGAGCTCTGTTCAAACCCCTTGTGCCAACTGGAAGCAGATAGTTTGTTAATTTAGTCATTGCTACAGTTCCTTGCTCTCTGTGCATTGGCATTTTAAGCCTAGTTTTAATAGCCGCTATTTCTATCAAATTGTTAGATGAAGTATGATGTATACAAACACTTTAAATATTGCTAAACAGTAAGCAGACACACTGTATATGTAGTATTGGGATAAGACCTACAGAAATATTACAGCAAATCACTTGTTTTAAAAGTGAAAACAATTTTAACCACTGGAGATCGAGTAAATTTACACACCCAATCAAAGTATGGGTAACAAATGAATTTGAGATTCAAACTTAATCTTTAAAGAGCTTGTGTAGCCACATGTCATAAATTTACAAGTAGTGGCCTGCAAGGTGTCATGATTCAATAGTAGCAATCAGCTCTATTAACTAGCAGTTTTTAAATACTCCTACATAAAATAACTAAACAAAATTGCATAAATTATAGGTAACATGTTCTTATATTTGTTTTATGTGCAATAGGAAAATTAAATGTAAATATTATCGCAATAGGCATATAAATTTACTAATTAGCTATTGAAACTTTACCTTATTCAATAAATATACTAGGTTGTGAGAGATAGCTTATAATCAATGCACCATATTATGGTGAATTAAAAAAAATATTTAATACCTTGATCTTTATATGATATCATTTTCACTTACCACTCATATTAAGAAGCCAGTAAAGATACAATGACACACTCCATGTAGCCGATGCAAATATTATTCCCCAGAGAAAGGAGTTATTTATTCGAGCCATGTTTTAGTAAAATTTCATTTATGTGCTTTCATATCCTTAATGTTCTGCCAAATTCCTTCAACACCTTGATTACGAATTTATTTGGCTCTATTTTTAGAGAGTAAAGGGATAGTGGACATATTACTTCGATGCCTCGGTGGAATTTTAACGCATAAACACTGGTTTTATATTTTTGTTTCACTATAGTAAGTATGATAGTGCGTTGGTATTTACTGCACCTATGTGCTGCGGTACACTATGGGACCCAATGGTTAATTGTATTGTAATCAAGTGACTTATTAAGCCGGGAAAAATACAGTTGAAAGATAATTACTATTAAAAATTATTTGTCAATAAGACGAGTGGTGCGTCATGCGTGTAACGAATACGGGAGACGATATTAGCCGACCACGATAACTGCCAACCTGAAATTTACCGGCCCAATAATTGGCAACCAAGTATTTCACGTCCATGTACACGAGTAATCAGGCCGGTAACTATTGGGATGGCTAATCCTTGGTCGAATTAAATCATACCGAGCGGTAATATCCAGCCAATAGTCACCGACTCGTGATTTACCGCCCCGATAATTGGCAACCCATGAACTGACGACCATTATAGTACATGGATTATTGGGTTGAGAGATACTTTGCCGGTACGATATTTACCATCCATGGATCTACCGGCCTGATAATTGAAAGCCAATTATAAGGTCTTGTCCACCATAATTCGAACAACCCCTACGGTTCAATTCACGCAAATATGCGCTATTTGCACTATATGCACGCAAACGGTCGGTTCATAACTTGCTAAACAGACACCACGATAGCATAATGACGTCATCTTTGACGTCACCTCCGGCCGCAAACAATGCTCACAGAAAAGTGGTAGTGCAATGTATGCACAAACGTCAAACTCAAATCTTGACAGATAGATGAGGAGATTTTTATTGTTGTGGTTAGAATGTTGAACGTACAAACATCTGTTCACAAAATAATGCCTTGAAATGCAATACTTCTATTATCAATTATTGATGTGAAGGTTATTTTGGGTCAATTGCGAAAAAGCAAATTGACAGTTAACAGATGTTATAAGCGCGGCTACATATCGGTTCACATCGTTTGCGCGCAAACAGTGCATATTCTCGTATTTCAGTTGTGAACCAAGCTTTTGTAGTGTATGCAGTGACAGCAGTGTTTGCGTGATTTAAACCGTAGTGAACGTTTAGTGGTCAGAATCGTATACCAACGTTAAGGAACTAATTAATGATGCGTTCAAGTTATATTATTTTAATTATACTGTCAACATGATATGCGAGCTTTCGTTCAGATAGGTAAATTAAATTTTTGTCTACCATTAGGTTCTAAATAGATTTGCGCTTGACTACAATCGCCAATACAGATACAAATAATTATTTTGAGGAAGTGAACTGCTTAGTACCGATTGTACGTGCTGGCGCAATATTAACCATGTAACGGTTGCCAAAAAATAAAATAAAATACAATTTTTTTCTATACCCGTCGAGTGGCGTATCCAAAAGAAGGGCAATGAAAAACAATTTCATAAATGTATAAAACTCGCTGTTTTAATTTCAATGGAACGATAAATAGCATAACGAAATAAATATATTGCAGTCGTGTTTTTTCCTTTTTAATTTAATTTATACTTGTTTCTTATACCTACGCCGAGATTGGTATTTTTTTGCTCGTGTGTTCTAATAGGAAGCACAGTCCAAAACAATGACAGCACGTGCAAGCAAATTGGGAAACAACTTTTCGTCGAGCCGTTTAACATACTTATTATCAGAACTAAAGTTCTCTGTGGCCTTTTGAATATATCGAGTCGAGGATATTTAATTGATTAATATTTTACCGCACTCTTCAAAACTTCTGAAGTACGAATGAATGCATAGTAGTCAGTGAAGTAATAAGTACTACGTACAACAGGAATGAGCTGTTTTCGCAAAATTGAAGCTGAACGAGAGCTCAGTAACTGTACCTCTTATCCCTCTCTGGCAATGGTGACAATATTGAAATATGATTTAAGGCCAATAATTTTATGATAAAAAATGATTTTAGACTGACGTCAGCAGATCATTGCTTCAGATGGATTTTAATCGAAGATGCTAATGATAAACTTGCTCTTTGCGGCACTGTACATTTCCTGTTTTTGCTTGCTTTTCACACTCGCGTCGTATAGGTAGGTACTTACCTACTGGTCCTTGTGGTATACGGCATGCAGTTGGACTGAGATAAAATTACGATATACTACCTATTGTGGTATATTTCATTAATTAAGTAAGAAAAACAATTAAGTTTACATTTAAGTGTAATTCTAAATCAGATATTGTTAAATAAAACAGCCTTGTGAAGTTTCTGCCGCAAACCCAGCTTATGCCTTATACGTTTCATTGTTTCTAATTTTGCATTATGAGTTAAACTAACATTTGGATCTTTAGGAAATCTGAAATTGAAATTAAGTCATTTTAATATTGAAAGGAATAAAAAATGCATATGTATTTAATTTCTTCTTGAACTAGGATTGGATAGTCATGCATGGTCACCATAATTAATCACTATCAAATAATGTTTAAAACTATTGAACCTGTGAAAAGATAAACCATAATCAGGATAATACTCGCTAACGCAAGCTTCCACGACACAAATTCTCCCCATTTTTACTAAAATTCTTCAAAAATATCACGAAATCAAAAAAAACTCCGCTATTAACGTCCGAGTTGGCAATTTCATGTGGGGTTGTCAGGTCAGGTGTCCGTATTTCATACACATAAAAGAAAACTTATACGCCAATCGCAAAATTTTTGCGTTAGTAAGGCTTTACACGTAGTAACATATAATATTGCTTTAACATGTTGGTACTAATTATTATTTATGTTTAGAAACATTTTAATAAGTAAATGTTTTTAATTCATTACATTACATCAATCGCATATATTTGGACAAACAACGACAGGATTGAAATCGACTTAAGTCTGGCAACTCTAAGTCACTGTTAGAATAGGACACAGGGTTCAGTTGTAGCCTTCTCACTTGGCTTCATTTTTATTTTGCGCGCAACAAGACTCTTACCACCTTAGCATAAGGTTTTATTTTCTATAATTTAGCTGCATGACGCACAGATAGAGCTCATTCCTGTTGTACGTAGTACTTATTACTTCCATGATAGTAGTATAGTAGCCATAGACACTTTTTTTGTGATGATTGCGTTGCGTTCGTATACATTTACATGTTTCTTTTCTTTTCGTTTCGTTTGATTTGTCGAGTTTGTCCATCTTAAAATATTTATCGTATTAAGGATGACGCACGCTAGACCGTGTCGGGTCCGAGCCAAGTGTCGGCCGTAGCACGGTCACCGAGCTGGTCCCATACCTGTAATTATAAAGACGGGCCTCGACCGAGCAATGACCGTGATGCAGTATACTCGCCCGAGCAAAAATAATGATGTAACTAGACTACAATCATGTTGAATTTTGACGATATGGAATTATCGGCTATTGCGATCGCACTAGACGTTAAAGAATCTGAAAAAATTTCAACTCCAAGGAAATGGAGTGTGCATCCACTTTGGTAAAAAAAAAAAAATTTGCTCTTAAGAATAGCTAAGCAAACACACGTTTGTTGCTTGGCATAAGATTAGCTAGCCAGGCAGGTATTTGCAAAATGCCCTATTATAATGACTGCCATTGTAAGATATATATCAGGACCGACGACTTAACGTGCCCTCCAAGGCACAGAATCACTCAATGATATTGCCACTAGCTGTCACTCATCCCAGTCATGAACGCAGTGGAGGTTGTTTTACTTATTTGATCGATTAAGATTGACTTTGTCAGCGATGACAGCGCTTTGTCATCTACATTCCATTAACGAGCTGAAGACCTGTAACATACAGCTGGACAGTCGACAGACCAGGGGGCCAAGTCTTACCTCTTATAGTAATAATAACTTGATCTTACTGCTAAACTTTATACCTCCACGTCAATCAAGCAGTCTTACAAGCGGTAAAGGAATCGCTCGGCGCTCTGATGACGTCACAACAAATAGTTCACTCTTTTCGCGAACCCTGACATGACATTTTATACGAAGTATAAAATATACATTGCTTATTACATATACTTTGCTTATTTTGACCCATAATGAAGACTTATAATTGGAGTCCATACATTTCCCATCGCTCATATCATATAATGCTGGATATTTCCTCACAGCTTCAATCAAACGTTCGTTGTTCATTTTCCAATGTCGAACAATAATGACAGTGCACTTGCATAGCACCACTACGACTGCTCGGGCGCAGCTCGGCGGCACTGTATTCATGCAACGGGCCGTGGCCGAGCCGAGCCGGGACCGAGTTGTTTCCGAGCGTTGTCCGTTTGTCGGCCGTCACTCGGTTGCCGCTCGGTATAACGTGAGTGTGTCCATACGTAATATAGGTAATATTAGTTGACCGTGCCCCGGCCGACACTCGGCTCGGACCCGGCACGGTCTAGCGTGAGTCATCCTTTATTGTATTGATTTCAGTTATACTTTAATTGCTATTCACGGATGTCAAGTTTTTGGTTGTGATGGAAATTCAATATGTTTATTCTGTTGTATTTGTTGGCTTTAACTAAAAATTTAGATCAGTAAAAAGCATTAGGTATTTTTAAACTTGATACATAAAGAATGAAGATCAAGTAGGTATAGCCAGTCATATTTTAGTCGGATATGCTTTAAAACTATAAAAATTGGTCAAAATTCGATTTTACGTCAGTTTACGGACACCTACTGCCTCTTTTCGATCGTCATTTTTGTCAGTTCACGACCATATGAAAGTCACTGTGTAAAGACCCTTGATATTTTAGTTTTATGGCTGGAATTTAACATATTACAAATGTTTACAGGTTTAATTCGGTCAAAAAAGGAGACAAATAATGAGGCCGATTCTACACCACGAACATGATTAAAACTTGATTATTATTGGTCTTAGTCCTGTCAGATACATAATTTGGTATTCGGAATAAGTTGAACGAACATAGGTAATTTTAATCCCTAAAATTTAAATCAGAGACTATAGTTAGTGGCTGTGTTATAAACTTTCTTGTTAATTTTACCAGCTCATCTGGCAAATAGTTTTACAATTTAGTGCACATTACATTATATATACTATTTCTATTATCTATATTCGCCGCGGTCATCACTTGGATCGGTGACCGCTAGTGAATTACTACTGAGCACTTCCGTGCACACGGTTGTTGTCTTAGGTGGTAGTAGGGCATTTAGAAAATGCCCGCATTGCTAGCTACCACCCTCGAGTAGATAATCTGTCGCCAAGCAAATAACGGTGAGTAGAGAGCAAGTAATTTTAGGTTACCCTGAATAAAATCTCCAACCATATCATCACTTACTATCAGGTGTGATAGTGGTCAAAGACTAACCTGTCCGGAATTTAAAAAAAAAACTAAAATTTCACAAATTGTTGTAACTTGTAACCTCTCAATTAATTTGAAATAGGAGGTACTCATGTTATTAGGATTAATGTTTTTTTTTCGAAAATCAACTATTCTTTGCTTTCCTTATATTCAAAGTGAAAAGTGGAATGTTTAACACGACTGAAAGTCCTTAAAAATCAATTCCTACTTGGACTATTATAGGGCTCAGTAGTATAGTCAAAATACCTCGTACCTATGGGAATTGATTCCTTTCGATGCCTTTATAACAATCTACTACTTATTCTATACGCAGTAGATACCTACCTACCACGGTTTGTGCCCTGCCCACGGCAGCGCCGCGCGCCGGATCGAACTTCACCAATGGAAGGAATCACCAATGAATGGAACAATGGAAGGGCATTTTCCGATTTCACGCCTGTCACCTCTTCCCTGTTCTACCTCTAGCCTACTAGCGGATAGAAATAAAAAAAACAAAGAGTGATCGATGAAAATAATAACTTTACTGATCCGTAAGCAGTTTGGTAGTCAACACAAAATTTGTGGATCGTGGGTGTACAGCCGATCTGTTTTCACCTCGTAGGGCAGGTACTATCCTGGGAGTCCGGGCGTAGATGGTGGGTGCCCCCGTTGATGGTACGGTATTTCGATGTTCAGCTCAGACGTAAATATATATCCCGAGTACGGCCCTCTTGTAGTAATTGTTGCGGGAACAACTCGGTAGTAAAAGTTTTATAGTTCTGAGTTCTGGATAATGTTATTAGTTGTAAGTTTGTAGTGTTGGGTTTTTAGTTATCTTCTTAGTTCCTGCAAGTGATAATACCACAATGCTATGGCCTGGCATATCAAACATCTGATCTGGGGTACACCCACACGGCATCAGGATTAATGAACCTGCCTAGTATTGCCCTGGTGGTATACGTCCAGAACGGAGTTTACAAATTGTTACATTAAATAAGTACGTTAAAGAATTAAGTTATACAATTAAATTTAAATAAGCTTTAGAAAAGAATTAATGTTCAAAATAATGTTTATTTGAAAAATAGAAGGTAGTTAATTTTAAAAGATGATGCAATTTCAACATAAGTATATGTAAAAGATGATAGGTAGTCATTATGATGGTGTTGAAAAGCATAGAAATGATAATAGCAACTCTGAAAATGAATAATTAAACACAATGTGTACACAGTATGAAATTGACCAAATCAAAAGTCAAGACAGAATGTTGTGAACAGTGAAGTGAGGCCGGTTTTCCAAACATGTGTGCGTGTGTCGGTGTTGCCATGATAATCAAATTACCTTATGAAAATAACGTTACCAATTTAATAACGTAATTAGTATTAATACAAGCAGTGATAGCTCAGTGAAGCAGTGATAGCTCAGTGGCTTTGGCTATGGACTGCCGCGCAGCAGGTCCATGGTTCGAATCCCGCCGCGGGCTTGAGCTTCACCGCATGGTGGAAGGGCATTTTTGCGAATACCCGCCTGGCTAGCGACCACCCTCAAGTAGAAAATCTGTCACCAAGCACCTAATGGTGTGTTCCGGCAGCAGTCCTTGAGAGCCAGTATTTCTAGGTTAAGCCTGTTAACACCTTCGACCACATCATCACTTACCATCAGGTGAGATTGTGGTCAAAAGCTTACCTATCAGCAATAAAAAAAAATACAACAATAGGGTTCCGATGTAACGTGTCGGCAAAAGTAGTGTCGTTAAGTAGGGGAAGGGAATGGAAAAAGTGTTTCAGAAATAACATTACTGGGTATTAAATTTACATGCATTTATTTCTTGTAACTAATTAGTGACGGGTTTTTTATGCAATCGGGAAAAAAAGCACAAAGCCCACCTGCTGCTAAGCTGTAACCTCTGCCGATACAGTTCGTCACAAGTGGCAAACTGCACTGCGCCCATCACCTTGAGACATAAAGATGTTAAGTCTCATGTGCCTGTAATTTTACCGGAACATAGGAATGTGAAGATTACTGCTTGGCGGTAGAAATAGGTATAAATATAAGTCGCCGCTTTAAAAATATTCCCATGATAGTTCCTTCTTACTTTTCCGAATGATTTTGATCCAATTTTGTTTAATTTTTGGACTCAATTCGGAAAATGAAAAAATAATGAAACAGTAACACTGGTAAGTGACCAGTAAAGCGTGAACGGTTAAGAAGGAACTTAAATTTGCCTTTGTAATATCAATAATAATATGGTAATAATTCAACTCTATACACAACAACGTTAAAAACAACAAAAAAAACAATGGAAATATGTTTTTTTTATAACGAAAAAAAACGTCATCTACTTTAATATCTTCGAAACCGAAAATCCAATACCAATGAAATGAATATGAGGTGTCAGCAATTATAATTAAATCAGGTATCAGTTTTACAACAAAAAATACAATGACGGAGTTATGAAGTCACAAAGATTTAATCAAATAAATTAAATTAAAAAAATACAACTGCATTGAAAACCTGGTCCTTTTTGAAGTCGGTTGAAAATGGAGTGAATGAATGAAATCTATCCTTTAAATTTGCAATTAAAACACTGAACCGATTTTGATAATGATATTGCGTCGTAGGCATCTACGACGTAATATCTGTATTTAAAAACTATACAGTCCAATTGAGAACCTTGTCTTTTTTTAAGTCGGTTAAAACACATTGATCAACAATTAAAAATAACTAATAGCAACACGTTGTGTATTATCACCCAATAATAGGGTAAACCTTATAGGCTTAATAATGGCAACACCAATGCCACCACGCCGCAATAGTTCGACTTACAAGTCAAGGTGTAGTTTCGTTGTACTACGTTGTATGTGTGTGTAATCGTGTTTGTACACGGCGAGGCGTAGTTTTACCGGCCTCACTGCTCCTTACACAACATTCTGTCTTGACTTTTTATTCGGTCTGAGGGACCATATAAAATAATTAAAGTTAATGGAAAAAATAATGTAACGTTATGCATAAACAGAAAACATGTAAAATATCACATTAACGAAATTAAACCTGCATAAAATTATTATAATTGTTTCAGGTATAGGTATACTTCAATCGACTTATTCCGAACCGATTGAACCTATTTTGCATAGTCCTGGATTATTCTTCGACCCTACTTCTATTGCATATTTTTATAATGACTATTGGCATGTTGTAACTCATATCGAAATGATTCCCATAAAGCCTTACTTAACTAAAATAGATCATTCTATTCAAAGTATGTCTCATTTTTGTGAAAAAGCTCAAAACGTAGCTGGTTTAAATATTGACTGTAAAGACAATATTAATCCCTTAGAAATTTTAATTAATGCTAATAATCTTAAGTATGACTCATTATCTCATCTTATTTCTGTAGAAAATCCAAATCGATTTAAAAGGTCACTAGAATTTGGTGGCGAGATCCTTAAGTTTTTCTTTGGTACTTTAGACGCTGACGATGCAAGAAAATATGATGAAGCCATTAACACTTGTCAGCAAAATGAAAATCAAATATTTTTATTAATGAAAGACAACATTCACGTTGTTCAATCAACTATAAATAATTTTAATACTTCAATTCGTCAATTAAGTAATAATGAAATTAGATTAAATAAACAAATAGATAAGCTAAACTATATTTTTACCGAAAACTCTAAGATTAATTCTAACCTTATCAATGTAGCTAAAATAAACTCTATTTTTAATAAAATTGAAGGCTCTCTCTTATCAGTGTCCAATATACTAGACACAATTTTGAACTCTATTTTGTTTGCAAAAGCGAATATTTTGCATCCTTACGTCTTAACTCCTACTAAATTGTACAATGAATTTTCAACTAGCAAACTTAGCAAAAAACACGTAGAGTTTCCAATTTCGTTATCTTTGGAGAACATTCATACAATTATTGATTTAGGTAAATTAACGTCATACTATTATAATAATAAGATTATATTTGTTATAAGAATATCTTTAATTAATCCCATTAAGTTTAGCATTTATAAAAGCTTACCTTTACCTACTTCAAAGGATGAATATAATTTGAAAACATATGTTCTTATCCATCCGTCTAAGCTATACATAGGTATAACAGATGATAGATTAAATTACGCATTGTTAAATGACTTAAGCGAGTGTCAAAATGTAAACTATGATTATGTTATCTGCCCGTTGCCTTCTATTTTGTCAACAGTTAACAACCCTAGCTGTGAGTCTAACTAAGCTATTAACAGAAGTAACATTGTCACTTCCTGAAATTTGTGATTTTAAGGTAATTTACGGAAACATTAATATTTGGCAAAAACTTTATGATGGTAGATACATCTATGTACAATCAAAAGCCAATAGGTTAACAATTAAATGTACCAATAATAATGAAATTAAAGATTACACCTTACAAGGTACTGGTATATTATCTTTGAGAAATGACTGTGTAGCATATTTTCAAACCTTGCAATTTTATTCGATGCACAATTATAAAACTATTTTGCCGAGTCAATTAAACATAGATTTTAATATTTTAGATGATGACTGTTGCAAATATAATTTAATAAATAATTCTTACCATTCTATTACTCCTATTACATTTGAAACATCAAATTAATCAAGTAGAAAGTCAATCTCACATTGTCAAATATGGACATTACTATTCGGCAATGACATATATTATTATTACGATAATTTTCTTTTATATTGTGTATAAAATTTATAAACGATGTTTTTCTAATAATTGTAAAACATCCTGTTGCATCCAAATCTTTAATCAGTGTTATAATAAGAAGTCAAAACAACATGAAAATAAAATAACTTCATCTATAGAATTATCTGAAATATCGAGTGAATCTACTGAATGCGACAGGAAGTCTATAAAAAGTCTGCCTGAAATAGAAATAAATAAAAGTAAAAATAAAGTTCTGTTTAGAAATTTTGTTAAAGACTCAACGTCTCGTAATATTAGTAATTATTAAATATTAAAGGTTAAAATAAACACTTATTTCTATTTCTGGGCTTATATATAATTAATAAGAATAGTAATAAAGATAAACATATAAGTTGCATTTTAGTTATAAAATACTTTCTTTTAATTTTAGAGTTATATTTTTGCTGCAACTTTTTATGTACTACGTTTATCTTAATGAGATAAATCTCCGTCTTAAAGGGGGAGATGTTATGAACGGATTTATTTCTAAGTAAATGCAATGTAAGCATTATATAACTTATATAAAACTGTTTTCCAGAATTATTAAAGCAGTCGAACCTTAACTTTTATCCGGTCAACACCTATACTTATTTAATGTAATTTCCTAACTTTTCATACAAGTAATGCAGTGTAATTAAATTAGTTTTCAGCAAATTAAAAGTGTTTTTTTTAAAAGGACCCACAGCGCGCCATCCTAACAGTATGTAGCAAGAAACCTCGAAATTGACGTAGGTACATATCAGTATAATAATTGTAAGTACTAAGTAGGCATGGTAGGTCTAAGGTTCCATCAAAAACAACGTTTATTCAACACTTACTTGGGTATGGTAAAATTGATGAGAAAAGTCTCGAAATATACACTTTTTGGATTAAGTATATTTCTATTTTTTTATTTGTTAATGCTTACTTATATAATTTTTAATTCCAGGAGCAGGGAAACTCATTACGTTTTGGTTCCATCCTGATATTCGCCATAACTGATGCCACCGGACTGACCATGGCAACGCCATGCACCAGGAGGTAGTACTTACCAGGGGGTTACGATAGACGAAATAATTTCCAACCGAACAGTGTCTAAGTAGAACGATCTCAAGTAGCATTTTGTTCTTTTTCATTTTCTTCTTTCATTTTCTCTTTAAGGGTTCACATTCAGTTCACTGGTGATCTCTAGGTGTTAACACTGGCCACACATGGTTCAATGGCTGTATAAAAGTGAACAAATTTACCTATACCCGTATAAAGCATGCATAGAAGTACATAATTTGTCTATTAAGTGACTGTCGGTTTTATATTACGATAACATTAATCATTTAGTCAGCTTTTATTTTAAAAGCTGAACAAGAGCATTTTGAAAGGGTAAAATAGGCCACGGGCTATTTAAAGGTCCACATGTATGGTGTTACTAGCTGCGCCCCGCGGTTTCACCCGCGGGTTGATGGATGATGATAAAATGTGTTAATCTAGCTCATGGTACAATAATATACTACGTCAGGTATTACACTCCGAGACCGGTTGTCACGTGACCGGGACACAAGCTTGTCAAGCATACCGTCATCAACGGCTCTCAAACTTTATACCTAATTTGAGGAAATTGGGGGGCAGTAAAATAACAGTTAATAGATTTCACCTTTTTTTTTAATAAAGAAAATCACGTGAAATCGATTTAAGTTAAACAGATTAATGATTCTTGAATAAATTATGGTTATCAAGTTCGTACAGTGTATGTTTGTAGTTTTCTTATAATGGGTACCGTCGATGCTAATAGGCCTAAATTTTTCGTAGATTGAAATCAAGTAATTATTTTCTATGCCGAAGAAAAAGCCAGTTATCTGTATTTTGGTGTACAATTTAGTTTCAAAGAAAGCTCAAAAATATCGGAAGTAAAAACCAATTCGGTAGATACGTTATATAACCAAAGAAATTTTACATTACATACCATATTTAGTAGTCGCAGTAAGAATGAAACAATTTTGCAGGAAATGAAAAAACTTCAAATCACTGCTTTTTCTACTTTTACTCTTAAAGTTACTTTTTGCATGGTGGAATGGCATTTTGCGAATGCCCGCCTGGCTAGCGACCCCCTCAAGTAGAAAATCTGTCGCCAAGCACCTAACGGTGTGTTCCGGCAGCAGTCCTTGAGAGCAAGTGAAATTACAGGTACAGAGACTTAACATCTATGTCTCCTGGGGACAGGCGCAGTGCAATTCGTGACTTGTGACGAAATGCATCTGTTATAGGCAGAGGTTAAACTGCTTAACATCAGGTGGGCCTCGAGCTTGTTAGTTTGTACCGTCACAATAGAAAAAAATAACATGTTTTTTATTATACTCGTAGCTTCCAGAAATGGGCCAACCACAAAGTTTGCGAATCACTGCGCATATGTGCATGAGCGAGAGCGATACAGATGCAAACATATACGTGAGACAGAGACGGCGATATTTGTCAAAATGGTGGAACCATAGGGAGACAACTTTTTTCATACCATTTACTGAGATGAACATTGATTCATGTGTGACTTTCTATTAGACGTTTGAAATATTGTATTGATATTTTATAACAAAACATTCGCATGAAAAAGATCCATGAACTTGTATTCTGCTGCAATCATGTTTTAATAAAGAGCCAATTTGGTAGTGACGCAAGCCTGTGATTCTTCGGGAGTAGCTGTTATATAGAGAAGTCTCGTCAGTGGGTGGCGGCCGTCTAGTATAATCGGATGTCGCTCACCAAAATTGAGTTCCTCCGACGCCTTCAGTCTCCCACGCACTCGTAATAGGCCGTCTTCATACTGCATGGGGTCCAGGTTGCGTATCTTGCTACTTTTGGGTAACGGTAGCCCACTCTGCAGCGCCGCCGCCTCCAGTGCGAAGCTCTCTCGCTGCGCCGTGCGGAACAAATATTGTTCTGCATTGTGTAAGTCGTCGGCGGTCAGTGCAGCCGACGCTCGACGCCGCCGACACCGCTCGACGAAGGCGAGCGCGCGCGCTACTACGCGCACTGCTCGCGTCCACGTAGAATGCCGCTCGTATTGAATGATCGCGGCGTCAGGCGCTGCCGCCGTCACGTGGACGCGGTGCGCTCGCTCGAGGTCCGCTTCTGCGACTTCGTTCCCGTCGCTCGCTGGCCAGGTGCGCTGTGAACATGTAAGAAAAGAGGGGCCAGAAAACCATTCTTTGCAATTACTGGGCCAATCCCACCGAGTAGCCTTGTCAGCGGGATTCTCCGACGTAGGTACCCAGTGCCAGTCCTCTCTCCGACTATGTTTATCTATCTCAGACAGCCTATGCGAAACGAACCGTTGAAACTCATGCGCGTCTGAGTTTATCCATTTCAATACCGTTTTACTATCGGTCCATAAGTACGTTTTTACGTTGTGCAATGCTAACTCGTTTTTGATTGTGCGAGCCAGTCTGCACGTAAGTACCGCCGCTTGCAATTCCAATCGCGGGATTGAAATTACCTTTTGAGGCGCTACGCGCGCCTTTCCCATTACAATGGCGGTCTCCCTCACTCCGCTAGGATTCGTACTCAACAAATAACCAACCGATGCATAAGCCAATTCGCTACTATCCCCGAACACATGTAATTCTACGTCGGCGGCGTAGATGTCTATGCCGTAGAACCTTGGTACGTTTATTTCCCGTAGCGCTACGAGACTAGCTAGCCACCCAAACCAGCTTTTTGCCTCGTTAGCGCGCAGCGGCTCATCCCAGCCTATTCCTGATTTCCAAATTTGCTGCATTATAATGCGCGATTGAATTATACACGGATATACAAAACCTAACGGGTCAAAAATAGACATAATAAATCGCAAAAACTCACGTTTAGTAGGTATTTTCGTTCCTGATACTATGTCGTCGGGAAGCCTTTTGAATGATAGGTCAAAAGTTAACTGATCCGCCTCCGGCGACCAGATCATACCTAAAGTGCGTTCGACGGCGTTATCACCTTTTTCTAGTGACACGCGTTCCGGCATACTTACCTTCAACTGTTGACGCAAGGCTGGCGAGTTAGTTACCCAGCCGCGAATCTCGAATCCGCCCGCGGCGTGAACCCGCGTGACCTCGCTGATAAGTTGACTCGCTTGCTCTACGGTCCACGCACTATCTAAATAATCGTCCATGTAGTGCTTGGACCGTATCGCTTCGACTGCCTGTGGATACTTGTTCTCATACTCACCGGCATTTTTCTTTAATATGTAGCTCGCTGTTGTAGGTGAGGAGACGGCGCCGAAAATCATAGCATTCATTGCATATGTTTTCGGCTCCGCGCTCTTGTCCTCTCCGCGCCATAAAAACAGCTGAGCACCGCGATCCTGTTTTCTAATGTTTATACGAAGGAACATGTCTTTTATGTCCCCTGAGAATGCTACCGGACATAGCCTAAATTTAAGTAGAATGCCTAAGAGCGAATTAAGTAAGTCGGGGCCGACAAGCAGGTTGTCGTTTAGACAGATCCCGCGGAAAGTCGCGGCGGCGTCAAATACTAATCTCAATTTACCCGGCTTGTTGGGATTTACAACACCGAAGTGCGGTAAATACCATACCGGACTGACGTCTAACCCGCCCGTCACTTCCCGCGCGTACCCCTCGTGTACTAACCTCTCTACTTGCGCAGTATATGTGGCCGCGAACTCTGCATTTCGTTCCATCTTTTTCTCAAGATTGTCGAGTCGCTGCTGAGCATACCTGCGATTGTCCGGTAGGTCTATCTCGTCCCGTTTCCATAGCAACCCCGTTTCCCACCGCGAGCCGTCCGCCGTGCGCCGACTTGTGTTGTCGAGTATCTCGACTGCACGTTCTATGTCGCGGTGTTTACGGGTGTCTTCCGCTATACCTATTGACTCTAATTCAAACTGAGCTCTTACCACCTCGTGAAGATCGGTGAGGGAGGCCGCCATGCAGTTTACCGCTTGTTGACCCCGCGCGCCGCCTACCGGCCCGTGTAATACCCAACCTAGACTAGTCAGAGAGGCAACTGGCTTACCGGATTTTCCTTGTCGGATGTCCTGGCTGACGAGTAGCTCCCAGTTGTCTTGGCCCAGCAGAAGCAACGGCTTGGCGTCCCTCATTTCCTCACAGCCCAAGCCACGCAGGTGAGCGCAGTCGTCGATAGTGGCCGCTGCCACTGATTGCGCCGGCAAGTCCATTCGGACCAGCGAGCGACATTGAACCTTATGGCTATGGCCATTGGGTCCACTCAAGAGTGATGTCGAGCACACGCGATGTATTGTCCGACACTTCGTGTCCACGCGCACTTCTTATCACTAGGGGTACTACCGGTCCCGTAGCGTCTTTCACTAGTTCACTGTCTATAAGTGACACGGTAGCCCCATCATCCAATAATGCGTAACACTGCAAATCCTTTTGTAGTCCGTTCACGTGCGATATCGACACAGGCAACACTTTTAATAGAGCTTTAGCGCGCACTTCACCTACGTTTGTCACTGTTTCGGTGGCTGGTTTGTCCGCGTGCAATAGTACGTGATGTGAGTAATTACACGTCTCACATCGCTTTGCTTTACATAAGTCCCGCGAGTGGCGTTTCACCAAGCACTTGAAGCACAGTTTATTGTTTTTTGCAACCAACCACCTATCGTTTGTGCACATATCCAAGAATCGCGGGCACTTCACTATAGAGTGTTCCGCGTCACACACTAAGCACTTCACTTTTTGTTCATTGTTTTTGCACTGTGTGGATGTCGTTGGTAGGTCACTTTGTACGTGAACTTGTTGCACTTGAGCGCGCGGCACAAACCTGTGCGACTGCGCGATTGTGGTGCGCAATGGTTGCCGAGCGGTTGCCGTCAATGTTCCGGCAGGGACATTGAACTCCATTTGCGTGTAATAAGATGCGGCGTGCGATAGGTGATCTAGGAACTCCGACAACATCTCTAAGTTTGGTGATACTCGGAGATCCACGCCTCTGCCTTGGTCCATACCCATCGCAAAGTCTCCATACTTCTCTCGTTGGCTTTGTGTGAGCTTGCCCAGGAGTTCGTTGATGAGTTGAGGGTTGTTCAAATATCCGTCTGCTCGGATATTACGCAGCAATGACACACAATTTCTCACTGCGGCCGCGAATTTCGGTAGTTCTCTACCACTTGCCGACACTTTAGGTAACGCCTTAATTTTCTTAATAGCACATTCCAATATTAACACTGGGTGCCCGAACATCATATCCAAGGCGTCCATGATTTGTTTCGGGTTAGTAGATGAACGTAACAAATCTTCCACTGCGGCCTTTGCTTCGCCCTGTAATGATGTTCTTATCCGGGCTAGGTTCTCGTGCGGTTGAAACTCGTATAGCTGCGATGTTTCGTAGTACATATGTTTATATGTAATCCAGTCAGATGAGTTTCCATTGAAGTAGGGCAACTCGTATGCTTGCCTAGGCACCGGTCGTGGTCTCGCCAGCTTTGTGATTGCGTCCGCTAGCTGATCGATGCCTCGGTCTCTTCTGTCTGTACTGGGTGTTCGCCTCAGTCTTTCTTGTTTTTCTTCGTGCGGGAACGCCTGTGTCACGTGGTCGGCGTGCTGCGCATTGGGCGTGGGTGCCGCCGTTTCTCCGCGCGCTTGCCGTATGCGTGACACGTGAGCATGTCTCGGTGGCTCGTTCCGCGTTGTCCCTGGGTTGGGTGAGAAGGGTGACTCACCCGCCATAATTGTTACTGACTTCCTGGGTAGGGGCCGCACTTCTTGTTCCCCGTGGACCGCCGCAGGCGCGTCTTCCTCGCGCCGGACGTCTCGCGGTGTGGTCTCCACCCAGTCTTCGACACGTCGTAGTGTGTCCTCTTCATCGTCAGTTATTGTTGCTTCGATCTCTGCGAGATCCACTTCCAATTTCTTTCGCACTAAACTTTCACGTATGCGCACTAATTCCCTCTCAGCTTCATATTCCGCGCGCTTCTTGCGGAAGTCCGTGCTTCTACGGCTTCCTACTGAAGACGCGCCGCTGGAGAGGGAAACGGGTCGATTCCTCCGTCCCGACATTGGTGCCGGCGGCGGCCCAATAATCCGGTGGTCGATCACACGACCACCCGCCGCCGGTATAACCGGTGTGAGGGACGACGTCGCCGTTGGTGCCATTGACGCACTATCCATAGCACGGTCGGACGGTAGTCCGGAGTCCGCCTTTTCCTCGGCGGCCCGACGCTTCTCCTGTTCCGCAGCCAGCTGTCGGAGCTGGCCGCGCGTCGTAACTGCCGAGTGTTCACTCATTTTCTTGAATTTTTCCTTATATTCGGCTTGCAAGGACCACGTTGTAGACGACTTCGCGTTCTGCAGGGGTTCACCGTGGCTGTGCACACAGATGTGGCAATGCATGCACACACACACGGTCTAAGTGGACTGTATATTTTCTTGCGTCTACGTGAATGCCGGTCGCAGGGTTCAATTTAGGTGCAGGAAAATTCCGGGGTTTCAGTTTCTAAGGCGGATTTATTTCTTCTTATTTTCTAGTTGTTATTTTACTTGTTGTATTACTGGACCACATAAATTCAATGAAAATAGTTCTTTCTTATATTACAATTATCACCTATGCATATAACTTACACACTGCTTTGCTAATTACATCATTTGACCCAATTAGAACACCGTACTACCCGTCTCTATCTCACGTTCAAGGTCAATTGCACTCGCACCATTTGATTAATTGGCTATAATTAATCGGCCGCCTGACCTAAAGCGGCGCTGTGATTGGACGCCCTATTTTCTAAAGTGAACTTTGACATCATTCATTTTCTCTATCGATATCATACATTTTGCCCCCTAACTACCAAAGTTCTGGCTTATGGCCGGTAATCTAATGTATATACTGTTCCAGGGGTTAACCTTTACCTAATATATACCTCTGATGGAGGTATATGATCCCTAAATGTTTATAATCTTACATTTATCGTCCGTAAACATTGATTTCTAGTACAAAGTCTGACATAAAATATGTGTTAAAGCCTTATATCTAACCTAATCATCTTATTTCACTTATCTTCATTTATTAACTTAATCTACGCTTATAACTGAGTACATTTACCTATCCTATGTAACTTATTATTACTAAAAAAGGGACTTAAACTAAGCTTTATTGAAACAATGAAATCTTATTGTTATTATGCGCTATACAAATCAACATACTATATCTATATATACCTATGTCTATAGATAGAGAACAATGCGGCATTTGAGCGACGTTCGCCGTACTCGCCTACACCCGTTAAATACTTATAACTATAAGTATATAACTTATAGTATATAACTTATAGTTATATAACTTATAATTATAGTATATAACTTATAGTTATAAGTATTTAACGAGACAACGCAAAATGTAAGTACTCTTGTTTCGACGATATGTCGCTTTTTACTAATGTTCCGGTAAAATAGTGTCTTGAGATATAAGAGATATTAAAGAGGTTATAAAGGTTGGCGACTTGAACACATAGTTATGTGTTCAAGTCGCAGAATTCTAAAGATTACTGTTCCAGTCGATGTTTTCTTATCCTTCACCAGACCTCAGAAATGCATGTCCAGAATATAGTGAATGAGCCCAATCAAATAAGCTTATAGGTACAAGGTGTACTTGCTATATGCATGCACGTCCCTACGATCTACCTAATTCTTTTCCATCATTAGACCTCAGGAGTTTATGTACAGAATATTATGCTCACCGAGTCTAAACAAATAAGCTAAAACACGGTGTATACATATACAATTAGAGATGTTTTATGCCGAATATGCTGTAACAGGATAGGTACCTACCAAACGACGGCGTTGCTATGGTAAATAAATAATGGTACGGAATGTGAACGGGGAGTAAATAATGTTGTACCTATAAAAAAAAAGTTGGTGACTATAACTAATTCCGCACATAACTATAATTTTATTCCAGACCCATTAAGAAAGTGTATCATAGCTCTTTCAAAACGTTTTTTTTATGCCTGATAGGTTAGCATTTGACCACTATCTCACCTGATGGCAAGTGATGATGTAGTCCAAGATGTTGTTCAGGCTAACCTAGAATTACTGGCTCTCAAGGACAGCTGCCGGAACACACTATCAGTTGCTTGGCGACAGATTTTCTACTTGAGAGTGGTAGCTAGCCAGGCCGAATGGGGGCAAATGGGCGAATGCCCATTCGCAAAATGCCCTACCTCCATGCTATAACGACTGCCATCCTAAGACAACAACCGGGACCCACGACTTAACGTGCCCTCCGAAGCACGGAGGCGCTCAGTAGTAAAGTGGTCACCCATCCAAATCATGACCGAGGCAAACTTCGCTACGAGCGCTTCAAAACGCGTTATAAAGTTAGTAATTTCTCCCTTACACCTAAATGTGCGGCGGAAAAAGTTAAATAGAAATTCATTCCTTCCCTCCGTAGCAGTGAAGAAATGTTGTAAGAAAATCCATACCTGCCTTTCTAGCGCTTTTTTGTTTTTATTTAGCTTCTGACAAAAAAAATACAATCGTCAAATCTCAAAAAGGTTATAATCAAATAATTAGAAAAAAGAGGTGGGGATTTTTTCGTACTCAATTTTCATTGAAAGGACGTTGGCAACCTATCTCTGCACTTCGGAAAAAAGCGCGGCAATTTGTTTTGTGATTTTTTTTTTATGAATCAATCTAATCAAATCTAACAACACGCATGTATTTTTAATTCTTGGTTTAAAAAAAAACCCATTGTGTGCTCCCCAAATTTGACTAAGTACATTCCTTTGGGGATATTCGAGGACCTCCAAGATATGAATATATATAACAAATATATCAAATTATCAGTCCAGTTGAATAAAATTTATATACCTAATAAAGATAAGTATTTATTGCTCATTTTGTTAGTAAAAGCTTATGTCAATGTGTTATTTATTCTAATATCATAAACTCATCAAAATCCTATCATATCACATCAAATCACATTATGTTTTAAAAAATAATAATAATACATATATTTTCATCAAAGTCAAAATTAAAAACAAAATTAGAAGTTAGGAATCACAATTAAAATTTAAATCCAAATTAATGTCAAAATTAAAAATCATATAAAAATGAAAATAAAAATCCACATTACGACATATTATATGAAATAAAAATAAAACATTAAAATTATGTGATTGGCTACAATAGGACAAAGCACATGTGCTCTGAGGCTCTACCCTGGCCCAGATAATTCAAGGATATTTAGTTGATCGTACACCTATCTTTTTCTAATACGCTATGCGCAACGGTTGCCTAATGAAACATTGTAATGCTAATTGAATTTGAATTTGAATTTAAAAAATTCAACCGGCTACTTATTACCGTTCCAAAGATACAGACCTATAAAGGTCAGCCATCCATGCAGCTTTGTAGTAGATTCCCTCTTTCTAGCAAGGAACCCTAAAATCTGTTATTTAGCCAATAACTACTAACTAAGTAGGTATCTATTTTATCGAAAAACCGATATATCGGCACAAAATCCGATATTGGAAAACCGAATTTTAAATCAAATAATATCGGTTTTTCGATATTTTATTTTTAAAATGACCAACTTAATAAATATTAATTTAACCAATTTAATAAATTTACAACTAAATAAATATATAACATAATAAAAATTTACATTTAGACAAGACTAATAGATATTTAATGACGATACCAGCCACCAGTGTGGAATCCCGAAAAGCTTTTTACTCCGCTGCCTACACCTGCATACCATAAGGCATACTGCACTTGCAATGCATAACAGCAAAATGCATCCAAGATAATACTTTTTAATTTTGATGCACTTTGCTTTGTGCGGTCGTTATTCCAACAAGCTAGATCTCACCATTTACGATAGCCGTCAGGTAAACGTTGAAATCTTAAATTGTCATTATAAGCTCTACTATACCTCTATTATTTCATATTCAAATCTTTATATATGTGTTGAAATTCTTAGAACATAGCAGAGTATTACAAAATTACAAATTTACGAGAGGATAAATTATAGTCATGTTCGGGATTCGAACCCGCGTCATCCACCTCTTTAGCCGTGGTATGCTCTGACCGACTGAGCTAACACGACAATGGTAAATACTCATAGCTCTAATTTTTCCTCTCGTTCCTTAACCATCGTATGGGGATGGACCAAAGCATGCTTTATTGCAAAAATAAAAATATTAAAAACAGCAGAGTATGTTTAGCTGTTAGCAGACATAGAATAAATAAATAATATTAATGTACGTTTTATGTCCTATGGGGTGCCGGGCTATGAATGATGGGAAAATGACGGCGGTATGAGGCCAATCGCAGTGGGCAATACATTTCGCCGTTTGGTGGTCAAACTTTGTTGCCGAGCAGTTTATGGTGAGATCACACCTTATCTCCAGCCCCACCAGGTTTGGTACGCCCCTTGGATGCGAAGCCGCTATCCATGCCACACGAAGCTTTGTTTTGAGAGCCGGGAGCGAGGACATCCTTCTAAAACTTGACATCAAGAACGCTCTCAACAGTGTCGTGAAGGGCTCGATGCTGTCTGAGGTCAGGAAGTTGCCACCGTCTATAAGGGCGATCTTCTGGGACCACTTATTTTCAGTATGGTGATTCATAAGGCCATTAAGTCTCTAGAGTCACCCCTTAACATCTGGTATTTGGATGATGGAACGAACGATGAAGTAGATTCCCTCTTTCTAGCACGGAACCCGAAAATCTGTTATTTAGCCAATAACTACTAACTAAGTAGGTATCTATTTTATCGAAAAACCGATATATCGGCAAAAATATCCGATATGGGAAAACCGAATTTTAAATCAAATAATATCGGTTTTTCGATATTTTATTTTTAAAATGACCAACTTAATAAATCTCCTGAACTTTAAACTTTAACAAATTATTTTCATTTAGACAAGACTAATAGATATTTAATGACGATACCAGCCACCAGTGTGGAATCCCGAAAAGCTTTTTACTCCGCTGCCTACACCTGCATAACATAAGGCATACTGCACTTGCAATGCATAACAGCAAAATGCATCCAAGATAATACTTTTTAATTTTGATGCACTTTGCTTTGTGCGGTCGTTATTCCAACAAGCTAGATCTCACCATTTACGATAGCCGTCAGGTAAACGTTGAAATCTTAAATTGTCATTATAAGCTCTACTATACCTCTATTATTTCATATTTAAATCTTTATATATGTGTTGAAATTCTTAGAACAATACTCTGCTATTACAAAATTACAAATTTACGAGAGGATAAATTATAGTCATGTACGGGATTCGAACCCGCGTCATCCACCTCTTTAGCCGTGGTATGCTCTGACCGACTGAGCTAACACGACAATGGTAAATACTCATAACTCTAATTTTTCCTCTCGTTCCTTAACCATCGTATGGGGATGGACCAAAGCATGCTTTATTGCAAAAATAAAAATATTAAAAACAGCAGAGTATGTTTAGCTGTTAGCAGACATAGAATAAATAAATAATATTAATGTACGTTTTATGTCCTATGGGGTGCCGGGCTATGAATGATGGGAAAATGACGGCGGTATGAGGCCAATCGCAGTGGGCAATACATTTCGCCGTTTGGTGGTCAAACTTTGTTGCCGAGCAGTTTATGGTGAGATCACACCTTATCTCCAGCCCCACCAGGTTTGGTACGCCCCTTGGATGCGAAGCTGCTATCCATGCCACACGAAGCTTTGTTTTGAGAGCCGGGAGCGAGGACATCCTTCTAAAACTTGACATCAAGAACGCTCTCAACAGTGTCGAGAAGGGCTCGATGCTGTCTAAGGTCAGGAAGTTGCCACCGTCTATATTTACATTTCTTCGCCAGTGTTATGCGGCCCCAAGCAATCTATCTTACGATGGCGTTTGCGTCCGATCGCAAGTCGGGGTGCAACAGGGCGATCTTCTGGGACCACTTATTTTCAGTATGGTGATTCATAAGGCCATTAAGTCTCTAGAGTCACCCCAACATCTGGTATTTGGATGATGGAACTATTGGTATCATTCTGACGGCGCCAACTTGGAACCTCCCAGGGGAGGTCCTTTGGTTTGACAGTGCACTTAAACGTGTTGTCGAGGAGACGCTGAACATCATTCTTAGCGATGCACAGTGGTGTCAGGCTAGTCTGCCGACTCAATTTGCCGGTTAAGGAGTCCGGCAACGGCAGGAGTCGAGCCCCATCGCATTTCTAGCTTCCTCCTGCACGCTCTCAGTTGCACTCGTTGCGCTGGACGTAGGTGCTCGAGCCTCCTTGCCTCTCGCGCTCTGATGGCAAGCGGCCGGATGGGCTAACGCGAACCCATGGCAGAGAGGGCGTCGCCTCATCCAGGATGCTACGTGCGTGAGCACTTTTGCCACTTGCTCGCTACTCAGAAAGCCGCCGGTGGAGGTGCAGAGGCAACCGCGTTGGGCAAGCATAATAAATACGCTGCATTGGAATTGGGATACGAGTTCGTGCCGTTTTCTGTGGTGATGGGGCCGTGGTGTTCAGAGGCCAAGAAGTTTGCGGCGGATCTAGGGCGGTGCGCGCGAGATAACACGCGAGACCCACAGTCAGCAACGCCGCACTCAGGAATGTTTTTGCCTTAAACATTTTGGCGGGAAGAGATGTTGTTGCTTATTATGCAAAAACTATGAGGCCCATTGTTTTGAAAATTTTGGTGCAAATGGCACAAATTCTACATATAATTTTAAGCTATTAAATAGTAGTCTAACCTTTCCCGTTTGAGCTGTGCAGCATGTGCTAGCTGGGGACATGTGTCTCTAGCTTACACGTTGATTTGAGCTTGTAGCTCCAAGACCTTAATAGCCAGAGACTTGAAAATTGTAGTGCCTATGGCACTAATTATGCTCTAAATTTTAACATTCTAAACAAAGTCGTAGGTCCATTCGTTCAGAAGATACAGATGAGCAGCTGTAGGTAGACACGTGGTCCCCAGCTTACATGTTGTAATCGGGTCATTAGTGCTACAGCTTTTAATAAGGGCGTGTCAATTTTTTTGTGCCACTGGCACCAATTGTGCTCTAATTCCCTGGCTATTGTATATAATCACATCTCCAGCCGTTTAGTGTATACCTACAGCATGTGTCAGTTGGAGACCATAACGTCAGCTAACACACTAATAATCACATGCAGCATCGAAGTTTATTTGGTACCTACCTAAATTTTTAATTGGTAGGTATTCATAATTGCAATAAATATTGGTATATTCAGAATTAAGAAATTTCAATTGAGGAAGATGGAGACAGGCACACTCAGAATTTTCCACTGTACACAGAATTTTCATACTTCCATTTAGAAACCAAATTTAAATCATCGCCGCATCTCCCTCTCTCACATTCAGCCACTAAGCAAGTATTACTTATTATTGATTTCATTTAACCCTCAGATTGTTTGCTTACCAGTACTTTTAATCTAATTTATTAATTAACATTAGCTAACTTACACTACTATACCAAATGCTAACAATTTTTGATTTAAAAACGTGAACTTTAAATACATTTGCGGCAGTCCATATTGTCTAAAAACACATCCACATCCTGGATCTGTGTGATATATAGCTTGAGCCAGTGCGCATTGGTGCATGTCTGGCATAGCTCGTTCTTGAAATAGGACTAGTAATAGACTAGAACTATCTTACCATGCAGTGTACCTTGTGAAGCAGTGATGGCTCAGTGGCATTGGCTTATGGACTGCCGCGCAGCAGGTCGCATGGTTTGAATCTCGCCATATGCTTGAGCTTCACCACATGGTGGAAGGACGTTTTGGGAATAACCACCTGGCTAGCGACCACCCTCAAGTAGAAAATCTGTCGCCAAGCATCTATCGGTGTTCCGGCAGCAGTCCTTGAGAGCTAGTGAAATTACAGGAACATGAGACTTAACAACTATGTATAAAGGTGACAGGCGTAGTGCAATCGGAGACTTGTGACGAAATGTATCTATATATAATCTCTGTTAATCTCTATATATAATCTCTGTTATAAGCAGAGGTTAGTCCGCTTAACATCAGGTGGGCCTCGAGCTTGTTCGGTCACGATAACATTAAAAAAATAATCATACAGTAGTAAATGACATTAATGCTTATGCCTACCTGAGTTCTAGCGTTTCTAAAATAACCATAATAATTACAGAGTTAATCCAATAGCAAAAGTAATATTTATGTGTTTGGTGACATTTATTCCTTATTACTAATAATAGCTTTCCAACCGCGGCTCTGCCCGCGCGTATTTCGGTTATCATGCAAAAACATTAACCTCTTTTGCACAGTTGAATAAAAACCATTCTGTGTCTTCTCCCGGGTCTCAAACTATTACCATGCCAAATTTCATCCAAATCGATCCAGTAGTAGGTTGTCGTGCAAAAACATTAACCTCTTTTTGCACAGTAGAATAAAAATCATTCTATGTCCTCTCCCGGGTCTCAAACTATTTCCATGCCAAATTTCATCCAAATCGGTCCAGTACTTTTTAAGTTTATTCTTTGCATACAAAAATACAAATCTTTCCTCTTTATATTAGTATTTATAATTATTCATAGTAGTATTGTTGAAGCAGTTGAATTGGTTTCAACTCTTAGATAGGTGTAGTTAGTGGCGGAGGAAACCTGAATTTTCCGTCCACCCACTAGTGGGAAAGTCTAGTGGGTCAATGGGGCATCCCCCAAAGTATCTACTAACTTTTAGTATGGTACAATATGAAACTATAATATGAAAAACCATCAGTTTCAGTGTCTGTCATTATTTTCTCACATAAGGTAAATTTGTATTATCTGTATTACTGGCATTATTTAATTTTCCATACATTAATATCATAAAATAATAATCTATGGCTATCAATTATAATAATAGTGATAATTACAATACCCTCAACACTTTAAATTCTTCAATTATTAATAACTTAATAAATTCACCCACTTCCTAGGAACAAGGGTAAGTTTTCACCGTCTTGTGTCTGTAAGAAACTATCTTTATTAGGTGTATGCTTTGAAATAGAGACTTATTTATGGACAGATGGAAAAGACAATGGTGTCTCTTGCCTGCTAAATTGTCAAGTTTAATTTTAAAAAGTTGCCTTTTATCATATCACACTTTAATCACAAATTATTACTACTGTAGCCTCAAAATTACACAGTCATTTATATTTCTTTATTCTAGTTGACAATAGTTAACAAATAAAAACATTATGTGTATGTTATTGCACCGTATAATAGGTTCTAAGAAAAAATGTATGTATATATTTTGAATAGTCGCATTTTTTATGGAATTTTATGAAAAACTAATTATTAATGATACACTATCAGATAATAAACAAAACATTTTGTTTTTGAACTTCACTCTCAGGTGTTTACACCTGAGAGTGAAGTTCAGAGAAATTCAAAGAAGTATTTGTTAATCTTTAGCAGCTGGATGAATTTTCATCCAGTAGAATGATGATAATATTATAGTATTTTATCTTTAACATTTGTTAGCTGTGACAAGTACCAGACGAAATCATGAGTTTATGCCATCAATGTATACTCTTAATTTTGTCGTTAAATCAGCAAGGATCAAAGTTCAGCTATTCAAGAGTAAGAATGTAAATTATGCCCAATTACAAAATTTTGCCAATTTCAGGTTTTACCAAAAGTAAGATGTATATTGTTTTATTTGCTGCCATAGATATTTATAGTTTTAAGTAACGACCACATAATCATTTCAAAATGCATTATTAGGTATCTTCTGTTCTGTTGCAATTCTTGTAGATTATGGCACAGTAGTATAGGTTATTTGATTCACTAAAAAGTAGTGGCAAGTTTAGCTATATAATTCAGGCTTTTAAATTTAGACACTTCTTACAGAATACATCAGTAGGTACATAATTTAAATGACATCAACTCAAGCAATTGCTGGTAACTAACACTCGCTTATCGGTGGAAACAAGGCTGGCAAAAACTACTTGTCACCAAGTTCTTCATGGAATTGGAGCAATAACGGCGGCACTGTGTTGCATCCGCATTGCCAGAATCCAAGACTTGCCAAATCTTTCATAGGTTTGTTGAAACTGCCACCAGTTCAGATTTTTTCAGTGTATTTTGCTTTGATTTATTATTCTGGATTCGGTCCTGAAGTCTAACCTAAACAGCGTTATCTGAAACTGATATATAATCTTAAATTAATACACCAAATAAATATGTAGCACCACTGAATTTCAAACAAAAGAAAAATAATTCCGAAGTTAAACTTTTAAGTTAAAAGTTTGAAGACACCTACCGTTTCTAAGTATTGGCTGATGGATCCGTTTTTAATATGGTAGGTTTTACTAGATTCAATGGAATTTAATAAGTTTAAGTATTAATCACATCACTATGATTGTTCGTTTCTTTCACAACAATCACTACAATTCATCGCTGTGATTCATCGCCGGCGCCATTATTTATTTGGTTTGCCAGATTGTCAGCATTGCGATTTTGTTTTGTTTTGTAAGCAATAGTATGAGTACAGCCTTACAATTTTTACCATGCTGTCAAAGATATTCCACCAATAGCATCGATTCTGACGTCATTACTGACCAATAGGAAAAATGACCATCAGCCAATAGGAGGTGGTCATGGATTATCAGGCTGGTATTTCACGGGCTGCGCAATACAGCCTGGGAAACAAGCGACCCAAGAATTACCGACCTGATAAATGGAGTACTTCATGGTGTACATGAGTTATTGGCCGGGTATAATTAGGCCGGGCAGTATGAGCCGTATTATATCCCCATCGGGGTGGAAATCTCAGCCCAATAATGCGCAGCCTGTGAAATACCGGCACGATAATTGAAGTACACATGCATTAAGTATTTGGTCGTGTATTATTGGGTCGCCAGTTATCGAGCCGGCCATTCCAAGGCCGGTGGTTATACACACTCACGAATACAATCCAAATTCCAAAGACAATGTAATACTACGTAACAATCCGGTACTCTCTGGTTCGTTTCGTTTTATCTATGAATCACAAACAAAAAATAGACCAAAGATAATATATAAATCATAGAACTTCTATCGCATGGATTTTTAAAATTATTTATATTAATTTTGGGTATGTATTATCCGTGAAGCTATCCTAAAACTAAATCTAAAAACATTAAAACCCATGATTATATCCGAAAATTTAGGAAAACCCCCTTGTTCCACATTATCCTGTTACGGTAATACCATATTTTGTTCCATATTTGGGACAACATGTCGTTAACAATGCAAAAACCTATTTGTGATGAAAAGAAAGAACGTGCAATGGTAGTACAAAAAAATAAAACGTTTTTGAATTGTAATTTTTATTTATATTATCTATTACTTATAATAAAACTGTAACAGGACCAATTCTGTACATGGCAGATATTTTGAAAAAAAAAGTGTACAGTACTCTGTAGCTGATACTGATGCCGAAACTGTATTTTTTTTTTATTTATGTCTGTCTGTCTGTCTGTCTGTATCCCGGCCGCGCATCACTCCAAAACTACTAGATGGATTTCAATGAAACTTAGCATGGTTTGAGTTCATGCTATAAGGTAAGATAATTTAGCTTTAGCCACAATCAGTTTTTATAACTACATATCTTTCTTTTGCCGGATACATTTCGGAGACTGCGCAATGGAGTGCACAATGTTGTCTTAGGTTTTCGCGATTGTAACACTTTGTAATTAAACAAACGGTTTAAATCGCGTATATTTATCATTATTTTTGTCCCGACGTTTCAAACACTTTGTTGTGATCGTGATTCGGGATAAAAATAATCTATACTTATAATAAAACTGTAACAGGTCCAATTCTGTACATGGCAGATATTTTGAAAAAAAAATTACAGTACTCTGTAGCTGATACTAATTCCGAAATTGCGTTTTTATTTATTTTTGTCTGTCTGTATCCCGGCCGCGCATCAGTCCAAAACTACTGAATGGATTTCAATGAAACTTAGCATGATTTGGTTCATACTACGAGGTAGGATAATTTATGCTTTTTATCTCGAAATTCAGTATGGTTCCCTTGGGAGCGGGGATGAAAGTCAAAATATACACTTAGTTGTAATTTATTAACGCGTGGTCTGATTTCATACGTTCTTTTTAGGGTTCCGTACCGAAAGGGTAAAAACGGGACCCTATTACTGAGATTTCACTCTCGGTCTGTCCATCCGTCCGTCCTCAGTCACCAGGCTGTATCTCGAGAACGGTGATAGCTAGACAGTTGAAATTTTCACAGATGAGGTTTAAATCGCGTATATTTATCATTATTTTTGTCCCGACGTTTCAAACACTTTGTAGTGATCTTGGTCACGGGGTGACTGTCGGGACAAAAATAACGATAAATATACGTGATTTACTCCGTTTAAAGTTGGAAGTGAACAAGTTTAGTAGATTGTAATACAATGGTCGAAAGGAATTGATAACTTTCACCCGCGTTCAGCTCTCTACTTTTCATTTCGAATTCAAAAAAAGTAAAAAAAATAGCTTTTCTAAAAATTATTCAATGAAAAAATTACATAAGTACTTACTAAAAAAATATTGAGAGGATATAACTATTTGTGAAATTTTACGTAAAATTTTGTTTGGAATATTTACGGGCGGCTATTGCCCGAAGAGGAATCTCTCGCTTTTCACTACTAATATAAGGAATAACGATATAAAAATAGTATGTTTTTTTATATTATTTATTTTGATTTTAATAACATGAGCAGAACCTATTTAAAATTAATGCGGCTATAGTCCAAGTAGGAATCGATGACTTACATAAGTGTTAAGCACTCTACTTTTCATTTAAAATATGAGGACGGTAAAAAAAAATTAGTTTTTCTAAATATTTACTAAAAATAATAAACATGAGTAGAAGATACAAAGATACACTAGGAGTTAGAACAATGAAATTTAGGGAAATTTTTAGTTAGTTTTTTTTCTAACCTACACTTTTTACCTTATATTTAGTTACTACCCTGCCAAAGATAGTTGTTATTAATTTTTTTTTTAACAACAAAGTATTTTACAACGAAAAATCTTAGACATATAACTTTGTTTACACCAATGGTTACAATTGTTACAAGTCATTCCGGCCCAAGAGAAGGAAGCATTTACTATGAGTTTTTCCCGGCCTTAGGTGGGAAGGAGCCTCTCCTACCCGCTACTCAGATCAAACAAACACTACTTTCCGAGAATGAGAAATAAAAAAAATATGTTTGATCTACCGTCAAACAAACCGCCACTTTAAAATCGAAATTCTTAAGAAACGCACAATGTACTTTGCTTCAACATTTATTGTGCGAACCGGGAAAGAACTCTCTGAGTTACTAAACTACTGTCTTCTGGAAAATACAAGCCGGGAGTTGTTTTGAAATCCAAAGTAAAAAGCTCCATTCTGAGCTATGGTTTACTATAAGAGTTCACCGCAGACCACAGTGTTGCTTAATATGGGATAAATATAACAGTGCACAAATGTGAATAATTAGTCTGCAGGTACGGCAATCGCGAACGAAGTCGCGGGTACAGCTAGTTTATACTATATTCGTTATTTATTTGACATTGAGTCCAAAAACACATGTAGTCTGGCTTGCTCAAATACTGAATTCCAAAAAATATTATCATCTCAGAAACAGTAGGATCGAGCCCTTTGCGAGCTAGCACGGAGAGATCTTTTAAATACGTTTCCTAGCATCGCAGAGCGGCAACAGAAATACATCATCTGTGAAAATTTCAACTGTCTAGCTATCACCGTTCTTGAGATAGCCTGGTGACAGACGGACGGACGGACAGCGAAGTCTTAGTAATAGGGTCCCATCTTTACCTCTTGGGTACGGAACTCTAAAAATCGGCCAAGTGCGTGTTGGACTCACGCACGAAGGGTTCCGTACCAATAGCTATACAACATTAGACTTCTTATTTTAACCTTTTTTTTTGTATTTACGTGCGCGACTCTGACTCGCACTTGGCCAACTTTTTGTATTTGTTGTTATAGCGGCAACAGAAACACATCATCTGTGAAAATTTCAACTGTCTATCACCGTTCTTGAGATACAGCCTGGTGACAGTCGGACGGATGGACAGACGGACCGACAGTGAAGTCTCAGTAGGGTCCCGTTTATACCCTTTGGGTACGGGACCCTAAAAATTATTCTTTATACTGTTCGGAACTGTAAGAATAAAAGTAGAAAAGGCAGTGAATTCAGGATTTTTTAATTTCCTGCAAAAGAGTCTGTAGACGAATAATGGCTTTGCTATTGTGGATCTCAAACAACAACTAGGTATAAGTGGTGTGTAATTGTTTGGTTTTATAATGTAATTTGTTTGGTTTTATAATGTAGGTAGCAAATTGATTTCTACTTCCGATATTCCAAATCTTCTAGCTTTCTTTGGAGCTAAACTGCACACCAAAATAACTGCGTTTTTTTACTATACGGCATAGAAAACACTCACTTGATTACAATCTATGAAAAATGTAAGTAGCATCAACGGTAACCAGGAAAAGACAACTAAGATAATTATTTTTGTTACAATTTGGTTTTGTGAACTAATAGATCAAACTAATAACACAAAACCGTCAAAAAAAGATTTACGAACGTTTGATAGATATTTCAGTTAGTGAAAACGCTCCTCAATTATTAAAAGTTTTAATATTGAAACATTCTACATTGTACCTACTGCCACGTTCAGCAAAATAGTTATTTGTGCAACAAGAGTCAGTTTCTTTTTTGCTGTGTATATGCTGATTTTGAAACCAGAGCAAGCGAAGGATTCAATGATTGAATTACGAGCGTAGCGAGTGAATTTAAAGTTGAATCCTGAGTGTGGCGAGGGATTCAGAGGCACGGGTTTTAAAAAAACGTTTGCTCTCGTGTAACAAACATAACTTTTCACTTCAGCAGCGAGAACACTTTAGGAGATAATATAATAAACAGGAATAGATTGAAATAATTATTAATTTATTCAACTTTTTACGCCATCACGAAATTTAATTCCCGATCTTTTATTTACACTAAGGCGTGTTCGGAAATAGCTATAATATATTATTTAACATTTTTGAAACTAGAATTGAATATTAACAGGTTAAATATCAGTTTTATTTACAGTAAATGCTAATTTAACAATAAGTTAAAATTTTTATAAATTACATTAAAAGACAGGTAATTAATAATTATCTTTTTTGTAAAATTTCTTTCGTTATAAATTTTCTGTCAGACAGTGAGCAAAATTGCATTTTGCTCTCTGATTTCAGGCAGCAAAACCTACATGTTTAAACTGAATCGAAAAAATAATTATAGAGCCACTGTGAGAAGAACAGGCAGAAACCCGGGGCCATTCTTTTAAACGTATTTTAAGAATGTGTCACATACTAGGTACATACTTAGTAAAATTATATCAATATTTTTTTTAAATTACGTAGATGACAGGCGATAGCTTGGCAGAGGCGGAGTTGTCCAAGCATTTTTGTCGTATAAGTAATCGAAAACTGTGTAGTTCATAATCAAAATGTTTTTCACACGCAACTTGAATTTTCCTTCTATGAGCGTTGTTATATGTTTGGGCACTTTAGTAAAAAACCGCACACAATTCCCATAAAGGACCTTTTATTGGTCTTTGCATTTCTAAAACCTGGCAACACTATTTTATCTTTAACCCTAGCGCTGTAATAGTGATTGTCACTGTTTAATTTAATTTTCCTAATTTTTTACGAACATACATTATTTTTTTAAATGTATACTTATAGACTTGGTAAAGTTGATAAGTATGTAAATTTCTTTAAAAAAGTCCCTCAGATATTCCCTAGGATTCATTTTATATATGATTCGAATTGCAAACTTTTATAACATAAAGCTTATCTCTATCTCAGGAGCAGCTCACCACAGCAATACACCATACGACATAATACTGTGGAAATACGCGAAATAAACCAGAATAGCAGTTGCTACGTCTGTTAACTGTCTTATCTTACGAACTGCATATGCTGCAGAACTAAGTCTTCCGGATAGATTATGTATGTCTGGTCTCACCGTAAAGTTGAATCCATTTTGATTCCCAGGAAGATTATCACAGTGTCAATAGAGAGTTTATCTGGGCCAAGCTCATTAATGCTTGGTTCAACGTTTGGTAAACACATTTGTAAACATATATAGATCATAGATAACACATTATTTACATGAATTACTTCAATAACTTTTCTATCTACTTTAAAAATCAGAGGTGTATCATCTGCGAATAAAAAAATATCGCAGAAATCTTAGACCATGCAAGACAGATTATTAATATACGGTAGAAACAGAAAACACCCAAAATTGATCTTGGCGGTACTCTTATTTTTACCAAAGACCCGGAAGAAATATTGCCTTTTGTTCCAAGATTCTGTAGCCTGTCTGACAGATATGACTCTATAAGATTCAGAGCTTTTCCACGAGTACCATAATGTAACAGTTTACGAATGAGAGTGCGGTGCTCTAGACACTCGAATGCCTTGGAAAGATCACAAAATACGCCAATAGCATCACGTTAACTCTCCCAGGCTTCAAGTATATGTGACATAAATTAAGCACCAGCATCTGGAGTGGATCTGCTCTTTGTGAAACCAAACTGATTCTCATTCAATATATTATGCTCATTAAAATGGGTTAGAAGTTTTGGAGCATATTTTTTCAAATACTTTTCCCAGAACCGGTAAGATGGAAATAGGTCTACAATGGCAATCTTGTTTACTAATGAAATAACGGACCAAAGTGGTAGAAGAATATTTATTATATTTATAATGTTAGTTTTTCCGAGCCTACCCAACGTGGAATAGCTAAACTATAACCATAATGAACAGGTGGGTAAGCTGCTAGGAGGTATATGTATAAAAAACTCGTGAACCGTGTCTATGTGAGTATGTATGACCTATTGACGCCACGCATTGTTTCCCGGCATTGAGGACGTACAACTTAATTACTGAATATCATTAATAGTTGCCCCGTTGTGTTACATGTTGATTTATGCCATCATATTCACAAGGCTGAATCACCGATAATTCCGCTAGTATATTGAAGAGATTGGAGAAAATGATTTGCCATATCATACTCCCGTAAGCTGGCTTAGTTACGGAATTTGAACATCGAGCAGAGATCAATTTTTTTTTAATGAGAAGCATCGCCCTTTACCGATTTAGAAAATAGTGAAAATAGTCAATGGCTGTGAAAATTAACACTCTATGTCGATTTGCAAATCATATGAACCATGGTACAGTAATGTTTTCTTAGACCATGATATGAACGAACTGAATTTGATATTGCAAGGAGAAAATCAGCTTCTCCTTGATTTAAACACCGATATCAAATCGTTCAGGCATAAAATAATACTTTTTCGAAACTTTGAGTGCTTAAAGATAAATTTCGATACTCGTTTCTCAGACTTTGATGTCAATACGAATTAAATTAAGCTTTTTCAAAATCCTTTTTTATACCGACATTGAAACCCTGGTTCAACCAAGGGATTTGAACCAATATAGCCAATGCCACTGAGCCATCATTGCTTCAATATAATAATTAACAAAATAGGTAATTATAATTTTTACACCTAAGTATGTACTTTCAATTAATTTAATAAATTTGTAAATTAAGAATGGACGAGTATGTATAGGTCTACTTATAGACTTACTTAGGTACTATAGTGTAGTCATATTAAAATTAGATTATACCTATTAAAATTATAATACTATAGTATAATTTAGGTATCCGCAAATAGTTTTATTAAGGTCCTCGATTATGTGGAAATCTAGATGCATAAACTATATTGTCAAGATATGGTGCTGTACAGATATAACGAGATGAGAGATCTTGTGCATTAGAGTCGACTTTTATTGAGGAGTGCTGTGTTGTAGAATAATTTATATCATTTCCTGTAAATATAGTGGTCTATCACATGGTACTTTACATTCACGGTAGGTATGTATAGATCAACGAGCCGACGAAATGCCCAAGCAACAGCGGCTAAGAGCAGCCGTGTACTTCGTTCTTCGTTCCCGGGAATTTAATGCAATGAAATTAAAAATAAATAGAACAAACATTTTGTGCCATGAAATTACCTAACCGCTTGCGGCAAAAAATGCAAACCACGCACCTTACAAATAAATATAATATCAAAATAGATCTTTGGGCTTTGTGGCCCAGTGAACCTGGACTTCTTTCACCATTAGAATTTGGAAAATTCGTTCACAATTAGAATTTGACACTATTCCTGATGAATATAGGCTATAGAATATTTTCAAAAAACTTCGTAGGGTCCGTTAGAAAGCTTCGATAAAGTAACGTGTGAAAAAATAACAAAAAAACAATATTTCGCGTAGGTACTACGAAAATTGTAGACAATAGAGCAAAGTGATGTAGGTACTACAATTTTATAGAGGATATCAATATCTACAAAAAAATCGCAGTAGGTACCATAGGTATGTCTAACTATTATATTTATGTCACAATAACTATTTTTTATGTGTTTCAATTCAAATAACTGTTGTTAATTAAATACCCGTACGAAGCTGGGGCGTGCCGCTAGTTGGTTTATAATGTTGATAGAATATAGGTATAAATACTTTCTTCTGTAGGTATTTTGAGTTAGATAATAAAACTTATTTGGGAACTCTTTAGGCCTTAAACCATGCAAATACGATATTCATAACATTATAAACTTTATGACACCAGCATGTACGGACATTGGCAGAATTGTGACAATACGCACAGAAGTACCGTCCGGGTTTCCCCGGATTTGTCCTAGTTTAGAGGGCGTCCGGGGGGCGTCCGGGAGGGGTTTTCAAATAATGTCCAGTTCAAATAGGGTAAAACCCGGACACTTTTGTGTCAGGGGAATCCAGATTGATTGAAATATAAGCAATTGATTGTCACAAATGTGAGTAGAAAATTCATTCGTAAGCTGCATACAAGTTAACTCCGGCGCTGCAAAATCTACAACAACAGAACGTCCCCCGCGCCCCGGTCGTTCACTCACAGTCTTGCAGTTTTAGCGCTAGGTCTTGAATATTTCTAGGATGTTTAGCGGTTTTTGCTCATTACCGTACGCTAAAAACATCTAGTGAAATCTAGCGGAAAACATGATAATCTTGATATTAGTTGGTAACTCAAGTCACATTATGAGTTTATTCGCTAGTCTCGCGGCAATGGACAAAGGAGAAAACTCATTTAAAAAGAATTACCAAAAAACGGAACCGACTTCAACACCCAAAAGTGTGAAATTACTTGTTGAAGTCGGTACCACGATAGTTCAAAAGTACCTATTATCACAATATTGTTCGCATGGTACTGACTTCGACAAGTAATTTCACTCTTTCGGGTGTAGAAGTCGGGTCCATTTTTTGGGTAAACATTTTATTTCACTCATTTTAGTGACTTGCTACTTACGGGATCGATTGTCATTCATTGTCAACGACTATAGCATCAAGATATGTTTATATTTTAGTTCTGAGGTAACAAACATAAAAAAGATGGATTGAGAACCTCCTCCTTTGCTAGTCGGTTAAAAACACATGGTTTCTTCTCTGATCGAAATAAATTATAAATTTAACGACCTCAGTTGCTTTGACTTTTCCAAATTCCTGTTGGAAAAGAAGGATCACTGTGACAAAAATTTTAACATCTGAAAAATACCGAAATAAGTAAAAAGATTTCAATATATTTATGTATGCAATAACACATGCTTTGCGGATATCGTTACTAAATTACAAATTTACGAGAAGAAAAGTTATAGTATGTGCGCGATTTTAACCCGCGTCATCCACTGGGGGTATGCTCTGACCGACTGAGCTAACATGAACATTGTCACAATGCTAATTGTCATGTTAGCTCAGTCCGTCAAATCAGAGCATACCCCGGCTAAAGGGGTAGATGACGCGGTACATTTGTAATTTACCTCTCGTATATTTGTAATTTTGTAGAGTAAAAAGATATTGAGCTCGTAAAAATTTTACTTGATACTTACTTTTGATTTGCATAAAAAGAAGTTTTACGGTTTTGGGTACTAAATCTACGTAAACAAACAAGATGACTTAAAAAATATATACTATGTAGTTTGTAGTTTCTAACTAGTGACTAGTTATCTGATTATACCAAAAATCATAATTTATTTCTAATTTCATGCAAAATAACAGTGCTATTTTTATCACCAGATTGTCTCAGAAAGAGAAGAGTACATTATTATGTTTGTAGCACTGTAGTTTTTGTGCCAAATGCGAGTCAGACACGCGCACCGAGGTTTCCGTACCATTAGATATACAACATTTGATTTAATATTTTAACCTTTTTTTGTTTTAACGTGCGCGAGTCCGACCTCCAGTTGGGCAACTTTTTGTATTTGTTGTTATAGAGGCAATAGAAATACATCATTTGGGAAAATTTCAACTGTCTAGGTATCACCGTTCTTGAGATACAGCCTGGTGGCGGACGGACGGACAGCAAAGTCTCAGTAATAGGGCCCCGGTTTTACCCTTTGGGTACGGAAAAAATATGAAATTCGTTTTCATAGGTGTCCGGGGAAAAAACTCAATTTCACCCAAATGTCCGGGTTTTTTAAGATCAAGAATGTCCGGCATTGGTGGTTTGGGTGATGGCAGTCCTACACAGAAACCAAAAATATAAGAAGTTAAGTCAACATTATAAACATCATCACTATCTTGGATAAGTATTCGCTGCAATATAATAAAAGGTTGCCTGGAGGAGATAATTTTCAGTAATAACGCCACCCATTGTAACACTATCTATGTAAATTTTAATTTTACTTCGTATCTATTGTCTTGTGAGGTGTAACAATGAAGTATTATCTATATATCTATAATACCCCTACCACAGTAATGTTATCTAATTACCGTGCCCCTAGGAGGAAGTATCTATGATGGAGAAGACATTTATATTCTGTTGGTTGTAAGACAAGAATGGTAATATACACGCTTGCATTAGTTTGAAAGAGACAGCATCAGTTTGTTTTGTCCTGCTCGGCGTATGCGATTTTTTTGTTTGCCACATTTCGCAATTGTGGCAGACAAATTTGTTCGGTGCTTGAAAGTTTTGTTCGGTCCTTTTTTTCGTGTTTAACAACGATTTTGATGTGTACCGTGAAATATGCCAACTTTGCCTCCAAGCGAAACAATTTATAAGGATATCTTTCATTTTTAAATATATATTAAAATTTTGACGACATTGATTGACTTTAGGTTAAATGTATGGCAATGCTATCTATCATATTTGTTGCTAACTTTTCTAAGTAACTGGTTGAAGCTCGTCGAGTTAGTTGCGTATTTTTGCGTGCAAATTTTAGTACAAATTTAAGAGTAAATTTTGCGGAATCATGATAGCGCAGGTTTGTTTAATTTATAACATGTGTTAGTAAATTAATCGTTAAGTACATAAATGCTAGTGTCATTGCGCAAGGTCTTTTATAAATGAAGTTATGATGATGGGCAAAGTTATCTAGTAATGTTCCGACCTACGACTGACAACATTGCCCACCATCTAAAAAAGCTTAGGGTTGACACATTACTAACACAAGATTTTTTTATGGCTACTCCTGAGGTGATTAAATTTTAAACACATATTAAGTAATTCATTAATAACATTCAAAGATGAAATAAGTTATTAGGTACTAAGTAAGTAGTTGCTTAACATACCTTATAGTTGGAACTTTTTATTATTTTTATACTGGTCTTATCTTATAGCCTTGCTTGTAGAATGCCTGCCTCCGGAACACAGGATCGCGGATATAAGTTTAAATTTAGAAAAATATACATGACATGACTGAAGGGATTATCTTTACAGTCTATTTTCTGTCTTCTTTAGTTATTTACATTCAGACTATAAGTTGAAATCAGTGAAATATTCAAAAAACAATAATTAAAACATCACAATTATAAATACAAATATAATTAAATATAAGATAAAGTATATATTAATGTCAAAAATAATATTAAATTCAATTACTGGAAGAGTAATGGTCAATCAAATAACCCACCCCTAACTGTACCTGGTGCAAAAGTGCCCATTACACTGGCGGCATTACCACGCTGGATAGCTATGGCCAACCTTTGCACCAGGTACGAGCTGGAGCGGGAGTCACCCGTTTTTTTCCTCAACCTTTGCCCAATTTCGCTAACCAAACTTTTAGCCTCAGTGCCCCAGCAGCCCATTGTCTCCACGGCAATGGGCACAAAATAATATTGTGGCTCCAACGCCGCATACTTCAGCCGCTTTTTACAGGCAGCATCCTCCGCAGCAGCTGCCGAAGAGTGGATGGTCCTAGCCAGATGACTGGAGGCGACTGTGCTGACGCAAGTGGCATCCCCTGCCTTTTTTCCATGGCACCAGGGTCAGCCCATCTGGTCTCTTTCCGTCAGATCTGCTAAGGCCCGGCGGCTCGAGCACACACGGGACATCCGCTGATACAAAGGCTCTGCGGACTATATCGTTGAGGGCGTGGTGTCGCGGAAACCTTCCTGTGCTACGACGACAACTCAGAGCGTGATGACCATCGCTTCCCACCATGGAGCCGCAGGTGCAAATATGGGGTTCACACACCGTACAGCCCAGGCGGAGTGCCACCGCCACCCGCAGAGAGTCATCGTTAAGCAAAGTGCCCAGGTGAGGTGAAGGTAGCGCGTGCAACCATGCCCCCGATTCCGGCTGCGACACTGCCCTAAGTCTAGCCCGATCGGCCCCCGAAGAACCCTCCAATAACTGCTCCTGGATCCGCTTAGCTGAGACGTCATCCCAAGCACGCTGGATATGCGATGCTTCAGGGCTTGGTGCACCCGAGTTGACGACAGACCAAGCTGACTCGGCACCTGACACAAAAGGTATGCTCGTCCAGTCACCATTGGAATTGAGAATTGTAGTGACGAGATCAGCCACCCCATGCGCCGACGCCAAGAAAGCTGGCAACCCTACATCCCGCGCGCACCGCACACCGAGACCCCCATACCGGATGGGAAGAGTAGCTTGCCTCCACTGAGGCTCATTAAAAGAGACATTTAAGATCGTCTCGACCGATGATTTTAAAGCCTGGTCAAAAGAAGAGACTTCTTCAGCATAAAGCCAGGTAGGGGCTGTCCGCAAGAGATATGTTATTTTGGGAAGGGCGAAGCACATGCGCAACAACACAATCGCCACATGTGCGGAAAGATCTCTGAGACGTTCTTGAGCTATCAGGAGAAGCCGTTTGCGAGATGCGATAGCTTCTGGCACTCCCTCAGGAAAAATAGGAGACCCTAGAAGGGTGAAAGAATCAGATGAAAGTTTTTTGAGGCCAGGCAATAGAGAGTTGAAACGTGAAAAGTGTGTACGAGCTTCAATGCCGCAAGGGAAAAATTCGCATTTGGAGGGATTCACCTCTAGACCCAGTTCCTTGAGGCGAGGAATGAGTGTCTCCAGATCCTGGTGAACGTCCTCCGGTGATCCCCCAAGGGTGCCATCGTCCAGATACCACAAGTTCAGAGTCGATTTAAGTTCTAAGACCAACTTGTGGATTGCTAAGCTGAAGACAAGAGGCCCCAACGGATCTCCTTGCTGCGCTCCCACTTGAGAAGAAATGAGTTTGCCTTCAAAGAATAGATTAGAAGGAGAATAATACACTTGATAAAGAAAGTGATATAAAGAAGGAATTTTATCCTTGACCTCGCTCAAAAGCACGTCTCTTTCCAGGCTGTTAAAAGCGTTACGTAAATCGAGCTTAAGCACCACGCAGTCTGAATGTTTGGGGTCCATGACGAACGCACGCGTCGCATGGATAGCGGCCTCGCATCCCCGCTGCGTCCCGAATCCTAACTGGTGCGGCTGTAAGTATGCCGACATCGCTTGTCTTATGGAACGGCACCCCAACTTAGCTGTCAGCCTCCGAAATACACTACCGATTGCTATAGGTCTTATGCCTCCCCCTCTTTTTGCAAGTGCGCAAAGAGTTGCTCCATACAAATACGGGCACACTACCAGATTCAGCTGACCACTTAACAGAAAATTTACGAGCTTTGTCAAACACTCAAGTAAACGCTGACCATTCTCACCTGCAGAACCAGATGTTAGCTCTTTTAAATGGCCCGGACGAATCCCGTCCAAGCCCGCTGCAGAACCACTGTAGAAAGAGCTCAACGCCAGCGCGACGTCCTCTACCGTTACAGAAACCGGGGAAGATGACGTATCCGGCGCTGACGGGAAGTTGAGAGGACGCGATGGTTTCGGGTGCTTCAGTTCAAGGGCGTGTAGCGTGCCGGGTTCATATTGCGCGAATGAGTCTTCAGAAACTAAAAGCCGGACAGCTCCCCGCAGGTCACCCTCGAAGACTTTAGACTCAATGGTTTTTCTGTTGTCGCGTGACCTAGAATATCCCGTCGCACTGCCCGACTCTTCTGTAAACTGATCAGACCCGAAAGACTCGATGTTCGCCTTCACCCTTGCTGTCATGTTGCCAGGTGCGTCCTTCGAAGGAACTTTCAACGCGTCATACGCAAAGGTGAGAAGCATGCACCAGTCCTCAACACCATTACAGCCAACGCACCTATCAATTATTTTGCACAGCTTGCCTGCAGCCTGGTTTCGCGCACCTTTAGGGACGTGCCGAAGTACAGGAGTACTCGCCTTCAAGGTCGCAAGCCTATCCAGAGGGCAGGGACGCGATGCCTGTGGCGGCGCCTGGCTCACCGGTTGGGAGTCGGATACTGAGAGCGAGGTCTGTGGAGTAGCGCCCGGCTGACGCATACCTTTGTGTATGCGGCCTATATGGACCTTGAGTCCATGTGAACTAAAAGTACGTGAAGACGCAGGGCAGAGGGGACAAATAGAAGTCGCGGTTAGGGCACTCATTTTCAGGTTGGAAAATAAACATACAATAAAAAGTGTTTAAAGTAACAATAACTTAGGTAGTTTGGTACCTAACATTAAAAAAAACTGATTCAAAACAAATTGTTCAATGCGAATACTAAAGAAAAATACAAGAATTAAGTATATATAGCAGAATAACATTAAAATTACAGTAAAATCATCAATTGAATCAAATCAAGCTAACTGGCTTTACATAAGTACAAAGTTCAAATCAACAAATAAATCATTAAAAAAAAAATTATATATGTGACTTAAAATAAATAATTACAGAAGGTATGAAATACAATTGAACCACAATAATTTACACTACATGTGAATAGTAATTAAAGTCAACTAAGATAATAATAAAATTCAATATAAGTATGTCAAATATTAAAAAAAAAATTGTAATCCCAAAATAATATTACTCATAAAATAATTAAATAAGCAATCCAAATAGTACTAAAATGTCCAACCTAGTGAAGAACAACTTAATCGAGGATCGTTAACGTGCACCTATCGTTGTATGAAAAACCGATTCATTAGACCAGGTCCTGCCATCTGTGGTATGTAGTGCAAAGCGCGCCTCGGCCCTGTGAGGTAAATCGCAAGGTCACGGAGTCGATGACTCGATGGGTCGCCCGCGCCGCCCGTCAATATAAGATGACGCGAAGGGGTGCCAAAACGGCAAAATAGATGTCGCTGTATGTGGTATTCTAAAAGGCAGTATTTTATAGTTTATGGCAATTTTCCCATAAAATTCCCCCACTGTGTAGCACAAACAAGTCACTTTCTTTCACTTGAAACACAATATTATGCACGGATTCACCAAAACAAATGCACTCGATGGAGCTCCAAAAATTGAAATTGCAGGGCGACGATGTTTATCCCTGTTAGTCTAGTTGTTTCCGCTGCGCAGCTACGGGATAACACCCACACGTAGGCACTGTGCCTGGAGGTCCACAAATCTATGGCGGATTTCGCAAATAAACACCAAAAAGTATTTATTAAATGCAAAAAACACGGAGGTGCCACACGTCGCCGGGGATCTCCTCAAATACAAATAAATAAAATATGGGTATTTTCATACCTATAATATTTCACTATTATTTGGCTTTATACGATTGAAGTAAAAAAAATCATATTATAATTAATAAACAAAATGTTCTTCTTAATTTAATTTACTTACCTTATACTAATTTCTTAACTTAATCTCTATTAGTAGTACCTAAGTATCTTCTTTAGCAAAAAAGTGTTAATTGTAATATTAATAAAAACGTATAAGCGTGAAACATTTTTCTTTTTATTTACCTAAACACAGTCATATTATAAATAGGATGGAAAAAGAAACGGAATATTTTTACCATGTGCCAACCCTAGCATTTTGAAATAGTGAAATGTGGATTGTATGGAAAAGAAAAAAAATGTCAGGGTAACATTGCCCAGTAATTTTTAAAAGGAACTTTTCATAGTATCGTTTACATTCATAAAGAAAACCATCTTTCCAAAATTCAATAACTGGTTTTGATGTTATATGCATAGAGGCCATTTTTGCGTCAAAAATCAATGTGGGCAAAGTTGGCTTAAAGTACAGATAACTTTGCCCGCCAAGAAAATCGAACATATAGTGAATTTAACGTTGAATTATAGTAAATTTGGTTATACGAACAAAGGCACAAAATCTTAAAAGCTGATGAAGGAAAATTCTTACGTCTTCATAGAGAAATTGTATTAAAATTGTAATTATTTAATAAAAGTGGGCAAAGCTGGCATGTTTCACGGTATATTGTAAATTGTAAGTTAAATTCGACGCTGCGGCTTCCACCAAACATGGTGAAATGCAGAATTCTTGGTCTCTATACTGAACTGAACGAAATATGAAACACATTACGTATCACATGTAAGAGCTATTTTTCATATGTCTTTACCATTCTTACACAGTCTATGCGAATCAAATATGAATTTCTGATCATAACATGAATGTCTGCGTGTTAAATTATTTGATAATCTTACATTTTACTACAAAATAATTTCTTGATTTTGAGATTATAATCCATAAAAATTATGTAGTGTTCTTTTGTCTATCTGTCTCGCTCTACTATGATGAAATTTGTTTAGGGAGAAAAGAGAGTGTGAACATTAAACTTTTTCGAATTATAGCAATTTTCGGAATACCAGCTCATGACCGAAGATTTTCCCATAAAAGTGGGTAACTTTGTATGTACCACTTTTGACCAATTATGCAGTAAAATTAACGCAATTTAATTTTGATTTGCAGTTTTCATAAGGATGCTGTCCTTCATCGCGTATGGATTCATGCAACTGAAGGAGAAAATTAATTAAATTAAAAATTACATAATTAATTAATTAATTAAATTGTAAGTGGCGCCAAAATTGACCTGGATTAATACATTGGCTACTTTTATTCCGAGTTATTGAGTATTATCGGGGGTCTACGATTTAACTATTCCACGCGGTTGAGTCCACAGGCGCAAGCTAGTTATCCAATAGTACCATGGGTGAAGTTACGTAGGTAAACAGTTATTTGGACCTCATAATCTAATAAGTAAGACTTTTGGTTCCACGTCCACTAAGTTTGCATTTTTAAATGACATAGGGTAATCTGTCCAGTTTACCGGCCTCCACCAATGTCCGTCCACCCGACACATTTTTAAATTATTTAAGAATATTCAAACGTTTTTGAATCTAAAACCAAATTCCTTAAATACTTTGATGTTGTATCTATAACTTAGACGTAGCGGCATCTTCCGTAAGTAATCAGCGAAGTTTTAATTTTCATTTAAACGGCGAGATGAGTGCAAGGATGTCGAAAAGACAAGATTAATAAAAAAAAATAGTGGACTGGTGTTTTCAAATGGTTAGTTCATGCTCTTTTAATCATTATATCAAAAGAGGTATATGATATATACCATATACATACGTCTATTTACTCAATTTAGGTGTAAATTATGCGTTATTTTATACAGTAATATAAAGAAATCGGGGGCGGTGCACTGGAGGAAAAAAAGGCTACTTCCAGTGTCCGGCCTACCCGGCCGGTCACTAGCTTTGATGGGTGGAAGTATTTATTATATCTTATTGTAATCAGCTTGCTGTGATATATAAATTTATTAGTAATGTCGTTCTTAATATTTAGCTAACCTTACGTCCAGTCTCCGGCCGCAAAAATAGGCTGTATAAATATTATACGTAAAAGACTTTGTATGAGAATACGAGTATGATGGCCGGACTACTAGTAGTATTGTCTAGTTGACCGGCCTGAAAAAGACTTAGTGGCCGAAAAACTGGCTCTCATTCCAGTCTCCGGCCACTATCTATACGTAAATCGGTTGTATCAGCGTGTCTGTCTGCACATTGAATATATTTATAAAAGTGATTGTTTGAATTTCAATAAAATTCTTGGATCTACGCCACGTTAACCTTTGATATGATATTATTATAAGCGGAGGGGTAGTCAACGCAAAAAAGCCCTTTAGATATTAATATTTTAACTTCAAAAGAGGTAAAATAGTATATTATGTATATACATATAAATATTTGAGATCTTTGGTTTGATTTGATTCTTTGGAATTGGTTCTTTTATATAGTTAAGAATCAGTAAAAAAATGTATTAACATTCAAAACCAGTCCTTATTTAAATATAACGAGAGTCCTATGGCCATTCACTAGCCATTTAGAGATGTTAGTGCCCTGTGGCCAGCCTCTAGGTTTCTGTTAGGAGGCCGGACACTAGGCATAATGTGGTCGGACACTGGATTGGGACGGCCGGATACTGGAGAAAACATACTTTTCCTAAAAACTATTTTCTATATAAAAACTGACTGTCTATGTATTTTTAATCAATATTAAATATGTTATCAATTATATTTATGACTTTATAAAAATATACTTATTCACTTATGCCTCTAAAGAACTTAGTTAAAAGTGAAATAAGTTACCTAACGTCTTAAGAGGCCGGACACTGGGCATGTTACCCTACCTTGATGATATTTAGATAGCTTAAAACGTATAACATGTATGACAACCTTTAAGTAGATTAACATTGAACTATGCTTTAATTACCGAAGTTCTCAAAGGGATCGCGGCCCAACCAAGTTCTATGTGGGTGAAATTATATGTATTTAACTTCGATAGGGTATATTTTATCGAAGGTATTTAACTAACAAAAATGCCATAGTTTTAAACTCTACCAAAAAATATCCTGTACGTTTTCAGTAAGTTTTAGAATCATGGTAATTTTCTAAAACTAGCTGACCTGGTTTCTCTGCCATTAAGGCGGACCGTGCAATCTATAGCGAGAAATTCAAAATTTAACATATATGTCTATTTGTTGCGAGATCGAATAACATTTGTTGGTATATGATTCTTTAATTTACTCAAATCAGAGATCTTGCTTAGAGTATTTTGTTATTGTATCGTACATCTATCTGATTGCATATAATATATTTCTCTACTAATCTGCAAAAACAGTTAGGAAACAATTACCTATGTATTTGTAAGTTATGATGCCAAAATACTTTAGGGTATAGTTTCCAATTTGCGCAATTTAAAAACAATACACGTACTAAAGTTATCCGTCTAGCAACGTACATTAAATTTTGAATTCCCCGATATAACAAATTGAACGGTCTAATCCACCTTAAGCAAGTACCATGCAAATGTATTTTTTCAGTAGGCGCGGCAATATTTTTTCTAAAAGCTTCATTGTAATTTAGGTAATGTTATGGGACACTGGCAATTCTGCAATATTAGGTATTTATACTCTGTCTCTATCGGGTATACGCGCATAGCTACTCCATCATAGATACTTCCTCCTAGCCGTGCCCCTACTGACCATACCCGATGAATTTAGTAATACCTTAATAAAAAATAATAAAAATTTATTAATACCTTTTTATGAGTAAACGATACTGTTCAATGAATATTGCTGTCATGATGACTCTTCTTAACATATATTCACATATATTGACAAAGCCTGTCAATACGTACAATATCCTTTGAATTGCACCCAATTTCATTGCTTTGTGTACCTAAATATGATTGAAAACTAAATATGAATATTTTGAACGGCGGCGTAAGTTTTAGTCGCTCCTGTCGAAAACCGTTCTGGGCTGTTCTTTGCTGCAGAGAACAAGTAGCGTCTGCTTTTTTGCCTAAACTAGGTGACAATCGGCTGAAGAAAACACCTTGCTGGAAGCAACCATCTAAACTCTTTGTAAACTCTCAATGCCTTGAAAAATTATCCAACTTGACTTTTTGGATTCAAGTGCGTTTTAGTAAAGTTTGCTCGCAAACCTTACAACTTCACCGAGATCTCCCATTTCCGAACTTTGAGCCATACAGAAAGGACGAATACAAGGATGTAAGGAAAACCGATTGGGGTCAGGGAGACCATAAGCAAGGATTTACATACGTTGTTGGTTTTTTTGGACTCTTGTGTGGTTGTTATGGGTTTAAAGCTGATTTGATACATTATATTATGTTCATGGCACCGCCGGCTGATGTGCTTGCACTGGCATCAATAGAATTGGACATCGGAAATATTCCCCTAGGCGCATGTCCTGCATTTAAATGGCGTGGGAAACCATTATTTATAAGGCACAGAACGCAAGCTGACATTGATTTAGAAGCTAAAACACCCTTAAGCTCATTACGTGACCCTCAGACCCCAGAGGAGCGCATGACAAAGCAAGAATGGCTCATAGTGATTGGAATCTGCACTCATCTAGGCTGCGTTCCCATACCTAACTCCGGGGAGTATGGTGGTGGGTTCTACTGTCCGTGCCATGGCAGTACATTCGACAATGTTGGTAGAATACGGAAAGGCCCTGCACCGACAAACTTAGAAGTACCACCATATAAATTTCTTAGCGACACTCTTGTTATTGTGGGTTAATAATTAGTGATTGAGTTTTGTGTGATCGCAACAATTACAATTTTCGGGTACTAATTATACCTACTATAAAATAAGTTATTTATAATTTGAATATTTTTTCTTCTCATGTACCTACTAGTAGACCGTCATATCACCCCAAAAACGAAAACATACCTGTGTTATATAGAATAAATTTCACTCGTTCCTCGCGGTTACACTGCTTGTTACATCAGTGTAACGACGTGGTAAGTTAATCCTAGTTGTAGTTACAGCACGGCAGAGTCGACTGTCAATTATCGATAAAAGTTTAGATTATTTGCTACCTATCATATACTTACATGTACTGCTAAGTAGGCAGTGTGTGGCGAAAAGAGAGGCGAGGAGCGGTACGAATGAAACAAAAAGGTTTAAAGCCTAAGATTTTTTTACCTGTAGATGTGTTGTATGGCCTCCATATTTACTAGACGAATGCAGGGTAATCACCTGAGTCACTACCAGTCTTGCACTTCCAAGCGTCCGGTGAATACATCGCCGCTAATCTTGTTTTTTAGGAATAATCTGTGGACAATATGCCTTTCTTGTGTCTTTAGACTCTGCTCCAATTATACAGGCACTGTGAGAGATAAGAAAACTGTTTCATTTCACGCGTAATTATTGCTTTTATTGATGAAATAGAAAATATCATCATATTATTGTTTTATCTTAGGAACTAATCTCAATGAAATGGATGAGCGAGATATGTGTATCGTTTGGTGTGAGAGAGTGAAAGAGATCGCAGCATAATGGTGATCGGAACGTCTCGTGGCGGTTCGGTGGTAACACGAATTGCTTATTTATCTCTTTCTAACAACAGATATGACGCATAATATTTGAACGTTCTTTCCTTGTCATTACAAACTGCATATACATGTGCGTAGGTATGTATATAGGTAAATTCTAGTGAGCTTTTAGAGCAGTGGTGTTCGGATATAACTAATCTATATATTTCAAATCACTGTTTAAAGCCCAATATCCTATAACCGACCAACGAGGTGGACATTGACTTTTTATGTTGGTTGTCTGATAAGTAAAAAAATCTTTTTTAATATTTTTATTTTTGTAAAAACGCATGCTTCGCGGATTATATTACAAAATTACAACGTGAGGAAAAATAATAGTCATGTGCGAGATTCAAACCCGCGCCATCTACCCCTATAGCCTCTGTATGCTCTGACCGCTAAGCTAACATGACAATCAACGTTACTTGCAATAACGCATGCTCAGCGGCTTACATTACAAAAATTACAACGAGAGGAAAAATTATAGTCATGTGCGGGATTCGAACCCGCACCGTCCGCCCCTATAGCCGGGGTATGCTCTGACCCCTAAAGCAACATGACATACATATGACTCATAATTGTAATTTGTTCACTCGTTATTAATATAAGTATATAATTGTATTAGTCATAGGTATGTCATGTCAGCTTAGTGTCAGCTGTAGGGGTGGATGGCGCGGGTTCAAATCCCGCTTATGACTATAATAAATAAAAATATACCATCATTCAGCCTTCATACCGGGGGTAGTCGCCCATTGAGTTCATCTGGGTGGAACATAAGCAAATATATTTTTCATGGATTACCTCACGGTGAGTATGTGAGTATAGTACAGTAGCCGGCATTGTAAGGTTTAACTCTTCAATATGCCGCAACTGCGACGAGGCTAGTATCGACTCCTTTCGATGGACATGCAGTGTTAGGTCACACGTATCACAAATGGTAGAGGTGGCTCCATTCGGTAAGTGCCAAGGCCCTCTGACGTAATTCGTGAAAGTGCTCGCAGGTTCGCAGCAACAGACTTACGCGCATCGTCGTCGACAACACCTGCCCGCAGTGCGTGCTTCGTAAACTTCGATTTTTCGAACTCCTCGATAAGTGCCAGTGATCAAACTTCATATGGAAATAATTGCTTGCGAAAGGTAGGCTATATCTAATAATTATTTCCCATTCGTCACTGCATAATAAGTAGGCCGAAATTTCATTTCTAAATCAAAAATATTGTTTTTTTCGTTAATCGAAAATTTGTGCAATTGATAGCATATATCAAAAAAAAATTTTGACTAAGACAATTATCCAGTAATTTTATTCTAAAAATGTGTACTGTAATTAATTAGGCATTTAGTAATTGCTTATGGAACGTTAAAGTTGCATAATTATTAGGAACTCAAATCATTACAAAATGTTTTATATTGTTAGCCTTGACTAATCCTATTTAGAAATCGCTGTGATGTCATATATGACTATCCATTTCATACATAAAATAAATATTGCACCTGTATTTCCCGGGTAGAGAGGACTGAACAGCCACGCTTAGCCAATAATATTTCACATTAATTATTTTATATTCTTTATATATACCTATATATTATTTCACTATCATATACTCGTAAAGGCACTTAAAAAATCAGTATTTTAGGGAAAATGTAATATTAAAATTTATTCAATATGATATCGGTAGGTATAGTAAAATAATCGGTTGCGTATCTACCAGAGATGTTGATTCGTGTATTAAGAACAAAATGGGGTAAGCACAAGTCGGACTCGCGCCTGAATGGAACCCCCATACCATTATTTATACAACATTAGTTAAATAAAAAAATATTTAGTTTTCCCGTGCTTGAATCCAACTCGACTTGGCCGATTATTAGTATTTGTTATAGCAGCCACAGAAAAAGGTATATGTGTAAAAATTTCTACTGGCTAGCTATTACGGTTCATGAGATACAGCCTGGTGAGAGACTTAAAAGCCTGGAACCTGTACATATTAGTAAGGGTCGAAAGAATCTTGTGATAGGTACTTAGGTATATTCTGATAAATACAATGTTTAACATAGGCATAATGAATTAACTATTACTTATCTAATCTGTTCTATCACAACTCCTGCTGGAAATTGTACACAACCACCATAAAATACAACCATATCTCAACATAAACAGTCAAAATTAAATAGGCAAAAATTATTCCAGTCAAAGAGAATTGCTTGATGACACACGTATTGGGGAGAAAAAAGCAGGCCACTGGTGCACCAATGCATTCAATTATAATGAGCATACACATTGTGAACAAAACCCATTTGGCAGACGCCACCAATCCTCGCTTTGAACTTGTAACACCCAGGAACAGTAGCACATTAGCGATTGTTAATAACAAAGATGAAATTCCTATAGTGAGTAGGATCATCTTTTTCAAGCTCATATCTAAGTCCTCGGACTGTGTGAAATGTCGCACTAATTGTTGCTCCACGATGCCAAAGAGAACGATTGCCGCTAGTCCAACACCACCGCTTCCCATGCCGAATAGTGAAATTAGATAACACGCGTACTTCGGAGGGAACATGTCGAAACAACGGGTTATCGGGGGCATATCCATGATTCAAACGTGTAACGTATTAACTCAATGGATTCAAATAGCAAAACAAGTATTTAACAAACAAATAAAACTTGTCGAAACTGTATAATTTTCACGTTTAATGGATTTAAAACTTTGAAGACCTAAAGTATTTTAATGACGCTACATATTTGTTTACATTTTTATATTTACAATTCTTTGACAGTGATTTATTATTCTATAGATTTATGTCAGGGAATTGACAGGAATAGAAGAACACAAATAACGCAATCGATCATATGCAATAAGTAACATCTAGGTAACATTGGTAACATCCTAATTTCGCAAGGACTATTTCACTATGTGAGATAGCTGGTTCCTACCCATCTGGTAACTGAAATCTGTAATCAACTTCGAACTGGGACCAAAATCACCCATTTGGTAATCAGTTGCAATTTAGGATTCATTAGTAGCCTTTTCGTTGCCGTTATTTGCAACGTGTTTTGATTTGGGAATAAAATGACCAAATTTATATAACATAGTTGTAATTTGGATTTCTTTGGTTACGAAATGAACCATTATTTCACCAGCATTGGTCTGGGAACAAAATGACATATTTAAAACTATTTAACTGGGTTTATATTGGTCAATCCGACATATTAACCACTTTTGACCTGAGATCAGAATGACCCAATCGAAAACTACTATTAGTACATTTCCAAAGTTATGTGTTATAAGTACATAATTTATTACAAGTAAATAATCTAAAATAAAATATTTAAACATTAAACATACATACTTATATAAACATAAAACACAAATATTTCTATAGTGTTTAAAAATCTCTTATATTTTGTAATTGGCGGCCACTGGGAAGTTCAAAACATTTCCAGTAATCCAATATTGATGGTGACATTGTCACCGATTATCATGATTATCATACAACAGGGGTACCTAACTGTTTTCGTATTTGGGAACAGGTTACAACCTTTTAGCTATAGGACAAGCAGTTCTCCACCATCTGGTTGTTTTTTGGTTTGGAAACTGATAAAAACATGAACAATGAAATGGACAATGTATTTTCAATTCTTAACTGGATACAAGCTGGGTATTTTCCTTTACGGTCTAGCAACTGTTACGCAATGGTCAATATATGCCTTGGTTACAGAACAGCATAAGGGTATTTTCTATTCTCATTTGGGAACTGCTTCAGTTATGAAATGGGCAATTAAAATATTTCCGATTGATAACTGGTTACAGTCTGGGTATTTTCTATTCCTATTTGAAACTAGTTACAAACTTCAGTTACAAACCTACTGGGCCGGAACTGTATAGCTGAGTGGGATAAGGCGAGTAGCCGCGAGGTCTCCCACGGAGTTATTAACAAGGGCGACGACAGCAAACCAAAAGTGTTTTGTAATAAAAATTCGGCGGCATTTGGTTAAATTCATGAACAAATATCGATAGATAGATAAATTATAAATTTCAGCTCAATCAGTAACCGGAACGTGGATCACATTTAAATTGAAGATGACAAACATCGGGACAGGTGAAACTAAATAAAAGCTTGTAAAATGAGTTTCATGTTTGTTAGTTCCAATAACGGGTGGCAATCACAATTAGGTGTGTCATCTCATCACGATTTGGTGTGTCTTATCACGAGATCCACCTGCTCTTTATCACCTTACTTACATTCACCTACTTATTCCAATCCTTAGCTTGGCTAAGTAAGTGGGTACCTACCAAATCTTCCTTTGTCAACGTTTCACAAATACAGCTACAATTATATCCAACAGCAGTCAAATGACAAAGCCACTACAATTGATTAATTTCCAGAATGTCTTACCAATGGCTGCTCTTCATAGCATTTTTGGGAGGATGTTCTCTGGCCCCTGTAGATGATCCCATCCGGGTCGACTTACCAGTGTACGATAAACCAAACGTTGGATATGAGGACCCACGGACGGAATTGCCTAAAGATATCCCTGAGCAACCACAAGCAAGCAACGATCAGACTCGAGCAAGTTCCGTATTCCAGGTGCCACAGGGAATCTTGCCGGAAAATTATCCAGGAGGCGAACCAGACCTAAGTGCAGGAGGAAATTTCATCTCTAACAAGCTCCAAGGAGTTAACAGCTTGCTAGAAAATGCTTTGGATTCGAAAGTAAGATCGCAATCAATATTTGGATTTTTAATCTTTATAATAAGTCTGTATCAAACTACTAGGTATTGCTAATCCTTTCATTTCCTTTAGTTGTAATTTTGTATATCTACTACTGCTAAGTTTAGACAGGCCTTTGATCAAATATGGGCCTATCCTAGATTAATTTTAAAATGTCTGTTTTAATGTCGATATGTGACTTCAAAAAACAAAATACAGTGAGTTACTTTCATATTGCAGTAAGATACTTCCGGATGGGATAGATACCTTTTAATGTTTAATTTTGAAGTTTTTGACTGAAGGAGTACAATCCAGTGAGTTTATATGCAAATAAGATTCTTTAACAACCAGAAATATGCGGTGCAATACACAACACCATAGGCTAAAGCGGTCTGCACCTACCCATTTGCTATCCGTAGCATTTCAATATGTTAAATCCTGCGGGCCTAGTGTTTTACTCGTGATACGCCGCAAGCAAATTCCTGTGGGACCTGTAGATAAGATGTGGTATTATTACAAAAATATGTTAATATTTTACAGGCCGCATATCTGGGTCCATTCGCTCCACCTGTTACGAAGATAGAGAGTGCTGTAGAAGAGACCGAGGGTTTTGGAAGCCGTGCATTGTCCATAAAGGAAAATCTTCAAAACTTTGTTGCAGGAATTTTCCAAGTTTGTAATGAATCACATATTATCTATATGATTCTAGCTTTAGGTAACACTAGATACTCGTATAATCAATAATTTTATTTACTATCTTGCATTTGAATGAATGAAAAATTATATATTTGACAGAATGTTATGTAATGAAAATATTACACAGCTAGTGTATTTTCATTACATAACATTATTCTGTCAAATTATTTTTTCATTAATTTAAATGCAAGATATTCCAGCCGCGGTTCCGCCCGCGGAGCGTATTTCGTTTATCGCGCAATTATTTTTCGCAATTGGATAAAAACTATCTATCTATGTCCGGGCCTCAAACTATTTTCATGCCAAATTTCATTTAAATTGGTCCAGTAGTTTTTAAGTTTATTCGTTGCAAAAATACAAATCTTTTTTCTTTATAATATTTGTGTAGAATATAGATAGATATATATGACATAAAACATCTACGAATATATCAATCAAGACAAACTTTTAGGAAATATATATTAGGTGATAAGTTATTATACTTGGTAGGTAAAGCATGATGCGTCAAAGTGGACTCATCTCAGCAAAATGCCGAGTGTCATATGCACTCGACGCTGTGTTTCAGCCTAATCATTTATGGTATTACGAGAATATTACGGGCAGTGGCTACCTATGTGTATTTGCCAAGTAAGTAGGTATTTGCTTTAAAATGTCCTACTTGTTTACCTACCTCCGTGTACATGGAAGACTTGTAGTAAGTATCTTTTATATTTTTCTTTTATACAAGTGTTAGGGCAATGCGATAGTCTTTCTGGGAATCAAAATGGATGCAACTTTACAGTGGGATCCTCATATACATGTTCTATCAGGAAGTCTTAATTTTGCTGCATTTGCAGTTCGTAGGATACATAAGACAGAAAGTTAACAGACGTGGCTACTGCTGGGTTAGTTTATTTTGCGTAGGTACTTCCACAGTATTGATGTAGGAAGCTGCTGCTGAGATAGAGACAACCTTTATCTTACAAAAGCGTCCAATTCTAGCCATATATAGGTATTAAATGAATCTCATAGAATCTAGACCTAGATAATCTTTTAAAGAAATTGATATTTTAACTTTGAGAAGACCATGAAAAGATCCTTTTAAGGGAATTGTGTGCGGTTTTATAATAAAGTTCCTAAATATATCACAACTCTACAGAAGGAATAATCGCATTACGCGTGAAAAAAATTTTGGTTCAGAAATCTTAATACACAGTTTGTGATCAGGTACTCAAACGACAAAAATGCTTGAACAATTACGGCTCTGCTAAGCTATCACCTGTCATTACGTAATTTAAACAAATAAAGCATTATTTGTATTATTTAGTTTATAACACATTGTTAAAAGAAGTTTAAAAAGAGTGGCCCTGAGTCACTTGATCGTTCTTCTCGCAGTGGCTCTATAAATGTTTTTTGCTGAATGTGGCATTACCTATATACCATGTTGAATATTTTAATGATAAACATTTGTAATTAACCTACGAGTACATAAGAGCGTCGTAGACGCCTAGATGAATTAAATGTTTCTAACTTTGAGTTTGGATTATGAGACACTCAGGAAATCGCAATAGACCAGCTCTTATATGACATTCATTCTGCAATTTTATAACTCTTAAACTCTTTGACAATTTGTATCGTAGCGTAGGTACTAGAATAACCACGTTATTAAAAACAACGGCAAAAAAGATTTCGATAAAATTTAAATAATGGGGTGTATCTGCTATACCTATGTACATCGTTACATGCTCTGCCGCGCGCCCCAGCTAGGTAACTGTAATTATCAGAAAGTTATTTCAAATAAGTGGAAACGGAAATTTATTATAATCTGAAGGCTACGCTAAATATCAAGAACATCGCGATATCTAAACTATGTACTCACTCAGCTTGAAATATATATTCACAAAATCTATCGTGGAATTTGTGAACTAAGAATGGTTATACTTACAACTGGTTACTTGTTACGAATCTAGAAGTACGGCACTGTGCTCCGCCTTGTCGATAATAGCCTCGCCTTTGTTTAATTTATATAGCTTAGACATTGTCGCAGCTTATTACACTATATTGACACAACTGCCACAACGGAAAATAGAGAGACCCATGAGAGTCCTTCTAAACTTTCCAAATCATATGTACCTACCTAATAGCTTAGAACGCTTAAATAATTTGCATAGGTATCTTAAATTTAGTTAATAATGTTATATGTAGGTTTGAAAATGATTAGCTTCTAGCAAAATCGTATTTTTTGCTGTAAATCCGCCAAAATGTTCGAACGCATGTTGTTTTTATTTCAGCCCAAGCCCATTGTTGACACTATTAGCGAATCGGAAAAGTACGGAAACACGGGGGATAAATTCTACGGGCCTGGTCAGGCGCTGGTCAAGGGAGCTTCAAACGTGTCGAATGTGGTCAACTCAATTTTAGAGGTGAGGAGTTATTTATACTGTTTACCTGTTGATGAATATGTGGTCACTAATTTTATGCAGGTTAGAACTAGCTTTTTGTACAGAATGAGAACTGTTATCTGCGTGGCGACTGTTTTTCTCATTTCTTATTACGGTATAGCTAATCAGGCGAACACAAATAATTTAACCAAGCTGTAAAGCAGTAAAGATAGGAAATCAAAACTAACATCCACAGTGTTCTACCTCTACTTAATTATTTGAAACACTTATTTCTTTTTTATAAAAGGTATGTATCACGGGATTATTTTATTTATTGATCTAATAACGTCATGAGACAATTACAATTAAATCACAATAAGGCAGAAGAATAAAGACATACAAATTATATACTACACAAAGTAAAAAATAATAAATATTGAATATACAAATAATTGGGCCCGAAAATAAAACAGAAATCAAGGCATGTCATCACCCTCAAATGAATTGTGAGGGTTATTACATTTCTATTCCATCGGTCTGGTACATTTTGGCAATAGGTAATTCCTAATAGCTAATTTCATGAATTTCCAATCGTCAAAAAATAAGTCACAATCAGTGATGTGAGTGGTGGGATAAAATTCTTAGAATATCATGCATATCGCGAGTCATTATTAGCGGCAATTTGAATATAAAATTCAAATCACGTGAAAAACGTAGGTGTCCGACGGGAGATTTGGTACCCGTGGAACACTTAAGGAACTAATATTTTGGATGGCACTGTTGCGTATAGCTAGCAGTGTGTTCCGGCAGCTGTCCTTATAGCCAGTAATTCTAGGCTAGCCTGAACAACATCTTCGACCACATCATCACTTAACACCACGTGATATAGTTGACAGCTATAAAAGGCTAGCCTATCAGCTATAAAAAAATAAATATTGATTGTAACCTATAAAACATATTCATATAATATTAAAGACACTTTAAAAATGTTTCTATTCCACACAAGAAAAAGTTCTCAATCGTACGCTTGAAGAGTCGTCCTCCTGATGACGTGCAGATCGAACACGTCGAAAGTTCGTCCGGTTTGTCTACCTGGCGTTTATGACATTACGTGGGCTTTACAGGAAAATCAAGCGTAATTGTTAACAAGCAATTTTTAAGCTTTTATCTAAAATATACATTTAATGTGGTCTTAAAAATATGCATTTCTGCAAAGTGAGGCCCCAACCTATTAATTACATATTTAAGTATATGTGCGTAATTTTTGCAGACTATTCTCATCCACGGTCTATATTTTAATATGTTAAACTGTACTCGTAATAACATTGTAATATATCGGCGTTTCCAGATTCCAGGAGCACTTTTGAAGACCATCGCGCGATCGACCACAGAAAAATTAAATAACTTGGGGGGAAAACTCATCGGGCTGTAGTATAATAGTATTAAGATAGATATTCTGAGAAAACGGCGGAGTGTGTAAATAATAAATAATATGTATATTTAGTCAATGTTTTTATTCCCCAAATTCCTCAAATCCTTCATACCTGTTTATAACTTTGCCTTCGCTGAATAAATACAATGTATTCTAAATTATAATATAAATATTATTAAATAGTTACCAACACATTTATAGGTAATAGTTTTAAATATAAAGTAAAACGCTAGGTACAAAATATTAAGATAGGTAGGTATTTTTTTAAGCCTGAGATTGCTTTTACTCGTGTAGGCAATATAATAATACTGTTTAAGGTGTGCATATCTCCTGTGATTTATTTTTTCCCTAGGTAAACTAAACAGGGAAATAATAATATTTCATTGAACATAAGTATAATTATTAAAATTTTTATTTAACAACATGTAATTTTTCTGCTTTATATAAACTAAAAATGTGTACACATAGGCATCTGTACAAACCATATTTCGTCTTCAAGTGGAAGTGTCTTTTACGCGCACTAAGTTGGATTATTAAATGATGTAGTGTAAACATAACTTTTAATCCATTACATTAATCATCTGTTTAGTAATAACAAATAGAAAGCAAAACTATATCTCTTCTATGAAAAAAATCGTTAACATTGGTAATGAGCAATACTCTCGCCTAATCACAGGTTCTTCAAATGTTTATTTCAAATTAATTCAAACAAAAAGTTTTGGAACCTTCAAGTTTTGAGCCTGCGGTTTAGATATTATCCCTGTGGCCTATAAAAAAATATAGATATAAATCGTCAAACCGTCAAAAATATAGATATAAGTCGCAGTACTTATATTAACGCGAAAAATAAGACCATCTCATGTGATACCTGTAATTGCACCCAGTCTGGCGCTCTATTTACCAAAATATGCTGATATTAGAAAACAGAATGGTGAAATTAACAGCGTAGGCAATCAATTCATTATCCTGCAAATATTGGCAGATCCGCCGCTCGTATTGTTTCCTTCTTTTTAATTCGTTACTGAAAGTTACACTAGTTGAAATGTCATAACTAATCACTTTCCACACGTATGTACTATTGTTAATATGAAGTAGTAAAAAGCCTACAATAAGTACAAATGGACGTGGCGAGCTTCATATATGAGACACATTGAGTACCTATATTATATTACTTTGTGTTTAATGGAAAATGGCTACAGATGTGTATGGGTAATACATATTCTATTTTAACTATTGAATAAGATCAAATACATCAATAGACAAATTTAAATCTAAAATACCGATACAACCTTATTAAATACAGCGATTATAATTTGATAACGTAATAATAGAATCACATTCTTTATGATTTAATACTCGTACTACGGTCCTTACCTTATAATATCAAAATTTGAAAACATTCATCCAGATATTAAGAATCATATTTATTCAAAATAACGTTAACTACGTCTTCAAATCATCTAATAAAAATGTAAATAATTGTATCATCAATGTAAAATACTTTAAATGATTTCCGTTTGATCTTTACATGGTAATTATTGGTAAAATGCAGAAATTAGTGTATTTAAACCCTACACTGACACCTTAAATCGAAATAATATAATAGTGCCCATTTAAGCCACAAATAACTTGAAGATCGATATAAGATCTTTCCTGTTGAGATATTTTAGACTGGACCACAGCCTAATATCTGGCGGAACTAAGAAAAGCAAACAATTGAACATCGTGCCCAGATTTCATTGAACGTTATATGGATTAAATTGTTTATTTATGCAATATGAGATATGTGTAAATCATCCGTATTAGCGCACAGTTTCCATGCGAAGAAAAGTACTGCCGGGGCCTGTGTCTAAAACTATAACGGTGCTATACATTACATTTAATAAAAAATAAACTTCATTACATACTTTTTTATTTATACACTACATAATACATTGTATAAAAAAGAGAACATCAATATTATGTATTTAAAAACAATTATTTCCATGTAATGCAGACGTATGCATATGTAAGAAGACATTTTATGAAAACGTATTTCATTATGTACTACATACGATATTATTTAATGACGATATAAAAAATGTATAATGCGTGGATGTATAATAATGACATGTGTATAATAAAAATGGCTTTTACACAGTTCGCACGTTAGGTTCATTTATCTGGTCTGTGAACTGAGAATATTTATTCTTAATATATCTGGCGTATTAAGGTTGAACAAGCCGGCCATACAAACGTGGTAGGGTGATAACTTCCTTATTTGAGATATTAGATCCAGAATTAAGCATGATACCGATTGATCTCGTCATTAACTAGGCTTGTATGATGCCGAAATTTCAAAAGGATAATTAAATTGAAAGTTATAGCCGAAAACTTTATATAAAAACGTTACGAGGCTCATAATTCTCAAGTTAATTATTTTATTAAAAAAAACGTTTGTTTTTTTTATGCCTGATAGGTTAGCGTTTGACCACTATCTCACCTGATGGTAAGTGCTGATGTGGTCGAAGATCTTGTTCAAGCTAACCAAGAATTACTGGCTCTCAAGGACAGCTGCCGGAACACACCGCTAGGTGCTTGGCGACAGATTTTCTACTTGGGTGGTAGCTAGCCAGGCGGGCGTAAAATGCCCTACCACCATGCTATTACGACTGCCATCCTAAGACAACAACCGGGACCGACGGCTTAACGTGCCCTCCGAAGCACGGAAGCGCTCAGTAGTAATGTCACCTGCGGTCACCCATCCAACTCCTCACCGCGGCGAACGTTGCTTAACTTTGCTGATCGATTCGGAATGGGTAAGCAAACTTCGCTACGAGCGCTTCAATAAAAACGTTACGATATAAGCCTAGGTAATAGAGAAATGAATCGAAATCATGCTTTGTTTTGGACCTAAATCCTCAAATAAGGGAGTGATCGCCCTACGTCGTTTGTATGGAGAACTGACTGGCCAATTCACCCAACAGATTGTGTGGAAGACCGATTAAATATATGTATTGATGTTTAGTTTATTTTTATTTGGTGTATTAACAGTTTGTGTGGAAGACTAAATCAGTGTATTGATGTTTAGTTTATAGTTTTTTCCGCGTATCAACAGCTTGTGTGGAAGACAAAATAAACCTATTGATGTTTACAGTAACGTTTCGTATTTAAACATATTTGAATTGGCAACTAGGCTAGCCTGAATATACATAATTGAATATACTATATCCAGATGCATTAATATTGATATGGAATAATAGTATTTAATTTAGTATTTTTTTTTAATTTTTATTATCGTATAATAGTTTCGGCGCGGCCTACCAACAAAATAAATGAAAATAATTTCATATTGCGAAACATAAATCTTTTTACTATTATTTTTAATCTTTTCAAAATAATGACGGCGAGATATGCGTGTTTCCAATCAGAGTTGTCTGTTTAAGAAAAATAAACATTTATTTTCGATAATTAAAAAAAAACATGATAAATTTTAAATCAAAAAACTATTATAAAGCTATATCTGAATCGTGTGTACTGTAAGCACATTATTGGTAAATCTGATTTGCGCAATTGGTACCAATAGCGCGCTCATAGCTGGGCCGATTAGTACGAAGAACACTAAACGTTTGCATGGCTGATACGTGTGATGTCATCAATGGAGACATTTTTTCTCTCTATACGCTATGTACTCACGGATAGGCACCGTGAGCACTCCGTGCAGAAGCGCACATATCGGACCAAGGATTGGCTTGCTACTTACAAATTAATGCCTCAACAGTCATAATAAATAAAAACTGAAGAGTAAAAAATCTGAGACCTTTTACAGTTGGTTTACAGCTCGTAATTCTCTCTCAATTAGTCTATCAGTTTTTTGTGTAGGAAAGCAGGTTATGTGTTTGTTTAAATGAATGATGTCATATGCACGCTTATGCTTGGTCCGAATTGAATAATGTAAACCGCCGTCGTATGAAAATCAGTCCAATCGTTAGTATTGAAAGTAACTTTGGTACTTTTGGAGCATTTCGTACTGCACCCTCTGAATATCTGCTATATTTGTTAAAAAAAAAAAACACATTTTTAATAAATCTGTCGCTTGGTGGTTAATGGTTTAATCTGGTTTAGTTGTCACCCAATAATTATCAATCGTAAAATTTTACCGACATAGTTCATATCATACAAATAACAACTAAAAAAGACAGATATTATTATCCAATCATTGGTCTCTGGATAGTTGATCAGTTACAGTTTTATAATAGAAGAAATACATATAAAAATATTTACATAAAATCATATTTTATGCAAAAATCTTTATATTGATAATATATATATATATACATATCTTACATAATATATCTTACACAATTCATACCATGTTAAACATCTAATCTTTAAGTAAAATGATGTTCACTGAATGTATAATAAAAATCGTGGACTAAATTACACATAGTATTCTCAGTAAGTTTATACTAAATAAAATAAACATTACATTCGACAATAAAGTTGAAGACTCAACATAACTGCAACATCGAATGAGAGTCATTAAAACACCGCTTTACACTATTTAAGTTCCTGTCAATATAATATAATATGCTCGCGAGAGTCACTACACCATAGTTCAAGTTTATTCATTGCACTGTACCAAACGGCGCAAAGTTCTCGGTTACCGATGTTCATTAGTTAAGCAGATGTTATATATGACACATTCACAAATATTTCATATTCTGCATCAAAATAACGCCGTTTATTGTGGTGTTATTGATCATGATTGAATGGTAAACAAATAAAAACTCGCATAGACAACCGAGAGCTGCGCTTTACGAAGAACACGCGTCGAGGACAGACAATACATCCGGTAACTCGAGTGTCAAAGCTGAGAAAGTACCGACGGTATCTGTCTCTGTAAAAGTTGACTAGTTGTGTTCCACCGAGACGAGCACATCACAGGCTGTAAAGAAACGAAGCGTCTAAGCTTCATCAACGACAATATCATCGCTGTCGGTGACGTAGTCTAGGACTTCGTAATCGATGAGCTTGTCGGATCTTAAACGTCAGGGGCGTCCTATTCGGTGCTGACTCCGAGCATTATCGACAATCTCCTTGTTGTGGGACAAGACCTGTTCCTGGAGTTTGGGCGGGAGGTCTTCTAGGGAGAGGGCATTGCCTTCTTCTATGTCTGTGCGCCGGTAGAAGAGGACGTACGGAGTGCAGCAGCGGCTGAGTTTGTTGACCTCGGCCTCGTTGGCATCGGTGACTTCTTCGTCGTTATATGAGTGCCAACCATCGTTGTCCTTGCCAAGTGTGTAATAGTGACCAGAGTCGAGAGTAGTGCCGGCGTGGACTACTGCCGCGAAAAGCACGTAATTCGAGTGCACGGCTTGCGACCGCACCGTCGGCACGGTGATCGTGTAGTTGTGATGCATCTTGTGCATTAGCTTCGTTTGGACTTGAAGCTTTGGCTCGAACCTGTACAGTGAATTTCTTAATCAGTATGAAGTATATTATACAGTAAAAATATTGAGTTTAGTATAATGAGCAAAGCATCCAAATCTAAGGGCATACTCAAACCAACTGTTATAATAATAAAATAACAAGGACAAGCAATGTTGGTTTAAGAACTATACTTGGTGTATCGTAATAGGATTTAATGAAGGAGTGAATTTATAACAAAAAATACCATCTAATAAAACATGCAATTTTTTTATAATGTTAATTTTAACTTCTGAACGGAAGTGTTGGAAGGGGAAGACCTAGGCGAACGTTCCAAAATCAGATTGAAGATGTTCTGAAAAAAGGCCAGGTCAGGAGTACCCTAAACAGACGCTTATGTATGAAAGGATTGATGAGTGTAGATGAAGCGAATATGTAAGGATCGTAGCAAGTGGAAATCTGTGGTCTCTGCCTACCCCTACGGGAAAGAGGCGTGATTTTATATATGTATGTATGTAATTTTAACTTCATTCGTCATATTTATATAACATTGTAATTTTGTATACTCAACCGTTACGTGAAAGCTGTATAATTCATTATTAACTAATTATTTGGTCCAAATTAATCTTTTTGCCAAATTAAGCCACAGCGGCAGATATATATCATCGTATAAGGCAGACATACAGTTTAAAGACGAGAATTCAGCTACCTAAAAATTGACTGGATTATTTTAAAATAACATAAAATACAAAGTGCTCACTTGAAATTCTTGAGAACGATGATAAGATACTTGGGGGTAGTTTCTACGAGCACGCTGCGTTCCGCATCGCGGAGCACGCCACACTCACGGCATTCGTACTTGTTCTCCCCAGTAAGTGTTTCCTCCGAGCAGTAGAAATCGAGAAGGTTCTGGACCGAATACTGCCAACCTTCAGGTTTCTCCGGGAATGCGAGTTGGAGGTCGCGGAAGACATCACGGGAGAGAGACGACGAGTGACATTCTGTGCATTCGACTCGCGTTAGCAGCACTCCACCAAACATGCTGTCGATGAACGAATCTCGTCGCAGGAACGGTTCTGTACTACGCACGCGCTTCTTAGGCACTACGCTGTCGATGTCCGCCGCAGAGCGCTTGTTTGAGCTGCCACTAGGACCTGGAATATATTCAACAAATGCATGAAAATCAATATCATCCTTCTGCCCTACACGCATGTGGGATCAATACAATATATTGCTCTAACAACACAGCGACCAATAAGAATATTAAAAAAATGAATATGATCTCGCTAACAACACGCAGTACAACACAAGGACACAATTGTAAAATGTTTTGGCTACAGTTTTGTGGCCAGTGACCTTGCTACAACTTCCTCTCAACTCTTAGTACTGGCTCTCAGTGATGGACCTACTACATGTCAATCACACTTAGAATACCATAGGGACACAAAGCAAAAGAACTTTTAAAAACGCATCGTAAGTCAATGTATTAAGAATTCAAATTCAAATTCAAAATCATTTATTCAATTTAGGCGTCTACGACGCTCTTATGAAGGTCAATTAAAAATTTTAATATTGAAATATTCTACATTGTACTGCCACATTCAGCAAAAAAAATTATAGAGCCACTGCGAGAAGAACGGGCAAGAAACTCGGGGCCATTGAATGAAACATGTCTTCAATTCTTAGAGCCCATTACACACGTCAACAACTCCGGTCTATCTCTCTAGTCTTATAGAGTTGTCCCATCATGGGACATAGCCTAAGGGGTGCCAGGCTAGAGATGTTTTATAGTTAATTGTGGTTTGCATATTACCATTTTTTTTCAATTTTATTTTATGTATAAAGCTCTTGAACGCTAATTAAGCGGATTTAGCGATCTATTTTTAAGGTATTTGACACTACATTTGATGTACTACCAAGAACCACAAGAAAATAAATCATTATCATATATCATTGGAAATCAACTGTAAATTTGATGCAGTTGTACGTGAACTCATATTATATACCAATAGGGCGTTCGGATAGCCTATCAGTTCCAAAAATAACACTCACAAACGCTACAAATGATCACACAGGGCGTTCGGATAGGGACTTCGTGAGCATATACATCGTTTTCGCTCACCGTTCGGATAGCTTTGAAAACGCTACCAATGACAGAGAAAAGTGCTATTTTTGACCCACGTCTTACCGTGGGATCGTTGTGATCGTTTTTTGACAGCTAACATTTTATGAGATATATTGTTGTTCCTATCATAATGAATAGAACTGGCGATGCCTCCGGCAGATTTAATTACAGACCGATATCTTTGGCTTCAGTTGTTGCACCTATATCTTTAGCTGCAGTTCCAGAAAACGTTATTTTGGGTTTCAGCGGTTGTCAAAATAAGTATAAGACGTTCGGATAGCATACAGTCATTGGTGATCAAAAATAGCAGAAGCTTCTTTCCGAACGCTAAGATACAAATGCCACTTTTGAAACTGCTACAAACGCAACCGAGCCAAAACGAACGCACCACAAGATGTGTCATTCTACGATACCTAAGATCAACAAACATGGCCTCTCAGAACAGTGACACTAAAACTAGAATTACTGGCTCTCCAGGATAGCTGCCGGAACACACCGCTAGGTGCTTGGCAACAGATTTTGTAGTTGAGGGTGGTAGCTAGCCAGGCGGGCATTCGCAAAATGCCCTACCATCATGCTATAACGACTGCCATCCTAAGACAACAACCGGGACCGACGGCTTAACGTGCCCTCCGAAGCACGGAAGCGCTCAGTAGTAATGTCACCAGCGGTCACCAATCCAAGTCATGACCGAGGCGGACGTTGCTTAACTTTGCTGATTGGTTCAGAATGGCTAAGCAAACTTCTCTACGAGCGCTTCACACTAGATGAAAGATCGTTGATGTTTTTGGCACGTATGGTACAGTGATTGCAATAGTGGCATTAGACGAAATATTTAATACTTACAATATAAATAAATCTGTGATATCTTACCTAAGTATAAATTGTAGGTGACACCCTTATTGCAGACAAATCATTATCTTAGTATGACAGAAATGCCAACACGGATAATAGAAAAAGGAACAGTAAAAGGCTTTGATGATAATGGGACTTTTAGAAACATAAGAATGATGTCACTAGCTCCATGGAACTACTGGCAAGAAAAAGGTGTTAGTTGTCCCATCATGGGACAACACGACGAGAATAATGGGATATATAGAACAATTCTTAGCGCACAATCAATACCCGTTGTTGAATAAATCTCTCTCCTATTTGTAGCGTTTTTGCTATAATAGCCCGATTGGCAGGCGTCTTGGGGATCGCAGGTGATCAGAAGGCGTTGCTTCCCACATTCTGGTATTATTCACTTCATTGGCTCTTACAACCTCCACCGGAAGATATGGGGGGTGAATTATTATATCCCGCCACTCCGCAGACGATTCTTATTGTTAGTGCGCAGTGCCACAATGTTTCCTCAATTACTGACGCCTATTCCACTGATCTGGGAAATTTGGTTAATCTACGCTTTTGTGCATTTCCAATGTTAATTAATTGGTACTAACACATGTTGCTTCCACTGCCTCCAGGACGCGGGGACACCGACCGTCGATTGAGCCCCGCCTCTGGAGCTTCGACCTCACTGCAAAATATACATTTAAGTTTATTCATAATATGATATCATAGCGCAGTCTATTTTTATTATTAATTATTATTATTATTTATTAATTTCATAAGATCAAGATTATGAACTATAAACTATTCGCATAATGACCTGTTTTATTTGTATATGTAAATGAGATAATCACTGATTTTATGTAACGCATTGCATTCTCAGCAAAGCAATCCCTTAATATTTTTTATTTATATTAAGATAGTCAGTGGCATGTCTACAGCTGGTCTAGATATTATGAAAAAAATAATTTAACCGCCTTAGTTTTGGAGAAGAAGACTGGTGAATACGAAACGTCGACATCATGAATTTAGTACCTATTCCTCGAACGGAGCGCGACTCAAAGCTTTATTTTGTAAGGTATATATGGATTATTTGAATCTAGTCACAAAAAAAGATGAAAGCGAACCGGTTCTCTTTCAACTATTATACTAGACTAGTAAAGGTAAAAAAACAAGGCGTTCACAATAAAATTTATGTTTAATAAACTACCCTTGACTATAGACCATAACGAAACCAAACAAACTTGAGTTTGAAAAGAAGATGAAATCTTTTTTTATTTACATGCATTATATTCTTTAAAAGAATTCATGGATACGACATGCGTCTAACGGAAAATTCATTCCTATATAAATAATTAGATACAATTAGCAATCCATTTGACTGCATAGGCTATAATGAGATCGACTAACCAAATACGGATTTAAAATGTATATTTTGTAATTATTTAAGTATCACAACTTCCTGACAATTATTTTTATTTATATTGCAAATCATATTTACTTGGACATCTCAATTTAGATAAGTTTATGATATAATAATTATTTTTCACCCAGATTTGTATAACTGTAAATTAGACTTACCTAATATAAGTAACATTGTTATAAGGTCAATAAATGAAATATGAATTGAGTGAATGTCATGTTTGAATTGAGGCCATAGGCTATTGGTTGAGTGAGTTGAGTTGCAATATAGACAATCGTGTCTAAGAGTTCCGATACCTACTCAATAATTAATCTTTTTTATATAACGCGACCGAAAGGAGGAGGGTTCTCAAGTCTACATGTATATATTTCATTTTAATTTTGATATGTATGCTTACGTATTATATTCAATTTTACTGGATAATCAGATCATAATTATGACTTTTTAATTAGAGCCTTCTTATAAATTTAATCATTAAAGTTTTATCAACATTGGCCATTGGGACTCACAATTAACTTTATAAGTCTATATCTTATATATGTATATTGTATATAGATATTTGCATATGATGAATTTAGTACCTATTGCCGATAGATCACAATATTTTGGGCGAGTGATAAATCAACCCTGTAGTGTACGTATCATGTATCACAGAAAACATAAATAGTAGCTAGGAATTCAATAAAGTCCATCCGAAAAACATAACAAATTAGCCCCAGGTGACACAATTTTTTTTCATTACCTATAAAAAAAATAAAAACCTAATCGAAACATGTATGTATGAATATTATTAAATAATAATAAGTATAAATTATCCATTTATATATGCACTTAATAGCACGAACGCGAACCAATTAAATGAGAGCAACTAAAACTCCCATATTAACCAAATTAAATGTAATCTCCTCTGTCCGCTAACGGCCATTAATCTTATATATGAAAAACACGGGTGTTTGAGCGTGAACTTACTATGAGTCGATATCGCTATCGACAATGTTTGTCGTGTGAAGCGTGACGCGACCGCGGCGAACGTACCACACTCAAAATCCTGAGGAAGGCTTCCGGTAGAAGCCGAAACATTGTCGATATTGATATCGACTCATAGTAAGTTCACGCTCAAACACCCGTGTTTTTCATATATTAGATATAAATATGAGCGTAAGTTTTTAGGCCATTAATCTTTTTCGGACGGGTGTGAAGAAATAGTACATTGTTTACCAAGGTAGCAAACAACCATTTTAAATGTGAGATTGTTTCTATGAATCAAGAGTTTCTTTTGAAAATCTCATCATTTTAATTTTATTTTTTGCGCGGCAATAAAAATTTCTGAAACACTATATTCTAGGATATTTCATTATTTTCGGATGAGAAAAGAACATTTTATGTACTTTTCTCATAATTAAAATTTGGGTTTCGTTCATCTGAATAGGTCTGAATCTTCATTTTTCGTTTACTCTGTTAACGTCAATATAATTGTAACTTCCGGTTCGTACCTCACAACAACGGATGTGGACTGACTGGCGACGCTGCGCCAACGGTGCGAGGAGAAGTGAGAGGTGTTGAGAACTGCCGGCTTCGAGTAGTCAAAATTAACATCGGAACAGTGCTCGAATGATTGCAACAACTCGAATAGGTACCTGAAACAGATATTATTATAGTGAGTTCTAGCATGGTATTCGGTAGGTGGTAATATGCTCACTCCAATTACATGGGACCTAAAAATCACTATGAAACGTGGATGTAAATACACATCTTTTTTTATCTTCTTCGTCAGATATACATATATGTGACAATTCTTATTTATTGTTTTTTTTTATCACAGTTAGAGCTATCACACTTAGAACCTATTTCAAACTATCTCTAACCTACTAAGATATTGTAAATTATTTTTACAGCATGGTACAGTACTCGATCAATGGAAAACACAAATAATTCTACCTCTCTTAAAACCTGGTAAAATTGATTCAAAGTCAAAGTCAAAATCATTTATTCAATTTAATCGTCTACGATGCTCTTATGAAGGTCAATTACAAATTTTTGAAATATTCTACACGGTACTGCCGTAAAAAAAAATATAGAGCCGCTATAATTATAGAATTATATATATAAGGTGACTATTAATTCATCAACAATACTGCGGGGGATGGTGTAGAATCGATAACTGAATGTGATCCACTCATAATTAATTTTCACATAAACAAAATTAATACTAACTATTGCCTAAGCTGTGGCGCGTTGACTTTGAGAATGATAGCGACGACAACACTCGCGGCCGCCGTGGACAAGACTCACACATACACACGCGTTCTACATATATATTTCAGGGGTGTGGTGGGGTTCTCATCCATACTCCCAAAAACTTTCATACAATGCCATAATTAGAAGCCACTTCGATTGTGGCTCATTTCTTTTGAACACTTGTAAGAAATATAATCAAGCCAAAATTTCCAGCCAACCAACCATCAAAATGCCTGCATATTACCCTAGGAGCCATGAAGTCTTCACCCATCAATGCAATGCAAGTAGAATGTGGCGAGACACCCTCAAACATTGGTAGGCAATTTCTTTAAAATTGCAAATTGATTCAAAATTTCAATCACCCTCCCATTCCAAAATTAAAGCTTCGTCTTGACCTTTATGATTCTCTGAACATGGATAGTCTCCCATGCATTGTTATTAGCTATATTAAATTTACATAACTACCAGATCCTTTGTATCAGTTTCCCCTAAATTCCCTTTTCGCAACTTCTTATGAGGTACTTATTTCTGAGCCTGAAATTTTACTATATTTTGGCATTGGTAAGGACTGTCTTACCGCCCGTGTCTTAATCAGTAAACGGATTTATACCCAATACAGAGGTTGGCATTATTTGTTCACAGTTGCATCCAAACCATCATTAATAGTGTGGTTGGTGCAGCAGTATTGTTTCCATCTTCCAAAATTTATTTTAAGTTTCAAATGCCCTTCATACTATTCCATATTTTCTGGTGAAGCCCTGGCATTACTGGAAGCAGTCCTGTTTGTCAAATCTATGTGATTTTTTTTCATAATTCTATAATCTTATCCGATTCCAGAAGTCGTCTTCAAGTATTTTATCCAATCCATTTCGTTAAAAATCTTGTTTCCCATTCATTTTAAAAGTTAGAGAGTCTCTTTTTAATTGTCATATCTTTCGCATCGTCATTGTTCTTGCTTGGATTCCAGGTTTGAAGCAGTGATGGCTCAGTGGCATTGGCTATGGACTGTCGCGCAGCAGGTCCATGGTTCGAATCCCGCCGCGGGCTTGAGCTTCACCGCATGGTGGAAGGGCTTTTTTGTGAATGTCCGCCTGGCTAGCGACTACCCTCAAGTTGAAAATCTGTCGCCAAGCACCTAACGGTGTGTTCCGGCAGCTGTCCTTGAGAGCCAGTTATTCTAGGTTAAGCCTGTTATCACCTTCGACCACATCATCACTTACCATCACGTGAGATTGTGGTCAAAGGCTTGCCTATCAGCAATAAAAAAAAAAAAGGTCATTCCGGAATTCCTGGGACTGCAACAGCTGATTCTTGTGCAAAAACTGCTTCACAAAGAGGTTCCCTTGAGCACTTCAAAATATACTCCCATGACTTGTCTTCTACCAAAATTACAGCTGTTTGAATCTTGGTCTAAATATTGGGAAAATACAAAAAAGGAGATATCTAATCCACCATTCCAAAACTCCCTGGTTTTTCAAATTTCGTAAAGCTAATAAAGTAACCACCATCAACACTATGTCCTCTGCGACTGGGTCATGCCTGTACTCCAGTTTACTTAATGACACTGAGGATTAGGGACCACTCATTGTGTTAGTGTGGTCTTGACGAAGGAAACATGGAGCACATTTTCTTTGAATGTTAAAATAGTTGCTATTCACTGTATGATATCCTCCCTCGTGAAGTCTCTCGTCCAACATCATTTAAATGTCTTTTTTCACTTCGTTTTCCCCATTAATCAACCATGTATTGTGTAAATTTGACAATATTAACAAAATTTAATTGTAACTATTGTTTGACATATGTATATATATAGCTGTTATGTACTTGTTACATTTATGTAGGTGTATGTTAGAAATATGTATTTAAGAGATTATTTTAGTTATGCAGTTGTGTCATTTATTTGTTTTAAATAAATCATAATGGTCTTCGAAAGTCTGGTCATTTCCTCATTCTAAATACCTATCACTTCATTCATTCTAAATTAAAGTAATAACTCTACGAGACTTATGAAACTAGCATGAACGGACTGACAGAATTGAGGTAACATTAAACCTTAAAAGCCATAAACATGGAAATAATAATAAATAACACCACCAGATATTTCTAATGCAGCAAAGAACATTTCTAACTAATTATTACCAGAAAAGTCGAGAACACAATATGAAAACGCATACCAGGATTTTATGAATTGTAAATTATCAAGAAGTATATTATTTTCTGAAGATTAGCTTTTAGTATATTTCCAAGAAATATCAGAAAAATTCTAATCTTTATCATCTACTCATAAGTGGTAGGCTGAGTACTGAGTCCATTGATATGCCTGTTTCACATATTTCTGTGAAGAAACGTGGAAATAGGTAAAATAAAGAATAACATGTAAAACCTTTTGGGTAGATCATCTGTACTTTTTTTTAAAGAACTTCATTTTCTCTACTCCTCTTTGAGTCAAGTTAATAAACAGCGAGACCATAAAATTCTTGTGTAAGATGCAAGAGTACGTAAAATACGCAAAAAAAACACACGCTTATAAGACTTGTGATAGTTATCAAATATTATATAACACGAGCGAAGTAGAACGCAGACGCTAACGAAAGCTATGAATAACTTACCCTAAAAACTCTGAACTGTCTTGCTGATTATTGGTGGTGAAGAACGGTGGTTTAACCACCTTGAAGAAATCCACCGGGTTGAGTTTGTTGGTGATGGAGTGCATCATCTTTGCGAACAGGACACCCATCTTAGCCCAGTATGGAACGGAGTTCATTTGCAGCATTACGTGAGTGCTGAATCTGGGAACGAATATATTCACTTTGTACACTTATTTTATCCCGTAATCTTTTCAGTAAAGATTAATGTTAAAACTGTTATAAATTATACATTACAGGTAGGTACATCTCTACAAGTGGCTCATACACCTATATTCCACATCTACAAAAGAATTCTGCCCAGTTATGGGCAGTTCAGTGCTGTAAAGATTTATTTATTTCGGAGACCGACATTTGACTTTTTCAAGTGATAATAGCGGCGAAGATGTCAGCAGGTACATATTGTTGAGAGCCAGGTGGATCTCAAAAGCAGCCGGAACAAATCGTTAATTTTATCACACAGATCATAAACCTCCATTGCCATTGACACTGATATTGTTAAGCTAGCACAAGATATACACTTAGTCGATCGCTATTTATTCTCGCTAGCACATAAAAAAAAAATATAGTTAAAGATATGAGTATGATTACGTATTTCCAAAGGCGTAGAGCTTAATAAAGTTTAATTAAGATTTTTGGAAACATGTTTGTCCACTTCATTCATGTTATACTGTTTATTGTTATACATAAATTAAGCAACTAATTCTAACAATCGCATTGCAATATAAACGGTATTAAGGTAATTAAGTAGGTATTAAAGGCGGCTAAGCGACACTCGGTTCGGTGCCAATGCAGGCAGTCCCAATAGGTATCTTGTTAGGGGAAACTTTTTAACTACCTCGTAGATAAGACCTAGTTTTTCGTCCCATTTACTGTTTACTAAGTTTATCGAAATCATCAGCGCCAGTTTCGAGAATACACAAACATATATTATATGGCGTCATGCTTGTTCCTGCATGGTTAGGCAAATACAGAGATGCAGGCATCGACAACTTCAGACCAATATAAAACGAAATAAAAAGATTGCTCGTTTATTGTTGCAAGAATTCGATTTACTCATAATAGCAATCATATGACTAATTAATAGTTTAACGACGTATACCGGTTTTTAAGCAATATTTAAGTAATGTAAAACCTATGTTAATTATATGTGAGTCATTGTCTACCAAATTATGTTGTCTCCACGCCCAGCTTAGCAGTTTAAGGGCCTAATATTTAATAAAAAAACGCAACAAGTCGATGGTTCGATTCCCGCCGCAGGCTTGAGCTTCACAGCATGGTGGATTTTGCACCTGGTTTCTGCCACACACAAGTAGAAAACCTATCACCAAGCACCTAATTATTTGTCCCGGCAACTGTCCTTGAAAGACAGTGATTCTAGGTTAAGCATGTTACCACCTACAACCACATCATCAATTACCATCAGGTGAGTTTTTGGTCATCCAACAGTAATAGAAAAAACAACAAAGCAAGTAGGTCTGCAGTTCGCATCGGACAAAATGGTCAAGAGTATTCAGAAAAAATAATCAACAGTATTAGGAATGAATATGAATGATATAGGTAATAAACAAGGATATAGCATGATAATACAATTAAAATGAAAAAAATATAAAAGGTATCATGTAATTGTTAAGTCTTTACATTATTACTTAACTAGCTAAATCGCAATAATATGTAATGAAAAATATATTAATACACAAATTAAGTCGCTTAAACATTTATCAAGTAAAGGTAAAATTATAGCAATAGCAACCAATTTGAAAATAATAACAAATAAATTCGCTACAGATCTAGTTTTGAACTAACATATATACAACGTTACTACATAATCAGGTATTCTTTTCTCTGTTCATTGAATATAACATATCACTTTTGTAGTTTTCACCCCATGGTGGTAGGGCATTTTGCGAATGCCCACCTGACTAGTGATCACCTTCAAGTAGAAAATCTGTGACCAAGCACCTAACGGTGTGTTCCGGCAGCTGTCCTTGAGAGCCAGTAATTCTATATTAAGCGTTAACACCATCGACCACATCAGCACTTATCATCAGGAGAATATGGTCAGAAGCTTAGCTATCAGCAAAAAAACTTTAAAATTATAGTACTGAATTTCTATTTCAACTGTTGTCAAATTGTAATTCATTCCATTAACGAGCAGGAGACCCACTCATATGCATAGACAGGCAGACAGACTGACACGCAGACAGAGGGCTTCTTTTTGCCCTTTGGGTAAGATACGTTAAATAGCCAACTTATTGGTATGAGTTATATCAGCGGTAGCATCCACTAAATTTTTTTTAATCAAGAAGCGTAGTCACTATTATTGGTGCTTGGAATATCTTTAGTAGTGATAAGACCGCCAATTGTGACAATTGTATCGTAGTTGCTTTTTTTTAACTTAGTAATGGTATTTTTTTTTTATGACGGAACAAGCTTGAGGGCCACTTGATGTTAAGCGGACTAACCTCAGTATTGTCTGAGTGAAGCAATAAAGAGTTATCTATCTATATAATAACATTGACCGTCGTGTAACACCAACCACAGGGTGCAGCTTTTGACGATAATAACGGAACCCTTCAATAGTTGTTGTAATTTTCAAGAAAGTGTCCTTATACAACTAGAAGAATATAATCGTTCCAGGAATATATGTTATGAATAATAAGATTGACATATATTTAAACAGAGGGTATAATAGTATTGGTTTTGTCATGAGTTTCATACATATGCAGAGGGACATTCGCAAATCGCGACTATATCATAGAACAAGAAATTTATATGAACGCCAGTCTAGACATAACACAACATTAAAGAATAATTAAAAAGGGATTCATGCACAACTTCACAAACATATTGAGCAGTAGTGTGGGATAGAAGATATTTCTTTCTCGTATTTAAATAAAGCAACAAGAGTGTACTTACTGCCTAGTGAGCAGAAGCGCTTGCATGACACTGTTCATGTAGCAGGTGTTTCCAAGGTTCAGAAGGCCGACTTTGCGAAGAGGCTGGCATGTGTTGATTTGCTTGGCGCAGACAGATCTCGCCCGCCACGGCGGCAAAAGCAAAAACGAAGAGCCTCGGGTTGCCATATGTTTTTCCAGGCACAAAATCTGAGGAAAGGGGAAACAACTGTTATTTATAAAACATAGTGGTAACATGGCTTTGTGGCAATAAAAGTATATCAAAATAAATTCATCATTCTTTGTAAAGTGCATTATAATTAATAGATTCAGGCGTTACTTTTCGGAAATCCATATTTAATAATGACAAATATTTTTAAAATATTTTAATAAAACACTTAAAAAATACAAAAATATATCTAGTGACGATTCCGAGGTCTTGACTCTGCGACCGCACGATCGAGATTTCTCGACCGTTAGATTCCGTTTATCGAGAAATCTCGATCGTGCGACCTCCTGAGGATGCTTCGTGTAGAATCGAAACGCGTCGAAAAATTTTTCCGGTTTGGCTGCGTGGCGTTTGTGACGTCACGTCGGCTTAGCAGGAAAATTAGGCGGAATTGTCACTAGATATATTATTGTATTTTTTAAGTGTTTAATTAAAATATGTTTTCTTAAAATATTTAAAAAATATTTGTTATTATTAAAGTTCATTATTTTAAATACTTACAATGTCTAAATACTTGTTCTTAAACTCCGCAGTGTCACTTTTGACACCAGAAAGGCCGTCCACCATTTCTGTGAGAATGTCGACGACATTCTGCAACAGTTGCCGACTGAACTGTCCGCTATCCGAAGCTAAATTTGTTAGCACCCGGTCAACGTGCGGAGTGATCTGTAAACATAATGAAAAAGATAAATTAGTACATTGTGTATTAAAGACGGTTTAAATTTTCGCAGATGACAACAGAAATATCTGTTGCCGCTATAACAACAAATACAAAAATGGCCAAGTGCGAATCGGACTCGCGCACATTAAAACAAAAAAGGTAAAAATATGAAGTCTAATGTTGTATAGCTAATGGTACGGAATCCTTCGTGCGCGAGTCCGACTCGCACTTGGCTGATTTTTTTTTCAATGTCATCTGCCAAGTGAAGATAGTTGCTCCGATTTGGATGAAAATTGATATCTGGGTTGTTACAGATGTCTTTATTATGAATTTGGAATTTATATTCAAGTAAAAAAGTTACTCTGATTTGGCTGAAAATCGATATCTAGGTTGTTGTAGACGTTCTTATTCCGAATTTGGAGTTTTTTTTTTTTTTTTTTTTTTTTTTTTTTTTTATTGCTGATAGGTAAGCCTTTGACCACAATCTCACCTGATGCTAAGTGATGATGTGGTCGAAGGTGTTAACAGGCTTAACCTAGAATTACTGGCTCTCAAGGACAGCTGCCGGAACACACCGTTAGGTGCTTGGCGACAGATTTTCCACTTGAGGGTGGTCGCTAGCCAGGCGGGCATTCGAAAAAATGCCCTTCCACCATGCGGCGAAGCTTAAGCCCGCGGCGGGATTCGAAACATGGACCTGCTGCGCGGCAGTCCATAGCCAAAGCCACTGGGCTATCACTGCTTCGAAGACATCTGCCAAGTGAAAGAAGTTACTCCGATTAGGCTGAAAATTGATATCTGGATTGTTCTGGACGTCATTATTCTACATTTGGAGTTTATTTTTCAATGACGTCTGGCAAGTGAAGATAGATGAAGTGTCTAGAAAACACTAAGATATATCGGATAAGAGTAAGAAAATTATGATAATCAATAGGTTATTCAAATCTCCTAATAAATGAGAAAGTAACTCGGTTACCTTTTTACGATGGAACCAATCTTTACAATATAGCTGTAGATAAATTGCCCATATGCCTAGACCTACAAGAAAATATCATTTAGATTTCTCGTACTCAGAAAGTAGTGTTTGTTTGATGCGAGTTGTGTGTGGAAGGCACTGCTTCCCACCTAAGAGCGGGAAATTTCATAGTAAATGCTTCCTTCTCAAGGGCCGATATGTCTAAATTCCTCGTATGGGAATAGATTCCTTTCGACCCTTGTATAACAATCTACTATTTGTGATCATTTGACTATTTAAACGTACTAAGTAAGTACTTAAGTTTTTGTAAATATTTAAAATGTTTGTAAATGTTTGTAACCTTAACATAGATTTTAATGTTGTCCCCTACATTGAAAAGCGGAAAATAAAGTCCTGTGATATAGTAAGTAGGCACATGCTTAAATCAATATGAAAATTCCTACCTAGGTACACTATACTTACATACGTACTTACTTAAAACGTTTAAATAGTCAAATTATCACAAATAGTAGATTGTTATACAAGGGTCGAAAGGAATCAATCCCCTTACGAGGTATTTAGACATGTTGGCCCTTGAGAAGAAAGCATTTAATATGACTTTTTGCCGCCTTAGGTGGTCAAACACTACTTTCCGAATACGAGATATGAGAATGATATTTTCTTGTAGGTCTAGGCAATAATAATATGGGAAATTTATCTACAGCTGTATTGTAAATATTGGTTCCATCGTGAAAAGGTGACCGAGTTACTTTCTCATTAATTAGGAGATTTGAATAATTTATTGATAAGTAATCATTTTCCAACTCTTATCTGATATATCTTACCGTTTTCGAGATACGTCATCTATCTTCACTTGGCGACGTCATTGATAAATAAACTCCAAATGTAGAATAATGACGTCCAGAACAAACTGGATATCAATTTTCAGCCAAATCAGAGTAATTTCTTTCACTTGGCAGATGTTTTCGAAAAAAAAAACAAATTCGGAATTAGGACGTCTAGAACAACCTAGATATCAATTTTCAGCCAAATTGGAGTAACTATTTTTACTTGGAAGACATTGAATAATTAATTCCAAATTCAGAATAAAAACGACTAGAACAACCTAGATATCAATTTTCAGCCAAATCGGAGTAACGTTCTTCACTTGGCAGACGACATTGAAAATAAATTCCAAATTCGGAAGAAAGACGCTCAGAAAAATCTTAATATCAATTTGTAGCCAAATCGAAGTAACTTTTTTCACTTGGAAGACGTCATTGTAAAATAAATTCCAAATTCGGAATAAAGACGTCTATAACTACCTACCTAGATTTTGAATTTCAGCCAAATCGGAGTTACTTTCTTCACTTGGCAGATGTCGTCGAATAATTAATTCCAAATTTGGAATAAAGACGTCCAGAAAACCCTAGATATCGATTTTCAGCCAAATCGGACTAGTTTTGATGTTTAGATTCTTGAACCCGCCATTTTGGATTTATGTCAAGTGCTATTTGATTGATTCCCTGTGATAATTGTTCGAATCTCCCTTACCTATCTCTTACTATTTTCGAGATACGGTATCCATCTTCACGTGGCCGACATCACCTTTATGCAGTATTAATAAACCTATATCAAAACACATAATACATTTGTCAAGAAAAGTTTAGAACTCCAAAAGATGTATGACGCCCCATACAACCTCTTAATTTAGTAGAGAACCATTTTGTACCCTACAAACTACTAAAGCCGGAAACTTTTTACCATAATATAAAAAATATATATATCTTTAGTTTACCAGTTATGTCATGAGAGCTTTATAGACATTACTAATTAATTTTGTACATGTATTATGCACCTAAACCTTTCATTGATCTTATTGATAAGGCCGCCCATTGTAAAGTACCTACAACATTGTCAATTTAAAGTATTAATTCTTTTTATATGTGATAAAATTCAAATAAAATTTGTCTAGAAAGTACCAATAATATAGCGTCAACGTGCATACTTCACGTCGCAATCAAGTTGGCCCTCTGCAGCGAGCGAATCATTGCACGCACACAGCTGCGAATCTCGCAGCTGTGTGCGTGTCAATACAAAGACAAGATCGTTGTCAGTCGAAAGTGCAAGCGGAGCTACGAGCGACTCAACCTCCCCGTGCTACGCTTGCGCATGACCACAGAAAAGAGAAAGCAATAGAAAAATGAAGGGGGCGTGGCCCGCGAGCCTGACATACTCCTAAACAGGAGTATTTACGTCAACGGACTATAATGCTACTGACAGGGAAAGTTACGTTCCTGCACTTTACTACGGTAAATCTACACGTTCGGACTCACCAAACTAGAAGACTTTCGGAGGCGTTTTATTATAAAACACCTTCCGAAATCGCCCCTCAATGTGAGGAGATGAGACAGCCGCCACAACGAAGTTCAAAGGGTTAGCCCCCGCTACCCCTTTGCGGAGTCGCGTGCGCGAGGAACGTCCACATTGACGGTGCAACGATGCAGAAAAAAGAAGAACCAAAAAAGAAGACCGACGCCGACGGGACCCCATCCGGAGCCCCCAGGCACAGCAGCCGCTCACTAGGTCCTGCAATACGGGACAGATCCCTGTCCCGCATACGGAACCAAATAGACCCGGCAGAGGCTGAGCGCTTTCAAGCACAGATAAAGAAGCTTTTTAACCAACGCACAGCCGAAGCCATCCAAAGAGAGAAGAAGAAATGGCAAGCCGCCGAGAAGAAAGCAAGGAGTGGAGAGACCCCCAGTGTCACCACTGACACCGCCGGGCCCTCCAACGCCCCTCCGCCCCCGGCCGCCCACCCCAACATGCAAGCTCTGCTAAAATCCCCGAGAGCCCGCCTTGAGTACGAGGCCACTGTTCTCAACAGCATCATCAACGCTGGCATCACCACCCCAGGATTAGAGGAATCCTTGGTGGAGTACGTTGCCAACAAATCAGCGTCGCTCACCGAGGATGAACTCAACGCCGACGGCCCCGAAGTCTCAGCCGCCAGGCAAACCGCCATGGACCTCTTGCAGAAGATAGACATCCCCGTTCAACCGTCGGCCAATCAGGCCAAGGCCATGAATCTCCGCCGGAAAAGAAGCAGCGAAGACATAGAGCAAGAAGAAAACAAACGAGTCTGCACCCCCAAACCCGGACGCGACTCACTCCCTCAACGTGAACCACGTGATCAACGACGCTCCAGGATCCCGGCACCGACCCTACCCCCGGCGCCCACATCCAGCACACAGACTAAAGGCAAAAGGGAAACAATGTTACTGCAACAAAGCCTCCCCCCAAGAAAACCGAAACTCAGGCAAGTCACACTGTGATCCAGACATCTCAGCCCCTCGTGCCAGCCACGCCCAGCCGAACCTACGCGGCTGCAACCTCCTCCGGTATGACAAAACCAGTCACTACCACCCCCAGACCCAGTACATCTCGCACCATTGCGGCGGACTTCTTCACCGAAACAGCGACACCGCGATCTCTCACTTCCACCACCACTGACAAAAACATGCCGGACCTGGGGCCGCTGCCCCCCCCGGCCCAGGCACAGCCCCTGCCATGGACATCCCACAACCCCCTGCCGAGTTAACCTCGACAACTACCGCTGCAACCCAAGAAACGCAAGACCCAACTAAGAAGGCTTGCAGATACCCACCCATTGTTGTCGAAGAGATCCCTAATTGGACTACACACTTAAGGAATCTCCGAGACAAGCTGGGCCATGCACCAAACGCCAGACCCTTCGGGAAGGGCATACGATTCTCCCCCACGGACGCAGAAGAGTACCGGATGATACAAAGATACCTCAATGACCTTGAAGCATCCACGCCGGTCAGGTGGTACTCCTACTCTCTGCCTGAAGAAAGAGGGATTAAGGTAGCGATTAGGGGATTACCAGTTGACACACCACCGAAAGAAATCGGACAAGAACTTACCAAGCACGGATATGAAACTGAAAATGTGAAGAGGATACAAGCCAGGAAAGGCAGACCTGGCTGTATATTCTTCGCTCTCATCAAGAATACTCCAGGCAACACCCCTGGCATTTACGGAATTTCAGAGCTTCTGTGCATGCCGGGGATCACCATAGAGAGTTGGAGAGGCAGGAAAGGCCCGGCCCAATGCCACCGGTGCCAGGGCTTCCGCCATTCATCAGCCAACTGCCACCGCACACAAGCCTGCGTCATATGTGGTGGCGAACATTTCGCCACTGATTGCCCTAGACCACGCGAAGACCCTCCCACATGCATCAACTGCAAAGGTGACCACACAGCCAACAGCCCCCGCTGCCCCATCCTAAAGCAGGAGTTACGTAATAAGACAGCGGGACCAGCAGCCAGTACCACTCAGAACCAGCCTACCCTCCCACAACCGGTCACCCAAGAGACAGCGGTAGAAGTACCCACCACCTCCGTGACTACCTTGATGGCACCCGCCAACAACCCCACTCTGGACGTAACCAAATCAAAGAAGAAGAAGAAGAATAAGGATAAGAGAAAACTTAAAGAAACAATAACAGACGAGACAGAAACAGCTGTTACCTGTGGTGCCGCCCCCGGTGGAGACATGCCCCCCGGACGCCCCACAAAGACCCATACCGAATATTCCCCGCCCAGCAGAGGGAACCGCCAGCCACTACCTGACCCCAGACCAACTGCGGAAGCTAGCGGAGGTGGACGCAGCCATCTCCGCCTTACAGGAGGTGCGGGCAGCCCTCCTAGCAGGCAGAGACCCCGTGACGGCCCTGCTGACCAGACTGGTCAACAGTCTAACGCAATGAACACCACAACTCGAAGTGACAGCCAACCCCCACTAAGAATTATCTTCTGGAATGCCGAAGGCCTTAGACGGAAAACCCCGCACCTAAGAGAAATTCTTAAACAAGAAAACGCCGATGTTGTGCTTCTCTGCGAAACCAGACTTACACCAGACATAAAAGTCAAATTTCCCGGATACCACACATATAGACAAGACCAACCCACAGAGTCCATACCCTTCAGAGGCTTGGCAGTCCTAGTGCACAGAAGAGTCGTGCACCAACTTCTTCCAGACCTCAGTGATGACCTCAAATCCATCCAAGCTCACGGGATCGAAGTTAGTGTTGACGGCAATATCACACACATCTACTCGATCTACAAACCTCCATCCAATATACTGGACCCCCAAGATCTGAGCAAGCTGCTACACCCCTCCACCGCGACCATTCTGGCGGGGGATTGGAATAGCAAGAGCCCGGCATGGAATTCCACCACCACCAATTGCAGCGGTCGAAGACTTCTCAAAGATGCCGAAGACAAGGGTTACACGGTCACTGGTCCGGAATTACCAACCCACTACCCCCACAACCCCAGCCACTTGCCAGACGTCATTGACCTAGTAGTCCATAAAGGTCTACACAAAACGCCGCACCTCACAGTTCTAGAAGACGACATGGGATCGGATCACCAACCCATCCTAATGACCTTGGAACAAGCACTGGCCAAAGCACCACGACTACCACCTAAGCCCAAAGTTGACTGGCCTACTTTTCAAAAGCTTACATGGGAAAACACGCCCTCAAGACCAACCACTACTTCCACCGACATCGATGAACTCACTGGGGATCTCAACCGCTGCATACAAAATGCACTTACCGGCGCTACAGTACCCAACTGCCCACCCGACTCAGGAAGACTACCTAGCCTACCTCGGCACATACAAGCTCTTATCAAAGACAAGCGCCAGACAAGAAAAGATTGGCAAAGAACACGTGACCCCCTCATCAAGAAGAAGCTCAATTCCCTAATCGAAGAGATCGCACGCGAACTCGACGACCAGAACGCCTCGGGATGGGAGCGGAGAATCGACGACGCTGCGGGAGATTGGGCTTCACTACACAAGCTCTGCCGGCAGCTCCGTAAACAACCCGAACCGATTAGACCACTTATACACGAAGACGGCAACCTCAGATATAGGGCAAATGACAGAGCCGAAATCTTTGCCCAATCTCTCGAAAGTCAATTCAAACCCAACCCGGCTGAAAACCAACTCCACTCATCCTCTATTGAACACCAGATGGGGCAATATTTCCAATCACCACTAGACCCACAGGATGAACCCATGGTAATCAGCCCACGACAGGTGCAAAGAGCACTTCAGCAAGCCAAGCCAAGGAAAGCACCCGGTGCGGACGGAATAGGAAATACAGCACTCCGACACCTCCCATATAAAACAGTGGCCTCTATCACGCGACTGTTCAATGGGATCCTCCGCACCGGTCATTTCCCAACTGAATGGAAGACTGGCCATGTAATTATGATCCCCAAACAAGGCAAGAATATCCGAAGACCCGAGAGCTACCGCCCAATCACCCTCCTGCCAAGCCTATCCAAGGTCTTTGAGCGGATCTTCCTGAACCTCATGACGCCTTACCTGAAGCCTCGCCCAGAACAATTTGGGTTCCGATCTGAACATTCCACGACTCTCCAATTGTCCAGGGTACTGCACCTAATGGCGGAAAACATGAATAAGAAGGAGCATACGGTTGCAGTATTCCTGGACATGGAAAAGGCATTCGACAGGGTCTGGCACGACGGCCTCCTGTTCAAGCTGATGAAAACCGGAGCCCCAAGAAGAGCCATTTTCACCATCCGTTCCTTCTTGAGGGACAGAAAATTCAGAGTCCGAGTCGAGGGCACCCTATCCTCCGAACGTTCCATTGAGGCGGGTGTCCCACAAGGCAGCTGCCTCTCGCCCGCATGCTACTCAATATATACGGACGACCTGCCCACCGATGACGGCACTACCTTGGCCCTGTATGCGGACGACGCCGCACTGATCACCTCATCCTTCAAGAGCCACCACGCAAGTCTAAAAATGCAAAGAGCGCTAGACTTATTGCCTGACTGGCTAATGGGGTGGAGGATGAGAGTAAATGTCACCAAAACCCAGGCCATCATGATAACCAAGCAAAGGATCTCCTCACTCCCCCCAGCCCTTCAACTGATGGGTGCCCCCATTCCTTGGCAGAAGACGGCCAAATACCTGGGGGTAACCATTGACCGGAATCTGACCATGGCACAACATGTCACTAACACAGTGAATGCCACCAGCGCTGCGAGATCCCTATTAAAACCAGTCATCCAATCCAGACTGTCACTACGTGTCAAGAGGGCAATCTATCTGACCTACATCCGCCCACACTTAACATATGCGGCCCCAGCATGGTTTGCCCTTACTGCCGAATGCCACCGGAAGAGACTAAGAACACAGCAAAACCGCTCGCTCCGTCTGATCACCGATGCCCCAAGATATGTGCGCAACTCCACAATTCACAGAGACCTTAAGGTCGAAGACTTGGATAAGCACATAACTGCCCTTACCAAAAAGATGTTCGGTAAAGCCGATGCCTCTGATCATCCACATCTCAAAGGGATCGCTCCCAAGCAAGTCCATACCACACGGCAAAACTACAACCACGCGACATCCTCCTGAACACTGATGAAGCAGACCACCCCAACTCAACATCACCCGCACAAAGGGCACCCCAAGAAAGGGCACTGCCCAACGCGCAGATGACAGGCTGAGTAAACGAACCAGGGCAGAGCCCAACCCAATGACCGGTCTGCACGAATGCAGACCGCGAGCGAGTACCGCGGGAAGAGGCAAAAAGCCTGAAACCGCATCCGCACAAGCCCCGGAGGCAAATGCGAAGAAGAATTGGCTACTGACAGTCGACCTGCGGTTAACGCGCCGCATGCATCTTCGTAAATGTATATGAAAATGCCGCGTTGTGCTGTTATAAATTGCAGATTCAATAGCGATGTCACAAATGTAAAGAAAGTAGGAATATCCTATCACCGGAAAACATAATAAATTATTCCTAAATGTTTTATATTTCGCTAATGAACAAAGTCGGTGCAATCTGACATATAGTGATTGATGATTATTTTTATCGACAAAATGTTGTCGATAAATTGTTGGTCACTGAATGTCGCCTCATTCCAATATCTAATTTGGAGCTTTCTTGTTAGACCTACAAAAGCAATAACCATCTGTTCCTCTGCTTTTAGTGCATATAGAACTTTTATCAGGAAGTTAAAATACAGGTAGATCAGAAGGTTAACATCAATTAAATTAACACATTATTCAAATATTTTCAAGAACAAGCAATTTTTCAAGGTTAGGATTTCAACTTAAACTCTTGTTTTGTGGCTCCTTTAGGCACCACCACAATTTTGCCAATGTCACGTAGTTAGATAGACCATCAAACGAAGGTGATTGTTTAGTTTTAATGAGTTAGAGGTGAGAACTGGCCAAGGCAAAATTGGTGCTGGAACATAAGATATTAGTTCATCTGTCTACTGGACGAACACAAATACACACACCCTCACACATACGTCCTCACACACACACCCTCCCACACACACACACCCTCCCACACACACACACACCCAAAATTTATTATATATAGGGGAATAGGGGAAATAAAGAACACCTGGGAACAACTTTTGGATAAGTAATATAATATGTAGAGAGAAGAGTTTATTTTAGGACAACAGAAGAATATGTGATTCACATTTCCAGGGGTCGAAACTGATTGTACAGTCAAATATACTGATTTTACTGACTGTAAGACTAAAAAATACTGACCTATTACTGACCTTTACTGTCTTAACTTTAATGTCTGATATGTATAATAAGAGGTTTTTTGGCAGAATATTACTCGCAAAAGATAACTTGAGACTTCACATGTAAAAATCAAAACAGAGAATGAGAAACATTCGTTTGCTTGTGGGTAGCAAGATGTAACTGTGAGGCGTTTTTTTTTTAAACCACTATGGTGGCAAACAAGCGTACGGCCCGCCTGATGGTAAGCAGTTACCGTAAGCCGCTTGCAACACCAGGAAATCACTCGCGCGTTGCCGACCCTGAAGAAATCTCTTCACGCCCTTTTTGAAGAACCGCTGTACTCTATCGAGGAAACCACGGCAGGGAGCTCATTCCACAATCGGAGCGTCCGCGGAAGGAAACTCCTTTGAGCCCGCACAGTACGAAACCGTTCTGATTCCAATGTGTGAGGTTGGACTCCCCGTCGATGGCGAGAGTTGCGATGGTGGAAGCTAGCCGTGGACATCAAGTCGAACAACTCTTTAGAACATTCTCCGTTGTACAGACGGTAGAACACACATAAGGAGGCAAAGTCTCTCCTCAGACTAAGGGGCTCTAAACCGCTTGGGAGCTCGGGATCGTCAACAATTCTGATTGCACGTCGCTGAACCGAGTCTAAAGGCCCAAGCTGGTATTAAGGTGCTCCCGCCCACAGATGACAGCAGTATTCCATATGAGGCCGGACCTGTGACTTATAAAGTTGCAGCCTTTCCCCGATGTGACAGTATCTTACATCGCCTCGCTCTGTTGAGCACTCCAAGCTTTTTGGAAGCCAGCTTCACCTTGTCTTCCAAGTGACTTCGGAACAAAACGTCGCTAGAAATGTCGACGCCAAGAATCCGGATGCTTCGACTGAAGTTCAAGGAGGTGTTCTGGAATTGTGGAGCCACAGACCATGGGGTTTTCTTAGTGGTGAACACGCAGGCTTGAGTCTTAGTGGGGTTGAAAAGGACTAGGTTTTGTCGACCACAATGGGAGACACAAGTTAGTACTCTCGATTTCAGACACCGGCCGTTCGCGGCTTTCGTCCACCTCGGAAAGAGGGATATTTGCACGGCCCGTGTAATGGGTGTCCCTTGTACTGTCGTCCGCATAGCAATATTAGCAATGAATGCCGCCAATAGATAGCATATCTTGATATGGAGTAGGAACAGTGTTGGGGACAACACAGAGCCTTGCGGGACGCCAGCACTTATGTCCATGCTATCTGAGCAGCTACCGTCAACGACGCGACGGCTCTTATGCATCTGCTGGACAGAAAGCTGGCAACCATTTGCATAATCCCTTGAGAAGCCCGTATGATGGTAACTTCGTAAGAAGACCCCTGTGCCAGATCCGATCGAACGCCTTCGCCACATCTAGGCTCACTGACAATGCTTCACCTTGACTCTCAATGGCGAGTGACCAACGGTGCGTGAGATACACAAGGAGGTCACCAGCTGAGCGACTGTGGCGGAAGCCATATTGTCGGTCGCTCCACAATTCGTGATCCTCTAGGTATCTCAAAAGCTGCGTGTTGATGACACGCTCCATGACTTTGGAGAAAAGGTAGGTGATGGCGATAGGCCTGTAATTCGTCGGGTCTGATCTGTCGCCCTTTTTAGGAACGAGGTGCACGTGGGTAGTCTTCCACGAAGACGGGACTTCCTTTTTGGTGTAGGAAAGTGCGAAAAGACGCGTCAATCCTGGACACAATTCAGGGGCACACCGTTTCAGTTGACTTCACATTTCTCCTTATGTTTTTTGCTTGTTGCATGTTGTTCTACAGCTTGATATCCCCATCCAATGATAAATATAGCATTATAAATTTATTTAGCATTATAAATTTAATTATAATGCTATATTTATTCATTACAGTACATTTCACTATCATTTTTTAGACCTTTCGACCCCACATGACAATTCCATTTTTGTCAGTCTTTTTGAGCCAATCCTCATTGAAATTACACTTATAATATTTATATTATACAAAATTTTGACAGGGTTCAGTAGGAAAGCCCTATTCCAAAATACTGACTTTACTGACCATTTTCAGGAAAAAATTACTTTTACTGACTGAAGTTAAAAAAACTGACTTTTACTGACTTTACTGACCATTTTCGACCCCTGCATTTCTTTCGTCCAAACCACATTCACAGAGGGAGTTATCCCTAATCTTAAGTTTGGCCAGGAAGACTGGGTTATAGGAATGGTTTAGACGCAGACGGCATATTGTAGAGGTTGTCACTTTAGCTGCTTTTTGGAATTTTGAGAACCAGAGTTTATGGGGAATCTCAAGTTGAATGTTACCATAGAATTCACTTTTTAATATTCTATAAATTTGCCATTTCTGGTTCCAAGGTTTTTTTAAAGATGGTTTTAAAGTAGGACAGATATCTAGCGAGAAAAGTTGGGGAAATGTCCTTGAGAGTCTGTATGAATGGCATTTGTAGCACAAGAGTCAGCTGATTCGTGGCCCACTATACCGGCGTGACCAGAAATCCAGGCTAGGATAACATTTATGCCGTGAGAGCTACATTCGAAAATGACATTTTTTTCTTTTAAATTGGGAACCTAGATTTGTAACGAAATGGGTTCACAAGAATAGATTGGAGGCAGCTTTTGGAGTCTGAAAATATGATAGTTTTGTTCAGATTGTGTGATATATAGATCATCTTAAGTAAATAAGTTACGAGAACTGAAAACTAACTATTCTTTATGTATTCCTAGAATATCGTAAAACTGGTTAATATTTGACATTTTTAATACCGCCACACTAAAATCATGTTTTACCTGTGTTCATTCTGGACTAGCCAATGACGAACCATCCTGTCTAAGTCGTCTAAGTTCGGATTGGCTGATTCGTTGTGGCGGCAACTCCTGATTGGTTGTGGTAAATATGGCGGGAAGTTTCATGAAGAGGCGACAGACACTTGGCGCCAGTCATTGCTATAAAACCAATGTCTCACCTTACTGAGCCTCTCTCTGTCTTGATTCTTCACAAGTGACTTCCGCATCGAGACCTATTGCTGATTAAGTTAAGTGTTCTATTATTTATTTATTTAGTGTAACATAACTGCTCTTCACGTGTTGTGTAGGGGTTTAAGTTTGTTGGCTTTGTTCTTCCTAAATAGTTTCCTATATCGTTGCGAACGGTAACTATAAACTTATACAGAATTAATCCATGTTAACCCAATATATTATGTTTATTAAAGTGCCCAATGTGTTCCTATAAATGTTGTATCTTTTGAGTTTACCTTATGATTCCCTTTTCGTAGAAAATCTAGTTATATGATCATACTAACTCAACTAATAGTACCTTATTACATGGAATCGCATCCTACCAAACATCTTATAAGTTATTGAGCCTATATATTTTTGCTTAAATAACTGCTGTCTATCTTGGCAAATCTCACAAACTCATCTGCAATTTACCTCTTGTTATATATACCACGACTTCGACCTTGACCTCGCCTTTTATTTTTATGAACCCCTATCGGTGCCTATCTCTAATACCACCCTTTACGTGAATTTCATTTGTTTGTAATAATTTTACTACAAATAAGCAAGCCATAACATATAACATATTATATCGAAATTAAGCTGTGCTTTGCTGTAATAGCTTTATTTTATTTTTATCGTCTTTTTCTTATCCAGCATCTTCATTGCTGAAGGTCGTGTCTAGGTCTGAAGTAGTATTAATCGCTTGATGTACTATGCTCTTCCACATGCTTCTGTTTTCAGCGGTCTTTTAAGCTTTTTGTATAGACATACTAGTGAGCTATATGGTTCAGTCAAGACGCTTACTTGCCTGTCATTACTACATATTCAAATGATTATATAAAACCACATGAAAACTTATTATAGCACAAACGCACAGCACATCAACGCATCACCTATAAATCGTTTTAGGTCGAAGGAAAAGTTTATCGACAAAATGTACTACATCACTGGCTAGGATCCCACTTTTTGTACCGAATAAATAAATGAAATAAGATAAAATTTTACTAGCTAACCCAATAATTATATTCTCGTAACTATTTTTTGTGCAGTTGTTTGTGAACTATTTTTCAATTGTCTTTTCTCAGATTTTACCAAGGAACGATTTTAAAATTGAAATCATACTTGACTGAGCTGAGACTGCACAATTACTGTACAGATATTGTCAACTGGCAACTTGCGATAGCTTGACAAAGTTCACAAGAAATTCAAACTTACCACTCTTTAGATTAGGTGTATTTTCAACTGTTATAAATTGGCTTATTAAACGTTTCAATTGGGTAAAAACAGTCTAATCAGGAAATCGGATTGTTTGTAGTGAACAATAAAGATGTAATGTCACGTATCATTTACATGTGTTGAACTGGCTACGCTCGTTTTCTAAGGAAACTGACATGGCTGCCACTCTAAATAGTATTTATATCTCTATGCGCATGACTATCGCCCGCGTTCGCGCAGAGCACCTCGGACCGCTAGCGTTCTGAATCTGAATAATTCGACATTTTCTTAGGAAAAAGTCAATGGATTTACAAATGCTATGTTGTTATTGTAGCTAAAAATCTTATGGTACAATTTATTTATCAAAAATCGTAGCCGTTTAGAAGGAGTTCGTAATATAAGTCAAGAAATAGAATGTAGTTTGAAATATTTTTTTAAGGCAAAAGTAATAGTAATATTGTAAAATCATATGTTGCAAATGTTGTACTTGAATTAATTTATGAAATATATTTTTTTCAAATCTTCAACTTCAGCGGTTACGGAGGAGTTCGCTTTAGAAAGTACAAATTTGACGATACCAAGGGCCTTAATTTTATTGTGGAAAATTTTTGTTAAGTGTATTGTTGTTGAACTTTATGGTTTTCTCGTGTTGTTGTTGCTATGATTGCATTCAGCAACTATGAATACGCCGATATTTTATTCGATTAGTCAGCAATTTCAGTGGATATGGCACATGTTACCACGAAATTTGAGATTCCTAACTGTTAGTTTGTAGAAAAAAATTTACTAAACTACATAAATGGACTAAACTTAACAACTTTGACGGCCCTATAAAATAAAATATTTATTTGTACTTTGCTGAGGTCCCAGCCAGGCGATGAAAAGTCTCATACTGGGGTGCAAAAAGGTTTTAGGCTACCTTTCGTGAATCGCAGTGCATCTAGGTAATTGAATTTCTAGTCCAATAGTTGTAGTAGTACTGTAGTTATCTTTGGGTTAACGTTTTTACAAAATATGTACATTTCACGTTCGTAACTCATTCCGTGTATTTAGAGACCCGTAACTTACGGACACTAGCTAGAGAGCCGTAACATACGGACGGACAAGTAGAAAACGGAGTCTCATTAATAGGGCTCCAGTTCGCCCTTTGGGTGCAAAACCCCAGAAACGATAAAATATACAAATATATAAAATCATGAACTCTAAAGTACATCAAAGAATTATAAAAACCTACCAAGTGCGAGTAAGACTTGCGCAAAGGATCCTGAACGAATATAAAAATATACCACTCTGTCCTGACACATACACATACACAGATCATTGTATTAAGGCCGAGGCCGCACCACGGTTTTTTCAAGCGGTTACCGCTATAACCGCTAAACCGCCTGAAGACGCACGCACCACAATTGAAAACCGCGTAACTGCCCGCGGTTTTCACAGTTTAAAGATGGATTTCAAGAGAGCAGTGTGTGTTGTTGCTCTGGTATTAAGAAATAGTAAAAGAAGACGTCAACGCAAAAAAAATATTTTTGACATTCCTATCACTATACTGTCGCAAAGTAGTGTCGTACAATGCTGGTCTTTTTTTTACTACTATAATGATTTTCTGTGACAAACTTTCATAATCTGGTTCGTTTGAAACAAACTCCTCGGTAGACGACATAACTGCAATGGCGCGAAAACGACAACACAAACACTCTGCACGGCGCAGCGGTCTGCTGAATAATGGCCAAAACCGCCCGCGGTTACCGCATAGTGCGTGTGCGTCCACTTAGTTCTTTGGATTACAATTTTGCTGCGGTTTTTTCCCGCGAATCATTTTGTAACATTTCACGGTTTTTAAATCAGTCGCGGGAAAAAACCGCAAGTGCGGCGGTGTATTAGTTTTCCTGAGTCACAAATTCACGCGTTTAATAACCGCAGTGGTTAAACCGTGGTGCGGCCTAGGCCTAGTACAGAACGGAACCCTCAAAGCGTGTGAGTCCGACTCGCATTTGGTAGTTTTTTTTTATACTCTAACAATCGGTGCTTGGTAGGATATTCTGTTTGAGCTCTTACCACGTCGAGAGCCTCCTTGGATTCACGCAACGAAGAGAGCACGTGGAATATGACGTCAGCACTGGACTGCCGTAGCGCACCGGGGTCGTCCATTGTGGAGAACAAGTTACCCAAGTTGTCTATTGAAACTTCCATCAAAATATCGAAACGCTCGTTTTCCTAAAAATAAAGTTACAACACATTTACTATAAGATTTAGTGACACTGATAAAAAAAAATAGAAAATCTTTATTTTTGTTCGTCAGTTATGTGTACAAAACCTTATCGTAGGCGTCCACCGTGAGACACCCACGTATGTTTTCACCGAGTAGATATCGATTTTGGCAAGACTCACAAAACACTGCAATATCAATATTCTGCTTCTAAATATATATAATATGTACTACGACTGGTGGGTTCTTAAAGTGAAACGGCTACTCTAGTTAGTTTAGTTTCACGATTGAGACTTCCAACGTTAGATTGAAAGTGACAAGCATAGTATTTATGAGCATTGATTGTAAGCCTTCATATTTTAATACTTTGTAATTGAATGATGTGTACAATAAAGAATTATCTATCTATCATAGTGCTTGGTATATAGAAATTTATATTTCGAGTGCACTAAAACTGTGGCGTGTAGCTTCAAGCGAAGAGTCCGAAAGCGTCTTAAAAATTCGTCAAATTTCGTTTTAAAAGCGTGTGATATAGAAACAAATATAATTTAAAGCGAGAGGGCTACAAATTTTATAAAGCATCAGATTTTTTACTACATTTCCGTCTTATACTTTGCCTGTATCCCCAAACCTACTCGATATAAAAAAAATTATCTGAATAGAAGTTTCCTTAAGTTGCGAAATAAAATTTGATAATTTTATCACCGAAACGATAATAACGTTTTTTTCAACCCATGTCAATCGATAGATAAACTTAGTATTATTATTCTGTACGATTTAGAAATCAAAGAACGGCGTCCGTGTGAAATGTATTATTTTTTTTTTTAATACGGTCGGAGCGGTTACCTTAAATGTCACGTTGCGAATACGCCTTATTTTCTTTCAGCCCTAGGTATAATAGGGTCTTAATGGGATCTTAACGAAACTATTTGCGGTTCCGATAAGAAAAAATGCAATTGCATTTTATACTGCATTTCATAGTAGTCAAAAAGCAATCAGTTGCAGCTTTGCAAAGACTCAGAATTTCACCTGGTGGTAAATCGCTATAACAAGAGCTCGTCTTGGTGAAGATCACCACCGCAGAGTTAGATATTCTGCCTTAAATACCTACTTAGTAGTGAGTATGGCTTTAAGGTCATTGTAGCAAGTGAAATTACTAAAAAGAACTAACTTAAAGAGCAGTGCAGTGTCAAGCAGAACGAGACCAGCGACACTGCAACTGATTACAGTTGCATTAGAACCCGAACATTAAGGCAGGCATGACAATAGATAATAATTTATGGCATAAGGCAATTTATACGCGCCGTGGAAATGTGTCTGGTCCCATACACTACGGCCACACTACGAGGCGAAGACTTCTTGTTCTATCTACGACAAAGATCGATCTATTTGTCAGCAAATAATTATTTTTTGTATCTTTATTATTTTACCAACATATATAAAGCAGTAATGAAAATAAACTACAATATACTATCATCCCTCCATAAATATCGCGAATAGGAATAACGAAGCAACACCAAAAATATGTGCAAACTGCTAGCTTTCGCTGTCAACAAAGTGCGCGAAGCGTAGCGAACCGAACTAACTTTGTCGCGATAAAACTGTTTGATTTGCGGCAATTTACCGACAGCAGCGGTTCGTGTTCGCGATGATGTTACGCATAGGACGACAAATCTTCGCGACATCGTGACAGCATGGCCGTAGCATTAAAAAAAAATGCGATATATGTTTGTTAAATCGAAAGCTCATGTGCTCCGGCAGCTTAACTTGATGAGTTATATAGAGATATATATAGATGAGGCTATATTTTGGGTCTACATTATTATTTGGTCGTAAAAAGTATATTCAAAGAATATAAGGTGAATATATGGTCACTTAACTGAAATCTTAAGATACACATCTATAAAACGTAATTAAGCAACTAGGTGACAATCTCGACCAGTACGCGTGAGTACAGCCGGTTATTTAAAACATTAATATGTCTCATACTCACGGGAGCTTTCAAACATAAATACCGTTATTCTATAAAGTAATTTATAAATTGGCTTAATTTGAATAATCTTAATATTAATTTGGACAAGACTAAATATATGACATTCAGAAATAAAAATTCCAAACTTAACCAAATCAATATTAGTCACAGTGGTAAATTAATAGCTCATACTAATACGACAAAGTTTCTGGGAATATTTATAGACTCAAACTTATCCTGGAACTCACATATACAACACGTGTGCACTAAATTAAGTCAATTTTCGTACGCTTTATATATGCTCAAAAAAGTGGCAAATGAAATGGCATTAATGAGTGCATATCACGCGTATGTTGGCTCAATCTTAAAATATGGTGTACTATTCTGGTTTAATTCTGCAGAGAAAGAGACTGCTTTCAAGGCCCAGAAAAAATGTGTAAGAGCAATTTGCGGTCTGCAAAGTACAGAATCATGCAAACCATATTTCAAAACCTTGCGACTGCTGACTCTCCCTTCAATTTATATCTACGAAGCCTCTTTATTTGTAAAGGCTAATCTCAGTCAATATAACAGTCTAAATAGTGAGAGACATAAATCTACGCTTTGCAATATTTCCTGTCGAACGACTTTGTATGGTAATAGTATTTTTATAATGGGTACGAAAATTTATAACAATTTACCATGCACTCTTAAGGACATAAATTTTATAAATGTGTTTAAATACAAACTGAAATGTTATTTGCTAGATAATGTATACTATTCCATTAATGAATTTATGAATGAAAATAAAAAGCAGTAAGAAAGTATGACAACTAATTGTAATTTTCTAACATTTATTAATTTATATAATCTATTGTTTTGACATAATTTTATTTATTATTTGCATTTTAAGTTTTGGTGCGTTTATATGTATAACTGACATATAATTTACTTGTGTTTGCAATGTGAATTTTGTATTGATATAAAACAACGATAACTAACACATAATATATTCTTATGTTCTACAGTTTGTTTTGCACACCCTAATTGGGTTGAATGTAGTGAAGAAATTAAGGTTTATTTACATCTTAACCATTTTATGTACCTATGTTCATGCATTAAATGATTTTGAATTTGAATTTGAATTTGAAAGGTGAACTATTCAGATGTACTACCGCAGCACGGTAATATTATCAATACAGTATTTCAACTTCATAGGAACGGACGAAACGCGAGTTATACCTAAGCGCCTCGATCTCGGCCTGTAAGTAAGATATATTGCGCTGTTTTTGGTTACGTGAATTCGGCAAAAACGCATCCAGAGATTACTTTTTTCAAGTACCTGGAAACTGAAAGGTACCTGGAAACTAAATTATTATAAAATAATTTTAATTACTAGTAAGTAAAATTATTTTGAAATTCTAATTTAAAATTCTTTTATTTCAAGCAAAATTATACCCATAAGCATTCAAATAATAATAATAATAATAATTTTGTAGTTTACATATATACAATCAACGGTACATAATGTGTGTCATTTTAATGCACAAGTATTTCCTTTTATCCCCCGAAAATAAATGTCTTAATTAATAAAAAAAAAGGGAATAGAGTATAAAAGGAAAGTGATTGACATGAGTGAAATAGGTAGCTATTTATATATAAGCTATTTATTATTATATACTTATTTATATTTATTAGCTAAATATAAGAATGCGGATTTTTAATACTTTAAAATTTAATAATAAGGCATTTCGTACGTCTCACAAACATGATCTATGAATCACAGACATAAACATGGTTTTTTGATTAAATCTACCTACTAGTCAAAAAACAACACGCATTTTTGTGAACACTTCCTATTCAATTCACAAAGTATTTTATTTGTTTATATAAAAAAAGTATATTTACAATCACAAAACTAAATGGAAACACAAAGTAGGCAAATGTAATAAGAATGCAGGAGGCGGGCCTATCGCATGTTTACGTACAGCGCGGCTGTAGGTAGTTATTTCAAGGACAGAGCCGAGTTAAAATACTGTATAGATAATATTATCGTCAGTCACCCCAAAAGCTTCCTTCCATGTGAAAAAAAAACATATTATAGTAAAATCTGTGGACCTACCTCAAGAGCTTTGATGAAAGCCATGACCCAGTCGCCCAGACAGGGCGTGCCGTTCCACTGGTACATCCAGGTGTAGAGACAAGAGAGAGATGCGCGCAGACCAGCGCCGCCCGGGCCTTCTGCTTGCTGAACCAGCCAGCGAGCCGTGGACTGAGCAGCCTCATTATCCGAATTCAGCACAATCAACACGACTGATGTAGCTGCGCCAGCATTCGATTCTGAAAGATACAAATATAATTTTAAGCAATAAGTTTTTAGTCCACCCTTTAGGACATCTGTTTGCGGTCTCATAAGTCGATGTGTGTTTACGATCTCATCTGATCATTAAACTCTCGCACAAGGTTCCCAATAGTTTTGATGGTATATCAAGTGACTAGATTCCTCACCTTGTGCTCGGAACATGCTCAAGTGAGCCTGTTATAACTATCTATACTCATAATAAAACTATAACAGGTCTAATTCTGTACATTGCAGATATTTTGAAAATGTTTTTGATAGCACTCTGTAGCTGCATACTGATGCCAAAACTGTATTTTATTTATTTGTCTGTCTGTTTGTATCCCGGCCGCGCATCACGCCAAAACTACTGTATAAATTTCAATGAAACTTCCGTAACACGTAGTCCGATTTTAATCATTATTTTTTTTGTTAGAATAGTGGTACTTTAATGATTGTCCCGTAAATATTTCAAAGTTATTAGTTTTATAGTTCAGAAATTACAGATATCACAACCAAAGTATTTCGTTCCAAATAACTTGAACCGCGGAATGTGCAGGAACGCTTAAACGTACGGCTCATCTTAAGGTGGCATTCGCACTTTATCATATATGCATAATAGATATATTATATGAGCAGGATAGCCCACTGCTGAACACAGCATCCCCTAATATGGGAGGGTTTTCCATAATCCCCAAGCTTGGCAGACGTCTTGGGGATCGCAATGTGAGATATCACTTCCTTAGAAAGCGCTGCTGCCCACCCTCTGTAGTCGCCTCTTACGACACCCAAGGGTTGAGATGGGGGTGACGTTCTAGCCCGGCACCCCACAGGCAGTCCGGCACCCCACGTGCAGCCTTGCACCCCACAGGCAGCACGGCACCCCACGGGCGGCACGGCACTCTTTTTTAGTTTGCAAGATGGCTAAGATAAAACTCTAAAATCTGGAACATTCAGATTTTTCAAGTATCTATCTTTTGCCGGATACATTTCGGAGACTGCGCAATGGAAGTGCAATCTTATATATTTTTTTCTACTGCCAAACTAAAGAAACGCTACTTTCTGAGTTACCTAACTACTGTCTTCTGGAAAATACAACACGGGAGTTTTTAAATTCAAAATAAAAAGCTTCTTTCTGAGCTATGCTTTACTAAGAGTGCTTCACCGCAGACCACGGAGCTGCATAACATGAGATAAACAGTGCTGATATGTGAATAATTAGTCAGCAGGTACGGCAATCGCGAACTAAGTCGCAGGTACAGCTCGTATATAATAAATTAATCAATCAGCAAGAGCCAAATTGTAACTTGTTCATAGATAATAATTTGTAAATGTGATTTTAGCTTAGCACGTAATATTTAGAAATATAGAAGGGTTTTCATTACGAGTGTTAAGTGTTAGAAAAAGCATTTCTTTCGATCAGATGGAGTCTGGATGGTATATGACCGCGTACCGTTCCCAAGGACGGTTAAAAGTATACAATTTCGGCTCAGCCGAGCGATCCTCGATGACACAGTGGTTAAGGCACCCGGTGCGTAAAATCGGAGGGCGCGGGTTCGATTCCCACTCGTGAAATGAGAAATTTTGTGCACTAATAACTTCGATCACTAACTCAACAGTTGGTAAGTAATGGTATAGTCAAAGATGTTAGCACGCTAAACCTAGTGAGCAGCTGGCTCTCAAGGACAACTGCCAGAACCTACCTTTTATTTGCCGACAGATTATATCATGAGGTAGCTAGCCAAGCGAGCATTCACTAATCGCACTACCACCAAGCTGTGAAGCTAACGACCGCCCAGTAATGATTAAACAATGGAATCCACACACGGTGGTCGACGTCTACTGCCACTTATTGCCCTGAATGAATCAGCTAGCGGAACTAACAAAAAACGTGAATATTTTAATGCTATTTTCGGCTGACTTACGCGGATCGGAGATGAACTGGTTGAATTTATCCAGAATGGCGGTGATTATCTCATGACGCACATCTTCTTGCACGGAGTCCATCACGCGGAGCAGAAAGGCTTCTACGATTTGCAGTGACTCCCATATGGCGCCTTGCAACTCTTGGGAACGGGCTAGAAAAACAATAAATTTACATATTTATTATCTGCGTTTAAGTATGTAATGACAAAAATATAAATTGTCCAAGGTTTTACAATCCTTAAAATTAGAGGGATTGTACAAGAAATGGGAGTGATAGGATGGAAATAAGTTCTCAGCTAGGAAATCAGTCGTTAGCTGTTTTCTGTGACAGAATCTCTTTGGAGCGCCGCGCCGCAGCCGCGTGTTTTCTGACACGGGTACGGCCCGGTTTGGTGCGATCATTTCAGCAATAAACCGTGATTTCCTAATAGGTTCTTTGATTGGCTCAATATTATGCTAATATTACTATGAGGTAAATTGACAATGCATAAACCTGTCCTCTATAGTGATACTGTACTGTATCAGCCGGATTGGTCACTGCTGAACACAGCCTCCCCCATTATGAGATTGTTTGCCATAATCCCCAGGCAGGCGACTTGGGGGTCGCAGTGTGAGATATTAGTTCCTCAGAAAGCGCTGCTGCCCTTCTGGTGTGTTGCCCTTAGTCGCCTCTTACGACACCAACGGGTAGAGATGCCTACGCGAGATCAACAATGCTACTTGAATTGCGAATCCAAATTATGTAGAAGTATATATTACGGACTTTATACGTATTTGTAGATGTATTTTATTTATACTCGTATAGACTTAAAATAACGATATGCTTAATTATTTTGCACATTATACATTTACACCCATTTCACAGAAGGTCTATATTATTTTGAAAAGGTATGGTTTGATCATTAGATACATTGAAAAGGAATTTTAATATACGTTATCATCGCGATACTATAAATACACTAAAACATGTGGGGTTTGTTAACTTCGATTATTAATAATTTAGCGATATCACATTATTTTGAAAATTACGAATTGTATACTTCTTATTGCAGGCGACTGTACAGTGTTTTTAGGTTGTAATACAAAATGTACTTAATTATGTAGTAGTACTTACCCAAGCACTTGACAATATCCTGGCAGTTTTTGATAAGTTCACTAGGCGACAGGTAGTGTGTGTGCTCGCTTATTAATTGAAGATAATCCGCCAACGCCGCCAGATCCAGCTGACGGGGGTCTTGGACCAGCTCATGCTTTTTGACAGCCATTTTTACTATAACATAACATTATTTGTTCTTTAACATAATTTGTTGGAAACGATCAAGACATTTCATTATTTGTGCACGCAGCATTATATCTATAATGTGCATGCAACCAAATCACACTTTAGATATACTGCCTTATTAATGAAGTAGCCTGTTTACTCCGAGGATTAGACAACAGTTATATTAATATAATAAGTTTCACCATACTCTGTTATTTATTTGAGGCCTTGTTAATCATTTTAACGGACTGTTAACTGAACCGAGTGTCCCACCAACTTTTAATGGATGATTAATTCAGTTAGCTTCATAGAACGTAGATTGATTTAACAGCTCTGTTATTTTTAAAGACCCATTAGCTAATGCCTGATTTAGCGTAAACAAACATGGTATGGTGAAATTAGGCCTTAACCTGGCATAGGCTAATCCGAGGTTAGTCAGGTAGGTTTTGACGTATATCCTCGACACAAGATTTTTTTGTGTGTTTATTACTTACTAGCTTTCCGGCCGCGTCTCTGCCAAACGCGTTTGTCGGAAATCCCATCCATTTTTGCGTAGTTGGATAAAAAATATACTATGCCCTTCCCCAGGTCTCAAACTATGTATATAACAAATTACATCCAAATAGGTCCAGTAGTTTTAAGTTTAAACTTTACATACAAAAATACAAATCTTTAGCTATGGTGAAATACCATAAAATGTTTTATCAATTATGTTATGGTATTTTCAAAAGGTTTCGATTAAATAAGCGACAAAAATCACGACACATAAGACGTTAAAGTCACAGAAGTAGTATTACTATGTTTTTCTCAAGTAATAAAATAAAAAAAACGGCCAAGTGCGAGACGCACCCGTGCACGAAACGTTCCGTACTAGTTGTAGCTATATAACATCAGACTTCATATTTCTATCTTTTTTTGTTTTTACGTGCTCGAGTCCGACTCGCAATTAATGGCAATTTTTTGTATTTGTTGTTATAGCGGCGACAGAAATAAGTCATCTGTGAAAATTTCAACCGTCTAGATATCACCGTTCTTGAGATACAGCCTGGTGATAGATGGACGGACGGACAGCGAAGTAATAGTGTCCCGTTTTTACCCTTTGGGTACGGAACCTTAAAAAATTACACTTAGCAGGTAAAACAATGCTTAGCAGGTAAAATACATACAGCACTTAGTTTATGAAAATTTTTAAGATTAATCATAACAACGATTCCCAGAAAAATCAATATTGTGATACTGTTTTATACAATTCGATTTATCTAAATTATTACTTTATACTTTTCGCCAATATTATATACTTACGCCAATCAATTTTAATCAAAAATTCTTCTGGCACATTGTCAGATGTTTAAACATAATGACTATGTAACCATAATTGCAGTTCATTTATAATTTATCAATAAATCAACTAATATAGACACAATAATTAGCATAATAATTAAATATATAACAATAGATCATTTATTTTTAAAAGGTCTCATTTACAATAGATTAATTAGTTTTAGAGAATCAAATAATGTTATCTGCTTAACAATAGCAAGTTCTTTATTGTATTATCCCCAGAAGATGCAGATGGAACAGGTGTGGTGAGAAATTCTCGTTTGTGACGTTTTCATCAATAGATACAAAGGAAGATGACCCCATCTTCTTTTCTATTGATGCAGGGCCACTAATGTAATAATTTTCGGTGTAGCAGAGTCCACTTGTGACGTAGCTGCTCTTAGAAAAGATCATGATAAGAAAGAGTGTGAGGCTTTTATAAAGACTGTCACCAATAAAGATAATTGCGAAGGGATTAAGGTATTTCGTCTTGGCCGTCCTAAGTCGGATCCAGATGGCAGACCGCGCCCGCTGAAGGCTGTTTTCTCAAGCAGGAATGACGCAATAGAAGTCCTTCGCAATAGAAACATCTATTACGTCAGACTTGACACCTCTGCAAAAAGAGTATTTGAAATACTTGCGAGAAGAACTTAAAAAACGCATTAGCGAAGGGGAGACAGACATCACTATTAAGTATGTTCGAGGACAACCCACAATTCTGAATATCAATACTCCAAAAAACTAAATTTTAATAAATCCATCAAATCCACAAACCCAAATCAAGCAACTAACAAAGCCACAAACGACACCGATGAGAATCCTTTGCCAGAGATATTGATTACAATTTCCATACTTTACACAAATATTCAATCAGTAACTTCTAAACTAGATCTTTTCCTCGCTAGGGTGGATTCTTTAAAACCCACGCTGATTATAATAACTGAAATTTGGCTTAAACCAACTATACCTGATTCCTTGATAAAAATACCAGGATATGACATATATCGAGATGACTGGATTGGTAAACGTAGTGGTGGAGTAGCAATATACGCCTCAAACGCAAGCAGTTATATGACAGCAAAACTAAATACTACATACAATAAGAAACATGAAGCTTCTGAATGCTTATGGCTAGACATAAAATTGGAAACAATGCGTTTTTAATATGTGGATTATACAGAGGACAATATTCTACACTAGAACAAGACAACATCTTGCTGGACCAGACCCACACATTGATTATCATGGGGGATTTTAACTATGGCGGTGTGAAGTGGCCACTGGACGACAGCGCCTATCTCACGCCAAAAGAAGATAACTTTAAACAATGGTACAAGAACAGTAATCTACAGCAGATAATAGACAAACAAACGAGATTTCAACAAGAAAATCAACTATCTTTCTTAGATTTGCTTTTAACAAATGAAGATTCTCTTATAGCCAACATCAACCATCAAGCCCCCATTGGCAAAAGCGACCACACCTGCTTATTGGTCACAATACAACTTCAAGTACAAAAACGAAATAAGGAAGTCAAATCTAGATTAAAATATGTGCCACATTGCCTGATTGTATTAGGCATATAAACTGTGTGAAAAAACAATTTCAAAATTTTCATAATGCTGTTAAAGACCTTGGGTGAGAGTCCATCAACATACAAAAAACAAATAAGCCTTTGATTTCAAACAACGCCAAAAAACTTATAAACTATAAACTTGCACTGTGGAAAAGATTTGTGTTGATTTTTTGTATAGAAAATTAAATAATAAAATAATAAACCAAACTAGAACAGCCCATTCAATATATGAGAAAGACATACTGCATGCTGGCCCCAAAAGATTTTATTCTTACATAAGACAGCAAATTACTTCAAAGGTTATGATCCCAACTGTTCTGCTAAACAAAAAAGGCCAATCTGTGCTTAATCCACATGAAATTGCAAAAGTATTAGCAGAGCAGTTTGAGAGTATCTTCCGAATAGAGCCACCAAATCAGTTGCTTATTTTAAATCCGGCACTGAGAGTAGAAGTCTCCATTGAAGAATTACTATTCACCCAAGACTAAATCCAACAAGTTATTACCGAATTGAAAACAGATTCTTCACCTGGACCAGATGCAATCCCCTTGCAATACTAAAAAAATTTAACCTCAAATGCTTAGCAACAATAATGCAGACATCATATGAGACAGGAATCCTACCTGATCTTTGGAAAACCGCAATTGTTACCCCCATATTTAAAAAAGGAAGCAAATTAGAACCATCAAACTATAGACCTATTAGCCTGACCAGTGTGGTATGCAAGGCTATGGAAAAAATCATAGTCAAGCACATCAGGAATTTCTTCACTAATCACAGAGTTATTACTGAACATCAACATGGATTTTGCCCACATCGGTCCACTGTATCCAACTTGCTGTCATGCTTATCATCATGGACAAAGAAATTTAATAAGAGGGGACCTATTGATGTAATTTATCTGGATTACGAGAAAACTTTTGATAAGGTTCCTATGAAGAGATTAGTACACAAGCTAGAATTAGTGGGAATATGCGGGAAACTACTAACTTGGATCAAGGCATTCCTGTGGCAAAGAACCTTACGAGTGTGAGTAGGTAATACAATGTCTGACTACAGAGAGATACACAATGGTGTACCACAGGGCTCAGTGCTGTGCCCAGTGCTATACATTATATACACCTTTGATTTTCCCCATTGCCTACAATGTGATGTTAGTATCTTTGCTGATGATACCAAAATATTTGGAAACCCTCAAATCAACTATGACCACCTACAGGATGATTTAAACAAAATAACCAACAGGTCCAAGGAATGGCTAATAAATCTCAATCCATCAAAATGTACAGTATTGCACATAGGCAGTTGCAACCCTCATCTGACATACAAGCTGGGTGATACTAAAGGTCAAAGTGGAAACAGACCTAGGAGTTAAGATTTCAGAGGACTTGAAGTGGGAAGCGCATTTGACATCAATCACTAAGAAAGCTAAAAGTCTTATTTACCACATTAGAAAAGCCTTTGGCGCTTTGACCCCTGAGATGATGTTACAGATCCACAAAACCTTTGTAAGACCAATCCTAGAGTATGCATTTCAAGTCTGGAGCCCTTATTTTGTCAAAGACATTGAACTCCTTCAGAAGGTACAATGCAACTTCACAAAAATACCACGAGCCCTAAAACGACAGCCATATGAAGAATGTTTAAAAGTTTTGAAGCTCACAAGTTTAAAAGATCGCAGGGATCGTGGAGATCTAATTGAGACATATAAGATCTTACATGGTCATTATGACCTTATAGAATTTGAAAAAATGTTTATACGCAATGAAAATGTCCATTTAAGAGGACACCATCTTAAGATATGTGCCAGCTCTTCAAATAACAATGCTCATAACCACTTTTTCAGCAATCGAGTAGTCAATGCATGGAACAAACTTCTGGAAGACGTAGTTTCAGCACAAACTGCAAATCAATTCAAGAATCGACTCAACAAATATCTTACATGTAACAAGGGGATCTATTAGAGAGTAGCAGGATACAGGCAACCATCAGTTGATACAACTGTCTGCCTGATAATAAATAATAATAATAAAAAATTCACCACATAACCGTTTTTGGTTAATTCATTTGTTAGGTCATATAATATTTGTTTGTTTTTAATGTGTGGTATTTAGGTATGTTTGTTTCCCACTGCACAGTAAGTTCTATAAGTACTATGTGTTTTTGATTTTTTGAGTATAGAAAATGTCTGGCCATATGTGTCAATCAAAAGAGTCCATTCGGGAGCTGCGCCTAAGATGGAGTATGGCTTGGATTTAGATTTTGTAGATGACCCTTCTTTTACAAAATCAATGTGTCGTTTGTTCATAGTCAAACCTTTTTTTGCTCATGCTAGCGGGAGACTTGCCGCTTCTCGTATGATTTCGAGGACTCTATTATGGCGACGTGAATAATGACCCCTATCAAGGAGCACCTTGCATCCTACCAATAAGTGCCTAGCTGTCCCTATCGCCTCCCGACAAATACGGCAAGACTTTTCGGTGTCTTTCCCCCATCTTACTAAGTTACTTTGCTCTGGGAGGGTCATCTGAAAGGCGTTTAGATAAAATTTTAATAAGGCAGGTGACCAATTGTATATCAAGGTACACCACTTTAACGCCAGAGGCATACAAAATTCACTTATGGTTAGTCATTCACTTTGCATTTCTAAACTCATTGCATGCACTTTATAGCTGTCATTTTTGTCTTGTCGTAGAAAAGATTTTACAATGTCTTTATCCTCAACTTTCTTTTTCAACCCAAAACCTTCTTTGCTAGACTGTGCATCTATAATAAATTGTTTGTAGAATTGAAGCCTCGAATCAAGGTCAGAGGCACTTTTATCTTTTGGGAGAGATGCGACTATATTGTCTCAAGATTTTAATAATACGTGCGTTTTGGTAACTGAGGTCTTTAAGAGCTCTGATGGTTTCCTTAATTTGATCCCAAAATTATTTTGATCCCTAAATAAGGCATAAAAGATGTGTCTGCCGAAAGTGCAAGCTCCAACCATGACTTCAATGTCCTTATGATGTCAACATCCAGCTTTGTCAAAAGGGATTTACATATAACGGCTCTAGGGCGAACACTTATCGGGAATAGGGCAAGACCTGTTGATTTTACAGCAACTTGATGTCTGTCGATTAAAATTACTCAGAAACTAATATTAGTATTGCTTAATTTAAATAAAATAAAGTATTCAGTGAATCTCTATATCAAATAAAAATCATAAGAGCGAGACACTAAAGCTCACAAATGCATAGCAATCAAAGTTTGAAAATGGCTTAAGGTGTTGACTTTTGGACAGTTTACTCTAACTGATTTAACATATTGATTTAAATAACAGTAAGTAGTATATATACATAACTATGTTCATTTAAACTACCTATTATACATTGACCTGTATATACTAGACGCGACATCTCAAACAAGGATAGTCCACCGTTGCAAATATGCCTTCTGGCATACTTTCCCCCACACATAGCTGGGCACTCGTAAAAATTACACGCTCTTTACATTCAATTTTTTTTTATTATTAGTGCCCAGCTGCGTTTGGGGGCGAGTATGCAGGCCAGCATACTTGCACTGGTCGACTATCCTCATTTGTGATGTTGCATCTAGTATATATAGGTCAATGCTATTATAGTTAAAATGTTCCAAACAACCCCTTAAGTGAATAAGATTGATGGATACAGCATAGGCATAGTAATTGGTATTGTATGGTGCAACAAGAAATGATTGCTGCTAACAAACACACAAGATTTTATGGTTGATTACTTGTGAAAATATATCGAATTAATGATTAACGATGATTGCCATGTAACAATTTTGTTAAAGAATTCCATTTCACAAAGAAATTGGACAAGGAAATTAGAGCAGTGGCATACCACCTATGTAATTTGGTGCTATACACCTATTCCCATGCAACACACCAGGTGTGATTATAAACATCATATCAAAGAAAATCAGAATAGTTCCTTTAGATGTAGAATTGTAGTCTAGTGCACAATAATATCTTCACCACATGCTCCTGAAAGTATGTGCTAAACTGAAATCATTGCACTTAGGACAAAACCTAAAATGGCTACCTGACACATGATTTTAGGAACCACTTACCTTTAGAATATAATCCTTCAATAGAAATCGCAACACCAAATTCCTACACGAAAACACTCATGTTCGCATCGAATATCACAAAACACAGATGTAGTCTTTGTCACGCCTACCTTTTGTAACGGTGATAGAATGACAACAACTGCATTATGCCATCAGTTTAGGATTACGAATAGTTTTTTGCACTCGCAGCTGACTCGGGCACATTTCATTTCGTCAACACAGTGATAGCTATGTACTGACTGATTACTTCACTACCCTGCTCCGATGTTAGCTGCGCACCACGAAAACTTGGATTCGATCGAATGTAAAATCACTTTGACCTTTTGCGAAAGGTCACAAATAGTACATTTAACTTAACTGACAAACAGTCTAAGCAGAAAAATTTACTTCAATGAGTTTTGTCAATTGATTTATACGGGAATAGTTTTGATTCTTTTTCTCAGTTAATTACAATCCGATAAAATCCATACAAAGGCGAGATCAGACATCACATCAAGGAGACATTCACAAGCATTGAGCAAGTAATACTACATTTTTCAGAGGCACAGAACCTAGTCATTTTGAGTAGAACCCTAGATTACAGAAGTCTCCAGTAGATGGCACTTACGCAAAGAAATGGCGGGGCCTTAAAGCCGAGCCGTCCACGCGCAACGTCTTGCCTCAAGTAAACCCGTACAGTCCAGTAAACACTGCACAGTCACATCCACAGCATGCCACGAGTTTACTTGCATATGTGGACGATTATTCGAGAGTCTAGCGAAGTTATTGTTCAAGCAACACGATAATTTCGAAAAGTTTTAATATTCATTTACGTTGTCATTTGAGTATTTGGGATACGAAGTCTTGGAGTAATATTAAACTCATTCAATATAAAGAATGAATAAGCATTTTACAAAATATTGAAGCACAAAATTGTATGCCTCGGGCGGGAATCAAACACGCGTACTCCGATTTCACGCCGGATGCCTAAAGGTAATAATTTGTAAAATATGATTTCGCTTAGCACGCGATAGTGCTTGTAATGATATTTAGAAATAATGAATAAGTCATTATATAATTTAACGAGCGGATATGTGCAGAATGTCAATGAAACAGGCTGGCAATGGATTGATTATTTATTTTAACTTGAATTAGGAAGGTCATGGATGCATTTCCCCGGGAAGTGGTACAGTAATAAAGGTTCTCCTTATAAAATGGTTTATCAACATAAATAGCAGTATGTGGTCCCGGTGCTGTTGGAGCTGTTTTATGGAAACATACATAAGCAGTTTTGTTATGTTTAGATTTAACGCGTTTATAGTAACCATTTAGATACCTGTTCAGCATGGTAAACGGCATCAGCCCATGTTGAGCCATGAAATATTATAGCGGTGTCATTCACATAGCATAACAATTCTACATTTTCTATTGATAATATAAATACGTCGTTTATATACGCGGCAAATAACATAGGCCCTGAAATACTTCCTTGTGGAACTCCAAAGCTTAGAGATTGTGAGTTGCTCAATAATTGGCCGATTTTTTAATTGGCTGCCACTGTTTCCGTCACGCTATAAAGATTCTAAACAATTTAGAAGCAATGCCTCTATCTATGCATTAATGTTCTTATAGGTATGGGGGTTGTCAAGGGTATCAGAGACTATGGTTTTATAAGTGATACTCCCAGAGATAAATAAAATTGAGCCCTGCGACAGTTTATTTGCGGGCTAACTTGTACGTGTGGCTGCCGTTGCGGAAAAGACGATACACAACACCAGGTGCAGGCAAGACTGTACTCGGTATTCCATGCAGGCAAGTCGTTGCATGTAGACGGAGTAAACTAGTAATTTTCCTGTGAACCTTTGACTGTTTCCTTAATGGTACAGTAATGTTTAAAACCACTATTCTCCTTGCTGTATAAATTTGAATATATTATAGTAACAGGTAACAGGTATTATTAAAATATTTATAAAGAAAGAAAATACTTTTGATTTATTTTATAATGTGAGAGGTGTCAATTTCGACTTCTGTTACACTGAGAGCTGCAAAATGTTCATAATGTCATATACAGGGTTATTTGATAAATGCTAACAACCTCTTAGGGTTGACTTTTGCTAGTTCTAACGTCCCAACAAACATTTTGAGAATTTTTTTTTGTTTAGGAAAATAGATATATATATGTATATTTTTATTTTTTTTTAAATATATATTAAATACTTACGAGGACCACCTGATGTTAAAAGGCTCTTGTGTCTGTAATGTATTATTTCATATTTTTTATTACTTTGCTAGATGTCAATATTTAAAACTCTATTCAAAGGGAGCACGTCGCGGTCCAGTGTTGCCGCGGCGGGCGCTCTTGGCTCAGAGTAGGCATTAAAACACAAAAAAAATATAAAAAATATTTTTTATACCTATCCAGTTTACACAGTGCTTTATAGATGTTTACCAGTTGTACATAGTATGTCTCACATACATGCCTGAGCATTATAAAAATAAAAATAAAATTCCTTATGCGTCGTGACAAAGATTTGACATGAGTTTTCCAGTCAAGATTGTTGTCCAATATAACACCCAGAAAATTGATTTCACGCGTAGAAGATATTTCAGAAGAAGAACAATTAATGACATCATTATAGAAGTGCACTTTTATTTTAATGGTAGAAGGGGGTGGTTGAGTATATTGTTGTATACTGAATGTTATATATTTCATTTTAAGTATTCACTAGCCAGTTTGTAACTTTCGTGAAGCTTTGATCTGCATATTGATTTGCTGTTGCCCATGTGTAACCAGAAAAGAGGAAAACGCTAGCACCCCATCATAGTTCACAACATTTCCATGATCTAGATTAAGATAGCACATGTAATTAATATATATTATTAACAGTGTTGGACCTACGATGCTTCCTTCCTGATTGCGGAACTCGGTATTCAGTGTTTACTTTAACCTAACAATAAATATATTTATTCGTAGACTCATCACTTATATCCGTACCAATTAGTGTTGATAGATTTCTGTTTAATATGTAGTTTTTGAAAAGCTCGCTGGTGCATAAAGGGTCCACTTCAACAGTCCATGCATTTGGTGCCTGGTGAGGCCACTTTGTGTCATTTGGATTTAACTCCATCGCTATGCATTGCATTATCTTGCCTTACAGATCATTTGCTGCCTTAGTTGTGGTTAGGACTATGGTATATTACGATTGTCTTGGATTCGGGGATGATAGGCGATCATGTATCTTCTGTAGCAATGAACTGCAGCGGGGCGGTCACGTATCTTCTGTTGCAATTAACTGCTGATTGCAACAATCAAAAATGAAAGTTTTGACAGATTTTGTAGCAATGAAATTAAAAGTCAAAAGACAGATAGGTAACAGACCTTCATGCGCCCAAACGTTAGTCGCCGACCGTTTTTCTTTTCTATCTGAGACGATAACTGGCATGAATAAAAAAATTCATACTATCCATTCTACTAAAGATTTTGTAATAACATAATATGTTATTACAAAGTCTTACATTATACAGGTTGTACTCACATGGTCCGTATTTCCTTTTATTTCATATTATTATCATACAAGTAGTAATTTCTTCTTCCAACAGGCCTTGAAATTAACATAGCAGTACTGATCTATGGTTTTGTCATATAACTTAGACAAAGAGCTAGTCATATATCCTGTCATCATTGTCATAATCATATACAAGGCTACCTATGTTCCAAGCCTCAGAGTGTAGCTGTTGGTTGTTTTTCAACCTTCTCGAAGGTACGGAATGACACGGTTGTTTTATAACCTCAAATTTTTGTCGGTGAACCAACATAATAGATATTATGTTTTTGGTATCAGAAAAGCATAATACCACCTTTACCTGCAAAATTCAAACGAATGCCTATAATTCTATCATAATATTTCAACAATTTAACGGCCGATTTCCCATGAAATAACCTGTCGAAGTCGGTACCATGCGCACAATATTGTGATTGTAGGTACTTTTGAACTCTCATGGTACCGGCTTCAACAAGTTATTTCACACTTCTTGAGTATCCGTTCCATTCCTTCTTGAGTATCTGTTCCATTTTTTGGATTACCATATTTTTCACTTGTTGCGACAAGCACCACCACACACAACACACATACGTAGCCAGCTCCTGTATGCGCAGAAGAGCGAGGGGGAGGTCACCTCGATCACGTCTGGATCACCAATAAGGCGTATGTTATGTGCCGGATGTCTTGCGTGTAGGTACCTATGTGGTAACTGGGAATGAAACGACAGAGTCCGTTTTCACGTAGCTGTATTTAGATCACACACAGTTAATGGTAGACACTTTTTAGTGACCCTTGCTACTTACTAGCGATCTAACTTATTGCGATCGATTGTCATTCAATGTTAACGACTATATCATCAAGATATATTTCTGTTATTGGATTGTAACTCAAAAACGGATTGACCGATTTTGATGAAATTTAAATGGGACCAAACGACAAGCATCAGCTATTAAAAAAAATACATATCAAAGTCGGACCACCCAGTCAAAAGTTCTGACATAATAAATATAGCAAAATACAGTGAAATTAAGAACCACCTCTTTTTTTTATAATCGGTTAAAAAGTTGCAACCTTCAAAGGTCCGGAACGGTCGAGATGTGACGCTCTACTCGGAAGTTGTGAACCACGTTAGAGTGAAAAGTTGCTCACCGTGTGCGCTCTATCCTTGGAACGCTTCCCCAAATAAAAACGACTTTATCTGTCTGTACCACAGGTCTGTACTCTGTGGTCGTGCTGGTCCATCATAACTGTTTTTCTCTTATTTGTCTGTGTAGCTTTGCTTGTCTCATTCAATCAAACAGTGATCAAACAAACAAACAACAAGGCCAAAATTATTTTGGTAAAAAATATTTAAAAAATGTGTTCATAAATTCTGTGCTCTCAAATTTGCTTAAAACAATTCAAATTTCTCAGAAATAATGAAGTGTTAACATAATAACATATGCAGTAAAATTCTTGTTTTCATAATGGATGCTGCGGCATCTCATAATCTTGACGCCGATATCGACGATGTGTATGCATTCTTTTTAAAAGTAGAGAATACAAACTTTCCAACAGCTTTGAAACAAAGGAATACTGTAATTAAATACACTAAACTACCAGAATTTGAATTCGAATCTAATGGTAAGTAATGGTGCCAACAGGTAGGTAATGGCTTCTTGCTTGAATGCTTGCTCGTTAAAAGCAAGACAAGTCACAAATATCAGTTTAACTCAATATATAAAACTAGTATTACTCTTATCCATCACCGGAAATTTGTTACAAATTATTTCATTTAATGTTAATAAGGTCAGTTTTGTGCCCTTGTCCTAAAATTCTTATGTAAGGTAGGTGTGACATGTGTTTGGCCCAGCTGTTTTGGTCATATCAGTGAATACTTTTTACGGTATCGTTAATTATTTTATGCAATCTGTTTTAAGCCAACTATACAAATGAACAAGTGATAACATCCCTTCTTGTCAATTTACAAGACTTGAGCCCATATGGCTGAAGAAGTTGGATGAAGAAATCTTTTCTTTTACATTTTACACAAGCTATTCTATTATTTCATTATATGCTTTTAATTTTCACAGAGCCATGGCCAAAAAATAGCTATACATTACAACCTCGGCTACGACGCATAATCACTCTTGAAGAACCAGAAATCAGTACCAGTAGATCTTTAAAAACAGTAGATCCATTGGTTCAGCGCAAAGCTATGGCGTCTTGTTTTAATAAGAGAAAAATCGTTACTATCAGTGAAAATGATGAATATGACCTTCACCCTAGATTCTGTATGTATTAATTAAGGTTGATGTTTACATTTTTGTCTTTAGTCCATCCGCATCATAGATAATGATAACAACTGAATTTGATTCATAAATAGACAATATCAGCTCCTCATAATACATAGCAGTTAACCAAAACATTAATTATCAATTATCAATAATAAATAATCATCAATTATCAATTTAATCTCCCTCTGCCCTTGTTTTCATATTTTCACATGCAATTATAAAATTAATATACCTATACAGTGTAATCATTTAAATCTGTACTTGCTTGCTACCGATTTATTTAAAAGAAATATATGAATTTCTATTAAATTTGTAAAAATATTCCTTTTAGTTCAGTCCACGGGGACTCTTTGTGGTCTTTAAGCTACTAGCCTCTCATGGCCTTATCATTTTCACTAAATCATCTGCTCCTTTAACTACACTCTGATTAAGTTACTGTCGCTTACACATAAAAGCTGGTCCCTGGTCCAGCTAGTATACTTTGGGCAGAATGCTGCTGCTCTGCAGATATTGTGGTGGATGAAAAGTGCATACTGCATGTATGTATCTCATTTCTAGATCACCACATTCACTTAGGTACACAATTATAAATTACATGATAATTGCATAGACTCCACTCTCCCAACACATGAGATTGAGTGTAATCCTAATTGCCTCTTGTAATAAATAGATGCCTCCTAATTGTCCAACATAGGGATCAAACCCAGGATCTCAGGTTTCCAAAGACACGCTTTGTGCTACAACTAAGTAGCAGTTTTTATGCAATACTGGAACATTGCTTGGCATGTAGGTATAGTCTTGCCCTATAGCCTTAAACATTTTAAAAGTGCTACTCCTAACAGGGCTTCTTCAGAATTTGGGAAAGTCCAGTTTGCTCTGCTAGATTGTTTTTTAGTTTCCCAGTCTCATTTGCCTAGTTGCCATGCTGAAAAAATTAATGAAAAGATTTAAATTTCTCTTAGTCTGAGAAAGTGTATGAACTATGTGGTTCTTGAGCATGCTGAGGACCATGGTGCTTCCATTATTCAATAATTGTCCCTGCCCAAGAATAAAAAAAATATGCTTGAGTTATTTTTTGTTTTATTATTTACAAAACGAAAACTCTGCCTAAGCGCTACTTCTTCTCCACTTAATAATAAGTCCTTCCTGCATTGGTTTTTGACACATTTTATTACGTCTAACATTTTCACCTACCAAGATATCATCCACCTATCATTCTCACTGGTGCTTTTCAGCAAGCATTTAAGCATGCTAAAACATGCAGTGTTTTCCTCCAAGGTACAATGTTTCTCCATAGTTGTCTTGGTGTGGGGTGCTAGCCTGTTTATATGGCATCTTTGTGTATTAAATTTGGCATGCACCTCCAATATCCAGGTACACTTCCTCATTATCCGGCTTGGGTTCGGCTACTGAGCTCTTGAGGAGTAAACTGAAAAACCTAAACTTTTTAACTTTTTACTACGGAGATTAACTATGGCAGCAAGCTTGACTATAGTTATAATCTTATCTTGAATGCACATGTCTTGTATGTGAATAATATTTGCAGCTCTGCTCTGAGCTAACCTTCAGAAATACATGCAAGTCTGATGTACTTGTAATTTTATTTTGTTTCTCTTCTATCTGAAAATTGATTCTAATGTAATTATTGCTCCATGGTTACTACATTAGTAAATTAGTAGATTATGTGGCGGTATTCATCCAGGAGCTTTCATCATAAAGAAACATCATTCCAGTAGGATATTTCAACCAGAAGTTAAAGTCACAATAGTACAATATTATACTAGTATAGAGAAATGGCTTTGTAATAAATTACCTTTGATTCATTGTAGTCATACTTATTGCGTGTTGTTTTTTTTATTTTCAGCCAATATATCAACCTCTAAAGATTCAAGGAAATCTAGTTCACTAACATCAAACAAATCAAATGGAGTCGAATTAGAAAAAGAAGTGAAACCGATTTCACGTAGGACTATGTCCCGTCATTCCAATTCAGCGAAATGCAAGTATTCTATGAAATTACAAAATTATCTTCCAAATTATCCAATACAGTGCTGTCTTTTTGTTCTGAAAAAGGTTTAGTTGTGTTGCCACATAAATATTTCTAGTCAGATTAATAATTATAATAAACATTTATTCATGATAAATACATAGTTCGTGAAACTTATGTGGCTACCAAATTATATAAAAAAAATAGTGTGCATCTGTTGCCGAACTACACGTGCCTAGGGATCATGTATATTTTGAACTATAAAAAACTATTCAATTACTATTTACCAAATCAAATTATGCAGACTGTATGAATATTATGTATGAATATAGGAGATTAATTTTGTAGTTTGGATTGAGCCAAATACAAAAAATAAAGTTAGTAAACTTAGCGCTATATTACTCATGAACTCACCACAGAACAAAAATGGGCTTGAGTTGATTGGAGTAAAAAAAAAATTACAGAGTACAACAGTGGATGTTTTAATGTTGTGTATGAAAATATACATTAATAATATATGGATATATACAACAGGCCATGATAGTTTTAAACCAGCAATTGAAAGCGTGCCCTCAGACCAATGGACCTTATGTTTTCGAAAAACTTTCAGTGTACCTCACATAGATATTAATCTCAAAGTCATGTATGCAAAATTTCTAATAGTTTGAATACTTGGTATGTATTTAAAATGTGACGAATCTACGTTTTTTTATGGAAAGCAAATCTTGCTTTCGACTCCCTTTCAAAAATCGAGATCCTCATAATAATGGACTCACAACTTGACGAGTCTAGGGTTCATCAGAAGATTTTCGAAAATAGGCTGTGTAACAAGGGCGTTATATCTGAATGATAAGGTCGTCGTTTATTACACCACTGCCAACCCTTCAGAGACATGCATAGGCGATGATGATGAAACTAGCGTCTGGTAATGCCCTGATCGATTACTATGTAACTTACAACATAATAACATTACAACTCCTACAACCTGAGTGTAATCTTATACTAAGGCAACATAACATTTTAAAATATGATGAAGAGCTCTGCCAAGTATGGATGCCGTGCATACCCCAACAACAGCTTTTTGCCTTTTAAGCATTCTTAAAATTAGTTCATCTATTGTGTTGTCATCAAAAAAACTTTGGTTAAGGTTAAATTTTTCGTTATGTGACTAACGAAATACTGATAATAACAAAAATTCATGAACACCTACTATAATTCAATTATTCAAACTGAATCAATTCCCAAACAGTGGACGGAATCAACTATAATATTGCTATACAAGAAAGGAGATCAGTATAATATCAGTAATTATCTGCCTATAAGCATAATGTCTAACATATACAAGTTGTTTTCAAAAGTTATTCTGCATCGCCTTACAAAAAATCTTGATGAAAACCAACCTGTTGAACAGGCTAGTTTCAGAGTTGGACCACATTCACACAGTAAGACAAATTATTCAAAAAAGCAAGGAGTATAATCAAAATCTTTATTGCTCCTTTGTTGATAATTTTCAGAAACATTGACTGGTCAAAGCAAGGCATAAACTTAAAATGGCTCTCTTCTGTCCCACTTACGTTTCGCAGATGACCTAGTGTTAATTGCAAACACTTCAAATGAACTACAAAACATGCTGACAGATTTAATATTTGAAAGCAAAAAGGTGGGTTTAGAGATGAACATAGAAAAAACAAAAGTTATGACATTAAATGAAAAAACTGAAATCACAGTTAATAACCAATCAATAGAATATGTAGATGAGTATAACTAGCTGGGTCAGGTAATATCAACCTCAGAGCAGATGACAAAAGAGGTGCAAAGAAGGGAACAAATGCATGGAGGAGATACTGGAGCTTAAAAGAGATCATGAAGGACAAGCATTCAAAGTCTAGTCTAAATTATTCGAATCCTGCATTTTACCAATCCTGACTTATGGCTGTCAAACATGGGCACTTACAAAACTACAGCTCGACAAATTGATAACCTGTCCTGTGTATAGAAAGAAGTATGTTAGGAATTACAAGAAAAGAGAGAATAAAAAACTCATACATCAGAGAAAAAACTAAAGTCACTGAAATAAGTAAAAAAATTAAAAAGTTAAAGTGGAGTTGGGCTGCTCACATGGTAAGAGGCCATGAGAAATGGTGCAAAACGGTTACAACTTGGCACCCTAGAGGTAAAAACCGGAAACAGGGCAGACAGCACAAAATATGGGAAGAGAGATTGTAAAGATGGCTGGAAAGCAGTGGTCAAGACTATCACAAGAAAGGGAACACTAGAAGTTGATGGGGGAGGCCTTTGCCAAACGGCAAACAGATACAGAAGAAGCTGCATTTTGATGTCATAGTATTTCAATCATATTATTAATACTATAATTATTATTGTTACTTTTTATATATATTATTGTTAGTGTAGTGTCTGAATAAAGGACTTTATTATTGTAAGGTTACATTTCTTCAAATTGCAAAAAATATTTTTTTCTTTTCATACATAATATAGAGATTTGTTGCTAACTTAAACATATGAATTAAATTAAAAAACCAGTTTGCATAATTCGATTTGGTAAATAGTAATTGATATGCCAATATGATATGCCACTTTTCCTCGATCAGTTGCCTGACAGTAGGCACATTATCCTCAGTAATCGCAGTAGAGGGCCGACCTTCACGAATTTCTTCATGCAGAAAAAACATGTTTTTATTTTGCCTACCAACGCCTTATGGTGCTCAAATGAGGTGCTGCCATCCTAAAAGCATATTGAAGACGAGCCGTGCAGCCTTGGGGAGACAGGAAATTTTAAAATGTTATATCAATTTTTGCTACGGATGATAATCTTAAATTTGTGTTAAAAAATAACACGCGATGTGAATATATATTTTTATCAATGAATGTGTTTTTGTTTTATAAGTTTGCAAAATATAACATTCCAAATTCAAACATGTTAGAATTAACAGGAGCGCAGAACTTTCAGCCAGTGTGCTCTTTGTATGCTTGTATGTTCTATGTATGGTTTTTTGGGTTTTATTATTCGTATTATCTCTAAATGCGAAACTAAATAGTATTAATATATGTGCTATGCTAAAAATTCTCGTTTTCTGAATAAATTTGATAAGATTATGGAAAACTGACGTATGTACTAGAAGAAAATATAATAGGCTCATATGGACATTGACTCACAATCTCAGTGAACACCGTGTAATTAAAATATGGCGAAACTATGCTTGTATGGAAAGCGCTATAATTACACATCCCATACATGAGCACCTTAAAAAATAACACAATCTACGTAGTATTGCGTGTTCGCAACATCATCCGGCTGTAATTTTATTTTTTATCTTACCGACTGCAAATTTATAACTGGGCCAATATTTTTTCTATTCTATTTGAATGCGACTTATATATAAATACACGAGTAGCATATTGTTGAATATTTTCTAATTCATAGATACACACTATGTTAAGAAATGGTAGCCCATGTCCCGTCAATCTTTAGAACAAAATGAAGATTGTTAAATTAGATTAACCATGTTATAAATTAAGACGTGATCTCATCAACGTACCCATTGTGTAGTGTTATCATCAGTGATGTTATCATATTTTGTATTTGATCTTGTTAAATATGCATGACAACCTATTACTCATCTGCTGTACTCATTTGAATTCTCTCGTTTCAGATTCAAAGGAAACAAACCCCGCTGCTAAAATTAATAACATATTTGATAAAAAAGAAACTATGTCTAAATCAAGCTATAAAAACAGAACTGTGAATGTAAACCCATCAACTATAGAAAGTAATAAATCAAGAATATTCAAGGAAAAGGGTGAGAATTTAAAGTAATTACTGTGCTGAAAATTTATAATATTAACAATTAACTAATTTTTTTATATAAATTTGATTTTAGATACAGTAAGGAATAACAAAACTATTGCATTATCTAAAACTAGTTTAAGCAAAAATTTAGTAACACCTAGTGAAAGTGAAAAGGAGGTGTCTGTTGTAAAAACCAAATTTTATAACAATTTAAAGAGTACCACATCGACTAAGAAATTAACAGAGAGACCTAGAACTAGAAGGCGAACACCTTCACCGCAGAAAAGCAAAGCATCATTTTTAATAGAAATGCAGAAGAAAAATAAGTCGTCACCAGTGATATATGTGCCCTTAGAAGATAAAAATCACAAAAGAGATGTGATAGAAGAAACTGAGATAGCTAGTGAATCCCCTAAGTCTACTATTGTTGTGTATACTAAGTCAGATGGGTCAATGGATACAAAAATGATTTTACACAAAGATATTGAGACTGAGACGGAACCTTTACCGAGAACTGAAAACCGACTTACGGATATGGAGGGTTTTGAACCTGAGAATACTTACAAATGCGTTGAAAGTGATACGCAAACAGATCTGATTCAAGAAAAATTCGATAAACTCGAAATACCAGATGTTACATTGAAGACGGATAAAAACGAGCTAAAAGAAGACCTGTTCAAACTACATAGCACATCCTTGCCGAATCTCCAAATTCCAGCCCATAAAATAACTGACAACAGGAGCGAGAAGTCTTTCCTCGATGCACATTATTGTAAAAGTACCTCATATATAATTAGCAGATCTACGCTTACCTATAGAACGAAACAGAAAATTAATTTTCATGTAGTCGGGAGTAACGACGACGCTTATTCTAATCAATCTCCTAGTCCATTAGTATATCCATTGAATGTAGTGTCGGTATTTAAAGAAGAGATGAACAGTACAGATTTCGTTAACAATATAGCGCCGGAAGAGACACTCGAGAGTAAATCGAGCAAAGAATTTAAGAACTGTATAAACGAAATAAAGTCACTTGATTGTTCCTACGTCCCTAATAGCGACAAATTGATGAAGCCATCGGATATAATTAGCACAATAAGAGTTAATAATGGTTTGTTGCAAAGCGTCTTCATGTGTGAACAGTTCCAGAGGGAACTTAATTTTATAGATTCGTTTTTTGAATCGCTCCAATATTTGGATACTTCCGAAAAATGTTTAAAAACCGACCAATATGAAGAACTAGTCAAAAATGCGACATTACTGGATTCCGAACTAGCCGTAAAGAATTCAGAATACGACAGTTTCCTGTCGAAGTTAGAAAATGGTACGAACAGTGACGATACAGAAACAATAGCCTCCAAGAATATTTTTCTGGTAAGTGTTATTCTTTGGTTTGTAAATATTTTGAATGGCCGATCGTTTGATTAATTCACTGCGCATCGCTCATCGCACGTTGCGGCCGTCTTCGTTAACGATAATGTGGTGAAAGTTAATCCATAATTTGGCCGCCTTAATTATATTAAGTGTAATATTTTATAATATATAAAAGTTGTTCAGTGGCTGTTGCTACAAGATGTTTAAGTAATTGCTTTAAATAATTTCAGCTCAACATTCTCATCCGTGATGAGCAGCGACGAGCGAAAAATCTATTATATGTCTTGAAGAGACGAGAAGACGCTTTGAAAGATTTTACAAAGTCTCAAATACTGTACTTAGAAAACAAAAAGAAACAGGAAAACACGGACATCTCGGCGCTTAAGAAAAAACAGCGCGGCGCTCTGCTGAAGCTGCAGCACGAATGCGGGGAAATGCAGCGCATGCGTAAGGCTCTCCTCACGCTATCCGAGAAAAGGAAAGTTGCCCTTATGAAGACGAAAAAGGATCTAGAACTGAAACTAAAAAAGAACGTTGACGTCGAACACATCATCAATGGTAAAAAGAAACTAAAAAGGAATACCGTGGATCGGAGTTCGGTTCCTCTGAAATGCTTTGACCTTTCGAGTAGTAGCTGCGAGGACAGCACCACGTCACAGAGCACCTCGGAAAGTATCCCTCCTGGCCACTCCCCCGCCCCTGCCACCGTCCCTGCCGCCGCTCCCGCCAACGGTCCCATTACCAGCGAGAAAAGTATTCAAACCGGCGACAGCATCCTTGATACTACATTAGTTAGCCGAGCGACGGACACGGCAGCCGAGAACTTCGTCGTTGTCGACGGCGGCTATCTAAACATACTATTCCACAACTTATCTCTGCCTCAAATATTCAGCGGCGGCAAGCAATACGAAGTGAACGAAGAGGCAATAAGAAATGTTATAGATTCGACTACTTCGATACGCACAGAAAACTGGTGCGAGGTCGTTGAGACTCTAATCGATCAGATGGCGAACGGTGAAGTAGACAAGTCGAGCTCGCCTTCGACGGCTAGGAGTCTTGTGGAAGAGTTCGAGCATTATTACAAGACGCTCGCGGATGACGAACGCTTATCCGAGGAGGAAGAAAAATACAAGAGTCCTAGCAAAGTGTATGAGACCTGTGACGCGGTGGTGCAGACTTCCTCTGATAGGGTCCAGTTGTGCGAAGTCGAGAGCGAGCCCAGTACGTGTACTATGGTTCCCGAGTGTGTTGAGCCCGGCGAGGTGGACGTTATGCCGCCAATAGTTGCCGAATCACCCGATGGTGGGCTATTGCTTTCTGAAGATGACAATAGTCCGCGGTTGATATGTCCAACGGGGCCGCTGCCAGTGCCACCGGGAGCCGCCAGTGTTGTCGAAGTGCCTGTCCCAGAGGCGCCTTCCTGGTCCTCATCGAAAACATCCAACAACTCATTTACTGGTAAGTTTTATATTCTCTGTATATAAAAAAAACATAAAGATACGTTCTTGCGCCGAGTGGAAAGTCACTTATAATTGTATCAGGATCTAAAATTCGAGTTCAGCAAAAAGACACTTCATGCGTTCCTTAAAACCTATACCAAAATACCCAATTTGCCGTTGTAAATAATAATCAAATAATTTTAGCCCTAAACTGATTTAAATACTAAATAATAATAGCTTCTTTTTTTTCAAATATTAATCTGTAGATATATTCAAATAACATTTAAAACGCAAATTATGAAACATCATTTATTAAAAATTATTAATTATAATTTCAGTTATTATGTATATATTCTGATTTATTTAAAGTTTTTTTTTTATGTGATAATGCCTTATTCTCAAATATAAGTACTAGAATATAAACATATTGCAGAATATTGCTTGCTAGGTTTCTACTAAAAGTCCGTGTTTAAAAATATGGTAAAAGCCTATAATACATACTAGCTAAGCACAGGGGAATTGTCGAAAGGTCAAAGACTATGGAAATGGTTTATTTTAGATACTAAGGAGATAAATAAAATAAACCAATTCGAGGCACTTGAGCCTGAGATATAATAATCTATGTATAATATATATTCAACAAGAAATTCAGGCGTTTTTAGACGTAAAGTTGTCTTGGATTACAAACATTTCAGGACTTCGTAACTTTCAAGTATTTGGATATTTATAAAGCATTATCTTCATTCATTATGACATAAAAATGTTTCGAGATACGGTGTTTAAATTGAGTTCTAACGAATGGGACATCTAATAAGCGAGTTACGCAATTTGCTTTTCATGCCATTTGAAAAATATGAAATATTATTATAAATTTCCTATTTTTGCAAACTTTCAATATTATGGACCATATGACTTTATATGAAATCTAAAGAAAAAAAATAATATTTATCATAAATCATAAAACACAGCTCCCTTGCCAAAAAAATACAGCCAGTGTAACTCTGGATGATTTTTATCCAAATCGGTTCACAAGTTTACTCATAATTTGTTCCCGAGGCGTTTCATTAAAATATTTGTGTTTATTCGTTAGAAACTAATCAATATTGTACAACGCAAAACAAATATTCTGTAATATAGGGTTTTTTAAACTTTCGATAATCGGATTCATGTTTTACCTACACTACTGGTCTATTGAAAACGTCAAGTTTACTTTTAATTTTAAATAGTGCACAAATATAGACCCGTTGTTTATGTAAAATTTTGTAATATGTCTTACAGATAGCAGTAGTGACAGTAGTCAGTCGGCATGCGAGCTAACGTCTTCTGTGTCGTCAATAGCTGCGCCTACTCATACTGAGGCTGAGGAGCTGCGCAGGCAGCAGCTGGCCATCGAACGAGAGGTGAGAAATTATTATAGTGACATGTCACTCCATCCATATTAATATTTCTATTTTTGGTAAGTGATGAAGGTCGAAGATGTTCTGCAGGTTAACTTAGAATTACTGGCTCTCAAGGACAACTGCTGGAGCACGCCGTTAGGTGCTTGGCGACAGACTTTTTATTTGAGGTTGGTAGCTAGCCAGGGGGGCATTCGCAAAATACCCTTCCACCATGCGTTTCTATAATCCAGACCCAGATAATATCTTATTGACGAAAGGTTGTCTGGAAGATATCGCTACTTAGCGGTAAGACCGCCCATCGTACATTATGACTGATCTACTCCTACATTGTTTTGTTTTCTGTTTTATTTAAAATAAAGTATTATTTGTCTGTCAATACAATTAGGTCATCAAACTGCACATTTGGTTTCTTAAGAAGGCACACATAATAATCTATTGCACTTTTATTTGTACCAGTCAATGATTGCCATTGTCTAATCTCAATATTACAGCACAAAGTATAATGTTATGCAATGATTGAAAATAATATGACAGAATCTTATTTTCAATCATTATATTTACATAATCATGCAATTTATCTCTGATAGTGTGAAATGACTTAATGGATATAGGCGTTCAACTACTACATCATCATCGTCAGTTTATTATTTGCATGGTGTCGCTGTTTTCTTATCCTGATTTGTTCTTAGAAAATATGATACTCTTTATTTGTGAAACGGGGCTGTTGTAAATATGTATGTAAATGTTTTTAATAACGAAATAATCTCATGCGAACAGACCCGCGGGTGATAATCATTTATTAACAAATATAGTTCACAAAATAATGTACAAAATAAATAATAATACAATAATAATAATTATGAAAACATCTTTGAAAAGAGAAATTATATATTAGTAGATATTTATGACATTAGGTATCTAGTATATCTGATATGATCCAAAACCATATCACCTGGGAAAGATCTCCGTCCCCGAACTAAAAGTTAACTTCTCAGGGTACGAAGGATCCAACACCAAACAACATGGGTCTGGAATGTAGCTATCTATGTTTTAGCCATAGAAATCATCTAACAAACAATTGTTTCTTTCCTTTATTTCTTCGTTTTACACCCGCGGGCAGCAACTAGTTATGAATAAGGTTATCAGTGCTATCAATAGTTTATAAGCTAATGAGCTATAGACGACCTAGTTAATTCGTAGTGTATGCCGAGTCTATTTTAAACATCTTGTTAGCGTGAGAAATTTGCCAGCTGCAAATCGAAAAGTCACATTGATTTGATAATGTTATATCGTATTAATACAGATCTATACAGCTTTGTAACTCAGCACGTTTCCATTTTAGATAAAAGAACTAGAGCAACAGCAGTGTAGATTACTTGTGGTACGTGAAATACCCGACAAGCCGCCGCCTCCTTATACACCGCCTTCAGAGACTCGGGTGGCGAAACTTCCGCGAATGTTTAAACCGAATGACGTCACCAATGACTGGATACGGAAGTATGTCACCGAGCCGAATACACCACCTAGCGATCATACAGACACATTTGAAGTGTAAGTACATAAAGCTAAAACTGAAATACTAACTACTAAATACCCATTTTTTAAGCTTTGACGTTTGTTTCGGGAAGTCTTTGGTCATATTGCAGTTTGTATTTATCGCGCTTTGTACGACTCCGTTCCACTTTTTTTTTCTGCCCTAGTTTTTTTTGCTGATTGGTAAGCCTTTGACCACAATCTCACCAGATGGTAAGTGATGATGTGTTCGATGGTGTTAACAGGCTTAACCTAGAATTACTGACTCAAGGACAGCTGCCGGAACACACCGTAAGGTGCTTGGCGACGAAGACTCTAGTTTTTTTTGCTGATTGGTAAGCCTTTGACCACAATCTCACCAGATGGTAAGTGATGATGTGTTCGATGGTGTTAACAGGCTTAACCTAGAATTACTGACTCAAGGACAGCTGCCGGAACACACCGTAAGGTGCTTGGCGACGAAGACTCTACTTGAGGGTGGTCGCTAGTCAGGCGAGCATTCGTAAAATGCCCTACCAATACGCGGTGAAGCTCAAGCCCGCAGCGGGATTCGAACCCCGGACCTGCTGCGCATCAATCTATAGCCAATGCCACTAAGCCAGCACTGCTTCAAAGATTTGGCAAGTACACCTTTATTTCATTTTAAGTATGCTAAGTTTGGCACAAATTATATCTTTTAACTTAATTAATACTAGTTTTCCGGGCGTATTTAGGTTATCGCGCAAAAACATTTACCTCTTTTTGCGCAGTTGGATAAAAACTATCCTATGTTTTTGCCCGGGTCTCAAACTATTTCCATACCAAAATTCATTCAAATCGGTCCAGTAGTTTTGGCGTGAAAGCGTAACAGACAGACAGACAAGAGTTACTTTATTCATATTAGTACTGATTAGTACTGATTGTACTTACGATATGGCATCTATTTAATGCTTACTTGCTGCGTGCAACTGTTTCTCTCGATTGTAGAGATTGCGTAGGTTTTTTTATGCCTGATACGTTAGCTTTTGACCACTATCTCACCTGATGGTAAGCGATGATGTGGTCTAAGATGTTGTTCAGGCTAACCTAGAATTACTGGCTCTCGAGGACAGCTGCCGGAACACTTCGGAGGCTAACCTAGGTGTTTGGCAACAGATTTTCTACTTGATTTTCTAGCCAGGCGGGCATTCGCAAAATGCCCTACCACCATGCTTCAACGACTGCTATCCTAAGATAACAACCGGGTAGGACGGCTTAACGTGCCCTCCGAAGCACGGAAGCGCTCAGTAGTAATGTCACCGAGGCGTAAGTTGCTGATCGGTTCAGAATTGTTAAGCAAACTTCGCTACGAGCGCTTCACAAAGATAAAACTATCTATAATAATAAAATATATAATTATATAGTTTCAAAAAATATGTAGAAAAAAATACAAGAATTTGTACGTAGATATAGAAACATTATGTTAGTAGATATTTATGATTTTAGGTAACTAGTAGGTATATTTTAACCCGGCACCCCACAGGGCCGTGTGCCCCGTGGGGTGCCGGGTTAGAATTGTACCTCCCCATATCTTCCCGTGGGTGGCGTAATATGTGACTCAGGGAAAAATAATGGAAATTGGGCAGCAGCGCCTTCTAAAGAACTGCCAACTTACATTGCGATCTCCAAGACGCCTGCCAAGCGTGGGGGTTATGGCAAACCCCCTTAATAGGGAAGGCTGTGTTCAGCAGTGGACAATCCGGCTGTTACAGTACAGTAAACAACATTTGCGTACTTTGATTCTTTGCAATTTCCGATATTATTTACGATCGATGGACCTTACCTCAGTGGATGTAAACGATACTTTTGTAACTATTTCAGACTAGTCCACGATTTCTGCGAAGATACCGTAGAACGACACAAGCTGGAACAGGGTGATAAACCGTGGGATGCATGCAACCTGCTTCCTCAGAAAACTATATTTGATGCTGAGAAACTAGTTGAAACAGCATCCGCCGAGCTCCTTGATGTGCTGAGGCCAGCCACACCCACAGTAGTGTCAGGTGAGTACACGTGACACGACAAGCCTACTAGCAAATAGGAACGTGTGAAAATCGGCTGTAAAACAAAGTACGCAAATTATGACGCTTTAGTTTTTGTTAAACGTAGATGTTTTAAACGAAAACCGATGCTTATTAAAAGCTCTGTAATAAAATCTATTTCTTACTAATACACTTTAATAAATATGACTTTAAAGCATGAGAATTAGAAATAATATTATAAATTGTGATGGGAACTTTTTTATGCTCTATTCATTACATCATCTATAGCAGACTTAATAATCTACTTTTAATTGACAAGTGCATAAAAATGTAGTTGTTTTAACCGTTCGAATATGTTCAGATTGTAATATATTTCATGTAGAAATTTTCTTTAGGTTTTTAATAATACTCATGGATATTATTAAAGACCCATAAATAAATTTAATTTCGCGAAAATATAGCTTAACTGTCAGTTTCAATATAAATATTACTTACATTATCACTGTTGCATTCCTTCGCAATTGAAGTGAAAAGTCATGTGTATTACTCGTCCAAATTTCTTCCGCAACATAAATATCAACCCTCGTCTGTGGCTTGGTTAAACGTTTCGTATAAAATGATATTATTTCATGTAAAATATACTTTTAACAAAGTTGTTCTAGTCCTTTGTTTCCCAGTTGATATAAATTTAGTTTCACAATTTCTTTGTTCCATTTTTTGCGTGTATTTGACACAACTTTATTGCACACGTCACCGATTAAAATTAATTTAATTTCTGTTTTTATGCTCTCAAGTGCCGCGACGGTCTAAACGTTCGCGTAAAGGTAAGTGCTTCATTCGCTAACTCTTGTATGCACCGCGTAGTACTGCTTTAGACTCTTCACTTGACGTCACCATAGATCGTGTTATTTAGGTTTAGCCAACTGGTATTTTTCACTTCGTCGTCTCTTACTAGTTCCACAGAAAGATATGAGAGTGTGAGTGCAATTCTAGCCCGACATCCCTCGTGCTACACAGGCGAACTAGGAAATAATATTTACTTGTTATGCAACACTTCAAAGTTTGGCGCGAGTAGTTTTATTGAAACCTGAGAAAGAGAAGGTTTGTATTGAACCAGCAAATCAAGTGTTTCAAAATACAAAATCCTGAGGGAACCAAAGGTTTCAAAGCTACGAGAAGCAAAGTAACTTTCTCGGCAGAGCAAAACACATAATTTTTCATCTCACTACGGCGAGGAAAATACTAGGTGCAAGAATAATAGCTTAAATGATTATGGTAAATGTATTTTTTGTTAAACGTAAAGCATCGGCAATATGGTAAGTAAAATTATTACTCCAGAACTTTTCTAAGGGTTCGAATTTTAAAAATCTTTTCCGTGCTAGAGGATAATAAGCACTTTTCGTAGGCAGATTTCGAACAATAACAACCACTTCCAGTGAGGTGACAACATTATTATTATTCATTACGAATATAGCAAAGTGAACAGCGAACAGCTGTTCTGTTCATTAATGAAAAAGATGGTGAAAGGTTGTAGCGATCAAACTTCATCTCCACCAGGAATCTAGTAATATAACGACATTTCTATTTATATTATATTAACATTCACGGTAAAAGATTAACGAAGTACCTTAATCTCAAAATACAGATGGATGGTAACATGCTATTCCCAGGATCGGAATTTTCTTTTTAAAGACAGCAAAAGCGATTCATGTAGTGGTTCATAAATACGGGAAAAAATACGTTATTTTTCGTATATACACCAAGAAAAAGCTTTGTTTCTGTTACCTTCCACTAGTGCTGTCAGTGAAAGTGGAGCCCAATAAGTAAGAAAAAGACACCAATTGAAATGCTAAGTAGCAAATAATAATCATACCTAATTACGAACCCAAATATACCAATTATATACAGGTATTAATGAGTACATATACATGTTAATATTTGCATTTTGGGTTAGCGAAATACGTCATCTCATAGGAATATGTTTGTGATGACAAGCAAGATGACTAATTTAATGACCGTTTGATAACAGGTGTTAGTTCGAGACGGTCAGACCACATCGACGACATATTGTTTTCTGAGTGGCGGCGCGTGGAGCCTGAGTGGACCTCCCTCCATAACGACGAAGCCCTCGTGAAGAATCAGCTGTTTGATACAATCTTCCAGCGAATACTCACCGAGACAGTGGACGAATACAAACGTACAGTACTCTCGCCAGTCCCCGACGAATCGCTATTATAAATTTCGCGTATATATATACATTGTAAAAATCACTGTGCTATCTTAAATTATACTGTTTATATTTGACATATTTGGTTTTATTTTCCAATAAACAAGCCTATTAATAAAAAAAACAATTGTAATAACTCACTTGGTTAGCGGATTTACAAAAAATTGCGTCAGCTGATAATATTATTGTAAATTATTATTTTTAAACAAAGCTTAAGTAATGTGGACTATAACTACACTGAAACGTGACTCGGACGACGACTTTGAATTAACGATACTAGTTTTACTTAACGCGGTTTTAACTCGACTACTTGGTTTGGATTTGGAATAAATTACTGAGTATTCGAATTATGTTTAATTGTTACATACACAAAATCAGTACTATTCAACTATAATGTGAGTATTGGCACGTTTAAGGCCGGAGGAGTTGTATTTTCGCAGCAGTAAATAAGATTATTTTCCTGCTGGAGGAGGTGGCAGCACGGAGCGGAGTAAGGTATTAATTGGTAGATGCTGATGTACTTAGTTGATCAGATATTGTAATATGCGCTTCCGAACTAGCACTCAATGTTAGCTGTCAAGTTCCACTGGCTAGGTGGTTGGTGACAGATATTCGACTTCACGGATAGCAGTTATTAACACTAATCCAAGAGAGCATACACAGTAACTAATACTACGATGTGAATCCGAACCCGTAGTAGAATTTGGACTTCGACCGCTTTATCGCCAGACTTCCACTACTTGTGGTAGGGGACTATCTGGCGGGTAGGTCAAACAAAGTGCTACCGGCTAAGGATCTAGCTTTAGGAGAGCCAGCCTCGCGCTCGATCGCCAGTCGAATCTACGTTCCCCTGTGCAATTAGTAGGTTCGTACTTCAAACATAAAACATCATGGTATATCTAATGGCCACATAGGTAGAAGGTTACCTGACGGTTACGTAAGTATAAATTTTTCAACGCTTACATATGTTTATTAATTGAGATTCTCAAGAGATAAGTATATCTCATACTTGTGATAGCGTCGAAATATCGGGAACTCTCAATAGAAAATCATCACGGATTTTATTCCGTATATAAGTAACGTTAAGGATAATGTTAATTACCGTGAAAATTTATAAAAGTGTTTAGGACGTAGAAAGTCTCTGTTAATACTTTTAATATCCGTTTATGTCTCATAAATCAACTTTGCACTATGAGGGCCTGTGTCTTGCCCGAAAAACAAATATATCAATTTGCTGAGTAGTTTTATTGCCTCAATTGTGAGGGCGTTGATATACACATATATGCTGTATATTGAATTACTTCTTCCGTATTCTGTATATACATCGTACCCACAAAACACATTTTATTTAATGTTTTTATTCAAACAACATCACACCCTATTTGAATATAAATCTCAATGGGTGTATTTAGTTATTGAGTAGTTAGTAATAACATCCAAAAAAAGTTTCAATATTTTAATTCATAATATTACACATTGACAAAAATATCACATAATTTTTACAGTTGCATATTTATTACCTTCTTAAGCCTTATCATTAACAAATAATAAGCCAAATGCAATAACGTACTGGCATCATCTTTACATCACGTTAAGGGTATGGCACCACATTTCATACACAAAACGTATAGGTATTATATATATATATATTTATATATTTTTTTTAATATTAATAGCTGATAGGTTAGTCCTTTACCACCATCTTACCTGCTGGTAAGTGATGATGTAGTAGAGGATCGTAAAAAGAATAGGCCTAGAATTACTGGCTCTCGAGGACTGCTGCCGGAACACACTTGGGTGGTTGGCGACAGATTTTCTACTTAATAGTGGCGAAGATTCGCAAAATATCCTTGCGTTTTTAAATCTCGCTTCTTGATTAGAGATTTAGTTGTCATTTTCGTAGCATTTTCCATACCAACGTAGTGACATATGCATATTTTAAATACCAAGTGTCCAAAATCTGTGAAATTTTGCATGAATGTCTTTGAGCATATCTTTGCTTCTGATGATCGCAGTTATGGTTTGCCAGATTTTCGTAAAATAATGTCTATCGTTTAAATTATTCGTATAAGTCGTTATAATGGTAATACTTATTAGAGATAAATTATAAAACGGTAAAATGGCAAACTGGAAGCATAGATATTACAAGGACACATACATACAAAATGTCGCCTACTTTGAATACATCCTATTTAAAATATACGCCACTAAAACATTATAATGTTATTTACCTAGCTGTTATTTCTTGAATTGACTTGCACGGCTCGAGGAGACATGGCGTGTGGTAGGAATGCCCTTCGTATATAGGTAGGACCTCAAGTCCTGGCACCTCAACTTGAAAATCTGTCGCCAAGCACCTAACTGTGTAATTTGGCAGTCAGCTTCTTTACTATTTTTGACCACATCATCACTTAAGGTGACATTGTGGATCAAGGTAATAGTCTATAGTAAACCAAAATATAAAAAAAATATGTCGTTGTAACAAACTTGCCGATTGTATTACTTATTATCGACTTCATACCATAATTATGATAGGTAAGCATTCCTACCTAGTTCCTTACTTATACTGGTTGGTTTTTGAGACCTGAAGTGATACTCGTAGGTATATACACTGTATCACACCTTTAATTAACAGAAACCAAATCTAAATTGCATAAGCTGGTTTAAATTTTCTACGAAGTGCCTGGCTATTTTGGTACCTATGCTATTAAATGAGCTATATCTGTTATCGTGTTCGTATTATTCTATGTTTACTGTAGGTCGGTACTTTATAGGTAGGTATATAGGGTTTGAAGTGTGAAAACCGATCTATGTGGAAAACTTGTAATACATGGGCACCGTGTGAGCTACGTTCGGGCTCTACTTATTTTATTACAAGCTTTTATTTAGTTTCACCTGTTCCGAAGTTTGTAATGAAATCTAACAAATTAAATTTGATTCACTTCCCGGTCACCGATTGAGCTGAAATTTTGCATGCTTATGTAAATCGTGTTACAATGCAATATTATGATAACATGGTGCCGATCTGTTGATGGAGGTGGAATGTAGCCAAAGGAACTTCGCAATGAAACGCCACAACCTCGTCGAGTTTGGGCTCGTTTGGTTCGTCTTGGCGAGTACTTTATTTTTAGATGGTAACCAGGGCCTGATCTGATGATGGAGGTAGAAGGTGGTCATATGAACTCAGTAAAGAAACGACGCCACCTCATCGATTTTAAGTTTTTGTTCTTTTTATCATTAACTAGAATATAATAAAAGCTTGAATATAAAAAAAAAATCTCTCGATTCTTGTAGTCCATAAGCTAAGTCCATGTTTGTTAGCGTTTACTATATTTGGAAGCGTAAATTCATAAAGCAATAATCTTGGATTTGTTGTGGTTGATTTAAAATTGCAAATAATTAGTAACAGTATTAATATTTTTAATCATATTTTAAGTAACACAACAATGATTCACAACATGATATCTAGATATAAAATTAAAATAAATTTTAAATCAACTCACCTTGTTAATACCTACGACATAATGGCTGAACAACATCGATACTTACTGTTATTAATATGCAATTCTAAACTTTAAGGCCGAGGCCGCACTTAATAGCCGACCGACTAATCGGTAGACGACATAACTGCAATGGCGCGACAACTACAACACAAACACTCTTCACGGCAGTATGCCGAATAATGGCCAAAACCGCCCGCGGTTACCGCATAATGCGTGTGCGTCCACTTAGTTCTTTGGATTATAAATTTTGCTGCGGTTTTTTCCCGCGAGTCATTTTGTAACATTTCAGTTTTTAAATCAGTCGCGGGAAAATACCGCAAGTGCGGCCGTTTGTATATGATTTCCTGAGTTACAAAATCAAATGGTTAAAAACCGCAGCGGTTTAACCGTGGTGCGGCCTAGGCCTAATGACGGCGACGTTAAGTTTGATAATACCTATTTAAAGACTAGCTAAGATAGTAAATGTCCAGCCTAAAATATGTTTTAATAAATAATACTAAATTTTATATAACTATTTCTAGGATAAAACAAGATACTTTAAAAATAAGTCATAGTCAATGTTCATGAATAAATAGTATCAATGAAGCTTAATTGCACTGATAACTCTATAAAAGCAGGTATTAAAACGAAAATGTAATACAAAGGTTACCTATTAAATTCTTATCACAAATCATGTTATTCAATGATTTATTATTATCTACGTACTTACATCAATTCATCACTATAACAAAACTATGAACGCGCGGCTGCGGTGGCGCGGCGATAGTTACATGTAAACACATACGTATTTAAATAATAATATATCCATTAAAATTTCGGCTTACACAATACCTAATATTATAAAGTTTAAATAAATATTACTTTAACTAAAAACGAAGAAGATAGTCCTTTTATATTATTAAATGTTGTTGCAATGCGGTCGCCAAACTGAGTTGAAACTTCATAAATCAGTAGTTATATATACTTATTCGTAGTTTAATTTGCGGATTTTTCAACCAGTTTTCATGTAACAAGCAAACCAAGATACAGATCCTTGTGTGTATTATAGTAGTATTTTACCTAGCAATATTTGGTGTAAATTACACTTGAATTATCCACTGTTCAACAAATGCATCATTCAAAATTATTACATTGCTCTGTCGTATTGCTATGGCTTTGAAGCTGGCGATGTCTACACAAATTCATACTGAAAAAGATACAGATTTATTTGAGTGTAAGCCATACTTTATAGATGGTATGTTATGTTTCCCAAAAACGCAGAGTTCTGTATTTATTTACAAGACAGCATCTTTTGTTACCTAACGCTATAATACCTAATAACGTAGGATTTTGTTTACACATTTTACACGTCTTCCACCTGGTGACTCCGTATACAGATATTATAAAGTATTCAACTCAGATTTCATAGAGACAATACCGCAGCAACAATCGGAACCTGGTTCCAAGTATAAGTAACTTTCACTTCACTGGTCTATACATTAGTTCACTGAAACACCGACGTGAAATCGTTCTTCATTCATATAGTTCGTGAAAAGACCCGAGTTTCAGCCTTAATCATCAGCCTTCAAGAATGATTCAAGCGGATTGGGTCCTTTCCTTCTTGAGTTATGTGGTGCTTTTACGGCTTCCGCTGTAAAAGGAAGATTTGGTTAATTTTGTAACCTTTAAGTGTTAAAAAGTGTAAAGATTGAGGGAAAATTTTGGGGAACATATTTAAGTTAGACTACGAATAATATTCATATCGTTATTCGTAGAAGTTAGTAAAAAAATGTAAACTCTTGAAGAATTTTTTAAGGATCCTTAGATTATGGAATATATCGTCCCACTCCTCTATAATATGTTGCTATACTCTATCAGGGTCATTATGTATAATTCCACCTAATTTTGGTTTATGAATGATTGCAATAAATGATTGAGTATTGAGTAAATGCGCTCTGAGTTTGCTCAAACATTTCCAAAATATTTTATATAGATAGTTCTGATGCTCTAAAAGCTCAAATGGAAAAAAATAGTAGTAATATATAGGCCCAAACCATTGAACTTATAAAAAACGGGAGGAACGGCACCCGTACCTGGAACATGGTACTGTCAAATCAGGTGACAACTCCTTATTGAGTCTCAGTAGTGTGCGTATGTGCGTCTACTGTACGATTGTATTCCTGTCTTTGTAATTAATTAAAACGTATCATATACAATAAAAGCTGTGTCATTATATGCTTGTGTAAAATTTCCTCCACATTATATTGTAGTGATATTAGAGCTTACCATCTCACTTTTTTAATTAAATCGATAAAAAAATAATACTCTGGGAATAGTAATTTATGAAACTAACATTATATTTATGCCAACTGCACTGCAAGTACGTTCTGTTTGAGGTTGGCTAATTATAATGTGAAATAAACGCTAAAACAAAAAAAGATTTCTTTGTAAATTTATACTTTTATTTACTGATCGAACTAATTAATCGTTGGAATTAAGTTATTAAATTAATTATCGTGTTATTAAATTAAGTATGAAGTCGTGAGTACGAATTATTCACCAAAATCTTATTAAACGCTGAAAATTTCCTAATTATCTTTTTCGGTACAATTGATGGTCATCACATCATAGATTGTTAGGAAATTTGCTTAGCAACCTTTCCGATATTTATAGTTTTATTTTATTATTGCTTTGAGAGTTCACAATTAGTGACTGCGTGCTTCTACACAAATTGCTAAAGATATTGGTATTCAACGCTATCTCTTGACAATGACTTAGAACAGTTAGCTGAGATAAAATACCCATATCCAACTTCTTTCGTAAATCAACCGCATATTTAAATTTGCAATTACCATATCAAATAATCCCTAAGTAAACGTATTCTAAAGTACGTAGTTTAGGTGTTTTCAAGTATAGATCTTAAGAATACGTGGTCTTAAGAAGATACAGCTGCTACATTTGGATGTCTTTTCGTACATGGTATCAGCATCACATTGCTACCTGGGTGTGCTCTGAGACCAGCCTACCCAACTCTTGGTGTTTTTTATGACACTTCAGGCTTAGTTACGTTTAGTTTAAGTATAGCCATTTCATTATAAAAACGTGACCACCAGATCAATTAATTCATCCATATAAATCCAGTCGCAGCTACTTATATAAACCTAAATTATTTATTAACTGCATTAGACTTACTTGCATTAGACAAAAATATCATGGCATTTATTGCTTCAAAAATAAAGTTAGTTGAAGTCTCACTCTTAGGTTCTATTTAAGAAGATTGGTCAACGTAGAGGTGTTTAAACATTTGTCGTTCTGAAATATCCATGCTATAAAACCACCCGTCATTCCGACGGAGCTTTAAAGAATTGATGTTTTCCTTACAAGTCAGATATTCTTTCTCTTCATTTTTGTTTTACATTGCATTGATACTATGTTAAGCTTCGTTTAGTACTGCCGGTTGGATTCTGATCGCCACTATGACCACGCTGAACGAAAACTAACTTTAGCGGGAACCCATAAAAAACTATATGGAGCAAATAGTTGAGGATTAGAGAGTCTGTATCTGCAGCACACTACTTGAGAACTAATATTTTGGAAATGTTGCGTATAATCGGAATTGATGGTAGGTACTGTTGTGATACGCTCATCAAACTTTTGAAAACATCTATTTTAAAATTATACCGTTATTTTATTAATAACCTACTTTACCTACTTATGTACTGTGATGTAGGTATTATAAATGACTCATCGATTATACTCAATCGGAAATAAAACCATTGTACAGTTTTTATCGTTATTCCTGCAAAATTTCCTGCTTGCATCGAAATGATATCATAAACTTCAAGTAATCCAGCCGTTATTATGGGTCAAAATCAAAATAATTGACCATTTCATATTTATTGTTTGTCCTTCTGCTTATCTTCATTTTTACTATAACCCTGTAACATTGATATTATTAAAATATGTAGGACATTTCTTCAAAGGATTGTTTTGTTGAAAGACCCATCGTTCAGATTGTGATTATGTCTTAAAAGTATACCAAATGTATATGATGATTGTTATTTTTTTTCAAGCCAAAGTGAGGTTATTTTTGTTAAGTCTAACGGCACAGATTGTCTTTAAGAACGCATAGAGTTCGAGTATTCCTGTTTAAAGGAAAAATATGTCTATTATTTGGAAATATTAAATAAATAATATAAATAAAGTCGTTATCTTTTGATTTACACATGTGAACACAGCCCTTATTTTCCTTTATGTTACTATAACATAAAAGTAACATAAAGGAAAAGGTACATTATTTTGATTTTGACCCTTATAATAATTTTTTTTCACCGGAATTTTGCTTTTTTCAATTAATTATGGATTTCTTCTAAGTAATCACTGAATAGTTTTAATACTTAATACCTAATTAACATCGTGGATTACCGCAGTACTGAGAAAATAACTCTGTCATGGAGAGATAGCTCTCCTGAGATAGCTGGGCCTCAGATCATAGTATACTCACTCGTAGAGCCCTGAGCGGCCTGGGTTACTTCAAGGCAAGCCATCCATTCAGTTATACTGATCTTGGTGTCGTGGTTCACATCGCAGTACCGTGGTAGTTTTCTACCACACCTCTTGAGCGGCTCCACGTTTGATATCAGCTGGTGGTATGCTTTCCACTCGCGCCGCTCTAGCACTTTGTTTTTATCTTTGTCCAGCATAACGAACGTCCAGGTCGCCGCTTGCTCTTCTTTTGATGCACCCCATTTCACCATTTCTCTGAAATATTAAGTAATTATCAAAAAATAATGTACTTACACAAAATTGTATGTATGGAGTTTAATTAGTTAATTATGGCTTGTATCTTTCACACACATACAAATAGCAAGCCGGGCAAGCTACCAGCCAGGGAGCCGTGGTCAAAGCCAAAAAAATCTAACAGTTTTATAGAATTTAGATAAAGTATATGATCTTTTATCCCTTTTTTGTAGACGGAAGATAAACCTACATTCTCGAAACACCAAGAATCTCCAATTAAACTCAGTCTCTTTTTGCGGTGCACATGGAAAGTCCAGTCTAGTAGCTGAATCTCACAGTTTGGAGAGTCACAATTGTTTGGTAATGTTAACAACAACTAGTTATGTATAAGTATATATTTAATTTGCGTTTACTTAGACTAGTTACAGACAACATCCAGTTTTATAAACTGTGGCCTGATACCCTACCACATGTGCCTTTACAAGTATGTATGTGTTATCTCTACAATAATCAACTTATTATAAAACAAATGACGTAACATACCCTGCTTCTGTGCCGTTAGTGGACGCAGTCATTTTCGTACCAAAGAAACTCCTCAAGTCTCGGAGGAAATTAGTCTTCATTGGTTCAGGACACCCTGAAAATTAAAACGATTTTTATGTTTTCGATGTTATAATGATTGTTATGTTTTCGACCTGTTACGACTTTGCTATTTTGTTACGTTATCATACCAGTTTCCAAGTGTGAGTAGTTTGAATAGTCATCTACAATAATATTACAAAGAGGAAAAAATTGTATTGTTCCCTTTTTGTATGCAGCGAATAAACTTAAAAACTACTGGACCGATTTGGAAGAAATTTGGAATGGAAATAGTCTGAGACCCGGGAAAGGACATACGATAGTTTTTATGCAACTGCCCAAAAACAGGTTAATGTTTTGCGCGATAACCGAAATACGAGCAGTTGGAGCTGCGGCTGGAAACCCAGTCGCATATAAGTATGTATATCAAACCAGGCATCAAGCAGCTATAGACAGCTGTAGCAGTTTACCCGGAAAATATATGGACCACCGCATTTTTATAGGAGTATATCTGCTATTCGCTTCATTATCATCATCATTTACACCCACACCTTGACATAAGTACACACTGGCACACTTCATCCTCTTGGGTTCACTTCCCGCTTCCGTTCTCTCCAGTCACCAGTCAAGTCTGAAGTCACGACGCTATAATATCTTCTGGGCAACTTTTGAGGGACCAAGGCTGCTCGCGTCCCTGGGATTTAGCCCTGGTTGTCCCACACGTGTCCCTCGGGTGGTGCTAAAGGAGTAGCCTAATAAGTGGTGGTAGGCCTTGGCCGCCGGTTTAAGTACCACCCCCCGGACAAAGTCATGGTGCTAAGCGTTTTTCGTGTTCCATCATGTTATCCGGGCTAGCCGTTCAGGCGGATGGGTCGGGTATGGAGGCGATGCTGAAGTCGACTGGTTAGTGGCACAGTATAGCGCTGCACGAGGTGATCAGACTCGAAGAGCAGCTGGATCCGAGGCACGGTTCTCCACTGGCCGACCGCAGATAGTAACGGGGCCCAAGTAGTGAGCTAGCCACTCACAAAAGGCTGCCCCACCATCTAGCGAAACATCCCAAGAGTGGATGTTTATATTATGTTTATATTATATTATTTTTATTTATTTATTATGCTGCCCCACCATCTAGCGCCATCGTGCCGGTTGGCGACCAGATGGACACTCTTGGGGGGGCTCGGGCGTCCCAGCGGTCTTCGAGTCTGGTTCCCTCTGTATGTAGAGTTGTTCTGTATGTCACTGTGTCAGTAAGTACCCATTCATCCCACTTCCATCTTCTTACCTCACTTCACTCTCCTATATAAATAATAATGAAACGAAACAGTAAGGCGTTTTCACAGCGGAAGCACGTCCTCGCTCTTCAGGTGCACCTCGCTAAAATCCGAGGCCTGCACTCAAATCGCGATTCGGTCCATCACCACCTGGAGACCGCTAAACCCCATCTACTGTTCCTCACGTAGACGCAGATCAAATGTCCAAAGGACACGTCGTATCTTGCCTACCCGGGCTACACCCTTGAGCATAAGTTCAAACCACGCTCGGGTAGATACCCGAGCGTGGTTTGAACTTATGCTCAAGGGTGGCAAGGCAAGGCATGTACGCTCGTGATGAAATTTGCTATAGGCGTCTCCGTAATCTTGAAGACCCAAACTTTTCTTGTATCTGGGTATTGGTGGATACAGGCTTAGAGGCAATAAATGCCGGGGTACCTCAAGGGTCAGTTCTTTCGGCAACACTATTTCTGCTCCACATTAACGATCTGCTTAAACCCGGTATTCTTGGGTACGTGGACGATAGCACTGTTGTCAAAAGATATATATATCTAGCTGGTGAGGTTCAAGTACAGTTTGAGAGAGAGGCGATGATTGGACGATTAAACTCGAGCTTATTCGCCGTGTCCGATTGGGGCGATGCCAATTTAGTGTAATTTAATGCGTCCAAAACACAAGCGTGTCTTTTCTCCGCTAAACGGAGAACATTACAACTATCTCCGACTTTCCGAAATGTAACAATACCGGTGGCAAATCTGTTAGAGCTTCTTGCCGTGTCCTTAATTTCGAATTTAAACTTTCTATAGTCTGAGCTAAAAAACTGTCGCGAGTTTTGTCCATAATTATTATTTTGGCTAGGACTCGCGTAATATTTACCGGATATTGCTCCGACATATTGATATTGTTATATATTATTATTTATCATTGATATTGTTACGTGCTGAGGCCCGCGCTCGACGCTGTGCACAATCGTGACTCCCAGACGAAGAACTTCAAATAAGTTCGAAACTGGTCGGAGCAATATCCGGTAAATATTACGCGAGTCCTAGCCGGTTACTAAATAATATTTTTTATAGTCTCTCGGTAATCCGCTAGTATAAAACCCTACCAAACAACCATTTATGGGAATAGGCGGATAATAATATAGGGACATAATAACCACATAAATAATTTTGAATATTGAATTAAACACTACACTTTTAACGTAGGCTTTTATAAGTCCTACGTTACAAAATGTATTAAAAATATATTACTTATTGGTATACATAATTATATTGGTTACTGTGTTAATGAATTAGAGAACTGGAAATCTATATAAAATATTCACCGGTAGCAGAACCTGAATTAGATAATTATAAACAGTAGTATCGGAAACGGCGGATTGTAGTGACTTCTTAGTCACCATAAAATCAATAGCCAAATATTTTGAATGTGCAACCTCCACAATAAATTATTTATTTCCAAAAGACGGTTAAATATACTATGACGACCATACTGGCGTAGGCCAAATCTTTATTCGGTTTGGCCTATGCCAGTATGAAACTGAAATACTTGCGATAATGGTAAAAAAGTTTAAGCGTCTTAAAACCGTCTAATAGAAAGAGAACGTATTTTTTTTGTATTGTATGTAGCTTTTGTGTCACCTCTCATGGGGCTGGCGTGTTGCGGCGCAGCATCGCAGTCGGGGCGGCGGTCTTTGACCGAAGATGCCGGGATTGGCTTCCCCGTGTCCTGGTGAACGCACCAGCAGTAGCCTGTGGAGAGGTAGCACTGAGCGCGCGCGTACCGCCCGTCGCCCGTGCATTCCGGCACGTACAATGCCGCGTCGCCCGCTTTCTGAACAATGGAAACACTTGAACACATGAATAAATCATCGCTACCATGCTTTTATTGCTTCGCAAGGACATGTTCAGCTTAAATTTGAAAATGGCCATACCATACACATACTGAGTTTTATCCATAAATTTTAAAACGATATTGACAAAGCAATGCCTATAAATCGACTTTATTTTTTCTTAAGCTTTTAAGCAAACGAAATTAGAAAAAGGATGATAGGTTAATCAACATGTTATTATAAGTAACTGGTACTTAATACTTTTTAATATATATTTTTTTGTTTTTGCATATATTGTCTTCGATAGATATATACTCATTTTTCGATAATTCAGTTCAGTTAGCCAAATGATAAGTAATCAAGTGAATGTATTGTTAGTTCTTTAAGTTCTCAATTCGAAGGCAGCATTAACCGGGAAGTGAGGAGCATGGCGAAAAGTCTTGGAGATCATATGCACAATGAATGCTCATGAAGGTTGAAAACTTAAGAAGAAAACCAGATTCCTACCTACCTACATGGGTTACTGAGTATGGTATCCAAAGAGACGGATAAAAGAAAAGTGCTGGCAATTTGCCAATGTGAAGATGGATGTGTGGTGCGTCTAGATTGGTTAAGATAAGAAATAATTTCGTATACATATCATGTATACTTAGTTGAAAATTAGCATGATATGGTCATGGCGTAAAAAAAATTAAGCACAACATGTAGATATTAGGTATTATAATTATAACAAGGTGCTTTTTTGAAAAATTCTCAGTACACTTTCCTTTTTAATTAGGTTAAAGATGGCGTAACATGCACTGATTTTAAACCATAAAAAGCTATTATTTAATCTTGTTTTGCCTAAATCTGTGATAAATGTTAGTTAAATGCTGGACGGAAAGGGCAAATTTGCGGTTAAACATAGTTATCAATGAGTACTGATACGTAAATATACATTAGAACATTAAAAAAACGTCTTATTTCAAATGATATTCAAAAAGAATAAAAATAAATCGCAATGCAAGTCGCTGTGCAAATAATGTATGAGTAAGTTAACATAACTTAAACATTGACAAAATAAACATTTATTTAACATTACTGTCGCATGCAGCGGTATAAGCCAAGGATCTTACCAACTGTAGGTACTTATCTAGGTAGTATGGCACAAGTCACTCAGGTACCTATTTAAAATTAATGCACGCTACGGGGCGGTGACAACTTGTTGTTAGTTGTTAAACAAACCAATTGATACACTGTGATATATAAAAACAACATTAAGTGTAAATTTTAGCTCGTGAAACGCATGCAACTGAATGATCGCGATACTACAACCGAAAAGTAATTTCATAATTACTATGCATATCAGCGATCTTTAGTCTTTATTCCGTTATAAAGCAAATACAGTAATAAATGAAGATTGTCGAGACGCATTGTGAGTTTTCATTTGTCAATCTTTTGATGGTCGTCACCGCCAGTAGCGTGCTGTTGTGTTGTCAGGCCGTATATCAGACCTGTTCGTCCAAGACCGCCTGTCTGTCTGTCAGGCAGTCGTTTGCGTCGTCCTCTCGTCGATTGTCAGAGTCAGGGCCGTCCGGAGCGAACGAGTTCCGCATTATCCCAGGCAGAACTACACATGGAGACATACAAGTCATACTTACAAAATAAAAAGTAAATTTAAATTGGAACCTAATAAATTTTTCTTATATGTTTGTTAAGTAATTGTATTCGACTCTTGTAATATCTTAAGACCCTTTATTTAAATAAAGCGCTAAAATATTTGAGGATTTACAACTAGATCTTTAACATTCTCCTGATCTTCATCATTTAGATAATTTAGGTAGAGTTCATGTCAAATCTTTGAGGTATATACCTGTATTAGAAATTTACCACGACAACTATTAGAAATTTTATCTTTTTATTTGTTTAATTTAAAATTGCACAAATATGTCAGTAGTGACAATAGGGAAAGATTCTCATTTCTCCTTATATTTTTAATTAATCTTCGACAATTACTCAATGTTGGTTACAAAAAATAACGGTCTCGTTGTTTGAAAGCGTATAGTAAAGCCTTAGCTGATTTAAACTTTAACTAAGGTATTACAAATAATGGTCATCTGTACATGTCTATCATTATTCTGTAAGTGGCTTAGATGAATTGAAAAGTCCATAGTTGATTAAAGTAAATACTTATCTTAGAGATTACTTAGAATATTTTTGTATTAATTTCTTCAAAATATCAATCGTTTAACCTTTATATTAAGTATCTTATTATTTTTGTGTTCAATTTAGCGTTAATTACTATAAGTAAAAAAGTTTTTTGTTTTTAAATTATATCATGCACATCAAGACAGAATAAGTATCAAATACTACGTGTAGTAGCATACCATTTAATAATACACGTATCCAACGACAATATATTCAGTTTATGGTAATTTAAGTATCATATTCTACGCGATTCAATATAATTGTATAATTTTTACGAATGTCTATGGTTAAGACAGGTAAGTAGTAAGTAAAAAAATGGAAAGACATTTTCGGAAAAATCTTTTTTTTTCTTTATGCCTGATAGGTTAGCCCTTGACCGCTATCTCACCTGATGGTAAGTGATGATGTGGTCGAAGATGTTGTTCAGGCTAACCTAGAATTACTGGCTCTCAAGGACAGCTGCCGGAACACACCGTTAGGTGCTTGGCGACAGATTTTCAACTTGAGGGTGGTAGCTAGCCAGGCGGGCATTCGCAATATGCCCTACCACCATGCTGTAACCGCTGCCATCCTAAGACAACAACCGGGACCGGCGGCTTAACGTGCCCTCCGAAGCACGGAAGCGCTCAGTAGTAATGTCACCAGCGGTCACCCATCCAACTCATGACCGAGGCGGACGTTGCTTAACTTTGCTGATCGATTCAGAATGGCTAAGCAAACTTCGCTACGAGCGCTTCAAAATCTTTGCAAAAGGTTACCTGATCCAGGTTCTGGCGGCACCTCTTCCTCGTTGTAGTCTGGCTCCACTTCCGGCCCGCTGTCCTCGTCTGGGTTCAACGACATGAAGAAACGGAGAGAGACTATATATTATTATTATGTTTGCACATACATTTGCATTCATAGTGTTATTTAACAAGTGATTACTTAATGTACTCGTGCAATTACGCCTTTAGAATTTCCGTACAACAAAGTGTATAAGTAGGTATTATTTTCAATATTCAGCTTAGACAAGAAAGATGGATAAACGCTTTCGTTATGGAAACTTTGATTTGTAAAACGAATAACGTAGAAGACCGCCCACACAGGTGAATGACAATGACTTGAAAGAGATGGTGGAAGCCAATCCGAGCCAAACTACCCAGGAATTAGCGGCATGGTTTAACGTTACCAACAATATTGACTCGTTTGCGTCAAATCAATAAAATAAAAACATGAAAAATGGGTGCCTCATGATTTGACCGATCTGCAGAAAGAAATGCGTGTTGAAACATGTGTTGCCTAGTTGAATCGAAGCATAAATGAAGGAATATTGGATCGAATATTGACAGGTGATAAAAAGTGGATTCTTTACGATAATCGTAAGCTGACAAATGGCTGACCCTAGGTAAAACGCCGCAACAGTGTCCTAAACCAGAGCTTACCAAAAGTAATGGTAGTATGGTGTTATTCATTATAGCTTTCTTCGATCTGGTCAAGCAATAACGGCAGATGTCTACTGTGCCGAACTCCGAACATTGATAGCAAAGCTAGCAGTGAAACATCCCCAACTCCTGAAAATCGATCTTCACCATTATTGCTCCATGATAACGCGAGACCTCATACAGCACGAGAAACCGATTTAAATCTACAGGAACTGCAATTAAAAACCATTCGTCGAACCCTCTGTATTCGCTAGACCTTTCTTTAGCCCAAGTTGAATATATTAATACAGTTAGCATTAAGTAATTCACGTCACGCTAGAAAATAACTAAAATTGTACCAAATGTTAAAAAAACGTTCTTTCTTCTTTTATCTAGTGGTAAAAGAACGAGATCGAAAAAATTATATAAATAAATACTTTTAATATTTATTTACATATATTTTTATCTCGATCCCCATTAAATATAATATGTGTGTGTGTGTGATTAAAAATATTGTTGCAAATATTGTTTCCTCGCATTATTGATGCAGAGTAGAATGTTTCATTTTATAAGTTATCAATCACATCTCGAAACTAAAAACCCATCTGTTCACAAGACTCGCTTATCTTTATATATAAAAATTACGTGTCACGTTGTTTGTCCGCGATGGACTCCTAAACTACTGAACCAATTTGATTTGCACACCGTGTGCAATTTGATCCAAATTGAAAAATAGGATAGCTTACATTACATCTCAAGTTAAAGTCGTATTACACATGCGAAGCCGGGGCTGGCCGCTAGTGAGTCTATATGATGAATAATAATCAAATAAGTCAGCAAAGTCTTCTATAAATGGGTGAACATAAAATAAGTGTAAATTATGATAGTCCCCTCTCCCATAATAAATAAATAACATGACCTCGAATATCACTTATCACATAGCGATCGATCTTATATGCAGGAGAATTCAGAATTGCTAGGTTAGCCCGAATATAAATATATGAAGAATTTTGATTTCATTTGCATCTGAGATTATATTCACGGGTAGATACAACCAATATATTTATATATACATATTATTATGGACTCTGCTGCTACTTATGTCTTACTGCGGGCTTCAAGATGGCTGTATAAATTCCAGGAGGGGATGATATTAATCTGAGGATTATGTAGGTAAGTGTTACTCACAGTCCGGTGCAGGTGGCTCCGGGTTGGCGAGCAGGCACTCTGCCCACTCGGCTCGAGCAATCTCACCGTCGCCATCCGCGTCGCAGCCGCGGGCCCACGCGCGTGCGCAACGCTTAGGCTTCACCACCTGCGCAAAAATCATAACAACTGAGTATTTCACAAAGTGTTTGTCTGCAAATTACAAACGCCATAGATGCATGGCAATTGCGCTGCATAAATTATAATTTTTGCCTATATAGAAAAGACTCAAGACTGAAAATGCTCCTGGTTTATATATTCTACATGCCATAAGGTAACTTTATACTTTATGGCATGTACACTTTTTGAAGCCTCAGATGGTGTGACGAGGGTAATAATAATGTACACATACCAAATCTAATGTAAAAATGTCACAAGTATTTTAAAAGCTACATTAGAATAATTTTTAGAGACAGTTTGTACTCGGAGTGGCACCTATTTTCTCAGGCAGCACCTATTTTTTTGAATTTAACAGGGCAATACCAAGGATCTTATAAAGTATTATTATACACATAAGACGTCTTTGGGTAGTAGATACATAATGAGTTTATTTTTATTTCACATTAGAGTTGCACATTTTGTACATTTGCCAAAATGAATAAGCACCTTACACATGTGGACAGTACAAATTTGCGTAAAAAAGCCATGTATAGGTCGTGTCAGTAAGTCACATTCTTGTCCAACCCATTGTCTCCTTGTCAAATCCAACCCAAGGTATTTAACACTTTACTGAAGCGAGCGGTGCATAAAATACTATAGCTTTATAGAGACATTGACCAAGAACAGGAGTTCATTATGGTCCAATCATTATGCACACTAGTTGATTTGTGCGATCCAAAATAACAGAAAATCACCATACCTGCTATTGTACGGTTAATACGCTTATACACCTGACACTCATATAAAAAATATCACATTTCCAGTTTACCAGTGTAAGAAAACTTATTTATCATAATAATCACTAAATACACTACATCAAACAAATGAACGTAAACGTATAAAACAAAACTACATCAATTCAGTCACATTTCCGAGTTTTTCGCCGAAACTCCGAGTTTTGAATGAGGAATAAAGTGCTACAAATATACTGTCTGTATTTTTCCAGCACTGTGTTTTTGCTCCTTGGAGACACGTAGAAGACACCGACCCGAACCCAATGCATTATACCGCCGAGATCAGCTCAACAGCTGTTCTAAACAAACTGCAGAGCATCCGCTCAGTATCAAACAGTCCGCGTGCAGTACATCACTCTATATAATATGACTAAAGTACCTAAGAGACAGAATTTATGACCAACGCAATGAGATCATGGTTTCTAACCTTTTTGACTAGCCTCCGCAATCCCCTATACTCAGATTTTTGCAGCGAGTCACTGCGGTCGCGATCCAGCTCGCGGAACTTCCAGTTTGCAACAGCTCGTGGTTCTGGAGAACCTTCGGAAGGCGTTTCCGAACGCGCTCGATCGTACTCCCCGCTGAAGATTTTCATTAGGTTCCCGTTGAACAAAGCTCGATCTACGCGCGAGCAACCTGAAATTATAACAATTGTAACCAAAGAATAGAATTATGTTTTTAACTCATTTAGTGATGCATACTGCTTACAAGAGAATTCACTCGCCTAAAATATTGTTCACAAACATGATTTTTTTTGTTGCAATTAACACTAATGTTCATCATCTAAGTATGCAAAAACATTTTTCGGTTAATTGACTATAAGTACTCAATTGATTTTTATTAAATTTAAATGGGACCGACTTGAAGAATTACACTACCCACAAAAAATATATTCATAATTGAAGTAATCTTGTTAAACAAACTTACAAAAAAAAACACACAGAGAACCTTCTCCTTTTAAAAATAAATGTAGGTACAATAAATAAAAGTGTAACTACATGTGTCATGAAAAATTGTGAATTTGTTTGTGAAGAGTTTCACAAAAGAAGCATACAAGTGATGTAGAGCTCAAAGACTTGTCAATAGTAAATTGTTATACAATGGTCGAAAGATTGATTCCTTTCCGCATACGATGTATTTAGACTAAGTAAACTCTTTTTATTTCGAATATTAGGAAAAAATACTTATTATTTTAAATATTTATTTAAAATGTTAACATGAATAATGAATATTTGAAATTAATCGAGAAGTAAGAACAATTTGCGAAAGTAAAATTGTGTAAGATTATGAATATAAACTTATTTTTAATATATACCTATTATTTTTAATTCACACTGCCTTTTTCTGGTTTTATTAATGGCACACCTGTTTTTGGTATTCTTAGATGATACTGTCGTAGCTTCCTCTTGTGTTCAAAGACTATACTAATAATATACTGTATTGGATCATAGAATACTACAAAGTTTCACCAAGCTTACTTTTGTGTTTGTTTGTTGATATAAATACTAACACTTCTTCAAAATCAGTCTCAATGGAGGAGATACATATGATCCATATGCATGTAACTACATTTTTTGTCTAGGTAAGTGTTTATGTAAACGTGCTGTTTTGTTAGAATTTTGCCAGCAAGAGATCAGGCTTTTTACATATTTTTTTATTTACAATAATGGTTACCATGGTTACAAGTACTATGGATATTTCATACCAGTGTGTAGTTGATTATAAACCAAAGTCCAAAACATTCCGCCCGAGTGAAGCAAACAAATAATACTTATTAATTTTCATCATCGTCTTCCACCTGCTACTCGGATCAAACAAACACTACTTTCCGACTATGAGAAATTAAAAAAAAATTACATTGGAGGGACCTTGGTGAAAATATACTGATAATATTATCAATATGTATTAATATAAGAATTAATAAGTAATAATAAATGAATTAATAAGAATTAATTAAGAAAGGAATTGTGTAAATTCTTGAGGGGTAGCAGAAGAAGTGTATGTCTTATACGGATCTTCTGAATGGATTATCACCAACATTTTCAAATGGCTACTAAGTTAGTAAAGTATCGAAAAATATGGCCCATCAAAATGTGGGATGGAGTTTTTGACGATTGCTACGAACTACTCAAACGGGTCATAACTAGTGACAGTACGATGGTCATGGATATGATGTTGAAAAAGAGAGCAGTTATGGTTTTAATTTTTAATCTATTTCATACATCATTTGACCACGCGACTTAGTTTAGTGACAGATTTTACCTATACCTTAGGGGATTTAACCAATACCTTAGGGGGTCACTACTAAGCTGAGCATACGCAAATTGCTCTAACACAAACCAAACACATATCATTTTCAAAGAAATTGAAAGCCTCCGACATAGCCTGTCTGACGATTGCCTTCCCAAGAAAACGTTCGGTACCGACTCGACACTTTGAGGAGTCCTTTAAAGCACGACGGTGCTCGAGGTAAATGCTACTAATGGTCAATGCTCCATTACGAACGCTTCAAGAATCTTCGCTTAGTAAACTCCATAAGAGCCAAACTTCAAAAAAGTATGTCAAGGTTCTCATGACCCTTTTCTGCGACTAAGTGTTAGATTTTCGGTAAGAAAATGATTTCTATGAATAGTATTAACAAGTGTTTAAGTTCTCTTGTCCGTTTTGGATGTGCACCTAGCGGCTAGCCCAACAATTTCATAGAAATCGCGAGTATATTCACATACCTAGTACAGGTTAGGGGAAATTCCGAACTATACCGTCGTTTTAGGCCTTGTACTACCAGTAATATCATTTACAAACATAAAAGGCTGCTCAACGTAATCCCACGAAATTTATAGGCCTATAACCTAACCGTGATTAACGTACTCAAAGACGGTTAGACTACCTGGGATTGGATAGTAGGATAGCTATTTGTTTACAAAAGTGATAGATCTTATCTATATATAAATATTTTCATTGAAACAAGAAAAACTATCTCTTGTGTGGTTATATAAGGTGAACATAGCTATTCGTGATCACAACAAATATCACACAAAGTATATAATACGATTTTTGTACATAATAAGAATGTGATGGGTCCAATAGAAGATTGTTATACAAAGGTCGAAAGAAATCAATTCGCAAACGAGGTGGTATTTAGACGCCCAAGTGCAGCAAAGGCGGGTATATTCCGAGTAGGAATTGATGACTTTCACCCGTGTTGAGCACTCTACTTTTCACTTCGAATTTAAGAAAGTAAAAAATAGTCGTTTTTCTATAAAATATCCATTGAAAATAATATCATTATCATATTAAAAATTAATTAAGAGGTTAGAACTACTTGTTAAATTTAAAGTGATATTTTGTATGGAATATTTACGGACAGCTATAGTCCGAATAGGAATTATAACTTTTTTATACTAATATGAGAAAAATATAATATATGAGTTTTTTTTATAATATTTATTTTGATTATAATAACATGAATACTTAGTACCTATTTAAAATTAATGCGTCTATAGTCCGAGTAGGAATCGATGACTTACATCCTTGTTAAACACTACTTACTACTTATTACTATTTTACATTTGAAATATGAGCAGAGAAAAAAATAGTCGTTTTTCTAAAATATTTACTGAAAATAATAAACATCAGTAGAAGATATAAAATTAAATTATATTAATTGAGGGGCCAAAATAATTTATTTACATTTTTTTTTATATAATTACCTTTTATTTAGTTACCCTGCCAAATTATATAGTATTGGGGGCCACCCCGTTTAATAGGTGTGTTTTTTTAATTCACACTGCTCATAAACATAATTAGTGACTACAATTCTCATATAACATAGGTATACTAACTTCACAAAGTCACATTAATTTTTTTTTAGCCTTTACATAAACACAATCTTGGTTGTAATTTTTTTTATAACTACAGAGTATTTTAGACCGCAAGAACTTAGACCTCTAATTTTGTTTACACCCATAGTTAACATGGTTCAATTCATTCCGGCCCTTGAGAAGGAAGCATTTACTATGAGTTTTCTAACCCTTAAGTGAGAAGCAACGTCTTCCACCCAAAACATAGTTTCTTAAAGAAATCTTATTTAGATTTGACTTGTTGGATTTAGTGTTTTGTACTGATAGCGATAATAAAAGCCTATTGTCTTGGCGGCGTATATTATAAGTAGTATATTTACTAACAAAAAAATCTAATAGTAATCAAAACGATCCTGGTTAAATAAGTCACATCAGACACCACAGCTGACCCTACATTAATACCTTCTCTCCGGCATTGGTACTATAGAGATATATATAAGGTCTCTCGCAGCAATGCTGAAGGTAAGGGCAGTCCAATCTGACCATATTAATCTCCAGGCAGCACATGTAGAGGGATGTATGGGACGCTCTACAGAGCGTAACCATGACCTCTGCCAAAACAACGTGCAAATCTGCGGGCTATCATGTTCGCTCTAACAGACAGCGCCCTCCAATCTCGCTCAATATCCTCATTGTCTGTGAGGTGTTGACAATATGCCCCAGGTATGTCAATAATTGGACTCTTTCTATGAGACTACTATTGAGCAAGACAGAAGGTGAGTTCTGAGGGACTTTTCCACCGGACTCAAATTTTATACTGCAATCCTTGACTTACTCTTCGCATGTTTGAATCACCTTTCAGTAGTACCATATCGTCTACGTAGGTAGCTCAAATTATTAATACAAATACCATTAATATGGCAGCGACATGCTGACTGCCACAATAAGCCTCTATGCAAATTAAACAGGGTCGGAGTGGTTAACCCACCTTGCCTGACACCGCACTCGAGCTGATACGGGTCTGACATTGCCCCCGCACAACGTATTTTTTGAGGTAACAGTTTTGGGTGAGTGCTTTTAAACAAACATTCTATAATAAGGGGGTAGTGATCAGACCAATGAGTACCGTAATTCACCGCTTTGCCGAATTATAAGCTACAAAGAGATCAAGCCAGCTGCTCGTCCAGTGCACCTCACTTATAAAAGTAAAAATCAGAATCTTGTTTGCTATATCCATTTTTATGCCATATCTATCTCCGCTTGTGGAACCCCCTTCGACGCCTTCATTGATCTTGTGCTATGAACAGCCACAGTTCAAGTCGTGGTGTGCAATGGATTTTATCGTGAATAAGTACAAATGCTTATATGCTTATTAATGTTCATCTAATATAACCACATTAGTATTCGGTTTAAACTAGTTTCCTTCACTTATAAGGTGCATGCTTAGTGTATAATTAAGATTTAACATTATAAAGAGGAAAGATTTGTATTTTTGTATGCAACGAATAAACTTATAAACTACTGGACCGATTTCGATGAAATTGGCACGAAATAGTTTGAGACCAAGGAAAGGACAAAGGATAGTTTTTATCCAACTGCGCAATAAGAGGTTTTGCGCGCAGAGCCGCGGCCGGAAAACTAGTGTATAATATTTTTATTTAAATTGTAAAATCCTACACAAACGTATGTAGTAACTACCTTCTTTAATGGTTTCCCTGTGATATACCTGTGTTGTTCTGTGATACCTCAATAGAATGACTAGAATAAGGATGAAATATTTCTGTTTTCGCTTAGCATGCGTCAATGCTCTTTGATATAATAATAGTAGAATGAGAATGGATAAAAATCACAACAGCGCCTGACGAAGGCTTTGTAAGTGCCAGTAATTCTGGGCTTACCCTTAACAACATCATCCGCCACATGATCTCCTTCGAAGAGGAGATATACCTAGTGGTTAATCAATGGCAAATAGTAAAAACAAACACAAAACTAAATTTTTGAAAAAAAAAACACGTTTGATTTACGCGTTGTAATCCAAAAAGTATTGATTAATATTTTGATAAACCTACGATTAAAGAAAAGGAAATAACGGAATATAAAACACATTTTAAAAGTAGTTGCTATCTCTGATCCTAAATTTTATTATATCTAATGTAGTGAAAGTGAAACGCTTATGTTTGTATATACAATGCTAAGTAATCATAATCATTATCACAGTATGTGCTATCTTAACAAAATTTTACATGCAAGAGTTGATTGTCGTTGATATTGCGAGGTCCAGTTAAGGGCGAATTACTACGAGGTATCTAGCCGCCCTCGCTGCTCTCGGGCGTCTAAATACCTCGTATGGGAATTGATTCCTTTCCACCCTTATATAACAATGTACTATTGCGTTACATCCATGATTCTATTTTTCAATCCTAGAGTCCTTAGCTTCCTCCGGGATCAAAACAAGTACTTGAATAAAAAACAATTATTATGACTTCCTTTTTTTTTCAAGACCAATGAAATTTTGAATTCCTAAAAGCTCAAATAAATCTTCCTACTCAAGGATAAACTATAATCCATGCCTCTCCGAAATTAAATTACGAACAAAGTTCTTACTCCTTTTATTTCGCTGACCGCGAACTGAGGATCGCCGCCGTGTGTGGGATTTACCTGAAAGAAAGAAACAACATTTATGTGAACGTTTATTTATGGTTTATTTGTATTTTTTAAGTAAATTTTATAAAGTGGTTCGTATAACTTGTTCTGTTAATAGCTATTAATATATTATATTTTGCCGTTATAATTAAGTAACTACATCATACTTTTTAAATGTCACCCATGGATTTGGGATTGGTAATTGTATTGTTTACCTATGTACATAAGTAACAAAGTGCCAAATTGCAGTTAAAATAGAGGCAATTCATCACAAAATAATAAAAACATGCAAAACCGACATTAACGTAATAGCAGGCGGGGCTAACTCTCATTATCACCTGCATCGTTCTGTAAAATGCATATTATCTTCAAGGTACGCGTTTAGAATACGTATAATTTAGCGGAAACGAGCTCCTTCCTATTTGAGCGTTTGGTTTGTTGGTGAGGTGCGGCTGAGATTTATTTTTGTGCATGTATCTATAGTGTGAAGCTTCGTGAGAGAACGCAGACAGTCCACATAACCGGTCCCGGTAGCCGATCAGAGAAGTACGAGTAGGTACATCATTAGCCCATTCGGAAACCGGTAACGACTCGCATCGTCGTCGGCTGTATTTCTTCTAATGCCATTAATATTGGGACCGTTTGTGATCGATGTGTTTGTACCAATGTAATTAAATCTTTGGATTATTGTAGAGTTAGTTTATTCTGGCAGCGTAGCGCTTTGATACGTAAGTATACTACTCTAGTAGAGTGCATCACAAATAGTGGTATGGTAGATTATACTAATAATATGCACTTTGTTGATCTTCCTCAAAAGTTTATCTTAGACTTTAGTTGCAACATTAGTTCATAATGCCCATGTTCATAATACGTCTTTCAACATGCTTTGTGGAAGCAGCAACATTATATACTTATATGTTAGTTATGCAGATAGATGTTATGCTGCGGCCTCATGCCTGAACGATAATTATGTACCTATTATTAAAAAGTAAATAATTTTATTAAAAAGGGTAATTCCTCTGATCAGCTAAGAATCTTTTGATTGCGCCCACACCTATTTTGATATTTTTATTTCTAACTCGCAGTAAAGATTCCAAATTGAACAAAAAAAGGTTTATTTCTAAGTAGGTAAAGGTAAGTAAGAGGTGTTTACCTACTTGCATAAGTACCCATAACAAATAAATTGTGTTGGAGGGAATATTAGTGAAACCATGGTGTGTGAGATCGACTCGATCATTGCCGGTTTTCATGTTATCACCACGATTAATGACCTTCAAATTTAAATCACGGTAGACATAACGGCGGCGCGGCGCGGGCGGTGCGCGCAGCGCCCTCGTCTTTGCCTGTCCTAAACTTATCTAAATATGAACATCTGCCATTTAAGTTCTCGTAATACTTGAATTATCCTTTTTCATTCCATTATACATATAAAAAGAATCTAAACATAAGTGCAGTTCTTGAACCGACATCAAGTAGGTACTTACCAGAAATTGTATGCTAGGTAGGTATAGACAAGATATCTAGAAACGCCAGCCTTTCAAAATAAATTTTACAATATTCAATAGGCAAATTATTTAATTATCCAATCATAATAAACTTGGCAGAAGTGAAGTTTTCCAACCATCTAACATAAATTAAGCTATCTCTATCCATACCTATCTATCCCAAGCTGCTACAAGATCTGGTAGGTAAGCAGGTACCTAGGTGTACGCACCTTCTTAAATTAGGCTCATCTCAAGTAGACTGGTTTTAATAAAATCATACATAGGTTACCAATGTGATGATTTTATTTAAACTAAAATATCTTACTAAGTTGTTAAGTGATTATAGGTACATAAATTTACAGATCCCGTTTGACAATAATTCCAATGTTTTTAGGTAATAAGTACTAAGGTCTACTTACCAATTAAAGGTAACTTCCAACATAGGTTATATACCCTGTTTATATATTTTAGGTAAGCTGAAAGTTCACATAGGTAGGTACCTACCTAATCCATTCCTCATTCATTATACCTACCTAGGTACATACCAGTTTGTTATAAGGCATTCGCGCAAACATGAAATTTGCTTTATGGATTTAGTTTTATTGGTATCCTTGACTACGGTATTAATAGCCTTCGAGTGGTCGATAGATGAGCTTAACAAGCACTGAGAAATGATCATTATTTTAACTCTTTCTTAACGACTTCATTAAACCTGTAGCCAGGTAAGAACAGCGACTATATATACTCGTAAAACATCAAAGGTGCGAGCGCGGAGACCGATCACTGTTCTCAAGCGTCTGGAGCATTTTTTCTAACATCTCATGGCCGAGACGGGTTCTCTTTGCCTTTGACAGACACAAAAAAACGTCGTCCATTGTGCTTCGGCGTCGAGCTGTCTGACTCGGCCGCTGTTTCTTAGAAAACCGCTTAAAATCCGACTCGGCTGTAGAAACGTTTATAACATTATGATGCGTAATATTTTGTTGGATTCATTGGAGTTGAATTAAATGGCAGCTTATTCAGCTTAACCATATCTAGAAACTTTGGTATAATAGCGGCTTTGCAATTTCTTCTTCTTTAAGTGCCTCTCCATTAATGAAGGTTGGCAGTCAGCTTCTTAAATTGTTCCTTATCAAGCGCCAATCTGAACAGTTGCTCGACGGTCTTAATCCCTGTCCACTCCCTGATATTACGGAGGCAAGACATTTTGCGTCGACCCGATTTACGCTTCCCGGGTACATTTCCCATCATGATGGTCTGTAGGAGGAAGTAACGATCATGCCGGAATACATGTCCGAGGTAGGCGACCTTTTTCTGCTTAATAGTCCGGATAAGTTCAAGGTTCTTTCCCATACGGCGCAAAACTTCTAAGTTTGTAACTTTATCCGTCCAACTGATGCGAAGCATGCGACGGTAAGACCACATTTCAAAAGCCTCAACTTTTTTACGAAGCTCTGCTTTCATGGTCCACGCTTCGCACCCATACAGAACAACGGGCCAGATGTAGCATTGAAGGAGCCTGGTTCTCAATTCTCTGGAGAGTTGACGACTGCACAAGACTTTTTGTATGTGAGTAAATGAAGCGCGGGCAATTTCGATACGAGCACGGATTTCAGTTTCGCTTTCCCAAGTATCGGTGAGCCACGAGCCTTAATGCTTGTACCTGTCAACGTTCTCAAGCGTGTTATGATCAACCTGAATGTTTGCGCGGATTTTCTGCGAGTGTGATATTACCATGACTTTAGTTTTCGAGACGTTCATGTTCAATCCGAGTTTTTTGCTGTGCAACGAAACTCTGTTAACTATCTCTTGAAGGCCTTCTTTAGTGCTTGCTTTTAGAACTGTATCGTCAGCATAGCGTAAGTTATTGATAAATTGCCCGTTGATGACGACACCGTGCTCCACGCTTTTTTTGCTTTGCAATTTACTTTCAGAAAAAATCAACCGTGCCTTTTCCGATGGATTATTAATATGCTCAGAGATGTCGTAGGTTTATAATGAGCCGGTTTGTATTAGATTCCACGCAATCGGGTCGACAGGCAACATAAGTGGTCATATACACATACTTAAGTAATTGGCAGCGCCTCCAGGCGCCACTGTCTAATGGAATTACTAATTGGCAAATAAACCACCGTAAATGTACGCTGACCGAGTACTAATGAACTTATGTTATGAACATAAATCAGCTATCAACTCGCTCTGCGTCAGCACGATCTGCGCCGCGTCGCGACGCCGCGCCGCCCGCGCGTCGAGCCGTCGACAAATTTCAATTAGTCAATACGTACTGTGTCTTGCTGATAATTTCTCACTCGAGCAGCGTGCAGCTTGCGCCTCTGTAAATTGGCTTATTAATAGTATAGATTAAACTAATGGTCTGTTACCATCGTCCATCTTCAGAGCGCCGACTACTTAACCGACGCAACGGCGCAGACGACAAAGCTTGTGCAACTCATATCATAGTGCCATCGTGCCTACTTCCTACCTACTTAACTTATTAGGTTTAACTCTCTTAATTTAAAATGTAGATTGCTGCAATGGTGTTGAATTTAAAAACCAACGAAATATTATAAAATTATACCAAATCAAATATGACCTTAAACTTATTTAACCTTAAACTACTCCATATATGAAAACCAAAGCAATTCAACAGGAACACAGTAATTTATTTGAATACAGGACTTGAAATTTATAGCTACTTACATATTCGATACATTAGCCGTTTTCGAAAGAAAAGCAATTACTTACTGGATAATTTTCCTAGTCATCTTATCTATCACCTTTGAAGTTTTGATGCATATTGTTGACCTGACCTGAATTTACTTTGTGCAAAGATGCACCGCCTATCTATAAGCCGCTTTTCTTTTTGTAGCCGATGAATGCATAAAACAGTCTTGGACCACTTATTCAGGCACGTAGGCACCGATTTCTGTAGTTTTTTACAATAATTGGAGATTGTCCAAGGCTTTCTTTCGATTCCTTGTCCGTTAATGGCGTCTGACTACTGATATCAATGTCTTTTTTCACTTTTTCACAGATTTTTTTTATGTACAGTGCTTTAGATTTGTATTTTTGTATACATACACACACATATTTTTATCCAAGAGATTAATGGTTTTGCGCGATAGCCGACATACGCGCGGGCGCAGTTGCGCCCGGAAAGCTAGGTAGTAAATATTTGTAAATATTGTTAATACGTTCTATCATAGTTAGTTTCGTATTCTTCTTGTTAGATAATATGTGGTTTTAATATTCATTCATTACTTTTATATAAGTACTTTTTGATTTCTTGAATTAAACCTGCTTGATTCTAAGTATTGTTTCCAAGACAGCGGGTTTTGTTATATTACTAATGTAACTACTTTTGTAATATGATAATATTTTTTTAAGTTTAGTTAGTCTTTACGGTAAAAGTTTGAAACACATTTTGGCGCTCCAAATTAAAATCATATTACTGACCAGTAATAATGTTTTTTTTTTCAACCGACGACGTTCCTATTTAACTTTATACATTAATCTGAGTTGCCTACTATATTTCACAAAATAAAACAAACTATATACAACAGTATAACCGCTACAACGAAAGTATTTATGTAAACTAAAGGCCATTTCAGGCCTACAAGCGGTCTAAATGCTCTGGTCCACGATCAGCTGGAAGTGTTTTCATGCTGGCAGCATTGCCCCGTTGGATTGCAACTTATTTTTTGAGCCAGATAAGTGTCAGCATTTTAATCATGCGTCGCGTCGACCAAGCGCTATATAAGTTTATGAGAATGAGCCCCTACTGAACCCTCTGGGGTAAATTAACAAGGTACTTGTAATGTATTGTAATGATGTATTGTAATTGTATGGAATGTTTTGATGAGTATGGAAAACATCCGATAGTAACGGCGTAAAGCTATCATAATTGTCAACGACCCCAAACTTTCTGGACACCTAGAGCCACTCAATGTGCATAGAGACATTGAATATCTTTGTATTTTTAATCACATTTATAACGGGGAAAGTTCTGAAGAATTGTTCAACCTCACACCGGCGTCGCGGTTTTATCACTGCACTAGCCGCTATCGACAGAAAGCTCATCCACATAATATAGACGCGTGAAGATCATATACTGTGCGATTCACGATATTTTTCTACTTTGCACCTGAGGAATCTTAGGATCTTACTCCCGCGGTGTTTCCGAGCAACAACATGGGATTTTAAAAAAAGCGAAACACAACAAGGTCGGCAACGTATTTGTGATGCCCCGGGTCTTACAGATATTCTTAGGTAATCACTTTCTGTCAGGCGGCCCGTTTATATGTTTGCCACCAATAGCATAAAATAAATACATATACGAAAATGTCATCTAAGAATTGGAATTCAGTAACTAGGAAACGGTAACATGTGATGTGAGTCTTTGCATAAGTTTCATAGGGAATGGCGAGAGCATTTTGACACCTGTATAAATACCAAATTGCAGATCCAATATAATTGAACACCTCATTGAATGTCGGCGTAGTCTCTACTGCATCTTACATCAAATCTTGTTGTCCGAATCGTCAGTTAGTCAATATCCCTAGAGAAAATACTCCATTTAGTTTAAGTAACTGTAGATAATCTTCAATTAAACAATTCATCTTTCGTATTTGTCGCAGGAGAACTACTATGTAATTATCAATCGATAGAAAGAGATTTCCGTGTTGTTTCTGTCTTGAATTGAAACTCATCTGAAGTGCTACTTCAACTTGCTCACTAAAACCCTATAGAAATTCTTTGGCTATGTACGTCTTGTTCCCTTTTTAGTACGCGAATGGTTGTTTTAGAAATGTTTTGATCATGTACATTTTAGAAAAAACTATTGTCATCTGCCGGGCACATTTCCAGATTCCAGAATATTACTGAAAATTTATTTGTCTGAAAAACCCAATAACAGTCCGACCCGGCAGTTGAAACTAGTACCACGAGACTCCAAAGTGACACTTGATACCACTCGACCAACGACGCAGGGAAGAAAATAAAATAGCAGTCTCAGAAATAGTTTGTTCCTAACAATGACATTACAATTTAAATGTAATTGGTTCCTAATGAAGTGCAGATACTAAACGACAAGTCGTGTCGTGAAGGCATTCCAAGAAGGTTTTACTTTTATGGCGCCATTTCATATTCCTACTACTGCTTACGATCAGGTTTCATATTATGGGAAACTTGTTATATATGCGAGACCTGATGCCAGTAAACCTAAAGCAAATGCTAAGTGCCTTTGTTAGGGAAATTTTCTAGCACATATCATTTATGAGTATATCATTATTTTTCTGTAACAGAATTCGTAACATATTAGTTATATTACATCACATTAGGTACAATTGGTTCGTTGAGTGTGTACTGTCAATCAAATAAATCATGTTATTACGGTTTAATTTAAAATACTTAATGGAGATTATTAGCAGCAGTGAGGAGTTACGACCCAAGGATGAAAATCCCTGACTTAAAAATCAAGACATGCACGTAGGGATCTAAGTAGGTACTTACGTTGTAAATAGTTTTGTTTAATCAACTTTCATCATGATCATCTTTATCCCATACTCATGTTAGGTGGATACAATAATATTTTCTATAACACCACAAAGGACAACGTTGAATTAAATATCTTGGAGGATATTTTATTTTACTTGGAGAATGAATAATATGTTTGTTTTTGTTGTGACCGAGAGCCCACCTGATGTTAAGCGGATTAACAGATGCATTTCGTCACAAGTCACGAATTGCACTGCGCCTGTAATTTCACTGGCTCTCAAGGACTGCTGCCTGAACACACCGTGCCCCTGTCCATCACTGCTTCAGGATGATATTGAATGATTTTTATCATTTCAACAGATCAATCAGATGTGATATCAACTCGAATATTTAGTATTTTCCAAAACTTATCTGAGCGCTTGGTCGATGCGACGCGTGATCAAAATACTGGCACATATTTGGCTCAACGAATTAGCATTGCAATTCAACGGGGCAATGCTGCCAGCATCCTGGGCACGCTGCCAACTCGTACTGGGCTGGAGCATTTGGACTGTCTATGAGTCTGCTGTGACTTATAGGTTGTCTAAATGCTTTTATTGTAGTAGCTGTAGTGTTGTATATAGTTAATAGTATTTTGTTTAATACAGGCATACCGCCGGGAAAATGAAACTCCAATATTGTTCCAACTCGACCGCCCCAGTGCATCGTGTCCACGACAGTCTGCAGTACAGCCACTACGCCGCGCCGCCGCAATGTGCCTTTCAGCTTCGCGCGCCGACTTACTCTGATTTATGTGTGGGAGCTATAATGAATTGCTTGCGTCACAGCAGGAGTTTGGTATTTTTTATTGCCTTTATATTATAGGCTAGCCTTTGACCACAATATTTCATGATGATGAGGTAGAAGATGTTGAACTGGCTTAATCTAGACTGGGAACACAACCGTTTGTTAATCAGAATATGAAAGACAAAGAATAAATAACGACAAGAATTTATAGCGATTGAATCATTGACGATTAGCCTTCTCTATCTACGGATTGAAAACATAACCAGCACATTGCTTCGGTCTAATGTTTAGCTGTAAAAGATGTGATACAAAACTTCTTATAAATTGCCCCCGTATCAAGTAGAGTACCTAACTATAGCGTCACTTTAACTAATCTATTGGGTATCTGATTTGTATTCATTAATAGCAGGTATGATAAGTATACGAGTTCAAAAAAGCCCAAAGTTATTGACTCACGCTAATGTTTTACCTGAGATTATTTTTAAAATAAAGATCTTTCTCGTTGGTTGTTTTAAACAAAACGAGAACCTGACTCATTGGATGAGCCGTCTCGATTGAATATCTAGATGTTTTGAAACACTCTGGCGGCAGCGCGGCGCGGCAGCCGGCCCCTACGATCAACCGAGTAGGTACAGTCTAAAAGATATTATAAATCAAGTTGATAATAATGTGGAATTTTATGTAGCTTTTATATTGTTATTTGGTTTGCAAATCAAATTGAGGCTTTTCTAACACGGTTCAATTAAGAAGTTATCTTCGAAATTTTTGATGAACTTGATTTGTTTGTATATCTGCGTCGAATCAGCATCGCCGTCGGCGCGGCGGCGGCGGCAGCTTCGGAGCGGCTGCGGCAAAGGCGCTAGGCGCCGCCGCGGCGGGGGCCGTGGATTTTATAACGTGTTTCGTGAATTTACCATGTTAAAATTCGATCACGCGAAGGTACGATATGCAGATTGTACCCAAAAAACATGACGAGCAGCGGAGAAGGTGGCCGGGGAAGAGGGTAATTAGGCCAAATAACGGACCAAGTCCTGCGTAGGTCGACCCTTTGTCTGAACTCTCAAGCGTATGTAGGCACCTCTTATTCCTACGAGTACAAGCATTCAGAGCCAATGATAGTGTAATTTATTTATACGGGAAGTCTGACGTAGAAAGTTCTTGTTCAAGTCGATAACCCATAAGTCAACTTTAAGTTTCAGCCGCACGAGTACATACTTAGGTTCCTCAACCGTTGCGATCTACAATCGAAAGTTCTATTCATAGTTATTTATTACGATTGCATTGCGTCATTAAAACTTGTCGTAAAGATACACGCTTGATGGACGACGGTTTCATACGCATATTTTTCTAGACTTTTTTCTAGTTTATTTACTTGCCTCACAAATTTTGTAATGGTGCATACAGTAGGTCCGCCAAATCAATATCTCAATAGGGCGTGGCAAAATAAATATATCTAATTGAAATTGCCACCCCCAAAATTAAACACCGAAAAAGCATTTGAATTCTACCGACCTGTCTATAGGTTTGTACTCGTATTTGTAGTGAATGATAGAGACCGGTAGTTACTAATCGTATTAATGTACTTATATTTTACTTTATGGGGTTATAAAAACAACTCTATTTTTATATAAGTACACTTAAACTTAATAAAATTTAATTTTTCTAAAATAAATTTGTAATTTTTTTTTTTATTTCTTTTCAACCTTCCGCATTCATTTCCCAATATACTACGAACTACAACTACTACATTGAAAGCATTTAGACAACCTCTAAGTCATAGCAGACTCACAGGCAGTCCAAATGATCCAGCCTACTACCAGTTGGCAGCGTGCCCAGCATGCTGGCAGCATTACCCGGTGAATTGGAAAAATCGTAAATAAAAAATAATCCGATTGGTTGTAACATCTTCTTTTACCTTCTCTTCTGTCATGCTAAGGTACAAAGTTTTGTCTTCTTCTAGTTAGCCCTATCAGCTTTCATCTATGTAAGTACACACACCCTTCGTATTTTGCATTCGTATACTTCCAAGTCCATACATTTTCGGCCTTCTCTAAACCTACATCATATACTATTTTCAAATTAAAAAGTCACGTCATTTTTCAATCGTTTTCTGTTTTAATCCCTGATCTGACTGTACTTATTATTGAACTATAACAGCGCTGGCTCGATATAGAAAATATTTTAATTTTGGTCGACCTGGAGAATGTATTCGTTAATTTTTCATAAAGTTCCGCAGGGGATCGAAGTAACTTCGTGGGCGCAATTAGATATGATACAATTGTCTATATTTTTTGCATTTTTCTTATCTGTATCAAATCCCAAGTGTTTTTGTATTTTAGTTATACTAGAGATACAAGGTTGGGTCATTTGTATGACCAGTTTAATTTCAACAAGTGTAATCTACCAATCCGATTGAAGTTGCTTGTATTTTTTGTAGTACTGCTATACATACATTTTTTTATGCTTACAGAGCAGGTACAGAGCAGCACTGTTCAGCATAACCATTGCCGCAGCTTTTTTAAATGCCAGGCGAGAGGTATACGACTTTTGAACGGATGATAAGATTATTGCGTCATATAACATGATACAACACTAAGTACGGAGTATATATAATATTATTACATGAATATACTATCTGTAAATACGTTTCTTTAATAATTAATGTATTGGAGACCACCATTCCCATAACAAGTCCAGACAGCGTAGGTTGGCTCAGGAGGATAATACCAGATTCGCAAAATATCAGATTATGATAATACTAGTTGTGAGGTATTACGATTACCACTCGAGTTCATGGTGCACCATTTCAATTCTTTCAACATAATCATTGTTGGCTTCTTATCCAAAAAACTCTCCTCTAAGCTAAGAATATCCTATCAGTCCACGTGACAGACTGAAAAATACTATATCAATATGCAGACAGTATCAATGCTGATTCAATGATGGGCAGCTGTCTAGTAAATAAGCAGAAATTGCCCTCTTCCGCATCTTCGGGCCCCTGACCCCCAGGATCCGACACTATGACAGTAAGAATGCGTTTAAAGTCCCACAGCGCAAAAGGCTCTTCTGAAAATTGAATAAGAACTTTATTGTTACCACTTATGCTTCTGATACTTAAATAGAGTCATTAACTCATTACTAAATCTTAATGTTATTATATCACTAATGATCAGAAACCGAAATTGAATTTAATTTATTTGGCATTTAAATAAAGGCTAATGTGCATATAAAGGGAAAAGATCACTCACTCACTAATCACGAAATCTCCTAAACTTCTTAACCTATCACACTGAAATTTGGCACGTGGTTAGTTTGTAGGCAGGAGACGTCAGCTAAGAACGGATTTTACAACAAGGTTAAATTAAGACGGTCAAATTAGGGCTTAAGTTTGTATGAAAGTCCTATGTTTTTGAAGTTAAGAGCAAGTAATTCACTATTAACTTTAAGGGAATTTATATTAAATTTAACGAGAGGGACGAATTATTAATTAATTATATAATTATTCAAAAGTCTTATTTGGCAGATAGGTAGTTTATTAAGTAGAAGACGTGAACTGAGAACGGATTTTATAAAAAGAACAAGTATGAGATGGTCAAATTGGGAAAAACGTTTAAATGGAAGATGAAATTAGTAAGAAGTGTTTGTTTTTGAAATTAAGAAGAAATTTAGTAGGACAGTTTGTCGCATAAAATAAAAAGTACTGTACTACGAGTTTTAATACTGTAACAGCCGGATCGTCCAAAGCCGGATCGTTCTTTACAAGGCGCTGCTGCCCACCTTCCAGTATTTCTCCCTCAGTCGCCCCTTACGACACCCACGGAATGATATGGGGTGCAATTCTAACCCGGCCCCCGCGGGGTTTAATAGTTTTAATATAAGAACGAATTGAGAGGCACTATTAGTTGAGTTGAAAATGAATATGCAATAATCTAAATAAGTTCGATGTTGTTTTTTTTATGTTCCGATAAGTTAACCTTTGATATTTGATATTGGTAAGTGATGGATGTGGTCGAAGGTGGCAAAACCTACAACTGGCTCTCTCTTGGTAACTAACAATAAATTGTTAACTCTCTCTCTTATCTCTCTCTTTCTTCTCTCTCTCTTCTAGATTCTTTACTTGAGGTTAGTAAACATTGTCAGCTAAGAAATTATTTTATAAAAGGGCACGATTAAAGGGTCCATGAGTGGGGGTATGGAGGAGAGTAAGGGTGGGAGTACGTAATTAGAAAGCGATAAGTGTGGAAGTAAGGGTGTGGGTAGTGAAATATAGAGATGACTTAAGACAAAGTCATCTCTATCTTAATATCGATATCGATATTAAGATCAAGGATGAGGTAATGTCAATTGAAATTTAATATTATAGTCATATTCATTGTGAATTATTGAGAATGTTTACATCAAAATCCAAAGAAGAGGTGGGCCGCGGGTACATAGTTACTTTATGTACCCGCACTGAACTATGATTATAATAAACAGTGAGGTGAAAGAACACGGAGTTTTTCTAAGAACTCGCAGCTTTTAGTATAGAATAATGATTGCGTTGAAAGATTTACTGGCAAATAATTGGTAACTACAGATCAGAGATCTGAGGTGGTAACCATAGGTCGTTAACTTAAAATAAGATGATAATATTTTAACAATATAGATTCAACATGTGATTAATTAATTTTAATAGAAATTATTATATAAATTCAACATGTGATTAATTAATTTTAATAGATTGCTACATAAATTATTACATTAATATACTAGATGTTAGGATGACATAATAATATATCAAAACTGTAACACAAAATGTTTTTTTTTAAATGTATATAAATTGAATATAAATGTATACTAAACTGACTAAAATAGGTATTCAAATAGATGGTTAATCAAATTGTATTCATAATTATTATAATATTTACTGGTAATACATATGCATCATATATAGATAGATACACAATATAAATTACTGTAAATTTGTAACTGGACAAAACTGTAGTTGCAAATAGCAAAATATGTGTAATCAGTATCAGTACTAATATTATAAATGCGAAAGTAACTCTGTCTGTCTGTCTGTCTGTTACGCTTTCACGCCAATACTACTGGACCGATTTGAATGAAATTTGTTATAGAGATAGTTTGAGACCCGGGAAAAAACATAGGATAGTCTTTATCCGACTGCGCAAAAAGAGGTTAATGTTTTTGCGCGATAACCGACATAAGCGCGGGCGGAGCCGCGCCCGGAAAGCTAGTAGCTAATAATTTTATGAAGTGAAGATATATAATAATGTCTCCAACATATATTAAGATTAGATTAAAATCATATATAAAAAAAAATTATTAAATGTTTATACGTACAAACCTGTAATATTATAGGGAAGGAACTACCAACCAATATACGGGTGTTGTTATACCCAGTTTGGTAGGTAGAGCCGCAAATTTGAAGCATGTACTTAAAATGAATAAATACAATTTTGAATTTGAATTTAAAAGGAAATTTTCATGTTTGTGTAAGATCAAAAACTCTCGGCAGGAATAAGTAAATTCTTTGACTGAAATGCTATATGCAATTTGCAAACAGCGCATTCATTAAAAAAACTTACCGTTGATAATTGTATTTCTATTTTTTGTTATAAAGATATAAAGTCTAAACAAACTACGTCTACCATTTAGGAATACGTTCATTGTAAATAGCATCTAACCGAAAATGATGCGGCAAATGCGCATACTGCCATTGCTCACGTCGTTGTTCTTTTGTGATTTAAGTGAAAACATATATATGCAGTTCAGTACTATATACTCTTGCTTGTCTTTAGTAGTTGTATCGACCACATAGGACATGCTGAGGATAGGAAGATAATAATATTGTCTCATCAAAATCCGTTCGGTAGCAGAATATAATCAATAGAAGATTACAGCATGATGTCCCCACACCATTTTTGTTGAATGGTGCAATTATGACGATGAACAGTGAAAGTAACAAAGCATTCTACCTAATGAAGAACCTAGGTAAATAGGTAATTCTCATCATCAGAAGTATAACTGCCTATAGGTACGATTAGCAACAATGACTACAACAACAACAACAACATAGACTCACGAAATTATACTTTTCTTAATAGATAAATAATTTAGTATGCATGTATAAGGTAATATCTAAAATAAAAACTTGAATGTCTGTTAACTTCAAAAAGAGACTACAGCTAAAATGGGTAAAATATTTTGCCGATCAAGTTCTCAGTAGGTGAATGAGTAACTGCTTATTCATAATCCTCAAGCTATGTAATATTTATTCCAAGAAATCAAAAGACTTGAATATGTTGTTTTAGGTATAAAATGTAGTTTATAACTTCAATTTATAAGATACCTATCAGTAAGTACACTGAAAAGGCGCTCTAGAGTAACGTCAACGCCAGCTCTCATCTGGATCTTTGTTTACGAATCGCGTCCAAAGTATTTCCAACTCTATTTACAATCGGCGTGGTTATGTAAAACAGATGTTTCGATTTCGACTAAGAAAGATATTCTAACACTTGATGAGTTATTAGAAACGGGACTACGAAATTACACAAAACTAACCTACACATGGTTTTCCATTGATTTTTATACATTTGTCTTTCCTTATATGCCTTTAGTCGTCATGTCACAGTGATAACATAGAATGCAATGTAGTACATGCAAACAGAGAATCGATAATTGCAAATTGTATCGGTAATCAGCTCCTTTTTTGGCAACAATAATAATAAAGCGATTGAGATTTTGTGCAAAAAATTTAATCGCTCTTGCAAGCGTCGTTTTATATACATTTAATGATTTTTATGTGTTACTGGTGAATGAAATACAGATTAGTGGAGGGTTTCAAAATAACATACCTACTGACTAAGACCTTTCAACATCTGGAAAGTAGGAAAAACGGCTTCGCCGAACCTGACGCCAATTTTACCCGTTGGTACGAGTACCTAGCGTTTTTATGTGGTTGACTATATCTCATCTACGGGTTATTATGGAACTCCATACCTCTTCTACAGTTTTTACTTTTGAGTAAATAGTAAGTATTTATTGACTAGAGAGATAATGAGCAACAAAACATAGTGTATATGGAAAAATACAAATTTGTATTGTATTGTAGCCTTCCTACTAAGAAATAAGACAGGAAGGGGAAGAAATGGATTTGTAAAATTTCAATCTGCGGAAAATAAATGTTTTTAGGAGAGAAACATCGATCTAGGTCTAATTTCTGGGAAATCTGGTTTTAATCAGCACCCAGCGGCGGTTGTACGGCCAGATATTTCTAGTTTCAACAAACAAACTGTACAGGTTATTGAAGATTTCAAGGACGTTTGATACTTTTTTCACTTGGTATTCTTATTAGGTATTTTTATCTTTGGTGAATGGTCATACATAATATAAGTATGTAACGGGACTTAAACGCGATATAAACATTTATATTATTTATTTATTTCGATCGGGTATTTGGAGAAAATACCCGCATTTTATTTAGATATGTATCGTTTTGACACACAACACTGACAACATCCACAGGTCTTAATGAAGGTTAAACGCGTTTGGTGCATTTCCTTAGTACTGGATTCCAGGATATAAACCTAAAACTATCCTCTCGATTGAAATTATACTTAGGTATATCAATAGCTTCTCATACTAGAATGGTAGTGATTTTCCGTCGAGAGGACTTTCGTGTCATGGAGTTCAATCCAGTGGTCAGATCTTGACTAGCAGATGTTCAGCAATAACAAATTTCTCCACCTGGCGATATTTTACAGCTGCGATATTATCTTTGTCCCGTTTAGCTATAGTTCGCTTAGTTTGTCCAATATATTTACTACCGCAGCTGCAATCTACCAGACGTCTAATAATATGCCTGGGTGACCTGACTTGCGCTGCTAACTTGGACATCGGACGATATAAGTCTTAGTGGAGAAGGACTTTATTACTGTTCCAACTTTATCCGTCACCCCTTTTACATATGGCAAGAAAGCTGGTAGTCTCTCCACTTCCATTATCATCTCCTTCTGTCTGCGAAGCGAGGACCTTCATGTATGTTGTATTTTTAGTCGTTTCGTTTCAGTGTCTCCTGAACATGTGCTATTTCTGCTTCCAAGTGTTAAGGGTCACTTATATCATGTGCTCTAATTAATTATCTAGCTACGGATTGTAAATGTCTTGTAAATAAATAATAATATAAGTTTTTATCGCGATTAAGTCCCGTTATATAATGAATAGATTCAGGCGTCCCGTTATATACTTAAAATTACGTGTTCAAGTAGCGAAATTCTTAAAGTTACTAATGGTAATACCACGATAACATTATCCATGAAATACAGTCAGAAATAAATAAACCATGACTTTTGGCTAGTCGAGATATAGTACTGACCAGTTTTAGTGCAGTCAGGCTTGCCGTTGCGTACAGCGGTGTCAGGCAATGGTTTCCCATCAGGCGTGACGCACCAGCAGCCAGCAGCTGCGCCCGCCGCTGCGCATTGCACGGCTGCGTACGTGCCGTCCGTGCGGCATCGCGGGATGTACGCCGACCGCTTGCCGCTGTGCGCGTTCAGCGCGTATCGCAAAGTCGCCAGACATGATGATTGCTCTTCTGTGGATTAAAGAATTCGATCAAGGAGGGGTCTACTACGTTATAGCGCACAGGTATTCCTGTTATAATCGCTAATATTGCAAGCCCGACAAATTTGTATGACAATTTGGCCTCTATTGAAAATGCTGTACAATACTGAATTCTTCTCTCATCCCATTGGTGGGGTTGGTATAGGCACGCTAATGTTAATAGATAACATTACCGTGGTATAGGTATGTGGCAAGAATTATATTGTAAATTATTAGTTTTGCTATTAGTTTTATGAGTAACATAGATACTAATTGCACATGATAGCCTAATAACAAGTTTGTATCAATAAAATAAATGACTATCTCCGACCTCTTGCTTAATGAAAAATGTAGACCGGAAGATAGTTGTTGACTAAGCTCATAAATATCTAAATTAAGTAGGCAGCTCTCAGTTTAAATTGGGAGGTGGCTGACTAACGCAACGTTATAGAAGCATTATACTACACATCTGAACATCATCCTACCCTTATTCCATGAATTTGGGGTCAATATAATATTGTGTCTTCTCTAGCAACGCAAAAGATAACAGACGTACATATAAAATATGTCGCTAATAGCACAAAGGAGAACTTTTTTTTTTTTTTTTTTTTTTTTTTTTATGTTATTGTGACGGAACAAGCTCTAGGTCCACCTGATGTTAAGCGGTTACCTCTGCCTATAACAGATGCAGTTCATCGTTCAAGTGACGAATTGCACTGCGCCCGTCACCTTGAGACATAGTTGTTAAGTCTCATGTGCCTGTAATTTCACTGGCTCTCAAGGACTGCTGCCGGAACACACCGTTAGGTGCTTGGCGACAGATTTTCAACTTGAGGGTGGTCGCTAGCCAGGCGGGTGTTCGCAAAAAGCCCTTCCACCATAAAAAGACATGGATTATGTCCTGGAAGGTTCTTATATTCTAAGTCGAATCTGTAAAGCTACCACCACTCGTCTAAAGAAGATATAAAACCTAAGATAAAAAGATGCAGTTTGTATGGTTTCTGTGTATGTAGTTATGTGTGAAAGTGATGAATACCATCAAGTAGTGAAAGCAATTTTTAGTTTTAAATATACGAGTACTCCAGAGCTGCAGGTCAGCGACTAGTAGTAACAATCTCATCACAAACTTAACTGCTTGTTATATATAGTGCATTAATTCTATATATATATATATAACAATAGTCACGTCTTTATCTTCTGTAAACATAACAACATACCTAAATATAAGTACTGCCCAATGTCAAATACATATGTATTCATATGGGTCCAGTATACAAAACATCATTAATAATGAAGCATTTTTTCACACCTACGAATAGCCTTTCATTAGACTTAATTTGATAAATAATTTTCAATTACAGTTCCTTCCTTTACAGACGCTAATATAATATGATATGATAACCGAAACCAATTAACACACAATGAAAGGGGCAACGTTGGTGTTGGGAGGTGTGCTGCCGTTTCTCTAAGCGCTATTATGGACGAACTCTGATTCACACCACAAGGCAACGTATCATGATTTTTGGACTAATTTTGGATTTCTTTTTTTTTCTGGAACTCCATGCTACAATACAAATTACAATGCACAATATTCTAGTAGTATCTCCTAGATCGGGGGACAACGCAAGGTCTCGGGTAGGAGCGGAGAAAATGAGGCGAGGATACTAATTGTTACGTCTTTGTATTTCTTTACTTGAGTATTAAATCCTTAAAAAATTCAACAATTGGACCTAGTTCGCCAGCCCCAATTGAACAGTTAAAGTAAGTCAAGGGTGTCATTATACCCCAGAGAGAATGAGAGGTCGAATTCAGCATCTGCACAACAAGCCGCTCCTGCGCATCCATTATTATTATTCACATAATGCATTTAGATCCTTTTACAAAGTATTTATAAAAAATGGGTGGCGTAGGTCACGGTAGGGCTAAACATAGTCCTTAACACTTATATAAATGTGAGTTAGTAAGGGATTTGGAAAGTACGACTAAAGCTAAGGATAAGGTTGGAGATAACGGTTGGGTATATGGTAGAGGTAGAGATAAGCCGGAGTGAGAATGGGGGTGGAGTGCCCGGGTGTTGAGTGGGTGTGGGTACCCACTCTACACCCGGGCACGGTAAGGATGGGGTAAGAGTGGATGCAATGGTGTAGTAATAAGGGATGGGGGCTAAGAGTAAGACTAAGGGTAGAAGTTAGGGTGGTTGTAATGGTATGTTTGATTGAAAGTGACAATCAAGTTCAAGGTAGAGTTCGAGATTCAAGGTAGAAAGAAGGTTATTACAATTTGAAACGTGAATGTAATATTAACTGTGGAACAAATGGTCAAGTTATATCAATTGCAAAAGCTTTTACTAGTATGAAATATTATTTCAAATATAATAACGACCTATGTATAAGCCTTTTTAGGCTCTACCCTAATATAATCAACTCATATTCTCTCTTGGTGGCTGTGATGCGTTTATGCTCTTTCGTTAAGAAGTTGAGGCCATGAATACTCCGTGGCAGGTCTCGGCTGCTGGTAAGGCTATCGCTGGTTTGAATTCTACCGTGAGCTTGGGATAACCGCATCGCGGATGGACATTTATAAATATTCAACTAGTTAACTGTCTTTGTGTCTCTTCAGCACCTATCATTGAGAGCTAGTTTCTTCTTTGGTTATGTTATCATCACCTAGTAACAAATGACAGTGGTCTGCAATTACAAATTTAAAAACCTGTAAAACTTACCATCACAGGAACCTTTCTTAGCTACATTAATAGGTTCTCCATTACATTGCGCTTTCATTAGCTGACATCGATTGGCGTAAGTGCGGCCGTCAGTGCCACACACCGGCCTCTTCAACGTCATAGGGTTCGCTTCACATGATGCCACGCGACTGTTGCAAGATTCACTGCTTCCTGCGCTTATCTAAACCAATTTGACACATATTAGATTTACTATTGAAACGCAGATGATGTCATCGTTAGATTAAGGTATTAAATTAACGTTAAATGTGAAAAGAAACTCAGCATAAACAATATGAAACGTTGATCTCGTGATCTTTAATGAAAGCTATTAATCTCGAAGAGGAGCTCATGAAATGTAGATCAATTAAAATCAAACACCTTAAACAAATCCATTCTCCCTCTTCAAGATGTTATGATTTTCTGTCTTTTGTTATGGCATTGAACGACAGCATGGTTCATATAAGTACATCAGGAAAAAGGTAATCAGATTGATTGCACTGGTAAAAGCTACCGAATATCATTTTCGCGGTCAGCGGATACGTCGACACAATGCTTTGCCGGAGGTATCTGATTTCCATCGTTTTCATTCGGTCATGATTCATTATGTGACTGCGATGCCACCGTATCCGGTAGGTGTCAAGTTCATAAGACCTCCTTTAACTGGGTGGTAGATTCCTGTTTTTTTATTTTATTACAACACCTATAGGTGTTGGGGATGTAGTCTAGGGGTAGCAGGCGTAACTTAGAATGGAAACCGACTCTTAAGGACTGATGCCATTAGCTGCTTGGCGTTTACCACTTGGGAATAATTCACGGACAGGTGTCAATGACTGTGGATTTTTGCTCGGCAGTTATTGCCACTGATGATTGGATCATAATCAGCTTCTTCTGTTTGAGCTGTGTAACTAAGATTAAGCTACATTTCAGGTAATTTTGCCACGCCTGCATTCCGTTAAGCCTTGTATATCCCTAAAGGAAAAGACAGCTATATTTTTTACCAGGTGGTAAATCTCTTTATCAAGATATCATCTTGGTGGTTACTACTGTACTGTCAGATATTCTGCGTCGAAGCATTACTGCGCACACTAGCTGTTTATGCGTTACATACAATGTAAATAGTAAAATTACTGGCCGAACGAGACATAAGAACTAAAGTTTCGGAGCATCGAGTGCAGTGCTGTGTCTTGCAGAACGAGGATAGTGATACTGAAACTGTGAAGGTGAAAGTGCATCGTGAAGTTTACTATCAGGTGGGCTACTTGTCCGTCTCATCACTTCATCACATATAAATAAACTTAGTGGCTGTGAGAGCTGAAAATCACGCGAGATATGTTTTTTAGGTTTTCGACCCCCATATTATGTTCTCTGTTTCGAAAAATATGCAAAAACTGAAGCGACAAAATGAATTTATATAATTATTGAACTTTATAATATTTCACGACATTTTTTTTTATTATTATAATTTACGACATTCGGTTGAAAATCGACAGAGCCGGAAATCCGTACATACATTTTTGCCTGAAACACACAAACGTTTTAGTTTTCTTTACAGTACTTATAGACATTTTGCGTTTAGACATCGCGGTAATAACCGGTTCATTAGGGGACGGTAATCGAATATTCTTTTATTTATAATGCCTTAGCTGAACAAAATCTTATCAAGAAGTTTTCATTTATAGAACTGTTAACCAATGGAAACAAAACAGTAACATTAAGAGCCTGTTTCAAAATGTTCGAGTAAGTTCCGGTTTTACTACCCAGAACATATTTAATAAATAAAACACTATCTTTGCGTTTCATCGATTTAGCCTATCCATCGGTTAAAGCTTGAAACGCGCTGCATGTCAACTGTCATTTTTATCATTCAGTTATTTTATGTGTTGCATAGCAACCCGAAACTTTATTGGGACATTCTGAAACGGGCCCTAAATATAAAAGAACAAGCTAGTTTATGCTCTCTGTAACCACTACCAAGTATTGCTACAGTGTATTTCCATTACTTTTTGAACAGCAAACAATATTTTTAAAAGAAGTTTTTGTGACTTTCATTATGCATAATAAACCCGGTTTTGTAACGTTATACCTTTTCCGGTTAATAACTAGATCCAAGGCTGTTAACTGGTAAAATATATATTTTTTCAGCGTCAAGCTTATTTTTAAATAAGTAGCAATGTACGAAATGTTAATTAAAATATGACTATATTGTATGATTTATATACTGCATGTATCATATGCGTAACCGGTCTCCCGTTTCCACATAAGCATGTAAATTTATATTAAAAGAATGATAACTAATACAAATTTGCGCTACTGTTGAAAAATTATAGTGGTTCTCACATAAATCACTAAGCTTACTGTAATACTGTAATCATAAATAATAGGTTATTGAACATGCATATTTATCTGTAAGTGTACTTAAATGTGTATATACTCGTAGAAGGAGTGTTTAGTAATGAGTGTGTGACTGCATGAGAGTGAAGGGGTGTGCGTGTGAAGGAATGTGTGTAATATTTGTTGATTATCTACTGTAAACTGAGTGATTTTGTGAGAACAACCTATACAACAACACTATTTTAATATTAGCATAAATTTGTTTAAGTATATAAATCAATAAGTTACATTATTTTCTTTACCAGTGTTAATGTATAATGTAACTTGTTTTATTTAAATTAAATAATGTTTGTTAATATGATAAATAAATTTCATTTCATTTCCAATAGACTTTACTCGGAAGACTATATCATCCAAACATCCTAAAACCTCATCTCATAATCCTTATGGGGAGTTACAAAACAACCCTTCCTTACAAGCATTATACGAGTACTATTAAATCTCATCATCATTTAGATCTGGTCAAGTTATCAATGTATATAGAAAATAGAAACAAGTGGCATTCACAAAAACAATATTTGTTCCCATTCCAATAAAAAATAACTTGGCCTATAGCAAACCAAAAGATACTTGGCCTATAGCACTTACCTAAATGACAAAATTCAGTATTCATATTAATTAAAGAGAAATAATGTGTGCTGGATAAACTTAGATAGATATGCATTAGACTCCGTGTAGAGTGTAGTGTATCTTTATCATCGCTATAAAATACATTTCGGGGGTCAGTGAGTTGTTTTTCTCAATTAAAATGTATCCTCATCTAAATAGGTGAACAAAAAACCACTGCAACATAACATACGAGTAACATGTATTTGTTCCAAAACCAATATGACCAATATTCGAATTGGTAAGCTAGTGAGTCATGAAAACGTGTTTTGAATTGACCATAATAAAGACAGCCCATCATAGCTATTGCTGATGACCTTGCGATACTAACACGTAACCCGGAATAATGCTAGGAAATATTACATGAAGCGTATGAATTCTGAGAATGAACATGGTTCAGTTGAGAACAAAATCAAGTAAACAATCACTGTTTGTCTCGTTAACCAAATTTACTCTTTCTGAACAAAGCGAAATCGGTGTCATTCAATTTTTTTGATAGATCGAGAGGTTACAAAGCGTGTACAGCATCTGTACTGTGTTTTTATTAATATAATAATCACCTCGATAAAGTAGACATCGTCAATAGGGTACCCTGTCATATGATCGGCCACTGCGTGGTATCGGCTGTTTCATATTATAAATGAAGATTTAAATTGAGAATCTCACAGTTATTGCATGGTAGTTTTGCGTATGGAACATAATCAACCTTTATAGAGAACAGCAATATGAAGACATTCCAATGTTCTATATCTGTTTGTTGAGAATCATCACAGAGAAAAAGCGCGCTCGGGTCGTTTCGGCGCTGATTCGCAGTTGTTGTATTTCAGTGCAATTGGGCCTCATAAGAGCATCATGGATGCCTAAATTGAATAAGTGATTATGACTTTAGACTTTGCATTTGAATATGAATAAAAGGTAAAATCACGTCTTTGGAAAATCTGAAGACTATAGGTATACTTAGTTACATCCCTCCCAAAAGTGTCTCTAAGCTTGAATTGAGACTTCAATTCCATAACAATTTCCACGAGAATAGGTGAGCCGACTTGGGTTGGGATCGAAAAAATGTTAAGTATTTTAATTACGAGTAAATTACAAAATAACAAATTTAGGAGAGGAAAAAATATGGTGATGTACGGGATTGGGGTTGCCTCATCGTTAACAAGTTTAAAGCTAATTGCAAAAATTACTCTTGCTTGTAAAACTATAGGTGTCGTTATTCCCACACGAGAGTTTACGGAGCGCTTTCCATACAAAGGTAGTTTAGTCATATTTTAAATACTAAGAGTTAAAATGTCGGTGAAACTTTGCATGTATATCCTTGAGCATAATATCTATACTTCTGGTTTGCCAGATTTCCATAAAATTAAGTATTTTCAAAAATAATTCGATAATCGTTTATATGGGAATTGTTATTTTGACATTTAGGGATATATTAAATAATAAATCGAAAAACTGGCAAACCAGGAGCATAGACATTAGGCTCAGCAATATGCATACAAAATTTGGCCGAGTTTGACCACTGGATATTTAAAATATGCCGAAACCACGTTTGTATGGAAAGCGCTGCGTGAACTCTACTCCTAAGAACGAGAAGAAAAATTAGGAATAGAGTGAGTACACAGACAGGAATAGAGTGTATACGGTGAGATTAGAAATGCAAAGATAGTGACAAAACATGGGTAATTTTTGCAGCCCTTAACTAGCAAACCTTAATGATTAGTCTCCTGGCCTTTAGGAATTCTATCATCCTCCAGTACTAAGAAATTAATAATCTACTAAAGAAATATGTGCAAATATGCAAGTGTTCAAACTCTTTTTAACAAAATTGTGCATAGAGCCTAATATATATTATGTGCCTATTATCTAATGAGATTCCCGTAAAAATCAAACATTTTCTAAACTATATGTTATAATTGTTTAGTGTAAGAATTCGTATTTACACTTTGAGAGCTAAAATAAATTATAAATTTTGAAACTGGCAAACCAGAATCATAGATATTGGCTCAAAAATATTGCATTGCAATTTCGCCGAGTTTGCACACTTGGTATAAAACACATAACGAAACTACGTTTATATGGAATTACACTATCCATAATAGAAGAAAAGAAATAGGGGAGAAAAGTACCCAAAATTCTTGGTAGAGTTTTCGCGAGGGGACCGGTAGGTACATACTGCCAGGGGTCTCGTAGTCTCCTACATAAGGGTCAGAAAGCCATGATATGTCTTTTAACTTATCCTAGAAGCACTAAACAACAAGTAAGTTTAAACCACGAACGAAAGATATTTGAAGTTCAGGTATAAAAGCGTTAAACTCTTATCCTAGGGGTACCTAAGTATTGTTCCCGATTGTCATTTTGATTAACACGTATGACAAATACTACAAAGTACCTGAGAATGCTTTTTATCATTCCAACCAGACATACTTGGTAATGTACCCAAGTAAAGTACTAAAATACAGACTAAAATGTATAGTACTTACCCACAATAAGTAGGTACTTTTAGAACATTTTGGACGGTGGGAATTGAGCTACGTGAAGGCCACGCAATAAAAACTAAATAAACAATTCTTAAGACTTTAAAGTTCACACAGCGCTTTCCATACAAACGTAGGTTTGTCATATGTTCTTGAACCTAATATCTACGCTTCTGGTATGTCAAATTTCAGTGAAATTATGTATTTTCAAAATTATTTACGTAAAGCGTTTTGTATGGAACTTCTCATTTTAACATATATAGTTAAAATAAATAATAAAACGAAAAACTGGTCAACCAGTAGCGTAGATATTATGTTGAGGATGCAGACGCTTGTTAGGTATTTAAAATATGGCGAATCTACGTCTTCATGGAAAGTGCTTGCTCACAAGCTTTAAAACTCTACTAGTGAATTGGCCAGTAACGGTTTCATAGTTAATTTACATTATGCGTACTGGTGAAGTTGGAACAAAATCTCTTTATGACCTAGGTACTATTAGATCTTGGATTGTCAAAAACAACCTTACATTCGGTCTCAGAATGGGTATTAAAAGCGTAGTCTCGTCATATTTTAAAAATAGCAAATGCTTAAACTTTTAAGCTCTGTGTAGTATGCACGTTTTAAAAATAATTTCTATGCCCCTTTTGCGACTTTTCATTTATATAGGTATTATTTATTTTATATTTAATGGCCAATATATTTATTCTCAATGCATAAAATAAAAAACGAATCATTTTGAAAGCACTTATATACTTAATTAATTTTACAGGAATCTGCCAAACTAAGAGCCAAATTTTATCGAATTTAATTAAATACTTGATAACCTACCTCGATAAGTATTTTAAATATTTAAAAACTACGTTTGTTTGAGCAAGCGCATGGGTAGGTAGGTACACTTTCCAAAAACACATTAAACCTTACAATTTTGTTAGGCAGTGAAAAAAGCCAAGGTGAGAAGGCTCTGATTTGTCTTCGGTGATGATCGTAGACAAGACCACCCTCTGTGCTCTCTCATCCCAGTCTTCTCTCATCATGACTCCGCTTACTCCCTTGCAAAGTGACAGATCAGACACCCGCGTGGTAAGTTCATGGAATTATACGAGTTGTTTATTTAACATGGACTCTCACTGGTATAATTTGCCATTAAAATAGAGAATCTCGTTAAAAGGTTGGAATCTGGCGAAGTCACCCACCCTAACATAGCTTCTGACGTAATTCGTTGTCCATCGAACTCCACGCTGTTGGTTGAACCGAGTAACTATTTAGAAGTATTTTAATGTCTCACTAATCAGTAATTATTAATTACTTTATTCGAACCTAAATTTATGGGTATTATAATATGCAGTAAGTACAAATATATAAAGTACTTACTCATTATTTAGGTGCTACAACGACCGGGTGTGGTAGCAATTATATGTGTTGATTCATTTATTTTAAATGGCAGATTATTATACTTAGTTTTTAATTTGTGTAGGAACTCAATCGGTTAGTAATATTTTATACCTGCAAGATATATATTATAACATAATGAACCCTAATCTTTGAGACGCTTATTTGTATACGTGCGGTGACATTAATGAGTGTACCTACCTAATTTTATCTTAGGTTATAGTTGTTTTTACATATAGGTAGTATTTAATCAACTTTAAGCGGTTTAAATCGCGTATTTTTTTCCCGAAATGACGTTTGAAACATTTTGCAGTGATCGTGGTGAGATTAATTACTTGAGATGTACAGTATATTTGGCCGAAATGCAGCAGGAAACAACTGAGGTAGGTATACTGTCTAATTAAATCAATCTTCTTATTTATTCAAGTAAACATACTGTGGCGAGAAGCATATCTACTTATATTTCTAAATGAAGTACCTAACACCATATCTACCCACTCATCAATAATTTATTTCATCTGTATTTGATTGTTTTTTACTGAATAAAAACTCATTAAACTTTCACAAATCATATGGTTATATGATTACAACAGTAAATATAATTGAAAAACTATCTCAAGCTAATTTAATAGAATATAAAAATAATCGCTTACCTTCATGTCTGGTGCAACTCCAGTGGCAAAGTAAATGATGTTGAGAAAAAATAAATGAATCACAAAGTCATTGCTATGCATAATAACCATTTTTTCTTAATTTATTAACTGTAGGTTAGCTATATGATAAATATTAAAAAAAAAACAGTTTTAACTAACGACACTTTTTCACAGAACAACACAATACGGCGGTCGATCGGTCAAAGTGTACATAACTTTGCACTATCATATTGGCATAATAGGAACGTGATTTTAGCAATGAACAGGCTTTGTTGCAATAAATCGTTGGGCGCTAACAAAGGGATAGGTTGCCGGGACGTACGCTGGGACAAGAAGCTAAGAACAGAATAAAATACAATAAGGATAAAATCCCGGTGCGGTGCCGCCGCCCGCTCCGCGCGCCTCTAGTCTCTACCGCCGTCGCTACCGCGCTCTCCTCGCCTGCCGGCCGCCCGCCACGAGCAAAAAGCGCAGCACAGCGCTAGCGCACATAATCTCTCGAAGTGCGATAATTCCATTCAATACAGCCCGCAGTATGTATTGCACGGTTATATTCATAAGTCATTAAGCCTTTTGTTACATACAAAACAGAAATAGAACCCATAATTCGCTTCACAGAGCCGCTGATGTTATTTTTTTATATGCTAGTCTGATGTAGCCTTGGAACCTACGCCATGATAGATATACTTATAAAGATATCTCAATAAAAATCTGTATGAACCGATTATTTCTCATATTTGGCTATTGTAGCATTATCATATCAGGCTTACAACATAAGTAATTTAGTAATTAAAAACCGCTACCAAACTCCGAAGTTTTTCGAACGGCCGAACAGATTTTACAGTATAAGCCACTAGCCACCAATAAAATATAGGTACCTTCTTCTATATAGGTACATACATCGATCCCCACGATTATGCGCAAGACTAAACCCCAGAGAGATGCATTTTTTATGGTGACGTTATGGCTGTTGAAGAAATATAATGAAGAAGTATAATGAAAAAACCCATGTGTAAAAAATAAAAAGTGTTTAAGTCGGTCCAGTCGTTCTGCACTAAGCGCGAACTCGAGAAGCCGGTTCATGAAAGCTTTTATGGCAGAAGCATCAGAACGGCAGTGCAGATAGCGCTTTGAGTCAGGTCAGTGCGTGAAGCTCTTAGGGCTTGTTCTATATAAGTGCCTCTATCGTTATTTCACCCCACCCACTTCCAAAGATAATAGGAACTGTGGGGAACCGTCATGCTAGAAGAGTCCGATTTTTAGATCACGTAGTCTGTAAACTTTTCGTATGAAAGTCAATCCTCCCACGGCAGCAATGGCATTTTAATCTCTTTTAGAAGAATGCAAGAACAGCCCGACATCATTCAATTTAATTCATAAATTTGCGATATCGTCCACGCGGATACCAAAGAGTCTAAACATTTTCTTTTGACATATTTATACTTACACAAAAAGGCACACATAGGCTTCGTCCTTATACAACGGAATTACGCAATTATCGCTCGAATACGCGACACGATCATCGTAAGTTCACGCGATGGCAAAAAATGGGTACCTTTTTTGAAGGACACGTATGATCGCGTGAGCCCATTTTGGTGTGAGCACGGGATGGTACGGGTGCGGAGCCATCGTCGCGTTGCATTACTGCTATGTTATACGTAGGTCACACTAAAAGCTTTGCTTAACTTAAATAACCAACATGTTATAAACAAAATATTAAGTTTATAGCTTTTATAAATACTCTCCTTTATATTTTAATAATTTATTATGTGGTCGAATCATTTATTAAAACAGGAGGACCACAGATCTGAAGGCTTGTTTTCTACGTGCTGATTGAACGCTATCACTGCCTCTTCGGAGTTAGTAAAAGTGAAACCTCTAGAACCTACAGAAAACACAGGGTGCTCGGTCGGGGCTACGCGCAGGGTGGGTGACGAGTTGTACATTTTCGGAAGCTAAAAATGACTTTGGTTTGGTTCGCCGTGTGTGGAGAAGCGTTGTCATGATGTAGGAAAACGCGGCTTTTTGGTCGTCTTTCGCGATTTTTTTCTAACACACTGGGTAAACAAATGGTAGAATACCACTAGGCATTTAGCACTCTTATGATCTTCAAGTGGAATTGTGCAGATGGGACCCGTAGCTGAGAAAAAAAACACGATAATTTTTATACCAACGTTTCTTGCCTGCCTCACTTTTGTTGGTTGTCTCTTTCCTCAACCTCACTGTTCTCATTTTCAAACACCGATTCACAAGATTGCTGTTTTTTACGGGTTCAAAACAATAAATCCACATTTCGTCTCCTGTGACAATGTCGTAAACAGCATTAGAATGTCCGTGGTCGTACTTCAGTACCATCTATGAGTACCATTTCGAACTTTTAATTCTTCAAAAATGTTCTGTATTTGGGTCATACCAATCCCCAATAATCCTCGAATTGTCTCATAGGTAATCCGCGGGTTTTCTTCAATTAGCAGCTTAACAGTAGCCACATTATTTTCGTTGACGGCAGTTGAAGGCTGCCCTTCACGAAATTCATCATGTCAAGAAACCCGACCTCTCTCAAATTCAGCAAACCATCGCCTCACTGTGCTCAAACAAGATGTTTCACTCCCAAAAGCATTTTAAAGACTAGCGGCACAGTCTTGCGGAGAGAGAACTTTTAAAATCATAATAAATCATCGCTCTAAAATCTTTTCGACTTAATTCCATTTTCGTTGCGTACGTAGAACTGTGTAAAAAAAACCAATTGACAAATAATTTACCGCAATTTTTTTTAATAAAAAAGGTTTCAAGCCAGTTCAAAAAAATATAACAAAAACACTAAATTCAATAGGTACCTGGACTTGGACTTGGACTTGGACTTGGACTTGGACTTGGACTTGGACTTGGACTTGGACTTGGACTTGGACTTGGACTTGGACTTGGACTTGGGCTTGGACCTGGACCTGTTCCTGGACCTGGACCCAGACCCGGACCTTGACCTGGACCTGGACCTGGACCTGGACCTGGACCTGGACCTGGACCTGGACCTGGACCTGGACCTGGACCTGGACCTGGACCTGGACCTGGACCTGGACCTGGACCTGGACCTGGACCTGAACCTGGACCTGGACCTGGATCTGGACCTGGACCTGGACCTAGACCTGGACCTGGACCTGGACCTGGACCTGGACCTGGACTTGGTCTTTGACTTTGAGGGTGGTAGCTAGTAGGGATGGACCGAATATTCGTTTTATATTCGGTATTCGGCATATTCGGCAGGTTTGCCGAATATTCGTATTCGGCTGAATATTCGGTCAAATCACCGAATATTCGATAAAAGGGTAGGTACTCAAAGTTAATACGGTATCAAACCGATTGATCATGAGTTGAGTGTTAAAGGTGTCCTATAGTTTGTTTTTATGTGGTAAGTAATATGCAGTTTTTTTATGTAAGTAGACACTGTAGTTTTATTTCCAATAACAGCAGATAAAAATATGGTTGTTAAAAACAATTTATAAGTATGTAGCTGTTTTGGGATTAAACTACTGTACGGTGCAACCGCATATTCGCCCGCGTAATCATTTTTGGGGCGATGCCCCGTCCACCCACTGGACTTTCCCACTGGTGAGTGGACGGGGAATTCAAGTTTCCCCGTCCACCCATTGCACTAGAGTTGGAACCAATCCACTGCTTCATCGATATTACAAATAATATATATTTTTGCTACTGGATTAACTCTCAAGTAATGCCTTAGATGTGACAGCTGTCAAAGTGACAGTTGATGTTGCTGTTTTCAGTTTCGTATCTTGTTTGGGGTTTTTTAAACTAATCTATAAATATAGATAGCTTTGACGTGTGACAGCTGTCAAAGTGACAGTTTATGTCAGATAGACAAGTTTGATTTGTGGCATGCCGCATGTGTCAAAGTGACGTTGGTGTCATATTTTATGTACTTTATTACTTTTCATTTTCATGACATCTGTCAAACTTTTATAGATCTCATAGAGATCTTCATTTCAGATGACAGCTGTCAAATTAAAATGGGGTAACTATTGATCCTAGACAACTAGTTTTCTCACATATGATAGATCTCATAGAAATCTTCATTTCGGATGATAGCTGTCAAATTTATAAGTGTTTTATCTCGGCAACTATTGATCCTAGACAAACAGTTTCTTTACAAAAGTGAAAACTCTCATGGAGATCTTCATTTCAGATGACAGCAGTCAAATTTAAAAGTGTTTTATCTCGTAATATTGTCCTAGTAAAAACAAATATTTTAAAAGTATTCCAAGAAAAAACTGACTCAGTGTTTTAATAAAACACTTAACTTTTTTTTAGGGTATATACAGCATGCTTTGTGCTACCAAAAGTAGGAAGTGTCACAATGTTGAGTCCTTTGTCTTGCAAGGGTTCGATATTTTTCTTATATATAGTGGTCACAGGGTCGTCTGATATAGATACTTACTTTTTTGCATTGTCAATTGCTAATGCGACGTCAGTTTGCGATTCATTAGATATTATACAGTGATTCTTTTGTTAAATGGCCACCCTTTAATTATATTGGAATTTCATGACAAGAAAAACTATCTTACTAGGTATATTATAAATAACATAACCGTGAAATTAGTTTTACATACGTGAGATATACATATTCCATTAAGTGTTTGTTTATTCATGTCTGTAAGTAGTTATAATTAATAGAAGAAATAATCCAATAGCGATTGTTTTCCATAAAACATCAATTCGTATCAATAATTGTTTAGGACCAATCCCAAGGTTTTTTTTTACCTGTTATAATTACCACCCACCTTGGTAGTATGAAAGGTTTTTATATGGCCATATCACATCTACTTACAGGAAATAAAAATCATGTGTTTTTAATACATCTTTGACATCTCGGTCGAACTGCCAACTCGTGTGGTAACAAGCTCTGTGTAATAAATTTAAATTCTGCTATTCAAAGTGCTTAAAATCCTTAAATCTTTCTCACAGTAATAACATATAATCAAGTGCTATAATTCCTTAATAGTGTCAACCGGAAATATTCCCTATATTGTCCAAAAACCAAGTGAAACAAGTTATTGACGTAAAAATAAATTTATCACTCTAATAACCCGTCATCGTCAACTAGCACAGCATATTGAAGGTTACGTGCTCCGCGGAACCGCGATAATCGCGTGCAGTGAATTCGCAGCGTTGAATAGTGACGTTAATACCAAAGATTATAGCGACAGAGTGGACATTGGCGCTCCCCAGGACTAACTTGCATTTGTGAGGAAAAACATTCCATATTTTATTTAATATATAAGCCGATTGAAAAAATGGAGTGTGGAGGTTGTTTGAAGATGGCAAAAGAGTCTAAAGTTATTCAGTGCACCTCATTAAACTGTGAGAAAAGTTTCTGTTCACAGTGCATTACCATATCTTCTTTGAGTAATGATCGCAAAAAAACATGGAAACAAAAGAAAGGTGGTGACAATAGTCGTACCCCCGTGCGCAATACTTCGGATTCGCAAAACGTCACTACGCGTCGCAAGGTGGAGTCATTGCCGGAAGATAAAGAAACCGACTTAAAAGACCTTACAGCCGCAATCTCGCGCCTTACTGGGGAGTTATCGTCTGTCAAAACCAAACTAGATGAAGCTACTCACTCACTTTCTCACAGCCACGAAAGGATGGATGAGCTTGTGCGTGTAATGTCAACCTACGAGTCGCGCTTGCTACTTTTGGAGAAGCGCGAAAAACAAGTGACAGACCTACAAGCTACAGTTGCACTCCTTCAAAACGAGGTAAGTGCACAGGCGCAGATAAACTTACGAAACGAAATCGAAATTGTCGGCATCCCGGAAACAAACAGTGAAAACTTAGAACACATCGTAAAAGTTGCTGCTCAAAAAGTAGGAGTTCATCTAGACGACGCTGACGTAGACTGGGTTACCCGGGTAGGCCCTCGCCAGGCACCAGCACCGGGCCAGATTAATCTTGAAAAAGTCAGTAAATTGCCACGTCCAGTTGTCATGCGTCTAGTTCGGCGATCCAAACGTGACCAGATTTTGAGAGCCTCAAAATCAAGAAGGAACCTCACTAGTACTGATTTGGAAGTGACTGGCACTTCAGTTAGAGTATATTTTAATGAAAGACTTACAAAGGAGAATAGGATGCTTTTTCGAGAAACGAGGATTAGAGCCAAGAGCCAAGGCTACGAATACTGCTGGTGTAACCAGGGATTCATCTACGTCAGACAACGAGAAGGAAAATCTGCTTTGCTTATCCGGTCACAGCATGATTTGGACCGCATATTGCCTAAAACTATGGATAAACATAGCTCATAATTCTTCCTCCATCATCATCATTCCGTCATATCTCCTTATGATTTTCCTCGTGGAAAACACTATTGTAAAATTGTATAAATCTCAGGATATAACAGTCTTAATGGGGATACCAACTAACTGTATTATCATAATCGTAGAGATCCTGTCAGAGATGATACAAATTTGCCATCCCTCTTTAAAAGTTTGTAACATATGGTTACATACTTTTTATCATAGTTTAATTTTAATGCATAAACATAATCACACAGACGTCACAGTTCAATTTTTGACATATTATATAAATAGAACATTTTTCAACACATATGAAATCAACACAAAATTGTTATTTTATATTGAAGCAAAATCTTGTTGTCAACTTATGTTATTTCCGTTTGATCTAAGCCCATTGTTTAATTTACTTAGGATAATTATGAATACAAAATGATGTTCCCTCAAGAATTAGAGAATGACCTAGATTCAATCAAAATTAACTGTAATATTGTAAATGAAATCGAGCAATGTAGGGACATGTTCACTAAAGAGCACAATTTTAAACTGTTCTCACTAAATATAAGAAGCATAAAAAAGAATTTTGACCAATTTTACGTGGCCTTGAAACGCTTACATACTGAAATCGATGTCTTTGTGTTAACAGAGTGCTGGCTTAACAGCTCCATAACTATACCACAAATTCCAGGATACAATTCATATAAAACAGATATAAACCCTAACCAAAATAGCGGTGTTGTGGTATACGTAAAAGACATCTGGTGTGCATCGGTTTCAGAGCCTATACTTCAGGAGGCTAATTGTTTAGCTATACAAATTAAAAAAACGGTCAGTATACTTGCTGTCTATCGCTCACCATCTTTTTCCAGCATAGAAAATTTTATGACTTCCCTAGAATCTCTTTTAAAGAAATCAGATGGCCTGCCAATAGTCTTTGCTGGTGACATAAACGTTAACACCATGGACACAATTAAATCTCAAAGTATAGATTATCAATGCTTTATGGCTGAATATGGTATGACTGCGGCTATAACAGAGCCTACCAGGGGCGTATCTTGCCTAGATCATATTTTTATTTCTAGCTCACAAATCAGCCGTGCTCCAATTAGCGTAATATGTAAAACTGAAATAACAGATCACTATCCGGTTATAATAGGAATGAACCTCAACAAAACTAAACCGCCTCGTCTAAGTCGAGTGAAACTAAAAAGCGATTTCGATTCAATCAAAAACAATCTCTCTGAAATCGACTGGACTGTAATCTTAGATAGTGATGGAGTTAATGAAGCAACACGAACTTTTACTACTATTTTAACTGATATCGTATCAAAGAATACACATGAAGTTCGAGTTAGTAGATCGCAACACAATCTTAAGCCCTGGATTACTCCAGGACTTATGCGATGTATGAGGCATAGAGATCGGCTTCATCAGCGTGCGAAGTTAGAACCCAATAATAAAATTCTTCAAGTATCTTACACAAGATACCACAACTATTTTGTAAATATTTTGCGAAACCTTCGGTCAGATTATGAGAGAAACCTTTTAGAAGTTAACAAGAATAATCCTAAAAAGCTCTGGAAGTCAATAAAAAGTGTTTGTAGTTTAACAAGCAGCAGAAAGGAACCCACTGAATTATTATGTGTCAAGAGCCCAGAACATTCAGCTCAGACTCTTAACCACTGTAACCACTACTTTTCTACTCTGGGAGAACGCCTAGCAAATGAAATACTCTTAACTATAAATAAAACACAAGATGATCTAGCTAATGAAGTTAATGTCAAAAATACGCCCTCTGAATCATTTTATATGTCACCTACGAGCTATGAAGAAGTTGAAAAAATGATCATGGGTCTTCAGAACGATAAAGCCCCTGGAGTCGATGGACTTGCCAATTCATTAATAAAGCATATTAAAAATGAAATAATTGTACCTTTAACATATATTTTTAATCAAAGCCTCTCAAGTGGAATCTTTCCTGAAGACTGGAAAATAGCATGTGTAACCCCAATTCATAAAAGCGGTCCTAAACATTGCATTGAAAATTACAGACCTATCTCACTTTTAGGCGCCTTTTCAAAGTTATTGGAAAAACTAGTAAATAAACGACTAACGAATTTCCTAAATAAGCGAGAAATCATTTCTAAAAGACAATTTGGTTTCAGAAAAGGGAAAAAAACGGATGATGCAGTGTCACTCTTAACATCCATAGTTTCTACTAACCTTGACAACAAGTTGAACTGTATTGGAGTGTTTTTGGACTTAGCCAAAGCCTTCGACACTGTTTCCATCCCCATACTTTTAAGAAAATTAAGCTACATGGGTGTCAGAGGCGTTGCTTCTGACTGGTTTAGAAGCTATCTTATGGGACGGAAACAGTGTCTTAGGATCGGCCAGTTATTGAGCGACTCACAATATGTAAGCTTTGGGGTACCACAAGGTAGTATTTTAGGGCCCACGTTATTTACCGCGTATATAAACGACATATTTAAACTACAAATTGAAAATGCAGAATTAGTATGCTATGCCGATGACACCGCTGTAATATTTCATGGCTCAACATGGGCTGATACCGTTTCCTATGCGGAACAGGGTATAAAAGAGATAACTAAATGGTTACAAAAGAACTTGTTAACTCTAAACATAAACAAAACTGTTTATGTGTGTTTCAATAAAACATCTGCAACAGCACCAGAACTACACACAGTTATTAAAGTTCATAATCCGGCTTGTAAGGAAAACCACTGTGACTGTCACGAACTCAAAAGAAGTGGGACAGTTAAATATCTTGGAGTAAACATAGACGAAAACCTGTCTTTTAAAAGCCACTGCGACGTGGTCTCAGCTAAGACACGAAAAGTTATTGGTGTAATGAAGCGTTTGCGTGATGTGGCATCTATGAAGACACTTAAGTCCGTATATTTTGCGCTGTGTGAATCTATCTTAACTTACTGTATCACTTGCTGGGGCAGTGCAGCCAAGACCTTCTTAATTCAAGTTGAAAGAGCACAGCGATCAGTCATAAAAGTGATGCTTAGAAGGCCAATCATGTATCCAACTGTTGATGTTTACAAAGAAAGTGGTTTACTAAGCGTGAGGCAATTATTCATACTAAAAACATCTCTATCTGTTCATAAATCTATGCTGGCTTCGACGGAATATGAAAAAATTGCTAAACGGCGGGTATATCGTTTGCCAAAATCACCAGTGAACTCCATGTTTGCCAGGCGTTTTGGTCAGTTTGTTAGAGCACACGTCTATAATTGCGTAGTCAATTATTGTAAAATTAAAGATAAGTCTATTTATGAATCAAAAAAGGTCATTCAGAAATGGTTATCGACATTAGATTATGATGCTACAGAAGACGTACTGAAAATTTTATCCTAATATAAACAATTTTATAAAGGGCTTGAAATTATGTATCTCATTGTTCTAACAGGCTAATGCAGTAATTCAATTTAGTACCTGTTCTCTTTTAAGTTTAGTGTTATCAATTATGTATTATATATATTTTGCCTTTCTGTATATATTTGTACAATATGCATGCGCTCCTACTAGCAATCTATTTTATTACAAAAATCTAGTATTGCCTAATGTTAGACCAGTGTCACTGTCATAAGTTAATAGGAAATCATGACTCGGTCTCCACGATACAGGCTTTGCCTAGTGTGGAGGCCACAAGCAAATTATGTCAGATATTAGTATTTGTAGATAAAACTGTCTGCGAAATACTTAGTGTCAATGGTAAACACAGTTACTTAAGTTAATATAATATGTAAATAAGACTTTGTATGTATACCATTGTAAATAAAGATTTTTTCATTTTTTTTCATTTCATTTTCATACCTGATAGCTTAGCCTTTGACTACGATCTCACATGATGGTAAGTGATGATGTGGTCGAAGGTGTTGTTCAGGCTAACCAAGAACTACTGGCTCTCAAGGACAGGGGCAATAAGTGCTTGGTGACAGATTTTCTACTCTAGAGTAGTTGTTAGCCAGGCGGACATACGCAAAATGCACTACCACCACGCGTAATATTTTTAAATGATGTATATGAAAATTATTGAAATTTCATGTCACATAATTAATTTTGATTTCACATTTGGTGGACAGTAACAAAATGTTACCTAGAAATTGAATAAAGACGAAAAACTGTCAAAGTGGCATTTGATGTTGTATTTTACCTATCAGTGCTTTCAAGTTTGAGAGATGTCATGCAAAATGAAGATCTCATAGAGATCTATCATACCTGTGAAGAAACAAGTAGTCTAGGATCAATAGTTGCCGAGATAAAACACTTTTAAATTTGACAGCTGTCATCCGAAATGAAGATTTCTATGAGATCTATCATATCTGCGAAGAAACTAGTTGTCTAGGATCAATAGTTACCGAGATAAAACACTTTTAAATTTGACAGCTGGCATCCGAAATGAAGATCTCTATGAGATCTACAATATCTGTGAATAAACTAGTAGACTAGCGTCTATAGTTTCCGAGATAAGCCCCATTTTAATTTGACAGCTGTCATCTGAAATGAAGATCTCTATGAGATCTATAAAAGTTTGACAGATGTCATGAAAATGAAAAGTAATAAAGTACATAAAATACGACACCAACGTCACTTTGACACCTGCCACAAATCACACTTGTCTATCTGACATAAACTGTCACTTTGACAGCTGTCACACGTCAAAGCTATTATTATTACTATTATATTTATAGATAAGTTTAAAAAACCCCAAACAAGATATGAAACTGAAAACTGCAACATCAACTGTCACTTTGACAGCTGTCACATCTAAGGCCTTACTTGAGAGTTAATCCAGTAGTAAAAAGGATTTGGTTCCAACTCTAGTGCAGTGGGTGGACGGGGAAACTTGAACTCCCCGTCCACCCACCAGTGGGAAAGTCCAGTGGGTGGACGGGGCATCGCCCCATTTTTGGCATCGTTCTAAGTGAATGACCAGTTCGTAATTAGCATCGATTTGATCGTATCTCACGCGGCTCACTATCATTAAATCACTATATTTATTTTACATATAAAATAAACATTTATATCAACTAGCAAATCAAGGATTTATTTCTCATTTTATATCATCTTTAGAATACGGTCTCGGACCGTACAACCACTGTGAACTCTTTATAATAAATAACGTTATTATAATCAGATATTAATTGAGAGAAATAAAGTTTTTTTTTATTTATAAATTTTAAAAATAAAAAATCCCATAACAAACTTACGCGGTGAAGTTTTACTGTTTACTAGATGATGCAATAATAACATCGGCGGTACAACGGGGGAGCGGGAGTCCGGCGCATTATTTAAGTAAGGTAATCAAATTGTGCCGAACATTCAGCCGAATATTCGGTTCGGTATGAGTTTTACCAAACATTCGGCCGAATGTTCGTATTCGGTGAAACCCATGTTCGGCCCATCTCTAGTAGCTAGCCAGGCGCGCATTCGCAAAATCCTCTACCACCACGCAAAATTACTGGTTCTCAAGGACACATAGCGGAGCACACCGTTATGTGCTTGGCGACAGGTTTTCTACTTGAGGGTGGCAGCCAGCCAGGCGCGCGTGAAATACTTAGTGGCTGTATGATTATTTGATAAATCCTAAAACTGTAAACTCCTTTGAATTCAAATATCGAAATAATATTCTGCTGAGTAGGTACGTAAGCGTAACATTGTCAGCGGCATCGGCACGTAGTAGGGCGAACGCGGGCGGCGGCTGAGGCGTGAGGGCGCGGCGCGGCGTGCGCCTGCACTCGCACAGTTTTATATTTCAATTTACATAAATACCGAAACGTATCGGTATTTATATCGGTTACCGTAATCATATGGGTAATCGTAAAGGTAACGGTACTACCGTTTCATTGCGGTGACCGTTTATATCTGTTACCCATACATACGGTACGGTTATCGTTTCAATCGGTAACCTTTATGAAGCGGTATTTAAATCCCTGACACAAACATACTTACTTTTGCATTTATAATGTTAGTAAGAAATAAGATCAGAATGAAGCCGTTTCCGAATTTAGTGGTAACAGACACACATTTTTGCATTTAGAATATTCACTTACTTCGTCTCACACGAAGTGCCTGCCACTTGCACAATAGCAAACCAAGATTATATCTGCCAAATAAAAGTATATTTGCCAAAACAATTATATAAGCATAGGTGCTTACTCATAAAAATAGTATACGACTAGATATTATTATTATTTTAATTAGTTTAAAAAACTTAGAAGTTAATTATAATTTTACTCATGTATTAATATATTACACTTAAACGTCGGTATTCTAATTTCTCATATCCAGATATTATTTTTTTAATAATAACAAATACTTTTAAAAGTATCCTAAAAAACATTAAATAATATTTAAATAAAACACTTAAAAAAGCATAAAATTATATATCTAGTGACAATTCCGCCTAATTATCCTGTTAACTACGTGACGTCATAAACATCACGCAGCCTAACCGGAAGAATACCCGACTAGTTTCGCTTCTAAACGAAGCATCTTCAGAAGGTCTTGACTTACCGAGCGCACGATCGAGACTAAACGGCCATTTTATTTTATTTAAGGATGACAGAGATGCTGGCTATCGCCTGTGCGGTCGTCCAGCTCCACCGGGTTTTGGGCGAGGGCCTGGCCCTACAATAGCCCGGGAGGGAGAAGTGCCGAAGGCGTAGAAGGCGAAAAGCGCCTTCTACCTCCGTCTCCTGCGGACGCCGAAAACGTGCCGCTACTATAGGAGGGGTTGACAGCGAGCTCAAGGGCACCACTGTGGTTCGGACCTCGGCTTGTCTCGCTGTCGAGAGACATGGGGGGGATCGGAGCAATAAACGGCCATTGGCTAAACACGCCTTTATATAGGCCCGATCGTGACTCACTGTTCTTTGTTGTAGCTTACAATTGGTAAAGATATACGTTTTTATAGTGATAATTATATAAAAAATAATATTTTTTATATAATTATCACTATAAAAAGAAGCGAAACTAGTCGGGTATTCTTCCGGTTAGGCTGCGTGATGTTTATGACGTCACGTAGATAACAGGAAAATTAGGCGGAATTGTCACTAGATATATAATTTTATGCTTTTTTAAGTGTTTTATTTAAATATTATTTAATGTTTTTTAGGATACTTTTAAAAGTATTTGTTATTATTAAATATGGATTTCCGCAAAGTAACGCCTGAATCTATTTATTATTTTTTTGTCACAATCAAGTTTTCACAGTATGCGCCAAAAAGCGAGGATGAAGCGCATTATCTGTGTCTTAAGAGAAACAACAATCGATAATTTTTAAATATGAGGCACACATTTTCACAGCAGTGATGAGTTACCACCTTGTGGAAGTGATATAAATGTTAGCAAAACCTTATCTAGTCGTGTAACACCTAAAGGATTATTTTCTGCATACAAAAAAAAAATGATTTTTTCGTCAGTGAACAAAGTGACAATATGATGTGATTTACATTGTCAATTACATTTCTTTTATACCACTAAGGTGGCAAACTAACATACGGCCCGCCTGATGGTAAGCAGTTACCTTAGCCTATGGACGCTTGCGACACCAGGGGTATCACTCGCGCGTTACCGACCCTGAAGAAATCTCTTCACGCCCTTTTTGAAGAACCCCACGCTGTACTCCATAGGAAAAACCACGGCGGGGAGCACATTCCACTATCTGAGCGTCCGCGGAAGGAAGCCACTTTGGACCCACACAGAATGAAACAATTTTGGTTTCAATGTGTGAGGTTTGATTCCCCGTCGATGGCGAGAGTTGCGATGGTGGAAGGTAGCTAGTCGAACAATTCTTTAGAATACTGTCCGTTGTACAAACGGTAGAACACACATAAGGAGGCAAAGTCTCTCCTCAGAGTAAGGGGCTCTAAGCCGCGTTGACCATTCTACTAAAAAGAACCAATATAGGTGCAATGGGAGAAACACGGTGTTAACCCCGGTGCGGCGCAATGGAGCATCTGCCCTTATTACTTGTTGATTGTCTAGCAAATTTTAAAATAGTAGTTTCCTGCTCTAACGGGAAACTGTACTCGTTTAAAATCAAATGGGAAATTGCTGTGGAGTATGCGCGGCATAGAATCCGCCTGATCTCGCCCGCAAAAAAGCACAATGTGCAACCAGCATCATACTAACAATTCTTAGAAATGATTTTCTGCTCTCTCATTTCCTATAATAGTATATACTCCAATATTTTGTGTATTGATGAAAAGTTGAAGGCAAATAGTATAGTAAAATTATTTAATATATAATATAACTAGTAGGTAGGTACCTTGTTAAGGTTCATGTTTTTATTGGGACATAAATTTTTATTGTTTTGTATTCAATTCCGATAACTTTATAAGCCATTATTTTGTTTAAAAATTATTCAAATGGGTGGTAGGATATTCTACGGCAGTTGGATATTATTTTTGAGTTTATTTTTGACTTCAAGAGTTAGCAGTAGGCACCGTAGATCACATTACCGCTATGATTTACGAAGAACTACACCAAACAAATACACAAAAACTGTGTGCATGAATATGGATGATACTCTCCGAGGTAACACAATTTATTAAATACCTATAATTGTTAAAGGGTAGTCGGACACATCGCACTAAAGTATAGGATCTTATCTAAAATAGTTTAAATTTATACTCTCGGCGTAATGTTCTATCTGTGAAGAGGAAGTTTCTATGTGTAGTTAAGGAATAGACATAATTTGGATGATTAACTGAAAGATGAAACAAGTTGTTTTTTCTAACCACAACTCCGAAAAATTGGTGTATAATGTATCTTTGTTTATAATCACATCTCTCAATATAAAAAACCATTTCTGCAACTGTATGATAAATATCGAACAATATTCCCATAGGTCTAGTGAAATTCTACGAGTATATTGATCTAATGAACACAGAGACAGTGGGTTCGGCCTCTCTGCGGGCTAGCACGATACGTGCATTAGAGTACAGATCGTGCTCATACTCTCGCTGTTTCTGTGTGGGCATATGGTCTTTGATAACAGGCCACCCTTATTTCAATGCTGGTCTTATAGATGCATCACCTTTACTTCTCACTATTAGCACTACCATCACTGCTGGTGTACTACACTTGATTAAGTCGGTCACTATGACCTCTCTTGCTCTTGAAGTGCTGGTGGAATTTCCTACCACTATCAGTACTAATATTATAAATGCGAAAGTAACTCTGTCTGTCTGTCTGTGTGTCTGTTACGCTTTCACGCCAAAACTACTGGACCGATTTGAATGAAATTTGTATGGAAATAGTTTGAGACCCGGGAAAAAACATAGGATAGTTTTTATTCAACTGCGCAAAAAGAGGTTAATGTTTTTGCGCGATAACCGACATACGCGCGGGCGGAGCCGCGCCCGGAAAGCTAGTATCATATATGCCGGGCTTTTACCAGCGCCAATGTTGCAGCTATTCTCGAACTGAATGGTCTAATGCATGAGGGTGGTAAAAGATATGTCTGATCGTCATACCGTCGTATAACTCTGGTTCCAAGGATGTTACGATGGCCACCAATGGTGTACGCTACGTGCGTATAAACAGAACCAATTAGGTAAAAATGCAATTAATGCAAAAACAACCTCGCAACCACTTGTACGAGTATGTACCGAGGTGATATAGGGCTATATACATTGTCGCTCCGGCAATCAGTCGAGTTTATTCAATCAGTTAATCAGACCAACAGTAAATTTTGTATTTAAGTATTAATTTCTAAATTTTATTAAATCTACTCTAGCATTAAAGTGTATTAATAAAAAAGGATCGACCACGATGCCACTGTAATATTATCTATAATAACAACACCGTGACGATGCGCTGACATTACAGTGCGTTGACACTTTAGAGCCGTCGTCGTGTGTTTCTGAAACAAACGTGAACTAGCAGTGCTAGCACTGCGAGTTTTTCATTGGAGCAGCTCAAACGGCGCAAGTATCCTGTCAGCGTAAGTTATTTATTTACAGTTTGGGTAACAAGTAACATAAATCGTTTACATAAACTAAGAAAAACGTAGGTCCTAATACGCTTCCTTGGGGGACACCATAGCTGAGCGCTTTCTCTCCGCTTTGAATATCATTTATAACGATTTGTTGTGTCCGATAACTAAGGTAGCTGCAAAACAGATCTTGCACTACTCCTCCTACACCAGCACGCTCAAGCTTAGAAAGAAGGATAGGGATAGAGACAGTGTTGAATGCTTTCGAGAGGTCAAGAAAAATACCACCAGCCCTCTGCTTGTTGTCAAAATATTTGATTACCGTGTCCGAGAGTTTCAAAACAGCATCCTTAATGTATATACCGTTTTGATTTAGGAATTGGACTAAGCGCTTGTTGAAATCTTTGACAATACTGTTAGTACAGATATGGGTCTATAGTTGATGACACTGTCTCTATCGCCTTTTTAAAAAATAGGGTAAACTAGCCCCCTTTTGAAGACTTGAGAAAAAATACCAGCATTAAAGGAGAGGTTGAAAATTTGAGAGAGGTTGAGAATTGTCACACAATTTTAATAGATTGCTTGCGGAATTTTGTTTTTTGTTGGCAGTTTCATTAATCATGTTCCATGCCTTTTTAGGATTTCCTAACCTTCTGAAACTCATTTTGATGGTATTCGCGTTTCACTTTTTTTAGTAGGTTTTTACAGTATGTACGGTAACGAGTATAGATAAATTTTTGGGTTAGGCTATCTGGGTTTTTTATGTGTTTTATAGAGCATCTATTCCTTATGCATCTTGAAAGGCCAGGAGAAATCTAAGGCTTTAGTAACCTTTTTTGCTGGGGATTTTTACGATGCGAGTAAGTTTGCAAGCAATATCAGACATAATTTGAACTAAAATTTATCAAACCATTTATTATTGCTGATATCTATTTTTTTTAGAAGTATTGCAGGAAGTATTTCTTTCCAAGATTAAATTGCAACTAAAAAGAAAAAAAGAAGCATGCTACTGCGTGCCGCGTTGTCATCCTCCTATATTTTTTATTATTCCGTCTAATTGGTTAGTTTGTTCGTTTAAATGAAGCTAAAATCACACTGCATAGCATTATTAAATTTAGTGAATTCTATTCACTAAATTTAAATTGATAGACTTCAAGTAGACAGATATTTATCATTTTGATTTTAGGAAATTATAGCTCAAATATGTCACCACTAGCGAGATTAGCATATTTGCGTCGCTTGAGTCGGTCCGTCGAAGTCACCGCAGTGCCAAACTTCACGTTTGTTTCAGAAAAATGTGACAGCGCTAAAGTATCAACACACATAGCGTCCCAAACAAACTAAGGACCGTCCTCACTTCCATGGCACTAGTCATGAATAGAACATTTACAAAATGTTCATGTGTTGTTAACTGAATACATGCTGTACAATCTCAAATCCGTGAAATGAACATTCATAAAAAAAACACAAAACGTTTTATTCCAGCTCGCCATAGGGTTTGTTTCTTGCGCCCAGACACTGGTCCTTGCAGAGCAGACATACTTCAGTGGTATTATGACATTAAACAAACAAAATGCTTCCGTTTCTTCTGGGGAGGATGCCAAGGCAATGGGAACAAGTTTGACTCCAACCAACAATGCCTAGATTATTGCTTTATGAACAGTACTTATGGAGCGAGTAAGTATTAATTTTAGATTCTAAATAGTTTTATTATAATAAAGTTAGTTTATCTTAAAGATCTTTATATAAGAAACTTAACTCCAGACATTCTTAGGCCTCCGTGACCCATTGGGATCTATCCCTAGGACCTGTGTAACGCCCACTGTTGAACAAATGCCTCCCCAATTAAGCGCCATAAAAAGGCTATTAACCTTTCGTTACCATTAGCTAACCGTGACTTTTACGATGTCGTCATTCCTGGGGGGCTTACAAACTCTACATCTTCCGGTGTAATGTGGTAACCACTCAAGAACTTTTCTTCCCCATCGTTTAGTAGTTCGTCGAGCAATGTAACCTGTCCATTTCCACGTCAACTTGCAAATTCTGAAAGCTATATCGATGTCTATGGTTCTCGCGTATGAAGTAAGTATCCTAGTTCCGTATTTTATTGCGCAATGAAACTCCGAGGAAAGCTTTCTCCTGAGGTCATTGTGCGACTCTGTGCTTGTCCATAAAGGCCACAATTAAGGATCACGTCGCAATGCTATAAGTCATTAAATGGCAATTCACACTGGTTGAAGACTTTAGTCTTTAGAAGATGTTTAATGAGAAGATGTCCCGTAACCTCCCGAACGCTGCCCATCCGGTTGGATTTTTCAGTCGACATCTTTTTCGAAGTTGGACCTTCCAGTCTAGGCAGTCTGTTCCTGGTTAATACTCGTATAATGCCCAACAACTTCGAGCGTATCGTTCCGATCAACTAATAGTTCGGGTAACCAGAGTTAGACATAATTTTTATTATCTCTATGTTCATTTTAAGACCCAACTGTTGGGAAACTCTACTGAAGTCGCTGATCATTATACTGACTTTCTGGAGCGACTTAGCTATTATGATATGACTAAGTCATCGGTGCCAAATTCTTTCCAGTTCAAGAAGAAATATATAGTTACCTATATCTTCAACGTTTTGCTTAGTTCTAAAGATGATGAATTCGCATAACTTGGTCTATCGAATATAGACGTGTCGTGTATCGTGTGAACGAGGCTAGGCGAACGCGACGTTGATTCGGTGCCAGGCCAAGACATCGACGTTGTCCTTTTTTGTTTTTGTTTGCATATGTATAAGATTTACTACATAACTACCTATTATGAATCGAAATGTAAATACTAAAAAATATACTAAAATTTTAATTTTATTGTAATATTCTTTTATGCCATTTAATTTTTATGCCGAACTACATTCACTTTTTTTGTCGTTTAAGTAATCACAAACTGTGTAGTAGGATTTCTTATCAAAATGTTTTTCACGTGCAACTTGAATTTTTCTTCTGTTAGTATTGAAATATGTTTGGGAACTTTATTATAAAACCACACACAATTACCTAAAAAGGACCTTTTATTTGTCTTTGCTAGTCGAAAACCTGGTACCACTAATTTTATATTTATTCCTTGTGTTGTAATCGTGGTTGTCACTGTTTTATTTAAATTTACTAAATTTTTTTCCGAACATACATAATATTTTCAAATATATACAGACTCGGTAAAGTCAAAATATCAATTTCTTTAAGAAGATCCCTTAGAGATTCCATGGGATTCATTTCATATATGGCTCGAATTGCGCGCTTTTGTATTATAAAGATTGTCTCTATCTCAGCAGCAATACACCATACGACATAATACTGTGGAAGTTCGCGAAATAACCAGTAGCTACGTCTGTTACCTGTCTTATCTTACAAACTGCATATGCAGCAACTAAATCTTCCGGCTAGATCACGTATATGTGGACCTTCTCTTAAATAAAAAAAAGACTTACAACAATGATTGTTTAAAGTTTTATTTTCGAAATGTTCCTTAAGTTAAACTAAACATTAAGCTTGGTGTGATCCCACTGTAAAGTTAAATCCATTTTGATTCCCAGGAAGACTGTCGCATTGTCAGTATAGAGTTTATCAGGGCCAAGCTCAATATTTGGTTCAACATAAGGAACATTTGGTAAAGAAAACTTTAAACAATCTTTGTTTTTAAGTCTTTTTTGAATTGAAGAGTAGATTATTAGCAGCGAACCATTCAGAGATCATTGGTTACACATTATTTACATGAATGAGTTCACTATCTTTCCTATCTACTTTAAAAATCAGAAAGGTATCATCTGAAAATAAAACAATATCGCAGAAATGTTTGACCATTCAAGGCAGATCATTAATATACGCTAGGAACAGAAAAGGTCCCAAAATTGATCCCTGCGATACACTATTTTTACCTATTTTTACCATAGACCCGGAAGAAGTATTGCCATTTATTTTATTTCAACCTTCTGAAGCCTGTCTGACAGATATGACTCCATACGATTCAAAGCTTACGAGTCAGAGTGCGCGCTCTACACAGTCGAATGCCTTGGAAAGATCACAAAATACGCCAATACTATCATGTGAACTATATACTACTAACTGTACTTAGGTATCTTTACCTAGTTTTTTGATTATTTTTCAGCTTCTACACCCAATTACTGCCAACTTACGTTTGACTATGGGACCTGTTTTGGGCACTACAACCGTTGGTCGTGGGACAAGTTCGCAAAGTAAGTTTTACTACAAAAAAATTGAATATAGAGTAAAACAAACTTTAATTACCTCAGAAAAGACTTCGGTACGTCTGCTTAATTATTTAATCCTCAAACATAGTTATTATGTAATTATATATATATAAAAGTTGCAAAAGTGTATGTTTCCGCTCACCTCGAAATGGCTTAACGAATTTTTTATTTTTATTTTATTTTTTTTATTTTTTCTTCATAGGTACAGTTACAGATATTAGGCTATAAACTTAAATTTAGACACTTTATGGAAGAAAACAGCACTGTGAACCCAAAATCCAATAACAACTATACACATCTCTTTGTTATACTGTAGACATAAGTAATAATAATAATATTCTAAGTAATACAAGATAAACTAATTTCTAAACAAATTTTAACAATTGTGACAATAAATTTGCTTAAATCAATGTGTGAAGATATGCCTTGTAAGACGGATAACTACATGTGAACATGTCTTTTGAATCGACATTACTTAAGGTGTCGTTTATGGTGTTAAAGGTGTTACACATTCTTATTAGAGGACTGTTTTCCGAAACATTGTTATAGGTAGGGGGTATGCTAAACAGCTTGTAATTGCGCATAGGACGAGTGGGTACTTTAAAAAGAACGTTTTTTAGTAAATCACTGCTGTAGGCACCATTTACAACTCTGTACAGAATACACATATCTGTGATAGTCCTTCGAGATTCAAGACTCTTGAGTTTGAAGTAATCTAGCCTGTCTTGATATTCTTTAAGCTTTCTCCTCAGTCCGAGTCTGCAGCTCAAGGTACGTAAGAACCTGCGCTGGATGGACTCGATTCTATCCACATGAACCTGATAAATCGGAAACCAAACCGACGAGCAATATTCAAGGATCGACCTGACTAAGCTGTTGTACAGGATGAGCCATGAGTTACTTTTCGAGAATGGCTTAACAGTACGCAGCACAAAGCCCAACATCCTATTTGCTTTATTCACAATGTAGTCATAATGCTGCCTAAAGGATAGCGAGGAGTCAAACACTACACCTAAATCACGCACAACTACTACACGATCCAGGGGAGTTCCTGAGATATAGTAATTATGCCTAATGGATGACTTATTCTTGGTAAAACTTATGACCTGGCATTTTTTGGCATTAAGGGCCATAAAGTTAGACACACACCATTCATTTATTGAGTCAAGATCAGCCTGAAGGTTTAGGCAATCATCAATCGTATAAATCCTACGGAATACTTTGATGTCATCTGCGTATGCTAGAAAATGGCTGTCTATTTGGTCTAAGAGATCATTGATAAATGCTAAAAATAGCAACGGACCTAAGTTTGAACCTTGCGGAACACCCGACGTAGCCAAAAATGGCACAGAATCATATCCGTACAGAGACACCAACTGAGACCTGTTTAAAATATATGAGCTTATCCACCTATGTAAATTACCATGAATGCCCAGATGATCCAACTTCTTCAACAGTATTGTATGATCTACGCGGTCAAAGGCCTTTGAAAAGTCGGTGTAGATGGCGTCTGTTTGGATTCTGTGATTAAACGATTCACTAATAAAAGTAGAATATTCGAGGAGATTAGTAGCTGTAGAACGTCCTGAAACAAAGCCGTGCTGGTTCGGATTTAATATATGTTTTAAATGATTGTATATGTGATCATAAGCTATTCCCTCAAATATCTTAGCAAAACAATTAAGTATACTAATGGGTCTATAGTTTGTGGCATCGCTCTTATTACCTGACTTAAAAACTGGGGTTATCTTAGCTAGTTTCCATAAGGAAGGAAACGTACCCTCAGATAATGATTTCGTGAAAATCAATGAAAGCGGTTTGACGAGAGCTGGTGCACAAATCCGAACAAATATTGGAGGAATACTATCCGGTCCCGCAGCTTTATTAGTGTTTAGGCTTTTTAGACGAGTGAGTATATCTTTATCCGATATTAGAATCGAACAAGTTGAGAAACTTGAAGGTCTAAATTGGGGGACATAGTTGCCGCCGGATGCTCTGCTGTAAACAGATGAAAAATAGTCGGCAAATAAGTTTACAACATCACTGCCTGTCCCCGCGACCTGACCGTTTAAGTTGATTTGACTTGGTACAGCGTTAGTAACTCTCTTACTTTTTGTATAACGCCAAAAAGCTTTTAGATTATTACAAAGGTCGTCCTCAATGCGCTTAATGTAAAGTTTGTAACAGTTATCCATATCGTCCTTAACAATTTTTCTAAAGTGGGAATATGTATCGTAATCCCGTGGATTACCAAACCGTTTGTATTTATTGTGGTACTTATCCTTTGCTCTCAGTAGTCGAACGAGGTCACTAGAAAACCAAACCGGAAATTTATGACTACGTCGTTTACATTTGGGAGTACAGTTCTCAATAATCACGTAAAGTTTATTATAAAATAATTGAACAAAGTCATCACAGCTCAGAGACTCAGAATATTCATCCCAATCAATCTTGTTCAATTCGCTTATACATTTTTCATAGTCGGTTTTATAATAACATAGCTTATCAAGATCACGGTTTTCAACTAACGTGGGCAAAGAACATCGATATATTAGCTCAAACGGGGGATGATGCTGATCCAATAAACTGAGCGATGGAGCGTTCAAAACTGAACAAGCTTCAGGTCTATCAATGAGAATTAGATCCAATATACGGTTATTATGATTAGGAATATCATTGAGTTGATGAAACGCGGTTGCCTGTAAGAGTCTGAATAGACCTTCGGACTTTTCACATAAATAAGTAATCGGACAGCCCAATTCTTTTGACCATTTTAAGTCACCTAGATTAAAGTCACCTATGATACAAGTAGGGCATATTGCAGTATCGAGACTATCAATGACATCTTTACAGCGATCTATAAAATTAATGTATATGGATGATGGTAAGTAGTCTGGTAAGTACACTGTGCACACGTTCATAACTAGTTGATTGTTACATTTTATTTGTACCCATAGGTTTTCAATTAAATCAAGTTTCCAATCTAGTCTTACTAAAATATCATATTTTTTTAAAACCGCTATTAGCACACCTCCACCATAATTTTTGTGAAACCTTTTTTTAAATAAATCATTTCGGTCACAACGAACTACCTGATATCTGCTGTCAATAATCTCAGTAGAGGAAATTAAATCGTCCAGCCATGTTTCACATAGACATATCACATCGTAGTTTTGACAAAGTATCGAATTGAATATATCGTTAATCTTAGTTCTTGAACCTCTAACATTTTGGTAAAAGATAGATAAAGCCATTGAGAGACTACAACCCAGGACGGGAAGCAAAGACAATTTAAGGTATTAATATTAAATACAAAATAACAATACGTTAGGCAGTTAATTTGCAACAATAGAAGTAATTAAGCAACCAAAAAAAAAAATTATACTAATTAAATGATAATGTAAGTTCCTTTAGATATTTTTAGATTGTTATCTATAAATATCCAAGGCTTGAAAATACTTTAGAGAAAAGAAACTAAGGATTTACATACACTATGTCTTAAAAAATCATAACTACTTAATTAATCCCAAACTGTTAACATTTTTAATTAGTATATACTGGGAGGTAGCGTCCCTCCTAACGTATATACGACCGTTACGCACCCATACAAACTTATACGACGCTGCTTTCGCCCTTCTCCTGGCCTCAGCATGAAGAGACTTGTTAAGTGGCGAGAGATGCTCCGATACGTAGACAGGCACCCTGTCGCCCGAGTATCCGAGCAAGCTGGTGTTTAGCTTCTCCTTAGGGTGAGACTTGTTGTATCTGTGAACCGCGGAGTAGAATTCATCACGGCTGCCCACACTCTTGAACTTGACGATTATCGTGCGCGGCAGTTTGCTGTCCTTATTTAGTTTAGCAACTCTAGTGCAGTTAACGACATCTTCTGAACTTAGATCATGGTTAACTACGCGCGCACATTGTTGTAGGACACTGCGGATGTTCTCAGTGCGGTGCTCAGGAATGCCATGAATTTCAAGATTATTATCTCGCAAGTGCTGCTCCACATTGTTAAGACGCTCGGACAAAGCTGTAACCGTACAACGCAGGTCGCTGTTCTCAGCTTTCAGCTGGTTGTTCTGTTCAGCAAGCGCTTTCAAAGATTTTTGCATCTCTTCTTGTTTGCCACTGAGAGACAAGACCGTTTGCTGAAGCTCATTAAAACTCTGAATATCGTTTCTTATCGGTTCCAATTCGACCTTCATTACAGACGCCAGGAGAGATGGGAGCTCCTGCTTAACAGCCGCCATTATTCGATTCTCAATCGCACGAATCATGCTCTCGTTTTGACTAACCTCCAACCCCTCATCAAGTGCAAGCTCCGTCGCTGATTGCCCAAACGTAGAACAATGAGTATTGGACTGAGTATTTTTATCACATTCAAGTTCTTGGTCCAACCCACTAGTGGCGCCCTCTGGGCGGCACCCAGCCCTAGACCCACGAACTGGAGTATTGGTATTATCGCTTCTTGGCTGTTTACTCTTGCAAGCGTCACACTTCCAATCTTCCGACGTAGAAGCCCTAATGAAGCTCTTTTCTGAGACATTAGCACACAATAGGTCATACGTCTGCTCACAAGCAGAGCATTTCATATACTTTCTTCCTTTAATGACGGTTAAGCACCCTGCGCAAACATTGGATCTCGACGCCATTGGGCTGAGGTTTGGTCCCACCGAAAAGAATACGAACGATGTTACAGCCGGCGCCCTCTGTTGGTGTCGTAACGTTATCGTCCTGGGTTATTTAGTCGCGGCAAAAATATTTTTAGTTCATTGAGATTCGAACGCCACCGTGTGTTTCGCAATCAGTGACCGAATCCGCTATGCTATCCAACCGGCAGAACGGACATATATTGAAGTGATCGAATTACGGTTCTAGAATCAACAATGCACGATTGATACTTGTGTGGGGGTAGATCTACGTAAATAATATTTCAATACGTAATTCACTGTTACTTTAACACAATATTTCGGTTTAATCCTCAGGTTTTATGTTACACCCCATATATCCACTGAATCAGAATAATGTAGTTTACTCACTGATTACAACTTCAAGTATAACAAGTTAGTTTAGAAATATTAAATAATTTATTTGAACGGACAAAATAAAATCACTTCCACTCGTGTCGAGTACCGAGTACCCTCTATGTACCCTCTATATTTTGATGAAACTGGTTAGGTAAACATATTTCATAGGTCCTGTTTCAGAACATGCGATCCCTATATTTCTTAATTACTGAGTAGTTACTAATGGAGCAATATAAAACTAATATACATACATACTTACTCGTACATATGCACCCAAGTATCTTGTTGCACCTACCTGACTCGTTGTTTACCTTACTACAAGCACACATAGATACGTCAATACACACGCACATATACCTATTATCACTACACGTCACAGCACACAAATAAAGCTTCGGTCGCACACTAATAAAGTACCCCAAAACTTAGTTCCACACACACATAAGCCTCTAACATGACATCCAAGTATATTTATTTACTTTTAGCAGCATCACACTAAACAAAACACGAATACACATACATTCTCATGCATTTCACATATTAAAATATTTATATTTCTTACTCAAAATATCAAACAATATTAAATATTACTAAGAACTGTTTCGTACATGATTTGTAATTAAATTAGTTATAGAATTAAGTAGAACAGTATACCTAATTATTACCATGACTATTTTATATTTCGCAATAGATAACATCAACCTGTTTTAGTAATAACTTCCTATGCATATTGTACATAACCTACCCACAATATTTTTGCCAGAAAATGTTGCGTTGTCTATACTTACCTATTAGTAATTTATGCCGTAACTGTTTCGAGTCCGTGGAGTGGATCGCTGGTGACTTGTAATACAGTTTTTTTTAAAAACCTACCTCAGGCACCATTCTTCCACAAAGCATGATCGAAGACTTTTTATCATCTTTGCTTATCTAACTATGTAATAGTTATAGTTACTACAAGCTAGCTAAAAATACCTTTTGTAAAAACTGGGATATAACCTTTGTGGAAGAAAAACAAATGCTTATTATTATTATTGTTATATAATATACAAGCGGGCGAAGCCGCGGGCAATAGAAAGTAAGATAATATATACAGCTCAAAACAATTAGGGGAACAAGACTTTGGTTCCTTCCGTTGTTTAAATTAAACTACAATTCAGATTGAAATAACTTTTGTTGTTGTGAGATGTTCTTTTTTCTTATTAATCTTCTAATAATTTTGTGATTTTGTAATGGCTTCAAGTAATAAATCTGTCGCCAAGTATATCGTGATTTGTTTGTTGGCTGGTAAATTCAAATGGTTAGGTCGCAGAGCACCATTTTTTATATTAGAAATAAGAATCTCATTGCTGCCCCCCATAAAAGTCTACTTGAAGATCAATTCTGATCGCACTTAGCGTCACACAAAAATCCTTTTTCGATAAATTGGGTGAAAAATAAGTTTTTTTTTTATGCACGATAGGTTAGTTAGCCTTTGACCACTATCTCACCTGATGGTAAGTGATGATGTGGTCGAAGATGTTGTTCAGGCTAACCTAGAATTACTGGCTCTCAAAGACAGCTGCCGGAACACACCGTTAGGTGCTTGGCGACAGATTTTTAACTTGAGGGTGGTAGCTAGCCAGGCGGGCATTCGCAAAGTGCCCTACCACCATGCTGTAACGACTGCCATCCTAAGACAACAACCGGGACCGACGGCTTAACGTGCCCTCCGAAGCACGGAAGCGCTCAGTAGTAATGTCACCAGCGGTCACCCATCCAACTCATGACCGCGGCGGACGTTGCTTAACTTTGCTGATCGATTCAGAATGGTTAAGCAAACTTCGCTACAAGCGCTTCAAAATTCAAAAGTATTATCACACAGGGCAACACTAGGACATTATTATAAAAAAGTTTTGGCTTAAGATTTATTTCCAGATACGAACCTCTGTGTGATGTTTTCATTCATAGTATACCCGTCACCATGCGTTTATTCAGGGCGTGAAGATTAAATGCCAAATAACGAATGCAGGAATATATTAATTTTAAAAGCAGTTACCAGAAATGAGAGCCTCGGTCAGATTGGACGGGATAATCCCTTGCCTTTGAAAGCACAACGGTTAAATAATATATTGGGAATTCTAATTTATAACCAAGTTGTAATTGTAATTATTTCAATTACAACTTTAACGAGTGAGAAAATGTATTATTAGAAACCTTTTTTCTTAATATAAGAGTGCATTTTTTAACCGTGATAATTATTGCAATTGATAAAAACAACTCCTTTTTTTTTTATAATTTACTTTGTTGGCGAAAATATAATCGGTGATAAAAAAGGTTCGCCAAAGAAATATTCTTATATTGATTAATTTCAAAAAAATATATGCTTATAATTATGTCTTCAGTGACTAAGTTACGTGTCTATATCCTGATAAGCCTTAATCACATCTTAACAACGACGCGACGTGCTTCGTATGATCCTCTGAATATCTTCTTGGGGAATTCACCATCGTTCTTCAATCAACGCTTTAGTAAGCTGCTGCAGTGTTTGAGGTATAATAGGACACTTCCGGATGCGCCTGTCAAGCAATTCCTAAATGAGTTCAATGGGATTTAGGCAGGGCTCATGGAAGAACACTCCATTACACGGATTTCATGATGCCGTAAATTAACTGACGTGATGGCTGCAGCATTCGGCCTGGCATTATCATGCATTAAAAGAAAATCTGAGCTGATACCACATGCTGCGGGCAAAACATGATTTTCACGTTTTCTACGCACAATTGATAAGCACTCAACTGCCCAGGAATAAAGACGAGATCTGTGCACTCGTCCATACTAACTCCGCACCAATCCATCACAGAGCCACATCCAAATTTTGTCATATTCCTGGACTGTATCGCTTGCCTGGGCGTCTGTAAACACGGAGACGATTATCGAAAAGTGTTTGTTGGCGACTATCGCAAAGCTGCTGGTGAGGTTTTCTCTGTTAAGAATAGTTAAATGCACAGCCTGAACTGATCGAAGTGATCTCAGTGATTACTTACCGTCTGGTGGTTCATTTTTGCACCAGTAGCCGTCCTTTGTGCATTTTGAAGATCTCTTGCAGTTGAGGCATAGAACATATAATAATATCAATACGGATTGAGATGCGGCTTCGTAAAGCAGTTGACTATGAAGCGATCTTGCAAACAAATACTCAAAAAACTTACTTAATACTTAAAATCTGTTTTCTGTAATTAGAAAGTATAGACCATTCAAGGGCGTCTCTTGGTGTTTAAGTGTTTATAGACTCTTGGCCACTTTATTGAGAACTACTATCAAAAACGCCGATGCTCTTTTGTTTAGTAAATACTTCGACATTACTTCTACATTATTTAGTAGCCAGTTATTATTGAAACCTTAAGTATAAAGTTTAATACTACCATTAAGGTGTAGTTCCCCTAATTGTTTGAGTCGAATTTGACGTCCCATACAAACCTTAGTAAGGATCATACTGTAGGCGCTAAATTAGGTCACCCTACCGGTATAAAAACGTGTTGTGGCAGAATTGTACCTAGGATTTGAATCACTTTGATTCAGGAACCCTCGTAAACTCGTAACTGCCTCAGTCAGTTGTAATAAAAGATATTTGCGCCTACTAAGAAATTACTAGTTGAGTCGAAAATCAACTTCGTTTGCTCGCAAATATGATAAGGCAATAATAGTAAGGTTTGTATTCCAATAATTAGTAAATTTATGATTTTCGCTTAGTACGCGGTAGTGCTTGTAATCATAATATATAGAAATATAGAATAGTAAGGTTTTGATTCAAACTAATGCCCTTCATGCGCGAGCAAACGCTAAATGCAAATAATCATCAGGGCTTACCTTCCGCCTTAATTTTCAGCCATTCCGATCGTTGAAATATATTATTCCGAGTAACAACACTGCCGAATGCCGACTGTAAGTGCCACGCGCCTGCGTTGAGCGCCTGTGTGTTGCTGAGACCATTCGCGCTGTGTAATAGAATCCGCAGGCGCTCAGCGCAGGCGCGTGTCACTTACAGTCGGCATTCGGAAGAAAAATATCTACACAACAAAGCAAAGGAAAAAAAGTGATTTAGTAAATAGCTCATACCCTCAATCCATCGAGAAAAGTAATACACCGTGCACAAACTATCGAGGGTAAATAAAGAAGATCCTCCATGAAGATTGACAGTTTTTTTCCTTATCTAGGGATTTGGACTACAGAAAATTTAGAAATGAAAAAAATTTACTTCAAGTGGCCATTGCTTTGGGCTACGTTCAGAGCCTCAGGGTGTGGTTGTTTGATAGCTTTTAACTAACTGATAGGTTCCGAACGACTTGGTTGTTTTATAATGTCAATACCGTCATATAATATTTTACTGCGTTTAGACCTGCAATGGCCTTTAGGTTGCCTAAATACTTTCGTTGTAGTAGCTGTAGTGTTGTATTTAGTTTGGAGCGTGTTGTTAGTAAAAATATATAAATCACCATTGATATTGAAATTTGAAATATCTATATCTATTATGGTGTTTACTGTGTTTTCACTTTTCTTTCTTGGCGGTAAATAGCAAAAAATATACGCATTGTAATGTTTTTGAAAGTGCATAATATGACTGTTTTTACATGCAATTCAAATGTGTGCACAAACTTCTACTACTATAATCTATGTCAGGTACGGTTACAAAATATACTTTTAACAATCGATTTACGTAGTTAAAAACGAGCAACCTTCAGAGGTTAGGAATGATCGAGCTGTTGTAAGCAACTTAACGCTCTACTCTGAGGTTATGAACGACGTTAGGCTGCGTGTCCACCAGGCGTATCCAACAGGTGTGAAAGGAAGATGAGCTGTGTAAGAGGAACAAAATCACCCATTAAATCTTTCATTTCCCTCGTCTTACAGAGCACAGCTCTGGTAAAAAAGCGCTAACAGATTTAGTTAGTAGTCATTAGTTGAATCTTTACAAACAAAAGAGCCATAAAACAAAAACAACCCATCATTTTAGCTGTAGTTCTTGCCAAACCATATGAGCACCTATATTGAATTTATGTGTTTTTCTGCCAAAATAAAGTGCAAGACCGCCCTTTTGTCCGTTGCGACATTCAGCGTACTTAAATGCATATATGTAAAATATGAAAAAAAAAAGAGGCACGATCCAAAAAAAAAACTATTGCTATACAAAATGATGATGGATAATTAGATTAATATAGATATATATAAGTGCCATATTTTAGGAAACGGTTCACTTTGCATAAAAAAAATATTATAATTAATTTGCACCGCCGTATTTAGAAATACTTCCGTTTTTGTTATAGAATGTTATACGACAGTAATGTCATGTTTATGTTATGCTAGTGACTCTTACAATCACGTGTATTACTGTATAAATGTATTAAGGAGAACGTTGATTTATCTTAGAACCAATGTTCCATCTTCAATTTTAATAATTGTGCTTTGTAGTCACCCTGCGTTGAAAGTCAGCTTAACAATCGACTTCGTTCTCGAAAATATCAAAATCATAGATAGAGAATTAAAAGCAAGTTTCTGAAAAACAGTGGAAACCCATACACAAATACGGACTTACATTTTGGGCCAGAGAAATGGGACCCGTATGTCTAGAAGAATGCCAACTAAAATATTTTGACCAATTTTCGTCTGACCATTTTTTACTACTTACATACTATACTGTCTACAGATATTTGAAAAGGTTTATTTATAGACACACGTGTATCATATGACGTTTTTCAATTACCTTCTGAAGAAAATAATATTAAAAAAATATTTTATATTGTAGATAAAATTAATTTAACTAACCTTAGTAGCCAGGTATTGGTTATCTGGAGCATCATTTATAAATTTTTGAATACTTACCATCAGACGATAAAACCTTTGACTTCTTGCTTCTAAATCCACCGGAAAGCCTCTTTAGATAAGCTGTCAAATTAGAGTATGTTTATACGTCCACTCCATTCTTTGTTCGGACTGTACTTTTTAACAATAACTAAATCACAAAGAGCGAGGTTTGTACCTAGAAGATAATTCTTTAAAGTAAGCCATGAAAACATTTTCTGATAAAAAAAATGCGTATTATTGTTTTGCCACTGTATGAAATTTTGATACGCTAATACATATTTTTCCTTGGAGTTTTCAGGTAGTAAACTTTCCATACCGTTACCGCTTCACAACTTATATCGGGCTGTGTACAACTGTACCATTTTCTTCATAACTAGTACTTGTAGACTTATTAATTATTAAATAATTATAATTTATTCAGTGAAAACGAGTTGTGGAATAATTTTCGCAATGGCGGGAAAAATTTGAAGAATAAGTTTTCCTATTCGCGCGCATAGCGATCGGCCATAGACTGAGGAATGACGTTTCTTTTTGTGTTTTATTATTTAACTACGTATAAAATTAAGAATATAAATTTTTCTTCATTACAGAGAAAATAAAAGTTATATTTGAGTAAAAGTTTTATTTATTAAACAAGTACAAGTTGAAATTATCTATTTAAATACGAATTTGTACGAAATGAGAAAACAATAGGTACCTACATTCATTTATTTTGTACTATTAAACGCGATCTTTTTTGTATTGAAACTTTTTTAAGAGCAAAGGAATTATTCAACCAATATTTTAAAAAACTCTTTAAGTCACTTGTGAAATAGCAATGAAAAAGTCACAGTTTGATTACTCAGGTGTCATCATAGTGCCTCATTGTGGTGAAATTAAATCCACTTTATGAGCAAGTGTGTTGAAAATTACTTATGTTTATCCCACAGTACTTGGTAGGCAGGTTGTTTTCTGTACTCATACTCTCTATTTGCTGTGCCTTGTTGTAATTGCATGTGTTCATCATATGCATTAACAATTGGTAGTCTACTCTCTCGAATAATAAATAAGAGAAAATTCCCATCTGTATTGTATAATACTCAAGGTAGTAGATACTTTGTACCCTCCCGAAGAGTAATAAGCTGATGAGAAATGATTTCTTTCCGTCAGCCTGGATGTATGACTTATATTGTAAATGGTATGAGGATGTAATACCACAGCACTATCTGAGGTGTTCTGCTAGTAAAATAGCTCATAGCAACACGGTGTCGAGCAACAACGTGCAGGTGTAATTAATATATGTGATCGTTATAATTTAACATGGAGAGATTATGCCTATGCATATGGTGACATAGTGGTTAAGGTGAAGCATGATAAGTTTATACTTTATTTAATGTTTGCATCGCAAGGAACTCATTGCATTCAAATTTGAGAAGTTTCTCCTTAGCATTTTTATAGCATCTGATCCTATTAAGAACATTCTGAATTATCGTCTGATGCGTTGTGAAGGCTACCATATGCTAATGTCAGTTTAAAGATTTATTATATTCCCTTACGTAAATTTATTAATGTGTTCAGTATTACCACTCGTATTCACTAATTCAAAGAAAGAAAATATGTCCAATTTTTGCGCTAAATGAGCTCAAGCAACTAATATTTGCAGTCTTAAAGCAGGAAACTCAATATTTATTTATATCTTATATCAATAAAGCATCTCTTTATTATATTATTATGAAAGTCGGAAGTTTAGTTTACCCATAATCGTTTCCGAGTTTACCCACATGTATTATATATACTTCGATTAAATCTTAACTTGATGCAGCTTTGTTTTCGATTGCTATTAGTGATAAATATCGGAGTTGAGCTTGACCTATAGTATTTCTCAAATAGTTTTTTATAAATTTAATTTGCTTAATGATCTTTCAGTTTCTGCAGATGTGACAGGAGTTGTATCGAACAGTAACACTGCAGTAAATTCTTCTGTTAGGTCACATTCAAACACTCCATATTTGCTCATTATATATTTACAGAATTGGTGAATAGTAGTGTTTTTTTGAAGCAAAAGCCGGTGGCAAATATTAAGAAATTGAAGGGAAAGGTTAGGGTCTATCAGTCTTCTTCTATCAGAATATTAGGTAACGTTGGAATTGGGCACACTTTTATAATATAGTTGTATAATCTACATCCAGTAAAAAGTTGGGTGAATATTTGACTGACTGCACTCATGCATTTTTGAAGCGCTCGTAGCCAAGTTTGCTTAGCCATTCTGAATCGATCAGCAAAGTTAAGCAACGTCCGCCGCGGTCATGACTTGGATGGGTGACCGCTGGTGACATTACTACTGAGCGCTTCCGTGCTTCAGAGGGCACGTTAAGCCGTCGGTCCCGGTTGTTGTCTTTAGCATAGCAGTCGTTACAGCATGGTGGTAGGGCACTTTGCAAATGCCCGCCTGGCTAGCTACCACCCTCAAGTTGAAAATCTGTCGCCAAGCACCTAACGGTGTGCCGGCAGCTGTCCTTGAGAGCCAGTAACTATAGGTTAGTCTGAACAACATCCTCGACCACATCATCACTTACCATCAGGTGAGATAGTGGTCAAAGGCTAACCTATCAGGCATAAAAAAAAAAAATGTCAGTAAACCTGGCAGAAAATTCCTCAAAATGTGTTTTTATTTTCTTGTGCATTTTACTTTGAATTAATAATTTCTTATGAGTCACCATTATTCCTGGAATCTGGTTTACTTATTTTCCGAATATGGGATTATAAATAAACCATTAGTTCAATTTATAATTTGTATTGTAAGTCTTCGGACTCTGACTTATTTCAGACTACATCGTCTTAAAAGTCACACTTATGAGTTTCACAAATATTGTGTAGTTGCGGATAGTCGCCTTTAGAGCGACTATTTGCAAAAGTAACTACTAATTAAAGCTTAAAAAATTTCCTAACCATGTGATCTTTAGATATTTAAACTGCATTTGTGCACTTTTTTTTATGCCTGATAGGTTAGCCTTTGACCACTATCTCACCTGATGGTAGGTAATGATGTGGTCGAAGATGTTGTTCAGGCTAACCTAGAATTACCGGCTCTCAAGGACAGCTGCCGGAACACACCGTTAAGTGCTTGGCGACAGATTTTCAACTTGAGGGTGGTAGCTAGCCAGGCGGGCATTCGCAAAATTCCCTACCACCATGCTGTAACGTAGGGCATTTTGTAAATGCTCGCCTGGCGCCTGGAGCCAGTAATTCTAGGTTAGCCTGAATCAGGTGAAATAGTTTTCAAAGGTTAGTCTATCAGCTATAAATACATTAATAGTGATAATTGATGGCGTGTTATATTTTCTACTAGAATAATCACTTTTTCGGAATAGTTAAGATTACCGGTCGAAGGCAATATAAAACCACAATAAACCATGTCTAGTGAAACATAAGTGCTTAGACCTTCGTGATAAAGTATTTTTTAATCTATAATCTTATCATTTTCAGGACATGCAAACGGCGCTTATACTCCGGATGTGGAGGTAACCAGAACAACTTCGAAACCCAACGCGAATGTATGAGAACTTGTCTCGCCCCGCCTCCAAATAGCAATCAGGGGAATCAAGATTTAACCACTTGTATACCTTTCAATATGAATTTATAGTAATTAATTCATATAAGTAACGAACTAACCACAATATATTTTTGTCGTTAAATCAGTAACTCTTAGGTTTTCTCTTATTTCGCCATATTATTTTGTACTACAATAATACGATTTGCGTAAAAGCATGTCCGCCATTGAAATAAAGTGACTAATTCGTTGTGAATATAAAAAAATATATAATAACTATTATATTTTTTTACTCAACTGCATAATGTTTGAAACTAAACCCAAATACCTCTATAGCAACCTGACTGCCAGAGGTTTATCCGCATAACCAGGCTATAAGTCTCTAGCAAGAGTCCTATATTACAAAGCATCCTCTTGCCAGACACAAAGGTGCTTTGGATTTACACAGAATCCGATGATTCGGTACTGCAGATTATTTAACAGAAAATATGAATAGTTAATATAAATAGTTTTGTCATCGGCATTTATTCTGATAAACATAACACCCTTGTTTGGTTAAAGCTGACGAACATCCAGTGCTTAAAGCACTTGACTACTATTACAGTCAATGATTATCTCAATGTTTTATATGTAAATAGGTTCGAAAACATTCAAATGGACTATATAGTAATCTACCGATTCCGGAGGTAAGTATGCAGTAATTACAAACGGAATCACTTTTAGTAGCTTTTAGTGTACCATTGTTTGTCACCATTTTAAATATATCCCAACCTGCAAGCGACGCGACGACGCGTCAGATTCGTGTCATTCGTGTCTGCCAACAGCCTTGCAAATATAGCGACACTCTGTGATTCTAGGGCCGCCTCCTTTATTGTTCCATGCATGCGCAAGTGAAGGCGTTGGATATGTCAAGCGAGACCACTAACTTCTTTTTCCCCTGTTGTCCGATACTTGCGTCCAATCCGTAATATTAGTATGGATTGCCGTGCTGAAGGTCAATAGTTCGATCCCTACCGCCGCGTCCCGCTTAAGCTTCACTGAATTGAGGGAGAGTATTTTGCGAAGGCTAGGCTGCCAAACTCAAGTAGAAAATCTGTCGGCATGCACTAACAGTGTAATACACTTGGACTATATCAGCTCAGAGTCACTCAACGAACAATGGAGAGAACTATGTTCGGGGTTTCATTGCGCGATAAAATCCAAACCGTGGATATTCGCCAAAGAACCAAAGTCACCGACATAGCTTTCAAAATTACTCGTAGCAACTTGAATTGGCAATGGGCGGGCCACATTGCTAGACGAACTGATAACCGACGGGGAAGAAAGGTTCTCAAGTACGTAACACTTTACACCACTAGATGGACTGACGACATCGTAAAAGTCGCGGGTAGCCAATGGTTACAAGCGGCTAATAGCCATTCTTTGTGGCGTTCTTTGGGGGGAGGCATTTTTTCAACAGTGGACGTCTGCCGGCTGATGATGATATCAGCTCTCGTGGTCTTAGTGCTTGTTCCGTCATAATATCATAAAAAATCAATATATTCCTATTACAGTAACGATATAAAATCACAATTCCAAAAATAATATCAATAAAATGTAATGGAAAAATTGGTAAAGGTTGGCCACTGTGTATGATTTTGCTTGTAATATATACTCATACATATATATAATATATATAAATAAATAGTTTCTGAAATCGATATTACACAACGAAACAAATACTGCTGCCCACTACTACCAGAAAGCGATCTAACTCTAAATCTTGAAGCGATCTAGCAGTGTTTTATTAGTTTGCTTAGATGATATTTAGCGCTGCAGCTTGTATTTACAAGTACCTGTCAGTCCACGGCGCACTCGCCTCACCCAGGTCTTCGCTGTCATCAAGTTGTGACATGTTTTTTTTGGGATAGCTTATATAATACCAACTTAAAACATAGCTATCAATCTCCGAATAAATTATTCGTAGAGATCAATGCATAAAATAAGTAATGCCAAGTATAAACTAGGTAAATCATAGACAACACGTGTAAAACTCAGTTTAGCTTGGGACCTCTCCTATACATATCAACCAAGTTACCTGTGAAGTGGCAGAAAAAGGAACTACGAAATTGCTTACGAAAATTAGATAGAGAATTTGGTGTTTCTCGACCGGCAGTGCCCCCTTAGAGTTCACATATAAGTTGGTCGAACTGTAATTATTTAAGATAGAAAATAAGATTGCGTCATTATTCATCCTCTTGACAAATGCGGAATAATGTTTTTCTGGGGAACTACGAGCATTCGTTGACTTTGAATATTTATTGATTCGACTATGAATTCCAGTGTAATTCTGCAGCGACACATTGTCTTGCGATGTAGAACCATAGAACTTGATTTGTTAGAAAACGCCAAACTTTTTTTATTCTTTCATTAGACATGTCGCAGTGGCGAGTCTCCCCTAGGTAAGGGTCTGGAGAAGGATAGCCGCGGCGGGTTCGCGGACGTGTGCGAAAGCGTTCACGCGTTCCCGTCAACTACTTTGAAGCAGTGATGGCTCAGTGGCATTGGCTATGGACTGCCGTGCAGCAGGTTCGAATCCCGCCGCGGGCTTGAGCTTCACCGCTGGTGGAAGGGCGAGTGCCCGCCTGGCTAGCGACCACCCTCAAGTAGAAAATCTGTCGCCAAGCACCTTACGGTGTGTTCCGGCAGCAGTCCTTGAGAGCCAGTGAAATTACAGACACATAGACTTAACAACTATGTCAAGGTAACGGGCGCAGTGTAATTCGTGACTTGTGACGTAATCTATCTGTCATAGGCAGAGGATACCGATTAACATAAGGTGGGCCTCAAGTTTGTTCCGTGACAATAATTTAAAAAAAAAACTACGGACGAGGTGTGACCGTGGTGTGTGAGTAGGTACTTAGTATCGACACCGAAGTATCCCGGTTATCAAGCATAGTACTCGTATTATATAGCATGTATCCAGTCATTAAATGAATTTTAGCAAAATAGTGTATTTTCGCCTTACTTACCTACCTCTCAACACGGGGCGAAAATATTTTTAATATTTTTTGGAACACCCGGTTCGCTTCTTGTCATATTTTTTTTAAATATTTTTTTATACATATTATTAAGCGGCGAAAATTCATTTTTTGGTATCGGTGACTAACTGGTGCGAAATATTTATAGTACCAGAAGAGGCGGTTAATGTGGGGTTTTGATACCATTCAGCAAAACCTAACAGTGTACAGGAAAATATAAAAAATAAACACTTGACAATTTATTGACGAATTATAGGAGTAAGCCGGGAAAATGTTATGAAACAAAATCTTCTCGATCTGCATCTCAAGATCTTCTACATCTGGCGCATACTGTAGGAGGAGGAGCGGTGTGGAACATCTTTTTCATTTGAAGTAGAAGTGATTTGTACATTAATTTGTCATTTAAAATTTTGCTGTCTTTCAACTGGGATAGCACTAACTGTATCTGTGGTGCAATCGTCGATGTTCGAGATCGTAATTTCGGATGAAGAGTTTTTGCAGATCTCGCTGACTTTACTCTTTGATTGATGCGTGGTGCCTGTCAGGTAGAAAGGCTTTTATTTAATACGGCTAATTTAACTGTGTGCGAATGCGTTCGATGCACACATAGGCACATAGAGTTGGTTTTGTTAATACGGGGATGTGGTGTTTTTCAGACGAAATATATATTTTCTCTTAGGCATTACAACTTTAACAATCTTATCTCGTACACTTTCGCCGGGGCGCTGTGCCGCGCACACTGTACACTGAAAATAATACAAGGTAGGGACAAAAGAACTTATAACACCATTATTATACAGGGTTACTGGTAACTTACGCAAAACCTCTTAAGAGCAATATCAGTACATCACAAGGAACAAGTTCTGATATTTTTTTTTTCTGAAAACCCAATTTAAAAAATCATCAAGATTTTCTTGCACTCTCTAATAAATTTTAAATCTATTTCGTCGCAAATGTTGAAGCAACAACGGAGCACGTGTGGCTCTGGCTACGTTACTCAGAGAGCTACGAATGTAGCTACACCCACACACGTAAGCGTAGTCAACCAAGACGCACCGTAGATACTATTAGTTATTCTGTAACACAGCGCGATCTACGCGGTATCTCCATATGCGGTATGGATATCTTTCTGCCTACCTACCTACACCATACTTACATTTACCGTCCACCGGATGTTTCTTATTACATGTACACTGAGTCCACAATCCCTTCATACTTGACTGGCTTGATTAAAAAATAAAAGTTGATAAAAATACAAACAATCTATTAGGTACAAGTAATTCAGCAACAAATAGCATCAAAGGAGGCGCGCGGTCGCACATGTGATGTATAATTGTCTACCTGTCGCGTAAGTAGCATTCAGTCACGATTGCGTACTTTTAGGGTACACAAAAACTTCCCACGTTTTTTTTATCTATAAAAATGCCACTAGGGGTCACCCATCCAACTCATGACCGCAGCGGACGTTGCTTAACATAGTTGATCGGTTAAGAACGGCTAAGTTAGTACCTACGCTACGAACGCTTCAAACTTAAACCTAAATTCGAAGAAATTAATTGTAGATTATTTAAATATTATAAATAAAACCGGCAAAAAATAAAAAGTAGATTATTTTTTTATGAAGGCGTATTTAAAGAGTGGAATCATTCTTATTTACAATCATTGAACTATTTACAAAATATTTACATACCATTTTACAAATTATCACCCCTCAAACTCAAGTTCCGGGGGTGACGAAGTCTATCACGTGCAAATTGTTCAAAATAATCACCGGTACAACCCACACACAGTCCACATCTGAAATACAATTGTTCTTGAACCCAGGAGAGTACGGGTTCATGGGGGTTTTCGTGACACCACAAATGTTCGTTTCTAGTATTAAACAGTCCCACTCTCCCAAAGTAGCCTCATCGGTCCACAACACAGTCGGCCACTCGGCAAGCAGCATGTTGCAGAATGTGACGCGATGAAGGTGGAACGGATATTTTCCTTCACTGTCCATGCGAACCATTGAGACACATCGAAGCGTTGAGCTGCATCATTTGTGTTCGTGCGGGGTAAGCCTCGAAGAAATGTAGGATTGCGTCGTGAGTAGCGTAACACTAACACAAACACACACACAAACACAAACTCACGGCAAGCTTCAGACATGTTGTCTCTACACCTAGCATAAACACGCACCGTTTCGGTGCATTCAATATTGGTAGGTAGGTATATCGATATGCCATGTGCATCGATCGCGATACGTCACAACCGGCGCGCGCGCGGCGAAATTCGCGACTGTTGAGTGTCGGCTCGGCTTGCCTAACTAGCTCAAAGAAAAAAGGACAAGTGACCGCCCCCTTACGCCTAGCCACATCAAACACGTGCCGCGTGCCGAACTCTGTCTTAAACTGTGACTGCCTCGTATTCTCGTACCTCGTAGGTACTATGAGGTAGTCACAGATTATGCCAGTGTTACGTGTCTGTAACTGACAAAGAGATTTTAATGGTAACTGATACAGAAAGCTTGTGAACCTAATACCTATAAGAACTTCATACTAAACCAGGCTTAGGAATGTCTACATTAAAAAAGTAATTATTACTCCTCGCTTATGCTAGAACATATGATATGAACATCATAGGTAGGTATCCATCGTAATATTATGTTTGACTTTTATGTTTTTACAAAACTATACGAAGGTAGGTAGGTACCTACCTACCTATTATTGGTTTAAATCTTACAGCCTATTGTTCACGCTGTTTATCTCTAATCTAAAAATACTTCTACAGTACCTACCTAAGTCCTAAGTAGGTAAGTAACTAGCTAACTATCATTTCACATACCTACATAAATCGAAGGGTGTTATTTCAATAAAGGCTTAGGTAAATTAAGTGCCTACCTAACGATAAAGACGTCTGCCTGATAAGAATCCTAACGCCTAGTGATCGGGTTGTTGAACCTCAAACGGGTCCAAAAACAGACTAAATATCAGTATTTTCACTAAAGATGGTGTAGTAGGTGCCTACCTAGCCAGACATCTATCGATGACAGATGTATACCTGATAAGAATCCATTCCAGTGAGTAAAGGTCAGTAAAGGCGGTGGTACTACAATTAAATGATTATTTTGCCCACCTAGACGTCTGCCTGATAAGGATCCTACCAAGCAGGGAACGCGAAATGACTTTACCAATTAAGCCCTAAACGAGTTCAAAATCATGCAACTAATTTCACCAAAAGAAAGGCCAGACGCGGCGGCGCCGGCGTCAAGAGTCGGGCGGCGCGTGGCGGCTGCCACCTAAACTTTTGACTTTGATCTGCGTGCCGCATGCCGCGCCGTGGTATTACTAAGTTAGTATTATAATTAATTCTACGGTACCTATTGCTACTATTTACTGTATTTTAAAGAAAAACTCCAAAAAACAATGTTGTAAGGTCTTATCAGTCTACTCTGCTGGTAAAGTCGAATTTTACAGATATTTATTGAATAAAATCCGCCGGTCAAGTGGTAAAAGGCGCCGCCCGTGCCGCCACCCGCGTGCTGGTGGCGCGGCGGCGGCGCCATGCGAAAGGAAGATCAAAGTCAAAACAATAGCGGCGGCGCGGCTTTTGTTCCGGGAAATCCCACCCGATTTTTATCTTAGCCGCGCGCCTGGCGCGACAGCGGCAATCGATCAGTCAGTCGCACTCGCGAGTTAGGTACGAATTGAGATGCGTCGGGGCATAGTTATTCACGATTTCGCGAATAATAAGACGATGTCATTTCAGTAGGTGCTTAATTTCGAGTATTAGTTCGAGTGACAGTGAGATGTGGTGTAATGATATGTGCCAGAAACCTGCCGCCACAGAGGACAGAATACTGAGGATATTCCCGAACATGCCTACATCACCAAGCCGTATGACAATGCATTGGCATTGTCACACGGCAAAAGTGGCTGGCAACATAGCAACTTTTATCCAAGATCGTGTTCGGCAACAACAGTTTCGGTCGTTAGCAACAGATTTTCTGATTGTGAGGAAATCTGTCGTTTAACAACGCCATCATTATGCGGTAGAATTTTTAATAGACAGACGTCTAGGTTGGTACTACTTACTGCCTTTATTGACGTTATTTTAAGTTAGGTTGTAACCGTTAACGTAAACGAGCCGAAACTGTAGGTACTCTTAAGATGTTATAAATTATAATATTAAATAAAAGTTGAGTTGATAATTAGGGTTTAATAACGCAACCCTTACTTGGTAGGATTCCCATCAGGTACACGTCTGGGTGGGTACTACCACCTTGATTAAAATAATGCAGTTTTTAATCTGTTTAGGGTCAACAACGATATCACTAGGCGATGGGATTCCTATCACCTCTGCCTATAACAGTCGCAATTTGTCTCAAGTGACGAACTGAACTGCGCCCGTAACCCTGAGACATACAGTTGTGATTATGATCGTGTTCGGCAACAACAGTTTCGGTCGTTGGCAACAGATTTTCTTATGTTTAACAACGCCATCATTATGCGGTAGAATTTTTAATAGACAAACTTCGAGGTTGGCAGGTACTACTTACTGCCTTTATTGACATTATTTTAATTTATGTACCTACTCACTGTTGTCCAAACCGTTTAGGGTTCTGTACGAGCCGAAATCGTAGGTACTCTTAAGATGTGATAATGTTGAGTTGATAATAAGGTTTTAATAACGCAACCCTTACTTGGTAAGATTCCCATCAGGTACACGTCTGGGTGGGTACTACCACCTTGATTAAAATAATGTAGATTTTAATCTGTGTAGGGTTCAACAACGACATCACTAAGCGACAGAATTCCTATCAAGGTGACATTCTGGGTGGGTAGGTTAGGTACTACAGGTACTTATGCGATCGTTATGGAACAAGCACGAAGCCCACCTGATGTTAAGCGGACTAACCTCTGCCTATAACAGATACATTTCGTCACAAGTCACGAATTGCACTGCGCCCGTCACCTTGAATTAACCCGGCACCTACCTATAATTTCACTGGCTCTCAGGGACTGCTGCCGGAACACACACAAGTACCTAACGTGCTTAGCGACAGATTTTCTACTTGAGGCTGGTAGCTAGGCGGGCTAATGCAAAAAAGGGCAACGCCCTTCCACCGTGCGGTGTTGCTCAAGCCGGTGGCGCGGTGGTGGTGATCGAACCAGAGACCTGTGGCACGGCAGTCCATGGCTATTACCACTTGGCCATCATTGCTTTAAAACACACACATTACTACACCATTTGAAATCACGGTCACTTTATGTGCCGTGAACCCATTTAGAGTTTAGTGACGCAATCACTAGGCGTTAGGATTCTTATCAAGAAGACGTCTGTGTGTGTAGTGTGTACCAACTTTATTGAAATTACTGACTTCTTATGTGACTGAACCAAATAACAAATGAAAGTTAGGTACCACGAGTACTAGTAGGTATTGTATGGGTTACGTGCGCAGATCGCTGTGCCACGCCGCGCCGCCGCGCTGCCGCCGCCGCCACGAGGCGCTCATCTCCGTCGTTGTCGTGTCGTGTCAATGACCATGCACCTTGCGCTTATCTACCTGCTGGCTGCTACATACACAGCATCGATAATGTGCACGTGTACAAGTCCTAGTGAATATGTACGTGACTTTGTTCAGCAACGTAGGTACTCTTATTTATTTTTTGGGTTTGTCACTATTTAATTTACTAAAGAACTGTTTAAGTATGAAGGGATTGTGGACCCAGTGTACATACATGTAATAAGAAACATCCGGTGGACAGTATGTATGGTGTAGTTAGGTAAGGTGGAGATACCGCGTAGGCTGCGCTGTGGTTTGGTTAACTACGGGTGTGCGTGTATGTGTCTACGTACGTAGCTTTTAGGTAGGTACGTACGTAGGCTTAGGTACCCAGCTTTTATTTGTTATTTGGTTCACATAAAAAAAAGTTGGCACACACTACACACCCAGACGTCTTCTTGATTAGAATCCTTACGCCTAGTGATTGCGTCGCTAAACTCTAAATTGGTTCATGTCACATAAAATGACCGTGATTTCAAATGGTGTAATAATGTGTGTGTTTTGAAGCAATGATGGCCGAGTGGTAATAGCCATGGACTGCCGTGCCACAGGTCCCTCGTTCGTTCACCACCGCCGCGCCACCGGCTTGATCTTCACCGCATGGAGGAAGGGCGTTGACATTTTTTGCATTTGCCCGCCTAGCTACTAGCCTCAAGTAGAAAATCTGTCGCCAAGCACGTTAGGAGCTTGTGTATCTTGGCAGCAGTCCTTGAGACCCAGTAAAAATTACAGGCACATCAGACAATGTCTCACAACTGTATGTCTCAGGGTTACGGGCGCAGTGCAGTGCAGTGCAGTATTTACTAAAATGACCGTTACCTATTTTTTGTGACATGAATCTATTTACGATTCATCAACACAATCACTAGCAAACGCCTAGGTGGGTACTACCATACTTAACCTATTTTTTGTGACTTGAATCTATTTATGATTCATCCAATACAAACAATAGGTAGACGCCTATGTGGTTACTACCATAGAAAAATAATTAAATAGTAGTACCACCACCTTTATTGAAATGACCTTTAAGTGCCTATTTTTTGTGACATGAATCTATTTATGATTCATCAACACAATCACTAGGATGGATTCTTATCAGGTAGACATTCTTCGATAGATGTCTGGTTAGGCCTATTTAAAAATGGTGTAGTACCTATACTACACCATTTTTAGTGAAAATACTGATATGAAGTCTGTTTTTGGACCCGTTTAGGGTTCAACAACCTGGTCACTAGGCGGTATGATTCTTATCAGACAGACGTCTTGATTGATAGGTTCCTAGGCATTTAATTTACATAGACCTTTATTGAAATACATACTTAACACCCTTCGATTTATTTATGTGACATGATAGATAGCTACTAGCTAGATACTTACCTACTTGGGACTTAGGTAGGTACTGTTACTTGCGTAAAAGTACTCATAGATTAGAGATAAACAGTGTGAACAATAGGCGGTAAGATTTACACCAATAATAGGTGCCTACGTCTAGTTTGGTAAAAACATAAAACGTCAAACATAATATTATGATGGATGATGTTCATATCTTATGATAAGCAATGAAGTAATAATTATTTTTAATGTAACCATTCCTAAGCCTTAGGTATGAAATTCTTATAGGTATTAGGTTCTCTAATCTCTTTGTCAGTTACCGACACCGTAATACGGGCATAATTTGTCAATACCTCATAATAGTCATAATACGTATCTACCTATGCGGTACGAGAGAATACAAGGCAGTCACAGTTTAACACAGAGTTCGCCACGCGGCACGTGTCTGATGTGTCGGTTTCGGTATTTAGCAGAAGTAAAGTAGTAGAGGGTGGCGGCTAGGCGAAAGGGGGCGGTCATTTTGTCCTTTGTCTTTGAGCCGAGCCGACAATCGACACTCACTCTCGGCAGTCGCGAATTTCGCCGCGCGCGCGCCGGTTGTGACGTGTTATGTGACTCCTATTGCGATCGATGCACAATGGCATATCGATATACCAACATTGAATACACCGAAATGGTGCGTATTTATGCTAGGTGTGGAGACAATGTGTCTGAAGCTTGCCGTGAGTTTGCGAGACTTTTTCCAACCATACCAACGCCGAGCCACAGAACTATGCTGGGTGCAACTCAGCGTTTACGGGACTATGGTCAGTTTAGACCAAGAAGAGAGTGTGTGTGGGTTGTGCCGGTGAATATTTTGAACAGTTTGCGCGCGATAGTCATCGTCACCCCCGGGACTTGAGTTTAAGGGGTGATAATTTGTAAAATAGTTTGTAAATATTATGTACATAATTCAATGATTGTAAATAAGACTGATTCCACTTTTTAAATACGCCTACATTAAAAAATAATCTGCAATGAATGTCATCGAACTTAAGTTTAATTTTGAAACGCTCGTAGCTTTTAGCATCCAACCCATGACCGCAACGTACGCTGCGGTCATGAGTTGGATGGGTATTCGCTATTGGCATTTTTATTGATAAAAAAAAACGTTGGAAGTTTTTGTGTAACTACAAGTACTCAATCGTGCCTGAATGCTACATACGCGATAGGTAGACAATAGACATCACATGTGGGACCGCGCGCCTCCTTCGATGTTATTTGTTGGTAGATTACGAAATGTATTTTTGACAACTTTTTATTTTTTAATGTAGCCAGTCCTAAGCATGTACATGTAATAAGAAACATCCGGTGGACGGTAAATGTAAGTATGGTGTAGGTAGGTAGGCAGAAAGATATCCATGCCATGGACATGCCGCGTAGACCGCGCTGTGTTACAGAATAACTAATAGTATCTACGGCGCGTCTTGGTTGACTACGCTTACGTGTGTGCGTGTAGCTACGTTCGTAGCTCTCTGAGTAACGTAGCCACACGTGCTCCGTTGTTGCTTTAACATTAGCGACGAAATAGATTTAAAGTTTATTAGAGAGTGCAAGAAAATTTTGATGATTTTTTAAATTGAGGTTTCAGAAGAAAAAAATATCAAAACTTGTTCTTTGTGATGTACTGATATTGCTCTTAAGAGGTTTTGCGTAAGTTACCAGTAACCCTGTATAAATATAAGTTACCTAATAAAATGACTGAATGGCATTCCATTTAAACTTTGCAATAATGTATTTTAGATTATTATGAAAATTGTTTAATTCGTTTAATATTATTGAACCCTTGTTTATTTTCTCGATTTGGAACAATGAGCGGGGTTGTTGGTAGTATTGATATGGATAAACATTTTGCAACCAATATGGACTCTTGAAAAATAAAAAAATATTAAGTATAACTTTATCAGTATGTATTTAGCCAGCAATATTACATTATTTAATACTTACAGCGTTAGCAAAGTAGATGACAAAAAATATTACGATAAAAAAATACAACGAAAGTCCAAGAACCTTCATATTGCCTATTGAATTTCTACACTAAAAGCAGTTGCCCAATACCAGTTTTATTGTAAAGTATAAAATGATTGTAATGCTTGTATATAAAAAAATACTAAAATAATTCTTATTGACGAAATAATGATAATTTTAGTTTTGGTAAAGGGTGTTTAAACATATCGGTAGGGAATCTGGGACACAATTGTGTATTAGTCTAATTTATGGACATCCTTTATAATATATTTATATGTTATTATTAGACAGAAGACGGAGAGGAAGAAATATAAAGCCGTAAATAAAAACAATAGTGTAATGTAACAAGAGCGAACGACACATCTTTCATCCTATTTTAAGGGACTTTCTTCAGTATGTATCACAAAATCTATAACCAAATCACGATAGAAAGTAAAAAAAATCATACAAATAAAATGATGTCTACAATTCTCAGCGATTTCAGTAGTATCCTAGCAGATGGGAATTAAAATGAACATATATGTGAGAGATGTGAGGGAATTGTCTTACGTCCATTTGGCACCGGTACCGGAAGTTGTTCATAACGATACTCTCTTAGTTGTTGACCATTACGCTCAGTGTAAGAGGCTAGAGATATATTACAAATAGTGTATAAAATATCTCTTGCAAAGTTTATATGTACACTTGGTGTAAAATATTTACATCCATTATAAAGAGGTAAGATTTGTATTTTTGTATGTAAAGAATAAATTTTTAATGTTTCTGGATTCCAATCATGTATTTGAGATTCTAGCATAGAAAATAAAATTTCATACGCTTGGCTCATGAGTACCAATAAATTTCACAATATTTGTGTTTCTGTGTACTACCCAAATCTCCATATTATGGCATAGAGTTTTTGGAAGAGATTCACTATGTTCCATCTCCTAAGAATACTTAAACTTTGTCAATTCCATTGTCGTTCATTGAGCTCATAGCCGTGTTGTGTGCAGTGGCAATGGCAGGTGCTTCTGTATCCCATATAGTTGTTTTCATATTATCTTATTTCTAACGAACTTCATAACGTGCAAAATCAGGCTGACAAATATACTCGTAGTTGTTTCTCTGTTTCGATTTGTTTGTCCGAAAATATTCAAAATAATTATAAATATATCTTATAACTTTCCTGTGTGTATATTATATGTATAATATACCTATATGGGGTAAGTTTTAATTAGTTCTTGAAACTTTAAGGAGTAATTCAGTTCAGCCCATGATATTGATTTTATTTGGCTCAACAAATTAGCATTGCAATTCAACGGGGCAATGCTGCCAGCATGCTGGGCGCGCTGCCAACTGGTAGTAGGCTGGAGCATTTGGACTGCCTGTGAGTCTGCAATGACTTATAGGTTGTCTAAATACTTTTATGGTAGTGGCAATAGTGTTGTAATATAGTTCGTAATATTTTGTTAAAAAAGGCATACTGTACTGTACTGTACTGTTACTGTTACAGCCGGACAGCCGGATCGTCCACTGCTGAACACAGCCTCCCCTATTAAGGGGGTATTTGCCATAATCCCTACGCTTGGAAGGCGTCTTAGGGGTCGCAGTGTAAGTCGGCAGTTCTTTAGAAGACGCTGCTGCCCACCATCCAGTATTTTTCCCTTAGTGGCCTCTTACGACACCCACGGGATGATATGGGGGGGTGCAATCCTAACCCGGCACCCCACGGTGTTAATAAAGGCAGTATGCCAAAAAAAAATCATACATATTACTTGTATATCATCAAAACACAATTCAGAATAAAATAAAAATAATAATTCGTTTTCCTACGAATTGCAATCGATGTGGTGCGTGACGTGAAACGCATGAGAAAATTACTAACACATATTTAACTAAACGAATAACAATTGCAATCCAACGGGGAATACTGCCAGCAGCTAGGTGCGATGCTAACTGGAACGAGGCAGTATTAGGACTGTCTGAGGGCCTGCGCTGCCCTCTGGTGGCCTAAATGCGTTCGTTTCAGTCGTTGTAGTGTTGTCATATTATTATATTTTCTATGGTATTGTATAAAGTTTGTAGTGTTTGTTTCAATAAAGTCATACCGCTGGTAATACACCTTCGGCCGAAAAAAGTATGCACTTAATGTCCTCATTATGTGGCGTTATGTCTAAGGTATATATTATGTGGTGGTACACAGTGGTTAATTCAGACTCCAAAAGGTGGGTGATGCCCCGTCCACCCACTGGACTTTCCCACTGGTGGGTGGACGGGGAATTCAAGTTTCCCGGTCCACCCACTGCACTACAGTTGGAAACATATTCCCTCCTTAAAGGCCGGCAACGCATCCTCGAGACCTCTGGTGTTGCGGATGTTTGTGGGCGACGGTGATCACTTACCATCAGGTGAGCCGCCTGCTCGTTTGCCCTCCTATGCCATAAAAAAAAACCAATCCACTGCTTCATCGATATTACAAATAATATATATATTTTTGCTACTGGATTAACTCTCAAGTAAGGTGTTTAGCTATGTTAGTACTATGTTTATATCCTGCCCTTATAAAATTATACAATCCATCTCATAATTACTCGTGCAGCTTTTCATTTCACATAAAATATTCATCATATTAAACGTTACAACCATTTTTATAAAAAAATATACATAAACCTTTATGAAGTACTTTCTTTACTAAAGGATATTCTTTGTTTAATTAGATAGAATTATTATTGTTTAATTAGATATATTACATAGACAGAGTTATTGAATATATAATTTCGAATTGGTATCTTTAAAAACCTGGATAGATACACATACAGCTGACAAATTATCTGCTTTGACAACAGTAATTGTACCAATACTGATATCTCGATGGTTTTTAAATCACTTCACGTGATGCAATACGCATAGTAGTTTCAGAACCAATTGTCAATCTCTCAGAGTACTGATTACTCATTCCAGATAATGCCATTTCTGATACTTCTCAGTTCGTAGTGTTCTCTAAAGTCATATTTGTCAAAGCAGTTTTTTATTTCATTTAAATATAATAACGTCTTCACTAATTCCTCTTTTTATTTGACCTCATCATTTGAATTTTCTGATAAGGCCATCCAGCAAACGTGATGTCAATCGACCTAGAAAACCATTATCAATATTTTTCTAATATCTGCTAAATTGTGAGCTGTTGCAGTGACTGCTTTTATATAAGACTCGATATTTGTGAAATCAGAAAATGAGTCCATGTATAGTTTGCGTTCCAATGACAACTTACGTCCATACGCATCGACTTTCATACGCTGTTTGCAGCGCATTCTTTCGCAGTCCTTTCTGCTCTCACGTGTGTTATCCATCCATGTTAGTTATAAACATAGACGGATTCGGGTCGCACGCGCAAATTAGTAGGCATTTGACCACTATCATAATATCATCCATAGAACTCCACAGGAATAATAACAACCTCGTCTTAAATTTCCCGATTGAGAAACTATCACCACTGGTCAATATGGTAAAATATTGAAAATTCGAAGTAAAAAATGAAAAGTCTTGATAAAGAAAGTTAAACAGACGCGCGGTTGTTTAACTTTCTTTGTTTTAATTAGATAGAGCTTCGTGATGATAACGTTTTGTAGTATAAATATCAAATAATAAGTATAATAACGCTAGAGATGAGAAGCTATGAATCGAAACATTTGAAATTAAATTCCTTACGTATATTTTCTTAAACAATTTAGAAGATAGACAATATCAAAATATATAATTGGACAAACTATATATTTTTTAATATTTAAAACAAATATATTAGATGTTTACTACAAATAAAACAGATATTTAAAAAAAAAACTTAAAGGAAATATTATTTTAAAAGCATGATACATGATATAGAAAATATTTCTTTTAGATCCTTCGTGTAGAATCGAAACGCGTATAAAACTACTTGGCTGCGAAATGTTTCGGACGTCACGTCGGTTAAAAAAGAAGGTGGGATTGTCACTAAATATATTTAAAAAAATTATCTAAAATATTCTTTTAGTTATTTTATTAATAATATAGGTTTCCGAAAAGTAACTTCTAAATCTTCCAAATGAGTGTTAAATTATGAGCTACAAGCACAATTGTATCAAAAGAAAAAATAAGATTCAATGTAAGGTTTTTATTATTTCTTATTTGTAGTGAAATCAGCTTTAGCAAAACTACATTTGCCTAAATAGTAGTGTTACATAATAACATAAAATGTTACAAAATTACTATTCGGAGATCTTGGTGCCATTGCTACTGTTACCTATGGGCTGGCATTGCGCTTTCCATCAGCCGTCTAACCTCGTTTAGTTTCTCGTCAAATCAAAATAAACACTATGTACACTGAAAAAATTGTGACTGTAAATGAAATACTTTTTATTTTCATAAATTTTAGCAAAATTGAACAGAGCAGAGATTTGTGGTAAAATTTGCTTATTTTATTTGCCTATATAACATTCTGTGAAGGACGTTTATCAAATGCATACGGAATAACTAGTAAGGCTTCATCTTTAAGATCAATATCGCTTGATTAAATGCTGCGTTTATTTTGCATCACCAGCATCGCGATATGAACGTTATAGGTAACTACTACATTTATCAGTGTTATCGTCTTATCGGGACGTCGTCAGTACGTAACTTTCAGAATGTCTCAGTTTTAATAGTGTCATAAAATATCAATGCAATTATGGAGTTTGAAGAAACAATAGAAGGAAGTAACCTTTTGGAAAGTGAAAAGAAAGTAAAGGTAGGTATTAGTGAATTAACTGTAATATTGTTGATCTTAATTAAGATTTATAAACGGGCCTTATATCTTTATTGAAATATTTAGGACAGAAAACAGATAAAGAATCAAAAACAAGAAATCAAAAAATTTAACTAGCATTGTATATTTTAATTCTCATTATAGTTGATATTTATTGTCACTTCTGCATTGAAATAAAATGAAATATCTACAAAAATAATGTCTCGAAAAGAGTTTGCTATTATTAAGCTATACAACAGATTTTTATCTAATTAGGTTTGATAAATATTAGGATGACATTTTGTGTGTTAAGAGATAAATCATTTGAGTTTCATAGTTTTAACAATTTCAGTGAATATAACGGGAAAATTGTTTGCCTAAGAAGTTTCCAGCTAAGAAAGCCTCGTACACTTATTTTTAATAGGATTTTAATAGGAGCACTGGAAACTGTACTGAGCTGAAATTAACAAAGTCCGACTTCCAGGAGTTGTCACATAATATTCAGTGTTAGAAATCAGTTCCATTAAAGAAAAAGAAATTACTCAGAAATCATTCAAAACTTTCCAGAAGAAGGGTCCAGAAGATGTGTCAGAAAGAAACTCAAAACGTTTTTTGAGGTACGGCAGTAATTTTCCGACGCGGCGAAGCCGAATGGGTAACCACTTATATCTTTTACTTACTTTTGAAGCGCTCGTAGCGAAGTTTGCTTAGCCGTTCTTAATCAGCTAAGTTAAGCAACATCCGCCGCTGTTATCTTACGATGGCAGTCGTAACAGCATGGTGGCAGGGCATTTTGCGAATGCCCTCCTGGCTAGCTATCACCCTCGAGTAGACAATCTGTCGGCAAGCACCTAATGGTATGTTCCGGCAGCTGTCCTTGAGAGCCAGTAATTCTAGGCTAGCCTGAACAACATCATCGACCACATCATCACTTACCATCAGGTGAGATAGTGGTCAAAGGCTAGCTTATCAGCTATAAAAAAATATTTATATATATATTTAATATTATAAAGATATATATATTATTTAATATTATAGCAAATTGTGAAAATGATGATGATTACATTTGTTGCGGGTAAACGTTTTTATATGTTTGAAGGTTTTATAGGTTAATTATGTACTCATGTGCATTATGTGTTCAATAACATTGCGAGATAATATAAGTTGTAGTATTAATTCAGAATGAGTGCTTAGCTACAAACGGGATAAAAATGTTTAAATTTTGAATTTTGCACCACAGACTGGGTTTCCATCTTAAAACACAACTCCTTACTTATCTGGTATAAGGTTTACCACCACATAAAAAAAAGACTCCAAAGTTGACAGTTTTGAGTTTAAAAAAGGGTCAAAAGATTAAGCTAACGCATGTCTCCATTTACCGATCTTAAAATAAAAAGATTATAGGAATTATGAATCTTCACAACAGCAACTCCTTTCTTCATGCAAAAAACTTGTTGTAATGTTTTACATCACAGCAAACTCCGTAGAGAAAAATGTCAAGTACTTTTTTCGATATATAAAAAAAAATAAAATCTTCGCTTTGTCTTTCATCCAAATGTCTGTAAGTAATAAATAATATATTAAAGCGTTCAATAAATTTAGAAAAATATTAATACAAGTTTTGATACATATTTTATTTTTTATTATAATATTTACAGTTATTAGTTGCGAAGATACTACTCACTTATTTGACATATATGATTCGTGTAGGTATGTTCACTTTAGTTCAGATGCTTTGCTTTTGGTCTCTTTTAGTCAATACAGCATTTTAGTCTGACCCGTATTTAAACAGAAAATGAACAGTTCAAGGTTTTTCCTCTCTGTCCTTACTGTAGGTATTTAGTAGAAGATACTACTGACTTATTTGACATATATGATTCGTGTAGGTATGTTCACTTTAGTCAGATGCTTTGCTTTTGGTCTCTTTTAGTCAATACAGCTTTTTAGTCAGACTCGTATTTAAACAGAAAATGAACAGTTCAAGGTTTTTCCTCTCAGTCCTTACTGTAGGTATTTAGTAGAAGATACTACTAACTTATTTGAAATAATGTGATTCGTGTAGGTATGTTCACTTTAGATCAGATGCTTTGCTTTTGGTCTCTTTTAGTCAATACAGCCTTTTAGTCAGACTCGTATTTAAACAGAAAATGAACAGTTCAAGGTTTTTCCTCTCAGTCCTTACTGTAGGTATTTAGTAGAAGGTAGTACTAACTTATTTGACATAATGTAATTCGTGTAGGTATGTTCACATTAGTTCAGATGCTTTGCTTTTGGTCTCTTTTAGTCAATACAGCCTTTTAGTCAGACTCGTATTTAAACAGAAAATGAACAGTTTAAGGTTTTTCCTCTCAGTCCTTACTGTAGGTATTTAGTAGAAGGTAGTACTAACTTATTTGACATAATGTAATTCGTGTAGGTATGTTCACTTTAGATCAGATGCTTTGCTTTTGGTCTCTTTTAGTCAATATAGCCTTTTAGTCAGACTCGTATTTAAACAGAAAATGAACAGTTCAATGTTTGACCTCTCTGTTTTCGTTATATTGCTAAATATTAAATTGCATTAGTATTCATATCTGTTGCATGTTTTATACATATTTATCTTAGATATTCGACTAAACTAAACACTGATAAATACATGAATGTTAATACGTTAATAAATACTTTCTTATCGTATACATATATATGTTGCATTATCTCTATGACAGTTGACGACACATGAGACGTTTTGGAGATAATATAATCAACAATTATTATTTTGGTCTAATAATCACACTTTTGTCTCGATCTGTTCTTTTGAGTGTTTCATAACCATGGAAAGAGCTGGACCAAGTAGCGCAGTAGCCAACAATAAGTTTATAAATGGTAAAAAGGGAACTTAGTTCTATACGAGTACTTTACGGCTGACACAGATAAGTCTGTTTTTTTTAGTTGGAGATACTAAAACATTCTTATCTGTAAGACGTTAATAGCATTAGACTCTGGTAACAAAAGGTAAAGGAAGCAACATATACGATGCATATTCTCCTAATATGAAACCATACCATATCCAAAGACTAATTAGGTCTAAAGTAATAGAATTGGAGCACGAAATTTCGGCTAGAAATGACGCGGGTTCGATTCCCGTATTATATTATTATCTCGTAAATATTTCAGTTTTGTGGTTCAGAAATTACAGATATAACCTAAATATAACGTTCCAAATAACTTGAACCGCGGAATGTTGAGGAACCCTTGAACGAACGGCTCATCTTAAACTGGCAATCGCACTTTATCATATAGGCATAATAGATATATTATATCAGCCGCATTGTCCACTGCTGAACACAGCGTCCACCACTATGGGATGGGTTTGCCATAATCCCCACGCATGGCAGGCGTCTTGGGGATCGCGGGAATCCTTTGTAGTGTTACCCTTACGATACCTACGGGTAAAAGACGGGAGAAATGCCATTCTAGCCCGGCACCCCACAGGCAGCCCGGAACCCCACGGGCAGCCCAGTTCCCCATGGTCAGCCTGGCGCCCCACGTGCAGCCTGGCATTCCACGTGCAGCCCGGCACCCCACGGGTAGCCCGGCACTCCACGGCCAGCCCGGCACTTAGTTTTGCAAGCTTGCTACGATATAACTCTAAAATCTGGAACATTCGCCACAATCAGTTTTGTTAACTACATATCTTTCTTTTGCCGGATACATTTCGGTGACTGCGCAATGGAAGTGCACAACTAAATATATTTTCGATCTACCGTCAAACAAAGCCGCCGTTTTAAAATCGAAATTCTAAAGAAACGCACAAAGAAAAATGATTTGATGTTTGTATTATTCGTTGGCGTAAGTGTATCGGTTCTGAAGAAACATACTTTGAAGGTGATAAAATAAAATTGAACGAATGACTAACAATAATTTGTGATGTGGGAAAATATCCATAATATTTTCCCGGTCCTTTCTTGACGGGTCATATTTATTATACTACTCAGTCAAGAAAGTACCGGGAAACGATAAATAATACACAAAATGTTAGTTATCTCACAGCTTTAGGTTAAAGCTAGATCCTCAATTCGGATTTGTTAGACCAACTGGTGTGATGCCCATTAAAATACCCTGAAATCATATATCTACTACTAGCTTTCCGGGCGCGGCTCCGCCCGCGCGTATTTCGGTCTTTTTGCGCAGTTTATTATGTTTTTTCCCGGGTATCAAACTATTTCCATACCAAATTTCATTCAAATCGGTCCAGTAGTTTTGGCGTGAAAGCGTAACAGACAGACAGACACACAGAGTTACTTTCGCATTTATAATATTAGTACTGAAGTACTGATTAAGTGGTAAAAAAACCGAGTCCTAGTCTTGTTGAAAGGACTCTATTCAAGCGGTTTATTACCATGCATGAAAATAGCGATATTAACATACTCATTGTCCTTATCACTACGATAAATATTATAATTGCTAAGCTACTTGTGTGCACTTTACTGCTGTGGTTGCCAACCAAAAACTTTATAGCAGACGGGACTGCCGAAAGTATCAGTTAAAACAAAAAAAAAGTTCAGTTATTTGTTTCAGAATGGATTTATTTATGGTGGAAGGTAAGTATGCATGAACTATTCAGATCTGGTGGTCCTTGTAGAAAAAATATAATTCTTATTTGATTATGTTTTGTGAACATCGCCTTTGATCGAACATTTCTCACCTATATTTCGTCGCTAACTGCACTTGACCGATCGGTTGCTTTAACGTCATCATAGAAAACCTCTGAACCTTATAGTCTTCGTGTCTGACTGTCTGCAGAAGGTTGTTGATACAACTTCCTTGTTTTTGGTAAAAATAGTAGATACATTTTTAGACCATTTCTGCTTTTAGTGTGTAATATTTTTAATAATTTACATGGGGCATATCGAATGTTTCTGAAGCTGGCCATTTACAATAAAAAAACAGTAATGGAATTCGTACATGGAACTCTCTACAAATTATGTTATTTAATTTGGAGTCTGTCATTAGCGTGCTTTAAAATTGTGTGTACATCACAATGAATTTAACTTGATAAAATTTCTGTCTATATTATTTTCCGATTTTGGCTATGGCTAAGTCAGAAAAAGAAGTTGCCACAGACTTCAAGTGGCATTTGGTGATGAAGCCCATGATGTCACAGCTCTGTGTATTCGTGGTTCGGAGAATTTAAACGTAGACGTGATCATCTCCATGACGACTTAGGTACCTGATGTTACAGAATACTATATTGACACTGTACGACAACTGATTGAAACTAACAAAAAAATACTTTTTAGCAATTTCTTTCTGTAAGTATTAAGCTTTATTATGGAAGACAAGAAACGATTGAGTGGTGCAGTAGAATAATAAAAAAGTTTGATGGAGGACAGTAATTGGCTGTCTATAATATACAGGTGAAAAATCTGGGTGTACTGCTTTGAAACGAAAAGAAAAAGCCAGTCAGCAAAATGGGTCATTCCTTTTGAATATATACCGAGGAAAGTTAACAAACATTGAAGCATTGGTAAGAAAATGGTTTCTTTTTTCGGCAAACCAGAACATCACACAGCAGTTTCTCTTGCAGACCAAAATACAGTAGCCGCAGATTGGTACATCAACACTTGCTTGTCCAGAGTCTTAGAAAAATTTCGTGAAAAGCGTCCTCAAAGCAATGGCATCACCACGATATCGCGTCTTCACATTCAGCTAAGGTACTCGTAACGGAAGCGTATTTGAAGGCTTTGAATATAGAACTGATGAAAAATCCGCCATTCAGCCCAGACCTCCAACCTAGCGACTTCTTTTTGTTTCGTAAATTAAATACAATTTTTACGAGCCCTTAATCGGCGGCGAATGGTCCAGCGAATACAAAAATACCTAAGTACCTAATATGCAAAATCTCTGCGATATTGTTTTATTCGTCTGTTATTACCTCTGTAACTTTTAAATATATAAACAAGATAGCGAATCAAATTAAATAAATAATGTGTTATCTGATCTCTCAATGGTTTAGTGCTAATAATATTTTTTTTAAGTGCGAAAGTTTTGATTTTTGTTTTTAATGTCAGTTATGTTGAACCAAATATATAAACTCTCGATTGACATTGCAATAGTCTGCTTGGGAGTCAAAATGGATTCGGGTTTACAGTGGGATTCTTATAATCGTGATCTATGCGGGAGGCTTAGTTCTGCTGCATATGCTTTTCGTAAGACAGTTTACTAATGTGGCTACGTCTAGGCTCGTTGATTGCTCTTACTTCGACAGTATTATGTGGTATGGTGTATTGTGGGGAGCTGATGCAGCTATCTGCTAGAGCGTGCAAATTGAGCTATATGTAAAATGAATCCTAGCGAATCTATGATGGCCTATCTATAATATACAGGCTTATAAGTAAAATCCTAACAACCTCTTAGGGTTGACTTCTGCTAGTTCTTACAAACAATTTGAGTTACTTTTTGTTTTTTTTTTTTTTGTGTTTTAATGCCTACTCCGAGCAAAGAGCCCCCGCTGCGGCAACACTGGAGCTTTGCTCTTTTGGACCTTGTGCTCCCTTTGAAGAGTTTTGAATATTTACATCGAGCAAAGTAATATATATAGATCACAAGAACGTCATATATATTATAAGAGCGTCATAGACGCCTAAATTGAATAAATGATTTTGACTTGACTTGAATAGAAGTATGAATTAGTTCATAAAAAAGTACAACTCATGTGATTTCTTTTTAATTAATAAGCGTACCTATATACTTTTAGAAATTGTACCATATGCAAATGCATGTTATTTAATTTGCTTTTGTAATTTATGTACTTTTATAAACGAATTTTAATAAACTATATTTAACTATATCGGAGCGTCAGCAAACTACACCATATCGGGGTCTTCTCAACGTTCGTCCATCAAGCCATCAACCGAGTTACGAGTACGTTCAGGAACGTCAAGCATAGCTAGAGCAAATTTGCTACGAGGATGCGAACACTTTCATTTGTTGACGTTATTTTGTAGTCTGTGATCGCTGCTAGACCATAGTCATTTGACAGACTGTAGTGCAAAACTATCGCCGCCTGACTTTAAAGGCGACACACGTTTAAGTGGTCACACCCCATTGATGATGTGTTACGATAAGGGGCCAACTCCCAACTTTTAAAAACTATTATTGCAGACCAATTGATATTGGCCTTCGTACCGTGGCCATCACGAAACAATAATGTTCATATAGCGCTATCTCCATCGCATAAATGACTTGATTCAATGCATGCAGCACGTTCTCACGATGAAGTTCTTATGTAAGTTTAATGCAGAGGTATGTGGTAGTGCGAATTAAAATTGTGAATATAAGGTTAAAGTGAGACTGAATTAAGAGATGGGAGTTGACCCCCAGTAATGAACACAGTGAGGTTGTGAAAAGAGAGTTCTGCAAGGCAAAGAATGGAATGGCCATCGGCGTAGTACTATAAACTGTGAATTGTTAAAAACAAAAAGTTTGTTAGGTGACTTGTGTATCCTTGTTTGCACAATACACGTACGTTGACGTTAGATATAAAAGATCTGGCCTGAACCTGAAACCTATTCACGAAACGTTGCGCATTAAGCCACCTACATAAGATAATAAATGACGTGATGATGCCAAAACTATTCCCACTGCTTATATTGTTATATTAAGCAATGCGTTAGTGTGTAGAGTAGATCAATCAAAAGTAAAAATAGAAGTTTTTGTTATCAAAAAAACATATAAATTGACTTACGCCCTGAAGGACCTCCGCAGGGCTAGATTTCAACAAATTATTGATTTTAGTGTATAAAATTGGTAACGATGACAAACAATACATATGACAATTATTTTATTTTTAATCTTTACTCCTATCAACACACAGATGATAAGTAAATAGAAAAATGGCGGAAAAGCTGAAAATTCGTCTAGCATACGTAATACATATACTTAAATTTAATAATTAAAATGAGTTCCAACGGTTCAGAGAGTGAAATGGAGAATGATTGTAGGTACTACACTAGATCACAGAATGAAAAGGACCAGATGAGACGCCAAATTGACAGTGGAAAACCTACTTCCAACGAAGTCAAAAGAAAAAATCATTACACACGAAAGTATATGAAACTCATATAATTTGTAAAAACGAGAAAAAGTTCTCCCAAACCGTATGTTTGGCGTATTTTAATGAGATTTCTAAAACTAAAAAGCTATCTACACTATAGGGAATTTATAACATGCCGATATGTTCACGTTAAAAACGGCATTAACTTGAAAAACTATGGATGTTTTATTACTTTTCTTAAACGAAAATCGAGTGCATGGATTAAAAAGCAAAAAAAAATCTAAATGTTTTACTGGCGAAACCATAAAGCAATTTTAATGAAAGCCCCAAATTATATTTATTCATCGGCAAAGACGTATGTTTAAAAGTGTAATGTAGAAAGTATGTTTTATTTTCCTGCATTCTTTTGAGAAAATCATTATGCCTCGCCGGAAATGGCAATTGCCTGTTTCGTATGTATGCCTGTGCCGGCAATTGCAGGTTGAGTATGAGTTTGAAGGCCAAGCCATAGGCGAGGACTTCACTAGTCCTCGCCTATGGCTTGGCCTTCAAACTCATTCTCAACCTGCAATTGCCTATTTCACGGCCTTTGCTATAATGTTAAACGATATTGAACTAGGTAGTCCGTTTATTTAAAATATTAAAAAATAATGGATACTTAATGTAAATAAATGGCTAAGCTTGATCTATTTTCCGCTACTAAGCAAACACATCTTGTTTTATTATTTTGGTTTAGGACTGTATGCTGTTTTTAACTGACTTCCAAAAAAGGAGGAGGTTCTCAATACGTCTCTAGTTTTTATTTTATTTTTTTTATACATTTGTTACCTCAGTACTCTAATGGACTGGGTGAACCGATTTTGAAAATTCTTTTTTGTTTGAAAGGTGATGCTTGTCGTTTGGTCCCATTTTAAATTTCATCAAAATCGGTCAAGCCGTTTTTGAATTACAATAAAATACCTGAAAAATATTTACCTATCTTGATGGCCTTTAGCCTTAATAATTAAACATAATCGATCCCGTAAGTAGCAAGGGTCACTAAAAAGTGAGAATTTTTTTTTCCAAAAAATGGAACCGACTTCAACACCCAAAAGTGTGAAATAACTTGTCGAAGTCGGTACCATGCGCACAGTATTGTGATAATAGGTACTTTTGACCTGGTACCGACTTCAAAAAGTTATTTCACACTTTTGGGTGTCGAAGTCGGTTCCATTTTTTGCTAAAAAATTTTGTCTCAGTAATTCTGGTCAAATACTTTATTTTGTTATCTGCTCGTAATGCGCTCATTACTATAAGACCTGAGCGTAGATGTGTATGTACATAACCATATGAAAATAAAGTGATAAAACCTTACCAAAAATTAACAATCAGTTCCGTCATGTACCTTCAGAATACTAGTTTTATTTCATCATACAATGGTAATTAAGATACGAGTACCATTTTGTATGCTAGCAATGTTCACGTGTTAAGCCGCTACCAATTTGATTACCTAATTATTTCTTTATGGAATTCAGTGTTGCTATGCTTACATCTATGATAGGCAGCTCACTCAATAAAGACCTTCTTTGTCTGGAAATGGTGATAAAAACTTAAGAACTGGTTCAAGATGGGTCATTCCATCACTAGCTTTGATGTTGTGATGCAAAATAACGTACTTTTTGGGCAAATGATGTCCAAAAGATACAAATGTTGTTCATTACAAAGAGTGGTTATTACTCATACCAAAAAAACAGTACACAATTCATGCTGGTAAAGATACACATATTACATTACATAGAAATGACTAAATCTCGCCCAGTTTATTCAAGGACCAAAAGCCTTGTGGACCATACCTATTTTTTCGACCTTCTGATGACAAAAGGCTTCTCAGTATCAGCACGTTATGTAGTTCTAACCTACTGTCTGATGAAATCTGTGCCTATATTGGGCAATGGCGATCACTTACCACAAGCCGCCTGCTCATTTGCCAACCATCCCATAAAAAATGTATATCGCTCGACAGCTGTCAAGTATACAGCCAGTGGATAAGGCGATACAAGTCAGCAGATTGGAATTTTTCTTTGTGTCCTATCCTAAGCACTAACATATTTGTAGCTTCGCTTGTGATCATTATGTCTGCGAAAAGCTTTGACGACTACTTACACTGCGTCAATCAAGGGAGTTCTTGTTTATGTGATAATCCGCAGTTCAGCAAAACAATTCGCAAATTTAGGATGCGGTGAAGCGCTGAAATGTGAAACATACTTTACCTGGGTCGATGCTTAATCAATTAATTGGAATATTTCTAAAATTATGTGAAACATACCATTGATTGCGGACATTTCAAAATCCATAATTATGTTTTTTTCCCTATTTTTCTATTTCATATTAATAGCATTGAAAAGGTTATTGTATTAACTCTTATGTAGAAAAATTCATAATTAATTTTGTTCCTTTTTAAATTTCAACAAAGATAACATGACTGTTGATATTAAATAACCATTATAACTATATGGTTATTTCTAGAAATGATTGCTTTGCTCCACCTGTTTTACTCCATGTATATTGCAGTGATTGGGAAAGTGTTAATTTGTCGTATTCCCGAATACGATATTATGTGGTTTTTTTTCTGGTATAGGAAGGCAAACGAACAGGCGGGGCACCTTGTGATAAGTAATTATCGTTGCCCACGGACATCAGCAACACCGAAGGTCTCGAGGATGCGTTGCCGTCTTTTGAGGATGGAATATGGTCTCTTCTTGTAAGCTCCTAAGTCGTATGGGTTCGGAAATACTTCACGTGACAGCTGGTTCCACATAGGGTCAGTGCGAGGCAGAAATGTCTGTGAAAATCGCACGATTGTGTTCTTCCTGATATCGACATGCTATTGGTATATAACATATTATCAAACAAAAACCGCCTTCAAACATAAAGTACGTATTATAATGTTCAATCCTACATTCCCGCGTAATATCAAGGAACGCTTTGATTTCCTTCACTGTTCTTCATACACTATAAGCCATCAGAAAATCTCACACTTGAAATCCACCCTCATAAGAGTTAGGTTTATAGCAAATCTTTCACTATTGGCTGCCTGTTTGTGGAATTCTCTTCCTGTATGAACCAGACAAGCGACAAAAGACACTCAAAATGTTCAAGGATCAAGTTAAAAGGTTTCATTTGTCGAATTAATTTTGCACTAAGTACATTTTAAACTGTCGTCAATGTCTAGATAAGTAATGAGATAATAATATAAAGCGTACGTATTTTTTATATATTATCAATTATGTATGTATTTATATTTATGGATTTGTATTTATTTCATGATTATATAAAACCTAAAAATTATATATTATATATATAATATAATATTGGTTTAGAAATTACACGAAAATATCTTTTATTTTTAAAATATATTTATGACATTTGAATACTTATGTATATTTTTAACAAAATACTACGAACTATATACACCTATATATAACTATATTTATGTATATTACCACTGACAGCGTCTTTTCTACGTTGGTTTTAAATAAATAAGTTCAATAGTCTTAAAGTTATTCACATTTGATTGTTGTTTTTATTTAAAATTTCGTAATTTTCGGTTATATCAATTACATTTTCAAAATATATCAGTGTTTCTACGGATCAATATACGCGGGCCACGATAACCGGCCTTTCCCCGTTTGTTTGAGCGCGATAGGAGCTATAGTTTTAAAATATAAACAAATCTTTGGAATTTTCTCTTAATAAAATCCACCTTAGGTAAACGACTCCCCATACATTACGAAAATAACCAAGCTAATTTCACGTTGTAATATAGAGTGTAACAAAAGTTGCATCTCCAGTACCGCACTTCTTTAGTAGAAGTCATAAAAATAGAACCGTTTCACACTAAATTTATACAACCGACGGCAAAAAACTATTTTTATTCAATTTTACAGTAGATTTTTGATTATTTTGACTATAGTCCGGTCAATTTAGGCATAAAATAGTGGTCAAATAACAATAATTCCCGGAGAGCCAAATATTGTTGGAGAGCTGGGGTTTATCATTACAAATAATGTATCAAAAATCCCCATCGATCAACAAAATTTATTCGGGGTCAAAGGTCAAAATTTGAAGTTTCTTGGATTTTCCTCGAAAACGGTAGATTTTATCAAACAAAACCTCCAACCAAAGTTGTAGATCTTAAAATTATCTACAAAAGTGGTGCTCATTATTTTTTCCTAAGAGTTACCATTCCTGAGATATCGCGATTCTAAGAGTCAAATTATACATGATATGCACACATTTCCACGCCTGTGAGGTAGTGTACTCGGCGAGTTTTTGCTACCGTGGTTTCCCCTGCAGGCCTACTCCACTAACTGTCATGACAATATAAGGGTAATTTAAGGGAACAATACCCGTCATGTTCTAGATATTACCTTATTATTTATATTGATTATTGATATTGCTATTGATTATTGGGTTAACTATTGTTATGATTTCTCTAGATATTTTAATCAGATTCATATTGTTTATCTTCAGCGATTGAAGTTTTTTTAAACTTTTAGTGTGCCCCATGTACTTATGGTTGGTAGGTAGTAAGGCTAGCATTCGTAAAACTACCACTATGCAACGTTGGCGGAATGAATGCCTGACGACAACCATCCCGGCACCAAAAGCTTACCGTGCCCTTCGAGCATGAAAGTGCTCAGTGTAAATGCCACAAGCGGTCAAATCAAACTAATAACCGCAGCGAACACTGCTCAACCTAATAGATTCGTTAAAATTGTTAAAAGCTTAAAAGCGCCTAGTCAACAAATACCGCTACGAACGTTTCACTAATGAATTGATTGATAGTAGGTACTGACATATTAATATATATTCTATGGTACTGATTAACGTAAAACAAGAATTATAGTATGTAACGTAATAGATTATATAAAAAACTCATATGGTTACCTGATTACTACCCAAACAAACTCAAAGCGTAATGTCACAGGTCACAACACTCCTCACAGGTAATGTGTAGATATTTCTCAAAAAGTATTGCTCTTCATTTTTGGTCAGGCATATTTTTTTTGTACTATAATAATGACATATATACTTAAATAAACAATTTCAACAGAAAATCTTGTAGTCTTTGTATAATATATCTAAAATCATATGACTAATTTTGTTTTTTTTCATAAAATAACACGATTGTATAATAATTCATTTATGTGACAAGTTAATTACTTATTTTCTCAACTTGTCAATATGAATGTCGTATTAAAATATATATTAATTTGGTAAAATTCACCATAAAATCTGCATTAGTCCGTAGTCGCATAGTTTCCGAGATATCGCGAAATAAGTGTTTCCTTTCACCCCTTTTTCCAAGATGGCGGCCGGGGGTACAAGGGTAGCAAACTTGAGGTTAAGCTACTAATAATGTTGTTCATTTATTAATTAAATCCTAGATTGGTAAAATTACATTCTAAATAGAATATTGCTAAAAAAGATTTTTCCAATAAATTAAAGGAAATTACAATAATCAAATAAAAATAGTGCCATCTAGGATATTTCTACATCATTAACACAAAGTTCCGACTTGAATAACATTGTTTTTGACTGACGCTTGTAGTTTGTAAATTTTCTAGTAGATGGCGCTACTACACAATGGCAATCGAAATTTAACGACTGCTTGGATATACTGGGAAGAATTAATTGTCATTACTATAACTTACATTAGTTGTATTCATTCATTGGTTATTCTTATAACTAAGTTTTGTTAAACACTCCTATACAAGATTGGCAGGTAGGAAAAAACTCAAAAGAGGGGAAATTTAATGTTCTAAACTACATATATCCATAGCATTGTACGAAGTAATTTAAGGTATTCGCTACCTTAAATTACTGTGTAGATATTCAAAGCTCCACAGGAGACAAGTAATACAAGAGTAAATTTTCAAGGCTTGTTTATAAACTACCTACTAGTAATTGTGTTGATAATTGTTAGATAAATTTTCTCAATCTTTCTCCGTACTCAATATCTGTAATGATGCCAACAACATTAAAACATATTTCGTCACGTCTGTATATCAAAGGCGTAGGCAGAGGTGTCTACTGTCTTCACACCCACGTTTAATTTTTTTATTGTTTACGTAATAAACCGTCACAATTATCTTTTTATATGTATTCATATTTTAAAAGGCCAATGTATTGCCACTAAACCAAGAAATACTAACTTAGGGACTGTTGCCGCAACACAAAGACACTAGATACTCGACGACAGACTACATTTATATATATTTATGTATTTACATAAAAGAGACGATTTTATGTATTTTATACTTATGTTATGATTGGAATATTAAATGGAACCAGCAGTTTCCACATTATTTGCACTTTACAAAGTCATCATGATGAGCAGCCGGTAGATCTCCACCATTGAGTAAACGCCTACCCTACTGAACGCCTCTGAGAGCGGCTATGAGCCAGCATCCATGCAGGGGTGGATAGCGCGGCTTCGATTCCCGCACATGACTATGATATTTCCTCTCGTATATTTGTAATTTAGTATAATACGCATTTCAAAAATAAAATTATTTAAAGGCTAATAATATTACCGTGCATGACTATGAGCCATTTGCATCCTTCGGCTCCTGTCATTTTTGGGTTCCGTACCCAAAGTGTAAAACGGGACCCTATTACTGAGACTTCGCTGTCCGTCCGTCCGTCCGTCCGTCTGTCACCAGGCTGTATCTCAAGAACGGTGATAGGTAGACAGTTGACATTTTCACAGATGATGTATTTCTGTTGCCGCCATAACAACAAATACAAGAAGTTGGCCAAGTGCGAGTCAGACTCGCGCTCGTTAAAATTAAAAAGGTTAAAATATGAAGTCTAATGTTGTATAGCAATTGGTATGGAACCATTCGTGCGCGAGTCCGACTAGCACTTGACTGATTTTTCTGTGTCGTCAGTCTAATTAGGGGTTCCTCATCGGTTAACGGTAGCCAACCCATTGCCACTTCAACTTTCAAATTCAAATAGCTATTTCAGTGACTTTGGTTTTTCGGTGAATTATGTCGCTTTGATTTTTGTCCCGCAATAAGCTCCAAGCACACTTAGCACTCTTCATGGTACATTGTGCGATTCTGAGTTTGTTTAAAACGGCCAAAGATAAGTATCATGTCTTAGTGGCTTGAATGACTGGCAACACTCACTGGTTAGTCTTAAGGCTTTGTTGACGAGAAGATTTTACAGAATTTCCCTCACGTTACCGAATTCAATTCTTCGGACGAGCTCTTTGTCGAAGTTAGACCTGCCTAAACCGATCGATCTGTTCTAGGTAGACATGGACACTTCGGGACTATCGTTACCTGTAACGTGTGCAGCATAGTCATTAGATATCATTTTTGTCTTTTGCATTTTCATTCTAATCTTAAACCTGCAGGGGAACTATTCAGTTCAATGAAAATTTTACTGAGCTCTTCAAGTTGCTCTGCCATAATGACTAAGTATATCATCGGCAAACTGAAGTTGAGTGACGTAATGTGGTCTTAGGTTTACGCGACACATTGTAACTAAACAAATTTAAACGGTTTAAGGCGCGTATATTTATTATTGTATTATCTAAGGGGATCAGTATGGACTACACATACCTACCCAAATACTATACCTCGTAAACATTTATAATTGTCATCATGTCAATCGCTATTACCGCGATTGACATGATCACGAATAAGAATGAAATAAAGAAAACGTTGTTTGTAGTGAAAATGTTATTCCCGCTTGGATCTCATCTTTGAAATGTACTAGGTATAGTGTAAAATTAAAGACCTGAAGCCTACCTACGTGGACTATCAATTGCTGTTTATAACCACATTATTGGGCTACCTTATGATTTTGCACATAGATATATACATATTGACATTATAAGATGTCTATATTAGAATAGTCATGATAATATATGTATACCTATCAAGTTGTTTTTCTTTTAATATGAATGATTGTGTCTTTATACTCTTCAACCCACTAACATCGAGTCATACATTGTTTTTTTTACCAATACCTTACATACTGACGTTTTTATATCACGAATTTAGTTAAGCGCTCTGCCCGTTTTTTACAATGATAAAAAATGTTTAGTAATGTTTTGGAATTTATTTGGGCTACCTATACATGCAACAAAAAAAAATAAACAATAACAGTTTTTTTCATGGGGTGAAAGAAACACAAGTAACCAAGCAAACATATAAAATGGTCTGAAAATGGAATTGCTGTTACAAGAAACATTCATTAAAATTTCCGATCTGTGCAACTTGCCGTTCGGAAGATGCTGTAGTTTTTGCAAAGGGGACACTGGCAGCGACAGCGTTTCGCGCTGTTTGCTCGAGCAAACTACCTTCTGCCGAGCCGACTACATAATGAGTCATATGCGTATGACGAAAACTCGGTACCACCACGCGCTGACAACTGACAACTTCACCGTTCCAATCAGTTGTGCGCGCTTCACCAAATAGTGCACTCGTCTCTTGCGCTCGCGCCTATCTATCCACGAAATTATGTCATAGTAGAACTTTCGAATACTACAAGTAATCATTGACGACGTCCCTGGTTTCCTTTGGAATCTATTTAATTATTTATCAAATCGGACACGATGGAAGGCAAATCGGCGGTTGGTATAATTGTTTTCAGTTATTTACGTTTAGTTATGTGATTTTCTAATGCGACTTGGAGTAAAACTGACGTAAATATTTCTCGCGTCTTGGTTTTGCTTCAATGACTGTGATGCCAAACAGACGAATTATTTATTTTCAAGCGAAGAATACTTATTTTGTGAGCGTCTTAGTCAAATGATAAAATATTTTAGTATATATTTTACAACTTGCTTTTATTGGGTATTTTATGGTTTCTATTAGTAAAAAATGGGGTTAAATTTGTTGTTCAATGGGGCGATTTTCATATCATGCAAACTTAAAACTTAACATAAGTATCGCACCAGTTTACATTTTGTAAATAATATAAAACTTAAAATCATTGATGTGTCTAGGAATGGTAAGGTTGTACTTAGCATTTTGTAGTCTGTGGTCCCTACCACAGTCTACAAATTGCTAAGTACCATCCTAGTACACCTTTTTTTCTGGGTTCGTCCACTTTCGTGATTTGTTCAATATGTCCAATTTTGTCTTAGGTTTTCGCGATTGTTACACATAGTAATTAAACAACTTTGAACGGTGTTTATAACGTTGGGACAAAAATAATGATAAATAGTGTAAAGTTGTTTAATTACTATATGACCAATTTTATCAAAATTCGTTAGCCTTCTGTCTTCCTTTTCCACCTGTCATGTTTTGCTCGATTGTCTTAGCTCGAGTCTCGTGCCTACATCTAACCTGTAGTGAAGGATCTCATTTGAATATGCGATTGCGAAAAACTATTAGGCGTGCATGCTTTATGTACCTAACTACATATAATTAATTAAGTAATAGATATATGTTATAGAAGTCATTTTTTCCCAATGGATTTTCATGACTTTATTATACTTTCTTCGAAATTTTCATATCGGAGTTTTCTTAAGGAATGAGCATCAATACCATTGAGCAGTTTTCGCTATTCCTCGTTATAATATTATATAGTATAGTAATTAATATATTTATATATACACTGTAATAACATCAGTCGATTGTGTCGTCTGTAATTCAAAGTTTGTCGTGGACACAGCTATTTTTAGGAAGATATATAAGACCCCAATTTTGTCCGAGTCGACAGTGGTTGCTTACCAGAGTATTGTTGATAAGAAGGGAAACTAATGTAGAACTAATCATGTGGATAAAGTTGGAGCACCATTGCGACCTTGATCAGCTATACTGTTGTATGTGTATAGGTACAATGTAATTTTCAAAACTAAGCGAGAAGTATGAAAATTATAGAGAAAAATTATATATTTTTCTTTTCATTGCGGTATCATGAAACGATCCATGGTATGTTGTATCTTGCAAATTCTTAGAGTTATAGATATTCTGTAATGCAGATGTAATCTTTATCAAAATTGCTTTCGACGCTTTGTGTATTTTTAGCAATTCCTCGTATTAGGACATGAAAATTAAGACCCACTTGAAAATTTAACCCTGTATAAAGAATATTCATGGCGATTTTAATAAGCATGTGTAAAAAGTATCATTAATTTAATTAAGACCAATTCATTACACAACAGTTCATCAAACTTACTTAATGTTACAAAAAATATTTAGAAATCATTTGGCATAGGTATATAAGCAATCTTAGCAAGGATTCCTATACTTGTCCCAAACCAAATGAAGTCGGTACGACATTCAATAGATAATCTTTAATATTTTTGAACATTCCATTTCTTAGTAATTAAACAACTTTAAGTGGTTTATATCGCGTATATTTTTCATTATTTTATCCCGACGTTTCAAACATTTCAGTCACCCCGTGACCACGATCACTGCAAAGTGTTTGAAACGTCGGGATAAAATAATGAAAAATATACGCGATTTAAACCGTTTAAAGTTGTTTAATTACTATGTGTAACAATCGCGAAAATCTAAGACAACATTAAATTTTTTATTGCCAATGGGTTAGGGATGATCTCACCTAATAGTGAGTGATGACTAGGACCTTCGACCTTGTATTGCTTTTAATACGTCGTTAATGCATGGCGACAGATTTTCTACTTGAAGGTAGCTGACAGGGCAAGCTTTTGCAAAATACTTTACCACCATACAAAGTGTTCAAGTTTTCAGGCCTCCTGAAGACTTCCCACAAAGCCGGTATTTGTCTTAGGATGGCCATCTAAAAATCAATAAATCTAAGGTATAAAACTACCGAGACCGACCACTTACTCGAAAGGGGCATTACAAAGCACGCAAGCGCTAATTTTTAAATGCCATCCAGCGAACACCCATCCAAGTTATGACCGCAAAAAACGTTGCAATACCTATATAGTTGATCGTTTAAGAACAATTAGACAAGCTCCACTTAGAGGACTTCACAATACTATATTCCTGTTAATTTAAGTGATAGTCAAGTGACAACAACTTATTGCTCACTATGAAATAAAACTGAACACAAATATTAAATATATATTTTTAAAGTCTCGTGAAATACACACATATTTATTCCTATTCGATTGCTAACGTGAGTTTTTGCCGGTTGATTGGTAATATTTAATGTTTTATATGTTAAAACGAAGCACTTCAATATAATTTAAATAGTAGTATTTTGTTAGTAAAGGCATACCGCCGGTAAAAATAATCGGCCAAGTGCTAGTCGGACTCGCACAGGGTTCCGTACCATTAGCTATACAATTATATTTTAACCTTTTTTTGTTTTAACATGCGCACAACCATTTTTTTGTATTTGTTGTTATAGCGGCAACAGAAATAGGTACATCATCTGTGAAAATTTCAACTGTTTAGCTATCACCGTTCTTGAGATACAGCCTGGTGACTGACGGACAGACGGACAGCGAAGTCTCAGTAATAAGGTCCCGTTTTTACCCTTTGGGTACGGAACCCTAAAGAGCATTTAAATATTAGTATGCCGATCCCACTCAGCGAGGGATAAGGGCTAGCAGAAGATAAATTTGATATAGTCATGAGACAATTTTGTAGATAAATAAAAATTTAAAACATCTATAATACCTACCGGTAAGCAATCGTATTTCTAGCAAGTCGCGGGAAAAAGTAATCCGATGTAGTCTTATATTTCGGGAACCAATAATCTGTTATTGCTATACTTCGCGTCATCTAAATAGAACGCTGGTTGTCAAGCTGCGCAGTACGCGATTTATGGCTCTATTTGGTACCGACACTTATAGCTAAATTATTTAAAACTAAATTATAATTACATTGGTATAAAGTTTAGTTCAAAAATAAAACAATAGGCCTAGTAATTTAGTGCACGAGTGCACCCATGCGCAAACACACCCCTCTACTCTCAACACTCCCAGCGTTCTTTTTACGTGACGCGATCTGTACATCAGTGTCTAGTATACACAGTTATTAGATTAAATTATTGATTATCAAAAAGTAACCATTGATTTAAAAATATCTTTAATTTGTCCAATATATTAAAATAGTCATCTTCAAAGAAATCAATGTCTGACATACGTAGGGAACCTTTTTAAGGTAGGTTACTTTTATGCACATACCTTTACTGTAATCGTCTATTCCATTCTTCAAAGCATATATGGAACACACTTTTTATATAGCTTTCAATTCTCTCAGCGTAACGGTCTTAATCTCCTCTAAAATCGCGAAATGTCTTCTTTTAATAGGTCTCTTCATCTTTGGCAACATAAAAAAGTCAAAACCAAGCCCGGCGAATAGGCCTGTGCAGGCACCATTTACGCGGTATGGTTTTTTTGTTAAAAAAATCGCGAATAAGCTGCTTTGCTTAAGCGGGTGCGTTATAATCATACAATATCTCTTTATTGCAAACCAATTTACAAATAATACACATGTTAAATATAAAAAATAAAAACCCATACAAAATGGTGTTACAGTGGTCGGTCTTATCTTGGGCATGGCGGTATTGGACTATTGGCAATACCGGTATCAATATTTTCAATACCGGAATACCGGTATTTCGGTATTTTTTTCGGTATTTCACTATGAATGTTAAAACGCAGAAAAAATATATTTTCCATGTAATATTGTTTTAGACTGAATGAATATACCTATTTTATAATAATAAAATCATCGTGAAACAGTAATTTTTTCAATTAACTTAATTTTATTAATAATTTTTGGTACTTTTTCTTTTGCTTTTTTTTATTATTCCAATAAATAATCAAATATTTATTATATACTATAACAAAAAACAATCAGATATAATATTAGTTTGGATAAAATTCGTCACTGAAAACTCTACTTCGGATTCAATACTAATTAGAGGTAAGGTCTTATAAAGTTCATCCCAATAAAGTCCTCTATTGCCGCCATTTTCGTAATGTGTCATTTCCGTGTGTATAATTCAATAATGTATCGCATCAGATTTCATCATCTTTCGGATCAGAGTCATTAGATTCGTTGTCTATCATTTGTGAATAGTGTAAAATATCCTTTATGTACTTTTCTCTTTTAGAGATTTGTCGATCGTTTTATTTAATTCTTATTAAATTGAAGCTAAACCGGCACCTCGACGCTATCGCCACAACCAGTTTTGGCACTATTTGCTCATATTGCCGAATGATCGATCTGAGTAGGCTAGATACGCTTTATGAGGCTTATTAAATTTGAAAGAATTTAGAGTTTCTAACTTACCGATTATCTCCTAAATGATAGTATTTTCGTAATATTGTCTCGAAAACGAAAACTACCTACACCGTTCTTACTGTACCAGCTGGATTGTCCACTGCTAAACACAGCCTCCTTCATTAAAGCGGAGTTTGCCATAATGTCCACGCTTGGTAGGCGGCTTGGGGATCGCAGTGTGAGATATCAGTTCATACACAGTTCTTATCACTGTAATATACTCGGAAACACTGATTACCGTATATACCATGCGCATGTGCGTAGTGATAAGAGAATTGTGAATAGAGAACCGAGAATCAAGTGAGAGCGCACAATGCAATTGAGAATATGCGTAAGATAAAAAGATGCACCGCGCGGGTCTGAGGGGCGTGCTGTGTTCGGCGGATGATATGTCATTTTTGTTAAGCTATATAAACAGTACTACCACCATATATATAATACAATTTATGTGCTCACAACAATTGCACGGACACAGTGACTGGTTCCAATCTTAAAATATCATTTTTTATTAAGTAAAAATCAACGTTACCTAATTACATTATGATTTTTTGGTTATTGAAGTCGGTTTATAAATAAATTTGTAAAAACATGAAAAGAAAACGTAAACTGCGCATTAATTGACACCCATAATATAATAAGTTGTTGTTATTCGTATAATCTAAAGCCGCCGTATTGGTTAAGTCTTTGATTAGTTTTCATGCATATAAACTTCTTTTTTATCATAATACCGAATTACCGGTATTTTTCATTCCAATACCGGTATTTGAAAATACTCTAAATAGGCCGATATTACCGGTTTTTCGGTTATACCGAATACCGGTATCCATGCCCTAGTCTTATCGCTATTAAGCTATTTCTTCCAGACAACCTTTGGATGGACAGAATCAGAAATAGGGAATAAGTAGGGGGTTGGTGCAACTTGAAATCGTACACCAAACTTTTACTAGTAGTGTAGGACTTATTATGGTGACTATAATGGTGGGATAAGAACTCCTTTTAAATTTTGATGGCTTCATGTAACTTGGTAGGTAAACAGACAAAACAGTAATTAATACTTTGACATTTGATCGAACTTGACACTTTTGTGGGTTTTGGATCTTTTTAGTCTTTCTTGGGTCGATGGCACCATGGCTTCAGCAATTTATCACATATAACAACTCTGGGTCGAAAGAAACTTAAGCCAACGTTTGCGAGGCCATGTTTTGCGATACTACTTTTGTTGAATATTTGACATAGTTTTAAATTTGGCGATCACTAGGCATACCCAAAATGTTGGTGATAATCGGTTAGCTGACACCAAATTCCTTTTTCATTCTCTAATAGAGATTCGGCAACGGGATAGCACAATTTCTATGATTTTTTGGATGACGTCATCTGAAGTCGATATTCTTGAATAAACCATGCATATTGTCAGCCTCAACTTCATCACAGCTTTTTCATGGCTTTGCGATCTATTATATAGTAGGACAATTTTGACATAAAATTAGCTAACATGCTTGCAAACTGGATTTTATATGAGGCCTTGTACGAATACTACATAATTATAGGTATCGTTTTTAAGTACCTAGTTTTATTTATATTTGTTTACTTTTAGACATTTCGGACTCATTTTATAGGTGAGTAACCTAAAGTTTTAAATTGCTCAATTCTGTTGTTTTTGTTTATTTTATAACAGTCATATTTAAATCGATTTTACTAATGAAGCTGTAAAGTTTCTGACTGGGTCCCACACATCTTACGAAATCGGATGCGATCCACGATTCCATTCAAGACTATAATTTTCCGTCCACCACACAGACGATAGATCGAGAAAATAATATAAAACCTACAAGTCGTTGTTGGTTGGGCTAAAGTATATAGAAAAACATTTTTATTATATAAAAAGTAATAAATCTTAATTATTCTTTTTAATTAAGTAATATTAAGAATGTTTATATGCTAGTAGCTAAAATACAAGTACGACACGATCAAGCAGCGCGCGATTGAGGCGACATTTACGGCCGGCCGCCACTCACGATTCGATTTATCTATTCAATTTTTGATTTGCTTCTTTTCTACTGTCCAGTTTGGAATAATCGTATCTTCCACACACGGAATGGAACATCCGTTTCACTGTACTGGTGCGTGGTAGGTAAGAGTGGCTGATTTGAGTCAAGGATAGCGCTATACAGTACTGCGGACAGGTGTAGAGGAATGTAATAACGCGCGGTAATATATAATAATGTACTGAACAGTTGGAATTTGTTAGAACAATCACTTGAACTGAAAAGGTTCTAGAGACCTAAAATAGTAAGAGCGTAAAAGAGTTTTTACCGGCATTTATTCCACTGAGAAAATTATATTCAATAGACTTATCCTTTTACAGAACCCTAGCATTACTAGCATACAGAGACAGAATAAAACAGGTATACGCAAATGAAGAAAGAAATACTTTTCTTTTTCAAATCAGCCTTTTATTCTATATCCAATGTAATGTAAAATTTAATTAATAATCTTATCCTTTTTAATGTTCATAAAAACCGCCTAAAGTAAAATAGAAAAACTTAGCAACGCAGCACGTAATTCAAAACAATCAGGTATCAATTAAAATTATGATATTTAAACGTTTAGAATAAAATAACTAAACGTAAATACGATTGTATTAAATCAATTAGACCTTAAGACAGGTTGGAAATCCCCAGATTAAGAATCAATAACTCATTAAACATGCTTGAAAATCCAAGACAAAGAACTACTCCAAACATTATCAAGATTTTCTTTGTTTAATTTATTTACAATCGCGATAACATACTTTGTTGTCATGAATGTTGCAACGTTTTTCTTAGCATATATAAATCTGTCGCTAAGCACTTAACGGTGTATTCTGGCAATTGTTCTTGAGAACTAGTAATGCTAGGTTAACTTGAACAGCATCACTTACCATCAGGTGTGATAGTAGTTAAAGCTAGTAAAGCTATCTATAAAATAAACATTAAACAAGCTGTCTTTCTAAACGTTTCTATTTATTCTAACTTTGAAAATGCATTTTGTTGCATCAATTTAATAATAATCATTAATGTTTCGTCTTTAACACATAAGCGGAGAGCAGTAAGGAGTCATAGTCATTATTCAATCAAATTTATATAGGAGGAAAATCGTTAGCTAAATTGAATCGTAATGTTATATATCCTATCAGTATGCTGCGGCTCGTTTCTTCGGTCACGGACGTGTCAAGGCAGTCACAAGCTTCAATGCGCGTAACCATTCCATCAGAACACAACCTCAAATGGCATATAACTGCACAATAGCGAAATGTCTCTGAGGTTATAACAATCTTTTGGAAAGTGAATGTGACAATGCTGTACTCTCTCTTTCCAAGGCTCGATACAAAAGTAACTTCGAATGTTGTTCATATATTTTCTTAACGGTTGCTTGTCAATAAGTTGTGTACGTTATTTTCCTCTCATCTTTAGTTATAGTACTTAAACTGTCAAAAATAAAACACAACAGGATTTTTTACACGATACATATGCCAAAAAACTGGTCAGGTAACAAACAAATTTGTATAAAAAAAAAACTCGTAAAGTTGAAATCTTTACAGTGTCGCTGAGATGGGTGGAATTTTAGCGATGGACAAGTTTTAAGGAATCTTTTCGGGTCGTCTGAATATTTACTGTTTTATTTAATACTTTTATAAACTTATCTGTTTTGCCACGTTCAACAAAGTTTGGCAACCATCGGTCTTTTTACTTTTGTTCTTCTCAAACTGAAATATAAATATATTAGTTCGTAAAACGTGTAAAAAAGTTCATATTATAGTCACATATTCACTTGTAGTTAGTAATACCACCAATTTTTGCTGTTTATTGCCTGACCTCTATTTGTATTTCTTAACAGATTGCTGAGATAAACGCTTTAATATCTTAAATATTGATACCACAAATACACATGATGTTGACCTATCTTTGTATTGATAATGTCATACTTAAACCGATAAAGAATCTGTGATCAATGATAAAGAATTTGACAGTTTCTTTCTGAAATACTGTCATGAATTTGGATGCTTAATCAACATGATTAGTACTCAGACACTTCAGGACAGGTCAAACGCTGAACTATCAATAATAGATAATTATATTGATCAGCATTCTCAGTGCAATTTACGATTGTAACCCAGATAGTTAAACAAGGAATGCCATTGTTTCACATTTTCTACACATGAGTTAAACGGTTACGCAAAAAAATTAAATACGGAACTGAATATAGCAATTATAAACTATCTATAAAACTTAGGTGTGTACATAATATGTGTTTTTTTAAAGAATCTTAGCAGATATGTCTAGTATTACAAAGGTGTAGTTTAACTGATAACGCATATAAAACAATATGGTAAACACAGTCTTAGGATAATTACCTGTACTGTTGAATATCTTGTTGACGTTCTTGATTTGTAGTTTTGTTTGCGTTACTGTTTATATTGTTTCATACTTGAGATTAATTGGAGTATTACGGTCAGTTTTTTTGTACGCGAGGTCAATACCTTCAAGCAGTTGCCAATAATGAAGTTTTTAATCTACCCGATATAAAAACTAACAAAGCACAAATATTTAAATCTTAATAAATGTATTAACAAAATGCAAAAACTTGAATAAAATATATCGAAAGTTAAATTAAATATACACTTATCCCACTAACAATATAATTAAATGTAGAAAGTTTAAGCTTTAATTTAAGGCCCGAACCACTTTTGTAGTTTACCCCGTTTGATATTTTAAGGTAACCCTGTTGTGGGCCTAATTTGCACCAACATCCTACTAATGTCAGCTTAATTATGTCATGAGGTTCATAGGGCAATTCTTTTTCCCTTGGTCACCCTTAATTACATCGAAGGGAAAGGATATTGAAGTCTTTATATTCTTAAGCCGGCAGGAGATGCGCGGCATATATGTTATAATATAATGTATAATAGAAATACTTATGTGTGCTACGATTTACGACCAATTTGAACGACCCAAGCCACAAGTGATTTAAATTGTGTCTATGTGATATTTTTAAACATTATGGTATTGTTTATTTTATAATATGACAGTTTTTATATACGAAATCAACATTAAAACATTACATACACACGTCATTATTTCCAAAATAGGCATATAAAGGCATGATGCAAGATTCTTTCCTGCGAACCCATAACGTTTTATGTTTTTGCAGAAAACAATAACTTGTGTAATTGTTTTCTGGAGTCTTCCTCACTCTATACACTAAGTTTGTCAGTATTGTGTGTACAATTTAATATTACCGATGATGCAGGCGTGTGAGTAAGATTTTATTGTAGTTAGCTAGACTATGATACATATTACATTAATGTAGAAGGTGGCTACCGTGTATGATGGTTGTATTTGAGACGACTAGCACAAACTGAGCAATTGTCAACAGAATTATAATATAGTGCTCGTTTTAAAATGATCTAATGTAATGTAACAGACATGCAAGTTTAATATTATGCACTATTTAAAACAACTAGGTATTCATAGTCCCAAAATAGTAATTGACTCTATACCGACCTGCAATGTTCTGGGCTTTTTTTTTGTTAAAATTGTATAATATCTAAAAATGACAAATATAGATGGAGCGAACATTATACCATCTATCGGGCACATTTTCAACTATTAGGCTTCACTTACACAGAACCGTTTAGAGTAATTTAAAGGCCTTACTTTATTATTTACATAAAATCTGCTTGAATGAGCAATAGTCCCGTGCAAATTACAAGTCGCGTCGGCAAACGGCCCAGTCACTTGCGTGAGCAGTAATTACTAAGCGGCCCGCGGCATCGCCAAAGATTGAATTAAAATCCACTTCAGACCAGTTTCTGGGGCTCGTCTTACTAGTAAGTATTCGGAACAAGACATGTCTTGTCCCAAACGAAGCACTGTAATTGACCGCCTCCGAATTGCTTTTATTAACCCCTCTTAGCTAGCTATATTTGATGAGAGATTGGACGCCAGTAAATTATTGCTTTGATTGCTCTAAATATTTAATCGTCAGTTGCATGTATATACCTATCTTCGTGATTGTGAAATATAGTTATGTAATATGTTACTGTAAAAGCTCGTTATTTGATAAATCTAAGATCTTCTAGTAAAATCTAAGATTTACCAATTCTGTATGGTAACAGTCCGAAATGTTCTTCGATCATCGTAACAGCATTCACTTGGTATTTCTTAGGTTTAACCCCAGAGAAATGGCAAATGCTCAAATATAAGCTCAAGAGCTAAGTCATATGTAGATGCGATAACGGACGAAGCGAGGAGGAGCGATAAATTGTTTTTGACCACAAAAACGCGTGCGCTGAGCGAGCGAAGCGAGTTTGCCGCGCCAGCAGCTGTAAAACGCAGAAATACGGCATTTCAAAATAGTGGCTGCATGCTACTTATTGAAATATTCAGGAAAAATCGTGAAAAAAATGTTTATTCATAATTAATATGTACTTATTTTTATTTATATAGGACTAAGCAAGTTGGCTGATTATGATTTAATAAATTAAAGTTAAAATATATTTTGCATATAGTTTTATGTCCAAAACATTTACTAATTTTGTTTAGTGCAACCTAGTATGTACCAAATTATGACGGTAAAGAGCTGAAAACCATTTCAGTTTATCGAATCGAAAGAAAGATCTTTTACTAAACCATGTTCGCAAATCTGGAGATTTGTAGAAAATACCTAAGACTGCGTTCGTTTAAAAATTGGACCCATATGTGACTTTTTTATAAAATGAAGGTAGGTAAAACTTTACAATCTTTCATAGTAGTATGTCTCAGCTCCTTCTTATCATATTATCATCATATTGCTAGAACCATCATAATTCATTGTAAACTGGTTACGTATGTAGGATTTGTATTATGGTGATTTTGATTCAAAGCGTAGTATCACAGTAAGAGCTGGACGCAAATTCTCTTGACGGGCTCTGTAATCAAATCGGGCTGATCTCGCAAGCAATTTTCAGGCTCAAGTCTCCCTACTACGTCACTGTAGGCTACAATGAGTATCGAACTGATATCAGTTAGACTTACACTGATATCAGTTCGATACTCCCGTGCTAATCTTGTCTTCTCAACTTGAGTAGTGTAAAGAGAAGAATTTGAGTAAGTTGTTACTCAAATACTAAATCAAATCGATAAATATGACATCGTAACATACTGTATTTTATTATTTTATTAACAGACGTTGGTAGTATTGTAACGATGATCATACAACTACCTTAGGTTCTGAAAAGCAAAATGTGAGTGCGTATTGTTTCATCGAGGTGGTAGACTCTTCCTGAGCACGGTTGATCCGAGTGTCATTCCCTGGTTGAAGAGTAAAAGTTGTATAAAATGACTAGCTTATCCTGCAAATTAAAGAGATTACATTCCCGAATCGATAAACTTTCATTTTGTAGCATAATTTTATATTTATGAAGCGCTCGTAGCGAAGTTAGCTTGGCCGTTCTGAATCGATCAGCAAAGTTAAGCAACGTCCGCCGCGGTCATGACTTGGATGGGTGACCGGTGGTGACATACTACTTGAGCGCTTCTGTGCTTCGTAGGGTAGGGTGGCAGTCATTATAGCATGGTGATAGGGCATTTTGCAAATGCCCGCCTGGCTAGCTACCACCCTCAAGTTGAAAATCTGTCGCCAAGTACCTAATGGTGTGTTCCGGCAGCTATCGTTGAGAGCCAGTCATTCTAGGCTAGCCTGAACAACATCTTCGACCACATCATCACTTACCATCAGGTGAGATAGTGGTCAATGGCTAGACTATCTGCAATAAAAAAAAATAGTAATATCATCGATTTATAAATTATTGATGGTAGAAGAGATGTGGGTGATAAGATAAAACATTTTCAATCTACTATATTAATTGACACATTTTTTTTTGTTCCAGAAACTACCATATCCAAAGGCTGTCGGATTCATTGTAACAAATGAATTTTGTGAACGATTTTCCTACTATGGAATGCGAAGTAAGAATTTGTTTATCACTATGATATGAAGTAAAATACATTAAACTATTTAAATAATTAAAAATAGATTTAACGTAACAAAAATGATACTATAAACAGACTATGGTTATGCTACTAGCCATATTAAGTAAATTGACTAAGTCTATAAACCGGCTTTTAGATTCTACCTTCTGACTTTGAAAATGTATTTTGCTTTTTAATATTATTTTGCTTCACTCTACTCGTTCTATTAACTAGCTCAGTCATGCTTTCAACAATAGTTGGATACACAACATTTGTTATGTTGAACGACATCAGTATATTGCAGCAAGTGGGTCCTAAAATTAACATGGAAAACAAAAGTTATGTCCATATTGCGTCCATACCAATAGTTGTTGGGAACAATATTCTCGGAGTTGTTGAAAATATGCTTCCTTTGGAAAATCTAATAGGTCCAAATTCGATAAAGAGGTCGCCCGAAGGGTCCAACATTTTTCTCGCTTACAGGAAATTCGTGTTCTCATTCCTCAGAGCTTAAAGACATATCTTTCACCAGTCAGTGTTGCTAGTGAGGATGTATTCCTTAATTAGCTCTTTTGAACCGGTAGAACAAGAATGCCCGAAGCGATGAAAATTTGCTGAACAACCAAAGTCACTTACAAAGTTACATATATAGATTCTTGAAAAAGATGATCGGTATGGGTTAAAGAGCAATGCACTTCAATGGTTCAACAGTTACTTGGGTCAGACAATTTGTCACGATATGTTCCCATTATATTATTAGCTTTTGAACGGCTTTTGGGGTACCACAAGGAAGCATTCTCAGTTCTATTCATTTTACCTCATACGTGAACGACATTGTAAGCTACATCCTAAAAAAGGCAGAAATTATTACTTACACAGACAACACGGTAGTTCTTTTCTGGTAATAACTGTAATCTAGTATATTGCCTTGCAGAGGGCCTCGCTCATATCACAAACCAAAGACATAAACCTTTTAACATTAAACGTTACGAAGACTAAATACATTGCCTTTTCCAAAACTAGTATCTATAGCCACGTATATATGATGTTAAAAATACACTCTTGTCTACATCAAATAAGAACGAACCGTAATTCTGAATGTTCATGTATTAGTATACAACGTACGAGTTCAACCAAATATTTAGGTTTTACTATTGACGAGAACCTTTAATATGAGAACCATATCATTGATCTATCGGCGTTATCTAGCGTAAACTCGTGTTCGTTATGAAAAAGTTGAGGTACTGCACCCCATTATCCTTTTTAAGAAAAACCTGCCTAGCACTATGGCAGTCATAACATTATTGTGTCTTTGTTTGTGGTAGTGCTGGCAAAACTGTTCTTATGACAATATAAAGATCTCATTGGGTGCTTTAAAACCTTTCCGCCATGCTGGTAATAGCATTTATGAAGAATTTAAAGTTCTAACGGTTAGACAATTATTAGTTTTTAACGGCAATAACGCTTTCCTCAACCGCGATGATTATAACATCTTCATTTCCAAACGTGTTTTCCGTCTCCCTCTACTGCGGTAGATAGGCCACATCTTTACTCCCAAAAAGAGATCCTGCTTTCTCACATATAAGTACATACAACAAAAATTGTAAGCACTCTAAATTATAGTGCAAAGTCTCTCTTTGTAAAAATAAGTCATAAAATTCTTCTCATAAAGAATCCTATGAAGAACATAGGATTTAATTAGTATAAGTTAAATGAAGTCAAAACCGGATGTATAAGAAAATTTCAACCAAATTGCACTCACTACACACTACTTACTACCCAAATATATATTTTCATTAGCACCTATTTATTAAATAAATGTAATCAATCTTTTATTTGCCTTATTTAAAACTTCTATATCTGTTCAGTATTTTATTTTGAACTTTCGCATCTCAAGGTTCCAAGATACAGTCTTTTGCATAGGTTGAGCTCGTTGATACTATATTTCTGATTAATAAAATTGTTGACTGTGTTCTATTATAAAAATGTAATTTTTTTTACTGATTCCGTAATAATTTATTATTATTATTGTTCAGATAGAAGGTTATTGAGTGGATACACATGGCTAATATTTCCTTTACGCCGGAAGACGGCCATTGTTCAAATATCTTACTTTCTTAATTAATTAGGAACTGGTTAGGCTATGATATAGGTATATGATATTTATGGAATTCAATGAAGATAAAAACCTCTAGTTCAAAAATTAAATGTTAATATATAAATACAACTTTTTGAAAACCTGAGATGGTATCCACTCTATAGAGCTTTTGATTATTATATTTAACAAGCTCGAAATTCAATGGCTCATTCTCATTTTATTTACCCTTTTATACCGATGTATGTATGAATGTGCAATACGCTTTGCTCAAAAATATTTAAATAATAGTAAATAATAAATGTTCGTAACAGTATTACGTTTGAGTTTATTTTCATTCGAATTATTACTATAAAATAAATATTAAGTAATTCAACAGGTAGTGAGACTAGTAGTGACAGAAGGTAGTGAGGTATATTCAGTGAGTTATTCCTTCTAAATTAAATAAATACATCAAAATTTTACAATATTTTACACCACCTCATGGTTATTTAATATGAATTCTTCTCCGAGAAAATTAAAGGGAAGGAGCATGAAAGCCAATTGCCAACTACAAAAATCGTCACCTATAACATATATTGCAGTGTTTCTAGCCTATTTCCAGCATCAAAAAGAAGCCAAACAGCTTATGTTCCGGTCAATAATGCGCGAATCAAACACAATAATGAGGATACATTTTTGATTGCATAATCTACGAGAATAAGGACCCGTTTCAGAATGTCCTAATAAAATTTGGGGTTGCTATGCAACACATAAAATAACTGAATAATAAAATATACAGTTGAGATGCAGCGCGTTTCAAGCTTTAACCGATGGATAGGCTAAATCGATGACTGTGAAACGCAAAGATAGTGTTTTATTAATTAAATTTGTTCTGGGTAGTAAAGCCGGAACTTACTCGAACATTCTGAAACAGGCCCTTAATATATCAAAATAATGCATTCCACAAAAGGTAAAGTCAACTTTTAATTACCTACCTCTATGTAGGTACTTTATAAAGTATTGCCTAGTAATTATCGTAAAGGAAATGAGTTTAAAAACTGCAGTTTTTGCGTTGACCCAAAGTGGAATGACTAGAAATTAAATTTTTCATACATATGACTTTTAGCACCATATCGCGGTTTACATAGAGCTCATACAGTACAGTACGATACTATTTATTTTAAATTTTTATCTATCAAATAAATTTACATAGTTCTGTCAAAGTGGTAAATTTCAGACCATTTTTACGACCATTACGGGGTATCTTTAAGAAGTTAGGAATGTAACCAAAATCAAAAAATATTGTTTACTGGCATTTGCAATGCGGAATCCTACAAGAGCGAGGCATGACTCTCACTTTTTTTTTCTACTGTCACGCCAGTTTTTTTATGTTTTTACTGTCTCGCGAGGTCTTATAAATCAGACAGAAGTTCTTCTGCCCAGAAATTCTCATTAACACTATGGAGTATAGATCTATGCCATAACTATAAAACAATATATTAGTATATAATAAATTTCTATCATCCGACTGATTTATACAAGATGCTGCTCAGGCTAACCTTATTAGAATTACTAGCTCTCAAAGACAATTGCCGGAACACGCCGTTAGGTGTAAGGCGACAGATTTTCAACTGGAGGGTGGTATCTAGTCGAGTAGGCATTCTCAAAATGCCCTACCACCATACTACAACAACTATTCTAAGCCAACAATTAAGGATTAATGTTTTAGACAGTACTTAAAAATCAAGTAACGATTATGTATTCTTGGTGCTTATGTCAATTAGACTAGGCAATGCATTTTCTGACCCACTTATAACCAGTTTAAACCGATTAATATAGCCAAGTGTGTCAGTTTCACCATAGTTTGTTTGTTATCGATAAAATGTTTATTTAAGGCCGACACATTATATGGGGAGTGAATTCTATCGTTTCTAAAAATATTTTAATAAATAAGAACTCAAAATAAACTACCACATTCGAAATAATTTTTATAGGACTTTTGAAGTGGTCTAGATCTTGAACAGAAACTGGAATTTTATGAAACATTAATTTTATATGATTTTGGCGTAATATAAATGACATACACTATTTGGGTCAACTAACACCTTTTTTTAATTTAAACCTGATAAGTTATAGTTTGACAACTAAGTATCTCACCGTTACAAAGTGATGATGTGGTCGAAAATGTTGTTCAGACTCACCTAAATTTACTGGCTCCCAAGGACAGCCGCCGGACCATACTGTTAGGTGCTTGGCCGATTCTCTACTTAAGGTTAGTAGCTAGTCAGGCGAGCATTCGGAAAATGCCCTACCACCATGCTGTAACGACTGCCATCCAAGACAACAACCGAGATCAATAGCTTAATGTGCCCTCCGAAGCACGGAAGCGCTGAGTATTAATGCCATTAGCAGTCACCCATCCAAGTCAACCGCGGTGTACGTTGCTTAATAGCATAGACGCCACACCACAGAGTAACTTTTGATGTGTGTAAAAGTTTTATTGGATAATGAGGATAAGGATGTGTGTGTCTCAGTGGAGTCTCAGTGCCCCAAAAGCACGTTTTTTGCTTATAGACATGCCCCGACTTATAATTCCTAACCTGACCCGAAATCCTAACCCTGTCGGGGGCTAGGTTAGGAACTCGACAGAAGAATGTTATATTGTATCTTTGTTATATGTTTTAATTATTGTATTGTTTTATTATATTATATGCGCCATCAAATGGGGGGTATGGAAACTTCTACCTATCCTTATCTTACTTTATTTAATGACTGGTATAATGAGACAATATACTACGTAATACGAGTACCTTTATCTGTAATTTTTATTCATAATTCGTCGTCACCATGGAAGTGTCGTCGTATCAAACTCCTTGCGTGCACCTCTTTTTAGCGAGACTGGGGGTAGCTGAACAGAAATTGTAAAAAACCCGATAGGGCGTTTGATTTTGTTAGTTTATGTAGGAGATAGTTTCTTTTACCGAGAACTATAGCTTACTAGAACTACTAAGGACGCTTTTGGAGCAATAACTATTGTAAAATTAGGACACGTTACATTCAATATCGAATTGTCTTATATAAACTTAGTCTATAGATATAATACTGTCAGGTGTTTCCTTAGGCATACATTGGTACTATTATGTAGACTGTAACATATCCGTACAACTATTACTTCTCTGTCATCGCATGTTAACTATTACTTTATTGGTGTTAACGTTGATAAGAAGCTAATTCTGCGTTTACAATGTCTGTACCTATATCTAGTAATAGGAGAAAGTTTTTGGAATGTTTATTACGTAATTACTTAATAGGCAATAAAATCAGAGGTGGTAGAAATAATCAAAATTACCGCGCTCGCAGCGGAGTTTGCTGATTCGTTCTTAATAGATCAATTAGGTTCAGCAATGTTCACTGCGGTCATTACTTAGATGGGTGACCGCTACTGGCATTTACTACGAACTCTTCCGTTTCGGAGGGCACGCCCGCCTGCCAATGATATTGAAAAATCCTCAAGTAGAAATCTGTCGATCAAGAGAGGACGTGGGACCAGAGCCTACTAAACAATCCCCTTTCTTTGTAATCGCAAAGTCGCTCTTGCTCACCAAGACATACCCCCCAGAAGCGTACAAGCCGGCGGAAGTTCGCTGACTCTCCATCATTGACCCAACCTAACCAAGAGAACAAGTTCCCATTTTAGTTACGTAAGCCTGTTTACTACCGATCAACCGTAAGTAACGGCAATAAACATTATTTTTTACTGAACATAACAACGAGTAGAAAATGGAACAGCAAGGATAAAAGGAAGTCACAAACGCAGCAGCTGATTAAATAGCCATTAAAATGACGTTACCTCCAAGCTAGCGAAGCAAGCATTATTTTCAATCTTTGATGCTGATAAACGCGCCGTTAATATGTATCTTTAATGGACCATTGTCACAATACTACTGAAACAAGAAGCTATGTCGTTAAAAAAAATTGGCATGTCACGCTACGATTTTATGTAAGGGAAGCTAATAAAGTTCAAGTTGTTAGTTACTCAATCTTGTACGTCAAACTGAATAATCTTCTGTGGTGAAATGAAAATACTTAGTACATTACATTACATACATTTTAAACACGTGAAAAACATTTTGATTAAGAAATCCTACTACACAGTTTCTGATTACTTGAACGACAAAAATGCTTGGAAAATTCCGCCTCTGTCAAGCTGTCACCTGTCACTTACGTAATTTAAACAAATATTGTAATAATTGTATATAACACATTGTTAAAAGAATGGCCCCGAGTTTTTGCCCGTTCTTCTCGCAGTAGCTCTATAATTTTTTTGCTGAACGTGGCAGTACAATAATATTTCAATATTAAAATTTGTAATTCACCTTCATAAGAGCGTCGTAGACGCCTAAATGGAATAAATTAATTTGAATTGGAATTTGAAAAAGAGACTGGTTATTGCTGTTGAGTTAGTTACTTTTGCCTCACCCAATTAGATCTTCTTTCAAACTTCATTTAATATGTACCTATGTCTTCTAATATTCCTTTTTGTGTCTATTAGAGATACACCTAACAGACATCTATTTTAACTGGTTTATCCATGGCGAATTCCTTTAATCTTTCCCTCTGTTGACAAACAAACAATTTTATATATCACGATAGGTTATATGATGGTCTTGTATATTGTAATTCTGTTTGTTAAGAATACCAAATTGCTCCGATTTCCCATACCTCTATTATAGCTATGATACCAAATAAACACTAACCTTGACTGGGGCTAAGAGAACAGGATAAATGTGATCAACGTGGCAGTAAAATATAGAATATTTTAGTATTAAATTGTAATTGACTTCCTTAAAAACGCCGTAGACACCTAAATTGAATAAATCATTCTGATTTTGACTTGAATTTGGGACAATTTTGACATTAAAGGAAGCCAAGTGGCAATACCACCAATGTCGAAACACATATGATCATTTTGCTTTATGATGACCCTGAGTCCGATAACTTTTCCTGGTACTTCCCCAGCAGGCTCGGGACCACAGTTGCATTTTCTCTGACAAACTTGCAGTACATCATACCTACATTGCTTGCTTGTCACGTGGTTCAAAACTGCAGCAACCTGCTTGCATGATGCACACACTTACTTTTATATTCGATAAATTTTATTCTCATTCATGGCTCACCGGTACATCTCGGGATATTAGAGCGAACGCGTTCTGCCTTTCTTATTTAAATCTGTATACCGTGTAACATTCTCCTTGTTTTTAAAAGATAGGCACCAGTTAAACCCTTTCATCCAGAATCAAGTTTTTTTCTATTCATATAATGTAGAGTAAAGTCAACTACTTCAATTCATCTAAATAAAATTAAAAACTTCCGTACATTAAAACAGAAATTTTATCCAACCGATGCTTTACGTTGCGCGGCTTTCACCTATACTTAGCTCTTGCACTATTCCAATATTTGTTGGGCAACATTATGCCCATTATTTTTGTTTACTCATTGTTTTTCAAATTTCCTTCCAAACTTTTCCATGCAAACATTTCGTTGGTCAATTGCGACTGCCTTTTGGCATTCACTAATATTCCTTGTGGCGAAAAAAAATATAAATATAGGTATACTATTTGTTAATAAACAAACAATCCGCTAATAATAGGCTGCAGTAGACCTACCATCGCTAAATAAAGTACACATTTATTATTTTTATAGTTAGTTTTGGAAGTTTGTCGCTTGAGAATGTTATTTTTTTAATGCCATAAATATTTTTCTTGCAGCAATTCTCTCATTATACCTGCGAGATAAGTTGGGATACACAGACGATGGTGCCACCGTTATTTACCACGTGTTTACAATGTTCGCATACTTCTTTCCGCTTCTTGGAGCTATGATCGCGGACGGATGGCTTGGACGATTCAGGTGAGACTGTCAAATTTCACATTTGACAATAATTTTAAAATGTTTTCAACATTAATTAAATATAATTTTCTCCATATCAATATTTTTCTATTCTAAGAACTTATTACAATTAATGGGAACCATTTTTTTCAAAAACTTTTATATGCTTTCTTAATTTATTCTATCGTTATCTATTTTTAAGGTACCGTACCCAAAGGGAAAAACGGAGTAATATTAATGTCTAAATAAATAAAACCTTATCCATAGACGAATTTGGACTAAGAATTGATAGGATTTTCATGAAAAATTTTCATGGCAACATTGTCAATATGAATCCATTTTTCTGAGTGTCCCCGTAATCTTAGTAAAAGTAGGTTATCTAGTTAGAAATCTTAATTTTAGATATGTTGTGTACTATCTTAAGCAACAATACTACAATACTCTGAAATATATTTAAAAACTAAAAGGGCTGATCTATAATGTAGTATTGAATTTGAGTTTGTTTTTTACATAGCAGATAGGCTACTATCTAACCTGATGGTAAGTGATGATGTGGTCGAAGATGTTGTTGAGGCTTACCTAGAATTACTGGCTCTCAAGGACAGCTGCCGGAATACACCGTTAGGTGCTTGGCGACAGTTTTTCTACTTGAACCCTCAAGTCTAGTGACAGACTTTATATTTGAGAATAGTAGCTAGCCGGCGGGCATTAACAAAATGCCCTACCACCATGCAGAAAAATTCGGTTATAAGCGCTTGCAATGCGGAGCCCTAAAAGGTTGAGGCCCGACTTTTTTTAAATATATGAAAATTGTCTTTAGTGTATTTCTCCTGGGAGTTAGCAGAGTTGTCGAAACATCCACGTTTTGCCAGACATTTTTAGCCCTATATAATAGGGGACGAGCCATTTGCCATCTACCGGTCATAGTTCTACATTCCAGATTGTGATAGAAAAAAAAATTTGTTAGAAATACTATATTAACTTGTGAAAACTGGGAATCGAAACCCAGGGCCACTTAGGCACACAGAGGTTGGCGGCGCATTTACCCACTTATGCAGCATTGAGGCAGTCTTTTAGACTTTTTACACGACGGCCCAAAAAATGAGTGCTATGTTTTCAGGGTATATGTAGGTATGTATATGTATGTATGTTCGTGAGTTTCTTTATTCCACTTTAACTTCTAAATGGCTTAACTGACTTTAATGTATTAGATATCATTAGACATGTCTTGATAGCGCAAGTGCGCACTAGGTACATATAAGGCGCAAGTGGTACTAGGTATACAAAAAAGAAGAAAAACATCAAAAAGGCGGCGTTAAGACGCCATATTGGGAGATACAAATATTTTCATTCTTCCAATCCCATCGAGTTGGCTATCAAAGCGGAGAACGAATCTATAAATATATATAACTTGCAATTTTAATTTAAATGGAACTTTAAAACTTTTAACGAAAATAAATCATTTGCCGTCGGGTATTTTGATTTTTTAAACTTATGCTTGTTATAATTATATTATATCTAAAATATAATAACATCTCTCTTATATTATATTGAACTTTGTTATAATTAAGATTGCATTAATTGAAGAGAATGCAAGAAATAGGTATGCGGCAAAAACTGAACAAACGGTTGATCCAATCTTTATGTATCACAGAACTTGAAAACGAGGTAGTTGATAAAAAAACAAATTCATAATAAGTAGCTCCTTTACTTTGTGAAATGTCATTGACTACTGCGCAAATCAAAAGTCTTACGAGTACGTTCGTAAGATACGCGTACATAATCGTCTTCTAAAGTAGTTTGTGCACACGCTGCTTACTTATACGTAAAACAGATATCATCGATAGATTACGATTACGTAATATCTTGTTCTGACACAGACTCCAATTAACCATAATACTTAGTACCTATGTTATAACAATACCAACGAATACACATCCAGCTCTACGAGATACGAGTACCTATCGGTATCCGACAGGGACAGAACACATATCGTGTAGTTAATTGCTTTTGCTATTATTGTTTCTTTGATTTCTAACGAGACCATGGACGGGTACACTTTTATAACTACCTGTTTTTATCACTTCTTTTGGTTGTTTTATTTTATATTACTGGTAACTGGTAATACAATACCAGTCAAGGCTGGGTTTAGGTAAAATGTAACAGAAAATATATTCTTAGGTTATACTATACAATACAAAGAATACACCATAGAGGTATAAAATACTATTCTTTTCTGTGTGTACAACGCACATAGAAAGAATATGCAAGAAAACTCTCTATATAAATTGAAACCAGTTTTAAATAACGAAGCATTATTATCAGTATATTATGCATATATACATTCGAATATAAGGTATGCAATTAACGGGGCAAAAATACAGAAAGTTTTGAAATGTCAAAAAAGGTCCATCACGATAATAAATGGTTTAAAAAGAAGAAGTTCCGCCAAATAATATTTTCAAATAAATAAAATCATGACTGTAGTTTCACTCTATGTTTTCAATTGTCTACTAGAAATACATGAGGAAAAAGAAAAGTTACCAAAATATAAGGACAAGCATACATATAACCTCCGCAATCATTACGAATTGTTTAGACAAAAAGCTAGACTTGTGAAAACTAAAAAACAGGGCATGTTTTTAAAAATCACTATGTACAAAATAAACTGCCTCATCAATTTATGGACTTAAATTATAAGAATTTTAAGCAAACAATAAAAATATTTTTTCTCAATAATCCTCTATACAATATTAACGAATTTATGAATATGACGTTATCAGAATCTTCATTTTTGAATTAGGAACAATAAATCCACTAATACAACAAATTTATACTGCCGTTATTTTTTTAGTTATCCTAAATTTATCGCGTACCTAATAATTTTCCATAATAATATATGTAAAATTGACATGATCTTTATCTCTATTTTGTTCCCATGGATTTAATTATTATGTAAATTAATTTTGAATTGTTATTACAAATTATAGGCATTGAAAATATAATTTCTTATTGAATTTCCTGTAACATAGTAGTTTGTTATCATAATTTTCTAGTAGATAACTTGCTTAGTGTAACGTTTACTGTTATAATGGCCAATAAAGATTACTGATTCTGATTATATTTTTCATAATACGACACAGTGAAAAAGTGCGATTTAGTAAATATTTTTTTGTTTCTTTCAGGACAATTCTGTACCTGTCCCTAGTATACGCATCGGGAAGCATTCTTATATCTGTGACTGCCATGCCTCCGGTGCCATTGCCGTCATTGTTAGTATATATTATCTTACCTGACACATGTGAAGTGTTTTACGTTCTTCTAAAGATGTTTGCCTAAATTATTAAATCAATTCTTTCAGAGAATTTACTATTATAGCGCTGCTACTAATAGCTTTTGGCACGGGTGGTATCAAGCCCTGTGTGTCAGCATTCGGCGGAGATCAGTTCAAGTTGCCAGAGCAGGAGAAGTACCTGGGCTACTTTTTCTCCCTATTTTACTTCGCTATCAACGCAGGCAGCCTTATATCCACTTTCCTAACGCCGATCCTTCGTGCTGATGTCCACTGCTTTGGAGAAAATGACTGTTATTCTTTGGCATTTGGCGTGCCAGGGATTCTTATGATTATTTCTATACGTAAGTCGCAACAGTAATTTCAAGTAAAGTTTACGTTAAATTGAACCGCAAGTACAGTACAAGGTTATTATTCATAAGGCCATGCATATTACCGTTATCAGTGTTAAATCTGCTTATAAAATATTACACTTACAAATTCATCATAATATGTTTTGTTATGAATGTTTTCTAGTTTGCTTCTTGGCTGGAAGAAGACTGTACATTATCAAAAAGCCAGCGGGTAATGTACTGGGCAAGGTTTCCACGTGTGTCAGTGTAAGTATAAGTTCTCTTACTTTTATATTCTACTAGCTTTCCGGGCGCGGCTATGCCCGCGCGTATTTCGGTTATCGCGCAAAAACATTAACGTCTTTTTGCGCAGTCGGATAAAAACTATCCTATGTTTTTTCCCGGGTCTCAAACTATCTCCATACCAAATTTCATTCAAATCGGTCCAGTAGTTTTGGCGTGAAAGCGTAACAGACAGACAGACCGACAGACAGACAGACAGACAGACAGAGTTACTTTCGCATTTATAATATTAATAGTACTGATAAGACAACAACAAACGGAATACATAGATTCAGGTGTTACTTTACGGAAATCTATTACTAACATTTTGAGAATTCTCTATATTAACATTATATCTCTGTTGTGCGGTCTCTTGAGTCAAGGTATCTGATGCTGCTACGTTTAGAAGTAAAACTCGTTCACACAAAATTCTAATATATAATTCTTCCAGTTGGACTACGTCGCGTTTGTTGGTTAGTTTTGATGGGAAATTGTGACAAAATCGTTACTAGATAGTTTTCATATACCACAAATATTTTCTAAAATATTTGTTTTTTAATAACGAAAACAGACAAAACCTGTACACAGTATATACCGTAAATTTTTATAGCTAATCAAAATTTATCGATGTTGTGAAGAATAGATAGTGATGCAATGCAACCACTCGAACAGTTACAATAACCACTTCACTGATAGATATATAGCACAGGGACACCGAATGAAATGCCGTATTTTATTATAATTGTCTTTTGTACTAAGGTATATAAAGTGGTATATATAATTATACATGTATAAAATGAAGATAATTCTGAAGTAAAAATTAACAATATAAGAAATGTATTGGTTAGTCCCGTATAAATTTTATGATATCTTCACACATTGATATAAGCAAATTTATTGTCACAATTGTTAAAATTTGTTTAGAAATCTTGTATTACTTAGAATATTATTATTATTACTTATGTCTACAGTATAACAAAGAGATGTGTATAGTTGTTATTGGATTTTGGGTTCACAGTGCTGTTTTCTTCCATAAAGTGTCTAAATTTAAGTTTATAGCCTAATATCTGTAACTGTACCTATGAAGAAAAAATAAAATAAAATAAAATATATAAATATTATATATATCTTCTGAAGAACTTTCTGTTCTGATTCCAATTGTCCAGGTTGTATTAAGTAGGTATGTATTAAACTAAGCAATACTATTCGTAACGTTGTATGGATAGCTAAATAGAGAAACTTTTACTGCGATTTGAGGTTAAATGTCATAGAAAATTTACTTAGATCTAGAGTTTCCTTTTGGAGTACCTACGTGATATGACTGGTTACGTTAATGATTAATACTACTAAGGCCGTTAATGATTAGTAAAGCATGGTGGCTATAAAAACCCCAAAATATCTTAATAAAACGCCTGCTTCAACGCGAGGTATGCAAAGACCATGAATTTCCACTCGCTTAGTTGTCCGCATTTCTCCCTTCCTTGGCCAGTTTGTTAAAGATACCTACTCATACTCGTAATTTAGCGTTCCACACGAACGAACAAATCGCCTCCTGATGGTTAGAGTTTATGACGCTCATCTCGTCATACTTATGTTCTGCATGATACTGCACTGCGCTCGTCACAATGTGGTTGTAGCCAGTACCCACCTATGAAGAGACCTAACATCTTGGGTAAAACATGCCAAGCCACACACTTCATTTTTCAATCTCTCTTTGTTCATCCTCTTTACCTCCGTGAACTAGGTAATAAAAAAATCTCTTCTGACGTCAAAATATTTTCTTTCACTGCACATTGCCTTATTATGCTCTTACCCACGCGTACTTTCCAAAGGCATACACACTTCTGAGAGCTCTTATTTCAAGTACATTTATTCGACTTTAATCTGTCTTCAGTCTCTTACAAAACTTTCACTGCTATACATCAATGTTGCCTCTAACATTCCTGTATGCACTGCCACTCATATCTATTTGGACTAGCTGAAACTAGTCATGAGAATGTGGAGTGCCCACTTTTCTTAACTCTCATCTAAAGTTTAAGATAACATAAATCCTACTTTTATAGTGAATAATTGTATATTTCTTACCCCCCTATTAATCACCCCCACACATACTAGGTTGGATGGATATGGCATTTTGAAGCAATGATGGCCGAGAGCGGTAATAGCTATGGACTGCCGTGCCGTTGGTCCCTGGTTCGATCCCCACCGCCGGCATGAGCTTCACCGCATAGGGGAAGGGCATTTTGCGAATGCTCGCCTGGCTAGCCACTACCCTCAAGTAGAAAATCTGTCGCCAAGCACCTAACAGTGTGTTTCGGTAGCTGTCCTTGAGAGCCAGAAAAATTATAGACAGAGACATCTTAATTCTAATTAACAACTGTATGTCTCGGGGTGACGGTCGCAGTGCAATTCGTTACATGACGAAATGCATCTGTTATAGGCAGAGGCTAATCCACTGATGTTAAGTGGATTAACCTCTGCCTGCCTAAAAGGTGGGCTTCGTCATTGTCACATTTACAAATTTTCAGTAAGTACCTATGTCTAGAATCATGAGAAAATGACTATGAATAAGTTATTCGACGTAAAAAATTAAATGCAAATCAATTAATCCGTACTACGTCATTTATATTTAGATTTTTGGTAGGTACATACATAATATTTACTTCGAAAGTTTTCAAAATTAATTTTGTAATAAAACCATTTTCTTTTTAACCGACTTCCAAAAAAGGAGGAGGTTCTCAATTCGTCTGTTTTTTGTTTTTTTTTTTTTTTTTTTGTTTGTTACCTCAGATCTCTCGACTGGGTGAACCGATTTTGAAAATTCTTTTTTTGTTTGAAAGCTGATGCTTGTCGTTTGGTCCCATTTTAAATTTTATCAATATCGGTCAAGCCATTTTTGAGTTACAATAGAAAAAAATTTTTTTTACAAAAAATGGAACCGACTTCTACACCCAAAAGTGTGAAATAACTTGTCGAAGTCGGTACCATGCGCACAATATTGTGATAATAGGTACTTTTGTACCATCATGGTACCGACTTCAACAAGTTATTTCACACTTTTGGGTGTAGAAGTCGGTTCCATTTTTTGTAAAATTTTTTTTTGGTTCTTCTAATCGTTACTCTCATCTCTTCCTGATTCACAGTTAGAGAAGCTGTCTGAGCTGTCTACCACCATGTATCACTTTATTGTCATATGTGTAAAAATACATAGAAACGCATGCATGATCAACGTAACATAGGTAATCTAAATGATGAAATCTAAAAATACCTTTTTTGCCTAAATATTTATTTGTTTAGACAAATTATATGAAACAGGATTATCCATTATTTTAAACGAGTGTTTTTTGCCTTTCAAAAGGCTGCATTGAAAACGAATCCAACGAATAATGCTAGAATTGTTGCACTCAAATTTGTTCTTAGGGTTTTTTGCAATTGATAACACCAACACTTTGATAACACCAACTTCCGTTTGGAACCCTTTAGGAAATTTCTGAGGTTTCCGTGGTTTTCGCACTCTCTGGGCCAGGGAGGTATTATCACTCTCTGGTACCATTTGAAACTCAGCAATGTGCGGTGATGTTGATCACGTCGACCGTCGTGTTCGAAGCGGTGATCCATCAGGCTACTTGAAATAAAAAGGGGCAGTCGTGTGTACTGATGCACCCTTTTGGCGGCTAACATCCCTTTTATGAAGTGACGATGTAGCGACCCTAACGCGAAAATTGACTTCTGTTTGAACTAAAATAAAAACCGAGACGTGGATGCAGCTCCGTATATTGATCCTTCTTAGCCACAGTTCTTCCTGACCTGCTGACGATATATTAGAATTTACTTGCAAAGTCCGGTCCAGGTGAGTGAAAGGAAAGAATGACTGACCTAGATTGAACAATAATAATTAGATTGCTCATTACAACCACACAGTATTACATAATTATATTTGAATTATAACACATACACACTATAACTAATAAACTAATATTACACACACTTTCATTATGTTTGTGACTACTATAAAAACATGTTAAATTGCAACTGATATGAAATATTATCAATTATCCATCTGCATACTCGTAATTATAAACATTATTGGAACAACAAATCAACATTTGCATTAAAATCTACGTTACAAATGTGAAAATTATTGTGTATTGGTTTCTTCAGACACAAAAGCGCTTAATCTCAAGTTTTTATCACTTTGGGATCAGTGACCGTGTGTTAATCTTCCGCATTGACAAACAATATTTATTTACATTAATCTTCCTCCCAATTTTCAATGAAAAACTGTACAAGTGCATTTTTGAAATTAGTATTGTGCAGCTCAGTTGAAAAGTTTTTTCGTACTTGTTCTGGGTCATTAACACGGAATTCGCTTACTCCATACCTCAGAGTTTGTGTTCAGTAACAGCGATCGATAGGAATAAATAGTATACGATATATATACACGAGTTGCCGCCATGAGCACTGATGACGAAATGTCGGAGCGGAAAGTGATAGTCACAGTCTAAAGATATGAGATTTTAAAAGTAACTATAAAGAACATTAATTTTATTATTCGTTATAGTTATATAATTACTCCAAAAAGTTTATATCTTTCAGTATGGGCGTAATGTCGAAATACTTCAGATACTCCATTTCTTCCCGGATGTAAATTCGTAACCTCATTGTTAGTATGATCGTGTAAGTAATAAAAAAAACTAGCTAACAATATGTCGAGGGAAAACTCCATAGATTGTGCTTTAAACCGACGAATAAATACTCCTGGACCTACTCCTGTCTGGCCACTACGTTGTAACGCAGTTTACCCAGAAGGGTGTACCCTTCTGGACCTCAGCCGACAACCATTCCACCAATATCAAGCCAGCTGATATGTTTATTTATTCACAATGGCACAATAGCATTTAAACTGACAGGTAATAAATTTTCAATAAAAAATAAACACTGATAATACACATATTTTATTCATTTTCGTGTGACTTGACCTGACGTATTATCCACCACTTTGTACGTCAACTGATTTTTTTGTTTTCTTCAATATTTCGTCTCAGCTATAACTTGATCAATTATCCATCAGGGAGATTTTCTCTACGAGCGTGGATTTTTGAACTTTATTAAACCCACTCAAGAATCCGCGGATGACGTACTCGAGACTTCATGCTACAACAACTGAAGCATTTCACAAGTTTTCGCCCGAGAGAAACTTGGTCATGAAAGCTGTTGCTGGTACAAAGACTATTCAATTGTGGATTATGTGACACTTATTTTTTAACCCGATTGCTTAATTTCTCGTGGGCAAGCTCCAAATTGTAAGGGTCACCCCCTTCCTATTTGGTGCCAAGTGTCAGGTAGATAAGTTATGTTCCGGTCATCATAGAGAAAAAAAATAGGCAATTGGCTTGAATTTTCTTTCTGCTTATCGTTTTCCTACACAAATAGGTGTTGGACATTCTTTCGCAGTCACACCGAGGCCAAAAGTATGCGTTGTGCGAGTACAAAGTATTGACTTCTTGTCAATACTTTTGTAAGAAAAGACAATAATTGGGTCATGTCTTGTTTTCTCTCTACGACGACAACAGTAAATGTAACATATACGGCGTTCGTTTTTCAGCACGCAGTGGTTCAATCGTGCAAAAGCAAAGAAAAGCGCCAGCATTGGTTGGACCACGCCAGCGACAAGTACGACAAGGATCTCATTGAAGATATTAAGTCTCTATTGAGAGTACTTGTACTCTTCATACCGCTGCCTGTCTTCTGGGCGCTCTTCGATCAACAGGTACAACTTTTAACTAGATATTTTGGGTAACATTTATTACAAAGATAACTTTATTCTTGTGATATACTGTGTGTATCATGACAAAAGTATTACCATTCATGGTCTGCTATATACTATAAAAAACACTGAATTTTATTTATAATACCACGTCTTTTTCTTATTCGTTTCTGTAGGAGTGCTTTATTCCAAAAGTCCACGCGGACGAAGCATCGGGCAGTCGCTAATAATGAGTAATTCTTGTACTCAATAAACTTTACCACGATTTCTATCTAACTATTTAAAATCTTTTATCGATTTCTTGATAATTTCGTATATAATATCCTTGTCATTAAGCCACTGGCCAAAATTATACATGCAAAAGATATGTAGCTTCTTTTAATATAACGTTTGTTAAATAGGGTTCCAGATGGACGTTCCAGGCGGATCGCATGGAGCAAGATATCGGAGGTTGGACTTTGAAAGCTGACCAGATGCAGGTGCTCAACCCGCTGCTCATCCTTATCTTCATACCTCTGTTCGAAGTGGTGAGTTTGCATTCTTAATATTTACCATAACGGTTCTAATATAACATTACCTTTTTCTATTTAATCAAAAAGAAACTGTCATATACTATATGATATAATATATTATATCCATAATTAAAGCAGTGTATTGACAGTATATATACTCGTATATCTGACATAGTAATTGTATTTACCTTTGATTACAGGACTACACTTAAATAATAAAAAAGAAATAATACTTTGATAGTTTGTTATATGACAATACCACAAATACTTTTCGGTAGAATTTCATCAATCACAACAACGCGGATAATTTTACACTAAGCCCTGAAAATTTTATAAGCCTTTTTATCATACAGTCAAATGATGTTGACATAAATGTTTATATGGTATTTTGATCTTAACTTTTATAAATATTGCTATAGCACAACAATTCAGTATATTCCAAGCAAAACAACTACATATATCGATAGATTGACGATACAATTTGTAATTTTGGTATTAGACTTTCTACTTTTTTGCAGTTATTTTGCAGTCTTTACGTTTCAGAATCGACAAACCTAGTCAATTCTATGACCAATTAATATTTAATATGATAAAAATACAGAAATATATTTGACATCTACGCTAGCATATTTCTAATGCCTTTTGTGTATTATTTTATTTACGTATAAGTATAAGTTTAATGTAGGTATAATGTTACCGTTGAGCATATGCAAATAATTCACTATAGACACATCTAAATCATATTTTTTATCGACTGAAATATGACTTATACCGTTATTTTTCAGGCTATATATCCATTTATGACTTGGTGCAAACTTATACGGAAGCCATTGCACAAAATGGTATGGGGAGGCATCCTCGCAGCGGCGGCGTTTGTCATATCAGGAATTGTAGAACTCAACTTACTGGTACGAATTTATATATTTGCTATTCATTTGTCTGTAGTTCCTTAATTATGTCTGCGTTGTAAAGATAAGATCACATTTTTTATATTGTCCTTATGTAGTTAATACAATAACATTGTAGATATAGAGACGATTGCATTTTGTGTAATTACGAATAATTAGGAGTACCTAATTTCAAATGTAATTTCTTTGTTTTGAGATGAAAATAACGCATGACTATAATGTAACTGTTCAATTATTTTTGAGCTTGGGCTATATTACAGAGAAATGCCGATAATTATTGCGATTGATATCATAATTTGTAGAAGAAAAAAAGTAGTAAGATTCTATATCCTATCTCATTATAGCGATAATCTTCGGCATTTTAAGGTAGTGTTGCCTAGGCTTAAAAATTGTTAGTATTTTTTTTCTTTTTAAAGACTATTTTAATAGCTTACTTGCTTCCAACCGCGATTTCACCAGCTTGGAAATCTTTGATACCATTCCTCCGCGTAAACTAAGAGTTAAAAAAGTATCCTGGTAAATATGATGGTGATAATATAATATAATAATGCAGTAGCTCTGAACCAGGACCTAAGGAATACCTTTGAACCAAATTTAATCAAAAGCCTTAGTTTTTTGGAGATGAATCACAAAGTTTCCCATTTAGAATACTCGTATTGTATTGTGATTTATGCAGAATATTTTACTCATATGGTATACTGGATTTTTGCTTGTTGCATAACATAATTTTATTTACAGCCTACTTATGGAACCCCTGTAACGGAAGGCTACTCGCAACTGCGAGTGTACAACGGATTCAACTGTAATTTTACATTAACTAGCCTTGACCTTAACAATAACGCGACTGCAGACATCAATATTGGTCCATTGTCGATGTATGAAAACTTAAACGTAGACGTATCAGAGTTTGCAGAACTGCCTTATTCTCTCAGAGGAAACGATGGCGACTGTGCGGACATCGCTTACACGTCACGTATGTTCCATTTGACGGGAAAAACTGCAAATTCTTACTTCATCAACGGTCAAGGAGTCTACAACTTCACGGATAACAATGACAAGCCCGTCGACAGCGCCCGCGTCAGGTACGCGCATTTCGCAAACTGTTTCACAACTCGTCGTGTTCTGTACATTGCTCGTAATAATTATGATAGATGTTATTCCAAAATCTATACATTTTCATTTCTGATCTGGCATCCACTAGTTGTATTGCCTTGCTTATGTGCAATACTTTGTCTTCTTCTAAGGTAGTTGGCGGCCATGTAATATTTCCCTTATACGTTGTTGGCGTAGGATTGCTAAATTTTGCGAAATTGGCCCATAATTCTGTAATTTGTTTGATAAAATATATGTCCATATTTTGGTCGCGAATAATCTTTGCGTAATTTTCCCAAATCGGTTCGCACCTCAGTAAGTAGCATATTTCGTCACCACTTGCTGCACCGCGCACTTTGAAATTTACTCCGGCGACTGAAGTAGCCTTCACTGCATTCAGGTTACCATTATAATTAAATTTGTAAACGAACATTTTATTCTTGCTTATTTCCTTATATTTTTGTATGAAACTGTAGATTGGGTACGTTATCAAATCAGATGTATATTTTAAAAAGTTTTCAATAGATTTCTCAGTCACCTTTTCTTTGAAGTAGCTCTCTTTGATTTTACCCGCAACTTCATTGTATTTTTTGGACATGTACTTAAGCTTGCATCCAATTGAAAAGGGGACTATGAATTTGAAGTGAGCTCCAAATAGTTTGAGATAATGTGGGTTTTGCAGAAAAGGAATAACTTCTGATATACCTTCTTGAGTGTTGAATCCTATTAAAACTGGTTTACTTTCCATACCTGAATTTATCATATACTCTGCAGGCTGTAATGTTAGCAAAGATTTATTAGACTCTTTTTCTAGAATGGGTAAAAATGGAATCAATGGCCTTTGAATATTTGTCATTTCAACGCTGGTGTAAATCTTTTGAGATGATTCTATGATTGCCTTAATTGGCGCAATTTTCACATTCTTATATCCGTTTAATCGAAGGTTTTCTATTAAACGTGTCTTCTCCAACAAATGGTTGCCTTGAAATAATGGCGATGAAAACATGGCACCGCTGTGTAATATCATTTTAGTAAACAGATTTGCACGTTTAGTCGTCAATAGTAACGCCAAATATGTGGCGGCACTTCCACAACCCATTACAGCTATGTTGTTTTTGTGACCGCCAAATTTTTTTATATTTTTTCGTATCCATTTTAAAGACATCACAATATCTTTCAATCCCATATTCGCATGAGAGTCGGTTTCGTTCACTTTTAAAAATCCAAACACACCAATTCTATGAGCCACAGTAACAAGAATCACATCGTTGTCAATAAAAAAATCAGGTCCGTAAATGTGACTAAAACTTGATGTGAATCCGTATCCATGTATCCAGACAATTACTGCTTTAGATTTAACCGTGTCCTTAGGAAGTGATGGCGTAAAAATATTAAGTCGAAGACAATCTTCATATCCGTACACGCCACTCTTGTGGACAATATGCCGCTGAGCGCACGCTCCATGGTATTCTGTTCTTGCGTCCAACGGATGTTTCCATTTCTTTGGTGCTTTAGGATCTTTGAATCTTAATTTTCCAACTGGTGGTTGAGCATACGGAACTCCGTAGAACGCGAAATAGATCTTTCCATCAATTATTGTTTTTAGTCCTTTTCCTAATAATTTTCCTTGTCCCACATCTACTTCAACATCGCTGTAGGCAATCACATGAAATAACATATGTAACAAATACACAAGTGCTCGATACATAACTAGTACTCAGAAATGTTTATCGAAAGTAAAAATGTTTTTTTCAAATAACATACGTACATTGCTAATTAAATTCAGTCAGCTGTTGAAATGTTTACAATTAGTCTTTGATAAAACTACCAGGGTACTCGCATTCAAATACTGAATAAATTCCCATAAGAGATGCTGTAAGAGATAAAAAGAAGACTTATCTCACTCGGTAGCGTTTTCAAAAAACATTTGAAATTCCTCCTAACAAGAATAGAGAAAATTAAAATGGTTAGTTCACGCATGAATGTTATGTATTTATACATTTTCTTTGATTGCCCCAAAGTCGATATTTAATTATTCCGATAAACTACTTACATTCGACCAATGGCTTCAATGTTCTTTTCTGTGTCTATATACTTATTTCCTTAAAATTATAGAATCGATTAAACAGTCGAGTAAAAATCTCACTCAACACACTTATAAAGAAAATATTTTTTCAAGTGTTACTTCCTACTATACATGTTAACATAATTAATTTAAATTTATTATACAGGTGGCTTTTTGTAACCAGCAGAAATGAATTTTTATACATTTTTATTTCTATACAACCGCATACATTTTTGTCTTAGCTGTGGTTACCAAAACTGAACTAAAATCAGTAACACAACAATAATACCTAAACAATCGATTGAGTTGTATTGCAATCTAGTAACTTCATCTCCTTCGTATTTTTCGTCAACTGCTGGATAGGCAGGCATTTATTTTGAGGCTTGTCGGATTGTGTGATGGATGGCATATGTATAAGAGAGTGTAGGAGTGAATCTTAATCTACTACCCCACCAAGTAGAGAAAGATGCTTCCGGCCGGTAGTTTTTCTAGTACCTACTGTCCTTGAAGTATTATAATCAGTCGACTTTATTAGTCTAGAGACCACGCTATAAAGTGATTTTTCATAAATATAGAGACTCATTGATTACAAACAGGCAAATTGTTAGGTATCGTGCATATACCGGCAACCTTATAACCCCAAAATTATATAATATACTGACGCGTACAGTATTTATGTACTACTTAGCAATTTCATGAAACTATGACAAAATTTCAGGTTTTTAGTGAACAGTGAAAGCGAGGCGAACATTACATTAATGAATTCGAAAATGAAAGTATTGGTGATGACAAACAGCAGTGACAAGTCGCAGTTTTCAATATCTAAAGGTTTTGGAAATGTTCAAGTCGATAATCAAACAGTATTAAAAGACTTCAGGTTCGAATCCGGTGCAGTCTACACTATCAATGTATATAATGACTCTAACGGTGTTTTCGTAAGTATAATACAATTTTTGTGAGTCAGCGTTAAATTGTTATAACTTTTATTGTGCTAAAGAACTGTATAAACAGATAATGCTTTACAATTAGAAAGTAGATCTGTCATGTACTCCATAACAGCTGTATTATATTTACAAGATTCTGTCTCCAGAATCTTGTTTTTGAGACCTAAGTATATGTACATATATCAACTGAAGCCTTTGTTCATATTGCGGAAAGAAATCGTGGTAAATCATATCATATATGTATATACTTAGGTATATATTACGGTTAACATTACGTTGATAAAATCTTCAATGACACATTTATTTCAATTACTCATAATACACTCGAGAGCAATGAATCCGGGTCACTTAAAGAATCCTAAAAATCTCGGAAACTAAAAATGCTAGGTTAATGCAATAAATTGTATTTAATAGACAATGTAATACTCCTTAAATGAAGGTATTAAAACTTCTTAGTTATTGTAAAGTTATATACATAAAAAAATCAAATTTGAAAAAGGGCCACTTTCGAAGATGGAACTACGAAATTACAGCATTTGGTTTTGCTTTTGTTTGTAATCTGTCATTTATGTGGGTACATAAACCATGTTGATAGTGCTCTATATTCATTATTCAAGCTGAAATTATGTCGCTTACGCCTGAAGAATGCACCAGAATACTTACAATGCTGGAAACCGGCCGGAGTCAGCGCGATACAGCCAGGACTGTCGGTGTGTCGCTGTCAACAGTATAAAGAGTTCTCCGACGTTACGAAGAAACTGGTTCTAACCTACGCAGACCAGGAACGGGCAGAACCAGGTGTACCACAGCACGAGAAGACCGATACTTGGTGAACACCATGCTTCGAAATCGCTTTCTCACAGGAACTGAACTCACCAATCAGTTTCGACGCCTCGGAGGAAGTAACCCAAGTGCATGGACAGTAAGACGTCGGCTTGCTGAATCTAACTTAAAACCCCTTAGACCTGCAAACGGCCCTAAACTGGAGCGTGGGCATCGTATTTCGAGACTAAGATATGCCCAGAGCCACGTAAATTGGAGTATTGAAGATTGGTCAAAAGTTATGTTCTCCGACGAATCAAAATTTATGCTCTACAAGCACGATGGAAGACACAGAGTGTATCGAAGACCAGGGGAAAGATTCAAGCAAGCATGCATCGAAGAAAAAGTAGCCTACGGTGGTGGGTCTGTACTTGTGTGGGCCGGAATTTCTTCTGAAAGTCGCACAGAGCTGGTGATCATAGAAAACGGCTCTTTAACTAGCGTAAGATATGTGGAAGAAATCCTCAATGATCACGTTGGTCCATTTATGGTCAATTTAGGTGAGGATGCTATATTTATGCATGACAATGCCCGACCTCATACAGGTAGGATTGTGAATGACTACCTTCAAGAGATGAACATTACTCGTATGGAGTGGCCAGCGCGCAGCCCGGATATCAACCCGATCGAGCATGCTTGGGACGAGCTAGGCAGATGCGTAAAACAACGAAACCCTCCCCCAATCACGCTTCGTGAGCTCAAAATTGCTCTCACAGAGGAATGGGAGAATATTCCCCAAAATCGTATAAGGAACTTGGTGTACAGCATGCCAAACCGCGTAAACGCAGTAATGGAAGCACGAGGAGGCAATACGGAGTATTAAAATTCAAGAAAATCGTAATAAAGTTCAAAAATTTCATGTTTTCTATTTTTGTTTTAAGAACGTGCATTCGATTCACGGCTAAAAGTTCGTATATCTGCGTTTTTTCAGAGTCAATATCGTGACAGTGCAAGCAGTAAATTCTATGAAAAATACTATTTTGAAAAGGTCTAATTCTATATTAGAGCACATCAGTGAAAAAAATAATAATTTGTAAACAGTTTTTCTAACCGAAAGCAATTTATGCAAGCTGTTTTCCGGAAATCTGTCGCAGAGCTGTTTTTCAGGTCGAATAATACTATTTTAACGTGACATAGTATTTTATATGATACCTTTATTATGAAGAGTATGAAGCCTCAAAGTGCACTACAGAGCTATATTACAAATATATTATTTATTATGTGTCAAAAATAAAATACTGTCGTGGCATAAAAACGAGTTAATCGGTCCACTTTAACAATTTTTTTTACCTATTTCCCGAAAGTATTTGTAATTGGCAGTCTAATTTCATAGAACAACAGATATTGCTTAATATTTCAATATTTTTTCCTGCACGTTTTAGGGACATTGTAATTTAAGCTGATTTTTTCAAATAAACCTATAAAATCTTGCGCGCATCCATTGTTCGATTAGTACGCGCCGGGCCTTCCCAGCGAGAGGACGCGTCGCTTGCTCGCTTCCCCTCCCCCGCATCCCGCGCGTACCGTTTTGTGTCTGCAGGCGATACGGTTCAATGACCTTAGCCGCAAGCGTGTCTAGCTCAAATTGATACTTGGTAAGTAATATTGTATGAATATTGGTGATGAATTTGTTTTGTGTGAATAGCTGAGGTAGTAATGAATAGATTCAGGCGTTACTTTGCGGAAATCCATATTTAATAATAACAAATACTTTTAAAAGTATCTTCAAAAAACATTAAATAATATTTAATTAAAACAGTTAAAAAAGCATAAAATTATATATCTGTCGGAATTGTCACTAGACATATAATTTTATGCTTTTTTAAGTGTTTTATTAAAATATTATTTATTGTTTTTTTTAAATACTTTTAAAAGTATTTGTAATTATTAAGCTGAGGTAGTTTTGATAAAGGTTAATTTCTTATGTATATTATTAATCCATTTTATGATTATTACGTGATGGTGTTACTTACTGTCTTAATTTATTTTCTTTCAGATATAAACGCAAAATGTTCTAATCTAGTAAGAACAATAAATCTTTGGCTTGCGCTAGGAAAGCAAAAAGGTTAGTTATGTAGAGTGTACCAGCTTATCAGTTATATGATGATATCATGATATGTTAGGATGGTAAGGGTCTAGTATCTGCCATGCGAAAAGGGAGGGGGGTGGTTGTCCCCCTCCCCCATGATACCCTTCCCGAAACAGGGTAATGAGTCATTGCAAAGACAATCAAAAACGAAGAACAAAAAGATATAACTTTTGAGGTTAAGTATGAAAATTTTTGATGACAAGTTAAATGCTCTAAAATTCTTCTGGCGCATCGCCGGCCGCTGCCGTGTTACGCTCGCTTCGCTCGCTGAGCGCGCGCATTGTGGTCAAAAGGCACCTAACACTCCTCCTCGCTTCACTCGTCGTCGTACCTAAATACTTTGCACTAGACTAGTATGGTTTGGATGGATATTATGTTTAATATTATTTCACAATATTTAATTATTTTGACAGATTTTCAGTTATCTTAGCGCGTCATTTATTTGGATATTTACTTATATTTACCAGAAGATATGCCCATTTTTTTTAGACTAAAAAAAAGTCATTGTTTGACGGAAGTCAATCAGCCAGAAGCTAAACAATCAAGTTATTCTAATGATGCACCAAAATGTAATGATTCAAATGAAGTAAAGTTAAATGAGCCCAATGATGGTAGTGTTAGTACATATTATATTAAAAATATTTCTTAGTGATATAATGAAACGGAATGGATTTTAAAATTAAACTTTATTCGTTATGATTCTAGGAAATGTTTTTGTCGCTTACAGAAGGTCTGGAAGAGATAGAGGAAAAAACTCAAATGCAAAGTGCGACAGAGGAATATCCAAACTCTGATAATAATTAGAATGTCTGAATTTACCTGAATGAAATAAAAAAAAAAAACATAAATTAATACAGATCGGAAGTATGAGTAGCATTTTTATTAGTAATATTCAATCAAAACCAAAAAAGCCCAACTTTGTAAGCACTCTGGAGTTAAAAGTATTAAGGTTACCAATATGTATGTGTGATTTCAATTATTTTTTTCAGAGTGTAGAATCAAATGCATCAACCAGCTCACCATTCCGGATTGTAGGCCGAAGGATTGTTGATTTTAATCACTTTTTTGATAGATTGAAAGCCTTATCAGATCACAACCCAGGCTTAGGGTGTACATTAAGTAATATACAAATTATAAAAGAGAAGCTTATTGGTTTAGAGTCAGTCATCTACTTCCAATGTAATATGTGCAACGAAAAATTTGAAATCAATTCATGTGACAATTTACCGGTTGATATAAGTTTAACTCATGCTGCTTTGACTGGTGCAATGTTAATTGGCTGTGGACAGACTAACTTAAATGAGTTGTTTACTGCAATGGACCTACCAAATTTAAACCCTAAAACCTACAAGAAGTGCCACAGTGACGTCTCCAACTGGTGGGCAGCTGCTGCGGAAACTAGTATGAGAGAGGCGGCTAAGGAAGAAACTGAACTAGCAAATGAAAACGGAGATATTATAGATGGGATTCCTGCGATCACAGTTGTGGCAGACGCGTGACGGTCTAAAAGATCATATAGAACTAATTATGCCGCCGCATCAGGTGCTGCTGCGATTATTGGGCTAAAAACAGGTAAAGTTTTATATATGATGGTAAAAAATAAGTACTGCATAATATGCGCCAGATCCGTAAAGTAGTTTTTAAAGGCTGTATATAAACCGTTATCTCAATTAGCACGCCATGTGAGAACAGCAAAAGATGTTATTCCATATCAAACACCTGGTGTCTACAAGATTGACTGCAGCTGTGGTAGCTCATATATAGGACAGACTAAACGCACTATTGCAGAAAGGGTCAAAGAACATATCGTAGCTGTGAAAAATCGGGACACGCATAAATCTGCAATAGCTGAGCACTTAGTGGAGTCAGGACCTAACCACTGGATCGAGCTACATGATCGAAAAATTATCTCCACTGGACGGCATTCTTACTCTAGAATTGTACGTGAAGCGGTAGAAATTAAGAAGTACAAAAATTTCAATCGGGAAGATGGATTTAAATTGTCTACATCGTGGAATCCTGTAATAAGAAAGTGCTCGAGTCGTAATTTGCCGTCGCGTGCAAGTTCCGATACTGTTAGTGTAGTGTGTCGAGGTGACAGTAATAAAGACACTAACGAAAACCAAGCGGGGGTAGATTTAAAACGCTCCCGCTGTTCCTCAAGACGATGACACCCGCTTATTCAGTCTACTCGTGACCACGGTCAATGCAACTTGATTGAAACGTCGAGGTTAGTCAAAATATTATTTTGATGTTAATTCGTGCGTGGATAGACCCGTCAGTAATTTAGAAACATGAGCTCCACATTAGGTGATAACACCAATAATTTATAATTCAATTGTTTTTATTTCTAATTTTATAAAAAAAAGTAATTATGTACATACGATTTATTTCAGCTAAAGAAACATTTGCTTGTTTGCGGTGTGGACAGGACCAGAATACCGTCTGAAATCAACCCGAATCACAAGAGACGACGTATTCTGGTCAACAAAAATGGAGCCGAGATTATTGAGTTTTTATGAAACTTGTCTTTTGCCAGAGCTCATTGACCCCAGGAAAAGTCACTCCATGTCAATAAGAGACTCCAGTTTTTAATGTTTTTGCTAAAACTTTGTGTTTTATTACATATACCTGATACGCCCCGCGAGTTAACACGCGCCTTAAAAACTTAAAAGTAATAATAATAATTATATGTTATTCTAGAATATAAGCAATAACAGCACTAACTTTTTACCAGTTATTACATTAATCGCCATCAAAGTTTTCTACGGTAAGATTCTGTTTCTTACTATGGAATTTGTTTAGAGTTCACGCGGCCTGAACTACGCGTTAACTTGGTCAGCTATGGCTCGTAAACTAGTAGTCTAGATCGTCATTATAATCTTGTTTGTAATTTCGTACATTTAGGTACAAATAGGACCTTGAGTTTTAAAAATTTTGGGCTTCGTGAGTTAGAAGGGACATGCAACTCAAAAAAAAAAGTTAGCTTATTGCTGAATATTTCGTAAACGCAAACCAAACAAGAAACTTCATTTTATACCCCAATTGATGGGGTATCTTTTTAGGTATGAGAGCAACTCGTAATATTTTTACCTACATGTGCCAAATTTCAATCTTCTAGTGCTAATAATGTCTCAATAAAATGGCTGTAACATACAGACAGACGGCGAAACGCACATGGCAAAACTAAACTAAGGTTTCCTTATTTATGATAAAAAATGTGTCAAAACAACGTAAGTTTTCATGATAAAGTTTCCTTGTTTTACTACGGAAACCTAAATAAAACTTCCTTATTGTTTGGTGCAGCCCGCACTTGACCGTTATTTAAAAAAATATCCTTAATATCATCTCACACTTTAAGCTTTAGCGTTTGAAGGGATAGACAGACATACGAAAACAAAATGATTTGGCTTCTATAGATAAAATATAACGCAACCATTAATTTAAAATATATTCAATGTACCTACAGATTTGGCCTGTAAACAGTTTTATTATAGTAAATAATTATATTCACAACATGAAACCGATTCAAAATTCAAGTAAATAAATAAAAGTATCAATTTTTTTCGCATCATAGCGCTCTTGCACACATAGATACTATCGTAGTGTGCGTCAGAGCTGAGCCGTTCGCCGCGTAATATAGATCGCGCAGAATTTGACTTGCGGTAAAACGAACGCACGTTCTTAAGGAGAGATCAGCAGTTTTTTTCTTTATGTAATTTTGTGTTAATAAAATGTATGATGACTCATATTTTTTTTACTTTCATTTAAGGAGTATTACATTGTCTATTAAATACAATTTATTGCATTAACCTATCATTTTTAGTTTCCGAGATTTTTAACATTCTTTAAGTGACCGGGATTCATTGCTCTCGAGTGTAGTTTGCTGTAAAAGCAATTTATTTTTCTTTGTTCAATTCTTATTTATTACATTAATAATAAAACAATCACCTTTTATAATAGGAATAACTTTCAAGCCTATTGTTGTAGTTCTATTCGTAATAAGCTATTGTGGAACAAATAAAACAATGGCAGCAAACCTATGTTTTGCGTTGCGCTAATTTGATAATATATTAGATAATGTGACAAGAATACAATTACGAAAGTGGGTGTTTATTTCAAAATACATAGAACATTTTAGTAAATTTTATTATATTTTAGTTATTGAAGTATTTTGTAATGACCTACGAGCACAATGCAATGCAGTAATTAATGACAGTTTTTTTAATTTTTTTTTTATTAACGGTAAGTATCATTGACAGTCTGACCACATAATATTTTGTCAGTCGGGCATTTAAATGGCCAAAAATATTTTTATTGTAGGTATATGCATTTTAGTCCATTTGAAAGCCACAATTACTTAACACGAACTGTCAAACGCATTCTCAGCGAACTTCAATGTAAGGTATGGTTAAAGACGATTACGGGTACAACCTATACATATTTGATTCTGGAACACCAAAATGTTGCAAAATGTTTTTGGAGGAGAGTGTTGACATCTACGACACAGTTATACGAGTATATTCTTATATACTTCTGAATTTGTCATCGATTCTAAAATGATCATAATTATTATTATTATTTTTGCAGGTGGCCAATGTGGTAACGATAACGCCTCCGAATAGCATTCACATTTTGTGGCTGATACCTCAATATGTGGTTATGACGATGGGTGAAGTGATGTTCTCGGTGACTGGGCTCGAATTTTCGTTTACACAAGCGCCATCCACAATGAAGTCGGTACTGCAGTCTGTTTGGTTGCTTACTGTTGCCTTCGGAAATTTACTAGTCGTCCTCATAGTTGAAGGAAACTTTATGGATGCTCAGGTAAAACAGTGTTTAATTATAAATATTTTAATGTATACCTCCAGGAGGCAAAACGAAGCTCTATTATTGTCACACGTCGTCTATCTATCCGTCAGTCTTACCGTATGTTACGGGTTTTTTGGGTCGTAAATGGAATGAGTTATGGTTTGTAATTTGGATATTCAGTGTATAATATGGACCAAAAAATGTATTCACAGTTTGAAATTTTAACATATTATTTTTTATATTACAGAAGTCTCACAATATTTTCAATATATTTTGTTTTTTTTCTTGTCTATGCTAAGTGATTACAAAATATGTTTTTGATAATCCGATCTTGGGCTTTATTAAAACTATTTTTGAAGCTTTTGGTCGTTTTATAACTACTCAATGAGGACATTGCCTTGCTACGATTATTACGTAATTTAAATATCACTTAGCCATAAAGTTTAATGCTAATTTATAGACCCAGTTCAATTCAGGTCAAATTGCCTTATACGCAAGTTTCTCAATCTAATAATTTGTTCGATCAATCTTTAAAGTTTACACAGACTATTGATAATCATAGACCTCAACTTATTTATTATTTTATTATTATTATAATGAAAGGTTAACCCATTATTTAAATATAATTGATTTCTAATTCCTAAACATTAAATGGACTATCGTTTTGGGATTATTCATACTTACAGATACGTCTTAATTAACTATAATATCTACTAAAATCAGTCTTTAATATGAGTTTGTGTAGTAATGAAAGGTATATCTAGCAATATTGTATAGATACGTAGATCTTTCCATACAATCGTAGTTTCTTCATATATTAAATACTAAGGGTCCGTTTCAAAATGTCCTGATAAAGTTTCGGGTTGCTAACCGACACATAAAATAACTGAATGATAAAAATTACAGGTAACATGTAGCGCGTTTCAAGCTTTAACCGAATAATAGGCTAAATCGATGATTTTGAAACGCAAGGATAGTGTTTTGTTTAATAAATATGTTCCGGGTAGTATAACCGGAATTTATTCAAACATTCTGAAACAGGTCCTTAGTGTTCAAACTCGGTGATATTTTCCTTTATAGCCGTATATAGGTGTACCTACGCTTTTGGTCTGCCAGTTATTAAAATGTTGGATAAGGAAATATTGGTTTTGTGGTCAACTTAGTCCATAGATGGCTCAATCAACATTTTAAGAATAATAGATATTCCTTTGGAACATAAAATATCAAAATTTTCGTAGCCGTGATATCAAAGGCTAGGCTGGAATGTGACAAAGGGACTATTAGTAGAGTGGAAGATTCTTGACATATAAAAAAATACAAATGAAATGATTAATGTAAAAATAAAATTAATGCGAGTCTACCCCGCTCTATTGCTATCATCGATGTGTTCCAAATTCAGAGATATTTTTCAATTTCTTTGTAATACGAGTACATATTCTAATTTCTTTCAATGATTAATTTTACAATTTCCAATTTAACAAGTTCTTTAATTTCTTACCTAGAAATTGTAGAAACTCCTAAATCAGAGTAAATACAAATTTATACAAAAAATCAAAGAAGTAGAATGTAATAATTTTAAAATAAACTATTCTTTCTGGAATAAATATATAGATAAATACATATAACACTGGGCTTAAAAATGTTTTGTAAATTATTCGGATGATAAGAGTTTTTTCTTCTACAGATTATTCTTTCCATTTTAGCTTCTTTAAATGTTAGGGTCACCTTTTCTTCCGCTCAGTAAAATTTTGACCATTATTATTTTAATCATAAACATTTTATATTTAAAGAATCTATACATCGCTTTTACTACTTTTTTATTAAATCGAAAGTGCCAACTTTCTAACGCCTTCGCAGTCCTGTGTCGCTCATTAAAACAACTTCTTGAACATCAACTTTTATAAAATATGGTACCAGTTATCCATTACGGTATATTCGCTGTCTGACGCTTCGTTTTAAATATATAATCATGCTTTAGGTATTAAATCAATTGGCATTAGGCTTAAATTAGATGTAAATCACATAAATGTTCTGTTTTGTTTATCTACCAGCATACTAAAATAGTTTCCATTTCTTCATATTGTTTCTGAAAATTTTAAAATCAGCCTTTTACAAGTACTCTACCGGATCGGTAGCTCCAATATGGGGGGTCGTGACTTATATGTGAATTCGAAATAATTGCACTGCTCAAATTATTATAAACGTTTCGAAACGTTCTACCATTTAAACTGAATTAGTTCCCTATATTAATTTAAAGTAATTATGTTTTCTTCTTCTTCATATAATAAAAATAAATATTAAATGACAAGAGGTACATAAAAAAAACATAGTGACGGATTCTAGACGACATATTTTCAGATATTTTTTTTTTAAATTCCGAACCATTGGCTGACACCGTTCATCGTAACGAATCGTGCGAGAGAAAAATATTATTGAAAGTTTACGACAATAAATCACAGGTGTAAAAATACAATAGAAACCATCGTTTTCAGTATTTATTGTTGAAATGTATGATTCGGTTCATAATACACCGAAACTTTAGATTACAAATAATATTGGTTTTTGAGATATGTCCCGTAACAAAAACGGTCTAAAACTGTCAAATTTAACTCTCCAGACCGTGATGTCATACTTGCGAGGTACAAAATAGTAGATTTTTATAAAAGGGTCGAAAGGAATCAATTCCCATACGTGGTATTAAGCCTTTCACCGTGTTAAGCACTCAACTTTTCATTTCGAAATTAAGAAAAGTAAAAAATTGACGTTTTTCTAAAAATATTCTTTAAAAATTATAACATAAACATACTAAAAATGAATTGAGAGGATAGAACTGTATTTGCGACATTTTAAATAAAATTTTGTTTGGTATATTTTCGGGAGGCTATAGCCCGAATAGGATTTGATGACCCGTGTTAAACACTCTGCTTTTCACTAATAATATAAGGAATATATAAAAATATTAAGTTTTTATATTATGTATTTTGGTTATAATAACATAAGCAGTACCTGTGAAATTTTGGGAAATTTTTGCTTATTTTTTTATGGTTCCCTTATATTTATTTGCTACCCCATATTATTTATGTTTTGAGCAAGTTCTTTTAGCCTTTACGTAAACCCAAACATAGTTATTATTATTTGTTTTATAACAACAAAGTATTTTACATCGAAAAATGTTAGACATATAACTTTGTATAAACCAATGGTTAACATCATTACAAGTCATTCAGGCCCTAGAGAAGGAAATGTTTACTATTCATTTTTCCCGCCCTTAGGTGGAAAGAAGCATCTCCCATCCGATACTCAGATCAAACAAACACTACTTTCCGAGTAAGAGAAATGAAAAATGTATTGTTCGGGTTACTTTTATAAAATTGAACCCCTGAAAAACTATAACCTACATTGATTTTGTAATTCAATATTTTTTTCACTAAATATCTAAATGTCAGGTTTGTAATTCATTTCGCTTATGAGCTGGAGACCCGTGACATACGCATGGATAGACAGACAGATAGGATGTTTGCCCTTTCAGTACGGAACCGTCAATATAGCAATTTAATTAATCAAATTTCAGATCTAAGCTCTATTCCAAACCCCAGCAAAATTTACTAGTAATGGTACGTTAATCACATCATGTCTGAAGGCTGTAGGTAGGTATAGTCACCTACACATGGTCCTTACTACATGTGGTAGATGTAGTACCGTTTATACCTTTAACAAAAAGGGGGAAAATCGTTTCAGACTCGGTTCTTGTATGATGTTGATGACAAACTTCATTTTAATGTTTTGTTAATATTATTTTTATATAAGTAGGTGATGCGATACGACATTTATTACGACTCAAACAAATCTACGAACTGATCAACGCGAAAACATATGCCACGTAGGTACAGCTACTAATTGATATTTTTTTTGATGCATCACATAGCGTTGCCGCGTTTTTTTTTATGGGATAGGAGGGCAAACGAGCAGGCGGCTTACCTGATGGTAAGTGATCACCAGAGGTCTCGAGGATGCGTTGCCGGCCTTTAAGAAGGGAATATGCTCTCTTGTATAACGTAGGTTGATGGGTGAGGCAATCCTCAATAGTAACACGTATTTTACAAAAGTAGGTGACTATACCTGTCTGTAACAGTTCTAAAGACAGGATGATGGACGGACAGTGTAGGATTAGTAAGGAAACCTAAAAAAAGTCTCATTTACATTGTTATTTACAAAAAAGACAATATTTACATAATAAAACCTAGTGATGCTTCAATTTTAGTATTGTATCTTGATCGCTTACTAGTTTAAGTAGTATACCCGCTCGATTGGGTAGGTAGGTTTGAGTATTGACATTATGGTAAATTGAAAAATGCATTTTGTTCTTATATAATGTAAAAGTAACAACGTACAAAATAATCCTCGTCCGCATCGATTGACGTCTTACGGCTGACTTACAAGTATAATAAAATTTAAAATATCAATCGGCCGCGCCCGTGAATGGCGATCAAACCTGTTGAAATTCTACCTAGAAGGATCTAAACGGAACAAACAGAGTTTTTTTATATATACCCATATATATAAAAAAAACTCTGAACTATCGCCCGTAGTACACCCGAAAACCGTTGGTGTTCCACGGGAGATTTTTTTCACCCGTGGAACACCCAGATGTTCTACGAGGTGTTCCACGGGCAAGTACCGATAATCTTAACCTAAGGAGATACGAGTTACCTAATTAAAAATAAAAGTATAACTCATGTGTGGCTAAAAACTATTAGTTTTGTTCTCTAATACCGAGAAAACGAAGTGTAAACCGAATTTAAGATTTTAATAGAAGTGTTAGCATAATGTGCCACTGCACCAGCAAATTACGATAATGTATGGTATAGAAGATGTATTGCACGTATTTTTTTTTTATCACAACATTATATCTGGTTAAAAATAAACGAATGGCTATCCTTATACGCTACACATATTACAAAATTAATATACCAGTTAATAGATGACTATCATGGAGCAAAATGATTACCTACCTACTGACACATTGTTAATTACATTTGCGAACTATGGAAACCTGCAACTGACTTTCATGATGTGCGGTGTCAGTCAGATTTCATGTTTAAACAGGCGTATCGATGTTTATTGTTTCGGAATTTGTTGTGGTAATTATGAATTATTAAGTGTAAACGTGAAAGCCTATTAGTTGAGTCGCGAAGCATTGTTTTGGAATCTAAAATCCTGGGTTTGAACAATAACTGGGAATTTTCTACTAGAAAAAAATAATATCAGTCCAGAATATGGAACTATATCCAGTAGATGGCAATAGGTTCGCTAAGTACAGCGCACCAAAACATATCTCGAGAAAAGTCGGTCGGTGTGTTCTATGTGTACATTTTTAATTATAGGTCTTATACACTTTCAAAGTTTAATTTGTGTACATATTTTGTTGTCAGAACTAGGTAATCGATTAAATTTAATGATGATGTAGCAGATAACAGATACACTTATGTTCCTTTACTTTATTTATGTAATTTATTTAAAATCACTGGAGTCACCCCATTGGGTGCCAGTCTAGAACTGCACCTCCCCTGTTTCTTTTGCAGTGCAAAATACCAGAATGTGGGCTTCTGAAAAACTGCCATTTTACACATTATACCTCAAGGTTGCCCCGTGGGGTGCCGGGCTAGAATGTCACCCCCCCCCCCCTCATCTCTACCCGTGGGTATCGTAAGAGGCGAATAAGGGGCAGAAAACCAGAAAGTGGGCAGCAGCACTTTCTGAGAAACTGATATCTCACACTGCGATCCCCAAGACGCCAGCCAAGCGTGGGGATTATGCCCGCCCCCCAAAATGGGTGAGGCTGTTTTCAGCAGTGGACAATCCGGCTGATATAGTACAGTACAGTGACAGTAGGTTCCCAGGGATCGCTGATGATTCCGAGATGATTTCCGTAAGGACCCCCCGTTAACCATCAGGGAAACTGTGTTCAGTCGTGGACGATCTACCTGATACAGTACAGTACTCAGTCAACGAAATCTTGGGATACTTTTCATGAAATAAACATCTTATATGTGTTATTTTCAATGTCTCTACACAAAGATCACTGACTGCATGTCATTTCTTGTTTTCAGTGGAAAGAATTCTTTTTATTTGCCGGACTGATGTTGATTGACATACTGATCTTCATGGCGATGGCTTTACGTTACAAGTACGTTGAACTGCGGTCCAGCGAGCCTCACCTCGCCGTTGAAGAAATCAAGCTACCTTATAAACCCAACGTAGACGCTAAAGCTAATTAGATTAATAATACCTATTTGTTACTAGACTTATTATTAATATTATATGAACTTTTTAATACCTGAAACATTTTTTAATTGTCTTTAATTAAAGATAAGATCTATGCTAAAAAAAATTTCAAATACTACCCCCCTCAAGTAGAAAATATTATGTCGTCAAGCACCTAATAGTCTGTGCCGGCAGCAGTCCTTGAGAGCCAGTAAAATTACAATCATATGGGACATCAACAATGTATCAGGGTGGAGGGTGCAGTGCAGTTCGTCACTTATGACGAAATGTATCAGTTATTTACGACGAAATGTACATCTGCCTGTTTCCGCTTAACATCAGGTGGTTCTCGTGCATGTTCCGTCACAATCACAAAAAATAACAGAACTTACATAGTTCCCGTTATATTTCCGTTTTAAAACCAAAATATATTCTGGATTTTCACTACAGCTAAGATTAACAAAAACGGTATATTCAGAATGTCTTCCATTGAGTGCATAAGTCAGCACGTTTTTTTAAGATTACCTAGCTAATATACACAAATATTATAATAACATCTCATTTAGACGACCGAAATCCAAGTAGCCAAATAGAAAGTTACAACACTACTAACTAGCCTGACCATAAAAAATATCCTAAAAGTGCAATCAGCTACTGGCAATTAGAATGGGGTCATTTGTGTGTGTATTTCCCACAGCACACGAGCGGGGATGCGGCGCGCGACCCGTGTACACTCGTGTCGTGGGTCGATTCGTGTGACAGCGGTTAACCCCTGTCATGAACAGCCTGATGGGGTCGTTTGACTATGATTCTCAAACTTCGTACATTAATTGCAATTTATTATCATGATAATTGCAATTTATAAGATACTAGCGCCCCGCCCCAGCTTCGCACGGGTGCTACCTATACTGATACTAAATATACTACAGAATGTCTTTATATACAACTCTCACACCTTTTTGTCATTAGACCATACAAGCATGTTTTTTAAGAGGTTACTCTTAAAAGGTTAAAGGTCATCACATCAAATTAGAAACCTTTAAAGTTATCAGTGTTTCTCTAATATATTATGCATGTTATATACATATAAACCTTCTTCTTGAATCACTTTATTTATTAAAAATCCGTTGCGTAGTTTTAAAGATCTAAGCATACATAGGTACAGACAGCGGGAAGCAACTTTGTTTTATACCATGTCTTGATTAGTGATAAAACTCGGCATACATGCAGTGGTATCTTAAAATTTTACCCAGTACGTCCGAAATTATGATTTATTCTATACTAGCTTCCCGGGCGCGGCTCCGCCCGCGCGTATGTCGGTTATCGCGCGAAAACATTAACTTCTTTTTGCGGAGTCGGATAAAAACTATCCTATGTTTTTTCCCGGGTCTCAAACTATCTCCATACCAAATTTCATTCAAATCGGTCCAGTAGTTTTGGCGTGAAAGCGTAACAGACAGACAGACAGACAGACAGACAGACAGAGTTACTTTCACATTTATAATATTAGTACTGATGCCAATGAAACCTACCCGGTCGTATTTTTTTTTAATTAACTCATAATTTAATCAAATAAATTATAATCGGGTAAGCAGGCATTGGACAGCAGTCGCCCTTGGTGAAAATCGACAACGCAGTCACCGGTGGAACTATATGGAGATACTCTGTACATGAAGACACCCGGATTATAGGTGAACATAGACACTAGTAGGAAGTTCCATTCCGATGTTTACGCGTTATGAAAGGTGAAACGAAAGCGCGCCGTTTTCCTTTATAATATAGTAGTATCTTGATGTAAGAAAGTAGATAAATTGATCACACATATTCGAAATAAAACCTGTAAAACCTGATATACTGGCAACTTTGCGTCTATATTCGATAATTTAATATTGCTGATATTTGCATATCGGCAACCAATATAAAAACCACTCGCAAAATGCCCTACCATCATATTCTATAATAACTGCCATCCTAAGACAATGATCAGAACTGATGACGCTTAAAGCGTGCTGACGCAAGCCCGGAGCGCTCAGTAGCAGTTACAGGCCACCATTGGTCACTCATCCCACTAAAGACCGTGGCGGACGTTGCCCAATCTTAATATTTGATCTCTAACCGATATAGGCAAGCTCCTCTGCGAGCGCTTCTATCAATCACAATTAGTAATGGAATCGTAACTAAGGCTTTGAACTGGTATGTAGTAGAACAGTTCTAAAGATCCCATTTTTTATCCTTTACGTTAACTGGTCTCGTGTATAAAATTAAGTTTGGGAGTGCTATGTGTAACACAGCAGGTAGATGAAACATTTTCTACTTGAGGGTGGTAACTGACAAACCAGCATTCGCAAAATATCTTAGTAACAATGAAAAGCATCGAGAATTTTCTGGTTACTCTCCTCTGACATAGCTTAACGACTGTCATACAAAGACAATAACTGGTAGGTACCGACTAATCCACGTGGCCTCCGAAGAATGGAAGTGCTTAGTAGTAAATAGCACTAGTGTTCACCCATCCAAATAACGATCGCATAGAACGTTGCATAACTTATCTGATCGGTTAAGAACGATCCAAGTTTCACTACTACCGCTGCATATTCTAGTCTTCTAGTATTTTGAACTTTGTGTTAGGAGAGCAGTGTTAGGGTTAGTACGCATTTGGGCTCATGACAATAAACTATGTGGTAAAATAAAACAAAAATATATTGAAATGTGCAAATAAACCCTATTCATACGAGACTCCAGATATTTTACGAGACTAAATAAAAAAAAATTGGTCCGTTCGGATTCATTTCGAGGCACCTTAAACGACACTGAGGCCGTCGTATTTATAATACAGCAACTCATAACTGTAAACAAAGTAGTTGAACAACCTATTGACAGTTGCAGGCTGCCAAAATGCCCCTGCAGCTAGAGGTGAGTGCACAATCAGTTAATAAGAGATTGGCTGCATTTTTCCGTTGTTTTACAAAATACGATGGGATTCTGGTATACTTACCTGAAATTCAACCGGAATATATTAATGTAAACATAAAATAAGTAGAATAGTAGTACCTTCTTTCCCGGACGATCTCGCAAAAAGTGTCCTACTGCTACACAAATAGTTTTTACTAAATTAAAATATGAAAATACGATAAGTAAACTCACAAAAAAAGAAAACCTCACAATGAAAGTGAAGTAGGTTAACATCCATTTATTTCTTGACAAACAAGCAGGTGAGCTATTGTTTTACAAGACTTATCGCTGTACTTTTAAATACAGTACACACTCCAACCACAACATTAAAATTACATGGTTACATTGTATTTCTTGCCCGAGCCACAGTATTCTTAGCAGTAGCTTCTAGTATTATATCTAGTATATTTTCCATACATGCAAACTATAAGCGTATCAGTTTTTCCTTGTTTAATGTTAACTTTTATGTCGTCTACTTAGTAACTTCTTAATTTATCGCGACTTCACTTCAAACTGTCTTTGTATGGTCTCATTAGTTTTTTTTGAATTTATACTACTTCTGGTTCAGGGGCCAAGCAGCAAAATTGTAATTGCTTCTATATCCATTGTTTCAGATTAAATCTTGGCAGCCAGATAGGCAAATGTGATTAATTAAACATTAATAATATAGTCATTGAAGTTTAAATTTATACAGGTAGGGCGACACGCTAATGCCAATTCTTCTTGATTTACTTAATATCCTTATACTATTATAATATATATATATGGTAAATACATAAATATATTCTTTAAATATATATTATATTGTAAATATACAAATTCGCCGGAATATGCCCAGATTGCGAACTGTGAAGTGGTCCAATCTTATGTATACCTTGGCTCCTTAATCACGAACTATGGCGGGCGCATTGATGAGATAAAGCGACGCATGGCTATTACAAGGACATCTATGGACAAGATGAAGAGAGTATGGACGAATAGGAACATTATCAAAACCACGAAGATCAGGCTCGTGCGAACACTCATCTTCCCCATACTTCTTTACGCTTCTGAAACATGGACTTTGCGAGATGTGGAATGGAAGAAAATAGACACTCTGGAGATGTGGTGCTGGAGAAGGATGCTTGGAGTTTCCTGGACTGAGTTCCGAACAAATATATCCATACTCCAAGAACTCGGCATAAAGCAGCGTCTATTCACAACAGTACAGTCTCGCATACTTACCTTCTTTGGTCATGTCTCGAGCGAGGCGTGATAATTTGTCCATAGAGTGCCTAGTCGTACAGGGCAAAGTGGAAGGTACCAGACCGCGCGGAAGGTCACCCACTCGATGGACCGACCAGATAAAGAAAATTGTCGGTAACCCTTTAAATGAGTGCGCCAGGATGACCTGAAGCAGAGAGAAATGGCGGGACATCGTGAGGCGTGTACTGTCTGCCCCCTCCACCACTACATGACGACCATGACCGCTCTACCAAGAGCGTATCGACTTAGAAGAAGAAGAAGAAGAAGAAGAAGAAGAAAAAAATATTCATTGTGTGTGCCAGAGCAATATAAATATTTGAGAAACTGTGTTCTTTGATGTACCGGATCTGCCAACGACTTGTTAATAATTGCGTATAACAAATGGTTAAATACAACAAACAGACAGACAAATACGGGTTGGGGTGATTACAATAGGACCGATTCAATTTCCAGGCTATTGATTCAAACAGATTTAAATTAGGCAACTTAGGTAATTCATCAGTACCTACTTTTGATTAGAATACGTGAAAGTAGATTCAAGAAAGTAATCAAATACCGCTTATGATTTTTTTTCTTGTCATTGCAATTATTTAGTCTTACTAAAGCCAAAATTGCCACGGAAACAAATTTGCACTAAGTAAATATCAATAATATAATTAATATTTTTACCTTACATTATTATAACGAAATGTAAGTTGACGACGAATTCTAGCATACATTATAATTTTGAATCCGTATTTGAATATCAATTTTCATTCAGGTTGCACTTTAACTATTTTCATGTATTCCACTCTGACAGACGAATTAATATTATGCATTATATAAATTAAGAATTTGTACCTTCAGTACATAAGTCATTTTTGTGTTATAAAATACCCAAAAAAGTATTTTTTTATACACACCTTAGGCAATCTTTTTAGGGGATAAACAATTGAGAACGTAAGTTTAATTGCGCATCGTACCTACTCGCATACTCGCTTATTTATGTTATGGCCAAGCGACAAGACAATTAGAAAAGAATTTGCCTCTAGCCTCCCGCCTGGCTAGCTAGGCTTATCAAAGTGTGTTCCAGCAGCAGTCCTTGAGAGCTAGGAAATAAAATTACAGGCACATGAGACTTCACAAGACGTGTATGTCTCACGGTGATGGGCGAAATGCCGTTTTCTAAAGTGTAGTTAATACACTGCCCGCCAAAGAATGGAGGCACCTTTACGTCCACTGAAAAAGTCTACACGCGGTACTTACAACATTTTAAATAAATAAACCTTACAAGTTTATTGAACTTTAATTCAGAAACTATCAAAATATAGTTAAATTATATAGATTATATAAAAAAGGGCCGTTTTAAATTAAATACTTTATTGGTAATAATTAAGGTCTAAAGAAGTTTCATAGTCAAACTATGTTACTGCCACTTAATAAAGAGTATGTATATAAACAAACTCAATTCTAAATCCGAAACTTATTATAATAATCACTTTTTCAGCTTGTGACTTTTTACCTACTTTCCGCGGGTTTGCAGTTAAAAGATTATCAGACAACTAAAATTCACTACTCGTTATTTTTATTAAAATAATATGTATTTGTCACAAAATCCTGGCTTATTATGACTCAGAAGTCTTACAACACACAACTTTGTGTCTATTGTAATGGTAAAAACGCGCTAAGAGCTTGTAAAAATATAGTGCTGCTGAAAGAGGGATATTAACAATGGTACATTCTACAGCGATTAAACACGAATCGTTCATCCGTCCACAAAACCTGGGCTCGATATCAAGAGACAGGTTCCATTCAGAGAAGGCTTTCTAGGAGAAAACATTGCACTCAACCACGAGATGACAGCTTTTAGTGTCTCCGGCGCTGAGGAACCGCAAATGCAGTATACATATACCTCAAACGAAACATTAAAGATGTACGACGAGCACAAGCTAGCTTGTAATAAAAATAATAATAAATGGCAAATATACGCAGTCGACGACCAGCTCAGGCCCCCAAATTGAATACTTATTTTTAAACCTAAAAAGAAAGTTATAACTAACCACCAACCTTTATGATTAAAAATGAGCCTTATACGGTAAAAACATGCGGAAAATATCTTGGTTTGAGAGTTTATAGCGCTCTTACGTAGAATACTTATTTGGAACACCAAAGGTAAGCTGTAAAATACTATCTACAATGTTTTAATAAAATCTCATCTTCTACATCGGCTCGAAATTTGGGATAGCACCCCGGAAGTACTTATAATTTTACAGAATAAAATTATGATATCGCTATCTAATTTAATTACCCATACCTCACTAAAACTACAAAATTTATGAATGCATTGAATGGGTGGTTATTTCAGTACGAGCATTGTATAAGATCGTATGATATAAATGCATAGTTTAAATCTATCTTTAAGCACTGTTCTCAACTCAGTGACTGTAATGTCTTATTGGGAATCTTATTTGCTTTCATTGTCTTAAAAACCATGAATATACTTTCGGGGTCCTCGATCGTACGTATGCATGCCTTCTCCAGCTCAACAAGTTCTATAATATGCAGAATCCACGTCGCTTTTATTAGCTCAGCTTTTGAAGTACAAAAATGACGTCTGTTGTCCCTCTTCCAAGCTCACAAACTATAGTTCTCAATCGCTTCTCTTTTGCATTGGTTCTGCTATGCTTTATTCCTACATTTTATACCAACCACCACTGTTGCTTTTAACAAATACAATAGCAAATTGCCACGTCTATCCATCCATTTTTTTTAAATATGCTTATCTTAACATAATTATAATATATTCAACGCAAGCAGCGGCACACAAGTGTCCGCACGGCCCACTCTCTCTCCTAAGGGACTTAAGTAATTACCGAGCCTCTTTACATGATCGTAACTTACGAGACCTAGTACAAGCCACGTGCCTGCGAACGCTATGCGATTGTCAGACAGAAGAACCTACCTGCATTTCTTTGACACACCGGAAGAGTCGTGGTCCAAAGCATAATTTTTTATAAATTTACACTAACTTTGACTGCCAAATCTACTCCAAAATATCTTATCGATTGTGTTCCTATAGTCTCAATGGAAGGAGCCATAAAGCCTAAATTATAATATAACAGGTCCATTAAAATACTTACGATAGCAAGTAGTTATATAGTTTAAAATTTATTACAAAATAGCTGAGCTCTATTTAAATTATATACTTACACTATATATGTACCAGAATAATATTTTACATTAATTAAATATAACCTAATACCTAAAAAATAGTATTACATACGTCTTAACTACTTACGCAGTTTATACTATAAACTAAATTCAGGCACCTTTATGTGATGATAACCCTTTACAATTGATGTTATTAAACTTAAAAATATTTTCTGATTTGAATATAAAATGAAAGTAAACGGTCAAGTTGTTCTCCCATGCCCACTTATATGGCAACGAATTCTTCATAATATTAGCAACCAGCACCAACCCAATCCCAATCCAGTAATATTTGGCGATACGGATTAATTAAGTACAGTCAGAAAAACAGTTTTAGAAGAGGCGTCACTTGTCACCGTCAGTCGTCACTCGTTTCAGGCACTTGGAAACACGCGACAGTCGCGTGCCGGCACGCGCCCGTGGCTACTTCACAAAGAACCAAGTACCACGTGCACCCACTCCCCAGATAATCTCTCCGAAGCATATGCACGCAAATAAATTAACTAAACACAACCATTTGAATAAAAAGCGTGGTTTACTTAATCTAGTTTTGCGGATTTCGAGTTTAAGACTCATGAGAAAATTTTAAATACATTGGTTATTTGAATTAAATCAAGCAGTTTGGGACTTTTAAGGCAGAGTTATATTGTTGTGTAGTGTTGTATAGTGGGTATATTTTTATGTATCAGACCACACAGGATTAAATTATTACATATCAGGGAAGTGGCGATATAAAACGAAAAGAATAACTAGTGAAATATGATGATCAGTTTCAAGGTAGATATAAGGTTCATGAAATATTGAGTAACTATAGGGCGCACTGCGCTTCTCTAAAAATCAATCTCCGTTTCATACAATTTCTCTCAGTATCCTAATATCGGAGATATTATAAAAAAGTTTGTACAACTATCATGTAACCTTTTGCACTTTCCAAATTAACATAAGCAAAATTTCGTACATGGATATTGTTATGATCATGACTGTGTTTAGCAATAATGTTCAAATGTACACCGAACACCCTTCAACCCATTGCATAAATACGAGCTGACTAGAGATCTCACGCGTAAAACTATCAAGCATGTTCTTATAGGGCGTGGTTAGCCGCGTGAACAACGCGTGGCGCGACTGGCGGCAATCGCCCGCGACAAATCAATTACAGGGTCGAACGAGGGCCGCGCTTCCGAAACAGAATTAGCACCAAATTATAGTTCTCGCCAAATTACTTGTTTATAGTAAGAGGGTGACTCTTTAATTTATAGATGTGACCGATTTCATCCGTTAAAGTACAAACAAAAATTATACGCTTTCATAAAATTACAAACATCACAAGCCTGTTTCGTTACTGGGAATTTTCTCACGGTTGTCGCACTCTTGCGAGGGCGCATAAAAGATTTAGCTGGATAGAAGAAGTGAAATTCAAAGAAACTCAATATTTTATTGGGTAACATGGCTCGTGAACTTACGTTCACTTTAGATAATATAACTGCGTTTATCATTACTATACCACTCTACTGCGGAATATCTTTCGAGAAGCAGAACGCAGGGGATGCTCGACGTAGTGGGATCAGTAAAGCAGAAAACGCTCTCGTAGTGGTCACTGCATGCAAGTTCATATTAACAAGGTGAGGTGGAAGGGAAATATGCCTGGACGGTGATCCCTAGAATCCAGCATTATCAAACAATTAAATTCTTATCTAGATTTGTTATTGACTACGGCAAATTTACGGCACAGTTTAGCCACGGTAATGTTATTAGCTTTCTTGCCCTGAGCCGCACTAACGGGTTTTCGTGTCATGGTGTATAAATGTCCATAAAACCTCCCAAGAGCAAGAAGCAATAGTATCTAGTGCAAAACGACTAGTAATTTATGTGGCAGTCATACATGAAGAAGTGAAAATAATGCAGTATATATAATGTCATATTAGGAATGAACAATATTACAATGTCGAAAAGACAAATTAGCGGTAGAATTATAGTAAAAATAGGGAGATTAAAAAAATCAAGCATAACACAAAAAAAAATCCTAAATAGAAGTGTTTTTACTTCTATTAAATTATATTACAATAGTATCAGTACGTAGTTTTATTATATGTTGTATGGTATTAGTATCTTGTGCAAAACATAGATAAATTAATCATTTCTCAATGGTGCAAGACTACTACTAAATTATGTCGCAGTCATACATGGAAAAGTGAAATTTATGCAGTATATATATCGTCATATTAGGTATAGACAGATTAGCGATAGAATTATAGTAAAAAAAAACAGTGAAAATAGGGAGGTTTAAAAAATCAAGCATAACACAAATTATTTTCCTAAATAGACGTGTTTAACTTCAATAAAATTATATTAAAATTTCTACCACGAAATCAAAGCATTTCACTGTGTCAATGTGTCTTTTAGTATCGAGCAGACGAAATTGGAAAGCTTATATTTTGGTATTGTTTTGTTAAGACTTACTTGCAGAAGAAAATATTCTATGTAAGGTTGCAAATGGCAGCCTTAAAAAATTATATCGTCCTTAGGGCCATAAAGCGAACTATAACACCCTCGTGCATAGTAATTATTATTCACTAGTGCGTAATAGAATTATCCCTACAAAGTTAAGTTAGTACCTAACTGCAAATTATATGCGAGTAAACAGAGCATTTTCAATATAACCGGGTAATGTATCCCTACAAAGTTAAGTTAGTACCTAACTGCAAATTATATGCGAGTAAACAGAGCATTTTCAATTTAACCAGGTAATACAAAATTGTAACAACAAAGAGGTTTATATGTAATCAACCACCATACATGTGCAGAGAGCAAATAAACATGCGCGCTTTTCTATAATTTTCGTATGTTGTTTGTATCTGAACAACTTGCTCATTATACACGAGGTTGTGGGTTGCAGCTCGAGCCGAGTGTCACTTGTATAATAATATCCTATTAAACTAATTTGCGCAGCGAGGAAAATTAAGTACATAGATTTTTCGGGTCCACAAAACAAAACTTTCAGGGTAAACAGTACAGTTTCATTACTTTATATTAATATATATTCTGTTATTTGGATCAATCTGTTATAACAGATTGTAGTTAATGATTATACAATTTTAAATTGAAATTGAAAATATCTCTCTACTGTGAGCTCCTCAATCTCATGTATCAACATGAGATATGTACAGGAATTGAAAAATGTAAAGCTAATATGTTACCTCCACGTGCCCTTGACACTGATTCTAATCGGTTCCACATAGACCTGATTATCTTGTTCTATTCGTGTAAAATTACTATTGTGTGCGCAGTGCTGCCACTATTGTGGGCACATGACTTCTAGCATATACTGCACTTCCTTAATTTTCTTAAACGTGCTCAACCTGACTAAGGTCCGGGTTGGATGCTGGCCATTCCATAGTAGGTACGTATCTCAATCTCTTCGCAATATTGTTCTTCATGTTTTCGGCCATCATCTTTCATGAGAGCAAAATATGAATCCCAAGAAAGGCACCATGTGAGCTTCTAAAATCTGTTATGTGGTGATGTGCAGTCGAAACCCCAATGTTACCGTTTTGCTAAACCAATGTCAATGAACACAAGTTCCGTTCGCCCGTTCATCTATATTCAATCTCAGACCGCATACACGAAGAACCGCCTCCAAAAGGAACACGGTCCTCAATGCAACTTTGAGCGTATCTCTCCCACGTCGACTATAGACTTCTGCGACCATCTGCACCATATAAACATATCCTACTTTCATCGGAGCTTGATACGGAGGCCCGCTTCAGACCAATTTAGTGAAGGCATGCGCCAATCTTAAACGCAAAAAACTGCAGACCACTTTGGTATATTTGCTGGCCTAAAAGGGATGATATGAAGGGGGCCCCTTCTTTTAGCCTCCTTCTTTTCGTGCAATCACGTTTACTCCACGATCTACATGAAACTCGACTCGAAAACGATTTCCCAAGAATTTTGATACAATAAATCGTCTCCATTGTCAATCATCTTGTACCCATAACAATTTTATTATTAGCTTCTGTTATTACTGTTACATAGTTATTAAATTTAATTAATTAACATTTCTTTATTTATTTAATTTATCGTTAAATTGAAATTTCTAGCAATCCTACGTTGATCCAAGACTTGTCGCACCAATACAACAATTTGTGCGGCTTGTTCAGACGAAGCATCCATATTACGTACTGTACCTACCAAAAATGTTGTTGAGTAAAAAAAATTACCAACAATAGATCATACTATAGTCAGTTCAGTTTCAAAATTTTGTTATTATTATTAATGGCCTGTCTTAACTTTTTTCATTTATGAAAATCTAAAAAGTTTGTATACTTATTAAAAATACCACTTAAAGTAATCCTGGTGTATGTTTTACACAGTTTTCGTGTCCGTTAGTATAAATATTATGTTTTATTGTTGATAAGCAGAGCTTTTTCCAATATATAAAATCAGAGATGTTAAATCGATATTAACTAGATTCGTTACTGAGGTCTAAAAAAATTACGGTGTAAAATCAGCGAAATAAAAAAAAATAACGCCGAAATTTGTTGCTTTTTTGTTGCTAATTAGTTGCTAATAAATTATTTTTTTTTGCTCGAACCGATCGCAAAATATCGGCAATAAATGAATCTTATGGACTGCTATCGGAATCCGTTGGATTGTAGAATTGGTTGAGGATTTAGTTCTTGACTGGCCAAGTTAGTTATAATAGTCTACAAATGCCAAAATATTTTGTAGCAGTTCAAAACGTGGATGTATAGCGACCATTATTCTTATCTGGGACCGAAGTTTACAAAATTTAAAAATTAAAATCATAACGCTTTTGTAGATATTGGTAGATATTTAGATAAAAACTCTTTAATCGGAAAATTTTTAAAACAATACAGCACAAATTGAATATAATAGGAAATAAACCGCTAATTACCGCTCAATCTAAAACGCAAAATACCAATGTAGCAAAACCGTACAATGTCAGGCGTTCTTAACAACTAAAACACAAAAACTTGTAAAAACAAAACGTAACTGTACCTATTAATTGTGTAAAATAATAACTATGAATTTTGCCGTCATATTTATATGGCCTTATGTTGTCATGTGTTGACCATACATATAGATATAGATATATAGATAGATCATAGTACTCGTAGATCATATAGATATCAATAGATTTATAGGTAAAAATAAATTTTTATTCATATCGTTTGTACAGTGTATAATGATAATGAACACCCAGACACGCACTGCCCTTTACGTATTCTAAGCTTTCTATTATTTTAATCGTTGGGTCATTTAGCTGTTAGAAATCAGAGTTTATATCCATTTTCATGCATTCGTTCATCATAATTGAAATTTATCTATACTCTTCTTTAAATTCGAGATCAAAAATGTAAACAAATAAATGTCAATATATGTCATTGTCAAACTGACAAGTCAGGGGTATTTTAATATTGTTAAGTTTGCAATGACGCCTGCTAGGCGAATTACATTACAAAATTACAAATTTACGAGAGAAAAAAAATATCATAAGTAAATTATATGACATGGTGTCATGTTAGCTCAATTGGTTAGAGCATACCCCGGCTAAAGGGGTGGATGGACGTGGGTTCGAATCCCGCACATGACTATAATTTTTTCTCTCGTAAGTTTGTAATTTTGTAAAGTCAGGGGTATTCAATATTTTTTCTTCAAATGTTCTGACGTAATCTGTAGTGTTTCACATATTTTTATAACATTGAAATAATTCTACACCTACATAATATATATATTAACCTTAGTCGCCTCTTACGACTTCCACGCCGAGGGAAGAAACAGGGGTGACATTGTAACCCGGCACCCCATGAGGCGTTGGGCCACAAAAATACCGGAAGGTGGGAAGCAGCGACTTCTAGAGAACTGACAACTTCTGTTGCGATTCTCAAGACGCCTACCAAGCGTGGGGGTTATGGAAAATCTCCCCAATGGAACCTTTTTCTACGGTGGACGTTTCGGATTCCATTGTATGACAATCTGCCGTATAGCGTGATAAGTGAATAATTTTAATTTCTTGGTGATGAAGTAAACTTATCGCTGCCCTTATTTTCGTTGACAATCCTTCAGACTGAAATTGACGATATCTCCAACAAGTCTGTGGTTTTTTAGCACACTCCATTAAAGACCAATGCTAGTCCTTCGGCCACGCAAAAAAAATGTGTTTATAAGCCTTCATCACCATCAACTTTTCGAAAGCAATCGAACATTTGCGATGACGATTCTTAACAAGAGATGTCAATATTTTCGTTGTTGATGAGCCGGGTTCAAGCTCTGTTTGGATGCCCCAGCCTCTATATTACGAAAATAATCTTTTCGTAACAATAAACAAAAACTGAACACAACTCTCTAATAATAACTATAAACGATGAAAACAATAACAAAGAAATTCAACAGAAAACAAGAACAAACAAAACAAGAAAAATAATTGGCGAGAATCACATTCGAATCTAAAAATTTTGATACGAATTACAAATAAGCTAAAATGGCGTCAGTTGGAAAATGTCGACGATCTCGGCAGTGTGGCAATTAAAAACAAGAAATTATTACACTATTTTTTTCAGGCTTTAATATATGCGTAAATATGTACACACATAAAAAGTGTTTTATTAGTTAATACTACATACAGAAATCAATTATAGCTTAAAATATATTTTTTATGTTAAATGCTCCATCCGTTTCAAAAATTAGTACAATTACTGAGTACTTGTCATTTTTTTGCACGGTTAACCCCTTTGTTTACATTTTTGATCTCGAATTAAAAACCAGAGTATAGTAGACACAGATTTCTTACAAATGAGAACACGTGTATTCGCCACTATACTAGTAGGTATCAATGTCACAATGTGCTTTCAATAATTAGCTGCCGTGATCAATATAGGTTGTGACCGCTATTTGCGATCGAAATTTTGCAATAAACAGATTAAGTGGCGATATTAATTAATGGAGGCTAAATAAAAACAACAAAAGACTGGGATTTGGTTATGTAGCTATACTACCGGAACATAAAGTTGGGACATATGTGTTAGGTATATACCTAGTCCGACCATAAGTTCTGTTATTTACCTTTGTCTTTTATTATTTCACCACTGCTGAATCCAGAGAATTTTAAAAAGTGTCAATGTCACTGTGTCATTTAGAGCAAGCCATGGCCTCTAAAACTGAGTATACATTTAATGGTTTAGGTCTGGGCCAGTAGCTAGAAAGTCCACGCTACATTTTTAAATAGTGTATTGCTGAAAGGTTTCACAATAGGATCCAAGTCTGTCTCAACACATATACTTTGGCTGAAGTTTTCACAGAGCTTTCACAGTCACAAAAATGTAATACGTTTACCTTTCCGACCACATGAGCAACTTCTTTAGAACTGAGAGTGCAAACTTTACGAGTATCATTTTGCTTATTGTAATGCTCTTCAATCCTGAAAATTATAGTGCTAACAACACGCTACCCTGTTCTTTTATGGTCTTCGACAGAGAAAGGGTTGTGGTATCTCTTGATAGTAAGATTTACGAACATACGGCTGATTGATATGAGCTTAGCAGGCTTTTGAATATATGGAATACGACCCACTTTCTGCAAGGCAATCACTACAATCATATTTTCTTTAACACACTATTCCATATAGTAATTTGATAATGAACACGAAAAAATATGCGATATGAAGCGAAACAGAAAGAAAATACTTAAAATAATAAACGCGTTCTAAATTCAAAATATTTGAAAAGTTGAAAAAAGGAAAAGGTTTTTATGTAACAGTACTTATGGCCAGAGTAGTTTACATCACCGAGCCATGATAATCCATGCCAGATCGTTACCAAGTTTAATTAGTACAAATGCTTGTAATTGTTAACTTCAATAGCTTTTCTTTAAGAAGGTATTATATTCTAAGTCATCAGCCAATCAGCTCTTTCTATTATGGTCCGCATTCAATACTTTATTACTATAAACCAGCAGCAGACTTCGCTAGGGTAACGTCTAGCTAGACTTAAATATTAGTTTGACTGAGACCTTTCAAATGCAAATAACAGTGACCAGTTTTCTCCATGTTTACTAATTCACTACAATCGTTTATAATTGACAGCTAACAAACAAATATTAAACAATGAAGTATCTTCAAACTATGAACATGAGCTGTGAAAAGTTGGAACTTTCAACCACTGGAATTATTTTCAAACATCACTTGCCACTTATATTGCTTAGAGTCTAGATTTGCCTAGATTTCTGATAAATAGCGGAGTCTCCTACCTAGACAGTCTGTTTATGAACCTAAATGTCCGCGATACGTGGAGCTAAAATCAGTACTAATAATATTATAAATGCGAAAGTAACTCTGTCTGTCTGTCTGTTACGCTTTCACGCCAAAACTACTGAACCGATTTGAATGAAATTTGGTATGGACATAGTTTGAGACCCGGGAAAAAACATAGGATAGTTTTTATTCAACTGCGCAAAAAGAGGTTAATGTCTTGCCGCGAAAGCCGACATACGCGCGAGCGGAGGCGCGCCCGGATAGCTAGTTAAAAATAAATGACATTAAACTTACATAAAATTACTCGTCCTTTCAATATTTGCACCCTCACTCTTACTTACTAATACTAAACTGGCCAGATAGTATTAATTTGAGTAAACTCACGTGCTGGGGTGATGATGCAATTTTCCTTCTTCAAAGGTTCCTCAAGGGTCACTGTACACGACACTGACCTTGATCACTGTCAATTTCCTAAAATTATCAAATTATTATTATAGACTCCAATCATCAAAATGTTCAACCACAAAAGGCAGCACCAGCCACCACTTTCAAAATCAAAGGTATCAGAACAAAACAAACACGAGAAACCAATTTCAACATCAAAAAGTCAATTAGTAGACATCTTTCAAAAATCAAAGAGTAAAGATAATTCTTCGTTATTTCGTTATTTCCACAAATGTATAACCACAGATCATAAAGCAAGTAGATGGCGCCACCGCGAAGTTGTGTTCGGAACATATATTATAAGTCATATCGGGTACTTCTGGGACTGGTCTCGTACGTACTGCTGCTGGAGATAGGCCCTCGACGTTGTTCTATGAATCCCAATTTCTATTTCGAGTGTGTAAACTGTTTATTATACATGTGTTTGGTTAGCATGTGACCACTATCTCACCTGTTGGTAAATGATGACGTGGTCGAAAATGGTAAAAAGGCTTAATATAGAACGGTAACTAGCTTTAGAGCTGTACTGTACACTGTGTATAGCCAGTTGTCATTCTTAAATTAACGAATCGCCGTTGGGTGTTTAGCAACAGATTTTCTACTTGTAGGAAGGTAGCAAGCAAGGCAAGCATTCCCAAATGTTCGCGCCATCTATTGGCACTTTCTTTCTTTCTCTTACCTTTTCCTACCCTCATGAAAACGACGACTATCTACGGTTGACATTTCGTGGCGGATGAGTGAACTGCTTGTCATTGCAAGCAGTCTGCGGTCGACCCTTGTTGACGGCGGATGCGTCTGTTCCTGTGAGCTCCCTCGAAGCCAAGGAAACCGCCATTTTGTTACTAACCGCGCTCGCGCTGTTTTCTTGTGTGCCCCATCGCACTGGGATATCCGCGATCGTTTCTTTGGAGCTGTGTACTAACAGCTTCCCGCGCTCGCGCCGCGAGTCTACAACAGCGTGAAATAATTCGAAGAGCCACTACGCCTGGACACCAGCAGGACGCCTTAGAGTGCCGCAGCTGTGCTCGTCAGCCCGAGGATATCCAGGTTAGTCGCTCGTTTTTCGCTCCTTTTCCTATACAGTCCACTTTTCATCACCTTGTTCCGCATTACTTCGATTTACCAGTGTCCTTTCAACCCGCGCCCGCAGTTCGGCGTGCTCTGCCATATAGCTTGGTGGCCGCGCTAACATTCTTTTGGTTCCTTCGAGCCGTATTATTCTAAAAAGGCCTAATATTTCACGATATTTGTACTAAAATATTGTGTTCCCGCGTAATTTCCCGTTTTGTGTCCCTACATTAATTACATTCTATAACCTGTTAGTATCATTTGCATATCAGATTGTGTATTCCGTTTTCCAAAACCCCATTTAATTTCGCTATTTCTAAAAATTATATTTTTTTACAATTAAATTCATTCTGTGTGTAGGTAATCTGCGAGTATTCGTTAACGTTTTTTTGACCCATTGTTCGCTTCGCATCTAATCTGTTACCGTGAGCGGTGACGTTGTTCACTCAGTTTTAACACTTCACCGGATTGTCTCACTTTGACGTTTCTCTTTAAAAAATGGCGAGCACTAATACTAAAAGCGTTCGTTCTAAGGGGAAAGAAGTAGGCGAGTTTGAAGATGCGACGGCTCTTGATGCTTTGGCGGTCAAACGTTTAACTTTAATCGGCAAACGTGATGCCATATTTGCTCGTTTACAGCAAATTTATAACCGCTCGTTGAACGCTTTCACTGATGATACTGAGAAAGATTTATTTCTGTGTGGAATCATTTCACTGGATCGTTTACAATCTGAGTTTAATGACATTGTAAACGATTTAAATGTCACCGAGTTGACAATCGATCCCACGTATTCCGTAAGTTATCAGTCAATTAATGTTTTTGAAGACATGTACTGCCGCTGTAAGTTTGTTTACAATAAACTCAACCCTCCCGCTATGAACGTCAAAGGTACGGAATCGCATGTTACACCGCAACATAAATCTGTCAAACTACCTAAGTTGGAGTTGATGACCTTTGATGGTAATCCAATGACATGGAAAATATTCCATGAATCGTTCCGTCGCACAATTCATGAAAATGCCGATGTAACTGACCACGAACGTATACAGTATTTAGTAAATAAATTGTCAGGTCGTGCATTATCCGTTATTTCAGGTATTGTTCCAAACGCAGATAATTACCATCTAATCTGGTCGACTTTAGTCAACAAGTACGACGACCAGCGTAGCTTAGGTTCCGCTTATCTCGATCAGCTGCTCGATTTTAAACCAACTAGCATTACCGCTTCCGCTAAAAATCTGGAGCTATTTTTAGATAAGTTTTGCACAGCAGTGTCAAGCTTACATTCGCTCAAGCTCGATAATTTATCGGATTTTATGTTGTTGCAATTAGCTTTGAAAAAGATAGATTCGAGTACCGCCCGCTCGTTTGAAATGCATATGCGAGGTAAAAGTATGCCTACGTACGACGATCTAATTAAGTTTGTTCGCGAGCAGAGTAAGATATTAGAACGTACGGCGCCCGCTAGCCGCACTTCTGATGTCAACAATAACAAACAGATTGTTCCTAAGTCTACGCATTCTTTCGCTGCATCGTGCGCATCACAGTGCCCGCTTTGTAATCAATCTGATCACGCTAATTTATATAGATGCCCTGCATTTAATAAGCTTTCCACAGAGGACAGGTTGTCTTGTATAAAACAACATAAAGGTTGTACTAATTGTCTAAGTGTTTCGCATAACTATACCGCTTGCAACTCGCAATATAGTTGCCGTCATTGTGGATGTAAACATCATTCAATGTTATGTCGTAAAATGTTACCTTCCCGGGAAGGAACCCGCACTCTCAACAGAGCTGCCGTCGCGTCATCCACGCGCAATCCTGCGCCAGCGCAGTCTTGCCGAGCTGACAACGCCGCCGGCGCCGCCGCCCGCGCGCCCCTGCCTTCCGCCTCGAGCGCTGTTACCGCTCACTGCCCGCTTGCAGATGTTCCGAAGCCTCCCGCTTATCAGTCGCAACAACAAAACATTTCGCTATGCAATAACGTGCGCCCTGTTACGCAACCGACCGCAGATACTACGTGTTTACTGGGAACCGTGCAAGTTTACGCTACTGATTCAAACGGTCGTAAGCATGTAGTGCGCGCTTTAATAGATTCTGCCTCTCAGAGTAATTTTATATCAGCGAATTGTTGCGCAAAGCTTAATTTAAAATGCAACAAGGTTACAAATACCGTTGTTAAGGGCATAGGTTCCGCGTCAAACCCAATTAAGGGTGTAATTTCAACCACATTACATTCGCGACTTGATAATAATTTTATTTCGGTCGACGCTTTCGTTATTGACCGCATCACCGACAACCTGCCGTCTGTGAGAGTTGATACCTCTTGTCTTGCATATCTACACGGCTTGCCGCTTGCTGATAAGGATTTCTCGGAACCGTCCGAGATAGAAATACTTATTGGGGCTCCGCTGTTTGCGGATATCTTGCTATCGGGTCGTGCCGCTGGTCCGCCTGGTGCACCTACCGCTTTCGAGTCGATATTCGGTTTTATCGTAATCGGAACCGCTCCCGTTGCGACCGCTCAAACATGTACCGCTTTTAATGATGATAGTCACCGTTCCCGAATTTCTCTCTGTGCCTTCGCAGAACAACCGCGCTTGGATAACATTCTTCAGAAATTCTGGCAACTTGAGGAAGTGCAATGCACACCGACCTTAAGTCCTACCGCTCTCGAAAATGAACGTATTTTTACAAATAATTTTTCCCGCGATTCTACGGGCCGCTACTCTGTAGCGTTGCCTTTCTCCCGCGACCCCGCTGCCGCTTTAGGTAATTCTTTTCTTACTGCTAAGAAGCGCTTTATGCATTTAGAACGCAAGCTCATCGCTTCACCTCCCCTGCGCGTGAAGTATGATGCAATTATCCAGGAATACTTGCAGAAAGGTTATGTCTCGCTGATAAATAACGACGATAGTTTAGCCGGTTACTACATTCCGCACCATGCGATTGCCAGGTTGGATAAAACCACTACTAAATGGCGCATGGTCATGGATGCAAGTGCGAAAACTGATTCGAGCTTATCATTGAATGACGTTTTGCATACTGGGGATAATTTGCAAAATGACCTTTTTGTTATACTCTTAGAATTTCGTTTTTATGCAATCGTTTTCACATCCGACATAAAACAGATGTATCTACAGGTACTTGTCAACGAAGAGAGCCGCAAATTTCAGAAGTTTTTATATCGGTTTGATCCCGCTTCGCCGCTGAGCACTTACGTGTTCAACCGTGTTTGTTTTGGCCTGCGCAGTAGTCCTTTTCTCGCGATGCGCGTGCTACGCCAGCTGTGCGCTGACGAGCGCGCTCGCTTCCCGCACGCCGCGTCTGTCATCGAAAACAATACTTATATGGATGATGTGTGCTATTCCATGCCGTCCATACCTGGTAGCGTACAGCTTCGCGATGATCTCCGCGAGTTGCTCAAGGCCGGGGGCTTCGAGCTAGTGAAATGGGCTAGTAACGTACCCGAGCTCACTGAATCGCTTCCGGTCTCCGATCGGCACACCGCAGTTATCAATTTCGATGAGCCAGACTCGAACTTGAAGGTTTTAGGGCTACAGTGGTTGCCAAGCTCGGACGCATTTATGTTCACCGTGAACGTCGAAAGTCGGCCTGCGACTAAACGCAATATGTTGTCCGTGATAGCGCGTCAGTATGACGTTCTCGGACTCATAGCTCCTGTCATCTTGTACGCTAAATTAATTTTACAAAAGCTTCATGTTTTGAAGCTTGACTGGGATGAGCAACCGCCGCAAGCAGTGGTAGATATTTGGCATAATTATCTTCGCGAACTTCCCGCCATTCAGCAACTGCGATTCCCTCGCCACCTAGGAGTGGAAGAAAATTCAAAAATCACCGTCGTTGCGTTTTCTGATGCTAGCGAGCATGGATATGGATCTGTAGTGTATATTCGAACTCAGTCTGACCATGACTCTACTCCGCTCACCCGTCTAGTATGCGCCAAGTCAAAAGTGTCTCCGCTGAAAACAATTTCAATTGCAAAGCTAGAGCTTTGCGGCTGCTTGCTCATGTCAAAACTGGTTCGCCGCGTTCTCGATACCTACGTAAAGCGTCATACCATAGACAAAGTATATTGCTTCACCGACTCTATGGTAGCGTTGCAGTGGATTACCGCTTCACCCCACAGATTCAAAACTTTTGTTGCTACTCGTATTACAAAAATTACTTCCGCTATACCCGTTGACAGCTTCCGTCATATACCTGGAACGGAAAACCCTTGTGCTGATGCACTTTCGCGAGGGCTGTCACCCGCTCAGCTAGTTAACCACCCGCTGTGGTTGACCGGCCCCGCTTGGTTAAGCCAAGAGCCTGCTGCTTGGCCCGCTAAGACAGTAGCTCCCGCTAAGGTTGACTTAAACCTACCTGAGTCGAAGAAAATCGTTTCACTTCCTGTGACACAACCCGCCGCGGAGAATTCCAACCCGCTGTTGAAACTCTCCACCCGTGTTTCTTCATGGCTGATGCTCCTACGCATAGCCGTCCGCATCTATCGCTTCATCAAGAAGCTGCCGCGTTCTAAATACTTCACAGCCGATGAAATGAATTTCGCAGAAATTCAAGTCCTGAAAGCTGTACAAAGGCATTACTTTGCGGACATTATTCAGAACCTTAAAACCAACACCCGGTGTTCAAACGCTATACAGCGACTCGTGCCCTTTCTAGACGCCGACGGACTCATACGAGTCGGAGGACGTCTCCGAAATGCGGATCTATCGTACAATCAGCAGCATCCCATTTTGTTACCGCGTAAAGACCGCATAATCGAAATGATAATTGAGCACTACCATCGTCATAACTGTCATACAGGTCCGCACGCTTTGATGTCGATTCTCAGACAACGATATTGGATACTCGCATCCCGTAATATCGTCCGCTCGGTTATACATAAGTGTAACTATTGTTTTAAGGCAAAACCTAAACCTACATTCCCGCTTATGGGAGACCTACCCGCTTGCCGCGTGAACGAATTTAAAGCGTTCACTCACACCGCTGTGGATTACGCTGGCCCAATTTCTATAATTCCAATTAGAAAACGAGGTGTGCGCTCTATTAAGGCTTATTTATGTATTTTCGTCTGTATGTCAGTGCGTTCGGTAAACGTAGAGCTGACGACAGATTTAAGCAGCTGCAGTTTCCTTTCTGCTTTTAAACGCTTTCTCGCTCGTCGCGGTACCGTTTCTGTCTTGTATTCGGACAATGCCCGCACTTTTATTGGAGCAAGAAATGCCCTATCTGACGTCTATAAACTTGTAAGCTCAGATGAGTATAATAAGTCGCTCTCAGACGAGTTATCCGCCAACCGCATAACTTGGAAATTTAACCCACCAAGAAGCCCACACTTTGGCGGAAACTACGAAATCTTCGTGAAAGCTTTCAAGGGTCACTTAGCTAAAACAATAGGTTCACAGTTACTAACCTATGAGGAAATGTTAACCGTGCTTACGCAAATAGAGAGCGTCATAAACTCGCGACCGCTAACGCTATTGAGTGAGGATCCCTCTGAGCCCACTGCACTAACGCCCGCGCATTTCTTGATGGCTGCACCGCTTAACCACTTACCCGCGTGCGCGATCTCCGACGAGCCCGCGCATCTTCTTAAACGCTACACTTTGCTGGATAGGATGATCCAATCGTTCTCTAAACGATGGAAGTTAGAGTACCTTCACCTGCTTCAATCTAGAGGAAAATGGAATACACTTTCTAATCCAATCAAAGTAGGTTCCGTCGTGCTTATTATCACAGACAATCTTCCCCCGCTATCTTGGCCGCTAGGTGTTGTCGAAGAGACAATTCTAGGCGCCGACGGAATATGTAGAGTCTGTCTAGTGCGAACGGCGACTTCCGTTTACAAACGGCCGGTCGTTCGTTTGTGCATTTTACCCACTCAATAACTTACCTACTTGCCCCCTGGTCAACCCTCTATTCATATACCCGCTCTATTATTAACTTATCCAATCTTTCTCTACCTTTAAAAACCAATGGTTTTTAGGCCGGGGGCAATGTTCGCGCCATCTATTGGCACTTTCTTTCTTTCTCTTACCTTTTCCTACCCTCATGAAAACGACGACTATCTACGGTTGACATTTCGTGGCGGATGAGTGAACTGCTTGTCATTGCAAGCAGTCTGCGGTCGACCCTTGTTGACGGCGGATGCGTCTGTTCCTGTGAGCTCCCTCGAAGCCAAGGAAACCGCCATTTTGTTACTAACCGCGCTCGCGCTGTTTTCTTGTGTGCCCCATCGCACTGGGATATCCGCGATCGTTTCTTTGGAGCTGTGTACTAACAGCTTCCCGCGCTCGCGCCGCGAGTCTACAACAGCGTGAAATAATTCGAAGAGCCACTACGCCTGGACACCAGCAGGACGCCTTAGAGTGCCGCAGCTGTGCTCGTCAGCCCGAGGATATCCAGGTTAGTCGCTCGTTTTTCGCTCCTTTTCCTATACAGTCCACTTTTCATCACCTTGTTCCGCATTACTTCGATTTACCAGTGTCCTTTCAACCCGCGCCCGCAGTTCGGCGTGCTCTGCCATATAGCTTGGTGGCCGCGCTAACATTTACCACTGTGGTATAAGTCCATTTGCGGATTCTAACCACAGACCCCTTTAGCCGCAATCCATAGCCAGTGTCACTGGGGCATCTCTACTTAATAAAAAATTATATTTTAAATTGCTTTATATAATTAGCAGAAAATAACTTATTGTTGTATATAGGTATCAACAAGTAGATTATATGGGTGGCCCCAAAACTATATATCTAAAGTCAACTGATGCTAACAGTGAGGCGTGCATTTTATGGGACCCGTCAGGAACAGCCATCCCGCCAATTTTAAGGGTCGCAAGGGGTCTGGCACACCCATTCAAAACAACTGATTTGGCGAATATGGACGTAACTCGTATTTCAGAAAATACACACTAGTTCTTATATGTGTAACTTATATATGGGATTTTTCCCTCTATATTTTCCCCTTTATATATGGGAGTTGTCATTCATCTAGGTACTACACTAACCTTTTTACAAAAATCGTAAATAAATAATGTTATGTGTTTATTTTTTTATAAAATACTATATCGATTATGTGCTTTTGATGAAGTACCTAACTTTTCAATTATAAGGGCCAAGGATAAGATATTTTTTACAGATCTTCAGTAGATCTGGCTGGATATCATCATCATCAGCCGGAAGACGTCCACACAAAGAATGCCACAAAGAACGGCTATTATCTGCTTTTAACCATTGACTACCCGCGTCTTTTACGATGTCGCCAGTCTACCTAATGGGAGGCCTACCAACTCTACATCTTCCGGTGTAATGTGGTGACCTCTCGAGAACCTTTCTATCTCATCCATTATCAGTTCGTCGATCAATGTGGCTGCCCATTGCCCCCTCAACTTATAAATTCTGTCGGTGCCTTTGATAGTTATTCATTCCTGCGGTACTTCCATTTTTACCAATAACTCGGAAGTCTTTCAAAAGTAGCAGAAACTTGAGCTTCTAATCCTTGTCAATATTTACGCATAATAAAAATACTAGGCGGATGACGACGCGGCACGCAGTAGCTTGAGAATGTGCATTTTAGGGCGGGCTAAGGCGGCAGCTGCGGCGCTCGACAACCTACCGTAGAATAAGCCCATCCGGACGAATCTAGCGATGTACTTGTAGCTTGATACCTAAAGTGCGGAGTGTGCCAGGCCTAGTGATGTTTTTGCCATAGATGTTGATGACGAATTCTTTCCAGTTCAAGAGCTTAAAAACGTCCTTCAACGCATTCGTGAACAGTTTCGGAGAAATAACGTCTCCATGTCTCACGCCTCGTTAATGTTGGATTGGCTCCGTGCTCTTGTCCTGTACGAACGACATGATGTCGTTCCTATAGAAATACTTCAGCGCTTCGATGTACCTATCTACAGTCGATATGGCTCCGCTGAAGAGACGGCCCAGGTTTCGATTGAATCGAAGACTTTTTTATAGTCCACAAAAGCTAAACACAATGGCCGAATATACTCCTCAGTCTTCTATATAATCTGCCGGAGCGTATGTATGTGGTCTATAGTGCTAAAGCCTTTTCGGAACCCGGCTAGTTCAGGAGGCTGGAAGTCATCAAATATACGAGCAAGACGATTCGTAATGACTCTCGAGAACAACTTATAAACATGGCTCAGAAGTGAAATGGGCATGTAGTTCTTCAACAAGGTCTTGTCACCTTTCTTGAAGAACAGTACCACTACGCTTCTGCAAGGATGCGTATGGCTGTGTATGGAACTGGCTGAGGCATCGAGTTCATACTCATAAGTTAAGCCTCTGTCAGAGGGGGCCCTATTCCCTGCGACACAAGATTTTTCTTTTTTTTGAGGGTAGTGTCCTTTTTACGGTGGTTGGTGCGATTTGCGTCCTGAAGCATATTTGTGCCCTAGATAACATACTTAAATTGTACTTACATATGTTTTTTGTTTTTTTTTCAATAATAATTTTATATAATATAATATGTATATAATAATTCTATATATGATATCATGAAAAAATATAATTTATTGTTATTTTACTATTACTATTTTATTTTACAATATATGCTCTGCGCAGTGTGTGTACCTTTGTGCTTTTCTTAGTACTTTTAACATTTTGTCAAGCTGCTGTAGTCGCTTGATGATTCTCGGTGCCTTGCTGTCATCTAGATTGGTCTGAAAGAGTTTAAACCACGTGCGCCGTTATAAAGAGCTTCAACTACCTACTACTACAACTCACGGGGTAGGACGGAAACACTTCTTTTTGGTATTAGACAATCTTGCGTGAAGGGGGTGTTATGTTGTGATGAGCGAGAACAACATATCGTACGTTGTGCACAATGTCTAACGTTTTCTTTTTTATCACACATTGAACATCACCATAGGTAAAAGCTCTATGTCCTTCCTATTTTGTAAGCTGTCTTCGCACAAACAGTATTTTATGTTCAAAGATGTCGCAATTTTAAAATCAGTGGTTTCTGTCTACCAGATAATATGGTTATGTTCGCCATAAATATTTAAAAAAATCGATGAACAAAGTTATAAAGAAACTCTGTGGCGCTTAGTTTCTGTCTAAACAGGCATTGGTATTTTAATAATAAGTAAAGAAATAAAATCTTTATTTTAATTTAGAACTATAGTTTATTTCCTTTATTTTATGTTACTGGTAAGAGGACAAAATACTTAAAATCCATCACATGGCTCGGAAAAGGTACTTAACATTATTCATAAGCTTCGAATAGTTAAGAACAGTTTTCATGAAAGCCCAAAATACTATTCGCTACGCAACTACAGTGCACGACCTTATGCGCTGTTGCCGTACAAACCCCGCCCCATTTACCCTCGGCTCTTGAAAGCGCCACCCCCTAAATTGGGGTTGTAACTCACACAGAGAAAATTCCCCATATATCATCGCACAAATATGTACCCTACGGTGTGCGCACATAGGGTTTCAAATTGAAAAAGTCTGTATAGGGGCATTCAATATAGAACCAGTGATTCATAGAATAAAATACCACCCCTAGGTAGTATAAAATTACTTGTCGCTCACAGAGGAGCTCAGTCCACTTAGCCCTGTGTGATCAGTGTTCGTGACAGTGTAATTACCCCGTATAGTTTAATAATCCATTATCATGTCCGGTGTGCGAGCTCAACTAGCAGATTCATCGACATCACCGCCACTCAGGTAAGATACATACTATGGAACGTAGTTAGCTGCTTTGATTTATTTACGCTGCAATTAATTTTATTGTTTGCGAGTTTTAAGGCAATAAATACCCTGACAAGATTTTCAAGGTTTCACACCTTAGTGTGAGCGTCGAGTTTCTTTTTCATCGTGAATTAGTTTTTACATATTTTTAGATTTAGACTTATTGCAATAAATATCAATATATGTTAATAGACCGCCATAACACCTACACATCTAAAATGTCTCAAGCAATGCATCTTGATATAAATTCTTAAAATCATACTAATCAAATATTCTGTTATCTTATCAAATGCTGGAAGGCATGTAGACTGGTTTGTTCCAGATAACATACTGGCTGGTTGTAAAAAAACATAGGTAATGTTGTGTTTTTTTTTTGTGAAATTAAAAGCGAAAGCGTTTGTTGCTATTTCAATTTGTGTTCCGTGCCAATTGAAATTGGTATTAATTTTATAATTTTATCAAATATTTTAAAAGACTTTCTAGCAAAATTGAATTATATTTTTTACCTCATGGAGCAACGTCATTTTAACGCAGATGAAATGCAAAGAGCTGTAGAGATGTTGCAAACGGGAAGAAGATAGATTTAAAGCTACAATACTCAAGGGCTGTTGTTGTGAATCAGGCTGACTACGAACATGGCGTCCAATCGGGCGATCCACCAAAAGTCACGGGACTCACGCTCTTTGAAAATAATGGTCTAGGGAACTAATGGGCTAATGGGTTTCGCGAGGAGTCGCTGTGAACCGTCGCGACGGTATTTCCGGGCCTACGCGTCGCGTCGGTTCGGAATTTTTTACTGAACGTCTAAGGTGCGTTCAGGAGGTTCATCAATGCAGCAGCTCAACAGTTATGGTGTGGGTGGGTATTATGAAGGACAGAAGAACTGAATTCGTTTTTATTAATGGAAACATGAACGCTAAACATTACATTGAGGACGTTCTTAGGCCTTATGTCCTTCCATTTACACAAACCCTTGGCTATTATTTTATGTTAATGCATGTCAATGCGCGTTCGCAGATAGAGTTTTGCAGACCAATGAGTACTGGTTAAACATCCGAATATGCATGGACCATGCTCCATAAACATGTTTTAGAGGATTTGAATAAAGTGACAACTATACCCAAGAGCTGAAGGATTTGCTGCAATTGAGTTGGAAGCGATTCCGCAGGGTAAAATAAACAGAATCATTGCTTTTATGAACAATAGGTGCCGACAAATATTGTATAACAAAGATGCCACACTTTGTTTTAAATTATTCATTTTTTTACAGTGCATTTTATGTGTTTATCTATTTAATTATTTTTTAAACAATAAAATATTAACGTGTGAAATGATGTGAAAAACCATTGTAAAATTTTAATTAGTACGTGTTCCTTAGACTTTTTAGATGTGTGTAGTTAAGCTTTTGTGTCTTTTGTTTTTTTGTTAATTATTGTTATCTCTATCCTCAGTCTGCTTTTAATAATTTTTAGTTTGCACTAAAATTATTGTTAAGCTCTCAGTAAACTTCTGAAAATGACCTTACATAACAATTTATTGGTAAAAGTTTGATAGCCATTTTTTGCTCTCAATGTTATTTAGTCGAAATTAAAGAAACAGTTATATCTAATATGTACCTACATGTGTAAAATAGCACAGGCATGACTGCAGCAAAAAAGTTATCTTGTCTTAAGCTTATATTGAATAATATTATTATATTTTTAACTGTATTTCTAATTTATACATTTTAATTTAATATATTTTTAATATTAGGATAATACTTCTGCTAAACCCTAGGTAAATATGAGTAACAGGAAATCAATAAACTTCGTTTTCCTACGCATTGTGTTATGCTAAAAACCCCTAGATTATTTTTAACATACAAATAACAAATTTCACTGACAAATAAATCCTCACTAAATGCCTTTAAAGATCGAAGATGAAGTACTATTTACTTCTATATATTAACGCCTCTATTAAGTTATATGTTCATATATTTTCTAAAGATTCAAATCCACTGTTGTCACAGCTACTTCTTTTATTCGATTTGGAATAATTTAAATCGAATAAAAGAAGATTGAAACTGCTTTTAGTAAGCCATGGCTTTCGCCAAACATACAAGTAGTGATTTTTAGAATAGTGAATAAAAAATGTGCCAATTTCTTTTCAAATTTGATATATTTTCCGAAATATATTACGCTGGTAGTGTCAAGTATTAGTAAAAACAATTATAAAAAGATAGAAAGGGCGAGGAGCGGAGGAAAACCTGGTTCTGTAGTAGCAGTGAAGGAATGTTAGGTATATGAAAAACCATACCTGCCCTGGTAGCGTTCTATTGTTTTTTAGCTGCGAATATAATAAAATACAAACGTCTAATCTCAAAAAGGTTTATACGAGTATATCAAATTTTTAGAAAAGAGGTGGTTTTTTTAAACCCTTTTTGGCAACCCTTTTCTGCACTACGGAATAAAAAGCGCGGCAAAAATGTTTTGTTTTTTATTAAATTGATATATTAACAGTAAATTTTTGATTATCCTAAATAATTTTCTAAAATGTCATCAGATAGTGAAAATGACGATTACAGAAATAAGAAATGCAGCTCAAAAAGTCAAAGAACTTACTTTAAAAAAGCTTTTATCAAATAATTAGACAAAAGAGGAGGAATTTTTTAATTCTCCATTTTCAATGAAAGGAGGTTGTCATCCTTTTTCTTCACTACAAAAATAAGCGCGGTAATTTATTATTTGTTATATTTTGTTTTTTTCTGAATTGAGCAGTATGTACGCTTTTAATTATTCTAAATAATTTTCCAAAATGTTACCTGATAGTAAAAGTGACGGCTTTATAGTGACGGCGCCACCGGAAATTAAAAATCGGCCAAGTGCGAGTCGAACTCGCGCATGAAGGGTTCCGTACCATAGCTATAGAACATTAGACTTCATATTTTAAGCTTTTCTTGTTTTAAAGCGCGAGCCCGACTCGCACTTGGCCAACTTTTTGTATTTTATTATAGCGGCAACAGAAATACATCATCTGTGAAAATTTCAATTGTCTAGCTATCACCGTTCTTGAGATACAGCCTGGTGACAGACGGACGGACAGCGAAGTCTCAGTAATATAGGGTCCCGTTTTTATCCTTTGGGTACGGAACCCTAAAAATATAGCTCAAGACGTCATAAAGACCTTGCTTCCTTAGAAGTCTCGGGACAATAACGAGAAAAGATGTTGGGAATTTTTAGAAACGTTTACGATTTTTGAGGTCATTAATGGCAGGATTGCATCCAAAATTATTGGGGCATTTGGAAAATCAGTGATCATTTGGTTTGAGCAGAAATGTTTGGGTATAAAACTTTTATTCTCAATCATTTTGTGCTTTGGTTCGGTATTGAATAATCCGTATGGTTGTCGGATGGAATGAAATGGCGAAGATTTACACTGGCACATACACATGTATGTGTTTGCTGTGTTGTGTTGCTCCTCTTGGTATACGTTTAACTAACTATATTTATACTGAATGCTTTAAGTGTACGGAGTCTTTTTTCCAAGGATGTGCCGCATGACGCATCTGCTTTGCAAATCGCCATAGACAATGTTCTGCAGTGCTGGAGTAGTAGAATGGAGAATGTCGGTTCTTGGGACGTGGCGATAACCAGTGCACTTTTAGGCCTCAAAAGCCTTTCTATCATTTGCGATCGTTACAAATTAGGCATTCATGCCAGACATCTGAGGTCGATGGACTTGTGTCAATTGTGTTTGACTGTCATATAATTACTCTACACTACAGAAACTATATTAATCACGCAAGACTTCGATAAATAAAAATAGATAGTAAACAATTTCAAAAGTCATCCAATACTACAATAACAGAGCGCGCGCTGCCACCCACGTCCTTGCACCTTATATTATATTGGATGTCTTGAGGTTGTTACATAAATCTCTAGCTGTGTATTGGGCACACGATAACAGTAGCTTTCTCAACCCATGGAAATTGTATTGCGTACTTTCAGCGTACTTGACGACTGGGTCCAGAACAGGCTGAGACTAGGTACTTGAAGATATCAGCGGCCACCACAAAGAAGCCCTGTAGAGCCTACACTCGCACTGGAGTCAAAAACGCATGATTGACCTGCTGCGACAGCGAAATTATTAAAACAATATATATTATTATTTATTGTTAGTGTAAAAAGCCTACAAAGCCTAAAACCTAAGAATATATTATTTGTATTTTTGGCTGACTTAGTTTCCCATTTATGATTCAGTGAGAATCGTCGTCTTGACTACTCGGCGCTGAAGTTCACGTACGCTGAGGGTTCAGATGACGAGGGTTCAACGCTGTCCACGGAGCTGCCTTCGTGCGTATACGCAGCTGCTAGGGGACGCTTGCAACTACCACTAGCAGCTTACGTGCATCAACACACACGATCACTGCACACCGGTAAGTCTTCATGTCAGTTGTTTTTAGCCCATTCACTAGCAATTGCGTCCTTGTGAGATTGTATTAATGAATTTATAGGAATAGCTGTTAGCTGATGATGATAATGACTAATAAGCGTCCTTTCTGCCTCTCTTGGTCCGTAAACGGAATGAGTTCCGTTTCCGTCTACTAGCTTAATTGGTTATCTTATAAGAAAACCAATTAAACTAGTAAATGTTGCTTAATTCTTATCTCTAAATCTAAATAGTTAAGAATTTGAATCCTTTAACCAACAAATACTAACAACCTCGATTAATTCTTATGTTTTAAAACTCTGATCAAAACCGACAAACATATTTTTTCTTTCTTAGGTTTTTAGGGCGGAACCCTGAAATAGGGAGGTCCTCTCTCACTAGGCCTGGCTTTTTATTGAGAAGGCGTATATTGTTTTAGTTAATAATTTGGAATATAATCAAGTTTGACCGCTGCATGTTTACAGTTTTTTAAGTTCTTAACGAGAAAACTGGGACTAAACTCTTCTTCAGGAATTGTCTGGCCCACTCCTAGATATACAGAGAGTAATTTTAGAGCTAATTTTATTAACACTCAAATGTGTAAAGGCGTCTATATAGAACATAGAGCGTAAAAGCACGCACCACATCTGTTCCCTAAATGCCATGCAAAGGCTAAGTTTTTCAGAGACAGTATATTCACTGGGTCACCAGATCATTCATAACACGCATTCGATTTGAGTAAAACTACTGAGAACGCCTTGCACGTATAGTGCCTAATGAAGTACAAATAAATAATATGTTATATACAATATAAAACCCGAGACTTGGTTATGTTTTCATCAACAAAGAGGGAGCATTTGATAAAACTATTTCACTAACATTATGACTGCAATGCGGCGGTACAGCGTTGACCCCACACTAATTGCCTGGTTCATTAACATGCATAGGGAAAGGGCAGGTACATATTTTATTAAATGATAAAACTAGGGGGTGGTATATTTCAATCAATGCCTATCATCAGAAACCAAACTAAGTATTAATTACATTTAATTTATATTAAACCTCACAATTTTAAAATAAATAATGTGACATTTATATATTTTTTTTTGTTATCTTAAAATTGAATAGAATTGTTTTTTCTTATAATTATTAAATATTCAATGTTCCTGATTGGGATTTTACATCGGCTATGATCTCATATCTTCTTGTGGGAGTAGTTTTTCTGCTTATTGAATCGTCAAACTAGCATTCCCTACATAAAGACTACTACATAGGTAGTATTTTGAACCAAAGACAGCGAAGTGGCAATGATTTCGTAGGGGTATATCATTTGAATTCTCCCTCGGGATTGGGCTTAATAACATAAGATGATGCAAGCAATATAAATCGAGATTTGATCCAATAGCAGAGGGATGTGGGGAGTGCGAATTTCGGCAATAATACAGATTCAGTAAAACAGCATGGTAAAAATAATAAACCTGATGCAAAACAATAGCCGGGTGACATAACTGTCACCCGGCGTCCATATTATCTTATCTTTTGGAGCTGATCTTTTTATACATGAGCCTTTATTATAACACTAGACATGCACCGTGATTTAATCTTCTTATAGATCTTATAATTATGAAAAAAAATCTAATTATTCAGGTGGTCTGCAATGCTTGCCTAAAAATATGTGATATATGTGAAAAAAAGTTAATATTTAGCGGACTAATCTATTGAAAATTCGTGCATTATTTATTATATTACATAATTTGGGATATTGAGCAAATAAACCCTCGCGGTCACGGCACTAATTTATTCAAAATTTATTATAGATTTATTATAGCACTCTAAAATTTCTTATGATGGCTCGGCAGGTAGACGCAGGTTTAAGTCTTTGTGCAAACTATGATTTATTTTAATGACGATGTAGGCACATTGAAATCACTAGACTAGGACGCTTCTGTATTGGAAGATTCGGATCTCGTGAATAGAATGGTTAAAACTTTACATGTTTTATGCTGTTCTTGATAATTTTAGTCGCTCCATTTTTAGTATTCCTATTGTTGTACGGGTCTCTTCAAATTTCTTCACCTGATTTCGAATGAGAGGAATGCTAGGTGCATCATTTAAATATATACCGAAAACGTTGAACATTAAGAAATCTTCTACACGCTGCCGTATCACCGCTTTTGTAAAATTCTGACACACCCTACGCGCGGTCCGCTATTGAGAAACGCTCCACATTGATTAAATTCCCAAAAGTTTGCTTTACGCGACCCCGTTATGCGCGGTTTCACTATAACGCAAATTTCAAATTTCACGTTCAAAAGCATCGCATTACGCGCTTGCTCTTTTTTTTTATTTATGGACATATTGCAGAGTATAGACAATAATGATTTCAGTGTCTTGATCGTGTGTTAAACATTTAAAAACAGCATTGGGTATTATAAACGTATTTTACAAGAACTTAAAAAAACGCTACCCAATAAACGACAATGGATGTATTTTCCGTATATATTACATTCATTAATTTATAGTATTAACAATTATTAATACATATGTTCTTAGAATTAAAGTGTTGGATTAAATGATTCGTATTTTGTATTAAATTTTGACTGTGTTTGGTCATAAACCTCGATATACGCGAAAGCGATTTTTTCCGGAACGTATCCCTCGCGTAAAGCGGGGTATTAATATATATAATGTACGGTTTTTATTGGGATACCTTGTAATATAAAAGATACTAGAATTTCCCGAGCAAGTTTGACTTAAAGAGGCTTTGAAGAAGGAGGAAATATATGAAGAAACCCTAAGAGACAGAGGCTGTGCAGCCTTTTCCATTTCACATGTCATATTTTAAATGACAAAAAAATTACATTATCGTTACACGTGTCTGTAATGCAGACTCCTTATAACTGCGTGACGTGAAGCACGAAGGAACTAAACGGGGATCATTACGTTTGAAAATAAATAAATAGGATTTAGACTAGATTTCGAGCCCTGATAGGGTTCCTATCATAAATTTCATCTGTTCGTGGTCGGTACGAAGTTCTTAGGCAGCTTCTCTACCAGAAACATTTGAATGTGCTTTAAAGTATGTCAAAATGCTAATATCAAATCAAATCAAATCAAATCATTTATTGCAATATTATGTGGTTTTACATGCAGGTCTTAAATAAACACAACTTATAGGTATCACATAATTACCCTATTTGGGTGTAGCAATTATTTTTGAAGGAATTCGTCAAGAGAATAATAATGGATTTTTCTATTAATAGGTTTTTAGATTTTTTTCAAACGATACATCATTTTCTTCTTCTTTTAATCCTACTGGTCAATCAAATTCGGAATAGTCCTGTTGAAGACGTGACTGTCACCTATTGCAGTGGTATTTTTCAGATTTTTCATTCGCTACATAATTCCTCACCTCAAGTTGGAACATAGCGGTCAATCCTATCTGTTTATTTTCAAACGTAATCTTCCCCGTTTAGTTCCCTCGTGCTTCACGTCACGCAGTTATAAGGAGTCTGCATTACAGACACGTGTAACGATTATGTAATTTTTTTTTCATTTGACATGTAATAATCGATGGTAAAATATCGTGACACCCCGACCTGTCTGGAAGAGATCGCTCTGAGAGATAAGACCGCCCATTGATACACTTGGCTTTATGTTTTAGTAATAAGTTTATTGTTGTTATTACGGTGTTGTCAATAAAGAGTTATCTATCTATCTATCTATCTACGTGAGTAAATATATCGTTTGGTCCTATTACATTTGGAAGTAGTTGATATGAATCATAGTCTTCCTCCAATTTAAGATACTGCGTCTGTTAGAGCAATTTGATCGTTGTGATTGATCGTATATATTGCTGCCATAAAAGTACAGGCCAGTTTGGTTTTTATTACTGTAATTTCAATCCCTGGGTCAAAAAGCTCATTTTCTGTTTATGGGCATTTCGATCAATTCACATTTGGTACCTACAATCGATATATCAATTGCAGTATACTCATGTATGTTTGTTGCTTTTATCCGGCAAAAATACGTAGATCAACGTAAGCTTATTTTCTGTTTGTGGGCATTTCGACCAATTTACATTTGGTACCTACAATCGATATATCAATTTCAGTATAGGTACTTAAAAAATTGGTCTTGTTTGTAGTACAACGCAAGGTGAACTATAGGTGTCGCTCCATCCCAATACGATGGTTGCATGAAGAACGAAAGCAAGAATTACAGTTATGAGTCATTGTGTCATGTTAGCTCAATTGGTTAGAGCATACCCCGGCTAAAGGGGTGGATGGACGCGGGTTCGAATCCCGCACATGACTATAATTTTTTCTCTCGTAAATTTGTAATTTTGTAATGTAATTCGCCTAGCAGGCGTCATTGCAAACTTAACAATATTAAAATAGGTACTTATATATGTTTTTCGCTTTTATCCGGCAAAAGTACGTAGATCAAGGTAATCACATTGAAAACTGTTTCAGTATGTACTATTAATAGAATATAATATTTGGTGAAATGGTTTACTCAAGGTTTTAAGAGTAGGTATCATCAGAAAATTATTACTTTTTCACTATCCTTATGTATTGGGCGGTTTGGGAAATTGAGCATACTTTGGTTTTTGAAGCTTGAATATTTTGATGTCTCAAGATTCTTTCCTGCACTCCCAAAGTTCACGTTTTCTAAAGTCGAGGGGTATCTATAACAATAAAATTCCAAGACTCCGTTCCGACGAAAGCTTTTTCATCAAAGCATTCGTAATAATTTTTTTTCTTGGGCATATATTGATTTATAACTCCCTTTTTACAAACGTTACATTAAAATAGCTTTTTCAACTTAATTATTACTTTACAAAATTACAAGGAAATAAAAATTTCTGCAACTTCCACGAACGGGAATCGATCCCGCTACGTGAATTTTGTAAGTTTATTCGTTATTCAAGCGTTAATTCGAATATTGTCAATAAATTCTCACACACAGTTGCCGTACCCAAACCTGGGTCATTATGTAATAATAAGTAAGATACCTACATAATGTGCAATAAATGATTTGATTAGCTATTTAGGTACTTAGCACAAAAATGACAACAACTGTGGTTAGAAAAAAGATCAGCTATATTGTTCTGTGCAGAGTGTTTACTTATGCTTTCCATATAGACAAATGTGAAAAATTCGGCAGTGCTTGCTTTGCCCTTTATAGGCTCTCACGTTTTCTTTGTACTATTTTACAACTGTCCACTCTGTGCTGCAGTATGGCGGCTGGCAGAGATATGGGGCTGAAGCGCAGAATTGCTGCGAATATTTAGAATTCAGCTCTCTGCTAGGCCCATATTTCAAGTCATCTTTCCATAGTTATATATCAAGTGGCAGCGTTCGTAAGAGTAAATAAATAGATATTTAACAAGAATGGTGAGACGCACTCTTATACCACATAGTGTAGGGAGATATTAGAAACAATATACCTGGAAGCTTCTCATTGAATCTGGGAAATCGAGACATGTCATGGATCCCACTGTCAAGCGTGACACAGAGGCACCTATAGCCTTAATTAATTTAAAATTAGACTAAAAAACTGGCTTATTGATCAAACTTTCACTCATGAATTTATTGACCGAGCAGATTGATATCGTACGTATTATCTACGAATAACAATTTATTGCGATAATGTGAAATGGTTATAATAAAGTGATAACGCTATTGACATGTATTTCAATACGAATAAGTAATTATTAATCTTCATATCCATTTATTTGAAGGTGTCACACTCTCACCTGATGGTAAGTGATGATGTGGTCGAAGGTGTTAACACGCTTAACTTAGAATTACTGCCTCTCAAGGACAGCTGCCGGAACACAACATTAGGTGCTTGGTGACAGATTTTCTACTTGAGGGTGGTCGCTAGTCAGGTGGGCATTAACAAAATGCCCTACCACCATACGGTGAAGCTCAAGCTCGCGGCGGGATTCAAACCATAGACCTGCTGCGCGGCAGTGCATAGCCAATGCCAATGAGCCATCACTGCTTCAAAAGTAAGTATTCCAAGTAGTCAAAGAGCTCTTTCTTTGCTAGCTATAGCCTCCTTGTAGGCTAGGACGTTTTAATTCAAACAAATCATCGCTTACCAACAGTCGATACAGTGCTAGATTATAAGAAGAGTTGGTCCTGTAAAAGTCGTGGGATTGTTTTTTTTTTATAGGTAGTTAATTTAGATTTTAATTAAACATTTTCATCAAAATAATTGTCTTGTAATGTTACTTACTGTTTCTTCCCATAGACGTCCTGCTAGAGACATCAGCGGAGCCCGAGTACCAGTGTGGAGGCTCACCATATCGCGTGCAGCGCGCCGCCGCCAACGTGCGAGAACGCAGACGCATGCTGAGGTCCGGACCCAATGGGTATCATTTTTATTGTTAACATTTGCACATTCATTATTAACCTACTAAAGAAGTAAGAAAATAACAGAATTTTAATAGTACATTATGGTACAAGTGTTTATGTAATGTTGCTGATTACCGTTGAGGCGAAATTGAGACCCGTTCCGTTAGATGTGGGTCTTTAGAGAGCCAAGGACGGTAATCATCAATACACACTTCTAAAGAAAATAATACTAAAAAGTCATTTAATTTCAACAATGAAAACGAAATGTGAAAAATTTTCCGGAATCACGGTTAAAATTAATCGGTTTTCCAATGCGCGCGCATGGCGATCGGCCATAGACTAAACCATGGTACAATTATTGTTTTCTTAGACCATGGACTAAACAATGAGAGTTCTTTTTTTTTGCTTTACGCTGATAGCGTTTTAGCCACGTACAAAATGGGAAATTTAAAGTTTTCTTTATTTTATTACAGAGAAAATAAAAGTTAAATTTGTGTAAAAGTGATATTTATTGAACACGTATGTACAAGTTAAAATTATCTACTATTTAAATACTAAGTTGTATGAAATGAGCAAAGAATAGTTACATTAATTTATTTTGTACTATTGAACACGATCTTTTTTGTAACGAAACTTTTTTAATAACATAGGAACTACGCCAATAATATAAAAAAAAACTCTATAACTCACTTGTGAATAATGGCAATGAAAAAGTCCCAGTTTGATTACAGCTGTCATTATATGCCTAATTGCGTTGAAATTAGAGCCATTTTATGAGCAAGTATGTTGAAAATAATATTTAATTACTTTGTTTTGTTTTTAAATTTCTTTATTAACAATACACACTACTTACTAAATACAACACTACAGCTACTACAGTGAAAGCATTTAGAGAACCTAAACGCCATTATGGTTCCACAGGCAGTCAAAATTCTCCAAGGCCACTACCAGTTGACACCGTGCCCAGCATGCTTGAGTAGCTCCGCAGATAGAAGTAACCGTTGCGCCAGTCCTCACGTTTGTTTCAGAATAAAGCGACGGAGTGAAAGGATTTTTTTAAATACATGCAAATATAGTATATATAAGGCGCATTATCAACTTTCGACGTGTTAAATACACGAAAAACACACAATTTCAAATTCAAATAATGTATTTCTAAGAACACGGTGAGTACAGTAACAGTGAGTATTTCGTAGCTCATGTCCTTGCCAAATATGGCGTACAATTTAAAAAAAAAGTAATAAGTTCTATTATGTAATATTGAAAGATATTATTAATTACAAACAAATTAAAATAATTAAAATTTCGTGAATAGGGGACGTTATGATTAATATAAAAAATCTGACGGTAGACCAAATAATTTCTTAATAACTCATGTGACAAATAAAACCAATTAGTCACCCTGTGACACCATCACTACAAAGTGTATGAAACGTCGGGACAAAATAATGAAAAATATACGCGATTTAAACCGTTTAAAGTTGTTTAATTACTTTGTGTAACAATCGCGAAAACCTAAGACAACATTATAATTAAAATTGTTTTATCAAAATACTAATACCAATGGGTTAAAATTAATTCAAGAAATATAATTACCTATGTGTGGTTATTATATTTTAGACAGTATACGAGTAAATTCGCAGGTACTTATTCGTAGAGTAAAATAAAAAAAAAGCTTTTTTAGTAGTTTTTATTTTTTTAGTAAGTACTCCAACTCAAAAGCATAGAGTTGAAATACTAAAACGAAGAAATTACAAAAAAAAATCTCATTAATATGTATGTCTCCGACTCTAAAGTTTATCACCCGTTAGTCGTACGACTGGGCAAAAGGCTCTTCTATTTATTTCCAAATGTCCGCTCTCTATGGCAGCTCAAGCCAATATTTTTCGATGTCATCGAGCTCGTAACGCCTCCGTTTCAGAGGATGCCCTCGACACAAACGTTGCTATGCCACAATGTTTTACCCATTTCTTAGGTTTCTTGCCTACGTCTGCCACGATAGATTCAAATATGAATACATTTTATATATAAAAAGGTCAAAACTTGATTATTTTGGAATCATATTATATCTACTCTTAGAATAACGTTCAACCTCTACTCTTACACATATCCCGAAAGAGGTAGAGGTGCCTAGACAGCCATATTTCACCTGACATGTTTTAGTCCCATGTACTTAGCGAGCTGAAAGCCTAAGCTACTGAAAATGTCTTTATGAGATACATTCAATAACTTTAGTACCTCTAGATTCCACAGCTACGCATTTGCCTTTCCAACAATGAGGCATTCTCACTGGGTTTGAAAGACTAACAGGATAAATCGATGCTTGGAGACAGGGAATATGGTCAGAGATGGCTCAGTTACGGCTCTGTGCGTGATGTATAAGAAGCATACACCCAAATGTTGTATGTAAAGGATACAATGAAACAAATGCAGAAGAAAGCTAAAATATGTGCATTATGTTGTGATTTTAGCAGTATAAACTCGGCGTTCGACGAGCTGCGAGTGCACGTGCCAACATTTCCCTACGAGAAGCGGCTTAGTAAGATCGATACTCTGCGTCTAGCCATCGCCTACATAGCACTACTCAGAGAGGTAAACTCCAAGACTATTTCTTTTTATATTCTTATCATGGCACTGAAAACATAATGTGGGAATTGAACAGAGATATATTGAAATAGCAATGTCAGAGTCACGTTACATTACTTAAAGTGTCTGTTAAACTAAAGCTAAACGGTAGTTTGATGTATTTTAATGCAATACGTTTGGTTAAAGGTACTGGATGCTGACTACGATCCCTTGACTTACGTTGAAAAGTGTCTCCGTGGAGAAATAAAAGCTGATCGAGCCCATTGGAATACTAGCGGTAAATATTATAAATAAGCGTGGGGATTATAGGAAACACCCCCATGATGGGGGAGACTGTGTTCAGCAGCAGTGGACAATTCGGCTGATGCAGCATGGCGGTTACGACAAATCTCATTAAAAATAAATAAAACAAAAATGAATCCTTTTCACTACGAATAAATATGAAACTTTTCATATGGAAGGCATCATACGATTCCAAATCTTCAACACGGCAGTTTTAGCTATACGTAAAATAGTTACAGTACCGCGAAAGCTATATGAAAATATAATTCTTTGACGAGGAGTTCTACAAATATTTCAATATCTCTTTGCCTCATCCATTTCCATACATCAACACAATGTAATGTGTATAAAAAGGTAAAAGATATTTCATAATCTGTTCCTAAAATGTTAACATATATTTCCTCTTATTGCTATTATTTTTTAAACTGTGAAATAATTTCGTGAAATTTCTTTTCAAATTGACCACAAATCAGAAGAGTAGGTCCTTAAACTGAAGACTAGTACTGATGAAAACAAAGTCAATACCATGAAATCTTAAACAGTTTGTTTCAAGAATAATCAGTATTCCTTACCTTTAAGCTTTTTGCCTGCCCTGGTAACTTCTCAAGTAGAAAACCTGCTGCCAAGCCTAAATAACTGAGCTTCGGAAACTGTCCTTGAGAACTAGTTACCATTTTAGGTTTAGTTTCATCATCATCTTGGAACATGTCACCAATTACAACAGTTGAGATGGTGATCATAGGATACCTAGCATATCAGTACTTATAATATTATAAATGTGAAAGTAACTCTGTCTGTCTGTCTGTCTGTCTGTCTGTTACGCTTTCACGCTAAAACTACTCGACCGATTTGAATGAAATTTGGTATGGAAATAGTTTGAGGCCCGGGAAAAAACATAGGATAGTTTTTATTTAACTGCGCAAAAAGAGGGTAATGTTTTTGCGCGATAACCGACATACGCGCGGGCGGAGCCGCGCCCGAAGAGCTAGTTTAATATATTTATGGAACGCTAGACACTAAATACACGAGCGCGACTACGACAGGGCTAGCACGCGATATGTATTGCATCTTCTTGCGTTTTGTTCGCTGAAGCCTCAAGACGCAAATCATTCAATTATTTACTTTTTGCAGATCTTACCGCTCGCCTATCCTGGATAAACTGGGAGAACTTAGGCGTGAACCCACAACGACGCAGCGTGCTTACTTCGCTAGCACTAAGCTCTGATAACCTCCAGTATACCCACAACTAACGCTCGTAACCGGCCAAGCTACACAAATAAACCTACCTACAGAAGTTCGCTATACATACACTTTACACAACGACCTTGCGAGTAATGAGAAACTCTTCGAAAGCCAAGGCTGTACACGTAATTCCACTATTATGATGTATTTTTCTTCTTCTTAATGTTATTAATTCCAATGTAGGTATTTGGGGCCTCTCTCGTCGTAGTTCTGTGCCATAATGCGCAGTCCCCTATTATATCTGTATTAAATTTTCTTCTATCAGTTGTCAATCCCAACAGCCACCATCCAAGTTCCAATTCTAATGTAGGTATTGGGGTCTCAGCTAAAACTTACTTCGTGCTTTCTCCTAACACTTCCTATTCTGAATAGCAGCTTACTTGAAACAATCTTCTCGATTGATATTATAACATGAATTTTCCATGTCATATTTGAATTAATTTGTGGAAGATATGTACTCGATCAAGTGCACTTTATTCATCAGTCACGAGAAAGTTGTTTTGCATCATACCTAGTGTTCTGGAGTGAAGTAGGTACAAGGTAATCAGTGAAATGCAGTCAAGTATTCCTTAAAATAGCTTTATTGAAAAAGGAAATATTAATTATTATTAACTAGGATAATAATAAGGGATTTCTCACTAAATTCAATAACTGGAATTGAAGTAGACAATGTATATAATGCCCGTTATGTTCTTGCCAGGATATTGTAGAATTTAGAGCCATATTTGTTAAATTTTGTCGTGTGAATTTTATTTGATTGATGCCTTATCATTGCACTGCCACACCTTTACCATTTCAATTAACTAACGAATTGAATTTAGTATTTAGATCATTGTAATAGGATTTCATGAATGTATGTTGTTACCGCCTCCGCAGAAGGTATATACAAAGAGACGAACTTGATAATAGGACACAGAGCAGTGTAAAGTCAAGGACCATAGTTCTATTCGGTAAACGATCTTGATAAAGACATTCAAAGACACCCTTCCGTCTCACACTTTTTGCCTTCTAATATTAGCACTTAGTGCATAACTTTAAAAGTACTCGAACCATAGTCACGTAAGTATTGAACAGAATTTTCAATAAATTAGAATACAAGAGTTTCTTTGACAAAAATTACTTGAACATTTAAAAAAATCTATATGTTAATTGACTAAGGTTCAACTGGGGCAAAGGATTAGTACCTATATCTATTCATGTTACAAGTAGCAAATATCTGAAAGAGCCTGTAAAGGATTAGTTTTAGCGATAAGGCATTAAATAACTTTTTATTTTTAGTTTTCTAATGTTTACGTGTTTTTGTATGACTATAAAGAGTTTTCCATCGAATCATATGTATTTGGAAAACTTACTCTTTTTATCAGAAAAGTTTTAAGTCAAAACTGGAAAAAATGATATGAGATGTCATTTTGACCGCAGTCATGTGATTATAACATGACAGCTGTCACATTTGATACATCACATTACATTCAAAATCTCGAACCTTGTACTTTGCCGATGTGATGGTAAATGTTGAAATTATTGGACAATTTTTGTCCAATTAGTTCATTTGTTTGAACTTTTTGGATTTAGGTAGGCTAGGTTCAAACAAAAACAAAATGAGATTAGTTGCGTAGTCTTTGTGTCGGAAAAACGTCCCGTTTTATGGGTCATAATTTGAATGTAAAAAGAAGTAAATGATAAATATCAGTCAATTTAAAAGGTTGTATAATTATTCATACTAAAATGTAAAACCAAAGCTTCAAATAGGATATATTATAAGTTTAACTGGACATCGAATCTGGGTTCAAATATATAACCAGAACATCAGATTACATAGGTTGATCAGAAAGTGTTTTCATTATCTTTGGTCGGAAGAAATCTCCGTTTTTTAACCATAATTTAAAAAGAGCTAAAATACTTAGTTATTAGTTAATTTAATCTCATAGGTTGTATTATTGTTTAGACTGATACACAAAACCAAAGTTTAATTAAAATAACCGTGTTGACAACTTGATTGATAAAATAATTTTAAGCATACATAAATTTCATGACATTTTTAATTACAAGAGTGCAATATTTTTAAATTATAATGTATTAGGTGTTGGAATATTTGATAGTTGCATTGTAAGTAATGTGTGTAGAAACTATATTTTTATCTTGAAATTGTAATTGTTATATATATAGCATTTTAATGATGACACCATTAAAATGAGTTAATTTGAAACTAGTTTTATTTCTTGAAGAAACCGATTAAACGAATAAATCAATTATAAAAATATTATTAATATTAATTAGCCTTATCTTATTTATAAATTAATGTGTTATCAGAAAATATCTACACATAAATTATCCAAATATAAGCGGTTCAATTTTATTTATTAAAATTGTTATCGAATAAGGCTTCATACGTTTATTATTTATTTTCTGCTTCTGCCTTTATTTGTCCCAAACAAAGGCCGCGTACTCATTTGAGATCAGGGCGGTTCTAGACGACAAAATGCACCAGTAAAATCTCAGAGTTCAGCGAGGCTAGGAAAATGAAGGCAAATTAAGACCAATAGGAATTGGTGGAATTTTCCCTCTTTCACCGCTCATCTTCCCCGTACATTTTTGGTGAAGTCTAATGGTTGTGGATACAATGGTACGGATATAATTTTTCTCCACTTGATTCAGTTACTCGTCATCTCACTACTCGCACCTTTTGCACACTTATCTTCAGTCACGCAGTCCATCCATATACCTTCCTCTACCGCAATCTCGGTCCACTTTCACACTCAACACTTTCTCGTCTCTTAAGGTTTTCGCGCCTCGTCACGCTGTAACAACGGTCGTCTTTTACTCTTAAACGTTTATCACTGGTGCTACTTACAGGCTTTTCCTGATATTAACCTAAATTCTTCATCGTGGTCTTTTTAGTCGAACCAAACACACCTGTACCTGCAGTTTCTCTGCCATTTCCACTTCTTCTCATCCAATCATTCTGCTTCTTGCGTTATTCTTAACATACATTATGATGTTTAGTATCTATCCAGTTAATACTAATAAAAAGTACTAGATTGATTATTTAGATAACAGCAACATATAGAATGTACCTAGTAGGTATGTACATTCCGATACAAGTGTGGTTGCAGGGGCATCGGGTACAAAACCGGATTGAACCAGCTCAGCCTTGGGACAAAGTTAAGGTGTGCCACAAAGCAGACAGATTATGTAGTTTGATTTATCACAGTATTAATATTGGATTGTAAAACCATAATAGAACCAGACATGTAGTTTTAGTTTCTTTTTTTTATGTTATTGCGACGGAACAAGCTCGAGGCCCACCTGATGTTAAGCGGAGTACCTCAGTGTATAACAGAAGCATTTCGTCACAAGTCACGAAATGCACTGCGCCCGCCTCAGAGTTTTGACTTTTTTTGTGATAAATGTATTAGGTGTTTTGATATAGGTTAATACTGCATAACGATGTCATCTGCCAACTGAAAAATGTTACTCTAATTTGGCTGAAAATATAAATCTAGGTTATTCTGGATGTCCTCATACCGAAGTTGGAACTTTTCTTTCGAAGACGTTTGCCAAGTAAGAAAAGTTGATCCAATTTGGATGAAAATCGATATCTAGGTTGTTCTGGACATCCTTACTCCGAATTTGGAATTTATTTTTCGATGACGTCTGCCAAGTGAAACAAGTTACTCCGATTTAGCTAAAAATCGATATCTGGGTAGTTCTGGACGTCCTATATATTCTGATTTATAGATTGCTTTATAGATTGATATGATTTATAGTCCTGGGGATATTCTGATTTAGGAATTTGTTTTTCGATGACGTCTGTCAAGTGAAAAAAGTTACTCCAATTTGGCTGATATTCGATACCTAGGTTGTTATGGACGTCGTTATTCTGAACATGTATTTATTTTTGGGTGACGTCTGCTAAGTGAAGACAAAGACGTATCTCGAAAAAGGTGAGAGATGGATGGGATGTTTGAACAATTATCGTAGAGAATCGGGAAGCATTCGAATGATATGTGTTAAAAATCCAAAATTTATGGTGGACATCTTGAATTCCGTCATTTTGGATTCGTCCTACGTGCTACTCTCATTCTTCACACTATATATGGAGTAATTTATCTTATATTTTCGACTGTATTTATAGTTGAACTAAAATTTTCGACTGAATTTGTAGTAATTATCCGAAGCCGAAGGCCAAGCTGTGACTTGGGAGCATATTCCACATCTCAAGGACTGCTGCCGGAACGCACTGTTAAGTGCTTGGCGACAGATTTTTGCTAGCCACGCGGGCATTCGCAAAAGCCCGCAGCGGGATTCGAACCATGGACCTGCTGGACTGCCGTCCATAGTCAATGCCACTGACCCATCACTGCTTCTTTTATATTGTTCTTAAAAATTCCAAACTGTTGTAAGATTGTTTAATCAAATAATAGTAGAGAAGCGAAAGAGATTTCTCTTTTAGGGTTCTATACTGGAAAACGAGACATTCTCACTAATACTCGGCCATCGGTCTGTCCGTCTGTCCGATCTTTCGTTCATTACATGGTTCCTTTGAAGGTACCGTGCTGTTATCTATTAACAGAATATTTGGTACCCAAAATATGAAACTGAAATCGAGGAATTCGTCATCGCCTGTCAGTTCGACATGTGTCATGTCTGTCCATTTGTCCGTCCGTCCGTTCGCTTGTCCATGCCCATTGCTGAATCGCAACTCACAGTGGGTTTACTGTTTGATTTCGAATGTCATGTGCCCGATGGCTGTTTCCCCGAAGTCATTAGCTTGAGCGTCCGAATTGCCGTAATTCCATATCATCGATATACCACAATTTCGACCAGCCATTAGCACGAGCGTCCGTTTCACCGAAAAGCCACTGCAACGATAGTCATTTCCTTCGAATTTGAATTGGCTCAACGTGCCAGTAACACAACAGCTATTCCACAGACATAAATAAAAAGACAAACCGGCAGGGTTTAATCAACCATTTATTATCATTATACGAATTAAAGACACAAATCACTTGTTGTAATGTGTTGGATCAGTAGCTACCTATTTTTTTACAATCGAACGGCTTACTTATTTTATAATGTTTTTTTAACTATTCATTATTGTTCTCACGTGAGTGACTTTGGTATTTTTTGAGAATAAAGTCTTTAAAGCCAAACCTATTAAATTTTTAAACAATAATTGGATGAACACACTATTAGGGAGTAATCAACCATAGTCATATTTTAAATAATAAAAATATTCTTAGCATAAGTTAACAAAGCAGGTGAGAAATAGGCAACTAAAAATGTTTTACGACTTCGTAATCACCATCTAGCAATTGAATAATATTAATGAAGTTATAAAAACTGTACTAACAACATTTTTACTTAGATCTCTATATAATCATATATTTCTCAAAGCATTTGGTTACAGAAGCGGCTTTTATTGCGGGTAATATTTGATCTGTTAATATACTGAATGCCATCGTTATTTCACCTGGACTCAAATCTGCATAAAATCTAGCAACGAAGCTCTAATGCAATATCACTGTCTCTTCTATAAAATGTCGACGATCCATTCTTTTGGATTTGTCTTCAAACAGTTTGTCCAAGGTACTGTATATTAAATATGAATTTTGTTGATTACTGCCTACTAGTGTGTTCATCCAATTATTGTTTATAAACTTAATGTATCTTTAATGCGTATAATGATAATAAATATTTGAATAAACCCTGCCGGTTCGTCTTTTTATATATGTCTATGGAATAGCTTCTGAATTAGTGGCACGTTGAGCCAATTTAAATTCGAAGGAAAGGACTATCGTTGCAATGGCTTTTCGGTGTAACGGACGTTTGTGCTAATGGCTAGCCGAAATTGTGGTATATCGATGATATGGAATTTCGGCAATTCGGACGCTCGAGCTAATGACTTCGGTGAAACAGCCATCGGGCACATGACATTCGAAAACAAGCAGTAAACCCACTCACAGTTGCCCGGTTTCCCATTTTCAATAACCGAGTGACAGCCCTATGAAAAAGGTAAGAATTTTTGAATTTGGAAGCTTTCCTATTGTACGGTTATTTATTCATGTGACGGAAGCGCTCAGTAATAATGTCACTAGCGGTCACCCATCCAAGTCATCACCGCGGCGGACACTGCTTACGACGAAAAGGAATGGTATATTACTCGTATGACATTTATTTTTCTTTACTGTCACACGTATTTTCGCCCACGCGCGAAAAACATATATGAAATTATCGGATGCCGGCAGCCCGCATGCGCGCAAGATCTGCACGCGGGTGGCTATCCGCGTGACAGGATAAGCAGCTTACATATTATATTGGAGTGCACTACCAAGCCTATACCCAGACATCGCTACACTTATTTAAACCAACAAAATCTAATAGATGCTGATAATGACCAAACCAAATTCATGATTGTGTGTGAAATGGTTTCACATGTAAATAAAACGTAAGAAATTATAAGACGAAAAATGGAAATGTTTAATACAAAATTACATAACAAAGGTGTAGATTAGATAATAGAATAGATCACAACAATCATTGATACACTTCGGTTAACAATAACCTGTAAACTTACCCATCATGGGATAACACGTTGGGACTAACGGTGTACCGTTAGTCCCAACGTGTTGTCCCAAAAAGACAGACCAAATAGAAGCCACAAAACTGGCGCAGGTACTGCTGCAGTAATCCAGCTATAAAATGCGTACCGTTTGAACGACTGAAGTATGAAACCCTACCAGCGTCTATATATAGATATAATCTGGAAGTTTCGAAGTGAATAGGTATCTTCTAGGCAACCTTGTTGTTATACTGAACAAAGACAATGTTCAGTATAACAAAACTTGCCTACTAAAACATAAATATATACGTTGTAAGGAATTTCTCGTTATTGTACTGTTATTGAAGACAATCTAAGACTTAAAACATTCTGCGATGTAAGTTTATATAGCACGACACTCGTATTCAATAGAAAAATCAGATCATATAATATTTTCTCTTTATTACCTAAAGACTAGTTATAGAGAATGAAATTAAGCGAATGTACATTGTCGCCGTACTTAAGTACGTCGCGATACCTAAGTATATGCACCGTAATACAATATATATATTCAGAGCCATAACAAAACAATTGTATATTAAGTATCTCCGAATCACAACACAAGTTACCTATACTTACCTACTAATACAATAATTCTAAGTATTAATGGACTGACAAGAGGTAAATAGTTTCACTTGAATAGTTTGTAGCTAACAATACAAGGCTCAGACGAAGTCTAGCAGGCTGTCTGATAGATGGCGGTGTGAGTGAAAAAAAATAAGTAGGTATAATTAGAGCATGTTAATAAGTCACAGTGGTGTCCAAGTAATTTTAGTAAGAGGGTGGCTACATTGGGTACTAAAACTTTATAGTAAGTTTAGGCATAAACTCGATAAGTTGTAGCATTTCTCACAACCTTTGTACTATGTATCTCAACTGGCACGCGATCAAAATACAACTGTTTGGTGGTAGTCCACCATTTTGCACTCAAAGTAGGTATATCCAGTGGTGGTCATATAATTAGAAACACCAAACTACACTTCCATTATTATTAAACATTTAACTTGTTAACTATTCTTTTACTAGTAAAAGAAGGATTTTAAGTATTTATGTGGAAGCGTTAGTTCTTCTTTAGTATTAAAATATAAATTGAGTATCAATAACCACTGGTAATTTTTATAAAAGCCAACATTTATATAAAGAGAATTAAAATACAACGCACTACGCTGGGCAGCTAATTAGAAACATATGAAATAAATACTTAAAACTTCAACAAATTATACATAATACTGTGGATAAAAGATAAAAGAAGACTATGAGTAACACATTCATAGCTAGTGTTAGTACTTTAGTACTTGGTAGGATAGCCTCTGTGGTCGATTACAGCTTTACAACGACGCGGCATGGATTCTATCAATTTTTGACACGTTTACATTGCAATACCCTCCCAAACTTCAACAAATACGTCGTAAATTTGGTTCATGATAGTGATATATTTATCTGACGGTGTTTTCTTCACTGTGTTCCACAAATTCATTGGTCTTCCTTTGTCGCGCTTTTCTGGGTAGGTACATTGTCATATGTTCCAAACTGTTTATAATGTACAATGGCGTTAAATAGCATCCTTACGGAACACTAAGTGAACGGCTATTTTGCTGTAAGAACATTTTCGTTTGAAATTAAAATTCACTATAATTTTCATTGTAGCTGCATCGCAGCTTTTGTATTTACCAATTTTTTTCAAACTCTGAGTCAGAATGTAACCTAACTATATGAGTATAAGAAAAGGCGGGAAACTGCCTAAAGTGATGAGAATAATAAAGATTTAATTCTAATTTCAAAATCAAATTCTTCAGAAATTTCACATTTTGATTCTAATTAATTATCCAATTGCCTGTACTAAAGTTATTAAGTAACACTTTTTCCACACTTATATTTGTTTTTTTTTTTATTACTGGACAGAATGTTAATAATAATTTTTAAATGAGAGTTATCATAGTAATATTATAATGTGGTAAATCAATTAACAAACTCAAAATTATTTACAATAGCAACATAAAATGCAATTCAACCTCAAAGAAACTCTATGTTTCTAAGTATCTGACCACCACTGTATGTACTCCCAATTCACACATGTTTGAGCTATCTGGAATCATCATAAAAAGCAGTTGGACCAGTATTCCTTATGGATTCAATATATTATATTCAATATCTATAAAAAAGTCCGCAATAGTATTATTAGTCCAACTTTTACAGTTATGTCACAATAACTACTTTTTTATATGTGTAAATTTATAATTTTGTGTTTTTTTTTGTTAAGTATGTACCCGTGCGAAGCCGGGGCGGACCGCTAATCCAACATACAATTACACACTTTGCTTTGGTGCGGTTTTTGGATCAAAGCAAAGAAGAAATGTAAGTAGTATTTTTGTTTGTATGATGTCCATAGTTTTAGAAGTTTTTTAACTTAACACTAATTACCTATTATTCTTTACATACTTGCTCCTTCAAACACGACCCTCTTTAAACATTTTGCGAGATACTAATATGGCGAGAATAATTCCGAATTACTCTAATGATACTATATTATTTATAAAATGATAATTATGATTAAATCGATACATTTTTTACTGTAATGTTGTTTTTTCGTTGCCTTTATTAAGCCTTTTCTTAAACACTTGGACGTTTGTGATGAAATTTTAGTTCTTGTCAGCGTCTTAAGGTGGTAAACAAAATACAATAAAATTCTTTACTTTGTCTAAAACGTTGACTAAATCGACCTCAGTACCACCTTCTAGTATAGATACGTAACGCAAAGCACAAGCCCTATGTTATGCTTAATAGTGTGGATCGTATAAACATTTTGACAGCACAGTTGTCTGCTTAAACATTTTATTTATTACGTCTAAATTGTCCTGAAACCTAATGTGAACACTGAATATTCGGGCGATGTCCCGTCAACCCACTGGACTTTCCCACTGGTGGGTGGACGGGGAATTCAAGTTCCCCCGTCCACCCACTGCACTAGAGTTGGAACCAAATCCACTGCTTCATCGATATTACAAATAATATATATTTTTGCTACTGGATTAACTCTCAAGTAAGGCCTTAGATATGACAGCTGTCAAAGTGACAGTTGATGTTGCAGTTTTCAGTTTCGTATCTAAGAACCCACATTATAATAGAGTAGTGGAAACTATCACTAATATTATAAGTATATGTTAACCGATACATAGAATAAGTTACTTTAGTACCAAAATTACTTTGACAGTAAGATGTGTAGCCAAATCTTTTTGAGAATAGGTATGTATCTCTTACTAGTCTCTGGTTTTTTGCTGTCGTTACAGTGACGTCGCAAGATGGCGTTTATGAAACTTTTTAGCTCCAAATAGAATTGATAAAAAAACATAGATTGTGATTTATAATTATAACATTCTATAAACATAGCATTCCAATTAGGAAAAAACTCCACCACTCTACTGTCAACTAATTTGTGTATGTACCGAAATCAGGTCACGCCCCGTTCACCAGCGGGAGACCAGCGGATGGGACTTTCCAACTAGTGAGTGAACGGGTAATTCACGTTTACCCCTCTACCCTCCGCACTAGATTGGAAACCAAAAAAACAGCGTCATCCACCCACTCAAAGTTAAATGAATTGAAAGCAATTATTGACATAAAGCTCATGAATATCTACTGGAGACAGAATTGGAAGATATAAACGAAATCTATAAATTTTGTATCAACCCACCTGTGGCAAGGTCCAGTCTAATGATTACTATGCTTAGACAGAAAAACTTAGATATATATACAGAGACTCACTGCCATTTTTGTAACCATACTATTTGCGTGAAAATACAATAATGTATATGTGTAGCATGAGAATGGGGATATCGTGTATCATAATTATAACGATAATTCTGGATTTGTAGAATTGTTGAGGTTTCGAAAGACACTACATTAGTTGCTTTTGCGAGATGGTGTCATTTTTAAATAAACAAACGGAGCTGGCGCGGCTACGGTGCCGCCCTTACCAGCGCACTTTTAACAAGTTATATATTTGTCATAACGTGCATGCTGTGGGGGTACCGCTATATGAAGATAAACTACTTATCTTGTTTTAATATTAAAATATATTAATATTCGTTATCTACTGTCTATACAATATACTTATGTACTACGTCTGAGCGGTGCACAAAGAAACTACGCTCGTACTGAAGTAAGCGAGAATATAAAATATACATTACTACGAAATTACTCTTATAACTGATGCAGCCTTTTTTGGTGTGTTACTATACTACATTATTATATTTTTTTTAATATTCAAGTTCAATGGTTATGATAACATCACAGCACACAACGGGTTACCTACGAGAATGACAATTTGGCGATTTTACTAGTGTGGACAACATGAAAAAGTCAATGAATTTACTTTTAAAATGTAACAAACAAAATATACAAAATATTGCTTAGGCTGGGTAGCGCCACTTCTGGTCAACGTCAAATTTAATTATTCCATCGGAATAAGTTCGAATATGGAATGTTTTTAAGAATTTAACCGTCGTCAAATTTGGTGCAACCCATCCTCAGTATGTTCACGGTAATAACCAATAATAAGTAATGTTCTACGGTAATCATAAAGGCATGGCAAAAATAAGTTGAAAATGCTGACAAGTCTGTGGCACGTGTGACTCTTCCATACACGTGAAAAAATACATGACACATGGACGGATATAGGGGTCGACGAAGCTGCGAAGGTTAAAGAATGTATGTGAGCACGAGTTTCAGCAGTGAAATGATGTACAGTAGAATTGAGTGCAGGAAATGCATTTACCGACCCCACTTAGTGTTGGATAAGGAAAGGAAGAAGTATAGTGTTAAATGTAACTTGTTTCAGGATTTCCTGATCGGTTGCCACTATGAGCTCATCAACGTGTTCTGTTGACATGAATCGAACACAAATTTTCCATTGAAAAATAGATTCGTTACAATTATAAATTTGTATGCCAAAAATAAACAAAATTGTCCCACAATCTCTAAGAAGTAGATCAATCTACTCTATACAAATATCATATTAGTGCAATTCTATAATATTAAAATTCACACTAGTGACTGTTATCTCGTAGGTAATTCACAAATATGTAAACACAATTACGGCCAGTCCTCAACGGTGAGAACTTTGTGTATAGTGTGAAAAGTGACGCCGTTACCAGTCGGCGGATGAGCGGATGGGAGCAACACGTGTCTTGAAAAAGTCCTTCCCTGTGTGAGTCCAAGGAAAAGCTTCCAATTTTTTTTCCGTCCAAAATCGTACGGGTTCCTAAAGCGACGTTTGTCGATCTTACGTAGTTTGGCATTGGTGTGTGACTCGACGCTGGTTTCGCCGCGGCTTATGTTCTTGCCGTGCATGATGGTGAGGGTACCGAGTGCGAACATGACAGCTAGGCAGGTAATAGCCATGAAAACTACAGCTTTTCGCTTCCATGGGTGAGCGGCGACACGCTGCGACTCAGTCACGGCCGGCAACGGTAGATGGTGCTCGCGCGGCGAGTTCAATGAGTCGTACTCGATAAACTCCTTGATTGGAATGATAGCGCCGCTTTGGTTGATGCGGACTGGGTGGCCAATAAGATCAGGATCGTTGTTCGGTACTAAACCACCTGAAAATAATGAACATAATTTTTAGGGACAGACGAAGAGAATGTCACTTTTAGGATACCGTAATACAAAATGGGACCATATTACTAAGCTTCGTTTACTTATACCATGCACAAAGCATTGTTTTTGTATGGTACCCTCAAGTAGAAATGATTGACAAATTGTTGTTCATTAATAAAGAACGAGGTAGTCCTTCTCCACAGCGCCTACCAATACTTTAAACAGAGATTATTCTGATGTTTTTTTGTATGTTATTGTGACGGGACAAGTTAGAGATCCACCTGGTGCGGACTAACCTCTGCGCCTATAACAGATGCATTTCGTCACAAGTCACGAATTGCACTGCGCCCGTCACCTTGAGACATAGTTGTTAAGTCTCATGTGCCTGTAATTTCACTGGCTCTCAAGAACTGCTGCCGGAACACACCGTTAGGTGCTTGGCGACAGATTTTCTACCTGAGGGTTGTCGCTAGCCAGGCAGGTATTCGCAAAATGCCCTTCCACCGTGCGGTGAAGCTCATGCCCACGGCGGGATTCGAACCATGGACTTGCTGCGCGGCAGTCCATAGCCAATGCCACTGAGCCATCACTGCTTCGAAAGATGAAGATTATGGAGATGTGCTGGTATTTCTTTCACACTTTACTAATATTATGAATGAAAAACATGTGTGTAAGCTTGTACCTCTTCACGCCGAAACCTTGTTAGATATGATATAGAGATGGGTTATGTCCCACCCAGTATCAACAATTAAATATCAACACAATGTGTTATCTTTAAAACAGCATTTCACTTCTCATGCTCGTAAAGTTCTGGTTTATATTCCGGTGTAAGCGGAATAAAATCTATATTGTCTGGTGCATAAAAGCCTGATTTTCAAAAATCTACTGGACAGAAGAAGAGTAGTTATTTTTTGCAGGTCGTGTAGGGGGGACGGAGCTGCGTCTTGAATAGTATCACACGCCCAGACGGAGTGTAGGGGGCTCTAAGGGAAAATATTTCTAAGTCGAAAATTTGATATATTCTGATAGATTTTACTAAACTGTCTATAAAATTTTCCCTATTAAATATTATTCGGTTTTTATTATTTAGTTGTGTTCAGGACGTGAAGCCGCTTCTAAAAAGGCATGACACACCTATATTGGGGAACGTTTTGAAGAAGATATATCTACTATGAATTTTGGGTATGTGACGGCTTATGAAGACTTTTTACATACAAAATGTACTATAATGACAAAAATTGGAAATTTTTGTCACTTTTTGGTGTTTTTGGCGCTACGGGCGTGTGCGCGAGGTGCATACGAGCTCCGCAAGCGAATCTGGACTCCAAAAAGTGACAAACGGCTGAAAATTTACAATATTATGTTTAAAATTTGATGATTTTCACTAAAATGTTGAAGAAAAACGGTGTAATTTCGAAACTATAATACCAATTAAATTTATTTTTCGCAGGTCGTGTAGGGGGGACGGAGCTGCGTCTTGAATAGTATTACACACCCAGACGGACTGTAGGGGACTCTAAGAGAAAATATTTCTAAGTCGAAAATTTGATATTTTCTGATAAATTTTACTAAACTGTCTATAAAATTTTCCCTATTAAATATTATTCGGTTTTTATTATTTAGTTGTGTTCAGGACGTGAAGCCGCTTCTAAAAAGGCATGACACACCTATATTGGGGAACGTTTTGAAGAAGATATATCTACTATGAATTTTGGGTATGTGACGGCTTATGAAGACTTTTTACATACAAAATGTACTATAATGACAAAAATTGGAAATTTTTGTCACTTTTTGGTGTTTTTGGCGCTACGGGCGTGTGCGCGAGGTGCATACGAGCTCCGCAAGCGAATCTGGACTCCAAAAAGTGACAAACGGCTGAAAATTTACAATATTATGTTTAAAATTTGATGATTTTCACTAAAATGTTGAAGAAAAACGGTGTAATTTCGAAACTATAATACCAATTAAATTTATTTTTCGCAGGTCGTGTAGGGGGGACGGAGCTGCGTCTTGAATAGTATTACACACCCAGACGGACTGTAGGGGACTCTAAGAGAAAATATTTCTAAGTCGAAAATTTGATATTTTCTGATAAATTTTACTAAACTGTCTATAAAATTTTCCCTATTAAATATTATTCGGTTTTTATTATTTAGTTGTGTTCAGGACGTGAAGCCGCTTCTAAAAAGGCATGACACACCTATATTGGGGAACGTTTTGAAGAAGATATATCTACTATGAATTTTGGGTATGTGACGGCTTATGAAGACTTTTTACATACAAAATGTACTATAATGTCAAAAATTGAAAATTTTTGTCTCTTTTTGGTGTTTTTGGCGTTGCGGGCGGGAGCGCGAAGTGCGTACGAGCTCCGCAAGCGAATTTGGACTCCATAAAGTGACAAACGGCTGAAAATTTACAATATTATGTTTATAATTTGATGATTTTCACTAAAATGTTGAAGAAAAAAGGTGTTATTTCGAAACTATAATACTTATTCAATTTCTTTTTTGCAGGTCGTGAAGGGGGGCCGGAGCTGCGTCTTGGATGGTATCACACACCCAGACGGACTGTAGAGGACTCAAGGGAAAATATTTCTAAGTCGAAAATTTGATATTTTCTGATAGATTTTACTAAATTGTCATTCAGTAACAGGCATAAACTTGGATTACTGACCCTCAGGAACAACTGCTTGAACACAACATTATGTGCTTGGAGACAAATTCTCTACTTGAGGTTGGAAGCTAGGCAGTCAGGCCTTCGTAAATGCCTTATCAGCGTTCGGTGAAGCTCAAGCCTACGACGGAATTCGAACCTTGAACCGTCTACGCAACAGTGCGTAACCATTGCCACTGGGCCATCAAATCTATGTTTAGTTGTCTCCTAATCCTGGGGGAGCCAAGAACAGTACCATCTCTTAAGCTCATAAAGTTAGATAAAAGTCAATGAAAAAAAAATATTAATTATTTTACCAGTATCGTTGAGCCAAAGCACAGAGTATCCAAGATCGAGCCCAGCGATCACTATAAACGTTACTCCCGCCAACATGTATACCATATACAGGTAGAAATATCTGAAACATAGAGAAAAATATATATAATTTAAGGTGCTAATATTCATAATCATTGCAGAAAATCTAGATTTTTCCCCGACCCCCTTCCACTACTCCTATTCCTGTGGGTGTTGTAAGGGCGACTAAAGGTAAAATACCGGACGTTTAAACTGCTATCACTAAGACGGCTGTCAAGCGTGAGGATTATGGCAAACCACCTCTTAATGGAGGAGGTTGTGTTCAGCAGTGGACAATCAAGCTGATACAGTACAGGGCGCCAACTCTCACCTTTTATAGTAACAATAACTTGATCTTACTGCTAAATTTTATACCTCCATGTCAATTAAGCAGGCTTACAAGCAGTAAAGGAATCGCTCGGCGCTTTGATGACGTCACATCAAATAGTTCACTCTTTTCGCGAACTCTGACGTAACATTTAATACAAAGTATTACTGTTCCAATGACAAATCCGTCATGTTTATCCATCTTAAAAAAGTTGCTTTCTAGCAGCGGATTTAAACTTGATTTTGATATTTTACGATAAAAATTGGTTTAATTAATGTGTAAATTGCGTAAAATGTTTATATTTCTATCATTCTTTATAATAAATGCAGCAAAATTATTTGATGAGTAAAACTATGAAACGTTACAAATAGTTTTAGTGAAGCATACAAAAAATGTCGTAATACTATAGTAAAACCGTTCCATAACATCGTAGTTCGGAACAGTGCGAGCGGGATAACGCTATATTATAAACATCTTGTGTCTCGCTTGCACATCCGTGATACATATTTCATTCGTTCTTTAAGTAGGATCAAATCAATAATGTTGACGCGATTGTGGGTCGGTGATAGTTCGTGTCAGCGAATGTTGATTTTAAGCATGAAACAAAACGCTACTTTTTTATGATGGTTTCGTAAAAGGTGGGAGTTGGCCCCCAGTACAGTGATTATTCACTCGCGCTCGAAAAGTAGTTCGTATTTAACTGAATAGATTCCATTTCCCGCCCGCGTGTGAATGAGGAACACCTCATAGACGTAAGCATATTTAAACACACACATGGAGAAGTGAGGTCAGATAATATTTTTTTTAATTCAATCACATTCCTCGTTCTTTTCTAAAACCAAATCATCCTCTATGAATAAAAAAAAGAAAATTTACGAATTTGCAGTTTTATTGGCGCTTTTGCTACCGGTTTCCATGGCCACGATGCCGATGGTGTGGCGGCCACCACCCGTCACGTACAACGGAAAGACACTGATGCGATTCTCACCCGACTCGTAATTTTTTTCATTCTAATAGCAAGAATATTAATTATAGATGCCTAATCAATATTTTTTTACTTACGGAATTAAATATGTTAGCTGATTTTTATAGCTACATACTTATATTTCAATGCTGTTACAAGCTCTGCTATGGCGGTATAACTTGAGAATGCGGATGGATGAAAAGGTATAAACGGAGAGACATACGTATCTACCCTCTCCGCCTTTTGCTAAGCGCACTATAACTCGATTGGTAGTCATAACAAAACCCTCACTATATCGCCAGGTATTTCGATATCAATAGGCCATGCAGCTACCACCTTCGAAAAGAAAATCTGTCGCCATGCGCCCAACGGTGTGACGGGCAGCTGTTCTTGAAAGCCGCATCATTACTTACCATCATGTCTGATAGTGGTGAAAGGCAAAGCAGCAATATAATAAAAATCTCAAAACTGGGTTCCATGTGCTGGACAATCTCCACGATAGCATCAAGCAGTGATTTACTGAATAGTTCCAATATTTGAATACTCAAACAGACCTCGCATTAAAGTAGCCCACACAGTTGTTCAGCCAGGGGCAGTGGTGGTCCATGGCGAGTACACAGCGGTCGCATACCGAACAGTGATGTGTTCTCTGCGGCTTCGGGGATATACACTTGCGGCATATACTCGCTACTTCCACCATTTGAATACCCTAGAATAAGAAGTAAAAAGATAAGTACGCGATATTGAATTATATTCTTATAATTCAAGTACTGTACTGTACCAGCCGTACTGGTATACATCCGTCGGGGTCATGACTTGGATGGGTGGCTGCTAGTGACAATATTACTGAGCGCTTCCATGCTTCGGAAGGCACGTTAAGCCGTCGGTCCCGGTGTTGTCTTAGGATAACAATCTTTATAGGATGGTGGTAGGGCATTTTGCGAATGCCCGCCTAGCTAGCTATCATCTGCAAGTAGAAAATCTGTCGCCAAGCACCTAACCGTGTTCCAAGAGCTGTCCTTGAGAGCCTGTATTTCTAGGTTAGCCTGAACAACTTCTTCGATCACATCATCCCTTACTATCAGGCGAAATAGAGTTCTAAGGCTCTTATCTTATCAGAATATAAAAGATTCAAAAAAGTTTTTGTTACACCTCATGTACGCGAATAATCGCTGCCGTGATCTAGATAGTTACGAATATAGACTCATTGGTCACAGGGAATCCTACTGCGATAGCTAGAGAACTATGTAATAAATGTTCGTTATTTAAAATTAATACTTCTAATGTAACTAGTATGTATGTTATAATGAGTATGTTCTAAGTTACTATGTATATTAATGTTACATGTTGTTGATGCAAATAAACATTCTTATTATTATAATATGAAGAATAAAATTGCAGAACTTATGTTCCTAAAAAAAAACATTCAAGGAAAAATTTATATCCCTGAGCTTATCGAATTGATACATTTTACCGTGCCTCGTTCTAGCAGCCGTTAACAAAATAGCACAGTAATAACTCTACCTTCTCGTCAAGCCAACTACGTCCGGCATTCACCACTCTATACCATTTTTGCTATTATCACAACGATATTTGTCAGGATCTAGATATCATCAATGCATCTGTTAACAGACTTAAGTCATTCTTCTATCTATAATGTATGTGCATGTTGTGTTCGCACCTAGAAGGGCGTTCAACAAAGTAAGGATTCTATTGTTATAGTTAATTAAATTTAGTATTTAAAAGTTGTAGGGTCCCGTTTGCGAACCAATAAAGAAATATATATATTTATTTATAAATATATCCATACTTTGTTGAACGCCCTTCTAGGTATATATATATACTTCGGAGTAAAAAATGAGTAGTTACCGGTGGCGGGTATCCTGGTGGTGTTATTACACCCATATAGTAATGAAATATGATGTTCAACAGAAGCCAATTTCCAAATACGATCAGAAACACTGAGGTGTTAGGGCTACGCTCCCACCAATATGGTAGGCCCACCCAATAAGCTATGGATACTACCATGGCTGTCAACACTGTTACACAGAATACAAACACCTGAAATCAGAAAAGAAGTCACTGAAATCCACTGCCCCGTCAGGCTAAAATGTTGTGAATAATAATATATCTCCTTAAAGAGCAACATCTTGAGTCTGATGATTGATGTAGTTGAGATAATTTTGAAGCATTGATGGCTCAGTGGCATTGGCTATGAAATGCCGCGCAGCAGGTCCATGGATCAAATCCCGCCGCGAGCTGAGGTTCACCACATGGTTGAAAAGCATTTTGCGAATGCCCGCTGGGCTAGCGCCCACCCTTAAATAGAAAATCTATCGCTAAGCACTGAACGGTGTGTTCCGGCAGCTGTCCTTGATAGCCTGTAATTCTAGGTTAAGCCAGTTAATACCTTCGACCACATTATTACTTACAATCAGGTGAGATTGTCGTCAAAGGCTTGCAAATAATCATTAAAAAAACTTGACGCTCAGGTAAAATGGGAAAAATCCTTTTTGCCTTATACCATACTTATGTAGATAATATATTATAACTACTCTGACGATTCAAAGTACTTGTTGTTCGTGCTAAGAACAACACTACTTTCCTTTTATGTCATGCTGAAGATAGCTAGGAAAGGAAATCATGGAGTTTCCATAAATCACCAATGGAGACGTCACCAGAGTTGACAAATGGAACTAAACTTCACTCATCAATAACAAAAGGGCAATAATCTACTACCAAGGAATGCTACTGAGGGTCACTTCAATTTATTTTAGGTATGGCTTTATTATAACCTTATTATTGCTTAGCACCAAACCTTAGTGGTCAAAAGCAAACATATCAGAAAAAAGACATGTAATTGTCCTGTAAAAATTACTACATCAGTTTCATAAAATTTTGTTCAAGGAACAATTATGACTTTTATTAATTAATTTAGTTTTTTTATTACTCTTTCTTCTTGGTTGCTCTTAGAAAATAATGAATCTCAAACAATAACTGACAAAGATGAATCCACACGCAACAAGTAGGTACCTAAGTCAAAGAATATATAAAATGTATGTGTTAGTTTTTAGGGTTCTGTTCCCAAAGGGTAAAAACGGGACCCTACTACTGAGACTTCGCTGTCCGTCCGTCCGTCTGTCACCAGGTTGTATCTCAAGAACAGTGATAGCTAGACAGTTGAATATTTTAACAGATCATGTATTTCTTTTGCCGCTATAACAACAAATACTAAAAATTAAATAAAATGAATATTTAAGGGGGGCTCCCATACAACAAACTTGATTTTTTTACCATTTCTTCCTCGATACTAATAACGGTGACAGGTAGACGCTTTAACTATTCAATGAATATTTAGTTTTATGTCTTCTTTAAATATAATTGATTAAAATAAATAATTGAGGGGGCTCCCATACAATATAAGAGGTTTTCGCCATTTATTTGCTACTAATAATAATAATGAAAACGGGTAGAAATTTGAAATAGTCACTGAATATTTAGTTGTATATTTACTTTAAAAATAAGCAATTAGTGAGATCACTATTTTGGGTTCGTACCTTGGATAGGATAGGAATGTACCTACCCAGCTCAATGAGACACTGCGAAGTTTCTGTAACTTGCAAGATTAGGTTACAGATAATGGTACGGAACCCTTCGTGCGCGAGTCCCACTCGCACTTGGCCGGTTTTTTCTTTTACTAACCGTGAAGGTGATACTAACATGTCCTAAATATTTGTGAAGCGAATTTATTTTATACTTTCTAATTACGTACATATTATATGAGTTGAATTAAAAGATAAAAGTTGTATCAGTACTTACTTTTCCCAAATATTTTGCAAAATTATCGACAAACCAATAAAGAGGCTCCAAAAAGAAGTCAATTGCATAATTGAAGTTCATATGTTCATTGTATGTGAGGCAACAAATGGTGAAAGTGAATTGCGATATGGCTAAATTCAACTTTAACCTGAAAAATAAACAGTATGTAGTTTTCTATAGACCATTCATCATACACGTAATTCTGAGGCGGGAGTATTGGGACTTTTTAAAACAGTGCTTGTTAATATAAATTACATCAACAGACATAACATCCACATTTGAATATAAGCCATAAATTGCCATTAATTGCTCCTTAATGCGTAAGGTCTCAATCTATATGCTTGGCAGATGTGTCTTGGGGATTGCAGTGTAATATGCCAGTTCTGTAGAAGGCATTGCTACCGACTTTCTGCCATGTGTCCCGTTCTTTAGAAGGCGCCGACCTTCTGGTATGTCACCCGACTTCCCAAGGTATCTGTGGGAGTCGTAAGAGCCCAGCACTCTTTGGAATAAGTTTTCGTACCAGTACATATAAACTATTCAAACAGATATAGGATCACTATTTTGAGGATTGCATTATACATACGGACTTTTATTTATCAGCAAAAGAGGGCAAACAAATTATAAGCTACCGAAAGATAAATAAAGCCGATAGAACATCTCATGGTTGAAATCATCTACCAATAAAAATCCTATGCATACTCCATCTATTTTCATTAAATGATCATAAATGATACACAATGCCTATTTGCACTTTGATTATTCTTTGGTAGCGCTGTTTAGTAATCAGTACAAGCACCCACTATAAAACAATATCCAAACAGTCATTGTGGGATAAAATTTGCCTCATGTCATTAAGAGTAAGATGTTGCTGCACACTAGGCGCACAACAGGACTTCTAATCATCTTATAGATAGATAGAACTCTTTATTGAAACATCACAGTACAGATATACGATAAATTTACAAAAAATAAATTACATTAATGTTACAATTGGCCTTATCACTTATAACGATCTCTTTCAGGCAACCATGTCTGGGAAGGAGCAGTAAAAAAAATATTATAACGGCTTGGTGCACTTAAGAGTAATATATAAAATTATGCTTAACTAAATTAACTTTTCTGAACGATTAGTTCTATTTAATTCACTACACCATTTTTGTTTATATAAATATACACATACACTTACAGAGACGAATTACTTAGCATTCAATGGATTCACTGTGCGGGTGCCGGGTCCATAGCATTGCAGAGGAAGAGGCTTGAGGGGCCTGGGGCTTGCAACCCAGGTGCAGGGTTAAGAGGCTTCTTTACAATGCATCAACGCTCCCCTCCCCGCTCAAGCCTCCTCCCCTACCTAACCAAATTTGGTAAGATCCTACTAATGCCGCCTACTATAATACTATTGTATACGTACATATATCCACTACATAAACAATACATACATATTATCAACTACGAAACTACGACACAGGCTTAGCCATAACTTATAGCAGCTATTTATGGAGATAAACAGCTTTGACACGTTGCTTGAAAGTCTCTAGACTTGGTGCACGTCTAATGTCAACAGGTAAAGAGTTCCAAAGCCTAACAGCTTCAGCAGTGAAAGATGAGTCAAATAACATTGTTTTACAAACTGGATGGACAAGTACTAGATTTTCAGATGATCTAAGCAAAAGTTCGTTTGATTCATGAAGATATGAAAAATGTTGTCAGAGATAGCGCGGAGAAGAGGGATTAGAAAGGAGACTATAAAGAAGGGACAATATATGGACGTTCCGGCGAAAGTGTATGGGAAGCCACTTGAGTTTATTGCAGATTCAGAGACATGGTCATATTTTTGGAGACCAAATATGAACCGTATGGAGAAATCTTATTAACCGAAAAGTAACACTGACCATACATGAATGGGATATGAGCAGCTGTAGCTGAACTCAGTAGCCCTAAAAATTTTATCTTGTGGTCCTGTGTGGGGTACACAGGAGCACAGAATTAAGGCTAGACATTATTTGGTTTTATCTGGCAAAGCAATGTCCAGTGGTAGTCAGTCTGGAACTGTGCATAGTAGATGACAATACACTTAGCCCTAAATAGTATGGCTCAGTCCAAATTTCATTTATGTATCTGTGATGTTTATCAAAATCCAACATTGCAGCACCAAGGCTTATAGTCAGTTTTTTATTTAAGCTGACTAAACTATAATTTTATTAGCAACTAATATTTTTTACTATAAAGGGATTGGAAGTAATTCCTGACAATAAATATATATAGTTTTAAATTAAAAATTAAGCAATTGAAATCACTGATTTCAATTGCCATCTACCCAGACACAGTTCCAGCTGTAATAGAAAATGTTGTTGTCAGAAAAACAAACTCTCTGACCCGGGCAAATTAATGTTGGAGATTTAAAAGCAAAGCAATATACTACTCGTCCAAAAAGCCACTCTAATATATGATTTAAACTGGACTTCATACTTCACAACTTTATATATTACATTTGCAACCTTGGTGGTTTGGTGCCAAGTATATCATATTGTGCATAATCGATCACTATACCTTGTCAATGTAAGAAATTTTCCTATTCTTCCACATAATCTTCTTCCTCTGCTTCGACATGGAATTTTCCATCGGATAACAACCATGGTTGGCTGCAGATGTTTCTTTCAGTATTAGCAAGTAATTTTCTTGAATTTATCTAGTCCTTGCCGATGCCTGATAAAAGTTAAGTACAAGTTAGAATAGTGGTTTAAACCAAATCAATTTTGAATCAAGCACATAGTGAGCCATTGAATCAGGCAAGGTGTTAATACTATATCTTTGTTATTAGCTTCTGCTGCATAATGATACTAAAATTCTGCCAATATCCATTCATGCTAGCAGCTAGCAGCTAGCAGGCGATGTGGTTTTATTGTTGTATAATGTATTTACAAATACAATAACAACATTGTTGTTCCCATGGTCTAAGAAATTAATAATGTACCATGGTTGTTCCGTGTTATTTTTTATTTTATTTACTACCATAAGGTAACTTTCATTGTTTATTTATAATAGCATAGATTAGATCTTGCTACATAGTACATACTAGTAATCTGTGGATCAGATACAATTCATTATAAACTAACTGCGCCCCGCGGTTACACCCGCATGGTGATGGAATACATTCATTTAAATCCATTCGGTAGTTTTTTGCGTGAAGGAGTAACAAACGTCCATACATAGTACATACATCCACAGATCAATACTTACAAACTTTGGTGTTTATATATATTATTAGTAGGATTAAGACCATAACAACCCCCGCCCAATATTTTGACATATCCCTTATTGGTTGCCTGGAAGTGTTAGGATAAACTCATGAGAGTATTATGTATAAATAAATACTCCTTAGTTAACTACCAAAGATTCTGTGACATATAGGTTTGTCACTATTATGATTGTTACATGGTACAATAAGACCATGGATTGTTCTATGTCTTACGTTATGAAAATTATGGTCTAAGCTCAGACCAAATAAAAAGTCAAGACAGAATGTTGTGAACAGAGAAGTGAGGCCGGTTTTCCAAACATGTGTGCATGTGTCGGTGTTGCCATGATAATCAAATTACCTTATGAAAGTAACGTTACCAATTTAATAACGTAATTAGTATTAATACAACAATAGGCTTCCGATGTAACGTGTCGGCAAAAGTAGTGTCGTTAAGTAGGGGAAGGGAATGGAAAAAGTGTTTCAGAAATAACATTACTGGGTATTTAATTTTACATACATTTATTTCTTGTAACTAATTAGTGACGGGTTTTTTATGCAATCGGGAAAAAAGCACAAAGCCCACCTGGTGTTAAGCTGTAACCTCTGCCGATACAGTTCGTCACAAGTGGCAAACTGCACTGCGCCCATCACCTTGAGACATAAAAATGTTAAGTCTCATGTGCCTGTAATTTTACCGGAACATAGGAATGTGAACATTACTGCTTGGCGGTAGAAATAGGTATAAATAAATATAAGTCGCCAATTTCAAAATATACCCATGATAGTTCCTTCTTACTTTTCCGAATGATTTCGATCCAATTTAGTTGAATTTTTGGACTCAATTCGGAAAATGAAAAAAATAATTAAACAGTAACACTGGTAAGTGGCCAGTAAAGCGTGAACAGTTAAGAGGGAACTTAAATTTGCCTTTGTAATATCAATAATAATATGGTTATAATTCATCTCTATACACAACAACGTTAAAAACAACAAAAAACAATGGATATATGTTTTTTTTAATAATGAAAAAAAACATCATCTACTTCAATATCTCCGAAACCGAAAATCCAATACCAATGAAATGAATATGAGGTATCAGCAATTATAATTAAAGGTATCAGCTTTCCAACAAAAAATAAAATGACGGGGTTATGAAGTAACAAAAATAGATTATATAAAAATAGATAATAAAAGTATATTATTGTACTATGATGAAAATTATCTAAGAAAATGTGAATTGAATAAAAGCAATAATGATTGTATTTCTTTCGCTACCAATTCTTCTATAATATTAAGAGTTATGGGCGATTAATTTTCTTGGAAGAATCGGATGTTTGTGGATGTGATAAACTTAAAAATCACATAGAACACGGTGACCATGGTGACTGCAAATAACAATAATTTTCCTCAACTGCAAGCGGAAAATTTTAATAATAGGATATTTAGAGTTAAATGCATTCTGGAAGAAAAACAATTACTGCACATAATAGAAAAAGTAGAAAAGACAGAAGAATTCAAGAAAGCAAATGCAAAGGCGAAAAATACTATTATTCAATGTATACCAGATAAGTATGTACCTACCTAAATTTAATTTAAAATTGCGAATCAGCCAAAGATATCATAGAAGTCCTGCAGAATACATTAAAAAAAAAGCATCATTAGTGGAATTCAATTACGTAAAAAATTGTTAAACCTAAAAATAGGTATATCTGAAAAGTTAGAAGACCACTTTCACAATTTCGATGTTATCATACAGGAACTTGATGGTATTGGAGAGATGCTCACCGAAACAGACAAAGTTGCATGTTTATTGACAGGTCTAGATGAAAAATATGATACCGTCATTACTGCTATAGAATGTAATACGGATATTTCTGGAAAATCAGATATCAAACTGTATTTTGTGAAGGCGCATTTATTAGAATGAATTCGTAGTCAAATGTTACAAATGCAACAAACCAGGACACATAGCTAGTCAATGCAATACATCACGAGGACGAGGTAAATACCGTGTACGAGCGAGAGGATATCAAGGTAGAGGACGTCAGCAACGGCAATCTATGGTAAGACAAGAGAAGGATATGACAGATATCCAGGCATTGGATAACCCCACGAAGATATATGTAAGTAGCAAATGGAGATTATATTACCCCAGATAAGGAAGGATTAGTCGGAATGATGCATGGAAAGCATAAAATAAAATTTAGAGCTTTAATTGTGAAAAATATACATTTTAATTTACTATCAGTTAAAAATATGGTTGATACTGCTCATGATGTGAAGTTTAGTAAATATGATGTAGTTATAAGAAACATGAAAACACAATCTTTTATAAAAGGTACAATGACATGTAGCGGCAAACTCTTTGTTTTAAATGCTGAAGTAAGCACCAGTGTTTCTTGTAACAGTGCAACTAATAATTATTATAAGGTATAGCATAGGCGTCTAGGACATCTGAATCGAAGGAGTCTACGTATGATGGAGTTACCTGTCAGCAATGAGCCTTGTGGACCATGTATGTTGGGTAAGTTAACTCGACTTCCTTTTGTATCTAGTAAAAGGCCTCGATCATCGCATGTTGGTGAGTTATTACATACTGATATTGCAGGTCCAGTTCGTACACCAGGTTTAAATGGTGAACTATACTACCAAGTGATTATACATGATTATAGCCATTTTTGTGTCACTTATCTTTTAAATAATAAGCGTGAAGTAACAGGTAATATGATTCATTATATTAAAAAGTTAGAGAGAAGAATACAAGGGTTAAAAAAGTAAGGTGTGACAATGGGCGTGAGTTTAAAAATAAGGTGTTTGAATATTTTTGTAGAGATGAGGGTATTGTCGTTCAGTACACTCAACCATAAAACCCACAAGAAAATAGAGTTTCAGAACGTATGAACCGTACACTTTACGAAAGAGCAAGGACACTTCTTACAGAAACAGGTCTTCCAAAAGTCCTATGGGGAGAAGCCATAACGTGTGCTACTTATCAACTAAATAGATGTCCATTTACAGCGATCAACTACAAGACACCAGAAGAAATAATGAGAGGTAAGTGTGATCTTTCAAGACTAATAACATTTGAAAGCAAAGCATGGGCTGTTATAATGCCAAGAGGAGACAAATTTGAAAAAAGACGAAGAACAGGAAGAAAGTGAGGAGAGAATAAGAGAAAATGAACAAATTAATGTAGAAGAAGTCAGTGTGCAAGAAAATTTGGAAGTTGAAAGACAAGTATCAACAATACACAGCAGACCTCATAGAAATAGGTCTGTACCAACATATTTGAAAGATTACCATTTAGGAAATAGAGACGAAAACGATGATTTTTATGATCCCAACATAGCATATTGTTTGTTAAATGCGCTATGAAATTGACCTATTCTATACAAGTATAGCGTCGGCTAGGCGACCAAAAAGCAGAGTTTTTTGAATAATCATATTAATCATGTTCACATTACTTATAACTATTATATATACCTAGCTGTGAGGACATTTAATTGGCTTCATGTTTCTTAAATATTTCTTGTAAAATGATGTATTGCTGTTGGTCTTCCTAAGATAAATAAATAAATTAATAGTTCAGACCCTCAAACATTTGAAGAAAGCTATTGAAAGTGAATTGAAATCTCTAGTAAATTTAAAAACTTGGGAAGAAGTTGAATTGCCTGCAATAGACACCAAATGGGTTTTTAATAATATAAAAGATGGGAGAAAGAAGGCTAGGTTGGTAGCGAAAGGTTACCAAACCAATAATAACTATAATGTTTATTCACCAGTAGCAAGAATGTCAACTATTAATAAAAAAAAAACTATTATTAAGTTTAGCCAAGCAATTCAAGAAGATTTACCAAATAGACAGTTGGACGTACCAACAGCATTCTGAAATGGAGATTTAACCCAAGAAGTATATATAAAACCACCCTAGGGTGGTAAAGTATCAGGTAGTAACCTTACTTCCTAGTAAGGAAGGTAAAGTTCTGATATTAAATAAAGCTTTATATGGTCTTCGTGAGGCACCAAGATGCTGGAGTGAAAAGTTTGATAGATGCATATTGTAATGGTTTTGTACAGTCAAAATATGATTATTGTCTGTATACAAAACGTAAAACATGGTCAGTAGTATGAGTTGACGATGTATTGGTAATGGGAGATCGTAGATCAATTATTAGAAAGTTGAAAGAAGAATTTAATGTGAGAGATTTAGGGTTTCTGTGAAATAAGAGAAAATTTGGGTATGAATATAATTAGAGAAAAAGGCAAGTTGAAAATATGTCAGAAGATGTTAATAGATAAGTTATTAGAAAAGTTTCGGATGGATGAGTATAAAGGCTCACAAACACCAATGGAGCGAGGTATAAGTATGACAGAAGAAGAAGATACATGACGTTCCATACCGAGAATTAGTTGGGTGTCTGACATATATCTCATCAATTACCTCGAGGCCTGATATTACTTTTGCTACTTCGTATTTAAGCAAGTATTTAGATAGACCGACTAAGTCACTATGGATTGCAGGTAAGAGAGTACTTAGATATTTAAAACAGTCAACCCATAAATGTCTTACAAGTTAAGTCACCACAAGTGGATGAGCAGCAGCTACTATTATATTCAGATGCTGATTGGGGATCCGACAAAGAAACAAGGAAAAATGTAAGTGGGTGTGCTGTGATGCACAACAACAATCTTGTATCTTGGTTTTCAAAGAAGCAAACCACGGTTTCACTGTCTTCAGCCGAGGCAGAGTATATTGCTGCCGCTATGGCAACAACAGAGTTGTTATATTTGATAGGTATATTATCTGATTTCAAGAGCAGAAACACTAATGCTTATCTTCTGATTGATAACCAAAGTACTATTAAAATGATTGATAATAACGAAAACAGTAAACGCACAAAACATATTGATATAAGATATCACTTTATTAAAGATTGTGTTAACAGTAGGAAATTCTCTATCAAATGAAAATTTAGCGGCTGACTTAATAAGCAGCATCGATAAACCTTTTAATGCACACTCGTCGCTAATACCTAAGCAAGTTTTGTATACTTCCACAGCATCTATAAAGTTATCTAACGAATCTTCCTTGTTCCCGCTGTACCTAGCGGTGCATTTTGTGAAATTGGCGGGTGCATTGACTGCAGGCGAGCCCGCCGCTGTAACGAACAAGCCGCTCGCATCGGCTGCCGGCGTCGACGAACGCACCTCACGCAGTAACTGCTGGCAAAACTCCTGCTGCGACTGCTGTAAGGTCGTAAAGAGGGCTGTCAAAGTCTCTTGAGACATGGTAACGTTGCCTTCCGTTTCGACTCCGGTGTCCTGTTCCAGTGATTGCCGTTTTTTTGGCATGTTCACGACACGTGTTTCCGCCCAGAAAAAACCCGAATCCCGTAAAGTTAAACACGTTGGGCGTCCAGAATGTAGGGGCGTGGGCCTGGACGGCAGTAAAACACAGGAGTGTCGTAAATAGTCTATTATGCTGACCGAAAACAAATCACAAAAACACAATCACAAAATGAATAAAATGGCGAGTAAGCCGTAAAACTAAACGCGTGCGCACGGCTCTCTAGCGTAGAAAAACTGGCGCGGGGCGCGGGGGTACTGTTGCCATAGAGACGGCCGCTGGGCCGGCATGCGTACGTGACCTCACTGGCAGCATACAGAACCCCCAGGGCACCGCGCGAGATTTAAATTTAGAATCTTACTTACCTACGAGTTTAATCTAAAACAAAACGTAGAGGCTTCTGACCTCTGTTTGCACGGGAGGGAGCTTACTACTATTATTGTGTAGGTCACTTGCTACAATACCCAATTTCATCAAAATCTATAATTAGAAATAAATTATATTTTTTATAGTGTTTATGGTTTAGTATTTTGGCGATTGCACATAAAAGATAGATATACGCTGTCGCGGTCCGTTATACACTATGTAGGTACGTGTGACTCTTAAGGTTTTTGCAACGCACGCCAGAGTAGGTCACATAAGGCGGTTTTTTTTTTACTTACTTGACACTTTTCATTATATTTTCGACAATTTACACAATATTTTAATAAATTATAGCCTATGTGTTATTCTGATGTATAAGTTAAGTTTCATTAAAATCCATTCGGTAGTTTTTGCGTGAAAGAGTAACAAACATCCATACATACATCCACACATACTTACAAACTTTCGCGTTTATAATATTAGTAGGAAATAGTAGGATATTAGGACTACGGTTAGTCGGTTACTAGTAAGGCCGTAATCCACTCGACGCCACTATCGTTATTTTCGATAAATTTGACCACATTTTGTGTCTATGGTTATATTATAATGTAAACATAGTCGCGAAATATAATCAAAATTATGTGAAGTGGAGTACGCCCTTCGTTAGTTACTAGTTTTTTTTAGTGTGTTCGTTTGTAACTGTTTTCTTCCTTGTTCTATTTCGGATAAGAATGCTAAGAGTCCCACTAAAATCTGCCACTTTTGTCGATACGATGTTAATGGGTAAAAATGAGGAAAAGTTTGCAATTGTTAGTTGTAACAGTTCTCATCATAAAAACTTATATAGGTATAATGTGGGTAATATTTACCACATGGCGTTCCTTCAATTCAGCATAATAAAACGGTCAAGTGTGTGTTTGGTGGGACCACGAAAAAGTTTTGTCCAACTGTAGGACATCGCAGTCTGACCACGGTTCCGGAGTGATAAAAAGAAGCTTGAAGTCGACATTATTCATAAATTTCATTTATCAGATGAACTGGGTCTTGGTCTTCCAACTTTTCTGTCAACCGCAAAGCAATTTTTACAAAACAGACATTTATATTATATAGGTAATTATCTAAAAAGGAACAGAAAGACTATCGCGTGCATAGCCAAAATCAATTTTATAAAATTTTTGTAAGCAAATATATTATCTCTCTTTATAAACCCGCGTCTTTTGACTTAGCACCGTGTGAGTTAACCAAAGGCCTACGAGACTGGCTCGATATAGCCGAAAGATTGTGCTCTAATTTTATTATTTTTAACTATTTATAGTTAAAAGTTATTTAGTTCATTATTTATCTCCAAATGCACGATGCATGAAGAACTCTTTCTAATTTTCTTCTAACTTTATTTCTATCTTTCACATACATACATTTACAATCCTTTCATTATCTTTACACATTTTTAAAATATAGGTATTTGAAACTTTTACAAACATTTTTATAAATGATTATTTCTAGTTTCTAGCCACAATAATTAAGGACGGTTCCATATCCTCATGTGGAATTCGTACAATAAAAGAACGAAGTTATATGCACCTCATAAACAGTTATGCCATCTCAGTCCCATTTTTTTTACACAAAATTCATCATATATATCACAAAGTCTATCCAAATAGTACTCTTCATATGAAATAAATAGCTATCGTTAGTAGAAAATAAATGCCACAGCTCCGACGGCTACGAGATTATTAATAAGGCGGTAATTTATTGAGCTATTCACTTTTATAACGCTATTCACACAAAGTGTCCTCAGTTGCTACACATTACAATAAATGGTAGTGAACCACGCAAACGAGGTTTAACATTTCAAGGTGGATAATGGAAAAATAACTCCTACAAAGTATTGCTGTGATACACAGTGATGTGAAAACTTTGAGTTCTACGCGATTGAGTACCTAGATGGAACACGAGACTATAACTATGTTCTCCATCACATTATACTTTTTAGGGTTCCGTACCCAAAGTGTAAAAACGGGATCCTATTACTGATACTTCGATGTCCGTCCGTCCGTCTGTCAACAGGATGTATCTCAAGAACGGTGATAGACCTAGACAGTTGAAATTTTCATAGATGATGTATTTCTCTGTTGCCACTATAACAACAAATACATAAAAAAGTGTACTGTGTGACTCTCTCAGCTCGCCGCGTAAGCTCGAGTGGTGCGGTTGTACTGCGAGAATTTTAAAATGAATTTCTCAATGCTCTTCTGCGTTGTTTAACTCTGCAAAAATACCAAAGTGTGTTGTAAAATGGTGGAGAGCCATATATAGATATGAAACATTCAGGAATAACTTTCATAAACGAGTAAATAACAATATGTTGGAATCCTAAACTTGACTACCCTGGACAGTTTTATGCAACATGAACTTTACATTGAATCAAAAAGAACTTCCGATTATTGATAGTATTAAAATGCTTGACATGAAAGTAATTTTCAGTTATTTTTCGTATTCTTAATATTTTATGTGAAATATGTGCTAGAAATGTTATAAAAATAACTTTTAATAAGGTCATAAATTCTAATGTAGAATTTGTGCAACATGTGACATAAAAATATCCTAGAAGTAGTGCTTAGATTTGACAGCTGTAGAAGTGTCAGTTGATGTCGTATTTTTCTGTTTGTATATGTATGGTATATTTGGTATTTGTATTATTATTTTATTTTTTTGTGCCTCATAGTTAGCCTTTGACCACTATATGACCTGATGGAAAGTTATTATGTGGTCGAAGATGTTGTTGAAGGTAACTTAGAATTACTGGCTCTCAAGGACAGCAACCGAAACACACTGGTAGGTGCTTAGGGACAGATTTTCTACTTAAGGGTGGTAGCCAGCCAGGCGAGAATTCTGCCATCCTAAGACAACAACCGAGGGCTTAACGTGCCCTCCGAATCACGAAAGCGCTCAGTAGGAATGACTGCGGTGGACGTTGCACAACCGTCCCACTACTGATCTAATAGGCGAGGTAACTGAGTCTGTTTAAGTGAAATATTTTATCAACCTTAGATAATTCTGATAATTAGATAATCCTTAGATTTCATTATTATGTCTCTATTTATGATGAATATTGCTTACAATACAAAGAGGCAGGTAGAGCTGAAAAAAATAATAAGCTTTCTATTTGGGTAAAGATATTAAATTCTCGTATGAAAAAAACTTATTTCCACGACTCTTCAGAAATAATAATCCATTTCACACACATTTTAGACTGACTGGATAATTTACTGCGCCGCGTCTCTGCAGTGCCACAAGGTAAAACTTGCGGCAGCGGCGTGGACGCGACGCACAGTTGCTTTAAGTACTGGCTTGCTACTTCTACTAGTACGGATTTATTAAAGGCGTAAACCGCACTATATAGATGTGGCTTTGGAGAGGCGCGGCCGAAGTGCAGTGCTACAGAGTTGCAAAGCTAGGAGGAAATACATAGAGATACTTGCTCCTAGTTGCAAAGCAATAATATTATGGTAAAACAAGAGAGTTGAAGAGCCCTTTTACATTGTGCAGCCCTCTCACTCGCACATTTAAAGATAATTTCAAATAGCTACAATATGGTAATGATTTTTTAAAATGTGGTCTGACATTATTTCGCTGCATGCGACTATAGATGTTCTCGACATTTTTTCATCTTGATATCTGTAATGGGGGATCCAAAACGCGTAATTTATTCATTTAAAACTTTGGGCCTCTAATTTTGATTGGACTCATCATGTTACAAAATAAAAATATGTTGAGAACATCTATAGTCGCAAGAACCAAAATAATGTCAGACCACATTTGAAAAAATCATTACCAATTTTTTTCTATTTGAAATTATCTTTAAATGTGCGAGTGAGAGGGCTGCAAAATGTAAAAGGGCTCTGAAATACAAAAAAAATCTTGAGGTAAAATCGTTCCAAACATCATAGCGGTGATAGCGAGCGAACGCTATATTGAACGCACATCCGTGACACGTTCTAAATAGTATCAAACCCATGTATCAAACTAATATTGCTTGTCGCATCTGTGACGGACGCGCCGTTAGTGTGAAATGTTACGCTTCGAGGGCGCACTAACTCAGGTTCTGAACGTACCCTAGCGTAAGTTTGCAGGAGCGTGTTCCGAACCTCGGTTAGAGCACACTCACGCACTCTGACCCTCGGCCTCGGAACGCGGCCCAGTAGAGTCGAAGATAGAGACGGTATACTCCGTATACTAGTCCAGTCAATTTAGACATAAAAATAGTGTTCTTATAACAATAATTCCCGGAGAGCCAAATGTTGGTGGAGAGCTGGGGTTTACCATCACAAATAATGTATTAAAAATCCCCATCCATCCTATGTGTGCTACAAAATTTATTCGTGGTTAAAAGTCGAAATTTGAAGTTTCTTGGATTTTTCTCCAAAAAGGTAGATTTTATCTAACAAAACCTCAAAACAAAGTTCTAGATCTTAAATTTATCTACAGAAATGGTGCATATAATTTATTCCTAAGAGTTACCGTGCCTGAGATATCGCGATTCTAAGAGTCACATTATACATGATATGCACACATTTCCACGCCTGTGAGGTAGACTCGTTGGCGATTTTATTTACCGTGGTTTCCCCTGTAGGCTTATTCCACTAACTGTCATGACAATTTAAGAATAATTTAAGGGAACAATACCCGTCATGTTCTAGTTATAACCTTATTATTGATATTGCTATTGATTATTGGGTTATCTATTGTTATGATTTATTTAGATATTTTAATCAGATTCGTACTCTTGAAAGTCTACTTCAACAGATTATTCAGCGATTGAAGTTTTCCGGGTGTACGATTTTCTGCAACCTACGTGTACTGTAACGGATTTTTGAGTTCTTAAATACTCAGTAAACTATCTTACCATTACCTCTCGAACCTAGCCTCGATTAAAGTTGGCATTCCACGATCAACCACAACTGTTTCATATATAGTTTAAATTTTTTTGCAAATATGCAATTTTGAATATATGTGGGTTATATGTGCATCTCATGTATAATGTGACTCTTAGCGCGATATCTCAGGAATGGTAACTCTTAAAACAAAATTATGAACACCATTTTGGAGATAATTTTAAGACCTACAACTTTGGCCTAAAGTTTTGTTTGATAAAATTTACCGTTTTCGAGAAAAATCAAAGAAACTTATAATTTTGACCTTTGACCCCGAATAACTTTTGTTGCACACATAGGATCGATGGGGATTTTTAAGACATTATTTGTAATGGTAGACCCCAGCTCTCCAACAATGTTTGGCTCTCCGGGAATTTTTGTTATTTTAAATGTCTATATTGGCCGGACTATACTCTGTCTAAGAGTAGAGTCGAGAGAGTCATGGAAGTAATAAGTACTACGTACAACGTACTTATTACTTATTACTTCCATGAGTAGAGTACACAGCAATCATCTATGGTTCAGCCAGCCAGCCAGTTGCATTGCATAGAGCCATAGAGTACCAAAGTATTTGGTTTTTGGTAATTTTGGTCAGTCCGTCAGTTGCTTTCATTTTGTGAGCAGTGTCGGTTGTCGCGTTATACTAGTGAATTCGGGATATTTCGTGTTGTTTACTCCTAGTCAAAGTTTAACAAATTGGCCAGCAAAGGATAATGTGGCCTCGACCATATGGGCAAATTAGCCCGCCTATGTTTCCTTCTTTGAATTTGGTAAGTACAATGTAAAATGATTGTTATTTTTCTGTTTATATGCTGTTAAAACAAAATATCGTCGGCTTGTAAGTTTTTTCCGTTACAATAATGATTTTGATTTGAATCAATTTTTGGGAGTACCTACCGAATTAACAGTGGTTACGTCATCCCACTTCAGAGGGCTTGAAATGTCGTCCGAGACACTGGTTACTTCGCCATGCGGTCATTTCATTACGTAAGAAAATTATGTAAGTTAGATTATATACTTATATGAAGGGATGATTTAGTTGCGTGGCCATGAAAAAATTTAATCGTTCCGTTAGGGCTAAGCATTAACAATGCCTAGCCACGGGACGCGACGCGAAGCTCATGTAAACGTCCACTTGTGCCTGTTCTGCTATTCTCGTGTCACCGCTCCCCGCGCCGCCGCCTGGGTGTAACACCATCGTCGCTTCCTCGCCGAAGACGCCGGCAACTACGCGACGACATACCGCCTCGTAGAGCTCGCTCATCGTCAGTGGATAACGAAAACCATGTTCACTCCAAATTGAAAATTGCATAATTTTTACGTAATGGGTAGGTAAATATGTACATACTTATCTCAATTTGTTTCTTATTCATAGTAACCTGAAAGACTACTTGGAAGAACTTATGTATGTATAGCTAGGTAGGTAATTAAGTTTATAGGGTTATACTTTCCCTTATTCGCATTGTTATTTAAAGTTATCAGTGCTTTATGTAATCATTGGTTATCCAATCAAACGCCGCGCGAGTAATAGGTAGGTAATTTCATTTGCTGTCAAGGGTAAGCAAACAATGTTGGCCCGTCTCTTGCGCGGTTTTCAAAACAAAGTTTTGTGTACTAGTTTTTGCTGAATGTTTCGAAGGCGCGTCCGTGCGATGTGTTTTTCACTAGGCACAAACTTGAAACGAAGTATTTGTTTCGACCAACGGCAGAACATTCGTGTTTTTGTGTAGTGTTTCGGGAATAAAATTTGCAGGAGACGCTCTATTATTAAGGTAGAGACATAAAATAAACGGTAAGTAGAGCAAAGAATACCTGGGTACCAACCACAAGTAACAGAGTAATGTTGTAGCTATAGGTCTATATGGATAGACATTTGGTAGATGGTACTTGCTTAATTCTACTGAAGGTAGGTAAATCCTTACTTAAAAATCTCTAGCAAAGTAGGTATAAATAAAGTACATAAAAATAAATGTTGCTTGATTCTTCACCTACCTAATTTGTGAATAAGTAATTTAGACGTTATAGTTATATAATATATATATACTATTCAACTCTGACAAATTCACATAGGTTTACGCGACAAGAGAGTGTATGTATGTGAGTAATGTACCTACCTACCTGCAATTTTACATCCCCAACGTGAGTGTTATTGCCGGTTATTGTATTGTTGTACATTTGATATCTGCTTGCTATTCGCAAACGATGGGGTGTAACATCTACTCTCTACCATTTACCGATAAATCGGTAAATTATAACACTATACTGTTGTGGATAAAATTTCCCGTAAAAATTTCGAGACTAGGCCATTTGTTCACCGCCGCAATCATCGAGACGTGATGAGTGCGCCGAAGCTGCCGAAGTACCTAACGATATTTCGAAGTTGCCGAAGTTTCGAATAGGTCGGCGTGACCGCTAAAACTCGGGCCGAGGTTGTGACGGGCCACAACGATTCTCTAAAAACGTTTACTGTTGATTTGCTACTTACTACTTCAACGAAGATTTAGTATTCACTAGGCAAATTAGTAAATAGTATCGAATATGATTAGATGAATTATTACAGTACAGTATTAATTATTATATCCGTCCGTGAAGTAAATTCAACGCTCCTGTGTTTTATCATTCACATACATACGAGTACAACTCCTACAAGCGAGTGAATGCAAAATGCGTTGCATAGCCTACGCATTCGAACGTACAAAGCAGAAGTTGTTGCCAGTTCCACCTAGGCTTCCTTCTTTTTTATTTTTACGTAAACACGACTGTTACCCATGACACCTAGAACTGAACCATCGAGATCGAACTTCGCGGTGGACCCACGACTGCCGCCACTTCATCTTAAACTCGGTCTGAAATAATCACGTCGGGTGATTGCGTCGCATCAGTGGACAACCTCAATATTACATGCTGCATTTTTAAGGTTCTATTTCTCTATGCCGATGACCTATCATTGACCACCGAAACTACCTCGTTTGAAGATGCTGAAGTAAAACTCGCTGGAGCTCTGCAAACTATCGGGAAATACTACGATAAAAATGGCCTCCTATGGGCCAAATTCGTCCAAAACCCAGTCTTGTGCCCTTCATCTCCGAAACCGTCAAGCTGAACGTTCACTCAGACCTATATAGATACCCTGACGAGGTGTTAATATCAAACACTGCACAAACCCTACCTATGTAGGGGTTACTCTAGATAGATTCCTTAAATACAAAACCTACTGCACCAAGATGTAACACAAAATAAGCTCCAGAAACAATCTTATTACCAATTTAACGTCAACCGCCTGGACCATCAGACGAAGTACCTACTGCGGACATCTGGCCTAGCACTCTGCTTCCCAGCGGGGGAATATGCGTGCACTGTGTGACATGAAGTAGATGTTCAATCAATCAACTCAATGAAACATGTAGGAAAATAACCGGCTGCCTTAATCCCACTCCTCTTAACATAGCAAGAATAGCACCACCCATAGTGCGCCGTAACATCATTTGCTTTACGGAGAAGCTGAAGCAAGAACAGGATTGTGGACCCCCTCTTTACAACTCTGACCACAGGGCTGTCTCAAGAGCTGCAAAATTTTTTTTAGCTTCAAAGCCTATGTTCACCGCACTTTGGGTGACCTTGGGGTAGCTACCGCCCAGTACTGGCAGTTATCCATCTGAATGCGAATCGTCGACACGAAGAAGGAGAGGGTTCTATACTGAAAAATGGGGCCCTATTACTGAGACTGCCGTCCGACCTATCTCTAAATGGCTGTATCTTTTGAATCGTAATAGGTAGTCAGTTGAAATTTTCTCAAAATGTGTTAGTACGCGAAATGCCCAACATTTATTATTATAAGAACAAAAAATAAAAGGGATCTCTATACAAAAAACCATTTTAACGTATTTCTGACTTTACTATTTCATAATAACGGTTATACACACGAGCGTCAAAAATTCTTGTCCAGTCTGTAGATACTCGTTCCGCGCTGTTGCAACGTGGCAACTGGTAGAAACTTTTGCCTCAGGATCCTTTGATAAAACTGTCACCGCGCCGCGCTCTGCCGCGCCGCCGTTATATCCGCGCGCACACGGGTAATAAAATTGAAACTTCCCGTGCGTTTCACAAAGACAATGCATGTAAAACGAGCAGTTATCCATCAAACCGTTCGTACATACAAATCGAAATTTCAGATTACTTTAACTTGTTTTAATACAGTAACAAAAATGACCCAAAACTTGATTTGATGGACCCCAAGACTTTATTTCTTATGATAATATAGTTATTACCAGAGGTCGGAATTAGGTAGAGTTATTTATGTACTCGCATCGAAATGTTGATATTAATATCGATCTTCACGGGATTTATATTACAATCCCGTGTGGCCAACAATATTACAAATATATAATAGATATGGAGATAGATAAGACACATAAAACAAAGAGAAGTAACATATTTTTTTTTATTAGTACTACATTAATTCACAATATAAAAAAAATTTGCTTACGTTGCCGCACACTAGGATTTTTTCCTGTTACGCGGATGCATTTACAAAGATTTAAACTCGCACCTAAACAAACACCCAGACCCGGAACTACTTGTAGAGCATACCAATATTTGTTCCGTGCGGGAAAATATTTCAAATGGTTCCATTAGATAAATATCGGGTTTCTGACAGCTGTCAAAGCACTTCAGAAGCCCGATCTAAAATTTTTTTTTATTAAAATTACTTTTTTTTTAAATCAATGGATTCATCTGCTCTTCAAAATTAATCTCGGGATTTGTGGCATAATCCACTTTATTCATTCGCTGTATGAAATCAGTGTAATTACATAAATAACTCTACCTAATTCCGAGCTCTGGTTATTATTCTATTTAGTAAGGTCTATACATTGATACCTGGGGTGTGAATAATCTGTGCTCTTAGCGAGGTATCGCGATAAACCTATCCTGAGATTTGGATAGGTATAGGAATTCACGTGCCTGTCATCTAAAATAGTAAAGAAACAGTCCTCGTGAAGGTTCTAAAACCGGTATTTTATTGGCTTTATATTACATTAGTTGGATAACGATAAAACCGCATATAATAGGCACTTATATATTATGAACCGTATACTCTACCTAGTCAGTACCCGTCCAATACATGCTAGAGCGCAGAGTCAGTATGCCAGTAGGTCATATTATGCAACCCGTGCGCCGCTTACTTCACTTTGCGCAAGAACCGTGCCAAGCAATACCACAATAACGATGATTAATTTATTTTGGTAGGCACTGGAGTACTGATGTTAATGATTGATTTTGACGATGAAAATGCTTATTTTGAACGGAAGCATTCTTTCAGTTCATATACAGTATTAACTTACAAAACTATATGTACTTACATATATATTATAACTTTATTTTATAACCAAAACAATTAACTGCGCCGCATTGCTTAAAAATAATATTCTGATTGTTGTAGTTACAATTTTTCTTTTTTAATAAATTTGTTATAAAAGAATTCTGAACATGAATCGAACAAAGTTTTCGCATACGTAGGTATAAGTATAGTAATAGTATTTAAGCGGTGTGGATTTATAAATTTGTTAGTTTAATTGTATATATATGTACATAAAATCACACCTCTTTCCCTTAGGGGTAGGCAGAGACCACAGATTAACGACGATCCTTACATATCTCTTTCGTTTCATCTACACTCCACAATCCTTCCATACATAAGCGTCGGTTTAGGGTATTCCTGACCTGGCCTTTTCCAGAACATCTTCAATCAGATTTCACTTGTCCCATGTATACCTGTTTAGTCATTCTCATTTTATTCATTCTTACCATATGTCCAAACCGACTTAACATACCTTTCTCGATTTTTGTCACTACATCCTCATTCACACCACATCGTTCCCTTAACCTGTTACTCCGTTTGACTCCAATCATGCTTCTCAATGCTCTCAATTCCACTGCATTTATTCTAGTTTCAAGATTTTTCTGCGATACACAACTTTCACTAACATACATAAGTGTAAATTTAATTTCGTCACACAAGAAGTTTTTCGTCCTGTTTTGTTCCAGAAGAGAGAAATCAAACGGTCAGACAGGAAAACTTTATTTTAGATGCCAAGTCAGTGGAATGTTTCAATATTCTCAAGTTCAACGGTACGATTTTACCTTAACTGGTTTACGAGTATGCTAAAATAATACATTTTATCCAAGTGTGAAATGGCATAATAATTCTTTGATAATATTTCAAACTACGACCACATATTCTGATGTCTAAAGTGAGATCGGTGACTTTTAGATTAGGGTTTCCCGACCTAGTTTTAGGTCACGGTGTTAAATACATCCATATGCTACGGTGATTGCTTACTATCAGGGCACCGGCATATATGCCGGTGCCACTTATGGTTAAAAAAAAAGTAACTAGCCCATGGTCCCTAATCCAATAACGCAGTTTCTCTTTTGATAGCGGTGAATAGTAATAACGGGACCCTATTACTGAGACTTCGGTGTCCTTCCGTCTGTCGCCAGGATGTATATCGAGAACGGTGATAGCTAGACAGTTAAAAATTTCACAGATGTATTTCTGTTGTCGCTATAACAATAAATACAAAAAGTTGGCCAAGTGCGAGTCGGACTCGCGCACGTTAATACCAAAAAAAAACTTCATATATTAATGAAGTCTAATGTTGTATAGCTAATGGTGCGGAACCCTTTGTGCGCGAGTCGACTCGCACTCGGCCGATTTTTCTGTGATGATTAGGAGCGTAGGAAGATGTTTTATGTTCTGGGTCAGACTAAAACCTATGCACATACATTACCTTCGTTTCGCTAATGGTGTTATTATTACGGCAAAATCAACACAATGAACAGTGATTTCACAAGATTTTTTCAACTAACGAAAACACTGGAATGATGTCTAATGTAATGAGATTATACTTAATGTTAATATCGCCCATAAAATGATTATTTTACGTATAATGTGAAATAATCATTTATCGAAATGATGATAAGGAGACTGGAGAATATTGAACGTCAATTTGGGGGTAATGACCGATTTAGAGGCTTGGGACATAGTGTAATCGTAAGTAACCGTGCTCCTAGAAAAACATTTTTTTTCTACGATGTCGACCAAAAAAGTAATATTGCCTATGTTCTTAAGGCGGGGTTTTCCGAAGACTTATAGCCAAATAGCGCTCTAACGTATCTCTATAGTACGCATAGACGCACGCGCGGACTAGTCGCGAACTACGCGACGCGGGTAATGACCTCCTGTCTAAAAAGACACAGTCACAGTGTAAAAATTACAGTTTCTCAAGTTTAACTTTTATTAATTTTCTTTTACATTTTGCTACAATGACACTCAAGTAAAAAGTGTAGTTTCTATGGCCAAAAATGAAGTTATTAACTGCAGCACTACAGGCGCGGGCGGAGTAAGAATATTTACGTGTGTAAATACGTATATCATACAAATGTTGAAATTCATCATCACTTCGGTCTTGTAACAGTTTCAGATAGAACCTAAACAAATAGGTGTACTAGTGGTTTTGTGACTACCATAATTTGATAAATCGTCCATAAAAAGAAAGTCATTAAAAGATAAGGCATCCAATTCTTTAAAGTAAAAAATATTTTTTTTGTAATAAAATAAGTGATAATATAATATCAAGTAAGTACAGCGTATTTTGTAAATTATATATGTACAGGTAACACGGAATAGTGAAATCCTATAGTTTGAACCAACTTTAAAAAAGTAGATTTTTTTATTTAGGTAAACGTTGCCGCACACGTTGTAGGTAAATACACAATTAGACGTGAGCGAAAGAAACGAGCACAGTACCGTCGTTGAGAGCGGTCACGGGCATACTGGCGAGTGGCGTGGCGACCCGTGCACAAGCAATCTCGTAGTTTATATTGAGAAAAAATTGCCGGAAAATCATCCACTAAAGATATTGTTAAGATAGTAAGTTACACTTACCATCAGGTGAGATTTTAGTCAAAGGCTTACCTATCAGCATTAAAAAATAAAGTGAATACTTAGATATACTAATAAACTATCGAATAAAACCAGTTTAGTGTTAATATTTGTTATAGTATTAAGATATCGGCTATAGTAAAATTTAAAACGCATATTTTTCAAAAATTAAATCTATGGAATATTTTTCGTAATCGTGTTTTTGCTGAAATAATAATTAAGTTTATGAACTGAAGATATACATATCATAAGAATGCAACTTAAGTAATCGAATACGTATTTTATCTCGATTTTCAAAGATGTTACTTTGTCAAAACATATAGACTTAATGAAAATTGTAACTATTTGTATTTTTCTGTGGGAATTTTTGATCACTTTCTTCTATTACTGGTATAAGCATGTATTTGAAATATATGAAAGCTTTATTAAGTAAAATGCATCCTTCTAATAAAACCTTGTGTCACGTAGATCTGCCAATATTTCGTAAAAGCCATCAGCAAATTCAGATTTTACACGTTTCAGTGTTGAAGTCGGTGGACTTACGCAAAAAGGATCAATTTATTATTTGCTTCACCAAGTATTTCGCAAACTTATTAACGCTGAGAAAGTCGTTGGTGCAAGTATTTATAATTTAAGTGTATTTCTAAAATAATAATATAATGTTTTCTTAAAATATTTTTTCCATAATGTTGGTTATTATTAAAAATATGGATATCCGCAAAGTAACGCCTGAATCTATCAATTATCGACACAGGACTCTTCTAATTTTTTTAATCCTTAAAATTTCTATTCCATAAACGCAATAATATAAAAAATCGAAAATATGTTGTTTCAGGAATCACAAGGAAGGACACAACCGCAGTCTCCACCTTCTGTAAGTGCAGTTTTTTAATTACTTATCATTGTTACATTCCAGTGATTAAAATATTACTTATGACTACTTGGGGTGTGGTATTTCCGTGGGGGCAATTGCTACACCTCCATATGATACTGTGGGAGTCGTACGCAGCTGGGGGGTGATGGCAACCCGTACCCCCAGATGAGGCCTCTGTTCAACGGTAGACATATTCCAGTAGAATATGATGATCATGACTACTTAAGTACGATCTTAACTTTGCAACTATCCATCAGGTTCTGGTGTTGCAGACGTCCAATAGTAAAGGTGATGCTAGCCACTTAGCATCGATCAACCATATTGTTTTCTCCAATCATGTAAAGAAATGACTTCTGTAGTAGTTTTAGTACATACCCTAATCATAGGTTTTAGATCTCCTAAGTACCATAAATAATGTAGAAAGCTGTGCAGTAGAATTGAGCACAACGTTGTAATCGTCGGTATTTATAGACCACCAATAAAGCAAAACGTGGACAAGAATATAAACGCATATGTCTTAAAAAAAAAGTGGCGATTTTAACATTGATATTTTGGAATATAAAAGACCTACGAAACATTTTCAGAATATTAAGATTTTAAGATATCGCTCCACGAAATAACAAGACCTGCTTAAAAGACTTCTAGATAGCTTCCTTCATAATGTTCGTTGTCTTTCTTTGAAGTAATTAATTCAGTTTTATCTGATCATACGGCACAATTTTTAAATGCTAGGTAAAAAAGTATTTTCTGGTCAAACATTGGTACCCATCCGTGCAGATTATTGTGATGAAAATATGTCCAAATTTAAGGATTACAAAAGTAACTTTATATTTATGTTTATGACAACTGCTGTCCTAATTAAACTTTGGATAGTTTCCATGATACTTTCAAATTGTTATACGATGTGTGCTTAACTGTAGTAAAACGATAACACTGTGCGTAAGAAACCATCCTGGTTCAACCACCAAAAAACCATCATGATATCAAGTGGATGCTACGGCGATATAGATGTTAATGTTAAGTTAATAGGATCGCATTTAAGACCTACCATAAGCTTTTTGTAAATATTTTAAAGCTTACAGAGTAATAATCAAGTTAATACAGCATAAATACGCGTAAATCAAAAGCAACTCGGAATGTTATCAATAAAAATACAGCTAAGAATCACCCTAACATTGATATAAAAGGAATATGACAATGATAAATATAGACTGATCCAATTAATATTGTGGGATCGTTTAATGACTTTTATACAAATCAAGTTGCACTTAGTAAACCTATCGTCAAGAACTGTGAAACTAAGAGTATTAACATGTCTTAACTTCATATTTATGCACCCGTCAACTCAGGATGAAATTAACAAAAACGTTGTTACATTAAAAAACACTCATAGACTCACACATATGACGAGATAACCACTATGGTAATACTATATGTCGCTTTTATTATATCTTCGGTACGTAGTATTATTATAATTATGTTCTATGTTTTCGGTGCTCAGTCACATTAATAATCTGTGCATAGCTTGTGGTGTACCTCTCTGGAGAGGTGGTAGAATTTAACATAAGAAATAAGTAATTTAAGATAAAGCCTAAGTTAAAAGTTGAAGTTAAGCTTATCTTCAAAAACAAGACTTAAATAATTAAGTATATATACCAATCGCATTGATTTCAGTATTCTCTTAAATATACATTAATGCTTATACTAAAAATTATTAATAAACATTTATGCTAGTCTTTATTTCTTTGCGGATAAATATAATATTCTTATCGAATAACAGATGGGTTCTTCTAAATACACATGTAGGTCATTATTTCTAAATGTATATCTAAATATACATTCCAATTTATAAATTCTTAAACACGGTTATATTAGCCCGTGAGAAGATGTTGCCACTTGCCTGTGGTTGATATGTATATGGATCGTATCGTACTAAAGCATTCGATTACGTTGTCATTCTGCTACTGTCCACAATAAAAAAAAAACAGACAAAATATATTTCCCCTGTAAATTCTATTAAATTTGGTGTAGGGAAGTATAAGTATAAATGATTTACCACAAGCTATTGATCACCCAATGGTCTTATACATATATATTATGTAATGACCCAATTGATTTAGTTCGTTTTTTTTTTAAATTTTCATTCAAGAATCTAGACGTGGTTAAGGGTATAACTGAAACAATTAGAATACGTACTGACAAGTATGATACTTAATTATATATAATAACATAATATTGTTTACCAGATAAGAATAATGCTGTTGAGATTATTGTTGTTATCTACAAAAACATACTGTGCAGTTTAAGCAATGAATCATTCTGATTCAGATTATCCTAAAAAAAACTTGTGAATTAGGAGATAGCGTTATTAAACAATAAACAATCGAATATCATGTTGATGTCAATCAGACCTTGTAATCTTACTTAATCATCGTAAACACGTACATCATATTTGTTTGTACGTATAATGAGTAATGGTATAATGAGTGGTAAGTGAGTTCACTGAAATCAGACCGAAAGGCTAAATTAAATTGGTCCTGATTTCATTGGCGGATATAGAGATTTTAGTGAACAGAAAACCTAATAAAATCCTAGAATTTTCAATACTATGGCGTATATTTTGTATTTATTTATTGTACAAAGAGGTCCCAGTAAATAAGAGTTTTGATGAAACTAGATAAATTTATTAACTTCTATGAAAACGCTATGTAAGATATGTAGTCTAAAAAGCTATAATAATATTAATGCTGTTTCAATTATGTTTTGTAATGAATCAGAATTCTTAATTAAAGTAAGATCAGCGCGCGCTGTGATATGGTGGTTAGACAATCGCTTTGTTCGAAATGCGTGAAAATTTTGAAAAATTAGACTGTTGATATAGACGCAATCGCTTCTGGACATAGACGGATCAGAGTTAGGCATGACGTATTGTTTGTTATGAATTCCTTAAACAAACAATTCAGTTCATAACTAGCTGAGGTATGCAGGGGCGGTTAGCAGTCGCTGAATCACTGAATGGTGCACAACACAACTGGTCATCGATATCTTACATAGGGATGAGTATTGGATTGCCTGTAAGAAAAAGTCCTATTGCAGTTTTGCTTGTTTGAATAAACACGAGTGACGGTTTGTATACATTGAATCGTAAACTCAACCACTTCAATATAAATTATTTATAAAATATATACTTATTTAAATTCCGCTGGAAAAGTAAATACGTATATGAAACTTGGCTATGAAGACCTTTGTTATTCATACACTGTATATATTGCTATGATCATAAGTTTTATTGATAAAATAAATGTTTTGAATATATACCCTTCGATTTGAATGAATCATTGACTGACTCACTATATAAATGTTATCCTAGAAGGAGTAAAGAAGGGTTAAAGCTATCCATAGCAAACAAATAATATATAAAAACTAGCTATCCGGGCGCGGCTCCGCCCGCGCGTATGGCGTTTTTCGCGCAAAAACATGAACCTCTTTTTGCGCAGTTGGATAAAAACTATTCTATGGTTTTTCCCGGGTCTCAAACTATTTCCATATCAAATTTCATTCAAATCGGTCTAGTAGTTTTCGCGTGAAAGCGTAACAGACAGACAGACACTTTCGCATTTATAATATTAATAGTACTGATTGTATACATTGTAATGGCAATAGTTAAACAGAAATGGCAAGAGGATCTTAAAAAAAATATTGAAGGTCTATCTTCTTACTTCATCGAACTCGAACTTGAACTTTGAAGCAGTGATGGCTCAGTGGCATTAACTATGGACTGCCGCGCAGCAGGTCCATGGTTCGAATCCCACCGCGGGCTTGAGCTTTACCGCATGGTGGAAGGGCATCAAGTAGAAAATCTGTCGCCAAGCACCTAAAGGTGTGTTCCGGCAGCTGTCTTTGAGAGCCAGTAATTCTAGGTTCGCCTGAACAACATCTTCGACCACATCATCACTTACCATCAGGTGAGATAGTGGTCAAAGGCTAACCTATCAAGCATAAAAAAATCGCCTGTTTAATTAATTTTAAGTGCCGAAACATTCATTTAATTAGAAAACTAAGAAGTTCTTTATTAGGTATATCCTTATGCTGAGGCCTTATTGTTTAATCACTCATACTCATTCTGAATTTGGCTGCTTAGATTTTGTACTATTTCCAGGGAATCGCAAATATAGAAATAAAACCAGTTTCGTCACATGTATGCGTTTTAATGTATTTTCTTCATAAAAAAGACCTGGTGTAGACGGGTTAGCTTATCTAACCTGAATAAGATTAAATCAGTGTTGCCAACTCCTTTTCAAATGCACGACATCATCCCCAAAAATGCAGCAGATTATGTTTTTTTTTTCTGAAAATGAGAAACAAAATCGGTTCTCATTACAATGTCAAGTAGTTAATTTAATCATCGTATTAACCAGCGCAGCGTATTTTGTAGATGACTGTAGAACGGACCTAACCTTTGTCGATCAATGGGGTTGATTACTGAAAACTATTTCGCAGATGGCGCTGTGTTTGTTACCCGTTAGAAGTCTTGCTTAAAAAAATGATCTTGAGTTTTCCTGTCTTTCACTAGCTCTTTATTAAGAAGAGGATGACAGAGGCATGATACTAACTTTAAGATAAGAAGTATTTTTTTACCTCAAATGGAACCGACTTCAACACACAATAGTGTCCACAAGTTAGAAGTCGGTATCATGCTAGTTCAAAAGTACCTATTATCACAATATTGTGCACATGGTACCGGAGTTTGACAAGTTATATCACACTTTTGAGAGTTGAAGTGCCATTTTGAGGTAAAAAAAATGTTCGCGTGGGATCGATTGTCATTCACTGTCAATGACTATCATCAAGATATAGGAAAACACTTTCAGTTATTGGAGAGTAACTCAAAAACGGCTTGACTAATTTTGATGAAATTTAAACTGGTCCAAGAGAAGCACCAGCTTTCAAATAAAAAAAGAATCATCAAAATCGGTTCACCCAGTTGAAACTTCTGAGGTAACAAATATAAAAACAGTCAAATAGATAACCTCGTAAAATATTGTTTATAACCTACCAGGTGAATTTTACAGACAGAAATCACGTGAACCACTCCATGTCGTATCAATTCAATAATCGTCCATTCATCAATCAAATAACATATAGTGTGTATAAATACAATAAATTCGTTTTAATGTAAATAGATATTACGTTGTTTCGCTGTCGCAGATAACTTTCAATGTCAAGTGTGAACGACACTGAAGGCCTAACATTCCAAACAGTCTAAAAGTCACATTGAAATTGCAAAGTCGAGGCATGATAAATTAACATATATAAATATTGCGAAACTGTAACAGAGTTCAGAGCTGTCTGTAAATTGAATATATTTTTGATAAAACAACTTGTGTATGCCTTTATTAAGATAATATTCAACAAGTAGTCGTTGCTTACGGTTTCCGGAAAATTTTAAGTATGAGGCAAGTAAGAGAACCGGGTATTAAATTGAAAAAAAAAACATTGGGGCATAAGAAGTATCGGAGTATTCATAAGTATAAAATAATAGTGGTCTTAATTTGAAGTGCATGTATCGCTACATGCGCTTTAAGTAAGTTTGCTTAGCCGTTTTTAACCGATCAGCTGATCAAGTTAAGCAACGTTAGCCGGGTCATGACTTAGATGGGGGATCTCTAGAGACATTACTACTGAGCGCTTCCGTGCTTCGGAGGGCACGTTAAGCCGTCAGTCCCGATTGTTGTCTTAGGATGACAGTCGTTATGGCATGGTGGTTGGGAAATTCCCGCCTGGCTAGCTACCACCCTCAAGTAGATCTATCGTCAAACCCCTAACGGTATGTTCCAGCACATTTTTTAAGTCTCGCATGTGCCTGTTATTTTTCTGGCTCTCAAGGACTGCTGCCGGAACACACTATTAGGTGCTTGGTGACAGATTTTCTACTTGAAGGTGGTAGCTAGCCAGACGGGCATTCGCGAAATGACCTTCCACCGTGCGGTGAAGCTAAAGCCGGCGGTGGGGATCGAACCAGGGACCTGCGGCACCGCAGTCCGCTCGGCCATCATTGCTTCAAAAAGGTTAGCCTGAAAATATCTTCGATCTCATCATCACTTACCATCTGGTGAGATAGTGGTCAAAGACTAACTAGCCTATCAGCTATAAATAAATAATAATAACATATTACGTGAAGGTTTAACGATTACCTTTGACAACCCTCACAGGACTTTGAACTTTGTTAGGTCGGCATTTACCTTGTAGGATCAGCAAACTTTGGCCAGCTAGCGTAACAAGATCTTATCCCTCATTCGGACACCCGTAATTGGCAGGCGCGTCATCTTACTAAAACTCTAGTGCTGGAGGTAACAGTTGATGGCACCAACGTATTTGTGAATGATAAAGTTTTATAAATTTGAGGCGTTAAAGTTTAGTGGCTCACCTATGATATGATATGATAATGATTATGCCATTATGTTCTTAATATAATTGTATTACCATATAACACAATCATTGAAAAATTCAATAAATTTTTGAGATAAGACAGACAATGTTATCTTAAAATAACAATAAGCATGAGCCTATATAGATAGAATAGTAATATATTTAAATGCAAAAAAAAATTAAAGTCATCTCAAAGCATCTTATCAGTGACTACTTTGAAGCTATTGATTATAAGGTTTAAGGTTAATGTGCTGGTTAATATTGATTATATCAATCAATGGCGGTTTTTAAATAAAAAAATCATCTAAATAAATCTTATCATCATTATGATATATAAAAGTGTAATTTGCAATGTTTTATTTAAATTTTACTTTATCCTTGGTAGAAATAATTATAATGAATAATATATTGAAATAAATCTTATTACGTAAGTAAAAACGAAGTGGGGGTTTTGTGATAAGTGCATATTTTTATTTGATTATTGCATTAACAGTATTGTAATTTATGTATTAGCTTTTACCCGCGTTCGTCTCCACGGTTGATATTTGGTTGGTTTTAGTTATATCTTAGGTACTTACTACTTAGTAAATAGGTATAAAATAAATCTACCAGGAATAACTCTTCAGGACGAAATCTTCATCATATTTTAGTCAGTCATCATGGATGGTTTCACACAATATAAACTTTCGTATCAGTATTTGCATTAAACATAATATACTCCCTAAGTTTTAATTTTAAGGGTTCCGTACCCAAAGGGTAAAAACGGGACCCTATTACTAAGACTTCGCTGTCCGTCTGTCACCAGGCTGTATCTCAAGAACGGTGATAGCTAGACAGTTGAAATTTTCACAGATGATGTATTTCTGTTGCCGCTATAACAACCAATACAAAAATTTGACCAAGTGCGAGACGGACTCGCGCACGTTAAAACAAAAAAGGTTAAAATATGAAGTCTAATGTTGTGTAGTTAATCGTGCGGAACCCTTCGCGAGTCCGACTTGCACTTGGCCGATTTTTTTTATGTGCTCTAATATTATAAAGAGAAAAGATTTGTATTTTAGTATGTAAAGGCTATAGAATATTTTCATCAACTAATACTTATTTATGGTTACATTATCGAAGTTTTCATATGGATGAAATGTATAAAAACTTCGATATGAAAACTTCGATAATGTAACCCAACGAGTAAAAAAATACCAAATAAATCGTTATATCGCGTTTGCTGCGGAATTTTTCGACAATAGAACTAAGTGATATACTATAATTTTAAAAGGACATAAATATTTCCAAAATCTCCGTAACACCTTATGTGTAACTATTACAGTATGTCACATTAACGACTTGTTATGTATTTTAGTTTATAATTTTTAATAAAGACCCATGCGAAGCCGGTGGCTTAGGCCTAATTTCACCATACCATGTTTGTTTACGCTAAATCAGGCATTAGCTAATGGGTCTTTAAAAATAACAGAGCTGTTAAATCAGTCTACGTTCTATGAAGTTAACTGAATTAATCATCCATTAACAGTTGGTGGGACACTCGGTTCAGTTAACAGTCCGTTAAAAGGATTAACAAGGCGTCAAATAAATAACAGAGTATGGTGAAACTAGGCCTTAGGCTGCTAGTTTTATATAAAGAGCAGGCACAGTGTCTTATTTAAGTACACAGAAAAACCAAATCCATTACCGGCGCGTATTTTGATTTTGGAACAAAAAACGCGTGTGTGTTGTACGGATATTAAGTGCAGCCATGTCGGGGTTTCATTTAAATTTGGATTTCTTTCAAAAATCTTGGTACAAATATCCATAAAATGCATTTACCTTTCGGAATAGGCGGTAAAACAAAGAGTTCGTGTCGATTCTGTAGTTTTCCCAACGAGCTGCCCGTTTCCTCTTTCTTACATTTTTAAAAGATTTGGTCAGGATTTAATTCGCCAGACAGCATACAGATAGCCCGCTAGTTCATGTGCCTAAATTTCGGTCTTTCTGAAGGAACGATGTGTGTGGTTGGGACTTGACTGCTGCTTATTTGGTTAGTTGGCTTTTAATGGATCCGTACCTACTCTATTCTTCACATTTTCTGTTGCACTTCAACCATCTGCATTTATGAATTTGCAGATGACCAGTAGCCATGTAGTGAAGCTGAAATATAAATTTAGTTGCACAGTAAAAACGTGGTTGAGACCTTGGACTTGTCCCTAAAAGCGGTATTTCATTCGGTAATGAGGTCTAGTTGAGTTTTGAAGTGCCTGTTTTGATACCACCACTGCTAAGACTCAGATGTGTCATATTTCTGCCCAATTAAGTCAGTTTTATTTTACTTCTGCTTTCCGAAGCATCTCCTGAACTAGAACCAATCTCAAATCCGATCATGTATGAAGAATTAATGTTCTAATATGTCGGATGCCTCGGCTAAATATAAAAGGATCTTTTGACAAGGAGACAAAAAAATGAGGCAGGAGGACAGATACTGCGATAGAATCAATCTACCATAGCGCGAAAAAGCTATGACGCTATGGTATAGCGCGCAAAGGTTAAGCCACACGGTAATTATTGTGATATATTATATTCATGGAATTAAAAAAAATGTGGACATTTCTTTAATTTTATACGTGCACATGAGTAACATACCTAGAAAAGTAAAAAGTACATACATTATATGAATGGAAAATAAGTTTTTTCTTGCCACACCAGTTTAAATAATAATTAATAAATTCGATAACATGAGATAAAATATTTGTCACTCATATTTACTCACCAATAATATATAAAAAAAATGCAGTGACACGGAATGATATAAAATCTGAAGGAGTAGGCAGAGGCATCTAAACGACCCCGTGGTGATCGGTCGACCTATTAGCGGTTCCACAGGTAATTTTATTCACCGGTAGATCCTTGACACTGGAGATTGCAATTCAATTAAACTTTCAGAATCCAAGGAATTGATAGGAAATTAAAACAAACCATATTGATAAAGTTTACTCTTTAATCAATCTTATACTATACGGTTATGATCATCCACCCCACGGGGAACAAATGCGTAGGTTCAACATCCCAAAACTTTGTTTGTATATAACTGGAATTTGCTTTTCTTCAGAGTTTTTGAACACAAATGGATTGGAATGGATCCATTCGTGTTGGAGGATGAAAATAAATTATTTTCTGTAGTGTATTTAAACATGTATTATTTGATTTTTCATATTTTACTACATATGATACAAAATCATCCAAAAAAAAACATCGTCACGCATCTATTCCACAAAAGAGTAGGTTAGTTAGAGGAGGTGTCCAAGTAGTGTGTGAAGTACCCAAGTTTCGCAAGATGTTTTTAATTCCTATGTAATAGGGGATGAGCCTTAATTGGCTCGCCCCGCCCACCTTCTACTGAACTCAGTTTCAGATACGGGGCTGCTATTGAAAATTCAATGGTTAGAAAAACCCAATGATTTGTCTAACCTATCGAACCCAGACTTTGGAATCTACTTTTGTACGCACTCACATTAACATGGCAGTCTTCAGTATACATAGGAATACCTGCTTACGTAAATGTACTTATAAAGTAAGTAGGTATTTTTTCAGAGGTTTTTCAATGTAGTCTAACGTTAGGTGAAATTAATGAATAATGGTCTAAAAATAATATTCAATTCAATGTTAGAATAGTGGCTTGTTGAATATAAATACAAATTTGCAGTATTTATCCTAAAGATGAATAAAATTGTTTTGTGGCAAAGACAACATGGTTAAATGAAATTTGCTTGGACAATAGTATTGAAATACACCAGCTATAATACCTAAATTCTAGGTCTATGAAGCCTTTGATAGATTTAGTTCGATGCAAGTTATGCCGGCTTCGCTAAGAACGATGGCATTTGAAATTGCCAATCTTAACGCTATTGTGCTACTCTACTCTAGATATTGGTTAATATAGTTCATATAACTGTGGATTGCAGTACGGTAACAAACGTTGCGGAGTTCGGTCGCAATGCTGATAGTTGCATAAAACCAACCTCCAGCCAATAGCTGACGTCGTTGGCAGTCTGGTTACGTGCGAAAGCATCGCGAACCGGTCTACGCGTTCACTAGGCCAAGTTCAAACACTTCATTGCTTGCATGTCGTCGCCGCCGCCGCGCCGCCGCCGCCGCGCCATCACCGAGGCGACGACGACGCGCGTCGGTCTCTCCACCAACCAATATACCTTGCCCTGCTCGTACAGACGCTAAAGTTCATCGTCGTAACTGCCGCGCAGACGCGCCACCGCGCCACCGCCGCCGTCCCTCGCGTGCTACAATAATTGCACCCGCGGACTAATTTTATTCACTATCTATTGCTATCAATGATAATTAATAAAATATATATCTACATTAAATCATCATTTTACTAGCGTGCTATATTCTTGTCCTTGACCAACAATCCAAATCGGAAATTAGTGCCACTAGTTTATTTACAAGTTACATAACAGGAATATATAGTTTATAGGTAATAATGTTAAAATGTACTGTTATACTACTGAGGAAAAATTAATGAGTTTTCATTCGTTAATATAACAAAAAAGCCTATGAATTGTGAATTTACTTTATATCCCACATAAAAAGAGCGAAAGATAAAACTCCCTTTTTTTGTAGTCTGTGAACGCGGAACGGCAGATAAGGATGAAAACTTATGAATCAACATAAGTGAATACAGAATTAGCGCTAACTCGTTTAGCATGCCGACAAAGTAGCTTGTCAAACAAACTGATAAGACTGATAAGAACATTTGTGTCGACGCTTTCTGACATTAGCTTCACCTACCTTGTCTTATAACAGTTCATCGAACCGAGTAGTCAGTCACTGACAAGGAATTATCGCAGGCATGATTCGTGTATTAGCACACGTTCGAGATAACAAAATTGCATAACATTTCAATAAATAGAAATTGCTTATCCTAAAATTTATTCGTTTTGTCAAAGGTTTGGAATAAAAAAATATCCTTGAACTTGTAATTTTAAAATGTCTTGTTTACTTTACATCGCGCTCCTGTTGAAACTACACATTAAATCGAGAAAAGGTTCAATATAACAATGTGGCATAATCCTTGAATATTTAAACAGAATTTGCTCTTCTACCTATAAAAACAAACTTTTGCCAAAGCGTTGAATAATAATAGTACATTATTGTCGCGGTCTGTAATGAGTGTGTTGCTGGTAGCGATGATGATGGCCGTAAGCGCAACTTAGCGCAGTTCCAGACCATCCATCACAGCGCAGTGAGTATGCAACCCTTGATATATAAGAAATGGCTTAATGGCTATTCAGCGCTGCCAGCAAGCCTTCAAGCTTGGCCATGATGGCCGAGCTTGAAGGCTGAGGGCGTATCTATGCAAAGCTCGAGGGCAGCAATACTGTCATAGTTCTCTAATTAAGTATAGCGCGTAATTTAAATAAAACCAGTTTAGTATATAAATAATTTATTTTTATTATTGAGTATTCATAAAACAAAGTCTACAACAATGGATTTAAATCCTTAGCAAGACTACTAATACTACTAATTTTGTATACTACTGGTTTTATTATGATACGGCGCTCCATAGCTTCCATCTGCATTGACGACAGATCATACTTTACATATGGAAAGAGACAAATCTTTGGCCACTTGAATACTGTAGTGAAAACCTCGTCGAACGCTTGAAGTATGGCTTCGTCTACAGCAAATATGCTGCTGGGTTGTAATATCTCGTGGTTCTCGAAGGTTTAAGTATCTTGTTTCTCGAAGTCGCCGCAAGGTATTAGAAAATGTGCTTTAGTGTGGCACACGTTTGTTGAGATGACTATCTACAGTCTCTATGCTGCACGTGTATTTATTTCTATCGCATCGGTCGTACGCTTCAATTAGCGTATTCTTTGTTGCTGAATACCGCCATTAAGTAACAACTACGACAACAATAACAAAGTAGCTAAGAAAATAAATGAAATTTTGATACTTATCGAAGCAACCGCTGCAGTCAAATGTCCAATAAACATGGCATTTCATTTAAATTAAGCATGGTGCTAGGGCATTTTGCGAATGCATCATGACTGGCTAGATACCATCCTCAATAAAATCTGTCGCAATGAACCTAACGGTGTGTTCCGGCAGCTGTCATAAACATACCGGGGGCCACAGCACAGCCTTAGACAGGATTTGTGGGTCTGGTATTTCGGAATGAGAAAAATGTATCAAAATGTTCTAAGGGCTCTGACGTGCTAATGTTTGCCTCGTACCAATTACAATTTTCATGAGGTACACCGTTGTACTGAGCGATGTTTAGAGAAGCATTTGAACTTCTCGATAGCTATTAGTTTTTTTAAACGATGCAAAGTTGACCTTTTTTACCGATTTCTTTTATTTATTTAGCTTTGAGAATTTATAATAACTAATTATAATATTTGCTCATTATTTTGGATTAACAATCCCTTCGTTAGACCAAAGATAAATCTAGGACCAAAAATAAATAATACGTTCAAATAATAACATGAAGCCATAAAAATGTGTAAAGAGGTAAAATTTCGAAAAAATACAAAACAGAAAAATTAAATATGTATTAGTAAAATAAGGGTCTTCTACTTCAATTGTATTTTACAAATAACCTCGGTTGTTCGTCTGTCCGTCGTGTATATATCGAACCGTAAGAGGTAGCCAGTTGAAATTTTCACAGAATATTAATGGCGGGTTGCCTATGAAATAATATAAAAAACCGGAAACGGTTTTCCTAAAAGCGATGGAGTAGACATTATTGCAAAGAATTATCGCACAACCTTTAACTTTTACGTCTTTGAATTAATTTGAACTGTTTATTTTTTTATGTGATATATACAGTTTATGAGATGTTATTTATTAGAATGAATTTATTGTTAAATATTAACTACCTAGAACGTAAACATTTTTCTCGGGGGTAGAAGAGTTGTGAAATTATTTGTTAAGCAAAGGTTGCAGAGTTATTTGGCTCGAGTACTACTATTATTGAAACCAGAGGAAGTGAAAGATCCTAGGATTGAACAAAGATTAAAGCGAGTAGTTCAGAAATAAAGAATGTTAAGCATACCGAAGGTTTCAAAGGTACGAGACGCATAGTTACTTTGCTGCTGAGCAGAACACACGATTTTTTACCTCAACCCAGCAAGGAAAATGTTAGATGCAAGAAAAACAGCTTGTATAATGTAGACAATTTTTGTAACATTACTAAAAATTTTAAATAAAATGACAAAAATTGATGTTATATAAACTCATTTTTCTCAAACTTTTGTGGAGGTTCGAATTTCAAAAACCACGGATAAACAACACTATTCCACGCAGATTTCGTATGATAAACAACAACCTTCCGAGTTGTGAGGTGTAAAGATTCGGTCCATCGATCAATACCTACACTGTAATAACTAATAATCCTATGTCGATCAAAACCCACTTTTTAATATCCCTACGTTGTATTATATTCACCTCAGCAGATGAAACATGCATTTGCTGCTGGAAAACAGTGAACAAAATGCGTTTTAACTGCAAGTGTGAGATGAAGTGATTTGAATCAGTACTAATATTATAAATGCGAAAGTAACTCTGTCTGTCTGTTACGCTTTCAAGCCAAAACCACTGGACCGATCGAATGAAATTCAGTGTGGAAATAGTTTGAGACCCGGGAAAAAACATACGTTTTTATAGTTTTTATCCAACTGCGCAAAAAGAGGTTAATGGTTTTGCGCGATAACCGACATACGCGCGGGCGGAGCCGCGCCGGGGAAGCTATGTCGTTTATTAAATAAATTTTAGTAATAATAACAGTGCAACCGACTATATAAAAATAATTAAAAAATATGAGTGAATCCAGTGACGAACACTGCAATTTAACAGCAGAGGAATTGAAATAACTTTAAGAATGCTGAACGAAAATTGGTTGCTAAAAAGTCACGTGAGAAACAGGTATCTAAAACCCAACGATTTCTATATTATATTCTCACTGCTGGGATGAAAAGTTGTATGACCAACACAAGACCAAACATTTTTACATCTCGTACCTTAGATCTTAACATCTACTTCTTCCTTGTTACAACAATTTTCTACGGCTTACTTATCCGGCTCAGTATTTATTTTTATTAGGATCATTTGCTTACCTATAGGCTACAATTCTAGTTTAAATCATTCGGCACTTGCATCAAAAAACATCTCACTCGATGTCTCAAGTGCAAGTCAACCTGAATTCACAGAAAGAATAAAAAGCACTATCAATTACTATTTTGGTGTTTGTATTTAGAACGCCAATATATTCGACGTCCATCTCAATGGAGCAATACAACCCCCCTTGTGCAAAAATACTTGATACAAACTCCTTATGCAAAGAATATTCGACATACTTATAATAAGAAAATGATTAATTGTATAATGTTATTTTACTCAGATTTCATGAAATTGAGTTTTGGCGCTGTGGACTCTGACCAACACTTATAAGTGCCCGAGCTTCTATGTTTCACTATAACATAAACACTGTGACATAATGCGAGAAAATTGCAAATGTATTGAAAATGCATGATGGTAAGGCATTTTGCAAATGGCCGCTTGATAGCTACCGCCCTCAAATAGAACATTGCCAAGCACCTAAAGGTGTGTACCGGCAGCTGTCTTTGAGTCAAAAGCTATGCTATTTACTTTAAATAAAATTTCAAAAATAAAACTAAACTGACATAATAGGGGTCTAAAAAATTATGTATTGTTATTTTTTTGGTAAAAACTAAGCTATCTAGCAAGATCTTTTACTACATTGGGATTAAAAACATACTTTTATTCGTGAGGTAGCCAATCAAATTCTATTCCAATGGAATTATACCGGATGTGATGTTTTTAACATGTTGGTAAAGTGTAGTTGTTTTCCGTATTTGGATCAAAAAATGTGGGTACTTCGGAAAGAAGTTCCCGCGCTGCAACGGCCACGCTGCCGCCGCGCGGCCCGCTGCTGCTTTCAGTTCTCTCTTGACCGTGGTCGGCGCAACAAACTAGGAAAATCATTTTATTTGTATTTTTTGTGAGTTTAGTAGTTTTTGTTGTACACGATTGACGTGTTTTAGATAGTTTTAAAGTGAGTAATAATTAAATGTAATAGTAGTTGCCACCATGTGCGACGTCTTAGAGAGCTACGAAGGTAAGCCAAGAAAACCGTTAAACAGTCCAGTATTAAAAATCGTATTATGTGCTAGTTTAATGTTAAATAAAGTAATAGTTTACATATAACTGTATTTCCGCGAAGAAATAAGTAGACTGAGGTTATTCTATAATATGTTACGTAGTTGTAGCTTACATTTCGGTTGTGTAGTGGGAGCTAAAATAGAGGACAAAAAATGTCATTAAAAATCCCTACAAAGCCCTATATCGGTATCGGTTTAAAACTTTACTTAACGTCAATAGTACCTTCTACCACTGATAAATGTTTTAAAGTATGTTTTTTTTAGGTGCAATAAGCTCTTTATTGGGGAGTCACCGCCGAATTTTACTTTATATTTAAATATAAATAATCAATTAAGGGAAGGCGAAGTGCTTATTATCAGTTAAAGGCAGTGCTATACTGATCTAGTAATTACATATTTCCCGATACCCAATCTAACCTACGACACTAAAAATGCATTTAAATTAACTGGCGCAATGCCGCCGGCCGCTACCCACATTTCGCTCCCTCGACTCGCGTATCGTGTTCACTAGTAACCTAACGATTCTACTGGCTTCCCTCATGGTCGCACCATATGTGAGTTTGGTCTTCATCAATCCTTAAGTAAGTCCAGTATTTCTTAGAACTGTGCCGCGAAAATATACGAAGAGACACGGTCGCGAATCTCGTCCATATGAAAAGTATTATTTTCTGTAATTTTTGTGCATCAATGACAACCAGAAGGTCATTGTCGCCACGTGCTGAGCGCATTGAGACTGAACTTAGTTGAATTCTTGTTTTATTTTCCTTTGGAAGCTGTTAATGGACCGGAATCGCCCCCTATTTTTTATTTTTTTCCCCGCCGACTATAGTTATCATTTTATTTAACACTTTTGTGTGGTCTAAGTACAGTACTACAGTCTGTGCCTTCTTAAACATAGTATTTCATATGTAAAAGTATATTCGTATTATGATGATGATGATTAAATTCAGTTAGTGAATAATTTTATTGGGATAGGTAATTAAATATTTATTGACTTTTACAGACGTCGCGCTCTCACCAAGCACTGATATTGGGGCCATTGGAAACCACTGAGACTGAAACAGTTTATAGATGTACTTGTAATGAAGAAGAACCGATATCTTATAGAGAAAAAGAATATAGTGAAAACGGGAATAGAGCAGAACCTGAATTTGATCCATCTGATAGATTGAAGGAACGTTTTATAACTATTGGAAAGTTTAGTCTTGGATTTATGGAGCGTGTGCCAGTGATGTCTCAGCCTAGTGCAAGCGCCCTGCTGGTGGCAAGCAAAGTGATCAAACATGCCCGGGATATTAACTTTCCTCATGAGTATAAGATGTACTGTCCGGATTGCTTGAAATTTCCCTCGATGCCTGTGACTGGGCCATGCGGCCATACGCGGTGCACCAAGTAGGTATTAGCCCGTAGTTGGTATAATTTGTGTTTTCGTAACTTTTGCAATCTGTTTTCCACTTTCTTACAATATCAACATGTCGCAAATACATAGCGCACCATCACTATGTTTAAAATTATAAGCATAATTGTTGGCGAAATTGACGACAGTTTTAAAAATCTTTCAGTATAAGTTGCTATGTCGCTCATGTTGTTATAATATCTAAAATACTTGAAAATTTTTAGTTATACATGTGTTAAATAAAATAATTGTTTAGAATCTAACCTGGCATTAACAGCATTGTTATGTTATGATAATATATATGTAATATGAAATGGAAACGGTAAAGTTCTATTCTTAACGTATAAAAATTGTTTTAGGTGTATCGAAAGGAACGGAGCATGTCCTTGCGGGGATCCAGCACCCGAGTCCCCGCACTTAAATATACTCGTACGCGATCTCATTTCGAAAATGCTTCACACCGATAGTCAAAAGTAAGTAACTGTATACCATTTTGGCCTTAGCCAACTTTTATACATTATAGCAGCTTAACTTCACATCAACAAGCATGACGTCCACCTTTAAACAAAGTCCTCCCCCCAAAGAGAGGCGCCATGATTCCCAGGCTTGCCAGGCGTCTTGGGACTGTAAGATGGCAGTGCTGAGGAAGGCACTGCCGCCAAACTTTCAAATGGTAAATTTCCCTTTGTCACCTCTTACGACCCCCACATGAAGTTCTGGAGGGGAGGGGGATGCAATTATAGCTATCTAGTAAGTGTCAACTTACATTTATTTGGAGTGCCGTGGGTTCTCAATATGCTTATAGATTTACAATATGAAATTTAACAAAATATCTTGGGTTGGTGAAAACATAAACCGTGTGTATCGGAAGACATATTATGTGTGCTTCTTATTACGATCTTTATATGATAACTTACTTTTAATTCTTCGTTTTCTTCAGATGGCGTCTCTCTGGTTGCTTCGAAAAGACCTCCACGCTTCCAAAGCCATCCACTTCTACCGGTGAGTAATTAAAACCAGTTTAGATATTACTGTTCATGAAACGATTTATATCGGTTATCAAAATTTTGTTTGGAGTGCACGGCATGTAGCGTTGTCGATCAAATGAAAATATCGCCCATACACAGGTACTTCGGTAATTGTGTCAAATATTAAATACCAATTGTTCAGAGTCGGTGAAATTATGTATGCATGTCCTTGAGGAATATATATGCATATAGTTCTTCAGTTTTCAGTAAAATTATGTATTGATAAAAAAAAACGTAACAGTAAGTTAGTATGGAAATTCTTATTTTAACTATCTTAGTTATTTAAAGGAATATTAAAAGAAAAAAAAATATGTTAACAGTTGATATCGTTAAAAAATATTATAGTTTTGAAACAAAGCACACTAAATCTAAGTTTCAGCTAGTCATAGTCGTAAACCTAAAAATAGTTTTGGTAATGCAACGACACAACGATTTATCCGTGGAGGCGTTTGTTGTCCGCAAGGCAATAAAACAATATGATTCCGCGGTCAGTGGATAGCGTAAACAACGAATGGGTTGCATGTCAGGTGATGTTCTTGCATGAAGAGGAGCCTCATGAACCTCTTCATGCAAGAACATCGGATAAAAGATCCACATTGTCTCCACTATCCAGGGAGCTGCGGCCACCGGCGTCGGAAGAAGAAGTGAACGACTAATTCACCAAAATTACAATAGACAGTTAAACCTAACATAAAAGCACCAGGAAGTGCAACTCATGCGCAGAGCGGCACATATTAGAGTAGCCTGCGTAGATAATAAGTACCATGATGCAGTGCACTCTTGAGCACCAGTAATAGGGAGATACCCGAAACCCTAACCGATACCCACTCTAGTCGAAGATGAAATAAGCTGAAAAAGGGTACCTACCTAATATTATAGTTGCCACAACAGCGAAATCTCATATAAATTATGTATAGATGTGTTGCGAATGTATACGTTAGAATGTCTGAAGCACTCGTAGCGAAGTTTCCTTAGCCATTCTGACCCGATCAGCAAAGTTAAGCAACGTCCGCCTCGGTCATGACTTGGATGGGTGACCGCTGGTGACTCTACTACTGAGCGCTTCCGTGCTTCGGAGGGCACGTTATGCCGTAATTCCCGGTTGTTGTCTTAGGATAGCAGTCGTTATAGCATTTTGCGAATGCCCGCCTGGCTAGCTACCACCCTCGAGTAGACAATCTGTCGCCAAGCACCTCACGGTGTGTTCCGGCGGCTGTCCTTGAGAGCCAGTAATTCTAGGTTAGCCTGAACAACATCTTCGACCACATCATCACTTACCATAAGGTGAGATGGTGGCCAAAGACTAACCTATCAGGCATTAAAAAAAAGTATGTATTTCTTGTGAGCGTTTAACTTTTGATGACATATTTCACGTCAGCTTTTTAATTTGTTTTATTTTCAGCTATATCTCTTCTGTATTTTTTTTAATTACTTACTGTTACGCACTGACTAGTGACAGCATTATTCCATTTATTTCATCTATTCTCAGATATCATTTTTAATTTTCCTTAGGTTAACACACATTACATTAGGTACTATTTTATGAATAACTCTTGTTAAGTATTATTCTAATGTAAATCACGTAACTGAGACTAAGGCTTAATTATTTCTTTGTTATCTCGTAACGCTTATTCATCGTAGGTAACATATGTTATGTACATTTTCAACATAAATACTTTTGTGTTTGTAATCCTTGGAATCGTATCCGTCAATACGTATGATGATAATTATCATTCATCATCACCAACAGCCATGATATACACGTAACTTGCAAATAACTATACATTTGATGTAGTCAACTTCAATTAGCTTCATGGTACCCTACGAATAATTATTTTTCGCAGAGGGTACCAAAAAATTATCTGTTTAATGAACAGAAAGAAGTTAGATCCCAATTTTATGAGGTTATAGACACATAATTTAGGTATTATAGTTATTCCTTTGATGAGAGAAAACAGTGTTATGTGAGAAAGATTCTTACCTTTATACAGCGAAAGATGATGAAATTATGTCAACACAATACACATAATACATTTGGTTCTATGTGAGTATTGATTAAAATTATATTCTGCTTGATTCCCGATATATAACGTACCTGGTTGTGTTGCGTATTTGGCGTGATATTATGTTTTTGTTCTGCTGTAGGTAACAATAAATTATATTATATTTAGCATTTGCTAACATAACAATACATAGTAGTCACGGCTAAGATCTATTTCCAAAAATCACGAACGCCAAGTTTTTTTTGCCAAGTTCCATCGGTTGGAATGGAATGTACTGGATAACCTTTTATTTCTTGCAATGACATATGCACTCGCCTATCGCTTGCTTTGTTTAATTATTTAATCATCAGTATTGTTTTTTTTTTTGATGTTTTTTTTTTGGTATAGTGGTATAGGTATGTGTTCCGAGGTTATAGGGGCTGTTCAGGTACGATACCATACGTGAACCCTGTTATATTCTTTGACCTGTACTACATGGGATATGATCTATCGTCCGGGCGTATTTAATATATCCCTGTCGGCATTTATTTTCATGAATAATAATCGTAAAATTCTACCAATACTTGCACTCGATTACAAACGTATACACATTTCATTCATATGAATGCTAAGTGTAACTTGAATGCCATAGCGAATGTATTATAAAAGACAAATGTTTTTGTATATGCCATAACATAACATGTTTGCGATAAGATAACCAAATCACTACTGTATGCGCGACCGTCCAGTATATTTTTGACATGCTATGCAATAAACACTGTGTGGGATTGTATTCTACACATCATTTTATCATGCTCATTGCTTTTTTTTTGTGAGTTGGTATATTATTACGTAATTGTTATTTGACTTATGTACATTATTTTGTTATTATGCCGTCTCGGGTAAGTTATTGGTATTATTTGCATCGTTAAATAAATACAATATAGGTATAGGATATCTGTTGTAAGTTTTTTAAAGCGTAACGTTCTTAGATACATAGGTATAAATAATTGATTGAGATTCACGCAAGTTCAAATCATTGAAACATTCTAACGAGACTAAAATACTGTGGTGCCAACCACCAGACCAAAAGAAAACATAATTATTCAATGAATTAAGAGACACCGATAACAAAGCTTATTAATTAAATATTACCGATACGAAATAGGTATACATTTCAAAAACTGTACAAACAGTCTGCACGAAACACCGTTAAATTGTTACCACGCAGCAGCAGTATCGCGTGGGCGTTTGCGACGATAATCGCACCGACAAGGCTATTATGTAAATCGGCCATTTGTTTGTTACATTGTGATTATGTAACTTCATTGTCGGCGCGGCGCGGCGATGCAATGGAGACCGCGCGGCAACGGGTCGCAGGTTACGTTAACCGCACTATTGTAGGTCTCTTGCCTACACCTACTTTTAATCTCAGGCTGGCTCTGACTGATGACGCTAGCGCTATAGAACCTGCTTTAGTCCTATTGCGTCACTACTGGCTTAGTTACGGTAATGATCAAGCTCGCTGTTTTTGTTTTCTATTAGGTACTTTACTAATGTTGTTGGTACAAAAATAACTTTGTTGTCTATTAGTTTCATTCTAAAAAGACGTATATGCACATATTATATAGGTACATAGACTGCATTTACAAAATATTTTCTACCGATCACGAAAAAAATCGATATAACCGCCTTCTGCCCATTTACCTTTAGTCGCCTATAACGACACCCACAGGCACCTCAAGGGGCAAGATTTTGAATGCTTTTGGGTTTTGGTAAAGTTATTAATATTTGTGTGATAATTTAATTAAACATTATGAAGTTTTTAGTTAGTGGTTCTAATAATTTCATTCAAAATGTTTTTGGTATATACTTGCTTTTTTATGTTATTGTGACAGAACAAGCTCGAGGCCCACCTGATGTTAAGCGGACTAAACTCTGCCCATTACTTAGACTGCGCCCGTCACTTTGAGACATAGCTATCTCGTGTGTCGTTAATTTCACTGGCTCTCGAGGACTGCTGCCGGAACACATCGTTAGGTGCTTGGCGACAGATTTTCTACTTGAGAGTGGTCGCTAGCCAGGAAGGCATTCGCAAAATGCCCTTCCACCGTGCGGTGAAGCTCATGCCCACTGCGGGATTCGAACCATGGACCTGCGGCGCGGCAGTCATTGCCAATGCCACTGAGCCATTACTGCTTCAACAATACAGCTTGAATTCAAGGGGTCGCGAGCCCCGATAGTTTCCCGTTTGATTGAGTGCGAACGGTGCCATAGTTTTTAAAATATTAACAAAAAAAATAATTTTATACATACTTACTAAAATTTACCATCTGTACCAGTCCCATACATTAGGAAATTAACAAAGTGAAATCCACTTGTTACAAGAGCGTGTAATATAGCAAAAGTTGCGTTTCTGGTAGCACACCACTACTAAACAATAAAATTACACTAGTTTGAAACTAAATGTTTACACCTGACAGCAACTGAAATAGTGCTTCAAAATTACAGATGATTTTCGTCGATTTAGATCGATAATTAATGTAGCACGAGGGTCAGCAATTATTTTAATCAAAGATTTATTTAAAACTTGTGGAAAATTCATATCTTCAATAAATTTGTTGGTAATTTTTAACATTTTTGTAACTTTTTTTGAAACATAAAACGCTGGTTTTATTTTTAGCGTGTGTGTGCGTCAAGTGCGAGTTGGACTCGTACACCGAGGGTTCCGTACCAACACAGCGTCTACCATACAATACAGTTCAAAGTCCATAGCAAGGGCCGACGCGCGTTTGGCCGGTTTTATTGTGCTATACGTTAGAGCTGACTGTATCGTACCAAGTTTGATTATTTACATTATCTACCGTTTTTAAGAAATATCAAAAACCAAAGACGTTTGAAAAAAACACGTTTTTTGTATCGACACATTTTATTATACCTTTTTGTTTAATATTTATTAGGTACTAGCTTTCCGGGCGCGGCTCCGCCCGCGCGTATGTCGGTTATCGCACGAAAACATTAACCTCTTTTCGCGCAGTCGGAGAAAAACTATCCTATGTTTTTTCCCGGGTCTCAAACTATCTCCATACCAAATTTCATTCAAATCGGTCCAGTAGTTTTGGCGTGAAAGCGTAACAGACAGACAGACAGAGTTACTTTCGCATTTATAATATTAGTACTGAAGTACTGATTCTGCCACACAAACACATATGAAAGTTTTGATCTACCTATATTTCCATTCATATAAATATTCCAAATTATAACCATAATGTATATATTATATATTTCTTTAAAGAGCGAACGGACAGTCGAGGCTTAGTAATAGTCTCTTTTTCTAGGTGTCTTTGGTGCTATCGCACGATACCGCAAGCAGAGGTTAGTAATTCGTATATTCAACTCCATAGTTAAGAAAATCCTCCCTTGTTTTTCCAAGGAAAATTAATAATAAACACAAAAACTTCCTTGGTTTCGTGAGAACTTCAGGCAACTTATTAAAAAAAAGCTTGAAAGTAAAATGCACGTGTGTCAAAAGAAGCACATTTCGATACAGGTGACGCCTACGTAATGGAACTTTTACAAGTGTGTTGAAAATTGTGACTTGATTCAACATGTAACTTAATTATTTTCTCTGTGTGCAAGCAGACGTAACGCTTTGGCAACGTAAATAGTATACGGTTACTATTGCTGTGCATTGTAGCAGGTACTTTAGTATGGAGTTCTTATAAATAATGTAAAATGCTGGTTTATCAGTCTAGGCCATAAACCTCCAAACCTAATGCCTCCAAAATTAGTACCTAGCTAATTAGTTAAATCCTACACTTAGAGATCGAATAATGGGACATGATAATTTTACGAATAACTAATAAATATTTAACAGAGACGATAATAATAGAAATTAGTCCACACACAATTCCTTAAGTAGGACTTACTATTTGTATTTGACTATCCTTGCATTGGTATTTCATCTTTATTCCTAGTGTTGTGTTCTAGAATATTAAGTTTTTGATACATAATGTTCTATGAAAATATATAGTCGTGGTAGGTACATCGTGTTTACAAGTGCGGAAAAAATAGTCCAGTATCAAACTTTAAGTAACCTTCAGGCACGTTCGTCGCATGACGTTTTCCAATATGCTTGTGAGAATATTTAAAGTGAAATACAACGAAATATAATACGAATCAATCTACAGAGATTGAGAGCTCGCTGCCACTGCTACTGTGTCCTGCAGAGACAGATCTACTTCCTCTTTTAGCTTGAACTCATTTTTAGTTAGTTACTCTGAAACCGCAATGATAATCGCGATCACGCTTAGAATTTTTGAATGTGAAAATCAGTATGACCATCTTTCATAACGGAACTAATCGAATCGAAAATGGCGCCGCTAAACATCTCATTCCCGCGCTATTAAAACGGGTTATACGTCCTTTTTATTCTGTAATTATACCAAGAAAGTTTAAAAATGTGCGTAAGTTGCACATTGTACAGTGTTTTCGTGATTTTCGCGCTCATATAAAGCGCATGCTTGCCTAAATGAATGGACCATAGAATATCTGCCAAATAGTCTATACAGAAACAACCTTAATTATTTTATGTAAATGAGTTAAACTATATATATTTAAACTAATGTATTTATCTGTAATTTTGATACATATAACGAGTAAGGCGTCATCATGGAAGGGTCGTATCGAACTCCTTGCGCACACCTCTTTTTAGTGAGATTGAGGGTAGTTGAACAAAATACAAAGTAAAACGAACTAGTGCGGCTTATTTTGTAATATCGCACGGTGTCATATATAGCGTGGGTGATAGCTTACTTTTACCACTTTTACAGTAGGCAAGAATACAGGCTGGGGTACCGGTCTAGAATTGTACCCCCATATCTTCATGTGGTAGTCACGTATACCTACCTATACCTATATGTGACGATGGATGATTTTGAGGTACTTTTTTAGTATTTTTTATGAATTGATATTTTTTAATGTTCTGATACATATAAATCCATAGGTATTAATAGAAAAAATAATGTTCATATAAATTTAAACTGTGATCTATCTGCAATACTTCGTCCATACAAATTTTGTAATTCACGTTATATTTTAGTTAGCGTATCGTCATAATTTCCGTCCGTCGCAAGAGGCAGGCTTTGATCGATTTACAAAAAACCCAAAATTCGACACGTTTTTGTTTACTTTTGCGATATTAATAGCCATTGAACATTATACTATGCCAAATGTGGATACTGTTACATATTCAAACTGTTTAATATACAGCTGCTCTAGTCGTTCTAACAGATATCAATCACCGAAACAATTAGTTAAATGTAGTCGCATCATGAATTTTGAAATATGTTGTAATAAAAAATGTAGTAAAAAGCAATGTTTTTGATAAGGCGAATAAGGCGATCATGAACATAGCATTCAGCTGGGACCTTTGATATTGGTCAATATAATCGGTATTTTGTTAGAAACTATTTTTAAACAACGATGGCCGAGCGGTTATATCTATGGACTGCCGTGCCGCAGGTCCCTGGTTCACAGATAAATATAAAATTGCCTCTCGCAGATTATTCAAAACCAACGTCCATTAGGTTTTAATATTTTTAGATTATGCCTTTTTGATCCTAAATTTACATAAAATTTGAGATGTTGTCAGCTGTGTTAACACAGTGAGCTTCTTTTAAGCTTACAACTTAGTAAAATATACGTTAGTTTCGTCGGTTTTGAATGTTGAGATGAATGATATTGTGTTGGGTGCAAGCCCTGCCTCTGAGGTGTTTGGCTATAGCGATACCCAAAATTTCTAACGTGGTGTTACAAGTTTTTTGTATACTGTGTACCGTATATTTTGTATACCGTGTACCGAATATACAAATTAATAGAAAAATATTTTTCACCACCTTAAGGCTCTTTTGATGTAGCATACCTGGCTAAGGCTAAAAAAACATGGAGACTGGCTTGTCCAAATACTTAACTCCAAAAATTTCTTCCTCTCAGAGGCAGTGGGATTAGCCCCTATGCGAACACGGCACGGCACGGCAAGATCTTTTAGATACGTGTCCTGGCTTCGCAGTTCAAGCTCGTATTTTCACTCTGTGTGGAAATTTGGTTTTTGGATACAGGCTATTCCATCTTTCAAAACTGGTACCCTTAAAAATCCCTCAGCGTTTCGTCTCGCTATTAGCTTGGTTACAAGGTATTTTGTAGCACTTCACTGCCATTATGGTACTGCAGTTGATCAACATGTCACTTATCCTGTTCTCGAAGTGCTGGTCGAATTTCTCGCTATCATCTTCCGGGCTTATCAGCGCCAGAGTTGCAGCTATTCTCAAACTAAATTATCTAATGCGTGACGATGGCACAAGACCTGACGGCATGACTCTTGTTTCGTGGTAGTTATAGGGCGGCCCTTTGTGTGGGACGCTACACTTTAGCGCCCTCACATCGTTCTGAAACCAATAAGGGGGCTCGTTTCGGTGCTACTTCGGCGAAGCAACTCAAGCGGCGCAAAGTATACTAATCTCAGGCTCAACGAATATGCAGCAATGCCAGCATCCCCGTTAGATCTCAAATCCAACCTGGATGCTGGCAGCATGATGGGCACGCTACCAACTAGTAGTATGAGTCTGCAATGGCTTGTAGGCTGTCTAATGCTTTCATTGTAGTAGCTGTAGCTTCGTGTATAATACGTAGTATTTTGTTAATATAGACAGATAAACTTGATTGTTTGTATTAGTCCCAGCGAGAATAATAAACTAGTAAGTAGGTATATACTAGAGTTTATTGCGTAAGCTCAAGTATATATGTAGGTAGGCACAAATTCCGCTGTAGTCTATAACAATGCATATTTGGTATTAAGTGCCACTTATAAAAACCACTAGGTTTTTACTGATAAGTTAAGCCGGTTATGTAACAAGAACGTGCTATTAAGTATTCTGTGCGAAAACCTTGAAAGTCGCACACATGTTTTTCTGCATATAAGGGCTTCCACGTCCCACGTCGCTTCGAGGTGAAAAACTTAAATAGATAAATACAATTCGTCTCAATATCTAGAGAGAGGGGTCACGATCAACGATCGGGGTCGTACCTAGGGCTGCCATCACCTAAACAACCGATACCGGGCAAAATCTTAAAAAAACCCGGACATTTGGGTGAAATTGAGTTTTTTCCCGGACACCCATGAAAACAAAGTTCATACCTATTTTTTTTCATTTATACAGCTTATTTGCGCAAAAACTACAGTGCTACAAACATAATTATTCACTCTTCTCTTTCTGAGACAATCTGGTGATAAAACTAATGCTGAGCAGTGTTATTTGGCATCAAATTAGATATAATTTAAAATTTTTGATTTAATTAATAATCAAATAACTATTAGTACCCAATTAGAAACTACAAACTACAATAGTATCAAAATGTTTGAAGTCATCTTGTTTGGTTACGTAGACTTTGTACTTAAAACGGTTAAACTTTTTTTGTGTAAATTAAAAGTAAGTAACAAGTTTAAATTTTGACGAGCTCAAGATCTTTTTATTTTACATAATTACTAATATACGAGAGGAAATTTTTACATTTCCTCTCGTATATTTTTATTTTCCAAAAACATAAAAATATTAAAATCTTTCTACTTATTTCGGTATTTTTCAGATGTTCAAACTTTTGTCAAAGTGATCTTTATTTTCTAACAGGAATTTGGAAAAGTCAAAGCAACTCAGGTCCTAATATAGGTATATATATTATTACCTGAGTTGCTTTATTAATGTTGCTTATAATATGTCCTATAAATTCGATCGGAGAAGAAACCGTATGTTTTTAGTGAGTTTTTCTCTTTCGTCCATTGCCGCGAGACTAGCGAATATACTCATAATGTAACTTGAGTTGCCAACTAATATCAAGATTATCATGTTTTCCTCTAGATTTCACTAGATGTTTTAGCGTACGGTATTGAGAAAAAAGCGCTAAACACCCTAGAAATATTCTAGACCTAGCGCCAAATGCGCTAAAACGGCAACACGGTGAGTGAATGATCGGGGTCGGCGGCATTTTTTTATAGTGGGGGCAGGCGGCGCGGCGCGTGGCGCGGCGTGGCGCTGGTAACGTTCTGTTGTTGTAGATTTTGCAGCGCCGGAGTTAACTTGTATGCAGCTTACGAGTGAATATGCATAATATATTCAGTGCCGGTATTTCAATCAATTGCTTATATTTCAATCAATCCGGATTCCCCGGACATAAATAGTGTCCGGGTTTTACCCGGACACTAATTGAAAACCCGTCCCGGACGCCCCCCGGACGCCCTTTAAACTAGGACAAATCCGGGGAAACCCGGACGGATGGCAGCCCTAGTCGTACCTCGTGCAAATGCTGGCCATCGCCACACAGCGTGATGATGTATCCAGCGTGATGGGCACCTTATGGACCGGGGGCGGTCTTTTTTGATAGGATATAGATATATATGACGTTTATTGACATATACAATATTGTATTATTAATTTAAATGTTAAGTCTATTATTTTACTAATAGTTTTATTGTAAACATCGTGTTTAGAAATTTAAAATTACCAATTATTTCTGTTTCACGGGCAAAACTTGGAGAACTGTGTCTTAACTTAACCTAATTGAAAATAACGATTGAGCTGTCGCATGTCGTCTGTGACTCAACTCGTTAAATATTTCATTGCATAACTAACAAGCTGTGACAGCGCTATGTTACATAATTTTGTTAAAATGCCGTAATGGAAGATGTATATGATCCTTCGCTATAAAGGGACTTCTAGCCAAGTTATATTTATGTTCTGGGGCCCAACTCCCACCTTTTATAAACTATTATGGAAAGCAAACGTCATTGTTTCAAGTTTAAATTATTGATACTAATGTTGGTACCGTGGCCGTCACGAAACAATAATGTTCATATAGTGCTACCTCTGTCGCACAAATGACTTGATTCAATGCATGCATCCCGCTCTCACGTTGAAGTTCTAATGTAAGTATACTATAGTGATATGTGATGGTGCGAATTAAAATTGTAGATGTAATGTTAAAATAAGACTGAATTAAGAGATGGGAGTTGGCCCCCTGAATTATCCAACACAATCCATTGTGATGACTTGCTCTCAGAATATCATTCTTTTGATATAATTTTGTATCATTCTTTCGATAATGAATATTTTATTTTTCTTTATAAGATACTTACATGCTTTCCAGACGCGGCTCCGCCCGCGCCTATTTCGGTTATTGCGCTAAAACATTAACCTCTTTTGCGCAGTTCCATAAAAACTGTCCTATCTCCTTTCCCGAGTCTCAAAGTATTTACATGCCAAATTTCATCCAAATCGGTCCAGTAGTTTTTAAGTTTATCCGTTGCACACAAAAATACAAATCTTTTATCAAATTAGTATAGAAGTATAGATAGTACCTATAGATAACAAACATTTTCAAAAGTTCTGATTATTCTTCTTGTGTACAGTTCGTTGTTTACTTCAGTTGTTACATAATGCTCATTCAAATTGTAGGAAGTAGGGCCAAAGGCTTCAATTTAACCTTGTAAACGTTCAATTACTGAAGCGTATTACTATCTACCTTTTATGGATAGATCCAACCAATAGAACATAGAGAAAGGATATTTATTTCGTTGAGAGAAAACGATGCTTTCGAGGAATATGGGTCTTATGTACCTACCCGCATTTGAGACCACGTTTTATTTTTATTAAAACCCGCACCATCATATTTCTAATTTCCTTAATTTGTCTGTATACGAATAAGAGTTCCAACACGAATTGAACTAGGTATTGCAAATTTCAAAGATATAAATGGAGACCAAATTTAAAATATAGTTTAACAAATACGACTTAAAACATTCACTTGAGTAGGTATATGATTGCAATAACTGATATAAATATTTGTAGGATAAATAAATTGACGATAACGGTGTTATTTATGTACCCAAGCGTGCGTGACAATATATGAGAAATAGGCACAAACTGCTGTCGCGAAATTAGGTGTACTCTTCAAGTGACTAAAACTGCTGTATTTTGATTTTAATTTTCGTATGTGCATGTTTCACATTGAAAGTGAATGTAGGTATATAATATTATCTTAATACATAATAATTTCATAGTTCACAACTTGACTGAGGGCCCGTTTCAGAATGTCTTAATAAAGTTTCGGGTTTTTATGTAACACATAAAATAACTGAATAAGTAATAAAATGACAGATAACATGCAGCGCGTTTCAAGCTTTAACCGATGGATAGGCTAAATCGATGACTGTGAAACGCAAAGATAGTGTTTTGTTTAATAAATATGTTCTGGGTAGTATAACCCGAACTTACTCGAACATTCTGAAACATGCCCTGAATGTCACAAAGTATCAATACAACACAACCAGCAATATATCAAAAAAATGTGTTAGTGGGTAGGAGAATGCGCATCGTTATACACTACGAATATATATATTTATATATTAATGCCGGATAGGTTAGCCTTTGACCACTCATCTCAACTGATGAAAGTGATGATGTGGTTCAGGCTAACCTAGAATATTCCTAGAATAATAGAATAACCTAGGCTACTTCGTAAGTTGCACATTGTTGCTATCTATAGCGTGCAAGTGAGATGTAATGATTAACAGCGCCATTTTCGATTCGTTTTATACCAGTATTTGCACTGAATGTCTTTTATCATAACAAAATATTGAAGCTTACGAATAAAATATATACACTCATTATAAAAGTAGTAGAGATTTTAAAGGTCCACTATAATGCTCCAACTAGTTTTACTTACCCCCCGTTACCCTATGGCGCTCGATCTGCTGAACATAGATTCATGAATTTCGCCCAGCATGCGATAGTGCTTGTAATCATATTTAAAAATATAGAACGGTAGCGACATCATTGCGAAAGTTAAGTGTTTGAAAATTATCGATTTGACGAAGACCAGTAGTCTGGTTGATGGCACACCGTCCCCTATGATGGTTGAACGTAATAAAATTAGAGCACAAGATTCGGCTCAGTAGATAATGTTCCAGCGGCCGTGGATAAGGCACCCGGCAACGCTGGTTCCTGCTCTGAACAAAAAAATGTGCTTAAATAATTTAAAGTTGTGAAAAAGACCCCTGTTCTTTTATATCATAATTAATCAGTTTTTTAAAATAGCATAGTATCAGAAAATCAAGTGTCTCAGTATCCAGCGATATATTTTTATTCGTAGATAATAAATAACATATTATATTTTTATCTTCATTCTGAGACAGGTGGTAGAAATTTTTACATTGTTACATTCACAAGGGTTTGACATTTTATTGCACTTTATTGTTCGCAGAAGGACGCCTGGTATATTATTATAGAGGCCCGGATAGGATCCGCAGATACTCTAGACGACTACACACCTCAGCTGTCCGACGTGGAGCTACTGATTTGGAATCAGCTTCGGAATATATTGGATATTCCGTCCAGGTAATTTACATTAAATAGTATTTATTTTCCCTATTAGTACTTACAGTTTTGGCATAGATAACAAATCAAATTTATTATAAAAACTAACGTGATTTTCACTCATTTTAGTAAATAATACGGGATAACTCACGTGAATCAGCGTTAATCGTGACGTCAATGCTGGCGTCCCGAGCTCTCCTTGAAAAAGACCACCGAATGTGGTTGAAACTATAGTTGGAGCTATCTGACTGATTCACGTGAGTTATCCCGTATTATTTACTAAAATCAAATCAATATACCAGCACACAAACAGCTTCATTAGGCTTCACAGGTCAGCGGTCGGCAAGACTCTAAAGATACGATTTTACGGGTTATTGTGATGCGAAACCAATAGGCAGGACTAGCTCTGGTTCGGGTTTTGGAGTATAATAAATATTATTTATGGTGTGTGTTTAAAATCAGTTAATAACCTACCATATTCACGATTGATTGCAATACTTATTATCTAGTCCTAAACGGCATCACAGTAAACATAGGCATTAAACTGTATTCAACAGGCACTCCGTCAGATACGAACGAGATATCTATTGTTGGTTTGATTGTTGCATTATCATGCCAATTGAGCTCTTAGAATGGGACCCGTTGTCAGGTCAGTTGGGGTTTTGAAAATAATGTTCATACAATACAGATACCTAGAAGTGAAATTCGTTCTTTATATTTACTCTGACACAATGTTATGACGATTCGCTATTTCATTGCTTACGTAACATAATAAGCTTTTAAACTGAAACCGTAACAAAAGAACAACATCGCAATTCCTGTTAGTAATGTAACCTTGAAAACATTTCCCTCGGTTATTCTTCGATCTAAAACTCCGCTTTGATTTCATCGGCAAACACTATTATGCAATAATAATTATTGGCAGTGATTTTGATCAGACGTTAAAATCATGAATATTAGTTAATTAATCTGCATCTGACACCGTATATAGTCGTATTTCAAGTTAGTTTTTAAAATGTTTGCTAAACTTGCCCTTGTCGGGGTGCCGGGGTAGAATGTTACCTCGCCATCTCTACCTGGTGTCGTAAAAGGCGACTAAGGGTAACACGGCAGAAGGTGGGCTAGCAGCGCTTTCTGAGGAACTGATATCTCACACTGCGATCCCCAAGCCGCCTGCTAAGCGCGGGAATTATGGCAAACAACCCTACATTGGGAAAGGCTGTGTTCAGCAGTGGACTTTCCGGCTGATACAGTATAGTAAACTTGAGTAAACATATTTCTAAATATAATTATAAAGACTACGCGTGCGAACCTAAAATCACAATCACAAATTTTTACGGTAGGTATGTACTTCATTTTTCTTAATATTTTTACCACCTCCCTTTTGAAGTTAAATACATTGCGCTCTAAAACAAATTTGAATAAAGATAAAAATAAAATAAAACAAATGTTGTGTTCCAATAATATGTAAAATTTTAATAAAGATATTGAAGCATATTAAATCAATATTATAATGGTTATATTCGATATCAACACAAGCATAGAACATATAATAATACTGACGCTAGTACCAGTTTCTCATAATTTATTTCTTTGTAGCAGAACGTAATACCTACTATGACGATGTCGTGACGATGAAGTTTTTTGATCCCAACGACAAAAATAAGTGTTATAATTTAGTTTTTTCTTCGAAAGCTTACAGCATTTTTTAGGCAAGTTTGACGAAAGTCTAGATAATGATAGCAAGATACTTTGGATTTCAACTGAATTTTATTAGTAAGTAGATATTTACTCTTTTGTTGTGTTTGATCCCTGCATCGAATACATATCTTACTGAACTCGTACTTTCATTAGCAGTGTTATATCATATATTCTGAAACAAAATACCTACCTATTATGACAATAGTTACCGTTGCTCGGTACAACTTGTTATATAAATACGTTGCTGACAGACAATGAATTGAAATATGGTTGATTATTCTATTTATATTTGAACAAATTGCATGGAACATGAATTCCGGGGCCTTATCGTTGTAATAAGTCCCGCTAGCCTGCCAGGTTTTCATACAATATGTTCTTCTGGTCCTCTTTTATTTATGTTGTTAGCGTAAACATATTATTCGTAATAGTATGTTCTTGTATTTTGTCCAGTGTGTTAGAGATAACATTTTGTATGACCCAGAAACTTTGCCCGGTGAATGGCAATGGGATAAATAGGCTAAAAAGTAGTTAAGAATTGTGTAGACAAATAAATTGGGTATAATATATAGGGCACGGAATATTTTTAAGGTATGCTGGTTCCTTTAGAACTGGGCTCCATATTCCAATTATTCAAAATTTTTATTTACCGGCGGTATGCCTTTATTAAACAAAATACTATGAACTATATACAACACTACAGCTACTACAATAAAAGCATTTAGACATCTATAAGTCATAGCAGACTCATAGGCAGTCCAAATGCTCCAGCCCACTCCCAGTTGGCAGCGTGCCCAGCATGCTGGCAGCATTGCCCCGTTGAATTGCAATGCTTATTCGTTGAGCCAAATATGTGCCAGCATTTTGATCACGCGTCGCATCGACCAAGCGCTCAGATAGGTTTTGGAAAATACGATGAGCTCCCGGTCCCCACGGACCCAACGTCTCCACACCAAACGGCTCAAATATGTAACCCATACCGAGGTTAGCATATTTGCGCCGCTTGAGTTGCTCCGCCGAAGTAGCCGCAGCGCCAGCCCTCACGTTGGTTTCAGAAAGATGTGACGGCGCTAAAGTGTCCACGCACGTACCGTCCCACACTAAGGGCCGTCCTAACTTCCACGGAACCAGAGTCATGCCGTCAGGTCTTTTACCATCGTCACGCATCAGACCATTCGGTTCGAGAATAGCTGGAACATTGGCGCTGGTAAAAGCCCGGCGAATGATATCGTTAAGGCTGGCGTGGCGGGAAAATCGACCAGCACTTCGAGAGCAGGAGAGGCCATGGTGACCGAGTTGATCAACTGCAGTACCACACTGGCAGTGATGTGCAACACAACACCTTGCACCCAAGCGTAAGCTAATAGCTAGACGAAAAGCGGATGGATCTATAAGGCTACCAGTTTTGTAAGAAGGAATGGCCTGTAACCAAAGACCGGATTCCCACACAGAAACAGCGAGAATACGAGCACGATCTGCGATGCTAGAACACGTATTTAAAAGATCTTTCCGTGTTAGCTCGCATAGGGGCCGATCCCACTGTTTCTGAGATGACAAAATTTTTGGGAATTCAGTATTTGGACAAGCCAGTCTCCATGTGTTTTTGGCCTCAGCCAGATATGCTACATCGAAAGAGCCTAAAGATCGTGCAAGAATTTTTTCTACTAATTTGTGTGTACTGTGTACAGAAGACAAAAAAGCTGGTAATGCCACACTAGAAATTTTGCGTATCCCTATGCCCCCCAACCTCACAGGGAGGGAAGCTTGCACCCAAGCCCTATCATCCATCTCAACATTCAAAACCGACACTAACGTATTTTTTACTAAGTTGTCTAAGCTTAACAAAAGCTCACTGTGTTGCCACAGCTGACAACATCTTAAATAGTATGTAAATTTAGGAACGAAAAGGCAAAATCTTATAATTGTAAAAGCCATATGGGCGTTAATTTTGGATAATCTGCTAGAAGCATTTCTAAACTTTTGAATTTGTTCTTCGACAAATGGTGATAAAGATTCGTTAAGAATCGGTGAACCCAAAAGACGAAGCGAACTTTTTTCTACTAATTTTATATTAGGCGCAAGTAAGTTGAATTTTTCAATAATCGAAACTTTATCCGGACAAGTATCACAAACAAAAAGTTCACATTATGATTCAAAATTTTGATGACGATGGTGATGGCGATCACACCATCGCTGCCTCTCTCTCACTCTTACGCAGTCTGATATTGACAAAATTTGAGCACTTGACAGCGTCTTAATTGGATTGTTAAAAATGTTTTATATTCTTATGTATCGGACGGAAGGACATTGCTGTTACAGAAAAACTAAATTTAACACTTAAGCTTATATCGGGTGGGGTAGCGAGCGCAATGCATTGATAACCTATAAATTGTTACCAGGATCAGTTCAATTACATTTATATTAAAAACACTATTATATTAAAATTTTCAGCTTCGTTTTCGAGACATTCTGAATTGGACCCAGTTCCAATAGCCAAGAATGTTACGGGTCCTCCACTTACTTCCATAAAATTATAAAGGGAACCCATCAGATGGATCTAGCCTTAAAACTGTTACGTTTGTCGTAGGCTCGTTACCAATACGCAAAGGAACTGCTATCCCAGGGCAGGTACCGGGAAGCAGCACCGCAACTAGCACACGTTGCGGCGACCACCGACGCTACTGGGGCTAAAGCAGCGAAAAACCAGCTCGCACAGGTAAAACATTATCTCTTTGAAGCTGCGACAGCTACAGTCAATCGGGGTAACTGACAGATCGCCACTAGATCATTTTATCAAATTTTTACCATGAGTAATGTGAGACAAAAGTGTTAACGTAATCTGTGCTTTCAGATTGGTTTTAATACTCTCAAATTATTTAAAGACTAAGTTTTAAGCTTTTTATATAAAAACTGGCAATTTTGTTGTGTGTCAAAGTTATAACCCATATACGGGTAACTTTGACACACATCAGATTTGTCGCCAGAATCAAAAGTTTTAAGCATGTTATACTTCAGGGTTCCCTTGTTTAAATTTTTGATAAAATGTCAAATGAAGTGGAGCCATATACAAGTAAATAAAACCATTAAACTGTTGTACGTTGTTATCATCAAAGTTCTCGAGTAATTTAAAAAGTTTATCACTTAAAAAATACACCAGTTGCGTGAGAAACATTTTAGTAAGGTTTTTGACATTCACTGTGTGACAGTTTTGTTTTTTTCAGTGATTTTGTTTGCAAAATTTGTTAATAACACAAAATTTATAAATTCTTTGTTATTGCAATAAATTTATCCAACGTAAAAATTAAAAAAGTAATTGGAGATTTGACTGTCAAAGTTACCATTTTTAATCAAAGTTACCCCGATTGACTGTAGTCATAGCGTAAACATACTAAGTGTGGTAAGTGTGGATTCAGATAGAATGCGGCCGTTTTAGGTAGGCACATATTTCAAACTTATCACATTAAAAGTTTATTCAGATAGTTTTTCCCACAGAATACCCCCGTTTATCCACTTGCGCCAGGACCAAATTAAAGCTGATCTAGTTTGCTAACATCTTCGACCACATAATCACTTACAAACTGCTGGGATGAGCTGATTGAGGTTTGAAAAAAGGAACAAAGTCAATTTCGTTGTATTCATTTCCAATAAATATCAGTTTAAATTATATTAAACAAAATTATCATGTTTCAATAACATTTAAGGGTGATCAAACGTTAGGAACAATTCAACAACTCTATTGGCACAGTTGAGACTCATTTAATTTCTCATTTTGAATAGGAACCTATAATTTGTGAATTTTATAAAACATGAAGAATCGATTTCACTGATCCCAGTGAGAATTGTCGTTATTTTGTAGACTCATTCAAATAATGTGTCTTTAAAGGCAAGCAAAGTTAAAATGTGATGTTCTCAGTTTTCCCGTATCATGTAGTGATCAAAACAAGTAACACTATATTTTTTGTTTCCAGTTACAATACTGGTAGCACGTGGGAGAAAAAGAAATTCTTTTCTTTGTTCGTGTGACATTGTCAATAACAAAACGGCGCTGACGCTTATCCATAAACTACGTTTTCAGTACATCTTTGACGGAAATTGTTCTACAAGGCACTATTCAAAACAAGTAGATCGTTCATGTTCACGCATGATGTGGTTACAAGAAATAGGAATGTAAACACGTTTAATACACTCAAGTATTTGTCCACAGGTTATAACAACATTGAGTGCAACGCAGGATCCCCGTCGCATTACGCGCGAATTGTACCGCTCAGTCCGTGAACAGTCTGCTACCGGTTGGCTGAAGCTTTCAGATCTGGAGTGTGTCATTTGTTGTCAAGTGTTGCAACGGCCTGTCACCATGCCTTGCGGACACACCTTCTGCCGACAGTGCATCGAACGCAATCAAATCTACAGAGCACGATGCGCTCTCTGCTCCTGCTCCCTTGAAAACTTCAACGTCTCTCTGGTACGTTATCTTTTATATACCACACCCACTCAGAAATTATCTAATTGCTCGTTAGTAAATAGGTTACAGAGTTCGTCATTTCTCCCTTATAAATGTGCGTCGGGAAAAGTTATATGAAAATACATTCCTGCCCGGCAGGCGTGATTTTGTTATTTAGCAGCGAACATAAAAAAAAAACAAGTCAAATCTCAAAAGGGTTTTATATGAAAAAGAGAGGTAGTTAGGATAATAAAGAGACTATTTTGGTACTCGATTTTCAATGACAGGAGGTTGTCAACCTTTTTCTGCACTACGAACTTACTTTCTGAGAAGTCTTGAGACAAATACGAGAAAACTTATAATTACTTTATTTTCCTCGTAGGTGTATAAAGTACTATGTATCACTTGAGAAAGTTCAATCTAGTTTTCTTTAAATCTCAAAAGAAGGCTTTAGCATATTCTCGTACAGAAACTCTCCTTCGTGTACAATATTGCCTGTATTTTTAGGTGTCACCACAAATCCAGTTACGTTGATTCTTCTATTGATTACGTTATTTTTTTCTACTAAAATAGGTTGTTGTTTTATAGACTAGCCTTAGACCACTATCTCGCCTTGTGGGCAAGTTATTTCACTTTTGATGCAGTAAAGTTGATTCCATTATGCGGTAAATGTTTTTTACCCTTTTTAGTGTCCCTTGCTACATACGGGATCGATTGTCATTCATTGGCAATGACTATATCATCAAGATATAAAATTATTTTTCAGTTATTGGAGTGTAACTCAAAAACGGCTTGACTGATATTGATGAAATTTAAATGAGTCCAAACGACAAGCATCAGGTTTCAAATAAACAATAATTAACAAAATCAGTTCCCCCAGTCAAAAGTCCTGAGGTAACAAACATTAAATTTAAATGCAGACGAAACGAGAACGTCCTCCTTTTTTTGAAGTCGGTTAAGAAGCCGTTGCAATGACGGACCGGGTGCTACATTCTAGTAACTAGTAAACACCCAAGTGAAAACGTATACAAGTATTGCCATTCGTTTGTATAATTGACGAATGACGCGTTTTTTTTTTTTCGCATTAACCTAATTAATACAGTAAGTAGTAATTGCAGTGGGGTGCCGGGCTAGATTATTGATTACTGCACCCAATTGCCTTCTTTTACTGCGACCCCCAAGTCTTGAATGAATTGGGGGAGAATGTGTACGGTATGTAGTTTCTTTCCTACTATTTGGTCGACGTTAATGAGTCCCTTGGCTCTCCTATCAATAGCTTCCAGTGTCTCCAGCTGGTTTTTGGCAGAGCCATCCCAAAGGTTAGAACAGTAATCCACACAGGTCTGGACTTGCGCGATTAAGCAACTGTCCTGGTGTGAAGTATTGTCTCACCTTGGCCAAAACACCAAGCTTTTTTTGCTGAGGATTTTGGAGGAGGACTGCCTTAAAAGAAAAGTTCAAGCGCTGAACCATCGCTTCCGTAGGTAACTGGATTTTTAATGCTCTTCACAACGGTGCTGTCATCTGTGTACCCCAAAAATACCGGGTTTGAACAGATCATTTATATGCAGCAGAAAAAACGTTGCAGTTCGTAGCCGAGATTCAGCTCAATGACATTGCATCTGGCAAACTGCATTTCTGCGAGGTGCAAAGCGTGCATAATATGTCGCTACAGTAGGCTAACCTTACCTTTGCTGACAGCGAGGTGAAAGAAAGATTAATATTGTAAAAAATGCATGTAATTTCAAACCCGTCGTATATTATTTAGTGACTCGACTGTCCTTGATTTTGTCAACTCAACTGCCAATAACACTTACTGACCGAGTTTTATTGTTGTATAATGATTATATTTTTTATGCCAGCTGAATAACATTATGTAATTTATTTGGCTGACCTTTTATTGTAACCGGTCTTATAGACAAAGCTTAAGGGCGAAAAAGAACATTACGTAACAGGATAAATGGATGTTCTTAAAACAGTCAGCTTACCTTTTACGTAAGGGAAAAATCTACGTTTATGTTCTGTTCTCTTAAACTTTATCTCACGCGATGCCACCGGCCTTTATTCGAAAGAAGGAAAAAAACGTAACGTTGCTCTCTTAGCTTGACGAAGAAAGCATGTTAAGCTGTTGACTTAAAAGCTGAGATGAATGTGAGTTCTTAAAATGTAAACGATATAAATAGATAATTATTTTCTGTTGATAATTGGGTTAAAAATGGGCAGCTAATTCTAACTTGGAGTCTTCCACCCGGTTCTTTCCGTGATGATCGTGTACGGCGACGAAAGAAAATTAGCAGCGCCTTCTGTTGAACAGTCAACGCCTATGTTTTCCCTGAGACATAACACATATAATAATACTACGAGATATCTGCATGCTAAGTCAACCTAAGCGTGGGAAAATCTTGTGTTCTGCAGTGGATGACTGTTGTAGCTGAGCGGTCGGCCCGCGTATACACAAAACTAACTAAAAGTATATTTTCCATACTGTTACACAATATGCCGTCTAATACATATTGCCAAGTGAATTTTGTGAACGCATCCGATTAATTAGGAATTAAACGAACCAAACGTATTACAAGACTCGCTATTTGACTACAACTCCCGCCTATAATAATATCTAATGTGCACATGTAAATATTATACACAAAAGATCGTTAAGACGCTGAATGCTAAATAGCTTTACTTGAACAAATTTTGAACAAATTTGACAGTTTGTAGCAGTAAGAAAATTATATGTTAATCTTGATCATATTATCTTAGGCCAAGAAAAGTCCGAAACACGTTTCGTTAAAATTTTCTCGATAAAATAAAATTGCAATGTTGACTCTAAATTACGCTTTTAACGTAAATAGCAAAACCTTATCAAGAGGGGCAAGAAAAGTTACATTTTTTATTTACGTTACTAGTTTTGTGTTAAGCAAGATAGTCCTAGAGTGAGAAAAAAGCAGTATGTGACAGCGTCTTAATGAACTGTATCGAATTATTTCAGACTGGGGACGACATGTTTGTAAGCGCGGCAATAGCAGCCGTCAACTCGCTTATCCCGCCTGGTGACCTGGACTCCGACTTAATCCTCATCTTTGCATGCACCGTGGCTTACCCTGGGTAAGTAAAACTATTATTTTTTTTTTTTTTAATATTGTTAAGTTTGCAATAACGCCTGCTAGGCGAATTACATTACAAAACTAAACTAAAACTATTATCTTCAAATTGTTCACCTATCCTGCATGATAAGAGTCTTTTTAAGCTTCCGTACTAGAAAACGGGTGTCTATTAATAAGCGTCGGCAGTCAGTCCGACCTTAAGGGACTCCCCTCAAGGTCTGGTGATGTTTTAAGTAAAGAGGATGTTATTTTTAACGTTTTTTTTCATTTTGCTCTATCGTAAAAACGGTAATACATACAAGTATCAAACTTGCCATGAGTATAGTGTAACGTGTAACACGTAAATACAAACAATTGTTCAAGTGCAGATCATACTGCCGCTAAGGATCTCGATCTGTATAAGAACAACGACCATTTTTGGTACATTCTGTGTTTGTACCCTTCGAGTAATAGTTCAACTCGCACTTGGCCAGGTTTAGTTATGATAAATGGGCAATGTTCTTTAAGTCACGTGCTTTAAATCCCTCTCGGTGCCCTCTCTATATGAGTATCACTTGTTACGCTTGTGATTCAATTCTGCACTACTTCACTATTAAGTCGTGATCGGGATCAGGGCGGGATTCAGTCATGATTCGCACCAAAAAACAACTTTGCTTACTTGCTGCACAAATAACTAGTTGACATACTCGTAGTTATATGATATGGCTCTATGGCCTATGGCACATAGTAAAGTGATCGGAGGAACTTTGTGACATTAAAATATAATGAGATTTTGAACGTTATATAATTATAATAATTACATATATGACAAACGATTTCCTTAACTCCTAACCTTATTTATCAGTATTCAGGAATTGAAATAATTATCAATATTTATCTTCCGAAATTAACAAATATTTTAATTAATTAATTCGGCAGGAAAATACATTCAAAGTTTACGACTCGTAATGTGAAGAATTCAGAAAACTAGGAACATAATACGGTGCGTTAAATATATAGGCGCCATAACAAGCGCAAGGTAGCCCATACCTAAAGTGACGCCATTTTATTTAAACACAATCTGCCAACATACCAGTACCTATATTTTCCTTTTGATACAATGCTATCACATTCCAAAAGACACAAATCATCACACAAGAGATACACATACTCCGTAAGTTTTGTAAGTAACAAGAAAGTAGGTTTTTTTTAACCTGATATCGTCCAATGGTGCGTGCCATTTCTTTCTTTGTTTTCGCTTCTCAGAAAATGCTGGTTAAAACAATACTAAGGCAGAAGGAATTGTGTCAATTGTACAATTTCTGAAAGGTCACTGTAGGGAAGGTTGACGCTTTCCTATAGTTACTTTGTGCCATTTTAATAACTCTGTTTCGTAACGGTGTAGTTACGTCGTTAGTTAATATTCTCAGAAAGTATTTTCAAACAGGAAGTTGCTCCATTTCATCAAGTATAAATAAAATCCCCTTAATTTTTTCCAGGAATTATTAAGCTAAGAATAATTGTTATCAATCTATGGTTGCCCAGTCGTAAGACTTTTCGGAGAATTTCTAAATTTAATACTTTTTTCGCAATAACCTTAGAGATGTTTTGTTCCTTCATTATTACACACATATTTTAAAACGATTTTAGGACAATACTATATTTTAATATAAATCTTTTTTTTTTATTGCTGATAGGTAAGCCTTTGACCACAATCTCACTTGATGGTAAGTGATGATGTGGTCGAAGGTGTTAACAGGCTTAACCTAGAATGACTGGCTCTCAAGGACAGCTGCCGGAACACACACCGTTAGGTGCTTGACGATAGATTTTCAACTTGAGGGTGGTCGCTAGCCAGGCGGACATTCGCAAAAATGCCCTTCCACCATGCGGTGAAGCTCAAGCCCGCGGCGGGATTCGAACCATGGACCTGCTGCACGGCAGTCCATAGCCAAAGCCATTGAGCCATCACTGCATCACTGCTTCAAATCTAGTGGCAATGCCTAAGCCGATGTTACGTCATAAACGCTACGTAGCTCAATGGCAAGAGTTTTTGACGCGTGGGGTATATCTAAGCATCGCCAGGAGGTATCGACTTATCGAGCGCACGATGAAGACATTTTTCAATCGTTATATTTTTTGTAACTGGCTCTCACATTAATCAAAGCAATCTAAGTTGATGGAACACAACCGCTTAGGTGCTAAAATATATTAGTGCAGATATATATTTCTCAGACACGCGGCAAAATAGGCTTATGTGTGATTTGATATGTATATTAGGAAATTCTAATTTTATTTATTATTTTCTTAGTTTTGTTGCTAGGTTGTCTCACTGTTGCACTTGATATTGTAATATTCGAGCAATATTATTTTTGAATACCATCATTATGTAGAATAGCTACCAAAGCAGAAAATCAGCTTAAATTTTTAATTTCCGACACATACGCCACAGATTGCTACCTTAATTCTATCAATAATTTGTAGCTGAACTTGCCTAGTCGTTCATTAGGAAAAGCAACGCCCGCTGTGGTCATTACTTGGATGGGTGACCGCTATTTAGGTACTACTGAGCGCTGAAAGCTTAATCGTAAGACAGTTAAATGCCACTAGGCACATAAGGCTTAGCAACTTTGTCTCAGGGTGACGGGCGCAGTGCAGTTCATCGCCGAAATGCATTTGTCATAGGCAGAGGTTACCGCTTAACATAAGGTGGGCCTTAGTGCTTGTACCATAAATATGCCATAAGAAAAACATTGATATCTATGTCATGTTCATAGTATAATATGTAATTTTTATTACTAATAGTTATCATTTGAACGTTATCTCTTTAGTCCATTGAAAAGTTACATTTGGGGTTGCGTTTCTTAGAGGACGCAATATTTTTTTTTGATGTGTAGGGGGGTAAGTGTAAACTTAAATCAAGTTTGTGGGGTCGCCACCCTTGTCCCACGGCCGCCATCTTGAAAATAGGGGTTGAAACGGTTGTTACGATAGATATCTTAAACTATTTATCTGATAAAAAAAATTTGTTAACATTTTTTGTTGCAAATTAAATTATCTATAACTTTGGTCCAGTAACATGAAAATGTTCAGAAAATCGAGAAAAAAGTTTATTATTTTCGATATCTTTTTTTTTTTATCATTTTACGAAAAAAATATAGCAGACCATTTTTGTAGATCGTTTTTTAAGGAACAACTTTTATGGGCAACATTTTTTCATTAAGTCAATAGCTAAGGTTTTACATCGCTCCGAAGTGAGTACTATTTTTCAGTACTCTTAACTATAAATATATTATACGTGGGTACTAATAATGTGTCATCAGGTTTTTTTATTTTTTAATATGTTATTATAATTCTTTTAATTAGCAACAAAAAATGTTAACAATTTTTGTCAGATAAATAGTTTAAGAGATATATCGTAACAACCGTTTCAACCCCTATTTTCAAGATGGCGGCCGTGGGACAAGGGTGGCGACCCCACAAACTTGATTTTAGCTTTACGCTGACCCAACACATTAACGGTTTGAGTCCTTCCGTGGGCTTGTGTATGGCGCATGGCGATTGGGTATTATGCGAATTCTAGCCTGGCTAACTACAACTCTCTAGTAGAAAATCTCTCCAAGTGAGTACCTGCAGCTGCCCTTTAGACCCAATATCTCATCGATAAGAACAGAAAAAGCCTAGTTTATGAAAAAAATAAAGGAAATTGATTATTTTTTGCAGAATCCCATGTCCACTGCTGCTCTTCAACCCTCGCTACAGGGCCATGATACAGCGCATATTGAATTCTGGTTCCAGAAAATTTGGAATGGTACCTTTATACCAAGATCGTACATATTCAAATTACGGCACGGTCAGTAATTTCCTTATTACATATTGACTAAATAATAATTATTATACCCTATATTTGAAACTGAAGTCGCAAAAAGGCAGATGAAAACACATTTCTAAACCATTAAATACAAGAAATGAAAATATGATGTTGCTGAAACTGTACTGAAAATGGTTTAGAAATGTGCTCTGATTTTCATATGATACGTACAAAACTCGATTATTCATTAAATTGGAACTTTTATCGAGGTAAGGTAAACGTGAATGGACAGTCAGTTTTTGGTCATATTTGATATGTAAGTAGGTACTTGTACTACTCATTATCAAAATCTTTAATAACGTATTTGGGACCTCATTACAAATTAATGTACATGTTGTTACGTTTAATGTATACAATAAATTTGGCTATCATTATGTTTGTTAGGTCAATATTTTTGGGCACACATCATTTCTTAAATATTTTAAAAATACATTAATCGCTTACAAATGCTAGTAGATTTTTTTTATTCAAGATATGTTCGCCTTTGACCACATCCTGCCTGATGTTAAGCATTGATGTGGTATCAGATGGAGCATGCTTACCTAGAAGAAACCTATTTACTCTCGATTTGAAGATTTTGTATCCATCGGGAAAAACTGTCAACGGTGTGGAGTTCCACTCATTCGCAGTACGTACGAGTTATACACAAAAGTCGTAGCAAAGCGCTTCGTACGAGTCAGAGTAGAGAGTCGACGATAGAGTGGTATGTGCCCGGCAGCACGGATTCATCTCGGAATGTTGGAGACAGTTGTAATGGTCACCTTTGAGCGGAGAACAGACACGCCTGGGTCTTGTTGGCATTGAACTTGACCAGATTGGAATCGCCCCAACCAGAAACCTAGAGGGACAAGTTCAAGCGTTAGAACATAGCTTTCCCGAGTCTCTGGATCTCCGCCTCAGTGGCTCGTGCGGTAGATGTGTAGCTCTCTACAACCGTGATATCGTCAACATACCCAAAGGTTCCGGGCTGAAGCAGATCGTTGATATGCAGCAGGAAGAGCGTTGCAGAGAGCACTGACCCCTGGGGAACGCACAAAAATCTGTATGCAATGATTAACAAACTTAGCAACAAGCGCTATAAAATTGTTTAAATTTTTAATTTTCGCCGCAGTGATTTTCCAACTTAAGGTAGCTCTTTCTAAAAGGCCTAAAATAAGCGTGAGTTTAAGCAACATTCTGTTCATTATTTTATATTATAAAAAAGTAATTATACATCATCTAGACGTGAGAATAATTTATTTCTCGTTGAAACAATAAATATTGTTATTAGGTAAACAGAAACAAAACCATAAAAGCACCACCAATTTAATAATTTAGGAGCATGCTTTGATTTTTACTAAATGGTCACGAATATTAATTTACTTGCTTACTTATCGAGAAACCATAAAATTATACCATGGTTTTGTCTTTGAAAAATATCGCTTTTAATTTATTGTGAATTAACATGTCTGATTCTGAAAATCTCGTTTAAAGCATGCAGCGCTCGCCCATACAATCAGCGCCTCATTAATATAATAAGCCTATTAACACCTTTGACCACATTATCACTTACTATCAGGCGAGTTGTAGTCAAAGGCGATTTAAAAAAGCAACTTGTTGTATTGCCGTTGTTGTTGTGTAGGTGCAAAACGGAGCCCTGTTTAAGACATCCTGTTTTCCTCTGTCTGTCTGTCGTTCCGAATGTCAAGAGTCTAGTACGTAAACGGAATGATTTATGAATCTGAAATTTAGTAACTTAGCAGATCGTAAATCCAACACTTAATAAAGTCTATTGCATAAGGAATTTGATTTCAGATGATACATGATTAATAGTAGATTTTTATTACAGGGGTCGAAACGAATAAATTCCCATACTAGGTATTTAGACTATATTCCGGTATAATAGGGCTATAGTCCGACTAGGAATTGATTACTTTCACCCGTGTTAAACACTATTTTTATTTCGAATATAAGGAAAGTGAAAAATAGTAGTAGTTGTAAAATATTAATAATAATAACGTGAGTAGCACCTCTTTAAAATTAATTGAGAGGTTAGAACGATTTGTGAAATTTAAAGTTAAATTTTGTATGGAATATTTACGGGCGGCTATAGTCCGAATAGGGATTGATGACTTTCATCCGTATTAAACACTCTAGTAGTTTTCACTACGAACATAATAAAAATAAAAACAGATTTTCAATCGAACCCATGTCCCCCGGTTTTACGCACCGCATGCCGTAACCACTGGGCTATCGAAGATCACTCGACAGATCCCAAATTTTATTAATATTTTTTAGCTATAAAAAAACCTTTGACCTGAGACCTTTAGGCCTGACTCGCACTTGCCTGATATTTCGTCGTTAATATGCAATAAAGAGTGATTGATTGAATTGAATGGTGTTTTTTGTTCTTACTGTGTAGATCTTGGAAGTTCGGGACTGCGTGCAGTTTGAAGATGGCCGTACAATACTGTCTACAGTGGGCGTGTCTCGGTTCCGAATAATCGAGCGCACAGTCAGAGAAGGGTAAGAATCAAACCACAAGATATTTGAACACCTATTTGTAATCGATGAAAACCCAGGATGGTCGAGAGATCTCGAGCGTGGCGGTAGGCTTTTTCAGAATACAATATACATGGACTGTGTATATTACCATTTTTGGAAATGCTTGCGTGGATATTTGCTTAGTAAGAAACCTGCATCGATGTATATTCCAGCAGACTTTCTTGAGAGCCGATTATCATTCTTGTTCTACGGCTCGAACGACAACTGCCTCTCAACTAGTCTGCTGCATCTTCGATCACGTAGCTTACTAACTTACCAGCAGGGCAGATCATAATCAAAAAGCTATCAAATAAAAAATGGAGATAAGAACACTACTCATTACCGTCGAATACTCCATAACACAAAATAAATAATAGTCAACATTATTTAATAACATAAATGGTACTTAGGTACTATATATAGTGCTATTGGTAATTACTGATGTTATTTTGTTTTGTATATCTCACTGGTTCATTTTGTTCATCTACTAACAGTAATATGAAATCATTGAAACATAATGAATATACTAAAATGTAGAAAACCGTTCTTAACTCTATCCTGTATTCCCAGGTGTGAAATGGCACGAATTGAAGATGTGGTGGATTTAATTACCTCAGATGTAAACCACTGGGTACAAATGACCGCCCCATTAGTCTACTTTAAGGCGAAGATGTGGCTCGCCTCTCTGGATCGGTCTCTGGTTGCTGATATCGAGGCCACTTTTGGCCTAATGCCGCAATACCCAATCGGCAGGGAGTGGTCGGAGAATACAAACGGACCCGAATGGTTGTGGTGGCTCATTGCCATTCTTCCTTTGAAATCGGAAATACAGGTTAGTGAGTTTTGTGTTAATAATGAAGTACCTATAAAATCATCGTCATCAGCATCAGCCGGAAGACGTCCACTGTTGAACAAAAGCCTCCCCCATAGAAAGCCACAAAGTACGGCTATTAGCCGCTTGTAACCATTGGCTACCCGTTACTTTTATGATGTCGTCAGTCCATCTAGTGGGGAGCCTACCAACTCTACGTGTTCCAGTGTACCGTGGTACCCACTCGAGAACCATTCTTCCCCATCGGTTATGGGTTCGTTGAGCAATGTGGCCCGCCCATTGCCACTTCAAACTACTTACACTCGGAAAGTCACTTTTCCTCGGTACAAGAATAATACCACCCGTATTGTTAAAGTCACTGTTAAATCTAAGCGGAGCGCTGTCAATTACAGTACATAGTTAATTGGGCCCTAAGATCCCTTTTATACCAAATTTAAACTAAATCTGTAAAGGATTGGGGTGTTAAGCAAACACACTCTTCCGATTAATTTACAATATTATTGAGAAGTAGAATTCTATTATATTGTCCTACATACACAGGCGTAATTATGCACATGCACTATACTAACTTGTAAATGCATCCCTACATTCAAAGGTAGAATGAAAAGGATTGTTATTTGCAGCTATCATATTTTATCTTGCATATTCGAGCCAATGATACGGAAAATTAAGTAGAGACGGGATTGCTATTGGCCAAATTAATTTGTATAGATGCCAAATTTTTTTCATACTAGGCTGTCCGTTTAGCATTCCTACTCTTTACCGGGCTGTTTATGATTTGGTTGCCCTTTTAAATAGTTTTATTGTAAGTGCAAACTCTTTTGCTAGGAATGTGGTAATTTATGAGGTGTACCTGTATATAAAATCTGTGGTCTAGCGTTTTTCCAGAAGTTTCTATATTTGGGCATAAAATGTTGGACGAGGTCGAACTGTTATTTCTCGCTCTCGCCTTTTATGATAGGTACTGTATCAGTCGGATTGTCCACTGGTGAACACAGCCTCCCCCGTTAAGGGGGGATTTGCCATAATCCCCACGCTTAGCAGGTGTCTTGGGGATATCAGTTTAATATACCAGTGGCTCAAAAAGCGCTGCTGCCCACCTTCCGGTAATTTACCTTTAGTCCCCTCTTACGACTCTTTTGAGGTGAGATTCTAGCCCCACACCTTTCACCATTCCCCGGGGAATGAAATAGGTATGTGTGATGTTATCTTGAGTATATTATTCATTAGTTGTAGTTAACCATTGTATTCTTGCTTCCAGGGTCTTATGATCGCATCGAACAATATTACGAAGAGGATGACGGCAGTGTCCCGCACTCTCGACGTCATGCAGCACGTCGGCGTTATGCCCGATTGCGAAATAGTACTTACAGATTTCTGTTGATGACGTAATAATTCTCTGAAAAGTGTTGTCATCTAAGACTGAATACCCGCATTTCATGTAACTACTAATGAATTCCCCGAACTCTGAAAAGTGAGAAAGCGTAAGTAATAACAGTTGCTTATCGAATAAAAAAGACTTTGTATCTCTTTCAACTTGTGTGAATAAACTTTTGCCGCGTAAAGCATAAATGTAAAAAAGAATCGTATTATATTTTTTTATTAATTAGGTACGTAATGATAAGGATTTAAGGTTTTTGTTAGGTATGGTTCGTGATTTGTGTTGACTGAAAACTTAATGCGTGATCAACACCGCCTGTACTCCCAACTCTCGGTTCAACGTAGCGACTTGATATAGCTAACGTTCAAGATGCTTTGAAGACAATGTTGTTCATAGTTCACCCCGAGAGGAAAGTGACCGATTACCGACGAGTGTTAGTTTGAGCTTTAAATCACTTGGGCTTAATACATACGATTTGGGAATGGCACTTTCGTGTCCGTATACCTAGCGGGACCCCCGCTTGTTGGCATATATAGACGTCGGCATTATTTACTATACATTTAGTATTATCTTAATCAGGAATATCAGATTTGGTATCCCTCAGGTAATTGAATAAACCAGTATTAAAAAATGGATATGGCTAGCGGGGTCCTTTTATCCTTCGGTGTTTACGCGCATATGGATGTCACTATGATTTACTATGCTTTTAGTAATATCTCAATGAGATATATCAGATTTGGTATCCCTCAGGTAATTGAAAAAAACTAATTTAAAAAAATATTTGCCTGGCGGGGCCCTTCTTTCCTAGAGCATAAATATTATTTTTACATATACCTGCATGTTTTTTTCAATTACCTGAGGGATACCAAATCTGATATATCTCATTGAGATATTACTAAAATCATAGTGACATCCATATGCGCGTAAACACCGAAGGATAAAAGGACCCCGCTAGCCATATCCATTTTTTAATACTGGTTTATTCAATTACCTGAGGGATACCAAATCTGATATTCATGATTTAGATAATACTAAATGTATAGTAAATAATGGGGACGTCTATATATGCCAACAAGCGGGGGTTCCGTTAGGTATACGAACACGGCACTTTCTTCCGTCACCCACAAAGGGCTAATTACTAACTTATTCATTTGGTACTTTCTGAGAAGGTACAGTTAAAAACTTATTGCCCACTCATAGATAATATTGACACCCTCCGTGCGCCCTACGTTTCATCATCGCTATTTATGCGTTTGCTATATCAAGTCCATAATAGAACCGTCAGCTCAGTGTGGAAGCGCGTGATTGTATTGTTGATTGCGTAGTATATTAAAAATTACAACTTTCACTACATATTAAACATAACTTGTCACGATATAAAATTCAAATAAAGTGAACAAGCCTGTCAGAGTTGTTCTGTATGTTTATAGTCATTCTATTCAAACAACTGCCATCGTTATTTAAGATTTATCTCAACTTAAGATATATTAGCTACTAAATTTTCTATTAGTATGTCTGTACAAGTTTTCGAAAGACATTATAGTCGACTGAAGTTCTAAGTTCTTTTATACCAACTCCAGGGTCGCTATTGTGATTTAACATTCGTAGAGCTGTTTGAATATAAGAATTACCAAATCATTGTTCTATCAGTAGTTGTATGCTGTGTGTATAGGTGATTTAGTAACATAAGCAGTTAGTAACATAAGAGAGAATAATAATTTTCAACTATATTTATATTAACTAACGAAGGTAAATAGATAATCTTATAAAATGCACAAACAAGCTACACTCTCTGTCCAAATATATAAGTAATCGAGAACATTTAAAATTATTAGTCTCCAGAAGTAAGATAGCTTTTCTGCTTGCTGGCTGATCAAGGAGTGAAAAGAAAACTAATATACCAGCAAAATATGCAAGCAAAAGTTGACAGTTATCCGTAATTTATTCCAAAAACAGGTTCTTGTGGCCGTCGTTACCAAAAATACTCAGAAGTAAGTATATGTTTGTGATTTTCTGATTCTGATCAAATCAGAATCAGACTGCGTTTTTTACTTAGGAATTCTACTGGCCAACTACTTTATTTGTTACTAAATAAAATTGATAAATCTAAAAAATGTGTTTTAGCGATTACTTTATTATTGAATGTTTTTACTTTTTTAACTGATTGCCTTCTGCTAGTAATTAATTGACCTTTTTGACTTTGTTCCTGATATTATCGCTTATCAAATTAACCACAGAATCCCGTATTTTCAGTTTTTTTTTCATTATTCGTTTGGTTCCTAACCCAACCACCACAGTTTCAAATAAGAAAAAAAAAGGTTCAAAGTCTTTATCTTGTTTAGTAAAAGTAAACAACGAGAACCATGACACTGAATAAAAATATGGGCATGATTTATTGCATATTTATTATTTATGTGTACTATCATGACATACTATAAAGAACACGTCTTAAACAATTACTCTCATATACATTACATAGTAATAACAAAGGTTAATTTTGATATCTTCTGAATATACGGTAATTCTTTTCTCGGGACTGAGTTTATACATCAAATGTTTCCTTGAATATTGTATAAGGTTAGAAATAATACAAACAGATTCAGCATTTTTTATCATGACATGTCAAGTTAACAATCTCACCAAGTACCTGTCCTCCAAAATTTTTTTTCCTAGTAGGTAACAAACCCCATAATTATATTTGTTTTACCTGTTTATTATGTTTCCAATATATTTCTGAGTGTTAACCTGTGCCAATTAGGATAAATATTCAACTAGCTACATACTTCTTATATATTTGCAAAATAAACGTGAATTTATAAGTAATTAGTAGGGACCAAAACCTGCTTGTACAAACATATTATATAATGTAGATATCTAATTGTGATTTTGTTTCTGTTACAATTACACTTAAAATGTGTATCTTGTTGATGCCTTGAACTCAAAAATTACATACCTCTTGACTCTTGATTGAGGCTATTCAAGGTTTGAAATGTAGTTAATAATTTAAAGGTTTTTTTTATCTGCTTAATAAAATAAGTTGTGTGATCTAAATAAAAATTGAACTCATTCCATTTTGCATAATAACTGCTTTATAAGAAGAATGTATGGCCGGAATAATGACATAACATCTTCGAATTGAAGTTACTAGAGATTGCCTTCAATATATATACCTCTGAGAGGATGGTTTCATAATATAGAATGTTATATCTTTAAATAAGCATGATTGTGTCCTTAAATCTAATCTAATGCGTCCACAATCATTTCAGTCAAGAGATTTAGTTTTTAGTAATTTTTGTCCAGATATTAGCTTAACCTATTTAGTTAGTATAATACCCAAGATATATTCAGAAATGGATTCATGTTTCAAACAAAGGACCAAATTAAACTGAGTAAAAATCTTCGTATTTACATTTCTAACAACATCGAACAGGGGAATGTTGATCTGTCAGTTGTTTATGTCATGTTAGTGTTATTGCAGATCACCTTCTTTTAAAGTTAGTCCAAATGTTTTCATAATTAAGAGTTAAATATAAGTATAGAATAAATTACTTTTATTATTTTATTCCGTTTATAAAACAGAATGTACAAGTGATCTCATTGGACGATAGTTTATTTTTAAATCTCTGTTAAAATGTATAGCTATTGTTATTCTTGATAACTTAATGTGTAATCCCTATTTGTTAAATACACCTAAGAATAAAACTATATTTCTCCAAAAATTTTTGTAACAAATTAAATATCAAATCATGATTATTTTTGTATAGTTTTATCTAACGCCATATGGTATGCGCACGATCACTTGCCATGATGGGGCCATGAGTTTCAACGACAAACAATATCTACTAAATGGCGTTTTATAAAGTTATGCGATGATGAAAGACGATGTGTTATTATAAACGTTACGATTTTGTGCGAAAAGGCGTTTGTATTGTTTTTGCGATATAAAACAGTTATATAAAGTTCTTTCGAAAGCTTTAGTATTAAACATGACAATATATATTTTTATAAAAGTTTACAATCAAATCTATTTATCTTTAATAATCACTACTATTACATTCTTATTTTTGTTATAATATTTTCAGTATTTATTATTCATCTTTCATAATCACTCCTATTATATTCTTGTTTTTAATAATATTTTCATTACTTATTGTTCGCCTTTGACATATTCAGTCCTATTACATTCTTGTTTTTATATATCTTTTCTGTACTTATTACAAACATAGTAGAATAATTCGTATTTATAAAGAAAAACCTAGCAAATCTAGGATAGCCACATGACTCGTTTCCGATCATCACTTATACCTAATCAAGTGTGATAGTGATCAATGGTTACCCTAGAAGCAATAAGAAAAAACACCTCATTATATAACTAATGATATTGTGTAGCCATATACCAAAAAAGCTTTCGAAACATCTGTATAATACTGTATGTGATACTCATTTCAATGTTAAAATACTTAGTAAAATATTAACTTTATGTAAACAAAATTAAACACATTATTAAGTAAAATGATTTTTATTATTACTGCACTTCTATATGGGTTGGTTTTGCTATTTTCTGATTATAGGTATTTACAGTATGGATATCTTCTATTGAAGATTTTCAGTATTATGAGATTTACATATAGGAAAATATAATTTGTTTTTAAATTAGACGAGATGATAGTCATCTTGGGGAGCCAGGCTAGAGTTGCACCCCTCAATCTTCCTTTGCGAGTCGTAAGAGGAGATTAAAGGAAAAATACAAGAAGGTAGACAGCAGCGCCTTCTGAAGATATGCCATTTACGTGTGGGGATTATGGCGACGGTGAAAATGAATGATTCACATGAGGTCGGTTAGTATCGTTTGTCCCTTATGGAACAGTTCAGACGGGCAATTGAGTGGTACCACTAATCCCTACAAATTGTTCACCATAAACACCTCTGAAATCTATATATTTCACTGATTTGCAGTAAAATAGATTATGGTAGTTTTTTATATGACAATGCCTTATCATCATTTATATGAAATATATCTACCTATATACTTCACAAATTCGCAGTAAAATAGATTATGGTAGTTTTTTTATATGACAATGCCTTAGCCTTATCACAGTCTGATAATTTGACTACTAAGTTACTTAGAGAACTGACCAATTGATGTCAGCTGAATTACATGTTTCATGTTCCAACATGAAAAGGAAGCCCCTATTAGTATCTACATATATGCATGCTCAGTCAGAATATCTATTAAAGAGTAAAACTTTGAAAATGTTTACATTACATACCTTGGTATCTAACATAAACACTGACTTCATTGTAACTGAGATTGAAGAAATTGTATATCCTAAAAGTCAATATGATGCTAGAGTACTTTTATACAATGTATTACACATGTTACACAATAAGTATCAAGCTTTCTACAAAGTGTATACAGATGTCTCCAAAAGTAGTCAGGGCATGGGAGCAGCAGCTTTTTTGATCCAACTCAAAATGTAAAAAGTAGTTTTAAAATTACATCAGATGACCACTCTATTATGATGGTTGAACTATTTGCAATCTCAGAGGCCTTCTATTGAAACCACGCGATATAATAATGTTGTCATTCTCACAGACAGTAAAAGCGCTTTACACCATTTAGCTCGATGTGCCTCTGGAATCAGAGGTACATCGATAGCTTATGCCATTTTAGGGAATATTCTCAACCTAAATGCTAATTACAGGTCTCTGAGATTGCAATGGATTCCCTCTCATGTGGGTATCTATGGTAATGAAGAGGTGGATAAGTTGGCTAGGGAGTCAGTCACTGTGGGGTCAGAAGTAATCCTAATCTGGAGTAGGTACACAGAAATACTTCCTAAACACAAGAAAGAAATTCATAAGAACTGGAATAGCTATTTCTGTAATATATCACAAGATAAAGGTATCTTGCATAGAACACTGCAAAGTGAACCTCCTCAATTGCCTTGGGTTCCTTATGACAAATCTAAGCAGAAAATGATTCTGATGACTTCGCTCCGGTCACATTATATTAAACAAATGTAAACATCTGATGAGATTAGTTCATAACTAACTGTAACATGTGTAGTGTTGTAGACAGGCTGCCAGTGTCCTATAGCCAAAAGTAACATGAGACAGCTCAAAAAGTAACATTTTCACGTAAAAAGTAACATCATCTTATTTTATGTAGAAAACGGAAATACGGAACAAATTACTTTGGTAGGTAATCATTTTTTTAAAACGTTATCATAACCTAATATAATTAGGTGCAGCGGAGTTGTTAATTTGAACTTGAACCTTAATGAACATCACTATAGTCAAATAAGTCATGAAAGCAAGTTATAAGTGATATTTAAAGGTTATTTTATTATGCAGTTAGTACCTTCACTACTCTTATAATTTATGTTTCATGCTTCATTGCTTTTGATGGCTCAAATTTTGAAGCGTTTTTTATATTAGCTTTAGTAGCCATCAAATCAGGAATCGTTTCAGTGCTCAGTCTGTTCCGGTTATCACACTTTATCAATTGTTTTGTATCAAATTAAATGAAAATGTTGGCTATTTTTTCAAAAAAGTGTTATTAAAGTTCGACCGAAACTGGTTTTCCGGCCAAAACTGAAACCGAATATTCGGCCATGGCTTCAGTTTCGGCTTAACCCGAAACTAGTGTTCAAGTATAAAATTCCTCAAAATACTAAAATTTGGTGCATTTTATCTATCATTCTGCATCATAAATAAAATAGAAACACAGTACCTACATTAATTTTGTTGTAATCCTTTATTTAATGTAATATAAAAAAAATATTAATAATATTTTTATTAGTTTTTCAAATTAAGTTCTCATAAAATGTTTTTCAGTTATCAATAATTAAATTACTAATTGATACTATTTCATTAAATACTAAGTATTGGTATTTGAAAATCTTATTAATTAATACTTTGATTTGTATTTGTACTTGGAAGAATCATCAAACTTTTTTACGTACGTCTTATGTAAAAATAATTACAACAATTACTATTTAAAGCTTAGTTCCAGTCTCAACAAAGCTAATAAAATGACACATTTAGAATTAACAAAGATACCTAGATTTTTTAAAATGTGACTTGATTTGTTAATAAACACAAAACAAATTTATTGACTTAATATTTAGCTGTATAAATCATTCAAGTAAAGAAAAGACACAAAAACTTACATGTAATCAGTACCATCAAAACATAACCTCTAAAAAATATTTGCGTCGAGGGATAACGCACTGACTTAGTTGTGTTGCTACAGAGCTATCCGAACGGCCCATGACAATTCCCGTACAGGGCCGCCAGCGTCCGCCAAAGCGTTGCCACGAGAAACAAAGTTAGGCGAGCCTGTACGACAACTTCCGAAATCAGTTTGGGTTTCGGCAAAAGTTTCAGCCAATTTTGGCCGAACCGGAAACTCCCGCCATAACTTGTTTTTTGGCTGAAACTTGGCCGAAACCGAAACTTCCGCCATAACTTGTTTTTTGGCTGAAACATGGCCGAAACCGAAACCGAATTTTCGGTCGGGCACTAATTTTTATATTACAGGTTTTAACTGGTGGGGTATTTAATAAAAACAAATATTTTTCAAATATTTTAAGAAAACATCAAATTAATATTATAATAAAACACTTACAAAATACAAAAATATATCTAGTGACAATTCCGCCTAATTTTCCCGGTAACCCGACGTGACGTCACAACTAGGGCATGGCGGTATTGGACTTATTGGCAATACCGGTATTATATCGGTATTAATATTTTCAATACCGGAATACCGGTATTTCGGTATTTTTTAGGTATTTCACTATAAATGTTAAAAACGCAGAAAAAATATATTTTCCATGTAATATTGTTATAGACTGAATAAATATACCTATTTTATTATAATAAAATCATCGTGACACGGATTTTTTTTTTAAACTTAATTTTTATTATTATTATTTTATTATATATATATTTTTTATTATTCCAATAAATAATCAAATATGTATTATATATTATAACAATAAACAATCAAATATAATATTAGTTAGGATAAAATTCATCACTGAAACGCTATTTCGGATTCAATACTAATAGGAGGTAAGGTCTTATAAAGTTCATCCCAATGAAGTCCTCTATTGCCGCCATTTTCGTACTGTGTCATTTCCGTGTGCATAATTCAGTAACGTATCGCATCAGGTTCCATCATCTTTCGGATCAGAGTCATTAGATTCATTGTCCATCCCTTGTGATTAGTGTAAAATATCCTTTTATGAACTTTTCTCTTTAAGAGATTTGTCGATCGTTTTATTTAAATTCTTATTAAATTTAAGCTGAACCGGCACCTCCACGCTATCGCCACAACCAGTTTTGGCACTATCTGCTGATATTGCCGAATGATCGATCTGAGTAGGATAGATACGCTTTATAGCCTCATAATGCGTATCTATCCTACTCAGATCAAGGAAAGAATTTAGAGTTTCTAACTTACCGATTATCTCCTAAATGATAGTTTTTTCGTAATATTGCCTCGAAAACGGAAACTACCCACACCGTTTTTACTGTTGTCAGCTGGATTGTCCACTGCTGAACACAGCCTCCTTCATCAAAGCGGAGTTTGCCATAATGTCCACGCTTGGTAGGCGTCTTGGGGATCGCAGTGTGAGATATCAGTTCATACACAGTTCTTTTCACTGATTACCATATATACCTACCATGTGCATGTGCGTAGTAATAAGAAAATTGTGAATAGAGAACCGACGAATCAAGTGAGAGCGCACAATGCAATTGAGAATATGCGTGGGATAATACAACGCGCAGGTCTGAGGGGCGTGCGGTGATCGGCGGACGAAATGTCAGTTTTGTTAAACTATATAAACAGTACTACCACCATATATGTAATACCATTTATGTACTCACAATTGCACGGACACATTGACTGGTTCCAATCTTAAAATGACATTTTTTATTAAGTAAAAATACCGATATACCGGTATTTTTCATTCCAATACCGGTATTTGAAAGTACAAAGCACAACGCCACGCAGCCAAACCGGAAGAATTTTTTCTTCCTGGTAACCCGACGTGAAGTCACTAACGCCACGCAGCCAAACAGGAAGAATTTTGAGACATTCATTCTCGATCGTGCGCTCGAAGAGTCAAGACCTCCTGAGGATGCTTCGTGTAGAAGCGAAACGCGTCGAAAAAATTCTTCCTGTTTGGCTGCGTGGCGTTAGTGACGTCACGTCGGGTTACCAGGAAGAAAAAATTCTTCCGGTTTGGCTGCGTGGCGTTGTGACGTCACGTCGGGTTACCAGGAAAATTAGGCGGAATTGTCACTAGATATATTTTTGTATTTTTTAAGTGTTTTATTAAAATATTAATTTGATGTTTTCTTAAAATATTAAAAAAATATTTGTTATTATTAAATATGGATTTCCGCAAAGTAACGCCTGAATCTATTCATTATCTGGTGGGGTATTGGTTTTTCAGACTGGAGACGACGATTAAAATTGTTGATTAGGTTTAGAACGTAAGACATACATTCTAGGTTACTTTTTGTGAGTGTTTATTCCAATCTAAAGTACTCAAAGAGTACATCGTACTGTTCTAATACTCTGTTGACGCAATCCTGTAATAACCATCTTGTGGCTGAAGGGTCCAAAATATTATGAACTATGACTTTGAAAGAAAATGGTATTTTCTTAGCTTCTCCTGTCTTTAGGAACTGCGGTTAAAATGGGATCCAACATTTCAAATATATATCTAATTTCATATATGGCAAGGAATGTAGTACAAACTAAGAATTCATCCTCATCAAAAATATCACACGATGTATAAAAATGTTAGAACGTTAAGAACAAGACAGTGCATTAAAAACAACAGATATAAACTAAACATTCACTAATACCAAACATAAACTTACATTATACGATACATTTGGAACAGCTTAACCATAAAAAGTAAAAAAAAAATTGGTAACACTTCGAAATCACGAATAAAGTTACTACACTGAATAATAATAATATATTTATTGCATTTTGTAGATCCATGGAATTTTTTTTTTATGCCTGATATGTTAGCCTTTCACCACTAAATCACATGATGGTAAGTGATGATGCGGTCGAAGATGTTGTTCAGGCCAACCTAGAATTACTGGCTCTCAAAGACAGCTGCCGGAACACACCGTTAGGTGCATGGCAACAGATTTTCTACTTGAGGGTGGTCGCTAGCCAGGCGGGCAATCGCAAAATGACCTACCACCATGCGAATACGTAATGTGAGTAATTTCCACTCCTTCTGACCAACTCTACAGTAGGTAGTGTCCCCAAAGTCCTTTTTTTTAAACGTAACTTAGTAAGTCCCTTTGGCCACTGATATTTACCTACTCGATAATATTTTTGAAAAACGTAGTCGATATTCAAATGTCATGTAGCCTGTAGAATAAAGCAAATTTGAGAGTTCATAGGGCTCCTAAGCCAAGTATAAGGGGGGTAACAATATCAAAATACACAGCTCGCTGTCGGTGTCTTTGAAAATCACGAAAACTACTTGTGAAGTAAGCTTTATTTAGCGCGTGACGCGACGTGATGAAAACGTCAAATGTCGCCCGAAATGCTCCAAAATAAGAGAAAATAATACTTTTCACATAGATGCGATAAATTAAAAACAATGTAAACATTACGAATTGTTGATTATGGGAGTATTTTAATATCTTGGCTAAAATCCTAAAAGTTACATATAAGTAACATTTTGAGTTGTGTAACATGGAAGTAACATAAGTAAGTCAAAAGTAACATAAAATGTTACAAAAGTAACATTTTGGCAACGCTGGTTGTAGAAGACATATACCACCTGGAGCGCGTTCCGAACCTCGGTTAGAGCGCACTCGGAGTGCACTCGGAGTGCAACTTTTCACTCTAACGTCGTTCACGACCTTCGGGTAGAGCGCAACTTTTTAACTATCAAAAGAGTTCGTTAAAATGTTGAATATTTAACTGACATGGTCTTGACATTTCTTGATGAGTAAATTATAGGCAATCTTTTATATTTTGCAGGTAACGGTAGTTATTGCTTTTAAAACATCATAAAAAGTCTATAAATTTTGCACGATTCCCCGCCAAAAACGATATTTGAGGTTATAAAACAACCGGCCGTTCGGAACCTTCGAGTAAGTTAAAGCAACCAAACAACGCACTCTGACCCTCGGAACGCGGCCCTGTTGATAGACAGGGAGTTGAAATACTTAGAGTTGTTATATCCGAAGTCCGAACACCACTGCTCTAAAAGCTTACTAGAATTTACCTATGTACATACCTATGACTCCACAGATTATTCCGAAAAAACACGATTAGCGGCGATGTATTCACCGGACACTCGGAAGTGCTAGACTGTTAGTGACTCAGGCGATTACCCTGAATTCGTCTAGTAAATATGGAGGGCAAACAACTGATCTACAGGTGAAAAAATCTTAGTTGATAGAGTGATATATTATACGATGTAAGTTAAGAGGGCTGGGCCTTAATTAATTCGATGTTAGTTTAGTCCAGGGGTGCGTTTAGGCGAGTAGAATAAATGTTCACCAGACGAGTTTTTGATAAATTTTCACCAGAGAATTTTTATACCTTATCGCGGGATTAGAGAATAATAATAATGTATGTTATATTTCATTGTATAGTATCCAGGAATTTTAATAAATTTTTCAAGAATTGTAAAAACTTCGTTGCCGAATATCAATTGAATTTGACAACAATAATTGACGTACGGCTATGATACCGTTTAGGGGGACCGCATCGGCGAAATTTTCGTCTGGTGAAAATTTATTCTACTCGCCTAAACTCACCCCAGAGGGTCCAGAGTGTACTGGCAGCACTAGGTAATCAGTGGCAGTATCATATACCATAATCTGACACTGCCAGAACACTTTTTTTTATATTTTTTATGGCAATTGTCATAAAGACATCTCTGCCAGATTCACGTCAAAAAAAAATTAACATAGAAATTCGTAAGAATTTTGAAAAGAGGATAACCAGACCAGCTAAAGAAAATAATATTGATATATGATGGGTACAAGAAATTACTTACTATGAACATTATAACAAACTTAGAAAATATATTATAGAAATAAATAAATAAGCAAGCAAAATAATAATGAATAAGGAAACAAAAGTTACAAATGTACATAATTAAAAGTGAGAAAGTCTATAATAGTTTTATAAATATTAATATTATTAGATGACAACAGTTTAGGCATATAAGTTGGGAAAGATACTTTTAAAGAAATAAGAACATTGTAGAAAGATATATGTAGAAAGATATAATGGACAGGAAAAGAAAATATGGTTAAGATCTCCTTCATCCAACCCGCATTCACATAACGAGGAATCTCTCACGTGAATTTTCTTCAAATGAGAAGGGGAGCAGCAATGTCCTAGCCTCATACGAATTAGTGAAGACGTAAAGCGCTTATTGAAGAGCATCCACGCAAACCAAGGTTTACTAGGTATGTTGGGTTGAATTCCAGCAAAAATTTACGCGTTGAGCGGTTGTTAGATCTCCAAAGCAAGGACCAAGATTTACGTAAATATGTTTTAGGGAGACATAATAAATCGTGGCTGTCATTAATAAATGGAACTTTATCTCCACAAACAACGGCATCTTTATCAACTCTTTCATTGCCAGAGATACCAACGTGACTGGGAATCTAGGCAAGAATTACATCAAAGCCCTTAGAGTAACACTCAGCAATTGAACTTTTAATTTCTAATAAGATTGGATTGTGAGCCTTAGAAGTAAATGGATTAGAAAGTAAAGATTGAAGAGAACTGCGAGAGTCAGAAAATATAATTGAACGATGAAGCTTGAAAAGCAGAACATACCTAACGGCCTCAAGAATAATATTGTAGTAAATGAGATACCTTTTATAACATAATTTAGGCTTTATTTCACAAAAGTTTGCTTGACAATAACAATCATAATATGACATAAAATACTTAATCATTACTTCGCATTCAAAGACAATCCAAGGAGTATAATATATTAAATACCACATTCTTCCGGGCTCATTTATTGTGTCACATAGTCAGCCAAATATGCAGGCTGGTGGCGTGTTCTTTCTGAACGGCGCAATTCATCAACAATTATAGGAGGCTGCGGCTGCTCAGACTCTTCTTGAGCATATATGGGATTCTCCCTGGACTCATCATCATCGATCGCATCAATAAACTCGTCATCATCATTTGAATCGGTATCAATAGCGTAATCTCCAGCAGGTGCCAAATGTCGGTTGGAGACAACTACTTCTCTGCCATTGCTCAACCGGACGCGAGAATGCTGAGGATTACTCTCTAGTGTCTCGACTTCTTCAACTATAGGATCATATTTACTTGTTCGATTATGGTTACGCATGAACACTTTTCCCGGGACGTTTAGCCACGTTGGCATTGACTGACCAGTTGAGGATCTTCTGGCGTGGGAAAACATCCGCTCATGAGGGGTACTATTTGTGGCTGTACAAAGCAATGATCTTATAGAATGCAAAGCTTGAGTTAAAACTGATTCCCATTTTGTAATTGGCATATCATGGCTTTTCAGAGCCAATTGTATGGTTCGCCAAATTATTCCATTAAATCTCTCTGTTTGTCCGTTACCTTGGGGGTTGTACGGTGTAGTGTAGCTCGTAGCAATACCTTTTTGGTGAAGAAAATCTTTCAGCTCTTTTGATAAAAACGAAGTACCACGATCAGAGTGAATATAAGTCGGCATACCAAAAATAGAAAATAAGTCAGTTAGTTTATTTATCACTGTCTTCGTACTCAAATCTGGACAAGGGTATGCAAAAGGAAAACGAGAATATTCATCTACTATCGTGAGTATTTATCGATTATTTCCGGTACTGTCAATTGGAAGTGGCCCTTTAAAATCTATGGATATTCTTTCAAAAGGAGCTATTGCTTTTATAAGTTTTCCAATGTTCCGATGAAAACGAGGCTTAATTTCCGCACATATGGGGCAATTTGAGATCATTCGTTTAATTTCATCAGTAGAGTAAGCTAAATTCTTGCTTCTAACCCAGTGAAGCATTCTGGTTACTCCAGGGTGGCATAAAGTTTTATGCAGTTCTTTCAGCGCGTTCTCTGATGTCTGTGAAGAAGCAACTAGTGCTGCATTGACTCTAGATAAAGCGTCAGCTGCTATATTTTCCTTTCCAGGGCGATATACAATATCAAATTTATACATTGAGAGTTCCAATCGCCACCGCTGTATTTTGTCATTTTTAATTCTTGATTTATGCTGTTGATTAAACATGAAAGCAATAGATTTTTGATCTGTTATCAGTTTAAAAGGTCGTCCCATGAGAAATTGTCTCCATTTACGAAGACATTCCACTATAGCTGCGGCCTCTTTTTCTATGGCTGGGTGATTACGTTCAGAACTGTGAAGGCTTCTTGAAAAAAAAGCTACGGGTCTGCCTTCTTGTGACAGAGTACCCGCAATGGCAAAGTCTGAAGCATCTGTTTCTACAACAAATTGTATCTTGTCATCAATTGCATTTACTGCTGACTTTGCTATTTCTTGTTTGAGATTATTGAATGCGTTAACAGACTCCAAACCAAGGGGAAATTTTCTTTCAGATATCAGTGGCTGAATTTTTTGGGAAAATCTTGGAACCCATTTTGAATAATGAGCAAAGAACCCTAATGCACGGCGAAGTGATGCTGAATCTGATGGCAGAGGCAGCTCTAGCAGTGGACGAAGACGATCCGCACCGGGTTTGATTACTCCGTTGGATATGGTGTAGCCTAGAATACTTATCTTTGTCAATGAAAATTCACTCTTATCTCGATTCAAAGTTAGATTATAACGCTGGACTATGTCAAGAAAACGTTGCAGATTCAGGTCATGGTCGTTTTGGTCTGTACCACAGATGGTTATGTCATCCAAATATGCATATATTCCATGTAGATTTTCTTTTGTAATGATATTATTAATAGCTCTTTGAAAAGCTGCTACTCCATTGGTGATTCCAAACGGTATTCTACGAAATTGATACAAATTACCATCTGCTTCAAAAGCTGTATAAGGTTTTTCGATTTCCAGGATTTCAATTTGATGGTAATCGCTTTTTAAATCAATTTTACTGTAAACTCGATGTTTGGCTACTTTGGAGACAATATCTTCAATTCTCGGCAGAGGATAAGCATCCAGTTGTGTATATCTATTTATTGTCTGAGAGTAGTCTATACACATCCTTCTCTTGTGATTTTCATTTGTTGTTACAAGGACTTGTGCCCTCCATGGTGATGAGCTAGGTTCAATTATACCCTCTGATAGCAATCTTCTGATCTCGGCACGAATAAATTGCATGTCTGTATCGGAGTATCTTCGTGACTTAATGGCGATTGGCTTACAATTTGGTAGAAGGTTTGGAAATAGGGAGACTGGATTGATATTCGCCCTTGACAGTCCACATAGCTTGAGTGAGGCCTCAGGACCACCAAAATGCATTTCTAATGTCTTGTGATTTTTAAGAATATCATGGCCTATAATGACATCCGTACATACATTTTCAATAATGAATAAGTTCACTTGAAATGTACGGCCTTGCAACTCTATATTGACTGAACAGATAGCGTTTATCTTTGTTTTTAGATTCGTAGCTGCCATACTTACATGTTGGTTGCACGAACTCATTTGCAGATTATACTGAGGTATTAGACGACTATTTATAAAACTAGTAGTACTCCCAGTATCAATTAATGCTTGAGCTGTGAATGATCCATTTATTTTAATCAGTACAATTGCTTTATCCAGGCTAGTTGTAGTAGTAGCGAAACATGACAGTAATAGTTGAGAATCTCCGTTTTCTATGTCTTTGTTTGTTTCACTTTCTGCAACAAAAGCACTCTGCTGTGGCGCCGAGCTTTTGCATACTATTGCAAAGTGTCCTTTTTTACCACATTTAACGCATGTTGTACTGGAAGCTGGACAATACCGTCGTGGGTGTCTCTTATTTCCACAGAAATAGCACAGTTCTTCTTTGGTTGTTTTCTTGTTATTAATAGGAACCGCATTAACGTAAGAGCTTGTACTAGGTTGATGGTAATTATCATTATATACTCGGGACATCTCAATAGCACGGGCCTGTTGGAACGCGTCATCTAACGTGAGCGTACTATTTTCTAAAAGTCTTTGACGTATCATGGAAGACGTAAGTCCGGCAATGAATGCGTCCCTTGTGAATTCGCTTTCATTTTGTTCAGCGGTTACTTGTTTAAAATGACATTCCTTGGCAAGTAGTTTCAACGCTTGTAAATACTGATCGATCGACTCACCGATTTGTTGATATCTTTTTGCTAGTTTATATCTGGAGTATATTTCATTTGGAGGCTTCAAAAACAGTTCATTGAGTTTTTGAATAGCAATGTCGTATTCGGTTATTTCCTGTATGTGGGCAAACACTGTTGGTGATAAATGATTCGTTAACAGTTGCAGCTTAGTTTCTTTTGAAATAGATTTTTCATTGTTTGCGACTGCTGACACAAAATTTTCGAACGTGTTTTTCCAATGGGTCCATTGAGGGGACAGATCTTGATTTGAGGATGGATCTCCGTCGAAGCGTTCAGGGCGCAGATATTTCTCCATTACTTTTGTGAAATAAATTGTAGTAAATGAGATACCTTTTATAACATAATTTAGGCTTTATTTCACAAAAGTTTGCTTGACAATAACAATCATAATATGACATAAAATACTTAATCATTACTTGGCATTCAAAGACAATCCAAGGAGTATATATTAAATACCACAAATATATATGCTAAACATTCCCCAGTAAAAACAGATGCCTCAGGTGGACATTTAACTTTTTGGACAATATCATATTGGGCGTGAAAAATACCACAGCCAACACAGCCAACTGGGGAAAGCTTTGAAGCATCAGTAAAGATTGTGTGCCATCCTCGCCTATTTTTTAGTTTATTATTATTTATTATTCTTATTTTCAATTTCTGTAGTCCGCTAAAGTATGAATCAGCAAACTGGTCTCCTTTGCAAATATCAAATTCTAAAATTATTTTAGGTTGAGATATAACTACACTATATTCAAAGTTGGTAATTGGGAGTTTTTGAGAACGAAATATGGGGTCTTTTAGAGAGCGAAAAATTGAAAAACTTTTGATAAGGAGTGGATGTTGTTTAAATCTCCAGTAACGTTCAGCATGAAGATATTAATGAAGTAATTGTAGTTTTGGAGTTAAGGGGTGATGAGAAAATTGAATAGAGCGAAAAAAGACTTTGTTGGCAAAGAATTGACGACAAAGGTGAAGAGGGGGATCAACACACTCTACTTGGAGAGCATAATTGGTGATAATTTCATAGCCCCAGATATGATACGTAGTGATTTCGATTGGATTAAATCAAGTTTCTTAAGTTTTGATTTCATAGCTGGTTCCAGCAGAAAGGATGCATAATCTAAAACACTTTGAATAATTGCATTATACAAAAGTTTTAGATTAAAGGGGTGGGCACCCCACCACACTCCAGATAAACATCTCAAAACATTTATGTTTTCTCACATTTGTTGACAATATAGTCACAATGCTCAAGAACATTTAACTTATTGTCCAAAATGAGACCAAGAAATCTTATTGATTCTTTTACTAGAATTTGGCATTCATCAATCAAGATATTAATAGGAGGAGGGTTTCATTTACGGGAAAAGAGGACAATATTACTTTTAGCGGGTGAGAGATCCAAGCCATTTTTATTGAGCCATTCAATTAAGCGTTGAAGGAAATGAGAGAGACAGTTACTAGCGACATCAATCATAAGATGAGAATTGTAAATAAGAATGTCATATGCATATTGGAGAATACGACAGAGGCCAACAGAAGACTCTAAATCAAACGTATAAATATTATAAAGGATAGGACTGAGCACTGATCCTTAAGGTAAACTTCGCCTTATGACTCTTTTGAATTTATTGAAGGATCTGAACATCTAAGATATATGTACCTCTCTGTCAAGAAGTTCATTACAAAATTTGCTAATCTTATTAGTATTTTTAATAGAATTTTTTTTTTGAGAATCGGGAGTTGGACGCTGTCGCAGGCAGCAGAGATGTCAAGGAAAGCACCAATAATAGATTCACCATGAGTAAAACCAAGCCTTATATCTGTGGTAAATATACTCAGAATGTCCATTGTGCTTTTGACCTTCCTAAAACCATATTGTGATTTAGCAAGTAATTCGCTATGTTCAACGAACCATTCTAGACGATTTTTTATTAGATGTTCTGCAAGTTTTGCCAAGACAGAGGAAAGAGCAATTGGGCGATATGAATTAAGATCATTTGGTTCTTTATTAGGTTTTAGAATAGGGATGATGTACTGGGATTTCCAGCTTACAGGGACATATCCAGTATCAAAAATAGAGTTAACCAGAGCAAGGCAATAATTTAGAATACAACCTTTAGCTTTAGAAAAAAAGGAATAAGGAATGCCATCAATGCCTGGGGCAGAGTTTTTTACAGATTTCAATATGGTTTTAATTCTATGAGCGTAAATGGTTGATCTAATGAGTCATAAGATTCATTGGAAGAAAGCGAAGGCAATTCAGCAGGGAGAGGACAATATTGTGGCGCTATTTTGTCCATAAAAGAGTCAGCCCAGGACTGGGAAGGGCAGCAACTTCGATTAGGAGGGCAGCAAGTACGCCTATATCTATGAATTTTATTCCCAATAATCGTCAATGGAGTATGAGGTCCAATAGAGAAGCAAAATGATTTCCAACCATCGCATTTTTTGGAGTGGAAAATAAGTTTTGTTTCCGCAATAACTTTAAAGGGCATCACCACCAAAGCCATCCTGCCGGTCTCTTCGAACATGAACATAACCCAATAACCTAAAGGTAGAATCGGGTCTTAGCCATGTCTCCGAGAAAGACAGGATGCATGGTTTATATTTATTGATCAAACAGATTAAATCCGACGTTTTATTGTAAATACTACGTCAGTTCCACTTAAGGATCCTGTCTCTGGGATCCATTTTGAAGAAGAGAGATAAGAGAGTTTAAGTTAAAAGCAGCGTTGGTCGGTAAAACATTAGGAGAGAAGGTAGGAGAATCAGACATAAGAGAAGATAATAAGTTTGGGAGCTTGAAGAGTTCACCAATAATGTCTTGAACAGAAAGCAATTCAGAATTTTTAGCTATACGATTAGGCAGGGCACAACCATTTTGAGTAGGTACAGCGAAATCGTCCCTTATAATATTTAAGTGAGCAGCACGATCGTAACCAATACGAGGTTGATAAGGGACGTGGACAGATTATGAAGTCTTTTTTCTGTAATGAATTTTAGAAGGCTCAGATGTTAAGTTTTTAGATGGGATTTGATGATGAGAAGATAGGACAAAAGAGGGCGAAGCAACTTCAGCATATGATGTTTTGGAAACGGGAAACAGTTTTGAAGCTTCAGCATATGAAATGGCTTTCTCAGACATGGTCGACTTTATATCATTTTGTCTGTGAAACTCGGGACAAATTTTGTTGGTAGCGTAGTGCTTACCATCGCACCATACACATTTCACATCATCTACCTCACACGAGTCAGCAAGGTGATTTGCAGCACATTTAAAACAAACGGGTTTCGATCGGCATTGAATTTTGGTATGACCGTGTCTGCAGCAATTGAAACATTGAATAGTAGGCAATGAGTATAAAGACACGGTAAGTGAATTGTAACCTAAAAATACTCTAGGAGGGAATACTTGGCCATTGAAAGTCAGAACAACAGTTTGGGATGGTTTCCATTGTACAGCACCGTCAATTCAGACTTTGAAATTTAAGCGACGGGCTTTGATTATTGGGCCGCAATCATTGGAAACTTTAATTTCTTTAATAATTTCATCAGGTGACATATCAACAGGGATACCTCGGACAACTCCTAACCGAGTAATATTAAAGGATGGAATAAATGCTTTTAATTTATTACTGGGCAATGAAGATTTTATAAATCATTGGCAGAAACAGCCGAATGAAAATCTAATGATATTCTATTGCGACCAACACTTTTAAACGAACCATCAACGATACCTTGATACTCACGGGAACGGCTAAACAACAACCTACCAAATGTTATTGGGTGTAAAGTGGAGCCAGCAGAAGGTGAGGTTTCAATTCTTTGGACATGAACTGTGTAGGGACCACGATCTGATGAGTCATATGACTGGCGGCCGATTGGAATATGAGGTTTAGGATTGTTTTTGTGTAGAGTTGGAGGGAGGGACAGTAGTAGCATGAATTCGGTCGGCATTAGTCTCAGAAAAAATAACGTCATTAACGGCGGAAAAAGAGTTTGGGGGAGTACTTTGACCAGGTTGGAGAACTATATCAGAATTCAATACAACAGTATCATTTGATGATTCAGAACCTGATCGCAGATGGTCATCACAAACCTTACGCGCTTTACGTTTTCTGGTAAAGGTTTCAAATGGCTGTTCGTCTAGAGTATGGATGGATGTAAATGCGGCCAGAGAAGGAGGTTGGACAATATCGTCAATATCTATTGTTCCACCAGGATCCGGGGGTTCATTCATGATTCATGATGAATCGAAATAAAATGAAACTAAAAGTAGTATCTACAGATCTTGTGGGATAAATAAAAAATCTATTTACAACAATAAAATTACTCTGGTTATAAATTACAAGCGAAAAATCAAACTAAAATATAATAGGGCATAAAATAACAGTTAATAGATTTCACCTTTTTTTTTAATGTAGAAAATCACGTGAAATTTATTAAAGTTACACATATTAATGATTCTTGAATAAATTATGGTTATCAAGTTCGTACAGAACGTTTTGACACCGAATAGTTTTCTTATAATTGGTACCTACCGTCGATGCTAATAGGCTTTAATTTTTCATAGATTGAAATCAAGTAATTATTTTCAATGCCGAAAAAAAGCCAGTTATCTGTATTTTGGTGTACAGTTTAGTTTCAAAGAAAGCTGAAAAATATCGGAAGTAAAACCAATTAGGTAGATACGTTATATTACCAAAGAAATGTTACATTACATACCATATTTAGTAGTCGCAGTAAGAATAGTTTCGGTATTTTGGACCTCAAAGGTCTACAATACCGAAGCCATTCTTCGGCTACATACAATTTTGCAGGAAATGAAAAAAACTTCAAATCACTGCTTTTTCTACTCTTACTCTTATATAGGCATCATAAATGCATCTGGTATAGGCAGAGGTTAGTCTGCTTAATATAAGGTGGGCATCGAGCTTGTTCCGTCATAATAAAAAAAAAGAATATGTTTATTATTATACCTACTTTTTTTGATTGCGAATCACTGAGCATATGTGCATGAGCGAGAGCGAAACAGATGCAAATCATATACGTTAGACAGAGACGGCGATACTTGTCAAAGTGGTGGAACCATAGCGAGACAACTTTTTTCATACCATTTACTATGATGAACATTGATTCATGTGAGACTTTCTATTAGACGTTTGAAATATTGTATTGATATTTTAGAACAAAACATTCACATGAAAAAGAACCATGAACTTGTATGCTGCTATGTGCGTGTGCCAAATTGAAGAGAGATCTGAGATCTTAAACTAACAATGGTCAGAGTTAGATGTACTAGGTATTAACTATCACAGTCATAGTTAAGGCACTTATTTTTCTCTCTATGAAATAATACAAGTAACATTTAACTTAATTTTTAATTAAATTTAAATTTTTCAATCTATGTGCCTCTTAATTTTCAGGATTTTCTCGTTTTAATTTCTTTCTATACCTCCGCGATCTTTCTGCGCTACTAAGTGGCATTGCGAAACCTAAAAATGTAAAAACCATACATGTAGTCTCAGCCTTATGGTGTCAGTTTTGCGACTTTACTGGTCAGCCTGTAGGTCACGAGACAAAATGTCGCAAAACTGACGTGACGCCGCTATCCCACTTTTTACTCAAAAATAAATTCTGACGAAAAAATACCCACGTTTGTTATCAAATATAAATTAAAACTACATTAGTACATTGAGAATCTTCAGAAAAATGTTATATGATTGTAAACTAACCTTAAAAATCAGTAGTATTTTTACCTCAAGCCTGACAGAAGAAATCTTGACCGCCGCGACACTCACATAAAACACGCCTGTTTCTCGAAATGTTTAGAGACTAACTAGCTTTTTTAAAACGGTGGTTGGTGAGTAATGGATGATGTTGCATTTCATAAAATAAAATAAGCCCGTCAGTAATTTTAAATGGTAGCTCTAGCCGTCTCAAGCCCGACATGTCAGGTCGGTAGCACTTTTACTATTTTTTTGGAAATTCAACTGTTATTTTATAATAATAAGACACAAATTATAAAGTACCGGTGATGATAGTCGACTCAGAGTACTCAAACGGCATACCAAAAAGTCATACTACTCCAGTACAAAAAGGTTTCAGAATTGGTTCTAACATCGTGGAACTTGAGCGGGGGACAAGACAAAAACGGACAACTTGTTGCCTATAAATGGTTATTTTTTTGAAATATTACTTAGATATTATTTAAACTATTGTCTGAATTTAAGTAGTTTCAAGTGTGTTTACTAATGTTTAACTATGAAAAAAAATATGTCCGATATAAATTCCACATGTAATTAGATTTCAAACACAGGGGACAGTTAAAAAGTGAGGTGTACACTGTTTTTTGAAAACGCTCAACTGAACGAGAAAACTCGTTCGGTTGGTAACCCTGCGTCAGGATCTTATTTCTCCGTCAGTGTAATACTTGTTGATATTCTTCTTTAATTTGTTCATATTGACTGTTTAATTTATTTCTGTTGATTGATATATTTTTTTGCTACCTATTACTACGATTACGATGAGAATGACTCAGTTGGCCATCAGGACATTAGCGGCATCGAAGGGCTAAGCGATTCCAATTAAGATACCTAAGTACCTACAAAATACTGCTAACAAATAAAATCAGTTCAAATTATTTCTGCGTTTGCTGTACTTCGTTTACTTACCTATGATTATTTCTTTTTTTATACGACTGCCTACAAAAACAAAAAATGTATGTTTGTATATGAGTTTTTTTATTCTACCACAACTTCTAAATGGCTTATACCTACCGATTTTCATGATTAAAATTATTTTCAAAAGGATGCATCCTTGGCTATACGAGAAAAAATCCATATTTTTTCTGCGATAACGTATTTAAAACATTTTTATGAAATCTAAAACCAGTTCATATTACATTTTAGCGCCAGAATAGTCAAATTCAAATAATTTTATTGCTTTATCACAGGTAATAAACAAAAAGTGGTCTTATACATTAGGTGAGCGCTGTGATATACCATTATGGTGTGCAACATATCATACATTTAATTATTAGTATATATTAAATTATATTATAGGTACAATATTAACTGAAATTACAATAATTCAATTAAATTATAGGTTATTTAAAAATATATCGTAACTACTTCTATGTCTTCAATGCACTCGTCAAAAGTATGTGTAGGGTCTTCGCACACTATTTCAACAACGTCCGATTCGAGTCGAGGCACCATTAAGCACTGGTTTCCACGCAGACGGTAAAGTCCAGCCACCATCCCTATTAAAATTTGGATGACGATTTATTTCAATTGCCTTACATACTTTCCACGGCACGAAATACTTCTCTCTCGCTATAGCACGGATGCCTTTTCAAACCGTATGAAATATTTCGCATCTGTGATGAGGGCGTGCTTGGCTATTGCGGATTTCTCAATTTCAATATTTTTGATGCATCTGACGTGCTTCGTCAACCTTATTACAATGTTTCGTCGTGTTTCTCCGATATAGGACTTGCCACAATCACACGGTTGTTCACTGTCCTTTGGTGATCGCAGCATCTGTCGGAGTTGACCTTGTGATCAGAAAATCTCTTTAATTGAGTACCTCCGTTTCATCAGGTATCCGATTTTATCTGTTATTCCTTTGATTTACGGTAGATACACAGGCGATCTGTTAACAGTGGTAGGTTGAATGCGTTCAGTTCCACTCACAAGTCAAGAACATTGGCGCCAATCATTACCTAATTTAATAAGTGTTTTAAAGTTCTTGCAAACAGAGTGAATGTCTAAAAGATGGAGTGACTATGACCTAAGCAAGAAACAGAGTATCAGAAAAACATGTGAAGCAAGACAGAGGAGAGTTATTTCCGTAAATATACATAAATCTTTTAACAATGAAACCTGAATCATGTAATCATTTTGTTCATTTTTGCCATTTAATGTTAATATAACTAAAATACGTTATGTTTTCATTGAAACTATATCACACCTAGATATCACATGCTATAACAAGCATAGAACATAATAATACTACGTATGAAAGCATGAACCAAACGATAAAATGTCATGTGACATAAAATGCAATGCCCTACTCACATTAAATATGTGGTAGGTAGCACATTTTACCCACAAAGATGTGAAAGGTGTCGATATGAGTTGGTATGTATCGATTGATAATTTTAGAGTATTCACATTAGTAGTGTCGAATAAAGATTCGATTACTACTACAATAATAATAATTTAGGAATGTTAGTTTCCTTGTTAAAGTATTTTCAGTTAATTATGTCGGTTAAAATTTACTTTTATTAGAGTACCAACTTAAAAATGAAGGTATTCCTACAATTTAGATACCAAAAAAAAAATTGGCTGATCTTTTTATTATACAAACTTAAAAAAATATTTTATATATTATGCTGTGCTGTAGGAAATACCGTATAAATTATTTTAGTTACTAGATCCACTTAAATATTATAATACTACAGTGGTACACTGGAAGTGCGAAAAATAGCTTCGACGCTAATTTGCTATTATTTGTGAAGACCACAGCGTTTCTCACGCTCTGCGCCCGCCACGCGACTCTCACGCACCGCATTTAGTGCGGCTAGGGCTTAAAATTTAGCGCAAAAAAAACATGTTTGCTACTCTTTTGAATTCATATTATCTTCCTGATCTGTAGACCTCTGTAATCTTTGATCGTAGTATCATACATTATTGGTCTGTGGTATCATATATACCAAGTTACTTTATGGTAGTATCACGTAGTCTGTGAATCTTTGTTTCTGATTTGTGATTACATTCAGAGAACTTATAATTTTTATTAGGATCTTGTAAATTTCCGTCGTGTTTTCCTAGGTCGCGTTCTAAATTAGTTCATCCTAAAGAATTATTAATATGTGCTAATGAGTTGTACAAGGTGTACATATTCCATGAAATTATTTTCGCTTAAAAACAGTGACATCCGCTAAACAACAGCTGAAATAGGTGCGTAAAGTGTAATCCATAAAAGTTCTCAATATTAGACTTGAATCTGACGCAGCTCAGTGCAATAGGATACATATGGTGGAGTAGACATTAAGAGCTCAAATGTGAAATTGGTGTGTTATAGTTCTCTTCGAGCTACAACTGCTGTTAGTTGAAATTTGTGCCGACTTGAGCTACATTTTATCTGCGACCATGGATGACGATGGGGATGATAAAGATGACACTAAAAGGTAAGTACTAAAATATTGATAACTTCATAAAATTGTATCGCAATGTACTCTAGATTTCACTGTTAAAGTTCTTGTGTTCATGGTAAGTATAATGCTATTATGCTAAGTGCCTTTCAAAAGGGTCTACAGTTCAAGATGCCCATGTTGCAACCTGAAAGTAATTAATAAAATCTACTTTATATTTCTTTATCTTTGTTTTATAATAATGGTTAGGTCCAGTCAAGCAGATTTCATGAAAAATCAATATATTATTCAAGTTAATCTGACCACACACTTTGGGACTGACTGGTCAATTAAACCTGCATTTCAAATATATTATATACATATAAATATAAATGTGTGTGGTTGCATCTAATGATTGCCTCTCAAGCTAACTAGATTGGTCATGTTCAGTACTTAACCGCTATGTATCAGCCAGAGTTGATATTGTCCTTTATGAATGGAATTCTATTGTTATAATTATGTATGTTGCACATGGCTTAATATATGCATGAAGAAAAGGAAGAGATTAACCATAGCAATGGGATTGATCACTGTAAACTAGCTGTGAGTGCTATGTGCTTCTTACAACCCTTGTAAATGGGCTAGTTTTGTGTAAATTATTAGCTGTATTTCTATGGCCGCCAAGTTGCTGACTATATTGTGCAACACGGATCAATACTTGCAGTGTAGCTCAGCTATTTTGCAATAATAATTTTATGTAGCTGCAAGTGTTCAATGTGTAACAGATGAGATTGCCTAAAATTAACCTGACTATATTGCAACTACCCTAGTAATTATTATTATAACATTGCCTATAATTATTTATTATTATATTCCATTGTATCTGCAAGAACAACTCAATACTGCGGTAGGATTTTACTGCTCTACTGTAAAGGGACTCCTTAATCCTACTTCCTGTGTTCAAATCCCAGGCACCTGTGACTTGGGCCTTTTACTCTGTAAAAGGCCCAAGTCACTTTTACGGCGGCACCTGCGCAGTGAAACCATGGGATGTAGAATAAATGAGTTGCAGACTTTCTAAAATTGACTACAGCTATTTATTATCAGTATTATCACTGTTGTACATAAAATGTATGATTCCTCTCTCCCAATGATTATTAACCTTGGTACCTATTACTAAGAATTTTGAGCTAAGTTCGGTTCCATATGGGTCAGATTTTTGTTATGGCTCTAAATGTTTTTACCATACCTCAACTAATTTGGTATTGGTAAACTCGCTTCTACTGCCAATTTACGACTATGCTGATGTATGTTATCTTAACATGAATGAAAATTTCATTATCAAACTTAACTGGATCCTCAATACTGGCATTTGCTTTATCTTTGGGCTTTCATAAGTTTGATAATGTCTTGCCTTATAGATCACAACTTGGCTTCTCATCAGAGAAATAAGAAATGATTAATGAATATTAAAGCTTAAGGTCTTTTTTTTTAAGGCTGATAGGTTAGCCTTTAACCACTATCTTACCTGATGGTAAAAGATGATATGATTGAAGGTGTTGCTCAGGCTAACCAAGGACAGCTGTCGGAACACACCGTTAGGTGCTTGGCGACAGATTTTCTTCTTGAGGGTGGCAGCTAGCCAGGTGGGCATTCACAAAATGCCCTGCCACCATGCAATATGCCTAAACCATGTCTACTTTTCAATATCTTCAGGAATCTTTTTTTAAATATCATTATATATCTTAAAGAAGAATTAATGACGTAGCATATCTAGTGGAAGCCAGATATGCGCCTCAACATGGCTTTGTTTGATTTTAGTATTAGCCAGCAACAAGCTGCTAATTTGCCTGAATCCTTTTTCAATTACAATGTTTAAGTATCCATTGTTGGTATTTCAAAATATGTAATATGACTTTTTATCTGAAACTTTTTAGAGAGAATGATAATATTGTTGCCATCAAAAACGACTTTTTTTAAATAAATATCTAGTGTATAATAAAAATATCCCTAGATGAACCATTGTGTGATAACTACCAGGAGTCCATTAAGATCCGGATAGGTCTTAGCATCCCTTCCCTTAAACAGTCAACTTGGACCAAGTTTTGGTTATGTACTGATAACCAAAACTTGGCAATAATTCTAGAACATCCAGAATCAAACCAAGATTTAAACAGCCAAGTAGACACTTTCCAAAAGTCTATTTACAACTACTTTTGTGAGCACTATCTACCACCCACTAATTATGCTCATAAAAACAAAGAAAATACTGTTAGTTGAAAATGTTGAGAAAGAAAAGAGAGTTAATAAAACAATTTAGGAATGCCAAGGCCATGGGCGATAACCATCTGAGTCACCAACTGTCCAGAGCATTCAATTCAGATCCATTCTTAAATTAATTCAAGGTATATCATTACAAGTAACAGAAAATCGCAATGACTTGAATAGAGCAAAGCATGAAGTAAATTTTAATAAAAACCCTTTTCAATACTTAAAAATCATTTTCAATTAACAAAGTGAAAAGGAGTCGATTTTCGGTGTGAAAGGTGACACACGTACTGAGATTTGATAAAATAATTTTTTCGTGTTTTAACATTAATTTTAGCCCCAGGATAACTATTATATTATTTATTTGGTTGTGGTAAGAGTAAATAACCTATTATTATGGGACCGGCACCGGTGCTGGTGCCGGTTCCGCCGGACCCCCCTGACCTACCAAGTCGTTCACCATCACCGATGCAGGTGACGCATCTTCCTAGCGCTACCAAGCGTAGATTAGAAGACGATATAAAAGCTCCTGCCAAGAAAACCATCGTGAACAAAGAGTTAGCAACAGCTTCTGTACAGTCGGTCTACACTCATCCAACAATGACCATTTTAGGTATCCGGGCATATGAACAAACGGATTCAGGCCCTTTCATTGTACATGTGTCTCGCACTGAGCCGGACCTGGCCGCAGGTACGACTTTAAAACCAATCAAATTCGGCCAATTTTTATATTCCAATAAGATAGAAAATATATGTCGCGAAGGAGTTAAGAGGGTTGGACGCAACAAAATTGCAATCGAATTTAAAACTGCAGTTGGTGCTAACAAATTTTTAGAAAATCCAATGCTTAAGCTTTACAAATATGAGGCATTTATACCAACGTATAATGTTACCAGGATGGGCGTAGTCCGCGGAGTTCCGGTGGATTGGTCCATGGACGAATTTGTTGAATCTTTGACAATTCCTGGACACTGCACTCAAATACTTAAAGCTAGGCGGTTAAACAGGAAGAATAAAGTTGACGGTAATGTGGTTTGGGAACCTACGCAAATGGTGGTCTTGACTTTTCGAGGTCAAGAATTACCTCAACGTGTGTTCTCATACTATTTCTCGTTATTAGTTGAAACTTACCAATACCCTACCATACAATGTATGAACTGCTGCCGCTTCGGGCATATTAAAGCACAGTGCCGCTCAGTCCCGAGATGTTACCGCTGCGCTCAACCTCATAATGGGGATGAATGTAATATACAAGAATCTAATTCTTCATGCCTGTATTGTTCTGCCCGACACTTCTCAACTAATAGAAGCTGTCCAGAACAAGAAAGACAAAAATGTATAAAAATGACAATGTCAAATGAAGGTATCTCATATCAAGAAGCCAGTGTCCGAACCCCTAAACTAGGAAAATCTTTTAATCATGTAGTAAAGGAAACTGTCCCAACAGATGCCTTTAGGGCCTCTCAGGTTCTCACACCAGGAGTCAACTCAAACACACAGCATCATTCTTATAGAAAAGTGGAAATTCGTAACCCTCGCCCCCGTGCCCCTCTAGATAAGTCTTATGACAGATCAGCTCATCAAGCCTTAATTGCTACTGAGCGATCTTCAATACCTAATGGGTATGCTCTCCAAATGTCGCAACCATCCTCCCAATCAAGCGATCAGTCACAAAATCAATTGTTAGCTCAACTGCTAACAATAATGATAACTATCATATCTCAAAACTCCATCAACTTACCGTCCCACGTTGCCCAAATGGTGTCCCAACTCACAACTTTAATAGAAAATAATGGATCTGTCCACAATTCTCCAGTGGAATTCCAAAAGTCTTCGTCCGAAGACGCATGAAATATACTATTTAATTAAAAAGTATGCTCCCGTCCTGGTGGCCATTTCGGAGACCTGGTTGGTTCCCGGATCTCATTATAGAGTTTCGGGTTACTCCTGTCTCAGGGATGACCGCCAGGATGGGTACGCTGGGTGCGCATTACTAATTAAGCGCAGCTTAACCTTCTCCCAAATAGCTCTACCTGCTCACAGCCCGGATATTAACGCCGTTGCTGTTCGAACTTTTGATAAATCTTTTCTATCTATATATATCCCTAAACCCCACTCCTCATTAATCCCAGATATTTTATTGATTATCTCATCGCTTCCGTCCCCAGTTATTTTAATGGGTGACTTCAATGCACATCACACCTCTTGGGGCTCGGCTAACTGTGATCTATTTGGGTATTCCCTCTTGGACGCTTTTGACGAAGTTAACCTATGTGTTGTTAATGATGGTTCACCAACTCGTAGAGTTCTTCCATCACAAAACCCTCGAAGTGCTGTAGATCTCACTGCTTGTACCCCATCCCTCTCTTCCTCTATTTCCTGGGAAGTGCTTCCCATATCTTACGGTAGTGACCACTACCCCATTTTATTAAAAATTTATCATAGAGTCTGCCCAGAAATGTCCCTAAACCCGCTTCTTAAATACAGACTCTCAAGAGCTAATTGAGATTCTTATTCTTCTTCCCTTGATCAGAAGTTAAATTCAATTTCCATAATATATAATCATGAAGACCCACTATCATACTATGCAAAATTCATAGAATGTATAATTGCTTCTGCAGATGAACACATCCCTCTGAAAAAGCCTAGACATAACCTCTCTTCGCCACCTTGGTGGGATTGTGAGTGCACATATGCAGTACAGACCCGTAATGAAGCTGAAATAACATACACAGCTTGCATGACTTTGCATAATTTTCTTATATATCAGCAAGCAGCTGCAAAAGCTAGAAGACTACTATCTTCCAATAAAAAAAAGGGTTGGATCAGTTACTGTCAAACTTTGACACCTACAACTCCTCCTTCTTTAGTTTGGAAGCAGATTCGACGTTATAGAGGTTTCTGTAACTCATTAAATATTTCTTCTAATGATTCATCGTCTTGGTTAGAGGCCTTTTTAAGCAGACTTGCTCCACCATATGTTCATTTAGCACTGTCTTTTAACATGCCAAATACCATTCCCCCATCCTCAGGAAATATGGAGTCTCTGTTTTCTTATGACGAATTGCAGCTTGCTCTAAATGGTTTGTCTGATTCCTCCCCTGGCGTAGATGGAATCCCTTACTCTTTCCTAATCAGATCATCAGAACAGTCTAAAAGAGTTTTATTAGGTCTCATCAATTCTTTTTATGAACATGGCATTGTGCCAGAGTCGTGGACTACACAGATTATTATCCCTCTCCTGAAACCAGGTAAAGATCCATCAGATCCTAATGCTCGTCGACCCATTGCCCTATCAAGTGTCCTAGCCAAGATCTCAGAAATCTTGATCAAAAATAGGCTGGAATGGTTGGTCGAAAGTAGAGGACTTCTTGCCAAATCTCAATTTGGTTTTCGTAAGGGTATGAGCACATATGATGGGCTTAGCATTTTAACGACTGAAATATTAATAGCTTTTAAAAAGCAGGAATACCTTGTAGGTGTATTTTTAGATATTACCTCTGCATATGACAACGTGCTGCTTCCAGAACTCAGAAACAAACTCTTACAGCTGAGTATTCCTGTGAGGATGGTTCGTTTCATATGTTGTCTAATAATGCAAAGAACTGTCATAGTTAGAACACAAAACTTTTTATCTGGCCCACGAACAGTATGGAAAGGTTTACCACAGGGATCTGTACTAAGCCCTATTCTTTATAGCCTATACACCTATGACTTAGAACTGTCTGTTAGCTCGTTCTGTCATGTCCTTCAATACGCTGATGACCTAGCATTATACCTACCTACTAAGAACATACTAGATGCTGAGCATAAATTAAAATCCGCTATGCAATACCTGGGAGAGTGGCTGTTCAATCATGGTCTTTCCATTTCAGCTGACAAAAGTAGCATTGTAGTGTTTACCAAGAAGCGGTATATCCCAGGTCTAAACATAACAGTTGAAAATGTAAACATTCCTCAGAGCGATACAGTAAAATTCCTTGGAGTTTGGCTAGATAGTCGACTGACAGGCACACCTCATTCCAATTACGTTGTTTCAAAATGCGAGAAAAACATAAACATCCTACGCTCTCTGTCAGGAGTATGGTGGGGTTCTCATCCTTACTGCCAAAAGTTGCTGTACAATGCAATCGTTCGTAGCCATTTAGACTACGGCACATTCTTATTAGATCCAGGAAATAAAACATCTACCGACAGATTATCGAAAATACAGTCTAAATGTCTTCGTATAATACTGGGTGCCATGAAGTCGTCACCAATAAATGCTATGCAGGTGGAATGCGTGGAGCCTCCCCTGCATCTACGGAGACAATACCTATCAGATAGGTTTTTCTTCAAACTAGTTCAAAACAGTGAACATATCCTTCTTCACAGAATTAAAAGCCTTTATGATTTATATAGATCACAAGGCTATATTTCTGATAACAAACTTCCATGCATAGTTCGCAGTTTTCTGAAATATTCCCAACTTTCCAGCCCTGTTGTCCAATTTCCTATCATACCACTATTTTTAATAAGTTATGAATCATTGATTTTTCAACCTACAGTAATTCTCAATTTTGGCATAGATAAAGATACCATTAATCCCTCCCATAAGTTCAGTGAGATAATTGACAGCAAATGGAAGAATTGGCTAAAAGTTTATACTGATGCTTCAAAATTATTTAAAGATAAAGATGTGGGTACTGCTGTGTGGATACCTAGATATAAGATAATTATTAGTAACAAATGCCCGTCTATGTCATCAGTATTTACTGGTGAAGCTGTAGCTATCTTAGAATCTATACTGTATATTAAGTCTCATAATATAAACAAAGCCCTAATTTTTACCGATTCAAAGAGTTGCCTCCAGGCAATTATGGCTAATCAATTTAAATCTAAATCAAGATTCCCCATAATATTAAAGATAAAAGAAGCGCTATATTACTGTTACCAAAGCGGGTTAAGTGTAATTCTGGCATGGATACCAGGCCATATAGGCATCCCAGGAAACGAGACTGTCGATTCATATGCTAAGCAGGCTTCCACTCTTGGGAACGAGGATCACTATAAAATTTACGCTCACGACCTTACTATCGTTTGTGAAATCCAGATGCGTCAGGCGTGGGATAAAATATGGCAACAATCCAAAACCATCAAAGGTAAATTTTATAGTGAAATACAAAACTGTATACCAACAAGACCATGGTTTTTCAAATTTAAAAAGATGGACAAGAGGACTACCTCTATAATTTGTCGCCTGCGGTTGGGTCACTCGTGTACCCCGGTATTTTTAGCTAAAATCCGAATACGAGATCACTCATTATGTGAGTGTGGCCTGGACGATGGCAATACGGATCATATATTTTTCGACTGTCCAAAGCTGAGTTACTCTTTGTATAACAAACTTCCCCCAGATATCCCTCTCCCTGTTAACTTCAATAGTCTATTGTCACTTGTGTTTACTCCATATGTATATATAATTGGTAAATGTATTTCAATTAATAAAATTAAGCTATGAATAACGTGATGGCGTATATTCTAGATGTATGTTTATGTATATATTGTTATGTAGTTAGATATTATATTTGTTTGATCGTACATGTCATATGTTGTCCTAAGTTCTATTAAAAGTTATCCTGAAAGAAAAATTAAGCAACCGATCACTTGTTAATTATACCGATCAGTCTCTTTCGTTTGTTTCCCACTCTATCCGTGCGACTCGTCATTGGCGAAATTGTGGCAACACCACAGAAGCCACCCACAAAAAAGAAGTTGAAGTTGAACAAAGTGAAAAGCTTCTCTTGACCATCGAAAAGATTTATGACCACTTCAAAAGCACATACAAAGTTTCCAAGCATGGGAGGTCATATGAAGATCCAACAAACCAAAGGCCACACCATCCTTATGTTGAATTTAAAATGAACTCATCTACTTTGGAGGAAAAATATTTCCGTTACAAAAGAAAACATCTAAATCAGCTCCAGGCCCTGATGGTATCCCATATATGTATAAAAAGTTTCCATTGGTTCGTAAACATCTCTTAAATACCTTCATGCAGATCTGGTCAAGCAAGCAAATACCAGTAGCATTTGGAAAAGCAATTTTTATCCTCATTCCAAAAAAAGATGAAGTAACTCATCCAAAAGGTACTAGGCCGATTGCATTAACTAACACAATATCCAAAATATTTTGCTCATTGCTACAAACTAAACACAATTTATGATCAACAATAGGTATTTCAGGCCCAATCACCAGAAAGAGCTTTTGCCTGGAATTTCTGGATGCCTGGAACACAATACTCTACAAGCGGAAAGTTTAAAGGACGCCAGAACACATGAAATGCAATTAACAGTGTACTGGATAGACTTAGAGAACGCGTTTGGTTCTGTGCAGCACGAACTGCTGTTGTTCGCAATGAAATGGTATAACTTTCCAAAGGTAGTCAGTAACATCATCGCATCTTATTACTCCCAATTAAAATTTGTCTTATCATCAAAAAATGGACATACTTACTAACAAATTGCAATACAATGTGGGTTAGTTCCAAGGTTGCTGCTTGTCACCAAAAGCATTTACAAAATCGAAATCCGAGCCTTACTCCATCTTAGGCGCAGCTCCCGACTGGACTCTTTTGATGGACACATGAAAAACACCAAAACTTCCTGAGGATGATGGTGTTTCGTCACCCAGACTAGACATATTTCTATACTCAAAATACCTAAATCGCATAGTTCTTATAGAACTTACTGTGCCGTGGGAAACAAATATACCTAAAGACAACACAATAAAAACTAACAAATATTATGACTTAAAGACATGGCATAACTTCGTATTCGTGTATATACAAAGTTATGCCATTCAAACACGAGCAAATTTAAATGTGTGGGTTGCTGATTTCTTAATACAGGATAACTCTCCTTGGTGTTGGTGACTTTGGTACCGCGCGAGCGCTCTTCGAGGACGGACCTACATATGGCAGTTTTCCCTCGCTCCGATCGCACGACGTACACGAAATATAACGCTCACTGCAATGTTTTGTTCAAATGATTAATATTTGAGTCGTGTTACCGTTGACCCACTGATTGATATAATTGTTCTGAGTTGTATGTGTTTGTGTGTCAAAGTCATATTTGGCAAAAGTGAAGGGTGTTTTCCGGCGACTATGGAAAAACTCAAAAAACATGAAGACGTCGCCTGTCGAATAGAAATAGATGGCGTAGCTCTCAAACGGTAAGGGCTCACTAAGGGGTGTTAAAACCAACGTCATTGGGAATAAGAAGAGTTGACAAAGAAATAATAAAAATAAGAAGAAGAGTAGTCTGTCAAACGAGCAAATGTCATTCTCCATATTGAACTAGGTTATTTTCCCTACATTTTGAGTGTACGGAAAGTTTCTATGCGACTTTATACTGAGTTTGGCGTTAATGCCTTTCAGTAATGCATTTATACAGGCTGCACATACATACATGTATCTAACTAGTTCCCACCAGCGTTTGATAAAAGAAATGATTTTTATTTGTGGCAGTTTATTTTATTCATTAAAAAGAAAACTAATAAATCAGGATTTTTTAATTTTAATTTATTTGACGTGTTTTTTTAATATGCTATCGTCACTATTGACCTAAAGACAATACTTAAAAAGCTGGATGCTTTGCCTATCATTCATTGCAGTGGAATCAATGTGCGGTAAATTTCTTACACACATCTTCGAATAAATAATAGATACTGACTGACACACAAAGAGGAATGAAGAGAATCAGCCAAGAGACATTCCTTGTATGCACAGTCAAAATTTTAAGGGTACAAAGGTAACGTACGTACATACTTTTGTTATGCTTGAAAAAGTATTCCCCGATTCTAATTTCAAAATAGACCCCCTAATTCCTCTATTTATTGAGCGTTTGAAAATAATAAACCTCAAATCACAACTAACTGAAAATTTTGAACTTGAACATCATTCGTAGGTTTTTATACTATAAATTATTTTTTCCGTAATATATTTCAACAAAATATTTCATATATATTTTAAAGCTCAACACCTATTTGAGTTAAATCAAGTTAATTAAAATCAATGAGTTGTAATATATATCATATAATGCCTTTATTAAACAAAATACTATGAACTATATACAACACTACAGCTACTACAATAAAAGCATTTAGACACCTATAAGTCATAGCAGACTCATAGGCAGTCCAAATGCTCCAGCCCACTCCCAGTTGGCAGCGTGCCCAGCATGCTGGCAGCATTGCCCCGTTGAATTGCAATGCTTATTCGTTGAGCCAAATATGTGCCAGCATTTTGATCACGCGTCGCATCGACCAAGCGCTCAGATAGGTTTTGGAAAATACGATGAGCTCCCGGTCCCCACGGACCCAACGTCTCTACACCAAACGGCTCAAATATGTAACCCATACCGAGGTTAGCATATTTGCGCCGCTTGAGTTGCTCCGCCGAAGTAGCCGCAGCGCCAGCCCTCACGTTGGTTTCAGAAAGATGTGACGGCGCTAAAGTGTCCACGCACGTAGCGTCCCACACTAAGGGCCGTCCTAACTTCCACGGAACCAGAGTCATGCCGTCAGGTCTTTTACCATCGTCACGCATCAGACCATTCGGTTCGAGAATAGCTGGAACATTGGCGCTGGTAAAAGCCCGGCGAATGATATCGTTAAGGCTGGCGTGGCGGGAAATTCGACCAGCACTTCGAGAGCAGGAGAGGCCATGGTGACCGAGTTGATCAACTGCAGTACCACACTGGCAGTGATGTGCAACACAACACCTTGCACCCAAGCGTAAGCTAATAGCTAGACGAAAAGCGGATGGATCTATAAGGCTACCAGTTTTGTAAGAAGGAATGGCCTGTAACCAAAGACCGGATTCCCACACAGAAACAGCGAGAATACGAGCACGATCTGCGATGCTAGAACACGTATTTAAAAGATCTTTCCGTGTTAGCTCGCATAGGGGCCGATCCCACTGTTTCTGAGATGACAACATTTTTGGGAATTCAGTATTTCGACAAGCCAGTCTCCATGTGTTTTTGGCCTCAGCCAGATATGCAACATCGAAAGAGCCTAAAGATCGTGCAAGAATTTTTTCTACTAATTTGTGTGTACTGTGTACAGAAGACAAAAAAGCTGGTAATGCCACACTAGAAATTTTGCGTATCCCTATGCCCCCCAACCTCACAGGGAGGGAAGCTTGCACCCAAGCCCTATCATCCATCTCAACATTCAAAACCGACACTAACGTATCTTTTACTAAGATGTCTAAGCTTAACAAAAGCTCACTGTGTTGCCACAGCTGACAACATCTTAAATAGTATGTAAATTTAGGAACGAAAAGGCAAAATCTTATAATTGTAAAAGCCATATGGGCGTTAATTTTGGATAATCTGCTAGAAGCATTTCTAAACTTTTGAATTTGTTCTTCGACAAATGGTGATAAAGATTCGTTAAGAATCGGTGAACCCAAAAGACGAAGCGAACTTTTTTCTACTAATTTTATATTAGGCGCAAGTAAGTTGAATTTTTCAATAATCGAAACTTTATCCGGACAAGTATCACAAACAAAAAGTTCACATTTAGAAAAATTTAGTTCAAGGCCAATAACACGAAAATCGTCTATAAGTACTCGCAAGTCATCCAAAACCGTGTTCGCATCGCCTCCTAAGGTTCCGTCATCCAAATACCAAACGTTAAGTTTTGATTGGAGACGTTGAATTATTGAGTGGATCGCAAGGCTAAAAATGGCTGGTCCCAGAGGATCACCCTGTTGACATCCTACGGAAGATAAAATAACGTTATTTTGGTATGTTAATTTTGACGGTTTGCCGTAGCATTGCCAAAGAAAAGGGTATAATTCCGGAATTTTATCTTTCACTTCAGTCAAAAGAGTGCCTCTATCTAAAGAGTTGAATGCATTTTTAACATCCACCTTCAAAAGCACATCTCCACAATTTTGATCAAGAAATGTGCGAAGTGAATGTACAGCAGCCTCACAGCCACCCTGTGAACCAAAACCGAGTTGCAGTGGTTGAAAAAGATTACTTAAAAAAGCAACCTTTTTCCTACAACCGCATTTGGCTGTGAGGCGACGATAAGTGGTGCCTACTGCTATAGGCCTAATACCACCATCTTTTTTATTTAGGGCACATAAATTCGCACCGTACAGAATTTCGGTAATTTCATTGTTGACCTGACCCGACAACATCAAATTAACCAAAGCCGTCACATCCCTTAAAAGTGTCTCGCCTACCTCACCAGAACTAAAAGATAAAATATCTTTTAAGTGCTGAGGCGTGAGGCCATCAAGGCCACCGGCTGAGCCACTTAAAAAAGATGCCACGGCTGCAGAAACATCCTGTGGGGTCACCTCAACAATGTCTTGTATAGGAGATTCGGGAAGGTGGAGACCTGCAGTTGCAGGCGGATGCTTTTCAATTAGGGAATTCAACGTATCAGATGTAAAAGGAGCGATTGTATCACTCGAAAACAAGATGCGTGCCGCGTTTTTAATATCACCATCAGTAATTTTGTTTTCTACTATTTTAATAGTAGCTGAATCGAAATTATTTGTTTTTGTATTCCGCCGCAGAGGCGGAATGATTATAGTTGTGCCAAAAGATTGCTCTTCCCGTGCCCTGTATTTCACGCAGTTTTCCTTTACTTTAGTAGTAAGTGATTTTTTGTTAGACGGATCAAAATTCAAGTGAAATACGTGGTACGGGAATGCTAGAAGATGCTCCCAGGCTTGCGTTGTATTAGTAGCCAAGACGTTTTTAATGGAACAAGATAAAGATTGGGCAACAGAAATTCTTGCACCCCGAGGTATGCGTTTTAATAAAGGAATGTTATTTTTGTACGAGCTTAAAACATCCCAAAACGGTTTGGTAGGCGTAGCAGGGCTCGCAACACTGCTACTACTTACGTTTTGATTATTAATTGGTGCCGAAAGGGGAATTTCTATTTGTTTATGACACCTTGTTTGGTGAATTTTGAGGCCTTTATGACCTTTGAAATAACGAGCCTGGGGGCACTGCGGACACAACATCTGGCTATCTTGCGATACAAAGATCCCCGTTACAGCATTCATAGTTGGGGCACAAAGCATTGTTTACAAAATAAAGCAAAGCTTATCTTAGAATCTCTAGTGTGACGTCTCAACCCGGATGAAGGCTCGCGTCAACACCGTCGTCGTAGTGCGCGCGCCGGTGTCGCAGGCAGCGTTGCCATGGAAACATAAATAACTGATTAGAAATTAGCTCAACAAGAAATGTCAAAAAGCTATTGAATAAATAAGCTAATGAAAATAACTACAGAGGCCCAAACGAGCCCCATAAACAATACCTCGCAAAATTCCACTAGGAAGAATGCGGGTGATGGGCAGAAAATGCCTATCTACTATCTGAAAATAAAATTAATTATTTTTTGAAAATAAATCTGAAATTTACTGACCTGTCACGTTGATTGTCAAGTTGTTTTTTTTTTATCATATAATTAAATTTTATTATTATTACTACTTTGTTAGAACTACTTATACGCGATTTAATCAGTCTCGGACCCATTCCTCTTTTGATTTTTTGGCCGTAGTCACATTTGGCCCTTATAAAAGTTCTTTAACGTGCCCACTGGACCGAGTGGGTAAGTGGTGCAAAAATTTTTTTTATAATTTTTGATTCAATTTGAAGTGCCCCTCCGTCCCGCAACAACATATTTCACTATTGTTACTAAAAAGGATACAAAGAACGCCAAGAAGCATTTAAAGAACTTAATTTTGCCATTTTTACTAACTATAGATATTATATCTCAGCTTATGTGAAATAGTCTTCGCTAGGACTAAGCGTGGGGTTTATCAGACGCGATCTCTAAAGCTTACATATAAATTCAATGTGTCTCAAACGATACGGTGATTTTGCCTAATGGATCACAGAATCATCATCGATAAATTCGATCTCGTTTTTTTCTTGAATCATCGGGTTTTATTGACGTCCACTTCCTGGATCGACGCTTCTTGAAGAAAGAGTTTATCGCAAGGAGTCCTATTCCATGAAGTCGACCAGCCGCTGGCTCTCAACTCATCGCTATTCCTTTCCGCTAACTTTTTGTTAAGACCCCCTTAAGAATGGTGAAGTATTTTTCGGAGGAATGTATGGCTTCAGATATCTCCTATAGCTTCAGATATACATAGCCACTACTTCAGCGTCTGTGAGTTTCGGGATCAGTTCGTAAACGTACGTATAACGGTGTCCTGTCATTATCTCCGCACTTATGATAATCTCATGACATCCCAACGTAACTTGTTCAGTTCTTCCTCCAGCTAGACAATCTTGTGGTCGTCTCTGAGCGTACGTATGTTATGTGTTGCCAGGACCAAATGTCGTCGTTTTAAAGTTGTATTTCGATTAACAAATAAACACGTAAGTCTTTTGTCTCCATATGCCATTAACGCAAGGGTAAATGTGCCCCCCGTGGGGTGCCGGGTTAGAGTTGCACCTCCCCATATCATCCCATGGGTGTCGAAAGAGGCGATTATGGTAAAATGGTAAAAATACTGGAAGGGGCACCAGCGCCTTCTAAAGAACTGCCACTTTACACTGCGACCCTCAAGACTGCCAAGCGTGGCGATTATGGCAAATACCCCCTTAATAGGGAGGCTGTGTTCAGCAGTGGACGATCCGGCTGTTACAGTAAATGTAATGGTAGGATATAGTGGACGAAAAGGCTTAGGGTGGGTTAGTTCTTCTTTGTTCGTGAAGCCGCGAGTCAAAGCTAGTTTTTAATAAAAGCACAAACCATCGTTTCTATTTTTCTGGTCTCTTAATACGTATATATGGTTGAAGGGTTTTAAAAGCTCTACTTGGTAGCAGAGCTTTTAAAACGCTTTTCAACTTCTGAAATGATGCTTTGCTAAAGCAAGAGAAGAATTAAGTAACACGAACAAAATACAATGTTTGCTCTATTTTATACCGACTGCCAAAACAATTCGATAACAAAAAACACGGCACACAGCCTTATTTTTGTTTTACTCCATTATTCCCCCAATTATGTACTGATTTTGCTGTTTTTTTGTGTGATGTATACCTCCAAGTTCCATTCAAATTTCATCAAAATCGGTTCAATAGTTTCATGTAATGGGCAATTTACTGAAAAATGTATATGTATACCTGGATGATTTAGTGGTCGGACTGTTATGTGAAAAGTATGAAATAACTTGTAGACGTTGGACCACGATAATGTGAAATTAGTGTTATGAATCAGCATGGTGCCGAATTCAACAACTATGTTCATACTTTTCAGTGTTTTAAAATAATTTTGTATCCCTTATAATCCCATATGCCGGTTAAAGTGATACAATTGGGGCACAAATTTTCGACTCGTAAGTGTAAGTGTCCATTGGCCGAATGGATTACGCATCCGGCGCAAAGTCGGAGGAAGCGGGTTCGGGAATCGAACCCGCTTCCTCCGACTTTGCGTCTGGAACAAAAAAAAATGTACTCCAATAATTTGTAAATGTGATAATTTTTGAGTTGTTGACAATTTTTGCGCTGAAGAAATATATAAAAGATACAGATCACAACAAAATAATTGCATATTATGATGGATCGTCGAATGTTAACACAGCCAGCGATAACTCACTCTTGTTTGTCGCAGCAACATGAGACCCGAGACTGGCTTTTTCGACGAGAGACTCTCGCTTGGTAACACTCGCACATTCTCTTATAGCCCAGTGATAAAACTATTAGAACTACACATAAGCTACTCGCCAACTCTTTTCTAGATTTTAGCGCTTCTCGTTCAGAGCCGGCGATCGGTCAAGTGCCTAACTATTATGTTACTTATTATAAAATATCCCACGAGAACATTTTTTGCACTAATTAAAATGACTCGATTTGAATTTCAACGTTTATATTAAAAGTGATGCTATTATAACATTATGTTATTTTAGTTTATGATTTTGTGTACATATTACTTATTTTCTGTAAATTGTAATGTTACAGAAGGACCCGAAATATGAGTGAGAAAAAGAGAAGGGACCAGTTCAACATGTTAGTTAACGAGCTGAGCTCTATGTTATCTACAAATAACCGTAAAATGGACAAATCTACTGTTCTTAAGTCAACAATATCATTTCTCAGAAACCACAATGGTGAGTAAAAATATTCAAATACTGTACTTCTAATGCTGTTAGCACTGTACACAAATAGAGCTATAGTGTCAATAATGAAGATAACTTATTGCTTGTTTTATTTATATATAATACTTATTTTTTATTAATACTGATACGCAAGCCTTTGACCGCATTCTCACCTGATGGTAAGTGATGATGTGGTCGAAGGTGTTAACAGGCTTAACCTAGAAAATACTGGCTCCCATAGACAGCTGGACCTACATACATTCTAAACAGTTGGCTAAATTAAATAGGCTCTAAAATCACTAAAATGTGTACTACTTTCAGAACCTTCTTACTGCAGCGGAGATTCTTGATAGCACGGCAACTAAATTTTTATGTAACTAAGCCACCAAGAAAAATAAAAATTCCAAACACTACATATAAATAACAATTCGTACGCTTAAAATATACACTATTAGGAAATTGTAAGAATTAAATTAATATTAATCATAAATAACCGTATAAAAGCAATACAAATGAAATTCACAAATTACATGATAAGTTCTTCTGCTATTAAAATCTGTCCTCCGCCCTTATGCAAGGCATATGTTATGGTTAAAGACATTGCTTTAAGGAAACAAAGTTGACGAATAACCTTTGGAAATTAATGATATTGATTTGCTTCCAGAAATTGTTGTTCGATCTCGAGCCCATGATGTGCAAGCAGATTGGAAACCACCCTTCTTAAGCAATGAGGAGTTCACATACCTCGTTCTCGATGCCTTAGAAGGTTTTATGATGGTTTTTTCTGTAACAGGGAAAATATATTATGTGTCCGAAGGAATCGCGTCGCTTTTAGGACACAACCCGGTAATTATTCATGTATACTGTCTTAATAGTATTGATTTTGATACTAAATTAATGTATAAATGACTAATTAATGTTGTTTTTTTATTCATGTTTCAGGTTGATGTGGTCAATAAGAATATTTTTGACCTAACGCATGAGAATGACCGCCCTCAACTGTATAATATTTTGCAAATGAGCTCCTCAACAACAGTCCATATTCAAGGTTAGAGTCTAATTTTTACTCTTTGTTATTAGATTTTTGCTAAAATATTTCAGTAAATATTGCATTCATACCTTCATTCTATGAAAATTTTAAATGTGCTTCTTGCTTAGTGTGTACATATTATTTTTTGCAGAAATTACTGTTTTTGTGTTATGTTGTAATTAGATAAAAAATACGGCTCAGCGCATGTAAGGGCATTATGTAACATTCTACGTCATATGGAAATATATTTTACTGTGACCCAGTATTTATTAAGTAGTTGCACATCGTACGTTGATCTATAATTCATTTATACTGCGCTAAAATGTTGACGAGAAGTGATATCCTAACTACTAATATGTACAGTCAAGAATGAGATTTTAAAGTTTTAGTCCACGCCGATCTCATCTAGTATTCTAAACAATAACGGTGAATAGTATCTTACTTAAAAAAACTTTTATTGCCTGGTTGTCAGTTTTTCGAGTGCCAAATTATTTTACACATCATTTTGTAATTTTTTAATACACATTACATATGTATCATTTGTAATAAAAAGGATAATACAATGTTCAGTTTCACATTTTTCAATTCACAACATGTTTGCTGTTAAAAAAAGGAATTTTGTTTTTTATAATGTTAAAAACGAAAATTTTCACTCAATTTCTCTGTATTCCGGCAGGTTAAGTTATTTTTCGAAACAACTAACGTATTTTAATTTTAACACTTTATCAATAGTTGAGCGGGAACGAGTTGGTTAGTAATTTTGTTTTGTTCACCGAATATTGTTTATTTTAACCTTAGATGTAAACTCCATGTTCACCCGGAACAGATATAGACCCTGGTAGGTTAAATAATTTATAATTTAATATTTTACAACATTAGACCAATGTTTTTGTGGACAAATTCAATATAGTAGGTATAAGGTACATGTATAAGGCAATCAATTTGCCCTTTCAAGATACGAATATATTAGTTTCGCCGAAATAAAGTGTTATAAGGTCACACATGTTATGTTAATATTCCTGTAATAATAAACTTAGGAGCGATCAGAGCATTCACCTCAGCAGGGAATCTATAACACGCTCGTTGTTTCTGATGCCCTCAATGCAGAGTGCGATAAGGCGTAGTGCTATGCACGGATGTAATACGTTAGCGAATAGTTGCTACATTGACTTGATGTATATTTTATCTATGTCATCTGACTAATGTGCATAGATTATAATGCGCTGCGATTGTTGGCAAGCCGTGCTTACCGATTTGATGTGAATGAAAACTGGATAATATAATCTCAATTTATGTTGCATGGTTTTTGTTACTTCTCATGATTAAGTCTTTGTACCTTAGCTAGACGGAGGACGTAGGTATACAATCATTGTACGTGGAACACTTATTATTTAACTTTTATAATGTGTCACCGTCTCGAGAAGTTAACGAAATGTGACCACTTGTAATGGACATCGAACCAAGAAAATATAAGAAAATTTTAAAATTCAGCAATAACATTTGACATTCTGTGATGACAAAGATTTATCCACAGCTACTAGTTTTATGCAAAAACGTTATCCGCTATGATATTTCTTCTTCAAGGTAAGTCAACATATGTCGCGTTATGAAAACTTGTCTTTTGGAATCTCGAAATTCCACAGAACTCATTTTGAAGAAGTCGTGTTGTATGACCAATATGTTCAGTTTTGGCGTGATGTCAATTGTGCGAATCATATTTTATATAAAATAAGGTTTAGCGTTAAGGTTTCCTGAGGCGTAATGCGAAAAAATACTCTTGTCTAGTTATTTTACATTATGTAGTACAGAAATGCTACATAATGTAAAATAATAATAGCTTTTTGACATGATTTTATATAAATGTACACAATTCTCTGCATGTTGCACAGCTTACAGTTTTATCTCGACTGATTGTCTTAAAGATACATCACAGAGTTTCAAATTATTTAGGAATTGAAATTCTTACAGATATTCAAGATATTACGAATAATAATAAATACTTTTAAATAATATTTAAATAAAACACTTAAAAAAGCATAAAATTATATATCTAGTGACAATTCCGCCTAATTTTCCTGTCATCTACGTGACGTCACAAACATCACGCAGCCTAACCGGAAGAATACCCGACTAGTTTCGCTTCTAAACGAAGCATCTTCAGGAGGTCTTGACTCACCGAGCGCACGATCGAGAAATGTGTTTTATTCAATGAATGTGTTTTATTTAAATATTATTTAATGTTTTTTAGGAAACTTTTAAAAGTATTTATTATTAAATATGGATTTCCGCAAAGTAACGCCTGAATCTATTCATTATATTACGAATACATTCCTTTCCGCCAGAGTGTTCAATTTGAAACAAATACATGAAGCACGTCTAGAAAAGTTGGAGACAGCTATTTCCAACTATTTCCTATGTGAACGCTGAGCGAAAAACTACTTGCATGAATAGTAGTTAAAAGACGTGAAGCATACATACGTCGCTAACACATTTTTTTTACACCTTACAGGTTAGCCTTTGACCACTATCTCAGTCTGATCTGATGGTAAGTGATGATGTGGTTGAAGATATTGTTCATGCTAACCAAGAATTACTGGCTCTCAATTATTGCTGCCGGAACCGTTGGGTGCTTGCCAACAGATTTTCTACTTGAGGTTGATAGCTAGCCAGGCGGTCATTCACAAAATGCCCTACCACCACGCTATAACGATTGCCAATCTAAGACAACAACCGAGACCGATGACTTTACGTGCCCTCCGAAGCACGGTAGCGCTCAATAGTAATGTCACTAGCGGTCACCCATCCAAGTCATGACCCCGGCGGACGTTGCCGAACTAAACTGATCGGTTAAGAACGGCTAAGTAAACTACGCTACGAGCGCTTCATGCAAAAATATTGTTTGATTATGTTTTGAACACTTGTGTTCAAATTCACTCAAACGTTCCCATTTGTCAATGTCCCGCTAATATATTATTAATATTACCTCTACGTACACAATTAAATCAATTAACATGAGACAAACATTGACATTTAAAAGTAACGATTGCCAATGAATATGGACAACGCTTCCGCAGTGGGTCCATGGTTTGAATCCTGCCACGGGCTTTTCCGCAAATATAAAACCTAAGTCAAGTATTCGTGCTGTTCTGTATTTTAGCGAAAATACATTTTTTAGTTGTAATGTCCCTTTGTTTTCCCTTGTGTCGTAAAAGCAGAAATAATGTACTAACCCCACATGAGTAAGAAAGACGACGTAAGGAAGTTTTTTTTTTTTTTTTTTTTTTTATAATAGATAAGCATGCATTTGACCGCTGCCTCACCTGATGGAAAGTGACGACGCAGTCGTCTTCTTGAAGAAGAATGATATTATAATTATAGAAATTCATAGCTAATATATTATTCAATTCATGTGATTCCGTGTAATTCATTGAATATTATCACTGTCACTACATAGTATAAAACAAAGTAGCTTCCCACTGTCTGTCTGTCCCTATGTATTCCTAGATCTTTAAAACTACGCAACGGAATTTAATGCAGTTTTTTAATAGATAGAGTAATTCAAGAGAAAGGTTTGTATGTATAATACATGCATAATATAGTAGAGAAAAACTGATAATTTTAGAGGTTTCTAATGTGATGTCGTAAATAACACATTGTTTGCGCTTACATTGCAAACGCTTGCTGAATCCTACGAGATAGATCAAAATAATGTACTACAGTATTGTACACCTTAAAAAGTTCTACAAAAAAGTTAATGTTTAAATTTATCTCTTAGGGATAACCCACAATAACCATTTTTTATCCTTTACTTTTTACGAGAAGTAATGGCTTATTTACGAAACGATTTTTAGCAGTTTTTAAACAGCGTTAATCCTTATCCAATTAAGTACCTTAAACACATTGTGCATTTAATATAGATCAATATGGCCCTTTACAGCATGTATTTTAAATGAATATTTTCGAAGATATTACAGATTATTTAGTATCAGCATTGCACCCGTGCGAAGCTGGGGCGGGTCGCTAGTACTATAATAAGAAAGAAAAGGGCCGTTATTTTTATGACCCCAATATTTTTCTTTCGACATTTAAGAGTTAACAAAGTCACGTTGACGATTATAATGGCACATTTTGTATTACAAAAAAGTTCTTGCAAAAAAAACAAACTGTAGGAAAAACGTTGAAAAGCTTTCGTCTATTTTTAGCACCATTGTTATTATCCCTTCTGTACTTGTAAGACTTCACAGGGTAACTTTCCTTGTGTTGTGTTGAAAGAATTTTGAGGATTTAGTTATTGTATATAGGAATACATTTACCTTTAATATGATATAAGTCTACGAATAAATTATAAGTCAATTTATTCGTAGATATAAGTACTTTTTAAATCGGAACTGAAACAAAACACAACTGTATATGATTTAATTAATACATACCATTCGAATAAACTTATGTGTGTACTTAAGTAAATTTTGAAGCAATGATGGCCGAGCTGTAATAGCTTTGGATTGCCGTGCCGCAGGTTCTTTGTTCGATACCCACCGCTGGCTTGAACTTCACCGCATGGTGGAAGGGCATTTTGCGAATACTCGCCTGGCTAGCTACCACCCTTAAGTAGAAAAACTGTCGCCAAGCACCTAACGGTGTGTCCGGCAGCTGTCCTTGAGAGCCAGAAAAATTACAGGCACATGAGACTTTTAACAACACAGGCGCAGTGCAATTCGTCACATGACGAAATGTATTTGTTATAGGCAGGGGACAATCCTCAGCTATAAACAAATATATGATAACGAATTGAAAACTTCTTTTAAATAAAAAATATTCGTAATTTTTGTACATATTGGTTGTGTATACATTTTTATTCTTACGAATAGTTACTATCTGATGAGTCTTAGCAAAAGAATATGAGATTTTTTTATAAAGAATATGTATTTATTATTATTTTTTATTGCTGATAGGTAACCCTTTGACCACAATCTCACCTGGTGGTAAGTGATGATGAGGTCGAAGGTGTAAACAGGCATAAACCTAGAATGACTGGCCCTCAAGGACAGTTGCCGGTACACACCGTTAGATGCTTGGCGACACACTTGATACTTGAGGATGGTTGATAGCCAGGCGAACATTCGCAAAATGCCCTACCACCATGCGGTGAAGCCCATGCTCGCGGCGGGATTCGAACCATGGACCTGCAGCGCGACAGTCCATAGCCAATGCCACTGAGCCATCACTGCTTTAAATCTAATCTAATTTCGGGTAATTGATACAACTGCTTGCACTTAATGTACATAACGGCTTATTTGTAACTTGTTGCTCAAATCACATTTACCCTACCATATTAATTACTATTGTCATCCTTAGTTGTAGCAAGAGGTCATTACTGAAAAATAAATTTGTAGGTTAACAGCAATCCATCTGTACACATTTCGTCTGAATTGGATGTAAAATAATTATATTATAGCCTAAGAATAAATGAGTCATGGTAACTAAACGTAGTTTGATCATAATTAAGATAACATTGGAAACTGTTTATTATATTTATGATGTTTATATGCGTTATTCTGACCTCGAATCGTCTTTCAACTGTTGTTACTTCGATATATGGAGAAACTTATATATCTAGGTAAGAGGGTTCCAAGTCCAGAAGACATTTGGATGGGTACCATAATGGTAACCCCTCGTCTATGGTACTATACTCTGTCATATACCCTGTCGGCCGCTCAGCTCAGCGCTCAGTTTGAAGCGCTCGTAGCGAAGTTTACTTAGCCATTCAGAACCGATCAGCAAAGCTAAGCAACGTCCGCCGCGGTCATGAGTTGGATGGGTGACCGCTGGTGACATTACTACTGAGGGCTTCCGTGCTTCGGAGGGCACGTTAAGCCGTCGGTCCCGGTTGTCTTAGGATGACAGTCGTTAAAGCAGGGTGGTAGGGCATTTTGCGAATGCCCGCCTGGCTAGCTACCACCCTCAAGTAGAAAATCTGTCGCCAAGCACCTAGCGGTGTGTTCCGGCAGCTGTCCTTGAGAGCCAGTAATTCTAGGTTAGTCTGAACAAAATCTTCGACCACATCATCACTTACCATCAGGTGAGATAGTGGTCAAAGGCTAACCTATCAGGCATAAAGAAAAAAGCTTTTTATTGCTGTTTCTATTGACGGGGAAGCCTGTGAAATCACGGGTAGATTTACATCTAATATATCTGGTGATGCACGCATTACAGTGCTGTTTCCAATTACTTTGTTACATACTCTTTTGGAGCAGTCTCTTTTAGATGTGGGCGGTGACATACATACATAAAATCACGCCTATTTCCCGTAGGGGTAGGCAGGGACCACAGACTTCCACTTGCTACGATCCTTACATATCTCTTTCGCCTCACCTACACTTATCAATCCTTTCATACATAAGCGTCGGTTTAGGGTACTCCTGATCTGGCCTTTTTTCAGAACATCTTCTGTGTTCGGTGGGCGGTGACGATAGTTTAATAAGCTGTAAATCTCGTTTTGCCACTTTATACCGTGGAAACAATTGAAAAGTCACTCGGTTGAGGTTCGATACTTTTTATGAAAAAAGTATTTACGAATTTGAATTTTAAGAAACATACAAAGAGTTTTTTTTTTCTGATAATACGCCAACAAAAGCTTTATTTGTCCATAGAATGTTCGCCATCTAATGTATCAAAGTTTGACAAAAATTTGATACATCAGTAGTATTATCCCTACGGCGCGGCGTTTTAAACAGTGCTGGTCACGATCACGTGACCGGTACTGTGGGTAACAATCGTTAAATCTAATACGAGTGGTTCGTCCCTCACAACATTCGTGTGGTTTTACCAACACGAGCGTCTGCTTGCACAATCGCATGTGTTCTTCTCTTCTTTGACGTGCAACGCTCTGGCGGCATCCGCGTTGCATTTATGTTTTGAAATCTTTATTATTTTCTTTCAAAACTTCAAATCAATAACGACAAAACATTATTTTTAGTGAATGTAACTGAACAATATTTTCGTAGTGAGTAACTAAGACAATTTTCTATAAGGTGGTTACATTCGCTAAGTCTATCAAAATTAATCAGGTGCTCGTTTATCGATTTTTATACGAAAACATGATGTGTTGCTCAAAGCGCGTTGCATGATGTAATGTGAGTGAGAGGCAGAGAGCGCGATATTGTAAATGCTTTCTCGCGTAAACCCTCGCGTAAATACGTCCCTTTGAATCATGCCCAAAATACTGATGCGAGCGGCGAGCCGAGGCGATTCACGAGCATACAGTTTATACATGCGCTCCGGCTCGTCACTAGTCTTGGCACTCGTGTGATTACACATAAATGCGAACTTAGAAAATTACATTATATTTTCTTATCCAAAGCTCGATCAAACTTGGTAGTGATGTATAATTTTCAGTGCGTGTGTTCAATACTTGGATGTCTTACTTCTTGTAAGAGCTTATACCAAACTATATACATTGTTTTTAATAAGTGTTTTTGTACCGTTTCAGAAAAAGAAATGGTGAGATTTAATATACACGTGAGGCGTGCGGGGTTGGATAAGCGAGATGCGGTCACATATGACCTAGTTACATTTAATGGACACTTCAGTAAGTACCTTATATAAATTAATTTTCCTGTTTTTCGGATATATTTACGTAAATGAAAAAAGAGTCCTGAAGTTATATTCAAAAAATAATTCAAAAAAACTCTCCAATTGCTACGCAAACTTATTTTCATAGAATATCTGGTAATGTGGCGAATTACATAATAAATAGTAATAAAAACTAAATATTTATACACAGAGGGATACAAGGAGCTTTTTATTTAACATTGTTTGTTACTGCTCTATCGTAAAAATGTTCCGGTCAGGTCAATCTTGGTACAATTATAGAATATATATATGAAATAAAAAAAAAAAAATTATAGATAAAAAAAAATTGGCCAATTGTGAATGGCGCTAAGAATCCCAAATGAAAAAAAGTCACACGGTACCATATTAGGGATTTAAAAAAGCTACCATACGGCCCAGAAGTATATGAAACAGCGAAAAACACATCAAACTTTGCTCAACAGCAAACCTTCAACGATATTTCTCCAACTGAAAAGAGGCAAACTTTCGAACTGTGGCCCAAACCATTGATATAAGTAAGACTTTCCACACTCCTTGAGTTAACAATCATCAACTTGAATAACGAAAAATGTTAAGGCGATATGTGTGGATAATGTACTGGTTGGACAAATTAAACATGTAGCAGTTTTCTGCATTTCTTATTTATGTTAATAAATATTTTTTTCTTTCCAAACATCCATTTACAAATATCAGTTTACTTATTACATTGTGGCATATACTGATACTTTGGTTCAAAGAATTTGTACTTCGATTCAACGTGGTAATTCTGTCAGCGTAAGGGGCATGCGTCAATAGTTTTTCACCATTCCCGCTCAGAGTTCCAGTCGGCTGTTTTAAGATTTTTATGGTTATAATTAACCCTGGTAATTCAACTGAAATGTCCGGACGAGCCTCAAAGTAAATTATTATCAGCAGGGCATAAGTTTCTCCGTCGCATTGGTTGCGAACTACACCAGTCGTAGCATAACAAACCATGCGCTGCTGATGTTAGCCTCTTGGTACGGTACTTTTACTCGTAGCTTACAACGTTTATCCTTACCGCGAATCTCATATGCGATTGGTATCAGCGTGGAACAAAAGTCTTCAACTCAATTATCACATTAAATGTTACAGAAACAAACATGGACCAGTTGGACAAAGATCTGGGCTGCGAGCAAGATACTGATTCAAGGTAATAAAATATTTATTTCTTAGGAAGACTTATACCAAACTATATACATGATGAAACAAAAATGCACGATACCATCTTCTCGTCCACATTTGGAGAGCTCTGGCCATAAAACCCGACAATTTAATTTAATGCTTTGTTTATAATATCGTCGGATTATAAAAAAAAAAACAAATAAAAATAATGGAAAAATGCAACTGGAGTGAAAGTAGCTTTACGATATTTAGGAATATATTTAACAGATTATGTTTATTAATAAGTAATTATTAATATTTGTTATTATAACACCAGTTATAGGTGTTATAATAAAACACCAGTATAAGGTGAATATTAATTCATCAACAATACAGCGGGGGATGGTGAAGAATCGATAACGGACTTCGTCGTAGTCTGCGTCGTCGTCGTCGTCGTCGTCTGCGTCGTCGTCGTCATTGTCGTCGTCGTCGTCGTCGTAGTATGCGTCGTCGTCGTCGTCGTCGTCGTCGTCGTCTGCGTCGTCGTCGTCGTCGTCGTCTGCGTCGTCGTCGTCGTCATTGTCGTCGTCGTCGTCGTCTTCTTCGGCGTCGTCGTAGTCTGCGTCTTCGTCGTCGTCGTCGTCGTCGTCGTCTGCGTCGTCGTCGTCGTCGTCTGCGTCGTCGTCGTCGTCATTGTCGTCGTCGTCGTCGTCTTCTTTGGCGTCGTCGTAGTCTGCGTGTTCGTCGTCGTCGTCGTCGTCTGCGTCGTCGTCGTCGTCATTGTCATCGTCGTCGTCGTCATTGTCGTCGTCGTCGTCGTCGACATTGTCATTGTCGTTGTCGTCGTCTTCGTCTGCGTCGTCGTCGTCGTTGTCGCCGAAGTATGCTTCGTCGTCGTCGTAGTCTGCGTCTTCGTCGTCGTCGTTGTCGCCGAAGTATGCTTCGTCGTCGTCGTCGTCGTAGTCTGCGTCTTCGTCGTCGTCGTCGTCGTCTGCGTCGTCGTCGTCGTCATTGTCGTCGTCGTCGTCGTCATTGTCGTCGTCGTCGTCGTCGTTGACATTGTCATTGTCGTTGTCGTCGTCTTCGTCTGCGTCGTCGTCGTCGTTGTCGCCGAAGTATGCTTCGTCGTCGTCGTCGTCGTAGTCTGCGTCGTCGTCGTCGTCGTCGTCTGCGTCGTCGTCGTCGTCATTGTCGCCGTCGTCGTCGTCGTCGTCGTCGTAGTCTTCGTCTGCGACGTCGTCGTCGTCGTCGTAGTCTGCGTCGTCGTCGTCGTCGTCGTCGTCTGCGTCGTCGTCTGCGTCGTCGTCGTCGTCATTGTCGCCGTCGTCGTCGTTGTCGTCGTCGTCGTCTTCGTCTGCGACGTCGTCGTCGTCGTCGTAGTCTGCGTCGTCATTGTCGTCGACGTCATCTGCGTCGTCGTCTGTGTCGTCGTCGTCATAGGCGTCTTCGTCTGCGTCGTTGTCATCTGCGTCGTCGTCGTCGTGAATGTTACTTACCTACATTAGTTTTCATTTCAAGTTTACGTAGGTACGTACTGTATTGTGTTGCAGCTACTTAGGTTTGCCGAATTCTGTTAAACCGCTACCGCGTCGCGCACAAAATAATTTTGTCGCAAGCTGCCAAAGACCGACTAGGCAGAATAGGTACACAAAACAGCTGTCTATTGTGCCTAGTATAGCAGTTCATTGACTTCGCGTAGCAATCGTGCGTGTGTGTGAATAGAGTACATACACCGTGTTCGTACACCGCGGTTGTCCTTGCTATTATTCCCAAAGCCAACGCGCCACAGCTTAAGCAACAGTGCATACTTTTTGTGTATGTAAAAATTAAACATGAGTGGACTACTTTCCGTTATCGATTCTACACCATCCCCCGCAGTATTCATGGTGAATTAATATCCATCTTATATATGTGTTCCTATCTGTTTATTACTAACCTATTCTAATGCTATCCGTGATGACCTATAATTGGCTTTATGTTTCTATTTGTTTATGTATAAGAAGTTTGTCCAAGCTGTTGGTCATCCATAAAAAAAAGAAGAAATTTAGTCTCCATTGTGCGCTCGCAGAGTCAAGACCTCCTTAGGATGCTTCGTGAAGAAGCGAAACGCGTCGAAAAATCTTCAGGGTTAGCGGCACGGCGTTTGTGACGTCACGTCGGCTTTACAGGAAAATGAGGCGGAACTGACACTATGATATATATCGATATGTATATCGATACATCGATACCGATACAACACCATAGCTCACTTGACAAATTTGAACAAAAGCTTTACATTTTCAAAAGGATGTTGGCAAAGTTGTTTTTTATGGCAAATTGGTCGTAAACGTGGCTCACCACTTTAATTTTATCATTTTCGATTAACTTTTAAAAATAAGTTCATACTGCTAATTATGGTGATCATAATGTGTACATGTACACATATTTGGGCATACCTTGGTCCGGCTCGTAAATGTTGACCTTTATCGTATGTGTTCTTTTAGTGATTGTATTCTGTTTTGTGTATCAATATAAATAAATAAATAATTAGATACTGATTTATGGTTGGCAACTTGAATAAAAATAAAGCTTAAAACCACGAATTCTGAATAATTAGCCTTCGCAGTTGCGCAGGTTTTGTTGTAAACAAAACTTTCGTGAAGACGTTTTTTTATGGAAGCCTATTTTTTTAAATGCTAGGTCTAGAGAAAAATATATTGGGAATTAAAAATTGATTTGTTTCTTTACTGTAACATCCGGATCGTCCACTGCTGAACACAGCCTATTAAGCCTGAACTATTAAGGGAGTATTTGCCATTATCCTCAAGCTTGGCAGGCGTCTTGGGGATCGCAGTGTAAGTTGACAGTTCTTTAGAAGGCGCTGCTGCCCACCTTCCAGTATTTTTGCCTTAGTCGCCTCTTACTGCACCCACGGGATGATTTGGGGAGGTGCAATTCTAACCCGGCACCCCACGGAGCTGATTTGTTTCTTTACCCTAGCGGTTTTTACTTATATCAACCTGTCTAATATGAAATATTATAGACAAGCTAAATACAAGAAAAACATTTTTACGATATATCGATATGTTTCTCCGATATATCGCAAAGTATCGATACAACACTAAGATATATTATATCGAAAAAAATATCATTACTTTTTTGTTTGAACATCCCTAATCAGGCTGTAGCAGTAATGCCGTGATTTAAACAAAGCCTTGTAGGGAAGAAAGACATACCACAGACGAAAAAGTTTTATATAACAACTTGAATGGTGCGCTATCTAGCGTTAAGTAGCGGCAAAATGAATTAAATTCAGGATTGATACATATTGTACTATTTTAAATTTAGTGCGATGTCTCAGCAGAATAACTTTTAGGATTCCTAAAACTAAAATAAGATATTTTTAATTAGGTAGTATAGTTAGTGAGTGTACAACAGAATTGCTGCCATTATCTGTGGTGAGCGCGCTGCGCGCCAATACAGAGTCCAATAACAGACTTTTTCATTTTGGCGCGTATTTCGTACATACGAATTTGAGTAATATTTTGTTGAATAATACTTTAGTAGCAAAAATGTCAAGCAACACCGACGATACTGATGAAAATTTAACTCCACCTGAAATAGAAACAGCTACGAAACTGACGAATAGTCTTTTGCCAGAAAAATCAAGAAAAGCGTATAGCCATGAGATTAATTAAAGTAGTGAATGCAACTGCATATAATTAGGCATTAAAACACTAGTGTAATCTTATTTTGATACCTGCGGCTCGTTTTATAAAACTACACTCATGTTTTATTACAGTTGCATAAACTACTATTAAAAGTTTGTTTTTATTGAATATGGATTTCCGCAAAGTAGGTAACGCCTGAATCTGTTCAGTATATTCCTTAAATATGTATATTGTAAAATCAGCAATAAATTCATGTTATAATATATTAAGATTATCGTTAAATATTAAATTTGAGTATTTACTTACTATGCAATATTTTAGAAATTTTTTGGCGAAATTTACGTTATCAAGCCCCTTGCTTTCAGTAACTTTTCCAGATAAAATGATATTTTAAAGTCGCGACTACCATGATCATGTAGAATGGTACTAAACCAAAAATAGTAAAAAACGTTAAAATTTTATTTTACTTGTACGATCAAATAGTATTAATTCAATAATAAATAAATAATTAAATTTATTTACAAATATGCTCCGAATCTCGCGTATTGATCAAGCCCAATAGTTTGCCCACATAGGAACAAAGAAAAAAAACGGTTTCCCGCCACATAAGTCAGTGTTTACCTTTGTATACTCAATATTAACAAATATTTGAAGAAAACATCAAATTAATATATTAATAAAACACTTAAAAAATACAAAAATATATCTAGTGACAGTTCCGCCTAATTTTCCTGCTAAGCCGACGTGAAGTCACAAACGCCACGCAGCCAAACAGGAAGAATTTTTTCGACGCGTTTCGCTTCTACACGAAGCATCCTCAGGAGATCTTGACTCTGCGAGCGCATGATCGAGAATTATCATTAAGTATGGATGGATTTATATTATTAAATATGGATTTCCGCAAAGTAACGCCTGAATCTATTCATTATCTTTGTATACTCCTTTTAGATTTTCTGAAGACAAAATTGTATAGCTAGACAAGCATCGACTTGTTGCAGTAACAAAAATAAATTTAAATTTTCAGGGTCCTTTTCCTGTGCACGGGAACGCTGCACACGCATCAATTGATCCGTGACGTGTCTCTCGTTGACCCAACCCGCAGCGAGTTCACTTCTAGGCACAGCCTCGAATGGAAGTTTTTATTTTTGGACCACCGCGCGCCACCAATTATCGGTTACCTGCCTTTTGAAGTTCTGGGCACTTCTGGATATGATTACTATCACTTTGATGACCTGGAAAAGGTCGTCGAATGCCATGAAGCTTGTGAGTGCAAATTAATATTTTCATTTCACAATTGTATGTCAATTATAGTGTTGACCGAAATTGTTTCTGAACGGCTACAGTATTTGAACTGCCATTTTTAATATTGTGCTGCTGTTACCAATTTTTATAATTTTGTTTGAAATGAAATGAAAAGTATTTGACTCATTTTGTTTGAAATATGTCGATGATTGACAAAATTATGTGATTTCAGTAATGCAAAAAGGAGAGGTAACTTCTTGCTATTATCGTTTTCTCACTAAAGGACAACAGTGGCTCTGGCTGCAAACAAGGTTTTACATAACATATCACCAATGGAACTCCAAGCCCGAATTCGTGGTGTGTACTCATCGCGTGGTTAGGTAAGTGGCATTGACGGTGTATGTAACTTGTGGCTTGCTGTTTCATGTTTTTGTCTTAGCGAGAATGTGAGTTCTAGGCGATGTTATGTAATATTTATATGTAACAATGAAATTTACTTAAACCCGTTTGCCCGTTGGCACTGCTTTATGGATAATGTTTTACTGCTTGTTTTTTAGTTATGCAGAGGTAACGAAAAGTACCAAAGAGGAGGATGGTGAACAGGATGCGGTTAATGAGGTGGAAGTCAACAGCGTGGCGAAGGAACCTCCTGAGGACACAACTGTTGCCAACGTGTCGCCGTCGTACATGTCCGAACCAAACGACGCAATCGTTGGCTCGTACCAAACTCATACTCAGGTATGATCCGCGCAACATTCGGCCTACTTCGATATTATGTTTTTCAATATTTATTTTTTAGCTGCGGTACACAGACCGTGGCTATGTTTACTCATTAAAAATAACATAGCTGTAAACTATGGACAACATAATATATATAGTTTACGCATATAATTTTTCTCGAGAAATTTTCTCTGTGATATTACGAGAATCAGCATATTTCAAAATAAGTTGTATGAATTCATATTGGTGCATCTCATCTGACATTAAAAAAATGATTACAGTTTAAATGCTTCGTCTGGTAATGTAACAAGTGATCGGCTGGGCTTGTTACCTTCCTGCTACTGCACTGCATTTATTAGAATATATGTGTATGTTTACGTGTGATTTTCTATTGATATACATATAATTATTTGTGCTGCAGGATGAATCGGACAGACAGGCAATGGCAGATGCATTGTCAGATGACGTGCCAATGGCTCCGGTGTCGCCATCCTACTTATCTGAGGCAAGTGACAACTACGCCGCCTCGTACCGGTCAATATCTCAGGTATCACTTAACTTTAGATAGGTATTTAGAAGGTTAAATGAATAGCAGTCAAAGGTTAATTTGAGCTATGACTATGACACCATGTTAGCTCAATTGGAGAGAATCAGAGTATGTCCCTGCTTTAGGGGGAAGGATGGTTGCGGGTTTGAATCCCTCTTTGGGAACAATTTTTTTTACGTTGAAATTTGTAAGTTTATTCGCTTAGCAGGTGTTAATGCCAAAATTACAATGTTAGATTAGAATTAATAAATTATTATTGAGCGAATAATTTCCTTTAGTCCTTAATAAGACCTTTCTAGGGTAACCTATCAAATCAAGCATATATTTATGGCCACCTAAGTATAAATTGTTGGCGAGCTTTCATTTTAGAACATAATTAATACAACAGTGTTGCAACTCAAAATCGATCATTTTTCAGAATCAACGAAAAAGGCATTACTCAGTTCCTATTATAGATACAAATTAAATAAAAGTTTTAAGAGATTTTAAAATCAAATGAAAGATATTACATATAAACTAATATTAATAAAATATTGTAATACTAAAGTTATTTAGGAATTTTGAGTTAAGACAGTATTACTCCAAACACAGTTTTCAAAATAAAATATTATTTTTAGTTACGTCGTTATTGATGAAATATTTTGTGTTACGGCAGGTTGAATTATACATTTTCTCAATGATTTTAGGTGATTTTTTTGTACTTACAACAAAATATATACAACAAAACCGATAGTATTGTGTCTATAATATGGTAGGACCTTTGTTTAAATAAAACCAGACTATACTTATTAGTGTTTATAATAGAAAATTAACATTTGGATCTTGCTTATACATACTACTAAGAGTAAAACATTTGAAATATTCATAAAATTAATCCTTCTTTAACAACAACAGTAATTTCTAATACTGATCACAAAATAAGTGGTAAAGTACACATTTTATTCTTCAACATTTTGTACTTAATCTACAAAATAAACCTTCCAAAACAAAGTACTTATTTATTTTTACATTTATTCTGTCAACTGCTTACGTAATTACATAAAAATATTCGCATTGCTCATGAAATTAGACATTTAAACAAAAATATAAATACCAAAACGAATTTAAACATTTCCTCAAAAATAAAACAAATCTTCTAAAACAAAAACAGTCGTTCCTAGTACTAGTAGCAATTTAAGTACATTTTCTACTTAACATTTAAAAAACTTCGAAAACTATGAAAAAAATAGATTAACGAAATAGAGTACACTACTATTAATATTTATTCTTATATTTATATTTTAATTAATTACTGAAGTATTGGCACAGTAACAGTCGTATTCAGTAGACAACCCACTGGTTCCAGCAACGGGACTTAATTATCCAGAATTCCTTCATCTGAACTACTTGATGAAGAACCAATTGCCGAAGAACTACTTGAAGAAGAACTACTTCTGGATTTTGTTGTTTGACCTCGGAGCAGACTGGGAGCTTTCCTTTGCAAATCGAGAACGAAATGTGGATCAAGGTCGGAATCATCAAAGTCACTCTGATCTGAATGAATGGGTGAAATGTAATATTTCCTTTGGTTTTTTTTTTTTTTTTTTTGATATGCCTTTATTAAACAAAATACTATGAACTATATACAACACTACAGCTACTACAATAAAAGCATTTAGACACCTATAAGTCATACCTTTGGTTGCATCAGATATCGGATTAACATTACTAACCAGAACTGAACTGTTTACGCCAATTTCTTGAAGAACTGGATGAATTGTAGATGATGATGGCACCGAAAGTGTCGATTATTCTTTCAAAACGTCGTTGGCTTTTCTCTGAGTAGCAGATTCATTGATTGTATTCACCGATGACAATAATGATGGTGACGAATTCCTGCCAAGTTCATCATTTATAGTTTTTTTCGTAGTATTTGTTGCCATACCAATAAGTAAACGTCCACGATGCATATTGAACCTACAAAGATAATTACTATCAATTATTTATTTAGTTCAATACAATATACTCGTGCTTGATGCGTGTCTGTCACAAAGACTGTCGTAACTCAAAATTTATGAAATTATAATACTTAGAAGGTATTTTTCTCATAACACTGCTAAACATTAGATTGAGTTTAAATGATTCTGTAATTCAAACATAGATAATTATGGCTAATTTATTAATAAACCATACAAAAAATTACTTAAAATTATGATTCAACAAAACTGTATTATATCAAAAATTACTAACTGAATCAATAATAGAGTTATAAGTAAAAATATTATTTTAAATATTGCTTGTGTAAATCAGTAATAGTGTAATAACTCGAATATCTACACAGTCATGTTTGGCCTTTAATCAACAATAGTGTATTAACTCAAAATATAAATATAAATTTTACATACCTGATTCTGTAGTAACGTTGCAACTCGAAATATTGCGCCAAACGGCGCATACTTCCTCGATCACTATTGGTCGCAACTGAAGATGACGCAATATTGCGGGCGGGTGTAGGCAACCAGTCAGTCATTAATAATGTGTTTTAGTGCCATCTCTTATTCATTTTTTGCAGTATTACTACGACGGTTTTAATGACTTGTGAGAAATTAAATTTTCCATAAGATTATAATGTTATGTCAAGTTCGATGTATTTTGAGTTACAACACTATTGTATTACAAGTGCGATATGTGAATTTTTTACTTTGTTTGTGGCCACTCTGTTTAAAAAGCCATTACCCTACTTAAAGTGTCTCCACTCCGGATACGAAATTTCCTATCTATCTTTTGTATGAAATAGAACGTACAGAGTAATTTCGGTCGCTCTCACATCCTTAGGCCACGACTATCTAATTTATTCGGCGTGAATCAATTATGTTCTGTATTTGGAGGTATTATTCTTATTCTAACACCCATATCGTCATATGTTACTCCAAAAGATATATCAAAAGGTGGGCAGCAGCTCCTTCCAAAGAACTGCCATCTTACTCTGCGAGCTCCAAGCCGCCTGCCAAGAGTAGGGATCCAACCCCAGGATCAAACCCCCTTTTAATAGGGGAGGTTGTGTTTTGCATTTTCATCATTAAATAATGTCAAAAGCGGTACAAAAGTAGCAGTTTCATTGTTAGCTATTCGTAGTTTAAAGTGTGACGTCTATGGGTGTGGCATTTTTATAAATATTAATTAAGAATATCAGGTATTAGACAGTATTTTTTCCATCTACTAGAACTTTAATGATAATATTGATTATAATTAGCTGGGAAGGTAGTTTTCACTGCGTAGTATTCAGTTTTTCCCTGTTAGTTTATATGATAACGAGACTGTTTGTTTGTAGCCGGCGACGATAAAGACAACGTCGGCTGGCAGTACCGTGGGCACGGTGGCGGCGGCCAGTGGAAACTGGTCACGTGCCTCGCAGCATCGCTACAACGGTGGCTCTGACGTCGGATCTATCTCTGGCGAATCGCGTTCCTCAAGGAACAGCACCAGAACGGTAACTATGTATACTTACTGAACAGCTCTTTAACCAGTGGAGAAATTGTATTCCTTTAAGTAAAACGAGACATATAAAACGGTACTTTTTAGTAATCGCTGATGTCTTTTGACGTCGTTTTTTATATGAAACTAGCTTTCCGGGCGCGCCCGCGCGTATGTCGGTTATCGCGCGAAAACATTAACCTCTTTTTGCGCAGTCGGATAAAAACTATCCTATGTTTTTACCCGGGTCTCAAACTATCTCCATACCAAATTTCATTCAAATCGGTCCAGTAGTTTTGGCGTGAAAGCGTAACAGACAGACAGACAGACAGACAGAGTTACTTTCGCATTTATAATATTAGTACTGATGCTTTGATGTCCTTCTGTGTAAAACAAAAATGATTCAATGTAGAATGAATATACTTTTGTCAGAATAAAATATTTTACGTTCCCCGTAGGTTTCTGATAATTTTCCCCCCATATCTTTCTGCGACCGTATGTGGCGATAATCGGAGAAATATCAGGTGGGCAGCAGCGCCTTCTATGGAACTGCCATCTTACACTGCGTTCTCAAAGACTCCTGCCAAGTGTGGTGATATTGGTATGGCAACCTAGGAACCTGGTATGGCAGTCTACTAGAGTAGAGTATCTATGAATACCTATTGTATGGGAAGGGGAGATTTTCTCCGGAATCCCCGTAGCCCCATACTTTACCACGTACGTCTTGGTATATTGGCGGGAATCCACTCACCAACTAACGGCTCGCTGAGCGTTCCGCCGAAGGGATTATTATGCCAAAACACCTAACTTATTCTAACTACAGTTAAATAGACCTAGGGATTCTTTTTGCATAGACTCCCCTTGGTCCAGAAGTCGACGTCGCTGGTAGCCCGCAGATAGGTAGGGGTCCGCCTTTGTCACCCACGAGTTCACCACGGTACTGATAGTTCTAATCTATATAAAATGTTCAATCACCCGCCGTCTGAATTAATGTTAAATAGCTCGCCGCAACCCCGAAAAACAACCAAACACTGTTCCATTCCAAAACTCAGTGACAAATTATACAAAATACAGCACGATCGCGCGCGTAATCCGGAGGAGCCCCGTCTTCTCCAGTCGCGGAACAAAGTGGGAAGAAAATTAAAATTTAACTAGTCTACCTGTAGTGGATGACTGCGCTGCCTCGGGAATGCATTAACAATAGGATTCGCGTCCGCGCGAATATAAACACTATACGCCTAGAGATAGGGTTCAACCCGATTGCATAGTATACCGAACACCTATATATAATTATATATTCGTAATATATACTACGAGGGGTGGCTGAAAATATTTGAGACTAAATACTACTACTAATTGCGAGTATCCTAAGCGGTATAAATATCAAATTTCATGTCATTGGCATCGTAATTGAACCTTAAACATCACCATGTCAGAGTCATCCACGCTTTGCACGAAATTGGAGTACATAGCTGTCATAAAAAAGAACAAAACGCCGACGGAAATATTTGAAGAGATCTAGTATATCGGGAGTCTGGTCCCGGGAAGTGTATTGAATTAGAGGGAGACAATACTGGAAAAATTAATAATGGAAAATTCCGCCCCTGCCAAGCCATCACATGTCTCCTACGTAATTTAAACAAATATTGTATTATATTGTTTATATCACATTGTAAAAAAGACGTTTAAAACAATGGCCCCGAGTTTCTTGCCCGTTCTTCTCGCAGTGGCTCTATAAATTTTTTTTAGCTGAACGTGGCAGTACAATTTAGAATATTTCAAAATTAAAATTTGTAATTGACCTTCATAAGAGCGTCGTAGACGCCTAAATTGAATAAATGATTTTGAATTTGAATTGGACTGAAAAAAAATTTTTTATGCATTTTTATCACCATTTCAAATACCTTAAGCACAAATATTTTCAGCCGCACCTCGTATAGTTCAATGTAAATACCTTAGTATTATGATTTTGTTATAAATAATTATTCCCTAACGGTTAAAAAGGCTTAAAATATTTAACATGATTACAAACAAAGGCTAGATTATTATGTTATACACGATATAAAAAGGTAACAAACAGATACAACATACAAGCTTCAAACAACTGTGCTTTTTAAGCTTTTTATATCGTGTATAACATAATAATCTAGCCTTTGTTTGTAATCATGTTAAATATTTTAAGCCTTTTTAACCGTGTGCCTATAAAAACCTATGCCTATAAAACCGGCTTCGATTGTTTTATCTAATAGAAGAAGCGGCAGGTCGCCTGTTACGATCGCTGTAACTTGGTGATGTTGCAGCCAGGGCACGGTCTCAGACATGGTCGAGGTCACGGCTCTGGGCATGGAATTAGACACGAGCACGAGCTAAACATACCCGTGCAGGATACACTGACTCCGTTACACGGTATTGGCGCTCAGTACCTCGACCCGGCTCCCTACGTAGGTGCGGTCGGAGTTCCCGGTGTTTTGCCCTTGCCGATCCCCTCGTTGCCCGTCATCGTCACGCAGGACCAGGCTCAGATTCAGGTGAGACTTATTCTTTACCCCGATCACTTAAGGATGTACCAAAACGCAATTAAAAATGCATGACCGACTATCACATCAATCTAATATTATATATGCAAAAGTTTGTAAGTGTGTTTGTCTTTTCACGCCGCATCGGCCGAACGGATGTCGTTGAAATATAGAATTTAAATTCCTCAGGTCCTGAAATAAAATATTGATGCGGTTTTTTCTCTCATATTAACATATTTCAGGTGGACAAGGTTTATACACAATATACTGACACAAACTTTCGCATGTATAATAATAGTTTGATGTGAATAATACAAGTCACACAATCACTTTTCACATCGTTATGTGTTCAGAACTATAAAAGCAATGTATATTCCGTTTTGGGGGTTTTATGATATATTCCCCATTTGGGTTGCGTAACTGTGTATATAAAAGTAAATCTGGGCTTTAATTAACTTGAAACTTGGTAAACATTGCCATCTATACAATAAAGGACAAAGAAGGGTATTTAACCAACTTAGAGAATGTCATTTTGGGTACAGCTTCTGAAACTTGTACAAATAACATATCTGTAACATGGAGAATGTTGACGTTTGACTGAGTTGTATAATACTGACTTAGTTGTATAATACTTAAGTATTATACAACTGAGTTAGTGGACAAAAGATCGGGTCCCGTACTAGAATGTCATTATCAATAAACATTCAATCAGTAATTGCTCGACTACCTACAAGGTTTGCAATATTACCGTAAATTGAGACTGTCGCAATGACATCGTTCGCAATATTATCGTGAATTACGATGGTTTAGAAAAGCAATTAAACCATGGCTTATACTGTTTTGCTAATAATATGAAATTCGAAGGCAAATCTGTAAAGCTGATCCAGAATCTGCTTAGATGGAACACGAAAATTAGCTTAGCTTAAAAAAACACCTCAAATCTAAAATAGCGACAAAATAGGCTAGATGAGGCTATCAACAGAATTGAAATGTTGCCTGCAACCTGCCCAGTTTAAGATAAAGGAGTTCTCTCACAGCTAAAAAAACAATAAAAAGTAAATAGATCAACACTATGGAAGCTACAAAAAGATTACCCCAACATAACTAGTAAAGAAAACCAAAACATGCACTACATCTAAATATGGCGCTCGGTGAACATACATTTGCTCTGTTTTCTTTACAACTTACAAGTGATTAACTTGCTTGTTTTCTTGCTATATATAGAGCTAACACAAAAAGAGAAGGTTGGTGAATATTGACTTCGTGTAAATACTTTAGTCGTATATGTCAACTACTACAACTAGTAGAGTTAATGGTCAGTTCTTGTGCCACGCCCCTTGTTTAAACTGCACAGATTCTAAGGGAATAAGCCTTATGTAAGGAGTTCCATCACAACCACAAACGTTGGGGAAATGGCATGCATAATCATAGAGTACCATTAATCCTTCAACATCAGAGACAACGACATCGATATCTCGGTCGGTACTTCCGTGATGTCGAAAGACTTTTTTCTATTTTAATGTAATTCTTTACACTAAAGATGTTTATTAATATGTCATATTATTAGTATAGTAAAGTCCATAATTCAACTATCCCTCACAGAGGCTCTGTGTGCATTATAACGTACGAGGATAACTACCCTTACGTCAGGCAAGACATTGATCCTCTCGCTCGCACTCAAAATGGCAAACTCAACAAGAATTACTAAGAATTAAAATATACCAGTTCGTTCTAAATGAAATAAAAATAAATGTAAAAAGAAAACTGTTAAATTTGCTTATCTCTAATTTGGTGAGATTTGATATCCGACTGCAAAACCTATACGAAAACAAATGCAGTCATGTAAGAACAATGCTTATTTTTGACCGCAATTCACCCTATTCGTCTTGGGTCAATTGTCTATATTGGGAATGCCTTCATATTATGAAACATTTTTAACCTCTACCTTATCTTCCATTCTTGCATTATCTTGGTCCATTCACCATACTGCACAAGTCACGCAAAACAATGCGCGACATCAAACTGTTATTTTCTAATGTTTCTGTTCAATGTGTATTGGTTTATTTTAGTATGTATAGCTTGATTATAAATTTTTCTCGTTTTATCTGATATATTTTCCAAAAAAAGAATGTGAGATAGCTTAGTGCTATGCTAATGTTGAACAGTTATAAAACTGATACTCATAGTGTTGTGTAGATTGACGGCAATATAAAAATATAAATTTACCTACACGGGTTTACTCTTAGAAAATATTGATAAGAACCAAGAAGTCACATTTCACAAAAATAAACAATTTACTAAAAGGAGCATACCATGGAGGTATAAATAGATGGTAAGTATGAAGATAAATTACATCATAAAGTTATAAAGACAATAAACATAAACAGATCAGAGAACAGAGATCTTTGTTATATAATTAAATATTTATTTTTTTGTGGCAGTGTTGTCAGTATATTGTTTAGATTTTTAGAGGACAACAAACGCATTGGTTCCCATCACTACAAAAGCCTTTTGAGAGAACATAGTAAAAATATTATTTTAAGGTGCAATTTAAAGGCATAAGAACAGTAAGCGGTTGCTATTAACTACATGAAACACATAAAGTAATGATGACATACATAATATGGGTAAGGAAATTTACCTAACTACTGGTCGACACACACAAAAGATACTAATAGAACTAATAGAAGCCGATAAGATGGATTCCTTTCCTCTCACCAACATTTCCAAAGCCAGTGACTGTTGTAGTACAAAAAAAAATACTATCTATAATGAATCAATGAAACCAAAATAGAAAATAAATTTTGTTTTATTGTTTTAAAATACCGGCTTAAAGAATTTCAAACAAACAAGTCATACATACATTGCCTACACTAGATAAATATCAATGCGATTGTATATTGCTGAAACTAGAAAAAACAAACTGATATTAAAACTTTATCTAAAATGAAAGAAATTATAAAACAATAACTAACTTGTGTGATAGGCCACGCGCTGTACACAAATGATAGCTTCATATTCTTCCTTCAACAAATATGATAACCATAAGCGAAATTTAATGTTCCGTGTAAGTCATGGCAATTCATATTTAAAAGTTAGCAAATAAAAGCTGGATTACTACACGAGTACTACTTCCAACTGTACATAAGAAATTCCACAGTTGGAAAACAGCACTAGCCGAAAAATAAAAGCCATCTTGGTTATGTAACACTCGTGATCTATCGATGGAAAGTTTAATCAGCTATCGATACCAGTTCCTAAATAGATAATGTAATAATAATTTAATGACGCGCCAAAATTCAATTAATCCAAAATAAAGATGTGGTACAACTCGGACTTAGTGAAACGTGTGTCAAGACAACTCAGATGACTTGGCTAAAGACGTGCAGGCCAACTAAGCGATTTTATAAATGCTATATTCCGTAATTCACTCTTAAATGCTTGTCATAATAAACAACGTCGTCGAATTTGAAAATCAATGATTTATCCAATAGATTAATTCGGTACGCAATCACTGAATCATCATCTATTGCTAGATTGTTACTTTATGATTTTAACACCTTATGTCTTGTCGAGTACCGGGAGTTCAGCAGCTTGCTGAGATAGGAGTCATTTTAGTTTTATTAGATTGCTGAATGATTTTTTGAAACTGATGAATGTTTAACGTAGTATACAAACCAAAACATAGTAATGTTACGTAAACATCCTCTAGGTAGAATATTTCAAACAGGATTAAAAGTATCCAAATCCTAATCAAGGTTTAAGTTATCCAACTAGTTTTTACATATCATGTACCAAGTTATATCAAAATCTGGTCATGTTTTTCGAAGTTTAATTGCTAGTCTCTACAAACATGCACACACACATTCATCCTCACACGAACACCCACGTTCTCTGATCTACATACACACTACACGTACAAACACTATCGATAATATACTATTAGTGTGATAAGCTTATCAGGCTCAATCGAGAATGGGAACTCACTGTCAAGGACTGCAAGACAAAAAGCTGCCTGTTGGCAGACATAAATATCCAATAAAAATGTTTAGGTTCCCGTAAAAAAATATGCTGGCAACGATGTCAGTGAGATATTGTTAAAACATGATAAGAGTTAGTGGCCGTGGCAGGAACAGTTGCAGAGAAAGCACGAAGAGTTACAGCAGATGATCGTGCGACAACAGGAGGAGCTTCGACAAGTGAAGGAACAACTGCTGCTGGCGAGACTCGGCATACTGCAACCAATTATTAACGTAAGGCCTCAATTCGTCACGCTTGCGCTGCTTTACATCATCATAGTAACGTAAACATCATAATAAGGAATCATCTCGGGGAGTTGCATGCTTTACATAATATTATTATAAATATTCTTACTAAAAATTGTTGAGAGCAATTAATTTCGTGCTAACAATAATTATCCTCTTCAGACCTGAACTGTGTATATATTTGAGCTTTGTTGACCTGAATGGCGCTAGGGTCCGCGTATTGCGATGTAAATGTTCGAAAACTATTTTGCAGATGCTTATGTTTGGTTACAAAACTCCTGCTTACAAACTTAATTTATTCTGTATTTCGAAATCTTTTTGGTTTTAAGAGTAGAGTTTACGCAGCGCTTTCCATACAAACGTAGTTTCGGCATATTTGAAATACCAAGTGTTCATACTAGGTGAAATTTTGTATGCATATTGCTGAGGCTGATATTTATGCTTCTGGTTTGCCAGTTTTTCGATTTATTATTTATTATATCCCTAAATGTCAAAATAACAATTCCCATAAAAAACGATTTTACGTATTATTTTTGTGAATATACTTAAGTTTATGGAAACCTAGCAAATCAGATGCATAGATATTAGGCTCAAGGTTTTCTATCTTATCTATATAAGATAGAAAACAAGGTGCTTCTTCTGGGATGGAAAGCTGATCTCTTCGAAAGGTTATACTTACTTTAATCATAGTTTAACTATTTTTATTATGTTCCAATTATTTTAATTTTATCATTATTAAATGAATTATATTTTATCATTATTATCTATCTAATATTTAGTTAATTATATATATAATTATACTCGTAGACATCCATTAAATTAGGTCAAACTTGTTAGCTTCATCTTGGTCAATTTCTTAGGAGTGGATTTAGTAAGTTGCATATAAATTATCCCAATAGGTCCAGATTCTACAACGACGTCTTTCTAGATTGGTAAATTCAAATTCAAATTCAAAATCATTTATTCAATTTAGGTGTCTACGACGCTCTTATGAAGGTCAATTACAAATTTTAATATTGAAATATTCTACATTGAACTGCCACGTTCAGCAAAAAATTTATAGAGCCACTGCGAGAAGAACGGGCAAGAAACTCGGGGCCATTCTTTTAAACGTCTTTTAACAATGTGTTGTTATATATAATATAATACAATTATAACAATATTTAATTACATTACGTAGGTGACAGGCGCTAGCTTGGCAGAGGCGAACCAGTCCAAGCATTTTTCTCGTTTAAGAGCCATTTCACAAAATCACGCTACTGACGTTTAGGTAAATGCCAGCGCATCGCTTACACAAGCGAAAGATGTGACGACGGAATAGCGTGACTGTGAGAAACTCATTTTGATATTTGCACTCATTAATAAATAAATATAATTTGTGATATAAAAATTGTGTAATTGACATGAGTAAACAATGGTAATTTAGAGTTATGTTAAATATTCTTTCCTGACCAAGAAAACAGAGTTAGTATCACAGTTAATTGAGATTAGATTAATTGAAGAATGCACTTTCTTCTGATATAATATCTGTTTGGAATTACACTTTATTTAACGCAATAAATCGTGTTAAAATGCTTATATAATTCGTGGAAATTGGCGCAAGGTCTTTAATTTTTATTCCATAATTATGATAAATTATCGATATTCTAGTACATTAAGTGTCAACAAGATTATATGCTTGCTTTATAGATTTTTTTTAAAAGTAAATTTGAAGATTTTTATACAAGAGATAGAGCTCTGAAGATGGCTATTTGTACGTTAATTCGTAAAACAAGGTGCGGGAGATTGGTCACTACAAAACACTTGAAGTAATATTTGTAAATGTGGTACATTAACTGAAAAGGGAACAAATTATTCTATTTTTATCAATTATTCAACAATTTGTAGATCTTTCCTATGATAGTAAATTAAGCGCTTAAAATCTTCGATACACGCATCAAAATGTGAAATGCCTCTTAAGTAATCACAAACTGTGTAGTAAGATTTCTTTATCAAAATGTTCTTCACGTGCAACTTGAATTTTCTTTCTGTGAGCATTGAAATATGTTTGGGAATTTTATTATAAAACCGCACACAATTACCTAAAAAGGACCTTTTATTTGTCTTTGCTAGTCTAAAACTTGGTACCGTTATTTTTATATATGTTTCTAGTGTTGTAATCGTTGTTGTCACTGTTTAATTTTACTAATTTTTTTCCGAGCATACGTAATATTTTCAAATATATACAGACTCGGTAAAGTTAATATATCAATTTCTTTAAAAAGATCCCTTAGAGATTCCCTAGGATCCATTTCATATATGGCTCGAATTGAACGCTTTTGTAAGATAAAGATTGTCTCTATCTCAGCAGCAGCCCCCCACAGCAATACACCATACAACATAATACTGTGGAAGTATGCGAAATAAACTAGCCGTGCAGTAGCTACATCTGTTAACTGTCTTATCTTACAAACTGCATATGCAGCAGAACTAAGTCTTCCGGCTAGATCATGTATATGTGGATCCCACTGTAAAGTTGAATCCATTTTTATTCCTAGGAAGGCTGTCGCATTGTCAATAGAGAGTTTATCTGGGCCAACCTTAATGTTTGGTACAACATAAGGAACATTTGGTAACGAAAACTTTAAACATTTTGTCTTTTTTGAATTTAAGAGAAATTTACTAGCGGTGAACCATTCAGAGATCATAGATAACACATTATTTACATGAATGAGTTCACTATCTTTCCTATCTACTTTACAAATCAGAGAGGTATCATTTGCGAATAAAACAATATCGCAGAAATCTTTGACCGTGCAAGGCAGATCATTAATATACGCTAAGAACAGGAAAGGTCCCAAAATTGATCCCTGTGGTACACCTATTTTTACCAAAGACCCGGAAGAAGTATTGCCATTTTTTCCAACCTTCTGTAACCTGTCTGACAGATATGACTCTATAAGATTCAAAGCTTTTCCACGAATACCATAGTGTGAAAGCTTACGAATCAGAGTGCGGTGCTCTACCCAGTCGAATGCCTTGGAAAGATGGCAAAATACGCCAATAGCATCATGTGAACTCTCCCAGGCGTCGAGTATATGTGACGTCAATTGAACACCTGCATCTGTTGTGGATCGGCTCTTTGTTAAACCAAACTGATTCTCATTAAATATATTATGCTCATTAAAATGGGATAAAAATTGTTTGAGCATAATTTTTTCGAATATTTTACTCAGGACAGGTAAGATGGAAATAGGTCTGTAATTCCAAGGGTCAGATGCAGCTCTCGACTTCAAAATTGGAGTGATTTTACTTTGCTTCATTAAGTCGGGGAAATTTCCTCTATCTACACAAAGATTAAATATTAGTACTAGGTATGGTGCAAAAATTTCTGTGCTATTTGACATTTTCAAAGTAACAAACACTTAGTGCCACCTGGGTGAAACTAACTTGTGAAACTAACAAAGTGAACTGTTTTTTCACCGAGCTGTCGCATAGGAGGACACTTTTCAGGTAAATATATTATTTTATTAAATTATTCAGTTTTTTGACTTTTTTATATATAAATAGTACATCTATTTTATGGATTTTGTAATAAATTGATGTTTAATAGTAAGAACATGTCTTGTTTCCTAAGTGCATATGCGTGCATCTCAGGACAGAGTCATAGTTTTTTACCCAATTAAGAAAAATACTGATGGGTTATTTTTCTTCACAGATCCGTGCATTACAGAGCTATCTTAGGGGTTCCACACACGACTCTCAATCAACTACGATCAACGGTACCGTCCAAAACGGTGCAATTTTCCGTCCACCCCGCATATTACGACAGATTTGGAACAATTTACATTTCGTTGCACGATTTCTTCAACAGATGACGCATTAGACAGATAACGCCTTGTCGTTAAAAGACATGAAACTATGAAACAATATTAATACAATAAAAATAAAAACTAAATCTCAATTTTATATCTGAATATTTCATATGTTTATAATGTAGTACCCGAGCTGCGTGTGCGAGATATCTATTATTTTTCCAAACACATGGTGGGATTTATCAATTCCTTTCGACTGTATCGAACAGATCGTAGATGATCTTGTATTGGACCCATTAGAAATACATGATACCAGTTATGGAGATTTTTTATGGAAATGATAATGACATAGAATTCTAGCTTCCATAGGATATTGGTTCGCGTCATCGGTCTCCGCAAAAAACGGTGACCGAACTCAAGATGAAGTTGAAGGAGGTCCCTTTTTATAAATTTTGGATGAGCAAATAAATGTCTCGACGTGGGCCTGATGTTACTGAAGAGTCAACTACAAACAGAAGACGTACTTCGTAGTCAGTGTCATCTGGAGTTCTGGAAATCAGTAGCGGACTAAACTGACATATATGCTGCGCAGACCCGAAACGACGTGACAGAGAAATGACGTTTGGGTGGTATCCTAATAGTTAACATCAAAATATTCCCGCGATATTCAGATTATATAAAAATGTATGTGTGGTAAAAGAAAAGACACCAAACCCGTTAGAATGCATTCCACTTGCTCAGGCGGTGTTTCTGTATCTTTACCTGAACTAGCTGCGGTAAAGAATCACAATGCCGTCGATTTGTGTGAAATTAATCGAGTATTAAGAAGTGCAATATGGACTAAAAACTGGATCGTACGACGTTTGAAGTAATACATTTAGAACACAACATTTCGGCTCAGTCGAGCGAGCCTCTATAGTCCATCGGTTAAGGCACCCGTTGCGTAGATCTATTCAATTTTCAGCACGGGAACAAAGCAGTGCTACCCAAAACTGTTAAGAATAAAAATAAAAGTAAAATTAATTAGCTACTGATTTGTTTTCATTTAAAACCCATTTTATATAGTATTATGTAAGTGTTATTTTAATTACATGACACTCAGGTCTGAAGAGGTGATAGTAGTATTGGAATCAAACTAATTCTATTACTACATAATGCTAATATTCGTTTCGTAGAACTAATGTGACCATTTTACTAAAAGCTAATCTTTTAAATAAAACAAAACCTTCATCAATTGACATAACGATCGTAGTTACTATACTCACTCAAAAAAGTTCGTGATAAACGTTTCTAGTAAGCTTCATGTAAATACTTCTGTTAGTTAAATTCATTTTATTATATTCATTACCACATGGCTATACTTTACGGCATAGAGCATGTGTTTAGCATCAAGCTAAGCTTATGCTGCGACGAAAGCGGCGCAGCGCAGTGCAAAACTGGAAACATAACATAATCGACGCTGACAGGCCACGGGCGTTTGCTTTGAATGCGCACCCAAATGAAAGATTTTAACTCACTTTAACGACATAGGCGTCTACGGACGTTCACTTCGGACGGCACCGCTCGAAACAAGTAACACGTCTTAAGAAATGACTTTACATGTCTGCGTCGCGCGTGTCTATATCGCAAAATACGCAGTTCTGTGCTTATTCATCTATTATAAAATCAGCTTTGTTCTGCGTCGCCTGCGTCATATCATACGTTAAGTTTAAATAGTTGTTGGCACTTAAATACTTAAAGTAGATTCTATACACCAGACAAGACGACTCGCCGACACAGTTCGGGGGAGGTTGAGGTTGGAATAGACTAAGTAAGTGATTGCAGCGTTCGTACAAAATAAGTAACTTCTTTTGTCAGTCAGTGATTTGAGTGTATTCTTCACGCAGAATACACTACACACGTCTATCTCGAATGTCGCTGGGCAACTAAGCGTAGACGTGTTGCCGACGTGTCGTTACAAAACGTATAATGTATTACACCAACCCGCCGGGCTGTGTCGGCTTGACGGTTTGGATGTGTAAGTCCTGTGAAAATGTGTTTAATGTATTGTCGTAGCAATTCCGTAGATTCCTAAGGATTTTGCGTTCACTAAACGCCCATCACGGCTTAGGTTATAACCTCAAATCTGTGGCAGACATCAAACCATGGACTCCGGAGCAGCAATCCAAGTTCTTTGCCACGGGGAAAATATTGCTTGTCAGGCCATAGTGTCTTGCTTTTGGCGAATGTAAATAGCATGTTTTTCCTTTCAGAATACTAACACTCACTTGTTGATAGGTTCCGTACGCGAACCCGGAGGAGCTACAACAGCAGGCGCTGAGTGGAAGGCACAGTTACGAAGTTGGATCGCGGGCTTTAACTTACCCCACGCCGCTCCCTTCTCTTCCGCCTCATGGCCCGCAACCACCGCATCCCCCTGGCCCGAACAACCACATGCCTCAGTGAACTCATCAACCATTGAAAGTTATTACACGCCGTCGTTGCAACAAGTCCCGCCGTCCACGCAGTCTTGTTGCAATTATGGATTCATACGCTTCATTGTGAGAACTTAATAATGTCACATTTCAACATAGCGTCACGTTGATATTTATTATAATCTTAACCGGAGACTCTATATCAGCTTACGATATCGCGGATTGCCTCCCAAACCGACATATTCATAACTCCATTTCTAAATAGAGTAGACGGTTAAGAAAGTACTACTTAGCCGGCAAATCAGGCATTGTTTTACAATATCGATAATAAACATACGATACTCCAGTATACTAGTAGCGCTTACAAATAGCATACAACCAAAAACGTAATTGAAACTGAAAATTGTTTGTATTTTGCGGTGTAACTTTTAAATTGCCGTGCACTGTCGACACGTTTAGTCTTAATTATATTGAATATGAACCGAACGTTATGTAAATTATTTTAGGAGTCTAACGACTTTTACTACGTCGATGTTTAGATTTAGTATCTCTGTCCGAATTTTTAGCTAAACACGCCGTCATTTCCAGATAAGGCGTTATCGTAAATAAGTAATATTTGGATGTATCACGCTAAAATTGTAGTGTTTGTAAACGTCTCAGCTTTTTGTTGTTTGATTAGTAGTATTTTTTTTCGGTGAATAGACGTAATTATAATATAACTTATAACAAAATATTTTCAAAAGTTAGTATAGTGTAAGGTTATAGTTAAATTTATTCAAATTCTTTTTGAAAATTATGCAATGGCTCGTGTACACAGTGGAAATTACCATTCAGTTTATTCAGCAGGCTGTATGAATGTTTAATTGGGTACTTAGAGTTGCACAGGAATATTTGTCATGAAAATGCCTAAAGAAAGCTAGCCACACATTTTTGTGATTGTGGGTATAATCCACAATCACTACATATTACAAGATATACATAAGTAAATCTTGCGGAAAGTACACGAGGGCTGTGAGGACATTAAATTGTGTTTGGGAGATCACAATGACCACTTTGAGCAACTACAAGATTTATTCTGTGATTTGGATCGCTATTTCATATTAGTGTCTTAGATATTTAAAAAGATTTTTAACTTTTGATGGAACCTTGACTTTTGAGGGCGTAATACATACATAATAAAGTAATCCTGAGCTCAAACTGTGCTGTGGAATATATAAGAAATAATCTGTACTGATGAAGCTTTTGCGCATCAACTCGGTACATAGATACATACGTTTATTTTGTATTATAAATTAAAAACATAAAGAGTACGTTTCTGCTCCATGTGAAATTTAAATGTTTACTATACTGGTAAATCTGATATATGTTTATTTTTGTAGTAAAAGTAATGGTAGTCAAAGGATTACCGCGGTATTCCTTATTTATAAAAATATTTCCGACAAAGTTTTGCTAGTACCTATTGCTTTAACGCGTGCCACATCTCATTTCAATAGCTTTCAGAAAAGTCTAGAAAGAAATAAAATGCCGTCGATGGAAATGTGTAGTTTTTGCTTCTATTGCGCATTCCGTAACAACAACAAAAATAAGGTATTTATAACTTACGCTTAATTTTATATGAATTTATTAACTTGCATTATCAATATTGCGGTTACTTGAGATCAAGAATAGCTACAGCTTAAATATTGTTTACACGATTCAAGCTTTACTTTGATTGTCATCAGACGAGCGCTTATTTTCAAAAGGTCCTCGACAGTCAAAAATTCTGAACGAATAAAATATTCAAATCTTGAAATCGAATGAATGTTCAAATCTTTAGTAAGAAATTGAAAAGTTTTAAATCATAATTACAAGTGAATTTAGCGCAAACCTTTTTTGTCAATATACTTTGTGTAGTTATACGTTAATTATGTTGCAGTGGCTTTAAGTATTCTTTTAGAACGAGACCTCATTGCCACATTTGATCAACTATTCAGTACGAACAAATGAACAAGTGGCAGCGTTTTCATCCTTTGCTTTGGGTATATCCTTTGTACATCCGGTGCTAAAAATATTACCAATACAATAAATACATAATGCATTGAGATCCTTCCTTTTATATTCAGGGCTGTGCAATTTGTATCTCAATAGTTACATATGAGAGAAAATATAGGGACGTGTATATTTTTGTGCAATTTTTAATACATGTAAGGGAATAAAATGTTTTGTCTTATTATTTTATTGATAAGGCGACTATATTGTAGCATCATTTATAATGATAAATGGTTTGTTATTACCATGGAAGGTAAAAAAATATATACCTTATGGCATTCATATTATTTAATTTTTAATAAATTATCATGATCGTTTATTTTCTGAAAATGTATACACCATGTGTATTATTTGTTATTCAGGAAAAGTGCCATTTAATTGTTTTATATGTTAAGGTAGATGATTCACAGGTTTATAAATTTTACAATAATTATTAGATTCGGCTTCATATAAATCAATATAATAATATATAATATATTATTATTATTATTATTATTATTATATATAATATAATACATCATAAATTTCTGAAAACTGATCTCGTCATGGAACACGTATTTTTCGAGATTATTTGTATCAATATAACTATGTGAATAATAATAACGAATTAAATTGGTAAATATACGTTTTTGATGTCCAATAATACCAGTGTTGAGTGGTTTTTATTTTCTATGTGAATGTATGTTTATCACACTTGGCCTGGTTATTCAATCGTCAGATATTATTACTACTGTGATTGATTGATGAACGATGATCGAAGAATTGAGTCACAGAGACGGTTGTCTTACGCTCGTATTAATGGGTGAATCTCAAGTTTAACGATCTTAAGATACATTTTATAAGAAGAACACGGGTGTTTGAGCGAGAACTTACTATGAATCGATATCGCTATCGACAATGTTTCGGCTTCTACCGGAAGTCTTCCTCAGGAGTTTTGAGTGTGGTACGTTCGTCGCGGTCGCGTCACGCTTCACACTGAAGAAACTGTATCTTAAGATACAGTTTTGACGATATATGTATGTTATCATCTAATAGGAAATATTTTTTTCTCAACTTTGAGATGCATTTATTAATACGAGCCTTAGCTACGGCTTTCAGTATGTAATAAATAATACCAGTAGTCAATCATCTGATAAAAAAAAAAAACTGTTGATCAAGTGATTATTGAAAAGAGAGCCTTAATAAAATGTTATTCTCTTTAAAATTATTGTGTTATGTTTATGTGATTTTTTAAGAATCTATATTTTTTATTGTTATATGAAATCGTTTTATATATTTTATTTTGATTTTTAATAATTGGTTATTTGTTTTAAGGTTGATTTACTTAACAGTGACATTTAAGTACTAAGTTAAGTTTTGTTAAGATTCATACACAAAAGATTGATTTGAGAATAATATGTATTTTAGTAGTGTACGAGTACTGTAATGTAGCATGTGAGGGTGACGAAAAATTTAGATTGATTTACATGGCTAATTAATTAATTTTGAGATATTATATGTACTCAATCCTTCATAATATATTATAAAGTAAGTAAATTTAAATACACAGGACGTATCGCAACTACCTGTAATTACAGCACCTTGGAACTGGAACACGGTTTGCGGTAGAAATACGAGTGGGTTGCCCAGTCTCGACAAGTCTGGCTAAGTCATCCGTCCTATCAAGAATCACTATTGCGAACACGAATGCCCTTGCGCCGCTGTCTATAAATTGCCGCATATAATAGGGTTTTATCGCGCAAAAAAAAACATTCATGCGGTTAGCGACACTTAGCGGGCTTTTTTTACAGCGTGACGCCGAGAGGTTTGCACGTGTTTTTGTGTTTGGTCGTGATAATCTTGGATAGTACGACAGGAGTAATGAAAAATTTTGAATTTCTCTTTTATTTATTTGGTTTAAATAGTAAAGCTGCATAATAAAGTTTTTTGCCAATGTGGCCAAACACTTGTAGATAGAACACGAAGATTGTCGCTACCTGGTGTGGTCGTAGTATTAGAGATGTCGACTTTGGGAAATTGTTTGTCATACGTTAAGAGAGCGAAACAAGCAACAGGGCAGTTTAAAACATACCGGAAACAGGTGTATGCTGTAAAAGTATACGATTGACTTATTTTGGGAAACTATTTATTGTAATCGCAAACTTTTATTGAGTTGAGTACGAGAAAAAGAAACGAATTTTATCTTGTTTGTGTATATAATGAACTGTTTCTATTTTGTTTTAGAAAATGGCTTGTATAAGGCGGCTGACTTGTATAAGGCAGCTTGGTAAAATAATAACGATTCTGTAACATGATAATAAAAATTCAAGTACATTGTCTTTGGTGATAGTACCCAGTTGTATCTATGCACACTTGCTCGAGTAGATCATCTATGATAACATAACTACTATTATAGATTAAATACACGTCACTGTACAATTTTTTTATGAACTTGTTAGACATTATTGGATTCACCACTGAATTGGCGATTTTGTGGGAGCTCATGCCGTTAAGGTTAGACACTTTACATATTAAATAATGCATGTCGTTTACCGTATTATAAGTTATAGGACTAATCTATGTGAATAGGTGCATAAGTGTTTATTATCTTTACGAAATAAAAATATGATTATTCTTTAGCCGTCACCAATCTCACGATCACGTATATAGCCACTCAGCAATACATATAAGAATAACGCTTAGATATGGGAAACGTCGCTCATAATATAATACTGTTACAAAAAGTAACCGTAAGTTATATTAGCTGTGTATTTGTTCAAGGCGTATTTCAACATACTAGACCCGGGTTAAACTATTATAGCTAATCTTGTTTTTGCCGGAGGCGATAGTGTTTAAGGATCTCTATAAATTCTAGTTGTACTTTAAAAAAATGTCTAGTATCCGTCTATCAGTATAATATTAAAATATAAGAAAGTATCCGATTTTCCGAGGCCGAGAGCACGAACACAAACACGTAAGGTTGATTGTTTTTGGTATTAACTTCAAAGTGGGAAATAAGCATTGTTACGTATCTTGAAGGCATACTGACATCATAGGAACATTCTTTTCAAAGTTAAATATTTTCATGAATCAAACAATCAAACTATGTCGAATCTATAACAATTTGTAGAAGTTGTGGTCCAAGGTGTTTTTGACAGTGAATATACATACCTTTCTATTAAACATTAAGATCATTATGTTGTATTATTCAATTTATAATATGTCTTTGAATTTCAAAAGTATACACATCGTTGTAGTATAGGTATGAAAACCATTGGAGTAAAAAAGGCTTTGCGATGGTAACGTAACAAAACAGGTCCAAGTACATAGGAATCTGTCTTTTCAGATATATACATAATATATTTAAAATATTGCGTTTTTTTATATGTACAATATTTATTTTGTTATTATAAACTAATAATTTACACTTATGATTATTAATAAATAAATAAAATACTATGCGTTATATATGTACTTTATTCAAATATGTATAGTGAAAGTACCTGAGTGGTTTTTTTTTGAGATATATACTTTAGTTGTGTACCTATGCTTAGTTTTAGGGTCATAGACCAACAATAGAATTTTTTTTTCTATATACAAATTAATAGTACGACTAGAAGTCCTTTTCTTTAAGTTTTAACAGCCCACTAATTTTTCCAACATTGTATTAGAGTGTATCATTTATCGAAAAAAACATTATCTTTATTTTTGTATACATTGAAACCTAGGCCAAATATACATGACCATTGACATACACAATACAATTGTAGATGTAAAATTTTAGAGGATCAGGGGTTTTTAGGATAATTATAATAAAGCCCTGTTTGTACAAGGCCTTTTAAGTTTAAGTTCAAACAAGCCATTTTTGCACTATGTAATGAATGAGAATGTTACCAACGAAATTTGACTACCATTTAGTAAGGTCACATTCAAACAAAATAATTGTGCAGAGAATTAAGTATAGTAATGTAAAAGAATCCTATGTACTAAAAAAATATGTTCATGAAGTAATAATATCTCGGATTTCAGGTTCAGTCAAATGCAAATTTATATACCTATGCGTGGCAGGTATGACCTATATCTTCAATCATCGATTTGTGTACATTATAATTTTACAAAGCACAGTCAGTGGCATAGTTCTAAAGGAGATCCGATTTTTGAATAAAAATCTTCTGGTTCCGAATGTATATCTAACCCTATATCCGAATGTATATGAAAGGGCTGTCTCTAAATCTCTACAGTTCTTAAGTCTTCGGATTCGTACTGCTGAATTTTCAATTTTATAATAGTGTTAAATGAGACTGTTGCATATTTATTTGCCTTTGACTGTACGATCATCTAGCTTACCAATTTTTGCTTTACGATATTGTATGTGGACAGTAAAACCTTACAAAAAACAATAATATAAGTTTCCATTAACCTTTAACAGTTGGGCCACGTCACCTTAGTCAAAAAACACCTACTCCTAGAAATTCGATTTACAATGCAATTAAAAATATGTCGTATTAAATATTAATCAAAAATAAAAGTTTTTGAGATATGTATACATTTCAAATATACTGTTAGTAAATGTACGTCAAATGTACTGTTAAATTTTGTACCTGTAGTAAATATTATTCAAATTTATCCTAATAGTTCTAAATTGTAAAGTAGCATAAAAGTTAGACAAAATTAAATTGGTAAGCTAGATTGGATTTCATGTTATACCTATATTCATACCTACCGGGATTATTATCGTAGTTGTTTTAAGTTTTTCAACTTGTATGATGCAACATATTGTATAATTACAATTCAAGAATACTGTTTTGCCATGATCACTAGAGAAAAGACTCAAGATACAGGGTAATGCCAAAAACGTAGTTGCACGAGTGATATTGTGAGTAGCAGTCCAACTACAGATTTATTACATATTTCTTGATGTTTACTGTATAATTCTTAGTACTTCTAAATGGAAAAATAAATAAATAGAAAAACTTCAAATTACAATTGTTTTATTTCAGAAATTCTCAAATAAAATAGAGATCACATTTTCCAGTATATAGGTAACATTTTTAAACAAAAATATCACAACGATAATCATAATATTCTAAGTACGCATGAAACATACACAAATAATATACATTCAACGATAAACAACATGGGTTATTTGCCATCACGCAAAAAATCCATATGCATTGCACGGCTCTTTAACAGAATTGATTGAATGATTATGTCCAGTAGAGGCTAGCCATTTTCTTTTTTTGTGCTGCGGCCGGATTATTGTGTTAAATTTCCGCTAGCTTTTCGCCTCCATTCTAAGATAATTTTCTGCTTTATGCCATGTTTTGTCCTCTGCTTAGCTTCCAGTAATAACCTCTTAAGCTGATTAGTTCTGAATGTGTTCCCTTTTCTACGATTTTGCCTGTAACAAAATGCAAACATTATGGTTATGAGGTTACAAACTTATACCTTTAGGTATGTATTTTAACACCTGTAAATTGAAAAATTACATGAAAATTCTTCTAGATCCTTTGGTGGAAGAAAGCAGTGAAAGCAACTTTCCGAAGCCGTTGAATTTTTATTTTTATCTGATAGGGTAACCTCTGATCACTATCTCATCAACTTATAGTAAGTGATGATGTGGTTGAGAATGTTGTTTAGGCTAACTAAGAATTACTGGCCCTCAAGGACAACTGCCTTAACACACCGTTAGGTGTTTGGTGACATATTTTCTAGATGAGGGTGGTAGCTAGCCAGGCGGGCAATCGCAAAATGGCTTACGACCATGCTGTATCGGCTGCCATCGTAAGACAACGACCGGGACCGACGGCTTAACGTGCCCTCGGAAGCACGTAAGCGCTCAGTAGTAATGCCACTAGCGGTCACCCATCCAAGTCATGACCGCGGTGTACGTAGCTTAACTTAGCTGATTTGGCCAAGAACGGCTAAGCAAGAGCGCTTCAAACTAAACTACGTACACCTCAAAGTTACCGGACTTAGAGAAATACGTTGTCACTTTGACAGCTGCCACATCTTAGATGTAGGTATCTTCAGAAGTAAAAGGAAAATTCGCCACTGGTACATAATCAACGATTGCGATCTTTTATTCAAACATAAACAACAAGATTAAATCTACCTACTAGTCAAAAGAACAACACGCATTTTTAGTGAACACTTCTGTTCAATACACAAAGTATTTTATTTGTTTACATAAAAAAAAAGTAGGTATATTTACAATCACAAAACTAAATGGGAACACAAAGTAGGCAAATGTAATTAAAATGCTGGAGGCGGGCAGTCCTATCGCATGTTTACGTACCTACCCCGCGGCTGTGGGTACTTATTTCAAAGACAGAGAGCCGAGTTAAAATACTGTATAGATAACATTACCGTGCTGGGCGGAACAAGCTGCGTCTGGTCGGTTGCTTATTTATTCGGTGACCAAACGTTCAATGTAAATTGCCAGTACCAACTAAGTAGGTAGGTACCTAATTTACATAGAATTCAATGTCTTACATTATCTGTTATTGCCCCCACAGATTTTCTACTTGTCTTGCGTACTCTGAGACAACCGAGAGATGTCGATTGGCATTTCTCGGTTTAGTTCTCACTCGCTGTCCATTTCCTGAGACCATATTATTTATACCTATATAATTTTTTATTCACTCACTACTGGTATAGTTGGAAACTCATGTGGTGGATTTACAGTCCTGGCTCATCAATCATCATCTATCTCTAAAGACTAAACAATAAATTAACATGTATAAGTATCTCTACCTTTATTTAAAACGCAAATGATATCGGCATCTTTGATGGTGGAGAGACGATGTGCGATCGTGATACAGGTGCGACCTTTAGCAGCCTTCTCCAGTGCTTCTGATACTACCTGCGTAAGTAAATAGGAAGGTAAGTAGGTAATATATATACAGTTGTTAGTGCTAGAAATTCTAGGAAGTCATCATACGACTATGCCTTTGATATTAAAATAGGATTATATATAATTTTGAATAATTATAACACTGACCTTCGGAATCTGTGGTCAATTTTAGAGGTAAGAATACTTACCCTCTCACTGTTAGCGTCTAGAGCGGAGGTGGCCTCGTCGAGCAGCAGCAGCCTCGGCGAGCGAATGAGAGCGCGCGCGATGCAAACGCGCTGTTTCTGTCCGCCGGAGAGCTGCGCGCCGCTCGCGCCGAGGTTAGTGTCGTAGCCCTGCGGAGAGTGAGAGAGAGAGAGAGAGAGTCAGTGTTGTCGTGTCGTCTCGCTCTCCTGTCCTCTCTAGTTTACTACCACGCACCTTCGGCAGCGACACGATGAAGCTGTGGATGTTGGCAGCCTTGGCAGCGGCGACGATCTCGTGCATGGTCACTTTGCGGTTGTTGTCTCCGTACGCGATGTTTTCGGCGAGCGTGCGGTCGAACAGCACGGGCTCTTGCTGAACCACGCCCAGTTGACGCCGAAGACGTGGTATTGTCATCCCCATGCGGATATCGCGACCATCCAGTTCCTGTTGATTAGCAGAACACTTATAAAATACTAACTTAATAATAAAGAAAGTTTAGTAATCTAGGTATCAATACCAATCTACGTTAACGTTGAGACAGTTACATAAAACCGGGTAATTTACACTTTGGCCCGAATACGACGTGGCCTCAAAAGCAATATTGACTGTAGGTTTTAATATTGTTAAGTTTGCAATGACGCCTGCTAGGCGAATTACATTACAAAATTACAAATTTACGAGAGAAAAAATTATAGTCATGTGCGGGATTCGAACCCGCGTCCATCCACCCCTTTAGCCGGGGTTTTTTTTTCTCTCGTAAATTTGTAATTTTGTAATGTAATTCGCCTAGCAGGCGTCATTGCAAACTTAACAATATTAAAATTATAAGGTTGCGTCATCATTTACAAGTTTAAAACCAATTGCAAAATTGGTCTTGTTTGTAGTACAACGCAAGTTGAACTATAGGTGTCGCTCCATCCCAATACGATGGTTGCATTAAGAACAAGAGCAAGAATTACAGTTATGAGTCATGGTGTCATGTTAGCTCAATTGGTTAGAGCATACCCCGGCTAAAGGGGTGGATGGACGCGGGTTCGAATCCCGCACATGACTATAATTTTTTGTCTCGTAAATTTGTAATTTTGACTGTAGGTTCTCAGTATATGCCTGGGCTACGAATAACAATATATATCGTAGGTCCTGGGGCATTGTTAAAGTATAGCCTTACTAGCCGTGTTTGAATTTTTACCTAGTAATACCTATGTTTGGGATGGGGCCCCTTATGATCCTCGTAGTCCCAAACTATACCACAATGTCGTGGCGTATTCGACTGGCCTCCTGGAATGTAACAGGAAGACACCAGCCGATATATGTGCCGTTAGGCACGTGGGAAAAAAGGCGGGAAGGACCTACCTTCAGACGACCCGCTCGTCGCTCCGTCAAAAGAAGCCTATCGCTAGACACACCCTATCACAATTGATCAATTAACAAATAGTAGGGATTTTCGTAAAGGATACCCTCTTTTGACCTCGATGTTGTCTGCCGCCAACAGCTTGCTCATCCATCCACCAAAAGGAACGCCCGGCGTCCGAAAAGTTTTAATAAGTAATTATGTATAGTTACATACTAGACTTTATGTACATCCATGATATGAAGCCTCTATAAAAAGTTCTGAAACCATAGGGTGGTGTACGTAGGTAACTTAAAAAAACAACATGATATAAACAAAATGTTATGTTTATTGCTTTTCAAAATACTCTCCTTTACATTTCAAATATTTTTCATGCGAACCAAACATTTTTTAAAACAGGAGGACCACATGTCTGAAGTTATGTTTTCTACGTGCTGATTGAACGCCATCACTGTCTCTTCGGAGTTGGTAAAAGTGAAACCTCACATCAAATCTTGGTAACGACCAAGCACCCTGTGATTTTTGTATTCCTGCGCACATAGCCCGTATGAATTGTACTTTTTCGGAAGCTAAAAATGACTTTGTTTTGTTGGCCGTGTATGAAGATGCGTTGTCATGATGTAGGAGAACGTGACTTGTTGGTCCCCTTTCGCGAACATCTTCTAACACCCTGGGTAAACAAATGATAGAATGCGGCATTAACTCTCTTTTGATCTTGTCGCCAAGCACCTAACGGTGTGTTCCGGCAGCTGTCCTTGAGAGCCAGTAACTCTAGGTTAGTCTGAACAACATCCTCGACCACATCATCACTTACCATCAGGTGAGATAGTGGTCAAAGGCTCAACTATCAGGCATAAAAAAAAAAAAAAAAAAAACTTCATGTATAAATGTGCCCCGTAGCTGAGAAAAAAAACGCGATCATTTTATTATCAACGTTTTTCGCCTGACAAACTTTTATTGGCCTGTTCTCATTTTTAAACACCCATTCACAAGATTGCTGTTTTTTTCGGGTTCAAAACAATAAATCCATATTTCGTCTCCTGTGACAATGTCGTAAACAGCATTAGAATGTCCGTGGTCGTACTTCATTAGCATCTGTGAGCACCATTCCACGTGAGCCCGCTTCTGCTCCGCTGTCAGTTCATGAGGGATCCAACGACAACAAAGTTTCAGTACTTTTGATTCTCCATGTAAAATTTTCTGAATTTGGCTCATACCAATCCCCAATAGTCCTCGAATTGTCTCATAGTTAATCCGCGGGTTTTCTTCAATTAGCCGCTAAACAGTAGCCACATCATTTTCGTCGACGGCAGTTGAAGGCCGCCATTCACAAAATTCATCATGTAAAGAAACCCAACCTCTCTCAAATTCAGCAAACGATCGCCTCACGGTGCTCAAACAAGGTGCTTCTCTCCCAAAAGCATTTTGAAGACGAGCGGCACAGTCTTGCGGTGAGAGAGAACTTTTAAAATCATAAAAAATCATAGCTCTAAAATCTTTGCGACTTAATCCCGCCAATTTTTTTTTTGTTAATAATAGGTTGCAAGCCTTTTCAAAAAATATAACATTCGAAATTCAAATAGTTCCGATTAGCTAGAAGTGTAAATCTTTTAGTCTGCCCATCGAGAATACTTTCTCGAAGAGTTGGCCCCATGTAAACAGTGTGGTGAGAACTCTATGTACATTCATGAAAAATTAATTGCTGAACATTTAATAGGAACAAATTATATACATAAAGGTTAATTAATAATAAATTAATAATAGTCTAATTTATTGTAATAATTATTTAATGTTTGCAGATCCTGATACTAGGAATATTTATCTAATATATTCATCAAAATGATTTTTTTTTATGCCTGATATGTTAACCTTTGACCACTATCTCACCTGATGGTAAGTGATGAAGTGGTCGAAGATGTTGTTAATATTCAGCAATAATACTCAGCGTACTTATGGGTACAAAGATTTGAATTTTTCTGATAATTCTTGAAAATATACTAAAAGCACATTTTCGAAAATAATACATACTACTTTTTGATAATTTCCAATTCATGAAATGTTGGTACGACTTTTCATATGGTTTTCTCGACTTTTCTGGTAATAATTGGTTTGAAATGTCCTTTCCTGCATTAGAATTATCTGGTGGTATGTTATCAAAGCTTGTGTCACTAAATTTTGTAAACACCAAATTAATTCATTTTTGAAATACTTATATCGAACAAAAATGCCCCCCATTTTTGTTCGATATAAGTATTACAAAAATGAATTAATTTGTTGTTTACAAAATTTTGTTGAAATGAAATACGACGTGAACTCGAATAACATCTCTTTTTTTTAAACACGGTGCTGTGGTAGTGAAAGGCGCGTGCCTGTAATGTTATTTTTTTTGGAAAAGGCATATGCAATTTAGTACAACATTATAACACTCCTCTGGATGGTATTATGGATACTATGGAACAGAATGTTATGTTTGCAATAAGCTAGCTGTTTAAGAAACTTATAGAGGATTTGTGTAAAAAATATTCTTATACTTATTATGAACCAAGGGTTTTGGCAATTTCTCACCAGTATAACACATCAGTTAAACTATGTAATACGTTAACTTATTCGTTAGTAGTTTGATTCTGATCGAGCATAGAATACTTCCGTATAACTAAGTGGTCATCATACATTCTTGACTTTTTTCTCTACAACATAATGAATTGGCGTAGCACCTCATGCATTTGCCAACCAGACTTCTTGCATATATTTTTCAATTACAAAAAATTATCACTAAAAAAGTTAGAAAATATTATCAGTAAGCAAAATAGGTTCAAGTTGTTATGTTTAAGAAACAAAAAAAAAAAATTATGTATTTTTACAAGGAATAAAGAAACACTCAAATGACAACTAACTACCATTCACCTGACGGGTGGAAAATGTGAAAATCCCTCAGACTAAGTATACATAGACTTGACATCGGAATAATAATACCAAGTAGGAACGTGATGGCTTGATACAGTAAACCATAAGAGTAATAGAGTTGGATGGTCTATTTTTTGTCTTTGTCATAGTTTTTGTTGGGCACAAATAAATATGTGCCCAACAGAATGTCATGAGGCCGAAACAAAGGAAAACATATGGTATTAGAAAGTGTTTGAAAGGAAGTTTTTAGTGTCAGTAACTTTCAGAGTGCTTGTTTTTTCATATAACAATGGTGCATTGTTGTGTGATAGGCTGCAAAAGCCGTAGTGAACGAAAATGTGAAAACATAACCTTTCATACGTGAGTACGGTTTATTTTAGTGGTTCTTATTAATACTTTTATGGTATTTTCATCATTTAAATACTCATTACTGAAAACTTCTAATATTAACGTAAAATCAATGAAAATACACCATAATTCGTTCATCGAATTTTGTAGTGCTATCCACCAAAATTAGAAAGGTTATTTTATGGTTAGAACGTCACAGTTTCGTACCATATGTTCAATTTAGCCAAATTGCAAGTTTTTTAGGAATACCAGTTACACGACGAAAAAAATTCCCGATTTAACGGGTAATTTTCAAAAGTTGTAACGATAATTTTCAGTGTATTTTTTATTTTAATTAACTAAACACATGACCAAGCCCCTCTCCTGGGCTCTGTTCTATAAACGCGACATTGACAGGCGACAGGTGCTAAGTTACAATCCGACAATTCTAAAATACTCTGTTCTATATAAATTACGTATGACAAATTTGTCATGGTGGAATATCTACAATTATGTCGAATTGTCATGACAATTTAACATATTTCTGTCCTATACACTAAAATGTATGGAACAAAAATTGACAAAACACTAAAATGTCATGACAAGTGGACATATTTGTAGAATTGCCGAACTATTCTGGCAGGCGACCTCACCCAATGTCAACAAACAGATGCAGTAGTGATGATGCCTACTTAGTTAAACCAATACGGCGTGGCGCCGACGATGGCGCCGTATTGTTTTATTCAAAAAGAGATTCGTGATTGCGACATAAATGTCTGTCTATAAATTTAACATGCTTATTTCCCAGATTTCCGAAGGATGTTACTGTGCGTAAAGTGTGGCTAGCAGCTACAGGGAAGCAGAATTGGGAGCCAACAAATTACAGTCGCATTTGTTCAAAACATTTTAAAGGCAATTGCTTTCGAAAGACTAAATACAAGGTCTTTTTAGATAAATTCGCTGTTCCAACAATGTCCATACACGTAAGTTACGATCTAAATATATTTTTGTTTTATTTCTTATGTTAACTGCCTTAGTCATGTCAGAATTTAAGGCACAGCCTAGAAAATAGAAAACTAGCTTGAGACAGTGGTATTAAACTCTTAACAATATTAAGGCTGGCATATGACCTCTAAAGTACACTCTGATTGTCGTCCTGAAACTGAATTAGATTATTGTAGCTGATATCATCAATGTAGCCTGTTAATTAAGCGAAATTTCTTTCAGCCTATTATTATTAGTTGACTAAAATGTATGTTTTTTTTAGAATGTTCCAATTTGTGGTGATCAATTAGATGAGAGTTTGCCTTCAACTTCAACTAAAGATCATGAAACCATGGACTGCCAACCGAAAACTGTAAGTACGCCTTGCTTCTTTTCTTATGACCTCAAACGATACATCGGACTGACCGACTGACTTCAAAAGTCTGTTAAATCCGTTCAAACCAAGTGTGACAGAAAAATATCGTTAAATGTTTATCTCTGTCAATCAACGGCTTTGAAACACACACAGAAACAGACTTCCAAGATGTCGGTCGGTCAGTCGGATCGTTTAACGATTTATTACAATGGTCTGGTACCTACTCTGTATGTTCTTGCGAGTCAGTGAACTTTTTCTATGGAACTGCTGATTTTTTCGCGATTTCAGTTAGTTTCATAGTAAATGTTATTCATAATGATGAGCATAATGCTTAGTACAGGCCTAGCTTATAACCTTATATAACTTAGCAAAACAATGTGATATTATGAACTTAAATTCATCTATTTTTACAGTTGGATAATTCAGCAAGGGATGACACTATGACACCAAGAAAAGTCAAGTTAACTTCTGAATTAACACGAAAAACGTTACTGGCCGATTCCCGAAGAAAGAAAATAGCGGCGCTACGGTCCAAAAATCTACGACTGCAGAAAAAAAAATGCAGATTTGTCCGCTATAATTGAAAGCTTACAGACAAAACGATTAATCAACCAAGAGTCAGCGGATTCACTGTCAACACTTGCACCAAATAATAATGACTTTCTTAAAAAAAAATGTAAATTTTCACCGGAAGTGCGTAAATTTGCACTTAATCTCCACTTTATTAGTCCACGAGCTTATAATTTTGTGCGCAAAGAATTTAATACATGTTTGCCACATACACGCACAATGGCGCGATGGTATGAAAACATTGATGGCGAACCGGGATTTTCTTCCGAATCCCTTGAATCACTCAAAATTTTAGCCAAAAATAATAATAAAAAACTAATTTTGTGTAGCCTCTGCTTTGATGAAATGGCTTTGCGTAAAAGTGTGCACTGGGATGGCCAACAATTTATCGGTTTTGTTAATCTTGGTCAAAACCTAGACTCAAACCTGAATGATAATGATAGCTTGCCAGTCGCAAAGGAGGCTTTAGTTTTCATGCTGACTTGTATAAATAGCAGCTGGAAGCTTCCATTAGGTTACTTCCTTCTAAATGGGATCACTGCGGAGCAGAAGGCGTCATTAGTAAAAACTTGCCTCGACCTGGTAGAAGAAACAGGGGTCAATATTGTCTCCCTAACATTTGATGGCTGTCCAGCAAATTTTTCTATGGCCAAAATATTGGGTTGTACAATAGACAGTGAAGAAATCAATCCAATTTTCACACATAAAGAAAGAAAAGTTGCTATCTTCCCCGATCCTTCCCACATGTTAAAACTCGTTAGAAATACATTAGGTGATAAAGCATATTTGACAAACAGTGAAGGAAAAACGATTTCTTGGAATTTTATTAAAATTCTCGTAGAACTGCAAGAAGATGAGGGTTGTCATCTGTAACTGTGTACCGTTATCCGATATAAATATATTGATCTACAGTAGGCCAGAGCTTGCTATAAATAAAACATGTGACCGCAACAGATTGATAGATGATGACATTGATCTATATCAGAGTAAAGAAACAGACGTCATTGTTAATAAGGATCATGATTACATTGCCGATCCCACTAGGCTGACTGAATTCGCAAGAAGCGTCATTATTTATATTGCAGGCTTTGTGGTTAAGGGTTTAGAAAAACAAGTAAAATGCAGCGATTGTTTACCATTACTTACTGCTACAGAAAAACATACAAATACATTGCAGTACAAAAAAGATAAAGGTGGCCTACATTACCCCTCGAAATCAGTGATAAAGCTTTGTGAAATAGCCGAACAAACTCATAAATCAAATAAGGTTAGTAGCAAAAAAAATCATATGCATTATCTGTTGCAAACTTGTTTAAAAAAATCATTGGGTTTGAATTTATTTTCTGAAGCCCATCAACATTCACATTTAGAAGGACAAGATTATGCGTTATTAATCAAGGCCATTTGTAAGAAATATTTAAATGTACGAATTCATTACAGCACGAAATCAATGGTAGATAAGGGGGACAACATTCGTAATATGTACACAAAGTTAATTTTGTTTAAAGGTCAGTAATATTACGAAGGTGGGATATGAGATGTTTAGCTTTTTAGTAAATAAATACAAGTAAATCCGTAAGTGGTTTTATTATTTACAATAATAATTTCGTTTCAGGCAAGGTACCTACTGAAGTCAAAAAACCATTCAAAGATTATCCCGAAGAGCTCAAATTAATATCTGCATTATCAATATTAATTACACATCGTATCGTAACGTCAATAATACCTAGAGATATTATGCAATTGTTAATATCCCGCTTTTCTACTCCACAGCAATACTTATCTCTGCCAAATTTTTTATCAAGGTACAAGGCGGTCACAGGCGGTTTTGTGGGGTATATTTTTATAGACATGGTAACCCCAAAATTTCATGAACTATACGACTGTCCCTTACGGGTGTACGCATATGTCAAGTCTATACCTATACTTAGTCTGAGGAAAATCCTAACCCTATTTCGAATCGAGAAAACCTCTGTCAAGTGAACTTTTTTTTGTTTTATTCCAGTTTTATTACCCTCGAGTGAGTTTCTATATAAAAAACACCCAGGTGATGTCCGGACAGCAGCACTTAGGTAAGTTTTATATTCACCCAGTGATTTCCGACCCGCCGTAGCTAACTTATTGTCGGAGATTTAATTTGCGCGCTTAAAACTGCATACTGCAACAAAAATAATTTAGAACGATGGTGTGCCATGTGTTTTGAAGTTCTAAGTCTGCACAAGGCTGTAGTGTTGTCTTGATTAGTAATCAATAGTAGTTTGTTCCTACAACAAGTCATTTCAGCAGAGACGTTTAAAAGCCCGAGCTAAAAAAATAGGTAAAATGGGTGTATACACTAGGCTTCTCATCGCTAGGAGGATCGCGAGAATTTTAATTGTATCTATAATTAAAATTGAGATTGATAACTATTTGAACCACGTCATGTTATATTTTTAGTGTTATTGTTTTGACAACATTTTCTCTCCGTCTTTTTACGGCATTGTGACAGAACACGCTCGAGGTCCGCCTGATTTAAACGGAAACATTTGTTTGTGAATGTTCCTCACAAGTGACGAACTAGGTACACTGCGCCCATCACCCTGAAACATAAAGTTGTTAAGTCTCATGTGCCTGTAATTTCTTACTGGCTGTTAAAGACTGCCGGAACACACTATTAAGTTTTTAAGATTTTCTACTTGAGGGCAGCAGTGGGCTAGCCCACTGCTGCCTTGCACTTTAGGTTTAGGTTTGCAAATACAGATCTGCCGTAATCGTATGGCAAGATCTTAGGAACCTGTAGTTGATGACTAGACTTTGTGTATCTAAGGGTAGAACACTTGAAATACATAGGATAGAACATATGAAATGATTTCTAAGGTAGTGATGGCAGGAAGTGCTAAATATATGGGTAAAAATTGTGGGACCAAACGCTATTTTGTGTGAAGATGAAAATTGACAAGACCTTGGCCTCTCCTTCATTATAAGTAGAAAAGGTGCTTACCTGTATACTACGAACAAATATGAATCTATTTAAAAAAAATTACACCTTTGATACATTAGGATAATAAAGAATATACACCAATATTCTAGATTCAACGCAAACTGAACAATAATTTATTAATACAATGTAAAAAAACATTTAATAACACTATTCGCATACGGTCTGCTCGGCTCTTTTTTCCTGTCTAACTCTGATTTCTCTCTCTCTAAGTCTTCGTTCTCTCTCGAATTCTTTCATCCTATGCACGTAGTCGTAATGCTCACATTCGAGATACTCATGCTTCTCATGTGCGCATCGATATAAGAATGGGAAGTGCTTGTATCTGCAGACTTGGTAATCGAGCAACGCATGCGCGCAGTAGTCGCGCCACTCTGGTGGTATCCTAGCGGATACCAAGTCTTCTTCGCAAATCCACATCTCCCTTTGCAGTCGTTTGGCAGGAAATCCAACCATGGGCCCAAACGTGGCCTCATCATTCATTTTCAAATCTAGGTGGCGTTCAGTAACCGTCCCCAATATTTGTCCCATGTTTTGTAATTATTTTATTACAGCTTGTGATATGAAGTTGTGTATTTAGACAGTTAAGAAATGTTATTCACAGTTCAGCTCTAATAGAGAAAAACAAGATAAAAATACGTAAAGCAGCAATCTGAGGGAAGATGTTTAGTTATAACACACAACAAAGTATGGCATAATACATGTTGTAAATGACTAATAAAACATGAAATACCCGACGAAAGAGTTATTATACCCACGGAGCAAGCTACCAAGTAGATGTAATAAACAATATTTATTTTTTTATACCTAATTCGTGATAAATAAATGTTTACATTTAAATTATTTTGTCATATACATACAAATGATACTTGACAATCACAATGATCGTTGTACGAAAGTGACATTGAAAACTTTGAGAATTAAAAAAAAATATATTATACTAAAAGAAGGTTTTTTATGTGAGTATTAATTAGGTATTCATCAGTAGTATGGTTGATAGCCTGTCCACTGTAAGATGGTTAATATTAAAACACATTTAAAATTAAAGAAAATTTCAATTAGATACCTATCACGGTTCCAAAGATACGTAAGACGGACGGATGGACGGATGGACGGGCGAGGTTTAGTAACAGGGTCCCAATTAAAGTACGGAAACATATAAGCACTTCTTTCGGTTAGTTAAAGTCCAGTAGTCTAGTTGATGGTCGCAAGGTCCCCTATGGCGGTTAAAATACAAAACCGAAAAAAAAACAAAACTAGTAACTTAAATCGAAAATATTCTTATTTTATTGTTAGATTTGAGGGCATTGTGCACAACTTAATTATTCACGTATCTATAGATACGTACACATAGATACGTGAATAATTAAGATATTTACTTTATAAGCGTAATTTGGAGTCAACTATGAAATTTTATTCTAGCCAGGAAATTCTTTGTTCAAATTCTTATTCGGAATTACTTTGTCGTACGTGTTGAAGTCGACGCCGCTCCGGCCTGTGGAAATGTACAGTGTGGCGCCCGAGCCGCGCCGTCGACTCATGCGCAGGCCCTTATTCCAAAGAGGCCACTCCCAACAAACAAAATTGGTCTTGTAGTGACTTAGCTTATTACAAAGAGGCCACTTATTATTAAATGCAATCATACAGATAGAATATGGGTGGCCCCGTCTTTAGAATTAGCACGTAATTATAGACAAATTTAAAAGTGATTAGTACTCACGATATTTCCAGTATCAGGATCATAAAACCTCTGCAACAGTTGCAGTATTGTAGATTTCCCACAGCCGGAGGAGCCGACGAGCGCCACTGTCTTACCCGCCTCCACCTTCAGATCGATACCTCTCAGGACCTGTAGGTTTGGCCTCGTCGGGTACGCGAATTCAATAGCTTTCACGCCAAAGTTTCCTGTGGCAGCCTGGAAGAAATAGACCCATTTAATCAGGAGCTTTGGACAGTTGATAAAAATTAAGTTATTTTACGGATTTTTACCGCAATTTGCGTTCTATGTTACTGATAACGTGTCATATCTAATGATGTATCGAAATTGCACAAATGTAGGCAAATCAAATCAAAATTATTTATTTACCAGATCAGTTACATACTTTGAAATCTAACATGAGGTAAGTTAATTATGTTTACCTAATACATTAATTACAATTCACCACGGGCCCCAAACTAGGTGAAGCCTGTATAACCCAGATTATATAAATATTATTATTGATTATTTTAGATCATAGAAATATTATATACCTACCTATCTACAACAACCGTATAATACCCGTGGGGTGCCAGGTTAGAATGTCACTTCCCGTTACTTCCCGTGGGTGTCGTAACTCGCAATAAGCCACTATAATGGAAAAATACTGGAAAGCGCCTTCTGAAGAACTGACTACTTTTACTGCGATTCCCAAGATGCCTGCCAAGCGTGGGGATTACGACAAATATCCTCAGTGGGGGAGAATTTGGTGGACGTTTCGGTTGATTATGATGATGATGATCTACAATATATAATAATTTTACATATGGTATTCTCGCGCAGTCTCCAATAACTTAATGTCGCGAATCTTATAAACGGCTGTTATGTTTGCTGGCATGCCCGTAATGATTCGTTCATCGAAAACCGGTGGGCAACCTTCTGCCTAAATGCAGATGGATTTAAATGTAGGATGAATACATTATAAAAGAAAATAAACAAATAAAAACCGACTACAAACATAAAATACGCAATATTAAAGATAACTCAAGTACAACTCGTCAGATTAGACTCAAATTTTATTAAGAACCCATGACAAAAACCATCTTTCAAATGTAAAAAAATCAGCAAAATCGGTACACCCTGTACAGAGTTATGAGGTCACACAAAAAAATTAAATCGATACCTCCCTTTTGAAGTAAGAAGAATACATTATAAAAAAAGGAATGTATTTATTATATACTCGTTATTATGATTTATAAGCGACAAAAAAGGGGGCAATTTAAAAAAAATACGTTTGGTAAACTTTTGCGTTTGTCGTTATAGTATAATATGATACAAGTATATTGGGAAAGTTGCTCACGAGTATCATACGCACTTTTTCAACACTCTTGGGAGGAAAAAAAATTGCACAAATGCGATACAAACAACATACGAAAGTTATGGAAAATAGCGCGCAAGTTCTTTTTTTGCGCGCGTCAAATGTATTTTGGTTGATTACATATACTTAGCCTAAAACCTCTGTGTTGTTACAAATCTGTATTACTTGAGGCGCGTTCCTGCAAATATTCGTCGAGCTAGATTTGCTCCAAGGCACCTGGACCGATCTATAAAGCTCTGGGCAAAATATGGAATTGACACCGATGTTTTTAGGTGATAAAATATTGTCTAAATTTTTATTAAATTGGGCTTATTACGTAATTAAGCGATGTTAACACAGTATGTCACAAACCCTTGGCTTAGCTTGTACAAAATCTATTATTTATTGTAGAATCTGTCATATTTCACAGCGAGCTAAGATTTGGCCGATTCAAAAGGTAGTAAAAGGTCATGCAGAGCAAAATTTGCTCTGACAGGTCGCCCGGAACGGGTATGATCAAATCTTGTCATGATCAAATTAAGTTCGATTAGAGTGCTAGAACGGCGTGTATCCGCGTTTAGACCAAAATATGTCTTGGTCGAAGGCTAGCAGGAACACACCCCTGGTTAAATTGAAAATGCTTTGTTTACTCGCGTATAATTTGCAGTTAGGTACTAACTTAACTTTTTAGGGATAATTCTATTACGCTACTAGTGTATAATATTATTATGCACGAGGGTGTTATAGTTCGGTTCATGGCCCTAAGAACGATATAATATAGATCACTTTACGAGCAAGGGTGTTGAAGGCACATAATGACACCTTTAATCAAACTGTGACTTTTTCATTGCTATTATTCACAAGTGAGCTATAGAGTTTTTTTATTCTTAGTTGAGTTCCTTTGTTCTCAAAAAAGTTTCGACACAAAAAATATCGTGTACTATTGAACAAATAAATTAATGTTGCATGAAATTTGCTAACAATAGGTATCTAACCTATTGTTAGCAAATTTCATGCAACTTCGTATTTAAATATATAATTTCAACTTGTACGTGTATATAACTTTTATTTTCTCTGTAATAAAGATAACTTTAAGTACCCCATTTTGTACGTGGCAAAAACGATTACCGCAAAATGCAAAAAAAAGAAACATAATAAATCTTTAATCTATGGCCGATCGCCATCAATCTTGTTCTACTACTTAGTCTGTGATCGCCATGCGCGGGCATAGGAGATTTGGGTCATTTGACAAATTTTACCCGCCATTGATATAAAAATTTCCAACTCATTGTCACTGTTGAAATTATAGTTATTTATTAATTGAGACGTCTACTTTACTAGTTATGAAGAAAATGATTTACGTTGTACGCCGCCCGATATAAGATGTGAAGCTTTTACCGTTATGGAAAGTTTACCTGAAAACTCCAAGGTAAAATGAATTTTTAGTATTATTTTCTTCACAAGTATGTTGAAAAACGTCGTATGATACACGTATGTATTGATGATTACTGTCCTCTGCTTTCTTAAGACCCTCGACTAACGGCTCGGGTCTCAATGGCGGCTCAGCGGTAATCGCCAGCACTACACATTTGTAGTATATTGTACTTTTACTTGTTGACCAGGGCAATTTGCAACTGTAGTCCTATTCTCTACGTTCATACTTTGTAATTGGTCTTGTACGGTCATGCCTCGTAATTTTTCAATTAATATAGTTATTTTTTAATCACGTTATCGTTTTTAGTTCCTAGTCAAAGAATAGGAACTAACTTCTGGAGGGCATGCTTTTCATCAATTGTATTATCATATGAATACGTCTTTTTAAACTGAGGCTACTGCAATAATACAACTAATTCTCCTGGTGGTCTACCTAGTAATGGTCTAGCATTATCAACGTTAGTATTAATAAATGCATCTCAAAGTTAAACTCGACCTTAAGATGCAGTTTTTGACAATTATTCCATACATTAAACTTCATAACTGCATTTATCGATCTCTATCATAGAACAATAACAATCTCTATTACGAGCCTCAGAGTAGCTCGCCAAACTTTTTTTTTTATACACGTGGCTCATGACGTAGTTTTTAGGGTTCCGTACACAAGGGTAAAAACGGCACCCTAACACCTACTGAGACTTCGCTGTCTGTCCGTCCATCCGTCCGTCTGTCACCAGTGTGATAGCTAGACAGTTGAAATGCAACAGTTGAGATAATGTATTTCTATTGCGGGTATAACAACAAATACTAAAAATAAAATAAAAATACTATTTACGGGGGGCCCCCATACAACAAACTAGATTTTTTTTATCGTTTCTTGCTCGATACTAATAACGGTGACAGGTAGACGCTTTAACTATTTAGTTTTATGTTCTCATTGAATATAATTATTTAAAATAAAAAATCATTGTTGGCAAATACTGTGCAATAATGTCAATAATTCAGAGTCTTACACGTTCCAAAAAATAGCCTTCGCGTTGGTAGCCGTCGCCGGCATCACCTGTTCAGTTGTCCAGCACCATGAACTGATTACGCGGGTAACGCGCCAACGTATTGAGTTGTGACACTTTTTAATGATTTTGCGCACGAGTACAAAAATCACGACTTTTTTGTAGACAATTTGAAAATAATTGTTTGTAGATTTAGAGTGCATTTAAATCTGATACTTTCTTTTGACACATGTGTCAAAATGTATAGGAATTATATGTCATTATTAAAGATACAGTATGTTGGTTTTTACTAATTACAGTGGTATATGGTTGATTATTACAGTAGTAGTAATATGTAAACCAACACGTTATAATGTGGCCACTAACAACCACAGAATTTTATAAATTAAATGATGACATATTTTATATTTGCGCTGCACTGAATCCAGTAACTGTCCTTGAAATCCAGTTTTGGTTTATATTTTGACCACACCATCGGTCACCAGCGTGTGAGATTGCTATCTAAATCTCACAACAAAAGAATTAAACAAAACTTTGCAAAGGACTACGTCATATTAATGAACTTACACACAGCATTAATATTATTATGTAAGTACCATAGGTAATATTATATATTATTATTGTTCGTACAACTTATTTTAATACTTACCCAATTAAGTTTATCCTTAACTCTGGCTTCGGTTTTGACTTTTGGCTCCCGTTTGATAATTGAGAGGATCCTTGCTCCGCAGTCCTTGGCCGAGTTGAAGCCTGGCGCATATACAAGTGACTGGCCTAGCATATATGCCCCGTACATCACTGCTTCTGTTATCCTTTAAAAATAATTTTCTTTGAATATTTGATTTATTATCGTCGTAAGTTCTTCTGAAATAACGAATAATTTGCACATATCAATTACTGGCTTCTATGGCCACGTGGCCATATTAATATGGCCGTATATTTGTTTTCATTGAGTAGATTTAGAAAACGTGTACACATTACATTTTGCATAATGATATCAACCTAATGTCACTGACCATTACTGTAAAAAAAGTGCCCCCGAATACTTTATTTCTGACCTCTTGTGCCATTTTAGGCTAAAGATTATAGGTAGTAGTGTATATGTATACTACTAGGCATCTAGGCATATGCCTACAAATCTTGGCGAAACAGAAAAGTGTTCATCTGGTCCTCCTGCCATTTCTTCCATGGTGAGCACAGTCTTAAGAGATACGGTTCAAATCCGAACTGGTGTCTGAAATTGATAGTCATACCAAATTGTTTCATTATTTTTGTATTATGGCTACCTTTGTTTTTTTGCCTTATGTAAGCGTTGTTTTGCTTGGTACAACTTATGAATAAAAACGAGATTCTACGTTAAATATTTTCTTGGTAAATTATACAAAAACTTCTTTGGTACTTACAACAAAACGACCTTGTACTCAAGTTCCCCTCGAGCCACCAGCACAGCTCCGTAGACGGTTGCGCTGCAATATGAGATAAATGGTACGTAGATTCCGAGGCCCAATACCAGACCCCTCAAGCGAGACTTTTTCGACACTGCCTTGCAAGCCACTGCTAAAGCTGCTTGGAATTTTTCCAAAAACAGCTTTTCTACCCCTGAAAATAATACACTTTAATATATATAATTGTTCTAGCTCATTTATTTATTTTTAAGACAAAATTATTTCAATATGTGCAGGATGGAATCGACCCTGGGATAGAAACTCTAAATTAGTATTAAGGAATAATATCATTTTAATATTTTTGCTATAGGAATCACTCTTATTTAAGTTTCAACAGGATATAACACTAGTAATTATGCAGTAAGATTCCATAGTATAAGTACAGTTTTACATCAGGAGAATATTGTAACACTATGGTATTTGCATAAAATGTTATGTTCTTGAAAAGCGCTTCCATATATAGGCAACTTTGTCTTCATAAAAAAATACTAAGCCATAATTACTAGGCTTTAGTTACTTATTAATAAGCCAAAGACGTAGTCAATTGTGGTCGAGCAGTACCCCTACTGTACGCGCCACCTCCATGAATCAAGGTAGATTCTGGCACACTGTCCGAAATACTAGTACTATCACTCCGAGCATATCAAGGAGATAAAATCAAGATAAGGCAGACTGGGCCACATATTTTTTGCAATAATGAAGAAAGCCCCTGACCTGGGCCCCGCATATACGATGTGAAAATTGTTAGTATTTTTAATTAGTACGTACCCAAGCTTTGAACAGTTTTGATGCTGACGACTGCTTCTGTTGCAATAGCAGTAGCATCTTCCATAGCCGCTCGCTCATCAGCTTGAGATTTCTGTGAAATGATTCCTTCCATCCAGATACTACCAACCATCTGTAAAACAAATATACTGTAGAAAGGCTGAAGGACCCAAAATCTAAACTGGGTGGTAAATAAACAGGAGCATTATTGTCTTTCTAGAATACTAATATGCAATTAAATTCCAGGATGGCTAAATATAATAGATTAGATTCTTCTAGAAGGAATTTTGTAAGAAATTAGTGTTAATGAGCCTTGGGAATGAAGTAAGGTACGGGAAATGTATACTCTATATTGCATTAAAATGCCAAAATGATACCCAATACCATTCTTCTTAAACAATAGGCTATGTATGTGCGAGTATTTGTATGTATATACTTACAATCGGTAAGAATGCCGCAGATACCAAAGTCAGTTTCCAGTTGTAAGAGATAGCTATAATAAAACCGACTGTCACTGAACTGAACCCCTGAAGAATCAAACCTATCCTGAGTCCTGTAGCCCCTTGGACTTCAGCTGTGTCCCCACTGAGTCTTGCGCAGACTGCGCCTACTGTGTTTGACTCTTTGTCATAGAAGCCGATTTCCTGTGAAAAGAAAATGTTTTTGTATCACAGAAATTATACATAGTAGTGTTCTTAAACGTGTTCAGTTTAAAGTTTTTAAACGTGATTTCTACATAGCTTTTTGTCATTGGACTAACAGACCAAGGTAAATAGACTCTGCAATTAGTGTCTATGAAATTAATATAACATATTTACTCTATATAATATGACATATTTAATAAAAATATGTAACCACTACATACCAGTAATTATACTAACTATATATATAGGTAGACTTATGACAAGTTAACGTTGAGTCTCCAACATCGAGAGAATAAACAATAAAATATCTAAGTAGCATTTTGCTGGGTTGTAATGACTCGGGTCAGACGACAAATGGAAACTCTGCAACGGCTACCTCATAACCGTCTGTTCTAGCTAACACGTTAGGACTGGAAGAATGGTAAGGGTTAGGGAAATGTACGATCTGTAAATATTATAATAACAGGTAAACAATCTAAAGCAGGGATACCCAAAGTGGACCCCTCACGACATAAACGAAAACTGATTTTGGGGCTCGACAAGGGCCAAAAATCGGTCTCTATTAAATTAACACAAGTTCTTTTTTAAAACTTTCAAGATAGATACTAAGTCAGTGTGGACGAGTCTGTAAAAGATGAGTTCGAGCGTACGTCTTTCAGGTGCGTTTTGACTTGCTCTCTATTTGACGCTTATGCGATTTAACACGAACGAATTCATGATCAAGTTGCAAGTCCAAACAAGTTCCTGATACTTTACTATTTAACGAGCTTGCACTTAGGTTGAAAGTTCATTTGCGTTTTGAAATTCGTTGGAGCTTGGACGATAATAACTCATATAAGTACTCATTTATTTCAAGAGATTACAAAGTTATGACATAGGTAAATTAAGTGAAGTAAAGTGACTGAAAGATGACATGATGCTATAGTTAATATAATGTAATGCAAACAATCCAATGCCAGATAGTTGCCTTTTATTTTTGAGAAGGAGTTTGCATGAAAGTCGGCAAAGGCCTAATAAACCACAATATCATGTCTTACATCACGCGACATTATTGTTCCGGTAATTTCTCAGAAAATATAAAGGGGCACCTTTATATTTTCTTCTCCCTATTATTTTCCTGGTATTAAATTTATAGTGGTAGATAAGTTATAACATACCTGTCTCAACAAAGCCGAGAAGTATTGATATCGAAGCCGGGTGGTCATCTTAAGTCCAGAACTTGTGAAGGTGGTGCTCTGAAGACACATTGAAATTCCAGCAATTGCGGCCACTACCACGAATAGACCAGAGAACATGTCTGCTTGGCGCAATATTTCATCGTGATCTGATAACACGAATATCTAAAAACGAGAACATTTTTATGTTTACATTATTCGATGAAATAAAGTATGCATTTTGGTGGAGATATTTGGTGCCAATAAAACCATCTATCAGCTGTGGACCAGAAGCCTGGGGACATTAAGGGCATAAACCGAAACCCAACCATAACATACCCTGAAAAGGCGGAAAACTAATGAGATGAACTGAACTTAATATTTGTCTAGATGTTATGATAAAAACATGATTTCTCCACCAGGGGTGGCAATTATAATGGTGGCCTTTGGGAATAAACAATCGGGATGGATTTTATAAATAAAGGGGACGAAAGAATTACAAATTATAAATAGAAAATTAGTCATAAAGAAATTTATTGCTGTTTCCGTACTTTGAAATTAATAATGTATAAAATTGATATAGTAATATCAAACCAGTAGGACCGATGGTGCATGAAATGTAAGATGCCATTGAATATAAGTATTTAACTCACCTGTATAAGTTAGTTAGAGAAATAAATAAAATATCAATAAAATGAGCTGAATATTATACATACCCCGCTCATGTATCCGAAAAGCATGGCAAAACCTGGAAAACAGGCTCCTTGAATAAAAGCAGCAATAGCTCCTATTGTAATGGATACCCATTCCGGCCCATTCAGCCTAATAAGATCCATGTCGCTTATAGGTTTCACTTCCTGAAGCAAAAGTAATTTATTATGAAATAAATGTAATAGTAATTTATATGTCAATTAATTTATTATGAAAATAAATTTCATTTACGTGCTTATTTTACTATTAAAATAATTAGATATATCACGTTGTTTCAATAACTTTTAACTTTTTTTACTATTATTATTCAATGAATAAAAAATTGGCCAAATGTGTGTAGGGCCTGGATTATTTAGAATTTATCATTGCAAAAACCCGAAAAAAAGTATTTGTAGCTGTCAAGCTTTAAAACTATCTACATTTTCAGTACCTGTTCTCATAAGAGGTCACTTAGTTTTTGCGATAGACCCCGTAACAATAATGGTCTAAAAAAATCAGTTCCGATGGTTTTTATATATTTTTTTGTATACTATTATATAATATAGGTTAAACGAGTGCATAAAATAAATCATTTTAGTCGAGGCCTTTTATCGTTCTTTTTTTAAGGCGAATGGTAGGGGCAAAATCCAATACCGAGGATTTTTACTATTGAAAATTTTGAAGTGCTAGAATTCAGCCCATTTTCTAGAGGTGTATCAAATTTGTTTGGTACCAAACTTGGGTCAGTTATTCTCTATGTACGTACGAATGTATTTATAGACCATTTCTTCGATCTGTAATGCAAAATAAAGTGTATAAGAGTTAAAGCATCTACGGAAATGAACTTTCAAACAAAAAAGTCGAATGCTAACTTCGTTTGCTCTCAAACTCAAATATGATAAGGCAATAATAGTGTAAGAGCCGGTGAAGAGCGACCTTCACCTATATTATATCAGATAACTTGGTGAGACATATTTTTTATTAAATATAATTTACTAACAAAAATGCCTATGATAACATGCCTATCAAAAAGTTTTCGTAGCTATTATTAATAGAATTAATTTAAATCAACTTTCTTTTATCACCTTTACTCTTTTCATAACATAATTTTAGATAAACGTAAGTTATAATGCAATATAAATATCAGATTCAGATATTACCTATAATTATATTTTCGTATGTCTAAATTATTTTTCAGACATAATTTGTAAAAAAAAACAATAAGCTCTGATTATATATGAAATATTCTGTCCTGTATGATCTGATAGGCCTACATGAAGAGCTTCAGCATTATATTACTTAAATTGGTTATTAATTTTGCTATACATGGATCTACTTGAACCTGAAGAACCAACAAGAGTAACACGTGATTCAAGTAGGTACCTACTGGACTCACGTGTTACTCTTGCTGGTTCTTGAATAATTAGCTTCAGTTTAAGTTTAAGCATTCTCTAAAGAATTTATTATTTTAAACATCTTTTGTAGGGCTTCGTAATCCGTACTAGAAAACGGTACCCTATTACTAAGCCTTGGCTGTCCAGCTGTCCGACCGTCCGTCTGTCCGAGTTTTAAAATGATGTAACTCTGAAACTGTAACAGCTTGTTGCAAATTACACAGAAAATGTTTTTGTATGGCGTTTTGCCTAACAAACAATAATAATTACAAAATGTTTAAAATAATCTCCATACAATAAACATGTTTATAAAAATACATAATACCAAAAACCGGCCAAGCAGGTGAGATTCCCGTGGATCTCAATCTGTATGAAAAAAATAATGATTTTTGGAACGTTCTGTGGTTGTACGGAATCCTCGGTGTAAGAGCGAACTCGCAACTGTTGGCTGGTTTTTTTTTTAATTTTAGCGATTACATAATGGCATATTCTCTTTAAAGAGAAGGTAGTATTATTATATGTTTTTAGAAGTAAGGGAGGTAAGACAATTATGAAATTTAATCTTTAGTCTATCTATTACTTTGATACTACTTACAACATTCAAAATGAGAGTCTATTATGCTATCAGAAGTAAAATCGGTTTTTTGATGATTGATGCCATTTCTTACGTCGAATGATAGTTCTATTCTTTTACCTGCTATTAAAGTGTGCTGCTGTGAACTCTTGACTGAATATTCCGTATATTATGGTTTAATCTATTAAATTTATATTCAGGACTTGAAAAACCGTTGAATGAGATTTACTGGACAAATGTTCAGCCTTACCTTTTGGAGCTATTTTGAAATTAAAGGAATTGTACCATTGTTGGGCGCAACACACCTTGGTCTATAGCTTATCAGCTATCTTGTTTAATTATATTTGAATATGAATTCCTTACCTTTTGTAAATAATACAATATACTGCCACGCTTTGGGGATTTCTTTTACGTTTTTTGATTTGTTTCTTGCTTCAAAGGTTTTTTGAACGTTAATTAAGTTGATCGATACACAATTTTTCACACTTATAAGCTTTACGTTGTAATTGAGCATTTATGGTATTTGCCTTTCGGGCGTGAATGTGTCATTGATCATAATTTTGGTTAAGATCAGTATCACTTGCAACTTTTGCAATTGTAATATTTATTATAATCCGATCGTCCTCAGTCTATTCCAATTTCTTCAAGTCATGAATTTTGCAACATAAAATCTACCCATATATAAATTACTAGGCGCATCTATTTTTACGTTGTCATTGTATTATTATTTTCGTTACTGATCAGGGATCTAAAAAATATTTAAATGATGCCATGTATTGGTAGTTTTAGTGTACAACGATTACAATGTTATATAAGTTTTTTCATGTCCTTCGTTCTTGGAGGTATTACCTAAATTCGTATTAAAAGAATATACGACACGAGAGATTAATCGACTTAAAAATCTAACTACCTACACATTCACACGCTATTATTTTGCAAGTGTGCTTGTTTTTAATTTTTTAAATCATGAAGTTTACTTCAACGAATAATAACTAAACCAATTACTTAGCTATTCTTGTGAGGTTTAAGTTGAACGTCAGCAAGGTCAAGCAATGGCAGAGCTCTCAAGGAATGCTTGTAAAACATGCCGTTAGATCGTAGCGACAAGTTATCTAACTACTAATATAGTAATTATCAATATCTTAAGATAGGTTGCGAGAATACCTCATCATCCAATTTTTCGTCTTCCGATTCATAATCGTTGTTATACATGAAATTTTGCATTCCTGTTGACACAACAGATGATATTGATCCACGTGGGGTAATCCAATCATGTGAATCTGAAAACGCAACCACATTAACATAAATAACCGAATATTAATAAATGTCACTAATTAGTACATTACTGCAGCGGCCAGCAAAGGAGGCATTGATGGACGAACGTGTAAATGTGGGCCGAGGCGAAGCCGAGGCATACATACGTAAGTCCATCAATGCCTAGTTGTGGCCAAGGCTTGTATAGTGCTTTTCTCAAATAATGCGCGGAAATTAAAACAAAGTTGTACCTAGGCAGGTTTTTTTATTTGAAGATACAGTTGTTAAATGTACAATTTTCAATAAACAGCGTTCTATTTGCAAGCCAGATTGAAATTTAAATATAACCTTTGATAAGTTACGTCCTTGGTTGCCATGATTCGAAGTAAAAGATCGTTCCATTTTAAATTACACGACAGATATGAGTTTACTATGCAATTTATTTGGCCGCTAGACACGACAGATATAGATTTTCATACATTTTTTGCCATTTTACAGATATAGATTTTCATACATGCCGGCCGCAGCGGCCGGCATGTATTTGGCCAGTACAGCAATTTCGATTTATCTCGAAGAAGGTTGTCAAAATAATGCTCACATTTCCAAGCATGTTTGAAAAAAAGCATTTATCTTGTTCGATGCGACGCGTGATCAAAATTATGGCTCGTATTTGGTTTAACGAATAAGCATTGCAATCTAACGGGACAATGCTGCCAGCATGCTGGTCACGCTGCCGACTTGTACTGGGCTGGGGCATATGTACTGGCTGTGAGCCTGCTTTGGCCCTTAGGCTGCTTAATTGCTTTCATTGTAGTAGATGTAGTGCTATATATGGTTTGTAATGAAAAATGACAAATTAGAGTCATACGTCATGTTGGCTTAGCGGTTAGAGCATACCCCGATAGTATTTTTTTTTATTTTTTTTTTATGCCTAATAGGTTAGCCTTTGACCACTATCTCACCTGATGGTAAGTGATGATGTGGTCGAAGATGTTGTACAGGCTAACCTAGAATTACTGGCTCTCAAGGACAGCTGCCGGAACACACCGTTAGGTGCTTGGCGACAGATTTTCAACTTGAGGGTGGTAGCTAGCCAGGCGGGCATTCGCAAAGTGCCCTACCACCATGCTGTAACGACTGCCATCCTAAGAAAACAACCGGGACCGACGGCTTAACGTGCCCTCCGAAGCACGGAAGCGCTCAGTAGTAATGTCACCAGCGGTCACCCATCCAACTCCTGACCGCGGCGGACGTTGCTTAACTTTGCTGATCGATTCAGAATGGCTAAGCAAACTTCGCTACTTCGCTCGGCAGTATGGCACGAGTTCAAATCCCTCACATGACTATAATTTTTCTTTCGTTGTAGTTTTGCAATAAACGCTCTTTGGGGTCGGATGCACCATGTGACAATTGCGCTCTTATAACTTTTCATCTTTGCATATTCTGCAGATAGATTTTTTTTTTACTTAAAAAATGGAACCGATTTATTGAAGTCGGTACCATGATAGTTCAAAACTACTTATTATCTCAATATTGTGCGCATGGTACCTACTTCGACAAGTTATTTCACACTTTTGAGTGTTAAGATCGGTTACAAAATAAAAAATAAAAAATTCTTACACTCTTTTTAGTGTCCATTGCTGTTTACGGGATCGATTGGCATACATTGGCAATGACTATATCATGAAGCTAAGAAAAAACTTTTTAGTTATTGGAATGTTACTCAAAAATGGCTTGACTGGAATTGATGAAATTTAAATGAGGTGACACAACAAGCGTCAGCTTGCAAATAAAAAAAGAAACATCAAAATCGGTGTACTCAGTAAAAAGTTCTAAAAAAAACACGAATGAGAAAGTCCTCCTTTTTTGAAGTCGGTTAAAACAGCAAGATTGCGTTAGATACCTCTTTTAGAATGGTGCCTATGTATTCTTTTAGTTGAACGCCTCTTAACCTCAGCCTTTCCCAGCTGCGGGAGATCAGTGGCATCGCCTTCATCACCAGTCTCTTCAATCAAGGGCTCGATGTCCTCAGGTTCAGTGTTTTCATTTCCTCTCGTTACCAACGTGTGGTAAAATCCTAAAATATTGCAATTACATAAAACTGCGAAAGTTACTCGCTCTTTTAGGGTTATGCATTGAAACAGCCCGTAGAAAAATGGTATTGATCACAGGTTTAAACCTAGGTTTATTTTGGCGTATTGAATTTTTGGTGGTTAAATAAAGAATTGCCCGTGGGGTGCTATGATGTCACCCCCCCCATTGCTACCAGTGGGTGTAGTAAGAGGCGACTAAAGGTAAAATACCAGAAGGTGGGCAGCAGCGCCTTCTGAGGATCAGATAACTTAACTGTGATCCCCAAGACGCCTGCCAAGCGTGGGGTTTATAGCAAATCCCCTCTTAATGGGGGGAGGCTGCGTTCAGCAGAAGACAATCCGGCCGATTGTAAATAGAGAATATGGTATAAAATATATCAATGTTTCAGATTCCTTAGTTTGGTGTTTTAGATACCTATTAATATATTGGCGTCCCGTTGAAATATAATTTCATTTAATTTTTAGTCAAATATTACTCTTGTTCTACACTAAGTATAAAAATTCAGGTTTGTGACTGTGATAATACCATGGAATTACATTTACGAGCTAGAAACGCGAGACATACGGGTGGACGGAAAGACGGACGGACAGACAGACGTTAGGCGGAGTCTCATTAATGGGGCTTCGTTTTTCTCATTGGGTTTCCGTTTTCCTCTATGAGTCTTGTCAAGCAAAAGAATTTGATAACTTGGTGAATTGCAATGTTAACTCAAGCAGCTAGGGTTAGTGTGGTTAAATACCAAAACTAAAAAAAAACCTTTTAATTACACTAACCTTTTGCCTTCATAAGCTCTTCGTGTGTTCCTTGTTCTACTATGGCTCCTTGATCCATGCAAATTATGCGATCTGCATTTGTAATTGTTGAAAGCCTGAGACAGAGGTTACCTTCGTTACGATTCAATACACACTATTGTATACTTTAGTTTATATATATTACTTATTATTTTATACACAAAAATTATTGTTTATTTAATATTGTAAATTTTAATTTCATATTTTCACACTGTATGAATACTCCTGCCGGTATATTAATTATATTAATAATAAATTGTTCAATAAAAATATGTTATAATTGCCTAAACAATAGATTACAGAGCGTCGAGTTGTGGGTCACCACGAAAAAGCTAGTGTAATGGTTTAAGCCATTTATCTTGGATAGGCAGATGTGCAATATGACAGAAACAATAAGTTTTTAGGCGAGAAATATATTTTTCTGTCAAGCTTTTTTAAAATTTGTTTAAACACCAACTATTTCATGTCACTGAAAAGTTGAATCTTCTAGATTTCGTCTCCACCATAAGGCCAGCTTGATTTCATCGTAAAGCTGTATAACACGAGGCACACTAACAATGTCGGAATTAATAATTAGTAAATTTATTGTCTACCAAAATATTCTACCTACACTTTTTCATAGGAATAAATCAAGTTCAAAAATATTTTTGCCACACATATGCCATCGCGTAAGGATACCCGAATCTTATGGTAGTTATGGTGCCTTGCCTGTCTCTTTCGATCATACGGGACACATCATCCATGTTTTTGTTGGAGCGTTAACTACCTATTTCTGATACAACTTTCTTTCGCTAGGGCCCGCGTGTCATTGATTTAGACATAAGTCTAAGAAAATCATTTATTATTTACATTACATATCTAGATTTATGGATTTTGTGACCCAGTCCCCATCAGCGTACCCACACCCAGTGAACCATTATTCAATTTTAAGCTATGCAAGGGCAGACTCACGAGGTTTACAGCTGTGAGAGCCACTTGTATATATTTTGCGCCCTTTTGTATCACTGAAATTCTGCAGGTAGGTAGTTTTACCTATGTAAAATTTCAGCTCAATCTCAAAAGTGCGCGAAATTGCAATAACCAGAAATTTATATGAACAAATACAGTTATGTAAGAACAATCCAATTAACAAGTGAGTTGTGAAAACAGTATAATAAATAAAAACTTTTTAAGCTATCAGAATACTGTTTGTATTCCAAACAAAAAAAAATACAGCAAAGGAGCGTTATGGATAAGTAGGTAGAGATAAATCGAACCTGTGTGATACAGTAATTGTGGTACGCCCTACACTGGCCCTGTCAAGCGCCGCCTGCACCTGACGCTCGGAGTGAGGGTCGAGAGCAGAGGTGGCTTCGTCCAGTAACAGCACGGCTGGCTCTCGCAGTAGAGACCGAGCAATCGCGACCCGCTGTTTCTGACCCCCTGATAACGACGCGCCTCTTTCGCCGATTATTGTGTCGTAACCCTGCACATTCATACAAATATAATGTGTATGATATGATAACATATATGTTTTTAAATACAGTATGTTAGGTTACTTATTTAATTTAATTAATAAAATATAACATGTTTTATTTATTTCAAATGTACCTCTTAAAAGAAGCGCAGTTGACTACGGAAAGAGTAAGTGGCGCCATCGTGGCGTTGCCAAGATGGCCGCCTCATGAGGATTGCAAAAGGGCAGGATATAGTGCTAGCCACCGAAGAGGCAACATCTACCTAAGGAGTGAAACCAGTGATTGTCAATACTAACTACTAGCATTGACAGTGAAGACCGTGATCAGTGTACGTCATGATGATGGAAGATGACATCAGCATCTGGAACAGTATACCTGAAGACGACATACGTGACACGTTATGGCACACGCGCCAAAGAGATAATGGAATATAACAGAAAGGAACAGAGTGAGATTGTGCAGAGAGTGTTCTGCTAGGCGAGGACTGGAATGGCTATAGGGGGTGGACGGAGGCCATTTCGAGGGTTTTCCCCCATAACCTGTGGATTGATAAAGGAGGATGGAGGAATAAACCAAGTGCTTAAGTGATATTGCTGGAGATTTTATTATAAATTACCCTGGTAGATAATAAGTATATGATAACGTTTATGTTTTCATGTACGTTATCATATACTGCATTTTTTTAGGTGTTCTTGCACAATATGCTCAGCAACTTTCAAGACCTTTACTAAATTCATAATACACATCCAAAAATTTATTTCGTTTACTTACGTTAGGCAGATGAGTTATAAAGTCATGCGCAAATGCCACTTCTGCGACACGCTGTACATCATCCCTTGTGGCTTCAGGACACCCGATCGCGATGTTGTCGTGAATGGTGCCTCTAAATAGTACGGGTTCTTGTCCCACCACGCCTGCCGGTCAAAAGATAATATTTGTTCTGATAAAAAAACCTATAATCATGTTATTCTCGTAGATTGAGAGTATTGCTTGCTACCATAATCTGACAATTAACTTAAGGCAAATAGAACTTAGTTTCACCAAAATTCATCAATCATATATCAAATTTTTTCAACGTAATTTAATTAAGAAATCAACATTTGTTTTCCTTATGCTGTGAGACAATGCGCCAAATTTTCTCGCTTTTGGAGTCAACGGTTACTTCCCGTTGATCCTTGAAATCCCAAATGTTACCCCTTACGATTTTGATGAGAGAGTCGCTAATTCGTTATTCAAAACCTTTATACATTGTATTGGGTATCCAAAAATGTGACCTTTATACACACCTAAAGATGAACGAAGCCAACTGAGGTTGAGATTTTTCGTGTCCTTTCCGTCGAGTTTGATGGATCCCGACATGGGATCGTATAGCCGCTGCAGTAGCTGCAATATTGTTGATTTGCCACAGCCTGACGATCCTACTAATGCTACGCATTCACCTGCCTTCACGTGCATAGAGAAGCCTTTCAAGATCTAAAAGAAAAAGTTTTTACTAGAGTTTGCTCAGAAAGAAGACTTAAGATTTATAAATAAAAACTTAAACAAACTATAACTGATTGCCCGGTATATTAACTATATATTAGGTTATATATAATTTATGCACAGAAGTAAATTATGGTACATTATATATTATTATTTTCAATATACTCGTAGCACAGTCTGAAGTCAAAACCCATGTCTAATATCTTCCTGAACATACCCTATAAGTCTGTGCATAAGCAATCTTGCTATAGGTATATAATGAGTTGTATGATATATTGTTATATCTATGTAACTAACCACCTGATGTTAAACGGTAACCTCTGCCTGTAACAGATGCATTTCGTCACAAGTGATAAATTGCACCGCGTCTGTCACCATGACACATACAGTGTTAAGTTTCACGTGCCTGTAATTTTACTGGCTTTCAAACGCTGCTGCCTGTTGGTTAAATAATGTTAGGTTCTTGGCGACAGATTTTCTACTTGAGGTGGCTACCACCCTGCCAGCCAGGCGAGCTTTAGCAAAATGCCCTTCCACCATGCGGTGAAGCTCACGTAGGCGGTCGGGATCGCACCATGGAATTGCGGACGGCAGTCTATAACTATTACAGCTCGGCCACCATTGCTTCAAAATAATAATGTTATTTACCTTGGTTTCAGGTCGAGATGGGTAACTGAAGCTTACATCTTCAAGAGTTATTTCACCTTTTACTCTACGAGGACATAGCCCTCCGTCGTCCAAGCTATCGATCTTAGGTTCTCGTTCTATGAGCGGGAAAATGCTGGAGGCTGCTCCACGTGCCGAGGCAAACGTTTCCGCGTGCGGTACGCACAAAGTGATTGACTGTGTCGCCATATATGCGTTGGTCAATATCTGGATTTTAAATCAGGTAATTAATCGATTTGTTCTTCAATACGTTAAGCACTATAAGCAAACTGCAACACTATGTAGGTACAGCTATTTTATTATCATTAATATGTAACTTCTTATTTCTACTTTTAAGTTCACACCTTATAATAGTCTCATATCCAATATATCAGCAAGCCTTCAACAACAAAGACTACAACAACAAGTAACGCTTTCATAAACTCAATCAAACTCATAAACATCCAAAATATCCGTCACACAACTTAAACATACGATCCTACTAATTGCATAGATTACATGTTGTTCCATAAGCAAATTACCAAGCAAAACATTAATAAAACATGTGGTACATACACTGAATATAATTCCAAAGACATATCTTCTATCATCGTCTGGTTTGTAATAATCATTCAAGACAAGCCTCGTCCCATAAGCGAGTCCGATAGCGTTTAGGGCATAGGTGAGGACCCAATTGAACCCATTCCCCAGCCCCGTGAATAATCCTCGGTTCCGTCCGTAACTTTCTGCTGGCTCCAACAGCATTTTATACCTAAAATATGATAGAACAATGATACCTTCAGGCTACTTGTGATTTTTTATATTTGCCTGTGTATTTTTTGCATTTTAATGATGAATATACAAATGACGAACAAATTAATAATATGGTTTTCGTTTTTGACATTTGTTTTTGATGAGGAATTAACGAAGTTATGATGCACAGTTTAGTCTAGCACGCAAGCATCTATTTATATCTATGGATTCACATACTGATGGTAAATAATTGTTTACTTTCGTGACTAGAATCTGCGAGATATTATAGTCACTGCAAGGCACGCGTCTTCATCTCGAAGAAGCATTCGGTAAATCGATTTTTAAGATGTGTACCAGAACTACATTCAAAATGTAACTGACTACTTTCATACTGTCCTTAAGTTGAAAATATAAAAAAAATGGTTAGAAAATATATTATTATCTACTAATAAATAATGCAATTCAATGGGGCAATGGTGCCAGCATATTGGGCATGCTACCATCTTGTAGTGGGCTGGAGCATTCGCAATGACTTGTGGGTTGTCTATCTGTTATTTCGAAGTAATTTGTTAATAAAGACATACCGCCGGTAAGAAATGCTCTACTACATTTTAAGCATAACTGCATGCAACGTGCATTTTTTAAGCTGCACCAAAAGTATCAGAGTAGAGACGTAATAAAAAATAATTTGAAATTAAATAAAATAAGCTGTATATCTCCCATTACATGGGGCACACTAAAAGTTTGGCACTTCTAGCTAATCGGAACTATTTGAATTTCAAATGTTATATTTTTTTAAACGACTTGTAACATTTTTTTAGTAATCAAAAAAATTTGGCGGCTTTCACACATGAAAGTTCCTACGTACGCAACAAAAATAGAAATAAGTCGAAAAGATTTTAGAGTGATGAGATTTTTTATGATTTTAAAAGTTCTCTCCCTCATCAAGACTGTGCCGCTCGTCTTCAAAATGCTTTTTTGCTACTGATGTACGACCACGGATATTCTAATGCTGTTTATGACATTGCCACAGGAGGTGAACCGTGGATTTATAGTTTTGAATCCGAAAAATAAGCAATCTTGTGAATGGGTGTTTGAACATGAGAACAGGCCAACAAAAGGCGAGAAACGTTGGTAAAAGAATGATCCCGTTTTTTTCTCAGCTACGGGTCCCATCTGCACAATTCCACTTCAAGATCAAAAGAGTGTCAATGTCGAGTGTTATGTATTCTACCATTTGTTTACCCAGGGTGTTAGAAAACGTCCGCGGGAGGACGAGGTAAAAGCCGCGTTCTTCTACATCATGACAACGCTTCTTCACACACGGCTAACAAAACAAAGTTATTTTTAGCTTTCGAAAATTACAACTCGTCACCCATCCTGCACATAGCTCCGACCTTTTTAAAATGTGAAGGAAAGTATTTTGATACGTAATATTTTGTTCATAGCATGTTGTTTTTTAAGTTACGCAAAACTTTTAGTGTGACCATACAAAACCCACCAATAATAGTTATATTTGTTATGTAAGGCTGTAAAGTTGTTATTTGGTGCGAGTACTTTTATTGAAATCTGAAGAAGCTCAGACGATGAAGTAGAAGCTATGTATGAGGAAATATCGGAAACCATACATTTCTTCGAAAAATAATTCATCGTTGTTATGGGGGACTTCAACGCAAAGTTAGGCGCACGGAAAGGCGATGAGTTGAGATTGGGCCATTAAGATATGGGCAGCGGAATCAGAGGGGCCAGTAGCTGGTCAAGTTGATTGAAAGGAGGGACTCTTTGTGAAGCGACGACGTGGATAAGTCCGATGGTTCCACAAAAAATGAGATCGAGTTTATCATGATAACGAAGAAACAAATATTTGATAATGTCTATGTGATCCATAAGGTGAAAATAGTTGCAATGACCGTATTTTTAGAGTTACATTGAATAACAATGTTAAGCATGAGAGGTCTCGCATGATACACTCCGCCCTAACATTGCCAAAATAAAAAGTTCGAAAACTTTCAACTTTAACTGCATAACCGCTTCCAGCGCCTAGCTGAATGTGAAATAGTGGACGAGATAAACAGCGGGCTGGTGAAATCTGTCAAAGTGGTGGGCTCTCAGATTTTTAAGACCTCCCACTAAAATAAAAAGAAGAAACTATCAGAAGGAACCATCACGTTGATGGAAGACCGGAATGAGATGAGACTGCAATCTTCAGCTAATAGGTCGAACTACGGTAAACTCAATAGACGAATTTCGAAGCCACGGCAACACGACATGCGTGCCTTCAATACAAAACGTATAAAGTCGCAATCAAGCGTAACCATGGCTCCAAAGTGTTCACAAAAAAATCGTCTATAGGGCAAAGCTAAAAGTCGAAGCTGAAGATCGTCGATGGCAGAATCATCTCATCAAAACAGGAGATTCTGAGAGAGCTTGAGAGGTTTTATGGACATTTATACACCACGACACGAAAACCCGTTGTCAGTGCGGCTCAGGACAAGAAAGCTAAACTGACCCGACATTATATCAAAGATTCAAACAGCTTAAGAACAACAAGGCGCTAGATGATGACGAAATCACGACAGAACCTCAAAAAAGGTGACAAGATCTTGTTGAACAACTACAATCCTTCCATTCAGTCTAAACCTGGGCGTACAAGAGTCTCTTCAGCGATGCCAAATCGACTTTTGGTAGGTACATCGAAGCGCTGAAATGTTTGTTTAGGAACGCCACCATATTGATTCGACTACAGGACAAGAGCACAAAACCAATCCAACCACAATGAGGCGTGAGAGACAGGGTGACGTTATATCTCCGAAATTATTCGCGAACGTATTGGAGAACGTTTTTAAACTCTTCACCTAGAATCAATTCGGCATTGACGTCTATGGTGAATACATAACTCACCTTCGATTATTTGATTCAGGTGTTACTTTGCGAAAATTCGTATTTAATAATAATTTAAAATATTTTAAGCATACATTAAATTAATATTTTATAAAAACACTTAAGAATATATATATATATCTAGTGACGATTTCGCCTAATTTTCCTGTTGACCTCACGATCGAGAATTGTTCTCGTTAAATGCGCTAGAAGAGTCGAGACCTCCTGAGGATGCTTCGTGTAGAAGCAACACGTGTCGAAAATTCTTCCGGTTTGGCTGCGTGGCGTTTGTGACGCCACGTCGGCTTATCAGGAATATTAGGCTTATCAGGAATATTAGGCACTAGATATATTTTTTAAGTGTTTTTCTATAATATTAATTTAATATTTTCTTAAAATATTTGTTATTATTATCACTAACCTTCGTTTCACCGATGACAAAGTTATAATGGCAGAGTCGCTTGCGGAACTCAGTACAACTCTCATCAACCTCAGTAGAGTTTCCCAGCAGGTGGGTCATAAAATAAACATAGACAAGACGATAATTATGTTAAAAGTCCATGTTGCACCCGTACCAGTAGTTGTTGGAAACGATACGCTCGAAGTTGTTGACCATTCTATTTACCTGGGACAGACTATTCAGTTAGGTAGGTCCAACTTCGGCAAAGAGGACCCCCGAAGAATCCAACTTGGATGTCAGCGTTCGGAAAGTTACGCGACATCTATTCATCGAACATCCCGCAGAGCCTGATGGCCAAAGTTTACAACCAGTTTATGTGATGGTGATTACTTATGGCACAGAGACGTGAACCTTAACTGTGGCCTCACGGATAAGCTCAGAATTGCTTAATGTGCTATCGAGAGAGCTATGCTTGGAGGTCCTTTGCGCGATAAAATCCGGAAAGAAGATATTCGCTAAAGAATCAAGGACATACATAGCTTTCAGAATTTTCAATTTGAAGTGGTCAATTTGATCGACGAACTGATAACCGATGGGAAAGAAAGGTTCTCGAGAGGTCACCACATTACACCGGAAGACGCAGAGTTGGTAGGCCTCCTGTTAGGTGGACTGGCGATATCGTAAAAGTAGCGGGTAGCCTATGATTACTGTATCAGCCGGATTTTCCACTGCTGAACGCAGCTTCCTCCACTAAGGGGGGCTTTGAAATAATCCCCACGCTTGGCAGGCGGCTTGCGGATCGTGGTATAAGATAACAGTTTCTCAGAGGGCGCTGCTGCACACCTTTCAGTATTTTTCCCTTAGTCGTCTCTTACGACACGCACGGGGGAAGAGATGGGGGTGTGACATGCCGTTCTTTATGGCGTCCTATGCGCTATGTTAACAGTGAACGTCTTCTAGCTGATGATGGTTGTTGCAATCACTACAATAAGCAACGCTACAGATCGCGCCTGTTAGAAACAATATTTTGACGTTGTCTGTACGAGTTTTGTATGATAGACGGAAACTTGCTGCTAATTTAGTTGTTATGTCTTGCTCGACAAAGATAGCACCGATATACTTCCGAGTAGAGAAAAAAAACTTAGTTATTAAAAAAAATATTAATTGATGTATCCTATCGTTATGGTTCTCACAAGACTTTATTCTATTTGTTGAAACATATGCATATATCAATGTTAATTTTCACATACATAATAAGGTAAATGGAATAGCTTTTTTTAAATATGAAAAAATAAATTTATCTATTATATTCAGTACCGTGACCTAGGTAGTCGCTGTACTTACCTATCAGACTCCTTAGCCTCCCCGCCAAAAGCTACTACAGTCTTGATGGACTTAAGCACTTCTTCTGCTTGTTTTCCAGCCTGACTGTACGATTCCATTTCCCTTACCGATGACTTTGTTTGATACTGTAACAGAAATAATATTATTTAAGCTTTATTCAAACCCATATAAAATTAATATTAATGTAATATTGGCGTAAAATATTAAATTATGTGAGTGTAAATTAAATAAAGCACTTTATACACAAAATTTTAACTATATGTTTAGAAAAACACGCTTTTGTAATCTAAACTCACCTTTTTGTCTAGTCTCCGAATAAACATTAAATTTTTTGTTCATGATTTTAAAACTAATTTTCCTTCAAAGATAAAAAAAATATTTAAAGTTTGTTAGTAATCTTTAAATTTTACATTTCATCCATAAACTTCTCAAAGCAGCTAAACTTCTCTATTGAAGATTATACTTATATGATGGGTCATTGTCATTTGATGGAACAGAATAAAAACCACCTTAGATAATTGATAATCGGGTTAATTACAAGAAAACGGTATACTATTACAAAGCCTTCGTCGCGTGCCCGTCCGTCCTTCCGTTCGATACAGAATCATTGGAACTCGGTCACCATGGCCTCCTCCTGCTCTCGAAGTGGTGCTCAATTTCCCGCTACGCCAGGCTTAACGATAAAATTCGCCGGGCTTTTATTCGCCAATGTTGCAGCTATTTTCGAACCGAATGGTCTGATGCGTGACGATGGTAAAAGACCTGACGGCATAATTTTGCTTCCGTGGAAGTTAGGAAGGCACTAAGGGCCTTCTGGTGGGACGCTACATGCTAGACACTTAGCGCCGTCACATCTTTCTGAAAACAACGTGGGGGCTGGCGCCGCGGCTACTTCAGCGGAACAACTCAAGCGGCGCAAGTATGCTAACCTCTGTATGGGTTGCATATTTGAGCCATTTGGTGTAGAGACGTTGGGTCCTTGGGGACCGGAAGCTCATCGTATTTTCCAAAACTTATCAGAGCGCTTGGTCGATGCGGCGTGTGCTCAAAATGATGGCACTTATTTGGCTCAACGAATAAGCATTGCAATTCAACGGGGCAATGCTGTCAACTGGTCGTGGGCTGGAGCATTTGGACTGCCTGTGAGTCTACAATGACTTATAGGTTGTCGAAATGGTTTTATTGTAGTAGCTATAGTGTTGTATATAGTTCTTAGTAATTTGTTAATAAAGGCATACCGCTGGCTTAAAAAAAATATCCATAATAATTACAAATTAATGGGATTCACATGATAGGCGATTTTCTTAAGGATATAAGTTTAAGCTTTATCTTAAAAACTGTAGGTAACACATATATACAAACGTCCATACTTGGTCTGAAATTAGTCCAAAATCTGAAGTAAAATAATAAAAAAAACCAGCCAAAATATGTGGGTCGGCTAGGGATCTTGAACTGTATCGTTTTTTTGTACATTCTTGGGTCAGTAAGGAATCTTCGGTGTGAGTCCAACTGGCATTTGGCTGGTTAGTACTTATTTCAAAACGACAACAATATTTAAGCTTTACTCTCATGGTCCCTTATGCGTTACAGTACTTATACGACGCATCACGGAACTGTTATTAAAAGCGCCATGCTACATCGCGCGCTCTTATACTGAATCATATCTTAACGCATTCTAAATAGACTTTGAAAATTAAAACAGAATTTGATTCTTAAATGCCCAAATTCGGTTGGTGTGATGCTAACAGACTTGATCTTTTAATTTTCGTACTGGCCAGAAACGACCTGCTAATCAAGGCACTTAGTTGGTAATCTGTGGTGGTAGATAGGTACGAGTAACTAATACTTCAAAAAGTAGTAAACGCTAAAATTATTATTTTCTCTCTTCACATGAAAGTCAAAGTCAGACATTGAACACCCAAGTTCAACTACAGCGTTTTTTATCGAATTCAGTACGTTCATGTAACTTTCTAATACCTAACTACATGCCTCTAAGTAGTTAAAGTATTATCAGCAATAATCATAAGTAAATATTTCCCATTTTCAATTAGTCGTTATAATCGAGCGTTGTTAGATAAACTGTTATGAGACTTATGAGTGTCAAATCCCAATTAATCCTTTTATTGAAGCAATTTAACACAAACAAACCATAACGTTGTATAAAGTTGTGTAATGTATTCGAGCTGTTGTGATAATAATAAGTTGGTATTCCCTTAAGTTTTATCATTAATGTACTTAGTATACAGTGAATATTACTGTATTGTTATTACTACATAGACAGTCGAATAAACAGACATAAAGGCTTATAGTAACTACTACTGGGAAGTCGTTAATTATTACTACTCTTCGAACGTCTTTGTAATTTATACTTTAAATTATTGTTATTTTTTTACCAATGCGTTGTGCTTGTATTTACAAATATGCACTACGAACTTTTACAGCTATCTCTAGCTACTACAACGAAAGCATTTAGACAACCTACTAGTCATTACAGGCTTACTGGCAGTGCAAATGCTCCAGCCTACTATCAGATGGCAGCAGCTGGCATTACTCTGTAAGCTGGCAGCATTGTCCTGGATTGCAAAGTCTATTCGTGGAGCCAAAACGATCCTGGTTTTGTATTATACCATAAATGAGATTAGGTTATTAAAAATCAAAAAACTCGTCAAATCTGTCTTTCGAAGCTTAGTTTTCTATTTTAATTTTAGTAATTATAGGACACAGCAGTGGTACTAATAAAAATATTTTTTCCGCGGCATGAAAATAGACTCAGGACAGGATACATTGATACTGGTACTCTGAGATGTTTGAGCAAACAAAGTGGTTATTGTGTTTAACTGTTACTAGTATATGTATAATGTATGTACTCACGTTTGACAAAGCAATGGAGGCTGCCAATGAGAACGGCATGACAGAAATGCAGGCGAGTGTTAGCTCCCAACCCAACGGGAAAGCCGTAACTAAGCACAAGATAGATGTGCCCACCAAGTTGGCTACGACGCCCAACTTCTCGCCCATGCCTTCTTTTATCTTCATCAGATTCCTGTAATTATGAGGTCCGTTTATATAGACAATACCCGCCAAGTTGTATTCGTAAAAATGCTCAAGAAGGTTGAGTAGATTTGGTTTCGTTAGTACTAATTAATACGCTGATGATACTACTCTACGCAATTGTGGTTCCGAGGGATTCTAAATTTGTAATTTTAATTTATCACTTGAAAATTAGGCTTTTATATTACTTATTTCTAAAAATGCAGCAAACGCTATCGCATGCCAAGCGAAAATCACATTGAATTATTTTTTTACAAAAGTGGTTATAAAAAAAATTGGTTAAGGCACTCGGTGCGTAAAATTGGAAGACGCACGCAGTATCAAAATTTCTTGTTATTTTATTTTATGTTTCATAGCAACACTAACAACGGTATAGTATAATTTGAGTAATTATTTGTCTGAATTATAATTTTAACCGAATAGAAAATTGGAATGGTAGTTTGCCGTGCGCCATTAAGGTCAAGAAATGTAAGTATAAATGTAGTTTATATTATACATAGGTATATTAATTTTATTGCTATGACTTTTTTTAAATCATTTGTTAAAAGACTTACTCGGACATTTTCGAAGCCAGGTTGAATTCATTGTCGGTATCAAACCATGTCATGTCTTGCCTTAGCACGGCTCGAAGAAACAGCATGCGGATTCTCGTTATCTGTTGTCAAATAAAAAAAAAAAAAATGCAAAGAATATAATTCGTATAGACTGATGACTGAATAAAATTAAAACTACAATAATAAAAAAACTCGTATGTAAAATGTCTATTAGCAAAATGTTTGGATTGAAATATGTCGTATCTTTCGTGCCCAGCATACTTTCTGGGAACAATGCCAACTGGTAGTGCGTTGGTCTTCAGGTTGCCTAAATGCTTTAGTCTTTGTAGGTCAGCGTTGTATTTAGTTAATAAATGCATATCTACCGCCAGATAAAAAAAAAATAGCCATATATTATCCCGTTATACAAAACTAATTTATGTTAGGAAAGTTGATGGGTATATAAATCGTTTCAAATTCATATTATTTTTGTAATAAAATTTAAGATTAGCATAAAATCTTCGTATCAAAATAGCAGTAAAAAGATTCTTAAGCAGATGAAACTAAAAAGCAATTAATAATTTAACTCTTCAATAATTACCTTCTCATCCATTTCTTACTATTTCTTTTATATATCAGTTTTTTTCCAATAAAGCTTGTGCTTCTTCTTTAATGTTTATTTTAATATGATCGTCTTTTAACAAATTCTTCGCCTCTGGTTTTTATAGCCATAGTTGACTACCACCAAATTAGTTGCTTAACTTGTATAGTTAGATAAAAAAATATCGTCATTATTATTTTATCAAAGCTTCAATTTAAATCAAACAATGCTTAGTATTGACACAACCAGGAAAAATGAGTCAATTCAAATTAAGGTCTATTAAGACAACTGCTTTTATTTGTACCAATTAAATATCATGGTCATATATATGAAGAGAATAATAAACCATATGCTAGGAGATCGAATATTGTCAATATAAATTTAAAGTTTAAATACCGAATTATTTATTTATTGTTTATCAAAACTACCTAGAAAATTTACGATATGGACATTATATACATATTCTAATAATATATTTATTGAAATGTCTACGGATATGTGTTGCAAGCAAGGTTTATTTAGAATATTCCTTGACATAAAAATTAAAATGACTAGTCTATCATTAATAGTGTAACGAATGGCATAGTTACGTGACAGTAATTTAAGGCAACCATAATACCTCCGTGACTATTGAATTCCCCTTTTAGCTTGATTGTAGGAAAGACAGGGGCATCTGAACCTTGTCATTACCAGCGTTATTCATCCAAGGCTCAGAGTAGCGTATCCTCTATTAGTAGGTTGGTTCTTAGTCTAAATACTTTTTACAAATGTTTTATGACACGCCCCACAGCCACTGGTCTTGAGTTCTAGGTTGCGAGTTCTGTGATTCTGCGAGTTCTGCGTTTATGTGCAGAATGCAATCGCTTGGTAGAACAAAACAGCAGTGAAACCGTGCCAGTCAAAGAAAACTTTTTACCGAAGTTCTACTTAGTTGCAATCAATGGTCGCATTGTCCGACAAAATGGAAAAAAATATATCGCATTATTGCGAGAAAGGCTACAATTGAAAGGATTAAAAAAAAATATTTAAAAGGATAACTATAAAAACGGGAAGAAGAGAGCATGAGAAGTTCTCACACTCTCTCTCTTTCACAGTGTACGACCCACTCGCTGTGTGATGTGCACTGTGGAATGCAAAGATCTCAAAAATAGACTTATCGCTGTGCCACTTTACATTAAAAGTTTAACTAATAATTTATACGAATGAAGGAACATATCCCAACTACTAACAATTACAACGATGGTACGTGTCCTGGCTCCTAGGAAGAAGAAAAGGTCGCAATGTGAAATCCCAAACACGGCACAACATTTTATATTTGTAATAAACGAACCTGTCTCAGTGCACTCCAGCCAATAAGAGCCACTGACACCACATTCAGCACTATAGATATCGCGATACTGACGAACATCCCAATAGCCATCGCCTTCGCGTCTTCTACGAGGACTGCCATGTTTTCTTCGTGAGAAGCATTGATCCTGTACAAAACAGTAAGATTGTAAATTTTAATTCGCCTAACAAATCGTATTATATGTGTACTTAGGTTATACTGAAAGTTTATAAATTCTGATAAATAAGAGCAGATATTAAACTCATAATACATTTATTCTTTTTTAATGTATATACCTTCCCAATTTATACATTTTTGCACTGAATGTCTTCATGGCATTTACCGCCAATTCAGGGCTCGTACAATATGTGCCTCTAAGTTTGTCTTTAATTTTAGGAAACAAAAAGAAGTAGTAAGGTACTAGGTCTGGGCTGTATGGGAGATGCATCATAGGTTCTACATTTGCAGGAGTCTCGGCAAGCAAGTAAATGACGCCCTAATCTGTAGATACTGTCTTTTGGTATTCAAACGATAATGTTTGTGTAATGTCCTGTTTCGCCGAAAAATGACGCAACCTTTTTCTTACCAATGCTTCGATTTTAATCGATCAACTTTCGTAGGTATATCTTCAAAAAAAGAACCCATTCTGCCAACTGCTTTTTTTCCGGTTCAAAGCGGTACCTACCTACAAGCAGGTTTCGTGACCTGTCACAACATAATAGACCGCCAATAATTATCCATCGTTAATATTTTTTATCATTTTCCTGCAGCACTCGTCACGCAGTCATTTCTGGTCTTCCGTTAAATCATGCGGTATCCGTTCGAGTGCAAAGTTTCCTAACCTTCAGGTACACTGTTTTGCACTTCCTCTGACTAATATAGTACGAATTTGCTGACAAGTAATTATTATGTCAGTTTCAATCGTTGTCCTATCCATCCAAAGGCTGTTCTTTGGCGATAAAACCATCGATGGTATTGCCACTTTACATATTTAATTATATATATTTGTAAATGAACACTTAAATTTAACTTCTATTCCTATAAACGCTGTTCATTGTTTTTATAAAAGTATTTTTCACTCTTTAGTTTAGTTGGTACGCAAAATGCAACACATAAATGACGTATCGTATCGTATTGTAATGTTAGTATAATAGTTAAATAGTCCTGGCAATGCTAGAAATAGTTATGGTACTTATGTATACTACACCTACTTAAAATAACTTATCGTTCAATGCTAAAAGAAAAAGAATTAAGGTAGCCGTTGGTCAAAAAGTTGTTAAAGACGTACGTACCTATGTATAGTTTTCTGACTGCCTATTAATGTTCAGTGGACCAGTGTTGGAATATATTTCAGTTCAATTATTGTTCCATACTTCATAAAATGTCGGCCATTTAAAGTCCCTGAACTAGATTGATTCAATAGCACACCACTTACTTTATGTCTGCTTATATAATTCTAATAAAAAGCAGCTATCAATTCATATTGATGGCAAATGTTCCAATAAGACATCTTTGATAGTATTGGAATTTATGAAGGAGCTCATCTATATACTTATAATAAAACTGTAACAGGTCCAATTCTGTACATGGCAGATATTTTGAAAAAAACAAATGTACAGTACTCTGTAGCTGATACTGATGGCGAAACTATATTTTTTTTTATTTTTGTCTGTCTGTCTGTCTGTCTGTCTGTCTGTCTGTCTGTCTGTATCCCGGCCGCGTATCACTCCAAAACTACTGAATGGATTTCAATGAAACTTAGCATGATTGGAGTTCATACTACAAGGTAGGATAATTTAGCTTTTTATCCCGAAATTCAGCATGGGTTCCCTTGGGAGAGGGGATGAAAGTCAACATATACACTTAGTTGTAATTTATTAACGCGTAGTCCGATTTCAGATGTTCTTTTTAGGGTTCCGTACCCAAAGGGTAAAAACGGTCTGTCCTGCTGTCCTTCCGTCCGTCTGTCCGTCCATCCGTCCGTCCGTCTGTCACCAGGCTGTATCTCAAGAACGGTGATAGCTAGACAGTTGAAATTTTCACAGATGATGTATTTCTGTTGCCGCTATAACAACAAATACAAAAAGTTGGCCAAGTGCGAGTTGGACTCGCTCACGTTAAAACAAAAAAAGGTTAAAATATGAAGTCTAATGTTGTATAGCTAATGGTACGGAACCCTTCGTGCGTGAGTCTGACTCGCACTTGGCCGATTTTTTTGTTAGAATAGGGGTACTTTAAAATTTATCCTGTAAATATTTCAAAGTCATCGGGTTTGAAGTTCAGAAATAACAGACATCACAACCTAAATATTACGTTCCAAATAACTTGACACCCAATATGTACAGAAACCTTTCAACGTACGGCTCATCTTAAGCTGGCGTTTGCACTTTATCGTATAGATATAATAGATAGGTCTGTAGTCGGACCTCTCCAAAAGACTGATTTTTCAAACGATAAAACACAGTTTTTATTACGATAAGCACAACTTCCCTACGTATATTTTTCATAACATGCAATGCTCTAATCAGTCTAATCTATACCTATAACAGGTTGCATAAGGCGGATAGGGAAGCGCGAGGGGTAAGACGCTTACATTTATCTATTTATACCTGTAACAGGTCCAATTCTGCACATGGCAGATATTTTGAAAAAAAAATTACAGTAGTCTGTAGCTGATACTAATGCCGAAACTGTATTTTTTTTATTTTTGTCCGTCTGTCTGTCTGTCTGTATCCCGACCGCGCATCACTCCAAAACTACTGAATGGATTTCAATGAAACTTAGTATGATTTGAGTTCATACTACGAGGTAGGATAATTTATGCTTTTTATCCCGAAATTCAGTATGGTTCTCTTGGGAGTGAGGATGAATGTCAAAATATACACTTAGTTGTAATTTATGAACGCGTAGTCCGATTTCATACGTTCTTTTCAGGGTTCCGTACCCAAAGCGTAAAAACGCGACCCTATTACTGAGATTTCGCTGTCCGTCCGTCCATCCATCCGTCCGTCTATCCGCCTGTCACCAGGCTGTATCTCAAGAACGGTGATAGCTAGACAGTTGAAATTTTCACAACTGTCTAACTATCACCGTTCTTGAGATACAGCCTGGTGACAGGCGGATGGATGGACGGACGGACGGACGGACAGCAAAGTCTTAGTAATAGGGTCCCGCTATTACCCTTTGGGTACGGAACCCTAAAAAGGTTAAAATATGAAGTCTAATGTTGTATAGCTAATGGTACGGAACCCTTCGTGCGCGAGTCCGACTCGCACTTGCCCGATTTTTTTAATTAGAATAGTGGTGCTTTAAAATTATCACGTAAATATTTCAAAGTCCTCAGTTTTGCAGTTCAGAAATTACAGATATCACAAACTAAATATTTCGTTTTAAATAACTTGGACCGCGGAATGTTGCGAAACCCTTGAACGTACGGCTCATCTTAAGCCCACAGGCAGCCCGGAACCCCACGGGAAGCCCGACACCCCACGGACAGACCGGCATCCCACGGGCAGCACGGCACCCTTATTTAGTTTTGCAAGCTTGCTACGATAAAACTCTAAAATGTGGTACATTCACCACAATCAGTTTTTTAAACTACATATCTTTCTTTTGACGGATACATTTCGGAGACTGCGCAATGAAAGTGCACAATGTTGTCTTAGGTTTTCGCGATTGTTACACTTAGTAATTAAACAATTTTAAACGGTTTAAATCGCGTATATTTATCATTATTTTTGTCCCGACGTTTCAAACACTTTGTAGTGATCGTGGTGACGGGGTGACTGTCGGGACAAAAATAATGATAAATATACGTGATTTAATCCGTTTAAAGTTGGAAGTGCACAACTTTAGTAGACTGTTATTACAAGGGTCGAAAGGAATTGGTAACTTTCACCCGCGGTCAGCTCTCTACTTTTCATATCGAATTTAAAGAAAGTAAATAAAGTAGCTTTTCTAAAAATTATTCATTGATAAAATAACATACTTACTAAAAATTTATTTAGAGGTTTGAACTATTTGTGAAATTTTACGTAAAATTTTGTTTGGAATATTTTTGGGCGGCTATAGCCTGAATAAGAATCTGTCTGCTTTTCACTACTAATATAAGGAATAACGATATAAATATAGTATGTTTTTTTATATTATTTATTTTTATTACAATAACATGAGCATTATATTTTTAAACTTAATGCGGCTGTAGTCCAAGTAGGAATCGATGACTTACATCCGTGTTAAACACTCTACTTTTCATTTAAAATATGAGGAGGGTAACAAAATAGTAGTTTTTCTAAATATTTACTAAAAATAATAAACATGAGTAGAAGATACAAAGATACACTAGGAGTTAGAACAATGAAATTTAGGGAAAGTTTGAATTTACTTTTAACCTACACTTTTTACCTTATATTTAGTTACTACCCTGCCAAACATAGTTGTTATTAATTGTTTTACAACAACAGAATATTTTACAACGAAAAATCTTAGACATATAACTTTGTTTACACCAATGTTTTTCCCGGCCTTAGGTGGGAAAGAGCGTCTCCCACCCGCTACTCAGATCAAACAAACACTACTTTCCGAGAATGAGAAATAAAAAAAAAACGATCTACCGTCAAACAAACCGCCGTTTTAAAATCGAAATTCTAAAGAAACGCACAAGGTACTTTGCTTCAACATTTATTGTGCGAACCGGGAAAGAACTCTCTGAGTTACTTAACTACTGTCTTCTGGAAAATACAACCCGGGAGTTTTGAAATCCAAAGTAGAAAGCTGCATTCTGAGCTATGGTTTACTATAAGAGTGCTTCACCGCAGACCACAGTGTTGCTTAATATGAGATAAACAGTGCACAAATGTGAATAATCAGTGTGCAGGTACGGCAATCGCGAACGAAGTCGCGGGTACAGCTAGTTGTAGAATGAGACGGTTAATCATTTTAATAAGTATAATTATTACTGACAAACGCACAGTGCTATATAACTTTCGATAAACTTACAAACTCGGAGGGGACTTATAATTTATAAAATCGTTCATATTTGTCATAAAGCGTCGCTTCGGATCCTCGAGTTAGACCTGCGGGTAAGGCAGTTAACTTTTCGGACAAAATAAAGTTTCAGTATAATTTAGATGTCATGGAACCGGCATGGCACCAGGCTTTATCTCCTTTATACGGGGACTAAAACACATCGGGCAAAACGTGGGTATTTAGTTATGATTGTTGGAAAACATTACCATAACATTTAATAATGTATGCCTACAAAGTTTAAAGTATCGATACATATTTTAATCATACCAATTTAATATATGTAATGAATAGTATATGTATATATATATTAAATTCGAATATTGACAATATTTCATAAAAACGTTTCTATGCATGAAAATATTTTAATACCTTTTTTAAATATTATATTTTTTTGTGTTTGTGTTGTAAGAAAAAGACATGCAGGTTCATCATCTTTTTAATTGAAATACAACATATATATTATTACTTAATCTTTTTTAATGTGTACTATTGTTTGTAGGTATAATTATTATTGATTAACACCTTATATATAAAGAATTATTACTTCAGCGAGTTAACTTAAATACCAATCAATAATTCACATATTTCGTAGATCATATATTTCTATTTCTATATTATTTCCTTATCTTAAAGTATCATTCCGGCCACAGCCCCGCCCCGTGTATATCGGTTATCGTGTAAAATCATTAACCTCTTCTTGCGCAGTTGCATAAAAAGTATCTTATGTCCTTACCGGTTCTCAAACTATTTCCATATTAAATTTCATCCAAATCCGTCCAGTAGTTTTTAAGTTTATTCGTTGCATACAAAAATACAAATCATTTCTCTATCTATATAACACCAGTTGCTCGCCCCGGCTTTACACGGGTAATTACGACTATAAATTAATATGTAAACTATCCTATCTTTCAATTAATATCAAATTGCACACGGTGTGCAAATCAAATTTAAAATTCGTTCAGTAGTTTAGGAGTCCATCGCGGACAAACAACGTGACACGTTATTTTTATATATAAAGATTAGTATAGAAGTATAGGTTGAAAGACATCTCGGGCGTAAAATAGAGTAATATTATGCCTATTGCAATATTCCCAATAAATATATAAATCACAAACTTTGACAATTAGGTAGGTGCTGAAATGTTGCGGTATTTGTGTAGTAGGATTTCGTTTTTTACGTGCAACTTGAATTTTCCTTGTGTGTTATATGATTGGGAACTTTATTATAAAACCGCACACAACAGCCTAAGAAAGACCTTTTATTTGTCTTTGCTAATCTAAAAACTGGTACCGCTATTTTGTGTTTGTTACTAGGGTTGTAATACTTGTAATTAAGCTAGGATTGTCACTGGTTAATTTAAATTTCCTAAAGATTTTATATACATCATTTTTAAATATATACAGACTGGGTAAAGTTAAAATAACAATTTCTTTAAAGAGATCCTTCAGAGATTACATAGGATCCATTTGCTCGAATTCTACGCTTTTTTAAGATAAAGATGGGCTCTATCTCAGCAACAGCAACCACACCTCATACGACATAATACTGTGGATTTACGCGAAATAAACTAGCCGAGCAGTAGCTACGTCTATTAACTGTCTTGTCTTACGAACTGCGTATGCAGCAGAACTAAGTATTCCGGATAGATCATGTATATGTGGATGTGGATCCCATTGTAAAATTGATCCATTTTGATTCCCAGGAAGACTGTCGCATTGTCAAGAGATAGTTTATCTGGGCCGTGAATATTGTTTGGTTTAACATAAGTAACGTATTGTTAACATATATTATTCTATGCTGATTCTTAAGCCGGGAACACGAGTTTTTAACAACATTTTCATTTCCATTGATGGCTGCTGACACAATGATGATGGTGATGAATCAAATTGGTTTAACTTTCTATCACACAGCTATGGAGCAATTAAATTCCTATAAATGACGTTCAGATTAAGAACTGGGGCCTTCGTGAAAAAGTTTTACTTACAGACGTTTTCCTCCCCCGAAGAATTGAGTAAGTGGCAAATAGCTCGAAAGCCTGTCCTGTTGGGAAGTTCTCTCGACGAAGGAGGTGGTAAGCTCCCCCACTTGTACGAGATTATAGCAAATACCGCCACCGCTGAGTAGCCCCATAATTATTCCCATAATGGAAGCCGCAATCTCAATACATGTTCCATAGCGAAACTAAAAATAAAGTAAGAAAATTATCATTGTCATGACATATTTTACGAACATTTAAAATATACCACAGAAAAGAGAAAGCAATTTATATCTCTATGCAAATTACAAAATCTTTGAAGTTGCAGCGTGTGCTCGCATGCATTTTAAAATATAATATTATAGTATTCTCTTATATTGCTGATGGCCTGCCTCACTGCATTTAACAAATAGTTTCTTTTTATTGTAGTTAACAAGCATCTTGATTCATCATGAGCCCACCACGAGCAAGAGATTTGCATTTTCAACATATAGTATCAACAATAGTATCTCAGTTACATTTCATAGATACATCAACTATGTTTTCTGTCTACACATAGCAGACGTAAAACAGGTTCACCTAGTACCTGTGGGGAAGTGCCTTCCATTAGGAAGGTATTCATTATACTGTGTATTATCTTAAGACTTAGTATTCAAATATGTTTATCCTGTTTCTTTTCATTGGAACAATAAACAATATGTATTTGTGTTTTGTACTGTTTTTTTTTACTATTGATACTCGGATAAGGCAACTTAGATATTATCGAAAACGAATATTGAACTTCTGTTTATTCGATCAACAATTTGTTTACTATGAACATTGTATACTGTTAAGACAGCTTTTTAGCTTCATTTGCTTAAACGAAGAACATGGCTCAAATAAATATTTGACATTGTTTTTATAGATCAGTAACAGCATTATTTTATTTCAAAATTTTTGAGTTTGCACTGACTCTAGAGAATAGTTTAGAAGGTTTAACTTCTAGAAATGTTGAATTTTGAACTTTTGATGAGGGAATGTTTAAGGATTTTAAAAGAAACCGCAAAGTCACCTTTAGTATTTGGCCCCGTATTGTCATAAAACAATCAATAATACAAGAATACTTATAGTAACCTAAGTTTGTTATCGTGTTACAAACGTTTAAAGTTTTAGAAAGGGTCAGAACCATCTAATTGATGACTAATGAACAAACTGACTCAATTACGACAAAATAACTACGCGAAATTTATAGTTTACGACTACATGTTTAATGAAACAATTTTAAGCCTTATCTTATCCTACTAAAATAACAACAATTTTGGATAGCTTTTGTGAGTTTCTTATCTTATTCTTCAAACCAGATGAATTTGATGAAATTTAGTCACGAGATTTATTAAGTGTTCTAGATAAAAAAAATTCAATTTTCCGATTTCCTAATTAATTTCAGAGAGAGGACGAGTTTTAAGCTGGTGTCGAAGACGGTCGAACGATTATGTAGACTAAATAACTATCTAGGTACTCAATTCATAAATATTAATATTGAAATAGAATGCGTACTATTTATAATTTTACTAGCGACCCACCCCGGCTTTGCACGGGTAATTACGATTATAAATTGAGATGCCTACCTTTCAATTTGGTACAAACAGTGTGCAAATCAAATTTAAAATTGGTTCAGTAGTTTAGGAGTCCATCGCGGACAAACAACACGTTATTTTTATATATAATGATTTTTATTTTAAACAGTAAATTAAATTAATTTAGTCAACATTAAGAAATAAATAAGCATTATCCACAACAAAAAAAGACGTTTTTTAATCGTCAAACATTCTGTTAAGATACTTACGATTTGAAAATATGAGATTTTAAATTCGCCATCTTCAGTTTGTCTGAAAAAACAACAACAAAGAGGGAATAATTAGATTCATATAATACATTTCTGATAACAGTGCAAGACGCAATTCACCAGAGGTATATAAAAACTAGTAGGTAGTTACTATGTATACATACATTTACAAAAAATATATCTCCATTTTAATTTAAGAATTACCTACCTTGAACTTATAGCCTTGATGTGAAAAGGAAATATTTCAGTGCCCATCAAAAACGGATCGGAAGTGGATCATTAATATGATCCACTTCTTTTGATTCGGTGATTGCATATCAAAATATTTAGTAATTCGCCCTTCGGCTTATGTGGAAAAACCTAGAATTACCCCTCTTTTAATAGGTGTGTTTTAGAAAAATGACTAGTTTAATAGAGTAATATAAGACGACGATGAGCTATAGGTTACTGGTAACCACATCACCTGCCTGCTATTGTAATGAAAAATCATCCTATTATTCTAATTACTACCTAATAGTCACGAAATCGCTATGGATAAATGCACATTTTCATATTTCTGATATGATATCGCAAAAGCAGAGCCTTATTACAAAAATATGATATAACATTTTTTCTTTTTTCTGTCATTATGATATTGACAGGAGGTAAAAGAATGCGGATATAAATTGTGGATCGAGACAACGTAATTAAAAACTTTAGTTTTACAAATATTTACCTAAATTTGCGAGTAAAACAATGGTTTTGTTCATGGCTTCATTTCTATTGCGTATCTTCTTTAATTTAATATTAGTTAGATTTTAATTTAATATAGTAATCCCACTCACTTTTTTCAATTATGATATTTATTAAAGGTATGTTAGAAACGATTTTTACAAGATGACCGTTAAGAATTCCTACTCGATAAACCAAAAAAGGCATTTAGATTGATGTGGTTAAACAATTAGATATGATTTATGTACGGAATAAATAATAAACGTTATAAACACTACATACTACATAAACCTAATAAATAATTTCACATGGTATAATTATCAATAAGTTTTTATATGAATCAATATACATATACAATTTTAAAACTATTCTTATTTCATAGAATCTCATATCATTACTTATATACCGCCAAAGTTTCCAAGGGACGTACGTAGGGTCCAGATATGATGTAAATCAGTCTTTTTTTTCAAATAGAAATGTTCTATTTAGTAATTTGGAGTTTTGGAGTATGCCCACCACGGAGCGTAAAGCCCTACCTACCCTTTTGGCAATATAACACAATGATGTGGGTAATACGTTCCGTGAATAATTATGCTGCGAAAATCTATGGAATATATTTGTATCTTATTGTAGGAGATACTTATGTTCAAAGTTTACAAAATAAACATGAATAATTCTTCTGATGCAGATATTTCTGGCAGAAACTGTAGAACTCCATATTTGTCTTTTGATTTATGATTGATCGAACAATAAATTCTTTGATATTGGCAATCATTCAATTAGGGTAATGAGTAATTATTTATTTGTTAATTAGTTAATTTGGTACATATGCTAAGTTTATGATTGTCGTTAAAAGATGCAGATTAAATTACTTTTATATATCCTAATCACGTTAATAATATTACCGTGTCCTATTTTTTTTCTATGTCAATAGAAAATAAAATAACTTTGTTTTTTTTTAGTTTAGAACGTAAGTATTTAGAATTGGATCCGCGAATTAAGAGGTTTCCAATTGTGAATTGAACAAGTAGGCATAATATTTTCGTTAGTGAATACTCTGGACAATGGACCCGTAGAAAAGGAACTTTGGCTGTACATGTTAATATATTATTTTTTAGGTATATACATTATTTTGTGGTCTTTGGAAGAATATTTTCAGATATACGATATGCATTAAGTAAAGTTTTCTAGTACATACCCATAGAATCTTACGCAGTAAGTATGGTTACGAGTGACGCAATGTAGAACCATGTGTTTAAAATTTTTAAAACTATTATCTAAGAGACATAAAACGTAAACTTCTATAGTAATTTTGTAATAAATTTACACGGAAAAGCACCACCATTATATATATTTATTATGAACTTGTCTGTGCTTTCGGCAACATATTATAAGTAGTTACCTTACATAATGTGGGTAGGAAATTATGAATTGTTCATTGCAATATGATAATTATATTTTTAATGTGATGCATATTTAAGTTGCATTGCGGAAGTCTAAACTGATTACTATCCCGTTTCTTAAATAAGTGTTATAACATATAAAAAATATTATATTAACATATATTAATTATTATAATATATAAAAAAATATATTAAAGTGTTCTAACGATGAAAAAACATGAATTTATGCATAATTGTGTGGCACAGAAAGTAAATTAATAGAGCAAAACAGTTCAAGCTCAGCATGTGTCAGTCTTAATTTTTTTGCAATTCGCTGAATTATAAACTCTATGACTCACCGTTTTTTCTCCTTCTTCAGTCCCATCGTGCAATAATAGGAAAAATCAAATTGTGAAACGTGTTATCAATATAACAACTAAAATCATTGGTCGAAAATTCGTTTACAGTTTTACAACGTTACGCACACGCATGCGGTTTCAGCGAGCGAAGTACGTACGACTGAAGTGTCGAACTTACAGGGGAGACGCTCGAGTTACGTCTATTCTTATAATAAACAGTCTTATGCCTATCCGACTCAAATTTATACACTTATGACGACGGAAATTATGTTTGTGTTTCCTAATGCATGTTTATGGGAGTACATTTCAGATCTCAACTCTCATTGTTTCACTGGGAGTGTTTCCTATATAATAAAGAAATAAGATATCATCAAGATAAGGACTGTGTCTTGATTTACTGTTGCCTTTTCATTTTGTCCAGGATTTTGGACGTCACGACATTTGTCATGTCATATAATAATAATTATATTACTGAATTTGCGTCAAATACGAGTAATTTATGGTTTTATTTTTATTTGTCAACTCAAAGTTCATCTATTGGCTTCATTCAGTCTTATCTAGTCCAACGAAATAGCATTGCAATTTTACAAGGTAATGCCGCTGGCGGTGTGGACGAGCTGTCAAGTGATAGTTGAATCTTTGGACTGCGCTTTAGTTGTAGTAGTTGTGGCATTGTAAATATGTAGCCTGTAATGATTTTAAATAAAAGGAAACCGGCGTCTGCTTAATAATAAATGCTCGCAAGTATGAAATCAGTAAACTGTTAACGCAAGCACCTGAGTTGATAACGACAATATTTACAATAAATTGTCTTGAACACATCAAGATTCTTAAAATCTGTATTGTGTGTTAGAACTCATTATGACAAAATAATACGCTGTCATCAATTTTTGTTTGATATAGTTACCCCGTGAAAATACTTTTAAACGTTTATATTGAATATTTTTATAAATATAGGTATAGTCGTTTAGTTTTGTAGTAAGTATAGTGTTTTTAAAGTTCTCACGCGGGTCCCACTGGAAATGTATATCGGCACAGTAGTGGATGTATTGTTCGAATCCTGCCTCGGGCTTGAGTTGCACCAAATGTTGGTAGCATATTTTCTGTGAATGTTCTGCTGGCTAGTACGAGTAAGTATATTGAAGTATCTAAAGTTAAATCTGTTACCAAGGAATTGTCTGTCTGTTATCATTTTGAGTGTCTCAAGATCCTCACTTGACCTGCTTAAAAGCTCATGTATAAAATTATCCCATGGCGAAGAGCATACACTGAAATATCGACAAGGACAAGAGACTAATGACTTTAAGTGGGTGAAATGCAAAATAGATGTACCGTTACGAAACTGATAAGTAAGGCGTAGGTCACATGTCCTAAAAAAACTGTAAGTACTTACTTATACAAATTTAGATCTATAATAAATAAAATCAATCGTGATGCATTAGTTTCGCTAAAACTCAAAAAAGGCTGGACTAATATGAATTATTGTTTTGTTTTCTTGGTCCTTGGTTATCAGTACTAATATTATAAAAGCGAAAGTAACTCTGTCTGTCTGTCTGTCTGTCTGTTACGCTTTCACGCCATAACTACTGGACCGATTTGAATGAAATTTGGTATGGAAATAGTTTGAGACCCGGGAAAAAACATAGGATAGTTTTTGTCTAACTGCGCAAAAAGAAGTTAATGTTTTTGCACGATAACCGACATGCGCGCGGGCGGAGCCGCGCCTGAAAGCTAGTAATTTATAAATACAGGGGTAGTATAGATAGGTAGAGCTAGTAGGTGTTTCGAAAGCATATTTAACAATATTCCGATAGAAATTTATAAAGAACAGTTAAATAAACTTATCGAGATGAAGCAAATGTGCGTTAGTAAGTCTGATAATTTTTTTGCACAAATATCTGTACTCATTAAAATTCGTGGATATTACAAAACATAACGGCTGTACTCTGACGTCTGTTAGACACTGCCGTTGGGTTATCAGTGTTGCCACTTTAAAACAACCATTTTACCAAAATAATGTTTATTTTTATCAAAAACTTCGTTACTAAACCTGATGTTACGAAACAACAAATATATGGCGATGTAGATTCATCTGTCATATTTCAATAAATAGTGTATTATATTATAAAATTAATGAACCTATTACAATGAAATACAAGTATATTTCTTCTCAAAGTTTAATAGAATACAAAGAAATACATTTACTTAATAAATATTTTTTTTTATGATTTCATGTTTTAAGTAATGGTGGGACATAGACAAGGTACATTCATTCTGCATTTCACCCAAGTGTATTTTTAAAAATTTCTGTGGTCATATTCTTATATTATTATTTTTTTATTAGATTTACGTATTTTGTCTTTAATGTAATAAATAGCACATAAAGGTATAATACATCCTTTGAAATGTTGGAACACTTCCTAATGAAAATATATGTCAGATGTTTGACGTTGAAGCATAACATCTCTACTTTTCCGAATACCTTTACCAGGCTGATTAAAAAATTCTACCTACCCACTTATTACTTACTTAAAACTATTTAACAAATTTGCCAAGATTTAGTACTACGAGTAGCTAATGTAAAATGCTCAATGACATATCTGTCTGGTTTATTTCGTCCCTCGATTTTTATAATAAGACCTTTAATATCTGACCTAACACATGGAATAACTAATTTTTTTTAAATATTTGAGTTTGAAAACAGTGTTGTTTTTCTAGTTTCAGAGAAAAGATGATTCAAGTTTAATGATTTAACACCCTTTCGCTGCCCTCATAAGCCCTTCAGGCTTCCGCAGTCTCTAAATTTAACTAAATAAGTTTATATAACTTAATAACTTAGTCAGTTTTGTAAAAAAAATTAACCATAAATTAAAAAAAAACTATAAGTTTTCTTTTACAAACAAGTTGAAATATCTACATCGAAGTCACCACGTATAAGATTGTATAGGGATAGAGATTTTCTATAAAATAATTTCCATACAACACAATACTTAAAAAATCTTTTGTCGAGTCGAGTGTTTATGTATCTGTCAATATCATAAGCGGCTTCTAGCTGAAATTTATTTCCACTGAACAGTGTAATGAATTACTAAGCCATGATCCAAAATGTATTCCTACTTTTTAAAAGATGGTCGTCGGCACTTTACTAACCTTTGTATGAAAAGTCTTTATTACGAATATAATGTACCTATCTATGTAATAAAAGTTGGTAGACGGACAACGTCTCACCTATAAAGTACCTATCATGGACTTCTTTTATAGATGGACTAGGGTATGGACTAATAAAGTCCCAATATATACCTATAATATATAGATACTATAGACGTCTCAGATGTCATTTTCTCTGCATAGTAGTGCATAGTGTTAACTCTGCCGATGGTTTCTTTGATGTTAATTTGATTTTAATTCTTTGAAGACTTCGTACTAATGGAGCTCTCAATTTTCGTTGATTACTGATGTCTTGCTGCTTGTCATAGATATTCGTAGTATGACAGAACGTCGCATTAGAGAGCGTTATCCGGGCAAAGTAATCGTTTTGTCAAAGTTTAAATAAGCCCAAAATTATTGGGGTTAAAGTAGATTCGTAAACCGCCTTCAAGGTGAAAATCGATGTGCATCAGTGGCAGATGCCCGCGACATGGTTGGGAAAGCTAAGGGTAGCGTCACACAATGTCGGTTTAATTATACATCGCCCTGAATGGAAACGTGAGACTTCAACAAGTAGTTGTTTCTCAAGTACTCAACGTTCTTTTATCTGCATAAAATAAATCCTCCATAACTTCTGTTTCCGAGAACGGGTTGTCTAGTGTATTTTTTCAAGATCCCTCCGGATTTTATTTAAAAAAACTAAGATTAACCTTTCCTTTACAAACTCTCAAGGTAAGCATCCCACCAACTTACGCTGATAGTGCACTATAGGTCCGGTATGTTCCAGAGTTTAAGGTATGGTAGACATCTATATTTTTTTTGAATTTCGTTATAAGTTCTATAATTCCTGGATTTATAGAATAAAACGTACGCGTAGCTGAACTTTACAGAACATATTTAAATAAAAAAAATTTGGTCACATCACCACAGTCGGGATTTGAAATCGCGAACATCTGTCTTTTTGGCCGGAAATGCTCTGTCAATTTGAGCTACCGTGGTGATAAGTCATAGTTCAAATTTATCCTTGTTGTGTAACCTGGTAATTAAATATTTAATGTTATATCATTATTTGTTTGCACTTAATAGGTCGTCGCTTGGCAAAGGCTGGATCCAGGCATCATTGTCATCTAAATACTTGTAAATAATTACAAACGGTAGGCTTTTATAATCTAATCACTAATTTACACTCTAGTAAACTAGAGAACTAGAGCATAGAACATATAATAATAAATTATTATATGTTCTATGCGTAAATTGCATACAATTCTCTAAATAGAACTTGTTATTTGTCTTTGATAGTCTAAAACCTGACAACGCTAATCTTATCTCTATTCATAGTGTTATATAGCTGTAAAATTTACACTTTGTTTACGAGCCCACAATTAATTTTCCAATATATACAGATTAGGTGTAGATAAAAATAATAATCTTTTGAAAAATCCTCAAGGAATTCGCAAGGGTCCATTTCAGATAAAGCACGAATTGTAAGCTTTTGTGGGATATATTCTCTATCTCAGCGGCGGCTCCCCACGACAATTCATTATATGTCATAAGACTGTGGAAATAACCTAGACGAGCTGTAGCTGTCTTACCTTACGAATAACATATGCTGCAGAGGCTTGTCGTATGCTAATCTCCCGGATAGCTCATGTATATATTTTATATATATATATATATATATCATGGATCCCACTGTGAAGTTGACATAAAAGCTAAGGTCTCAGAGTGATGAGCGCTGTTCAGTGTTTAATAGAAAGAGGTGGCACTGCAACTGTAATGGATAGAAGAGACGTTTACCACCAGGCGGCCGGGTTTTTACCACCAGGTTCACTATCGACCAAGACTGTACGGAATTTTCCTGGAATAAGACCTTCTTGTTCATCTATGGCTAAAAAAAACTAGATAATTTCGACAGACCGTTATACAATGTGTTTAGGGCTTCTCTTTCAAAGTCAAATGGCGAAGTAAAGTTCAATTTCAAATCTATTTTAGTTTAATAAAGCCTCTGGACACCTTTCGTGACAGTTTATCGAGGTCTAACACGTTCGTAACTGACATTTGGTTAAGAATACTTTTGGTATCTCATCTTTTTTAAATTGAAGGATCAATTATTAGCAGTCAGTGATGATAAATACCATATTATTTATAAAATCAGAATGGTAGGTATCATTTGCATAAAACAATATGACCAAGATCTTTTTATAAGGCAAATCCTTACAACATAACTAAGGTATAAAATCCATGTGTCGTTATTTTTACTAAACACCTGGAAGATGCATGACTTTATAAAATTAAGAGCTCTTTCACCATTTCCATAATGTGAAGGTGTGCGGTGTAATATTACAAAATTCGCCAATGGTATAATATGAACTCTCCCAGGGTTCAGTACATGTTCAATCAATTTGAACACCTTCATTGGTAGTGGAACTGATTCTCGTAAAATTCAATATGCTAGTTAAAGTGGGATAGATGTTATTTTTTCACTTTACTAAGAACAGGAAGAATCGATATCGGTATCTATATCTATTGAGAGGGTCAATTCTACCGTCGACAAGAAAAGAAGTGAACGTTTAAATAAACTTTTGAATATTTTTATATCACCCCCAAGCAGTCCAAATGCTCCAGCCCACTACCAGCTTGCACCTTTCACAGCATGTTGGTAGCGTTGCCCCGGGTCATCTTCTATTGAAAATAATAGACTGCCACTTTTACTGAAATACTCGTACCGAGTCATGTCACGCATCTTGCATTACTTTATAATTTCGAAGATATTGGTATTTTGGAGACTATATAACCTCTTACCATACCTTAGGCGTGGTCCAGATAGAGGAGCCGTAAGATGGAGACGCGTCGAGGACGGGGCGGAGACGAGGCAGAGACGCGACTTTTTGAATTATACAGAAGAGACGCGTCGTGGACGCGACGCAGTCAGAGCGGGCGCGGGGTGGCATGCCACCCCGCGCCCCGACCTCGCCCCCGCCGTGTCTCCGCCGCGTCTCTCCTGTGTGTTTCGAATAAAAGGCGGAGACGTAAAAGCATCGCGCCCGCGCCCTGCCTCTTCTGTATGTTTTGCGTCGCGACGCTTCTATACATTTTGTATGAAAGAGACGCGGAAGAGACAAAGGTCCGCGCCCCGTCTCCGTCTTACATCTCTTCTGTCTGGCTCACGCCTTATGCTACTGGAGAAGAACATATATCTGAATTATTGTTTCCAGTATTCGTCATCGACAAAAACCAACCATGATATGGTGTAAATGTAGAATTAAATAAAATCAACATATTATGTTGCATTTTCAACAAATGCATCAAACTCGGTGGTACGTATCCAAATATGGATTTATTAGAGATAAGGATTTGAGGCTGAGATAAAGGATAATATTTTGCTTTTCCCCGTTAATGTATCAAATATTGCATTAGGTATGAGTTTGTAGGTAAGTACTTAAATTGTATAAACTAGTAGGTACCTACTTAATTAAAATGGTTAGTTTCTGTTTTGCTTTTTATTTTCTCGCAGGTGTATAAAGTAGAGTATTCTCCTCGGTCATATAATAACAGTCTTAAGCTGCGTATCAACAAGAGGTAAGAAATATATTAAGATATGCGAGGAAGATGAGCAGTGTAAGAGGAAAAATGCGCCAATAGCTCCCAATTCACACGGTTGTCAAATTTTCTTAGCTTCGTTGAGCAGTGAGTCCGTTGGTGGAATTTATCGTAATACACCGCTCATCTTCGAGCTTAAATCTATCATTTTTCTCTTTTATACTTTCAATCCCTCGGTACTCTCGTGATACACTCCAGAACACTATTTTGTGCTTGGTATTTAAAATCCATGTCGCCCGTGACATATCAAACTGCTTTATCTTTCCTTTGAACATAATTTGTTTGAAAACTATGCTTATCTGAAAATTATATCACGTGTGTCGCCAAATATTTGTCTCCATAGTAAAAGAGATAATTAGATGTTTAGGATTGAGATATCGTTATCAGGGTTCCACACTGCGTCATGATATAACATTTCTGAACTAAAACAATTTAAATAAAAACGAGCTATCCAGGGCTTCCAATTTGCAACCCATCATCTAATGTCAGCTGGAACTAAAACTGCTGACAGATCATCTGAAGTTAAGACATTTACCATCAGAAAAGAGATAAAAAATTAATAACATACCAGAAGGTCGGCAGCAGTATGTACTTTCTGAGTAACTGATATCTCACACTGCGATCCCCAAGACGCTTGCCAAGCGTGGGGATTATGGCAAACTTACCTATAATGAGGGAGGCTGTGTTCAGCAATGGACAATCCGGCTGATACAGTAAGAGATAAAGATAACATACAAGCTTCAAGTCACAGTCTGCATCACTGTGCTAAAATTGTTTTACAACCATATAACATTATATGTATGTAACAACCCTAGACACTTAGGTAAGTTACTTAAGGAACTACAATAATTAATTAGTATTTCATCAGCACTCATTTTCGGTATCTAGTAAAACCTTTATTCATTATCAGAGAGTTGCGGCCGAGTTTAAATTATACCTACGGTGACAACGGCCACTGCTGTTGTTTTGGTTTAACCTTGCACCGTGGCCTTTCCCGCTTCACGGGTCAGCCGAAGCAAGCTGGGCTCCGGGATTACTGGCCTTGGGGTCGCCCCTAGTCAACCCCGGAGTAGCGCTTAGGAGCACCCCTCTCCGCCGAGAAAAAAGCTCGGAGAGGGTACACAACTAGGGCACACCCTAGGTACACACTCCCTCTCACACAGTGAGCTCACAAGGTGTGTGAGGGAATTCAAACCCTTGATAGGGCGTCCTGAGTATTCCCCTCAGGATGCAGTCCCGTCCCTCTAACGGTGAGGTGCAGGTCCTTCAGACCTTCGCCCTCCGCCACCCCGATCTATACGTTGCACATATGCAACTCCTTGAAGAGGAAGAGAATGCCCGCCTCACGGACACTCTCATCGCTCCCTCCGGGACTTCAAACCCGGAGGCCAGCGTTCCTCCCTTGACCCGATCCTATTCAGAGGATAGTCCTACTTCGCCCGCTCCCGGGCCCGACAATAGACGCACGGTGGCAGCCCCTCCCCGTGAACGGTCTCGCTCTCGCTCACCGATCGGGAGGTCAGCGAGTACCCGTCCCTCCTTCGCCATTGTCGAGACCGTTTCGGAATCCGAAACGGACATGGAGGTAGATCAGGCCGGCGCCTCACGCACGGACTGATTCCGATAACGACGGTTACACCGTCGTAGATCGCAAACGCAAGCGCGCGCCCAAAGCCGCTAGTTGCGCCACTTCCGCCCCTCCCGCCAAGGCACCCGCAAAGGCCCCCGCCTCCGGCAAAAAACCGACCCCCGCCCCGCGCCCCGCGTCTCCTCCCTCCGCTCCGGTTTCAACCGCCGCGTCCCCTCAGGACGCGAGCGCACGTCGCGAAAAACCGCCTCCGCCTTTGTTCATTCAGGACAAAAGCAAATGGGACATGCTGTCCCGCTTAGTTTCGGATCGTGGGATCCATTATACTAATGCCCGCTCCACGCAGCAGGGCATTAAAGTCCAAGTGCCCACTAGTAGCGACCACAGAGCGCTAACAAAGCTCCTCCGTAAAGAGAGCATAAGTTTTCACACTTATGCGCTCGAAGAGGAGAAAGTCCTTCGCGTTGTGATTCGCGGTGTGCCTAAGGAGATACATACCGATGCGGTATGTGACGACCTTAAAGCACAAGACTTCCCAGTGCATGCGGTTCACCGCATGTACAGCGGGAAGGACCGCAGTCCATATGACCTAGTACTCGTAGTACTAGACCGTACACCAGAGGGCAAGGCCATTTTTAATTTAAAAAAGGTCTGCGGCCTCTCTGGGTTAGACGTACAAGCCCCATTTAAAAATGGAAGTCCCTCGCAGTGTCACAACTGCCAATTATACGGTCATGCCTCCCGCTTCTGTTTCGCTCGCGCTAGGTGCGTCAAGTGCCTAGGCGATCACGCGACAGCGGCGTGCACTCGCACTCGGGACTCGCCGGACCCACCCAGCTGCGTTCTATGCGGTGCTCAAGGACATACCGCGAATTACCGCGGCTGCCCAAAAGCACCACGCATAAACCACAGGGTGGCAAGGCATAGGCCGACCCGTCCCTCACATGACCGTTACCAACGGGTCAGCCCTAAGCTGTCGGTAATACCTGCTTCACAGGTAATACCCGCGCCGCTCCCCGCCCGTAACGCATGGTCTAAACCACCCAGTATGGTAAAGACCATCACTCCCGCCCGCGCCCCGGCCCGCGCGCCCGCACCCGCTCCCGCCCGCGCCCCGGCCCCTGCCCGCGCACCGGCCCCGGCTCGCCCCGCGCTCCCGGCACCCGTTGCCAACTCCGTTCGCGCCCCTCCTCCCCGCGCCATTCCTCGGCCACAAGCCCCACCCATGCCGCTGATGGATGCCTCTCTTCAAGAGGACATCAAACTAGTCAGCGACCTGGCGATGTCTATTGACATCAACGAAGTCCGCGAGCTAGCGCACAAGATGCACTTCGCTCAATCCCCAGCGGACGTGATCCAATATACATTGGAACACGCGAATTTACTTAGCGCCCTTAAGCGCTTCGTTCCCCAGGCCCCTCCCCAGTACAACCACTATGGGTAGTACAACCGAACGCACGAAACCGTACTCAGTTTCGTTAGCGTCATTTAACGCTGACGGCCTCTTCAGACAACGTGACCTCGTCCACGACTTTTGTTGTACCCACCTTATCGATATCATATGCGTGCAGGAAACCTTTCTAAAACCGGGGAAGGCGAACCCTAGGTTTGCCAACTACAGAACGGTACGTGATGATAGAGTGAACTCCCGTGGGGGAGGCACTCTTATCTATTACAAAAGGTCCCTGCACTGCATTCCCCTACCTACCCCGACTCTTGTTAATATGGAAGCATCTTGTTGCCTCCTAGCTATGACTGGTCATCAACCTATAGTCATAGCATCCTGTTACCAAGCTTGCAAAAAGCCGATCGTCCGAGCTGACTTAGAAGCCCTATTCTCATTAGGAAGCGCCGTCATTCTGATTGGCGACTTCAACAGTAAGCACATCCTATGGAATTGTAACGTCAACAATCCCAGAGGTATTGCACTTGAAAACCTAATCGCAGAACTTAACTTTGACATAATTGCGCCCACTGAGCCCACTCACTACCCTTATATGGAAGACCACCGATCTGACTTGCTTGACATGGCACTATTCAGAGGCGTAACACTCCGGTTACGCTCCATAGAAGTGGTTCACGAGCTTCACTCTGACCACCGACCCATTATACTGCGACTAGGTCCCGACCCAACGACTGACCTCCCCCGCCCCACTAAGACGATAGTGAACTGGAAGCAAGTAGGCGATGCCCTAAAGGCTATCAGTTCACCGGACCTAGACAAGATCCCTGACGACATCCTGACAAAAGATGACGTAACCCTTGCGATCGATTCGTTCACCAATCACCTCTCCACCGTAGTAGGTGCATCCGCAAAGGAGGTCATAGTGCCGGACGACCGGCGCCTTGTCATTCCAGCGGATGTGAGACGATTGGTGACGGAGAGTAAAGCAGTGACCCGACATTACGACTCTTACCCCAGTAAAGAGAACAAAACTAAGAAACGCCACTTTGAACGCATGGTTCAAAGTCGCATGTCTGAGTTGCGTGATCAAAAATGGGGCGATAAACTTTCAAACCTCGTGCCAAGCCACCATGCTTACTGGGACTTGGCGCGAGGTTTGAAAGGAAGTAACCACAACGACATGCCTCCCTTATACAGACCAGTCCCACTAGTCCCAGCGTTCTTTGACGAAGACAAAGCTGAGTGCCTAGCTGATAGCCTAGAGGCTCAGTGTTCCCCTAACGTAGATCACGTTGACCAAGCTCACCTCGATTCGGTGGATGCGGAAGTCGAACGTAAAAGCTCTGTGGTCACCTCTGAACTCCCACCAATCACCTTAGCGACTTACGCTGAGGTGGAGAGACTGATCAAGGCCCTCCGACCGCGCAAGTCCCCCGGTGCCGATGGCATCTCCAACAGGGCTCTTAAAACCCTCTCTCCTCCTCTCATCCATCTCTTAGTCAGCATCTTCAATGCTGCTATGAGCCACTGCTTATTCCCAGACACCTGGAAATGTGCAAATGTCATTGGCATTCACAAACCAGGCAAAAGCTCATCTGACCCCACCAGTTACCGCCCCATCAGCCTCCTCAGTGCCTTAGGCAAACTTTACGAGCGGTTACTTGCAAACCGTCTCCAGTCCCATGCTAAGGAACACCACCTTATCCCAGATGAGCAGTTTGGCTTCAGACCCGGACACTCATGCGTCCAACAGGTGCACCGCCTCACGGAGCACATCATTGAGGGCTTCAATAAGTACCCCAAACCCCAGACTACGCTAGCAGTCTTCCTCGACGTAGCGAAAGCTTTTGACAAAGTCTGGCACAACGGCTTGATCTACAAGCTATACCAATTTGGCGTGCCAGAACGTCTTGTGCTCATCCTACAAGACTTCCTTAAAGCCAGAAGCTTTCGCTATCGCGTGGAAGGCACCCTCTCCTCCCCCCACCCAGTCAGAGCCGGAGTCCCTCAGGGCTCCGTGCTATCACCTATTCTCTTTGCACTGTATACCAGTGACATCCCACGCTCTCAGCCCAAAGTATTCCTAGCCCAATATGCGGATGATACCGCCATTTACACCACTGGGTGGCATATCAACAGACAGTCCTATTTCGTCATGCAACGGGCCATCACCGAGATCGGTGACTGGTTCCGAAAATGGCGCATCGCGGTCAACCCAGCTAAAAGCACAGCTATGTGCTTTACTGAGAAGACACGCTCCCCTTACCCGAAACCGCTTATTTTGTTCGACGAACCCATTCCCTGGGTTCCTAGAACAAAATACCTCGGAGTCACCCTTGATCGTCATCTCACCTTTAACGATCACATAACAACCGTCCGTAACAGAGCGGCCTTCATAATGGGTCGCCTTGGTCCCCTACTTCGCAAAGAGAGTAAAATGTCTCTTAGTAATAAGAAGACACTTTACACTGCCTGCATCCGCCCCATCATGACTTACGCATCAGTAGTGTTTAGTCATGCTAGTGAGGCCCACCTTCATAAACTTCAAGTCATCCAAAACCGTTTTCTTCGTAATGCAACCGGCGCCCCGTGGTATATCCGGAACACCGAGTTGCATTGCGACTTAAACCTTCCCTCTTTAGCGCAGTTCAATAAGGACTGCGCCCGCCGATACTTTGATCGAGCGCCCCACCACCCGAACCCATTGGTTGTCCAGGCATCGAACTACTCGACTGCCTCTTCTATCCCATTTTTCAAACCCCCCCGTCGCCGACCACGGCAGGTATTAGACGACCCGGATGACCATCCCATCGCAGCCATTACATTGGCAGCTTTAGCGTTATCCGCAAGTCGTCGAGGTAAAATCCCCAGGTGTGAGGTAATTAGAGGTCACACAATCAAACACCGAGCCCGCCGGCGAGCTCGAGGCAAAAACAAGGTCACGATAAATTGCTCTCCAAATAGTCAAAGAGTATTATTCAGTAGGGCCCAATTGTGCAACACTGCAGTTGCACAGAGGCATTTTGCTCCGATCCCCCCCATGTCTCTCGACAGCGAGACAAGCCGAGGTCCGAACCACAGTGGTGCCCTTGAGCTCGCTGTCAACCCCTCCTGTAGTAGCGGCACGTTTTCGGCGTCCGCAGGAGACGGAGGTAGAAAGCGCTTTTCGCCTTCTACGCCCGTCTCGGGAGAAGTGCCTTCGACACTTCTCCCTCCCGGGCTATTGTAGGGCCAGGCCCTCGCCCAAAACCCGGTGGAGCTGGACGACCGCACAGGCGGTAGCCAGCATCTATGTCCTCCCTAAACTCTCTATTTCTATCGCATAGTTCTGATCTCTTCTCACACGGCACGCGCCGTAGAATAATCCCGTCAAGACGGATAAGCCGATGTACCCGTAGCTGTACAAAACAGATATAAATAATGAGAATACTGCGAAAATATTACAATAAATCCTGCTACTACTATTATTAACAAAATATTATTATATTATACCATAACGTCTTTGAAGTGCTTGTAGCGAAGTTTGCTTAGCAGTTCTTAACTGAACAGCAAAGTTAAGCAACGTCAGCCGCGGTCTTGAGTTGGATGAGTGACCGCTAGTGAAATTACTACTGTGCGCTTCCATGCTTCGGAGGGCACGTTAAGCCGTCGCTCCGGTTGTTGTCTTAGGATGGCAGTCGTTATAGCATGCTGGTAGGGCATTATGCGCATGCCTGCCTGGTTAGCTACCACCTTCAAGTAGAAAATGAGTCACCAAGCACCTGACGGTGTGTTCCGGAAGCTGTCCTTGAGAGCCAGTAATTCTAAGTTACCCTGAACAACATCTTCGATCATATCATCACTTACCATCAGGTGAGACTATCTCATCTGATCGGTCAAAGAATAACTTATCAGGCATAAAAAAACATAACACCTATACATCGATGAAAAATGCAATATTTGTAGGAGATTAAAATTCTTCATCGATTCCGCTTCTCAACTCCGCAGATCCATGAATATTTCAGTTTGGAGCTGGCATTATAATAGGTGTCAAAACGGCAAAGAAAGCAACCGGCCAAGACCGTACGGAATTTCCTGGAATTAGACCTTCTTGTTCATCTATGGCTAAAAAAACTAGATAATTTCGACAGACCGTTATACAATGTGTTTAGGGCTTCGCTTTCAAAGTAAAATGGCGAAATAAAGTTCAATTTCAAATCTATTTTGGTTCAATAAAGACTCTGGACACCTTTCGTAACAGTTTATCGAGGTCTAACACGTTCGTAACTTATGTAGAAAAACCTTTAGAAAGTGCGCATAAAATAAGCAAACAAATATTATAATATCATAAGTGTTTTTTTATTCATAATGCTGTAGTTACCTATATAAAAACTAACTTGGTATGTAAGCTTACATGAATCTATGTTAGCGTAGTATGTATATGAAGACTTATTAAACGTTTTACAATTATAAATGGAGCTAAAATGTGTAGTTCTTTCACTTACAGACTATCTAAATACTATTATTTACTTAACAAATCGTTTGCCAACCTGTTTCTTCTATGAATAAGGAGAATTTACAGACAACGATAGTTTAAATTAATTCCGGAATATGTGATTATGTTAAATTAATACACGCGTTCAAGTTATAAAGTTCATATGCAATTTTATAACCGAAATATACAGTTTCTCATTTATATTACGAATTTTATGTGTAAATAAGAAACAGACAAAACGTACATTTATAACCATAGAAATAAAATATATTTCATTAAGTATCTAATAGAGCAAAGTATAATAAATCGGCAAGATCAAGAGTACGGTGAGAGAAATGGTGCTGATTACGATTAGGCCCTAAGTTGAAATGTGTTGGACATTTTACTATGCGAGAAATACTTCTCCAGTCCCTCATGGTGGGGGGTGTTCTAATCAATATTATAGGTGTAATTGTTAATAGTTTATTGATTTAATTTATTACATTTATTATTAAAAAAAATATATTACTTATACCTACAATATCTAAAGTACGCTATTCTTCCAACAATTTCATAAAATTCTATTCTTGCTTACTAGTTAGTACTTATACTAGTTATAATATTTAAGGAAACGAAAACAAACCTACTTTATTACCTAACAAATATTTAAAGATTTTGCTTTACAATTAAATTCAAAAGCTAATTATGTTTTAATACCCTGGTCACGGGGATCCAATGATATAGGTATTAGATGTCACAAAGAAAAAAAGCAATAAAAATGATTTATAGACACTAATCGAAGAAGACCACAAATTACCGACATATTAGAGAAAAATTCATGTCTTGTTATTTTGCACGTTACACAATATCGCAAGATACACATTTATTAAAATGGTAAGTTAGATGAAAAGTTGTCAGAAATAGAGTAATTTAAAACCTAATTGCTATAAAACGATAATATAAATCTCTGGGTACATACCTACCTAGAGATTTATATAATAATAATAAATAAATAAAGGTGACTATATTATTTTACGAGGATACATTTTGGTTTTTGGACATTTTCCAGTAGTGCCCTTTCTGGTTCAGTAATTCCGTGTGCGTGCCTCGTTCCACTATTTTTCCTGTAATATGAAAAATTAAACCAATAAATACCAGTAAACATGATAAAGATACTCTAGCAGAAATACACACAGTGTTCCCAGGTGCGTGCGCGGTACTTATGAATTCAGTAATAGTCACATCTCACAGCGTAAAGTAGGTAGAAGGAAGTTTCTGCGGTAAAACTATTTCTGTTTTTGTATAAAACGATTACTGTAGAATGTTTCGGCTTCTACCATAATTCTCACGCTTTACAAGCGTATTCGGGATCGTAGTGAAAGATTGCAGTTCTTCAGAAGTCTTGCTGCCCACCTTCTGGTATATTTACCTTCGACACCACACACTTACAGCCTGGCAACCCCTGAAGGTTGCAAGTGACATATGTGGTGTGAACGGTGAAGATAATTACAGAATTGCTCGCAAGGTTAAGGCCACATACCTTAACCTTGCAACGATTTAAGAAAGTAGATAGAAACAAAGCAGTGTAAGGCGTGGGCCAGACAGAAGAGACGTAAGACGGAGACGCGTCGAGGACGGGGCGGAGACGAGGCAGAGACGCGACTTTTTGCCGCCGCGTCTCCGCCGCGTCTCTCCTGTGTATTTCGAATAAAAGGCGGAGACGTAAAAGCGTTGCGCCCGCGCCCTGCCTCTTCTGTATGTTTTGCGTCGCGACGCTTCTATACATTTTGTATGAAAGAGACGCGGAAGAGACAAAGGTCCGCGCCCCGTCTCCGTCTTACGTCTCTTCTGTCTGGCCCACGCCTAAGTGTTGGAAACTTCCTTTATCCACGGTTAAAGGGACGAACTATTTCGCCATGCCATGTAGTTTTTCCAGAATTTGATTTTCGTTACCAAATATTTTACATTAATTTCATCATGCGCATTACGTACATATTCTACACCCGACGTATGTATGTAAGCGCAATAACTGATAACGGTTCTAGTACAAGATATTGAGGATATCTGCCAGCAATTTATTTAATATCATTGTGCAAATAAACTATGCAAATTCATAATAAACGTAATTATTGAATTGTCAGCTAACACATTGTTACCTTTATCTAGGACACATATAAGATCAGCGTCTCTGATGGTGGAAAGGCGGTGAGCGATAGTAATGCAAGTGCGGCCTTCAGCTGCTTTCTCTAATGCCTCTGCTACAGCCTGTAAGAAACCAGAAAGATAGATAGATAGAATATAGAGAAAACTCTTTATTGTTACACCACTTTTGGAATATAAAAGTTTACATATTAAATAATAATAACATAGTGTTACAGTGGTCGGCCTTATCACTAAAAGTGATTTCTACCACTCCATCAGGCAACCTTAGGATGGAGTTGAATGAACAAAACAATTGGAGCGGGTGTAGTCTAAAAATTTGCAATGCAAATACTACTGTCATAATAGTCGTTTATGCAACTGTCATATAATAGAGGGTATTCCAAATAAGACTACAAGAGTGTTTTAATACCTAATTATATGCAGTTGCATACACTACTTTATTTAATCTCATGGCTATAGGTAGCTACATTAAATAAAATGCAATATAAAAACCAGCGCGTTGCGCTCACCACAGATAATGTATACTTAAATTGAATTGAAACCTTCTTGGTCGGGACACATTGTACTTGTTTGTTTTGTTAGGAGAATAATGCTTTAATTTATTTTTCTTAAAGAAGTACGTAAATAAAATATGCCAATAAAAATCTGTCTTTAATTCCATAATTAGAATATTACCGTTTGAGATTATATAAAAACATTTTATAATAAAACGTATTTTAGTGTAATTTCTAAACAAATGTATAAAAATAGCATATATATAGGTTTTTATAATAATTAAACAACATATGCATTCATATATATATATATAGCCTATATGACAAAAGTTTAGTGCAAAATTAATTGGATAAATAAAACCTTTTAACCTGATGTAATAGACATTCATATACCCACTAACAGAAATAACATTAAGAAGCAGTAGGTACAACTCTTTTTGAATGAGTTCGTCCGAGGAAGTACTGCGACCATACCTATTTCTACCGCCCAGCAGTAATGTTCACATTCCGGTTTCAAGGTTATGGATGCCGGTGAAATCGTAGCCACTTAAATACGAGTATATTTGCTTGTTAGGGTTATACGTGCGAGAAAACGAGACCTTTTTATTATTAACCAACGCTGTCAGTTCGCCCGTTACGTTATTGAAAAGCTGCATGTACATTTTAATTGTATATTGGATGGCAGGCTGCAATTTTCAAAGAGAAAATGCGTAAAAATAGTATGACGGGCTGTGTTTAACTTAGGGTTTTCAATTTTCCGATAAAAAAGAACAGGTTGATAAAATGTTAACCGACCAAATTAATAGCAAATAATATTTTTTCAGCTATGAACATTCTTTTTTTTTTTTGAAAATTTAATGTTTTTTTTTATTACAGTGAAAATATAAGTTATATATTATACATTACAAGAAAAAATTAACAGTACATATACTAATACAAAAATAAATAAATAATTTAACTATATCTACTTATGACCTAAAAATATTACACTTAAAAATTCTGAGCTCTGTTTTCTACCAGGAGGCAATCATAAGTAGAAAACAGAACTTTAAAAAAATAAATAAGGAAAAAGAAAAAAAAAAAAACATTCTTTGTTTTATATTGGATGTACACACATTTTTCTTAGGAATAGTGATTATCTGGTGATTGGAAAACCGGGTCTTAGTATGATTATAGTACAATCCTAATCTGTGTCAAACCTAATTAATGGTTGGTACGTAACCCTCAAAGTATGCATTCCACTCGCACATGTCTAGTTTTGTAAAGTACGAGATATGTGATATTCCTATAGGTATGTTTTAAAACATACGTTTGATTTGTGTTAGAAAATCAATCACATTTTATTATTGAGTTCCGGATCCTCAGAGCAAGTTTACCTACCAATTGGTTACATTTTATTATGTTTCTTTAATTGTTCGCTGTCCGTCCGTCCGTCCATCCGTCCGTCCATCCGTCCGTCCATCCGTCCGTCTGTCACCAGGCTGTATTTCAAGAACGATAATAGCTAGACAGTTGAAATTTTCACGGACGATGTATTTCTGTTGCCGTTATAACATTAAATAGAAAACGTTGGCCAGAAAAAGTTGGCCAAGTACGAGTGTAACTCGCGCACGTTAAAACAAAAGAAGGTTAAAATATGAAGTCTAATGTTGTACAGCTAATGGTACGGAACCCTTCGTGCGCGAGTCCGACTCGCACTTGGCCGGTATTTAAAAAAAATATTATTTGTTAAATAGCCGTCGTAATTTTTTTAATTTTTAATTTTAATTTGGATGACAAACAAGCAATCGGTCCGCCTGATGGTAATCGCCGCCTATGAACATCGGCAACCTTAGTTGCGCTGCCGATGCGTTGCCCAGAGAGGAATTTGTAGATGCCCCTTTTGAAATGGTCCATGTTGTAGCTTCACGGAAAGACCTCCGGAGGAAGGTCGTTCCACATCCCACAAGTACCCGGAAGAAAGGAGCGACAAAAGCGAACATTGTGTGAAGTCCATACTTGCTGGATATGGGGATGGGACTTTTGACGGTGTCGAGATGTGGTGGTAAAATTTCGACGCAGGAATAAGGTCAAAATGCGGTAAAAAATACACAGAAATCTACATCTCTGCGGAGACTAAGAGGATCCAGCTTGTCGGAGAGCTTGGGATCGTCGACAAGTCTGGCGGCTCGTCGCTGTAATGAGTCGAGAGGCTGAAGTTGGTATTTCGATACGCACTTCCAAAGGTGGGAGCAGTACTCCACGTGGGGCCTCACTTGTGCTTTGTAGAGTAAACGCCGCTGAGTAGGTGTAAAGTACCGCTTCGCCTTGTTAAGCACACCGAGCTTCATTGAAGCGAGTTTCTCCTTAGCCTGCAAATGACCTCTAAACTGAACCTCGCCGGAAATGCTAACACCAAGGATCTCCAAGTTCTTGCTTGTTCAGGGGAATGTCCTGAAAGTGCGGATCGACGCCAAAAAGAAGCTTTATTCGCTGAGAACGCGCAAACTTGTGTCTTAGAGGGATCGAATTAGATTTCCCCACTCAGAGATTCTGGCAAGGGAATGTTCAATCTCGGACAAAGGTCGGTTTCTGCTTTCCAACACCTCTGAGTGTGGGATACTAACACGACCAGAGTAAGTACTGTGCGCTGACCGTACTATCATCCTCATAGCAATGAATTTGACCGGTTCGTAACGTATTGTTGATATGTAGGATGAATAGCGTACGCCACAACACAGAACCCTGGGGGACTCGAGCATTGATGGGCATGGCATCAGAACAAGAGCCGTCCACAACGACCTTAATAGTTCGCCCGGAGAGGAAGCTGGATATCCATGTGCAAAGCCCCGAGGATATGCCGTATGGTGGTAGTTTGTAAAGAAGCGCCCTATGCCACACTTGATCGAAGGCCTTGGCAATGTCTAAACTTACGGCTAACGCTTCTCCTCCACTCTGAACAGCTTCGGCCCACCGATGCTTAAGATAAGCTAGAAGATCACCGGCTGATTGGCCATGACGAAATCCATATTGACGGTCGCTGATCAGCCGGTGTTCCTCCAAGTATCCAATATAATATATACATAGGCTACCTTTTATATGGTTCAAAAATATGTAAAACCTCTTTAAAAGCAAGATGGACAAACGGACAGCATCTATGTAGTAGGTAATGTTGGAAGCTCTCGAAGTGAAGGTTTCTTAGTTGTTTCATTAACTTCGCTGTGTGCATTACTTTGATGGGTGGTCGCAAGTAGCATTTACTACTGAGGTACTGAGTGCTTTCTGCTTCAAAATGCCCTACCACCATTGCACGTTAACGTCCTAATGGTGGCAGGGCATTTTGCGAATGCTTCCTAGCTAGCCACCACCACCATTAAGTAGAAAATCTGTCACCAAGCTCCCGACCGTGTGTTTCAGCAGCAATTTTTGAGACCCAATTATTCTAGGTTAGCCTTGACAACATATTCAACCGCATCACCTTACCATAAGGTGGGATTGTAGTCAAAGGCAAAAAAAAACGATTACATAAATATGGTCCTACTATCTCGAAGGGAACGTTTAAAACGTCGCGTCATTATGGTTTACTTACCCTCTCACTGTTAGCGTCTAGAGCGGAGGTGGCCTCGTCGAGCAGCAGCAGCCTCGGCGAGCGAATGAGAGCGCGCGCGATGCAAACGCGCTGTTTCTGTCCGCCGGAGAGCTGCGCGCCGCTCGCGCCGAGGTTAGTGTCGTAGCCCTGCGGAGAGTGAGAGAAAGAGAGAGTCAGTGTTGTCGTGTCGTCTCGCTCTCCTGTCCTCTCTAGTTTACTACCACGCACCTTCGGCAGCGACACGATGAAGCTGTGGATGTTGGCAGCCTTGGCAGCGGCGACGATCTCGTGCATGGTCACTTTGCGGTTGTTGTCTCCGTACGCGATGTTTTCGGCGAGCGTGCGGTCGAACAGCACGGGCTCTTGCTGAACCACGCCCAGTTGACGCCGAAGACGTGGTAGAGTTAGTGCCAACCGCGTGTCGCGACCGTCTAGCTCCTGGAGATTTTATTTCAACATAATAACAAATTTTCTGCTATGTTGTAACACATACTTTCAAAATGATTTTTCATTCTTAGTATTTTAATGTTTGCAATGACGCCTGCTCATATTACATCATATATACTTCGAATCACGCATATACGACTATAATTTTTCCTCTCGTTTTAAAATAAGATTTGATTTTACACTTTTAAAATTAATTTAACCCGCGGTGCATCATTGCAAAAATAAAAACTTAAAGTGTCGCGTCATCGTTAACAAGTTTGAAGCTAATTGCAAAAATTTTTATACAATACAAATTTTTTTTACAGTTAATTACAAAAAATGTTATTTTAATTCAACACCCAAAAGTGTGAAATAACTTGTTGAAGTCGGTACCATGATAGTTCAAAAGTACGTATTATAACAAAATTGTGCACATGGTACCGACTTCGACGAGTTATTTCACACTTTTGGGTGTTGAAGTCGGTTCAATTTTTCCGTAAACATTTTTTTTCACTCTTTTTAGTGACCCTTGCTACTTACGGGATCGATTCTCATTCATTTTCAACGACTATATCATCAAGATAGGTGAATATTTTTCAGTTATTGGAGCGTAACTCAAAAACGGCTTGACCGATTATGATGAAATTTAAAATGGGACCAAACGACAAACATCATCATTTGAAAATTCTCATTTGCAAACAAAAAAAGAATTTTCATAATCGGTTCACCCAGTCAATAGTTCTGAGGTAACAAACATAAAAAAACAGACGAATTGAGAACATCCTCCTTTTTTGGAAGTCGGTTAAACATGAGTCTTGTTTGTAGTACAATAAGTTGAATTATAAATGTCGCCCCATCCCCATACAATGGTTAAAAATGAGAGGACAAATGAGAGCCATAATGTCATGATGCGTGTCTTAATCTCTTTAATCCATTCATTAAGGCCGGGGGAAATTACGAACGTTTCTTTGAAATCTATAGGGAACAAGAGTCATTCTTTCACAGTTTTCATTTTCCTTTGGCATTGCGTACATCATTTGTTGGAGACGATTAAAGGAATTAACTTCTTTCTACTATGAAGTAAAAATAGTGGTGTTAGGTTTGAGATTTTATGGATTAATTGCATAACCTATCAGTAATGTAATAATAAAACGTATACTTTCACGTCTGTTTTTAATTTTGTAAGATATAACAAGAAATAATTTCATTCAGATTGTTGTTATGGATCTGTACTCAGAGGCCAAAACGAACTCCTATTAGTCCTTAATTTACAGGCCTTAAACTTGAAAGTGCAATGAGTACCAAACCCTTAATTAAGATATTTGGTATGAAATAATTAATTAATAAATTGATAATAAAGACGATAATAGATATTGGATAAATTCAAATAAAATATTTAAGCTTAGCGGTTAGAGCATACCCCATTATAGAGGTGGATGGTGAAGGTTCGGATTCCGTAATACATGACTATAATTTATCCTCTAATTGTAATTTTGTAATGATTTTTAATTTCAATTAGAGATGTAAATTTTAAGAGTTCCCATAAAGATAAGCCACCTGCACGTGAGTAGGTACCCATAATATGTCGTCATATTTAAAACCGCTTGTCATCGTGACGCTCAATCTTCGATAAAATATACCCTATATATATGGTATATTTTATCGAAGCGCTCAATGAATAGTAAAACACTGTTTCCTAATTATTATGGATTAGTAGATTAAAGTGCCGACGAAAACTAGACTTTCCCACTTTGTAAAATATGTGTGCAGTGTGAAAACCTACTGACTGTATTGGTCTTACCTTGTACGAGTATAACATACAAAGTTGTCCATATAATCAATATAGAGTAATATAGTACCTAATTTATAAATGAAAACAGCACCAACTTGAACACGGGGCCGTATAATTATAATAATAATAATTTTAATATTGTTAAGTTTGCAATAACGCCTGCTATGCGAATTACATTACAAAATTACAAATTTACGAGAGAAAAAATTATAGTTATGTGCGGGATTCGAACCCGCGTTTGTAGTACAACGCAAGTTGAACTATAGGTGTCGCTCCATCCCGATACGATGGTTGAAGAACGAGAGCAAGAATTACAGTTATGAGTCATTGTGTCATGTTAGCTCAATTGGTTAGAGCATACCCCGGCTAAAGGGGTGGATGGACGCGGGTTCGAATCCCGCACATGACTATAATTTTTTCTCTCGTAAATTTGTAATTTTGTAATAATAATAATGTTTATTATGAAAAAAGAACTAAAGTTTTGAACTTACACTAAAAATATTACATCAGAATATAGTATGTACCATTATTATACGAAAAATGTAAGTTTATTGGTGACCACTGAGTCTCACACTAGGGTGACCTGTGTCGTGAAATTCAGTTTATCCAAGTAAAATATTCTTATCGGAGTTACTGCCTATCCACAAACCAGATGGTAGGTCTCTTTAAAAAGACCGCACTATCAGACATTCTACTTCGAATTAGTATATAGTGCACAAATACTACTGTGTACTTGCTACTAATGTAGCAAGTGATATTAATGGGCAAACTATCGTCTTGGAGTGAGTACAGTGTCAAGCAAACCAAAAACAGTGACACTGCAAGTGTAATGGACAGGCGTGACACTTACCAACAGACAGGCAAAATGAACGTCTCATCACTTCAAGACATAAAAAAACTTAATGCCTTGAAGTGATGGGATTTATTATTATTATTTATTTTACATTACTTATATCCCATTTGTAGGTCGGTACACTTTGTACTCGTTAACAAAACATAGAACACACGAAATACAAAAAGTTTTGCTTTCGGTTATGTGACTATCCAGCCACGCCAATAGTCCATGAGTATATGCTCTCGTTGCCAGTTTCGGGTATACTACTTATGTAACGCCGTATACTAGTGATAAGAAATGCTGAGGAATACTGTTTGCGGAAAATGTGAAGCATAGTGGCATACTGTTTATACAACGCATATTTCTTTTGTTGCTTGTTACGAATCCTATAGATCTAGCCCGTCATCACAGAGGCTCAAAATTTTACGCTGTATATGTATCCCGTTATTCCCGTGGGATACCGGGCTAGAATTGCACCCCATCCCCCACATATTATATTCCTGTGAGAGTCGTAAGAGGCAACGAAGGGAATATTACTAGAATGTGGGCATCAGCTTTTAAACTGTCAATATAGACTGTGATTCCTAAGATGCCTGCCAAACGTGGGGATTATGACAAACTCCACCGAACAGGCGGCGAAGGTGATGCCCATGTTGATGATGAAGTAGAATTGGGTTGACTGCTTACAGATATTTTGTTTATCTTTACTTTGAGAACCACAGAAGTGCTTGACAAAAGATAAACTTACAATGCTCCCCGAGTCAGGATCGTAGAACCTTTGCATCAGCTGCAGTATAGTGGACTTGCCACAGCCGGAGGAGCCGACAAGCGCCACTGTCTTACCAGCCTCCACCTTCAGGTCGATACCTTTCAAGACCTGCAGGTTCAGCCTCGTTGGATACGAAAATTCTACAGTCTTAACGCTGAAGTTGCCAGTCGCACTCTATGGAAATATAAAATAGTTTTTTTTTATTTATTATGGTAATCCAACATGCATAAGTTAACATAATATGGCCAAAACAAGATTACACAAATTACTAAAAGTAGGTATACTAATAGAAAAACAAATTAGGTAGGTATATAAGAATGCACCATAAAGTCAAAGTATGGACATTTGTAATGATAGTGTTAGAAGATAGTGTATGTAAAAACTTGTCTGTGCGTTTGTGTGTGAGGATGTGTTTGTGATTGTGGGATCACAGAAAAGAGAAATCAACAGAAAGGTGAAGGAGGCGTGGCAATTGTACAAAGCTGCGGAGGAGACAAGGGAAGTCCTCAAAAAATAACCCTCTCGACAAGATATCATCCAGATGTGGCTATATCATTATCTGTATGAGACTTCTTTGGTGTTAACGATTGGGCGATTAACAAATTTATGCTTTCATATCTGAATTTCTTCTGGCTAAGTCCAATCAGTGGGAACACTTATTTTACTTGGCAGCCCAGATTAATACCTACCAAGCATCGCTCTAGGTAGCTTTTTTAGTTAAAGCATTCTAATAAAAATACGTTTATCACAAATATGTATTTCCAAACGACTTCCTTGGTAAGAGTTTTTTTCTATTATCCGTATTTTCTCCAGAAACTTTCTTTATCTACCCTAGGAGATTTAGGAAAATATTTTAGCTTAGACTCATCAATGAAATATTCGTTTCACAGGTGCCTCAAGAATAATATGTAGTATTAGACTATAATATATCAACGTGCGTTACCCAGTCTTTTTTATCTTTCAGTCCAGTTTCGGTTCTGATTTTGGGTGTCCTGTTTATGATGGAGATGATCCTGGCTCCACAGGCCTTGGCTGAGTTGAAACCCGGCGCGTACACTAAAGACTGCCCTAGCATGTAGGCTCCATACATAATAGCCTCGTTAACTCTGAAAATATCCACATTTAAAAATGCCTTCTTGTGAAAAAGAACCAAAATTTATTTACTTACAGAAACAAAATTTATAGAAAATTTGAATAAATCATACTTACAGCAAGACCACCTTGTATTCGATCTCGCCTCTAGACACAAGTATTGCACCGTAAACAGTTGAGCAGCAATATGACATAAATGGCACATATACCCCAAGGCCTAGTACCAATCCACGCCAACGAGTTTTTATAGTCACTGCTGCACTAGCTTCTTGTAGAGCCTCTTCAAACTTCTTAAGGAAAGTCTGCTCGATTCCTAAAAACAGCAAGAGAGATTAGAATTTTGAATAAAACCTACGAAATGAAAATTACCTTAATATTGTAAAATTGTTAGAGAACTAAGGACGGAGCGTGCATAAATAGTAGTTTATACGACGGTACCCAGAATATATACCACAAATATAAGTTCATCATCATCAGGCTTTGTTTGCTCAGTTGAGTAGGCCTCTTTTTATGTCTGCCATTAATACAGGGGAAACTATCTTCACTTTCTTGCAGGTACTTCCCACAATGCCACTGGCAGATCTACTTTTCTACAATATCACACAATAAAAAAATAGTCAATAGTTATGTACTTGAAGTTATATATTTGAGAGTAATTAATATAATAATAACTATATCTTGATTATCACCGTTCCACTGTTCAACAAAGACCTCCACTATACAACGTCATAAAAGGGTTTTAGCCTCATGCATTTATATGCTCCCTGCGACTCTAACGATGTTGTCAGTTCATCTATTCGAGAGTATACATAAGCTATAATTGTTTTACCTAAACTCTGAACAGTTTTTATGCTCACGACTGCCTCGGTTGCGATTGATGTAGCTGATTCCATTGCAGCACGTTCATCCGCTTGTGACTTCTGCGATATTATGCCTTCAAGCCAGATACTGCCCACCATCTGTGAAATACCACTACGTATATAAATAATGAAATAGGGGGAAATCCTCGTCCAACTACCCTTGTCGCACTCTACGTAGGGTTAGATGACATGTAACCGTCATGAAAATAATAAAATAGCTACATTGTAACACGACTGGCCAAGAGGACTGTAATATTTATAAGGTTCATATATCTATGTTGCGGTAATCCACCATTACTTTTAAATGCCTGAAGAGATTTGGATGTATGAGGTAACATAAAAAAACACATCGTTTGGCAGTGCAGCCGTGTTTTTAATAAAATCGCCATTGACATGATTTTTTTGCTGATATTTTAAGATTCCGTTCTCGGTACTTGTAAATTCAAGTGCATAGTCGCTATTAACAGCCTATTACATAAACACGGATATCATAATTACTGACAGAGCGAGAACTTAGTTCGAGCGAAGCGTCTCTGCTTTACACAAAAATGCTTTCGTATGTCCGGTTGTTCTCCTCTACAGGTCGCATTACTTAATTGATTCTCACGAAATTATGTGAGTAGGTTTGATAAGACCATATTTTTTGTCGATTCTGTTTTTGGTAATTTTCCAAAATGACGGAGATATACATAATAGAGTGTTGAAAGTATGGACGCCTGCGCTTGATGTAATGGCAATGTCCCTGATACGCACGTCAGTTGCCTATAAGTGATAGTCTCTCTCTTTTATAATCAATTATTTATTTTCGATGTTTCTGTTGCCAGTATTTGCCAGTAATTCGAGATAAATTCGGGAGAAAATTAAATCACAAACAACAAAATTATGTTATTATAACATTACCACGTAGGTATGTAAAATTATTGTATATTTACTACTTACTTATGTACCTATTTGTGATATAACTAGCTTTCGCTGGGGCTAACGTGACTTTGATTTTCATGGACATAAGTCCAAAAATATAATTTATTATTTACATTAAATATCTAGATTTTAGGATTTTGTGACCCATTCCCCCATCAGCGTGCGCAGTAACCCTTTATTCAATTGTAAGGTATGCAAGGGCTGACTCGCGAGGCTAACAGCTCGGAGACCCACTAGTTTATTTATGGTAAGTTTTATTTCAGAGAAATTATATCATTGCTATATACCCAAACCTATCTTTAACTCACCAATGGTAGGAACGCTGTTGCGACCAGAGTGAGTTTCCAGTTGTACGAAATGGCCATTATAAAGCCAACCAGCACTGAACTAAGCCCTTGTAAAATGAGGCCGATCTTCATACCAGTGGCGCCCTGGACTTCTGCTGCGTCGCCACTAAGTCGGGCACATAGAGCGCCTACAGTGTTTGATTCCTTGTCGAAGAAGCCGATCTCCTGAAAGACATAACATGCTAAATAAGGCTGAATCTATATTTATAATAAAACTGTAACAAGTCCAATTCTGTACATTGCAGATATTTTGAAAATAATTTTTGAGGACACGCTGTAGCTGATACTGATGCCAAAATTGTATTTTTAAATATTTTTGTCTGTCTGCATCCCGTCAGCGCATCACGCCAAAAGTACTTAATGAATTTCAATGAAACTCAGCAGGATTTAAGTTCATACTACGAAAAAGGACTAAGTAAACCTTTTATCCCGAAATTCAGCACGGTTCCTTTGGGAAAGGGGATGAAAGTCAAAATGTACATTTAGTTTTAATTTATTAACACGTAGTCCGAGTTCAATCATTCTTTTTTTGTTAGAATAGTGGTACTTTGAAGATTGTCCCGTAAAGATTTTAAAGTCATTGGTTTAGTAGTTCAGAAATAACGGATATCACAACCTAAATATTTCGTTCCAAATTATTTGATCCGCGGCATAATCTTAAGCTGGCATTCGCACTTTATTATATAGGTATAATAGATACATTATATCAGCCGGATTGTCCACTGCTGAACACAGCATTCCCCTCTATGGGAGGGTTTGCCATAATACCCACTCTAGGCAACCGTCTTTGGGATCGCAATGTGAGATATTAGTTCCTCAGGAAGCGCTGCTGTGCTGCCCACCCTCTGTAGTGTTACCCTTAGTCGTCTCATACGACAGGCAGCCGTCTCCCCCCGGTTAGCCCGGCACCTCAAGGGCAGCTCGGCACCCAACGTGCAGCTCGGCACCCCTAGGGCAGCTCGGCACCCCACGGGCAGCTTGGCACCCCACGGGCACCCCGGCACCCCACGGGCACCTTGGCACCCTTGTTTAGTTTTGCAAGCTTGCTAAATAAAACTCTAAAATCTGGACATTCGCCACAATCAGTTTTTTGAACTATCTATCTTTTGCTGGATACGTTTCGGAGACTGCGCAATGAAAGTGCACAATATATTTTTCTACCGCCAAACAAAACCGCCGTTTTGAAATCAAAATCCTAAAGAAACGCACAAAGTACTTTTCTTCAACATTTATTGTGAGAACCGCGAAGGAACTCTCTGAGTTACTTAACTACTCTGGAACATACAACCCGTAAGCTTTGAAATTCAAATTAAAAAGCTCCGCTTTCTGAGCTATGATTTACTAAGAGTGCTTCACCGCAGACAGCGGCGCTGATTAATAAGTATATAATATGTATGTTTATAGACTAAACTACGTTAACTATGACTTCACATTAACTACTATCTATAATAATATTAATTGTAAGTCCAAACCCGTCTTTGGATTAACATTTTAGGTAAAATATCTAAACATCATATTTGTAACTTTTATGAGCTGGAGACCCGTGACGTGCCATATGGGCGGACGGACGGACACGCAGGCAGATAACGAAGGCTCATTAATAGGTCTCCGTTTTGCACTTTGGGTACCCAAAATCGTATAGCTGCAGAGTACCTGTTTTAGCAACGCTGAAAAGTATTGAACCCGCAAGCGTGTGGTCATCTTAAGCCCGGCGCTGGTGAAAGTGCAGCTTTGTATGCACATGGAAACTCCAGCGATGGCGGCCACCAACACAAACATGCCTGAGAATAAGTCAGCATAGTAGAGGATCACAGCGCGGTCTGATAGCACAAAAACCTGAAAAATAGAAGAAAAAACTTTTATATATTCCACTAGCCATCTGTCCTTGTATTTAACAAAAAAATCAAAAACTATAAATATAACCATATCAAAAAGTACCTAGTTATTATGACATAACTGTTGCGAACTTTTTTTTATAGATATTGAGGTCTTCTATAAAATTGTAGTAGGTATATCACTATGCTCTATTTCCCATAATTTCCGAAGCGTACGTGATATAACGATTTTTTTGGTATTTTTTTCGCCCTTTGGGTTAAATTATCTAAGTTTTCATACGGATCCCTAAATTTTTGAAAATCTTCTATTGCCTATGTTCATCAGAGATAATGTTGGATTCTCACGGTGAAAGAATTTTTCAATTTGGTCCAGTAGTTTCAGAGCCTATTCAACGCAAACAATCAAATCTTTCCTCTTGTATCATTATTTATTATTATAATCACGATTTCACGAAAATATGAACCACTATTATGTAAATACCACATTCATTTGTTTGTTATAACATATAGTGAAAATGCAATTAAAAATATAAAGTCCTGTCAGTTGTTGATTGTTATGTGTTGACAGATCACATCGGAACTATAAGCTAGCTCACAAAGTATGTATATTAAATTATTTAGCAAGGTGACTTACACCGGTAAACAGTCCAAAAAGCAGCGCAAGGACTGGGAAGCAAGCTCCTTGAACGAATGCTGCAATTGACCCGATGGTGATATAGATCCACTCTGGTGCGTTAAGCTTAAGTATCTCCCAATCGCTGACTGGTTTCACTTCCTGTTGACAAAAATGAGCTTAGTGTCACATGTAAAAAGTTGCAATTGTATTTCAGTAATTCAGCAATGCATTATTATTAAGTTATTGTTATAATGAAAAATAATTATTTATTTTTATTTATGTTTGCTTTGTAAGGCCATTTATTGATATATTTATTATCATCTCACTAGCATAAATATCATCGTATTATGTTTATGACAAAGTTATTATAACAACTACAAGTCATTATACATTTATCTTGTAAAGGTCGTCATAGCGTTCACATAACGCGAAAAGGGCGCAAATTATTCACTCAGTCTCACAACTGTACGAAGTCTTCTTAAAAACATGTAAGTTGTGTTATTGATTTTTCAACACCCTTGCTCGTAAAGTGAGCTTTATTATATCTTCTTAGGGCCATGAACCGAACTATAACACCTTCATGCATAATAATATTATACACTAGTGTGTAATAGAATGTTAAAAACATATAAGATGTGATTTTTCAACACCCTGGGTCATAAACCGAACTATAACACCCTCGTGCATAATAATATTATACACTAGTGCGTAATAGAATTATGTCTACAAAGTTAAGTTGGTACCTAACTGCAAATTATATGCGAGTAAACAGAGCATTTTCAATTTAATCGGGTAATACAGATTTGTAACAACAAAGAGGTTTAAGGCTAAGTATATATAATGAATCAGCATACATTTGCCGCGCGCAAAAAAAAAACTTGCACGCTATTTTCCATAATTTTTGTATGTTGTTTGTATCGCATTTGTGCAATATATTTTTTTTCTGGGTGTTGAAAAAGTGCATATGAAACTCGTGAGCAACTTGCTCATTATGCACTCGGCTGATTTACGACCTCGCCTAGGGCTCGGGCTGCAACCCACAGCCTCGTGTATTATGAGCAACCTAGCTCACTAACTGCAAAGTTATTAAATATATTTTAAGTACATATTGTTACGAGCTGGGGGTTCGGGATAAATACTGCAATACGATTTCAGCTCACTGACACCTTTATTTCACAGTTCCACAGTCACTTGCAACAACACTATAACACTGAACTGTTCGCACTTCACAGAACACTATTCACAAACTTCACTGTACTTCACTATTCGCGCTTGGAACACTTGGTCCAAAGATAATCGTACTGTTGATCGTTTCGAACTCAAAGTAAGACTGACTGGTCGGCTAACTGGACCCTATTTATACTCAAAAGTCATGGTTTCCAGAATGTTCACAAATAGTCTAGATAGAAAAACAATAAGGGCCATAAATGATCCTTTTAATGTAAACAACTTTTGAATGGAATTCCACGAAAGCTAACTACTACTTATACTGTGGTTGTTTACTAGTTGCCTGAGAACAAAGGCGACCCTTTTTTTATAACCTTTTGTGTGAAGAGTAGGTACATTCTTAATTTCTTTTACTTGTTTACTGACGTTGGATTATTCTAGATTGTTCGAGCCCTTACGCCGTAACAATATGTTATTGAAATAAAAACCAGGCTTCATTTGTGGCGTTCAGATATAGATAATAAAATAAACCTATTTGTTGAATAAACACTGTCTTTGCGTTTTACAATCATAGATTTTGCCTATATCCAACGTTAAAGACTACCAATAATTAGGCCAGATGAAGTTGCACGTGAATGAGTTGTTTGATGGACAAGTGCAATGAATGAAATTTAAGACAGTAAGTGTCGCGTAAACAGGTTTCACATCGAGGTCACTTACCTCAGCGTCCGCTTCTTCCTCCTCAGACTCGTAATCAGCATTATATACGAAGTTTTGCAAGCCTGTAGACATCACCGAGCAGATGGACCCACGTGGGGTCATCCAGTCATGGTTTTCTGAAACATATAATTGACTAGGTTGTGGTCAAAAACTTAAGGAATACATTAACTGATTATTTCGCCCCTACGCTCACAACGGTTTTCCGGGCTTCTGCTCTATCGAAATATCCTTTTGAGCGATTAGTACTAGAAACTACCAGTTGGCAGCGTGTTCAGCATGATGGCGGTATTGCTCCCTTGGATTGAAATTTTTATTGGTTGACGCAAATAAAAGATCATTTTGATCACGCGATGCATTGACCAAATGCTCTGATAACTTTTTGGAAATTAAGGTGAGCTCCCAGCCCCTATGAACTATACAATGTCTCTATACCAAACCGCTCAAATAAGTAACCACTACCGATATAAGCATACTTGCCCCGCTTGAGTTGCTCCGCCGAAGTAGCCGTGGCGCCATCCATCACGTTTATTTAGAACGATGTTACGGTTCCAAAGTCACTACTAACGCACGTAATGTTGGGACGTTACGTAGGGCGGCCCTTATAGTGTGGGCACTATAAGGGCCGCCCTAATCATGGAACCAGAGTGAGAAAAGCTGCAACATTGGCCCTAGTAAAAGCCTGGCGGATAATATCGTAAAACTGGAGTGGCGAAAAATTTAGGTAGCCATGTGATCGGTTGATTAACTGCAGTACTAGGCAGTTATATAGGCAACACAACATTTTTCACCCAAGCATAAGCTAATAGCGAGACAAAAACGGGTGGATCTATACAAGGTTATTGAAAAAAAAGGGTTGCCTGTGACCAAAGACCCGATTCCCAAACAGAAACAGCGAGACTACAAGAACGATCTGCGACAGTGGGAAAAGTAATCTAAAAAATCTTTCCATGCTAGTTCGCAGAGGGGCTGATCCTATTGTCTCTGAGAGGACAAAACCTCAGGAAATTCAGTTTTTGCACTCCGCATGTATATATTTTTGGGTTCCGCCAAATAATGTACATCAAAAGAGCCTAAAGATGGTGCGAGCATTTTTTCACAATTTGTATGTACTAACTGTGTACGGAAGGCAAAAAAGCTGGTAATGCCACACTACCAATTTTGACTATCACTATGCTTCCTAACCTAACAGGGAGGGGGGCTTGCAACCAAGCCATATCATCCATCTCAATTTAATCTTTTGAATTTTTTCTTAAACCAATTATCGAGATTCGGTGAACTTTAACGACGAAGCAAACATTTTTGTATGTACCAATTTTATATTGAACACAAGTGAATTGAATATATCAATAAGCGAAACTTTATCCGGACAAGGTATTTATTTCAAACAAAAAGTTCACAGTTGAGAAAATCTGGTCTAGGTCAATTGGAAAAAATCGTCATACGACTTTGAATATCGCCGACTGAAGTTCCGTCGTCCAAAAAAAAAATATTTTGATTGAAGACGTTGAATTATTTGAGTGGATGACAAGTCTTAAGATATATAGAAGACGTCCACTGTTGAACAAAGGACTCGCCCGGAGAACGACACAAAGAATGGCTATTCCCCGCTTGTAACCATTGGCTACTGCGACTTTAACGATGTCGTCAGACCAGAGTGACGTCACGGACGGCCTTACGTCAGTATACGCTCGCGTTAGTTTACGACATTAAAAATACTAAAAGGTTCTAAGTTGACGTAACAGTGATTACATCTAGTAATACTATAAACAGTGTACCTGTGTACTGGTTTGTGACTATAGGCATACCCGGGATTGTGATTAAATACGCAATCTAGTATACGTATTAAAATTGGGACTACATACGTGAAGATTTTAGATTACCTACCCCCTACTTGTGATAAAGTATTATTCAAATCTTTGTTTTGGCGCCATCTAGCGTTCAAAGTGTGCATTAAGTAGTTGACCTACATAGTTTTGCTGCTATTACTTACTTAAATTTGAACCCGTCGTCATGCCAAAGTGTTCAGCTTGTGGAAAATTTCTTACATCAACAGGGTCCGCCACCTGTTCGACATGCCCATGTGTCTTTCATAAAGCGTGTTTAGCGATTCCGGATAACAGGGTATTGTCTAAAGATTGGAATTGCCCTGAATGTAAGAAAATGCAACGCAAGGGCGACAATAGTGCCACTCCAGTAAAAAGCCTAAGTGAGGCAGTATATCCGCCTGCCCCCTGTGACATATTGAGCACCGATAGCTCCCCTCAGACCGCACCTGTATTGACCACGCCCATATCACATACCATACTTCAGGCGGGAGATTTGGATCTCCAGGAATTAAGAGACATGCGTCGGGAGCTTACTGCATATATGGCCGAGCAGCGCGAATTCCGGGATGATATCCGGGCTTCCTTAGCGGGAATGGCTAAAAGGATGGATGGATTCGAGGAGAGAATCGTGGCACTAGAGAAGAAAGACGTTGCTTTAAATATGGAAGATGTTACGGAATTACAGCAGACGGTTATACAGCTCAAGTCTGAGCTTAATGAACGGGACCAAGAGACCCTGCTGACGGACCTAGACATAGGTCACTTGCCGGAAGAAAAGGGAGAAAATATCGTGCATACCGTAACCGTACTGGCTGCAAAGTTAGGAATTGCTATTGAAGATCGCGACATAATATATGCAGAGCGAGTTGGGGCAATTGAGTCTGGCAGTGCCACTAACGGTGCCGGCAGAGGTCGCCCGCGTCACGTTGTAGTGCGGCTCGCGCGCCGCCACCTGCGTGATGAGTTGCTGCGCGCTGCCCGCGTACGTCGAAACCTTACCACAGCCGACATAGGCTTAGTGGGGCCGCCGCAGCGCGTGTTCGTCAATGAGAGGTTAACGCGAATCAACCGGCAGCTGTTCCATCGAGTGCGCGAGGAATGTCATAAAAAACAGTGGCGCTATTCTTGGACCAAGAGAGGCCGTATTTTCGTTCGGCAAGGCGAGGGCAAGCCTGTGATATCCATACGTTCGGACACTGATTTCGCCCGTGTTTTTTAAACTGGCAATGTTTGGCAAGTCAATAAGAATTTTGAATTTTATCTTTTTATCATACTATTTTTTAACTTTTCACTTAAATAAATCAAACATGGTAATTACAGCTTACAATATTTTTTTCTATATTAAATGTATTTCTTTATGTACAGATATTTTAAAAAAAGATTTTATTATATTTACTTTTCTTTTCTATAATCAAAAAACACGCTTAATATTAATGTTTATTTCTTTTAGTAATATTTTTTTCAATTGTTCAAATTATTTTTATTTTAAAATCACGTTTAAATCATACTATTGTTTATCATCTTGTTTTGTTACCTTTAACGCTTGTGTCATTATTAAAAACAGCGCTACGAGCCACTCCTACTGGAGAGCTCTGTCTAACTGCCCAATTATCTTTAAAAAGGTTTATTACAAAATTGATTATGGTTAACAAACGTCTACGACTGGGTTTGCTTAATGCAGGTTCTCTAGGCACAAATCACGACAACACAATAGCGGCCGTTATCCGAAATGACTTTGATATATTAGCACTGACCGAGACATGGATCCACGCGGGGGAGGAAGGTCGTGCGCCTTCGATACCAGGCTACAGACTCAGAAACGCTCCGCGTCCACGCGAGTCTCGCTCTCGCGGTGGCGGTGTCGGGTTCTACATAAAACGGGGTGTCACAGTACGGACATGGCATCACCCAGTTGATCCACTTCACAGGACAGTTGAACAAATGTGGCTCACTGTGACCCTTAACGGAAAGAAACTTATGATTTGTACAGCATATCGTCCGCGTTGGGTAAATGTAGACTTATTTTTCGATGCTATTACAGATTCCATTACCTCCATTCCTCTTTATGATCATATAATCTTACTAGGCGATTTTAATATAAATATTTTACATACAAGCGACAGTAACACATTAAAATTAACAACATTTTTGTCTTATCTTAATCTAACTCAACAGGTCACTGAACCGACCCATTTCACTAAATCTAGCCAGACTTTGATTGATGTCGTCTGTACAGACTTAGCCACAAAAAAATCAGTACGGAGCATGTAGGAACTATTTATGGACACTGTCTTGTAGTGTGTGAATTCAATATAAAATGTGAAAAAATATCTCCTCGTTCTTTGACTTATAGACCAATAAAAAATATTAGTATGGAAAAATTTAACAACAATTTGCAAACTATATTTAGGAACGGTATAATATCTCAGCAATGTGATATTAACGAGATGTTAACTGAATTGAACCACTGTATTATATCCCTTTTTGATCTTCATGCACCTGTGACGTCAGTTATCGTCAAGGAGCGTTCCTATCCATGGATAACAGACACCATAAAGCTTATGATGAGACTGCGTGATAACTCTGCAGCAGAATATCATAAAACACACACAGAAAGTAAAAAACATTACTACAAGAGTTTAAAATCTGCAGTAAAACAAGCCCTGTTTTTTGAAAAAACTGCCTTTTTAGGCACAATATTAACAATAAAATACGCACCCCTAAAATACTCTAGAAAAATCTAAAAAATACTTTTCTACCTAAGAATAATACCGACTTGCCATTATTTTTTGATAATCCTAACGTTCTTAATCGTCACTTTTTGGATATACATGGTAGCACAGAAGTTTCAATTTCATATTTGACATACTTTGAGCATCATAAGTTCAGTGACGCAGTCTTTCATATAGAACCGGTTGGCCTTGACAGATTGATAAAAATAATTAAGAGTTTAAAATCCAAAGCAGAAGGGTATGCTAATATCAGCTTGGATATGATTTTAATGACGTTTCCACACACAATAGACTGCTTACAATCATTAATAAACAAGTCAATTTCTGACTGTACTTTTCCTGACATTTGGAAAATTGCAATCGTGCGTCCATTACCAAAGCATTCAAATCCACTAGACTTAAAAGACCTCCGACCTATAAATATTCTACCATGTTTATCAAAAATATTGGAAAAAGCAGTAAGTCTGCAACTAACAGATTTTCTGGAAAGGAATAGTATTTTACCGGATATGCAATCTGGTTTTAGAAAAGGTCGCAGTACGACAACGGCTCTACTTGACGTAACCGACAATATACTCACTGCTCAAGGCAGGGGTATGTGTACTGTCTTAGTATTATTAGACTTTTCTAGGGCATTCGATTCTCTAAATATAAATCTCTTAATGTCTAAATTAAGTTACTACGGTTTTGATCATTGCGCTTTATTGTGGTTCAACAGTTATCTCAGCAATCGATACCAGTTTGTAAAGCTCAATCGGGCAGATGGATCATCTGTAGTGTCGGATAAAGTATCTGTAAATAGAGGAATACCGCAAGGATCCATTTTGGGACCGATCCTTTTTATATTATACTTAGCTGATATCACAACGCATATTACAAACTGCAAATATCACATTTACGCAGATGATATACAGATATATATATCTTGTGAACCGAGCAATATTGATCACGCCATAAGCAAACTTAACGAAGATCTCTCGAAGATAAGCTTATGGGCAACAAATAACTGTCTTTTGCTTAATCCGACGAAAACAAAATACTTAGTTTTCGGAAATAAACAACAACTTGAGAAACTTACTCCATCAATCTGTGTAACGCTTATGGGTGAAGCTATCGAACGTGTATATGAAGCGAGAAATCTGGGGTTGCTAATGGATAGTGAGCTACGTTATGAAAGACATACTGCGAACGTTGTTAAAAACTGTTTCTATAAGCTCAAAGTTCTCTACAAAATGAGACCATATATAAAAGAAGAGTTGCGAATTGAGCTGGTGGAGTCGCTAATACTTTCGACATTAAACTATATGGATACTGTGATTGGTCCACGGTTATATGTTAAATCGCAAAAACTCATACAACGTGTCCAGAACGCGTGCGACCGCTTCTGCTTTGAAATTCCGTTGAGGGCACATGTGACACCATATTTAAATACGCACTCTATTCTGAAAATGAAACACCGCCGTAAATTTCATCTCGCATGTCTTCTTTTCGGGGTGATAAAATATCATGCGCCGCAATATCTCTACGAGAAGTTATCTTGGTCGCGTCGAGGGCCCTATGGGTCCCGTCAATGTGCAATACAGCTAGCAACAGAACGGCATAGCTCAGCTGCTTTCAAAGGGAGTTTCCGCTACGCCGCCTCAAAGTGTTGGAACAATATACCGCCGCCAATTAGGAACCTGCAATATTTACATACCTTTAAAGTTAAATTGAATATTTTTTTACGCGAACATCAAAACAGTGAGGAAACTCAAAAAAATGACACAAGCGCTATTTAGGACATATTCTCTTCTTTCTTCATTATGTTTAATATATTTTTCTGGTTTATAATTATGTACTATTCAATTTATTTTTATTTTTCTATCATGTTTAATTGTTACAAACTTTGTGCCATGTTTCTATATTTTTAAAGATTATATTTATTTTCTTTTTTTTTTGTTTTTTGAATACTTGATTACGTAACCGTGCGTGACGTAACCTACCGGTCTCAACGGAAGACCAACGCTAGTCGTTTACGACTAGCAATATGTTGAGTTGGGGCCGTTTTGTGACAAGGGACTGCAAAAATTTGTTTTTGTATTATATTTGTTTTTAAATTGGTTTGTTTTTGTTATGTTTTTGTCAGTTTTTGTCATAAATAAAGAGTATTTCTATTCTATTCTATACCTAGAAGCGAGCCTACCAACTGAATGAAATTAAACTTTTTAAATTCTTTGTCTCATTTTATGAGATTCCTTCTTTGTATCTGTTGAACTCGTTTCGATTATGCATTAAATTGTAGCTTAGTAGGCAATATGTACCGTAGCATTAAGACAGCAAGATTTTTATATTAAACTATGTATCATGACTAGAACCCCATATCATAATAAAATATCCCTACTCTAGTAATAAGAAGTTATATATACCTCTTTTCAAAGAATGATGTCGATGTATCCGTCTATTGGATCGTCTTTTTGTGTCGACCCGAGGAGCTAATGTAGCCTCTCCATTTCCTACATCACCCCCTTCTTCCAACAAGGGCTCAATTTCTTCGAAGTCTTTGTTTGATGTGACGAGTTTGTAGTAAAAACCTGTGAAAAAAGTTCACGTAGTAACTGATAACTTTAAAATTATAACCGTGCGATTCTGTTACAAAGTATTTCCGCTAAGGCGTACTGATTTATGTACGTATTTTCTTAGTCTATGGATAAATTATAATTGTGTGAATGCGTATTATGAGCTTAGCTAACATAGGCTGTAAGTGATGTACTAATAGTGAGGTAAATATTATAGGTTCCTAATAAAATTTACATAAATACGGATTCATTTAGAACAATATATACTTAGTGTGTACTTTCATACCTTCTATTTTCATTAACTCTTCATGTGTTCCCTCTTCCACGATTTGTCCTTGATCCATGCAAACAATTCGATCAGCATTCACAATCGTCGATAGTCTGGGAAGTAATGCTGATGTGAAAATACCAGATACCAACCATAAAGACAAAAATAAATAACAATTTTAGAATCATGTTTTGTTGTGTTAATTTAACGACCTACTGCATTCACAATAACTATACTGACCTATGTGAAACCATAATTGTTGTACGTCCTACGCTGGCTCTGTCAAGCGCGGCCTGCACTTGCCGTTCTGAGTGAGGATCCAATGCAGAAGTGGCCTCGTCTAGAAGCAATACGGCTGGTTCGCGTAACAGGGACCGAGCTATCGCCACGCGCTGCTTTTGTCCACCTGACATAGACGTGCCTCTTTCGCCGATCACAGTGTCGTATCCCTGCAAACAACAATTACCACTATTTTGAATACAACCATACTATAGCGTTCTACCACACGGTTACCATAGAGTATTATTACCAACATTGGTCAATATTCGTTCACCATTGCTACTACTAACCACCTGAAATTCATTTGCTTCTCGTTCTTAGACTTACTTCAGGAAGGTTGGTGATAAATTCGTGTGCAAACGCCATTTCAGCTACGCGTTGAACCTCTTCGCGGGTTGCCTCTGGACAGCCAATTGCTATGTTGTCATGAATGGTGCCGCGAAACAGCACTGGCTCTTGTCCCACCACACCTGCCGATTTAAAAATTAACCTAAACTTTATACCATATCATTTGTTATGAATGCTGTTCGCAGTTGATCGATTAAATACGGACCCAATGAAGATCGGAGCCAACTTAGATTGAGATTCTTCAAGTCTGTGCCGTCAAGTTTAACAGATCCAGCAACCGGTTCGTATAGCCTCTGCAGCAACTGGAGTATTGTAGACTTGCCGCAGCCAGATGACCCCACAAGCGCAACACATTCTCCCGCTTTGATGTGCAATGAAAATGCTTTTAAAATCTGAGAATGGATACCCAAGGTTAAAATTAAATTACTAGTCAGCATATATCAGCATAAATATATAATACTGCAAGTATAGGTATGTTTTGTAGGAAAAAGGTGTGTCCAAAACAGTAGTGTATTATGTATTTTTGTAAGAAATTGTATACTTACTGGCAAATAATGTTAACTGTCAATTTAATAGCTGTATCCCAAAACTAGAAATTACACTAAACAGTGCAACATCAACTATGACTTTGACAGATGTCATAATACAATACAGGTCTTCAAAGTTAATTCAATAAAAAAGTAATAATAAAAACGTAAATAAATATGGAAGAAGGCTTTGGTGCACCCGATACTCGTAGCAAAGTTTGCTTAGCCGTTCTGAATCGACCAGCAAAGTAAAGCAACGTCCGCCGCGGTCATGAGTTGCATAGGTGACCGCTGATGACATTACTACTGAGCGCTTTCGTGCTTCGGAGGGCACGTTAAGCCGTCGATCCGGGTTGTTGTCTTAGGTTGGCAGTCGTTATAGCATGGTGGTAGGGCATTTTTGGCTGACTACCTCCAGGACCGCGAGGTCCTGGTGGAGGGACGCGACGGTCTGAGGCGACGTCGCGTGTCCTGCGGGGTTCCACAGGGGTCGGTGTTGGGACCGCTCCTGTGGAACATTGGCTACGACTGGGTGCTCCGCGGCACGTTTCCCGCAAGTATGCGGGTTGCGTGCTACGCGGATGACACCCTAGTCGTAGTCAAGGGGAGGGACCTCAGGGAGACGGTGCGGCGGGCCACGGTGGCCACGACACTCGTGGTCGGCCGCATACGTGCCCTGGGGCTGGAGGTCGCCCTCTCCAAGACCGAGGCCCTAATGTTCCATGGGCCTCGGGGGGGACCCCCTCCAGGAACGCGGATGGACCTGGACGGGGTCCTGGTCCGGGTTGGGACCCAGATGAGGTACCTGGGTCTCATCCTGGACGGGCGGTGGACTTTTGGGGCCCACTTCACTCAACTGGCCCCAAAAGTCATAGGCGCCGCTGCCGCCCTTGGGAGGCTGCTGCCCAACGTGGGCGGCCCGAACGCCACTTGTCGTCGCCTGTACTCCGGAGTGATCCGGAGTATGGCCTTGTACGGGGCACCTGTCTGGGTGGACGCCCTCGGTCGCGCCAATAAGGCCCTGCTGCGACGTCCGCAGCGGGTCATCGCGACGAGGGCGATACGCGGGTACCGGACGGTGTCCTGGACGGCGGGATGCGTGTTGGCCGGTGATCCCCCCTGGGAGCTCCAAGCGGAGATCCTCGCCGAAATTTACCACTTCGTGGCGGCGAGGAGATCCCGCGGGGAGCCTCCAGCGTGGGAGGAGGTCACGCGCATGCGACGGCGGGCGCGGGCCGCCCTGTTGAGGCGGTGGACGGAGGACCTGGCTCCACCGGTCCCTGGACAGAGGACGGTGGATGCCATTCGCCCGGTCCTCCGGAGGTGGGTAGGGCGGCGATTCGGGTCGCTGACCTTCCGATTGGTGCAGGTGCTTTCCGGACACGGATGTTTCGGAAGGTATCTGCATCACATCGCGAGACGGGAGGCGACCCCCGCCTGTCACGAGTGTGGACCGCCAGAAGATACGGCGCTCCACACGCTGGAGGAGTGCGCCGCATGGAGTCCCATGCGGCACGCCCTCACAGCGGTCATAGGCGCAGATCTGTTGCTGCCGAGCGTTTTTAACGCTATGCTCGGCAGCGACGGATCGTGGCAGGCGGTGGTCTCTTTCTGCGAAGCGGTGATGGCGCAGAAAGAGGCCGCGGAGCGGGCGAGGGAGGACGACGTCCTCGCGGACCCGCTCCGGCGTAGACGAACTGGGGGGAGGAGAAGGCGGTTCGGGCGCCTTCTCGCTCTTTCCTAGTGCTGTGCGGATCATCGGTGGAGAGTCGGGGGATTCTCCACTGGCTTGCACGATCCCACACGTCTGGGGGATGGCCCCAATGAGCCGGGTCATCCCTCCATTGGCGGGGCCCGTCATCGGTGACGGGCCGGCCGCTGGGGCGAGATGGTGACTGCTAACGCTACCCCATTTCGCCCTACTAGGCGGCAGACTGCTCATCCCAGGTTTTTAGTGGGTAACCTCACTTACTACCCCCCCGAGGGGGTAGTAAGGCCCTTCAGGCGTGGACTCCCACATAACCACTCTGCTCCCCCCAGGGCGGGTGGTATCCATAAAGGATTTTCCCGGGTGAAAAAAAAAAAAAAAAAAAAAAATGGTGGTAGGGCATTTTGCGAATGCCCGCCTGGCTAGCTACCACCCTCAAGTAGAAAATCTGTCGCTAAGCACATAGCGGTGCGTTCCATAGCGAAGGTCTTTGATCGGGTGGGTGTAAAGCACTTGTAACTAAGCTCAATTTCCCGGAAGGCCCATAGGTAGGACCTATGGGCTTTCCGGGGAATTGTGCAAGTGGATCTCCAGCTTTTTGGCGGATGAGCATCAAGGTCGTCGTCGACGGTGCATTCTCCGACTTAAAACCGGTCAATGCTGGTGTTTCGCAAGGCTGTTTGCCATCTGCGACTCTGGTTCTCTTGCACATCAATAACATGTTGCAGCCCAGCAATATTTATTCATTGTTATGCGGATGACGGTACCGAAGATACCGGCCGTACCGAAATTTCTTGAGTAAACTTTGTCGAGAGTCGAATCGAACTTGTGCCTATGTCGAGACCCTGTTGTAAAATGTCTTGAAGTGGGGCCGATTGAACTTAGTCCATTTTAACCCCAAGAAGACACAAGGTTGTGCTTTTACCATTAAACTTTACCTTTAGTCGTATCCCTCCGTGAAGCCTCCCCTTGCCGCCTCCACTAGCATCGGTATACTTGGCGTCAATATATAGAGCGTCGTTCAGTTTTGCTGTCACATGAAATATATGGCTAAATTAGCATCTACGAAACTTGGTGTGTCCAGCAAGGCGAGAAGGTTCTTCACTTTGGCCCACCGCTTGCAACTTTAGGCCTCATATGGCTGAACCAGAGCCTTATACTGAACCTTAGTACTGATTTCACCTCTTCGCGGGAGCTCCCCAGTATAGACGTATATATGTGTCAGTAGTACCATCAATGGTACTGATCAATGTTACTACTGACACAAAGGGTACACTCTAATTCCTGAGCTTGTTTATGACTCCGATATTTTTCTATTCATTGATAGAGAAGTCAGGATAAAATCTTACCTTGGTATCAGGCCTTGAAGGGTAATTAAAATAAATATCGTCGAAAGTGATCTCGCCTTTGACTCTTCTTGGAGCCAATCCGCCTTTCCCCAAGCTGTCAATCTTCGGTTCTCTGTCGAGCAAGTGAAAGATACTAGCCGCTGCCGCACGTGCTGCTGCGAAAATTTCTGCGTGAGGTACGCAGAATGTGATGGATTGGGTTGCCATGTAGACATTGAATATAATCTGTAAGTCATTACATCAAGTCAGTTCAGATTACATACCAGGGGGTAACTAATCAGGGGTGGTTACACTGTTTTTCCTAGCAATACATTAAGAAGTAAAAATACTGTTATATTCCGCCAAAAATCTACATACATTTTAAAACACATTTTACTGTGCCTATAACAAGGAAAATTCTAAATTATAGATATACCTAAATGTTAAATTAAAAAACAACTTTTAAAGATGATGTATTACGAGTATTTAGACCATTAAAAACTAAAGACCGTCAAAAGAATTTAAAAAATATATAATTATTATTGTAAATTACTACTTGTTAAAACTTACAGCGACCATCGAACCGACTGCATATTTGGAGTCCGTTAGACCCTCAACTATAAGTCTAGTGCCATAAGCGATGCCGATGGCAGTTAATGAGTAAGTGAGGATCCAATTGAAGCCGTTGCCGATACCATTGTACAGGCCACGCTTGCGGGCTAGATCTTCTGCAGGTTGCAGAAGTCGCTTGTATCTAGGTGCAGAATAGTTACTTTTAAAATATTTTCATATAAATAATAGAATCTCTGAAGTTTTGGGTCATTGAATTCGCGCAATTTAATTTTCATATCATTAACATAACACAATTTTTAGCCGTTCACTGACTGTTGTAACAAAACTTTTTATGATAGTTTTCTTGATAATAATTCATATATTAAAATGAGTCAATATAGGTAGTAGAATACTGTTTTTAATGGTTATTTTTAAATTGTTTCCAAGTATTAACATCAGGCAAGGTGTGGTCAAACGCGAACCTATTATGAACAAAAAAAAATTGTAATATGCTTTAATCTCCACGAATGTCCACACGTGGTGGCAGAGGGGAACCTTTGTGAGCATCTATCTAAGGAGGCAGGTGACCATGGTTGGAATTTCAAATGCCTTTTGTAATAAAATATATTTATATTCACAAGAAAAAAATATTTTAACGCGACGACAGCTAAAAAGAAGATCTTATTTACAAAACCTATAACTTTATTGAAAACAATATACCTTTCAGTTTCCTTGTTCTCTCCAGCAAATGCTATAATAGTCCGGATCGACTTAAGTACTTCCTCTGCTTGTTTACCGGCTTGACTATATGACTCCATTTCTTGAGTTGCTGATTTTGTTTGGTACTTAAATAAATAAAAGCTGAGATTACTTACAAACATTGATCCAAATACCAATAAACGTGATAAATACATTTCTTAATATAAGTACAATATAAATTTACAAATTATTGGAATACAAAATGTTTTGCCCCGGGCGGGAATTGAACCCGCGTCCTTCCGATTTCGCGCCGGATGCTTTATCTATTAAGCTACCGGGGGTACGGCTGTGTCGCCGAAGTTTCGATTCTCCAATCGTACTTCTTAAACCGTCATAGGAGACGGTGCGCGGCCATCAACCAGACTACTAGACTTCATCTGACCGAAAGAAGTGTTTTTTCAAACACTTAAACTCTCGGAATGATGTCGCTACCCTTCTATATTTCTATATATTATGATTACAACCACTACCGCGTACTAAGCGAAAATCATAAATTTACAAATTATTGGAATACAAAATGTTTTGCCCCGGGCGCGAATTGAACCCGCGTCCTTCCGATTTCGCGCCGGATGCTTTATCTATTAAGCTACCGGGGGTACGGCTGTGTCGCCGAAATTTCGTACTCCAATCGTACTTCTTAAACCGTCATAGGGGACGGTGCGCGGCCATCAACCAGACTACTAGACTTCATCTGACCGAAAGAAGTGTTTTTTCAAACACTTAAACTCTCGGAATGATGTCGCTACCCTTCTATATTTCTATATATTATGATTACAAGCACTACCGCGTACTAAGCGAAAATCATAAATTTACAAATTATTGGAATACAAAATGTTTTGCCCCGGGCGACACTTCTTTCGGTCAGATGAAGTCTAGTAGTCTGGTTGATGGCCGCGCACCGTCCCCTATGACGGTTTAAGAAGTACGATTGGAGTACGAAATTTCGGCGACACAGCCGTACCCCCGGTAGCTTAATAGATAAAGCATCCGGCGCGAAATCGGAAGGACGCGGGTTCAATTCCCGCCCGGGGCAAAACATTTTGTATTCCAATAATTTGTAAATTTATGATTTTCGCTTAGTACGCGGTAGTGCTTGTAATCATAATATATAGAAATATAGAAGGGTAGCGACATCATTCCGAGAGTTTAAGTGTTTGAAAAAACACTTCTTTCGGTCCGATGAAGTCTAGTAGTCTGGTTGATAGCCGCGCACCGTCCCCTATGACGGTTTAAGAAGTACGATTGGAGTACGAAATTTTGGCGACACAGCCCCCGGTAGCTTAATAGATAAAGCATCCGGCGCGAAATCGGAAGGACGCGGGTTCAATTCCCGCCCGGGGCAAAACATTTTGTATTACAATAATTTGTAAATTTATGATTTTCGCTTAGTACGCGGTAGTGCTTGTAATCATAATATATAGAAATACGTACAATAATTGTTAGGTTAAAGGCAAAATGGCTATCTTTGTATAAATTAAAGAAATGCATAAGTACTACGAAGACTAAAAAAATAACAATATGACAGATACTAACATTGGCAAGAATTATGGAGGCAGCTACTGAAAGGGGCATCACAGAAATGCATGCCAGAGTTAACTCCCAGCCCAGGGGAAAGGAACTAGTAATGCAGATGATAGAAGTTCCCATCAAGTTGCCCACCACAGCTAACTTATCACCCATACCCTCCTTTAGACTCATTAGGTTTCTGAAAAAGTAAAAGTGAAACAGGATTAAAATGAAAAATGTAAGTAATATAAAAACTGCCACATATCAGTTGCACAGAGAGTTACATACCAATAACTAGCACACAATTTTAGTTTTGTGTTTTTAACGTAGTTCTTAGGCTAGCCTTTGAAGACTATCTCTCCGGATGGTAATTGATGATGGCCGAAGACGTTGTTCAGGATCATTAGCGCGAGTCCAAATATCACTAATTCGAATGTATTGTTTTGCTGATGTGTATAAAGATGATTGTATGTATTAAAGCAATAAATAATCTTTGATAAAAACACGGTTTTAGGAATGAGATCTTGAAATCTATTTTTCATTATCTGTTAGTCTATGATAATAATATCTTTATTGAAACACATATAAGATGCAAAATTTGATGTAACTCTGCCTTCTGTTTTAGTAAAAACTGTGTTACAAAAGGCAGTCTCTTCCATGAGTCTATAATATCTGCTATAATATCACATTACATTTTATTTAAATTCCAACCGGCTCTGTATTAAATCTACTTAACCGGCCCCGATAGCCAGTAACTATACAGGGCTTAGAACGTAAGTCGGGAGGGTGAAAATACCGACTAGATCAGCCCTGATTCTTGTGGGAACCCTCAAACTATTTTATAAGAATTGTGAAAGATCATGACGGTATTTTAAAGTTACTTGAAAAATAAAGTTGTTGCTTGACACAAAAATAGTACGAAACAATGCAATGACTTAGGTTGTCTAAATATATATATATATATATATAGCCTATATTAATTACGAGAACAGTACCTATAAGGAAGTTTTTTTTAACAGGTGGTAAGCGTTTGTTAACAAAATTCTACGAACTATATACAACACTACAGCTACTACAATAAAAGCATTTAGACAACGTAAGTCATTGCACTATCTTTGCGTTTCACAGTCATCGATTTAGCCTATCCATCGGTTAAAGCTTGATAGGCGCTGCATGTCAACTGTCATTTTTATTATTCAGTTATTTTATGTGTTGCATAGCAACCCGAAACTTTATTAGGACATTCTGAAACTGGCCCTTAATATTTAAACCGAGCGTTAATTATTTGCTTTGGGTTCACTCCATATAAAGTATTAAAAATTTTAAGCGTATCAATATATTATAACTGATAATAACACGAAGATCGCAGAACCGATATATTGAGCTTAGAGATAAAAGAGAACCAAAGTAATGAAATATATAATCAAACCAACTTCAGTCGCCGTTTTGGCAACTCTATACCTATGTCTGAATGCAACATCAACTCAGATTCTCAGATTGCTAATAGACGCTTCATAAAAAATATGACGATAGCCACCAAGTGCTTTAATTGAAGTGGTTTATTTCCAGTGCCGATCTTTGTAGGTCGAAATCATCAATTGTTTTAATGGACAAATGTTGTGTCATTTGTGAGTACCTAACTAAACAAATCTGACATTACAGTTATAACATTATAAATAAAAAAGTACCTAAAAGTGAAAATAAACTGTATATAAAACCTGGTTAGACATACCAAAATAAATAAAAAAAAATGGTGCTATAGTAAGTACTCGATGGGATAAGGTATGGACAAATAATGGTAATTCTTCATAATTATTAAATTATGAATTTGCCTGACGTTATTTTCTTGTTTGGTATTTTCTCGCAGGAGGTAAAGTGAAGGAAAACACTACTTCTTATAATATTAAAAAGTAGAGTGTTTTCCTCTACAAATAAACTATATACAATACTACAGCTACGACAACGAAATAATTTAGGAAATCCAAACATCACTGCAGGCCCATAGGCTGTCCAAATGCTCCAGCCTACCACTAGTTGGCAGCATGTCCATGATGGTAGAATTGCCACATTGGATTGTAATGCTTATCCGTGGAGCCAAATAACTGCCCGCAATTCGATCGTCAAATCGTCCCAGGACTATTGTAAATTTTGAAGAAAATAAGATGAGCTTACCTAATGTCTCTACACCTCAAATATGTAACCACTACCGAGATTGGTATACTTGCGCCGATTAAGTAACGAGCCAGTAATGATTATGTTATTTTGTAATACTTACTCGGACATTTTTGAAGCCAAGTTGAACTCTGTGTCGGTATCGAACCAGGACATATCTTGACGCAGTACTGCTTTTAAAAATAGCATTCGAATTCTTGTGATCTGCAAATAACACGTATATATTAGGCAAAACTTGACATGAGAAAAGGCTCGATTATAAGACGCTTGGCGAAACACTTTTATGAAAGGTGGTATCCACGCTTACATGTGGTAAATCTGTTTCCCGCTTGATACAAAATCCGCATTTAACCACACACCTACTCAATTTTAATGTAGTCTATAGAAATACTGCTAGCCTAACAACATTTATTGTAAGGCCTCTAAATAATGAATAAGAAGGCCTCCAATTTGAAACAATTGAATACTTTGCTCGTGGTATTGAATGTACCGGTTCATTAACTTGACCTTCGATCACCTGAAATTGTCAACATATGAACAACACGTAAACTACTACATTTTTTTAAAAATTATTTGATATAAAGGAAGTATTTCAGAGCGGTTTTCATACAAACTTAGATTCGTCATATATTAAATACCAAGTGTTCAATCTTGATCCTTGAGCATGGAACATATAATAATACTACGTCTTTGGGTCTAAAAACTATGCTTCTGCTTTGCCAGTTTTCCGTAAATCGTATATTGATTGCAAAAATATTTCGCAAAATTGTACATTAATTATTCATATAATTTAAATTTTTACATTCATATATAAAATAAATAATAAAACGAAAAAATGGCTACCTGGAAATACAGATATTTACCCAACTCACTAGGCTTGCTTTTATGGAATGAGCCATCAAAAAAACCAACTGCCTGAATATTATGTACATCAAAATCAGTTTTGTAAATAATAACATTGTTACCTGATAATAACATTGTTTGATGATAATGGCATAAATAATTTATTTTATACAGTCTTTCTTATCATATTATTCAATTTATATGTATTTTTATTTATGAGATTCTCTCTTATGCAATGTGTGTAAAACAAAAAGCCTCTTTACAGTTATCAAGTAACTCGTTTTTGTTGTGATATTCCTGGAAACAATCACCCCTAGCACTTTAACTTTAATCCCTGCTCTCGCTATCTCTCGAATCTAGTCGGATTAATTTGTTAGAATACGCCTTCGTGTCCTTTTTTCTTCTGTTTTTCAGTAACCATATAATAAGGTTTTTTTAGTCATCCTTTCTGGCTGTGTTATTTGGAATCACTCATAATGAAGCTTGCCTAGTCGCTCATAACCGAAAAACTAGGTTAAGCAACATCGGTTGCGGTCATTATTTGGATGAGTGACCGCAATCGGCATTTATTAGTTACTGCCCCCGTGATTTTGTGAACGCCCGCCTGGTAAGTTTCCACCCTCATATAGTAAATGTATCGTCTAACTTACTTGAGAGCCAGTTATTCTAGGGATAGCCTGAATAACATTTTTACCCGCATCATCACTTACCATCAGGTGAGATAATAGACATAACCAGGTGTAGAATAGATAGTGGTCAAACGGGCGCCTATCAGTAATATTAAATAAGCAAATAAACATGGATAAAAGGATGAATGCATTCATCTGACGCGCACAATATCTTGAAGGCTACCAACATAAGAAAAATAGTCTTGTCCAAATCACGTGGTCCCGGGTTTGTTTCCGGCTTGCCGTATTGTTATTAGTTTTTCCTAAAAAAATTGGCAGTAACAATTCTAGAACCCAAATCTGGAACTATGATTGGTTAACGAGTAAATGACAATATAATAATTGCCCTTTTTACATGATACCTGAAAACATAACTAGTAAAATGCGGATCATAAGACACCTCTCTCACTTCCTCTGGGGCCATGTTCCAGCTGTAAAGTTGTTACCTGACGCAAAGCACTCCAGTTTGTGAGTGCCACTGAAATGATGCAAAGCAGGAGTGAGACTCCGATGCTGATGAATGCACCGATGGCCATAGCTTCCGCGTCTTCCGATAGGGCTTGCATGCTATCTTCTTTGGAAGCGTTTTGCCTAAAAAAAAATTATCACATAACAAGTGTTGAAATGATCAGTCGGAATCAGTCCCATAAAATTCACAACCTGCTCTGAACTAGAGATCCGCGCCACACCGGCGTGCCGCCGCCGAGTTACCACGGCGCGCCGCCGCCGCCGCCGGGTCATGAAAATATTCGCGCCGACGTCGAAAATTAATTTAGAGTTTTCTGCCGTGAGGTGTAGTACCCTGGATAGAGGTGTGGGGGAGTGCTCCGACCGGAATCCGAACTGCTCCGGTTGGGACTTCATGTGAGGGGCTATCCGACTTAAGAAGAGGCGTTCAAAGACTTTCGAAATGCTTGTCAGTAGAGTGTGTCAGTCTGTAATTCTCGGGTCTCCATACGTCTTTGCCGGGTTTCGGGAACATAACCACGTGGCGAGGGGAAGTGCTCCGTGCGCAGGATCCTGTTAAACAGGTGCGTGATGGCTGCCGTGGTTTTAGAGGGCAGGTGACGGATCGCTGCCCAAGATCTTCTTCTGTGTTTAATAGGACACTGAAGTATTCATCTAGGAACGGTTCCACAGAGTCTGAGTGTTCTCTGTTCACTGTGGGATTGGGCTTCAATTAGTTCTCAAGGGATTGGGCAAATATTTCTGCCTTGTCCTCTGCTCTGTATCTCAAGTTGCCATTTTCGTGGAAAAGACAACGAATTGGTTCTGGGTGTTTCCTAAGTTGCCTGCAGAGTTTGTGGAGTGAGATCCAGTTCCGTGGATGGGGACTCGTGTGTGTTGCCATGTTTTACTGAGCAGGCGTTTTTCTTTTATGAGCTCTCTTATATAGCGGGGGAGGGTGGGCAATCTCGATTCTCCTTAGGGGTTTTCTTTGATTGTGGAGGTATGTAGTGCCTTCTGTATGCATTGAGTGATCTCTTCTGCAAGATTGTCCACTTCTGTTGGGGTTGTGACATGCCTTGAAGTTGAGGTATCTCATGCGGTTTTCATAAACTTAGGCCAGTAGATTTTGGGCTTTCTTGGAAGTTTGTGTATCGGTTGGTGGCAAGATCCTGTTTCTTCAATATTTTGATTAATTAATTTGAGTAGGTACTTACTTGTATGCAAGAAAATAAACATTTACTCTTTTAGTACATATACAGCAGATTTAATTTTTCTATTCCACCATATAGGTAAAAAAAAAATATCGCGCCGGCTACGCCGCGCCGCGCCGGGTACGTTTACCAGCGCGCCGCCGCCGACTTTCATGACCGCGGCGCGGACCTCTACTCTGAACACATGATGATCTGCCCCGAGTCTGGTAGCTGTCTAGTAGTTTTTTGATAGTAATTTCACTTGTTACCTTTCTATAGAATTAATTTCACCTTTCTTTTCATCCGATCAACACATTATATATTTTATTATTTTGGGGGATCGAGGAGTTTTCACAAGTTAAGTAATTATGTTTTTAGCCCTAATTATTCTAAAAAATATAGTTTGTTCGCAGTTTTTTATGATACGAAGGTATGAGACGGTAATGGTGCCCGTCTGATGGTAAGTGCCAAGACTATACATTACAGTTGCAGAGTCACCGTGTCCTCGTAGTACTTGACACTGCAATGTGCTCGTCTCATTTTCCCAGTAACTTCACTTGCTACGATGCCTTTCACGTCTACACAGTAGTGTTCGCACACTACTACTTCAAAGAAGAATATTTGACATTGTGGTGTACCCACTAAGACGGACTGTTGCTGAAAGTGACCGACACGGGTTGAAAGAAGGGTTTTTGTGTAAGGATGAAAACAAAGTTGTTTTTTACCCACTAGACTATTGTAGTGGACAGTAATGAGTTTTAAATTATGAATATGATTGAAGTAACGTTACGCTTACTAGCAGGCAAGCGACTTGTTCGTCTCATATCTTCAGACCATAAAAAAGTTTCGTGACCTGGGGGCCAACTCCCATCTCTTAATTCAGTCTTATTTTAACATTACATTTACAATTTTAATTCGCACCGCCACATATCACCATAGTATACTTACATAAAAACTTCAACGTGAGAGCGGGATGCATGCATCGAATCAAGTCATTTGTGCGACAGAGGTAGCACTATATGAACATTATTGTTTCGTGACGGCCACGGTACTAACCTTAGTATCAATAATTTAAACTTGAAACAATGACGTTTGCATTCCATAATAGTTTATAAAAGGTGGGAGTTGGGCCCCAGAGAGATTTTCCTGAGAGAAAATTTTCTGGTCGATTAAATTGACGGTGTGCCGCCAGCGCCATTAAAATACTAAATCAAAGTCCCGTAAATTAGTGGGCAAACGGTAACGTTTGGTCCAAGACGTAAATCGTAAAATGTACCTAAAAACTAGGAATAATTATTATTTGTAGCTAATAAATCATATTAAAATTTGTGTGTGGATCATTTACAGTGCAATTAATTTACAATCATGACTTCATTCCCAAAGTATTTTATTAACACGAAAGTATTAGAGCAGAAACAATAAAATATGTTTGTAATATACTCATTCTTGTATATAAAAGGAGTTGTATCGCCCGTCTGCAACTAGTTATTTGTGCAACAAGAGAGCAAAGTCGTTTTTTGCTACGAGTGCTGATTTTAAATCCTGAGCAAGCGAAGGATTTGATGATTTTGTTGAATTCTGAGTGTGGCGAGGGATTCAAAGGCACTAGATGCAAAAAAACTTTGCTCTCGTGTAAGACACATAACTTTTCACTTCACCAGCGAGAACATTTTAGGACATAAAATAATATACAGGAATAGATTGAAATTAACTTATTCAACTCTTTACGCCAGCTAAGAAATTTTATTCTCGCTCTTTTATTTAAATTAAGGCGTGTTCGGAAATAGTACCCATGATATTTTACATATTATTCAAAATATATTACGTAACATTTTTGAAACTAGAATTAAATATTTACAGGTATATATCAGTTTTATTTGAAGTAAATACTTATTTTCGTTTAAATACAACAATTAGTTAAACATTCAATAAATTAAATGACTTTTAATTTATTAAAACTATTATTTGTTTTTGCAAAATGTATTTAACTAGTACGAAATTCCGAACGTGTTTGTTTTTGAGGTCGAATTCAAAATCGGAACTTCGAAAGGGCTGGTCTTTGTCTCTCTCTCTTTATAATGGCGGGAAAGAGATATAGTGTAAATGTTTCGAATTGTATGATTAATTGATTAACCCAAGGCTAAATAAGACTTTCGCTGCTATCTGAAAAAAATAATTAAAAAGTGACTTTGTCTCACTCAGTGAGCAAAATACGATTTTGCTTACTGATTTCAGGCAGTAAAACCTACAAGTTTGAGCTACTGAAGTGAAAAGTTACTTTCCTTCGTTACTTCAAATGAGTCCTTCGTGTTACATATGGTTTTACTAATGAATCCTTCGCCCACTATGTATTCAAATAGCGCCCTCTTCGTAAAATAGTATTGTAATGCTTAATTTGTAATAAATTGATTATGGTAAATTAACCATATTACAGCATCTTAAGGCATTTTCTACTTTCTGGTGATTTTAAGGAAAAGTACGAAGCTGCTATCAATAGAAACTGTTTTATTCCATTACCCGTTGTTAGAAGATGGATGTTGAACATTAATTTGCGTTGTAGTCTAGTACCTATAATTATAGGTTAGCCTGAACAACATCTTCGACCACATCACCGCTTACCATCCGGTACATATTTGGTCAAAGACTAGCCTATCACGTATTAATCAAAAATTATTTAATTTATAGAAGTTAGTTAGTTAGCTATAGTATAGCTAATGCCGCAAGCATCGAGAAACTAAACTTAGTTTCTACAAAGACTGTCATGTAACATCAAAGACAGCAGGAAATTTTAGGTATATTTATTTATTATTTCAATCTTGTATTAAACATTGATGGAAAAAAATATTGTATACGTAGCTTTGTAGCTATTGCCAACATTGTTACCTACCAAATTTTAAAAATCTACCTCAATTTTTAATACCTCTGCATCTGTGGATTTATATGCGAACTTTCTAGTATAATGTTCTGTAGTACTTATAATAAAGATTTTTTTTAGGAACACGTTCACAATCAAACTGGTAGACATATTATGTTTCTGTGACGCGTCACACGATGGATCTATCTGAAGATCAGCTCTGGTTCGCAACCTGGTTACGCTGAGATGGATCCCTTTTTCGACAGCTTAGCATTGGATTGATACTTAATTTTATTTTATTACTAGCTTTAATTGTTTGTGTAACATATCCCTTTCATTACCTATGTCAATTTGATGTTACGTACTGTCTTAAATAAGTTACTTTCATTTCATTTCATTACTGGGATTATATATTGTCAGCTATCCCATAATGGGACAACTCTGTGGAAATATTGGGATGGATCGAATTAAAAGCAGCTTAACAAGGGGCACTCACTTCAGTATTCTTCCTCCGCTAAAGGCTTTCATCAAAGGCAAGTAACTGGAGCGATTCTCACGGTAGTTGGTGCGCTCGACGAAGGCTGTGCTGATCTCACCAACCTGCATTACGTTGTAGCAGATACCTCCTCCACTGCATATCGCCATGAGGACACCCAGAACCGTGGCGAATATCTCCAAGCATGTCGCGTGCCGATACTGGAATTACAGTCTATTAAGTGATATACCTATAGCCCAATATTGATTTTAAAATACCTTTCGCCTAATTTGAGAATAATTTCAATACTCAAATATGATTATATTTAATTTGCGAATAATTTCACAGTAGTTCGCAAATTAGGCATGAGGTTTTTCAAAATTTGTTCGCAATGGTTAGTCCGTTTTCATAACTGGGTTCTCAAGATTTAAGCGTCATTCAATCATACCTCCCACTTTAAACAGAACATAAATCACACATATTTCGTGCTGTCATCCTTTGATTTCACAATCTCAAAAGATCGTTTAAGAATTAGTGTAGAAACAGAACTTAATTTAAAACAATTGTTTGCATGTACTGTGCTAGTTAGAAATCTTTGAATCTATTAAAGCCCAAAACCATGATAACATCATTAAAATTGTTTGTGTAGAAACCCTGCCACACAATGCGATTTCAACGGTTCAATTATAAGATCTGAACACTCAAATGGTCTCAATTTTTCAAAACTGTACAGTCAAACAGTAGAATCCATAATCTATTGGATAAACAGAATCGAGAGAAAGACCGTCAGTTTCTATCTCGATCTTTAGGTACTAAATTAAAACATTGTTAATATTGAGTAAGTCATAAAATAATGACGTTCTTGTGAATTTAAAATTTATTAATAATGTTTTAGTATATTTTGTAATTCGTCAACGACGTTTTCATATATTTTCAAATTCAAATTCAAAATCATTTATTCAATTTAGGCGTCTACGACGCTCTTATGAAGGTCAATTCTACATTGTACTGCCACGTTTTACCTCAGGGCGAGCTCTAAGCCGGCCACACGTAATTCCTCGAACGAACTGAACTCGAAATGAAGATCGTTCTTGATCTGTCGTATTATATGTGATGGAAGCAAAACTGTACAGTTTTGAACGGAATCAGTGAACACATATTTTGATTTCGAAAGGTATGTGGATCTCATTAGAGTTTCGCATTGCAACAGCGGGCAAAATAAATACTGTTCGTTTTGATCACAGCTCCAAAACTACAAATTCAAATTCAAATTCAAAATCATTTATTCAATTTAGGCGTCTACGACGCCCTTATGAAGGTCAATTACAAATTTTAATATTGAAATATTCTACATTGTACTGCCACGTTCAGCAAAAAAAGTTTATAGAGCCCATGTACACTGTTGAGCCCATGTACCATGTACACTGCTAAATAGGTGTTTTCAGTATTTATTGGTTAAATAGATGATATGGTATGTAATATATCAAAATTTCAGATTCTTAATAGTACTGACTTTTGTTTACGTGAACCTCAAAAAATATCTAACAATTGTATGTTAGGTGTTGTTATTGATTTTTAAGTACTTACAATTTGAAAATACGATATCGACGGCAGTTGTGACTCAGTGTTTTCAGGTTTCTTTCTGTAAAATGATATTTTTACATCTATAAGTATATAAAGAAGCACTGTTATTCAAGAGCGACAAGTGCCCAGAATGCTTATTGTTATACGCTTATTAAACTGAATTTATCCTGATTTTACATTATATCACTTATAGACAGGAGCTACGTCAGACAAACGTCCCCACAAATAAAGGATCAGTTAGGTGCCTACTAATTGAAATTAATATATTTTATGAGTATTGCAGCTGGTAAGAATAAAGAAAACAGAAATGAAAACCCCTTTTTTAAATCTATATAATTGTATCGTAATTACAAAATTGAGATCTCTGACGCCATTATTTTCAATTCGTCGTCTTAATACGAGAAGTCCATTCTTGTAAGTGATTGCGATAGTTTTGTTTATGGACGAAATAAAGTGCATTTTATTGCTATATTATACTTATAATACACAATATGATTATTTTCACATTACAGAATCTTAGGTTAGCAAAAAGCATAATTATTTTTACCAGTATATATTTTTTTTGTTGTTAATGAATTGGTTTTATAATTTACTTTTGCATCGCAAAGGAAACAATCATACTGAATATAATGGTACCTACAAATCTCGCATTAGGTAACTTTACATAGTTACCTAAATATATTTTTGATAATTATTATATTTATACAATTATATTTTGTCTTACTACGATATAGCTATATCGTATATACCTTTGAAAATACATACACTAATAATTATAACTTTTAATGTTCTGATTTTTGTTTATATTAAATGTTGTATCCTATGCGCGTGCGCCATTTTAATTTTAAATTGAGTAGCGTTAAAACGTTACTCACGAACCAGAGAGTGCACATCGGTATAAAATATACAGATAATAGGTATTAGTAAAATATCATTATTGGAATTCGTATACCAGATCACGTGTTTACATATCGGTACAAATACTAAAATATCGGTACCCAAATATGAACAGCGGAATAATTTCTGTTCATATTTTTGTGTTATCATATGTCATTTAACCATTATTTTATTTCTGTACCTTAGTAGTTCAATCTGTTAAAAAACGCTAGTATGATATTCTATTGATTTTTATAAAATTTGTTTTTGTGATTAGAGCATATAAAATAATAATATCTTTTAAAGTTCATGTAGATATACTTCAAAAGATTTTTATTAATAATGGATAGAAAGCGAAGAAATGCCTTTCCGCTTTTCATGATGGTCGGAAAACTAAAAATGACTCAGATGTAAATTCGTATAAAATACGATACGAGACGAAATACTTATAAATAATAAAAACAAAATTAATGTATGTTTTAGTCCAATAGATTAGGAGTACCCTTTCAATCCATTACTAAAACTACATTTGATAGACTAAGTAACAAATTGTTTCTATTTGAATTTAGTTTTATGGATAATTAGCCTCAACAACAATTAAGTCAGACATCACTAGGCAATACCAAGATTTGAAGGATTTGCTTCTCGTGAACCAACCGTAACGCGTCTGCATCCACCGCACCTCACCACAATTTTCGGAATTTGTTTCCATAGAAAATATTCAAAATGTGAATCCGAAGGGTGGTTCGTCTGAGGTCCATCGTGACAATTCTTTCTAAAAACTTTTTTTAAATCACACACTCATGAACATGAAAGCACTGAGATAGACACGCGGAATCCAGCTTATTGTAATCGAGAATAACCGATATTGCTTACGATTACCGTAATAATAAAGGTATCAATAATATCTAGACTGTAATTTTACGCGAACCTTATATAAAGATATGAATGTAAAACAAGAAAAAAATATACTCAAATACATAGGTATGAATTCAACACAAAATGTCGCTACAAAAATATTATAGGTTTGAACACCGTATAAGAAAAAATAATTGTAGGTACTGCTATTTTTGGATAACTGGAATATAATGGTATGACGTCGTACAGAAAAACATTGTACAGATGTTCATACGGGTAAAAAATCTTGTACGAATTAGTTCTTCATTTTTACATAAATGAATAAGAATTTTCACATACCTATACTGACACGTTACAAAAACTTAAGCTCTTTCCAACTTACCAATAATGTCTTAATTATTGCAAAATTTACGCTAGGCCCACAATTACTTACAATTCGCTAGGAAAACTTTACAAAATAATCACACATTGGTCGCAAAGCACATTTTAAAGAAGTATATTAAATCACTTACGCAGCAGACTTCTTATTCTTTTGTCCCATAGTGAAACTTTACTCAATATAATAAACAACAACCGTAAATGAATTGAGCCATGCGCAAAGGACAGAGGCTCGGAGATGAGTGAATTCAGATCGTGAAACTTTCAGCTCCGTACAGGCGAATCAAAAGAATCAGTTCTATAACTGAGATAAGTTCAGACACACACTGTCCCTTTTCCAGATGCATCTGCAGGTACCTAGTACCTTCCCATACTTACTTTTAAGGATGCTTTTGTATACGATGATAATAGTTATATAACTATTTTTTTATATGCCAGCTTTGTTTACTAAGTGATACATACTACATTTTAGGATCTGGTAAATATGTCTGCATTGGTATCCCATCCTTGTTCATCAATTCAATCACATTAAGCAAGCATCAACATTTTCATAGAAATTCAGAGTAATAAATGTAATGATAATTACTTAAAATTAGGCTTTCAACAATTCCTGGCGCTACCTTGTAAGTAAGTTATATTTTGATTATTTAACTATAAATTAAAAAGAAAACTATTCAGTTGTTATTCTTAGCGCTTCAAGTAGAAATGTTCAATCAGGAATTCAGGAGACGCCCTACATCCCGACAAAAGCCGTCAAAGAGCCAAATAAACTCAGACACAGTGAACTCATTGTACATATAATATATCCATACTCATTAACATATTTTACACATATCCTGTATATAATTTGGTTACTTCTAAATTACGGGTGGTACTGATCTGTTACATCTTACAACTTGTAAAAAACAAAGAATATGTACCTTAGCGTTCATATTTTCAGTTCACGCTCTAGACGACAAATAATTAGTAGGAATTCAAACTCAAAAAGCGTATCGGATTCATACAAAACACGGTTCCGTAGTCTATTAGAAATCGTTCAACCGCAAAGAGCGTATCCATCCAATTAGCCCAATATATATACCTACTAATACATAGATCATTTAAAATACTAACTATTTTACATGTACCTAAGATTCGTTTTAAACCGTCTATTTGTAAACGTCTTCTAGTATGTAATTTTAGAATATTAAAAAGTGAAAACAAGATTAGTTTTGTACTAAGATTTGTTAATGTGAAGCAACACGTGGCGCCGAGTCAGCGGAATGTGCGGAAGGCGAAACCGGCAGAGTGTATCGGCACAAGCGTCACTTTTGGTTCGCAAATCCACATCGAGATTCAGATTAGACTTTATTTTAGTAATTTTGTTTAATAAAGGCATTAAGTAAACATAAAAAAAAAACTTTTAAATACATACCTACTTGATAAATTGCTAGTAATTTTGTTTTTTTTTAGTCCTTCGGCTGTTATTAATACAGTAAGTACATACGTTAAGGGCCAAAAACCAACGGGTTTTTTGCTAACAAACTACGCTAGGAATAATTCCCGACACTGCAATAACCCCAATGAATTACTAGACAGTTTTCTATTGTGAATCTGTGAGTGCCAGTAAAGTTTTTTTCTCAAAAATGCTATGTTTTGTTGCCATAATATCTCTAAAAAGTATCCAGAAAGTGAACTCTACCGGAGACTTATTTACAACGGTCAGTGAGCAGCGAGATTTTAAATTTGGAATATCCGTCTATCCAGTACAGTACATAAGTAAGTATGTAATTTACTTACTCGACAGTAGGTCATCCTCTTTTGATCTGCTTAGAAAAAAAAACATAGAAGTTACAAACGCCATGGAAGGAATAAGTACTACGTACAATAGTACTTATTACTTCCATGACAAACACAGATTAGAGTTTAGCTATCATAACATTGTTTTAAGAGGGAAGCTACAAGAATATATCTATCTCTCTTTTTGGTATGACATTTTATGAGATAAGTATATTTTTGGAGCCTTAAACAGCCATTTTATAGTCTGTGACACTTTACGTGACGTAGAAAAAGTATGCACGTTGCGTTTTGAACTTAGTAATGTTGTAGAAGTATAGTGTGGGATTTTATGTTATTATTTAGTAATTTCAGTTTATAAATCATTGTTGGATTAAAACTTACCATTTTAATATTAATACGAAGTTTCAAAAACAATAATTTTGTAATGTAAAAATGGAACAATGTTCAAAACTAAACGCAAACTTTTAGCATAAAAAAGCATCGTCTGGCGGGATTTCGCATTCAATTGCGACAATTGTGTTTTAATTTACCGCGAGATGTAATATTTATCAGCGTTATTTGTTGTTAAACTTTCTTTCATTTTTGAGAAAAGCATTATACAAGTCTTAACCAGTTAGAAAGCCATCCTGGCCTTGTATATAATAACCGGACCTTACCCACATTCGGTCCGGTTAACTCATACTTAGCCAGGAAGGCTTACTTACTGGATTTTGCAGTAATGTACTAGGTATTACGTAGGTAGGTAAGCGAAATCGTTCCCCTCCAGGAAATTTTTGATGCGTCAATGTGTACCTATATGCTAATGTTACATACAGTAGAAACATAGTAAGTAAAAGCAGAAAAGTTGTACTGACTTCTTATATACCTACTATATGGAATACGGTCATAGGTATACTCTATAATATTATATGACCGTATTCCACTTAACGCCACTATCGTTATTTTCGATAAATTTAGCCACATTTTGCGTCTATGGTTATAACATTTAATCTAGGAGGAAGTTCATAGATACTTCCTCCTAGCATTTAATATAAGCATAGACACAAAATGTGGTAAAATTATCGAAAATAACGATAGTGGCGTAAGTTAGTCGGGGTACGGTAATGTTATCTATACAGTATTTCAACTTCATAGAAACGGATTAAACGCGAGCTATACCTACGCGCCTCGATCTCGGCCTGCGTTCGGCACGCAGACAGTCTCGAGTGTCGCGACTGTGTCGCAGAGACGAGTGAATGGTTTGTTGTTTTTTTAACAATAACCGCGCGATTTTTGTACCAAAAATATGACGAGTACATCGAGATATACGTTACACTAGAGAAGACATTTGAGACAAAAGTCGCTGCCATTTTTGCTTATTGTAAACTCAAGTGCGCTTCAGCGCTTTACGAGATCGGACTGCAGTCTAGAACTAATTATATCGTCTAAACATAATATCCAAACACTCAGCGCCACAACGCTGAGGTATGGTTTCTCAATATCAAAGACTATAAGCACACAGAACGGACATGGCTTTTGTACCTACGAAACATTGTGAAGAGTATATTAGTTAAAAAATAGTAAAATAAAGTTAAAAATTAAGTATTACTGAGGGACACTAACTACGCTATTTAGTTTTTGAAAGTAAAGGTACAATTGGCTTTTTACTAGAAACAAAGTGTTACTAAGTTTTTTAAATCTAGATTTTATATTATGATAATATAAAATCTAGATTTAAAAAAGTTTATAATCGTATTTTGCATACATACATTTAAGTATATAATATTAAAATAAAATACACATTAGATTTTTTAATTAAAGTATGTTAATATTTTTGAATTAAAAATATAAATCCGAATTTGTTATATTTATTTAGTAACTTATTTTAAGAGAATACGTACGAGTAATTGACATTATATAGTTATGAAGGGAATAATAAACATGCTCCTTGGAGTGTTTCAACCATTTGGGAGTTATGTTGATAAATAGACACGTCAAACTTTTTTCATCGTGAGTAAAAAATAGGTAATTTACTCAATGTTGCTAGTTGTCATATCTGTCCACTTAATCTATGAATTTCACTACGTCAACATGGCTTCCTATGCTGTGTCGTGAAGCATTGTCTTTCGCGATTACAAATCGTCAAAATAATAATGTATTCGGGCGTGTTCAATTCCAAAATCTGAACTAACATGTGAAAAGTGATTCCATCGCTTTTATTTGTTTTTCCCGACTGGTTTCTGCAGTATCTGAGGACGCAGGATGGCATTTTGAATACACAATTTGCACGTGTGATTTCTATGAGTGCCCAGCTGCGTGTGGGTGAGTACATGCCGGCTAGCTGGTCCTACCTATTCGACTTTGCTCGTTTGAGATGTCGAGTCCAGTATATAGAGGTCAAGATATAGACGAGTAAGATATATTGTGCTGTTTTTGGTTACATAGTAAAATTATTTTATAGTCTATATATAGTTGACGACACATAATGTGTTTTTTTTTTTTTTTTTTTTTATTCTTAATAGGTTCGCGTTTGACCACACCTTGCCTGATGTTAAGCATTGATGTCGTCTAAGATGGAGCACGCTTACCTAGAAGAAACCTATTTACTCTCGATTTGAAGACACCCATGTTGTATTCATTGGGAAAAACAGACCACGGTAAGTAGTTCCACTCTTTCGCAGTACGCACGAGAAAAGTGGAAGCGAAGCGCTTCGTACGAGTACTGGGAATATCAACCATGTACGGGTGGCGCCTCTCCGTTTGTCTGGACGTCCGATGGAAGAAGAGGGAGGGCGGAACTAAGTTGTGCAGTTCTTGTGCACATTTACCGAAATGTATCCGGTAAAAGACCGATAGACAAGCGACTTTACGGCGGTGCTCGAGGCTTTGTAGCCGAGACTCCCAAAGAAAGTCACTGCCTATTAACCTCTTGGCACGTCTCTCGATCGACTCAAGTGCCTCAAGTTGGTATTTGGCAGAGCCGTCCCAGAGGTGAGAGCAGTACTCAACACAGGATCTTATTTGCGCTTTGTACAGAGTGAGCGTCTGTTCCGGTGTGAAGTACCGTCTCACCTTTGAGAGGATACCAAGTTTTTTTGCAGCCAACTGAGCCTTTGACTCAATATACGAGCCAAAATTAAGAGTCGACGAAAGAGTGACACCAAGAAGGTCTAGTTGGTCTGTGACTGGCACGGATACATCCCGGAAAGTTGGAGACAGTTGAAATGGTCTCCTTTTGGCAGAGAACAAACACGCCTGGGTCTTATTGGCATTGAACTTGACCAGGTTGGCATCGCCCCAGTCGGAGACTGCCTTAAGGGATAAGTTCAAGCGTTCGACCATATCTTCTCTGAGTCTCTGGATCTCCAGCTCACTAGCTCGTGCGGAAGATGTATAGCTCTCTACAACCGTGCTGTCGTCTGCATACCCAAAGGTACCGGGCTTTAGCAGATCGTTGATATGCAGCAGGAAGAGCGTCGCAGAGAGCACTGACCCCTGGGGAACACCGGCATTAATACCCATTTGATCAGACGAGCAGCCGTCAACGACTACTCGTAATGATCGATCCCTCAGGAAGTCTGATATCCACGCACAAAAACCAGTAGGCAGGCCGTATGAGGGAAGCTTGCTGACAAGGGCGTCATGCCAGACCCTGTCAAAGGCCTTAAAGATGTCCAGGGAGACGGCAAGCGCTTCCCCTTGTTTCTCAATGGCCTCATTCCAGATATAAGTGGCATACGCTAGAAGATCCCCAGTAGACCGATTTCGGCGGAACCCGTATCGGCGGTCACTGAGGAGGTCATTCGCTTCTAGGTATGCCAGGAGCCGGCAGTTGAGAACACGCTCCATACTCTTGCAAAGTATAGACGTGATTGAGATGGGTCTATAGTTGGCAGGGTCGGCGCGACTACCTTTTTTAGGCACGGGTTGCACGTCAGCAAGCTTCCACGATTTGGGCACTGCACCAGTCTCAAGAGACAGCCGAAAAAGGCGTGTTAGCACTGGAGCCAACTCAGGCGCACAAGTTTTTAGAACTATCGCAGATATAGCGTCAGGACCACTGGCTTTATTCACGTCAAGATTGCGTAGTGTCTTACGAACTTCCTTTTGGCGAATGTGTATTTCGTTCATGACATTTTCACTTCGTGGTAGAATTGGAGGAGTTGCAGTACCAGCGTCAAGACGTGAAGACTCCGCAAACAGAGAAGCAAACAAGTTTGCTTTTTCTGCAGCGGTGTGAGCCAGCGTTCCATCAGGTTTCTGCAGTGGAGGCAGTGAGGGGCGGCAGAAGTTCGATTCAACCGATTTAGCCAGGGACCAAAACGCTTTACTACCCGTTGGGTACGAAGCATGTTTGTTCCCTATTCGGCCAATGTGTTCAAAACGAGCCTTCTGTAAGACCTTTTTGCTGGATTTGGCAGCCTTGTTAAAAGCTCTCTTCTTTAGGCGAATGTCCTTTGCCTTATGCTTACGAGCATCAACCCAGGCTAGGTATGCCTGATGTTTCAACGCCTCAGCGCGTCCACATTCAGGACCGAACCATGGGCGAGCTTTGCCGGACAGTGGTACGTCAGAGAATGGAATGAAGTATTCCATTGCTAAGCGCAACACATCAGTCACGGCATTTGCACAGGCGGTAGGATCACCAGAAGAGAAGCACACAGACTGCCAAGGATAAGACGCAAGGAAAGACCGCATCTCATCCCAATCTGCTGACTTGTATCGCCACATCCGCCGGGTGCCTCGAGGGCTGGGATCGGGCGGAGAGTAGACGGATACATATTTCACCAGACAATGGTCGGACTTACCTAACGGTGGACTAACCGACACCGAGTAACGGTCTGGATCAGTTGTCAGCAGAAGGTCCAGGCAATAGGCTGTGTGAGACTCAACATCAGGTACCCTCGTGGCTCCTTGGACCAACTGGGTGAGATTTAACGCTAAAGCTAGCTTTCGCGTCTCTCTACCGGCATGGTTGGTGTCCTGGTATGGGTATAGCCAATCTTGGTGATGGCCATTAAAATCCCCCAGAAACACCAATTGGGCAGTAGGGTACTTCTGTTGAGCTGCGTCCGCTACCTCACTGAGGTATTCGGTGAGCCTGGTCGTCACCTGATCTCCACTATGTGAGCGGTAAACACAAGCGTAGAGAATCTTCTCAACACCTGTGTCCACCAGCGCCCAAAGTACAGAAAACATGGGGTCTTCAAATTTCCGGAGACGCCGAATGCAGATGTAATCCCGGGCATACACACATACACCCGCGTGCGACTTGAAGTTGTGCTCCAGGGTGTACCCTGGGTACGTAAGGTACGACACGTCGGATGGACAACCAATCTGCGTCTCCGTGAGAAACAAGAGGTGAGGTTTTTCTGTCTCCAGGTGGTAATGGACAGGGACGAGGTTAGAGTGCAAACCTCTTATGTTGCAGAGGTGCACTTTCAGTGAGAGGGAGTGCACCCGCTGTTTTAACTTTCTCTTATTTCTGATTTTTTTCATGTTGGTTGGGAGTAAAAAGGTTGAAAGCCGGCAGTAGAACGAGACATTACGCCCAGTAGAACCCGTGAAACACATCGAAACTGTACACATTGACGGGAGACTAGTATGGAGACTCCGGGGACGCCCGAGCCCCCCCAGAGAATGTCCATCACGTCTTCTCACCCGGTCGCCAACCGGCGTGATGGCGCATCCCTGGGATTTTTCACAGTTGGCGGGACAACCTTTCATGAGTGGCTAAGTCACAATTGGGTCCCCTACTACCTGCGGTCGGCCAGCGGTGCACCGTGCCTCGGATCCCGCTACCCTCCGCGACTAGTCGCCCAATGCGGCTGAACGATGTGCTTCTTATTCAAGCTACTTGGGATGCAACTGTTCTGACCCGACTTTCGTACGGCGTCACTGGACATCGCGCCGGAACACGACTGGGTCGTTTGGCGGCGTGGCTTTGTCCAGTGGGTGGTCACTAGCCTCGGCCGAAGCCTACCACCAGTATGTCATCTGATTAGCACCACCCGGGGACCACGTGTAGGGACTCGCTCTAGGGTACTCTCCTACGGACGCGGATGACTCAGCCCCCAAAATGTGTCTTATTAATGGACAAATATTTCCTTTTCTCCCCCGAAAAAAAATGTCTAAATTTGTATCAATAAGTGAATAGAGTAAAGGAAAGTGATTGACACGGGTGAAATAGGTAGTTAATATGGAATAGTAGTTAATAAGCAAGTTATAATAATATCATAGGTAGTTTATTAGAATACGCATTTTTAATACTTTAAAATTTAATAATAAAGCATTTCGTACGTCTCACAAATATTTTTCGGTCGCAAATTTTTAAGACCGATTTTTTATTCAAACTCAAACCCGGTTTTTTGGTTAAATCTATACCTACTAGTCAAAACAACACGTATTTTTAGTGAACACTTCCTGTTCAATTCACAAATTATTTTATTTGTTTAGATAATAAAGTATCTATATTTACAATCACAAAACTAAATGGAAACACAAAGTAGACAAATGTAATTAAAATGCTGGAGGCGGGCAGCCCTATCGCATGTTTACGTACAGCGTGGCTGTAGGTAGTTATTTAAAAGACAGAGCCGAGCTAAAATACTGTATAGCTAACATTACCGTGGTCGGGGCCGCACTACGTCACATGGTCACCACATTGACCAGTACCGCCCGACGCGCGACGTTCCCGTTCCATTTGCATATTTGACTTTGCAAAACAATTGTTGAGTAACATGCAAATCTATTACATACGTCTTATATCGGTTACTTACTTAATGTAATGATTCCCCATTTCTCTCCTATACAAATATAACTTCTTCCCAAATTACTAAGTAATACGATAAGTTATATTTCGACGCAGATAGAAAAAGATGGCAGAGAGTATGTATTTGAGTTATATTATATTTGACCTACCTATCGCTGTTCAAACAAATAAGTCAAATCATTGTTATATTGTATTAACTTTAAAGATAGGTACCTAGTTAGGTGTCTATATAGGATTAATTTGAGCTCATTAGATTTAGTATTATCTGAACGTGTATCCAATTTTAATAAATATATAAAGATAGGATTTCGTGTTTATATGTATACAATAAAAAACAGTTAACTTTATAAATGTTTGATATAGCTAAAGATCTTGCTTGGTCTTAGACAAATAACCCTCTAAGCAAATGCTGCTATGAATATTGATTTATTTAAAGAGAATATATCTTTTAACAATCTTTCAAATAGATACCTAGAGATATGAACAACCCTGCGTTTCCAGACTAGGCATTTAAGTTTGCTACGAGACTCCAGTTAAACTACTTTACTTAAGCTATAAGTTAGATATTTTTAGATTTCAGACAGACTTCATTTAAAACGATATATGGGTACATATTTTTTGTTTAATTGACAGGAGAGAAAAATAGTTTAAACGTTTTGTTAATAAATCAGAATCTTTTTCCAAATCTGTGTGATAAATAAATGGAATGACTTGGGGAAGTCAAACTGAGTTTAATAGTCGGATCTCCACAAAACATTTTATAATATTAAGTCTTGTATACGAGTTTTCTTGATTTTACTTGTTCCATTTTACTTATTTGTGTTACTCGCTGTCAAAACTGATCGCAATCGGCCATAGTAATAATCATTATATCATTCAACTAGAGGTAGGTATGTATTTAGATACTTCTTCAATAAAGAAGTTTCTAGATACATAAGATGCCTACAGAAGTTGAATTTTTTTAATTAAGTTTGAGGTATACAGTTAAACAACAATAATAACGTCTTTGCCCATCAAGTAACAAATAAGCATGATTAAATATTCCAATCGAAAGTTACGCCTGATCATACATAAAAATAAAATATAGACGGCTCGTGAAACTTCCTTTTATACGCGTAATCACAGGCATCACCATGTACCTAGTACTTAGCTTCACCTCGTCCTTATAATATTTTACGGCCAACAATTCCACCAAGTACAACTGAACAGTAATATCCTATTGTCTTCATTCACTTGCCACTGTTTATTTATGCGTTATCTATTCTCTAACGAATTAAGCAATAGGCGTGAAATACCAAAATTTCCATCAATTCACTTGGTTTCAATATTTCAGACGACAGACCATACTTTTGAACTGTATTAATACTATTTATTACAGTCCATTGTAGGCCTTGTTCAGCAGGTACTTTTGACACAATTGCATAAAACAGATATAGGAAAAAAACAGGTAGGTATATTTTTCTATAACTGTAACACTTCCCGATTTGAGCGTGGTGGAGTGCTTCGAAGAACCAATGTCCTTAGTGGACCTTGAAACATATTTTACCATCATGGATGATAAAAATGATGAGATAACTTACTTAGCATTCCATGAATCCCGTGCCGGGTCCTTCAGGTTGCAGAACTAGAGGCTCTAAATATACTTTGTACTTACGTTCGTCGATGCGCGAGAGCACGAAGGCCTTTGAAGATTAGTTGTTATTAGTTATTTGTGTGTAAGTGTTATTTGTGCTGTTAGAAAGCGGTCCAGGCGTGTAACTATTGTTGCACGCCGCACTCGGCACTTGGCGCCAAAGCATTTGACAGTTACATGATCAATTGCAGGCGCCGCCCACACCATATGTTCCGCGTGCCGTAATGTAAACAATCGGCTCTTGTGACTCTTGTGTCACGTTCTATGGGACAAAATTTATGTCCAAGGTAGCTAAATAAACAAGAAATACGAAACATAAACATTTACGACATATGTTAAAGTAAATTATTATGATAGAGGCGGGCAAACTCGACCTACCTAAATATTTAAGAAAATAGTAAATATTCTAGAATTTTAAGGAAAAACCTTCAGTTGCTTACTTTAAACATGAAGATAATACACATTTCTACCAAAAAATTACATAAAGTCATTTTAATGATTGTATGTAAAAACATTAAAAAAAATAAACAAAATGTTCGCGTAATTACGGAACTTTTTTTTCCGTAACTTCACTCCACAGACACATTTGAACGGGCAATGGATGGATAAACGGCGACTAGCTTTAGTCTATTGTCATATTGGGCAACGTTCCAAACCTCAAAAAAGGACCCGGATTCCAAAAATCGAAAATAAAGCTGGACATTCACTATGTTACAACTGTTACACGACGCACTCGCTGTATCCCATTCATGCAACAGTTGTTACATGCCGCACTCACTTGCTATTTGGAGCACTCTCTTCGCACGAATCGTTAGTCTCTGAGTGACGGTGTTCTAGGTGGCTGACTCTGGCGGGTAGCTTGATCTCTGCTGACTGCTGCTGACCGACCACATAATAGAGGCCTAAATAGCTCGCAACTCACGACCGAAAGGCTGCCCCGCCAACGCTCGTAAAATTCCACAATGCTCCAATGGGAGGACCCAGTGGTCATTTCGGGAGGGTTTGGACATCTGACCTTGCGAGTACTGTTTTAAGATTACACCGCAGCATCTCAACATGAAATGACCAACGAAACTGCCAACAATATGCGCAAAACCAAGATAAGGAAAAACGTAGGCAGCACTACCTCCCTTTTAAAGTGCATCTTATCTAAATCCGTGAGATGCACAGTAATCTCGATCCGGTTCATCTTGAGTCTTCAAAGCCGTACCTTTTCTGTTAAACGGAGACGCAGATACCTAGTTCCCTTTCAATTTATTGTTATTCACCTGTGTGGGCGGTCTTCCACGTGATTCGTTCTTCAAATCAAAGTTTCCGTCACGAAATCACACGATGCTTTCATTAGCAGTCCCCTCTCCAACGCAACATTGATCTTGCAAGCTGTTTCTGCCGTGTTGCGTTAGTTCCGAGTCGGAACTCGTATTCAAAAATCACTCGCATTTTTGAAGTATCCATCTTTCTTGTCTAAGCAGAATAAAAAAAAACAACTGAAAGACGTTAATCAAATGTTGCTCATTTTTAAAGAACTTAATAGGTACCATCTGAAAAAAGTTTCACTCAAAAATCTCAAACCATGAAGCTTTAATTCCAAGTACCTATTACAAATATAACGGCAATTTCATACTTTAACCCCTATTCTAATGTAGGTAAGTAAAATTTGTATGGAGTATATACACTGCGATCGTAGACCGCGGTTGTCCTCAGTATTATTCTCAAAACCAACGTGCCACATCGTAGGCAATAGTTATTATTGATATATTAATATCCTCCAAATATAAACCTTACCTTATAACCTTATATCTCTGTCATGTAATACATCCCAAGTAGCATACAAGCATTTTCAACAGCAATATACCAGAATTTTTAGAACTTGAAGTTATACGCCGCACAATAGTATTAAAAGTTACTTTAGTATTTATAAGTGTGTTTTTTCAGTTCTTATGCAGCTTGAGCTGTATAATTGCCGTATAAAAAATAGAAAAAAGTAATAAGAGTGTAAATATAATCAAATGACACTGATATCGTGCTACACTTGTTGTTGTATAAGGTGTAATAAGACTTTAAACAGGATATATAAACAATCTCAAGCACCTTAACTTCTACTGTTATACTTATTACTGTATTTTAGGCTAAAAACTGTTTAAGGACTGTATTTTATATTATGCCATTTACAGCTGCAATACCTTTTCCTGTACAATAGCGTAACAAAACTCTGTTACAAAACTTACTCTTCAAAAGTAATTGTAGGGAATTATAGAGCCAATACCTTTTTTACATAGGCTGTGTTATATTATTATTAGTGAGAGTTATATGTGTTATTAGTGAGAGTTACAAGTACAGCTTTTTAGTACAAATGCAAAAATATCCTTATGCAATCTCGTTTTGCTTCGTCTCACAGTAAATTTTAAAATAATTATAAAATTTAATTTTAGATATCATTCACTCATAGGTAACATTTTCACTAGGCGCAAAAAAGATTTTGTTCCACCTTAATTAATACGCTCATGTAATATCCAGCTTTATTAATATCAAAAGGTAATCAGCTAAGCAGCCTAAATAATATCAATTCCCTGTTATAACTCTAATTTAATGCCAATAGCTGCATAAAAGAATCCAAATCATGCTTTGAATTCTTTTACTATTATAACAGCTGTAAACTATGATTTAATCTATATAGAAATTGTGGGCATTTTGCAATAATTTTTAAGATATTTGTTATACAATTAATGTTATTTCACTAATCATAGAAGAACAAATTAATGGTTTTAGATTACATGACAAGCTCCTGGTCTCGTTAACACCTAGCATATTCTAGATAAGCAGATACTATTGTATCATAACCTCAAAAATAACTTGAAGTTACCGTATCTAAATCAAATGAATTCCTGGATACTTATTTGAAAAGCGCGTCAAAATTGTATGTAACTAATTTTGTTTAAACTCATAATATTTATCTAGAAATTTAATTTGCCACAGAGAATATCAGTATTCACGATTATAACTATCAACTTCTGTGAGATAAACCGTTTTTCAGATGTTTATCATAAACACATATTATCGCCATATTAAATACAATAGGTTATAAATGAAAATATTTAAAAGTTTTCTACAAATCCACCCATATAATACTCATTTGACACTTTTGGCGTTATGATTTATTTATAAGAGAATATTTTTAGAATTATCGAGTTTTTTACACCGTTATACAACACTTAAGCAGCCTATTATATTCTTAAGCAAATATTTTACAGCCACTATAATGACTAAATCTGTATAAATTGGGGCCCTTTTTGGTGTTTATTTAAGCTGTCATACACCCTTATACAGCCTTTAAAGCAGCGCGTAAGCAGCTTTATATGTCATTTACCTAAAAAAAATATTTATCGGTATGTAAAACCTTCAAGCATCTGTTTTGTTTTTAAATATTAATAGTTAAGAATGCTGCTGATTTTCAAGATTTGGTAGCAAAAAGGAACCATGTTGTTTTTTGTATGGTAGGTTCATCTAATATTTTTCGTCATTTTTAACACAAAATAAAATAATATTCTCTATGAAAATATACAAAATGAGATTACATTTTTCAAAACATCTGCCGAGTCTACCTATAATCATCATCTTCCTATCCTTTTCCAACATTTAACGGGTCAGCACAACACGTTTTCACAAATTCCACAAAGGATTTTTAAAGGCTTTCACCTGCATCTGCATTCCTCCATCTTCTCGCACCACCATAACAAAATGATGTTGCTATTGAGGTGACCTCGCAGGATGTTCCTGCGGCCGTTGTAACCATCCAAAGTGGTTCAGCTGGATGAGGAATTGGTAAATTTGATGTTATCGGTTCGGTCACCTAAATTGTCTATGATGCGAACTTATGTGCCCTTAATTAAAAAGAAAATAGTTGGCTTTCGCTATACCAATATTTAAAAAAAATAAGTATTTTCTTTTTGATATATTCAGTCGTGACGTCCCACGGCGATGCCACATGGAGGGAAAGTACCTTGAATATTGTAGATGGAACATTTTACTGAAACAAGACATTATTTGAATTTGAAAAACAATTAAAACTGCCTTCATATATATTTAAATAATTACATGGTTGAAGCAGGAATCAAACCCGTTAAAAAAAAACACCCTGTAGTTTTATCATACCGATCGAAAGATTTCATCATAAGGATTATTTTTCGCTAAATAACATAGTGTCAGAAATAACAGGAAGAACATGCATTTTAACATTTGAAGTGAAATTTGTAATTATTTCTTTATAATCAGCCAGCCGCATACATTACATTATTATAATACTAACAACATGTTACTAAAAACTATTTGTAGGAGGGTTACATACTGAAAACAATAAATATATTTTTGTGATATCTTAACGACTTTGAGACCTTACTGTAAATATTAGGAGATTTCATTTCTACACTGGTAAAAATTACTTTGATTTGGTTGCTTGTTTTATGTTAAGATGAAGCGATGAGACGGATTTAGCTCTTTTGTCTCGTTTGCCCAGCAATTTGTCTTACACTGCTACAGTGCCATTCACATCTAAACACAAGAGTGTATGCACACTACTGCTGCGAGGCCGAATACCTGAGAATGCGATGGTATTCACCAAGGCAGACTCTTGCTAAAGGTACCCGTTAGATAACAAAATAAAGACTGTGATTAGTAGTTTGTATTTCATTTTCAAAATTGATACGGAGATTTGTGGATTTTATTACCAATAATTCCCTTCAAGCAGTGAAAGGGAACGCAAGGGGATTTTTAGTCAAAAAGTCCGAAAAATATCTAAGAGGATTTCTTGAATATGTCAAATATTCTAAATAAGCAGCTAGTTAAATATTTTTGGTCAGGAATAAAATATATATGGCGGTAGTACTAGTACAACATATTACGACCTTATATAATTTGAAAGGTGACCGTCCATTAATGTGCAATCAATTGGTTTGTGACAACGCTCACACGGACTTCAATTTATCTGTACATATAATACAAACTTCTACTTGCACTGAACATTGAGCGCACTCTTCGATATTTTTAACGTATATGATATGAACAGTACTTTAACTTCGGTTATATGAAAATGTGTTCAGGTTTTGTCATCTGAAAGGTGTGCTATAGACAGAACTCCATAACTATCTACGCATCGTATGCGTAAACAGACATGCCTTGCACGACATGATGCACACTTCACCAGTTGGACGAGATAAAGAATAAGCCTATGGCATGATCATTAATCTCCATTAATATGAGGCCTCGTGTAGAGTGGTGCGCGTTGCGCTATCGAGGGCTTCAGCTGCATTTCAAGACCTTCCCTGGGCTAATAAGGGCTTCACAGGCTCTAGTCTAGCTCATCGACCTGTGGGAATACAATAGCCGATATTACGGCATTTACCATCTTGGTACACGCTAAGAATAGTTATTTGTTCAACCAAACCTAAAAACTGACTTTAAGTCCCATGAAGTAGTCTAGAATTTCAAGAGAGTGATTTTAATATAGAATACTGAGAAAACATAGGAATTTAAAGGCACGAAACCTAAAAAGCCAAGGATGTTTTAAATATCCATAGTATTGAGTTTATTGTCAGAAAAGGGTGCCGAGCGAGAGGCTGACTAAATGACCGCGTTGTCTTTGTTCTGATGAGGGTGATAATAAATTACATTTTCAAAGTATTCTTCCTATTTGACAGCCCATACCTGAAAATACTGAATTTGTAACGAGTTTATTCGTACAGGGGGTTCTGTTATGTGTTAGCGACATTAATTTTGCCAACATTAGCCATATATAGGACGGCTATTTTTATCTTTCACAGTAAAATTTAATAGTAAATACGGCTCAAATTCTGTCATAGTTTATGCAGAGGGGTCGTACGAGAATCTAAATTGGAAACATAAAGCGGGCACTCACTGTGTGTAAGTAAAGTGTAGTAATAAGTTTATATTGAGTTTGTTTGTGTGAGTTGCACGGTAAATTAGTTACAAGGTTTCTCCTGAATTGGGACTAGATACATCAATAATAAAACCTTTTAACAGTAACGTTTTTATTGATAGTGTTAGTGTTTACTATAGTTTGATAGTGTAAGTTTCAAAAGGGGATATTGTGAATCTAAATGCCAAAGGTTATCAGGATACTTCTTTGGTACATTACAATATGTCATGTTTTTTTTTGGTGGGTAATGCCTCCGTACTACCCTTCCTCCATGGGGGCGGTGGAGAGGGATGTGTGGAAATTGAACCCACGTAATTTTACGGGTGGAAAGTATAAGCTGGAGCCACAAATACATTTTAGTACTAGATACGATTCTCAGGGATGAAGACTTATAGATAATTATTATAGAAATTATTGTCGTTAACTAAACCTATATATCAATCGTCATTTGACCTAATTTAAAGATATTTTTTATGCGATTGAAATCTGTGTTCGCGAGCTCTACCTATAATAGATGCAGTGCATTACAAGTGATTACACTGCATCACCGTGAGATACAGTTGTATAGCCTAATGTGCCTGTAATTTCGTTTACTGGCTCTCAAAAACTGATGCTGGAACATACTGTTAGGTGCTTGGCGATAGATGTCTACTTGAATGTGGTAGCTAGCTAGGCTGGTATTTTGTAAAACCCCTTTCCAACCTGCGGTGTAGCTCAAGCTGGCGGTGGGGATCGAACATGGCCCTGTGGTTGCAGTTTCTTGTAAAGAATTGTGTATCATGTAGTACGATAACTTTTCAAATAGGGACAAATTAAAAACATTTAGGTAATACAAAATTTGAAGAAAAAAGCACATGGTGCATGGTTGAAGGTCTGGAGTCCAGACTCGTGACCCATCCCGCATACAGTCTAGCTAGACTCTGGACTATGCGCGGGATGGTTCACGATATTTGCTTTTTCGGAAACCAAACAAACAAATAAATTATTTTTATTGACATACATATAAGATTAGGTTCGCGAACTAGTGTTAAACTGTATTTCAGGAACTAGGCCTCTCATCATAGATGTGTTTTGTCTTGTTCGCGGTGTGCGCCGAAGCATTCACATGGTGTAACAGGATGCTACTTATTATTTTTCCCCTAGCTTTATCAACGACACTGGACAGCTTCTATGGTGTATAACACTCAACATTAGCTGTCTTTTGTTCGTGCAGGATCCGGCATGTAACTAATAAAAGTAGGATCTATTCATATTTCATCTCCTATCACAGGCATACATAGCATTTGAACGTCCTTATTGTACTAGAACAAATTTTTTTGCGGCAATGATATTGAGCCCGTTTTTGCTCTGTGGTGAGTGCAAGGAATTCAGCAACAACGTTTTATAACTTTTAAATGATTTTTTTAATCAGCGGTATGCCTTTATTAACAAAATACTACGATCTATATACAAAGCTACAGCAACTACAACTAAGTTAGACAACCTATAAGTCATTGCAAACTCACAGGCATTAGGCAGTCCAAATGGTCAGCCCACTATTTTTAAGGGTTAAAGTGATGAAATTGCCGATTTGTATGATTTTTTTTTTATTTTTTTTATTTAACATATTTATGTACCTAATCATAATAATTACCATACTATCTAGGGGTACATTGCTGCCATCTAAAAGGAAGGTCATATATGCCTTTGCGATATAACTCTTTATATTTTATTCGATAAACTATGTGAAAGCATTGTGTACTGCATCCTAGGAAGACAACTTCTTATTACGTAGAAAATTGACCAAATCACGAAAAAAATGGTAGTCCATTGGGACAAGGTCTAGCGAATACTACCTAATAGAGGGTGAGGAATAGTTTCTAATTACAGTTCCTGTATGGTTAAAATGGTTTCTCGTGCTGTATGAGGTCTCGCATTATCATGGAGCAATAATGGTGAAGATCAATCAGGCCACTTTTCATATTTTTTTGTGTTATTGATTTGACGTAAATGTGTATTGTTGGTAAGGTAAAGTTAAACCACGCCGCTAATTTCTGGGTAGTTTGGCTTGGATTGCCTTCCACCATCTCTTGCAATGTCTTCCACGTGGTTCGTTCTTGAAATCAAAGTTTCCATCACTTACGCGTTGAAACCAAAATCGCACGGTGCGTTCATTAGCAGTCCCCTCTCCAAACGCAACATTGATATTGCGAGCTGTTTCTGCCGCGTTAGTTACGTATCGGAACTCGTATTCAAAAATCACTCGAATTTTTGAACTGTATAGTATCTTTCTCGTCTAAGCTGAATAAAAATACAACTGAAAATCGAATGTAGTACATTTTTTTTAAAAAGAACCTCATAGGAAGCAAGTGTAAAAAGTTTCACTCAAAAATTTCAAACCATGAAGGTTCTATGTCAATTCTTTTTTTTTTATGCTTGATAGGTTGGCCTTTTACCACCATCTCACCTGATGGTAAGTGATGATGTGGTCGAAGATGTTGTACAGGCTAACCTAGAATTACTGGCTCTCATAATGAAAGAAAGGATGAGGAGGAAATTCGAAGTACCTATTACAATAAAACGGTATTTCATACCTCAGCCCCTATTAAATGGTTGAATAAGATTTTTTGAATTTGGCTCCTTAACGGGCCCTAGAATCCTAAAATTTCCCTATTTTTATTTTATTTTTATGCTTGATAGGCTAGCCAGCCTTTGAACACTATCTCACCTGATGGTAAGTGAAACGTCGGTTTTTTTCAAGCAGTAATGTTCACATTACAGGTTGGGTGGGGGTGAAATTACAGGCACATGAGACTTAACAACGTTATGTATCGGTGTGATGGGCGCAGTGCATTCGCCACTTGCGAAGAAACTGCATAACAGACAGAGGTTACTGCTTAACACCAGCTGACTCACGTGCTTATTTCATCACGACAGTATAAAAAAAGGCGGCCGAATTTCATCATGGTAAGAATCACGGCCACTATCAAAGTTTGTGGTACGCACCAACGCCTTGCGGTGCTCAAATGAGATGTTTCCTCCCAAGAAAGCATTTTGAAGACGAGCAATTCAGAGCTGCAAAGACGTAATTTATACCTAGAATCTTAAAAAATCGTTGCCGTAAAAAAATTTCGCTTTGTGACATTTTTGTTGCGGACGACGAACACGAACTTGTAAAAAAAAAAACTATTGCATCTCGTCTTCCGGCAAAAAAGTATTTCAAACATTTAACAAGTTTCTTAAGCCTGCACCGAGGCAGCGATACATAATTGTGGTTCGTTTGATCCCTTGCTGTATCCTTATTTCTTAATTTTGAGTTATGTAATTAATATATATTATATTTAAGGATTCATTCTATAAATCACACTCTTTGGAAACACGATTACTTAAAATTTTCTCCATAGAAAAAAAAAAACCCAAGTTACATCTAAAAATCGAAATAAACCCTTAGTACGGCGTAAATACTTAACGGAGAGTCATCCGTATTTGCATAATAATAAAAACAACATGTTTTCTACATCGTATACACGTAACATTTTTCAAATAGGTATTTGTTTTTACTATACGAAGGAAATACTCAAATTCACGCATGTTCCGCACATTTTAGTAAGAGCCGCGATGCTTTGTCCCTATCCGCTTTAGTAATTCTTTGGCCGTCGGATGGGGACGGATGCTATTGGCGTGCCTTACTTACGCACACATACGCGGCGTGCCTAAAAAGCTCGGGGGTAAAATAAATGTTATAATATTTTGAATTCGAACATTCATGAGCGGCCAGGAGCGCAGAACTTTCAGTGTGCTTCATGTTATATTGAACCTGGCTAGATGTAGGTTAAAATGCAAAACCAGGGCAAACGTAAAAAAATCATACTGTAGTTAGGCATGTTGTGTCGATTCTAATGCATCTTGTAATACCTAGTTAGACGTCAACTAATTTGACTTTATTGACCGCTCGACAAAATGGTGTCATAGTGATCAGACAAAAAGTTCAATCACAACGAACTACATTGTTTTGATTATATACAATTTATTATCTTTATTTCAATGCCACTACTGATTAGAGCAGGTCCTCTAGGTATGAGGTAGGTCAGTCGAAACTAGCAGCTCCAAGTTTGCTTAGCTGTTCTTATTCGATCAGCTAAGATAAGCAACGTCGATGAACGGTCATGACTTGGATGGGTGACCGCTAGTGACCTTACTACTGAGCGCTACCGTGCTTCGGAGGGCACGTTAAGCCGTCGGTCCCGGTTGTTGTCTTAGGATGGCACTCGTTACAGCATGGTGGTAGGAGGGCACTTTGCGAATGCCCGCCTGGCTAGTTATCATCCTCATGTAGAAAATTTATGGCCAAGCACCTAACGGTGTGTTCCGGCAGCTATATTTGAGAACCAGTAATTCTAGGTTAGCTTGAACAACATCTTCGACCACATCATCACTAACCTCAGGTGAGATAGTGGTCAAATGCTAGTCTATCAGCTGTCAAAAAAAAAATCACATGATTTAACTGTATCAGTGTATAGAATACGGATGCTCCTTCGTAGGAGAAAAATTATATCAGTAGGGGAAGGTAGTATAGTATCGGACAACGTATTGTATCGGGCATCATTCATATACCACATGTTTATTTAAAATTTAACCCCCGCACCCCGCGCTCGTGGAACGGTGATATCTAACTAACGTTTGGACATAACTTACTTTCCTATCATTACCAAGTTTGCTTGCAGTAGCGCCTACTCCAATTGAGTTTTTTATTTGTGATTGGTAAATTACCGAGCAAACATCCAAAAAATTAAGTTTTAGTATTATGTTTATAAAGCAAAATTAAGTTTGTTAGCTATGAAATGTTTTGTAATTTTATAATTTGGAATTACGGTCTATAGATTTATTAATCTTGGGGTTTTCTTCACGCCGGCGCCGCCGCCGCCGCCGCCGCCGCGCGCCTCCACCGCCATGCGTCAGTCCAATGTGATGTAATAAGCGCTTGGTATACGTTTACATCGTTCGATGAGTTGCTTGTATTTTTTTAAAGGAGTAATAATACTTTTTTCCCATTTTCTTTCATTTGCTGAAGGTAATATTATTAAAATAGGCTATTACTATATCATGGGCGGGTAGATATGTACCTACCAATTATCTTTAAGCATTTTACGTCTACATTACTGTACCAAATTTTATAGTTGGCTTTCGGACAGCTTGCTTATTGGAAACAGATAGGCTATTTACTTTAATAATTTGAATTTACTCTCATGGAATCCTCAGGATTGCATTTTGCTATTTACATATTTGCCTAGCAAATTCAGATTCAGCGTCGTGGAGCAACTGCGATCGGACATTCAACCAAGTTATATATTGTACAGGTGCACTATTTAAGACGCAACCAAGAAACTATCCAACGCAATGTTGAGGTCATAATTTTAATTGAAATTCATTACATGTACCTACCCAGCTGACCAAACTCTATACAGCTAAGCTTTTTGGTCAGCATTATACGAAAATATGCTTGTTGTGAAGCTCATAAGAAATGTAAATGTAAATATAATAAAAAGTGAAATTCATTTATACCTACCGGAGTTCAAGAGTAGTTTTTTTTTTTTTAAGATAGTTAGGTGTAATTATTTTCAAATCTGTTAAATACTTGACACTTTGGTATAGTTACTTAAATGTGCTAGAGATTTCTATACAAAATCCAAAGACGCAGTTTTTAAACCATTTTTTGTCGAGCAAGAACGAATAAAAATCGTATATATTTAACAGAAATGATAATATCGAGATAAAGTACTAGTCAACTTTATAGAGTAATGCATTTGATTAAATTTTAGCCACTAAAAAGCAGTAAGAATTAACTTGACTGACGTTTTTGTTATCGCAGTGTAAGACTGATTGCAGTTCTTCAGAAGACGCCGCTGCTGCAGACCCTTTGGTATATACGTATATACGTACCTACGTCTCCTACATGAAGAATGAAGGCTAAGGGTGCGTGGTTAAAAAATAATAGATTATTTTTAAGAATATCTCAGTGAAATTATCCAGTGTTAAATGGTTTTTTATCGTTTATTTATTTATAGATAAATGGACCATTCCGCCTCAACCAGCCATCGCCTGTCACCTACTTAGGTTAAACGAATATTGTAACAATTTTGTATAAAATTTTAAAAAAAGATCGTAGGTGACAATCGATTGCTTGGCAGAGGCGGAATTGTCCAAGCATTTTCGTCGTTTATGTAATCACAAACTGTGTAGTAGGATTTTTTAATCAAAATGTTTTTCACGTGCAACTTGCATTTTCCTTTTGTGAGCGTTGTAATATGTTTGGGAACTTTATTATATAACCGCAAACTTTCACAGAGCGTTGTAGATGCCTAAGTTAATTAAGTGATTTTGCATCCTGAATTTGACTTTGAGCAACCAACTCTTAATATAGCTGCTTGTTAATGCACTTGTGACAATGTGAGCGCAGGACCTGGTCGATAGCCCAAGCGACACATACTCATGAGTACTGGCTCGTGTGCTAAGCTTTCACTACACTCGCTGTCTGTAGTAGTTTTTCATAAACTTATACTCTCTTATTATAGAGTGAAGCAAAAAAAATCCTTTATAGTTCGGTACCTTTGCGGGATCCGAATGGCGAATATCAAGCCACGGTCGAATAATATGCACCTGTATGAATTTATTATTTTATTTTTTTGAATATTTTACCTAAACTTGTACACATTTTCTATTTATTTAACATTTTAATAAGGTGGAGGTGAAGCTTAGATTATGCACAAAGTTGACAAGGCAGTGTCTAACGTCAGGGACGAAATTTTGAATACAGAGCAAACTTCAGTAATATGAATTTTTAGAACGAAGGAACCTCATGATACATACAACAGGCTGCTTTCATTATTTAATACCAAATTTAATAAAGTTTGTCCTAAACTAAAACAGGTAATCAGTGGGAAGTTAGAATTATGTCAGTAAAAGTAGCAAAAACCGTTATTGCTACTAATGCACCAAATTTTGTAACTACTTTCAATCTTTGTTTTGATTAAGAAACCTTGAATGGATTGTATCGAATAAATTAGAGTTTCTTTTTAACTTTACAAAGTCTGTATATTCTTAAAAATGTATAGTATGTTTTTTATGTTATTGTGACGGAACAAGCTCGAGGCTCACCTGAAGTTAAGCGGACTAACCGCTGCCTATAACAAAAAACTCTTGTGACCTACCAGCTACCACCCCATCAGCCTCCTCAGTGCCCTAGGCAAGCTTTACGAACGGTTACTTCCAAACCGTCTCTCGTCCCATGCAAGGGATCACCACCTTATTCCTGATAAGCAGTTCGGGTTTAGACCCAGACACTAATGTGTGCAACAAGTGCACCGCCTCACGGAGCAACCAATAAGAAACCCAAACCCCAATCAACGCTAGCAGTCTTCTTCGAGACGTAGCGAAAGCTTTTGATAAAGTCTGGTACAATGGCTTGATTTACAAGCTATACCACTTTGGCGTGCCAGAACGTCTTGTGCTCACCATTGAAGACTTACTAAGGGACAGAAGCTTTGGCTACCGCGTGGAAGGCACTCTCTCCACCGGCGGGTGAGCACCACTGTAGTTCGGATCTTGAGCCCTGAGGGACTCCGGCTCTGACTGGTGGGGACCAGTCAGAGCCGGAGTCCCTCAGGGCTCCGTGCTATCACCCATTCTCTTCGCGCTGTATACCAGCGACATCCCACGCTCCCAGCCTAACGTTCTCTTGGCCCAATATGCGGACTATACCGCTATTTATACCACTGGGTGGCATATCAATAGAATGTCCTATTTCGCCCTTCAACGGGCTATCACCGAGATCGGTGAAAATGGCGCATCGCGGTCAATCCAGCTAAAAGCACAGCTATGTGCTTTCTGCCAGGCATCAAACTACTTGACTGCCACCCCCAACCCCCATTTTAACCCCCCCCCCCCCCCCCCCCCGTCGCCGACCACGGCAGGTATAGGACGACCCGGATGACCCCATCGCAGCCATTACGTTGGCAGCTTTTAGCGTCATCCGCAAGTCGTCCAGGTAACACCCTCAGGTGTGAGGTAATCAGAGGTTACACTATCAAACACCGAGCGCGCCGGCGAGCTCGAGGCAAAAATAAAGTCCCGATTAGTGTCTCTCCAAATAGTCACAGAGATTTATTCAGTAGGGCTCAATTGTGCAACACTGCAGTTGCACAGGGGCAATTAGTTCCGATTCCCCCAATGTCTCTCGGCGGCGACTCAAGCCGAGGTCCGAACTACAGTGGTGCCCTTGAGCTTGCTGTCAACCCCTCTTATAGTAGCGGCACGTTTTCGGTTTCCGCAGGAGACCGAGGTACGAGTAGAAGGCGCTTTTCGCCTTGTACGCCCGTCTCGGGAGAATACCTCCCGGGCTATAATAGGGCCTTCCCTCGCCCAAAATCCGGTGGAGCTGAACGGCCGAACAGTCGGTAGTCAGCATCTATGTCATCCCCTATAAAAAAAAACCTTGTCCGGGACACATTGTACTTTAATAATTTAAAAAAAATTAAAGCATTGTTTTGTTAGGAGAATAATGTATTAATTTAATTTTTTAATTTTCTTAAATAAGTATGTAAATAAAAGTCTGTATTTCATTTCATAATTAGAATATTACCGAATGAGATTATATAAAAATATTTTTTAATTTAGACATTATAAATGGTGATATATATTTTGCATGGTGGAAGGGCTTTTTGCGAATGCCCGCCTGGCTAGCGACCACCCTCAAGTTGAAAATCTGTCGCCAAGCTCCTAATGGTGTGTTCCGGCAGCAGTCCATGAGAGCCAGTGAAATTACAGTCACATGAGACTTAAAAACTATGTCTCAGGGTGGCGGGCGCAGTGCAATTCGTCACTTGTGGCGAAATGCATCTGTTATAGTCAGAGGTAACCGCTTAACATCAGGTGAGCCTCGAGCTTGTTCTGTCACAATAACATAAAAAATAAATAAAAAAATTAGTTACTATTTAGTTGATTTTTATTATTTACAGCATTTACAAATTTAATTACGTTATTTCTATTAATGTTAACAAGCTTATATTAGTCTTATTTAAATATCAAGGTCTAACAAGCCCACGGAATGACGAAAGCGTATCGTATATTATTGAATGAATTGCATTTGTTATGGGATAGAAGGGCAAACGAGCATGCGGATCACCTGATGGTGAATGATCACCGTCGCCCATAAACATCCGCAACACCAAGGGGCTCGACGATGCGTTTCCGGCCTTTAAGGAAAGAATATGCTCTCTTCCTGAAGGCTCTTAAGTCGTATCTGTTCGGAAATATTTCACCTGGCAGCTGGTTCCATAATGTGGCAGTGCGAGATAGAAAATTCCGTGAAAATCGCAAGGTTGTGGACTTACAGACGTCGATATGAAATTGATGAAATATTTCATATTTTATATTTTATTTACGAGTAACTTTGTCGGCAAGTCCGATGGCGAAATTGAGCTGCAGGTAGTTAATCGAACAGTTTCTCAGAACACTCATCGTGATAGGTATATACGGTAAAAGATGCAGAGTGATCCAACATCTCTATGCAGTGTCAAAGGGTCGAGCCGACCGGAAAGAACTTGATCTTCGACGATTCGAGTCGCTCTGCGTTGAATGCGGTCAAATGGAACAATCTGGTACTGGGGAGTTCCCGCCCAGTGCTGAGGGCAGTCCTACTCCGTATGAGGCCGAACCTGAGCCTTATAAAGTGGTAAGTATGATTAGTTTAAGTTAAGTTGTCTTAAAAACTGTTTTTTTTACAAGTAGATAGTAGACAAAACCGGATCGCAATATTCAAGTTGAGGTCTGACAAGAGAATTATACTATATCTAAAACGAATCTATTTTTGTTTAGCTGTACTCATTATAAAACCAAGCATTCTTTTTCCTTTAGCTGATGATAATGATTTTTATTTCGAGTGCGACAATTGCTAATTAAGCTTATTTAATTTATCCATGTCTCTTTATACTCATATTCATGTCTCAGACCTACAAAAAGAACTATAAGCGGAATCTTGCCATGACTGAAGTGAAGCCATTTTTCTAGGCTTGAGTGTTAAGTGTGGTCATATACAAAATTATTTGCATAATTTCCAGGAAAAATTGGAACTCATTGGTCAAACAAAGTACGTTCTAGTAACTAAAAATATCAGAAGGCGCTTCTGACTACCACTTTATATCTATTTTTTCGCCGTATCTTCGCCGACTCCCACAGGAAGATATGGGGAGTAGTAATCTAGCGTTCTCCACGGCGTTATCAACTGAATAAATAATAGAAGTGATATTATGCACCGCAAAAAATCTTCTAGCCTATTACTGTGAATCAGATTATGCACAATAATTACACGATCAAATAACTAAAACCAAAAAAAGTTTAAATTTAGATTTTGCGCTATGGACCCGCGGCTCTCTACTTCCTATGAAAATGTTGATTTCGTGCCTCCTATTCATACAAATGCTCAAAGTAGTCAAAATAATTCAATTATTTAAAATAATATTAAGCAAACTGTGAAAATGCCAACAAAAACGGTTAAGTGTCACATCATTAAAAGTACAATTATAAAATAATTGTGCCTGTATAGGCATTTTATACTTAAAGTATGCCAGTCATCACTTGTTAGATCATGAGCCCATTGAAACATAATTAAAAAATAACATATTGGAATATAAGCTAAACTTAAAAAACGCGTTACTTTTCTTACCATTATTCATAACCGTTTCATAACTAAGTATATATTATGATATTACAACTAGCAATGCGCAAAAGAGTAATACTGACGTTCATGAAACCAACTACAAAGTTATGAAGGTGATTATAAACATGTGTAATTAAGTTAGACAAAAAACTGAAATAATTTCGAGTGCGGTAACTGCACACTTGTGCTCGTAGGTAATCGATAAAGTGGAGATTCTACAATCTACGGACGGTACGCAACGGAAGCGATATATGCGTTTGGGGTTGGACGGTATTTGTGTGTCATTTTCTTCAGAAACTACAGGACCAATTTCAATGCAGTTTTTTGAGAGCAGTTTTTTAAATATTTTTTAAGGCTGTAGGCCAACAAGGGTGCTGCAGCTAGAGTAGTCGGTGCTTGAGGGCTTCTCAGAACGAATAATCCCATTTATCACCAAAATGGTTGGTCTGATTTAAGATAATACTGTCACCAAATAAAAACGGAATGAATATTCGATATGACAGCTGTCAAAGTGACAGTTATAGTAGTACTATTCAGTTTAGATTTCACATTTAAGATAAAATCAAAACAAACACCTCACCAGGAGATAGATATGGCAGTTACAGCTGTCAAAATAAGTTATTTGTCAAACTTAAATGGTTTATATCTCAGAAACTATTATTGGTCCGAAAGAACTTAAAAATGTATTTACAGAAGTAATATCCATCATTAAGGTCTTAATTTCGGATGAAAGCTGTCAAAATTGTGTCGCTTAACTTCAAACTCGGATAAATCCACTCTACACTGTTCGGAGATATTTAAGAAAAAGTGATAACAAAGTTAATTCGATTATTCAAAAGGCATTATATATTTTATTACCGTAACAGTATTGAAGAAAACGACTCTGTTCAGCAAATACAGCAATAAAAACATCAATTATTGCAAAAATTAAATATTTAGATTGGATTTATCTTCATTTCTTACAATGGAACGCAATTTATCTATCATTGAAAAAACTCAGTGTGTATTTATAGATTTTTGATTTATTAGGTCTGGATTGATGTAGATTTGATAAAATACGATTAGAACTAGGGATTAGTTTTAGTTCATGAACTGGAACTCCAATTAGCAGTCTTTGTGGACTAAAATTTTTGATAAATCGATCGTGTTCTTTGTTGTTCTTTCTAGTTGGTAAAATTCCATTAATTTCTTGTGAAGTAGATATAAATTTACACATAATAAATAAATGAGAATGTCAATTTCGTATACATAAGAATACCTATATCAGAATAGTAAGACATATCAGCACGTATATGGACTTCTTTTACTTTGACCTACAGTTTTAGATACTCTCACAGGAACCTAACATTTTCTGGCATAAAAGCAGCGTTTGCCCTATTCCGGCCATTATATTATGTTTTAAATTTTAGCGAAATCGGTTTCGTGGTTATTGAGTTATAGAGGAACAAACATCCGAACATCCAGACATTCGCATTTATTAGTGAGATAATAAAACGCAGATGTAAAAGAAGCAAAATTGAAAACATATCGAGGCGAACAACTCCACACGGCACTTAAATTGTAAAACTTACATTTGATCCTATATACCTATACAAATCTGATCGGAAAGTTCCTGTACTATGCAATAATCTCCTTAGATACATTTATATCTAAATTATTCTGTAACAGTAGAAATACAAAATAATATTAATCAATGATGGTGAGCACAACACTAGAGCCAACTCAGGATTCCTAACGATGCATAGGTATAGGAATTTCATACTTACCGAATTTTCGCTCTTTCCTCTTTCTTATGGCGAAGTTTAATGTAAGGTCGCTTGCGGGCTTTACTTTGTGACACAATTTAAATGAAATCATCCAAACTAAAAAATAACAAAAAGAAACGATAAAACCCGGGAGTGTACTGTGCCTTTGTATCAGATTTTATGTCGACTGACAGCCATGTTGAAAAAACTCAATTCGCTGATTGGCTCCCATAGACTTAACTAAAAAAAACCGTCTCATGGACCTATCTGACTTTAATAAAATATCATGCTTTTGACGTTTTATTTCTCAAGAACCATGCGGATCTATGCACAACTGATAAATAAGTTTAGAACCTTTTTTTTACCCTTTCATTTGATACCAAAATCTAAAAAATTTATAATATTGGATTTATCCGAGTTTGAAGTTAAGCGACACAATTTAAAATCCTATCTAAACCTCGAAACATATCTACATCTACACTAATATTATAACGAGGAAAGATTTATATTTTAGTATGTTACGAATAAACTTAAAAACGACTGGACCGAATTTGGAAAATTCTTTCACCATTTGAATCCTACTTTATCCCTGATAAACATAGGCTATAAAAATCTTGAAAAAAAATTTTTTTTTTTTTTAATATTGTCTATACTACCCATGCGATGATGGGGCGGGTCGCTAGTTGAAAATATATTAGCAGTTTTTTTACAGAAGTTATATAACTCTCATTAAGTTCTTCATTATGAATGAAACCAATTTTTTTTATTATGTTATATACTCTTTTTATACGTAAGGTTCCGCCTTGCACCTATCCATATCTTTGACGTACCATTGTGGAGTTTTCTCTCGCTACGACAATACCCGCGATTGATACCAGCCCAGCCGTATTATGGCATTTATCCCAAAGGACACACATGGAACAAGTTGCAGAGAAGACTTATGGTAAATTTTTCGCCAAATTAGATGAGAGAAGAATATTTTTCTGTGAAAGAACCCCTCCGCATATATATCTCTGAAAGACTCCGGCGCCGGCTTACAATTTAAGTTCCTCGATTGAAATGGTAATTTCTGCATTCGTATAGTAATGAACCTACTTCCCTTAGTAGTTCCTATTCCAAAATATTGCCTTTTGATGTTACAATTGTAAGGTTTAAGAAACAGGGCGCTAGTCTACCAAACCCGTCCTGATAACAAGTGATAGCATTGGAAAGTGATTTAGATATTGTGCGCAGTGGCCGGCTGTTACTTGTATCAGTGCCTATCTAAGGCTGCCATCATGACTGCCTTCAATAGCTTAATTTAATTAACTTCATACTCACAGTTTTAGATTAACGGCACTTACCACTTACACCGTTTTTACCGCGTATACCTTATCGGTAAACATTCAGCATTATACTCTATTCCAAATTAGACTGATAAATAATCAGTTAAATTATCATTTTAGTAAAAAACAATATTTAACGAAACAAAACAAATTGCCGCGGTATTTTTTCGTAGAGCAGAAAAAGGATGCCAACCTCCTTTTATTCAAAATCGTGTATCTAAAAAAACTACAGCTCCTTTTTCTAATTTGATATAAAACCTTTTTGAGATTAGACGTTTGCATTTTTCTTATGTTCACAGCTAAAAAAATATAAGAACGCTAGCACGGCAGGTATGGATTTTCATACAACATTCCTTCACTGCTACGGAGGGCAGGAATTAAATTCCATATAACTTTTCCCAACACACCTTTGTAAGGAAGAAATGACGAAATTTACCACCCGTTTTTGAACGAGCAATAGCCACTTTCTGAGTGGGTGTGGGATAAAATAATCTAAGGTGGTACCCAAACAGGAAACGTGTTATTCTGTCCTAAATCTAGTAATACACACAAGCCATAAAATTAGTATGATAATAGTCCAACACCTAAAGTATGACGATACGTAACGTATAACGTACAACATTAAAAAAAAATCGGCCAAGTGCAGGTTGGACTACAACCAAAATAACGATTTTTGGTACATTCTGTGTTGGTATGTAACAATGGTGTGCGATTTCAAGTCGCACTTGGCCGGATGTTTGTTAATTAGCTAATTATGTTTAGATACATCAGTTAGAATGATCATAAAGTGCGTTAATTTATGGAAAAATATTTTCACAGGAGATAAAACGTCTTACTCAAAGAAAATAAAATCCCTCGAAAATATTGCATTATCGAACCGTATGTCTACTGTGGAATCCCATAATATCTCCAAGTTTTAACTTTCATCATCAAGAAGGGCTTGATGTGTATTTTTAAATTCAAATAAAACATTTTTATTGCACTTATTTATGACTATATTAGGTAACCATTTTACATGATCATAGTATTAGCGAGTTATGCATGGTTTTATTCATGCGATATACACGGGAATTTTAACTTCAATTGCGACGAAATTAAACAATGATTTTGTTGGTAATACATATAAATATAACTTTGCCTCGAGGGCCTTCAAAAAAGTAATCGCAAGAGTGAAGTCGGAGCATATCGGCTGAATCGGCGAGAGATAAGCCCGCCTTCCTTCGGGAACACGTGCATTCTAGTCTCTTGCCAGGGCTGTCCAGGGGATTTTTTGCCAGTCATCTCTACCGCCCCGCACAGAGAGAATGACACACTGGCCCATACCGCAAAGGAGAAGGCCGATCTTCTGGGCTCTCTCTTTGCGTCTAACTCGACTGGATGACCAAAGGAATTCACCACCGACTATAAAACGGTGTGATACCTCGATGCCGGATACAATTTTTCGGCAATGTGCAGTACGTAAAGCACTGTTCTCCTTGGACATTCATAAGTCGACTGGGCCTGATGGCATCGCTCCGATAGTGCTGCAGACTTGTGCTCCAGAGTTAACACCTGTTCTAACGCGTCTTTTCCGGCTTTGCTTCTCATCAGGCGTTGTCCAAAAACATGGAAGACGGCTTTGGTGCACCCGATCCCTAAAAAAGGTGACCACTCAGATCCGTCCAATTACCGCCCTAAAGCCATAACGTCTCTGTTCTCCAAGATAATGAAATCCATTCTCAACAACCAGCTCCTGCAATATCTAGAGGAGCACAAACTGATTAGCGATCGCCAGTACGGTTTTCGTCGCGGTCGCTCAGCTGGTGATCTTTTAGTATATCTTACACATCGATGGGCTGAGGTGGTGGATTCCAAGGGTGAGGCGTTGGAGGCTAGTTTGGACATAGCGAAGGCTTTTGATCGAGTGTGTCATAAAGGGCTTCTATCGAAGCTTCCTTCCTATGGGCTTCCCGAGAAATTGTGCGAATGGATCTCCAGTTTTTTAGCAGATCGGAGCATCAAGGCCGTTGTCGACGGTGCATGCCCCGACTTAAAGCCGAGTTGGCGTTCTGCAAGGCTGTGTGTATCTCCGACTCTATTTCTCTTGCACATCAATGACATGCTGCAACTCAGTGATATTCATTCAGCCAGTACGGTTTTCGTCACGGTCGCTCAGCTGGTGATCTTTTAGTATATCTTACGCATCGATGGGCTAAGGTGGTGGATTCCAAGGGGAGGCGTTGGAGGCTAGTTTGGACATAGCAAAGGCCTTTGATCGGGTGTGTCATAAAGGGCTTCTATCGAAGCTTCTTTCCTATGGGCTTTAACCCCAAGAAGACAGAAGTTTGTGCGTTTACCGCTAAGATATCCCCCTTTGTCATATCCCTCCGTTTTGAAGACACTCCCCTTGCTACCTGAGCTAGCATCGGAGTACTTGGCGTCAACATATCAAACGTCGTTCAATTTCGCTGTCACTTGGAAGATAAGGCTAAGTTAGTCTTTTAGAAGTTTGCTGTGCTCGGAAAGGCAAGGCGGTACTTCACGTCGGTCCATCGCCTGCTACTTTATAAGGCTCAGGTTTGACCTCACGTGGTGTACTGCTCTTACCTCTGGGTGGTACCAGCTTCTTCCATTTGACCGAATTCAACGCAGAGCGACTCGAATCATTGACGATCAAGTTCTCTCCGGTCGGCTCGACCCTTTGGCACTGCGTAGAGATGTTGGATCACTCTGCATCTTTTACCATATATATCACGGGAAGTGTTCTGAGGAACTGTTCGATTTCTACCTGCAGCTCAATTTCGCCACCGGACTTCCCGATAAAGCATCAATCATGTTTCATCAATTTCATGTCGACTTATATCGACGTCTGGAATTCCACAACCTTGCGATTTTCACGGCATTTTCTACCTCGCACTGCCTCATTGTGGAACCAGCTGCCAGGTGAAGTATTTCCGAACAGTTACAACTTAAGAAACTTCAAGAAGAGAGCATATTCCCTCCTCGAAGGCCCGCAACGCATCCTCGAGACCTCTGGTGTTGCGGATGTTAGTGGGCGACGGTGATCACTTACCAGCAGGTGAGCCGCAGGCTCGTTTTTTTTATAGCTGATAGGCTAGCCTAGAATTGCTGGCTCTCAAGGACAGATGTCGGAACACACCGTTAGGTGCTTGGCAACAGATTTTCTACTTGAGGGTGGTAGCTAGCCAGGCGGGCATTCGCAAAATGCCCTACCACCACGCTGTAACGACTGTAAGACAACAACCGAGACCAATGGCTTAACGTGCCCTCCGAAGCACGGAAGCGCTCAGTAGTAATGTCACTAGCGGTTACCCATCCAACTGACCGCGGCGGACGTTGCTTAACTTAGCTGATCGATTAAGAACGGCTAAGCAAACTTCGCTACGAGTGCTTTAAAAAAATATAGGTATTCATCTAGAATTACCATTTATATAATGCATTAACCTAGAACTCTCATTGTTACTTAACACTCGGATGATATAACGTCATTTATTCCAACCTTTTGTAGCAGGAATGACAAATAAAACTTGATAGGATTTAGAGCTATTTCAAGAGCTCCATAATGTGAAAGTTTACGATTCAGGGTGCGGTGCTCTGGAGGAATGATCACAAAACACGCCGATCAAGTCAAGTATATGTGATATTTATTTATCATTGACCATGGGATGGCCGGCTAGAATGTCACCCCTAATGCCTGAAGAGGAACTGTCTAGGTGTTGTCTAGGGCTCGGTTGGTAAACGCACACCTTACTATAAGGCCAGCCCGACGCTCGATACAACACCATAATGATGCAAGGGTTAGTCTGTAAATCTAGGTACAAACCATATTACAAAACAAAACGTTTTTTATTGAGCGGTACTTCCACCAATATGGCATACAGAGATTAATAAATTATTTTTAAATTAATTAATACCAGTTAAATACAAAATCTATGAAATGCCATATATTAAAAAATGTGACCTGAGTACCTACATATGTCTGTGATTATTTATCGAAGAAATTTATTAATATTGTCATAAGCTCTATTATTCAAAAAACTGAGTAGATTTTTAAAAATATTGATGTCATATTTAAAACACATGTCAGCTGGTGTTTTGTACGCTGTCATTGTCATTGACATATAATAACATCTGACCAGTAGGGATGGTAATATGAATGTGGTAACAGAAGTAGAAAATGCCGAAATCTTTCATTTAAAAGGGAAAGCTCAGTTAGCCTCTAAGACGCTTAGTGAACTTGGAAAGGCAAGACGGCCCATCGTAGATATAACAATATATGGCTAAAGTTCAGCCTCAAATAGAGTACTGCTCCCACTTCTGGGCGGGGGCTAACAAGTGCTAACTCCTTCCACATGAATGCATTCAACCCAGAGCGACTCCAATCGTCGACGATCAATATGATCTACTCGACTCTTTGGCACTGCGTAGTGATGTTGGTTCACTATGATTATTTTACCTCATCTATCACGGGGAGTGTTCTGAGTAACTGTTCAGGGAGTGTTTAACCACCCCTGAAGCTAAATTTCAAGAAAATTCACCAACTTCATGTCTACCATTGGAAGACCACAACCGTGCGATTCTTGCGGCACTTTGAACCAGCTGCCATCTGGAGTATTTCGAAACCGATAAGAGTTAGTAGAGCAAAAGAAAAGACCCACTCTTCAAAGGCCTTCAACGTGTCCTATAGAGACCTCTGGTGTTGCGGATGTCCAATTACCACCAGGTGTGATGCCTGCAAGTTTTCCATACAAAAAAAATATGTAGGTGTGTACCATTTTCGTACGTCTACCGAAGATCTATATATTTCTTTTTTTTACCGGGTGGTGTGCCTTTTTTAATAACACACTATAAACTATAAACAACACCACAGCTACTACATCAAAATAATTTAGGCAACCTAAAGGCTATTGCAGGCCCACAGGTAGTCCAAATGCCCACTACCAGTTGGCCACGTGCTCAGCGTGCTGGCATCATTGCCCCGTTGGATAGCAGTGCTTATTCGTTGAACCCAATAAGTCCCAGCATTATGAACAAGCGTTGGGTCGATAAAACACTCTTATAATTTTTTGAAAATATGGTGAGTTTCCTGCTTTCACAGACCCAACGCCTCTACACCAAACTGCTCAAATATTTAACCACTACCGGTATTATCACATATGTACCGCTTGAATCAGTCGGTGCGCTCTCACGTTTGTTTCAGAAAAATGTGACGGCGCTAACTTGTCAACGCACATAGTGTCCCACACTAATGGCGTCATGCGTTGGAGCATTCAATTCGAGACAGCTGCAACATTGGCGCTTGTAAAAGCCCGGCGGATGATACAAGAGGACAAAACCTAACGAATTTACATAATTGGTCAAGATAAATAGTCATGTCATTTTGGCTGCCGCCAGATGTGCTACAAAATTATGAATTATCCTCGATCTTTCTCTTCTTAGAGTGAATATGTGCCTCGATCTCGAATCCGATAGGGAAAGTACTGTTTCGTATAGAGTCTGCAGGCTTTCCAGCGCGATTTCGCTTCATTTTGCCTGCAGATTCCAACGCTTCCTTTCCTTGGAGCATCGCCTCATTTGATTTGCCATCTTAGTGGCCATGTCCATCTCCACCCCTGTGCGCTGTCCAGATCTGCCTGCCAGCATACTGAGTCTGCTTTTCCGTGCATTTGGGGTTGGGATGTCCGTCACGGACGATGCTGTGTCAGTCTCGGCATCTGAAGCGATCTCTTTTGGCGGTGAGATCCCACACTGCTCCCAGTTTTTTATTTTGTCCACCGCTGCTACCCACGCTGTATTAAGCTCAGGTACAGAAGTTGATTCTACACAAACCTTCGCTGGCTGCGGTGTTCGGCGCGGTTTTTGTGGTCGAGGAGGCAGTGTGTTTGCTCCTATCAGATATTTTATTGGGAACTTTCGACGCCCTGTCACTTTCTGACTTCTTGACTTTGGTCGGTCGCTCGATTTTCGGTGGCTGCGTGGATTTGGCTGTGGTTAACTTTTTCAATATTTTTTTATGTAGGGATTTAGGTTTTGTGGCGCATGGTGCTGCCTCGGTGGAAATGGGCGCCATAGGGACATTTTTTTGTGACATCGTGCTAAAGGTTGGACTACTTAAAATAAGAAAATCTACTTAAGGTTATCTTAAGGTCTTATCTATGTGGTGTTCCTTACAGCTGTGTTCCATACGTTGTACGGTGTTTGATGCTCGAAGCACGCCAGAGCTTGAGTGTTCCGCTCTGCGTGATGAGTACTACGGAGGATTTCTAGTGTTGAAAAAAGAAGAATTTCGTGTTATTGTTGGGGCCAAATCGATGAGCGCGTTGTACTGATTTCAACGGCCCCAAACACCAGGGGTCTATCTCAAATGGTTCTTGAGTTATGGCTCGCGGGGGTGAGGGCTCAAACACTATAATTATCTAGCGTGCACTCGAAGAGTCCTTCTAAAGATGCTTCCTGTAGAAACAAACCACGTTAAGCACTATTCCGGCTAACCTTTCATACATAATGTTTTTAATGTCACGTCATCTTAACAGTAAATTTTGGCAGAATTGTCACTAGATAATAATATATTATTAGAAACCAGAAGTGGAGTTAGTTTAAAATAACACAAGTTTAGAACAAGAAATCCGTTTTAATTTAACACATCAGTAGTCACGTTCAAATATTACACAAAAGAAAGAGTACTCACAGACCTCATTATTCACTTTACAAAAACACTTGTAAAATAAACACAATTCACCATAGAAATAATACCTAGCTCACTAGAAATAGAAATAGCTCACGTGGCCCTATTACGACCGACAGAGATTCTAACAGACGTCCGTTCACTACGAGTGCCGCAAAGCAAATGACGTGCGCGCCTTGTGCTTCGGTTTATATAGTCTGTGGTAGGGATGTCATTATTCGATTCTCGTAGGTTCCAATACGGCCTCTCCTTATACCCTGGTGTCCTCACCAGGCCTGTCATTGTCTGAAGATCCAGTCTGGGCGACGACTCGGCTGGTGCGGTAGTTGAAGACGGGTGAGGAGTTGAAGAGGGTCCTGCACCCTCCATCTCCGAATCGCAATTCAAGTACTCGTCATCGCTGTCAGTGGTTTCTGAAACAAATACACAATTACCACAGAGTCCAAATTCAAAGACAAGTTATGTTAGTCATTTTATAAGCCAACCAAACAAAGAAAATAGTCCTGAAATATTCAACTAGTGATCATCGCGTTGCTCACAAGTCGAAATTCCAGACCAACATGTGTGTACTTAAAACAAGCAATAAAAATAAAATGGCTTAGCAGCAATACCGAAACACTGAGTATACTCACACGGCTTCGTCAGTTAGGAACCGACTAAGCCACTCAGTGGGGCTCTTCAGTACGGGCCCCATACTGAAGAGCTTCCTACCTACACCGGAGGCAAAGGGCCATGTACTCCTCCAGTGACTTTTCGCAAAACGAAAAGCATTCCACGTCGGGGAAGAAAAAGGAGTGTGTGTTCTCCCCCAACGGCTCGCCGACAAGCGGAAAGACTTCACAAGGTACCTCTCTCTTTGAAAGCAAGCACACACAGGATGCCCCTTTCTCCGAGAGCAGGCACATAAAGGTACTTCAATCTCAGGGAGCAGGTAGATACAGACTACCTCTTCCCTCGAAAGTAAGCACATACAAGGTACTTCAATCTCCAGAAGCAGGTACACAAAGTACCTCTTCCTTCGAAAGCAAGCACATACAAGGTACTTCAATCTCCAGAAGCAGGTACACAAAGTACCTCTTCCTTCGAAAGCAAGCACATACAAGGTACTTCAATCTCCAGAAGCAGGTACACAAAGTACCTCTTCCTTCGAAAGCAAGCACATACAAGGTACCCCTTTTTTTCAAAAGCGGGCACATACAGGGTACCTCTTTCTTCAAAAGTAGGTTCATAACGGTAGACACCAACAGCGTCCTGATTGATTTGATTGTTCTTCAACCGTTCGGCCGTCCTCTGTCGAAGCATCTATCGACTACCTAGCCGACTAGACAATTCCGAATTCAATGCGACATGTCGCACCAAGGTTCGAATATCTGTCGTCGCACTCTCATGACCAATCAAGAGAATCTGGGCAAATCTGGTGTGGTCTTCGGATTCGTCAGGTCCAAAATAAGTTGCAATTGCCATAGTTCTTCTGTCCATTCGCTCTTCCGATGATTGACGGCAATGCGAAGCATGTTGTGGACAGTACGGATACAGTGCTCTACTCGTCATCCATTTTCGTGATGGATATCAGGAGTGATATAATGGAGCTGTACCCCCAGCAGCTGCATTCACAGCACTGGTTCTGTACCCAAGTGAACCTCAACATCAGTCGTACCTAAAATTAAATCTTCACAGTGTCTAGGTTAACCTCTAGAAACCTAAACCAATCTTGTAGGACAGGCATAGTCAAGCGTATTACTTTTATTAGTAAAAGTTAGCTCATTTAGCTTTTAATATGTACACACATGCATATAGATAGGTACACAAAAAAATATAAAACACCACCCAGTACCAGCCGATACTGAGAAGCTATACTGCACAAGGTATCCAATGCAACGTGGATACATTAACAGGGTATCTCCAATACAATATGGAAGACACATACTTACATAGGGTATCCAATTCAACATGGATACATAAACAGGGTATCTCCGATACGACATGGGAGACACATACACAGGGTATCCAATAAAACATGGATACATAAACAGGGTATCTCCAATACGACATGGGAGACACATACACAGGGTATCCAATACAACATGGATACATAAACAGGGTATCTCCAATACGACATGGGAGACACATACACATTGTATCCAATACAACATGGATACATACTGAGAATCCAGGAAGCCGCAAGTCTATATATGGTGAAAAAATGGCTTGTCTCAGACTACGTACCACCTGGAAGGACCCTGGAGCAGAGAGTGTGTTACCAACATCAACCACACCCTTCCACACTTGAGTCAACTCAATACATGCTCCTAGAGGACACGAATCTGGAAACCCTTGGACTCCCACCAAATTACCTGCTCACACCTCTACACGGACGGTAGCAAAATTGAGGGAAAAGTTGGCGCAGCCATCACATGGTAGGAGGAAGGAAAAGAATCGTGTTTCTCCACCTTCAGTCTATTCCCTGCCTGCACAGTGTTTTAGTTGGAACTCTATACACTTCTTAGGGCGGTTCAGTCAACAAAATCCAGTGGGGTTAGAGTAGTAAACATTTTGAGCGACTCAAGATCTTAACTCAACCTGCTGGAAATCCCACATTGACACACCCCCTGACGAAACAAATCAAGGATTGCATACGAGGACAGAGTGTGGAGGGACGACAGGTGCGGCTTTTCTGGCTAAGAGCGCAAGTAGGGACCGCAGGAAATGAGCGAGCCGATGAGCTGGCAAAGTCCACGGCCCTACAGGTAAAACCAGATCTAGACTACGCAGAAATTCCACCATCCTACGTGAAGAGAAAGATCAGGGAAGAGACTGTACGCAAATGGCAGGACAGGTACAGCACTTCCAGCACAGGCAACGTCACTAAATTGTTCCCACCCGATGTCGACAAAGCATACCGAATGGTACGAACCATAAAGCTGACACCAACACATGTGCAAGTCTAGACGGGCAGGTGGCACTGCCGAATACCTGCACCGGTTCAGATTAATAGAAAGCCCAAGCTACGAATGCGATCCCAACGTAACGGAATCGGTATGGCACATAGTCCTAGAATGTCCTCGCTTCCTCGCTGCAAAACAAGACTTGGAAACCCAGACCAACACCAGGATCACCAAGGAAAGTCTGCAGTACATCCTAGCAGACCCCGAGAGCAGGACATTCTTCCTTGAGCCGAGAAAATCTTGAAAACAGCAGCAAGGAAACACAGTTATCAAACACAGACACAAACCCGTCCCACAGAACAGTGAAAGACTCGGCATCAGTTACTGCAACGTGCAAGCAAAAAAAAAAACCGCGTTGTAATATCACTCGGACTGGCATCTCTGCTTAACGGAAGCACCACAAAGACCACCATAAAGCGAAAAAAATATAACGAGCTTCCGGAGACAAGGATAGCCGCCTCTCTAATACGACATGACTGCATGAACAGTGTCATTGTCTACCTTAACAGTTGGCTTCCTCGACCCAGGTTCCGTTGTAGCAGCTGTAGCGGCAGGTTTTGGCTTTTTGGAACAGTACCTGATTGTGCCCTTGTTCGCGGCAGAGAAATCACTTAATATTAACGTTGAACGCTTGAACTGGTCGCTTATTACCTTGGGTTTTGCTGCTGGTGTTTGTTTGGCGGGCAGTTTTGGTGTCTGAAGTATCAGGTTTAATAAACGCGGACAGGTAATTGTCTAATTTATTAGGGATAGCTTTGCGTTTGTTGCCGCCGATTTTACCTGAGGGTCTTAAATGCCTCGAAGTACTATATCAGTAATGAGGTCATCGACTCCTGACTACGCGTAAACGCAACAGGTTCCGTCGCGCATATTCAGCATAAGAACGGAAGCCATTTGAATTTGTGGACATTACTTCGTATAAAGTATTAGCTCTGTCCAACTGCTTGACGTATAGACATTTAAAGTCTGCTTTAAAGTTAGAACAGGAACGGTCACTGGTTACCCAGTCGTCTAATCAAGATTTTGCGTCTTTCATTTGAAACGTATAGGGAGGTGTTTACCTTCCTCTACGTGCAAGGCACTCGCAATCACCCCAACGCAACGGTTCGCAACTATGCTCATATCTATCTCCTTGAGCCATGAGTCGACATCGTGAACTCGTGGATCGAAATTGGCAACGTAGTAACTGTGGGTACTTACAGATTTCAAAGATTGAATCGCTTCGACGATCTGTTCCGTTCTATTTCCGGAAGGAGGCACCACTGAAGTCGGCTGCTCAGCAAAAGGTGGAGTGCACGTGACTCTTAAGCAAGCAAGTGAGACGTAATGGTGTGCCAAGAAACGCGTACGCCGTCGTGGTCACGGGTTTGACTTCGATCATCACGATGATGGTAGTAGCGGCAGCGACTACGACTGCGGTCGTGGTTGCTGCGATCGTGACGTCATCATAGCGGCCGTGACTGCGACTACGGGTACGGCACCTTGATTTTGGATGGAGGAGTATATCCTCGCGATAAACAGCGTGAATGCCGGCTGCGGGAATTACGGTACCGACAATCACGTCACCAAGGCCGTGATGAACGATCCATTTTGCCGTTATCACAACACACAAAAGCACGAGCACTGAAAACACAGAGAGCCTAAAAATGTTAATCACTCGCGACCTCGTACTTTACGGAAACCAAGGAGGAGAGTTTAAACAACAAGTATTACTCCAAAAGTAAAAACAAAAACTAAAAGAGATGTGAGCGAGAAGTCCAAATCCTCACCATGGAGGGGTGCATTTATCTTCATGATCCTTCAACTAGATAAAATTGACATGTGTAGATGAGTCATTAGTATGTGTGAGCCTATCTTTAGTACGGATGGACCTGATTCCATAACGGTTCAGAACGTTGTCAGTGACTATAATGATGGTTGCACTCATGAGCGATGATGGGACCACCACTAAATTCGTTTCAATGGATATGTTACTGAACGTTATCGTGAGTGTGACAGAAGTGCTGGCAACTACTTACCAAGGCCCTTCAAAACGCAACGCTTCGGCTTTGGTTGGCAAATAAATTGTTTTTAAACGTCCGAAGAAATGTCTAGGATAGAGAAACACCTTTTAACAATTCAGAAAAACACGTCTATGGCACCAATACCAGTTAGTACATCTACTGGCACACCATCTTCTACAGCGGAAGTTATGTCGTTGCTTATCTCCGATAAATTATGAAGTTGGGCACGTAATAATGTTGTGACCTCACGGGCTGGATGCCTCTGAAAACCCGACCCCACGGAGGTTTTCCACTGTGTAGCTGTGTAGTACTAACTCTTAGGAGTTGGCGTCACGATGCGGGCTCAGCTTCAACACGAGTATGATGTCCCTGATGCAAATCCCTACGTAACTGCAACCGCGATCTATCAAAGTCATTGTCTCGATTTCGAAGCCGATGTGAATCGCGAATACGCGAATGATGTTTAATCCTATCACGTGCTTGATGCCTGACCCTGTCACGCGATTGACGCACTTCAGTTCTGCGAGAATCTCGCCGGTTTCGGACACGTGAGCTATTTCGTAAATTACGCTTTTCATTACTCGAATAACGCCGCTTTCGGCTACGTGACTTATCTCTGTGCCCTTCACGGCTTCGTGACGTACGCACCATTGTAACTCACAAAATCAAAGCAAATAAGAAAGAAACGATTTAGTTATCGTTGCACAATTGAAAAAGAAAAGCAAATTTCAAAATAACGGCTTTCTTGTTCCATCAAAACACCATATGTTTTTCGTTACGTTTTAAGTGGGCAAACAAGTCCTTTGTCCCACTTCTGATATTAGAAACCAGAAGTGGAGTTAGTTTGAAATAACACAAGTTTAGAACAAGAAATCCGTTTTAATTTAACACATCAGTAGTCACGTTCAAATATTACAATATACACAAAAGAAAGAGTACTCACAGACCTCATAATTCACTTTACAAAAACACTTGTAAAATAAACACAATTCACCATAGAAATAATACCTAGCTCACTAGAAATAGAAATAGCTCACGTGGCCCTATTACGACCGACAGAGATTCTAACAGACGTCCGTTCACTACGAGTGCCGCAAAGCAAATGACGTGCGCTGTTTGTTTAGGGAGGACAGAGATGCTGGCTACCGCCTGTGCGGTCGTCCAGCTCCACCGGGTTTTGGGCGAGGGCCTGGTCCTACAATAGCCCGGTTGACGTGCGCGCCTTGTGCTTCGGTTTATATAGTCTGTGGTAGGGATGTCATTATTCGATTCTCGTAGGTTCCAATAATATAGTAACTTGTTTTTTTATAATTAGAAAATGTTCAATATATTTTTATATATTTATAAATCTAATTAAAATTTAATTATTTAATTGTACAATATTTATGTGTTATGTACAGTAATTATGCTTTTCGTGTAATTGTATACCTTTGTATTTAATAAATTCACAAACGATTTTTTTTGATCACTTTTATAAAAAAAACATAACTTTCTCCTGAAATTAATTAAAAGTGAGTAAAATCATTTTGTAGCGATGCCCAATTACAAAATGTAAAAAGATTATTACAATATATTATCCACAGGAGCTTTCCGAGAACTTTAATTAAAATTATTTTTTTTTTTTTTATTAAAATTACATAATTTTAATTATATATTTTCAATAATGCCTAAGTCTAGGATATATAAAAAAAATATATCTACGCATTCATGAAAATAATAAGGCCAAAGTTAGATTTCCATTATATATAGTGTATAAGTGTCTCCTATACGCTGACGATCTCAAGGTTTATCTTGAAATTCAATCTCTTTCTGACTGCCTCGGCTTACAAAATGATATAAATAAAATTTTTGATTGGAGCGTGACAAATAAAAATAATTTTAGTATAAGTAAATGTAATGTTATGACCTCTGACAGGAAAAAAGAGCGATTTCGTTTTATTTATCACTTAGACGACCTGCCTATAAACCGGGTAAATTGTATTATGGACCTTAGGGTAACTTTTGATCGCTCACTGACCTTTTATGACCATGTGTCAGATATTGCTAATGAAGCTTTTCGGCGACTGGGCTTTGTATTAAGGAGTTCGAGGAGTTTTGAAAATCCGCAAGTTATTAGAACTCTATACAACACATTGGTTAGAAGCAAGCTTGAATCCAGCGCATGCGTCTGGAACCCGCACCACGTCACCTACACGCGTATGCTTGAGAAGGTCCAAAAGGCATTCTTGAGGTCACTATAAAAAAGACTTTATGGGTACTATCCGTTCCTTTACCCGACCAAGTTTTTGCTCGGTCAGCTGGGCTACCATTCACTGGAGGTAAGAAGGATACTTGGTCAGCTAACTGTCTGTTATAAGATACTTACCTAGAGGCTCAGTTGCTGAATGCGGACTGCGTAACAACTACATGATCTGGTATGCACCCTGTTTATCCCAGACGAACCCGGAGTCCCGGCAAATAGGCGTGGTCGGCCACACGATCTATACTACGTAGGCAAACATCGCACTGTGGCGCGAGCCATGTCACCGCTAATCCGTGCCCGCCGCCATCTCAATGAACTCCTTGCCGCCAACACTGATTGTGATATTATGTTTGTTAACTGGAAATCTATTGTGGCTGTTTCTATGACATACTGTGAAAATTTAATTGATCAATGGGATAGAAACAAAAAGCTTGACAGCTCTATTGACGTTGACGATATGATATAAATATATATACCTAATTATTATTATTTATGCTTTGATTATTTTTTGATTTCATTGTATTGACATTGTTTAATTTGAATTATTGTTAATTTAATTTTTATGAATATTTTAAGTGTTTGGTATTGTATAAACATATTGATTATATCTTTTAATTGACATTGAACATCATACTTTTTAAAATGTCATAGTAAACAAATATATTATTTCGAAATTCAATAATAATGTTGATGGACATAATTTGTAGTATTACCTTTTTTTTGTTTCTGTATTGTGAGATAAATGGAATTGAGCCTGTGTCGTTTTTATCTCAATAAATAAATAAATAAAAATAGGTACATAATTTTTCTATTAAGTACCTACTTTTCTATATGCTTGCGGTGTAACATGCTCTTTATATAAATAAAAAGGTATTTTTATTGTTGTATACAGAATCACAATCATATCAACAATACCTATATTATCAAGCGTCGATAGCAGATAATTCTCATACATACCTACTGAATAATCTGTACCATAGGTATTCGATCGGGGCATCTATGTATGTACACATTCGTAGATGGCAATGTGCTCTCGGCAAATGGGCGCACTTTCCCGCACCGTTCGGGAAACGGGCCAGCCGTCCAGCCCTCGGCTCGTTATCAGTAGCGCAAGAGCCTAATCACTTTCGTTGCAACCCCGCAAGGAGGTCGGGCCGTACCTATCGGCTATCGGGCACGGGCACGGGCACGGGCAGGCAGTAAGTTGCGCGCAGTGGGTGCGCGCAGGCGTTCGGACGTGCGCCACACTGTCGGCCACGCCGCCGCGCCGCCGCGCCGCACCACTACACCCGGGTAATGGAGCCCTGCTGCACCCTCCAACCTGCCGAGGACCTAGTGGGCGACCAGGTACCTGTCCTCTCCCATACCCCACAGTGACAAGTGAAACGCCGACGGGCCAAACTATTCGCAAGTGATTTTTGCGCTTCTAACGGTGACCGACGGAATGTGTCAAACTGTTCTGTACGCTCCAGAGATACAAGGCGATTCGGTTTGTACCATGTAGATATATTTCATGTCGGTTTTATTTTTAATTTTTTTTTCATTATTATATTAATTTTATTCATTCAACGTATAATATTTGTGGATTTGGCGGCCTGTTTAATAAATAGCATGCTATAATTTTCAATAATGCCTCGTGCATTGATGAAATTTCGTCATTTCCGCAGTGATAACATTTTGATACGCATAAGAAATTGTTTTGAGCGTGAAAATTACATCGCGTGCTGCCGGTATTGTTTACTCTATACTTTATTATGGTCATGATAAATAAACATTATACTTAATACGTACCGGTTGTCCCAAAGAAATCGTAAGGATTTAGTATAGTTGAATAGTAAGTAGGTGTAAAAAAAATCTAACTATGTCACTGTTTTAATGCAGCAAGTTGCTCTACTTTTACACTTTTAACAAAAATCCATTACATGTTGTGTTATGTACAATAATTATGCTCTTCGTGTAACTGTATATTTAATAAATTCTCAAACGATTTTTTTTAATGATCACTTTTATAAAAAAACATAACTTTCTCCTGAAATTAATTAAAAGTGAGTATACTCATTTTGTAGCGATGCCCAATTACAAAATGTAAAAAGCTTAAAATATATTATCCACAGGAGCTTTCCGAGTAAAGCTTGAAGCAAAAGACTTCAACGTCGTCCGACGGTTGATGAAATTTTAAAATGGTGTTATTATTATTTCAAGTTAATAAAAACCTGAATTAACCAATAACATTATCCTAGAGTATGTAATTAAGTATATTAAATATATATTAGAGTATGTAATAAGATATATTGGAAATAATAAGCTAATAAAATTGTGAATAGCTAGTGTATGCGCTATTTTACATTTGTGTTCTGTTTTTCATTTACTGACAGTCTATCTTATATGATGTTTTTGCTTGTATATTTATTGCATCTTAATAAACCTGCATAAATAACCGTAGTTAAACTTGATCGCGCTAGTAACGCTTGATCATTTTTCCCATACCTTAAAATAATTACCAAACGGGTTAAACAAAACCTAAAACACAACTCTATTTTACTGGTTGTAATTTTGCAAAGCTTCAATGCGTAATTGATATAGATAAAAATAAATAAGTCATGAGAAATAATTGAATAAATATTTCAGTAAGACTTATTATAATACTCAAAGAGATATATTTTTTATTACTGCGTAGTTGGTGATAAAATATTAATTAGATAAATTTAAAAGCATTCTTCTTTCAATTTCAATGTTTAGTCTTGTAACGCCGTTTAATCTTAATATCAACTTATAAAAGTCTGCACACATATTATACAAAATTGTGCTATAGTTTTGTCTCACAGTTCGTAGTATTAAAAAGGCATGCAAAATTTAATATAAGATATGTATATCTGTGTGTTTGGCAATATCCCAAAAAATATATAGATTTAAATTCATATACCAACAGAATTTATATTTTGCAGTGTAAACATGAAGACTTTTGCATGATATTAGGCTCTAAATATATTCATCGACTATGTTCCTTAGTCCAAAGGAACGATTCGTTTCCAATGCCCATATTTAGTGCCATCGAATATCTAAAATAAAACAGGCGTGTACACAAACGTATAAAAAATACTTCCTTCGCATCTTCACAGTTACGGTAAGTCCAAACGAGCGTAATTTTGTGAACTATGAGTCACATATTTTCGGTCGCATTTTTTTTGTTGCATACATATGGGTTATATTAAATTACGCACAGTGCGCACAATTTTTAATTAACGCAGACTAGTCCATCCAAGATTCTCTTTTAAAATTATGGGACAGGATCTAGAGATCTTCTTGAATCTTTTGAAATAGTCATGATCGGCGTAGGCTATCTTTCACTTGTACAGACAGCTAAAGAAACAAGAAAGACACATAAATAAATCGACTTTGCTCTGGTTCCGTGTCCTTCCATCAAAATTATATATATAAATCACAAATTTTATATACATAAAAAGAGAATATATCTAATTGAAAAAAAAAATTGAACATTTTTAATAGCTTACGTACATATAGAACACAAATAAAGTCGTTTTAACGTATACATTGATGAGATACCTTCTCATATTATTTGATGCATATGATTTCGATGTAGAAATATAGGTTACCCCATTGGGTGCTTGGCTAAATATTACCCCATTTTATCTTCTTGTCGAAGTCGTAAGAAAGAAAAAAATACAGGAGAAGGACAGCAAGCAGTGCCTTCTGAAACACTACCATATTACACTGCAATCCCCAATACGATTATAGCCAACACTCTCTAATGGGAGAGGCTTTTGCCCAATGACGGACGTTATGGGTGTTGTTGATGAGAATGAATATAGGTTAAGTTTTGAAACAATATGATCTGCACAATTATTAGTCGATGACCACGTTCACTGATCAGGTGCATCGGTCTTGGAGTGCGGTCATATCTTGACTTAAAAGGTACTGCAAGACACAGTGCACAATGTACTTGTACCTACTGCGCTGCGGTGCACGATGGTTGACAAGATTCAACTTTCCCCTCGATATAACAATGATTACTGACTCTTATGATTGGTGCACGGCCCCGTGCTTCCACAGTATTTTTGGGATATACGGGATATATTTCCTTCCTGGGTTTGAACGAGGAATAGTGTGTTAGTGCAGGTGTTGGATAATTACGCACATCGATTTAGGTTCCAGGAATATATAGATGTTGAGGAGTTTATACCTGTCCTGTAGGCGTACGTGATATCAGTTGATGTATCTAAATTCGAATGTCTATGGGTTTACTAAGATTATTGATACCGTCCAGTTGTTCCAATATACTGTAGTTCCAGGCCCACTGAAGAAAGTTTTCAAGAACCCTATTGTGTTGAATAATCTTGGTACATCTTGTGGAGATCGCTCTAAGCTCACTTGGTGTTGTCACGTATTGATTATCCTGTCGGCTTCCTCGTCTGCCTATAATGAAACTATTCTCATTGAATGCTGCCTGTAATAATCAGACATCACGCACTTATATAACATGGGATGCATCGTAGTCGTACAGATTCTGTGATAACATCTGCTAAGTGCATGGATAATGAGAGACACCACACTCACCCTGAATGTTTATGTTCACTAAACGTTCATGTTGGTATGTTATAGCTACCACTTTTATTCAAAAGTGTTAACAGATTACTTTATCTAAAGTTAGATAGAAAAATAAGTAAGCAATATTTTTCTTTAATTGACAGAGAAAAATAGAAAACAGCGTATATATATCTTGTATATTGCGCTAAAAGTACTGTTATAATGCTTTATTGTCAATAATACCTACATCCGTTGGTTCCGATTAATCAAATTAGCATATTGACTCAGTGATTTTCGAATATGTCTCTTATAATTTTATGTTTCTCAAAAAGAAAGATAGCTGCTCATGATAGTAAATTTTAAATATTACTTGCTTTCTGTATTATTTAAGGAGGTCGTAACGTAAAGCTGTCAAATAGAAAAAGCTTGTTAATCACAAATAAATTCTCACTCGTACAAGAACCTATATCGACGATTCACGTCAAAAAGCTTTGCCAGTAAAATAAATGCATGGTAAAAATGGTTGCTCTACTATTTATAATTGTATTCAGCGATGTTGTTGTTACTTCTGATGTACTTTTAGAAACATGAATTAAGGATGAATAAGGCCATATAATAAGGAAATATATAATTGCATTCATAAGTAAAGTTTTGTATGATTTAAAGACCTATTATTATATTTCTTACAAGAAAACACACTAAAACGCCTGGGCTTAATGTCACCTAATTAGATTATTTATACTAAGCTACATCCTAATCTATTACCTATTATTTAATTACTTACACTTAACCGAATCTTATGATACCACGATATATCCGTTTTCTTCATATCCCTGCTAGACATATATGCCTTCTTACCACATCACTTAGTTGTACTAAATACTTACATAATTATATTTTCACGCTAATAAAATACTTAGTATGGTAGAAAACATGGGCAGTAAGTGTTGAAGCATAGGTAGACATTATTGTAATACATTAAGGGCCCGTTTCAGAATGTCCTAATAAAGTTTCGGGTTGCTATGCAACACATAAAATAACTGAATGATAAAAATTACAGGTAACATGCAGCGCGTTTCAAGCTTTAACCGATGGATAGGCTAAATCGATGACTGTGAAACGCAAAGATAGTGTTTTATTTATTAAATATGTTCTGGGCAGTAAAACCGCAACTTACTCGAACATTCTGAAACGGGCCCTTAACTTTATAAAATATTATACTTTATGTTTAATCTGAGCTCATTCACCTAGATATAGTGTTATCTACTTAAACTGAAGTTTTACTATATTGTTTATTCAATTTAATAGTTAGGTAGGATTTTATTTGTAGTGTAGGTAAAGCTAAGTTCCTAAAAATTAAGATCTCCCACGGGTTCCATTCAAATACTTAAAGCTTGTGATTAGAGCTTCTAATAAACTTGGCTAAACCAACGAGCTATAAAGATATTCATATGCAAAATCTATGTTACTTTAGGTATCACTTTTTACACAAACTACGAATATAATATACACTTTGCTATAAATAACCTTTCGCAAGCTTCAGTTTACAATTAGTAGACCTAGATCTGCCAACGTAAGAAATGTCTCTGGTTCATTACTCGTACTTATTATAAAAACTTCAATCATCAGACCTGTTAATCCTCAAAGAATGTACGAAGATCGCTATAAAGACACATATATCCTTTAAAAGTTTTAGATCATATAGTTATATATAATGTGGCGAGTGTTATGCCATTTGTACTATTAGTCGATATCACAAAGTGATATATAGGAATCAAACCTAGTCCCTCGCTAAATAGCCGTGCCGCGCTGTCTATAAATTCATATCTCGAGTATACTGAATATGAATAATAATTCCCTTCGGTAAGACGACGAGGTATTAAGATCGTTTGATATTCGAATTTAATACTTTTACATTATCTTAATCAATCATTTGGGGAATTTAATATTCGCCATTCCCTTAGCATATTTCTGATATAAGCCACCAGTTTTATACAAGTACATATTCATTTTCTTTGCAGATTGTCCCTGGCGGCGGTCGCTGGGGCGCACCGCACGCCTCCGGGCTCCTCGACTCGTGGCTTCAGATGCAGGTCAGTCCACACACCATCAAACGCAATTACGATTATAGAATTAGAAAGTTATTTATTGGTGTTAAAAACATGACTAAAACACACAGTTAACAAATAGGTTTTGCAGTCTATTGCTTCAAGTCGATTAGAAGACAGATTTTGATAAAGCTCTTCTTACTTCTCATTTATTTATTAAGGGTATATTTTAGACGAACGCCCCCATACAAAACGCAGCTCCAATCTCATTCTAATAATAGCGAGTAAAACTCAATGATTTTTTACCTACGTAATCACTAACCTAATATCTAGGTTTGTGGTGCATCAGATTTTCATTAAATTATACAGTTTTGAAATTACACTAGCTCAAAAACTCGTAAATTTAGATAAAAGAAAGACCCAACTTTAAGCATCTCCTTCAAGAAAAATAAGCATGTTTTTAATATTTCTATTGCACCACAAACATGGGGAATATAATGAACTTTCTATAATGGGAAGTTATTTATACATGTGTAATATACTTTTTAAATAAATCTGGAGCTACGAATAACTGGCTCAAACTCCTAAAAACAAGTGCTATATACTAAACGCTATATAATAAAAATTTAATTATTAGTCCAAAAGAAAAAGCATTTAAGCCAGAAACGATAGGTCTAATAATACACTATATTTACATGCGAGTTTTTTTTTAATAACAAGTTGAGTTTATATAAAAGTTCACGCTTTGGCTGGGGGGTATATGTCCTTAAGGAAGGAACAAGTCCAACTACACATTGATCTCCCAATACATAAAAAATATAAAGATCTTGTTAACACGTCTAAAATTTTCCAACTTCTTTTTTTCTTTTTCATTTAACATTGATCCAAAAGTAATATCTAATAATATTAGTAATAAAATAAAAGTAATTCTACTATAGTAGGTATAGGTATTATGAGGGTATAGATTTAATGAATATATTCATAAAACCTATGGTAGATTTTTTGATTCAATACTAGTTCCAGGTAAACAATCCTATAAACTGTTCGTCATCCCTGGAGTTTACATTTATTTGTAATACGAAAATAGAGAAAAACTAAATTTGAGCCGTCATAAAGAACCTCTGCCTGAAAAAAATCACTAAAGGCACGCACGCCAACTTGGTAGATACATAAGGAGAAGCGTGAATTCTTTGCACCAATGTGCAACTATAAATTATAGAGGAGCTGACTCTTTATTTTACAGTTGCACGTTGGTGCAAATAATTCACACTTCGAAGAATATCGAAAAATGACGAGCACTGTGATGGACTGACATCTTCGTCCCACACCGGAAATGTGAAAATAATCGAAGATCTCGTATTGGATGATCGAAATCATTTAATTGAAGTAACAGGGATCTTATATATCATTCAGACGATCCTCATATGAACAAAGTGGCGGTGCGTTTTGTACCCAGAATATAAACCGCTAAACAAAAGAAGAAACGACTTGGCATTTTCAGACCAAATCTTGAAAACTTAGCCGTCGCGGATAGATTTATGAAGCGGTTTATACCCTTGAATAAAACTTGCATTCACCACTTTGTTTCTGAGACCAAACAACAGTCTATGATCAGGAAAAGTACGTATTCACCTACACCGAAGCAATTCAATGTCGCAAGCTCAGCGCAGAAAGTTATATTTTCCGTTATCTGGTATGCCGAAGGAATTGTAATGATGGATTACCTAGAAGAAGGAATCACTATTACGGGCTCTTAATATGCAGACCAAATCGGAAGACTGCGAAAAGATTTTAAGGGAAAGAAGCGTCCTAACTTCGAGATGGAGTGCTGTTTAACCAAGACATCGAGCCATCGCACAAATCCGTAGTTGCGATGGCTACCATTCGAGAAGTGGGTTTTTAAGAGCTTGATCACCTATCGTATTCTTCAGATCTGGCTTTCAGTGATTACTGTCGCTTTCCTCTTTAAAGAGCTCAAGGGTAAGACATTAAATGAAAACATTGAAATGATTGCCGCCGTAGAAGCGTTGTGGGAGAGCCAAATGAAGGTATTTTTTCTATGAACTAAATGAATGAATTCGCGCTCCGCTAATTCCGAAGTATATGGAAGTGTCAGGAGACAACGTCAAAAAATAAAATTAATTCAGACTCATAAATAATGTGTTTAATTTCGATTATCATTACTTTTGGATCATTAGGTATATAAAAAAGTATGGTATAAAGTGAACACATCATTTTAGTCGCTTAAATTTTCAAGTAAGTGTTAAATTCTTCGTTACTTTGCAAAAGCGTTACAAAATGAACCAAAAAATTTCGCAATATAATTTATATTTATGCTTTCATCAGACCGCATCATCGCACTATTTAAAGAGTATGTACGAAAGGTACACAGTTTTCTAAAAATATAAACGCAATGCAGAGGAGCACTATGTACTTCATTTAATTATTTTTTTACGTGGATTCACCAAACATAAATTTTGAAACCAATAAGACGAACTCTAAAGCAATTAAGTACAAAATCAATCTTACATTTGGAAAACTAACTCAAGCTCAAAAATCGATCAGGTTTTAGAAAAACGATGTAAAACAAAACAATTAGAATAAACATATCATTTAAGGTTTGCAATTTTATGGTCCTTTAAAATGAGAGGTAAGTCTAAGCACGGTAATATTAACTAAGTATATATAAAAAATATAGATGATATTACCGTGGTCTAAGTATACATTCATCAGTAGATGTCTGGACAGCCAAAATTCTAGGGCAGAATATACTTTTAAATAAATATATCATTGCATTTGTTACATGTTATATTTTAATACAGAAAACTTGCGAAGTCTTTCCTCATAAAATCTTTTGTTTAAATTATATGTTCAACTTAGTAAGTAGGTATTGATAGAATCTTTATGCAATGCGGTGACTCATCACAAAGTTACCTGCTAAAGGTAACGTACACATTAGTTGTGATAGATCTACATAAATAAATAGATAGGTACGTGGCTCTGTGAGACACTGTTATTTTCGCATGTGGCATACCAATTAGACTCTTGGGCTCTAACAATCGTACAAAACATTATAAATGCCGTTCCACAAGTGTTCACAGTATAATAAGATATAGTAAAATGTAGTACCTACTTGCAATGTATCTTAGGTATTATGATACGTATAATTGGCCCTCTTAGACTCTCGGCCGCCGAGCATTTTTGGCTGGCGGCGCGGCGCGGCGGCGGCGGGTGCGCGGGCATCTGTCGGCTTATGATTGCGCACACGCAGCCGTCAGGCCCGCGCCATATCTACGTTTCCTATACAAGATGATCAACAGTATACGGCTATTTTTGATATGTGCACAAGGACCTAAGTACAAAGAATTATGGAAAAGGAACACATAGATGGCCTGATTTTAAGCTCATGCCTGTATTACTCTTTTGCACGAAAATATTAAAACATTGCGTTTGCCACCCGTGATGACATGATATTATATTCCTTACTTTTTTATTGCTCCAACACGATAAGTTGTTGCCTGTACTCGTATTTTGCTTTCTACCTTATCCTTAAATATGAAAAACTGTAATGTACCTAAGCATCTCTGAATGGTCCACACTCCACACTTAGAATCAGATATTAATCAGAGATACCTGCGGCCAGAGAGTTGAAATATTAGAGTACCCGTCCGAGTCCGAACACCACTGCTCTAAAAGCTTACTAGAATTTACCTATCTACATACCTACGCACATGTATATGCAGTTTGTAATGACAAGGAAAGAACGTTCCAATATTATGCGTCATATCTGTTGTAAGAAAGAGATAAATAAGCAATTCGTGTCACCACCGAACCGCCACGAGACGTTCCGATCACCATTACACTGCGATCTCTTTCACTCTCTCACACCAAACGATACACATATCTCGTTCATCCATTTCATTGAGATTAGTTCCTAAGATAAAACAAAATGACGATATTTTCTATTTCATCAATAAAAGCAATACTTGCGCGTCAAATCTAACAGTTTTCTTATCTCTCACAGTGCTTGTATAATTGGTGCAGAGTCTAAAGACACAAGGAAGGCATATTGTCCACAGATTATTCCAAAAAAACACGATTAGCGGCGATGTATTCACCGGACCCTCGGAAGGGCTAGACTGGTAGTGACTCTGGTAATTACCCTGAATTTGTCTAGTAAATATGGAGGGCACACAACTCATCTACAGGTAAAAAAATCTTAGCCTGCGGCATGTCACAAAAAGACTAAAAATAACAATTTTGAAATAAGTATACAATTTAAATCAACACGTCATATAAACATGTGATTTTGATTTTCGTAAATTTACTATAGGGGAGCCATCTAGGTACCATATATAATTAAAATATTAAACCATTGACAATCAATTATGAGGATATAGAAAAGCCGATTTTTAAGCCGAATCAAGTGTGTTTAGAATTTATTTGATAAACAACACTTTCTGTATTTTAGACAACCTTTCAGTAAAGTAAATAGCAATAAGCACATCTACAGCACAAGTTCAGTAATCGAAGTTTAACCCAGTATTACCAATTCCCATGCATAGTCGATACGCTCCATGCGCCCTCACAATGGTCTCCGCAAGTTATGTACCGTGTAAATTGGTGTAATCGCCCCTTTATTCGGGCTTTCATACTATTTTGGGTCTAGTCAGCTGGAACACTTGCTTACTATTGAGATATGAATAGCCAATAAATAGTACGTGCGAATGCGGGGAAGACGTGTTTATCAGTAATCACTTATATAAACATCGATATAAAAAAGAAAACATAGCACCACATGTCTGTATTTCCTGAAAGGGTCATTGCATGTCTCAACACCAGCCTTTTTCATGTTTTGATTTTACATACACGTATTGCTGGGTGAGCAATGCAATGCAAGCAAATCAAGAATTCAACATTCACCACCATTTAACAATAATCCAAAATTACCTGACTGTGGGCAGTACTTATACAAACTCTCTATTTTAACATAAAACTATAGGCATATAGAGTAATAGACAAAGTTGGTTCTTGTGTCGACTATAACGTCAAAAGTAAGACGTCAAGACATTTGGGCTTGAAATTATTCGTGAGAAGGATGATACTGTTTCCATAACGCTTCAAACTTACGCATCGTTAATTACTGACCGGTTGGAGAACGTTCAAAACAATCGGTGTTACTCGTTGAAAGAAACTTCAACAAGTGGTAAACGCTGTGGAAGGACCAATGCCACAAATCAAAAAGGTACGCTAGGGAATTATCAGAAAATTCCTGACTTCAGCCTCTGGAAAAACAATAGGAGCACTGTGATATCTTTTATATAATTATAATAAACTTTTAAGGAACCACCGACACGGATCTTCATTAATTGTAGCTCTAACCATCTCGATCACGTCAGATTTCAAACAAAATCGTATCGAAATCGGTGCATTCGTTTAAGAGCTACGATGCTACACACAGATACGTCACAGTTATAACACCCTCTTTTTGCATTGGACATTGACAATGTTTAGTTGCAAGAGCATCGATTTCGCATATGATTATGAATAAAGAACACATTATTTATTTAATGAGAAGTAAAAAAATACTTGTTTACAATGTACTTGTACAGTGCTTATTTTTCTGTACCAAAGTTCTATGAATAATTTAAAAGAGCCAGACCCGAACTGCGGCAACCCAATTACGGCCACTACCATTGAAATAAGGTTATAGGTATCAGCGGGCGCTATAAGTGGCGGCAGTAACAACGATAATTGCTCCTCAAGTAATTTGCAATAATTAGAGAAAATAACACATATGCAAAAGATTTTTTAAACATACTAACTGAATTTATTAAAATTTATTTATCAGTGGTCTTAAAATAAATAGTACATGTAAATTAGCAGATGGTGTAAATTTTGTTCCAAGCAAATTTAACATTACTATATTTTCTCCTCACTCTTTTTGCCGAGTACCAAAAGTTATCGAGGACCATTGTTAGATAGTAAATAGTACAAAACACGCTACGCTATAAAATTTAAAACCTTAAAATAAATAAACCAGTTTTCGAATCGTGAAAAAATATTTTATGTTGCCATTTATTTCAATAATACTGTATACTGTATCAGCCAGATTGTCCACTGCTTAACACAGCCTCCCTTACTAAGGGGGTGTATAAATTTGCAAGGAGCGACGTAGCAAGGAAAATATGAGCGGCGCGGCATACTGACAAAAAAGGGGCGGAACGGCGTCGTGGGAAGCGACGTAGTAGGAAAATGTTACATAACGCGGGTAATAAAATATAACTAACCATGTTTTTCTGGCGATCGTAGCTAAAACGCACAGGTACAGGGAAGACTAGATTATACTGTAGTTTGAAATCTAGCAGTTGCAGTTCTCTTGTAAAAATGTATGATACCCTGTACAAATCGTATCAAGGAAATAGAACGCGTTATCAATGATTATGATTGTACATGTACCGGGTGGGTGCTGCATTTTTTGCTCCTATTTGTAGTTTGTAATAACGTGCAGGGGAAAGCTGGTTTTTATATCATGCCGTTTAGCAAACGTTCTGAATGCTTAGTTCTTTTAAACGGTGGATGGATTATAATTGATTGAATTAATAAACTGATTAGGAAGTTGTATGTTGTACGTTTGAATTGAAATTTTCAAACGTCTAGAACATATTGTGAAGACGTGCCTTAACAGATTCAAAAGTAGAAAAGCAAAATGGCAAAGATTCCCTACATTTTATTTAAAAATGAATAGTGTACATGTGGCTGTATACACAAGATTTTTATTAACTTTTGTGAATAGTATTTATCTTAACTATTCAGTATCACTCCATTTAATATAGTTTTGCTTTTTAGAAATAATCATGTTTAATTACTGCCCTTGTTATTTTGTACGTTTGAATAATATATATGTGATATTTGTTTCAATTCCAACGTTTGTATTGCATATTGCTTACACACTGTGATTGAATTTTAATAGTGGCGCCATATATTGACGTTATATATTTCTATTGGGTGGTTGGGCAACGTTAGATACAGATATAATACTAGTTTTCCTAGCTAGATAGATTTTCGATATTTCCTCAAAATATACCTAACTTAATAATGTGCTGCGTGCTGCAGTGCAAATAGAAACACCTAAGTTTTATATCCAGAAAACTGTAAATAGCTATGTATAATAGAATTGCGCCTTGTATTATATACATATATCACATTTTCACATAAATTATGAGCTAAATTTCTTTACTTTAAACTTCGTTGTAACTAATAATAAGTACCGCACACGCACAGTCTATGCGGCGTATGCTAGCCGTTCCACGACCGCAAAGTATGTTCTTCTAAGTACTCGTACTTAATTCAAAACGGCAAGTGGCAAGAAATCCTTCAACTTGATTTTCCAATTAAAAATGATCAAAAGCTAGCTAGAGGACGCCCCACCTTAATTTCTACATACATTTTTATATTTGTTACGAATTCAATTGTCATCTTTTTAGGATTCAAAATATACGTAGACAGCCAAGGCTTAGTAATAAGGTCCCGTTCATACGAAATCCTTAACATTTATTTGCAACAAACATCCAAATAACGATGTTTCTAATGCAAGACGCGTTTAAACCAATTTTTACACTAGTCTGTTACCTATACAAAATTGATGAACAATCGATGTGTAAAATAATATTGAACGCACCATTAGAGCTGCACGCACTGTGACATCGACTATTGTTCTGTTTCCTTTTCCATTAAATGTATGATTTTAGCTGCATCCGAGATTACGCATTCACGTATAACATGCAGCGGCTTAGATATTATTATGCCATCGATAAACAACGACTAAGGCTTGATGTCAATACATCAGATAGCCTAACCGTTGAACCAAAACATCGTAAAGCGCATAAACGATAATAGTCTAGTTAATGATTTTTTAATAATACAAACTATATTACCAATAAAAGGCAATGTTCAAAAATTTGGACCTGTATGGATGAAAAATAAAAGTAGTAAATTATTTGTCATTGACTGTGAATTTTTGTGCTTGCGTTAGAACACTGTCCAATTTTAAAAGCTTTGAAACTGTAATTACTTACTATATTTACCAGGAGGGTACAAAATACATGTCAAATGATTGTGGAGTAACCATTTCGGAAATTATAAACTAGCTTTAAAAAATAGAAATGGTGACAATAGAAACGTGACGTAGAAATAAATAACTATGATAACTTTGGACAGCATCTTCTTCATCAAAATTCAGTATAATGCCCCATCAAAATCTAAATTACCATTAAAATCTAGATTCAACCGTGAAATATCACAAAAGTCGGTTCACCCTTACCGACATTACACACTTCAGTGGTTTTACTCAGTTGCGTAAGCGCACGTAAATGAGATTCATATGAGGGGGCAAGGGGGGAATGAGGACCCCGGGAGAGGTGAAGAGGGGGGAGGGGAAGTATAGTGACAGGATTCACGGTCCAACTGACGAGCACAATGATCGTGCTCAATACGTGATCGATTATGCCATTATATTGGTACCAACGTGTATGTTCAAGTACTGCATGTTCTGGTTGAAGTTTTGTTTGTGTATTTTTCATCTACCTACGTATTTGCTCCGATGACCTTTGATGCTGCACTGTTCAAATATGGATTCTGTTAAACCTCCTTCTGAATTCTTAATAACATCGTAGTGATTTTTTTCCCAAAGTCAGAGCTTTGAGCACTTCTGCTGGTCTTATCCACATTCACGGATTTTATCCACATTCAAGAGACAAAATTATCTACAGCGACAAGTAAAACTATCTACTTTTGACATTTTCCGTGGTGATATGTCTCCGTTTTAAAGAATTGACACAGAACGTGGATAAAATACCTTATGACACAAAAAACATTTCTCTTTTTTAACATTACAACCAAGGATTTCGAATATAGTAAAAACAGAACTAATAATCCAGTTAAGTTTAATTGTGTTTTACCTCTGAGGTAAATACCATTTCCGTTACACGAATGCGTGATTAAAAAAACTAGCATACATCGAGTAATCAGGTTAGGCTTTTGATGTTTCTGATTTGACCGTGATATACATTTCTAACACAGTGTTGATTTCGCCCTTTTTTTCCGGCGGTATGCCTTTATTAAACAAAATACTACGAACTATATACCACACGTCAGCTACTACAATTAAAGCATTTAGACAACCTATAAGTCATAGCAGACACAGGCAGTCTAAATGCTCCAGCACAGTTCCAGTTTTTTTTTTGTGTGTGTGTTCCAATAGACATCCCTGAGAGCCAGTGTCTTCTAGGCTAACCATGTTTACCTACCATCCTGGACCACATCATCGCTTGCAACAGGTAAGATGGTGATCAGCATTAATAAAATGATGTGAATAAAACTCATATAGAGTTTTATTTTTTACTGATAAACTGGCTAGTCTTAGATTTTACTATATACCAATATACCTTGTATTGAGTATTTACCATGCGTTTTCTTTTATTCTCCCAAAAATTAAAGATTTGATGAGTAGATTGACATTTACGGGGCCAGAAGATGCCGTGATAGCTTTCAATTAGCACGTTAAAAATATGCAACCAAATGTTCTTCATGTTTTCAAAAACGGTTTGAGCGAAAGAGTAAGTGCTTAAAAAGTAATGGAGAATACTTTGAAAAGCAGTGCATGTAAATTGTATTATCCATGGTTACGAAACACTTTTAGTGTTTCCCACGTAGCAAGACTTAGATGTATGGAAAACTTCAGATTCGTAAGCTTAAATTATCGTTATTCTATGCTATGCTTGATTTTTCGCTTCGTGAACACCACACAACCGAAACCACCATATCGATAAAGATCCGCGAAGTCATTGTAAGCATATCTACCTACTGATAAAGTTTAAGGGTAAACTTTAATTTATTTTCATGCTTACGAGTTATTGCATTTATCGATTTACTGTAAGTACAACTAATAAAAGAAAATTATGCATGTTTGCTTATAAAATATTGAAGTATTTAATTTGATGGAAGAAACCACCTTACGTTGTAATGATAATTATACGTTCTTTTAATCTTACTTGATTTTATTAAAATTAACTATTTATTGCGGACGATCCAGAATTAGTTTGAGCTAAAATTCAAACTCTCGTAACCAACTGAGACTTGGCATTTGCATTTATTCTAACTACCCATATGTTTGACGTTAACTTACTACTTTAAGGAATCAAAGTTTTGAGCCCGTTCTGTAATGTTGTTTTCGGTTGTTGCCCTAAAATTAGGTACAACATTAGATCGTGAATTCAAATACATGTATAAACTTTACACAAATTGTAATAGTAACACAAAAAAAATGAGATCATCACACATGCGTAGTTATACATAATAAATATAATAGGTACACATACGCTAAGACTATAGAATCTTTCTTCCTTTATAGGAAGTCAGTTAAAAAGAAGCAGGAAGGTAAGTGCGGAGCCGCGATTTGTTAATTTTCTCCTATAAGTTACAGAATTTTACAATAGGTTAAAATTTAGAGCTAACTTAACTGTCAATACCATCGAATCCTGTTAGTTGTCCCAAATAGGGTATATTACTATTTTATTTTTCATTACTTACCTAAGAAACTTCTGCTAATTTTGGGCTTATTAATATTCTTTAATATTTAAATAAATATTTAAGTTTTTTTATTCAGAATATTTAATGATATTATAAACTGTCGCGTTTTGTTGATTACTAAGTGGTCTTATTTCTGATAAGCAAGGTGTCTGGAAGTTTATGTATTTATATATTATGTTCTTCGCTACCTGAGATATCAGTTAGAGTACATTAACACGTTTTGAACGGTCAAAACTTACCGTGGGCAAACGCACTACCTTTTTTTAAGAAATGGCCTTTAACTAATTGTAACATAGTATCATAAAAAAATAAGTTTACATTTTTACAATCGTTTCCCCTTAACAGCGAACCGTCCAAGTTATCATTGCATATCATAAAGTAAACTGAAGTCAGTGTCGGTTACTTAGAATATTTATCGCTACAGTCACATGTGTACCTACATTCAGAATTCAATAGGGGAATATACAACAAAACAATGTTAATAAGGACTCATTCCTGGATTGTGGTGACTTTTTATCTACGAGAATATAAGTATTGAGCTTGAAGACCTAACGAGTATGCCTCTATTGTCTTTCTCATAGAAGGCAGTTTACCGTCATGGGAAATGAAAAAAAAAAGGCCAAACTTTTCGTTAAGATTTTGCCGTCGTCCTAACGCAGTAACAGATATTTCGTCACAATGAAGAAATATAATTTTAAATTTATAACGTTCAGACCTATAAACAAACAATAAACTTGTAGTCTTCGACACAAGCACATGTTTTTGCCTTTCGGAAATGTAATTTATAGCTTTAGGTTAGATGGTTAGCTTATTGTACCTATATTATTAATTTCAAGCAGATCTAGGCTCGCTGACTTGTAAGAAAGAGTGAGATCATTTCTCATATGCTTGGAAGACCTCATATGCTTAATAGAATGTGGAATGCAATTCGGTATCTTAGTATACGTTTCTTAGGATATTTCTAATTTTCCAAGTTTCAAATTTTATAATGTTATCGATATTTTGAGTAAGAAATGTATGTATGTCTACGCTGCTAAAAACATTGAAACAGATTTTTGAATGAAGTCAGTGAAGATTCAAGCCTCTTTCTGTGAAGGTTATAAGTAAACTCCATATTATGTGCCATCTACTCTAAGTGTGCCATATACTTAGGGTGCATTTTATTGGAAAAACCAACAATTATTTTTTCTCGTGTGAAGAACGCATTATACTCTTCTTGTATAAGATGGATCCAGACCAAGATGCCTAGGTTTGGTTTTTAAAAACACGAACTTTCGTTATTTTCTGTCTTGACGAATTTTGAAATATAGAGGTCTCGATTGTGCCCTTGAAGATGCTTCATTAGATGTATCTTTTCATATTTTTTGTATATCTTATAATTACGGCATAAGTCCAACGTATTTAGAGTGCAACAGCAGCATGCATTATTAATGTACCCAGAAATGCCCATTATAAGCCGACAGGAGCAAAGGTCCCGGTTTGCGGAAACGCGAGAGTAGCTACTCGTACCATATACTTATACGTTATTTAACTAATATGCAGGTACACCTATTGCTTGACCTGGATCACATTACATGTATGATGAACGAATTTCTTTATAAAGATCATCATTTTCTTACCAGTGTACATCTTACATGTACGATTTACCATGTGTACGTCGTACAATTCCTAAAAAAAGGGACGATACAAGATAATATTATAGAAAGTTCTGGATTCAGTTTTATAGCCGCTGCCGACCTAACGCCTCAACCTCAAACCTCATTGGTAATGTTTTTTGGGAGAGCCCTGTTTTAAGCATAAAGTACAACCTACTCATGATCACGTTATGATAATATAATGGCACGGTACGCCAATACAGAACAGTTAATTTTTTCAGCACCTTTACGATATACACACGATGCGATATAGAGTCAAAAGCCGGACACAGACGGCAATGTTACTAACTTTAAAAATTACCAATATTTTGAATTAACATCATAAATTATGACAAGTACTTGGTGTATAAGTCACTGCAAAACATATATAGGGTTTCATTTGATTAATGCGTCAAAAAGACTTGAAACCTATGACTGGCCGGCCGGTCCCCGGTCTGCAATGACTAATATATATATATATTATATTATTATAATAGAGTTATTTAGATTCATAATAGACAGAAGTAGGACTAATAGAGTAGATAACTCAAAAAATGACATTATTTCCATTCCCAATTGGACGAGTTTTTTGCTCTAAAATAATTTAAATCTCACCAATCATTCGATATCAAGAGACGATTCGAGTCATTAAATTTTTTTTACATGGATTATACTGATATAATATTAATAATACTTAGGTAACATAATAATATTATGTTACCTAAAATACATCACACCTGATGGTAAGTGCTGTTGTGATCGATGATGGTAAACAGGGTTAACCTAGAATGGAAAGTGGCTCTCAAGGGCAGCCATTGCAGGAAAACAGTTTTTAGTGTATGCATAGCGACATACTCACATGTTTTTACTTGGGTTGTGGGCATTAGCAAATGCTCTACTGCCATGTAAAATGCCGGAGTTTACAGGCATTCTGAGGGTATCCAAAATCGCCAAGAAACGTACGTAACCCTTGCAACTTTATATTCAAAGCCTAAAAGTTTTACTATTGATGTCCCAAATATTTTAAGGTTTTAAACAGTAAAATAAAAGAATACGATTTGAGTCAGTACACAAATCTAACTAAAGAAATGTTACGAGTGATGACTACACCTTCAACTGCTTAAAGCATGTTCTGTTCAGGGTTTAACTGCTGAATGATTTAGGTATTATTTTTTCATGCTAGGTGAAAGGATAAATACTTGTATGATAATAACTTGACCCAAAAATATAAGTATAGACATTATTCCTTTAAAAATGCAACTCATTTTTATAGCTAAGTAGGCCCCATATTAGTGTAATAAAATAATGTATGCAATGCATTCACGCACTATACTTTCCTAAACATACCCGAAGAGCCTTTATCGCGTATCTGTCTCGTAATTTAAACAGCTGTTAGCGACAAGCTATGCAGCGAGCATAATTGAATAATCAAAATAAACATATGTCTTTAATTAACCATCGCCTGGTCGTAGTTCAAAGATAGAAAATGTCTCCTAAATCAATATAACGGGAAAAATTACTGGCCATTTACGGCACGACAGCAGGTTTAATTTGTAGGTCTAAACATCGCGTCGGCGGCGGCAGCGTGCGGCGGCGGTGGCATCGAATAGGTATCCACAACGTCCAGGCGGGCAGTCAGGCTATATTACAAAGTGTAGGTATGAGCGAAGACAATCTAGGTTAGGGCGACGCGATCCCAAATCGATCTTGCAATCTCAGTCGCGGACCGCGGCGGGTGCGAGCGAGAAGGCCACCGCTGACCTAGAGTAGCAGGTTGGGAATCCGGAAGGTACGAACAAACCGGCTTCACGGTGCATTTTTCCGTTCAATGGAAAGCTCGCGTACACTTTGCAAACCGTTGTCTTCTTTTTATTTCGGTAAATTTACGATTTTAGCTCTTTTAATAATCTTGAAGTACTTAATGAAGACACATTATTGCGATTATCTTAATCGTCGACACATTGCGGCGGCTGTTTACAAGTCGATGCAGATTGTTACCGGACACAAATTATGTACAATTCTTCGCGGTCATGTTGGTAGTTATAAAAGGTTGTATGTATACTTAGTACGAGTATCTTAAATGATATCAAATAAATCGTATCAGTATATTTATACGATTTGTTTGAGTAAAAATACATATTACTTTCATAAAAGTATCTACCGAGTTCTAACTACTGATATAGTTTATGAGATAAAAATTTAACTGGGACGTCGCGTTGCGTCTTAACCGTTAATCTGGTAGCCATGTAGCGTCCGGGAAAATCAGAACTACTCGCTTTTTACAGAACACCAAACGAGGCTTGTCTCTAGCAACCAATGAACAATTTAAAAATATACGAGTACAAATCAGGTGTCATTGTAAATCTTTCACTGAAGTGTTCTATGAGGAAGTCACAAATTTGCCCGCATTGGCGCGGTGTACAGCACATTGCTTGTGTTCCATCGCCAATATAAAGGGCTGTCCCATTTGGTCTCGTCACGCGTAGCTTTCTACCCTGCGGCAGTGAGCCCGCCGCATTCCGAGCCCGCGGCAGCAGCGGCACGGTGGCTGCGTATGCGCATGTCCACGCTCGGAAACAGAAGCGGATGCTGTCTCATCAGAGTAGGTACATGTTAGGTTACAGGTTGCTCAAGTTTATGCAATATGCTGTGATGAACTCTGCAATAAAACTTAACTCAACTGATTATCTTTGATTCGTAAATTAAATAAGTGCCAATGAATAAAATATGTGTTAACTTATTTGTGTAGAATTAAAAGTTTATGTGCTTAAGAATCGATTCGGTTCTATATCATTGGACGATTATAAACGCCGACTTATAGGAAATATGTCAAGCATGTCACTTATCACTATTGCATGTTCTTTGCACAACTAGTCTAAATATACCATCCTTGTAACTTTCTCAGCCAAAATTTTGCCAATACAATACATTACTAAAAATGTACGCGACCGGCCATGAATCCATTGGAAAAATATTTATTACTCTATTTATAATAAAATATTGTGTAAATATGTAGTTCACATGTTAAGAGCATAAATCAGATTGTGTCAAATGAAGCAGACACTGAAGTTACTTATTTTCCTCAAATGAGTCATGACCATTACTTGTGTAGGTTAAGTAAATAGTCTAGAAATTTCATAATAAAGTAAAGTTCCAATTTAAACCTTCATGTCCCATGCCATGTCCTAGTTATCATGTGTCATCGACTCTACGCCTTTACTACTCTATTTGAGTTGCCTATCTTATTGACACGTTCAACGACTTATCGGTCGAAGAGTTTAAAAATATCGGTCCGCAAATGACTGTTTGGCCATGCTTTCTAAAAAAGCCATTGTCACTTTATATTGGTATTATTTTTCTGTAAAAGAGTTCCTTTTACTAGTCACAGTAACTATACTGATGATATTTTCAAATAATTTTAGGAGTTGGGTTTATCCAATATTTTAATGTCACATTTAAGTTACAGTCATACTTTTAGTGAGCTGGTGTATATAAGATTAAAACTTCATAGGGTGATTGATCTACGTGAAAAGTAAATTTTCTTGCCGTTTCTCTGACTCATATTCTGAATACAAAATAATAATGACGTTACATTATTAATTTTCCGCGCAATACTGATAAAATTCAGTTTTTTGGTAGTTTATAATTTTATTATAGCAGGTATCAACAGAAAAAAACGCGCCAGGCAAGTATAAAGTCCTTGTCGACCAGTCTCTTCTGTTTGCGTGCGTGAAGTTGCTCCATATTAACGATGTCATCTCCATAGCAACACAAAGGTGACCAACAATAGTTGACTTCCTGGACGGTCTCTGCCCCTTATCGTCGTTGTATCCAAAAAGAGCATATACGAGTATATCTATGAATATGACGTCAAGGTGTATCGGTAAATTTAAAAATGGTGCCTTATGGTGTTTTCCAATCTCCCTGTGTAAAAAGAAGTGTATAAGCCAGCCCTTTAGAACCACCTGCATTTCAAGTTAAATACGACCTACTTTCCGAGCATGATGGTGAAAAAGGTATACACATCCATAAGCATTTCAGTGCGGTGCTGAAATGTCTGCCATTAATATCATTATGGCATTAGAATACAGTCAAAAAAAGATTTCATCCTTAAATAATTGATTCTTCCATGATTGCCAAATTTTCATAACTTTTTGCTTAATTTTATTACTACTTCGATGAGAGAAGCCTGTTTTATAATAAAAAAACCATATGAATAGAAAATTTTGGATTAGATAGAAATAAAATCGTCTAATCAGTTTTCCACCGCAATTATTGAGTAACTCAATGCATAAAAGATTTCGAGTTCATAAATCCACTTATTGAAACTGCACTTTTCAATATATACGACATGTTGTCAAACTACAAGACAAGGCTCGCGGGTGGGGGAGAGGGACAAGACAACCTGCGCCTGCACACGTTTACCGCGTCGACGAAAGTGATCGGCATGAAACTTGCTTTGCACTAGGTAACTGTCTCAAACAACATCTAATTAGCTGGCGTCTGGCCCTTCGGTAGGCTACTCACGTTCGGCACCAAGCAACGTGCCAGCTAATTAACTTCTACTTCTTTCGCTTTGCTTCACGTTTTGCATATACGGATGATTGGATGCAAACATAATCATCAACGGAACAATCACTCAATGGAACGGGCCAAAAACGGAATTCAAAATTAGAATCCTGAGCGTTAGCGAGGGAATCAAAAGAGCACGAGGTAAAAAATCTTTGCACTCGAGTGCAACACGTAACTTTTCATTCCACCTCTGCGAGGAAATGACTAAATACGAACTTCCTCGTCGCTAGAATCACTAATTTTAGTTTTTTCACTTGTTTTCAAGTTTCTTGTTTTTAATATTAAGGTTTAACAATGCCGCGTAAAGAACCGCGTACAAAGCAAATTGAAAAAAGAACACCAAGAAGGTTCCGAGTCTGAGTTTTTAACAAATTAAAAAAAAGTTGTATGATATATTCGGCACCATAGAGGTAGCAGTAAATAAGTTATATGTTTTTTTTAATTCACAAACTTAGTGCACACGATGTTCTAAATTCAATTTACTTTATCCTCTAGCTAGAGAATAAAAACGGCTTTTCCACTCAGATATTGAAGATTAAAAAAATTCTTTCCGAGATGGTGGGATGAAAATGTCTTTTATTACGTACGACTAACTAAAATTTAATAATTTTTTAGGTTAAATATAGCTCACCACAGTCAGGAGTTTGTAACAGAAAGTCCCCTTAAAAATTAAACCCGGCAGTCGATAAGTTGACGCCGATTAGTCTTAGAAATTACAGCTAACTAAACTTTAGCACGGCTCGATATGCTTTTGATAACTTTTGAATGTTACTTCACTGTTTTATGAATTAGATGAATTAAATGTATATTTCCGAAAACATTGTGCAAACAAATACCAGGCAAAAATGTTATTAAACTTTTAACTTGCTTAATATAGCTAGTTATTTTAGTACCTATGTAACTATTATTTGATTTGTCAGTTCAGTGACATTGGAAATGTGTCTAAGCGTACTACCTATTAAATATTCTGTATAAGCATTGTGTAACTTTTACATTTAACGCTGCACGCAGTTAAGTGTAAAAGCGTGGGTGTAGCTGATGAGATAGCGGGTCATGCTTAGCTTAGGTAAAGTGTTTTGAAATTTTAAGTATTTCAACACTTTCAATTCAATTATTGCACTTAATGACTGAACCTCAAATCTGATTAAAAGAGGCGTTATTTGAACTACGAATTAAACCTGAGATAAAGGCAAGCTATTGTAGCTTGCCTATACCTACTCCTTCTTATACTGTATCAGTCCAAGTTTATATTTGCCTCGATGATATCATACTAATATTACGAGTATATTATGAATGCAAAAGTTTGTAAGTATGTATGTTTGTTACTTCTTCACACTGTAACGGCTGAACCGATTTGGATGAAATTTGGAATAATTATACATAGTTTAGGTTGGGTTTAAAACTTTCCAATATAATACTTTCCATCATTATCATCATCTGTTTCATTATTGTCAACATAGGTGACATCCACGGAGTGCCGCTTGTTATTATATAGTGTTGCAGGAAGGGTAGGTATAGTTTCTTGTTTGTTAGTTTAAAGCTGTTTATATTAAATCCATGCCTATTTATTTTGCGATATCTCAAACTTACCGTCTCCCATAACCTGGCTGGCCCTGGCTTGAGGCGTTCGCCTGTCCAACCAGTAAAAGGTTAAAGCTCAAGCGTTTACGTCGGATAACTAACAGTTAATCTATTTACCAACAGAACTGCAAATAAATGTTAAATATAATTTAATTCTAAGTTAATAAACTAAATTCAAACTGGTTCAGTCGTAGTGCGTGTAAGTTATTTAGTATTTTATTACTTACTATCTAAACGAACACAGTATTGATAGGTACCTGAGGTCTTAATTTTCGAATTGGAAATATTAAGGAACATCGAGTTGCAGGTATTGAAGGCTACAAAATTTAACAGACAAGAAATAAAAAGATAGTCCTGAATGAGCAGCATGTCACCTTCGTCGAGGCTCAGAAAAAACTCTTGACCATCCTTATTCTTTCAATGGTAGCGGATAAAAGCCGGCGTTACGGATGAGTAAAATACTCACACTAAAAGTACCCTACAGCTTGCATAATTTATTATATAATCTACTAGCGGCCCGCCCCGACTTCGTACGGGTAATTACGACTATAAATTGGGATGTAAGCTATCCTATCTTTCAATTTGAATCAAATTGCGCACGGTGTACAAACCCAATTTAAAATCGGTTCAGCAGTTTAGGAGTCCATCGCGGACAAACAACGTGACACGTAATTTTTATATATATAAGGATTTGGGAAAATGCACGGGCATTTAGACTAGTTGCCCACTTCCTAATTCAGTTCTTAAACGGGACAACTATTCCAGAAGAAAGTAACTGCTATTCATAAACGATGATGTTAATCTACGCCTAAGATGAGACAAACTCATTTTATTGTTTGATACAAGTCAGTCATTATATTTGCCTTAAAGCATTGCGTTGCGTAAGCTCTACTAAGCTGGTATCATTTCAAAAAATTCCGTCCATTGATGGATGATAGATGTCTGAGCGGTTCATTAGCACGTAAGGATCGAACAGTATATGACGTGTACATTGCCGCACCGATAAGCATAGGCACCAGAGCGAGATGTATCGGCCGGCACACGGACATGCTGCATCGAGAAGTGATTGCGACCGAGTTTGCGATTGCGACATCTCGCTGGTACCAGACAGCTTGGCGCGCCACTTTTTTTTAATATGTAATGTCTTTTTCTTACAAAAGTCGGCCACCGAGTTGGGTGGGGGAGCTGAAGAGGAAACCGCTGACTTTCTTTTTTATGGCCTCTGTCAATGATAAATTGATGAGTGTTTCTCTAAGTTAGGGTAGATAATATTATTAGCCAACGAGACATTTATCAGTTTATGGAATCTGTACGCAGAGATTGTTATGTAATAAAAATAATAGGTCTGCGTTTATAAATATAAACGCATGGCCTATTAACTCAAATGAGTATGGAACCCTAAAAACCGTAGATCTGAGATGGTGGCACTCATATATATGTAACAAAAATATAAATATTGCAAGTCCACAGGTTTAGTCAAGCAATATTGGTGCTTTCTTTCGTAAGAAAAGTGATTAGTTATAAATAATGTTGGCCTTTTCATACAATAAATAACACAACAAATTTTTAAATAGTTATATATTGTCCATAATCGATATTATAATATAAGATACAATAGATTTAAATATTTTCGGCGGTGACTCACGTTGCCATAATGAATTACGCAATGGCCAATACTAGTTCAATAATAATAGCTTTAGATTAAAACGACGGTGACTCATAACTAATATTAAAAAACTCACACACGTGCTGACTTAGACCCTAACCGCTACTTTTATGCGTTATAAATTTTACGATTAATACCTATTTTTTCTAATGTATTCCGACTTCGGTATTTCCATAAAATTTTAAACTAAATCATTTGAATGTATAATGAGAGAATGTTAGTTAGGTTAGTCCCGTTCTCGCCTGACGTTTGAGGCTTTTTGCCGCGCGAGGATGCCGGCCTGTAGGTGGTACTGCCGGTACAGGTACTCCTTGGTCATAGCCTGTGCAGAGAACATGGCGCGGCTTCGAAGCAGTATCTCGCTGCGCGGCCCCCACATTGGGTCCAACTTGACCGCCTCCAAAAAATTTTTCTTACATGCTGCCACTGCTAGCCTGGCAAGTATGGATAACACGATAAATAAGAGCAACGCAGCCAGCGACCAGCGACCCACAGTCTCTGCTGTAGAATTTGCGGTGGACTTGGTGGCGATGCAGATCTCATTGACAAAGGCGTATCCCATTACCACACTTGACGTTGTCCATGCGAATTTCATTAGAGCATTCGGCTGGATACCTTGCATGAAGTGTACGTCTTCGGAAAACTTGTCTAATCCATACCACAGTACAAATACTAAACTTTCTAATATAGCGATGAAAATATTTACGAAACTCACGTAACGCCTAAAATCAAAAACCGCATATACGCCGCTATTGCCGAGTAGTGGAGTTGAAATGCCGAATATGACAATAGTACACGCAAAAGTAACCAATCCAGGGTATTTGTCTACTGTAGAAAACTTTGCTGCAAATGTTTCTAGACAGCATAAGATGATAATTACAGACGTACTCAATGCTAAAATGGCATTAGAACTGAAAACTAGAATTAGCCAGAACGATCTACTGTCAAATTCTCTAATGAGGCGGGGAGTCTTTTCAAAGATGAAAGATAGGCGAAGATTCATGATGGAACTGGGTTTGCAGTCGTATTCGTAAGCATATGGGCAAGTCATCATGGTAATCGTAGTTATAACGAACACTGTAAACATAGCGCACACCACCACAGTTATTACAACGTTGGAATAGCAAGGCGCACGAAACGATGTGCTCGAACCGAGGTTAAACGCAAGGCCTGTACCCGTGTTAAGGGTATACAGTACTTGCACTATGACGTCCGTTAGTCTACAAGAACGACTGAATAACTGAAAGTTTGTATCAAAAGCCTCTTCAAACTTTAAAACCACACCTTTCTGCATCATTGAACCGATTAACAACAGGGTGTATCCGACGACAGCCCACACCATGAAAATGTACACAGACCATTTTATGGATGATTTTCTCTTGAAACAGCTGAGGTTTACAATAACGCATGCGATGCCGGAAGCGAGACATACTTTCCAGGCTACATAATAGTAACTTCGATCACTTCCGAGTATGTAATGCCTCCAATATTGATATTCGGGATACGTATCGTACAAATTTTCGCAGTGAGGGAACGGTGCTTTTAGTTTTAAACAATCTTGATGTACGGTATAATTATCTATTGCAATGTTACAGGATTTCGTTGACCAGAATCCACACACATAATACGGTATAGGATCTTCGAAGCTTATGAGAAAGTAGTGGATCACAAATGATGTTATTGTATGGTTGTAAATTATTAGGAATATTTGCCAACAGAACTGTAAATATCCAATGTGAGATAAGCAGGCGCGAATTTTCCACACGTCGAGACAGTTACGTGTCGTAAACTGGCTAATAATGAACTCCATGTAAAGGTGAGGTATTCCAATCAAAAAGAAGACAAGCACCAACCCGATGATGTACCCGGTGGCACCTGATGCAATGGCCGCATTAGGCATAGATGTGAAGACCGACGTGCCCATTGTCTGAGATAGCAACACCATGAGGTATAATGTCCTGGATCCCCAAGGGCATTTATCATCGTGCTCGAGTGACATCTTTGTCTGTGTATCTAGGCATAAAACATTTAGTACAAATTAAAATTATAACATCACGCCAATGTATATACGGGTACAAAAGTCACAAAAATCACAGCCATCGCGAGATTTGAAGGTTCACGTATAGATTTGTTGTCAATGTAAAATATTATCTACGCTTATATTATAACGTATATATATATAATAGAACTTCATTGAAACACGTGTGAAACTAGTATTACATAAGTATGCGGATTAATTATTAGTGTTTCGTCTGATAAAATAAACTCTTCTTCCTAGCAAGTGGTTTTTTTTTACAGAATCTGTGCTTTTACGGTGTCATTTAGTCACATATTAAGGGGGAAATCACATCGATGTCGCTTCTCAAACGATAGCGAGAGAATGTAAGAATGCTCCCTATAGTAATGCAATTACTTAATAAATTTCTCGGTTAACTTCAAAAATGGCACGGAACCCGGAATCTGTGGATAATGAACAAAACCAAATTAAAAAAACGATAGCGAGCAGAAATTTTACAAAATAACAGATTTTTTTCCATTCTAGCTTGGGTAGGTAACTATTGTTTAAATAATAGAGTCTGTTTAGAAAGAGAGTGATTTAGGTATTTAAGGAGGCAACTGTGTTAAATTATCTTTTGAGTATGGAGAGCAATGAAATAACGCGCATGATCCATTTTAATCCTTTTATATTTTTTTATTAGTTCATAGTCAAACGAGGCTCTGACAGAAAGAAATCCAAATTTCCAATTATAGTTCCAATATCAGGGTATACTAATACTATTGTCTGTTTTCATTTTAATAAGTTACAACAAAATAATAAAATAGTAATTTTGTGATATAATTAGATATTTTACTATATATATACACAATTGTATCAAAAATTATAATAACAAATCCATTTTTTAGATGATATACTTTTTTTTCAAGAGAAATCATCTCTCTCTCTTCAGGTTCATCTGGACCTTGCCAACATATTATTATGTTGACTTCATGTGCAGTACGTATAGTCTCAAATAATTTCCAGATCCCCTTAAACGCTTCATGGTTCTCAAATATTATTTGTCACACCAGATTACGATATGGTATCTTTTTGGTTAGCGTTTTTCGTTTTAACACGCACTTTGTATTATATATTTTAAAACTGCTGAGGCTAGTAAGACCTTCTCTAAAGTTTGTCTTCTTTCAATACCTGATGCAGTTTTCTAAAAGTAGGTACTCCTTTTCTCACTGCATAAAATTGTCGAAGTTTGTCCCATAAAGCACATTTCAAATTTTTTTATCATATTTTTTCGATCTTTACTTGTTTTCACGCTTGATAAATGTGATGTTTCTACAAAAAAATATGATGTTTCTACCAATCCCTGCAAAAAAGTTTTAGTTTTCTATCTTATAATAACTACAATGAATTAAAATCTGATATCAAAGAGCAGATGAAATCTATAATTAAAAAAAATACACATAATTACCTGAGATAATGGCAAAATTCTATATATTTGCTGATGTTCACCACTGGAGATAGTTTATAAAGGTATATAAAATTAACATGAATCATAAATACACTAATACCAGTCGTAGCAGCCACACGCTGTTATATTTTGCTTTGCAGATCGGTAATGGGACTTTTTACTGCTTTCTCACTTGCTACTTGGCAAAGCTAAATAATATTAAATATTATTTTACTGGTTTGTTTGAAGTATGTAAATTTTACACATTTTTTTTAAAAATATCACTTATACTAATAGTATAAAGAGGATAGATTTGTATTTTTGTATGTAACGTATAAATTGATTAAAACAGGTTATTCACGTGATATTTAACACTTACGTGTTGCCGATATGAGGATCGACAATTGTTTCGGCTTCATAAGGAAGCCATCTTCAGGATCTGGAGTGCGGTTCGATCGCTGTCGCCGCCCGTTTCACACTCTAACAAATTGTCGATCCTTATATCGGCAACACGTAAGTGTTAAATATCACGTGAATAACCTGTTTTAATCAATTAATAAAAATGTGCGTGAGTTTTAATAATATTATGTAACGTATAAACTTAAAAACTACTGGACCGATTTGAAAAAATCTTTATAATCCTAATAGGCTGTAGAAGATTTTTAAAGATTAGCCGTGTGAAGCCTGGGCGGGCCTAAAGTGAAGTAAGTAGTAGTGAATAAAACGCAAAATCACTCTACAAATCAATACTATGATATGACATCTCATGATAGCTGACTTTGTAATTTTCCTAATAGCAGAGACGGATTGTCATTAAAATCTGTAATGTTAGTACAGTTCGACCGACTTCGTGAACTCTAAGAGGGCGCTGTCGGTTGAGAAACACCAAATTCTTTATCTAATTTTCGTAAGCGATTTCGTAGTTCCTTTTTCTGCCACTTCACAGATAACTTGGTTGAACTGTACTCCTTTTGGACAATTGTACTTTCTTTTCGAATAGACACTAGTGAAATTCGGGACAATAAATGAATATTGCCAAACCTAGAATCTCGAAAATTATTAAACCTCTTTGAATAATTTCACAATTTTTATTTTACATACCTATTTGTTTACTCGTAACTAAATTACATACTCAATTGTATAGTTGATTTAAGAAGATTATAAGAAAACGTACCAAATATTATCTAATACTGACCAAATGTACAATAAGCCACAAACAAGTCAACAACCAAAAAATTAACGACGGAGACGTTCTCCAGACGACATATATTGCTTATTTTAAATAGACGTTGCAATGTAAAATATTACTTGCTAAACAAGTAGGTATTTCATTGATGTTGAGATAGAGCCAATGAAAACAAATCCGAGGAGCATGAAAAATTAGATACCAAGCCAACACTGGAAAATTTTGTAAGTGATTTCTAGGAGTTACAACTATGTGAGTCCAATATAGTTTGAAATGCCTTGAACCGACCCAAAAGTGGGTTTAAATTGTGTATGGGTACTTGAGTATATGTTATTATCAGTACTTCTTGAATTATTTGTAATAAGAATTTTATTGCATTTTCACACTAGATTTCATAGCAAAAACTAGGTTGAGTCCAATAGATTATGCGCCTAAAGCTGCTTCATACATATATCCCGCGGTATTTACTCTCGAACAGGTGTATGCTAGATAATGAAAATGCAATTTGATAAACAGCTCTGTGCAGTTTCACTTTATATATCTACTCGATACGAGACTAGTAGACCAGTTCTATATAAGGTGGAAAAATCTTAATCAACTTGAACCTTACGGTCATCAATATAAAGTACACATTTCAGGAGTACTAGAATAATAAACCTATTATTTCGTAAGGCTTTCATGCTCCACTCTAGCTTGGCGTGATCGTTACTACAAAACCTATCTTACTTTATATTTTTACGAGATTTTACTCGTAAATGCCTTTATTTGCTAGAGCAATGCTGTATACAACAACCATTTTGCTTTATATTCCTTAAGATACGTATTTTATTTAATTGCTTTAGAAATAAACAACGGTAAGTTTGCTATAATATAATATCTAGCCATATCTCTCAATAGGTAGTTGTAATACGATTTTGAAGAGTACCTCTCGTTATTTAGACCATCTGCTTTCAAAATGCTGTGAAGTTTTTTTACGATCCCTATTTTCGCGATTGATTACTAACTCAAGCAATCTACTACTCATGCACCTTAAACAAATTTATGTATCTAATATCCTAAATATATATTTGGAAACAAAAACCTAGGTATTGAATATCTAACCTTTGACTAGTAAAGAAGTGAGGTTCGAGCATGAAAAAACCAAATTGCTACATTCTAGACACACCGTCCTTTATTATAAAATAAAATATTATAGTAAAATATTATGGCGGAAATTTTCAAGCAGTTTTTTCGTACTTGTAGCTATTATGAGAGCCATTTCCTACTTGATCATGATATTCGCGGAGCATCTATGGCAAATACATCACTCACCTACGATTCGCTGATGAGAAAATCACTATGGGAGAGTCGCTCGAGGAATTCAGATAAATTATCTGCGAGCTCAGTAGAGATTCCCATCTGTTGGGTGTTAAAATTAACATGGAAAAGAAGAAAATTACGTCCAATGTCTATGTTGCATCCGAAGCAGTAGTTGTTGGAAACGATGCCTTCGTAGTTGTTGACTATTGTGAATACCTGGTGCAGACTGTCCAGTTAGGTAAGTCCAACTTAAACAAAGACGTCGTTGCCAATGATGACGTATGCCTCCGGGCGTGGTTTTTAGCTGTGGCCCTTATGGACAAGAGCTGTGGGGAGAGTTATGCTCGAAGTATCTTGACGCGATAGAATCCGAATCGAGGAAATGTGCTAAAGAACAAAAGTCACATAGCTTTCAGAATTTGAAAGTTGAAATGCCACATTGCTCGACAAACCAAAGACCGATGTTCAATGATGAAATACTGTCGAGCGATCACCACATTACATTACAAGAAGACGCAGAGTTGGTGCGCCCCCCACTAGATGGACTGGTTACGGGGAGGCCTTTGTTCAACAATATACGTCTTTCAGCTAATTATGATGAGTATTTTATGTTGGCAACCAAATATTCTTGGTTCTTGTATGTACAGCGGGCCGTAAAAGGTGTATGAAGTATACACATAAGTAAATTCTATTTTCAAAACTAATAGCTCGAAAAGTGTCCGTAGTAGGTACACAGACCTATATTACCATGCTATATAAAACCGTGCGATGTTACAAAAAAAAAACCACTAGTGTGTTTTTTTTATCTATATTTAACTCCCTCTCTCTGGTCTCTCTCTGTCTCATTAAGAGGAGGTACGCGCAAGGAGTTCGATCATTCCGACCTGTGCCGCCACGCCGTGCACACCTGTCTACAGCTCCGCCAGTATCTCCCAGTGAGACCGCAATAGTCCCCGCACTATTGCCGTCTCACTCGGGTCATCGTTCCGACGCTAGTTGCAGACCAGTGCCTTGGAATACGCAGTCCTGACGAAGTTTTTGTTTTGTGTGCAGAAGCTGAGCAGCCGCCGAACGCCGAGCAACGCGAGCTACGAGCTCGCCGTGCCGTCGCGCAGAGGCGCTCTAAGACGTCAGGCATTACCACCTACCCAAGTCCCTTGTTTCGGACGAACAACATCATATCGGGCTGGTGGTCTTGTTTTGACCGCACTTTTCGGTGCGCATTTCACCACTTTACTACCCGACACAACATAGTAACAGTCGCGTAACAACACACTTTGTGCTGTTAAGCGACGTCGTTCAGGCGTGGGGTAGCGTCAGCCAAACCCGTCTGAACGATCAAATCCGCCATTTGCTGCGGTCGCAGTGTGACACCCTACGGTGACAACGGCCACTGTTGTTGTTTTGGTTTAACCTTGCACCGTGGCCTTTCCCGCTTCACGGGTCAGCCGAAGCAAGCTGGGCTCCGGGATTACTGGCCTTGGGGTCGCCCCTAGTCAACCCCGGAGTAGCGCTTAGGAGCACCCCTCTCCGCCGAGAAAAAAGCTCGGAGAGGGTACACAACTAGGGCACACCCTAGGTACACACTCCCTCTCACACAGTGAGCTCACAAGGTGTGTGAGGGAATTCAAACCCTTGATAGGGCGTCCTGAGTATTCCCCTCAGGATGCAGTCCCGTCCCTCTAACGGTGAGGTGCAGGTCCTTCAGACCTTCGCCCTCCGCCACCCCGATCTGTATGTTGCACACATGCAACTCCTCGAAGAGGAAGCGAGTGCCCGCCTCACGGACACTCTTATTGCTCCCTCCGGGACTTCAATCCCGGAGGCCAACGTCCCTCCTCTGACCCGGTCCTTCTCAGAGGACAGCCCGCTTTCGCCCGCTCCGGGCCCGGATAATAGACGCACGGTGGCAGCCCCTCCCCGTGAGAGGTCTCGCTCGCGCTCACCGATCGGGAGGCCAGCGAGCACCCGTCCCTCCATCGCCGTTGTCGAGCCCACTTCGGACTCCGAAACGGAGATGGAAGTAGATCCGAGTCGCGCCTTACGCACTGACTCGGACTCCGATAACGACGGCTATACCGTCGTTGACCGCAAACGCAAGCGTGCTCCTAAAGCCGCTAGTTGCGCAACTTCCGCCCCTCCCGCCAAGGCACCCGCTAAGGCCCCCGCCTCCGGCAAGAAGCCGACCCCCGCCCCGCGCCCCGCGTCTCCTCCCTCCGCTCCGGCCACCACTGCCGCGTCCCCTCAGGACGCGAGCGCGCGCCGCGAAAAACCGCCTCCGCCCCTGTTCATTCAGGACAAAACCAAATGGGACATGCTGTCCCGTTTAGTTTCGGATCGTGGGATCTACTATACTAATGCCCGCTCCACGCAGCAGGGCATTAAAGTCCAAGTTTCCACCATTAGCGACCACAGAGCGCTAACTAAACTCCTCCGCCACGAGAGCATAAGTTTTCACACTTATGCGCTCGAAGAGGAGAAAGTCCTCCGAGTGGTCATCCGCGGTGTGCCCAAGGAGGTACATACCGATTCGGTATGTGCCGACCTGAAGGCACAAGACTTCCCCGTACATGCAGTTCACCGCATGTACAGCGGGAAGGACCGCAGCCCCTACGATCTAGTACTCGTAGTACTAGATCGTACTCCTGAAGGCAAGGCCATTTTTAATTTAAAAAAGGTCTGTGGCCTCTCAGGACTCGATGTCCAAGCCCCATACAAGAATGGGAGTCCCTCGCAGTGCCATAACTGCCAACTATACGGGCACGCCTCCCGTTTCTGCTTCGCTCGCGCTAGGTGCGTTAAGTGCCTAGGCGATCACGCGACAGCAGCGTGCACTCGCACCCGGGATTCGCCGGACCCACCCAGCTGTGTTTTATGCGGTGCTCAAGGGCATACCGCGAATTACCGTGGCTGCCCTAAAGCACCACGAGTGAACCACAGGGTGGCAAGGCATAGGCCGACCCGTCCCTCTTACGACCGTTACCAACGGGTAAGCCCTAAACTAACGGTAGTACCTGCCTCACAGGTAATACCCGCGCCGCTCCCAGCCCGTAACGCATGGTCTAAACCACCCAGTATGGTTAAGACCGTCGCTACCGCCCGCGCCCCGGCCCGCGCGCCCGCACCCGCGCCCGCACCCGCACCCGCCCGCGCCGCGGCCCCTGCCCGCGCACCGGCCCCGGCTCGCCCCGCGCTCCCGGCACCCGTCGCCAACACCATTCGCGCGCCTCCCCGCGCCGCTTCCCGGCCTCAAGCTCCACCTATGCCATTGATGGCTGCCCCTCTTCAAGAGGCAATCAACCTAGTCAGCGATCTGGCTATGTCGGTTGACATCAATGAGGTACAAGAGCTATTCCACAAGATGCAATACGCTCAATCCCCAGCGGACGTGATCCAATACACATTGGAACACGCGAACTTACTAAGCGCCCTTAAGCGCTTCGTTCCCCAGGCCCCTCCTCAGTACAACCACTATGGGTAGTACAACCGCACGCACGAAACCGCGCTCAGTTTCGTTAGCGTCATTCAACGCTAACGGTTTCTTTAGACAACGTGACCTTGTCCACGACTTTTGTTGCACCCGCCTTATCGACATTATATGCGTGCAGGAAACCCTTCTAAAACCGGGGAAGGCGAACCCTAGGTTTGCCAATTACAGAACGGTACGTGATGATAGAGTGAACTCCCGTGGGGGAGGCACTCTTATCTATTACAAAAGGTCCCTGCACTGCATCCCCTTACCTACCCCGACTCTTGTTAATATGGAAGCATCTTGTTGCCTTCTAGCTATGACTGGTCATCAACCTATAGTCATAGCGTCCTGTTACCAAGCTTGTCAAAAGCCGATCGTCCGAGCTGACTTAGAAGCATTGTTCTCATTAGGAAGCGCCGTCCTTCTGATTGGCGACTTCAATAGTAAGCACATCCTATGGAATTGTAACGTCAACAATCCCAGAGGCATTGCACTTGAAAAACTAGTCGCAGAACTTAATTTTGACATAATTGCGCCCACTGAGCCCACTCACTACCCTCACACGGAAGACTTTCGACCTGACTTGCTTGACATGGCACTACTCAGAGGCGTAACACTCCAGTTACGCTCCATAGAAGTGGTTCACGAGCTTCACTCTGATCACCGACCCATTATACTGCGACTAGGTCCCGACCCAACAACAGACCTCCCCCGCCCCACTAAGACGATAGTGAACTGGAAGCAATTAGGCGTTGCCCTAAAGGCTATCAGTTCACCGGACCTTGACAAGATCCCTGACGACATCCTGACTAAAGATGACGTAACCCTTGCGATCGATTCGTTCACTAATCACCTCTCCACCGTAGTAGGTGCATCCGCAAAGGAGGTCATGGTGCCGGACGACCGGCGCCTTGTCATTCCAGCGGATGTGAGACGATTAGTGACGGAAAGTAAAGCAGTGACCCGACATTACGACTCTTACCCCAGTAAAGAGAACAAAACTAAGAAACGCCACTTTGAACGCATGGTTCAAAGTCGCATGTCTGAGTTGCGTGATCAACAATGGGGTGACAAACTTTCAAACCTCGTGCCAAGCCACCAGGCTTATTGGGACTTGGCGCGAGGTATGAAAGGAAGTAACTACAACGACATGCCTCCCTTATACAGACCAGTCCCACTAGTCCCAGCGTTCTTTGACGAAGACAAAGCTGAGTGCCTAGCTGATAGCCTAGAGGCTCAGTGTTCCCCTAACGTAGATCACGTTGACCAAGCTCACCTCGATTCGGTGGATGCTGAAGTCGAACGTAAAAGCTCTGTGGTCACCTCTGAACTCCCACCAATCACCTTAGCGACTTACGCTGAGGTGGCGAGACTGATCAAGGCCCTCCGACCGCGCAAATCCCCCGGTGCCGATGGCATCTCCAACAGGGTTCTTAAAACCCTCTCTCCTCCTCTCATCCATCTCCTAGTCAGCATCTTCAATGCTGCTATGAGCCACTGCTTATTCCCAGACACCTGGAAATGTGCAAATGTCATTGGCATTCACAAACCAGGCAAAAGCTCATCTGACCCCACCAGTTACCGCCCCATCAGCCTCCTCAGTGCCTTAGGCAAACTTTACGAGCGGTTACTTGCAAACCGTCTCCAGTCCCATGCTAAGGAACACCACCTTATCCCAGATGAGCAGTTTGGCTTCAGGCCCGGACACTCATGCGTCCAACAGGTGCACCGCCTCACGGAGCACATCATTGAGGGCTTTAACAAGTACCCCAAACCCCAGACAACGCTAGCAGTCTTCCTCGACGTAGCGAAAGCTTTTGACAAAGTCTGGCACAATGGCTTGATTTACAAGCTATACCAATTTGGCGTGCCAGAACGTCTTGTGCTCATCCTACAAGACTTCCTTAAAGCCAGAAGCTTTCGCTATCGCGTGGAAGGCACCCTCTCCTCCCCCCACCCAGTCAGAGCCGGAGTCCCTCAGGGCTCCGTGCTATCACCCATTCTTTTCGCGCTGTATACCAGCGACATCCCACGCTCTCAGCCTAACGTCCTATTAGCCCAATACGCGGATGACACCGCTATTTATACCACTGGGTGGCATATCAGTAGAAAGTCCATTCCCGCCCTCCAACGGGCCATCACCGAGATCGGTGACTGGTTCCGTAAATGGCGCATCGCGGTCAACCCAGTTAAAAGTGCAGCTATGTACTTTACTGAGAAGGGCCGCCCCCGTTACCCGCAACCTATAACTTTGTTCGACCAACCCATCCCCTGGGTTAGTAAAACAAAATATCTCGGAGTCACCCTTGATCGGAATCTCACCTTTAGCGATCATATAACAACCGTCCGTAACAGAGCGGCCTTTGTAATGGGTCGCCTTGGTCCCCTGATTCGCAAAGAGAGTAAAATGTCTCTTAGAAATAAGAAGACACTTTACACTGCCTGCATCCGCCCCATCATGACTTACGCATCAGTAGTGTTTAGTCATGCTAGTGAGGCCCATCTCCATAAGCTTCAAGTCATTCAAAACCGTTTTCTTCGTAGTGCAACCGGCGCTCCGTGGTATATCCGGAACACCGAGTTGCATTGCGACTTAAACCTTCCCTCTCTAGCGCAGTTCAATAAGGACTGCGCCCGCCGATACTTTGATCGAGCGCCCCACCACCCGAACCCATTGGTTGTCCAGGCATCGAACTACTCGACTGCCTCTTCTATCCCATTTTTCAAACCCCCCCGTCGCCGACCACGGCAGGTATTAGACGACCCGGATGACCCCATCGCAGCCATTACGTTGGCAGCTTTAGCGTTATCCGCAAGTCGTCGAGGTAAAATCCCCAGGTGTGAGGTAATCAGAGGTCACACAATCAAACACCGAGCTCGCCGGCGAGCTCGAGGCAAAAACAAGGTCACGATAAATTGCTCTCCAAATAGTCAAAGAGTATTATTCAGTAGGGCCCAATTGTGCAACACTGCAGTTGCACAGAGGCATTTTGCTCCGATCCCCCCCATGTCTCTCGACAGCGAGACAAGCCGAGGTCCGAACCACAGTGGTGCCCTTGAGCTCGCTGTCAACCCCTCCTATAATAGCGGTACGTTTTCGGCGTCCGCAGGAGACGGAGGTAGAAAGCGCTTTTCGCCTTCTACGCCCGTCTCGGGAGAAGTGCCTTCGGCACTTCTCCCTCCCGGGCTATTGTAGGGCCAGGCCCTCGCCCAAAACCCGGTGGAGCTGGACGACCGCACAGGCGGTAGCCAGCATCTATGTCCTCCCTAAAAAAAAAAAAAAAAAAAAGGAGTTCGATGCGACAGTGCTTCCTCGGTGACATTATTTTATGTATAAAAATTACAGATAAATTGTAGTGTATTATACCTATAGTATATAATTACAAATCATAAGTATTTTCGTCAAAATATTATTTATTTACATAAAACCATGAAGGTCGTTGATATAATTCGAGTTTACTTTTATATTAAGTTGTAAATACACAGACACAGGTTGGCCTAAAATTAGCTTAGTATCCAAATTCTCAAAGCAATAACAACCAAAATTAGAATCACTAGAAAGTAATCGTGGTGCTACTTGAAATTGCGAAGCAAATTGGCACCCCGATTTAACGGCATCGTAAAAACATAGTAGGAAATGCAAAAGTGGTTCGACAAGTGGCTTTAAAACGATATCAGGGAAAAATATGCATCTTTTATTTACACTAGCATTTTTATCTGTGAACATTATCTTATCATTATTTCTGCAATGTACCGGCGAGCAGATAACTCGAAAAACTGTATATTTTGCCAACCCCACCTTTGTTTGCTGACCCATATACAGGTCTTGGTTAACTTATTTTTTGAAAATGAAACTGGTACATGACGTTACACGAGCATCGTCGTACTGGAACCTATCAGAGAGATAACTAAGGTTTTTACGATAGTTTTAGTATTAATAGTCTTAACTATGAAATTATTATTAGCTTTTATTTAAGAACTTGTAAATAATTAAAGGTAAAATCAAAATTGTTATCGAAGACAACAAAGAGAAGTCGGTTAAGTCCAGATCGAGCATAAAAGGATAGAAGTAGATCGTAAATTAATAAATTATCGTAAGGTGAAATAAAGTGTATTTGTAATTATTTTGAATTTCCGTAGGTGAAGGCCAGCCTGACCTGTATGTAACGTAGTATATAACATAACATAGATAGTATGTTATATAAACCTGGCAATTTCAGTTCAATTGTGAAATATCAAGAGGGCGATGACTCCACTGAACATGCTCTTAGAGTAGCTGAAATTAGTTACGAATAGAGCAGACAATTTTTCGCAGTATAGACTATAGAGACCACCAAAAATTTTACTGAAGCGCTAATTCAGTGTTATGCTCTTTAATTCTCCCACCTACCGGCTAGGTAAAAAACGATATTTCATCACCTAACAGCAGCTCATACCTGAGGTATAGGCATCTTATTAAGCCCAAGGGTAAAGGGGGGCCACAATGTGGCATGTTACGTGATGATACTAAGTTATTCCGTGCGGAAAAAACATATTTAGCTATTTCAAATTTTCATAGACAATGTAGAATTAAGTTCAAAGAAGGGTTAGTATTAAAATTTAAATAAGTAATAATTGACATATTTACGACACTGTGTTGTCTACTGTTGATTTTATCTAATTGTAAAAACGTATAAGTTTTGATAAGGGAAGTCGATGATAAAATTCTATATATAATAACCACATACAGGAATTTCTAAATAATCAATCTTTGGTTTACCAAAAATGCAAACTTTTATTTAAACTTTTACACGTCTAATGAAAATAGGGTTATTACCTTCCTAAATAATAATGTACAACTTTGAAAGCAAGTGATTTATAGAAGCAATCAATGTAGAATATAAAACGGATAAAGAAATAATTCCTATATTTTACGACGCAAGCCTAATTTTGCATACATTACGTATAAAATTTACTATTCAGGAAAGTAAAGTAAAATATTGTTATTTAGCATTTTTAGTACGCTACTACTGTAATCTCTTTTATAGAATTGCATTTAATATACAAACGTAATAAATGAGTTTGACTCCGCATATTTACAGAGTTAATTATAATATCACCTATATCTGATCGTATCACGCAGGTGCTTTTGAACAGAATACTTACCCATTTAAGACAATTTGACCACACATGAAAGATAAATTTAATGAAGATGGTACAGGACACCATAAATAACGTTTGAAGACGAAAATGAACATTTCAAACCACAGTTTCACTTTGGGTTTTTTTTACTCACCTAATGTGCAGCTATATTCTACTTTATCGAAGTGTCAGTAGTGGTTAGCTGCCAAACATTTTCTCATGATCCTTATGCAGCGCATTTTTCCCTTAATCTCCTCACCAAAGATTTCATCACAGTTTCATGTAAAGGAACAATCCTTTGATCGGACGGACATATCCTCTGATTGCAACTGTATTTGTATCAGACATGCCAAAGAATAACATATCTTTGGAAGACTAAATTCAAATTCTAAGGAATTGGATAATTATTTTAAGTCCAGGCAGTCAAAAATAATTCCCACGCTAGCTCCGCCCATGCGGCGCAACGATCCCCGCTGCACCGAACGACGCGATGTGCAGCGGCGCACGCGTCTCGCTTATAAAAATATTTGTGTACTTGAAATTAGATTCGCGAACACAGATACCATTGAGACGATTTCAACTTTTTTTATAATCTTATTTACGTGACGCATTTCGATACATAAAGTAACTTTGTATATACTGAAATTGATGTCACGTTTGTATTTTTATCAACATTACTAATATTTCTTAGTAAGAAATTGATTATTTGATTTACTTTCCAAAATTATTCTTACGGTCGACAGTAGCTTATAAAACTAAAGCCAAAAGTTTTACTTTTTACAATATGATCATGTCTGCTCGACTTTATTGGTATATATTATTATGTATGAATCTATTGGTATATATATTATTCATATTTAACTGACTTCGCAAAAGAAAGAGGGTTCTTAAATTGACTTGTCTATTTTTTATTTTATGTTTGACCACACATAACTTTTTTACTGAACCTTACAATCTTGAAGATTATTTATTTGCTAGTACAGTTTAACTCTTAATTGGTTTCATTTTAATTTCATCAACATCGGTCGAACGGTTTGCCAGTTACAGTCAAACTTACTAAAAAGTAATTTGCCAAAATGCCTTGACGATCGCAGTGCTTCTAGCAACGAATGTAAGTGGCAATTATAAATATAGATGAAAGTTATTGTTAAATAGTGATAAAATCTATAAATAATATGTGAATAATAATCTCTCTAGTAAAGTCTGTAGTCTATCAAATAACCTGTCTAAGTCAGTTACATGAGCACAAAATTGAGATCATATTGCACCGATATCAACCAGTTAGTTACCAGACTTTTTAATTAAAAAAATTGTTTTCAAGTCTTTTTTTTCTTTGCTATGTTGTTGTGTCGCAGTCTCTGTGTTTATAGAGAAAACATATTGCACCAAACCAAAATAAAGTGAGACAAGGGTCGGAATATGATGATGGTACATATCAGCCCAAACGGCACGATATATATTGATAAATGGGGGGTGTTTTTAAATTCTCCGTAGTAACGAAAGTGATTTCTACTGATTAAACTTACTACAAAAATTTCATTACCCCTTGGCGTGGACGATAATTTACGAATGAATCAACATTGTTCTCAGTATCTTGGAATGCGATTAATCAGATTACACATCATTAGAATAAAGTAAAATACCATCAAATTGAATGAGCATAACATTATATTATATTCGGTGAATATGGGTACAATTGACCTGAAATAAATGGATTTGATTTGATTAAATGTTAGTCGTGGCCAATATATTTTACCATGACTCGTCATACAAATATGAATTATAGTTTTTCATAACTGTGCTACGGTACACGTTCCCATAATAATATAAAGTAGGTTGTTTTTTTATTGCTATCATATAATTTTTAACTATTAATTACTAATGTTGAAAATATGTTCGTATACATCCTATTACGTTTTATTTTTCAGTTACACTGGTGAACAGAAAGGTGTTATTTTACTACCACTCTGCTTTTAGATACCAACTATGGTAAAAATTAGATAGACCAACCAGATATAGATCTAGCCACTTCTAAACAGCAGGATAAGATTTTTTACCAAACTTGCAGAAGAGTCTATATACGCAATTGTAATGGCCTTAAACTTAGGGTTTTTAAAAATAACACAACTGCAGAAACATTGTAGACAACATGTTATACAAGCTTCTTTTAATGCAACATGGCAGATAAGTGAGAGAGTGAGTGGCACTGGAACAGGTGACTAAATTAGACATTTAAATAAAAACAGTGGATTCTTAGATTGTTAGTAAGTGGTTATAGACAAATTAAGTTAAGATGTATATAAATTAACAAAAATTCATTTATGAAATAAAAAATATATTATTTTCAATTTATACAGTATTAATGATTATACAGAATTAATGATATGCAAAAGTGTACGTGAGAAATAACGAGTATCGGAACGGAAAGTCAAGTTTTTTTTCAAGTTTGCAGTCCCCCCGATCGTCACCCTGTGACCACGATCACTGCAAAGTGTTTGAAACGTCAGGACAAAAATAATGATAAATATACGCGATTTAAACCGTTAAATGTTGTTTAATTACTATGTGTAACAATCGCGAAAACCTAAGACAACATTAAGTCAAGTCTTCTTTTTATGGCGGGAGGAAGTACTGAAGCATTTGCACTTTGATGTTGCAAGTCACCCTCGACAGCCTCCTCTTGATTTTATCTTTTTCTAGAAGTATCCGCATATTCTTGATCCCGGATCAGTCTTTTCTTACGGTGGTGGGGATCGACCAGCTCGGGCAGAAGGGAGTTCATATAGAATGTGACTAGTTTTGTCTCCATTTGTTTCGTCCAAAATTCTTCATCTTTTTGTAGAATTTCTATTTTTAATTTGTTGTCTCCATACTACACGGCAAATTAGCATTTAGTTATATTACAAATGTTTTTTTTTTTTTTTATGCCTGAAAGGTTACCTTTTGACCACTATCTCACCTGTTGGTAAGTGATGATGTGGTCGAAGATGTTGTTCAGGCTAACCTAGAATTACTGGCTCTCAAGGACAGCTGCCGGAACACACCGTTAGGTGCTTGGCGACAGATTTTCTACTTGAGGGTGGTAGCTAGCCAGGCGGGCATTCGCAAAGTGCCCTACCACCATGCAAAATGTGCATTTAGCCGTCAGTTTGATAATATCAATCAGATTTTTGATTGATATATATACCTGCAAAATACATTTTACAGACAATCAGTTACTTGAAGCCTTCAGAAAAGCAACTGTACATTTCTGTTTGTCCGACAATCAATTTCGCACAATTTGTAATATAATTTGTAAGGATAAATTTCGGGAGAGCAGTCGAATGACACCTGTCAAAAATCCAAAATGGCGATTTCAACACGGCCACCATACAAAAAAGGGGTGTTGGGAATATGAATAAATGAATTTAAATACATAAATTCAAATAATTCGCACGTCAGATTTTTTGCACGTCAAGAGTACAACATCGCTCTTTACCATCTATCTAATACCCTAATAACCGAAAAGGGGGTGAAGGCAAGTATAAAACGTATCAACGATGGCATTCGCAAAGGAGTTTTGCTTCAGATAGGAGGCCGGCCATAAAATTTAAGTCTTACTCCGCACAATTATGTCAATGCGTTGTCTTTTGTGTAGGTACTCAGAAAATATATTGTTTATACCGATCCTACAGAGGTGTGACAAGTGCAGGGCGATAATAATGTAAAGTTTTTTTTTCAGTGTAAAAAAGAAAATTTCATTGTATTTATACATTTATACGTTATTTTATTTAATTTTACCTGCTGCTCTGCTATGGATAGGTCAAAATAATTTTTAGCCTAATATAGGTAGTATATAAAATATTTCCTTTACGAAATTTCCTGTGAATAAAATTTGCAAATTTAGCAATACTAAAGTATTATGTTCAAAGAATTACTCACTTATTTTCGTGTAGTGGAAGAACAGCCTAACTTATAATATGAGATGGCGACTCCGACAGTTCTCCCTGTTCCGAGTGATCTCGACTGATTTATTATTTTTTTTCCTGAGAAAGAAGGTGCATTTTTGAGCACAGTCTTTTTTATTATACGAGTATATACACAATCTATTTATTCCACTCTATTATTTTTGTATAAATCGATACTTATATGTACATGTCTAAGTGATAAAATGTATATTTAAAAGTACCTATGCAGGTGACTTTGTAGATAATCTCTTGAATATATACCTACTTGCCTGATTCTGAATATTCTTTCATTGATATAAATCTACATCTAGTCTTGAGGGACATAAAGAATGTTCGATGTTTTATTGCGATATACCTACCCACCAAACCAAATGCTTTGATTTGCTACGCTTGTGTTATTATTATTTAGCAACACTCAACTCCATTTACGGTTGAACGGCAGCTGTACTTTAGAGCCAGATAATTTTAGTTTACACCTGTTTGGCACCTTCAACCACATCACTTACCATCAGGTGAGACCATAATTATACATATACCAGATATTATTATAGTACCCTACTAATCATACTTAGATTAGTACGACATATAGTTATTTTACAGCTCCATTACAGTACTATAGGAAACCTAGTTGGTATAGAATCTCTTAGTTCTGTCGAGATAGTATGTTTCATGAATAGAATAAACACAAACGAATATTAAATTTGCATAGGTGCAATAGGTAAAAAAAAACTGAAATATTATACGCTTTTGCCTCTCTCATAATTCTTGCAAAGTCTTTGTATCGACTCTTCTGCTTCCTTTTTTTATTTTTTAGTTATCTTTATTTCCCATATTGATTGATATACCTACCAAGATACGTATTTATACTGCTCAGGTGATAGCGCGCGAGCGACAGGTCCACGTCCAACGGCGCACAGCGCGGCACTGAAGGACAGCTCTTACGCATTGATTTTATTTCGTAAGCGTAAGCTAATAAGGTTGAACATCGAATCTTCCGATTGACCGTAATCCTGCACAGAACTAAAGGTCGTAAGTCTAAAACACAATTTAATTTATTATGAGAATACTAATAACTCTAGGTTAATTTTACTTTTACAGTGGATAATAAACTACATTTCCTTTCTATGTGTATTTATTATTGATATGTAACTGACGTAGTTTCCAAGAAAAATCCAATAATTTAAAGAAAAGGCTTCATTTAAAAAAATTAAAACTATCGAGTAAATTTCTTTCAAATGTGTTTCTGTCTTAACAACGGATAGAAAAAGGTTTGAAAATCAAATATTTAAGTTAACGTGTCGATTGCATATTTAGGTTGGTTAAAAAAACTAGTCGAATGAGAGTATTTTTTCCGCAGCCTCGTCTTAATATAATAATGTAAAATAACTGCAATGGTTTTCAAGACGACAAATGTTTATATAAATAAATATATATTATATTTACAATTAAAAGTATGTTTGTATAATTAACCTTTATTTTTTATAAATAAATGGTTTTGATCTTGGCATGTGAGAAGATTTATAATAAAAATCTTAAGATAATTATTATTGACGGAGTCTGCTTCTCTCGAACATTTTACTAATATCATCCCGATTAGAAAGGGAAAATTTACAAATAAGGTTGACTGGTAATTTATTGTAGATTAATTATATGGGTACCTTGTAATAAGTATTTATAAATTATTTCATTTGAAAGTAAAATATCTACTGCTACAATGAATTTGGGTATTAAAATGACTTTTTATATAACTAAATATATTCATAAATAAACGGTCAAATTCGTGTCGGGCCAAGCTCAATGTAGGTTTCCGTAGTAGCCCGTTGTCATAATATAGAATGATTTTGTAGTTCTTTATTCTCCTCCGCTTACTTCCTACTAAATCTAAAAAATTAGAGTACGATTGCCGCCAAAATATCATTTCAATTGTAATTTGAAAATTAAACAAAATTCATCTGTGAATTCTATAGGTACTCGAATGAAAACGTAACGATAGCGCGATTCAGAATCCGTTGGTACTTTGCCATCTAGCGGCGGCTTTGTGACACACAAAGAATAATTTGTGAGTACGACATAGGTTGAAGGTTCAAAAGTTATTTAACCATTTAAATAAGTCCTATTAATAGATTGCTGTTTAGTCTGTGCCTAGATATATAAGTATTTAATGGTAGTTCGTGAACTCACTTTTATTTCTATTTTATAAATATTTTTTCTCGGCGAACATCTTTGACCGAGTTCAGAAATTCACTGAAAATTAGTGTTATAATTGCACCTTAACAGGTGTGGCCATAACTCATACCAAGTTCAAATCTATAATATTGTTTGTAAGAAATTGTATGTCATTTAATTTATTTTCTGTAGCAATTAATAATTATTCAATTCTATTCTAAAATATTTGATATATAATATGAAAAAGTATACATATTTTCTTGTTCATTATCAAATGAAAATATGGAATGGGGTGTTAAAGACAATAGGATTGCAGTGATCGCTTTGCACAAAGTGGGTATAGAGTCGTTGGTCATATTCCAGACACTTCAAAAGCTTGGTATCAGCCGTATGTTCGTATATCGTAATATCAACAGATACAACAACACTTCCCCTGACAAAGACCATAAAAGATCAGGGCAGCCGCGTGCTGTTAGAACTGCAAATACTGTTAAAGACAGAATCAGTCGAAATCTCATTAGGAAGCAAAAATATTATGATACCTCAACAATAACCTTATTGCAAGAAACGAAGATTCCCGCTAAGAAAATGTCGCGTATAACAAGACCTGAAGCTCGGTGATTATGGTCGATATACAGTACATGTCCTATATCAATCTTTACAATTAAAGAGAGTGGACCGATCAAAATGCCTTCTGTCGCGATACGCAGGTGGAGGGCACAAAAGTATTCTCTTTACCGATAAAAAAATCAAGTGTTTAAGAATTGAAGTGCATTACAATCAGCAAAATGATAAAGTGTACGCTCACAGTTCTAAAGAAGCTGCTCAAGTAGTTGGAAAGGTACAACGTGGTCATAATTCTGCGTCAGTGAACATCTGGTGGGGCTTATTAAGCCGTCACAGAGCTACATTTTTGTGAAAACTCCAGCCAAAGTGTATCAAGAGACAATGTTGGATCGTGTTCACATCTCTCAGCAATACACTTTGTTAAAATGTACCTTGCTTTTCCAGTAAGACTGCACCTAGTCACAAGGCATGAACGATACAAGCCTGGCTTGAAGCCAATGTTCCGGACTTTATAAGAGCTGAAGACTGGCCCTCATCTAGCCTAGTCATCAACTCTTTAGACAATAAATTAAGGCCAGTTTTAAAATACATGACTTTTATTTGTTAGATTAAATTTTCAGTTTAAAGTAATTATTCTAAGGAGTTTATATTTGCTACAAAATTATCCAACACCCAAGTTCAACGACTATTACTGCTATAGTAATAAATTTATCTCAACTGCTATAGTTTTCATTTAAAGTTTATGAACTGCGCAATCATCATGATTTTTTTCAAATTTTTCAAGCCAGCAATTTAGCTAATATTTATATGCTTAACATTTCATAAATGGAGCGTTAAATCGAAATACAGTATTAGCAACCCCTAAGTCATTTTAATAGACCTATTCAATGATACTACACACGACGAGATAGACGACCAAAAAAATAATTCATCCCCACTTCACATGTAGGGGAGCTACCCTTAAAACAAATATGTTTCAAAATTTTATTTTACCACTTTTTCGGCGTAATTGATATACATATTCATACCAAAATGTCGGTTTTCTGGCACTAGCAGTCTCTTAGCAAAACTCGGACAGACGGACATGACGAAACTATATGGGTTCCTTGTCAGTACTACGGAACCCTAAAAAGATGTCACTAATTAAGATATTATTAGTCATGATCAAGAAACTTATTTTTGCTGACAAATGTAACTTAATAAACCAAGACAATCATGTTGTTCATTCGAGATATTTAAACAAACGAGTATGTGTAGCAAACGAAGGCGTTTATATTTTTCAGGTGTATAGTACACACAAATTCAACACCTACTTTTTATTAGTAATGCGAAGTGTCAAAAATTTTAATGATTTCAGCATAGTTTTGTTATTATCCTTAAGTGAGAAGGTAGCCAATAAAAAAAGGTGTAACGTATACTATATAGCAAATGCGGTTGCATCTCTATACCTACCTTATCAGGTACAAATAAGTATATACGATTATTTTCTCAATTTTTCAAAGAAACTGTGCGTCAAGAAAATTGTTAGTTTCATACCATTTATTCAACGAGTTCGATTAAAAACTAAACTAGTTAGGTTAATATAATAAGTATTGTTTTTTTTATTGCTGATACCTTCGCCTTTGACCATTATCTCACCTGATGGTAAGTGATGATGTAGTCGAAGATGTTGTTTAGGCTAACCTAGAATTACTGGCTCTCAAGGACAGCTGTCGGAACAGACCGTTAGGCGGGCATTCGCAAAAATGCCCTTCCACCATGCAGTGAAGCTCAAGCCCGCGGCGGGATTCGAACCATGGACCTGCTGCGTGGCAGTCCATAGCCAAAGCCACTGAGCTATCATTGCTTCAATATTCTATAAAATATTTGTAGAAAAACAGAATATAACATTGCTCGTATTAAAATTATATTGCCAATTTGAACAAAATTTCTCTAAGGACTTAATTTGTATATAAAAACTTTCATATAAAAATACCATACATATTATAAAAAGAAATATAGTCAATACATATGAAATTAACGATTTGTCGACTGGCCACTTTGATCTTAAATATTGTTGTGCGTAAGGTACCTTACAATACACATACTATGAGAACAGCATCTTGTTGTTCTTACACAGTGGAATGTAGACACTTTCTTGTAGAGAAAAAGAAAGAAATTGTCACCTGAAGAATCGCACCCGAAGATTTTATTTATTCTGGCTCCCATAACTTTTGAGCAAGGAAATCAATGAAATACCTATAAAATAGTGAAAGTAAGGACGTTTATAATAATGGTACTAAGAAATATTGACGTCAGGTAACTTACGAAAGACATAGGCATAGGTACTGTACTGACCCTACTTCAGTTGAAAGACGATAACTGAAAAGCCCATTTATTCAGGTAGTGTTAAAATACAAGTAATAATAATTTTAATTAATAATTAATTAATTATTAATATTTATATTATTAATATTTAATAATAATACAAGCTTTTCTTAATCCGTAGTTCAAGTTGTTTATGAAATAAATAATATCACGTAAAAATACATGACCACGTAATACCAAACAAACGACACGTAAAAAATTTACAAAATTGAAATTTATGACAGTTATATTATAAGTTGCACCAAATAATGAAGAACATTGAAGTGGTCAGAAATTCGTTTTACATCGCAAGTCTCAAAAGCAAGTAAAGTCGTGTTGGCTTATCACAAAATAGTATCTTGAACAAACAGCGGAGCCGGGGCCACGACTATTGATTTTGACTGATATAATCGCATGCCTTGGTCCTACAATGCAGCCCAGCAAGGAGTCGCGTAGATCTACTATCAAAAATCTGTTACAGTTACTCCACGACACTTGATCCTTCACAAGCGTTTAGTGAAACATTATCAAAGCATATCTTGCTTCGTTTCCCGCAAAAAAAACTTGGTAGGACATTCTATCAATTTGCAAATACATATTAGAAGATGTATTTTTACCTTGATTATTATATACTCAAATTTGCGTTATGGTCTTGTATGTGCTAATGTCTCCCTTGCCAATTTCCACTTTGTTTATTACTAAGTATGAGCTCTAGTTTCTGTTTCAGGATGGATGATATCTTCAAAGGTCGGCCATTTATTGGAATCAAAATGACGGATCGGCTCCAAAATGTGATCACAAGACTTGGTTGTCAGTGAAAGTAGCATAACATACGAGTATTATTGATATTAATGCACCGTATCTATAGACGACCAATACACAGTTAATTTATTTCTAATTTTAATTTGGGGACTTAGTCTAATCCTATCAGTTATTATACAGTACAGTATCTCGTGCTATTCTGAGCAAATTATTTGAAAGGTTGTCATTTGTCATTGTGCATGTGCAATGGACATAACAATAGGGGTTAAATTATGAATTAGCCATTTTGGCTTAGTGTATTTTTGGATTAAAGTTTCAAGCTCTAAAAACGAATATTGACACTAAACCATTGTTAAAATTGTTTTATATTATTTGATAGCTTAAATGGAAACTTAGTAAAATTAGATTAGGTCACTTTCAAGTAAGTACGAGTACCTACCGACGTAGTTGTAACCGAGCAAAGATGCATTATGACAATATTGCATTCTGTTTGGAGATGATAGGACTTACAAAGGCACTGTGCATTTTTGATATTCCTTTGCGTAGTGGAAACTACCACAGATACGAGCAAGAACTGTGTCTGGCCTATAAATAATGATGAATTGCAAGCAACGATGGGTGCGTTAAGTGACGAAAGGAGGTTATTGTACATGAGAAAACAATGTTCTGAGTTTACTAACCTTCACGAATCTGTCTCACGACTTTTTGCAATATGTACCTATATGAGAACATTAAAAATGAAATACAAGGAAATTAAATACATTACCTACTCTATATTGAGCGCTTGCTGCCTCTCCTGCTATGTCTGGCGGGCTGAATTATATTTCAATTTCTGAGTTAAAGCTCATTTTTGATCATTAACACTGAACACACTATGATAATCACGTCACACAGAAATTTTGGAATCTGAAAATCAGTATAGAGAATTTTCAAAACGCAACAAGCGTTGTTTTCGCGCCTATAGACTGTATAGACACTATAGACCAAAGAGTATCTGAAAAAGAGTTTTTTTACTAAAGAGACATTTACAATTGTATGAAAATAAATAATAGAATACATTCATAATGTAATTAAATGTGATTTGTAATAATTTTGATAACTAGTAAAACGACACGATATAACATATAGGCACTACCATCTATCTGTAATTTTATAAACATTTATCACCATGATGGTTTCATCTTATCGAACTCCTTGCGTGTGAATCTAAAGGAATTGAAGTGAGTTAAAAAAAAGTAAATCACTTTAGTGTGTGTTTTTTGTATCACCACACGGATTCTTAAAGCGTGAGGGATAACTTACTTTTTCAACACACTTGCTCATAAAGTGGCCCTAATTTCACCACAATTAGGCACACATCTGTAATCAAACTGACTTTTTCATGGCTATTATTTTAGAGTTTTTTTATACCATTGATTGAGTTCCTAGAAAAGTTTTGACTCAAAAAAGATCGTGTTCGGTACAAATAAATTCATGTACCATTTTGTTTTGTTTGCTCATTTCATACAACTTCGTATTTAAATAAATAGTTTCAATTTGTACATGTTTAATAAATAAAACTTTTACTCAAATATATTTATTATTTTCTCTGTAATAAAGAAAACTTTTAATTGTTCATTGTGTACGTGGCTAAAATGCTATCCGCGAAAAGCCAATAAAAATAAACCTCATTCATTAGTCTCGCATTGCGCGCGCATAGTAAAACTGATTAATTTTTCCCACCATTGCGAAAATTTTTCACAACACGTTTTCACTATTGAAATTAAATTATATTTTAATGTTATTGTCTTCACAAGTGTGTTCAAGATTGAAAAGATTGACATAAATTCATCCACACAATACGATTAATATCAGTAACTCATTTGCTCCAAATTGGAAAAATAAAAACTCGAAAATGTGACATTTTATGATAAAGATCAAGTGCATAGAAGAGCACGCATTAAAGTTGGCCATGTTTTATGAGTACAGGTACAGATTTAGATATAAAGGGAATTTGGATAGAATCGTGAAGTGGTGAAAAGTGGATTCTCTGCGATAATCGCAAGCAAAAATTCCAGTGGCTGAATCCTAGATCAAAACCTTATCAATTCATTGCGAACCTCAGCCATACAATAGTAATGGTACCTATTTGGTGGTCACTTCTTTGTGTAATTCTCCGTAAGTATAACTTTTTGACATTCAGTGTAGGTACTTATCAAGAATAGCAGATATCACCATCCTGCATTAAAAATCTGTCGCCCAGCACCTAACAATGCGTTTCGGTAGCAGTTCCTGAGAATGGCCTATCAGATGTGAAAAAACAATTGAAACGTTTAAAAGTTATTGCAGAATTTTTTATTAATTTTTCAATATCGCATATTCTGCGGAATACATTCCAAAATTACTAGAGGAAAAATTCAAGTCGTGTGCGAAATTCAAATCCAGCACATAATTAGAAATTTGCAATTTTGTAATTATGGCAGAACTCACAGAGAAATGACCCCGAGTTTTCTGATCTACGCCATTATTGCTTCAAGATAAAGCAAGACTTCACTAAGCTCTAATATTAGTTTTACCGTTACAAGACCAACAATTTCAAATAATACTGCATTTTCTGTACCTAGTCCCAACCAATTTCATTAAGAGTTAATATTTTCTGTTTCGAGAAATGTAAATAATTTCACGCAGACAATGGCAATGTACAAATTGCTTATTTTAAGTTTCCGTACTGCAAGGGTGATAGGGAGCCCTACTATAAGGCTGCGCTGTCCATCCGTCCTTACGTAACGAGTCTAGCTCATAAATGGCAATAAGTTAATAGTCTAAAATATTTATTTTTTGTGTACAACTTTGAACAAAAGCCAATATTGGACTAGAAAATCCATAAAATATGTTTTCCTGAAAACTCCAAAACATAAGACGTACCTAGCGGAAATATATTTTCCCTTGAATGAATTGTCATGGTGTAAAGCTCACGGAGTAGGTAGAGTTTAAATATATTTTTAATTATATTTTTACATTTGTCCAGGTTTGTAAATTTTTGACCATTTTTGTTACAAGGTCCACCTCTTCCCTTTGAAGCAGTGGTGGCTCAGTGGCATTGGCTATGGACAGCCACGCAGCACATCCATGGTTCGAATCCCGCGGCGGGCTTGAGCTTCACCGCATGGTAGAAGGGATTTTTGCGAATGCCCGCCTGGCTAGCGACCACCCTCAAGTTGAAAATCTGTCGCGAAGCACCTAACGGTGTGTTCCGGCAGCAGTCCTTGAGAACCAGTGAAATTACAGGCACATGAGACTTAACTACTATGTCTCAAGGTGACGGGCGCAGTGCAATTCGTCACTTGTGACGAAATGCATTTGTTATAGGCAGAGGTAACCGCTTAACATCAGGTGGGCCCTCGAGCTTATTCCGCCACAATAACATTAAAAAAGCTCAAATACCTAACTAGTTAAGAATCTCAACTTCGATATCAGAAATCTAACCAACGAATACTGAAAAAGCTGATTTGTAATATAGCTTTGAAGCTGTTAAAAAACGAAATTGGTTTTCCTTTAACGAGATGTTGCAATGAGGGACCCAAAGCAAAATTCGACGTGCGCATGGTCTGTTTTTTTTCATTGTGAAGCTTGCTTTCTTCTACACGTCTTGTTAACGTTATTTTTATTTCAGTTTATTTAGGTATAAGAAATGCCTTAGTGTAATTGCAATTTTGCAAAAATATTGTACTTATTAGGTTAGAACCAGATTGGTGTTAAAGATTATTATAACTTTAAGACCAATCTGACGTAAGTCCAGCCAGAAAACTATTCGTGCCTTATCTAGACGCAATCATTTACTTACAACGACGTCAATAATTATTCTGATTTTCTTATCTTTACTACAAGTATAGTGCAGATCGAAGCCAGCCAGCTAGCTCTCTAAGCCCAAAGGTAAATGTTACTAAAAGTAAGTAGGCATGCAAAGCTTGTGACACCGTCTTACGTGCTTGTGGTTCACCGCTGCTTCATAAATCGCCTTCTAGTTGTTATCATTCTCGATTTAACATTATATCATCTTGCTTAAGAGCAGAGAGCAGCTGTTCAAATATTCTATGAAACTATTTCATTATCATATAATACGTTTTAAACGTATAAATGATAATAATAAACACAATGAAGTGAAATACCGAATACCTTTAAAGAGAATTGAAATCGTGACTTGTTGTCAGCGAAAGGCAAAGTAAACCTAAATACGTTATAGTCACAGTCTAATTTGCATCGTGCTCGTGCAAGCTAACATTTCACTATCAGTAATGCTATCCTTCTCTGGTAGCGAAGGCGTGATTCGCTACTTCAAACAAAATAACGTAACGAAGTTGTGGGAAATATGGCTGTCCTTGTTTAGCATAGGCGACCTATGACCTAAGTATCGATTCTGGTGAATGTGGCCACGGCGGCAAATCGATTAATTATCCAGTCCAGTACCTACCGCTACATAGTTCAGCTGAACAGGTAATCTCGGTATGCCGTCTATGTTCTTATCGCATTGTAGATGAATATATATTATTTAAGTGACTATTATTTTCGTTTTCAATGTCCATTACAATTGGATAAAACACAATGCAGGTCACAATAAGAGTTTTTAAAACATCAGCCTAGCTGAATAATTACATTTAAAAAGTTTTACACCGACAATTTTCCAATTGACCGTTTGAGAACGAATGCTTCTTCCCCCGAGATTCCAAAAACGAGGAATAAGTTTAGGATGTGTGAAGTTTGGAATGCTAGTTAGTTATGTAGACTGTGCAAATTAATTTTCGGTAACTAATCACTAATCATCCTAGAACATTCCGCATCACAGCACTGAACAGGGCTAAACTACTGTGAGAAAGAACAAAGATAACACGCATTGTATTTTTTTAAGTCGATTAGTGCGTAAAATATTTCAATCTGATTATGTGTAAATGGCATCAAGAAGATTGTCGACGAAAACTTCCATCTTAATTTATTTACCTATCATCATAATTCTGATAGTTTCCATGATTCCACATTAATGTTTGCAAATTTCACAAGTTTATTACCAATAAATTGACTCTTTATTGGTGACTTTGGCACTTATGAATTCGTTAAGTATTGTGAAATCATCGTTAAGTTTTAGAAAATACTCGTACCTGGCAATCTGGCTACAATAACTCAATCAACGGATAATAAAGAGAAAAAACAATTTTAATAGCTTCAGCTCAAACTACCAAATCGCAGCAAAGGTACAGAGGACCTATAATGTTAGACCTCTTTGAATTATAACGCAATTTTGTAAAGCAGTACAAATCACAGAAAATCTCGATCACATCGATCGGTAACGCAGCATAATTTTAGTTTAGAAACAATAATTTATCATTTTACAACTTGGAATGTACGCTTGAAGTGACCTGATCAGAGGGATCAAAACAATAATTTACGTCCCGGGGAAACATATTCCCTGCTGTAAAAAAATTTAAAATTATGGAATTTGTGTTCCATCTTTGATTAGACATGTATCATCTTCATCCCGGGGTAAATTTGTGATCAAAAAATATTATCAACACTTACATAACATGGCTTAATACATTTAATTAATATTTTATTCCAAATAAAAAGCTGAGTGTTAGCCTGGGATGAAAACCCTACTTAGGTTAAAAAAAATTTTTTTTGTTTTACTTAGGTACTTAAACTATTGGTGCTCGAACTTTATACAATTCCATATATGTTTACAAACACTTCAATTAAAGTACTTGAGTTATGCACGATGTGATGAGTTGTGATGTGATGACCTGAAAGAAAAAGTTTTTGAATATTTCGAAAAATACATCGTACTCGTTATGAATTTTGTCATCTTTTCTGTAGCGGCTCTAGAACTATGTCGATTTTTTTTAAGGTACATGAAGTTTACCTGGGAGCGATAACCGATCCAGCCAGTTCCAATTTTTGGGGTATTTTTTTTTTATGAGCGATGGTTGGAAGTCCAGGTACGAATTACAACATTTTCCTCAATGTTTAACGATATTTCTGAACATATAGATACTTACCTATAGTACGAGTATGCTTGTGGAGAAATGGTAGTCAATCAAATGTCCAATAGAGTTCTGATCAAGCTCTTATATTTATAGGTACATTTGAAAGTGAGATCTTTAGTTCGGAACCATGCTGTGTTAAATATTCCAACTCACTATGCCTGTAGTACGATTTATGACAAAATTACCGAGATATCAACTAAGAGTGTAGCAACCTTAATAGTTATATAACATGAACAAGGATGTGAACTGTGTCCGGTTGTAGATGACAATAAGCTCAACGCCTATTACTTCAGATCAATACAAATCCGCGAAGTTTTGGTGCTAAAACACATTTAAATATCATTCATGATATATACACACTCAGGTTTGCATGACACATAATTTGTCATGATAAATATACATCATTTCTATATATATATATATATATATATATATAGACTTCACCAAAAAGATCTTATCATGGACGTTATTGGACATGGCCATTGGCCACCTCAAAAAAAACTGCTACGAATAAATTTAACAACCACCAAGAATACAGAACGTGTATTGTGATAACGCTCTTATAGAACATTCTAACATACGAGTATGTAGGTGCCTTAGAAATTATCAGTCTTCTACTTCCACAAAAGTTAACAAAAACACATATACACACCTATAACGATAGAATACGTGCTTCTAGCCTCTTTCTAGCATTTGTTGTCTACAAAAAACCCAGCTCAATTTGACATCTATTCAATGTTCAGGTCAACAATATGCATCAAACATCGTACCTATAAATAGCTGTTTCATTATACAACTTCGATAGAATGCTTTCTAGTACTTCTATTTCTCGTTGGTTAAAAGTGTACCTAGGGCGAACTTGAATCTATCATTCCACTCAGGATATCTATTTTCTTAAATATCTATTATTATATTATATTAGAATTCCGTCATTTCAATGCTTTATTTCGCTCGGAACTTAAAAAGTCGTCCGTGACGAACAAGTAAGAAAGACATTTTGAAGAAATATAGATTAATGCATAATCTACATTTCTTCTTCATATAGTAAAATTTTATTTAAGTTAAAATGCTTGTATTATAGTTCACTTACATTGGTAACTAAAGCGCTATATCTTATGGCCTGTGTATCAACAATATCAAATCGCCAGATAGCATCAGGCAACCCTAGATATCTGTAGCATTTCTACATCAAGTGGAACGCCTTTCCAAACATATTTTATGTTGAAGCCATTCTTCAAGTTGGCTCGAGATCTCTACTTTGAATTTATTGGAGAATAACACACAGCTATGCCTGTTTCTCTTTATTCCCCTCTTAACTGTTAAGTTTCACGACTATCATTTCATTCTGATGTATTTACAGTATAACGATACCAAGTTTACTGTTAGATACTATCTTGCTTCTGCATGATATTTTACTCTAATAAGTCAAATAATCGCACTGAAAGATAAAGAATTTCACGTGCTGTGTTTGTTATTGTATGACTTTGATTCTACGACATTTTTGAGAACTATAACAATAGTTACAATGTAGGTACAATTATCCGTACCATAAATAGTGATGCTACCGATTGCCAGTAAGTATAGTGAAATACTGAGTGAACTAAATATTCTTCATAAATAGTAAATTGTTATACAATCGGCGCGATCAATTTAACCCGAGATATTTAAAGAACGAGTGAGCGTATAGGGAACGTGGTCGCTTAAAATTCCAGGGTGTATTTGATAACTTCCATCCGAGTTCGATCACTAATGCGAGGAAATATGTTATATATTATACAACTTATATTAGTGTAAAATGCCATAATCGTGTCCAGTCATGAATAATGGACGGTTAGACGAAAAGTAACCTATCTTGCTTTTGCCACCATTCCACTTCACATTTTTATTGTCCGCCGAAACTTTACATCTTTGATATTCAATAAGAAAAGTTAATATTTGATTTTCGACAATTATCTTTTATGTGAGACGGATACGTCTTGCTAGCTAATGGAATTGTTTTGATTAAATACAAATTTACTCCTTATTATTGGCATAGATTGATATATCTATACCTTTCCCTCTTTCCTCTAGAGGGAAATATGAAACGTGGATGTTGTGAATGTTACGTCGTTCTATTTTCCTACCTTAAGGAGTCTAGATTTCCATCAGCCGGAGGGCGGGATATAAAATTCACTTTTCACATTCCGAATCGATCATGAAAATATAAATTATTACGTCTTTAATTAGTTTATTGTTATAACTAAAACTCAATCTTATAATTGAGGAAAGTTTGGCATAATCGAAACATTAGTTTATTTGCCGACAGAGCTTAATAAAGTTTTACGGACAAAAAGTATACAATATCATACTTTGCCAGGTACACTGTTATCTATGCTCTGTTACGTATAACTTACCATTGTTCTTTTTATAACTGATATGCGTGATGGAAGTTTTACAGCTTAATTTGGATGACCAACTGCATTGCAGACGCTTTGGCCACCCATAAACTGTGGCATTTTATGGTCATTACTAAACACTGGTAGCTCTGGCAATGCCCAGTTTGCTTTTACGTCCCATAACAATGATGAACGATTATTGGATATCGTGAATTCATTTTAAAATCGATCACCATTCATAAATTCATGTGGAAACAATTATATTGCAATGTGTAGAGTTTTAATGTTATCTTTAACCGGTTTTCCACGTGCCTTAACACACTGCAGGATATATAAAAACTTGGTAGAAGGCTTGGTTCTTGACAATAAAATGTACAAACACGATTGCTGATGTCCGGAAAAAGTATAAGTATGCTTACACTTTTTCCGCACATCAGCAATTGCCATGCGCCTCAGCGGTTTTCGCTAGAAAACTAAACATGTTAAAATCAAGCAATAATAGCTTTGTAGCGAGGTGCATGGACTACTGCACAGGGGTCCATTGTTCAAATCCTGCCTTACCACATAGTAGTAGGTAATTTTGAAATATTTATTTCAATTAATACGGACATAAAATATTACTATATCTAAATATAACTTGACACAAAAAGTAATAATACCAATAAGTAATTCAGCAATTGATGATAATATTAACAATAATTTGGAAAGAAAAGTTAAATCGAATATATTTTAAACACGAGAGAAAAATAATAAAAAGCTACGAATAAAACAATTAATGAACGACAAGAGATTACACGAAGAACTTTTAAACAAAAGTTAGATTTCAATACATACCTATATAAATATGTAAAATTAATATCATACAATAATCATAAGGTCAATTAAATTAAAATGTCGTAGTGAAATTAATAATATTAATTAATTAAAATATTATTAATTATAATACAGTAAAAGCTCCTTATTCGCAGTTCCCGTATTCGCGATTTCGGTATTTGCGGGTAAAAAAATTGCTACTCGTTTCCTGTATTCGCGGATAAATACACTCGAGAGCAATGAATCCGGGTCACTTAAAGAATCCTAAAAATCTCGGAAACTAAAAATGCTAGGTTAATGCAATAAATTGTATTTAATAGACAATGTAATACTCCTTAAATGAAGGTATTAAAACTTCTTAGTTATTGTAAAGTTATATCATAAAAAAATCAAATTTGAAAAAGGGCCACTTTCGAAGATGGAACTACGAAATTACAGCATTTGGTTTTGCTTTTGTTTGTAATCTGTCATTTATGTGGGTACATAAACCATGTTGATAGTGCTCTATATTCATTATTCAAGCTGAAATTATGTCGCTTACGCCTGAAGAATGCACCAGAATACTTACAATGCTGGAAACCGGCCGGAGTCAGCGCGATACAGCCAGGACTGTCGGTGTGTCGCTGTCAACAGTACAAAGAGTTCTCCGACGTTACGAAGAAACTGGTTCTAACCTACGCAGACCAGGAACGGGCAGAATCAGGTGTACCACAGCACGAGAAGACCGATACTTGGTGAACACCATGCTTCGAAATCGCTTTCTCACAGGAACTGAACTCACCAATCAGTTTCGACGCCTCGGAGGAAGTAACCCAAGTGCATGGACAGTAAGACGTCGGCTTGCTGAATCTAACTTCTTAAAACCCCTTAGACCTGCAAACGGCCCTAAACTGGAGCGTGGGCATCGTATTTCGAGACTAAGATATGCCCAGAGCCACGTAAATTGGAGTATTGAAGATTGGTCAAAAGTTATGTTCTCCGACGAATCAAAATTTATGCTCTACAAGCACGATGGAAGACACAGAGTGTATCGAAGACCAGGGGAAAGATTCAAGCAAGCATGCATCGAAGAAAAAGTAGCCTACGGTGGTGGGTCTGTACTTGTGTGGGACGGAATTTCTTCTGAAAGTCGCACAAAGCTGGTGATCATAGAAAACGGCTCTTTAACTAGCGTAAGATATGTGGAAGAAATCCTCAATGATCACGTTGGTCCATTTATGGTCAATTTAGGTGAGGATGCTATATTTATGCATGACAATGCCCGACCTCATACAGGTAGGATTGTGAATGACTACCTTCAAGAGATGAACATTACTCGTATGGAGTGGCCAGCGCGCAGCCCGGATATCAACCCGATCGAGCATGCTTGGGACGAGCTAGGCAGATGCGTAAAACAACGAAACCCTCCCCCAATCACGCTTCGTGAGCTCAAAATTGCTCTCACAGAGGAATGGGAGAAAATTCCCCAAAATCGTATAAGGAACTTGGTGTACAGCATGCCAAACCGCGTAAACGCAGTAATGGAAGCACGAGGAGGCAATACGAAGTATTAAAATTCAAGAAAATCGTAATAAAGTTCAAAAATTTCATGTTTCCTATTTTTGTTTTAAGGAGAGATCAGCAGTTTTTTTCTTTATGTAATTTTGTGTTAATAAAATGTATGGTGACTCATATTTTTTTTACTTTCGTTTAAGGAGTATTACATTGTCTATTAAATACAATTTATTGCATTAACCTATCATTTTTAGTTTCCGAGATTTTTAACATTCATTAAGTGACCCGGATTCATTGCTCTCGAGTGTATTTCGCTTTTTGCGGATGCCGTCGGTACATTAAATCGAAATAGGTGTCTTTTATTAACGCATCGGCATCTTTTGAGTACATACTACATGGCTTTTACATGGGCTTTTGCGGTTGCACGGATTAAACAAAAATAAAAATAAGTATTTTTGCCACTATGCCTTAAGTTCGTTGTCTAATGTGGACGCCGCTGCAGTGTTACACTGTCCTTTTGCGGATATAAAATATAAATATTAAAAGCCGAATGGAAGGACCCTTTAAAAGCGGCAAAATAAGGTGAAACTTGCTAAGTTTTACCTATGTATATACTTTTTATCTAAGCCAGACAATAATTAGTAGGTATTGTTACAAATAAGTTCTGTTGTGTGATTAAATTAATTTTAGTATGATTATTTTATTTATTTTGAGTTCTTGGAACGTATACCCTACATTTCTATACAAATCACTGTTCCCTATCCACGGTTTCTGTATTCGCGGGATATGTTCGGAACGTATAGCCCGCGAATAAGGAGCTTTTACTGTATTTATTAATTAGGCCCAATGCATTATCATGCGTTCTTCTCGCAGTACTGCAGGCATTCAGACAGGATCATCTTCCATTCATCAGCAAACATAATTAATTCAGGTCTCGCGTCAAGGAGAGCATTGAGCGCAGCAAGTGAGATTGGGCATTAGCGACAATGTTGTATATCGACATATGAAACAATGTGTGTTTTGAGGCGACAATAATTGTCAGGGACGTATAATTGGCATAGCTCGTTACTAAGGCAAGGAGCTTTTCCATGAAGGATTTAGATTATGATTATATGATTATATAACCTTCAGACTACAAGAAATATGTCGCCATTTAGCCATCCAAACGTGTATTAAACGCCATTGTAGGGCTACTTGGTTCAGCGTATTTGACAATTATGTTTTTAGACATGTTAGGTCGGCCTGTTTCGATCAAATGAGAACAATACTAAAGACAGGACAGCTACCAAAATCTGGCTGAGTCATGAATTGATTCCACACATCGACAACGGAATTTCACGGGTTTGCTTCGCTCAGTACATGAATAAAGTTCTTTGTTCAGGTGACTACGTGATGGATTCGCCACTTCCGGAGGATGCCTGTATAAAATTCTGCGCTGTAAAGAAAAAATAAAAAGAAAATATATGAGATCTAACTTCATAGATCCATATTAAAGGACACGCTAACGTCGATGGTGGAAAATCCATTTAAGTATTTGTCAAGCCTACAGTATATTTGTATATTTTTTTATAGCCTATTTGTAGCATTTGTGTCTAACTATTGTACAGTAACACCCTAGATTGAAAAATATGCTTTCGATACATAATATATTCGTTGGTGATTTATTGAATTAATTAAATTATAGTCTGTAGTCATATTTTGAGACAGAAATGTCTTGGAGATATTTTGATCAAAGATCAGACTATTAGTAAATTTTCACATAATGAAATTCGTGGAACAGCTTGTGATTTTTGTATTTATCAGACCGGCTACAGAAAATTGGAATAAATATCTTCCTTCCTAATATAAAGTGTTTAATAAAAAATCATGGTCTGAAATTTCTGCAATATTGTTTTGTTTGCAGGCTCATATCTGCCAGTTACGTGGATAGAAAAGCTAGCAAGGTTATAATGGTTTACGGGTAATAATTTACTATTTACTCAAAGACAGACTAAATATTTGCAGGGTTATTAACCTAATGTTCGTTATGTAGAACCAAACATTGAACTTGATCTAGTTAAACTGTCAACTGTCTTACATACAGTGTTTTTGAATTTGAACTTGAATTAAAATTAATAGTGGGGTCTTTATATATATGATCTGTCCAGGAATCTTAAGTCTGCTGCATATGCCGTCCGTGCGATAATGTAGTTGACGGATGTAGCTACAGTTCGGCTAATACAATGGGGAGTATCAACTATGATATAGAGACCATAATTATGTTGCAAAAGCAATGAACATACGTAAGCAAGTCTTAATATTATTGAACATATACATATAATATTCCCGAAAAGAATTTAGGTAAACTTAAATTAAACGGTAACAAACGCGATTACAACACTAGGAATAAAGATAAAATTGCAGTACCAGGTTTTAGATCAACGTAGAAAAATAAAGGCTTTATTGTCTGCTATTAATAAAATTACTAAAGATATTAGTTACAGTTTTCAAAGAAGGATAATACAAACTACATGTAAAAAAATATTGACTATTTGATTGTTTAAAAGACAACCGGGTTGCGACATTCCAACTTAGGCACCGTCAGTGACCTATGTAATGTTTAAATGAAATAAAATATTGTAATTATTTTAAAGCAGACATAAGGTACAAATTGAAGACATTGAAAACATACCTGAGATTGTAGCCCATTTTTCGCATTTAAATATCCCGCCACTGGCACTGTCTTGAGTTTCCACCTTAAGAATATTTTTGTGATGACAATTAAATAATCAAATGCATTCCGCATCGTACAGTTTTTACTGACAAAACGTTATGAGTGTACATGGACTTGTAAAGCAGGTTCACAAGTTGTCGAAACTCGTCGAAAGCATTTTGAAGTGAAGGGCCAATCCGATGTAGATCGGGTCGATAGAAGTTAGTGTGTGATGCTAATTCTAAAATATGTTTGTTTGGCCAAATACATTTTAAATGCCAATAGCGCATTCACTCGTTGATTTATTACCTGATTGAAAGATGAGTAATCAATCAATCAATCAATCGTTTATTTCAGAAAAATCCATATTTTGTACATGTCAATAGATACTTAATTGAATAATTATTAAAATTAAATAAATAAATAGAATTAATAATGTCATATAAGAGTCACTTAATATTAAATTTAACATTAAATTTCTCCACGACCGACCTCATATGTAGAGTGTTCCAGTGATGCACCACGGGACAATGTATTTTATATAAAATCGTATTTAGGAGACTGTTGGTGCTGTCTCGCACGCGTTGCATCAAGGAGGCCACCCTCTTCCTGACTATTACTCTGAAGCAATCTGTGTTATTTTCTATAAACATCCCCGATGCACTACAGTAGCGTGGCAACCCCAACAGCATCCTAAGCCCGTTATTATACTGGACGCGCAGGGCATTTAACGATTTTTTAGTGTAGTTGACCCATAGGCTGCAAGTATAAAAAGTTTGACAGTACGCCTTAAATAGTGTGATTTTAACCGCTCTTGTACACCTTGCAAACCTACGAGCCAGCATGTTACACCTCACAGCCAATGCCCTACGCTCCCGCTCTATATCTAGGTTATCAGTGAGATCCTCAGTGACCCAATGGCCCAGGTATTTAACTTTCGTGACTCTACTTAGAGGTACTTCTCCAAGTCTCACCGAAGGTACAGACTTGGGTGTTTTGTTCCCTGCCTTAAACACTAGTAGTTCACTCTTTTTACAGTTATACCTGAGGCCGTGGTTCACCGCATACCTCTCACAGATACCTAGAAGAACCTCAAGTGCTCTGATCGATGGGCTCAGCAGAACCATATCGTCTGCGTAGCTGATATTGTTGACAAACTTCCCATCTATAGAACAGCCGACGCCCGCTCTGCTAAGCTCATCGATCAAGCCATTCATGTAAAGGTTAAAAAGTTGAGGTGAGGTCAGGCCTCCCTGCCTCACTCCACACTCGAGTCCATATTCCGCTGAGTATGAGTCAGCCCATCTTACCATGTTGGTTTGGTTATGGTACCAATACCTAAATACATTTATGAGTTCAGCAGGTGTACTAGTTTCATTCTGTAACTTATCCCATAAGACATTGTACGAGACCATGTCAAATGCCTTCGACAGGTCCAAAAAACATGCATACACTGGTGTTTTTCTCGTTGTGTAGTACTGCACAGTGTGCTTGAGTCTGAGAATAGCAGTTTCAGTCGATAGTCCCGGTCTAAAACCAAACTGAGCCTCGTTTAGAACCATGTGCTTACTCATTTGGTGCTCAAGCAAACTGTCCAGCACCTTTGCTATCACATTAGCTAACGATATCGGTCTATAATTGGAACTTTCGGAGGCATCGCCTGTTCTATTTTTCAATATTGGTACAACAATGGTTTTCATAAGCTCTTGCGGGAGGTATGCATGACTAATACAAAAGTTAAATAGCATCGCCAACAATCTGGGTAGATGAGAACCCGCACATTGCAGATGTTCGATACTAAGTTCATCTTGACCTGGTGACTTACCCCGCATCATATTTTTTATAACCAGGTCGATTTCTTTAGCAGTAAATCTAACAATATCACTTCTTTTGCTCGCAGTACCAACCGTCTGTTTCACTAGTGCTAGAGGTGATTTTACATGAAAATGCTTCATAAACAATTCAGAAATTTGAGCTGGCTCAAACTGACCATCGACACACGCAGGCATGCAAGGACCAGAGTCCAGTTTTTTCGTGCGCTTCCAGAAGCCTCTGAAATCTTTTTTACAATGGTGCGTTGCCAAGATATCCATTTTAATTTGCTTTTCATTGTCTTGGCACCACTTTAACTTGGATTTAAAAAGCCTTCTGCTATCCTGCATTTTATTGTATAGCTCACCACACGAGGGTTTACCATAAAACAACCACACTTGATGACTACATCGTGCCAACTGATGGGCCTCCGCGACATACCTATTCCATCCAGTAACATGTTTTCGTTTATGATGCTTCTTTAAGTGACAAGTAATTGTAGCCGCCTCCCTTAGCACTTTTACAATATTTGCATACAATCTGTCGATAACAATACGATGCTCAGTGTTAGTACATATCCTATCAGCACATGACCGTAATTCCACTGGAAAGTCAATATTTCTTAATTGTCCATGACATATTTCACTATATTTACGAACCTGTTCAGCATCTCTTTCTCCCCACTTCACCTTACTGTAAACAGTTTCCTTCTGAAGGATTCTAGAAGGCAAACATCCAATTTTATATTGAATTTCCAGTGGATAATGGTCCGACCAATACACGTCTTGACAAACTTTAACATTACTTACACATCGCATAGCCGTTTCCGTCGCTAAACAATGATCCAGCCAGCGTTTGCAATTTTTATGAATATCACTCACGTATGTGTGTGTGTCTGGCTTTAGCTGTATTATGTCAGCGCAGAACCAACTTTGCTCTTCACAGAAATTCATAAGTTCAGTATAAAACAACTCCTCAGGGTGGGCATTAAAATCACCGAGCATTACTGCTGATTCAAGTTCGCAACTTTCGACCACTGCACAAATCTCACTAAGCACTTCCGTAAATTCTACTAAATTTTTTACACTGTCCGTAGGCATGTACACTGAAAACACTAAGAAACTTCTGTCATTAACACAAACTTTAATAGCTGACAGTCTGTCGCTATTACATGGGACAACAGTGACTGAAGAGAATACACCTTTCTTCCACATAATCGCGACGCCACCATATGGCCGACCACTAAGTATGCCAGACGATGTGTCCACAGCTGACTTGCTGGTGAAATCGAAATCCTTGTCAATTGATCCAACATACGTCACATCATGGGGTAGGAGCCATGTTTCTTGAAGAGCAACCACATGGGCCGACTTACATATTTTTCTTACCCCTTCTACAGATCTTGTGACCGACTTACAATTAAAACTAACAAGTTTTATTGCATTACTTTCAGTTGTGCTATCCATTATTTATTATTTATGTTATTGCTCGCCTCTTTCGTACCCATAGTTGGGGCATACAAATTTATATTTCTTTCCTTAAGGTTTACAAAACGTCTAAAAGCTACGCCTTCGGGCCATAGGTTTTGATCCAAAAATATTTCCATTTTATGTCTAGGCACAAACACTTTGTATGCGTTGTAGTCTCTATGCTTTTTCATTTTTATTTCAACTAACTGTACAATAACACCGGTCTTGCTCAAAACGTACTTGGCGATATCCTCGGCTGTCGATTCTTTATCTACATTGTTGATAAACAATGGGACTTTTATATCTGCTGCCTTAAATTTGCCTGTAGGATCCTTCGACTGCCCTTGCACGCCAACGAACCTATTTCTATGCCGCTTTCTTTGTACAGTTATCCAATTATCATCTCTTACATGAGTAAATTTACCACCTTCCTGCGCTCTCTGCGAGAAAGTACTTGGCTCGATTTTATTATCATTCAACTGCGTTGTTCTATCCGATTTACATGCTGCTCCCCGTTCGGTAGGCTCTACACTATTGCGATTGTTCGAAACAGACATATTCTGATGACTACGATTCGCGCTTGAAGGCGATAGGGATATTCGTCCCTGACCTTGAGCTCTGCGCTGTCCTCGCGGACTTTCAATACGGTCGTATGTTTTTCTTGTAACTACCTGCTCCGGAATCATATCTAAAATACCAAACGGGTTGCTGTCACATTCGAATATTTCGTTCTGTATTAATAAATTACGTGAGCCTCTTTTCATGTTGATATTATTATTTTCTTTATCAAAGGTATTGACTAATGAAGCTTGTTTCAACTTTATAATATCAGCTTTAACTTCATTCAACTGTTCAACCGTCACATATTGCTCTTTTACCCCTTCAACCTGTTCCTTTAGAATTAATATGTCCTTAAGTAATCTGGACACATCAATGTGGTCCCAGGCCAAAACTGGCAATTTCCTCAACTCTCGTGCTACGAAAATAGGGAGAAGCTCTGTTGACGTACACTTGATGAGGGATATAATATCTTCAAGGTCACGTTGTAATTTTCCATCAGGTTTTCCTTTTCTTGTCACATTTCTTTCCGTGGTAGGCACAGACTGGTACAGCAGATCCTTTGCTGCTACTACATCTTCAGGAGAAAATGTCGTTGTACACAATCTTATGATACTATCTTCATTCATTACATCCACTTGGTTCTGAATAAACGCTAAAATTTCACTTATAACAATATTACAGCTAATACATTTTACAAATTTTGACATTTTCCAAGCGTGACGTGCAAGTTGTATTGTAGTTAGGTGCAATGTAACAACGAGCTAAAAAGCTTACAAAGCGGCAGCGGAGCAGCAGTGAAGCGATTTTAATGATTCTCATACATTGTTTTGTAAATAAGCGATCGTGCCAAAAATATAAAAAAGCGCTCTACTGAAAATTGTTGCCTAAATCGCAACGCTTGTTACTAAATATGTTCTTTTTTCCGTCACTTAAAACACCCGTACATATGTTTTAAGCGAATTTTAGAAAAATATCGAGAACTAGTTATTTGATATTAAAAGTAAACGAACTAAGAGCGGGATTCGAACCCGAGACCACCGAGGGACGGACCAACATCTGCAGCCAAACTGAATTGAATTACATACTAGACGGTTATGGTTAAAATATTTCATATCGTTGAAATTTTATAAGTTTATTCTCCTTTAGCACGCAATAATGCAAAAATTACAATTTTATAATCGACAATGTCAAGTACATTACAAACTTCTGTTACATTCTGAGATAAAATAAGAAATTTTAGTACTAGATAACGAAAATTATTGCTGGTGTTCTTTGTGTACCTATATATTTTGTTAGCTACGACGGTCGCAATGTATTGACTAACATTAATCTAAATTAAAGATGCCCAGTTCGGTTTCCAGCCTGAGATATCTACAGAGACGTCAATGCTCTGCCTCAAGCATATCGATCGGTACTACACCGATCGAAAAACGGCGGTATATGCGTGCTTTCTCCATCGAAAGCTTTCGATTTGGTGTCCTATGATGTACTCTGGAACAGGATAAATGCGGTCATTGTAGTTTTTAATTATTGGCTGGCTATTAGCGTATTTATACCTTCTCGGGATCTCTGAGAAGAACGCCGCGACCCATGGACTCCAATACAAAAAAAAGCGAGCTCTTGGTGTTTCAGGCAAGGGGTTTTGTGACATTGTGCCTTCTCTCGTACTGCACGATATTAGGTACTCAATTATAGGTACGATTTAAATTGGTTATAAATACAAATATATAAACCGAACATTTCAAAATGCTTATGTTCGTTCTAAATAAATATTCAAACTTGATCCTTGATTTTTATATAACTTGATTAAGCCATCTGGCTTGGGTAGAATTTAGAAACTAGCCAAGTGCGAGTCGGACTCGCTCACGGAGGAGGAGAACCGTTCCGTCTAGTTTTCTTTTATTCGAGATCTTTCCCAGGTGTCCGACTTGGCCAGATTATATAATTTGTTATCATATTTTAATGTTGACACCTTAACAAGTTCAACGTTTGTATATAGGTATATTCATAGGAGCAAAAATTAAAAGGATATTAACAATATAATTCGCCCCCTCCCCCTTCTTGTATTTCTTATTTAGTAGTTCATCAGCTATAATTACAAATATTATATGAAAATATAACTGGCTAGCTGTTTTGGTTTAGTATATTCATAGTACCATAGGTACGTTTTTTTATGTCTCGTAAGCAATATTTTTATTTTATGTTCTATGTACAAACTTATGTTCTATGCACGCAGTGCTTTTTTTCCTTAACTGTTCTGTAATATTTTATCCTGACATTTAATCTTGTGGAGAACGTAATCAAGAATAGTTTTATGGTGATACTCTACTAAAATTAATATTTAACACGCTTGAAAACTCTGCCTCGTATTAAAGTTTCCATGAAGACAAGATTATATTGAAAATACCATGGGAGAGTAAGATATCAAAATATCGATTCATAAACCATATACGTAGTATGGGAAGCTTATGAATTAAATATATATAAAGTAAGTAGGGTATTATATTAGACTACGAAAAAAAAACGTTTCGCTTTCACGAACTTTAATTATTTTATAAAAGCATCTTTGTCAGAAGTTTCGTCCGTCTGGCTACAAAGACCATTGAAGAAAAAAGTAAACCAGACCGTTGGTCGACATAACTTTGTTATCACTCGATCGAGACACCTGCTCACACTAGTAGTAAATCTTCATTATTGTCCGTTTTTACCAATTTACTGTTATAACACAGAATATACTATAAGTGTTATAACCTCTATATTCTAGGCATCGCTAGCTCGAGGCGATAGCTCGTCTCGCCTCAAATCAAACGGTCAAATTATGATCTACGGTCGAAGTTGTTAGTAAACGAGTACTAAAACTTTTATGTCCATAATTTTGACCAAAGCTTAAATGACAAACAACCTATGTATTTGTTAAGCACGTTTATTCGGAGTTCTAATTGGTATCGTTTTAAAATATCGCAGTTGCACAACATATATGTTGGTTGGTAAAGCCTTTTGATTAAAACATAGTTGCAAAAATATTCGTATTCCAGATATGTTTTTTTTTTATGCTTGTTAAGTTAGCCTTTGACCACTATCTCACCTGGTGGTAAGTGATGATGTTGCTCAGACTAACCTAGAGTTACTGGCACTCAAGGACGGCTGCCGGAACACACCGTTAGGTGCTTGGCGACAGATTTCCAACTTGAGGGTGGTAGCTAGCCAGGCGGGCATTTGCAAAGTGCCCTACCACCATGCTGTAACGACTGCTATCCTAAGACAACAACCGGGACCGACGGCTTAACGTGCCCTCCGAAGCACGGAAGCGTTCAGTAGTAATGTCACCAGCGGTCACCCATCCAAGTCATGACCGCGGCGGACGTTGCTTAACTTTGCTGATCGATTCAGAATGGCTAAGCAAACTTGGCTACGAGCGCTTCGAAAAAAAAGTAGTTAGCGAAACAAAAGTATTTATTTATTTTGCATAACTAATATAGTATAACCAATTAAATTAGCTAGTACATGCAGACTTAATATACCTATAGATATACAAATAGCAAAATAAAACGTAGTAATAAAAACCTTACTTTACTTAAATACGAGTACACTGTAATAAATAATCATATTACTTATTTGTAGTAAATAGACAATATTTTTAGCAATCACTGTATACCATATATACTCTATATTCTTATATTATTACTATATATTCTTATTGTTATTCTTTTATAATATCAGTGGTTAATTTATTGATGGAAGTCTGCTCTGTCTACCCCTACGGGAAAGAGGCGTGATTTTATGTATGTATATCAGTAGGTTAAATACAGAAGCAGGTGAGATTTGGTTTCATTGAGCTATTGTATATAAGTTATCGTCCAATACCCTTTCTGTTTCTCGACAGACTACAACCAATGCTGAATCTATAAAGTTGACGGAGCGCCGTACTTTTACCTTACTAAAACGTACCTTATTAAGTACCAGTCTAAATCCTTTTTGGTCGTATTTAATGACGCACAAGTCAGCCATACTAACCCGTTTGATGGATAACAACTCGATGTTTTGTGATGTGGATATCTAGTGAACTAATCATGACGAGAAAACTGCAGTTTAGGTTCAACCTAACATATGTTTAATTTGAGTTTTGGAAAACTATGTGCGATCTTGGTATTTGACTACGTAAGTTCTAAATACTCGTAATAATAAGATAGAAAATATAGAAGTTTGAATAGAAGAATTTTCTGCATTAAGATGAAAACTAATATCTGTGGCGAATAATATAAAAAATAACATTTTTATTACGCTTGTAGATAGGATTTAAAGTAATGTTACTCGTATTATCACGAAAAGTTGTTGAATACAATCCATATGATTTCATAACTTAGTAAAACCGTGTTAATTTTGATCTATTAATTTCGTTTCTACCTTTACTTATATTTTTAATTCATTATATATGAAAATAAATATTCTCTGTATCTTGCGTGTTACGTGGTCAAGTACACAAAACTAAAAAGTCACATATTAGAATTTCTCATCACCGTTCACCTTACACACTTCGAATGCACTACCTATAGAACCTATTGAATATAGGAGCACACGGTGGCAAAAGACACAATTGGAAAGTAAGCTGTCGACACATACTCCTCTTATCTAGTAGTCAGCCCGCAATGTAGCTTAAAGGGTTATTACGTAGAGGGCTATATGTAGTATTACTCACTTCAATGGGTTTATATAAGTATGGCATCACTACGGATTTGTGACGGGATGAATGGAAAGCAGCTTGATTTGCTACGGGAGCTTCTAAAAGATGATTAAAATTATACAATTTATTAGAAAATATTTTGTTTTATATCACAATTTTCAAATATATAGTAATCAAAGCGTATTTTTAAACCTCCTTCGATGTTTCTTCATCCTGGATCATTAAATCATGTCGATATTGCTAATGAAAAGTAATTGGTACAAATTATGATATCTAATTATGATATAAATGTATATACTTTGAAAACATACTATGTATATATTACATAAATATTAGTAAGAGAAAGTCAGAAATAAGGAAAAGAATGTTCAAGCGTGAAAAAATCTTTATCTTTATTATTTATTATTCATAAAACCTCCAGGTACTTACAAAAAAATGAATCTGATTTGGGATTACTTAACCAGGCATTAATTAAACACAGTTATAGAGCAATATGTCAATAAATAAGCGTAGGAAGAAGCGTACGCGTATTCATTAGCATCACACGATTACTTATCTCATTCAGAAACCCATTTAAATACAATGAATATAAATATTTTCTCATAAGTTATACTTAAGTAGTAAAAACTACAAAAAGTTCTTGGATTCTCACACTTTATGAAAAAAAAAGCATTTTGCTGCTTTTGGAACTTGGAATGATGAATAATAATACACCGGTGGTGGCGGTGGGCATCGAACTATGGATTTGCGGCACGGCAGTCAGCAGCTGTTACCGCTCGGATATCGCTGCATCAAAAACAATTAGGGATTTTATCACGCATAACTTTTAATTATAGTCTTTAAGAATTCGACATCTAAAATATTATAATACTTAAACCATCAAATTTATTTATTGGGTTTAGGGAGTGGATAACTGTAAATTTTCAGATTCAAGTTTTGTATTGGAAACCAACAACATATACTTACCGCAAACGTATGATAAATTACGATGCTCATATAATAACGCTGTGCTAACAAAATTAAAGGGCTTAGAGATTGCTTACGTAAAAATGCTGTTTAAAAATATTAACAGTAATTTGTTATGCGTTAATAGCAAAACTTCATTGGATTTATTGGCGGCAAATTTTAAATTGTCAATTAGATAAGGGTATGGGTGCCGGTGAAATAACAGACACATGAGACTTAACAACTTTATGTCTAAGGGTGATGAGCGCAGTGCAGTTCGTCATGTGACGAACACATATACACATTATAGACAAGGTTACCGTTTAACACCAGGTGTATCTCGTGGCTGCGCCGTCACCATTCCATAAAAAATGGTTATATGATTACTATACTACAACGGTGATTATTTTAACATTTGCCTCAAATGTAAATTAATACTTAATAAAAATTAATACAAACAGGATACTAACATTTTTATTTGCACTTAAATCCCAGATGATGTCATGTACTATCAATGACAGAAGCTTCGTTTAGCGGTACTTTTATTGATATGTTAATAGCGGGCTCTACAAAATGACAAAATATAAATTGTTGACGAATGTTTAAAAAAAATCACATTAGATTTATCCGTGTAACCGGGTATTTGATTAGTTTATTTTCGTAAGTAAACCTAATACCGTTTTGCACGACTTTATATTTTTTCCAACAAGATGACCCGGTGTACTTCTTATCACCTACGGACGAACGTCAAATGTTTGACAGGAAAGTATAGGTAGAACAGTTTATATGGGAAAATGAAACTATTGTTTTTACTATCCTCCTCGCCATTTTTCCATATATTCTTATCGTTTAAACCTTCCCTGGACTATGACAAACATTTCAAAACCAAAGTCAGCTAAATCGGCTTAGCCGTTCTCGAGTTTTAGCGAGACAAGCAAACGCAATTGATTTTTACATATATAGAGATTAAAAGATATCGGTTATATATATTATTATACGCCTGAATATAGTAAGCAATTTTTATTCACCATGACATAAAAACGTGATGGTTCTATTTTTTTTTTACCACGTTGCTTTCATGGTAGGGTTTTCTATACGAGAAACAATGAATACCGAAAGATTTATGTACGGTAGTTAGCCTCTATAATATTGACCTTTAACAATATACATAATATATAATTTACCTTTATAAAGACGTCAATAGAATATATTCTTCGGAAGACAAAAGCGTGTGTCTGTCATGTACCTACACTATGAATACAATGACATCTATCTTAAACCTACCATGACCTGCGTATGTATAGCTTTAAAAGAAAAGAAATAAAAAAAAAATAGGTCGATTCAGGCGAATTAAGAACTAAGGCAACAATAACAATCTCGACAGGAAAGACGAATTAAATGAAACATAAGTACACCGAAATATAATTGCACATTTATATGGAATGCTCAACGTTGTTCGCCACTCTAGGGATATTTTATAACTATTGATAAAAATAGAAAATGCTTTACCAAGTCACTTTTGTGCCGGGCAGTACAGGCACTGGCAGTCTGGCACAAGTCGCGCGCGAGCTGTGCGCGTGGGCGGCGCGTCGTTTCCCATGTCCCGACCGACAGTTATACCAATAACGTCGACTGTTCGAAGCCACCTGCAACACCTCTTTCACTATATATTAAATTAAAATATTTCCGAACAAAATTCTATTCGTTTTGCGCATTATTGTTACACAGACTTTCTAAATGTTTTATTATTTTGTTGCACTAAATAAAATTAGCCCAGTTTGTCTCCATTTACACGTTCGTCCATCAATGCCTCCTTTGCTGGCCGCTGCAGTAATGTACTATATTCCTCCGTTACGTGGCATTTAGAATGGATGAAGCATTTTGTTACTTGCACCTTTTAATCTGTGATCAAAGTCAATAAGACGCTATTACTCGCCCGCGTTAATCGAATTGGGTCAAAGGCTAAGGAATATCTATACTATTAATTTGTGAAAAACTGTAGGAGTTTTTCTTAGCCGTATTTAATTTGATACGTCATTCTACAAAAATCAATAGGTACAAAGTGGTCTGAAATTAATATATCTACCTATTGTTAGTCGAGATAATTATCCTTCTTCACTTTTGCTAGCGGTCCTTTATGATTCAATAATAATTATTAACTTTAAATTGTTTATATGCATAATGCAGAATTTGTGATTATTTAGATATCAACTCTAAAACGGGACCGTGTGAACATTCCGCGTTTCACTTGAAGCAGTGAAGAGCCACAAGAGATCTCCACCGTACTTCAAATATTTACGAAGATGCTTCGCGCTATGAATGATTCTAGAAATAATAGATATAAGAGGTTTTATCGAATTTAATCCATACACTATTTAATATAAGTTTAAGAAACCTTCGTAAATATCGAATAGAAGGATAGCACTATTCTTCAAATAATAAGATTAGTCTATGTGCGAGGTTGAAGATTTGACATGCAACTATTGCAAAAGCTTATAAAATATTCAATGTAAAATCAAATTAAAATATCTATGGACAGGATATCGTACCTATTTAGAGCATTATTTAAATGCTTATACGAACCAGGGACCAGTATTGCGTTTTTTACAAGAGCTATGGCTATATGCAATTAATTTCGCATTTTAGAACGCAGCACGCAAAAACAATCACCATTTCTTAATTATTATGACTGTATACAGAGACGCAAAAAGTAACTGGACTATTTTCTATATAAGTACGTAAAGTTGTAAAATAATACCAGCAGGACCAAATTTTTCTATATGTACTAAATTAAAGTTTCTAACAAAAATTATGGAAGTACGTATTTGCTACAAAAAAAAAACTTAATAATAAACTCCTCGTTTACCTCGTTTACCCTATCATTAGAAGTACTTATCTATTCAAAAAAGGAGTAATGATTTAATGACTGTATTATGATAGCATGATACCATTACCATTACAATTTATAAGTATTCACATTTTACCAATAGCGAGTTGGTTCAGGGTTTCATAGACAAATAGATAGATTATAGATTGTTGCTCTACTTGGAAACACTAGGACTAATTAACACATCACATCATAACAACAGCTATAACACCAACTGTTGAATAAAGCCTACCCAAATAAGAAGGACCTTAACCCACACGCTTGACAAGTGTCTTTGGATTAGCAGTGTTAGATAGCTGTTCTTCACAAGGCGCTGCTGTACAACTTCTGGTATGTATATAGGTTCTATAGACGGTGTTATTCTAGGCCAGCACCCTACGGGGAAGGACAAATATACCAAAACGTAAAATAAATACATGTCTTAGGCGGCTAGCAGTTTAACATAGCTGAGGTAGTGTTTAGAAGCAGTTAAGGTACTAAAAACAAAATAACTACAGGTTACAGTACGGAAATCTGACATTTGAACCATGGTACGAGTATTATGAATGGAGTAAAATGTATCCTCCTTCATAGTGGTTGTAAAAAACCGTAGTGAAAATGGATTAATTTTTCTGTTCTTTTGTCCAATGAAATGAATAGGTGTTACCTGATTTACTTGTCGATAAAAATTGATTCCATAATCATATTAAATAAAATATATAACTTTTATTGCTTGTATAAGTACTATTTGTCAACATAAAAACGAATTAAAACCGATATCATTATACAATCACACATTTTTCATTAAATGTTATAGATTTAATCAATAATTATAGACTTTTCAAAAACTATTATAATAACAATTGCTCCCCGCGGTTTCATCCATGTAGACAAAACAATCCATGTTTAGTAGTATAAGATTAAATATTTATAAAAAAAACTGGACACTTCCTTACACCCTCATAAGCTCTGTTTTACAATTCTTATAGCTAAATTAAAAAATTCCAAAATCATCAGGTGAGAATGTGGCTAAATGCTGTTATAAATAAAATATGTAATTTTCTTGTTCAAGAACTGCTAAGATTTTAATAAAACACTTAAAAATATAAAAATATAATGTTGTCTTAGGTTTTCGCGATTGTTGCACATAGTAATTAAACAACAAAGTCGCCCCGTGACCACGATCACTGCAAAGTGTTTGAAACGTCGGGATAAAATAATGAAAAATATACGCGATTTAAACCGTTTAAAGTTGTTTAATTACTAAATATAAAAATATATCTAATGACGATTCCGCCTAGTTTTCTTGCTAAGCCGACGTGACGTCACAAACAACACGCAGTCAAACCGGAAGAATTTTCGACGCGTGTCGCTTCTACACGAAGCATCCTCAGGAGGTCTTGACTCTACGAGCGCACGATCGCACCTTCTCGACTCACGTGTTTGTGACGTCACGTCAGCTTAACAGGAAAATTAGGCGGAATTGTCACTAGTTATATTTTAATAGTTTTGTTAAAATATTAATTTAATGTTTTATTTAATATTTTCAAAATATTTGTTATTATTAAATATGGATTTTCGCAATGTAACGCCTGAATCGATTCATTAGAAATACTAAGGTTTATAAGTAAGGATGAGAATGTATATTTTTTATATTTGTATATACAAATATAGCAAATATATATATATATACGCTGAAATTGCTGGACCACTTTGGATAAAACTGAAATATAAATAGAAATATAGATAGTTTAAGTCTTAGATAAACACAACGCAAACTTGTTACTATCATAATCATCATCACCATCATCACTTTTCATTATTGCCTACGCGAATGATACTGCGGATGCAGTAGGTATATACCAAAAATATTTTTAAAAATAACAGAAAAAAACCTTATATCACATTTTTATTCTATATAGTCAATAGTATACTATAAATCATCTCATCAATGTATTACTTTTTATTATTTCTGTGCTTATTGAACTATTATTATGAAAACACCGCGTACCGATACCGATACAAGCAACGTTATATATATATAATAATATGTTGTATTTGATGTAAAAAATGAGGCACAAACTAAAAGTACAAATGCACATAATAGGCATAACTAAAGAAGTACCAAATCGAAATATGGGGTATCAGTGCAGAGTAACTAGTTTTTATTTATTTGCATGCGTATAACAATTGATTTGTTTGTATTTTATACGAACATGAATACGAGCGCAAAATTTATTGTAAATGAAGAAATATTGAAATAAGCAATGGTCGAAAATCAGCGTTTATGAAACATTATTTCCGTATTTTTTTATTCGCCATTTGGCAACACTGATCTTGTGTCGTAAATCAATCTTTAAAATGTCGAGGGAACAGTATATTATTGCGCCCGTAACATTTAAATAACGTACAAATGCAATATGTCTAAAAACGTATAACGATGATCCCGATGAAGCATGGGCCTACGCGCAGTAAGTAGGTTACTTAAATGAATTTTACGTGAATTTATTGCGCATAAATTCACGTACGATAAATAGTTTTTCTACGTCAACCTTGAAGCTCTCACTTGTGGTAAACATCTTTCTTACGTAAATCATGCATCAGCCTACGTACTGGAAGGAGGTTACATAATTTGCTTACTTATATCGTGCATCGGCCTACGTACAGTAAGGAGTCTTAGCGCAGCCTACTTAAATGTACCTAAAGATGTTTTCTACGTACCTACATCATGCATCAAGCTACGTACATATAGGAGATTGTCTACTTATACCTTGTTGTTGCCTACTTACAGTAGAAGTCTGTTTCCAAAATACTTACAATAAATAGACGATCTACTTATAGTCACGACGCAAACTACTTGAAACATTATATTTTTTAGTCAATACGTTTGTGTCATCCTGTTAATGTTGGAGTACATTTATAAAGATGCACCCGCATAATGTAATGTTCTATCTGTGACGTCATATCCATGGACTACTTCCTAGCATGTATCTGCCTATATCGGTTACGTATGTTGAGTCTTGTTGACGGACCCTACAGACGGGTACGTATTTAACGGCAAGATCAGTATAAAACATGTTGTAACTTACTGACGTGTTGGTACGCTTCAACATTATTTTGTACCATCCAACATTTTTACGGCTGTAGATTACTTATTTTAGATAAAACTGCACATACATTGTGAAAAGACTTCGCTACATTTCATTTTTTTCTCAGTGTAGGTTTTTCTTCTAGGTATCCGCGCTCCATCTTAGACCACATCAATGCTTAACATCAGGCCGCGTCAATCGCGAACATTTTATAAATAGTAATAAAAAAAGCACTTAGTAGTTTCCGAGAATCCTCCTGGAACGGGACTCAACTAAATTTCAAGACGCAGCGTAAGTTACTAGCAAGTATAAAAAAGGCCCTAAGGTTAAAATTACTACTAAGTTCAAAAATAAATGTTTACTTGTAGGTACATGGGTACACATAAGCCCTTATTTAATATATTAAAAGTTCCATAATGTTTGATCATATCTAAAAAACCAATGTACGCTTTGTCTACAGTTTTCGAAATCTAGAGCCGGACGGGAAACCGGCAAAATGATCCTATACAGAATAAACAAGCAATGCTTTCTCCTGTTCGAATTCGGATACGGGCACATCAACATAACTCAGCAAGCCATTAGAGGCCATCGATAGGTACGCTTTTATCAGGAGCTATTAGAATCGACGATTGGCGAACAGGTCAAAGAATCGAAAAGCTACGAGTAGGTATAAGTAGCTTTTGAGAGTGGTGCCAGTGTCCGTTACCTCGACGGTGACATCACCGCTTAGCCACGTTAATGCTGGACCTGACAGTACCTACATATTCCACACCAGGCATTGGCAATGAGACTATCAAAAACATTATTGTCTCGTGCAATGTTTCACGGGATTAAAAAGATATACTTGAGGACAGAAATTGTTTATTTCATCTGAATTTCTTAACCTTGAAGGTATATTTTAGTTAATCCATAATTTAATTAGGTACAGTTACTAATTCATGTCTTGGCATTGATACGTATAAAAGTACACTTAGTTAATATTTACATTACGCTATAATGACCGTATGCACACAATAATTGTTTTACAAAGAAAACCAACATATGTAGGTATGTATTTTCTGCACTATACTATCTTTAAATCTGGCATAGGTATCAATTTCTTAAAGTCGTTTTAAAAATATTAACAAACCATTGATATATTCTGCTAAACAATAACAAATAATAAAGTAAGATTAACGTCACCCGTTAAGAGACAGAGTTTTGTAAATTCACTTCCGATGGGAATACAATATAAGTGGTCATATAATCCGTAGTGACGCGTACTCTAATGCCTCTCAGTTTAAGGCCCCACCAGTAATTTATGGCCAGATGTTAATGAGGTATCAATAGTGGATGTGCCGTTATGTCCATTCATAAAAAAATCGCGGGCAGGTAATCCGCCGAACATACTAGAGGCGCACTCTTCGATTCTGCGTATCACTCTACATATTTTTCAACGCATGTTATATTAGTATTGTTAAATTTAAAAAGAGTGGCTTTCAGCTATTTTAAACGTTTACGTAGATAAACTATTTATCAAAGACCTTTAAATCATTCCCGAAATTAAATTGAAATAAACTTTACAATATTAGCAGCCAGTATTACCAACTTATAGTCCAAAGCGAAGTCTTTCAGATAACCTGCGTAACTCAGGGAAGAACATTCTCAGTTAACAGTTCTCATTGCAGGACATAAAAGTAATGTTTGTAGTACATTTATTAAAAAAATGAATTATGCAAGGATTTGTTAATATATCAAACTGAAACTACGTGTAGGTCGATCAATGCCACAACTTTTAGCAAGTAACGGTGTTCTTTGATTAAAATATTACTAAAATCACATACAGGGCATTTTAGAACAAACCTAAATGGTGGTTGGTGATTTTAATGTTACTCTAAAGAGTTAAATTACAATTATTTATCCTTGCTATCCACCACAGTACTGATTATAACAATATGGATGTGGTATTTCTTTTCTATTAACAATATTAAACATGAAAATGAGCAAGTTCGAGCATATGCACGTTCGCCAGTATATCGAGCCGTGTGTCACACGGTCAGCGCTGATGACACACAAATACAACCAGTTATTTTGACGTCTCCGTAAACGTGGCCAATTTTATTCTGACACAAATTAGGCACAATCCGACAGTAAAACTATTGAGCAACAGTCAGAACTTACATATTATCGATTCAGAAATAATCACAAAATGTTATTCCTCATCCACGTCTGCTGATTAAAAAAATGTGAAAATAAATTCAAATATATGCCTGTCTGTCCATTTGTACGAACACTGGTGCAGCAATTAAGTTCAGAGTAGTACTGAACTTAATTGCTGCACCAGTGTTCGTAATATTTGACAAGAGCAGACAAGCCTTGTATAGGTTTATACCTGCACACACTATTTTAATCAAACAAATAGTTTCCGAGCATGGGTATAAAATATATAAACACGATATAAACAAATTATATATGTGATAGTTAGCTCTTATAGATACATACAATGCCCTCCTCTGTACTTGCACAATACTGCTTCGAAGCCGAATATCAGGCACTGTGGTGGTACCCACCACCATTAGGAGATCTGCCACCTGAAATATATATTTATCTATTATATAATAATTATAGTGTTTAGAATCGTTTTTATTTCCTTTGAATCAAGCGAAAAATATGAAAAATTTCGCCATATGATCATCCTTCCACCACTTATGTTGCCGTGCTGGTGCGTTTTGGGTAAACAACGTGGACTGATGTCAGTCATATAACTGATGCCACTACCTTTGACCCAGAAGCATGGGTTTGTAAGTTTAAAAAAGAAGTGTACTGATCCACATAGATGGATTAAGTGGCAATCTAACCTATTCACCATTCAATTTTCAAGTTACCGCAAGGCACTGCCCGTTTCTATTGCAGTCTTAGTAGATATATAAACTTCAAAAGCAAATAGTGAAGTGAATTAAATAACATATTTTATTAGATGAATAAAATTTACAGTTGTATTGCGGCTAAGCTCTATAAACGCTAACTAAACTAGTATGTTATGGGGCAAATGAACATATATATGTGCAGTATATTTTTTAATTTATGTATATGTATTTAACTGAGATTTGCTTGAGAAGGAAGCTTATACTTTTTTAACCGACTTCAAAAAAAGGAGGAGGTTCTCAATTTATCTGTATTTTTTTTAATGTTTGTTACCTCAGAACTATCGAATGTTTTTTTTTTTTATGCTTTATAGGTAAGCCTTTATGGGTGAACCTATTTTGATATATTTTTTTATTTGAAAGCTGATGATTGGCCTGTGGTTCCATTTAAATTTCATCTAAATCGGTCAAGCTATTTTTGTGTTACACTCCAACAACTGAAAAATATTTTTCTATATTGATGATATAGTTGATGACAGAGAATGACAATCATCCCATAAGTATAGCTAGGGTCAATAAAATGAGTGAAAAATGCGTTTTGCCTAAAAATGGAACCGATTTCAACGCTCAAAAGTGTGTAATAACTTGATAAAGTCGGTACCATGTGCACAATATTGTGGTAATAGGTACTTTTGAACTATCATGGTACCGACTTCATCAAGTTATTTCACACTTTTGAGTGATGAAGTCGGTTCCATTTATACGACAAAAAAATGTTTACACAAAAAAACTGCAATTAACATTCTCGGCCCAAACAGGTATAAGCAACAGATTATGTAGACAAGTTGTTATATTTAAAAAAAAATGTTAACCTTCATATTGTACTCTGTCATTTAATCCAGAACATAAAAGTAAAAATGAATGATCGTGACTAAATAATTGGATAAAACTTTCCCACATTCACACATTTTCAACAGAAATATTACTGCCTGGCAAAACAACCTTGAGTAGATACATATTCAGTCAAACTAAATTGTTCATCGGAAAGCGATAATAGAAATTGTATGGTCAATAATAATATACATGAACAAATACTTTGAATATGCGGTGAGCACACTAATTCAACCTATTACATCTATAAAACTTGTTATATTCTGATTGAGTACTTATCTATGCCTTCACCAAGGAAGTCGTACCAATCTAAGCCACTCACAACTCAGTTTCTAACTATAGAACAAGTTCATGAATTAGACAGTGCGTCGCAATTGTTCTCGTGATTAACCGATCAATTCTATGCTCGTGACGGACAGACAGACAAGGCGAATACGCGCGTGTCACAACGTTGAGTTACTACACTCTTGTACTTACAAAGCTCAACAACTTTAGTTATTCAACTCATTTTCATATTGTACACTAGACTGCTCAATGTTCATTCATAAAGTAAGCATTAAAAAGGTCAACAACCATCTTCAACGTTATATCACAAGTTCCTCAGGGCAGGGAAAAATTCACAAGTTGAACTAATGACGGAATCGTGCGCAGCATACAGCTTTAAGCACTGATAGGATCTAAGCATACGATATTTCCGGAGGCGCGTAGGCGTCAGGACTGTTTTCCTACCAAAAAACATCAACTTTGCACACTTTACGCACTCCACTTCCTTTTCTCTCGGTAATAATCTCAAAAATCTACATTGAAATAAGTTTTTGAGGGCATGAGTCACGTTAAATTATAGTCTTTAAGTTCGAGATCTGATGGCATACTTTTGTTTGTGTCTGCACGACTGTTTAAGGCTTTTTGGGCATTCTTGAGAGAGGCACCATTCATTGAGACAAGTAACGGGCTAATAGTAATCTCGCGTCTTGCCAACGCCATTCAAAGCGGTGGGTAAGTACTGTCGCGTACAAACCTTATTTCCTCCGTTTTAGCCGCTTGCCTTTAGTGATAATTACAAAATGTAAAAAAATATCGTCAAATACATTGCATTCCTTTCTATCCTTTATTTACGGTGGACACGTTTGGTAATCGATTAAAATTAATTGACAATGATTTTAGTAAACGTCATTTTCCGACTTACACAAAGGCAATCGGTTGATATAATTTGTCTATTAAATTATTATTTATTATTTTCATTAATTAATTTTTATTGCCATGACCGCCACCCTCGGTGGGAATTAATACTAGTGGTGGTTTTATTGCAATAATTAAGAAATCAACTGTTAAGCTATATAATTATTGCTAATGAACACCATTGACTTCAAAGAACATTAAATAGTCAATACCCTACAAACTTAAGCACAGGTATTCTTCCGTCATTACTTATGAAGTAGTGAGACGCAATATAATAATAATATTTAAAGCTAGAATGGCAAGGGAGTTCGCCTTTGTGATGTTATAAATAGACTTGGTAACATAGTAATAAATACAATGTCTAGTTTTTTTATAGTGCTACTACTTTATTCTAGTGTTAACTTTGCGAGGTTCATTCTTTTAAAAATGAACGTTCATGCACTGACAAGGAATTGAAAGTCAATGTAACTTATATTCACATAACGCCGTTTTTTGCTTCTTTAGTTTTCCAGATTTATTATTTTATTTACGCATTCTAAGTACGGTTAAGTACGGTTTAGAAGTTCAGGGCTGGCGCACTGAAGAACGCGTCTACTCACAGTTGTACTACGGGTATGCTAATTTTAAATGGAAATAATTTGTAAATACGGAAATACATCGTACCTAAGGGTACGATGGTATGATGGTACGAACCTATGGGTTCCACGGCGAAACAAATAAGAAAATATTATTTGAAAATATGTGATTTTTGCATGACGAGTTACGAGTTTCTGAACATTTTGTTCGTTGGCAATCATTTAATAATTAATAACAAGCTTAACGACAGACAATAAATCAATATTAACTGCCTGAATTTGAATATTTACACAAAAAATCTTATACAGCTACTATTAATTTGTTGACGAGTATACAGTTTGTTTGTGTGCAAGTATGTTTGTCTGGATGTGTATGTGTGTATGATATAACTCGTTTTATCTGGCAGTGTGTATGTAGGTGAGCAAATGTTTGCTGTGTGCGTGAGAGCGCGTGCGGCGCATTCCATCGCGTAGTCATTCATACACGCTCGATGTACTCCACACATTTATTTGACTGTTCTTTTTTTTTGTCAAAGGCTGTCGTTATTTTTATTTGTTCTCATATCAATATACAATTGTACTTGTGACAATGAAATTGTTTATTAGATAAAATTGTATTCGCTTGTTGTTGGTCATTCAATTAGTATTTATCAATCCCATTAATATTCGAATTGCGAAAATAAGTGCGTGTGCGAGTATAGGTTTGTTACTAGAAACATTCTAAACGGTTAAACAAATTTTCAGTGAACTTGGTACTTATATACTACTCTTTAGGGCTGGATGTGAACATATTAGGTATAGGATACTTATTATCACGATCAACGAAGTACTTGCCGAGAAGACGCGACGTAACGGGCTGAAACTAGTAAAATCACAATAAACAGTCTATTTTCTAGTAGCTACTTGACACAATTGTACCATTTGAACTTTCAGTCATTTGAATAGCCATGTCCCCGAGGGGTATAAATTGCCTAAACTGTCACATTATCACCACTCAAATGCTCAAACGGAAAAATAAAAGAATAATGTTAGTATATAATTTGTTTTTTATGATTACCTATATAGCCTGGACAGGACTCACTAATTCTAAAATCATGTGTAATGTTTACCATTTAACGCTTTAGTAGCTCTTTATACTTTTGGCTCATTAACCTCCACCACACCCATGAAATTTTATATATTTTCGACATGTGCCACCATAAAAAATTATAGAGGATTCATAACTAATGCCTAGTTATTTCAGAAATATATTCAATACAGCAATTGGACTCAAATTGTACGCAAAGTAATAACTTTGCGCACAATTTGTGTCCAATATTTCATATAATTCAAGAATTATGTAAAGTTCTTTACTACTTCCACATAAATTGTCCCATTTCCGCGAGTTTGCCCAATCACAACGAAGGGCGGGCGGCTCGCCGCGCCGAGGGCGGATTAGCTAAGCAAGCTACGCAAGTCGATAAATGCGCGCGCATAAGGTTCTTATACTAGTCTAACCTAATAACCATGTCTTTGAAGAACTTTATAATAACGTCGATTCATGAAGCTACTGATTTAAATAAGCTGGTTTCGGTAATATGATTGTGGTTTTTATTTTTTTAACAGAATGAAGCTAGGTTTTCTATTGAAGAAGCTATGTTTCGCAGGTATGGAATCTGACTCTCCATGATAGCTTCCGAAATACACTGTTTGACGGTTGAATCCGAAATAGCGTGCTAAATACTTTACCTCAACGCAATGAAGAGTTCAATTAAAGTTCGAACCTCAACAAAGCAAGGCTATCGATGTGCTTTAAAAACACTGATGGTTAGTGGTGACGAGGTCAAAGGTAGAAAACAAGCTTAATCTAGAATTGGAGCTGTCTCTCAAGGACAGCTGCTGGAATACACCCCAATACCTCTGGGAAGTATTTAATTTATATCCATAGCACTTTCCATACAGACGCAGTTTCATCATATTTATATAGCAAGTGTATACTCTCGGTGAAATTTTGCATACACGTCCTTCAGCCTAGTATGTATGCTTCTGGTTTGCCTGTTTTCTCTAAAATTACGTATATTCAAAATAATTCAAATAAATCTTCTTGTATAGAAATTCTTAATTTCATATTTATAGAAAAAAATAATAATGAACGAAAAACTAGCAAAACAAAAGCATATAGATGCGTGGAATATTTCATCAGTTTTGAAAATTGATGAAACCACGTTTGTATGCAAAGTTCTATGAATACTGCTTGGTGATAGACTATCTACGTGAGGGTGGCAGCTAGCTACCACCTTACGACTATGCAGTGTCACTTTTCAGGTCCCCCGAAGCCCTATGACATAGCCTAAAGACTGTCATCCTAACTACCGACATCAACGGCTTAACGTGCCCTCTGAAGTCAAGGAGCAGTTCGTAGTTAATGTTACTAGCGGTCATCAACCAATCTAGTGACCGCAGAGCCTAGTTGAATGGCTAATAATTGTAAGGCAAGATCCGCTACGAGTAAATTAATAATAAGAAAGGAAAATTAATATATTAATTTCACAAAAAACGATGTGAGTTGATTGACCATCAGCACATTATTTAAAAAAAAAGCATTCATATATTATAATAAGAAATACTGAATACAACAGAATTAGGTAATATGTAGACAGAGCGTCTTCACGTTGTGACTCATACCCATATGTCATTACGTAAAGCAGACGCTATAAATATTTATATCACAATATTTTATGAGGGAATTATTGTGTTTTTGCCTTCTTCTATATTAATTTGAATTAATTATATAGTGGTACGTCGCAAATTATGAGACATGTATATTTTAGATACATGTAGGTATATTAGTACTCGTAGTTCAAGTTAAACAAACTCAAAAACTACACAAAACATCATATGCATCTCTTGGATTTTATCAATTTTGCCTCGATATATTTCTAGTATAGCAAATTCTAATATAGTAAGTAGTTAAGGGGCCGAATCCCTGGCAAATAAATATAAAAACCTAATAACAGTTTTAAAAATATTTTTTGGAACTTCTCCTCAACGAAAATGAATTTTGACTTCTAATATATGCTAAAATGTGACCAATTAAGTATAAAATCAAACAATTGCATCCATGAGAAAAATAATATTGTCTCTAATTTTTGGGGATTATGGACAAAGAAAAGGTCGCCACGTGCAGAGCTAATTGAGATTGGACTTGGTTTAGTTTTCATTTTGTTTTATTTTCCGTTACATCTTCCTAATTGATAGGAATCGCAATAAGTAAGTAAGTAATAAGTAATAACAATAGTAGTAAGTACCTAATACGAGATGTTTATTTGCTGCATAGGCATGTTGTAGGTACAGAAGAAGACAGATTCTGCAGTTCAAGTTATATATAACCATGTTTTATATAACAGCTTTACACAGGTGTACGATAATGACCAGAGTCATATCCAACGATTTTTTACTGACACAAGTAAAGTCTCAAGTCGATGCTAGATTACTGCAGCAGCCACAGCATTAGCCCTTCAGACTAGCGGATCTAGTTATATTTTATACGTCTGTAATCATTCCTTGCCCCATACAGCTTTACGACTCAACAACGACCTGCCATACCAAAATAATCCAAAACCATTCTATATAAAACACATAATCCCTCAGGCAAGCTCTGCCACCTCTCACTTACTCCGAAAGCCTATTCAATTTGAGTCAGAGGACAAGTTATGCGTTTTTTATTACAACCCACTATAAAACTGTCGTTTTGATTATTATGAGATATTATTTGAGACAGCGTCAAAGAGAGAGACTTATTATGAGTGATGGTTTAATACCATCAGTATAAGAAAATAAATATCTTCTACGAATTATAAGTAATAATAATGCATTTGCGCTCACATAGTTAAGCCTTTTCTTTAAACAGAAAAGTGAAAGGTTAAACAACGAAAGTAAAAGACAAACAGTTGTAAAGATCTACATATAAATTGTTACGAGTGTGAAACATTACAGTTAAATAATTGTGTAACTTATTTCTTACGCAAAATAGGTAGCGAATTTTGCATTGAGTATTATAGTTCTATATAATAATAACTAAGATTGAGCTAATTGTATGAAATCAGTGATGTAAATCGGAGTAACGTAGCGTTAAGTCTGATATCTCTATGGCCACTTAAAAAGCCTGTCATACACGGTACGTGGACGAAATCCGAGATGGTTACTGACGAGCCGAGCGTGCCTCAATCCATTAGAAGCCAGCAGCGGGGGGTGGCAGAAGGCGCGAGGGGTACAGGAGCAGTAAGAGAGGGTAGAGGTCGCGGGGTGTATCCATTAGCTAATTAACCGACCCCCTTCTTTACAGATTGTTACTAGTTCTTTGGTTGCTAATTGTGTTCTAATTAACAGTTTCCGTGATTATTAATTTTTAGATGGTCGTTTGGTAATTTGTATTGCCCCATTATAAAACTATTTACACAGTTCTAATAAAATTAGATTTTCGATTTAGACCTAAAGATTTGTTTTTTACCTAAGTGGAACTTCCACTTTATAGACACAAGTTTAACGGAGGCGACCAACAGAATAAGGGTCGCGAAGTGAAAAAGTAATATCTTCATCATTACTTAAATGCACCTCAGTGTAGTATTATTATAATATGTTCTATGCCTCAGTGGCGAAATATAAAAATTTAAAAAGATTTTTCGCTTATGTATTTCGTTGACTATTTACGTGATTATTTGCGACTTGAAAAATATTACTCATATTCTCTAAAGAAGTCATTGAATATTTATGAATTTTAAAGCATAAATTACCTCCAAAGCCATATAGTCTTTAGCTTACTCTAAAGTTTAGAGTAGGTTACTTATACCGTTTAGTGTGTTACTTGTGCCGTTTAGACTCTAAAATATCGAAAATTACCATTACCTGCAACAATTCTAATTAGTATAGTTTATAATAAAGTAATATTAATAATAGTCTCCAAATCCACGTTTATCATGTACAGGTGCAATGATTAGATACTCTACATACATAGATAAAATTTGGAAAACTGTTCACATTTTCAATTAGCTTCCACAGACATCAACCTAATAAAAAAATTTAGAGCTACACTTTCACGAGCAAATAGAAATGGAAATAGGGCACGCTTCTCAAAAACTAAACTATGTTTTAAAACCCAAACACTGTAATTTCATTAAAAAAAAAATCGGATAAGTACCGAAAATTCTGAACCAAACCTAAATAGTTTTTTTGTCAAAAATGTACGGATCTAAAACATCATCTCTAAAATTAAAATATTGCCCAGGTGCGATTCACAATTAAGCAATTTGTTTTTTTATATATTGTGCTTACTTGTACAATAATTACGCAAAGTTTGACGCTTTATAATACCGTATTACGATTATACAAAAACAAAACACGTAGAAATACACCTTCCTTATAAGGGGGCTATGTAATTTATTTTAATTATCATTTTTACTTGTCTTTTACCGTAATAGGCCATATGTTGTACTAAAACTACTAAAAATAGATATAGGCCTGATATACACACGGCCGTTGGCTTAGGGTTTCAATAATAAGCTTTATTATGTGATTGGACTCTCACATGAATGATTCCGTACCAAAACATAAATACCTATTTTTTTTAAGTTCAGTTTGAGATTCAAGACGAAATTCCAACCCTGCACTTGTCTGTTTTTGAGCATGTGTTGTGGTATTTCAGATATTGTACCATAATCATATTAAGTTTTAGGCTTGTGTTTACTGCCATTTTTACGATAGAGCAAAACGAAAGACCGTCAGAAAACACGTTTCTTCTACGAGGACCCCCTTTTATTTTGGTACATAGTTCTATGCTTTTGGAAGGCAATCCCTCATACAGACACATTTTCTATAATAAAAAAAAATTACTCCCTGTTAACATTTCAAAAATACAGCCTTTGATAAAATCAGCCCTTACCTTGTTTTATACATTAGAACAATATAAGGACTTAAAAAAATCTAATTTAAACAGTTAAATACAGAAAATATTCGTTTATTTGGCATTTTTATAATCAACGCAACGCACCAGTAATGCTGCGGATATAACGGGTGTTTATAGGCGGCGGTGACCACTTACCATCAGGTGGACCGTCTGCTTGTGTATAAAAAAAAGCGTCACCTTTTGTATAAAAAAAAACAGGCAAAGTTATTTCGAATAGGAATACTACCTACTACATTTGTGTTAGTTTCTACACTCTATAACATATATGTAGGTGTTATTATATTTTGTATGGGTAATTTGGTCATACGGATGTCTAGGTGGTATTTCATTACCTGATAATATTATACGCATTGAAAACCATTTAAGTGCCAATATAACACTGACTAATTCCAATAAAAAGGCAATGCAATGGTAGAACCGCTATGCGCTAATCGCCCATTAAAAAGACATCGACGCGCGCGGTGTTCATTTTATAACTTCGTAAAGGAAACTCCACCAACTTCGTAGTACGATGCAATATGAGCTCGTTAAAATCACACCTTTTCAATACGATAGTGTTTCACTACCGCAGGTCATCAAATTAAAAAGTTAAACTCCCCCGCAGTCGTAGCATCTATCTTTTAATGAGGTAATGGCTACGAAGAGGGGGCGACCCGTGTCCAACACGCGATCGGCCCCCGTGCCAACAATAATTTCATTATTATAATAAAATGGAGTCAAATGTGTAAACGATGGCACGTGATAACTGTGACCTCTGAACCCTTGGTGCCATACGGTTTGGGAGGTAGTGACCGGCGCTTGTAACCATTTATAAAACTTTTAACTATTTTATATATTGTATGTATTGATATTTAGTGTGGGCATTTAATGACCGTTATTTTTAACCTAAATAAAATAGTTCATTCCGTAAGGTGATTGAAAAGATTTATATCTTAAAATCTTATTTTAAAACGTAGGTACACCTTCGTATATTATTAAACTATTAATATTATACTATTTTTCACAACTGTACCCTAATTTATTTATTTTTTAATTTTATTGAAGTTGTGGACGGTATGAGTCAAGCATCTAACTTTCCTTTCCTACAAGTCTCACGAACTGAAGGTCGTTAAAGCGTAAAGACTACAAATCTTAGGAACTTTGACCCATAAGTACCATTTATTTCTCAAATTCTTCAGTTAAAACTCTAATCGACGGTAATGTAAACGTTAACGGCATCTCAATCATAAGTGCGTGCTAGTAATTAATGCCCGTCGATATTTAATAAGCAGGTAGTGCTTCGCGTCTTGGGTAATGATAGTTTGAGCTTCAACTGGAAATAAACGTTTATGGATATTAAAGACGCACACTTTAGTGGTTTGTCGAAGTTACTTCTCCGATTATTTCTGTTACAACTTACAACGGAATACTTCAACAATGATATCATACTCTACTCCATTACTAAACCTGATCTATAAAATATGAAATTTAGCTAAGTTCGTACCAAATTTAGCTCATTTAGGGAGGAGAAACCACCTACTGTATTGGTAATATACTAGAAATTCTAAAGACATGAAACAATACAAAAACGCGTAATTATATTTTCGTTTACTACAAATTTCTGTCAGAGCTGTGTTTATGGCAACTATACAGAATTTTATGTTAAGAAAAAAATATCACAGATTCATAACATACGAGTATTTACAGATAAAAAGTATAAAAATAAAACTGTTTTATTTAAAGTCGTGTATATGTTTGCATTGTCTTGATTTACCTACACATATGAAAAAGCGCAGAAGAAATAACTACATGTCTTAATAATCAATATGGATTTCTTTTGATGAACGGAAAATTTGAAATTCTGTCCTACTAACGAAATTGCAAAAACAAAAGTTTGTTCGTTTATTTTTGTTAGATGGCTAAATTTTTGAGCTAAATGGATAGTCATGAAGTAAGTGCAGGACAAGCAATTCTTAGATACTTTTATCCCAGATTATTGAGGCCGACATAACGATCAAAACGGGTAGAGCCGAGAGCGGAACCTAGTCGTATGTTGAAACGACCAGTAGAGAGTCAGAAGTAATTCGAAAACCATCTTGATGCTCAATTTTCTCAATACATAACAATAGTATTAGGTACTCAATTTACAGAACGATGAATTACTAGCATTGCCCAAAACCGCTCAGCAGGCACAATAAACATAATGGGCACATTCATTAATAGCCGACCGCTGACAAACGGTGCTTTTGCTCCCTCCCCTGGCCATCATCATATACCCCGTCTGGGGGGAGCCTCCTCTCACCCTCTCGCCCGCCAGGTGTAAAACTGCCCGGTCACGGAAACATAGACATGCGATGCGGCTAATATGTTTTTATTATTAAAGCTATGCGTATTGCTCATCCCTCGACCCTCGCAGGGATGACCCATGAATATTCATACGGTGATTTGTTAATAGCACCGCAACGCTAACTGCTGCTGAATAATTTGATGTTCCGACTGATAGCTGCTTTTTGATTCACTCTACGATTTGATAGTTTTCATTTAGTGGTTAGATACGTAAACTTCAGACAAATGTACGTGTTTTGTTTGCTGTTAACGGAAAAAAGGTAAAACAATTATTTTCACTTTTACCTACCTTGTTATTTTGTACCTCGATTCATTCAGGTTATCAAAACTGATCTCATGCTATAAACTTTTTTTGTTTAGAACAAGTAACTGGCCTTCGAGTAGGTATGTGACACATAAGTGACTCATCCTTTATGGTCCAAAAAGACGCGTCAAATAAATGTCAACGTGAGACGCAAAACTAAAATTACCACATACTGCGAATAAAAAATAAAATGCCGTCTTGTGTTTTAAGATCCTGTAAAAATAACATTAAAAAATGTAGTAAGACTCAAGGCATTACGTACCATCAGTAAGTTTATTTAAAATGAATGTACTTAATTTTCACACGAATGCCTATTTCAAAAAATATTTTTATCTAAATATATAGATACATACTTACATTCCATACTAAAAATTAACCATGCTTGTACAATAACTGATTTTTGATTGAAAATAATAACCCATGAACCATCTGCTTACTTAGGTTTCCTACGACCGGACTCAGAAGGCTACAATGGATTGACATAATTAGAAAGGAACGAAATCAGTCAGATTGGGCTCCGACAAAACATACTAGGATTTGTTCAGCTCACTTCAAGGATGAGGACAAATATATAGCTTCTGGCCGGCGGGTGTATATATCAAAAACAGCTTTACCCGTCATTGATACAATCGTTATTAAAAAGGCACGTATATTTTTGTACTTAATGTTATTATTTTAATCTCCACAGTAATAAAGATATCATATCACTCAGTGAAAATAGCAATGTAATAATGCAAAATCCTAAAAGCCTCAAAAAAAAGGAATTCATATTCAATCAAATGACCATAAAAAATATTCAGACCAGTTTACACCTGTAAAAGTTGGGCATAGGCGTCTTGGTAGATACCAAGACGCAGAAGGGTGTTCTTACACCAAATAAGATTTTTGAGGACCTATTTAAATAAGTGTGCGAGCCTGTTGTCATCTATTGGCTATATTTTCTGTCTCCAGATTGCTACTGCGAGCATTCTTGTCAGTGGGTACCCAAATACTTTCCGAATACGAGGAGCTCGAGACTTCAAAGCCACGCAACGTTTTAAACCACTTCACTAGTCAGTGCAATAAACACATTTCACACTTAAATTGAAAAATCCCATGATCAGTTGTGTCACGCTGTAAAGGAAAAAATGTTTGTCCTTTTTGATCACAGCTTATGAACTGAGTAATAATACATCGACGATTTCAGGATTTCTTGGTAAAATATATATGGTATATGTACCGAAACTTCAGATTCCTTACTATAAATCCCATTTGTATATAATATAACTATGAACATGTTAAGTCTGTGCCAAGATATCAGTAATCTTACAACACTTATGCCTAAGTCAAAATAGTAATATCTTCATTGAAAATGGCTGGACTGAACTAGAAATATTGCATGTATAGGTGTGAGTATTCAGTGGCCTCCTCTTGTAGCCTTTACGAGTATATTTGGTCTGAGATATCTACATTTATCGCCTTAGATTTAAAATCATTTCATTGTAGCGGAAGAAAAAATGTGGACAGTCAAAGTAGCACGTTTAAATTCAAGTTATAGAAACCTTCCTATGGTTCACAAATACTATGAATATTAACAAAGTAATTCAAAATAGCTAAGTCCCAAAATCCTATTTCAATTTGCCCTTAGGAGCTAGATATCTTGAAAAATTATACTATATTTCTTTCAAAAAGGAAATGTGAAAGAAAATGTCCCGTAAATCCTTCGGTTTCAAGTAATCCATTACCATTATCGTTTAAAAAACTTGCTATATTATTTTCATTCACTATAATATAGTAATTCACTCTTTTGTTTCCAGGAGAAGCACAGTGCAGCTGACAATTACTATACAGTTCCAATTAATCTAAACTTTATTGATAATGTCAATACAAAAAAATTACCTTTAACAAACTTGGAGTACTCCTCGAAGCTGGAGCTCCGAGGACGTATTCAACAATTATTAATTCAAAAAACAGTCCTAACTGAGAAGTGCAATGCTTGGAAACAGAAATACTTCAGACTGTTAAAAGAATTGGAACAAATGAAGCAAAACGGCGGAGAGACAAGTGTTATAAACAGAAGTGGTTATTTTAAGTGGATTGAATCTGAAGTTCTAGGGTTTTGAATATTAAATTGGATAGGGAAAGCACAGTCTTTTTTTTTATGCCTGATAGGTTGTCCTTTGACCACTATCTCACCTGATGCTAAGTGATGATGTGATCGATGATGTTATTCAGGATATCCTAGAATTACTGGCTCTCAAGGACAGCTGCCGGAACACTGTTAGGTGCTTAGCGACAGATTTTCTACTTGAGGGCGGTAGCTAGCCAGGCGAGCATTCGCAAAATGCCCTGCCACCATGTAAATAACCTGGACCGACGGCTTAACGTGCCCTCCAAAGCACGGAAGCGCTCATTAGTAATGTCACCAGCGGTCACCCATCCCACTCATGACCGAGGCAGACGTTGCTTAGCTTTGCTGATCGGTTCAGAATGGTAAGCACACTTCGCTACGAGCGCTTCGATAAATAAATATATAGATGTATTAAAAAGAACTGAAGATTTAACTCAAAGTTTATTTGATTGAAGAGGCATCAAGTGGATTCACCGCCTTTAAAGTATTGTTTAAATTTACAGTCAGGAAACTATAAAAGCACATGAGTTATATGTAGTCTTTCATCCTTTATTGATCTTAGTATAAGCGGATAGCGTATTTTATATGTAGTAAATATGAAATACTGTTACAATAGGCGTAAGTTTTATCTTATCCAGTAATCAAAAACGCACTCGTTTCGTTGTCAGCTGCACGTAACAATTTTATGTTACCAGGAAAGCATACGTCGCAGTTACATCGTGTGTCATTTTGCTACTTTATACTACGGGCACAGAAAATATCTACCAGTATGAGTGGTAAAAGCATGCATTTGTCAGCCCACAAGCCCACAACGTTGTAGTATAACACGATACACTAAACTGAATAAAAATCAGATGCGGAAATGGATACACCGCCAGGTCATTAGTCGTCACCAGCAGACGAATATTTGTAACTTTATAATGCATTTATGTGACGAGCAAAAATGCACCAAAATGTGTGACAAATCAAAATGTTGCAAATTATTGCAGCTCTTTTATAAATAAACGCGAAGAATAAGGATATGATATTTTTTATCGTTGTGATAATACCCATGAGTTTTATTAATTGCATTTAAAAGCATATTATTTTGAACAGTATATATGCAATTTACTTTTTTTATGCCTTTATTAAACAAAATACTACGAACTATATACAACACTACAGCTACTACAATAAAAGCATTTAGACAACCTATAAGTCATAGCAATTAACTGGATTATAATGGTCCAAATAAAAAACATTAAAAGTCTAAAACACAAAGTATCTCTTTCAAATATCTAAACAGGCTATCCATGTAATGAAGAGCAGCCATCAATACTTATTTAACTACACCTATATGTGTGAACTATAGAATTTTTTCGTTAAATTGTCACTCTGGTTAGTTACTCTACCGCATACCGATGAGAACGATGTCTAGATTAGGGGGGAATAATAAAATTACTGTTTTCCCAATTTAAAGTTTGCGAACGCTCTTTTAGCGGTGATGGCTCAGTGGCATTGGCTATGGACTGCTGCGCAGCAGATCCATGGTTCGAATCCCGCTGCGGGCTTGAGCTTCACCGCATGGTGGAAGGGCATTTTGCGAATGCCCGCCTAGCTAGCGACCACCCTCAAGTAGAAAATTTGTCGCCAAGCACCTAACGGTGTGGTCCGGCAGCAGTCCTTGAGAGCCAGTAATTCTAGGTTGAACCTGTTAACACCTTCGACCACATCATCACTTACCATCAGATGAGATTGTGGTCAAAGGCTTACCTATAAGCAATAAAAAAAGGCAGTATAGTATATAGACGGCCGATTTTCCAGTTTCACCACTTCGTAACATAAAAAAGAGATTATTCAATATTAAAGTGTTAGTTAACCAGGAAAGCTGGCTTCGTCAAGTTTAGTGCTTTCTTAATGCGTCCACTTATCTTTATGCTATCAGTGAAAATTTTCCTACTTCAATATGCTAGTCTAGATAACTATGTTGGCGGAAGTGTTTATAATACGAGTAGACGTATGAGCGAGTTATACCATACCTAATCTTGTTTATGTTATAGGTATAATGAGTTCTATTGATCATTAAACTTAGTTTTTACGTAATAATTACAAATGGGAAGTTATTTTTTTTGTTTTGAGAGAGTAAGAGGAAAGAATTCATGGCAGTACTGGTGGTAATTCATCGCCAAGCACCAAACGGTGTGCTCCAATAGTGGTCTTCTAGATCCAGTCTGAGTAGATGGCTTAGCGGCTTCGACACACATACCCCTTATATTAGTAGATGACGCTAAAATATGCTTCAACCATATCACCAAGCTATATTCCTGCAAGATGTAAAGGTTTAAAAAAACATGATATTAGATATGAAAACATAGTGTTCATCTGTTATTCTAATTATTTTGACTTTGTTGAGTTTGTAGTGTCCCGAAAATATTTTAGTTGGAAAAAAATATGAATTGCTAATAAATCAAATCGGGTTAAGCAAGAAGGTATTCCTGCAATCCCCAAGACGTCTACCAAGTGTAGGGATTATGGTATTCCCCTCTCCCTGCTAATGTAGGATGGAGTGTTTATTCATCATTAGACGCTAATACTTTTTCAAATGCCCGCCTGGCTTGCAACCACCCTCAGATGCCAAGCACTTAACGCTGTGTTCCGGCAGCTTCCTTAACAACCAGTTCCTATTCTAGGTTAAGACCAGCTTTGACCGCACATCTCTTACACTCAGGTGAAGTTGTGGTGAAAAGATAACCTACCGATAAAATATGTATATCATATCACAAAGTAAAATAATACTGTATGCTTCAACACGACATAATGACGTTATCATTACGAAAATAATCGAAATAACAAATAAAGAAAATAGTTTGTATATGTCCATTAAAAAGGTGGGTCCAAAAACCTACCCGTGTTACACCCACTGAATCTGAGGTGGACCAGAAGAAAAATTTATCCGTGGTCCAGGCGGACCAAGGGCAATGACTGGTTGTAATTACATGTGTTTGTGTTGAGTAACGGCTTAAATCATTTGTTTCCCAAAAGGTATAACAAGGAAATTTTATTATTTGATCTAGATCATAAATTGTGGATCTAAAGATATGCTTTATTCATTAAAAAGTTTAAAGTATTTTTTTTTATAAAAATTTTGCATTGTTTTGTAGACTTCCAAATAATGCGAAGAGATAGTACATATAGAGTAAGTATTAATATATGAATACAATTTAATCCTTCGCTAACTTGATGGCTATTGTTCCCCTATAAATCAACACATTACGGTAATTTTTTTGAGGCATTCGACCCTTCGCCCTTTCACCCTCAACGACACGTTTACTCAAAATTACTATGAGAAATTTATGGGATATGTAAACATTACTCGTGTTACAGCATTTTTTGTTCGTCAATTAACTGACGCCGTGGGACTTTACGTCAAATATAATATGATGAGTTACTATGAGGGCACTAGGACATAATTAAAAAACGTTACGCATTGACTGACCCGTCACATATCGGATGTATAAGAAAGAAAAAAAAATATTATCAGTAGCCATTGTAGTTCTGCGATTCTAATACCAAAGTTATTAAATACATCCTGCTATATACTTCTTAATAATGAAATCAATGTGAAACAAAATTAATTTACTTACTGCATATCCCCCATAGAGATATAAATACTATTCTTTTCTGTGATATTCCCGATAATAGGTGTAAGGATGACCATAAATGGTAGCAGTAAAACTCTTTGAGAGTGAGTTCCTGCGGGGAAAGTACTGCCACCATACATATATCCATCAAGTAGTATTGTTGGCATTACTGTGTTTCAGTCTGAAGGGTATGGGTGCCGGTGAAATTACTGGTACACGATACTCGTATTTAACAACTTTCGCCTCAGAGTGATGGGCACAATGTAATTGGTCGTTGTGATGAAATGCATTGGATGTAGGCAAGGGGCACGCTTTACGCCAGGTCTCGTGCGGGTTCAGTCACAATCCTATAAAAAGAATTTTATATAATCGATATAAACATTCTTTGAAACTTATAAGTAAATTAAGAGTTAATGGCTGTTGTTATTATGAATTTTCCAAACCCTATTAGGAAACGTAGGCGAATATTCCAAAACATTCGCCTATAGGCTTCCCAGTACCCAGTTAAGCAGAAATTCTGTCGATAATAAACGCACGGCTATGTGGCATCAGGTCAGGTAGCAGTCAAAGGCAGTTTATGGAGAAAATCATGATTGTTAACGAAATAAAAAAATAAAATTTTGTTATTTACGTTAGTGATCTTTAAATCGACATCAAGAACTGCCCTGTACCTTTCTATCTTTAAAGTATAATTTATTAATAGAAATAACGCCGGGCTGCTCATTCCGTACCCATTTCCGAAGAATACGTACTTTACGTTTTGTTGAACTCGACCAAATCAACAAAATCATAAGCAATAAAAGAAAAAATCTCTACATAATACATAAATAAAGTGCAAAAGCTAGGCACTCTTTGCTTTGCAAGTACGTTGAATTGTGAAGTGCCTGGCTAATAAATGATATCTTACCCTTTATTTAAACACTAGCCATCCAAGCCGGCTTTCGCAAGAAAAATTCAAAAAAAATATGTTCTTCAGGGACAATGTAGGATATACTAATGGTGAAAGTATTTTTCAAATCGGTATGCGTGTTTAAACTGTTACGGTCATTTTTTAAATCTGTTTATTACTTAGTTTTTAAGTTCATTCGTTACTTACAAAAATACAAATGGTTCCTGTTTAAAATAATAGTGTAGATGTTAGGCGCATGATTAAAAAAATAAGAAAAGCGGTGCTTTGATTATATAACTAACTCTAACGACCTGTAGTGCATAAGGGTCAAAAAATTCCCAACAACGATAAATGTGATTTTTTTACAACTTTTTTACAATTTACCTAGCTCAAGGAGTGACACTGCATTATTGACGTCACTAGAATAAGAATAAATTACCCTCAAGAGTTGCAAATTTGTTCTTAATAAAATAAAAGTAATAAACGTAATGTATGTAAAATTGATTTATCAAAGCTCAGAAGCATTGATTTATTAGAATTAGCGTGGATATGGAGTAGAAATTGTTGACACATTTAAATATAGAATATTGAAAATAGATGTGGTTGCCCTCGTGGGCGGACGGCTTTCGTATCGATCGCTGCCCGCCCCACGCCACCATCACACCGCCGCACCGCCCGCCTTTTCCCGCCCAGCGATAAACGGCCCCCGTTGCCAATGTAACTCCTCACCACATAAAATGTTATTGCTATTAGTTATTGTCGCCATAAGTTTTAGGGTCATGAAATAATGTTACATTGTTGTACAAATATTAATACTGGCTGAAATTAATATCTAGTAGAGTATGCACCAAGGGGATAAGGCAGTGTATTACATCACGGGTACTATATTGAATCCCGAGCATAGCAAAATGAGACATTGTACATGCAATCAATTACTTTAGATTATGTTTGCACTATACTCGTATGTAGCTACAAAATTGGATAGTGTCAAGAAGGTGTCGTTACAGAATATTCTGCGAGAAAACAAAAAGCAAAACTACTAGGGACAATTATTTGTAGATATTTAATCATTTACAGATAAAAAATTATACATATGGTTTTGAAATCAATTTTACCCTAAAACCATTTTACGTTATCTTTAATAATTCCAATAATTTGAATCTTAATTATCGAGTTGATAAATATTGTCGACCTGTAATCCTGGTTCGAGTTTTTATAGTTAACGTAACCATAAAATTCTACGTTTATTGTCATACTTATTTTTAGTTTACTCACGTTTCCGCTAGCGGCGCTGCTAATAGGCCAGGAAAATGTATGACCGAGCAGACAACGGGCCCCATTCACACCTCCAGGGTCTAGCACCATTACATGCCCGGCCACCGGATAGAGAAAGAAAATGGCGTCCACTACCACGGGAGCTGATCCAATGCCAACCAGCAGGGAGTAGATCTGACGAAGAAAGTAGAAGCGACGAAGCACAATAAATGAAGCACAAGAGTGCAATTGCAGACCTTGCGCAGAGTGGGAAATTTACTAAACCTGCACAGGGAGAAGGACCAAATTATCGTCATAATTTGAGATGGACGCAGAGGCAAGGAGCTCATGCTCGAGGCCTCCACCGACCCAAAGAGGTTGAAGAATACATGATATGATAATAATGTAAGGGTAAAAACATTAACTACGTTAATTACGTCACGGTGACATGAAAATAAATAACTATGTAAACTCCTACTAAACTTTCTGAACACTGTAGTTAGGTATCCCTAAATGCGACACATACCTGGTGTAGATGACGAAAATAGGAAAAACACTTATTCGGGCACAGACTTGACGTTTTATACAGTCTTTCATTGCTGAAAATCGTCAAAGGCATTGAGCACGATTTCGTTCACTTTTCTAACAGTAAATATCGATGACTATTCCTAACGTTTGTTAGGAATAGTCACCGTCAGCTTATGTTTGACGGTATTAGTGGTAATGTATGAATTCACAAGCATTAGTGTACCGTTCAAAATAATACGAGCAATATTATTGTGAACTCGCGAATATCGTGATCAAGTAAATAGTTACGACTGAAAAAATAAAAACAACGCTATGTCATGTTCAGAAACTAAGTTTTTCCTAAATTCACAATTATTCAATATTATTTAATTTTACTAACAGAACTTCCGAGAACGGGTGGTAAACCGGTACTCTCAGTCCTAAGAAGTTATTTAATTCCGTCATCCTTGAAGTATAAACGCCAGAAGCGAGGAGCAGAAGTGCAATGGTACTGTTCTGAAAAAAAAGGTTACAAAATTTTATTTAAGAACTACAAGATGCATTTCGCTTCTGGGCCATGTTTAGAAGCTGTTCTCGAGAGTGGATTTCGAAAAGGCTTTAACTCTATTTACCTCATTCATACGCTCCGTCAGATGAAATAGAAGATTGATGAGTATAATCGGCCATTCTAGCATTTGTGGAATATGAAAAAGCCTTCGATGCATTCGAAACTTGAGAGGTATTGCAGTTTTTTCAGCCATGCCAATATCGACTAAAGTTATATTGAAAACCGCTTTAGTATTTGTATAAAAGCGCCACCATATCGATTTGACTGTAGTAGTGTCTTCTAGGACATGAGCAAGTCATCAATCCAACTGCAACGAGGCGTGAGACTGGGAGACGTTATTTCTACGAAACTATTCACGAACGCTTTGAGGACGTTTTGAAGTTCTTGAATTAAAAGAATTCAACATCAACATCTATGGCGAATATCCCACAGAGCCTGAAGACCAAAGTATTCAACCAGTGTGTGTTGGCTGTAATGACTTATTGCCATAACTGAAACGTGGTCCTAAACTGTGGCCCTTATGGACAAGCTCAGAGTCGCTTAGATAGAACTATGCTCAGAGTTTCTCTGCTCGTTAAAATCCAGACCGAAAAATTGCTGAGGAACCGACATTGTTTTCGGAATTTTCAAGTTGAAGTTGCAATGAATAGGCCACATTGTTCGATGAAGCGATAATCGATGAGGCAGAAAAGTTATCGAAAGACTGAAGAAGGAATCATAATAGTCGCGGGTAGCCAATGCTGAACTTCTATAGAGAAGAGTTACTTTGCGGAACCCATATTTAATAATGAAAAATACCTAATACTAAATTTCAAGATTCATTTCATTTCATTTCAGATTTCTTATATATTAGAAAAACACGTAAAAAATATTAAAATATATCTATTGACACTTTTGCATAAGTTACCTGCTAAGCCGACGGGATGTCATAAAAGTCACGTTGCCAAACTGGAAGAAGAGTCGTGCCTGCACTCGTGCAGCAAAATAGCAAGAAATTACTATTTCCTAGGTCTTGCCCAATCAGCATACAACATTTTGATAAGTACTACTTTAATTAAACATGACTTGATATTACTATGACTTTCTGACTCAACCTCTACATGACTGGGACTGACTTCGTTAATGCAAATTTTAATTGTGAAAACATTTGACATCTATTTGTCAGTGGCAGTACTATTCAATGATAACATTTTCGATTATTCTCGCCAAAACTCCACTATGGTCTTTGGTCACAGAATAAAAAGTAACATCGAAGATACAACTGTACGGTTTTTTTCTAATGAAAATTATTAGAGTCATCAGGCACTTTACAAAAGTACTACAATTAAATAATACTTGTATGCTACTACTATAGTCTGAGCATATCAATACTGGTAGAATCTACGTAATAGAGCTTTTACGAGCTAGTGTATTAAAAGGAGTATTGCTCTGAAAATATCTTAACTTATTATATATTTAGATAACTCTAGAAAAGTCTTCATATGACCTTATAGCGTGTTATCAAGAGACAAGCCACTAAAATATTGGAGGCCGACACCGCCAATCATCTACCGTTAGCCAAAGTTTTGTTTGCAAATTGAACTTTACGAGTTTACTCTAAGAAAGCCACACGTATTTAATCATAACGCACCAAGTCGAGACCTTACTTTGCTATACAACTGAAGGTATACCTCTCCATTGTGGTACCTCGTCACATTATAGTAAAGTGAAAGTTCTGTAGGGCGCAATGAAGATTAACATTTTCTTGCTGCGATATAGTACTAACAAGTTCATATTTGCTTTTATGCGTGGGTAGAAAAATTATGGAAATAGAGCGTCGGTATGGCGCTGAACAAACAATACCATAACGGTCCGGGGCGGTAATTTTAATTCCTTTCGTGTGAGGACGCATAATTGAAAAGGTCGTGTCTTCTGGGGGGTTGGTAAGGCGCAGTTTTAGCAAACACTTTCATGGCATAGGTATTATATATATGCGATCTTCCATTTGCAGAACAATTGACTGGGCCTTGCTTGCTTTTTAAAATTCAGTAACTTTACACTGCAGTCACTGTTTAATTTTCGTTACCATATTCTATCAAAAGCTTCGAAATCTCAAAAGAAAAAAAGGGAAAGGTTTGGAATCCTCGAAGTCTTGATTTAGATCCCTGGGTCGTACAAGATATTGACTTTTCCTGACAAAGAAGTTTTCAGCCACCTATTACATAAAATCAAACATTTCTAGCAAAACTTAGGTGTTTAGAGTTAGACACCTCTACCATAGTAGAAAAAGAATCTCTGCCTACCTCTTCCACGAATATAAGTTGTACGAAATGCTGACATTCTGTTTTTGTTTCTCATTTAGGTACGTTCGTCCTGCACATCATGTAGGCATATTTTCTTAGCACTGAAGCCATCTAATATTTTGTATAACGTGTGCATTACCCCAGCAAGAAAATCACTTCTGGAATAAATTGAGTTCTACGAATAATTAGAGCGTTGTACACTGTAAATGTGCACCAAATAAAAAATTTGTGCACTTTTCCGTTTTGTTAAAATAAAGGAAAAACCAATTCTGCTGGAGTAACGTTGTTCCAGCAGGAAAATTTTAATCGAATGATCGGAAAGAAAAATTAAGTATATGGACAGATAGCTTATATTTGTGCTTACACTTGTATAACTGTTGTTTTTATTAACATTTACCATAAATGTATTTCTCATTAAACTTGATATTCCTGCGTCAAGTAAGCATTTATTTATTAGATGTGGGTATCCCTTACCAGTTCTGCCCCTTGTTATCTTCTCTTCAGGTGATAGTTTCAAAACACAAAAAGAGCTATTTCCCAAAAACAATTCAGCTTAGACATGTAGTTTATATGAAAAACTAATAGATCATATCATATCAATATCATCAGATGACAGCTGTCGAACTCGCTGAGCTGCATTAACCCCACACCATTAGTTTCATTACACTATAATATCTCATCGAAATTATTATTTCGGGTGACAGTTATACAGCTCGAGAAAAAGTGATTCGAAAGTATTCATTTTTAATGGAAACATTTTATTCCATGGTAATTTCTAAAACTGATTAATATAGGCACACATATTTAAACTTACATTTTTATATCAATTAAAATTATAAATTAATGCCAAAATAAAGCAAGACATTTTGGAATTAACTAATATGAAACATATAATAATACCTATATCCATTACACGACAGGCTTTATAACCAACCCGTTTCGCATCTGTTTACTTGTAAATATGAACCCTCATTATAAACTTTTGTAAAGTTTGACGATGCGAATTTCTTCTATAATTGAAGTAAGTTATTAAAACAATAAAAAGTCAATATCACCCGACTGAAAGTAGTAAAATGAAAATTTACATGGATCTAACAAATTAATTTATCATAATATCTTCATGACGCCACGTAATGGTGTGTAATTTTCTAAGCTTCGTTTGGCAAGCGACGTCATTGGCTGGCGGCCACTGGCGTCGCGACGCGTCAACCTATACTCTCTATTTATAAATGCTTCTCGTATGTGAACCTCATTATCTTGTAAACAACCAATCACAGCGAGTTTTTTATATTACGTTTGTACATGCTTTGTATCTACCTAAAGTACTTATAATTATTACGTCAATATTGTTTCTTTTTGGTGCATCGACATGCTATATACTTTATACATACGTAGACATTACCTACATACTACTATTTTTATTATAATATGATGAAATAAATAAAATTTAAATATTTTAGACACGACAAAATTTTAATACTGTAGGTATAATTATTTTAAAAATATATAGTAAGGAAACACCTGATATTCTGAAGGCAATATAATATAGTAAACGAAACCGAAAAAAAATCTTTTAGATACACTTCAGACAGATACCAAATATAATCTGTATCTGTCAATGTATTGACAAGAAACATTCGAATTTATAATTTTTACTCAGTATTTCTGAACAAATTAGCTGAAAAATAATCACTTGCTTAGAGCTCCGGGGATCTGGTCCGAACCTGTGGAACGGTCGCAGTTTATGAGTGAAAGTAATCACAAACAGTTTTCAGTTTAAGAGCGTTAAGCCAGTTAGTCTGTTAGACTCTGAGATGGCGATTCTGAAGGAGCTTCAGAGTCGCCATAATATACTAATGACTAATCCTTGTTTGACAGATGAATTATAGCTTCTGATGACTTTACTCATCGATAGTTTTTTTTACTCGGTGATTGTTGCACAAATATCAAAAATGAAAATCAAACTGATTTTCCTGGAAGGAATGTAACTTTGCTGTGTACCCTTCCTAATTGTAGCGATTTGCAGCACTGCTTCGCGAATCTACCAGCCCGCGCAGTCCCCGCACTAATGGTCTAATTAAGTGTTTTGTAGCCAGGTGGAAATCTCCGAAACATTTATATTACTAACCCCCTTATTAATAATCGTTCCATAACTTTATGGTTTACTAAAGGTTTATTAAACGTTGTTAGCACTGGGTTAAAGAGTTATTTTTTGCACACCACTAATGATGTTTGATGAACTCGTCATAATGTAAAAAAAACGTGTGATGGGGGAAGATTTTACCTGCCGATTTCATAAATGGCTTTCGTGAACCACTTCTATAATAAAAAAAATATTCCCAGTCACCAATAAAATCAATGCGCTTACAAGGTATAGAATTAGTAAAATTATATAGAATAGCTTTTTCCTGAAATGTCATATTTATTTTACAAATTTACGAAAGGAACAGTTATAGTCGGGTAACCCCGGCTATAGGGGTGGATGACGCGGGTTCGAATCCTGCACATGACTATAATTTTTCCTCTCGTAAATTTTTTATTTTGTAATGTAATCCGCTGAGCATGGTTGCAAAACTAAAAATATTCTTCTTAATAATATTTTCAACAACTTTAAACGGTTTAAATCCCGTATATTTGTCATTATTTTTGTCAGCAAACCGTTTAAAGTTGTTTAATTACTATGTGTAACAATCGCGAGAACCTTAGACAAAATTATATTCTTCTTAAATTGAAATTCATACATATTTAAACTTTCTTTTTCTAGATGTGGGATTACCTATTAATCGTTCCCACATATAGTTGATAATTTGTCGTAATCGCTATCGATTACGTGTGTAATCAATTACGGAGAGGTATCGTACTATCATTAATCAATCGGCTGCTCGTATTGCTTGCGTACCAAGGACTTGCCTACTCGTATTCGTGTGTGTAAATAGGTAGGTATACTTAGATTACGAGTGTTTATATATAAATATATATATATATATATATATATATATATCTTGATCTAAAGCATTGATAAACGGTACATATAAGTACCTAAAGTTAGAGTGCACACTCATGTTTTCTCACAGCTACTTTATATAATTTTTCGCTTTTATTTATAACGCATACATAGTAGGTATATCTTAACAATAACAAATATATATACATAAAACCGATTCTTCGCAGAATAACAAAAAAAGATACACTATACATATATGGACACAATACTTATAAGTATAGTGTAGACATCATCATAACAATCTCTGGTAAATTATACCATAAAGTAAGGAGAAATTGCCAAATTTTTAGACCAGTGAATTTGCTGGTCGAACGAGTAAACATACAAAGACGCCATATATGGTTCGTACAGTATAGGGCCGGAAGACTGGGCTTGTTTCGGTCAAATAATAATGACAAGACACCAGGGTGTTTTTGACCTCGATCCGTACAGTCGCGACTTAGGTCATTAAATCGTCGTACTAGTGCTAAAGTTCACCGAGGAAAACGTCTAGACAAGTCCACTGCTTAATAACTGACACTACCAGCTGACATTGCTGTGTTCCAGATTGGTGGACAAGGAGGCCAGTAAATTACATCAATTGTGTGTGATGTGAGGATTGATATGTCAGTTGAAGAATGCTAGAAGTGCCAGTGAAAAAATAACGTAGGAGCGGTGCTTGCTCGTTTCGTCACTATTTTGATAAAATATAAACTGAATCTCTTAATTCCCATTTCCATTCATTGGGTTATTGCAGGTTTTTTACTGCTGTACCAAGTATTTGTGTCAATAGTATTGTGGTGTGAGTGTACCTCTTGTTTAGATAAGTCTTTTAAGTATTCCGACCGTGATTGGATACCTAAAAAAGGAATTGTGTGGTTAAATTGTTACCTAACTATTAACCTTACTATTAATTAATAAGAAATAATTACACAAAATCGCAAGGGAACAACAAGGGAAATTTAGACTGTAACTTTCTCCGTTCTTGCTGTCACTTAGGTAAACTGCGATATCTCCCTGCCCATCACCAACAAGAGGTATTCTTTTACAAATATTCTTTATAATTTAGTCGTGAAAAATATTGTGTTGATGGTCAAGCACCTTCCCATGCTGGCATCCGACTCCTGATATTATTTCTTTATCACGAAGAAGTAATTTAGAAATAGTGCCATAACATACCTACTTATTTAAAAAATATATAATATTTGTAATGTGAGTCATAAATGGCAAATACCCTTCCCCACGTGGGCGAAATCCACTGAAAAAGCAGATAAGCAGGTATGTTCAGTTTTGAACGCTCCGAATGATGTAGTAAACAATTTAAGATGTCTAGAAATTTGCATATTTTACTGCTAGCGTCTGACAGGTTATAATGACTGGCTCTCTTGTTTCATTACGATAAGTCTATTAAATTAAACCCCAAATGAAGCTATTAATATAATAGTAATCTATTAATATTAAATAGTTGCCTTCACGAAGACAGAGTAATTACATATTGGAATGGTTTAATTTAGAAGTGTTCCAGTTTTAGTCAGTCGTTTATCTTTCAGTTACTATTAGCCATCATATAAATCAGATTTATACTAGCATCTAAAAACCGTGTTTGAATACTTTCCAATAAACACAATTGATGAGATATAATATTCTGTTAATAAAATATTGTGCGTTAAAAAAGGGCTACCACAGAAGAAACCACCTCGGGTATATTAGTGATGGCTAATATTTTCATATTACAAACATCATCATAGATAATTAATATTTAAAACATAAAAGTAAATAATGAATAACGTAGATCAGAGATCATCGGTTCTCTGGACTACATATTAGTTACATAAATATTAAAAAATCACATCATATAAACAAGACACATTTTTCAACAGCGTTTATTAATTATGATTATTGAACGATCGATAAACCCAAATTTACTATGAAAACATTTCATCATCATCATCATCAGCCGGAAGACGTCCACTGTTCAACAACCCCCATAAAACGCCACAAAGAACGGCTATTAGCCGCTCTTAACCAGCGGCTACCCGCGACTTTAACGATGTCATCAGTCCACCTGGTGGGGGGCCTACCAACTCTATGTCTTCCGGTGTAATGTTGTAACCACTCGATGAAAACATTTATTCGTAACAAATTTATCAAAAAAGTAAAAATTAATTTTGTTTAGGATCCCATACCCACGGGGTAAAATGGAACCTTATTAATAAGACTCCGATTTCTGTCTATACGTAACTGTCCGTCTATCCGGCCACATGTAACGCGTCTCTAGCTCTTATATACAGAATGAGTTACAAACCTGAAATTTAGATAGGTACATTATGTAAAACATAACCAAAAGACGACAGTTTACTAGGAATTTAATTATTTACAACAGCGGCTCCAATACATAAGAAGGTAGGTAGCCGAAAATGTGCCAAGAGCTCGTAAGTAGAGAACAATTTTTTTTCTCCTAAACTAGTAAGGATCTCAAATATAACCTCTAGTTTTGGAGCTGTGATCATAAGCAACATTTTATACTAAATATTGTATTGGTAACCCTAAGTGAGTGTTGGCTCGACTCCCATTTGACCAGTTTATTTTTCTTTTACCTATAACTTTAACAAGAAAGCTATTAAGACGTCCTCTGAAATCAGTTGCAGCATTACATAAGGCCAAAGATAAAGTTAATCAACATCCAAAATCAGCTTATATTTGTTCATTTCTACAGCATCATTATTGTAATCATATAAATTGCAAATATAAGAACTAACAAAACTCGGGGAAAAGATATAAATTCGACTCTATTCAAATAACTTAACGAAAATTGTAAACATTTCCTACGGAAAGTCTATTATTTTATTGCATAGACGCTGCCGGAGACGTAAATTTTGATGTGTAATACTCTAAGGTACGCAGTAGATTTGACATTTTAACCTGACCTGGGAAAGGTACATGAAAAGTTTAAAAAGATTTACAAAATATTAAACCCTATTAAAATTGTCATTCTCAAGGTGTAGCTATTGTTTCCTTCTTCTCAACCAGCAGCGAAGATATTACTATAGACAGTATACTGTTCTGTATCAGCCGGATCTCTACTGCTGAACAGATGGTTTGCCAATCACCACGATGGCAGGCGGCTTGGGCATCGCGTGTAAGAATGCAATTTCTCAGAAAAGTGCTACTGCTCATCTTCTGGTATTATTCCTTTAGTCACCTCTTACGATTCCCACGGGTAGATATTGGGGTACTTAGCAATTATATCCCGGCCCGGCACCACACGGTTCGCATGTCCTACCGACACTAAATATGACCACTATCGAAAATAACTTCCACAAATACATAGCTTGCAGTAAAATACCATGAGCTATGCTATAAAATAGTAATGAACTTGTATGGCTAGATAATGTTTATAATATCAGTAATCATACAGACATGTATACCATCATATGATGAGTTGGTATCTGTATCAACGATGTGCTTTATGCTTTACCGTGCAAATTGGAACCTCTTTAGAACAGTATGGGGTGTCGCAAGAGTGCCGGACTGCGCGAATTCCTTCCATGACCTTTGCGGATCGAACGATTGCGAAGTAGCTCCTCCACCGACTAGACGAGCTTGAGCAACACGGACAAAGATTAGCCGCTCGTAGATCGGACACGTTTCCCCGCGTGCTAACTTTCTGATTGGAACTATAATTGGAACAAGTAGAGTGAGTTTATTCTAACACTATATTCGTTTCAAACCAGTTTTATTCTACTTAGCAAAATAAGGTGAATAAGATATGAAATCGTATCGTACTTATTCCTTAAAGGCTACTGTTAGCTGTAGCTTAGCTGATTGAGATGAAGAAAAAATAATTATTTAAAAGCTATCAAGCGCCGGGTTTGGTTTAAAGTAAAATTTAAAATTCAATAAGATTTAATTCAATAGGAAATTGTTTGCTGTTATTAATATCGTAGCCTGATAAAACCTTGTTATTTCGGCATTAAATTATATTTGTCAAGTTCGCTGTTCTGTGATCATAATTTAGCTTTCTGACATCACCTGTAGTTTCGCATGGTTTTAGGCATCGTTTAACTGACATTACCAGTTTCACGTTCGGCTTTAGTGCTCTTTGCCTCGGGCGGTCTGCTTCGCTAGCGAGTGCTGTACTCGCTTCAGTTTAGCTCATTTACGACCCGAGCAAAATCAGTCTGCTATTGCGAATAGACAGCCATTGCTCAACGCGAGTCAGAGTTTCAACTCTGTACGGCGCATAATTGTCCTCTGGCTATGATGGCTTTGCGTTGACCCTTCCGCAAAATTGCGAGATGGACTCAAGACGATGTCAATACGTACATACTTTTATTTGTTGAGTCCGTTTCCTTCCCGTTGAATAAAAACTATTGATATACCTAATATGTTTCTGGATAACCAATATTAAAAGAAAGTTTTCTACTAGGTATTGTCATTTCTAATTTAAATTCCGCTTCTTTAATGTGGTATAGGTGACGAAGCGATGTGGTCGCTAAGCGACAAAGCACTTTTCTTTTATTATTACAATAAATAAACATCATGTTTCTTTGCTACCTCTCAACAAATAACCAAAAGATTATTTTCTTGGAAGAATTGAATGCGTATGACCTAAAACTCAAAGATAGTGAAGCTCATTGCGATATTACACACTAATAAGGATATCAGAAGCCTATCAATTGTGCGTCCTTACGTATTCTCAGATTCGTACCTATGTACAATGCTCTTTTGTTTAAACCCTGGTGTGACTGGCAGATATATGGTTTAGTTGGCAGGAAACCATAACATCAAATATCACGAGCTCCGATTCTGCAATAACTATTCCTTGGTATTGTGAAATGAAAGAACGTCAGAACCACCCGTGGATTTGCACCCGGCGGTCGTGATGAAACACGCACTCGATCCTATCTCGGATCTATTAGATTGTTGTTATTATTTATTTCGACTGTTGAATGAAGCAAGTGCCGTATTGTGTGAGCCTACCGCCAGTAATCTACTAAGCGTGGTGAATTAGGTTAAATGTAAAGCTTTGTTCGAGCTTTGTGCTTGAAAATTACCTAAGAATGGACATTCATAGAAAAAAGCTGTTATCTGGCTGGATATGAGATTTACTTGGGTGTTCTTTCCTATGATTAAACTTTAATTATTTATCAACGATGTTCTATCTATGCGAAATATAGGTCCTTACCTCTCCTTTGTGTTTTCATACACATTTTTTATTCCTGTGTTCGGATGATTACCGGAGAATCCAGTATCCAACATCCACAGGCAATTAGTCCAGTGTATAGAAATTTATTTATTAATTATATTAGTCCATACATCAGTTAAACATGGATAAATTAATACTATGGTATATACCTGGCCTCTGAGAATATATTATATAGCTATCATTTCACGACTGCTACTTTTGATCGAGTGACATAAAACGTCCTTTGTGATATGTACGTCTTGGATTCGATCCGTGGGTCGACTTGTCTGGTATTGAGTTATTCTGAACCAGATTTTTTTAGTAGCAGTCTGGATCACCAATCTCACCTCATTTTACATGGTAACCTCAACAGATCTGGAAAAATTAGGTTGTTTATACATTAGGTACATATACGAACAACCAGATTTTGCCGTATATATTATGTACTATATATGCCCAACAGGGACTATGGTGAACTTTAACTTATTATGACCATTTTTGCCTACACTACAGAAGAAAAAAGTATTAGTTAGAGTACCTGCCTACCCTCGAGAATATACGATGTTATATACATACATATCACATCACAAACATCAACAGCCATATCATCTATCGTTGAATTAAGGCCTCCCTCACAAGGTTTGCGATAATCACTTAGCAGGCGTATTGGGGATCCCACTAAAAGATTGCAGTTATACTGAGGGCTTCGCTGCCACCTCCTGGAATTTTACCCTTCGTCGCCTCATAAGCCTCTCCCAGAAAGATATGGTAGGTGCAATTCTAGCCTGGCCTAGCACCCACGGGGCATAATCGTATGATGTTCTTTATATATTACTATACGGTATATCTGTTTCCGTGCAATGCCCGTATATTTTGACAAATATATGCGGCTTCCTTCATTTTCATCATATCATTCCTACACGCCCATCTGTTTCGGGTCCTCAGAGCCTGATTTTTTTTCAATACGTCTCTAATATCTGGTCAAAATACGTTCACCGATGTCGTCTCATCGCAACTGTTCCATTGACACTTGCATCATTTACTTGCTTTGTAAATCTCCTTACGTCCATCCTTTCTGAATATCCTAATGTATTATTTTTCTCTATTAACGTCACTATATCCCTACTCACTCCCCACTGTTTAAGTAAGTGTAGTAGGCTCTTCCTGTAAAATGAGGCCTTATTATGATTTTCAGGGTCATATTTTGTTTATCAATAATAAGTGGCTGAACAATAGAAAATGACAGGGAGCTTGTCTGGCTAGCCAAGATGTTATACATAAAATTTATTGAACCGTCGTCGTTGAATACGAAACGTCGATTGCGTGATTACTCCTCGCTCACATCCTCTCCTCTTAATGTCGATAATAACACTCCTTTTCTCACTTTTACAAATTTTTAAAGCACAGATTTTTAAACTTGTTTCTTTTCTTTTCTCTTCTTTTCACTGCTAGTCTCCCATTCGCTTCATTTCCAGCATTAACTCTCTCTATTTCTTTAACTGCATCAATCATATTATTACATGCAATCCTGCAATCATCTTTTATAAAAATCATTACGAATCATTAACCTACTTAAGTTTTACTACTCTAACTCTGGGACAACAATAAATACCTGAATAGTCTATAGGTAACGTACATAAAAGCCCCTCCCACACGTTTCCGATAAACAATAGAAAGGTAAATAGGTGGATATAGATAACACAATGTATACAGACTTATCGACACCACCAGTTATTTACATACTTTCTTATCATGTAGGAACTAATAAGAAATTACTTCATGTTATACCTGTATATACTTTATTTTCATCAATATAGATAAACTGTTTTAGAAACTCTGTTAGTTTTAAAATGAGACTATCGACATGCTGAGATATTTTAGAATTAGAAACATAGATAAAACTTTATTGTAACACTATATGTTAGAAAAACATAGGCTTAATATTAGCTTAAATATAATATTGTACAATGGGTGATCTTATCGCTTAGAAGCGATCTCTTTCAGACAACCTTTGGATGGAGAGGAGTTAACATACTTTTATTAACGTTGGTGCGATTAAATAATATAACTAAGAAAAAATATTCCTACTCAGAAACTAATAAAACATATGAATATATTAATTAGTTTATTGATGATTAAGGTTATGACTAAAATATATAAATTAGATACTCGTACCAGAAAAAAAATTGTGTAATAAATCCATTGCTGCATGTTAATCCAAATTTGCTGAATGCTTTTCTTATATTTATATTTTTTCTTATCATGATTTTCTTTTCGAGGATCATTCAAATACACACGTTTATGATAATTCTTCGTTATGGTATAGTGTTATTACAGTTACCTCAGGGCACTCAGCACCAGTTTTGGATATCAAGAACGTGTATAATATTAGGATTATCATCATTTGATTTTCATTTGCGTTACCTAAGGATGGATCTCTACATTTTCCTGCCAAACCTTTCAGGACATAAACTTTTTTATATATCCTGCATTGTTCTAGACTATGAATGTTCAATTGGATCACTGATAAATTATAACCCATCTAATCTGTAAACACTCCGTCACAACATATAAATAAGGCAATAAATCTCACGTCAAAGTCGAGCGATAATATGACAATACCAGAGTACAAATAAATGCGTCTCTTCAAGGGACAGGAGCAGGCTATACGATAATGATGCATCTAATAAAATAGGAATACTACAACTTTACTCCACGCAAAGCACACAAGTCTTAAAGCTCGTAATCAATAAAGTTCCTGTGGGATGTGGGTTGAATATGCATCAATTTAAAATACCTATTTTAGCATAGAGATTTTATATGTTTTATTTCACTTTTTAAAACAGTCTTGTGTGAATAGTCCTAGAAAAGGGAATCAGAGTGATTAAAGTCTATTATATTTAAGAGTACTCATGAATTCTAAAAATACTGATGTAAAATTATATTAATATCATCACAGCAGTAGTATTTTTAATACATAGTCAAATTCAAAATTTGATAATGATAGTTAGAACCAAAATACAGTTATATACGCGATGTAACTCAGTTATAATATAAACACCAAAGGTATCCACTACTCTCGCCGCATTGCCGCTTTTTGTGACAAGGGATGTGTGGCGTAATAAGGTATCAGACCGAACATCACGGTATTCCTTCACACGCCGGGGCCTTATGACATGTACTATTTTTTTAATTCATTACACCATAATCCGTCTGTCTCGACTGCATACGTCACTAAGTCGTCATATATGGACTCTGTAAGCCCGGATTCTGTTTTAAGGCTTTAAATCTGAATAACTTGGCTACTGAACAATCATCTCGGAGATTTTATAGTTGTCTGGAGGTGATCCCATCCCAACCATTCTGCTTATACAATTGTGCAGGCTGGTCGCTACCAGGTTACAGAACAGACTACGCGCTTAAGGCATTCGAAACTAATGAAATCCGCTAAATGTTACCGTGAATAAAAACACTTTAATAACATGCTCTTCAACCCCGTAAAGAGAGCAAGTAAAGTGATAGGGTCCGTTTCTTGCAACTGACGCACACCCATTCTATCGTGGCACTAATACCACTGCGTTTCACTAAAATAAAAATTAAGTGTTTTAGCGAGTATCCACCAAAGAGTATTATATATTTATAATTTAATATTTTATATTTTTTATTATATATTATACTTTTTCTGGATACTTCTAAATGGGACCAATTCTGAATAAATAAGTCCATAACTTTTAAACTGGGAATGAAAGACGTTTTGGAAATGGTGTTGCTGATGCTGCTGTATTGCAAGCAATAAATCACATTTGTCCGTATTGATCTCAAGTCCTAGCTTCTCAAGTCCTAGCTCATTTCTAGCTGGAAAAACACAACAAATGTGTCTCTCAACTATATTTGGGCATCCCGCAATAGTACCATCGCACCATTTACCTTAAAGGCACGTAAAGTGATGAAATAGTGTTGTGGAAAGTTATACTAAACATTACACACTCATGTCTAAGCACTCTGACTTTTGTTTTGAGTATAGTTAGCTCAAGAATAGTTAGATTGTGACACCTTAAAAGCCTCAGTGATGACATATGTAGGGTGTAAAATGTTTTAAGAAACAACATCTGTGTTTACGGCCAATATGCACTCAAAGACTATGAAGAGCAGAGAACAGTATAAAACCAGGGCAACGAGAGTAAGGGAGACATGCGTAAGCTATAATAAAAGTTACATTTGTATATTTCAAATGAATATTTACTCGTCTTCGTCGGCGCCGTCGCCGTCGTCGTCGCCGTCGCCGTCGCCGTCGCTGCCATCGCCGTCGTCGTCTTCGTCGTCGCCGACGCTGTCGTCGTCGCTGCCATCGCCGTCGTCGTCTTCGCCGTCGTCGTCTTCGTCGTCGCCGTCGCCGTCGCCGTCGTCACCGTAGTCGTCGTCTACGTCGTCACCGACGCCGTCGTCGTCGCTGCCATCGCCGTCTTCGTCTTTGTCGTCGCCGTCGTAGTCGTCACCGTAGTCGTTGTCTTCGTCGTCGCCGTCGCCGTCGTCGTCGCCGCGATCGCCGTCGTCGTCTTCGTCGTCGCCGTCACCGTCGCCGTCGTCACCGTCGTCGTTGACTTCGTCTTCGTCGACACCGACGCCGTCGTCGTCGCTGCTATCGCCGTCGTCCTCTACGTCGTCGCCGACGCCGTCGTCGTCGCTGCCATCGCCGTCTTCGTCTTCGTCGTCGCCGTCGCCGTCGTAGTCGTCACCGTAGTCGTTGTCTTCGTCGTCGCCGACGCCGTCGTCGTCGCTGCCATCGCCGTCGTCGTCTTCGTCGTCGCCGACGCCGTCTTCGTCGCTGCCATCGCCGTCGTCGTCTTCGTCGTTTTCGCCGTCGTCGTCGTCGTCGTCGCCGATCAAATTTCAAAGCCAAGATACTTTTATTGGTCCATACAACTATATCTAAAGTTTCTTTCGCTTTGTTGAACACTAAGATTGGCATTATTTTTAAAGTTGTAGTTTTATTATTGTACGTTTTATGTATAATCGTTTATCCAAAAAGGGTTTATCTACTTATTTATTTATTACTTTTTCTGCGTACTAAACAATCATCCAATCAGCAGCGTAGGCCACACAAAAAGGATTATATAAAAAAAAATATCGTCGTCGTTTATAATATACTTCTTTAAGATCCACGCAAATTTGGTGCAATAAAGTGTTGCTGCCGAGGAATTCCCCTATACAAAATCACCTGTTCCAGGAACCTCCCAAGAATGTTCTAATAACTTATTTTTTATATATGAAATAAGTGTTACAATGGGTAGGTATATAAAAGTATTGGGATATATAGCTCTAATCCCTAAAACCGGATATAATCAACTATTCTTTTCTTGGCTGCGCCGTCTGTCGAGGGCGGCTCCGTGGTTCTTAGAAGCTTTACTAACAAAGCACTTTTGAATGTCCATGCAAATTTAACACAACCTTACTTGTGAAATTTTAACTTTTGAAACACCTCGTGACTTTGACTCGCGAAATGAAAATAACGAATCAAACAGGTAGAAACTTGTTCGAGGCTGTCGTTTGACGAGAATGCGCATGGGAAATGGGAAGAAAAATAACAGAACGTTCCGTTACGCGCAGCATAACTTTATTTACCGCTTACAAAATTGTTAAGATACAGATAACGAAAAATATTATTATATTTCTATATATTATGATTACAAGCACTACCGCGTACTAAGCGAAAATCATAAATTTATATTGGAATACAAAATGTTTTGCCCCGGGCGGGAATTGAACCCGCGTCCTACCGATTTCGCGCCGGATGCTTTATATTATATTCAAAGTATTACTGCTAGTTGGAGTCAGTCGAAAATTTCCTTTGTTTATAGCGACGCAATATTATCAATACTACCTATTCAGTTATAAACAAACATTATTGATAATAATGAATATCACAATATTGAAGTAAAATATATGCTAACTGAACTTACAGATCTAATATTAACTGTTGTTAAAATTATAACAAAAGCAAGTCGTCTTCATTCACGTCAATTCATTTTTTTTACACTTAAGTTCACAAATATGGGTTAACCGAAGGTTTACTGAACTAGTTATCACATATAAACCACTTTTTAAGTTTTAGTCCATCAGGTGCATAATATTGGCATGCTATTACTATCAAAATGGCTGACGATTGCGAGCTCACGAGCGGTTTAGAGCCCCTTATTCTGAGACTTTGCCTCCTTATGTGTGTATTACCGTCTGTACAACGGAGAGTGTTCTAAGGAATTGTTCGACTTGATGCGCACGGCTACCTTCCACTATCGCACTTCTCGCCATCGACGGGGAGTCAAACCTCACACATTGAAACCAGAATGGTTTCGTACTGTGCGGGCTCATAGGAACTTCCTTCCGCGGACGCTCACATTGTGGTTTTCCCGATGGAGTACAGCATGGAGTTCTTCAAGTGCGTGAAGAGATTTCTTCAGGGTCGGCAACGCGCGAGTGATACCCCTGCAGTTGCAAGCGTCCATAGGCTACGGTAAATGCTTACCATCAGGCGGGCCGTACGCTGTTTTGCCACCTTAGTGGTATAAAAAAAACAGATATACGAAGAAATGTCTTTTTTTTATACCGCTCATGGCCTTAATTATTCAGTGTAACTGTCCATGTGTTACTACACTAAGATTGTAATGAATCGCGATGAACACTACATATTTGAGCAGTATCTTAACATCTCATCATTTTATCGCCTCTTCAAACTCTTTCATTACTATGTATCCTTTAAAATTATTTAAAAAATCGGTCATTATTGTATAACACCATCCCAAAGCTTTGAAAGCACGTCACCTGCGTCTGCGCCTGCGTGGGCTGCGAGCCATTGTATGCAAATGTCGTGCCGCACGTCGCAGATCCCCACCGCCAAGGGACATTATTGAAAATTCTTTAAATTTTGATTCCTTTACACTACTAAAACTCAGATTATGCGGCGATTTATTAGTTTGAATGATATATTCTGGTTCAGACTTTGATAAAAGGTTGTTCTTATTAGTATGCATATTTTGTATAATTGAAATTTTAAAACATTTTTATATGGAATAACTTAATAGGACCATCCAAAATAAAAATATATAATAAAATTTTTATCTGTTTAATCTAAAAGTTTTCTTAATGTGAAACATACAGCTTGTCTTATATTAAAACTAGCTTTCCAGGCGCGGCTCCGCCCGCGCGTATGTCGGTTATCGCGCAAAAACATTAAACTCTTTTTGGGCAGTTGGATAAAAACTATCCTATGTTTTTTCCCGGGTCTGAAACTATTTCCATAACAACTTTCATTCAAATCGGTTCAGTAGTTTTGGCGTGAAAGCGTAACAGACAGACAGACAGTTATCGAATAGTTACTTTCGCATTTATAATATTAGTACTGATTAAAAGAATCAGGATGACCAGCAGTCTGATGGCGGCTTTAGAGTCAACATGTTGAGGAACACTTGATCACGCGCATTGTCCGTATCGCGGTCAAATAATTGCCGCATGTCATTCTGCCATGTCGTCGGCTGAAAAATGCACATTCTACTTATAATCTCTGTCAGCATCTCTCGGTCACGACAATCATGTGCGTCAGCTTTACACGTTTCAAGTCGTAAGCTCATCGGAAAGGCTCTCTTAGTGTTTGCTTGGATACGGAAGTTGATGCACTGATATGCTAGTAGGATAATTTATTTTTTATAGATATAGGAAATTGTAAGGGTATTCCTTGCCAAAGTCACTAAAATCAACTTGTCACAAAAAACAATTATTTAAAATATTCTGTCCGACAACATCATATCGCAGGAGCAGATTTTTACAATATCTTGTAATTCTCACTGATGGGAGTCAGCCTGACATAATTTTTTATATAATCCTTTTTGTGTGGCCCACGCTGCTGATTGGATTGGTTGTTGAGTACGTGCGCATAAGTAAGTAGTTATAAATCTTTATCGATGTACTATTTCACATAAAATTTACAATATTTTTTGCAATTTTTGGTCTTATTGGTCTACAAAGCTATAAATAATTTGATCTAGTTGTTTAGATATCTATCATGGACCAATAAAATTATCTTGTCTTTGGAACGTGGCTGAAGATAATGTAATCAAAGCCAAATTTTTAAAAACACAGCAATCGCTTTAAAATATTACTAGTTATTTCTTGCTATATACATATACATGAACTTATTGCTATTATCACGACTATTTTCCCTTTCTTTTAAAACAGAAAAATAATGAAAGAGCCGACCTCAGAGCTATATTGACGTTTTTCTTTGCAAATGTATATTAGTATTTGTTTATAGTAGCATTTATTGGACAATACGCTCCTCGTATCCTCAGTGACCTAAAGTACTGGTTTAGCCGAAACCGGTCATCTGGGAATCCTCTTGTACTCGCAACTCACATCTGGAATCGATTTTGGAAAGCTCTCTCTTCGTCATTCATTATGGATTGTTTGCTCTTCGTCAGCCCAATGTCTCTCTCTTTCATTCTCTATGTGACATTAGCAGGGTCGGGTCCAACAGGCTCGCATAAAAGCAGCGCTTTCAAAATTTTAAAAGCAGCGCTTGTAAAATTTATACTTGCTACTTACTTTTTAATATTAACTTCTTGATGGATACTTGGAAGGGGCAACATATTTACGAGTACCTAAAATGTTTTTTTTGTTTACGTTTTGTTTCTTGTTAGTGTATTTTTTGTGGGGGCTGTAAATTTTTCTTGTATATGTATGTTGTTATAGGAATGTTTTTTTAGAGTGTGCGAAGCGAGCTCTGTCGTTATCCTACAACTTGAACATTTTGTAGCACTATTTACTGAAAAACCATCAAGCCTATAAATTTGTGATTTAACATAGTAATTTTACTTCATATTAACCATTTTACCTCTATATGTGGAGACTTCTAAATGACTTTTTCTTTTTATATATTTATTTAGCTAATTTATGCTATATAGTTGATAGTCTTCCTAAGATATAATAAATAATAAATTAATAAATAAACACAAAATATCTAGATGTTTTATCAAAACTACGACATAAAGTATATTTTTCTATAACCATTAAAAAACATTAACAATTGTGTATTCATTGCATAGAATGTTATTGTACTACTAACGCCATCTGCTAGAAAACCAAACAGCTAACATCGCTGCTACAGAACTAAACTCAATACTCAAATACACCGTAGATCTACTTAATACTAGATGACACCACTAGAATCAGGTTGTAAAATAAACGCGAGTCCTCACAAAGCTTAGCTTCTTGCTAGTTATTATTACTTAGGTATTCCTTTTTGTACAAATTGGCACTTCTTGGTTGTCCGTAAGCATCCAGAGCAGGCCAGTGTGCTCTAAAAGCGCCTGTTCATGAGTTGACGCGCGTCCCAACCATCACTTCCCTCAACCGTTTTTGTGGGAAGATGATGACCCGACAAGCAACGCCACCGCTAACCTGCACCTTTTGGTGAGCATGACCGCTCTGATTCAACTTATGCCCGTGCCAACAAATACAATTAGGTATTTACTTTATTTAGGAGAGTATACAAATGCAAGGATAAAGGCAAAGGGCATTAAAGGCAGTCTCTGAATGCTTCAAAGATATCTATCAAAAGCTTTATTATATTTGGATTATAATTGAGTTCAGGGCTACATTAGCTTCGAATAAGCCGTGATTCTTGTGAATCATAATGCTATGCTTCACTTGGAGACTCGAATTGTAAATATGTATTGAATCTAGGACATTCTGACTATGGACTCTGTAGATAATTGGACAATAAAGCTAAGTAGCAACAATAAGTTAGTGGGGTGATTAGTTGATGCTCCAGAGTGCGCAAGGTGCAACAGATAATCTACACAATCCACGGAAACTAAGCGTTTGTACATAGATACTCAATAAGTAGGCATTACAAAAATACACACGAAAAAGTTTTGGTCGACGTTTTGTTTTTTCTGTGCACTTCATACGCATAATGTGAACCTGCAACTCCCTTAAAAATAACCGTTCTATCATAAAAATAAATATTTAAATATAGGTTGACAAATTCAGCTCATTGGTTCAGGTAATCAAACTCCAATATTTAGAAGAAGAAAGTATCTAAAAGAAAATTATTATGTTTGTTTCAGACGTCTGAACTAGATTCGTTGCTGTGCAAGCAGGAGGGCGCCGCGCTCGCGCCCGCCCACATGGATCTGTTCGATGGCGGGCCCTCCTCCCGCGACGATGGCTTCCTGCGCCCAGCACTTTGGGAGGACATTGCTTCTTCTATCAGAAATATTGACCCTGAGAATGCCAATATGCTTGCACCACTTGGGGCCACTCACGTCAAACTTGAAGCAGATGAGGCGCTCCTTGAAGAATGCGCTACGCCACTCCTTAGCCCTCTTGAGATCAAAACGGAAAGACTGTGCGCTCCACCGGTTTACACACACTCACAGCCCATGCATCACCCGCCACACCAACAGCCCCCGCCAGTACCGTCCTTCGCCAAGTACCCTCCATCGCGGCTCGTTTACATGTCACCGTTGACACCGCCCGGCTCCGACCAAGGAAGCCCCGGCAACACCATACAGGTAGACTCTCCGAAAGAAAGGTTTATTGCATATGCGCCCGCTTGCGATCTCGCGACAGATGGTACCATCCACTGCACTGCGAACTCCTTTCTTTTTCTGTGTGCCATTCTATTGCAGCAATGTCACGATATAGACGAAGAAAGGCGATGAAATAATTTAGCATTGATCATAACACGGGTAAGACGGACGAGCTTCTTATATGTAAAAAATAATATTGCAAGTTTAATTGAGCTCCTACGTGTCTGTTTTTATCAATCATGTGCCAATTTTGCTTATCTTATTTCAGGGCGGTCCGCGTCGTACGCCACCACCGCCCTACCATCCACCGCCAATGTTGCGTGCGCCGCATCAGCAACAACACCCGCATCAGCATCACCACCCACAGGTCAGTACACCAAACTGCTTAGTACTAGTACTACAATCTATTAATAACCTATTATTTTGTGATACGTAAAGCCATTGTTTCTCATCAGGCGATACAACAGCCGATGCAGATGGGCCAACAGAATACAGGTGTGCCGCCGCAGCTAGGGCACGCCTCTCTGCCGCACTCACGGCTCACACCACCTTCTTCTATGAAGTACAACAGGCGGAACAACCCTGAACTTGAGAAGCGAAGAGTACACCATTGTGATTTCATTGGTATGTATTGTCTTTATAGTTTTTTTTTGTGTGATTGTTGCGTAGCATTCACGATTCTCACCTGATGTTAACCGGATATAAGGATAGGTACTTGGCGATAGATTTTCTACTTGAGGTTTGTAGCTAGCCAGACGAGCATTCCCAAAATGCTCACCCACTGTGTTATGAAGCTCAAGCCGGGTGGTGGGAATTGAATCGTGGACTTGCGCGGTATAAGTCCACATACTAAAACATATTTCAGTTACGTGTACACATATAAAACGAGGAGCGTTCAATAAAAGGTGAGAATGAGTTTACGCTGGTAACTTTTATTAAGACAGTATCGAACGAACAAGTCAAAGTATCCTGTCTTGATTAAGGGAGTTGTTTCCTGATTTTGGTCACTTTGGTGGAGAACTCCAAGGTCAGTATTCGAAAAAATATATATTATGTACAAACTCTTTATGAACAAATTAATGTTGAAAGATTTTTCGGAACTGCTTGATTAATAGATAAAAAAATATCTTAAATGATTTTTTAGAACTCCTCTTCAAACGATAATGATTTTCCACATCTTACTTTCGCTAAAATATGTCCTTAACAAATCAGTGTTAAAAATTATAATCGGACAATGGCATCTATGTGAAAAATATATTTTTTTCTACTTTTTCGCGAGCTTCGTACCAACAAAAGCGCCACATACACAGCGCATTGAGATTGAACTTCTTTATTTGTTGAATTTGTTGTTTTATATTCCGTTACAAGCCCCGAATTTATCTGAATCGCCTACTCAACTCGTTCCGTAGTGAAATTTTTAGGGTTCCGTACCCAAAGCGTAAAAACGGGACCCTATTACTGAGACTTCGCTGTCCGTCCGTCTGTCTGTCACCAGGCTGTATCTCAAGAACGGTGATAGCTAGACAGTTAACATTTTCACAGATGTTGTATTTCTATTGCCGCTATAGGAAAAAATACAAAAAGTTGGCAAGTGCGAGTCGGACTCGCGCACGTTAAAACAAAAAAAGGTTAAAATATTAAGTCTAATGTTGTATAGCTATTGGTACGGAACCCTTCGTGTGCGAGTCCAACTCGCACTTGGCGGATTTTTCATGCACAGTTTATAATAACCGCGCTGATTTCAATATTTTCGATCGCTACGACAGACTCCAAAAAATATATTCAAACCATCGATTTAAATAACAGTAATAGGGTCCCGTTTTTGCCCTTAGGTATACACTCTAAAAGTTCAATGTTTAGAACTAATTCCTTTTCTAAATCATAGCAATGTTACAGCTTTGCCAGCAAGTATTGACTTTTTTGGGATCCAAAGCGTATCTACCTTATTCGCACTTCATATTGAACGTCCTACGTATATAATCACAACAAAGTAACATAAAAAGTCTGAGACAAAATCGATACCTAAAGCATTTTAGAACACTCTAAATTGTGTTTGCATTGCATTATTCTTGTAAATTGTATAACTTAGGAACTGTCAACGATTATTGCTTTAGTAGATTTGTTTTTCTATTAGATAAAATAATTTCTACATGTCGATTTTATGTCAGTAACACAACGAACGAATATATATGCATACTTATTATAGTCATACATATACTTCATCCAACTCCCTGTACTTCTCTGTTAATTTTGTGGACTGTAACAGAGACGTTTGTTTTTCAGGGTGCACAAAAGTTTACACAAAAAGTTCACATCTCAAGGCGCACCAGCGGATTCATACAGGTAAAGTCTGACATAACCATTTTTACTTTGTTTTTTCTAAATGCGAATTTGGCGATGTTATCATTGAAAACAATGCACATGCGAAGATTTATCATTTCATTACTAAGACACTTAATTTAGATATATTTGACAGAATGACGAGTGAAAGATATTCGGATCCGAATAAACTTACTGAGAGGTTTAAACAGCACACGATTTTGTACCTTTAGGTATTCGTATAATGTGGAAGTTTCGCGTTGCGAAAGTAATGTGATTTCATCATGTGGCATAATGGCATTGTTCGTAGGTACTCAGTGCAGAATTTTACTGCAGTAATTTGAATTTCACCTGTTCAATTTATGTGACACGAGCTTTTTTACGTAATCTCGCTTTCTATTAGCAATAACTCGAGGAAATCTTTACTGCCACTTCACTACCCACGCGAAGGTTTATTCGTGATTGAATAAGTCACCTGCTTCATGACAGGTTTTGGTATTACTTAGCTTGGAAGACAGTAAACTCAATACTCTGCAGTTAATTGAATGTACTTGATTTTGTAATATTAATTTTTAAATGATTATCTATAAATTAAATGATATGCCATTACGCCCATAAATCACAGAAATATTATACCTCGCGAAGCATAGAAACGCTGCCATAATTTACTATCTACAGTGTTAATATAAATTGCATTTCTATTCATTTGTAAAAAGTTAAAAGAATGCGCTACGAGGCCAATCATCGTACGAATGTCATTTAACACGTTTCTATGTCACGCGAGCAATGGTCAGCACCATTTCTATAAGTCCCTCGAGGTATGAGTTACGATTCACATCATGCCAGCATCGATTTGCATTTCTTCTTCGCTTTTATTAAAACATGTGTGGTGTAAATGTCTTTCCCATGTCAATATAAACCTAAACCAGACAAAAAAGCTCATTGGAGAATAATTTTACTAAAGTAAAGATCCTGGTGCTACTAAATTTTGTACATCATACCTACTACATATAATTACTCAAAATCATATAGAGTTTTTAACTAGACATGTAGTTAGTTCTATAATACTCACGTTCTTAGCACATTTGAATCCAAAAATAAGACGTATAGATAATATTTAAGTCTTTCATTTCAGTTTCAAGTATTTCATTGCCACCGGCCACTTGACGTACCAAAATATTTAAATAAATAAAAAATAATAGGAGTATTTATGAGGCATCATCATAATGTTATTCATTCATCATAATAAAGTTCAGATGTTTTAACGCCGTAAGACTTAAATCTCTAAACATCTTTCGATAAGTCTTAAACTGGTACGATCTATGTCGCCCACACCAGTTCCATAATCCTCGACTTGTCAAAGAGTCATCATTCAATTCGAACTTATGTCACCCGATCTTTTAGGCGAGAAGCCGTATACTTGCCAGTGGCCAGAATGCGAGTGGCGTTTCGCACGATCCGATGAGCTGACGCGGCACTACCGCAAGCACACTGGAGCCAAGCCGTTCAAGTGTGCGGTCTGCGAGCGTTCTTTCGCTAGGTCCGACCACCTAGCGTTGCACATGAAGCGGCATATGCCGAAGACGTCCAAATGACACGCGAGGAGGGGCGGTGACCAACCGTCCGCTACACAGGACATTCAGGTGAATTATCACAACTATCATTGTGCGAAGTCACTGCTAAAAGCATTAATTTTTTAGTAGTTATTCGAACTCTTATATGAGTAAGTTGCAAGTTTCGACCGCAGAATTCTCTCGAAATATCTAAGAAATACTCATCATTACATACACTTTATAACTGAATTTCAAATAGATGAACTTTGATCTCTTTTTATGTATGTTCACTATTATTTCCGTATGGATAATTATTTGAAAATCGCACGATGATATATTTTTTGGAAATTAAATCTCTAAAATGGAGAAGTAAAGGCATAAATTTCACAAAAAAAGGTGTCCATCAATTTTATTATAATATATTAGGTAATAACCAAAAAAAAATATTTTTCAAATTCGAAAGTTTATATACATCCTCTGGAAATTAAATAAATCATTCAAAAATAAATTTTCATATTGTATTTTAAAAACAAAAAATCTATTGCATATTATAAATACAGATGCACCCTACATTATAAATTTCCGATATATATACACTAGTACCTCAACATATTATTATGTAAATTGTAACTACTCTGATAATTCTTAACAGATCTGTGTGCTTTATTTGTTGATAGGTAAGGGTAGGTCTTGTATTAGTCATCCGAATTAATTAAAAATTTGTTGTTATTCAAATAACAGTACAGCGAAGAATTTTGACAGAACTGACGAATATAACAATCATAGTAAATCGCTTGCAGCGTAGGTTACCCAAAACCGAAAAACATAATATGTTCCAAATATAACAACCTACTAGGTACTTCGTTCCAAAATTTAATTTTAATTAAACAATATTTTTTTAATTTGTATGTCATCTGACTGGCTGAATAAACATATGAACTATAAATGACGCTAACTTAATACAATTTTTATCCCTTAATTATACGAGTCACACGGTGTTAGTTATTTAGTTCATCATAATAAAAGTCGTCGTAGATGTCTTTTGGCTTTGCCTTTGTACCTTGTTAAATGTTACCCCTTAGAGAGGGTCCTGCTATGTTAAACATCAATTTCGAGATGATTAAATGCTCTTTGAATGATCACAATCTCACCTGATGATAATTTATAATGTGGTCGAATGTGTTAGTAGGGTAAACCTACAATTACCCATTTGTTCTGAAGCGCAGATGCCAGAACACACCGATATGTATTCAGTGACATATTTTTTACTTGTGGGTAGTAGGCCAGGCTGATAGGCAAAATGACCAACTTCAGTGAAAACTGATACTTTTATTTAGATAAGACGTCCAATTAAAGTTTGCAATGGTGTTTTTCAGGAGGAATGCAGTGAGAGCATCTTCCTGGAGTGCGACCTGGACACAAGCCTCATGGACACCTTTTATGGTGTTCTGTGATGCAGTTTGTGAAACGCCACCGCCCCACACCTCTGTATATCTTGTAAAAGCGAAGCTGAACATTTCAGACAATATTTCACGTAAAAGTGTTACCACTTCGCTTCGAAGTGATGAACACTGACAATTTCGATGCACATTATTATTAAGCCTTTACATATTTTGTCAATCAGTTAACCATACTCTAATCTAATCGTTGTTATTAAGTCACGCCCTGTACCTACAATGTTCAACAGCATTACCAAGGAGATCGCTTTACATTTAAACTTTATTATTATTGTAATCGTTTAGCTGACGGAGTCATTTGTATAGGAAAACAAAGCATCCATAAGTTTTACTAGAACACATTGGAAGAAATTGACAAAATATTATTATAAATCGCAGCGAGCTTCTTGCGGCATCGGTGCTGAAAATTTTCCTTTTTCTGTCTTGTGTGAGAAAAATTTAACTTATCTACATACTTCTGATCTTACTTAATTTAATAATTACCGCAGCTACTGAAACCTGTAGAAACAATCATTAGCTATCAACCGTCTAGCAAAGAGATTTAAATAAATGTAAGTACTTGTTTTAATTTGGGCCCCTAAACAGGGGCTGGTTTGCGTCGTAAAACTTTTCTGTTTTACGACGCAAAACCAACATTTCCTTTTTTTGAAATAAAAATATGTTCTTTAAATGTTATTACTTTATTAATATGCATGAATTCTTCAATATTTATTTTAACAGTTGGTGGTATCTTTCGTTTCTTCAATTTCAATTGAGCATGATATGTATTAATAATTTAAAAACACAATTTATAGTTTTTATTTTTTGACACAGATTCTAGTTTTAAATTTTGACTGCCAGTGATTGGTGTCTAAGTAGACTGACATCGTTCCATATCAACGATACATGTAAACTATTATTCAAAATTGTATGTTAGACGGTTGATCCTTCTCGATACGATTGTTATTGTTCTACTCGTATAAGCATCATAAAAAAATGTGTTATTAAAGATTTGCTCACCGCAGAGCGGCGATGTCGCCTTCAAAGCTACGCGAAGAAGCTCCAAGTATTCATTAGATATTATGATTAGATAATTTATGTTAAGGTAATCTATAAGGAATATCCAAGATATTATCACTATAATATTATTATGGAATAAATATCGGTAAGTACTTAGTTAGATATTAGTCTTTACGTACAGAAACTGTTTGGGTAAAACTATCTGATGAAAACTTACATTTCTTTTCATCTATATAATATTTTATGTGTTATGTGATTTGTTTTTTAAAAAAAAAGGTATTTTATATTGTCTTTGTAATTAGTTATCAGAAATCTAAGAAGCTTGGCATATTATTCACTGTTTTGTTAATATTCTATATATTCTAAATATCCGTATACTTAGTAATATAAGTATTTTCTAATTGCAGTTTTATGTATGTATTGATATAGATATCAATATCGTCTCATGCTCAGGTAGTTTTATCCAGATAAGTAATTTTACACTTTCTAGTCTCGATTTATAGAAGATTTTAACATTGTCATGCCACTAACAGTTTTTCTATACATATACGCCTTGCCTTAATTATGCCATAAAATATCAGACTCAAGATGTATATATATTTCTATATAGTAAGTACCTATACCTATGTATGTAAAATATGCAAATATTTTAATATATTTCATAGATTTAAAATCTCAATATTTGCTGTTAGGTAGATAGTATGTACTTATATTTAAGCACTGAGGAAGAAAGGGAGTATATTTGTAAACAGCCTTATCGCCTACGTCCATAATGTAAAAATACGGCCTTACGAGTGCCTTGTCTGTTTAATATTACAATAGAAGTAGATCTATTAGAAAAGTAAACAGTCGTAACCGAATTGTAAGATGTGGCATTTTATATGCAGCTCCGTTGCAATACATATATCACATGAGAAAAGTTTTTTTTTACAGGTTCGTGAGTTTTCTATACTAATTTTTGGTTTTAATTTGTACCGCCATAAACACCCATAATATTATTTTTTATAAATTCAAAATTCATCATTCATTTGTTGTGAAAAAATATTTATATGAAATGTGTTATAGTTGTTACATAGATACTACTACAGATCTTATAAGGGCAAATGTATAGACCATAGCCCACCTACATTTAATCCACCCTTAAATCGGCCCTCATCCACACCAGTACCCCATTAGCGTTACACTGTCAACATTGGAAAAGATATTAATAAAATATTAAGTGTTAAAAATCTTGCAACTTTGCACATTTTATAATGGAGCTAAAACCATGAATAGCTCTATAATTGCTAAAAACATTCCGTTTGGAGTTAAAGGTATCTCCATAAGTAGTATTATTCTAGCCTTTGTAGAGTGATAATACTTCAATATTATTTAACTTGTCTCCCCTTTTGCGCTCAAGAGCTGCTAATAGTCAATATATTTATTATTCATTCACTATTCATAAGATAGCTAGCTTCTACCTATAAGTTATGTTTTATAATTTTTTTGTTTTGCGATCGGAGGTAACTTAGAGTAGGGCACGCTATACGAGTACTCTTGCGTATTAACACCTTTTTGTTAATACTTTTATATATGTTATAAATTATAACTACTAGCTAGATTTAAATAGGTTTTGAGAAATCACCATCTAAAGTCAACGGCTTAGATCATAACTCTTTCCCTATACACGCAGTGTTCCCTCACGCCCATGTCTTGTAGTATTGCGCTATCAATGGTCATTATTACCATAATTGACTGGATCCCAAGCAAATTGTGCTTATTAACCATCTTCTCTGTAATTTCAAGAGTAGATATTGTTAGCAGGTAAGTACATTTTATTTGTGCTGGACAAATAAAATATATAAGTAACTCGTGATAACATTCACTGAAAAATGTTGGTACTGTCGCTATAAAAATAAAGTAAAATAGGAGTTTCTAAGATCACTAGCATGTTTACCAGTAATTCTAAATTATCCTGAACAAAATTTTCAACAGCATCATCACTTACCATCAGCTGAGATAGTGATCAAAGGCTATCAGCAATTTAATTTTAAATACCATTTGCCTTATGTAGGTGTTCAATTTGATTTACGGTTATTTTTATATTTAGAAATTTATTAAGTTTCGATTTACTTTTACTCGTTCTCAACCTTTTTCTTAAGTTTCATTTTCTTCCGACCCGTAAAGGTGAAAATGGCTTCATGCTTCCTACTAGAAGGTAGCTGATATGGGTGCTGGAAGGAAGCATGCCCCAATCACGCTTACCCGAATGATTGTATCTACACTTACGTTTAGAGTACGGGAACATAAATCTGCTCATATCCTCACTCTTACCTCACCATGTCACACTTACCGCACCATATCACCTTTTCACCTTACCCCAGCAATAATCTATAAACTTATCATTACCTCGTCCCTATCAAATTATTAGCCTCACCCTTGCGAACGCTAATACTACATCCATATCCTAACTTTTCCCCCCTTACTTACCATTACCCCAACGTTACGTCAACATGACACATGAATGAAGTTTTAATACTTAAAGTCATTTCAAACTATTTGATCCAATAAACATCAACATTGGACTTTCATTAAAACCCTGGAAGTGGAGATGGGCCGAATTGAATTAAAAAAACACACAAGTAGCGACAAATGTCGCTTAATTTCAGGTAATATATTACTTACTTTAATTAAATCTATGTGGTGTTTTTTGCGTGAAGTAATTACAAAGGGAGAGACGAAATAATTAATTACCAACACTGCCACTGTTAAAGAGATTAAATCTGGTTAATAAAGTCTGTGAGTTGTTGATTTTTACAAATCGATTACGACTGTGACATAATAATAATTATTAGAACTATTTTAATACTATTCGCAAAATGTATTGCCATGATTGTTAGTCACTAGTATTTACTGAATCAATAAGTTTTTTGTCTTACACTATACTTATTCAGTGATTGGATTATCGAATGTACTCGTAGTCATACATTATAATAAAAATCTACTTTAGATTTCTATTCTTTTTCTTAAAATATTCTTATGTCTTATACAATGTGAATACTTTCATGATCCCAAGATTACCATAGTTTTTCGAGGAAAGTTATGATAATTACAAAAATATAAAAGTAAAGATCGTTGTTCTAGTTACTAATGATTATATAACCAATATATAAAATATGTTGCAATTTTTTGATTCTACTTTTCTAACTTAATACTTATATCAGAAATTATTTACCTGTTAACTAACATATGAGTTTCTATAAAATTAACCAGACGTTAAAATTTACAAAGTTCTAAATTATTAACTTAAATTTTATAAATTAGTAAATAAAACCATAACTAATTGTACTAGACAGACATTATTAATACGCATACTACATTCGTATGTAGGTATTATTGAATATTATGAAACCATGTAATATTAATCTCAAATATTATTGATGAAAATCATCATTACTGATTTGCCTCTAGAAGTATAAATGATACATATCAATATTCTTGTTTGAAGTCTACGAATAAATATGTAAAGAAGCGTAACTCTCATACAGTGGCCGCTTTCATTTCGGACTCGTCGACTCCACAACTAACAAAACACGCACAAGTTCCCAAATTCAATCGGATTGGTTAATTGATTTGGCTTAGAAATGATCGCATCTGATTGGTCGCGTCAAAGTCATGTTGTCACCGCCGTCATTCCTAAAGGCCAAAGCCAAACCGCACTTTCATACATATACATAGTACTTTGTGTTTCATACAGAGAATTCTAAGACTAACAATTTTCCGAACTACTTTTCGATTTAATGTAAAATTCATGTTGCATAAAACTATCCAGGGTAGTCAAGTATTGGTATCCAAAATATTATTATTTACTCGGTTATGAAAGCTATTCCCGAAATTTTCATAATCGTATAGATTCTTCAGAATTTTACAATACACTATAAATATATATATATATATAGTGTATATAATATTTTTGCAGAATTAAACAACCCAGAAGAACATTGATAAATTCAGTTGAAACCTTCCGCGGTACCACAGCATGACTCGAGCCCACGCGGCGAACTGAGGGCGCACCCGATACACTTTTTTAAACCACGCCCGCCGCGGTACAGTTTGCGTTCTATTGTTTTTAAGCTTAAATTACATTTTTTTTCATTATTTATTCGTAGTTTGAAGTTTATAAAAATCTTGACCAGATAAGTCACCACTTTAGATTTAATGTGGTATAATAGTATTTCAGCAAGTTTTACTTACTTTCCTCTATAATTCCATGCATAATGTTTATCTTAGTGTCACATATCGCTATTTTGTCCAATTTATTTAACTACGAAAAAAAGGTACATACCTAATACTGACATAATACGGTCACCGTCGGTTTGCTACCGGTGATTACAGATTTTTATAATTTACATGTTTATAAAAACACGTTCTCTTCACAAATCACAATTCATAAAAATTAATTTTGACTGCCTACAATTTTGTTTCGAGTTGTAACTATTAACAATACAATAAGGAGGGCATAAACGAACATATTGAAAATTATTTAGCCTATGGTATTGTAGTCATAAATCAGGGGCGACTAATCATCTTAAATCTTGCCGTGTTGTCTTGCATTTATTGAGGAACTTTAAACTGATAGTTTTAGGTATTATAAAGCATACCTTTTAAATTATTTGAAAATATTCTTAAATAGTGTAGTATCTCTATATTATGAAAAAGGAGACTGGAATTGTCCACATACTCGAGCTAGCCCCATACAGTTCATTAATGATTGGCTTCAGATGTAATGTGGATGAAGAAAATATTGAATGTGCCTTTTCAATGAATATTAAATAAAATGAGGCATATATGTATGTTTATATAGGTTGGTTTTTCATAACGCTAACCACGGCTTGTATTGATTTTTATCTTAAAAGTTTCATACGAGGCGCCGTAAAAACAGCTAACGTAGTAATAATTCTAATATGCTCTTGAGTTTTATTCGTAAGAATAATGCCATAACGTGTCTGTAGATGCCATAATAATGTGTTTATGTGAAAATAATTACTTAATTTTAAAATTAGTTTTTATAAAGGACATTAGTCATAAGCTTGTCTTTCCTTAAAATATAAAATCTTACCTCACTTTGTTTCATTCTTGTTTATTTTTTTATTTTGAAGTTTTTATTATTAAATAAATATTTTTATAATTTTCACATGTAATGTTACTTTTTAGTACATAATATATAAGTATGTTGACTAAGTCACAAGATAATTTATTACCAATGACATGTTTTTAAATTCTTTTTTATATTGTACCTATTTTTATAGTTGAGTGTAAAAAGTTGAGATATTATATTATTGAAATCAAATATAATGGTCTTAAAAGTGTTTAATATAAAATATAGTAAGTAGATGTTGCCAGAAGTGTGATTTACTAACATTCTGTTATTTTTCACGTTATTTAAATATAAGTCTAATTTCCATTAGGTTCTTATGATAATGTGTTAGATTCTACAAATATGTAAGTAGAGAACGTGCTGCACAACTCTAAATAATTAAGAATCTATTGATGCCTTTCCCGAGGAAGCTGTTTTTAACAACGTTGTACAATAAACATAGGGGAATTAGCCTTCCCAATAATTTAACCACTGAGAAACTTTCGAGTTTCATTACAGTGGCTTTTGAAGGTGCATATAAAATACAAGATCCCAATTCACAAGCTTAAACAGACATTAACATAAACGCAAAGTACAAACACCTGGAAAGCTATTGCTTGAGAAAAATGTTCTTGATACTTTTGACATTTCTAGTAATATCCAACAAGAAATATGAAACTTTATTTTTAAAGTTTGCTTTGAATTTTTCCGTAAATTTGATTTTATTCGTTATTTTTTTACAATTTTATTTTTCTGCTCTAGGTAAAAAAAGAAGACAGATTCTCATTGTCATAATATTTCTAAAGGCTCTTGGTTGAAATTTGAAATGAATATAGGTTGAAATCTTTTTTGTTATTGTTGTGTCCATATGGCTAGCTCGAGTTTTGAATCAGATCTTTTAGGTGTATTATACTGTACATGTTATATTATACATGTTTTCTTGCAAATTTAGAGGTTTTTATTTAATATATGAAGAATTCAATGAAAAATTTTGAGGTTACAAAAATTTATCGCATATTTCGTCAGCAGGTTTAAACTATAATTTATATAGGACAACATAATTACCTGGCTAGGCCCTTATGACCATGACATAATGTCGTTACATGAAGATGTAACGACATTATGTCATTAGGATGGCGATTTTGAGCAGAGGGCTTAAAAATTAATTTCCGTTTACCAATTGGCATTAATAACTCAAATATAAAAATATAACAGGCCTTTTCATGAGCAAGTATGTTTATATTACATACCCTAGTTGAGATTGAGACTTGAAATATAGTTTTTTTTTTTCATCAGTATAGTAGCGATCCTATGATCGTTAAATTCAAATTTTCATCAATTCGTCTTTCAATACCATTATGGTGGTGGTGGTGATAGTATTCAGGACCTTCAGTATAAGATGACTACTTAAAGCAGTCAGTCAAGACATTGGTGTTCAAACCGGTACGCGGCAATATTATTAGCTGATCGGTAAAACAGTTGTGAAGGTAGGTAGATACTTATCTCACTAGTATAGTAATTAGGGATGAAAAAATTACTTAATTTCCTTTAAAATAAAATTGTAAATTTGATAGCGTATTTATGCTAACGAATATTATAATTTAAAAGATTATGATAGAAGAAACCTCATGGACATCAAATGTTGAAGTAAGGCGGCGCAGTACGCGAGGTCCTTTTTTTAAAAGAAAATACGGTGATGTGACTCAAGAAATAAATACTTACAAAGAGTCATAAATTTAATGATACATACTCGTAGTTAGTGTATTTACTTAAATTACTTACTTATTTACTTTACATGAATTAACTCAAAATTTATAAAATAACTTTGATGTCATTAAAAGTGGAATCAGTAACTTCTAATAAAGTTAAAACATTATTCTGCTATAATTTTGTTCTACCTATTTTAATATTATGAATAAACTGCGTGCTCACCCTTATGAGGGGCATCTGATAAGCTCGTAACGTGTGAAACTCGCGATAATTTCATTTTTAAAATATATTACACCAGTTACCGCCAGCGCCATAGATCTTAGCAGCATAAATAACATTAATCACACTATCATGGTAATAGTATACATACAACATTATGCGTGATGTGTGATTGTTGTCCCGATGTTGAACAAATGTTGATGAAATAAAAAGTAAGATGAAATATATGCTCTAATTCAAGACCTATGGAATATATAGTAAACTTTTCAAAAAATCCATCACGCATAATGTCGCATGTATAATATTTGCATGGCAGTGTGACATAATACTGAATCCACTTCAAAAAAAGATACTATCTACTTACATATTTGTTTAATTCTATGAGAAGACTTATGCTGCCTGTATCACAAAAACATTACTTGTATCCTTATTAAATTTTAATATTTGGTACTCATAAACCATAGGGTAACTAAGCAACTGTTGTCATATTTACGAACCAACAACGTAACCATTAAAAAAAATTTGTAAAGATACAAGTAATTTTAATTTCGAATTACTTTCTGAATACTAGTATTTATTACTCCAATTTATCTAGTACTTACTATGCGATGTTCACATTTGAAAACAAATTAAATTTAGTCACCTTCAATGTTGTTTATTATTACCTTTCTTATCTTAATTTTGCTTGAGATAAGTATGGGTACGTAGTAATAGTATATGTTCTATGGTATGTGTATGTGTTTATTAAATATTAATAATAGAATGTAGGAATGCCTATAAATGTTACAAGAATATTATAAAAACGACTACAAAACACGCGAGCAGAGCAAGTGATGCGAACGTGCCGCGGCATTGGCCGGAGAAGAGCTAGACGATAGGATTTCCACAAGTCCGAGAGACGTCAAAGGGAGAGTTCTATACCATTTTTCTCAAGAAGCTTGCATTGCCTTCTAATTAAAGTACAGCGGAAGGCAAGGTAAGACACGCCGCCTTCCAGTATGTTACCTCTATTTTCATGCCAAACGAATCTTAATCTTTACCCACTAGGCGGTATACCATTTTCATTACCTAAGCCTAACACTTCAATCATGATCGAAGGCCTACCAGCGCTACTAACTAACTTTGAAGCAATTTGTTAGCAGTCGCTTCGATGCTCTCTGAGATGAACAATAGTTGGAAAAATGTTCGATATTTACCAGTATTTATTAAATAAAATTGACGTTCTATTTTTTATATATTTTATAATTATATTTTGTAACTTATAAACATAGAAATTACTTTCAGATGGAAAAACAATACAACTTTTTGTAGAAACTAAACCTACCAGCCTAGTCTTCTGCTATTTAGATAGATGTCGCCAACGTCAAAATGACAAGTATTTAAACGGATGGAAACAATTCGATGCTCCAGCACCCGCTTCCATAGCATAATTATTGGAAATGCATCAGGACAGAATTCTGCGGTTACGGGTTCTAGTCCCGCTGGAAGTTATCTTGACCATCCGAAAATAATTTCTACGTTAATTACCTCTGTGAAACGTTCTATGTCAACCTATTTAAATGAGCCCTTAATCATAATTCAGAACTAACATACATGCATGTTCGTCAGTTTGTCATTTGATGTGTTGGCGTTTTATTTAGCTTGGCTTTAATAACCAAAACTAGTTTGCCCGGTTCCAAAATGAATGAAAGCAGCAAAGTCAAGTGTATATATAGTACTATTCGGTTTACTGCATCAGCCGGATTGTCCACTGCTGAACACAGCCTCCTCCATTATAAGGGGGGTTTGCCATAAGCCCCACGCTTGGCTGGCGTCTTTGGCATAGCAGCGTGAGATTACTCAGAAAGCGCTGCTGCCCATCTTCTGGTGTTACCCTTAGTCACCTCTTACGACACCCACGGGTAGGGGGTGACATTCTAGCCCGGCACCCAACGGGCACTACGGTTATAGGGTCTAAGGTTAAAAAATGGGAGACGGGGTTTCTTTTTTTTTTTTTTTCTTTTTTTTCTTGCTAACTCCTTAATTCGTTTTGACTTGTAAAATACAACCTACCAGACAATGATTCAAAGTAAAGATATGCTTGACTATTTTTAGTCAAACAAAATACACAACGTGGTAATAAAATAAATACACAAAAACGACGGAGTCAGTTTTATAAATAGTTTCACAAATATATATTTTGTAATTATTATTAAACATCTTTCAAAATATTGATTACAAGACAATCGGCCAGGCGAGGAATGAACCTGCTACCCATCATAAATACAACCCGTCCAGATCTCATCAGTAATCTGCGAAGAACTGTCTTGATGTCTCAATTCAGAAACGAAAGCGTCGAAAGCTCTTCCGGTTTGTCACATCGGCTAGGCGGAATTGGCACTAGATATTTATTTTAATATTTTTTAAGTATTTTAAAGTATACATTTGATGTTTTCTTAAACTAATTTTGAAATATTTCTTATTATTAAATACGGATTTCCGCAAAGTAGCACCTGAATCAATTTATTGAATTACACCCTTTTATAGTGTAAAAATCTCTTGTGAATATCTACTATTTCACGGGTGTCTGTCAGAAACACAAAGTCTAGGCAACTATTACTCGCCTCCTAAAAAGAAAAGCATAGAAAACTTGCGTCGAAAATGTTATTGAAGTCAGTAGGTGAAGAGTACGGAAGACAAACTTTAACTGGCCCTATGACACCGTCACTTCTCCAGCTACGCCGCTAAGTGGTAAACGGTAACATCCTTAACAGCTTGCACAAACAGGCTACCGTTATCACCCACTTTATTTATACATGATTGACAAGTCCATTCGCATTTTGTGATCATACTCACTACGATCGGGTCTAGGCTTCGGTAACCTCAAATGACCCATATTTGGTGACCAGTGTGCCAAGGAAACAACTGCCAGCTGTGCCAAAGTTTTTTTTTATAGTCAGCGATGAACTCGAAGGGATTTTGGTTTATAGCAGCAGCTGTGATCGTTGTGGTGGCAGCTAATTCAATGTATATGCCAGAAGATATAGACAATTTCGACGATGATAAATTTGATGAAAATGAGTTTGACGACGACCATGAACACAGAAAAGGAAAGCTATGTGAGTATAAGTACAATTTGTTTGTTTAAAACTTTATTCACCAATTTTCTAATTTAAACATTTTAAAGAAAACAAAATTTACCAGAGCTCTAATAATTATTTCACATACGTAAATCCTATATGCTCTTATTTTAAGTGTCATATATTTTTGTAATTTTCTCCAGTTTTTTTTAATAACTGTTAAGATATGTATAATTGTTTTCCATTTTGCTGGCGAATGGTGTAATACGTGCATACTTTTCTGATTCGCGTTGTTCTTCTATCAAAATATGTAGTCTTAATTCTATAATATAATTTCAATGATTTTGATGCATTTTGGTATATTCGCAAATTGTACGAGTTTTGACGTGTATTTAGTGAGAAAGTGAGATTATTATTATACAATATTATAATATTTCTCAAATAGATAACCTTTGTTGAGCTAGAAAAGGTGCCGCATTAATAATAAACAAATTCTTCAAAGCTAGTGTTCAGTATTATTCTATGAAATTTGTGTTTTTTTGTGTATTGTCTTAAGACTTAGGTATATGAAAATAGGTAACTTAGATTTTCTTCGGGCTCAGCGCGTTAGAAATGGATTTTTTGATGCCATGTTTTACAGAAATGACGTAAATTTAGGTAAATATTACATATTTAGCTAATTTTCAAAACGTAATGAACTTTCCTATATGGTATAGTAGAAAGTAAATTATAAAGTGTAAGTAAATTTCAATGTGAATACAATGTGTCAGCATATATTGTGTCATTTCCTATGTTTGCAACCTTAGTATAGAAAGCGGAATCTTTCCAGCTTCTTTAAAGGGTGCGAATATTTGCCCTATATATAAAGCAGGTGACGCAGAACTGGCTTCCAATTACAGGCCTATATCCCTACTGAGCTCTCTTGCTAAAATACTGGAAAGAGTGGTGAACAGGAATCTAGTATCATTTCTTGAAAAAGAAGGTATTCTCTCGCCAAATCAGTTTGGGTTTCGAAATGGCAGATCGACTGAGGACGCTGTTACATCATTAGTAGACTTTGTTGCTGGTAAGCTAGATGAAGGACAGAGATGTATAGTCGTCTTCCTCGATCAGGTCAAAGCTTTCGATACCGTCTCAAGACCAATACTACTTAAAAAGTTAGAACATATCGGTATACGGGGAGTAGCACTAGATTGGTTTAAATCTTACCTGTGTGGTCGAAAGCAGCGAGTAAAACTTGGCGAGCATTACAGTGACTTTCAAGAAACTCTATTTGGGGTGCCGCAGGGCAGCGTGCTCGGTCCTTCTCTGTTTATAGTCTATATCAATGATCTTTTCCAACTGCAAGTGAATCAGTGCAAGCTTTGCCTTTGCCGATGACACTGCAGTCATTTTCTATGAAAAAAACTGGAACGTACTTTCAAAGGTAGGTATAATAGTGAACTGGTTGCAGACAAATCTATTAAAGCTGAATGCAGAGAAAACCAAAATCATCGCGTTCCGCGTCTCAAATCGTACAGCACCCATTCAGCCACTCAGTATTAAACTCCACTCATGTGAACCACATAAAGAGCAACAATGTATATGCCCAAAGCTACATCAGGTTGAAGATGTAAAGTACTTGGGCATATATATTGATGAACTGTTATCCTGGACCAAACACATAAAAATTGTGAGTAACAGGCTGAGGAAGCTACTGTTCATTTTTAAATGATTAAGATCGGTGGCTGATGTTGATACTATCAGAGTCGTTTACACGGCACTCTACCGATCTGTCCTTTCTTACTGTATTACATCTTGGGGAGCAGCCTGTATTACGCACTTGATGAAAGTGGAACGTGTACAATGTGCCATACTTAAAGTTGCATTTAAGAAGCCATATAGATATTCCACCGATGCACTATACGCTGACACAAAGGAACTTAGAGTAAGACCACTCTTTGTATTGGCGAGTGCATTAAGATTCCACAAAACAGCCCTCTTCAGTAGAGATCAAAACAAAATTTATTCTAGGCGCAAATGCTCATGGCAAACAACATTAACAAACACAACAATAGGAAAAAGATGCTATAACTATCTAGGTCACTATATTTATATCATGAGGGCCTGGCAATTAGATTTGATGGAAGCAGAGAAACAGCAAGGTATGAAATTGAACATAGGCCGTTAACAACCAGTAGGCTAGAAATACTCAGTACCAATATAGAAGCTAAGCTTGCCATTACAAGTTTTTCTCATAGTGACCCGAATGACATTTATAATAGTTCATTCTCTCTAGTAAATACTGAGTTTCAAAAAGTTTGTCCAAAAATAAAGAAACAAGTAAATGGAAAGTTGAAGTTCGGTGATTGGGCAACTACAGGTATTCGAAAAAGTAGAGATTATTTGTATGATCTGTATCGCAGGAAGAATTTGACATCCTGCAAGCAGTTTCGTGATTATGTTAGTAACTATTCAAAAATATTTAACTTTTGCTTGTGTGCTAAATCTCTTTTTATTAGAAATAAAATTAGCAAGTCTAAAAATAAAATAAAAGCCATTTGGAATACTATAAATACTGAGACCGGAAAAAATAAACCTAGAGATTCTACATATGTCTTAAATGTTGATAAAAATCAAATATCTGATCCAATACAAGTGGCAAATATATTTGACAATTTTTTTTCTAACTTACCCCTAGAAGTCACTAAGTTATTGGATGCATGTCCCGATGTAGCAGAAACTCTGCTAATACATAATTTCCCCTGCAAATCGCCGGACTTTTCTTTCAGACACACAACAATATATGAAATTATAAAGACATTTAAAAATTTAAATATTAAGAGCACCGAAGACTTGTGGGGTATGTCAGTTAAAGTGGCAGAGTCTATAATATGCATTATTGCACCATATTTAAAAACAATATTCAATCTTTGTATTGATAAAGGAAACTTCCCCGACTTAATGAAACAAAGTAAAATCACTCCAATTTTGAAGTCGGGGGCTACAACTGACCCTTGCAATTACAGACCTATTTCTATCTTACCTGTTCTGAGTAAAGTATTCGAAAAAATTATGCTCAAACAACTTCTATCCCATTTTAATGAGCATAATATATTGAATGAGAATCAGTTTGGTTTCACAAAGAGCAGATCCACAACAGATGCAGGTGCTCAATTGATGTCACATATACTTGAAGCCTGGGAGAGTTCACAGGATGCTATTGCCGGATTCTGTGACCTTTCTAAGGCATTTGACTGTGTATAGCACCGCACTCTGATTCGAAAACTTTCACATTATGGTATTCGTGGAAAAAGCTCTGGATCTTATAAAGTCATATCTGTCAGACAGGCTACAGAAGGTTAGAATAAATGGCAATACTTCTTCCGGGTCTTTGGTAAGAATAGGCGTACCGCAAGGATCAACTTTAGGACCTTTTCTGTTTCTAGCATATATAAATGATCTGCCATGCATGGTTAAAAATTTCTGCGATATAGTTTTATTCGCAGATGATACCTCCCTAATTTTTAAAGTAGATAGGAGGGATAGTGAACTTATTCATGTAAATAATGTGTTATCTATGATCTCTAAGTGGTTCGCGGCTAATAATCTTCTCTTAAATTCAAAAAAGACCAAATGTTTAAAGTTTTCTTTACCAAATGTTACTTATGTTGAACCAAACATTAAGCTTGGCCTAGAAAAACTCTCTTTTGACAATGCGACAGTCTTCCTGGGAATTAAAATGGATTCAACTTTACAGTGGAATCCACATATACATGATCTATCTGGAAGACTTAGTTCTGCTGCATATGCAGTTCGTAAGATAAGACAGCGAACAGACGTAGCTACTGCTAGGCTCGTTTATTTCGCATACTTCCACAGTATTATGTCTTATGGTATATTGCTGTGGGGAGCTGCTGCTGAGATAGAGACAATCTTTATCTTACAAAAGCGTGCAATTCGAGCCATATATGAAATGGATCCTAGGGAATCCCTGAGAGATATTTTTAAAGAAATTGATATTTTAACTTTACCAAGTCTGTATATATTTGAAAATATTATGTATGTTCGTAAAAATTTGAGCAAATTTAAATCAAACAGTGACACTCACGATTATAACACTAGGAATAAAGATAAAATAGCGGTGCCAGGTTTTAGATTAGCAAAGACAAATAAAAGGTCCTTCTTAGGAAATTGTGTGCGGTTTTATAATAAATTGCCCAAACATATTACAACGCTCACAGAAAGAAAATTCAAGTTGCATGTGAAGAATATTTTGATAAAGAACACAGTTTGTGATTACACGACAAAAATGCTTGGACTGGTTCGCCTCTGCCAAGCTAGCGCCTAACACCTACGTAATGTAAATTAAGTATTGTAATAATTTTATTATATAGTATGTACTTAACACATTTTTAAAAGACGTTTAAAAGAATGGCCCCGAGTTTCTTGCCCGTTCTTCTCGCAGTGGCTCTATAATTTTTGTTTGCTGAACGTGGCAGTACAATGTAGTATATTTCAATATTAAAATTTGTAATTGACCTTCATAAGAGCGTCGTAGACGCCTAAATTGAATAAATGATTTTGACTTTGACTTTGACTTTATAAACAATTGAAAATCACAGATTACCTACTTATATTAGGACTTAAAGGTACCGAAAATTTGCTACAAATCAACATCTAATCTTTCACTCACACTCATACACACATACATACACACACTCACACACACCCTAAGCTCACAAACTCACACACATACACAGAAAAATATTCACCTAAAAAATGGTTATGTTAACTTAGACCTTAATGGAGTGAACTAGCTCTCATAAACACAGGGAATCCTACCGTGAGAGCTAGAGTTATTGATATTATCTTACTTAAATTCGCAAACATTGTCTAGTTTTAGAATAGTTTTAAGATTATTAAGGAAAACATATTTGTAACAAAGAAATAAATAAATTTGAAATTGAAAATATACAAAGTTCTCGCTGCTTGAAATATTTCTTAATTACTAAAATAACTTCTATGATGTGTCAAAAATCCTTGTTAAATGACTACCTCTTGACTTGAGTGAAGGAAAAGTGCGAACTTTGTATTTTTGTCCCAGGTAGCTAAAAGATGTCTCGGACGTCTATACGACGTCTGTGTAAGGTCGTTTTAAGGTTGGTATTTATAAGATGTCGATAAAACGCCATGACTATATATTATTGTTTGGTACTTTATTCGTATATTTATTACGTCATTACTACTTCCATGATTGGCACCTTATAGGTCTGTATTTTATTCGTCTATTTATGATGTCATTAATATAAAAGCATCTCTCTTTTTGCACCCAGTTGACTATATCACGATTAAGACTTTAAAAAAAGTCGAATTATCTTCCATTATTGCAGAAAGCGGGTACCTATTACCAAGCGTCCGCGTCGGCAGGCGGTTTGTCTGTCCGTCCTAAGATTAATTTATTCAAATATAAATTAATTAAATATTAATTAATTTATATTTGAAACAGTAATATTATGGAGCCAGTAGATATTTTAAAATATTTTGTATTAGTATGACGGACTGCCTAACAAATAATAACACAAAGTTAATAATAAAAGGTAATCTACGAGTAATATACCCTTAGAATATACCATACAAGAAACGTGACCTTTTAACGATTTCGGTTTTTGCTCTATCGTAAAAATGGTATTACTACAAGGTTCGACCTTGGTATGATTATAGTCTAATATTAACCCTATTACCCAACCAATTCTTCAGTGCGACCGTAGCTGTCGATGAGTCAAGTCGCGAGAGCGTATTGTTTAAAGCGCTCATATTGATTGACCAGATAACGGAACCGCGCGATTCCGCGCGAAGCGTCGTGGGTTTTGTGCATTTGTTTGCACTTTATTCGCGATGGAAGAGGACACAATTCGACGGGTAGAAGAAAGAAATCATGCTGAATTGAATGTGGGCAATATAGAAGAAAGTTCTGAGCAGCATATTGAAGATTGTACTCAATCAGTGGAGAAGGGAATCGCAAGCGAAATCAATTCGGAGATGAGGAGCAAACGTGGACGAGAGGAAGATGAAGAAGAAAATTGGATTATGGTTGGAAGAGATGGAAAAAGGCACAGAATCCGCAAAGAAAACTCAACAGAAGAAATTAGCCCAGCAGAAAAATTAGACGTATTTATAACGTCTCGAGTGGAATTGCCTAAACAATTTGCTTTTGCACGTATAATGAAAGATAACAATATAGATGATATCCTACAAATCAAATATATAAACGCTTTCAAAATAATGATAAGATTTGCGAATGAAGGCAGCTTTAAAAAATGTATGTCTTCCGAAGAGATACAAAAACGAGGTTGGAGAATGTTCAAAACATCAGATGTTGGTTTTTCTTACGGTGTGGTTAGAAATGTTGAGCTCGACTTGAGTGAAGAAAATATGGTGGAGACCATACAGTCTGATGTTGACATATTATCGATCAAACGCTTGACACGTAGATCAGACAATGGTGCCGGATGGACGGAAAGTGAGTGCGTGAGACTTTGTTTTAAGGGATCGTCTCTTCCTTCATATGTTTACGCACATGGGATACGGGTGAGAGTTGAACCATACATTTTCCCGGTTACGCAATGCTCAAATTGTTGGAAGTTTGGTCATCCTAGAAAAATGTGCCCTAGAAAAAGAATTGTCTGCCCCAAATGTGGCAAAAACCACGAAAATTGCGAAGCTACAACGTTTGTATGCGTGAATTGTACCGGTAATCACCTAGCTCTTAGCAAAAAGTGCCCTATGTATATTAAGGAGAAAAAAATAAGAGGTATAATGGCTGATTTTAATTGTACCTACCGTAAAGCGCAAACGATGTACGTACCAGAGATGACTACACCGCAAGTTGAAGAACGGTCACATGCAGTAGTGCATGGATCCCAAACCGAGACGGCTTATCACCCCAGACTAGGCCATAATATTGGAGAAGAAGAATATGATACTATCTTTCCAGCTACTAAAAATACACAAACTTATGCTTCTATTTTAACACCTTCAACCAGTAGAGATAATCAGTTGGAACCCCAACTTTGCGATGACCCTACATTAACAACAAAAAATAAAAAGAAGAACGGAAAAAAATCTAAAAAGACAAAGCAGAATCAAGAAATAAATAATGACCATAGCTTTGATTGGGAATGTTGTTACACGGATACAGATTGTGAGGCCAGTCCAACCAACAAAAATGAAGAGAGGGGAGAGAAATCGAAGAATAAATATAAAAGTGAGAAGGAAGACAATTTTACATTTAATGGATTTTTGGAAAGGATAAAGGATATATTTTTTGGGGGGAATGGTTCGATCGTAGATAAATTTAAATCCGCAGCAAAAATTAGTGTTAAATGGCTAGTATCATTTATGGCAAACTATTTCAGGGATTTGCCTTTTATAAAAACATTCATGGTTTATAATGGATAACAACCAACATTTATTTAAGTTAAACATAATCCAATGGAACTGTCAAAGTTTGAGGAATAAGCTTGTATCACTTGAACAGTTACTAGCGCAGGAGAAGGTCCATGTTGCAGCTCTAAGTGAAACATGGTACGAACAACAATTAGATATGAGAGTAAGTAGCTATAATATTTTTCGTAGGGATAGGGCAGGAGGTTGGGGAGGTGTAGCAATTTTGACACACTTTTCAGTTGTCGCTCAAGAGGTTCAATCATACGTATCTAACTCAGGTATTGAAATTTTACACGTAAAAATTTTTAATTGCTCGTCATTAGAGAATATTTTGTCAATTTACTGTCCATCTTCTATTGATACATCTCAACTAGATTGGGACGAATTATTTTCTTTGTGTCATAGAAAAACATTGGTGCTTGGTGACTTCAACGCGCACCATAGTAGTTGGTCCTATAAAACAGAGGCACGCGGTTACCAAATCTTTAACTCCTTAATTAATTTTGATTTTATAACCCTAAATGATGGATCACCAACTAGGATTAAATTAGTAGATGGTAGATTACAGAAGTCCTCTCCAGATTTATCTATTATTTCAACTGATATTGCAGTAAAATTTAATTGGAACGTCACTAATGAATCTTTAGGCAGCGACCACTTGATAATAAAATTATCATCAGAATGTGTATCGCATATTGATCCAATTATAAAACGAAACTTCAAAAAGGCTGATTGGTCTTCATATAGGACATTTTTAACACGTGTATTTAGCGATCTCACTATACCAGAGAACTGCCAAGAAGCATACAACTGTTTTGTAGAACAAATAAATAAAGCGGCAGACACATATATTCCGTATACGAAGATCAATCAAAACCCGTACAGTAATTTCAGACCCAAGCCTTACTGGAGTGTTACTTTATCGAAAGCTGTAGCCGAGCGTCGTTTGGCTCTCGCCACATTTAGAAGTAACCCGATACCTAATAATTTAACACTCCTTAAGAATAAAATTGCTGCAGCACAGAAATTAACACGGCAGGCAAGACAAGAATCTTTTCACAACTTCTGCACATTCATAGATAATACTTTGTCTTCTAGCGTTGTATGGAATCGCATGAAGTGGCTAAAAGGGTCTAAGACGTGCAATAGATGCATAGACAAAGACTGTATAACATTATTATTGCATAATTTAACACCTGATTTTGTCCTAGATACCAAACCGGTATTTTTTTCGACAAACACTAAACTAGAATCGCCAATCTCAGCAGAAGAAATTAGAAAATGCATTAAAACATCTGACACTGCTCCTGGCCTGGATAAAATATCGTTTTCAATTATTAGAAATTTACCTGAGGAAGGCATGAATATGTTGCAAAAGTTATATAATAAATTTCTTATGCACGGTTTCGTTCCAAAACAATGGCGAGACATACACATTATACCGATACCTAAGCCCGGTCGAGACCCAAGCTCTGACTCATCACTGCGGCCTATATCTCTAATATCATGCTTATGTAAAATATTTCACTTAGTCATAAACAAACGATTAGAATGGTTCCTAGAAAATAAATGTCTGTTTTCTGACTTTACTATAGGTTTCCGAAAGTCTAGATCGTGCTTAGAAAATCTCAGTTACTTGGTCACTATGATTCAAACAGGTTTCAGCAAAAATCAGTCATCTCTTGGATGTTTTATTGACATAAACAATGCGTATAATAATGTAGACATAAGGGCGCTAGTCCAATTATTAGACAAACTAGATGTAGGTATACGAATGTGTGACTATCTTTGGAATTTTTTAGTTGATAGGAATTTAAATGTTATTATTGATAATGTTACCCTTTGTAGAAAAACAAGACAAGGGTTAGCTCAAGGCGACCCATTGTCTCCTTTGTTGTTTAATATCGCAACGATGAATATATGTAAACAAATAGATAACGTATTCATTTCACAGTACGCCGATGATTTCGTTTTATTCTATCGACATAAAAACCTTACATGCTGTTTTGATAATATGCAAAGGGCTTTAAATGTTCTGTCTACGCTACTCTTAAACATTGGCTTAGAAGCTTCACCAAACAAAAGTAAAGTATGTATTTTTACCAGAAAAAGGACAAGAGATAATAACCAAATCAGACGTTTGAAACTCAACAGTATCAGCTTGGAATTGGTAGATTCAGTTAGATATCTTGGTTTATGGATGGACAGCGCGTTAAGATGGGCGAAACATATAAATGAGCTACGGGTGAAAATAACAAAGCATCTTAATTTATTTAAAGTTTTATCAGGGTCGGGATGGGGAGTACACCCAAAACATCTAAGACGTTTGTACATCTCTCTTGCGCGAAGTAGACTAGACTATGCCAGTTTTTTGTATGGCAGTAGTTGTAAAACACATTTACTGAAACTAGACAGAATGCAGAATCTGGCTATGCGTGTAATTGGTGGGTACATCAAAACGACTCCGATCCATGTCATGGAAGTTGACCTTCAGCTACAACCCCTCGAAGTTAGGAGACACTATTTAGCAGGTAAATTCTGCCTCAAGGTTTGTTCATTTAAAGACGGACCTGCGATAGCAGCTATAAAACAGCTACATGCACTAAAAGATACTTATTACTGGAGAAGCAAGAAAATACCGTTACTTGTTACACTATATGATACCATAAAGGACACCCCCATTCACTCTAGTTCCAAATTAGAAATGTTTTCCCTTGCTACCTGGGTAAATAGCATAAATCTACATAACATAATTAAATTTATTGAACCTTTAACTAAAGCTAAACGTGATTATACCAGATCTGAGTTAATTAATATATGTAACGGGATAATTTTAAAATATTCAGAATTCTACAAAATATTTACAGATGGGTCAAAAGAAGCCAGTAGCATTGGGGCTGCCTTTTTTGACGAAACAAATCAAGCCTGTGTAAAACTTAAAATAAACAATAACATATCAATAATGCACGCAGAGCTCATCGCAATCGCCGAAGCCTTATCTTATGTGGAATCAATTGACATTAAGAAAGCTGTTATTTTCACAGATTCAAAGAGTGCGCTTCAACATTTGGCTCGATGTACTTCGACGTTTCGAGGTCTACCGATTGCCTATGCAATATTAAAATCAATTTTGGAATTACTATCACAGTCTAAAATAATTATTTTACAATGGATTCCATCCCACATTGGCATAAGCGGCAATGAGACTGCTGACTTGTTGGCAAAACAAGCGTGTAGTGACGGCGTAGACTTTTCCTTGTACCCACCTTATAGTGACTGTTTATTTATTGTTAAAAAACTTTGTCAGGATCTATGGAAAGAATATTTTGATGTTAGGTCACGAGAAAAAGGAATCTGGTTCAGAACCATCCAGCCGCAACCACTGAGCTCACCGTGGATTGATAACAGCAAGCTTGTTATGCAAGACCTGGTTCTGTTATTAAGATTGCGATCCGGACACATTCCTTTGAATAAGTTTGCTCATCTAATGCGCAAATAAGTTCTCCTTTATGCACGGCGTGTGCCAAAGACGAAGATGCGTACCACATTTTAATGGAATGTGTCCGAAACGAATTAGCTAGGAGGGCATTACTCGACGACAGTTCTATTGGATTGTGTAACAGTTACCTATCATTTCCTATGTCCCACAAGGCCAAAATGGTACTAGCTCTAGTAAAAATTGGCCTAAAAAAGAGGTTGTGTTCTTAGTTACAACTCAGTGCAATTGTGATTATTGATATTGACATTATTATGTATAATTTTGATGCCTTACGGAGCGGCATATTCGCTGAGCGAAAAAGCTCCTTAAATAAAGATTAAAAAAAAAAAAAAAAAACCAATTCTTAAAACCATCCAAGTGCGGGTCAAACTCACGCTAAGGACCTCGATCAATTTGAATAAAAAACGTTGAGTTGGTGCCTACATTCTGTGTTGCTACGGAGCTCTCAGTGTGGGAGCCCAACTCGTACTAAAATTAATTAGATAATAATAATAATAATAATAATAATATTTATTTTCCAAAAAGCTTATACAATTGCTTAACAATTTTCAAAGGTACCTTATCTATCTAATATAAAGAAAACACTGGTAAACATTGATACCCAAACTAGGCGAGAGCCTGTATCTTGGGTATCTGGGTACGAAGATTCATTACCATTACAAGGAAACAGCTCTTTTAAGGTTGGATGCATGGCCGAACGGACAACCGAGGCCTAGAAATGGGGACCCTTTTTGAAATACGTAACTTACTGGAGAAACACTGATATAAAAAAGTAGCGTGAAATACATTATATGTAGAATAGTTAGAACAAGCTAGAGTTGGCTTACCGCAACGTATTTCTTACCGTCTGTTAGGAAATTTCAACGCCGCGCGCCGTCTTAAATGTATTTTGAAGATATCTAGCAGTTTGGGTGAGTTAACGTAAAGCAAAGTTTACAATGTAGCGATCGTGTATCTCTTTCGACCTTGACCACGTCTTCTCGTGAATAATCTCCTATTTCACGGGATATCGCTTCCAAATTTTGTAAATACAGAAGGAGTACTCCTAGTCCTAGGTAATTCAGCTCGCGAGACATGCAATTCAGTCAGATCTAGAATTATGAATAAAACTCACCACTTTCATTGAATCACAATACTTGAACAACTCACTTTATAAAAAAGACAAAAAAATAAAAATAGTTATTTGTTATACAAGAGTGCAAAGTTGCTTTTTAACCGCGTGTTCAATTTTGATGACCGAGCAAGCGAATGATTCTAAAATTGAATCACGAGCGCTGCGAGTGATTCAAAATTAGAATCCTGAGCGTTAGCGAGGGAATCAAAAGAGCACGAGGTGAAAAATCTTTGCACTCGAGTGCAACACGTAACTTTTCATTCCACCTCAACGAGGAAACCGCGTAAAGAACCGCGTACAAAGCAAATTGAAAAAAGAACACCAAGAAGGTTCCAAGTCTGAGTTTTTAACAAATTAAAAAAAAGCTGTATGATATATTCGGCACCATAGAGGTAAATAGGTTTAATGTTTTTTTTAATTCACAAACTTAGTGCACACTGCACACGATGTTCTAAATTCAATTTACTTTATCCTCTAGAGAATAAAAACGGCTTTTCCACTCAGATATTGAAGATTAAAAATACTCTTTCCGAGATGGTGGGATGAAAACCACATTAATTAATATAATACCTCTACATAATTTTTCAACACGCTCGTAACGGGCCTATAAAGGCACCGATTATGTGTCATAATATAGTCTATTACGCACTCGTGCTTTTTGTTTACTTTACCGCACTTCTCAACGTTTCCACACTTTTCACCAAGGAGATTGTAGTTTGTTTCGTTCGTTTTTCATATAAAAACAAACCAAAGAGTTTCTTACCTACTGAAATAGAATTTTACAAGATTTAATTATAAACCTTCTTAATTAGATTATTATTGCTATCAAAAAGATCAAGAAAATATTTTCGTATCGAAATTATCGTATTCGTTCCTCGCAAGTGTGTTGAAAAATGTTAGATTGTAGAGATAGAGATTGTACTACTCCATTTAGGCTAAAACCCGTCTCGATTGTAATAAACAACTTCGCGCACTTGTTCCATGATGTACCTACTATTTCATCACACTTGCACGTAAGCAGTATCTAAACATGCAGGTTAACTTGGCCGTGCCCTATATAAAACCCTCGAGCTTTCTTTTTGCCATGAAACCCAAGGCCGGTAAGTATTATTATTTAATTTATAGCACATCACACATGCCACGCAAGTTCAAGCAAGGAGTTTACACGCAATTGAAAAGTTGTCTTAAAATGTTATTTAAACTGGAATTTCATTGCAATCTCGCTACATATTACCTACTTAAATACTCGACTAATGTTTTTAATAATCGATTTTAATAGGGTTTTGTATCAAAACGTCGAAATTATTGTACTGTTTTTTAGACTCCGTCATGGCTGTACACCAACGTAAGTATTTGTCCTTACCATTTCTGAACTAAACATTTGTATAATCTGTGGCTTGGCGAAAAACCCGCCATCCGCTTAAAAATAAGTTCACGTATTTCGTAATATTGGTTGTGCTGACTTGTGTATTAAGGCTATAATTCATAATTATTCAATCACAAATGCAATGAAAAACATGTATATTTCACGGGCGGTACGGGAATTATGAATAATAAATCTACTAGAGCCTCGATCGTAGTTCCTTACTTATACAAAATGTCTATAGTAGCCAGATATAATTAAATACTGTAGCAAAAAGTATAGTTCTGCTCTAAAGTTTTGTTCTCCCAATTGTTTTGTTCATTAATATGTTGCTGCAAGTGTTAAAAACAGGGAGACAGTTTAACATATTTTCATTTAACATTGCATTTTTACTAAAATAAGTATTTAGATAGATTATAAAAATTGCGCGTTTAATTTGACACTTCCAGATTAGAACAGCAATGTGTCATTCAAAATTACTGCGGAATTAGTAGGATCGCAGCAAATTTGGTTAGGCTGGCGCCCTTAACCCTACTCCCTAAGTTGCAAGTCCCGGGCACTTTGGCATTTTCTTCTCGGCTCCCGCGCGTTGAATCCGTGTTAATTAATTTGTATCAAACCAAAGTGCAATGACCATCTAATGACCAACATTTATTGGATTCCAGTATTTCCATTCGTGAGTATCGTCCGATTTGCTAACACAGAGTGCAACACTACCAACATAATGACTGGGATTTGTCTGGCTCGACGTGAATGCAACAACCTCAACGGGACAATTACTGGTGTCTGCGCTTCTAGAAGAGGACGATGTTGTGTTGGTAAGTCTCTGAAAACAGTTATATTCTTCCTCCGACACTCTTAGAAATTTCACTAACTATAACGCAAAGATCACTTAGGACTACACGTAGATTTAGGTATAACTATCATTACAAAATTAAAAACAGCAGCCTTAGCAAAAATCAAATTTACAATACCCAAGATTACCCTAAGCCTCTTCGCTCTAACTTTACCTGCAATTTTTAGGCCATGAATAAAATAATCTAAGTACTTGTATCTAAGGCTAGTTAGTGTCTTTAGAGCGCTGTCCATACACGGGTCATATCACGATATTTTTAATACCAACAACGGTTCAAACTCGGTGAAATGTTGCCAGTTTTTAGGTAGCCCAACATCTATGCTTCTGGTTAGCAGTTTTTGAATTTTTTTGTATCGTAATAAATATTCTAAAGAATTGCTTTGTATGGCAATTCTTATGACCGTTCCCACATTTAGGGTACAAATAAATGATAAATATTGAGCTCAGATTCCACGGCATCTGTGTGGGCGATATCGTCCATTCATGAATGAAATTCAATTGTTCTCGTTATCTCGGATGCCAAAGGATTTAGCTCACAGACGTACATGCAAAATATCTCAGTTTGAACAGGTATTTAAAATATGACGTAACAACGTTTGTATGGAGAGCGCTAAGTGCACTCTAGACTTATGTAAGTACAAACTTTTTCAAATTGTAAATACTAAATACCGTCGGTCCCGGTTGTTGTCTTAGGATAGCAGTCGTTACAGCATGGTGGTAGGGCACTTTGCGAATGCCCGCCTGGCTAGCTACCACCCTCATGTTGAAAATCTATCGCCAAGCACCTAACGGTGTGTTCCGGCAGCTGTCCTTGAGAGCCAGTAATTCTAGGTTAGCCTGAACATTATCTTCGACCACATCATCACTTACCATCAGGTGAGATAGTGGTCAAAGGCTAACCTATCAAGCACAAAAAAAAAAAACTTTGTTTTACTAAGACTTCTATAATGGTTTTAATTTTGGACCGCAGTTCTTAAAAATATTTCCTTTAGGGGTGATATGACGTCTGAAATTTGAAATGAAATGACATGAAATACATTTATTTGTAAGAAACACGGTAGGTAATTACATATTAATTAGGTCAAATTTAAAAAGTAACGCTGGGCTACTTTTTAAATTTGTGATTACTTTTTGGCTTCACTATTACTGGCATCGTTTTATTGTATGTTTTATTTTTGTAAGCTGTTGTTTTTATTTTTTTTGGTTATTGTTATATCAAAACGTATAAGTGAAGGGTGTTTTTGAGCCGATTCTTAAAATATAACAAATAATTACATTTCAGCTACTTGTTTTAAACAAAAGCAAAAACATTTTCCATATTTACTAAGCTTGGACTCGCCCAAATACGATACTTTTGAATTATTTTTTGTAAAACATACGTCAAATAATACTCAATATCATCATCTAACATCCTAGAAGATATTTTGAAAATATTTATTTAAAATACTTTTTATAAATACAAAGTGAGGACGGTTCCTATATATTTTACGAGACTTAAGAAACTATTTACTGAACTGGGCTGTTTTAGTTCATTGGTGTTGTATATATGGGATAGCCTAGGATAGCTGTTTGTCTGTCCTGTACATCAAGTTGTACATAATACTCGTAGCTAAACAACTATATAAGTACTCCGTGTATATAGATGAGCGGTTTTTCTGCGTACACCTAGCACTCTTCTAGGCTAGCCTGAACAACATCTTCAACCACATCATCACTTACCATTAGGTGAGATAGTGGTCAAAGACTAGCCCATCAGGTAAAATTTTTAAAAAAAATTAAGGAAAATTTTACTTCAAGGATGACATGGTGGAATGTGTATGATCTCTAAAAAAACTAGGCGACTTTCTTATATAGTATTTTATGGATGTACCTATGTACAAATGTAACTCTGTATTAGTTGGGAGAACTTGCGGTGCAACGACGAACGTGAACAACACATACTTCTACAGCCCTGGATATCCTGCCGCCTACGCTGGAGGCCAGGCATGTTCCATGATCGTTAATAGGTGTAACAGCAATATTTGTCAGGTGAGCATTCAGTACTCCAGAAGGTTTAACGTCCCTGTATCATACTCAACTTTCTTCAAAGTTTCCGCCTTATCTCATTTATTCTGATCCAAACTACAAATTATGTAGATGCAGTGATCTGTAATAGAAGCAGTGAGAAATCAGTGGCATTGGCTATGGACTGCCGCGCAGCAGGTCCATGGTTCAAATCCCGCCGTGGGCTAGAGTTTCACCGCATGGTAGAAGGGCAATTTGCGAATGCCCGCCTGGCTAGCGACCACCCTGAAGTAGAAAATCTGTCGCCAAGCACCTAACGGTGTGTTCAGGCAGCAGTCCTTGAGAGCCAGTGAAATTGCAGGCACATGAGACCTAACAACTACGTCTCAAGGTGACGCAGTGCAATTCGTGACTTGTAACGAAATGCATATGTTATAGGCAGAGGTTAGTCCGCTTAACATTAGTTGGGCTTCGAGCTTGTTAAGAGGTTCCAATAACAATTTTAAAAGGCATTAATAACAGTCAGATGACAAGCTATTATTTTGTTTTACGCTTTAACTTTTTATGACAAGTCAATTTTACAGAAAACGTAAATACTCTTACAAATAATTAATTTGACCACTAAACAGCATTATATTTTCATTGACTGTACTTCTTGCACCGTACCCGTGGAGTGCCGAGCTAAAATAACACCCCCTCCATTGCTACCTGTGGGTGTCGTAAGAGGAGACTAAAGGTCAAATACCGGAAGGTGGGCAGCAGCACCTGTGGAACTGATATCTTAAACTGCGATCCCCAAGACGCCTGCCAAGCGTGGGGATTATGGTAAACCTCTCCTTAATAGGGGAGGCTGTGTTCAGCAGTGGACTGCCGGCTGATACAGTACAGTACAGATGAATATCTGTACGGCGCTTCACGCGCGGCTGTAGCCGCGGTACGCTCGCACCGCTCACTCGGCTCGCGCTCGGCAGCTGAGACTAAAGATATACCCGTTAAACGTGTAATTAAATTGCCTGATATCTTATAAATTTATTTTGATCTTGGTCGATTATTATAAAAAAATACAAATTATTACGTATTTACTCCAAAAATGTATTATATATTTAAAAATTTACAAATATTCTGTTGCATCAGGAAAATATAATATGCAAATATTCTTTATTAGATGTAAGGTTTTTGAAACCTATTTATAAGTATAGATTATCAATTTGTGAAATTACAAATATAAATTTCGTTGCTTTTTGTCTGGAAGTTCGTTTCGAAATTTCGAATGGGAGCTGTTTTAATATGTCTTCGTCCTTCATCACACATCACATTTTGATTTGTTTATTTCAGCTTCGTATAGATTTCTTGGACTTCGTGACAGCGCAACCCGACGGTGACGGCAACTGTGCCACAGACTCTATTACGGTCACTGGCGGGAACACAATCGTTCCTACGTTATGTGGCGACTTGACTGGCCAGAGCATTTTCGTAGACTTCAATGGGAATACAGCCATCACGATAGTAGTAACTGCAACTCTTGCCACAACTTTCTCTAGAAGATGGAATATAAGATTGACACAATTGGGTTGCGACTGTCCAGGCATCGGTAAGAATTGGGTAGACATAGTACCTACCTATTCCTTCTGCTAACTCTTTATTGAACTCGAAGAAGCAGTGTAAAAAAATCATCACACTGTAATTTCTTATTTTTATTCGCAGCACCCAACGGTTGCCTACAATATTATACAGGCACTAGTGGTACTATAACGAGCTTCAACTACGGTACAGGTGCTAACACTGTCCTGTCAGCGTCATTGGTAACGGGAACACGACAAATAGTCAACTTGAACTACGGTATTTGTATCCGGATGGAGGCAGGATACTGTGCCATACAGTACGCACAGGTACGCTCTGCCTATTACTTATTCTGTGCCGCCTCAGAGTATTATTGACAACCTGTTATGTTTTTACTACAGTAAATCGGCATATTTCATGTACGTTTTTGAGAAAGTAGCTATGATTTATTGATCAGTAGCCATATTTTTTTTACTTTATTAAATTGTTATGTTTCTACTGACTAACGTCTCATAAATCTATCTGGCCACAGTAAAACAACTCATTTTGTTTTTAAATGGCACTCACTTAAAAAGGCAGCTTTATTTTGTTTTTAAATGTTACAAAATGCATTTTTATTCATTTCTGTAGTTCAAACATAGCAGTAAATAAAAACTTCAAAATTGAGTCATAATAAATACTGAAATAACTATGTAAATATTGAGCAGTAAAATAACAAACGGGCCAGCGAAAAATAAAATAACTGCACGCTATTTATTATAATTAATCATATTAACCTCCTCAATATTTAATAATAATAATAAATATTTATTATCAAAAAATATTTTTTTAACAATTATTTTCGTTTACATAGTTACGTAGTACAGATTATAGGTACAAGTGAGTCCCAAACTAAGCGTACATCTTGTATCTTGGGGTTCGGAGTTGCGATTGTACAAAACTTGAAAAAATAATAATATTCAAATATTCATATTATTTTTGAATATGAAGGTAATTGATATTAAAAAGTTTATACTGCATAATGTAATACCTAGTCGTAGCAACGTAGTATATTGTAATGTGTTGCTTAGACAAATATGTATCAGATCGTAATAATGTATATTTAAAAGATTGTGAAATAACTTTAAAGATAGTCTACAATGTCAGAATTTAAAAAATAGCTCTAACGCGATGGTTTTTAAACATATAGTCGCATAATGTTCACAAATGGGTACTTTGCTATATAGTAAAGGAGGAAGTATTACTACACTCCCCGTGTTTACTGGCCGATGTATTATACATATGTTTGCTTACCTTACAGACTTCCAACGATGTGTATTCCTTCACACTAACTGGAGACGTCGAAGGTGCAGACAACACGGTTCTAGGTACCGCGGTGGGTGCTGTCAACAATGGACAGTGTGTCACCGATTTTATAGTGATCCCGAACCCGATCGTCTCAGCGACCGGAGTCGCTGTCGGCACTGACCGCTTCTGTGGTCTCGGCTTCGTCACAGTGCAGAGTAAGTATAAGCTGCGTCATGAATATATATGAGCCGAAGTCTCAAACACCATCAATCTAGTTATTTATCTGTCACACACAACGCCGGCTACAACGAAGTCGCAAAATAACAAACTAAAGTGTAAAGTAGCCGAAATGCAATAAATGAATTACACTGAATTGTGAAATTTCAATAATTGTAAAAAACTAACAAAAGGCCTGGTCATTAATAAGGATAAAAATATAAAATACAGTCGACTCTCGTTAATTGAAACCTGCGATAATACGAACCTGTCTATAATTCAAAGTTATCACGAGTTCCCTAGAAAATCTCTTTATATTTCGAACTAAATCAATGCATTTTTATGCACTTGGTGATTCGAACGAAAAAATCAACGCTACGCAACAAAATGACGCGTTAATTCGAACTTATCGGCGTCAAACACTCGACAATTCGTAAAGAATAAGTCACTTGATCCTCATAACAACAAGTCCGAGTAATCCATCCCGCCGCAAAGACATCTAAGTACATTGCAGAACAAGTTCAAGCTTGTATCATCGTACACGACACGAGCCTTTATTTTGTACTTTGGTTTGGTGACATACACTTCCGCACGAATTGGTTTGTTTAGTTAAGTTTCAGTTACTGTTACTCATTTGTTCGTTGTATACAGATTAAATAAGTTTCAGTTAGTTATGAGTCCTTAAAAGTTCGAACCATTCTATATTTCAAACACTCGATAATTCGTAACATTTTAAGAGTTCCTCGAGTTTCGAATTAACGAGAGTCGACTGTATATCTGTGATGAATTCTAAGTGATAACATCGCAATTGGTACAGAACGTAAAAATAAGTTTTGAACCTCTTCAAGCATTTAATTTGCCTTGAAGAACAATTAAGTTTCTAATCAAATAGTTGGTTTTATGTTAACATTCTGCAAAAAGAGACTTAAATGTTTGTATTCCATCTACGAACTAGAAAGACTCATAATATACGGACAAACAGACAGCGGAATTACATTAATGGGGCTCTCTTTTGTCCCTTTGGTACGGAACTCAAAATTTCTATGAATAGTTTTATTACCCGTTGTTTTTATTTCCGTACGACTTTGAGTTTAGAATGCTCAATGAAATTACTTCCCACAGCTGGTGCCAAGCCGTTTGTAGTGTACGTGGTAGATGACGCAAGTGAAGGAGCGACTGCGACCACTTCGCCAGACGTCGCTAACCGTGGATTCTCACTGGCTTACACTCAGATCGCTTGTTAGTACTTTTTTAAAACCGACTTTGCGTGACGTATATTAAATAAGACCCTATTGTCGTACTAGAATGTTTATGGTTATAATTTTTATTTGACATTTAAACGTTTTTTTTACAATTATACCAGCAACATTTGCTTACATCCGTTCTCCCAAACTCATTACCACCAAATTCTTACACAATTCCTTCGAAAATAATATTGGGATGATGTAGTTCATGCAGTTCTAGAATTCAATTATCATAATGAAATTCTTGTCCATTACCATTCTAGTAAGACAATCTAAAAATATAGAGCTTTAATGCCAACCAGCATCTTGTAATAAAAAAACAGATTGTTCGCTAGTTGTTATGAAAAACAAATTCATTTTAATTTCTGTCTTTGTAATTCAAACGAGGAAAAAAGCGTCTGACTTCTAGGTTTAACAGTCAGTAGCATTACGTGGATGAAATATTCTCTGTGTCGCTACATGTAGTAGAGTTTGAGAACAGTATCTAATAATAATGTTTACAGAAATATTTTTACAATTTAAATATAACTTTCATTACAGACTACAAACGGATTATTCCGTTGTAATATGATATAAAAAATGTATGTTTGGTTGATTAGAATTTAATAGAAATAGATTTAAATAAAACTTATATTTAATAAGCACTTAAAAAGATGACCTTTATATTGTATGAATTAAACTTCAAGCCTATCAAAGACTCTGATTAACACAGAGTAAAATTGTCTATGATTGGAGCTACTTAATAATTTGTTGATTAAGTAAGTAAATATATTTTGTCATCTTTTTGACCTATTTGTACGTATAGAATGGTGTGGTAAATAAAATACGAAATCATAATAATTAAAATCGTTTTAATCTCCTAACAATCACATTGCAAGTATTCTAATATGTATTTCCTAATATTAAGCAACATAATTCAACAGATTAATAAAGATATTATCAACAATTTTAAATCCTAGGACGATTTAATTTATGTTGAGTAAGTAACAAATTAAGTAAGAACAACAATAAAAAAAGAAGAAAATAAAATCTATATGTAATTGTTCGTTTTAGTAATTTCAAAAACTTATCTAAGCGCTTGGTCGTTGCGACGCGTAATCAAAATGCTGGCACATATTTGGCTCAACGAATAAGCATTGTAATTCAACGGGGCAATGCTGCCAGCATGCTGGGCACGCTGCCAACTGGGAGTGGGCTGGAGCATTTGGACTGCCTGTGAGTCTGCTATGACTTATAGGTTGTCTAAATGCTTTTATTGCAATAGCTGTAGTGTTGTATATACTCGTAGTTCATAGTATTTTGTTTAATAAAGGCATACCGCCGGAAAAAAATATTTTTTTCAAAGAAAACAAATCAATCGTATTTTGACCTTGAAAGGTGAAGCCATAATAGTGATATTATGAAAGTCACATGACAGTTTCATAATGATAAAATTGTAGATTTTACTTTACTAGTATAATTACAAATAATGGGTGTGTATACCAGCCCTTCACATAAATTCTACAACTAACTTGTGGTGCTTAACAGTAACAATGCCAATAAATGTCTATGTGTAAAATATAAACGCATCGATAACTGTTTTCATACTATCTATTCATAATATTGAGTAAATAATCCATAATGCATGAACTGTGGTATCTAAACGAATAGTCAGTAACAATCTCTGGTATATATAATGACAGCAGACTAAAGTTAAATGTCCAAAACTTAAGAGCTTATTAGTATCTTGTCGCGAGAATTAAACAAATCGTCGTAGTTTTAGCCGACGACGTTAGAAATATGAGTGCATAGATGATTTGTGCATAGAATAACATCCTACATGCCAAAGGACACTCGCGATCCTACATATTCAATTGGATTGGTTACTTGAATTGGAGCTTAGGAATGATCGCATTTTATTGGTTCCGAGGTTATGTTGTCGCGCCACACGGTACACCTCAAACCACACCCGCCGGTTCGGAGCCCTTTCCATACAAAATGTAGTTTCATCATATTTTAAATAAGTGTTCAAACTCGGTGAAAATCAGCATACATACCTCTGAGCCTAACATCTATGCTTTCCAGTTACCTGTAAAATTAACTGTTTTCAGACACATTCAGAAAAATCGTTTTATATGCGAATTTTTATTTTCACATTTAGGGATAAAATATATGGTAACTCGAAAAGCTAGAAAACCAAAAGCATAATTATTAGGCTCAGGGATATGCATGCAAAATGTCACAGACTTTGTATACTCGGTATTTAAAATATGAACTATGGTATTTAAAATATGATGAAACAAAGTTTTTTACCAGAGTTGCTTATGTTGAACCAAACATTAAGCTTTGCCCAGATAGAATCTCTATTGACAATGCTACAGTCTTCCTGAGAATCAAAATGGATTCAACATTACAGTGACATCCACATATACATGATCTACGCGGAAGACTAGCTCCGCTGCATATACAGTTTTTAAGATAAGAGAGTTAACAGACGGTATTCGATATCACAACGCTCACATAAGAAAAACATATGTTGCACGTGAAAACCATTTTGATTAAGAAATCCTACTACACAGTTAGTGATTACTTAAACGATGCTTCAATGCTTGGATAACTCCGCCTCTGCCCAGCTATTGCCTGTCACCCACGTAATTGTAATAATAAATATAAATATTGTAATAATTTTATTATATAGTATGTAAGACATTGTTAAAAGACGTTTAAAAGAATGGCCCCGATTTTCTTGCCCGTTTTTTATTGCTTTAATAATAATAATAATAATTTATTTCAGTTATTAGCTTTGCAGAGGCTCTATATTTTCTTTTGCTGTACGTGGCTGTAGAATATTTCAACATATTATAAGAGCGTCGTAGACGCCGTAATTTAATAAATTATTTTGACTATGCTTACAAAGCACCAAGTTTACTACTTACGCGTGGCCACGCAACCTAAGCAACGAGTTGACTTGTTTTCAAATAAAATTCGTAACTACATTCGTGTAATAGGTCAGATAATAAGTCCCATAACAGTTCACGGATTATAATTAGGTACTCAATACATCTAAACAGAATTACTTATATTTAAATCGATATACTACACCATACCCATAAGTACTATACTTTACTTTATTTATAGTTAAATAACTTTTTCATTATTTATTGCTTTCTTTACACAGTACTATTTTACAGTAATGTTTACAAGTAACTTTCAACGTTTCAAATTCAATAACAGCGAGCCAGTCAACGTGACTCAGGCAATATGTAAGTACAATGTATTTAGAACTAGAAAAAGATACGTGTTGCTAATTTTAGGGCCATGCAATAAACCAGATATTTTGAAGCTTTTTATATAAGAAACTATGGACTATAATTTGCAGTAAACTGATAAAAAGGCAACTGGATTATGTCATCTCTCTAAACAAATCTATTGAACTGATCAAGACCTCTTAACATTTTGAGTTGTACCAAAACAGAAAAATATCATTACACAGGAAGTTTTTAAAAATATTGATAATATAAAATTATTGGGATAGGTTACATTAGATCACGTGGAAGCCGAATATTTTAACTCCGAACTTGCGTGGTTCTTGTCTGCCCAACTCCTAGTGTAATTAATATGTCAGAGCCGTAGAGGGAAAGCTTCTCCCGCCCGCTGCATAAAGAGCTGGCAGCAGCTGCAGCGGTCGAAGAAGGACCGAAAAGTTTAGCAAAGAAGTCAACAAGCCGTAAATTGGTATTCACTACTGTACCTTTAACGCAATAGCAAAAGGAATGCTATTCCCGCAGCTACGCAACAGTTGCGATCGTAAGTTGTTTAAGTCATGACTTTAAGTTTTATTGAGACATTCTAAATATGACACATATAAGACAACTATTTGTCATTTCGTGGCGACGTAGGTACATATATTACTTTATTCACTATTTGCACAATTAAAACGAAAAAAATTAAAAATTACATTTCTTATTCAGAAATATATCTGAATGTATTGATTTCGTGTGATTAATGTAACTGTGATACAAATATTGGCATCTTTAGTGAAGGTAAACAAATATAAGTAATATATAAGTTATCGATCACACCCGACGTAGTCAAAAGAGCGAGCGCAGTTGTAAAAAAAAAGTACCAAAAAAATAAAAGCACACACACATACTTTTATTTTTTTGGTAGGGATTCCTAGATCATGTTGTTTTAATTACGCCAATATTAAGTGCAATAAGACTGTAAATAATTTATTCAAAGCTTGTAGTACAAAATTAATTATATATTAGGAATCAGTTAAGAGTACCATTGTCTATAAGCTTTATTTGAATGTACGTGAGTATTTAAGAGACTAATAAATGCCTTATCTTTCTATCTGTCAGTCGGTTATAGATCTAAGGCGAAATCGATCACTTAGACGGCTTAAACCCAAGTTGGATACTATGCTTTCCCTCACTACTGCAAGGAAATAAATAAATCTGCAACTTTTATGCGTTGTAACACTGTAAACAAGAAGAATCTTTGTACCCATATATTTTTTAGACTTATACATATCAGGCGATCGTTGTGGTGACCAGTGCAAACAATTTAGTTGGAAAGTTTATTTGTTGTGTAATATTTCCATTGATCCACATATCTATCTGTATCCTTCTTTCACTATACAGAAATATATACATATTATTATGTATTCTGTGAATACTGCCAAGGAGCCAAGTATGAATTTCAAATTTATTTACCTCGTTTGGATGGAAAATCGAATTCATCTAATGTATTCCGATTTATGCGACTGACTTTCTGAGTATCTGTGATGAAAAGTTAACAGGTTACACCGTGTCGTGATGCCTGCGAGGAACAATGGCGTAAGTTCATTCACACCATACCCACATTCAAATTCAGTCGTTATTTTATCTAGTACCTTATGCTTACTTCATAATGTATTTTTGATCGTAAAACGAAACTCAATTCACAAAATCGATTAAGTATCTCGTTTAAGTTAAGACTTGGCAGGAAGTTATGCAGCATATTATTTATATGGTTCGGTTTATTACTGAATTTTAACTGGTCAGTAAAAAAATCAATACAAACTTTAATTGCTGTATTTGAATAACAATATATTAAGTCAACTGATTCATTCATTTTACTAAACAGTTCGCTGTAATAAACCATTCATTAGTATTTCGCTGCACCTGCATAGTACCTATATCATTATTGCTGTACATTGAATATATATACCTACTGTCTAACATTAACCAGAGTATAATCTATAACTTTGGCTATTTGTCAACATTTCATAAAATATAATAAAATTAGAGTCTGGTAACGAACTATAATAATAATGAAAATTATTTGACGTGTAAGCTCTTTAGAATTCAGATTCTCAACCAGAGGTATTGCGTCACTATAAATAAAGTATTTACTCTGATCACAAATGTATCACCACGGCGAAAGGGACGGACTAATTAGAAATAGTGTTTACAGCGACAACTTTTCCCTGTTTTGTTTCGATAGCCTGCTTGATATTGTCATACCACACTCCGACGTCCGTGTTATTTCTCAAGTCCTGGAAGGCGGAACAGCCTTCAATGCTGCTGAAGACACCGTACACGGTGATATCGGCTAGGTTAGGGCTCTGTCCTCCGAGGAATGGAGTCCCTTTTTTCTTTATAGCGTTCGACCACTCTCGAGCCGCATCGTACAGGGATTGTCGCGCGTCGTCTTTTATATGATGCCTGGAACATAAGGGGTATTTATATACCACTTGCAACAACCACGAGTGATCAGCGACAAGCAGCCGATAACAACCCTCATAGAATGTGGTCAATACCGCTCTATAAGGATATTATTGGGCGTTAATGAAGTGCATGTTCCCCTAAACCGTCCAAAATATAGAAAGCTGCGTTAAGCTGTAAATAATAAAAAAAATATCACAATCTATACATTTCAAATAGGACATACGTACAAAACAAAAAAAATATACGACGTTACAGCATAGAAAAAATAATAGCACTCTAAGTCAGGGGACTTCACCCTACGTATCAGATGTCTTTTATCGTTAATAATGTTACATGATGTCTACGAATCAATATTATCTCAATAAGTGTAACTCTCACACTTTAACCGATTTGATTTCGGACTCATCACTCAAGTACTCAATTAATAAACCTCACAATATCTTCCATTTAATTGGATTGGTTTATTGATTTGGCGCTTAGAAATTATCGCATCCGATTAGTCACGTCAAGGTAACGTTATTGCGTCGCACGGTACACTTTTTAAACAACGCCCGCCGCGGTAAGTTTTGCATTCTGGAGTTAGACCGTCACATATTTATTCGTAGCATGATGTTATATCAAAAAGTCCTTTTGATAGAGCACTACTAAGCAACCGTGCTCCATTGCTATAGAAAAACTGACATCTAATATTAGTTAATTGTTAGTTTACACTGGCTGAGAAAATAACACCTACACATCTAACGACCACTATATTTTTAACATTTTTTAGATAACAATCAACCAATATCGAGGCACATGATTGCCGCGCTGGGTTTAACCCGCTTAACGTGCAAATTCCACACTCTTTCCTTTTGTAAAATCACTTTACCTCTTCTTTAGCCGTTTAGCGATGAAGTACATAGCGGTGGCACCTCCGTAGACCATCACAGCGCACTCCCACGCTGGAAAAGCTTGCCTCCACCCGCCAGCCTCAGCGAACCAGTTGAATGTCTCGAGTGCTTCGGACGTCGTTCGGTACACATTCGGAGACAAGGTGTGGACTAGGACTCTGTCAGCCCACTGTCTCCATTTACGCTCTTCCCTGGAATTAAACAAATATTCATTGTCATAGTCTTAAAACTATTGTGTCGACCCAGTTCTAAGGAACTGAATTTTAATCACTTATTACATATTTCAGGATCACACAAAATGTTTCAAACATTTTGTATGATCCTGAAATATAATAATTGAGTAAAGCCCAGATGATGATAAAATAGTACGATACTACTGAACTGACTAGATAAGTCCAGTAGTGGTATCATATTATTAAAGTTTTAGCCAGAAAGAAGACACTGGATCTTAGGGCTTGTTACAATAACCTCAAGATGCATTCAACAAGTTGTGTATTAGAATTTACTGCTAAGCTCAGCTGCCGGAACGCCCCTTTAGGTACATGACGACCGATTTTATATAGCCAGGCGAGTATTTTTAAAACGGTATTTTACTGTATTGATTTTACTGGATATAAACTTACAACATATAAACAAGGGAATCCCTGTAACATCTTTCTTTAGGGATTTGATAGCAGTTAAATGCAGTCGTGCACTATGATTTTATGCCATAGCCCCCTACTTACAGAGATAAACAAGGGACTCTATAAATTACACTGGCTGGTCCTGTCTTCCGGACATAAACAAAATTTTAATTTCTTGGTCGTTCACAAAACAATCTGTTGAATATTTTTTTTAATGTTATATAATTATATGTCGATGTGTAGCTTGAGGGTAAGGTGTTACTCTTAAAAAACATAAGAACAAATTCAGACCAAGTAAATGTACTGACGTCCTTGCCTTCCATTCGCCACCCGAAAATTTTCTATTATGTCAAAGGCTTGTAATTTGGAAGCCATGTGAATATTAAGATTTTTATACATTAAAATTCGCATATTCAAAGCTAGCAAGTGTCCTTAAGTAATACAAATCATAATGTTTGAATAGAACTTTCGCCATCATATTTTAGCACCGTAATTTTATATAGTATTATTATAACATTTTCGCTGAGGCAATATTTAATTACATAAAATACAATATTTAATTTATAAGCATTTTTTTGATTAAAACAGCTGAAAATGTAGATAAAAAATAGAATTTGTAATAAGTATACCCAATTTTTTGTTATCGCTTAGCAAATATCCATTATATAAGCTATAGTTTGACCAATACCGCTGTACTGCACCTTAGGAAGGCTCGGCGAGGTGGGGGTCGGGAAGGAAAGAGCATAAGTTCACATGATATCGATATTTTCGGATAGATCTTACGATATCAGTTTACAGTCCAAAGGCACGCCAGTTCTTTACACCCCAGTCGTATGTATAAAATTATTCAATTAAGGAAATATCAAATAAGAATACCTAAATATTTCAATTAATTCAACCATACATCATATATGATACTTAGTTTACGATTACGATTTACGATTTTGGCATTATTCGCATCACTATTAAATTCAAAGCTTTCTTTGTCTGTTTCTTTTCTTCAAATATTCGGCCACCTTAAAATGACGGTTATCACGAGATAACGCACGACCCATCTTTGAATATTTAGCTCATGTGCTTTGACATAGACATTCTGGTATTTTCTGGTGAATGACACTAGCGACCGCCATTAGCGTTGACGGCGGACTGACAGAGCGCAACAGCTGATGGTCCCCCCCGTCTCGCCGCGCACATACCTAAGGCGCGGTACAGCGGTATCGGTCAAACTATAAGCGAACAAAATACATTAATTGTAATCCAAATGGAATGTTAAAATGACACGAAATTTTCTCAGTAAAAATACGCAAGAAATCGATGCTATTTTCACCGCAAGGACTATTCGAACTACATTTGGTTTGTTGTTTCTTACTGACATTTCAGAACAAAAATTAAAAGCAATTAGTATTCGCCCTTGTTTGGATTTTAGAATTGTACAAGCTAAATTGCTTACATTTCTTCCTCGTGCACTTTTCCATCGGTTTGAGGGGTGTGGCTCATCACAAAGTATCTATTAGCAATTTCTGTAGTGGGCTTGCCAGATTTGTCGACCAACTTGTTTGCTGGATAAAATTTGATGATATCTCGAATGGGATAAGATTTGTCGAGCAAGTATGTTTCCAAAGTTGATATGATCGCCGTGCTGTCCATCAGTTGCTGAAACGTAAAAATGCTGATTATTGAAACAATATGATCCAACGCATAAAGGCTTTTTATTGCTGATGAGTTAGTTTTTGACCACAATCTCACCTGATGGTAAGTGATAATAGGTGGTTGGAGACAGAATCTCTACTTGAGGGTGAGAAATAGACAGGCAAGCTTTCGCTCTACCACCATGCCAAATGCCAAAGTTTTCAGTCCAGCCGAAGTTCTCATACTGTAATAGCCGATCATCTGCCGACACGGCTTAAGGTGCTGATAAACGGCGCGGACAAGCGCGAGCCGAGCCTCCACGGACGACGGATCGCCGTCCGTGTAGGCTCGGCTCGTCTTAGCCCGGACACGAGCCTGTGGTGATAAACGACGAGTGATAGCGCAGACCGCGCCATCCAACCGCGCCGCCCGCGGATGCGGTTTTTGTGACCTGCATCTTAATGATTTCATATAACCGGTTCCTCTCCATATAGTTGAATAAAGTCCATAATCATTTAATTCACATATATGTGTTTCAAATAGAAAATTAAACTCCAAATGGGCACCATGGCTCTACACCGTCTGGAGGCTCGGCTGGTCAGAGGTGATACACGGCGCGTGCTAGCGCGAGCCGCGCCGCAGGCCACGCGCGCGCCTTTGGTCCGTGTCGAAAAACCGACGCACGATGGATCGCGCGGACGGCGCGGCGGCGGACGGCGGACGCGAGCCGCGAGCCGCGCCGCCGGGGTGCTAAACGGCGCGTGATATGGCGGACGACGCGTCGTCATCCTTGGGCGGCGCGAGCGGATGGTGCGGTCTGCGCTATCACGCGTCGTTTATCACCACAGGCTCGTGTCCGGGCTAAGACGAGCCGAGCCTACACGGACGGCGATCCGTCCTCCGTGGAGGCTCGGCTCGCGCTAGCCCGCGCCGTTTATCACCACCTTAAAGTGCCCATCGAAGGACGTAACCACTCGGTACTAAATGCATCTAGCAGCTATCTATCTTATCCTAGTTCATAGAAGATTCACAATGCAAGCTCCACTATGAACACTTCAGATGAATGGTTCAATCAACCATGTTAGCCAGTATAAAAATATTTGCAGCAATTTTCTGCCATGCAGAAAAATGCTTATATATATTATATGCTGGTGAATAAAAACAAGTGGTATCGAAAAAATCGTTAAGGCGCTGTCAAATGCTGAAATTTTCTCTCTATCGGACCGCGAGGGAGTGAAAGAGAGGCAGCGATGAATGAATCGCGATCAGTTTAGGGAAAATCGTAAAGTAAGCTTAATAAAACAAAACTAGTAACGTAAATCGACAATGTAACTTTTCTTGTCCCTCTAGATAAGGTATTGCTATTTTTTTTTATATGTTTTGCCTACACATTTATACGTAAATAATTAAGATATTTACGTTACATGCGAAATTTTGAGTCGACTTTGCAATTTTAGTCTATAAAGAAAATGATAAGAAAACGTGTTTCAGACTTTTCTTGACCTTAGATAATGTGATCAAGATTAACATATAATTTTCTTACTGCTACAAACTAAATACATTTTGCTAAAAATCTGTTCAAGTAAAGCTATTTAGCATTTGTCAGCGCCTTAAAATCCCCTATCGGTTATTCGTTGGTCGAATCCAGGCGAAATCTGATAATATCCTGAGACTTTAGCCACGTGAGCCGTTGTTGGTGCGCATCGCATATCAGAGTGGTTAGGTATTGTACGATAAGCGTGAGATTTACAAGTTATAAGTTAATTACAAACCTGATAACCCCCATCAACTTTAACCAGTACGATTGGCACTTTCTTGTAGCCGGACCACTTTATGGCCTGACGTAGAACTGCATCTACCTCGACGATCTCGTAACTAATGCTGCGAGAGTCCAGGTAGGCGCGCACTTTGCAGCAAAACGGACAGGTTCGGTATTGAAAGAGGATAATATGCATGTCGCTCGGGTCATTTTCACCAATCACCTGAAATTAGTTGATATTGTGTATAGGTCGCGACTTAAGGTACTGATCAAACTCTCCACCTGCGTCACGGCTGTGATAATTTCAACAACACATACCTAGAAGCGGGGTACCCCAGGGGTCCATAATCGGACCCCTCCTATTTATTTTTTATATTAATGATATTGATATGTGCATGTTATCCTCTAATCTATTATGTTTCGCCGACGACATGAAGATCTTTAAAACTATAACTTGTCGTCAGGACATGATCGCCCTTCAGGCTGACTTGTCGAATTAACAGGCTTGATCTCAATGTACCGCCATAACCTTCACCCAGAATCACTTAGCCATACCCACTAACTATACCTTAGAAGGACAGAGCCTTCCTATAAGCGTTGGTATTCGTGACCTGGAAGTGTGTCATGATTCTAAATTACTATTTGATACTCACATAAATGATATAGTAAACAAAGCCTCTAAATCCCTTGGTTTTATTATGCGACTACCTAAATCCTTTACAAGAGCTAAAACTATAAAAAAATTATACTGAACGTTTGTAAGAAGTCATTTGGAATACGCATCTCAGATTTGGAATCCTTGTTACCATATATATATAGATCGTATTGAAGCTATTCAGAAACATACTATATACCATAAACTAAATACCTATGCTTTCCGTTCAAAGTACCTTATAATTCATTTAACTATCTTGACCTATGTACAAAATTCCACCTCCTGCCTCTTATTAAGCGACGGAAAATCGCTGACTATTTGTATTTATTAAAACTTATTCACAACAATATAGATTGCTCGCAATTGCTCAGCAAACTCTTTTATAATATTCCGCAGAAATCTCCAAGGTATAAACCCCCACTTTGAGTCCCTAGAGCTTCCACGAAGTATAGGCAGAATACGTATTTAGTGCGAGCGAGTAGAACTTTTAACAGACTCACTAAATTGAATAATATTGACCCATATTTGAGTAGTGTTCCCACGGCAAGACGCCGTGGACCTTGAGTCGTGTGGAGACCTTGAGTGCTACTTTTTTCGTTATGCAGTAGAAAACATCAGATTTGCATATATGTATCGTAATTGTATAATAATATATCCTAAGACACTTTGGCTTGTATATTGATGTCTAAATTTACTGTGGCAGGCACTTATATAATTGTTTCAACTTGATTATGTATCATCTTTTGAGTATTCACACCATTTATATATTTTATTATAATTCTATCCGTGAAAACCTGTAATTGGCTTTATGTATCTATTTTAGTTACTATTACTACTATGTTTAGCTGTTGGTTTTCCATGTAATTAAATAAATTATATAAATAAATAATCCATTTTATACTATATTCAGTTTTTTTAATTTATCCTATTGTACCTATGTAATTTAATATACATAATTATAATTCTTTATGTAAGATAAAGAATTATTATTATGTATATACGTCATTAACCTCAATGCTAGGTTGGTAAGAAAATTTGAACACTTATTTATAATATACAAAATACCTTTTTTAACATAGTGAGGTAGGTAGAGACCACGGATTTCGATGATCTTGCTATATTCTATTTGCTACCTTCACTAATCATAATATTCATACCCGCTAATATAATGATATAGCATCGACGTATATATATTCGATATTATCGTCATTTTGACGTATAGTATTGAACATATAATGATATTTTTTTTCGAGAGAGTTTTCAATATCGAAAATAAGACTGCTTCTACTTTCCTCCTTCTTAGTTCTTGGTCTGTGTGCCTTGACTCTCATTGGTCTCAAGACACACGTACAAGCCGTTCGGCTGATGGTAAGCGCCATGCCTGCCGATGATAGAAATATACTACTTCCTTCGTGTCTTTATATAACTATAATAATAATAATAATATTGATAAAGTTTTCTATTAATAACAGTATTATATTGATAGATAACGATAACGAATTATATTTAGCAGTTTTCGGAAAACAACGTAGGTTATGTACACTACAGATAAAAAATCAATGGGTCATTAAATAGAGATTCTATTTTTCAAAATTTGTAACATCTTCATTGTTCACTACACAATTCTAAGTTATAAATTTACTTATTTACGAATTGTTATTAAAATATCGCGTGTCTACACAATACGGCTGGAAATGGCAAAAACGGCAGATGTGCACGATAACCTCTTGATTTAAAAGCAAAAAAAGTTGTATCAAATTATCAACTCTGGCAAAAAAAAAGTCATTAAAAACACTGATAAAGACATGTACACAATAATTTAACAGGATATAAGTACAAATTTAGTTATTATTGGTAATTAGACAAGTATGTGAGACACCGCAATTATTTCTTCTATGTTTCACCGTTATGGTACCTATACAAAAGGTCCACGTGGACGTTACTAAGCCTACGTAGTCTGTCCGTCCATCCGCTTATTAAATATATTATTACAGATCATTATTATCTCTAAATGTTTCACCGCTAATAATCTTCTTGAATACAAAAAGACTAAGTGTTAGTTCTGTCATTTTGAATCAAACCTTAAGCTTGGCCAAAATGTACTCTCAATTGACAATACAACAATCTTCCTGAGAATAAAGATGGATTCAACTTTATAGTGGTTTCCTCATGTACATGATCTATCCGGAATACTGAGCTCTGCTGTATTGCATTTTATACGATAAGACAGTTAACGGATGAAGGCTAGTTCATTTCGCGTAAATATTCGATATTATATCCTATGGTGTATTGCTGTGAGGAGCTGCAGCTGATATGGAGACACTTTCTTATAAAGGCGTGCAATTCATTGTCTATATGAAATGGATCCTAGCGAATCTCTGAAGGACTTTTTTTCAATGTTTATTATTTTAAATTTACTGACTATATAGGTATTTTTTTATCCTCGTAAAACTGGAGTAAATTTATATTAAGGAAAGATAATGACGATTATAAAGTAGATGTGAAATATATGACGGTAATATACGATATAAAATAGCGATGACAAGTTTTAGATTAGTAAAGATCTGAAGGCAAGAAATGGTATCATTGTACAAAAAGTATCAATCAGTATCAGAGTACTTGGCGTCGATCACATTTGCTGTCACTTTTAAAGGTATAAAGGTATATTAGCTTCTAAGTAACTAAGTGCGTTCGGCAAGACGAGACGTTACCTTACGTCGTTCCGCCCATCGCCTAAAACTTTAAGAGGCTCAGGTTCAGCCTCACATAGAGTACATTGCTCTCACTTCTGGACGGGGGCTCCCCAGTACCAGCTCCTTTCATTTAACCACATTCGAAGTAGAGCGGCTCGAATCCTCGATGATCAGCTCGACTTTTTGGCACTGCGTAGAGACGTTGGATCACTCTGCATCATTTACCGTATCTATCACTGGTGTTCTGAGGATGTTCGATTTAATGCCTGCAGCTAAATTTCGCTATCGGACGGCTCGTCGGAGCATAACGTTCCATCAGTTTCATGACCACGTCTGGAAGTCCACAACCGTGCGATTCTCACTACATTTTTTGCCTCACACTGCCATTATGTGAAGTATTTCCGAACCGATATGCCTTGGGACTTTGGGACACTTCAAGAAGAGAGCTATATCCCTCCTCAAAGGCCGGCAATGCAATTTCTAGACCGCAGGTGTTGCACATGTCCATGGACGACGAAAAGAAATAGTAATTTTAATGGAATTGTGTGCGATTTTATAATGAAGTTCCTATAAAGCAATTTTCACAGAAGGAAAGTTTAAAAACATATTAATTAGCAAAACCTAGTTTTAATGAAGCTTAGTTCTTAAACCTGTTTTATTTATATACAATATTGTAATAAATTTATTTTATTTTATAATAATGGCCCCAAGTTACTTGTCTTTTCTCAACGCAGAGGATCTACACTCTTTTGCTGAATGTGACAGCAGGAATTAGAATATTTCAGTAATATAATTTGTCATTGAACTTCATAGCAGCGACATACTCCTATATTGAACAAATGATTTTCATTTTGACTTTGACATCTGACCTTTATGATCAGTATAGGCACAGCGCTTTCTAAGTTAAGTTCTTTTAATCGCCATAATTTGAATATGTTTCCTACCCTAGTTTCCGAGATCACATCCTGAGACTTTTAACTGTCATATTAGGATACTGGCAGATTAAAATAAATAGTTTTCGAGATAAAACCCTTTTATATTAACAATTGCCACCCGAAATAAAGATCTTTATGAAAAGTATAACTTTTGTTAAGGAAATGTGGTCTAGGGTCAATAGTTTCCCAGAAAACTTTTTGCATGGTGGTAGGACATTTAGCAAATGCCCGCCTGGCTAGGTACCACCCTCAAGTAGAAAATCTCTCGCCAAGCACCTAACAAAGAGTTCCAGCAGCTGTCCTTGAGAGCTAGTAATTGTAGGTTAGCCTGAATAACATTTTCGACCACATCGTTACTTACCATCAGGTAAGATCGTGGTCAGTCTAGCCTATTTGCTATAAAGAAATAATAAAGTTCGTCATCGTACATATATATGATTAGACGTTCATATATATGTGGTCTTATAGAGTTCTCGTAAATTTCCTTAATTAATAAACTAGGTTTTTGATATGTCCAGGTTGTCTAGGTTGTTGATATGTAATCCATATCATCTTGAAAAGTAGAATAAATGTCATTATTTAGGCCAGGATCAATATGAAAAATATTGAAATCCCTCTAAAACGAGAACATGATGCTCAGACATTTGTATTCAGTATGTCAGATTGTAATTTAATAGTCACGGTGCCTTTTGAATGTGGTTAAAGTTTCATTGTGTACATGAGTCAATCTGTTATTTTATATTTGACAGAATGAAAGATTTATGACGTTACTCAATTCCTACACTCAAAAAGAATACAATGCTGTTTAATACAGTCCTGTTATTATATATTTCCCATATATGATATTTATATGAATAGGGTAAATATGTCTACTGATATGACATTTAGTTGAGTGATGAATGACTGGTTAACTGCAGAACTAGATAAAATACTAATAATTCCTAGTATGAAATCTGACCTCTATTAACATTTGTACGCTGGACTTGCAGATACATTTATAATTATTCCTGAACGATTTTTAGGGCAATATTAAGTACATGCATAAGGAACCATTCATGAATTCATCAGTTCGTAAGCCAAGGTGAGATCATTTTAATATTAAATTTAGTTCCCAGATAGTAGGTTGGAAGACTGCCTTTACTTTCAGCCTCTAATCTTAATATGAAGCTAATACTATTTAGTCATCAGAATTCTGGCATAATAAGTTTGAAAACATACTCTATTAGTAATGTAGAAAAGTGTTTTGTATGACTGACGAATTCAATTTGGAGCAACAATGATGTTAAATTAAATTAAATGTATGAAATCTTAAAAATTATTTAATAACTGGAATAATGTCTAAACATATAATTAAGAACGAAAATATGATTTCTTTTTTATAATGTTTAAAATGGAATGCCATGATTGTTATTACTATTTTGATTGCATTTCGCGACATTACTGTTTTATAATATGCTTTATATAATGTCATTCGGTAATATTCGAACTATGAAATGAAATACAGACTTTTATTGGCATATTTTATTTACATACTTCAGTCAATTTTAAATGTTTCTCGCAAACCTAAAGCTAGAAAATCGTCTCCACAAGACAAATCTACAATAGTTAGCGTTGCTCAACAGGATCTGTTTAGAAGTTCCACTCAAATATAAAAGGATGTTTTTGGTGAAAAAAAAAATCCTCAGGAAAAGTCTGTATGCATCATTTGAACATGTTTGGTGGAGACATGTTATTCGGGAGAGTAAAAAGAGAGGTACTCATGTTAAAATCGCACCCCAGACAGGGTTGTTGCAGTTGCGAAGAAATATGAACACTGTACAGAGCAGCAGTTGAGGAGTGAACTGTTTTTGGAAAAAACTAAGATAAACAAAGTATGCTGATAGCAAACAGTCTACATGCTGACCTGTAATACATTTGATCCTAAGTAAGAAGTAACTTGAAGTTTGTATGCTGCTTGACACAGACAATACTCATCCAGTAATTTGGACATTCCAGCATGATAGTAATTGGAAACACACTGCCTACTATTAAACAATACCTTGACAGGCAACAGATAACAGTTTTAGACTAGCCACCAGGAGGAGGAGCCCAGATCTTAATCCTGTTGAACAGTTTTGATGCCAAATTATAAAAAAATTGTCTGACAGCTGCAGTTATGTAATTTTGGAGGAGCTGGAATTACATAAACTAATTCATCAATGCTATTTAGATGAGTGGAACTCAATGTCATTAAAAACCTGCCAAATGAATAGCATTGATGCTGCGCTGCTGTCATGCTGTTATGCACAGTTATGTAGATGAAATTATTTCAGGAAGGGCGAGAGAACTGTGTGGATCACCCCAGCCAGGAGGGCTGGTAAAGTAAGTGACCCATGAAAATGTCTTAAGTGTCTTCATTACACTAATTTATTGACTCAAGCATGTGAAGAAGTCATTCAGAAAGACCTGGCAAAAATATGCTGCTGTTGCAAACCAATGCACCCATTCATGCTGCGTGAGTTGCCAGGAAAGCCAAAAAAAGTTTACAGAAATTAACCAACCACCCTATAGTCCAGATCTGGCTCAGAGTGACTGTTTCTTTCCTTATATTTTAAAGAAGGCTTAGGGCCCGTTTCAGAATGTTCTAATAAAGTTTCGGGTTGCTATGCAACTCATAAAATAACTGAATGATAAAAATGACAGTTGACATGCAGCGCGTTTCAAGCTTTAACCGATGGATAGGCTAAATCGATGACTGTGAAACGCAAAGATAGTGTATTGTTTAGTAAATATGTTCTGGGTAGTAAAACCGGAACTTACTCGAACATTCTGAAACAGGCCCTAACACTCTTAAAGATTTCAGACGACAATATCATGATAGATATAGTAGTTTTAAATAATCACACGAAATTTTATCTCCCGGAAATCAATAGTTTTTGAGAAATAAATTATTGAAATTTTAATTTTAACCTTGATCATTTGTGTATTTTGCACTTCTACTAACTACATGGCATAGCCAAATGGATTCAAAATACCGCAAATTATTCAGGTAGCTTAGATTAGGTTGTATAGTGTAACAGACACAAATCAGAGCACCCACCTTCCAAGCAGTCTTGTCTGCCCTACCTTTAGTGTTTTTTATAAGCCGGAGGCGTGGAGGGGGAGCGGCGCTAGTCTACTCGCAGCGAGGAATAGCAGACAAAGCAAAGCCGGAGCAGCGTAGGCTGGACGCTGAAGGCGTCCCAAAGCCGGAGCAGCGTAGGCTGGACGCTGAAGGCGTCCCAAAGCCGAAGCTGCGAAGGCGTAATGAGTACGCTGTGACGAGGTAGCGAGAAGACATCCGGGGGATGCTACAACCCTCCTCTGCCCCCTCCACCACTTCCTATGGTAGATATGTAGGTATACTGATTCTAAAGTCCTTCCCAGGGTTAACTTTATTACGCTAGATGCTTATTCCAATGTAAGAAAATTTCGTAGGTTAACTTACTTTGTAGTGAGCCTGGTAGTTAGGAAGCTCTTTCAAGAAGACATATTCTTCCTGTTCCGTAGGTGAGAGTTGCTTCTTTGAATTGACTTTATAATGTGTATAGCCCCCGTAGCCAGCGCCAATCAAAACTCCAATTCCAGCAGATACTAAAGTCAGCCTAGCAGTAGATCGAGGCCGGCTTTTGGTAGAAAAACAAATTCTACTGCTAAGATTGTCCTTCAACGAAGGGTATACAACTTTACGTATCAATGTAAGCGTGGGACGCCACATGTTTGAAACAAGAATTTCACAATATAAGATTTGTTCTTTTTAATTTTTATTCTAAATTAAGATTTAACTTCAATGCGAATAACGTCAACAGCACGTCAAAATTCAGAGTTCAGACGTCAAGTGTCAACCGACTGACGTCTTGACTTCTAGCGTATTCCCTTTGACGCTAAGAATGTTATTTTCGATATTTCCCCTGTTCCACTTCGGATTTGAACATTTTGAACGCTAAATATGCCATTTTTACCAATCTGTCAGTTGTGAGTTGTGACAGTTACCGTGGGGTACATATTCCTTTGGAGTAGAAATTTGTGTAAGTTTATTGATAGAGACGAATTTTCGTACATAGACCAATAATTAATTTAGAGTCTCATAAACATTAAAGGAATAGTTGGCAGGTTTTCTTGTCTTCGTGGTATCAAAGTAAAAGTTATACGTTACATGGTTTATGAGTAATACTTCAGTAAAATACAAAGTGTTAATTAGCTATACAATTCAATTTAAACCTTTTTTTAATCGAATTGTAACGATTAATTAATTCTGTTTCAGATTATGGGTAATCATTGGATAATTCCAATCAATACTAATATCTACAAATAATCAACCTCTCAGCTTGGAAACTTCACATGATGGCAATGATGGTGAATTTTAAATCTCTGTGACAAGTTATATTAGACGGTGACGTTTAGTAATTCCCTAGTGACTAATTGGTATAAGATAATGAAACTTGTGTTTGCAGACCTGAACAATACTAAGTCATTTATCTACATATAAAGTATGGAAGAAATATTGTGAATGCTATTTATACGATTTCTGCCATTATCATCTGTATTATACAGCCAATTATTAAAATTATACCACCACTTGCATATCTAGAATAGTCAATAACCAAGTGCTTTTAGAATTGTGTGTAAAGTTCTATTTAGTTCATATATACAGTATATGGATGAAGCATTTGGATAATGGGTAGTTAGAACCTGTAAAAAATATATTCAGTGATATTACTGGTGGGCGTGCCAAAAGAGTTGGTAATATCAACTTTGTGTGCATTCTCACTAGTGAGTATGATATATTATTCTCACATTATATCTCATATCTGTATCTATAACTTGTGTAAAGAATGATACATATATATGTTCACCATCAGTGGGGAGGCTTTATTGACCAATATATAGCAGCATTTGTAAAAATAAGGATTTGCAAGCAAGTTAAGCTGTTTTATAGGATGTAATGAGTTTTATATTGTTTATAATATGTAAATGTTATAGTTAATAAATAGTCACTGGAGTATTTGCTTATGTTTAGTGTTGTACTTAAAATAAATGAAAAAACAGCTGCATCATATAGCTTATTTATTCAAGTTCTTAATAATAATATATCTGGATATAAGTTTGGTTTTAATAATGATGTACTTATATTTTGATTATAGAGATAGGTTATATACTCACTTCAGTCTTATCGACATCTGTTATATATCCAAATAATTTCCTCATTCAACAATAATGTACATTGTTTAATTTTCCACTGATGATTATGCAAAAGCACTGTCAAATGGACATCAAATTTGATTTCCAGCTTATATCTATCCACATACTACATTATTCTTTACAATGTTTTTTTTTTGCGTTTCATACCCATGAGTAATCCTAACAGCCAGACAGTTGATTTTTTTCACAAATGATGTATATATGTTTCCGGTATAACAACAAATACAAAAAATAGGCCAAATGAAAGTCAGACTCTCGCTCAAGGGGTTCCGTGCCATTATTTATACAACATTAGAGGTTGAAACTAAATGAAAGGTTGCATTATAGTGTCGAATGTTGTATACATGATGGAACTTCTCATTCGCGAGTCCGACTCGTACATAGCCGATATTTATTTATTAATAATTTGGAACACAGCTATTTCTATTTTGCATCGAACTATATTTAATTTAAAAAAAAAAATTATCCGTTTTGTTTTAACTATTTCTCTGATGCTGTTGGAGCTGTTGAAGTGCCAACACCAGCATATCGACTGTAAACTGGCTAAATATCCTATCTTTTATCATGCAACTTAAGAAAAACAATGTGATGAAAAAACCAGATAGGATTTATTGCCAGTTCACAGTCGATATGCTGAGTTGAGTTACTACTCAATTTATTTTAACAATTTACTATCTGAATAATTGCTGATGTCATAAATAAATGTATTTTCTCTATTATTGTAATTCTTTATTAATAAATATATGAAACGAGGCTGGAACGAGTATTTTAACAATTGAAGTGTACATTAATTCTAGTATACCTGTCATAAATGCTTTGCCAGACTTAATTCAACATCTACTTGCAAATACTAGTCTGCCTAGATACCACCCACAAATAAATAATCAGTCGGCAAGCACTAAATGGCCTGTTCCACCAGCTGTTCGATATTGAACTTTTCTGGAGATCCATTCTAGTTTTAGGCTGTTAAACATTTGCAACCACAGTATAATTGACCTATAAAAAATATAGATACCTATTCTCCACAGTAAAGAAAATATTATATTGTCCATAGTACAATTTTTTTTATTAAGTTAACACAACTCATATCTTAAACTAACAATATATAGATAAAACAATATACAAACAAGCATTACCTACAATAAGAATTACTTAAAATATAGAAAGCCTACTATGTAATTGCATTCAGTGGAATAACATCAGGCTATCCCTTAAATGCTGTCGGAACGTATACAATCTTCTTAAATAGGTATGTGTTAGTATTAGAACCTTAGCTGTTTTCATTATTGCTATTTATTCTTAGTCTTGGACACCTACAATGGTTCATATAGTTACTAACTTCCTTCTTAGAGCGTTTCTTATTTTAATATAATACAGTTACTTCCAATGCATTGTATCTAAGTACTTATTCTCATCGAGCATCAGCACAACTAATATTATAATTTTGTTTAATGCTGTGGCCTGCTTATAAAAACTTACTTTACTTAGGTTAGAGTTCCTTCTTACATTGATGTCAATGTAAGAAGGAACTCTAAGCTGGAATTTCTGACATTATTATGACTATGTTAATATTTTTTTCTTTTTATAATTAAGTAATATTGGAGTTTCGCACAGTAACAGCTTAATCTATGAATTCTGTTGCTTCTTCGTAGAATCCCGTCGTTAATGTTATACTGTAAGGAAATTAAAAACTCTCCGCTTCTTTGTAATTTTCGCTGTGTTTGACTCTGATTAGGCCAGTATATTGCATGTCAGTATGTTAAGTCATCACTGGAAACATATACTGGATGAAGACTTGTTCCACTTGGGCTCTGCGAAATGTTGGACTAGCAATTGACACGTGACTGCTCCTCCGTTAAGGATTCTTCAGGTGTTGTCTTTCTCAAGGTAGAAGTGCTGGCACTGTGTTTTATTTGAATCAACTCAACACAACAACAAAGTCGGCTAAACATGGATCAGTGAACTCGTCTTCTTTTATATATATTTGCATGAAGGAATAGGTTTCTTAACAAACGAATATATATATGAGTAGATTAAATTTTGCATAGAATCAAGGAATTTACAATGCGTTTACGAATTCAGTTACGATAGTCCATATGTCAAAGTCAAACATGTCAAACGTCTTACTTATTGGCTGTTTCTGTAGCATGAAAGCGTTCTGGGCAAAAATAACGTTAATTTTGCTCTCTCCCAAGTGAAACGGATTATTAGGAGTGTGATCGTTATTAGCGTTTTTGGCAAACTTAGCACCAAGTGGAATGCACCCGAACTTGAGCAATCAGTAGTAGGAGTGCACGATATATATCGATATTCCAAAAAAAAACGATATATAATAATAATTTATTCAAAGAAATTGCACATACAATATTTCTTCAGGTTAGATATAACACAATTATATCAATTTGGATAGAAAATTATGGACATTTTAAGCTAGAGTATCTGCTGCTGAACTAGGCTTATCACCTGTATTTCAGCATACAGCGCTCCTCCCCTTATATCGGACTGCTACTAGCATCTACTTTAGTATTTCAAATTAATATCATCTTAAAATAAAACTAATACAATTGGTTTCTTATGCTATTTTGTGTGACCGTGCCTCTCTTTGTGTAAATGAATTTATGAGTGTGTGAGTGTGAGAGGGTGTGTGCACCTACTCTTTGTGAATTATGTATGGGGTCGTGTAAGGCAATCTAACATATATGTATTTATGGTACTTAAATTAACATTTTTAGAATTTCTTCAGACTCTTCATATGATAACGTTTTTAGCCAATTTTCAACCTTAATTATAACATTTTTTTTGTATAAGAGGGTAAATGTTTAACAATTTGTTAATTTTATTATATAAGAAAGGCCCTAGGTAAATAAAAAATCGATTTATAAAAACTGTATTAAAACGTTGGGTTTGATCACAAACTTTGTATTTTGATCTTTTTTGTAACCTTTGGGGCTCAAAATGTAAACTACTGTGTTGTTTTAAAATTACACTCATAATAAATAGTTAGCGCACGGTAAGCACATCACATGAAGCGTAAAGCAATGAGGTAGGGTATAGATATGGCTTACCCGTAGCGACTTTCAAAACGGTTCTTTGGGCCACCTCAACCATTTGCAAATATGTTTTGGGAGCTCCCCCCATGATGAAATACAGTAAGACAATATTGACTGACAAGGACTTAAGTATATTTGTTTAACTAAATTTGGATTAGCAATATGCCGAAGTTTTTTAAAGATATATATAATTTTTCGGATTCGTCCACTGAGAACTTCAATATGATTTAAGAAATTAAGGTTTTTGTCAATAATTAAGCCTAAATATTTTACACCATCACTTTTATCTAATTTATTACTATAACAACTGTCATAGTCTGTTAGTACACATAATTTATTAAGGGCTAAGATAGAAAGTTCGGGAACTTGTGTTGTATCTCTGATCGAAAACAATACATATTTAGTTTTACTAATATTCAGAGACAAAATATTGTCATGGAGCCAGGTCGTAACCACATCAAACCCTTTTTGGGCAGAATCTATTACTTCCTCCCAAGTATCGGCTGCAAATACTAGTGCTGTATCATCGGCATATGATATAAGTTTGCCATTAACAGGTTGAAACAAGCACAAGCCATTTATGTATAACAGAAAGAGGGTAGGTCCTAAAATGCTGCCCTATGGAATACCGTGCGTAATTGGTAAATCCATGCTTGTGTGAGCACCCACCTTGACACTCTGGTATCTGTCAGTCATGTAATCTTTTAGTAAAGCTAGTTGGTTTCCACGAATACCAATTCGCTCTAATTTAGAAACAAGCAAAGGGACAGAGACTGTATCAAACGCTTTTGCTATGTCAAGGAAAATAGAGAGGCATTTCTTGCCACAGTCGAGGTTGGTAGAAATAAAATTGGTCAGCTCATGAACTGCGTCACTGGTTGATTTTTTTCTACGAAAACCGTACTGATTTTCGGACAAAATCGTATTTCTCTCTAGGTTTAGTATAAGAGACTCTACTTCTTCTTGGTCCGTTTCTAATAGTACGAGTGACTCCAATACAGGGCTAGATGAATCATACATTTTAAAGTTGGGGGGACTAGAATTTTGCTCAATGTCCCGTGCTAAAGTTTTCCCAACGTTAACAAAAAAGTTATTTATTTTATTTACCGACTGTTTAGGTGATTGGCATATACGTAGTAGTTCCTTTGGTAATTCCCTTGTCTCTTTTGTTCCTGATATGTCTTTAACTGCTTGCCAAATTTTTTTACTGTTGTTTCCTGCTTTATTAATAGACTCTGTTTCGAAAGCTCTCTTGACTTTCTTGATCAGTCTGTTGCAAAAATTTCTATATCGTGTATACGTTAATTTTAGATTATTGTCATTTGGGTACTTATTTTGTTTTTTGTGCAGTTTGTCTCTGTTGCGAATACAACGAAGTAGACCAGCTGTCATCCAAGGCTTGATGATTATTTTACGTCTTGGTATGTTATGGACTATGGTATTACTTTTAATAGCTGTTTCAAGCATATTTATCAGATATGACATCGCAAAATTTGGGTCAGATGAATCATAAATAGGTTTGAGGTTGAGAACACTAATACCTAGTTTGAGTTTTGTATAGTCTATTTTGGATCTAGTGATTATTGCACAGTCACGCCTCATACTAAGCTCAATACATAATAGTGTCGCCTTATGGTCAGTCACATCTGAATCTATAACACAAGTCAAAGCAGGATAATTAGTTCTTAACAGTACGTGATCTAAGCATGTCCCACTTTGAGCGCGAGTAACAAAAGAATGTGCTGGTAGCATACCATGAAAAGCAGTCAAGCGTTCCTGATTTAATGTTGATGTTAACATCACCAGTTATAATAACATTTCGAAAGGTTGTTAAATTTGAAAGGACTCTATGTAAAGACTCTTTACTAAAGAGTTTAAAAATTATCAAGATTTTTAAAACTTGGTGATGGGTAAATAGCTAGTATAACCGTATTTGAATAAATCTTTACGATAAGACAATTTCCTTCTTCAAAGCTTGGCTCTTCACTTTTAAATGTAAGCTCTCGATTGACTAATATAACTATTCCATCATTTTGATTCAGATTGGTTTTGGTGTAAATAGAGCTATAACCGTCAATAATTGGAATAGCTGATTGATTTTTTTCCGCTGTGTTGATTCTGGTGACTTCTATAAACGTCTTTGATCTCCGAATCCTGTATGTCCAAATGTACAGCCTTTCCCAAGTTTCGTACAATTTCACACAAGTCATTCTTAGACTCAGGCTTCAAATCCGTCTTTAAAATGTTTCGAATTTCTACACCGGAAGATCGTTCTCTTCGTTCCATGATTTGCAGCCTTTGTTCCAGAGAACTTATGTATATTTTATTTTCCAAAACCTGAATTCTGTTTAAAAATTCATCATATTTAGTAGCCATTAGTTCAACGGTTTTGGTTTAGGTATCGAAACGTTTTTCTTGGTTTCTTGACAAAGCATCTATCATTTCTCTCATAGCATTAACGGTAGAATCATCCCCATCATGCTTCCTTTTTTTACGCTCGCATGCAACGCGTAGGTCAGGTTCCGAGTCAAATTGCACTGCCTCTGAGTTGATGCGTAGAAAAGAACGCATGGTCGGATGGTTTGGCTTTGACAAGATCTCCTTAGTGACATTTGACGTAGTCGCCGCTTGTCCAGGGGAAGTGGGTGGGCTACGTTTCAACGGCATGTTTAAAAGTTTAGTACTAGACTCTCAGATATTCAAGGAGGTCAAACGCACCTTTTATTTCCTCTTATTTATTGATACCCTCCAAAGATGGCAGCTTTACATTTCAAAATGGCTGCCTAACTAGATGAAAGGCTCTTTCCAAAATAAAATTAGAAATTCAGCAAAATTCGTGTTTTCTGGCGACGAAGTACCAGGCGACAAGAAGATGTTGTGAGGTGTGTTGTACTAACCGGTTTGGTGAAAGGTGTGGCTTACGTGAGGGAAGTTGTGTTCATTGACACCCTCCAAAGATGGCCGGATTAAATTTCATAATGGCCGCCAAGCTCGACGATAAGATCTTCCCCAAATAAAATTTGGCTCCAACAAAATTCCAGTTTTATGGCAACAAAGTACCAGGCGATAAGAAGATCTTATGATGTGTGTTGTACTAACCGGTTAGCTGAGGGGTGTGGCTTACGTGAGAAAAGGTGTATCTTGTCCGAGGTTAGGCCTAGATGGCTAATTATTTCTTATTCGTGGGAGAGCAATGTCTTCCAAGATGGCCGCTTGATTCTTCAGTACTCGTTTGGCAACGTAAGGTGAATCGCAATCTCTTCGTTGTTATGCACTCCGATTTTTGTGTAAGGATTAACGTACTTTAAAATTGATAAATTGTATTTAAATAAATTGACTATAACTTTGGTAACGTCTGCCCGATAACGAGGTCCGGGGGAGAAGGATATAAACATATAACTAATAACAACAGATAACCAATTATAGGTCCTCACGGATAGCTATCTTATAAATGACATTCAAATAATGAGCACTAGGATACAACTTGGTCTAAACATTATGCTTATAATTACATTCAAACAGTTGGTCGGTGAACTCTCTGCTCAACAACCGCCTAGCCGATGCAATGCTTGTACAAAATAAGTCAAGGCCAACTATCTTGTCTATCTCATTAAAATTTCTGGTCAAACTTAACAAGAATTTTGCCTTTATTTGTTTTATTTAGATTTAAGAATAATAATAAGATGAAATGAAAGGAGATACTGACCATGGGAGTACAACCTGTATATATATATATATATACCATATTATTAAAAACTCTTTAGTAGAATGGATAGTACGAAATGTTTAATTCGGTCAAAGTATATGCCAGTTCGTCTCAGGTATAAAAGAAAAAAAACGGTCGGCGACTAACGTTTGGGCGCTTAATGCGCCTCTGTCTGTTATCTATCTGTCTTACAAAATCTGTCAAAACTAACAGTTTTATTGTTGCATTCAACAGTTCATTGCTACAGAAGATACGTGATCGCCCTGCAGTTGTACTCATCCCTAGTGCGCGCCAACTAAGGCACTCAACAACGTACCCCTCCCTGGGAAACGTTCAAATCCTTAGTGAGCGCGCATTCGAGGCACACGAATAAATAACCGTACAGAAGGAAAGCTTCTAAATTCCTAAATTCTTATTTTTTTTCAAAGGGCTGTCACACAGTTATTGAAATTAAAAAACTGGGCAACTGCGATTAAGATTCAGCAATAAGCACAAACGTGCAAACAGGTGACATGACAGATAACGAAGTGACAGGTGATGACGTGTTCTTAAATTTTAATTTCATATTTGGATACCAAATATTCCAAAAACTAACGTACATGGGTCTTAGATGTGACAGATATCACATTGTCATTTATCTCGATCATATATATTTTGGTTGCAAATATTCAAAAAAATACTATGAAATAAGTTAAAATACAAACTGAAAGATGTAACATCCCATGCCACTTTGACACTTAAGACCACATCTAAGACATAGTAATGTGTACAATATTTTAAATCTAAATTTGAAATAGAAAAATATAACTTCAAGTGTCACTTTGGCGTTCATATCTAAAGCTTGTGTTGGAGTTTTTTTGTTATTATTTGCCAATAAATATAAAATTAAAATAAAAAAATATGACATTATGTGTCACTCTGACATCTGTGAGATTTATGACCTACTTCCTAGTAATTTTTAGAAAATATGTTTTTCAAATTTGGAATCTACATTGCAAAAACATGACATCGTGTGTCACATTTATATCTGTCACATCTAATACATATTTCCAAGTATAATTCTTCGAATATTTGCAACCCAAATATGTGATCCAAATTGCAGAATATGACATAAAAATATGTATTTAATATGTTTCCAATTTCTTTTTTATATATTTATTCATTAATATGCAATTAAAAACGAAGGATTATGACATCAACTATCACATTTGACAGCTGTCACATCAACATCTGCCATATCTTAATTGAAATATATTAAGTTACGTAAAAATCACTCGTTAATGCTATATCTTCGTAAAACGTATGAAAATATGAAGAATTAATTTAATTAAAAAAAAGGATACTAATCGAAATGAAATTCTAGTCACGAGATTCAATGGTACAATGATTAATAGAAAACAGCATATGCCAACGGTACATTTAAAGGTACCATGTAATGGTACAGGACTTATGCACGAAAGATCAGACAGACGAACAGACTGAGCGATGGCCGAGAATTAGTAAGGAGCGTTCTGTACTGGCAAATGAGTTTCCAGTACAGAACCCTAAAAGATAAATTTCTTTCGCTTCCCCACTATTATTTGAACAAACAATGCTTACAACAGTTTGACAGTTAACAGTTTCAAGAACAATATAAAACTAAAAAAGGAATCTTTATAATTTTTTTCCTCTTCTACGTATTATTGGGGTCTTCTTGCGGAAGCTCTTACCTACTTCGAAAAACCCGATATTGAAAAGGTTGTCGGTATTAGGTGGTCCGCCGGTACAAAGGAAGTTTTATGTGATTTTAGCACCATCGAGCTAGTTTTGGAAGCTACTTCCGACAGTATAAACAAATGGCAACACTGAAAAAAGAGATTTAATAAAACTGGTTCAGTTAAACTTCGATTAACGAAACTTTGTGAACTCAAAAATAAATTTCATTTACGTGTAGATGGCTTGCTTTTGTTATAACTTACACTACCATTACAGTTACATATATGATTTTGGTTTGAAACTTATAAAGTTGTTTTTTGTTTACTGTCAAATTAGTTTTTAGTACCCTAATAGAATGATTTGTTATAATCAATCACAGTTAATATTATATCTGAATGTACAGTTGGCATATCTTTCGCTTAAATATTGTGCTATTGATTATTATAGTATAAATAATGAAAATATAAAGTATAAAAGTTTGCTATAATTGAATAGTATTGTTAATAGTTAATAGAAGACAAGGACGTCGTTGAGGACAACGACAAGTACTGCAACGATTACGACGATGACGATAACAAGGACGACGACAAAGACGACGATAGTGACGGCGAGGACAAAAACAACGACGACAAGGGCGACGATGACGACATCAAAGACGACGACGACGACAAGAACGCTGACAATTACAGGTACACACCCAATACAATTGAGTAGCTACTTATACACATTTAATATATATATAAATATATATATTTTTTTGGTATCTAATTCCTAATTCCTATTACACAGAACATGTAATGCGACTTTTGTAAATTCGCTCAGATCACAACAAAATAGGTCCACTTGTTCCGCGATAATGTTGAGGTTGCGGAGTGCACGCGTCAGAGGCGCATCGCGCAGCAAGTTAGTTCGTGCGCGCGGCAGCGCCACCAACCTCGGCCGCCGCCGCCGCCACACGTACCTATCCGGGACGCAAAAGTATACTTGCTCCAGTATATCGGCACTATGCACCCTTCCTCTAATTACCCTGAATATATACGAAATCACACGAGTCACATCGACTTTTCGTGTATCCAGGTGGAATTATTTCTGCGTCGTTAATGGATTCATTGCAGCCTGTTTCCGTTATTGCGAATAAATCTGCGCTTTAAGTGGAAAAATTTAGACAAAAATTTTCAAGTTTAGTTCGAAGTCTCCGTACATTCTGGTAAACTATCAATATTTCAGTATGTTTAGTCAGGTTTTCTTGCGTTCGTGGGTTTACGAAACCACACCCACTTGCAAAACTCAATATTAATAGGCCAGTTTTCGGGCTGGCACAGTTTCTCATATTTGGTTTTCGGTACACATATTATAAAAGAAGCATAGTCTCTCTCGGTTTTATGCTTTATTCTATCTACTTTTATGTGTACGTCTTCCTCATACATATTTTTCACATATTTTTCTAAAGTTTCGACTGTAGTTTCCTTACGAAGACGCCAAACGTGCAAGTACTTTTTTCGCTCCGTTCCTTGTATATATGGATATACAAGTAACGACGACGCAGTCGTGCAACCTCCTTTTTTCACCGTACTAGTAGGATATCTCTTCTTTTTCTTATTTACGACGGTCCAGCTTCCTTCTGACTCGTGTAAATCTTTCTCCATACTAAAAGAAGTTTTCTTATTAATTGCACTTTCATCGTTGTTTACAGCTACAGTCGCTGGTTTTGTGGCCTCAGTAAGTGTCATCTGTTTTCCTACCCACTTTTGGTTTTGTTGAACTATGTTTACAGATGGCATAGGAACAGTTTTAGGTCCCCCCGACGGTTCCCGCCTTGTCGTGGCGGTGGGGCTTAGTAGCCGTGGCTTCGTCACCCACGGTGAAGCTAGGAGGAACCAGGGGGCCGTGTCGGCTTGGGCAGTCGGCCGGCCCCAGATGGGCCGCTCCACTGGGCTTTGCCTCTAAGTCCAGTATGGAGCGGCAAAGGGTAGGCTGCGGTGCTGTATGGGCAGCACCGCATCTGAGGCGGGCTGTGGTTTTGTGTGAGCGACAACACAGCTGAGGGTGAGGGGCCACGGCGGGAGAGGAGTGCCGGTATTACGGTGCGCCGCTCTCCCTACCTTCCGTGGCCACGGCGGGGTCGCCACCGTGGATGGCGGACGCGGAGGGGCCGCAGGGGAAGAGGAGTGTCCGTATAGCGAGGTGCCGTTCTCCCTATCCTCTGCAGCCGAAGTAGCAGGCGACGGGGCTACTTATCTGACCCGTCGCAGGGGGACCTCGGGCGTCAGAAGCGGGGTTGTCTGACGCCCATTTGCAGGCTTGGTCCCCGGGTGGTAGCGACGTGCCATGTGTTCTGGTGCGTCGTGAGGGATAGCACCCCAGGAGGGGTCCGGAAACGGACAACCGTGGCGGGTTCGTAGTTGAGAGCTAAAGCGTCCCTGCGGCCCGCCTAGAAGCGGTAGAGTTGGAACACCGTGTGTTATTTAGTCGGTAGGGGCACTTGCTGTTGTGGGAGTAGTTGGTGTCGAGCCCGACATATCCCGGCCACCTTCCCCGAGGTGGACGGGAATGCGTAAATACATTTTTCACACGTAAATAAAAAAAAATAGGAACAGTTTTAGGTTGTTCTTCCGTGGTATTTAAATCACATATTGTGTGCATAATTTTAGGTTCAGACTCCAACTGCTGATTCTTCTTTTTTAACAATTTAATTTCTTTTTCTAATATCTCAACTTTTTTTGCCTTTTTTGCGAGTAGCGACATTAATACCCGAATTTCTTTCAATTCAGTTTCAGAATTGTTGCATTTTATCTGAAGGAGAGCATTTTCTCTCATTTGTTCGTCCATACGATGGTTCATCTCCGAACGAAACTCATGAAATTCTTGGAGCAGCTTACTCTCATTTTCGATAATAATAGACAAGTCGTTCTGGTGGGGGTTCCCGTGCTGCGTGTTTACGTAGCTGCAGCTGATAGGTGTAAATGTTTTATCCAATATGTTTCCTCGGACAGGGGTATTGGAATTATCTCTTTTAGGTACAGTACTCACGCATTCTGGGCATATCCAACAGGTCCTATATTCTTGTGTAAAAGCTTCAAACTTTTCCGTTGACAAATTCAGACACTTTAGATGATATATCTTTTTACATTGCTGCACTGAACACTCCATAAATAAAATATCATAAATCACTGCACTGCATCCATTACATTTTAAACCCATTTTAACGAATAACGCTTAACGCTCACTAACATAAACACGTCCGTTCGTTGCCGCTACTGACCGCTACGTAAGTTGCACGTAGTACTTATTACTTCCATGGTTTTTGCACATAAAATGACATGAAGTTGATTCAGTCAATACAACAAAAACAAACTGGTTTGACACAAAAGTAATAAATTCGACATTACATAATAATAAGACACAAAATAATAAATTAGACGGCACTACCAAGCGAGTTGCCGCTAAGCGTAGAAAGAGTATAGTAATACTCTTTCTACGCCACGAAGGCTTTGTTCTAATTGACTGTTGTGTGAGTGTTTAAATTTTGTCACATTATAGTCGATCGGATATGTTGTCCGTTATTATTGGCGATTATTTCAGTTTTTAGATAATTCATTTTAGTAAAATCTTTGAGTTGGTGCTACTGCACTGGAGCGAAAAGATTTTTTTATATTGAAGAATATGTTATTATAGTCCAATTTACTCTAAATTATATTCAGTTATAAATTCATTCAAACCTATTAAAGATAACAATGAATTAAAATTTATTCCAATTTTCTCTAAATTGGACTATAATAAAATATAACTACTATGTTGGACATGCATAATGATGCCATTCCCACTGATATCTTTACAACTTATTAACTCATAAAGTTTGACTTTATGAGGCTTATGGGAAAGTCATCGTGATTGATAACAATTAATTGTGAATTTAAAGAAAGCAGCGAATTGAAACATACTTAGTATGATCAAGATTGTTGGGCTAAAACTGCTGTCACGTTAAAATAAAAGTTAATATAAAATACGTTGAAATCCTGTTTTAGTAATGTTATAATTTTATCATAATACTAGCTGTACCCGCGACTTCGTTCGCGATTGCCGTACCTGCAGACTAATTATTCACATTTGTGCACTGTTTATCTCATATTAAGCAACACTGTGGTCTGCGGTAAAGCACTCTTATAGTAAACCATAGCTCAGAATGGAGCTTTTTACTTTGGAAAAAAACTCCCGGGTTGTATTTACCAGAATACAGTAGTTAAGTATCTCAAAGAGTTCTTTCCCGGTTCGCACAATAAATGTTGAAGCAAAGTACCTTGTGCGTTTCTTAAGAATTTCGATTTTGAAACGGCGTCGGTTTGTTTGACGGTAGATCGATTTTTATTTTTATTTTTTTTATGCATGATAGGTTAGTCTTTGACCACAATCTCACCTGATGGTAAGTGATGATGTGGTCGAGGATGTTGTTCAGACTAACCTAGAGTTACTGGCTCTCAAGGACAGCTGCCGGAACACACCGTTAGATGCTTGGCGACATATTTTCAACTTGAGGGTGGTAGCTAGCCAGGCGGGCATTTGCAAAGTGCCCTACCACCATGCTGTAAAGACTGCTATCCTAAGACAACAACCGGGACCGACGGCTTAACGTGCCCTCCGAAGCACGGAAGCGCTCAGTAGTAATGTCACCAGCGGTCACCCATCCAAGTCATGACCGCGGCGGACGTTGCTTAACTTTGCTGATCGATTCAGAATGGATAAGCAAACTTGGCTACGTGCGCTTCAAAATTCTCGGAATGTAGTGTTTGTTTGATCTGAGTAGCGGGTGGGAGACGCTCCTTCCCCCCACCTAAAGCCGGGAAAAACTCATAGTAAATGTTTCCTTCTCTTGGGGCGGAATGACTTCTAACCATGGTAACCATTGGTGTAAACAAAGTTATATGTCTAAGATTTTTCGTAGTAAAATACTCTGTTTTTATAAAACAACTAATAACAACTATGTTTGGTAGGGTAGTTACTAAATATAAGGTAAAAAGTGTAGGTTAAAAAAAAAACTAACTAAAAATTTCCCAAAATTTCATTGTTCTAACTCCTAGTGTATCTTTGTATCTTCTTCTCATGTTTATTATTTTTAGTAAATATTTAGAAAAACTACATTTTTTTTACCCTCCTCATATTTAAAATGAAAAGTAGAGTGTTTAACACTCAATCATCAATTCCTACTTGGACTATAGCCGCATTAATTTTAAATAGGTACTGCTCATGTTAATAAAATAAATACTATAAAAAACATACTATTTTGATATCGTTATTCCTTATATTAGTAGTGAAAAGCAGAGAGATTCCTATTCGTAATAGATAATGGTACAGAACCCTTCGTGCGCGAGTCCCATTCGTATTTGGCCGGTTTTTTTGTTTTAACGGACAGCGAAATCTCAGTAATAGGGTCCCGTTTTTACCCTTTGTACGGAACCCTAAAAAGAACGTATGAAATCAGACCACGCGTTAATAAATTACAACTAAGTGTATATTTTGACTTTCATCCCCTCTCCCAAGGGAACCATACTGAATTTCGGGATGAAAACCACAAATTATCCTACTTCGTAGTATGAACTCAAATCATGCTAAGTTTCATTGAAATCCGTTCAGTAGTTTTGGAGTGATGCGCGGCCGGGATGCAGACAGACAGACAAATATAAAAAAAATACAGTTTCGGCATCAGTATCAGCTACAGAGTACTGTACATTTTTTTTTTCAAAATATCTGCCATGTACAGAATTGTACCTGTTACAGTTTTATTATAAGTATAGATTATTAATAAGCAAAACATAAACTTCACAAGTATATAATCGAAGGGAAAATTAAGGCAAAATAACATCGTTTTAGACTACTTGTTGATAAAAAAATCAATACCTATTCGTTTTTTACTACTCTATACTATAAACAGAGATTTGTAGCCTGTGGTTCAGTATTGAGCTGAATGTCAATTGTCAATTTGTCATTCATTAATTGCCTTTTGAGTTTTCGTAAATCGGGAATGTTTTATTTCAAAATGTCGATACTTGTGTTTAATGTGATTGTTGCGGTATATTTCTAGAAATATTGATTTTTTCGTTACATAAAGTTTATCAGTCGCCATTATTAAGGTAAATTGTCCCAAACATCTGTATGTGATGTGAGTGCTGGCGCGTTTGTGGTACTTGCAAAATATTTTTCTTGTGATCCGTGTTGCGTGGCGTTGAATGTTGTCGTTTCATTTATAGAAAAGTGGTTATGCTAAAAGCATGCCATCTACGTCGCGGTCGAGGGGTTCCGGCCGCGGGCCGGACGGTGCACCGCGGCCCCAAGTCCTAGCGCCCATGTCGGAACGGCAGCAGCTGGCACTAGTGATGCAGATCTCGTCACAAGATGCACCGCCAGGTATGGAAAAAATGGCCTACTCCTGCCTGACTACAACCATAGAAACCTATACTTATGTGTAAGTACCAATTCCTTCCATCTTGCACACAGCCGTTCCGACTCCAGCAGCAGAAGAAAGGAAGAAGAAGAGACACCAACGCAATGAACGAGGTGAAACTCCTCTACATGTAGCAGCCATCAGAGGTGATCATGAACAAGTTAAAAAGCTGCTTGAGCAGGGACAAGATCCGAATGTCCCAGATTTCGCGGGTGAGCTCTATTATATTACGACTAAAATGTATACTACTTATAAAATATTGGAGTTTTGCAAATCTTATCCTCTAAAGATTGAGTGTGCGAGTTAGATGCGGTATAAGATGTATTGTACGTGCAACAGGTGTGCAAATCCGCATGCACAATCTTAAGTGGTGAATATGAATTTTATAATATGCTATTTCATCCAATCAAAACAATAAAAACATATTTAGTTTTGCTTTGTGACCTGCATGGTTAAATGTTTCACCTAGAAGTTGTATGCTGTAACCCTGTATGCTACTCTTGTGCATGAAATGTGTGTGAAAATAAAATCAAATACACATCATGCTGTATATAAAACTGGCATCTCCCGTTTTGCTCCTGAGCACAAAATTCATGTGACATTGTCTGTGGTCATCAACCAGTACTTACAATGCTCACAATTCCGAGGTAGAGCAGTCAACCAAATTGAATTGCAATCATAATAAAGAACAAAAGTTGTTGATTAGTACCTAACATTTGGTTCACTGCAAGATTAAAGTAAATCTTAACATTTAGTTGATTTATTAGCTTATTAAAAATATGGACCGTGTTTCTTTTGTAGTTTATAATCTGTCCAGTTTGCTTATGAGTAGACATTGGAATCTTCCAAATCTGCATTGAATTGACATGATTGGGGCACTCATTTTGAAATTGTACTGTAATAGTACTCCTCCCTTACTATACTTCTAGGGATTTGCTTTGTTTAAAATATTAGAACTTAGATAAAGGTTTTCCTTCCATGTTGAGATATAAAAATTTATGCTTGATAGGTTAGCCATTTACCACTATCTAACCTGATGGTAAGTGATAATGTGGTCGAAGATGTTGTTCAGGCTAACCTAGAATTACCGGCTCTCAAGGACAGCTGACGGAACACACTATTATGTGCTTGGCGACATTCTGTATAAAAGTCATACCCTCGTGAAACCTCTTAGATTAACCCTGATTGAAAACGAAAAATAAATGTAAAAGAAATTTTTAGTTACTTTCTCATACCGTGTGTTCTTCAAATTCATTTTCCCTTATCTGAACTTCATGATTATACACTTTTTTCAAGAATATTTACCTTACATATTGAATATCATGGTACGCATGTCATAATTATGTAATATGGTTTACATATTTTAAATAAAAATTTATTATTAAACTGTTTAAACACAAAAAATGTTCTTACATATGAAAATGTTCTATGATATATACTATATTTTAAGACATTTAGGCTGATATCATTAAATGAACCTGAAAGCTGAGATTGATCATAAGGTGTAGTATTTACATTTATCTATGGAATATCTGTTAAAAACTGCATCTTATGATCCATCTCAACTTTGAGATGCATTTATAAATATGAGCCGAGGCAAGGTCAATATAGAAGATTCATTAAAAAGAGGGCCCCGGTAATCATCATCACTTCAATGCGGACCTAGAATGACTAGCAGATTGATGTTTGCTTATGAGCATCGGTACTGTTAGTGCATTTTTCATTTCAGTACGACTACATTCATACAGAATGCATTAAACATGCAAAACAGAGTAAATTCAAATAGTGGGAATTTTATTAACAACCTGAGTTCTAAACTAAAATCTCTAGCTGGGGACTCCTTAATACCTTGTTTAGTATGTATTGTTGAGAGATGCTGATTCCATATCCATGAGTGAATAAAATATCTATGTAATGGCTTGATTTGCAGATAAATATGTGATAAAAAAGAAAACCCAACAGTCTCAGTCATAAAATAGAATTAATCTTAACTAAACCAGAATTTACATACAGCTAACGGAAAACTTTATACATCTGGAAGTAATAGTAATACCCAGGTATTAAAAAAAAAATGTATAATGGTTTTGAAATGTATAAACAAAGCCCTTATGTTTATTTAATATTACGAAGAGGTGAGACCGACAAATGGCCTGCCTGTTAGCATTAAACCCTATGCATTACACTGGCAGTGCCTCTGTCCTGTTAAAGGAGGCTTAATCTAGAATTGCTGGCTCTCAAGGACAGATCACGAACTTTAGGTGCTTGGCGTGAGATTTACTACTTAGAGTGATTTCTAGCCAGGAAAGCATTCCTAAAATCCTCCACCACCATGATGTAAAAAACCATGGTCCTGCTAGGTGGCATTCTTTGCCTACACCGCAAATTTATTGATAACAAAATTCAAGAAAAATACAAAAAAAATGTTCACAATAATGAGTACCTTTACCTAAGGTAGTTAAGATTTTGAATTGCATCATAAGCACTTCCATAGTTAAACACATGCTATATATTATTTTACAAATATGCATGAAAATAGTGAACAGCCATATTAACAAAAATATTAAATTTTTGTGTGTGGATATTATTAGAAGTGTTGGATATTATTAGAAGCTATTAAAATAATTAGTATTAAATGAATTATTGGTAACTTATTAAATATTTGCATTTTGGCTCATCAAACATATGATATATACCCCTACATAGCGTAATAATGATATAAAAGTGCTTGTATGATTAACATCATATAAATAGTTTTAACCTTGACTGCCCGGTATAAAGTGTTCACCCATTTTATTGTGACTTGGATTCCATTGTGTTACTTAACAGATAGGACAGACAGAGGTCAAAGATGCTATTCAATTGATCACTCAACTACTGTTGCATCATAACTTATAAGCACAATGAGTGTAATGATGTTTCATGGTGGTAACAATTATGAGAATGGAGGTTACCATGTCATGATTATTCAAGAATACTTCAGGAATCATATATCTGTAACAAAATACTGCAATATCACCATACAGAGGCATTACCAACAGCCACAGCCTACTGTCAATCATGCAGGACTAACCTTGAGATAGGAATTCTCTTATGTTGGAAGCTATAATGTATGTCCTAACAATAGAAGAAAATCATTAGAATGGTATTGAATTAAAAGAGTAATTGCTGGCATTTGAGTACACTTGCTTTTCGCATAAAACACAACTGGGCTTTCAGATTGCATAGAGAAGTGCTACTAATGTATGGTAGTGGAAGTAAGTATTCATATGGGCACTTGCTGCATAATAAAAAACCCACCTCATATTATTACTCTTATAAAAACGCTTCAAAAGCTGTTGCGAAATTATAAATATCAAGTTTTAGCAAACCATTAAACTAGACTAACTAAATTGTGATGGACAATTTGTCCTTGCACATTAATACTTAGAGGCATAACTGTGGTGCCTTACACCATGACAATGCCTTAATCAAAAAGACTGGTGCATCTAAGTATTTGATGCTGAGGATAATTAAATAAAACAGATAATGTGACTTATGATGCCCCGCTTGAAGACACCATTCACCATGCCACATAATGATCTCAATTGTAATTTTATTCTCTATCCCTACAGCATTGCCAAAACTATGGCAATGCTGCGGAAGCCTTAAGAATAAGTTACAGTTGGTTTAGTGCTTCTGCAAAGCTTAAGTTGAACTAGTGACATTAGATAATTTAAAAATTATACAAAAAAATATTTTTAAATAATTATGTTGTTTAATGAAGGATTGTGATGAATCATTATTAATATATTTCTATATATAAATTTGATTGAATCCCTCTGTGAATATAAATGCCATAATATAATACCTTTTTCGTCGAGGTCATGTTATGTTAAGTACTGTCACTGCAATATACAGTCATCTTGATCCTGTCTTTATCCTATGAATGAGGGGACAGTATAATATGTTTTCTCTAACAAAACAAAGGTACTCTAAACATATTATTGAAAGTTTTGTCTTTGGTTTTATGACTGGTTACTGTGACCCTAACTATTGGGACTGCTATTCTTAGTAGAATACTCTCTGTTTCCCGATTAACGATGGAGTAAAAACATATCTATGCACTCCTGTGGCAGGTGCCTGTTTTTGACAGCTGATAAAATGGCAGTTAATTGTATATGAAGACCAAGGGGGAAGAAATATCATAGTCAGCAGAAGTAAATTTTCAGCTAGATGAAAAAACCTTCCTCATTTCAATTCTAAGTACATATTTTCAAAACAAATGATACAGTTTGAAAGAGTATATTATTTATGATGTTTCATTATTAAAATTAAATGTTAAGAAACATAAAAATCATATTATTTTAACAAAATAATAATTTAATGCAGTTTGAAAAGAACAAAAAGAATCATGGTCACTATGACTATGATCTTTCTTACTAGTTTAGTGAATTGAAAACCAACAGAATAAATAAAATACCACAGCATTATTTAAACTATAATTAGTAAATTATCAGTATGTTATAGTTTACAATTACATTATAGTTTTATTTGTTTGGTAAATTGGAAAAAAAGTACTTCTGCCTCCTTTGTACCATTTTGTTTTTAAAACCTGTAAATAAGCCAGTCAGCAGGAATTTCAGCAGGCGTCTTTTGGTTAATAAGTGACATGTTCTTGTCGCACTCCATAGAAGAGTGTCCCCGTATAGAGAAAATTAGAGAAATGCTGTCAAACTGTTTTAATATATGGACTAAATAGTACAAAAAGTGAAATATTGTGTAATTTTTGTTTTGATTGCAGTAATATCAAAGTGACATTTGACGGCTTTTATCAGGGTCTGGAGGCACAGTATAAAAAATAAAAATAAAATATTGTACCATGTTTAGTATGTACTGAAAATAGTATCAAAAAAACGTGACTGTCTTCTATTACTGAAAAATATGAAATAATTTATTGAAGTCAGTGCCATGCTAATTAAAAATACTCTGATCACCCGTGTTCATAGTTCGACTTCCACAAGCTATTTCGTACTCTTCAGTATTGAAAGAAGGTTACTGTTTTTTACTGATTTCATTGGTGCATACTGCTTACAACAGTATTGTAGAAGACTGAAAATAGATCTTATTTTCACTCTCTGACAATTCTGGAGTTGAGTTACCATGTACTGAGTTGCAATTACCATGTCATCCAGTTATAGGCTTATGGGCAAATGCTTTTTTAGTTTATTTAGTGTAACATAAAAAATACTTCACTTGCATCTATAAAAGATCTATAGTTTTTTTTATGCCCGATAAGTTAGCCTTTGACCGCTGTCTCACCTGATGGTAAGTGAAGTCGAATATGTGGTTCAGGCTAACCTTGAATTACTGGCTCTCAAGGGCACACGTGCCGGAACACACCATTAGGTACTTGGCGACAGATTTTCTACTTGAGGGTGGTAGCTAGACAGGCGGGAATTTGAAAAATGCCCTACCACCATGCACCAGTCTTTCGAATAGATAAGATGAAATATACATACTGTACTTAATGGCATAAAATGACTTGACGTAACATGATCATGACGAAAAAGGGATCTGACAATAGCAGTAGTTTCAACCATTTCAGGTTCATTTTAATTTCTTACTGTCTTCGTTGTCTAAACCATCATTAATAGTCGAGGCTCCAAATTTTAGGATGGACTCCTTTACATGAAGCTTGCAGCTATGGGTGGCATGAAGTAGTAGAGCTACTTGTTAATGGTGGTGCGAATCCCAACGCCAAAGGGTTGGATGATGATACGCCATTACACGATGCTACTACTTCGGGGAATCTAAAGATGGTGAAATTCCTCATCGAGCATGGAGCAGAGCCTTTTGTAAAGAACACGAAAGGCAAAATGCCATCGGACTACGCGGTACCAGATATTTTTGATTATATCCAGTCACTCAAAGGTATGTACTTTTATTTTATTCTAATATGAGGTTTGATCAATTCGTAATAAAAGAATATTAGTTTATTGCCTTCTCGTTTAACTATTTCGACTTACTCGTCTATTTACCTAACAGTTTAAGTTTTATGAATACCATACTAAAAATGAGTACACAGGAATTGCATTTTATTTTGCAAAATATATAAACGTGTATGTGACTAGCATTAAGTAAAACTACTCCTATCTACATGTCATAAAGGTTGCGTTTTCACCTTTAAGATATTTTGAATACCTAACTATCTCAATTGCATATGCAACTAACACTGGTTTAAATATTCAATATATATATAATGTTTGGACTACATTCTCATAAAAATACCTACTTTACTGGGCAATATTCGTATAATCAGCAATGTTATAGTTCATTACAAATAGGTGCGGGATATGGCTGTATAATGTATACATAACATAAACATAGCTCTTTAGATGTATCCATAAAACTTCTATCCACATTCGGATCCAGCTAGCTACTAGTTCAAGTTATAACCATAAGTTCTATTGCATAACGCTATGCCTTGAATTTTCTTACTTTGACACAAATAACCAATTTTTATGCCTCTTAATTCAGCCACGTTTTGTACGCAATTTAGAGCCGGTTTTATAAGAAAAATGTACCAAAATGTGTAAAGAATTGATTCCCGTGCTTAAAATCAATTTGCTACCGCACGTTTGATATTTCGTAACATTCGGATAGAACTTACGAATCGTTTCAAAGGTATGCTGAAAGAACTACTTTCATATTTCACTTTGGATACACCTACGTTATGTTATATTTCGATTATATATCTATGTTTCTTGCCTGCCTCGTTGGTTCAGTTTTTGTAATTGTCTAGTAGTAAAATGGCGTGAAGCGAGCTTTTGGAATTACGAGGCCCAGATTTGATTACCAGTTCGGAAAGGTAGTAATTAGTATGTTTTTGACAAAGTCATTTTTAGCAAAAGCCTGGTTGGTGTCTGTGCTTAAAAGATGATATTAAGTTCACTCCAAATAAACATGGCACCTTAAATTATCTAGCGAAAACTTAGTGGTTTTGATACCCCTTTATCACCATCATATAGAGGTAAGAAGATAATGTATGTTTAAGTATATCTTTAATTTCAGAGCAGTGGATTACCACCTATTACATCATGAGCATTAGCTCATGATGCATCGAGTCTTGGTCCTAGATCTTTATCTTAAAATCTTGTCGTAAAATAAAACAATGGTGTTAGTACTTCAGTATCACTACCGGGTTTATGATAATAAATGATCATTTAAATCGGCCCCGTTTTGCCTTTAGACCTACCTACTATAGTTTCGGTTTGAATCCGCACTCTATATAATAGGTAGGGAACGCAGCCCCCTTTTAACTTATCGCGAGTTTAATTGAAAGTCCTATAGCAATTGACAACTTGTGTTGATCAATTGAGTGCACATTTAGTTTCAGTTGCATTTGCGCTCGGACCGTGCGACACTATTGTTTGTACCTAATATTTCAGCGGAAAATTTGAATAAGCATAAAACATGGATTTAGAGTCTAAACTTTTCTCAATCTCTGCTATGAAAAGTGTGAAGACTAAGGTATTAAACTTATACCTACAGCATTATTGAACACTCGAATTATATCCGACTCGACGAAGTAGTGGTACGCCAATGCATTGTTGCATATTGTGTTTACTAAATATAGTAGAGATATATAATAGCTTAGAAAGCTTAAGATGTTTTGAGACATTAAAGTTTTGTATTCATAATAAATTTGCACCGATTAGGATATACAATATAGTATAAGAGATATGAACATTAAATAAATAAAAAAAACATATGTATATTTATAGGTTATAAGCAGTAAAATATCTAAAACCATGACGTGCAATGCGACTATTATATTGTAATACATAACTATGATATTAAGGGTTAAATTATGGATTTGCCGTTTCGCAATTGAACTTTTTTTGGATTGGTTAATTATTTATTTAATTATAGTGTCTAACCTCATAAATAATTATTAGACGTGCTTTTATAAAAATTATTAATATTGTATGTTAGATTTGCTTTAGAAGTATCTCAGTAATACTAAATAGACGTTCTAAAGTACATTACGATTAAAAAGCAGTTTGTGATTATTGAAATGACGAATTGCTTGGACAACTTCGCTTATGCTAAGCTACCACCTATCATCTACATTATATAAACAAATATTGTGATAATTTTAATGTATACTTTATAGAATATAACACATTGTTACGTAGTGTTATTTATATGTTCTATTACATTGTATAAAAATAATGGCCGCGAGTATCTTACCCTTATCACATTGGCTATATAACACTTTGCTGAAATTAGCATAGAATTTAGTAAATATATTTAAATTTGTAATTGAACTTTATAAAAGCGTTGTAGATGCAAAAATCGAATAAGTGATATGGATTTTGTAAGGCCCAATTATTTTACTATGTCGACTACAGATCGGACGGTCTTCCACGCTATTTGCCTCTGTTGACCTTTGGACCACTACTTCAAACACTATGGGAGCATAACGTCCTTAATCTAGAAGGTATTCTAGTTTTGAAAGTAGAACATCTGCAATGTGTAATAACTGCAATAAGAGAATAAAATGTAGTAAAACGTCCGCAAATTAGAAGGTATCTATTTAACAAATAAGAGGGGGCAGTGAATATGATTTGTAAAGTTGGTTCATTTTATGGTTTGCTTGCTTTATTTATTAAAAATTAGAAGGTTCATGAACAAAATGTCCGTTAAAATGGTGAACTCGTATTTTAACCCATACTATGTTTATTTTTTTTTAATTCTTTTGAAATATGTATTTGTTATTGTTGCTTGCAAAAAATAAAACACTTTAAACCTTTTTAAGGTTAAATTGATATTCAAGTGGTCAGTGCGTTAAAATTGTAACTTTTTATTTTAACCCCTATTAGAGTTTCAATGCTATCTCACTTTATAGAAATATTTATGTTTCTTGCAAAAAAAAAAAAACTTTAAACCACTAAACGTTATGTGTATAAGTCAATGATTTTACATTAAAAACAAGCGTTCACTGCAAGAATGTTTTCATCAATCAATACGGAGCAAAACAAAGAGTTTTTGAAATAAATTTAAGAAAATAAACGTGGCTTCTAAAATCAAGTTAGAACCAATGTGTGCTCTAAACGTTTTATCGATGCGATGCATTTATATTATTTATCATAATATGTCCCGATAAGATAACGTGAGCAATACGGGTGTTGCATTGCAACAATGAGGTTGGCCTATGCCAATTCATTTGAATATCTACGCTATCATAGGAAATGAAACAATAAAGTATAAACCTCAATGTGTTTTGCCTGGACGAGGTGATATTAGGCATCTTAGCAAATACTACTAGGGATAACTAATGTGAATAAATTGGATAGAATAGACTATAATTTATATATGGGCCACATCCGGTGGTCATTTTCAAGGAGAACTCGGGTCGGTACGACGGCGTTACCGTTTCACTTTCAGAACAATATCTGAATTTATTATTCAGTTGCTTTAGAAAACACAGTTCTCGTTGAAATATTCTTTACAATATAATATGACCGCATTCCTTGGCATTTGTAAGAAAGCACGGCTTTGGAAACATTTTCTTTTCAAGTTTTCTTTTTAATCTCCGGGTTGGGTAGTTTTGGAGGTTTTTTTCCTAAGAAATTTTCACCGGATTTAGGCCTAGCATACCAGTTACAGGGGACCAAAACATGTCTGGAGAAACGCGGATTGCCTATTGCCTTCTCTTCTGGGAGGGAAAACAGGCGTGATGAAATGCTTTTTTGTTTTGTTATGCCGAATTGATTACTTGAAGTGTAAACTTAATTGAACTGCGTACCTTGGTTTTAAATACACTAATAAAATATATACTTAAAAAAAATAACTACAAAATGGAAGCGACTTCAACACTCAAAAGTGCGAAATAACTTGTTGAAGTCGGTACCATGATAGTTCAAAAGTACCTATTATCACAATATTGTGCGCATGGTACCGACTTCGAAAAGTAATTTCGCACGTTTGAGGGTTTAAGTCGATTCCATTTTTTGGTCAAACATTTTTCCCCCTTTTTAGTGACTCTTGCTACTTATGGGGTCGATTGACATTCAATGTCAACGACTATATCATCAAGATAGGGAAATATTTTTAAGAATTTATTGGAGTGTAGCTCAAAAACGGATTGACCTATTTTGATGAAATTTAAATGGGACCAAACGACAAGTATCAGATCTCAAATAAAAAAGAATTACCAAAATCGGTTCACCCAGTCAAAAGCTCTGAGGTAACACACATAAAAAAACCAGAAGGATTGAGAACCTCCTCTTTTTTTGAATCCGGTTAAAAAACGAGATTCATCGTCATCTTTCTACTCTACCAGTATACTAGGTGTGTAGGGTCATAATGAAGTTTTCTCTCACAATAATAGTTAGTATATAACATTGTACAAAGCCTTGGCTTCAGTTTTGTGGCCAAAGTTAAACAGAATTTTATATTCTAAATGATGATGATGTAGTCCTGACCGATTTCGGCCACAGCGACTGCTAGTTCTGGATAGGTATGCTGAATTTAGGGATTAATTAATAAATTCTAAAAAATGTACATGTAAACTAAGATTTTTTTACCTTTAGATGTGTTGTATGCCCTCCATATTTACTAGACGAATTCAGGGTAATTACCTGAGTCACTACCAGTCTTGCACTTCCGAGCGTCCGGTGAATACATCGCCGCTAATCGTGTTTTTAGGAATAATCTGTGGACAATATGCCTTCCTTGTGTCTTTAGACTCTGCACCAATTATACAGGCACTGCGAGAGATAAGAAAACTGTTCATTTCACGCGTAATTATTGCTTTTATTGTTGAAATAGAAAATATCGTAAATTTGTTTTATCTTAGGAACTAAACTCAATGAAATGGATGAGCGAGATATGTGTATCGTTTGGTGTGAGAGAGTGAAAGAGATCGCAGCATAATGGTGATCGGAACGTCTCGTGGCAGTTCGGTGGTAACACGAATTGCTTATTTATCTCTTTCTAACAACAGATATGACGCATAATATTTGAACGTTCTTTCCTTGTCATTACAAACTGCTTACACATGTGCGTAGGTATGTATATAGGTAAATTCTAGTAAGCTTTTAGAGCAGTGGTGTTCGGATATAACATCTCTAAGTATTTCAACTCTCTGCATGTAAAGGTTTGTATGTTCTCGCTGAACCAATTTCTATAAAATATTAATGTGATAGCGGAAGAATCATAACCTTACGACTTTGCCCGAATTTCTTGCTTTTGCCAATGCATTTAATTCAATTCTGAATGTGTTAGATATCCTATCATTACTATATATTCACGTTCTAACTAGATCATCGTTAAATATACCGTTCCTGACTTGCAAGAAATAATTTATATTAAAATACCTAAATTTAGATAGCGGGCTAAATTTAATAAATTTACTGCCCATTTTGTAAAAAATAAACACGTTTTTAACCTTATATTTATGAAAATCAGGCTGGTTTTTAAATTAATATTCAATGTACCATAGATTATATCATTAAATGTTTAATATAACATGTTACCTACTAGACCTGTCTCTCTCTCTCCTGTCCAATAAAACAATGGACTAGGGTTGTCACTTTTTCCTTAACTTGCAATGTTATTTTTATATAATATATAAGTTATACAATAACTGTTTTGAAAGTATATAACCTAGGTATGTATAAGCAAAAGCTGACTAGTAAAAAACATTTGTAAAGAACAAAAATATTAATTATGTTTATTCACAAATTCATAAAAACATGTGTTTTTGTCCTATTGGCAGTAGGTCGCAGTCGCAATAGTTATAAATCAAGGTAAAATTGTATGAAATGTGTATCGTGAGCTCATAGCTCTTACTGCCACTTCCACGCCGATAAACGTTGACCAAACTAACAGAACAAACGCATAGGTAGGTACAACATCTTCCTAACGTTAACAACAGAATTGAAAAAAATACCGCTTATGGATTAAACAAACGTTTTTTTATACAATGAGGACTAAAAGTTCCACCTGAATCAGAATTGTATAGCGATAGATTCAACAATCGTTTCGGGAGGGTAATAAGTTCAATAGTCATTACGTTAAAGTAAGGCAATTTTATTTAAAAAACTAACGTGGTTTTCACTAATTTTAGTAAAAAATACGGGATAACTCACGTGAATCAGTCAGATAGCTCCGACTATAGTTACAACCACATTCGGTGGTCTTTTTCAAGGAGAGCTCGGGACGACCGCGTTGACGTCTCGCTTAGCACAAAACTTAAACTGAAATTACAAGTAAGGCAATTGTAATTTTGGAGTAAAATTATATTGTGTTATTTATTAGTAATGCAAACATAGTAATTTATAACAATATTTTTGAAATATCAAGTATGTTTTTGTTGATACCATTCCTTCAACAAATAATTTCTTAACGTAGACAATCTTACCATCATTGCCTTTATAACGTACAAGGTTCACATTAGACGAAGTATAATATAACGAAGTATACTCTCGGAAGTATGCGTGGTGTTTTAGCGTAATTGTTGTAATATTTTAGGTTGTAGGTTATTATAGCATTAGGTATTTTAGTTTTTCTATGGAGTAAAGTATCTGTTACTATAAAGTAACCTGTGTTCAACCCGTATCTGGCTGCCACAATTCCTTGTCTCATCAGCTGTCAGTAGCACTTTCTGCTATTTTTCTTGGCGGTCGCTTTGGTAATTTCCGCGGTTGATATGAATTAATCTTCTCCTAACTTCCTATATAGTGGTTGACAAATGAGCTCCGTACCGTTTACCGATTTACCCTCGTATGATACAATCGTTTATAGAAATAATCATTAATTGCTGTTTTTGTAGGACGAACAAGTTATTAGGCGAAAATATTCTTTACCGACAGCATGGTTCGCCGAAAGAACTACAAGTTAAGTTTAATTAAATATAGTTAAGGTTAACCTCACGACCAAACGTGTTCCAGAAATAACTTTCAGCCCAAATATTCTTAAATAACGATGAAAAGCCACATCTCTGTATGGTATCACTAGTATATTGCGTGATTATCGCGCCCTCGTTCCCAGCACTGTGACTATACTTGTAGTAATGTGTAAGGTGGTGGTGGCTTCAGATTATATGATCTGAGATCTGACATTGTTCGATCCGAGAAGCGGTTGGAAGACGCTGCTCCCCACCTTATTGCGAGAAAGACTCATATTTTGTTTGCCTATCAAGGGCGGGAATGTGTCGGAGGTAGGTTTGTAATCAACTACATACTGGCACAAAATATTTAAGGTACATGTAAACATGATAACCATTGTTGTAAACAATATAAAATGTCTAATATTTTTCGTTGTAACATGTTGTAATAAATTCACACAAAAGTAAAATTCAAGTTGCACGTGAAAAACATTTTGATTAAGAAATCCTACTACACAGTTTCTGATTACTTAAACGACAAAAAATGTTTTGGAAAATTCCGCCTCTGCCAAGATATCACCTGTTTCCTAAGTAATTTCAACAAAAAAATATTTGTAATATAATACAATTATTACAAATATTGTAATTATAACTCTCGCATTGGCTCTATACATTTTTATGGCACTACAATGTAGAATATTTCAATATTAAAATTTGTAATTGACCTTCATAAGAGCGTCATAGACGCCTAAATTAGATAAATGATTTTGAATTTGAATTAAATATTAACTATATTTGGTAGTTAAAGCTAGAATAATTTGTTTGTTAAATTAATATTTTCCATCTTCTATATTTTTATTTATCCCTCGTGGGGTGCCAGGTTAGAATTGCACCTCTCCATTCCTTCCCGTGTGGGTGTCGTAAAAGTCGACTAAGGGAAAAATACTAGGTGGGCAGCAGCGCCTTCTTAAGATCTATGCTATCTTGCACTGCGATCCCCAAGCCACCTGCCAAGCGTGGGGATAATGGCAAATAGGAGATATAGTAGAGGATATCTACATAGGAGAGGCTGGATGAAATTATTTACAGTCATGATAATTACCTACCTACCATATTCATAATAAAAAATTGAAATAACTATAATATTAACTTGTTATAAGTTAATATTATAGTAAGTAATAACGAAAATAAAATATAATATCAATAATTTGTCACGCGAGAAGTTATGATTTAAATATTTTTATTAATTAAGTAGAAGGAAGTCAGAAGCTTCAACCAATAATTAAGAGAGAGTTCAAACTAGAAATAACCTAAAGGTAGGTGTGAAAACTGTCAAATGGCAGTTAATATCGCATTTTTCAGTTTTGATTTATGTTTGGGCAACTGTTGACCTAGAAATAAGTCTCTGGTATGACATATGTCAAAATGACAGTCGATATAGTACTTTTAATTTTAGACTTTATATTTGGGCTTCTTACTACACAGAAATTAACTAGGAATAGGTCTAAGGTGTGACAGCTGTCAAAAAGACAGTGAATTACGTATTCTTAGTTTTGTTACATCAAATAACTGACGTCAAACTAAAAAGGGGAAATTAATGGAACCTTTAAATCCTATATTATGTAGTAGTAAGTTGTTTTAAAAAACAAGTGGTCTAGGATGTATATTTTCCGAGATAAAGTCCAGTTAAGTTTGACTACTGCTATTGGAGAACAAGATATTCTTTTGAGGTCTATCACTTTCGTTAAGAAACTAGTGTTCTAGGATCAATGTTTCGGATAGCCGTCATCCGAACAGAAGCTCTATATAAGATTTCACTTTTACAAAGAAACTGGTAGTCCAGCAGCGCAAGTACCGAACTTACCGATCGCTAAATTTGACGTTACAATCGTCTAAATTCGATAAAACGGGTTATATCGATGTTTTTTAGACGATTGTAACGTCAAATTTAGCGATCGGTAAGTTCGGTACTAGCGCTGCAGGTTCAGTAGATTCCGAAATAAAACATTATATATTTTTATGTACACTTATATCAGTTTGACAGCTGTCATGCAAATTATGATTTCTTGGATAATTTTAGTTAAAAGGCAGTTTTATGGCATAAACACTAAAAAATACGACATTATATGTGACATCTGTCACACCATAAACATATTTCTAGTTAATTTATAGGTAGAAAGTAGCCGAAATATAATATAAAACCTGGGATATGCAACACCGACTGTCCCTCAAACATGTGTTACACCATAGATCCATTTCCAGTTCATTTCTAAGTCAAAAGTAGTCCAATTATTAAATCGAAATAAAAAATACGACTAACTGTAATATTCACATATTATGTCGCACAATAAACCTATTGTCAGTTAATTTCTTGGTCAAAAATAGATTATATATTAAATCAAAATACTGTAAAATACGACACCAACTGTCACTTTGGCAGCTGGCACACCTTAGATATATTTCTGGTTAATTTAAAGGTTCCATAGATTCCCAACCCAAACTGAAAAATTTAAACCGATAAATACAACCTCAGCTTTTACTTTCATAGATGTCAAATAGTTTGACATTCAAAATCTATAACATAAATAAAAGTTTATACTGTGATATTAAATAAAACTACAATGTAATAAATTCACACCCTGTATTTTTTTCTTTGATAGGCGGAGAACCTATGTGGAGCATGTTAACGTACCTTAAGTTCAATATATCAATACGCCATTTTACTCAACATGACTTGGCCTCCTGGCAAGACTAGAAACAGTGTGATTCGTAAAATGCGATATAAGTATTAGTAATGTACAAATCGTACAATTCTAATTTGTAAAGTATAAAACTATATTGCCTGGGACGTGAAGTTCGTTCGTAACGTGACGTTGTATCGTGTTTACGATCCGTTTCACGTAATGCTTCGGTATAATAAACACCATAGTTTCATCATCTACATTTCCGATTTCCAAACACAATTGTATTTCAGTAGGCAATTGCGTATTTATCAGAAAATATAGTATGGGATATATATTATAGTATATGTTGCATTCATGATAACAGTAGGTTGAAAAGTATAACGCATATGTGTTCCCCATTTCTGTACTATATCATGCCTGTTTTCCCCGTTGAAACGTAGGTAGGTATTTAAACATCTACGTTTCGCTAAATATGGTTTATTCACGTGAATAGGGGGCGAGCATATTGCTTTCTAGAAATAACTCCCGTCTCCGAAATGTCACTTATAATTTCTTTGTAAAAAAATATAAACAACTGTCTGACTCAGTATTGAATTATTCTCAGTATTGGCAGGATATTTGCTAGGTAGATTGAGTGTATTATTTTAATTTTTTCATATATTCTGGGTGAACGTTATTAAAAAGTCATTTTCATTCAAAATATTACTGAATAATTACTTTGAAAACATGACGAAAAAATTGTTATTCCCACAACTTCCAGTTTTGTTTTTAGTATCATTTCATTACCAGCCAAATCTTTACTATTACTGGTAAATTATACACAAAACAATGAGGTACATAGTCCTAAGTGAATTAGTTAAAATGTAACACAAGCGCGATTTCCCGTTTACGCATCAAAAAGTATGAAAGAGCGTGATTTTTTATTAAATTGTTTAACAATTTGAAATACTTTCCGTTGTCATAGCGAGGTAATTTTTTTTGTAAAGATAATGTTTCTAAGTACTTACTACTAGCGTGTGTTTTATAATAATCGACTAATTGAAAAATAACCGCAGTTATGTTTTAGATAGGTAAGTCCTTTTTCTACATACCTTCTTCCGTTGCCGATATGTAACTGCAAAATGGCCAATACGGGTTGCCTGAATTTGAGAGGAATATCTTTCGGTTAAAAATTATAGAACATGAGAGGAGGCTATCATACACTGGGTCCGGACTGATTCTTGTTTAGAACCAGGCTGCTTGGAGGCCAGAATCCATACATACAAAATGTAGTGCTTGCCTCACACACTCGTAGTTCGGAAAAGTTAATATCGCTGGCGGGGCTGTGGCTTGTGCCCAAACCCTTTACGTGCTAATGCTTTCCATCGCCGCACACGTCCAGTCGCAACCCATTCCGGACCAGGCGCGCGGCGCCAGTGTAGTCTGAACTCTCTGAAATGAATATTTGCTTAGCGTGTCTCGATACATTTTTTTATTTTGCAAAACGGAAATTAAATATTTATAAATGTATTATATTTCGTTTATATCTCCTAAGACCCACTTGCACCAACGAAGAATCGCGGGTTAAACTCGAATTAAGTGTAAATTGACTTACAAAAACGAAGTTAACTCGACATTAACAAAATAATACTAGTCCATATCGCACGACCACTCACAGTGGGGCACCCGGTCCAATTTTACCTTGCAAATATAGGAACCGGATAGAGAAATATAAGCCTACACTAAAAGACCCATAAACAAAAATCACGATATGACAATTGTCAAACATTTGAGTGAATTGGAACGTTTTCGGGCGTGTTGCTTAGAATGGAAATTGGGCTGTCGAATGATGGCCGCTCCTTGATTGACAGCAACTTCTCGACGGTCTCACGGACCGATTTAGCACAAGTTTTTATGTGGAATATAATAGTGGAGGGACACGTAGAAACCTACAAAATAGGGGCCGACGACGTGAAATGCAAAGGAGGACGCTCTCGCATAAACAAGGGGAGTGTTAAATTAGCTAAATAATTTTATACGATACGTGTATAAGGAGACGCACGCCGCACACTTTTCACGATCGTGCTATGACCCCTGTGTAAACTTCTTAAAATTCCCGTCTGACGTGACAAGTACATATGTGATTAATTTGTAGGAATTGTGTTATTCGTCACAGAACGTTGTGAATAGAAATAACACGTCTTTCTGGACAGATTTGTAGTTGTTTTTCTAAATACGTTACGCAGTCCAAACACTGCTTTAGTTGTAAGGTAAGTTTATACTTAGGCATCTATCGCTGGTCATAGGTGGGTATATAAATGTGTATTCTTTGTTCAGACTTCAGAGACGTGAGAGCGCGACTATTAGTAGATGTTCAAATTTCATTACAGAATGATTGTCATTTATCACCATCCATTACTCATCTGCATTGCTGAAGCTGTCACTATATGTGTCCAAACGATAGCTACTGTTAGGCCTACATTGAATTTACAGGAAACCAGCTACTTGTGTATTAGATTACATTGCATCAATCAGTACACTGTCATTAAGTTACATCTGAGCATAATGGGCACAGACTCAAGTAGATGCTTACAACAAATATATTTTTTATAACTCATTCAATGTTATTATGTGTTGCATGTCAATTATATTAATGTTATTATATTACAAATTTAGGTAAAAAAATGTGTCAACTTCTATGCTTTGCTTACTTTGGTTACACTCATTGTTCTATTGATGTGTAGCTCTCCTATGTGTCTTAAATCATTTGTGCAAGGTTATTTGCACAAAAGAATTTCTAAATAAGGTGTAAATTACTACTTAGACTAAAATTGTAAAAATATATTGGCATGGTTATGTCATAAACTTTCTTAGTAACATAGTCTTGCTCCATCAGATAAGTTTGTTGGTATTATTGTAAACTATATTATTTCATTTGTCATACATTTCCTTGCTCTTATTTTCTAATAAGAACAAGTAAATGTATATACTGTTGATGTGGTTGAAAGATACAGACTTTTTAAATCACATATAATAATAATACTTCAATTTAAGATAAATACAGTTGAAATCAGTACAGTTAAACCTTCGGTAAAAAATTAATTAAAATCAGAATGTGCTTTTACTATGATTCAGTCAGTATAATATCCTGTCATAAACATGTTTACTACTTTTAAAAAAATATACTAAAAATTACTTTATTTTTTAAAGCTAAATATACACATCTTCCATTTTCATAATACAGTATCAAAATTATGTCAAAGAAATCAAAACAAGAAAAAAATAAACTGTCTACAAGGACATCTTGGTTTTGTAGGATATTTTCTATCTCTCAAGAAGTTGTTCCCTGACCAGCAGTGTAGCTGAATTTTATTACCAATGTGTCAGCATTGTCTACACAAAATTTTAATACATTCACATTTCCTTGTGAAAATGTATATCAATATAAAGCTTTAAGTTGTCAATTTATCAACAATTACTTAATATTGAAACTGTTAACTTGTAGAAAACTGTCTTAGAAGACAAAAAAAATACAGACATATTGAGAACCTCCTCATTTTTTGGAAGTTGCTTAACAAAACAAAAATAAAGAACTCTTAAATTTGTTTTGCAGATAATAACGCGAGAGCTAATAACGTCAGTCGCTCGAGGGATGACAGCACAAAGAAAGGCAATCCTAATGCCTCCACGGATTGTAGTAAGAGGAACAACATGGAGACCCTAGCGCAGGGCGAACACTTCGATGGGAAGGACACCACCACACAGGAAAAGGGTAACCACCAATTTCATTGCATCATGCTTAGTTCAAGAAATTTAGACTTCAGGTCTTACATTAGAGAGCGCAATGTAAAGAGATGTAGATCTTCAAAGTAAGTTATTATATATCTGCTTCAAGTGAGGGGCAGTATACTAATTGTATTGTTTGCTATCATATACATCGACTCTCTCACCACCTGGTCTCAGTGTTGTGGTCTCACAATCTTAAAAAGACTTACATAACTGTCATCCTATGTGTGGGAAAGAGAAGAGGAGAGAAAAAGGCATCTTAACCCTACTCCTGGGTTGCAAGTCCCAGATCCCGCTGGCCTCTTCCTCTACAAAGCTATGGACCCGGCACCCACACTGAATCCATGGAATGCTAAGTAATTTGTCCCTAATTTCAGAAGGGACACACATAAGTAGCGGTATAGTCTCATCAACACAGGATGAAAATTGTGGTAATAATAAACGCTCATATCCTGAGGATGGTCAAGAATCCGACATCCTTGATGATGAAGTCGCTAAGAAGAAGAAGCGAAATGAAGAGAAAGAGCTGATGGGGAAACCTGCACCGGTTTCACGTAATAGCACTGGGCGGTAAGAAGATCAGATGTACTAATTTAACTCGTGAATATAATTACTAGACCTGTGATAAGTAATACAAATATTAAAACAATATCATATAACATTTTAGTTGTGACTCAATTTGAAATTTTTAACATATTCAAGAAACCAGCATCTTATCTTAAATTACTATCAATTATATTCTAGGCTAGTCCAGCCAATTTTGCCAGCTAAATTGACTTGCATAACTGATAGTACAGCCTTAATCCAGATTTTTTCATCAGTTCCTTTTGTTCCTTCAGAGGTGTGAGGAAGTCACCAGCTATTTATCAGAAACATGATGCCCATTTTAACAAAGTGGCACATTTCCACACTTCAGCCCATAGAAAAATAAATACCTAGAATATAATGTACTTCTACCTAAAACACTTGTATTAACTTAGTAGGTACCTACTTTCATACAGTTAAAACTCCAACTTGTTGAATAAGCATAGCTTTTATCACAGTAATAAAATTACTCATTTAAATACCTTTATTAATTATGTGAGTAAGTACCATAATAAGTTATTGATTACATTATTAATTATTGATTACATAATATATAATATCTTAATAGCAAAAACTTTATGTAAGTATTCAATAATTACAATAGATATATGTATGTAACAAAGATATTTACAATGTGGTATATATATATATAGTATACTTGTTATCTTTATTGCTTATAAAGAGTGCCTATGCATATTTTCTAATTAGTTTTTGAGGATTTTTATAAAGTAATATCAGCATTGTGCAAGTTTATAAATCTACCTATGTATACAGCCATTTCTACAATGGTAGGAATCTAAATTCTTAATAGAGATTAAAAACTGGTTTGGTCATCTGGAAAAGCTCAAGCAATTTTGGCTGACCAAATCAACTAAGCTGGCCTACCCAATGCACTTAACTAGTATGAGTAATTATGGTTGGCCAACATGATCTGACTAGCCTCAACACATTGTAGAATGTCTGAGTGGCCAAAATTATTAAATTGGCCTGCAAAATTGGTGCTTGGGTCTAGCCTAGTATGTTCTGTATGTATTAGATATGACCTGACTGTTTACAGGACAAATTTTTGTTTGCATGATGTGATTTTTCCTTTTCCTTAATATACTCAAACATGAACATTGGTGTGGTATAAATCATTCCGTTTTATTTTCTGAAATATAATTATATCCAGGGGCGGGCATGACATATCTGTATTACAAGGGTTGTTTGTTACATAACAGCATATTGACCGGCAGCAAGCCACCTGGGCCGGCTAGCAAGACTGGCGCTGCCCCTCTCAAGAACTCTACAGGGGGTGGCAAGAGCTCATCAGGAAAGGGACAGCAAAATCAAGGAAAAGGCTCCAGTGGCAAAGGGGGAGAAAAGGGTTCGCATGCGGTAAGTTCGATATTTTCAAGACAAGAATGAACATTTGAGAGAGATTAATAGTTACATGTAATTTTATATACTTACATAATGCAGTTCTAACACTTAAGCTCCAGTTCATAACAGTAAATAATTAAAGTTATTTACTGTGGTACATAAGATTACAATACATAGTAGTGATTAGGGTGCTTTAAATGTTCTCTTTCAAACTATCATTAAATTATATTTTTTATAAAATTGCTGCCAATTAATGTGCATGTAAATAGATTTCCTGTGTACACTGTTATTACAGCCAAATCCATCCACTTTTAAAAAAAATGTGTTTAAATCCAATATACTGTGATTTAAAAAAGTTCGATTGATTTGTCGCTGTTTCGATGTTGTCCTTCTACAGTTGGCTTAGGCATGAAACAAATTGCTGTAAAATTAGGGTCTTATTGGCTGGAACAGATAGTGATATTGGGTGATTAATAGCGCTCTTCTCACAAGGGTAAATCATCTGGTGGAGCAAAGGGCTCCAATTCGGGAAGTAAGCAGGACCGCAAGAGTCCAGTGGCCAGTCCAAAGCCTAATCAGGGAAAAGACACTGGTGATGGAGATAACGAAGAGCAGAAAAATCACGAGTCTAATGCACCAAAGGTCCCGCCGCTGAAGATCGTTATTCCTGGAGGAGGTTCCGCCAATCGAAATGAACAGGAGGGTGAAGGTCCGTATCAATCGCAAATAATGTTTTATCAACTGTAGGTTTAGCTAAAAAGCTTGTAGGTACATTCTTGAAGATTCAAGTCACATTTAATGTCACAGATGTTATGTGTAGGGTTTTTTAAAAGATGCTTGAAGTGGGAGAGCCGTTTCAAGTGTGAATAAAAAAAAAAAGAGCTGGACCTGCCCGAGCAGATCAGCCAATATTGTAACATATACTTGTATTTGATATTTTATCTTGGTGGTTTATACTGATTTTATTATGTTTCTTTTCTCAATAAACGCGGACCTCAACAGGAAGCTTAAGGCATCGGAAGAATCGCTGCCGTTAGTATTGAATGTGTGTTCGATGTGTGTCAAAAATGTTTGCTTGTGAATGTTGTATTACAATGGATCTTGTATAGGTGGTTCAGGTCAAAGAGGTAGCGGTAAAGGGCGTGGCAGCGCCGCCACGCTGCCCTACGTCATTCCTTGCACCACCGACACTGGGCAGACTTCGGACAGTTCCGACGGTAATTCTGACGATAAGAGGGTTGGGGAAGGCGGGAAGGTACGTACATATAAGGTATGTTGTACATATAGCATTTGTATAACATGTCTTTTGACTTCATTTCATTTTATTTATTTACGTTTTGTAGATCGGTCACATTAGTAGATAGTTAAATCTGAGATGTAGGCTTACGTGACCGTTTTTATTTAAAGTTTTTCATATTGTTTGATATTTAATTTGAATATAATTGAAATTTTATTTAAGGTCTTATTATTTTCTTCATTGATTTTGATATAATTTATATAGTTTTAAGGATTCTTAAGCTTGGGCAACAGTAAACTAATAACTCTCTTGTAGAGAACATTTCACCTTAGGTAGTAAAATTGAAAGCGCTTAGCTTATTGCGCTAATATAGCGCTCGATCCATGCTTCACATTAAATATGACTAATGAACAACATAATGTTACTAGCTGATACCCATTTCAAAATGTTCTATCCATTTACAATAGTACAGCTACAGAATCCATAGCCTATTTAGTATGCTTTGTTTTTTATTTATTATTTTGATTATACAATATAATGAGCTTGCTTTAATCACATTTGTAAGGGATATTTTAATGTGATTTCAGCCCGGGCAAAGGGTGCTGCGGTCGCACAAGACCAACGACGACAAGGATAAGGACAGAACCTCACCTGCATCAAACGCATTGAATTCTAACAAAAGTCCAACGCCATGTGTAAGTATAAACTCACACTAATATCATAGATACGGCAATAAGTGACGGTGTGCCATTGTCATATCTTTATTTTGGATCTGGATTAGACCATAAACTTTTATGTTGTCAACACGTGTTGGATAAAAGTTTCTTTTATTACCAAAAAAATAATGTCTAGGTGAGAACCGTGTTTCCGTTTTCAGCGGTAATATTAAATAATGGGCAATTTTTATGTTTGCAATTAATTACGAGTTTGAGAATATTATGCTTCCGTTAAATTTTGCTTATAATAATAAATCTACTGCACAATCCAAAATAAGTGCATGTTTAAATTGCCAATTGATATGCTTCAAGTTTAGTTGGAGAGAGCTAGCCATCTACAGAAATGTCCCTCAAAATTTTGTCGACGACTTAATTAGGCGTGGATAAAATTAAAACAATAATTGGTGACTTTTTGAAGAATTGCAAACAATATACATTTTTAAACACTCACTGTGCCTTTTAATATAGTTTTTTATACAATTCTAGGTTAAGCCCGTTAACACCTTCGACCACATCGTCACTTACCATCAGGTGAGATTGTGGTCGAAGGCTTATTATCAGCAATAAAAAAAGAAAACTATTATTTATATAACTACTCTTAGATTAGAGCCCATAATCATTGAAATACATGGCAACGATCCCGTTTCTAATGAATAATTGAATGGCAAAAACAAAAGTAGCTATTTCAGTGGAAAGGCCTTTAAATACTTTGCCGTATTTACGCGCGCAATATATTTTAGTACCTGTTAATATTTTAATTTTTGTTTTTTTATAGGAACTAATGTAAAACTTATTTATTGTTTCAGGGGCAAGATGATCATATTTCGAATTCCAGGCATGATCAAGGTAAGCTGGTAAATTAATAAAGTAGCAGTAGAAGTGTTCAGAGTATTACTCTTCCTCTGTATAGTTATGGTCTTAAAAGTAAGCGACGCTTGGGATTTGGTGGGTGGTAAATGCAAGGCTGTTCCTTTATTAGCCCTTAGTATATAGTAGTAATTTGGATTTAATTATAGCGAGATCTGCTGGTCCATCTGTAGAATTGCACCCGAGGAAGCGGAAGATCAAAGCGTCGAAGGACAGCCACCGTGAAATCAAAAGTGAGCCATTGCACGAGACCAGCAACACTGCGCACAACATCACCCACTGCAACCCTTACCAAATGTACATCCACATACGAAAGCAGGTGAGCATCCAAACCTGTTGTCTATAAACATAAAACGTAAAGAATCATTGCTGTATAAAAGTTGTGTAACATTATAAAACTTCACTGAACTGCTACTTTAGCTAATTTAAAACTTAATAACGGTCGCTATCTAATGTGGAGTTTAGGGCGCTTCATTTAGTTTTTGGTCTTCGAAGAATCTTTCAAATGATTCCCCTAGATTGCGATAACGATCTGTTATGTTCTCGGATTAAGTATATAGGGAATGTTTCACATCCTCGGACGACCATAGTGACGACTAAACCGCACCGGATACCGAGAACTACTAATGTCGATTTGAGTATGCGTTGCTGTACATCTAACATTTAAAGAACGCAAGTTCAGTCGTATCCGCGATAGTGGCGTGCGATCAGTTATTTTTATACATATATGGAAGTTTTTTGAGCGCGTCTTAATGATCTACTTTTTTAGCGTACCATAATGGTTAGCTCAAAAATGCTGAAAAATATAAACTAAAACAATTGATCTCCAACTTGTACACGACCGCGGACGAACGCGTTGCTTTGGACGTATACACGACAAATATTTTAGTTGTATTATATAGAACAAGGAACCAAACAACCAAGAGAATATCTGCAAACATCTATCTATGAAAAACCGCGTGCAAAACAAAAGTGGATAATCTCCATTCTCCATGGTTCGTTTTAGTTACTTGCCACGTTAACGGGCCTCTTCAAATTCCGCAAGTATTTCATCCTACCAACCGGCACACACACATTAGCGGTACCCAAGCTGAATTATCGAATTATTTATATCGCTAAGGTTAAGACATAAAAAATTTTTTTTTATTATATCTATTACCAGGTGATAGTTATCTTCAGCAAGAGTCCATTTTAGTGGGTACCGCTGCAGTGTCAGATATTCTGCCTCCTGTGTTGTAGCGTGAAGGGTTCGGTAGCTAGTGAAATATTTTTGTGAATAAGACATACATGCTAATGCCTCGAAATGACGAGTGCAGTGTAGTGTCGTTGCGTTTGTGCGTCTCTCAGTAATTTAAAAAACAAATTCTCTCTCTCATCCATTTTGGACACGTGTATATAAGCTTTTTATGGAATAATTACCATAATAATTAGATTTTTATGTATGCAAGGCTGTTCCTTTATTAGCCCTTACCCGAAAATCTTCCCTAGCTACCGAACCCTTCACACTACAACACAGGAGCCTACCATAACCCATAACCGCCATAACGGTTGGGTATTTTGCGAATGCTTGCCTAGCTACCGCCCTCAAGTAGAAAATCTGTAACTAAATGTGCGCATCTACCAGAGATGTACTAGGAAGATGAGCGGTGTAAGAGGTTCATTTTCCTAGTCGCGCTGCTCGGATAGGATACTATTGGTGGATATTTTCGTGATCTTATCCGTGGTCACCTTTATCTTGCTCCCACATCTGGTCCCATTCTAGGTTAAGCCTGCCCACCATCTTTTGCCACATCTTCACTACCATCAGTTGAGATTGTAATTAAACAATCTAGTTTTAAAATAATATGTTTTTGTCTTTGTACACAGATCGACCGCAGACAAAAGGGTCTGTTTCCCGTCAAACCTAAACCGCCGAAGGATTTCAACAAGTATCTCATGAATAGATGTACATACACTCTCCAGAGTAATGTCAATGCTGAGCCCCAAGTGGAGATACCCATCAACATGCCATCTCAGATGGTCACTGAGTTCTTGATGCAAGAAAAAGAGAGGTAAGCGATACATTTTAATACTCGGTCGTTCCGGCTCTGGTAGAAGAAATCTACAAAACAGGTAATTTTTTCTGTACTTACACTTTACAGCATTGGAGTAAGCGTGCAGAATAGGTAATAGTTTAAAAAGTCATAACATAATTGATGTTTAAATGTACCCCTTAGTGTTGTTTTCTTTCTAATGTTTCTCGTAATAGGGAAATTGCGTGATGTTACCGCAGTGATTTTTATGTCGTAACTAGAATGACAGACACCGTGTACGCACTGTAAATTGGAAAATGTAATGCGTGAAAATGGAGCGCCCAAAATTTTGTGACAATAGAACAGTGAAGGCGGTAATCTGGTAAAATACTTAAATATTGTTATTTTGTTTGTCCATTTTTTCTAACAAATCTATGGAAAAAATGTAATAACTCATAGCTGCTTAGTGCATATTCCCTATTATGTCACAACCTGCATGTATGTCTGTTGTCAAATCTTTGTGCTGCAAATTATTTAGCAACCTACTAATGTCCACGTGTTTGTTGTTAACTTAAAAACATTACATATACGGCAAGTTAAATATTTACTTTCACAGAACACGATTGCGCATACAACATCTTGTCGAAAAAGAGAAACTTGTGCTGGCCGTCGAACAAGAAATACTCCGAGTACACGGACGCGCTGAACGCGCTGTGGCTAATCAGGTATGAGCACAATCCTGTACTAATCATCATTCTACTTATACTGTAGTAGGCATTATTAAAGCCACGGTTTAGGGGAGAAACCAAGATTAGCACTTGAAACCAAAGTGCAAAACAATACTAATCGCACTAGAGTCTATGCAAAAGGAGAAGCGTCTTAGGAAATGAGGGCGCGTTTGCGCCTTTTTACTACTTTTGTTGCGTTGACAACACTGTTCTGTAGTTGCCAGTACAACTCAGTGTTTAATACTTGGTATACATCGTAGACACCAACTCAGTTTTCATAAGTACTCTAGTGCTACTAAGTAGTTAGGTATGTACCTTCGCATATTCTAGATTACTGTAACACCATGACTGTTCTCTTTTTGCACAGACTATCAGGTACACTCTACTTTTTATATTAATGAAAATGTCGCCAGTTATGAGAATTAGCATCTTTTTCTTCCTGTCTTGACACCATGCTAAGTAGAATCCTTACATTCGTTACGTCACATATTCTGTTTCTCTTCTTCATACAGCATATCCATACCTTCTTTGGCCTTATTCTGCACAACATTTATTTCATAAATAATGATAAACGGCTTTGAATATTTTTTTATGAGACAAATTACTTAGCATTCCATAGATTCACCGTGCGGGTGCCGGGTCCATAGCGTTGCAGAGGAAGAGGCTAGAGGGGCCTGGGACACAACAAACTGGGATATAATGCATCAACGCTCCCCATCCCGCTCACGCCTCCTCCCCTACCTTACCAAATTTGGTAAGATCCTACTAATGCCGCCTTAGATACACATTCTAGGATGGAAGTTACAGTTGTTCTTGGCAGGCCAAGGTCTTTAAGTAGGTTATATAGGGATTTCGCTGGTATTCCCCTTGCTCCAACTTCTACAGCGTATAAATTAACCACATAAGCCTTTTTAGTTAATTAATTTGTTAGGTCATAATATTTGTTTGTTTGTTTTTTACAGTCTCTTCCTTTTTCCGTATGCACAATGTTACGAGACAGGGAAGTATACAACGTTTTGGCGCCGGAACAGGAAGAGAAACGCAACGCGCAACGCTCCCGGTGTAACGGCAGACAAATCAACTCATGGCTGCAAGAAGTCGACGATAAGTGGGAGAAAATTAAGGTGAGCTTTTTGTGGATAAATTACTATTTACTATTACGTTCTTATTTACCGAAACTGAGGTGTGTGGTGGACTACCGACGAGGATTCACAATACCAGTAGCTACATCTGTAATAGGTCCCCACGCTCTGCAGGCGTCTTGGGGATCGCAGTTTAAGATATCAGTACCTCAGAAGGCGCTGCTACCCACCTTCCGGTATTTTACCTTTAGTCGCCTCTTACGACATCCACAGGTAGCAATGTGGCATTCTAGCCCGGCACCCCACTAGCATATCTACATGCCTTCTCGATCATCGCCGGCATCTGGAAAAGATTCGCGTACTCCGCAGTACGGACGTTGCGGGAAGTCCGATACCACATTCATTGATGACGTAATTATGGAGTATGGATTATTTATATAATTTTTTTTTTTTTTTTATGCCTGGTAGGTTAGCCTTTGACCACTATTTCACCTGATGGTAAGTGATGATGTGGTCGAGGATGTTATTCAGACTAACCTAGAGTTACTGGCTCTCAAGGACAGCTGCCGGAACACACCGTTAGGTGCTTGGCGACATATTTTCAACTTGAGGGTGGTAGCTAGCCAGGCGGGCATTTGCAAAGTGCCCTACCACCATGCAAATGTGTTTACATAGAGTTAATATTATATTATAAACCATTAGTATGAATAACATTAATTTACCGTATTTACTAGAGAAGTGAAAATATTAGTCATATCTCAAAGTGGAAGTCAGGTGCTCAGTTTATTGGTGGTCAATGTGGAATAACTCTAAATTCAATGATCTAAAATTGACACCTTGGTGTTTTGGCTCACACTCAATATTTTATTACACAGTGCGTTCCTTTCATAGTTAATCTGCATCGATTTTTATTGTAATCCACAATAGTCTACGGAGACGATATACTTATTAAATATAGAGTAAAGATATACATACTTACTTATATAGTATTTTTTACTGAATTATAAATTAAATACTAGAAATATGGGGAGTCACACATCGTGGCGAAAGAAATGTGCGAAACACCTGTAGACACGTTGTCTCCAGCAAATACATCATTGCTACTCCAGTTTTTCAGTAGGATGCGTAATATTTTTAATGCCGCTGGCACAAATTATTCTCTAGGTTCCTGATTTTAATTGAAACATAAGAGCCTTTTTGCATATACAGCATATGTCAGCTGGAGTACCATAACGTCAGCTGACACACAAATAATCACGTAGCATCCAAGTTTATTTGACACCAAAATTTTGAGTAGTAATTAATTATTACTCTAAGGGCCTGTTTCAGAATGTTCGAGTAAGTTTCGGTTATACTACCCAGAACATATTTAATAAATAAACACTATCTTTGCGTTTCACAGTCATCGATTTAGCCTATCCATCGGTTAAAGCTTGAATTCGCGCTGCATTTTAACTGTAATTTTTATCATCCAGTTATTTTATGTGTTGGTTAGCAACCCGAAACTTTATTAGGACATTCTGAAACGGGTTCTTAGGGTCCGTTTCAGAATGTTCTAATAAAGTTTCGGGTTGCTGACCAACACATAAAATAACTAGACGTTAAAAATGGCAGTTTTACATTGCCAAATTACTCGTACATTCTGAAACAGGCATTAAATTGCTCAAAAAGTTGTCTGTTAAAATAATATTATGCTAAATTCGCAGTCGAGCATGTTTCGCTAGAGGTCAGGGCAATAAGCGTGAATCCTGAGGACGCGGGTCCGATTCCCGCTCGGCTTTCAAGAATTTTGTTGTCTAATTATTTATAAATGTATTTCATATTTCGTAGGCCTTTTAATAATATTCATTTAAAACAATGTTTGACAGGAGGGTATGCTTCGACGCCAGCACACGGAGGCACAAACTCTACATGCAGTGCAATCGATGGGATGGGAATGGAAACTCAAAGAACTCGGCATATGCGACTACAAGACGACACCTAAGATAGATGCTACGCATGTACCACAAATTCACGTGTCGAATTTTGACTTGCCCGCTTGAATTTAAGTTGATATTGCCTGAGTTCATGTGACGTCACCGCGGGTGCTCGCAGTACGTCGCGGTGACATTTTAATTTAAATTATACTATCTAACACGTTATAACATCGATTGGTAATGACAATCAAGCGGAGCTAACTAAATTGGATTTATACCTCTAAATTCCTCAACAAAAGTTGAATCTTCTATGAATTCTTCCGCGTCCGTTTTCCCCGATTGTTGGTGACTCAAAAAATCAATCGTATAATATATTATATCACATAATTGGGGAGAGGTCGAAAGTATTTAAATTATTTTCTTGTATTAATATGACTGACTGGACTGTCAGTCCACTTTTCCCTCTTGGAAAAGTTTATTATTTTGTTTTAATTTAAAACGATTAATCATAAAAAAAGTAATGTGTTGGCAGTTATACATGATATGATCTGGGTTTAATTTTTTTTTATTGGTTATTTGGGTCTGATTACAAAACCAAGATTACAACAATGGCAAAAAAAAAATGAATCCTGATAAAGATTTTTATACATTTTATGTAGACATTTTAGATATTTTTAATAGAACATAAATTATACCATGCATGATGTAAATAATTATTTGATCGTTTTGTATGTTTTTATTTAAATAATGGTCTAAGACATAACATATTAAAATAATTAATTTTACGAGCAGGTGTCATCCAATGAAATATTCAGTTAAGTCCTTGATGGTGGTTAAAAAAATACTTTAAAAATTAAATACCTGTTAATTTAATACTAAAACATAAGATATAAAAAAAACTTTTAAAATGCACCTGTTCTTTTATTGTTACGTTATATGTACTGGGTTTTAATTTTTTTTTAATTGGTAATTTGGGTTTGGTTACAAACCAAAATACCTACAAAGCGAAAAAAAATGAAATATGAGATGCATCCTAATGAGGATTTTTTATACATATTATTTAGACATATTAGATATTTTTTATAGAACACAATTAAATACCATGCATGATGTAAATAATTATTTGATCGTTTTGTATGTTTTCACGAAGTTTTTATTTAAATAATGGTCTAAGACATAACATATTAAAATAATTCATTTTACGAACAGGTGTAGTCTAAAAAAAATCGACCCAAGTCCGTGATGGCGGTTAAAAACTTTAAAAATGAAATACACTAAAACATTTAAAAAAAACTTTTAAAATACACCTGTTCTTATAATTTTACAAAATTGAAAATTTAGGGTTTAAATTTTTAACCATTATCCTGATTCATGTCTGGATAATTATTTGAGTTGTTTAACACGTCGACGTATGCCGACACATGGACGCCGCCAAAAGATTCGACGGTCTTACAATCTAGTAAATAGGATACCACTCGTAAATAACTATATATTAAGGAATAGGGCGTCCATTGGTGATAAACATAAACCTATTACTTTATCAGTAAAATTGTATTTAGTGCCACCAGTGATCAGTCCTCAGATGTCCGAAATCAGCACACTGGGTATAAAATTTATACCCAATACTTAATATTGTCGCATTAAATTACATAGTTCCATGGTTAACAAATTTTGAAACTGGTTGCTAGTGCCACTGAATGTGCTCTTTATGACAATGTAAAGTAGGTAATTATGTTGTTGTGGAAGTTTTTGGTTCTGTTTGCATGGATAGTATCACTACTAGCTATCAGAATGTGTGAAGTGATCATGGATATATACGAGTAGGTAGCTAGGGTTTCAAAATTAACTATTGGAGTTTAATGAAAATGTAACTTTAATGTCTGTTTTACTTTGGAAACAGAGTACTCTTTAAAAATGAAACGGAAGATTAAATTTTGACATTAATATGTCTTTAGGCAAAAGACTAGGTTTTAAAAATTAACTGTATGAAGTTATTAAAGTTGAATGTTACTGATTTGTGTTCGCAACTGACTATAGGTTTTAAAAATGTACGACAGGAAGTTATGAAAATTTATTGTTACTAATTTATTGGCAACATGATGATAAGCAAACTTAAAAATAACTTAATTGCAAATGATTAATCATTAAACAAGTTAACATACCGTGTTAACTTTGTATTAATATACTATTTATCATTCTGACTGAATTATGTTATTAATGGCAATTCTATATCGTTGCATTCACTGTTATTGTTCGCTAATGTTTTATATGTATTATGTACTGTACGTGTATTGTACTGGATGTGTACATCGAAACAGGCACAGCAATAGCCAAATATTGACATTATAGAAAAGTATCAAATCGATTACATATATTATCTGGTATATTCTATTAATAATTTTATGACCGCTTAAGTTTTATATGTATATCGACTTACATTCTACATTATTTTGTATGACATTCTGATTAATTGTATGATTCAAGAGTCAAAGTAAAGATCTCATTCAAATTGTTATTTTATTTTAAACCTGAAAGGTAAAAACCTATATAACCAAGTGTTTTTTTGCAGATTTTTCAGAAGGTCCCTTTTTAGTGATTGATATTTAGTAGATCACTGGAGCAGCTGATTTAACAGAACCTTTATTGGTGAAGTTGTGAAACAAAATTTATATAGGGACGTTTTTGACATCTTTTAAGTCCTTTTGTTCCATCAGCACCAACATACTCAGTACCAACTTCAAATATTTCAAAAAATATATTTACACAATGTGTTTAATGTAAGACTGCATTAATGTCTAAAAAAATACAAGGAGAAAAATATGAAAATGTATATAGATGCTAACTCGTATGTAATCTATGGGAAACAAACACCCAAAATAGTAGATTGCACGAGTGCATAAAACATCGTGTTAGCCGAGACTGACTTTAATAGGTTTTATGTACGAATTATTCCTGCACGAGGACTCAGAATTTATGAATTTGTTAAATACATTTGTTGAGCTGATTAACAGTTTTATTTTGAGTGTTTCAGTTTCGTAAAATAATATTTGGTTCTTTAATAATACCTATATCAGCAAAATGTTTCAATTATAACGTTTTTTTTTAAATAGTATGTTGGTACTGAACCATCGGAGTGTAAGTCCAACTCGCACTTGGCTGGTTATTTTTGGTGTGTTTTCACACTTCATTGCAGAAAACGATACATCATGCTTAAATATAAAATAAAATCTTAACTGGTTCTTAGTAAAAGCTATCGTATTTCAACCCACAAACAGTGGCGTATTTTGTAGGATCAATCTTAATTTTAATCACTTAAGTACTATAATGTAGGTGACAGTGTAAAACCTGAGATATGCCGATGTCGATTTTATTATCACTATTATCAGATATATAATCTAAGGGCGTCAGGATGGCGGGAGTATTGTTGTTATTATTTGTGTATTCAGTCGTTGAGTCAGGGGGGAGTCAAACACGAGGATGTCAACATCCTAGAGTCTAGAGCGCTGATGGTCCTCCTCTATTTTCCTGCGTTTTATTACTAACGGACCACCGCCAACCCTAGTGCATTACCGCCATTTTTAGGGTACGGAACCCTAAAAATGGCGGTATTGCACTAGTATCGGCTACACTATTCATCTCGCTTACACATGTAGCATAAGATCGTAGTTATCTCGCTCTATCGCATCTCTTTATTGCCGGGTGCCCTATGGGTAATCTAATTGATTACATGTTCAAATTGTTTTCCACCTTCACGAATGCAGGCTCTGCGCCTTTTCAAGAACGATCTCTTAATTAACCTTAAATAACTAGCCGAATTTACAAACAAGCATTGTACTGAAGTAAAGTATTGACTAGTTTTTGATTTTGAATAAGGTGATATTTAGAAAAAAAAAATCGAACAGCTGCTGTAGCTAGAAAAGTAGGTAGTGCTATACTATTCCAAAATCTTAGCTAAATGGGCCATCTTTTGAAGTAACTTGCCGAGGGTAGTCCTATAGTTTTTTTTTTTATGAAGAGTCAAAGTTTGTCGGTATTATTTTTTCAATTGCAAGTCAAGGAAAATATGCTAATTTTAACAAACCTAGCAATCTTTTATGCTTGATTTGTGACTGCAATTCCTTAGTACGTTTGTTAAGGACCACGTTAGTGAAAAAATCACCGTTAAATTGTGTAATTTCGTGGTCACAGTACCAACAAATATGGTTAAAAGTATTGATTTTCCGAATTTTTATAAATTTGTCAGTTAAAATTTAAATATCCAATAGGGATTTTTTTTATATTTTTCCCGGGACTGGTGTGACCCTCCCTCACACCCCGTGCCCGCTTGACGTTGAGTTCTGGGACACCCTGTATAATGCAGCGGGAGAACGGGAAAACGTGTATAACTGGTACAAACACTAGTAGAAAAGTCCAGCGAAAAAAAAAGAGTTATTAAGCGTTTGAATTCGTAATTATGTAGCCTGATAGCTTGTAGATTGACTCTGGCAATAAGAATTTAAGTAATTTAATTTATTTATTTTAATTAAATTAATTATTTAATTTAATTATTAATTAAATTATTTATTTATTAATAAAATTATTTATTTAATTTATTTTAATTGCCAGTGACGAACTTTGCTTGCGACGATATATTTTAAATTATTATTAATATTAGTTATTCATTGCGATCTGCATTTCGGATGACAGCTGCCATAACTTAATTAATGTCTCACTTAAGTCAATCAACTAATGGCCCAATATGATAAGTGCCAAAATGCAATAGGTACTGATTAAAATTAAATTATAAAAGAACAATATGTAACCATGAGATAATTTTAATGTTTCATTAGTCCATGTTTTATCGATAATATAAATTCGATCTCTTATTGTGGTGTAACAAGGAGGATGAGTCTTCCTCGTTGTAACGGGCGGTGTAACACATGCATAGTGTAACAAGCAGCGTAACCGCGAGGAACGAGTGCCAAATATACATACCTTATTTAAATGAAAAAAAAACTTAAACTACATGATCCATTTTAATTATTTATAAATACATCATTTACTATATTAACGCTTTTACCTATGTACTTACAACATTTATTAATGTAGGTGGTGGTAGTTAACAGCGTTACAGCAGAGGTAGTTTTCTTATAAAATAGCGATGCCACATTAGAGCTGTGAATGCTGATAGCGAGTACCAAGTTACGATGTAAGAGAAGTGTTCGTTTCTAACTGTGACCCTGGTTTGGTTGGGGATGGGCCAACCCTCAGGCGGGTCGGGGATGCCTCTGGCGTCCAGCCACACGGGATTGCACCCAATATAGGCGCTCATTTGCTCGAGATCCCTGAAAAACCATTGTTGAATTTCAGCACATTCATTGATAGATCCAATCACAGACACAATATTTGATATATCTGTAGATTCAATGCACGCTAGAGATCCTTACTAATTCTTAATTCTTATAAACGCGAAAGTTTGTAAGAATGGATGTATGTTTGTTGGTTACTCTTTGATGCAAAAACTACCGAATGGATTTTAATGAAACTACAATAATATTGCTTACACATCAGAATAACACATGCTATAATTTATAAAGATATTGTGTGAATTAATTGTCCAAAATATAATGATATGTGTCAAGTAAGTAGGAAATAATTCTGCCATATTTTACCTATTCTGGCGGGCGTTGCAAAAACCTTTAGTATTACACATTACACGAAGTAAAACGGAAATGTTTCTCTTAAATTGTCCTACAAAAAAGCCCGCGAAAGCATATATTTATTTTTTACGTGTAAGCCATTATTGCCGAAATACTGAACCATAAATACTATAAAATAAACTAATAACTACATCTTCGGCCGCATCATCACTTTCCATCAGGTGAGATAGTGGCCAAATACTTGCCCATAACGAATAAAAAAAAATATTACGAATGGATATTTGGTTAACACATTGATCCTTATCAAACTAATATTATAAAGGTGAACTTTTATGTGTGTTTGGTGACTTCTTCACGCTGAAGTTGGACCAATTTTGATGAAATTTGGTATGGGGGTAGATGAGGCGCTGGATTGACACATATGACACTTTTTATCATCATCATCGATCACCACGCGGGTGTAACTGCGGGGCGCAGCTAGTTTATAAAACTACATCTAATACAAACATTACTAAGCATATTTCATTCAATTGCTCACTTTCGTTATAGCTGGACCGATTTGTAGGTGAAGAAAAGTAGGTACTTTTATAAGGTAAGCGTTAGGCCTGCCCAACAAGTTACCTAGCTTACAATGTCACCCAGACTCGAACCCGCAACCACAAGTAGCATAGCACATCGTAAGTTGAACTATAGGTGTCGCTTCATCACCATAGGACTTATGAATCATAATGTCATGTTAGCTCAGTCGGTCAGAGCATACCCCGGCTAAAGGGACTATAATTTTTACTCTCTGAATTTTGTATTAGTATCCGTGGAGCCTGCGTTATGGTAAAAATAAAATAATTTAAAATGTCAACCAGACGGATTATCTAACTAATTCTACATAGGTACATTGCGCTCGTCATTCTGAGACAAAGTTCTCGTCTCGTTCACTCAGTTACTGATAATTGATAATTCAGGCGTTTCCCGGTGGTGGTCATATTAAGGTGGTTTCATGTCTAATCATTGAAACGAAAAAAAGAGCAGGAACGACAACGCTAAGAGATGAAGTATCCCATCTTAAATTTTGTGTTATTATGAGTTAATATTACATAAAAGGAAGTTTCTTTCAACGCAGCCATAAAACGACTTAAACGTATTTTTGTCCGTTGATATTTTAAGCTCTGGAGGATGGTATTATATCTGGTAATCTCATTTAGTAATTAAATATAAATTCTACATAGTTACTAATATGAAATAGTATACGAGTATATTATCACAACACGGCTTCATTAAGGCGATTCTAAACTATGCCCATATTATAAAACTAATATCTAGATATTTAAATAAATGCTACCCAGATGGTATAATCTAAGGACCGATTAGATAATTAACCGGTTTAACTGTACTTATCTGTGGCTTCTCATTAATTCTTTAGATTTAGAAGTGTTGTATTCATAACACGTAGGTACTAACAATTACATACAAGTATTTCTGAGATGATAAAAAAGTACGAAATGAATAATTGTTTTTTGATCCATCCTTTCTTAAAATGCTTTCTCGGGGGATTAATAAGTCATCATCGTATCAACCGGAGCGTCCGCCGTTAAACAAGGTCTCCCCCTTTAGGGGATTTTCCATAATCCCCACGCTTGTCAGGTGTCTTGTGTTGTGGATCGCAGTAGCAGTTCTCATTCTTTAGAAGGCGCTGCTTCCCACCCTTTTGGTATTTTTCCCCTAGTCGCCTCTTACGAAACCCTCGGGTAGAAATGGGGAGTGATATTCCAACCCGACAACCCACGTGGAATACGGGGAAATTTTTAAGTACCTATTTGAAATATGTAGTATAATTTTACATCACTAACATCTACGATAATCTACGTACGTTTGAAAATAAGTGGACAAGTTAGAGTCAAACCTCTGAAAAATTCAATCTGCTACGCATTAGATATAAGGCCCGCTGACATATTATGTGCTGTGGAATAAAAAAGTATCTAATAACTACACTCTTGCATTTATAAGAATTGTTAGGACGGGGCGAGGGTTACCTGTAAAACCAAGATCCTTTCTCTGGGTTGTTTTTGGGCATGAAAGGGGCTCGTTTTTCCGTTAATCTTACAACGCCAACCAGTTCTACTTCCTTGTTGATGAGGGACTCTTGTCGTTTTTCCTTAGGTTTCATGCTCTGGTGCACCCACCCACGGTTTACTAAGATCACGTTTCTGTGAACGAAAGTATAAGATAAGATATAACTTGGTAATTTTATATGTGTACATACAATTTAGGAGCTCTTCACTTCGCACGCTTATGGGGAAATGGGTCACAAAATCCAAAAATCATAGTTATATTCCAAAAACTGATTTAATTAATTTGATGTGGCACAGGTAATTACACAACGGTTGGTAATAATTTTGAATATCTTTTATCTTTTTTTAAAGTGGAAGTCTTTTGGTTGCTGTCCGTCGCCGGGTCATAGCGTGAAGTCAAAGATGAAAAATTAAAAAACTAAAAATAATTGCCGCAGACCCGTGACATTCTGGCGGGCGGACGGACGGACAGACAGCGTAGTTTTATTTATAGGACGGATGTCCTATAAATAAAACAACGCTGTTTGGGTACCGAACCCTAACAATGGTCTAAAAATTGGTAACTTTGTTAGCCCACTTTTCTTAATTTCTAATTAAGTATATTTTATATATTAAACTACATTTGAAATCTACACAATTAGCCCTAGACGATATTAGACCACATGATATTGAAGATATATAGAACAAAAAACTGTTTCTGATATAGATCTGGTAGAGTACGTCTAATAAATTGTCTTTTACCCAGTATCAGCCAGCATGAAGGGTGTGACCACTAACCAACCCTGGTTCTTTTTGGGGTCAGACATAAGAGAGCCCACCCGTGCTGCACCTTCGCTCTCATCGATTAGCGCTCTGGGCCCAATCAGCATCTCCTTGTCATGCACAAACTTGCCACGAACCTTCACAGGATAATACTCCATATGCTCTAATTTCGTAAAACTGAAACAAAATGTTTATAGAATTATAGTTAATAATATATGCATGGTGGTAGGCCATTTTGAGAATGCCCACCTGGCTAGCTACCACCCTCAAGTAGAAAATCTGCCGCCAAGCTCCTAAAGGTGTGTTAGGCTACAGGTATCCTTGGGTAGCCTGAACAACGTCTGCGACCACATCATCACAGCTCATCATAAACACAGCTATAAAAAAATGGGCTTGTTGCTTAAGAGGGCGAATACCTGATTTCGGTAATTTTGAAGAAAATCTCGTTTTCAGGGGATCGTTGTTTGGATTCACAATAAACATATGGGCATTTAAGAATCAAATATGTGCTGACAGCTTCTTCATAACTTTGATTAACAGGTAAAAAAATTAAATGCAGCTGTCATCAAATTATTATCAGGTACTCTTCCACAAAATTATGAATTTTCACTTCAAACTCACGCTAAAATTAGACCAATTGTGACCTTAACAAATTGAAAATTCTGAAATCGTACAACCGCATCCTTGTGAGAAGTATTATTTCCTCTTATTTTGGACAAACAAAAGGTCGTAGCCACCACTCATCGACGTTGAACTTTAGTTTAATTCATGTTGTTCTATTTTCCTTTACAACAGCTAGTACCAACCTAATTGATCAGCCTCCCAGATTCCCCTTCAGACAATAAAGAAACTGATTTACTAGAGAGTAGATTATATATTTATTAGATTATCTCAAACATGCATGGAAATATTGTCATTATTTTAGAAAAAATAACACGCGGAGTATCGAATTTACGTACAAAGAAAATCAAATACATTACATACAGCAGCGTTTTTTTTAATTTCGAACATTACAACGCTCTAGTAATGTTGCATGAAACGGGGTGCTGTGGTTATTAAATACTCCTTGATTAGATCTCTTTTAACATTCTTGGCATACCAAAGTAAGTCTCTTTGCTTAGTGCAAATTGCGTTCATGTATAGATGCGTTTGTCTTTCGGCACAGATGATAAATAGAAAATTGGCGGCAAACCTGAAAATTCGTCTTGATTTGTTATTTACATAAATATTAAATTGAATAATTAAAACTTCCAACAGTTCAGAGAGTGAAATGGAGATTGATTGTACTCCACCAGGTCTCAGATCAGAAGCTAAACAGGCAATGAAAAACTGCTTCCAATTTCATTCGATATCAAAAGAAAGTATGTTTTATTTCCCTGCATTCTTTTGAGAAAAGCTATATGTATATACCTCGGCGGAAATGGCAATTGCCTGTGTCGTATTAGTGATCTCATACTCAACCTGCAATTGCCTATTTCACAGCCTTTGCAATAATGTACTATTGTGACTCCTTACTCTGAGGGCATCTCCAGAGGCACTGCATTGGACTTAGCATGCAACATGTCAATTAGGTCGAGCTTCCACTGCCATCGATATACTTGCCAACAGCCTAGTCCAAATGATGTTACTGGTATCATCTAAAATAGAAACTGTTTGATTAGAGATATATTCCAAAAATAAGACATTAATAGTCAGTAACTGTAAAAGTAACAATTTCTGTTAGTATACACTGAAAACTTATAACATACTTGTATCTAGTGTTTCTATTTGTGCTTGACCTTCTTTTAGTAGGTAGGTTACTATTGAAGAACTGAATAGGTTTGAGATATGTATCAATGGTATATTAAATATTGATTATAAGATATTTATTTCTTTTTGTTTAAATAATTATAATTTATAAAAACAATATTTTTTATGTTAATTCATAGTATTTTACCTATATTATGCCTATTTCATCTATAAACTAAAATACTGTGCATCACCTTTGAGAGAACTGTAGTCTAAGTATTAACCAAGTATTTAGTAGTGAAAATGTACAGCGCACAAAGTATAATATAAAAACATAAAAAAAACATCTGATGGACAGAAGGTACATACTGTACTGTATCAGCCGGATCGTCCACTGCTGAATACAGTCTTCCCTATTTAGGAAGTATTTTCCATAATCCCCACGCTTGGCTGGCTGCTTGGTGATCACAGTGTATTGATATGATTGGCAGTTCTGTAGAAGGCGCTGCTGCCTACCTACCACTATTTTAGTCACCTCTTATGACACCCACGGGATTATGAGACTGATACATACTGACCACACGTTAGTTAGAATAAAGTTTCTTTTTCCTTTTTTTTAGTACTTACCTAATAATTCCCGTCAATAGTGGTTAAGTATATTTAGACAAACAGAAAACCCCTTTTTCTAGGTGAGAGTAGATAAGAACTACCGCTACTGCTTAGGAATACCTCAAAGGGTGGAATGGAGTTGATTATTGAAAACTTTTCGCAGATGGCATTGTGTATTTTGTTACCTAGCAGTAATGTAGTTTATCGACTGATATTGATTGTTTTCACAAATTTTACTATCATAAAATTAAATTCTTTTTTTTTTTTTATATTATGGGTGACAAACAAGCAGGCGGCCCGTCTGATGGTAAACGGTAACCGCCGCCTATGGACATCTGCAACACTAGCTGCGCTGCCGATGCGTTGCCTGCCCAGAGAGGAATTTGTAGATGCCCCTTTTGAACTGGTCCATGTCGTAGCTTCTCGGAAAGACCTCCGGAGGAAGGTCGTTCCACATCCCACACGTACGCGGTAGAAATGAGCGAGAAAAGCGAACAGTATGTGATGTCCATACTTGCTGGATGTGGGGGTGGGTCTTTTTGCGGTGTCGAGATGTGCGGTAGTAAAATTTCGACGCAGGAATAAGGTCAAAAAGCTCGTCGGAACATTCCCCGAAAAACAAGCGGTAAAAAATACAAAGGGAACCTACATCTCTACGGAGACTGAGAGGATCCAGCTTGTCAGAGAGCTTGGGATTGTCGACAATTCTGGCGGCTCGTCGCTGTAGGGAGTCGAGAGGCTGAAGTTGGTATTTCGGTGCGCCATTCCAAAGGTGGGAGCAGTACTCTACGTGGGGCCGCACTTGTGCTTTGTAGAGTAAAAGCCGCTGACTAGATGTAAAGTACCGCTTCGCCTTGTTAAGCACACCGAGCTTCATTGAAGCGAGTTTCGCCTTAGCCTGCAGATGACCCCTAAACTGAACCTCGCCAGAAACGCTAACACCAAGGATCTCCAAGCTCTTAGAGATGTTCAGGGGAATGTCCTGAAATTGCGGAGCGATGGCAAAAGGAGCTTTTTTCGCTGTGAACGCGCAGATTTGTGTCTTAGAGGGATTGAATTTCACGAGGTTAAGATTTCCCCACGCAGAGATTTTGCCAAGAGAATGTTCAATCTCGGACACAAGTTTGTTTCTGCTTTCCAACACCTCAGAGTGCGGGGCACTAACACGACCAGAGTACTGTGCGCTGACCGTACTATCATCTGCATAGCAATGAATGTCACCGATTCGCAACATGTCATTGATATGCAGGATGAATAGCGTAGGCGACAACACAGAACCCTGGGGGACTCCAGCGTTGATGGGCATGGCATCGGAACAAGACCCGTCTACAACGACTTTAATAGTACGCCCGGTGAGGAAGATGGATATCCATGTGCAAAGCCCCGTAGATATGCCATATGATGGTAGTTTCGAAAGAAGTGCCCTGTGCCACACCCGATCGAAGGCCTTGGCAATGTCTAAGCTTACCGCCAGCGCTTCTCCTCTACTCTACAGCTAACAGCTTCGGCCCAACCATGTGTAAGATAAGCTAGAAGATCACCGGCTGATCGGCCATGACGAAATCCGTATTGACGATCGCTGATCAGCCGGTGTTCCTCCAGGTATCCAAGAAGCTGGGAGTTCACAACTCGTTCCATAACTTTGGAGAGCAGAGAAGTGATTGCAATGGGGCGGTAGTTAGAAGGGTCCGTGCGATCGCCTTTCTTAGGGATCGGGTGGACAAGAGCTACTTTCCACGATGATGGCACACAGCCCGAAGCGTAGGAGAACATAAACAGGCGCGTTAAAACCGGGGACAACTCTGGTGCGCACTTTTTTAGAACAACAGCCGGGATGCCGTCCGTAAATAAAGTGCTTTTCTTCAAAGAAGAATAGCTGATCAAGAGGAAAATTAAAACAACTTTAAACGGTTTATATCTCATATATTTATCATTATCATTGTCCCGACATTTCAAACACTTTGCACTTTGCAGTTATCATGGCCACGGGGTGACTCAATATTTTTTTTTAATTTTTTTTTTTAAATGGTTAGCCTTTGACCACTATCTCACCTGATGGTAAGTGATGATGTGGTCGAAGTTGTTGTTCAGGCTAACCTAGAATTACTGGCTCTCAAGGACAGCTGCCGGAACACACCGTTAGGTGCTTGGCGACAGATTTTCAACTTGAGGGTGGTAGCTAGCCAGGCGGGCATTCGCAAAGTGCCCTACCACCATGCTGTAACGACTGCCATCCTAAGACAACAACCGGGACCGACGGCTTAACGTGCCCTCCGAAGCACGGAAGCGCTCAGTAGTAATGTCACCAGCGGTCACCCATCCAACTCCTGACCGCGGCGGACGTTGCTTAACTTAGCTGATCGATTCAGAATGGTTAAGCAAACTTCGCTACGAGCGCTTCAAAATATTGAGAAAAATATAATGATAAATACACACGATGTAAACCTTTTCAAATTGTTTTGATTACTATAATACTTAGGTGTTTTTATGGTTTTAAATTTGTAAATGATTATTGTATCTATGAATAATATTACCTACCAACTTTTTGTTAACAATTAGCTTGGCCTACTTAACCTATGTAAGTAGGTATGTACTATATAGGTATATATTTATGAAGTTGAAAAAAAATCACCTCAAATCATTACGGCGAAAATACCATTTTCTTTGTAGGTTGGAGTAGTAATGTTGTAAGAGGAATAAAACTGGCACTATTTAATAGATATTTGATCAAATTTCACTTACGGTAGGTATTTTCATTTCACCATAATAAATCTTCAGAGTGACCCAGAAATAGTAAACACCCATTTTGTGACATCCTAACGCTCCACAGTGACCCAAGTTTAAAAAAAGTTGTATAACGAAATAAATGTCTTTTTATATATTTAGCATATCTATGCAACAAACATTTAGCGCCATCTAGGTAGAATTAATTTGTGACAGTGGGCTTTATCAGTTATCAAAAACATATGAGCGTAAACTAATCAAGATGTGGCTATGCGGTTGATTATTGAATATTATTTCGCAGATGGAGCTGTGTTTTTGTTAACTGGCAGAAATGAGGTTTATCGACTGGCCCTGATATAAAAAAATTACCATTTAGTTGTTTAATTTTCAGCACAAGATTTCAAGCTTTCTGAGGTTTCCTGGCTGATCTCTTAACTCTAAGAGTTAAAAGAGGTCTTTCTCCATTGAAAGAGAGCAGATCTAATTGAAAAAAGCCCTTTTTTTCATTATAATACTTGGCATTGTAATGGGTTTTTGTTTATACAAGTACAAAATAGAAAATGTTTATTATGTGTTCAATGTATGTAGCTTACTTACTAAAGTTGAAGCTGCATTAGAATACAGTAGAAACTCGATTACTCGGCCCTCAGTTATACGGATTCACGATTATCCGGACTCCCAACCGAGACCAATTAACGGATGGTAACAAGAAGTCAAATATATGCAAGCATGATTGTTTGCATGGTCATAGGGCATTTTACGAATGCCCACCTGGCTAGCCTCCACCCTCAAGTAGAAAATCTGTCGCCAAGCGCCTAACATTGTGTTCCGGCAGCTGTCCTTGAAAGCTAGTAATTCTAGTGAGAGACATGCGTGTCACGTCTACATATTTAAAAAATTCGAAGCATTAGAGTAGTGTTATCGCTTAGAGACGTAATAAATACATAGTATTGATTCATTAAAAAAGGAGAAACCAGTTGTAAGTTAGCTTTTAAGTATGGTGTAGGTACATCCACGATAATTGATATACTAACTCAATTTTGCTGTAAACTAGCAAATTAGATAGGTCACTATCTAATTTGCAGGTTGGGAGTGAACATCAGACAAAATATAATGAAGAAACTGAAAAATGAACCTTTGGAAGACACTTTGTATTGTTGGTTTTTAAATATTTGGTGGTGATGAATTGTTTGCGGATGGTTGTATAGATTTAAATTTCGTCATGGAATTAGTGAATTGGAAATAAAAGGTGAAAAAATGTCAGCTAATGTAGATGTAGCAAACTCTTTTAAAAATAATTTTGAGGAAGAGCGAGTTCGCGCTAATGCTATCGGGACTCATAAAATACCTTAGCTCCTCATCAAAAATTAAAAATCACAGATTTTCTAAAAGTATTGTGCCCTTATTTTTCAATAAAGCGCATAGATATGTACATAAATAAGCGCATACATCGAAAGTTGGAAAATGTATCTCTTAATAACTTCTAAATATTGATTTGAATTTGTTGTTTTTAATAAACAATTTGCCTGGTGGGGTATCGGGCTAGACAATAACCATCCATTGCTACCTGTGGGTGTTGTAAGAGATGACGAAAAGTAAAATAGTGGAAGATGGGCAGCAGCGCCTTCTGAGGAACTGATATCTGAAACTGCGATCCCCAAGACGCCTGCCAAGCGTGGGGATTATGGCAAACCCCTCTATTTTAAGAGAGGCTGTGTTCAGCAGTGGACAATACCGCTGATACAGTACAGTAATAAATGGATAACATTATGTACTACATAATATGCACAGAACTCGCCTTTTTTCATACATTCGATTAACTGGATTTTCAATTATCCAAATGCCTAACAACAACAATTAGTCCTGTTGATCGAGTATCTACTGTAATTACCACATAGACAAAGTGTGTATGAAGCTATAAAGTACATGCTTTGCCCTTGGTCTCGAATCCTGCCAACCAATGTTGTGCGATCATGTTACTATGCTACTGTCCCCTCCCTGCTGCAATATAGTGTAAAGTTCAGGGCACAAGCAGCAGACAAGAAGAGAGCTGTCATGTACAGAAAAACACTGTATTAGCAACAAGTCACACTTAATGCCACCTGAAAATTAAGAGATCAACTTGAAGGCTTTGCCAGAGTAGGCATTTTACATTCGCACAAGACCTGTAGTCGGGGAGTCTGCTTTGTCTCAGACACTAACAAAAACATAGGCATGTGCCAACACTGCGTACAATTAGATTTGGAGCCTAAAGTGCTGGGCAACCCGACAACCCACTTTGGAATAAGCCAATGTACTTATTTGTTGCTTTGTACATTGCCTCAACTCTAGTCATTCAGTTTTTCTTGCTTCACTAATTTATGCCATATAAGCATTGCCTCAACACTGAAGAAGGTCACCCACCAACCAACCCATGGTCTTACCAACCTTGCGGTTATGAAGGCCAAAACAGTGGACACTTTGGCTTGCGCCAACGTGTCCTACAAATTATCTGAAGAAGGTCAGTAGTAAGTCATGAGAATGAGTGTAGGCAATGTTGATACAATACTTTTACATTGTCCTATACATACATACATACATACATAACATCACGCCTCTTTCCCGTAGGGGTAGGCAGAGACCACAGATTTCCACTTGCTACGATCCTTACATATCTATTTCGCTTCATCTACAGTCATCAATCCTTTCATGCATGAGCGTCGGTTTAGGGTACTCCTGACCTGTCTTTTATTCAAAATGTCTTCAATTTGATTTCGGAACTTTCGTCTAGGTTTTCCGTTCCAACACTTCCGTTCACTTGTCTCATGTATACCTGTTTAGTCAGTCTCATCTCATTCATTCTCTCTACATGTACAAACCATCTTAACATACCTTTCTCAATTTTTGTCACTACATCCTCATTCACACCACATCATTCTCTTATCACACTATTCCTTATCCTGTCACTCCGTTTGACTCCAATCATGCTTCATAATGCTCTCATCTCCACTGCATTTATTCTACTCTCATGCTTTTTCTGCCATACCCAACTTTCACTTCCATACATTAGCGTCGGAACCAACACTCCTCCATGAAGCCTTCTTAGACACCTTCTGACTGTTCATAAACATGTGCAATGCTCCGTTTACCATGTTTCCAGCATTCACTCTCCTATCTATATTACTTTCACACTCTCCGTCTTTTGTAAACATGGATCCCAAGTATACAAACTCTTTCACTTGTTCCACTTTTTCACCTCCAATCATAATATTGCAATCGGTCATTCTATAATTTCATTCAAACACATTTGTCTTATTTACATTTCTTTCTAAACCTTCATGCATAACATTTACCATCTCCTGCAGCTCCTTTACCGACGACGCAAGTATCACCTGGTCATCAGCGTAGAGAAGACATTTGATGAGTACCTCATTTATTTTTAATCCACATTCACTGTCTTTCAGGTTTGTCAAGCAATTAATAAGCCTTTTCTAAATCTACGAAAGTGCAATAGACCTTTTGGCTTCTCGCCAAGCATTTTTTGGCTATGTATCGTAAAGAAAAGACCTGATCTGTACATCCCATTCCCTTTCTAAACCCTGCTTGTGCATCCCATACACTCTCATCTGTCTCTTTTATCACTTGTTCGATCAATACTTTCACATATAGTTTACCGACGACGCTGAGGAGGCTGATTCCGCGGTAATTTTTGCAGTTTTGTTGCTACCCTTTTCCTTAATATAGCGGCACGATCACAGCCTTGCTCCAGTCACCTGGTACTCCGCCGCTCCTCCAGCACAAATTGGAAAGGTGGTGCAACAGACTAGCTACTATGCCTCGCCCAGCTTTCAGCATCTCGACTGACACTATCATATCCTGCAGCCTTAACTAATTTGATACCATTTAATGCTTTCAAAATCTCATCCATGCTTATTTCATTTTCATCATCATTAAATTTACAAAAGTTCCTGGAACCTGGTCTAGTGTACCCTCTCTTTCAAATAAACTTTCAGAATACTCCTTCCATCTTTTCAACACACATTCTTCTACTTTTATAAAACTTCTGATTTGACTCAGCTCTTGAGGTCATGGATTTGCCTCGAGCTGTTCTTATGGATTTCCAGAAAAACTTTACATTTGACTGGAAATCTTCAGAAAGCCTCCTTTCAAACATATCCTTTCGTTCATCTTTCTTTCTGCTTACATCCTATACATAGTTCAATACAAATACTCTTCATATTTCAGTAGCACAAAATTTTGCTTAGTAAGAGACTCATAATAAACCTCAACTAACCTAATACTCTAAACCAAACTACTGTTACAATTTACGTACAGGACAACTGATAAATTTACAAAAAGAGAATAACCTCACCAATAATATCCATTTAAAAACTTCCACCGGCTCCTTCGTAGATTTGGCTTTGGTGGATTTGAATGCATTAGCAACATTAGTGTTCCATCTGATAGTCGATTGTAGGTTTTTACGTGAAACACACGAAGTCGTTCTCAAATCCCGAGATATTTTACACAAGCCTCGCAACAATGTTGACATTTTGAGTTTGACTACAAAAATAGCTTTTAATTTTGATTAAATTTATATCACCAATACATACAAAAGACTTAGTAAGTATTTTATGTAGGTATTATTTCTTCTTCTTAACTGTGTACTTTTACATAAATAAACCCGTCTGGTCTTAAAATTTTCTTTAAAAAATGTACTTAATTTTAGTTCAATACAATTTCATAAGCAGTTTTTTTTATTTTACAAGAATTAGAAGATATGAATAGATTCGTATGGTTTGAATATTTCGTCACTGTAATTGTAAATAAGTCGTTTGTAAACTTTCATGTTTTCAAGAGAAACATAATAGTACATTGTACATCGAGGGGAGAAAACGATCTATTAATATATACGAAACTCGAGCACAGAAATAGAACTTTCTCCCGAGTGCTTCATACTACACTTACCTACAAGGAAAATAAAATCAATAGTTATAAGCTTTCTCGTATTTGTCCCGAGACGTCACAGGAAGTAAGTTCTTTATGACTTGAGCTGTATTTTTTATTTCTGGTGGCGTAATAATTAAAAGCGTACTGATATATTATCAATTTAGTAAAAAACAAATCAATTGCCGCGCTTTTTATAGCAGTGCAGAGAAAGGTTGCCAATATTCTTTCATTGAAAATCCTGTACAAAAAAAATCCCATCTCTTTTTTCTAATTATTTGATATAAAACCTTTTTTGAAGTAAGTTCTGGAGCTGTATTTTTTGCATAGTGTAAAGAAAGCTATAGAGAGACGGTTAGCGTGGCCATATGAGACAAAATATTATAAACATAACCATAGGTATTGTATAAGGAACTCAGTGATACCATAAACCTTACCCTTTACCCAGCAACAGGGAGATTTAAGTACCACGCAGTTCCAGTGGAGCACAAATTACTAAGGCAAGAAGCGATATATAATACAATATTATATAAATTATTTTATATTCAATTGAGATACAAAGATTATAAATATTACGTAGCTAGCAAACTACGGTAACATATTAATTAAAGATCTATGGTTAATTATAATAGCTTAGTTTAGATCCTCGAAGGCTACAACAGATCAAGGACTCAAAAATGAAAACTTTACCTCAACCACAATCAACATTTATTAATGTAAATATTATATTATACTAGATCAAACAGAACAGAGATAAACATTTATTGCCACACTAGTTTATACTTCGAATCCTTTCGTTAGGTTGAAGAACTGTTCAGTACTGTGGTGAATCCTTACTTCAAAGTATTTCATGGCTATTGCTTTCAATAGGATTATCCTATGATTTCCAATCAATGTTTGGGCATCATTATTGTGCAGCTTTTCAAAAATAGAAATATCACGTACACAGCCCTAAAAACATGAAAGTATTAATTTCTGCATTACATTTTTCTCATTGTAGAAGCTGATACCTTCATGTGAACGCAATATAAATATTTTTTCAGCACGTTCGCATATTTTGATTACGCCTCTCGATGGATAGATCAACCCTCTATTATCTTTCTTGGCAATTAATCCAATATAATTATCCGATATTAAAGTTAGGAAGCATTTCTCACAGTTAATTAATTTTCTTGTTTTTTTAACAACAAATCCGGCTATGTACTCAATGAATTCTTATATATACGAAGAAAGTAGAGGAGTCTACAAGTAGTCATAGTCACTATCCATAACTGGTAAACTTTATGACTCCTAATTTTCTTTAGATTCAGTCGTATGCGTAAATAAATATTCTTTTCGTGCCGAATTTCACCGAACGTTAAAATGTTTGTTTTCCAGGGGGATGCAATTTCCTGAAGTAATATTTTTTATATCTCCGTGTATAACAGGCCTTTTATATGCGCTTTTAAATAGAATTAAATTGGGCTATTGTTAAATCCGCCTTTGGCACGAATAGAGCTAAAAATACATTCCAGGTGACTCTGGCTCATTTTGTACAAGGGCACAAAATTTAAAATCTTGGAAGTGATTACGTTTCGGTAATCCTTTTTCAGACTTCTTTTTTCTCAATACTTAAATAGAATCCAAAACCCTACTTTTCTATAAGACCATATTATTGGTGGATCTATTAATTTATTTTCTTAATATATGCTCCGCATTAAAATGTCTGCAGCAAATTTTGGAACTCTGTTTTGGAACCCATTGATATCGACCACATGTAGCGCTGCATTTTTTTCGTATATCAGGATAATACGGAAAACTGTAATATAAGATAAAATTTAAATTATACATATGCTTCATCGATCGATATATGTCCGTCCGGCCTTAATCAATATAATTTTCATAGAAATATTTCAGGCAATGTATTGGATTTAATATTAAGTAATACAAACATAGACGTTACAAATTTTTAATAAAGAGGACAGTTTTCATACTTGTTTGGAGCTAGAAGCGTCAGACCTCATGGTTCCATGTTTGAAAAGTAAGCTTAACTCGAAATTGGAGTTTTTTTAAGGCTGACTACGAAAAACTAAATAATGCTATTTTAAATATAGACTAAGAATAGTGTCTTTACTGGAGATTCCATTGACGGAATAGTTAACTTATTTAATTGGCACCTTCGCAAGATTATTGATGAATTTGTTCCTAAAAAGCAGTGCAGTGCTTCGAACCATTATCCTACTTGGTATAGCAGATCCCTTATACATATAACTATAGATAAACTTTCCACGCATAAACGCAGAAAATTGTACGATAATCCAAGGGACTACGACGAATTTTCTATTTTACGCGCTAGACAGAAATCAATACAAAAGAAATGTGAAAATTCATTTAAAGAAAATATGCAGCGATTGCTTAAAAAAGAGCCTAAACAGTTATGGTCGTATTTAAAATCATTACGGAACAATAATTCTGGGTATCCTAATACTCTTATAAATAACATCCTAATACTCTGATAAATCATACACCAACGAATTGGATTTCTGCACAGGTTTTAGTAATTATTTCCTGAGTGTATTTCAGGAACCAGCATCGTCGTATGATCATATCCTACAGACCTACTCTGAGCCAAGCGATAGTGTAATTAAGCTACATCTAACAGAAATGTCAGTTTTTAAACTACTTAATACATTAGACATTCACAAAGGCCCTGGAAGTGATGGTATACCACCACTATTTATAAAAAACTGTGCTTTATCCCTCTAGGCCATTGTGTGCTATCTGTATGTTATCTGTAAACAAATTAGGTAAATTTCCTGAGATATGGAAGGAAGCTAGAATTATACCGATTCATAAGGGTGGCTCACGTAGCCGTATAGAACACTACCGTCCTATTTCAATTTTAAATGTTTTTAGTAAAATATTTGAAAAAGCTGTCTACAAAGTAATTAGTGGAATAATTTTTAAATCAATTCCCGAGGAACAGCATGGCTTCATGAAAAAGCGTTCTACTGTCACTAATCTTCCAGTGTTTACTAACTATGTGTTCCGGACCATGGACGATGGAGAACAGGTGGATGTGATTTATACCGATTTTGAGAAGGCGTTCGACAAAGGGGATCATATTATCCTGCTCTATAAGTTGTATGCCTTGGGAATACGTAGTGACCTTCATAGATGGATAAATTCCTACGTCTCAATGAGGCGGCAAGCTGTTGTGATCGGGAGTGCATATAGTGATTACGTCACCATTAGCTCTGGAGTTCCGCAAGGTTCAATCATGGGTCCACTTTTATACAACGCGTATCTTTTTGATATAGGCAATTACGTTCTAAATTCTAATTATATAGTGTTTGCTGATGATAAAAAAATATTTTTGAATGTCAAAGGCATCGATGATTGTCATAAGATTCAAAAAGAGTAAAAAGTAAGTTGTCGCCAAGCACCTAACGGTGTGTTCCGGCAGCTGTCCTTGAGAGTCAGTCATTCTAGGTTAAGCCTGTTAACACCTTCGACCACATCATCACTTATCATCACGTGAGATTGTGGTCAAAGGCTTACATATCAACAATAAAAAAAAAAGTACTACGTACAACAGGAATGAGCTGTTGTCGCAAAATTGAAACCGAACGAGAGCTCAGAAATTCTACCTCTTATCCCTCTCTGGCAATGGTGACAATATTGAAATATGATTTAAGGACAATAATTTCATTTTAAAAATCTTTTGTATCTGACGTCAGCAGATCATTGCTTCAGATGGATTTTAATCGAAGATGCTAATGATAAACTTGCCCTCTGCGGCACTGTACATTTCCTGTTTTTGCTTGCTTTTCACACTCGCGTCATAGAGGTAGGTACTTACCTACTGGTCCTTGTGGTACACGACATGCAGTTGGACTGAGATAAAATTATGATAAACTACCTATTGTAGTATATTTCATTAAATAGGTAAGAAAAAACAGTTAAGTGTAATTCTAAATCAGATATTGGTAAATAAAACAGTCTTGTGAAGTTTCTGCCGCAAACCCAGCTTATTCCTTATATGTTTCATTGTTTCTAATCTTGCATTATGATTATGAGTTAAACTAACATTAGGATATTTAGGAAATCTGAAAAAAACAAAGATATTTTAATAGAGGAAGGAATAAGATATACATAGGTATTTAATTTATTTGTTCTTGAACTATAACTGGATAGTCTTGCATAGTCACCGTAATTCCTCACTAGCAAATTATGTTCAAAACTATTACCTGTGAAAAGATAAACCACAATCAGGATAATACTCACTACCGCAAGCCTCCACGACACAAATTCTCCCCATTTTTACTAAAATTCTTCAAAAATATCACGAAATCAAAAAACACTGCTTTATTAACGTCCGAGTCCGCAATTTCATGTGGGGTTGTCAAGTCAGGTGTCCGTATTTTATACAAATAAAAGGAAACCCATACGCCAATCGCAAAATTTTTGCGTTAGTATGGCTTTACACGTAGCAACAAATAATATGGCTTTAATATGTTGGTACAAACGTATTATTTATGTTTAGAAACATTTTAGAAGTAAATGTTTTTACTTCATTACATTACATCAATCGCATATTATTCGACATACAACGTAAGTTTAAATATTATAAATAAAACCGGCAAAAAACACTCACGTTGGGGATCGAATACGTCGACCCGGGTTTCGAGCATATCAGATACTCATCATCAGGGCGAGTGCACAGCTGCGTCTGCGAGCTCCCGACGGGCACTGCGGCGCGCGGCCCGCGCGGCTCGGCGCGATATCGGTGCCGGCGGCAGCGGGGAGCTGGGTGGGGGCGGAGCGAGCCCAGCGCTGCTGGTGCTTGGTGACGAGCTCCTAGCGTGCCCGGCGGAAGACGGTGGGCCTATTTCGTCGTCTGTGATCGCATCATCATCATCCGCACACGTACCGTGACAAACAGTACTGACCGTGTCGCATTCTAGACTGCCTAACATCTTCTGCGTTGAGGTGACATTAAGGGTAGGAATCCAGGCTGGTGGTAGCGTCCAACCCCCATCTCTGTTGAAATTAGGATGTCTGTTGATTTCTATAGCCTCACGTATTTTACGCGGTACATAAAACTTTTCTCTGGCTAATACGGAGGCTTTATCAAAACGAATATAATGATTGGAGTCCAAGAGATGAGCGTGTTCTGCGAGTGCTGATTTAGTAATGTCCATATTCTTAATACTCCTAATATGCTCGGTCAGTCTAGTAGCGATGTTGCGTCGAGTCTCTCCTACATAACTCTTGCCACAGTCACATGGTACTTTATATACGCCCGGTACGTTAAGGCGGTCTTTGTCCTTCGGTGAACGCAGCATCTGTCTTATTTGACCGGGTGGACGGAAGAACGTTCTGATATCATATTTCCGTCGCAAGAGATATCCGATTTTGTCCGTTATTCCTCTTACAAAAGGAAGATAAGCAGGAGAACGTTCCACTCTAGTTGGTCGCTTACGTTCACTTCTCTTTGCCCAGCGACAACATTGTCGCCAACTGTATCCATTGTCCTCCAGTACTCCTCTCACGTGCTGGAGCTCTTTTTCTATAAATGGAGGGTCACATAGCCTAAGAGCTCGGTCCATCAATGCTTTTGGTACGGAGGACAAATGTGCAGGATGATGATGTGAGCTAGCATGAAGATATCGATCCGTGTGTGTCGGTTTTCGATGAATCGAGTGCGTCAGACTGTTGTCTGGCATCCGGATAACACGCACATCTAAGAACGGCAATACCCCTTCCTTTTCTTCTTCCACGGTGATGCTGATCTTATGATGTAAATTATTGAGGTGATCCGTAAAACCAGATAATCCATCTTTGTCTATAATTGCGAAGATGTCAACTACATACCTCCACCAATAGCGCGGTTTTACGAGTGCGGTGCTTAGGGCCAGGGATTCGTACCATTCCATAAAAATGTTAGCTACCACTGGAGCTATAGGTGAGCCCATCGCTACTCCATCCACCTGTAGGTAGAATTCTCCTCTCCACACGAAGTATCCGCTCTTCAAACATAACGTTATCCACTCAATGTACTCAGTAGGTAAGGGTGAGTTCTGTATCATACAGCTTATTATTTGTATAGTTTCGTCTACGGGTACACTAGTGAACAAAGAAGTTACGTCGAAACTCACCATGACTTCGGTGGGTTGGATTCGCACATCTTCCAACAGTTGAACGAAATGCGTTGAAAATTTCACAAAGCTATTGCTCTGACCTGTGAACCTTAGCAGGACAGAAGCTAGGTATTTTGACAGCTTGTATGTCGGCGAATCTATTTGACTGACTATAGGGCGTAATGGCCAGTTTGGCTTATGTATTTTAGGTAGGCCGTAGATTTTTGGTGGTGTTGGGTTGTATGGACGCAGACGTGCTAACAAATCTATATCCGCATTATTGCGTAACAAGTTCACTACTTTCGTGGTAACTCTGGGTGTAGGATTATAGTTCACCTTCTTGTATATAGTGTTGTCACTCACCATTTGCGAGATCTTGTGTTCGTACGCCTCCGTATCGACAACTACTGTTGCGTTCCCTTTGTCGGCTGGTATCACTAAAATTTCGGTATTATTACGCAGATCGTGCAATGCTGCGAACTCACCTTTCGTAACATTACTTTTAGGTGCTTTAGATCTACGTAATAAGGACGAGATATCCTGCCTCATACATTCCGCGTCATTGTATGGGATTTTATTACGTACGATCGTGTCCTCAATACTAGTAATAATGTTCTCAACAGGAATCTTCTTAGGTGCTGGTGCGTAGTTAAGTCCTCGGGAAAGAACATTACATGCATTATCATCTAAGCGGCTTGTTGACAAGTTAACAACGGTCTCATTCTTCGCGTACGACGCATCATAATTTTTGTTGATATTTCGTGGGTAGGCGCAAGAACCGTCGCTCCACTGTTGCCGCTTGAGATATGATAACTTTTTGTTATGCCTCTCTGTAATGTTCAATCCGGTGATATTTGATCTACTGTACGACATCGCATCCAATACTTCCCATAGATCTTGTTGTAGTTTTTGCGATACTTGAAGATGCAAATCGTACATCTTTTTGTTGACGCACATTAGATGTCGTCGATTTTCTGCAATCACTTTACGAAGCAATTTCCCACTCACGACACGAAAAAATTGATCGTATTCCCGAATGCATTTCACTGGTTTTATTATTAGAAACTTAGGAATTACACCACTATCCCGACACTTCACTAAGAAATCTAAGCTGCACTCGAGTTTTGTACGTTTCAATCTTAATCGCGCGAACTCTTTAACTTTGTTAAGCCATTCCGTGCCGTAACGGTAAGCTATTTTTGAAATGAAATTCTCGTGAGTTTCACACATATTTAAATATTATAAATAAAACCGGCAAAAAACACTCACGTTGGGGATCGAATACGTCGACCCGGGTTTCGAGCATATCAGATACTCATCATCAGGGCGAGTGCACAGCAGCTGCTGCGTCTGCGAGCTCCCGACGGGCACTGCGGCGCGCGGCCCGCGCGGCTCGGCGTGATATCGGCGACGGCGGCAGCGGGGAGCTGGGTGGGGGCGGAGCGAGCCCAGCGCTGCTGGTGCTAGGTGACGAGCTCCTAGCGTGCCCGGCGGAAGACGGTGGGCCTATTTCGTCGTCTGTGATCGCATCATCATCATCCGCACACGTACCGTGACAAATCGACTTAGCTCTGGCAACTCTAGGTCACTGTTAGAACGAGACACAGGGTTCAGTGGTAGCCTTCTCACTTGGCTTCTTTTTTATTTTGCGCGCAACAAGACTCTTATGACCTTACTATATGGTTTTACCTTCTTTATTTTAGCTGCATGATGCACAGATAGAGCTCATTCCTTATGTACGTAGTACTTATGACTTCCATGATGTTCTACGAATAAACTTTATTCGTATTATGGTACTAGGTACGTAAACAGACTAGGTACGAACCTAGGAGGAAGTATCATAGATACTTCCTGGAATAGCTAGGAGCTAGGAGGTAGTATCATAGATACTTCCTCCTAGCTACGAACAAATACGAACATGAACAGGGTACACTAATTCGTCGAAGTTTCGAACTTCGGGTCCGAAAGAAAGGTATCTGCAAAACACGTATTGGTTCACTTTTGTTTAACTTCGTTCGTAGCATAGACTAGCAAGCATTTGCCTGCGTAGATTCCATAGAGAAAAGTAATATACCGGATATAGAGAGCCGCTTTACGTTTTTTTCTGCCAACCCTTTATGTCAAAAGACTGCTCTGATATCGCCATCCGGAACTAACGTTTACTCACACATGCACGACCAAGCATGTGTGTAATATGGTATTAACTACGCACACATACATAGGTTTTTACCTACTATAAGCTATGCAAGCCGCAGATATATTTGGTTTGTTATTTCTAAAATGTAACATGTTTTGTTAACAAAACAGTTCTGCAGGGTAAGAAGGTATTTGTTAGCAAAACGTGCTCAATGTTAGAAATAATATAAACATAGCTGCGGCATACACAATGCCACATGGATAGCCGATCAGTAGAGCATTGGATTGGCATAATTTCAAAGTCACTTAAGAGATAACAACCTAATTTTAGAAATAGTAGATACGTACCTTATATATTTTTACCATCTTTTATAATTAACTATAAAGCGATTACGAAATATATCTATACAAATTTAAGTGCATGGTTTTAAGTTTGAAATTATGAACAAGAAACAAACAACAAGTTATATTCAGATTATATTTAAAAAATATACCAATTATCATACAGTAAATATATTAATAGAAGTTGATAGTAGTTGAAGTTATTATAGTAGTTGTTTATTTGTTGAAGAGTTCAAATTATAATACGTGGCAATGCAGCTCCTCGCGTATGTAGTCCGATGCAGTTGTAGGCAATCTATTTTGAGGGATAAAAGAGTATCATGGACAAAAGAGCCTCGCCTGTGGAAGCTATCAATGTGGAGATATATTTAGAAGCTGACCCTGCCTGACTTCAAAATCAAAAAGAGTTTTACTAAATAACATTGTATTCATAAATATGAACACAAAAATTAACTATGCTTATTTTGTCTCGAATACCATATGAAATTTCATTTAAAATTCATCGATAATGTGATCATATCTATTTAAAATTATAATTTTCTAGAAAATTTGACTTCTAGGTACAGGGTGGTCCAGCCTTGTTAGCTTTTCCAGATATATTCTTCTAAATTACAGAGTAAATTGATTCTTGGTAGTGTGTGCTCCTAGGTTGTACAATCATCTACCAACATCAATACTGGAATCGGAGTGCATCATGTTGTTTAAGCGAAAATTGTTTAAATTTTTGGTATCTAAATGTTATTACACTACTGAAGAATATTTAAATGACAAATTTGCGTAAGCTATAATGAAAAATAAATAATAATTTGACAAATGTAATATAATATTAAAATGTGTAACTAGGTATTAATAATGTAATATAACTGACATATAATTTAATATTTGCTATGTATAATTGAAGTTTAGAATATAAATTTATTATAATATTATTATTAGATCTTGTATACTTCTAATTCAGTTATTCTAAATGTAATATTTGACATTATTTTCGTAATTGATCCAGTCACCTTTATAATTTTAACTTATAATTTTGCATACCATTATGGTGGAATGTGGAGGGCTATCTGTTTTATGTAATATCAATACAAATACCCATGTTCAAGCAAATAAATGAATTTGAATTTGAATTTGAATTTGTGGATAAAGAACAAAATCGTATGACAAAACACATGAAAAAAGCATGAAGTAAACAACAAGGCTTACGTTCACAAGAGGGACAAAGATTGGGAACTTTCAAGAGTAGTGATAAAGACCGGAAAATAAGCAGGATAAAGATAGTTTCCATTCTATGGATGGCTTATACCTCTATTTAGGCAAAAAATGTATGAAAAAACTTAATAGGACTAAGCTGAACAAATAGGCTTAGTATAAATGGTACATAGTTTTGCACCAAATATACGTATATATTTGTAAAAACATGCATAGTTTGGTTTTAACGAAGTTTTCCTAGAAGCAATAACAAAGAAATACGAAAGGCCCTTCTCTCTGAAGTAAAATTGTTCAATCCTGCCAGTCTGAAGTACTGAAGTCTTATACAGTCCACTCACGTAGGGTTTAGTTCCGCCCATTATTGTTTATAGAAGGAAGCATTTCTTTTCTGTAAAAAAATATTTTTTTTAATTGTGTCATTATTTTGCAATTAAAGCAGCCTTAATAAACTGATTAACTTTTCCAACCAGTCTCTCTAAAAGATTACGGACATGATCATGTACTGGTGGACATTGGGTCCATCCATAGGCAATATACATTATGGTCTTTCTTGTGTTCCATATGGAAACATAATATAGACGTTGACACTTAACATGTGACTTTTAAATATATAATATATTTGTATAATTATGCTGAAGTTTTGTGCGGCTGGTCTAGTCATGTTAAATGGTTAATTTATACTTATGGAAACCAGTGCGTAAGTGGTGGCCTCTAGATAAAGATTTGCAAAATGCTGCATTCTCAATGTAGCATAGGTCATTATTATACTGTTAAATTGATTGAGTTTCTACTGGTCGGCCCACCACAATATAGTGTGCAAATTGTACTGCAGTATAGCTTGAAACTCGATGTGGCAAGTAAAATAACTATCGGCAGGAGACATAATAACCAATGCCCCGAGCACAGAGAACTGTCAATCAAAATGGTGGCACTTCAATTAGGGTGGTGGAGTGACACTTACAGGTGGATAGATGGTATTCAGGAATCAGGTGTAGCATGGGGAACAATAACCAATATTAGATAAAATGGGAGAAATCAGGGGAGTCCTTTAGCAAGAGCTTGATAGGTCATAGTGCCTTATTAGTATCTATGTACATCATACATCTTATTAGTATATACCTATGTGGCTATGTGGCTTATGGAGCTTGTCATGTCATAACATAAAAATATACGTAATGTAGGTACTTTAATTTGCTACAAAACTACCTAATAGGTTCATTTAGTTCTTACTCTTGAGGTATAAATCAGAACCACTAATTTATTATGTTTCTTAGATTGCACAATAAAATGCACAGCGCAAAAGACTTTTTATGGTTATTTTCTCAATAAGTGTTAGTCTCCACTTTTCTACCACACATGCAAGTGCTTGAAATGATTGTAGGTAATCCCTTAAAAAAAAAACAAAGATTTTTGTAAATATAAAAATATATAAACTACACTTGACTTGCTGCATTTCATTTAATGTCGATATCTCATATTGCGTATAAATCAGTTTCATTACAATCATAATATATGTTAGTTGAAACGGAGCTCTTGTTCACTACCAGGAGATGCGACTATGTGCAAGTATTGAAGCTCACAAGGATCAAGAATGCATACAATAGGACAATGTACCTATTTGCGTAGATTTCTGCCATAGAGTGCAAAACTTTGTCGAAATGCTAGGCAATTTAGCACCAATATTATTCATTTACTTACTAGGATTAGGTGGATATCCTGAGGTAATTTTATAATTCGTATGCATCGTTTCGTAGGAAAACTTTAAGCCTTAGTATCGCTCTCGAGGAGACTTAGTGGCACAAGATCAAAATTCAAAGCAGGGCACTTAAATAAAACAAAATATCCGCAAGTTCCGCAACATATTTAAAAAAAAACCATTCGTTATTTTTGTCGCAGTATTTTATTTATTTATTTTATTTATTTTTATTTATTTTTATTTATTTTTATTTATTTTTATTTATTTTTATTTATTTTTATTTATTTTTATTTATTTTTATTTATTTTTATTTATTTTTATTTATTTTTATTTATTTTTATTTATTTTTATTTATTTTTATTTATTTTTATTTATTTATTTTATTTATTTATTTTATTAATCCACAGCTCTTAAAATTATATGTACATTACAAAAATACTAAAACTTACAGCCAAAAACGGACTAACATTTTATATGTATAAGGTATTACATTCAACGTGTTAAATAAACAATACTAATGAAGTTTACACTATACGACAATACATAGTATACTATCTGAGCACATTTGTATAAGGGTGTGTATGAGAGTCTATGTGAGTGTGTGTGTGAGTGTATTTAAGTATAGAAGGTGAATTTGTGGTGTGAAAATGCATGAGTGTGTATCAATGATAATGTAATTTAATTTAATTTGTATCTATTGGCCTTTGTTCTGCAAAACGTGTAAAATTAATTTTCTGAACGCTTGTCTGCTAGAGCAGAAAATGTCGGTGGTATCAAACATTTTATTATAAGTTCTAAGGAGGCGGCTTGCAACTGCATTATTTGTGTAATTAGTTCGAGTCGGGGGTGTAGAAAATAAATTGGTATGTCGAGTACGGATTCTTGGGACGCAAAATCTTAAAATAAGGTTGCTTAGGTCAATACTGTCAATTTTACTATTACAGATATTGTACAGAAACATCATATCTAATAAAATTCGCCTGTCTTCTAAAGATGCTATGTGATGAAAATTACAAGAATCAGAGTAGTTATTAAGTTTAGTGAATGTTCTGTAGTTTAAATGTTTTAAAAAAATTATTTGTATTTTCTCTATTTCGTGAATGTATGTTACATAATGGGGGGTCCATATATTACTACAATACTCGAGTACAGAGCGGACGTATGAGAAGTAGAGCGTTTTAATACAAGCTGTGTCAGAAAAAGGCTCACTAACTCTTAATACGAAACCTAAGGATTTAAAGGCTTTGCTAACCATACTCGTAATATGCTCGGAGTAGTCGAAATTCGAATTTAGAATTATTCCTAGGTCTTTAACTGATTCCGTTTTACGTATAGTATTATCATTAATTTTATATAAATATTTAATAGGATTTAATTTGCGTGTAAAACTAATTTGTAAACATTTACTGACATTAATATCTATGCGGTTATCTTTGTAGTATATATTTAATGCATCTAAATCTTTCTGTAGTTTAAGACAATCATTTAAGTCGTTAACTTTGAAATAAATTTTTGTATCATCTGCATACATTAGGAATTTTGAGTGTTGAAAGCACTTTTTTATATCATAAAGATATGCTGCATACAGGAGAGGTCCTAAAATTGATCCTTGGGGCACCCCGGATGTGACGCCAGCATAGTCAGATCTATAACCACCCACAACAACTGCCTGGTTACGATTTCTAAGGTATGAAGTAACCCACCGAAGTAGATTCCCGTGTATTCCGAGCTCCCGTGTATTACCAGGGCCAATTGGCCAAAAGTTACATTTCTTTTGACAAAAAGATATTATTTTCAAGTAAAGTATTTTTATTTATTTATTTAAGTATATCTGTAATAGTATTAGTATTCTTCATACACACCCGTCTGTTAAGGCTACTCTTGACCTATCCATTGTCCAGAACCGCTCCAATGTTGAGTTCACCGACGAATTGCATAAAAAAATGTTTCTTCACGCATTGTAAATTTACGTTTCTGTCATTCAGTCCTTTATATCTTATTCACATGTTCAAAGATCTCAGGACCCTTTCTCGCCTTATTCACACCACATTACTTTCTTAACACTCTGTCTTACAGAGTTACAAACTTCTATAAAGCGCTCAGATCAACTGCATTTAAAATTATTCTACTTTCATCCTCCTTTTACAGTAGTCTTTCACTGCGACTGTGGCACAAAAAAAGTCATGATTAGTGATGAAATAGCGAATTTGACGACAAAAACCTATACTTAAACTAGAGTCAGCAATAGTACTGCTCTACGTAGTACCAATCGTGCTTTTATGGACAAAGCCATAACAGACGCTAGGTTCTATGTAATTTTTATTCCATTTAAGAAAACACAGAATTGAATAAATTAAAAGTAACATATCACGCTGTTACTAATTATTCTGAAAATTAACGACAACAGCCTGCAAACCACACAAAATTATAAATACACGAGAGCGTCAATAGTTACGCTAAATGTAACTTTTCGTTAACGCTGATTTTGCCTTTAATGTCTGTCATATGTTACCATTGACAATTTGACTTTGACATAAATATAATCGAATTACGAAGGAGATGATGATGAAGTTTTTTTTTTTTTGTTCTCTCGGAGTCGGGATTTGGTGTTGCACGAATTTGATGAAGTTGATTGTTCTGTCATCTAATGGTTATGTATGGGACTAGATAAATCATTTCCGACGGCATTTTTAGAGGGTGCTATTTACCAAAAATCACGGAAAATCCGACTTTTCAGGGAAGCGTCCCGAGCATGGTAGATTCCATGGAAGTAATAAGTACTACGTACAACAGGAATGAGCTCTATCTGTGCATCATGCAGCTAAAATAAAGAAAATAAAACCTTATGGTCGTAAGAGTCTTGTTGCGCGCAAAATAAAAATGAAGCCGAGTGCGAAGGCTACCACTGAACCCTGTGTCCTATTCTAACAGTGACTTAGAGTTGCCAAAGTTAAGTTGATTTCAGTCCTTTCGTTGTTTGTAGAAAAAATTGCGATTAATGTATTGTAATAAAGTAAAAACATTTACTTCTAAAAGCTTTCTAAATATAAATAATAATTTATTACCGACATGTTAAAGCAATATTATTTGTCGCTACGTGTAAAGCCTTACTAACGCAAAAGTTTTGCGATTGGCGTATAGGTTTTCTTTTAAAGACGTTTAAAAGAATGGCCCCGAGTTTCTTACCCGTTCTTCTCGCAGTGGCTCTATAATTTTATATTGCTGAACGTGGCAGTACAATGTAGAATATTTCAATATTAAAAGTTGTAATTGACCTTCATAAGAGCGTCGTAGACGCCTAAATTGAATAAATGATTTTGAATTTGAATTTGAATTTTATATGTATGAAATACGGCCACCTGACCTGACAACCCCACATGAAATCGTCGACTCGACATTAATAGCAGTGTGTTTTTTGATTACGTGATATATTTGAAGAATTTTAATAAAAATGGGGATAATTTGTGTTGTGGAGGCTTGTGGAAGCGAGTATTATCCTGATTATGGTTTATCTTTTCACAGGTAGTAGTTTTAAACATAATTTGTTAGTGAAGATTACGGTGACCATGCATGACTATCTAATCCTTTTTTATTTTATTGTCATGAGGAAAATGCATTTACGCATACACACCCGCCAGGGAGCAGGTGGTTATGTCGGACTCAGGATCAATATGGACCCCACTATCGACTAAAAACCTCATGGTGTTCCGTCGTCATTAACTGGCGGCAGGGGCCCCGGAGTCACTCGCAGTCTCATCCGCAGCCCCCATCGACGTCGCTGCCCGCTTAAGCGGGCCCAGCCTCTGGGAATTACTCCCCCCCAATGTGCCGCTTTGTGGGATACCCACGAGGGCATCCTCACCTCATGAGGACCTAACCCTGATGGGGGGTACCAGCTGTCCCCACGGCCGAGCCACGACCTCTCGTCACCGACCATTATTACGATGATGGCCGTCAAAGAGAAGTCGGCTCACTTTTCAATCCTAGTTCAAGAACAAATAACTTAAATAACTATGCATTTTTTATTCCTTTCTCTATTAAAATAACTTTTTTTCAATTTCAGATTTCCTAAAGATCCTAATGTTAGTTTAACTCATAATGCAAAATTAGAGTCAGTGAAACCTATAAGGAATAAACTGGGTTTGCGGCAGAAACTTCACAAGACTGTTTTATTTAACAATATCTGATTTAGAATTAAACTTAAATGTAAACTTAACTATTTCTTTCTTACCTAATTAATGAAATATACCACAATAGGTAGCTTATCGTAATTTCATCTCAGTCCAACTACATGTCGTATACCAAAAGGATCAGTAGGTAAGTACTTACCTAAATGACGCGAGCGTAAAAATGCAAGCAAAAACAGTAAATGTACAGTGCTGCAAAGGGCAAGTTTATCAGTAGCATCTTCGATTAAAATCCATCTGAAGCAATGATCTTCTGATGTCAGCTCACAAATATTTTTTTATACATATTGTCCCTAAATCATATGTCAATATAGTCACCATCGCCAGAGAGGGATAAGAGGTACAGTTACTGAGCTCTCGTTCGGCTTCAATTTTGCGACAACAGCTCATTCCTGTTGTACTTAGTACTTATTACTTCTATGGTAGATTCCGAATAAGATATTTTTTTAAATCGGATTCGTATGATTTGTACATTTTCTAAATATGCCATTATAATTTATTCATATTCAAAGTAGAGTTCTAAATATGCAGAAAGAACACGAATACTTAGAGGATGCAAATGTGAACAAAGAAATTTACGAAAATATTTAATACGAGTATCTGACTTCTACAACAGTAGCGACAGCTCTCGCTGATCCATAACCACATAGGACTCTCACTCTTACTATGTGAAAATGTTATTTACCGGGAATTAAGACTTACAATTGATTGAGCGTTCTCAGAGTAGTTTGGGAGATTCCAGGGCACGATTTGTGATGAACGATGCGTTCCGACCATAGAATAAATGAAACAACGAAATTCGTACCACAAATTCGATTTTCGTTGTCTAAAATGTCTCCCGTAACACGAAAACGAAACTTCGTCGAATTGTAGTAGTGGCCCAGAAGAGAAGACATCCGTCCCCGGGCTGCACGCAGCAACTAACTGTTGAGTGATTGAGTATGCCCGTTTAAACGAATACGTTGATTACACTTATAGCTTTGTATAAAAATATTAAGTGAGTAAGAACGGGGGTTTTTTTGTACACCTCTCTACTTGATTTTTAATACGCTGTCTTCTTCATAGGATGTTGCTTATCACGTCCATGTTCAAGAACAAGTTTTGCACATGGCTAGTGAAATAGACTGGTCACTAATGTTGTAACAATCGATGACCGAATGGCGATATTTGATTCAATAATATATCAGCATTGTCATCGGCATCGGCATCGGCCGATAGATTGAGTTTGATCAACACCTTCCAAAGCCTGACCAAATAATTCACTGACAAAAAGGTTAGATAGGTACTAGCCAAAAAATAGTCTATCGATTGTATAAAAATAAGAGAGGTAAACATATGTAATGTACCTAATAATTTAATGCTATTCTTACCATTTTAACAGAACAGTCAAATACCTAATTTCCTAACGGTAAGTACTATATCCTTACCTTCCGAAGTCTTTTAATAGTAAGAAAAACTTGTGGTACGGATCCTTGTCAAAATTTATGCATTGTGATTTTAGTTTTATTTTTTAAAGAACATAGTAACCAACCAGAAAGAATAATAAAAAATCTAGGTTCGGGGCTAGGCGAGCTGGAAGGGGGCGGCTTCACACCGTATAATAAGCCCGTCCATCAGACGAATCCACCGATGTACCTACTTACCTTCGTACCTAAAGTGCGGATAACGCCAGACCTGGTAATACTATAAAATAAAATGTGTAATAGTAATACATACTTTCCCCTGTATGGGTCCGTTCTTGCTTGTTTGAAAAGTCACGTAGATTTTTTAGTAAACTAATTTGTTATTACTTAGTAATTTATCTCTTAAGCTCCTACAAAATCGTACCTACCTATCTACCTACTTCTTTGCCTACTTCAGCTTGAATTTGGTATCAGACTATCAGATAATCTCAGAATCAGAATCTATCAAAATCTACGAGTGACAATTCTCTTTCAAACATGAAAATATTAGTCATTCGGTGGGAATTGAATCCGATACGATACAATTACTAAACGAAGAAAGGACCTATATATATATACCTATATGAATAATATTATTATTAAGTAGGTATTATAGTATAATGTTCCTGTAGTCGTATGAACAATATTACCACAAAATGTCGTTTTGTTCACTAGGACAAGTTATTTTCTCAGTGTTTATTTACTCAGTTCGTTTGATATCTTATATTTACAAAGATAACGTTGTAATACCTATAATCGATACCTAGTTCCAAATCACCGCGGCATGGAACACGTCATTAGTAGATATTTACATTATATTGCCAGTACGTAATATTTTCCCTGATAGAATGGCATTTTTTTTAACATTTTAAGTCCTACAAATTTATAAAGATATTGATAAATGATTGTTTAGTAACTGATTAGTGTTTAATCACTGGAAACAAGCATATTCTTAATCGTGTCCGTACAATTTTAAATTTCGTTAAGTTAACACTCCATTACACGCACCCGCATTAATTAGGTACTTTATTTCAAGCGCGGGGCACCACAATGACCACAGTACCCCATTTTCATATGACTTTTTTATACTTTATAGAATTTGTATGAAGAAATGTTGTATTCATAATTAGCGTTCGTTTATGCTTAAAAATGCAACCAACAAAGTTACTTCACTGTCGCAAAATAAAAGGCAATACAAAAATATATAGTCTTTACACATTGGATAAGTAATTTTTGTTTGGTTCAATAGTTGATTTTAAACAAACTGTAGGTCACATTGATGTCTCAGTGCGAGTATAAATTGTTATGATATGATATATGTATATAAAGATTTTAAAAAGAAAACCGATTGTTATAGATATTAGACACAGCTATTGAAGGAAGTGACCCCTTTGGTGCAAGATTTTAGACTTAACAAGCGCATATTTATATATTTACAAAAGAACGAAAAGAAAAATATAGTCATGTGAAGGAATTGAATCCGCGCCGTCCATCCCTAAAGCTGGGGTTCGCTAAATTAACATAACACATAACTAATAACACTAATTGGTCCTCTCGTTGTAATTTGCTTTAAACTTGTTAACGATAACGCAAAAATACGTCGTATAATTTTAATATTTTGATTTTTGCAATAACTCATTCTTCGCTGATTAGGATTACATTACAAAATTAAGAGAAGAAAAAAGGGTTCAAATCCCGCACATGACCATAATTTTTCCTTTCGTTATTTTGTCAAGAGCATATTTATTTCTGGAGCACAGTAGTGCACCACGCGTAAAATTATTATAAGATAAGATTAAGGAATGGTTACCATGAAAATGTAACCTTTACCTACGTGATAAACAGCTAGTGTAAAAGCACATTGCATTATAAATAAGTACCAATGATTATAGTCTCCCATTCGTATGAGATATCAATAAAACGAACAACTAAATGTGTGTTCTGGCAGCTATCCTTAATAGCCAGTTCCTGGTCTTGGTTTTTGACCCAATCATCACTTATCATCAAGTGAGATAGTGATCAAGGAAATAGCCAGTATAACTCAGCAGTAAAAGTCTAAATACACCATAGCCTTTATTATTTATTACCATTGATAGTATCATCAACAATGAACACCAAAAATTACGAGTACTAAATGCTGTGAGAATTCCTCTGGGTGGATGGGAGAAGAGGGCATTATTTAAACCCTCATGCTTTGACTTCTTTGCGTCCTCGGAGAGTGAGGTTGCACTTCCAACCAGTTATTTTCGCTTACTCACGCATTTATGGACATTTATAGACGAATAAAGTACGTACCGACCACACCCAATAACAGACGTTTGAATGACGTCATATCTAGGTGAATAAAATAGCATTTTTTTTTCATATTTGAAGCAGCTATGAATTAGTGACAGTGACAATGAATTGCCGCTACCACATGAGATCTATGATGCAAACACCACCGTGCACCTGAGTTTTAAGAAAAGTGTATTTAAACATGATGAAATTTTGTACGCATGACTCCAAACTTACATAATATCTATGCTTCTGATTTGCCAGTTTTCCATAAAAATATGTATTTTCTAAATTCGTAGAAATTCTAAGAAACTGTTTAGTATGTGAATTCTTATTTTTACATATAGAGATCAAATAAAATGAAAATCTGCCAAAGCATAGGTATTAGGTAGGGTTAGTAGGCATTATTGTTGCATAAGTATTAGATAAAATGACATCCATTAAAAATGTCAGTGAGTTGAAACGCTTGGTATTTTATCTTTGAATGCCCATCAATCACATTCCTACCCTTATCCCAAGTTTGATCAACAATATTATTATTAGACGAATAGATTACCAACCTATTAAGTGCTCGTCATGCACCTCGTAACGACGTCATTAAACGACGGATAAAGTACCTGACCTATAAAGTACCAAACGTGGACGTCGTGACGTAACGATGTCCTTAAAAGAAGAATCAAGTACCAGTCATGGACGACACAATATCTACATCGTAACGACGCGCGACGTTATTAACAGACGAATAAAGTACTGATCAATAAGGAACAGATTACCTACTATGTGCCAGACACGGACTCCGCGCCATGACGACGGACGTCTTAATGTGAATAATTAGCTATCTTCAAACCAAACAGCTGTTTTTTTGGTACTTGGGAGGTAGTGAAATCGAATGTCGCTAATAATCGGTTTAAAATTTTCCTTTCGCTTTAATTTTGTAAACTAAGTAAGTATGTTTCTTTTTAAAACATTGATGTAACTAAGTTTCATATAATGAAACTAGTAAAATATGAAATAAATGAAGTGGTAATGAAGATTAAATGATGTTTACTGGTAACATCTCATCAGCTTTGGTAGTGCATGTTCAGTCCACAGATTACTATCGTTTATTTATTTCAGTTCATGTTCATTTGCTGAGCCGGCGGCGGCAGCGTGGTCGTGGGTGCTTAGCGGAATAAATTGAAGAGCGAGTACATTAGCTAACTCATCATCATGGTCAACGCAGACGCAAGTCTGTCGGTATGTACCTTTTGTCTAATTTTTAACTCTTCTACTAAATTATTTAAATTTTAGGTGAGGTCTGCCATATGTTTAGGAATATTCTTGTGATTATTACAATTGGGCACCTTCGTTTTTATGGAATTCGAACGATTCAATTACTTATATAAAATAAAATAAATATGTATGACTTATAAATTGTTAATGGATCTTATATTTTTGTTATTTAATGCGAATGCTGGCCATTTTAGCGAACATTTTGTCGTTCTGGTACCTAACTTAGTGCCTACCTCCTTTTAATATTTTTTATAGTACAAGAAATTTGTAGAATACTCTGTATATTAACCTAAAATATAGGTTCATGAATAGTGGACGTGTTAATAATGGTATGGGTTACGTTATTTTTGTATATTTTGATAGTAATAGGGGTGTCATATGTAACCATGTTCTATATTTAAAGATAATGAACAATATTGTTTTAATGTCGCGAATTTTATGAACACGTTTTAACTATAAGCCCGATCACTTATACCTATTTTACTTTATATAACTATGTAAGCGAATAAAATGTTTAATTTTTGAATTTCACACCGAAGGCGTGCATTTTAGCTTCTCGTTATAGGTATCCTTTTTTTTCGTAGGTTATGGATTGTGTATAGTAGTTAAGTATGATTAATATGTGTTTATGAGCACCAAGGCATTTACGTAGACAAGAGTAGGTAGTTGCTGCAGATTACGCTCAAATGGGATTCCTTGGCATAAACGTACTCAACCGAAATGTAGGATAGGTATGCTGTACCATTAAGAGTATTCACAAGAAAGGTTGGCGTCAGAGACGCTGCTAGTCATAAGAACGAAGCTTAAACTTTCTGTAATGTTTAGGTTATCGTGTGCTTCTTTGTAAGACATTTTATGTATTTCAAATAAAAGTAGAAAATACGTATCTATATTGTATTTAAATATCTCCTAGTTGTATGTTATTTTAAATACTTTACGTGAGGTATTATGGTAATTTATATTATTTCAAAATCGTATTTGATGACGATGCGATTTTTGAAACGTTTTCGCCTTGGGCACTGTCTTCCTCTCGTCAAGTTGAACTCTGTACGTCAGAAATAGTCTTGACTTGTCATCTGTAGACTCGTATGGTTGGCTTGAGCTCATACTCTCATAATGGACCTCGTGGAGCCACTGCTCCATGCAGGTTTTTCTTTCTTTAAACAACCTCAACACGCAGTCTTTGTTGCAATGTAATAATTATGTTGCGACTTTTCTTATTGCTTCTACGGCCTTAATTGGGCTTCAACGCTCAGTTTCTCTCGGCGATCTCGGATGCATACCCTAACAACGCACGTGGCTGCGATGCGAGTACCTAACACGTCGTTTTGACATAGGTACGTGCAGGGGCGCGATCCCGTGTAAGTAAACATGAGTTCTGTGGTACGACGAACAGCTCCCATCGCTGTCATGAGGTCCCTGGCGAGTGATTGGTGATTTCCCGCTATGTTGACGAGGTCAAGGAGTACTCTTGTAAGTTGCAACATGGATTGATAAATGGCTACAATCTCTTTAGTGGTAAATCTTAGTTTAGCCCTAATTTGCTCATAGAAGGTAATAGCGATATAGATGTGCATGACGAAGCCAGTCTACACTTCTTTAAGGTATTTGCCTGATTTAGATAGGACAATCACTAGCTCTTTTCTAATATACTGGAAAGTACCATATCCTCAGATTTCCATTAAATAACTATACCTATAAATATGTATTAAAGAACGATACATTTTCTGCGGTTTTCTGGGATACATCAGTTTTATTCACCTACCGTCAATTTCATGCATTTCTTAGTGTCATATTAGGTACTTGGTCAGGTCAGAAAAATGACTAGGAATGCCTTGCTGCTCTCGTTGCGCTTGGCTTTGTTACGCTCAAAGTTTAAAAGTCGGCCGCAACGTGGAACAGCTCTGTCCCCTTAGTGCCTTAATAACCTTTATAAAATACCTATAAAGTGCATAGAGGGCTTTACTTTTTCAATTAATGTAAGATATTATGAGCCGGAGATAATTGATTAGCAACAGGTGGACATTAGTTCTGATACCTGTTACTGATAAAACATCGATAATATGAATAACAACATAATCCATGTGCTATAGTAATTCTTAACGACAAAATTAGTTGTGTTGATAATATGTATAGTGTGCACAGGTACAGTGTGTGGTTATAGGGGATAGTAACGATTCTTGATGGAGCATTTGACGGTAATGAAATGATATTTAATTGTTTGTAAGATGAAATTAATGACTTTGGAAAGGCTTGAATGTGTTATATAATTCCTGGAGCATAAGTTGAACAATTTATTGAGTTCACATCTATATATATACCAAAGAAAAAGAAAAGATGCCACAGTGTATGTCAAAAACTGGATGATAACACTCGTACCATGTAAAATACTGGCAGAACTTATATGTAAGCTAAAGGATTATTTAAATTATATGAATAAGTGTTTATGAAACATGGATTTGTTAATGTTAAGGCCACACAGTTATTCAGCCAAACACGCAGGTGATCTTTATAGCAGTATGAAAAAAACGCCCTGTTCGGGTTCTGCTGATCCACGGGCGGTTTATTAGGTAAACCGCGCTTTTAGGGTTTCCAGCATGCACGAAGACAATGATCTAAACCGCGGAACTTTAAAAACCACGTCTTTATAGGCGCTAAACGTAGGTATGGAGTACCTACCAGTATAAAAGCGTGGTATCACATTTCTAAGAGATTTGTGGCAGATTTCCGAGTTGGTAGTTTTTTATTGTACCTACTATGATAAAATTTGAAAATAGCTGCCAATGGATTTAATTGCATAATTATGTATGACTGAAAATACAATTTTGTTTTTGGGCAGTGGCAAAAGTGGCTGGTACAAACAAATGACATAAAGCAACTATGGGCTGCGCAACCGACGTACCTTCTATCACAGGCAGTGTACCTTCTGGCGGGCCTTGTCACCTTAGCACATGGTAAGAGAACCTCAACCTATTTTAAGTATAAGGAATTCTATATTGAATAATATCTACAAAATATTACCAAAAAGTACCTATACATAGAATTTTACGTAGATTTTGTACCTAATCACGCTCATTGTCTGTAAATTTTTATCATCTCGATGGAAGATCGTGTACGCCTCTGTGATAGATTTCTGGGGATCTGGAATTGCGGAATAAATCGTAATCGGTTGGTTAGTTACACATTGTGAGGTCTTGCGTTATCATGAAGCTAAAATGACAAAGATTTATTGACAACTTTGGTTTGCTTACATGAGAATTTCAGCATCATTATCGAAATAGTTATACTTCACCTCTGCTGTTATTGATATTACTCGTATCTTCATCATTAATAGCTGGAAGACGTCCACCGTCGAAAAAATGCCTCTCTCAGGGGTTTTCTACAATCCCCACGCAAGCTGTAATGTCTGCAATGACATGTACGTTGTATATATAGTAGATACAATACGTACGTACTATATCCAACACTACAGCTACAACAATAAAAGCATTTAGACAACCTATTTTGTTAATAAAGGCATACCGCCGCCCAGTAAAAAAGATGTACCTTCCTAATAGGTACTTTACTTAATTTATAGTCATACCATGATGTCAATTCCACGGTTTTATAATGTTATACGATTACTTACCTTATAATCGTTATTATTTGCTTTAGTGTCTGATCTTCCTCGTGGCTCTTCAAGTGGAAGTAATCCCTCAAGAAAGTCTTAAATCAATTACGCGCAGTACTTGGTTAGCCGTAACCTGTACCTAGGTATCTTATCTGTTGGCACAAACGAATGCTTGAAGCTTCGACCATTTACCAAGATAGAAAAGCTCAAAAATTTAATAAAAAGCAGTGTCATGCTAAGTATATCATCATACAAATAATATGTATGTATACATATTATATCAACATTGAAAAAAGTTGTAAAAATGTATCATGATTTTTTTCTGATTTATTCTTACTTATAATATCACAGTTTTTTTTCGATTTTATGTGATCAAAGGTGGTAAACAGGTTTAATAAAAAAAGAAAACCGGCCTACACGACGAGCTGCCAGAACGCACAGGCAACGGTAGGTGCTCGGCGACAGATTTTCTACTTGAAGAAAATGCCCTATACCTACTCTACGAATAAATATGAACCTATACTAATGCAGTGCCCTGCCATCATGGATAATGCAGGATTAATTTTACTTCAAACATTTTTTAGTACAGTCGCCTGCAATAAGATGTATACACTTCGTCATTTTCAAAATAATGCAATGTTACTATATTCTTAATAATCTTAGCTTACATAAACATGAATAAAAAACCACAAATTATTCTTTGATTTTATGATACTTCTGTGAACAGAGAGAAAAACAGAAATTATTGCCACAATTTTGAAAATTACAATGTGTACTTAAGTATACTTTTTATTGAAGGCGACTGTACCTACTTCAAATGCCTAATAATAATCATAACATGGACATAATCCATCACGGATTTGGGCATTAATTTCAAAGTTTACTACTAGTCCCTTATTCCATTTTCAATATTTATTTCGTCCAAACACTTCCATAACTATATAATACCTATATCTCAACTGCTTTTGACAGCAAAGCTACATGTCTGTAATTGTTTTATACGTTTATACATGTTTGAGCACTATGTTACAAGTTTGTACCTAACCGATGCAGGTCGAAGATCGGGTTAGTGTTAGAATAAGCTTATTTTATATTTCAGCTGTACGTAAAGGCGGCAGATGGCCGTACTTCTGGCTGGGCACGGTCCTTCACGGACTTGTCACCGATAACTTCTGGCATTTTGTGCTGCCAGACTATGATAACTTCTGGCACTCACAGACCCCTGTAATGCTACTGGGAGGGAGGTTGCCTCTTCATATTATATTTCTGTGTAAGTATGCCACTCTATTTCGAGCGTTAACTTTTATAAGAATGTTTACAATGTTTTCTACTTTGATGCCCATTGCCCACCAACCATCTCCTGCTTATACTCAGAAAAACAAAAATTGGAGAATATATTAAAAGAAGAGAACAATGTGTACAGCTGTACAGCTAGCTCATAAAAGATCATAGCTGACTCTTTGCAATGCGAAATATACTTATTTACCATTCATTTAGTTCTGTGTTTACCTGCTAAACCTTTACAAGACTGACCTTATACCCTATGTACCTACATGACATAGGGTATGAGGTCATGACTAAGACTTTTGGAAGCATATAGGTTCACCGTTTATTCACGAAGACGGGGCCCAACCTCTGTAAATTATTGATGCACATTTATATGGGTAGGTCTTGTTTGGTCACAAACTGTGGATGCTAATCATTTAAACAGTAAACCCACTTGGGTAGTCATCATACACTGATCAAAAATCATATTCTTTGGCATCATAGTATATGTATATATATGCAAACAAACATACCTATTGCAGTGTGGAAAATACAATACTTGATATGGGATATGATAATATAGTCAAAAACGTTTTCTGTCAATTTCAATAAGTTGTGAAAAGTTTGATCTTGTGGTTATTTGCATTACAGATCCAGCATTTTTATACCAAGCTGCATACGCTATTTCTAAGCTCAATCTTCCTCGCTACGCCGAGTCGTTTGCTGTCGGTCTAGTAGTGGTTCTGATCGACATCCCGTACGACATAACTGCTGTGAAGTTTGTACATTGGACCTGGCACGACACAGACCCTAATATATTCGACAGGCACTATTGGGTGCCGTGGAACTCTTATTACTTTCACGCTGCTTTTGCAACGAGCTTCCATTACATCTTCCACGCAAGTCGGAGGTGGTTGGCCCCTAAAGTAAGCCAATGGGAGTCTGCTGGGTAAGGATACAAGCTTACCATGCTATTTACTACAGTTCAATAACTATTTTTTTAACAATAAATAATGTAAGCTGTGATAATGTAGGTAGATCAGAACATTTAATCTATTGTGTATATGTCGGTAAGTTTAAAATTACTCGTAGTTTTGGAGTATTGTACCCGGTATGAATTCTGTTAGCAATGAACACACAACATAACACTTAACTAACTTATTTCTCTGTAACTTTTTCTTTGTGTGTCAAATAAAATTATTTTTCTTTCTTCCCTTCTAACATTAAATAGTATCTGCATTTACCTAAAGGTGTGCTCTATTACCAAATGCTTGCCAGAAGTGTTCACGCTCGTGAGCAACAAACAACCTAAATGAAGCTTCACAGGGTACTGCATTTTTTTTTATATCTGATAGGCTTACCTTTGACCACTATCTCACCTGATGATAAGTGATGATGTGGTCGAAGATGTTGTTCAGGCAAGCCTAGAATTACTGGCTCTCAAGGACAGCTGCCGGAACACACCGTTAGGTGCTTGGCAACAGATTTTCTACTTGAGGGTGGAAGCTAGCCAGGTGGGCATTCGGTAAATGATTTACCTACATGCAAATTTTTCACCATGAACAGCACTTAACTCGGCTAGATTAAAATTTTAAATAAATCAGGTGTTGGAAGCGAACTAGATATATAAGGTTTTGTAAATTTGTATGGTTTCGGTTAAAATTTTTGAAAATATAGATTTTTTTAAATATTGAATTTAAAGCAATGATGGCTCAGTGGCATTAGCTATGGACTACCGCGCAGCAGGTCCATGGTTCGAATCCCGCCGCGGGCTTGATCTTCGTCGCATGGTGGAAGGGCATTTTGCGAATGCCCGCCTGGCTAGCGACCACCCTCAAGTAGAAAATCTGCCGCCAAGCACCTAACGGTGTGTTCCGGCAGTAGTCCTTGAGAGCCAATGAAATTGCATGCACATGAGACTTAACTACTATGTCTCAAGGTGACGGGCGCAGTGCAATTCATGACTTGTGCCGAAATGCATCTGTTATAGGCAGAGGTTAGTCCGCTTAACATCAGGCGAGCCTCAAGCTTGTTCCGTCTCAAAAACATAAAAACATTAAAAATAAAATTAGTAAATATTATAATGACTACTTTATTTTTATATGAATCTCACTAGATTGAATGTTTACCCATCATATTTTTCTAGCAAAGGAGCGGAGTTGAAGTCGCTTATCGTCGCCTCGCTTCTGGGCATGCCTGGGGGAGTACTTTTGTTCATACCAATATACCATCCTCTGCACGATGTTCTAAAGATTCACTCGGAAGTCACCTTCTTCCTGCTGTTTGCTATCTACGCGGCCTTCATAATCCACGGACTGTTGAATGAGAGAGAGAAATCTAAAGTCAGGTGAGAGGTTTATGCTATTAATGTATATTAGATACTCAAAATTGTAAAACTGAAACTCGAAACATACACAATCATTTTAAGTCCAGGCAGTCAAAAATAATTCCCACGCTAGCTCCGCCCATGCGGCGCAACGATCCCCGCTGCACCGAACGACGCGATGTGCAGCGGCGCACGCGTCTCGCTTATAAAAATATTTGTGTACTTGAAATTAGATTCGCGAACACAGATACCATTGAGACGATTTCAACTTTTTTTATAATCTTATTTACGTGACGCATTTCGATACATAAAGTAACTTTGTATATACTGAAATTGATGTCACGTTTGTATTTTTATCAACATTACTAATATTTCTTAGTAAGAAATTGATTATTTGATTTACTTTCCAAAATTATTCTTACGGTTGACAGTAGCTTATAAAACTAAAGCCAAAAGTTTTACTTTTTACAATATGATCATGTCTGCTCGACTTTATTGGTATATATTATTATGTATGAATCTATTGGTATATATATTATTCATATTTAACTGACTTCCTAAAAGAAAGAGGGTTCTTAAATTGACTTGTCTATTTTTTATTTTATGTTTGACCACACATAACTTTTTTACTGAACCTTACAATCTTGAAGATTATTTATTTGCTCGAACGGTTTGCCAGTTACAGTCAAACTTACTAAAAAGTAATTTGCCAAAATGCCTTGACGATCGCAGTGCTTCTAGCAACGAATGTAAGTGGCAACTATAAATATAGATGAAAGTTATTGTTAAATAGTGATAAAATCTATAAATAATATGTGAATAATAATCACTCTAGTAAAGTCTGTAGTCATCAGTATATCAAATAACCTGTCTAAGTCAGTTACATGAGCACAAAATTGAGATCATATTGCACCGATATCAACCAGTTAGTTACCAGACTTTTTAATTAAAAAAATTGTTTTCAAGTCTTTTTTTTTCTTTGCTATGTTGTTGTGTCGCAGTCTCTGTGTTTATAGAGAAAACATATTGCACCAAACCAAAATAAAGTGAGACAAGGGTCGGAATATGATGATGGTACATATCAGCCCAAACGGCACGATATATATTGATAAATGGGGGGTGTTTTTAAATTCTCCGTAGTAACGAAAGTGATTTCTACTGATTAAACTTACTACAAAAATTTCATTACCCCTTGGCGTGGACGATAATTTATGAATGAATCAACATTGTTCTCAGTATCTTGGAATGCGATTAATCAGATTACACATCATTAGAATAAAGTAAAATACCATCAAATTGAATGAGCATAACATTATATTATATTCGGTGAATATGGGTACAATTGACCTGAAATAAATGGATTTGATTTGATTAAATGTTAGTCGTGGCCAATATATTTTACCATGACTCGTCATACAAATATGAATTATAGTTTTTCATAACTGTGCTACGGTACACGTTCCCATAATAATATAAAGTAGGTTGTTTTTTTATTGCTATCATATAATTTTTAACTATTAATTACTTATGTTGAAAATATGTTCGTATACATCCTATTACGTTTTATTTTTCAGTTACACTGGTGAACAGAAAGGTGTTATTTTACTACCACTCTGCTTTTAGATACCAACTATGGTAAAAATTAGATAGACCAACCAGATATAGATCTAGCCACTTCTAAACAGCAGGATAAGATTTTTTACCAAACTTGCAGAAGAGTCTATATACGCAATTGTAATGGCCTTAAACTTAGGGTTTTTTAAAAATAACACAACTGCAGAAACATTGTAGACAACATGTTATACAAGCTTCTTTTAATGCAACATGGCAGATAAGTGAGAGAGTGAGTGGCACTGGAACAGGTGACTAAATTAGACATTTAAATAAAAACAGTGGATTCTTAGATTGTTAGTAAGTGGTTATAGACAAATTAAGTTAAGATGTATATAAATTAACAAAAAATCATTTATGAAATAAAAAATATATTATTTTCAATTTATACAGTATTAATGATTATACAGAATTAATGATATGCAAAAGTGTACGTGAGAAATAACGAGTATCGGAACGGAAAGTCAAGTTTTTTTTCAAGTTTGCAGTCCCCCCGATCGTCACCCTGTGACCACGATCACTGCAAAGTGTTTGAAACGTCAGGACAAAAATAATGATAAATATACGCGATTTAAACCGTTAAATGTTGTTTAATTACTATGTGTAACAATCGCGAAAACCTAAGACAACATTAAGTCAAGTCTTCTTTTTATGGCGGGAGGAAGTACTGAAGCATTTGCACTTTGATGTTGCAAGTCACCCTCGACAGCCTCCTCTTGATTTTATCTTTTTCTAGAAGTATCCGCATATTCTTGATCCCGGATCAGTCTTTTCTTACGGTGGTGGGGATCGACCAGCTCGGGCAGAAGGGAGTTCATATAGAATGTGACTAGTTTTGTCTCCATTTTTTTCGTCCAAAGTTCTTCATCTTTTTGTAGAATTTCTATTTTTAATTTGTTGTCTCCATACTACACCGCAAATTAGCATTTAGTTATATTACAAATGTTTTTTTTTTTTTTATGCCTGATAGGTTACCCTTTGACCACTATCTCACCTGTTGGTAAGTGATGATGTGGTCGAACATGTTGTTCAGGCTAACCTAGAATTACTGGCTCTCAAGGACAGCTGCCGGAACACACCGTTAGGTGCTTGGCGACAGATTTTCTACTTGAGGGTGGTAGCTAGCCAGGCGGGCATTCGCAAAGTGCCCTACCACCATGCAAAATGTGCATTTAGCCGTCAGTTTGATAATATCAATCAGATTTTTGATTGATATATATACCTGCAAAATACATTTTACAGACAATCAGTTACCTGAAGCCTTCAGAAAAGCAACTGTACATTTCTGTTTGTCCGACAATCAATTTCGCACAATTTGTAATATAATTTGTAAGGATAAATGTCGGGAGAGCAGTCGAATGACACCTGTCAAAAATCCAAAATGGCGATTTCAACACGGCCACCATACAAATTGCTCCGCCCCTGCTGAAGCTCGGCCTTCAGAAAATGGGTGTTGGGAATATGAATAAATGAATTTAAATACATAAATTCAAATAATTCGCACGTCAGATTTTTTGCACGTCAAGAGTACAACATCGCTCTTTACCATCTATCTAATACCCTAATAACCGAAAAGGGGGTGAAGGCAAGTATAATACGTATCAACGATGGCATTCGCAAAGGAGTATTGCTTCAGATAGGAGGCCGGCCATAAAATTTAAGTCTTACTCCGCACAATTATGTCAATGCGTTGTCTTTTGTGTAGGTACTCAGAAAAAATATATTGTTTATACCGATCCTACAGAGGTGTGACAAGTGCAGGGCGATGATAATAATAATGTAGTTTTTTTTTCAGTGTAAAAAAGAAAATTTCATTGTATTTATACATTTATACGTTATTTTATTTAATTTTACCTGCTGCTCTGCTATGGATAGGTCAAAATAATTTTTAACCTAATATAGGTAGTATATAAAATATTTCCTTTACGAAATTTCCTGTGAATAAAATTTGCAAATTTAGCAATACTAAAGTATTATGTTCAAAGAATTACTCACTTATTTTCGTGTAGTGGAAGAACAGTCTAAACTTATGATATGAGATGGCGACTCCGACAGTTCTCCCTGTTCCGAGTGATCTCGGACTTCGACTGATTTATTACTTTTTTTCCTGAGAAAGAAGGTGCATTTTTGAGCACAGTCTTTTTTATTATACGAGTATATACACAATCTATTTATTCCACTCTATTATTTTTGTATAAATCGATACTTATATGTACATGTCTAAGTGATAAAATGTATATTTAAAAGTACCTATGCTGGTGACTTTGTAGATAATCTCTTGAATATATACCTACTTGCCTGATTCTGAATATTCTTTCATTGATATAAATCTACATCTAGTCTTGAGGGACATAAAGAATGTTCGATGTTTTATTGCGATATACCTACCCACCAAACCAAATGCTTTGATTTGCTACGCTTGTGTTATTATTATTTAGCAACACTCAACTCCATTTACGGTTGAACGGCAGCTGTACTTTAGAGCCAGATAATTTTAGTTTACACCTGTTTGGCACCTTCAACCACATCACTTACCATCAGGTGAGACCATAATTATACATATACCAGATATTATTACAGTACCCTACTAATCATACTTAGATTAGTACGACATATAGTTATTTTACAGCTCCATTACAGTACTATAGGAAACCTAGTTGGTATAGAATCTCTTAGTTCTGTCGAGATAGTATGTTTCATGAATAGAATAAACACAAACAAATATTAAATTTGCATAGGTGCAATAGGTAAAAAAAAACTGAAATATTATACGCTTTTGCCTCTCTCATAATTCTTGCAAAGTCTTTGTATCGACTCTTCTGCTTCCTTTTTTTATTTTTTAGTTATCTTTATTTCCCATATTGATTGATATACCTACCAAGATACGTATTTATACTGCTCAGGTGATAGCGCGCGAGCGACAGGTCCACGTCCAACGGCGCACAGCGCGGCACTGAAGGACAGCTCTTACGCATTGATTTTATTTCGTAAGCGTAAGCTAATAAGGTTGAATATCGAATCTTCCGATTGACCGTAATCCTGCACAGAACTAAAGGTCGTAAGTCTAAAAAACAATTTAATTTATTATGAGAATACTAATAACTCTAGGTAAATTTTACTTTTACAGTGGATAATAAACTACATTTCCTTTCTATGTGTATTTATTATTGATATGTAACTGACGTAGTTTCCAAGAAAAATCCAATAATTTAAAGAAAAGGCTTCATTTAAAAAAATTAAAACTATCGAGTAAATTTCTTTCAAACGTGTTTCTGTCTTAACAACGGATAGAAAAAGGTTTGAAAATCAAATATTTAAGTTAACGTGTCGATTGCATATTTAGGTTGGTTAAAAAAACTAGTCGAATGAGAGTATTTTTTCCGCAGCCTCGTCTTAATTACCCATAGGTACTTATAATACAATCCGTTCTTGATACTTCTGATCCAAACAATTGGTGCCTACCTGCAGATGGTACACTGATCTGAATGTTAACAGGGGAGCTATATGCTATAGGTGGCATCTGTTGCTACAGAATGAATAGGTAAGCAGTTATAATGACGTCAATGAATAATCCTACAGGTTTTTATTCCTTTTTATGATATTTTTCTATCGAATTGCTAAATCTATCATCTCTGACTAGCTAATATAAAAATAAAATCGATTTGAAATTATGTACATATATCAGCCACGAACGACAACGTGAGCTGAGCATTGCTACCGAAATGAGTGTAATTCACACAAAACATTAGGTATAGGTACTGACTTCTTTGATCGTAGGTAGATACCTACTGTCATTTTAACGTTTAAAATAGAATCATCAGCGTAGTCTTGGTGGTCTTGTGAAAACTAAGATGTGAAAATGGTTGTTATCACGAGATATTTTGTGCCAGCATCACAGGTTTTTCAGGTTTTTCAGCATATATACCTACCTAGAAAATCCCGTTCAGATGCAAATAATCAGGATACATTTTCCGTTTTTTTAAACGTTGATATACTATATTTGTTATTTAATCGACTTACATGGCCATGTTTATTTATAATTAGTTGCAATAACATTTCATTTCACTTACATACCTTGGTACTTCTAAAACGCCAACGGCTGTACATTATGATCTGCTAAAATTACGAATAATTAACCAATATATTCCGTGGTATAGTTTATCCTTTCTAGTAAGTATTCAAACCATAGCTGACAGATTAGACACCATGTAGAAGACATCGGTGTTCGTCAATACTTTAGAAAAAGAGGACTTTAGCCAACCGGACTTATCGGACAGTAGGTACTTTTTCACCTTTTGTGAAACTGCTATTGACTGAGGCAGATGATATAGTGAATATCTGATGTGTTTATGAATATATCCATAAATTTGCCACCTTTAACAAATCCAGCGCTCGCGTTTATGGAGGGCATTACTCTCCTGGTACAAAACTAAAATAGGCCATGTAAACATCTCAGTGTTTTGGATTGCTAATACCTACGTCGTTGCGTTGTTTGCAGAGCATACTTAATGCATTATGCAGTAGGCTCACATAAATGTTTAATACATTATTACAGTATTGTTCCATTTTATCATAACTCTGAATAGTAATCAAAACATCTGAGCAAATAAAAAGGAATCAGACGTACCTACCTACCTACAAGAGAGATTAATGAACATTTTGAAACAAATGAACATTTTGAAACATCATTTCTCTGAGCCCCGTTATTTTGTAGGTACTTGGGTAGGTACACTCTGCATTTTCCGGTAGGGATTCAGTGGGATTGTGATGTACATGGCGATAGGGTATTTAGCGAATGCTCATGCCAAACACCGAACGATGTGTTTTCCATTCTGTCCTTGAGAGCCAGTTTTCCACCATCGAGCACATCTATTAGTTACCATCAGGTAGGATCGTGGACATATAACATATCAGTTTGTAATAAATTATAATAATATAAAAACACATTAAGTAAAAACTTGAGGTACATAAAGGTATTTTTTTTGCTATCACCTATTAGCCTGACGGATAGCTTTTAGGTTTATTTGGTTCTCAGCACAACTCGATAGCATAAATACCTAATACCGAAATCTTGGATAGTATGAGTTATTACTTATTACTGTATTAGTCACATTTCGACTCCTGAACACAGCCTCCCCCCACTAAGGGGAGTTTGCCATAATTTCCAACTCTTGGCAGGCGTCATGGGAATCGCAATGCAAATAGCTGTTCCTCACTTAGTCGACTCTTACAACACCCGCTGTCAGTGATGGGGGGTGACATTCTAGGCCGGCACCCTATGAGTTAGTAAACGACTTCAAAAAAAGGAGGGGGTTCTCAAATCGACTTGTTTATTCATATTTAGTATCATAACTCTTTACTGAACAGAAGGCTGGTGTTTATCATGTTGTACCATTTAAATTTGAGTGAGATCTGAGGAGTAGTATTTGAGTTATTAGAATAATAAGTGTTTTGTATATGAATCCCTAATAATAAGTATTTTGTTAACCAAAAGCCAATTAAGTACCTTAATTATAAGATATTAAGTATATTTACTTAACTTTTTCAGGTTGACACTGATCGACTATATTCTGATTCTACAACTCGTGATACACTACAGCTTATATTGTATCATGGTGGTCTTCTTCAGTCCTGAAAATGAAGTCTCAATAGGTCTTCATGAGCCTGTGGGACCTTGCAATTCTGTAGCGACATTGGTTACTCCGTTCGGACAGGTAAGAAATCTTTATCATCAGTTTATTCAGGCTATTATGCATGGCGGTAGTGCGTTTTGTCGTCTCGCTAACTACTATTTTAAAGCAGAAAAAAATCTGCACCAAGCGTTTAAGGGTATGCTCCGGCTACTTCCCTTGCCTTGTATTTCTAGCCTTAACCTAGATTTACTCTCTACAATGCTCTCAATGACACCTTCGCCCAGATCATTATTTGACATTGACATTGTGGTCTGAGGTCAATATATCAGAAATAAAAAAATACTACATAAGTGAAACGCGAAAGCGATTATTTTTTCTGTAACTATCTTTATGAAATTTTGGTATGAATTTCGCAACATCACACAAAAACACGAAACTTTTGTAAATAGTCGAAATCATTTATCTAAAAGCCCTGGTTTCATACTTTCCGTGGCTAGTGAAAAATATCTACATATTTACCCCCCACGTGGGTAAAGAAGGTGGGGCAAATAATACTACGTGAATCAATAAAATGGACAGTGCGTGTTTCTGAAACAAAGCCCTGTGTGCGGGCCTGTTTCCTTCGCAGATGACGAAATTTGTGTGCGAGCTTGAGAGTGCTGAATGTTTCACACAACACATTGCAGGAGACGAGCAAATGTTTTCTTAGTAATTTATTCTTACATTCTTATTAAATTAACAATTTTATGGCTGTTACTACAGAATACATCCATGATAAAAATTTGATTTGATTGAGGACACCAAGGTCAGTTTAACCAAGGACGAAATTATTTAACAAGCAGTGTTGTAAACTCCCACTAAAACAGTTCACTTTTGAAGCATCTACTTATTGTTTTTAATTCGAATGCTGGGTCAGTTTTGCTATATATTTTGACCTTTCACCAAGGGCACCTTTATATGCATAACTATCAAACATTTATTTAAAAAAAATGGTGTGTGCGGAATATTCCAGTAAAAATACCTTTGTAAAATTTAGATTATATATATGGTTATGGATGAGTAGTACCTACCTACACCAAGTAGTGCGGTAGGCGTTAAAATCACCATTGACTATGGACCCACCGGAGTGACTATGGCACAGGAATGGAAGAAATCTATTATGTATTTTAGGAATAATAGTAGAAACAGATTTAGGTATTACATACTAGGTATTATGTATTATATATTGCGTCAGGAGAATACCTTGTACAACGGATTTCCCTCGCAATACAGCGGGGAAATGCGGCTAGCCTAATGGGCACGTCTGGGCGAGGGAATAATATTGGGACGTAATCTTTTATTTCGATTTAATGTAATTTTATTGACGAAATTATTGTTTTACTTTGTGAATACAGACTCGATTATATATTAGGTATTATATATACCTATAAATAATTGTTACCTATATTTGGTGATCTGGATCCCAACAACATTATTGCTAGTGATTAACATTAATACCATTTGAAAAGGCAGCAGAGGGAACACAATTACCAACCAGCTCTGTCAGCCAATAAGAATTCTTTGTTGGGAAGAGTTTGGCCACAGAAGGTTACCACAGCTGTCACTGTATGGATCCTGGTTAGTTTGCCGTCCTCAAAACTTCCTAAATAAGCGGCGAGCTTTATAAAATTTTCTACAGTTGTTTTGAAACATCTATGAGTTCACAAATTTAGGGATATTGTGTTGGGATCCCGAACTTACTCGGCTAAATTGTTCGCAGACTCTATTCAAACGCAAATACCTGTGCGTCGAGCAGTACGACGAGGGATACTTTGACTTCCATTGCGTTAAACAGAAACCGCTTCAGGGATCCACATGGTATACAATCTGTGGTACTCCTTTCCAGTAAGTATATTATTATTATTGTATCCATATCCATATTATATTTGAGAGCCAGTTATAGGTTAGTCTGAATAACATCTTCAACTACATCATCACTAACCAGGCAAGATAGTGGTCAAAGGCCCCTATTAGCTATAAACCTTTTTTTTAACATCATTATGTAACTTAACAATAGTTTGATGCGATCGAAGTATCATTACTTCAAATAGTGGTCTCGCCTTCTACGGGGAAGGTCTAAAATTACAGGATAAAATAGTCCTCGTGGATTTTGGGGCGGGCGACGCTATGTAAAATATTTCTTTTCCCACAAATATTATTCATAATATATGCGAATGTATGTGCTAGTTGCTACTACTACCGTTCGCAACGGTTAAACAGATTTTTGTGAATTATGATAGATAGGTACATGCTTATATTTCTTAGGTTCTGTATTAGGACATAGGGTACATACCTACCCTTTACATCGATTCACCTATAATAGTACCCGAGAGGGTGCATAACATAACTGATTTCCATATTGGCGAACTAGCAAGTGGAAGCAATTTGAGTACCTATATTAACTGATATATGAGAATACTGTATTTAATAAGATGGTTAGGTATCGGCCTAATCTTAGAACGGAGTAGGAGAAGGTAAAATGAAAAGCTCTTCACAAACTTTACACGACATGACTACAGTGTAAGAATCATGGCTGTGAATTACTTTTACGTCCCCGAAAACTACATATATATTTATAAGTAGACTTTATCGAAATACATACATTCAATTGATTTCAAATATTGCTACTAAAAGTCTGTCTAAGTCACTTATTATATTTTGATGTCTGAGTTATTCTGAATAAAAAATGTCTATCATTTTGTAATCAACATTTAATTCGTTGCAGAAACCGCGCGGAGTACATAGCAGTGATTTCTACAATATCGGCCTTTGCTACCGCTATTTTCTATGGTCTTTACTTCCGCACCTACGCTCCAGGTCCACCAGCTAAGAAGTATAAAACGAAGTAAATAGGCTAGCTAGCATGTCATCTATTATTATATTTTTACTACTTAACAACCTAAATTGTGTTCTATTTAAGGCGATGTATTTTTAAAATGAATTGTCTTTTTGCTTTTTGTTTTTCTATGTATTTCAAAGTTTTTTCGGTAAACAAAAAATATATTTTGCATGCCTAGTAGTAGGTACATTATTATTTATTGTTCATTACTCCATCAATATTGTTAACTGCTGTCTCCCACAGTATAGTCAGCCATGCTTGTATTATTGAGGTTTTCATCTGCTCTCAAACGTTATGCGTCTGCAATTAGAATAACTATTTTCTGTTGAGTAAGTGCTTTTTATTCCATATTTTTTTAGACCGTAATAAATTTTATGATTCGCTTATTATAGCGTATCAATCTGTTATTTTATTTATGAATGTGGCCTGCCATTTCTACTTGCCACCAATTACTGACCTATTATCAAATATTGCAGACAAACTTATAATTTTCCTAGCTGATTTGGTTGCAGACTTCTAGATTCAGGTTCGTCAATAAAAGTTTAACTAGCAGTAAATCGTTCTTTTTGTCTTCCTTAATCACTAATCACGTGCACAATAATATGTGTCAAACTTCGAAGTTTCTATCAAGTCGAGCTAGCAACCGAGAGAGAGGTCATGACTAGACAGAGAACGTGAGTGTACTTTACGAAAGTTAAGAATGACGACTGTGTTCTCAAACAAATTTAATATTAAAACAAATAAACACAGGATTCAATGTTCTGATTTGTTTTGGCTAACCCAAAATAATCAAGAATATTTATTAGTTTGTAGGTTTAAGTTAAAAAAAATGCATACCGCTGGATATTAAGATATTTTTTTTTTTTTTTTTTTATTGCTGGTAGGTAAGCCTTTGACCACAATCTCACGTGATGATGTGGTCGAAGGTGTTAACAGGCTTAACCTAGAATGACTGGCTCTCAAGGACAGCTGCCGGAACACACCGTTAGGTGCATGGCGACAGATTTTCAATAGTATATATATATATATAATAGTACATTATGCAACAAGTGCGCGAAGTTGTTTATTACAATTGAGACTGGTAGGCTTAATTAAACTTTATTACTTTAGGCCTGAAACCGAAGATCGAAGGCCTAAATGCAGTAGAGATTGTAACAAACAACGCGCACGAGTTTCAACCACGTATTTCAACACACTTGCGAGTAACAAATACGAAAATTTCGATTCGAAAATATTTTCTTGATCTTTTTGATAGCAATAATAATCTGATTGAGTAAATTTAATCTAAAGTCCAACTTCGGTAGGTAAAAACCTCTTTGGTTTGTTTTTATATGAAAAACGAACGAAACTATTAAATTTTTCTATTTAAAACACTAGTGCGGTAAAGTAAACAAAAAGCACGAGTGCGGAATAGACTATATTATGACACTAAAATCGGTGCATTTAAAGGCCCGTTACGAGCGCGTGTGTTGAAAAGTTTATTATGGTTCTCTTATTTCTATAGCAAATGCACTGCGCCCGTCGTCACCTTGAGACATAGTTGTTAAGTCTCATGTACCTGTAATTCCACTGGATCTCAAGCATTGCTGCTGGAACACACCGTTAGGTGCTTGGCGACAGATTTTCTTCTTGAGGGTGGTCGCTAGCCAGGCGGGCATTCGCATGCCCTTCCACCACATGGTGAAGCTCAAGCCCGTGGTGGGATTCGAACCATGGACCTGCCGCGCGGCATTCCATAGCCAATGCCACTGAGCCGTCACTGCTTCTAAACTTATACCTATTGGAGCCCATGTGAATAGTAAATAAATTACCTAATTTATTTTTTTCATTTAAGTACTCGTTTTGAGTTAACAGTGTACATAATTAATTAGATATTACTTTTCTCTATGATACGAGTACGAAGGATCTTCTGCAATTTTATCAGTAGTTTATCAGTAGATAAACGTCGTCCTGTCAACGTAGTTATGAGACATGCGTTTGAAAGTGTCACACGGATACAAGACTCTTAATTAAGGATTTCAAAGAATGATATAGGCCATATATATGGCATATATATACATATGAGAAAAATATTCTCACCACTAATAATCATATTTTATGAATACAAGAATTTCAAATTAATTTGACTAATAGTATCAAAAAAATTTGCACTAGAATTTTATTATCACTGTGCGTACTATTTACACGGACTAACTACACTACATCTCTTACATTCAATATAATATGGGGAAGCTGCCCAATTTTCTGCTTGTTGTTTCTAAACATTTAAAACGTCTATACATCATCTACTGTGTTCACCAATTTCATGTTATATATGGTTATTTATTTCATTAACATAGCAGTCATTCATCCTACCTATGATAGTTATTTTTTTTGTTTATATGCATTATGATGATTCCTAAACGTTTTTCACCGACACCATTCGGCAAGATCATGCACTCGCTCGGAAAGCGCGCAAGTTGACACGAGCTAAATAGTCCATTGAAAAGTTACATGTGATTTGCATTTTTTAGAGGACGCAATTTTATTTTTGGGACATGTGTGGGGGGTCTATAGAAGCATAACCTCAAGTTTGTGGGGTCGCCACCCTTGACCCTCGGCAATAAGAAAAAGTTCTTTTACTTTTTGTATAATGTCCCGATGATTGTCATCAAATCTTGCAAATTAATATATTCTTGGATGATAATGGAATATTATGATGACATGGCGCTGATCTGATGATGGAGCAGGAAGGTGGACAAATGAACTTCGCGAAACTACGCAACCCTATCGAGTTTCGGCTAGTTTGGTTCGTGTTGGTGAGTACTATATTTTTAGATGATAATTACAAGTGTCTGAAAAGAAACGACGCAACCCCTTCGATTTTATAATTTTATGTTCATTTTATTATTAAGAAGAACCTACTAAAAGCTTGTTTAGAAAAAGTAGTTTTTTCCATTGTATTAGCCTCCTATGAATAGAAATATATAAGTATGAAGTAAAGTTAGGCTTGGCAAGCATCGGGCATTTTGGGGTTTTAAGTATCATAGGTTATATTATGATACCTCTGTAGTAGCCTCTTCTGCCGTTTCCCTGACATTCATCACAGCCACAAGAAAACGTGATTTGGGGTGAGTGACAAGTTATATAGATATAGATGTAGAAGTAGACGTAGACATAGATATAGATTTATATGATATACACTCGAGAGCAATGAATCCGGGTCACTTAAAGAATCCTAAAAATCTCGGAAACTAAAAATGCTAGGTTAATGCAATAAATTGTATTTAATAGACAATGTAATACTCCTTAAATGAAGGTATTAAAACTTCTTAGTTATTGTAAAGTTATATCATAAAAAAATCAAATTTGAAAAAGGACTGTCGGTGTGTCGCTGTCAACAGTACAAAGAGTTCTCCGACGTTACGAAGAAACTGGTTCTAACCTACGCAGACCAGGAACGGGCAGAACCAGGTGTACCACAGCACGAGAAGACCGATACTTGGTGAACACCATGCTTCGAAATCGCTTTCTCACAGGAACTGAACTCACCAATCAGTTTCGACGCCTCGGAGGAAGTAACCCAAGTGCATGGACAGAAAGACGTCGGCTTGCTGAATCTAACTTAAAACCCCTTAGACCTGCAAACGGCCCTAAACTGGAGCGTGGGCATCGTATTTCGAGACTAAGATATGCCCAGAGCCACGTAAATTGGAGTATTGAAGATTGGTCAAAAGTTATGTTCTCCGACGAATCAAAATTTATGCTCTACAAGCACGATGGAAGACACAGAGTGTATCGAGTATTACATTGTCTATTAAATACAATTTATTGCATTAACCTATCATTTTTAGTTTCCGAGATTTTTAACGTTCTTTAAGTGACCCGGATTCATTGCTCTCGAGTGTATATATATACTCATGGGCATTATGATAAATGTTGGTGATTTATTCAAGCAGGACACTTAGTGCATTTATTGAAATGATTCAGGCATTCATTAACCACTCTAGTTTGGATTGGAACACGTTTATTGATATGTTCGTTTTCACACATGATATCTACATTAAGTATGCCAATATTGGAAAATAAGATGTCAGTCAGTGCATAATACTTAGTTGAGGGTACAATAGTTAGTAGGTACCTACCTTTTTGATGATAGTACAATAGGTAATTATTTTCAAGGTCAGAAATTTATATTATAAAGTAGGTAAGTTTATAGTTACTCATTATGTAGGTGGTCAGGTATGTAAGCATAAATACCTACAGTTAATTATACATAGATAATATAAATACACTCCCAATAAATATTTCCTTAGATACAAAAATAAAACAGAATACACACATACTTAAGAATGGTATTTATATATTCTCAAATGAAATTATTTTCATATATTTCATAAAATTAACATTGGGCAAATAAGTGGACAGGCTGTTTCAATTATAGAATGAACGTGTTTTTAACCATTTATTTCCATTCAGATGGGTACACATAGATTGCATAAATTGAAGAATTATTAATGACATACATATGCATCACGACTATGTTATATAGGAAGTTTATTTGGATTTTGTTAAAATAATCCACTATGTTATTAGTAATGTACCTACTGATGCGAAACAGAATGATCTCATATTAGAGACACGTAAAGCGATTTCACTTCTTAAGATATACTGATCTCAAACTTGGTCTTATCTTATAATCTTATTACATGTACCTAAGTATCAGAAATCTGTCACAAGTTACATGATATGTAAACTTACTTCATATCTAGGTACCTACATCATTAAATTCTTTCTTTATCGCTATAATATGGGATCATTCCAACAAATAGAAAATGTCTGCTTTCTTTCACCTACAAATATCAATATTATTAATCAATAATAGGTATACTTGTGCATTACAAATAAGTGCAATCGAATACCTAGTACATTCATATGTTATTGATGCTTACATACTAAAACTCAGGAGGCCAAAAAAAGTGCGTTCTCAACGTAAACTAAAGAGAACGCACTCATAGGTAAGTATAGGCAACCTTGGCCGCTGACACTGAGTAGAGATACGTTTCAAGTTCGTTTAGGTTCAAGCGAACCTCCATTCTTTTCAACAAAATATCGCTTTCTACACGCTTAGAATATAGTCAGCGTTTCCATTGTCATTCTCTAAGAGAAAACATTATTTATATACTATCTGACAAACTTCAAAAGTATCGCATTGCACTAAAACTATTTTTTATTGGCCGAAATATACTTATGTTTTAATATATATGTAAGTAGACATTAATGGTTATATTATAAGTTCACTACATGTAGACAACACATAAATACACTGATGGATAAGAAATAGTCGGCTGACACACACGGGCGATTTGACTATGTATGTGTACCTAATGTGTTATCACTGGCAACCGTTATACGGTCAGTTATCGAAATTAGAACAGTGCAGCAATAAACTTAAAATTTAGAACGTTTATTAATTTTTTGTACCAATTGATTGATATGTAATTGGTTTGCCCGAATTTGAAATTAGGATACATATACAAATATATTTCATTAATTTATGATGTAGATATTTTAAAAGGATTTTGATAGCTGGTTATTGGGTGACCGTCTCCATACGTCGACATAAGTTCTGTTTTGGAAACTGGACTTGTGGGTTATTAATATTATATACAAATAATTTCTCACATTCAGTTCATTTTTATTAATATAGGTACCTATATTAGAATCCAGTTATTTTAAACAAGCCTCAAATCGCATTTAAATCCGTGGGTGGCAGCCATCAAATACATTTATTATAGGTACAACTACAACACCATTTATAATTCAATAACATTTGTGCGTAAAAATAACGAAAAAATATCACAACCAAATGTAAAAGTGGATGTGGTATTGCACTTAGTGCTAAGACTATGGTGATGTACTTAGTAGTTGTCAGTGGCAACTTTAAGTGCCCAATGGTCTTACCATTTCGAGTCAATTTCCACTGCGACTAAAAATTATTTATAAAATATCATCAGATCACGTTAAAATAACAATTAAATTGTAGCAAATAAATCACATTCTTAAGAACTTATGCCGTTTGCTGAGACAACAATATCTTGGCTGTTGACCATCTCTAGAAATAACGCTTATAATTATTCAATCACAGCTGTCTTTAAAATCGTAAATGTGCGCGCCCGTTTTTATACTGTCCCAGTTGAACGGTGCCTACTCTAAATGGAATGACCGTAAAAAAAAAATATCACATAAACAGGTAAATTATTCTTTTAGAAGAATAGCACTCAAAACCAGATGTTTCACACTACTGTAACTTATTTATAATAATAAGCTATAGTATTTTAACGGGGTCAGTGTATACACTAACCTCCTTATAAGAGGTACGAGTCTGTATGTTGCTACCGAGTGTTGGTATGCGCCAGATCGAATACCATTCCAAATCATAGAAATAAGCAAACGCAGGTTAAAGACAAATTATAAGATAATAATGTGACTTATTTTTATTACTAATTTACGAAAGTTCGTACACGACTACCTTTGACTTACTTTGCTAACGTTCATTAAAATTATAATATAATCCAGAAACATCAATTTCTACGCAATGTGTTAATTATAACGATGAAAGTTAAATATGAGTATATCCAAGCTTGTTGTTACATTTCATCCTACGAGCTCATGACATTTTAAGGAACATTATAACTAAAAATAAGAACAAGACTCTTTATAATTCACTGACGATTTAAATGAGAAATCCCCAAAACAGGGGCTAATCTTTATCAAAAAATATTTTATTATTGTAAAAAATATCTCAAACTGTGATTATGGACATGGTTTTAGAAAAGCCTTGACGCACCTGTGTTAAAAAATTGATCGGAAAATTGTGTCGCATTGAGGACGGAAAGTTTATATATATTATACTTACTTACCTCATGAGACGCATAAAATATGTAAAGAAAAAGGTTTATTCACAATTATGGATTAATAGTCCATACTTCATACTGGCAGCATCTAGTGATCTGCTTCTGAATTTAGTTTAACTGATCGAAATTACTGAATATTTGATCAGCACAAAATGATAAGTATATATATAGATTTAAAATTATCTATTGATCGTATTATTATGTCATAAGAAGCCATGGCTGTTTTCAATAACGTCAAGTTATTTATTGTTTTTACTTACGCCATTTACTCAATCAATTCAATTGTTATGCATTATGTACTTGGCACTGAATCTACCGGTATATAGTCCGTTAAGTATCTGCAAGTAGTTATTTATTTACGCAAATCGTTGAGGCCTTATCCATGATTAGGGGAAATAGGCATGTGGTAAAGTAAAGACCCAAAAGAGCGTTTAGTTAGTGCACTACTCTCTAGACGCAGTATAACGAGCGTCTTAATTAAAACAAATATAAAAAAGAAACTTACAGAAAGAAAAATAGTAGGTATGTAAAATGTACAAATAAACATTTATGAATACTAAACCAACTTCTACAGCAACTGTTGCACTGCAATACAAAATAACGACAAATGCAAAAGTGCATGATTTGAAATAATTTGATTATGTTGCGTTTTTTCCCATACCTACTAATAAAAACAAAATTAATTAACTTGCATGAACCGACCGAATCTAAGAGTATGGTTAGGGGCAAGGATAGAGGCAACGGTAGGGTAAGGACTGAGTAAGAGGAGGGGTAAGGCTGAGGTAATGGTAGCTTAAAAGCAAGGGTAGTAGAGGGGTAAGGGTAGGAGTAAGGATGAGGTAAGGGTAGGTATTAGAGGGGTAAGGGAAGGGATAAGCTAAGGATAAGGTTTCGGGTCGGTAGGGATAAAGAGGATAAGGGTAGGAGTAAGGGTGAGGTAAGGGTAGGTATTAGAGGGGTAAGGGAAGGGATAAGCTAAGGATAAGGTTACGGGTCGGTAGGGATAAAGAGGATAAGGGTAGGAGTAAGGGTGAGGTAAGGGTAGGTATTAGAGGGGTAAGGGAAGGGATAAGCTAAGGATAAGGTTACGGGTCGGTAGGGATAAAGAAGGTAAGGATAGGAGTAAGGGTGAGGTAAGGGAAGCTTAAAAGTAAGGATAGCGGTGGAGGTAAAGGTAGGATTAAGTTAAAGGCATGGTAGGAATAAGGGTATGGATAACTAGGGTAAGGTTATGGGCAGTAGTGAGGTTTAAGATAACCTAATGATGACGGTGGCTCATAATTTGTCCAATTATTTACTTTGGTCGGTTCCTGAAAAGCTCCTCAATGACGCTGGGGTCAGCGAGAGTTGAAATGTCACCTATGTTGTCGCGGTCTCCCATTGCAACTTTCCGCAAGATGCGACGCATGATCTTACCCGAGCGTGTTTTGGGAAGGGACGGGGCATTTTGGATGACGTCTGGGGCAGCAAAGGCGCCAATTTTGCGCCTGACGAGCTGCCTTATAGAGTCAACGAGAGATTCAGTAAATTCGACGTCCGCGGAAATAGTGACGAAGCAGTAGAGAGATTCTCCTTTGACCGGGTGCGGGCGCGCTACGACCGCGGCCTCATTCACCTGCGAGTGCCCCGTGAGAGCGCTCTCGACTTCAGCCGTGGACATCAAGTGCCCGGACACGTTCAGCATGTCATCTATTCTGCCTGTTATCCACAGTAAGCCGTCTTCGTCGCGGCGAGCACCTGCCGACAAAACGTTATGACTAATTTCAATATCGATCTACCCAGAAAAAAATATAATTAGAATTAATGGCTGTATAACAAGCTGTCAAAAACAAGATGCTAGAAATTTAACCAAAAATCTAGCTTTTATATGTGTGTTGAAGTATATATTATGTCTCCAGTAACGCAGGATATGCTATTGATATTTTATATAATATATATTATATTATAATTGTTGTTTACGAATGTATAGGTTCAGCCCTTTGTGCGTTTGCAATAAGATTTCATGTACTGATATTTCGACTGAAGAAGAGATTGCTCTGCTTATGCCTGAGATTACCCTACATATATAGGTACTTAAGGATGCCTTTCGACAATCTACTAATAGTATTACGTAATTTTCAGACCCAATGATGTGAATGTGATTCCTATTGGATTTTTTGCTGCTCACATTTATGTTATTCCGTTAGGAAATCGCTTATTTATATGTATAGCCAACAACTGTGATAAAATTATGTATGTATGTATGGAGTATGGAAGTCGCGGCAAGCCAATGAATCTCGATCGCATTTAGAACGTACCGTCACCAGTGCAGTAGTAACCAGGAAACTTGGAAAAGTAGTTAGTTTCGAAGCGTTCGTGGTCTCCATAGATCGTACGCATCATGCCAGGCCAGGGGCGCGAGAACACTAGGTACCCTTCGCCCGGGCCTTCGATCACCTGCCCAGTCCCGTCCAGGAGGATAGGCTCCACACCAAAGAATGGGAATCCCTGTATCAAATATAACAAAATATATGATCGTCGTGCCCTTATACTACAGAAGGGGCGCCAGAATCACGGGTGTCCAAGAGGTTACGAAATAAATTTGGGAGACAATGTAACGTGCATCGTTGAATTATAGCCTATCTTTAGTCGGAGGAAGGGGGGAAAGGGAAAATATGTTTAGTCGAACCTCATACTCAATTATTATCGATAAATCAGACTTTGAAAAAGAACTCATACTATAGGCTACTTATTTGCTCTATTCCATTATAAGTAAAATATAAATATTTTTTCTTGCCGACTTTACGCAGATGGATTTATATGACTGTAATATGATATAAATCTACGTACCTCCACTAATGAGCTGCAAAATATTATATACTTGACGTAATATGTATGATAGAATAAGTCAATTGAATCATACCTATATATTTTAGCTTTATTACTATCTTCTGCATTATTATGCATTCGTCATTTAAAGAGAAGTGCGCATGTTGAAATTGTCATGTCGTTCTACATAATCGTTATCTCGTGTTGTACTACCTACTTACCAAAACAAATTTAACATACTTAGGTAGATAAGATTGATCTTGAGTTGAGCAGAAACTAATGTATGCATCAAGGTTGTTGTCAACGGTGCATCCGCAAGGCTTCGTGCTGTGCCATAAAATGTTTCAATTGTTGGAAAAAACCTTGCTGCCTGAATATGTAATGAAAGAGCTAACCTAAGTCTATCGTATAAACATTTTTCACGCCAATTGGAATGTATAAGGCTAGCAACCATAATGTTTGGAAAAGTTGACGAATGAATAGATTAGGCGTTACTTTGCGGTAATCTATATTTCATAATAACTATTGTAAAATCTTTTAAAAGTATTTTAAGGAAACATCAAATTAATAATTTTATAAAACACTTAAAAATATAAAAAATAAATCTAAGTGACTAATTTTCCTGTTTAGCCGACACATACTTTTTTTGTTTAACCGACACAGACAGTTTTGACGTCACAGACGACAATAAATGAAAAACTCCTTCATGGGAGATATGGCGATGAGGAATGATTTGTCAAATTATTAATTTACGTTTATAGCTTGTTGGCTGAAAATTTGCTTAATAGAACTATAGAACTCATCTAAAATATGAAGTGGTTTCAAAAACGGTTTCAGGACTAAATAATGTATATTTAGAGGCTAGAAATCAGATATACTACTTTATGTGGTATGGCTGGCTAGACAAGCAGTAAAATGCCTTACCACCATAGAACATACAATATTGTAGTCTGAACTGTAAAGAAATCACTTATCAAAGGCATACTAAGGAAAGGAATATAAAGTTATGTTCATGATTATGATCTGAAATACTACTACGTTTCCGAGATCTGCTTTTGTCAAGGTTTCAGGCTATGAATACTTATTACTGTTAGTTGCTTATTTGTCATTCGTCACAAGTATCGCTGTATAACAAAATATATGTACCTACATTGTCAGAATACATAAATATTATATGTAGGCTCTGAATAATATGTGCCTTGACTTAGATCATTTAATATCTAATATATTACGTTCTACCTAGCCATAATACGTAATCATGAAGTCAACAAGAAGTAAATAATTTATATTATTTTATGATACGCTATGATATACCTACTTTGGATGTTATTAATACAAATCTTTTCTGGTTTCTAAAATGGTTGGGATATTAATTAACCTAGAAATAATTAAAAACTGAATGACCGTATCCTATTTACAAAATGTGCAAAATAGGCACATTTTGAAAATAGGAACAAAACAAAATACGTAACTAAATTATACTTCTATGTAGGTATCACGATTATCAGAGACTAACGTTTACGTAAAGTACCTAATTAAAGAAAAAATAATGAGTTCGAAGCGCTCACTGGGTTATGTATTGTCAACGCGGTCATTACCTACTTGGATGGGTGACCGCTACGGGCATATTCCTTTTCTGCCTGTTATATGTGTTCAATAGTGTATTTGGCACTGACTACTAAATATAACCATTTCTTGTAATAGCTTAAGTTGCCTGCCTGATGTCTAGCATACCTATATAGCCCCTATAAATAGTCCATAGGAAACAAACCGAAGTACTTTGAATTATATTCTATATTTCAGTGTGCTTTTAATACTAATAATCTCACCTATGCCTAAATCCAGTTAAAGAGTTCTAACAGTGCTATATAAGCATAATTAACAAATAAACGACGTTTAAGAAAAAATAAAGAAGAATGATCGAATAAAAAATGTTTGGTTTAAGAATGGAAAAATATATTTAATAAATGCAAGGTAATACAATAACAACTAACTTGCGCCTCCATCAACTTTTTTAGACGTCCTGTCCTAATGTATGAGAATCTAGGTACAGTACCTACATACCTGACCTGCCTAATATATTTCTATATATTATGATTACAAGCACTACCGCGTACTAAGCGAAAATCATAAATTTACAAATTGTTGGAATACAAAATGTTTTGCCCCGGGCGGGAAAAATATTGCCTGCCTAATATATTCTTACGAGACTGGACTTCCAACTTACAGCGGCTCCTGGCTTCATGGGCGTGGCTCCAGGAAAGCTGGTGAGCAGGTGACCGCCGGTTTCGGTCTGCCAGAACGTGTCCACGATGGAGCAACGGCTACTGCCTACGTTCTTGTAGTACCAGAGCCAAGCCTCAGGGTTGATGGGCTCCCCTACACTGCCCAGCACGCGCAGCGTATCCAGTTCATTTCTGGAAAAAGTTTTAAGGTGGAAACTCATGGCTACGGCGAGAAATTATTTTTTTTACACTTTTATCGCGCTTGTTTTGTATTATTTTGTATGGAATTCGCTAGTTTAAAACAATAATACTGGTATTATCTTGAAAATTATTTGAACAGCAATGCACGCGATTCCATAAATTACCCCTAAAACCATCAAAAACATATAAAATTACCATTATCCGTACTAACAAATTTTATCTACATTGATTAAAAAATGTATATGGTCATTTAAAGCTACGTAATCAAAAAATAGATATTGTACCAAATATTCTAATTTAATTCGAATCTCGCGTATTCAAAAATCGTGATCAAATACAATAGTTAGACGATCTAGTAACAAAACCAGAAAATGTTTAAATGTTGAATTTCAAGTTTGATTGTGCCAAACCCCTCCACTAAGGCATCCACTAAGAAGGCCATAATTCCCAGGCAGTGGAAAATCCGGCCTATACAGTAACCTTTCATAATAATATTGCATTAAATATTGGTATACCTATATGTAAATACCTGCCTACTAATATAGAATGTTTTATGTATTAAAGACTTGAAAATACCTACTTACAAACCTAGAAGAAATAAGAGACATAAGTTAGCTAATTTATTTAAAATATTCTATTCTTATTCGTTAGTCCTCAAAATAGCCACATTTTGAAAATAGGAACAAAACAAAATACGTAACTAAATTATACTTCTATGTAGGTATCACGATTATCAGAGACTAACGTTTACGTAAAGTACCTAATAAAAGAAAAAATTATGAGTTCGAAGCGCTCACTGGGTTATGCATTGTCAACGCGGTCATTACCTACTTGGATGGGTGACCGCTACTGGCATTAACAACAGCTCTTCCGTGCTTCGCCATCGTCGCTTCGTCGGTCCCGTTATCTTAAGATAGCAGTCGTTATAACAGTGTAGCAGGACAATTTTCAAATCACCACTGAGCTGGCTACTACCACGGTAATATTAGATAATACTTTATACTACCCTCAAGTAGAAAATATAAGCCTAACCGGCTACTGTTCTCAAGCGCCAGTCATTCTAGGTTCGTCTGAACGACATCTTCGACCGCATCATCACTTACCATCAGGTGAGATACAACCCAAATCAAAAGAGAAACTAAGTTCTTAACTTTTATATCATCCGATCAACTAGTTTTAGACCTTATTCGTGCAACAAAACCTGAGTAAACTGGACCCTGGGGATGAGATACATTACTAACAAACTGAGCAGCTGCCGAACCCTTCACTAATCATTGCTCGACATTCTATGACCTTTTTTTGCTAAGGTCACTCTAGTAACAAACAACCGAATAAAAGTAGGTAGGTTACATACAAGTTACAGTATAAAATTAATGTACAATATTATAATATTAAATGTTTAAATCGTTTCAAGCAATAGTTATATATTATTGTTTTTTTTTTTATTACTAATAGGTAAGCCTTTGACCACAATCTCACGAGATGGTAAGTGATTATGTGGTCGAAGGTGTTAACAGGCTTAACCTAGAATTACTCTGGTTCTCAAGGACAGCTGCCGGAACACACCGTTAGGTGCTTGGCGACAGATTTTCTACTTGAGGGTGGTCGCTAGCCAGGCGGGCATTCACAAAATGCCCTTCCATCATGCGGTGAAGCTCAAGCCCGCGGTGGGATTCGAACCATGGACCTGCTGCGCGGCAGTCCATAGCCAAAGCCACTGAGCTATCACTGCTTCAAAATTGAATTGTAGTGTAAAAAAAATTGTAGTGTAGTTGTGGTGTTTTAGATGGTTTTTTACCAATCCTATGCTTTATGTCAGCACAACCGTCCGTAGAGGTAGGTGGAATTGTCAAACCACGTTTTACTAGTTGATAGGTATCAAATGTATAAGGTCGTGAGCCTACGTTAGGTTACTTATTAGTTACTTATTAGTTAGCTATTAATTAAGTCAAATTTATTTAAAGGTACCTATTTTATTTTTTTGAATGTTAAGTAATACCTGTATAAGTTCGTTGTTGACTAATTGTGAGGTATAAGTTCGTTTTTGTTACAAAATTACGACAAGAGGAAGATTATATTCATGAGATCGGGATTCGACCCGCGCTCGTTTTTGTTGTTGCTCTCGATACGATATCCGCGGGGCGATCACGTATCTTCTGTAGCAATGAAATGCTGATTGCAACAATCAAAAATGACAGTTTTGACAGTTTTTGTATCAATGAAAAAGACAGATGGGTAACAGACCTTCTTGTGCCCCAACGTTAGTCACCGACCGTTTTTTTCTTTTATACCTGAGACGATAACTGGCATATACATTGATCGAATTAAAATTTCGTTATATCCATTCTACTAAAGAGTTTCTAATAACATAGTATATATACAGGTTGTACTTCCATGGTCAGTATTTCCTTTGATTTCATATTATTATTATTATTCTAAAATCTAATTTTATTTTTTAATTCTAATAAATCTAAATTTAAGTTCATTTTGGTATTTATTTTAAAATAAAAGTAGTAAATTCTTCTTCCTCCCCTAACACAAATTAGCCCTAAATATATCTTCCTCCGCTCCGCTACAATTTTAGTGTGTAATGGCCAATGGGTATCTACACTTTGGATACTGCAACACGTTTCATACGCGTCATAATATATATATATCCTGTAAAATAAAACCAAATGTAATAAAGCGACAATGATATTTTTTGTTTCTTTTATGTTTTGCAATAACGCATGCTCGGCGGAGAGCCGCCGAGCATGCGTTATTGCAGAGGAGAAACTTATTTTTTATGAGAGCATGAGCGGGAAAAAAATAAGTTTCTCCTCTCTCTGAATACGAAAAATAATAATAATAAGAAATTACTACTTGTATTATAAAATATATGCCAATATAAACTTAACTTTTATTTATTTATTTATTTCTTAGGAAAACCAACAGTATAACAAATATCTTAAATATAACTAATAACAACAGATAACCAATTATAGGTCCTCACGGATAGCTATCTTATAAATGACATTCAAATAATGAACACTAGGATACAACTTAGTCTAAACATTATGCTTATAATTAAATTCAAACAGTTAGTCGAAGAACTCTCTGCTCAACAACCGCCTAGCCGATGCAATGCTTGTACCAAATAAGTCAAAGCCAACTCTCTTGTTTATCTCATTAAAATTTCTGCTCACACGTAACAGGTAAGAATTTTGCCTTTATTTGTTTTATTTAGATTTTAGTTATAATAATATGAAATAAAAGGAAATACTGACCATGGGAGTACTTACAACCTGTATATATATACTATATTATTACAAACTCTTTAGTATAATGGATAGTACGAATTTTTTTATTCGATCAAAGTATATGCCAGTTATCGTCTCAGGTATAAAAAAAACGGTCGGCGACTAATGTTTGGGCGCATGAAGGTCCATGTTACCTATCTGTCTTTAAAATCTGCCAAAACTGACGGTTATATTGTTGCAATCAACAGTTCATTGATACAGAAGATACGTGATAGCCCTGCTGATGTCATCTTTAAAACGCCTACTGCATGAACTTTTATAGTAATGTAGCGTAGGTATATAAATAACACTTGTAAATCAAAAATAGAACACTTGTAAGTTTTATTGTCAACAGTATTGTAAGAACACTACATACAACAAACACAGCAACTACAAGTAAAACACTTTGGCAAGTTAAAGGTCATTGCCGGCCTACAGGCAGTCCAAATGCTCCAGCCCATTACCAGTTGGCAGCGTGCCCAGCTGGGTGCATTGGAAGGCAGAATTGCAATATTTCATAATAATGCTTTGTTACTGACTATAGCATAGGTACAAATATTTTTAGGAAGTGTTTATTTTTCACGTATGTTGAAAATTCATTATTTTCTTTAGTTTTTTATTTGATAATGCAAAAGGTAACTTTTGTCTTTCAAATCTTTTTAACATAATTTCAAAAACATAATTAGGTATAGTAATCTTTTTAATTTTTTGTCTCAATGAAGAAGTCATTACTGACCTACATTTTGTTTTTACTAATAGAATACACAATGGGCATTATAATGCTTGATCTATAGTTCAAGCACGTATTGTTACAAATGCACTGATCTAAAAAAAAAAAACATATAATATAATATAATATAATATAATATAATATAATATAATATAATATAATATAATATAATATAATATAATATAATATAATATAATATAATATAATATAATATAATATAATATAATATAATATAATATAATATAATATAATATAATATAATATAATATAATATAATATAATATAATATAATATAATATAATATAATATAATATAATATAATATAATATAATATAATATAATATAATATAATATAATATAATATAATATAATATAATATAATATAATATAATATAATATAATATAATATAATATAATATAATATAATATAATATGCCCCCCGAAATCCAAACTTACGTCCGAGTCGAACACTAGACCACGTGGGGGGCGGACACGCGTACTATTGAAACTTATGCGGCCAACAGGGCAATGGTAACCCATTCAACATGGAGAACACAAATAATGTAACACGTATAGGGCCGCTACCCGGGGGCGAGCGCCGGGGCATGTCTGGAGCTGACGCTGGACGTGACAGCATGCAAGCCGTCAGCGGCTCTCTGCTGAACAGGCGGGCGAGAGTCAGGGAACCCGAAGATACTACAGCCGACCGACGAGGGGAGAGGGCGGATGATGTTTTGCAGAGTAGGGTTTCGCCTACAGACTCTGCCGGCTCATCTGCAACGACCACGAATAATGCACTCAATGATGATAGAAGACGAAAGTGGTCTACACAGGAACTGGAAGAACTTATGTACTGCTACTTCAAGGCAAGAGCAGATGGACCCGGCTATATATGCCGATTACAGACACTTTTCACGGATAGGAACCCTAATAACCCTAAAATACACCACTTTAACGGAAACACATTGTCTAATCAAGCACGCAGAATTATAAAACAAAGTGTTATATCACAAGAACTGCTAGAAAGGATCCAAAAACAAGCAGAAGGTATACTACCAACAGAGAACACTGACAGGATTTCAGTTGATACACAGCAACACAATACAACTCCAACACCAGCAATATTACACGAAACCCAAATGAACCCAGAACAAGCAGAAATTATGGACCAACTGACGAGTAGCATAGAAGTAGACGAACAGCAGGATCCCTTAGTATTAGACTTTCTTCAAACATTAGCTGAAACAAAAGAGACTCCTATTGCAGAGCGTCTACTGCTACCGAAAGCTAAAATTAATCAAAACTTTATTAAAAACTTAAACACACTAAACGCATACTTACCCAATTTTTTAATCACCCATAGGAATCTTAGGGAAATGAACGACATTATCTATGCCACCGCCAAAACACTCATAACAAACAATCACCAAACACCATACACTCCTTACAATACCATTAAACCAAAAAGTGATCCAACATGGAAAAAACGAATAAAAAAGAAAATAGAAAAGTTTAGGAAGGAATTAGGTCGTTTAATTGAAATTCAGAGAGGAGTCAACACACCTAGGATGAGGAAACATAAAGAAAAACTCTATATCAAGTATAAGATTCAAAATGAAACCGAACTCAACAACACAGCAGAAATTTTAAAACAAAAAGTAAAAGCTTTAGCGGGTAGGATAAAAAGATATGAAGACATGAACAGTAGAAAAGAACAAAATAGGCTTTTTAAAGAAAATGAACATAGACTATACAGAAGTTTAGGAGACAATAGTAATAATGACATTAAAATCCCTAGTAAAGAAGGAGTGGAACTATTCTGGACATCAATTTTATCAAACCCTGAGCAGTACAACAAACAAGCTGAATGGATTAAGGAGGTTGAAATTTCATCAGAAGACGTCACTACAGTTGAAACAGAGGAAATTACAGAAGACCAAGTAAAAGCTGCTATTCGAAAACTACTGAACTGGAAATTACCTGGAATAGATAAAATCCAGAACTACTATTTAAAATATCTTACCAGCACCCATAATATGTATAAAGTACTTACTTCCGTACTGGCTGACATGTTGTACAGCCATTGCCATAATAATAATATAATAGCCATTGAACAAAGAGGATGTCGCCGTGGTGCCAGGGGCTGTAAAGATCACCTTATGGTCAACAAAGCTATATTAGAGGATGCACATCAATCCCAAAGGAACCTAAGCATGGCATGGATAGACTATCAAAAAGCCTTCGATAGTGTCTCACATGAATGGCTTCACAAGATACTTGATGTCTATAAGTGCCCGGCTATGATCAAGGGATTCCTTCAACTGGCCATGCCCTCATGGAAGGTGGTTAAGACGGCTCGTGGCTCCAAAGAATCAATAACTACTGAACCGATTTACATTAGGCGCGGAATATTCCAGGGTGACTCCCTTTCACCGCTATTGTTCTGCCTAGCTATCAACCCCCTTTCATTTATACTGAATAAGTACGAAATGAAAGGATACAAACTCAAGGACAGTACTTGGATCAATCACCTATTGTACATGGACGACCTTAAAGTATATGCAAACAATAAAAACAATCTCAAAGTACTATTGGAAAGTGTAGAAATATTCACAAACGACATAGGAATGCGGTTCGGACTAGATAAATGCAATACCATACACATTAGTTCAGGACACAGAAACAATGCAACGGGTGAGGGGCATATACTACTTAGTGGAGAAACTTTCAAACAACTGGCAATTGGGGATAGATATAAATATTTAGGTATTCACGAGTCAGGTAAATTAGAACACAGTATCATTAGAGACCAAATCTGTAAAGAATATTTCAAAAGGATTAAGAAACTACTCAACACCCATCTCAATTCACGCAATCTTATAAAAGGAATCAACACCTACGCCATTCCCGTATTACTCTACTCCTTCGGCATTATCAATTTCAAAAACAGTGACCTTAAGAAAATAGACACAAAAACCAGAAAGTTCCTAGCAATTAACAAGGCTCATCAGCAAAAGTCAGAAGTAAATAGATTATACTTACCTGTAGCACAAGGAGGAAGAGGACTTCAAAATGTAGAATACATGTACAAAACCCAAATAATCAAATACAACCAATATTTAGAAGCAAAAAGCGATGACCTCATCAAGGCAATAGTACAACATGATATAAACAGAGACAAATACTCAATAGTTAAAAAAGCACAAGAAATTGAAACTGAATTCAACTTACCACACGGCAATAAACACACAGATGCAGAAATTAGAAAATCCATAGTGAAAAACCGGAATGCTGTATGGAGAAGCAAGCAATTACACGGACAATTTCCTAAAAGAGTTTTAGATCAGGGCAATATTGATATGGTACTTTCATTTAAATGGATCAAAAAACAACATATAACACCAAGCATAGAGTCCTCCATATTTGCTATACAAGACCAAGCTGTAATGACCCGGCAACACCAACGCTACATCTTGAAAGAGGCAGTAGATGGAAAATGCCGCCTTTGTGCAAGCAAAGACGAGACCACGCAGCACATCATATCTGGATGCGACAAACTGGCGGGGACTTACTATGTCAAACGACATAATAACCTCGTCCAGTATGTCTTGGTGTCTCGCCAAAAAACATGCAATAGCTGTTTTGAACCTTTGGTGGAAAGAAACACTCATGCAGCCACATGTGAAAGAAAACGAATCCGCTAAAATACTTTGGGAAATACCCGTCCAAACAGATGTAACCGTTACACATAATAGACCTGACTTAATATACGTAGACAAAACAAATAATCACACATTTCTCGTAGACGTTACAGTACCTTCAGACTACAACATAGGCGCAAAAGAAATAGAAAAACTGAGCAAATACCACCTTCTCAAAACCGAAATCAGTCGTCTGTGGAATACACAAACGACTGTCATACCCATAGTGATAGGCGCTACTGGCGTAGTAGCGAAAAGCTTAAACAAATATCTCGATAAACTTGAAACTACCATCGATATCAGCATTCTTCAAAAACAGGCAGCTATCCACACATCCACAATAATTAGTAAAGTGCTAGGAGATACCGTGTTCGTATATAATACACAAGACCAAAATAACACACTAAGCACACAGCAGTCGACAAACGTAACAAACTCATTAAACACACAAGATTCCTCAAACATACCAGATCCATCTAACGCACCTTGTACACCAAACTCACAGCAATCAACAAATACACGACAAACCAGGCAACTAAAACGAAGGAGAGGAACAACAAGAATACAATAAATGTGACATAAATACCTTTTTTCCTGTGGGTTACGGGACGGGGTATTTATGAAATACCGACGAAAGTCGAGAAAACAAAATTAATATAATATAATATAATATAATATAATATAATATAATATAATATAATATAATATAATATAATATAATATAATATAATATAATATAATATAATATAATATAATATAATATAATATAATATAATATAATATAATATAATATAATATAATATAATATAATATAATATAATATAATATAATATAATATAATATAATATAATATAATATAATATAATATGCCCCCCGAAATCCAGCCTTACGTCCGAGTCGAACACTAGACCACGTGGGGGGCGGACACGCGTACTATTGAAACTTATGCGGCCAACAGGGCAATGGTAACCCATTCAACATGGAGAACACAAATAATGTAACACGTATAGGGCCGCTACCCGGGGGCGAGCGCCGGGGCATGTCTGGAGCTGACGCTGGACGTGACAGCATGCAAGCCGTCAGCGGCTCTCTGCTGAACAGGCGGGCGAGAGTCGGGGAACCCGAAGATACTACAGCCGACCGACGAGGGGAGAGGGTGGATGATGTTTTGCAGAGTAGGGTTTCGCCTACAGACTCTGCCGGCTCATCTGCAACGACCACGAATAATGCACTCAATGATGATAGAAGACGAAAGTGGTCTACACAGGAACTGGAAGAACTTATGTACTGCTACTTCAAGGCAAGAGCAGATGGACCCGGCTATATATAATAATAATAATAATAATAATAATATATTTATTTCACAAAAAGGTACAAACAAAACAACTGAAACTTAAAATTACTTCTTAAAAGTGGCCTAATTAGTTGCAAATAATACTTGCAGAATCTACACTAAGATGTACTCTTGTGTTGTAAATTCTGCATTCCCTTCGTATGTAACAAAATTGGTAAATCATACATAGTCTATTTTGATGCTAACAAATTCAAAATAAAAGTTGTATACTATTGAATTTATATAATTTATATATGTATATATATATTTATATATGTATATATATATGATGTGTGTGTGAGTGCGTGTGAATGAGTGTTTGTTTTGTGTGTAAGTGTGAGGTTATTAGAGTGTAAATTTGAGTGTAGTGATATATAGTTAGACTAGGTTGTAGTGGTTTACTGCTGTATCATATAATTACCTTTATCAGCCTTTCGGTTTCTTCATGAGTTATATTTTGTAACCAATTTTCAAGATTAGCTTTTGCCTCCCTATTATTTAACTTTACAAAACCTTTTATGACTCTATTTACATTGTTGTACAAATACGGTCCTAGAAAGCAAATATGTCGCTTTGCAAGTGCTGAGTTAAATCTTTTGCTGTTAAATATTAAATCTTTCCTTCTTTTCTTACTAAAATTATCTTGTATTAAACTGCTTTTTCTATGTTGCGCGAGTATGGTATGCTGAATGAATAATTTGCGAACTGTAAGTACTTTACAGTCCGCGTAAAGATCTGTAGTTGGAAAAAGAAATGGTCTTGATGTTGCAACTTTTAATACGGCTCTTTGTGCACGTTCTATTAGCATCATATACGTTATGCCGGCGCCACCCCATGAAGTATTGCAATATGTAAGTATAGATTTACAGAGGGCGTTATACACTGCAAAAATTAATGTACGATCGGCAACATCTCGCAAGTTCCTAAACACGAAAATAAGCTTTCTGACTCTTTTACTGAGTATCTCAATATGATTCTTCCACGTCATTCTTCTATCTAGGGTCACACCTAGGTATTTTATGAATGGGACATTTTGCAATAAAGGACATACACAATTATATTTATCACAGTTAGAGTGTACTTTTATATAGATGTTAGGTATTCTCTCTCGTGCATTGGTGAAAGTAACAAACTTAGTTTTATCAACATTCAACGTGAGCAAGTTTTCTTGCAGCCATTGAATAACCGTATGCAGTCCAGCCTCTGCCCGAAGTCTGACCTGTTCCCAATCCTTTCCTACGAAAATTAAAGCTGTGTCATCTGCATATGAGAATATCTTCCCATCATTTAAATGTAAGTTGCACAGGTCATTAACATAGACTAGGAACAGGCTAGGACCCAAGACGCTGCCTTGAGGAACGCCAAAGGTGTTAACTTCCTCATTACTAGTCACATCACCCACTCGAGTTCTCTGGATCCTCCCCCTCAAATAATCTGCCATAAGATGTAATGCAGTATCTCTTATTCCGACATGCTCAAGCTTGTTGACAAGTTTCGGCACCGAGACAGTGTCGAAAGCTTTGGCAAGATCAAGAAACACTCCTATAACCTTGTTCTTTTTATCTAATTTACTCACTATGTAATTTGTTAGCTCTGATACTGCTTGTTCAGCTGATCGTCCAGTTCTGAAGCCAAATTGGTTTGGAGATAAAATGTTAAATCTTTCAAGATATGACATAAAACGTTTATTAATTATCTTTTCCAAAATTTTTGAAACGGATGGTAATATCGAAATTGGCCTGTAGTTCTCGACACTGTCTTGGGTACCGCTTTTGTGGATTGGAGTGATTATAGATGTTTTAAGGATTGAGGGAAATGAACCAGAGAACAAGCATAAGTTACAGATATGACTAATGATGGGTGCTAGTATATGTGACGATTGTTTAATCACTCTTGTAGAGACACCATCAAATCCAACCGCGCACTCATTTTTCAAACTATTTATAATACTCATGACCTCTGTTTCATCAGTTTCTATCATATGCCGATTACAGACACTTTTCACGGATAGGAACCCTAATAACCCTAAAATACACCACTTTAACGGAAACACATTGTCTAATCAAGCACGCAGAATTATAAAACAAAGTGTTATATCACAAGAACTGCTAGAAAGGATCCAAAAACAAGCAGAAGGTATACTACCAACAGAGAACACTGACAGGATTTCAGTTGATACACAGCAACACAATACAACTCCAACACCAGCAATATTACACGAAACCCAAATGAACCCAGAACAAGCAGAAATTATGGACCAACTGACGAGTAGCATAGAAGTAGACGAACAGCAGGATCCCTTAGTATTAGACTTTCTTCAAACATTAGCTGAAACAAAAGAGACTCCTATTGCAGAGCGTCTACTGCTACCGAAAGCTAAAATAAATCGAAACTTTATTAAAAACTTAAACACACTAAACGCATACTTACCCAATTTATTAATCACCCATAGGAATCTTAGGGAAATGAACGACATTATCTATGCCACCGCCAAAACACTCATAACAAACAATCACCAAACACCATACACTCCTTACAATACCATTAAACCAAAAAGTGATCCAGCATGGAAAAAACGAATAAAAAAGAAAATAGAAAAGTTTAGGAAGGAATTAGGTCGTTTAATTGAAATTCAGAGAGGAGTCAACACACCTAGGATGAGGAAACATAAAGAAAAACTCTATATCAAGTATAAGATTCAAAATGAAACCGAACTCAACAACACAGCAGAAATTTTAAAACAAAAAGTAAAAGCTTTAGCGGGTAGGATAAAAAGATATGAAGACATGAACAGTAGAAAAGAACAAAATAGGCTTTTTTAAGAAAATGAACATAGACTATACAGAAGTTTAGGAGACAATAGTAATAATGACATTAAAATCCCTAGTAAAGAAGGAGTGGAACTATTCTGGACATCAATTTTATCAAACCCTGAGCAGTACAACAAACAAGCTGAATGGATTAAGGAGGTTGAAATTTCATCAGAAGACGTCACTACAGTTGAAACAGAGGAAATTACAGAAGACCAAGTAAAAGCTGCTATTCGAAAACTACTGAACTGGAAATCACCTGGAATAGATAAAATCCAGAACTACTATTTAAAATATCTTACCAGCACCCATAACTACTTAGCCTCATTATTCACAAATATAGTCAACGGTACAGAATCGATAGAGGAGTGGTTCACCACAGGACAGGTTATACTTTTACCTAAAAATAGCAACACTGAAGACCCCAAAAACTGGAGGCCTATAGCATGTTTGCCAAGTATGTATAAAGTACTTACTTCCGTACTGGCTGACATGTTGTACAGCCATTGCCATAATAATAATATAATAGCCATTGAACAAAGAGGATGTCGCCGTGGTGCCAGGGGCTGTAAAGATCACCTTATGGTCAACAAAGCTATATTAGAGGATGCACATCAATCCCAAAGGAACCTAAGCATGGCATGGATAGACTATCAAAAAGCCTTCGATAGTGTCTCACATGAATGGCTTCACAAGATACTTGATGTCTATAAGTGCCCGGCTATGATCAAGGGATTCCTTCAACTGGCCATGCCCTCATGGAAGGTGGTTATGACGGCTCGTGGCTCCAAAGAATCAATAACTACTGAACCGATTTACATTAGGCGCGGAATATTCCAGGGTGACTCCCTTTCACCGCTATTTTTCTGCCTAGCTATCAACCCCCTTTCATTTATACTGAATAAGTACGAAATGAAAGGATACAAACTCAAGGATAGTACTTGGATCAATCACCTATTGTACATGGACGACCTTAAAGTATATGCAAACAATAAAAACAATCTCAAAGTACTATTGGAAAGTGTAGAAATATTCACAAACGACATAGGAATGCGGTTCGGACTAGATAAATGCAATACCATACACATTAGTTCAGGACACAGAAACAATGCAACGGGTGAGGGGCATATACTACTTAGTGGAGAAACTTTCAAACAACTGGCACTTGGGGATAGATATAAATATTTAGGTATTCACGAGTCAGGTAAATTAGAACACAGTATCATTAGAGACCAAATCTGTAAAGAATATTTCAAAAGGATTAAGAAACTACTCAACACCCATCTCAATTCACGCAATCTTATAAAAGGAATCAACACCTACGCCATTCCCGTATTACTCTACTCCTTCGGCATTATCAATTTCAAAAACAGTGACCTTAAGAAAATAGACACAAAAACCAGAAAGTTCCTAGCAATTAACAAGGCTCATCAGCAAAAGTCAGAAGTAAATAGATTATACTTACCTGTAGCACAAGGAGGAAGAGGGCTTCAAAATGTAGAATACATGTACAAAACCCAAATAATCAAATACAACCAATATTTAGAAGCAAAAAGCGATGACCTCATCAAGGCAATAGTACAACATGATATAAACAGAGACAAATACTCAATAGTTAAAGAAGCACAAGAAATTGAAACTGAATTCAACTTACCACACGGCAATAAACACACAGATGCAGAAATTAGAAAATCCATAGTGAAAAACCGGAATGCTGTATGGAGAAGCAAGCAATTACACGGACAGTTTCCTAAAAGAGTTTTAGATCAGGGCAATATTGATATGGTACTTTCATTTAAATGGATCAAAAAACAACATATAACACCAAGCATAGAGTCCTCCATATTTGCTATACAAGACCAAGCTGTAATGACCCGGCAACACCAACGCGACATCTTGAAAGAGGCAGTAGATGGAAAATGCCGCCTTTGTGCAAGCAAAGACGAGACCACGCAGCACATCATATCTGGATGCGACAAACTGGCGGGGACTTACTATGTCAAACGACATAATAACCTCGTCCAGTATGTCTATTGGTGTCTCGCCAAAAAACATGCAATAGCTGTTTCGAACCTTTGGTGGAAAGAAACACTCATCCAGCCACATGTGAAAGAAAACGAATCCGCTAAAATACTTTGGGAAATACCCGTCCAAACAGATGTAACCGTTACACATAATAGACCTGACTTAATATACGTAGACAAAACAAATAATCACACATTTCTCATAGACGTTACAGTACCTTCAGACTACAACATAGGCGCAAAAGAAATAGAAAAACTGAGCAAATACCACCTTCTCAAAACCGAAATCAGTCGTCTGTGGAATACACAAACGACTGTCATACCCATAGTGATAGGCGCTACTGGCGTAGTAGCGAAAAGCTTAAACAAATATCTCGATAAACTTGAAACTACCATCGATATCAGCATTCTTCAAAAACAGGCAGCTATCCACACATCCACAATAATTAGTAAAGTGCTAGGAGATACCGTGTTCGTATATAATACACAAGACCAAAATAACACACTAAGCACACAGCAGTCGACAAACGTAACAAACTCATTAAACACACAAGATTCGTCAATCACACCAGATCCATCTAACGCACCTTGTACACCAAACTCACAGCAATCAACAAACACACGACAAACCAGGCAACTAAGACGAAGGAGAGGAACAACAAGAATACAATAAATGTGACATAAATACCTTTTTTCCTGTGGGTTACGGGACGGGGTATTTATGAAATACCGACGAAAGTCGAGAAAACAAAACTAATATAATATAATATAATATAATAATATATAAAATATAATTATAAATATAATATACTTACCAATAATTTCCCATTGCAAGCTAGAAAGTACCTACTTATGGTGTAAACATAATTATAGTAAATGATATGATTAAATCAAAATATTACGCAAATATTTACTTACGATGATGTCGTCAAGTCATTGAAACTAATTAATGTTAATGTTTACTAGACTGTTCCTTGTTAATATATATTAAAAATAGGCATATTGCACATATCGAAATAATAAATAATTTATTGGAAAAAACTACTTAGTTATATTTACATACAAGCGTATGCTCACCTAGCCTGGTGCTAGAACTTCAGATGCGCACAATACATAATTTGGTTTTCGACTTCGCGGGCCAAAAACACATTCAGCCTCGTCTAAAACTTGCCCATGGGATCATTATTCGTGCGAAGTAATTTATTCCTCGTAAAGACAAAAGACGTTTATAGTCTTACCAATCCCACGCGAGGGGATATGAGGAGTCGGCAGGTCGGCCCTATAGACACTATATAAATTATAATGTTATGCGGGTTAAAAAAAAACAAGTTAAATAACATAGTAAATTAGTGTAGGTATATAAAAAACGAGTGAAACTTACTTGCGTGCTCCAATTAATAATATTAACCCTATCTTATATCGACAACGTTTTGGACCTATATTGGGTTCGATAAAAAACTTATTCACGCTATTGTTTATAAACCACTTTCGCACGTAGATTTAGAATGACAAACACAACTTTACTGACCTTAAAGCAATATTTTGTTCTTCGGGGGTGTTATTTTGATTCCATACAATTATGACCAAATCTGAATGTTGCAGTTGCACCCGCAGTCTAAGATTTTTTTACCTGTAGATCAGTTGTATGCCCTCCATATTTACTAGACGAATTAATTTAATTGCCTGAGTCACTACCAGTCTAGCACTTCCGAGTGTCCGGTGAATATATTGCCGCTAATCGTGTTTTTTCGGAATAATCTGTGGACAATAAATACACCTTCCTTGTGTCTTTAGACTCTGCACCAATTATACTGTGAGAGATAAGAAATCTTTTTAATTTCACGCGTAATTATTGCTTTTATTGTTGAAATAGAAAATATCGTTATTTTGTTTTATTTTAGGAACGAATCTCAATGAACTGGATGAGCGAGAAATGTGGTTTAAAAAAAAAATCGTTTGGTGTGAGAGAGTGAAAGAGATCGCAGCATAATGGTGATCGGAACGTCTCGTGGCGGTTCGGTGGTAACACGAATTGCTTATTTATCTCTTTCTAACAACAGATATGACGCATAATATTTGAAAGTTCTTTCCTTGTCATTACAAACTGCATATACATGTGCATAGGTATGTACATAGGTGAATTCTAGTAAGCTTTTAGAGCAGTGGTGTTCGGATATAACTACTCTAAGTATTTCTACTCTCTGCCCGCAGTCCGCAACCTTTTACGAACAGGTGGTGGTGTGATGAAATATTATATTATGATACAAGTACATACACACGGCTCCCTTATTGGCTCGTGTGTAATCATCAACATCCCACACGCGTGTTATACGTTTTTAACACACTTGCGAGGTATAAATATGAAAATTTCTATAAGAAAATATTTAACAATGGCGCCCCAACAAAATCATTGATAATTAAAATGGCCCTCACGAAAACCACCGAACCACCTTAATTGAAATGAACTGAATAATTATCAACAGTCAGTTTGTTGATATACCTATACCTAGTACTAGATACAATACAATAATAATCGGAGTTTACTTTAACTTTTTGATACCAATAATAATCTAATTAAGATGGTTTTTAATTAAATTTTCCAAAGTTTTATTTCAGTCGGTAAAAAACTCTTTGGTTTGTTTTTATAAGTTAAAATAGTACCTTATGATACGAGTCTAGGATGTTGATCATCACACACGAGGCGATATAGCCGGGATCACATAAGGCGGCCGAATGTCAACATCCCACACGCGATTTCCAAGAACATTTCACTAAGAAATTATTGATTTGAAAAGGCTTATGTTTAACTTACCACCAGATAACGCAACATATAACAGAAAAAAATAGTAAATGATCACCAAAATGGGTGATCATTTACTACAAAAGGTGTTCGATAAAAATATTTGGTAAAAGAACTTAGGGTATCAAAGCATTTAGAGTGGTCATTATATTTAATCCCATATGAAAATGGCTCACTAAATTCTATATTAAAAAATGATCCTGTAGTGAAGTGCGGTAGTGTAGAGTAGAAAAAAAGCACATATGCATAATAGCATATGTGCTCTAATTATAAAACCAAAATCGGTAGGCCCGTTTCGAGCAATTGTGTTGAAAAATATATTTTTCCTTCACCGACCAAGTTATATTTATTGTTATAACGCGCTGTCTCAAGAAGTCCATTGTAAGTTGTTATGAAAAGAATCCCGACATATATAACCCTAACGCATAGGGTGGAAGTGTTTTGTAAACATGTTTTTTTGAGTGGTCTTTTGCTATTGATACGGTTCTAAATAAAACTTAAAGAAATTTAGGTCATTTATTATTACAAAAACGGGTATGATGATGTTGCCTGTATGGAGCCCCTTTTAACGAGCTCATGGCATGTGTAGAATTGTTGTCCAAAGTATTTACTCCGATTTTCTTTGGGAAAAATCTAATTTTATTAAGATCTTATTTGACGACATTAAAATAATATCATACTGGATAAGGGACCCCAAAGTCCAACCGCTCGATTTCTAAAATAAATAAAACTACATCTCCCTTAAATCTTTGTTGGTCATTATGTTACGGGATTAAACCAGTTATCATTTATAACAAAAATTGTTATATCTAAGCTAAATTAACTTTACCAACTTCTATAGTATGATAGATGGTTTACCGTTCAGTGAACTCTTCGCCAAACTTCATCAAGGAGCGTATGGCAGTCGGTGCAGTGTAGAACTGGCTAACACTATATTTGCCGATGATCTCCCAGTAGCGGTCAGTATCCGGGAAGAATGGTGTCCCTTCGAACTGCAACAGGGAAATCTGGTTAGAAAGGACCTATACCACGACTTTGTATAGGTATTCATAGGTGATTATATAAGGGGTTATTGTACATGAGTCATTTTTGTACACTTTTTAAACCAAATGCCATTCATATCCACTTCTCCTTATATACTTATATATTACGTTAGAAATAAGAAGACCTTAGTTGCCGTAGATACCGGATAAATATTACACTCATCTATTCAGAAAAAGTGTGGCTGTTGTATGAGGCACAAGGATATATTGTTCAGTTGTATCATGTCAATTTCATATTCAACCATCTTTTACTTGGGGATGGACTAATTTTCACATTTATTTACATTAATATGTAGGTGCTTCACTTACATTTATATTTCATTTAATATTTCTTACTGTTTTCTCTTCCTTGACCTCAATTTAAAATCTACCGTGGCTATCTGCCCTTACCCATAGTTACTTATCTACCCTTACCCCCTACTCTTAAATTATTACTATCTTCTCCTGATACTGATAAAACAAACAGGTCCTGTAAAGTGAATAAGGCTGTTGAATCTAGAAAATAAGTATAATAAAATGAACAAACAGACAACCATATAGGGTGGCAGACAGTCTGACAAAAATAATTAAAAACTAAGTCTTCGGTACTACTACTTCCCGTAACAATAAATATTATGTAAATAAAAGTGACATAGTATATACCCGTGGGGTGCCGGGTTAGAATTGCACCTCCCCATATCAGCCCGTGGGTGTCGTAAGAGGCGACTAAGGGAAAACTACTGGAAGGTGGGCAGCAGGAGCTTCTAAAGAACTGCCAACTTACACTGCGATCCCCAAGCCGCCTGCCAAGCGTGGGGATTACGGCAAATACCCCCTTAATAGGGGAGGCTGTGTTTAGCAGTGGACGATCCAGCTATTACAGAGAAATAGAAGTGGTTCTCCCTATTACGATAATGCATAGAAACGACCGATGCGACCTTAGTAAGACTTTTATTAATAGATGTTCACTTTGTGATGTCACAAATGTGTTTGTTAGCCATTCTGTGTTTCTAAAAATAAGAATTTTTGCCGATTACAACAAATAAAAAATATTGCATTTTAGATTTATTGTGTAAAGCAATATATTTGCTAGCGTGAAATCTACACCGTAAGTATATAATATAAGTCTACGCCGTAGATAATAATTAATTCATAAAGGACTTACTTGGGTCTACTGGGTGCCTAAGATGACCTATTGAGGTAGATATTTTAATTTTTTCATATAAATAAAATAAAATAGTTTGTTAAAAATTATTCGCTAATAAACATTATTAGATGTATAATCAAATAGCTAACCCTAAATCTGCCATATAATTATTTTACTATGGTTTGTACATACGCTTAACTGAATAATCATTTAGTAAGTACCTTGTGCCAAACAGACCTATGTTATCTAATATTATTATCAGAAACAAATATGCATGAAACCCACGACTCAGCATCGTGCTATCTGTAATTAAGATCAGCATTTACATTCGTCACATTGTGGTATAAAATGTTTTTGCTATCTAATATAGAGACACTAAGTTTCATTAGATAACGCAAATAGATTGCCCTCGAATCGCCGGACAACGTTGCTGGGTCATGCAGCATGCTTATGCATGACCTTCGCCACAAGATTGAAACTACCAACAAGGCAGGCTTGATTTTGCTGTTGGCTATACTTTCTATTTAGCAAATTACACGTAGGAAGAGGTACACACTAAAATAATAAATTTTCTTCGAGTGTTATCTCTACCCGCGCATCTAGTAGGTATTTGGGTTGGGTTGACTATAACTGACCCTAACAAACAATCACATACCTACTCAATATTATAATTAGATACCTACTGTCTATATTAGATACTATAGCTGTAGTGACTTTCATTACGACTTTCAAAGAGGAAAATGGTTGACTTGATTGATCTCGATTGGAGTCGCAGATAAGTATTGAAGAAATTTGAAGTAGGTACCTACTTACTGGTAAACACTACTTATACTTATATACTTTTTACTTACACCACTACACGACGCCACTATAAATATGTATATACTACATATATCAAGCTGAAATTCATATCAAATACTCAGGTCTACTGTTCCTTAGAGCTGTGAAAAAAGCAAACTTCTAAGCCAACGCAATCAAAAGATACAGCCAATTTTCGCACGGGAATCTAAACCTACTTCCCGTGAACAGAATCTTTAAATTTAGTATGAAGAAATGTCTTATAGCACAGATAAAGGAAAAATTGCGAAAAGCATACATTTTTAGTTACACCATATAATAAAAAATATTTTTAACAATTTTTAAAATGTTATGGGTTTCATTTTGCAATATAAATACCATAATTTTACTTATTATACCTACAGGTCTGTACGGAACCCTCGGTGCGCAGGTCCGACTTGCACATGGCCGGTGTTAGCACAGTAGAAACACAGAATGTTTTGGGATTCAACATACAAGTAACGAGTTTTTGTACATATGTTCTAACTCTTTCGTCAAAACGGTAACACATGTAACGTATAAATAAATTCCAATTTGTAACGTATAAATACAAACGAGTGGGGCTCTCCCGATTGGGTTGTCGAACCCTTGTACGTCGACGAACAATACCTATTCTTGGTGTCCAACTCGCACTTGTCCTGTTTTTATACAAAATTTCATAAACATCATCGTATTAAAAATATCAGATTCTGAGTTCACTTTGGCCTGTCTCATCCCTCTCCTTGAAGTGATGATGTGGTTGGAGATACTATCAGGCTATATCTAGCATGAGAACTGTTTCTCTATGACAGCTGCCAAACAGCTTCTTTGTGACAGAATCATTTCTTATAGGAGGGTTTTTTTTAAATTAGACAAGCAAGCATTTGACCGCTGTCTCACCTGATGGAAAGTGACGACGCAGTCGACGGTGGAACATAATTGCATAGCAGATACCTATTTACTCTGATCTTGAAGACTTCCAGATTATATCTTTCCGGAAATAAAGACGCTGGTAGGGTGTTCCATACTTCGGCCGTACGCATTATAAAACTGGATTTAAAACGCTTTGTGCGTATTTTCGGGATATATACCATGTATGGATGCCGTTTTCCAGTGCGTCTTCTTGTCCGATGAAAGAAAGGAGAAGAGGGAATGAGGTTATGTAAATCGAACGCACATTCTCCGAAGTGAAGCCTGTATATAAAACACCGATAAACTGGCAACTTTGCGTCTATGCTCCAGGCTTTGGATTCTAGACTCCACCAACGCGTCGTCACCAATGAGCTTCTTTGCTCGATTATCTATGTAGTCCAAGGCTTCGAGCTGGTATTTAGCCGAACCATCCCAGAGATGGCTGCAGTATTCCATACAAACCGGACTTGATCTTGGTAGAGTAGAAGCTGTCCCGATGTGAAATACTGCCGCACTTTCCTAAGAACACCCAGCTTTTTCGCAGCTAATTATAGGAGGGTAGGGGCTGCCAGGCGAACAATACCAGACAGGTTTTCGACCAAAGACCACACGTTCGGCAGTAACATACGCCACTGGGCTATCATAGCGTCGCTTTGCTAACTAGACTATAAATGTTGAAATGATGAGTGAATATCATTCACGAAAGGGGACGGACAACATAAATTTTATAAAAAATATGAAAAATTAAACCAATAAGTAAAGATTGACTGCGTGAAGAATTATATTTCTTCATAGGTAAAGGTGAAGCCTGAGATGACATCGATAGAGCGGGATGAAAGAAGAATATAATGAGATGACAGAGTCAATTAAAATGGTATGAGGACAAGATGATGAAGAAATTAAAAATAAGGATGTACATATTGCAGAACTCACAATGATAGAAGTAGCAGCGTTAGCGAGGGGCGCGTACACGACATACGTGTGCCCGGTGATCCAGCCGACGTCAGCAGTGCACCAATAGACATCCCTGTCACGGTAGTCGAACACGTAGCGGAAGGTAGCCGCCGCGTAGAGCATGTAGCCGGCGGTAGAGTGCAATACCCCTTTTGGCTTCCCCGTCGACCCGCTGTCGGAGGAAAACCTTCCCTTAGCTACATTCTTGAACTACAAGCGATTCAAATCTCCTGCAGCGGTTGTTTTTGCACGGGAATGCGTGGACCGCTCAAATATCGATTGTTTCTATTTTAAACTGACCTCGTTAATTAAATCATACCAAAACCATGGATTTAGTAAAATAATATTGAGGATTTGAGGTTGGTAGGTAAGATTTACGTTTTATATGACTAATGTAAGCAAAAGTGCACAGCATTACGTTTGGGTGCTTTGTTATGAATGGTGCTTAATAGTTTTAATCAAGTCGCGATTATATGAAGATGAAATTGTGGCCTTTTGTGGGTTTTCAGATTAATAACGATTGCTTTTACAGTTGTCCTTTCCCATATCGTTATCTAGGCAGTCCTTAATTCCCGGTCAGGTATTTGGTCAATACCGACGATTAAGCGACAGTTAAAGTATTTATAGGGAAGAATATTATCGTCCCAAACAACACAAAATATGTTGCCATGCAATAGTTATATCACAATTTGACTGCCTCTATCTACTATAAAATCCTTCAATGCCCACTAAATGAGTTTTGATGGCATAGTGATTTAGTAAAGCAAAATATAAGATGTTAATGACACTGTGCTGAGGAAGCCTAGTGTACGCAACTAAACCTTAGTAAACAAAGCCGCTTAGCCGTCGGCACTTAACCAAGTGCCTGCAAAGCCACGACACCAATACGTCTCCCTAAGAGGTACTCCTACCTGGTGTAAAGCATGAAGAGTGGATCTTCTGACGCCATCCAAGCTGGCGGGCAGATGGTGGACTGTTCTTCCATTAGCTCATGCCACCAGATATCATGCTCTTCATCCCAGCTATACTGTATGAGCCAAGAATCATTAAAATGTACAACTAACACATATACATAAGTACTTATAATATAAAATATGAAAATAGGTACCCTTTATATACCATATTTTAAATCGTCTTATTTTTTAATGCTACGCTTGTGCCTACTGTAATCCACATCTAATGGCAAATCACTTCGTAGCTGTGGTTTTATTTAAATTCTGGATTCTGGGTTATGATGTGATGCACGATGGATATATATATATATATAATACCAGTTGGTATTATTTCTTCGTAATGGCGTCGAGAGCGGAATCATCTAAGCTGTGGTGCCATGAATATATCAGTATATTGGTAATATTAAGATGCATGGGCGTACCCAAGTGGATTGGATTTTGTATACATATTGCCTAAGTACTGTTGCTTCGTTGGTATTTATAAAATTATTGTAACTTCTTTAATTCAGCCGAAGATAGCTGAAGCTTACGTCTTCAATGGACTGTGCTGCCATATTTGGGGTTCATCATCAAAAGAATGGTGGTTTTAGAAAGATATATAAAAAAATACTTTTCGAGCTCATATCGAAAAGGCGAAACGAAGTTCTAATAATGAAACTACTTAATCTATGTGTCACTCCGACCGTAGGTCTCGGGTCACTAACTTGTAAACGGAAGGGTAAAAAACCTAAAATTTAGATATAATGCGATCAATGCTGATACACACGAAAATTAATTTTTTTTTTTTTTTTAGGGGGGCTAACCTGAGTGAGCTAGATCTGGGTACACTCATGTAGGGATGGATATACTTTTATAAGCAATATATATAGTGTCGTCGATGAGAACTGGTGTTATGAACAGCTACAGGCACCATAAATATTAACATACTGGACATTCATCTGGGGCCTGGTCAGCGCCTGGGGTCACTCTGGCAAGGTGAGCAACGCAGATGCACAGGTTTGTGCTATGGTTGTGCTTGGATTTGGCCTTGTAAATAGCTTCATCCACAGTGTTCTTGAGATTCAGCCTCTTCTCACCGCGCCAAGCACCATCCACAGTCACAATTAATTTGCTCTCACTGTCCGCCAGACGATCGGCCAGAGAGTCAGCCGAAAATCCTGCGAACTAATTATTTTATATATTTAAAAAAATAGTCGTATATCACCATATAACTTGTATACCTAAAAGAGAAATTGCTGTTTATGAACACGTTCAGTTCCACATGGAACTCGCGAGAACATTCTCGCAACCAACAATACGACAATATTGAATACTATGGGAATTATAGACTTCGTAACGATATTCGGATAGGTTAGTCGGGCAGACACCAAAATATAAATTCTTACTGCAATTCCATGTACAGTTACTATCCGAGCACATGATCAAACTCCACATGCAGACGATTATCTCATGGATAGCGCCTTGTTTCAACCCACAGTATCAAAACGGATTCAATTATACATTACAGTGGTAAGACCACATCAGTGTGCACAGCCTGAGTCCTACCACAGCAGGCATGTAGTTGCGGAATTGGTTTTACAGGCTCTTCCCTCCACAAAGGCATTGAACGCTAAGCAACTAATCCTTACCACGACCATGTGCACAGCTCCAATTCTAGCGCAGGCCAACATGCTGACAACGGTCTCGAGGATCATCGGCATGTAGATGGCAACGCGGTCTCCTCGGGATATTCCGCAGTCATGCAAACCGTTAGAAAACTGACACACCAGGTCCAAGAGTTTCCGGTACGTACACCGACTGTAGTCATCAGGTTGATTTCCTTCCCTGAGACAACGAAAATAAACTTTTAAACATAGTCCAGTCAAGACATTCCAGTTTGAGTACAAGTAGGGCGATCACGTATCTTCTGAAGCAATAAACTGCTGATTGCAACAATCAATAAAGGTAAGCAAAAAAACTTTTTTTAAAAATATAAGCAAAAAATAAAAGCTTTTTTTAAAAATCCTATTTAAAAAAAGCTTTTATCTAAACGCTCTAAAAAGAAGAAAATAAATGTAACCTTTAAAATTTTTACAATCAACCTATAACCTCATTATATACAATATATATGAGCATAAAAGCTTGTCGCGCGATTTGTAAATAAACTACAACCTCTTTGCTTATAATTTATTTTTAACTAGCTTTCCGGGCGCGGCTCCGCCCGCGCGTATGTCGGCTATCGCGCGAAAACATTAACCTATTTTTGCGCAGTCGGTTAAAATCTATCCTATGTTTTTTCCCGGTTCTCAAACTATTTCCATACCAAATTTCATTCAAATCGGTCCAGTTGTTTTGGCGTGAAAGCGTAACAGACAGACAGACAGACAGACAGACAGACAGACAGACAGAGTTACTTTCGCATTTATAATATTAGTACTGATTTTTTAGTTATTGCTGGCTAGGTTTCTCAGTCTGTTCATCTCATTCAACGCATCATTGATGCAAGGTCGTTTGCCGGTTAATTTCGAACAGTCCAGCTTCTTTTTTTATGCCCGATAGCCTTTGACCACTATCTCATCTGATGGTAAGTGATGATGTGGTCGAAGATGTTGTTCAAGCTAACCTAGAATTACTGGCTCTCAAGGACAGCTGTCGGAACACACCGTTAAGTGCTTGGCGACAGATTTTCAACTTGAGGGTGGTAGCTGATCAGACGGGCATTCGTAAAATGCCCTACCACCATGCTATAACGACTGCCATCCTAAGACAATAACCGGGACCGAAAGCTTGACGTCCCCTCCGAAGCACGGAAGCGCTTAGTAGTATGTCACCGGCGGTCACCCATCCAAGTCATGACCGAGGCGGACGTTGCTTGGCTTTGCTGACCGGTTCAGAATGGACAAGCAAACTTCACTTTGAGCGCTTCAAAAGGATAGCTTCTAAATGTTTTACCTACTTAAGGCCACGTATGCTTGACCATCAGCAAAGAGCTTCGAGCCTAAGTAAATAACGGCGTAGTCAACAGTGCTACCTTGCATTGTGTGTACTGTACAAGCCCAACATAATACGATTGGCAGCTTTCTTCGTTTCGCGGTTCCGTGACTATGGAAATTGCACAGACTTGGGCTGAATTAGGTGAACACCGTCTTTACCAAAGTCTATATACAGACGCATGGTATATCAGTGTCATACATTTGTGCTCCTCGGAAGTAGGGCCATTTATTTTCTGTAATGTGTCCAATGGCAATGGTGCAATTGGTGAATGGTCACCAGACCTTTCGAGACATCTACATTGTAACGCAACATCATCTTGGCCCCAGTGAATATATAGTTCCTTGGTAGCCCTTCTGTCTTGTTTATATAGAATGGTATAATATTATTTATATCTAAGTTGTCAGTTTTTTGAGTGCAATAGTTTTTACAGTCTTCTCTTCGTTTGTGTTGATGTTTTTGTTTTTCCCATTTTGTTCCCACGAGTATCGAAGAAATATTCGTCGACCCTTCCAGAGCTCCATTTAGAGCTTATATACAACAGGGTTTGCCCAGTTGCCCTGAGGTGGACTTGGGTGTTTGGGAGAATGCGCCACTTATTTCAGCTTGGAGCTTACTTGTGCCTGAAAAACGGTCAGGTACTAACGTTTAGGCGTATGAAGGTTTGTTACCTGTCTGTCTTTTGACTTTTGATTTCATTGCTACAAAATCTGTCAAAACTGCATTCTTTGATTGTTGTAATTAGCAGATCATTGCTACAGAAGATACGTGATCGCCATACTGAGGTAAACCTATATTAGAAGTGTGATAGAATACTAATATAATAATAATAATCACTATCCAGACAAGAACAATGAATGAACAAAGGGTGATGTATGTTATAAAAAATTTAGGGTTTCAATTGATATAAATAAACATATCACATTTTCTAAAAGTCCATTTGGAGAGAACAATATAAAATGATGAATTCAAATTTCACCAAAAATTACATAAAGTTTTGTTTTACTGTATCAGCCAGTATGTCCACTGATGAACAGAACCTCCCCCGTCATGGGTAATTTTACTTAATCACGTTCAAAAAAAAATATGTTTTTTTTTGTTTAACCAATGATAACCATGGATGGATTCAAATTTATGAATTTTATTGTTTTATTTTGTATTAAAATACTCTTTCAATAGTTTAATTATTTGTCACAATTCTACCCAAGAATGTTCGCATCAGGTAGGCCAGTCGTAAAAACGAAGGAAAACATTGTAACAATATTATCTGGTCTTTTATGTCGATAGAGAAAACATTATTGCGTCCTAGATATACGGGACACAAGTAGGAAGTTGATAATCACCTGTTCATTTAATTTAATCAATTTGAATGCACATACATATTTCAAATGCTAAATATTTTGATGGAGAGAAAGCTCTTTTATTACTTTATTACTTTCCTCTGAGAAAAAGCTTCATGGCGATATCTATTTTAGTCTGATAAATAGCCAATCAATAACACCGATTTAACATGGCGTCGACATTCGCTAGTGCGCAGAACGCAATTTCGTTGCATCCCACACTGCGCCTGATTTACCCCCTTGCCCCCTCATAGCGCCACGAAACAAGCGATGAGCGTCAGATGCTGTCAACTTAGTTTGTCAGAGCCTGTCAAGTGCAACAAGTACAACATTTAAATAAACTTTCTCCCAAAGTAAATTTTTAACATTCCTATCACCATACTGTCACAAAGTAGTGTCGTACAATGCTACTCTTTTTTGTACTTCTACAAAAAGCAAGCCAAACATCTACTACAGAAAGGCTTCAAGCAACGATTTCCCATTTTAATTTACATGGATACACATACCAACACCATTTATAATGTGTGTAATCCTGATTCGAAATTGCGAATTTTTTTATTAAGTATATGTATTTTTATCGACTCCTAAAAATAAGCACGATGGTTTTCAAGTCCACGAGTATAATATTTTTGTATGAGACTACACATAACGTTATATTGGGTATATCATCAAATCTTAACGTCTAAACTAAAACAATGAAAAATTCCAATTAGGTCCCATATCTCATTAAATGTTTACTTTCAAACGCCCATCTTCAATAACTTACCTACAGTTATTTCATACATTTCAATTTTGGAAAAAAGATCCATCCACTTTTTAGGGTTCCGTACCAAAAGGGTAAAAACGGGACCCTATTAATGAGACTTCACTGTCCGTCCGTCCGTCCGTCTGTCACCAGGCTGTATCTCAAGAACGGTGATAGCCAGACAGTTAAAATTTTCACAGATGATGTATTTCTATTGCCGCTATAAAAATAAAATAAAATAAATTAATTATTTAAGGGGGTCTCCCATACAACAAACTTGATTTTTTTACCGTTTCTTGCTCGATACTAATAACGGTGACAGGTAAACGCTTTAACTATTCATAGAATATTTAGTTTTATGTTCTCTTTAAATATAGTTAGTTAAAATAAAATAAATAATTAAGGGGGTAAAAACATACAATAAAAAGTGTATGTAACTTACAAGATTAGGTTACTGATAATGGTGCAGAACACTTCGTGCGCGAATCCAACTCGCACTTGGACGGTTTATTTTAACTTTAGGTCACAAACGCACCGATAGCGTTTCGGAGCACGAGTGTCCTTTGTATAAGATACTTAATGAAAATAGAATGTTCATGGGTTTATCTGACGCTCATCTCTCGTTTTCCTGGCCTTCATTCTACAGATCTGTCGAACCCTTCCGCCCACCCGATGTCACCTCACTGTCCACCCCTTTTACCCTCCCCAAACACTAACTTCACGCCACATTTGGATGCTGAATTATTATGTACCCATATAACAATTTCAACGCTGCACATTCAGAAATAATTAAATTGTAATAAATAAATATACAGTGTACCTATTCGTTATATGTAAAATAAAAAAAAAATATTAAAAGAGAAAATAAAAAATTAAGTACCTACTTGTTAGGAAAATACAGTTATTGGTAAATTAGTGTCAAATAAATGTTCTCAATTATAAAGAAAAACAATCATTGGAAGAAATATTTTTTTTATTCTATGAGTGCATCTCAGTGGTACTGTACATTATAAGTTGTGCTACATGTCCTATGGGTTTGTTTATAAACCGAACTAAAGAAATTACCATAAGGAAAACATGTTTCTGATTACTGTTCCTCACATCGTCCGTCGCCCACCCCTCTCGGGCAGTTCGGGGTTTTAGGGGCGGGGGAGGTGATAAATCGATCTGGCTAGGTCTCCTGTCTGGCCAAAGTCGTTTTACATCTGTGCCTAACGTAACAGTGGTGGCCCAGGTACTGAATGTTATAACACTGGCGATATATCTAGCTATTGATTGAAAACGAATTGAGATAGGTATCATCCAAGTAAGCATGTTCTTTTTAATGTATATATATAAGTATATTAAACGATTAGTTTATTCTAAATATACTACGAAGTCGGAGATAAAATAGTTTTTTGCTGTTTGGTAGTTACCTACTTCTTCACGCCTTTGCATGTAACTTGACTTAATGAGTTTCTTGGTAAGAATACCGTTTGCGTAGTAAGAAGGCAATTAAATACTCAAATAATATATGAATACCTACGCCTTAGATATCAAGCTAATTTTGTCGTTATTTTGAGTAAAGCCACACGAGAGGTATTAGTAGTAATATATAGGATAGTTAAATGTTGGAGGTAAAAATTAGGTACAAGGTATCCCAACACTATGCCGCCAGTGCAGTATATGTTCAAATTTATATGTGCTGATAATTTAACATCTGCTTCGTCTCGTGGACATGTCATGACCACTAGATTATGTAGTAAAAAAATAAAGCCAACCTCTATAACCTAGATGCTTTTAGTCTAAAAAAGCACGCCCCTCCTATGGCTCTCCGCCTACAGGCAAAATAATGTATATATACGCATAGTCATGTGTCGGATAGTTAAAAATGTATATGCGCGGATACGGATCTGAATACGGATATTTGGTCTCAAGATCCGCAAATACGGATACGGATACGGATCTTAACTTACTCAATCGTTGTCGGTGTGTGAGACTGAGAAGGTACTCTTTATGAAATACAATTTACCATTCATTAATTTTAAGTAGGACTTAACTTTTTTAAGTTCCTCTAATTGTCACTGAATCTAATACTAAAATATTGATCTGATCTAATACTAAAATATTGTGTCACGGAGTGTTAATTTACTCAATTAAAATTTTGTGATGTAACTAATCCACAGAGCATTTTGTGTTATTGCAAAAATGAAAATATAAAAAAAAAAACATAATTTAGAATTTTAAATATGACGAAGGTTTAAGTTTTCCTTCTCATAATAAAAGTGATCTTATAACTTTTTATAATACTAAAATATTTATTGAGTTTATTATATTATAAACTCAATGTACATCGTTAAAGATATTTTTAACTAGCTTTCTGGGCGCGGCTCCGCCCGCGCGTATGTCGGTTATCGCGCGAAAACATTAACCTCTTTTTGCGCAGTCAGATAAAAACTATCCAATGTTTTTTCCCGGGTCTCAAACTATCTCCATACCAAATTTCATTCAAATCGGTCCAGTAGTTTTGGCGTGAAAGCGTAACAGACAGACAGACAGACAGACAGACAGACAGAGTTACTTTCGCATTTATAATATTAGTACTGAGTACTGATTAATATATATTATACAAATTCTTATATGAATTGAAAATTAATAATGTAAAAGATGCGTGAAAGATCCGGCAAAAACTAACGGATACGGATCTTTTTTCTCCCACGGATATCTGCGGATAAGAATACGGATACGGATATCCAGCACATGCATACGCAATACACGCAACCTCATTAATATCATTGGTTTTTCAGTCATCGTTATGTGCTCGCACACATTTTTAAATAATAACGTCTGTCGGAGAGGCGTGCATTTTTAGACTGAAAGATCTATACGTACGTATCTAAGTCACAGATTAAGTGATAAGCTTTGATATTGGATTGTAGGTACCTAGGTAGGTATAACTAACGCCCCGTGGAGTGCCGGGTTAGAAAGTTATCCCCCATTTCTACCTGTGGGTCGTAAGAGTCGTAAGAGGCGACTAAAAAATATAAAACTGCGATCACCAAGACGCCTGCCAAGCGTGGGGATTATGGTAAACCCCCCTAAATGGGGGCTGTGTCTCTTCAGTTCATATTTATTATTATTTCTATTACATGTTTGTATCGATGCAAATATGTACAGTTATTAGCAATATAATTATATATTAATTATAAATCTAGACAACTAGTGATATGTGCGCCCAAGATACAGGTTATGCCTAGTTTGGGGCACATTGTTAACATTGCTCAGGTTTAGGTAGAATTTTAAGAATAAAAAAAAAAGAATTAAAATTAGTAACATATAATTACCTAAACCTATTAAGTACTATAAGCACTGCAATTCAACGGTGCAAACCACTCCCAGTTAGCAGCGTGCCCTGCACGCTGGGAGTGGGCTGAAGCATTTAGACTGACTATGAGTCTGCTATGACTTAGGTATAGGTATTCTAAATGCTTTTATTGTAGTAGTTGTAGAGTTGTATATAGTTCGTAGTATTTTGTTTAATAAAGGCATATTACCGCGTATATTTACATCTATATATACAAAGGTACGCTTGAAGCCCTCGTAGCGAAGTTTGCTTAGCCATTCTGAAACGATCAGCAAAGTTAAGCAACGTCCGCCTCGGTCAGGAGTTGGATGGATGACCGCTGGTGACGTAACTACTGAGCGCTTCCGTGCTTCGGAGGGCACGTTAAGCCGTCGGTCCCGGTTGTTGTCTTAGGATGGCAGTCGTTATAGCATGGTGGTAGGGCATTTTGCGAATGCCCGCCTGGCTAGCTACCACCCTCAAGTTGAAAATCTGTCGCCAAGCACCTAACGGTGTGTTCGGGCAGCTGTCCTTGAGATCCAGTAATTCTAGGTTAGCCTGAACAACATCTTCGACCACATCATCACTTACCATCAGGTGAGATAGTGGTCAAAGGCTAACCTATCAGGCATAAAAAAAAGGTAATTGTTTTAAGAGTCTGTTCCTAAAATATATTTACTCTAAAGTGCTTGTATTTGGCAATTATTTTGAAAACCTTTACCTAAAGCCGACTTTTCCACGCTACGCAAAAATAGGCTAGCTTGCGAGCTTGATATGGTTCTCCGAATAACCCTTCACCGAACGATATGCTTCATCGAAGGCACTCTCAACCGATTGTCGCTTTGACAAAAAAATAATTCGTCGAACGAACGGTTCGCCAAACCACTCATTGCCTACTTATTACTATTACTTATTACTTATCGTTGGACGAAACAATCTTTTTACATTCAAAGTTCACGCCATAATCACTCTTTTTGACGGTTTGCAATACGAAACAATCCCTCGCCAATAAAAAATTCTACGTTATTAGTTAAAGTTTAATGTAAGATTTATTTTACGAATATAATACTTGGTAAAGGGGCATATACCACACTAAGTGTACTTACACATAAGATGAAATTTTGTAGTAGACAGATTTGACTCAATGTCAACTATAAAGTATCAGTTACCGTAATTTTCTAATTTGATATCATATTTGGAGGCCAAACGACTCGTAAATAGGTCTTAGTTGTGATACCTGTTGTCGTGATAACTACTGACTGATCCGAAAACCGCAAAAAAAATGCTATCAGAATAAAAAGGCTTTATCTTAGAAACTATTGAAGCTAGATCATTAGAGTTTCACAAAACTAGTATATTTCGTCGAAATCTTAATTTTGGTTGACAGTTGTCAAACTGAATAGGGCTTTATCTCGGAAACTATACTATCTAGACGTGGAGTTTTTCATAGAAGTAATAGATCACATTGAGATCGTTATTTTAGTTGACATTTGTGAAAGTGACACTTAATTTGATATATTTGGTTTAGTTTTCACATTTAGGCTTCAATCAGCTCAGAAATAAGGCCCAAATATGTCTTTGCAGTGACAGATGTCAAAATGTCATATACCTACTGCCCTATTTCTTGGTTTATTTTTTAAAAGTCGCCCTACCACGTTCACTTAATTACGCTTTTGACGCTACTGCGCAAGTATTTAACAAATTTTCAATATCACAGTTGTCACATTCAAGACCTGTTAAGGGTTAATTTTTGAGTCAATTGAAGCCCAAATGTGAAATTTTAAAACAATATATAAAACATCAAGTGTCACTATGACACTGTCCATCTCAATGTGATCTATTACTTCTATCAAAAATATTTCAGTGTATATATAATAGTTTCCAAGATAAAGCTCATTTTAGTTTGAAAAACAACAACTAAAATAAAGATCTATAAGAGGTCTAACAGTTCTGTTAAGAAACTCATAGTCTAGATTTAATCGTTTCTGAGATGAAGCGTTTTTAGTTTGATAGCGGTTTTCCGATCAATACTTGTCTCGTTAACAGGTATCACAACTGAGACCTATTTACGAGGTACTTGAGTAATTTGTGCCCCAAATATGATATCAAATTAGAAAAATACGTCAACTGGCTCTTTTACAGGTGACATTGCATTGACATAAGTCAAAACTGAGTACTACAAAATTTCTTATGTGTAAGTATGTATATATGTCATTTTGTCAGCTTTGTTAAAAAAGTGGTATCAACACTTTAGTATGTTAAATAAATCGTCCACCGTCAACAAAGAAGAGTTTCGCCGAAATTTTAATCGGCGAGGATTCTTTCGTATAACAAACCGTCGACAGAGTGATTTTGGTGTAACTTAGAATATAGAAAGATTCGTCGAACCATCTGTCGGCAATTAGTGTTATCAGCGAACCTTTGAATGAAGAAGGATTCTTCCGTAAAACAAACTTTCAACAAGAAGTGGTTTCGGCAAACCGTTCGTTCGACGAATGATTTTTTTGTGAAAGCGACAATCGGTTAAGCGTGTCTTCGATGAAGCATATCGTTCGGTGAAGGTTGATTCGAAAAACCATATCAAGGTCCAAATAGGCGCCAGCAAAGTTGTATGGACTGACAACACTACCAAAATGCGTTAAAATTCCAAATCATCAACGCATAGACATACACAATTTTTGTTAGAGTTTGGACTGCCTGTGAGTCTGCAATGACTTGTAGGTTGTCTAAATGCTTTTATTATAGTAGCTGTAGTGTTGTATCCAGTACGTAGTATTTTGTAAATAATAGCATACCAATAGGTGATATAACTATAGGCGCCTCTTACGACACCCTCACCGGCGGAAGGGAGTGGGAAACTGGATGTTTAATAAATAAATTATCCTTGATAATTGATATATTTTTAATATATAAATGATAATTATAAATATATTATAATAGTAGTTTATGCAACTGTCATATAATAGAGGGTATTAAAACCTGAGTGCAGGTTTTTGAAACGAGCCGCAGGCGAGTTTCAAAATAAGATTACACGAGTGTTTTAATACCTAATTATATGCAGTTGCATACACTACTTTATTTAATCTCATGGCTATATTATTATTTTTTTTACCTGTATTTCAACTCTCTGTGGCTATACGCATTTCTTGATTTTTCTGGCAAAAGACTATTCGTCAGTTTCGTAGCTGTTTCTAGAATGTCAGGTGGAGTTAAATCATCAGTTTCGTGGGTGTTGCTTGACATTTTTGCTACTAAAGTTTTATCAAACAAAATATTACTCAAATTCGTATGTACGAAATAGCGCCAAAATGGAATAAGTCTGTTATTGGTCTATTGGCTCGGAACCAGCGCAGCGCGTTGCGCGCGCATCTCGCTCACCATAGATAATGTGTACTTAAATTGAATTGAAACCTCCTTGGTCGGGACACATTGTACTTTAATAATTAAAAATTGTTTTGAAGCATTGTTTTGTTAGGAGAACAATGCTTTAATTTAACTTTTTAATTTTCTTAAAGAAGTATGTACATAAAATATGCCAATAAAAGTCTGTATTTCATTTCATAATTAGAATATTACCGAATGAGATTATATAAAGGATATTATAATTGTAGCTGTAGAACATGTAGTTGTGTTGTGACCGATTTCAATAGCTTAGCTTATTACTTATGGATTTTTATATAATATCTCTAACATATAAATGGACATAGATAAATCTCGAATTAAATGAAAACAAAAAAATTCGCGGCTTGCTAATATCACAATAATAGGAAGTATTTTCGCCAAGATAAGCCAATTGTTTTTAATGTGATAGTGACGGAAGAAGCACGAGGCCCACCGTTGAGCGGTAAACTCTGCGTATGGCAGTTGCATTTCGACACAAATGCAGGTCTGCACTGCGCTCTTAGCCCTGAGACATACAGTTGCTCAATCTCATGTGTCTGTAAGTTTACTGTCTCTCAGGTACTGCTGACGGAACAAACTGTTAGATGCTTAGCGACAGATTTCCTACTTCGGGGTGGTAGCTTGCCAGACGAGCATTCCCGAAATGACCTTTCACCTGAAATAAATCTGGTGGTGGGTATCGATGCATGGACCTGCAACACTGCAGTCCATAGCTCGGCTATCATTGGCAAGTCTCAGAAACTTCGTTCAAGTAATTCAAGGTTTTTCTTATTAAATATACCTATCAAGTGACGGGACAGAAAAGTCTCTCGGCTGATGGTAAGCACCGTACGGTGCTACAAAACTTTGCTTGTCCCTCCAAGACTCTTTGGTGTCATTTGCCCAATAATTGCATTTTACTACAGTACCCTCGCAACTAAGCAGAGTAGTATTTCCACATTACTGCTTCAAGGCATATCTAACACTTCAGTCGTACCTACCAAGACGGACTATTGCTATAGGGTAGACCCCTATAGCCCCCTTGTAATAAGTATATTTAAAGCCGGTATTATTTTTTGTGATTAGTGAACCGAGATAGTCAGCGGCCAGACCATAATAAGTTCCTAGAAGAGCAGATCCTATAGATTCATCCATTATTTGTTGGTACATATAGGTATATATCCAAGCTGAACTATGGCCATATAACTATAGGTACCTACCTATAGTTTTATATAACGAATCCCGGGCCTGAGAGAGGTACCTGGAACCTATCTAGGGGTGGAGAACTAAATATAGCCCGAGCGAGGGAGAGCGCATGCGAAATAACCACAGGTAACCCTTGGTGGAAGGGGGTGAAAACGGGTGGTTTCAGGAAACCCCCCTTTACCACCCCCTGCCACCTTCTGGAAACTGCGTCATAACGTGTTTTCAGAAACTGCATAAAAAGGATTTTCATATCTAATGTGTAAAAGTATTTTTTACCTCACATGTCTAAAACTAATAGGGGTTTCATATTTGTTTTATTAGTAAGTTTTATAACACACAAAGGTAATACATATTCTATATACCTGCCGATTATGCAATAGATTCAAAGTGAACTCTAGATTATGCCACCTTCGTTTGGTGACCTACATGGCAAATAACACATCTAAGTTATAACGTATCACCAAACGTTGCAGAAATATTACATAACACTGAAAAATAAGATACAAAGTGCGCCTTAAGGAAATGTCCGGAAAAAATCAATAAGTTCGCGCGCACTCCTGTGCATCGCTCAGCAGAAAATCGATACTAAAAATGACTCACCAGTAAAAAGCGACTTTATCACCGTGCCCGTTCCTCACGTGCCGATCCAGGACGTTAAAACACACATTGGTGACGGCACCCTCCATCCAATTCATGAAAATCCTCCCCTTTGTGATGTCAAAATTATACTGGAAAAATTTTCCCGGCTCGTATTTGGAATGCCAAAAGAACTCGCTCGCGATGTCGTTCCAGAACGCCTCCGGGTTTTCGATGGAACTTTTGTGGATCTCCTTGTAGCGTTCGAAAGTCGGCAGACGAGACTTTGAGACGACATATTCGGATGGCTGATAAATACGCGACGACATCGCGACGACGGGTGCTGGTTCTTTGTCACGCATTCAGATAAGTCGATGAGACGTAGGACGCGCGTTCGCTGTACGGTGGTGCTCAGAGAGCACGGTGCTCAGAGACAGGGTCACGCGACTGTTCGCTCCGCCCTCGGTCTTGGGAATGAATACGCTGGCTTGTGGGCTCTATACGCTGTTCGTTGGCTGACTTCACTTTGCTGTAGAGCGTTCACGATCGGATCGATGCATCGCGACGGTGACCACGCGCGTGCGCGACGCCATGCCCTTGGCTTCTCACCTCGTGTGGGCTCGTTACACGTTTTATAAATCTAAAAATTCCTACTACAATGATTAATTTTATACGATCCCTGTTCTTATTCTTTTTCAAAACATTTAACGTCATACAATATTCAAAAACACCCTCCACGCGCAAGTGACGGTTCAAGTCAAGCCAATGCAACATTGATCGACCCGCCGCCGTCGCCGGCCGCCGCGTCTAGCGTCCCCGCTGCAAGGGAAGCGTGCCGTGCGCCTCCCTGTACGCTATCGCTGATTTTACGGATATTAATATTTTAACCGTTTCATACTTTCCAAAGACTGCATTTCTTAAGACAATACAAAGTGAAGCCAAGTAGTGTATAACAATCGACACGAACTTAATAGTGAATGTGGTTTCCTAACTGAAGGGAGAACTCGTCAGACTTTTGTGTAACAAAAACTGTTGGTGAAATTGTTTAAGTGTAACATACAACCTACGGATCGAGTTTGCTCCAGGTAAGGTTACCTCAGCCAATTCCCTTAGTCGTCCTCTGTCTCTGATGGTGATGCTGCCCAGTGCCTACAACGTGTACTTTGTTACAGATCTACCACAGGTAACTGCTTCTGTGATTTATCGCAGTCAGTAAATCTAAATATTTTTAAATAGTACAGGACCTAATGAGCTCGGAGGATCTAGCTGCCGGACGATAGCTGTGATGTAGATATACATTGTTGATGAGAGCTAGGAGCAGCGCTAGATTTACCTTATGGAAGACGTCGCGACTAGATAGGTGGTATTGTTTTCACTAGGATTTGGGACCGCTAAACATTTCTGTGTTATTATTTGAAGAGTATTTCTTTTTTATTTTTCTTCGGTAGGTATGGCATAGTATTTAAGCAGGGTGGGTCCCAAATACTAATCGATAAAGGATATTGCAACTGCCTGTGGGCGGTTGCAATCACTTCGTGTTCATTGATGAGTATCTCTTTTATTTTTTTCGGTATGGTCTAGCAGGGTGGGTCCCAATTACTAATCGATAGAGGAGATTGCAACCGCATTGCGTTGCAACCTATTTATATGGCTTGAAGGATATATATGAGACGTTCAAGGATATTGTTATCATTCTTGAGCCGTATAACTGCATGTCAAACAGGCAGGTGGTACAGTGATTATATCTACAATGGTGATTTTCATCCTCAAGAAGTTTGAAAAGCTAGTTGTAGCCTCACTTTACTTTGACATTAACTTCCTTTACAAAGCTACGCGATCTCATCATCATCAGCCGAAAGACGACTATTTCTGAACAAAGACCTCCCTCACGAGATTTTGCAGGTAGTTATTTAGTTGTTTGATAGGACCTTTTGTTACTAATTCTCCATTAGAGGGCCCAAATAGTTATATTCGATTCAAATTTATATAAATCTTAATGCCGACAAGAGCCCATATACTTACTCTTTCATTAGCCATCTGCCATTTTGTGTAAGAATTCACATGACCCATCGTGAATATCCTACCGATTGCAATTGCCGCCCGCATGCGCTATGCGCCTGCAACTTACACACGCCTGCGCTGTGTGCCCGCAACTTCCACGCGCCTGCGCTATGCGCCCGTAACTGCACTTGCAGCTGACGCGGCGCTTGGAAGATATTTCATAAAAATATATACAAACCAGTAGACTTATTTTGCATTGGTTCTATTCCAAGCGACGCTGCTGACTACAACTGCCGTTTGCAAAGCCGCGCGCCTGCGCTTTTCGCCCGCAACCTACACGCGCCTGCGCTGTGTGCCCGTAACTTCCACGCGCCTGCGCTATGTGCCCGCAACTTTCACGGACCTGCGCTTTGCGCCCCGAACTGCGATTGCAGTTGACGCGGCGCTCGGAAGTTATTTCATAGTAATACATAGAAACCAGTAGTGCCACTGCAGTCGACTGTATGCAGCCGCAGCCCTTGCATTGGTTCTATTCGAAGTGACGCTGCTGACTGCAACTTCCGTTTGCAAATGCCGCGCGCCTGCGCTTTGCGCCAGCAACTTACACGCGTCTGCGGTGTGTGCCTCCGTAACTGCACTTGCAGCTGACGCAGCGCTTGGAAGTTATTTCATAGAAATACATACAAACCAGTAATAACACTGCGGTGCACTGTATTCAGCCGCAGCCCTTGCCTTGGTTTGCATTGGTTCTATTCCAAGCGACGCTGCTGACTGTAACTGCCGTTTGCAAGTGCCGCGCGCCTGCGCTTTGCGCCCGTAACTTCATCGCGTCTGCGTCATGCATCAAGCTATGTTGACGTTATTTCGGTTCCCTCAAACAAAAGGCTTATGGATACTGATGTCTGTCTGTGAGCATGAACATTGGTATAAACCAATGTTCATGGACTGAAGCACAACGTGCTTATGAAGGAGGTTATAATGTGCAGGATTCGAATAGGTAGGTACCTATATATTATTCAGGTTAAGGAGGGGTCCGGGAAAGATTCCTGTAGTATTTCTGAACGGACGGGAAATAAGATATGTTACACAGGCCAAATACCTAAGTCATATTTTAACAGAATGGTTGCAGGATGACTACGATATAGAACAGAAAAAAGGTCCTATCGTTCAAATGCAATATGCTTTCCCGCAAGTTTGTGAAAAGAAAAAGCTTGGGCCGATTCAGTGGCATTTAACGAGAGATTATCCCGCCTTCCTTCGAGAACACGTGCGTTCTGGTCTCTTGCCAGGACTGTCCAGGGAAATTTTTGCCAGTCGTCTGTACCGCCCCTGCACAGAGAGAATGACACATTGGCCCACACCGCAAAGGAGAAGACCGATCTTCTGGGCTGTTTCTTTGCATCTAACACGACTTTGGATGACCAAGGGAACTCACCACCGACTATACAAGGATGTGATACCTCGATGCCGGACATAATTTTCCGGCAATGAGCAGTACGTAAAGCACTGTTCTCCTTGGACATTCATAAGTCGAGTGGGCCTGATGGCATCCCTCCGATAGTGCTGCGGAATTGTGCTCCAGAGTTGACACCGGTTCTAACGCGTCTTTTCCGACTCCGCTACTCATCACGCGTTGTTTCAAAAACATGGTAGATGGCTTTGGTGCACCGATCCCTAAAAAGGTGACCGCTCAGATCCGTCCAACTACCGCCCTATTGCCATAACATCTCTGTTCCCCAAGATAATGGAATCCATTATCAACAACCAGCTCTTGCAATATCTAGAGGAGCACCAGCTGATTAGCGATCGCCAGTACGGTTTTCGTCGCGGTCGCTTAGCTGGTGATCTTGGATTCCAAGGGTGATTCGTTGGCGGCAAGTTTGGACATAGCGAAGAACTTTGATCGGGTGTGGCATAAAGCGCTTCTTTCGAAGCTTCCTTCTTATGGGCTTCCCGAGAAATTGTGCGAATGGATCTCCAGTTTTTTGGCAGATTGGAACAAGAGCGTTGTCGACGGTGCATGCTCCGACTTGAAGCCGATTAATGTTGGCGTTCCGCAAGGCTGTGTGCTATTTCCGACTCTATTTCTCTTGCACATCAATGACATGCTGCAACTCAATGATATTCATTGCTATGCGGATGACAGTGCCAGAGATGCCTCGGAAAAACGTTGTCGAGAGACGGAAAAAAATTGTGTCTTCAGTCGAGACCATGTTGTCAAATGTTCCGAAGTGGGGCCAACTGAACTTAGTCCAATTTAACCCCAAGAAGACACAAGTTTGTGCGTTTACCGCTAAGATATCCCCCTTTGTCGTATCCCTTCCGTTTTGAAGACACTTCCCTTGCCACCACAACTACCATCGGAGTACTTGGCGTCAACATATCAAACGTCTTTCAATTTCGCTGTCACTTGGAAGATAAGGCTAAATTAGCCTCTAAGAAGCTTGGTGTGCTCGGAAAGGCGAGGTAGTACTTCACGTCGGCTCATCGCCTGCAACTTTATAAGGCTCAGGTTCCACCTCACATGGAGTATTGCTCTCACCTCTGGGTGGGAGCTCCCCAATGCCAGCTTCTTCCATTTGACCGCATTTAACGCAGAGCGACTCGAATCGTCGACGATCAAGTTCCCTCCGGTCGGCTCGATCCTTTGGCACCGTGTAGAGATGTTGGATCACTCTGCATCTTTTACCGTATATGTAACGGGGAGTGTTCTGAGGAACTGGTCGATTTACTACCTGCAGCTCAATTTCGCCACCGCACTTCCCGACAAAGCATGATGTTTCATCAATTTCATGTTGACGTCTGGAAGTCCACAACCTTGCGATTTTCACGGCATTTTCTACCTCGCACTGCCACATTATGGAACCAGCTGCCAGGTGAAGTACTTCCGAACAGTTACGACTTAGGATCCTTCAAGAAGAGAGCATATTCCCTCCTTAAAGGCCGGCAACGCGTCCTCGAGACTTCTGATGTTGCGGTTGTTTGTGGGCGACGATGATCACTTACCATCAGGTGAGCCGCCTGCTCGTTTGTCCTCCTATACCATAAAAGAAGTAGGCACCGTATACATACCTTCCTCATGCATTTTATATCCTTATCATACATATGTATATTATTTCTATATTAATTAACTTTGTGTAATTTGTATGCATTATGGGAATTTTATCCAAAAATCAAACATCATTATTATTATAATAATACGATTCAGTTAATCAAGTCGGACTTTCTCACAAATGACCCTTGTTGAACCTCCGAAAACGCCTAAATAGTTTAATTAAAGTTATAAAAACAATTTAACACAATACAGTATATAAGAAAAAAAAATATTGCGATCCCTTTTAAATTCAGCCCCTGCTGGTTTCGGCCGTTTCGTTTAAATCAGTGTATAAATTAATAATAATAATAATAATAATAATAATAATATAATAGCATTTATTTTTCTTCCATAAAGGTTATCTCACAGTTTTTACAAAAGGTATTTTAGCTAGCTAGTAAGTACTATAACTGTTTCATAGTTATAGTAATATTACATATTACAAGCAAAGATGATAAAACGTCTTCGATCATGCTTTGTGGAAGACTGGTGCCTGAGGTAGGTTTTTAGAAAAACCTGTATTACAAGTCACCAGCGATCCACTCCACGGACACGAAAAAGTTACGGTATAAGTTAAAGTTACTAATACCTAGGTAAGTATAGACAACTCAACATTTTCTGGCAAAAATATTGTGGGTAGGTTATGTATAATATGCAAAGGAAGTTATTACTAAAACTGGTTGATGTTATCAATTGCGAAATATAAAATAGACATGGTAATAGTTAGGTATACTATTATACTTAATCCTATAACAGCTAATTACAAATCATGTACGAAAAAGTTCTTAGTAACATTATTTTGAGTAAGGAAGTATAGATATTAGAATGTGTGAAGAGCATGAGAATGTATGTGTAATAGTTTTTGTTTTTGTTTAGTGTGATGCTGCTAAAAGTTAATATACTAGGATGTCATGTTAGTGGCTGTATGAATAAGCTGTGTAGTATAAAGTATTGCGGTACTTTATTAGTGTGCGACCGAAGCTTTATTAGTGTGCTGTAACGTGTAGTTATGTGAGCGTGTGCCTTGATGTATCTATGTGTGCTTGTAGAAAGGTAAACAGCTAGTCAGGTAAGTGCAACAAGATACTTGGGTGTATATGTAGGAGTAAGTATGTTACACAGCGACCACTCATTCGTGTGCAGTTGTATTGTTGTCGAGTCTGTGATGGTTATAGTAACTAAAGGTGCATTTGGGTGAGGTAGGAGCGTGGTAATCACAAACAGTATAAAATCCGTTGCCGTCTGTCTGTTTAGTAGTTAGACAATGATGGGCGTGTTGTTAGATTTAGTTATATGTAGTAAGCACATAATATAAATTATGTGAGTTCCACAGCAAATAATATACCCTTGCTGATGCAAGTAGTCGCGTAAAAGTTGGACCTAGTTTGGAATCAAGAATTTTATCAGGTATTATAGAATAACGCATGACTATCCTTGGACAAAACAAAACCTAGGTAGGTACTTACTGTAAGGGGGCCTCGTCTATATAAGTAATATTATTAAATAGAGATTTGTCCTGCTTGGTTGGCGTTAAGAGGGCGGTATTAATAAGTTTTCGGTCTCAGTGTAATCTAAATTTTTTAGCCAATGGGTGACCGTACACTTGCATCCAAATTTATGTAAGGAATAGATTGATAATTCCGTGTTTAATATATTGTATAGGTATGGCCCGAGGAAGTGAAAGAAGTTATGTGAAAAGATGGTATGGCATTTAACAGGTTGGCAAACAGAGCCTTTCCTGCGCTTATTTTTTACCAAATCAGGGTTATAAATTATTTCGGAATGCTGTTTAAGGACGACACGCAGTATGAAGGTTTGCCTAACCGTGAGTACACTCCAGTTGCGATAAAGGTTGGTTGTAGGGAAACGGAATGGGAGGCCATCACTTACTTTCAAAATGGCTCGCTGTGCTCTTTCCAATTCTATGAAATAAGTTTTGGCAGCGCCTCTCCAAGCAGTAATACAATATTCTAAAATTGACTGGCATAGACCGTAATAGACCATTAGAATAGTTTTTCGGTCAGCTAGATGTTTAAGTAACTTAAATATATAGATCAATTTTCTTAGTCTAGTGGCAACAAGATGAATATGGGATTTGAAATTTAGAGATTGATCAATGATGACACCAAGATATTTGATCTCATTTGATCTTTGAAGTGAGACACATTGGCAGCCAGTAGATACAGCGTTACAAGTGTGAGCAGTGATGGTAAGACTATGTGGTGGGAGATGATTCGACTTGAGTGCAAAAGCTATATACTTGGTGTTTAGATGTGAAATTGTCTGTGGTAGGACTATTTCCCCACACTATGAAGTAATGGATTTTTCCCCTCACTAATGTTATGTCAAGTGTCATTCTCTTCCCTTCCTATTGCTGACTGTGTGAACATGTAATTTAATGTTATAATTTTAATAAACCGAAGTTCATAAGAAGACTTGCATTTATCTCTGAAATCTCCATCTCAAAGTTACCAGCTCCGATAGCGCAATGCAAAGCGCCAACATGGTCGTCTTCGAGCCAAATACATGACGAGATGGGGACGGATTTTCAAGATTAGCCTAGCAGCAAGTGCATCGATGCAATGCATCGCCATGCAATGGCGTCAAGTAAACTAATGTACTAAATCTTCAACATTTAACTTCGGATGTCAGCGAGTACATAATGGGTCAAGAAGCAGAATTCGGTATCCTTTTAGTGTGAGTTAAAACAGTGGTTAGGTAGGTACTCATGTAAGTAAGTTAAATCAAGATAATCGACATGTTAAAATGCCAATAATTTTCAAGTTTTGTTAAAGTTTTTACTAATTATAATGTAAGTACTTACATAACATGTTATATTATAATGCCAGTACCTACCCATGTATTTAACAGTAACAGAATTCAAATGATTGTGTCAATGTAATTATGCCAGTATGCATCTTATCATCAAGTAGGTATCTAAATGTATTAAGTAACAAAGATTGAAATTCATGTCAGTTTTAGTACAAAATATGTTTTAGAGTAGTACATCTGACATATGTTTGCATGTAATTCAGTGAATTAGATCTAATGTGCATGAAACTTTCAAGATACATACTGGTTATAATAAATTAGTAGATTCTCTATTATGCAATCAAGATGCTGAATTATGTTTGTACTAGGTAATATACATACTAGTTGTATCGAGTTAACAGTGTTCTCCCCGTGACCTAGACATGCAAATGTTAGGTAATTTCGACCAATGTCTATTGAAATATACACACTAGTTGTATTGAGTTAACAGATGCCCTCTTTATGACTTAGACATTCAAATGTTTGGTAATTTTAACCGATGTCTATAGAATTATACATACTAGTTTTGTTGAGTTAACAGATGTCCTCTTTATGACTTAGACATTCAAATGTTTGGTAATTTTAACCTATGTCTATGGAATTATACATACTAGTTTTGTTGAGTTAACAGTTGTTCTCTATATGATTGAGACTTTCAAATTCTTGATTTATCTCATGTAAATTGTACCACTTATGAGTGTTATGTAATTAAGTAGGTAGTTTCCTGCAGGACCTAAGTATAGGTATATATACATAATTATTGTATCAATTTCAGGTGATTTCTTGTTTCCCAAGTATTCAAAATGTCTGATGCCAAAGAGGAAAAAGAATTAATTAAGCGACGTGCAAGTTATAAAGGTAGACTTACAGCATTTTCAAATTTCCTCAATGACCTTCATGAACTAGATGGGTCATTGACCCCACTTCAGGTAAGTGAGCTGCAGTTGCGGTTAGGTAAAATTGAAAGTTTATATCAACAATATGATGAAGTTCAATTGAAATTGGAGTGTATTGTCAGTGATGTGGATCTGCAAATCGCTGAACGCAATGAATTTGAATCAACATATTTTAAAATATTTGCTAGTGGTCAAGAGTTGTTGTCACAACACAGCAACTCAAAGAATGCTACTGTTTGTAGTGAAAATGCTTCTCGAACTCATCAATTTGTTAAGTTACCTACAATTTCACTGCCAAAATACAATGGGTCATATGAAAAGTGGCTTGAGTTTCATGATACCTATGTCAGCCTTATACATTCAAACGAGGAAATTGATGATATTAATAAGTTTCATTACTTGCGGGCCTCTCTTGAAGGCACAGCTTTGGTGGTTATCCAATCAATAGAATTTTCTGCGAAGAATTATTTAGTCGCATGGCGGTTATTATGTGAGCGTTTTGATAATAAACGAATGTTAATACAAAACCATGTCACCTCATTGTTCAATATTGATACAATCAAAATGGAAACATCAGCTAGTATTAAGCGCTTGATAGATCAATTTAACAAAAATGTACGAGCTTTAGAATCTCTTGGTGAACCCACTTTTAATTGGGACACGCTTTTGATTCACATTGTCACTCTGAAACTTGATCAGAAGACATTTCGTGAATGGGAAGAGTGTAAGGGTAAGTTAGATAAAAATGAGAAAATAAAATTAAGTTATTTTCTTCAATTCTTGAGAAACAGAGCTGACTTGCTTGAAACTTTGGAAATGTCTCGGTGTGGTAAGAGCAACCAGAATGTAACCTCAAACTTTAAGGTAAAAACAATGGTTTCAGTAGCTAATACTTCATCATTCAGAAGTAGGTAATCTGCAATCAGTCAGGTCATGCCCTAAGTGTAATGGTTCACACCCACTGTATAATTGTTCACAATTTCGTGGGCTAAGTGTTAAGGAGAGATATAACTTGCTTGGTCATTTTAAAGTATGTTTCAATTGTCTTTGTCCTGGTCATTATGCCAACCGTTGCAAAAGGTCTGGTTGTAAAATTTGTAAGCGTAAGCACAACACTTTAATTCATGCTTCAAACTTTCAAAAGTCTGCAAATAATGTAGCATGTACTGAAACTAAGCATGTACCTGCTGCTCTTTCTGAGGTACAGGAATCCACAGATGTGACATTGACTTCATGCATGAATGCCCCTTTGGAACCAGAACAGGATGTACTTCTCTCTACTGCTTTAGTTAAGGTACTGGATAGGCACGGAAATGAGCACACTGTTCGTACTTTACTTGATTGTGCTAGCACATCCTGCATAATGTCAGAAAAGCTATGTCAGATTTTAGATTTACCTTTTATAGATGTTGATAAACCAATATATGGTATTAATAAAACAAAGACCAGGACATCAAAGATCTGTCGCATAAAGATGATATCATTGAATGAAAATTATAGGCGTGAGTTATTATGCTATGTTTTACCTGCAATAACAGATGAGATTCCTTGCAGGAGAGTAAATGTAGGTAACCTTGACATACCTTCCGACTTGAAGTTAGCAGATCCTTATTTTTATAAGCCATCTGACGTGGACTTGGTGATAGGTAGCAATGTATTCTGGGATCTTTTAGGATCACAAAAGGTTACACTTGGAGACAGGAAACCCATACTATGGGAAACTCGTTTGGGTTGGTTAGTTTCTGGCCCCATTAACAATGAAAATGTACTGTCTCCGCTGATATGCAATTTTACTCAATGTAACTTAGTCCAAAGTGACCTTGAATTTGACAACAGTCAAAATATGTTGGCCCGGTTTTGGGAAGTTGAGGAAATTAATCCTAAGTCATCTTACTCTAAAGATGAAAAACTATGTGAACAACATTTTATTGATAATACCACTCGATTAGAAGATGGACGTTTTTGTGTAAGAATACCTCTCAAGCAAGCACCTGAATTGTTAGGTGACTCATTAACTCGAGCAAAGCGTTGCTTCACCTCTTTAGAACGGAGGTTTAATCGAGAACCTGAATTTCATAAAATGTATGTTAATTTCATGTCAGAATACATTTCACTGGGTCATATGTCTGAGTGTCCAATAAAGTCAACTCTGTCACCATATTTCATACCTCATCATGGAGTCATTCGTGAACAGAGCACAACGACAAAATTAAGAACTGTCTTTAACGCTAGTAGCCCAAGTTCTTCAGGAGTTTCGTTTAATGATTTACAATTGGTAGGCCCAGTAGTTCAAGATGACCTTTTATCGATACTACTAAGGTTTAGGTTACATAAGTATGTTCTTGCCGCAGATGTGGAAAAAATGTATCGACAAGTCATTGTACACCCCGCAGATAGGCACCTTCAACAGATCATTTGGCGTGAGCACCCTTCACAACCCATTAAGTGCTACCAACTGAATACTGTAACCTATGGCACGGCCAGTGCTCCGTTTCTAGCGACCAGATGTGTTAAGCAATTAGGCATTGAGTGCAATGACAGAAAGATATCTGAAATTATTCTACATGACATGTATGTAGATGATCTTCTTACCGGCGATAGTCGTATCTCGGATGCTTTAAGCATTAAAGAAAAGGTTACAAGCGTGTTGGCTTCGGCTGGCATGCCATTACGAAAATGGAAATCAAATTGTTCAGAGTTAGTTTCATCTGATATATTAAAAAATCCTAAGAATTTGTCTGTTGACTTGAATATTGGTAATGAACAAAATAAAACTTTAGGACTAGGCTGGTTAACATCTTCTGATGAGCTCTACTTCTCCATCGATTGTTCGTCTGCCACAGAAAGTACCAAACGTGGAATACTTTCCATGATAGGCAGGATTTTTGACCCAATGGGTTTATTGGCTCCGTGTGTTATGTTAATCAAAATTCTGATGCAAAAGTTGTGGCTGTTCAAGTTGTTCTGGGATGATCAGCTACCACCAGACATAGCCAGAACATGGAGTGAAATATTAGTATGCCTTCCCAAGTTAAATAATTTGCGTATTCCTAGGCTCATTCTTTGTGATTCATATAACATTCTGGATTTTCACATATTTTCGGATTCTTCTTTAAGCGCATATGGAGCGTGTTTGTACGTTCGTAGCACTAACTCAAGTGGTGAAATTTCGGTGCGTTTATTCATGGCCAAAAGTAGGGTTGCCCCCATAAAACCCATGACAATTCCGAGGCTTGAATTATGTGGAGCTTTGGTAGGCGTACGTTTATATCAAAAGGTTATAAGCTCTATTCGTGCTATGGTGATAGAAACCACTTTCTGGACTGACTCAACTATTGTTCTTGGATGGTTAAAAATGCTACCAAATAAACTTCAGCCATTTGTGAGAAACCGTGTTGGAGAGATTTTGGAACAGACAAGCAACTGCAAATTTAGGCACGTACCCGCGAATCTCAATCCAGCCGATTTAATATCACGAGGTGTTAGTAGCACTGACATTCATTCTCTTGATTTGTGGTGGTCAGGTCCTCCTTTTCTCAGCCTCGACAAATCACAATGGCCATCTTATCCAGATAAGCCAGAAGTAGACACGTTACCTGAATTACTTAACGAAGTTTCATTACTCATTTCAACAATTGTTACTAGTAATTTAATTGATTTCGACCGGTTTTCGAATTATTTGAGACTACAACGTGCAGTAGCTTACATGTTTAAGTTTGTAAGTCTTTGCAAAAGGCAAAAGGTTAACAAAGATTTTATTACAACTGATGAATTGCAAAATGCTTTAATTTTAATAATTAGACTTTCTCAACAGAGTTCATTTCCTGAATATGATATTTTACTCAATGATAAACATATTCCAAGAAAAAGTTGTCTATCTAAACTGAACGTTTTCTTAGATGAACATAAATTGATCCGTATTGGCGGACGTTTAGGCAATTCATCATTCGATTATGATAAAAAGTTTCCCATTCTAATACAGTCCACTCATAAATTTGCGAAGCTATTGTTTAAGTATGAGAATATTCGGCTTATGCATGCCGGCCCACAATTACTATTGGCCACCATTAGGGAAAGTTATTGGCCAATAGGAGGTCGTAACCTGGCAAAGGTTACCTACCATCAATGTGTCCGTTGTACACGCTTGAAGGGAAAAACTCTACAACCTCTAATGGGAAATTTACCTCAGGCACGCGTGATGCCTGGCGGATATCCGTTTGAATGTGTAGGTGTTGACTATGCAGGTCCTATTTTATGTGCCAGTCGTCAAGGACGTGGCTGTAGGATGACCAAAGTGTATATTGCTATTTTTATTTGCTTTAGTACTAAGTGTATTCACACGGAACTTGTAGGTGACTTAACAAGTAACAATTTCATGTCAGCGTTGCGTAGATTTATATCTCGCAGAGGTAAACCTCGCGATTTATACTCCGATAATGGCACAGCCTTTGTTGGTGCTTCCAACGAACTTGGTAAATTTATAAAGAACAATTGCAGCTCTCTTTCTGATAGTGCGGCCAATGACGGCATTAACTTTCATTTTATACCACCTCATTCACCGCATTTTGGATCTCTTTGGGAAGCAGGAGTCAAGTCAATTAAGTTTCATTTAAATAGGGTATTGGCTAATTGTCATTTAAGTTATGAAGAGCTTAACACTGTTTTGACTCAGATTGAGGGGATACTGAATTCGCGCCCACTCTCTTCACTTTCTTCGGACCCTAACGACTTCCTGCCCCTTACACCCGGACATTTTTTAATTGGACGACCACTAGTCTCTCTACCATCACCAAACCTCCAGAACTCTTCTACCAGTCATTTGAACCGTTACCAAAGGATAGAAAAACTAAGACAACATTTCTGGAGGAGATGGAGTAAAGAATATATTGGAGAGTTGCAACAACGTGTGAAATGGCGATCTAATCATGATTCTTTGAAGATTGATACCTTAGTTGTTGTAAAAGAAGATAATTTACCACCACTTAAATGGAGACTGGGTCGTATCGTTGCCGTTTATCCGGGTACTGATGGGATCTCCCGAGTTGCCGATGTCAAGACATCTACTGGAATCATCCGAAGATCTTTCAGCAAGATTTGTCCATTGTTAGAATCTTTGGGTTGAAAGCTTAGCTTCCAACGCCTGGGGGCATGTTTAGATGTGAAATTGTCTGTGGTAGGACTATTTCCCCACACTATGAAGTAATGGATTTTTCCCCTCACTAATGTTATGTCAAGTGTCATTCTCTTCCCTTCCTATTGCTGACTGTGTGAACATGTAATTTAATGTTATAATTTTAATAAACCGAAGTTCATAAGAAGACTTGCATTTATCTCTGAAATCTCCATCTCAAAGTTACCAGCTCCGATAGCGCAATGCAAAGCGCCAACACTTGGTTTTATGAACGTTAAGAGTTAGGCTATTACATTGTAACCATGAGCAAACATTGTCAAGTCCCCTCTGCGCTATTTCAAAGACCTCATCCCAATTATCTCCACTAAAAAAGAGTGCCGTGTCATCAGCAAATGACAGGATTTTAGCGTTACGTAGTTTTAAGTTACATAGCCCATTAATAAATGCTAAAAACAGGGTAGGTCCAGCAATGCTACCTTGGGGGACCCCATATTGGACAATTTGTTCGTCACTAAGCCAGGTGGCTATCTTTACACGCTGCGTTCGGTTAGTAAGATAGTCCGTAAAAAGACTAAGAGGTATTCCTCTCACTCCAAGCTTCTCTAGCTTATTTATCAGGAGTGGAATGGATACAGAATCAAAAGCCTTGGCTAAATCTAAAAATACAATTATACATTTTTTTTTACGATCGAGACTATTGACAATATCACTTACAAGTTTTTGGACTGCATCGCTCGTTGAAAGACCAGATCTAAAACCATATTGAGAAGAAGAGAGAAGGTTGTTGCTTTCCAAGTATTGTATTAAGCGTTTGTTCATGAGGCGCTCTAATATTTTAGATAATGCAGGGAGAATCGAAATTGGCCTGAAGTTGTTAACACATCGTTTATCTCCATCTTTGTAAATTGGCTTTATGAGTGCTGTCTTAAAAGCTCTAGGAAAAACACCGGACGAGAAGGACAAGTTACATATATACGTGATTGGAATAGTAAGAACATGAATATACCTCTTTATAAGTTTGCCTGAAATGTTATCAAGTCCAACTGCACATTTATCTTTTAAACCTTTGATTATTCCAATAACTTCAATGGGATCTATCGGAAGTAGTTGGATGGAATTTAAGCAGCTAGGGTCAGTAAATGGTGTCAAATTATTTATCAAAGGAGGCTTAGTAGCTTCACCTAATGTTTTACCTATGTTAGCAAAAAAAATATTGGTAGCATTTACGCTGTCCATAGGGTTATCAGGTGACAAAAGACAGGTAGAGTGATCGACTACTCTTCTCCGGCCACAAATATCGTTGACAACCTCCCAAAGCTGCTTTTTATTATTTTTAGCATTACCAATCTCTTTCCTCTCGTAATTTCTTTTGGCTTTTTTTAACTGTTTGGTACAGAAATTCCTATACCGTTTGTAACTCAGTGTTAAAACCTCATTATTAGGATTCTTTTTTAGTTTTTTGTATAGATTATCCCTGTTACGCATACAGCGTAATAAACCTTTTGTGATCCAAGGCTTTTTTGTTTTAGATCTCTTTGAAGTTTTAATTATTTTGGTATTGTTTTTAATAGCGGTACTGAGAAAACCTATTAGAAGATCCACAGCAACATTTACATCCGTAGAATTTAATACAGGCTGGAAGTCAATTTTTTTAATAACATCGTCCAATGATTTATAATCGATACTAGTTACGTGTTTATTCGAGTAATCCAGCTCAGATTGCAAGTTAATACTTAATGCAACCCCCTCATGATCAGTGACTGACGACTCTATAACAAAACATGTGGCGTCTAATTTAGTTTTTAATATCATATGATCTAGGCAGGTGAGTCCGTGTGTAATCGTAGTATGCGCAGGAAGTAAACAGTGGCTTGCTAGCATGGCCACTGTTTACTTCCTGCGCATACTACGGTATTCGTAAGAACGCTTATCGGAACTGCTTGGCGATATATCAATGTTTATGTCGCCACATATTATTATATTTTTAAAATTTGCCAATTTTGATATGACAGAGTCTAAGGAGTTTATAAAATTTGTGATATTGGGTTGACTATGGAGCCGATAAATTCCTAGAACACAAACATTTTGGTTAAGTTTTACTAAGAGACAATTAGCATCAGAGATGAGAGGTTCTTCGTATATTATGTTTAGTTGATTCTTATAATAAATGACGACACCTTCATTTTGCGTCCTGTGGGTAGTTGTCGCTATGTAGTTATAACCATCAAGCATTGGAATAGGCTTACCTGACCGCAACCAGCACTCAGTAAGGACCAACATATCCCAATCGATTTGTGATCTAGAAATAAGACAGCTCAGGTCTTTTAAATTACAATTAATACTTCTTATGTTTTGCGACATAAGGTTCAAAGTGCAAGAATCATCACTATTTATCTGACTTTTAACGTTTTCGATATCACATGTTATTGTTTTTGCTACTGAAAATAAATCCAGGCCCAAGCTAAGAGGGTCAGTATTATTAGTATCCATAGTTATTTATCAAATGGGAAAATATATTTTTTCCCCATTCAATAAATAATATTGTAAAAAGGAGGTATTTAACTAAGTTTGTTATTTTGGTACTTGGGTCTGGATGTATGCTTGTGAGGTAGCTGATAAAAGACACAGTTAATGAAGGCAGCACATAGTTACTATCAGTGTTTGTAAGGTGTTGAAAAGTAGTATGAATGTGTGAATGAGAGTAAGTGTCAGTGTATAACGTGGAATATATACGTGCGAAATAATGATAGTGTGTTATTTGGAGAACAGCAACATGATTTGTACAATTATCTAATGCTATTAAAAGTAAAATAAACATAATAGGAGTCACCCAATATAAATAATTAAGTTTTTTTCGGCATAAAAAAGTATACAATCCTAGTCACATAGTGAGGTCACGTAATTCAACTTCGCCGAATATGCGAGTTGGTTGTGCCCCATCTTTCGATTTCACATAAAGCTTCCCATAAGATGTCCATGCTGCGAAGAGCTTCTTGTTTTTAACTAGTTCGCGAGCGCTGAAAAACAGCTGACGGGTCTTCTTTGTTAATGACTCGGAAATAAATATCTTGCTGGTGGGTCCAAGAAATTTTTTTAAATCTGCAGTGTTAAAATTCTCATTTTTTTCTTTACCTAATTTATTGATTTTTTTGTACTCTGTTATCAAAGATTCTTTTCTTAGCGTGGATGTAAATTCCACTATAATGGCTTCCGATTTCGCGCGGAATATATCTTTTATTTCCGAGTCCGCTATCGGAGTCTGTAGACCTAAGGCAGAACCAACTTCTTTGAGAATGACCACATTATTGCACGATATTTTTGACATAAAATCGAATACCGAAAAGCACGAAACGGGATACATTTTTAAGTATTTTTATTTTTGCAGTAAGTGATGCTCACAATAATTATGTCACACAAAAATTAAATAAAAATAAAGAACAAAATTGCGGGATTGAGGTTTTTGTCGTTAATGATGTTGGGATTTTGGTAAAATCTGATAGCCATCCATACACATAAAGCCGCTAAAAATTGTTCGCACCCTTTCCAGATACAATTGATGAACGATTAGAGTTTACCCCTCGAAAATAGAACACTTGGCTCAGAAAATCAGTTTTTTTATTTCAGTACAATAACAGTAGTATTAATTCATGTAGTATAAGTACCTAAGTATAAGATTGAAACCGATATGTAAAAAACCGGCCATGTGCGAGTGGGACTCGCGCACGAATGGTTCCGTACCATTATGTGTAACCTTTTTCTTTTCAAAAAAATCAAGTTTGTTATATGGGGGCCCCCCTTAAATATTTATTTTATTTTGTTTTAGTTTGTAGAAACGAAAAATAAGATGCAAGGCAGAATAGATTTTCATATTATGAGAAGATTAATATAAGAAAATGCTTTTTCATCCCACCATCTCGGAAAGAGTATTTTTAATCTTCAATATCTGAGTGGAAAAGCCGTTTTTATTCTCTAGAGGATAAAGTAAATTGAATTTAGAACATCGTGTGCACTAAGTTTGTGAATTAAAAAAAGCATTAAACCTATTTACTGCTACCTCTATGGTGCCGAATATATCATACAACTTTTTTTTTATTTGGTAAAAACTCAGACTCGGAACCTTCTTGGTGTTCTTTTTTCAATTTGCTTTGTATGCGGTTCTTTACGCGGCATTTTTTCACGTCATTGTTAAACCTTATATTAAAAACAAGAAACTTGAAAACAAGTGAAAAAACTAAAATGAGTGATTCTAGCGACGAGGAAGTTTGTTTGACGCCAACAGAATTGACTGAAACTGTTAATAATGCACAAATGAGCTTTCTCCCTCAACAATCACGCGAGAAGGCATTTAGTCATTTCCTCGCTGAGGTGGAATGAAAAGTTACGTGTTGCACTCGAGTGCAAAGATTTTTCACCTCGTGCTCTTTTGATTCCCTCGCTAACGCTCAGGATTCTAATTTTGAATCACTCGCTGCGCTCGTGATTCAATTTTAGAATCCTTCGCTTGCTCGGTCATCAAAATTGAACACGCGGTTAAAAAGCAACTTTGCACTCATGTATAACAAATAACTATTGTTGCCGATACATGGAAGGTTTACCCTACATATTGCTTGCTTGATATTTGTTTTTTTTTAAACGTACCATTACGTTAGTAGGTTTAGGTACCTATCATGCCACCAAAGACGGCATGGGATGGGCATACGTTTTACCAGATCATCATGCACCGTATTTTAGGGTTCTGTACGAGAAAAATAGGCCTCTATTACAAAGTGCGTATCTAGTATGCAGTATGCTGCTTCCGTCCTACGCTACGACCAAACCAACGCATTCAACGTGCATCCGCGGTGGCGTGCACGGCGGCGATCTGCCCTATTTATTTACACATATTTTTTGTGCGTACCTACTGTACATTTACGCTTACATAAAAAGCGGTACTTACGCTGAAAACATAGATTATATATAAACAGACCGTCACCTAGAATGCCACCGCTGACGCAGCTGAACGCTTTAATTTGCACGTACAATTCGACCAAGCTAACTTTGCACCTCGCGTCAATTTCTTTACACTGACGCTTAGGTACCTATGCAAAAAAGTTTAACTCTTAAGTTAAACTCTTAATTGGTTTCATTTTAATTTCATCAACATCGGTCGAACGGTTTGCCAGTTACAGTCAACTTACTAAAAGTAATTTGCCAAAATGCCTCTACGATCGCAGTGCTTCTAGCAACTAATGTAAGTGACAACTATGAATATAGATGAAAGTTATTGATAAATAGTGATAAAATCTATAAATAATATATGAATAATAATATCTCTAGTAAAGTCATATCAAATAACCTGTCAAAGTCAGTTACATGAGCACAAAATTGAGATCATATTGCACCGGTATCAACCAGTTATTTCAGACTTTTTAATTTAAAAAATTGTTTTCAAGTCTTTTTTTCTTTGCTATGTTGTTGTGTCGCAGTCTCTGTGTTTATAGAGAAAACATATTGCACCAAACCAACATAAAGTGAGACAAGGGTCGGAATATGATGATGGTACATAACAGCCCAAACGGCACGATATATATTGATAAATGGGGTGTTTTTAAATTCTCCGTAGTAACGAAAGTGATTTCTACTGATTAAACTTACTACCAAAATGTCATTACTCCTTGGCATCCGCATGGACAATAATTTATGAATGAATCAACATTGTTCTCAGTATCTTGAAATGCGATTAATCAGATTAAACATCATTAGAATAAAGTAAAATACCATCAAATTGAATGAGCATAATATTATAATCGGTGAATATGGGTACAAATTACAATTGACCTGAAATATGAATGGATTTGATTTGATTGAATGTTAGTTGTGGGCAATATATTTTACCATGACTCGTCATACAAATATGAATTATAGTTTTTCATAACTGTGCTACGGTATTAATTACTTATGTTGAAAATATGTTCGTATACATCCTATTACGTTTTATTTTTCAGTTACAGTGGTAAACAGAAAGGTGTTATTTTACTACCACTCTGGTTTTAGATACCAACTATGGTAAAAATTAGACCAACCAGAAATAGATCTAGCCACTTCTAAACAGCAGGATAATATTTTTTTACCAAACTTGCAGAAGAGTCTATATACGCAATTGTAATGGCCTTAAACTTTGGGATATTTAAAAAAAACACACAACTGCAGAAACATTGTAAAGAACATGTTATACAAGTTTCTTTTAATGCAACATGGCAGACAAATGAGAGAGTGAGTGGCACTGGAACAGGTGACTAAATTAGACATCAAAATAAATTTGTTGATTCTTAGATTGTTAGTAAGTGGTATAGTCTACAGAGGTTATAGACATATTAAGTTAAGATGTATATAAATTAACAAAAAATCATTTATGAAATAAAAAATATATTGTTTTCAATTTATACAGTTTTAATGATAAACAAAAGTGTACGTGAGAAATAACGAGTATCAGAACGGAAAGTCAAGTTTTTTTTCAAGTTTGCAGTCCCTCCCGATCGTCACCCCGTGATCACAATCACTGCAAAGTGTTTGAAAAGTCAGGACAAAAATAATGTTAAATATACGCGATTTAAACCGTTAAATGTTGTTTAATTACGATGTGTAACAATCGCGAAAACCTAAGGTGACGTCTTCTTTTTATGGCGCGAGGAGGTACTGAAGCATTTGCACTTTGATGTTGCAAGTCACCCTCGACAGCCTCCTCTTCATTTTTTCTTTTCCTAGAAGTATCCACATATTCTTGATCCTGGATCATTCTTTTCTTTGGGTTTCGGGGATCGACCAGCTTGGGCAGAAGGCAGTCCATATAGAATGTGACTAGTTTTGTCTCCATTTTTTTCCTCCAAAATTCTTCATCTTTTTGTAGAATTTCTATTTTTAATTTGTTGTCTCCATAATACACGGCAAATAAGCTTTAAGTTATATTACAAATGTGCATTCAGTCTTCAGTTTGATAATATCAATCAGATTTTTGATCTACCTGCAAAATACATTTTACAGCCTACCAGTTTCCTGAAGCCTTCAGGAAAGCAACTGTACATTTCTGTTTGTCCGACAATCAATTTCGCACAATTTGTTAGAATGTGTAGATAAAATTTGTTAAAAGGTAGAAGTAAGGATAAATGTCGGGAGAGCAGTCGAATGACACCTGTCAAAAATCCAAAATGGCGATTTCAAGACGGCCACCATACAAACTGCCAAAGTCAAAGACAAAGTCAAAATCATTTATTCAATTTAGGCGTCTACGACGCTCTTATGAAGGTCAATTGAAAATTTTAATATTGAAATATACTACATTGTACTGCCACATTCAGCAAACAAAATTTATAGAGCCACTGCGAGAAGAAAGGGCAAGAAACTCGGGGCCATTCTTTTAAACGTCTTTTTACAATGTGTTTTATAAAATATAATACAATTATAACAATATTTAATAACATTACGTAGGTGACAGGCGCTAGCTTGGCAGAGGCGAACCAGTTTAAGTAATCACAAACTGTGTAGTGAGATTTCTTTATCAAAATGTTCTGTACGTGCAACTTGAAATTTTTTTCTGTGAGCGTTGTAATATGTTTGGGCAATTTATTATAAAACCGCACACAATTGCCTAAGAAGGACCGTTTATTTGTCTTTGCTAATCTAAAACCTAGCACCGCTATTATATCTTTATTCCTTGTGTTATAATCGTGATTGTCACTGTTTGATTTAAATTTGCTGAAATTTTTACGATCATACATAATATTTTTAAATATATACTTGGTAAAGTTAAAATATCAATTTCTTAAAAAAGATCTCTTGGAGATTCCCTAGCATCCATTTTATATATGGCTCGAATTGCACGCTTTTGTCAGATAAAGATTGTCTCTATCTTTATAGCAGCTCCCCACAGCAATACACCATATGACATAATACTGTAGAAGTACGCGAAATAAACAAGCCTAGCAGTAGCTACGTCTGTTAGCTGTCTTATCTTACGGACTGCATATGCAGCAGAACTAAGTCTTCCGGATAGATCATGTATATGTGGATTCCACTGTAAAGTTGAATCCATTTTGATTCCCAGGAAGACTGTCGCATTGTCAAAAGAGAGTTTATCTAGGCCAAGCTTAATGTTTGGTTCAACATAACATTTGGTAAAGAAAACTTTAAACATTTGGTCTTTTTTGAATTCAAGAGAAGATTATTAGCCGCGAACCACTTAGAGATCATAGATGACACATTATTTACAGGAATAAGTTCGCTATCTTTCCTATCTACTTTAAAAATCAGTCCGTCCCTGCTGAAGCTCGGCCTTCAGAATGGGGGTGTTGGGAATATTATGAATAAATGAATTTAGAAACATAAATTCAGATAATTTGTACGTCAGATTTTTTGCACGTCAAGAGTACAACAACGCTCTTTACCATCTATCTAATACCCTAATAACCGAAAAGGGGGCGAAGGTGAGTATAATACATATCAACGATGGCATTCGCTAAGAGGTATTGCTTTAGATAGGAGGCCGGCCATAAAATTTAAGTTTTATCCCGCACAATTATGTCATTTTTGTAGGTACTCAGAAAAAAATATATATTGTTTATACCGACCCTACAGAGGTGTGACAAGTGCAAGGCGATAATAATGTAAAGTTTTTTTTTTCAGTGTAAAAAAGAAAATTTAAATATTTTATACATTTTTTAATTTAATTTTACCTGCTGCTCTGCTATGGATGAGTCAAAATAATTTTGTATTTCCTTTACGGAATTTCCTGTGAATAAAATGTGCAAATTTAGCAATACTTTTTTCACAGAATTACTCACTTATTTTCATGTAGTGGAAGAACACAGTCTAAACTTATTATATGAGATGGCGACTCCGACAGTTCTCCCTGTTCCGAGTGAACTCAGACTTCGACTGATTTATTATTTTTTTTTCCTGAGAAAGAAGGTGCATTTTATGAGCACAGTCTATTTATAATAATATATATAATATGTATGTCTCCAGCTTACTCAATTGAAATTTCTTAATTCTGAATATGCCAATATTTAGGGCAGATTAAGTGCGATTATGAATACCAACTCAAAATTTAGGTGCCAAATAAACTTCGATGCTACACGTGATTATAAGTGTGTTAGCTGGCGTTATGGCCTCCAGCTGACACATGCTGTATATTCGAAACAGCTAAAGGTGTGATTATATACTATAGCCAGGGATTTAGCGCATAATTTGTGCCAGTGGCACAAAAAAATTGAAACACCTTACTTGAAAACTGTAGTAGTAATGACCCGATTACAACGTGTAAGCTGGGGACCACGTGTTTACAGCTGCTTATCTGTATCTTCTGAACGAATGGGCCTACGACTTTGTTTAATATGTCAAAATTTAGGGTTAAATTTGTGCCATCGGCACTAAAATTTTCAAGTCTGTGGCTATTAAGGTTTTGGAGCTACAAGCTCAAATAAACGTGTAAGCTGGAGACACATGTCCCCAGCTAGCACATGCTATACAGCTCAAACGGGAAAGGCTATACTACTGTTTAATATCTTAAAATGTTGGGTAGAATTTGTGCCATCGGCACCAAAATTTTCAAAACAATGGGCCTCATAGTTTTTGCGTAATAAGCAAAAACATTTCTTCCCGCCTAATTATTTAAATATTTCGTTGAAAACGTTACTGTACGCGGCGTTGCCTTTCCGATGACTGTAGCTACAATCTGTCTTGAACCTTATTTCTATAGGCTTGGAAACTATTATCGCTTACATACAAAATAAACGCCGTTGAGACATAGGCTAGGAGCATGAAGGTTTAAATATAATCTGACAAATATTTTATACTATGCATGCTTCCGGATTTCAAAGTTATTGAAGCCGTCACTATTGACGAGTGGTCGTTTTACTCCGTTACTGGTTTCAAAAACTATCTTCCCATCGTTGCAATAGGGGTTTTTCAGTTTTCGTTCTGAAATGAAACTATTTCCTCCTATCTAAAGCAATACCCCTTAGCGAATGCCATCGTTGATATGTATTATACTCACCTTCGCCCCCTTTTCGGTTATTAGGGTATTAGATAGATGGTAAAGAGCGTTGTTGTACTCTTGACGTGCAAAAAATCTGACGTGCAAATTATCTGAATTTATGTTTCTAAATTCATTTATTCATAATATTCCCAACACCCCTATTCTGAAGGCCGAGCTTCAGCAGGGACGGACTGATTTTTAAAGTAGATAGGAAAGATAGCGAACTTATTCCTGTAAATAATGTGTCATCTATGATCTCTAAGTGGTTCGCGGCTAATAATCTTCTCTTGAATTCAAAAAAGACCAAATGTTTAAAGTTTTCTTTACCAAATGTTATGTTGAACCAAACATTAAGCTTGGCCTAGATAAACTCTCTTTTGACAATGCGACAGTCTTCCTGGGAATCAAAATGGATTCAACTTTACAGTGGAATCCACATATACATGATCTATCCGGAAGACTTAGTTCTGCTGCATATGCAGTCCGTAAGATAAGACAGCTAACAGACGTAGCTACTGCTAGGCTCGTTTATTTCGCGTACTTCTACAGTATTATGTCATATGGTGTATTGCTGTGGGGAGCTGCCATAAAGATAGAGACAATCTTTATCTTACAAAAGCGTGCAATTCGAGCCATATATAAAAAGGATGCTAGGGAATCTCTAAGAGATCTTTTTAAAGAAATTGATATTTTAACTTTACCAAGTATATATTTAAAAATATTATGTATGATCGTAAAAATTTCAGCAAATTTAAATCAAACAGTGACAATCACGATTATAACACAAGGAATAAAGATATAATAGCGGTGCCAGGTTTTAGATTAGCAAAGACAAATAAACGGTCCTTCTTAGGCAATTGTGTGCGGTTTTATAATAAATTGCCCAAACATATTACAACGCTCACAGAAAAAAATTTCAAGTTGCACGTACAGAACATTTTGGTAAAGAAATCTCACTACACAGTTTGTGATTACTTAAACTGGTTCGCCTCTGCCAAGCTAGCGCCTGTCACCTACGTAATGTTATTAAATATTGTTATAATTGTATTATATTGTATATAACACATTGTAAAAAGACGTTTAAAAGAATGGCCCCGAGTTTCTTGCCCTTTCTTCTCGCAGTGACTCTATAAATTTTGTTTGCTGAATGTGGCAGTACAATGTAGTATATTTCAATATTAAAATTTTCAATTGACCTTCATAAGAGCGTCGTAGACGCCTAAATTGAATAAATGATTTTGACTTTGTCTTTGACTTTGGCAGTTTGTATGGTGGCCGTCTTGAAATCGCCATTTTGGATTTTTGACAGGTGTCATTCGACTGCTCTCCCGACATTTATCCTTACTTCTACCTTTTAACAAATTTTATCTACACATTCTAACAAATTGTGCGAAATTGATTGTCGGACAAACAGAAATGTACAGTTGCTTTCCTGAAGGCTTCAGGAAACTGGTAGGCTGTAAAATGTATTTTGCAGGTAGATCAAAAATCTGATTGATATTATCAAACTGAAGACTGAATGCACATTTGTAATATAACTTAAAGCTTATTTGCCGTGTATTATGGAGACAACAAATTAAAAATAGAAATTCTACAAAAAGATGAAGAATTTTGGAGGAAAAAAATGGAGACAAAACTAGTCACATTCTATATGGACTGCCTTCTGCCCAAGCTGGTCGATCCCCGAAACCCAAAGAAAAGAATGACCCAGGATCAAGAATATGTGGATACTTCTAGGAAAAGAAAAAATGAAGAGGAGGCTGTCGAGGGTGACTTGCAACATCAAAGTGCAAATGCTTCAGTACCTCCTCGCGCCATAAAAAGAAGACGTCACCTTAGGTTTTCGCGATTGTTACACATCGTAATTAAACAACATTTAACGGTTTAAATCGCGTATATTTAACATTATTTTTGTCCTGACTTTTCAAACACTTTGCAGTGATTGTGATCACGGGGTGACGATCGGGAGGGACTGCAAACTTGAAAAAAAACTTGACTTTCCGTTCTGATACTCGTTATTTCTCACGTACACTTTTGTTTATCATTAAAACTGTATAAATTGAAAACAATATATTTTTTATTTCATAAATGATTTTTTGTTAATTTATATACATCTTAACTTAATATGTCTATAACCTCTGTAGACTATACCACTTACTAACAATCTAAGAATCAACAAATTTATTTTGATGTCTAATTTAGTCACCTGTTCCAGTGCCACTCACTCTCTCATTTGTCTGCCATGTTGCATTAAAAGAAACTTGTATAACATGTTCTTTACAATGTTTCTGCAGTTGTGTGTTTTTTTTAAATATCCCAAAGTTTAAGGCCATTACAATTGCGTATATAGACTCTTCTGCAAGTTTGGTAAAAAAATATTATCCTGCTGTTTAGAAGTGGCTAGATCTATTTCTGGTTGATCTAATTTTTACCATAGTTGGTATCTAAAAGCAGAGTGGTAGTAAAATAACACCTTTCTGTTTACCACTGTAACTGAAAAATAAAACGTAATAGGATGTATACGAACATATTTTCAACATTAGTAAGTAATACCGTAGCACAGTTATGAAAAACTATAATTCATATTTGTATGACGAGTCATGGTAAAATATATTGCCCACAACTAACATTCAATCAAATCAAATCCATTCATATTTCAGGTAAATTGTAATTTGTACCCATATTCACCGAATATAATATTATGCTCATTCAATTTGATGGTATTTTACTTTATTCTAATGATGTTTAATCTGATTAATTGCATTCCAAGATACTGAGAACAATGTTGATTCATTCATAAATTATTGTCCATGCGGATGCCAAGGAGTAATGACATTTTGGTAGTAAGTTTAATCAGTAGAAATCACTTTCGTTACTACGGAGAATTTAAAAACACCCCATTTATCAATATATATCGTGCCGTTTGGGCTGTTATGTACCATCATCATATTCCGACCCTTGTCTCACTTTATGTTGGTTTGGTGCAATATGTTTTCTCTATAAACACAGAGACTGCGACACAACAACATAGCAAAGAAAAAAAAGACTTGAAAACAATTTTTTAAATTAAAAAGTCTGAAATAACTGGTTGATACCGGTGCAATATGATCTCAATTTTGTGCTCATGTAACTGACTTGGACAGGTTATTTGATATAAGAATGACTACAGACTTTACTAGAAATATTATTATTCATATATTATTTATAGATTTTATTACTATTTAACAATAACTTTCATCTATATTCATAGTTGTCACTTACATTAGTTGCTAGAAGCACTGCGATCGTAGAGGCATTTTGGTAAATTACTTTTAGTAAGTTGACTGTAACTGGCAAACCGTTCGACCGATGTTGATGAAATTAAAATGAAACCAATTAAGAGTTTAACTTAAGAGTTAAACTTTTTTGCATAGGTACCTAAGCGTCAGTGTAAAGAAATTGACGCGAGGTGCAAAGTTAGCTTGGTCGAATTGTACGTGCAAATTAAAGCGTTCAGCTGCGTCAGCGGTGGCATTCTAGGTGACGGTCTGTTTATATATAATCTATGTTTTCAGCGTAAGTACCGCTTTTTATGTAAGCGTAAATGTACAGTAGGTACGCACAAAAAATATGTGTAAATAAATAGGGCAGATCGCCGCCGTGCACGCCACCGCGGATGCACGTTGAATGCGTTGGTTTGGTCGTAGCGTAGGACGGAAGCAGCATACTGCATACTAGATACGCACTTTGTAATAGAGGCCTATTTTTCTCGTACAGAACCCTAAAATACGGTGCATGATGATCTGGTAAAACGTATGCCCATCCCATGCCGTCTTTGGTGGCATGATAGGTACCTAAACCTACTAGCATAATGGTACGTTTAAAAAAAAACAAATATCAAGCAAGCAATATGTAGGGTAAACCTTCCATGTATCGGCAACAAAAGCATTTTCTTATATTAATCTTCTCATAATATGAAAATCTATTCTGCCTTGCATCTTATTTTTCGTTTCTACAAACTAAAACAAAATAAAATAAATATTTAAGGGGGGCCCCCATATAACAAACTTGATTTTTTTGAAAAGAAAAAGTGTCTGTAACTTGCAAGATTAGGTTACACATAATGGTACGGAAACATTCGTGCGCGAGTCCCACTCGCACATGGCCGGTTTTTTACATATCGGTTTCAATCTTATACTTAGGTACTTATACTACATGAATTTATACTACTGTTATTGTACTGAAATAAAAAAACTGATTTTCTGAGCCAAGTGTTCTATTTTCGAGGGGTAAACTCTAATCGTTCATCAATTGTATCTGGAAAGGGTGCGAACAATTTTTAGCGGCTTTATGTGTATGGATGGCTATCAGATTTTACCAAAATCCCAACATCATTAACGACAAAAACCTCAATCCCGCAATTTTGTTCTTTATTTTTATTTAATTTTTGTGTGACATAATTATTGTGAGCATTAAAAATGTATCCCGTTTCGTGCTTTTCGGTATTCGATTTTATGTCAAAAATATCGTGAAATAATGTGGTCATTCTCAATTTATACACTGATTTAAACGAAACGGCCGAAACCACTCAGGGGCTGAATTTAAAAGGGACCGCAATATTTTTTTTTCTTAAATACTGTATTGTGTTAAATTGTTTTTATAACTTTAATTAAACTATTTAGGCGTTTTCGGAGGTTCAACAAGGGTCATTTGTGAGAAAGCCCGACTTGATTAACTGAATCGTATTATTATAATAATAATGATGTTTGATTTTAGGATAAAATTCCCATAATGCATACAAATTACACAAAGTTAATTAATATAGAAATAATATACATATGTATGATAAGGATATAAAATGCATGAGGAAGGTATGTATACGGTGCCTACTTCTTTTATGTATCTCGCACACAGTATGCGAAGCTACTATTGTTTTTTATAAGCGGAGTGCATCACTGATGGTAAAGACGTGATACCAGTAATTAAAAGCTTTTTCATAAAAGTAGGTGAGATATGTATATGTTTTGATTTTGGGGTACCAATGAATTATCTTAAATTGATTTAAACATCTTCTTTACATAGTAGCTTGTGCAATGTTTTTATACCTGATAGGTTAGCCTTTTACCACTATCTCATCTGATCGTAAGTGACGATTTGATCGAAGATGTTGTTCAGGCTTACTTAGAATTACTGGCTCTCAAAGACAGCTGACGGAACACACCGTTAGGTGCTTGGCGACAGATTTTCTACTTGAGGGTGTGCTCACATTTTTTTCGCGGGAAACGCACGCTGAGTGCGAATGTATACCGTTTTCAAAACAGCAGCTGTTTTGTGTGTGATTGTGTTCGGTGCGGTCACCGTTAATTTGGGCGTCGGGCGTTCATCGGGAGTAACGGAGCAACGGATTCCTGTCTTTTTTTTTCTTTTTTTTCTTTATTCGAGAAAGGTTCGCGTTTGCCACACCCTGCCTGATGTTAAGCATTGATGTGGTCTAAGATGGAGCCCGCTTACCTAGAAGAAACCTATTTACTCTCGATTTGAAGACACCCATGTTGAATTCATCGGGAAAAACTGACAACGGTAAGGAGTTCCACTCTTTTGCTGTACGCACGAGAAAAGTGGAAGCGAAGCGCTTCGTACGAGTCCTGGGAATATCAACCAAGTACGGATGACGCCTCTCCGTCTGTCTGGACGTCCGATGGAAAAAGGGGGAGGGCGGAACTAAGTCGTGTAGTTCTTGTGCACATTCTTCGAAATGTATCCGGTAAAAGACCGATAGGCAAGCGACTTTACGGCGGTGCTCGAGGCTTTGCAGCCGAGACTCCCCCAAAAAGTCGCTGCCTATTAACCTCTTGGCGCACCTCTTAATCGACTCAAGTACCTCAAGCTGGTATTTGGCAGAACCGTCCCAGAGGTGAGAGCAGTATTCAACACAAGACCTTACTTGAGTTTTGTACAAAGTAAGCATCTGATCCGGTGTGAAGTACCGTCTCACCTTTGAGAGGATGCCAAGTTTTTTTGCAGCCAACTGAGCCTTTGACTATATACAAGCCACAAATTTAGAGTCGACGAAAGAGTGACACCAAGAAGGTCTAGATCAGGCCCGTCCAACATACGGCCCGCGGTCCACCGACCGGCCCGCGTAAGGCCTTCATCCGGCCCGCGAACTGTTTAAAACTTTAAAAAATATTACTAAAATATGTAGGTATATAACGCGCGAGTTGAATGTAGACATGGATACGGCGCGGCGCGTGCGGCGAAACGTGCGATCAGCGGCGACGGGAGGGTATCCTCTCGCTCTTACTCGCAGCGCAGTCATTCAGTCGATCGGCGATACTTGTCAACGACGCGAGTATTTTGGTGTATTTTTCAATCGCTGCATATATAGTTCTGCTGCATATGCAGTTTGTAAGATAAGACAGTTAACAGATGTAGCTACTGCACGGCTAGTTTATTTCGCATACTTCCACAGTATTATGTCGTATGGTGTATTGCTGTGGGGAGCTGCTGCTGAGATAGAGACAATCTTTATCTTACAAAAGCGTGCAATTCGAGCCATATATGAAATGGATCCTAGGGAATCTCTAAGGGATCTTTTTAAAGAAATTGATATATTAATTTTACCGAGTCTGTATATATTTGAAAATATTATGTATGTTCGGAAAAATTTGAGTAAATTTAAATTAAACAGTGACAACCATCATTACAACACTAGGAACAAATATAAATTAACGGTACCATGTTTTAGATTAGCAAAGACAAATAAAAGGTCCTTTTTAGGTAATTGTGTGCGGTTTTATAATAAAATTCCCGAACATATTACAATGCTCACAGAAGGAAAATTCAAATTGCACGTGAAAAATATTTTGATGAAGAAATCCTACTACACAGTTTGTGATTACTTAAACGACAAAAATGCTTGGAAAATTCCACCTCTGCCAAGCCATCACATGTCTCCTACGTAATTTAAACAAATATTGTAATAATTGTATTATATTGTTTATAACACATTGTAAAAAGACGTTTAAAAGAATGGCCCCGAGTTTCTTGCCCGTTCTTCTCGCAGTGGCTCTATAAACTTTTTTTGCTGAACGTGGCAGTACAATGTAGAATATTTCAATATTAAAATTTGTAATTGACCTTCATAAGAGCGTCGTAGACATTGAATAAATGATTTTGAATTTGAATTTGGATTTGAATTTGAGGAAGAAGTAAAGAGTTGCATAGAAAAATATGAATTTTAAATCGAAAATCTTTGCGGCCTAACAACGGACGGTGCGCCAGCAATGACAGGAAGAGTGAATGGATTCATGGCATTAATCTGCAACAGTATCATACACACAATCATAAATGGATATGATCCATGGTCATGGATAAAGTACTGCACTACTTTATCCATGACCATAGGTTTCAGTTATAGTTAATTTTTTACGCGCAAGAGGACTGAATCACAGACTGTTCCAGGCTTTTCTGTCAGATGTAGGTTCAGACCACGGAGACATTGTGTACTTCAATCGCGTTTGCTGGCTCAGCAGAGCAGCTACGAAACGATATTATTTGCTGCTCGATGAAATATTGAAAACAATATTGTTTTCTTGAAAGCCAATAAATTAATTTTCTAACTGACGAGCACTGATCTGGCCTTCCTGGTGGACATAACTAAGACGTATCTCTCTGATCTTAACTTAGAACTGCAAGGAAAAGATCAAATTTGCTTGCAGTTATATGAACATGTTCAAGCTTTCACTAAGAAGCTCATATTATTTGAGAAACAGATTTTTTATTTATTTATTTAATTTAATCGCATGACTACAGGTAACATTACTACATCAAAAATACAATAAAATATAAAAATGTCAATAAAATAAAATTAAAATAAATTAGAATTATATAATAAATTAAATGTCAATTATCAGGTTCTCCAGCCAAGTAATAAATTCAGGAGGTAGATCCACAATATCACTCCATGGTCCTGGGTATGAATGGATGGGGCAGTGCTGGAAAATATGGTCCATAGTTTGGTTTTCCTCGCCACATTCGCAGCATGCACTGTCTGACCAGCCCCATTTGTGTCGGAAGTAATTGCAGCGCCCGTGTCCTGTTCTTAGTCTATTTAAGCGACACCATGTTTTACGTGGAAGGTTCAAACCTTTGGGTTTGGAAGTGGGGTCAATGCTTCGGGCACCAGAGTTTTTTGTAGCCTCATGCCAAACTCTTTTCCATCCGTCTGCGATTTGAAAATGTTTTATGCGATCGGCATGAGTGTACGGGGGATGCCTCGACTTTAATCGATGTGGTGGTGGGCAAAAGAAACCAGCATGGATAGGTAGTTCCGGGTGTAGCTCAATTTTCTCTGTTTCTCTTTTTAGTGCATGTTGTCTGCGGAGATTAGGTGGTTCTATGTGGCTAAGTACAGGAAGCCAGTGAAGAGGTGTAGACTTGATAGTACCGGATATACAGCGCATGGCTGCGTTCAGTTTAGTGTCTACTTTATGAACGTGAGCACTTTCCAGCCAAACTGGGCAGCAGTATTCTGCAGCTGAGTAGACAAGGGCGATACCCGTCGTACGCAAACAATCCGCAGACGCTCCCCAGGTCGTGCCACCCAATTTGTACAGAATGTTGTTGCGTGTGGATAGTTTATGAGACAACTTGTTTAGGTGTTCTTTGTAGGTTAGTGATCTATCGAGGGTTACACCGAGATATTTAGGAAAAGCGTTGACATGAAGCTTATCTCCCTTAAAGATTACAGTAGGTTGATAGTTCGCGAGGTTGTTATTTAGATGAAAACATGAAACCTCGGTTTTGCTGGGGCTTGGGATAAGACGCCAACACTCAAAGTATTTTGAGAGCTTGGTTAGGTCATCAGTCAAGATGTTTTCGCTCGTCTTCATGTCCCTGCTTTGAGCAATGAGTGCAATGTCATCAGCGTATATGAATTTAGTACCTGTGGAGACTGGCAGATCGTGAATGTAGAGATTAAAAAGCTGCGGCGCCATAACAGACCCTTGAGGTAAGCCGTTGTTTAATTTTCTCTTTCTGCTTTTTTTATTTGAGAAACAGATGGGACAAAAGCAATTGGTTCATTGGGAGACTTTACTTTGCAGATATCAAGATATGTTGGACTTCAGCAATTACGCGTCGTTGTTGCAAAGATTGAGGAATGAGTGTGATAAGAGATTCGCAAACTTCAAATCACAAATACCCAACTTGGAAGTCTTCCAAAATCCGTTCGACATTGAAATTGAAAGCGCCGAACTAAACCTACAACTAGAATTGATTGAAATACAAAGTAACTCTCTTCTAAAAAAGGCATACAATGACTTCCTTTCGAATGGACTGATTGAATTTTACAAGAATTATATATTAGCTCCAACCAATACCCAAACCTTTATAATAAAAATACCCAAACCATACGAAATTGGCTCTTCAACAAATTTGTTTATTTGGCAGTACATATACTTGCGAACAGCTTGTTTCACGAATGAAACATAATAAATCCAAAACGAGATCATCTTTATCAGACAGCCATCTTACATGCATTCTGCGCATAGCCACTTCTGAAATATTTGCTGACATTTGTTTGGGCCCGCTACGGTTACAAAATATTACACCTGGCCCTCTACAAAATTGTGTTGGACACCCCTGGTCTAGATGGTCTGGAGACGGCAAGCGCTTCCCCTTGTTTCTCAATGGCCTCACTCCAGATATAAGTGGCATACGCTAGAAGATCCCCAGTAGACCGATTTCGGCGGAACCCGTATTGACGGTCACTGAGGAGATCATTCGCTTCTATGTATGCCAGGAGCCGGCAGTTGAGAACACGCTCCATACTCTTACAGAGTATAGACGTGATGGATATGGGTCTATAGTTGGCAGGGTCGGCACGACTACCTTTTTTAGGTACGGGTTGCACATTAGCAAGCTTCCACGTTTTGGGCACTGCACCAGTCTCAAGAGACAGCCGAAAAAGGCGTGTTAGTACAGGAGACAGCACAGGTTTTTAAAACTATTGCAGATATACCATCAGGACCACTGGCTTTATTCACGTCCAGATTGCGTAGTGTCTTACGTACTTCCTTTTGGTGAATGTGTATGTCATTCATGACATTTTCGCTTCGTGGTAAGATTGGAGGAGTCGCAATACCAGCATCGAGACGTGAAGACTCCGCAAACAGAGAAGCAAACAGGTTTGCTTTCTCTTCAGCGGTGTGAGCCAGCGTTCCATCAGGTTTCTGCAGTGGAGGCAGTGAGGGGCGGCAGAAGTTCGATTCAACTGATTTAGCTAGGGACCAAAACGCTTTACTACCCATAGGGTATGAAGCAAGTTTGTTCCCTATTCGGCCAATGTGGTCAAATCGAGCCTTCTGTAAGACCTTTTTGCTGGATTTGGCAGCCTTGTTAAAAGCTCTCTTCTTAACGCGAATATCCTTTGCCTTATGCTTACGAGCATCAACCCAGGCTAAGTAGGCCTGATGTTTTAACGCCTCAGCGCGTCCACATTCAGGACCGAACCATGGGCGAGCTTTGCCGGACAGTGGTACGTCAGAGAATGGAATGAAGTATTCTATTGCTAAGCGCAACACATCTGTTACGGCATTTGCACAGGCGGTAGGATCACGAGAAGAGAAGCACACAGACTGCCAAGGATAAGACGCAAGAAGACCGCATCTCATCTCATCCCAATCTGCTGACTTGTATCGCCACATCCGCCGGGTGCCTCGAAGGCTGGGATCGGGCGGGGAGTAGACGGATACAGATTTCACCAGACAATGGTCGTACTTACCTAACGGTGGACTAACCGACACCGAGTAACGGTCTGGATCAGTTGTCAGCAGAAGGTCCAGGCAATAGGCTGTGTGAGACTCAACATCAGGTACCGTCGTGGCTCCTTGGACCAGCTGTGTGAGATTTAACGCTAAAGCTAGCTTTCGCGTCTCTCTACCGGCATGGTTGGTGTCCTGGTATGGGTATAGCCAATCCTGGTGATGGCCATTAAAATCCCCCAGAAACACCAACTGGGCAGTAGGGTACTTCTGTTGAGCTGCGTCCGCCACCTCACTGAGGTATTCGGTGAGGCTGATCGTCACCTAATCTCCACTATGTGAGCGGTAAACACAAGCGTAGAGAATCTTCTCAACACCTGTGTCCACCAGCGCCCAAAGTACAGAAAACATGGAGTCTTCAAATTTCCGGAGACGCCGAAATAGATGTCATCCCGGGCGTATACACATACACCCGCGTGTGATTTAAAGTTGTGCTCCAGGGTGTACCCTTGGTAAGTAAGGTACGACACATCGGATGGACAACCAATCTGCGTCTCCGTGAGGAACAAGAGATGAGGTTTTTCTGTGTCCAGGTGGTAATGGACAGGGACGAGATTAGAGTGCAAGCCTCTAATATTGCTGAGGTGCACTTTCAATGAGAGGGAGTGCAGCCGCTGTCTAAACTTTCTCTTATTATTCTTTCTCTGCATGGTGAGTTCGGGAATAAAAAGGTTGAAAGTCCTGTCCTGTCTGCAGGCCTCTACGTCACCATCGGGCTCAAGGGTGCCATCCAGATGTTCGCCATAACTGATGCCACCGGACTGACCATGGCAACGCCATGCACTTGGAAGTAGTGTTTGTTACGATAGACGAAATAATTTTCAGCCAAACGGTGTCTTAGTAGAACGTTGGAGTTCTCTGAAGGTGGTTACTTGCCAACTTTACGTTTATAACCTCAAGAACAAGACACTATTTTACCGGAACATTAGTAAAAATAAACTCACCATAATCTCGTGTGGTTCAAGAGTAAGTTTTTCGATAATTTAGATGGTATGGCGAGAATCTTTTACATAAGACGGGGTTTTACGTACGAGCGTTAAGTCCTGTTAAATACTTATAACTATGTGTTCAAGTCGCGAAATTCCAAAGGTTACTGGTCCATTCGATGTGTTCTTATCCTTCATCAGATCTCAGAATTTCATGTCCAGAATAAATTGAATGAGCCCAATCAAATAAACCTAAACACAGTGTACTTACTATATGCATGCACAGGTCCTTACAATCTAGTTCTTTTCCGTCATTAGACCTCAGGAGTTTATTTAGGTACTGAATATGCTCACCGAGTCTAATCAAATAAGCTTAAACACGGTGTAAACATATTCAATAACAGATGCCGTATGCCTAGGGCTGCCATCACTTTAACCACCGATGCCGGACAAAATCTTAAAAAAACCCGGACATTTGGGTGAAAGTGAGACCCATGAAAATATAGTTCATATATTTTTTCATTTATACAGCTTTTTTGCGCAAAAACTACAGTGCTACACGTATAATTATTCACTATTCTCTTTCTGAGGCCATCTGGTGATAAAAATAATGAGGATCAGTGTTATTTGGTATCAAATTAGAAATAAATTATAATTTCTAAATAAATATGATTACATCAAGCACTTTCGCGTATTGAGCGAATATCATATTATAGAAATTATTGGAGTACACAATTTTATGGTGGCCGAGGTGGTTTAGGCATCCTACGCGATATCGGAGGACGCGGGTTCGATTCCCGCCTTGGGCATAATAACATTTTGTGTATAATGTCTCCTATAATCTGTTAAAAAGAATAAATTATAATTTTTGATTTAATATATAATCTTCACTTTGAAAACTATCGCGAGTTTTTTCCATATTAACTTTTTTTTTTAGCCATTTTCAAATGAGTTAATAAATAATCAGTAATAAATAATAAATAATTAATAATAATGTTTTCTACTTATGATTGCCTCCTGGTAGAAAACAGGGCTCAGAATTTTTAAGTGTAATATTTTTAGGTCATAAGTAGATATAGTTAAATTATTTATATATTTTTGTATTAGTATACGTACTGTTAATTTTATGATTGTCAATTTGTGTGTGATAATGGCATATATCATATATCTTTATAAATAATCAGTAAATTAATACCTAGTCAGAAACTACAAACTACATACGTAGTATTAAATTTTTTTCAAGCCATATTGTTGTGTTACGTAGATTAAGTACCCAAAACCGTAAGTTCTTTATGTAAATTAAAAATAGGGAATTTGGAAAAGTCAAAGCAACTCATGCCCTTAAATTTATACTTTTTTATTTCGATCAGATAAACCATATGCCTTTTCTCCTTCGTCCATTGCCGTGAGACTAGCGAACATAATAAACTCACAATGTAACTTGAGTTGCCAGCTAATATCAAGATAATCTTGTTTGTTTGTAGTGTGTGTAAAGTTTTCCGCCAGATTTCACTAGACGTTTTTGGCGTATGGTAATGAGATAAAAGCATTAAAGACCTTAGAAATATTCTAGACCAAATGCGCCAAAACGGTAACAAAGTGAGTGAATGACTGGAGTCAGCGGCAGCTCTTAAGGACATATACCCGCCAGCCAAAGCGTGAACTTTCATATAAACTAAACTTGTTATTAAAAAAAAACTCGCATGTAAATATAGTGTATTAGACCTATCGTTTCTGGCTTAAATCCTTTTTCTTTTGGACTAATAATTATTTTTTTTATTATATAGCGTTAAGTATATAGCACTCGTTTTTAGGAGTTTGAGCCAGTTATTCGTATTAGCTCCAGATTTATTTAAAAAGTATAGTACACATGTATAAAAAACTTCCCATTATAGAAAGTTCATTATATTCCCCATGTTTGTGGTGCAATAGAAATATTAAAAACATGCTTTTTTTTCTTGAAGGAGATGCTTAAAGTTGGGTCTTTCTTTTATCTAAAATTACGAGTTTTTGAGCTAGTGTAATTTCAAAACTGTATAATTTAATGAAAATCTGATGCACCACAAACCTAGATATTAGGGTAGTGATTACGTAGGTAAAAAATTATTGAGTTTTATTCGCTATTATTAAAATGAGATTGGAGCTGCGTTTTGTATGGGGGCGTTCGTCTAAAATATACCCTTAATAGTGGGACGTTCTGTTGTTGTAGAATTTGCAGGGCCGGAGTTATCTTGTATGCTTACGAATGCATTTTCAACCCAGATTTGTTTCAATCAATTGCCTAATTTTAAATCAATCTGGATTCCCCTGACACAAAAGTGTCCGGGTTTTACCCGGATTATTTGTAAAACCCTACTGGACGCCTCCCGGACATGCATTCGCAAAATGCCCTACCATCATGCGGTGAAGCGAAAGCCCGCGGCGGGATTCAAATCATGGACCTGCTGCGCGGCAGTCCATTTCCAATGCCACTGAGCCATCACTGCTTCAAAACCTATCTTTTTCTAATACGCTACGCGCAACGGCTGCCTTGTGAAACACCGTAATGCTTATTTTCGCAGAATATGACTTAGTATGGCAGATTGCCATACTAACACATTCACACACATTCTGTGAAAATTTCAACCGGTAACCTATTACCGTTCTAAAGATACAGACCTATAAAGGTCAGCTATCCATGTTGCTTTGTAATAGGTTCCTGTTTTCTAGTACGGAACCCTAAAATTGTTATTTAGCTAAAATATGTAGGTATTTACACTTATAGGTATCTATAAACTAATATTTAACATTTTGTTTGTTCACATTAACGAAATACACTACGACCTTACCTACCTAAATTTAAAAACAGACTGCAAAAACATCGCGCTCTATCAAATAATACAAACAACAGTAAGCTAGTGAGATAGGTACCTACATACCGGCTATACATACGAGTAGTTGTTACGCATGCATGTAGGCGCTAACTAGCTACAAACGTGGACTTCCGCGTAATATATCCTTATTCAATACGTCGGATTTTCAAAACTCAGAATATCTAAATAGTTTCATTTCAGAACGAAAACTGAAAAACCCCTATTGCAACGATGGGAAGATAGTTTTCGAAACCAGTAACGTTTTAAAACGACCACTCGTCAATAGTGACGGCTTCAATAACTTTGAAATCCGGAAGCATGCATAGTATAAAATATTTGTCAGATTATATTTAAACCTTCATGTTCCTAGCCTATGTCTCAACGGCGTTTATTTTGTATGAAAGCGATAATAGTTTCCAAGCCTATAGAAATAAGGTTCAATACAGATTGTAGCTACAGTCATCGGAAAGGCAACGCCGCGTACAGTAACGTTTTCAACGAAATATTTAAATAATTAGGCGGGAAGAAATGTTTTTGCTTATTACGCAAAAACTATGAGGCCCATTGTTTTGAAAATTTTGGTGCCGATGGCACAAATTCTACCCAACATTTTAAGATATTAAACAGTAGTATAGCCTTTCCCGTTTGAGCTGTATAGCATGTGCTAGCTGGGGACATGTGTCTCCAGCTTACACGTTTATTTGAGCTTGTAGCTCCAAAACCTTAATAGCCACAGACTTGAAAATTTTAGTGCCGATGGCACAAATTTGGTTCTAAATTTTGACATATTAAACAAAGTCGTAGGCCTATTCGTTCAGAAGATACAGATGAGCAGCTGTAGATACGTGGTCCCCAGCTTACACGTTGAAATCGGGACATTACTACTACAGTTTTCAAGTAAGGTGTTTCAATTTTTTTGTGCCACTGGCACAAATTATGCGCTAAATCCCTGGCTATAGTATGTAATCACACCTTTAGCCGTTTCGTATATACAGCATGTGTCAGCTGGAGACCATAACGCCAGCTAACACACTTATAATCACGTGTACCATCGAAGTTTATTTGGCACCAAACTTTTGAGTTGGTATTCATAATTGCACTAAATCTGCCCTAAATATTGGCATATTCAGAATTAAGAAATTTCAATTGAGTAAGCTCGAGACATACACATTATATATACACAATCTATTTATTCAACTCTATTATTTTTGTATAAATCGATACTTATATGTACATGTCTAAGTGATAAAATGTATATTTAAAAGTACCTATGCAGGTGACTCTGTAGATAATCTCTTGAATATATACACATGTATTACACCTGTTTGGCACCTTCAACCACATCACTTACCATCAGGTGAGACCATAATCAGTCAGTACTAATATTATAAATGCGAAAGTAACTCTGTCTGTCTGTCTGTCTGTTACGCTTTCACGCCAAAACTACTGGACCGATTTGAATGACATTTGGTATGGAGATAGTTTGAGACCCGGGAAAAAACATAGGATAGTTTTTATCCGACTGCCCAAAAAGAGGTTAATGTTTTCGCGCGATAACCGACATACGCGCGGGCGGAGCCGCGCCCGGAAAGCTAGTTATACATATACCAGATATTATTATAGTACCCTACTAATCATACTTAGATTAGTACGACATATATCTAGTTATTTTATTGCATAGGTGCAATAGGTGAAAAAAACTGAAATATTATACGCTTTTGCCTCTCTCATAATTCTGGTAGTCTTTGTAACGACTCTTCTGCTTCCTTTTTTTATTTTTTGGTTATCTTTATTTCCCATATATATTGATATACCTACCAAGATACGTATTTATACTGCCCAGGTGATAGCGCGCGAGCCATAGGTCCACGTCCAACGGCGCACAGAGCGGCACTGAAGGACAGCTCTTACGCATTGAATTTATTTCGTAATCGTAAGCCAATAAGGTTGAATATCGAATCTTCCGATTGACCGTAATCCTGCATAGAACTAAAGGTCGTAAGTCTAAAACACAATTTAATTTATAATGAGAATACTAATAACTCTAGGTAAATTTTACTTTCACAGTGGATAATAAACTACATTTCCTTTCTATGTGCATTTATTATTGATATATAACTGACGTAGTTTCCAAGAAAAATCAAATAATTTAAAGAAAAGGCTTCCTTTAAAAAAATTAAATCTATCGTGTAAATTTCTTTCAAATGTGTTTCTGTCTCACCAACGGATAGAAAAAGGTTTGAAAAATCAAGTATTTAAGTTATCGTGTCGATTGCATATTTAAGTTGCTTAAAAAAACTCGTCGAATGAGAGTATTTTTTCCGCAGCCTCGTCCTATAAAAATGTCTCAAACATGTGATAACCAAGATAGAAACAAAAATGTACGGAGTCGACAATCATGTACAAGATATATTAGAGCAATTTATTATTGACGTATCTGCAGAAAGTTCATCAGAAGGATGACGATAATTTTTAAGATTACAAGAATTGTAGTAGAGTTCTTTGATTTATATGTTCTAATGTATAAGATACATATTCAATATTGGAATCAATACTGTTTTATATCATAAACGCGAACAGAAAATTTTGTTATGAATATACTAAGTACGCAAATTTAAATCATAAAATAATAACGTAATTTTTTCTACAGTACATTTTAGAAGTATTCAATTCCAATTTCAAAACGAGAACAAAGGCATTGACTAATGACGGCAATGACCTATCTCACTCTGTTAATATGGGAAATGTGCGAGAGGCATACTCAGTACTCGTTTGTTAAAAAAATAGACTATAGTGCTATTATAAATCTATTTGTCAGGACTCAGTGATCAAACCTCAAGGAACTCAAATAGTTTAGAAATTAGTACAGTTAAATATTCTAAACTCATTTTAATTTTGTAATTATAAAATAAAGTAAAGGAATTGCAATTTGGCTAATTAAAATATAAATAATGAACAAATATAAATTACCACAGTTTTCTTTAGTAATCATAATTTCATGAATTATGCTTGACATATTGAAAGATTGAGACAAGATCAAGGATGATAAATCAGTTCCATCATTTACGTTCCATGTCATATTTATCTAAATATACGTAAATTTTCAAATAAATGCCAGGAAAATCTAAATAAATCCTTAAACCATTAATTTGTCTTCATCTAATCAATAAAAGTAGATAACTTCACGTGTAATGATAACTATTAAGGTTTCAATTAACGTGTAGTAAAAGAAAATAGATTCAATTGATCGAAATTTTTAGTTACATATATAAAAAATAATCGGCTACGTACTTTTCTATGTTCTTAGGTAATTAATTCAGTCATGGTCATTTATGAAGCTTTAGAATTTACTCACCATGACAATAAAAACAGTTGTAGAACATTACAATGAATTTTGGAAGTATTCAAAATATATTTAAGGTATCCTCATCTTCCCTAACAAGTATCACCTGTTAAATGTCTTCTTGGATTTACTTAACTCAATGCGTTAAAATTCAGTATATAATATTTTCACATAAAAGCCGCAGAATCATCTACCTATAGTATTATCATTAATGTCTTTACATAATAAGCCGCAGCATCATGGTTATACAGAATTATATACATTTCGTGGTCTTTATACATGTGAGAATGCTTATCGAATTTGTTCTATTGATTCATATTTTTTATGCTGATAACTCCGCTTAAACATCCCAGAGAAAATGATTTATACAGTGAAAAGTCGGGAGTTGGACACCAACTTTGAAAAAGTACCATGCTAAGAAATGTTTCGAGTGCATGTACTAAATAAGTTATCTTAGCAATTTTTTACTCCGTGTTGTGTGAAGTATTATATGAATTATTTAACTTGTTTATTTATTTTTTGGATCACAAACATTGAATTAAACTCATCCATTTTAATGTTTCATTAAAATTATGGTATTGCTCTAGGAGTAGGGCATGGCGGTATTGGACTTATTGGCAATACCGGTATTATATCGGTATCAATATTTTCAATACCGGAATACCGGTATTCGGTATTTTTTCGGTATTTCACTATAAATGTTAAAAACGCAGAAAAATATATTTTCCATGTAATATTGTTTTAGACTGAATTAATTTAGCTATTTTATTATAATAAAATCATCATGAAACATTATTTTTTATTAATAATTTTTGGTACTTTTTCTTATGTTTTTTTTTTATTATTGCAATAAATAATCAAATATTTATTATACATTATAACAATAAACAATCAGATATAATATTAGTTTGGATAAAAATCGTCACTGAAAACGCTATTTCTGATTCAATACTAATTGGAGGTAAGGTCTTATAAAGTTCATCCCAATAAAGTCCTCTATTGCCGCCATTTTCGTACTGTGTCATTTCCGTGTGTATAATTCAATAATGTATTGCATCAGATTTCATCATCTTTCGGATCAGAGTCATTAGATTCGTTGTCTATCCCTTTTGATTAGTGTAAAATATCCTTTTATGTACTTTTCTCTTTTAGAGATTTGTCGATCGTTTTATTTCATTCTTATGAACCGGCACCTCGACGTTATCGCCACAACTAGTTTTGGCACTATCTGCTGATATTGCCGAATGATCGACCTGAGTATGGTAGATACGCTTTATGAGGCATATTAAATTTGAAAGAATTTAGAGTTTCTAACTTACCGATTATCTCCTAAATGATAGTTTTTTTCGTAATATTCTCTCGAAAACTTTCTTTGCTACAAAATCTGTCAATATATGAATACGTAATCGGAAAACTATCACTTTTGAATGTTGCAATCAGCAGTTTATTGCTACCAATTGCTACAGAAGATACGTGGTAGATTTTAGGCGCGCGTTCGATATGGTCGATAACGATCTGCTGTTGATTAAGCTCTCAACTTTCGGTTATTCACCTAAATTGCTGAAATTTCTTGCTGATTACCTTAAAGATCGAAGGCAGTATGTCCAGCTAAAAATGTTTAAATCGAATGAATTCTATACCAGATCAGGGGTCAGCCAAGGTAGCACATTGGGGCCAACCCTGTTTCTGGTCATGATTAACGTCCTACCAAAAGTGCTCAGTATGTCACGATGCCTTATGTTTGCAGACGATCTGAAAGTGTCAATCAGTCCGTGAAGTGTGTATCTGACTGCATTGGGTTACAGCGGGATATCGTGTCTTTGGAAAGGTGGAGCACAGATAATAGACTTTCTTTTAAAATTTCAAAATGCAGCACTATGACATTCTCGTGGTCCTCGACTCCTATAAGTGTGCCATATACCCTCTCAGGCGCTACATTGCAGAAAGTCAATTCTATTCGCGATCTGGGAGTAATGCTCGATCCACATCTAGATTTTACGGACCATATCATTTCCGCTTGCAGAAGCGCAAACAAGACTTTGGGTTTTATTATGCGGACAGCATCCCAGTTCTCGGACATTAATGTCGCAATAATATTGTACAATTCTTTGGTGCGTAGTAAGCTTGAATTTGAGTGTATAGTCTGGGATCCGCCTCAGAAAAAATATATGTTACTGATAGAGTGAATTCAACGGAAATTTGCGAGATATATTTATAACCGGATGTATGGATATACAGACGCATGTGCTGGATTCAAGCTTGCTTCTAACCAATGTGTTGTATAGAGTTCTAATAACTTGCGGATTTTCAAAACTCCTCCTTAATACAATGCCCAGTCGCCGATGAGCTTCATTTGCGATATCTGACACATGGTCATGAAAGGTCAGTGAGCGTTCAAAAGTTACCCCAAGGTCCTTAATACAATTTACCCGGTTTATAGGCAGGGCGTCTAAGTGATAATTAAAATGAAATCGGTCTTTTTTCCGGTCAAAGGACATAACATTACATTAACTTATATTAAAATTAATTTTATTTGTCACGCTCCAATCAAAAATTTTATTCATATAGTTTTGTAAGCCGTGGCAGTCAGAAGGAGATTGAATTTCAAGATAAACCTTAAGATCGTCAGCGTACAGGAGACACTTCGCGGTACTCAATATATTAGGGAGGTCATGCATCATACCCAAGAACAGAAGAGGACCAAGAACTGAACCTTGGCCGACTCCTGACCTGGTGCTGTACGGCTTAGATACTTAAGAGCCATGTCTAACGTATTGACACCGATCCTTCATATAGTCAGTGAAGAAATTGAGGAGGCCCGGGTGAAACCTATGGCTGAAAGCTTGCTTTACAATATGTTACTATCTATTTTATCTTTAAAAGCTTTTTGAAAATCAAAATAAATAACATCGGTTTGGAGCTCGCGATCCATTGTACTAGATACGTAGTCCACTAAGCATAACAGGTTTGTGTTTACGGAGCGGCCCGGTCGAAAACCGTTCTGCTCGTCACCCAACAGCTGTTTAACCTGTCTATATGTATGTAAGATATACTCGAAGACTTTTGCAGGCGCACATAAGATGGCTATAGGACGATGTTCATCAACAAGTGTTCTATTACTAGTCTTGGGAATAGGGGTCACTCAGGATAATTTCCATTGTTTGGGGTACTTTAAAGTCAAAAGTGATAAATTTAAGATGTAGCAAAGTGACAAAATAATAGACTTTGTACAAATCTTGAGGACATAACTAGGAACATTATCTGGTCCAGGTGAACTATTTGGTTTCAACTTCTTAAGATCGCGCTCAATGTCATCGGGTGTCAGAGTTGTAACACTAATGTAGCCACCCTTCATACCATCTACATTGAAATTATTAAGATTAACTAATGGTAAATTGTCCAATAACACACTAGAAAAATAACTGGCAAACGCTTCAGCAGCTGCCACGCATACAAAAGACTTCCCCTCGTAGGTAACACAGGGTTCGTACCCACCCTTGGACCTAACGTTGTGTACAAGACCCCAAAAACGCTGTGGACACTCTAGTAATTTCTCCTCAATCATTGTTATAGGTGCTTTGTAAGCCTGAGAGATGCGTATTTTAAAACTAGAACGAAGGTCAGAAAATATTTTGTAAGATTCAATGCTTTAAGAAATAAGCCAGTCTTTGCGCATTCTGGTTTTCTGACGAATGTCCACAATAATCTTCGCATCGAACCATACTGGATATCTACTGCAGTCAGCAACCTGTCTTTTCTTTTTCGGAATCGACTTATCGAATAATTGGTAAATAATACTGTTAAAAGCGTCAGTGGCAATAGAAACATCATTAGATTCGAATACAGGCGCCCACGATGTTTCCACAAGCAATGAAAGAAAAAGTTCAAAATTAATTTTAATAAAATTCCAATCGCGTGAATTATCAATGTTACTAGGTTACAAACTGCCGGGATTAGTGTTACGCAATCGAAGACTTACGACTACCTCAAGCCCGGGATGGTACAGCTGATCTATTGGTACAAAGCCCTCAGCCTCACACACGTATACCTGCTTCGACTGCGACTCAGTGCACTCCCGCGCTAACACTACATCCAGAATACTACCATTTCTAAAAAAACTTAAAAAATAACATTAATATTTTTTAATACAGACAGAGGCACTATTTATGTTTAAGTCACCAAAAAAAAAAAACTATTGAATTAGTCAAAAACGATTCAATGTTGCATAAAACGTTCATGTAAGTAGCGTCACCACCTTTCGGTTTAATATAAACGACACATACATAAAAAGAAGTACGGCCATGAGTCACATAGGACCATAAGTCTTCTCCGAGGTCCGAGTCGGGTTCAGGATGACGTCGCATGGTGATCCCAGGTCTCGCGGCAAGCAAGACGCCTCCGTGGGAAGTAGCGCGGTCCCTACGTAGCAGGGTCCATCCATCCGGCACTAACTCCGCATCTTTCACGGAATCGTCTAGGAATGTTTCCGTCGCAGTGACTAGTAGATGATCAGAGACTAGAATGCTGGGGTACCATAGGTACAGTTTAGTTTTCAGCCCGCGGACATTTTGGTAAAAACATTTATCTGCCTCGATGCGGTACACGGCTCATTGAGGGCTGACTCCGTACCGAAACGGCTGTTTATTTGAAATGGATGCACGCCTTTTGTAATTAACCCACTGTTTGACGCGTGCATTTTCAGGCCACACATTTATAGAAAAACATTTTTCGTAGCAATCTTCGGGAACTCCTACCTTATAGGAATTATACTGATTCTTCGTTTTCAGTTGTTCTACGGTGACAGACCTCTGGGGGCAAAGCTGATTTAAGTAAGCTTTAATTTCGTCTGTGCTGGATAGCATATTCCATAAGTGGAAATATTTACGAAACTCAGCCGCCTTCAATGACGTCACAGTAGGTCCGGCAACGCAGCGCATCGATACCTCGCGCCGTTTTTGTATCGTACCTCCTTCCTTTCGTCATTGATCGGTTGAGATGTTGGAGGATCTGAGTCTTGGATTTTAAGTACCTTTGATGGTGGAACTTCTACCGTGTTCTTAGTCGTTAAGGCAGGTTCGGTGGAGACATTGGGGCGAGTAGATAAGCACGTCATTTCCCCGACTACAGCAGCGGCCCAAGCGCACAGCCGCGCGATCCGGCGTCGATAAGTCATCACTATCAGCCGCTACTCTTATTTAATTGTTGACAAATTCATATGTAGAGGATTGTTGATTTTCTATTGACTTATTTATTGAAATTGGCGGTTTCCGCACTTTCTCACTATTTTTCCCTTGTGGGGCACTGCAATCCGAGTGTTTAGTTTCGTCACTGATAACGTCGAGTCAAGAATGATCGCTTTTAAATCCCGAATCCCATTGGTTTGAGCACGAATAAGATCACCTTGTTTAACAGCTAACTCCTTGATGATTTGTAGTTCAGATTCCATTTTAGTCACCCGCGTCACGATACTCGCCATTATTTCAGGCGAAAGCTCGATCGCGGACATTTCGAAATAATCAAACGCACTCGATGCAATAAATAAAACAAGCGCGGCGGGAGACACGCGTCGTGCTGTGCGTGGACACAAGCGTACGTTACAGGCGCTGACGCAGTACTTTGATAAGGAAAACTTTATATTGCCCATTATTATCCGCGAAAAGCCAAAAAAAGATACCTACCTCATTCCTTAGTCTATGGCCGATCGCCATGTACGCGCATTGTAAAATATTACTTGCTCAGTGGCGCATAGGAAAATATATATTTTTTCCATTGAGCTGATACCTACTATGACTATAAGCGTCATGGTGGCGAACTAGCAATGTAGCAGAATCATACGTAGAAGATTTCATACAAAATAAGAAGGAAATTTGTGCAAAAATCACAAAAAGAATTAGAATTGATTCTGAGGCGCGTCCTACAGGCGTAACACCAGGTACAAAAATTAAAACCAATGATTAGATTTCACCTACACGAATAATGAAGCATCTTAAATTACAATAGAACCTGTAAGTCTATCAGTTTATTTTATATTTTATTATCTATCTAATGAGACCGCTATGCTATCAAAAACAGTAAATTATAATTTTACTAATAATTAGTAATTAAATGAATTGTAATTGTAAATAAACTTTTTTACTAAAGGAACGATTTTCTAGTATTATCTTCTTCACAAGTGCGTTGAAAAACGTCGTAGGATACATTTATGTATCCTACGACTTTGATTTGATTTTGATTTTGATGACTACCGTCCTCGGCTGTCCTAGCACCCTCACCTAACGGCTCGGTCTCAATGGCGCCTCAATTACATAATTAATCTTAATATCATAAATATCAATAGTTTAATTAATCCTCTCAATCGCCAACATTACACACTTGTACCATAATGAAGTATTAAAATGGCGACCGCCTTAAATAGTCACTTCAGTGTTCTAGGGGATAGTTTTGTTACACTTTTATTATTGTCATAAAAACTAATGTAAGTTATCATGATTATAACTAAATACTCTGTCTAGTCTAGGCAGGCGCCGGTCGCGTCGTTATATTCAACCTGGGTTCGGGCAGCACACATTAACATTTTCAAGGAATACGTACAGTTTCGAGGGCTGCTAGACGCTCTCATCGCGGGCCACAACTTTCAAAGCCATCGGGCACTAGCACTGATGATGGTGATGTCAAGTTATTCCACAAGCTCCCTTTGAATAGAATTTTGAATATTTATATCGAGGAAAGTCATAAAAATATGATAAAATAAATTACAGGGTCACGTAACTTTTAACATTAGGTGGGTCTCGTGCTTGTTCCGTAACAAAAATATTAAAAAAAGGATATATTTAAAATAAACATATTTGAAACAAATATTCGCCTAAAAATGATCTCATGTGTATATTTTAATATCATATTAAGTTCTTTTTTGGTGCATAGGTAACTAAATTATATCTGTGGCGCTTCGTTTACATCCTAGTAGGTACATCGCACATGCCGTGCAGTGTTGATTTTACTTAGCTATTCATCGTGTGCTGTGGACGCGGGCAATTAGAAAAATAATATTAAAGTAAGGAAATCATAGTTAATAAATCATACTTAGATAGTTTATACTCCAATTACCTAAGGCAATAAGACATTGTTGCAGCTTTTTGCCGGCCTATGCGAAAATCAAACCAAATAACGGAAAAATAAAGTTTATATCAGCCCAAGCTGTAAAGTGACAGCTACGGTAATAGCTCCTCCCAATATCAAAAAAAAACAAGAAATTAATAATTGCTACACGGATGCCCCTTATTCAATTCCAAAATTGTATGTTTATATTAAAGAAAAAAATACCTTTGAAGAAAATTGTCTAAATCGTTAATGAGGAAAGATTATATTTAACGGAATTTATGTCTTCGCGAATCTTCATTTCACAAACAAATTTAAAACTCCAGAATTTATCCCATCCCAGTCCATTTCATAACAATATCCTTATATTTAAGCATAGAAAAATAAATTAACGAAAAAGCCGATTAGTTGGCGCTTTTACTGACTTGTCGCCGACTACAAATTTGACCGGATAGACGACTTTCCCGAGTAGTCGGTACATCTCTATAAATAATTAAACTTCCTTTCTTATTTTTAGATCCCAACGGCTCGCAGCAGGCTCGAGTGAATTCTTATTAAAGAAAACGTCGAAATTCGAAGCAAGAAAAGTATGGAAGGTGCGTATTAACACATTCGTTTCTGAATCCTTCAAATTCTGCAATCAACTGCTTTTTGAAGTGTTTGTTAAAATCTTTATTCTTGAACTAACGCGAACTAAATTCATGTTCAAAAGACATTTTTAAGTCTATATTACGTCAAAGTTAGTCAAAATATTTTTATTTTATTTTAATTAGCGAAGAGATCCGAGTGTCATTTGAACATGAATCTTCATATCAGGTACTTATATATATGATGCTAAACTGAAAGTTGTTTGGCGATGTTTTACATTGTGATTGTTGGACTAACTCCAAAACCTCTTAATTTTTTAAACAAATAGAAATCCAGTGGCAGAATTCCGTAGTAGTAATGTTCATAAGCTACTTCAGACAAAATCAAATCAGTTTCCCAGATTATAGACAAACATTATCTTTATTTCGAAAAAAAATATGGTGGTACATTTTTTTATTTGAATTTGGGAAGAGTGTAACATTTTGGTACAGAGAAGCAATTTTCATCAAGTCTATAGAATATTGCGTTTGGGTTTTGCTTTTAAATGTAAAAAATTGAGCATTGGTCACATGCATACGTGATACAAAGAATTAGGACAAGACTTGTAATTAGAATGTAGTTAATAATGTCTTTTTGCTGGAGGGATATCGCTCTCACACGTAACTTTTGCTAATGTTGGTTTAGTTCCGCATATTACCAAGTTACTCTCTGGCAAATTACAGAAAATCCAAATTCAAATTTCAAAATCAGTTATTCAATTTAGGCGTCTATGACGCTTTTATGAAGGTCTATTACAAATTTTAATATTGAAAACATTCTACATTGTACTGCCACGTTCCGCAAAAAAAATTATAGAGCCACTGCGAGAAGAACGGGCAAGAAACTCGGGGCCATTCTTTTGAACGTCTTTTAACAATATACAATAGATTTAATACAATTATTACAATATTTGTTTAAATTACGTAGGTGACAGCTTGGCAGAGGCGGAATTTTCCAAGCATTTTTGTCGTTTATGTAATCAGAAACTGTGTAGTAGGATTTCTTAATCAAAATGTTTTTCACGTGCAACTTGAATTTTCCTTATGTGAGCATTGTAATATGTTTGGGAATTTCAGTGAAACACAGCCAACCGAACCAAACTGCTCTTATATAACAGTTTTAATCTGCCCATTCTCATTTTTATAACACATATTGTCATGTTGTGTATAATGTTCTGTATTTACGTCATTGTTAGCGGTGCCACTAACATGTTTTAATTCAGGATGATTTTTATACATTTATTCATAAACTTGGATTTGCTTTCGTCTGCCAGTATACCTCATTGGATCACTGGTAGAGTTCTGATAAAGTTACTAGGCATAAAATTAATATCCACAGTGTCTGTTAATGTACAAGTCCAGGATTGAATTAATTAGTGCATATACAAATTATTTTACTAACATGCTTCTTGCGCTCTCATCCCTCATCAACAATTATCACTGGCGAAAGTCTTAAACCTGTTTTTGTAATCTATTTCAAATGTGGTTATTTTAATATGACGCTTGTAATAGCCATGGCATAATGGCCCCTGGTTGGTAAGTACAATAATAATGCAGATATTTCAATACATTTACAGACTCGATACTCTTCTACGGCATATTTTATCTTTTCCTATAAGCCTACGCCATCTATGCTCTTTCGGATGCATTAAAAAAGCAGAAATCACAATTTTTAAATATTACAAACATACTAATGTGTCAATATTCATACCAATTTAAAACTCATAACATGATTAATGACATTACCATACAAACAAAAAAAACGTAAGGACACGACACGGTATTTTGTATATATTTCTCTTATAAAATAAGACATGCAGTCTTCCGATGCCAAATAAAAGGTTCATAATTAGAATACCAATATTACTTCTCTAATAAATGCTTTTTAGTTATAATCTTGGAAAACCTTTCTTAACAAAATCTCTATGGTTATATATGTCTAAAATGCAATGACATCGGATTGACGGGAACGTATTGTAGAGTTGAAATTCATAAAATTATATTACGTAAACTCGCAAAGTAATGTCGTGTTTTATTTTAAATCATGGTGTTTGCTTTGCAGAGCAGCCATTTATACCTATATAAGAGATGGCATTCTCGTCATTTCAAAACTTTCACTGACTTTTTATTTCCTAAAAATTGTTGATTGGTGTTTTATTTGCTGACGCCTTAAGTTAACAAAGCTATAGCATAAGTAGAGAGGGAAAACCGATTGCAATGGCATGAGGCGTTTGACTACAGAACATAATGGAATGGAGTTATATTATCTACATATATGTGTCAATATTTATTATAAAGACGAGGAATCATCATTAAATTTAGTTGCATAAGATTTACTTCATTCAATTTCGTAAATTTATGAAGTTAGATTTACTTACTTGCTTATGCGAACTTTAATTATTCGTAGTTGAATTGGGAAAATTGAAATGAATTAGTTTAAACTATTGGTATAATATTATAAACAATATTCAAAGCTTTTTTCTACAGGTATCTCACGGATAAAAGACCTCCTAATTAAGCAAAAATAGATAGAAATAACAGAATTCATGTTGCTTGATATTAGAAACATGGCTTGGTATTGCACTCTATTGTTAGGCGAAGGATGTTTGATCCCAAAAGTGAGCGTCGAGTGAATTCATCTAAAGAAAGGCGATAAAATTTGAAGCAAGAGGAGTATGGAGGATACGAAACTGTTAGCACATTGCTGGAATAAGTTTGTTTAAACATAATTCTGTTCTGTTATTTTCGTCAATTGTACGAGTATATTATCTTTTGTATAGTTCTTTTGCTTCTTCATTTGACATAAACAATTTTTATAAATTAATATTACATTCATATAAACATTTCAGATTATATAACCTCAACCTTAATATCAATCTCCACGTTTGCTGCGACCTTCAACTTAGACTTTAAGTCACATCCATAATTATATATTTGCCTTTCATACCATCACACTTGAACTCCTTAATCCTTCATTTCATCTGGATTGGTCAAGTAGTTTTGGAGATATCGTGTTTGCTCAGTGAATGGGTTAAAGAAATTTTTGCTCGTTTAAGTAGGTATATTCCTTAGATTGACCTGCTCAAATACAAACTGGCAATTGCCATTACTCGTAGTTGTCTTAGGAAAATAGTATTAAACTAATGATAGATCATAATGAAGAAGTCCTCTGTTGTACAAATGCCTCCCACATAGAAAGCAACAATGATGGCCATTTTATAATAAAACTACAACACTACTAGCTCTTAATCAGTACTCTCTTAGGATCGAGTTTAGTATTTTGAAATGTATTACTATTATACAATACGTGGTCTTTCACCAACATAAATTATTTCCTGAATGGAAATTAATTAATCTTGATTTATTAATTTCTTAAACTAAAGTGAGTCATATATATTACCAAATAAGTATAATATGTATATTTTTAAGTATTTTTTTCTTTTTACTTTTTTATTATTTATATACTTATATCTGCTTTGTTAGTTTAATTAGCTACAAGATTTTAACACTGTTGATCATACAGACGTAATTAAATATTCACTTCGTGGTGGTCATGATCTCGTTTTTGATTAAACTGTAGGGGCTTAACCTCGTCCACCCGCTGGATGGTCGCTTTTCAAAGAAAGAGTTCATCGGAAAGAAGTCCTCCTTTTCCATGAAGTTGACCTGCAGCTGGCCTCCCTGATTCCGCGGCACATTTTCAAATGGCCCCACTCTCAACTCATCGCAATTTCATGTGCCTAACTTTGGATTGAGGTCGGTGCATAAACCTGTATGAACTCAGCGAATACCGTTTGTTGATTCTGAGTTTAAGATACGCTACCAGAAATAATTGAGCTTCCGGGGTTTGGAGGCCCTGGATATTCTGTCATGATGGGGTTTTTGAAATAAACCCCTCGCTTGGTAGGGTCTTGGATATCGCGTAATCGTTAATACTCGTAATTTCTCAAAAGATGCTGCTGTCCACCTACTTACCTTTAATTTGCCTCATACGGGAAAATCTCTTATGGAAAAATATGGATTTGTGCAATTCTAGTCCAGCACCTCACGGAGCATAAAATTACCTCATCATCATCATCAGCCAAGACGTCCACTGCTGAACAAAGACCTCTCCCATAGAACGCCACAAAGAACGGCTATTAGCCACTTGGAGCCATTGGCTACCCGCAACTTTCACGATGTCATCTGTCCATCTAGTGCGGGGCCTACCAACTCTACGTCTTCCGGTGTAGGGTGGTAACCATTCGAGAACCTTTAAAATTAATAGTGTAGTGTAATTAGTGTCAAAAGTTCATTTCAACAGGTATCTCACAGCTGAAAGACCTCGCTACTAAATAACCAATAATAAAGCCACGATAATCCATGTTGTTTGCACATATGTGTTTTAAAAGTTTCGGATTTTATAGGCATACGGCAGCGTTGGGTGAATCCATCCTAAGGAAAAACGACGAAATTCGAAGTGAAACGAGTATGGCAGATACGAAAATATGGGCACATTCATGATCTACCCTGTGGATCCGGGCTTTTGTTGTATAACTAGTATCAGAAGCTCGTTTCTACAGGTATTTCACGACTGGAAGACCTCGCTACTAAACAATCAAGAATGAAGACACGAGAATCAATGTTGCATTATATATCTATCTAGTCGTCGCACAGTAACTAGTCTGGCCATAAATGCTTTTGCATATAAACTTTTCATCTTTTCAACTTTTTAGTTATTTTGTTATTATTTTAAAAACTATTTTCAATTTCGCGCCATTTGAAATTTTTTTTTGTGTTCATTATCAAATAATAGTACGATTAAGAACATATGGCTGATACCGAGCTTTTGAACGTTAAGTGTCTGGAACATGACCGACGACGACTCCACACCCTTTTTGTGCAAGGCGTTCACTGCAATTTAATTTTCTTGAACACCCATTCCATATTGAATGGAGTGTTAAAGAAAATAAGATTGCAGGATCGTACTATCTACAACAACACTTCCTCTGTCGAACACCATAAAAGATTGAGGCAGCGGCCGTGTGCTGTTGGAACTACAAAGGCTGTTAATGCTACGAGGGCGACACTGAAAGTTGTTAGAACTTTTTCTAGCTTGTATGTAAACAAAATAATTGAAAATGGAACGACAGTCACATTGCGAAAATCAGTGGAGGGGTTGCCCCAATCCTAGGCCTCGGGGTCAGATGTCCCAGTAGGAGTAACTGACGTGGTCTCATCATTTCCACCACTGCAGCCATAGGTCCACAAAGACCTGCAACTCTGCAGTGGTTTTATAGGGATGTATACGCTAACGGGCGTCTACTTTCCCTCCGTTTAGCCACCATAAACCTACCGGACTGTTCACCTATGGCCACGAAGCCGATCAGGTCATGCACCGACCGCCATGCTTAATTGCCACTGTGCTAGGGTCTACACGAGCAAGTCTTGGGCCTTAGCGCAGTGGTTAGTGCTAGTCTGGGGGAGCTATTATTTACCTATTAATTTCATTTTAAAGGAAAACCATCAGCTGAAGAAACACCTTTATGTACATAGGCCTCGAGGGTGCCATGTTTTGTGGTCGCAGGCGTCGTCTGGATCCCTGTGTCCTTTTCATCTTTGTAGTTCTTTTCATGGGAGGTAGTTGCGTCCACCCATTACGTGCCCGGAGAGCGTCTCTGACTTTGCACATATCGCACAGAGCCTCATGAGCACAAATGGTCCACGATGGTTCGAAAGGGGAAGTGCAAGGTCCTCTTCTTATCTGCCATACTGGCACAAATCTATATGGATCGTAGCTCCACCACTAATACATCCAAGTCCATGGAGCAGAAGAAAGCAAAGACGAAAAAGCCTCATAATTCCGCACCTTTTGTGCTGTCGTTGTGGCCTGAAACCGCCTAAAAGGAAATTATATATAAGACCATATAACACCGTTCTTCAATTGTAGGTGAAGGTGAGTCTCCAGGAGCTGGGAGTAGAACAGATCCATTTTTTCCAGATGGTCACAGGAGATAGGTTATTGAAGACTTCAGGCTCATACTCATAATCATCTGAGAAGGCGGACAAGCTAGCCGCGAAACTTCACGACACACTGGTCAAGGTCGGGGAGATCCACCATTAGTCCTTCTTTAGTTCCTCGGCAATATTGGCAGCAAAAGGGCAGGCTGTGGGTGGGGTGAAGTTCTGTGCGAGTAGTAGCCCAGAATGCACGTCCCTTACTCTGCTACAGGTGCATGAGGCTTGAGGGCATTTGTACCCAGCGTCCGCTTTCGGCGGAGAAGAAAGAGTTGTGCTGCCAATGTGGTGGCACGGGTCATAAGGCAGTCAGCTGCAGGAGGATCGGCCCATGCTGCGTGATGCTTGCAAATTCGGAAAGGCTTTACGGGCACGTAATGGGTGGACGCAACGTATAAATACGAGTACATATATATACATATGTACTGGCTTCGTAAGCTATCCCATCTTTCATGAGTCCTACGCAGACGTGACACGTAATTTTTATATATAAAGATATATGCTTCATTCAGTTGCTAGTCTCGGATGATTCTTTCGCGCCGATTGGCTCCTATACACTGGCAGTCCTGGAGCATAAGCACCCGAGCCAATCTCGGCCGCTTAATTTCCCGCCAGGCTCTGAGACGAAATACTAGCTGGTGTTTGTATCAGTGGAAGATGTGTCGATGGCCCTTTGTTAATTTTTATAGCGGCTCTACTGCTTGTTTGGATGGGATCCGCCCTGGCCACCTAAAGGAGTTGATATTGTCATCAGCTGGCGAGGACGGTCCACGATTGTTAGTGTCTCACAAATCTCATAAGCTTTTTGTTGTGCGGGCAGTTTAATTCGGCGGTTCGTTTGTATTTATATGGGACCTTCCTTTGTGCTCTGACCAATTATGATGGAGAAGTGAGTCTTATAGCAATCGGTGGTGTGTTTCGGTGGCTGACGGCCAAGCTTGCCTGCCGGGCAGTAGGAGAGGCTGTGACCGAGTATTTGCAGCTACTTCAGTTGGGGTTTAGGACGCAGCAGGGTTGTAAGGCGGAAATTTATGCAACTCGAGCGTATGTCTCGAATCCCGGAAACTCCCATAGTATAAGCTGGACGTGGGCAACGCTTTTAACACTACGGAGCGAGGGACAACATTCCATCCGTGTACCTTTTTCTTTATCAACTCTATTCCTATCCTTCAATTCTTTTCTTTGACAATCATCTTATTTTTTACAAGCCGGAGCGCAGCATCTGCTAGGTCTAGTTTTCAGTCTAGCTAGACGAGGTGGCGACTCTCTCGGACCACAACTATATCCGGTTCAAGATCGCCACCTCCCACCCATGGGGGCGCCCGTATAAGTCTGCCCGGAATAAGTTCCCCGACAGCGACCCCCACTACACCCCTCCACCGATGGCCACGCCGTCCTTCCAGGAGGAAGACCCGGCCTCCATTCCACCTATTTCAGAGGTGAAGATGGAGGCAGCAGTCTCTCGCCTGAGTGGTAAGAAGACTGAAGATGGTCAAAGATTTCTGCGATATTGTTTTATTCGCAGATGATACCTCTCTGATTTTTAAAGTAGATAGGAAAGATAGTGAACTCATTCATGTAAATAATGTGTTATCTATGATCTCTGAATGGTTCGCCGCTAATAATCTTCTCTTAAATTCAAAAAAGACCAAATGTTTAAAGTTTTCTTTACCAAATGTTCCTTATGTTGAACCAAACATTAAGCTTGGCTTAGATAAACTCTCTATTGACAAAGCGACAGTCTTTCTGGGAATCAAAGTGGACTCAACTTTACAGTGGGATCCACATATACATGATCTAGCCGGAAGACTTAGTTCTGCTGCATATGCAGTTTGTAAGATAAGACAGTTAACAGACGTAGCTACTGCACGGCTAGTTTATTTCGCGTACTTCCACAGTATTATGTCGTATGGTGTATTGCTGTGGGGAGCTGCTGCTGAGATGGAAACGATCTTTATCTAACAAAAGCGTGCAATTCGAGCCATATAATGTTTTCTTAGTAAATTTACCCAAGCTAGATGCTATAAGTACAGCAAGCTACGACTCATCGTCCTCGAGTAACTATATCCACATACCAGAGATATCACCTTGTGATGTGGTTGCTGGGATTCGGAAACTAAAACCTAGTAGCTCTGTTGGACCTGATTGCGTGCCTCCGTGGTTTCTTAAAGAGGGCAAGACTATCTTGACTTACCCTCTTTGCCATTTGTTTAACTTTGCTCTGCGACAGGGGGTTTACCCTCCTGTGTGGAAGCTATCGCGAGTCACCCCGATTCCGAAAACCTCTAACAAAGTTGCAGTCGAGGAATATCGCCCTATAGCCATCTTACCAACCGTGGCAAAGGTCTTTGAACACATCCTTTATAATAAGTTGTCTCGGTTAACCGAGCCATTCCTTTGTAACGAACAACATGGATTTAGAAGTAAGAGATCGGTGAATTCCAATCTTCTGACACTTGTCGACTTCATCTCTTCTAGACTTGATCTTGGGGTGCAAGTAGACGTAGTGTACTTTGATTCCCGGAAGGCGTTTGATAGGGTAAACAACGACATTCTGCTGAAGAAGCTTAGTGACATGGGTTTTTCCCCAAGTCTTCTCAAGTTCTTCGCTGATTACCTCCGCCATCGTCAGCAGTATGTTCGTCATGGTCTGTATGAATCTGGAACCTATCACACGCCTTCCGGTGTGAGCCAAGGATCAGTAATGGGCCCCTTGCTCTTTAACTTGATGATCAATGATCTTCCTGCAGTTATTGTACACTCGAAGTGTCTCCTTTACGCGGATGATTTGAAATTATTTAGCGTCATTACATCTGTAGAGGACTGTTTGAAGCTGCAGGAGGATATAGATTCCACTTATGGATGGAGTACAAAAAATGAGATGGAGGAGGTCAACTGTTCAAAGTGTTTTGTCATGACTTTCGGTCGAATGCGACGCCCAATCGAATTTTCATACAAATTAGGCCAACATGTTATAACACGAGCTACTTCGGTTAAAGATCTGGGCGTAACATTCGACCGTGAGCTTACCTTCAATGACCATATTGTTACGGTTGCTAAGGAGTCCTATCAGCGGCTGGGCTTCGTGTTGAGGAACTCCAGGGATATGCGCAATATTGATGCCGTCAAGCTTGTCTTTAGTGCGTTGGTACGGTGCAAACTTGAAGCTAGTGCCTGTGTGTGGCATCCACACGAGGAGAAGTATACCCTCTTGTTGGAGAAGGTACAGAAGGCTTTCTTAAGGTATTTATATAAGCGCCTGTATGGGTACTACCCATTCATGTACCCAACGAGATTTTTGCTTGGTTCCTTAGGGTATAATTCTCTGGAGGTCAGGCGCTCTCATGACCAATTGGCTACAATGTGCAAAATCCTTCGTGGGAAGATAGATGCGCCTGATCTCTGTAGCGAGTTGTGCCGTCTGTTTGTCCCTGACCGGTACCTTCGGGGCAGAAAACATGAACTGTTTGCCGTCCCGAACTGGAGAACAGTTGCACGTGCGACATCCCCGATACCGCGTTCCCTTACCGCGCTCAACGCATTACTTAACGCTAAACAGGATTGTGACGTCTTTGCTGGCAAATGGAAGGACATTATGTCGGAATGTTTGTTTCTCTGTGAGTGTATAGGATAGATTTTATTTTGGACATGTACTATTATTATAATTATTTTTGACATACATTTTACATTCTGCATGACATTTTTTATATTAATCTAATTAAGTAATACAGGTATTGTTTTATATGATAATTAATTGACATTTTATATATTATGATTTAAGTTTGTTTGACATTGATATTGTATCTTAAATTTTATAACAATGTATTGATTTTGATGTTGTATTAATATTAATTTTTTTTATCATTAGTGTAATTGGCCTAAAGCCGTTCTAATTGAATAAATAAATAAATAAATAAATAAATAAATATATGAAATGGATCCTATGGAATCTCTAAGGGATCTTTTTAAAGAAATTGATAACTTTACCGAGTCTTTATATATTTGAAAATATTATGTATGTTCGGAAAAATTGAGTAAATTTAAATTAAATAGTGACAACCACGATTACAACACTAGGAATAAATATAAAATAGCAGTACCAGGTTTTAGACTAGCAAAGACAAATAAAAGGTCCTTTTTAGGTAATTGTGTGCGGTTTTATGATAAAATTCCCAAACATATTACAATGCTCACAGAAGGAAAATTCAAGTTGCATGTGAAAAATATTTAGATTAAGAAATCATACTACAAAGTTTGTGATTACTTAAACGACAAAGATGCTTGGAAAGTTCCGCCTCTGCCAAGCTATCACCTGTCACCTACGTAATTTGAACAAATATTGTAATAGTCATATTATATTGTATATAACACATTGTTAAAAGATGTTTAAAAGAATGGCCCCGAGTTTCTTGCCCGTTCTTCTCGCAGTGGCTCTATAATTTTTTTTTCTGAACGTGGCAGTACAATGTAGAATATTTCAATATTAAAATTTGTAATTGACCTTCATAAGGGCGTCGTAGACGCCTAAATTGAATAAATGAATTTGAATTTGAATTGACTGCCCCGGGACCAGACGGGATTCATGGGTCCTGAGGATCACCCTTAGGGAGATGGGCGGTCAGCTTCGGGAACTAAACGACGCGTGCCGCACGTCGGGTCAGTTCCCGAAGCTCTGGAAGGACGGGCGAATGTGCCTGTTGCGAAAGGAAGGGCGCCGACGCTGACTCACCCGCCGCATACAGTACAATCGTGCAGCTGGATGACATGGCGAAGCTGCTAGAGAGAATAGTAGCATCCCGTGTCATCCGGCACCTGGGGGGAACTGCATGGGCCTGGGCTTTCAGAGGCCCAGTTCGGTCAACGATAGACGCCCTGCTCTGGATCAATGGGTGGACGCAGGACGCTGTCAGCGGGGGGAAATGGCGTTGGCTGTTGGCTGACTACCTCCAGGACCGCGAGGTCCTGGTGAACGGACGCGACGGTCTGACTTGACGTCGCGTGTCCTGCGGGGTTCCACAGGGGTCGGTGTTAGGACCGCTCCTGTGGAACATTGGCTACGACTGGGTGCTCCGCGGTACGTTTCCCGCAAGTTGCGTGCTACTCGGATGACACCCTAGTCGTAGTCAAGGGGAGGGACCTCAGGGAAACGGTGCGGCGGGCAACGGTGGCCATGACACTCGTGGTCTGCCGCATACGTGCCCTGGGACTGGAGGTCGCCCTCTTCAAGACCAAGGCCCTAATGTTCCATGGGCCTCGGGGGGACCCCGTCCACGAACGCGGATAGACCTAGACGAGGTCCTGGTCCGGTTGGGACCCAGATGAGGTACCTGGGTCTCATCCTGGATGGGCGGTGGACTTTTGGGGCCCACTTCACTCAACTGGCCCCAATAGTCATAGGCGCCGCAGCCGCCTTTGGGAGGCTGCTGCCCCACGTGGGTGGCCCGAACGCCACATGTCGTGGCCTGTACTCCGGAGTGATCCGGATTATGGCCTTGTACGGGGCACCTGTCTGGGTGGACGCCCTCGGTCGCGCCAATAAGGCCCTGCTGTGTCGTCCGCAGCGGGTCATCGCGACAAGGGTGATACGCGGGTATCGGACGGTGTCCTGGACGGCGGGATGCGCGTTGGCCGGTGATCCCCCCCTGGGAGCTCCAGGTGGAGATCCTCGCCAAAGTGTACCACTTCGTGGCGGTGAGGAGATCTCGCCAGGAGCCTCCAGCGTGGGAGGAGCTCACGCGCATGCGACGGCAGGCGCGCGCTGCCTTGTTGAGGCAGTGGACGGAGGACCTGGCTCCACCGGTCCCTGGACAGAGGACGGTGGATGCCATTCGCCCGGTCCTCCGGAGATGGGTAGGGCGGCGATTCGGGTCGCTGACCTCCCGATTTGTGCAGGTGCTTTCCGGACACGGATGTTTCGGCAAGTACCTGCTTCACATCGCAAGACGCGAGGTGACCCCCGCTTGTCACGAGTGTGGAGCGCCGGAAGACACGGCGCTCCACACGCTGGAGGAGTGTGACGCATGGGTCACACTCTGCTGCTAACGCAACCCCATTTTGCCCCGACGAGGCGGTGGACTGCTCATCCCGGGTTTTTAGTGGGTAATCTCACTTATTACCCTCCAGCGGGGGTATTAAGGCCCTTCAGGCGAGGACTCCCACATAACTACTCTGCTCCCCCCGGAGCCGGGTGGCATACATAAAGGATTTTCCCGGGTCAAAAAAAAAAGTTTTGATTATATGAATAAATAAATTCTCCTGCGATGCATTTCCATATGGGAGATAGTGACCTCATATCGTATATATGTATGGTCCGAGTAAGTTTCCACCTCCGACACAACCCTCGAGCCCCGGACACATGTCGTCACATAGGGGATAGCAAAGGGAAGGCTACCACAGACCCGCCGATCTGTCGCAGCCATGTGTGGACCGACCCTCTGTTTAGCAGGGTCAGTTATGTGGCAACAATCTTCTGCGAGAGTCCCCGGGCTTAAGCTTTCAGATTTTCCAGGATGTTTATGCCATGGTGTCAACATTTCCACCACCGTAACCAGAATCCACAAAGATCTGCACCTCTGCAGTGGTTTTAGAGGGGGAGAAGTATACGCCGATGAGCGTGTAGTTTCCCACCAAATAGCCACCACTTACCTACCGGATCCTACGCTATAGCCACGATGCGATAACGTAATAAGCCTCCACCATGACTGCCATGCTTATTTGCTACTGTGCTAGAGTATGCATGAGCAAGTCCTGGGCCCTAGCGTAGTGTTTACACTTAGTCAGGAGAATTTATCTATTTATATAATTTTAAAAGAAAACCAAAAGCTGAAGTAACACTGTGAGAAATGTATTTTTACCGTCAACGTACCAACAGTGAAGCATATATTATAGTATTCACACTCATCGCTCAAGATATTTATTGTTATAATAACACGTAGATGTATTTCAACAAAATATCGAATGCAAAAAATTTGCTCGTTGATTGGGTACGTCCCATCACTATAAGCCACGTGGTGACTTAGCCAATTTAAACGCTTCTTGATAATACAAAAATTGGTTGAATTTATTTCATACAAACCAAATAGAGTTGCTTCTCTTCTCTTATCGAGTGCGAAACGGCTATGGTGTACATTGTAACAGTTTTTTTTATGAGTATGCATAGTATAAATTAATTTCCGAAGCCGGAGAAGTATAGAAGAAATGAAAATATTGGCATATTCATGATTTAATCTATACAGGGTTACTGGAAAAATGCTAATCTCGAATTGACTTCTGTTAATCCTTAAGAACATTTAGTTCTCTTTAGTTTTTTTTTAAATGTAATTGTGACGGTATAATCACGAGGACCATCTGATGTTAAAAGTATTTTATGCCTGTAATATATTATTTCATATTTTTTATTACTTTGTTCGATGTAAATATTGAAAACTTTTTTTTATGCCTGATAGGTTGGCCTTTGACCACTATCTCATCTACTATCTCGTAGAATTACTGGCTCTCAGGGACAACTGCGGGAACACACCGTTAGGTGTTTAGCGACAGATTTTCTACTTGAGGGTGGTAGCTAGCCAAAACTATTCATAAAGTGCGCGGGGCGGTCCAGTGTTGCCGCGGCGCTTTTTTCACATGAATAAAGAACCGTTTATTTATTCATGTGCTTTTAGCTCCGAGTCAGCATTGTCTTTTACTACGAGACACAGAATTGAACTTGTATCGGACAATTATATAGGTATACTAAGAATTTCAATGCTCAAATATCTAGCACAGTGTCTGTAAACTATTCGACCTAGATAGGTAACAAAAACGAGACAGGGAAAAAATATTACATAATTGTAGACAAATGGTTGTTAATGATTGAAAAACTTAGATTTTATTTATATTTTAGGCAATAGTGTTTGCTATGGTTTTCGAAACTAAAAGAATTTGGCACTATCTTTATATTGGCTTCCTGGACTCGATAACGCAGGTGTCGAGGCAAGTCAATTCACAGCTGTTAGTAGCCTTCGCGGCAAATACGAGCCGTGTCGCTGCAAAATACGAAATAAGCCCAAATCGTAAGGGAAAAATTTAAAGGCCCTTTTCAGGGCCAAATTAGCTCTTTTGTAAATTCACAGTTCTAAGTAGAAGAGCGAGAGTAAGGTCGTTTGAGTTGTACAGAAGCGTACGCTCAGCATAGAGTCGGTGTACAGAGAGCAGCGACAGAAAGCGATCGTCTTCTGCGTTCCTCGTGTCAGGCCATTTGGACTCGGACATGGAAGACCAAAGGGACGGCGGCTGCTAAGATCAAGGGGAAGATGCGAAAGAACTGTCAAGGCGAGCACTTCTTGGGAAGATTTTTAGAAATTTTCTGCCGTGCCGCCCGTCAGTAAACTGGCCAGGAAGGGGCAGGCCGCTGCCGTCGCCAACCTCGCACAAGACATCAGATGTGAGTCTAATGTTGTGGCAACGGTTGGAGATCTCAGCAGGCCTGAGACTCGGGAGTTGAAGGTGAAAATGAAGGGGAAAAGCTCGCTTGCATTTTGGAAATTGCCTCAAAGTCTGTTAACCTCAAAGACGAGTGGTTGGACCATCTGAAGAGGTTGTGTCCGGAGATGTAATGTATTTCAAATACAAGTACAAAATACCTATCTTTTATTTCGTATTCATATACCTCATAACCAAAAGTATTTTATTGGAGATACCTTATGTATATATTGCATTTTGGTATTTTGATATTTTTTCAAAATTCACTACAATATTTTACGATGCAATCTTACAATCGTTTTGCGCCCTGGGCAATTTGTTAGAAATTGATATGTCAGAAATAGTCTTGTCTCGTATCATCATCGTTAATTGAGGCGTCAATCCCCTGTTGAATGCAATGCTGAACCTCATGGCACCACTACTCAATGGTTTGTCTTTCTTCCTTTTCACAGGCTGCACTGGAAACAGCCACTCCACGCATAGTCTGTGTTGCAATGTAATGCTAATGTATTTTTTTTCTTATCGCTTCTGCGGATGGCTTTTGTTGACTTACAACGCTTAACTACCCACAGCGTTCACGGAAGTATCCACTAACAATTCATACGGCAGCAAGTGCCACATCATCATTTTGACATATTGAAGTATTGCACGCAGAGGCGCGATTCTGTTTAAATCGTCATTGGTAAGGTATTTGTTAGGCTAATGGAGGTTCTCCAGCTTGTTAATGACTTTCTCCGAGATGGATTCACTACAAGTCTTCTCCGTTTGGACCACCATATGCTGTGACCGTGTTTAGCTGTTTTTTAATTACTTATCACCTAGTTTAATACCAGCACTTCTTGAGAAACTTCATTGTCCCGATGTTTTTGAGCACAAGTATCGGTAGTTCGCAGTCTCTTTCAGCGAAGCTGTTCAAATTGTGGATGCAACATCTTTGGCCTTTATTATTCTTTCGGTAGTTTTTTTTTATTTTCTCTTGTACTCTGCGAAGTTCTGACTGCACCAACTGACAGGTCCTCTAATCTGATTTAGTAAATTCCCCATTAAATGATCTTTATTTTCCGGGTTCCGTCCTTGGGTTGTCTTCTCTGTTTGTAAGGGAGCTTCGAGTTCTCTTTTTGTTTTAAAGTGGGTGAACAACATTCCATTAAAAGATCAAAAGATGGAATGTTGTGTTCAGCTGGTGGGGTCGGGGTCTGAAGTCCTTGGGTGTACCTTCCCATATAAAATTGCGCCGTTGGCTTCCTTGATTTGCAGTTCAACCTTCTTTTTGAGTTGGAATAGAAGCATCCGTCAACTTACTTAGCTTTGTTGCTGTGTTGAGAGAGAAAATTTTCCTCAACCTTCTCTGCGAAGGTGGGTTCCTTTGTTCTGTGGGCGGGCTGATGGACGATAAAGCTAACTTTGTTAGTTGTCCTAATTACAAATTTAAAAAAATTGTTTATATAAGTTGTTCACAATTATTTTAGTGTAAGGTTAACCGTACGCTACTAATTGGCATATGAGGAAGTTGGTACTTCGACATGTGTTGCGCGTGTTTTTCCCAAGCTTGGTGATAAGTCACCTCGATACTGAATTGGCGGAAGAGGTAGCCATCAACCAGATGTGGCTTGCCACCCCCATGCACCTAGAAGTGGACGCAACTACGGTCCACGATGAGGGCATGCCAAGGTCTCTGCGCTACTCCAAGCACCTAGAGGTCTATTGGTTGTGTTCAGAGAACTTACACTGCTTGCACGGCCCTAAAATTCTGGGGACTTAGAGAGCAAGGTCTCCATATCTTATGCCCAGAGAGCTGTCAGATCTACTCCCAGCATCTCGCCAGGCCAGATGGTGAATGCTAACACGATCCCACTTGACCGATCTCTCGGCACGCGCAGGACTGTTCATCTTTGGATTTTTGCGGGTTTACTAGGCAGTGTGCCCGGGCAGTCCCACATAATCGCGCTACATAAGCTAAGCAGCTGCGCGGTACACGTATTCTGTTACGCAGCGAAAAAAAATCGTGTTTCATAAGTTTCAGACCCCAAGGAAAGCACGAGTAAATCCAAGAGGAAAGGCGATGAAATTCAAACCATCCTTGGTTCGAATTTCGTCCCGTCAAGTATGGAAGATACGTAAATATTAGCACATTCATGATCTACCCTGTAGATCCGGGCTTTTGTAGTATAATTAGTATCAGAAGCTCGTTTCTACAGGTATTTCAGGGATGGAAGATCTCACTACTAAACAATCAAGAATGAAGACACAAATACCGCTGTCGTTTGATGCTAACGTCATGCTTATATAAGAAATTAGAATTTTATTTAATTGCTCTTTTTATTACTATTTAAATTTACTGTTATTTTTTGAAAAGCTTGATTTACCTTTTTATATCTATATACTAGCAGCTGCGAGTATTTATGTATGAAAGTTATTTTTAAATGCCATGGAAATTCTATTGAAAACGTGATATATGAATAAACTATATTTATACAAATATTTCTTTACTCTTAGGGCGTGTTTCAGAATGTTCTAGCAAGTTTCAGTTCTACTACCCAGAACTATGTTTTTTTGATTTGTTAAATAAACACTATGTTTTGCGTTTCGCATTCATTGAGTTAGCCTATCCATCAGATAAAGCTTCTAGTAATTCATAGGCCAGATGAAGTGGCAAGTAAATTAATTATTTCATAGATTAATGATATGATTTAAGAAAGTGTGTAGAAATTTGGGTGGGATTTTGAATGACATTGTTTTGGGGATGTTCATTAATTAAGTACGTTTGAAATAGGGGCGAAAGAGCGTCGTCGTCGTGTATCGTCAACCCATAAGTGAGCTGGTTGAGGTTTCGAGCATCAGCTCATGACCCCTGCAGAATCTCGTGGGGCTTCAACCCCACGGTGTCTCTTCCACTGCGTAGGCTACTCTAGATTATGGCCATTCTACGCAGTGTCTGTCTTGCCATCATGGCTTTATTTTATGTGTATGTTGTATCTTAGTCTGATGTGGTGGTTTCTCCCTCTCCAGGTACTATTGATTCCCTTGGTAGGGGTCTCCATTTGCATCTAGGTTCTTCATCTGGTGGCCTAGTGTATAGCGGAGCTATTCCGCGAAGATGTTCTTGCGGCCCGTTATCTGCCGCATCAAACATCCTCTTGGTGATCCTGACTACGAACTGGTGTATTGTTTCAATTTTAATATCCTTTGCTATCGTTGTGTTGCGCACATATCTGCCTGCTCCTGTTATTACGCGGAGGGCGACGTTCTGCTGGGCCTGTAGTCTCTTTTGGTTGGTGCTTGAGCAGAGGTTGTACCAAGCTGGGGTCGCATATGTCAGCCTTGATCTGACATAAGTTTTGTAGACGCTCAGCTTGGTTCTGAGTGGCAGCTTAGAATTGAGCACAGGCCTTAGCATCGCTCGCGCCGCCCTAGCATGATGGATGGCATGTTCCGCCTGCTTGTGCATTCTCAGACCTTGGTCTATTGTGACCCCCAGGTATTTGACACTGTAGTGCCACTCTATATTTTTCTTCTTGCGGCTGACGCATATGGCTGCTGTTTTTCCCACATTAACTGATATGCGCCATTTGTTGAGCCACTCCGGGAGTAAGTTTAGCTGTTTCTGCATTTTCTTTGCTGCAAAATTGATGTTGGTAGACGTGCAGAGGAAGGCGCTATCGTCGGCAAACAGGGCAAGGCTAATTCTGCGCTCTTCTTCTCTTGTAATCTCCAGTAATGGTATATCATTAGTATACAGGCCGTAAAGTCCGGGCGATAGGCAGCTGCCCTGAGGGACCCCGGCCCGTATACTTTTAACTTCTGAATCTCTCTGTTTAACAGTGACGTAAAATTTTCTGTTATGCAGAAATTTGCTGATTATTTGAATATATTGCTTCGGAATGTCCGTCTCAGCTAGCTTGTAGAGAAGGCCCTCGTGCCACACCCTATCGAAGGCCTTCTCAACATCCAGGAAAACTCTGACTGTGCTGCGGTTTTTATTTAGGTTCGCAGCCATCTCATGCAATACTCTAGTCAGTTGTAGTGTCGTAGAGTGATGGCTGCGGAACCCAAACTGCTCTTCGCGCGGTTTGATGTAGATGCGTATTCTTTTTAACAGCAGTCTTTCAAATAATTTCGCCAGATGGGGAAGCAGAGAGATGGGTCTGTATGACTGCGCTTTCCTCCTGTCTTTCTCTGGCTTGGGGATCATGATGACTCTAGCCGTTTTCCACGTCTCAGGGAAGTGTCCAGTTCTTAGGATCCCATTGAAGAGCATAGTGATGCTTACTATGCCCTTCTTTGGGAGTTGGTGGATGGCTGCTATGGGTAGGCCATCATGACCCGCCGCTTTCTTTCTTGGAAGTCTACGAATAGCTTTCCAGGTCTCCGCTGGGGATATGTATTCATTGCCGCTTAGCGGCTGTGTCTGGTCTTCCAGCATCTTCTTAACTGTTTCAGTGACCCTGACATGGTGGTCACATGCTTCCTGGCTCGCATCTGATCGTATGGGGTGGAGGGAGAACTGCTGTTCTAGGTGCTTGGCTAGTATCTCCGCTCTCACTTTTGGATCGTACTTTCTTTCACCGTTTTCCCACAGCGGATATATGGGTTCCTTGGTTCTAGTTAGCGCCCTGTTTAAATGGTGCAGGTTTGAGGTATGTTCTGTGGCTTTGTCAATGGTGCGATCCCATGCTTCCCCTCTCCACCCTTCTACAGCCAGTGAGATATTGGCTGCTAGGGTATTGAGTTCTTTTTTGAGCTTAGGGCATCTTGTCAAATTCCACAGTTTCCTGAGTTCTCTTTTCTTCCTTAGATCTTTTTGGATCTGGGTTGGTAGTTCAGTCTTTTTGCTTGGTGGTGGGCAACTGGTGGTTGCCTGCTCTTTGGCTGTGACCATTTGATCACCGATCTCCTTTGCTGCTCTTTCCACTTCTGCTGCCGTGTTGATCTGTCCAATGGTCAAGTTTTCAAGTTTCTGTGAGTATATTTGCCAGTGAATGCGTTGATTTGGCGGTCTGTTTATTGGGCTGGATCTCATACCCACTGTGATGAGTATGGGGAGCGAAAGAGCTTAGCAACAACTCACAAAATCAAATCTTATTTTACCGGAGGGAGGACCAACGAAACCTTCATGTCATCTTTCAACAATCTATCAAAAAGACCACATTTACCTACTTAATAGTATTCTTTAAAGTAAAATTATAAAATTATTTCCTAGAAAATATTAATTTCAAGCCCTCGGGGGTAAGAGGCGCGGAAAGGAAAAGTCAGTAGTATTAAATAATTAGTGAAATATCTCCACTGAACGCCATTATTACTCTAGAATTGTACGTGAAGCTGTTGAAATTAAGAAGTACAAAAATTTCAATCGGGAGGATGGATTTAAATTGTCTACATCGTGGATTCGTGTAATTAGAAAGTGCTGGAGTCGTAATTTGCCGCCGCGTGCAAGTTCCGATACTGTTAGTGTAGTGTGTCGAGGTGACAGTGTTATAGACATTAACGAAAACCAAGCGGGGGTAGATTTAAATTGCTCCCACCGCTCCTCAAGACGATGACACCCGCTTCTTCAGTCTACTCGTGACCACGGTCAATGCAACTTGATCGAAACATCGAGGTTAGTCAAAATATTATTTTGATGGTAATTTGTGCGTGGATAGACCCGTCAGTAATTTAGAAACATGAGTTTAGGAGGAAGATGATGACTTTAATAGAAAATACCTATTGAATATCCAAGCAGAAGCAAACTATTTTTTCATATTTTGGTTACCAACCGCCATATAGCTTAAATTTTGGAAATACGAATACTCTCCGCGTTTCTAAATAGTGCATGTTGGTATAGTAATATATTCACACTCTAAAACTTAGTGTAGGCCTTTGTTGTTTTTAATAAGTATGTACTTAATTTTATGTTCAAATAATTACTTATTTACAGAAATTTCACTCGCCAACAGAATAAACCCTAAATCCTACAAAAATCAAAGTATTTGCACTTCTCAGGCAGTTACTGTTTATCGTTGAAATACGATATGCCACAAATAAAAACAATAAATGACTACACAAAAAATCCATTTTGTAAATTTTGTTTGTGTTAGATTACAATGCGGCGTGGCGTTGCTAGCTCGATCTTGGAATAACCTTTTTAGCTATTTGGATGACAATCTTTTTAGAAAGATCGTGAAACTCGATGCATTCGAACCGACACTTTTATCATCCAGGTTAAAAGTGTCGATTCCAATTATGTGTCAGTTAACAACTTGAAACTTTATTAGCACATTCTGAAACCAACATTAGTAGATTGTAGTTATTAATTATTTTTATTGTTGAGTCATATTGTACTGCGGTTTGATTTTCAAAGCATAAACAATATTTATTATGCGAAAATGTTGGCACAATCACGACTTATCCTGTAAATTCCGGGTTTTATACTATAATAAATATCAAATATCGTTTCAACAGGTATCTCACGACTGGAAGATCATAGTTATTCTAAGCAATCAAGAATGAAAAACACGTAAATCCATATTGCTCGATATTGGAAAAATAATACCTCAGAGACGTAACAAATACGTTTGAAATACTATTTAAATAAAATTAATAAATATATTATGAAAATTTTGTGTTTCAAATACCTGTACAAATTACTTTTGTATTTTTTTAATTATACACAAACTACAAAAAACCTATTTAGAAATATTTAAAAAAAGCCTTGCAGTTTTCGCTAAGCATTTCAGGTAGTTGTCAATTAGATTAAGAATTCAAACAAGAACTTAAAATTAAGTTATGAAGAATGAAATGTTAACTTACTACTTATTTATTATACTAAATTGTGGATAGCTATTGTTTTTATCGATTTCGATTTGGAGAACTTTTTCAGAGTAGAATGAGGAAAATTCGATCTTGTTGCACACGAAGTGCTGCCTCTACATCAATAAGGAGGTGAATCTGCATATCAAAAAAGCTAATAACGCTATTTCAGATGCAAAGGCACAGCCAGGCCACACCAGTCGGGAACGATCAGCTGAAGACATTTCCTCAACAACCACCCTGGACAGAGACCACCCACAGTGGCAACTACGAAAAGAAATATCATTCATTCATTCGATAGAGTAATCACTTTTCCAAACTAGGTTAGTGATCCAGTTAAAACTCCAGGGGAAGGCAAGAAAATGTACCACTCAAAGAAAGTTGCAACCATTCTTCGTGCAGCTCAGAAAATGGCTTAAGCACCTCTGCAGAAAGACATCTAGAATAAAAATGGGTTCTGATGAAGACGTTTTGGGTAGGTGCCCAGTAACTAAAAAACGGCTTAACACGACCACAGGATAGGTAGCCCTAACGGAGGAGACTTTTTTTGGAAGTGTCTAGGAGAAAGCCATCAACCAAAACCCAAGCTAGAGAACACATATCCAACCTCCATCAGTTTACCAAATTCTTCACAAGTCCACTACGGCCCATACAGCTGTTAAGAGACCAGACAGGAGAATAAAGCACCCCCCTCAGGATAGAGCAGAGATTCCAGCGAAATTTACTCTCCAACAATTAAGTGGCCACAATTAATGCCCACCATCTCCATCATGGGGTGTAGAAGGTTAGTGGTAGTTTCTGAAGGTAGTAGGTACTTTCACTAGAATAGAGAAGTTTATATCACCAGAGGAAGTTATCAAAGCGACTAGGCGCTTCCAAGAAAAATAGCAGTAGAGCATAATAGGCTATTTATTAGTTCAGGTATAGTGACAGTCAGAAAGTGGTTGAGTTTCTTAAGATGGAATACTACAAACAGGGCACTTCCGGATAAGTGGAAAATAGCCAAAGGGATTGATCTACCTAAATCAGGCAAAGATTAAGCTAGCTTCCCCCTACAGATCCCTTCAGCCCCATTTGGGCTAGTAAGGGTTAACTTATGCTTGCTCTTGAAGAGATGGAGGCCATTTATGCCCCCACGCTGTAGCCTACGCGAGTATGGGATGGACTAATATAGATATACACCGCATGTGATACACTGTATGAGACGGCTGGTATTGATGATCACACATAGTGTGATCAATACCAGCCGTCACATAAGTTATAGCGCAGTCCCCAGGGACGTCAAGTTGGAGACAGGAAGAGTACCTTCAGGCGTTTGTCAGAAAAAATATCGATACAGCGGATGACAAAAACAAGTCTTAATGTCCAATTACAGGATTGATCCTCTGCATGCAAAACCTCCATATTATGTCAAACCGATCTTGTACTCACTGCAACACGAGTTCTTAGGTTATGCATTGGAGAACGCCATGGCAAGCTGAGCTTTGAAGGCCAACATATTAGCAGAAGCAATAAGAAAAACCAACAGATGCAATCATTGTACCCCAGTTACTGCGTGGGCGGGTGTTTGTAGTGTAGCCTGCGCAGAGAAAGAAAGCAAAACCGTAGAGAAGGGGCACAACTAAGTCCAGCAGGAGCTATAAGTAAACATACTAGGCTAAATTTTAAAAATTTGTCATGAGAGAGACATCACACAGAACGCTAAACTTTCATAAATCGCATCAAAGCAAAATATTCTTTAGAATTATCATCTTAAAAAAATATCTATTATATTCTATGCAGTGTTTTTAAAATAAATAAAACACTATTAATTATCTAAGGTGCAAATTTGTCGCCAAGCACCTAACAGTGTGATACGGCAGCTATCCTTGAGAGCCAGTAATTCTATGTTAGCCTCAATATGAAAATCTTTTGCATGGTGGAAGGGCATTTTGCGAATGCCCGCCTGGCTAGCTACCACCCTCAAGTAGAAAATATGTCGCCAAGCACTTAACAGTGTGTTCCGGTAGCAGTTCTTGAGAGCCAGAAAAATTACAGGCACATGAGACTTTTACAACTGTATGTTTCAATGTGACGGGCGCAGTGCAATTCGTCACATGACGAAATGCATCTGTTATAGGCAGAGGTTAATCCGCATAACATCAGGTGGACCTCGTGCTTATTCCGTCACAATGACATAAAAACGAACAAAATCTTCGACTACATCATCACTTACCATCAAGTAATAGTGGTAAAAGTCTAGCCAATCAGGTAAATATAAGGATCATCCCGTGGACTGGCCGTACGCATCCAGGCTCACATGCTGGATGATACGGATAAGTTTCTCGGAAAAGCCTTCAACAGTCTTCCGCACGGGATATTACAGGAGACACTACAGCATCAGAGCGCCCCTGTGGAGGCAGTTGGCTGACTACCTCTAAGTCCGTGAGGTCGTGAACGTGGGTTACGACTTGGTAAAGAGCGGTGCACTTTTCACAAGTTATCGGGTCGCGTGGTACGCGGATAATACTCTGGTCGTAGTCTAGCGGAGGGACATCTGTTCCGCCTCCCTGATGTAACACATGTGACCACAGTGTGCATAATCCTCAGATTCACCGCATACTTATCCTAGGACTGGAAGTTGCCCTCTACAAGACCAAAGTCTTAATGTTTCACGGGCCTCGGGGGAGACCCCGTCCAGGAAACAGGTATCACTGGATCTCAATGATGATCCTGATGGTGTCCAGTTCCAGATTGGGACCCAGATACATCATCTGAACGATGTTTCATACGGGACGGTGTCCTGGACGACAGCCTGCGAGTAGGCTGGTTATCTCGATCTCCAACTCCAAGCGGAGATCCTCGCAGAAGTTTACATGGTGCCGAGGAGATCCCGATGAGAGACTCCAGCAATGGATGAAATCATGCATATGTCATGGCAGGCAGCCATCCTATTGCGGAAATGGACTTGGCTCCACCGGTGCCTAGGCAGTGAACGGTGGAGGGCATCCACCTTATCCTTCGAACTTGAAGGAGGCGGTGGTTTAAAGCGATGGACTTATGAGGGGTTGTATAGTGTTGTGGCGAAGCGATGATGGCGCAGGAGGAGGCCACAGAGTGATTCAGATAATCCAAGGTGGCGCAATGCCACCAGGCATTGTGACCCACATAACCACTCCCCTTTTCTCCGAGGAGCTGAGATGTATTGCGTTTACCTAGCTTCTGAAAATATCATGTTTCGGAAGTTTCAGATCCCAAGGGCTCACGGCAGCGTCGAGTGAATCCACCCTATGGAAATACAACGAAATTCGAAGCAAGAAGAATATCAATGATACGTAAAGTATTAGCATTCATGATCTACCCTGTAGATCAGGGCTTTTGTGGTAGCATTCATTAGTATCAGAAGATCGTTTCTACAGTTATGTCAAGGCCGGAAGACCTCACTACACTACTAAACAATCAAGAATGAAGGCAAGAGAATCGATGGTGCACTATTTTAGATAAGGAATGAGAATTTAACGGATAATTTTGTAAGATTTACCTGCTAATGTAATAACTGGCAATATAGATGTATCCAGGATTAACATTATTTTGAAAAAACTTGTAAATATGCGTTATATGTATATTTTTCCAAGTTATTTAAAAATACAGAGCATTATGATAATCGAATATTGATCGTAATAACTGTATACAGTAGATCAATATGGATGGATTACTATACGTGATTCTGAAGATATGATATAGTAATATTTTTTTTTTTTTTACTTTTTTCTTGTTTATTTGAAGATACAGTAAATGAAAAAATGAACAGTACATATATGAATACAAAAATAAATAAATAATTTAACTATATTATAAATTTATATATATTACAATACTTTTGAAAAAAATATTGTTATTGTTATTAACTTTATTGACAGTGTTTTATGCTTTATAGGTATTGATTTCCAAGAAGATTTTGGAAGATGCACATTCATGATTTACCCTGTAGATCCGGGATTTTGTAGTAAAATAAGTAGCAGAAGCTCGTTTCTACAGGTATCTCATGGTTGGAGAATCTCGCTACTGAACACTTGGGACTGAAGACACCAGAATTCATATTGCCTCTATTTATTACTAATGGAATCTGCTCTTTCATATTAGCATATTTTTCAAGAAGTTAGCTAGACCTGCTGATGTTTTTGAAGTGGCTACTGTACCTACTTGTGATTTAATTTTAAGTAGGTAAATTGGATATCTATACGTTAGGATAACCATTGTGATAATCAAATAAGTATTTAGCATAATTATTAAACAGCAGACTAGGCCTAGTTTCACCATACTCTGTTATTTATTTGACGCCTTGTTAATCCTTTTAACGGACTGTTAACTGAACCGAGTGTCCCACCAACTGGTTAACTTCATAGAACGTAGACTGATTTAACAGCTCTGTTATTTTTAAAGACCCATTAGCTAATGCCTGATTTAGCGTAAACAAACATGGTATGGTGAAATTAGGCCTAAAATGGATATACAACTTAAAACGTGATTATGAAATAATAAATAAGTAAAATACGAGTAAATTATTAAATTTAGTATACTTCTCGAAAAAATATTGTTAATGTTTAAAATTTAGTAGTTATTGCAGTGTCTTCCCACAATATTGTTGAGTTTTGTTGGGTGTTTTATAAATTGGTGGCATCCCCAAATGTGAAAGTAGAAACTTCACGTGGTGCCCCTGGCAACTGCCCTATAGCCAGTTACGCAGGTGTCCAGGCTGGTCAATACTCTGCCATCGAAGCAAATACTAGCCGTCTCCCTGTGAGACAAAAACATCTGGAGAAGAAATAAGAAAACCCTTTTAGGGCCAAACCAACTCTTCTCCGGAATTCTCAGGAATCCGTAAAAGAGCGAGAAGGGAAAGAAAAGGAAAATTGTCAGTGTCGAGAGGGAGCGTATGCGCAGCATAGAGTCGGTGTCCAGAGGTCCGAAGACCGCTAACGTGGAGTTTCGGTCAGAGCCACCGAAAGCGACTGTCTCCTTCGTTCCTCGTGCCAGGCTCCTTCGTTCCAGGTATTTAGACTCGAACACTGAAGGAACGGCAGCAAATAAGGTGCCAACATACGGAAAAGGACGGAGTAGGATTGCCAAGGCGGGCCCTTCAACAAAAGAGTTCTTGAAACCCATTCACGAGCCTGCATCTTATTATCCTTCTCATTAGCCTTCGTCGGAGAGGACCTGTCTCTGCCAAGCATGGTATACGCCGTGTGAAGCGGGGAAAGATCGAGGACAGATGATGACACAGAAGGAGAAAACGGAGCGGGACAGGAAAGACAATGTTCAAGATGAACCACTATAGCGAAGGATAACGGGGACGAGGAAATGGTGGTAAGCCCACCTCCACTGTAGTCCGTTGTGTCACTGATGGAGAGACTGAATTTTCTCTACCGGTTTGCTCCCACACTTTTGGTGGTAGTGAGCAAAGTTACCTGACCACTTACGCAAAGGTTCGGTTAATTCCGGGTCTACCGCCGCGCGATGGTGAATGATATAGGCTGCGGCTGCTCACGGAGGTTTTAGTGGGTTTGAGTCCCAAACATCCCCTTCTGCCACCCTAGATGATAGGGCAGTGAGAAGGCATTTTCTCTCATTCAAAAAAGAAATATAATTTAATTATTTTGCAAATACTGGCAACCACGGTTATTTGAGTATTAACGTTGTTTAAAAATACTTGGAAATCTATAAGTTCTAAAATACTTACTGATATTACATAGAATTTCACGCTATGTAATATCAGTAAGTATTTTGACAACCGAATATTGGACATAATATTACAGCAGACATTTATGAATAGATTACTAAAAATGTGATAAATAAAAAAGTATTAATATTAATTACGATCATTTGATTATAATTAGTGATATTGCTTTAAAAAATATTGATACGCATATACAAATAAAGTATTCTACACAGTGCTTTTGAAATCAAGATGGGTATGATAGACACAAACACATTGGCACGTTCATTGTTTACCAGATCTCTTCTTGTAGGTCTTTTGTAGTGCAATAAAGTGTTAGAAATTCGATTCAACAGGAATCAAAACGTGTGAAAGACCTTGCTACTAAACAATCAAATATGAAAACACGAGAATCCATGATGCTTGACATTGAAACTTGTAAAAGGTCTCTAAAGAATACTATAGATGGGTTTTGTTACGTTTTTTGTAAGGTTAAGACACTTAGGATTCGTGGAATGGAGACTTTCTATTGAATCCACCGTAAAGAAATACGACAAATTTCAAAAGAAAGAAAATTTTAGAAGATAGCAAAATATTTGCACTTTCGTGATCTACCCTATGGATCCGGGCTGTTGTAATATAACAAGTATCAGAAGCTCGTTTCTACAGGGTAGATCATGAGTGTGCTATCTCACGGCTGGAAGACCTCGTTACTAAACAATAATTATGAAACGAGAATTATGCTTTACATCAAAGATCTTCAAGAAATCTAAGTATACATATGCCACTGAAACTATCCAAATTGAGTTCACTTTAGCGGTGTTCAAATTATTTTCAACGTGTCCCCAAACATGCAAAAGCTTTAAAATTATTCTGGAGCCAAGATCTGGAGATCACTCACTTTGTTCCAAATACGTTGCTTTTCTAATCATGAAGAGAATGGACGTTACGAAAATATTGGTACACTCAAGATTTACGATGTAAATCTAAGATTTTATAGTTATAAATAAAACGAAAAACAAAACGGAGGAACATGGAAACTATTTTTAGGAACGCTAAAATTCTATAGATATCTCACGTCGCTACTATTCAATTAAGAATGAAGACACGGGAATCCACGTTTGATATTAGACTAGAAATAATCGTACAAAATTACAGTGAAAGCAAAAAAATTACCACGAGCGGGATTCAAGCCCGCTTGTAGGCTTATTCGCTTTGCAGGCGTTAGTGCAAAAGGTACATTATTACAAAGGCCGTGAAAGAAGCAATTGCAGGTCGAGTATGAGATCACTAATACGAGACAGGCGATTGTCATTACCGCCGAGGCATATATATTGATTTTCTCAAAAGAATGCAAGGTTACATTAGTCATTGGGGCAATTAATAAAGATAATGTTACTGACTTCCGCGGAACATATTATATGTTTGTTGAATTTCTGATGAGGTTTGTAGATAGGCATAGGATGAAGTTGTAGATGGCTAAATATGATGTTTCGGAGAAAATGTTCACTTTTTCTCGATTTCCAAATTATAAAATGTTATTATAGGTAGTAACTTTCATGTATTTTTCTTTTGACATCGATTCCATTGCCACTTTGGCTTCTGATCTTAAATCTGGTGGAGTACAATCAATCTTCATTTCACTCTCTGAACCGTTGGAACTCATTTTAATTATTAATATATATTATACGAAATTTAAGCTTTGCCGCCAATTTTCTATTTGTCATCTGTGCCGAAAGGTAAACGCATTTACGGCTATACAGCCACGTGAACGCAATTTGTCCTAAGCAAAGAGACATACTTTGCTATACCAAGAATGATAAAAGAGATCCCATCAAAGAGTATTTAATAACCCCAGCACGCCGTTTCAAACAACATTGCTGGAGCGTTGTAATATTTAAAAAACGCTCCTGCAATGGATTAGATTTTCTGTGTCCGATAATTCGATACTTCGCGTGTTCTTTTTTCAAAAAATAATGACAATATATACATGCATGTTTGAGAAAAAAAAAACAGGTAACTATTTTATCTATTACTAGGACATTCTCAAACGGACCTTTAATATTGATTAAAATGTCTGTATACAGCAGACTAACATGGCTAAATTACTAAAACATGATTGTGAAAATATGTCATTTTTTTAAATAAAGATTTAGACAAATTATTGATTATGTAGAAAAATATTTTTTTTTGTCTATCTAAAGGACACGTTAAGCCGTAGGTGCCGGTTGTTGTCTTAGGCTAGCAGTCGTTGTAGCATGGTGGTAGGGCATTTTGCGAATGCCCGCCTGGCTAGCTACCACCCTCAAGAAGTAAATTGGTCGCCAAGCACCTAACGGTGTGATCTAGTAAATGGCCTTGAGAGCCAGTAAATCTAGGTTAGCCTGAACATCTCTACCAAATAATCACTTACCATCAGGTGAGATAGTAGGCAAAGGATAGCCTATCGCCTAATTAAATTATGCCATCAAAAACAAAACTTGTAAAAATTAACAAGTCTCGCAACTCTGATCTTCTATCGCAAAAAGTTGTGAGATCCATGTAAAACCAACTCGATAAACTTATTCAGACCCTACTTAAGGGATCTTCTTATATTCTTTATTGTACACAAAATGAGATGTTTACATAATATTGGTTATTAATATTATACGTGTGCATAGGCGAGCTTAACCATGAAAAGAGTTCTCTTGCAGCAAACCAAATAGAATGAGGCTCGAAAAAGTGTGTTTAAGTAGGTATCTGTGTACAACGAAAATAGAAATGAATAAATAAACTACAACTTATACACTCTAATATATACATAATAAACACAATAAATTATACATACATAGCTATACATATTATATACTATAATAATATATATGTCGGGAGATATATATAGGATGACAACATCATCCTGTTTAATGGCAGAGCTCTATTAACTTGGGCGTACATGTGGGTATCGTGCAAATGAGAAGACACACATCACTTGAACAATTGGTTTATTCCTCAATCCACAGTTTATGGGGGTTGACCCCCGCAATGGCCTCCGTCCACCCCTTATAGCCATTCCAGTCCTCGCCTTGCCGAACACTCTCTGCACAATCTCGCTCTGTTCCTTTCTGGTCATATTCCATTATCCCTTTTGGCGTGTGTGCCATAACGTACCGCGTATGTCGTCTTCAGGTATACTGCTCCAGATACTGATGTCACCTTCCATCATTATGATGTACACTGATAGTGGTATTCATTGCCAATGCTCATTAGCATTGATAGTCACTGGTTTCACTCCTTAGGTAGGTGTTGCCTCTTTGGCGGCTAGTACTAGACTGACTTGCCACTGAACGTCATCGAACAGAGCGGCTGGCTCCGTGCGGTCGCGGTGTCGGGCATTTTGGCCCCTGACCGCGGTGATCATTCGCCGGCTGTAACTGTAACAGCCGCGTCGTGGGGTTGTGTTATCAGCTGATGCGCTGATATCCTCTTCTGTCTTCGGGGTATGTAGTCGTGTCCATGGTTCTTCTGCCTCCCTAGTCAACGTCAGCCCGCCAGGAGGAATCCCAGTGGGCGAGTCGTTCGGGAGGCGAGAGTGAGCGCGCCCTGGCCGGCCCTGTAGCCTGGGGCGTCACGGCAGCATCGTGGGGGTCCAGTCCGCACTTCCTAACGTCTGGAAAGGAGCCGGCCCACCCCCGCTAATACTAGCGGGATGGGGTCGGTTCCCTCCCTTAACGCCTGGAGCACGTCCTGGAGGGTGCAGAGGGCGATCTCGATGGTTTCGAGTTCCGCCGGTGATCTCGTGCTTTTCTTAGTTGCTGTCTCGCTCTCGCGTGGGAGCGAGACAGGTGCAGATGGCTTTCTCGGTCGCGCGGCGGGAGCACGTGGTGCACCCTCTGCGCGATATGGCTGGGCGGCTGTGGGTAGGGCGGGCAGCAGGGCGGCGCCCTGGCGCTTGCTCTTCTTCTTCTTTCTTTTAGGTTTCTTGGTTCCCTCGCGGTCAGGGCCGCGGGCCGGCGGGCCGTTGGCTTCGGCCATGAGGGTAGTGGTGGCCTTCTCGGTTGTCGGAGTCGGTGCTGGGCGCGCGAATTCGCGCGCGGAGCTCGCTGCGGTTTTGGTGGTCGTGATGGCTGTGGTGCCCGCGCGCCGGTTCCGCGCCTCCTCGCGGAACACAGCGCAGCGGGGATTATTAGCGGTATGCGCACCGCCGCAGTTGGCACAGGTGGCAGGCTCTTCCAGTGGGCGAGGGCAGTCGCGCGCGTAGTGCTCTCCCCCGCACCGCACGCACGCCTGCCGTCTAAAGCAGTTGTGGGAGGAGTGCCGGAACGCCTGGCATCTATGGCATTGTGCCGGGCCCCTCCTCCCTCTCCAGTGTTCGAGCTTTACGCCCGGCATACAGAGAAGTTCGTCTACTTCGTATATGCCGGGCGTGAGGTTGGGAGTCTTCTTCATGGAAGCAAAGAAGATGCAGCCTGGCCTGCCTCTTCTCGCTGCAATCTTCTTGACGTGCTCAGGCTCAAAGCCGAGCTCCGTCAGGTCCGTCAAGATGTCCTCCGGCTTGGTGTCAGCCGGGAGGCCTCTGATGGCGATCTTCATTGCTCGTTCCTTGGGTAGGGAGTACGAGAACCATGTCAGTTGGTCCCCCTCATCCAGGCTCGTGAGGTAGGACTGGATGGCACGGTACTCGTCTCCATCTGCTGGCGTGAAACGCACGCCCTTGTTATAAGGGCGTACGGACGGGGGTCTGCCGAGCTTCGCCTTCAGCGCCCGGAGGTGTTTGGTGCTGTTGGTGAAGCTCTCCACGATTATAGGCGGGTACCTCTCCTTCTTGGTCGCGTCCGGTGGAATGGTGGCGTCTGTGGACGCCACTGTTGTGGCGGTCTGTGTGGTGGCCGCCCGCTCGCTTGATGCCTGGGCGGGCGGGCGGGGATTGATGACGGTCGTGTCCGTGGATGTTGAGGCTGACGCACGGCCATACGCAGCCGTGGTTACGGCGGCGTAGGTCGGTTGCGTCGGGCCGGGATTGGCGATAGGGACCGGGGCCGCAGCGCGGCGCGGGTCACGTTGTATGGGCGTGGGCTGCTCAGTGCCGGTGGCACGAGCACACGCACGTTTGCCGTCGTCGGTAGCCTCCTCGCCGCGCTTGCGGCGCAGGCCAGGGGGCGGGTCTTCGGTTGGGGGTGGCGGCTTCGGTGGCGGGGATGGCGAGCCCGAGGATAACAGTGAGATCAGCGTGCTCACCGGTGTATCCTCATCCAAGGACTCGGCCTGCCATGAAGGAAGTTCTTGCCGAAGAGAATCTCTTGCGGCCTGCATCTCGGCGTGGAATTTGCGGAAGTTTTCCGCATCCTTGTCGGCGGCGTCTGTGGGGACCCTCCGCTTGGACAGAGATCTGTCCCGGGCCGAGGGTTGGACGAGCGGGGCTTCCTGGGTGCGTCGGGGCACTCGCCGCGTGATGCGGCGTGCTCCTGACGCTTTCCTGAGCTCATGATGTTGCTTGCGTCGCGTGAAATCGAAAGCTGCCGGTGCAGCTTGGCTGTCGGTGATCGTGGCGGTCCCCGCCCTCTACATAGAGGGGTGGAGTTCGGCGGGCGTTTTCTATAAAACGCCCCCGAGTGCCGCTGAAGACTATGTGGATTTCCGTACGCGGGTAAAAATACTCTAACGCAGAGCAAAACTGTCCACTGACTTGCCAACTGCCGTGTCTTGTGACGTAAGCTTTGAGTCATAGTCACACTCTGAAATGTGTATAGACTAGTAGCGACCACAGACTAGAATATCATAATAATTCATAGTGTTGGCAGTCTCGTAGCAAACTGCTCACACTGCAACATATATAACCCAAACTAATACATAAACATGATACAAATAATATTATAATATTAAAAATATTCAATACATAATAGACACTAAAATATATTTTATATATATTTCAATAATTTGACAAACAATTCTCTTTCACTTTGATCCTAAATATTTCAAGAGAGGAACTGGCTCAGATATTATGGGGAAGTGAATTCCATAACCTCACAGAGTGCAGTGTAATCGAGCTCTTATAATACGCTGCTGAGGAGGAAGTAGGTACTTTGAGGACGAGAGATTTTAAAGTTATACTAGGGATATCGCGAGGTACAAGATAATCGAAGCGCTCACGAAGGTAATGAGGAGCACGAGGATTATGCAGTATGGTTTAAAGAAACGAAAGTACATGAGCATCACGGCGTTTGCGAATGGGTAACCAATTTAGTTGAGATCTATATTGAGACACATGATCAAATTTACGTTATCCGAAAATGAATCTTATACACAAATTCTGCAAGCGCTCTAGTTTGTTCAATTGTTCCTCAGTGGTGTCTAAAAAACAAACATCAGCATAATCTAAGAGTGGAAGGAGTAGAGCTTGTGCTAAAGTCACCTTGGTCACAAAAGGCAGAAACGTTTGAAGACGTTTGAGGGACTGGAAAGAAAAATTTACTCGCTTGCTGACAGCATTTACGTGACTATATGACATGATAAGGTAGGGTCAAATATTACGCCCAAATTTTTGGCAGTTTTAGTGAATGGTATCCGAGCATTATCATATTGAACTATAGGAAGATTTGAATGGTCAATTTTGTTAAGCCTATACCTGCTGCCTAATATAAGAACTTGGGATTTAGAAGGGTTAAGCAAAAGACCAAAAGAATTTGCCCACCTACTTAAACTATTCAAGTCAGAATTAAGAGCTATAATGGCCTCAACAATGTCATCAGCATTAAAGTGTCGATACAATTGTAAGTCGTCAGCAAAGAGATGGTAGTGAGATGTAAGTACCAGTGTTACCGTGTTAATGACGATAGAAAAGAGAAGTGGGGATAAAACCCCACCTTGCGGAACACCTGCAGAGAGATTACACCAACCAGAGAAATTGTCCTCATAGCGGACACATTGCGGACGTCCACTCAAATAAGTGTCAAACCAGGTTATGACGGCAGGATCTTTTGTATTAACGCCCGGTTTCTCGACGGCCATTCAAATCTATGATCAACTAACAGAGCTGCTAAGTTAACAGCACTGTCAAATCAAATTGGGTTGCTGAAAGGGCGATTAGGATAAAATTAACTAATTAGAAATCAATGTTAACTGATCCGAGAAAGTAAATTTTGTATATGGCAACCTCCCTTTTTCCCTTCAATATGATTTATCGTTCATTCACTTTCGTGTCAAGTTGACAAATTAAAAGGCAGCAATTTGGTGATTTTTTCAAAAACTAATCCTGAGCGAGTGCTATTTATTTGAAAATTGTTTATTTTGAAATAATATAGTAATGGCTACTTCAAGGGGAAAAACATACACAGAACGCGAGAAATGCACGCTGTTGAGTATAATAGATAGGCAAGTATCTACCCATTTTAAGTTTTAATTATGTATTAAGCAAATGTTCTAGACCTTTATCTTTCGATGTCTTCTGTTTTCAGATATAAATCTATAATTGAAAACAAAGTTACAAATGGGGCCAGCATACAAAAACAAATGAAGCTTGGGCAAAAATAACTCTGGCTTACAATGCTTCAGCTGAGGAACCCCGGACTCAAAAGCAGCTGCAAACTGCATATCTGAACCTCAAAAGAGTTAGGTACGAGGAAAACAGTGGCTGATGAAAACGTAAGTCCAAGTACCTTCTTATCTATTTAGACAGCTTTATCTATTCTTCTTATAAGAATATGTAAGTATGTAAGAATAACAATCTTTTTATTTCAGGTCAAACAGTATGTACTCCGAAAAACTGAATGCCAGAGTTCACAGATGGGGACAGATAGATTACAGGACAATCAATGGACAGATACCGATAGTACAGATAATGTAAAGCTCAGATGCTCTAATATCTAAGAAACTAATAACTATGTCCTTGCAGAGGATCTTACATTTTATTCTAGTTTAGTTACCTAATGGTGTTCAATAATGTCACATAGTTTAATTAGTATATTAAAAATAATAATAATATAATATTTATGTAATATATATAAATATATATTATAAATATTTTTAATAATATAATATTTATGTGAGATAAGCATGTTTCAGCTATAACATTTGATTACTTTTATCATGCAAATGTCACAGCCGACTAGCATAATTGGCCATTTCGATTAACAGCTTAGCCTTTTCACATCATGTTATAACTTATTAGTTATGTATTTGTTTATCTTTTAGAATTATGATGAAAATATAATCAAAAAGTTAAAGTTAGTGTGTTTCAAAAGCCTGTACCTGGCCCTGAACTCCTCGTCACTATAATGTTCCATAGGATACATTCTTTGGCGATAAAATCTAGACCTGGTAGCCGATTGCTCATCTTCACTGCTACTAGTCAATGACAAAGATGAATGAGAGGATTCCATCACCTACACTATAAAGAGCAATCCAAGTATAGTTTTATTCGTTCTTGTATTGTGCACAGAAATATATTTGGCTAGTATGTTTTCACGGTTCCGTTTTAATTACTTAGCAGGAATGTCAAAATAGTCCGCTTAATAGTGACAGAAGTGGATATTTATATAAAGTTCTGAGAAAACAGCAAAATAGGGAGCAAAGTTGGTAATTTACACGTTAATCGTCCGATCTCGGTAGATTAGCTAACAAATTATTTGACAGCGGGTTGACATGACATTTAAGCTTGATCGCTCGTTCAGAAACCCAACTTACGATTTAACTAGAGATTAGTGTTCAAATTTGACTGCTGTGTTAACTGATCAGAGATTACTATCAAAGTGCTTGATCAGCGTTCCTGCACCCCGAACTCGACTTAACAAGAGATTTAACACATGATTACTGAATTTGTTATTTGAATAGCCGTCGAGAAACCGGGCGTAAGTATATTACTTAATTAGCTAACCTAACAACATCTTAGTGATCATAACAATATCAAAACATATTAATGTTTATATAAAATAGATTGAATAGGACATCGCACTTAACAATCTCATCTCATATAATAAGTATTACTTGTGTGCTACATTATGTTTTCAGCGATGACCAAGTCAAACAAAAAAATTTTGTCACTTTAAGATGTTGTTAGGTTAGCTAATTAAGTAACAACTTAAGAGGAAAGGTCACTTAGGAAGGGTCTGAATAAATTAACTGACTTGGTATTGGATTTCACAACTTTTTAGAGAACTGAGTTGCGAGACATTTTTTTTACGAAGTCTTTTTTAAGATCTTATTTTGTAGATAGTCTTTTTTTTCCCTGTACTATTTCTTGAACTTCAGCTACTACAGTTTTTCACAGAGCCCTTCCTGTCTCTACGGTTTTTTCTCCGAGGCTTTGATGTTACAATTTTTGACAAGTCTAGACGGTAAATGCTTCTTAGTCTATTGTATTCACAAATTGAAGATTGCTGCGCTGCCGCAATGTTTACTTTTTTATACTAGTATTTGATTTGTCTGGAGATTATTAAGCTATTGTATAGCTTCTATCGCGGGCCTTGAGCGTGGAGACCGAATCCAGAAACTCCGCAACGGAAATAACCTAATACCCCCCACTCCGACCAGCACAGCGGTGATACTATATTTGATCAGCGCCTCTACAGTGCGTAAAAGGAACTAAACTTTGGCAAAAATAAGGTTTTGACAACTAACGTGTCGAGATTTATAATTACATAGGTTGATAAAAAATGTTATGTAAGTAATAGCTTTACCGCGGCAGTCTCCGAGTGCCACACGTCTTTTTTTAATTTTTTATACTTATACTGACTGATACAATTTGCGTATGAGTGCCACACGTCTTTTTTTAATTTTTTATACTTATACTGACTGATACAATTTGCGTATGATATTAAAACGAGGTTTGTGTATATCTGCGATATCGTAGTAAAGACCCAAAGGTTGCTTGGAAGAAAGTGACTGCCATTCTGTGACGGCCGGGATTGCCGGGAAGCGTGGAAACCGCGGCGCGCTCAGCCACCTCCACCAGCCGCGGTGTTGATTATTTTTTCCGTTGACTATTTTACAAGTTAGTTTTGAACAGTTCATTTTAATTATTTCTGGGTACCTATCTACACCTATTATTCCATTATATTATACATATACAGGTAGGTACTCTAATTCATTCATTTCAAATGTAACTTTGCATGTAATCCTAAATGCTTATATGGGATTGCAATAGTATATTATGATACATGTGAGCTAAGTTACTAACGAGTTATATACGCACTGTTTCAACACCCTTGCGAGGAAAAAAAATATTTTTTTTCATATGCGACAAACAGCATACGAAAATTAAGGATAATAGCGCGCAAGTTTTTGTTTTTTGTGCGCGGCAAATGTATGGTGGTTGATTACATATAATAGCCTTAAACCTCTTTGTTGTTACAAATCTGTATTACCCGGTTAAATTGAAAATGCTCTGTTTACTCGCATATAATTTGCAGTTAGGTTAAAGTAAAAAAAGTTAAGTTAAGTTATTTGCAGTTTTCTGCTATATACTTTAACTGCATAAATAACTTTTCAACACCCTTGCTCGTAAAGTGAGCTAAATGATATCGTTCTTAGGGCCATAAAACAAACTAAAACCCCCTCGTGCATAATAATATTACACACTAGTGCGTAATAGAATTATTCCTACAAAGTTAAGTTAGTACCTAACTGCAAATAATATGCGGGATAAACAGAGAATTTTCGATTTATCCGTGTAATACAGATTGTAACAACAAAGAGGTTTAAGGCTAAGTATATGTAATCAAGCAACATACATTTGCCGCGCTCAAAAAAGAAATACTTGCGCCCTATTTTCCGTATGTTGTTTGTATCGCATTTGTGCAATATATTTTTTTTCCTCGCAAGAGTGTTGAAAAAGTGTGGAAGAAACTCGTGAGCAACTTGCTCATTATACACTCGGCTGATTTACGGCCTCGCACACGGCTCGGACTGCAACCCACAGCGTCGTTTATAATGAGCAACTTAGCTCACTTGTATCATAATATACTATTATATAATCTCATTCGGTAATATTCTAATTATAAAATGAAATACAGACTTTTATTGGCATATTTGATATACATACTTCTTTAAGAAAATTAAATTAAAGCATTATTCTACTCACAAAACAATGCTTTAAAACATTTTTTAAATTTTTAAAGTACAATGTGTCCCAAACAAGGAGTTTTCAATTCAATTTAAGTACACATTATCTGTGATGAGCGTACTGCGTGCGCAACGCGCTGGTTCCGAGCCAATAGACGAATAAGACTTTTTTCTTTTGCCAGAAAAATCAAAAAAGCGTATAGCCATGAGATATAAAGTAGTGTATGCAACTGCATATAATTAGGTATTAAAACACTCGTGTAATCTTATTTTGAAACTCGCCTGCGGCTCGTTTCAAAAAATTGCACTCATGTTTTAATACCCTCTATTATATGACAGTTGCATAAATTACTATTTTAGGGTTAACTAATTGGTCGAAAACTGGCGAAAAAGATAAATAACTATTAGGGCCCGTTTCAGAATGTCCTAATAAAGTTTCGGGTTGCTTTGCAACACATAAAGTAACTAAATGATAAAAATCACAGTTGACATGCTTACACTTTTCAAGTTTTAACCGATGGATAGGCTATATCGATGACTGTGAAACGCAAAGATAGTGTTTTGTTTAGTAAATATGTTGTGGGTAGTATAACCGGAACTTACTCGAACATTCTGAAACAGGCCCTAAATGTAAAAAGTTAGGGTCAGTTCGCCAGTTTTCGACCAATTAGTGGAGTTGCCAAATTCGGCAAGCAAAAAGTAAGGGATATAAGTGTTATTTTTTTTTTTTTTAAATTGAGTGTACTCTATTTTCAGTAATTGTCAAGAATTGAAAATTCCAAGGAAGTTTTTTTTTTAAATAAAATTAAGAAAATCAAATTACTATTTTCCCTAGTTTTCGACCAAAAAATCTAGTTTTCGTCCACATGCGGAGTAGTTTTCGACCAACAATAAAAACAGTTTCAGGGCGGTAAAACTTTATATTTATTATAACTAGTTCAATCAGGTATGAATTACTTACTTATATTTTTTAAAACTGTATTAAAATAACACAAACTAAGAAACACTTTCTAGATAAAACATTATCATAAAGAATTGGTCGAAAACCGTTCCAACTCGACAATATTCGACCATTATTTTTTTATTGTAAATATTGTGCATCGTTTAATATAATTTAGGAAAATATAACTTTTCCTTTAAATAATAAATATTTTTGAAAATAAAAAAATTTTTATAAATTTTTGAGGTCTTTTTTAAATTAACAAAACACTGGTCGAAAACTAGAATGTCATCTAGTCTATTTCCAGTTTTCGACCTCAAGTGATTTTTAACGATTGTATTTTTAATAAAATATAAATTATGTGGACGAGAATTGGCTATGAAAATATTCACGGGCATAGGGTTCAAATTGCTAAATGACATTTATTTATTTTTAAAGATCGTTAGATACTCGAGAAAACCAAACTGGACATGTCTTGCACTGATCTCGACCATCTGGTCGATAACTGTGCGTATTTGAAAAAAGACGGACCAATTCTCGTTCACCTAATTAAATTGGTAAAACAATAAAAAATATAGTAAAGTATATGTATTCTCATTTTATGTACCATAAATGACATGGAAAATCAACAAACGACATTAAATTTACAATACGACAACTTAAAACATACCGTGAAAGTTGCGGCACTCTGCTATTTTTTTTACACAATTTGACACGTCCAAACTCGGTCGTTGTAAACCACAGACTGATTAGGCTTTCTTAAATATATCACCCACACAAGTCACATAGTTTATGTGTTCATATGATATTCTAGTTTCTGTAAGAACTAAGTTTATCGGTGTATGTGTCTCGGTTAATCTAGCGTAATATCTCTTTAGCGTAATTTTACAACAATGAACCATCAAAGACAGGCACTGGTCGGCTAAATGGCGCATACACCCTATGTTGTTATTGGCATAGCCTAGTGCTCTATGAGCAGTAATGCTATTGATCTACGTAGTGAATTTCGTTGTTCTTCTGTTGACAGTTGTTCACCAAAGTTTCAGCCATTTTGTACGAGCAGTTGTTATGTGACAGTCGTTTTAGTGAGATGATGTGAGTGTTTTTATGAAAATGGACAAAACCAAGTATCGAGCTGTTATTAAATATTTGTTTTTGAAAGGCAATACGCCTACGCAAATCAAGGTTAACTTGGATACTGTGTATGGGGAGTCTGCGGCATCATTTACCACAGTGAAATTTTGGGTAGCTGAATTTAAACGTGGTCGTAAGAGCTTGGGAGACGATGAACGTTCGGGACGTCCAAAAACTGCAACTACCGACGAAAACATCGCTAAAGTTCACCAAATGGTACAAGACGACCACCGAATTAAAGTGAGAGAGATAGCAAAAGTTATGAACATGTGAAAAGAACGTGTTTGTCACATATTAAATTAACATTTAGACATGAGAAAGCTGTCCGAGCGATGGGTGCCGCGTTTGCTCCAACCAAGACAACGCACCGTCTCACACCTCAGCGATTGCCATGGCGTAATTTCACGAATTACGGTTTGAACTGCTTAACCATCCGTCTTACTCACCAGATCTAGCCCCAAGCGACTTCTTTTTGTTCCCTCATCTAAAAATTGCGCTCGAAGGACAAAGATTTTCGTCAAATGAAGAGGAGGACTTCGTAAACAATCATTTTTCAGAGAAAAACGCCGAGCACTATTTGGACGGGTTACAGAGATGGGCCTAGCTGGGAGAAGTGTGTCGAGTTACGAAGAGACTATGTTGAAAAATAAAAATAAAAAAAAATGAAATAAAAATCTTGGTTCTTTGTCAGGTCGGAAACTTTTCAGACCACCCTCGTAAGAAGCAAGAATAGCATGGAAGAATCAAATACATCATCACATTCATGAGTTACCCTGTGGATCCGGGCTTTTGTATTATAAGCATCAAAAGCTCGTTTCTACAGGTACCTCGCGGTTGTAAGATCTCCCTAATAAGTAATCAGGTAAAAGGCCTTACGCTTATAATAAATTAAATCTGTTACATACTACTTTTTCATCACACTTGCACGTAAACAGTGTCTAAACATACAGGTTTACATGCCCGACATAATAGCACAACACACAGTTCATACAGGTTCAAGCAAGGAGTTTACTCGCAATTGTGAAGTTGTCTAAAAAAAGTATTTCGTAATAATTTAACAAAATACTATGAACTATATAATAATAGTTGTGCTGACTTGTGTACATATTAAAGCTGTAATTCTTAATTATTTACTCGCAAATGTGATGAAAAACTTTGTATGTTTCACGGGCGGCGGTACGGGAATTACGAACCTGGACTCAGAAAAGCCTTTGACTTCGGGCTAGCACTAGAGCCCCAATCGTAATTCCTTACTTACCGCTGCACAATATACTATTGTAAATTTATTAGAAGTTAAATTTACCTGCTTATACACTGGCAATTGCAAGTATTCGCATTTTGTGTACATTAACGTTATTTTAAATTCTTATAAACCTATCTACGTTAAAAATATTGCCAAGTTATTTAAAAATACGCAGCATCTCATTTTCAAGTTCGAAATTCATTATTGTGTCTCTATGCCGCAGAGTTTTATGGATAAAGTACTAAAATATGATTGTGAAATAATTATATTCATATAACTTTAGTAGCAGTAGAACTCTTTGTGCGAGTTCGTCCGGGAAAGTACTGCCACCATACCTATTCCTACCGCCAAGCAGTAATGTGCACGTTACTGTGTTCTGGTATGAAGGTATGGGTGCCGGTGAAATAGCAGGCAAATGAGTCTTAACAACTTTATGTATGGCACAGGCGCAGTGCAGTTCGCCACTTGTGACAAACTGCAACTGTTATAGCCAAATGAATCTGTTGTAGTCATTGTATAAATATTATTTTAAATAACCTTAAAATTTATTACGTCACAAAGATTTCCGAGTTATCATATATATGTAAGTATACTAAGCATTTTGACAATCCAATATTGAGAATGTCTTTACAAGGATGCCTTATAAACGTGATTATGAATATATCATATTATTATTTATATTAAGATTCCTATACTTTACGACAAATTGATATATATTCTTTTTATTGATATGTCATTGTTATTCGCTTTAATGTTCCAATCAAAAAGCCTATGTAAGGAAAAAAGTGTGAAAACATAGGGCACATTTACGAGGATCCGGGATTTTGTAGAAGTAATATGTATAAGATGTTCGATTCTACAGGTATCTCACGGTTGGAAGACCTTGTAACACAAAATCCATGTAGCTTGCATATTCGACAAGAAATTATTGTTGAATGTTGCCTCATATCTGGTACTGTTTCAATCTGCTTTGTTATATGTACTTATTATCTTTTTTTTGTTGTTCTTTTAATTATATAAGGAGTAAGATTTACCTGCTGATGTACATATGCTGGCAACTGTGTTTTTCCCCTACTAACATTATTAGAAATCTATACGTTAAAGATTTTCAAGTACTAAATGTAAAAACTAATAAGCATTTTTATATGTAACATAATCCGCTCACTAATTTGGATATATTACTAAAAATGTGGTTGGGGAAAATACACACATATTATGATTGCTATACTTTTAGACGTATTGAATTTTCGAAATTTCGTTTTTTATTAACGGGCCATTGTGTTCTACTCATAATATGCAGAACTATAAAGGTATTAAAAATGCGGAAATAATTGCACATTCATGGGTTACCCTGTACATCCGGGCTTTTGTATTATATTAAGTATCAGAAGCTCGTTTCTACAGGTATCTCATGGTTGGAAGAACTCACTACTGAACAATCAAGAATGAAGACACGAAGAATCCATGTTGCATGATATTAGACAGTAAATAATTACAAATTAATAATTGAATCTGATTTATTATTTTTGAGATTTCAAGAGGAAATTAAATTTACCTGCTGATGAGTATAAACATTTTGACTTTGACAGTCAAATATTCATCATAATGCCTTCAAATCGCAGACTAATATGGGTCCATTACAAATAACGCGATTGTGCAAAATGATATCATGAATATTGCAGTATTAGGCAAAGTTTTGTTTTTGATAAATCGCATTAGTTTTCTTTTGTTATACAATAAGTAGGTACCAGAAGGTCGTTTTTATAGGTACCTCACGGCTGGAAGACCATTTTTCTAAAAAGCCAAGGATAAAGACGCGAGAATCCGCTTCATTTAATACAAGACAAGCAATATTGATTTAATTTATTTAACCTACATATACTGCAAATTATATGTGGTGTTATTTATGTATATTTATTTATACTTATATGTACTCGAAAAATTTATATTGGTATATATTATAGGATTTCTGGTGTACATAATATAGCTGCAGCGAAATAGATACTAATTTTTCAATTTCACAGAGCAGTTTGATGGTAATGTACCAATCAGCGAAGTTTCAACCAACCGTGATTTGGGAGTAATAATTGATACTAAAATGGATTTTCGTGATCATATCGATCTCATAGCTAAAAAAGGAGCACGTTTGGCGGGGTTCGTAATTAGGCAAACTAAATTCTTCAAGGACACAGAAATACCTATAATTCTTTTCAACTATTACGTGCGTTCAATTTTGGATAACTGCTGTCCTATTTGGAGTCCTTCATATGCGGTTCATGCTGATAGACTTGAAAGGATACAAAACGGTTTCTTTACCACTTATCTTACGCTTCAAATCTCTGTCGCACTCTGCGTTCTTATGAGTCTAGACTTACGCACTTCAAGATAACAACGTTGGCACACAGACGGGATGCCGCTGATATTGTGTATCTGCATAAGATTATGAATGGCAAAATTGATAATCCAAATTTACTTTCCAAATTAAATCTGGTCTTGCATCGATCATCTAGATAGGATGACATTTTGTCTTGACACCTGCAATGCTATGTATGCTAGGAACTCTCCACTCTATCGAATCTGCTCGGCTTATAACAGGTTATGTCATGGTTTGGATATATTTGATTCATTAATCAAAGATGTTAGAAGATTTTTCTTTCCTAAATTGTAGTGTAAACAACGTAAAATATATTAAGTAAAAATGTTTAATAGTTTGGTATGTATCGTAAGATTCGTAAGTGTATAAAGCATGAACTGTTCATCTCTAGATGGAGCGTGCATTTAACAGCATGTACATATTGTTATTTACTTTTTTTTTATGCCGGATAGGTTAGCCTTTGACCACTTACTCACCTGATGGTAAGTGATGGTGTGGTCGAGGATGTTGTTCAGACTAACCTAGAGTTACTGGCTATCAAGGACAGCTGCCGGAACACACCGTTGGGTACTTGGCGACAGATTTTCAACTTGAGGGTGGTAGCTAGCCAGGCGGGCATTTGCAAAGTGCCCTACAACCATTTTTTTTTTTTTTTTTTTTTTTTTTTTTTTTTTTTTTTTCACCCGGGAAAATCCTTTATGGATACCACCCGCCCCGGGGGGAGCGGAGTGGTTATGTGGGAGTCCTCGCCTGAAGGGCCTTACTACCCCCTCGGGGGGGTAGTAAGTGAGGTTACCCACTAAAAACCCGGGATGAGCAGTCTGCCGCCTAGTAGGGCGAAATGGGGTAGCGTTAGCAGTCACCATCTCGCCCCAGCGGCCGGCCCGTCACCGATGACGGGCCCCGGCCAATGGAGGAATGACCCGGCTCATTGGGGCCATCCCCCAGACGTGTGGGATCGTGCAAGCCAGTGGAGAATCCCCCGACTCTCCACCGATGATCCGCACAGCACTAGGAAAGAGCGAGAAGGCGCCCGAACCGCCTTCTCCTCCCCCCAGTTCGTCTACGCCGGAGCGGGTCCGCGAGGACGTCGTCCTCCCTCACCCGCTCCGCAGCCTCTTTCTGCGCCATCACCGCTTCGCAGAAAGAGACCACCGCCTGCCACGATCCGTCGCTGCCGAGCATAGCGTTAACCACGATCGGCAGCGACAGATCTGCGCCTATGACCGCTGTGAGGGCGTGCCGCATGGGACTCCATGCGGCGCACTCCTCCAGCGTGTGGAGCGCCGTATCTTCTGGCGCTCCACACTCGTGACAGGCGGGGGTCGCCTCCCGTCTCGCGATGTGATGCAGATACCTTCCGAAACATCCGTGTCCGGAAAGCACCTGCACCAATCGGAAGGTCAGCGACCCGAATCGCCGCCCTACCCACCTCCGGAGGACCGGGCGAATGGCATCCACCGTCCTCTGTCCAGGGACCGGTGGAGCCAGGTCCTCCGTCCACCGCCTCAACAGGGCGGCCCGCGCCCGCCGTCGCATGCGCGTGACCTCCTCCCACGCTGGAGGCTCTTGCCAGCCACGTCCTCTCCGCGCCGTACTGACCTTAACGGCCGACGTCTCCTCGGTCTCAGTGTCCGACTCTAGGTAGCCGGGCACGTAAAACGAGGAGTGAGGCCGCTTCCTCCGGCAATCACCCACGTCACATGATTCCTCAATTACGGACTCTACGTCCGACCTCACTTCGTCCCCCATGGAGACCTCCGATGGATCTCTGGAAGAAACCCTTGTAGTTTGTCCCTGAGAAGGGGCGATTTTCCGGCTCTCAGAAGCGCCGCTTGAGCGGTCCTCAGGCGAAACAAAAGTGCCCTACAACCATGCTGTAACGACTGCTATCCCAAGACAACAACCGGGACCCACGGCTTAACGTGCCCTCCGAAGCACGGAAGCGCTCAGTAGTAATGTCACCAGCGGTCACCCATCCAAGTCATGACCGCGGCGGACGTTGCTTAACTTTGCTGATCGATTCAGAATGGCTAAGCAAACTTGGCTACGAGCGTTTTAAGATGTTATTTACTTCTTAGTTTGTTAAATAAGACGTAGTGTCCAGTTTGATGAACAAATAAAAAAAGGCACAACATATAATCTTATTTGATTTATTACTTTTTAATATAGTTTTCTTTCGAGAGCACTAAAACGTAGTTCTTAAAAAATTACCTCTTTAAGAATTGTAGGTTGCTAGATTTCGGCTGCCAACTTCAGCACGCGCAACGGTAGACTTACGATATAAACCCAGGGTTTTATGGTTATAATAAGAAACGCAAGAAATTTTCTATCGGTACCTATCTCACGTTGCATGACATCGCTACTATACAATTAAGAATGAAGACACTAAAATTCAACGTTGCTTGATTAAGACTAGAAATAACTACACAAAATTGCAAAGAGAGCAAAAAAAATAACCACGAGTGGGATTCCAACCCACTTGTAGGCTTATTCGTTTAGCAGTCGTTAGTGCAAAAGTGACAATATTAGAAGAAATAATAATTAAATGTATTTCCCTTATATTTCTTGAATCTGGTGTTATGTTGGTAAATTTTATAAGTATATAGATATGCCTGATGACGTAGGTATTTATATTAGCAACTACATTTATTCGTTACTACAGAGCGCTTCCGTGCTTCCGAGGGCACGGTAAGCCGTCGGTCCCGATTGTTATCATAGCCCAGCAATCGTCATAGCTTGGTAGTAGGGCATTTTACGAATGCGCGCCTGGCTAGGTACCACCCTCAATTAGAAAGTCTATCACCAAGCAACTATCGGTGTGTTCCGACAGTGGTCCTTACGAGCCATTAATTCTAGTGTCGCCTAGGTAGGTACCTAAGATTGGTAGTAGGGAGCATAAAAGAAACAAGGACAGATTTAGATTTATATACCTAAGATAGAAAAAGGGGGCGTGGATTTCAGACAGGTGTGGCAATAGCGAGCTTCCTTGTTCGAGGACTTATCTCCGGTCCGCTAGCAATGAGTTGATGCCCAGCAGCAAGTATGCCGTGCAGTAGCGCAGCTCCAACCCCGCCGCACCGGTACGCTGTCCCAGCTAGGTGCTGTAAAGACGTGAGAATTGGCAGCGGTCGGTGCGGGAGTTCAGGGGACAGCCGGAGTTCAGGGTCAGCCTCGTCAGGAAGTCAGCCTCGTCGGGTACTGGGAGCCTAGTACAGGTACCCTGGTACTGGAACCCTGGAAGGCACATGTGCTCCGGTCAGATTCGTTCCAGTAAAATGTTGAGCTGGTGGGTCCACTGTACCTCTGCTACTGAGCATGGCTAGGAACACGCAGAGGCCTCAAGGATGTGGCCCGCCAGCAAACAACAGATGCCATAAGGGCGCAGATAAAAATTTAGTGGTTGTGAAGCAACCAAGAAACATAGAAAAACACAGATAAATACCGATAGGCTAAACAAGATGTTTATGCTTATAGCATATAGCTAGAAGAGCTATTAGCAAGGTTAGAAACATAATGGACACAGTAAATAGCAGTTATAGTACATACCAAGAATAAGATACCTACACATAAATGAGAGGTTAGTTTTATGGTATTAGGTCAAACACATATTCACTCACCCGTTAAATGGGGTATTCAGGATTTAAATTAATATTAGAAGATACTAGTCTTATAGACTGTGTTCAATCTACTATTTTTATAATACAAATGTTTGCACTGTTTCACGGCGTGGCTCGGAGCGAAGTGATTTGAATTTGCCGTTTCGGCGACTAGGCCACCGAGCCCCGGAAGTTAGTGTCTCGTTTTATTACCATATAATGGTAATAAATGAGTTCACTAAACCGTTGAGATAAATAGCCCAACAGCATTCTGTTATTTTGATTCTTTTTTAAAAATACAACGTTCTTTGAAGAGGAAGTGAGAAATATCACCTTGGCCATATTTGACGTTTGACAGTTAAATGACAAGACATTCCTGACAGATATTATTTTTGGACCTATAGTTTTTATTGTTATATAGTCCTATTGGTTACTGTTATTTTGATTCTTTTTTAAAAATACAACGTTCTTTGAAGAGGAAGTGAGAAATATCACCTTGGCCATATTTGACGTTTGACAGTTAAATGACAAGACATTCCTGACAGATATTATTTTTGGACCTATAGTTTTTATTGTTATAGGTCCCTTGCATGAGTGTACCAGGATGACCATAAATAGAGGGCGATGGCGTGACATTGTGAGGCGCATTACATCTGCCCCCACTACAACTACATGACGACCACGACCGCTCTGTCAAGAGCGTAACGACTGAGAAGAGAAGAAGTCCTATTAATAATTGTTATTTATTTTAAGATTTAATTAATTATTTAGTTAGCTAGATATATTAAGAAAATATTATATCTCCTAAGGCGACATCTACATTCATGGATTTAGGTTTTAGAATAGGCGACCTCTATGAGATGATTGATGTACTACTTCAGCGAGCAATGCATGCACAATGGTAGTGAGATCCATTTGAGAACGGATAGATATTTCCATTTTGCAGCCTAATGAGTAGATGGCGTTATTAAGAAAAAAGTTCACCTTTTTTAGCAAGGTGACATTAGGTTAGCTTGAACAACATCTTCGACCACATCAGCTCTTACCATCAGGTGAGATAGTGCCAAAGAATAGCCTAAGAATAAAATATACCACGTAGATCCGGGCTTTTGTTTTGTGTATGTATCAGCAGCACCTTTCTACACGTAGATCCGGGCTTTTGCTTTGTGTATGTATCAGCAGCTCCTTTCTACACGTAGATCATGGCTTTTGTTTTGTGTATGTATCAGCACCTCCTTTCTACACGTAGATCCTGGCTTTTGTTTTGTGTATGTATCAGCAGCTCCTTTCTACACGTAGATCCGGGCTTTTGTTTTGTGTATGTATCAGCAGCTCCTTTCTACACGTAGATCCGGGCTTTTGTTTTGTGTATGTATCAGCAGCTCCTTTCTACACGTAGATCCGGGCTTTTGTTTTGTGTATGTATCAGCAGCGCCTTTCTACAGGTATCACACGGCTGTAAGATCTCGCTACCGAATAATCACGAATGAGTACACGAAAATTCCATGTTGCTTGATATTAACCAGTAAATAATTACAATTTTGGTTTATAGTAATACATATTTGAATTTGCTTTATTGTTTTTATGATTTCAATAAGAAGTTAGATTTACCTGCTCATGAATTTAAGCATTTTCACAATCAAATATTCTCAATAATACCTTAATACCACCAGAATATTGTGGGTAAATTACTAAAATCGTGATTGTGATAAAAATAAATTAATGATATTATAATTTTATTTTATATTATATATGAATATTATAATTTTATTTTATATTAAGCTCTTGTTCTCTCTTAAGAAGAATCAGAAGGTAGAAAATATTGGCCCATTCATGATTTACCCTGCAGATCCCGGCTTTTGTAAAATAATTAGTATCAGAAGCTCGTTTCTACAGGTATCTCAAGGATGGAAGACTATACTATAAAATCAAGGATGAAGACGCAGGAATCTGTATTGGACAAGGTATGGTTTGAATATTTGCCTTACGTTTACCGCAAATTAAATGTGCTGTTAATTTTATAGGTATATATATCTTATTACAGGTTTGATTAACCTTCTTATATATTTATATTTTATATTATAATAGGGGTTAAAGTATGAAATTCCCTGTTTTATTGTAATATGTACTTACTTTGAATTGACATAGAACCTTCATGGTTTAAGATTTTTGAGTGACTCTTTTCACATTTAAAAATGTGCAACATTCAATTATAGAATCTCAGTTATTTTATTTATACAGCTTAGAAAAGAAAGATGGATACTTCGAAAATTTTAGGGGGTTTTTGAATACGAGTTCCGACGCGTAACTCGATTTTGGTTTAAACGCTTTCGTGATGGAAACTTTGATATGAAGGACGAACCACGTGGAATACCACCCACACAGATGAATAATAGAATTGAAAGAGATGGTGGAAGCCGATCCGAGCCAAACTTCCCAGGAATTAGTGGCATGGTTTAACGTTACCTTACCAACAATATTGACACATTTGCGTCAAATCAATAAAATAAAAAAGTATCAAAAATAGGTGCCTCAGGATTTAACGGATCTGCAGAAAGAAACGCGTGTTGAAACTTGTGTTGCCTTGTTTAATCGATACAGAAATAAAGAAATATTTGATTGAATTATGACATGTGATTAAAAGTGGATTCTTTACGATAACCGTAAGCGAAAAATGCAATGGCTGACCCCAGGTCAAACGCCGCAACAGTGTCCTAATGCAAAGCTTACCAATGAAAAGGTAATGGTAACTATTTGGTGGTCTCAGCAAGGTGTAATTTACTATAGCTTTCTCCGATCTGGTCTAGCAATAACGGCAGATGTCTACTGTACCGAACTCCGAACAATGATAGCAAAACTAGCAGTGAAACAGTCCCGACTCATGAAAAAACGATCTACACCATTATTGCTCCAAGATAATGCGATAAATAAAAAAATAATAATAATAATAATAAATAACTTAAGTGCAAGTTTTCAGTACAAATCGGCAATTTCATACTTTAACCTCATATATTTACTGGCAACTAACTGTATATAAACGAAAATTAACTTTTTCTAAATAACGTGAAAATCGTCTCATAGATATCCAAGTATTTTGGAAAATACTGAACTAATTGCATTTTGATATCAGAAATGGAGCTAAGATAATGAATAGATTCAGGCGTTACTTTACGGAAATCCATATTTAATAATAACAAATATTTTAAGAAAACATCAAATTAATATTTTAATAAAACACTCAAAAAATACAAAAATATATCTGACAATTCCGCCTAATTTAATTTGATGTTTGCTTAAAATATTTTAAAAATATTTGTTATTTTTAGAAATGGAGCTAAATTATTATACATTAGTAAAACATGCTTGTGAATATTAAACTATATTTATTTTAAGAGAACTATACTAGAATTGTCTTGTTATTCCTGTATCTCCTCTCCATCCAAAGGTTATTGCATGGTGGTAGGGCATTTTGGGAATGCCCGCCTGGCTAGCTACCACCCTCAAGTAGAAATACTGTCGCTAAGCACCTTACGTTGTATTCCGGCAGCTTTCCTTGAGAGCCAGTAGTTCTAGGTTAGCCTGAACAACATCTTCGACCACATCATCACATCAGGTGAGATAGTGGTCAAAGGCTAGCCGATAAGCTAGAAATACAATAAAAATAAGGCTGCCCATTGGGACACATTATTGTAAGCATTTTTACCTCATGATATTTTTGTAAACTAGTGGTTTAACAATAAAGAATTATCTATCTTATGCATGCATGCTTGCATTTTGTAAACGAAATTTTGTGAAACGAATGTATACTAAGCATTAAATTTGATGCTTTACAGTTAATTTATACGGATAAAATACGTGCTTGTGAAAAAAATATATTAATATTATGATTACTGTACATTTCAACATATTAAAATAAAAAAAAAAAAATTTTAGCAGCAAGTCATAATAATTAAATTAATTTATTTATTCACAAAATTGTTGAACAGATAACGCTAATATAATATCATTTACATGCTACCGTAACAACACATTGTGACATTTTATTGTAAGCATTTTTACTTTATGTTGTTTTTGTAAACTAGTGGTGTAACAATAAAGAATTATCTATCTTATAGACATATAATGGTAAATGTAAAAAAAAGTTTTCATTGACATGGCCTAGTGTTCAACGCGTAGTAGTAGGTAAGTGTTGATCTTAGAAGGCCGAAGAGCATGGAAGAATCAAATACATCATCACATTCATGAGTTACCCTGTGGATCCGGGCTTTTGTATTATAAGCATCAAAAGCTCGTTGCTACAGGTACCTCGCGGTTGTAAGATCTCCCTAATAAGTAATCGGGCAAAAAGACATCTGCCTTATACGTAGAACCTTATTAGAAGTAAGAACTACCTGCTTTTATGAAATGGCAACTGCAAATGTACGTGTATTACCATGATTTTAAATAACTTGGAAATTTATACTGTTAACACGATTTCCCGGTTATCAACAACATACCTTATTATGTACTGTATTATGTATTATTTTGACAATTAGTTTTTTTTTACAATTAAGCACATTGATTTTATACAGCAGACTAATATGCATAGATCCCCATAATAGTTAGGTAAATGAGACATTTATATTATGTGAACTATATATTTACACCAACTATTGTGGATGTAAAAAAAATATTAACATTCCATAGTTTAATACCTAACCTAACCTAGAACAATGACTTGTCTAACTATATTATTACGAAGTATTAGTGTTGTGTCGAAATAAAGAATTATCGAAGTTCAGAGGGACACCAGAGTCAAATAATAAAAATTAAACTGTGAAATGATATTTATTTAATAACTTTCCGCGCGTATGTCGTTTATCTCGCAAAAACATTTACCTCTTTTTGCGCAGTTGTAAAACTATCCTATATCTTTCCCCGGTTCTCAAACTATTTCCATACCAAATTTTATCAAATCGGTCCAGTAGTTTTGGCGTGAAAGCGAGACAGACAGATAGACAGACAGAGTTACTTTCGCATATTTTATAATAATAGTATAGATAACAAATATCTTAAAAGTATTTTAAGAAAACATCAAATTAATACTTTAATAAAACACTTTTTAAAATATAAAAAATATATCCAGTGACAATTCCCCCTAATTTAAAAAAAAAAAAAAACTTATTATTAAATAGGATATCCGCAAAGTAATGCCTGAATTTATTCATTATTTGATGATATTTATATAACTTTAGTAGCAGTAGAACTCTTTGTGCGAGTTCGTCCGGGGAAGTACTGCCACCATTCCTATTTCTACCGCCAAGCAGTAATGTGCACATTACTGTGTTCCGGTATGAAGGGAATGGGTGCCGGTGAAATAACATGCACATGAGATTTAACAACTGTATATGTTAGGGTAATGGAAGCAGTGCAATTTGCCACTTGCGACAAAATGCAACCATAATAGGCAGAGGTAACCGCCTAACACCAGGTGGACTTTAAGCTTGTTCCACCACGATGTCGTAATAGTTATGATACAAGTGAGCTAAACTTATTTTTGCTCTTTGTACACGAGGCTGTGGGTTGCAGCCCGAGCCGTAGGCGAGGGCATAAATCAGTCGAGTGTATAAGTAATGAGAAAGTTGCTTACAAGTTTCATACGCACTTTTACAACACCCTTGCGAGCAATGACAGTTTCAAAAGGAGAAGACGAGTGACACAAATATTAGACTGGTCCAACGAAAGTGTGTCGGCCGACACACTTGCACCTTAGTTGCGGTTGAACCCTTGTGGTGAATGCTTGTGTTCTATTACATACTCAAAAACGCATCAAAATGCCTTCCTGTGTTTTTAAAAAATATTTTTCAATCACTCCGGAAAGAAAAATAAATCTCAAGGAATTACTTTTCACGACTATTATGGTAATAATGGACTATTTATGGTAATAAACGTTATTTTGTGAAAATTACAATATCAAACAATAATAATTTACTTCGCCATATTTGAAAGAGAAAGATAGACAATACCTCTATCATGTCATGAACTACGTCTGACGATCTTAGTATTCGGTGATTCGTTCGGTTCCGAGCTCCGACATGTCTCTGTCTCGCTTGAACGAAGGTTCATGCGCCTCACTCTATCCTTGTCATACGAGTGCCGTGTCGTTACAGTCGGGAAGTTTCGGAAGTGAGTACTCGAGTGTCGAGCCGGCCCGAAGAGCCGAGCGGAACCTAGGTTTATTATTGCTATGTTGGAGCGTCACTCGTCTTCTCCTTTTGAAACTGTCATTGCTTGCGAGGAAGAAAAAAATATATTGCAGAAAAATGCGATACAAACAACATAAGAAAAATATGGAAAATAACGCGCAATTTTTTTTTTTGCGCGCGGCATATGTATTTTCGTTGATTACATATATTTAGCCTTAAACCTCTTTGTTGTTACAAATCTGTACTACCTGGTTAAATTGAAAATGCTCTGTTTACTCACATATAATTTGCAGTTAGGAATAGGGCTGCCATCCGTCCGGGTTTCCCCGGATTTGTCCTAGTTTAGAGGGCGTCCGGTACGGGTTTTCAAAAATAGTGTCCGGGTATTACCCGGATTGATTGAAATATAAGCAATTGATTGAAACACAGGCGCTGCATATATGCATATTCACTCGTAAGCTGCATACGAGTTAAGAGCAAGCAGTCAAAAATAATTCCCACGCTAGCTCCGCCCATGCGGCGCAACGATCCCCGCTGCACCGAACGAGGCGATGTGCAGCAGCGGCGCACGCGTCTCGCTTATAAACATATTTGTATACTTGATATTAGATTCGCGAACACAGATACCATTGAGACGATTTCAACTTTTTTTATAATCTTATTCATGTGACGAATATCGATATATAAAGTAACTTTGTATATACTGCAATTGTTGTTGTGTCGCAGTCTCCGTGTTTATAGAAAAAAACATACTGCACCAAACCAACATAAGTGAGACAAGGGTCGGAATATGATGGTGGTACATAACAGCCCAAACGGCACGATATATATTGATAAATGGGGTGTTTTTAAATTCTCCGTAGTAACGAAAGTAATGTTACTTGGCATCCGCGTGGACGATAATTTATGAATGAATCAACATTGTTCTCAGTATCTTGGAATGTGATTAATCAGATTACATGTTACACATCATTAGAATGAAGTAAAATACCATCAAATTGAATGAGCAAAATATTATATTATATTCGGTGAATATGGGTACAATTGACCTGAAATAAATGGATTTGATTTGATTTCATTAAATGTTAGTTGTGGGCAATATATTTTACCACGACTCGTCATACAAATATGAATTATAGTTTTTCATAACTGTGCTACTGTACACGTTCCCATAATAATATAATGCAGGTTGTTTTTTTTATTGCTATCATATAATTTTTGACTATTAATTACTTATGTTGAAAATATGTTCGTAATTCGTATACATCCTATTTCGTTTAATTTTTCAGTTACAGTGGTTAACAGAAAGGTGTTATTTTACTACCACTCTGCTTTCATATACCAACTATGGTAAAAATCAGACCAACCAGATATATATCTAGCCACTTCTAAACAGCAGGATAAGATTTTTTTTTTACCAAACTTGCAGAAGAGTCTACATACGCAATTGTAAGGGCCTTAAACTTTGGGATATTTTATGAAAAAAACACACAGCTGCAGAAACATTGTAGGGAACATGTTATACAGGCTTTTTTAATGAAACATGGCAGACAAGTGAGAGGTACTGGAACAGGTGACTAAATTAGACTTTAAAATAAAAATAGTGGATTCTTAGATTGATAGTAAGTGGTATAGTCTACAGAGGTTACCGACAAATTAAGTTAAGATGTATATAAATTAACAAAAAATCATTTATAAAATAAAAAATATATTGTTTACAATTTATACAGTTTTAATGATATGCAAAAGTGTGCGTGAGAAATAACGAGTATCGGAAACGGAAAGTCAAGTTTTTTTTCAAGTTTGCAGTCCCCGTGACCACGATCACTGCAAAGTGTTTGAAACGTCAGGACAAAAATAATGATAAATATACGAGATTTAAACCGTTTAATGTTGTTTAATTACTATGTGTAACAATCGCGAAAACCTAAGACAACATTAAGTTAAGAGCCCTTATTCCAGCAAAGCCATTTTACAGCCCTTTTCTCAAGGCTGGTGCGGCTAAAGTATAAAAGTTTTTGTTTTTTAAATGATGCAGGAAGAAAGTTTATTGTTTTTGTAATTGAGTGCATTAGCCAAAACAATCTCTCGGTATGATGTCGCTACCCTTCTATATTTCTAAATATGATTACAAGCACTATCGCGTGCTAAGCGAAATCATATCAAACAAATTATTGGAGTACAAAATTTTATGCCCAAGGTGGGAATCGAACCCGCGTCCTCCGATATCGCGTTCGATTCCCGCCTTGGGCATAAAATTTTGTACTCCAATAATTTGTTTGATATGATTTCGCTTAGCACGCGATAGTGTTTGAAAAAACACTTCTTTCGATCAGATGAAGTCTAGTAGTCTGGTTGATGGCCGCGCACCGTCCCCTATGATGGTTAAAGTAATACAATTGGAGCACAAAGTTTCGGCAGAAATGCCAATGTCCAGGTGGCTGAGATGGTGTTAAGCATCCGACGCGATATCGGAGGACGCGGGTTCGATTCCCGCCTTGGGCATAAAATTTTGTACTCCAATAATTTGTTTGATATGTATCTATCTATCTAAAGCCGTTCCGCCAACAGGGCAGTTATACAAATATAATGAACCAAGGTATGCATGCACAAAGCAGGTATACAAACTACAAAACTAAGTTATTTGCCTATATGTATACAATTATGGTTAGAAGGACATAATCAAATATAGATACCTACATAGTAGTTCATTTAAATGTTACAATTTAAGGACCGAATATTGCAATTCCTAGAGGGCGCAATTTTACTTTTGAGACAAATCTAAGTTTGTGGGGTCGCCACCCTTGTGCCCCGGCCACCATCTTGATAAAAGGGGTGAAAACACTTATTTCGCGATATCTCGGAAACGATGTGTCCTACAAAAAATTCCACTGCACATAATTTGTTGCAAATTATTTTTCTACAAATATGTTATTATAACTTTTTGCCCTAAATTAAAAATTTAAGAAGTTATAAGCAAAAAAGTGAGAAAATTTTCATATTTTTTTCTTGCTCTATAACTTTTTTTTCTTATTTTACAATATAATACCTCAGACCAACATTTTTGATTATCTTTTGAGGATTTTTTTATTTTATTTCAATTCATTTAACACACTGTTACAGCGCTCCAAAGTTGACCAGGTTCGTCAATGCTCATGAGAATCCGGTCAAAAAGAAATGTTTAACTTATTATATTTTTTATTGTAAATATATTCTTAAAAAAAATTGTTGAATTCGTACAAATTTACTTCTTCATTCCTGTTTTCCTTACCATAGAACTTACTAAATTTAACTTACGGAAGGATAAGCAGGTAGAAAAGGTCTGAGTAACCGTTTGGGTTCAAAGGAACATCTGCCTGCTACGACTATTATTATTATACGTAGGCTTAGCTGTTTCTTCTATCTCATTTTATTCTCTTAGTTGTGCTACATTTTTTGCAACGTGTAAACGTATTGAAAATTGTGGATATTATTTTCAGTTTTATCAATAAACCTGCGAGTTTCGTAAAAAATCCTGAGCAGATCATCTACGAGATTGTTCTAGGGTATTTTTTTTGTAAAATGTATAAAAAAGTTATGGAACAAAAAAATTTATTATTGCTTATAACTTCTTTGATATTTAATTTAGGGCAAAAAATTATATTAATATGTTTGTGGGCAACACAATTTGCTACAAATTATGTTCTTACAATTTTTTTATAAAACGCATAGTTTCTGAGATATTGCAAAATACGTGTTTTCACCCCTTTTTCCAAGATGGCGGCCGGGGGACAAGGGTGGCGACCCCACAAACTTGAGGTTAAGCTTCTTCAGACCCCCACATATAAAAAGATGTCCCAAAAATAAATTGCGTGCTCTAAAAATGCAAAGCTCATGTAACTTTTTAATGGACTATAGTTATAGTTAGTCAATGAGTAGATACCTCAAGGTTTATTATTAGGTTCATTTAAGTCTACTTTGTTTGTAAACAGTAAAGATGAGAAATGAATTTACAAAGTTACATAACATTCCACATTATTTATCAAAAATAAATAACACTGCAAAAAGGATCAAAATGTTTTATTCCATGCGACATCGTCGTTGACCGCTCGATCCTTGCTAACGGTGTGCCCGTTTGCGCCGTGCTTCAATAAATGCCTAAACTTGACCGATCGCGCAAAGCGTAGAGGCTCTTAAGTCTTCTTTTTATGGCGGGAGGAAGTACTGAAGGATTTGCACTTTGATGTTGCAAGTCACCCTCGACAGCCTCCTCTTGATTTTTTTTTTCTAGAAGTATCCGCAAATTCTTGATCCCGATCATTCTTTTCTTTGGGTGGCGGGGATCGACCAGCTCAGGAAGAAGGCAGTCCATATAGAATATGACTAGTTTTGTCTCCATTTTTTTCCCTCCAAAATTCTTCATCTTTTTGTAGAATTTCTATTTTTAATTTTTTGTCTCCATACTACACGGCAAATAAGCATTTAGTTTTGCTCGATTTTATTTATAATATGTGGTAACAGATATTTATGACTAAAATTAACATATTTAAATAAAAAAAAAAAAAAAAATTACTACAAACTAATCCAATATTCCGCTACCATTAGGCAGTGTTCCCAAAATGCTGGCCGCATTGCCACGTTGTATGGCAATGCTTATCCTTTGTCCAAAGTATATGCCAGCATTTTGGTCACAAGTAGCGTCGACTAGACGTTTTGAGACGTCTTTGAATAATAGTTTGGCGCTCGGTCCCCACGGTCCCAGCGTTTCGACCCCAAAAGGCACAAACATGTAACAACTACTGAGATTACTATATTTGCGCCTTTTGAGGCCTTCTGCTAGTTCAGCCGACGCACCGGCCACTTTTTGGGTAGCAGGAATATGAGAAGGTGCTAAGGTATCGACACAGGTAGCGTCCCATACCAGAGGCCTTCCCATCCTCCACGGAACCAAAGTCATGCCGTCCGGCCTTTTACCATCGCCACGTACAAGGCCTAAGCATTTAGTTATATTACAAATGTGCATTTAGCCTTCAGTTTGATAATATCAATCAAATTTTTGATTGATATATATACCTGCAAAATACATTTTACAGACAATCCGTTACCTGAAGCCTTCAGAAAAGCAACTGTACATTTCTGTTTGTCCGACAATCAATTTCGCACAATTTGTTAGAATGTGTAGATAGAATTTGTTAAAGGTAGAAGTAAGGATAAATGTCGGGAGAGCAGTCGAATGACACCTGTCAAAAATCCAAAATGGCGATTTCAAGACGGCCACCATACAAACTGCTCCGCCCCTGCTGAAGCTCGGCCTTCAGAAAGGGGGTGTTGTGAATATGAATAAATGAATTTAAATACATAAATTCAGATAATTTTCACGTCAGATTTTTTGCACGTCAAGAGTAAAACATCGCTCTTTACCATCTATCTAATACCCTAACTAATAACCGAAAAGGGGGCAAAGGCGAGTATAATACATATCAACGATGGCATACGCAAAGGCATATTGCTTCAGATAGGAGGCCGGCCATAAAATTTAAGTCTTACTCCGCACAATTATGTCAATGCGTTGTCTTTTGTGAAGGTACTCAGAAAAAATATATTGTTTATACCGACCCTACAGAGGTGTGACAAGTGCAGGGCGATAATAATGTAAAGTTTTTTTTTTCAGTGTAAAAAGCATGATAGCTCGGTGGCTTTGGCTATGGACTGCCGCGCAGCAGGTCCATGGTTCGAATCCCGCCGCTGGCTTGAGCTTCACCGCATGGTGGAAGGGCATTTTAGCAAATGCCCGCCTGGCTAGCGACCACCCTCAAGTGGAAAATCTGTCGCCAAGCACCTAACGGTGTGTTCCGGCAGCTGTCCTTGAGAGCCAGTAATTCTAGGTTAAGCCTGTTAACACCTTCGACCACATCATCACATACCATCAGGTGAGATTGTGGTTAAAGGCTTACCTATCAGCAATAAAAAAAAAATGTATATATACATTTATACGATTTTGTTATTTAAGTTTACCTGCTGCTCTGCTATGGATAGGTCAAAATATTTTTTTGCCTAATATAGGTATTATAATATTTAAATAATATATTTCGTTTACGAAATTTCCTGTGAATAAAATGTGCAAATTTAGTAATACTTTATTCAAAGATTACTCACTTATTTTCATATAGTGGAAGAACACAGTCTAAATTTATTATATGAGATGGCGACTCCGACAGTTCTCCCTGTTCCGAGTGATCTCGGACTTTGACTGATTTATTATTTTTTTTCCTGAGAAAGAAGGTGCATTTTATGAGCACAGTCTATTTTATTATATATATGTACAGAATCTATTTATTCCACTCTATTATATTTGTATAAATCGTTACTTATATGTACATGTCTAAGTGATAAAATGTATATTTAAAAGTACCTATGCAGGTGACTTTGTAGATAATCTCTTGAATATATACCTACTTGCCTGATTCTGAATATTCTTTCATTGATATAAATCTACATTTAGTCTTGAGGGACATGAACAATGTTCGATGTTTTATTGCGATATACCCACCAAACCAAATGCTTTGATTTGCTACGCTTGTGTTATTATTATTTAGCAACACTCAACTCCATTTACGGTTGAACGGCAGCTGTACTTTAGAGCCAGATAATTTTAGTTATCACCTGTTTGGTACCTTCTACCACATCACTTACCATCAGGTGAGACCATAACTATACATTACCAGATATTATTATAGTATCCAACTAATCGTACTTAGATTAGTACGACATTTAGTTATTTTATAGCTCCATTACAGTACTATAGGAACCTAGTAGGTATAGAATCTCTTAGTTCGATAGAGATAATATGTTTCATGAATAGAATAAACACCGAAACACAAACGAATATTAAATTTGCATAGGTAAAAATAAACTGAAATATTATACGCTCTCTCATAATTCTTGCAAAGTCTTTGTATCGACTCTTCTGCTTCGTTTTTTATTTTTTAGTTATCTTTATTTCCCATATTGATTGATATACCTACCAAGATACGTATTTATACTGCACAGCACAGGTGATAGCGCGCGAGCGATAGGTCCACGTCCAACGGCGCACAGCGCGGCACTGAAGGACAGCTCTTACGCATTGATTTTATTTCGTAATCCTAAGCTAATAAGGTTGAATATCGAATCTTCCGATTGACCGTAATCCTGCACAGAACTAAAGGTCGTAAGTCTAAAACACTAATTAATTTATTATGACAATACTAATTACTCTAGGTAAATTTTACTTATACAGCGGATAATAAACTACATTTCCTTTCTATGTGTGTTTATTATTAATATGTAACTGATGTAGTTTCCAAGAAAACTCCAATAATTTAAAGAAAAGGCTTCATTTTGAAAAATTAAAACTATCGAGTAAATTTCTTTCAAATGTGTTTCTGACTGTACAACTGATAGAAAAAGGTTTGAAATATCAAATATTTAAGTTTTCGTGTTGATTGCATATTTCAGTTGCTTAAAAAAACTAGTCGAATGTGAGTATTTTTTCCGCAGCCTCGTCTTAACTCCAGCGCTGCAAAATCTACAACAACAGAACGTTCCCAGCCGCGCGCCGGCCCCCACCATAAAAAACTGCCGCCGGCCCCGATCATTCACTCACGGTGTGGGCATTTTGGCGTATTTGGCGCTAGATCTAGAATATTTCTAGGGTGTTTAGCGCTTTTTCTCATGACCGTACGCTAAAAACATCTAGTACAATCTAGTGGAAAACATGATAATCTTGATATTAGTTGGCAACTCTTACATACATTATTACTTACATTGTGAGTTTATTCGCTAGTCTGGCGGCAATGGACGAACGAGAAAAACTCACTAAAAACATACGGTTTCTTCTCTGATCGAAATAAAGTATAAATTTAAGGACCTGAGTTGCTTTGACTTTAAAATTCCTGTTAGAAAAGAAAGATCATTTGACAAAATTTTTAACATCTGAAAAATACCGAAATAAGTAAAAAGATTTTAATATTTTTATGTTTGCAATTACGCATGCTTTTCGGATTACATTCCAAAATTACAAAAATACGGAAGGAAAAATTATAGTCATGTGCGGGATCCGAACCCGCGTCATCCACCCTTTTAGCCGGGGTATGCTCTAACCTACTGAGCTAACACGACAATAAGCATTGTGATAATGGTCATGTTAGCTCAGTCGGTCAGATCAGAGCATACCCCGGCTAAAAGGGGTGGATGACGCGGGACCGCACACGACTATTATTTTTACTCTCGTATATTTGTAATTTTGTAAAGTATAAAGATCTCGAGCTCGTCAAAATTTAAACTTGTTACTTTTAATTTAAACAAAAAAAAGATAAACGTTTTGTGTACTTAATCTACGTAACCAAAACAGACGACTTCAAAAATGTTGATACTATTGTAGTTTTTAGTTTCTAACTAGGTACTAATAGTTATTTGATTATTTATTAATCCAAACATTATAATTTATTTCTAATTTGATGCCAAATAACACTGCTCCTCATTATTTTTATCACCAGATTGTCTCAGAAAGAAAAGAGTGAATAATTATTTTTGTAGCACTGTAGTTTTTCGGCCAATAAGCTGTAGGTATAAATGAAAAAAATAGGTATGAACTTTGTTTTCATGGGTGTCCGGAGAAAAAAACAATTTCACCCAAATGTCCGGGTTTTTTTAAGATTTTGTCCGGTATCGGTGGTGTAGGTGATGGCAGCCCTAGTTAGGTACCAACTTAACTTTGTAGGGATAATTCTACTACGCACTAGTGTATAATATTATTATGCACGAGGGTGTAATAGTTCGGTTTATGGCCCTAAAAACGATATAATAACACTCACTGTACGAGCAAGGGTGTTGAAAAATATTTTTCCCATATTAATCTACGCATTAGTAATCTACGCATTAATTTAGGGATAATTTCAGTAAGTTGCGTATGTATTTATTTTATAACTAATTGGATCTGCTTTGTCATCTAAGTACATTTTATAAAATATAAGATTTACGTGTTGTATAAATACCGGCAACTACATTTTTTCGTATGAATGTTATATAAAATAACTTCTAAACCTATACGTTAATAAAATTTCAAAGTTGTTTCTATAATACTCAGCATTTTGTAAACGAAATTTTGTGAAACGAATGAATACTAAGCATTCAATTTGATGCTTGTATACAGTAAATTAACATTCTTGAAACTAGAATTAAATATGTACAAGTTAAATACTTATCAGTTTTATTTGCAGTACCTAAATACCTAATACAACAATAAGTTAAAAATTCAATAAATTACATTAAAAGACATAATTTTCTTTTTTGCAAAATTTCTTTAGTTAGTACGAAATTTCAGGCAGCGAAACCTACATGTTTGAGCTACTGAAGTAAAAAATATATTAGTATTATGATTACTGTACCTTTCAACTAAAATAAAAAATGTTTTTATCAACAAGTAATAATAATTGAATTAATTCGTTTATTCACAAAATTGTTAAACAGATACAGCAGATCTAACACTTTAAATAATATATTACCATTAACATCCTACCACAACACTGTAGTGCCAATTGTAAGTTATACGTTATAGAAATTAGTATATATATAACGCCTTCTGAAGAACTTCTATCTTATACTGGGATTCCGAAGACGCCTTCCGGATTATGACAAGCCCCGCCTATTATTAGACAGATTTAAGAGCGAAAATTATTAGTAAAAATGTAAAAATATTAGTATTTTCTTTATTAAATCTATCCTGTAACACGTATCTTGAAGTTTGCTATTCAAATGCATTTTGTTAGTTATAGTAGAATAGATTTAGCACCCCAACTATTTGAAAATATTGAAGTACCGAGATTTCAATTTTTTTTTATGTGTATCATATTCCTTAGGTACTAACCTTATCTTCGTACCAATTCTTTAAGTTGGTACGAATATTTTCATGTCTTTCTACAGTAATAAAAAATTAGGATAATTATAGTAAACGTTATTTGCGGCCACTAAAACATTCTAAGTACTAGTCGAATCGAAAATCAACTTCGTTTGCCCGCAAAAATGATCAGGCAATAATAAGAAAGGCAAGAATTGTATGAGTTCGAATCAATAGACGGGAAGTCTATTGATTCGAACTCATAAAATTCTTCCTTAAAAGAAGACGCGCGGTGTGACCTCTAAATGTGAAAAAACGAGTGACCTCTAAATGTAAAAAAATCTATTGGTTTTACCTTTCGCCTTAAGGTGTAAGAAAAATTTACAAGTAGCCACAAAGTATTTTTTTTATATTTTATTTTAAGCCTTTTAATGAATTAGGCAAACATCTAAATACACATTATGGTAAAAAGCTAGATCCCATCGATAGATAAAATCTACGCATTATATTCGAAAGTAGGTAAATGTCAATATTTACTCTGCAGATTCGGACTTTTGCAGTATAATAAGTAGGTATAGAAGATAAAACATAATTATTAGACAATCAGGTATGAAGGTGCGAGTATCCATGTTGCTTAATATAAGACAGGGAATAATTATTAAATTTACTGGCCCCACATAAATCTGTTGTAATTGTTGTATAAACGTTATTTTGGGTAACATAAAAATGTATACGTTAAAAAGTTTTCAGAGTTATATTATAAGCATTTTGACAATCCAATTTCGAGCATAATACTTTTACAAAGGAGACTGACTACCTAGACCGGCCACAAGTTCTGTTAGAAATGAAAATGCATTTATTTTTTTATGAAGTAATGTAATATAACTATAGCTTCTATGTGCTTATTTACTAAAGTCTGAACAAAACTAAAATAAAATTATCTATTCGAAATGGCCATCTTTGGCTATTACACACTTTACACATGCCTAATGGCCTGTGTAAACCACACTGGTCACGCATCTATGGATTTACGCACTGTTTCCATGGGAAGTTTCGATACTGCTTGCTCCAGAGTTTTTTTAGAGAATCAATGTCCCCGTGTTGTTTAGAGCATGCTGACCATAATTTGTAGTCTAAAGGAGGAGGTCTGTGCTAGATGAGGGTCAGTCTTCAGCTCTTAAAAAGTCTGGAAAGTTGGTTTCAATCATGGCTTGGGTAGTTCGTGCCTTTCGACCAGATGCAGTCTTGCTGGAAAGTACTCGTTACATTTTTAAAAAGGGTATTGCTGTGAGGTCACATCAGGATACAAGACTGTCTCTTAATTATTATTTTTTTATGCCTGTTAGATTTTATACGCCTTTGACCACTCTCACCTGATGGTAAGTGATGATGTAGTCGAAGATGTTGTTCAGGCTAACCTAGAATTACTCGCTCTCATGGACAGCTGCCGGAACACACCGTTAGGTGCTTGGCGACAGATGTTCTACTGGAGGGTAGTAGCTAGACAGGCAGACATTCGCAAAATGCCCTACCACTATGCTATAACGACTGCCATCGGAAGACAACAACCGGGATCGACGGCTTAACGTGCCTTCTGAAGCACGGAAGCGATCAGTAGTAATGTCACCAGCGGTCACCCATCCAACTCATGACCGCGGTGGGCGTTGCTTAACTTTGCTGATCGGTTAAGAACAGGCAGACTTCGCTACGAGCGCTTCAAACTTCTTCATGAAACACTTTGACTGAAGTTTTCACTCATTTTTTCACATATAGCTTTGTGACTTCTTTATAAAAACACGCCCAACCGAACCATCACTGATGCAGGATTATGACCAAGTTGTACCTTTCCAACCACTAGAAGACAGCTTCTTTAGAACTGTGAGCTGATACTTTATCATTTTGCTTATGGTAGTGTTCTTCAATATTGAACATTTTTTCATTGGTAAAGAGGATATTTCTGTGTCCTTAACCTGCGTATCGCGACAAAAGGCGTTTTTATAGAACCTCTCTCTTTATTTGTATAGATTGATTTAGGGCATGTCATATATATCGACGATAAGCACCGCCTTCAGGTCTTGTTTTATAATACCTGACAGAGTTTCAGCGGGAATCTTCATTTCTCACTATAAGATGTTTTGCTTCCTATTGGGATTTAGACAAATTCTGACTTTAACAGCATTAACAGCCTTTGTAGTTCTAACAGCACGCGGCCGCTTCGATCTTTTAAGGTCTTAGACAAAGGAAGTATTGTTGTATCGTTGACAGTACGATATACGAACAAACGGCTATTGAATCAACAAGCTTTTGAAGTGTCTGGAATATGACCGACAGCCCCATACTTTGTGCAATGCGATCACTGCAATCCTATTTTCTTTAACACTCCTTTCCATTTTGTTATTTGGTAATTAACACGAAAAAATAAGAAATTCGCGCGAAATCGAAATTAATTTTTAAAATAATAAAAGCGATGCTTATTCTAAATAATTAATGAGTTGAGTTTTTTTTTATGTAACATATTTATGGCCAGACTAGTTTCACAGTCTGGCCATATATATGTTTAATAGTTAAAAGTAGAGATTATTTGTTTGATCTGTATTGCAGGAAGAATTTGACATCCTGCAAGCAGTTTCGTGATTATGTTAGGAGCTATTCAAAAATGTTTAAGTCTGTTTGCTTGTGTGCTAAATATCTTTTTACTAGAAACAAAATTAGCAAGTCTAAAAATAAAATAAAAACCATTTGGAAGACTATAAATACTGAGACCGGTAAAAATAAACCTAGAGATTCTACATATGTCTTAAATGTTGACAAAAATCAAATATCTGATCCAATACAAGTGGCAAATATATTTGACAATTTTTTTTCTAACTTACCCCTAGAAGTCACTAAGTCATTAGATGCATGTCCCGAAGTAGCTGAAACTCTATTAATACATAATTTCCCCTGCAAATCACCGGACTTTTCTTTCAGACACACAACAATAATTGAAATTATAAAGACATTTAAAAATTTAAACATTAAGAGCACCGAAGACTTGTGGGGTATGTCAGTTAAAATGGCAGAGTCTATAATATGCATTATTGCACCATATTTAAAAACAATATTCAATATTTGTGTTGATAAAGGAAACTTCCCCGACTTAATTAAACAAAGTAAAATCACTCCAATTCTGAAGTCGGGGGCTACATCTGTCCCTTGCAATTACAGACCTATTTATATCTTACCTGTTCTGAGTAAAGTATTCGAAAAAATTATGCTTAAACAACTTCTATCTCATTTTAATGAGCATAATATATTGAATGAGAATCAGTTTGGTTTCACAAAGAGCAGATCCACAACAGATGCAGGTGCTCAATTGATGTCACATATACTTAAAGCCTGGGAGAGTTCACAGGATGCTATTGCCGTATTCTGTGACCTTTCTAAGGCATTTGACTGTGTAGAGCACCACACTCTGATTCTAAAACTTTCACATTATGGTATTCGTGGAAAAGCTCTGGATCTTATAAAGTCATATCTGTCAGACAGGCTACAGAAGGTTAGAATAAATGGCAATACTACTTCCGGGTCTTTGGTAAGAATAGGAGTACCACAAGGATCAATTTTAGGACCTTTTCTGTTTCTAGCATATATAAATGATCTGCCTTGCATGGTTAAAATTTTCTGCGATATAGTTTTATTCGCAGATGATACCTCCCTGATTTTTAAAGTAGATAGGAGTGATAGTGAACTTATTCATGTAAATAATGTGTTATCTATAATCTCTAAGTGGTTCGCGGCTAATAATCTTCTCTTAAATTCAAAAAAGACCAAATGTTTAAAGTTTTACTTTAGCTACTGCTAGGCTCGTTTATTTCGCGTACTTCCACAGTATGTCTTATGGTGTATTGCTGTGGGGAGCTGCTGCTGAGATAGAGACAATCTTTATCTTACAAAAGCGTGCAATTCGAGCCATATATGAAATGGATCCTAGGGAATCCCTGAGAGATCTTTTTAAATAAATTCATATTCTAACTTTACCAAGTCTATATATATTTGAAAATATTATGTATGTTCGTAAAAAATTGAGCAAATTTAAATCAAACAGTGACAATCACGATTATAACACTAGGAATAAAGATAAAATAGCGGTGCCAGGTTTTAGATTAGCAAAGACAAATAAAAGGTCCTTCTTAGGCAATTGTCTGCGGCAACGCTCACAGAAAGAAAATTCAAGTTGCATGTGAAGAATATTTTGATAAAGAAATCTTATTACACAGTTTGTGATTACTTGAACGACAAAAATGCTTCGACTGGTTCGCCTCTACCAAGCTAGCGCCTGTCACCTACGTAATGTAAATTAAGTATTGTAATAATTTTACTATATAGTATGTACTTAACACATTGTTAAAAAACGTTTAAAAGTATGGCCCCGAGTTTCTTGCCCGTTCTGCTCGCAGTGGCTCTATAATTTTTGTTTGCTGGACGTGGCAGTACAATGTAGTATATTTCAATATATAAATTTGTAATTGACCTTCATAAGAGCATCGTAGACACCTAAATTGATTAAATGATTTTGACTTTGACTTTGAGTGAATATAACAAACTTATATCAAGATTCTTATACTTTGGACAAATTATTATAAATTTTCATTGTTGGTATTGATTGAGATGCCATTTATTCGCATTAATTTTCAAAGCAAGAAGACTATGTCAGGTGTGAAAACATAGGACAGATTTTGTAGGATAAATATGTATTAGAAGCTCGTTTCTACAAGTTTCTCACAGTTGAAAAACCTAGCTACTAAGCTATCGGGAATAATTGCACCTGAACGTATAAAGCTTGCATTCGACTAGATATGATTATTTAATTTAGTTGACTTATATCCGATACCAATTGACTGCTTATTTTCAGAACCAGAAAAGTATGAAAGATGCTGAAATATTTGCGCTATCGTGTGTTACCCTGTACATCCGAGCTTTTGTATTATATTAAGTATCAGAAGCTCGTTTCTACAGGTATCTCACGGTTGGAAGATCTCACTACAGAACAATCAAGAATGAAGCTACGAAATATCCATGTCGATTGATATTAGACAGTAAGTAGTAACTTATTTGCTTTTTATGTATAAATTATTTAATCTGCTTTATTATTTTTGTGATTTCAATAAGAAGTTGGATATACCTGCTGATTAATATAAGGTGGATATTAATTCATCGACAATACTGCGGGGGTGGTGTAGAATCGATAACGGAATGTGTTCCACTCATGTTTAATTTTGAAAAGATTGATCGCTATCAATCTTTGCAACTTGTAATTGAGAAATCACAAGTTGCAAAGATTGATAGCGACTCTAGTGAGTAAAATTGAATCGCTGAAAACACGCATAAGTGAGCAATCAGTGATTATATCAAAATTGAATTCACAAAGTGCAAATCATCCTACCCGCAAATCAACGACGCCCGCCCCGTGTACCACGAGCACAGTTCCGGCAGCGACAGCTCCGCGACAGTTACGCAGCGCCCGCATTAACGCATCGCGTGCTATAGCGGATCTATTGACCGGTACCAAGAAACCCAGCAATGGATGTACGCCTACAACATTAACGCCTAAAATCAGAACTCCAATTGTAAATGAAGTAGCGGCTACCACCTCAAATACTTTAACTAAGACTGATAATGATGTTCTTAAGGTACCGAACCTCCCCATAATACTAGCAGGAGTCAATAATAAGCCAGAGGATGGAGATTTTGGAGAACAGTGGTCATTCGTCGGCCGACGGAACAAAATCATTAAGCCACCACGTACCATCACTGTTGGGACTGGGAGTGCTATTGACGTAGTACAAGCTGCAGAGAGAAGAAAATTTATTCAAGCCTGGTCATTCAAACCCGAGACTACACCGGCACAAGTTAAACAATTCCTAAAGAACATCATCGGAGCGCAGTATAGTGTTGAGAAGAGGACCATTAAATCAGAAATGCATGCCTCATTCGTAATTGGGATGCCTGAAGGTATTTATGAGAAAATGACCAACCCGAGTGCGTGGCCCCCTGGTTTGCGGTTCGCGGACTGGTTTCCCGCGCGACCCCGCGTGCAGCGGGGTGGCGAGCGAGCTCAGACCAGCGCATGACGACCCCCTCGCACAAGGAGGACACCCACGCCAATTTATTTCTTTGACTCGTGAAGATTCACAAAGACCCTTGATTATATGCCATCAAAACATGGCCTCGCTTGGCAAGAAATCGCAGCGCCTAGAAGTTCTTTTACATGACGAATTGAAATGCGACGCCTTGGCGCTGACAGAAAATTGGTTAAGCGATTCCAATTTAAAGTGTATTACGCTAGACGGATACACATTAGTATCCAGCTTCTGTAGAACTAAAGTAGCACACGGTGGTTCTTGTTTATTTGTTAAGAACGGCATGAAAGCCATTGAATGTGTAGAATTGACCGAGTTGTCAACAGAGAGATACTGTGAGTACTTAGTATAGATTTGCTGTGTGCGCAGAGTCTGTGGAAAATTTAGCGACATCTGTAATTAATATAATATCAAATAAATTTAAAACTTGCTTTCCATTCAAAAGAAAAAATATAAAAAAACAGTCATGGATTACGGAAGATCTGTTAGATTTAAAAAACCTGCTATCCGATACTATCAGATTACATGAAAATTACCCAGATGCACATGTTGCTTCATTTATTGAAAATCTTATATTACAATACGAAAATAATGTTAAAATCAACAAATTTAGGTACTATGAAAAACAGATACTCAGTAGCTCCAATTCACACAAGGCTATTTGGCGAGTTGTGAATACTGAAAGAGGTGTAACCTCCCGTACCTCTGTGAGCTTTACAGACGTCGCTATAGACTCCAACGGCACAAAGTTTCCTTCCAGGAAAGCGGCAGCTGATGCTATGAATGCGAGGTTCGAGGGTGCGGCCACAGCGTGCGGCGCGTTCGCCGCGGACTTGCCGCTGGTGGTGGCATCGCTTGCAGCTGCGCGTGCTCCCGCAGACCGCTCGCTACGGTTCACTAGGTTTACTGCAACTGAAGTATTCCGAATCGTGACTGTACGAATCCCCCGGAAGCACACAAAAGATATTTACGATATATCCATGGAACTTCTGTCAGCCGCTGCTGCCCGCTCGCTTCATGCCTAGCCGATCTGTTCAACCTCTGTATAGAGGCCGGCACTTACCCACAATCGCTGAAAGTGAGTAAGATATCTCCTCTATTTAAAGGAAAGGGTAAGCGAGAAAACATTGACGGCTATTGCCCCGTGTCCATAATTCCCGCTGTCGCAAAAGTTCTCGAAAACGGGATCAGCACTCGACTAACTGAGTTCTTAACGTAGACGGGCGCGTTATCAGATCGTCAATATGCGTACCGCTCTGGCCGTTCAACTAGCTCACTCACGCGTGAGGTTGTCCGCCACGTGCTGGAAGCGTGTGAACAAAAGCGACGCGTTGCAATCCTGTGCCGCGACCTGTCAATAGCTTTTGACGTCGCGGACCACAACGTCCTTTCTATCAAGCTCCAGCACTACGGCATCAGAGGCCCGGCTTGCTCTCTACTGACAGACCTCTTACAAAACCGGTGTCAAGTGGTGGTCGCTGACGGAGGTGACACAAAGTCCGATCCCCTGAGCACAGTGATGGGTGTAGCTCAGGGGTCATCGGTGTCTAACATTCTTTTCACGCTACTGCTTAATGACTTACCCGAGCAAATAACGGCTGGGGAAGTATTCATGTACGCGGATGACGTGGCAGTATTCGTCTGCGCCCAGTCCCTCGACGAGCTGGAGAAGCGGCTGAACGAGGCTGCCCACCAGGTGGCGCAGTGGTTTCAGTGGAATGGCCTAGTGCTAAATTTACAAAAAACTCATTTTATAAATTTTTCCATTTCGGGCCGACGGGTTCGAAGCTTATCAGTGTCGGTGAATACAACACCTATCGAACAAGTAGAGTCCACTTCCTTCTTGGGATTCCAAATAGACCGAACACTAACCTGGAGTACGCACATCGACAAACTGTGCGCTAAACTGGGCAGCGCTTGTTACGCGTTAGTAGATTATCTCGTGTAGTAACAGCCGATGTAGTGCGTACTTGTTACTTTGCGACTGTACATTCCCTCCTCCAGCACGGAGCAGAACTGTGGGCGCACACCGCCGACAGGGGGCGTGCGTTCCGCATGCAAAAGCGTGCTGTGAGAGCGATCGCAAAGGTTTCACGAACGACGTCGGTGAAATCATACTTCACTTCTCTGCGAATACTCACGCTGCCCTCGATCGTCATACTCCAGGTTGCTATGTTCGTTAGGCAAAACCTTGAAACGTTTAAAACTCGAGCGGACAACTACAGTGTAAGCTACAACACCCGCGGCGCCAGCAAACTCGCGGCGGTGCCCCGCAGACTCGCCAAGTCTGACAGGCTCACGCACATACTGGAGCCTGCAGTTTATAACCGCCTGCCTCAACATATCACGGACGCACCTAGTCTGGCGTCTTTTAAATTCGAAGTAAAGGCTTGGCTCGTCGAGAAGGCGTTCTATAATGTAGTGGAATTTTTACCTAAGTTAAGATAGGTATTATACAGTTAATTTAATTTTATTATCTATATTACTATATACAATGTAATTTACAATTTATCTAATTATTATTTCAAGCGATTTGTTTTAATTTGTTATGGGTTCAATTAATGTGTAATTAATTCAATTTTATATAATTTAATATGTATATTTTGGTATTGATTATTGTATTGTTACATTTCCTGCTCGACTTGTAAATTTGTATGTTTACCAATAAATTGATTATTGATTATTGATTAAGGCGCTCCTGGCCAGAAAACGCCATACAAGAATTAACTTTTCTCAAAGAAAAAACTCGGTTATTAACCAAAAAAAAATATATATTATTTTTAAGCATATTCTTGAGTTAATTCATAAATCTGATACACATAATAAATAACTTCACTCAATAGAAAAAAATCCTAAAGTTACCTCTATTTCGAATTTAAAAACGATTTTTGTCTCCCTTTTTACAAACCTTTAATTTTAAATTATTTTTTAATGCATTACTAATCAATAAAAGGAATTAAATCATAAATAAAAATGTTAAAAAGTTATCATGTTAATTTTATATGATTTTTTAACATGAATTCGTGGTATCAGAGCTCGCTCACTTGACCGCCAGTGCGCTCGCAGAGCTTGTCGACGTAGGACCTGTGTCAATTTTTGCGACCTACGCAGCGCCACACAGAAAAATATCAAAATGAATATCAAACACAACAAAATAAAACATGCTCTGGGCTAACTTTTAGAAAATCGACTCATTACGCTTATCTTGATGACTTCCTGATTGACGGTGTATGACAATAGATTTCGTAAGTAGTGAAAGTTAGTATGGTGAATGTTATAGTATGTGTGTTAATATTAGGAAAATGGTGTTTTTTTTACAAATAAATGGAACCGAGTTAAACATTGAAATCTTTGAAATAACTTGTCGAACTCGATAACGCGATGGTTCCAACGAACCTATTATCACAATATTATGCGCATGGTACCGACTTCAACAAGTTATTTTATAAATTTGGGTGTTGAAGTCGGTTCCATTTTTGGTATTATTTTAATGTTTAAATTTTTTTTAATTAATCTAGCTGAATGCCTATTATTTCGTACCCAGTGTCTAAGACAATGAAGTTAATAATAAAAGCCCAGTGTATAGGTACACACTGGGCTTTAATTATTAACTTCATTACTATTATATAATCAAAACTATGCTAGGTATCTTATTTTCATTATAGATTTACTCCACCCTTGTTTAGCTTTTATATGATAAAAATAATATAAATTATAAATTAGAAAGTTAGTATGTGTGTTGTTAACCGATTAAAAAAAATACCTAGAAATGGAACCGACTTCAACACCCAAAGTATAAAATAACTTGTTGAAGTCGGTACCGTGATAGTTCCAAAGTACCAATTATCACAATATTGTGCGTATGGAAAAAAATGGTACCAACTTCAACACCCAAAAGTACGAAATAACTCGTCGAACTCGGTACCATACGCACAATATTGTGATAATAGGTACTTTGGAACTATCATGGTACCAATAAATGCTATCACTAAAAAGTGACCCTTGCTACTCACGGGATCGATTGTGATTCATTGTAAACGACTATATTATCAAGATAGGTCAATATGTTTCAGTTATTGGAGTGTAACTCAAAAACGACTTGACCGATTTTGATAAAATTTAAATGAGACTAGTCGACAAGCATCATCTTTCAAACAAAAAATATTTTTTGAAATCTGTTCACCCAGTCAAGAGTTACGGAGGTAACAAACGTAAAAAGAAACAGACGAATCGAGAACCTCCTACTTTCTTGGAAGTTGGTTAAAAAAGGGGGAGGATCTCAATTTGTCCGTTTTTTATGTTTTACCTCAGAACTTTTTACTGGTGAACCGATTTTGATGATTTATTTTATTTGAATGTTGATGCTTGTCGTGTGATCCCATTTAAATTTCATTAAAATCGATCAAGCCGTTTTTTGAGTTACACTCCAATAACTGAAATGTTTTTTCCTATCTTGATGATATAGTCATTGCCAATGAATGACAATAAGTCGCGCAAGTAGCAAGGGACACTAAAACGTGTGAAGATTTTTTTTTACCGAACCTACTTCAACACCCAAAAGTGTGAAATAACTTGTCGAAGTCGGGACCATGCGCACAGTATTGTGATAATAGGTACTTTTGAACTATCACAGTACCGACTTCAACAAGTTATTTCGCACTTTTGAGTGTTGAAGTCAAGCCCTAGAAAGTTATCAAAAAACTTGTTCACATCACGGGTGCGACATCGCGTACCATGGTCGTGACGTGAGTTTCCATACAGCCGGATTTACGTTTTTTACCCATAATTCAATTTATATCCATCCAGTATTAAAAATCACTTAATGTTACATATTATTTCTATAATATTAAAAAATACTACTCAAATTTCCTAACAAAGCCAATATTATGCAATGTCTCAATATAAAAAAAATGTTTACCGAAAAATGAAACCAACATCAACACTCAAAAGTGTGAAATAACTTGTTGAAGTCGGGACCATGCGCACAATATTGTGATAATAGGTACTTTTGAGCTATCACAGTACCGACTTCAACAAGTTATTTCACACTTTTGAGTGTTGAAGTTTGTTCCATTTTTTGGTTTACATTTATTAAAACTTTTTTCAGTGATTCTTGCTACTTACTGGATCGATTGTCATTCACTGTCAAAGACTATATCATCAAAATAGGAAAATATTTTTCAGTTATTGGATAGTAATTCAAAAACGACTGATTTTAAAGAAATTGATACTTTTCGTTCGATATCATTTAAAAATCAAACGACGAGTATCAGCTTTTAAATAAAAAAAATTTTATCGAAATCAGTTCACCTTGTCAAAAGTTCTGAGATAACACACATAATGAAAATATGGGCGAATTGCGAGCCTCCTACTTTTTGAAATCGGTTAAAAAGCTTTGCTATTATGAACTGAATTTATTAGAAATATGTTAAAAACCTTACCTTACAATTTTCATAAACTATTTTTATATAGTAACTTAAAATTAATTTATTAATTTTTTATTCGTAATAACATTTTGATTTATTATAGTGCGCGTATAGACCCATTATATCTAAATATAGTATCTGTTGCCCTGTTTTATGACTTATTTTTTTTTTAGTTTTATGGCATATGGTTCTACTGTATCTTCAATAATAGACACTATCTGGCAAATTTTATTTTTATTTCTGGCCAATTTTGCTAGAAGGCACATATCTGCCTGAAGATGGTTGCCTTGATGAGCGATGATTATGAAGTAAGAATTTGAATTGAGCACTCTGTAAAGGACAGCTTTATGAAATTTATTACAATGGGGCTCCTGTCACAACCAAGACAATTGATACATATTTTTAGTTTCAAAAATGCTGCCTATAAGCGCTCAACTTAACACGTATCGTTTTGGATAATATCTTTTTTATTAAACTTGCAAAACAGTACATTAGAATGAGCTAAAATTATATCAAAAATATAGTGGAATTTGGTTTTATTTTAAACGAACGACATAATTCTTTGTTATTATGTTGAATACATGGTCTGAAAATAATAATTTAAAAAAACTTAACTAAAACTAAACGATTCTGTCTCGACCATGGGCCTTAGCATGTTCTATGAAAACCACGGTTGTGACGTCCATGGACCTGAAATGTTCGCACCATGCTATAACCACAAAGATTAAACAAAAATAGCCATCTTAAAACTATCACTAGATTAATTTTTATTAAACACACCATATTAATAATAATCTGCGTAGACATATTCATAAATACATATTTTAAGAGTCACGGTCTTGACAGCATAAGGGTACTCGTTTTACAAAATAACTAATATATAACTTATTCTTACGAAGTTATCAATCGACGCCATTAGTTAATAGGACAACTGTGACAGACAGACTTGTTACTGAGTTCTGGGAATCTCACATGACATGGTTGTGACATTTAATGTTTTCTTTTAATGAAGTATATATATATGTATATATAATTTTTGAAATATAATAATATTACCAAATTACCATTTGTGAATAGGTGCATTAAACGGCTTTCTCTATAATAAAAATATAATAGAACCTTAATATATTAATTTAATGTAGTTCTCACATTCCCATCTAAAATAACCGTAGGTACACAATGACCCTAATATCCTGTATAGATATATAAACACTACTGTACTGACCGAACCCCTACAGGACCCGATTATTTTTCCGGCGTATGTACCAATACACGACAAAAGTTAATTCAATTCTAAAATGTCACAGGTACTGACGTGATCTCCGTACGTAGGTAGGACTGTACTGTACCTTACCTGGAAAGCTAAAAGCGTGCGCGCGGCGCATCGCACACAACTTTGTGTCGCGTAAATGAATACGTCGCGCTCGAATAAAATACCTAAAGTCCGTGGAAAGCCTCGCCTTAAGCAAATATAAACATCCCAATAGGTGCCTAACTTATGACTTAGGTATCAATGAAGAATATAAAACACGCATCGAATTGAGAACTGCCTACTTTTCTAGAAGTTAAGTAGTAAATAAGTCTTCCAGTAGTAAAATACTGAGATTTATTTAATAACGTAATTTTAAATTTATGATATAGATATTTGCCAAAATAAATGGGCCACCTCAGTGCCTTTATAATTCACGGACGTATACCCAGTCTTTGGTAATTATTATAAGGACGATACGGTTTTTTAATATTGCAATACGCAAACCCTTTTTGTGTCCTGTTTTACCTTACAAAGGTTTAAAATAACGTATATATAATAATAACAAATACTTTTAAAAGTATCCTAAAAAACATTAAATAATATTTAAATAAAACACTTAAAAAAGCATAAAATTATATATCTAGTGACAATTCCGCCTAATTTTCCTGTTATCTACGTGACGTCATAAACATAGATATGATGAGAGCACGATCGAGACAGATCAGTCTCGATCGTGCGCTCGGTAAGTCAAGACCTCCTGAAGATGCTTCGTTTAGAAGCGAAACTAGTCGGGTATTCTTCCGGTTAGGCTGCGTAATGTTTATGACGTCACGTAGATAACAGGAAAATTAGGCGGAATTGTCACTAGATATATAATTTTATGCTTTTTTAAGTGTTTTATTTAAATATTATTTAATGTTTTTTAGGATACTTTTAAAAGTATTTGTTATTATTAAATATGGATTTCCGCAAAGTAACGCCTGAATCTATTCATTACCTAACGTATATATATTTGAAAATGTATATTAAAGTAATGGCAGCTGAAATAATCTCTATCATAATTAATTGAAAAGATCAGATTGAGGCACTAATTTTAAGGGTACGAACCACTATTTGAACGACGTTTACGCCTTCCTAGCTGATAAGCACATTGAAATTGGAAGTTAACTTTCGCATCGGGGCATTACTTAGTTGTTTTCTCCTTCAATTTTTCCCCATTGGGGCGGTATTTGAAGCTGCTGTAAAATCTGCCAAAATACACTTGCGCAGAGTTATTAGAGATACTATTCTCACATTTGAAGCGCTAGCAACTTTGTTTTGTAAGATTGAAGCTATGTTAAACTCTAGACCGTTGTGCCCGATCTCTACAGACCCTAATGACTTTGAAGCCCTTACGCCGGGCCATTTTTTTGATTGGTCAGCCACTTTTCGCCTTGTCTGAGTACCCTTATGTTGATGTGAGACCTAATCGTCTCTCGCGGTCTCTCGCGGTTCGCCAATTGACTCAGAGCTTTTGGAAACGCTGGCACTTGGAATATTTGCACATTCTCCAGCAACGCGTCAAGTGGACTGATAAAACCGATCCACCCGAAATTGGAGACCTCGTTTTGATTAAGTATCCTAAACTTCCGTCACTCATGTCGCGCAGGGGGTGCATCCTCAATCTTGTATCCGGTATTGATAGTGTCCCCCGATTTGCTGTGGTCTTGGTGGACGGTTCGGTGCTGAAGAGAGCGGTGGCAACTTTGGCACGATTGCCAATAGATTAGCTGACCGGTATTCCGGTCCGTGGAGGGTGCATGTTCGAAACGCAACTTACGGCGGGCAATCTACTCTTTGTTTTGACGTGCTCTCTTTGGAGCGAGTTTCTGTGGTTAGATTTTTTGGTGTTAATATATAACCTATTTGAATGACCGCGTTTTGAATTGCCGCGTGTTTGCTTTATGTGTTAAGAATATTTTTTTTGGTTGAAAAATCGCCCTTTTTGTGTTGTCACCGTGTGTGTTATTTGGATTGAAATAATTTGAAAAACATAGAACTTTACAAGTTTGTGAAGTGCAGTGTGTTGAACTATTACTAAACTGTTGTGTATTTGGAAACTTTGATATATAATCATCAACAGTTTTTTTTTGCTTAAAATTTGTTAAATTTTTTTTTTGGTTATATGGATGATCAAAATCTTATTATACTTTCTAAACTTAACTTCGTTATATCTAATACTCTGCAAACTTGCTTATGAAGTGGCTCTCCGCGGTGGGTCGCATACTGACTCTGTCCAAGACCTAAGGAAACAGATTGTGAAATTAGCCAAGGAAATGCTTTCAGTAGACATTTTAGAGTCACACTTAGACCCTGAGGTCGATATCACTGAACTTAGGGAGTCATTATCTAAAGCTAAAAATAACATAACACTCCTTAAATCTAAATTTGAGAAAAATCTGTTCCTTGGAACAGAAGTTTTGTTGAACCATATGTTCCCTAAGTTAATAAGAATAAGTGCGACCAATGGTGAAGATTATAGGGCCGTGTCTTCAAAATTAAATGCTCTTAACAAAGACCTACAAATATTAAAGCCAGCAATGCCAACCTCACAACCTTCTACTAGCAATCAATCTGAGAGACTCCTTTAGAGCAACCAGTTGTCTCTGTGACATGTGAGAGAATTACAATTCTCTCAGAAATACTAAAATTAAAATTTAATGGCAAAACTTGTGTCCGGGCCTTAATACAAAAAGTTGAGGAATATGTGCACTTTAGACACATTTCATATAAAAAAATTTTAACATACTCATGTGACATGTTCACCGATGAGGCTCTTCATTGGTTCCGTTGTGTGAGAGACAGTGTGAAATCATGGCAAGAACTTACTATTCTACTGAAATCAGACTTCAGCATCACTGATTGTGATTATAGTTTGTTGAGTGAAATAAGGTCCCGTACTCAGGGTGAGCGGGAAAATATTTTTTTTTTATGCCATATAGGTTAGCCTTTGACCACTATCTCACCTGATGGTAAGTGATGATGTGGTCGAAGATGTTGTTCAGGCTAACCTGGAATTACTGGCTCTCAAGGACAGCTGCCGGAACACACCGTTAGGTGTTTGGCAATAGATTTTCAACTTGAGAGTGGTAGCTAGCCAGGCGGGCATTCGCAAAATGCCCTACCACCATGCTGTAACGACTGCCATCCTAAGACAACAACCAGGACCGATGGCTTAACGTGTAATATTACCATTTATGCTGCAATTATGCATGGTATGTTCTCTCGACCCTTATCTGAAGAAGAAAAGCTTGAAATTCTCCTTCATAATATCAGACCAACTTATGCTAGTACATTAGCTGCTTGTCCTGAAAGAAAAACTGTAGATGCTCTTAAGGCAATTTGCAAAAAATTTAAAAATATTTTTTTAAATTTTTTGCTTTTGTCACAATTTCACGAACTCCCCAATGTACTTCACAAAGACTGGCTCCAGAATTTGCATATTCCAAAGCCAGCAGCTCCACTACACCCCAGTATCGCAGTAATAATAACCATAACTCTTTTAACAATAAAAGTTATAATAACTATAATTCTTTCAACAATAAAAATAATAATAACTTTAAAAACTATAATAGAGTGGCTGCTGTCCAGTGCAGAGTCGATATTACTTCGCTTGTCCTAGATGTAGGTCAAACTCTCATGACCTTTAAGTATTGCAAAGAACCAAAAACAATATTGTGTTTTGGCTGTGGCAAGAAGGACGTATGCCGACCTGACTGCACAGTTTGCAATCGCACTAATAACCAAGAAAATTTAAACTCAAAAAACTAGGCAATTCGAATCGCTGAGACGATTCAAGTCCAATATCTACTAGGCAGTCTGACTGGAAGGACTGGCTAAAAACTATTTCTAAATTTTGTTCTTGTTATTCTGTCTCGTCAATCCAAAATGAAAAACTTAATAGCTTACGCCCTTATGTAAATATATGTGTGCTATCTCACTCAATAATAGGTATCTTAGACACCGGTAGTAGTATAACAATTCTTAGTAATAATTCACATAAAAAATTTCTTGACTCGGGTTACCGACTTCACTCTTCCAGTCCTTTGCAACTTCTTGCAGCTGGAGGTCAAAACATGACCGCCCTAGGTTGTATGACCCTACCTTTAACCTTCCATACCAAGTGTCATGCCATGAACGTACATATCGTTCCTGAAGTTCAAAATGAACTTATACTAGGCATGGACTTTTGGAGAACTTTCGAGCTCTTCCGGGGTCATCTTGACGACTTCATTCTTAGTCACACTGATTACTGCCAACTGGCTAACGTCTCCCTTGACGACAAGCATCTGCATGCTTATGAATATCTTACTGTCGCTCAAAGGGAAATCGCTGACAACATGATAGCTCAATTCAGAGATAAAATATCTCTTATGAAGAACGAGGTCTGGGTCGAACATCTCTCATCACACACCATAGACACAGGTGATAATCCAATTCGTCAGAGATACTATAGAATGTCTCCAGAGTAGCAAAGACTGTTGTGCGAACGGTTAGACCAGATGCTTGCCGATGATGTGGTTGAACCCTGTGAAAGTCCTTGGTACTATTGGTTTCTAAGTACCTGACCAGCATTGACCTTTCCAAAAGTTTCTGGCAGACTTTGATAAGACCAGAGGATCGTTGTAAAACGGCTTTCTATATACCAAGCCGCGGTACATTTCAATGTAAATCGATGGCGTTCAGTTTAACTGGAGCCCCTGCTACGCAGCAGAGACTGGTAGATTCCCTGTTCTGCGGCCCAGAATTCGAAAACAAAACTGTTGTCTTTGTTGACGATATCATTTTTGCAACTTCCTCTTTTGATTCACACATCACCCTACTCAAAAGAATTCATGAGAAACTGAAACATGCAGGTCTTACCATAAACTTATCTAAAAGTCCATTTTTCAGAGAGAAATTGAAGCACTTGGGTTATGTAGTAGATTCTAACGGCCTACATGCCAACCCTGTTAAAGTAGCCCCTATAGTAAACTACCCCTGTCCCACAAATAGGAAAGAAGTACGCAGATTCATCGGTACTACCTCTTGGTACCGTAGGTTCATACCTAACTTCAGCTCCCTTGCAGCACCACTCAATAAACTTACTTCTCAAGGTAAGAAAACTCCTCTTTTTGTCTGGACAGAAGAAGCTAATGCAGCTTTCCTAAAGCTCAAGGACTGCTTGATCTCTTTACCAGTACTATCTCGTCCGGATTACACTCAACCTGGCGTGACTACAGCGTGGGTGCCGTCCTGACTCAGGTTATAAATAGTGATGAGAAAGTCATTGCTTATATGAGCAAATCACTGTCCGCACAAGATCGTAACTACAGCGCCACTGAGCGTGAAACTCTTGCCGTACTTATGGCTCTGGAACACTGGAGATGTTATCTTGATAACGGTCTCAAATTTCTAGTCTATACTGACCACGCTTCCCTAAAATGGTTCTTAAATCTTAGCAACCCTACTGGTCGATTGGCTAGGTGGGGAGTGCGTCTATCAGCTTTCAACTTTGAAGTAAAGTACAGGCGTGGCAAGGACAACGAAGTTCCAGATGCCCTTTCTAGAGCTGTGTTCTGTGCAGCAATCTCTGGTACCACTCAGACTCCTCTAATAACGTCTGACACATGGTATCTAAATATTTTAATGGTTGTAAAACTTCTCCAACATCTTATTTTAATTACAGAATATCTGATAATAAACTATACCGCTACATGAAACCACTTAACCCCTTGGCGCGAGAGTTCGAGTGTAACGAGGTCGTTCCTAGCGAATCTAGGAAGGACATCATAATAAAATGCCATTCAGAACCCACAGCTGCACACTTAGGTGTTTAACATTTTTATACAGCATACATATATGGCACCGTTTTACCAACTGAGTCAACGTCAATAGGGTTAGGAATGTGCAACGCATATAGCATATAGACTAAATTACTAAATAGATGATTTTGAATACATAAGAACAACAAAATTTAAAAGTGTTTAGAAGATACGATAATATTTGCATATTCACGATCTACCGTGCGGATCCGGCTTCTGTAGTATAATTAGTATCAGAAGCTCGTTTCTACAGGGTAGAAAATGAGTGCACTATCTCACGACTGGAAGACTTCGCTACTAAACTATGAAAAATGAAGACACAAGAATTGTCTTTAACTCGAAGATTTTCATAAATCTGTTACTAGATATACATTGCAAATGGCATAAATTGTTATGTTCCGGCAGCTGTCCTTGCGAGCCAGTAATTCAAAGTTAGCCTGAACAACAATTTCAGCTTCGACAATATATGAACAACAACAAAATTCGAAGCAAGAACAGTTTAGAGGATACGAAAATATTTGCACATTCATGATCTACCCTGTGGATCCGGGCTTTTGTAGTATAACTATATGAACAACAACAAAATTCGAAGCAAGAACAGTTTAGAGGATACGAAAATATTTGCACATTCCTGATCTTCCCTGTGGATCCGGGCTTTTGTAGTATAACTAGTATCAGAAGCTCATTTCTACAGGGTAGATCATGAGTGCGCTATCTCACGGCTGGAAGATCTCGCTACTATAATAGGTTAGTACAAGACAAAGGACAATGATTTCATTTATTTACCCTCCATTTCCTACAAATTAAACGTGTTCTGTATTTATCTTGATATGTTATATTAGAAATTTGATTAGCCTTTTTATATAATGTGTATGTACTGGCAATGTATGCATGAATTAACCTTATATTAAATGACTTGGTAAACTTTGAATATATTTCCAAGTTATTTGGAAAATACTTAGCACTTTGACAATCGGACATGAAGAAAAACATTTTTTCATCCCACCATCTCGGAAAGAGTATTTTTAATCTTCAATATCTGAGTGGAAAAGCCGTTTTTATTCTCTAGAGGATAAAGTAAATTGAATTTAGAACATCGTGTGCACTAAGTTTGTGAATTAAAAAAACATTAAACCTATTTACTGCTACCTCTATTGTGCCGAATATATCATACAACTTTTTTTTAATTTGTTAAAAACTCAGACTCGGAACCTTCTTGGTGTTCTTTTTTCAATTTGCTTTGTACTCAGTTCTTTAAGCGGCATTTTTTCACGTCATTGTTAAACCTTATATTAAAAACAAGAAACTTGAAAACAAGTGAAAAAACTAAAATGAGTGATTCTAGCGACGAGGAAGTTTGTTTGACGCCAACAGAATTGACTAAAACTCAAATGAGCTTTCTCCCTCAACAATCACGCGAGAGTCATTTCCTCGCTGAGGTGGAATGAAAAGTTACGTGTTGCACTCGAGTGCAAAGATTTTTCACCTCGTGCTCTTTTGATTCCCTCGCTAACGCTCAGGTTTCTAATTTTGAATCACTCGCTGTGCTCGTGATTCAATTTTAGAATCCTTCGCTTGCTCGGTCATCAAAATTGAACACGCGGTTAAAAAGCAACTTTGCACTCTTGTATAACAAATAACTATTATACAGCAGACTTTTATGGCTAGACTAGGTTACTAAAAATATGATTGTGAATATATAAGAACAACAGAATTCGAAGCAAGAAGAGTTTAGAAGATATGAAAATATTTGTACATTCATGATCTACCCTGTGGATCCGGACTTTTGTAGTATAATTAGAATCAGAAGCTCGTTTCTACAGGGTAGATCATGAGTGTGCTATCTCACGGCTGGAAGACCTCGCTGCTAAACAATCAACAATGAAACACGAGCATTGTCTTAAATTCAAAGATTTTTAGAAATCTATTACTAGGCACACATTGCAAATGACATATTTTTTTGTGTTCCGATAGCTGGCCTTAAGACCCAATAATTCTAAGTAGGCCTGAACAACAATTTCAGCTTCGGCAATATATGACGAACAACAAAATTCAAAGCAAGAAAAGTTTAGAAAATACGAAAATATTTGCACATTGATGATCTACCCTAAGGATCCGGGCTGTTGTAGTATAAATAATATCAGAAGCTCGTTTCTACAGGGTAGATCATGAGTGTGCTATCTCACGGCTGGAAGACTTCACTACTAAAAATCAAGGATGAAGACGCGAGAATCCTTGTTGGTTAATACAATACAAGGGACAATGATTTCATTTATTTACGCTCCATTTCCTGCAAAATATACGTGCTCTCTATTTAATTATGTTATATTAGAAATTTGATTACCGTATTTGTATTATGTGTATGGTGGCAAATTATTTATACATTAAAGTTATTTTAAATAAAGTGGTAAACTTTGAATATATTTCCAAGTTATTTTAAAAATACTCAGTGCTTTTACCATCGGATATGGAGAAAAACATTTTTATACAGCAGACATATATAACTATAGTCACCCCGTTACCAACTGAGTCAACATCAATAGGAATAGGAATGTGCAACGCATAGAGCATATAGACTAAATTACTAAATAAATGATTTTGAATACATAAGAACAACAAAATTTAAAAGTGTTTAGAAGATACGATAATATTTGCATATTTACGATCTACCGTGCGGATCTGGGCTTCTGTAATATGATGAGTATCAGAAGCTCGTTTCTACAGGGTAGATCATGAGTGCTCTATCTCAGGACTGGAAGACCTCGCTACTAAAGAATCAACAATGAAGACACAAGAATTGTCTTTAACTCAAAGTTTTCATAAATCTGTTACTAGATATACATTGCAAATAGCATAAATTTTTATGTTCCGACAGCTGTCTTTGGGAGCCAGTAGCTCTAAATAGCCTGAACAACAATTACGGCTTCGACATTATATGAACAACATCAAAATTTGAAGCAAGAACAGTTTAGAGGATACGAAAATATTTGCACATTCATGATCTTCCCTGTGGATCCGGGCTTTTGTAGTATAACTAGTATCAGAAGCTCGTTTCTACAGGGTTGATCATGAGTGCGCTATCTCACGGCTGGAAGACTTCGCTACTATAAATCAAGGATGAAGACGCGAGAATCTTTCTTGGTTAATACAAGACAAGGGATAATGATTTCATTTATTTACCCTCCTTTTCCTACAAATAAAACGTGTTCTTTATTTATGTTGATATGTTATACTAGAAATTTGATTAGCCTTTTTATATAATGTGTATGTACTGGCAATGTATGCATGAATTAACCTTATATTAAATGACGTGGTAAACTTTGAATATATTTCCAAGTTATTTGGAAAATACTTAGCACTTTAACAATCGGACATGAAGAAAAAAATTTTTATACAGCAGACTTTTATGGCTAGACTAGGTTACTAAAAATATGATTGTGAATATATAAGAACAACAGAATTCGAAGCAAGAAGAGTTTAGAAGATATGAAAATATTTGCACATTCATGATCTACCCTGAGGATCCGGGCTTTTGTAGTACAATTAGTATCAGAAGCTCGTTTCTACAGGGTAGATCATGAGTGTGCTATCTCACGGCTGGAACATCGCTGCTAAACAATCAACAATTTAGACACAGGCATTGTCTTAAATTCAAAGATTATTAAGAAATCTATTACTAGGCACACATTGCAAATGACATATTTTTTTGTGTTCCAATAGCTGTCCTTAAGACCCAATAATTCTAAGTAGGCCTGAACAAGAATTTCAGCTTCGACAATATATGAACAACAATAAAATTCGAAGCAAGAACAGTTTAGAAGATACGAAAATATTTGCACATTCATGATTTTCCCTGTAGATCTGTGCTTTTGTAGTATAACTAGTATCAGAAGCTCATTTCTACAGGGTAGATCATGAGTGCGCTATCTCACGGCTGGAAGACCTCGCTACTATAAACCAAGGAAGAAGACGGAAGACAAAGGACAATGATTTCATTTATTTACCCTCCATTTCCTACAAATTAAACGTGTTCTTTATTTAAGTAGATATGTTAGAAATTTTATTAGCCTTTTTATATTATGTGTATGTACTGGCAATTTATGCATGAATTAACCTTATATTAAATGACGTGGTAAACATTGAATATATTTCCAAGTTATTTAAATACTTAGCACTTTAACAATCGGACATGGAGAAAAACATTTTTATACAGCAGACTTTTATGGTTAGACTAGGTTACTAAAAATGTGATTGTGAATATATAAGAACAACAGAATTCGAAGCAAGAAGAGTTTAGAAGATATGAAAATATTTGCACATTCATGATCTTCCCTGTGGATCCGGGCTTTTGTAGTATAACTAGTATCAGAAGCTCGTTTCTACAGGGTAGATCATGAGTGCGCTATCTCACGGCTGGAAGACTTCGCTACTATAAATCAAGGATGAAGACGCGAGAATCTTTCTTGGTTAGTACAAGACAAGGGATAATGATTTCATTTATTTACCCTCCTTTTCCTACAAATAAAACGTGTTCTTTATTTATGTTGATATGTTATATTAGAAATTTGATTAGCCTTTTTATATAATGTGTATGTACTGGCAATGTATGCATGAATTAACCTTATATTAAATGACGTGGTAAACTTTGAATATATTTCCAAGTTATTTGGAAAATACTTAGCACTTTAACAATCGGACATGAAGAAAAAAATTTTTATACAGCAGACTTTTATGGCTAGACTAGGTTACTAAAAATATGATTGTGAATATATAAGAACAACAGAATTCGAAGCAAGAAGAGTTTAGAAGATATGAAAATATTTGCACATTCATGATCTACCCTGAGGATCCGGGCTTTTGTAGTACAATTAGTATCAGAAGCTCGTTTCTACAGGGTAGATCATGAGTGTGCTATCTCACGGCTGGAACATCGCTGCTAAACAATCAACAATTTAGACACAGGCATTGTCTTAAATTCAAAGATTTTTAAGAAATCTATTACTAGGCACACATTGCAAATGACATATTTTTTTGTGTTCCAATAGCTGTCCTTAAGACCCAATAATTCTAAGTAGGCCTGAACAAGAATTTCAGCTTCGACAATATATGAACAACAATAAAATTCGAAGCAAGAACAGTTTAGAAGATACGAAAATATTTGCACATGTATGATTTTCCCTGTAGATCTGTGCTTTTGTAGTATAACTAGTATCAGAAGCTCATTTCTACAGGGTAGATCATGAGTGCGCTATCTCACGGCTGGAAGACATCGCTACTATAAGCCAAGGAAGAAGACGGAAGACAAAGGACAATGATTTCATTTATTTACCCTCCATTTCCTACAAATTAAACGTGTTCTTTATTTAAGTAGATATGTTAGAAATTTGATTAGCCTTTTTATATTATGTGTATGTACTGGCAATTTATGCATGAATTAACCTTATATTAAATGACGTGGTAAACATTGAATATATTTCCAAGTTATTTAGTAATACTTAGCACTTTAACAATCGGACATGGAGAAAAACATTTTTATACAGCAGACTTTTATGGTTAGACTAGGTTACTAAAAATGTGATTGTGAATATATAAGAACAACAGAATTCGAAGCAAGAAGAGTTTAGAAGATATGAAAATATTTGTACATTCATGATCTACCCTGTGGATCCGGGCTTTTGTAGTATAATTAGTATCAGAAGCTCGTTTCTACAGGGTAGATCATGAGTGTGCTATCTCACGGCTGGAAAACCTCGCTGCTAAGCAATCAACAATGAAGACACAAGCATTGTCTTAAATTCAAATATTTTTAAGAAATCTATTACTAGGCACACATTGCAAATAGCATATGTTTTTTGTTCCGATAGCTGTCCTTGGGACCCAATAATACTGTTACGGCGCAAGGGCTCGAACAATCTAGAATAATCCAACGACAGTAAACAAGTATAAGAAATCATAAATGTAGGTACCTACCCTTCACACAAAAGGTTACAAAAAAAGGGTCGCCTTTGTTCTCAAGCAACTAGTTAACAACCACAGTATAAGTAGTAGTTAGTATTCGTGTAATCCCATACTAAAGTTGTTTACGTTAAAAGGATGATTTATGGCCTTTATTGTTTTTCTATCTAGACTATTAGTGAACATTCTGGAAAATGTGAATAGTGAAATACAGTGAAGTTTGTGAATAGTGTTCTGTGAAGTGCGAACAGTTCAGTGTTATAGTGTTGTTGTAAGTGACTGTAGAACAAGTGAATAAAGGTGGCAGTTTGCCGAAATCGTATTGCATTATTTATCCCGAACCCCCAGCTCGTAACGATACTAAGTTAGCCTGAACAACAATTTTGGCTTTGGCAATATATGAAAAACAACAAAATTCGAAGCAAGAAGAGTTTAGACAATACGAAAATATTTGCACATTGATGATCTACCCTAAGGATCCGGGCTGTTGTAGTATAATTAGTATCAGAGTGTGCTACGGCACGGCTGTAAGACCTCGCTACTTAACAATCAACAATGAAGACACAAGCATTGTCTTAAATTCAAAGATTTTTAAGAAATCTATTACTAGGTATACATTGCAAATGGTATATTTTTTTGTGTTCCGATAGCTGTCCTTGGGACCCAATAAGTCTAAGTGAGCCTGAACAACAATTTCGGCTTCGGCAACAACAAAATTCGTAACAAGAAGAGTTTAGTAAATACAAAATTATTTGCACATTCATGATCTACCCTGTGGATCCGGACTTTTATAGTAAGTATAACTAGTATCCGAAGCTCGTTTCTACAGGGTAGATCATGAGTGCGCTATCTCACGGCTGGAAGACCTCGCTACTAAACAATCAATGAAGACACGAGACTTTTCTTTAATACAAAGATCCTCAAGAAATCTATTCCTAGTATATACATGCCACTGAAACTATGCAAATGCATATATTGTTGTGTTCCTGCGACTATCCTTGAGAACCAGTAATTCTAGGTTAGCCTGATCTTCGACCACAACAACACTTACCTTCAAGTGAGATAGTGGTCAAAGGCTATACCAAATCATCAGAAATAAATAAAAAAAATTGCGATAATATCGACACATTCATGATTTACCATGTAATTTCGGGCTATTGTTGTTTTAGTTGTAGGGGAGAGTCCGGCAGTACCGTCATTTTAATGTCTATGTAGGATAAAATAAAAATCCCTTGGGTTTGACGTTAAATATCAGCTAAAATGCGTTAACAATCACATGTGTTGTAAATAAAAACAATAAACTATTATTATATTTTGATATAATCAACTTTATTAATAAAATTGGAAGACTATATGAGAATTTTACTTTAAAAAAATTGGTCTCCAGTACCGACCAGCATAAATATGAGCCCATATACCAAGCAATAATCACAAATATATTAGTTATGCAGCTCTGATATGTTTGCACAAGCCTCATAGACCCAAGTCTTGCAGTATCCACATTGAATCCAGTCCTCTTCATGAGATTCAAGACGCAAAGGACAAATTGTATCATCCTGAATCGGTTTGTGGGGTGGACTCGGATATTATTTTACCTTTCTTGCTAACATCTTTCCCTGAAAGCAAACTTTCCTTTCTTGCTGGCATCTCACCCTGAAAGCTAACCTTTGGCTCAGTTAGCTAACTTAACACTTATCTGCTCTTTTTTTTTACAGCATTTTTACACGGGCTTATGCCCGTATAAAAGTTACATATTAGCGAGATCCCAAGCGCCCTTCTTTATCTTCATCTCGCCATCATTTTCATTGCCTAGCATCTTTGAGTACATAAAAGAAAATAAAATTACTCAAAAATAAACTTTTACAGTAGCCGGTACTAAAGGACATTTTTATGGCCGGTACTGTAGGGAACGAAAAATATATAAGGTTTGATGCTACATAATAATTAACGCATAAATGTTGAATTAAAACATATTTTATAATAGCTATATAAGTAAACAATACATACCAGGTATGTATTATTCTTTCGAACTTCTTTCGAACTCTTTCTATGAACGTCTGAAATCACCCATAGAACTTTAATTGTGTACCTTGCGTTCACCACGCGCAATACAAATTTGCACACTGACAGTAACCGTGTCGCGACAGGTTGCTGCCGAGCGGGGCTTATACTCGTATCAACGTATTACTTTAATGGCAATAATTGTATCATATCCATCTGTTATATTATATATTTTTGGAAACTGCATCTGGCCGGTACTGGATGCCGGCCGGTACTGTAGGACTTTCCCATATTAGTTGTGTTGTACCACGTTTCTACAGCTGGATGATCTCACTACTGAACAATAAATAATGAAAAATACTTGCCTATGTACATTATGCTTGATATTATACTAATTACTTATTTGCCTTACATTTATGAATAAATGAATATGCTTCGTTAATTTGTGTTGTGATTTCAATAGGAAATTAAATTTACCTGCTGATAAATTTATGCATTTTGACAATCAAATATTCACAATAAAGCTTTTAAACCGCAGACTAATATGGCTTTATAACACATAGCGTGATTGTGAAACAAATAAATTGTATTATGCAAATTATACTTTTAGACAAACTATTGTTAATGTTGAAATAGTACATTATGATACAAGTGTGGTATGATCATTGCACACGAGGCAATATAGCGCGAATTAAGTAGCCGACTACTGGTTTTGTTAAAAAAAATAATTTATTTCAACAAGCAGAGTTACAACGTAGTCTTAATCCAAATAATAATTAATTCTAATTTACAATATATTAACCTTATATACTAGTTTTCTACAATTCAGCATTTCCCCACTAGTGCCTCATGTCCTACTTAGCTATTGCTGATCTCGTGGTGAGGTTTTGTTGATGAAGCTAATTTGGGTGTATTGGGGTTCCTTAACTCCTCCCTCCCCAAGAGAGAAATTATCCGAAGGTGGCTCAGACGACTTTGGAGAATTTCGACAATATAACTTATGCTGAAATTTAAACATAAATAAAATTGTTCCTGAAATTGCCACAAGAATGTAAAGGGATACAGTCCATATACTAATTTTAAATGTAACTATGTTATTTTCTATACTTTCACCATCATCATAACTTAATTTTGCACTTTGTAACACTTCTTTTATATCCGTAAAGTCTACATTTCGTAAGTCCATCTTCTTGGTCCTGGTTTCAATGTTGTACTGTAGTTCTGGTATTTGAATGACTGGAAGCTGAAGGCTGGAATCTGTCGTATTTGAAGTAGCATTTATGATGATATCTTCTATTTGTATTTCGCAATGTTGACTCGGCGTTAAAATATATGTTCCTTTAAGATTATGTTTGTGAACTTCATTGTTGCAATTTTCCGTTAAAATTATGTTTTCTTCTGAGTAAATCAACCAATCGTTTTTTGTAATCTTCTGTATTCTGGTCTTCTCAATTTTAATATAGTTTTTTAAGCATTGGCTAAGACTATTTTTCAGCAGCATTATCTGTTCAATACAGGTTTCCATCGGGTACTGAATTATGTTGGTTTCATCGCACAGGAATCTGTTATTTTCTATTTCCTCGCAGGGTGTCGCTACGGGCATGTATTTCAATCTATTCACCATTAAATAGGGGTATTTTGGAATTATGATAAAGGTGTTAAGGGAATTATAAATAGGAATAGGAATAACCTTGTAAAAATTATATGTTTCTGTGTCTATTAAAGGGATTTCTAATACAAAAACTAATTTACTACTATCTATATAAGATTTTAAAATAATATTACGTTCTAACTTTGACAAATTATCTTTAGTAATCGGGTATATTGATCTAGCGTGTTTGCTTATAACTAATAAGGCATTAAATAATTCTGTGCTATTTATAATTGATTGGTGTAATATATGAAGTTTACTAAATGCTATCGCTGTTTCTATTTCTTGTATGTTTTCGTAGCAAGTTCGAAAGTTACTTAAAATCTGATACAATGAGTTCATTAAGTGTATCATATGATTGAATTTAGATTCGTATAGTAATACTGCTTCCATTTTGTTAGTTTTCAAACCTAACTCATTTATATTTAAATTTATTGTTTCCGAGATGTTTACTAAGTTATCGAAAGCTTTCTGCATCGATGAAATCTTACGTTCCGCAAGGTGTTCTTTGTTGTACAACATCGTTATCTGATTATTATACCTAATTGCATCTTGTTCATCTAAATTTCCTGAAATAGCTTTTACTAATGATCCTAATGATTCTAAATCTAAAGACTTAAATATAGTCCAGAAGCTATTCTTCTTCGCTGCTACTCCCATCTTCAGTGAGGCTATCCCCGGGTTCTGATCGAGGTTTTGAAGTTCCAGCGAGGTTGCTTTGCTCACTAGTACCAGGAGTACCAGACATGATCTGTGGAGGACGTTTTACATTTTTTATTGCTACTCTAGTTGCCCTTTTATTTAATTCAACGGGAACTATATTCCGCTGAACTTCGCCAATCACTTTAGCTTTCTCAAACCTGGGCTTTTCCTTAGCTTTTCTAGTCCTAGTCGTTTTCATAAAGATTTCATCGCCAGTTTTAATCGTTGGTGGTTCTTCACCACCTCTCTTGTCCCTAACTTTAGTTTTTTCTGTCACTTGTTTTTCCGCAATATATTCATAAAGAACTTTAAGTCGTTTCCTATGATCAATTAATAACTTTTGCATTACATTTTTTTCTCTATCTAGGTCAAAAACATTACCAGAATCGGTTTGCCCAAATACTATTTCGAAAGGAGTGAACTCAGTAGCAGAATGGATTGTATTATTATATGCCATAATGGCGTATGTCATTACGGAAGCTGCATCTAAGTCATTCTTATCGTATTTGGCCAAACGATATATCTCAATAATAGTTGAATGAAATCTTTCAACTATTGCCATTGAGCTGGGGTTATTGGGGGTACCTATATGAAAGTCAATTTTATATAAGTTTAACATTTCCTTTATCAAAGCATTATTAAATTCAGTGCCTGAGTCGCAATTAATTTTCCTGGGTAGACCATACATACTAAAATACTTAATTAAAGCTCTAACTATCTCTGGTGTACTTCTATTAGGTATCTCAATAGCTTGTGCTAATTTACTAAAACTATCTACTACGGTTAAATAATACTTCCCTTCAATGAGTAGTAAGTCCATAAAAGCTTCCTGAAATGGAGAGTCTTGGTTTTGTGTCAACTGAATCTGAGGTTTTATGGGTTTCCTATCATATTTCATTTTTTTGCACGGTTCGCAAGCATTCAGGATTGCCGTTACTGTTTCTTTCATATTAGGCCACCAGTAATATCTTTTAAGTTTGGCCAAAGTTTCTGTTATGCCCCTGTGGCATGTTTTGCCATCATGATACTTCATAATGACATCTCTTTGATCCTCTTCTGACTCCGACAAATTAACTACTCTTTCTGTGCATTCCGTTATTTTTACAGACCCCTTTTTAAATAACGTTATAATGACGTTTGAAAATGTTTTTCTGAATATCGGTTCTTCAAAATAAATAAAATATTTGTATTTAGGGTTTATATATTCCTTTAAAAAATCTTTGACTAATTTTTCATTATTTATTGGTATGTGGACTTCTAAAATATTTTGTTTTTTATTAGATATATTTTTAACAGATAATTGATCCTTAAACCATGAATAAACTAATATCTGCCTAGGTTTTGTATCGATGGCTTCCTTTAAGATAGGGATACCATCATGTTCCCTATTTGAGACTGAATTAGCTGTTGCTCCGTCATCAGAATCTGAAATTTCCATTGTTTCCAATACGGGTTCGGTAACTTTATTATTATTTTCTATCTCGTCAATTATTTCCTGGATACTCATGTGTCTATCGTCTACGTTTACAAATATTGAATCTAAATCATCGTCAATTGCGTTAATTTTTATTCGAGACAAGGCGTCAGCGTTTGTGTTTTGTTGGCCTTTTTTGTATCGAATCTCAAAGTCATACTCCTCTAACCTTAATCTCCATCGCGTTAACTTGCTGTTTGGTTCTTTTAATGAATACAACCATGCTAACGGTCGATGGTCTGTATAAATAATGAATTTGTTACCATAAAGGTATGGCCTGAAGTGTTTTACGGCCCATATAATAGCTAAAAGCTCCTTTTCGATTGTACTGTACTTAACTTCAGTATCACTTAAAGTTCTACTCGCATATGCAACTGGTTTATCTGAACCTATACTACCCTGTGATAACACTGCCCCGATCGCAAAATTAGATGCATCAGTAGTTAATATAAAACTTTTACTGAAGTCGGGATATTGTAACAAAGGTGCATTGGTTAAAAGCTTTTTACATGTTTCAAAGCTGTCCTTATATTCATCATCAATTACTATTTTTCGACCCTTTTTCAAACACACTGTCAATGGCTTAGTAATCTTAGCGAAGTCTTTTATGAACTTTCTGTAATAGCCTATCAGACCTAAAAAGCTTTTAATTTGAGTAGCTGTTTCCGGGATGGGATATTTCAAAACAGCATCAATTTTATCATCATTTGGTTTTAAACCCTCGCTCGTTATTGTATGACCAAGATAAAGTACTTCTTTTCTAAGAAAATGAGACTTGTCTAATTGTACTTTTAAATTAGTTTGTCGAAAACGGTCAAAAACTGATCTAAGTTTTTGTATGTGTTCAGGCAAACTTTTTGAGAAAATGATGACGTCATCAAGATATATAAGGCAATGCAAGCCCTGTAGACCTCTCAGTACGTTATCCATTGCTCGTTGGAAAGTGGCAGGGGCTGTTTTTAATCCAAATGGCATCCTATTAAAATGATAATGTCCCGCAGGAGTGGAAAATGCAGTTTTGGCTCTATCTGCTTCTTGAACTTCAATTTGGTGGTACCCACTAGCTAAATCAAGGGTTGTAAAGTAGGTGCTTTTCCCTAACATGTCGAATAAGTCGTTAATGTTGGGCAAAGGGTACTTATCGTCAGTAGTGATCTCGTTTAATCGCCTATAGTCGACGACCAATCTCCATTTTTGTTGTCCTGATGCGTCCATTTTCTTAGGGACTAAATGCACCGGAGCACTCCAAGGAGAATGTGATTCCTGGATAATGTTATCCTTAAGCATTTTATCTACTTGATTTCTAATCTCTTTTGCTTGAACGGGAGGTAATCTGTGCGGCTTAATATTAATGGGATCCTCATTCTTAGTTCTAATAACATGTTTAACCTGATTAGTAAAGGACAATGGGATATTTTCGCAATAAAAAATATCCTTATACTCCTGACAGATTCCTTCAATCGCTTGACGCTCTTCCTGATTCATGTGATCTAATCTTAGTTTTGATAAATTTTGTGTCAAAAGATTTTCTATTTCTCTATCGCTTTCCGTAAAGTTCACATTAATGTGTGAGTTATGAGTATACATTTCTACTCTAAAAGGTGCTGTTACTACTAAATTTCTATGCTCGTCAGTATAATTTTGAATGACTGTGGTAGCATATCCATTTATACATGATACTACTGCAGCGGGCATTCGAATCCCTTCTGTAAATTCCTTAAATTCTAATATGGCTTCTCCATTTAATAAATTAACAGGAAGTTTTACCCTTAATTCGCTACGAGGGGGTAAATTGTATACCTCTCTCGTGGGCGGTGAATATATTATAGGTATATTCGTTGATTTTAAGTGTAGTACCTGGTGTTCCATATTAATTTTTGCTTGTAGTTGTTTAAGCAAATCACTACCTATTAATCCGTCGTACCTATCGTCTACACTATAAACATAAAATTTGTGAAACTCGTTACTCATAAAAGATCTCGGTAACGGAATTATTGCTGTTTCGCTATGAATACTTGAAGCGTGAGTGCTAACAACTTCAAATGGCTCATGCTGAATATACTTCTTAAAATACTTATTTGCAACGTGCGGGCTGATAAAAGACCGGACACTACCCGTATCGATCATAAAAACTGAATTTAGTTCGGGCAATATAATGTGAGGTAAATTCAGCCGCTTACTAAGATTAATTTCTATTTTCTCTCTAGAATGGAGGCCGTCATAAAAAAATTTTCTGATCCAGAATCATTATTATGGGCCTGAGTACTGTCGTTTACATTATTTAGGTCATCGTTAAAGTGATCAGTATAGTTAATACGTCGCGAGCTGGCCGTGCGCATTGTGACATCGGTGTTCGAGCCCGAAGTCGCTGGCGCAGCAAAAGGCGGCACGAGCGGTTCGCGACTCGCATAGTGCTGACCCCGTTGTATTGGTAGCTGTGGCCTAGTTACTTGTTGCCGCGGGATATTATTAGACTGATTATTATAAGAATTGAATTGTTTCGAGTTTCTAGATTGAAACGAACTGTTTGGCGTACTTGTAAATGAAGCGTTTGTCATGTTATTAGGTGCGGAAGTACTCGCTGGGCTCTGAGCGTGGTACCTTGGGTTGTTAAAACTGTTGGAAAAATTTGGTCTCGGGGACCTATTAAAGTTACGGCGGTCATAATTACTTCTTGAATCGTATACCAACTGGAAATTCTGTTCCTCTAACACTACCTTTAAGGCTTCTTCTAAAGTACAAACGTTACGTAAACGAACCAACCTTACTAAATACTGCGGTAAATTATAGAGAAATATTTTTAACGCTGTGTTATTATAGATGTGTTGTTTTGCTAAACGTAAGGATTCATCGTGAATGCTCTCTGATAACTTTGAAAATAAAACGCTTCGCATATGTTGTAATCTATGACAAAATTCCAAATAACTTTCGCTCCTATATATTTTTGCGGATTCTAACTCCATTGCTAAACAATCTTCGGTGCGTGGGTCGCCGAAGTGCTGGTTAAGTAGTGTTTCTAATTCATCCCAGGACGCTATTGTGTCCCGTTCACCTACTAAACTAGCTGCTTCCCCTGTTAACCTACTAGTTATTACATGGAAAAGATATTCGTTTTGCGCTACGTTCCCCTGATACTGAGATAATACGTACTTACATTTTTTTATAAATAATGGTAGTACCCTAGCATCGCCACTGAATATTGGGATTATGTTAACAATATCCTGGGGTACCCGGTTAATGTTCTCCATTGTCAATGCACTTAATTAAAAAGTAGAGAAATAAAGAAAAAAAATCGTACAAAATACACGTACCTAACTAAAATTATCCTTCAATTAATGTCAAAAATTAAGATAATATGATCTATCCTATGATCCTATACTGTGTAATTAGGCGTTTTCTAATCCTAAATAATACACACACAACATAAAATCAATACAAGGTTGGATATGAAAAGAAATTTGAAAGGAAGGTGAAAAAGATTTACTCACAATTCCGCTGCTCTTCCCATATCCTTGAATTAATATTTGGCTTTGGTTTGTCCTCTGTATTTGTCCAGTACTGCTCCTTAATAAATTTATTTGTTCGTCGATCCTTGCCAAACCGTAGAAACGGACGTCGATTGCCTCAGTTAATGATGAAACTGTGCTGAATCACTGCAAGGATCCTGTCCTTAGCGCCAATTAAGTAGCCGACTACTGGTTTTGTTAAAAAAAATAATTTATTTCAACAAGCAGAGTTACAACGTAGTCTTAATCCAAATAATAATTAATTCTAATTTACAATATATTAACCTTATATACTAGTTTTCTACAATTCAGCATTTCCCCACTAGTGCCTCATGTCCTACTTAGCTATTGCTGATCTCGTGGTGAGGTTTTGTTGATGAAGCTAATTTGGGTGTATTGGGGTTCCTTAACTCGCGCGAGCCGTAGGCGAGCGCGATGAGTGAGTAATGATCAACAACCCACACGCGTGTCATACGACGTCTTTCAACACACTTGCGAGGGATAAACTCGAACATTTTGATAAAAAAAATATTTAAATATTAATGGCGCGCTGATTTCACTATTAAAGATAGCCCTGACGAAAACACCAAAACACCTTAATTTTTCCAAAGTCAATTTGTTGATATAATTCCGAGTACTATAAACAATACAGAACGAATCAGAATATACTTTACAAATCTTTATTGCAATAATACATAATGTGGATAAGAAGATTTATTTAACTCACCCAATATTCTAAAGTTTTGCAGTAGGTAAAAAACTCTGGTTTGTTTTTATATGAAAAACGAATGAAACAAACTACAATCTCCTTGGTGAAGGGTGTGGAAAATTTTGTATCCTTATAAGGCCGTGTTCTACGCGAATTCAGAAGTTGTGAAAATATTAACACATTTATTTATTTATAAGAAGACTTATGTAATGCTTATACATAATTGCAGTTTTTACAATATTTTAAAGCAACGACTTTCCTCATGAAAACAACATCGTACGAGCGTGTAAGTTACCTCATATGAGCAACGTGTGATTACTTAAACGACAAAAATGCTTGGACAGGTTCGCCTCTGCCAAGCTAGCGCCTGTCACCTACGTAATGAAAATAAATATTGTAATAATTTTACTATATGTATAACACATTGTTAAAAAACTTTAAAAAGAATGGCCCCGAGTTTCTTGCCCGTTCTTCTCGCAGTCACTCTATCATTTTTGTTTGCTGAACGTGGCAGTACAATGTAGTATATTTGAATATTAAATTTGTAATTGACCTTCATAAGAGCGTCGTAGACACCTAAAATGAATAAATGATTTTGACTTCGACTTTAAATTTGAACGACTTTCTTCGTTATAAATAGATTCGGCCAGCCTGTTTTATATTAATATCATGTCAATTTAATATCGCACGAGCGTCGAAGCTACCACTGACTTACCTCGCGTATAATGTAGACCCCAGTATCTTTAATTTTCCATCAATTAAACATCCAACGAGCGTCGCTATAAGATTTATGCGAGCAACGACTTTCCTCATGTAGGTAAGCTAAACAAAAGCATCCGCGCAATGGCAGCTTTAACAATTTGTACGTAACTTTTCCATTATTACGCCATTCTTCATCTATATTGGGGTTTGGGAGAGGTGATGACAGAAAAGGTATAATAGGAAAGTAAGGCTGTTTATAGGAATGTAATGAGTGAGGATTTGGACAATTCTCTCTCATTAACTCATTATTGTAATCATATAGCAGTTGTAATTATCAGTTGTTCATCTTATTTACATATTAAAATATGATATAATTGGTGCTTAAGAGTTCGTCTCATCAGCAGTATCATTTTCACTTTCAGTAGGATAGTGAAACGAAATCCACGCCTTTAAATGATCGGCAGGGAAAATGTTTTTATATCGTCGTGTTGCATGCCCTTCTATACTTAATATGTCATATCATGATCTAATTTAGATGTGACTTTGTTTAGACCTATAAATTTTGAAGTCAATTTATAGCATTTTCCCTTTTTTTGGTTCAAATTAGGAATCATACCTAATTGTTCTTCCAAGAACTTTGTTGGGGCTCGTTTTTTGTCAAAGTGTTCTTTCATTGTTTTTTTGCTGTTTTTCAACAGTAGTCTGGACTTCTATACGGATGTCTGTTACATCCTTTATCTTATTGTTATGATCCTCTCCGATAAGGCGTCCCCTAATTCATACGTTTATATATAAAGTCCCCTTCTGATAAGTTCTGTGACCAAAAACCACTTCTGTCGGAGCTTTACCAATACCACTGATACGGGTATTGTTGAGACTTAATTGTAGTTTTGGCAAATCTAAATACCAATCACTTTCATTGCAATTATGATTCATTGCCGAAAGAGAGTTCAGGATCGTTTAATTATACCTTTCCATTTGTCCATTTGCTCGTGGTGTTGCGACTGCATTCAAAACGCTTTACTTCGGACAAACGGGCCTAAGTGGTCTATGTGCACGGTGTGAAATACCTCATTAGGTTTTGGTATAGGGTGTATAAAATAATACCCAGATTCTTTTCCGGTAGGTTTTTAATTATATGCACAATTCAAACAGGATTCAACATACTTTTTCACAAATCGTTTTATTTTCGGGAACCAATACTCTGCGCTAATTTTTTCTGAGTTTTATCAATTCCAAAGTGTCCAGATTCATGATATGACATATTTGAAAATTCTCCATCTGCCCCATTTGGTATCTATTATTATTATTATTACCCATCGTAGACTTTTGCCTACAAGGCAATGAAGTCTTTGATGGTATAGTTATTGATTATTTCTTTGTGATAGGTTTCCTTCGTTTCCAAAATGTTCGTCATGTTTCTCAGTCTAGGATCTGTCATTTGAACTGTATGTAACCAGCCTTCTGTTGTAATATATTCATGATTTATATTGTATCTTTAGTATCGACTTAGTTTCGGCTTAACACATCAGCGTGTTTCATGGCATTTCCTGCTCGGTATTCTATTGTAAAATCGAATTCCTGAAGTTTGAGCCACCACATATACATCTCGTTTACTTAAGGTTGCTTTTAAGGCGTTGCAATCAGTCAATACTTTAAAAGGTATACCTATCAAATAAATACGAAATCTTTTATGACTGGCTACCACTGCCATCGTCTCAAGCTCATATGAATGCCAAAATTCTTTTTCTTTCGTAGATTATCTGCGGTAGTATGAGACATGCCGAAGAGGAGACTTTTCATCTAATTTTTGCAGTAAAATTCCACCCATGCCGTGTTTACTGCCATCATAGTATATTTCTGTAATATGGTCTGGGTTATACAAAGCCAGCACAGAGCGTGTTGTTAAACGTGATTTTAAATCTAAGCTCTTTCTTCTTCAGCGCCCCAACTCCACGGAACATCATTTTTGGTAAGTGATGTACTTACATCACTTACCAAAAATTATGTTTTTGCACGGATATCCGTGCAAAATCTTGCACAAATCTACGAATTGGCGGACTAGATGTACATTGGTCGGGACAAGAAAGTTCTAAACTGAACGCGTTTTATTAAGTTCTAGTTTTATGCTATTTTCGGAGATCTCTTAACCTAAGTAGTCGACGGACGAGCTTAAGATGTTGCACTTCTTTAAGTTTAGTCTTAAACTTGCTTCACGCAACAGTATGAGCAGAGATTCTAATTTTGTTAGAGATTAGGTACTTAAGAAGACTACATAAGACTAACTAATAAGTTAGACTACATAAGAATTACATTGCATACAATTAATTACATTCTGCATTGTATATTAATATTATATCTGCCCAAATGGGTTAGAACCCAGGTGTGTTGTTTTTAATTCACAATAATACCTAATTTAATATCTCTATATCGTTCAAATAGCTACAATACAATAACATGGCGTAACATGACTTAATTGGCTTTATCAATGCACAGCAAAGTTTTGATTGTTATATTTTTTTGTTAACTTTATTCAAATAGTCCGTGCAGTAGTCTCCAAATTATTTTTGTAATATAACCACATAATTATGATTCCACATACACCATATGTATCATGAAAATAGGTAGGTTAGAGAACAAATCCAGACATTGGTAACGCTGTATAAATCACATATGATTTTAATTAACTGATAAGTTATATGTAGTAATTAATTTAAAGAAATAACAATGGGTACCAACTAAGTAATAGGGTGTATACATATAAAATAACTAATGATGACATGTATATACTTCGGGTAAACACATGTGGACCACTGAAATGGATAGATGGACCACGACTCACAAGTGCCATTTGAATGTATACAGTAAGTAGGTATACTTTGCTAAGCAGTTACTATTCAGTCAGTTGTCATAGGTATTTTATAACTGGGTGTCGGCAGTATGTTCAAAATGGGTACAGCTTATTGTGGTATGGTTCTTAGATTTAGTTAAAACTCGGGGTAGGTAGCTCTTGACGAATCATGTATGGCTGTCGAACAGCTCTTTGCTGATCACTTTCTTTCCAACAGAGTAGGTTCATGTTTCTTTAGTAGGTACCTTACTAACGTGTTGTTACTTGTTACATTAAAATAAATTAGTTATTATTATCAAATTGATATCTTACACATACCTTGAGTTCGTCGTTAGTTTTGAGCCCACCACGTGGATTATTTCCACTTCTGGCTGTAAAACGTCTAAACTTTCCAGGAGAACTTCCGTTAATTCGGAAAAGTTGTTTTTTTCACACAACTCGCACAACACATCCTGCGCGCCTCTTCTCTTTTTTTGTGGCATGGCCGCCCACCATACTAATGTCTTATTTTACATCCTTTTAAGTTACCATTTTATTAATGTACCGTGTTTCATATTATAAATTCTTCTTAAATTCACAAATTCTTTTATATTTTTTTTAGTAAATATTCATGTGTCGATTATTACATTAATAATTTATTAGTATCATGCCGGATGCTAACATGATAATGTACGCAGAAAAGCGCGACGAAGGAAGACCACTGTTCGAGAAGACGGGGTCTTGGTTCGTTTAGCTAAGAAGGACCCCTTTCCCCCCTTTTTTTTAATAGATCAAATATTATTGGCAACACAGACAAAATCGTCTAGCCTTCGCTAGAAAGTATAGCAGTTGGACTATTCAACAATGGAAAATAGTTTTATTTTTGAATGAAACTATAATAAATTTGGTGAATTCTGATGGAAAACGATAAGTTCGACGACCAATTAACGAGGCTTTTAATAAAAAGTACACAAAAAGGCAGTGCATAGCGATGGAAATGATAAAGTGTGGGTATGTTTCTCTGGATACGACGTTGGTCCGGTGAGGAAGATTCAAGGGCAAATGAATCAATATCAATACAAAGACATCTAAGAAGAAACAATGATTCCTTATGCCGATGGAAATTAACGAGTATCTTGGATTTTCCAACACGATAATGACCCCAAACATGCAGTAAACAGCGTAATAGTGTTTCTCAGATAGCAATCGGTAACAATGTTGAAGTTTCTGTGATTGGAGTGGCCTGCTAGCAGTCCGGATTTAAATGCGATAGAGAATTTGTGGAACACTGTGTTTTTAAATTATCTTTTAATAAATGTTGGTCTTTAATCAAAATTACCACTGGTTGTTGTTACTAAACTGTATACTAAAGAAGAACTAACTCTTCCATATAAATACTTAAAAACTTTCTTTTACTGGTAAATCAATAGTTGACAAGTTGTATGTTTAATAATAATGGGAGTGTAGTTCTAATTATATGACCACCACTGTATTTCCTCCTCCTATCCATTACCATTATAAAAGTACAATCACGGCTTCTGCCCAAGTAAAATAAGATTAAATTATTAAATGTATCGACCGTCAAGCAAAAAGATATATTCGTATATTTCGTACCCAAAACTTGAACAGCTCGCTAAGTAGCCATATTTATATATATATATTTTTAAATTTGTAAGGAATTATGGATGTAGTCATTTGGGGCAAAGACGTAATATTTTCTGACATTGGCAAATTAAGCGTCTACATATTGTTTAATCATATGACATAATGGGCACAGAACATGTATACCAAGAATGGGTGCGTTTGAGTATACTAGGTATTTAAGCTTTGAATATTTTTTTACTAAATCGTATTGTTTTTCATACAGTTGGAGATCGCTAGCAGGAGTCCTGTCCGTGCTTGGTCGGTTTGCAATTATTTGTTGGTATACTGTGGATATTGGACTATAACCATACCAAGTATAGAGTTTTATAATAGAGCCCATACAAAAAATGACAAAAAATACACATTTTTATATTGGAAATATGCGTGGGAATATGTACCCGTGGGGTGCCGGGTTAGAATGTCACCCCTCCAATGCTACCTGTAGGTGTCGTAAGAGGCGACTAAAAGTAAAATACCAGAAGGTGCCCACCTTCTGGTATTACGCCTTGAGGTACTAATATCTTAAATTGTGATTCCGAAGACGCCTGCCAAGCGTGGGGATTATGGCACAACCCCCCTTAATTGGGCAGGCTTCAGCAGTGGACAATCCGGCTGATACAGTACAGTATATGATGAAACTCTTTTATTTTAATTATTATTATTTTTAGGCAATCCGCCATACACATTGTTTAAAAAATTTAAAAATGATCTGACGAATGAACGACATTCAAACGAGTATTAGTAAAAAGGTCCCTTTTCTAGTACGGAACCCTTAAAAAAAGTCCAGCGCGAAGTGCTCCCTTCTGTATCTGCCGCACCCCCGCCCACTTCACTGGCCGGCGGCGTGTAGATTTGCGTGTTAGTGCATTATTTCATTGTTAATTTCAATTTTGTTGCAATAGTAAAGAGACAATTGTTCTAATTATCTCATGGTAATTGGTTTTAGTCCATAATTATTTTTATGTAAAATTACCAACATTGATATATTTGTATACACATCCAAATACTGTAATTCTGAGAGTTGTCACATCTTACACATAATGTAGCTTTTTTGGTTTTAAGTACCACAAATTACAAAAAATATAAAACATGCGTTATCGCATGCCACTCTGATAGCTGTCGCATCCAATAACCTATCGTGGTGTTACCACCAAGTGACTAATTTTTAACGAAATCCTAAAATGCAAAGAAAACCAAAATACTATACTATACTGTCGGACATGACTGTAACGATTTAATATTTTGGATTAGTTATTTAGTAGTATTTTTATCTATGGCACGGTTTTAAACGATAACTTTTTGGTTTACTCTTAGGAAGAGTGATTGTTTATAGATAACCTGGTAATCAAACACTTTTTTTGTACTTTTGGATAACTATATATAACATTTTGTCATGTTAAAATCTTAAGACAATTTGCTTGGGCGCTGAGCTTTTCACATACATAATACTTTGCATATTTTTGTAAATAGGCGAAAACGGTAATATAATATCAATATAATTTGCATTGTGTTAAGGTATTTCGCAAGTTTGCCAGGCTAGTGACCAACGCTCACTTAAAAAGTCTGTCGCCCAGCACCTACCGGTCTGATCCGGTACCTGTCCTTGTGCTCCGTCCTACGTACACTCTGTTTCCAATACGTGACCATTTCGTGCATTGTAGACAATACGACTGTTAACTGGATTATGTTAAACGAATAGATAAATAGATTATAGTATCACATTTTTAAACGTGGAACTGCGACTGTTCTTTCAAAATCCTCCAATCCTCGTGGCTTTAAGTTTGTGAAGATTAGAAATGCATATCATTGAAAATAAATATTGTAAAAACGTTTTTTCATGTTTCCTTATAAAAAATAAGTAAAATTCTACCTAAAATGCGTAAAACTAGAAGGCTCATAATCGATTCCCTCCCATAAATAATTAAAATACTTTTGTGCTTGAAACTGATTATAATCCCATCAGAGATTATATAGACATAATGGTAAGTCACTCAAAAAACACACGTCTGCCTACTTCAGGAATCGACCATGCGGTCATGATGATGAAAGACGTCGAACATATTATTTTCTTATTCTGAGCAATGTGTACATAGTTACTGTACTGTATCAGCCGATAGTCCACTGCTGAACATAGCCTCCCCCGATATGGGGGGTTTGCCATAATCCCTACGCATGGCAGGCGTCTTCGGCTCTGCCCACCTTCTGGTGTGTTACCTAGAAGCCTCTTACAACACCCACGGGTAGAGATATTGGGTGACATTCTAGTCCGGCACCCCCCTGTACATAGTTATATAAAATAAATTATTATATTCCATGACTTGATATATTAAGGGCCTGTTTCAGAATGTTCGAGTAAGTTCCGGGTATACTACTCAGAACATATTTATTAAACAAAACACTATCTTTGCGTTTCACAGTTTTCGATTTAGCCTATCCATCAGTTAAAGCTTGAAACGCGCTGCATGTTAACTGTCATTTTTATTATTCAGTTATTTTATGTGTTGGTTAGCAACTCTAAACTTTATTAGGACATTCTGAAACGGACCCTAAGACTGTTGTTTCATAACTCTCATCCCTCCCACAAAAATCTTATTTATGCTCAGGAAGCTTGCTTATGTCAAGCCAATGGCTGATAAATAGATTAAAGTTGCCGCGAATACTCGCTATTATTCGGTATTCGGCATTACTCGAAATTTTTTTGATATTTGTCGAATACCGAATAATACTTAGCTATTAATGGGCATTCGGCGAATAGTCGTCTAAAATAAACTTTTATCGAACAAAAAACTTATTATTATTTTCCTTAATAAAACAATACTCAGTATGAATTATATATTATCTGTAATATGTGCCTGTGCCTATCATATTCATTAAATTAAATTAATTAATAATAATTAAATGAAAAATTAAATTACTACGTGACATATAATATGTAGGTATGTATAACATGAAACAGATTTATTTAACTTTATTGTTTTCTTTTGTCACAAACTTAGAAGTTAGAAATATTTTTAATGTGCCTTATTTATGTCGAATAGTAATGTCGAGTTATTCGACTATTCGCCAAAGTGAATGGCGATTAATCGGTATTCGAATATTCGCTATAACAACTATTCGCGGCAACTATAAAATAGATACATAATATGGGCCGTATCTGTATCAGTACCTACAAAATGTAAAGTATCTGTGTTAAAGAATACGTATTGTAGCGTTGGTGGTTACATGGCCGCCTGGCTAGCTACTACCTAAGTAGAAAATATATTATCTAGTACCTAACAGGGTGTTACGGTAGTTGTCTTTGAGAGCCTATAGCCTACAATCTCAGGCCAAATTGTAACTTTAGCCATGGTGGTAGGGCATTTCACGAACGCCCGCCTGGCTAGCTACCACCTTCAAGTAGAAAATCTCTCGCCAAGCACCTAACGGTGTGTTCCGGTAACTGTCCTTAAGAGCCATTAATTCTAGGTTAGCCTTAACAACATCTTCGTCCACATCATCACTTACCTTCAGGTGAGATAGTGGTCAAAGGCTAACCTATAAAGCATAAAAAAAAGACTTACCAACAGCTGCAGTTTTATTTACAAAACTATGTCAGGCACCAATAAGAATAATAATATTGGGACATAACTTTTATGATCAGTAGCAAAATATAGTGCTAAAGTATGACAAAATTCATAATAACGTATGTTTTGAAGCAGGCACACGGAGACACTGGTAAAATCAGTTAAATACTTTATATAGCAGGACATAAATAAACTAACCACGTAGATTATACAACAAAACCGATAAAAAAACCCGTAAAATAGTGTAATAAACATAAACGTTACACTAAGGGCCTGTTTCAGAATGTTCGAGTAAGTTCGGGTTATACTACCCAGAACATATTTATTAAACAAAACACTATCTTTCCGTTTCACAGTCATCGATTTAGCCTATCCATCAGTTAAAGCTGGAACGCGCTGCATGTTAACTGTCATTTTTATCATTCAGTTATTTTATGTGTTGCATAGCAACCTGAAACTTTATAAGGACATTCTGAAACGAGCCCTAAATAAAATATCAGTAAACTTAGCAAAAACAAACATAACACGAAATAAAATAACATTCGCTAGTAATTTCGCTATTCGCTTTAGCCAAATCTGTGAACCAAAAGGGTTTCAAAATAATACAACCACTTCATATTAATCATTTTATTGTTAACAAAATAAATAATTAACAAGTAATCTTACTCACAATTACGTCAAAATAGAAATAAAATTAGAATAAATAATAATATATTTACATACAACGAGCATTTCATTAAAATATGTAATATACGCCCTATACTAACAAATAAATCACAAATAAACGTGGTAGTTATTAAACTATTTAATTTTATATAGAAAAATATGTAGTAGATCTAAGTAAATCTAAGTACTTTTTGTGAATCGCATCTTGTAACCGATACTCAAACACACACCGCAATCCTTTCCAATTATATGTGAATAACGAAGATAAAATGTGGCTAACTGCTGATAAACTAGCCTCTGACCACAATCTTATGGTGATAATGTGGTTGAAGGTGGTAAACCGACCTAACATACGTGAAGCGCTCGTAATAAATTTGCTTAGCTGTTATTATTCGGTCAGCAAAATTATGCAACATCCGCAAATTGGATGGATGACCGCTAGCGACATTACTACTGAGCGCTTCCGTGCTTCGAAGGGCACGTTAAGTCCCGGTTGTTGTCTTAAGATGGAATGGTGGTAGGGCATTTTGTGAATGCCCGCCCGCGTGGCTAGCTGAAGTAAAACATCTGTCGCCAAGCAAGTAGTGTGTGTTCCGGCAGCTAACCTTCAGAGCCAGTAATTCTAGGTTAGTCTGAACAACATTTTCGACCACATCATCATTGCCATCTGGTGATATAATGGTCAAGGGCTAACCTAGCAGGCATAAAAACTATTCCCATACTGGGTTAAGCACTGGCTCGTCAAGGACTAATTCCGGAACACACCGAGACTCGTAACTAGCCCATCAGGCATTTGCTAAACACCCTACCACTATGGTATAACGACTACCATCCTAAGACATTACCACGGTAATATTATCTATACAGTATTTCAACTTCATAGAAACGGACGAAACGCGAGTTATACCTATGCGCCTCGATCTTGGCCTGCGCTCGGCACGCAGACAGTCTCGAGTGTCGCGGCTGTGCCACGGAGACGAGCGAATGGTTTGTTGTTTTTTAACAATAACTGCGCGATTTTTTCACCAAATATAAGTTCAAGTACATATTTACATATTAAATATGACGAGTAAGATGTATTGTGCTGTTTTTGGTTACATTAATTCGTCAAAAACGCATCCAGAGATAACTTTTTTAGATTATCTGGAAACTGTTTACGTACAGCGCGGCTGTAGGTAGTTATTTCAAGGACAGAGCTGACTTAAAAAAATACTGTATAGATAATATTACCGTGACATTACCCTGGTCCGCCAACGGCGTAAAGAGCCCTCCAAAGCAATTTAGTGCTCAGTTCTAAATGCCACTAGCGGTCACCCTACAATTAATGGCTGCACAGAACGTGGCTTTACTACTGAATAATAAAAATTTCGATTTATTATACATAATGGACCATTTACGAGTATACAAAAATAAATAGTGGGGATTTTTATGTGTTTGGTTAAATCAACCCCAAGTAATTTTAATTTAAGGTGTAATTTTACTAAAAATTAAATATTATACCTGTAGGTACTTCCCAGATATGAATGAGTAAAGAATGAAGGATACAATATCTTGTTCGACAAATCCTAAGTTTAAAATATCATCTTGACTTGAAGAGGCATATAGAGCATACTTTTTGCTACTAAATCAAATTAAGTAATTTTCTAAGTTCATAATATTAGTTTCACAAAGTTTCTTAGACTACAACGCCTAAGATAATAATAATAATGTTTATTGGTATAAAATAATATGTAGAAAGATAAATAGTACTGCGCACAAAAAAACACATATGAACGTCAGCAGCGTTGAGCGGGAGCCGAACATACTGGCATAGTCTAAGTCATAAGGCCTTAAGTATATACAAAGGTGGCCATATAAATGTAATTAAGGAGCGGTTTGTTTAGTAAAATGTAATATAATATATCATTATGTATTATGAACTATAAAAAAATAAATAGATAGTCAAAGTTAGCATAAGGTTTTTAATAAACACGTTGTTAAGGATCTTTGTTTGTCCTCTAAAAAAACTCATTTATACTTGTGTAATTGCACTGTAAAGCTCTCTGACACTGTCTTTTTGACACACTTTCCTTTATATCGTACTAAAAAAGCGCACCGACCCGAGAGATCCGGGTCCACACTGGACGATCCATTTTGGATTAGAGATCCGCGTATCGGGGCGGCGGCAAGGAGCATGCGCTCCAAGCGCTCCAGGCTGACGTACGTGACGTACGGCGACGGGTGCGCTCGCGATCGGAGAGTTGTGGATCCGGTGTGGGCTGCTCTAATCGGATTCATATCCGGACTTTTAGCTAGCCAATGCAATAAAATTACAGATTGCCGCGAATTCAGTTACTGAGCATGACGCTTGCTTTGGGTCTTTGTCACATTGAATCATCCAAATCACAGGAAATACGACTTCTGTGTAGGTAAAGGTTTTTGTGCTGGGATTGGTCAAGTTTCCTTTAACGAGCCTTACAGGTCCAACTTCATAGCCAGAAACCACCTCCAGATTTTAAGGTTGTCATCGCTATGCTTTTTTTCGGTAGGCGTCGTACATATATATAACCGTCTGAGCATACCCTGTTTAATTTAGTTAAATAATATCAGAAATACTAACTCTCCAGTTTGTGTACTTCTTAGCAAAAGCAACAATAGGGGCTCGCTGATGGCAGCGTTTTAAAATTAGTATTTTTCTTGCTGTCTTTCCGTATAGTAGTACATTTCTGAGACACAGATTAGATAATAATCACTAGGAAGTCAGTTTTGGTAAAAATATATTTTCTAATGTTTTTAGAGCCTTAGGCCATAGGCACGCAGGGGATATTATTTGCATCTCGATTCACAGAGCATGGAAAATAATAGTTTTCGAGTGTTGCAATTGATCTGCTATATTTTTATACGACCAGTTCTTCATGCGAAGTTTTAATTCAAGTTCTCTAGTAGGTTTGTCGTAAGATTAATTTTTTTCCCACTGTTTTATTTGGATACAAAATTGTATAGTGTTTTTGTTATCTTACCGCCAATTACGCGCCAAATTACAATGTAAATAGACTTGTAATCAAGACGTGTTTTTAAATTCCATGAAAATAATTATAGTCAGCTTTCTTATTTGTGAGACCAGCGAGTATTTAGTAGGTAGTTACCACTGGATTTTCTGATGTTAGATTTGCTTTATTTTTATTAATATAACTTACCATGTATTAAATAGATTATTACATTTCGTAGAAATTTATAATATTAAAATAGCAAAATTATGGGATGTTACGTAATTTTTTTCAAAATCAAATGGTGATTAATATCTATCCTTAATTTATATGACCACCATTGTATGTGATTAAATATTTATATATATTTACAAATTATGAATATATTATAATATGTACAAACTTTGAACACTAGCGATGATATATCTAGGTCATAATTATTCAATTTATATTATTAAAATATTAATAAATAAGCAAAATCCATACATACGAACTACAAAATACAATCATATTAATAAAAAAAATATATTATATAATTTTAATGATGAATTAATTCCAAGTAAGTCCTATCTAAATCTACGGTAACATAACAATAATTTTGTAATTTCATAAATGAACATTTATTTTACTTAGCCTGTTTTTTATCATCAGATAAACTGGCTAATAAAATGTTAGTCGATAAAATGGACCGAATGAAATTTTCTTTTAAAACAACTAACATTCGTGTATTGTTATAATATAAGCTGTGTTTACATTTATTCTTAGCAATAATTACTATCTGATCATTGAAAAGCAGGCATATTTTAATTTCCTATTCAATAATTACCCCTAAAATCAGAGTATCTTTTTAATCTAGACAGATTAAATGCGTTTATTGCACAAAGAGTATTAACTCCTATATATTTTCATTTTATGTCTTAAGTACATATACATATACCAATAAAGTGCGATTTCATACCACCCTACGACTAATTATGTGAAGAAATGTAAGTCAAGCTCAAAAACAGAAGAGCGCAAAACCATACAGCGGCGGGCGTGGTTTAAAAAGTGTACCGTCGGCGCAACAACATTACCTTGACGCGACCAATCGGATGCGACAATTTCTAAGCGAAAGTCCGAAATCAGATCGGTAACTGTATTATGGTAACACTTCTTTACATATTTATTCGTAGGTATCTCCCTATTCATTCGGCTCGGCGGCGAGATGATTAAATATATCCATATTTGCTGGTCGTCTTTTGTCTACCCTTACTAAACGTCTAGAACTTTCCCGTCGAAAACATCACAATTAAAGGCATTTCAACTTTATCCTACATTTTGTCAAACTTTGGCCCCTAATTTCTTTACATTCGGTATTCGTCATACATAATAACACAAAGTAATAATTAAAGCTACTAATAATTAATAAAATAGATAAATAACACATCATGTTATTATCAATTTGGAGTCAGTAGTCAGATATCGGTACATTCAGCCGTAATATGAATTGTAAACGTATTTTATATTTACAAGAAATGGTGTAAAGCTAAAATGGATTGATGATTATTAGGAATATAAGATAGTATGAACAATTTTTAACCTTACTGCTTTATGAATAAATCTGTGTCAATAAAGACTAAACAAATTTCAATAGAATAGCTGTTCGAATAGCTTATTGCTTGGCATTCATAATTTGTTTAATATTAAACAACTTGAAATCGGGTAAAATCATACAACATCATTCATAATGTCAACTTATACTGTGTCACCACAGCATCTATATCATTTGCCACATTATTTTTCAATTAAATAATTATATATTATTACATTTTACATACACAAACAGTTATAATCAATTCGCAAAAGTCGTTTGGACACATCCGTAAATTGTGAACGTTGATCGCCGGGCTCATAACATGCTATATTATTACGTTTATATTTTTTTTAAATATTCATGTAGGACAACAATCGAGGCTTATCACACAGTCTGTTATTTCTGCATATTTTTAAGAATACATAGTGGAATGCTATTTATAAATAAACAGATACTTAACCTGTAAAATATTTAAGCTTCATATAACACTTGTAAGACACAAGAAGTTGATATGTTGGTAAACTCACATTGTTAATGATATAATAGATAATAAAATGTACATCCGGTGATACAATACCATCGCCTCTTATGTAAATAAGTAATTAAGGCCGGGTTTCTGGAATGGATAGTATCTCAACAGCACTTGTCAGTTACTACGGAGAAACGTCTTAAATTGTTTGTTACCTATTTGTAATTTCTACAAATATTTTAAACAAACGCATTCTCAACCTGCAATTACCAAAATATGGTCTGTCCAATGACAGCTGACCATCATTCATTCGACAGGTGATTCACACCCTATTTTGTATTGAGTCACAATCTCAAATTGGGTTTCAAACGGTATATTTAATGTGACAAAATAATTGTGATTTTGTATAACTTTAACATACACGGAACACTGCATCAGTGGTATTAGGAATATAATAAATAGATAGTTCTTATCTGTTTGATAGGTGTAGCAGAGGTTAGTTCCGTTTGTGGAGCGCTTGTATGTGAAGCGCCTGGTGCTTGTGCTAGGTGGCAAGCGCGATGAGCCTGCGCCGACGCAGCTTGCGGCCGCAACGGCGCCAGAGCACGGCCGCCGAGTAGATGGCTGTGACGATGACCAGCAGCGTAAAGGCTCTGTGCGCCAGAGGAACGGAGTACTCATCTGGGTCGGGCTGCCCGCGGGAAGGCGCCGCGCCTGCCCCGCGCCACGCACGTGGTGCCGCCTCTGTACCTTCTAAATCTGGAGCGCCTGCGATCAAAGATTTATAGTAAGCCGAGACCATATTTGATCTTGACCTGTCGTTTTCATCACTCATGCTCGTAAAGTAGGTCGTATTTAACTAATTTTTCAGACTGTAAATTGTATTCAATTGTGCCACGGGAGATCGGAATCGTCTCACGAAGATAAGTGCAACATTTTTGTTTATAATATTATATAATTCTCAACAGGGAAATAAGTACTCTTATTTCCCTATAGATAGGTTACATAGATTACTTAGTTATCGATGGGATGCCCCGTTCACATCGGTCGCTGGTGCGTTTACAATTCTCAAGTGCAATTGATAACTTGCCTCTTTTGTTTAACAATCTACTTTTTTAAGAACAAAGGAACTCAACCAATAATATAAAAAAATCTTAATAACTCACTTACGAATATTAGCAATAAAAAGTCTGAGTTTGATAACAGGTGTGATTACGTTTGTAATTGCAGTGAAATTAGAGCAAATTTATGAGCAAGTGTGTTGAAAAATTAAACTATACAAATCTTTCGCCGAAACAATAACCTTCTTTCCGCACTTGTACCACAATGTATTATAACGAGTATTATCACTGTTTCGAAATATATTTTAAGTATACATTATGTGATCATAAAATCCCGTAGAATCAGTTTTATTTAACAAAATATACTTCTTTTTTATAACTGATAGGCTAGCCTTTGATCACTATCACACCTGATGGTAAGTGATGATGTGGTCGAAGATGTTATTCAGGCTAGCCTAGAATTACTGGCTCTCAAGGACAGCTGCTGTAACACACCGTTTAGCGGCTAAGCAAACTTCGCTACGAGCGCTCAAAAACTTACTTCTTTGAATATCATTGTTGGTCGATAAACAAAGGTAAACAATGCAGTCGGTTTTTGAACGCGCGGACGCGAATGTGTGCGGCCCGGCACGCGCGGGCGTCGGCTGTTCACCTCTGATTTTCAAGGGCAGTTTGTTCCCACGCTATCTCGTGCGCGGACGTACGTTTATTCGAAGCAAACGGAGTTACTAAAAATTGGGTCGCGGGGTGTGTTAGCAGAGGACTGCTATAGATATAGTAGTGACTATAAACAGTGGTTTTTTGTGCGGTTACCGATATCTGGACGCTGGGCGTTCATTGTTGGTGGATAGGTGAGCAGAGGATTGCTGTTGGCGGACAAACCATTCAACATCGAGGTCAAGGGACGTATCTTAATATCATTCCTTTCAAACCGGCTAAATGATCATTTATCTTATTTGTAGGTATTTAATGATAGGTCCCTTTCGACGGAGCGAACAAGTCGTCCGAAGGTAGGTTATTCCCGCCTCCTTTTAACCACGTGCATAATAGCACATGTATCGGCTGGTGTCTTCCTGTGACATTCCAGGAGCCCAGTCGAGTACGCCACGAGATCGTGGTATAGTTTGGGACTACGAGGATCATAAGGGGTCCCATTCCCATACCGTTGTGATCTATTGAAGTTAAATAAAATGTGTTCGGTACCTATGCTTTTGGGGTCCGTGGGATGGTGCCTGGGCGCGAGGGTGCGCGCAGCGGGCGCGGCGAGTACTGCGTCTGGAGGCAGAGCGGGCGGCGCGAGGCACGGGGGCGCAGGCCGAGCGCCGCTGCCGTCCGCCGCCAGCACGCGTGAGTACACGTGCAGCCGCCCGCCCTCCGAACGCATGGGCAGATCTGATACACGAAGTAACATTACAACGTGGAAACGCACGTCTATGCCAGAATAACCAATAACTATACAGTACTTTAACGATTACAAGATTTTGGAAATCACGTCGTTAAATGAATATTGCTCATATCTTGAACAATTATAAACTTAAACAACAATGTCACCGCTAAAACCATCTAAAATACGCTTACTTAACATATAGTAAAACATATTCAATGAATAGCTAATGTAAAATCTTCTTTACATTAGTTATGCAATAACTAAAACAATGTATGTAGCGAAATAAATTTTACATGGGTCGATTTTTTTTTAATGTGTACAAAACAATGGTGTTGTAAGGAACAAATTTAAACGATTTGTTCGAAAAATATATAAACAATCCCCATTGTTTTGTTCCAATTGATGTTTTGTATAGATATACAAACTGAGGATATTTCCGTTCAACATTAAAAAAAGCGGTCTCACACTCCGTCGCGTGGCGTGAACTAATGTGGATACCGCTCTAAGCCTGTGTGTACTTTTCATAATGCATAAACGCTTAACTGATTTATACAAGTGATTAATCTATTATTGACTTTGATGAAAACTGAAATTTTAAGAGGATATATATACAATTTTTTTGTTAGGCCACATTAAGAGTTAAAAATAATATTTTATGTAGGCAAATTGAGTAAACCACAATATTACAAAACTTTTTACTCCGGTATTCTCTGTCTACATAAAAATATCTAAAATTTAAATAGTGTATAGGTATGCAAAATGTTTCACGTCGACCTTGTTGACGATTTCCACCAGATAAACAACAAAAATACTTAAATTGGACTAACTAAAGCTGTATCAACTCACCGGATGGTATTATGTGCACGTCCTTCACCCGATGCTGGCGAGGCGTGGCCGCTTCGCGTAGAGACGAAGGCAAATGTCCCACCAACGCGTACTGAAGCGCGGCCAACAGTAACCAGTGGCAATTCCGTGCCGCCCCGCCTTCCAAGCAAGATGAGTCACCGTATACGACCAAACGACCCGCCTGTAAAGAGCCATTGTGCAATTCATATCTAGCATACGGTGTACGCTAACATGATCTGCACAAACGTGGACCGACACAGACATACATACAAGGCAAAAATGTTGTCTGAAACGGTGCCCGTGAGCATGGCAGTGCCTGAGCGGTAATTAAAACGCAACAACGCACAACAAACACAGTAAAGACAACACAATGAATAATGCAAAAGTAATAGTAATGTTTAAATATTAATGGCTTCTGCTTTACGTCTTAGTTTCATTTTCTGCGCATACAGATTACATATATTCTCCTGAATAAATGAATGCCCCGTGCACTTAAGGTAAGGAGGCAGCTGACCACCCGAATTCTGACGGTATTCGCACGATCCAGAGACCAGGCAAAGGGTAAATCCCAAAAAACGGTATTTAATACGTCCAATAAAGGAACGCTAATTCTTAAGATTGGGAACGTACGTCTGTAGCGGAAATTCCAATATTAATTATTTTTTTCGAGTTTGTGGTTAGATTTAATACCCATTGGGCATAATCATCGAACTCGCGACATTAAAGAAAGAGTATTTACTTATATTACCATACAAAATACTTAACATTTAAATTAAAACTATAAATATGAATTTTGAACGCATAAGTTAAAGTCATAATAAAATGATAATTAAATTGTATAATAGGCGATAATAATATATAATTTACAAAACTTTAAGGGTTACCAAGATACAGGCTGCATCTAGTTTGGAACCCATTGCATAGTCATGCATGTGTATATATGTTTATTAGCATATATTTGTTAATACTGTTATGGAGTATAAATAAACAAAAAATATTGAATTTTGGCGTCAATGACGCACTTATGAAAGTTAATTACATCATTAAATTGAAATATTCAATTACCGTGTCCAGCAAAAATGGTATAAAGTCACTTCGGAAGGAACGGACAAGAACCTCGGGGCCATTTTTTAAATATGTATTTACTCTTTTACAATTTGTAAGTGTTTTATAAAATTATAACAATATTTATTATATAAATGATTGGCGGTGGCTTGACAGAGGTGGAATCCCAAACCCTTATGTCATCTAAATAATCACCAATTTTATAATACGCTTTTGCAATTAAAATCTTTTATAACATGCAGCTTAAATTTACTCTCTGTGGGAACTGTAATATCTTTAGGAATTTTATTAAAAAATCTCACACAATGACCTAAGAAAGCCATTTTATTTATCCTTGCTAATCTAAAACCTGGCATGTCCTGGAGTCTATCATCTATGCTTCTCGGTTGCCAGTTTTTCTTGTAATTATATAAGGTCACTTTTAATTCATCAACAATACTGCGGGGGGTGGTGTAGAATCGATAACTGAATGTGATCCACACATTTTTAATTTTCACATAAACAATTCAATACTAACTATTGCCTAAGCTGTGGCGCGTTGACTTTGAGAATGATAGCGACGACAACACTCGCGGCCGCCGTGGACAAGACTCACACATACACACACGTTCTAGGTATTCTAACGCATCGCGAGGGCAATGAACTCGGTAGGTATACCTACGCATTGCGAGGGCAACGAACTCGGTAGGTTTACCTACGCATTGCGAGGGCAATGAACTCGGTAGGTATCTCGGTAGGTATACCTACGCATTGCGAGGGCAACGAACTCGGTAGGTTTACCTACGCATTGCGAGGGCAATGAACTCGGTAGGTATCTCGGTAGGTATACCTACGCATTGCGAGGGCAATGAGTCTTGTCCACGGCGGCCGCGAGTGTTGTCGTCGCTATCATTCTCAAAGTCAACGCGCCACAGCTTAGGCAATAGTTAGTATTGATTTTGTTTATGTGAAAATTAAAAATGTGTGGATCACATTCAGTTATCGATTCTACACCACCCCCCGCAGTATTGTTGATGAATTAAAAGTGACCTTATATATATTTAAATTATTGAGATAAATAGTTATGTGGGTAATAGGTTGTGTGGTAATTCTTATTTTCACAAATAGAGATCAAATATCTAAATGTATAATTAAATGTATATGTATAATTCATCGAGTTTGAATACTTTGCATATAAAATATGGATCAGAAATAATGTTCATCTGTAATTGGTGGTATAACATAACATCCTGTTACATATATGTAGAGGTAAAAATAACTATTAGCATAGACGAAGAGCATTTTGAAAATGCTCGTCTGAGTAGCCCTCCTTGATTGAATTAGTAAATTTAATCTGTGCATTGTTTCAACTACTCTATTTATTAATAACAAATACTTTTAAAAGTATCCTAAAAAACATTAAATAATATTTAAATAAAACACTTAAAAAAGCATAAAATTATATATCTAGTGACAATTCCGCCTAATTTTCCTGTTATCTACGTGACGTCATAAACATCACGCAGCCTAACCGGATGAATACCCGACTAGTTTCGCTTCTAAACGAAGCATCTTCAGGAGGTCTTGACTTACCGAGCGCACGATCGAGACTCTGTGTCTGTGTGATGTCTCGATCGTGCGCTCGGTAAGGCGGAATTGTCACTAGATATATAATTTTATGCTTTTTTAAGTGTTTTATTTAAATATTATTTAATGTTTTTTAGGATACTTTTAAAAGTATTTGTTATTATTAAATATGGATTTCCGCAAAGTAACGCCTGAATCTATTCATAACTCTATTTATATTTAGGTATTTCATTTTCCTTCTTTGTAATGACGTAGTTTTAATCATTATTATCCGTAGGGTACCTGGGCTATGATATTACACCCCTCCTCCCCCTCCCCATCTCTAGCCGTGGGTGTACACCAGAAGATGGGCAGCAGTACTTTACTGAGGAACTGATATCTCACACAGTGACCCTCAAGACGCCTGCCAAACGTGGGAATTATGGCAAACCCCTCCATAATGGGGGATGCTGTATTCATCAGTGGACCATCCGGCTGATACAGTAATAATTATTGAGAAGTGGTTATGTTTTTGTTTGAATAGTATGTCCTTTAAGTTTGAAGTAGTCGAAGAGAACTTCTTGGGCTCTTTCTATTATTTATAAGCCTGCAAGGGTATATCAGAAAACCAGCACCGAATGTCTCAGGAGTTAGACATTTTTTGAGATAAGACGTTGTTGACAACACCTGAACAAATATTTATAGACCTATTTGGTTTTACATATTTTTACTGGTAAGGTAAGATACTTTATTTCTTTCTTTCTAACCTTCAAGCAAAAATTCTGTCGTCAAACAGAGTTTTTCAGCAGTTGCACTTAATCTCAAGATCTCATTATCCATGCCTGCTTACTAACATCTTCGACCACATTATCACTCACCAGTTAGTGATATGGGAAAGTTGATTGATTCAGGCGTTTTGCGGAAATATTTAAACAATAACTGAAAGAAAACTAAAATTGTGATTATTACCTAATTTAGTAACACTGAAGAACTTGACCTCGATATGCAATCACGCACTTGAAATGTCAACACATGATAACGTCTTAGGTAGAGGCAAAACGCATCGATAATAATATTGTTCCGACTGTATCACGTGTTGGTTCTGACGACACGTCACAACTGCCGTAGTTGAAAATTTACGCAGGCATGAGTTATTTTTTAATTTTTTAATAAATTAAAAAAATACATTACCTGATACTTGATTTTAAAAACTGAACGGAAACGTGTATGACATTACCTTGGGCAATTTGTCCAATGTATCGTTTCCGTAATCTCTAGAAGCACCGTTGTCTGTCTGCAGCAGGCCCAGTATGGGCACGTCGACGGTTTTAGGAGAACTGCCACCCCCGCCAGAACCACCCTGCTTCTCACCAGTCATTATCTACAAATGAACCCAATAACGTTTGTATTTTCGTAAAAATATTGATAAAGCTAATGTAGGGCAATCGGAAATTGTGTTACGGGATTGAGGTAAGTACGCCCTGTGACTACTGCCTGCCCTGTGTACTATGACTGTTTGTAGCTTTATTCTTTAATGTTTCCTATAAATATTGATGTAACATGCTTGTTCCTTTCCAGGAGCAAAGTGGGATCAGTTAATTCTTATAATTAATACGGTGAATAAAGGGACATATTTATAGAAATTATAAATACATAATCAATAATAAGAGCATTTAAGAACCAGTATTTCGAAGAAGAATAAATTTTATTATCAGAGATTCCCACCGTGTATCCTTATTACCAGTGGCGAGGCGTTCCCTAATTCCTATTCCGGCTGGCTTACTTTGACCAAAATCACAAATATGCACCTAAATTTATAAACTAAGGACTTCTGCTGAGGATACCGAAGTAAATCAAATATGATTTTTTAATTGCATTTTTGATAACAGTGCGGTGGGTAACCCTCGGTATGAGAGTGCTACATGTAATTGGAACTTTTAATTTTAAGTGGGCTTCTTTTTAGAAAATATGCAAATTTCGCCAGTGTGTATTAACAATTAGTAGAACTTCGACAGAACATGCGTTCTCTTTGAACGCTGCGATTCGATAGCTATTGTGTGTGTGTATGCGTTCAACCAATGCGAGTTCAAAAAGCGATACTTCATAGTAAACTTAAAAAGCAGAACTCTGAACTTAGAACTCTAGACCACACGCTGTGGGCCCGGCAGCGCCTCAAACTTAAAACTAGATTACGGAGAGAGAAGGTTATATATAAAGTTAATTTGAAACTACCTGATGTCCTTGATCAGTCAGCGGCGCTGTGATGAGAATACCATGTTCCGGGAAACTATGGATGTGGGTTCCACTCGCGTAGTACATCGCATGTCCGCCCAGCTTGAACTGCCCTTCAAAAACACGGTCGCCTAGCGCTACCTGAAGACATACATGAAGGAAACTTGTTAAATCATCGATCGAAGCGAGGTCACTCTGCCTGGTGGCTTGCTGGCTTACTTTTGGCACTTATTCGTAAAATTTGGTGCTCTTGAATGCAAAACTACCCTACTATTGCAATCGAGTTCAATGGATTTTTTACGGATTTAATAGTAGTTTATGCAACTATCATATTATTATAGAGGGTGATAAAACATGACTAGTTTTTTGAAACAAGCCGCAGGCGAGTTTCAAAATAAGATTACACGAGTGTTTTAATACCTAATTAAATGCAGTTGCATACACTTCTTTATTTAATCTCATGGTCAACGCTTTTCTTGATTTTTCTGGCAAAAGACTATTCGTCAGTTTCGTAGCTGTTTCTAGAATATCAGGTAGCGTTAAATTTTCATCAGTATCGTCGGTGTTGCTTCTCATTTTTGCTACTAAAGTTTTACCCAACAAAATATTACTCAAATCCGTATGTACGAAATAGCGCCAAAATGGAAAAGTCTGTTAATGGTCTATTGGCTCGGAACCAGCACGTTGCGCGCGCAGCGCGCTCACCATAGATAATGAGTACTTAAATTGAATAGAAACCTCCTTGGTCGGGTATGATTAATAATTAAAAAATTGTTTTTAAGCATTGTTTTGTTAGGAGAATAATTATTTAATTTAATTTAATTTATATAATCTCATTCGGTAATATTCTAATTATGAAATGAAATACTGACTATATTGGCATATTTTATATATTAACTTCTTTAAGAAAATTAAAAATTAAATTATAGCATTATTCTCCTAACAAAACAATGCTTTAAAACATTTTTTTAATTATTAAAGTACAAAGTGTCCCGACCAAGGAGGTTTCAATTCAATTTAAGTTCACATTATCTGTGGTGAGCGCGCTGCGCGCGCAACTCGTTAGTTTTTGTATTGCATTTTATTTAATTTAGCTACCTACAGCCATGAGATTAAATAAAGTAATGTATGCAACTGCATATAATTAGGTATTAAAACACTCGTGTAATCTTATTTTGAAACTCGCCTGCGGCTCGTTTCAAAAACTACACTCATGTTTTAATACCCTCTATTATATGACAGTTGCATAAACTACTATTTTTAATTTTCTTAAAGAAGTACGTAAATAAAATATGCCAATAAAAGTCTGTATTTCATTTCATAATTCGATTCGTTTAATCTTTTACATATATTTCATAATTACACTCGTGTAATCTTATTTCGAAACTCACCTGCGGCTCGTTTCAAAAAATTACACTCATGTTTTAATACCCTCTATTATATGACAGTTGCATAAACTACTATTTTTAATTTTCTTAAAGAAGTACGTAAATAAAATATGCCAATAAAAGTCTGTATTTCATTTCATAATTCGTTTCATTTAATCTTTTACATATATTTCATAATTACACTCGTGTAATCTTATTTCGAAACTCACCTGCGGCTCGTTTCAAAAAACTACACTCATGTTTTAATACCCTCTATTATATGACAGTTGCATAAACTACTATTTTAAACATTATGTTTATTGAGATAATGTTTTTCCGGGGTGCAGTTTCGGTTGATATACAGGTAAGATGAAATATTCTTCTCGCAAAGTGATAAAAAATGACATATTATATATTCAATGAATGGGGTGGTTTATTTAAAAATTGTTATTAATGTCAGATTACTGTTATATGGATACAATATATAAAATTCAATAGATCTCAAAGGTTCTGACTCGCAACATAGTGAATTAAGAAATTTTACTATTTCTGATAAACTCACTGAAAAATATTACTTACATCAAAAATGCGAGAGTAGGTATGTATGTTTTTTATGTTTTAATATTATGTCGTAAAATTTATATGCAGCGTATTTACGTGTTTTGAACAAACTATACTAGTAATTATTTTCTAACCGACTACTTGCTTGTTTATGTATTTCATAACCAGAAAATAAAACACAGTCAATAAATCCTCACTCCACTTCTTAAAATATTCTTGAAACAGAGTACACACTTTTTTTTTAAACTATAATAATAATATTTTTATTTGCCAAAATTAAGTAAGTCCTGCTTAAGGACAGAGAATATTTCTCCAAGAGTACCACATTCAATACACAAATTCACGAATATTTTAAGCAGTGGAGTGAGGATTTATTGGCTGTGTTTTATTTTCTGGTTAAGAAATACCGAAACAAGCAAGTAGTCTGCTAGAAAATAATTACGAGTATAGTTTGTTCAAAACACGTAAATACGCTGCATATACATTTTACGACATAATATTAAAACATAAAAAACATACATATTAATAAATAACATATAAATTTTACGATAAACTTACATACATATTACATCATGTCTCATCAATTGTGTCAGCATCCCATTTCAATGGAAATTGTATTGTATATTTAATTTTAGGTCTGTCTTAAGATAAAACTGACCTGGTACATGCTGAGCAAATCATTGAGCGCTGGAATGTTAGCACCGCCAGTTTCCGGAATCCACCTGTAAAAAGATAAATATTTGTTATTTCTCTTGTTCGTGAAACTGTTGTTTACACGTGGTGAAATAATAATTAACACTAATACGGTTATTTATGCTCTAGTTCCAAAATACTGCTTGCACAAATGCATAAAATTCTTTCATTTTGTTTATTTATAGAAGTTAAATTTGTAATATATTTCATGTTGGAAGTTTCCTGGGGCTTTCATAATACCCATAGATCAAGGGTTTATTTAATATCCAGACATAAATCTAGTCGAAACAGTGACAGTTAAAATAGAACATAGTTCATATATCAAATTCAGTTTTAATTAAATACCTATGATTCGCATCGCAGTCGCGTAGCTTATGGATAGACGCGTGAAAGAAGTGCCAAAGAGTATTTAATACGCATGTGAATATAGAAGAGTCGACTTCAAAACTTGTTTAAGCCGAACTTAGTTTAGTTAAGCGCGTTTTGTCATACGAACGTGAAATGGACCCTAGGTCCAATCTGGAAGATTTGAAGTACAGAGAGAACAGAGAGACACCGGTCTGCTCAGGATGCTATTATTGATATTATAAAAAGTCACGGAACCTGAAGTCTGTGGAGTGTAGACTAATAAAGACCACGAAACGCGTTTCATAATACGAATAGTGAAATTGGCAGATGTGGCATAGATAATCTCTATTAAGTTACCACTGGCGAGTGTTTTCGTCGTAGAACTTGACGTGGCGCAGCAGTGAAGCGTTGTACCAGTCGGCGAACACCACAAGTGACAGTCCGTTGTCGACGGCTTTCTTCAGTGATGCCATCTCTTCGGGGAAATACTCGTCTTCCGGGTCTACTAGCAGCAATGCTCCGTAGAGAGACGTGTCGATGCATGTTAGCGGACTTCCTGGGAATAACATATTAATATAGAAAAAAAATATAGTCCTAGTGATCAAATACTAATAAGACGTGGTTCTGGTCAAAAGCGGACAATAGAGCTAAAATTGAAAACAATTAAGAAAAAACTGTATTAAAAAGTTATATTTGTTCAATAGCTTAACCTCTTTTAACTCCATTCCAGTTTTCGACTTCCATTCATTATCGTATCAATATGTAAGGTGGATATTAATTCATCAACAATACTGCGGGGGATGGTGTAGAATCGATAACGGAATGTGTTCCACTCATGTTTAATTTGCACATACACAAAAAGTCTGTACTATTGCTTAAGCTGTGGCACGTTGGCTTGGGGAAAATAGCAAGGACAACCGCGGTCTACGAACACGGTGTATCTACTCTATTAACACACTACGCGAAGTCAATGAACTGCTATACTAGGCACAATAGACAGCTGTTTTGTGTACCTACTCTGCCTAGTGGGTTTTTGGCGGCTTGCGACAAAGAACACGCGACGCGGTAGCGGTTTAACACAATACGTCATACCTAAGTAGCTGCAACACAATACAGTACGTACCTACGTAAACATGAAATTAAAAAGAATGTAGGTAAGTAACATCATGCAAAGCATTCGGCAGTCTAACTAGATTGGCCGGTAAGGCCTTCGCATTCGTCAGAATAGGTACGTGAAACAGCTTCATCTATCACTAGGACCAAACAGCTGTTTTGCCATAGTGATAGCGTCTAATTGACATCGGGTAGAGTTCGTACGTGTATGAATGGAGTAAACCGAGGTTCTCGCTATCATACTAAAAGGCAACGCGCCGCGCTTAGAAAATAGTTATACAGTATTGTTGATGAATTAATATCCACTTTATATATATATATATCGTGTTCTTTTTTTATCCTTATAAAGTGATGTGACGGACGATTCGCCCGACTGATTGTAGGCGTCACGCTTGTTTTTTACAGGCAATGTCACCTTTATCGTTCTGCTAGACACTGCACTGCAATCACCACACCCAGATGTTATTTGCTCTCCTTTGCCCAATAAGTTCCCTTCCTTATGCTCCTTAGTAAATGCCCTTCACGCCCACACACAGTGGGTTTAGCACACTACTGGTTCCAGTTAGAATATCTGACACCGCACTGGTACTCAACAAGATGTACTCATGCTAAAAATACCTACCACCTGGTAACCTGTATGTATGTGATCGGCGATAGGCAGGCTAAGTTCAAGCCGGCAAACATAAAACATCCGCACTGTAACGGTCTGACGATGATTTTTGATATTTTCTCAAAGAACTACTCAAAAAGAAGAAACAATATTTGGTTTCCGTACACATTTTTATCTATGGTTGAACATAAAACTTTGTGACTCGTGGATGACATCTACACATTTGCCCCTCACTCAGTTTGAGGGGAGGTGTGCTGGCATTTGAACTAGCAGATCAGAGAGTCAAAACAAAGTTTTGTGTATGAGTTTTTTAAAGTTTCGTAAAACACGTCGCAATAGTCTCAGCGTAAGACTTACAGTAGTAAACTCACCCATGACTTCTAAATAGAATCCGTGCTCTCTAAGCCTGCGGTACATATCGCGAAAGTTGGTGTGGATGTGGTCCGCATGCCAGTCCAGTGGGTCGTGCTTAGCTCGCAAATCGTCACGCGGGAAGTACCCGCTGGGGTACCGCAGACTGTGAAATTGGTCCCACAGTAGACGCCGCGATCTTACCGGCACCGGGATCACTTTAGCCCTGACAATCATATTTCAGTTGCTTTAATAGACATAAGTCGGATAACACCAACATTCAAGTGTTACTTTTCCGGATCCCTTATTAATAATAACAAATATTAAATAAATTAATCAAAAAAATACTGAATCATGTTTCAGAGAAAATATATCTATAGTCTATTTATTCTATGAATCATCACCAGGTCTTGTCTCTTCGAGCGCAAGAAGAGACAAGACTTGATGATGATACTATACAGCGATCGTCCGATTCTCGAGCCCTAAGAAAACCCTTTGCATCAGCTCCAAACCACACATTTCTTTAAATAAAATGCAATAAAAATAACTAAATAGTATTTTAGTAATAATTATGTGTTCACGCTTAGTATTATTTCGTTCAAACTACCGTATAAAGATTGATGTGTGCGTGAGCTGCGCGAATCGCTCGTGGCTTGAGAAGAGTTTCAAGACCAATTTTGAAGCAATGATGGCTCAGTGGCATTGGATATGGACTTCCGCGCAGCAGGTCCATGGTTCGAATCCCGCCGCGAACTTGAGCTTCATCGCATGGTGGAAGGGTATTTAGCGAATGCCCGCCTGGCTAGCGACCACCCTCAAGTAGAAAATCTGTCGCCAAGCACCTAACGGTATGTTCCGGCAGCAGTCCTCGAAAGCCCGTGAAATTACAGACACATGAGACTTAACTATGTCTCAAGGTGAGGGGTGCAGTGCAATTCGTGACTTGTTATGAAACGCATCTGTTATAGGCAGAGGTAAGTCCTAACATCAGGTGGGACTCTAGCTTGTTGCATCACAATAAATTAAAAAAAACATACGTATCTTTCATCAATATCCCTATCGGGTCTAAAAAAGTAATTAATTGTGTCTTATGTAAGTGCTACAATGTTCAACAGTTGAACGACGACATTTCACAAAATATTCACTCGTAGCCGAGAATTCAAAATAACTACCGTTACTTTTTACTCTCTTTCTATCTAAAATATTAAACTTACCTTATTGGCAAAGAGAGAGTTGCATTCTTTGGTATTCTGTCGCCGCTATCGTCGTAACTGGATACAGTTATGTTGACGTGACCCTGAAATAAGAAATCCGTTTTTTTATCACTTCAGCATGTTTCTAACAGAACTGACATTTTAATTAAGTTATTTTTTTGTTTTTGTTTGCAAGGTATATATTGGTATATATAGGTACTCGTTAGATCGATACTCGGAAAATATTTGAAATGATATCTCATGTATTTTTTATAACTTATTGAATTGATTACATTAGTTATATCATAGAGAAAAGTACTAGTAAGAGTGACAAACACCATACATTAAAGCGTACGCCGTTAACTAAATACCAGCTTCGGCGAAAGATGTCGCTAAGTGTATCAAATCACATAAAATAAAGAAATTACATTTGTAATGGCCGTCCTAAATCTCATTTAGGCTAATCGCACTCGTGCTGGATCGAAACAAAATGGCTAGATGGCGTTATTTTCCATTTATTTTTTATGTGTTTTAAAAATATTAATTTGCGCGACGTTGCCGCTCATACAATACCAAGCTGGCAACGCCGCTTATCATAATATCATCATATCAGTCAAAAGTTTGTTTGTGCATTGAACTGAATCAGTGTTGCCAGACATGCGATAATTATCCTAGATCAACGATATATTTGAGTATCATGCGATAAAAAATAATAAGTACGTATCGAGTTTCTCAAACGTCTACGATATTTTTTTCAAATACTGTAATGAATTCAGATCTTTGTGATGGAACGCAATTTTTTGTAATATTTTTCTATATTCTATGGCAGTCCATGGTCCAGCCAGTCGAGTGGAATGCGATATGATTATTTTCCAAAATACTTAATATGATAAGTAATAGGTCCTTACTAATAGTAATTAAACAACTTTAAACGGTTTAAATCGCGTATATTTGTCATTATTTTTGTCCCGACGTTTCAAACACTTTGCAGTGATCGTGGTCACGGGGTGACTAATTGATTTTATTTGTCACATGAGTTATTAAGAAATTATTTCTTAATAACTCATGTGACAAATAAAATCAATTAGTCACCCCGTGACCACGATCACTGCAAAGTAATTATTTCTTAATAACTCATGTGACAAATAAAATCAATTAGTCACCCCGTGACCACGATCACTGCAAAGTGTTTGAAACGTCGGGACAAAAATAATGACAAATATACGCGATTTAAACCGTTTAAAGTTGTTTAATTACTATGTGTAACAATCGCGAAAACCTAAGACAACATTAGGTCCTTACTAAATTTAGGATCTCCTTAAAAAGATTAACGATATCTGTTAAGGTGCCACACCGTTAATTTTAGCTGTATAATCTATTGTCTTATTAGACTATGTTGAGAAACGTGTAGAGTAAATTTGGACTTGCAATAAAAACACGATTTTGCATTAAATCTCGGATAATTTTTAACTCACGGATCTGGCAACACTAAACTCAATTGAGAATTGTTGTTGTTTGTTTCATTTGGTTGCATTCGTCGTTTTTTAGGCTATTTTCTTTCGATTTCTCTCATTTACGTCTCCTGCTCGCCTACCGGACTTCGCCTAACTTTGTGACCTGTGCTTGTTATATGGATTTCGATTAAAGCTTACGTTTCGGACTGTTAAATTTGTTGGTAAACATGTCGTATATGAAGTGCGTTTATCACAATTGTGTTAATATAAGCCGGAACATATCAATGTTTCGGTTTCCTGTACACGATCAAAACCGTTTAATACTTTGGATTCACAATTCAGGTATGTGGACATAAAAAACCCTCAACGAAAAGTTGAGTGAAGAAGATTTTACAGTTAGTGAAGTATAACACATTCTTTGAAAATTTATTTGAGTTCATGTATTATCTTTTTGTAGGAAATACCTACCTGGATTCTTTAATAAATGAAGAATTGAGACGTCGGTATATTTGTGCTGCACATTTTATGCCATCCAGTATCCATAAAGGAAGTATACGTAGCAGATTAATTGGCCCGGCTGTCCCAGTCCATTTTCAATGTACTGAAGTCGGAGAAAGAACATCAAATCAAAATCATACAATTGCTGATGCAGATATGGAAAATGGTAAGGTTCATATCAAAGAATGTACATAATTTGTTTGGGCTTAGCTTGAAAGCAAGTAATTTATCAACGGTGAAATATGTCTGTCATTCACTCAATGTGAATCATCATGTAATAAGTTGACCTTATCATTTATAATATGTATATATTTATATTATTTTTTTGTGATTATTTAATAATTTAGTTGCTTGTATTTGATTTTCAAAATATCATTATCTCTCTACTCTTATCCCACTCATGTGAGGTCAATAATGGTTTTGAAGCGCTCGTAGCCAAGTTTGCTTAGCCATTCTGAATCGATCAGCAAAGTTAAGCAACGTCCGCCGCGGTCATGACTTGGATGGGTGACCGTTGGTGACATTACTACTGAGCGCTTCCGTGCTTCGGATGGCACGTTAAGCCGTCGGTCCCGGTTGTTGTCGTAGGATAGCAGTCGTTACAGCATGGTGGTAGGGCACTTTGCAAATGCCCGCCTGGCTAGCTACCACCCTCAAGTTGAAAATCTGTCGACAAGCACCTAACGGTGTGTTCCGGCAGCTGTCCTTGAGAGCCAGTAACTCTAGGTTAGTCTGAACAACATCCTCGACCACATCATCACTTACCATCAGGTGTGATAGTGGTCAAAGGCTAACCTATCAGGGATAAAAAAAAAAAAACAAAAAAAAAAAAAAAATATGGTATGAATTAAATAATATGCACAACAATCAACCAATAGTATATATGTAGCCTATAATGTTGTATGAAACAGTCATATTAAAATAATAATATTATTCTCTAATATAATCCCTGAGGATGTACCCATAAAGTTGGCCATTGCCCAAATTATAGATTGAGAAACAAATTGAATTTTCCAGATGTACTATCTTCACCGGAGGTTTTAAAAGTGAAGACACCAACAAAATTTTATAAAAAGCAAACACATGCAGCTCCAAGAGAAGAGAAGGTATCAACACCATCATCTCCAACTTCATTGTTCATGGGATCATATATGGAAGTTACACCTACACAGCGATTGTCTAGAAGATGTCTCTTTGAAGGGCCTGAAAGGAGATTGTCAAGAAAATGTCTCTTTCAAAGAAATATTGATGACACTCCAAAAACCATGCGGATAAATGCTGCCACTAATTTGTTAAAAAAAATGCATCTCAAATGGCTTGCATTAGCAGACTGCGAAAGAAATCTAAAACATTGCACAAAAAAACTGTAAAAGATGTAAATTTCAGAAGTGAGATGTCGAAAACATTAGCACTGGTGCAGCTCAGAAAAAAGAATGATAAGAAAAAATGGACACAGAAAGAAAAAAACTTGTGCTTGTCTTTGTTCTATAAATCACCAACAACATATTACTTTTTGAGACGACAAGGTGTAGTGCTGGCGGCTCCATCAACAATCAGAATGTGGCTGACAAAATCAAATTGTGTGCCCGGCTTGTGTCCTGATGTATTCAGATAACTACAGCAGAGATTTGAAAATGCCCCCTTGAAAGAAAAGGTATGTGTTTTTTCTTTTGACGAAATGACAATAATGTCAAATTTACAATATTCTAAAAATATGATTGTATTGAGGGGTTTGAAGATTTAGGTGCAAGCCATCGGTGTAATAAAGTAGCAAAATATGCACTAGTGATTCTTATAAGAGCATTATATGGAAAGTGGAAGTTACCAGTACTTTTTGTCCAGCTCCAATGTAAAGTCTGAAATGTTGCAATTGCTATTAAAAGCAGTAATAAATAAACTTTTTGACCATGGACTCCTGCCCAAAGCTGTAGTTTGTGAACAAGCAACAACACACCAAAATGTATTTAAAAAATTAGGAGTAACAACTCATGCCCCCTATTTTTTTTGCAATGGCAGAAAATTATTTGCGCTGTTTGATGTTCCACATTTGATAAAGAATATACGGAATAACTTCCTACAAAATGACTACATATATGATAAAAAGCAAATGTCATTTCAAGATATTATTAAAACATATGAATTAGATAAAAGCTCAAATATAAGTAGGTATCTGGTAAAACTAACAGACCGCCATATTAATCCCAACTCCTTCCAAAAAATGACAGTCAGCCTTGCAACTCAAATATTTAGTAATTCTGTGGCTGCTGCTATAAAAACTGCAAAATCAACTGGACAATTAAAAAGTGAGACAGCTGATGCCACTGTAAATATCATCAAAATTGTCAATAATATGTTTGATGCATTAAATAGTAGTCAAAAATTTGACGCCAATCCATACAAGCATGCTTTGTCCTAAAAATCTGCATTATCAATACAAGCAATAATAGACGCTAAAAATGTATTTGAAAAGTTACATAAAATATCTTCCAAAAACAAATCTGGAATAAGAAATATATTTTTAACTTGCCCACCTTGCTTCAATGGAGTGGTACAGTCATGTGAAGCAGTTTTACAATTATTTCAAGAAGAATCTTCGGATTCATCCATAACTTATTTAATTACTGGTAAATTAAATCAAGATGTTATAGAAAATTTGTTTGCACGATTTAGACAGAAAGGTGGCTGCAATAAAAACCCAACAGCAAAATTATTAAGAACCATATTTAGAAGCAACTTGGTTAACTCATTAATAAAACTTCCTGATACAAAAAATTGTAAAGATGAGAATGACCAATATATCCAAATAGATGTTAGAGAATGTGTGTCTCCTACACAAACATGTGTTGGAGATACAGGTTCTAGGCCAAGCAATCTAGATCGATTCAGCATTTGTGCATCCTCAACAGATGATGCAAAATCCTTTACTGCCAGAGACATGTCAGTGGCATCCACTTCTGCTCACAGTACAAATAAAAATGCAACATTAGAAGAATGTTCTTTGACATATTTTGCTGGATATCTAGTAAAATCATGCTTTTCAAAATATAACTGCACTACTTGCTCTAAAAAAATATTAAAAGGCCTGGATCTTGAAGACGAAAAACAATTGTTAATTTTAAATAAATCATATTCATGTTGCAAGTCGATAAAATTAAAAATGCCTAGTGATGAATTTTTAAAACTAGTTCACATGGCTATTACTTGCTTTAACGCCCACTTCGACAATATTGTCCATCGCAATAAAATAAAATTAAGTATTTTTAATGCAATATTAGACTTTTTGAGGTGCGAAGCCCCGGAGTTGTTAAATTTGAGTTGCAAAGAGCATTTGTATTTTATAATTGATCATATGATTTTGGTGAAGATAAACTTTTATTGCAAAAATAAAAAGGTAAACAATGTGGAATATGGGAAAGTACATCCAAAATTAAGAATTTTACAAAATAAATAATTCTATATAAGATTGTTGTTTAACTATACCTTATTTTAATTATGTGTATTTTGTAATATATATTTTAAGATGAAAACGGACAAGCCACTCTTCACCTGGTAAGCGCCTGCTTTGCCTCTGACAGTTGCAGTTTCTCCCAGAATATTAATTAAAAAGATCTGTATGCCACGGCAATGCACTCGTTACCCTGAGATATTAGTAGTTATGTTCTTATTGACCCAGTATTTTCACTTACTACTAGCCCTTCAAGCCTAACCAACTGGGGCCTTATTGTCCAACTGGGTTTTGTTTTATATTAATAGCTTATAGAATAGCCTTCGATTCGATCTCTATCTCTATCTCATCTGATGGTAAGTGATAATGTGGTCGAATAGATTGTCGAAGCTATCTTAAAATTACTAGATCTCAGGGAAACGACCGTTAGTTGCTTGGCGACAATTTTTGTACCACCATTATGAAACTGTTACTCGTTCAGGGAATAGTAATTTAAGAACGATATATACTAACGATATAATATACTCATGCACTTTTAAAATAAGCGCTATCTAGGATGACATTTTGGCGATATTTTGAATTTTACCTTACATGCGTCGCAGCGCCATCTATCAATAAACTTATGAATCGTGGTAAATTATCCACATAAATCAAATTCATTAGAGCAGCATTTTAAAACAATATTTCGTATTAAAAAAAAACAAGACATCTTTTGGGCCTGTTTAACATCGATGAAATTCAAATTTATCGGCTTTAAGTGTCGAAGCCAAAATTTCCAGGCTACGAGTCAGCGCCATCTAGATATAATACAAGATTTTGAGCTTTTTCCGGAGTACGTTGCAATTGCTACTCTTACTAGTACTTTTCTCTATGGTTATATACAGTTAAACGTAATTTTAAATATTTTTGACGGTTTTAGGGGATAATTTTTGTGATAACTTTCAAGATAAAGCGAGCATTATAATATTTGACTCGTGAATACCATGATCATGTTGAATTAAGCTACTAGTACTACAAAACTGTTTAAATTTTGAATTTCCTCCAACAGACCAGTTCCATGTTAAGGAACGGAGCGACAAGTGCATCGGACCCATTTTGTGGAATTCCGCGCGCCGCGTGCGTCTTGAACGGACGTTCGCACACAACTACTGCTATTCATTCTGTACTCAGCCTAGATTACTAAAGTAACCCAGTAATCTAAAAGAAAAATATCGCATTTGGGTGCATTAAAACCAACAAGTATCCACAAACACTTAGAAATAATACATCTAAGAACACAAAGGATTCAAAACACCTGTGCCCATCCTATTGTAGCTACTACCTATTTTAGGTTATCACTTGACAACTTGTCATGTCGCCCATCCAGAAGACTTCAAAATGATTATAATTTAATACTCAGCAATAGACACAATCTGTATATTTATTACATGCGTAAACTCACAATATAATCAAGAATTAGTAATAAATATGAAACATAATAAAATCTAAGATTACTCTTCATCAATGTTTAAAATCTGTAGCAATTATTAAACTTGAGCTAAAAAAGTTACGTGCTGAGGCCCGCGCTTGACGCTGTACATAATCGTGACTCCCCGACGAAGAACTTTAAATAAGTTCGAAACTGGTCGGAGCAATATCCGGTAAATATTATGCGAGTCCTAGCCGGTTACTAAATAATAATTATTTGACTTGATACACCCTTTCTTTACGGTTGATACGCTCACCACCAATTTGATCTTAGAACGATTGCTACTTAGTCACAAGTTTAAGTTTTTGTCTTACCTCGATAATGCCGTCGAATTCAGCACCACCCTCCACAACGGAAAAGCCTAGAGCAAGCCACCCAGCCCAGGGCCAGATGACCTCGCTATACTGCGCCGTTACCGACAGGAGACCCCCGTTCGGTAAGTGAGGATGCCATGATATATCAGTCTGTTAACACACAAAGATCGCTCATTAGACAATTTGGCAGAAAAATATATGTTTGGTGTTTACTAAAGAACATTATGAAGGTGATTTCCGGTTACAAGAATATTGTTTTTGTATTCTTAGTAATAGGTAACAAGTTCACCTTCATTAGACGGGGCATAGGAATATCTTGTAAAATGCAGCTGTCAAGACACCTCTATTTACCTCTTAAAAATAAATAATACCGTAATATTCAACTTAAATATAAATAATTACGTAATATTCAAGTTAAGTTCTTTAACCATCGTATTGGGATGGAGCGACATCTATAGTTCAACTTACGGTATATATAGGGTTCGAATCCCGCACATGACTTAAATTTTTCCTCCCGTAAATTTGTAATACTAGCTTATGTCAAATACAGCTGTGGCGTAGAACTGATTCAGCTTGAGATTGCTGAACGCTGCTCATGTCTATGGTGGCAAATAAAAAAATTTATATATTTTTTGGTTCTGTTGTTAGTTAGTCTGACTATTGTACTGTAGCACCTAACACACGGGATTCGGAGAAGATTATTAATGATTCTAATATCTTATTATATAACTTATTGTATTGGTAACATTAGTTTCAGATAATCATATTTTTTTATAGTTTTAGGGTTAAATTAATTAATTGAGGACACAATAATTTTTCAATATAATAAGTACAATATTATATTAAACTCGCGAACATGATAGTGTACAATAGTTACCAACCTAGCTACAAGCACCATAAAACTGATAAATATTGTATTTCCCGCCTTATACGCCAGTTTCCACGTTAAGGGCAATGCACTATGCTGCAGTGATGCGAAGAAGGGTAAACATATGTATAATGTTTCGCGGCATCAAATAGGCCAATCTGTGATAAGTCACGCATTATACGACAATGTTACTAGGTAGTACTTCTGCTATTACTAGTGATTACAATAATTACAAAGTAGTGGTCATATCCGTTTGTATAATACACGGCTGTTGCGGCGTCGCAAACATTTAGATTGCCTTTTCTCCTTTTAGCGCATCGGTAGTGCAGAACACAGCGCGGCACTGAAGCGCTCGTAGCAGAGCTCCAGTTCTTTTCCGATGAACATTATTGAGCAATGTTCGCTGCGGTTTGTTGCACCTGTGCACTTCATGTTTGAAGGACACGTTGAGCCGTCACGTCGGTCGCAGTTGTGGCCATAGAATGGCATTTAAATGGTAGTTATAGCATGATGGTAAGGCCCGCCTGATTAGCTACGAGTATAATCCTCAAGTAGAAAACCTGCCACCAAGTAAATAGCGGAGTATCCAGGTGGCAGTTCCCATGTCTGTATGCTATGTAGGACGCCAGAAACAACGCAGCAACGTGCCCTGGTATCGCCCTTATGTAGCATCAACATCAAAATCAGTACATTGCTGCTCGTCATAGCGCAGTGCGGGTTGGTCTGACAATCTACGTAACATCAACTTCACGCAGTGTACTCATTTGTTTTTTTTTTGTTCTCACAAGTTTTTGTACATCACAGGCCTGTGAAAACAAAATTCCACAATAGTAGCTACTCACGACGTGTCCCGAGACTCCGAGTCCGTTGATGATGGTCACGTTTGCGATGGTCGGCTGTCCACTGAAGTATATCGGCTGCGTACAGTAAGGCCACATATACTGACACTCTGTTAGATCTATGTAGTTCGGGCTCAACGTCACTTGCGGCTCATACTTTCTGAGGAACTGAAACAAAACAACATCTTTAAAATTTGGTTACTTCTGTACATACAGAAGTATACTTCTGTACATATTTAAATGCAATACATAATACTTTCATATAGTATATATATTTTATAGTATATATATAATTTTATATAGATGATTATGCCATAGTAGATTAAATCATAAGGGTGCAAATTAATATTTTTTACAACGAGGGTGTTATTTAGAATCCAAAACGAAAACGTGCTTTTTTACCTTCATTAATTTTAACTAATAGCCTTAACTAACAGAGTTGTAAATCTTAAGGGAAAAAAGGATAAATGTAAGTTTCTACTGATAGTCATATTATATTTATGCTTGATATAAAACATACATATATAATTAGGATTAAAACTCTTACCGCATAAAGAATAGAAACATCATCTGCAGACTCTAAATATAAAATTTACAATAATACCAATACATATAATATACATACATGTTATATATTGTTACAATACAAAATATATAACAATCTACACGGCATATAACGTACAGACAATTTAAATGAAAGCACACGCATATATAACAACAATAATCAATGTAATGTAAACATAAACATAGAGCCAGTAATTTTAGGTTAGCCTGAACAATATCTTCGACCACGTCATCACTTACCATCAGGTGTGATAGTAGTCAAAAGCTAGCCTCTCAACTATAAAAAAAACATCGCATGTTTTCAAAGACCTTAAAACTAAAATAGTAAATTAATAATTCGGTATATGACACAATACCTGGTAAGCGCTTATAAGGTCCAGTTTCCCGTGTCCCTGTTCGAACATGTTCGGTCCTGAGAGACGCACCGCCGTGACGCACAGTGCCTGTTTCACCGACGCCGGCGTGAGGTGGTGCCGCGGGACGCCACTTGCCAACAACGCTATTGCACCAGCCACCACTGGGGACGCGACTGACGTCCCTGGAAACAGTTTCTTATCAATATGTGTGAATGAATATGCTAAAGGTACATCTCATGACAGTAAAATATTTAATATGATCCCTAGTTTAGGCAGTAGTAGTTGCAACAACACAAAGAAAATATGAAGGGGAGAAACGTGAGTGGAAATATTAACCATTGACTACAATTTCATATGAATTTAAGTGATGATGAGGTCGAAGGTGTTAACAAACTAAACCTAGAATCACTGGCTCTTATTCTTATTCTATTTGGGGGCGATATGTCCTGCACTGACGTCCCGCTTGGGCTGTTTTGTGCAATCACTGGCTCTCAAGGACAGCTTGCCGAAGGAATAATTCAAGAAATTAGAATAAGCATTATGTAAATACTGTATATTTAGAGTTCGTCGGGGGAAATCTGCCACCGTATGTATTTCTTCTACCGCCCTGCAGTAATATTCACATTACTGTGTTCCGGTTTGAAGGGCAGGAACGTAAGTACATGAACAAAATAAACGCACTCAATGAAAGCTTCACTACTACACGTACAGCTGTATGTGTGTAACTTGTCACGACAAGACGCGCGGGGGTTGAAATAGCGCCCGCTCGGGTACAAAACCGGTTTAAACCAGCTCAGTGAGAGGACAAAGTTACGGTATGCCATAAAGCGATAAAACGCGGACAATCATATAGTTTGATTTATTACAATATTGGATTGTATAAACATAATAAAACCAGACAGGTAGATTGTGTTTATTCTTATTTTATTTCATATTGTTCTTAAAGATGCCAAACTGTTGTATGTATTGGTTACATAATAGTAAGGAAACCAAAGAGATTTCTCTTTTAGGGTTCTATACTAGAAAACAAGAAAGGTCCCGTTTAAGGACGACAGACCGATAGCCGAGGAGTGTAAGTTTGGTATCCAAATATGAAACTAAAATCGAGGAATACGTCATCAAACGTCACTTCGACATATGTATGTCATGTCTAACTATCTATCCGTCCGTCCGTTAGATCATCTATGCTCATTGCCGAATACGACCTTGCGATTTCCCGGTTTTTATTTTCAACAACCGAGTGACCGCCTTGTGAAAAAGGTAAATATTTTGGACTTTGGAAGTGTACCATTATTTATTCATGTTGTATGAGTGCCAGAGAAATTACAGGCACATAAGGCTTAACAACTTCAACTAAAACGTCTCCGGGTGTTGCGCGCTGTGCAGTTCGCCACTGGTGACGAACTTCATATGTTATAGGCAGAGGTATCTTAAAACCAGATGGACCTCGTGCTTATTCCATCACGATAGCATAAAAAAATATTTAACAAAATTTTCGAAATCAAAATTACTCTATCGAATCTGCGCACCGGTTGACTTACGCGCTCAGCAATCGTGACTGAATAAGTGAGAATTACTGTGGGAAAATTATAATGAAATAAATGAGGATGTGATTACCAGACTGGCCTTTCTTTTGCAGACACAATTGATTTTCATTGTGCCCAAAAACACAGTCCACTGTAGCGTTCACCAGCTCAAATAGAATTGTACTTGTTTTAAATAGCATACCACTAAGAGACCTGCAGCCACCGTTGACGCTTGAGCCTCGAACACCACTCCCGTACGTCACAATGTCTGGTTTCATGCGCCCATAGCCCTTGAATAAATATTATTTACATTTAATTATTTACATCATTATTTTTTTGGCGCGTGGTCAAAATAATAGACTGACTGGAGCTATAAGACTATCGGCTTATGGATTGATCGTAAAGTATATAAGAACGGGAATGCGCCACCTAAATATTCGTGAACCGCGTGTGGTATAAGCATGCGGATCTCGCCAATTGGCGTGAATCGCGTTGAAAGAGTTAAATTCTTTTTTTTACATAGCTAGTATAATATGTAAGTAGGTCACTCACATTTGGCAACTCCCATGTGGTCATTCCTCTGGAGGAGAATTTGGCTATGCGATCATCAAACCCGATACCCCCAACGCCTATGACGTCCATCTGATCCGCCGGGTTGTTGAGAGTTCCATATAGGGGCCCGTCGTTGCCAATAGCCGAGACCATAATCACCTGTAAAGTAATTTTATCTTATTCTGTGCAGTCACTACGCTGTCACTTACTCGTTATGGTAGTTTACGTCAATTCTTTATGAATTCACTATACTTCTCGCTTTGAGCACTAGTGGTAAATTATCCCAAGTATTTTATCCCATTTGTCCAATTTGGTGGCGGGATTATCCTTCGCGAGGACACGTATGTAATTAAATAAGTAAACGTTAAATTAGTGGTTCTTAGAACTTGTCTTACTACATAATAATATATAATAAGCTACAATGGATGCTTGCCAATATAATAATGCCATTCAGTGTTCGTAGAATTTTATTGAACTTCTGAGGTTTCCAATCATGATTTTTTCCTATTTTCCTTTGACTGTAAGTGTACCCATCGCAACTCATAAGCTCAATATATATAAGCCGAGGTCTTAAGTTCGATTTCTGCGTCAGATAATATTCAAGCGTATTTAACACTTTAAAACTATGCTCTCGAAAAATTCCGTAGATCCTCAGTAGATCCGCTGTCCAAATACAAGATTGTTCCAAAGAGTTTTTTTATTTTACTGAACCAATTCTGATGGTGATTAATCAACAAAGAAATCCCTGTTAGTAATGTAGTGGGCGGCACAGTTACCTCCTACATTATTATATACATGGGACATGAAACTATACATAGGTGGAGATAAGTCAGTGTTAAGCTTTCTGCTTGGGTGTAAAAAATGGTTATGATAAGAATATAGTGTAGATACGTTTTATTGGCTCTATTGAAAGTTAGTAGTAAATGTTACTTCTACCACAATATTGTAGCTTATCACCGTGCAACGACCTTATGTCACTATAATAAAACTCAGATAATAAAAGGTCGTCGTCACCGAGTGAGATTAAATTATCTTTCTTTGTTTTTTATTTATTCACCTTATTAGCACTGAGTTCCCAAACTTTGTCAACAAAAGGTTGGTCCAAGAAATCTGGGCCTCCGATGCTCAGGTTCAGAATGTCGATTTTGCGCATGATGGCGTAGTTAAACGCGTCCAAGAACCAGGATGTGTACGACACCTGAAAATGTGCGAGATAATGTTGATGAAAGTGTTGTTTTGTTTTAAAATTACTTTAATATAAAAACTATGAAATCTCTTCACTAACCACTAACTATAAGTTACTGTAAAAACTAGATTCTAAAGGAGTAGGAACATATTATGTCGGTATTACAATCAGTGAGATTAATTCCTGGTCGAAATGTGTACTATACTAGCTTGATATATAGCGAAATGTGTACTATTCCGACAATGATAAGGGTTGCTAAAATTTCGCTTAATGCTGTCATATTTACCTTAACAGACACCACGGAACCCTACTTGCTATAATACTGACATACTGCTTGTTTCATTCACTTCCTTTATACTTTTCCTACTCTTAACCAGCAGGCCAAAGACAAAGTCAAAATTCAATTAATTACAAAAATAAAAAAATAAATTAAAAAATTACTGAGCAGTTTAAAAGGGGTTCTTTAAAATAGTTTGTTTTATTTAAATGATGAAAATAGATAGTCAATTTTTAATAAAAATAAACGAAATGTAATTATATTCATATTAATGAAGTAATTTTCAATGCACACAGAAAACGGACTCTGATTTTTGAGGTCCTATAAATGCAATTTTATAAAACAGATAGGTCAAGATATGACAGTTTTGAACATATTTGATTTAAAATTGACAGTAATAACAATTTTCGTGTCTTTGAAACAGGTAAAAATAGGTAAAATCTATGAAAAAAGTGTTTGTAACCATTCGATTAGAATAGCTTTTTTTCCTTGTAGGGAAACATCTCGTCGTTGAGTCAGGCGATATATCAGTTACAGCACATCCTCAGAGATCTTTTACATTCTCGTTTGAAACCAAGCTGCTAGTAATAATACGGAAAATTCTAAACCAGTTCGTAAATAACACTTCTCCCAGGTAACAAACACACAGCGCCATCTGCGAAATAGTTTTCCTAATAAAAAAATAATAAATAAAAGTTTAGCTTCTACCTTATTAAACGTTAAACTATAAGCCTAAAGGTATGTCACCTGGTTATCTGTAAATACGCGAAAGATATGCATGTCCGCATCAGGAGCAAAACCCAAGCAATCTTTCCTAGATGCGATGACGCCTGCCACGAAGGTGCCGTGCCCAAGAGCGTCGTCAAGCGTACTCTCGCCGGTCCAGTCAGTTCGCTCGCGGATCTTGCCGAAGTGCGGGTGGTTGCGAGCCAGGCCCGTGTCGAAAACGGCTACTTTCACACCATCACCTGTAGAACATAGCACTCTAAAGAATGGTATACATTGATGGGGAGCCACACATACACGTTTTATGGTATACTAATTAGTGCATGCACTGGACTGTTGGGTTTCGGTACTATATATTATTTTAATGATTTATGGTGTTTTCATTGGGCATGAGTTTTATTGCATGAGTTTAGATAAATTAACACTTACCAGTAACTCCTAGTGCCCATAGAACGTCGGCCTTTAAAGCTGATGTGATTTGTCTTGGCACTGTTCTCAACAGCTTTCTCGATGAATATCCATTCTGGACAAACAAAAATGTAACAGAACATAAACTGCGTTGAAGTTATATAAATATTTCTTGAAACTGTGCTGCCCTATTCTTATCATAATGAAGCCAATGGCTTTCCTACAGATCAAAAACTCAGTGGCGCAACCGCTTCGATAACCCAATAGATTAGCTGAAACCCATAGGGGTAGGACGTACTCCACCTACAAGACGCACAACCTACAACTGTAAAGCTCAAAGTACAAAGGCTAATCGCAGATTAACTTAGAATTGATGAAACATGATGGTTAACAAGCAAAATTTTTACCTCTCGAGGTTGTCTTAGAGAGCGTAACCTACGCCCGCGGTAATTGCGCCATCCACTATACATGCAACCACCTGGACCGCAGTCTTCGTCTAACTGAAACCAAACACAAAAATATCTTGATCAATAGTGAGCTACAGTCATCCATATAAAATGGCTATTTTATTAAATTAACGTTTACTTTTACTAGATTTATGACTAAGCAAGCATGAAGCGCGAGCGAAGCGTCAGCTTGGCAAAAATGGCAGTAGTGGTAACTGTATAACAATATATATAAGTTTCGTAGGTTATACGTCAGACAGTGAACGGAGTAGGCAGAGCAATTCTTTGCATTTGCGACATGTTTTCATAGTATGGACATGCCTCTGATTCACTGGGATTTAAAAAATATACTTATTGTTATGGTTGGTCACTATTGTTAGAGGTACTCTTGTAGTTATTCATAATCATAACACAATAGAAAACATAAGCGAACACTCTCTCACACCCAAATCAGTGAACATTTGTTACCAAATATCTAATAGAATTCTATAGAAAGAGACAAATACAAACAAAATTTAAAGAGAAAGCGTCGAAGTGAAGCCGTCTTCTTTATTATTCTTACGAAATATATAGGTGATATTTGGCAACGCCACCGCATAAAAAAGCTCTAATGCTCAGAAACTTCCAGAGAAAATAGTATGTCTTAGAAGTTTGTAGCATCAGTGATATTAAACGATTATGACCATTTCATCAACAAGCTTTGACTCATCTGATTTTATTCTTTACATTTCTCGATACATTTAAAATCCCTGGATTCTAGTGTCACGTCCATATTTAATATATACATCTGAGGTTGCCCTGATAGGTCTACATACTACGATCACTTATATTATAAGAGTCTTAGGATCCAAATTTCAATGACTCAACTCGACTTTGATAGCTTACTAAATAATGACTTGCTTATACTTTGGTTAGCAAAATACATTATTGTAGACCCTATTTCAGAGGATCTGGAAGGAAGATGTTGAATGGAAGGTATGTAATTGGAAACGAAATGGATAATATCTTAACTAGGCATACTATGTACTCATTAGCATTGCACTTACCTCTTTGACATATTTGATAGATCGCATGACCTGCCTTTGAACAGAAACGCGTCGTATTGCTGGATGTTCACTGAGGGCATCTAATGCCTTCCTAGTTTCGTTATCAAAAGCCACAACGTCAAAGTCACTGGGGTAATCAGCTGCTGGATTTTTGCGATGCAGAATCGTCCAATTGAGTACCTGACGAAATTTATTACATTTATAATAATGATATTTAAAACTGACTAAAAAATTAAAAGATAGATGTGAAAATGAGTCTGACTTATTTATATTGATTATTAATATTTGATTAACTCTTTATGTATTCAATTTTTTAACAGAACCTCTTGCAACTTGGGGGATAAATCGTAATAGGTGGCCTGAGAGCCCCCTAAAGAATGCCACTAAGTTCCTGTTTAGTTAAGCAAAAACTGTGTAATATCGGCAAAACAGCATGGCTAGGACTACTACTACAAATCTGCTGTTGTATGAGTGGACAAAATATCTTAACTACAACAACCCAGGATATTGTGTACCTAGACTTTCAACACGCCTTTGACAAGGTTTCTCAACAACAACTACAAATGGAACTAGACCATTTAGGAGTATGGGGTATTCCACCATGTGGATAGGAAGCTACTTGTGCTTCAATGTATATTGAATAGTGGGAATCACATGAAAAACCAAATAATGCATCTACAAGAAATGAGAGCAGGGCTAAAAAATCAATGCTAAAGAAACAAACAATATTTTACAAACAAATACACACAGCAAATTATAAATTCAGGCGTCACAACGAAATACGACTACCGACATGGTAGCCATATTGTGTTAGATTAATTAATTTAGACTTAAACCAAACTTGACCAAACAATAGGAAAAAAATATGCTGTTTAAATAAATCATTACTCTAATGAGTCTTATTGAAAAACTTGTTGAAAAAAGTTCCTAATATTTTATCACATCCTTAATATAGCAACGTGGAACATGGATGGTTTGACTTTTAAAATTTAAGAAGGCGAAATATTGTTAGAACACCACAAACTAGATATAGGTATATGTTATCTGAAACCCACTTCACAAGCAGATGCTCAGTCAACATTGAAAGCTTTAGAATTGTATGATACCAAGCATCCTGATGGAACGACTCATGCCAAGGCAATAATAATAAAGTAATCAATAAAACATATCTATACAAACTAGAGTCATATCAGACTGAGCACATACATGTAACAAGGGTTGTGGTTGAGAGGAAAACTGGAAATTTTAATGTGTCCACAGTATCCTGTCAACCAAAACATAATATAAAAAATCAATTGACACGCTATTGCAGGACATTGGCCTCTAGTTTAGTTGCTGTGGGCAATTGGAACAACTAAAGCCAGCCATTGACAATAATAAACTCACAACATTATCTACTGCAGAACTGATGCTCTAGGCAAATGATATGAACCAACTCCCTGATTTAAAAGTTTTTTTTTATATGTAAAGGAAAATCTGGATTCGTCATCCAACCACACCAAACTACTGCTGATGATGTGCACTAATATACTTGAATATAAGGCAGATTATAAAACAAAAACACAAACTGGAGCTAATTTCGAGACATAATCAATAAGAAACTAGAAATCAAAATCGCTCTTAAGACTCCAGATGTCATGGAAACTGCTATACAGTTCACTAAGATAGATCAGACTTACATCTCAACCCAACCAAATACTGGCGGAACTCAGGGAACTTATTAACAGTGTCAAAAATTATACACTCTACAATTGGATTAATTGAGAGCAACAAAGTCAACATACTACTACAAATGGAAAGTCGCATTCTTACAAATTTAACTGATCCAAAAAAACTAAACCTTCACTCAGACTACAAAACGGCACGGCCAGAACAATACAACAAAGAGACAATGCTTTTGTAAATTATTTTATGAATAATGATGACTCGCAAACTGATGCTATCTTATGCAAAGACTTACAGACTGGATACTCCCGTAATACCAACAAACCCAAGAGAACTTTTTAGACACTTAATACTAGATAAAATAATGGCACCAGGAACCTTTGACGATCGCCAATTAAGTTCTAGTCCAACTAGAACAGGAATAGTGTACTTCACAACACTATTTAATGGTAACCTGAGGGTTGGTCATCATCCAAGCATTTGGAAGATATCTGAGATAATAATGCCTCACAAGGTTTGACAAACAATCAATGAAGTAAGCTTATTAGCAGTCATCTAACAATTATTTGAAAAAATACTGCTATCATGCATTCTTAGGGGCTTATCTGAATACTAGTTGACACTGCTATTCTTACCAACAGCAAATGTCCACTACAAGCATTCCAGCACCTCCAACATAGCCTAGATCAAATAGAAGCATTTTTTTTTTTTTTTTTTTTATTGCCTTTAAGTAGGCAGACAGGCAGGCAGCCCACCTGATGGGAAGTGGTTACCGTCGCCTATGGACGTTTGCAACACCAGGGGTGTTACCAACGCGCTGCCAACCTTTGAGAAATTTGATGACCCCCTTTTTAAACAACCCCATATCGTAGCGCAGTGGGAAAACCTCGGCGGGAAGCTCCCTCCAAATCCTTAAAGTACGCGGTATGAAAGTTCTACCGAACCGTTGCGTAGTAGAGTGCAGTGTCTCGAGGTAGTGAGGGTGAACATCCCGCCGATGGCGAGCGGTGCGGTGATAGAATTCTGGAGTTGGCATCAGATCGAACAGTTCCTCAGAACATTCCCCATTGTACAGACGGTAGAAAACGCAGAGAGATGCAAAATCTCTACGGAGATTAAGCGATTCTACACCATCTGTCAGTATGGGATCATCGACAATACGAACGGCGCGACGTTGTATAGAGTCAAGTGGGTCAATCTGGTAAGCAGGAGCTCCAGCCCATAGATGTGAGCAGTACTCCATATGCGGTCTGACTTGCGCCTTGTAAAGCGCAAGACGCTGCCGCGGGGTGAAGTACAGCTTGGACCGGTTTAGCACACCAAGCTTTTTTGAGGCAATTTTAGCTTTGCTCTCCAGATGACCCCGAAACTGCACATCATTCGTTATGTCGACTCCAAGGATCCCAATACTGTTAGAGATGGACAGGGGTGTTCCTTGGAACTGCACCGCAGGGACGAATGGGGTTTTTTTGGCAGAGAACGCACAGACCTGTGTCTTCGTGGGGTTAAAATGGACAAGATTTTGTCGTCCCCATTCAGAGACTCGCTCCAGGGAGTTCTCTACTTCAGACACAAGTCTTACCCGATTCTCTTCTACTAGCGGCCGGGGGATATTTGCACGACCAGTATATCTGGCGTCTCCAGTGCTGTCATCCGCATAGCAGTGAATATTCTTAATAGACAATAGGTCATTGATATGCAGAATGAACAATGTCGGCGACAGCACGCAGCCTTGTGGCACACCAGCATTGATTGGCTTCGTGGTTGAGCAGCAACCGTCGATGACGACTTTAATGCTGCGCCCACTAAGAAAGCTGGATAGCCAGGTGCAAAGCCCCACGGAAATCCCGTATGAAGTAAGCTTCGATAGAAGCGCCCGATGCCAGACCCGATCGAATGCCTTAGCGACATCAAGGCTAACAGCCAAGGCTTCACCCTTGCTTTCAATGGCTTCAGCCCAACGGTGGGTAAGGTATACCAGGAGATCTCCAGCTGAACGACCGTGGCGAAAACCATATTGCCGGTCACTGAGTAGCTGAGATTTCTCAAGGTAGCCCAGAAGTTGCTCGTTGATTATTCGCTCCATCACCTTTGAAAGCAAGGATGTTATCGCTATAGGCCTATAGTTGGTGGGGTCTGTCTTATCACCTTTTTTGGGGATAGGGTGGATATGGGCTACTTTCCATGAAGACGGGACATAGCCAGAAGTGTAAGAGAGGTTGAAGAGACGGGTCAGAACTGGAGTCAGTTCAGGAGCACATGTCTTTAGCACTATTGCAGGTATACCATCTGGCCCAGACGACTTCTTGACATCGAGGGAGCAGAGAGCTTTACGAACCGCTTTCTGTGTGAAACGGACCTCTTTCATAAAGCTCCCACACCACGGAATAGTAGGTGGGGTAGCTCCTCCATCGTCAAGTGTCGAATTTGATGCAAAGATACTGCCCAAAAGTTCGGCTTTGTCCTTTGCAGTGTGGGCCAGTAGGTCGTCAGTTGCGCGCAATGATGGAAAAGACGACCGACAAAAGTTGCCCTCGACAGCTTTGGCGAGCGACCAGAATGCCCGCGTTCCCGAAGGAAAGCTCGCAAGCCGCTCGCCGATTCTGCGGATATGCTCAAACTTTGCCCTTGCAAGCCTTTTTTGGAGGGACCAGGAGGCAGCGTTGTAACTTCTTTTCAAATCGGCAGTTTTAGGATCCCGACAGTGTTTAGCTGCCTTCCATGACTCATAGGCTACCTGTTTTTGGCCAACAGCCTCCGCAGACATCTTATTGAACCATGGTTGGCTCGAGCCGCCGATCGGGATTACAGAGTGTGGAATGTAACATTCCATACCTTGCAAAACCACATCGGAAACCAAATTTGCACAGCTGTCGGTATCGTCCGAGGAGAAACAAATCTGCCCCCAAGGATAGGAAGCGTAAAATTCACGCAGTCCGTCCCAGTCTGCTGACCGATATCGCCAAACCTTCCTTTTTCCGTTGGGACCAGCCGGTTTGGTAATAGCAAGGGGCACTTCAGATGATACCAGACAATGGTCAGAGTTACCAAGAGGGGCCTTGACCGAGACCTGGTAATTCTCTGGGTGTGTAGTCAACAGAAGGTCTAGCAAGGAGGGCTCATGGTCTTCAATGTCAGGTATTCTGGTAATCCCAGTGACCAGTTGCGTGAAGCCATAAGCAAGAGCAAAATTACGGGCAGTAGTTCCGTGAATATCTGTCCTAGGAGAACCCAGCCATTCGGTATGGTGGGCATTAAAATCTCCAAGGATGATAATTTCCGCGGAAGGATACTGCTCAACAACTTTGTCGGTTGCGTTTTGGACATGCCCAAAGAAATGAGTGTTTCCAGTTCCGTCGCACTCTCTGTCATGGGACCTGTACAGACACGAGTAGACTCTGGTGGATCCTCCAAAGTCAACTCGTACCCATAGTGTGGAAGTGTCCCGATTTTCAAGGCCGTGTAGACGGCGGCAGCAAACATCCTCCCGGGCGTACAGACATACCCCGGCTTTTGAAAGAAACTTATGTTCTAGATTGTAGCCTCGGTACTTTAGGTATGATGTATCACCCGGAATTGAAATTTGCGTCTCCGTTAAAAACAATAAGGCCGGCTTCGTCGTCTCTAGATGGTGATGGACTGCGTTTAGGTTAGCATGAAGTCCCCTAATGTTGCAGAAGTCCACTTTAAATGTGGAAGAGGGGTCCGCTGAAAAACGCTTTTTCTTATTGCTTCGGCTCATATTTTTATAATTTAAAAAGGGAGTCAGGAAGTGCTACAGAGTCAGCGAAACGGAGAAAAAGTGGAAGGTGCATTAGTCACACATATCTGCAGGTTATGTGAGGAGCTAGTGCGGGGCACGGAAGGGCCCCCGGTCCTCCCCGGAAAGCACTGCCGGGTCCACGTCCGGTCACCAACCGGCACGACAATGCTTCCCGAGATTATACTCCAGTTGGCGGGACAGCCTCCCATTGGTCGGTTAGTCCGGGTTCGGGTCCCCTACTGACTGGCGGGCGGCCAGCGGTCAGCCGTTTCACCGGGTCTCCCTGACCCCCGCCCTACCTCATCACGCCTACCAGTATGGTGTGAGCTTAACACCAATCCTGTTCTGAATTTCGCTGGCACTGTGGCACTTCGGGAAGGGGGATATTACTCGCTACAGTGTCATTCATACCTAAACACAGTGTAATACTGCTTTGAGGCTGAATACATGACACTACGGTCTCATGCTATACCACCTAGTTGCTGCCTGATTTGCACCACCCAGGGACCACGTGTAGGGAATCAAATTTAAGGGTACTCTCCTACGGACGTGGGCAGCTCAGCCCCCAAATGGCTACAAAAACGAAGAAATAAAGCTGGTACCTCAAAATCCACACAACTGATATTTACACTATACCAAGAAAACTGCCCACCAGACAAACTAGTGGAAAATACACTACCACACAACAACTTGGTAAAGTACGTAGGAAGGCACCTGGATCAAAGACTAACGTGGAGAAATCATTTAAAAATAAAAGATACCTTGAACTTTAGATACTGAAAGCTACACTGCTTACTAGGTAAAAACTCAGTGCTTAGCACAGACAACAAGCACAAGGTTGTATTTAAGCCTATCAGGACATATGGTATATAACAGTGCAGATCAGCTAACAATAACAACAATTAACATACAAATAATACAGAGCCCACAATGGTATACTTGGGAAACTATAAAATTCACCATAGTTTTCTTAGACCACAGAATTGCATTGTGAACTAAAAGTTAACAGAGTTATATTTTTATAGAGATGTAAGAGCATACTAAAAAAAAACAAAATTCTAGGTTAGCCTGAACAACATCTTCGACCACATCATCACTTACCATCAGGTGAGATAGTGGTCAAAGGCTAACCTATCGAGCATAAAAAAAAACAACAAACTACAAGAAATTACCTAGTAAATCATGTAAAATAATTCTACGACAGCTCCAACTACAATACCGTAATACATGTGGTCTTAAATTAATAATATTACTTGTTCAGTGTATTCAGCCTGCATGCAGACAAGCAAATATTAAAAAAAAGTTATTTTACAGAGATATACTTAGAACCAATTAGTCAAAACTTTCTTAAATCCATTGCCATCTAATAATTTAATGTCATTTGGTAATGCCTTATAAATTAAAATAAATTATATACATTTTACTAATAAATATCCTTCCTACAGGGGGGTTGAGGTTATTATTGACGTTGCTATGATAGTCCTTGAAATATAATAATAAGAAGCGGCGAGGCTCTCAGTAGATAGAGCAAAAAAGGGTTTAAGCATGTATGAAAGTAACTTAGTATTTGAGAAAGAAGGGTAATCTACAAAATCTGAATCCAACCCCTACTCCATCTTAGGCACAGCTTCCGATTAGACTCTTTTGATGGACAATTATGAAGAAGACTATAAATGTTCTGAGGATGTTGGTGTTTCGTCATCCAGATTACCAGGCATATATATTGCTGTACTCAAAAAATTATACTTATAGAACTCACAACAGACATACTTAAATACCACACAGTAAACCCTACAAATATTACAACTTAACAAATGAATTAACCTAAAACGGTTATGTAGTTAATTTATATGTTGTAGAAGTCAGAGCTAGGGTATACCAGCAAAATCATTTTATGAATCGCGCAGGCTCTGTCCCTTGATGATGTTGTATAATATGGCTTTCTCTAGTTAATGTCACACCATGGATGACTGCGCGCGAAGACGTGCAATGCTATGCGGCAACTTACAGCAGGAAAATGGTGGTTTGTATTATTTAAAATATGATGCTGAAGAGACAAATTACTGAGCATTCCATGGAGTCACCGTGCGGGTGCTGGTTCCATAGCATTGCAGAGGTAGAGGCTAGAGGGGCCTGGGACTAACAACCCAGAAGCAGGGTTAAGAGGCCTCTTCACAATATATCAATGCTCCCCTTCCCGTTCGAGCCTCCTCCCCTACCTAACCAAATTTGGTAATATCCTACTAATGCCGCCTTAGATGCACGTTTTAGGATGGAAGTTAAGAGGGAAAATTATATAAATTACATTTATCAAACCACTTTAGAATTTGTAAATATCGTATGGTATTGGTGAGCAATGAGTATCATTCTTTACATTGCTTACAACATACTGTAGTGAAGACTCACCGATAAAAGAATCCAGAATTCTAAGTACCACCAGTTCTAAAACTAAAATAATTTTAGGAAATGGAGTTCGATACTAAGCAGCATCACTGTCAACACTCACCCCGGCATTTTTTAAAGCTGCATTCATATACTTTTCTCTCGTTAATTTAGAAAAATATCCTTTGAACGAGACAATGTGCTCGCTATTTACCACATCCGTAATATACTCGTACTGAACAATTTCATCTGTTGTTGCGTTACAGAGAGGCGTAAATTTACTGAACTTGTCCTCTGCAGCTGATAACAGTATTCTAAACCCCAACAGAGCCGTAAAAATGATATGGGGAAACCCCATGTTTACAAATCTTTACTTTAATTCCATCATTTTCGAAGACAGTACAATTAATATTTTTTGTCGTATCACTTCAGTAACGACGACGGTTTTTCATTAGTGTAAAGTGCTAAAACAATAGTATTCCACATGTTTTCCGCAAAACACCAAACAAAATAATGTTTTGATCGGCAGCCAACTAGTTTTCAGTACCAAAGATAACATTACAATCATAGAAAAGACACAATTATAGTCCCTTCAATAGAACATGTTAACTCTGTGGTAAACTTTAGAAATACAACTTTATGGTCTTTATGCTATTAAATTCTCTTTGCAGCCAACTAAAGATCACAGAGCAATTAAACAGTACAGTCTCTCAACCACAGACCTTGTTATAGTCATAGATCAGAAAGAATATTTACCGCATTACCTAGGATGAAGGATCACATGTGATCCTTCATCCTAGCCGCAATACGTATTTTAGAAGGTGTATATTAATAAAAGCGCAATGTGCCTCTGAATAAGGAAATCAGAGGCTATGAGCGTATATCTAAAGCCTCCTCTACACGTCGGCAGATGCATCCGCAGATGGATCTCCACGAGCCGTCCACACGTGTGTAGATGGGTCAGTCTGTGTTGGTTCTCGACAGACGCAACACATACGCACGCAAAATGGATATTGAGACCGTAGCTGCCGCAGTTATTTATTTATTTAGTACTTTTAATTACTAGGTATTTGAGAGTGCATCGCAGTAGTAATTAAAAAAATGGAGAAGAAGCTGGTGGATGCTAACTATACATAGAAACCGAAACAAGTACTGAAATGCCAACGAATCATTAATCTGAAACAATAAATACTTATAATGTGGGTGTATATGTAGCCTTATGTCGCGTTGAAACGATCAAAATATCTAACTACCTTTACCTGTTTAATATAACTTTGATTGTGTGTCACTGCGGTTTAATTAAAACTGAAATAAAAATACAATGTCCAAATCGTTTTATTAAATAGTATCCAATTTATAGTAGCCAGTAGTAGCCACAGCTGAATTTATTTATTATTTTTTAATTTAGTTATTGGTAGCTAGTTAAATAGAATGAATTAATGGTATATTTAAATTTTTGTTCTTGTGCTACTTTATATTTAGGATTCCAAAGGCAGTTTTCTATTAATAATGTGTGATGACATCTGCAGACGAATCTGTCTACGTGTAGAGGACGCTTTAGGGATAGCAATAGTTCATGACGTTGTTTATGGAAATGCCAGGTGAAAGATTTAACCATATTGATGGGGTAAAAAGCAGCACCAGATTTAATTACATTATGATAAACATGAATATCTACCGGCCCGACCTAGGTTTATATGAGCATCAAATACTCAAGTTGTTGCCAATCTACAATCACTTTATAACCTAAGTTTGATAATTATTAGTTATGGATTTTTATGATTGTTTATAGAATTTAACCTAAAGTTGTAAATATAATTTTACAACCGAATATATGTTTTCCTTTTTGGCTTTCATAATATCGTTAAATTATGGGAAATTATTACAATCACGTCATCTAAACAACACCCAGTAAACTGGAAGTATAGAACTTATAGGAATAAATAATATAATAATGTTGGAATTGAATCCGTTCTAAAATAAGTTACATTATGTGTTACATCGCAAGAGCGAAAGCAATGAGATTCAAAATGTTCTGAGCATATTCGAGCATTCCGTACTGGCTGCCATTTTTTGCGTCCGGTAAGCAATATCTCGTATTTAATTTTTTTTATAAATTGGCAACAAAGAAATAACATAATTCTTATGTACATAATATATTAAGGTAAGTACGAAAGTTTTGGCAGAAATTTTTATGTCGCACCATTGTATTATTACTAAAACTTGCGTATTCTCGAATAACCATATTTTTCTAGAAAACGTGCGAGTGCGAAATGCAGTTAATCTTTACTTACCTTGTTGCCTAAGCTTCTAGTAACTGATTTTGACCTCACTGTGACAGATTTTGACTGTTCCAACACAGTCATGACTTAATTTACTACAATAAATTCAACACTTTTTATGCTTGATTTAAATAGACAAAATGTATGGAGTTAAAACACTCAAAATGTAAACCATTGTTAGGAATCTAAACAATGGTTTAAATGTATGTTTAATGCTACAATAAACTTGGACTGGAACAATAAAAATGGTTTAAAAATAAAAATGAATTTAAATCCGTTATTTTCCGTAGGGTTAGCTAAGTATAAACTTGTCGAATATGTTATGGGCTGTGGTTTTCGTGAGAGAAATAAATAAATTAATCTATTTTATGGGAAAACTACTTTCTGGGTAATAGTATCCCTAACTCGATGAAAACCCTAACAATTAATGAAGATGCATGAAAATATTGGGGTCACGTGTAAGCCAAGACTATCTTCAATAGTCGGTTAATACGAGAAAAGAATGGCAAAATTCATGTGAATTTTTAAATTTTGCATAAATTAAGTAGTCATCTTGCATCTGTTGGGAGCCAGTGACCACTGGTTATGCAGTGCATGCAAATTAAATGGCTGCGATCTTAAGAGTTGCTCTCTGATAATCAAAATTTTTGTTTCTTTCAAAGATACTTATTTCGGAGCCCAAAAATGTTTAAGCTTATATATGTCCGGTCTGATTCTTATTCTTGCTAGGTTATGATTGGCACCTGGTGGCCGCCTTCCAAATACCGGGTCCACACGATTCTTAATTTTAATTCAAGTTGAGAGCCAGCTGTTGCCGTGAAAGGTCATGCAATATGTACTTGGATTAATTTGTAAAGCACTGTTACATCGATTTTAAGGAAAAAGAAATGCTTCTACAATTACGAGTACTATCTTTTTTTATCTCTTTATATAAAGCTCGATTACCACACACTGACTGACTGACTCACTGACTGATTCACTGACTGACTGACATAGGGGCCGAAGGCCGAACTTTCGGCCCGCGAGGCCGAAGGCCGAGTATGTGGTGCGCGAGCCCGAAGGGCGAGCGCTCGGTGAGGCCGCAGGCCGAGCCATGGATGCGATAACCAAAGCACCTACGAGTTGGGTTCCTTTACCGAAGTGACTTAGAACCTTGGTACGATTCTCACCGTACCACTTTTTTATGGCAGTAGGGTGAATTTGGTTTGGTGGCTACAGTATGGTTCTTTATTGTATTAAGAGTTTATAAGGGATTTCATACTTCTATTAGAGTTTTAAACATACTTTTTTTAAATGTATAAGGTGCTTTTATGACAGTTCGTACTGACTCAAGATAGATGCGGGCCGCTTGCGGCCCGCACACTGCCCGAAAAACTAGTATGATATATAAATGTTAAATTCACATTTATGTTATTAAATGTACAATGCTATTAAAATAAGAATAGGATGGGCTCTCGGATAACTTCACTCTTATAAGTACGATCAGCAGAACAAACTTAAAAATAGAGCAGCGCCATTTATTTATACGTGATTTAAAATGAGTCATCCGAAATTGTTAATTATCAAAAAATACATATATAAACGATGACAACACAGACGCCATCTTGGTTTGATGACATCGCGGGCGTCATGGGTGTGTACTTGTTTTATTGTTTGTTTTTTTTGCACAGAGTACCAAGTTCTAGTTTTGACGTCACAACATGGCGCTAGGCCGATCCTATTCTTATTTTAATCGCATTGTATAAAATACGATATATGTGTCCAACATTATAATGTTAACGAAACATACCAAGCAAAAATTATCATTATCAAGAATGATACAGAGCTGGGAATACACTGACGTCTAACTAACAAAATTGTAGCATCAATTTTTGTAGTAATATTATCGGTCAATCAAATCGATAGTTAGCATGCCTATTGCCAATTCATATTTGATTTTGGATATAGTACTTTGATTTAATTTGTTTAATATCCGTGCAAAATCTATAAATTTTAAATTAACTGTGAACGGTGCGTTATTATTAAGCAGGTTATGATCATAGTGGAACGTTGCCACATGCTGAATTGTTGCAATGAGGTGGAAAGGTTAATTTTGTTTGTTAAAGTAGTAAGTAGACATTTTAAGTTAATAGAATACATAAAAGACTTAAAATCTTTTGTAATAAGTAATCAGGTTCATTTTAAGTTATATTCGCACTTATACTTTTGATGTTGGGTGGTTTACACCGAGTGGTAGTAGCAAGTGGTGATTGGGTACAAATATAGAAGAAGTAAGGTTACAACTGTACGAGTTACTTAAAAGCATACATACAATTATATAAATAACTTAAACTTATATTTAATTTTCACATACACAACATCGGTACTAACTATTACCTAAGCTATGGCACGTTGGTTTTAGAATAGCGACGTCAAGTGTGATCATCGAATAAATATGTATGATTCGTAAACCGCACTTGGCGGTTATTTACGATTATTATTATAGGCACCAAAAGTATTTCTGCGCACCTGGTGCTAGATTATGTAACTAGCCGTGGAAATAATAACTGGTCACTTTCTTGGCCGCTACTGTCAGCTATACTCAACATAGCCAACTATGTGGTGGAATTGAGTATTTCTATGGGTGAATTATATTTACGCAGTAGCTGGCGCCGTCTGCTTGCTTACTTTGCGGCATATACAGTAGTAAACAAACGTCCGACGACTAATATATTACGTATTTTTAAAAAGCAATCAGATATGATAATAGTCCATAATAAACGTTTTGATACTTCATTGATAGCTTAGGAAAAGCGTACTAGAACTCACGCATGTCGAAAACATACATATAAGTGATTAAAATTTTGCAGCACCTGTTTAAAATTGCGGTTTACTTACATCGATGCAATTATTCCATAAACTGCTGGTTAGTTAAACTTGGTGCAAATATTTTTAATAACTTAAAAACTACGAGCTCAACTTTTGTTCGTGAGTTAGAGAACCGTGACATAGACAGACAGTGGAGGTTCGTTAATAGGGTTCGTTTTGCCATTTGGTTATGGAACCCTAATAACTACGTCACCATAAAATCATCTATTTCTACTGAGCTTTCACAAAACCAACCTGCAATTAGTAGGTATCTATCTATTTGGTCATGAAAACTCACTCTCAGTACTATTAGCTGATGTTAATTTAATCATTTAGTGCGTAAAATCCACAAATCATACCAAGAGACATCATACCGCGGGTAAAGTTTTGAAAAACGCCTTAACTAAAATAAAAAAAGCATCATATATCATTATTTTTATTTTAAGATACTATAAAAAACACACACAATGGGTTTTTCCGATATATTAAGTCAGTATAATGTAGATATTTGTATTATTAATTATCAGCAAAATTATAAGGTATCACCTCGTTTTGATAGCATAACAGCTATAATGAAGCTGTGGAAATGGTAGTCAATAGCTTTAGGAAATGATAACCCAAATGGCAGTGTATTTTTGTTATAACAAATATTTTAGAGTATTTTTAAATATTTGCAATTAAAAAAAAAATTACAATATATATTTCCGCGAAGTCACGCCTGAATCTATTCATTAGTTTATTTTGTAATATATGGTCAAATCATTTTTTTTTATATGTAAAGACTGTCGGCTATGTGAAGTCAATCAAATAACCCGTCCCTTAGCGTCCCAGGTGCAAAAAGCCTATAATACTCGCTGCGTTGCCGCGCTGAAAAACTATGGCCATCCTGACACAAAATAAATTGTATATTTCTCTCCAGATCAAGTCGAAGAAAAGGCGGCCCTGATCTTACGTAAATTTAGATATATCACCACTCTTAGCCACCTGCAAAACAAGTACTGTACCCAAGGAAAAAGACTTACTAACAACTATTCTTAGCCGCTGAGACACTTAAGTTTGCGAACAACCCTCTTCAAGTAGGGCTATAATTTTACCGGCCCTTATCGCTTTATCACTCATATCAAAAAGTGGTATTTAATGTAAAAAGAAAGATTAAATTGTTTTATTTGCAGAAAATATCCAAAAAGTTTTAAAATATCGTATACAGTTAAAAATCGTTTCAGCAATTCGCGCCATTAGTAAAGCAATTTTAGAATAATCCACAATCATGGAAGTAATAAGTACTACGTACAACAGTACTTATTACTTCCATGTCCACAATAATCAATATTTTTCTTTAATAATTTCCCATTTTAAATTTGGAACGTAAAGAATCATGCCAGGATTCTTCAAAAAACATGCCAATACATCCTCAAATTAACAAAACCTATTTCTTGTTCTTCTTCATTGAAGTAGAGAAAAAAATATAGAGTGCCCGTATTTTTTGCAAAACAGTTTATATACATATGTATTTAATATATATATATATATTTAACAGCCGTTATTGGCTGTCGGTTCAGTGATTATGATTTATTGTTTATCTCTAAGAACTGTGGATTTTGTTAGTAAATAAATCAAAGTAAATTAAAATTTCAATATATTTACAGAAAATTAACCAACAACTAGAGATTTAAAAAAAAACCATTATCGTTATAGTAAGTGCATTTAGCAATTTACATATTTTTTACTTGTGCGGCACATTTTCACAGTAAGACCTGAAAGTATGTAAACATAAATTTGCAATAGTGAGTTTTAAGGGAAAAATTTAAGAATAGCGCGTGAAATTGAAATGTTTTTGCGTTTTTTGATAAACACAAATCAATTATTGATTGTAGATCCAGAAAAACTGATGAGTGGACGTAATTACATTGTATCAACAAATTAAAGCTACAATTACTACACTAATCTGAATATATTTGGTTACGCTGATCTAGTTGTCGATCCATTGAAAATCTATTTTAATCGATGGTCGACCATATCAGCTATGCAGAAAATGTTTGGGTAGTAAGTTTAAATTTAATTTGTAGGTAAAATCTGTTTACATCCACGATTCGATGATCATGAGTCTACAATTAATGGATGAATATCGGTGGAATAAAATTTTCAAAACAGAATTTATGAATTGAATGAATCGTCAAAATCGATTCATGACCGATGAACATAGGAACATATAAACATACAAACTGTAGAACCTCCTTATTTTTGAAGTCAGTTAAAACTTGCAGAGGAGTTGCTGTGGTTTCAATAGTAAAGAAAAAAATATTTCCGTATTCCTTATGCGATACGCTGTTACAAAGAAACTTGTTTCGCTGCGAAGTATGATATCCATGCACACGAAAATCTTCTAAAATAATTATTTTCAAGTAGCCGTTTGAAAAAAATCTTGTGGCGTGTCCCAATCTCAAGGCAGCTCAAAGTCAGCTCAGAATCGGCGGCAGGGTGATGAAGACTCGATTGAGGGGGGGACAGGAGTGTCCATTCTATACGTAGTATTCATGATAACATTATTATCTACAATTAATGGATGAATATCATGGTAGTATAATTATTATGTTCTAGGCCATGAGTTAATACAAACATTGCTAAATGCATCAAAAGTAGGTATTAGACACAATGCAGAATATTCGACTTTAAAATAGACCCCTTAAATATAGTGGAGTGGATTACGTCCGCGTCGGGCCAATTAATGTTAGAACAACAAAAGGTCACGGCCAATAAGCCTATAATGGATTACTTACTTATGTCTATTAATTCGAATGGTTACATGAGCGATGCATATTGACGTGATAATATAAGTGATTTAATTCTTGCTGCCTTCAAAAGGTTCGTAGCCCGTCGAGGTGATTGTAGTGACTGGAGTAAGGGGAGCGGTATTAGGACTAGTGGTGGATAATATAGCATCTAGCGCCATAGCAAAGCGTGTTATTGCCTTGTAGCGCATACAGCGCGCTTTGTATATTATTCTCTTCGCGCTATTAATATAACGTTTAGCATCAAGCGTCCACTAATGTGGCTAGGTAGGCCTATAACGCGGATATGCGCAAAGCGTGTTAACGCGACCGAAACCGCGCGATGACTGAAGCTTGGCGCTATGCCGCTATCCGCTATACTGTTATAGTGACAGTGCAAAGCAAAGCGTGTTAACGCGCTTTCGGTCGCGTTAACACGCTTTGCGCATATCCACGTTATACTGTTGCGCCTGACGCTATTGTGACGACACCTAGCATATGCATCTAGCGCGAGCGCCTTGTTTCGTTATAACGATAGCGTATAATAAAGCGCGCTATTCGAATATAGTTTATAGTCTCTAGCGCGTTGGTGCTGTATAGCGGATTTGAACAATACTAATTAGGACTAACTTTGTTAGAACGTTCCGGGAGATGCATACTTGAATCGTTTTAGGTAATTCAATAATTTCAGAAGAAGTAGATTAACAGCTGGGTCATTTTATTCCCTCCCATTCAACAAATTGAGGTCACCTAAAGGCTAGGATTATATGAAATAATTTCCCGTATAAAGAGATTTAGGATACTCTACATTTAATTATAAACTGTTATGGCTCCAGTGATGTCCTGTCTCAACTTAAGACTTCAGTCATAAAATGATACAGCATACAGTATGAAGTTGATAATGTTTCAACACCAGTTCAATTTGTGTGTGTGAGCCATTCATCATTACATCGGATCACAACTTTTTATCCTTGTGAATGTTTCAAGTTTGCGTTATTTCCAGCTAACTCAACTAATGTTATAAAGTTTTTGGCGACAATAGTCGTAGGTAACTCGAGAACCAGAAATTGGGGACGTACAATTAGTAAAAAGGATAACCTACCTTCAAATGGCTTTTAGGTGGTCAGGTCAGGTGGTTATTAAATATCCAGGGAATTATAATATAACATGTCATACCATACACGAAATATTCAATTATATAATGGCTATCTCCAAAAACCTACATTTTATAGAAACTGGTTGTAAATATCAAAGATTTTAATAATACACAAAGTAAACATGATTCAGGCGCGGTATTTTATTGTAACATATAGTTAAATATTTCAGTATAACGTGATTCAATACATTTACAGAAAACTGATTTTACATTAAGTTACCAACCCAGTTCAAAATCAAATTTTGAATATACACAATAAGTCACAAGCTCAAGTTATGACAACAAGTTTTGGATGTCTGACTGATGAGGATGAGGAAAACTTAAAATCACAGTAGTTTGATGACTTGTCAAAACTTTGATAGTTTAATGACAAGTTGAAGTTGCGACAACTTAGAGATATGAAAATATAGCTGGAACAACATCATCAATCTACTGAAAGTGTTATAACTGGTTGTACAGAAAATTTCGACCACAAGCATTTTTAATAGTCAGTGGCAATAAATATGTTTATTGTTATATAGTGTCTAAATAATTTAAATGAAATATTGGTTTGTCAACTCATATGGATTGTGATATGTTTAGAGTTTCTTTAAAAATATGTTTCTAGTGGTTTTCTGTACAAAAAACAATGCAGTAACTTGGGTTTATTTAATTTATCAGTTTCTTCTGCTTTGAAGATGTCTGGTTTCGATTCAGTATCTCCATCGGCATCTAACAAGGCTATAGATTTTTGCAGCAAAATATTCTCTTGTTCCTCTAAGGGCAATTTTTTAGCCTCTACTGGAGATTTCCATATGAACTTGTGTTTTTTTTCCATATTTTTCTTTAATCTTTCATTATAAGTTTTGAATACACTTTCAACTCCTCCGCTAATCTTATATTTATTAGGAGCCGGAGTTAGAAATCTTTTGGAGGAGAAACGTTCAGCTCTAGAAAGTGGTCCTTGAAAAACAGCTGGTAAGCATCTTAGTTTTACTGCATCATAATAACCAGGTCCAGCAGTTTTGACAGTTCCAATGACAGGCATCCAATCATGCCAAGGTTGAAATCGTCCTTCTGAAGCATAGAATGGTGCTGCATACTGTAACTGAATAGGCCTCTCAACTTTCAAACTAGACATGGGAAGGTCAGCTGGACTCTGTTCGAATGACTTCTTTTGAAGTGGTGGCATTCGTATAGTTTTTGACCTAAACTGCCATGTTAAATTAGGACAATTTTTACCACTTTCTTCATCTTCACAAGCTTCAACGTGAGTTAAAGTCAGAGCATTTTTGTAATTTTCATCGGTTACAGGGTCTTTAGCTCGCGAGGATGATGATCCAAATGGTGCACGAGAGCATTTCATTATGTTACAGTTTTTATAATTAGGGCTATACGTAGCTGGGCTAGGTCCTTCTGTTTTGAAAAGCTTGAATCTTTCAGCTTTCGTCCCGAAAAATGATGGTTCAGGTAATTTTGCATGGCAAGAGGTCAAGGGAGATGCCGGCAGATCGAAATTTCTTCGTATCCAATAATCTGATGGTCCAGGTTGTTGTTCAATGTCAGATTTCATAAACCTTTTAGCTTTAGGACCAAAATGAGTTAACTTTGTTCCATGCGGTTGTCGTGGGTTATAAGTTGCAGGCCCAGGACGATTTTCCATTATTTCTTTTTGTTGAATTATTTCAATGAAACGTAATTGATTCGAAGCTTTCCTTTTATGCTCTCTTACCTTTTCTGCGCATTTTTCATCGTATGTTTGTTGTTTGGTTACAGAGTAATAAGCTGGGCCTGGCCAAATTTCATTCACTTTGTTTGAACGTTTTGACTTCCAACGACTCCACTTACAACCGTGATAGAATGCTGTAAATTCTGTAACATTGGCATCATAGAAGGGCGGACTTACCTCCTTTTCTATAGTGAAAAGTCTTTTACGCGTTCCATCGGGTAGTATTTCAAATCCACGATCTCTTCTAGAAGGTACCGATATCCCTTCTTTCATAGCTGATCTTTGAGGGTTACCTTTATAAAGCCTTCTGTTTATTTTACCTTGACATATTATTTCAGCTTTTTGTTCACTTTCATCTATACAATCACACACATTTTGTATACCGCACCTGCAGAGAAGGGCTTGTAAGTCTTCTTTACTCAATAATTCATAAGGGAAACGAGGACATTTCGACATCATTGAAGTACAGTTTGGTATTTTTGATGGTACATTTGTATTATAAATTGCATGCGTCCATACTTGATTTCCAGGATTTGTATTTCTTTTCGATTTTGAGAGAAATGGTGCTTTGTTTTTTTCAATTTTACTGCCATCAAGATTTTGATAAGCTCCAGGTTCATAAAATCTATAATTTGCAGGGGTTGATTGAAATCTTTCTCTGATATTGAAAGCCATTATAAATTATCAACAGACATTTAAAAAATATATTTATAAAATACTAAATAGGAATAATTGTTAACTTTCAAAAATGAATATAAAAATGCAATTATCCAAATAATTTATATATAGCATGGAATTGCATAGAGTAGAGAAAAGTGATACCCATGGTAATACCACTGAGCAAGTAATATGCAGGGTACAATAATATGTTTTCTTAGACCATGGTAATATGTAATGCTTAGACAAAGAAAAGTATAGACTGCAGATAGCTCCATTTCATTCCCACAAGAAAGGGATACATTATTGAGTTATTATAATACATAGAGTAAAGAAAGTTATAGAGAGACGGGTAGCGTGGCCACATGAGACAAAATATTATAAACATAACCATAGGTATATAGAACTTAATGATACCATAAACCTTACCCTTTACCCAGCAACAGGGAAATTTAAGTACCACGCAGTTCCACTGTGGAGTGCAGCACAAATTACTAAGGCAAGGAGCGATAATATAATCATCAGTACTAATATTATAAATGCGAAAGTAACTCTGTCTGTCTGTCTGTCTGTCTGTCTGTCTGTCTGTCTGTCTGTCTGTCTGTCTGTTACGCTTTCACGCCAAAACTACTGGACCGATTTGAATGAAATTTGGTATGGAAATAGTTTGAGACCCGGGAAAAAACATAGGATAGTTTTTATCCAACTGCGCAAAAAGAGGTTAATGGTTTTCGCGCGATAACCGACATACGCGCGGGCGGAGCCGCGCCCGGAAAGCTAGTAATATATAAATTATATTATATTCAATTCAGATAATATAAGGGTTATAAATATTACGTAGCTACCAAACAACAGTATTGACCACATGCAGCACTCTATTTTTTTTCGTATATCAGGAAGATACGGAAAACTGTAATATAAGATAAAATTTAAATTATACATACTACGTAATGAAATGATTGGATCAAATAATTGATTATTATTAGTACTAATAGTATAAATGCGAAAGTAACTCTGTCTGTCTGTCTGTTACGCTTTCTCGCCAAAACTACTGGACCGATTTGAATGAAATTCGGTATGGAAATAGTTTAAGACCCGGGAAAAAACATAGGATAGTTTTTATCCAACTGCGCAAAAAGAGGTTAATTTTTTTGCGCGATAACTTACATACATTACATTACAAAGGGGTAAATGAACGACCCAAAACTAGCAGCACTGAATTATAGGTATTTAAATAAACGTTATTTTGAATCGTTATCTTAAGCCTTTTCACCAGTGTTATTATGACAAAAACTAGCAGTACTTTACTGAGATAAAACACTTATAACACAAAACATTGTTACAATAACCAAAACATAAAGAAAAACTTGAAACTTGCATATCTCAATCGAATATATGTAATTTAGATGTATAAATATTATTATAGTATCTTTCTTTATCGCTTCTTGCCTTATTAATCTATGCTCCACTCAGCGGTGGAAATGCGTGGTGCTTAAATCTCCGTTGCTGGGTAAGGGGTAAGGTTTATAACTGAGTTCATTATACCTATGGTTATGTTTTTAATATTTTGTCTCATAAGGTCACGCTACCCGTCACTCTATAGCTTTCTTACTCTAAGATATAATTAAATGCAACGGATTTATATCAAAGACTCAGAGAAATGAATAAGAAAGAGGTAGTCTAATGAAAATCAAAAATGAAGCATCAAATTCGGCCAATTTTATCTAAGACACAACTCACACAAACGTATCCTAATTCGGACAATTTTTTCCTCATTCATGATATACCGTCGCACATTACACACGTCACACAACGGAATAAATAAACTAAAAATGCACACTTGCGTATTAAAATACTGCAAAAACAGAACGTATTCAGTGATGAAAAAGTTATCTAGAATTACTTTTCACACGTAAGTTTTGAATTTAATGTACTTTTTTTAATATTATACTACGCCATTTAGGTTATGACTAAGGAACAAAATGTAAACAGTGTGATCGTAAAGTGTTGGCAGACATACATATTATAATGTTCCCAAAAGTGTGCAGTTTTTAATAGTCGGTTCGTGTAATATTTTAATTGTAATATTAAATAAATCAAACAATTGAAGAATGCATTCACCTCGTCCATTTCATGATTTTAGGTTTCAGCAAACATGAGGAAGGATACTGTTACTGTACAGGGATACTGTTGGGAACATTTTGTACTACTTTGATTCAAATAAATAGATTTTATAATGAATTAACTTGTAATAGTTTTTAGGGTTCCAGAGTAAACTATGAACCCTTAGAAATTCGTAGGTCATTGACCTTTTCCTAAAATAGATATTGTAATAAAAGTAATTTATGAAAATTAAATCAACTTTTAAATATTCTAAATACCTAAAAAGGGAGAAATAACACGAAATTAATCAAGACTGGACGTCTACCTAAGCAGGTACGTAAATTAACTCTTTGTTGAGATTATTTCTCATATTTTAGTTATTAAGATTATAGTCGGTTTAGTTTTTTTTTTAATTACTTTTATAAATGCATTTTTACTAGTTATGTTTGCGACACAAAAAATATATTTACAAATCTTCACTGGGTATATCGATTCGTTTAATTTTCAAACACACTTCACTACTATTGTAAGTGTAAGATCAAATTATTGCAGTACTAAGTTTGAAATATCCTTTAATTACATAGTATAAGTGATAAACCTACCGATTTTCGTTCAAATCCGCCCAGTAGTTTGTACAGAGTAATTGAAACGTTCAAATTTCTAAATTAAAAATGTTTATATCTTGGATACTACTGAACCAATTTTGATAAAAATGACAGTAAGTCTTTTATTAAATGAAATAAGAATTTTTGCAATACATTTCTAGTTTTAGTGAAATACGTGGACAAACATACATGTATATAGTAACATACATCCAACTACGTGGTGAGTAGTTTTCTTTTCATCTACGGCATCTGCGACGTAACCTGACACGCATTTGGTCAATTATTTATTGTCATAGAGAACCTAGTAAATAGAGTAAAGCCTAGAATATCTTTAAAAAAATGCGAAACATATTAAACAATAATCGTGAAGATTGTGCAATATTATAATAATATTGCACAAAATAAATAATAATATATTATTGCGAAGTATTCTTACGAACAGATTGAGAACGTATTCTACCGTTGAGTAAATGAAACAAAGTACTGGTTAGAATTTTCTATATTTGAATTATTCCGCCTTAACTACCTAAAGTGTTTTGCAACAAACGCTTGCATGATGTAAAAAAGTTAAAACTGCTACGCTAGCGCATCTAACGGTAATGTAATTAACTAAGAACATCGAAACCAATACCGTTGCACATAAATGTTTTTTTTTATTTATAAATCTACACTCCACAGACTCCAGGGTCCGTGACTTTATTTTCAATTATGACATTTTTATTTAAAAACAAGAAATATGGAATATGAAACATGCAACATTCCAAGGGGGAACAGTGTTAAAAGTTTTTTTTTTTCGTTAATGTCATTAGCACTAGCACCCAGAGCAAACCAGTATCCTCTAGCAGCACCCGTTCAGGAGTTGACGCACTTGCCAGCCATCGCCTTCCTCAACCATTTTTGAGGGAAGATGGTGACCCGACACACCGCCTAGACAACACCTTTCTGTGGAGCACGACCGCTCCGGATACCTGTGCCAACGATTACAATTATAATATAATTTGGGACTACAATAGAATAAATGTTAATAGGTGGCGCTCATTATTTCCATATAAGTAGGCTGAATCACACGCAGACGAGATTCTCCGTGTACAAAGTGTACTTGTACATGTTTTAGCAATAAGATACAGTTTTAGCAACAAGATTAGCTTTATCAAATAAATGTTTCCGATATGCTTAATTAGTTCCGATATCACGCTTTCGTACGAAGTCCACCAAATTTTTTTATGGCTAATATATTTTTTCCCATTTAAAATGTATAATTTCACAAAATATTAATTTTACAGGAGAGCGTTTTAAAGTTTTAATATGTGTTATGTTTAATAACTGATATTTTCAACACATATTTTCTATTTTATGATAGTTATATTATGTCCCTTTAAAAGTAAGATAAAATTATGTAATAATTTTGTTATATCATCATCAGTATTCAGTACTATTCAGTACTAATATTATTAATGTGAAAGTAACTCTGTCTGTCTGTTACGCTTTCACGCCCAAACTACTGGACCGATTTGAATGAAATTTGGTATGGAATAAGTTTGAGACACGGGAAAAAACATAGGATAGTTTTTATCCAACTGCGCAAAAAGAGGTTAATGTTTATGCGCGATAACCGATTACGCGCGGGCGGTGCCGCGCCCGGAAAGCTAGTAGTATATATATAATGTAGGTCAAAAAAAATGTTTTGTGTTTTAATACTTTTATAGAAAATGTTGCTTGATTATTAGGATATAATTTAAGCATATATATAGTTTATAACATATGATTAAATTTAGGGTATAAAGATAAGTTTTGGGAAATACGACGAACTCCTGCCCCACAGTTCCAACTTTTCTACACCATGGAAGTCATAAGTACTATACGTAGTACTTATTACTTCCATGCTCTATACCAAATGGCTCAACTGTATAACCCATACCACAGAATAAAAAGAACCAGAAGGAGCACTCCGCAAAGAGTTTTTAATAAATAAGCAACTATGCTACGGCGCACACCGCTGAGTACCTAACATTTATATTCACCTACAAGGCGCCTCTCTTTTCATCGCGTAGTTCTTATCTCTTCTAACGCAGTACATGGGTAAGGGTTGTGACCTTGTGCTTACATGTTATTACAGCTATGTATGTACATATAGATTATAGTACTACCTATAACTGTTAAAGTAATGAAATACATTTCAAACGTAAGGTACCTAGTATCAGCAGAAAACAATTTTATTACCTATCTATGTACACGTATATTTAAAAGGCATATATTATGTAATGTTTGTTCGATGAGTTTCGGTAGAAGCTTGAATAAATTGATCTTTATTAAATTAATCTGTATTCACTGTCTATTTTTATTCATATAGCTGATGGGTTAGCATATGAACACTACGTCTTTATTTTATAATTTTATAGCTAATAGACTATCCTTCGACTATTATCTCACCTGATGGTAAGTGATGATGTGGTCGAAGATGTTGTTCAGTCTCACCTAGAATTACTGGGTCTTAAGGACAGCGACCGGAACATACCGTTAAGTGCTTGGCCACACATTTTCTACTTGAGAGTGGTAGCTAGCCAGGCGGGCATTAGCAAAATGTCCTTCCACCATGCTATAACGACTGCCATCCTAAGACAAAAACCGGGACCGACGGCTTAACGTACCCTCCGAAGCACGGAAGCGCTCAACAGTACTGTCACCAGCGGTCACCCATCCAAGTCATGACCCAGGCGGACGTTGCTTAACTTTGCTGATCGGTTCAGAATGGCTAAGCAAACTTAAGGGAGGGAAATAGTGGTTGCTCACCACGCTTGGCAACGCATGCTAGCAATCCAAGGGCGTTGGAAGGTCAAACGTAATTTGGTCGCAAACCATCATCTCGACAGTAATTGTAAACCATGGTTGGCGACCATGGTGGGAGGCTGGTTTCCAACTGTGGGGCACGGCTTTGCAATCTAACAATCAGTAATCACATCAGTAGCAAAGAGAATAATATGAGCACTGAGCAGTAGTAGAAAATAATTATATTCTATTCTTATACAAAAGTAATCTATCGGATTCTATTTGATCTATGAGTAGTATTTTGTGTCTGTAATATTTAGTCATAGAGAAAAGTAATACGTAGTATATATTCTATTTGATCTATGTACCGGTATTTAGTAAATTATCTTTGTAATCTTTGTATGTAACCTTCGAGGTTATCGTGTAATAAATAACGGTATTGAAGGAAATAGGAATTATTTAGAATTACCTTTTAGCAACGGTGTGTAAAATGTTGAAACTGGGTGCCCTTCATTTGACAAAACACACAGGACCGAAACACAGCGCAACTGTAATATTTTTTCATGGCTCAGGTTAGCAAGGGAAATCTTTTTGTAGCACTTGAATTTTTAAGTACCTACCTACCTATCTATTATAAAGCGGAGTGGAGTGGGATTTGTACTTGGACTTATGTCGTTCGTTATGTTACATGGTGGAAGGGCATTTTGCGAATGCCCGCCTGGCTAGCCACCACCCTCAGGTAGGAAATCTGTCACTAGCACAGTGTTCCGGCAGCAGTCCTTGAGAGCCAATAATTCTAGGTTGGCCTGAACATTATCTTCGACCACATCATCACTTACCATCAGGTGAGATATTGGTCAAAGGCTTACCTATCAGGCATAAATAAAAACAAAGTAACAGTGGAGAAATTTATATTATGGTATAGAACATATAATAATACTACATTATGGTACCCTTGGGGGCGCAAAAAAAAAAAAAATTTTTTTTTTCGCTTTAATGACCTTCTGGGAGGTCAACAAACGTCCTCGGTCAATGACCTTAACTTTGGGGTCATTGACCTTAGTAACCTAAATACAGGTCCGACACTTAGAAAAATTTTTCAACATTTTCGATGTATGGTTAACCTATGTTTTTTTTGATGCCAAGTGAAAGAGGCACCAATAGCTAGCATCTTTAGTTCGGGACGACCTCGTCTAGTCCCGCCGGTAGCCCACTTACAACCAAATAAGTTTGTCTTTATGTGCCTACCAAGGGAAGTATACGACTGAGGTGGGGGTCGCCCTAACAAAATTAGTAGCTACGAGTGCCCTCCGCCCAAAACTACGAAAAAAACCAGGGGTCCATTGGACATGAAATTTTCGTCAAAATTTTTTCTAAGTCCCAAATCTAGTTTGTGTAGCAGGTGTAGCGAAGGGGGCGCAGATTTTAACCCCAATTAACCTATGTTTTTTTTGATGCCAAGTGAAAGAGGCACCAATAGCTAGCATCTTTAGTTCGGGATGACCTCGTCTAGTCCCGCCGGTAGCCCACTTACAACCAAATAAGTTTGTCTTTATGTGCCTACCAAGGGAAGTATACGACTGAGGTGGGGGTCGCCCTAACAAAATTAGTAGCTACGAGTGCCCTCCGCCCAAAACTACGAAAAAAACCAGGGGTCCATTGGACATGAAATTTTCGTCAAAATTTTTTCTAAGTCCCAAATCTAGTTTGTGTAGCAGGTGTAGCGAAGGGGGCGCAGATTTTAACCCCAATTAACCTATGTTTTTTTTGATGCCAAGTGAAAGAGGCACCAATAGCTAGCATCTTTAGTTCGGGATGACCTCGTCTAGTCCCGCCGGTAGCCCACTTACAACCAAATAAGTTTGTCTTTATGTGCCTACCAAATGCTAGCTATTGGTGCCTCTTTCACTTGGCATCAAAAAAAACATAGGTTAATTGGGGTTAAAATCTGCGCCCCCTTCGCTACACCTGCTACACAAACTAGATTTGGGACTTAGAAAAAATTTTGACGAAAATTTCATGTCCAATGGACCCCTGGTTTTTTTCGTAGTTTTGGGCGGAGGGCACTCGTAGCTACTAATTTTGTTAGGGCGACCCCCACCTCAGTCGTATACTTCCCTTGGTAGGCACATAAAGACAAACTTATTTGGTTGTAAGTGGGCTACCGGCGGGACTAGACGAGGTCATCCCGAACTAAAGATGCTAGCTATTGGTGCCTCTTTCACTTGGCATCAAAAAAAACATAGGTTAATTGGGGTTAAAATCTGCGCCCCCTTCGCTACACCTGCTACACAAACTAGATTTGGGACTTAGAAAAAATTTTGACGAAAATTTCATGTCCAATGGACCCCTGGTTTTTTTCGTAGTTTTGGGCGGAGGGCACTCGTAGCTACTAATTTTGTTAGGGCGACCCCCACCTCAGTCGTATACTTCCCTTGGTAGGCACATAAAGACAAACTTATTTGGTTGTAAGTGGGCTACCGGCGGGACTAGACGAGGTCGTCCCGAACTAAAGATGCTAGCTATTGGTGCCTCTTTCACTTGGCATCAAAAAAAACATAGGTTAATTGGGGTTAAAATCTGCGCCCCCTTCGCTACACCTGCTACACAAACTAGATTTGGGACTTAGAAAAAATTTTGACGAAAATTTCATGTCCAATGGACCCCTGGTTTTTTTCGTAGTTTTGGGCGGAGGGCACTCGTAGCTACTAATTTTGTTAGGGCGACCCCCACCTCAGTCGTATACTTCCCTTGGTAGGCACATAAAGACAAACTTATTTGGTTGTAAGTGGGCTACCGGCGGGACTAGACGAGGTCGTCCCGAACTAAAGATGCTAGCTATTGGTGCCTCTTTCACTTGGCATCAAAAAAAACATAGGTTAACCATACATCGAAAATGTTGAAAAATTTTTCTAAGTGTCGGACCTGTATTTAGGTTACTAAGGTCAATGACCCCAAAGTTAAGGTCATTGACCGAGGACGTTTGTTGACCTCCCAGAAGGTCATTAAAGCGAAAAAAAAAATTTTTTTTTTTTTTGCGCCCCCAAGGGTACACTCCAACCAAAAATTTTCAACATTTTCGATGTATAGTCAACCTATGTTTTTTCGAGCCCATGTGAAAGAGGCACCAATAGCTAGCATCTTTAGCTCTTTTCGTTGATGGACATTTCATGTTAATTGACACCTGGATTTTTTGTAGTTTTGGTTGGAGGACAGTCATAGCCACTAATTTTGTTAAGATGACCCCCACCTCAGACTGCTTCTTCTCTAGGTATGCTCAAATCGACAAACTTATTTGGCTGCAAGTGAGTTACCGGTGGGGCTAGACAACATCGTCCCCAACTAAAGATGCTAGCTATTGGTGCATCTTTCACATAGTATTGAAAAAAACATAGGTTAACTACACATCGAAAATGTTGAAAATTGTTTCAAGTGTCGGACTTGTATTAAGGTTAGGTCAATGACCCCAAAGTTAAGGTCGTTGACAGAGGACGTTTGTTGACCTCCCAGGAGGTCATAAAAGCGAAAAAAAATATTTTCTTTTTGTGCCCCCAACACTACACTTTTAACTGAGATTTTCTGTATCCTATTGAAAAGTTTAAATGTATTGAATAGATTCAGGCGTTACTCTGCAGATATCCATTTTTAACAATAATAAATATATTGAAAATATTTTAAGAAAACATTCAATTAATATTTTAATATAACACTTTAAGAATATAAAAATATATCTAGTCACAATACCACCTAATTTTCCTGTTAAGCTGATGTGACGTCACAAAGTATTGGTCTTGATCGAAAATTTCTCAATCATGCAATCGTAGAGTCAAGGCCGTCTAAGGATGATTCGTGTAGAAGCAACACATGTTGAAAATTCTTCTGGTTTGGCTGCTTAGCGTTTGTGACGTCATGTTGGCTTAACAGGAAAATTTGGTGAAATTGTCACTTGATATATTTTTAACTTTTTTATTTTAATATTGATATTATTATTATGATTTCTTAAAATATTTGTAAAATATGTATTATTATTAAATGTATTGTTTGTGAATTAATTATTTTAAGTTGTAAGAGAATATAAACCTCTTTGTATATACGAAAAGTCTGATATTTATGTAATGTGCATAAACTTTTTCTAATCACCTAGGCAGGTACTCTTAAAGAGTAGCCGTCCAAACATTAGTTTTGATTTTAAATATCAGGAAAAATATACCTGAAATATTATTACAGTGTTTTACATTTGTTTCATTGAACCTATTTTAACCTTGACTTGAAAAAAAAATTATACTTATGGTTATATTCTTAAATATCTTGATTCTTGATACATTTAAAATCCTGTGATCACCAGTGTCGTTTCCATATAACATATACATTTGAGAGTAATTGGTCTGAAATAGCTCTACCTACTCAAAAATGGTCATAATTGACCATTGATAGAATGTAAAAGTGTTTTTTACTTTCTGTCAATGTCAAATATTAACCTTAAACAGGAATATGAATGTAAAAAAGTTTTTCATCTAATTAACAGTTTACAAGTCCACAGAACACGCTAAGTGTACATGTTGTTTCAGGTACTTGCTTTTGCTTGACAAGTCATTGTATGGCAGGTAGTGGAAAGAAAAGAGATAAAACTGAATGATTTAATATTTAATATGCATATCAATTAATACACAGATATTTTGCATCAATATGAGACAATATGTGCTCTGGACATTTGAGCTTATTCAAACATAGTAAGGAGACCGATAACATGTTAAGTATGTAACTGAGACAACTATTATTTGATTATATAGTATAATTATTAGATAGACTATTAAACGAAACAGCCCAATTTAATTTGAGTTTATTGGGTCTACTACAAACTCTGATAATCCTAAAAGGTTAAATATATGGATTTCGAAATCACATCGGATAAGACTGAAAATCTATAAATAGATGGTTTACATGAATATATGTATGTATTTCAACAGTAGTGCATGCTATTCTTTTCTTAATTAAAGGCTCCAATGGGCATAAATAGCAGACTTTTGTCTGTTAAGAGAAATGTACAGGGTGGAAACTTTCAGCAGGGCAGCAAGGGGAAGTACCTTATCCGTTGCAGCTACTCGGAAATGGTCTTAGGAGACTATCCATATTTTTTTATGGAATGTTGATCCCCATTCATAGATTTAGAGAAAAATTACAGGTAGCAAGAAAATAGCCATTTTACACAAAAACATTTTTATTCCATAGCATTGCCAAAGAAAAGGGTATAATTCCGGAATTTTATCTTCCACTGCAGTCAAAAGAGTGCCTCTATTTAAAGAGTTGAATGCATTTTGTATTTGTAAAGAATTTGTGTAACTGAAATACAAAAAATAAAATAAAAGACAAATGATCACATAGAATTTTACACACATCAAAAAAAGGTGTATTAATTTACTTTTTTTATTAACTAATATAACTGGATGATGTTATTCTTACTCTCACTCACGATATCAAGTGCTCGAAGTGACCGCCATTTTGCAAGATTTCTTAAAAGATTTATAATAACCCTTCTGGTTGGCACATGACAATTTGGATATTTGATCCTATACCATTCTAACGCAGCCGATGTATTTTTATTATTTACGTAATATGCTTCTAGCAAGTCTAGAAATAAGTTAGTAATAAAGAGTTCAAAAATGTGAATTGTTTTTGAACTTATCTTTTTATTCAGTCAACAAAAGATCACATCTGTCATTAAATAAACTGAAAATTTACGCAAAGTACGATTTTCATACAAAATGTATGGGAAAGTTTTTTGCAATTTGTGACTTTTTGAGTACTCCAACGTTGGTTGGTCCAATAGAAGTTTTTGATCAGTATTAGAAACAGGATCGATTGGAATAAAAAATGTTTTTGTGTAGAATGTCTATTTTCTTGCTGTTCCATAAAAAAATATGGATAGTCTCCTAAGACCATTTCCAAGTAGCTGCCACGGATAAGGTACTTCCCCTTACTGCCCCACTGAAAGTTTCCAACCTGTATAAGTATTTTTTTGCCATTCTGGACTTCTGCCAAACATGCAATTTTTAGAGCTTTTATTTCTGTTTAAAGATAGATATTTAGAAACTAGAAATCACACAAGATTTATTACATTCATATTTAGTGACAAAAATTATTATTATATTATTACAAAACAATGTGCATCCGAATTGATGGAAAAAATTTAACATTCCAGCACCTGCTTCCATAGCGTAATTGGAAATGCACTTCGATAGTATTATGGGATTGAGGGTTCAAGTCCCGCTTTTAAGGTATCTTTTCCATTCGCATGTTTTAGCTTGTATGGGTCTCTTTATAATATTACACAGTATCTCTTTATATATTACACAGTACATAATACATATACATGCGCTGACCAATCATAATTCTGTTTTAAAATAAAATGAAGCAATGTTAATTTAGTTTTCATGCGGAAGTCTGTTTCTTGTTTTTTGTACTTTTCTCAGTTAATGGCATAATCATCTCATCAAAACTGGAGCTTTTGAGAAAGCTTGAGAGGTTGTATGGACACCTATATACCTCGGCACGAGAACCGTTGCCTAGCTTAGCTAAACTGACCCAACTCTATACTGAAGACATCCTGGACATCAGCCTAAATGAGATTAGAATGGCTCTTCAACAGCTTAAGATCAATAAAGTGCCAGGTGATGACGAAATTATGACACAACTTCTAAAAGCGGGTGGCAAACCATTCCTCCATAAGTTATTTAATCCCCTCATCTTTGGAGCAGAAGTATAGTGGTACTGTTCTTCAAACAAGGTGACAAGGCCTTGATGAAGAACTCGAAAGTCATTATCATTACGAATTGAATTGCTTGAAGGTTTGATGACTTCCAGAATCCCGAAAAAAAGGGGTCAGTAAAGTTACACCATAGACCCCATTAATACGCTCTGCCAGATGATACCGAAGACTAATCAGTATATAATAACTAAGGAGTATAATCAGCCATTATTTGTAGTGATTGTAGACTATAAAAAAAAACCTTAGCCTGGGCAGTACTGTAGTCTCTTCTGCAATGTCAAATTGAGTATAGGTACATCAAAGCGGTGAAGTGTTTTATAGAAACGCCACCATGTCGATTTGACTGCAGAACCAATCCAACTGCAACAAAGTGTGAGACAGCAAGACGTTATTTCTTAAATGTTAAAGTGTGTCAATTTAAGATTAAGAATCCATTATGTCTTTATTTTTCCCAATCAATGTTTGTGAAAATGTTTTCAAGTACAGCTATGAATTGGAGACATTGGGACTCCATGTCATACCCCTATTCCATTTGTGAACTCTGCCCCTTGTCTTGCCAGTTTTACTCTGCTGAAACTTTTAGAATAGATGATTTTTATGATATTTACATATTGTTATTATTTGTTCTTAGAGTAGTCCATATAGACGACTGGGCTATTGAATGCTTTGGAATAATATACTAAATAATGTGGTTTATTAAATTCTTAAAATTTCTCTTTTCTTTGATCGAGTTTCGTGTATTTACAACATGTATGCGTGTTGTCTCACCTTGGCTGCAGACTGTGTCATCTGGCAGGCATTAGGTACGGTTTGAGGTAAAAGTCACCTGATTAACGCTTTTTCTGGGGCTCATGTTGGTTCGCTTTGGTTACCTCCAGATAATATCTTCCGCTGGTCTCTTATTGGCTAGGCTTTAGGTCGATGTGGACCTAAGAAGATATTTATTCATGGTAGGAAGCCTCAATGACCAATTTAAAAGCGATGGACACACTACTAACACGTTTTCTTTGGACTGGTTGATGATATACGGGTGCAGTGATTACGTGTTCTCACTGCTCGATCCGAACGATAAATCCCAGTGAGAGGCAATATTTTAAATTCAGCACTAATGGAAATAAATTATTAAACATTAAAAAGTTTACTTAATATAATGTGTGTATCAAACAAAAATATATATTTTTAAATCACACCTATTGACAGAACCACCTTTCTTATCAAACAGTTAACATAAAATAAACAAAATTGTAATCCTTACAAATCTAATGAAATTTTTACGCAAAACAAGTCGGTTATCAGTCAATTTAAAAATTTACTTAGGCGTAAATGATTTACTTTAAGGCTCGGAAATTACGAAATAGTGCCAACATGATATGGAAAATCTCATAAACCAGGTACCGGATGGTACTGCAATTTAAATACACGATACTCAAGGATATAAGTAATACTTTCATCGATTTCAAAACATGTTTCCTAATAATTGGCTCGATAGAAAAAAATCTCAAAAACACCTCTGAAAATAGAGGATTCCTACTTTTTCCGCCAGATTTTAGTGTATTAAAATTTGTTTTTTTTTCTAAAATATTGATTTTTTTAAGTACAATAAATTTCATTGATTATTTTAATCCAAAAAAAGCACAGTTAATGCGTACTGAGCCTGTTTACAAAATGTCACATACGCCCTTTCATTCCGAGAAGCGTTAACATCATGTCGCACTATTTACTCCAGCGATCTACGTATATTGCTATCATCCTCGCTCATATCGCGGTCAGCCGCGTCATGCGTCGGACCTGTGTCACTTTTCTCGGCGATCTCAATTAAAATAAAACATGGGTAAAATTATAAATAAACGCTTTGGGAATGCAAAAAAGATGTATAAAAATCGTCAAAAACGCATGATGGACATAATAAGGTAAGCATCTATGGCTTCCTTTCTCCATGTACCTATGTATATATCTCTTATATTAATGAAATTATCATATGATTGTGAACCCTAACGCAATATAAAAAACACTTCAAACATTTTACAAGACGTAGGTACAACTTGAGCTACCTAAAATAATTATTATAAGCAATATTCAGAATTTTTCGTAATGAATGTGTTGTAATTATTTTAGATGGATCATGATTAATTTATACAGTTTCTGACAATAAGGCACAAAGGTTATGTACATAATTTTCGACTAATCAATCGTCGTTCAAACAGCGCATAGTAAGTGACATCGCTTCGCAATTGAGAGGCACGTGGATCGAATCCAGCGTATAGAGATTCTTTTTGGTCAAATTTTAATTTTACGACATAATTCTTAATAATACAATAATAATTTTACGTATGTACGTGGACCAATATAATGTGTCTGACAGTAAGGCATAAACGATATGTGTGTAATTTTCGACACCTTGGTCAATGATTGTATGGTGTGTAACTACTGAAGTCGAATCAGAAGATCGAGTATCGTGGATCAAATCTCACACATACATAGATTCTTTAAGGTGACTTTTTTATTTGTATTACTTTTTATTTGATACGTATTATATTTACGTATAATTAAGTTTCTGACGCGTATTCAATTTACGATTACAATGCTTGCAAATTTATTAGGTATCTCGAGTTTCCATGTTTTCATATAATTAGAGAGTTTAGTATATCTAATGAACGTGAACGTTAAATAGGTACTACCTAATCTAGCTACCTGAACACGTTTTTTCATAGATCTCGAAAAAGTATGTCTTGGATGGACACGAGTTGTCACAGCGTAATAGTTACAGTAGAACAACATTATCAATTTACTACAAAGCTATGTTGAGTAAACACCGTCCTTCTGTCCACTACTATAGAAAACACAAACTTTCATACATGGAAAGTTATTGAAATATTCATGGTATTATCGAGTACGTAATATATTAGTACATATAAATTAGTAGTAAAAAGATGGCCGTAAACGTTTGATGCGATAGAGATAATGAAATTCTGAAATGAAAACTTAATACAAAAAGAAGAAGCCTAAGCTTCTGCTTTAGAATGAGACTTTCGATGGTTTTCTTGAATAGCATAGGAATTAAGAACTGACTAAAAGAAAATGAAATAATTAGCACCATACCTAAGAACTATGTTCTTACTTACGTAAGAACATCGAGTAAGGTGCATTATAGGGGACTTAACTATAACGCCCTTAATAACTAAAGTGTAGCGGATATACTACCAAAGAGAGTATTCCTTTATAGAGAAGAACGACGCATTGTTGATATACACTATTACACAAAGAGTATATTAAGACAAATCTCGAAACATTCACCTTTCGATAATTTTTTTATTAATATGCAGGGTTATTGGTAAAATGCTAAATTCAGGGAAACCCGGACGGATGGCAGCCCTACTCTCATAGAATGTCCGATTTTATGTCGCACTCCGGTGCATCTTCGCAACATAATCTACCTATACAAGTACATACATCAAGTGACGGCACGGGTGTCGTTTACAAACATAAACGTATCTTTCGTAATCTTTGACAAATACAGTTAATAACAGTAATACCACGGTTTTATAATCGATATGTAATATTGTGGTATTACGTATGAATAGTAATACAAAGTAATAAATTTTCAAACAAAATACCTATCTTTCTCCTTGGGTGATTTCAATAATGGTATTATTTTGTTAGAAGTTTTGTTGTTCCACCCATCTACACAATAGCATCCACGAGATGTATTTATTATTATTAACAAATTGAAACAATAACTGTACCTACCTACTACATTCTCCATGTGATTTTTTGTTAGTGAAATCTTAATATGACTTGTAGTAATGACATGAGCAGGTACCCTTGATTGTTAGCGGAAACAAAGCCAGGATCTGAATGAACTACGCTACTTGATAAAAAAAAAAACAAAAATTGGAACCGACTCCAACACCCAAAAGTGTGAAATAACTTGTTCAAGTCGGTACCAGTATAGTTCAAAAGTACCTATTATCACAATATTGTGCACGTGGTACTAGTGTTGGACTTCGACAAGTTAATTCACACTTTTTGGTGATGAAGTCATTTCCATTTTTATTTAAAAAAAAACACTTCTTTTTATGACCCTTGCTACTTACGGGATCGATTTTCATTCATTGTCAACGGCTTGACCGATTTTGATGAAATTTAACTGGAACCAAACAACAAGTATCAGCTTTCAAACAATGAAAGATTTTTTTTAATCGATTCACCCAGTCAAATGTTCTGAGGTAACAAACATATAAGAAAAAACAGACGAATTAAGAACCTCCTCCTTTTTTTGAAGTCAGTTAAAAATACCCAATAGTATAACCCGCTATTTGTATTTTGATCAGGGGTAAAAAAGTTTTTTTATGATTTTCTGTGTAAATTTTACACAATATACTTGTTTTTGTAATAAATAAACCATATTTTGTGTAACAGCTTACGCCTTGCATCAAAGTAAATACATAGTTCATGTTCATCAAAACCATAGTTCATGTTCATTAAAAATGAACATACACAAAAACTGCAAAAATCAAACAAGTTGGTAATAATCAAGACTAAACTTGTTCTACTGTAGGTATGGTAAATTTATTAACTGTGTCACACTATGATATTTACAGCATACAATCAACTAATGGTTGGTATCATGTATGCGTACTAGATGGCGCTTCAGCACACATCACATTCGTGTGTGACAAGATAGTTTCTACTAGTTCTACTAGAGAGCGCTCTAAATTTTTAATCAAATAAAATATTACCGTTGACTTGCGGACGTGGCGCCATGTACACCGCGAAGTAAACACGCGAGGAGAAGTGGGGACAAAATCTAACATCTGGTTTTAGAATTCTGTCCCTTAACTGAAAACAGCGAAGTTGGCCATATGTATGCCAATTTTCAACTTCGTGGACTAGAGTTCTTCACAATTGCACTTTGAGTTAAGATTTTTTCACCCGATGTAAGTTCGAAAAAACGTACTTTATTGTATTCTAGTATAATTGTATATAACATATTTTATTGTATTCTAATATAATGAGTTACTAACATAATTTCAGTTTATTTTTTGAGAGCTGGAAATGCCTTCATATTGCCCTTCTGCAATGGGGATGACAGAAGGGGATGTGTGGGACATAAAACTCCACTAACGCACCCGTGAACAGTCCTCCGCTGATGGGCAAGATGAGGTCGCGTTAGCATTCACCATCATTGCCCCGGCGGTAGGGTGAGCAGAGGCCCGGTTAAGTCCACAACACAACAATTTCCGGGCGCGTGGAGAGTTGACATTGCTCACCAATTCCGCCCACAGACGTGTGGGCAAGCCGGTGATCCACTACGGAGAAGGGAGGCGGGTGAGCTGCCGTCTCCTGGCTCCCGTTATAATTTGTAATGATAGTTTTTAGTGAAGTAAGGTGGCATTGTCACATACTTAATACTTTTAATGACAATGTCTTGAAATAGATCCCAATTCGCAACCGCATTTGTTAAAACTCTTCATACGCATGAGATTCTTTTAATATGAAATTCTGTAATAGCATTTTTTGAGCATATAGAAGTAGGCGGAAATATCTTTTATATCCAGCACTAATGTAACACTTGCTTTAGCTAATTTAAGAAACAAACATTGAATCAAGGTTTTTCTTTCAAAAAAATATTTACTTTGATACTTATGTAGCGAGCCTACACGAATATGTAAGTACGCACCTGTATATTATAAAATAATAACGACGTAAATTTAAAAGTCATCCGTGGCGTGCTGGTGCATGAATTGCATCCTCCGTATCTTCCTGTACTCCTACTAAGATAATAATAATAATAATAATAATTATAGTATGAGGCTACGAAAGGAAAAATACCAGAAGGTCGGCAGCAACGCCGTCTGAAGAACTGGCATTTTACACTGCAATTACCAAGGCGCCTGCCTAGCGTAGGGATCATGGCAAATGCTTCTTAATATTAATGAGAAAATTTGAAAAAGATGAAATTGACAGTCATATTATACGAAGGACATACCCACCGTATATAGTTACCTCTTTACAATGTATTCGCCAGTTGAACATCTCTGATGCCTCCATCTGCGTGTTTATTGTGAGAATTTCCATTTTAACTTTTAGTCATCTTAGTTGGCTCAGTCATTCCCGTCTTCTTAGTGTCATGTAAAACGTAAAGTGGCTTTACTCTTCTTCACAGTGGAGTAAAAAAGCACTGTTGCTTCATTACCGCGAGACTACAACATCTCAGAATAAATATGTAGGCCTTCAACCCAAGCTTGTATTATTTATGCTTATTGGTTCATAACCAAATATTATCGTATCAATTATTATCATCATTCATATAAACGTTAAAATTGATTAAATATATTATTTTTTCTACATAGGAAGAAAATAGGTAGGTAACGATTTTTATTTCAATCCGATGTAATGACCTTAGCGCTGTGATCGTCATTAACCGACTTAAAAAAAAGAAGAGGTTCTGAATTCGTCTGTATTTTTTTATTTTATTTTTTTATTATTGTCACCTCAGTACTTTTGACTGGGTGAACCGATTTGCTTGTCGTTTGGTCCCATTTAAATTTCACCAAAATCGGTCAAGCCGTTTTTGAATTACACTCCATTATCTGAAAAATATTTTCCTATCTTGATGATATAGTCGTTGACAGTGAACGACAATCGATCCTGTAAGTAGTAAGGATCACTAAAAAGAGTAAAAAAAATGTTTTAAAACAAAAAATGGAACCGACTTCAACACTCAAAAGTGTAAAATAACTTGTCGAAGTTATAACTAGTGTCAATTAATAACTTGTCCATGCGCACAATATTGTGATAATAGGTACTTTTAAACTAACAAGTTATTTCACACTTTTGAGTGTTGAAGTCGATTCCATTTGTTGATTAAAATGTTTCGTCATTGGACATGAAAGGATACAGCCAAGTCAAACTATTGTCGCTATATCTATAGTGCTCAGGATGTCTCGTAAATGAAAAGCCTTTCTGCTCCTAAATCAGATCCTCAACATTACTTATGTCTTTAGTACTTGTCAAGCACTGCAAAATGTCTCATGTTTGCGGATGATTTGAAGTTGTGCCTTGCTGTGAGTGGTGTAGAGGACACTGAAGCTCTGCAGAGAGACATTGATGCTGTGGCTGAATGGAGTAGAACCAACCGCCTGCCCTTCAATGCATCTAAATGTAAAATAATTAGCTTCACGCGCTCACATTGTCCTCTATATGCTACCTATTTCCTACCTGACGCTCAATTAGAAAGAGTTAATGAAATTCGTGACCTTGGACTGACTTTAGATAAGAAACTTGACTTTAGAACACACGTAACCAACATCTGTAAAAGGGCTAGTAGATCGCTTGGGTTTATAATGAGGGTTGCTTCACAGTTTACTGATAATAGAGTACCTAAAGTTTTATATAACGCGTATGTCCGTAGCACTCTGGAGTTTGGTGCAGTGGTCTGGGATCCATACGAGGACAAATACTCACTTATGATCGAAAAGATACAGCGAAAGTTTGCACGGTGGTTATTCAAGAGAGCCTATGGGTACTATCCCTACTTATATCCGTCTATGTTTGTATCGGGTATGGTCGGCCTAGATACACTTAATCTTAGACGAAAACTGCTGCTTGTAGTGCACTATTTGTCAGTACTTCGCAATAAAGTAAACAATCAGAGTGTACTTAGTCAGATGGGGCTACAGGTGCCGAGGCGCGGAGGCACGGTCGCGCTGCGTAATATACCGCGGCTCATAGCGCGGCCGCTCACACGTACCCGCCGCGCACAAAATGCGCCCACAGCTCGTGCGCGCGCCTTGCTCGGTGACTTGCTTCTCTATGACGAGAATGTTGATATATTTGCTGACAACATAGGAACCCTAATAAGACATGCATATTTGTACTTAAATTTGAATTATCATAAAATTTAATGTAATCCTCACTTAATTTAAATATTATATTATAAATTGACATTTATCGATTTTATTGACATTTTGTATATCTCTTCTTTGTATTACTTTTCTTGTGACTGTATTTTAATTTAGTATGACATTGAATGTTAGTAAATATTAATAATAATAAGTGTATAGAATGGTATAATAACTGATATATAATGTATAATGTAGATTTGAGTAATAATGTTTTGTGTTTGCAACTTATGTTTTAGACATGTTGGCGTTTTGGACATTATAGTCTGTCAGCCACATTGCTTTTTTTTTGAATAAATAAATAAATAAAGAACTATACAAATATAGAGATATAAAGATACTGCTACATATTTATATATATTTTGTTTAATAAAGGCATACAGCCTGATTTTTATATTTTTTTATATATATATATGTAGCAGTATCTTTATAAACATAGTTTTTTTTTAATAAGTAAGTATGCCCATCTCTCATAATTGTGGTAAAATTTCAGTAAATGTAATTTTTCAGGTTCAAACGGCGCTGATATGATGGAATGGGTGCGTATAATGATGAAGAACTTTTCATTTCCTCATATCAAAGTGTTATACCCAACAGCTCCTCTACAGCCATACTACCCTGCTGGAGGTAATAAGAGCAATGTTTGGTTTGACCGTGCTGGGATATCACCATCCTTTCCAGAAAAACTGGATTCATTAGCCCAGATTGAAGTCGAAGTAAAAAATCTTATTAAACAAGAAAATGATTCAGGCATACCAACAAACAGAATTATCGTAGGTAAGTAAATTTTTATTTTCACCAGTTTTCTACATTAATTACATAATCCCACAGTATTACAATATACTCCCTGCAATAATGGTAGCTGGCTTGGCGGCCATTCGAAAAATGCCCTACTAACATGAAATTATCCCTGCCGCGGCGGAATATGAACCGTGAACTATTTAACGCGACAGTCCATAATCAGTGCTACTGGACCATCACTGTTTTGAAGATTAAAGGTTTTTAGGCCGTCCTAATGCCGCAGACAATATTTTCATCTTTCCGAGTGCATTCCGATGATGAAAATCAAAACTTGGAGATATGGTGACGTTCCAACACCCCTTTTATCATAAAGGGAATTGATTATAATAAAATCTATTATATACATTTGTGTGGTTGTTGCCTTGAAATAGCTTTGTTTTGAAAAAAATAAAGTTATGTTATTTTTTTATGTCTTCCAATAAAAAATCACAAATAACTTGAATTGAATAAAAAATTTTTTATTTCTGGTATAAGTCACATAATTTTTTCGCATCAGAAGCGATAGACGAAGATGTTCACTAAATAATAATGATATTTAATTAAATAAATAATAACTCATGAAACTTTTTTGTATGCGCATGAAATAAAAGAATAACTGATATAGCTGTAGATAAAAGGTCGGTCGTGGACCTCTTCATCTAGCCGCTAGATGAAGAGGTACCCAGTAGCAGATTCCGTAGACGAGACCCGCCACGACGATCCGGGGATGGTCAAGCCGTGTAAATCGGTGCAACATGTAACTGTATGAAATGGTATATGTACAGGTCGCGTCGTTGCGATACGCATGCACGCCGTGTATACAAATAAGCTCGTAACTATTCGTATATTCTGGTGGCGTCGTCGTTTTACTGCACCTTCAACGTTTAATTAGTGGCATGCTGCTCACTTGACTAATGTGAGACTATGAAATCATCTCAATTGCTTACTACTCTGACAGCCATGACTTGCACCGTTGAACAAACGCCTCCCACATTTGCCATAATCCCCATGCTTGGCAGGTGTCTTGGGGAGCGCAGTGCAAAATGACCTTCAGAAGGTGCTGTCCACCTTCTGGTATTTTTCCTTTTGTCGCCTCTTACGAATACCATAGGCTATGGGGAGGCTGCATTTATATCCCAGCACCCCATGGAGATTGTAGTCATTATTTATTATATACAATTTTATTTTATTTTAAATGAAAAATAAATATAAATTTCAGGTGGATTCTCAATGGGAGGTGCCCTGTCTCTGCACACAGCTTTTCGATGGGAGAGAAGTTTAGCCGGAGTCTTTATATTCAGCTCTTTCCTTAACCACGACTCTGTTGTTTATACAGAAATTGCAAATTCTCCTGGAGTCCAATGTAAGTATAATATTCAACCCATAAGTAGTCGCTAATCAGAGCCTGGTTAACATCCCTGGGTACCAACGTGAAACTAATATTTTCTGATGCCCTGGCCTCATATTGGTTATATTTGCACCAAGACATAACCTCGAAGCCAATGCACCCATGTATGTACCTATATATGTTAGACAGGCTTTGAAAATAAACGTGACTTGTGTCCAGTAGCCGAATCGTATTTACAAATGCGTATTCGAGGTGTGCTTGTGGCTCGTCTCGCCACATGACGAAAACTTCGTGTGGTTAATACCAGGTCGAACTCCTTATTACACATTTGCGTGCGTTCATTTCTACTTGCAACAATAAACGACTCCAACGTTCTAGTGGCATTCGTGTTGCATAAAATCTATATTATTTTCTCACAAGATTACAAGTCACGTACGAGAGAACAACTTTACGATTATTTTAAATACTTGAACTTAAACAATCTGCTAAGTTCCAAGTCCATCATTCTGATAGATATGCTACTACTCTAAGCATTAAATTTTAATTGAGGTTTTCAAATAGACCGAGGAACTCACTAAGAAAATCTGTCGCCAAGCACTTAACGGTGTTCCGTATTCCGCTATATGTCCTTGAGGACCAGTAATTTTGTGTTGTGGTAGGGCATATTGCAAATGCCCGCCTGGCTAGCAACCAACCTCAAATACAATATATATCGCCAAGATAGAGAAGAAGAGAGAGACAACGACTGTGTGTGCCGCTATGTGTCCTTGAGAACCATTATTTTTGCATGATGATAGAGCATTTTGCGAATGCGCGCCTGGCTATAGCTACCACCCTCGAGAAGAAAATCTGTCGCCAAGCCCTTATCAGTCTGTACCGCTATGTGTCCTTGAGAATCATTAATTTTGCGTGGTGGTAGGGCTGTGTGTCCTTGAGAACCAGAAATTTCCACCCTCAGTAAAAAAATGTGTCGCCAAGCACTATAACGGTGTGTACGTACTTATTGTGAATCGCAAATTTTTATTCCTTAATAGTACATAATAGCTAAAGGATATCAACCGTGTGAGTTGCATTATGAAGGAATAAAAATAGTCACAAAAATAGGATAATTGAAATGCAGAGTTCTGGATTTAGTAGCAGATACCTAAAGTTGCTCAACTATTTAAGTTACACTGTGACGCTAATAGCGTGCGGCTGGGGACATCGAGCTAGCGACCTGAGTCCTGACGCGCGCTGTGCGACTAGAGCGCAGCACTGCGTAGTGTCAATAGCCCGCAACTCTCGCACGCTAAATTTCCCTACTGATTGACTAAAACCTGCCTTAAACTACTAATCCTAAAAACTAGAGCTAAAAATACCGTCATCGACGACGACGCGAGCGTGACGAGTAGCGATGTGAGCGTATCTCTTTTTATCTGCACGCGAAAGTGTAGTCGTATAGCCAAAGGTTACAGCGCTATCTCTCGAATGAATCCCATAAATCATAGCTCTTCACTGGTTGATTAAGGTAACCTACTTGTATTACAAAATATCTGATGGATACGCATTATCGAGTGTGATAATAATCGTTATTTGTTATGCAAGACTGCAATGTTGTTATTTGGTGCGAGGAATTTTATTGAAACCTGATGAAGCGAAGGATTCCAGGATGGAACCACGACTAAGCGAGTGTTCTTATGTAGAATCCTGAGCGTACTGAAGGTTTAAAAGACACAAAATAACTTTACGGTCTAGCTAAATACAATCTCTCAAATTTTCACCTCGCTACAGCGAGGAAAATGCAGTAAATTTGCGTTAAATTATACTTTAAAAAAATAACATGTAAAATTAGTAATACTTCAGATAAATATACTTTTCTGGAATTATAGAGGTTCAAATTTTAATTTAAAAAACCTTTTACACTATAGCGGATAAAAAGCACTTTTACACGCAGATTTCGAACAATAAACAACACCTTTTCGAGCTTGTGAGGTGAAAATTTTAACTTAGTATCTTACCGCAGATACTTTTTATATTTGTAAATTACTTTATCTACCTGTTATTGAGAATACTTTAATTAATTTCAGTGCCCCCACTTCTTCAACTCCATGGTGACAACGATGATCTGGTAGACTTCACTTGGGGTCAAAACACCTTCAATAAGCTGAAGCCCCTCGGGGTCCAAGGAGAATTCCACGTATTGTCCAAGCTTGGACACTCTATAAACAAACGAGGCATGCATATCATCAAAGAATTCATAGAAAAGCATTTGCCAGAAGTCTGACATTTAAATCTTTGCTGTAAATAACGTTATTATTACGCATATAATGATATATTAGGGTACGGTGTATAGTTCGTTATATATATCACAACACAAGACCTTCTTTTTTTATTTTGTATATAATTCCTGTCACGGTTAGTCATTCACATATAATTCTGAGAAAATAGAAAGGTCTTCATTACCGCAGAAAATAAATATTTATTAATTTAGCTCTCACCTCACTCCATATACATTGCGCATCTTGAAGGTTTTAATACAAAACTTCGTGCATACGAGTAAATCAGCGAAAAACGATTGTACTGCGTGTTTTTGAACATCAAAACCGCCCTTTTCGTGTTGAAGTGGCATATTTGCTGTGTTTCTTTTATTTGTTTTTAAAACTATTTACAGCATTCTAGGAGTTGTATGGCAACTCCTAGAATGCTGTAAATAGTTTTGTTTGCCTCTAAGGCGTGGGCCAGACAGAAGAGACGTAAGACGGAGACGCGTCGAGGACGGGGCGGAGACGAGGCAGAGACGCGACTTTTTGAATTATACAGAAGAGACGCGTCGCGGACGCGACGCAGTCAGAGCGGGCGCGGGGTGGCATGCCGCCCGGCGGGCATGCCACCCCGCGCCCCGACCTCACCCCGCCGCGTCTCCGCCGCGTCTCCGCCGCGTCTCTCCTGTGTGTTTCGAATAAAAGGCGGAGACGTAAAAGCGTTGCGCCCGCGCCCTGCATCTTCTGTATGTTTTGCGTCGCGCCGCTTCTATACATTTTGTATGAAAGAGACGCGGAAGAGACAAAGGTCCGCGCCCCGTCTCCGTCTTACGTCTCTTCTGTCTGGCCAACGCCTTAGAGGTTCTGGTGAGGTGCGATTTAATCTCAATTGCCCCGAGAAACAATGCTATGGAACGACTGTATGGAACAAGTACGATCCGAAAACGATACATCTCAATTTTCATTGACTTCGTTGAATTAGTAGTAAAATTTACAATTAAGTAAAAGACACAAAATGGTGTGACTCAACGGGAACAAATCCAAATTACCTATATCGATAGCATTAGCTATCACTTTGCGGTTCACAATAAAATTGTTAGTAACATGGTTTGTCCGGGGAACTTATTGGTGCTGTGATCGATGAATGTTCAGAACTATGCCATGAGGGTGATATTATTATACATCTTAGATAAGTAATTAATAATACCTATAGTTAGCTTTTGTTTTGGTTTTTAAATACTCACTAGCATGATAGAGAAGCCAAAACTAAAGTATAATTTTATTATTGTTTGATTGACATAGTATCTATCATTAATAATCATTTAATTCTGTTGTTAGTAAATGTGTAAGGATAAATTAATAAACAATTGTATAATAAAAAATATTTTGAATATCAATTTTGATTTTTGAATCACACTGTGTATAATTTTCATATGAAACTTAGAGTTAGGTATAAGAATATTATACAGATACCTATTTTTAGCTAAGTTTCTTTTAAACATGCTATCATGTTTAGGACCTGTTTCAGAATGTTCGTGTAAGTTCCTGTTATACTACCCACAACATATTTATTAAATAGTCACTATCTTTGCGTTTCACAGTCATCGATTTAGCCTATCCATCGGTTAAAGCGCTGCATGTTAACTGTCATTTTTATCATTCAGTTATTTTATGTGTTGCATAGCAACCCGAAACTTTATTAGAACATTTTGAAACGGACCCTTAATCTCACACGTATTTAATCTCACAGTAGATGTAATATCTGTATACTAACGGTCAGTGTCCACAAAGCAAAATAAAGTTGTTCCACTTTTTAAAAAAACATGTACCAATATCGTTGAGGATATTTTCAAAAATATGGCGGCTAGTTTCTGAGAAATGGAGAGCTGAGAAATTTTTTACCTTGTACAATTGTGTCGTGAGATAAGTTACAGAAGTTGCACGCTACACCGATAACATCTGAAGGAGCTATTGGACATTATTAAAGGCCTAATGGAATGCAACTTACATATGTGCATCAAACGTAAGCATATATACAGGTGCAAGACCTGTATATGAGAATGTTAAGAATGATGCCCCCAGGAAATCTCAAAGCTTATGTTTGAAAGGCTAAATATGTACTTCTTTGCATGCTTTATACGGGTATAGGTTTAGCTTTAGATAAAGATTCTGTCACTCTGTTGCCTAACCTGATGAGTCTGCAGTTGCTGTGACCGTAATATATATATACATATATATATATTTATATATATACATATTTATTTATTTATATATGAGGAACATTTTGCAAATAAATTATGTTTGTTTCCAACCCAAATTTATCCTCAAAATTTACCTTATTTTGCCATTCAATGTAGCACAGTACACAGCGAAATTTTACATTTTATAAACTTAAGATAATATAAAACTATCTCAGATTACCAAGTAAAGAGGGACATCTAGGTATCTACGTAAAAATGTATTGAACATGAAATCAAAATTGAAGTCGAAGACATTGTTAAAGATTTTGCTAATGCAAAAATAACGCGAAGAAATTTTATTGTGAATGAGTTTTTTAATAGTTAGCCATTGTTTTTTATAGACACCAGAGAAAACATAAAATAGAAACTTATCTTATATAACGTTTGAGGAAGGAACCTCTGTATATTTTGAATACTTTTGGTAGATAAATTGTACAAAGAAGGCAACTGGAAAAGTCAGATTAATAAGAGATGTAAAGTGACAAAAAGTGTAGTAGGTACTATCAATGAGTATAAACACAGGATAAAAATAAATAGGTAAAAAAACATCTCAAAATGTTTGTTAGGACTAGCAGAAGTCAACCCTAAGAGGTTGTTAGCATTTTACCAATAACCCTGTATACGGAAATACTAAAAAGGTAATATGGGTTTACCGGGGTTCCCTACTTGACATCTAAAGCCGTTTGATCAAACATTAATTGCTCGAAAATGTTTAGTCGAAAATCCATGAGACCTACGAATCATGAGCTTTATAGTTTACCACATCGATATATCAAAATCCCTAAAAAACACGTGGTCTAATGATCAATAGCGATAAGCATCGGATTGACGACCGTGGTGATGATTTTTTTTTGCAATATCGATGTAGCACGTATAGAAAATTGTTCTTTTAGGTTGGAGAAAAACCATTAAAATTCACTAAACCTACCTACACTCTGTATTTATATATATATATGTGAAACATGCAACCTCCTTGCAGCTCGCGATATTGTTTTTAATATAAATGACTTATTTTAAGTGTAAATAAAAAATATAAAGGTAGTTTTTTTATTGGGGTACAAAATTGTATGCCCAAGGCAGGAATAGAACCCGCGTCCTCCGATATCGCGTCGGTCCTATATCTTTAGGCAGGAGAAAAACTATTAAAATTCACTAAACCTACCTACATTCATTATTTGCACAACATGTTCTATATTATTTTTTATCCGTGAAAATCGGAATACCTACATAAGTATAGGTTTTTAAAACTAATAACTAGTAAAATCTACATAAATTAACTAGCTTCAAGTGGAGTGGAACTTATTATTTATGAAAATCACTCACATGCAAATCATAAACTAAAATATATTTTTTCTAAATATGATTACAAGCACTATCGCGTGCTAAACGAAAATCATATTTTACAAATTTTTGGAGTACAAAATTTTATGCCCAAGTAGGGAATCGAGTTGATGCCGCGCACCGCACCAACCCCTATAAAAAACCTTACGGTTAAAGTAATACAATTGGAGCACAACGTTTCGGCTGAAATACCAAGTCCCAGGTGGTCGAGGAGGTTTAGGCATCCGACGCGATATCGGAGGACGTGGGATCGATTCCCGCCTAGGGCATACAATTTTGAACTCCAATAATTTGTAAAAAAAACTATATTCTTTTTTATTTACATTTAAAATAAGTCTTTTATATTAAAAAGGAGCTGCATGTTACATATATATATATATTATAAGTTACATATATATATATATACAGAGTGTAGGTAGATTTAGTGAATTTTAATAGTTTTTCTCCTGCCTAAAAGAACAATTTCCTATACGTGCTACATCGATATTGCAAAAAAATAATCACATAAGGTCGTCAGTCCGATGCTTATCGGTATTGATCATTAGACCACGTGTTTTTTTAGGGATTTTGATATATCGATGTGGTAAACTATAAAGCTCATGATTCGTAGGTCTCATGGATTTTCGACTAAACATTTTCGAGCAATTAATGTTTGATCAAACGGCTTTAGATGTCAAGTAGGGAACCCGGGTTTACCGTTTTATATTCATGTGGTATAAGACCTTATTTTTTTTGTTTATTGGTAATGACCATAAACAAACTACGTTGTATTGTGATATTTTATAATGTGGTTACCATAGAGATGTGGTAGTTACGTGGTTTCTGACCCGGCTAATTATACTATTTATGTACTATAATTTAGCAAACGTGAGTATCCTAACCCGACTTAAATAGAGAAAAACATGGCTCCCAAAAAAGGAAAAGAAGTGGATTCCCCTATTTCATGGCGAACGATAATTGAGGAAACACCTCTAGACGAAGATACTTGGAAGGTTAAAGTGGTGATCATAGAAGCAGCAGGAAGTGATCAAGACAGAATGTATGTAAGCAAGTTCGAAACCTGCTCTGCACAGGAAAAAAGATTTGTCATAAAGAACATATGCAAATCTGAAACAATATTCATGGTTAATCAACTAGGAGGCGACAAAAAGGTAAAAGATGAAAACCTTAGAGTGTTTGAAGAAGGCCAATCATATCTTAAAGATAAGAAAGATATACCTCCCGATATCCAAGCTCTTATTATTAAACATTTGATATTAAAAATGAAAGAAGAGTATCTTTTTATCAAAAGGCAAAGGTTGGAAGTCAAAGAGGGTATGCGGAGAGAGTCGACCACCATGATCAGCAAAGCTGAAGTGCGTGGAACGGTCAATGTAAAGCCATCTGACCCCATAGAGGTTCCTGCGGCTCTCCCCAAGGGCAAAGGCAAAAAAGACGAACAAGATATTGGCATCCCGGAGCCTGAAGAGGGCAAAAAATATGATACAATGCTCAGAATAAGAGGGGAAGAATGGAGAGATAAAGTATACGTGGATGACTACCCTATAGATGGGCCAAACTTGTACGTTGCAGTCACCGGGTTCATGGAACCGCAGCTAGCAAGCTACCTCGTGAAAATTGGAATACCTTTAAGGGCTATAATACAAGTAAGAATTGATCCAGCAGTAACAAAAGTACCTTCGAGTTTGTCCAGAGGTACGAAAAGGGGTCAGAGTCAAACGAAAATGTTGACAGAAAAATCTTATAAATTCTGGGAAGACCTTCAATTATTACGTATAAATAAAGACACTGCAGATGATTTCAAGCAAACCGCTTTTGTTGTTTTTACACCTCCTTATTGGGATTCAGAAACATTGACTGGCAATCCTGATAAAATTTATGATGAGCTGAGTTTTCTTTTGTATGACATACAAGATTTAACCAGGCAGCATGTACACTATTTAGAAAATATGGATGTTATACAAATCCCAGAAGATACTAACGAGGAATGGCTTGAAAATTATTACCATCATCAAATCGTTGACATTCCACTTGAATGTGTTACAATTTATTCAGTTATTGATGGAATTCTGCAGACAGTCTGTAACCGTGACCAAATAGATGAAAAGAGCAGCAAGTATTCTTTATCTACTACTGCTACATGGAACCGAACTCCTAATAAAAATGCAATAGGGGATGCCAAAGTAGAAAAAGCTGAGACGTTAGTACAAGAAGTGTTCAACACGCTGTGTAAGACCGAAGCGAATAAAAAAGTATATCGCTTAACTTATGGGGAAGAATACGAAGATCACAAGGATCCTAAGATAATTAATTACGGAGATTTTGCTAAATACCCTACTTTTCATTTAGGTAATATAAATTTGGATAACATAGTTTGGTCTTCGCTTTTTGGTATGCCTCTTCATAAATTATGGGCTAATCAGAAAGCACCTCAGGGCGAACTAGAAGCAAAAATTAATTTTCACATAAACGTACTGCTATCATGCTTTGAAAGAGAAGACGTAGAAATTGCTGAGTTGAATAGATTGTTACATATTTTAGCTTCTCGCAAATTGTTTAATAATAGAAGTTCACTAAAAAAGAAACATCTGCCTTCAACAACCATATCGGATTTCAAGAAAGTATTTTTAAAGCGAAGCGTCCTTGCTGAACCTCTAGGAAGGACTGGTTCAGTGATTCTCAGTTTTAGTTCTGCAGCGCCTTCTTTCCCTTCGATGACTAAAAGCGAAGAAATGACCGAGGTTCCATCATGTGGAGATGACGCTGAAGTTCGTCGTATTAAGTTCCTTTTTGACTGCCCAGATATAAGCGAGTTAGTTTCCGCTGCTGAAATAAGTAATGACGCATCCGTCAACCATTTAATTGACGATTTTGAATATTTTGAGGACTTTTCTGGGGTGTGTTCATTTCAAATTTTGTTCGACGCCTTCAACAAATTTAACTGTGTCGATTATAAATACTGCGAAGTTACTGATTGCTTTGTATTGATGTTTTTTAATAGCCACGACTGCTCTGGTATATCGCGTGAGGAGTGGCGCTGTCATTTAGCAACACCATTATGCTTGCAAGATTTCTTCGATTTTGTACTTGAACAACATTATGACTGGATTCAAAAAGAGGAGAAAATTTACGAAGAAGCTATGAAATTGAAATCACAATCTGAATGTAAGGATATCACGGATCCTCACGCTCAGAAATCATGTGTTGGTGACATGGAAGTTCATGTGGATCTTTTAATGGAAGGCTCCCTCAAATTTCAAGAAATTACCAATAAAATAGAAGATGAGACGAGCCCAGAGGCATCGAACGCTCAAGGTGCCCTTTCCAAAAAAACAACACTTTCCCCGACGTCGACGGAGGTGGATTCTAAAAGCAGTAGAAAGCAAAAGTCACCGTCTTCAACCACTCCTAGAAGTCGCAAACAGTCGTTTATGGCATCCACCACCTCTGACACTACTATTGAAATTCCCAGTAAACCATTTTTTGGTTACGACTTAAGTGATAGAAGAGTGGAAGTATTTGGAAAAGATGCGTCATTTTTCTCTAGAGATGGAACTCGTGTATACACTATGTACACTCTAATTATACCTATGAATTTGGAATACATAATAATGAATGTAGTTCCCGGAAACAGCTATAATGAATTTTGGATTCATAGAGCTTTAGGAGATGCAGTATCAACAAAACTAATCGATTCCTGCGAGTCATTCCGTATAACAAGTAAAGACCAGGTTATGATGAATATTAAAAAGCAGACTTATGAAGTACCTTTACCGATAGTTACGGTATCAAGTACAGAAACGAAAATATTTTATGAAACTAAATCATATCACTCTCTTTTTGTGACATGGCCAAATGGGCTCATCACAGAAACTATCTACGAAAATAATTCACCTGTGATTTCATATATAAAACAATATTATATATCTTCTACGAAAAACAATTACGAAGACAAGCGCTGCATAAGTTTAAATGGCGAAGTATTAATTTATAAAACATCGGGTGATATTGAAGTACTAAGGCCAGATGGCTCTTACATTAAAATAATGAAATACGAGAAAAAAGTGATTGTTCCTGATGTACCCGATGAAGTTAGCGTTATAAGTTCTGATAAAAGTAAAAGTAAAGGTAAAGAGAAGACTAAAGAAAAGCCGAGCAAGGCGCCGTCTAAATCAAAATATATACCGAGTGACAAAGTACAAACAGAGCAAAAGCCGCTTGCATATGAACTCGTTGTAGATGAATTTGAATATATCGATACTTCAGGCCTAAGACAAAAATGGGTTAATAATATTCCGTTTACAATTGAACATTTGCTTATAAAAACGGCCACTGATTTCTGCATGAATGAAGTGTTTTCAAAACGAATGGGCGGTACTCATATTTTATTGAATAAAGATGGCCACTTAGTCACATTTCCAAACAAAACTAGAATTATTACAAAATACATAATTGAAGATGAGGAAATCTTTCCAGAATGGACTAACGAGGAATTGGAGTATTTTGATATGATTGACTCGAATTCTGTAGAAACAGACACAATCAAATCAGAGAAATCAAAAGGCTCTGTGTCACAAAGTTATGTTGCATCACAAGCAAGTGCTACAAGTTCTATGACGAAGAAAGTGGAAATAAAAGATTTGGACACAGATCAAGATGACGAAATTAGAGACAGGATAAGAACCGACGGCTACGTATCGGTGCAAGTTCTTTTTATAGTTGAGCATGCAAATTTTTCCACTGTTACTATAAATAAGTCGACTGGCGATATAACAGTTGAATCGCCAAATAAAACATCGGTGAGCATAGATTCTAATAATAATTACACTATCGCTTTAGATAGTGTGACAACAGCATTTTTTAACGGTGTAAATTTGCATATTAATTACGAGGCTTGCCCAGAGTGTCAAGCTTTCACGACGTGCGATATAAAAATAAAACATGACGAATTTAGCAGTGTCGCTAAAATCCACCAAAACTGGCTGACGATGAAGGATTCGTTTTCCAAGCGGATTGTGGTGAACGAAGAAGGCTGTATTAATTTGATCGAAGATCAGATGTCCGAAGAAATCGCACACCCTCCAGAAGATGCCTCCCCTGGCGATGAGTTGACAGATAATGCTGACGAGCGACAGCCCGATGTAAAGTCCGAAAGTTCAGTGATATCTCACGGCAAGTGTAGGGAAATGTATCTGGCGAAGACGATACGATTCTTTGTTCTGAGGCGGTAAGATTATTATTATGATGAATTTGTGTTCTTTTTTACTTCAATAATTTTGTAAGTATGATTTTTACTAAGCACACAATTAGTGGTTGTAATCATGTTTAGAAAAACAGCACTGTTCCTTACAATGTAATTTCGACAGAGAGCTCACGTGCGCTGAGTTGGTGCATCGATCTTTGTTGGATCTTTACAAACGTGACTGTCGGTGGCAGCCGTGGTGTTCCATCAATCAGTATGACACATTTGGTGACCAGCGAAGTTTACTGTCTCTGCTCACGCCGGTGCACCATACAGAAACTGAGGTTTGAATAATTGTAAATTTTATTTTGCTTCAGGTAGATACATACTTACCTGAAGCCAGAGATGATTGGATTGTTTTCATTTTATATAATTTCTGTTAGTAGGTAACTAGGCCCCTTGAGCTATTGATACCTGCTTGGTTTGGTCCACCATAATATCAGATACTAACACTACTTGTGTATACTTACTATATAAATTCTGTCAGGTACTGTTTATCACACAAAAATAACACCAAGATCACATGCATGACGCTTGTGTGTGTTGCTCTTCTTACGATAAAGCAAATATAAAGACTGTCTCAGTGTCGCATGACATCGCAAGGACTGGCGAAACAAAAAAATAATTTCATTTTAAATCGCTATTTTTAACCGACTTCCAAAAAAGGAGGAGGTGAGAACCTCCTCCTTTTTTGTAATTTTCTTTTCTTTAATGTCTTTTTCTTTTTTTATGTTTGTAACCTCAGAACTACTCTCTGGATGAACCGAATTTAAAAATTATTTTTTGTTTGAAAACTGACTCTTGTCGTTTGGTCCCATTTAAATTTCATCAAAATCGGTCAATCCGTTTTTGAGTTACTACCGATAACTGAAAAATATTTACCTATCTTGATGATATAGTCGTATGGCAATCGATCCCGTAAGTAGCAAGGGTCACTAAAAAGAGTGTTTTTTTTCCCTATAAAATGGAATTAACTTCAAAACCCAAAAGTGTGAAATAACTTGTCGAAGTCGTTAAAAAATTACAAATTTACGAGAGAAAAGTCGTCGAAGTCGGTACCATGCGCACAATATTGTGATTATAGGTACTTTTGATCTTCTTTTTCTTTGATTTCAAAAAGTTATTTCACACTTATGGGTGTTGAAGTCGGTTCCATATGTTTGTATAAAAAAGTTTTTGTGGTATAGAGGACGCCCTTGGGATACCGGGCCCTTTTTATTCTACGACCGGGCTAGAATGTCAGCTCCCCATCTCTAACCGTGGGTGTCGTAAGAGGTGACTTTAGGATAACACACCAGAAGGTGGGCAGCGGCGCTTTCTAAAGAACTGATATCTCACACTGCGTTCTCGAAGACGCCTGCCAAGCGTGGGGATTATGAAAAACCCTCCCATAATGGGAGAGGCTGTGTTCAGCAGTGGACAATCCAGTTGATACAGTATCGAGGACATAATGCATTTTGACACAAAATTAATAGGTACTTATTATATAGTAAACTGCTTGCCACTTCCTTTCCAGAAACCCTCTCGCCTTTAAAATGGTTGCTAGCTCCCTTTAGTAACAAGCTACTCTTTTTGTTATAGGTATACATATAAAACTTACTTTTTTTATTTAACTTCAGTTATTTATATTGAGACAGAAAAACCGGCTTTGGAAACGCAAGTAGATACCTACTTATAGGCAAAATATAGGTAAGGAAGAGGAACCACTTACACGTACTTACTGTGCTTTGAGTAGTATGTGATCAGCTTTAACTTTGTACACCTATAGCTATTTTACTTACTAAGGTACTTATACGTAAGTAGGTAGTTAGGTACCTAACTATTTTTAAGTGGTGTTTCTGTTCTTATACCTACTTCAATTTCAGTCTCAATATTCATTTCTTCTTGTAGAAATGGTTGATGGATTCCAAATTTGCCGATAAACCAAAGCACCTAACATACAAGGACCTTAAGAAGGACTCCGGTAAAGGCTTCTACCACTGGATGCGCCCCTACGAGAGGTTCCAACAGAACCCAATGAAGCAGGATAATGTTCTGCCACCTAGACTTCCAAGGGCTTTTATACTGAGGTAACTTATCTCTATTGGAAAGTCAAACTTTTGGACGACGCTGCGGCTCGGCGATAGGCACGGCTGTACGGCCGGGGCGATCCTATCTTACAAGGTAGATCAATTTGAAAGTTGAAAATTACGCTATGTAATCTCTTTGCTCCTTCTAAAGCTCTTCTTCTCTTCAGCTTACTGAATAATGATAAGTTTCTTATGTATCTACTTTAGTAACTTATGCTAATGATACTTTTATACGATGCGACCAAAAGATTGCCCAAGTAGCATTGGGAGTTCTATATCGGTTGGGTACACATTTATTCTTTAAGCTTTATAAGAGCTCTATAGCAGTCTATACAGCCCTTATACTGCCGGTTTAGGCACGAATTATTCAGCCTTAAGCTGACAAGAGGTACACAGTAGCTGAATAGCAGCACTTTGCTACCGGTTTAGGCACAAATTATTCAGCCTTAATCTGACAAAAGGTACACAGTATCTGAATAGCAGATTTTTTTCACGGCAGTTTAATAGTGAAGAATTGGTCTTAAAACTGATCCACGGCACTATATATGATTCCGTGTGGTTTTTCATACAGAAATTAGAATTTTAAGAAGTAGAGAGTGAACGAATATACAGCCTCTATCTCGTATTAAGCCCACAAGAGTGCCCTAAAAACTATTAGCGGCTGCTTTTTCTCCTAATTATCACTTGACATAACTTCATTTTGTAATTAATATATTACAGTATTTTGTTCGTGAGTGTGTAATTTAAACAGCCATGTTTACTGTGATATTAATTATTACTGGTGTGGGATTAAAAGAAAATAATGCTGTTTTATTACAAAATACTTTCTAGATAAGCAAGGATGATCAATATTTTTTTTATTTGTATTAATTTTATGGCATTAAAATTAGGGTTATGATTTTGTATTTGGACATTTACGACAAAATTAATCATGGAAACTCCGTAGTATCTAATGAAAGTCATACTTAATTTAGTAATATTTTAGTTTTTGTATGAATAAAATGTTAAGAGTTATGCTCGGAGTTTCTTTGCGCGATAAAATCCGGAACGTGGATATTCGCCAAAGAACCATAGTCACCGACATAGCTCTCATAATTTGCAAGATGAAGTGGCAATGGACGGGCCGGTCCACATTGCTCGACGAACCGATAACGTATGGGGAAGAAAGGTTCTCGAGTGGTTATCACACTACACCGGAAGACGTAGAGTTGGTAGGCCCCCCACTAGGTGGACTGACGACATCGTTAAAGTCGCGGGTAGCCAATGGTTACAAGCGGCTAATAGCCGTTCTTAGTGGCGTTCTATGGGGGAGGCATTTGTTCAACAGTGGACGTCTTCCGGCTGATGATGATGATGAATAAAATGGCGAACATTGTCTATAGCTACAGTGAACCACTGTAACTCTAAATAAAAGCTATGGCCTCTTTAAAGTCTCACATGTGTACCATATTAACCTCATTAGCTCTAGGAAGGTTAACATTTGTGTATCATTAAACAGCCCTTTTATAGAATGATTTAATTTAGAGAAGGTTGATTAATATATCACAAACTAGACCCATTTACAGCTACAAGCTGAATAACGACCCACAAAAGATTCTATATAACAGCTTTTAGCTGATTAAATGTTCACACGTGTTGTATTGAAATGCAGCAATATAACACCATACATGTGGACCTTTAAATAGCCAGTAAAATGCTCTTGTTTCAGCTTTTAATAAAAGCTGACTAAATGATTAAAGTTATCCTAATATAACACCGACAGTAACTTAATAGGCGAATTATGTACTTCTATGCATGCTTTATACGGTTTTAGGTAAATTTGTTCACTTCTATACAGCCATTGAACCATCTGTGGCCGATGTTAACACCTAGAGATCACCAGTGAACAAAATGCTACTTGGGTGGTCTGTGTTACAAGGTATTCCACCTTGTTACACACACCAATCTAAACCTGCGATTACGCGTTACAATTTAAGTATTGTATCTGCAGAAAATGTAATTCACTTTTACTAAATTATTACTTCCTGGTTTATTTTTCACCTTCGCATAATGTCACATTGAACTGCATAGTTGCTCAAAGGAGAAACGCATAAGTAATGTCATATTGTCACATAGGTACTCACTGAGTAGATATGTCACACTTGTGATATTTCTCTGTCAAATGCTGCAATTTTCTCACCATCGGACAACGTAGGAGTGAAAGAGAGGTAGCGATGTTGAAATCAGGATCAGTTTATGTAAAATCCTAAAGAAAGCTTTATAACACAAAACTACTACATAACGTAAATCGAAAAGGTAACTTTTCTTGTCCCTCTTGGTCTTGACACGGTAATGTTATAATATAAGTAGATAACATTACCGTGCTCTTGATAAGGTTTTTATTCATACGTAAATAATTATGATATTTACGTTACAAGCGTAATTTAGAGTCAACTTGGCAATTTTATTCTATCGATGAAGTTTCAAGCAAACGTGTTCGGGACTTTTCTTGGCCTTAGGTAATGCGATCATTTTCTTTTGGCTACAAATTCAATTCATATTGCTAAAAATCCGTTGAACCGACAAATGTCAGTTAAAACGTTTCTGTTGTATTATTCATGAGTGATATCCATCTAGCCTTTTCAAATCCTACTAAAACAACCCAAAGACATCCACAAAGCTAGGATTCAGCATTCAGCGGAAATGTCACCAAAAAATGCGTTGCAAAAGTACCTACTCTTTGCAGAAATTTAATGCCGTCCTGTATTATATGAATAAGTTACAAACAGACTACAATTCCAACCTCCTATCGGGCAACAGTTTCCGTGTTTATTTTGTCTTAGGACGTTAGAACAACAATGGAAGGAGTGTGATCGAGATAAGTACAAGGGTGCTAAGGAGCTCATCAGCGCCATTCTCCGGTATCGGCGAGCCATGGAGGAAGACAGTCACACTTTGTTGCATATTCCAATTGTGGACCCACGGCTAGAGGATGAGCGGCGTATCGATGATGTCATACAGGCTCTGGCGCATAGGTAAATTTAGTTTTTTTTTACACACTTGAAAGAAGGTTACACGCTGTAATATGGACTACTGTAAATAAATTATCAGGGTCATTCTGTGATGCAAAAAACTCTTTATTGTTGCTTCATGTCTCTTTTTGACCGATTTCTAAAAGGGGGAATCTTCTCAAGTCAACACGTAGTTGACCATGCGTAGTTGTAAGGGCGGACTATAATAGCGTTTGATATGTGTGGTACCGAACAACCTCAACAAACTATGCAGAATTTTAGATCTTAGAAGTTCGTTTCGTTTTACAAAAAAGAAATGATTTTATTGGGTGATATAATACTGTTTTTATTTCGTTAATATAGGTACAGTCAGATTTCTAAATATAATAAAAATACAAATAATACAAATAAAATATATAGTTACTTAATGTAACTCAGTAATACGCCGGTTATATGAAATTTCCCCATATTGCTATATACTAAGCTTATGCCAAATATTTATTATGTGAAATGTGAGCGGCATCGTTTAATTTTGTAACATCTTCGTGTATCAATCAACGGAACAGCTTTTTGGGAATGATGGCAACCGAATTGTAAGTGTACGATCATTGTATCCTTTAAAGAGAAGTAAAGATTTCACCATTCTTACAAACCGCACCATGAGCGTCAGGTATGTCTTCTAGCCTTGGCTGCTTCAATATCAATTATAACAAATCGGTCTTTTGCACCGCCTCCCTGGGGTGCCAGGCTAGAATGTCACCTGTCCATTGCTACCTTTTTTTTATGCCTAATGGGTTAGCTTTTGACCACTATTTCACCTGATGGTAAGTGTTGATGTTGTTCAGGCTAACTTAGAATTACTGGTTCAAGGGCAGCTGCCGGAACACACCGTTTAGGTGCTTCGCGACAGATTTTCTACTTAGGGTGGTAGCTAGCCAGGCGAGCATTCACAAAATGCCCTACCACCATGCTAACACGACTGCCATCCTGAGACAACAACCGGGACCGATGGCTTAACGTGCCCTCCGAAGCACGGAAGCGCTCAGTAGTAATGACACCAGCGGTCGCCTATCCAACTCATGACCGCGGCAGACGTTGCTTAGCTTTGCTGATCGGTTCAGAACGGCTAATAAAACTTCGCTACGAGCGTTTCAAAAAAACAATGTCGTAAGAAGCGACTAAAGGTAAAATACCAGAAGGTGGGCAGCAGTGCTTTCTAAGTAGCTGACATTTTAAACTGCGATCGACAAGACGCCTGCCAACCGTAAAGATTACGGCAAACCCCTTAATGGGGGAGGCTGTGTCCAGCAGTGGAAAATCCGGCTGATATATAGGTATACAGTACAGTATCTACAGATTTTTTGCACGAGCGTTCTATATTGGTGACATCAGGCCGCTACTAAATGTCAGAACTATGTCACCGGTCATGCATTTACAGGATTTATGAAGACCTGAGATTCCGCCTAGCTGAGGACGTGATGAGAAGAGCGAAGCCCAGCATTACCACGCAGCCGCCTCCTCAGCCACAGGAGATGTCTGTTACAGGAGAACTTGAAGAAGGTACCACAAATATATTTTTTATGTCACACTGCGTATTCGAACAGACCACACGCCTACTACGTGTCGCTCGTCTACATATTAGGTACAACTGATAACGATTTCTCTAATATTGGACATGTTCTAATGAACGATATAACAGTGGAGGTCGTCAGCGTTGCAGCACCATACAAATGTATAATGTTCGCCACATGAATGTTTGGTCTATGTGTATGTTTTCACATCACGTGGAAGTAGAGGAATTTTCTCTTTATGTTATTGTGACCGAACAAGCTCGAAGCCCACCTGTTGTTAAGCCGACTAACCTCTGCCTATAACAGATACATTTCTATTTTATTTATTTTATTTTTTTTATTTTAATTTTATTCGGAAAACTAACAGCTAGTTAACAAAATATAATACTTAGCTAAAATACTTATGGCTAATTAAAAGTTTTCACATATATGTAACTAAATATTTTATCAAGTTGTACATAGATAACAGACTCGTACAGAACTGAGGTTACTATCTGACAATTAAAGAAATACGTAGGTAAAATATTTTAAAAAAGGATATAGGTACTTATTGAAGTTGTGTTAACTTTAGCTCTAGCTTATCCACTAATATATAGCTATTCAAATTTAGGAATAAAAAAAGCGATTATTTAAAAGTCGCTTCAGCTTGAACGCCGATGTGTTAAAGAGATCTATATCCATCTCACTAGCCATTGTATTGTAACATCTGCATGCTCTAATCAAATAGCTGTTCTGCCTGTAATTACATTTAACTACGGGAATGTGAATGAGGTTAGGTTTTCTAAGTTTCACCGCGGGGGTGTATAGTCCTATTTCTCCAAGCAGTTCGGGGCAGTCGACCTTACCATTCGCTATGTCGACTAGAAAAGCTAGGTCAGCCACACGTCGTCTCTCTTGTAAAGGTAGAAGGTGAAATTTTCTGCAACGGGAGTTATAATCGTTGAGGTATATTTTTGAACGGAATTGTAGATACCTAAGAAAACGTTTTTGAATACCTTCAATGCGGTTAATATAGATGTCATAGCAGGGGTTCCAAACTTGAGATGCATACTCAAGATGGCTTCGTACGTACGCGCAATACAATATTTTAAAAGTTTTTATAGACTGGAACTCGAAGGACATTCGTAAGACAAAACCTAACGCTTTAGAAGCTTTTTTAATAATATTATTGATATGGTTATCAAATAGGAGTTTTGAGTCAAATATGACTCCTAAATCAGTGACACTAGGGATAGATTTTAACAATGAGTTTTTAATTGTATATTGACTAACAATAGGTGTCGGCTTACGTGTAAACGAGCAGACGTAACATTTGGATACATTTAAATCTAATTTATTAATGTTGCAATAGTTTTCAAACCTGTTTAAATCCTCTTGAAGACGTAATGAGTCTTCAATGGTTTGTATGGGGCTAAGAATTTTCATATCATCTGCGTACAGGAGTATTTTTGAAAACTGAAAGCAGCTCGATATGTCTTGAATAAATAAAATAAAAATGAGTGGGCCGAGCAATGATCCTTGGGGTATGCCTGAAGGGATGCTCATTGGAGCAGAAGTGAAACCATTGAGCACCACCGTTTGACATCTGTTTTGCACGTACGACGAAAACCACCTGAAAAGATTACCCCTTATGCCAACCCGTTGGAGTTTTTGTAATAAAATAACATGGTCTATCCTGTCGAAACATTTGCTATAATCAGTATAAATTATGTCCACCTGCGAGGGTTCGGACATGTGTTTTGTAAGAAATTCACTACATAAGATAAGATTTGAAGTAGTTGACCTGCCTTTAAGAAATCCGTGCTGTTCTACGCTAAATGTATGCTTAAGTGCGTAATAGAGTTGTCGATATACGATCTTTTCTAATATTTTGGCAAAAACACACAATTTGGAGATAGGTCTATAATTTTGAATATCGTCCTTAGGTCCTTTTTTATGTATTGGAGATATATATACTGACTTCCATATTGAGGGGACTATTCCTTCATTTAAAGAACGATTATACACGATTGTGAGTGGGACAGCCAGGCTTTCCGCACAATTATAAATTAAAATGGGGGGTATGTCATCAGGACCGGCTGATTTGTTCAGATCAAGTGATTTGAAAAGTTTTACAACTTCATTGCTCGATACTTCGATAGTCCCAATGTCAGCGCTAGTATTAGGCAATTCGAAGTTTCTTGACGAACACACCCTATTTGAGGAAGTAGACTGTTGGAAAGTGGAATGAAAAAACTGGCTAAACATGGTACAAATCTCTTCCCCCTTATCTGAACATTTTTGTCCAATTTTCATCGCTGAAGGGTAAGCATTACCTTGTTTTTTAGTTTTTATGTAAGACCAGAAGGCTTTTGGATTTTTTCTTATATTATTTTCAATGTTTAATATAAAGTCCTGAAACATCTCGCTTTCCATAAGTCTGGCTCGTTCCTTTAAAATCGTTAACGAATTAAGGTCATGAATATTATTATATATTTTATATTTCTTTAGATATTTTGTTTTTTCCTTTAACATCTTAATTAATGGTGCCCTATACCACGGCGGATACCTACGCGTAGGAAATACGGTTTTAGATCGAATAAAATTATTGCGTAGCCTTTTTAGTGTGTTACAAATAAAATCCAAAGAGTCATCTAGACATTTATTATAAATTTCTTTTTGCCAGTCAATCTCATCTAAACCCGACGATATTGATTCGTAATCTCCGTTGTGATAAAAATATTTTAAGTATGGTTCATATTTCAATGTACGTGATTGTTCAAATTCAGTTAAAATACACAAGGCTTTGTGGTGAGGATCTTCAGGTACAAAAGGACTACTGGTATGCAATACTTTTATAATAGTGTTAGAAAATATCAAGTCTAGAATTCTGTTATTTATATTCGTAACACCGTTATACTGAGACAAATTGCATAATGAAATATTATCAAAAAACTCCAACTGGTACTCGCCTTGAATATTATGTGGGTCATACGTCACGCCGTCTTCAGATAATATCCATTTCAAGTTTGGTATGTTAAAGTCTCCTAAAACAACAAATTTGTCCGACGGTCTGCTAAAAAAGACGTCAGCGAGGGTAGATGCAAATAATGTTGTTTGCAAAGCGAGTGAGTTACCAAGGTTTTGTTTACACATGTATACAACACAGATATTTAACTTGTAATTAACTTTAGAACTGAGATGACGAAGGGAAACTGATACCCACAAATCCTCAGCTGTGGAGCACCAGTCCTCGTGACCCTCTGCAACATGTTCCTTCAATATTGCGATTAAAATTCCTCCACCGTAGGCCTGCAAAGTATTTTCAAAGCTCCTATCCCTTCTCCAAATAAGATATCTGTTATCAAATAGCTCACTGTTGGACACACCATTAATAAGCCACGTCTCTGTAAGACATATTACATCGTAATCATTAAGGCAAACGTTTCTATAAAATGTTCCTGTCTTTGTGCGTAAACCGCGAACGTTTTGGTAATAAATTTTTAAAGTACCCATTTCAAATCAAGTAATTTTAGCATCTGAATGTGTAATAATATAAAATGCAAGGCAATTTTGAATAGGTAATCAGTGGCGTAGTAAGTAATGATGGCATAAGACAGTACTAGATTAATTACATAATAATATTTAGTGGCAACCGCAGAAAAAACAGGTAAGGTACGATTACTAAATTGCAACAATAGCGAATGGATGATCGAGTGACTTCCAGTCGCAGCGATAAGAAAACAAAAGGCCGGCTGCGCTTCACGTCCACGCGCAAAACAAATACGAATAGAAAACGAGTTGTTAAGGTAAGTGATTCTCAAAGTTTGCATGGAGGTGTTACAATACTTACAATTATGATAGAATAAACAAGTATTTGACCGAACAACATTTAGAGTAACACAGAGTTTTAGTTTGAGAGTCTCTTCAGGTCGGATTCTGACTTGATGATATGAAGAGGCGAAGTGGGGTTCTTCCGCGTAAATATTTTGCAGCCCTTTACCCATGTAAATGCAAAATTTCGTTCCTTTGCGAACGCCTTTACTTTATTGAGCAGCATTTTGTTTTCGATTGTGAGGTGGTCATTCACAAAAATTCGGGTGTCGCCTCGAAGACCCAGGTCTGTTGGAGTAATATTGCGCTTTTTGGCGGCTGCCACAAAATCATCCTTAAGATGTATACTGTGCACTGAAACGATGATAGATTTAATCATTTTATCGCCACGCGTCGGCACTCTAGCGACGTAGTTGATTTGATCTTTATTTATTGGACATTGAATGAGGCTGCCAATTTTAGAGACAAGCGAAAAAAGATTCTCTGAATTAGACATGGGGACGCCCTTGATTTCGACATTACTCATGCGAGCTCTTTGATCTTGGTCCCGGACTGTACTTTTGAGTTCAATGACCTGTTGCTGCAGAAGAGTCACGTCGTCCTTTGTCTTCTGAAATCCTTGCATTTCCTGATCTATAACTGAAACCCGTCCTGCGAGGGTTTCCAAAGAGTGCTGAATAAATTCCACGGAGGCCTTCATGTCAGCGACGTCGGGCTTCATTAATTTGAGGTCTGCAATGTCAGCTTTCAAACCTTTAAGGTCCTTAATATCTGCTTGGATGGATTTTAGACTCTCCATTAATGCTGGAAGGGAGGCCATCTGGGAGGTAAGACGCTTTAATTCTAGTGCTATGCCTTCCAAGTCAGGTGGCAGCGGACTGGATGCTCCTTTATTCTTACATGTGGAACATTTCCACGTGTTCCGCCTTTCTCCCAGCTTCCGGTATCCTGCCTCTGTAATACCGGCGCAAGGGAAGTCAAAGCGCCCATGGCACAACGTACACTGCACACCATCTCTGAACCCGACGTTACACCTTGTGCAGTTAAACATCGCGATTTTTTAACTTATTATGTGAATTATAAAATAAGTTTGAGCACCACAGGCGCGAGATAGTCAAGGCGCGGAGTAGGGATTACGTTAATGTTCCGCTACGCGTGTGCACGGTCTACCGCCTATAGACGTACTGATTTCGTTACAATTCACGAATTGCACTGCGCCCGTCACCTTGAAACATAGTTGTAAAGTCTTATGTGCCTGTAATTTCACTGGCTTTCTAGGACTGCTGCCGGAACACACCGTTAGGTGCTTGGCGACAGATTTTCTACTTGAAAGTGGTCGCTCATCTTCATTACCAATGATTTGAAATGTCGGGTATCTCTCTGTAAGTATGCTTGTCAGTCGAACTGCAGGCTACAAACGTTAGACACTTGTCCCTAGTCCTAGTTATAGCACTACGTGCAAAAAAGGCCCTCGGTACTTTTTTTTATGTTTTTAAGTGAGGATTCGATTATGTCAGCCGACATGATCTGATAGTAAGCGTCACACCTGTCCATTATACTAATAAGAGCTATGCGGTAAGACCACATGAAAAGAATGTATTCTTAGCTCCTAGTTAGTGAAGTAAAGTCATGACACTAATTTGAATTATTACTAAGTATATATCGTATTTATAAAAGCTGGCTCAGCAAGGAGCAACAGTAATATACATATATGGTTCATAATTAATATGATCAGATACTGCAAGTGATCAAGTACAATGTATCGCCAATAGTTAGACAGCTAGTTACCTACTTGTTAATAATTGATTTTAAATGATAATCATAAAATTTGTAATCCTTCATAATTTACCCACCAACGAACAAATCACGATTATCTTTTACTTTACTAAAGAACAGGCGAATGAGCTTAAGGATCTTGAAGAGAATCGGAACCGACTTCTAAAGCAAGTGGAAGACGCGGAAGCGATGAGTCCAAGCCTAGCAAGTTATTGGCGCCGTCGTGCTGAGGAATATAAAGAGGAGCAATTCTATAAGTAAGGTTCTATCAACATTCTTAACATGAATGAAAAGGTGTGCGAAAGGATATTGGTAGAAAATTTACTATCAATAAGGTAGGTTGTATGTATCTAGCTTGCAGATTTATAGATCTATGCAGGGCTAGAAGTGATAAACACAACCGTACAGTTACCGGATTAATAATAGATCTGTTCCATATACCACCAATTAGATGCTCAAAAGACTAACAAACAGCAAAAATGCGTCAAATTACTATAAGCGTATTCGTGGGTGTTCTTGCGCTTTTTGTAAATTAGTACCTACTTATTATTATAAAAAATATTTTAACTGACGGGTATCGTGTAAAGTCTAAACTCAAAACCTACTACTTACTCGTATATCTATGTACCAACCAGTATTCCCAATAAGAGGAGACAAAAAGTCGACCGGTCATTTTGGATCATTTGGACTGTGGAGGCTCTATGTATTGGGTTACATTGCAAGATCAGATTGTCGTCACCGACAAATATATTTACAGTAGCTAGCAGTACAGACGCTGAAACTGTGTCCAAAACATATTTTTTGTGAAATGTCAGTTAAGAGGTTATCTGCCTAAATATTTTGCCTGACTTTCATATGAGTAAAGTGTTTCTATTAACTATTTTATTAAAGCATGATATTCGGCTTAATATCGTCGAAAAAAATATCGTCTTCATAGATGAAGTATGTGCAAAGTAACACCGCAGCAAAAGTAAGTGAAATCTTGGACATATTAGGTATAATAAAAAAAGGGTTTAAAGATGCCAACTAAAGAAGAAGAATGTATAATCATCGCTCGTGTTGGCAATGAAAAAGGTTTTATTCCAAGTTCCAAGTGCAATACACAATTTTGCATACATGTGTGATATTTGATAGGGACGGTTATTAGTATAAATAAACTGATAAAGAAATCAATGCATCGATATCGAATTTTATCATTGTCTTTGTAATGATATACTTAATACCAAATATAGCCGCTAATAGTGTTTTAGTAATAGATAATGCACCTTAAGAAATAATCAGTTTAACCCCCGAGCTCAAAACAAATTCCTCCTAAGCTAAATATTATAGCACAGAATACGAGGGTATTATTGCATGGTTAAGGCACGTTGCAACATAATATTCCTCATCACTTAAACTCGCTGAAGCTTTCTTCAAATTGTAAAAAAAAGAAAGAAAGATTAGGATATTGACTAGGAGTTTATCATTGACCGCATTATGGAATCTTAGAAGATGACCATTTTACGATTGTTGAAATCGTTTTCAACCATACCATCCAGATTTGAATTCTGTGGAAAAGATTTGGTCATGACACGTATATAGCTATTAAAAATCCTGTGAATTTGACAAAAAATTAAGAAATTTTATCCAAAATAATACCTATATATAATTGGACCCGAAAGATAGAATAAAATTTGTGATCACACATTAAAATGTCAGAATGAGCATTGAGTTGAGAACCACTATTTGTTGCAAGTGTGCATATGCAACAAAGAGTGGTACTGTGTAAAATTTTAATTTTATAATAAATACCTTTTTGAGCTGTAACATTATTCCATCGCTGGTAAACACTGCTTTATCAGATGAAGAAATGTCTTTAGATTCAGCCTGAATTGAATAATAACCGGATAGTTAAATACGCGTACATATGAACCGCCATGTTTTTGGAAGTGGATTAAATTAAAGAAGCATAATTTATTGACTATTTTACTTCATTTCATATACATTGACAAACAGTAAATGTTATTATAAAAAAGGAGACAGTTTTACAGCCCTTACCTATGTTCACACAAAAATCGAAATAAAACAATAATAAAATACGCTGTTCTGCTGAATTATCATTGCTATAAAACATAGATTAATATTCGATTGCATTCGGAAATGCGATGTTTGCCGCGTTATATCAATAAAATTGTTCTTCTGTAGGTACGTAAGTACACGTACTTAGTTATTATTTCATAAACGAGCAGAGAACGCCTGCCGTTGAATTTCTGCCCTTAGGTGTCTGCTCCGCGAAGGCCAGGTGCCTCCGTACTTTCGCAACGTCCTTGGTGGTGCCGTTTGGTGGGACCTCAATGACGCAGCCAACGAAGCAGTAGCTAAGGCGGAGAGACAGCGGATGAAATGCGCCTGCACCGATCCGGAGAATGCGAAGCGGCCCAAGATGAACTGTGCCTGTACTGTCGAAGACTCAAGAAAGAGTCTTGGTCTGCCTTTTATGTAGATACACGGGTGAGTTATATGGGAAAAGAGTCGTGATCAAACGTACTATTGATACTGCGATACTGTGCATAGATCAGAATCTGTTGGATAAGTATAATTATGGTATGACTCTTGTAAAAGCTACTTCTTGAACTCATTATCATTGTAAGGTATCAAGGGTACCTACTTTAAAATAGTAAATATTTCTGGCATATTATATTTTTTATTACCCTCTGCACCATAAGCCCAGAACCCAGTGTCGTAGATGATGAATTAAACCTACAAGAGCAATTTATCTAAACAATCCTGTGATCATTTTCAGCACCACATATTCACACACGTGAAACGCTTCGCAAATATATGAACCAGAAGAATTGTAATCAATTGTCTCGTGTCGTGCCTGAATTGATTTAAAATTATTAGGTTACTGGAATTATCAAATAAACGAAGTACTTAAAATCTTCCACTACTTATTTGTTATTTGATAATTACGTGTATAAGGCGCAATAAACTTAGTAGCGGTCGTGGTAACTCTGATCTCATTTGGTAAGCTCTCAAGATCTGGAAGGCATCCATTAACAACGTCTCAAAAAATACCGATGGCAAGAATCTGCATAGTACCCTTTCAAGACCGCTCTTGAGAACTAAAATTGGTGTATGGTATATCAATCAGCTGACAGCGAGGTCTCAAATATTAATATGTCGATCGTAATATCGACTCTTAGTTGTTTAGGATTTTTTTTTTTACTCCGAACTGGGTAGCACTTGACCACTATCTCACCTGATAAGTGATGATGCGATCGATGATGGAGCGCGCTTACCCAGGAGATACCTATTCACTCGCTTCTTGAAGACCCCCAAATTGTACTTAACCGGAAACACAGCCTCAGGCAGAGTATTCCATACCCTGGCGGTTCACATGATGAAAGAAGATGCAAATCGCTTCGTTCGGGTACATGGAATATCCACCATATAGCGGTGGCGCTTCTGAGTATCCCTGGATGTCCGGTTATAGAATGGGGATGGCGGAATCAGATCATGTAGTTCTGTGGCACACTCCCCGAAATGTATCCGATAAAAAACCGATAAGCAAGCGACTTTGCGGCGATGCTCGAGACTTGGTATATTGTAATACCCGTGTTTTTCAATCGAAAAATAAAAACGAGAACCTAAATAATTTTATAAGAACTTCAATTCCAATAACTTATAGGAATAAAGCTCAAGTATAACTTCTGGAACACAAATTTTCTGCTGTGTGTCGAAGGCAACATGCAAAATATTGCACGCCTATTCCAATAGGCGTGCAGTTCATTTGATCCTTTTGTTGATTCCATCATGGATTTCTTTTTTTTATATTTAAGTGTATTCGGCATTGTATGATCAAATGGGAAAATTATGAAGTGGCTCGTAGGGCTTTTTAATTTATTTTGACGATTATCTCCCTTGTTGGTATGTGATATGTGGTCAAATATGTGAACGAGGCCTTCCGTACACAAGACACAACTACAACGCTCAACTGGTTGCACCACTTTTGATTCCCTTCTACACAACTGATTGGTCTGTTGGGGAAAAAAAAAGTACCTATGGCACAACTGAAGAAAACTCGAATCCCTGGTTTTGGGTGCTTTTGAGACACAACTGGGATTGGTCCGTTGCGGAAAAAAATGTACCCATAGCAAGCACAGCTGACAAAAACTGGACGTAAACGTCCATACACTGTCAGTTTAAACCGCTTCAGACCCACAGTACTCCTAACCATACCCATGGTGGTACGATAGGACTTTTATAGTTAAACAGTAGGTAGGTACCACCGATCAATAGTGATGTATTATCAATAGTCATAAAAAGGACTTTGAGAAGTAAAGTAAATAGTAAAATTAATTTCATCAAATGATAGTGACTAAATTCAAAAATGTAAAATGACATTGACATTTATGTCTTTTATGACATTTGTCAATATACGGTACGCCGTACGGTGGATCTGAAGCGGTTATGACTTAAAACTAATCCCGTGATAGAAAAAAACTTATAAAAATCTTATATTATTTTATCCTAATTTATTTAAAGCATGGCCGAGGCTGATTTCACCGCTGACAAGTTGCATCTGGATAGACGCACGCCAGATACGGACATCTCTTTTTTGATAAAAAGTGTAACGTACTTTTTACCAAAAAAGAGATCAACTTGTAAATTTTGGAATTTTCAAATTAGAAAAAATAGAGGTAGTTGTGCCATGAGGAATCAGAGTGATTTCTAAGTTCCCTACGACTCAACCAGTTGGGCATAGTAGTTGTGCCATGGATCCGGTTTGTGTCGTTGGTACCTCGCTTGTGTAGAAGGGAATCAAAGTGGGTACCCATGGTACAACTAGTTGAGCATTGTTGTTGTATCATGGATCCGGAAGGGATCGAGGCTAACCTTCAATGGGATTTGGCTCTCAAAAACAGGTGCCAGAACTGCTAACATTTGTAAAATACTCTTTAAGGGGAACTTTCATGCTCATGCTCGTGTCAGTATTTGCACTATGGACCCTATGCGTGGCAGTCTATTGTCATTGCCACTGCGTCACAACATTCTCTCCCCCAGCACCAAATCTCGCTGGACTATGCACATTTAGGGCTTTAGAATAATTCGAAGTATTCGTAGATGTAGATGAAGAATGATCCCTTCAAAAATAGAGTTACTTAGTTAAAATACCAACTAAATTACCTAGGCAGGTATACAATACATATGACTAATTCAGTGGTCAATTATTATATTATTTTATGGTAGGTACGTGACGCGCTTCACGCTGCGAAGTTATTGTTATAGATATATATCTGTTTCTCTGGATCTACTTACCTACTACCTATCTAAGTAGGCCTATAAATATGAAGTGGCTATTTGTTTAGTTCCCAGAAATATTCTTACCAACCAAACATTTAGGTAGGCATTGTACTTATTTAAAAATATTTACTCTTAAATATAATAGCGGCGTGTAAGATATGATAATCAATCAATGAGTTGCTTAGGGATTAGTTACGCGTGCGAAACGTGTCATCACATCATCATTACCTCTGTGCAAGCTAATCGGCCCCGACCGATTGGTGTCTTTACATTGAGCGGTGTGGCCTCCTTAGCCCAATTTATGAGTAAAGCGAATGGCGAGAGAAGAGTCAGCAGCGCAGCATAGGCGAATTCGTCAGCTGTTTTCCCCTCCGCTTTTTCTGGTGTGCCGTGTGACAACGTCAAGCCAGTAGCGAAGTGTCTCTGCGGGCGGTGCGATTGGTTCGAACCACAGCCAATGTGCGCGCCGCCGATTCGTCTGCCGGCAGCCCTAAGCACGAAAGGGACCGCGACTCGGCGCTCGACGACGACGGCGTGGCGTCCGGACAGTCCGTCCCGGGCCCTTGATACGTATTGTGTTGCGCTCGTCGGCGTAATTTGCACGTGCCGCGGTCTAGAGGACTGTTTGCAACAAATGTGCTTATTTGTGCAATCGCGTTACATTTCCATGGATGCCTCGGTCGTCCCGAATGATCCTGCGACGGTGGAGGACATTTTACGTGAGTAAACGCTAAAACGGGAGTACCTATATTGTTTCTCCTAAACAATAAGAGATGGCGCTGGGTGTTTCTAAGATAGCCCTCGCTCGCCTGGTCCGTGTCATTGAACTGGGGCATCCTATTGAATATCAGCGCGTTGCGCGTTGTGGACCTTTATAGAGTGCAGTGTACGCACGCGTGTTTGTCATTAGGTTCCGGTTCCAGTCGAAGTGTATTAGTATATCAAGCAGCTATCCTAATACCTACCTACCTACTTCGCATTGCATTCAATCATAGGAAGCCACTGTATGTAGTCTGACTGGGCAAATATCTGTACTTATATTTGTTGATATTCGCTGCTATCTAACGTTAGGCGGCAGGGACCCCATACACCTAGATAGGTAGGTAGTAGGTACTTATACAGTTATAGGTAGTAGGTTACTCATGAGGCTGACCAAATATTATTTTTATGTCTGAAGATCAAATCTTTACCTACGTAGGTACCTATAGGTAGTAGACGTCTACGAAGGTGCAAAAGTATAGGTAGGTATTGGTACCTACGTAAGGTCTTCCTACCTATTCTCCTGAGCTAGTTAATAGGAACTTAATAACTAGGGTAAAACACGCAGTAGTCAGCCTTTTAACACAAATTTAAACTTCGTGTAGGTACCTGTAGTTTACATGTATATTTGTACTCATCGAGTTTTATGTTATTATTAGGAAGAGAATTTCTTCAATATTGTAATTAAATCAACAAAAACGTTAAGAGTATTTATAATCATTAAAACAATCAACATTAAAAAAAATATGGCACTTTTTACCAATAGTCAGCCTCATTTGACCAGAAGTCAGCCTACTCGTCCCCTGTACTCAGCCTCTCAATTACTCACACACATTTTTCACTTACAAATGGTTTATTAACGACATACTTCATCACACATTCAGGCATCTTCGATAATGTATTTCAAACTTAAGAGTGTTGAAGGCGGTTCAATTTTTTGGTAAAGAAAAATGTAGTTGCCATATTATTAAATACATCATTATTTATTTCTATCAGAATTTAATTATGTCGAAAAGACCCATATTATCACAATATTGTGCGCATGGTATCGACTTCGACAAGTTACTTCACTTTAACGAAGTCGAAATAACGAATCTACGAGCGCACAATCGAGAAAGTAAATAATTGTCGATCGTGCGTTCGTAGAGTCAAGATCTCCTGAGGTTGCTTCGTGTAGAAGCGAAAGCGTCGAAAATTCTTTGCTGCGTGGTGTTTGTGACGTGACGTCGGCTTAACTGGATAATTAGGCGGAATTGTCTCTAGATATATTTTAAAGTGCTTTATTAAAATATTAATTAAAAGTGTTCTTAAAATATAAAAAAAATGTTTTTATTAAATATAGATTTCCGCAAAGTAACGCCTGAATCTATTCATTATCTGAAGTTACTTCACACCTTTGTAAATTTTACGCTTTTCAATGACCCTTGCTTCCTATGGGATCGATTGTCATTCACTGCCAAAGACTATATTACCGTAGGAGTAACACTTTCAGTGATTAGAGTGTAAGTCATAAACTGCTTATCCGATCTCAATGAAATTTTAATGGGACTACCGCAAAAGTATACTTAAGAATCTTTAAAATCGGTTCATAATGAATAAAAATATCGATGAAAATACACAATTATAACAATTTATACAGACGAACATAGAACCTCAAACTTTTTGTAAGTCCTTTAAAAATATAGTCCTATTTAAAAGGCACTACTATTAAATTTTCTGTAACACAAGCTGCATTTATTAGTAGCAAAACATAAAAATCTATATCAATAACTTTAAATCAATGTAACTACTTACGAAAATCTCGAACACGGCTTCTTAGAAAAAAATTGTTTGTGACATGTGCGCGGGCATGTTGCTGACAGCAGTGCAAATAAACCGTCATAGTTCCACATGCGCAGACACTATAGTTTCATAGGTGTGTGTATTTGCCAATTTGAGGGCACAGATTCTGTTAAAAGTTGCTGGTAATGTTTAAATAAATTTGGACACTATTTATATGAAAAAAAATGCTGTGAAGGCTGAGTACTGGTGCAGGGCTGACCAACAGGCTATTTACCCTACCTAAATCTATTATGAGAGGTTGTTTTTGCTACGTCCTATATTATATTATATCTGTGGTCATGAGAACAAAACGCAACCTATTTAGCAACTCTTATCTTCCAAATGTTAGTAGGGTGATTACGTCAGTTTTCGGCCTTTTAGCGGAAACACGAACTTTAAGATACCGCCAAAAAATAACTGCAAGGATTATAATTACACAATGTATATTTCTTGGTAGCTTATATATTGTAGTTTCCAATCACAAAATTTCTTGACTTCAAGGAGCTTAGTTATTTTAATATATAATTTTGATTATAAAAATGGTGAAAACGCTAGTTTTTGGCCGTATGTGTCAGTATTCGGCCTCATGTATTTTAGTTTTCGGCCACTGTGATATTACTGTTTAAAATTAAAATCTTATAAATTAATAAACATTCAAAATTGAACTCTAAATTTCGAATTGATTTAATTACCTATTCATCCAGAAATAGATTCATGACCAGACAACATTGATTTATTCTTTAAAATTATTAATTAGTGAGGGCAGTCCGTAATAAGTAAAATTGATACGAGTACGTAATATATTCTCTATTCAATTTACTCACAAATTTCATGAAAGATGTCAGAGAGTTAGTTTAGTTATATTAATATGAGTTTCGTTGCCATAATCAACATCAGCTTTTTTTTAAAGTATACCTAACTTAATGAAGCACACTTGGTAAATATTCACTTCCTTTAGATACTGCTCTTTATCATGTTATGATTAATAATTTGAGAGACTTTATGACTGTTATTTAACTAACAATCATAAATTCTCTCAAATCATTAATATTTACTATCGCCAATATCACAATAAAAATAACGTTATAGTCAGGTACCTCTCTCAATTCTATTTTTTAAAAAATGTCCCTTGTATTTATATCTTAGTAATTTTAATAAAACCGTCATTATATGTATGAGTAATTATTAAAATGTAACATTTATGGGATTAGTTTTGTTTAAAACTCTTCTTAAATAAGTAATACGTATTGAACCTAATGCTTCAAATTACTTCTAATCATGAAGTTAAGTTTAATGCTCTTGTAAAAAACTAGTCATCAATTAGATTTAATCATGCATTGCATTTGAAGAATTTATAATGCATATCTTCAAATTTGGGCCCCAACATCTTAAATTATACAATTTAGAGCAGAAGTCACAACTAATATTATTTAATCGTTTTCATCTGTGTCGCTTATTAATAATATAGCTTTTTATTTTCTTTTGACACATTTTTTTTCAAAACTGCTTTAACGGACCTTTTTCTATTCACTTCATTTCAGATTTTCTTGCCTTTAGAAAAAGTAAAAAAGTTGCTAAAGACCAAGAAGTTGGTAGACAGCAACTTCTTTTTTTCCAGTTTTAGCTTCTCTTTATCCTCGTAAAACTGACGCCACATTATAGCTGGTGTACGAGTACTGTAGATGTAGTAGAAAATATTTTTTTATTTCTATCTATTTCTATTATTTCTGCGGATGATTTGGTAAAACCAAATATTTTCTAAAGGCTTCAGAAGTAGGATTGTGATTCCCAGTCTTATAAAATTTTTTTGGACCGTGTCTGGTAGATTTGATTTCTTTCAAGGAAAACCACACTTTACTAAGTTCAATAATCAATCTACGAGATATTTTTTGACTTCATTAATGATAAAAGGATTAGGCCGCGCTTTAATCGTATCACTAGTTCTTTCAGAGATAAGATCTTGTATAGAAATTCCGTTATGTCGGCAAACTTCCCTTATAGACCATTTTTCGCTCTAGCGCCAAGATCAAAGACTTCTTTGAATATTGAGTGATTTTTTGTTTTGATTCTGGAGGTGCCCTCTGGACAGACAATTTTTAATTGATACACAAATCTAAGCCTAAATCGTCAGTAGTTTCGTAGTTTGAGTTTATATTTTATTATTTAGTGTTCACACTTTATCATTTAGTGTTGGTTTACGTACTCCAACCCAAAACTTCTAAAAAAAGATTGAATACATGAAGAAGATATTTATGCAATAATAATATTTTTATCGGCGTTAGGAATATATTTTGCAACATGGCCGGCAAATTGATGAATCCATTCAGGTTTCGGCATAATTTTGCTCCATACATTTTTGATGGCCGAAAACTAACTCAAAATATTGTCGCTATTTTAGATTTCGGCCGTTACTGAAATAGAACTGTTATTCATTTATTTCTCCATATTTTGATGCGGCTGAAAACTGATAGCCAGGTTCTTAAGTGTATGGCAATATTAAATTGAAAAGGAGTTTTATGTAGCGGACCTATATGAAAAATAAGAGACAAAAATGATTTAAGTAGTCGTAAGCTAGTATTCGGCCCCTAGGCCGTGAACTAAAATTTTTAATAAATTCATATGTTAATATTCGGCTGTCTATTTTTTGGTAGTTTTGGAAGTAATATCGCAAGTACCTTATCTTCATTTATTTCTTCATAGACTATAAAGTACATCTACATTGTTTCCCGTAACCACATCAAATAACTTACCTAGAAATGAATCGCGCGTCACTATTTTTTTACTAAATTTATGCACGCAGTGACCACCCAGTGACCACCCAGTGCCGGTGTCGTTTTTAAATATTTATTATAAATCATTTGTACATGCTACCCGCGTAAAAAAAATATCAAATGCTGTCCGACTATTTTAAGTGATATTGAACGTAAAGAAGAATGAAAAAGTACTAGGTATAAAAACTCTATTTTCTTAATTTTACTTTAAGGCTTCCACCAAAAGGCCGAAAAGTAACGCCGGCCGGCTAACTAACGCAATGACCCTACCTACCTAGATACCTTGAACTTTTTTACCAATGCCATCTAGGTAGGTGCACCCCTACAATGGTAGGTGCACCTGTTACTTACTTACTAGGTATACTTACCCTCGCCAATTCAGCTTAGTATGTCACGGTAATATTATCTACAATATTACCGTGATATGGTTTAATACTATTATAGGATAGTGTCACCTCCCCGTTTCTTTCTGTGGGTGTCGTCTGGTGTCGGTTGGTGGGAAGTAGCGCCTTACTGACAACACTACTGCGAACCCCAATACGCCTGCCAAGCATGGGAATTATGGCGTAACCCCCCAATGGGGAAGCCCTTGTTCAATAGTGGACGCTCTGATTGTTGTGATGATGAATATGTACCTACCTACATAGGTACATGTCTGATATCATAAGTACCTACATATGTACCTACATATGTACTTATAATATTAGTACCATCACGGTTTATTTATTTATCATAGTAAGGCAAGCTTTCTTATACGTACTGTGGTAGATATAATAATGCTCTTAACACTATGCTATAGAACATACCTATAATAATTTGTACTACGATATTACACTAATACCTACCTAGGTATACAATCTTACCACCGACTTTAGGTTATAGATAGGTAGGTACTACATTTAACTTATGAATAGGTAGGTTTATAACGGTTGAAGCACAATAGGTAGGCAGGTATAGTATGGATACCTTCATTATAATTAGGTATGGTTGTGGCACGGTAATATTATACCTGCCTAGGTAGGTAGGTATAGATAATATTACCGTGGTGGTGGGCATTGCTTCAAGGAAACCGTTGGTAGTAATAAGTAAATAAGCAACAACCCATTATGTTCTATATTATAAGCATTAAGATTTACTTGGCCCTAACCGGAAATATGGAATAATGATAATGAAATGAGTCGCTGAGCCAGCCGAACCTGGTAGGTAGGTACCTATCTAACTTGCGTAACATAAGCATTGTAACCCGACGCCCGTTCGCCGACGACGCGCGACGTAAGTAGGTAAAACGGTAGGCGTTACCACTTGAATATAAAATAGGAAGGTGCCATCACGTTTCAAAAACCCTTTTTTTAATTGATTAAGTAGGTACACAATATGTGGATAATGTAGTGTTTTTATTAAATGCTACTCATCCATTATGATTTCGGTTACCCCGTTCCTAATTGACAATCTGGTTGGTCAGTTAGGAATAGATATTTCTAACCACCCAATTGACCGTCTAAACTGTTCCGTTAGGCACAAAATATACTAAATGACCATCTGTGAATCATTAGTTTTCAATAAGTAGGTAAGTAAATGAAAAAAAAACGGAGTCAAAAAGTTTAATTCCAGCGAGCGGTACTTTACCCCGCCGCGCCGCCCGCCCTTATTTCAGCCTGGAGTATTTATTAAGAAGATATTAATATAATATAATATATGTACCTATATCTCTCTTTACGGCCGTTTCTTCATCGCTGAAGGCCGAGGTCACTCTTGGCTAAATGGTATAAATTGATAGGTAACGTAATATAAGTTTAAAAAAAATACAGAAGAAATATTCTGTCGATAAACAGTTTTGTTTAAAGTTTTCTAACAAATACTCCACGGTAATTTTGCCATTTATCTATTCCATTGGCATCTTTGAATGCTTTTTTACTGAAAACCTACAAACTGCACCAACATTATCGCATCCTACCAGCAAAAGAAAATTATATTTTTATACTAGCTGACCCGGCAAAACTTGTTTTGCCATATAGGCAAATAAAAATTTAAATTAAAGTTTAATGTAGATAAATACCTATTTGAAAAATAGTTTACGTCTTATTCTCAGACTTACTGAATATACAAATTTCATATGTACCTGCGTCAATCCGTTTAGGAGTTGTGTTAGAAACACTGTGACACGAGAATTTTATTTTTTTATATAGGCAGGTAGAATAATTTATAATTTCAAATTACGTAGGTACGTAGCCGACGTTGGTATTGGAGCGTCGACAACGTGACGTAGGTATAGGTATAACCATGACAATGCAGGATGTGATGGAGTCTTGTTCCATCCAACTAAGCGCGACAAAATACATTCTGCTCAAATTTCCTATACTGTGACCACCAACGATAAGTGCTTACAATGTATCCCTGTGTGGAGTAATCAGTGGTATAGATAGGGCACAATAGCCGACCGGTCAAATGACCTCTGAACTGCATGCTAAAGGCGACACACACATCCCAACCCAATAGTTGTAATTATATTAGACCTGCCAATCGGTAGTTCTATCTAGCAACAGTCCGTCTTGTTGGGTACCACCGCAGTGGCGTGTAGTGCACTGTAGCAAGTGAAATTAAATTCCTGGGCGTACGAGACATAAGAAGTAACGTCCTGGAGTGACGAGCACAGTGCAGCATCAAATAGAATGGTGCCATTGTTACTTGGTTAGACGTTACGCTTACCATCAAGTGGGTCAAACTTGATTGTCTCGTCACTTCATAACAAAATAAATCACTCAGTCCACCTTAACCTTCTTCGGCATTCCCGTCCTCTTTGATGAGGGTACATATCCAACACTTTTATAAATAATCATTTTTTTAAAATCCTTATTCCTTACTTCGTTCATGTCCACACTATGCCAATCTATGGCTCTGAGTTCCTCTGCCAAGTTGTGCCATAATGAACTACTATTTTAGATGGCACAACTAGTTGTGCATATTGATTGGTCCATAAGGAACTTCTGACCCATTCTTTATCTGTCTGGTATACTCATGCACTCTTCTATCATCCGCCTCTTTTGCTGCCTGACATAACTTTAGTTTTATCGAAAGATCTAGGCACGGTAATATTATCTGTACAGTATTTCAACTTCATAGAAACGGACATAATGCGAGCTATACCTACGGGCCTCGATCCCGGCCTGCGCTCGGCACGCAGATAGTCTCGAGTGTCGCGAGTGTCGCGACTGTGCCGCAGAGACGAGCGGATGGTTTGTTGTTTTTTTAACAATAGACGAGAGAGTTTTGAAGATGACCCTCGCTCCGGCCGGCCTACGACGTCTACGACTGAAGAAAACATCGGGAAAATCTGTGTTCTGATATTGGCACATCGGAGATTGACCCCCAGATTACAGACACTATTGGCATCTCGTATGAACGAACACAAAACATCATAGTCAATGAACTTGGATTTTCTAAGGTTTCTGCGCGGTGGGTACCCAGATTGCTTTTAGTTGAACAAAAACGAATACGGCTCACGATTTCTCGCGACTGTTTGGAAATGTTTGAGGCTGATCCACAAGATTTTTTGGCCAGACTTGTGACAATGGATGAAACCTGGGTACACCACTACACCCCAGAGTCAAAACAGCAATCCAAGCAGTGGAAAAAACCTGATGAACCGACTCCAAAAAAGCCAAAGCAATTTTGTCAGCTGGCAAGGTGATGGCGTCAGTTTTTTGGGATGCTAAGGGTGTCATCATGGTGGACTACCTTGCAAAAGGTGAAACTATAAACTCGGCTTATTACTGCATCCTTTTACGTCGTTTGCGTGAAAAAATTAAAGCGAAAAGGCCAGGATTACTCAGCAAGAAAGTGTTGTTTCATCAGGATAATGCACGCGTTCACTCGTCTGTTGAATCTATGGCTCAAATTCGCGATTGTGGCTTTGAATTACTACCGCATCCCGCCTATTCCCCTGATTTGGCGCCTTCAGACTTTCATTTATTCCCAAACCTAAAAAAACACCTTGGAGGTCAAAAATTTTCATCAAATGAGGAGGTCGAAGCTGCAGTGGGTGACTTTTTTGAATGCCTTGAAGAAACTTTTTTTATGACTGGCATACAGGCGTTGAAAACCAGATGGAAGAAGTGCATTGAGTTAAGTGGAGATTACGTGGAAAAATAAAATTACTTTTGTTTATATTACAAATAGTTTTCTTGCTGAGGCCGCGAACTTTTCAATCCACCCTCGTATAGTTGACGGTACATAATGTGTGTCGTTTTAATGGACAAAAATTAAGTATTACCATTTATCCCTCGAAAAAAAATAGTCTCAATTAATAAAAAAAGTGAATAGAGTAAATGAAAATGATTGATACGATTGAAATAGGTAGTTACGAAGCTATATATTGGAATGCGGATTTTTAATACTTTAAAATTTAATAATAAAACATTTCGTACGTCTCATAATTATTTTTCGGATCCATTTTTTATTCAAACGTAAACATGGTTTTTTGATTACTTAAATCTACCAACTAGTCAAGAAATAACACGCATTTTAGTGAACTCTTCCTACTTAATTCACAAAGTATTTTATTAGTTTTTACAAAAAAAAATATATTTACAATCACAAAACTAAATAGAAACACAAAGTAGTAATGTATTTAAAATGCTGGAGGCGGGTAGCCCTATCGCATGTTTACGTACAGCGCGGCTGTAGGTAGTTCTTTCAAGGACAGAGCCGAGTTAAAATTCTGTATAGATAATATTATCATGACCTAGGTATACATTTTGCCTTAAGACATGTAATAAATGTAACATGGAGAAAAAGGTATTATAATGGCCCTGAAGTTTTTCCCAGGCATTCACGGGTCAGTCATACGGAGTCCCGGGAGGCTTATCAAATTAATTATTGAATCAAGGTTTTACAAGGTCATTTCGCGGATCCTAACTTGGTTAGCTACCATCCTCAAGTTTGACATCTTTCACCAAACAAATAAGGGTGTCTTCCTGCCACTGTAGAGGCCATTTTCCATTCAAAGCTGATTCTGTTTACCATTTTCGATCGCATCAACACAACCATCAGGTGAGATTATCGACAAAGGCTAACTTTTCGGCGGTAAAAAGAAATTCTACTAATCTTCAATCCGACACTTTCTATTTAAATACAACATTTTCCTCGTCTATCATAGACAACGGATGATTTTTCTCCGATAAGAACAATGCGGTCGTCAGTGAACAGCATACACGTGATACCTCCTTCTGTATGTCTGATATCATTACATCTTTAATGAGGAGAAAGGCATAAAACATAAGTGCTGCCGATATTTGGTGGACGCCTTCAGCCATATTATATTATTTTATATGGGGGTAACGCCATCATCAATATAGATATGGATAGTGGCTTCGCTTTACATCTAAAAGATAAGCTGCAGTTACTTCTCTGGCAATCTTCTGATTAAGATCCCACCACAGAACCTCGCGGAAAAGACAGTTGTAGTACGCTCATCACCATGTGCAGGTTTTTGCGCGTCCTGATGTTTCATACAGATGCAAGTGCAAATGTGACTTCTATTGTCCCTCGTCCTGGCATAAACCCGAACTCATCCGAAATCTTTTACTAAACAATTGATTAACAACATATTGAAGAAAATAAAGGTATCCAATAACATAGCATCCGCTTTCAAAACTTCCAAATCTCGAATAAATACACCATCCGGCCCAACAGCTTTTCATGTTGATCCTCATATTCCCCTAGCTCCACACCAGTGTTTGTGGGTTTTCATTATCTTCGTATGTTTATATCTTAAAATATCCTTTACCTATATTGCTTCTTTGATCTTCATTGATTTTTTACATCTCTTGCCACTTTTTTCTCTCTTTTTGACTAAACGATATAAGTATTTATTTTTGTTCAAGTTATCCTTTACATTATCCGTAGTGACTGCTTGTCTAGCAAATTTCTTATATTCCTTCTATTCCCAAAAAACTATATTCAACCTGATTTCTTTTCAGCCCCTGAATCCTTACGATCTACCCGTTTCTATTCTTTAACTTTGACTGAATTCCTAACATTCTTTTTCATTCACACCTTTTTGCACGTCCTCATTCCACCAAAAAATACTTCGAAAAATATCCGCGCAGCTCTTCAAATATACAACATATTGCCATTGCATTAATAACATTAATTCACACACAGCTTTCGCTTCCAAAAAACGTATCATAAGAAATCAGTTATATACAATTTCATGGCCTTCTCTTTATTTAAGATGGTATGTTGTTAAAAATATGTTTATAATTAACCCTTTCGACTGTTATCATAAAGTACCTAGGTACATGGTTTTTTTTACATTTATGGCGGGTACGAAGCTGGTAAAAGGCTACAATTATGAGATTTGAAAAAACTGTGACTGAATTAAGTACTTAATATAAGAAAAATGAATAAAGAGGACTTAATTTTAAAAAACTAAATTAAGTCTTTCAGGAAAATGTCCTATCGTCAATATTAAAAGTTACCTTCCATAATATGACATAGTTGTGGGTCGCGTCGTATATTTATTTTATTACATTACATTGCTTACGGAGATGAGTTTTACAATCGTAGGTTTTAGACATTATAATTCTCCATGATAATAATAATAGATTTTAAATAGTTCTTAGCGATGTTTTTGGTGTTTGGTAGAGCTTTGTCAATGAGGAAAACTGCCTCTTGTTTCATATCTATCATGCAACAGGATATCTAGCACGTTTGCTGTGTTATGAATTGTTTTGTCTATCTAAAGGTGATAAGGTAGCCTTTGACCACTATACTCGATGGTAACTAATTATGTGTCGATGATGTTGTTCAGGCTAACCTAGAATGTATGTACCTAATTATAAATTTTAAAGTTTCGAGCCTTTTTGACGGCTTTTACATAATATGTAATTAAGTAGGTACCTATAAAAATAATTATTATGTAAGCCGCTCGACAAATTTCAGCCCTAAATAATCTGTAAGTCCCAGGAGGGTACATGGGAAACAGGCCTCTCTAAACGTCGAATGTCTATTCATGAAACGGTGAAACCATATGGTAGTTTCCCAAGTAATCTCACGGGTCTCCAAGATACAGAACTAGCCAATTTTGGGAACCACTAATAATATTAGCGTATTCTACATAATCTTTAATAGATGTACATTATCAGTGACAGTGAAAGTATTTCATTTTACGGTTAGATAAGCAACTGTAATGTAAAATGTAACATACATACGAGTATAAACCTCCTGCGAAATATTTTTTTTTTATTGCCGATAGGCTAGCCTTTGACCACTATCTCACCTGATGGTAAGTGATGATGTGGTCGAAGATGTTGTTCAGGCTAGCCTAGAATTACTGGCTCTCAAGGATAGCTGCCGGAACACACCGTTAGGTGCTTGGCGACAGATTTTCAACTTGAGGGTGGTAGCTAGCCAGGCGGGCATTCACAAAATGCCCTTCACCATGCTATAACGACTGCCATCCAAAGACAACAACCGGGACCGACGGCTTAACGTGCCCTCCGAAGCACGGAAGCGCTCAGTAGTATGTCACCACCGGTCACCCATCCAAGTCATGACCGAGGCGGACGTTGCTTAACTTTGCTGATCAATTCAGAACGGTCAAGCTAACTTCGCTACGAGCGATATAAAAAAATACTTAGATGTACTTTATGTCCTGTTTTACGCTTGAACAGTGGCTAAGCTCTCGTAAACTTTTATACAATATACGAGAAGATCTGTCTGGTTCTCTAGGCTATTGCTTAATCTTTGCTCTAAGTAACATTTACTTGATGAGCTATTCCTCGAAAGGCTCAATCAATGACATCAGAGGTCTTACATTTTATATTATGTAATTTATGTAGAAACACAGTTAAAAAGGCCTGTGTAGAAGATTACCTTTGGTAGGAAGAAGATTAGCTTAGGTAGGCAGAAGATTAGCTTACCAATATTTACTCACTTTAAGTGCTTTACCAGGGTAGCAAAATGACGTCTGTTTTTGGGCAGTCATTATTCACTTCAGCAGAGACGTCGTTACGACGTTCGTAACTAGTACTTTATAGTTTTGTACTGTATGCGTCTATAAATTACATAGTTCAGACGATTATAGGTTGGAGATTCAGTAACATAAGATGTCATTTCGACGTCCACATTTTGCCCTTTAAAAGAGGGTACTTTATTTCCTTATCGATAATGATTTTCTCACGTCTACAAAATGTATATTATTATTGAAAAAATAAAAATATTAAAATTATAGGGTTATCATTACAAGTTTTAAACTAATTGCAAAATTACGATGGTTAAAGAACGATTGGAAAAATTAGAGTTATGAGTCACATGTCATGTTAGCTCAGTCGGTCAGAGCACACAAGGGCCAATAGGGGTTGATGACGCGGATTCGAATCTCACAGTTGACTACAACTTTTCCTCGCGTAAATTTGTATTATTTTGTTTGTGTATGTTATTGTGACGGAACAAGCTCGAGGCCTATCTGATGTTAAGCAGTCTAACCTCTGCCTATAACAGATGCATTTCGTCGCAAGTCACGACTTGCACTGCGCCCGTCACCTTGAGACATAGCTGTTAAGTCTCATGTGCCTGTAATTTCACTGGCTCTCAAGGACTGCTACCGGAACACACCGTTAGGTGCTTGGTGACAGATTTTCTACTTGAGGGTGGTCGCTAGCCAGACGGGCATGCGCAAAATGACCTTCCACCATGCGGTGAAGCTCAAGCCCGTGGCGGGATTCGAACCATGGACCTGCTGCACGGTAGTCCATAGTCAATGCCACTGAGCCATCACTGCTTCAAAATATATTTTTTTAATTATATTTTGTTTTAATTATATACTTTTGTATTTTCTTAAAATGAAAATATTAAGGAAATGATATTGGTACTTATTTTGCCTATACATTAACTATTAACAGACATCAGTTATTTACGTATTATCAAGGACGTTGTACTACGACGTCTATTATTTATAGTAAGCGTAATTTAAAAAGCTTTTCCAATTTTTCACGCAATTGAATAATTCATCCGTGGCGCAGTATGTACATGACCGACTTACACACCAAAGCCCAGAGTTTGCGTCCCAGAAGCTGAAAAAAAATCCGTTGTAAATTGTCTCCATACAGCTTTAATAACGCAAAATGCAATCTGGGGGTCCTAGGCTAATGTTCAAAACTATACGACGGCATAATATGACACGAGGTTGTTGCAACGTTGGTCGGTGACGTGTTAAATAACTATAAAGTTACGTTTATTTTAAAATTATTTTTCACTTTGATTTTAAGCTTGTTGTCAGACGAAAACACAATAATGCAGTTTGCCTTACGTCTCTGGGACTTCATATGTACGTCATAACGTACGAAGTTACGTATAACTAATAAGTAAATAGAACGTCGTCGTGAGGATGTCCACGGGAGATCATTAGCTGTCGTCATTAACGTCCCATGTATTTTTTTGGTTATTAGGTATTATTTAAAGGCACATAATCAGATTTAGATTTGTACGAGAAAAAACGAAGTTATCGTATGGAAAAATATAGGAATGCTAGAATTTCTTAAAATTAGAGTTAGATTTTAATATACTTAAACATATTATTATAGAAATAATTCACTCGATAAAAAAGTTCAAAGAAACCATTCAATACATTGATATATCTTGTGATGTAGGTAGGTGTTCTTTTAACAAGTTTTAGTTTTTAGTTTTACCCCCTATGTTTTAGGTAAGTTAGTAAATTAATTAAAAAAAAATACGGTAAAGTTATAGGACCTTCATGTCTTTATTGCGTTTTCCATGCAAACGTAGTTACATCATAGGTATTTTAAATATCATATGTTCAAAAACTGAAATTTTGCATGCACGTGGCTTGACTTTTTTCGTTTTATTATTTATCTTCAAATGTGAAAAAAGTATTCTCATAGAAAAAGAGATTTCCGAATAATTTTGATAATACAATAAGTTTATGGAAATCTAGAAATCCTGAAGCAAACATGCATGCAAAATTTTCCCGAGTTTGAATACTTGGTATTTAATATATGACATGTTTGTCGGATAATCGCTATGAAGACATTTACCGTAACGATAACGTAAGTACCTATACTAAAGGTTGGCGCACATAGATCCAACAGGCACAATTTTCTCAATAACAATAATAGTAATCTCTGTTTCGAACTCCGAATGCAACGCTCACTAATATAAATCGCTTCCCTGGCAAAATACTTGAAATTGAAATGTTCTTAGATTAATACTCTTTTGATATATAATGCTACACTGAAACATGGCTAAGAGCAGATACAATGTTATTTAATGTAAAGAATTTTAGTGTAGGCAGTGCGTTTAACAGATCATCTGCAGAAGGAGGAGGATGTATTATTCTTGTTAAAAATAACTTAAAATTTAAAGAACGCCATGACTTAGTCAGATGTTCTGTCGAACGTATCTGTGGTAACGTAAGGTTGCTTATGTGGCGATGGACAGGCATTTTGTGTTGTGTCATGTGTGTATATCGACCACCAACAGATGAAGGTCGTGCTCTAAATTTTACAGAATTCTTACCCACTCTGGATAGTATACTACTGAAAATTTCTAAATGTAAAAACCCATATTTTTATGTGGTGATTTTAATGTAGATATTTTATTGATTGAATTCTAAAAATAAGACTGATCTTCATTCATTGTTTAAGTCATTTAATTTGAAATTTATATTCTGTGAGCCCACTAGGATAACAGACACTTCAGCTACCTGTATCCAAAAGTCAATAATGAAGGGTGTTAGATCTGATCATGAGGGCCTAGCAATTAAATTTGATGGAAACAGAGAAACAGCGAGGTATGAAATTTAACATAGGCCGTTAACAACCAGTAGGCTAGAAATACTCACTACCAATATAGAAGCTAATCTTGGCATTACAAGTTTTTGTCATAGGACCCGAAGGACTTTTTCAAATAGTTTGTCCAAAAATAAAGAAACTACTAAATGGAAAGTTGAATTTCGATGATTGGGCAACTACAGGTATTCGAAAAAGTAGAGATTATTTGTTTGATCTGTATCTCAGGAAGAATTTGACAACTTGCAAGCAGTTTCATGATTATGTTAGGAACTATTCGAAAATGTTTAACTCTGTTTGCTTGTGTGCTAAATCACTTTTTATTAGAAACAAAATCAGCAATTCTAAAAATAAAAAAAAAAACCATTTGGAAGACTATAAATACTGAGACCGGTAAAAATAAACCTAGAGATTCTACACATGCCTTAAATATTGATAAAAATCAAATATCGTCTATAATTTGCATTATTGCACCATATTTAAAAACAATATTCAATCTTTGTGTTGATAAAGGAAACATCCCCGACTTAATGAAACAAAGTAAAATCACTCCAATTTTGAAGTCGGGGCCTACATTGACCCTTGCAATTACAGAACCAAACTGATTCTCATTCAATATATTATGCTCATTAAAATGGGATAGAAGTTGTTTGAGCATAATTTTTTCGAATACTTTACTCAGAACAGGTGACATAGAACTATTTCTATATACTCCTAGTACCGCAAGGATCAATTTTAGGACTCTTTCTGTTTCTAGCGTATAATAATGATCTGCCTTATGTGGTTAAAAATTCTGCGATATACTTTTATTCGCAGATGATACCTCCCTTAATTTTAAAGTAGATAGGAAAGATAGTGAACTAATTCATGTAAATAATGTGTTGTCTATGATCTCTAAGTGGTTCGCGGCTAATAATCTTCTCTTAAATTCAAAAAAGACAAAATGTTTAAAGTTTTCTTAACCAAATGTTACTTATCTTGAATCAAACATTAAGCTTGGCCTAGATAAACTCTCTTTTGACAATGCGACAGTTTTCCTGGGAATTAAAATGGATTCAACTTTACAGTGGAATCCACATATACATTATCTATCCGGAAGACTTAGTTCTGTTGCATATGTAGATTGTAAGATAAGACAGCTAACAGACGTAGCTACTGCTAGGCTCGTTTATTTCGCGTACTTCCACAGCATTATGTCATATGATGTATTGCTGTGGGGAGCTGCTGCTGAGATAGAGACTATCTTTATCTTACAAAAGCGTGCAATTCGAGCCATATATGAAATGAATGAATCCTAGGGAATCCCTGAGAGATCTTTTGGAAGAAATTGATATTTTAACTTTAACAAGTCTGTATATATATGAAAAAATTATGTATGTTCGTAAAAAAATTAGTAAATTTAAATCAAACAGTGATAATCACGATTATAACACTAGGAACAAAGATAAAATAGCGGTGCCAGGTTTTAGATTAGCAAAGACAAATAAAAGTTCCTTCTTAGGCAATTGTGTGCGGTTTTATAATAAATTGCCCAAACATATTACAACACACACAGAAAGAAAATTCAAGTTGCACGTGAAAAACATTATGATAAAGAAATTTTACTACACAGTTTGTGATTACTGAAACGACAAAAATGCTTGGACTGGTTCGCCTCTGCCAAACTAGCGCCTGTTACCTACGTAATGTAAATAAATATTGTAATAATTTTACTATATAGTATGTAACACATTGTTAAAAAACGTTCAAAAGAATGGTCCGAGTTTCTTGACCGTTCTTCTCGCTGGCTCTATATTTTTTGTTTGCTGAACGTGGCAGTACAATGTAGTATATTTCAATATTAAAATTTGTAATTGACCTTCATAAGAGCGTCGTAGACGCCTAAATTTAATAAATGATTTTGACTTTGACTTTAATCAACGCCGTATGTGGCCGTATCGGCATCTTTTCGGACAAATGTGTGAATAGGTTCTCGTGTCGTAAAAATGAGGCGATACAACGACTTTGATACGTGTGCGTTTACCTTTAATTGAAGATTTGATCAATTTAATCCACAAAAATAGGCTATTATTCGCGCTCGGAGCTCGTCGTCGTCCTCAGTTCATTCGCCACTCGTCCGTCTTGTCTCGTCAGGTCAGTGTCAGTGTCAAACAGCGTTGCACAAACATTATACGTTTGTTACTTTGGTAAAGTATTTCGTTACCTTTGATTTAGCCTTCCTTGTTACTTGTCTAAAATCGCTAAGAGAATTACTTTCTTCTTCTAACCTAACTTAGGTAGGTATAACCTATGTCAACTATAGAGATAATTTCCAATTGTATGTTGATCCGAGAATTGATCTTACCCTAGATAAAGTGCACATTAATATAAACAACTTTCTATTAATTATTTAACTTTACTTATATGACTTGGTACTATGTTATTATACTTAGTTGCTTATATAAAATACGAAATAAGAACTATATACATTTTGTAAACAATTTGGATTACTAGTGTTGGCCGCAAATTTAATTGTAACTCGTTTTTGCATTATCTGAGAACAGATAGGCAATATGTGAAGAAGTAATTTTATAGCTAATGAACACCCAAATAAATGTTTTTTTAATGTGACGGAACTAACACAAGGCCCACCTGATGTTAAGTGGACTAGCTTCTGCCTATATAACAGATGTATTTCGTCACATCGTCCATTGATTATTTAACTATCTGTAACAAAAAATGTTATTAGAAAAAACATCAATAATTATATGTAAACTTTTTGCAATATTATTATGTAAACTTTTTGCATTATTAAAACTTAGTATTTACAAATTCTTCAGCCATATAAGGTACAAGTATTAAGCTGTAATACAGCATGACACTGTATTTAATACCACTATAGAACATCAAGTATTACAACGATAGTTTATTGTGTAAAATAGCAATTTATCATGATTCGAAATGTTCGATGTTTGACAGCTTTCAAATGCTTTTTATGGCTTATCTTCACTTTGGCTTAAGTTCTTAACATACTGGATACTTTACACTTACACCATCGAAAAGCCTTATGAAAATATAAATATGTGTTTGTATTACAGCTACCTAGTAAAAAAAAATCGGAAAGTCTCAATTAATAAATACCATTTAAATGTAGTAAACAAGATAATTAACTGGCTGCTTAGGAGGAAGCGTAGAATAATAGTTATGTAAAATCCCAAACGCCAATGAGTATCCATTCAATTTGACTCTTTATATCACCGCATTTTCAACCTACCTACATCTACACAAATTTTATATAGTATGCAACGTATAACCATAAAAACTACTGGATCGATTTAGACAAAATTTGGTTAGGGAATAGTTTGAGATCCGGGCAAGGATATAATATGATACTTTTATCCAACTGCGCAAAAAGAGGCTAATCAATCCGCGGCCGGAAGGCTAGTTTTTCATATATATAAAGTATGAAAGCGTGTAGAACAGAACAACTTTATATTTCTAACAAGCGCAGGTCTAAACATGCATAGAATACCAACTGTTGTCATTTTTATGATAAGTCCATTGTAGCAATTTAAAATAAAATCAGTACTATAAATATTATAAATGCGAAAGTAACTCTGTCTGTCTGTCTGTCTGTTACGCTTTCACGCCAAAACTACTGGACCGATTTGAATGAAATTTGGTATGGAGGTAGTTTGAGACCCGGGAAAAAACATAGGATAGTTTTTATCTGACTGCGCAAAAAGAGGTTAATGTTTTTGCGCGATAACCGACATACGCGCGGGCGGAGCTGCGCCCGGAAAGCTAGTCAATGATAAACGAACAAATATTTTGTTACTTGAAGCTAGTTTTGAGGGACATACAAGTACAGTAACTAAGAGTTCTGAATCACAGACCATTAAAAAGTATCTATTCAATATCCCAACGTTCATTAATAGCGTCTTAATTATTAATAAGAATACTGTTAATCGCTCACAATAAAATAAAAATAGTTAAATTATTATAGTCAGACATCCTAAATACCACATACAAACCTTTGGGGTCACCCTAATCGTGGACAGTATAAAATTCAAGATGAAATCCTTGGATTAACAAATTTTATACAAAATTACATCTCAAACAAACTTAATATTCTAACTACCTAATTGTAGTGACTTTCTTTCATTCTTCTCATTTGCTATTTCCAAAAGTTTATTTATTTATTCGTATAGTGTCAATAGAAGCTTTGCTATCAACATTCTTAATACCTTTCATGTCACTATTGCCAAAATCTTAGCTTGCCCTTTGATATGGACAAGATCAGAAGCACTTATAGCTCCAACCACGTACTCAGCTTCTACAGTTTACCTATATTGCACAACTGAGTTTTCTTGAAATCCATGCTAAGGTGCATTGGGTATATTCCGAAAGTGCAAGAAATCTACCAAACGCAGCAATATGAGCTCTGCTGGCAACATTAGGCAAAGCGCCATCTTACGAGTAGATTTACTTGTCGCTACAGACGTCGCGAGTCGCTCGCGCTAACATCACGCGAGTGTCGTCAAATTATTAGAGAAGTGATTTCGCGCCAAATTTTGGTGATTCGTAATAACCCCAAGTTAGTTTTCTCGAAATCCTGATAAGTTATTTTAATGTTTGTTTGTTTGATTTTATGATGGGGTTTTTGTTTTGTGCTTAATAATAATAGGAATATAAGGTTACAACTGTATTTTTTATTTTTTTTCTTATTTACCCCACCGGGTTTATTGCGATATGATTGTTTCGTAATAGCCCCACTTATGTTTTCCTACTGTAATTGTCAGTAGTTCTCAAAGTTTATCGTTTTTTTGACCCTCGAGGAAAAACTTACGGAATGTTATGTGGACGGGTGGTGTGTGTGTGTGGGTGTGGTGTGTGTCTGTGGCATCGTAGCTGCCCAACGGATGTACCGATTTTGATTTTTTTCTTTGAAAGGTGAATTAGTTGGGAGTGTTCTTAGATATATTTGATGAAAGTTCGGTAGGGTTTAATTAAAAAAATTCACTTTGTTTTGTACCATAATGTCGACTATGCTTGTTATTTTTTTGGGTTCAGTTTTAAAAAAATAAATGCCAATAACAGTTTTTAACAGCAATAACAACTGCAAATTCCATTTATTTCTATAAATTATTTATTTTTTTACGAGTTTTCAAGGGCTAGAATTCGCAGAGCCTAAATTCAGACTCGCCAAGATCCGACGGCTGTACCTAGTTACTTATTTTTATGTTCATATTACGTACATTTTGTTGTTATGAACATTTGTGTTTTTTTATTATTTTAGCACGATTTAAGTTTTTACTTTAATACTTTGATTTTGAATAGTAGCCAAAAATTATCAAAATGTCTGTGATTCTTATGTGATTTAATAATTATGTTAAATGATTGTAAATATAATATGTTGATTCTTAAATAATTCTAATTGTTACCTACATAATTACGTACTTACTTATAAAAATAAAAGTTGATCTCACTGAATTATTAATTTATTTTATTATTGACATTCTATAACCTAACCTACCTTAAAAATAACTTTGTTTATCCATCGTGCAGTTTTGAACTTCCTAAAATCTCAAATGGTATGTTGAGAACCACTGCCACTTATGTCTGAACATCAAGGTTTTTCTGGGGTAATTCCGTAATACTAAGTTATAGGAATTCAAATTAACGGGTGTTATTTAAAAACTGACAATATCAAAATCTATGGGGTAATTAGGATGGAAAATTAAATGTAAACTCTGGCTGAAATGCAATAAAGGCGACTTTTGAGTTCTTTCGGAATTACCCCGCGATAGGTCGCAATTATCCCTATGACCCAAAAATATAGTTCTTTATTTAAAACATTTTCTTTAGCAAATCCAACGATATATTTAAAAATATAATTTATGCCTTTCAAAGGCTTTTCCAATATCTATGCAGATCTAAAACAGTAAGACTTGTAAAATAGAACATTCCCGAATAATCAAATGAAATGTTCACCTCTAGTCATCTCGCAGAAATTTCTATCGGATTTGCCCCAATGCACCTTACTATAATATGTGCACTGTAATATGTGACTCAAACACTAATACTATTTCTATTTGACGAACTTTACGCCTCAGTCTGCGTCAGAAAAAGTGTCTAACATACTTATTAGGTACTAGCTGTACCTGCGACTTCGTTCGCGATTGCCCTACCTGCAGACTAATTATTCACATTTCAACTCTGTTTATCTCACAACGCTGTGGTCTGCGGTGAAGCACTCTTAGTAAGGCATAGCTCAGAAAGAAGTTTTTTACTTTGGATTTGAAAACTCCCGGGTTGAATTTTCCGTAACTCAAATAGTTCCTTCACGGTTCGCACAATAAATGTAGACGCAAAGTACTTTGTTTCTTTAAAATTTCGATTTGAAAACGGCGGTTTTGTGTGCCGGTAGAACAAAAATATATTAGACTAGCTTTCCGGGCGCGGCTCCGCCCGCGCGTATGTCAGTTATCGCGCAAAAACATAAACCTCTTTTTGCACAGTTGGATAAAAACTATCCTATGTTTTTTCCCGGGTCTCAAACTATTTCCATACCTTCAATGTACAGAATTGGACCTGTTACAGTTTTATTCTAAGTACAGATTCGTTTAAAAAAATCAAACCTTTTTTTTGTATCCTTCTAATAGCATAATATTCACTATTCTAATAGCACACGAAACTCTACAATTTTAGCGATGCTATCCGTGGTACGGCGACTAGTGCCGCCGTGCGACTGAATATTTTTATGAGTTGAAAGTTAACGCCTATTTCTTTTAGCTCCGCCCGAATTAGAAATTATTTTGACTACTGTCTTGCCCTTAACTTGTGTCCAAAGACTTGCGGTTGCCTTATAAAAAAGATTTGTCTATACTTATAATAAAACTGTTACAGGTCCAATTCTGTACATGGCAGATATTTTGAAAAAAAAAATGTACAGTACTCTGTAGCTGATACTGATGCCGAAACTATATTTTTTTTTATTTTTGTCTGTCTGTCTGTCTGTCTGTCTGTCTGTCTGTCTGTCTGTATCCCGGCCGCGTATCACTCCAAAACTACTGAATGGATTTCAATGAAACTTAGCATGATTGGAGTTCATACTACAAGGTAGGATAATTTAGCTTTTTATCCCGAAATTCAGCATGGTTCCCTTGGGAGAGGGGATGAAAGTCAATATATACACTAAGTTGTAATTTATTAACGCGTAGTCCGAATTCAGACGTTCTTTTTAGGGTTCCGTACCCAAAGGGTAAAAACGGTCTGTCCCGCTGTCCGTCCGTCCGTCTGTCCGTCTGTCCGTCCATCCGTCTGTCACCAGGCTGTATCTCAAGAACAGTGATAGCTAGACAGGTGAAATTTTCACAGATGATGTATTTCTGTTGCCGCTATAACAACAAATACAAAAAGTTGGCCAAGTGCGAGTTGGACTCGCTCACGTTAAAACAAAAAAAGGTTAATATATGAAGTCTAATGTTGTATAGCTAATGGTACGGAACCCTTCGTGCGCGAGTCCGACTCGCAATTGCCGATTTTTTTAATTAGAATAGTGGTGCTTTAAATATTATCACGTAAATATTTCAAACTCATCGGATTTGCAGTTCAGAAATTACAGACATCACAACCTAAATATTACGTTCCAAATAACTTGACACCCCGAATGTACAGGAACCTTTCAACGTACGGCTCATCTTAAGCTGGCGTTTGCACTTTATCGTATAGGTATAATAGATAGGTCTGTAGTCGGACCTCCCCAAAAGACTGATTTTTCAAAAGATAAAATACAGTTTTTTTTATTACGATAAGCACAACTTCCCTACGTATATTTTTCATAACATGCAATGCTCTAATCAGTCTAATCTATACCTATAACAGGTTGCAGAAGGCGGGTAGGGAAGCGCGAGGGGTAAGACGCTTAAATTTATCTATTTATACTTATAATAAAACTGTAACAGGTCCAATTCTGTACATTGCAGATATTTTGAAAATATGTTTTGAGAGCAATCTGTAGCTGATACTGATGCAAAAACTGTTTTTTTTTTTTCTGGCTGTCTGTCTGTATCCCTGCCTCGCATCACTCCAAAACTACTGAATGGATTTGAATGAAACTTAGCACAATTCGAGTTCATACTACGAAGAAGGACATACTTTTATCCCGAAATTCAGTACGGTTCTCTTGGGAAAGGGGATGACAGTCAAAATGTACATTTAGTTGTAATTTATTAACGCGTAGTCCGATTTCAATCATTCTTTTTTTGTTACAATAGTGGTTATTTAATTATTGTCCCGTAAATATTTCAGTCCTCAGTTTTGCAGTTCAGAAATTACAGATATCACAACCTAATATATTTCGTTTTAAATAACTTGGACCGCGGAATGTTGAGAAACCCTTGAACGTACGGCTCATCTTAAGCCCACAGGCAGCCCGGAACCCCACGGGAAGCCCGACACCCCACGGGCAGACCGGCATCCCACGGGCCGCCCGGCGCCCCACGGGCAGCACGGCACCCTTATTTAGTTTTGCAAGCTTGCTACGATAAAACTCTAAAATGTGGTACATTTGAAGCAGTGATAGCTCAGTGGCTTTGGCTATGGACTGCCGCGCAGCAGGTCCATGGTTCGAATCCCGCCGCTGGCTTGAGCTTCACCGCATGGTGGAAGGGCATTTTTGCGAATGCCCGCCTGGCTAGCGACCACCCTCCAGTGGAAAATCTGTCGCCAAGCACCTAACGGTGTGTTCCGGCAGCTGTCCTTGAGAGCCAGTAATTCTAGGTTAAGCCTGTTAACACCTACGACCACATCGTCACTTACCATCAGGTGAGATTGTGATCAAAGGCTTACAAAAATAATGATAAATATACGTGATTTAATCCGTTTAAAGTTGGAAGTGCACAACTTTAGTAGATTGTTATACAAGTGTCCAAAGGAATTGGTAACTTTCACCCGCGGTCAGCTCTCTACTTTTCATATCGAATTTAAAGAAAGTAAATAAAGTAGCTTTTCTAAAAATTATTCATTGATAAAATAACATACTTACTAAAAATTTATTGAGAGGTTTGAACTATTTGTGAAATTTTACGTAAAATTTTGTTTGGAATATTTACGGGCGGCTATAGCCCGAATAGGAATCTCTCTGCTTTTCACTACTAATATAAGGAATAAAGATATAAATATAGTATGTTTTTTTATATTATTTATTTTGATTTTAATAACATGAGCAGTATATTTTTAAAATTAATGCGGCTATAGTCCAAGTAAGCATCGATGACTTACATCCGTGTTGAACACTCTACTTTTCGTTTAAAATATGAGGAGGGTAAAAAAAATAGTAGTTTTTCTAAATATTTACTAAAAATAATAAACATGAGTAGAAGATACAAAGATACACTAGGAGTTAGAACAATGAAATTTAGGGAAAGTTTTAATTTTTTTTTTACCTACACTTTCTACCTTATATTTAGTTACTACCTTGCCAAACATAGTTGTTATTAATTGTTTTACAACAACAGAATATTTTACAACGAAAAATCTTAGACATATAACTTTGTTTACACCAATGTTTTTCCCGGCCTTAGGTGGGAAGGAGTGTCTGCCACCCGCTACGCAGATCAAACAAACACTACTTTCCGAGAATGAGAAATAAAAAAAAAATCGATCTACCGTCAAACAAACCGCCGTTTTAAAATCGAAATTCTAAAGAAGTACTTTGCTTCAACATTTATTGTGCGAACCGGGAAAGAACTCTCTGAGTTACTTAACTACTGTCTTCTGGAAAATACAACCCGGGAGTTTTGAAATCCAAAGTAGAAAGCTCCATTCTGAGCTATGGTTTACTATAAGAGTACTTCACCGCAGACTACAGTGTTGCTTAATATGAGATAAACAGTGCACAAATGTGAATAATTAGTCTGCAGGTACGGCAATCGCGAACGAAGTCGCGGGTACAGCTAGTACTAAATATAATCGTATAAAGTACCTATAGATTTAAAAAAGATTTTGTGCAATGTCTGGTCTTGATACTGTTCTTAGAAATATTAATCCGCCTAAGTATAAGTTTTCTAAATGGAATATCCACAACAGCAGCGCAAGTACCGAACTTACCGATCGCTAAATTTGACGTTACAATCGTCTAAATTCGATAAAATGGTGTTTGCAAACATCGATATAACCCGTTTTATCGAATTTAGACGATTGTAACGTCAAATTTAGCGATCGGTAAGTTCGGTACTTGCGCTGCAGAGTCGGTATAATTTTGAAAACTCTTGGCATGGGAGCTTTCTTCCATTTACCCCTGTCATGTTAAATTTCTTCAACATTTTATCTCTTTTTATTTTCGTCATCTTTAGTAAGAACCTACTGTATTATCTTATCACTTTGATCTCCATTCCTAATAACTTTTTTACTTCACCAAAATTTTTGACATGAAATTCTTATCTAACTAATTTTTTACAATATTTATTTGTATTTGGGCCCATTCCTGCCGTTCTATTGTTTGGTTAGTTACTCTTCGTTTTATAGATTAAAATTACATTTTTAACGTTACCAAAGCATCCAGTAGAAAATATTTACTTATACCAGATAACACTATAGAAACAAATAAAAGGTGGAAGATAAAAGCAAATGTATAAAACAATACAAAATACAATAATTAAAATAAATAATACAACAATATAATTATACTGAAATAAATAACTAACCAGTGTTGTTAGCAATAAAAGTATGTATATGATAAAGTTTTGACGTATGGATTGTCAGCTAGCAAATAAACTAAGGACCTGTTTCAGAATGTTCGAGTAAGTTCCGGTTACACTACCCAAAATATATTTAATAAATAAAACACTATCTTTACGTTTCACAGTCAACGATTTAGCCTATAGCTTGAAACGCGCTGCATGTCAACTGTCATTTTCATCATTCAGTTAGTTTATGTGTTGGTTAGCAACCCGAAACTTTATTGGGACATTCTGAAACGGGGCCTAAGTGTACAAATGTATAATAAATCAAGATACTTATAGTAGGTATAGTGAAATAAATCATCCAATTAGTCATTAACTCATTAGCAATAAGTGTAAATGGAGAAGTTTTGGACACATGGATGGTAAGCCAGAAAATACAAATTAGACAGGCCTACCTACCGCATCCTCCTTTATATGGGACTAAAAGATATCTGCCACAATTATGTTTTTAGGCATTTCTGCCTACCTCTTCGAGGATTCAAATTTAGATACAAGGTAGGTCAACTTTATACTTTATATTTATTCGGTAATTTGCGGGACTAAAAATAAAATACTGACACCTATAGGTATCTTAAGTTTCTTGTTATTTCACTTGTCGCATTTTCACGTGTTTCCAAGGAATCTACAGTACTGACCTAAGTTTACATGTTAGGGATGATCGGGGCTGATAAACTGCCATGGTATGAAACTGTAACGCGACGTTGCCGTTCTTCACACCCCTTATGAAACAAGTGACGGCGGCGGCGGCGGCGTTGCCAAATCGTAGAAACAAAATCGACTATGGAATTTTTTTCGAACCCTGCCGGAGGAGCTTGGTGTTTCGGATCTTTCCTTTTTTACCTGCTCAACTATTGTAACCGACAAAAATAGACCGTCCACTTATGTTACCGGTTTAGGATTTGGGGTCGAAGTTAACCAGCGCAAATACTTTTTTAAAATTAAGATTACCAGACCAACTTTACTAAAGGAATCAAATCATTAACGTTTTAAATGGCCATTCCCCAAATTTATCTACTTACATGGGTAATATGAGTATACACACAAAGTCAAAATCATTTAAGGATATATTTTAGACGAACGCCCCCATACAAACGCAGTTCCAATCTCATTTTAATTATAGCGAATAAAACCCAATGATTTTTTACCTACTTAATCACTATCCTAATAGGAATATAGGATTGCGGTTCATCAGATTTTCATTAAATTATACAGTTTTGAAATTACACTAGCTCAAAAACTCGTAATTTTAGATAAAAGAAAGACCCTACTTTAAGCACCTCTTTCAAGAAAAATAAGCATTTTTTAAATATTTCTGTTACACCACAAACATGGTGAATATAATGAACTTTCTATAATGGGAAGTTATTTATACATGTGTATGTACTATATTTTTTTAATAAATCTGGAACTACGAAATACGCTCGAATAATGCGCTCAAACTCCTAAAAACGAGTGCTATATAGGTACTAAACGCTATACTTATACTAAACTTTGTAATTATTAGTCCAAAAAAAAGGATTAGATCTAATAATACACTATATTTACATGCGAGTTTTTTTTTGTATAACAAGTTGAGTTTTTATATAGGTTTACGCTTTGGCTGGCGGGTATATAGGTATGCAATTACGTGTAACATGACTCTGGTGAAGGCCAATAAAAAAAACTGAGTAAGTCAGCGGAGGGAACTCGAGAACAGAAATAGATCTTTCTCTCGAGTGATATGTAGTGCTTTATACCCACGAGGAAAATAAAATAATTACGTACCGATAAGGTTAGTCGTATTTGTCCCGTGACTTCTCAGGAAGTAAGTTCCATATGACATCTTGAGCTGTACTTTTTGTTACTGGTGGCGTCGGCGCCGTCACTAAAAAATAGTCACTTTCACTATCAGATGAAATTTTGGAAAATTATTTAGAATAATTAAAAGTGTGCTGTTATATTGTCAATTTAGTAAAAAACTAAATTTAACAAAACAAATAAAATTTCGCGTATTTTTATCGAAAAGGTTGCCAACCTCCTTTCATTGAAAATCCAGTCCGAGAAAATCTCACCTCTTTCTTCTAATTATTTGATATAAAACCTTTTTGTAGTAATTCTGGAGCTGTATTTTTTATTTCTGGTGGTCATCTCTAAAAAATCGTCACTTCTACTATCAAATGACATTTTGGAAAATTAATTTGGAATAATAAAAAGCGCAGGTACCTATTGTTAACTTATTCACTTAGTAAAAAACAAAATTTAAAAAACAAATATGTATATTGCCGCACTTTTTCGTAGTGCAGTGAAAGGTTGCCAACCTCCTTTCATTGAAAATTGAGTACGATAAAAAATCCCACCTGTTTTTTCTGATTATTTGATATAAAATCTTCTTGCGATTTGACGATTGTATTTTTTTGGTTAGCAGCTAAAAAACAAAAGAGCGCTAGCAGGGCAGTTATGGATTTTCATTCAACATTCCTTTACTGCTACGGAGGGAAGGTATGATATTCCGTATAACTTTTCCCTCCGCACATTTATAAGGGAATAATGACGAACTTTATAAAATGTTTTTGAACGAGTAATGAGGCACTTTGTGAGTGGGTGTGGTATAACAGTAGATAGTTATATACGGGTCGAAAGGAATCAATTCCCATACGAGGTATTTAGACGGCTATAGTCCGAGTAGGAATTGATAACTTTCACCCGCGTTAAGCATTCTAATTTTCATTTCGAATTTAAGGAAAGTAAAAGAAGTTGCTTTTCTAAAAATTGTTCATTAAAAATAACTAATATACTTAATAAAAAAATATTGACAGTTTAGAGCTATTTGAGCAATTTTACGTAAAATTTTGTTAGGAATATTTACGAGCGGCTATAGCCCGAATAGGAATTGATGACTTCCACTCTGCTTTTCACTACTAATATAAGGAATACCTATATAGAAATAGTAAGTTATTATATATTATGTATTTTGATTATAATAACATGGGCAAAGAGCAGTAACCATTTAAAATTAATGCGGCTATAGTCCAAGTAGGAATCGATGACTTACATACGTGTTAAACACTCTACTTTTCATTTAAAATATGAGGAGGGAAAAAAATAGTAGTTTTCCTAAATATTTACTAAAAATAATAAACATGAGTAGAAGTAACGAGGATACACTAGGAGTTAGAAGCTAGAGGAAACAATGAAATTTAGGAAATTATAATTTAGTTTTTTTTTTATAATTACCTTATAGGTATTTAGTTACTACCCTGCCAAACGTAACAACTACGTTTGTTTTATTAATTGTTTTATAACTACAGAGTATTTTACAACGAAAAATCTTAAACATATAACTTTATTCACACCAATGGTTACCATGGTTACAAGTCATTCCGGCCCTTGAGAAGGAAGCATTTACTATGAGTTTTTCCCACCCTTAGGTGGGAAGGAGCGTCTCCCATCCACTACTCAGATCAAACAAACACTACTTTCCGAGAATGAGAAATGAAAAAGATATTTCTGTGCTAGCTCGCATAGGGGCGAATCCCACTGATTCTGAGATGACAAAATTTTTGGGAATTCAATATTTGGATAAGCCAGTCATGTGTTTTTGGCGTCGAACAGATATGCTACATCAAAAGAGCCTTAAGATGGTGCAAGATTTGTTTCTACTAATTTGTGTGGACTGTGTACAGAAGACAAAAAAGTTGGTAATGCCACACTAGAAATTTTGCGTTTCAATAATCTAAAGTTTATCCGTACAAGTATCACAAACGAAAAGTTCACATCTGGAAAAAATTACATCAACGCTAAAAAGACGATAATCGTTTATAAGTAGGTACTCGCAAGTCATTCATTACAGTACAAGTGTTCGCATCGCCTCCTAAGTTTTGATTGAATGGCAAGGCTAAAAAATGGCTGGTCCAGAGGATTTACTTTTGCCTTATAGTAGTAAGTGCTTTTTTTGTTAGATGGATAAAAATTTACGTGAAATACGTGGTACTGGAATGCTAGAAAATGCTCCCAGGCTTGTGTAGTATTAGAAGCCAAAACGTTATTGATCGAACAAGATAACGATTGGGCAACATAAATTCCCCGAAGCACCCCGAGGTGCTTACCTCGGGCTTTAATACAGGAATATTTGTTAGCACTCGCAGCACTGCTACTACTTATACGTTTTCATTATTACTTAATTGGTGCCGAAAAAGGAATTTCGGTTTTTTTATGACACCTTTTTTGGTGAATATTGAGGACTTTTAAAATAACTACCCTGGGGCACTGCGGTAACACCATCGGACTGTCTTGCGATACAAAGGTCCCCACTACTGCATCCATAGTATGGTTACAAAGCATTATGTACTAACAAAATAAATCAAAACTTATCATAGAATCTGTAGGATGACGTCTCGACCCGGAAGAAGTCTCACGTCCGTAGTGCGCCGGTGTCGCAGGCAGCGTTACCATGGAAACAAAAGATAACCGATTAGAAATTAGCTCTACAAGAAATGACAAAAAGTAATCGTATAGATAAGCTATAATAAAACTAAGTACAAACGTGCCCCACAAACAAGAGCCTCGCAAAATTCCTCTAGGAAGAATGCAGTTGTTGGGCAGAAAATGCCTATCTACTATCTGAAAATAAAATTATTTATGTTTTGTACATAAATCTGCTAATGCTACAATTTGATTGTTCAAAGACAACAAATTCTTAAACAAAATACTGAATTACATTTTTTATCTCAAGAACGGTGATAGTTAGACAGTTGAAATTTTCAGAGATGATGTATTTCTATTGCCGCTATAACAACAAATAGATATTTCCAAGCATTTTTGTCGTTTTAGTAATCACAAACTGTGTAGTAGGATTTCTTAATATATTACAATGCTCACATAAGGAAAATTCAAGTTGCATGTGGAAAACTAAAATGTTTTTCACATGCAACTTGAATTTCCCTTCTGTGAGAATTGTAATATGTTTGGGAATTTTATTATAAAAACGCACACAATTACGTAAAAAGGACCTTTTATTTGTCATTGCTAGTCTAAAACCTGGTACCGCTATTTTATATTATTCCTAGTGTTGTAATTGTGGTTGTCACTATTTAATTTAAATTTACTAATCCGAACATACATAATATTTTCAAATAAATACAGACTCGGTAAAGTTAATATATCAATTTCTTTAAAAAGATCCCTTAGAGATTACATATAGGATCCCCTTCATATATTATGGCTCGAATTGCACGCTTTTGTAAGATAAAGATTGTCTCTATCTCAGCAGCAGCTCCCCACAGCAATACACCATATGACACAATACTGTGGAAGTACGCGAAATAAACTAGCCGTGCAGTAGCTACGTCTGTTAACTGTCTTATCTTATATACAAACTCTGTCAAAACTAAGTCTTCCGGCTAGATCATGTATTTGTGGATCCCACTGTAAAGTTGAATCCATTTTGATTCCCAGAAAGACTGTCCCATTGACAATAGATAGTTTATCTAGGCCAAGCCATAGATAAATTAAGTAGTACATTTCTCTATGGCCAAGCTTAATGTTTGTATCAACATAAGTAACATTTGGTAAAGAAAAGTTTAAACATTTGGTATTTTTTGAATTTAAGAGAAGATTATTAGCGGCGAACCATTCAGAGATCATAGATAACACATTATTTACATGAATGAGTTCACTATCTTTCCTGTCTACTTTAAAAATCAGAGAGGTACCATCTGCGAATAAAACAATATCGCAGAAATCTTTGACAATGCAAGGCAGATCATTAATAATATACTCTAGAAACAGAAAAGGTCCCAAAATCGATCCCTGCGGTACACCTATTTTTACCAAAGACCCGGAAGAAGTATTGCCATTTATTCCAACCTTCTGTAGCCTCCCATAAAACAAACTTGATTTTTTTACCGTTTCTTGCTCGATACTTATAACGGTGACAGGTATAGACGCTTTAACTATTCACAGAATATTTAGTTTTATGTACGCTTCAAGTATAATTAACTAAAAAAAAAAATAAGTATGGGGGCTTTCATAAAATAAAAGAGGTTTTCACCGTTTATTTGCTACAAATAATAATAATGAAAACAGATAGAAACTTGAAATATTCACCGAATATTTAGTTGTATATTTACTTTAAAAATAAACAATTAGTGAGATCACTATTTAGGGTTCGTACTTACCTACCTAGGATAGGAACGTACCTACCCAGCTAAGTCGGACACTGCGAAAAGTGTCTGTAACTAGCAAAATTAGGTTAGGTACAGATAATAGTACGGGACCCTTCGTGCGCGAGTCCCACTCGCACTTGGCCGGTTTTTATTATTCTGTGTTCAAGGTAAGGTTGAGTAGTGTAGGAGAGTGACGGTGTGTGTGATCATGTATCTGAGTAATTAAATGGAGCCTAATTAGAAAAAAAAATTAACCAATGATCTAATTTTTGGGGTAACAAAGAGAGAACCAATATGTGTGCAACTAGGAAGGACACGATAAAGAATGAGTGCCTATCGCTTTGAGTACACATGTATAGCAAAATTCCCTTTTATACTCTTTTTGTGCACTCGCACTCAGACACACAAACTCGTAGGTATTTATGAGTTTGTGTTGATTAGCAACAGTACTTGCACTTACATAAATACGAGTATAATGTTGATTAACAACAGCTCTTGCACTTTCATTAATACGAGTTTGTGTGCTGTATTAACAGCAGTATTGCACCTTCATAAATACCTACGTGTTTGTGTTGACCAACAACAGTTCTTGCACTTGCATAAATACGTGTTTGTGTTGATTAACAACATAAATTGCGCCTCCATAAATACGTGTTTATGTTGGCTAACAACAGTTCTTGCGGGTTCGTTGCATACGCACCCAATGTCAACTCCCCGCGTCTCAGTTGCCCACGATCTCAGTTCCCCCCGATAAATTTTGAGCGAATATTTTTTTGTGATTTGTACTGTCAGCAGCGAAAGTGTATTTAAAGTGATTTAAATAAAAATTAGGACTCACAAGTTAAGGTTGGTTGGAAGAGATTTTTGTTATAGATAAGCTTACTTTGTATAACTTATAATAAGAACTTTATTCTTATAATTGCATATTTTATGCAATTATAAGAATAAATAAAGGATTATAAGAAAAGTAAAGGAAAGACTGATTTTACGACCATTTTTATAATTTGAAAGTTTCATTGGTTGTTGTTGATTTTTAATCAATTTATTTATTTATTTCAATTAGTACCGCTTATAGACGAATTACACTAATGATACATTACATAATAAAAATATAACCATTTACAAAAATTAGATTAAAATATAAGAATATACCACATTGTGATTATGAATTATTAAAATAAACAATATAATTTATAAAAACAATTATCAAGTACTATGCTTAATGATTTACTTTAAATGTCACATACAAATAATGTCAATATAAAATAATGTCAAAACAATAATAAATATAATTACAAATTAATGAATAAAATACTATTGAAATATGAATAAAATAATGTCAAAACAATAATAAATATAACTACAAATTAATAAATAAAATACTATTGAAATATGATGAAAGCGAATGTCATTATTTGATATTTTGATTTTGGTAAAGGGGCTTGACCCCCTCACAATAACTCAAGCATTCCGCCATGATATCCCTCCATTCGTCTGCTAACAAATCACAGTCTGGTTTGGCATCAAGGAGGTCATTGAGCGTAGCAAGTGATCGTGGTATAGGAGACGTCTGGTGAGCAACTGTTCTATGCTCCGGAACAGCAAACAATCTATGTTTCCTGCTCCGAAGATAGTTGTCGGGTACGCTAAAGCGACATAGCTACTCATGTAAATCCGGTGCATCAATTTTGCCATGCAGGATTTTACACATTACCCCTAATTGGTCATAGGATCTTCTAACTTTTAAAGAATTGTATCCCAAGAAACCCAGCAGAAATTCAGTAGGATACATGTATGGGTAATACCCATACATACGTCTGTATAAATATCTGAGAAAGGCTTTTTGAACCTTCTCCAACATAAGGGTGTATTTATTCTCGTGTGGATGCCACACACAGGCACTAGCCTCAAGCTTATTACGAACCAAAGCACTGTAAATCAACTTTATAACTTCCACGTTCTGGAATTCTCGCGAGTTCCGTAGCACGAATCCTAGTCGTTGGAATGATTCTTTAGTAACTGTGGCAATATGTTCGTTAAAAGTAAGTTCGCGATCAAACGAGACACCCAAATCTTTAATAGACTTAGTAACAGATATCACAGTTTGATCAAGTTTGTAGCTAAACTCAATTGGGTGTCGCATTCGGGCATAAGTTGTTTGAAAGCATTTAGAAGAGTTAAATTCCATTTTATTCTCTAAGCTCCACTTAAAAATCCTATCTATATCATTTTGGAGTTTTTTGCAATCTTCCATTGATTTTATTTCTAGAAATAGTTTTAAGTCGTCGGCATATAGTAAACATTTTGCGTGTTTGACGACTGTGGGAAGGTCATTGATCATGAGAATAAAAAGTAAAGGACCAAGTATTGACCCTTGACCTAATCCGGAACGCGTGTGATAGGGTCGAGAATCGTACAGACCGAGCCGAACTAACTGCTGGCGATCGCGAAGGTAATCAGCGATGAAACGGAGAAGACCTGGGGTAAAGCCCAGAGCGTTGAGTTTTACCAGCAGTATATCATTATTGACCCTATCAAACGCCTTCCGGAAGTCAAAGTACAAAACATCTACTTGTAGGCCACGGTCAAGTCTGGTAGATATGTAATCCACTAGTGTTAAAAGATTCGTATTAACAGATCTTCTGCGCCTAAAACCATGCTGTTCATTACTTAAAAATGGTTCAATTTGTGTATACAACTTTTTTTGAAGTATGCGTTCAAAAACTTTAGCCACCGTCGGCAAAATAGCAATAGGATGATATTCTTCAACAGACGTTTTATTAGAACTTTTAGGTATTGGAGTGACACGTGAAAGTTTCCATTGTGGCGGATAGACCCCAAACTTTAGAGCTAGATTGAACAAATGACAAAGTGGATATTTTAATATTGCCTTTCCCTCTTTAAGGAACCATGGAGGTATACTATCAGGTCCAATTGAACTATTGGTTTTCAAACTTTGAATCCCCGCATCTACATCTCCAGTTGATATTTCAGATATATGAACATAGTTACTTGAAAGTGCGAAGTCCATATTCGAAATGCTTTCTGCATCTAGTGTAGGTGAATCAGTCTGGAATACACTAGAGAAAAATTTTGCAAAGGCTTCAGAGGCTTGCCTGCCACTAAAGGTTTCATCCTTATAGGTGACGGTGGGCTCAAATCCACCCTTGGACCGCAAACCTGAAAGATGGCGCCAGAACTCTCGAGGATTCGTTTTAATATTGTTTTCAATATTCACGATATATGAGTTATAAGCATTTGAGACGCGTTGTTTTAGGTCAGCCCTTAAGTTGGAGAATAATTCATAAGCCTCCGCAGAACCTGACCGCTTCCAATTGCTATGAAGCTTGAGCTTGAGCTTCAATAATACCTTTGGTAAACCAGACTGGATATCGCGACACTCGTGTGCCACTTCGACACTTTTTCGGAATGCATATATCAAACATTTCGTAAATAATTCGATAAAAGCTCTGTGTACTCAAGCAGACATCGCTAAGACTATATAACTCATCCCATGATGCTTTTGATAGCATGTCAAATAATAAACTATAATTACATTTTTTGAAATTCCAGTCTCTACTGGGGTCAATATTACTGGACTCGATGTGGCTTGAATCTCGAGAACCACAAACGCTCATACATATGTCAAGAGGTGGATGATGAGGGTCAATTTTGACAATGGGTTCTGTAGCTCTGACACTAATATTAGCGTCCGTGCCTCTTCGGATAAGTACCACATCCAACATCCTACCATTAACATTAGGCACAACATTATATTCACATAAATTACAAAATGATATAAAATAGCAATAGTAATTGTTTATACTCGATGAGGCAGTGTATAGATTTAAATCACCGAAAATTAATACAAGTCCTTTTAAGTTATTTACAAAGCTTTCAACCTTACAAAACCGACGCAGTGCAATAGGTGCACGTGCACCTAAAAGTGCACCTCCACAGGGTGTAACTCGATCACGTCTTACTATATTCCAGTTGCCATTGACTACTTCAGTATCGGCGACAGAGCCATCCAAATAAGTTTCTGTTGCCGCCACCAAATTACCACCAAATACCACCAATCAACAACAATATAAACATTAAAGCAGGCAAAAACAGCATACATAAGTCACTTAAAATTGTACAAAGTATATAAAATAAGCAATATTAAACACTCGATCAGAGGAAATCAACAATCATAAAACACTTAAAATTACTAAATGAAAAAATTAAAAATGATTATGAAATATAAGGGGATACGTATGAAATTGCCGTTTTGTACTGATTTTTTTTTCTTCTATTTTAATCAAAATATCAAATACCATCCCTATCTATAAATTGCTGCCGTCTAATAAGAATGTCATCAATGCCTTTACGATAGAACTCTGGTGATCTAGATTCGACAAACTGTGTGAAAACATTTTGTACTGCCTCCTGGGAAGAAAACTTTTTATCACATAGAAAATGGTTCGAATCACCAAAAAATACGGAGGGTGACGAATGGTTTCTAATCGCAATTCCTGTAGAGTTAAAACGGTTTCTCGTGCTGTATGAGGTCTCGCGTTATCATGTTATCAAACAATACAAGCCCTACATTTTGCGGGGATTAATATATGAAGTGGTTCCTTAAAATTTGTTATTGGAACTTTCAAATCTTTGTTATGCTTTTTTCTGAATGCTGGAATATCCAATTTACGACAATTATATTATAATTTGAAAAAAAATTCAAATACGCCTATCAAAAAATATGTTAACTGATATATAGTTTTTGCATAATTCTTATTTCACTTTCATCTGTGTTCCAACTATTGTTATCAGTAACCCAAATTTTATAATTTTTAAGAAATGCGCTGGATTGATTGGTGATTTGAAGTTAAACCCGTCAGAATTGAAAGATTACGAGAACAATAGAATTTCATTCATAATACCGGCAGCTGCGGTTCCCCCAATATAATACCTAGCTAGTATGAATACATTTTGAATCTTGCATTTTAATAACACAATTGTATGTGTTATTAATACACAAAATTTTTGGATAACATATAAAAACCATTCGAAACAATTGACTAAATGTAATTTTAGCAATTATGATATTGAAATATAACATTGAAATAAATATATTGTTATCAAGAGAAACTCTTTTTTTGCTAACGGTACATTTAATATAAGGTAGTTATTTCTTTCAATCAAATTTATCGGGGGGAACTGAGATCGTGGGCAACTGACACGGGGGGAGTTGACATTGGGTGCGTATGCAACGAACCCGTTCTTGCACTTGCATAAATACAAGTTTATGTTGATAAGCAACAGTACTTGCATTTACATAAATACCAGTTTGGGTTGGTCAACATCAGGAAGTCCTTGCACTCGCATGAATACGATGTGCTGATTAACAGTTTGTGTTGTAAGCCTGCTGGCTCAATTTTGGTTAATAACTGCTATTCAATCCAAATAACTTCACAGGTTTGGTATAGGTGGGTATGAAAGTTTACCCTATTTGTCATTTTCTGATTCGGTATCACCGTTTTTAATATTTTATCGAAGGTAGCGTTAAAATCTGTGTACCTACCAACTGTTTTATAATGATTTCGAGGGCGTGTATCAAGCTTCTGGTAATTGCCTTCAGGCGGATAAAGCCTGGGTCACAGATGGGGTGATAGTTACTATGATAAAATAGGGTCTCTATGCGACCACCCTTCTCTCGATCGATTTGTCTGCCTCGGTAATGCGCACTCCTAGGGCGGAAGATACGATGTTATCGAAATGATTTTATAAGTGGCAAACATAATAAATTATGTTGCTTTGGGTATATCTGGGAACTTGAAGAGTACCTAGTTAGTTAGGAAGTATAAGTCTAGGGCCTATTAACAACTACTACATTAATTAAATAAATGATTCCACCAAATTTACCCCGGGGACGGGAATCGAAACCGCCGACGCTGACAAGTGCTAAATAGTAGCCGATAAAGCTTTACTTGAAGACATTTTTACCTAAATGTTGTTATTTTGTAGCATCTAGAAACTAACCTTAAGAAAATTATATGTCAATCTTGATCACATTATCTAAGGCCAAGATAAGTCCAAAACAAGTTTCCTTACAATTTTCACGATGGAAAAAATTGCATACCGTCAAACGTGGCAACTTTACCGCAATTTTGAGTATAAAGTGTAATGAATTTAAAATATGACGGATATTTGAAAACATAGAATCTTCCTAAAATGAACCATGCATAGATAGTTAGATTGAATTATGTTTGAACTTAAATAGTCCAAGGATGTAGGTTTTAGAAATACGATGCAACTAGGTAAAATTGACAGGTCAGTGGCATCTTTACCTACCGCTAGATTTCGAAGAAATTGACTAGTAATTTCAACAGAACGGTAAAAATGCCTTCCCAATACATGCAAACGGCAGTTTTTAGACAAATTGATAAGAAAACCATGAAATAAAGTGGCAATTCCAATAGGTAGGTAAAGTTGACACAGGTTTTTTCAACTTTCCATACAAACTGTTTGTATCGTTTAGGGTTGACAAAAATAAAAGAGATGAGGACACAAAATAAACAAGTAGTTTTATTAAAGTTTGTTTTAGATCATAATTCGTTAGATAGCTTCTTATTAGTAATTGTTGTGCCTATCTTACGGTTATCGTAAGGAGGATATAAAATTAAACAAAAAAGTTTTGTTTATGTTGGTTTTAGATCTAAAAGTTTGGTAGGTAGCTTCTTATTATAATTATAATTGCTGTGCCTAACTCATCTTACGTTTAAATTACATAGAATTTTAAAAATGTATGTCATCTTCATCATCCATCAGTACAAATGTATCAGGGTCTTCGTGTATCTGCAGCAATACTAATGATTTTACGATTGGACTTTCCGGCATAGTATCAATGTCCGGCACGTGTGGGGAGTGTAAACTTTATGCCATCTTTTTGATAATTTGTTTTGTAGTAACCTATGATATTTTAAGTCAGCATTTTAATAACGCCAATATATTACTTCCAGTATCCTCTAAGATAATACCGTACTAGTACTATAGTAGATAGTACCGTAATAAATTATGTTGAATACCTACAATTTCTCTTTACCCTAATCGAATTAATAATTTCTAAATAGTGGCAGCCCTAAGTATAGGCACTTTACCAAACCTATACTAGCATTACCTCGAAAAATGTTTCACAAAAACATAACAGTAAACAGCTTGTATTAATCTAATAACATTCCGAATGTTTTTTTACGTATCATCTTCAAATAACATTTACTTCTGAGCAAAAATTTTGGATTTACAGACATTTACACCTATTCCGATAAACCACAAACCAGCACTTTCACACACTTGAGCTGCAGCTGCCATATTATTTGATTTGGGCCATAGATGATCCTGCCAACTTACAAATATTTTAGTGTGGCTATTAATAATCTTGAAAATATACCAAACTTTTAAATTCAGTTTATATGTTCCTTTAATTGAGATATGTGTAAATTATTAACTGAAAGTGAACTAAGGTAAGGTTGATGTTGTCTTAGGTTTTCGCGATTGTTACACACAGTATTTAAACAACTTTAAACGGATTAGTGAGTCACCCCGTGACCACGATCACTGCAAAGTGTTTGAAACGTCGCGCGTCGGGATGAAATAAGGAAAAATATACGCGATTTAAACCGTTTAAAGTTGTTTAATTACTATAAGGTAAAGTTGTCTTGGAAAGGTCAAGTTACCACGTTTGACGGTAGTTGAATCTAAATTACGCATGTAACGTAAATATCTTAATTATTTACGTATGAATGTGTTTTAAAAAAACCAAACCTCTTGACTTGGTTTTGGTTTTTTATTAATATATGTTTGCATATATATTAATAAAAAACCAAAACCCTGTCAAGAGGGACAAGAAAAGTAACATTTTCGATTTACGTTCTTGTTTTGTGTTATTAAGCTTACTTTCGGATTTTACCTAATCTGATCCCAATTTCACCATCGCTGGCACTCTTTCACTCCTACGCAGTCCGATAGTGACATAATTTCAGTATTTGACAACGTACCGGGCGCTTTATAACGTGCATTTTGTGCTCTAGAAGTCTATATCATAATTGTATCTAACCATATTAGAAAATGTTGCAGCCATCAATAATTAATAAAAATAAAGCCATAAATGTGCCATAACAATTTTTTCAAACACTTATTACGTGTTTGAAAAATACTTAATCATCGTGTGATGTAGTCGCTACCTCCCTGATTTTTTGAAGCACATTTGCATGCAACCGTGTATCATATTTAAAAATGTTAAATATTTTTAAAGCATTACCTTGTAAATGTTACAAAGAGTTGTATAATGAAGCCAGTGAAAATACGAAAAATTTTTTTTTTTCTGAGTAAGAATTTTTCGAGTAAATAATTACTAATTAGGTAATAGCTAGCTATCTAGCAGATGTAAAATTCAAATGACTATAAAGTGATAGGTAAGTTAATAAGGTAACGTCAGCGTCAGTAATACGAACACCAAAAAATTATACATAGGTATATTCAGATTCAGATTGCTTCTCAATTGAAAATTTATCATATCAGGGCAGTTTTTATACTATTGTGAATAAATAAACATGTCAGTTGGCTATCTCGGTGGAAAGGTTGTCAGCTGTTGTCTTGAAGTATGTAATCCATGAGCCAGACAGGAGCATCATCGCCTTTTAAGAGTATCAGGTCACGTATTTGCCCTCGGTATGTTGGTAGATGTTATTTTCTATTACTTTCAGGGTCATACTTATTATCAGCTTACGAATTTACGGGAATGACGGAAGTATAGCTACCTAGTTATTCGACGCTCCACGTTTAACTAAAATATGTGCAGTACATGCATATTTTGTATAGCTAGAACAAAAAAAAACGATGCAATATGCAGGGTTATTGGTAAAATGCTAACAACCTCTTAGAACAAACATTTTGAGATATATTTTTTTTAATTTGAAAACAAACAAAAACTTTTTTTTAAATTTTATATTTTTTTTTTGTGTTTTAATGCCTACTGCAGCAAAGAGCACCCGCCGCGGCAACACTGGACTGCGCCTTGCTCCTTTGTATAGAGTATTGGATATTTACATCGAGCAAAGTAACAAAAAAAATTAATCTTGTAATATTTGTTAGGGCTCAACCCTAAGAGATTGTTAGCATATAACTAATAACCTTGTACCTATATTAAATAAAATTTACCTAAGTGAAATAAGTAGGTACTTATATTACAACTTCTTATTATTAGATATTATAACATTACCCAAAACATTAAAAATAAGAAGTAAACACAAGTGTTATAAAGTTATATCCACTGATATTTAAAGGCGCAGCACAATGGTAAAAGAGGTGTTGCCCTAAAACCTATTTCACCCTGTCATGTTGCAGTTGATGTGTGCGACGCCTCAGTTAAAAAGTCAAAACAGAATGTTGTATAAGGAGCAGTGAGGCCGGCAAAATTACGCCTCGCCGTGTACAAACATAATTACACAGTCATATGTACAACGAAACTACGCCTTGACTCGTCAGTCGAACTATTGCGGCGCGTGGAAGCAACACGTAAAAAACTTCGATATATTTGCTAGTCAAAATGCCGAATTGTGTTGTGAAAGGATGTATAAAACAAACTTCTAAACATAAAAATACTAGTAATACTACTAGTTATTTTTTAATAGTTGTGTTATGTGTTTTAACTGACTTCAAAAAAAAAGAGAAGGTTCTCAATTGAACTATATATATTTTTTTAAATACAGATATTGCGTCGTAGAATCAAAATCGGTTCAGTGGTTTAATTGCATATTTAAAAGATGGATTTCATTCATTCCGTGCATTTTCAACAGACTTCAAAAAGGACCACGTTTTCAATTCAGTTGTATTTTTTATTAATATAATTTATTTGATTAAATCTTTGTTACTTCGTAACTCCGTCATTTTATTTTTTGTTGGAAAGCTGATACCTTTAATTATGACTCATATAATTCATTTCATTGGTATGGATTTTCGGTTTCGAAGATATTAAAGTAGATGATGTTTTTTTCCGTTATATAAAAAAACATATTTCCATTGATTTTTTTTTGTTTTTAACGTTGTTGTGTATAGAGTTGAATTATAACCATATTATTATTGATATTACAAAGACAAATTTAAGTTCTCTCTTAACTGTTCATTCTTTACTGGTAAGTGTGTTTAATTATTTTTTTCATTTTCCGAATTGAGTCCAAAAATTAAACAAAATTGGATCGAAATCATTCGGAAAAGTAAGAAGGAACTATCATGGCAATATTTTAAAATCAGCGACTTGTATTTATTTATACCTATTTCTACCTCCAAGCAGCAATGTTCACATTCCTATATTCCGGTAAAATTACAGGCACATGAGACTTAACATATTTATGTCACAAGGTGATGGGCGCAGGCAGTTTGCCACTTGTGACGAACTGTATCGGCAGAGGTTACAGCTTAACACCAGGTGGGCTTTGTGCTTTTTTCCCCGATTGCATAAAAACCAGCCACTAATTAGTTACAAGAAATAAATGCATGTAAATTAAATACCCAGTAATGTTATTTCTGAAACACTTTTTCCATTCCCTTCCCCTACTTAACGACACTACTTTTACCGACACCTTACGTCGGAACCCTATTGTCGTATTAAAAGTAATTAATTACGTAATTAAATTGGTAACGTTATTTTTATAAGGTAATTTGATTATCATGGCAACACCGACACACGCACACATGTTTGGAAAACCGGCCTCACTTCTCTGTTCACAACAGTCTGTCTTGACTTTTAATTTGGTCTGAGTGCGACACTTGGTATAATAAAACTAATAAATGTTTCAAAAGTAGGTACTTACTAAAGTTAACGGAATTGTCTCACTTTATGATAAGGATTTTTTATATCTAATTATGTAACTTACGTAGGTAACAATATCAGTTTAGGTAAAAAAAATAATTCATTCAAATATGTTTTTTAAAACAAGTGATTGACTGTCATTTGATGTCCCGCGCCATAGTCCTTTTTATTCTGTGCTTACAGATATTTTTTATACAAAAAATGTACGTCTTCTCTCCACTCATATCCTAGGGGTATACTTTTAGAAATAGCGGGTTAAATATGATTGTTTTGTACTCAAGTACACGTAATTATATCAAACGGCTATCTATATCGTAAGTTTTTATTTATTTATACTATTAATTTTTTATACCTACAAGTTAAGAGCCATTTCACAAAATCACGCTACTGACGTTTAGGTAAATGCCAGCGCATCGCTTACACGAGCGAAAGAAGTGACGACGGAATAGCGTGACTGTGAGTAACTTATTTTGATATTTGCACTCATTAATAAATAAATGTAAGTTGTGATATAAAAAATTGTGTAATTGGCATGAGTAAACAATGATAATTTAGAGTCAAGTTAAATATTTTTTCCTGACCAAGAAAACAGAGTTAGTATCACAGTTAATTGAGATTAAATTAATTGGAGAATGCACTTTCTTCTGATATAATATCTGTTTGGAATTACACTTTATTTAACGCAATAAATCGTGTTAAAATGCTTATATCAGTCGTGGAAATTGGCGCAAGGTCTTTAATTTTTATTCCAGAATAATGATAAATTATCGATATTCTAGTACACTGTGTGTCAACAAGATTATATGCCTGATGTATAGATTTAAAAAAAAGTTAATTTGATGATATTTTATACAAGAGATAGAGCTCAGAAGATGTATGTGTACGTTAATTCGTAAAACAAGGTGTGGGAGATTGGTCACTACAAAAAAATTAAAGTAATATTTGTAAATGTGGTATACATTAACTGAAAAGGGAACAGATTATTCTATTTTTATCAATTATTCAACAATTTGTAGATCTTTCCGATGATAGTAAATTAAGTGCTTAAAATCTTCGATACACGCATCAAAATGTGAAATGCCTCTTAATTCTCAAATGTAACTGACAGTTTGATATAGCTTCCCTTTGTAGCCAATGTATGTTTATCTGGAAATGTTCTTGCTAAAAATTTGTAAAGCAAGCACATACTTAAGTTATTGGGTTAACAGAAATCGTGTTTATAAATCACACAGATAACGTAAGAAAGGTATCTCCTATCTATCACCTAGTGACATAATTATAATCTATAAAAATAACTTTGTCCACGAGAAATGAAAGTATATAATAATTACCTTATGCAAGTATTTAATAACCTTCATAATATACCTACTTAGTATTTTTTTTATTAAACATAAATAAATAATATTACACCGAGTGTATAATATTGTTAATTCATTATTATACACTTGTGTAACTTGTGATCGTATAGTTCACGAATACAAAACAGTTATGTATGCCTCATTTAAATTTTTACCGCTAAACTAAAACTCTTTCTGGTAAAACAACATCGGGAACCTCGGGCATAGATCCTCGGACTCGCACTCCTTATTATTGAATCCTCATTCTCGTACTCTCTAAATATTCTTACTAATCTATGCTCTACTTAGTTTATGTTTACCACAGATACAACATATTTTTTTAGTAGCTAAATGGAGACTTTTGTTATCTTTGTGTTTAGTGTTGTGCGTGAAATCGAATTCGAAGTCTCTTCAATTACTAGTGAGGAGTGGCTACAAAATAGAAAATTATAATCATACAAATTTGCAAAAACGCCCAACTTTTAAGTACTAAAAAGTACTTATTTTTTGGTAGATTTAATGGGGTTAGTATTTGTTTATAATTGAGGATGTGAGCAAGTTACCAACCTACCATCGTAAACGCAAAGCGACGCGATCTTTCTTTACCAGAACTACTTATGGCAGAAAGTCTTGCATTTACTTATTCTACTTCGATATAATGTATCTAGATGGCGCTTCAGCAAATTCATTAGTAGATAACACAGATGGCGTTATACGAGAAGAGACTTTCCAGCAACTAAAAAATACTCAAATTTATCAAGATAACAAAATACGAGTAGGTATCTAAGTGAAGAGCGTAAGTAGGTAAATGATAAGTATTTTCTATGCTATTAAAATACCATTTAAATATAATATTATATTACAAACATAAGCCTAGGTAAAGGGCCAAAAAAAAGTAGCCACCAACTAGTTTTGTTTCGTGAACTTATCATAAATATGAAAGGATTGCGACTTAATAGGTATAATATTAGCGCAAGTAATGTTTTAAAACAATTTCTTGTTGGTTAGGGCTACGTATTTATTTATAGCTAAATATATATAGATGACAATAACATGTAATAATTGTCAGTAAGTCTTTAAAGCTTTCTGTTATTATGATTAGGTATTTAACGGCTCAAAATTGATAGAATAATGTTGTAAAAAGAAAGTGTACATATTTAATTCTTAGAATAATTGAACATATTTAATTCTTGGAATTTTGTTCAGTCTTGTCGACCAAAACTATTAATTGTACCTACAAATAAAGTTAGATCAGGTGCTCCAAAACAATTGAAAATAATCACCTTTTCTTCTCTCAATGTAGTTTGGGTTGGCGCATGGCGGAAACATTGAAATGTGCATGCCTGTTTACCAAGTTATTGTATTAGTCGTTCTATCTCGATATTTATTTGATGCTAGAAAGAGAAAGAAATAGTAGCAGTAATAATAATCGCGCTAACACTAATTTCGTCCCTCGTGCCCTTTCGTGCCGTTCTTGGCAACCGGTTTTCTTTGTGGAACGGTGTTAAACCGAATCAACCAATGAAGAGTTTTGAGTTTCCAACGGGCGTACCATTGGTGATAGAAGAGAAAGGGAAGGAGCGAGCACTATGTGGGGGACGAGGGGAAGTGCGGGGGATGGGTGCGGCGCGCTTTGGGCCGGTGGGGCCGGTAGTTAGCGCGACACACAAGTTAGACAGTCGTGTTTCGCCATTCGTATAGAAGGTTATTGTCACAATGACACGGGCACCGGACTATCGATAAAGTGTGTTTGTATGTCGTTTTCGTCGATAATAAGTGTTGTGTTTACTTTCACCCGTGCGAATGTCTCGATCCTTACATTTTTGTTTGTATTTTCATTTAATCACTGCCGCATGGGACGGCGCTTACGTTTCAGTTAACCTTTTATTTTGAAAGATGGAACGTTGTTCTTATGGTTTTTACACCAAAAGGTATTTTATGTTCTTTTTTACTTTAAAGTTGCGATCTGTTGTGGCTGAGTGCACCGCGTGTGGCTAAACAAAGTGAATTGTGTAATAAGTGCGTACAGCAATGGGTGTTATTATAATGCTAGCGCAAGCACTATAGTGTAGTACTACTGTACGATTCTTCTGCTGATGAGGATGAAATCAGTAGTAGATATCGCTTTACTATTGTCATCAGCTTATTATATTATGATTTGTAAAGAAAATCTAAGTTACAAAGTGCATAAATTTTGAATGTAGTCAGTATTATTATTGCAAGGCTTCGGGGAAAAGCTGACAATGTAAAGGCTCTCGCACTTGAGGGTCGACAGTCGAGGGGAAGGAGAGCGCCGTCTGTCTGCACACATGCAGAACCGGTTCGCGTTCTGACTCCCCTAGTGGGTTTTCTACATCTCTTTCAGTCATGCCACACGCGATCGCATAGCGCCCTCTTGCTCGCACGGTTTCATTATTTTTTGCTTCCCCTTGTGAAATAATGCTGGACGAGACGTTTTTTAGGTATATCTGTCCCTAAATAGAGGTATACTGTATAACTATATAATTTAGACGTCTGAAAGAGACGGTAAGTACCTTCTCAGAGAGTAAAAATATAGCATGCCTCTTTTGTGGAAAACAAACTTTTAATTTGGCAAATTTATGCATCTCTTCATGCTTACCTTGAAGCATAGAAAGTAAGGATACTTATCTCTTATGTATATTCTTGCTCTGTTGAATACAATTTTAATTTTAAATTCCGAGAGAACCGTGTTCACTTGTGAAAAAGTTTTGAAGTGGGTAGGTAAGGTATACGTAGGAACATACATACTTATTATGTACTTAATTATGAGTCTTAAACAACTCTACGTCCCAGGATGATGGGTGCAGTGCAGTGCGTCATGTATGACGAAATGCATATTTTATAGAAAGAGTTTACCGCTTAACACTAATGGGGCTTGTGCTTGCTCAGTAACCTTGTCACATATAAAAGCTACAGTGGATTAGAAAAAGTTTAAAGGGTTAATAATTGCAAATAGTTTAAACCTTTTAAAGAACGTGTCCCTAACCGTAGCTTTATCATAAAAAAGACGATATCGAGTAGATTACCTAGTTCATAAGTCTCAATTCTCGAACCACGAGTTTTCTCAACATTATTTGCTACATTCTTGACAGTAACTCAGCAGGTAGGTAGGTACTTAAAGTGTGTAGGTACACTAAGATTTTATAATTATGAATATCGTGGGACTTCCTGTATTGTACGTAGGTAAGTAAATGTAACTAAGCAATAGTAACATTTTGTCTTCAAACACAAATAAGTTTATTTTCTGCCGATAGAGGCGATCCAAGTTAACGAGTTGAACACATAAAACTGCTGTTGGCTACGTCTAGATCCCAATACTGACGACCATGTCGCAAACTTTTACAGACATTCGAATTATGACACATTACATTACAGATATGATTTGTGCAGTGTCAAAAATTTAATACACTATCAAATATTTTTGAACAATCAAAATGTCAGCTTATCGGCGTATTTGAATAACATTCTATTTTGCTATTGTATCTATAATATCGATTTGTTTTGCTAACTTTAGTCTATGGTCATATTACTTTCACAATAACACGAACTATACCTACATTAACCGCAGGTAAAGTGGGTAGGTACACACCTACCCACATCACCTGTAGTTAATTTCAAATTAAGACACGGATATAGCCTACTCACATTTGAGCCCTAAGAGATGAAAGCATCTTACATTAACTATAGGTAAAATGCGTAGGCACCCACCCACTTTACCTGTAGTTAATGTTAAATTAATACAAGGATATAGCCTACTAAACTATATAACCCACGCACATTTAAACTCTAAGAGCTGAAGGTATCTTACTAAGACATTGACAAATGCTGAAATTCTATCCCTATTGGACCGCTAGGTAAAGAAAGATAGGCAGCGATAGTGAAACCGCGTCAAATTTGTCTAAAAAACGAAAGAAAGCATGTAGGTATAACACAAAATCAGTGTCTTAAATCGAAAAAAATAACTATACTTGGCCCTCATGTTATGACATAAAGTTTCAGTCAGCACACATTTTATTGTCATATTTTTACATAAATATGTATAGTTATGATATGAATAATGATGATATTTACGTTACAAACGTAATTTACAATTATATTCTATGGATTTTTTTAAGGAAACCAGTTTTGGAATTAAATTGGCCTTAAAGTATGTGAAGAAGATTAACAAACTTGCTACAAATTAGATATATTTTGCTAAAAATCTGATCATATTATATTTAGCACTTGTCAGCGTCTTAACATGGTACTTTGTTTTGTATGTATTTTCAGATTCCACAAAAACTCATTGTTGGCATGCGTTTGTAATCTACGCAGCAAACTGGTTGTATTTCTTTAAATAATACTTATTAGTTATGATTAATTAAGGTTGACTTGATGAATCAGTGCAATCTATTTAATGGATTTACCGTTAAGTTGTCGACCCTGCTAGAGGGTGCCGGAGGAGGTGCTTGACCATACTAATCTACTTTGATTACTAAAAATGTTTATTAGGTATGTAGATTTTTGAAAACCCTAGGTTGGTTACAGGCAATTACAGGAAATTACAGGCACATGAGACTTAACAACTATGTCTCAAGGTGAAAGGCGCAGTGCAAGTTCGTGACTTGTGACGAAATGCATCTGTTATAGGCAGAAGATACCGCTTAACATCAGGTGGGCCTCGAGCTTGTTCCGTCACAATACATAAAAAGAAGGTCTTTGTTACCTGCTCTATTACAATTATCTCGAGTTTTTGTTATTTTATGCATCATTCCACGGATTTGATCTAAATTCAGTAGTGGCTTAGCAGCTAGGAATAAATAAAGAATTTTCTTTTTGAATTCAATGAATTTTGTTTCTGGCCTGTTTATTTGTTTGGAGTTGTACAAATGAGGATATATATATGTATGTAGCAAGTTCTTAGAAAATAGATACCTGCCTATTTTCTGAGAACAATACCTGCTACCATTAGCAGCTGCTGATATAGTAGAAAACGAACATAAAAACGATGCTTGAGGCAGGGAAGAGTGTTGTCAAAGAATAGTCCATATTATGTTTTTTTGTAAAACTGTCGAGTTTTGTAGTGCTGGTGAAGATAGCGACAAATTAAGCCATATTGTTTTTATTAACGTCATAATCAACATTTTTTATTTTTTCACAACATTTGTGAAAACACTAAATTTTCAAAACAACACTTATCGCGTTCTTCAGGAAAGTTCAATAGTTTCGGAAATAAGATTGACAGCTGTCATTCGAAATGATGATCCTTCTGATATGTGTCACTTCTGTGAACTTACTACTTCATAATCTAGGATATAAAGGTTCCGGAAATTAAGCACATTTTAGTTTGACATCAGCCATCTAAAAACACAAGCGAAAAAAAATACGTAATTCACTATCACTTTTATAGTAGTCACGCACAAATACATATAAAATCAAAACTGTTTGCCAGCTGTCGGATACAATATTTGTTTTAAATCAATAGAAAACAACCATATTTATGTCAGGTTACACACAATTATTACAATTTCAGATGCTAAGAAAATATACGTCAATGTATTCAATCTGCAGGCAGGCATAGGTATAATAATATTTATGACTGGATTACTTATATCAATAAATTCACATATAAATTAGGCTTATTTTCACCTTTCTACTGTAGTTGCAGCTTCCTATTGAACTTGCGAAAATCCTCTTTAAATAATTCGCGTCCAAGATATAGTTTTTCAATTCAAGATAATTTCGGCACTACTTCGTTTCAAAATCCAAGGCATGGATTGCTGATGAGGATTTGGGGACTAAGTAGTAAAAATAAATCCATAGAATTTTTATAAAATACAATTGTATTCGTCGGATTTGACTTTTTTGTTGTACTCGTAAATATATCGTAATACAAAATCACATATTAAGCGAACATAACACAATTCACCAACAGGAACTGTACCAAACAAACTTGATTTAAAGTAATGAGGGATAACTGCGAGAAAAGTACTCTTGACTCATGTTCTAATTTCACCTCTGCGGGTAACAATATGAATTATAAAAAAAAGTTACGATACGGCTATTGTTAAACTAGTAGAACACAAGATATTAAAAGCGCGCCATGCATCCTCATTTCCAAATGAAGCTTATAGTTTTTTACCACAACCGTTTTTCCCCATACCCATTAAGCCAGCTCGAAGCTGTAATCAGAGTCCGAGGAACAAAACCAGTTCTAGCTTAGCCTGAACAACATCTTCGACCACATCATCACTTACCATCAAGTGAGATAGTGGTCAAAGGCTAACCTATCAGGAATAAAAATAAAAAAAAGAACTTATTAAAATTTAATTAAGGCGTAGAGCATACCTTAAATTAATGGTCAGTCAAATTGCTTTTTTCTGGTTTTTATCATTATTTTTTTAAGTTAAATACATTACTCATCTATAATAAACTGTATAGCATCAAAGAAGTTTATGAAAATTTGTTATATATCATAAACTTTTTAAACCGACTTCAAAAATAGGAGGAGGTTCTTAATTCGTCTGTATTTTGTTTTGTTTGTTACCTCAGAAGTTATTACTGGATGAACCGATTTTGATGTTTATTTTTTTTTTAAAGCTCATGCTTGTCGTTTGGTCCTATTTAAATTTAATCAAAACCTGTCAAGCCGTTTTTGAGTTACACTCTAATAACTAAAAGGTTTTTTCCCCTCTTGATGATATAGTCATTGCCAATGAATGACAATCGGTCCCGTAAGTAGCAAGGGACACTAAAAAGAGTTTTTCGATACTGATTTCAGCATATCGATGCTGAGTGTTAAATAACTTTTCGAAGTTGGTGCCGCATGGCACATTGTGATAGTAGGTACTTTTGGATTACCATGATACCGAAATCAAAAAGTTATTTCATACTTTTCAGTTTTAAAGTTGGTTCCATTTTTCGTTTTTTTTTATCTCGAACTTCTATTGTACGTAAGAAATTGCAATTTCAAAAGTGTGGTGCAAAGTTTTGAAGGCTAGTGTAATAATCTCGTACTGGGAATAACTTGCGAAAGACCACCTTTGAGAGTATTTGATAATAAACCAAGCAATGCAAAGACTTTGCGGTAAGTTAGAGGGCCTGAGCAATTGAAGCTATATATGTTTGTCCTACGATGACTTTCGATCGCTTGATCATATTTTCACATAATTCAGTAGGAAGGTCATGTTTGTTTATAGATAAATGAACTAAATTTAAATCTCTGCAATGGTTCACCACAACTAATATAGGTAGTCTAAAATGTAGAACATATTATACCTACTTAATGTTTACTTTCTAGTGGAAGTTATGTAAAACCAATTATTAACCTTGCTCAAGTTAACTCTCGATTGAGAATGCAATAGTCTACCTGGGAATTGAAATTAATTCAACTTTACAGTGAAATCCTCGAATACCTGCATGATCTATGCGGTGGACTTAGTTATCCTGCATATTATGCAGTTCAACAGATAGGACAGTAAAAAGATGTAGCTCGCATATTTTATTTTGAGCAATTCATCAGCATTAGACCAATTGGGGTATTGTTGTCGCGAGCTGCAGTTGAGCTAGAGATCCTCTTTGTCTTACAAAAGCGTGTAATCCATGGTATGTGTAAAATAGATGAGGTTTTTTTTATACGAAGATAATATTGACTATACTGCGTTTAATTATTGACTACGTTATGTATGGTTGTAAAAACTGAAATGAAACAACGACAACGACAATCCTATGAAGAAAATTAATATATCTGTGCCAAGACTGCCAAGCTTTTCTATTAGAAAAAAAAACACATAAAACTCTCTGAATTATCAAATAAAATTATGCTGATATATAACGCCTGCATAATGATAATGAAGGAAGATATTAAGAATCCCTGCTAGCGTGTATGGAAGGACAGGGTAGGTATAAGAAAAATGTCCGTCTGAGGTGCGTACACTACTTCACAGAACGAAAAAACACAGGAACGAATTTGCTATTAAAGTTGCAGTTACATCTGCGACTAAGTTCCGCAAGTTACAACACTTGAATTTACGCTGGTTTTATTATCCATAGCATATATGAGGAAATCAAAATGAATGTGTTTTTTTTTTATTTGGAGTTTCTAGATGACACTATTTTAAATTTAGTCAGTCGATATTCTGTCAATCGGTGATTTTATATCTATCTGATAATTGAAAAATCGGACTTAAGTCGATTTATATAGTATTGTTAAATAATATTTATGTGGCATATAAATAGTTCCAATCTTGAAAATCGGTTTATTTGAGTGATCTAAAAATCCATTAAGGCAAAATAAAGTACCGAATGATCAGCAAGCCGCTGGTCACATACTCCCGTTATTAGTGTGTTGTCAGTCTGATATTTTATATCTGATGATTGAAAAACTGGACCTAACTAGATTATTTTTACTATGAACACAAATATATCTGTAACAAAAAATAGTTTTTGTCTTGAGAATTAGGTTTCTTTGAATGTTAGTAAAAAAAAATATGGACAAAATAAAGCGCCATATGAGCAGCATACCGATCACGTACTCGCGTTAGTAGGGTGTTGTGCGCACAATGTCTTTGCACCCTTATTAGGCTTATTATGGACATGATCTGTTTAGAAAGGCTGCTTTCAGGAAGGCGACTAGCCATTAAACCGTTATATTATCATTTTTACAGTAATAATGTACCTACATTATAGTCAATCTGGCAACTAATGAATGATTTTGCATTTCTGGCTCTCAAAGACAGCTCTTGGAACACACCGTTAGGTACTGGGTGACAGATTTTCAACTTGAGGATTGTAGTTAGCCAGGCGGGCATAAGGGCCTATCACTGTTCGGTGAAGCTCAAGCTCGCAGTAGGTTTTATTGGTCGCGGTTAGGTATGCCTATTTGAATTGCCTACTACGTATTTTCCAATACCAAGCTACTTTCTTAAATATTCAGTAATCTATATTTATCATTATTGTCGTACATTCGGTTTTGATACAATTTTATTTGTAGTTTTTCATGATATTTAAAAATCATATTGAATGTCGTAAGTTGTCTAGGGAGTCATTGCACTATTATTTCCTTAATTTTAGTGGTTTGAATCATATATCTTACAATTTTCATTTTCTTTATTTCGATCTTATAGAATATGCTAAATTAACTACACCATTTACGATAATTTATCATAATCAAATAAAAATAAATTAGATAAATAATTATAAGTTCAGTTTTTCAGTCAACAGATTATAAATCATAATTTTAAATAAACATACAATAAAACATTTGTCAATAATAATTATATAATTTACACATTATAATTATGCAATTTAAAAACGTAGACTCAACGTACTCAGACCGTTCACAATAGATTAAAAATATAGACAACAGTTCCATCCATCCATCTACAAACAAATCACAATTAGGATTTTGACGATATTCGTTGCGTACATACTTCTTGTATAATAATATTTAATTTTATTGTATTTTATTATTTTTTATAACTATAACATTCTGCGTGTAAAAAATAAATTGTTAACTTACATTATGAGGCGTCACTAAAACTTATTATATATATTTAAAAAAATACTAAAAAGGTTATATAGCTGAAGTTATTTGGATAGTTTTATGATTTATATTACATATTTTTAGTAAAAATCAAATGGTAAAATTCAGAAAGTACTCATTAAGGAATCGAGAGTGACATATAGAATTTCCCATATCATTCCCCATCCAAGCTCGTGATAAGAAACTAATTTTGATATAGTAATTTGCTAGCATTAGGTAATTACCTATGTGATTTTATGAACCTTTAGTAAATGCTTACAAAGGTAAACCGATAATGTTAAACATAGAAAGTAGTGTCTACAATCTACCTACTTACAGTCAAGTATAATTAAATAGTATTCACACTCAACCTTCAAGAATGTTATAGTTATATTTCCATGTTAATGTATTTTAACAAAATATCGATATCGATAAAATTACTCATTCATTACGTCGCATCCCTAAAAACCTCTTGGTGAGCCTTAGCCAATTAGAACGCAGTTCGATAAGAGAAAAATTGTCTGTTTCGTACAAACCAAATAGAATTGATTGTCTTTGGACATAGAACATAATTATAATAATACTACGTACTTTGGGCTAAATTCTCAAAGCTTCAAAATTCTATGTCGACTCTTGTGTGTTGTTATCATGGAAGTAATAAGTACTACGTACAACAGGAATGAGCTCGATCTGTGCATCATGCAGCTAAAATAAAGAAAATAAAACCTTATAGTACGGTTATAAGAAACTTGTTGCGCGCAAAATAAAAATGAAGTCGAGTGAGAAGGCTACCACTGAACCCTGTGTCTCGTTCTAACAGTGACCTAGAGTTGCCAGAGCTAAGTCGATTTCAATCCTTTCGTTGTTTGTCGAAAAATATGCGATTGATGTAATGTAATGAAGTAAAAACATTTACTTCAAAAATGTTTCTAAACCTAAATAATAATTTTGTACCAACATGTTAAAGCAATATTATTTGTTGCTACGTGTAAAGCCATACTAACGCAAAAATTTTGCGATTGGCGTATAGATTTTCTTTAATTGGTATGAAATACGGACACCGGACTTGACAACCCCACATGAAATTGCCGACTCGGACGTTAATAACGAAGTGTTTTTTGATTTCGTGATATTTTTAAAGAATTTTCGTAAAAATGCGGAGAATTTGTGTCGTGGAGGCTTGCGGTAGCGAGTATTATCCTAATTGTGGTTTAACTTTTCACAGGTAATAGTTTTAAACATCGTTTGTTAGTCAGGAATTACGGTGACCATGTATGATTATCCAATTCTAGTTCAAGAACAAATAAATTAAATACATAATATGTATATTTTATTCCCTTCTCTATTAAAATGACTTGTTTCAATTTAAGATTTCCTAAAGATTCTAATGTTAGTTTAACTCATAATGCAAAATTAGAAACGATGAAACATAAGGAATAAGCTTGGTTTTGCGGCAGAAACTTCACAAGACTGTTTTATTTAACAATATCTGATGTAGAATTACACTTAAATGTAAACTTAACTGTTTTTTCTTACCTAATTAATGAAATATACCACAATAGGTAGTTTATCGTAATTATATCTCAGTCCAACTGCATGTCGTGTACCACAAGGACCAGTAGGTAAGTACCTACCTATATGACGCGCGTGTGAAAATCAAGCAAACACAGGAAATCTACAGTGCCGCCTCAAAGGGCAAGTTTATCATTAGCATCTTCGATTAAAATCCACCTGAAGCAATGATCTGCTGACGTCAGATCACAAATTATTTTTTATAATAAAAGTATTGTCCTTAAATCATATTTCAATATTGTCACCATTGCCAGAGAGGGATAAGAGGTACAGTTACTGAGCTCTCGTTCGGCTTCAATTTTGCGACAATAGCTCATTACTGTTGTACGTAGTATTTATTACTTCCATGGTTGTTATATAATGATAAAATAGTCAAAAACAGTGATGTCATCATAGGCATTGGATAGCCTGAACAGTATCCTTGAACACTTTTCACTAAATATCAGGTGAGACCACAGACAGGAGAAAGCAATTTACCTATATCTCTTTATAGAATGAATGTGCCGGCTAAGGTTGCCAGATCAAGGTATATTAATTCCTGGACATTTCTGGAGTTCGAAAGGGAGTCGGTACTTTGACCTCAAGATCAAATCTAAATAAATCTGTAGTTGAACTGACAAAATATTATATGTATATATATAAATATTTAGTAAAATTTCGTGTTTTATACCTAGATAAAAATAAATGGCTATTATTGTTACACATATTTACTTGACACAGAGATATTTGGCCTCGATGAGTTAATATAACATAAAATTAAACTTAATACAAAATTGAGCCACTGTTTAAGACTAACTTTAACTAATTATGATACTTTGGATGAACATTAAAAGAAAAACTTTATATAAGCCTTTTAACTTTGAAACCACACACACGGCTGGCATGCGACTTGCGTAGCATAGTATTTGGTGTCCGTATGTTTGTGAAATACCTAAAACTATTGAATTCCGGGACAATGGAGCGAAATTACTCGACACAGGTCAAAACACCCCATTCCGGGACTATCCCGGATTTCCCGGACGTCTGGCAACCTTAGTGCCGGTCCAGGTGGGTCGAATCAGTACTTCAGTACTAATATTATAAATGCGAAAGTAACTCTGTCTGTCTGTCTGTCTGTCTGTCTGTTACGCTTTCACGCCAAAACTACTGGACCGATTTGAATGAAATTTGGTATGGAGATAGTTTGAGACCCGGGAAAAAACATAGGATAGTTTTTATCCGACTGCGCAAAAAGAGGTTAATGTTTTCGCGCGATAACCGACATACGCGCGGGCGGAGCCGCGCCCGGAAAGCTAGTATTAAAATATTATAAATCTATTTGATTACAAATTATAGACTGATTTAATAACAACTAGTCCTATTAATTTCCACTAAATCAAATTTTCATTCGTAATGTAATGATTAAACACTGCGATTAGTTGTAGCACCACCACCACCTGCATTCTGTATCATGCATGGGGTGGACACAGTTAGCCAAATTTATGATTAACGCGTTAAGATGATCTTAACAAATTATGAATAACGAAATATTATTTTAACGACTAGATATCTGTGTTAGTAGTTAACTCTCTATAAACTTAAAAGTACAGTTTAAGGTTGGAATAGTCTTAGATACTGCCAATAATCTAATAAAACTCGTGATAAGCCGAATAACATCGTCTAAATAAATTAACAAACACTACACAAATCCCGATCTTATTCCAATTTCAGTATGTATAGCCATAAAATAACCAATAGTATTATATAATATGTACTATGCTAATAGTAAGTAAAATAGCATTCAATCTATTTAAGACTAGCTTTCCGGGCGCGGCTCTGCGCGTATGTCGGTTATCGCGCAAAACACATTAACCTCTTTTTGCGCAGTTGGATAAAAACTATCCTATATTATTTCCCGGTTCGCAAATTATTGCCATACCAAATTTCATTCAAATCGGTCCAGTAGTTTTGGCGTGAAAGCGTAACAGACAGACAGACAGAGTTACTTTCTCATCAGTACTACTAATATTATAAATACGAAAGTAGTACGATACGAAAGTAAGTCTGTCTGTTACGCTTTCACGCCAAAACTACTGGACCGATTTGAATGAAATTTGGTATGGAAATAGTTTGAGACCCGGGAAAAAACATAGGATAGTTTATATCCAACTGCGCAAAAAGAGGTTAATGTTTTTGCGCGATAACCGACGTACGCGCGGGCGGAGCCGCGCCCGGGAAGCTAGTTTGTAATATTAGTACTGATTACCACGATTTGTTTGATGTGATGTGAATCCAATCTCCTTGCGACGTGAAATAGGAAAACTTTTCAAATTTCATTATTGATAATTGTGCTAGTTACGTGTTTTTGACTCATACCATATAAATTTTTACTTCATAAAAAGGATTTGTCTTTAGAGTTTATACTCTAAAGAAGCGACGACGAGACGTCGCACTTTGTAGTTACATTATTGTAACTACAAAGTGCGACGTCTCGTCGTCGCCGCTTTGCTGGAATAGTTGTAATAAATTAATAGTTATCATATATTTCAACCATGTCATATACACTTACTACTAGCCCGTTATCTGTGGTTATAGAACTATTATACCTACGATAAAGATCGACAAAGAACACTAATATATATTGTAATATATTAGGAGTCATAATTATGACTAAATATTTTTTATACCTAGTTATTGATTATTAAAATACAGCAAGCCGATTGCGACAGACAAGGATTTAAGCAGCTGATTTGGGACAATGGTAAAATGCAAGAGTCCAAAACTAATTATAAATAATATCATTAATAAACCTTATTGAGGAGGTTCCGTAAAATAAAAAAACGGTTTTGTATTGAATGTGAGAGGCGCACTTAAACAAGGCGCTGCAGGAGACGCACGTGCCGCTCCGGTGCGCGTTCTATCACCGCACCAGGCGCACCGAACTGCCGCTACTATACCAGCCGTTACCGGTAACCGGTCTTGGACAGAAAGTATGTATACGAATGGCGCGCCGCGCCTACTACGCCGCCGCACCACTCGCATCGAACGCGGCGAATGAAATGACGTCAACCGCGTAGGAACGCCATTGGCATCCGTTTATTTACAGCATTTTACTGAAATATGAGTTGTTCGGCGTGATAGGTGCGCGTCGTTGCGGACAATCCCTGCAAAGAATTATAAAATTCGATAACTCCGGTGCGTGCGATTAAGTGCGCGAGACATGTTCGCTTCTAAACAACATACACTTTTTCGGCATGAGATAATATATAGAGCATATACGTATGTTCTTCCACACAGTCATTTTACACCGATTGAGATCGCTTATTTAATACTAGAAAGAGAAAACTAATATGTATGGGTATCAGCATATGAATACTTCCTCCTAGTTATTAGAACAGAATAAAAATCAGTGACCTAGTCAGTAATATAATACTAATTTGACGGGAACGCCCCCCTGTTAAGTTTTGTCAGTGACAGTAATGACAATGACATTTGACATAAGATATGATATTCTTTAGAGCGTTCGGTTTTAGGCGATAGCCTTTTTTCGCAGTTTCAAAAACGGCGTTTGTTTGTATCGTATCTAAGCGTTCGGAAAGCAATTTCAATAATTTTGTTCTCACCCATTTTGGCCGTATTCCACTTGACGCCAATGACGTTATTTTCGATGATTTTGACCACATTTTGCGTCTATTGTACATTTAACTACATACATTTATTATAACCATAGACACAAAATGTGGTCAAAATTATCGAAAATAACGTTATTGGCATCAAGTGGACTACGGCATATGTACCCCAAATCTTACGACAGACATTAAAAATAGATGTCATTCACAATCAGAGAGTTGAAATATCAATATTAACATTCTACCATATTACGAACTTCAACTGCCAAACTCAAAAAAAAGAAAAAAAATTCGACCTGAGACAAAAATAGTATAACGCGACAAAGCTCTCGAAAAGAGTAAGAAAACGGTCGAAACGCTATTTTAGCCTAGAACGTCCCAAAACGTACGCCTAATTATATCAACAAATTTATCATGCTTTTACAAAATTACAAATTTACGAGAGAAAAAATTACAGTCATGTGCGGTATTCGAACCCGCGTCCATCCACTCCTTTAGCCACCTCTCTCGTAAATTTGTAATTTTGTAATGTAATTCGCCTAGCAGGCGTCATTGCAAACTTAACAATATTAAAAATTATCATGCTTTCGTTGGTGTTATTTTTGCTACCAGTAGGCTATACGAATGCCTTACTAGTTACTTGTCACTTAAAGTTTATTCAGCTAAAGTAGTTTGATCAGTTGGAAGTCGAAGTTTCTCTCAGTTCGCTCATACTATTATCAAATTCAATCTATGCTATTTTTTTAAGTGGTGAAAAACGTAGTATTACTTTACTTGCTCAATGGAATGGGGTTATTATTCATTTTATCTATTCTTATCATGTGTTGTGTTATGGAGTTTCGTTCGCTCTTCTACCCAGGGCAGAGACATCATTTCGTCTTCGACCTACCCCAACAGTGTTGGATACTTACGTTGTTCATATTACCATATTATCTTTTGTAGTTTATCTGAAATTTTCATTGATTTTAAGTTAAAATATTAAAACCTAACAAAAAGCACACCTTGCCACCCTGACCTTTCGTGTATCTCCAAGTTATTAATTTATGTATATACTTTAGTATCTTCTGGGCTATTATTCAGCCTGGCTGTGTTATCCTGTAATAAAAATTTAAACCCACACCCTAACTACCCTGTACATGCTAATATTTTATGACACCTCTGACTGTGAATTTCGAAAATATGATAAGTATTTTTTGTTATAACTAGTTATAAAATTAGAAAGTTTATGTTGTGTATTTTTTTTTATAATTATAAAATTAGAAAGTTTGTTGCGAAGAGGGCTTTGAACTCACACCTGGGTTGCAAGTTAAACTGCCTTTTGCAACAAATGGGCCTGGCAAAACCCGCACCATGAATCCCTGAATTATATGATATTTTTCTAATCCACATTTATGTTGCTATAATTTTATTATAAGACTCATTATAATCCCAGCTCTTACCATACTTAACAAAATACTGTTTAGCTAAATTTGAACACTTAAGAAAGGAAATCTATGATAATCTAAACAATTTTATAAATATCTATATAGTTCAAAATGATTTTAAATTTTACCCGTAACTTGAATCGGTTAATTTTGTACGCCTTATACTGGCCATTCTGTCATCAAGTATTTATCAATAATTTCAAGTTATTATCAATAATTATTTTAACATATTCTTGAAGTCTACAGAATAATTGTAAGTAAATAGTAGATATACAACTTCTAACCTAAAGAAGTACCAGAGAAATTCAAGTAAGTACCTAAAAATTGTCAAACTTGAGTCTAACATTGTAATTTTGAAAAGGACCTTATTACTTGTGAGCAATCCAAATGCATTGCAAGACAGTGCTTTATTAAGATTTTAATATGACATCTATTTCTTGAACTATTGTAAGTGCATTATACTTGGTAAAAAATAATTGTTTCTAAGTTATTTATTAATTAACTAGTAATGAGCCCTGAACTAAAACCTCAAGAAGAAGGTACTTCTTGAGGTTTTTACACATTTTGTTTTTAATGAAATCAGGCAAACTTTAAATAGGTTCACCATACTTTAAATAGGAAGTATGACAATAAAGCTATAATGTTCCTTCTTAAACATTCCTATATCACATATCTGAACGGGTATGCAGTGAAGCGAGGATCTTTATCATATCATATAAGGGGTATTTAACAAAAAATTCAAAATTTATAACTTTAATCATATAAAAAAGCAGTTATTGTGACATAGCTGTAATAGTTAGACTTATAATATTGCGGACATTTTTATAGATATTGATATTTTCTATAAAATTGTAGCCCATCACATTGCTCTATTTTCAATAATTTCCTAAATATAATGATTATTTTTCACACTTTAAGTTACATTATCAAAGTTTTCATATGGATCCTTAACTTTCTTGAAAATTTTCTGTAACATATGTTCATAAGGGATAATGTTGGATTCTCATGGTGTAAGAATTTTTCTTTCAATGCAAACAAACCAATAATCAAACCTTTCCTCTTTATTACATTAGTTTAGAATTTAGATAATCAATACCAAAAATCTTTATTTCTAATTGAAAATTATGAGTAGTTACAGCAAAATCAACAATGAACATCGCTCATTATCAGTAAGGCTGCATATGTTGGTTCATGATGACACTTAGATAATATCCTATATTATTTTTATTTCGAATCAATATTCATTAAATATTATCAAAAATTATGGTGAATCTGAATATTATTGACAAGTTACTTCACACTTAAGTGTTGAAGTCAATTCCAATTTTCGGTACAAAGAAATTTCATCCTTCTTAGTGTCCCTTTCTACTAACTGGATCGATTGTCATTCATTGGCTATGACTATATCATCAAGATAGGAAAAAACGTTTCAGTTATTGGAGTGTAACTCAAAAACGGTTTGACCGATTTTGATGAAATTTAAATGGCACCACACAACAAGCATCAGCTTTCAAATATAAAAGAATCTTCAAAATCGGTATACCCTGTAAATAGTTCTGATGTAACAAACATAAAAAAATAAAATAAAATAGACAAATTGAGAACTTCCTCCTTTTTTTGAAGTCGGTTGAAAATACCATATGATACCCAATGCAATATGATCAATTGCCTATTTATCGTGTCACATCATAATACCATACAAGGTATAGTGATTAATGTAATAGTTCTTAAAGTCTTTAACCAGATCAGAGGATTCACGGTTGGACATAGCTCTATTATTCTGTTTAACAGATCCAGCCTTAGGGAACTAGTTATTCAAAATTGGAAGGTATTATAGCTGCTATTACCAACATTGAAATTATAAAAAAACATTAAATTAATATTTTAGTAAAACACATAAAATTCCTTTCCAGCTATTCTGACGTGACATCATAAACACCATGTAGACATGCACAAAGAATTTTCAAAGCATTTCACTTCTGTACAAAGTATCATCTGGTGATCTATGAGTCTGATGACCAGGAGATCTTGTCTCTTCGAGTATGTACATGAATGAGAAACGAAATTTCTTCTGGTTTGCCTATATGGCATTTATGATGTCACATCGGATTACAATTATGGAGCTCCCCAAAGTAATGCCTGAATCTATTAATTACTATTGATTTATATATTGGGTTACCACAGAAGCTACAATAGTTTGGCTTAAGTACTATTTTCTCATATTAAAAAAAATAATAGAAGTACATTACTGAGTTTAAAATAAATCTATTATAATACAAACCATAAATAACTCATTCTATGTGAAAATATCTTTATTCAAAACACTAAGAAAGTCATAATATTTTTCCAAATAATAAATCTTTTTTGGGATTCAATGGCATTAATATACTTTTAGGTACTTACATATATTTGTTTGTTCTATGTGTTTTTGGTAGGAATAGTTCAGAATTCTTTCTTTTTATTATTTTGTCTTACTTCAGAATATGTATAACAAGACAGGTTTAATCATTCCTTGTTTAGTGATTTTAATAAATTGCAAACACAAAGAACATTATCTAAACATATTTTTTGTATTGGAAGACCATAGTGTTGTACTCATACTTATTAATATTATTTATCAGGATATCTGCCATGATAAAATGGCATAATTATATAATGTCCTATACTGGACAGCCAGTGCTGAATCAGGGATTGCAGGGTAAGAAGGCAGTTGTTCAGATATGAGACGGGGATGCTTAGTCTTAAGACTCCATTTTCTCTTTGAATCTTTAGAAATCAAATGTTTCTACAGGCAACCTGTACATCGTATTTTTAAAAATTTTGAAGTTTATTGTAAGTTCGGTGTATGTCAATCTTTGGTCTGTGGTATATAATATTAACAAGAATTAACATCCCTCATTATTTCATCTTTCTGTATTTCACACGCTTTTGTGGTATAAACGAAAAGAGTTAATTTATGTGATTGTGCGCTTAAACTCAAACGTCTGGAATTGTTCAGAAACCACTCAATAAATAATGACAATCATGTTTCTTCTTTGCAGATCTGAGATTCTAGACAGTGCACAGAAGAAGAAGGAGCAAGAAAAAGAGCCACAAAGCCCCAGCTGTCAACAGCTTTCTAAGCCAGCAGATAAAACACACGCCACTGAAGGTCAGAATGTGCCAGTAACACAGCATGTGCCACCTCAGCAGCTTCTGTCCCCAACACACAGCTCTGGTCCACCGGGTTCTAAAGACGACTCTAAAGACAAATCAATAAAAGTCACAAATTCTACTACAATAACTCTTATTGAAAACGGATCTCTGAACGGAGACAAAGACAAGGACTACCCTAAAAATTATTTTACTCTAGAACCTAAAGTAGACAAGAAAGACGATGGCAACAAAAATAGTATAACTATAACTAAAACCCTTCCGAAGCAATCGCCTGGAAACAATCAAGGAGACAAGTCCAAAGGCCAGATAAAACCAACCAAAAGGCCTTTGCAATATCTAGAAACGCTGGCAGAGAAAGCAGGAATCACTTTCGAGGATAAATACGAAGCAGCCAACACGCTACTCGCTTTAGATAAACAAAATACTGTTAATCGTCGACCACCGGAGCTAAAAGCCCCAAAAACGGAGCCCGATACGCATAATCAGGAGGAGTACAGATACAGAAATCAAAAAGAAGAGGATGATAAATTACAAGTATGTAAACATACTTAAACACGAAAAACCATGTTCTTAATATTTATCTATTAATATGTATTGATTGTTTTTTTATTTTTGAAATAGATACAACAGCAAATAATTCAACAACAGCAGCAGCAACAACAACAGCAGCTGCAACAATTTCAACAGTTGCAAGTACAGCAAATTCAACAACATCAGTTGCAGCAAGTTTTACAGCGGCAACATCAACAAGCTATTCAACAACAACAGCAAGAATTGGTGAGAAATCTGAAAAGCCTCTGAGCTACGATACATTCTTTCTCAATTACTTTTCATCAGTTTTTACCGGCGACTTCGTTCGCATAGACAATAGTCGAATGAAAACATGTTAGATTGTTACACAAATTCAAACTAACAACGCTACTTCCGTTATCGGTAAATGTAAAGTGATATGGGGCCCTCCACCATAAGGGTTGATTTTTTTCAAAACACAAGTCGGCATAGCGTTTCCCTGGTCTTCGTAACATTCGCCGACGTCGGTCCTCAGCATGCAGACAAATTCGGGCCTCATCAGAGAAGAGGACACCGAGCTGGTCGTAAACTGCGTATATCAGCCGCTAAAAGCCTCCTCCTCAGACTCCCTAAGCTAACTGGTGCTCCTCATACCTCTTACAGGTTTCTTTGGAGGTTTATGTAATTGCCGTTCCTCAACGCCTTATATAAAATTGAATTTTTTTCATACCCATACTTACATATTAAGTGCCACTTCCCAGTAACGTAGTTCGGCTATTAAAACCTCTTTAAAACTAAATTATTACTAATAGTCACTTATTTGGAAAGGAGTTTATTTTCTTTTACTATCATTTAGTTGGTTGTTATAATAAAAAATAATTCATGAAACTGTTAACTGGCTAGCTTTAAAGGTCAAAAATTTCTTACCTGTATAAGTAGGACGGGTAGATGTCATCGCGGGCTTAGTAATAAAGTGAGATCCGTTTCTTCGTGCCTAATAAAAAATAGTTGTATTCCTCGGACTATGTTCAATGTGTACTCCAAATTTTATCAAAATCGGTTTGGTGGGTGTCACGTACATACCGTCATCAGAAATTCCATATAAAGGCCTTATGAATTTTACTCTTTAAATATAAGTATGCATTTGGTATTAGCAAATAAATATTGATGTTTCGTCGTCATAGTTGCAGAAACAGTTTCAGCAACAACAGCAACAGCACCAACAGCAACAACAACAGCAGCAAGCTGCCCAACAGGCTGACGTTCAACAGAAGTTTTTGCAGGTATGATGTAAAGATTTGAACAACACACATAGGTTGATTGCACATCCCGTTCAATATACGTTCCTTCCTCACAGCCGGTGCAAAATTTACAGTTCAACTTTCCCGGTATTATCGGAGAGATAAACTTGAGCTTCCTTGCGTCTATATTGAACAACCTGAATCTCCTGTTTGATAAGAACCAGAAGCCGGCATGAGTGGCGAGATCAAACCGCAACGGGTCAGTGCCACCCACGTCACCAAATATACCGACTTTTTGTGTAAGAACCGGATGGGCGGAACAAAATAGTCGTTGTTCCACAGACAGGCTCTAATAAGAACATAGATATATATACATTATGTGTATTTAAATAAATTACATATTAGGTGATAATCATAAACGAGTAAGGGTCAGAAAGATATTGTTGTCTATAATTAATAATAGCCTTTGACTCTTATCTTTACCTGTTGATAAGTTATTCTATGGTAATGAAGACTTTGATAGGCTAAACCTAGAACGTAGTCTTCGCGTGGGACATACAATTATGTGCTCCAATAACTTGATTTGTGATAAAATGAACTGCCAGTGATTGGCACGTTATATACCTTTATTTTATTGTGTGCAGTAAATGACTTTGCACTGCCCACCATACATAGTACCTATGTGTGGTGGATATGTGTGGGGCTTGAACCTACTAAAACCCTGAGGTGGGGCAAGATGAGGTCGCGTTAGCATTCACCATCTTGCCACGGGGCGATAGGCTCAGAGTTTGCGAGGCCTTTTCGCTTGTGGAGGTAACCTTACTGACCAGACACTGGACAATCCCCCGACTTTCTACTAGCGATACTACGGAGAAAGGAGGCGGGCGAGTTGCCGCCTCCTTGCCCACGTTTGTCTGCGCCGGAGCGGGTCAGTTCAGACATCTTCCTCCCTGACCAGCTCCGCGACCTGCTCCTGCGCCATCACCGCTTCGCAGAAGAAGACCACATCCTACCACGATCTCTCCGCCGTTAACTACACTTGGCAGAGAAGATCACCTCCTATGAGGGCTGGAAATGTGTGGCGCTACGGGCCCCATTCGGCACACACCTTTAGCGTATCGAGTGCTATATCCTCTGGTGCCCAACCGGGCGGATGGCCTCCGCCGTCCCCTGCCCAAAGACTGGTAGAGGCAAGTCCTCCGTCCACCGGCAACGGAGGGCGGCCGACGGCTGCCGCCGCATGCGCGTTGCCCCCTCCCACACTGGGGGCTCTTCTAGAGAGCTCCTCGCCGCCAAAAAGTGGTATTCTTCAGCGATGATCTCTGCGAACACCTTCGCTCGAGCTCCCAAGGGGGTTGCAAGCTAACACGCAGGCTGCCGTCCTGGACACAGTCCGGCATCCGCGTATTGCCCTCGCCGCAACAACCCGCTGTAGACGTCGCAGCAGGATCTTGTAGTCGCGGTGGCACGTTTCACGTTACTTACCTAATTGAATCCTTTTTAGTAAAATTTCAGGCAGTTGACCTTTTGAATTTTTTCATCCACTATAGAATCAATCTACAGTAGTAGTACTTTACTTACGACTCCCAGTGGCAGTCATTATATTAATAATTTATGTTCCGAGCAACAATGTAACTTTGATCGATACAACGATCACCTGCTCCCTTTCCACTTGCCTTTATTTGGAAATATAGCCGTTTTTATCCATCTGATTACACAAAACTGAATATTTTGTATTAGAAAACAGTAATTTTTCATAAATTGTTTTCAGCATTCAAGGTATATCTACGGGCCTTGCATACTTTAAAAATTGTCAAGATTTAGGTTATACATTAGTAATTGTATTCTCTGACGCGGCTGAAAACAAATACCCATTATACACATAGAAGGCCTTAATTATCTGCACATATATTTCAAGCTAGCTACTATCGGCGCTATCGGTACTATCGGGCCGTAGATAAAGTAACTTTCTACTTATTAAGCCTCTAAAAATATAGGCAGGTGGTATAAAATTATAAGTAGAAATTGGCTGTAAACGACAATATATACTTAGCGCTGTCAGAACCTGTGCAAAATTTTAAAATTGTGCACCTTTCTCTTGTGACTCTTGCCTTCGACGACCAATTAGCAATATGAATATTGAATATATTCAATTGAATATTAACGTCAATTTACTAGCTATATACGACTTTGTAGCTTCTAGTTGCTATTTCGATGCGATAAGAAGGATAAAGAAGCATCGCATATCAGCAGCGTTATCATCGATCCCTATAATGCTCCGTCTTCACACTCCCCCGTCTTGCCTGCACGTGGTACCCGGTTCCGCCGTTTACATGCCTTTCTGTCGGTTGCTGTCTTGAGAGTTCTTAACCTTCTACTATGCCTGAGAGCTCATACATTTCCATAAATCCTTTATAAATTCAATGAAGTGAGTAATTTACTCTGTAGAATATTGTCGTTCATCACTAATTTTCGTTAAAATAATAAAGAAAACCTTTCGAGTAGGTATAGATTTCTTTTCGCAAATATTCAAATTATAATATATAGAATTTTTTGAGAATTATATTCTTGTGAATTTTACGTAAATATTATCAATTACCAAGCACAACACTCACTTTATGGGTCGAATACGTCGTCGTTTCGAAAATATCAGATGCACATAATCGGGTCGACGTATTCAATCCCTAACATAAAGTGAGTGTTTTGCCGGGTAATTGATAGTATTTAACTGTATAGCAAAATAAATACTTTTCGAAGCTGGTTGTTGCCTTGAAAATTATTTGAAAATAAAGCGCGGCTCGAGTGCACGTACTCACGCGCTAGCAGAACCTTGCATGCCGGGATTGTGCTCAAGTGTACTGTCCCTATCATCAGCATGTCAACGATTGTACCAGCCGTGCTTGGAGGCTTGCGCGAACTACAATATTTCCGTCCGCACGCACGACGGACATGTTAACTGGTGTTAACAGTACGGGTTTGCCTGCAGGCAAGACAGGGCTTAGGTAAATGATATCAGTTACTTGTAAAAGCTTTTATTTATGCGCGTTCATTTTATGTGCATACTAAAGATCGGTCATCAGCATTGCCATAAGTTAAGTCATGATGACTTAACTATTTCTACCTACACGCATAGTACAATAATGATTTGGAAGAGAAAAAATAATTATTGACATAAAATGTTTTTTTAATTTACACTCTAGTTGAAAAAGTGCTTAGAAACAGGATTTGTAGTTTAGCTGAAATTGGTGGACTCGTTACTCCTATGTAATTCTTGTTAGTTGGTTCTGGCATTTTCAGTATCAGACTACGGGACTATCCACGATAAACAGTCTGCAAATATCTCAGAGAATGTCGATATAGTATCTGGATCGGTTGTTTTATTAGCTTCATCCACGAACTTATGATGTTGATTTGTTTAGAGTACTTTGCGGGAAGTGTTTTTAGTTGCCTCACTTCCATTGTTTATAAACAATTATTAAATAACGTATAACCGTCCCTTATATTTTTTATCAATAAGGTGTTAGTGCAGGCACTGCAGGCAGCATACGCCCTACGTCCAATTAAGTTATAAATACCATAGTTTATATACAACGGTACTTCAAAACCGGCCAGACATGTGAACTTCATGTATGTATTGCCAATTTGAATAGGTAGGTGTAGGATAAGTGCAGTGCAGGCCCGTTGGCAAAGAATAAAAATAATATTATGTATAGATGAGACGAAAGGTGTGCTGTGACTTCCAGCCGTAACAGCAAACTTTTATCAAGTGATGTGTTTATGTTTCTAGGGATTTTACTTTTTGCATTCCTTAATATTCTTATTTTTGACAATTAAATATTTCACTTACTACAGTGCCTTTTAATGTTTGCACAGTATTACGTTGATGTAGGGTATCTGATACTGCGGTGTTACCCATCAAAATATTCACTTTGTCAGGAGGCCTAATAATAGGCATTTGGTCAATATAATAATAAATGCATTTATTTCGGGCTACTAAACCCATTTGAAGCACATATCGGATTTTTTTTTACATGATCGAAATTATTTTCAATAATATTCAAAATAAAATGAGATAATATATATATATATAGTTATTTTCACACTGTCTTTTCTTACATTATTATATACAACCTCTTCCTTACTTAGCGTTCAAAATGTTAATTTCTAATACGTTTTTGATAAAATAACATTTAACCTAGAACTCTTTATACTACTGTTGCTACTTTTAATTTTACTAGCTGGTAGGTATGTCCTCATATATGATGCGCCTCTCATGTTCATTTCTAATTTTATTCATATATACCAAAAAGTGAAAATATATGCGTGAAAAATAAGAAAATCCCAATATATTTTTTATTTCTACACCTCATCTTGGCGTGTAAAATAGTCTGGCGAAAAATACGTTGCCATGGTAACAATATCCTATTACGTACCCTACGTCAGTGTGCGTACTACGTTATGCGTCTCCTTCTCGATTACGCCCCCGCGCGACGCCGCCAGCTGTATGAAGCAGGCAAAATTTATATTATGGATAGAAAGGTGTGTCTATGATAATTTTAATAATTTTATCGTGGGATGTAAAATGTTTTAGCAATTTATTTCCTACTTGAAAGACTGGTTTCTGATAAATTATGTAAATGGCCCATTGCGTGTTTAGTATATTATCAATGTTGATAAAATGAAAATTATAAGAATAATGTTTCTTCTTATAAACTGTTTCCTAAATATGTATCTTTACGAAAGGATGAGGGATCGCTAATTCCGTTTGTAATCTGAAGATGGTAGTCGTTATGTTAAGTCGGATGTATTTGAGGGGTGGTCGTAAAAAACTCCGACGGGTTGGTCATTAGCATAAACGACCAGACGCACTGGAGTGGCAAGTGGTTTAATCAAAAAAATTAAATGCTAACATCTAGCTAACCTAACACTGAAATTCCTCTATTTGTACCATATTGTATACTTCTATTGAAGTATATAATTTCCAAGCGTGGGTGGCGCTTAACAAGATTGTTATAAGACTTGCTTATAAGAAAAACCGGCAAACGAACTGTATAAAATTATGTATTGTTGACTTTACAAACGGGCAAACGAGCTGTATAAAATAATGTATTGTTGACTTTTTCATTAGATTCCTTGTTACGAGTAGGTTACCATGACGTTAACCGAGCGATGCGTTTACCCAGATTGTCGACGGTCAAGGGCAAGTGGTACAGCAGCAAATGAGCATGGCGCAGCACGAGCCGAACCAGCAGCATCATCAGACAGTCACCGTCGTCTCCTCGATGCCCAGCACTATGACTCACCAGGTCAGTACCACATTTTGACTTTATAACAATTTTATACTGAAACAATGCTACTCGTATTTTACTTAGGAGGAACTTTAAGTGCATATTTTTTTTTGAGTCATTTATTTATCTACTGTTCCTTCACAGTCAGTGTGTTTTCACTGACATCAGGCGAATCGGAGGAGGCACTCTGGAGTGTACTGTTCGCCGATTAAGTATTTCTTATCATAGATAATGCAACTGAGGTCATGTACAGACTGTAAGTAAACTAATAGTACATTACTGCAGCGGCCGGCAAAGGAGGCATTGATGGACGAAAACGAAAAACTATCAAACCAGAAGCATAGATAGGTCCTTGAGGACTTGCAAAATTACAATGTAGGAGTTATCGGGATGCATCATCGTGTACAAGTTAAAAGCTTGATTGTAAAAAAATAGTCTTGATTTTACGTTCAATTCAGATTTTCTGCATGACTGACTTATTACGCAAAAGGCAATTGGCAGCATATCCCGGCTATAGGGATGTATAGTCGCGAGTTTGAGTCCTGATGTTAGTAGTTTTTTCCTCACGTTGCTTGCGATTTTGTAAGCTTATATACGCTTACGGGCGTTGATAACATTACAATGTTAGAAGTAGTTTTGAAGCTATAATCAAAGCCAACAAATTATTTCGAGCTTCGATTTTATAGATGGATTAAAACTATGATATCAGCTACACAAACCAGGTTAATTTAATTTCGTCGAGTTCATAAGTGGTTTGCAAAGACAGCTACATAATTATACGTATTATGTGAATTTACAAATAAGTAGACGTTTATAGTGTTTATAGTATAAAAGTATACTTACTTAAGTATGTGTAGACATCAGTCCATATGAATATATTATTAGTATACTAAAACTAGTTACGCATCTAGGTACGGCAGCCTCAGTATCAATTCCAAGAAACCGTAACCGTACAACCTTTTGAAAAGTAAACATGAAACCACTAACATCATCTAAATAAGGTTGAGTATAGAATTAAAAAGTTTTAAATACAGTTAAAGTTAATTCAATAAGGTTGTTAATGCAACGGCAAGCTCATAATTAAATAATTATATGGAATGATAGATACCTATTTGGAAATGCGGTAGCGCTCATTGGCAACAATGTTTTTTTTATTTAAACATTTGCTCCAATCAGCTTAGTTCGGTCTAGCATCTATTGTGACGTCAGATGATCATTACTCTACTCATAGTCATCATATTATGAGCGGCCGCGTCGTTGTCGTCAGCTGCCATCGTCGGACCAATCGGAGAAGCGCGGGCGCCCCGGCCCGCGCGGGCTGATGCCAAAATTACATGAATGAATTATGCTATTAGTATTATTACCTAAGAAATATTTTTTATGTCTGAATTAATAGTTATCGCGTTCCACAGAGAAAGGCTGACGATAGCAATCAAATCGGGAGTGTCAATTTGCAGACAACGGACTGCTACTAAATAAAATCTTTGTCAGATAGTAAGAAAAACCTGAATAAAAGTCGTCGAGGTTCCAAAGCCACGCTATTGACGCCCCTCATAGGGCATTTATACCTACCTAATACGAAAAAGATTATTCTAAAACATAATATTATAAAAGACTTTTGTGATTTAGATTTGCATAAGTAGGTTCTTCCCATTATAATATTAGTCCTAATAATAATTTGAAAGTTAAAAATAGTTGAGTTATCTAGTAGTTAGGTACTCAGCTTTATATACTATTCAGAATTAATATTCTGAAAGTGTTGTATTTTCTAGTAAGTATTGCAAATAATATACGAGTATGAAGAAGTTTTATTCTTTTATGAGTAGGTACCTGCGTCAATAACGAAGCTATTATATAATTATATATACAGCTCTTCATAACCCTTCGGGAAATACACGATATGTTTATCGCTTATCTTACTGTCACAAAAGGCAAGTGCAGATGTAACATATTTATCTAAATACGTGCTTATTTGGTCCAAGTGACAACATTGTTCCAAGTAAGTTCAAAGTAGCGCAGCGTTGCGACCGCTATACAAGTTTTTATGCTTCTTTTTTTATAAAAAAGGCGCAAGAAATACAGTTTCGTTAAGGTTCGAACGGTTGCGAGGCTCCGGGCAGCCCGTTTGTACACTTTTTATAAGTCGGAAGGTTAAACCCGATGATTCTGGTACTCTACACTTGAGATTTATAACCTTTCAACCGTAGTCAGAGTCGGCTCTCGAATAAACATTATATGTAATTTTACGCCACCTAAACCGGATTTGTTGTTTGGTATTATTTCTTTTGAGTTCAGGTATAGATAATATAATAGTAATTTCCTGTTCAGGTATTTAAAAGAAATTGTTTTTGTCTTTTACCCGACTAAGGTTGTTGAGAAAAACTTATAAAAACTTAAAGAAGATCCTTATCTCAAAATGTTCGTAAGACACATTTTTCAAGAGTTAATTCTGTTTAATGGCTGCTTTGTATATTCCACAAAATATAATTTTCATAAATCTAGTAATTATTTTGAGTTCTGACACTTGCCCAGGTGTCATTGCAAAGGGTGAGAGAGGATGATCAGGCGTAAAAACATGACGAAACTGTACGTTTGTAATGGAAAATGATACCAAGACAATAAAATGGGCAGTGATATATCTATTCATTAGGTGTTTCGTTATATTTTGAATATTAATTATTCAGACTTCTCGAAACTTCCCATCGAATTCATGTTTACCCATACATGAATTCGACTCTATGTCTGGAGCCTGTAGCTTATGTTATGCTAACGGTTAGATTGTGGTGTTTTTCTTTATGACTAATAAAAGAAACGGGGTTCTAAATCTTCTTCCAATTATTAAGCCAACTTTTGTGCGTTCGGCGCTTGTGTAGTAGAAACGATGTGAAGCGAACCATGAAATAAAGTTAAAAAGGAGGCGTTTGAATTCTAGGAAGGCCTATCAGTGGACAGATTGCGGAATATCCTACATAATTCGAATACCTAATGTTTGGCCACGCTCGCAGTCGACACGACGCATCGCGAATTCGAAAAGTATGGCAGATTGTGAAGTAAATTCTTATACCTGCCCTAGGTAGCTAAGAAGTCGTGTCATACATTCAGTTAAGCGAGTAAATAATAAGTATTATTAATATTAAACCAAAAAATAATTAAGATTTTACATGTTTTTATTTTAATAGTAAAGTTTTTGTATATTTTCGTGTCGGTCGTTGTTGTTTTCATAAATTTTTACTTAGGGCGAGCACTAAGCCGACAGCAGCTATTGTGCCGACTGTAAAGCCACCGTGGAACGAAATTAAGATTGTTCTCGGTTGGTCGTATAGTGTGTGGTGGAAGAAAAACTGTAGTTATGAACGGAATTGTTGATGGTATTAGATTTCGGAAAGTGTGTGCGGAGCATAACCGAGGACATATAGTTAAGGGAAGGACAATGACGAATTTAGCTACATTGAAATAACATTCATACCTAGATGTTTAATCTATAAAAAATATATATGTACAATAAATTGTATTTACTTTTAAAACATCTGTCCTTGTACTACCCAGCACGACAAACTTACAAAAGGTTAGAATAATATATTTTTTTTTTAATTTTCCTAGTGGCACGAGAATTTCACTGTTGAAAACTAATTGACGTTACAATTGGAACGTGACTCGTGTATGATTGTATTTGCAAGATGTCTTCAGATTATAAAAACTATCATATAACGTATATCTAGACTGCGACATATACGTATACATACCTAAGGCTTCTTCTATAAACGTGTTACTTCAGTTTTACTATTATATTGCAAACAATAATCCGCGCATAAATAACGTAATACTTGGCGAATAGCAAATATACAAAATAACAAACTAAAAAACACTTCTAGTAATAAATCTACCTTGTACACGTTGTATTGTTTGAAATCTTTGATTGGAGTTTTATTTATTTCCTCGCAATAATGATGAGAAGTAGAGCGTTCAACTCGAATAGTTATACACGTACTGAGCTCGCCATTTTGTTTCTCTTTATTCAATCCACTAATAATTCATAGGTGCAGCAGCAGCAACAAACTGGTGGTGGACTTCAGCAGCAGGCGGGAGGAACTATCTCAACCATGGCACCACTACAGAACATGCCGCCTAACAATCAACACCCGCAGCAAATCAGGTATATTGATTCAATTATCATTCGCTTGCCTAAGCCCGTTCACATATATCTAACATCGGTTATTATCAATTCGAAACAGTAAGGTAGATGATGATACATGTTAGTCAGAGAGAAATAAGGTTAATTACAAGTTTGGTACCATATCTAGACTCCTCACGAAATCTTTACTAAAACACCATGCCAGCAGTCCGTCTACGTAATTATTGACGGATAGATTTTTACCTGCCGAGCTCTACCCTTCAACGAAGATATTCTGCACAAAAAAACGCAAAGCAAAGTAGACTCGGGTCAGTCTATTGTTCTCTCATATCTATTGGATTCTTAAATACAAGAGTAAAAAAAGAGGCTTGGAACATTTTTTGTGATTGTTTTAATTAATACATGACTTCGGATTCACCTCCGTTGGGGTAAGTAGAATTGTCTAAAGATGGACACTTTGCATTTTTTTAAGTATTGGCCATGTGTTGTTATTGCCAGTTACCGGGCATAGTCCTGACTCCGGTTATGACCTGAACTGAGTATATTATTGCTAGAAGTCCACTAATACTTTCCAACCCGGACGTCGAGATATCCGCCAACGTAGTAACCAACTTTTACTTCATATGACGCAATTTATTTATTATCACCACCAAAAATTATTTTCTGTTCACTAATCGAGTGAGCCTTGTGAATTGCCAAAAAGGCAAAGTTGTATAAGAAGTTAAGATTCGAGAAAAAAATACGCCATTTGCGATAAATTTATTAATTATTATGTACAGACTTAGCGTTTTGAGGCTTGTCTGTAAATGAAAAATAAGCACACCTATCCATCCAGTTGAAGTTTGTCAACAGAATTGATGTTTTGTCAATACATAATAGCTTAATAAACTATACTCGTATGTAGGTACTTGATACGAAAAATATCGTTGAAAGCAGTAAGCCTCACGTCTCGTCATTCTTTAGGGGACGTTAAGCCCGGATATAGCACCTGGGGTGTCTCCTTTCCCCCTTTTGAAACGACACGACGCGTAGTGGGTTGGGCTTTCGCTTGCAATATCCCGCTGATTAATCAGCTGTTGCAACTGAACAAGAGGTAAATATCATTTAAAGATATTCACAACTTTTTCGCAGTGGAATTTTTCACATTATTATTTTTTTTAATAATGCATTAATTTGTTGTTTTTATATTCTAAGAGTTCTTAACGCACATTGTACTACAACCCATTTGGAAAATACAAACTATATAGACTTTCATAGGCTATGTTGGCTAGCATAATACCTGCGCCCACTAATGTTTTGGTGCGGACAGTACGTGGCCTGCTCTCACGTCCACTTACACCTTTTGATTCCATAAATCTTTCTTGAAGAGAAATAAAATTGTATACGTACCTACAATGTAGAAGAACAAAATTGGTTATAAATAAAATATAAACCATGACATACCTACGAGTACAAGTATAAATTCAAACCTTGTATTACCATGGTTTATTAATAAACATTTAAGTCCGATCTACATCTAGCTTTAGGTGACATTCAGAGATCCGACGTTACAAGGTGTTTTTATGCATGATAGGTTACCCTTTGACCACTACCTCACCTGAAGGTAAGTGATGATGTGGTCGAAGATGATGTTCAGGCTAACCTAGAATGACTGGCTCTCAAGGAAAGCTGCCGGAACACACCGTTAGGCGCTTGGCGACAGATTTTCTACTTGAGGGTGGTAGCTAGCCTGGTGGACATTCGCAAAATGCCCTACCACCATGCAAATGCACCATGTGTGCGGGCTAAGGTTAAAACCTGAATATCTGGAAGAGATGTTGAATCTACTTAAAACCGAAGCCTACACTTCTCACATATTGGGTTTACGTTGTGTTAAAGAAAATAAATAATACTATCCCACATATGGGATAGATGGATAGGAAAATGGTGATGTATGATCGCTAATATGTTTTTTTGTTAACAGTACTGAATGGGGCCACAGTCGCGTTCAAGTGATACAGCAACCGTTACAGAACAACGCTTACTTGCAACAGTTGTACAACGCCCAGGGGCCACTCCTGATGCCGGGCAACATCGCGTTACATCCCGGAATTAACTCCCAACAGATACAGGTAACATTACACACACACACACACGTCTACCACAATTTTATTATGTGTGTGAACATATTGTATAGCCTGTTACTGATACCGGGTAACATAACGGTGTATATCCTGGCAATAACTCTTAAGATACACTAACGTACGCTGCCCCAGCTTGTTGGCACCACATATGCTCTGATACGAACCAGATAAGAATACAAGCACAGCAAAACGTAGCGCTCCGAGTCATCACAAGCGCGGAGCGCTACGTGAGAAATAACACAATCGCCGAAAACATGGAGCTGGAGACCGCGGAGGAGTTTGTTGTCAGACTGTCGAAGTAAATGTTAGACAGGGCTGACAATGGACCACATACCCACCTCCACAGGATAGCCCCACTGCACGTCAGACCACCGGAGGCCTAGAAGACATAGCGCACTCTCCCCCGTGAGATTCTTCCACAGAAGAAGTCTGTGAAGCTCCAGGGGATGACTGTGTACCGAGAACAGACCACCAGCAAGAAGAGCAGTCAAGAAATGAATAGGAGATTCTACAACCGAACTTACACCAAAATCAATGGTGTGATGATGAGCGTCAAGAATAATCGTATAAGAGAAGAATGTTCGTATAAAATCATTGAGATAAAAAGTAAGTGAAAAGTGCAAATAGACACTGCGCAGTGCGGCATAAGTCAAGATGAAGCCTGCGCAGTGATGAGATAACGTGGGATAATGGCCCCACGAAGTTCTATAAACGCCATGAGCCATAGCTCGATCTTAACCAGCCAGAAAGGCTGATGATTACCATAATAGTAGTCCTTAGATATACAGGTAAAATTATACGTTGACATAGTAACAACAAAGTTTGTCTTAACAGCTATTGTATAGGGCTCGTAGCCTGCTTCTAATCCTGGGTAACACCGCGCTACATCCATACATCTACTGCAACAGATATAGATAAACTTACCTTACATGTGTGAGATTAGTATCTAGTAGATTATTGTAGTAACGCCTTACACACTGCAACAAACATAGCTATGCTCGAAATTGTTAAGCAATGCTCAGGGTTAGGTGCAATTGTGAGTAAGCACGCGTTACTTCGGCAACATCCAAAACGTAAAGAGACACTTAAGAAGACGCACTGTACAATCGCGCTACAACTTGGGCAGCATCATTTAAAATATGTATAATAGGTGGATATCAATATATCAACAATACTGCGGGGTGTGCGGTGTCGAAAGTAAGTAAGGAGCAGCACTTTCTGAGGACCTGATATCTCACAGTGCGATCCCCAAGCCGCTTCCCAAGCGTGGGGATTATGGCAAATCTCCCCATATTGGGGAGGGTGTGTTCAGTAGTGGACTTTCCGGCTGATACAGTACAGGTAACATTGTAGAGTATCGCCGGTTAATATCTTTGGTTATCTCTTAATTTACTGCGAGCCCCGCGCCGAGCTGCCCGTCACCATTTCGCGTCCATCCGAATAGATGACGTGAAACAGCTGAGTTGTGCTGTGCATAGTGATAGCTCGTTCATTGAATTCGCGTAGCCTTCGTACGTGTGTGTGTGAATGGAGTAGGTAGGTAAACCGCGGGTGTCGTCACTGTCTTATGACAATACCTATCAGCTTAGAAAATAGCTAGCCATTTTGTAACTGACAATTAAACATCAATCGAACATATTCAGTTATCGATTGCCAACCAACCCCCACTGTATTGTTGATATGTTAATATCCACCTTGCATGAATATTATGAAGACATATAAATGTCTTCATAATATATTACTTACATACATAAAATCACACCTCTTTCCCGTAGGTGTAGGCAGAGATTTTCCACCCACAGATTTCCACTTACTACGATCCTTCCATATCTCTTTCGCTTCATCTACATCCTTTCATACATAAGCGTCGATTTTGGGTAATCCTGACCTGGCCTTTTTTCTGAACGTCGTATCTGATTTCGGAGCGTTCGCCTAGGTCTTCCCCTTCCAACACTTCCGTTCACATGTCTCATTTGTATCTCTTTAGTCATTCTCATTTCATTCATTATCTCCATATGTCCAAACCATCTTAACATACCTTTCTCGATTTTTGTCACTACATCCTTATTCCCACTACATCGTTCCTGTATCACACTATTCCTTATCCTGTCACTCCGTTTGACACCAATCATGCTCTCATCTCCACTGCATTTATTCTACTTTCATGCTTTTTCTGCCATACCCAACTTTCACTACCATAAATTAATGTCGAAATCAACACTCCTCCATGAACAGCCCAGACGAGCCTTCTTAGACACCTGACTGTTCATAAACGCGTGCAAAGTTCCGTTCACCATGTTTCCAGTATTCACTCTCCTTTCTATATAACTTTCCCATTCTACATTCTCTTTCGTAACTCCTTTACCGATGATAACCAAGTGATACTTATCACTTGGTTATCAGCTTAGAGAAGACATTTGATGAGTAACTCGTTCATTCTTAATCCACATTCACTGTCTTTCAGGTTTGTCAAACAATTATCCATGAATAAGTTGTACATCCACTGTGACGCTACACATCCTTGCCTAACACGTGCATGCCCCGTTGATCCTAACACAAGCACTGGAATCCTCATAGAGGGATTTCATCGCTTGAATCAAAATAACATTCAGCCCATGCAAAGACAACGTACAATAATATATAACAATATGTTTTATCCCGAACTTACCCGTATAAATACTTTGTAAAAAAATTCCTAACGTAATAAACAGAATCGTTTTGTGATGCCATCATAAATTTCTATATTACAGTAGTATATTTTTATGACAGTGGTTATGAGTTCAAGGTTGTATATTTTCGTAGTCAAGACAATGCTTTGTAGGCAGAAAATTTTATTACTCAAGTCTCTGCATCAATTTATATTTTGATATAAATTGATGCAGAAATAAAATCCTGGATAACTCCAGGCCTCCTAAAATGCATGCGGCACCGAGATCGTCTACACCTACAGGTAAAACTTGAACCAAACAATCAAACTCTTAAAACAACATATACACGATACCGCAACTACTGTAACAACTTAATACACAAACTTAAAGCCGAATATGATAACGGTAATTTAACTGCACATCATAAAGACCCAAAAAAGCTATGGAAAACCATAAAGGAAATATGCAATTTCGCCCCATTAATAAAACACTCTCAAGAACTCCTGAAAATTGAACGCAACCCACAAGCATCGATTGATAAATGTAATAAGCACTTTGTAGATGCTGGCTCGAATCTGGCCGATAATATCTTACAAAAATTGAATGAGACACAAGTGTCTCTGTGTAGCAAAATACCACTACAGATTCGATGCTCAAACTCGCTTTTTCTGTACCCTACTGATTATAAAGAAATTAGTAGAATTATTTCCGATCTCAAATCTGACAGCTCCGCAGGAATTGACAATATAACTCCACTTCTTTTAAAAAATGCAAAGGAGAGTTTACTGGAGCCTCTAACATATATCTGTAACCTAAGCATGGCAACTGGTACTTTCCCCGACTCCTGGAAAACCGCCGTAGTTATCCCTATACATAAAACTGGTTCTAAATCTACTCCTGACAATTACCGGCCAATCTCTCTCCTTTGCGTAATATCCAAAATTCTCGAGAAAATAGTAAATAAGAGGCTAGTGGACTTCCTCGAAAAATTTCACCTGCTTTCAGATCGTCAATTTGGTTTTCGGCGTGGTAAATCTACAGAAAACGCGGTGCAGCTTCTTACAGAACTAGTGGCTGCACACTTAGACAGCGGACAGAGATGTATAGGGGTGTTTCTCGACCTTGCCAAGGCGTTCGACACTGTTTCTTCTCAAATCTTATTAAGAAAACTTGAATGCTTTGGCATCCGAGGAACCGTGCTCAAGTGGTTCTCCAGCTACCTAACAAACAGGAGACAATGTGTCAAAATTGACAACTACTTGAGCAAAGAAATGGAAATTGGATTCGGCGTCCCACAGGGCAGCATATTGGCTCCTACATTGTTTACTATCTACATCGACGACATCCTGAGAACAAAGCTAAAAAACTCTGAACTGATTTGCTACGCCGATGATACCGTAGCCATCTTCCATGGGCCTGACTGGGAAAGCACGGTCAGTATTGCCGAGAAAGGTTTGTCGCGGTTGTCAAAATGGTTGGACAACAACTTGCTTACGCTAAATGCGAAGAAAACAAATTTCATACCCTTCCATATTACGTCAGCGACGCGCCCTGAACTGACTTCCCTCAAAATTCACAGCCATAACTGTCCCAATGCCTATCATCATCCTGCCGGTAACTTCTGCTCCTGCAACTGTAATACTGTTAATAGAGTTGACACAACAAATTACTTAGGTATTATTATAGATCAGAACCTAACGTTTAAGCATCATATATCTTTCCTCTCCAAGCGAGTACGCAAACAAATTTACGTAATGAAAACTTTACGCCCTGCGGCTACCTTTGAGGTGAGGAAGCTCGTGTATACGGCACTATGCCAATCTAGTCTCCTGTATTGCATAGGTGCTTGGGGTGGGGCAGCCAAAACCCACCTGATTGAACTAGAGCGTGCTCAAAGAGCCGTTCTAAAGACTATGATGGGTAAGCCTCGACGCTACCCTACTGATATGCTTTATGCAGAGACAGGAGTACTTAGAGTAAGACAGCTCTTTATCATGAAAGCATTTACTAAGACCCACAATAAATCAGACCACAAGCCCAAAAGGAAAAAAAGATCTAAGAGACCTTTGAGACATGGTCTTTCTAGGGTAATATCCACTTTTGCTCAACATCTTCCAAAATATGTGCACATACGCACCTATAACGAAGTTTGCAAAGCGATAGACTTAAAAAACACTACAATATATGAAGCCAAATCAAAACTAAAAAGATGGTTGCTCACACTATCCTACGACGACCTAGAAAGACTTGTCTTGCCCTATAAAATTTAGGCTCATGATATGGCATTGTCTGGCTTTGGCTAGTACAAAGAATGTTTCGTAGAACTTAACCCACCAAAAATATTGTTTATGATCTCATTCCTCCTCAGATTTCATAAATATATATAATATATCGCATTTCTCCAACAATATACTAAAAACTAAATTAATCGTTTTAATCTCATGCTCTGCAATTACCAATTTTTAAGAAAAAACGCTTTACTGCAATAACTAAAAATTTTTAATCGTGATGTTACATGTTGTCAGACTACTAATACCTACATACTCTCACTATCCCTGCCGTACACACACCCTTGCCTTACACACCCACACATCTAATCCATTTCACTACCACACTCCACGATAAATTAATACGCACCGCATACATACATCTTGTCATGAATTTTAAAATATCAATCAACATTGAAAAGAAAATACTTAAATTGATTGGAATGAATAAACAGAATCTTAGCTTTATCTCTCAACCAGTGTATTCTATATCACTAATTTATTTTATATTTTCCTAATATTTTACTGTTCTCTCTATCTATTTATATTTTGAGCATAACTTATTACAAAATAATAGAGATTGAATTAGTTTTACAAATAAGAATTATCATTTATAACACATCATTAAAGCATAAGTAATAGAAATAATTATAGTAATTTAGGTAAGCAATTAAATTCCATTAATTACTCATGATTTATATAACAAGAATGAGTAATTAATTTAAAGACTACAAGTTCTTATTAGGCACATTCTTGTGAAACCATAATTGTAAAACAGCAGTAGTTAAAAATTGTCTCAGTGTGTTTAAGCGCACTTACTTAGCTGCCACATCTAGTGGCTTTATCTTCTCGCACTTCGCATGACAGCGCGGTCGCTCGGGCAAAACCTGTTCCCGGACGTGCGATAGACGGCGACGGAGCGAGCCGCGCGGCCGGCGCGGGCGCGGCGGCGCGGTGCAATGCAATTTACTTAACTATTGTTTTAAAGTTGGTATCAATACTACTGGATTAACAATGTGCTTATAAATTTGATAATAAGACCTGAGCTTGAACAAGCTGAGACCATGTGACCTATACATTGTTTCAGATATTAATTGACTGGATATATTGTTTTCTAAATCTGATGCTCTAATCTGATCGGATTAATAATTATCTCCGCGTAATTTTTTACTCTCAACAGTCTTTATGTTACATAAATGTAAAAACGGAATGACATAGTGCGAACTTTACCATGCCTGCTTATCTCAATTGTTTGTTAACTTTTAGTTTCATTAAAATTGTCAAATGATCTCATTGAAATAAATTTTATTTTGAATATTTTTGGAATTGTTGCTGGTATGATGTTATTCTTGCTTTTATCTAGCTAATTCATTTAAACTTCCATATTACTATGTCATCCCATGTTTAAATGCCCTATTAAAACACAAGCATGTGCATTTAGCTACTACTAGTTGGTATTTAAGCAATGTTGAGTCCGTAGGTACGTACATCTTTAAACGGTCTATGTCAAATCTTTCAGTCAATACTTTGGGCGCCCAAGATACAGGCACAGCCTAGTTTGGGGCCCACGGGTACATATCTTTAATTTTTATCAGGACTATTTAACATAAATATTAAAAAATACTTTAACTAACATAGATATTAAATTAAATTAAACACAACTATGTACAAAGATTTATTATATGTCAATAGTTTTATCATATTATTCATAGGTTTAAATTATAATCAATCGCGGGTATGACCATGACCATAGAAGTTGGATAAGGCTGGCTGAAATTAATTTGCACCTAAACCTGCTTTTTCTTTCACGCGGATAGCCACCCGCGGGGGGATCTAGCCCGTATGTGGGATGACTACTCCTATAATGTCATATATGTTTTTCCAATCACGCGGGCAGCACGCGCGCGGCCAGGAGCATGCAAATACCCGCATGCGGACCGGATCCGCTCGCGGGGGAAAATACGCATGACAGAAAAAGGGCCCTTAGACTTTTTGCTACGGCATGCACGACTTATACACATAAACATAATACATATTAGAATTCTTTAAGAATCATTCATATTCTTTAATTATTTCTCTTATTTGTGTTATGCTCATAAATTATCCTATATTAAGATACGTACAAAGTACAGAACTTAAGCTCTTGTGTGTATAGATATTAAGAATAAATTATTTTCCAACAGGTGATTGCCGCCGGGAAGCCGTTTCAAGGCAACCAACTGGCGCCTCATATGCTGACTGCACAGGGAAAGCAAGTGTTGCAAGGACAAGCCGGTGAGTCTCACACCTCTTATTTAGGTAACAGATACTATGGTTTTACAGTACAGTTCCCTATAGTGACTGTTACGTAAATAACATGAAAATGCGCCAACATCTTCTAAAGGGGTAACAGTACAATAAGAGGATTGTTGATAATATTAATAATATTTGCAATTTTGAGTGGAAAAGGAACAAAACATGCTAAATTTCCAAAAACCGAAAGGACAATGATATAATTTGAATTGTAATTAATACCACCAAATAAGAGTTGCCTTGCCGAATGAAGATACCAGTAGCTTTTTTTTTTATTGCCTTTAAGTAGGCAGACAGGCAGGCGGCCCACCTGATGGGAAGTGGTTACCGTCGCCTATGGACGTTTGCAACACCAGGGGTGTTACCAACGCGCTGCCGACCTTTGAGAAATTTAATGACCCCCTTTTTAAACAATTAGCTAGTGCTAATCTTACGATCGAGGAATAAACATTTAATATATTTACAATTATTGGTAATTTTTCCTTCCCCAGACTGAGCATTGAATATACTTTTACTATAATTAAGCCTAAGAAACTAGAAACAATATCTAACGACTGCACGGCACATATCACTTGGCTTTAAAGCATACGCTTTTTCAAAGCTTGCACCAATTAGCTGCAGGTGATCTAAGGCATCATATCACTCAACATCATTTGCTGGTAATTCAACAATTCTTGCAATTAAATATTTCTGAAGTATTCATTCTATATACATTTATAACTTATGTATTTACTTAGGTATGTGTAAAAATTGACAAATTTTAATGGACGAACATTTTTTTTGTTTTTCATACAGGTATATTTTGAGCTTAATATAAAATATTTATGGGTTGATAAATCACTTTATTAGGCACAAATTTATCTAAGACCTAATTCTTAAGTTTTAGCCATATGTTTCGTGTTATCATTAGAAGTGCTTTGATATCTCCAAAGTTTGAATAGATATAATATTAGAATTGTCGCCACAATTCTATCTTGTTTCTCTCCACACACATACTTTTTCATTAATATCTTGTAATAATTTGATGTAATTGGGAGATTTAACTTATTAACGTGGCAATATGTGTTTTACATGAGATATATTGTAAATAATTTGTGTATCTAAAAATATTTTCTATTATTTTGTTGTAAAAATATCGCAACCTTTACAAAATAATTATTTTTAAAAGAACTTTCCCACTATTTAGTTTTACAGTAAATTTTGCAGGTCTCACTACATATCAGGAACAAGGTTTAAAAATATTTTTAAACAAAATTACATTGTGTTACGAGTCTCGTGATTATTTTTGATAATTTGATTTGTTCAGCAATTCTTTTTATTGGCATTTTGTCCTTTTTTCAATGAGAGTGTAGTTTGTTTTCACAATAGTTATCATTAAAAGCTGTATATGAGAGAGCTTCTTACGTATTTGTATGAATGGATTGTATTCTTAGCTTTTTCTATTGGCTTTTCAGTGGTTTTCTTATTAAGTAGGTACTTCATAAAATTACATATTTTATTGCGCCATAACTAAATGCGCATATATTTTGTTTGTACATACATATAATATTATGTATAGAATTGTAAAAAAGAGAGGCATTGCTTTTCAATTCAGCAGCAAATAAGAAGTAGGGTGCTTACTTAGTAAAAAAGCCTTCCATGGGACTTATTTTTAAGTAGCGTTCGACATTCACAATTTTCCTGTTCTTTATTAAGCTCTCTTTTTATGAGGCTTCTTCAGAGTTTAATGAATGAAAACTTCTTATTATTTTGTTACCGAAGTTCACAAAAGTTACGTACAGCGGACAAAGGCATTTTACTGAGGTGGCCTTGATCGGTTCTTACAAAATTACACAATACTTTCAGTAATAAGTGAACATTCTGTATAATACTTTTTCCGATAAGCTTACCTTTGGCTTTAATCTTAACTGAGGGTAAATAAAGAGATCAAAGATCCTAAACGGGCTTAACCTAGAATGGGAACTGGCTTTCAAGATCAGCTGCTAAACCACACCGTTACGTGACATATTTTCTACTTAATAGTGGTATCCAGCCATACATAAAATACCCTACCGCCATGCAAACGGCCACTTTAGTCCTTCGCGTAGCCTTAAAATCAGCTGGGTCAGATATTTATATTTGTGTTTTCAGAGTATAGTATTGTGCCTAGTAGAAGACAGTAGTCTTACCCATATTACATGAAATCCTTAAAACCACACATGGATGTGGTCCGACATCTATGCTTGATGCCGCCCTTCTGGGAATTATGTAATAATATGAATGTTTTATTTTATGTGCTTTAATATTATTGTTTGTCTATACCAGCCCCATTCCCGGGGTATACCACGATCCCAACCACGCAGAACCAAACGTTCGTGTTCAGTCCGCTGAGCGTGATCAACTCGCAGCCCAGCATCCTGCCCGCGCACTCACAGCCGACTGTCTCTGGGATAGGACAGCAGCAGAAGCAAAATGATATGCACAAGGTAAGCATTTCATAAAGCCCAAATACTCAATAGAAAATAGAATTTTCTATTCCAGACTCCATTATACTTTCTTCTTACATATAATACTGACTGCGTGGAGTCTATTATGTATAGGATAGAACGAGCTATAAGCGGGGTTATTGAAGAATGGGATTGCAAATGGCAACCTAATCTTCATCATCAACTCTCATGTTGTCCTGCGCAGATTATATCTCCGTATATTATAGTCGCACACAGTGGTGCAGAGCGCAGAAAAAGATCGGCCATATTGCGCTCGAACGCGCTTATACTGAAGCGATAATGGCCTAATTAATAACTTTATAATTTTTAAGTACATTTTACTTTTTACGGCCCATTGGGCTTTGTTTCAAAGAAACGTGAATAGTGACCAGTAATACATGTGTTTATATTTTGATTTTATATGATTACGTTATATATTATGTTAGCCCTAAAAAAATAAAAGAGATCTTACACGTATTCATAGTAAGAATTTAATATTACTCAATACAATCAAACTCGAAACAGTTGCGCATTGATATGCACCGACTTCTTCAAACCTCTTTTTGGAAATGTCGTAGACCATCTTCGATCGTTTACCAAATGATATGTGAAAACAATAATCTCGTACATTGTATGCCATATTTAGAGATGGACGAGGTAAACATGTATAGCACACATCAACAGAATAATGGTCACACGTGCTTATCAAAATGTTGTATTTATGAACGCACACTAAGCGTGGCGCTGACTGTCGTCGCGGAATGACAAATAATTTTATTTCTGATCAATTTTTTAGTGTCCCTTGCTACTTACGGAATCGATTGTCATTCAATGGCAATGACTGTATCACCAAGATAGGAAAAAACCCTTTTCAGTTATTGGAGTGTAACTCAAAAACGTCTTGACCGATATATTAATCGGGACTACACGAAAAGCATCAGCTTACAAATAAAAAAAAACACCAAAATCGTTTCCCCGGTAAAAAATTCCGAGGTAACAAACTTAAAAAAAATACAGAAAATTCAGAACCAACTCCTTTTTTTTTGAATTTGGTTAAAAATTAGAAGAGTAGTCGATGCAAATTAAAATTACGCAGAGATGTTTCTTTATCGCCTTTTGTCTAGTAGCTGACGGGTTACATCTAAAGATGGGGCAACAGTTACTTTCATTTAAAATATGACGTTACACAGTGTGTTAAAACGGTGAAAAGCTAGTGGGACTTGTACACAGAAGATTCTGTACCAGCACACCATATATATACCGTCTTGTTTATTATTGATGGTTTCAAAACCGTTATAAAAAAGCAACAAATAGATAGATAGATAGATAGATAGATAACACTTTATTGCACTTTTAAAATTATTAAAACTAGTTACAAGAAATATTAAAATAACTTAAAATAGTACAATCGGCGGCCTTATTGCTAGGCAGCAATCTCTTCCAGGCAACCGTACAAATAATAGAGGTTAAAGTATGAAATTGCCGTTTTATTGTAGTAGGTACTTCGAATTGACATAGAACCTTCATGGTTTGAGATTGTTGTGTGAAACTTTTTACTCATGATACCTATGAGATTCTTCTTTTGAAAAATGTGCAACATTCGATTAACGACTTTCAGTTGTTTTTTATTTATTTAGCTAAGACAAAAAAGACGGATACTTCGAAAATTCGAGTGATTTTTCAATACGAGTTCCGACGCGCAGAGACAGCTCGCAATATCTATGTTGCGTTTGGAGAAGGGACTGCTAATGAACGCACCGTGCAATTTTGGTTTAAACGCTTTCGTGGTGGAAACTTTGATTTGAAGAACGTACCACGTGGAAGACCGCCCACACAGGTGAATAACAAGGAATGGTGGAAGCCGATCCGAGCCAAACTGCCCAGGAATTTGCAGCATGGTTTAACGTTACCTTACCAACAATGTTGACTCATTTGCATCAAATCGATAAAACAACAAATTTGAAAAATGGGTGCCTCACGATTTGACTGCTCTGCAGAGAGAATCGCTTGTTAAAACTTGTGCTGCCTTGTTGAATCGATACAGAAATAAAAGAGTACTGGATCGAATTGTGACATGTGATGTGTGTTCTTTACGATAACCATGTAAAAAGAGAAAAATGCAATGACTGACCCCAGGTCAAACGCCGCAACAGTGTCCTAATGCAAAGCTTACTAATACAGAGGTTATGGTAACTGTTTGGTGGTCTCAACATGGTGTTATTACCATAGCTTTCTCCGATCTGGTCTAGCAATAACGGCAGATGTCTACTGTACCGAACTCCAAACAATGATAGCAAAACTAGCAACAGCCCCGACTCATGAATCGATCTTCACCATGATTGCTTTTTGATAACGCGAGAACTCATAAAGCACGTGAAACCGTTTTAACTGTACAGGAACTGCAATTAGAAACCATTCGTCACCCTCGTATTCGCCCGACCTTGCTCCAACGGACTGCTATTTTTATCTTGATTTGGTCAATTTTCTACGTGATAAAAAGTTCTCCCAGGAGGCTGTACAATATGGTTTCTCACACTTTTTTCGAATCTAGATGGCAGTTATGTATAGATAAATGGTAATTATGTTGATTAAATAAATATGTTGAATTTAAAAAAAACTAATTTCAATTTTTCAGTACAAATCGGCAATTTCATACTTTAACACCTAATATAATTTAAGTATGTGTATTATAAAAATAATATACTTACATATATATATAATTTATATACTATAATTTAAGTATGTGTATTATCAAATTAAACAAAACGAACTCTTGCTATACCTATAATACTTTTTTTACGTCTGTAGATCGGAATTCGAAATCTGCGTGGCAAACTACTTCTAATCCATTAGCGTGGAAAAGGTTTTATGAATTCCGAACCTTTATATAAGCTCCAGAAACATTATACATACCTATTATGAAATAAATCGAATTTAATGTAATGAATTTCCGTAACGATTACGCGAAACAATGTCTTGTTTACAGGTTTTTGTTGTTTAGAAACATTTTCAGGCGACGCGCCTTAATATTTTACGTACAGTACTTATTGGTGGCCGTGGGGTGCCGGGCTAGAATGTGACCACCCCATCTCTACCCGTAAAAGGGTAGGGAGGGAAAACACACCAGAAGGGGGGCAGCAGCACTTTCTGAGGAACTGATTTCTCAAATTACGATCCCCAAACCGCCTGCCAAGCGTGGGATTATGGCAAACCACCCCATATTGGGGGAAGCTGTGTTCAGCAGTGGACTATCCGGCTGATACAGTACAGTACTTATAGGTACTGTGTTCACATAAACTTAACCAGGCATAACTACTATGTTTTGTGCGCTGCGGCCCTGTACTTCACCTATCAACAAGAGCAGCCTTAAGCTAAAAATAATAAGTTTTATTGATGTAGCAATTAGTAAGTAACAATAAAATCCTAAATTGACCACTAGCCTAACTAAATATACCGTTGACTAATGCAAATAAATTGTATGTAACTTGAACTTGGTGCGTTTTTGTTCTGTTTCCGTAGGGTTGGTTGTACGTAACACATTGTTTCACGGGGAGGCCGTACAATGCAATGCGCTTCGGCGCCGGACTATCGACCAAATAATAGTTCCTATATAAGCCGGTCCCCATAAATAGAATCCCTCTCAACAAAAACTGCTTTTGTGCTCAGTGGCTTTTTTTTCGCTCAGCTGCAGTTTTTTACTGTACAAACGCCAGACGCTATTTTGTAATATCTCCATGTGCCCCTTTGGGATGAACATTTATTTTCTGAGCGTACATTTTATAGCTGAAAGTTTTAGTAGCTTGAGAGTTTTTGATGAATTGATTCATGGAATGAGAACTCATTGTAATGTTAATCCGTGTAATGAGCTGCAATGAGTTGAGTCTATAGTAGATTCAAATATAATTAATATGTACTTATATTTCATATGCTTATATATAGACATATTTGTATAAAATCTGTAAAAAAACTTAATTAATGTATTTAATATTTAAGTATGTAGTTAATAAACTGACTATTAAAAAAAACCTACACTATAATAGCTATAACTTTTGATTTTATGTGGCAGATAATTGGTACGTATAGAATACGTTATTAGCATTATCATTAGTATCAAAAGCTTGACGGTGCGTCCTTTCCATTAATAGTAATGCTATATGTAGTTTTATCCTTGTACCTTGTATAGGCGTTCAGCGATCTCTTAAAAATATTTTAATGCAACTATTGTGGTAAACACTTTTCTTAGGTTCTCTATGAGTATGACAATAAATTGTAGCCATTTAATATCGCGTGTCAATATTCCAGCCTGACATGTTCTGTCACTCTTCTACTACAGAACAAATATTTATAATTCATAAAAATATGACTTGGGAAAATAGCCGGCAACTGTAGATAGTCTGTGTTAACAAAATAACTCAAAAAGTCTATATCTAAAGCGTCTTTGTCTCGGATTTACATAGTTTAGGTTTATTATTAAAAATTCGTCATGTTAGTACACAGTAAGATTTTGGTTGCAAGTCGTTCTTGTTGCTTATGGTTTCGTCAGGGAAACCATCTTGTCTTGGTTGTAAATACAAATCTAGGTATGTATGTATGCGTGTTGTTTGTCAGTGCGGCGGCAAAGTGTCTGGCACCAAGGTCGGCAACGCGAACGCTGGCAGCGGGCAGAGCGTGCCGGTGCAGGCGCAGTGCGTGCAGGTCTCGCAGCCCGTGCTCGGCGCGCAGCAACCGACGCAAGCACAGATCATCAGCCCGCTACAAGTGAGTATCTACTTAGTGTAGAGGACTGCTCTTGAAGTGGACTATTTGTTCTCTTGCCAATTAGCAAGTTTTGAAAGTACTAGTTTTATAATTTTCAAAATTATTTTTTTTAATCGTTGACTAACATTCTATGCGAAACTATTATGGTATAGTTTCTCATAGAGTTGTCACCGGCAACTTTGTCATTTGAAAAAGTTCGTTATATCACTACCTTCCATTCTGATTGTGAGCTTGAGTGCTACGCTATTCGCTCCCTCTTTCTGGGTAGGCACCTACTCCAAATGGATGAGGATTAGCTGTTCAACTATTTTTTTCCACGGCACTAATGGAAGTTAGTTTTGGATAGCTTGCATTTCCTCATTTCTATCTGTATTAAATCTTTTTATCCTGTCTTAGGTACATTTTCTACCGGGGAGGGAAAGCTGTAGTGTTGAGTTTCTGACGTTATTGGGTGTTTACCCCATAACATGTTATGCTCATACTATAAGCCATATTGTCGAATGTCAAAACTTCTTCGCACGTACTTATTGCGGATCTTATCTAGCCCTGTGACGCTACTCCCAATGCACATCCATCGGATTTCATTTCGATGACTTATATGGCATGGACTGCGGAACGATATTCTGTTTGACTGAAATGATTGCATCTATTATTAGCCCGAGGTGTATGGTTTATGTTCGTAATCTGGTCGAAATACTAATGAGTAATTAATAGCTGTCATTGATGTTTGTAAATACCTAAGTCAATTGATTGATTAGTTGATTACTTAAGCAATAAATAGTAACCGAATATAAACCATGCCAACATTTGAATACCTACCAGGTTAATAGCCAGCCAATTTTATTGAACCAAATTTGTTCACACAGTGGGCAATTCGTGCCAATATGTGCAATTCTTTTTTAAGTTTTTAGATTCCTTTATTTACTATTTATATAAAGGAAGATCTTTTATTGAGTTATTGCCATTTGACGACAACAAATCTGGAATAGGAAATCTTCTCACATAAATCGAATTATTTTCACAATATGAAGAAAGAAAGATGATCAAGCCCTCGCACCTGATACCTTTTATACGGAAAAATCTGCTCTGAATCGCATTTTAATCTGATTAGTAATTTATTATATATCCAAGAAAATTGATGCGAAGACAACAAATGCATCGTTCAAAGTCGCACGCAAATCAATCAACATGACAAGCTTGATTGAAGCCGGGTCAAGTTGGGACCAAGTAGCGGTCAATCAAGTGACGGGCTGCGACGGTATCTTGTGGATACTGTGACCGCTCAACAGTAAATCAACTTCATATAATACGCAATTTATATATTACGGTTCAACACAGGGTTCACTTCGAAAACGCTGATTCTCCTAATGCAAAGTTCATTTTCATGTAGGAAATAATAGTATATTATGATACAAGTGAGCTAAGTCGCTCATTATACACGAGGCTGTGGGTTGCAGCCCGAGCCAAAGGCGAGAGCGTAAATCAGCCGAGTGTATAATGAGCAAGTTTCTCACGAGTTTCATCACTTCAACACCCTTGCGAGGAAAAAAAATATATTGTACAAATGCGCGATACAAACTACATACGAAAATTATGGAAAATAGTGCGCAAGTTTTTTTTTTGCGCGCTGAAAATGTATGTTTCTTGATTACATATACTTAACCTTAAACCTCTTTGTTGTTACAAATCTGTATTACCCGGTTAAATTGGAAATGCTCTGTTTACTCGCATATAATTTGCAGTTAGGTACTAACTTAACTTTGTAGGGATAATTCTATTATGCACTAGTGTATCATATTATTATGAAAGAGGGTGTTATAGTTCGGTTTATGGCCCTAAGAACGATATAATAAAGCTCACTTTACGAACAAGGATGATGAAAATAAATTAACTAATGTGGAAGAATAAAAAGAAACTTGTAGTTGTTTGATTTTTAAGCTATCTTATAGTTGAGATATCTCTGTAACGTGACACTTGAGTACCCTTATCCTCATATTTTCTGTGTGTATTTTTACTCCTCTATCTAAATATAAAGAGTTTAGAGTGCGCCGCTGAATTAAAAAAACATGAACAAGGTATGTCAAAACATAACCTTCCGGATGTGGAAGGAGAGAAACAATTTCGGATTATGTGAAAGAAAGTGACACATACGTAGTTTTTCGGTATATTGATGTGACATCAAACAGTATACTTTTTTAAACACTTTATGAATCCAAGGAAATCTTAAAGCTCGTCACATAATTTTTAAATAATATGTAATAAAATATAATTGTCCATAATGGTAGCCACAACAAATATATGAAAATTTTGTAATAAGAATTCTTTCATACAAATCTTCTCAAAATAATGAATAGATTCAGGCGTTACCTTGCGGAAATCCATATTTAATAATAACAATTACACACTGGCGGAAATCCATATTTAATAATAACAATTACAAATAATTATTGATTAAGGAAACATTAAATTAATATTTTAGTAAAACATTTAGCAAATATAAAAATATATCTAGTGACAATTCCGTCTAATTTTCCTGTTAAGCCGACGTGACGTCACAAACACCACGCAGCCTAACCGAAAGAATTTTCGTCGCGTTCGATTATACACATTCGAGAAGTTCTCAATAAGGAAAGGCGTCGAAAATTCTTACAGACTAGTTGAGGTTCTCAATTATATTTTAGTCGTTTAAAAATTAGAAGAGTAGTCGATGCAAATTAAAATTACGCAGAGATGATTCTTTATCGCCTTTTGTCTAGTAGCTGACGGGTTACATCTAAAGATGGGGCAACAGTTACTTTCATTTACATTTAAAATATATGACGTTACACTGTATTAAAACGGTGAAAAGCTAGTGGGACATGTACACAGAAGATTCTGTACCAGCACACCATATATACCGGATTGTTAATTTATTTTTAATGGTTTCAAAACCGTTATAAATAAGCAACAAATATATAGAATGCTTAGTAGGAGTCTGAATCGCACTTTTCAGTGCGACTCGATCGACAACCGAACTTATTGTTATTTGCTGTTTACTTTAGAATTATTGCTAAACCCAACAACGGAAATTGACTTAATTCTAATTTTGAATTTATTCTGTGAGAATGTAAACTGGCTACCTAGTACCCACGACGGTTGATAAGGTTTAGAAGCATTCAAAGATTTGAAGCATACTAGACTTAGTAATAGATTGAACATGAAAACTGTTCATGAGTCATAAAAAATATGTAAAGGGAAATATTCGATCCCTACCTATTTTGAAAATATTCTATAGCCTGTGTTTATCAGGGATAATGTAGGATTCTAATGGTGAAAGATTTTTTCAAATCGGTCTAGTAGTTTTAGAGCCTACTCAGTGCAATTCCATGATGCCGTCGAATTTTTAATCAACATTGATGAACAATTTCTCGTATTTTTATCAGTCTTTAAAGTTTCCCCCATATACAAATATGTACGATTGGCTTGCACTTGACGAAACATTCGTGTGATTTCACCAGTATTGGGGGGTTTGCCATAAATACTACTTTTCCCCACACTTTGCAGGCGTTTTGGGGATCGCAGTATAAGATGGCGGTTCTTAAGAAGGCGGTGCTGCCCATCTTCTGTTATTTGTCCCTGCGTCGCTGTCTCGCACAGGATTCTAGCCCAGAATTAGTAATAAAAAAAAGTTTTGTGAACATCTGTTTGAATATAAGTACTTAAATAAATTTATCTGCATGGCTGTTTTACTACTTTCTATTAACAGTACATGTACTTACTGCGTACAATTTACAAAACAGTATGTTACAAGTTATGTAGGAACATACTTCTATAGTTTAACATACTTGTATATTTCTAACTTCTTGTGAACATACTTATATATTTCTATCTAAATATATATAACTCAAAGGTACAGCCTAAACCACTGGACGGATCGGCCTGAAATTTGGCATGCAGGTAGATGTTATGAAGTAGGCATCCGCTAAGAAAGGATTTTGAGATGCAGGCTATATAAGATTAGTAACTTTTCAGTTTAATTATATATAAATTAGGTCACAACAGGCTTATCATTACCGTTGTAATAAAAAAAAATCACTAGGTACGCTTCCGGTCGAACGGGATCCTTAGCAGTCTGAAACCGTCACGCATTATGATTCCAAGTTTATTCTGAGTGTCAGTGTCAGTGTCGACTAATCTTCCCACTGGTTGTGCAGACGGGCGGGCAGACGATGCAGTTCGCGCCTTGGCAGATCTCGGGGCCGCTGCCGCAAGTGTGGGCGGGCGGACTACAGACGGGCGCGCTGCCAGCGGGTGGCCTGCTTGCTCCTAACCCCATCTTTATCCGCGGCACGCAACCCGATGCTCCACCCTCCATGTTCATACAACACTCACCGCAAAACAATGTCCAGCATACAAGTGAGTATCTTTCTCTATTTATCTTTACGAAACAGCTTATATCTCTTGAACAGACTTGAAGAGCAATTGTGAAAATTGTAAAATTGCAATGTACATATTATATCGAAATAATGGAGACGTATACAACCTGTTTTTATGTAACGTTTCAGGATATAGCTTAAAATTTAGGCATGAGTAATTATATTATTTTATGTTTAGCGAATGGTTGATAAGCATGGCGATTGATTTTGCGAAAGGTTTTGTTACGTTGTGTTACTGTTTAAATATGTCTGTAGATATTGTAGCATGCCAAGCCTACGTCCGCTTCTGTCCTGTTTGCTTCATATGAGATAAAACTGCTACCCATAAACTAAGTATCTAGTAGAATATTATTGCGTAAAGACCTCCGTCGCGTCTGCTTCAGTAAAACAAATATTTGAACCCGTTTTAATAAAGAAACGAATCCAATATGGTGCAACATATCATTACAACTCGCTTGCACGCTACGAATAAATATATAAATAAGTGTACCTATCATACAGTGTCCGCTTTCATTTCGGTCTCATCAAGTTCACAATAAACTAAACACGCACTCTTATCAACAAGAAAAATGTTTTTTCAACCAAGGATTTGAACCCGTGACCATCCGTACCTATAGCTGGAACATGCTCTGCCAATAGAGCTATAATAATGAGTGAGTCATACCTCAAAATTATCCTGTCGTTACTAAGTTTTAAGAAAGGGGACCGAGCGCCATCTGCAGCCAAACTAAAAACAAAACAAGACTACTTTTTCAATTAGCTTTAAACTCCTTTAAGACAACAAAACTGAATTTTGACATTTATTTTTGTATTTACGCCTTCTTAGGTAATAAGCTTACAACATTAAAACAAAAGGAAATAAAAAATGGAAATATTGTAATGTTTTGTTATAATACTCATTGAGTTGGTTACATTCGTAACGGACACCCATTTGTTTTTTTTTAATTTTGTATAGTTTTTGGGGTAAACATTGTGGACAGTGGTGTTCAATTACTTTTCAAGATAATACGATACGCGATATTATTTTAATTCGAAACTCGTGTATAACATTATCATGCAGAATAGTTACCAGACCAAGCGCGATAAAACTGGTAACGATTGAATTTTACGCTATAGGCGTCAGTTTCCACCTTAACTCTTAATGAGTTTCATTTCTCACCTATTACATTTTCCGCCCTAGGAAAGGAAGGTTGAAATGTTTACTGACGAGCCTACGGCGTCCAGGAGTTCACCCCAGGTTTATCATAAATTGTACAATAAATTTTAGAAACTTCAATTTCGCGCTTGAATTGATAGATATACTAATTACCAAATAAGCGGTTAAAATCAAGTTACAGTCATAGAAAACTTTGCATAGAGTTTTAGTTATTTATTTGCATTAGTGATAAAAGTAGAGTGCTCATATGAGTTGTAAGTTATCAATTACACTTTAGAATCGTAAGCGCCCTAGCTGGCTTTGTTCGCTCGTGTCATTAATAAATCTGTGGTGTAATTAATAACTTACCCTTCCTGTTTTATATCTTCTATAATTCTTTCTTCTCTTATATTTTGCTTATATTGTGTTGGTTTTTTTGCAATATGTATGTTCGTTTGCTATAAAGTAACGTTAAGATATATCTGTTTTTTCTGTATTTTTTCTTATTCTTCCCGCTTTTAGCTTTTAAGTTCAAAATACTTTATGTTTAAAGCAACTAGCGATTTACAAATTATTTTTTTGTTGTATCTCTGCGTAATTTATTGCTCAACTCGAGGTTAGATCTCCAATTGCCCCCTGTTGTTTTCTAATTGTTTTGTTGTGTAAAATGATGAAAGGAGCTATTTGTTTTTAAGCTTAAAGAAATTCACAGTTTCTCTTAAGCAGGTATATATTGTTAACAAAAGCGAGAACAGAAAGCATTGTTAACTGCTTTTAGGTTTTTGTTTTTATATTTCAATAACAGAACTCATTGTTACGATTGTATGAGAACAAGTATTAAAAAAATAACTTGCACTGGATGAAAATAAATAGGCGAAATCTTATTTTGAATTATGTTTGACACTATATATATTATATGTTTTGTTTTAGATACAAACGTGGCTTGCGCTACGGGCACAGCAGTGAAGCCTCGAGCCTCTTCAGATGGAATATCGAAAGCCCCACGCCCTCTTTCCAATATTCTTCCGTCAGGTGGCATCCGACCAGCCTCCTCCGTATCCACACAGACGAACGCCAACCAGGCTCAAAATCAGGTTAATAATTGAAATATTAAACTCTAGTATGGATGTTATATCTCTTTAAAAGTTGTAATCCATATGAACATAACTGATACACAGAAAAATACATCGACCATCGTTAGTTGCCATATTTACATAGCAGTTATTATGAGTAGTTTGACGCTGAAACATTAGTTTAAATGATCTCCTTACTACACGTGTTTGAGGTAAATGTAAATAGCGATAGATAAGGGGTAGATCGCACCCCTGAGGCATCGGAAGGAGCACCATTCTTGTTTGAAGTAGGTACGCTGCCTGCGTAAAAAGCAAATTGATAAAAGCGTGCTCGAATGTAAATTCGATGACTGGCAGGTGAAGAGAGATAGTGGATGTTATGAAAAGATGAATAATATTTGTGGCTTGCGTACAGAAGATGAAGTAGAAAGGAACGAAACCGAGAAATATTGCTTAGGCATTTAAATTTGTATAATTACTAAGTCTTGGGGTAACTACCACAAATATCTAGATATTGTAAAATCTTAGCAGCTGCCTCTAGAGGCCGCTCTTTCTGCCCCTTCGTTCAGAGGCATCCGTCAACCGCACGCTTTGCCTTAACAAAACGCACAATCACACAAATTCAATTGGATTTTCTAAAATCTAATTGATTTGACCATTAGAAATGATCGCTTCTAATTTGTTGTCAGTATTAGAACGGACTTTATCTCAACTCAATATCTAAAAGTAGTTAGGATTTTTTTATAAAATGTACCGTTCACTGTATTTAACCAGTTTACATCAACATTCAACCGAATTTAGACATTTAATTAATTGAATTTATTTACTTATTTTAATTGTCATCGCATGGTGATTATGATACGCAAGTATTAATAATAAGCTACAGTTGAAGTTTAAATACCTTGAAAAAATATAAATTCATAACCTGATCTAACTGAAATGTTATTCAAAGAAGCAAAGTTCACAACATCGTCATCTTGCGTAACAATATTTATGTAACCTTTGTTTACATAATCTAACTTGAAAGTTCTTGATACTTCTGACTGAAGTATTGTTCAAAGTAACAATAAGATGAATGTCGTCAACTTTGACGTAAACTTGGGTTGTTTATGCTGTGAGGGCAGTGACCTAATTTTTCCTTGAAGTTCAAGAGGAAGTTAATATATATAATAAAAGCTGTCGTGTCGTTAACTAAAGTCAATTTTCAGATGTATTTATGTGGTGTAAATAGGAACAGAGTATCATATAGGAGGCTTGAAAATGACACCAGTGACATGATAGTTAAATTTCATAGACGCGCGATGGGAAGATGCATATAAACCTAAATTGTATGTAGAATGCATTTATTTTTTATTATAAAACTATAGTCGGAGCTATCTGACTGATTCACGTGAGTTATCCCGTATTATTTACTAAAAAGAATGCATTTAGGCCGTTTTAAAATACCGAAGAATGATTTTGGTTCGTATGAAGAAATATATGATGTGCATAAAAGTATACTGAGATGACAACCGTTAGTAGAAACAGGGAGAAGCAAATTTGTTGTGCTGAACATGGCAATCGTGGTACGACGCCGAGAAGAAGAATTCAATAGGCCAAACCGTGGATTTAATATAAAAAATACAGATAAATTATTCTGGTTGTTAGTAGAGGTCTTCTAACAGGCGCATTTAGTTATAATATGACACACAATATGTATCACACGTCTTTTTCATTTTATGCTAAAGTCGTTCAAGTATTTTTTGGTCTGAATATATGAAAGACTTCTTGTACAGTTACAATCCAAACGATTGAGTTGTGTTTTCCAGTTCATAAAATGGATAGTTTGATACCAAATCTATGTATTTTTGAGATAGTTGTTTAAACAAGTAAATATAATATTTTCAGGCAAAACATCGCGGCAAGCCTGGCATTCGCTCGCCGGCGCCGGCAGCCAAACAAGACGCCGCCAACCAGACCAATAAGATGCAGCATCAGATGCAACCGAAACAACAGTAAGTACTACGAGCGTTACACCTTTTGCGGAACTATTTTGTACAATTTGAAGTGTTTCATTCGGTCATCCTCATTTTCAACTACTCATCAGTGAACATAATAATAACGACCCCTGCGTTATGTCACAATATTCGTGCCCATGTTTCAAGAGATAAGGTACTAGCGTTCTTCTTTAAAGTTTCATCTTCGTATTATTCTCTACCCATGGGTTGTGATCGTAAGCTGTTTCCCAAGCGATTGCAAGCTTCTTCCCAAGCGTGTGGATTTATGGCAAACCCTCCCTCTCAATGGGGGAGGCTGTGGTCAGCAGGGGACGATCTGTTGGATATAGATACAAACATACAGACGTAGATAGATATTCATTTTCTATTCTGAATCCTCAAATGTCAACCATACGCAATTTCTCATTTCAGAAGTTTTTAATTCCAACAATGTTTGCAAAGTAGAATTTAAAAGAAGTCATAAAAGTATATCCTGTAATAAGTGTTTTAGCTATCAAATGACATTATTAGATCGATATGTTTTATTATATAGTCTGTATATTGTAAGATAGTTCGTCGAACCATTTCAGATTGCTTGTGATGAATTCCGCCGGCCAAATAGGCCAATTGACTACCGTTCAAGACAAGCAGGCCATGAACAAGAACATACAGCAGCAAATGATGCAGCAACAACAGGCTATGCAAGTAAGTGGCAATATCGCTCACAAATCATGCATTGAAGTTATTTACATTTGTCTGTCAACTTACCTACGACTTTCATAGAATCTTATTTCTCGATTGACCTTTTGAACTATTTTACATGCAACACAAGACTATCGGACAAACCTTTATTTGCAGTTAATTATGCAATATAATTGCAAATCTTACATTATGTGTTTTAGCAGCAGCAGCAGCAGCAGCAACAACAACAACAGCAGCAACAACAACAACAGCAGCAGCAGCAACAACAACAACAGCAACAGCAGCAGCAACAACAACAACAGCAGCAGCAGCAACAACAGGTGACTAATAAAAACATTTGTTATGTCTATTATGAGACACAAGTTTACTTATGTGCGCAAACATGTATTCATGTTTGTTTAGAAATTATTGTTAAAATATATTATAGTTTGTATTGCCACAGTATTTGATTTATTGTTCTCAACATCAAATTTGTTAAGCTATCAAACAACTTTAAAAACTATGTTCTATCTCCAACATACGACACTTTTTTAATATATTTGAGTTTTATAATAAACCGATTCTTTAAATAAGTATAATAATTGTAGAGACTAAGTTTAAAATCTTAATGTTATAGCAGCAACAACAGCAGCAGCAGCAGCAACAACAACAGCAGCAGCAGCAACAGCAAATGCTGCAACAACAGCAGACGCAACAAATGGTTCAGCATTACCAACAACAAGGTAGAATACCAATATTTTTTGCGAGAGAGTTCTGCTGCACTTTTGGTGTATAACAGGGCTCCTTGCCATCTTAGCGTTTTGATTACTCAATCGATAGCTTGTATACAAAGAAATAGAGCATTCCCATGGAAGTGAAGTGTTATGAAGGCGGTTGATTAAAAAAGCGAAGACAAAACATACCTGCTATACATTATGGGGTTGTAATGGAGAACTGTTTTTTAATATGTTCTATGTCTTTCCCTATGTTCTTTTTGAGAAAACATATTGTACCATCCTACATAACAGAGAAATTTGTAAGAATATGAGATATTGAGGAACAGCGGTTTATATTATATCGAGCTATAAAATTCATGAGTAAGATTCAAAATAACATTTGTTTCTATAAAAAAACAAATGATGTGAAGGTCTCGCGTCATTTGTTTTTTTTATATTTTAGACGTTCTAGGTTAGCCTGTACAACATCTTCGACCACATCATCACTTACCATCAGGTGGGATAGTGGTCAAAGGATAACCTATCAGGCATAAAAAAAAAACGATAAAAGTTTTTCCGATATTTCTCAGGGGCCAAATTCAAGAATTGCTTATTTTCAGTAACTTTTAGCATTCTCGCGACTGTCATGGCTTTTTGACGACCCATATTCATTCTCACATCCTATAATATTCTTAAATTACATATCATATGCCAGTAATCACTACCAACCTTGTCCTTCAATCTGGTATACACTGATTCAAACGTCGATGTTTGTCGACTGAATTGACAAATGCAAGGTTGTGGTATTCAGACGTTTGCCTCACAAGGAGTCCTACCACCGCACCCGGCAAATATCCAGTCTTAGTTGCTACAGATATGATGACGATTCTAGGCAGGATATTATACTTATTTACAATCAATAACATAGATAGTGAAAACAGTGGTTGTTTAGAATATGTTAATTTTGATGTAAAATTTGTGGTAAAAGCGTTAAGTTAGTCCCGCAAAATAGCACTGTGATTTTGTTGCCTGACAACTTTGACGATGATTAGCATGAGAGGAAGGTGTTATAAAGGGAGCACTTTGCCCATTAATGGCACATTCCGGATTAATAGTAATAACGGTATTCTCATCAGGGATGACGCTGGGCATGCAACAGGGCGGTTTGCCGGTGGGTTCGGTTGCGCAGGCGCTGCCAATGGCTGGAATGCCTCAGACAATATCTATGGTCCAGCAAATTCACCCGGTACGTACAACGGAAACCTTCATCTTCATTCAATAATATGGATGATATTTTAATGTATATTTTAGTAATAACTGAGTATATTTTCTACTTTTTTCTGTAAAAAATAATTCTGTGTTATTAGTTATCATAGCACAGCCTAAAATAATCCATTGAAGGCCGAGTAATTATAATAGAAAGACGAGCCGTAACCGACTCCTATAGAAGTGATTTAGATTTTATTTTAATTCAATTCATATTCTTAATTATTCAATATATATAGGTAGTGAAAAAATAAAAAAATGGTGAAAATTTTAACTATAGTCTATTTTATTTACCAAAGGAGTACTGAGTATGTCCTTCGCACATTTTCGATATTGACAGAGTGGGATGGGTCATTGCCGTCATTGGTCAATGCCTTTGTTATTGTTTTGAAATTGTTAAGGCCCCTTTATATTGAATACTTCTAAAATGTACTCTAGAAAAATTTACGTTATTATTTTATGATTTAAATTAGCATACTTAGTATATTCATAACGAAATTTGCTGTTCGCGTTTATGATATAAAACAATATTGTAATAGTATATATATATTATGCACTAGAACATATAAATCAAATAAGTCTACTACAATTCTTGTAATCTTAAAAATTATCGTCATCCTTCTGATGAACTTTCTTGCAGATACGTCAATAATAAATTGCTCTGACATATTTTGTACATGATTGTCGACTCCGTACATTTTTGATTCTATCTTGGTTATCACATGATTGAGACATGACCACCATTTTTCTTTAGCTACTCCTTGTAAAAAAATAGTTCAGACTTCATACGTTTTCTAACTTTTGTTATTTCCTGCCATAGTCCCTTCACCTGAGACTAAACGAGTTCAATTGGGTTGAGCTCACAGTGATACGTCGGCAAACGTATGACGAGACGATTTGTTGACTTAGCTACAAAATATTTTTAAAATGATCTTTGTTTTGCCTACCCTAATTTAAAAGTTGCAACTTTAGTATTGATTCGTTACAAGCAATATTTTTCGACGCGCATCGGGTAGTCGAAGACTCAACTGTAGGTACGAGTACCTACATGTAACTACAGAGTTCTTGTGGAACGGACTTTATGTTAATTACGTGGGCCAATAGCAACGAAAAAAAATTTCAGTACTCGTTCAAATCAGATTCGTTCAATAGAAACAAATCAGAAAAAGTTAATATTGCAATACAAATTGCAAAATAAAATACAATATATATAAAAAAATACTGCACGTACGAGTATAAAGGTAGGTAGGGCGCACATTAAATTTCAGAAGCTACAGGCAAAAGATACTGTGAAATATCGAAAATAAATTTATAGTTTTCCAAAATATTCTGGTTTAGAGTTGTTGAGCTTTAACCACTTCGTGGTGACCACGGAAATATGTTTTTGAGATTTGAAATATGTTTCTAGTTCGATCGCGAGCACAGATTTTTCACACCCAAATGTTTATAGTATCTAATAGTAGTTTGCCCGAATCTCAGTGTACAGGCAGTATGTTTCAATTATACGGGGCACAGATCAATATTTTTGTGGTTCTCAGCAGTTTTCTTCTTAGATTAAAATTATGTGGATACGAAAAGTAGTAGAGTATCATAGGTACAAGTTTTAGTTATGTATGTAAGTAACACTGTCAGAGCGTCAGAGCATGTTCCGGGACAGTGATAGCCCGGGTGTCCCTGTCAGAACACGACAGGGACGTTGACCCGAAAATGAGCGAACACCGCCTTACAGCCTAATTAAAGTAAATTGGCGTCACTGAGTGCTGAAATAACAATCGCATAAACTGAAGAAAATTTGATGTTAAGTTTGAGTGTAATATTTCTTGGTATTGCGCAGTTGAGCGGCATGACGCAGACGGGCGCGATCGTCGGACAGCTGAATGCAGCTCAACCTACCCAAGGCGCTTCGCTTGCGCAGGTTCAAACGTTGCAGCAACAGCCACAGGTATAACACAGAAATGTTCTTAGTTTGTATCTAAGGCAGGCGTTAAAATGGAAGGTAGTCTCCCCGCGTGACATTAGACGTCCTACAAACAGGGCTATAGTGTAAAGTTGCTTTTGCTTTGAACATTTCGAACTTTCAACTATATAGGTTTTTGTGTACGGAATAATCACAAAGTTCTAGTAACTTTGACGAGTTAAGAATGGCTATACGGGCTGCTACCTCTTTCTAACAGTTATGGCTATATGTAAGAAACAGATAAAGTACATAATTTGATATAATACATCCATCCAGTTAAGAAACATGTGGATCGTTGAGTTTGGGCGTAGTTAGTAGAATGTTTTCCCTTCCAGTCGAAAATAAACAAGATATGCAATTTTTCACAGCTGATTGGCGGCGGGATAGTGCAGTCTCCTGTCGGCATGGCCATGCAACAGCAGCCAATGACTCACCAAACGGTATGTCCCTCTATTAACAATGCTTTTTAACGACATATAAATCAATATAAGGGGGTATACCACTGGTCAAATTTCGTTGTTAAAAAGAAATTAGATTACTCCATCAGATGGTCTGGCAACGCTGTTTATTTACATTTAAAGTTTTTAGATGATCGATTTCAAACAAAACAAGCCAAGTCAGAATCGCGCACTGAGGGTTCTCGTTGAAGACTTAACTATACGTTTTGTAACGTATTTAACATATTTTCTTTCATTGAGTTGGGCTTCTCACCGTGAGTCTAGCACACCTGGACCGATTTATTCTTTTGTCAATATCTTCTGTGTACTTGTTTGTTTTTATATAAAGACATAGCGGTAAAACAATCTCTTTGAAAATTTTATTTAATCTGGGGATCATTGGATAAGTGGCATGAAGAAATCGTCAGAGAAATTTGATTGTATGGACAAAGAAATGTAACCAGTCGCATACCACCCTCCGCAATAGTGTGCAACTACGGATAAATATGTAAAGAAATGTAACTCTAATTCAGTTACCGCTTCGATTTCGGGCTCATCCAGGGGGCCAACTCCCACCTTTTACGAAACCATCATATAACAGTAGCGCAATGTTTCATGCTTAAAATAATCATTCCCAGACACGAACTATCACCGACCCACAATCGCGTCAAGCAATATTGGTTTGATCCTACTTAAAGAACGAATGAAATATGTATCACGGATGTGCAAGCGAGATACAATATGTTTATAATATTGCGTTATCCCGCTCGCACTGTTCCGAACTACGATGCTATGGAACGGTTTTGCCATAGTTTTACGACATTTTTTTGTATGATTCACAAAAACTGTCCGTAACTTTTTATAGTTTCACTCCTCAAATAATTTTGCTGCGTTTATTTTAAAGTATAATAGAAATAAAAACATTGTACGTAATTTACATAGTAATTAAACCCATTTTTATCGTAAAATAATCAAAATCAAGTTTAAATCCGCTGCTAGAAAGTAACTTTTTTAAGATGTATAAACATGACGGATTTGTCGTTAGAACAGTAATACTTCGTATTAAATGTCACGTCAGAGTTCGCGAAAAGAGACTATTTGTTGTGACGCCATCAAAGCGCCGAGCGATTCCTTTACCGCTTGTAAGGCTGCTTAATTGACGTGGAGGTATAAAGTTTAGCAGTAAGATCAAGTTATTATTACTATAAGAGGTGAGAGTTGGCCCCCAGTTTTAACAAAACACGGTCTTCCAAATTCAATTGGATTGGGTAATTGATATGGCGCTTAGAAATGATCGCATCCGCTTGGTTGCGCGAGGTAACGTTACACATTAGACCACACCCGCCGCGGTAAGGAGTGCGTTCTGCTGTTTTTGAGCTTGACATACATTTCTTTACATGTTTATTCGTAGGTGTGCATGTACAAATAACCTATCAATCATGAGCGAGTGTGTGTGTAATGAATGCGACTAATGCGTGAGCTTATAGGTATCAATTATTTAGTTATCAAGTGTGGTATTAATGACATTAATATAAATACGGTAATGGGATTTTTCAATAGTATCAATAGCTTTATCTGTCTGTACCTTATGGTGGTGGCGGTGATATTTATTCTTATGGAATTAAATTTTACAAGAAATAGTTGAATTCAACATTGAGCAACATAACGACGGGAAAAGATGATATAAATATCTCATATTTAACTTTTTTATTAACTTCACAAATGAGTCACAACTTCACAAGTGAGGAAATCATTCTAAGCTATTCAATATTTGAAACAAAATAGTTATTTGTAATGCAAGGCTGCAGTGTTGTTATTTGGCGCGAGTACTTTTATTGACACCTGAGCGAAGGACACTAGGATCGAATCATGAGCACAGCCAGTGGTTCAAAATATAGAATCCTGGGTGTACCAAAGGTTTCAAAGGCACGAATCGCAAATAACTTTCTCGGCAGAGAGCTATTCAATATTTGAAACAAAATAGTTATTTTTAATGCAAGGCTGCAGTGTTGTTATTTGGCGCGAGTACTTTTATTGACACCTGAGCGAAGGACACTAGGATCGAATCATGAGCACAGCCAGTGGTTCAAAATATAGAATCCTGGGTGTACCGAAGGTTTCAAAGGCACGAATCGCAAATAACTTTCTCGGCAGAGCGCTACACACAATTTTTCACCTCATTGGAGGGAATTGCTAGGTGCAATAAAACCGGCTTAATAAATAGCAATTATTGAACTAAATTTTCGTTAACTTATAACAAATAAAATTTGTAATACATACAGTAAATTCGTTTTTGTGGAACTTTTGTAGAGGTTCTAATTTCAAAAACCATTTTCCACGCTAGCGTATTAAAATTACTTTTCCACGCAGATTGCGAATAATATAAAACACTTTTCCGACCTTGTGATTGGTGAAAAATACATTAAGAAATAGTTCTCTTGAGATAGAAACGCGCAGGAAGAATTTTAGTTTTTATTTTGCTATTTTTAGGTATTTTACGTTTTATAGTGGGGATTGCACGAATCTGAGTTTTAAACTTAATTTTATAAAGCTAATTTGAATTATCTGCCTTAGTTGAATAAAAGTTTAAAACCATGCAATAGTTATGTGCTTTATAACTTACTACAAGTAGCATGACCTAAGCAGAATCGACAAACAACAAGAGTCAAATTAAAAAAATGCTTAATATAGTTGTATCAACAGTATAACCTACACCACTATTCAGTTATTTGGTTGTAAAGCGGTATTAATACGCTGAAACTTAGTTTCGAAGCCTTGTACAGTGTATACGCAGATTTATATTAAGCCAACGCCTAACATATATTTGAAATCTGATATTTTGCTTACCATGCACTCGGCAAAGTTAGAACTAAGATAAGGCAGGTTAAATTTGAAGGTCAAGCTCGCTTTAATGATTGAATATAGCTTAAGGATTTAATGTTAGAAATATATTGTGTGCGTGTGGAGTTTCTGACTCACAAATAATCTTAATAGTCCTGATTGTTTACATGATATTGGTACGATATTTCGTAATAGTTATCTAATGATGTGTTCGGTTGTGTTGTTGACGTCATCAGCCCGGGATAGCGATCGAAGGCGCATCGCTACTGTCCTCGCCTACTCTAGTGCAGGTCACGCCGGCGATAATACACCATGAGGTAGTGGTAGTGGTAGCTATCCCGAGTTCATTACAATTAACACCGAATACTTACATACTTTGGGTAACCATTTTTTTACTATTGTACAAAAGCACCATTAAATGTTCGGCTGTCACTCTGTGTGCCCAACGGCTCATCTTCATCATTCCACAACGTCTAAAGTTTGACGTCGGTATAATTATTATGATAACATCATCGGGGCATGCCTTGTATAATGTGAGCATAATAATTAACTTAAAGGTAATCTGTTGTCCAATGATAAATCTGCCAGTAGTATTATTTATAATTTCTTAATCCCTTTACTTGCTTTATTAATAAAAAAAGTTTATGGACCGTAGTATAAATATAAGATTAAAGGTCGATAAATTACTATATTAGCAAGTAATTGCAAATTCGTAAGAACATTTTGTAAAGTAAATTTTTATGAATGACATTAACACATAACCTCGAGAGCTTTTTATTTTTGGGATTTGAATTCCGAAAGTCGACATACTTTACTACGAAAGTTGACTCGTAGAAAGTTGTTTAATATTTTTTTTAATTATTGTTGGCTACAAAATGTGACGGTAACTAAATCGTGAATGTTGCTTTATAATATGTTACAAAATGAATGATTACAAATTACAATCTTCAGCTACTATTTTATTCTATTAGATTTATCCTAAATATATCCACATTCATTTTATAGTTAGTTATTGTGCCGTCGTGCATGCATTTTATGAAAAATAATGAAGCAAGGATATTATTGTATTGTCTTGAGCAAGATTCATGTTGCATGCATCTTCAAGTAGTGTCAAGAAATTAGTAATATACTGGTATGCAAGTTGCAGATACCTACTTCATTTATTGTACTTGCAGCAGTGTTCAGTAGAATAACCGTACTTCAGTAACAAATTTATAAGGGTTAAAGTTATGTGTACGTTGCATGGAGTCGTTTTTCATTATTCAATAAAGTCAAGGTGAAATTGAACGAAGTAAATGTAGTCAATGTTAGCCAAAGAATGCAAGATTTTATAGTCTAATAATTATAGAGCATGATTTTTAATAATTGAGTATGTACCTGATATAGGAGGTACATTCTACTTATATAAACTGTGACAAAGGCCGTAAATAGGTTATTACAAACAAGTTGATATTTGTATGCCGGAGACAAAAGCAAAGAATTACTTACATGAGTTTTTAATAACCTTTACGACCTTATTCGAGATTTTTCAATACATTTGTGAGAAAATAGGTTAATAAAATATCAAATATTATATAAAAATATATCTCACGAAATACAGTAATATTGGAATTGCACCTCACTCCAACAATATTAAAAAAAACAAACAAATAAATGCGCGATTTTAACCTCTTGTCAAAATATTTTTTGAACCAATAAATAAGAATAAGAAGAAGTAAAGTTTATAAAACAGATAAATTAAATTTAACCAAAATTTTTTCTTCAAACATGTAACCTTTACTATTTTAAAAATAAATAAAATGTTAAAACACTACAATATTTCTATAATTAAATATAGGGTTTCATGATAAGTTCATGTTAAACACGTGAACTCGCCTCATCAAGGGCATCGAATATGCCCGAAACCTAGAGGTCAGCCATCTTAACCAGATCGCGTGTATACAGCCGGCTTTTTAGATAAATGAATTGCCTATTTTTAGTTTTTTTTACATCCATATAAAGTTCATATTATATAATTTCTATTATATGTATAAATATCCTTGTTAAACCATTTAAAATAGGAAAACATTATATAAAGAAATATTAAATAAAACGTTTCACTTTAAATCACTAATGTGGAAAAAAATACTTTCAAGATATGTTGATGGTAAATACACTTTTCTAGCAACTGTATTGAAGAATAAAGAACTGCAATATTAACCAATATGTGCATGTTAGTATTTAAGATATACTTTGTATTAACTAAACACGGGTTGGCTTCTTGACAGAAATTAAAAGAAAAAGTTTTGTATCCAATTTATAGCTCTGTTTATAAGGCATTTTCAATCTGATACAAAACGTCTTTCGGCGGATCCTATTAACAAGTTAAAGCTTACTCACTGGTTCTACGTTTTCATTTAATCTGATTCTTAACTGTGATAACGTTCTGTTAACCTACATTATTTTACTCCTATTATCTACCTCTATTCCTAACATTTGATAAAATTAATCTATTTTTATCAATTCGTGTACTTAACACACAGAATTACAATATAACCGAATAAAATCTGTATTATTCCCATAAAAATTAAATACAATTTACTATAAAGTCAAGAAGCAAGTAGAATAAATTGCAAGTGACTCTAATAGGTTCTGTAATCCATCGCTGATCTCTCTAGAGAATTTTATGTAACTGACTGTTTGGTATGCAGGTACCCGGTGGAAACATGAGCTCGCCTCAGCTGACTCTACAAGGCCAAGGGGCGGTGGGCCTAATCGCAGCACCCGTCCAAGGGTCTGTGCTTCCTTTGCAGCAGTCTACGTTGCTCGCTCATGTCAAGACAGAAGATGAAAAAGGATCTATGCCGCCACCACCGCCGCCTGTGCCAGTCAGAATTGCGCCAGTAAGATCTTAGATCTGTGAAAAATAATAAAACTGATCTAGTGCGTGGACCACAACACCGAGGGTTTCGTGCTCACACAGAATGTGCCAAAAACTAGCGAAACCTTAACTAGCGAGATAGTTTTAACAAAGTTGAAGACTTGTATGTCTTATCAGTTTTACGGTGGAACAAATACAAAAAAAATGTGAAAAGTCCAATGAATGAAAAAAACAACTCGTTTTGATCGCAGCTGTACTGACCTTTTCCAATTTCTTGTTCAATATCCAAATCTTTGGGTGAGAATGTTCTATGCAAACATCGAAATTTCAGGTTTTTAATACATTCCGTTTAAGAGTGAGAGACGGACGGACAGACAGATAATTCATCTTTAGTTATATACACAGTGGCGCAAATGTAATTGTGTTTTAAAATCTGTGTTGTTGACCGATTAGTGGTATATAAATGGAAACTAATTCAAATTATCATATAACTTTTGCACCACCTTGTATACCCATTAAAGTTTATCATCTAAGGTATGGTACCCTAAAAAAATAATAAAAAAAAAGACACGTAACTTGTATATATTTCTAATAGTAAGCGTATCAATGAGACAATTTGACATACGAACACACACATTCTGGGATAATTTCAACGGGCTACTTATTAGGTTCCAAAGATAGAGCCTTTCTAGGAATGTCGAGAGGATGGATAGCAAAGAATTATTAATTAGGTTCCATTTTCTATTATAAAACCGTAAACAAGCTAAACAGACAAACCTTAAAGAAACCATACATTCATAATAGGAGTGTTTGTTTCAGCAAGCGCCGGTTGTTCAACAGATCGCGCCGCAGCCGCAGCCGCAGCCGCAGCCGCAGCCGCAGCCACAGCCGCAGACGCAGCCGCAGCCACAACAGCAATCGCAGCCGCCGCCACAGCCGCAGCCACAGCCGGCGGCGATCCCAGAACCGCCGGGTGACGTGACCGCGTCCTCGAGTACGTTCGCGGTCCCGAGCACCGCCGCCGCCGCGCCTTCAAGCGTCGCAGTCGTCGCATCCATCCCCGCTGTTGCAGCTGTCCCTACCGCTGATGCTGCTATATCCACCAGCACCAACACACTCGGTAAGCATGTTACCACATTATTTGTGCGGAACCATTTTAAATGCCCCGTCGTGTGCTGGGCTAGTAGAATGACAAATGTAAATGTTCGCTGTTTATTGTGAGTAGCCCTACTAGTAAATTGTACCTATGCAAGGCAAAAATCTTTGGAATTACCTCTTTCAAAAAAGTAAAGTTCATAACAAAATATACAAATATATATACTGGAATTAAAATTGAGTAGTAATGTGCTAATAAAGATACAGTACCTCTTACGAAGTATAGTTTACGTTACCATAAAAGTAATTATCGGATCAAGGTCAGAGTCGCTAGCGAAAATTTCAATGAACTAAAAATGTGTGTATATATATATATATATCTCGGGTAGTGTGGATGTCCATGGGCGATGGTGATCACTTACTACAAGTTGAGGCCTGCTCGTTTCTCCTCCTATACCATAAGAAGATAACTTTTATGGTAACGTCAACTATGATAACTCATACTTAGGTCTATTATATTAAACCGATCCTAAGTCGTGATCAAAACTAATTACGGGCAAGTTCCCTAGACCTGATAAGCATCCTCATATCGTCGTTATATTAATTAATACATATCAGCAGCATCCCATGATAATGCCATTCTCACGAATCGACATCGATAAACCGTTCTTGAGATCTGAGATTGGTTTATGGTATCAGCTGATAGCGAGGTCTCAAATCATCTTTAAAATAGTTTATTATTATAGTTCTTGTTGTCCCTGGAGAGCGTACCCAAACCTATAAATCGCTTTATTGATGATAAGGACCTAGAGGTACAAAATACTGAGTGTTGTTGTTAATGTAGGTTCCGGGTGTGGGAGCGAGGTGAGAAAATTGAGTCCGTTGAAGCGCGAGGCGTCGGTCGCGTGTGGGCCTCCCCCTGCGCCGCCCCACGCTTCCCCCGCCCCTGCCCCCGCCGCGCCGGCTGCGACCCCCGCCCCGCCCCCCGCAGTGATCCCCGCCGCGCCACCGCCTGTGATCAGCACCGCGCAGCAAACCACGCCCGTCGCTCCACAGGTTATTTTCTACTTCTGCGTATATTTTAAACTTCTATATACCTAAGGACAATGTGAATCGTTCAAAAAGAGTTAATTATTAGGATCGTTGTAGTGACGTAGTTTTCACCGAAGCGCTGTCAATGATACAGTTGGAGAATTGATTTTAGAATTTTGTTTTGCCTATATTTCTGTACTAATGTAATGAATTGGAAAGATTTGATTGTTTGTTTGTTTGCATTTAATAGGCTCTGAAAGTACTGGACCGATTTGAAAAATTCTTTCACCGTGAGAATCCTACACTATCCCTGATGAACAAAGGCTATAGTATAGAGGATTTTCAAAAAGTTAGGGATCCCTATGAAAACTTTGATAATGTAACCGAAAGTGCGAAATAAATACCAAAAAAAATGTTATTAATACGAGCCTTACTCTTAAGTGAGATTGTGATCAGTATGTGATGAATATGGGTGATCGCTCTCTTATTTGAAGTCTTAGGTCTTGAACTAAGCATGTTATCGATTAATCTTTTTAACCGACTTCCAAAAAAGGAGGAGGTTCTCAATTCGTGTGTATTTTTTTTTATGTTTGTTACCTCAGAACTCTTGACTGGGTGAACCGATTTTGAAAATTCTTTTTTTGATTGAAAGCTGTTGCTTGTCGTTTGGTCCCATTTTAAATTTCATCAAAATCGGTCAAGCCGTTTTTGAGTTCCGCTTTTATGATATAGTCGTTGACAATGAATGATCGATCCCGTAAGTAGCAAGGGTCACTAAAAAGAGTGAAAAAAAATGTTTACCAAAAAATGGAACCGACTTCAACACCCAAAAGTGTGAAATAACTTGTCGAAGTCGGTACCATGTGCACAATTTTGTGATAATAGGTACTTTTGAACTATCATGGTACCGACTTCAACAAGTTATTTCACACTTTTGGGTGTTGAAATCGGTTCCATTTTTTGGTAAAAATGTTTCATAATCTAGGCTTGTATCGCAATACATTTATGAAAAGATACATAACCAGAGAACTATGAGCTTTGAATCATTTTCATATAAATATTTCGAAGCCAATAACTTACAACCTAATTATCTTTTTAAAAATTCGTCACGATACAAGCCTAGATAATGAAGAAATTAATCGAAATCATGCTTAGTTCTGAACCTAAAACCTCAAATAAGGGATTGAATATAATATTCTAAATTGACTGTATTTACGTAAAAGTAAATTTTAATAATATATATAAGTATAATAATGTATAAGTATTTATGTAACAGTAAAATAATTATTTCATTCACAATTTACCTACCTGTTCTGTAATTCGTAGACAACAGAACTATTATTTATACTACACCTGCTCGGAAAGTACCTTGATACTTTATCAAATTTACGGTAGAAAGTACGTCATTGCATATCGAACAAATATGCGGGGAGAAAACGCATCTGAGCGGGAGAGAAAAGTGTATGAAAATCCATTTCTTACGTGGTTTTTCTTTTTTAATTTTGGGTAAGACTATGCGCTGGTAAAAAAAATAAATATCAAAAGCCAAAAAGTTTTTACAGTGAGTTTTTATCTCCAAGTTCGCAAAATGACACTGGCCACTAGCTGTGTGTTGGATGGTGTCAAACAATTTGAATAAAGAACATGTGAAAATTGCAGACGCCATTGGCGCCATTTTCAATTTGTGTGTTGTTTGAGGATTCAGTTTTCGTAGAAAAGTAAAATAAAAGGTAGGTGTAGTATAAGGCACTATGTATCACTCGAGAGAAAGTGCGATTCCCGATCTCGGGTGTTTCAAACGACACCCTCGACGGTAATCGGTCACTTTCTCATCTCGGTGAACAATGTACTATTTCAGTTTGTATAATAATGTAAACGCTACACCAATAAGTAAAAATGAAATAATAATAAAAGAACAAGAATTAGTTAAGAGCAAAGACAAGTGCCTAGTAAAAATTGGTTAGTTAAGAAATCGTACCCAGATACCCCAGATACAAGCTCTCGCCTAGTTTGGGTATCAATGTTTACCAGTGTTACTTTATATTAGATAGATAAGGTACTTTTGAAAATTATTAAGCAATTGTATAAACTTTTTGGAAATAAATATTATTATTATTTATTATATTATTATCACCCTTTGAAGTTTGTTGAAAACATAATGAGTATGTAAATTTAAAATTATTGGAATACAATATGTTTTACCCCGGGCGGGAATTGAACCCGCGTCCTTCCGATTTCCTATTTGAATAATTTTAAATTTATGATTTTCGCTTAGTACGCGGTAGTGCTTGTAATCATAATATATAGAAATAATGAGTATTTCCCTAAAGGTTATGTGTACATTGTCATGCATCGCTGGTTATTGTAGGTGGTGACAACAGTGGCATCGTCGACATCCGTGGGGACGGTGATGGCCGCGATCACCGCTCCGGTCTCCTCGGGCACTTCCACAGCGGCTCTGTTCAAGAGTACGCAGTGTTCCACGCGACACATCAGCCAACAGATGACGCATGGTAAGTTCGTTCACCGATCACACGATAGGGTTTCACGCTCACACTTGTACACAACACCATAACGTCTTATACCCCTAAAGATGAATGCAATTCTGTGTAGTCAATCACCCATACTTCGTCAGATATTTCTATGTCAGAGGGAGATTTATACTGTCATACAGTGCAAGTACCTAAGGGGCACAGTTGCATCCTTCGTACTGTTAGGCCTTTCTGATATTGGCGCTATTCATAGGTTACACGACTGAGACACGGTAATGTTATCTATACAGTATCTTAACTCGGCTCTCTCGTTGAAATAACTACCTACAGCCGCGCTGTACGTAAACATGCGATAGGGCTACCCGCCTCCAGTACTTTAATTACATTTGACTACTTTGTGTTTCCATTTAGTTTTGTGATTGTAAATATACTTTTTTTTATATAAACAAATAAAACTCTTTGTGAAATTAACAGGAAGTGTTCACTAAAAATGCGTGTTTTTTTTAAATGGTAGGTAGATTTAATTAAAAAACCATGTTTATATATGAATAAAAAATCAGTTTTAAAATTTGCGACCAAAAAATATTTGTGAGATGTACGGAATGCTTTATTATTAAAATTTAAAGTATAAAAATCCGCATTATAATATATAGCTTATAACTACCTATTGCACTCGTGTCAATCACTTTCCTTTACTCTATTCACTTGTTTTATTAATCGAGACATTTTTTTTAGGTTGATTAAAGGAAATACTTGTCCATTAAAAAGGTACACATTATGTACCGTCAACTATGTAGATTATAAAGTTATTTTACTTACTAGTACTTACTAGTAAGGAAAATTATTTTCTAGTTTTTTTTTCAGTTTCCAGTTTCCATCTAAAAAAAGTTATCTCTGGATGCGTTTTGACGAATTCATGCAACCAAAAACAGCACAATATATCCTACTCGTCATATTTACATAAACTTATTTTTAGTGAAAATATCGCGCGTTTATTGTTAAAAAAATAACACACCGTCCATTCGTCACTGCGTCATAGATACGACTGTATGCGTACCGAGCGCAGGCCGAGATCGCGGCGCGTAGGTATAACTCGCGTTTCGTCCGTTTCTATGAAGTTGAAATACTGTATAGATAACATTACCGTGACTGAGATGCGAACCATCGCCTACTTGTATCGATGTGTTTTCCGTACACGACGCTACTTTTATTCGACTATACTATTAGTACTTATTGTTTTTTTGAGCCGTAAAGCCAATCAATTTTATAAAGTACATTATATTATTATTATAAAGTATATTATATTAATTTTATATTAAGTATATTTATACTTATCACAATAATAAGAATAAACTATGATTTTGGGTACTTACACTTGTACAAACATTAAATATACAGCATTCGTCGCTGCTAAAGAACTATATGCAAACGAATAAAAAGTCATAGTTCATTCCCGAAGTCTTCGCTCAGAGAGTTACTAATTAATCAGCGACGGTATTAAGATAGTTTTAGCTCCTGATAGGTTACCAGCTTAAATAGGACACTGCCACTATTTTATGCAAAAAAATATTGCTCTGGAGGCACAATCCAGAAAGCAAATATGGAGAATACTTTTGTATAAAGAAACGAACGTTTCATCTTAAGAATGAAAAGTCAAATTACCTTATTACCAAAACAACCACGAAAAGCGTTCCCAAGCTCGAGCTATCAGTACAAAATTTTTGTAAATAATGCTATGTCGGATGTCACAAAAAACAATAAATATAATAGTAATCTGACTAGTTTCTTATTCCTGCAGTGCAGTCAGTTGTAATCCGAGCGTAATTTTTCGCTACTTAGCACTTAATGGAAATTTGCGCTTCTCGTTCTGCGTAATATACAATATTAGCGATCGCCCATGACGTCGTTTATGTGGTGTCACATAATATACGACACAAGATAATATTTCAGAATATGTTTACTACACTTTGACGAGTTTCGAAGAGTTTAAGAGTAATTTTGGCTTCAGTTTTATAGCCGGCTGTCTTCCTGACATTAACTCGCCTTGAATACAAATACAGATCTTTTCACCCCGAAAGGCGCGCCCCCTCCATATTCCACATTTTTTGAGCGTAGTAACAGCTACTGTTACTCATCCAAGCGATTATATTTTACATTTTATAGTTTTACTATATGTACCACCAGCATTTACACCCAAAGAAAGATGTTGTGTACAAACGAGACCCGTACAAATGCGCTTCAATAATTTATTGTGGAAGGGCGTGCATTCTTGAGTGAACAGATCTGGTGTAGTTACACATACCCGCTACACTTCGCTTAGTTGGGCGATGGTAGACTGCTCTGCTGTGCGCCTATTGCGCATCGCCGTTAGCAGTGGCAGGCTGCTCAGTCGGCACATTCTTAATTTCTTATTTAGTTGGATTTTACGATTTCCAAATTAGGATATAGAACACACTCTGAACCCGATGTAGGTACGTAACATTGAGCCAAATATGACTCATTTATATGACGAGTATATTTTTTTTGAAACAATTTTCCGTTTTTGTTTTTTTTATTATAGATATTATATATTCCTTGTGATACGTCAACAAATCGCTTCACAGTATACGTAGGACAGCGCCAGCGTATCTGTAGGTATCTGTTAGTTATATACCTTATATTATACAAAACACACTTGTTTTTATTCTGAACATCATTATTTAGGTATATACACACCAACATGTCAACAACAATAATACGCTTCATGTGACCCGAATGCGCTTTGAACAACATCAAATTTATTTCACACAGGTCTTATGTATTTTACAGAAAGGGGCCTGCCCAAAGCGATGGTGAAACCAAACATTCTCACGCATGTCATCGAGGGCTATGTTATTCAAGAAGCGGCGGAACCTTTTGCCGTATGTTTTTATAATTGATATAATTTTACTCGCTTTATCAATTCCGTTTCTGTTACATTTTAACAAAAGTTATAAACAATTTTAATGTAATTTGAAAAGAATTCAAATTGTCTAAAATAAAATGTTTTGAATATTAAATTATTTACATATATACACTCGAGAGCAATGAATCCGGGTCACTTAAAGAATCCTAAAAATCTCGGAAACTAAAAATGCTAGGTTAATGCAATAAATTGTATTTAATAGACAATGTAATACTCCTTAAATGAAGGTATTAAAACTTCTTAGTTATTGTAAAGTTATATCATAAAAAAAACAAATTTGAAAAAGGGCCACTTTCGAAGATGGAACTACGAAATTACAGCATTTGGTTTTGCTTTTGTTTGTAATCTGTCATTTATGTGGGTACATAAACCATGTTGATAGTGCTCTATATTCATTATTCAAGCTGAAATTATGTCGCTTACGCCTGAAGAATGCACCAGAATACTTACAATGCTGGAAACCGGCCGGAGGCAGCGCGATACAGCCAGGACTGTCGGTGTGTCGCTGTCAACAGTACAAAGAGTTCTCCGACGTTACGAAGAAACTGGTTCTAACCTACGCAGACCAGGAACGGGCAGAACCAGGTGTACCACAGCACGAGAAGACCGATACTTGGTGAACACCATGCTTCGAAATCGCTTTCTCACAGGAACTGAACTCACCAATCAGTTTCGACGCCTCGGAGGAAGTAACCCAAGTGCATAGACAGTAAGACGTCGGCTTGCTGAATCTAACTTAAAACCCCTTAGACCTGCAAACGGCCCTAAACTGGAGCGTGGGCATCGTATTTCGAGACTAAGATATGCCCAGAGCCACGTAAATTGGAGTATTGAAGATTGGTCAAAAGTTATGTTCTCCGACGAATCAAAATTTATGCTCTACAAGCACGATGGAAGACACAGAGTGTATCGAAGACCAGGGGAAAGATTCAAGCAAGCATGCATCGAAGAAAAAGTAGCCTACGGTGGTGGGTCTGTACTTGTGTGGGCCGGAATTTCTTCTGAAAGTCGCACAGAGCTGGTGATCATAGAAAACGGCTCTTTAACTAGCGTAAGATATGTGGAAGAAATCCTCAATGATCACGTTGGTCCATTTATGGTCAATTTAGGTGAGGATGCTATATTTATGCATGACAATGCCCGACCTCATACAGGTAGGATTGTGAATGACTACCTTCAAGAGATGAACATTACTCGTATGGAGTGGCCAGCGCGCAGCCCGGATATCAACCCGATCGAGCATGCTTGGGACGAGCTAGGCAGATGCGTAAAACAACGAAACCCTCCCCCAATCACGCTTCGTGAGCTCAAAATTGCTCTCACAGAGGAATGGGAGAATATTCCCCAAAATCGTATAAGGAACTTGGTGTACAGCATGCCAAACCGCGTAAACGCAGTAATGGAAGCACGAGGAGGCAATACGAAGTATTAAAATTCAAGAAAATCGTAATAAAGTTCAAAAATTTCATGTTTCCTATTTTTGTTTTAAGGAGAGATCAGCAGTTTTTTTCTTTATGTAATTTTGTGTTAATAAAATGTATGGTGACTCATATTTTTTTTACTTTCATTTAAGGAGTATTACATTGTCTATTAAATACAATTTATTGCATTAAACTATCATTTTTAGTTTCCGAGATTTTTAACATTCTTTAAGTGACCCGGATTCATTGCTCTCGAGTGTATATTGGTTGGAGATTTTGGTTATACATAGTAAGGTATGGTATTTGCTTGATATATATGAACCATGGATGCTCCTCAATGGCATACCAAAGATAAGTTTTTTAACTTCACCTTTATTAATGAGAACTCAGATTAAGATAATACATTCCAGTGTCCCTGTACGTGAGAAAGTTAAGTCTAGTCTATGCCTCTAGTTCTATGTTTTACTAAGATTTTTGTAGAATGGGCTGTTTTAAAATTATGTATACATTCATAGCTAATCAACAAAAAGACGTCGTCGGTGCTTATTGTACACCAAATTCGTGAACTATATTTTACTAGCGGTCCTCCTCGGCTTCGCACGGGTAATTAAGTCTATAAATTGAGATGTAAGCTATCCTATCTTTCAATTTGGACCAAATTGCACACGGTATGCAACCTATTTTAAAATAGGTTCAGTAGTTTAGGAGTCCATCGCGGACAAACACCGTGACGCGTAATTATGATATATAAAGATTAGGCTCTTTGCCTCTTATCGTACATATGTATCTTAACATAAGGGTCAGAGACATTTACAGCCTGTAAAATGAATATAAAACTTTGGTGTGTTGTTTGAATTTACTTTAATTTTTTTATTAGACAAAGAAACATGGATTAATACATTATTCCGTTGTTTAGGTAAACCGTCCAATCCGCGAATGGGGCACATCATCCGCCGAAAAAGAGCACGACAAAGAAAATAAACAGCCTTCCCCTGATGAACCGCCACGTAAGTAATCGTTTCGAACTATATTTAAGAAGGGGAAAAACATTAAAATCTATTGTTAAATTATAACAAATACCAAGTAAGGTAATGGACTGTAAATTCCAACTAACCAAAATGCCCTATACCACCAGTCAAACCTAGTCTCAAATTGTGAATTACTTCAAACATAAATAAAACACAAGCATGCATAAATATTATGAATCAATCATCGATATCATGTCAATAAGTAACTTGATCGAAACCTATGTTGAACCTGACCCTGTTCTATTATTCAGTATTTTGAATATTAATGTATGCGTGAATAGCCTAGTGAGTGCCCTATTACCATGACATTTATTTGATTAAGTTTCAAATACAGTCGTGTCGCTTCTAAGATATTTCTATTAACTATGTTAGTTCTTATATTGTTTATTGCGTAACACTTAGGCCCCGTTTCAGAATGTCCTAATAAAGCTTCGGTTGCTATGCAACACATAAAATAACTGAATCATAAAAATGACATTTAACATGCAGCGCGTTCCAAGCTTAAACAAATGGATAGGCTAAACCGATGACTGTGAAATGCAAAGATAGTGTTTTATTTATTAAATATGATCTGGGTAGTAAAACCGGAACTTACTCGAACATTCTGAAACAGGCCCTTAGAATAATAATTCTAAAAATAGGATTGTTCCATTCATGTGGGTCATTTTACATCAGTTTAGATAACGCCAAGTTACATGTTGTTCTTCGTACCACAACCACAATTGAACAGAAACGTCAAATAATGAATGTCGCTATAAAAACTAAGACTTTCGTTTGGACAGAATAAAAAAATATAGTTTAGAGAGTTTTGAAGAATTTTAACTTTAGATAATTCTTATAGAATCGACATCAGTAGATACATAGTGTAACATTTATCTTATACGAAAGTTAGGAAATGTAATTGAAAAGATTCGGAAATTTACGATAGTATGTAATAAGTGTTCGTTATTATTTCGTATTGTACAGGCAAGAGGCAGATGTTGGATATGAACAGTTCGCGTATAAGTTCAACTATCGACAGTGTGTCCGACGGCCTAGTGACCACTGTGAAGGCGGAGAGCACTGCCTCGGAAGCGGCCGACACCGCCGCCTCTGATGCTGACATGCCCCCGAAGATACCTAACGCGAATAAATGGAGTGTAAGTTACATTTACACAGCTTACTCGCTGTTTGTTTTGGGAACCACACTAGAAAATGGTATCCTATTACTAATCCTATGCTGTCCGTTCAAACATGAATATAGTTCACAGGAAAGCAACGGTACGGCCACTGCATATTGAGATTTCTTTCGCGTCCGGTCAATACCTGGCTGTCATATGCCATCCCTATTACTCTAGTTGACGACATATACAGCTATCGCAAATAAATTACTCAAATAGATGATGTAGTAGTTAATTAATCCACTGTACTGTAAATCGGATAGTCAACTGCTGAACACGGCCTTTAAGCTGGGAGGGCTGGTTTGCACGCTTGGAAGGCGTCTAGAAGATCGTAGTGTCATTTAGCAGTTCCTCAGAAGGGGCTGCTGCCCACTTTATTATATTTTTTTTTATCTTAGTCGCCCCTTACGACAACCAAAGGAAGAGATGGGATAACCCACACCTACGGCCTAATATGTATGTTGATGGCAATACGTGATATTCCAGGTGGCGGAAGTGTGCGACTTCATCCGCAACATTCCTGGGTGCGCGAGCTACGCCGACGAGTTCCTCATGCAAGAAGTGGACGGCGAGGCCTTGCTGCTCATCAAGCCGGAACACTTGGTGATGGCGCTGTCGATGAAACTCGGACCGGCACTCAAAATCGTCGCGTGCATCGATTCCCTCAGACCAGAGAGCGAACAGCAACACAACGATCACGACTGAAGTAAGTTTACTCACGCGAAATTATGGCTCATATGCTATGCGTATTGGGTTAAGTGGAGGGATATGTTCAATTACATATTTTTTGTATTTATTCAGCATAGCAAGTATTCCCTCAACTTAGCCCCATTGTAGACGTCTACGAATTATTCATAGATAGGGCATAGATTTAGTGCAACGCTATTGCCTGTTGCGAACATTAGCTGTTGCTGAAAATTGCGATTTATGTTTTATGTTCGTTGTGAACTGTTTTAACACATACTGTTCTCTTTCAGGAAATACAAACAATACAACAACAGCATTCAAGGAAAGTGTTCACTACGTTTTTTTTTATAACGTAGCAGACAAAATGTACTGATTGTACACTATTTTATATTATACAAGGCCAACGTATTTTGGTCAATTATAGATTTAATTTTAAAAGAAACTTGTAATTTTATGATATGTTTACATTGTCTTATAAAGAATTATGGCGTTGTTTTGATTCGATGTTTTATTATTTATATTAGTCATTTACGAGATGTGAAACAATCTTTGTACCTTATATTTATTGGCTTATTTCTTATCAGGCAGTATTTAAAGAAAATATATAAATAGGTCATATTAAATAGGAATAAATGGTAAGATTTATTTTCAATTCATATCTTCAAAATCTCGAATTTCTAATATAATTTATTATATACTTACATCTCATGTCTTGATTAACAAAATGTATGTTGTATTATGCTATGGTTATGGGACAGGTCGAGCGCAATAGATTTAATTTTCTAGTTATAATTTTGATATTTGGGATGGCCTATTTACATTAGCGTGTTTTATTGAAATAATCGTCATAATGTAATAGCGCACCTAGGACATATGTCGAGAGATCCGCCTATAGCGTTAGGGAAAATTTAATACTTATTTTAACCAACTCTAATATAGATATTAATAGCCGTGGATCTGTTTATTGTGTCGCTACACCGTAATCATCATTATCATACTAAATATAATACTAACCGGGGACGACCGTGATGGAATATCGCATGTATGGCGTCATCGTCGTCTCCACTTGGTCGCTCCTAAACTTCCTTTATATAATCAGGAAGTTTCTTTAGGTACTACATTTTCTACCAAATCATTGCATTATGTCAGGAGAAATCATGTACTGCTTTTCTATCTTTGCTATGATAATACAAGGATTTTCAATCTCTTCTTTTCAATGGCGAACGCCTTGGAATTGCAATCGATGGCAATATTTGTACACAAAGCTATTATGTATTCTTTGATGATACGTTCAGCCCTCTCTCTCGGCAATCGCGGGAAGAAAGTGTGACATGATTTTTGTGGAGCGACCATTTATTTTTATATCTTCTAAAACAAACGATAAAAAAAAACATATATTGAATACTGATCAGCAGTATAAACACTTAACCATAGGTTATATATTCTTTTCATGGAAGTTCAACTAAAAATCTCTTTTAAAAATATATTTTCTGGAATCGGTATTTAATTATATATAGAGCTTGTTTCAAGTAAGCATTGAATATATGATGTGAGAAATATTTTGATCTTGTTCTTATTTCATAGTAATTTGTTGGAACTTATTAATATAACGCGCTTCATATATTTTTAAATACATTTTAAAAAGTATCGTCAGGATTTCGTTTGTATAAATATTGTTGATTCTGTAGTGAAAACATGGTGTTGTTTTAAGGTTGTTATTGTAATCCACTCTTCGATTACTATAATATACATTTACTTTTACAGGACTGTGTTAATGACTCATGTATATATACTTTAAATAACTTTTTCACTTGCTATTCCCTCATGCACCGTTTCATTACAGCGGACCATATCATTCTTAATGTTCTTATTTCAATTTACTCTTTTCAAAATGTTATAATTAATATATAATATTACCATGGTCAGTATCGGATTCACCTAGAATGGTAGATTTCTTTTAATATATATTTTCATCATATATTCAGATTATAAAAGAACAATAACTTCTATTATTTAAATGTTATTTACTATGTAAATCTGTATGTGTCAAAAAAACCTAGTGCTCGTATGTCATACAAACCTTTCTCATACCTATAATGTCCGAAGTAATGTTTCCTCTAATAAGTTTTCATAGTTTTTGTCAGGCAGGTGCTTCAATTTGCACATCCATCATTTTCCTTGGTACAAGCTATCTTAAGTGAGAAGGATTTTTGCATGGTCACTAACTACGGTCATTCCATAGCGAAAATCTATCAGACTCAGTGATCCGACAGAAATCTATTCATCTCTATACTGAACTAAGAACTGTGCCTTTGTTTTCTTTCAATAGAGAGGTCAAAGTATGGTAGCTCCGCTGTATTGAAAAGATTCCCTGTTTTGAGTTTCGCATCATCTATTATACTAATGCGAACACCCTCATAAAAAAAATATATTTAGGATAGTTTTACTACCGATATGTTTTTAATACGAAATAGGTAGATATTTTTATTACCTAGAAGTATGTTTCAATACAATATAGGTATTTTTTAATACACAAATGTTGGTGTGTAATGCGTTAATGTGATTGGTCAGTGTAATAGCAACAATTATAACTGGCTGTTGACGTAGAATCAGTAACGTTTTGCCTGACTGAGTCTACGTCAACACTAATCAGAGAAATAAATCAACCGTAAGGAATAGACTTATTTACATTGCAATGAGTTCAATTAATGTATTATATTCACCTAACACATAAAATGAGACCATATGAATTCTAGGCCATACGGCTTAATGTTAATATAAACTGTGGTTGTTTATAGCATGTTACTATGTCTGTTTGCTTTTAAAGAAAAAACTACATACATATATTGTTTTATAAGTTAACTTACCATGAACAATTGTTTGCTCTGGTTTTTAATCTTAAATTTTACGTCTCAAATTAAAAAACCAGACTTTAATTAATGAACTCTTCATTTTCTCATTTAATTGAATCAAGTGCGTGTTTTTAAATTACCGATATACTATTACGTTAGGATAATTGATATATATAATTGATATGGGTAAGTTATGTTGTAGGTAAAATTGTATGTTAAGTGTAAGATTATGTAAAAATATTTGTAGGACTGTATACTATTTAACACTTATTGACGACACCGATTTTACTCGCGTTTAGTTTTTAATCGTGAGCCATTGTCGTTTTATGAATCATTTGATTATGACGCCCTTCTAAAAAAAGTCGTATCTGTTCCATGTGCAACTTTAGGTACTTACAGATAAAACACATACAATGAGCTCAGCATTTAGTTCTATAAGTAAAGGCTACTCGTGCAATTTATAAAAATATATATTTATATATTTTATTGTGACATTAAAAGCCCTTAACACATTTAAGCTTCTTTGACTATTACTTTTATTTATGTTAAAGTTTTACTAAAGCTGAAAATGTATTTCTATGCTGCTATACTTAGTTCTAGTCATGTGGCAATTTTGGTCTATACTTCTGCAATACTCACGGATGGGTGATTATCATAGTTCTACTTTTCCTTTATTTTTAATGTTAGCCTTAAAGTTAGCACAACGACATGAGAGACTGTTTTTGACAATAATTAAACAACTTAATTATTGTCAAAAACTGACTCTCATATCGTCAAGTTTCCATCAGAACTCTGTATTCTCAAATATTCCCATTACGCTTCAAGTGTAAGTAATATAACTTTCAGTTCATGTTACTGTAAAAAGAAGTTCTTAAAATAAATAGGTGTATACACCTGGAAAACCCTATAGAGTTTTCCACTCTGCCAGCAGTTTTTTTTAATTTTCGAACTTATGTTACTATGGATTATTGTTATATATTCGGAATACACATGACTTAAACTAAATATATCAACGTATTTTTTTTTTCTTGTATATATTATAAGTCCTTACATATTTATGTAAATAGTTGTTTACCTAGAAAAGATTTCTTAAAATATTTTTTTTTAGAAATCATTATCATTATATTGAATGTATATAGTTAATTGTTGTTTAGTTAAATACCAAAAAGGTCAGTTATTTTTTCATATAGAAGGATTTGCGAGATCACTGTTTAACATTACGTTATATTATTGTAAAATATTTTAAGTTACTATTAGTATACATAAGCTGTACGAAGTAATTAAGAAGAATGTTTCATTCAAATACGTATAATCTAAAACGTCTTATCTAAAGGGTCACATGTCTGTCAACATGAGATAGGTATTTCTACATATAAGGATTTTAGTGTAATAAAGTTTCAATTTCGGTATTACAGCGATGTAGCTTAAGTTACTCTTTATTAGTTATCTTGTAACACTGAAGTCATAGATAGGTTTTTGTACATTTCAAAACACTTCGCCTTGAGCACTACCATGATATTGTACTACCGCCACACCCATTACTTAACACCTGTAATTTCTATCTATCTATCTATATCGGCTAGCGTTTAGTCGTTATTTCCGACCGGTAAATTTGACCGGTTCTGTCGACGTGTAATATCTATCGCCCATATTTACACTTTATTCATTAAGCATTGTTCGTATCGGAATATAATCGATATTTCATTAATATTAGAAAATGTGTGTACTCGGTATGATCAATCTTATGTGAAAACATTATTATTTCACAGTCAGAAACTCAATTTGCTCAGATTGATACAGATGCTAACTTGTTCAATGTATACTTGCGAAAATAAAGCAAATGAGACTGATTCGTTTATTTTATTTATTCAATTTACACATGATATACAACATCAATCTAAATAATATATTCAGTAACAAGTATCCAATCGATAGGTACAACCTCGACGATAAAGCCTAAATATGTTTTTAACACAAGAGTAAAAAGTAGCCCATTCAATATTACAGGGGTCTTTCAGTAATGTAATTATGGTACACATGATAGAAAATATAGCTGCGTAGAATTTAAAACATCACAGATACCTCACAGATAAAGAGGGATAATGAAGTAAGTAGGTATGTGCGGGAGGGAACCCCTAATACTAATGCATTGTAGTTTACTGGTGCTGAGACGGTGACGTCAGACGTAATTCGGGAAGAAAGCGTCGGCTTGTCCGTCCTCGAAGCGGTATGGGGAGTGGCGGTGGCTGAGGTCGTACGTCCCCTTCACGTCTTTCGTGCGGACGTTCTTTAACTTGTTAGGAGCGGGTCTCAGTCTCGGACTTTCTATAATTTTCTGAAACAACATTAGCTGATCGTTCTTGGGTTGGCATAGAAAAATATATATTTCCCAAGCGATACAGTTGAATTAGTAGGTTTATCCAGTAGTTACCCAATATGCCAACTTGCTTAATACTTATTGTATTTTGACTTCATGCCGACTTTCTCTATGCTGAAACTACAAAACATCATCATATATGATTCTATTTTTAAACAAGGATATTGTAATTGTATAGTAATTGCATAGAAAGTTGCTAATGTTCAATTAAATTGCATAATATATGGCGTGCAACACTGCGGTAACTGTATATTTTTATTATGATCAACTCATTTGGTCACACTGCAAGATCTTTCAGGTTTTGTGTTCATTAGGGTTTTTCAAATAATGCCAGCTTATTGCTATGCTTTATATTTAAACCAACGCTGAAGTTTCTTGATGCCAAAGGTGCAAAGCTATGTACATTTTAGTTAATCATTTTATTAAGGTAATATTAATTGATACAAGAGGTTGATTAGACAAAGTGACATGAAATCTTACTAACATGGTTCTATAGTTTTGCATTAGAGTTTCGTTGCCTGCGGTACGCTGAGTCATGAGTAAAGTCCATTACCCTGTTGGCGTCGCTGAAGTCGACCGGCTTGCTGGCGGGCAGCGGACGAATCATCATCTTAGTTTTCGTCAGGGGGTAGTTGGGTCCTTTGAATGATATCCAGTATATGGACTGACCCCGGTTCTCCTCCGCTGTCGACGAGTATTTACCGTTTAGATTGCTGGAATTAAAAAGTTGAGATCAAACTATGATTCATTTCTTACCACCAAACGCGTAATAAAAGGATAATAACAATCGGCGAAGAGCTTTCTATGGACCAATCAATAGACACACTTATAGCACAAATTGTAGTTATGCTTTCAGTGTTTCTTATGACACAACGGCAGTCCAGGTCTAACTATCCTTTCAAGTAAATGGCTATGGTCTATCTTTTCTGTAAAGAAACTAGTAGTCTGGGAGTTAAAGAGATTTAGCTCTTTTAAGTTTGACAGCTGTCATGTAAAATAAGGATCTCCTATACGCCATCTGTCACTTTGACTCCTGTCACGTGACAGTTGTTCACATCAACACCAAACTTTAGTATATTTTTAAGCTGGAAGTAGTATCAAACTAATAAAATATCTTCATTACTCTCCTAGAGATCTGTCACTGGCAATCACTTGAACTTAGTTGTGCCTACAGGAAAGATTTATTAAAACACCTATAGTTGTGCATACTGATTGGTCCATAAGTAACTCCTGCAATCGGAACCTATTCTTGGAAATTACAGTTTTGTATCACACGCGATATGTTATTTATATTTCCTCTCAACTTCTAATGTCTTCGGGGCGTCTAGCTCTCACACAAAACTCGGATGAACACATGGGTACAAAATATTTATAGAACGTGCGAGATATCGCGACGTAATCGGATGTAGGTACATATATTTAGTTAAGGGATGTGTACTCATAGGACATGGATAAAGAACAGTTTCTATCATTATTTATGTGCTCTTAGCATGGTTTATGTTTTTTGCTCATAGTTTCTTCTGAAATTTTTCGATTTATTTCGGCGGGGGGGTTTTATAGAATTGAGACTCCACCGCTTGGACAACTTGCACCAACCCGTTGATTATCTCGTCCACTGTTTCACATTCAGCTAGGCACTGTAACCGCGAAAAGTAAAAAAGAGAAATGAAAACTTCGTTTCATCAAACATCAAATGAACAATTTGAGTATAAGCCCTTCTTTTGTGTGGACGACGCAACGTAAACAAAAAGAGTTATTGTTTTTTTGAATAATACGTCGTAGGTATAAACACGCGCCTTTACAGTTAAGAATAGAACAAATACAACCATTTTTGTGTGTTTCCTCGTAGGCACAGAAATGAGCACCATAACACCACCATAAACGATTTACCAGATACCATTATGAATAAAATAAGATATCATAGGGAATGCAAAGTAGATTGTTATACAAGGGTCAAGGGAATAAATGCCCATACGAGGCATTCATTAGCTTAAGTTAGGCTATAGTCCGAGCAGGAATCAGCAGAAATTACTTTCACCCGTGCTAGACACTCCACTTTTCATTTCAGATATAAGGAAAGTAAAAAATAGTAGTTTCTAAAATATTAATAATAATAACATGAGTAGTACCTATTTCAGATTAAATGAGAGGTTAGAACTATTTGTGAAATTTAAAGCTAGGTATACGTGGAATATTTCGGGTGGCTAGCTCGAATAGGAATTGATGACTTGAAAGTTCGTATTAAATACAAAACTTTTTACTACGAATAGCAGGAAAATGAAAATTGGCATATTTTCTATAATATTAATGGTAATAATAACATGAGAAGTAGGAATCGACGATTTACATCCGTGTAAAACACTCTACTTTTAATTAAATACGTAGGTAAAAAAGAAGTGTGAGAACGATTTGTAAAATTTTTGTTAGATTTTTTTTACTACCTTATATTTAGTTTCTACCTTGTCAAATTATATCGTCTTTTTTTTACTTTAAATATGAAACACAATGCTCAATTTGTTTTTCACTCATACAGCTACAAGCAAAACATAATTAGTGACTAAATTTTTTATTGAACTTACTACTACTTGAGAAAGTCACATTAATTCTGTAATAAACTAGTTCATTTAGCAGAAACGTAGTTGTTATTATTTGTTTTATTACAACAGATAATTTTACTACGAAAAAACATACATCTAATTTTGATTACAACAATAGTGGCCATGGTTACAAGGCATTCCGGCCCAAGAGATGGAGGCATTTGCTATGAGATTTTCCAGCCCTCATTCAAAGCATAAGCCCCGTTGCACACTATCATATGGCTTATAGTATCCCCGGACGGCGACGGTACTTAAATTTTTCTAATCTCAGTTATAAGTATTAAAACCCTCCCCCTAAGGCACAGAATAAAAAGGACCTAAGGCTTGGGCTGGCTTCAGCTAACCAGCTCTTATGACTCGTCTGGATTGTAAATTCACTTGCTGCAGTGCCCTCTACGCCTACACATAGTGGTGACTAGTGTTTCTACAGTACTGTTTCGAGGCAGGATATTTAACACTGCAGTGTTACCTTCCAAGACGTCGCTTTAGTACCTACCACCGGGGTTTTCTACTATATATTTCATTCAGCGACACAAATACACTTTACTAAAAAACTTTTTAAAAAATTTTGTTTTGATTGTAAGTAGAAGAATAAGTTTTCCGAAGACCACCTAATGTGATCGCCTAGATAAAACATGGTGCGCGGAATCAACAACTGACACCACCGTATGATACCAACCTATATAAAATTGAAAGCTTTTAGCTAGCTAACCTTTTATCACACTCCTTATACCACCACGCTCCGCCATGTTCTGTTGAACACGAGCCGTCCTTCCACTCATCATTGTCTGCATCTGGCGTTGAAAACTTCTGCCCTGCATGATACGACATCGAATCTCCTGGAAAGGACAATATATCTGATAAAGTTACACGCACTTCATGATAAATGTGTCTATAGGTTTCTTTCGGCGCTAATATAATAGTTAGGTACTATACAAATTATTTTTCATCTCGAGCGGGAATCAAACCCGCTTTACTCACCGGGTGCACAATTCTATCGGTCTACATTTTATTATTTCTTCAACATAGCCTCCTAACAAATCAATACATTAAAGTCCATATATTACTTTGTCACTTCAGTGGCTCAAACATGTAGGTTTTGCTGCCTGAAATCAGAGAGCTCACTGACTGAGACAAAATAACTTTTTTTTTAACATAGGCGCGTAATATATTTTGAAGAATTAAATATCATGAGTGCTATTTCCGAACACACCTTAATTTAAATAAAAGAGCGGGAATAAAATTCCGTGGCTGGCGTAAAGAGTTGAACAAGTTAATAGTTATTTGAATCTATTCCTGTTTATTATTTTATCTCCTAAAGTGTTTTCGCTGCTGAAGTAAAAGTTATGTGTGTTACACGAGAGCAAAGATTTTTGCATCTCGTGCCTTTGAATCCCTCGCCACACTCAGGATTCAAAATCAGCACTTGCAGCAAAAAACGACTTTGTTCTCTTATTGCACAAATGTAACTATTCTCTATGGTCTATAAGTAGTAAGGTGCACGAATACCGCTAGAAAAAAAATATGCTTCGAGAGTAGCGATTACCTAACTGTTGTCAAAATTTTTATTCCCCTGAGCTGTTCTTTACTACCCGGGAAATGAATGAGTAAAGACAAAAATGAAATAATCGCTGGAGGAGAGGTCAGAAGATAGGGTGGGTATTCAAACAATTCGAAACCTACGCTTAATGAACAAAGCCTATTCACCACATTCAGCCACATTATCGTGAGCTTGTAGTCATTTGGTCCAAAGGCTCAATTGTGCTGGACGCAGACGTATGTGGCGGGAAATTCTAGGTCGTCTAATTATTGTTCTTTCATCACGTGCTACGCGATATTCTGAAAATATTCGTTACAATATCTAATATTTTTTTTCATTGAGTAAATTGCTAATATTAGTGATTTTATATCGAGTAAACGTATATTTAAATGTTTTTAACGGTTTTAGGGATAATAAACTAAAACGGTTTTCACTCATTGATAAATTATACGGGATAACTCACGAGAATAATTCAGACAGGTCCGACTATAGTTTCGAAGAAGCTAACGGACTTATTCACGTAATTTATCCTGTATTATTTACTAATTGGGATGTGTTCAATAACTTTACATGATAATACGAGCAATATTATTTTAGTGAAGCGCTCGTAGCGAAGTTTGCTTAGCCATTCTGAACCGATCAGCAAAGTTAAGCAACGTCCGCCGCGGTCATGAGTTGGATGGGTGACCGCTGGTGACATTACTACTGGGCGCTTCCGTGCTTCGGAGGGCACGTTAAGCCGTCGGTCCCGGTTGTTGTCTTAGGATGGCATTCGTTATAGCATGATGTTAGGGCATTTTGCAAATGCCCGCTTGGCTAGCTACCACCCTCAAGTAGAAAATCTGTCGCCAAACACCTAACGGTGTGTTCCGGCAGCTGTCCTGAGAGCCAGTAATTCTAGGTTGGCTTGAATAACATCTTCGACCACATCATCACTTACCATCATGTGAGATAGTGGTCAAAAGCTAAGCTATGAGGCATAAAAAACAGCTGAAGAAGTCATTAAGAACTTACTTCAAAAAAAGTTTATATCAAGCAATTAAAAAAAAGAGGGTGGATTTTTTTTACTGATACTGATACTGATTTTTTTCACATCTGATTCTGTGGCATCATCCAACTGCACTGGACTTTAGGCCACGGTCTACCCTCAATAGCCCAGATGATTCGAGTGCTGAAGGCAGAGATGACGAGAACCCGAGACGGGCGCAGACGGCGAGATGTGCCTTCTACTCTATCGCCTGTGAGCGCCAAAAACGCACCGCTACTAATAAAGGAGTTGACAACGGGCTCAAGGGCACCACTTGGGTACAGAGTACGGACTCAGATTGAGATGCTGCGTTGCCTAGATTATTTGGGTCTGGGCTGGGCCCTAGGCCCTACGGATATTTGCACTGTGACTATTTAAACACACTAAAATTGGGTCTTTGTATTTACCCTCGTTATTTTTATACCCATACATACAAGAATAATTAAGCTAATGACGTTATAAGCGTAATTAAGAGGCAACTTTGCTATTTTAAATATTTTACGGGTATGATTTTTTTAAACGTATACCTACGTTTCTATTTTATTATACGAAATTTTACTAACTTGGCCGTATAGAATATGATTAAGAATAACATACATTTTCTTACTTCTACAAACTTTTCCCTAAAAGTCTGTTCAAGTAAAGTCATCACCTTAAACTTAAAAGGGCTATATGTCGGAAACGATTGACCCTAGAAAATCAGTCTGGATTTTGTATGCTATTATAATATGCTATTATTTATTCGAAGATCAATAAATAGTAATAATAAAGCCATTTTAACTCTTAAAGATGTCATCCGAAACAAAGATCCCGCGAACTTTGAAAATATTCAAAGACCATATTTGGCCCGAACCTATTTTTATCTCTATTGCCTAGATAAGATAAAAGATTGCAAATCGTAACTTTGGTGTAGAGTTGATAAATAGCTCGTCCGAAATCTATGAAAATGAAATACTCAAATGCGAGGATGATTGTAATAATTTAGGTCCGATTTATAATTTAAAAAACCAATATTGTTTAAAATAAAAGTACATTTGTTTTCAGTTTGGTCGGTTAACATTATATCAGTCTGATAGTTTTATCTGATGATTGACGAACCGGGAGTTAAGCAATGTTATCTGTGGCAAACTGTTTGCTACCTCCTTTTTATGTTATTATACCAGTGTATTTTTACTCTTTAAATAATTTGTTTTTGAAGCTTTTTTGAATTTGTCAATATGTCAATATATATTTTTGTAGGACGATGAAAGGCTGCTTTTAATTTTAGCTCCTAGTGTCCTAAAATCTGAAGATTAGCTAGGATAGGCCTCACGTCGGTAAAAGTTGTCTAAATGTGTTTCATATTGTGCAGGACAGAATCATACTGTCCATATAGAATTGTATAAATAGTAGATAAGCTTTGAAATTGATAAGTTAACTTTAAGGAATCAATGTTTTTTAAGTATATAGCAATAGCATAGGGCATCGCATTAAGCGATTAGTATAAATCCCTCATAAAATAAGCGGAGCAACGTAAAATGCAATGTACGTTTTTGTAAGGCGCTACCTTATGTAGCTACCATTGTTCAATAAAGAATAGTATAATATAGAGTAGGAACGTATTGTTATTTAATGTCAGGCGTTGCCCTAGGCGACCACCAAGAATAGGGCCAATGTAAAGAAGCATTGTAAACATATAGAATAGAGAGAACACAATAGCACAGGTATATAGATATAAGTGTATAGTAGGGCCTTAGTAAGCACATAAGGACCCATTGTTTATGGAAATAAAGTATATGAGTTGTGTGTATCTTCATTGGGTAACGAGACCATAGGTATATAGGGATAAAAGTTAGGTATATAGGCATAGATATAGGGAACACATGACAGAGATACATATACGCATAGCTTCACGTAATAAAGGTAAAAGGTGGTAAAAGGTAAAGGTATAAGGTAAAAAGGTACGATAGACATATAGTTATGCGGTACACATATGTGCCAAAAATGCACATATAACCACTGCCGAGTTATATGTGCATAAACATCGTTATGTACCTACAAGCGTGCATACGCAATAGGTGTGACGTGTGTCATATAGCCGCCGCCGTGCTATATAACACCGTGGGTATGTAACGATATGGTCTATTAACGTAAATAGTAGCATATAGGTATGTATAACCAACGCCGCGTTATACATATCAATACGTAAAACCGTTAGGGAATGTCTTACTATAGGTAGCTATATGACGCTATACAAGAGACGCGGGGGGGCGTACCCACGCCACACTCAAAACCCGACGCATCTCCTAATATGGTAATGTTCGTTTCATCGGTGGCTAGGGACGCCATCTCATCAGCCAATAGCAAAGCCATAAAACCTGGACGCTATTCCGGGAATTCTGGATACAAAACGACCGTTAGAACGACGGTTGGAACTATCTATCTCTGTCATGCCCTCTCACTCGTCAAAACGGCCTCTAAGCGCTGTGATTGGCCAAAACGCTTCGATTAGCCAGCAGATCGAACAATTATGCGATAAATTTGATTATATAGAAATATTGAATCGTCATAGAAAACAGTGTTCATTCGTTGTCGCGCCACCGTCGCGTGTACAGGTCTCTCATTACCCAACTAAGACGCTCACGCTCCGTAAATTACTGACATCAAATCGGCAGCTTAATTATTTATCCTAGACTTCAAAACAACCCAGCACAAACAAGTGTGTAAGGGATATAGTGTCTACATCGAAGAAATATAGCAGATATACAGTCCACGTCGTCAGTAGATATTGCGTCCCCCACACATATATTTCAGGCTAAGGACGTAATGAGAAACTGACCTGCCGTCCCGTAGTAAGTTCCGAGCGTGCTTATCCGAAATCCTTCATGTTCTGGCCCCACGGTAAACACCGAGTACCCCGCATACGCCTCTTGTCCGTGCTGCGTTTCCACTTCTACCCTTAGCTCGTACAGCTTCTGATTAGTCAGGTAGTTGAGCTTCTCCAGTCCAAGCCAAAACTCGCCAGCCAGGTTACCAAAACCGTACTTGTAGTCTGACCAGCCTTTGTAGAAATCTTGAGAACCGTCATAACGGTTTTGGAACACCTAAAATCAAAATGGATTTCTTTCAGTTCTAAGACTTGAATCTATATCACACACATCCCATCAACAGCCATTACTTCCACCGTTGAACCAAAGCCCTCCTTATAAGGTAGAATTTGCCATAATCCCCATGCTTGGCAAGTGTCTTCTTCGGGATGGCAGTGTAAGTAGGCAGTTCTACATACGGCGCTGCTGCCCACCTTCTGGATTTTACCCTCGCTTGTTAATTCTTACGACTCTCACATAAGGATTGCGGAGAGGGAGCAACCAGCACCGAATTATAAGATATTTTTCTATATAATGTATCAGCCGCATTGTCCACTGCAAATCCTCACGCTGCTCAGGCATCTTGGGGATCGCAGTGTATGATTTCAGTTCCTCAGAAAGCGCTGCTGCCCATCTTCTGGTGTTACCTTAAGTCGCCTCTTACGACACCCACGCCACGGGTAGGGATGGGGTATGACATATAATTTATTGTTCGTAACAACCTACATGATAAATGGTCCAAAAATATCTTTGTGTTATCGAAATAAGATCTAATATACCTATATTCGATCTTATTTCGATCCATCGGTAAATCGTGCAATTGATCTAATGATGGAGAAAGATTAAACTTCGAAGACACAATAAAGATACAGAAAATATAGTAATATAGTAACCAATAAAGTTGCTAGATTGTCATAAAATTGTTTTTTCTAACTAGTTTAACGTAGACTCGAGTAAAGTAAGGACACTTACTGTCCATCCGCCTCCAGCAGTAGTCAGGTCACACAGGATGTAGAAGGGCTCCATATCTTCGGGCTTAATCTTGTAGATACCGGATACATTGAAACCTTGCATTTGGATCTCGTGACAGTCAGTCGGATACCGTTCGGCGCGATCTACTCTTCCTGACTTAGTGCTGAAAAATATAATGCAACATAGTTAAACTCTTTTACGAGAGCCTACATGGTCTAGGAAAAAACTGTAACCAAGCACCAAAAAAAGTGATATCTGACGGCTGTACATTAGAGACATTATTATTATAGGAAATGCCTGTTTAGCATTAGGTGAGATTACCTAAGTATGTCAAAGGCAAGTTGTAAAAAATAGTTACGTTATTGTTTGCTTAGATATAAAAAATCTACATAGGTACCTACGTAACTAGGCACTGCGGTAGCTTATTATTTATAATATATTAAAATTAAATCTGTAGGTTTATGCTACCTACCTATTTTATTACCAAAACTCATTACGACATTCAGCATTAGTACAAACTGAACGCTTGTCATCATTCAAACATAAGTATTTACCAATACAAATGAAAATATAGGCAAGAAAAAAAGTTATTTTACAATTTTATTCTATAGTAGCATATATATTTGTGTCTTAGTTAAGTAGACTTGAGGACTTACATAAAGTAGATAAATAAGAACCTCTGTTTTAAATATGGGTATACTATTTAGTAGCTACTAACCTGCACTCACACTTCCTCTGACGTTGTTCTTGAATAATTTTCCTGAACTCGTTCACCATGTTCATGGTGTTTGTAGCGTCTAGAGCTGCACCGAGGCCGATATCTGGTCTGGTGAGAAAGAAAATATTAATAAAAAAAATAACAATTAAACTAAAACATTCACATGAGTTCAGTCGTGAGAACCAGTCTTGTGAACCTCATGGATTAAATTTCAATAAACAGAACTCAAAAATTCCCAAAACATAAGAGCGTTCTGAAATACTGAGCATCTGTATGGTCTGTTAATTGATCATTTGACAATTTGCACGCCTGGAGGATACAATGTATCATGATATTTATATCCTATCGTGAGCGATAAGTTTTCTCATATGGTTGTAGAAATTTAAATTATAATAAGTATTTCAGTTTGACGTGAGAAGGTATCGAAGTATAAAAGTTGGCAACAAATCATAGAAAGCTTTGGACTAAAAAGGTATCGCAATAAAATATTGAAGATAAGCATTGCAAAATAATAACTTTTTATATTACCCAGAAATAAACTTGATAAGTATTCCATTGCTTGTTGGCTACTTACTTTGCAAACGTTCTGGTATATTGCCGGTTCTTAACCTCCGCCATGGTGGTAACGATGGATTCGACGCCGCCCATTACGCCTCTGACAAGGCTCTCCAGAGACGCCATCCGTGTCTCGAGCGACGTCGTGTCGCCATGGAATGATGGTCCATCGACTGTAAACGCATTCAACATCTTAATTCTAACAATATATTATATTTCTCCTTAGAGCGAAAAAAGAGAAATGGGTACCTGCTCAGTACCAAAAATCTGAGATAATTCTTTTAAATTTTTGTCTGTAATTCTACCAAATAATTTATAGACCTCGTAGTTGGATATGGGTTCTCTAGAGGAATGGTAAGAACGCAGAAATAATTGTAAAGATGACCCATGTGTTTATAATATATCATAAATACAGTACGTTTTTAATAAATGTGGAATTGGAATTTTTAATAGTTATTGAGCCAAACATGCATCTTTAAAAAAAAATCTTTGAACGGGGCAATGCTGCTAGCATTTGAACTGCCTATGAATCTGCTATGACGTACGGGTTGTCTAAATGCTTTAAGAGTAGTAGCTATAGTGTTGTATATAGTTCGTAGTATTTTGTTCAATAAAGGCATACCGCCGGTAACAAAATAATAATAGTAAATTCCTTTTTAAAAGCGTTGAATTCCATCAGAATACTTAGGTTCAATACTTTTGGGTTATATGAATAAATGTAAGCAATACCAACATTTGAACACCAAATACCTATTAATGTTGGTTATTTACAAGAAAGTGCATTTGTTGATAATTTTAATCTTATGATTTAAAAACTGGCCTTTACAGTTAACAATTTCTAAGGTGCACAGATGGCATACCTTCGTATTTTATTTATAAAGGGGTATTAAGAAGACTCCCTCTTACTCATAATGATACAAGTAACAAAATATCTATGACAAACAGACACTGCACTGACACTTCAACTTTTAAATCAACCCATATCTATGAAAAACTTCACTTCCACGTATCAATGGGTAAAAAAAACAGGAAGCACTAGCATAATACCGCAATGCGACGATTTAACACAAACTATCAATACTAATAAAGCCTATTCGTAGAGTTAAGTATTACATCTTATGGTTACCAGCGTTAGAGGCACGTGGATTCTTTTCTAACGCAAATTTTACATGCGCAACGTCATTCTTCACTGTATCCAGAACGGTTTCCAGTTTGTCTGCTAATGCTTCGTCACGAATGGCTTTGTTAAGTTCCGATAACCTCTTCAATATTGTATTTGTTTTCTCGTGAACTTCGATGTCTAGCCGGTTTAATCTGAAGTCAATGCTTTCAACCTTCTTTAGATATTTTTCACTGGAAGTAATAGACTCCATAAGCTTCTCTACTACAACCTCGTTGTCAGATATTGAAGATGGCGATTGAGCTACACGAGTCACGTTCTCCCTCTTTCTTGAAGAGAGCATAGCGTCTGTCAGCTCATCTTCATATTCCTTTTTCCATAATGATTTATCAGAGTGATCATTCTTCTTCTTCCCTCTCTTATCCCTGTTGACTTCGCAGGATATCATCGAAAGAAGCACAAACAATATATGGAGTACAGTCAATATCCGTAGCATTTCGAGATCCGAATCGTCAGGGAGGTTAAACGCGACTGATGCATTATTATTTCATACCATTGAATCTTACGAAAGTTTACAAAACTGAAGCAGCTAAACAAAAACATCGATACATGAATGCCTGGACCGTGACTACGCGACCGTGGGTGATTCGCACAGATTTTTCTCTTGTTTAACAAAACGTTGATATGATATTGTTATTGATGGACACATTGAATGACAATATTTACAAACCATACTACAAAGTAAATAAATTTGTTTACTCGTGGTCAGAGTAGTTCAGTTTATTATAAATAAAAGGCACTTATCAGAATCAACTTAGCGGGTATACTGAAAATACGATATTGAACATAGCAGTTGAGAAGGAACTGCAAAATTTGACTACATATATACTTATTATCAAATAACATCTGTATTTTTTTGGGAATGGCTGTAGTGTGGCCAATATCCCAGACTCTCTATATAACGAAACTATAGTTTAAACTAAAAAAATATTTGTAATAAACTATTATTTTTGGCGTTCATTTCTGGCATGTGGTCGTACTTAACTTTACATTACCGTATTCTTATCTAGAATATACGATTACTACATAGTTAGATTTGAGATATACAAGGTTTCATCTCTTAACTGAATTTGATATAGAATAAGTACACAGAACTCATTGAATTTCTTGACTAAATCTGAATCTTGAGAGAAATAGTGAATAATTATCTTTCTTGGAGTCGGAGTCTTGAGACTTATTATTAGGCTAAATCGAAGGTTGGAGTACCTCATAGCGAAGCTTGCTTAATCGTTCTGTTGAGATCATCACTTGGATGGTGACAAGCGTTAATAAACGTATACTAGTATATTGTATGAATACAAATGTTATATCTAACTGTTATCTATTATAATTATAATAATAATATCTTTATTTCGCAAATAAATGACAAAGGTAGTAAATCTTATACGTCATATCTTATATATATTGTATAAGATTTTCTATTCAAAGTAAATATATTTCGTTTTTGACGAATTGGCGAAAAGGTAGAGTGATTCCCAGATATTAATTTTATTTAAAATGTAGGTAATGATAACCATCTGATAAATTGTGCGATATTCATAAAGTCTAAAACTTTCACGTACCTAGTTTAAGCCTATATTAAGTCAACTTGTAACGTTTTTCTTTTCCTTTTAACCGGGGCTCCGGGAATCAGGGCACCTTGTCCGGAGACCGACGCATCTAATAATTTATAGGTATTAATTAGTACTTTACTGGGTTTTACTGGGTACTTACCTACGAATAAATAACATACTCATTCGACAGTTTTAGACATTATGAATATCGAACAATTTATCAGATGGGTATTAATATCTGGGATTCACTCTACCTTTTCGCCAATTCGTCAAAAACGAAATATATTTACTTTGATGATTTATGTAGCAACCATATGATAAAGTAGCCGAAAGGTTTTTAAGGAAAGCCAGTTCTTATTTAGCTGACTTTTATATTATAAATTTATTTATAGGAATTCGCTCACTCTATTGAAATATTTTGTAGTTGAGTTTTACTCACCCGCATGCAGAACAAGGTCTCTCCGTCCTACGCCCTCAGTCTGACATTTATCAAAGCCCACTTCGTCTTAAATATTTTCACTGTGGTGATATACCTATTATTCGCAAATACAGCTCACAACTTTCGATCCTCACTACACATCATATGCTTGGTTCACGTTGATATTCACGATTACCTATTATAACATTTAGAACAGCCGGAAAAGTAAATCAAGTATTTGGCGGTATGACATTTCATGTACTTTTGAGATTAAAAACAAATGACTGTTTTGAGCACCTTGATAAACCGGCAACTTCAGAAAGATTTCGTCAAAAGTTTTTGATGTACATACTAAATGCGAGTTACTGAATGGTAAAATATGATAATTTCCTGGAAACTCGACAAACTTTGGGCATGTTGCAAAAGAAAACTGATTATAAGTTCAAATTTTTATTTTTGTATATGAGTCAATTATGTACATCAGCTGTCGAGAAACCAGGATGGATGGCGTAATGAGTCCGTTCGTACTTTCATTTCATTTTGTTAAAACGTTAAAGTAATGGGCTTGTTGAGTCACCCTTGTTAATGACTGAATGAATGAATCAAAATTGTCACATCCAACTTATCATGTCGGTATTCATATAATCTGTGACATTTGAACGATTGAATAAAGCCATACGTATAGTATAATTAAACAAGTTTAATAAGTACATACCTAAATAAAATAAATTAAGATGGGCCGTTTTGATCTCGAAATTATTGATAGTAATTTATTTCTAAAGAGGTTTTAACTTTTAATAGCCAAACTATGTTACTGGCACATTCATTAAGTAGGAAAAAAGTTAATTCTAAATTGGAAAAAAATGTTTTACAAACTGAAAAATAAACTATTTATCAGTTTGTAACTTTTAAATTGAATTTATAAAAAACGTGAGGAGCGACACCCGTACCTCGAACATGGCAATGTCAAATGAGACGACGACACCCCCTGCCTGATGTGTTAGTATGTGCGTCTACTCCATGTTTGTCTTCCTGTCCAGAGTGTGTATTGCATACAACTACACTTCCATTGTATATTATACGTTTTAATGAACGACGACAGGACATTATATGCTTGTGTTCAATTCTCTCCACATTTAATTGTCGTGATATTAGACCGAACCCTATCTACTTTTTTTTTTATTAATATCGATGGACTTTTTACTTACATTTCGCGTGTTTACGGTTGAAAAGGTTATCAGGCAACTAAAACTATATAGTATGCTAAAAAATTCTAAGCTTAGTTATTAATTCTAGGCTAGCCTGAACAACATCTTCGACCATATCACTTAAAACATCATCACTTACCATCAGGTGAGATAGTGGTCAAGGGCAACTTTTGACCTATGCTAACCTACCAACTATGAAAAAAAAGAACAAAATATATATGTCGCATAATCCTGCCTTATTGTGACATAAAAAATATCTTCTTTTCATACATATATTTCAGTCTATTGTAAAGTCAGAAATATCAATAAGACTTGATTGCTGCGCTGCTGGAAAAGGGGTGTATTAGGTGTAGCCAATGTAACGTCTCACAGCAGTTAAACGTGAATCGTTCAATCTGAACTCGATACCTAGAGATAGGTTTTATTCAAAGAAAGCTCTAGGAAAAAATATTGCACACAACCACTAGACGTCTGCTTTTTAGTGACTCAGGCGAGGAGGAAGCGCAAATGCAGTTACATAGACCTCAAAAAAAAATCTTGAAGAAGTACGAGGAGCACAAGTTAGATAGACTATGGACTGTGAGGAAGAGGCTTTTAGCGGTTGATATACGCAGTCGACGACCAACTTGGACCCCTAAGTTCTCCGTGAGCTAAATAATGTAATATAATATATATATATATATATAAAATTGCTTAATCAAAATGAATGGTAATGAATTAGAACGGATTCTTCTCTGAAGAGGCTCGAATTTACCTTCATGGTGAGAACCGACGACGTCGGCAAGCTTTACGAAGACCAGGGAAACGCGAGTAAATCACCCCTTATAGCAGAAGGTCTGTTATGTTTTGGACGGGCGTAATTTCCGGCGATCGTACCGAGATAGTATTCATTGGAAATGAATCACTAAATGTGCAAATCCTTCGTCAACATACACAGCCCGCACTGACTGAGATTGGTGAAAATCAGTGATGTTATGGAGCTCCGTAACGGTAACCGAACCTATCGGATATCCGAAATAAAAATATATCCGTAACCGCAACCGCATCCTTTACAAAAATTTCGGATAGTTTCGGATAAGTGCGGAGTCTAAATAAAACGACACGTTTGGTGCGTTCGTTTTGGCTCGGTTGCGTTTGTAGCAGTTTCAAAAGTGGCATTTGTATCTTAGCGTTCGGAAAGAAGCTTCTGCTATTTTTGACCACCAATGACCGTATGCTATCCGAACGTCTTATACTTATTTTGACAACCGCTGAAACCCAAAATAACGTTTTCTGGAACTGCAGCTAAAGATATAGGTGCAACAACTGAAGTCAAAGATATCGGTCTGTAATTAAATCTGGCGGTGGCATCGCCAGTTCTATTCATTATGATAGGAACAACAATATTTCTCATAAAATGTTAGCTGTCAAAAAACGATCACAACGATCCCACGGTAAGACGTGGGTCAAAAATAGCACTTTTCTCTGTCATTGGTAGCGTTTTCAAAGCTATCCGAACGGTGAGCGAAAACGATATTTATGCTCACGAAGTCCCTATCCGAACGCCCTGTGTGATCATTTGTAGCGTTTGTGAGTGTTATTTTTGGAACTGATAGGCTATCCGAACGCCCTAGTTACGACAGCTTTTTATTTCAACGCTCGGGTGCGACGTGAATCTTGCAGTTTGTTTGTTATTTTTAGTCATAACATAACGTCTTTCATAACTAGTTTATTTAAGAGTTGATTCTTAATTTAAGAATGTCTTGTGTTCATTATTAAATTAATTTCTATAGACGTTGAAGTGAAGAGAGAAAAGTCTCTGACTGAAGATCCTCTTACATGGTGGAGAATTCATATCAAGTACCATAGCTTAAGTAAATTAGTAAGACAGTACCTCTCTCCGCCTGCTGGCAGTGTACCGAGTGAGTTTTCAGTACTGCTGGGTTAATTTATTGACTTTCAGGCTATAAGGCTGCGAAATTGCTTTTTGTTAAATACATATAATATATATATAATCTTCCTCTGCTCAGTTTTGACTATTAGAACTGATAAGGCAAAAGGCAACTTTATATTTTGCTATAAGTATAGATGGTTTCATTACTCATAAAAATAATTAAAAAGAAAACTCTATGTTATCACACACATATTTAATATGTTATACATAGGTTATAACGTTATAAGTTAATATGAGCAATGTGTAAAGCTTGTTTTCCAACTCTTAAATTGACTTCATTTTTATTTTAATAGGTACAACTTTTTTATTTAAAACTTAATTATTTATATAATAAATAACTAATAGTAGGAATATAATAATAACTCACCTAATTGACTGATAATGATCTGATAAGTCTAGATTGACAAGATAAAACCTATAAATAAAACCAAATTATTACATACTATTTGTGTTTATATTTTACTTCAATCTAATATCCGAAACCGAAACTATCCGAAACTACCGGATAATCCGAAATAATTACATATCCGAAACCGATATAATTTTATTCCTATATCCATATCCGTATCCAGATCCGAAATACGAGTATCATATCCATAACATCCCTAGTGAAAATGTCATTTACATGGACGATAATGCTCGGGCCCACCGTTCTGGCGACATAGATGCTTAGGTATATGCAAGAGGTCAGTATTCGTCGATTGGAGCCCCGACCTTAACCCCATTGAGCAGGTCTGGGACCTCCTAAAAAGGCGAGTACTATCTGTCCAACCACCTCTACAAAACATCGGGCAGCTTAAACGTGTGCTCTAGAGTCATATCATCTGTTCTATCATTCTCTATCATATCATAGATATCATCATAAGCCTCGTGGAAAGCATGCAAAGACTATTGCATGCCGCAATCTCTGCAAGGGGAGGTATTCATTTTTAATGTCTTTTTTTTAACAAATTCCATAGAAAATACTCGTAGTGCTAATTTCATTATAGCCATAAAAAATACGACTCTCTATTAACTAAAACAGCGATTCCAGCATTTGAGTATCAAAAACTATACCTATAATGAGACATTTCTAGTCATCTAAGCTCTAAAAATATTAATATTCTTCAAAGAACAGCTAATTATTGTGAGGTGCCCGTTTTTTTTTTGATAAGTTGTATAACAAAGGTGGATTTTCTCCTTTGTTAAAGAAATCACTCACTACAAATTGATAAATGTGGATCTCTCATTATATTTCCAAGACCTTTGACAGAGGCTGACACGAGTGTCTTGCTAATAAGCTTCCATCTTACGGCTTAATTACTGGCTTATAAGTACTTTTGGATTGGGTATATTTGAGGGACAGATCGTTAAGATTTGTCCTTATGGTGGTTCGTCTGTGGTCAATTGGCAATTAATGCCGTGGTACCTCAAGCGTCAGATCATTCTGCTACTGTTATCATGCCATTGAAAAGAAATATCTGAATAAACCAGATATCATTATGTAAGCTGACAAAAACACATGTGGTACAGAGGTAATCTCTGTATATTACAATCTGATTTCAAATCCCGTCTTACACGGAGGCAATGATCGAGCAAATTAGTTTGACCTAGAAGCAGCCTCTGAATAGACTGCTTGTTGTAATACTTACGCCCAAAACTTAATTTTGGATTGTTCATTTAGTCCAGGGAAAAGTTGGGAGTCCTTTAGAAAGTGCGATTCACGACGGGATAGCTTGTAAACCTAATCGTCCCATCTTGTATGGAGTAACGCAGCCATATCTGGGATGGCTTGGTTGCTAGCTTATCAGTATTTTGCAGGGTTCCTTACGGAAAATAAGCTATCGATGAGGTGGTGCTTCCTTTCATCAAACTACAGGACGCACAGGAACGCAGCACGTTATATGAAGTCGTAATCACAAAAATATGCACGAAACGCTTTCTTACGGCTTATGTTTTCGGCTGAAATATGGTACAACAGACAAATAAAATTTGGCAGCCTTTTTTGCAGCCATCACGTCAGATTGTGGTCAAAGGCTTACCTATCAGCAATAAAAAAAAAAAAAGTTTTAAGTGAATAGGTAATAGAAGATACATATCATTTTATATTTGAAGACTGCCAAATTATACTTATGCAAGCATCATTATGCAAGTATGTTGTACCGGCAACTATACGTCGTCGCTTTCCATCAGGTGAGATAGACTGCATTGTTAATTTTATTGTTTATTTTTAAATGCCAATCAATTTTTTATAACAATTGTATAAATATACACTCTTTTGCAAATAAAACGGGCACCTAAGGAAATTTACGTTCTAAGGTTGATTTTAGTTAATTAAATGAAATTTATTTCTTTGTCGTAGTCTGTATACTTATAATCGTGTAAATTAATGCGCGTGAAGTGAATTCGAGCAATTAAAAAAAAACGATGGATTCTTTAAAATCGATGTACACGCCCAAACAATAAGAAGTGGTCGGCAATAAAGACAATTTTTTTTTTTTACTTTTTTTAATTAAATAAATGTACAAATGTAAAAATCTAATAACGAGTGTGACCTCCTCTTGCCAAAATCACAGCTTGAATCCTTCTGGGCATGCTTTCCACGATGTTTTTAATAACGTTTGGAGGAATACGTTCCCACTCTTCTGCAATGACTCTTTTTAGCTCCCTGATGTTTTGTGGAGCAGGTTGCACTGATCTTACCCGTCTCTTTAGAACATCCCACACATGCTCAATTGGATTGAGGTCAGGACTTCGAGCTGGCCAATCTAAACAACGGATCCCAACTTCTTGCATGTACGCTTCCATGTCGCCAGAACGGTGCGGGCGAGCATTATCGTCCATAAAAATGGAATCTTCCCCAAGTGCAGTCAATGTGGGTTGTGCATATGGAATTAGGACTTCCATTATGTACCGGTGTGCATTTAATGTTCCATTTTCTATGAAAACTAACTCCGTACGCTTCGTCGAGTTAATTGCTGCCCAAACCATAACGGAGCCTCCGCCATAAGGAGTGATTTCTTCGAAACACACTTCCGCATAGCGTTCCCGTGGTCTTTGCAGCACTCGCCGGCGTCGGTCCTCTCCACACAAAGAGATTCCAGCTTCATCAGAAAACAATACTTTATTCCAGTCCTCCAGAGTCCATGAAGCACAGTTCCGAGCAAACTGAAGTCGAGCAACACGGTGCTCACGGAGTAATTTAGGGCCCCAAGCTGGGCGGTAACTCTTGATATTGGCAGCCAAAAGCCTCCTCCTGACCGTCCACAAGCTAACTTCAACTCCTCTTACTTCTTCAAGGCTCTTCTTCAGGTCCACACTTGACGCCTTCCCAAGTAGCACAAAACTGCATTATAAGATGTCACAAGAGGTAACATCGGTAACTTTAGCACTTATGATGAGTTATTACAGTACACTCGACCTGCAAGAGGTGAAAAGTGAGCTTTCACTTGAATAAGAACGTTATTATGTGTCACGGAGACCACACTGTAACATTCGCTGTGTTAATATAGGTAACAAGTTCAATATTATACAGCTTTAAGCAATTTAAAGGATTTTTGTGGAGTATATTCTGAATTGAAGACCACAAGTGTACCCTTAGACCACTTGCATTTTAAGAAAGAACACGTGAGCTACTATAATGTAATCAGTTATTCTGTGTGTTCAAACAACAAAGATATAATGCTTTTTGCTGCACACAGTGGAACTAGTGTAATGTTAATCAGCTTGTTACACGCAATCGTATAATAGCTCTTATTAAGCCCACATGATCACTATGGGTGAACATATATGATGCTAAGTTAAAGCAAACTGCTTTATATTAGCTCACATGTTACCCATAATCTCAATGAGAGCTGAATACTTGTACTAGCGTTGACAATTAATCTACTAGTGCCGTTAAATAAGACTTTGAAGACATTTTTATTCAGCGCTTCGTAGGTAAGTATAGCTAATCGCGTCGTTTAAGATATTGTGATATGTGGAAATACAAAAAAGGGCTAAAATTCCTGCAGAGTTTATCAGTTCACTGATGTAATCATCAGTCACCTAGTACAGCTATTTGCGTACATGTTGCCCAATATCAAGCTTTACACGAATCTGTAGCTGACTTGTTTAACACAAGAACCTCTCTCACTCGTAACAGCTCGTTACTGATTCATGTACCACGAGTGGACGCTTAAACAGCTCATGCTGTTTGATTGTGGTTAATATAGTACACATTGCTTGCCTGCCATTTTTTAGATTATAACCGTGTATACAATATAATAACAATTTGTTTTTGTTAAGTCAACGGAAACAACAACAGAATTTGAATAGAAAATGTAATGATTTTACCCGTAAACAGCCTATTGTCAAATTATAAAGGAAAAATAAAAACACATTTTTTTTTATAATAATATCATAAATCTATTTTATACTATAATTTTCAAGTAGTTAGTGATATTTTGAGAGCGCGTGAAAATTTTCGTCTATAATTATATAGTATTTGACAATAAACTCTCTTTCCCGTTCGATTTTCATGCACATGGAGGAAAATCAATAAAGTTTTACTTGTTGATAACCATTTGCCTATTTCCCACAAACACTTTACAAAATGGTTCACACAAAACATATCAAAATAGTAATAAAGTAGTAGGGTGAAAATTATTCACAATTTTGCCACTTGTGAATTGCCAGCTCCATAAAAGAGTTACTAATTTCCTGGAGTGTACTTTGTGCTGAAACATAGGTAACAAGTACTCTATTATTCAGCCCTTGTGGTTTATAAAAGGTAAGACATACCCTGATAATCAGTCATTATTTAGCTCTTAGGGCGACTGTTACCTTTAATGATGCTCAAATAACGCTTATATAGTGCAACCAGCCACATTATACAACTAACAGCTGATTAATTTGTGCCCAAATCAGAGTTATATTAGCTGAGTAGGCGCCTCTAACGCTCTTATTCAGCAGGTTTTTTCAGCAGAAGATTCCATTATGAACAGTGATTCAGCTCCTATTCAGCGCTTTTGTGCTACTTGGGTTACGATTACGCAACGCCTGACTCACCAAAAAGCGGTCATCTCTTGGTTCTGTGCATCGTTTTCTTCCCGAACCGGGTCTTCTTTTGACCGAACCAGTCTCTTGATACCATTGGCAAGTCCTCTGGACAGTTGAACGACTCACATTTAGCCGCTGAAACACGTAAGTTTGCGAACAACCTTCTTCAAGAAGGGCTATAATTTTACCGGCCTTTATCGCTTTATCACTCATATCAAAAAGTGGTATTTAATGTAAAAAGAAAGATTAAATTGTTTAATTTGCAGAAAATATCCAAAAAGTTTTAAAATATCGTAATCAGTTAAAAATCGTTTCAGCAATTCGCGCCATTACATAGTAAAGCAATTTTAGAATAATCCACAATAATCATTATTTTTCTTTTAATAATTTTAAATTTTAAATTTGGAACGTTAAGAATCATGCCAGGATGCTTCAAAAAACATGCCAATACATCATCAAATTAACAATAGTACATTGTTCACCGAGAGGAGAAAGTGACCGATTACCGTCGAGATCGGGAATCGCACTTTCTCTCGAGTGATACATAGTGCTTTATACTACACCTACCTTTTATTTTACTTTTCTACGAAAACTGAATCCTCAAACAACACACAAATTGAAAATGGCGCCAATGGCGACTGCAATTTTCACATGTTCTTTTTTCAAATTGTTTGACACCATCCAACACACAGCTAGTGACCAGTGTCATTTTGCGAACTTGGAGATAAAAACTCACTGTAAAAACTTTTTGGCTTTTGATATTTATAGCGCATAGTCTTACCCAAAATTAAAAAAGAAAAACCACGTAAGAAATGGATTTTCATACACTTATCTCTCCCGCTCAGATGCGTTTTCTCCCCGCATATTTGTTCGATATGCAATGACGTACTTTCTACCGTAAATTTGATAAAGTATCAAGGTACTTTCCGAGCAGGTGTAGTATAAAACCTATTTCTTGTTCTTCTTCATTGAAGTAGAGAAAAAATCTAAAGTGCCCGTTTTCTTTGCAAAAGAGTTTAGAAGGTATGCCTCACTAATAATAAACAAAAATAAGTTATTCAAAAATTATCGCAGATTATATTTTACTGAAAAGTATGAAATATACTTAATTTATAAAAGTAGGACAGTGTTTTTTTTATTACCGGCGGTATGTCTTGATTAACAATACACTATATATACAGCATATACCTAATGTTTGTAATGGGCAATACAAATTCATGTTACAAAATAAGCATATTATTTGTCAAAAAACCTTTTGCCCGAGTTGCCGCCCAGAGTGGTCATGAGTGTAATAATGGGGTCACCCGAATAATAAAATATAAATAAAATATCGTATATTATGATTGAAGCAATGATAGCTCAGTGGCTTTGGGTATGGACTGCCGCGCAGCAGGTCCATGGTTCGAATCCCGCCGCGGGCTTGAGCTTCACCGCATGGTGGAAGGGCATTTTTGCGAATGCCCTCAAGTAGAAAATCTGTCGCCAAGCACGTAACGGTGTGTTCCGGCAGCTGTCCTTGAGAGCCAGTCATTCTAGGTTAAGCCTGTTAACACCATCGACCACATCATCACTTACCATCAGGTGAGATTGTGGTCAAAGGCTTACCTATCAGAAATAAAAAAAAATAAAAAATTACTGAACATATTTATGAAATTATCAGCATTTGCTGCATCCCATAACCTATATTAGTTTGCTTTGCATCCTATGGCCACTTTCAGCTAACTGACGTTATATATAGTACAGGGTGATTTTTTAACCGTTATAGGAAACAGGGAAACGTTTTTAGGAGGCTATCCATATTTTTTCAAGGTATTCTGAACTGCATTCACAGATTTTGGAAAAAATTTAGATTCAGCAAGAAAATGGTCATTTTACACCAAAACTTTTTTGATGCCAATCGTTCCTTCTCTCATAGGGATCAAAAGTCTCTATGGACCGACTGAGTACTAGAAATGTCTAAAAAAAAGTTAAATCACTAAAAAAACCATACATTTCGGTAAAAGAGTCAATCAAACTTCTAAATTAGCAAAATTTTTTGCCATAGGTAGATCCGCTATAAAGGAAATGTAGGTAAGTAAAAATAATTTTAAAATTTGTGATTCGAATTTTTGTTTTATTTCAGGTCTTTCTTATGTTTGTGCCGAAAAAATCTAGATCGTTATGTAGTTGTATTGTAATTTATGTACTTCTTGTTAAAGAATGTCACAAACATTTGAACTTCATTGAAGCGTATTTTGTAAATAATAGGAAAACGGAATCTATATCGGTGTGGTATGCGAATAAGTATCCATTGCGACGTACCTAGTACCATCAAGAAAGGTCACAGAAAAGAGAAAGCAATTTATATCTCTATGAGAAAGGTAATTACAAACCTTTTAAAGAATCTCGAAGAAAATGGTTCGTTCAATAAGAAGCTGGGATTTTTAAAATATTGTTATTGTGAAGGAACAAGCTCGAGGCCCACCTGATGTTAAGCGGTTACCTCTGCCTATAACAGATGCATTTCGTCACAAGTGACGAATTGCACTGCGGCCGTCACCTTGAGACATAGTTGTTAAGGCATATTGTTGGCCTGTAATTTCACTGGCTCTCAAGGACTGCTGCCGGAACACACCGTTAGGTGCTTGGCGACAGATCTTCAACTTGAGGGTGGTCGCTAGCCAGGCGGGCATTCGCAGAAAGCCCTTCCACCATGCGGTGAAGCTCAAGCCCGCGGCGGGATTCGAACCATGGACCTGCTGCGTGGCAATCCATAGCCAATGCCACTGAGCCATCACTGCTTCAAAAAGTGTGCGGCAGCCTCCTGGACTGGACATACATACACACATACACACGGAGTTTACTATTTTAGCCCACATGGAAGCTTATATCGTCCAGATATGTCTCTCCTGTCCTGTCCTGTTCTACTTACATAGGCGCTTTTGTTATAGGTACAGTACGCCATGAGGCCAGCTTGACAAAAACTTTAGGTAATTATCTTATATCTCCTGTATTTCCGTACATATATATGGAAAAAATTTTCGCGAATTCTGACGTTTCTAGTACTCAAACCTCAGTCGGTCCTGTAGAGACTTTTATTCCTTATAAAAAACAGAATCGATTGCCATCAAAAAAAGTTTTTTATGTAAAATGACTATCTTGGTGACAGCACATTTTTTCCAAAATCTGTAGATGCTATACAGTATATCTTAAAAAAATATGGATAGTCTCCTAAAAACCGTATTCCTGTAACTATAACGGTTAGGGCCCTTACCTACTGTCCTAATAAAAAATATATATTCTTTTCAAAGCTTAACTTTTATTAAATGGATACTTATTTGGATAATGGAACGGAGGCAATGCAAACACTGTGTTCAATGACTTGCAAGTACTTATAGACGATTATCGTCTGATTGGCTTTCAACTAAATGTTTCCAAATGATAAGTACATGTCCCGGTAAAGTTTCAATTATTGAAAAATTCAACTTACTTGCGCCTTAATAAAATTAGTAGAAAAAAGTTCGCTCTGCCTTTTGGGTTCACCGAATCTTGAAGAATCTTTATCAACTTTTTTCGAAGTACAAATAAAAAGTTTAGAAATGCTTCTCAGTTTTGAATATTGAGATGTAGTCTAATTCTAGTGTGGCATTACCAGCTTTTTTGTATTCTGTACACAGTACACACAAATTAGTAGAAGAGATTCTTGTACCATCTTTAGTCTCTTAAGTATGCTGACTGAGGCCAAAAACACATGAAGACTGGCTCGTCCAAATACTGAATTTCCAAAATTTTTTACATCTCTGAAACAGTGGGATCGACTCCTATGCGCACCCGGAGCACGGAAAGATCTTTTAAATACGTGTCCTAGCATCGCAGATTGTGCTCTTTGGTTACGGGCCATTCGCTTTTCCATCTCGCTATTAACTAACGCTTGGGTGGAACGTGTTGTGTTGCACGTCGCTGCCAGTAGTGTGGTACTGAAATCTTCCACGGAAAAGTCGACAAGGAAATAACGAACAATACCCAGTGGAACATAATCATACCGTTGTTTATCTGCTCTCTAGACACGTACTTTATCTTTGCCTTTATGTGGGCCCGTTTATTTATATTAAAATTGGCAGCGCTAACTTTTAGTCTAACAAGATGTCCACAGCCTAGAATATTTGTAAGAATTCATATTGTATAATTAGTTTTTGCCCGTGGTTACGTCAGCGTCCGAGTTTACTTTGGTTTACGTAAAATTTTATTTTATATATTATACTAGCTTATTACTCTCAGCTTCACTCGCGTGGGTAATAGTCGCAGAAAATCATGATAGATTTTTACGTAGTTTCAAGCACAGACAGTTACAACAGCGCCAGGAAACATTCAGCTTCCATATCCCCTCGGACTGTCAGACCACTGTCTGATTGGAGTTTAGTGTCGGTTACATGCCTAACTCGCCCCGTTTCTTGGGCCGTTGTCTCTAGTCTAGGGCACTTCTTGTCAGCAGATTGGGCTAATCCGGAAGACACATGTCAGAATCCCGCTCGACACAAAAACTTTGTGCTCTAATAATTTGTAAATAAATGTGATTTTCGCTTAGCATGCAATAGTGCTTGTAATAGTATAGAAATGTAGAAGAATAGCTATATCATTTAAGATAAAATACTACGAACTATACACAACACTACAGCTACTACAGTAAAATCATTTAGATAACCTATAAGTCATAGCAGACTCACAGGTAGTCCAAATTCTCCAGCCTATTACCAGTTGGGAGCGTGCCAGCATGCTGGCATCATATACCGATCAAGCATTCACTCTATCCATCTTACCAAAGCCACTGGAGACTAGGTCAAATGATAAGATAAAATATAGGGTAGTAAATAAGAGTACATACTTAAAAGTTTACAGAAAAATTAAAACTGAGCTCTTATTTCAACAAAAATAATCGTAAAATATGTTTTCATAAAGAGAAATGTGTGCTTCCAGTAAGTAGGTATGTAATGTGCTGAAATTTCTTTATATAATAAGGGTATTATCATTACTAGAAATATTAGGAATTTATAATAGTGGTTGTTTAATGTTTCAATGTATGGAAAACTTTCGGGTAGGCATAATCTGTGCTTTCGGTTATACAAACTCTGAATTCATTTAATTAGTCAATAGAATTTTTTGTATATTTTAACGATCCTGAGTTTACACATACAATACAATGTTTGTGTATATTTTCGTTTCGTTCTTCTCAAAAGGTCTTGATGAAATCTGCTACAAAGGTATCTTCCTAAGGTTATTCCTAAGGGATAGGCCGCGAAATTGCGAAAGAAAGTTAGTATAATAAATAAAAGGTAATTAAAACGTCTATACATTCAAATAAACATTACATACCACGCATAGTAGGATTGCTGTCCAAGCGAGTGGTGACCGATTGCTTCAGCCTATCCAAATCCATCTTCATGCCACTGAGAGCTTTTTCCATCATTTCTGCTGGTGACGACTTGACCATCCGAAGAGTTTCAGAGACATATTTAAGAATGCTATTGGTTTTCTCATGGAACGTTGCGTCCAAATGATTCAGCTTCCGCTCAACTGTTTCGATCATTTTAAGGTATCTTTCACTGGCCATAAGTGTTTCTACGAATTTCTCTACAACAGCGTCACCTACGATGCTTCGGCCTGTTGTCGTGGTAGGGCCTTCGTCTCGGTTCCTTTCGATCTTCATTGAGTCCCTCTCTCTATCATCATGGTCATGGGCATCTGCAGCATGCGATCCTTCTCTATTACGTTCTTTTTTTGCCACAACTACTAGAAACAGCGCAAATATCAGGAACAATACGTATTTCGGAGACATGATTCCGGAAACAACCGTTGACTTCCAATAAAGGAATGACAATGATCAGCTCTCGGGTTCCATGTTTAACATAAAGCTAACTTAAATAAAACATTTAACACTTACAGTTCCTATTGTTGAGTAACATAACAATGTAATGTTATTAAATATTTCATCCGTTGCAGTCCCTAATTATGTGTTTAACTTTAATGACATTCATGAAGTGTATTCATTCACAGCAGTCCATAACGTTCACTTTACTATGTCCGAGGTATGACTTACCTACCTATATATAAATAAAAACTTTTCATAGCTCGTGTTTCACCGCTCTGCAGTGCCTTCGATCTGGCTCTCGATCCATTAGCAAGGATTGTTATATTTGATGCTATCGAGGTTTAATTTCTGATTTTATTATGGTTTTCCTTAAAGTATTCGACCTATTTACCTACTACTAACATATATTTCACAATAAAATTCATGGCTCGCCTGGTAATAAGCGGCGCCCATCGTTTAGCTCCTTTTTCGGAGGACTCCAAGTTGTATTGTAATTTGTAAATGCCCAGAAGTACAAGATAAGCGTAAACCTTCACAGGAATTGGTTTAAATTAGAAAATGGTTTAGGGAGGCTCATTCCACATTTTGTAAACAGGTTTGCGGAAAGAAGAACCAAATAGGTACATATATAGATACTACTCGTACATAAATTCGGGGAGCTTATTTTGCTGTACCGAGGGGTAGGTCATCATTATCTTCCTACCCTTGTCCCATTCATGATGGGTCAGTATACGAAATGTCTTCTTTAACAACATTAAGGCCAACAGGAGTGTAAAGAAATAGTTATCTTGGTAAAACTGAATATTTTTCATTAACTGACAATTTATTAAAATCGAACAATCTTTGTGAATTCTGAATATCACATTTTTTGCTTGACGATAGCCTGCGCATTTCAGCATTTTGAGGTACTTAATTAATTGCAAAAAACAGGTCTTTGTAAACAGGGACTAAAATAGCTTATTGATCCCTGTCTGCGGGACTAAAAGTGATTTGAATTTATAATATGAATATTTTTTGTGAAAGTTCCAATCATCAAAGAGATCAATCTCAAACATTGCATGGACAAGTTACAGGCTGTGTTTTTTAATTTTAAGGCATTTTTTTAATTTAAATATTATTATATTTTTTAAATACAACCTATACATAAAATGTTTCTCAAAAACTACATACTACGAGGTTTTATGAGACTATTTCTAATTCTCTCGCTGTAAATAAATAGACAACTGTAACTGTAGATGGTAGTGCTAAAATTGTTCAAATACTCGTATAGACATTAGCTTTTTTTTAATAACTTCCGTATTTCTATGCTGTGTCATATTTTTCCTAATTATATCTAAATAAACAAACGTACCTACTATTAATAGTCATAAGTTGCATTTTCTTATTTTTAACCGACTTCCAAAAAAGGAGGAGGTTCTCAATTCGTCTGTTTTTTTAATGTTTTTTACCTCAGATCTCTTGACTGAGTTAACCGAGTTGAAAATTTATTTTTTGTTTGAAAGGTGATGCTTGTCGTTTGGTCCCATATCAAATTCGGTCAAGCCATTCTTGAGTTACACTAAAATAACTAAAAATATTTTCCTATCTTGATGATATATGTAGTCGTTAATTTGAAAATACCTTTTTTGTTTGAAAGGTGATGCTTGTGGTTTGGTCCCATTAAAGTTTTATCAAATTCGGTCAAGTCATTCTTGAGTTACACTAAAATAGCTAAAAATATTTTCCTATCTTGATGATATATGTAGTCGTTAATTTGAAAATACCTTTTTTGTTTGAAAGGTGATGCTTGTCGTTTGGTCCCATTAAAGTTTTATCAAATTCGGTCAAGCCATTCTTGAGTTACACTAAAATAACGAAAAATATTTTCCTATCTTGATGATATAGGTAGTTGTTAATTTTAGCTGCGAACATAAAAAATACAAGCGTCAAATGTCAAAAAGGTTTTATATCAAATAATCAGACAAAAGAAGTAGGAATTAGTTTTGTATTTGTTTTTAAACGAAAGGAGGTTGGCAACTTTTTTCTACACAACGAAAAAAAGGTACGGGAATTTATTTGTTTTTTTAAATGTTGTTTGTTACTAAATAAATAATTTAACATTACTGTTTTAATTATTCCATATAATTCTCCAAAAAGTCATATGATATACAAAGTGACGATTTTAAAATGATGACGGCACCAGAAATAAAAAATACAGCTCCAGAACTTCTTTCAAAAAAGGTTTTATATCAAATAATTAGAAAAATGTGGTGGCATTTTTTCGAACTCAATGAAAGGAGGTTGGCAACCTTCCACTGCACTACGAAAAAAAAAGCGCAGCAATTTTTTTGTTTTAGTTAAATTGAGTTTTTTACTAATTTGATAATTTAACAGTACGCTTTAAATTATTCTAAATATTTTTCTAAAATGTCGTAAAATAGTGAAAGTGACGATTATATAAGGATAACGCCACCACAAATAAAAAATACAGCTCAAGAAGTCATAAAGAACTTACTTCCAGAGAAGTTTCGGGACAAAAAGCAATGTATAATGATTAGCTGACAACTCTGCCTGACGCTGTACCTCTCAGAACGCGTCAGGTGTGGATATATCAATCTGCCGACTGGGATGGGTTGCGTGAGTTTTATTCTTCATATCCATGGCTTCAGTTATGTTTTGCATCAAATCAAATCAAATCAAATCAAATATCTTTATTGCATATCACATAACAATTGCGGTCTTAACATAAAATTGTAGTTCCTGTGATACCCCGTAAGGGCACTGCAACTTGCGAGAGGGTACATTCTTCTTTAAAACTATAATCTTAATAATATTAAACTATAGCTATACAATATAATTTTAATCTATAATTTAATTTAAAATATGTTTATATATAATTTCTATATTACCAAATGTTTGTGCTTTAATGTAGGGTGCATGTTATTATGTTCAGTGTTTGTTGTACTACAATTTATCATTCATATACTCATAGACTGTATAGTAGCATTTTATGAGTAATAAATCTTTTAATTGTTTGATAAATTCTTTGTCCTTCACTGCGTTTTTTATTGTTTCAGGTAGGTGATTATATATTTTTACAGACATCTCCAGCGGACCAGATGATACCAGTTTTAGTCGGGAAGGTGGTGCTATAAGTTGTTTTCTACGGCTATGTCTTAGAGAATATTTATTAGGTATATCTTCGCGTTTCACGTAAAATTCAGGGTATTTTCTTACAAATTTACAGACTTCTATTATATATATACATGGAAGGGTAAGAATTCTATTACGTATGAAGTGGGGTTTGCATGTATCGGTTTGTTTAATATTGACAAGGATTCGTAATAGTTTCTTTTGCGCCGTGAATACAGATGGTGCATCCACGCTGCTACCCCAGAGGGCGACACCGTAGCTGAGCCATGCGTGCGCATACGCGTAATATGTGCTAAGAGCAGTTTTAAAATCGGTCGTCTTCCTTATCTCGCGGAGTGCATACACAAATCTTGCCAATTTTAGGCGAACTTTTTTAACATGGTCCTTCCAATTTATGTGTGTGTCTATGTCTACGCCTAGAAGTGTAAACTTATTTACAGTTTCTAGTTTTGTGTTATTAAATGTGATGTCTAAATCAATGGGGCTTTTTTGATGTGGGTGAAATGGTATTATTTTTGTTTTACTGAAATTAATATCTAAGTTATGCTCTTGTAGCCATCCCTCTGTTTTGTGAAGAATAGTGTTGATCTTTTCATTAATGTTTAAATTACTATTGCATGAGATAAGGAGGGAAATATCATCGGCGAATAGGACACATGGTTCTTCCATGATTTTTGGCATTTCATTGATGTAAATCAAAAAAAGAAGACAACCGATTACGCTGCCTTGTGGAATGGATGCATTCACTGCTCTATTATCGGATCTTACTTTTTGCACTTCACTAGTCGTTGTATTTAAATGTTCTATTTCTACTAATTGTTGTCTATTTGTTAGGTACGATGTAAACCATTTATGAGGCGTGCCGCGGATTCCTATGTTGTATAATTTATCTAATAGTATTTTAAATTGGACTTTATCATATGCCTTCGACATATCGAGTAAGATACCGATTGCGTATTTTTTATCATTGATTATTTTAAGTATTTCTTGTATATATTTGTAGACTGCTAATGTTGTTGATCTTTTTTTTCTAAATCCATTCTGGGAATCATCAAAAATATCATACTTTTCACAAAAGTTATATACGCGGTTACACATCGCTTTTTCAAATATTTTTGAAGGTGCTGGTAATAGGGCAATGGGACGGTAATTATTAGGATCTGTTTTATTATTTTTCTTGTGTATAGGTTTTATGAGTGCTATTTTCAACATGTCGGGAAAAACACCTTCATTGAAGGATTGATTAATTAAAAGAGTAAAAGGCACAGTTAACTGTTCAGCGCAATTTCTTATAAGACTAGGTGGTATTTCATCAATACCATGGCTGTTCTTGTTCTTTAGACTTTTTATTATACTAAAGACTTCAGAAGATTGTACTGGACTTAAGAAAAATGAGTTTTCTCTAGATTGAGTAACAAAATTGTTTTGCGGATTAGTTTTTTCGTTGGGTATATTTTTTAATGTGCTCTTCTCACCTATAGATGCGAAGAAGCTATTAAAAATGTTCGCTACCTGTTTAGGTTCTGAGATAATAGTTTTATTTATTTCTAGCCGAATATTAGTTTTGTCATTTTTAGAGTTTTTATTTGTTCTTTCATTAATTATGCTCCACATTGTTTTAACTATATTATTGGATTTTTTAATTTTTTGTATATAATTTAGTTTTTTAGATTTTATCACTATCTTTTTTAAACTATTTTCATACTTTTTATAATAATTATTAATTATTTTATTATCTATTTTTATTACAAAAGATTTTAGGAGTCTTTTATTCTGACAAGATATTTTGATACCTTTTGTTAACCAGTATTTTTTTGATGCAGTTCTTACTTTCGTTTGTTGTTTTGGTATACATGAATTTAAAATTTGTATTAGTGTGTCATTAAATACCTTATAGTTTTCATTTACATTTTTATGTTCTGTAATAATATTATTCCAATTGATATTATTGAGCTGCGATCGAAATTTTTATATATTTAAACAGTTATATTTTCTTTTATTTTCCTTGTACTGCATTATTTGTTTTGTGTATTTCTCTATTTTAATTTTTATGATGGTTGACAGGTGGTTTGTGAAGCCAAAGTCTTCTATTAATGTACACACATTATCATTAAAATTTGTAAATATAAGATCTAAGCATGTTGAAGACATATGTGTGATGTGAGTAGGTCTTTGTATATGCTGTGTTAGTTTATATTCTGACATAAGTTCCAAGAGTTGTATTGTTTTTGGGTTATTTTTAAGAACATTTGTATTAAAATCACGTCCAATGATAACTTTTGATTTTGAATATTTCTTATTTATGTATTTTAATATTGTATCTAAACGTTCATAAAATATACTATCTTCTCGTGTATTCCAATAGACAGTAACGACTAAAATATTTTCTTTAGTTAAGTAAGTGGCGCAGAATTCTACTACATATTCCATGGACATGGCACTTATATCATGTATCTCGTTACTTTCAATGTGTTCTTGAATAAAGATGCAGACGCCGCCTCCAACTCTGTTTTCTCTACAGAAAGACGCTGCGGTTTTGTATCCACTGAATTTTATTAATTCTAGTTTGGTTTTTGTGAGCCATGTTTCTGAGATACAGATTGCTTGATACGATGTGTGGTCTGCAATGAAAGATTCTATAATATGTTGTTTATTATTCAAACTTTGCATATTTTGGAATAAAAAATTATAATGTTCATAATTAGTTGTCTCGAAAGGAATGGTTCGTCACGTCATCTTTGTTATTATTTTTTTGAGAATATTCTTGTTGATTATGAGATGTCTTGTTTAATTCTTGTTCTTTTTTATTATAGTAATTATTGGTTGTTACAGGTTTTCCTTCGATATAGAGCTGATTATTCAGTATAACAGAATGTAGGCCTCTTTTTCTAGCATCGAGCATTTCTTCTCGCATTGCTTGTCGTTCTTGACGTGCTTTTTTGTCTAGAAATTGAGTTACAGATAAACCTGTTCCCTTTAAGTAATACGTATTATCTAGTATATATTTGACTTTTCTTTTGCTTAACAGCTCTATGACTAATGGTCGGTTGTAGTTGTTAGAATATTTTCCTATCCGGTACGTGTCTTCAATATGACCCATCAGGTCTATATTTAAGGTATCTCGAAATAAATCAATAATTCGGTAGTGTAGGTCATTTTCGTTTTCTCTATAATATTCTTGCAGGCCATAAAGGACTATTTTTTTGTCATTGTTTTTCTCAGGTACAATGTTGGGTCCAGGCAGGCACATTTTGCTTTGTAATTCTTTAATTTCTAGTTTCAGGGTTTCATTTTGTTTTAGCAGTTTTTCTATGGTTTGGTTGGTTTCATATATCTCTGATTTTCTTTGGTTATTTTCTTTTGATAGGTAGTTAGTTTCTTTCTCGAGCTCTTCTTTTACTTTAGTTATTGCTTTATTTATTTCAGTTTGGATAGTATTCTGCAATTCGGATATGATAGATTTATTATTTTCTTTTAATTGAACGCATATCATTTTTTGCAGGTTTTGAAGTGTTATTTCTGTTTGATTCTCGTGATTATGTAAATTTCCTGTATGATCTGTGCAAATTGTATCTCCCAGCAAGCTGGAATCCTCCAAGCTCACTGAGTCATCGTGTATAGGAATGGTTGGTTTTCGGGTTGTTATGTTATTGTTTTCAGATTTTGGGTCTGATTGTTCTTTACCTCGGGTATGTATTGGTGTATTCGTATTATTTGTCTTTGGCAGTTGACAATAACAACCTGGACATCTCCATTTCTCTTTATGTTCTCGTTGCATAGTGTTATTGAACCGCATTGAAGAAACGCCCACACAGTCAAGGTCGTAAGGATGATCCTTCCATCTGTGCTGAATCTATTGCTAACGTCGTACTCCAAGGTATGGAATATTTCATTTCTAATTCCAAACTGCGCGTAGGCGGCCGTAGTCAGCCGTGGTTCAACAGGTCTTGCGCTGACGCTGCAAAAGCCAAGCCTGCAGCTTATAAAGCCTGGGCTGCGGCGTCGAAGGGCAAGGATCCAAGAACTGATGATTTTAAGAAAAAACTGAATGCCTCTTCCAGATTAGCTAAGAAAACTGTTAATCGAGCAAGGTGCGCCCACATGAGCCGGATTGGCGATCAGTTAGCAAGTCACCCCTCTGGCAGTCGTGCTTTCTGGTCGATAGCAAAGGCTGCAGAAGCTGATGAGGCAGATCTACGCTACCACCTTTACATAAACCGGATGACTCCTTGGCCCATAGCGCAAAAGAGAAAGCCTATAATCTTGGTTCTCTTTTTGTTTTCATCGTATTGAAGAAATGCGCACCGGAACTGTCTCCCGTCCTATCGCGTCTGTTCTCTCTTTCCTACAATTCTGGTATCGATCCCACTCATTGCTTCATGGACCTGACTTAATAATAGTTACAGCTTGGGTACGTTTAGCTCACTTGAATTATATTAACTTCTTCAGTTTTTTATTTTTAAATAAAGTTGCCATATAATTTTAAAAACCTTCAGCCAATTCACCTTAGAAGTAAGCATATAATTAACAAACAAGTACTTTTGTGTATAATTTGCAATAAAATATATAAACAGTAGAGATATTATAGAGCATGCGATATAGTAGATTATATCTACGAAATATTATTTAAAGATGTCAATAGCTTGAACAATAAAACGAGTTTGCCTAAGAGTAACAAATCAGACTAAAAAGTCAGACAATAAGTAATCAACAACATTAAAATGTGCAAAATTTAACAATAAAATGTGAACTATCTTAAGGCGTATAGGGTCGCCAATGGCCTTGAGCATCTGGGCCTAATCGAGCTTACTTTACTCGCGCATCGCCGCATACGTTCCGCGCTCGCTACACAAATATAATGGTCAAAGAATATGAAGATGCGCGATGCGCTCCGGTAACATGGCACTTTATATGCCTACCGTACGATTCTAGTGTGTATCCGCAATTGCAACTGTGGCTGAGATCAGTATGAAAATTGATAGTGTACATACCTAGGTTGTTCTGGACGTCTTTATTCCTTTTACTTATATTTCAATGTCATCTGCCGAGTGAAGAAAGTTACTCAGATTTGGCTGAAAATCGATATCTAGGTTGTGCTAAGGGTCATTATTCCGAATTTGGAATTATTTTTTCAATGTCATATGCCAAGTGAAGAAAAATTCTACGATTTGGCTGAAAATCGATATCTAGGTTGTACTCAGTTCGCACCCAAACTCTTTGAAAAATCTGCTGATTTTAGTAATATGCTACAACGAGTTTACCAATTAAAATAACCTGTTATTCGTACAGCTTTTGCAAGAAGATTTAGCCCTTTTATTGAAACATATTTATATAATCAAGTCCTGAATCAGTGCGATTTAAAACATAAAGATAAAGATTTTTGTTATTATATTATTGTTTATATTATTATTATTATTATCCTGGATGTTTTGAACATTTAAATAAGAAAGGCGATACATTTGATATCGCTGAAATTTAGCGATGGATGACATTGAATAATATTAACCAAATTATACGACTGGTCTTATCATTCGACTTGCAGATTAACCATAACAGATTAGTTACTAATCCGAAAACTACTGAATTAGCAGTGCGTATGAGTGTAACGAAACGAAACATCGAATGAACTGAATGATTAATTGGAAGTGCAATCAGATCAAACAAACTAATAATAATCAAGCATTCGGGTGAACCCAAATTTACTCGTGTTTTTTCGTTACGAGATTAATAAACAAAGGAAAAAACTGAGCTCTTTTAATGAGACATATAAATGTCCGACTGTTAAAAGCTGTGCTACACAGTCTGCAACCAGGCTCCCGCCATTGTCTGGATAATGGTTTGCCACCGATTTTTTTTTGACCTTCCAACGCCCTTGGCGGGCGAGTATGCGTTGTGAACCGTGGCGAGAATCCACTATTTCCGATTGTGTGGATGCCCCGGTTGCACACCACGCGAGGGCAGTATGTCGCTGCAGGCCGCACGCATGGCGGGAGCGCACGCATAACGCGTTTCCCTCTGAGATACGTACGTATAAAAGCCACGACCAAATAAAATGCGTTCTAAATTTAGGAAAGATAATGAGATACTCTTAAATAAAAATTGAGCTCAACGCCTTATGAACCAATGGCAAGATAAATGATTTATTATCCATAGGTATCAAACCAAAATAATTTCTACAGCAGTAGCAGTAGGTAGTTAAGTAATAATGGAAATATAGAATATCAACAATATTTACATAGGTTAGTGTAGATAGGATCTATATGTCGTATAAGTATGTACGAAATTCATATTATGTCCTATTATCTAGCGTTAATTATATACGCCTGCGTCTTCGCGTGGAATTAAGTTATATCACATATTATAATACCTTATTTAGAAACCTCCTAATGTAGGTATATAAAAAATCCAAACAATAATTTTATTTTGTCATAAATTCTACAATTTTCTCAATTAATTATAAATAGGGAGGGCTACACTTACACTATGAACTTACACGTTACTACTATGAATACATATTTTAGAAGAAGTACCTACTATTTGTACTTTCCCTATATTTGAAATGAAAATAAGAGGTATAACGGGTCTAAATCATCAATTCCTCTTCTAACTATTACAGTCAGCCTATGGTATAGGCGGCTTTAATAGCCCTACTTAAATATTCCAAACAAAAATTCAACTGTATATTTCATAAATTGTTCTAATTTCTCAATTCATTAAACGTGTAGGTGATACTCTCGCTATCAATAAATATTTAAAAAAAAAACCTTCCATCCTAGAGTGTGTAACCCCACCGTTGCAAGTCATCAATTCCTAATTGGACTATATACTATATGTGTCTTTATCATGCCCATGATTAAAGACATATATTTCTTCCAAAATTCATAGAGAGGTAATAATTTTAATACGTACGATGATCGTACGATGCGTGTTGTCGGCGGGGGAGCTCGAAACAATGTTACGGTAATGTTATCTGTACAGTATTTCAACTTCATAGAAACGGACGAAACGCGAGTTATACCTACGCGCCTCGATCTCAGCCCGAGCTCAGTACGCAGACAGTCGCCACTGCGTCGCAGTGACGAATGGACCGTGTGTAATTTTCTTTAACAAAAAATAAGTTCATGTACATATTTAATATGACGAATAGGATATATTGGGCTGTTTTTGGTTGCATGAATTCGTCAATAACGCATCCAGAGATAACTTTTTAGATTACCTGGAAACTCTGAAAGGTAAGACTATAAAATAAATTTACTAACTAGTTGGTAAGTTACCTACATAATGGGTGTATTTTAATGGATAAGTGTATTTCCTTATATCTCCCGAAAAAAGCTAACTGGATTAATAATAAAATAAGTGAATAGAATAAAGGAATGACACGAGTGAAATAGGTAGTTATAGGCGGTTCATGAATCACGATACGGTAGGTACGCTTGTGTTAAAACCTCGGGGCGTGTGTGTTTTGTATAATTCAAAATAAAGACGTGGTATTTTATCAGTACTAATATATAATATATATAATCAGTACTTATATTATAAATGCGAAAGTAACTATGTCTGTCTGTCTGTTACGCTTTCACGCCATAACTACTTTATTAACTACTTTTATTGGTTTATACAAAAAAAGTATATTTACAATCACAAAACTAAATGGAAACACAAAGTAGGCAAATGTAATTAAAATGCTGAAGGCGGGCAGCTCTATCGCATGTTTACGTACCGCGCGGTGGTAGGTAGTTATTTCGAGAACAGAGCCGAGTTAAGATACTCTATAGATAACATTACCGTGTCAATGTGGTGTGCAACTGTGTGTAGTGACTGTAGTAGCAAATTCCGACGGTGCGCGGTGGCGAGCGCCGAGCAACAAGCTGCCAAGGCTAATGGGCGGTAGCCATGGTTGCGAACTATGTAGATCAGCTTTAACCGTTATAAATAACAGATAAACTAAAATGTCGATATTTAGCGAAGCACGTTGACCCAAAAACTAATCATTGTAGGTACGTACCCAAAATGCCCGCCTTTTAGTTCAGTTAAAAAACTAAAGTAGGTATATTTTCTTCTATTCGAGTGGCTCGTCTCGGCGTCATTTCCGAAGTTGTGTATATCCGAAACGAATCGGCATTTCGCGAATCATTCACATCGCGCATCGCCGAGCTCAATCCGCAGTAGGTACTAGGTAGGTTCTACTACCTTCTATTAAATGTGTTCAAAAATATTATATATTTTCAACAAGTTATATCGATAGGCTATAAAAAACAACTTGTTATTTTTGAGGTTATAAAAGTAAAGTTATATATTCAGTTGGACGAGAAATGCTAATATATATGATCACTTGATCAGTAATCAATAATATATAATATATATAATCAGTACTTATATTATAAATGCGAAAGTAACTATGTCTGTCTGTCTGTTACGCTTTCACGCCATAACTACTTTATTAACTACTTTTATTGGTTTATACAAAAAAAAGTATATTTACAATCACAAAACTAAATGGAAACACAAAGTAGGCAAATGTAATTAAAATGCTGGAGGCGGGCAGCTCTATCGCATGTTTACGTACCGCGCGGTGGTAGGTAGTTATTTCGAGAACAGAGCCGAGTTAAGATACTATATAGATAACATTACCGTGACAATGTGGTGTGCAACTGTGTGTAGTGACTGTAGTAGCAAATTCCGACGGTGCGCGGTGGCGAGCGCCGAGCAACAAGCTGCCAAGGCTAATGGGCGGTAGCCATGGTTGCGAACTGTGTAGATCAGCTTTAACCGTTATAAATAACAGATAAACTAAAATGTCGATATTTAGCGAAGCACGTTGACCCAAAAACTAATCATTGTAGGTACCTACCCAAAATACCCGCCTTTTAGTTCAGTTAAAAAAACTAAAGTATATTTTCTTCTATTCGAGTGGCTCGTCTCGGCGTGATTTCCGAAGTTGTGTATATCCGAAACGAATCGGCATTTCGCGAATCATTCACATCGCGCATCGCCGAGCTCAATCCGCAGTAGGTACTAGGTAGGTTCTACTACCTTCTATTAAATGTGTTCAAAAATGTTATATATTTTCAACAAGTTATATCGATAGGCTATAAAAAACAACTTGTTATTTTTGAGGTTATAAAAGTAAAGTTATATATTCAGTTGGACGAGAAATGTTATATTTTTATATAAACTCGATGTACCTATGCTGACCTTCAGACTAAAACCATGTTTTATTTGATAGTTGCCTACTTATTTTTGTTACTTGTTGTTTAACATAAAATAATTATAAAATTAACAGAACTAGAAGTTTTCTTCATAAAAGGAATAAGACCAGTTATGATAAACTCTGGCGTACAAAAATGTACTTAGGCACATAAAGGAAATAAAACAGCTCATCAACTGCCATAAAAATATTATAAACAATATCAGTAGTTATAAATTAATACATAACTTACGCCATTACTTAAATTTAGAAAAAATAGAAAAAGTTATAAAACCTAACCTCCATAGTGTCATCTCGACGGATATAACTTGAATAAAATATAACCTTTGCGATAGATACTCAAATATTAACCTAACCTACCTTCTGTTAAAGATGAATCAGAATATATTTCAAAATAACCTTTTTAATATATACAAAAATAAACTTAGTCTTTCTTGCAATAGAGACTAAAATAGAATATAGCACAGTAATAACTTGGACATTCAATTCATGGAAAGTATTAACTATCACAATTAGTGACATCTGGAGTATCTCTTTGTCATTAGTTCGAGAAGCTCTGGTTTGATTGACTTTATTTTTGCCTGGTGCTTGTCATTCTTTACTTTTCTAACAGATGGCGCTTACTGCAAAATGATAATCGAAACTATCCACTAGAGGTGTGTACCGGAGGCAATTTCAGCCTCCGGAGATTTTGCGGTGATTTTATTGAATAACCGGTGTTTCTCCGGTTATTCTCCTGATAGTCAGTATATTGTATTACTGATGCACAGAAAGTACTTGATATCCAATCGAATTTAATGTGACCAATAATAGTAGTTTATGCTACTGTCATATAATAGAGGGTATTAAAAAATGAGTGTAGTTTTTTGAAACGAGCCGCAGGCGTGTTTCACACGAGTGTTTTAATACCTAATTATATGCAAATGCATACACTACTTTATTTAATCTCATGATAAGCTTTTCCTGATATTTCTGGCAAAAGAAAGAAGTCTGTTTTGGTCTATTGCTCGGAACCAGGGGGTTGCGCGCGCAGCGCGCTCACCACAGATAAATGGGTTTGATTGTCATCAAAATACTTACCTACCGAGAACAAGTGTTTTTCTTGGGGGTAGCGTAAACGGAGGAGAGCTCAATGGGGTAGTAGTAATAATGGTTTCCTGTGTAGGTTAATAGAAGCAAAACGCATTTATGGTACGAATGAGATGAGATGAAATTAATATTATTATTTTATGATATTCATATGAGTAGTATCGAACAAAGATACATTCCTACCCTAATCGCGACTGAATCGCGCGTTCAGAAATCCATCAAATAATCGATTAACCGGTAGTTAATAGAAACACCGATTAGTCTCCGGTACCCATCCCAACCAGTGATTATCCGGTTTTTTTTGAGAACCGGTACACACCACTACTATCCACAGAATTGATTTAAGGAGGTATAACCTAAAAGAATAAGTTTTAATAACTTTAGCCTCGGATCGTTCATCGTATGCCCACAAATCCCACAATCCACCGATATACCTACCTCAGGCATATCGCTAGTCGCTACGCTAATTCATATCTAGTTAATCTGTGATTCATATATTCTATTTGATCTATGCGCTGCGCTATATAATTTATTTCGCAATTTTCGCAGCCAAAACAAAACTACGGCTACGATAGGGCAGCAGTCTTTAAAATTTGTGTAGGACAGGATAACCAACATGAATTCATTTTCTTTATATTAATTACCTATACATTATACCGATTGATTGCGTAATGCGCATTGCGCACACGCAAAGATAAGAAAGATACCTACACAAACATGTTAGGTAAAAGTCCATCCATTTCATTAGTGATTGCTGCGTTCACTCATCACTGGAGAATTCTAACCTAATTGTAGGCATATCATTTTGATTCTTATTTTCTCTTATTTTCTATTTTGAACATAATCTAGAAGAGATGTTAAAGGTAAGTAAGTCTAAATAAATTTATTAATACACGCCACGTAATGATAATTAATATTTTTGTTTTAACACCTACGATAAATAATTGTTTGAAAGAAGTGCCACAAATTACTTAGCATTCCATGGATTCGCCGTTACGGTGCCGGGTCCATAGTGTTGCAGAGAAAGAACCCAGGGCGAAGTTTTAAGGGGCCCCCTTACAATGTCATGAATGCTCAACGCTCGCGCCTCCACCCCTTCCTTACCAAACTTTCCTACTAATGCCGCCTTGGACACACATTCTTGGATGGAAGTTTTGGTCCTTTGGTCTTTGACAGGCCAAGATCTTGTAGTAGGTTATAAAAGTATTTTGCTGGTATTCCCTTTGCCACAACTTCTACAGCATGTAAATTAACTACATAACCGTTTTGGTTAATTTATTAACAAAAAAAGTCTTAATATTTATTTGTTTAATGTGTGGTCTTTAGATGTTTGTTTCCTAAAGCACAGTAAGTTCTATAAGTACTATGTGTTATAGATTTTTTTGAGCATAGTTATTATGGATGACGAAACACCATCCTCTGGAATTTTTATGTATTTTTCATAATGTATCCATCAAAAGAGTTTAACCAGAAGGGCTAAGATGATGTAAGGCTTGAATTAGAATTTAGTGATGAACTTTCTTTTACAAAATCAACATGTTTTTTGTTTGTGGTCAAACATTTGCTCTTACTGCCAAGAGACTTGCCACTTCTCAAATGATATTGATAGACTGATGACTATCATGGCAATGAGAATAATGAACCCTATCAAGGAATACCTTGCATTTAGTAAGTGCCTTACTGTACCTATTGCCTCCCGACAAATACATTAAGACTTTTCATTGGCTATCCACCATCTTACTAAGGCACTTTGGTCTGGGAGGGTCAACTGAAAAACATTTAAATATAGCAGGTGACCAATTGTATATAATAATTTGTCACTTTATCGCCAGGGGCATACAAAATTCACCTATGGTTAGCCATTCGCTTTGTATTTCTCATTGAATTGTCTTTATAGTTAACATTTTACACCTAATAGTAAATCAGAAGTTTTACCTAAGTACTTATTGTGTTTCAGGGCCTGGTGGGTATTGTAACCGGTGGCGCTTCGGGGCTTGGCCGAGCGACAGCAGAACAGCTTATTAAACAAGGTGGCCGTGTAGTCATATGTGATCTCCCTTCCAGTACAGGTCAAGAGACTGCCAAGCAACTTGGACAAAATGTTGCTTTTGTACCAATTGATGTAAGTAACATAAATCTCAATTATATAAGTTATGTAATAAGCGAATTCAACACAGGATCAATGTGAGAATCTGGGGTGATTTCCCTGCATTTGTTGGAATATTTGTGGAGTTGCTTATGTAAAAAGTATATTGTGTTAGGTTTTTGTTGTTTTTGATTATATTGTAAAGATTTGTATTCAGAAAATTGAGATAATTAATGCTACTATCCAGTATAAATATTTCAGTTTTAGATGTCTAAAATCTTATTCTATGCTTTTCTTTAAATCAAACCTGTCCATATAAATTCAGGCTTGATACATACCTGCTGAAAACTCCATAAATATTATTAATGGAGTTTGATCACTTTAGCTTGTTGATAGTATCAGTATTTACACCTGGAATGATTCCATCTACTGGATTTGGTTTATTATCAAAAGATATAATACAAGAACTACAAAGAAAAGGAGTACTATTTTGGACAACATTGTTCAATAGCATCAAAAGAATACAATACTTCCCATCCTTGTGGAAAATCTCACAAACAACATCTACAGGCATTCGAAAAAGTATAGCACAAATGCTATATACAGGCATTCGAAAAAGTATAGCACAAATGCTATACTTTTTCGAATGCCTGTACAATGTTTAGAAAGGCAGATAGTATTTGTTGTTCTCCAGAGCTCTTCTGATGGTATTGTAGACTCGGTGAATCTGCTCTGTGTCTTTGTCGAAAACCTAACTGTTGTCCTGGAATCAGTATTCCATTTGCAAGTACTGGAGCCATTCTCTCTTACAAAAAGTTTGGACAGTATGGGCAGTGAACTTATCGGCATGTATGAAGTTGTGTAATTAGCTGGTTTAGCCCTCCTTAGGCACCATTATTATTTGTGAGATTTTCCACAAGGATGGGAAGTATTGTATTCTTTTGATGCTATTGAACAATGTTGTCCAAAATAGTACTCCTTTTCTTTGTAGTTCTTGTATTATATCTTTTGATAATAAACCAAATCCAGTAGATGGAATCATTCCAGGTGTAAATACTGATACTATCAACAAGCTGAAGTGATCAAACTCCATTAATAATATTTATGGAGTTTTCAGCAGGTATGTATCAAGCCTGAATTCGAATGCCTGTACAATGTTTAGAAAGGCAGATAGTATTCCTTGTTCTCCAGAGCTCTTCTGATGGTATCTGAGCCAGCCTTTGGGCTGGCTCTACAAAATTAAAAAGTTTCTTCCACACACACTCTACAGCCTTTTTGAGTCATATATTGATATATACTATTCCAAATCAAGGATGCTGGGGAGACATCTAAGATTCATTGTAGGTAGTAAAAAAGAAACAAAAAAATTAAACCTTGTGTCAATAAAGATTTGAAACTTCCTATTTTCACCTGCCGCACAGACCATTACTCTATTGCCTCTATTGAATTAAAATTTTGTTATATTGTTAACACTGTAACAAAATTTCTAATAAAGGCCAAGTCATTTGAATATTAATCATACCATAAGTATTTCTTTTAGGTAACATCAGAACAAGATGTGAAGAGTGCCCTGCAAGCAACAATTGACAAGTTTGGTCGGCTTGATGTGGCTGTCAATTGTGCTGGTGTTGCTTCTGCAGCAAGAATATACAACTTCAAGAAGGACCAACCTTTTGACATGAAATTGTTCCAGAAAACTGTAGAGGTGTGTAACACCACCTTATCTTACTAAGTTTACCAACACTATTTTTAAAAAGTCCCTACCCTTCCCATACAATTGTTTTAAAAAATCAGCTATATAAAATGAACTAAATAATTGCTATTAATATCGAATGCTATTTTACGAAGAAACTTAAAAATCCCAAATTAGCACCTTGTGGCCGTCTTGTAAGAAAATCACACAAACCAGTGTAAAAATAAGGCTCATATCAGCGCATGCTGCAATGTGACAGTTATGGTAATCACTCTGACCAAAATGCAAGAACATTTGAGAAATAGTAGATTTAATTATTAAACTTATCTATATATGTATATATTTTAATGTTATTTATGGCTTGCACTGACAAGAAAGCGACGGTGCATGACTAGTTACGTGCGATTCAGACCCACTTCATCAAGGAGCACAACTGGCTGGAGACAATGTACACGCTGGGTGAACAACACAATGTACAATTGTCAAAAGCTTATCATATATATTTACAATTTTTGACTGGAGTGATCGACAAAGTTGGTATCTATCTGAGGAGAAAATATAATATGAACCACTTAGTATGCCAGGGAATCCTTGTGACTGCGGCCATTGGAGAAACATGTCGAAATATTACAATTAGATTGGCTGAACTCATCAGAAGCGTGAAGAACATGGACACTAGCAGGTCTGCCGTAGCGGAACAGGCAGAAGGAGTCAACCATTTTCTACGGATTGACAAAGTTTTCGTTGTGGCGACGCAGAAACTCCTTGTTCTTCGGAAAGTACGGGAATCATCTAAAATTGCTCGCCTTCCAAACATCAACCAGGACCGGGGGTGGAATATTGCACCGGTGCGTGAAGACCTGTTCTTCAAAAAACTGCCAGCATTAACAATTGATGACTTCTTTTTTACCACTAAAAATGAGTATGAGTATTTGAGTATAACGATGATTGCAATAGTGACCAAATAAACGAGGCGCAACCGGTTCCGATATTGCCTCGTAGGCGCCGACAAGCCCACGTATCGCTCCTTGATGAAGTGGGTCCTAATCCCACGAAACTAGCAAACGGCATTAAACGGGCATTGTCGTGTTCTGGACTATAAATTTGAAAATATTATGTATGTTCGGAAAAATTTGAGTAAATATAATTAAATAGTAACAACCACGATTACAACACTAGGAATAAATATAAAATAGCAGTACCAGGTTTTAGACTAGCAAAGACAAATAAAAGGTCCTTTTTAGGTAATTGTGTGCGGTTTTATAATAAAATTCCCAAACATATTACAATGCTCACAGAAGGAAAATTCAAGTTGCATGTGAAAAATATTTTGATTAAGAAATCATACTACAAAGTTTGTGATTACTTAAACGTCAAAGATGCTTGGAAAGTTCCGCCTCTGCCAAGCTATCACCTGTCACCTACGTAATATAAACAAATATTGTAATAATCGTATTATATTGTATATATAACACATTGTTAAAAGATGTTTAAAATAATGGCCCCGACTTTCTTGCCCGTTCTTCTCACAGTGGCTCTATAATTTATTTTTTTGCTGAATGTGGCAGTACAATGTAGAATATTTCAATATTAAAATTTGTAATTGACCTTCATAAGAGCGTCGTAGACGCCTAAATTGAATAAATGATTTTGAATTTGAATTTAAAGTCCAAGCCATAGGTAATAATAAAATAAATAGTAGATTATACAACGGACTGAATAAAACAATTTTTTGCTGATATTTAAATCGGGGCTAAATGGGTTTTATGATACACTCAGATTTTCACTTCAATTGCGAGGAAATTAAACAATGATATTAGATCATATAATAACAGTTATTTAATACATTGTATCTAATAATGAAAATTGATTCTGATATTTGGACAAAGTTCTATTTTGAATGTCATTGTTTCCAAAAAACCTTATCTGGGTATTTAATAATAACCCTGATCCATGGTTATTATTAAAGAATGAGGCAATCTTCTTACATGTAATAATTATTACAAACTGAACCTCTTTGGACAATATAATAAAAAGATATATATATTTTTATGCACTAGACTTCACTAGAGTATTTAAAGCTGTTTTGGTCCATTTACCTAGCACATAAACAAGAAGTTAACGAGCATGACAATTGTATTTTTTTAACGGACGCCAGATTGAATGTACACATTGAATTTACTAAACTTTTAATTGATATGGTTTTGAAATAAGTATTTGATATTGTTTAGGATGAGATACTTATTTTATTTCATAACTTAAAAAAATTGAATTCTTGAAACAAATTTTTAAGTCAAAATGTTTTTGTGTAGTACAAAAATCTTTAAGAAGTCATTTCACTGTACGCAAAGTATATGTATGTTGGAAATGTAGTTAAGGATCTGGTCTGATTCAACTTTGGCTCTTAAATACTATGTTATTTAAGAGCAAAAGTCTAATAAAGTATATATGCCTGCCTCTTGCACGGACCAGACGTCGCAAAACAAAATTTGATTACATTTTTTATAAACACCTTGCAAGAGACTTCCTTACTTCAACATTTTCGGAGTCTGTAGTGTAATAATATAGACAACTAACATTGTTACAGCCACATTTGCCGATGCGTGTACGCATTGACAAGTGATAGGCCTCTTTTAATATTAAAAGGTTGTCATTATTATCAAACTTTATGCTGATGATAATGACAACCTGTTGTCTTCATAATACTCAGTACTTTTCCTGTTTTAAACTATTCCTTTTGTAATTATCCGGACCTAGTATTGAGAGTCGTAGGCAGGTGATAATAGCTATTCATTGTTAAATGTATATATTGATACAGAGATATATTTTCTTATTTTAATTTGGATTCTAAGTCTTGCCTTGACAGTCTGCTTCTGCATTTCTTCCGTCCAGCCTCTCCTGAAACCATCCCAATGTAGCGTAGGACTTTGGATCACTGGCACAAATGCTCCAGTGCCTTTGTGTTGGTGGTAATTTGTTTAGCATTAATGCCCTTATTATCGACATCTCCATCGAAAATTCTTCTATAAATATCTTAAAGCCGAAAAAGTATATGGCCAAGCCACTTATATTTCTGTCATACTCATAAACTCTACAATTAATTAAAGCAATATAACGTATTGATTCTTATATTTTCAGGTTAACTTAATTGGTACATTCAATGTGATAAGACTGGTGGCTGGACTTATTGGCAAGAATGCGCCAGATGCGGATGGTCAACGAGGGGTTATAATCAACACAGCCAGCGTTGCTGCGTTTGATGGGCAGGTAAATCTGCCAATCTAATAATTCTACTACAATTTTTGTAATCTTAAAAATTATCGTCATCCTTCTGATGAACTTTCTGCAGATACTCAAACGTCAATAATAAATACTTTAACATATTTTGTGCATGATTGTCGACTCCGTACATTTTGTTTCTATCTTGATTATCACATGATTGAGACATGACCACCATTTTTATCTATCCATTCTAGCTACTCCTTGTAACAAAATAGTTCAGACTTATTACTTCATACATTTTATAACTTTTGTTATTTCCTGCCATAGCCTTTCACTTGAGACCAAACGAGTTCGCTTGGGTTGAGCTCACAGTGATACGTCGGCAAACGCATGACGAGACGATTTGTAGACTTAGCTACAACATTTTTTTCAAAACGATCTTTGTTTTGCTTACCCTAATTCAAAAGTTGCAACTATGGTATTGATTCGTTACAAGGATATATATTTCGACGCGCAGGTAGTCGAAGACTCTACTGAATGTATCTACATGTAACTACAGAGTTCGTGTGGAACGGACTTTATGTTGATTACGTGGGCCAATAGCAATGCTGTAAAATTTTTAGTACTCGTTTGTTAAAAAAGCAGACTATAGTAGGCCATGTAAGCAAATATGTTTGTTTAATTTAAATTCATAACTTCTTCATTGTTATGGTCATCATGCGAGCCGCTTATCATCGATCCACTCTTTAATATTTTTGTTTTATTTTAAGTAACGTTATGAGTCCCACTGCTCGGCTGGGGTATTCTGTGGCTGGAATCCATCCACTCATATATACCAGTCCTACTCAATAACAAGACATGGAGTGTCCCATTTAAATTATGTAGCAAACAGCAGTATTTTGTCTAATGGTAGTAGAGATGAACTTCATTTTGATATATTAATTAAAAAATGAGCTGTTTTCGGAAGAATTGTCTAAGAATTTGTTGTTAATGTGTTTGGAGATTGAATGAATGTAAGCAATTGTAAATATAATCTGTATATGCTTGCATTTAAAAAGTACAAAATATTAAGAGATTTTCTTTACCATTTTAGTAAGGTAAATAAGCCTCCTAGTTGGCGTGACTATGGTTACCCATATAAAACTGCGAGCATGAACTTATGATTGGAGGTGTGTTTTCAGATCGGTCAGGCGGCCTATTCCGCTTCGAAAGCCGGCGTAGTGGGCATGACGCTGCCGATCGCACGGGACCTGGCCAAGCAGGGCATCAGGGTTGTCACTATAGCTCCAGGTACATACACCAAAACACTTCCTATTATATCGATCAGAGTTATAATACTATTAGAATATCTTCTATTATAATATACCCCCCTCCCCCCATTTATTCCCGTAGTGGCACGTGGGGTGCCGGGCTAGAATGTCACCTCCCCATCCCTACCCATGGATCTCGTAAGAGGCAATAAGGCTAACACACCAGAAGGTTAGCGGGAGCGCTTTCTGAGGAACTGATATCTCACACTGCGATCCCCAAGATGTCTGCCAAGCGTGAGGATCATGGCAAACCCCCCCATAATCCCCATGCTGGGGGAGGCTGTGTTCAGCAGTGGACAATCAACCTGATACAGCACAGCACATACAGTAAAACAATAAAATAAAATTTGTGGGTGTAAATGCTAAAAGTAAATACACTAAATCAATAGAATGTAAAGTATGATACTACTCTCAAAAAATATAAAGGGAGTCTTTGTGAGTGGAATAGTCTATAAATGCTGGAACATACCGATGTTCAGGCATCTGTCCATGAGCACCAGTTCGGTTCATTCCAGACGGTGAATTAAAAAAACTATTTTAGTTTTGGGTATGCTTTCTTGAGACATGTTTAGACGCTGAACTATTTAATAAATCAGTCTTAAGAAACTTCAGCTAATAACACTAACCAATCTCAGGTCACAAGAACTGAATATGTGGATTCTTGAGAGTATGAAATTCTGTTGATATGTTTGGCGACGGTGTTATGATGCCGACCAGGTCAAAGACCACGACTATAATTTGGAACTTAGTTAAGCCTGTTGGTAAAAAGGCTTCAAAAGAGCTATTTTCGGCCACATCAACATTGACGATCAAGCGAGAATGTGGACGAATGCTAACCTATTGGCTAGTATAAATAATAACTATCGCGAAGTGTAGAAATATAAACACATACTTACAAACTTACGATTCATAATATTTGCGAGACGGTGCTGTTCATATATATTGTTTTATTTCGAATAGACAAGCATTTGACGCAGTCTCACTTGATGATAAGATATTTTATTATTCATTTTCAATATTGTGTCCGCGTTTAAAGGTTTGTTCCGCACACCGATGATGGAGAAGCTGCCTGAGCCCGCCATCAAGAGTCTGGAAGCCTCAGTACCATTCCCGTCCCGTCTGGGGCATCCCCACGAGTTTGCACTTCTTGTCCAGAGCATCATACAGAACCCAATGCTTAACGGAGAGACCATTCGTCTCGACGGATCTCTAAGAATGCAACCTTGACACTCTGTAAGTTAGCCAAATGATGTTTAGTAGATTGTTGATCAGACTGTTGATTATTATTGCATTTAATATTTTAAAGTTGATTGATTGTATTCATTGATGAAATAAACAATTATATAGTTGATGGATCGTTTTAGTTTAGTTATGGATCATTTCACTTATGATTCCTTAAACTGATTGCTATTGTAAGTTCTTTTAAGACGTTTTGGTTATAGCTTTTTAAGAAAGTTTAAAACTGATACTATTCAAATTTGTCCTAGAATTGACCTGCAGACAGTATATAAGGTACTTTAGTTATTACTTTGGTTTTTGGAATCATTTGTGAATTCGTGTATTTGAATCAGTAGTAGAAAGCTTAAAAGTATTATTGGTAATGGGGTAAGTACGTACTCAAATACATATTCGTAGACAAAATTTTGAGGAGTATAAACAGTAGACGATGTAAGGTGGGTAGTTTGGAGAACTATTCTAGTTCGGCATAAAATGCTACAAATCACGCTCATTGTTGGAGCATCGAGTCAGTATCCTTATAACGAGTTTTGATAGATACTTCACGTAAACAAACAAGCGATCTTTTCTTCCCTCAGTTTTCCGCTAGGGGCGCTGCATGTATGTGAAATTGAAATAACAGTGTGGGAAAAAGATTACTATAGAGTGGTAAACAAAGTATAGTCTCGAGTGTCGCACCTTCACACAAGTGTGTCACACGACGATTAGAAATAAGTGTGTGATAATTTTTAGATTGAGCTCTTGCTGCCTTTTCCACTATGTTTGGCGGAGTCAGATCTATTTCCATTTCTGAGCTTGGAAACTCATTGAAAATGTACACACAACTACTAATATCACGCTACTTTCAAACACTTAGATATTTTGGAATCCGAAAATCAGTAGGTAGGTTTTCGTGCTCATAAACAGCGCATGCGCTCTTAAATAAATGGACAAGAATATCTGGCAGTCTATTCAAAAACGACCTTATGATTTTATTTAAATAAAGAATTAGAATACATAATGTAAATAAATATTATTTGTAATTATTTTATAAGCTTGTATAATGACAAATAATTATATTTATCTGTATTTTCAATACATTCGTCACCATAGAAGTATCGTCGCGCCGAATTCCTTGATTTCTTACCCATTTTCAGTAAGACTGGGGCAGCTGAACATGAATAAAAAAAATATAAAGTAAAACAAACTAGTGCATTAAATATTGCAATATCGCACGGTATCATATAGCGTAGCCTACTAAAGACACATTTTGAGCAATAAGTGGTGATGAAATACTTTTTTCTATGTTTCCGAGGATTTTGCTTTGGTACCAATAGTCCATGACCAAGTCTTGAGTTCCACACTGTACAACATTTCCACTTACGAAGTCGCGCCCCTCTATATTTTTTGAGTGTACCTAGTAGGAACTACTACTACCAGCCAAGCAGAATGGGCAGGCCCGCTGCCAAGAGAATCAAGCCATCGCGCAAAGTCCTCGCCAGTAGGTGCAATTTCTTCTCATAAAATATCTGCCCACACATTAGGGAACACAAGGTTGTAAAAGAGCTGGTTCATCAACACGGGATCCACTTTACCGTTGTTCAAACCAAAGCTGGACGACGTGCTAAAGACTTGGGCGTTTTAAAAACAGTAAGTGGTTTACCTAAACCTATAGTATCTGTTCCTTTACCACAAAGATTCAAGGTCACATCTTCATAGTCGGCCTACAACATTCAGTTTGAAACCGTGGAGAAGATTTAGTATGATAAATCTGGAGGCACTTGGGAAAGACATAGCACATTACCAGCTTCTGGAGTTATTGGAGTCTCGCTTCGGTGATGTTCATCTGGAACATGTGTTCCTTGCTCAGGTAAGACCTGAGCAAGGAACACAGAAACAAGCAAGAGCTTGTTTTCAGGGTTTTATATTCGGTTTTATAAGCTTTTAAAAAATACATTTTTTTTTTATAATAGGTAAGTAGTTAGTATTAAGCTTTTTAAAAGCGTTTTTTTAGAAAAATATGTTCTATTTAGGAAAAGTACTAAACTTACTAAATCTAAAAGAACAGTAAAAAATATAATCAAATTATTAATGTAGTCTTCAGTAGCATGTTTTTCAGCCTTGTTCACACAGTAGCCGTGGCACAGTAACTTACAGCATATATTAGACCTCTCTTAATATGATTACAAGGTATGCATTACCCTAGCAAGAAAATCACTCCTGGAATAAATTGAGTTCTACAAATAATTAGTGCGTTATACGCTGTAAATGTGCACCAAATAATAAATTTGTGCACTTTGCCGTTTTGTTAAAAAAAAGGAAAAACCAATTCTGCTGGAGTAACGTTGTTCCAGCAGGAAAATTTTGATCGAATGATCGGAAAGAAAAATTAAGTATATGGACAGATAGCTTATATTTGTGCATAAATGTGCGCCAAAAATTACATTTGTGCGTCGTAAGGTTTTCGAGATATTTCGTTTCCTGCTGGAGTAACGTTTAGCAAAATCCATTTTCTCGAAAACCAATAATTGTGCGATCTTACAATAAAAGTATATTAGTAGCTCTTAATTTGTGCTTATTTGTGACACCATTAGATTTTCAAAAATCTGTACCATTTCTACGTAATTATGCAATTACGAAAATAAAAAAAATATGTCTAGCGCTAAAACGAACAAACGGTTGTACTCACTAAAAACGGTATTTGGTTCTTCTTGTAATTCCATTCATAAAAAGTAAACTTATTAGACAAAATATACACGCATTTATCAATAATATCAATATTTGTCGCAACCGACAGTGTCATAGTTAGACATCAAAATGCAAGAAATAGAATTAACTCAACATGTTTCGGTGTTCACCAAAAGTTAGTGCGTTTAATGAAATATTTATACTGAAAATTTCAGCTTCATATGTAAAGTATTAAAGAAGATATGAACAAAAACTGAAACAATAGCGAGATTACTGGTTACCCGAGCAAATTCGAAAGATAGCAAAAAAGCGGCGGTTTCATACATATTGATGGTCTTCTTTAATAAGTAGTATTAATGGAAGCTCATGTCCGTACAGTCACGCATAAAATACTTAAAGAGGAATTTGTGATATTTTTTTATAATAGCGGTACGGTATTGTTGAGATTTTTATTTTGTCGAAATATTTTTATTTATGTAATTCCTACGCTCAGGCAACTTATAAAATATCAAATAAAAATGCAGGTTTTGTTAAAAAGAAATATTTTTTTTTTCTGTTCATATACAGAAGAACTATTATGAAATATTTATCAAGTAAGTATGGCATTCATCATATCAATCACTGATCAATTGCTATTTTTACAATTATTTTAAATTGCTTGATCAATGTCGTCGATTCTAAATTACAAATATAGTTTGTGAGCACCGAATAACACAACCACTAATCTTTGCAAAACATGTTTAGTTTTGTCTACCCAAAATCGAACATTAACATTAACGCTACACGCTTCAACAACGCGTAGAAATTGTTAAAATTTATTATATAATTCAGTACCCTATTCGCCTTACGTTCCGTGCATTGCGTCCAATCTATGGCTTTCATGGCCGTCCTGCAGAGTCAACAATCCGAAGATGATAACATTTTTTTGTTGTCCTAGGTTAAATGGTATCGATCTAACTAACATGTAGTTCCAACAGGACGGCGCGGCGCCACTTGCCATACAGCACGGGAAACATTAAATTTATTGGATGAGAAACTCGAATGCTTCCTCATCTCACGTAGTAGCGAGTGGCGACATCAACTGGCCACCAATATCGTGTGAATTCGTGTATCTTAACACCGCTCGACTGCTTTCTGTGGGGTTACGTGAAGAATCTAGTCTATGCAGACAAACTACAGTCAAATGCCGCCCTGTAGGCCAACGTAACTCGCGCTCTTCTTGAAATTGAGCCCCATTTATTCGAAAATGTCATCCAAAATTGGTCCACCAAGATGCACCACCTACAGCGGAGACGCTGCGGCCATTTGGCTAAAATTATATTCCATAAATAATGTAAGCGAATATCCTTTAAAATAAAATAAAAATTTTGGCAATATCACTTCAACAGGTTTTTTTATTTTATTTTTAAGTTCGAGCGCTCTTAATGAAAAACCTTTTAATTATACCAATATCAATCGATTAAGTTAGTACTGACTAAGTCAAAGCGACTCTGATAGTTGCAAAACCGGTCGATATTGAACTACTCGGCTGATTTAACGTAAGTGAATTTGGTTTCAACATTGTTTAAATACCTATGTGTACTACTTACGAAAATTTTTATCGAATTAATAAGAGTTAATTCTATTCTTTTCAACTGCTTTTTCATATTAACATCGATTTGACAGTGGTTACATCTCTACATCTCGCCATAGGAATTGCAAGTGCAACAGAGCACACTATATAAATCCCTTTCCCATGATTTAATAGCCGTACGAACTTCAGTCGACTTCTTCGCTGCAATCGTAGGTATTGTATAGGTAAGTTGAAGAGAAGCAATAACAACTATGTAGGTACTATTATTTATTCTGTGATATGGTTAACTAATTGCACCATCTAACAATCGTAAAGCTAATTTGTCCTTGTACTAGCAATTAATGAAAAACATCTCAATTAATATGCCTAAAATACTTTCATTTCATTAAAATGTTTGAGTTAGTAATGGAACCCGAATTTATTTTATTAGTCTTTTATTGTTGGGAAAGCTACAAACTAGACACATACCGTTACTTACCTACATAAAATACATTTTATATAAACTCAACATAAAAAGCAATTAAATATTTCCCTTAACAGTTTTATGCCCCAATGTACCCAGGCACAATATTTGTAAACCTGTTAGTTGAGCAAAGTTAAGAAGCTCATCAATATGTATGAAACCGCCGCTTTTTTGCTATCTTTCGAATTTGCTCGGGTAACCAGTAATCTCGCTATTGTTTCAGTTTTTGTTCATATCTTCTTTAATACTTTACATATGAAGCTGAAATTTTCAGTATAAATATTTCATTAAACGCACTAACTTTTGGTTAACACCGAAACATGTTGAGTTAATTCTAATTCTTGCATTTTGATGTCTAACTATGACACTGTCGGTTGCGACAAATATTGATATTATTGATAAATGCGTGTATATTTTGTCTAATAAGTTTACTTTTTATGAATGGAATTACAAGAAGAACCAAATACCGTTTTTAGTGAGTACAACCGTTTGTTCGTTTTAGCGCTAGGCATATTTTTTTTATTTTCGTAATTGCATAATTACGTAGAAATGGTACAGATTTTTGAAAATCTAATGGTGTCACAAATAAGCACAAATTAAGAGCTACTAATATACTTTTATTGTAAGATCGCACAATTATTGGTTTTCGAGAAAATGGATTTTGCTAAACGTTACTCCAGCAGGAAACGAAATATCTCGAAAACCTTACGACGCACAAATTTAATTTTTGGCGCACATTTATGCACAAATATAAGCTATCTGTCCATATACTTAATTTTTCTTTCCGATCATTCGATCAAAATTTTCCTGCTGGAACAACGTTACTCCAGCAGAATTGGTTTTTCCATTTTTTTAACAAAACGGCAAAGTGCACAAATTTATTATTTGGTGCACATTTACAGCGTATAACGCACTAATTATTGGTAGAACTCAATTTATTCCAGGAGTGATTTTCTTGCTAGGGTAATGCATACGATTACAAGTACTATCGCGTTGCTGACCGAAAATCACATTTACACATTAATAAAGCACAATTTTTTTGTCACCGACGGGAATCCAACCGCCACAATAAACTATGCTCCAATAATTTGTAAATGTGATATATTAGACCTTTTTTTGGTCACCCTACTTTTCTAAGTCATCTTCATTGCCTGAAGATTTATCATTATATTAGTCTTCCAGCAATACAAAGGGAATGATTTAATTATATTTCCCGAATTAGATACCTGCTAACGCCATCTATAACTTTCTAATATCTACAATATATACGGGTGAAAATGGTGAAATCCAACGATTATCTTTCAGGTCGAGTCAGCTAGTTTGGGTACAATTAAATGGGAACAAAATTATTTCGGGTGGAAATTTCGATTATCTAGCACCGCTTCCATAATTGGTAATGCACTATTCCAATATACTGGGGTTACAGGTTCAAACATCGCTGGACGTTATCTCTATCAATCCGAAATAATTTCAACCAACAATTTGATTAATATTTAATAATACTTGGTTAATTTATAAACGGCGTCATCGTGTGTGTGTTGTGTTGATCGAGGTTCAAGTACGTAGATAATTTCATGTTATTTAGGTAGATGTCGCCACCGTCAAAAAGATGTGCATTCAAAGGGCTGAGAAAATTTGACTGTCCTTCACTAGCTTCCATAGCATTATTTCAACCAACAATTTGATGTGTTAATAAGGTAGGGTGGGTAATTATCGCCCACTGTTTAATTACGCCCATGAAATCGAAAATACACTATGGTGTGATTCATTTAACAAATCACGTACTTACACATAGAACAAACCAATAGGAAAGCGCAGGGCGAGCGGCAGCTCGCTTGCTTTTGCCAGACCGGTAACATACCACGTTTTGTAATACGTGCCGCGGCAAAATTGTAAGTGTTTGCTGATTTTTTATTTGTTTTTTGTATACTTTTTGGTCTAAATTGGTTCAAGATGAAGTTATACTATTACATATTTATATACATAATTTCCTGAATATTTTGTATCAATTTTGATGTTAAATTTCAAAAATTGTGTCTTTTCGATTATAACGCCCAACAGGGCAATAACTTTTTCTAAAATTGTGTCTTTTCGTTTTCTCTGCCTGTCTTTTCGCCTTTTTATGATTATCTAAATTCAGGCTTAAAAATGGCTAATTCGCAAAGCACTCATAAGTTACGTGAAAATACCCAAAAAGTTCCTCAAATATGATCAAATAAGAATTTCCATGTGATAAAAGTAGTTTTGTTAAATTGGACTAAATTTGTCTATAATATTGATAATATTTGTCAATACTTAGTTTAATAAAGTAAACGTGAAGTGAAATTTCGGATGTCAAATAATTATATTTCTTAGCGAGTCTATTTTTACTAGTTTATGTAGCTGGCGTCTATAGAATGTTAGTTTTTAATAACGCCCAAAACAGAAAAAAAAAATTATATACTGGAGTACATATTAGAAGTAAAACACATTCTAAAGTGTTATTTTTTTATATACAAACAAAGAAACCATTGTTTGAAACGTCGTTTGTTTTCTTCATCATATAAATACCAAAACTATTTGAAATCAAACTTAGGTGGGCGTTAATCAGCTACTGTACCTTATTTATCAGTGATATTTCTTTGGCTGGTAGTTAATAACCGTGTCTTGTCATTTTTTCTAAAAACGTTTGCTATGGTTGGATATACCATTATTAAATAGAAAATCTGTCGCTCAGCACCTTACTGTGTGTTCTATCAGCATCACATTCAAGGCTTTTATATCCTAGGAAATAACATCTGGGAACACATAAATTGTGCTACTTACAGATGACAGTGAACAAAGGCAATATATTCTATCTATATTGTTGTTTAAGTTAGTAGAGTATAAAATATTAATTGCCAGATTCTTATTGGATAATAAAAATAGTCTAATAAAACTTTGCCGGTTCGTTTTTCTCCTTGTTCCGTTTCTCATCGAGTGTAGGTAATATTTACTTAGACGTATTATGTTATTACTCAAGCAAAAGGTTCTTCGAACGCCATAGAAATAAAAACACAACAGGTTAAACGAAAATATCATTTATTTCTACAATAATAGACGGCGACGCACGCCGCCGCCTCGTGGTGCTTTTTCACAATATTTACTGAACAGTAATCACCGAGAAATAAATACAATGGCGGTGCACTGTGCACGGACAACACACCGCCTTACATGTATCTATGTAAATGTCGTCTATAATAGATCATCGTGAAAACTTAATGACACCTCTAAACAATTATCTCCATAATAAAATTAAATGTAAAGATTTAGCGACAACGATAATAATTATAATATAATGTACGACGTAACGTGAGGTAATGACGCGGCACACGCACGGCTGTGTGGCGCTCTTCCGCCGGTGCTCTATTCCAACTGAACACGAATTAATGTTATGGACTTCACCACTCTACTTAAAATTAAACTTGGCTGGACTCACGCGGAGCCCTGCCAGTTAGTGATGCTATAAGTGATGCGTTTTTAGGCAAATTAATATATTTTTACACAGTTTAGTTTAAATAGAAGCAGCCTCGAAGGAGCCTTGCGGCTGAACATTATGGTGTACTTATAGTAAAATAATGTAAAGTAACGGTGAGCAGAGCGAGAGGCGAGGCCCGAGGGCCGCTGGCCTTGCGGGACGTGGGGCGCGGCGCGCGGGGGCGGGATGTGCTTCCATTGACACATCCTGTCGCTTCATCTCCAGTGACTATGAACGGAACACCCGCTCCACTTCCCGAGTCGTCACCTCACCGCACCGCCGTCTTACACTATATACAACATATTATAATACCAAATTATAATCTATGGTATGAGAGAACACATTTACTTACATGTATCAACAGCAAATGCGTCGTGCATTGGTATTTGCCTCACATTATCAGTTTTAACAATTTCTATTTTTAGATGATAACTCTGTTTGCCTCACCCTATCTATAGGTATATACAATTGATATAATAGAACTAACACGGCTCGCGAAATTAACGTTATGTTCAACAGAAATGATCGCTTAGGTACTTAGACTTACAACTAGTATGAACTCTCAGGCAGTGGCCTGTCGGTTCGCTCAAATTCACATCCTCACGTAAATTAATTCGATAGAATACTATACACAGACAACATCGATTGAGATTAAATCTAGCTTATCGTTAATGAACAACAAAGTGGTTAAATAACAAAGGTGTAACGCTCTGATCGAGGCGCGCCGCCTGGCGTTACGATTAAACACTATTTTGGAATGTGAGCGACGCACGCCTCCCTCACGCCCTCGAAACCGATCCTAAAGTTACAAAAGAGTGATGTAATGATGATGATAGTCCACGATTACAAGCGAGTTCCCTCAATAAGTGCTAGGATGACAGTTGTAAGGTGAAACAAACTGCGCGAGCGAATCTGAGCGAAATAACAGTGCCTCATTGGAAACGCGCAATGCGCACCTGCACAAGTAAAGTCCGCATCGCGCGCTTCTACGCACTTGTTATAACTCCGAGTTATAACTTTAAACCTATCACTTACAATTTAATTGAACTCAAAATGTAAATTTAAATAGAACACTCATTGTGTTGTATTTTTGAATACTTATTATTTTAATTTATAAATATAGATATTACAGACATATACACTAAATTACAGCGTCTCGCCGTGCTTTACAACCTAACCTAACCTTACACGTAAATAGTAGGTTTAGATTTTATACGAATACGAATATAATTTTAAAATCAAAGGTACCTAAATAATATGAAAGTGGTAGTTAATTAAATGAAAAAAGTAGCAAATGGATAAAATGTAAGATGAATACGTAAATTATTTTAGCGAACACTGGCACCTCAAAGTTGAAGCTATTATTGTCTAGTTTGTATTGAGACGAGATTAAGTATTTTTAGTGGCAGTAGGTAATGTTATCCATTACGTTTCTGAGATAAAGCGAGCAAGCGAAACTACATGCGCTCCTTAACAAATGTATGCATTTCACGTTATTACTTACTAACAATCACATCAATAATCACGTTTGGAGAACTAAGCGAATATCGTTCGTAATAATTTTATATTATGTATTAATATAAATAGGCAAGGACCCATTATGTGTTCGTTGAGGTGTAGAGATAGAAAGTACCTTCGTAGTTACAAATTTTAATGGCACTATTGTAACCTGATAGGTAAACTCGTTAGGTATATTGAACTATTAGATAGACTGACTACAATACAACAACACTGAACTAGACTCCATACGTACAAAACATTGCATTGATAAAGATATATTTTAAGTTAACCTAATGTGGATTAAGACAGTTTCGTGTACTTTTGTTCATGTTATTTATATCAATTATATATAACTTAGTATTTAGATATCTACGCACATTTTGTCCAAATCACTAAGTCAAATAATATTGGATTAAATCAGTTTATAAGAATCGTTACTGGAGCAATTATTTTTAAGTGTACAGAAAGTTTCGTTTGTCGATATTTTATATATGCAAAAAGTATTTATATTTATAAATGATAGTAATAAATTTGCAAATTCTTATGGAAATTACCACATATTATATTATTAATTACAGATAAAAATAAAAGGTTTTAAAATCTCGATAAAGTGCTATATTATAATCTGGGTTGTTTATTTGGAAGTGAAATAGTTTGAATGTAGTGAACAGCTACTGGAAGTCTCCTACGTTCGACTCCTTATTATTAGAGATGTGATTTTTTCCTTGAACAATATATGTATAAAAATAATACTGTACTTATATATAAGCAAATATTTGTGTACTGGTAAGTATAAAATACTACTTATATAAAATGGTAACATGTTTTGGTAAATTAAAAATCACAAAACTAATAAAAGAAATCTAAAGTTGAGGTATAAACGGCTTTCAAACTACGATGTCACTGTCTCTACACTAACACTTCGTAAAAAAATATTCATATTCCATTTCTATAAAGGTGTATATCTATAGTGTCAGCGGTGTTTCAATAGTAGATGCGTCCTACGGTTGCGTCACAAAAATAAACGATTATTTATAAGGACCCATACCAAAGCCTACGTTGGTACCTAACTATGTTATATCATCACATCACAGATCAGCTTTGCCTTTATTTAAAGCGGTTAAGCTCGTGAAGCTTCAAGTGACTCCAGTTTCATTCAACACAGCAATAATAATCAATAAACTCTGAAGGATTTAATTTCACAGTGTATAATGCATTAAAACATTACATCAAGTGTGTTTATTAATTACGTGTGCTTGAAATATCTCCTGAAACCAGAAATCGTAGCCTCACATGTCAATGTTACATATACATATGTTTATAGAATAATAGCGATTGAATATATAATTCGATAGAACTTTTCTACCTATTTACATGATTGTACGAACGATTTGTGTCAGAGCAAGTATTGTTTTCCAAAAAGCATTGTCAATATCTGCTGGTCAAATATACTATTTACTTATTATAAAATTGTACCACAACAATATTTCAAGGAACTTTATGATTTGAGTGTACACAATGTATATTGGTTGTAATCGGTTACTATTTATATCATATCCACTGTACAACAGCTGTTCTACATTAATTTTACACTTATAGCTCACGAATCATTTATAACAAATAATTTGAAAATTAACTACAATTATTTATAATTAAATCTGCATAAATTTTAAATTAATCATTTTAAAACTTATGACATGAGAATAAAATTACTGTGTGTCACTGGACGGTTTTCAATAATTAATATACGAGCAATTATGTGGTGCATTTTGTAGAAGCATATCGATAAAAAATAATATGGAAAATTCACTTTTACACATTGTAGTTATTTAAATCTACTACTCGTTGATGCAGACTATCAGCTAACATTTGCACTTGGTGCAATGATATCAAGATAAACTAAACATTCAATAAACACAAACCTCACAATCACAATATCGATTAATCATATAGATCATTTTAACTTACGTTTAGTATAAGAAGACCCATTTAATATTACGGAATAATATATGACAAGCGACAAATCAAAATTTATGAACTGTGTTTTGATTGAAAATATACTTTGGATAATATACAAGAGTTTCAATGTACATTACTTTTAATTTTTAAAATTGTGCAAGCAATTTCATTCAAGTGTCAAGTTTACAAATTTGAAACAAGTATTGGTATGAAAGCAAACTTGATTTAAAACAGAGTTATTATACTTTGATTTGGTACCTGCTTAAGGCTCGTGTTAAGCCATTTGGGAAGAGCTGCCCCGAAAGGCTTTGTTATGTAATTTAGGATCAGAATCGATAATTTTCGGTTGGGCATTTTGCCCAACTTCGTTAAAATGTACCTAATAATTAATTAAAAAATACGTTTTCAAATCAAATTTGTAACGCCAGATGTCAAAGGAATTCATAAAATATACAAATGATTATAATTCATTAATTTCTTTATGAACAATGATTTCCACTTTTTAAGTAGATTTAATATTAATTTTTTATTTTCATTAGATACTCTACTATATTCATTTTTTTAGAAAAATACGAAACAATGTGCTTTCAGTTAACATATTATATATGTTAATAAAGACAAATATGTTTTATATAAAAATACATTGCCTAGCCCAGCCTTCCGCCGGTAGGCGCTAGTATCCATATCTTTAAAAATCTAGGATTTTTAAGGCTTCTTGCACGTATGTTCAGATATATTTTACATAATTACAACTTTTAAGTAGATAAAATCACTGTAAATGTGCTTACATATGATATTTACAATTATATTTTTGTACTGGTATGGCCGATTAGTACTGATTAAACGTATGAAATATCCAGTTTAAATATCTATACGGAACAATATTAGAATCATATATTTGAATTAGCTATTAAATTTACTTACCAAGAACATTATATTATACAATATTAAATTTTTAATTTCAAAATATCAACTCGTAATAAAATGTTTTAAGATGAATGGAAGCCAGCAGAGCTAGCTTGTGTATGTATGTATAAATGTAAGATTCGCGCCATTAACTAAGACACTGAGACACGACACGACTAAACTCGAGCACGCCTCCTCATACAATGACCGCATCGCTCAGATGCAGTATCACAACACGCCAGCACACAGCTCATACAGAGATGATCAGCTTAGTGAGATGAGAACATTCGATACAAGTGCTTTATTCTACTAGTGAAACAAGATGAACCACATTATAAACATTAATACGAGTAAGTAACGACAATACAAATACGGGCGTCATCGCCCGCCGGTCACCATATACATACATACCATACATAGCTACAGCAATAATTACTAACGTTCACCGTATAGTATAATCAATCATTATAAACTACATATAATATTCATCATTCTCAACTAACATTAAAAACATTTTTCACCAAATTTCTTCGTTTATAATCACAGACGCTTTCCTAAAATATGTATAGTAATATCCCTTTGCTTACGCACCGGAGATAAAAACCTAAGATATATATATAATATGTTATGTACTTAAACAATTTTGACGTTAACGACATAGACTGCTAAATAAATTAAATGTAGCTACACAAGACTGGTGTACAATATCTTTTGTATATTATGTTACAGATTTAAGGTAGATAAATATTTGTTTTATCTGTATACGGACTAGGCACGCGCGGCACCGCCTGCGCTCGGCGCAATAACTTAGAAAAAAAATCACACACCAAGTTACAAACTTAAACTAAATAAGTAATGTTTTTGTATAACTTATAGTTCGACGATCAGATGTGGTGACAGGGGCACTTCGAGCTTACACGTTCTCTCATTTATTCTTCTTATTCACTGGTTGTTCAAGATCTGTAAGCAGAAACGGCACAGTCTTTAGAAGAAGGTCTTTGTTATTAACACCGGTATATATGCACCTATATGTTCTATTAAGAACTTTCGATTGGCTAGGCGACAACAGCGATGCAAAGATTCTAATTTGACTCTTGCTTCCGAATTGGAAGCCTAAAAAATAGAACACGTGCCTCCTTTTACAACTGTATTGCATTTTTTTAACCTGCTAGTGCCCACCCTATCTCTTTAGGTGAACGATGTTCCATGGACTGAAATTCAAAATTTTTACTTGTTTTACTCTAGTTCGTCTAACATTGTACATAATCATGATACTCACGAGATTCGGAGAAGTATTTTTATCACAATATTTAATATATTTTAATAATACTTATTGAAATAATTACATTTTTTGCACATAGTTTTCAATATCTTTGACAGTTTCAGGGGTTACATATGAGACCATGTGCATTGAGTGTTCAACACTTTACTAGCAATATTATTTTAAATTCGCGGATACCGTGATCATGTAGATTGGTTAATAAACATAGCTACAAGCGTGATATAACTGTTTAAAATTTCTTATTTCCTGCCACAGACGTTTATTTTCACCTAAAGAAGTAAGACAGTGACTTGTGGTTAAATTTTTGTAATAAGTTTGAAATCTCCAACTTCTACAGAAGAAGAAACCAATTGGTACAGATATTTCTTACTTCCACAGAAGAAGAAACCAATTGGTACAGATATTTCTTACTTCTACAGGAAGAAACCAATTGGTATGGATATTTCTTACTTCTACAGAAAAAGAAACCAATTGGTACATCAATTTCTAAGTCCAGAACAACCAACACCAGAGTCTAGGGTTGTTATTGAAAAGTACTTTTAGCTTAGCATCTTTGAATCGCTTATATTGCTTGTAAAATAAGTAAGCTGACTGTATGCTGTCACAAAAGCCTGAAAATAAAATCGTACAAAACGATGAAAGCAAAAATAGACTCAGTCATGTACATAATAAGTAAGTATGTTTAACCTTGTTAAAATATTTCACCGAAGTATCTTAATTATTTTAGCTTTTCCCGCCACCTATTTGATAAAATGTCATTCCTAACCTATAATAATACCTATTATTAAAGTTTCAAAGAATTGTATGCTTTAGTTGATATCAGCGTCGCTTATAATTGACAATGTTAAAATATATAAAATTTAGAAAACACAAGGTAATTAAAGATCATCAATTGATTTCTGGTTTTATATTCAATTTATATATAAATTTAAGTTTACATTCTTCTTCAAACGTGATTTTATGTAAGTAAGTAGTTCGAATTAACTGGATAGTTTAATGACTTGTTTCTGCCTGCCATATCCCCTCAAGCGGAATCCCAAATTTAGATTATCCTGTATATTGTTTTTTTTTTCATTAATTAGTATTTCTTGAATTAATCCAAGATATTGTAGAGAAATTTATTTAAAATTGTTTTTTTTTAACCATTAGTATCAAATAAACTATGAAATTTAGGCTATATATATATACATACATATATATAAATATATCTTACACCACTATGTTTTTATATCCCGAAGGGGCAGGTTATAATGTAGGAATGTATAAACACCTTTAAAAGTATGCTATTTTAGACATAAGTGTACCAGTTACACTATTAGACTGTGTTTAAATACTTTGATATTAGATAATTTTAAGAAAGAGCGTATCAGAATGGATATGGTCACTGTAAAGTTAGTTCCACCCAGATGGCGCTAAGTGTTTGTTACTTAGTATGGAAATATTTGTTATTTTTGATGAATTACATTTTATAAAAGAAGCCTTGCCGTGTAGTTGCCGCCTCATTATCGAGAAAAAATATACAAATGGAGCTAAAAAACTGTCGCGAGTTTAGTCCATAATTTTTATTTGACAGCTACGGCGCAACCGTATCAACACCAGTTAAGTACGTGCTGAGGCCCGCGCTCGACGTTGTGCACAATCGTGACTCCCAGACGAAGAACTTCAAATAAGTGCGAAACTGGTCGGAGCAATATCCGGTAAATATTACGCGAGCCCTAGCCGGTTACTAAATAATAAGATACAAATTCTTAGTAATTCTGGAGGAAAAATGGGTAAAATCCTTGAAAAGATTTTTATAGTTCATTAGAAAACTTATTGAATGGAATTTTGTTATAAAATTGTGTGATTTTTACTCCTTTAACACTGTAAGATTTCAATGTACAAAGAAATCGTTTTATTGTATGGCGTGTTGAGGGCGTTTATATGCAACTTCTTAAATCTACACCTATATAGTTGGCCAATTCGAAACTAACAAGATTTAAGTTTATTTCATTTATGGCTACAATGAATAAAGAACAATTTAAAGTCTTTGAAATTTAAGATTAGAGTTGAAATGCAGGAAAAATCAAGGTCAGTTTGTTAGCAAGAGTTCTCTTTGATTAAAAACACACAACGCCATCTGTGAAATAGTAAAGAAGTATCAAATTCTGTTTTACACACCTAGCCTTAATTTCAAACCATTTAAGATTTAGTGTGTCTTGTGTTCCTTTATTCCAGTTTGTGACTCAAAAAATTTTAATCTAAACGGAATTTCTTCAAACTTGTATATTATTCCTTAGGTCCTGGTTTAGGACATGTGATACTTACTCTAACCGATTTACTGAGTAGGTCTTGAGAGAATGGGTGAAGCTAGTTTAATATTATATTATCTGAATAATGCATAACTTCAGAACTTGGTACCACCCAAGCTCGATCAATCCACATTCAAGTAAACGTGTTAGCTATTAATTGCCATATATAAAATTAATCCTTTGACCTTTTCTAGGCTTATGTATAATTTTCATCCAAGAAATAGGAAAGTATTAGAATAACTATGTTTGAAAAGCAATTAGTTTCAAGAGTATATTTATACCATAGGCAGAGTCGTGTTATATTTAATTTCTCCAATAAAATAAAAACTACGTACAATATGTAAATTCTTGTTATCCAATCAAAAGCATATTTGATTTAATTAAATCCCCGTAAACAGTTATTATTTTCTTATAAAAGTAGGTATAGTGTTCTATGTGCCTCGAAAGTATTTGTGTATGTTACAAAATATTAATCAACCAAAGGTGCGAAGAAGGCGTGCATACTTGCAAAATCTGTCTGTTAGGATAGTGCAAATGCTTACTCTATATTGGCGAATGAGGCTCAATCGTGTCGCTTGGCAGGAATCCGCACCTGACACAAAGAGCATTTCACTTTGAAACACACTCGAACAAATCTTTACAATAGTTGCACCGTGTATCTAAGCTGCATTGTAAATAACAACGTAGTAAACATGAAGCGTGACCTGGTTGTTTATATCAAAGTAAATATTCAGAAGTATATTCATAACTGAATGTATAAGAAAGTTTCTAGTTTGTGCATCTATCTAATGATACTTGCTACACAAACAAGACTAAGACCTATATTGTATGTGGCTAGTTAACAAAAGGCACGTACCCAGGTGAATCACATGGCTGTTATTGTACAGAATATTTATCTTTCAAGCATTTTTGAGATGCATAAAACTTTAGAACTTGGTACCACCCAAGCTCTGGAGGGATACGTGCCGATTCAAGGTTTAACTAAATATTTCTCTAATATTGCATTAACTATTTGGTTAGGTATTTGGCAAATAAAGTTTCAGTAGCAGCCCTGAGTGGGCCAATAGATAACAGTAGGCTCGCTTCCTATTAAGGACTAAACTTATGGTGTATTTAGACACGCCTTTGTAGATTAAAGGCGTATTTTTAATGTATTCATATCGAAATGCAATAACAGCTGTATACAAAATTAAAATGACGTCATGCATGACGTCATTCATTAATAGTTACAACGCCCACAGCCCAAAAGTAGTTCAGTGTGAGCACTGTCGGACATAATTTATAGGCATTCAAGAGTTTTTGTATAAACTATTCCAAATTACTTGTTCTTGGCGAATATTCTAAATGGTTTTGATAAATTATATGTGTATAGTATGCTCTCCAGACACGGTTCAATTTTATTACCAGTAAGTATGATCGGTGTCTGTAACACGCATTCCATTCCTGGACGGACTTCTTCTATATAAAACGAGTAGTGCTTCTAAACGAGAATATTGGATAACTCAAAATCATAACGAATATGAAAACAATATAACAACAAAACTATTATATAAGCAAGCCTATATAGATACGAATAATACTTATTTTTCCAATTGAAAGTTCAAATAATAATAATAAGTCGGGTTTAAAAATGTCATCGATAAATTATGTGTTTTATCATCAAGGCTTTTGTAATTCGATTTGTTGTTGTATTTCACGTGGAGTCGTTTATAATTGAAGCATTTTCGTGACGAACGTATTTTTACCTGTTAAGCTTGTTTTTACAAATATTTTTACCTAACAAATTTTTTTACATATTTATTTTACCTAACTCCTCTAAACAAAACTAAAGTGACACGTGTCAGTAATTGTTATATGTACATAAGTATGACTGTTTTTTTTTCAAATAGGCGATGGGTAAAGGAATTCAGAAGGTGCGTTTAATAACATATTATTGGTCATAAACTATACACAGTCATATCATTTATATTTTTAAGGGAACCGTATCCCTAAGTCACCTAGAAGATATAACATTGGTTATATTTGAATCATATAAATGTTATTTTAAAGATTTTTTAATAAGTTAAGCCGTTGAGAACAGTAAATCTGATTTCAATATAAATCATATTATTCCTATCGTTCTGTAATTCGTAGTTAATTTTCTGTATTTTCAAATAAATAATGAAACCTCTGTATGTTTAAAACTATAGACTTCAATATTATTATCTAGATGGTGTTCTCGTAATTTTTTACTTCTTATAAGGATCGAGGCGGGATAAAGTTCCCTTAAAAGGGTAGGGTCAACGGTGATGCGAAGTTAGTTAAAAACCAGCAATATATTTTAAGTAATGAAAAAAGTAAAAATAATTGACAAAAATGTTTAGGTTTTAACTATCCACACATAATACGCACGTTTTCTGTAACCCTCTCATATTGTAGCATAAATACATTTAATAAAAAATTAACAAACCGATTTGTTGTACATTGGTTGTAATCCTCTTTAATATAACTATGTTAGTGTCTTCGATGGCTAGGTATTATTCGAAAAGGTATTTGGCCAAATTTTCAAACATGCTTGACCCTCTGAAACCAGATACAGAGAACAAGCTTAAATAAAGGCTCAGTTGACTTAGTAGCCTTTGGTATATTTAAGATAATAATATATGAATTTGAGCTACGTATGGCTGTCCGATTTCGTAATTTATTTGGTTCCTTACGATTAATCATTTTCTGATACCTTGCATAAAGAAAAATATGTATCGCATATAATATATAATAGTTACATAATTACTTGAATAAGCTTTATTGTATTTGTAATCTTTGTTAATTAAATAATATTTTTTTAAATTCATGTTTTATACATAAACATAAGTACTATACAGTGAATTGAATGATATTTACAAATAAATCTTTATAATGTGACATGGTGTTACAAAGCTGTGAAAATGGTGGAGAGAGATGCCAGTTAGTAAAAATTGTTTAGGAAATTAGTGCAGGTACTTGCTATGTACCTAACGTTATAATACATTTAAACGATTAAATAACAAAAAAATATCCAAAAGTCTCTTCCTGGCATGTCTCAAATGTAAGATTATTAATCAAAGGGTGCAAAAGAACTGTGATGAGTATATAAAATACACTAGAATATATGTATAATTAGTTGGATATAGAACAATAACATACAATCGGTCAAGAGTCGACGTGTGCTCGGCACTCCGGTTAACCATTTCGCCTCCGTTTGGCCTAGAACGAGATTATACATTGGAGCATTCATTTATCCACTACATATTATGGAACGCAATCCATTCAATTGAAAATTTCTTTGTATAAGTACTTAAATAAATGTACTGTAAATATTATGCAATGGAGATTGACTTGTGTATAAACTGCCCGGTAACACATTTATGATTATCCAGCGTAAAATACATCAAATAATCTGATGGCAATATATAGGCCCATAATATTCGGTAATATTCTCTCGGATATCACAAATTTAGATTTTATTGACAATTGTGTAAATTTGTTGAATTATGTATGCTCATTCATTCTCCATTCAACGTTACACTTGTAAGGTGCATCAAATTTACGTATATATTTGGGTTTTATCTTTATTAATGTACGTGGGTACAAGTAACATTAATATCCCCGAAAAGATATATGTAAATTTGATGCATCTTACAAGTATTAAGATGAATGAAGATGTAATGAGCACACATATTTCAACCAAGTTACACAATGGTAATTTTATAACTTGTGATACCCATCACCATTAACAAAACTTACCGACTTACGAAAGAATATATTTTTTTAGAATATTACCTTTATTCGCAAGTTAATGACGCGATACTGTTAATTGTAATATTACCAGTTTTTACTACGTTAAACATATTTTTTTGCAAGCATTGTATGCTTGTGATCTATTTTCATAACTTATATTTTTCTGAACAGGTTTTTCAAAGCTGAATGCTGTAATCTATTAAATTGATAATGTAACTAGATATGGTTTTGATGTCATTAAAACTTCAATCACTAAAATTTTACCTTAATTAAATTTAGTTAAAACACTTATATGACTAAATAACTGATTTACTTTTGCTTACAGAAAAAAATTGGTAGTATTTACGACAATAGGTCCATATATGTAAAGACAGAACCCTTGTATCATGAGGAGACCTTATTATTATCATTTACACACATTTCCCATATTTATCATCCTATTACTTTATCTACAATAAAATAAATAAATTTACTTCAACGATTCCGAAATGTAACAATATAATTTTGCTTACACATTTATTGTAGGTTCACCAAAACAGGTGCAGCACTTTATATCGTCCTGAAGGGCCTTAGCTATATACATACCCATCTATTTCATTGCAAAAATGTTTTGGCCTTTTTGGACTCATTGCACACATCATTTACGTTTTTTTTTCGATTTTTAGAAATAGTTATTGGTGTAGACCGGGTATAATTTGAAATAGTTTTTGCTGGCTATTGATTATACTTTTGAATGTGAAATATTTTTTATTATTATAGTGTTTAGTAATTAATATTACTCTTGTGAACTTACTTGCGCTTGGCGTGTAGCATTTCCATCAGAAGAGTCTGCGTGGGCGCTTGACCGGCGCAATGTCGTTGGTACAAGTGTTCCTCTCCTCGCGCCGCAAGCGCGTGTATCTCAGGCACCACCGTCAATAGTTTACCGAATTTATCCTGGAATATAGACAAATGTACATGAAAAACTATTATTTAAATGACGCCCAGTGGCTTTTAAGATGACTACAATCTGTTTATACGGCTATTTGGAAATTATATACCTCTACACTTATTTCTTGATGACCACTCTATTTAAAAGAAATAATACGATTATAGATCATCATCGACAAAGGACATCAAAGAAATATGATATGAAAACACTTCAGTACTTAATACTTTTCTTTACCACTGAATAGTATCGATTGGCTGTGTATCAATCATGTCGAACTGCCTTAATTCTAAGTACTTAGCATTATGCCTAGGCATGTCGCAAAAAGGGGCCTAAGAGGAAGAGCGATTCATAGACAAAAAATAATCATAAATGTGGTTTGCCTTTTGGATGACGAAATGGAATTTCCATTCCAGGAAAGCTAAAGAAGTTCTGCGGAAGTGATGTCAAGCAGAAGTGTGAATCGTACTGGATAGAGTTATATACTGGAAATTGTGTGCGTATATGCACCGCAAACTGGCTATGGTGGTAATGGAATACCGGATAATGAAATATAAATGAAATATTAATGAAATATATATATGGTGGAGGTACACAAAATAGTCAAGTAAAGTCAATAAGAAGGTCCTATCTGGTAAGTCAGTGAATTCCTTATTTATTGGTTACAGTTGGAAAAGAAAACTCAGAACCAAAATGTTATATTGAAGTTTAAGCTACATTACATGATACATGCTAGAGAAGAATAAAGTAGTGAAGGGAAAGTTTTGTACTAATAATGTTAATACGAAAAGGCAACACGTACAATAATAGCCGGATATTTTGATGAAACGAAAAGAAAGAAAATATTGATAAAGAGCATATTATGCTTATACAAGATGCAAGAAAAACGACGGAAAAAGTCAAGACAAATGGTGGAATTTTTTCAAATAATTGGAAGGAATATTTTGAGAACTTAATGGATGAAGAAAATTATTGGAATGAAAGTAAATATAACTCAAGCTGCACCAAAACAAATATTGATGCGGGGCCAGAGGTGAATATGGATGAAGATAAGTAGCTGTGCAAGAAATAAAGAACAAAATAGGCCGGTTGGTGCCGGTTGTTATAGCATACAAGTTTTAAAAAACGCACGGAATCAAGTATATCACTGCATTTATCAATAAGTTGCTGCAGTAGCAGTTGATGAATAGTGCACGCAGTTCCCCAGTGGCCCATCTTTAAAACCAATGGTGTAACGTCCACCGAGAAGCTCATCTCGCATATTTGGTCATAACGCGGCAAATAAGAAAAGAGAGTAAGGTGACATAAAACTAGTTCGGGTTAATAACTGGACGTGGAAAAAATGATATCAGTTATGCACACTGGAAAAAAAAGACTGTTTCCAAAAACTCTGGCCCTAGCGTTAGTTGACCCATAGAGAAAGGGCACAACGACGGTACCCTGTGAGGTTCGGTGGTGAGCTATGAATGAAAATAATTTGTCCGCAAAGTACTAGCATCTTATTTAAAAAGTGTTAACTGATTAAGAATTTGACGGACATATGGGTTAGAGAATTCCCGGTGAAGGTGTGGATAGACTACCTGATACGTTTATGAGATGTTAGTACTGAGATTACAAGTAATATAACTGGGTCGAACTATTCACGATGTGCCGACCTCAATTCGTTTTGAATAGAAAACGTTGAACATGTCAGATTCAAAAGCTATATATAAGTTATACAAAGAAAATAAGTATTGTGATTTTAGAGTTCAGTCATTTCGATAGTAGACCATTATTTCAATTCTCTTATCATATCAAAGATATTATTATGTATGTCGGTCGGGAACAAATGGAAAATAAGTTGTATGTACCTGTATCGTAGGATAGCACGTGAGCGTGTAGTCGAGCAGCGCAGCTTGCACTGTCTGGTACCCTTCTCGTACGCACTTCACATTCACGATTCCTCTTACCTCTGAAACCCCAAGATAAATCTTCAAACAATTACAAAAGGGTTAGAATGCTGTTCAAGATATCAGTGCATAACAGAACTAAAGAAAATAAAAACATTCGCGCATGCATTGGTAAAAAAAAACTTGAAACATAATAATGTGTTAATTTAAAGTTACTAACCTGGATTAAGCAGCAATAAAAACTTCACGCAAATGTAGTCAGGGACGTCAAATTTGAGTTCGGCTAGCTTGTTCTGAAGCTCATTGAAATGCTCAGCGAGCGCTGGTACTCCCAGTAGGCCCAGACATAGCAGGTCAAACTTCTGGCCATTATGCAACGTTGTCTCGTCGGGGAGCCCGTTATGCATTCTCTGGTGCAGGTGGTCGAGAACAAGCATGTCGGACCAAGAGTGCTGCAACAGCTTCATCTGATCGTCAACCTGCAACCAATCACTGACGTATTGCTACCAGTGCACAGCACTAATTCAAAGAAACCTAGGAAGGATTTACTATATATGTACACCCGTTATAGTGCGTCAACGAATATCGAAGCATTATTTTTAAACAGTTCCATTTCAAGCGGTTAGTCGCCTAGCGTTTTACTTTATACTTTTACTCTAAATGCCTCGTTATTCGTCTTTTTGTTAACAGTGACAAAATATAACAACAATATTTTTTGGAAATGTACAATCCTTATCAAAGACGCACTATGACGTGAAATAAAAAAAATTGGGACATGATAGAGCGAAAGTAACGTGATAACGGTGAGCAATAGCCAACAGTGTCGCCTGCCACCCGCTGCTGTCGAGGCTTACCTATACTCGTATTATATATCATTTCGTTACGAGGCGTTGTTAAAATTATTTGATCTCCGTAGATATAATGTCAATAGAACATTCCGGTTGTTAAAGTGGGTGCAAGCCTCGACCGAGTATAACGTCGTCGCCGCTGACCTAGATTCGGCAAAGTTGCATTAGAAAACACGGGGCGGTACGCGAGCGCGTTAAATTTGCCGTTTACGAAATGTTACAACTGAATTTTAGAGCTCAAAGCTGTTATTACCACACCGAGCACTGCTTGCTCAATGCGATGAATCGAGATTGGGTCGATGAGATCAACCCGCTACCTCTATATCTAATAGTATTTTTGTATACCTACAGACTTTATATTAAGGATCTGCATGATTTATTCGGTACTTTAAAAGAATATATTCACGACGATTGACATATTATGTACTCGTATCAAGAATACACGGTAGGAGCTGGTCCTTTTTTTTAAATATTGAAGTTGTCGGAATTCTGACATTTATTAAGCTTCCCAGCATTCCCACAGCTATAAAAAATAAACAAGAAGTACCGTCTGCTAGTGTTTGAAAGCATACACAAGAAACATAAAACTTTACTTAAGCTTTGGAATATTTCAATATGTCAAATAATAACTAAATTCAATCACTTCGCTGTTTTACGAGTAGATCCTGCTCCACTTTCCAATTTGGCTGAACTTATGTTTCGATTTCACATGTCTACGTCCACCCTTAGCTGATATTTCGAATCGTAATAAAAATTGCATCAGTGAAAGGTAATGGACAAATCTTTGATTTCGCCATTCAGCTCTAGATTGTCTGGCAATATAATAATGATGTAAAGTATCCAGTCCAGTATTACATATTAGGTTTATGATTGGGAACTTATCCATCATTTTATAGGTAGGTACGTTACAGTAAGAATCCTGTATATGTTTAAGCTTGTCAAATTATCGGTTATAAACTTATCATTAGTAACATGCTTGTTACTTTTGACAGAAATTGACGACGTATCTCCAGATGCTTTCTGTTGAAAAAGCAAGTTTGCAAATAAAAAGCCATTATTATTGATCGGACATATGTTTCATGATCGATCGCGTCATCGACCGCTCAAGTTCATCGCGAGTTGTTATGTGACTAATCGTAATTGGTAAAAGATTATGTAAGAGAAAGCAAAGAAAGGCCGTGCAACTCGTTACGTCTCTCCGTCGTCGGCGACGGCCGCGGCGGCGGCGCGGCATAGTGCGGGGTGCGGGCGGTTACGTACCGCGGTAAAAAGTGCTTTCCCGCGGCAACTCGGCCACGGCCAGTGTGTCAAGTGCGCCGACGAAAGTGCAGCGTTGCCGTCCCGCGCCGCACCGTTACATCACATCCGTCTGGAGAAAGCTCGGGTCATCAACTTCTCGTAGATCCTCTAGTCCCCTGTACTGTACTGTTATGGTCACTCGTTACTTTAAAATAGTCCGAAGATTGTCGTTTGATTTAATATACCGCATTACACGTTTTAATTTTTAACGTTATAACTTTGTTTTTTCCCCAATGTGGTAATTTTTAGACAAGCAGTATGTTTTTTATTTTAAATTATTGCCTCTACTGGTCCAGAAATATTTAGAACTGATCTCGTCTTAGTTCACTTTTTCCTTCTGATTATTCTTACTTGTAAACTTCGTTTTCATCACGTATAAGTAAAGTTTTTATAGGATCACAGGCAGAATTTGATACCAATCAGATTCATCTTGTCTATGATCTTCATCGTCCTAATTCTGAGAATGAATCGTAAATAAGTCGCGTCATTTTAGCACAAACAAAAATTATTGCTAGTTGTGAAGTACGTGTACGGGCAAGAAAAAGACAGATCGATGTGCACGGTACGGCAACGTCGCGTGACCACGTGACTAACTGCGGCTCTTGCGTAAGCGTACGACAACCACAGTGCGGCCGCTCTCGCTGCCGCCGCTCCACTCTACTAATTCCCGTTCCTAGTAGATTGGCTCCTGCTGCTGATTGATAATATAAAACCGACTATATAATAGAGGTCGCCTGTATTACGGTACGTTTACGGTATTTAGTCATTTGTATCTCGGGCCCTAAACCTTAATCAAAGGTAAGGTAAGCCTTATTTAATATATTTTAAATATTCATATATAAATAAGTCCAGCTTGTGAGAATGAGATTGAAGCCTGATAGCAGCGGGAGTCGGCAGCCGACACGCTTGTCGTGGGAACTTGACCCAGTTGGTAGCACGGCGCGAGCGGCGGCGCGGCGTATCGATTGTCAGAGTCACCGCGTCGCCCGCTGCGTCATACGCGCCCTTACTCACTCGCTAACATCACAACGGAATTTTCACTATCTATCGGAACTCGGTTCCTATGCAAACAATGGGCAATTCGCAATGCGAAAATATACATAGAGCAGCGAGGCATATAAATTACAATCGCAATTGAAATGTGGTGTACACCGGATGAGGTTCAAGGATTTGGGACAGGATTCATACTTATCTGGAAATTCACCTTTAGATACTTAAAGAAAACGGTGTTCCTCGCCCAGTCCACTTGGGAGAATAAGTTTTGGTCCAGCACTTTGCACATTAATTCAAAGAGATCGACCTCACACTGATTGTAGGTTTGGCTCTGCAAGAGTCCAAATAGAGAATTCTGCCACTCGCGATCGTCTATTGTTTGAACGAATTCACGTATCATGGGCGAGACTCGTAGAGTTTCTGTGCTTGTCGCTTCAGCCGTGCTGGACGGAGTCGCTGCAGCATTGCTAGGCGCATCGAAAGCGAAGGCGTCTGGCGATGCAGAGTGTGGCGAGTGCGCTTCCCATTTGTCGTGGGATTGAGGAGGCGGCTGCTGCTGTGGCTGCGGCTGCGCAGCTAGTAGGGCCGGTCCGGGAGAAGATTCTGGTGACGACGTCAACGACGACACTTGTGGTATCTGGATCTCTTGCTTGACAGGCACAGCAGCGTACTGTGCAAATCCGAGCACTATCCCACCGCCGTCGCCAAGAGAGCCCCGCAAAGTCTGGACAGCAATCTGCCTTTGCCTCATCATTTGTAGTTTCCGAGCGCGGTCGCGTTTGTACATAGGACCGAATTTGTTGCGCCCCCCGCGCATTCGATCAGCTCGTACGGCTGAAACAAGATATTACTTTAACACCGTGTGTGATTAACAAAATTAAACACTTTTCTCTGAACGACATATCTACTACAACTAACCTTATTAACAATTTGATCATGGTTATTATAGGAAACACTTCACAAACATTGAAATTGAAAGTAAAAGATTAGAAACTAAAATTTCTGATCCTATGCACAAGGATTATATTATGTACCTGTACTTTTTTTAATGTACGATACTTGTCGACTTTGACGAATTTATATTATTAAAGTGATAATAAGTAGTGGCATTTAATGAATATTTAATAACATGGGCCTGAAATTTAGGGCAGCGGCCTCATATAACGCACGCGGACTCGCCATTCTTTATGATTCTGGCTGAATTCCAAATTCCAATGGCGGGCGCTCCTCGCGATTACTACAAATTTATGTATGTTCTGATTCTTTGGGACATGAAACTGAATTATGGTATCGACTGTTCATTGCCTTTTAATGGCTATTTCGAAACCACAAGGAAATGGGGTCCCGGATTCTCAAAACAAGTTTTCTTTTAATATTCGCACACGCTATAAGACATTATAAACTTATGATTTTTTTGGAGATTCAGCTTTTATAAGATTGATTTTATTTCTGGCAATTTGCATCGAATCGGATTTACAACATATACTTGACATAAGAGTGCAATAAATCGAATCTCAAATTATTTCCACTAATTATAATAAGACTAAAAGCTAACACTAAACCTGGAACGGAAGGGGGCTTCAGTAAGTTGTCGGCTCGCCCTACCCACGAGTTAAAAATAACAACCAGTTTTTATTGTAACCAGCGCGGTTCTGTGCGATAAAGATAGAGTTACAGGGCATGTAAAGGGTTTAAGAGAGACGGAGAGCGTAACGGATTCAAGCATTGCTTGCTGTGTGCAATTCCATCAGTCTCGTATTGCAGACCAGACAGCTCACAAAATTTCTTGTTTAGCTGACGAGAGATAAACTTGCTTGCTTTTGACACATCAGAAATATCTTAACCTTTTCCAGCTCGTAAATGTTATAAAATATTATTGTTAACTCTTACTCGGCTTTTATTTCCTCTTTGATTGTAATGTACAACATTTTAGATTATTTTCTAACTGTGTAATTTTTTCTCTCTATCCGGTCAATAATCTTTAAGAATGATTTGGATTACTTAGAAAATCTTTCCGCTTATTTCTATGTACTTATTGCATAGAATATACCTCATTTATTATTTGTGTTAATATATTTTGTGTCATCTACCTATTATTATTAATTTAGGAATATCTTCATAATATTTTTATACATTCGGTTAAGGAGCACTAATATCACGAATATTACAAATATATATTACTAATATTCTACGAAAATTATCTTACTTTTAATTGGAACCGCGTTAAACTGCGTGACAGTTAAAACCCTATTTTTTGCGATTTCATCTAACCTAAATTAATGCTACTATTTTACATCAGAGTTTAAAGTTTTTCAATCAAATGCGTTTGAAGTTGATCGTTGAAATGCGAAACGAGTCATAGCGTCGACGCAAAACGCAGAAAACTTAAATCAAAAATGCTTTCCATGCGTTTAGGAATCCAATAGGTAGGTTTTAAATTAATTGAGCACGCTACTACTGTAGTAGCCGATAATGTGGTAAACGAGGTCAGTCGTTTATTACACGACTAAACTGGATCAAGGTCAAGGTCATTTTTACAAATCAAAAACATACCTCTGTGACAAACATTTGGTGTGCAGAAATAGATACATACGAGTGAGTTCACCTCGCGTTCTGATCTGATGTTATTTGCGGTGCGCTGCGGCCCACTTGTCAGAGATAGGTCAAGGTCGACCTTGCCAACGAGGTCACGAAGTTGCGCCCTTAAAGTCTCTTTATTGCATAACGATGGTTTGCATCTACTCATGAAACTTATTTGTATCAGATATGGAGCATAGTGACGATACCTGTCCAACAAGCCGTTGGACCTTGATGCATGCGTCAGGGGCGTCAAATGAGTGATCGTGTCAATGAGATAAAAAATATGTATACTGAAAGGATGGGAAGAGGTGGGGATCGATCCTTGTACCGACCGCCGACGAGTCGGTGAAACTTGGTCAAGGCTGGCAGTGCCCCTGCCGCCGCACCGCCCCCCTCAGTTACGAGCGCGCCCGAAGCCAACCGAGAGTTTCCGAACCAGATGCCGCACGAATGCGAGCGCGGGCTCGTCGGTCGAGTCAAGATAGTGGCAGCGGCCGTGTTTGTTACACAACCGAGATAAACCATCACCCGCGATGATCTACCGAATTGTGTCAAGATCTAATAACGCAAACATTGTTGCCATTGACAACTATTGACAGGGTTTTTTTTTACATTGTTTGTTAATTATTTTCATTTGGTAATTTAATTTTACATCAAAGGTCATAAATATGAGAATGCGAGAAACATTTTCTATATTTATATATTATGCATATACCCACCAACAACCAGCGTCTTGTAATAACGGATTAGCCTAGAAAGAGAAGGCTGAGAAATGCAATAAAACAGATTTTGCGCTTAAGAACCTGTTTTCGCGTCGTGGAGGCGTGTTAGAAGCGCCCGCGCACTGAAATCCTTTTAAGATGGCTGCGCTTGTAGAAGTGTCGTAATAATACGACAGGTAATGCCTAAAAAATAGAAAGGCCCGGTGTACGAGGCCGCTCTGTCGAAACACTCGATTCGGGTCAAGGCAGCGCGCCGAAATAGTCGGCTGGCGCGCGCGTTTTTATTGTGATCTAACATCTGTCGCGCGCGTCTCAACTCAACCAGCAGGCGCGCTAAACTTGAACCTACAGCATTCTACTTACTATACTACAAGTCTAGTATACTGTGGTTACATCTCCATTTCCGGTTCTAAAATAAGACCGTTTCAAACTGTTCTTGGTACTTCATCTTCGACTATTATTGGAAAAATACAGTCTATGAGTGATTAATTTTCGTATTAATTAACTGTATATATAATTGAATTAATCAATATTATCGAATTTGACTCTTTCGGTTTAAACGTCTCATTAGCTTAGGTTAAGAGCAAGAGAAATAATGAATTAAGTAGGTAGGTACCCACGTCTAGGAATTAATCTACTAATTGGTCGGTTAGTTAACTATTTGATAACAGCAATTGTTATTGTTCTTAATATTTATAAACCATAATAAGTAGATATGAAACTCTTAAAAGATGAACTAATTTCAGTGGCATGCCATGACACATGGCGTTAAATTACGTAAGGTGCGTGCTCACACTGTGGGCAGCGGTCCGTGCAGAGATCACCATTTTGTGCCGAGCGACTGCATCGCATTGTACTGACCTGGGGAACATAATCATACACCGTACATCTGACTTTGAGCTACGTAATGTTCGTGTACAAATATACGACGAGTACTATTATTAAAGTATTATGCTTTTGTAGTAATAAAAAAATTAAGAAATCTTAGAAACGGATATATAAGTAGATATACATTAGACCTTTCATCATCTCCTCTCTACTTCTGTATTCTCTAAAGTTGTGTATGTAGAACAGAACATAATTTACAAAATATGCCTACAAATGCCACATGGACAAGTAATGTGATACGTGTTCAGGTCACATTTGGGTAGTCCATTGCGACAGGTCGACCGAACGTCTTGTGAAACGGCGCTTGCGCAGCGTACCCCACCGACTTCGGTCGATTGTGTCGAAACGCACGAAACAGTCACTGGCGGCGGCGCACGCCCGATACTCTGCCTCCCAACTCGATTAATGTTACCATCGTACCTACCTACCTATAATCGTTATTCCCAACAAATAATTATTAATATTTTTTTAATTATTAAGTTACAACCATCTTTTCACGGTATCTATAACACAATTACTATAATAACAGTAAGAGTCTAGACAGTCCTGCTTACCTATCCTTCGGGGATATGTAAATACGAAATGATATTTAATTACCATTGCATTATTATAAGCTTATATTATTCTGCATTTGAGTTCTCGTTAGATCTTCTATTTATGTCTATATATCCATAATGTGCACTTTTGTAATTATTTTATTGAAGCTTAACCACAGGCTGCATTATACAGAACTACACACTCGAAGTTTATATTTTATAAAACGTATTTTCTGATTCTGCCTTTAATAACAGATTGCGTACACCTAGAGCTTTATGAAACTCTTTACACAGCAAACTTTACCTGATTGCATTATGTACTCTCATAGAATAATTCACAAATTCAATAAATAACAAATTATAAAAAGTTATTAGAGCATCGGAATCCATATATAAATGGTGGAAATGAGCTTGTCTCTGTCCATGGTTGTGACTAATTCACGATTTAGGTAATTGTTTCATTTATTAAGGGGGAGACCGATTAAGACCTTGTAATGGAAAATAAAACAAAATCTGAATTAAAACAGCACATAAAAATTTCAAAGCGCGATGCGCGTAGCGACGACGGATTTTTATTTTTCCAAAAAGTGAAAAAATTGAGAAATAAGGATTTGTTAAGGATATAATTTGTCACATTTTAGAGAAAGTTAGATGTGAAAATTCATTTTAAAGTTAATTAAATTCAATAATGTTCATTCACTGCCTGTGTGTCTGCAATGACTTATAGGTTGTCTAAATACTTTTATTGTTGTAGCTGTAGTGTTGTATATAGTTCGTAGTATTTTGTTAATAAAGGCATACCGCCAGTTTTAAAAAGGAATAAATCATGAATATTAAGGAGTTCCAAATAAAATTTTGAAACAGCTGCTTTTATTTTTGTATCATCTATTAATTAAGTAAACCTTCACCAAGGATATGTCTCCAAAATGTCTGTTCATAGAATATATTTTTCGGAATCCAAACAAATTATCCTCTCAAGTTCATCTTTCAAAATCAGGCAATCGTCCGCGTCGTTGGCGATTAAGGGCGTCTTAAGACTTGCAAAAGTTTACGTATTAAGCAGACTGCATACTGGATAGAATGTATTATAACTCGAAAATCTAGTAATTTCTCTCTGAAATGCGACGGACTTAAAGCCTGCCATACTATTTGATCCTCAAATAGTCTTAGTGGCCTAGAGATTTTAAGAATGTTCTCCTAGCCTAGCCACCTAGCTATCGGTCGCCTAGCACCTAACGGTGTGTTCCGGCAGCTGTTCTTTAGTGAAGTTTGCATTCGAAGTCGAGTCTTTCCCAACTTTCAACCTGTCATCACTTTCCGACAGTGAATATACCTAGTAGTCTCCCAGCAATAAAATAGGTTATGATTCCATTATCTGAATTCTAGAATGAGGACATAAATATATCTCTGCTTATGTAGTTCATATGTAATAATATGTATTAAAAGGTAATTAGATCATTACAGCTTCAACAACCTTACCAGAGTATTTATTACGACTATAAAGCTATTGCCAATACACACGAAACGCTCCACAATATGTCGCAAATGTAAAATCGTGTCAATCTTATACATTATTTAGAGTATTATGCACAACCTATATTTTTGTGTTTAGCTAATTTGTTTGTTAATTTCAATCTGTCTGAGGGTGATCGCGAAGGAGTCACACTATTGATAAACTACGCTAACACTGAAACCCTAACACTCGATCCAAGATTACAATTTCTGAGGGAGCGGCTTATCGCTCATGCACAGGATATCCATTTAGATAGGGGAGAGGGGGGGAATTAGTTGTTAAGGCTTACTTTAAGAGCATCATATATTAAGTAAAAATTTATATTTTATTTTCAAACTAAATTCTTGAAAACAATTTTTACTTTATACAAGATCCCAATAGATTTAGTTATACTTGAAAAATTATAGGTAAACGCTTACTGTTTCAACGGCGTCCTGATTTTGTGAAGTTATACCTACTTTTAACACTGATTCCATAGGTTAACCTAACAATTCTACATTTGAATAAGCTAACGAAAATCTTAGCTGCAGAATTCAAGACAAGGATATCATACATATATATCTCGTAGAGGTGTATGTTTTGAACAGTAAACACATGTACAAACGTTGTTTTTTAAAACTCTATTGTATACAGATGTGGGAGCCGTTTACGTAACACATGGGTAATTTCGTATATACCTAGATAGCGCTCAGTAATGAACCATTATTACTCACGTACAAACATGGCTGCTCCCTAGGCCGCGTGTAAGCCGATTTTACCGTCACAACATTAGAACATTATCGGAATAAAAGTAGTTTATTCTTAGTTGTTGCTAATTTCCTTTTTAAGTTGATCGGTTTTTTTTCTATATACTCACAAAACGGTAATTCGAATCGCTCAAGAAAATGTGTGTGTTGAATTGATTGAGCCAACTCAGTGGCATTACACAAGGCTTGGTGCAGCGCAGCAGGTCGGTCGGGCGGTGCGAGCCTCTCGCAACCGCGCTGCTATTCGGGTCAGCCAACGATTTGTGTGAATTGTGTCATCTGACATATGCTTACAATAAATGTTCGTTGTATATATACATACCTAATTACCTCTTAAATGTATATATGATTTAACAAACATATCGGCGATATGTTTTGGTCTCATGGCGTATACTTAATTTTTATATTGTTTGGTTACTATTTAGTACTTCAGAATAGAACACTACATACCAACAGACTACCCTTAAAAGTGTACTACCTATCTTTGATGATATCATCTAGGTAATTCGGTCAAGTTTCGTTACTTTTGACAATTGGTACAAACATTAGGTACACGTTTTGAGAACTATTGTCATCTCAAGGCAAATGCTTTCAATACACTGTAAGGCATTTATGTTATTTATATTATCCATACTGCCCCGATTTTACCTTGTATTGAGATAAGTGGTAAATTTTCATAACATGTAAAACATAAATATGCCATGCGTTAAACCGATTTGTAAATTAAAGATTATAGTCGATGTTGCAAACTGTGCAGCATCTGGCGAAACGTAGAATGGCGTTGAAACGGTTCGAGGCACAACACACCACGGCGGCGCGATAGCGGCGCGGCGCGGCAGCGGTAGCGCAGGCGTTCTCGCGTTTGAGTGTATATGCACGCAGCGCGCGCGCCGCATCGTGGCCCCGCTCGCAAGTAGGTCAGGGCGCTATGCGGCCGCGCGCGTTTTAAATTTAGAACGATCCGCACTTCAAGCTCCGCCCCATGCGATCACCTAACTGGAAGTTAATGTGAAACCTTTAAAAGATCCACCTGTCTGAAACCACACCCTTTCGTAAACATTTCGTATTTTCATGGGCTTCGTTACGTTTTTCAGGCTGATATCAAATATTATTTAGTTTATGAGTAGTAAAGGACATTTCAAAATATTTTCAAACTAATATTACATATTATAACATTTGTGTGATAATATGTAGTAGGTTTAGACTCACGTTATTAAGAATTTTATATCAAAATGTTGAAACGCCGCGCCGCGCGCCACTGATGCCGGCGGCGCGCCGCGAGCGTGACCTAGTACCTACCTACCTACCTATATCGGTCGGTACATTTCATCATAATTTTAGTTTTTTTTTAATAACGCCACCATCATAGACTAAATTTAATTAAGCCAATAAGATTCTATTATTACGCATTATTCATGTAGGTAAAACGTAACACAACTAAATAGGTTTCAACAATTGCAATTCCTATTGATAATTATTGCCTTTCTGGGTTCATTACTAGAAACCCAATAACAGAGACTGCATGACAGAATTATGATTTATGAATGGAATTACCAAAAAAAACTATACCATTATCATTAAGCACATGGTCTATAAATAAACAAAAAGCAAACGTGTTCTAAATGCATATTTTATTTGTGTATTCATAACATTGAAATAAGTATTCGAAAATGTTAAAAAATGCTGTAACTAAGCGTATGTATCTATGATAATTGATAATATTACGGCATCTAGGTTGCATAGTTAACATAAAAACTATAAACATTTGAGGCGTAATTCCTCTTAGGCTAGATTGTGCATTGCGGCTATCTGTATTGAGATAGATATGGATTGAAAATTCGTTTCGTTTCTACCAACCTAAAAGAAAAATTTAATTGTTTATATTATGATTAAAATATTGGGTTGAATTTAGGGCATGCTATTCGGATATCCGAATATCCGAATTATCCGGATATCCGATGTATATAATTATCCGAATATCTTTGATGTTATTATTCGGATAAAACGGATAATTCGGATATATGTTTTCTAATTATTTTATGGTTTATTGTTAATTTTAATCATGCTTGTTACGATATTTCGCACGGAACTTACTTTATTAAATAACTACTAGTCTAATGAAGTTTAGTATCATTATATTTGTATGTCGTAAAAAATGAGATCTAGTTTATCATGACGACCAAGAAGCAAATATTCGATGATGGAGACATCACAGAGTTGTCACCCATAAGGTGAAAACTGGTAGTGATCACCGTATCGTTAGAGGCACATTGAATATCAATTTTAAGCTTGAAAGGTCACTTCTGATTAACTCCACACACCGTCCTAGCGTTACCCAAATCCAAAACCCCGAGAACTTTCAACTCGAACTACATAACCGTTTCCAGTGCCTAGCTGAATGCGAAACAGTGGACGATATCAAAGGGTTGGTGAAAGCTGTCCACGCGGTGGGGTCTCAGTTCTTTAAGACCTCCCATCAAAATAAAACTAAGAAACTCTCAGAAGAAACCATCAAGTTGATGGAAGACCGGAATGAGATGAGACTGCAATTTTCAGCTGATATGTCGAAGTACGGCAAGCTCAATAGACGAATTTCGAAGGCACTGCGACACGACTTGCGCGTCTTCAATACAAACCGTATAAAGGCCGCAATCGAGCGTAACCAAGGCTCCAAAGTGTTCTCAAAAAAATTGTCTATAGGGCAAAGCCAAATGACCAATCTGAAGATCGACGATGGCAGAATCATCTCATCAAACCCAGAGATTCTGAGATAGCTTGAGAGGTTTTATGGACAGCTATACTCCTCGACACGAGAACCGGTTATCAGTGCAGCTCAAGACAAGAGAGCTAAACTGACCCAACACTATACCGAAGATATCCCGGACATCAGCCTATACGAGATTAGAATGGCTCTCAAACAGCTTAAGAACAACAAGGCGCAAGGTGATGACGGAATCACGACAGAACTTCTGAGAGGGGGTGGAAAACCGGTACTCTCAGTTCTCCAGAAGTAATTTAATTCCGTCATCCTTGAAGGTAAAACGCCAAAAGCATGGAGCAGAAGGGTTGAAGAACTATAGGCTCATTTCACTTCTGAGCCATGTTTATAAGCTGTTCTCGAGAGTCATTACGAAACGTCTTGCTCGTAGGTTTGTTGACTTCCAGCCTCCAGAACAAGCTGGGTTCCGAAAAGGCTTTAGTACCATAGACCACATACATACGCTTCGCCAGATTATACAGAAGACTGAGGAGTACAGGACAAGAGCACGGAACTAATCCAACTACAACGAGGCGTGAGACAGGGAGACGTTAATTCTCCGAAACTGTTCACGAATGCGTTTAAGCTCTTGAATTGGAAAGAATTCGGCATCAACTTTTATGGCGAATACATCACTCACCTTTGCTTCGCCAGTGACATAGTCGTAATGGCAGAATCGCTCGAGGAACTCAGTACAATGCTCAGCGACCTCAGTAGAGTTTCCCAGCAGGTGGGTCTTAAAATTAAGATGGATAAGACGAAAATTATGTCTAATATCCATATTGCACCCGTACCAGTCGTTGGACATACTGTACAATTAGGTAGGTCCAACTTCGATAAAGAGGTCGCCCGAAGACTTCTCTTCGAACATCCCGCAGAGCTGGAAGACTAAAGTCTTCAACCAGTATGTGTTGCCAGTGATGACATATGGCACTGAAACGTGGTCCATAACTGTGGTCCTTATGGACAAGCTCAGAGTCACTCAACGAGCTATGGAGAGAGCTATGCTCGGAGTTTCCGCGATAAAATCCGGAACGTGGATATTCGTCAAAGAACCAAAGTCACCGATATTGCTCTCAAAATTTGCAAGTTGAAGTGGCAATGGATGGGCCAAATTGCTCGACGAACTGATAACCGGTATGGGAAGAAAGGTTCTCGAGTTGTTACCACACTACACCGGAAGACGTAGAGTTGGTAGGCCTCCCACCAGGTGCACTGACGACATCGTTAAAGTCGCGGGTAGCCAATGGTTACAAGCGGCTAATAGCCGTTCTTTGTGGCGTTCTATGGAGGAGGCCTTTGTTCAACAGTGGACGTCTTCCGGCTGATGATGATGATGATACTTTTAGTATTTTGCTAAAACTGCAAATGTTAACAAAATACTAAATTTTTCATATATGTACTAAAATTAACTTTAAGTATACCACTCCATATATTTGAATTTGAAAATTAACATAATCAAATACACGACGGGCTTAATAAACGAAAAGTTGCGTCACCGGTAGCGCACCACTAATAAACAATAAAATTACACTAGTTTACTACAACATTTTTATACCCAAGACGACAAAAAACTTTCTGCAAAATTACAGTGTATAAAAACGATACAGTGATAAAAAACTTGATTAAACAGTATTGTTAGTTCGATTTAAATCTTTATCACTACTATCCGAAATATCCGTATTATCCGGATACATTCGAATAGTGTTTAAGGTGTATCCGAAATATCCGAATAGTAAATTTGGTCGGATAATTGCAAGCCCTAGTTGAATTATAAATAATGTTTTGGCAAAAATTAATAGGTATATTATAAGTACTCCTAGATCCTCAAAACTATAATAACAAACTGTTTAGGGACTTAATACAATTATCCTTTCTACTAATATTATTAATGCAAATGTTTGTGTATTAATCACTCACTTTTTTTGCAACGGCTTTACGGATTTTGATACTTTTTACCAAATTTTAAAGAAAGTTTTAAAGTATTTTTTGTTACATCGGGAACTGTTCAGTCAATCGAGCTAATAAGTATCCTGTACAGGACTTATGACCTGGACAGTATACTTATTAGCCTTGAGCCTATTCGGGACTATACAGTAAATCGGACTGATAAGTATCCTGTACAGGACTTAAGTTCAGGACATTAGCCCTTAACCGCCCTTGGGAACTATTCAGTTAATAGTGCTAATATGTATACTTTTATTTTTATTAAACAGGACTTATGTCTTGGACAGGATATTTATAAGCCCGAGTTACTTTATAGTTCCCAAAGAATGTCAATGGCTAATTATAAGTATCCTATACAGAACTTATGACCTGACCCAGATACTTATTAGACTTTGAGTAATAAGTATCCTAAACACTAACTATCCTAAAATCGGGCTAATAAGTATTCTGTTCAGGACTTATGACCTGGACAGGATACTTAGCCATTGACATCCTTTGGGAACCATAAAGTAACTCGGGATAATAAGTATCCTGTTCAGGACATGAGTCCTATTTAATAAAAATAAAAGAAGTATACATATCAGCACTATTAAGTATACATATTAGCACTATTAATCCTAATGTCCATAACTTAAGTTTTGGAAAGGATACTTAGCGGATATCATTACAGCTAAAATAATTATACCTGTTTATACTTTGGAGTTATGTTCAGGATACTTATTGTTGCCTATAATTGCTACATAGTTCCCGAGGTAGTACGATAAGCTAAATTAGTATGAAATATTATTATGATTTGGCCTAATTAGATCCATAGAAAAACAATGTGATAGTAATGAGGAATTTCCCGTGCCGATCCTTTCAGTGATACCCGTTTATAAGTGCGTGATCACATCTGTGTTACATTCTTAGAATTTTTGAATGTACTGGTAACGCGGCCTGTATTTATTTGTACCACAGGTTTTGTTGCATGTTTTAATTTAAAATACTACGCTTTAACAGTCTTAAATTGCAAAACGATGTTATATATATAATATATCTAAAAAAAAAACAAATGCAATAACAGAATATGTTATCTAGACCAATGCATCATCTCTTCAGTAGAGTTCAATTCCAGTAATCCACATTCCTCCCTTTGCTAGGCTAGTACCTATAATAATTAGTTACATAAACTTGGTTCTCGATCCCGGTGATTTCGTATCATTTGCTAAACGTAGCCTCTTAGGTTGAAAAAAAATTACCATGCTGTGATTTAGTAGGTACATTATAGACAAGAATGAATAAATGTTACTTTCAATTTCAATACCTAATACAGTTGTGGAAGTGAAGTGAGAATTTTCTTGGGTAAACGTCTAATAATGCGTTATAGTTGTATTGAGCTAAAAGATTACTAATGCACCTAGGTTATATATTGATACTTACCTTCGAGTTTCATGCCGACATCCAGGCACTTCTGAAAGCGGCAAAACGGACAACGTTTGCGCTGTGTTTTGTCAATGTGGCATGCTCGCTCTGCAACGCATGTGTACACCTTCTTATTCTGAACAGTCCTTTTGAAGAAACCCTTGCAGGATTCGCATGTCAGTAGTCCGTAATGATATCCGCTGACTTTGTCGCCGCAAACAGGGCACAACTCCTCGATTACGTCCTTGGTGTCCGTTTGATCACAGACAGTGCCAGTTGCTGGCATATAGGCGCCCGGCTCTCCACCAGTGCCTGTTGGGAACAGATATGAAGGGTCCAGATTGGCGTAACCAAAGGATTGTTGGTCAGGTTGGCATTGGTATGCGGCGCCCTGTGGCACGTACTGCTGGGAGGCACTTGAGGGTCCGCCTGAGCCAGATCCATCGGGACCAGGACTCAGATCGAACGGTGACATGTTGAGGGACATGAGGCCTGTTTGCTGGTCCATCGTCATGCTCGGCCGCACGGGGCGGCTACTCTTACAAATCCCTACGGCGGCGTTCAACCGCAACAACGTTCACACAGTCACAGAGTTCACTAGCGGTCTGGCCGCAACACTTAACTACCGCTCGCAGGCTGCACCTGTTCAAGCACTTTAGCAAGAGGCACACACATCCAGCACATTTTGTTCTATACGTATATTACAGCGTCCCGACGCCGAGCAACAGTGTTTATCACCACCGGTAATTGTTTGTAAGTGCGAGTGTTAAATGCGCGCGTTATGTTACGATCGCGTTTAGTTAAGTGTCAGCTAGAGCAGCTGGGCTCGCGTGCCGCTCGGTAGACGTTCCGCGATCGACTGGCGTGGCGGCCGGCCGGCGACAACGGCGCGCGTGCCGGCGCCTCCCGCATGCGCGCCCCGCCGCCACCCGTGAGCCCCCGCTCGCTCGCACAATGGAAAACGATTAGGAGCCCATGTAATAAGTGAAAGTGAATCGGTGACCCACTTTCCCGCGATCCAGGTCTATGTTAGTGCGCGTTCGCGCGGTTGCGCCACCGCGCGGGCAGAGGGTGGCGCGGGGGGCGGCCCACTGACCCAGTTGCGCGCAGTGCCGCAGCAGGGCAGGGTTGCCGCGAACACTCTGCTTATGTTTACGTTCGCTCGACATTCGTCTACGATTAGCGTCCGCTATTCATAAACGTACGAGTAGAGCGACACTAACGAGACTACGATGCTGAACACTCTGCACTTCCCTTACTATTGCAAATATATAGCTAGGATATATCAGTTGCATGAATGAAGTATAAAGTTCAAATATTTATGTCTTGTGAATTGGTACTGCCGACTAAAGACTACGTAAGCTTTTATTTTTGTTCCATAATGCGTCGCTAATCCTACTTTACACATCATTATTGACAAGTAATTGAATAGTTCCAAAAAATTAATAACTGTTGAACGCCTACATTTTCTACTTGTTTTCGTAATGTATCCGTAACCGCGTTAAATTTTAACAAGCCTTATGAAAGATTTTTCTCATAACAAATTCGGATCTAATAAAATATTATCGTAACATTTCCTCAAGTTACTATGACATAATGAGCAATTTTCAAATAAATTTACAGAATCAACGTATGCTCACTAGGAAGGACTTCATTCATATTGTAGCAATAAAAGTGAACAAACAAAACCTTGACATTAGTCTACACTACAAGTCATTGAAATAATCCATCGTTTGACCGAAGATATTTAGCTTTCATAGTTTCATATCGGAGATATGAATAGAAACTTTCATGATTACAATGAGGTATTCTATACCATGCAAATATCCTACTATTTAAATGCAGCCAACAAAACTTATGTCAAATTCTAAATTCAGTGTTTCATAGCTAATTCGACATTAAAAGCAAAATAAAGATCTTGACCTGGATTTCGTTAAAATCAGTCAACGGGTCACGAACGAGTGACTGTCTGTGACAGCCTTGTATTCGCAACGTAATATGATTCGACGTGATCTAAAGCACTAAACACATCAGAATCAGGCCTCTGTAGTGTTTTATGGCCTCGTCAAGGGTGTGTGACTCCAGGTGAATTCAAATAAGCCTGTGCTAGGTCTCTGAGGCATAAGTTTCAGTCTCTAAGATCGTTATATATAAGATATTTTTCATTAAAATGCTATTTAGACTACAACGTATAAAGACGTTACGTATATTCCTTAATTAGCATTTTCATAAGTCTATTATAGAGACAGAAGTATTTTAGGGATAAATTACACAAATTAATCTGTGAGATTCGTACCTGAATGAAAGCACATGTCGTCGTGCATAATAAGCTGCAATGACTCAATATTTTCGATTTCATAATCAAGACCTGAATACCGGATAAAAAGCAAAAGTAAGTTGGGCATACCCGAAGTATGTCAATTTCGCTATCGCGCAGACGCCATGGCCTCAAACGAAAGCAAGAGTTCTCGTGGAGGCCACTACGTCGCACGCGCAACTTTGCTTTCTTTGCGAGCGCGCATCTGACGTCATACTTTCGCCGCATGCGATGACGCATGTTGATGTAATATATTATTATTCTAGTCAAGCACGCTCTATGTAACGAATACATGGAAATATTTATACGTATTTGTAAACAGATTTTTAACATAACAATATAATTAAACATTAAATATGTATCTATAATTATATACTATCTACCTACGTTGTCTACTGAGTATTAAAAATAATTATAAGTTTTACTACTGAAACAGAACAGGTTCATAATTGTTGGAGTCTCAGATCACAAGTAAAGAAGAGTTCCTTTTTTATTATAATATAAATATTTTATTAACAAATGTATAAATATGATAGGGCTAAATATATATAAAAAGAATAGGAATTAGCAAATCTTTTAAAATAACTCAGCAAATGCATTGACGATATTGATGAAATTACAAATTTACGAGAGGAAACTCATAAAGTATTCGAAAAACCCAATGTTGTGACTCGATTTGATATATTATTTTATTAATATCATTTCAGGAATATTATTTCACCTTTTGTTCGTGTTTGTAGCAACTTGATAAAAATAATAATTAACGATGTTTGTGTCATCATATGTGAGTACACATTAACCTTATTTTATTTGTAACCCGGTTACGGACAACCCTGGTTACTTTATTGCTTAAAGCTGCGCAGTAATGTGCGCCTCCCTCGCATTTTAGGACTCGACAAAAATATGGTAAACTTGTCTTTGTTCTGAAAATTAGTCCCAACAGTCGATAAAAAAAGAATTAAATAAATACCGAACAATTCCTAACCAACCTTTTAAAAAATATTTTTGCTATTATTTACTATACAGAGGAGAGGATAGGTTGCTATGTGGACGAGAGGCGGGTGGGTAGATGCGGAGGGATGAAGTGAATTCAGGTTTCCGAGTCAAGAGCAGTGGGTCACTGGGTCAATGATAGCTTTCACGGTAGGGAAAATAGGTCTCGTACCGAAATTTACCTATTCTAAAACTTTTAGGTGATATAATAAACCACTAGGTATTAATAGCCGTTTTCATCAACCAATGTAATGAGATCTAACGTTTGTGTAGATATATAGGTGTCGTTGAACTTATTTTCGCAATTTATAAATATATTATTTACTAGCTTTCCGGGCGCGGCTCCGCCCGCGCGTATGTCGGTTATCGCGCGAAAACATTAACCTCTTTTTGCGCAGTCGGATAAAAACTATCCTATGTTTTTTCCCGGGTCTCAAACTATCTCCATACCAAATTTCATTCAAATCGGTCCAGTAGTTTTGGCGTGAAAGCGTAACAGACAGACAGACAGACAGAGTTACTTTCGCATTTATAATATTAGTACTGATGTGTGTACTACCAATTAGACAAATAAATAACTTCTTTATTTATCTGAGACTACAAACGTACTTTCTTCATATCTATCTAGATTATAGATATGTTTAAAATATATAAATTGTATATGCATGTTTAAGACTCTAATGTCTACTGTTCTGGTTTGCCAGATATCCAGAGTTTTACCAGGATGTAGGCCTTTTAAGAAAGAGGTCATCTTGGTGGGCACCACCGCACTGTTAGATATTCTACCTTTAAAAGGTATTAGTGTGAAAACACTGCTGTGTTTAGGTTTTAAATGTCACTGTAGCAGGTGAAATTACCGGGCAAACAAGACTTAAAAAGTAATGTTTCTGAATGTCGATCACAGTGCATTTTCGCACAATGGCGACACTAAAACTTAACATCAGAAACCGCCTTACCCATCACGGCACTTATACATAAAAAATATTATATATTTTTTCTTTAAATATTAATAGTTTTGTAGGAAAAAAATATATACTAGACGTTTTTTTTAATTGTTTTCAAATACATAACTTAACGGCAAACTTGATTATAAAATTGCACTTTGAATACTTGGTATTTAAAATATGTCAAAGCTAGTGATGGAAACGCTACCGCCTGCCAAACACTACCTTTATTAAGTTCTTCGTATCTCTTCGTTTTCGTTTTATTTTTAAATTTTAGACCTTACTAATATTTTGAATTTTGACTCGTGCAACAATTGGATTAATTGTCTTAATATTATTATTATCATAATAGTAAAAAACTAATTTAATATGATACGGTATCCTAGTGTATATCAACTATATCATCTACACACAGCTTCTTTATCTTACCTACATTATCTACACCTGCCCTGCCAACCATGATGTAGGCTGAAGCTCGGTAATAATATGGAAGAAAACGAACTTATAAGTGAAGTCCTGTAGTTATTGAGTCACTTATTTGATTAAATATTGTTTACTTCGATTAATGTCATAATGAATATGACGCAATGTTGTAACATATCGTCATATTCATTATGACATTTACGTAATAATTTTATCACCACTTCTTCAAGGGTACGTGCAGGCAGGTTCACATTATCTGGAATTAATCGAATCGATTCATGCACTATTTATACTGTGGGAATGGATGATGGTATATTCCGGGATGATTGTCCTAAGACCTGGTCAATTACCTTTGAGAACCTGGATGACCTTTATACTTAGTTTATATCTTTTATTGTTTTTCGAAGTATATGGCCTAATTTATAATTTTTTGCATTAGCTAGAACCATTGTAAAAAGCAGTTGGACCAGTCTTCCTCTTCAATGGCTTCGTGGAACGCATTCACCGCCGTTTCAAGAGTTCGTTAAATGTTTGCCTCTAGGTTTGTCTTCAATCTTAGGTAACAAAAAGAAGTCGCAACGTGCGAGGGCTACATGGTTGATGCATCATAACTTTTACATTTGAAGCTTTCAAATACGCTTCAGTTACCTTAGGGGAATGTGAGGACGCGTTATCATGGTGAAGGCTGATATTACTTCTGGGACGCTTTTCATCACCAAATGCCAATTTAAGTCTCTAGCAACTCTCTAATTGACCTTAGCCTCAACCAAAATGGTAAAAAAATCAAAAAGTAAGAATTTCCACGAGTTAAATTCATTGTGGTGGATGACACACAATTTTCAAAAGGAATGCCAATGAGAAAACAAATGGCATTCACTCAAATTAAAAGGTAGCATGTGTCTAGATAGTTCCATTTCCGAATGTGCTTTTTTTGCTCTTAGTAGCCAGTTCCAGAAATTTTCAGTATGTCTCACGGAAATACACTACTGAGCTTAATTATTTTTTTATCATTTTCGAAGTAGTGATTGTCATGCGTTTATACCTATGCACTTGTGAAAATCGCTCTTGATTTTAGATTAAAAAAAAAAAAATGCTTTACTGCAATATAGCAGTTGGTCGATGACCAGCAAAAGTAGGAAGTAGGAGTAAGTATTGTAAATTACAAGGTCAATGAACTTGTATAACAGAAGTATATAATTAATGAAAATAAACGGTCGTGTGTTGTCAATAATTGAAACCCGAGACAGGGAAACTTTTATCGTATTTTTCATATTTGCATACATATCTATCAGTACTTACTTATATATTTCCGTTAACATTGATATTGTAATCATTAATCATAGTAACTAATATTTTTATAACAAAACTATTTAATGTGATTGCTGAAGAATGTATCAATAGCTATCAATATATTATACACTAGCTTTCCGGGCGCGGCTCCGCCCGCGCGTATGTCGGTTATCGCGCAAAAACATTAACCTCTTTTTGCGCAGTTGGATAAAAACTATCCTATGTTTTTTCCCGGGTCTCAAACTATTTCCATACCAAATTTCATTCAAATTGGATCAGTAGTTTTGGCGTGAAAGCGTAACAGACAGAGTTACTTTCACATTTATAATATTAGTACAATAGTACAATTTATAATATTAGTAGGGTTTTCCCAGATCGTTTGATCCTAGGTTATTAAGTAGTGTCCTCTGTAACAAATTTATTGTATAAATCTTGATATTTTTTCAAATGTTTTTTTTTTTGTTGTTATACTTTGATATTAAGATAAGGTTTAGACTGCCTTTTGTAACACAGTTTTAAAAGCAAAAGGCAGAGTTTCAACAACTTCTGTGCTTGTAAGCTTTCAATAAAGATCTATAAAAGGATCTATAAAAACCTTTTCAATTTAATGACGCTCTGTTTTAACTTCAATGATCTTGCGTGTTACCCATTCAAAAAATTGAGAAGCAATTTATTCATGAATAAAGTCGTGCTATCGGTAAAATCAATACAATCCTATCCATTTCAGTCGACTCTTGCTGAAGCCCTTGCATTGCTGCCAGAAGAACAAATAAATACAAATCAATTTATATAATAAAAAATGTTGTTACAATTCAAATTTGTGCCCTGATTTTGTTTTAGTTATAAAACAGTTTTGGTTACAAAAGGTATCTTCTTCGTAAAGTATTGTCTAAATTTAAAGAACTGTTTTTATTGTTACTCAATTGAAAAAGGTGGATAATTATACATATTTAGTACTACTATGAAATTAAAAAAAACTATAACGGAACTGACAACTACTTGAAAAATATGATATAACTTGTAGATGTCGATATTATGCTGATTCAACTACTTATACGAGTAATTTATAAAAAAATTAAAGTTAGCGGACGATTCCTATCAAAAATAACAACGTTTTCAGTTATGCATGCTACGTACAAGATCGATTGTGTCTTTCGCCCACAATAATGGTTGCAAATATTTTTTTTTTTTTTGTTTTTTTTTTCAACTATAATATATCATTAAGTTATTCACACATTTATACATATTAAATTTAGAGTTTATTATTATTTGTTGCGAAAATCTGGTTCATAAGATATTATTATAGATATACTCTCTGGCTATCTCCAGACTGGCTAGAACTGCCAAAAGGCATTGATACATTCAATTTAGCACTCTGTCAGTAAACACTACAGATAAAATGTAAAAAATAATTGGAAATTCTATAACTATTTTACGGGTATTTTTTTCCAGGAAAAGAATCTATCCTGAAATTGTGTGGATTTTTCTAGGTCACCGCTTTGCTTCATACTTTTCTTTACGGACTTTTAGATTTAATAAATATATTTTTTTTTATAACATAAATATATACATGGTGATATTTTGGTTCAAGTTGTGAAAGTTCAGTTATTAATTTTAAATAATTCTAAATGGTTCCTTGCTTGTCAAACCACAACAAAAATAATTATAACCTGTAATCGATAAGGGTAGGAAATTGTCCTGACAATATTTTATGTTATATACAAGGGTTAAGCAGAACGTTACATAGATCACTGAGAGACAATGTCAAAGCATTATTTCCTAAAATTAAAAATACGTACTCTTTCGTTGTGTTAGTAGATTGGTTGGGTAAATCTAGGTTACTTTTACTGATAAAAGACAATCGCAAAAGTGGTATGTTTGTGCCATGTTACAAAATAAATTCAAATTTGTAAACTTCTTCCCCCAGCGGGGTGCCGGGTCAGTTCAGTATTGCACCTCCCCATATCGACCCGTGGGTGTCGTAAGAGGCGACTAAGGGAAAAATACTGGAAGGTGGGCAGCAGCGCCTTCTAAAGAACTACCAACATACACTGCGATCCCCAAGACGCTTGCCGAGCGTGGGGATTATGGCAATAGGGGAGGCTGTGTTCAGCAGAGGACGATCCGGCTGTTACAGTCAACTTCTTCAATGAGTCTGGTTGTAGGAAGTGATAATTTATTTAAGTTGAATAAAACACTGTTAATATATTTTACTCCTTGCTTTGTGCGAAACAATAATTTTATTGGTTTCTTTCTGTGACTACGGAACATCCTCTACCTCCACTTAGTAAGAATTCAACACTGGAGTGAATAAAGATGAAGTTCCTTTGATAAAAAAGTGTTATGAGACGGGTATTTCTCTCTAAAGATTAAAGGTATATTTTAGACGAACGCCCCCATACAAACGCAGTTCCAATCTCATTTTAATAATAGCGAATAAAACTCAATGATTTTTACCTACGTAATCACCTAATCACTATCCTCATATCTAGGTTTGTAGTGCATCAGATTTTTATTAAATTATACAGTTTTCAAATTACACTAGCTCAAAAACTCGTAATTTTAGATAAAAGAAAGACAACTTTAACCACTCTTTCAAGAAAAAAATTTTTAACAAAGTTAATTCACACTTTTGGTTGTTGAAGTCGGTTCCATTTTTTGTTAAAATTTTTTTGTCAATCTTTTTAGTGTAACTCAAAAACGGCTTGACCGATTTTGATGAAATTTAAAATGGGACCAAACGACAAGCATCAGCTTTCAAACAAAAAAAGAATTTTCAAAATCGGTTCACCCAGTCAAGAGATCTGAGGTAACAAACATAAAAAAAAAAAATACAGACGAATTGATAACCTCCTCCTTTTTTTGAAAATCGGTTAAAAATAAGCATGTTTTAAGATTTCTATTGCACTACAAATATGGGGAATATAATGAACTTTCTATAATGGGAAGTTATTTATACATGAGTACTACATTTTTTTAATAAATCTGGAACTACGAAATTCAAATATTACGCTCAAATAACTACTAAAAAGGAGTGCTATCTACTAAACGCTTTAAACTAAACTTTGTAATTATTAGTCCAAAAACGAAGAATTGAAACCGGAAACGATAGGTCTAATAATACGCTATATTTACATGCGAGTTTTTTTAAATAATAAGTAGAGTATACTTAAATAGGTTTACGGTTTGGCTGGCGGGTATATGTCCTTAAGCGTGCGAATTCTCTAACCTGTTGCACGTAATTCCGTACCAAATTCGTAAGCTCTATTTTTAGAGGTTAGTAATATTATACAAATAAATGGATATTCATCAATTCATTTGCTACCTGCTGCAGCTCAATTTCGCCATTGGACTTCCCGTCAAAGCATGATGTTTCATCAATTTCTTGTCGACGTCTGGAAGTCCACAACCTTGCGATTTTCACGGCATTTTTTACCTCGCACTGCCACATATGCATTCGCTTGCCAGGTGAAGTATTTCCGAACAGATACGACTTAGGAACCTTCAAGAAGAGAGCAGATTCCCTCATCAAAGGCCGGAAACTCATCCTCGAGACCATTGGTGTTGAGGATGTTTGTGGGCGACGGTGATCACTATCAGGCGAGCAGCCTGCTCCTTTGGTCTCCTAGACCATAAAAAACACTTTATGAAAGGCACACTTACCGAAACACTAGTCTATAATCTAGATATGATGAGAACGAATAAACCAAGAGACATTATATATGATATAATGAGAAATAAATTAAGTGCCTGTATTCATATCGGTATCTGCATTATTTATTCGTGTTCCATCTAAAATAGAGATCATGCTTTCATATGTATGAATTATTCCAACAAAAATACAAGAACCATAGGGGAAACTTGAACACAAATTATTGTCATTTGTTTAACTAGCGATACTAGTGAAACAATTGTCGGTTTCGGCAAATTTTGTCACTAGTATCGCGGTGTCATCGTCGAAGTCGTTTTCTAAGCGAATAAAGGACTGTTGCCAGTCTACATAATATAACATACAACAAACACAACACGTAACGTTTGAGAGCATACATCCTTCAGTTACATAAATGTAACACGGTGTTGCTCAAGTTCACAAAAAAAGACATCACCATCAACGCGTTCACAATGCGGACAGACTAATACGGCTGTGCGGCCGCATCCTAAAGACATCTACGCAATTGCAATAGCTTTAAGTAATGAGTATGGAGAGTAACAAATCTTTTTTTTACGGATGACGACACCTGCTATTGTGAAACTGTGAAAACGTGTAGCGTCGCTAAAACAATAGGTTTGATTATATTATTTTGATAATTAGATAGTGTGTTTGGTAGACGTACACGTTTCGTAATATTAAAACTTATATTTTCACTAATGCGCACTGGTGTTCCTTTCTATCACCTGGGGGAAAGCAATGTTGAGATCGCTCTGTACTCCTAGGTTATATCCATTGGGTAACTGAAACACTTTAAGGATATTCTATATACCAGCAGTAAATATTTACACATAATGATTGTTTGTGACTCCAAAGTGCGTCATCCCGCATTCCTGTGCGTCTTGTTGTCGGATAAAATAAAGGAGATGGGAGAATAAGATAGTACAGGTTGATCTTACGTTACTGGAAAAATCAGCGAACTACCGACACCCGAATCTGTATGGCTTATAAGTTATAACGTCACCGAACAGCAGCGTACTCATATAGCCCCTGAACAATCCCGGCGTGATTGGTGTCCATGATTGGGAGAAACCATTCCTGGTGGTGAGATTAAAGTCTTCAAAAACACGGATGAGCGGAGAAGAATGGTACAGTTCCCTTGCTATATACGCCGTCACAACTCCATGAGTTGGGTAATTCCTGGTGTGCGATTGATGTATTCTAGCATTGATATTTTTTCTACTCCGGTTTCGCCCTTTATTCAAGGCACATAAAATGTTTTCTTCCAGATTTCGAAGGGGCCTAAAACTGATTATATATTCTGCAAACCCAGCATCTGACCTAAAGTTAGCTAGTATAAACCAAGTATGACGAATCACCTAGACATCAGATCTGCGTCTCTGTGAGGAACAAACAGTATATTTGGCAATCACGAGGTGGTGACGGTTAAGGATAAGGTTAGAATGGAAGCCTCGGTTGTGATAGAAGAGTGTCTTTTTGTTTTTCGTCATTTTCTTGTTAGTGGTGTAGGGTATGGTGTGGTGGTAATGGAATATCGTACTTATCTACTTAGAGACACAATACCTAGATATAGGGGCATATAATTAGGGATCGTTCTAACACCGCCGTGAGAACACCCGAGCCCCCCTTGAAGTGAGTCTATCGGTTCTTGTATTCCGATTGCCTACACAGAAAAAAATAATATCTTAGGCCAAGAGAGTTTATTTGGTTCAAGATCTTTTAGGTTTTCGATATAAGGAAAGTCGAAAATGTCTTCACCTAAGAAATAAAATGTTTTGTATTATAGTTCTTGGGCCAACAAATATATTCTTATACCAATATTGAAAAGTTTGTTTTTTTAATTTTTTAAATATATCACTTCAAGATGGAAACTATTTCAAAACAAGAAACATTTTTACATTACAATATGGAAGAGCTCTTTTTTTAAAAGGTAAAAAGTTGAACCCAAGAGCCAACCTATTTTATTTTAAATTTTTATTTCGTGTCTCAAAACCGAATAACTATTTTTTGAAAAGCTTTATGTTTTGACCCAAGAGCGAGTATGTCTTACTTGAAATATTCTATTATATCTCTCAAAACTGAAAAGCTCTTTTTTTTCAAAACTAAATGTATTGACCTAAGAGCGAATCTGTCTTACTTGAAATGTTTTATTTCATCCTTCAAAACAGAAAAGTTCCTATCTTAAAAGCTAAATGTGTTAAACCAAGATCGAGTATATTTCTACTGAAATATTTTATTTCATCATGTAAAAGTGGAAAGTTATTAACCTAAGAACTCAAGTATTTTAATGAAAGTATCAGAATTCTTGATGTAAAATTGATCAGTTTTGAAGGAAGGATATAATATATTTTGACAAAACGTATTAATTTTTAAAATAAGAAGTTAGAAAATCTTCTATGTAACTTTAATTTTTACGTTAAGAATCCAAATTCTTTGTACTTAGCCATGGAATGATTTGACTTGAGATTTATGTTACTTTTATCGAGATAGTTATATCTCTAAACCGAAACCTAATGTTTCAATTCTACAATTGGAATGTATTGATTAGATATTAATGTTACTTGTATCAAAATATTTACTTAGTTGATAGATTTAGTTTACCTATATATATATATTGCGAAAGTAAGTACATAGAATTTTAAATAGTTAACATAGATTAATTTGTCAAAAATTATTCTCATTTGTATACAACTATAATTTATTATTCGGCCATGATGGACAGTGATTTCTCTTTCGTTGTATATTCGTAGGATTTTTTTTCCAAAAAATAGAACTGAGTTCTACACTGAAAAGTGTAAAATAACTTGTCGATGTCGGTTACCATGCGCACAATAGAGTGATAATAGGTATTTTTGAACAAGCATAATGTTCCGAATTCAACAAGTTATTTTACACTTATCAGTGTTGAATAGTGTTACATTTTTTGGTAAAAGAACACACAAATACACAACGAAGGAGTAATTACAAGCCCATCATGTAGTCATGACCGAAGAAATAATAAGAACTGTATACAAATGATAATAGTTTTTTACAAATTATTCTATGTTAACTATTTAAAATTCTATGTACTTACTTTCGATATACACACAGGTAAACTAATTCCATCAAATAAGTAAATATTTTGATACAAGTAACGTTAATATCGGTATAACTATTCTAAATGTTATCTACCGTAATGTTACACACTACACGGAATACAGATATAAGACTTATTATTACCTTCGATATACACATAGGTCATTGGATTACAACTAATTGCATTAAAGAAGTGACAAGTTTTGATATCAGTAACTTATGTCTAGTTTAACCATTCCAACAGTTGAATATCTTGACAATAATATAACATAAATCTCAAATACAAATTTACCAAACCTATTTGATAGGGAACAAAGCATAGGCTAGCAATAGAAACTAAATTAAGATTCATACAATTTATTTAATTATTTAAGTAATTATGAACCACTTTTTTAAAAAACATAAAAATAAACCACTTTATAAAAACTTAATACTAAGTGCTGCAACCGCTGAGTAGGGAGTAGGTTCACACGCACGACATGGGCAAATATTGTTAAGTATATGTATTCAATTGACTGTCAATGTTAAATTATATTCTTCTGTTATTTACTTCCGAAGTTCTCCAGAACGTCTGGCGATACATTCCAGACTGATAACAAACGACGTATATTTTCTTCCATCGCAACGCAACGGGATGACAATTTTCAGTAGAAACCTTTGTGTATTTATAAACCACTGCAAGAAACTTAATCCAAACACTTCGGTGGGCACTGCTTTTCTTTACACAAGTCAAATCTCTCACAATACTACGTTGTTGTAAATTAACTTCTTTCAGTATAACCGCCACGCTGCGCGCCGCCGCCACTGGACTCGATATCTGACCACTACTGGAATTATCGAGCCAACCAATCATCACTGTTCTCATTAGGCAAGATTCATGTTTCTTCCATCAAGAATCAAAAATCTTGATTTGATTAATTCGATAAATCTGATTCTTGAATGAAATAACTTTCTTATCGACTTTTGACCGGTATTTACCTACTTCTTAATGTTTCTTCCATCAAGAATCAAAAATATTGACTTGAAAAATTCGATAAATCTGATTCTTGAATGAAACAACTTTCTAGCTGGCTTGTGACCGGTACCTACCTACTTCTAAAATAATCGCCTAAAAACCTAGATAGCAAATTAGATTATTAATAGTTCAAATAAGTAAATAAGAGCAAATATATTTATGCTTAGTAGTAGCAGTAGGTACACATTTCTAGGTTAGTACAGAATCCTAGTAATATTATAAACGCAAAAGTTTGTATGCTTGGATGTTTGTTACTTTTTCATGCCTAAACGGCTGAATGGATTTGGATGAATTTTGGTTGGAAGATAGCTTATACCATGGATTGAAGCATAGGCTACTTCTTTATTATCACCATTTTCATAGTTTTTATCACCATGCGGATAAAACCATGGGGCGCAGCTAGTACAAAATAATATAAAAAAAAGACAAAATAAATACTGTCTAGGACTGATATTGTAAACATTTTATATTTAGCAATTATATATGTATTATGTGTAGGTATTGTAATGTATGTATACTTATCTATTAATAGTACCTAAGTAAGTACTTAAATATCTAATATTTTTATACAGTTACTACTTTTTATGGATTTTAATCCAACGTATCTATATTGTACTTAAGGTAGTACTATTATGTATACTGTGATTTATTAAGATACGTACTATTTTCAGATATGCTCCCCAACGACACTTGAAGATTTCTCAAAATAAAACGGAACTGATTTCATTCAAACATTTTTCAGTTATTTGAGTGTAACTTAAAAACTACTAAACCAATTTTGATAAAATTTTAATGGCACCTCTTCGAAAGTATACCCTATTAAACAAAAAAGAATTTTGCAAATCCTTTACAAATGGATTTTATAAATGACGGAGTTATGACCGAACATACATAAAAATTAAAAATAAATACAGTAAATTTTAGTAGTGATTTATCGGTTTGTTACAGCCTGAAAGTTTGACATATATAGACTAACTTGATATTGTTGAACTTTCAGGCTGTAACAAACCGATAAATCACTACTTACATAGTATAAAACAAAGTCACTTCCCGCTGTCTTTCTGTCCCTATGTATGCTTAGATCTTTAAAACTACGCAAGGGGTAATTTTACAAACAGGGAGTTTTAGATGTATACATTCATAATATAATAAACACTGAAATTTTAGATATTTTTAATTGTGATGACGTAAATAAACACATTTTTTGCGCTTGTATTGCAAACGCTGGCTGAACCTGGGCCCTGGGCCCTACGAGATAGATAAAAATAATGTACTACAGTAACACCTTAAAAAGGGCTACAAAAGAGTTCGCAATGGTATATGTCTATCTCTTATGAATAACCCACAATTACAACTTTTTTATCCTTTACTTTTTAAAATAAATAATGGCTAATTTCGAAGCGATTTTAAGCAATACAGTATATTTATCCTTATCCAATTAATACCTTAAATACATTGAAGTGAATTTAATATACTAAGATCAATATGGCCATATACTGCATGTTATTTAAATGAATATTTTCGAAGATGTTACAGGTTATATAGCCCCAGGTAATGGCCTGCTTTACCCAAATTAACGCAAAGTTTGGTTCTTTTTACCAAAGTGACTTGGTCCGGTTTTGTCTGTACTATTCATTTTTATTTCGGGAGGGTATTTTTTATTGCAATTGCAGTATTGTACCCAACTGCAAGTACCTAAGAGTTTCTATATTATTTCAAAATTCTTTTCCCATAAGTACCTAAGCCATTCCTTTTTCATCAGTACTATAATATTATAAATGCGAAAGTAACTCTGTCTGTCTGTCTGTCTGTCTGTCTGTCTGTTACACTTTCACGCCAAAACTACTGGACCGATTTGAATGAAATTTGGTATGGAGATAGTTTGAGACCCGGGAAAAAACATAGAATAGTTTTTATCTGACTGCGCAAAAAGAGGTTAATGTTTTCGCGCGATAACCGACATATGCGCGGGCGGAGCCGCGCCCAGAAAGCTAGTACCAAATAATTTTTTTAATGTTTATCAGTCTTGGTCTGATCCTGCCTGTAGGTGCTATTTTGTTACATTGCGCCCATTTATTATTTGTAACTTTTTAGCAGAGTTTCTTTTTTTTATAAAAATACAAATTATAACATGCCTCATGCATCAATATTCTTAGAAATTATTCTAAGAATATTGGAAAAACGCTGACAACCTCTTAAAGGAAAAAAAAACTTTTGTTCTACAGACGCCAAGCATCATAGCAAACAACTTTAGTTCTATGACTTTTCTCGCCTGCTTGCCGCCGCTGCCGCCAGGTGAAACGCGACGGAGTCGCGTAGATACTTACGTTGTAATGTGCCTGTCGGAAACTACCAAGCTATTCACTCTGATATTACCTAAAGACTTGACTGGAACGACCGAGAATGGAATGATGGATTCCAATCTGGGCCACTGCCATGACTGTAGTTCACTATAGTTCTGATTCTTGGTCGAAACATGATTGTTTCGACCAAGATTTTCGCATTTTGTATCAAGTAATAAATGTTATGCTTTAATAAATCCTTAATTCTTCACACCATGTTTCACTGACTGTTGATCGAAAAATATACGAATTAATACCAAGGAATTTAAAGTTTAGCCATAATAAACTTTATTCTTTACTGCATGTTTATCTGATTCTTGGTCGAAATAAATACCATTTTATACCAATTACTTAGATTTTGCCGTAAAAAAATCCTCATACCTCACTGGAGTCTGATTCTTTTCCGAAGTAATAATTATTTTATGACAAGTAACATATGTTTTGCATTAATAAATTATTAATTATTTAATTATATTTACTGCACGTATAATTGAGTCTTGAACGAACTATTTTAGTATTTAGTATCAAGTAACATATTTCTTGCCGCAATAAAATCTTAATTTTTCACTATACGTTTAACTGATTCTTGGTCGAAACAATGGCTATTTTATACCAAGTAACGTGTATTTTGCCATAAAATTGTCCTAGGCCTTTAGTGTATGATTCACAGAATCTTGTGCCAAAATATTTATGTTTTATATCAAGTGGCATGTCTTTTGCTACAATATTTATTAATTCTTCATTGGAAATAAAAACTAAGTATCTAGCCAAATATGTATCTTTTTCGGCACAAGAGTTAATTCTCAAGTCAAAACTTCGAAGCTAAGAAAGTGTCGTTTTTAATATAAGAAACCAGTATGTTTTTATTCAAGATATACATTTTGAAATAAGTAATAAAATTCTTATGTCAAGACACAAAATCTTGAAATTGTAGAATGTTTAATATATGAAACGTTATTGAGATTATCTTACACCAATATATTTACATCTGTGATTAAGAAATATCAGTTGAAACATATTTGATTCTTGGCTCAAAAAAGTCTTTTTTTCTGTGTAGCATTTATTGTAACACTTGACTGTAATCCTTTTTATATTGTAATGTAATGGTGTGTCCATCGTTCAATCTCCGCCGCCGGCTTGAGCTAACAACACATTTTGCAAATACCCGTCTCGGTAGCTACCACCCTCAAGTAAAAAATCTGTCGCCAAGCCCCTAACAGTGTGTTCCGGCAACAGCCCTTGCGAGCCAGTAAAATTACAGGCACATGATGAGGCTTAGCAACTGTCGCTTGTGAATAAATGCATCTGTTATAGGCAGAGGATACTGCTTAACACCAGGTGCCTCGTGCTTGTTCAGTCACAATAACATTAAAAAAATTACCTATATGTAATAATTTAAATAAAATATGTACTTTTTACAAGCAATCTTCAGAAGGTAGATAGTTTGAAGGCCATATGGATGTGGACAAAGCTGAGAGCAACCGCGTGTGATTTTATATCACTTTAGCTTACTTTTAAAAATCATAAAATCATTACATTTTGTCATTCAAAACAGTGACCCGATGTAGTATGAATGGAAAACGATATTATTGTAAAACTCATCTCCGGCCTACATTTAATCTTCTTATCAAAATACAGCTCATTTTCGCCACATGCAAAGATTGCGAGCAATCGATAACCTCGGGTAGCCTAGGCGCTAGCAACAATTTGATTAAACTATACAAAGCCAGGACTCTAGACGAGACTGTCTGAGCTATAGGCATTTGACAAGATGAAACTGATTCAAGAAAATTTCATTAGCTGCTTTATTAACACTACTAGATTTTGAACATCAAAGACAGTTTCACAAAACTCTTCTCAATAGAATACCCCAAACATTTTTTCCAATATTGATTTTTATTTGAATATTTTAAAAACTCAGATCAAAAGACATTATTTATTTTGTTCGCTAAGTTATTTAAATCGCTATGGAAAGGCTCGTTCTTCCCTTACGCATACATTTGTTATCATTTATCAGCTACTGCCATGCTTAAATATGTATGCGCAAATGATAACAATAATATAGATACATTATACTGTATATCCTGGATGTGTAATATTTGAAAATATCAGTCAATACTATTTTGTAATCCAAATGTACTCTAAGGTGAGGCCGAGTGGTAACAGCAGCTAGTTCGTTCTAAAACCTCGAACACAAAGAGTGATGGCTCAGAATAACAAAGCAGGTTGCTTAACCCAATAGTTGCAAAGAAACGACTGGCCTGATTCGGAGATGCGATGATGACGGTTTCACTTGATTTCAGATACATTACACAATCACATTTAAAAAAATCTGTAATCAACATAATCGAAACATTCTTAACTTTGTATGGAATAGTTGTAGACTGAATAAACTCACTAATAGTATTAATGCTAAATTTTGTGAGTATAGGTATAAGTGTGTATATCTGTTCACTTTCTCGCTGAAATGGCTGAACCGATTTGGAACAAATTTAGTTCTTGTATTTTTACAGGATATTTTCACTAAAGTACACATAATTATATGAAAGCAAAACCTTGGGGCGCAGCATCCTAAAATATATTATGGACTGGATCAGGGCGGAGGCAATGTTGTATGTTTATAAACTTAATGTGTGACGTGAAATGAGAAGTACCTAAAAGCTTAACACAAGATTAAGTAGTTGGTGAAGTATTATTGTGTCATGGCACGTATAATGACTATCGGAAAGTGGTTTAGGCCATCAGCTGCATGAGATCTCTGTGGGCAGTTTCTTGTCTTGAAGAGATTCCACAGTCTTTATTCGCAACATAGACAATGGCCATGGATTCCCCTAACAAGTGAGAATATGTTAAATTTTTGTGGGTTTCTTACAAACTTCTCACTAACACAAAATTTGATTGTTATATTTAATTTGGATCGTAATCCTTAGTGCGAGTCCCTCTCACACATTGCTTTTATTTTATGCTGGAGGTAGTAGCTGTACATATTTTGCGATATTAAAAAACGTTGCAAGCCACGTTTTTTGTTTGGGGCTCTCTTAATTTGTGGTTTTTTGTCTATAGATACTTTATAATTTATATATATATATATATTTGTTGGGATATTGACTACTCACTCGGATATCCACTTATTACAGTTTAGGCATTATAGGTGCTTCTCTATAAAGGACTAAAAGTAAAGTGACCGTGGCTTTAGTATTATTATATGTTCTATGGTAATAGGACTGTTTTCTGACGTTTTTTTCAGATTCGATGTGAGGTCATTTTTAATTTAGGTAGTAACCCGAGTTTTTTAATTGTAAGTAGGTAAAAATAGGCCTAGATATTCATTGTAGTATAGCTATAAAAACAAATGATCAATCTCTCTTCCCAATGGTTTCACAACGATTCATTCCAAATACTACAACGTCTTTGGGTTCGGTACTTTTAAAAGGAATTATGATGACTTAAGTCGCCGCCTACTTTTTTCGTCTCATCCATTATTTCAATACGATGAACCGTTAATGCAGCTGTACAAGACTGTTTATTGCTTTTCTAAAATATAATAACATCGTAAAAATATTGCTTCAGTAATTTCCTTGTAAGTTCCGGGTTCGTTTTTATTGTTTTATTACAGCAATCAAGGTCTTTCTAAGGGTCGAGTAGAACAGTTGGAAGTTTTATGGCATTTGTTTTGGTGCTACTTTCAGATAAGCTGTACAAAGCTTCGACGGCAGGATAAAATGCAACGGAACGCTATTGTGGACAAGGTCTGTAGAATTAGTGCGTAATAAATAACGACATTATTTCTTATGTAGATACCTATGACATGAAACATTGTATGAATGAGAGCCGACCGAGTGAAGTGAATGTTCTGCAATGATTATCACTAAACAGGTGGTACCCATATTATTTCAGGGATCCCTATTCCCTACCCACACGTGCTTCACTTGCAATTTTTATTGCTTGCGTTAGCCTAAGTGAGTGTTTTCTGGGAGTCAACTTCCTTTTACCTATACATGTTCGATACGATTGACCGACACACTTGTAAAAAAAAAATCATCTGCAAAGTATTATCTACCGTTTATAGCCAAACCACGGAAGACCCTACAAAGAGCATTTGGTGATACACCTACTTGTATTGCACTAAATCCTTTAGGTACCTAGCCAATATTTAATTGTATGTATGTGCCCATCGAACAACCCTTAGTAGGTACTTACTGCGGTACAATAACTGCACTCCGCAGTAGGTTATATATTTATTCCATGGCACCTGAAACATTCCTATGAAGCCATATGGCAGTCGGCATAAGCTGCGAGTTGCGACGCACATGTCTGCAATGTATTCCTACATATACAATGTTAAAGATAGAGAGTATAGGTAGGTAAACAATAAGTATATAGAATTGTCGAAATGAATGTACTACCTATAAAATTAAATATAAATAGTTTGTTGTCAAGAAACTACATAATTATTCATTCATATCAGTGTGCCATGTTTTGGTTAATCGCATTGTTTTCAATTTGGTTGCTAAATTGAAACACCTATTCTTTTCTTACTTCCTTCTTATCTTTGACCCACTTAATGCCTGCAATTTTAGTCAATTTACATATGTATATACTTACGTCGCATGTGTTTTCAATTTGCTTATTTAAATTTACCTCTGAGATAACACACTAGTGTTTTTTGTTCTCAAATATGCTTCATCGGTAGTAACGTAGTCATGCTCGCATAAAACTTCCCATAACCGTTGTCCTATTTAATGACCTAATCATTTAAACGCACATATATTCATGAAAATATGTTCAGCTGTTTTTGAGTTTTTCTCTTTTGAGATTTAAGACATTGTGTGTGTAGTGTGTCTGAAATGACTGATTTTAAATTAAATTTAAATGATCTCAATTTTCACGGACTTTAGTCGGTTTTTTTTATGTTTGTTACCTCAGAACTTGACTGGGTGAATCGATTTTAAAAATTATTTTTTTATTTGAAAGCTGATGCTTGTCGTTTAGTCTCATTGAAATTTTATCAAAATCGATCAAGCCGTTTTTGAGTTGCACTCCAATAACTGACAAATGTTTTCCTATCTTGATGTCTAGTCGTTGACAGTGAATGACAATCAATCCCGTAAGTAGCAAGAGTCACTAAAATTTTAACCTAAGAATGGAACTGACTTCAATACTCAAAAGTGTCAAATAACTGGTCGAAGTCGGGACCATGCGCACAATATTGTGTGTGATAATAGGTACTTTTGAACTATCATGGTATTGACTTCAACAACTTATCTATCATCAAATTTAACTCCAAAATAGATATACATTTAGTTTTATGTCGTAAGCCGTTGATGACTGAATATGTTACTATCGTCGAAACGTATTTTACTTTGCATAGCGTCTTTGTGGTGTTGTGCAACTAGAGTTCTAAAAGTGTATTTTTAAATTCTTCGTCCAGTGTACTGCGTTGCAAATCAACTCTCGAATACAATGTCCACTGCTTGCATTCGCTTTGCATAAATCCATCTGGAACGACGCGCATTACTTGGCACAGCATTAAGCATAATTAGGCACTGACCCACTTTTTTATCAAAGCTCAAGTAGATATGCGCTCGCGCATGTGCCGCAGCATTCGATGTTTTGCTCGGAGGAGATTGCACGTAGCAAGGTTCATTTAAGTATATTTTTAGTGTTATTTTATTTTAACATACCTTAATTTGATCAATACATACATAACGTCATGCCTGTTTCACGGATAGGTAGACAGAGACCTTAGTTTTCCACTAGCATCATATCTTAACATATCTATTTTGCTTTCCATTTCTTTATCTAAACTTTTGTCTCGTTCTTCATATAATATTCCATTCCGCTATGGGGTTTAATTCAGTTTATTAATTTTTGTAATGCATATAACTGAAATGTATTTTTGTAAATCACATAATTACTTAAGCGGATTTGATATATTAAATATAGGTACACATATTTTGTTCTCAATAAAATAGGGTCATGTAAAAGGAAAACAGGATTAATAATCATGTTCATTATAACTGAGGTCTCGTTATCATAGTATTTAAAATTATTCCTCTAGACGCGAGCGGCTCCAGGAAGAAAATAGGGGAGTACCTATCATTTGTATGGAAAATCGCACACCGCCTTCCCTTTTAACGTGATGATGGATACAACGAAAATCAGAGTAATGTTTGAATGCTAGTTCCGACGAACAAGCGCAGCAAAAAACTGATCGTAACGTCAATGCTGTGTATGAAAAGGTTACATCTAATGAACGCACCGTGGCTTTTTTGTTTAATTGCCTTCGTAGGAAAACTTCGACCTAATGAATGAACCACAGGGCAGACTAGCCACTATAGTAAATAACGACGAAGTGATGGTGGAAGCCGATCTTTGTCAAACTACTGAAAAATTTGTGGCGAGTTTGACGTATAGCATAGCCACAATATTGACTCATTGATTAAAATACCAGAAAATGTGAGCCTCATGTTTTGACTGATATGGAGAGCAATTGGTGAAAAACTGATGAAAGATTTAAGTACAGATATGAAGGCATTTTGGACCGAAAATCCAACTAAAGATCAGATTGGAGGCCAATTCATAAATATGATTCATCCTACAAAAAATATAACGAAATTGAAACGATTCCTCGAAACCTATGGATTTAATACCCAAGAAGGTATCTACAGTTTACAAAATTACAAGGAAACTTTCGTGGTTTACAACCGGGATTCATAACCGCGACCATCCTTCACTACAGTTACGATATAAACTAATGACTGTGATACTTCCATCATATGATTTTTAAAGGTGGCTCAGTTAAAAAATACTTTAAGCTACCAACCATAAAACTGAAACCAAAACTACACAACATGCCCATGTGTTATGAACGATGGCTTTCCTTTATGTAAGGGAGGTCTTTTATGTACGTACTATATTCTTATGTTGTTCTTATCCTTATCATCTGGGATTAATAAGATGATGTTAATGTCTCAATATTCTATCTTATATGGGATGTATCTAGGGCTAACTACTGGTTATCTGTCATGATCCCGTAGATAGGGTTATAGTTATTAGTTATAGGATTTATATGACATGTTATCCACTGTGCAATGACTCAGGAATTAATTTATGCAAAAGTGAACGAAGAACGAAGTGTAGGTAGTCTATTCTATTTCCCAAATCTGGATAACTGCTGGTTTGACGAGTATGTTATCTTTGTAACGTATGTAACCACATACACAGTATATTTATGTGTGTGCAGTGAGAATGCTATTTCTCACGTACATGTAAATAAGCTGGGCCTTGGCCTGGTTACCACGATTTTAGCGGTATTACAAAATACACGAACGATGCGCCCGCGCCGCTGCCGCCGCCGCCCGCCTCGCCGCCCCGCACCGGTCGTCGCGCCGCCCCGCCGCCGCTGCCCCTTACACTAACTAACACAGTGGTAGGGGCACTCCCCACGATTTTTTTTGAAACATTTTTTTTTTGTAGCGAATGGGAATGAAATATATGGTGAAATATCCCCATCAAGAGTAAGTAATTATCGGATTAAACACGTAAAATTGTCTGCCACAATGTTTTCTATACGCTTAAAGATTTTAGGCTAGCAATAATTTTGAAGACAATGATCATTTATTAGTTTACTGTGTCCTCGGTCAAAACTTATAATTGTCCTAGTTTTTATCTCATAAGAATTGTTTTGTTTAGCTGCGAACATAAAAAAATACAATCGTTTAATCCCAAAAAGGTTTTATATCAAATAATTTAAAAAAAGAGGTTTTTGTACACGATTTTCAATGAAAGGAGTTTGGCAATCTTTGTCTATAATTCGAAACAAAGCGCGGCAGTTTATTTGTTTTGTTGAATTTTGTTTTTTACTTAATAAATAATTTTACAGTACATACGCCTTTTATTATTCCAAATAATTTTACAAAATGTCATCTGATAGTGAAAGTGAGGATTTATAATGATGACGCCACCAGAAATACAAGTACAGCTCATGTCTAGTCATAAAGAACTTACTGCAATAAAGGTTTTATATCAAATAATTGGAAAAAAGAGGTGGGATTTTTTTCGAACTCGATTTGCAATGAAAGGATGTTGGCAACCTTTCTCTGCACTACGAAAAAAGCTCGGCAATTTATTTGCTATGTTAAATATTGTGTTTTATTAAATAGATAATTATACAGTAATTATTCCAAATAATTTTCTATAATGACGTATAATAGTGAAAGTAACGATATTAGAATGGTAACGCCACCAGAAATAAAAAAAATACAGCTCAAGAAGTCATAAAGAACTTCCTGAGAAGTCTCGGGACTGATACGAGATAACTTATAATGATTTTATTTTCCTTGCAGGTGTAGTATAAATCACTATGCATCACTCGGGAGAAAGTTCTATTTCTGTTTAAGCTAAGTATGTTTAAGCCCGACGCGCAGTGGAGGGTTTAAAGGAAACTCGAGAGCGTTTTCTCCCCTCGGTGTACCTATAATGTATTAATAAGCTGTAAGTTTTTTAAAATCCGATTGTGACGAAACACCAACGGGGCCCACCTGATGATAAGTGGTAACCTCTGCCTATAACAATAGTTATTTGTTATACAAGAGTGCAAAGTTGCCCTTCTACGATGCAGTCAGGCTCAAGCCTGCGGTGGAGATCGGATCATGGACCTGCGGCACTGCGGCGGACCAGAGTTTATTACTGTTCTATCACTGCTTTAAAATAAAAAAAAATACATAATTAAATATATTTACATTGATCTAAGATATCTTTGGACGATTTAAAACACTTATTATAATGAAATTTTGTCAGATTTTTCTATCGAAACGTAACGGTACTATAGCATCTGTGTATTACATTTAAACATCATATAGTATATAGATCATAGGTTCTCAACGTGGGCGATAACGCCCCATGTGGGCGTTTGAGACTTTAAGGGGTGCAGTAGAAGGCCCAGAAAAAATTAGTGGGTGTTGAGATGGCGTAGTGTGGGCAGGGGCAGGTTAGGAAAATATAGTCTAAAAAAGACAAAAATAAAACGTTTATCACGTAACTTGTAATAAAGTAAACATTAATAAGTACTGATTATTTTTTGTTAGTTCACGTGTTTTAATACTCGTATTAGTAATGATTTTTATAGCGTGTGCGTAAATTCACATAATTAGTTAGTCCGGGAAATGGATGAAAATTTACTTACATGACATTCATATCTACATTAAATTATATGATATGAAGATGTTTAAAAACTTCGCGTATTATGTCACATATACAGGTGAAGTTAATAAAATTCTATTAATAAAAAATGGAAAGAAAATATTTTTGTAAAAATTAAGTTATAACATGTTTTTTGTTAAATTAGATTTTACCATGCCTTCAAGAATTTACAGTATTATATGTGCTTGTTCTACATTGCTCAGTATATTCGCTGTGTTCTTAATGTTCTCATTGAAACAATCTTCTTTAATCTCAGAAATAGGTAATGACTTTATAATATTACAGTATAATGCTCTTTCAAAGTTTATATATGATATAAATATAGTTCGTAGTACATATTTTGTTTAATAAAGGCATACCGCCGTTTAAAAAAAACCTGTCATATTATATTCGTGTCAAAAGTTGTTTCAGATCCGAAGCAGAAGGTGAATAAAAAAATTACTTAAAAAATTCAAACAAATTAAAAAGTTAAATCACAAAGTGCACTGTGGGCAAAATAAGTTGAGCGCCTATGATCTGGATCGATATAAAATCTATATATCTAAATATCATAGATTAAGTGTATGTCAGAGTATTAATGAACCAACTATGAAAAAGAAGGAACTTTCCATTCTATTCGTATATTTTTTATTTGACCACGCATTCTGTTTGTGGATCATTCTACAGTACATAAATACGAGTACTATTATACTCCCACTTGGTCCTATTTAAATTTCATCAACCTTAATTGAGTCGTTTTTAAATTACACCGAATGAACTGAAAAAAGTATTTGCCAATATGGTTATACCTAGAAGATATTACATTGATTGCACTTTTTTCCAAGTACAGAGAAGTAATATATAAGGTGACTATTAATTCATCAACAATACTGCGGGGGATGGTGTAGAATCGATAACTGAATGTGATCCACTCATAATTAATTTTCACATAAACAAAATGAATACTAACTATTGCCTAAGCTGTGGCGCGTTGACTTTGAGAATGATAGCGACGACAACACTCGCGGCCGCCGTGGACAAGACTCACACATACACACACGTTCTAGGTATTCTAACGCATTGGTAGGGCAATGAACTCGGTAGGTATACCTACGCATTGCGAGGGCAATGAACTCGGTAGGTATACCTAGAACGTGTGTGTATGTGTGAGTCTAGTCCACGGCGGCCGCGAGTGTTGTCGTCGCTATCATTCTCAAAGTCAACGCGCCACAGCTTAGGCAATAGTTAGTATTCATTTTGTTTATGTGAAAATTAATTATGAGTGGATCACATTCAGTTATCGATTCTACACCATCCCCCGCAGTATTGTTGATGAATTAATAGTCACCTTATATATATACTGTGCGAGTATTGTGCGCAAGCGACAATCGATCTGGTGAGCGATATACATTAAAAGAAGAGTGAAAACTTTTAAAATAACTGGACGGACTTCCGTTACTGAAAAGTGTTATATATTGTAGAAGTCGGCTATGAAAATGGTAAGAATGTTTTGTATCAACATGGGAAATCTTAATACCTTTTAAATATAAATGTACCATAGAAAGGGCTACCCAATACTCTATGTCTTGGAATAAGATTTTAAAATTATATATCTGTTTGTTATGTTTAACTTCAACAACAAATGCAAATTATGTTGAGAATTAAAATCCTGTGAGCAGGGTATTCTTGGCCGCTCAAATTAAAAAAAAATATACATATACACTTTTCAGTGTAAAAAGTAAAAACAACAATTTTCACACGTTTGAGTGTCACTCAACTCGATGATCGATCCGTCAACTACAATATGGGGCCTACTAAAAAATATCGTTTCGCTGTAGTATTTCAACATATTTTTTAACTGACAGAGTAAAGCGTCTTGGTTATATACAACTTGGACAAAAAATGCTATCGTATGTCTGTCCAGCGGATGTCCGGCAGCTCTCTACAGTTCGAATTTCTCAAACAATTCTCGTGAAATTCTATGAATAGGTTCGATAATCATGTTTATTTCTGACGATTTTATTATTTGAAAATTTCTAGTGATTTTCTAGGGTAGTCATTAAAATATATTTCAGTTTCTAGGTCTTCGGCTCACAGAGTCACTAGTACTTTTTTTAAAATTATGTACCTAGTATTTTACTAATACAAAAATATATTAATTAAAAACATTTTTTTTTCTTGAAATTGATTGGGAGCCAAAACGATACCTGCTGAACATGAATCTCTACTGGACATAAATGGATAACGCTTTGAGATCTTAATCGATGAATAAAGGTAGATATTCATCAAAAAGTTTAATATCACAACTCTAGCCTCTTTTTGAAAGTCGATTAAAAATGTGTTGGCATAGAATATTATCACAAGTCACAACTGTACCTACAATGCGGCGGAATCCATAGGTAAACTAAAAGTTTACCTACAGTTTTTTCCTAGGATCCCTGAACTGTCTTATTCTCTAAGTAGGTATACATCCCATCATAAGAGAAGTAAAAACAACTTTCCACCCGCATATTTGATAAACAATGACCTACTTTCTGAACAAAGTAGATGTTTTCATGTATCTTGCTCGGAAAGCGGATCAATGCAATGCCGTTTACATTGATTTATGTATAAATTGTATAATATAATATAGGTACGACTAGACTATCTGTGTGGATTTTGGTTGTAGCGAGAATCTTCAGGAACTACGAGTTCTATTGAAATTAATAGTGTTATGTTCATAAACACTAGTGTTTAAAGTCAAAGTCTAGAGACTTATATTAGGCAACTACGCTACATACCGGGTTTTGAACATATTATTTTTTATTTTAGTCGATTATATTTGTTCCGATAGTTATTACAAAGCGCTCTTCGTAGCTATCATGCGCTGAAGCTCAAGCCTGACCTCCTGCGCGGCAGTTCATGTCTAATGCCACTAAGCCAACACTGCTTCAAAAAACAATGATATACGTCGATTCTCAAATGGGTTTTATACACGAGTTACAACTAACTCTAGTGTCAAACGTGACACCTTATCACCATCATTGAGATTTATATATTTATTTATTATATAGTGCGCATTAGGAACATGCTTAATATTAATACCATACTCATATTAAGCTACCCGTCAATTTACTAAAAAACAAAACATATGTGTAAATAGTTACATATTGTGATTGCTTCATGATATTATTTTAACGGTGAATTGAATACACAATGTAGAAATGCATCATCTATATACGAATTTAAATGATCTGACTGACTAAACATTCAACAAAACAGTAGAATTAGCACAAGGTTTTTTGTACCAATACAAGTTATCGATGAAAACATTTATGTAGATTGATACTGTTTGATACCTAACCATTTATTCATTTTGAAATGAAGTCGCACTTTATGTGTGATTTTTTTGTTTCAAGTATTTTTTTACTGACGATAGGCTAGCATTTGACGAGCACAGTAGCTCCTTATGAAGAACTGCTATTTTACACTGTAGTCCCTCTACCACAATGGGAGAGGCTTTTGATTTGTTTGACGGTTGACGTTTCCGGATGATGATGCGTTCTCTTCGTTCACAGCTCTATTTTCATATTCTAAGCCCAGTCTTCCATGTCATTGAGGCCAGAGATCCCACTCTGGGTTAAACCTCTATTACCACTTTGTTACTTGGGTACCCTAGCCATATAGCCGTAAAATATTTTATGAAAAGATTAAATTAATAAAAACTTAAAACAGTTATAAAATATAAAACTATATTTAGTGACAATTCCGCCTAATTTTCCTGTTCAACCGACGGGACGTCACCAACACCACGCAGCCAAACCGGAAGAATTTTCGTTATTCTCGATCGCGCGCTCGTAGAGTCTTGACTCTCGAGAATAACGAGAGGAATCCCCTGAGGATGCTTCGTGTAGAAGCGAAAGCGCGGAAAATTAGGCGGAATTGTCACTAGATATTTTTTTAAGTGTTTTATTAAAATGTTAATTTAATGTTTTCTTAAAATATTAGTTATTGTTGAGTGATTTCTTCGAAAAACACTTCGGCATAGCGTTCCCGTGGACTTTGCAGCACTCGCCGGCGCCGGCGTCGGACCTCTCCAGCTCCACACAAAGAAATTCTAGCTTCATCAGAAAGTATGCTATACTCCAGTCCTCCAGAATTCATGAAGCAGTTTCGAGCAAACTGAAGTCTAGCAACACAGTGCTTCTTCAAGGCTCTTCTTCAGGTCCACGCTTGACGCCTTACGATTTCGCAACGCCTGACTCACCAAAAAGCAGTCATCTCTTGTCATATCGTTTTCCCCTTGTAAAAAGGAACATTCAATTATTTAATTGCAATATCCAAAAAGTTTTAAAATTTTAGTGATCAGTAAAAAAACATTTTAAGAATTCGCGCCATTAGTACCTAAAGAAATTTTATAATAATCATTATTTTTCTTTTGTTAATTTAATAATTTAAATTTGTAACGTAAGGAATCATGCCAAGATTCTTCAAATAACATGCCAATACATCCTCAAATTAATAAAATCTCTTTCTTGTAATATTAATTGAAGTAAAGAAAAGAAGTACCCGTTTTTTCTTTGCAAAAGAGTTTATATTATTAGTCGCTTCCCGCGGTTTCGTCTGTGTAGACAGCGATATAAAGTGATAAAAATTAAGCCGTGTCAATCCAGACCTGAAATGATCCCAAGAACGTGGGGTTGATACAAGACGCATTATTATAAGACCTGTCATAATGTAACCATAGCTCTGCAGCGAAAGAGATCTATGATGGCAGCGCCGCGAATGTTACATTGGATGTGTAGTTTAAAGAGAGTGGTCATTACCAGGAGTGAGCACAACGGAGGAAGTCTGAAAGTAGTGTGTTGGGGGATATCATGACGAGGCACGAAAAATAAGGAAAATGAAAGGCTAAGGAGCGTAGATTGACTGCGTGCAGAAGAATACCTACGAACTTTACATACCTTATAATAAGGGTGTGAGTCGTAATCCAGTCCCAACATGGCACGGACTGAAGGATAAATACACGTTGTACTGACCACATTTAACGCGAGATAAGAAAATAAAATGAATACTAACTATTGCCTAAGCTGTGGCGCGTTGACTTTGAGAATGATAGCGACGACAACACTCGCGGCCGCCGTGGACAAGACTCACACATACACACACGTTCTAGGTATTCTAACGCATTGGTAGGGCAATGAACTCGGTAGGTATACCTACGCATTGCGAGGGCAATGAACTCGGTAGGTATACCTAGAACGTGTGTGTATGTGTGAGTCTAGTCCACGGCGGCCGCGAGTGTTGTCGTCGCTATCATTCTCAAAGTCAACGCGCCACAGCTTAGGCAATAGTTAGTATTCATTTTGTTTATGTGAAAATTAATTATGAGTGGATCACATTCAGTTATCGATTCTACACCATCCCCCGCAGTATTGTTGATGAATTAATAGTCACCTTATATATATACTGTGCGAGTATTGTGCGCAAGCGACAATCGATCTGGTGAGCGATATACATTAAAAGAAGAGTGAAAACTTTTAAAATAACTGGACGGACTTCCGTTACTGAAAAGTGTTATATATTGTAGAAGTCGGCTATGAAAATGGTAAGAATGTTTTGTATCAACATGGGAAATCTTAATACCTTTTAAATATAAATGTACCATAGAAAGGGCTACCCAATACTCTATGTCTTGGAATAAGATTTTAAAATTATATATCTGTTTGTTATGTTTAACTTCAACAACAAATGCAAATTATGTTGAGAATTAAAATCCTGTGAGCAGGGTATTCTTGGCCGCTCAAATTAAAAAAAAATATACATATACACTTTTCAGTGTAAAAAGTAAAAACAACAATTTTCACACGTTTGAGTGTCACTCAACTCGATGATCGATCCGTCAACTACAATATGGGGCCTACTAAAAAATATCGTTTCGCTGTAGTATTTCAACATATTTTTTAACTGACAGAGTAAAGCGTCTTGGTTATATACAACTTGGACAAAAAATGCTATCGTATGTCTGTCCAGCGGATGTCCGGCAGCTCTCTACAGTTCGAATTTCTCAAACAATTCTCGTGAAATTCTATGAATAGGTTCGATAATCATGTTTATTTCTGACGATTTTATTATTTGAAAATTTCTAGTGATTTTCTAGGGTAGTCATTAAAATATATTTCAGTTTCTAGGTCTTCGGCTCACAGAGTCACTAGTACTTTTTTTAAAATTATGTACCTAGTATTTTACTAATACAAAAATATATTAATTAAAAACATTTTTTTTTCTTGAAATTGATTGGGAGCCAAAACGATACCTGCTGAACATGAATCTCTACTGGACATAAATGGATAACGCTTTGAGATCTTAATCGATGAATAAAGGTAGATATTCATCAAAAAGTTTAATATCACAACTCTAGCCTCTTTTTGAAAGTCGATTAAAAATGTGTTGGCATAGAATATTATCACAAGTCACAACTGTACCTACAATGCGGCGGAATCCATAGGTAAACTAAAAGTTTACCTACAGTTTTTTCCTAGGATCCCTGAACTGTCTTATTCTCTAAGTAGGTATACATCCCATCATAAGAGAAGTAAAAACAACTTTCCACCCGCATATTTGATAAACAATGACCTACTTTCTGAACAAAGTAGATGTTTTCATGTATCTTGCTCGGAAAGCGGATCAATGCAATGCCGTTTACATTGATTTATGTATAAATTGTATAATATAATATAGGTACGACTAGACTATCTGTGTGGATTTTGGTTGTAGCGAGAATCTTCAGGAACTACGAGTTCTATTGAAATTAATAGTGTTATGTTCATAAACACTAGTGTTTAAAGTCAAAGTCTAGAGACTTATATTAGGCAACTACGCTACATACCGGGTTTTGAACATATTATTTTTTATTTTAGTCGATTATATTTGTTCCGATAGTTATTACAAAGCGCTCTTCGTAGCTATCATGCGCTGAAGCTCAAGCCTGACCTCCTGCGCGGCAGTTCATGTCTAATGCCACTAAGCCAACACTGCTTCAAAAAACAATGATATACGTCGATTCTCAAATGGGTTTTATACACGAGTTACAACTAACTCTAGTGTCAAACGTGACACCTTATCACCATCATTGAGATTTATATATTTATTTATTATATAGTGCGCATTAGGAACATGCTTAATATTAATACCATACTCATATTAAGCTACCCGTCAATTTACTAAAAAACAAAACATATGTGTAAATAGTTACATATTGTGATTGCTTCATGATATTATTTTAACGGTGAATTGAATACACAATGTAGAAATGCATCATCTATATACGAATTTAAATGATCTGACTGACTAAACATTCAACAAAACAGTAGAATTAGCACAAGGTTTTTTGTACCAATACAAGTTATCGATGAAAACATTTATGTAGATTGATACTGTTTGATACCTAACCATTTATTCATTTTGAAATGAAGTCGCACTTTATGTGTGATTTTTTTGTTTCAAGTATTTTTTTACTGACGATAGGCTAGCATTTGACGAGCACAGTAGCTCCTTATGAAGAACTGCTATTTTACACTGTAGTCCCTCTACCACAATGGGAGAGGCTTTTGATTTGTTTGACGGTTGACGTTTCCGGATGATGATGCGTTCTCTTCGTTCACAGCTCTATTTTCATATTCTAAGCCCAGTCTTCCATGTCATTGAGGCCAGAGATCCCACTCTGGGTTAAACCTCTATTACCACTTTGTTACTTGGGTACCCTAGCCATATAGCCGTAAAATATTTTATGAAAAGATTAAATTAATAAAAACTTAAAACAGTTATAAAATATAAAACTATATTTAGTGACAATTCCGCCTAATTTTCCTGTTCAACCGACGGGACGTCACCAACACCACGCAGCCAAACCGGAAGAATTTTCGTTATTCTCGATCGCGCGCTCGTAGAGTCTTGACTCTCGAGAATAACGAGAGGAATCCCCTGAGGATGCTTCGTGTAGAAGCGAAAGCGCGGAAAATTAGGCGGAATTGTCACTAGATATTTTTTTAAGTGTTTTATTAAAATGTTAATTTAATGTTTTCTTAAAATATTAGTTATTGTTGAGTGATTTCTTCGAAAAACACTTCGGCATAGCGTTCCCGTGGACTTTGCAGCACTCGCCGGCGCCGGCGTCGGACCTCTCCAGCTCCACACAAAGAAATTCTAGCTTCATCAGAAAGTATGCTATACTCCAGTCCTCCAGAATTCATGAAGCAGTTTCGAGCAAACTGAAGTCTAGCAACACAGTGCTTCTTCAAGGCTCTTCTTCAGGTCCACGCTTGACGCCTTACGATTTCGCAACGCCTGACTCACCAAAAAGCAGTCATCTCTTGTCATATCGTTTTCCCCTTGTAAAAAGGAACATTCAATTATTTAATTGCAATATCCAAAAAGTTTTAAAATTTTAGTGATCAGTAAAAAAACATTTTAAGAATTCGCGCCATTAGTACCTAAAGAAATTTTATAATAATCATTATTTTTCTTTTGTTAATTTAATAATTTAAATTTGTAACGTAAGGAATCATGCCAAGATTCTTCAAATAACATGCCAATACATCCTCAAATTAATAAAATCTCTTTCTTGTAATATTAATTGAAGTAAAGAAAAGAAGTACCCGTTTTTTCTTTGCAAAAGAGTTTATATTATTAGTCGCTTCCCGCGGTTTCGTCTGTGTAGACAGCGATATAAAGTGATAAAAATTAAGCCGTGTCAATCCAGACCTGAAATGATCCCAAGAACGTGGGGTTGATACAAGACGCATTATTATAAGACCTGTCATAATGTAACCATAGCTCTGCAGCGAAAGAGATCTATGATGGCAGCGCCGCGAATGTTACATTGGATGTGTAGTTTAAAGAGAGTGGTCATTACCAGGAGTGAGCACAACGGAGGAAGTCTGAAAGTAGTGTGTTGGGGGATATCATGACGAGGCACGAAAAATAAGGAAAATGAAAGGCTAAGGAGCGTAGATTGACTGCGTGCAGAAGAATACCTACGAACTTTACATACCTTATAATAAGGGTGTGAGTCGTAATCCAGTCCCAACATGGCACGGACTGAAGGATAAATACACGTTGTACTGACCACATTTAACGCGAGATAAGAAAATAAAGAAAAAGCTGTAAGATATGTAACAGTTGTATTATTCTGTAGCCAGGGAATTAATTCCAAATACTGAATAATGAGAATTAACATCTAAGTTTCCTTAGGCAGTTTCTCTTTTTTTATCCATACTAAGCTCAATTAATGGTGTATAGGGGACGAAACAGAGCTGGTGTATAGAACACATGAAAGAAGAAAACGTATGGCCGTTTTTGGAGTTACCAGTTGTATGTAGCATTGCCTAATACAGCAAGGTCAAATTATAAAGATAGAGTCACCATTACGGGCGGAATAAAAATCGGACTGAACAGTTTAGATCACAGTAAAAACAATTATCTAAGAATTACACGTAATATTATCTAATGTACGTAAGTGATGGTGAACACTAGTTCCAAGTAGTGGATCTGTGGTATTAATGACTGATATCCGATTTGTGTAATTCTTTAGCAAGCACAAAAGGCTTTCAGAAAATAACTAATACTATTTATTATAACATTGATGTAAATTAACGTGAACATGTATACATACGTAGGTACAATTAAAATTAGGTCACTGTCCGACAAAACGAAAACTGACGGCATCCCTACCGTAAGTGATTGTGAAATGTAATGAAAAGTCCGAGTCAGAATAATGTTGATAATCTAACATCGCGCAGATAGGAGTTAATTAAGGAATTTTTGTATTGTATTTAAAATTTTAACCAAAGTTATAATGGCTATTGTAAAATGCGCCCAAGGCTATATTATTTTCGTTTGTTGAAAAATATTTAAGTACCTAGAATGGCCGCCATCAAATCCAATATGTGTTCTTATTTGAAAAATATAATATTAAATCATAACATAACTAATAATATATAAAGACTTATAGACAACGAATACGCAACATAGTCAAGCTTTTTATTGACTGTGATTGACTTTTTGCTTTTGTAATTTATTGGAAAGATTATATATTTTATTTCTAATAACAAGAAGTTTGTTTATATAAGAGGCAATCACAAAACTGCCCATAGATTACTGCTTACAAGCGTTTACGCCAACAGTCCATACCTATTATATTGCAGCATTGATCTAGCCAATGTCTCTGCTGCAAAGAAACGCGCCGAAACTCGTCTATATAAAAAAATGTTTTAATTATTTTTAAATTCCCCGTGTTATTTTAACACTGAATGTGAAATAATTGGATGTCATAATAGTTATTTTTTGATGTTTTATTATTAGGTATGTAATAAGCTAATATGTTATTAATTTTTTTGATTAGTATAGTAATTTTGTAAAATTATTTTCATTACGAAAATCGGACCATACGGGTTCTAAATATTGTTAATTAAAAGTTACGACCGTCTTAAACCTGATGTAACAAAATTATTATTCTGGTAGGCTTTACATTAGCAATTGTTCGTGACGCATATAATCGTGATATTATTACCTACCATTATGTTACTAAACCTACCACTGAGATAGTACATTGTTCACCGAGAGGAGAAAGTGACCGATTACCGTCGAGGGTGTCGTTTGAAGCCCGAGCCGTAGGCGAGGGCTTTAAAACACCCGAGATCGGGAATCGCACTTTCTCTCGAGTGATACATAGTGCTTTATACTACACCTACCTTTTATTTTACTTTTCTACGAAAACTGAATCCTCAAACAACACACAAATTGAAAATGGCGCCAATGGCGTCTGCAATTTTCACATGTTCTTTTTTCAAATTGTTTGACACCATCCAACACACAGCTAGTGGCCAGTGTCATTTTGCGAACTTGAAGATAAAAACTCACTGAAAAAACTTTTTGGCTTTTGATATTTAGGTTACCAGCGCATAGTCTTACCCAAAATTAAAAAAGAAAAACCACGTAAGAAATGGATTTTCATACACTTTTCTCTCCCGCTCAGATGCGTTTTCTCCCCGCATATTTGTTCGATATGCAATGACGTACTTTCTACCGTAAATTTGATAAAGTATCAAGGTACTTTCCGAGCAGGTGTAGTATAAAGGTTAATTATTCAGGCGATCATGTTTGAAATATTAAAATTAATTACCTTATTGAATCGAAATATTCTGGCTACCCATGTCATGTGTACAAAAATAACGCTTGTTAGGGTTTGGTGTTAGACAACGGGATCCTATTACTAAGCTTCGCATGTCCGTCCATCCGTTTGTCGTAATAGGTACCCAGTTGAAATTTTCACAGAATAATATGCGTTTGTGTGGTGGATTGCCTGATAAATAACATATACTTACAATTTTAAAATAAAAGGAGGTCCACTAACCAGAAGGGTATTTTATTTAATGTTTTTTCTGTTGACAAAAAAGGGTAATAAATACAAGTGTTAAACTTGATGTGATCATAGTCTAAGTAAACGTACAAGAACAAATAATGAAACCAGCAAGCCGCGGGTCGGAGCCAGTCTAACAATCTTAATATGTATTCAAATATAACGATTTATACCATAAAATCGTTATAGTTACATTATGTGTTGGTACGGGGCGCTTGGTGTATAGTACAACTTGCACGTGGTGCCGGTTTATGATATAAAAACTAAAATAAGTATAAATAATTTTTTCGGTTTGTTTGAGTTGAATGAGGGTGATGTATTCGCGAAACGTATTCATCAGTGTTCTCATCGCGTTGCGCCACACCCGTACTGCCCATGAAGCTACCGTCACCGCCGTCGACTAGCCGCCATCGCGTCGCTGTGTCCCACTTACCAAGATAAATTGCAATTCAATTTCACCAAAGGGCAACGTTTATGTGCCCAGAATACATCTGAATTATGTGAAGCATTGTAACCAAGACTATATTACAAATAAATATTTAAAATTAAATATCTTTTATATATATATCTTTTAATTAAAGCTTTATAGCTACACAAGATCAGCATAATTTCAAAAATTTTATGTTGTGGTCTTAGCCTCACCTCCAAACCTCTTCAAGCACGCGTTATGCTATAAATATTCGTTAGAGTCATTACATAAATATGGCCTATGCTAAGAATTTGTAATTGTAAAGGATTAAAATTACGTAAACTAATTCTACAAAATTTCATTCCCCATTTTTATTAGTTATTGTGTCTATTTATTAATAAATGGAGACTGACATAAAAACGCACAGACTGTCCCTGGTCCTAAGGATATACAATTTGATAGGTGTGCTCTCTGTGTAAGAGTAGGCAACTACCAAGAAAGGCTATTTCGAAATTCTAACCCTATAGGAGTGAAATGGAGTTTTAAGGTTAATATGAAACTTTTTATCCTCTGAGTTAATTGAATACAACTTTATTGTACATCAAAATCACCTCCATGACTATATATGGAAATATTTGGTTAAAGTAAAGTAAAGTCCATGTAAAGTGTTACGGGGTGCACGGAGTGATAATGTTTCTATGAAACGATTTATTTTCGGAGTCGAAAGAACTGAATCTTGGTGTACCTACATGCTCTTTCATTAAAATGACTACAAGATATGTGTTTCGCAGTTTTCCTAAATCACACCTATTTAGTACTGAGGTTTAGTGTGCGAAATACTTACAAAATGTAATCTGTTTTTTTGGCAACTATTCTACAGGATCATGGTTTCGCGGATTCTATATAATAGGTATTGAATAGTTATTAATTAAACATCAATATCCATAATTTACTCTTAAAATCGTAAAAAATATTAATAACCATACGTTTATTCAATAGTGTAACCAATTAATTTATTTGTTTCATTACACAAAATATTATAATAATATATTAGATATCATAAATAATCTTCTCCGATCCTATCATGGATGATAGGGCTTGGGTGCAAGCTTCCCTCTCTGTGAGGTTAGGGGGCATAGGGTTACGCAAAATGTCTAGTGTGGCATTAACAGCTTTATTGTCCTCTGTACACAGTACACACAAATTAGAAGAAAAAAAATTTGAACGAACGTTAGGCTCTTTTGAGCTTCTCTGACTTAGGCCAAAAAGACATGGAGAAGGTTTGTCCAAATACAGTATTCCCAAAAATGATGTCATCTCAGAAATAGTGGGATCGGCCCCTATGCGAGCTAGCACGGAAAGATCTTTTAAATACGTATCCTAGCATCGCAGATCGTGCTCGTATTCTCGATATTCTGTTTCTGTGGAATCTAGTCTTTGGTTACAGGCCATTTCTTCTTACTAAACTGGTAGCTTAATTGAAGTTTATTACATTTTATTATACATAAATCAAAACTTGTAACTGCATCGCCTTTCGAAACAATAATTATCATACTGAGAACGCCACTGTCATCTCGGGAACATGGTATCATGTCCGGAAACGTTTCCTAAATGATCGTTCACGAAATGACGATTTCATATACGCGCGCTTTGATTATACAACGACCATCTTAAATGCGAACTGACTTGGTAAATAGTAAAATATTTGAAATTACTTTGTTATTTCGAGTCGTAAAAAGAATTTCAACCATAACTGAATGTAATAAACACGTTCCCGTATTTATTGACGGACTATTGATGTACGCTTCCATTGAAAGGTACTAACCACTAATATATAAGGTGGATATTAATTCATCAACAATACTGCGGGGGATGGTGTAGAATCGATAAAGGAATGTGTTCCAGTCATGTTTAATTTTCACATTAAAAGTCTGTACTATTGTTTAAGCTGTGGCACGTTGGCTTTGGGAATAATACACTGACAGCCGGCTTTGTTATTATTTCCTTCGTCTACTGATGTTTGACACCAAGTGGCTGCTTTCACTTAAAATTATTTTTGTTCGATTATCGATGCGTTCACTGTAATGACTTGTACGTTAACGGACATAGTGTTTTTGCATTGTTGGAATGAAAAAATAATAATCTTTTAGTATTATATTTGAAAACTCGATTTTGTTTTAAAAATACGGTAAAATAAGTAATAGCAGGTGTTAAATAAAACCGTGCCACACTTGCCCCCGACAAATTAAAGAACAAAGCTGTGTCCCATCCCGAATTGGAATAAAATATTCAAGAAAAAAAATGAAGTGATTGTACCAAATATATACAACACAATAGATAAAATATATAAAATGAAGAAATATGGCAACAACGAGTTTAAGAAGTTTTTACTGACTTGGCTTAATCAATTTGATTACAATGGCATTGGGGATATTTTAGACGATGTATGTTAGTTTAAATTTTAATTCTAATTTGAATTAATTTAATTTTTTTTTACTCGGTTTTCTATATTAACATAGCTTTTATATACATATCAAAATGTGCAAATAACTTAAAATTTTAGACATAATACAACTGGGTTAAATAAATAGGTTAGTAAATACGTATCCACGAATCTAAATACTAAGTTTAGTTAAGTGCTTTATTACAATTTATATTGTTTTTTTCCTTTAGATTAAGATAAACTTGAAATTATATATACACGTAATAAATAAGTATATGTTTTAAAACACTGTAACTAAGATTGTTGTAATATTAAATCTAAGCTCATCTACTATGGGAGAGGCCATTGGCTCTGGAACACAGTTTACACTAGCTCAGAGCCAATGGGTTCAAATATTAATGTACTGTACACATATTTTTATGACAAATAAACGTATTTATTATTATTATAAATAACTTGAATTTCCTATTAATATTTTAGACTTCTTGTCGAAGATAATACGTCATAGGACGCGTTCCCGAAATGACTTTCTATGCATGTTTATTGAATTAATTCAAAATTTACTTCATTAATGAACTATATTGCTTGAAGTGTACACAAAACATATTTGTTGTAGTGTTTTATTAATTTTATTTTCTCAATAAAGTCAGGTTTTAAGACATGAAATTTCTAGCAAAGCCAATTCTGCACCTTGGTGATTTTGAGCCATATACGTACATAAATAATTGTGTACCCAACGTAGTATGATACAACGTGTGTTTTTTATGTATATCCGTTCTAACAGTATTGTAATGAATGATATTTTATATAATATCTTAAATAACAAATTCCCATCAAACAAATTATTGGAGTACAAAATTTTATACCCACGGCGGGAATCGAACTCACGTCCTCCGTGTATCGTACCGAGAGTTAAGTGTTTGAAAAAAACACTTCTTTCGATCAGATTAAGTCTAGTAGTCTGGTTGATGGCCGCGCACCGTCCCCTATGACGGTTAAAGTAATACAATTGGAGCACAACATTTCGGCAGAAATGCCAAGTCCAAGGTGGCCGAGATAGTATGAGGCATCCAGAGAGTGTAAAAAAATCTTAGGAGGCATCCGACGCGATATAGGAGGTTCGATTCCCGCCTTTGGCATACAATTTTGTACTCCAAAAATTTGTTTGATTTGATTTTCCCTGAGCACGCGATAGGGCTTGTAATCATATTTAGAAATAACAAATTCCTGTTTATATGCCCGCTTCTGTTTCTTTTTGCATTTGTGACAGCTTATTTCTCCAAATATGTATTGTACTGTATCAGCCGTATCTTACAGTGCTGAACACAACATCTCCCATTAAGGGAGAGAGGGTTACCACAATCCTCACGCTTGGCAGGCAGTTTGAGCATCGCAGTGTAAGATGACAGTTCTTCTTCGCCTCTTACGACTCCCACAAGAAGATAGGCTATTACTAGGCACCCCTCGGGCGCGAACGTGCTTGGTTTACTAAACAGCAAGCCGCCTGCGAGATTGACTTCAAAGCCACACGCATCAGCTCAGCCTTTTCCATGGCCCTAAAATTAATGTTTTTATAGAGTGTTAAGCCAAAAGAGTTTTTCGGTCTTATGCAGCACTTACTCCTTAGCCACGAAAACTTTGTCAGCATTTTTCATTGCCCTACATTTACCTAATGGTTTTTTATCAAAGGTATTTCGTGTGCTGGGCTGGAACGGTTTTTAACATTTTGATGTATGCATCATTATAAAAATACAAGATTTTGGCACATCGCACAGTCCCAAGAGTTTCGTGGGCATTTTAAATTGCCCTAATTAGATATTTGGTTTTTTCTAAGGTGCTTAGATAGCTGGACCGTAAGAGGCCAATTCCAAGCCACAAAAGTTTTGTTCGTCTTTTGCATTCCCTTATTTTTTATTTGCTGAACAAAGAACAGCTCTAGAGAGTGAACTCTATGCCACAAAGAGTTTAGTGTTTTCTATTGCCCTAAATTTTAATGATGTTCTTCATTCCAAAATGCTTGCTTTGCTGTAGCGCATTTAGAACTACATGTGTTTCATTAGTGTTTTACATTGCCTACAATTATATATACCTAGTCTTCTTTTTTTATAATCGTCTGTAAATTAAATTATTTATTTCTATACTTGTCGTTTTATTATGTGAGTCCTCTTTACTTATCATAAAATGTAATAACAGAATATATTCTATTTGCACTGAAATCAGGAATACACAAAATGGCCAAATTCAACTTAAGACAACAAAATAAAAACACATGACTACAAAAACGTATACCCACTTAGATTAAAAGAAAGGTTCAATCGATTTGTTATTAAAATGTCGATCAAAACGCTAAGACTCCGCCCCGTGGACATCAACAGTGAATATTGAATTCCCAACTTGATAAAAAAAATCAAATAATATAATAAAGAATATTGGACCAAGTTTAGTACCACACTGAGTGATATCTGTTTGAAATTTTATCATAGTCCTAAACATTTGGCAACTCATTATATTTGCAAAATAATCTAAAATCGAAAAAAACTATCCATGACAACGAATTCCTCTCAAAACTATTGAGGCAATATTTCATGATACATCGAGTAGTTATAGATAAACCGGTATAAAGGATTAAAAGTCATTCAGTATTTGATAGCAAAAAAACAGTAACGTTCTTCATTATTCCTCAAAAATGATCAAATAACAAGAACAGAACGTGAAAGTGAACTGAAAACGTAATGACGGATTTCTAAGTTCAGGAATGACCGCCCCCGTCCGTGCCCCCGTGTCGAGACAACATAATATAGACGCCTACTTGCCGCTACTAATATTTAGCATAAATAGTAATTAATATTTACACGGATTATTTTGGGTACATAGTCATTTTTGTTTTATTCCAAATGAAATAAAAGACGTGATTATGGTTTACTTATTCTGAGAAAGAAACCTCCTACCCTATGCCGTAACACGAGAATTTTGTCTGAGCTACAAGAATACACGATTATTTAACCATCTGAAACAAGAGAATATTTTGTACGAAGTCTTGATAAAAATAGAAATTACTCATTATTTCAACAGGTAAGTAAGGTTTTGATGAATTCCCATGAGTTGAATAATAATTTATATTTTAAATAATGTGTGAATGTTATTATTACTGTTCTAAGTAGGAACGAGTGTATGTTATATAATATGCATAAATTCTTATAGAAATTTTATCCTTTATATCAGTTTAATCCCCGAGTAGGATTATAGATTTAGTTTTTCTGACGATTTTTTATCAATAACTATACTACCTCCGAAATCTAGAACAGATATACTGGCCCGGTAGTAAGAAGTCTTTGTTTAACGGTGGACTTTATGGTTGTAGATGCAATATGTTTATGTAATATAATATCACAGGTACTTAGATTAGTATTGCCAGGTAGTGGTAATTGGCTGGATCTGTATGCTTGCTATAGACGTTATGTTCCTTAAATGTTTTCGTCATCGTATCTGTATTTTATGTACTCTCGTATTTTAAGCGCTCCAAACCCAAGCGGGAAAACGGAGCCCTATTATGAAACACCTCTGTCTATCCGTCCGTATCTCCCCAGTCTCTGGCTCTTAAACACACCAGTAATGGCAGTCACTCATTGGAGTGCAAACCTGAAATTTAGATATTTTGTGTAGAACTTTGACCCAAAGACAAATATTGGACTACAAATTCTATAAAATTAGAAGAGCAATTCTTGGAACCTAAGTTGCGGGCCGCTATAGTTTAGCGATCACATTGAGTAAACAATATAATATTTATATTATCTAAAAATAATATATGCATGGTTACGGGGTTTATCTCAGAATCTAAACTAGTTGAGAATCTCAAATTTCGGTAGATATATTATGAATGTTAACCAATAAATACCTACTGGAAACACCAATTTATAATGTAGATAGTTTTGAAACTGCGATTAAAACCAACAATTTTTACGGTCTGTCTGACGTAATGCGTAAACCTAATCTGACACGCAGTTGGCCAGTTTTTGTCTCAAATAAGGCAAACCGCCGTTATAAACACTTATATACACTCACCTAATGTAATTAATAGGTATATAAATGCATCCACACTAACTTCGTGATATGATTATATACTTACTTCTTGTAATACGTGCGTTCAAGGATATGCCAGTGTTTCGTATCTAGAATAATCTGTGTCCTAGTAGCCTTTACACTTTTGTGATCTATGAAATATACCTACGTGAACATTACTGATGCCCAATCTTCGAATTTATATTATTAGTTACATATCAACTAATATTTGGTTATCTATGCACATAAAGAATTGAACAGGACCGACTGTACAAACTGAAAGGTTGTATTTTGATTCAATGTAATGTAAAATTTTCCTAGTTTAGATTTTAATTTAAATGTATGGGCCGCATCCTGCAATCGAGGTTGATTGGTAATTAGGTATATCGCATAGGTTGTTTTACTAAATGTGTACCCTGTGTACAGTACAACTTATGATCTTCGGTTTACAATACATTAGATCCTTACAATGAAGCAGGACTTCCTGTTGTACTAAACTTTATACATTCTGGGTTATACTCTCAACAAATAGTTCGAATTCTAAATTTTAATAAAAATTAGCATGCGCCAATATTTTCCCTGTCACAATTTCAACCTTCTTTTAAGACCTCTCTCAGCAACCCCGGCGCTGATTCGGATCATATGCGTTGTATTCATATTATAAGCAAACTTCCTACCAAATTTCAAACAGATATGACATGCACGAAAACTGCCTTATTCCTTTGAAAAGTCAATTATGGAGTTCAAATTACAAAATGTAGTTAATATTTTTTGCCTTTGTAGCTGCAAATCAAAGCCCCAAGTCACATCTTATAGCAAGTAATTTTAAGTAGTTGCCGGCGTTCTTTTTGAGGGCCAGTAATTCTAGGTTAGCCTGAACAACATATTCGACCACATCATCACTTACCATCAGGTGAGATACTGGTCAAAGGCCAGAATACAGCTATAAAAAAAGTTCCATAATAATATTTTCTTAGGAGACAGTTATGACGACATCTTTTTTTTTTAACGTATAAAACAATTCTCTGAAAACTATCGTGTGGGTTATTAAATGAAAGGGCTTTTAGAGCCAGTTCTGAAATGTATCTCGACATCACATTTTAGCATTTTCAGTATATTTTGATGTGTTCTCTTAGTCAAGATAAGGTGTAATTTTGTATTGATGGTGTACTAATAGTAGGCTATGTGTAAATTAAGGAAGTCACTTGTGTAGAATTTCTAATTCACTGTGTTTTATAATGCATGAATTAAAGTTTGTTAAACTAGATTTCATTAAAAGAAATAATTGGGTGTAACTCTTTATGTGTAAGTAATAGGTAAAGGGCGACAGTAATGGCGGATATTCTAAAATGTTAGATGAAATAAAATATACAAACAAAACATCAAATGCTTCTTCATTAAGGCGTATAGGGTCGCCAATGGCCTTGAGCATCTGGGCCTAATCGAGCTTACTTTACTCGCGCATCGCCGCATACGTTCCGCGCTCGCTACAAAAATATAATGGTCAAAGAATATGAAGATGCGCGATGCGCTCCGGTAACATGGCACTTTATATGCCTACCGTACGATTCTAGTGAGTATCCGCAATTGCAACTGCGACTGAGATCAGTATGAAAATTTATAGTGTAGGTACCTACCTAGGTTGTTCTGGACGTCTTTATTCCTTTTATTTATTTTTCAATGTCATCTGCCGAGTGACGAAAGTTACTCAGATTTGGCTGAAAATCGATATCTAGGTTATGCTGAGGGTCATTATTCCAAATTTGGAATTTCCTTTCGATGACGTCTGCCAAGTAAAAAAGTTACTCCGATTTGGTTGAAAATCGATATCTAGGTTTTTCTAGACGTCCTCATTCCAAATTGGGATTTTATTTTTCTAAAACGTCTCCCATGTGAAAGATGTTACTCCGATTTGGCTGAAAATTGATTTCTGGACGTCATTATTCTACTTTTGGATTTAATTTTCCAATGACGTTGCTAAGTAAAGATAGATGACGTATCTTTAATACGCTAAGATATATCGGATAAGAGTAAGAAAATTATGATAATTAATCGTTTATTTCAATCTCCTTACAAATGTGATTATAGCCGACGCAGGTTTACTCATTTAAAAACGACGATAAAAAAGGAAGATTTGTATAATGGCGAAAAACATTGTAAAATAAGAATAGGGACGACTGTGTCGTACGCAAAAATACAAAATGGCGAACGTTTGTGCGCCCCACGCCCCTGCCCTAGCCCCTCTGAAATCCGGGCTGGTTTTTAATCCTTATTCAATTGCATAGATAGTACAATCGTATCTGTTAAATATAAATATGCAACTTCCATAAATTACATACACAACAAAAATACTAGTAGCTATTTTTAAGGTAGCCTTGATGCTACCTTAAAAATAGCTACTTCCTTTTAAAGACATTAAAAACTTATAACACATACAGTTATGTGTCGCCTACAGAGATGATCCTCAAAAATAGTAGAATGTTATACAAGGGTTGAAAGGAATCAATCCCCTTACGAGGTATTTAGACATGTTAGTCCTTGAAAAGGAAGCATTTACTATTATATTTTCCCGCCCTTAGGTGGGAAGCAGTCTTCCACCCGCTAGTCGCATCAAACAAACACTACTTTCCGAGTACGAGATATCAGAATGATAATTTCTTGTAGGTCTAAGCAATAATAATATGGTAAATTTATCTACAGCTATATTGTAAAGATTGTTTCCATCGTGAAAAGGTAACCGAGATACTTTCTCATTTATTAGGAGATTTGAATAATTGATTGATAAGTTATCATAATTTTTCTACTTTTATCCTACTGCGGCGTTAGGGAGCTGCTAATCACCCCACGGCCAGCAGGTAGGTAGGTAAACTCAGGGAATAGGTTTGAAAAGTTTATTAGGCCTTATCAGGTTGCACAGCCACACAGTTCTACCTGAAGTTATATAGACCGGAGGGAGACACTGGCCTGATGGTACACGTGATCCAGGTCCCAGATGTGGTGATCTTGGCGTCAGCTGATAGTTTTGGATCTCGGTAGCAAGTGCTCGAAACAAGCGTCCTCAGGTTAAGTCAGTGAAGTGGAATCCTGGAAGGAAGACACCGGCTTAGTGGCTGATATTCCTCAGCCTACTGTTGCTAAGCCGCGCCGACACGATCGTGGTACTATTACCAGCGACTCACATTTTAAAACTCACAGTCTAGCGCGGTAGGGCAGCACAGCTGTTTACGTTCCATAGGTTTTAGTCAGCACCATGAAATATCAATAATAAATAAGAACTCACCCTAGAGGGATTCACGCACTTCACAACAAGTAAATAACAATTAAGATCGGTAGTACGTATTGTATTTTTATTTAGCGCAAGACGAGTGTTCCTTGCCAATTGCATAGACAAATGACTGAACGCCACAGATTAACTCATATTAGTTGGAGAGCTAACTGCGTTCAAGAGATAAGGAATTTGTTTAGCGTTCCTTCATTGGTTTTCGACGATAATACATTTAAACGTACAGAAGCCGTGGGTTCCGCACGTAATTATTTTTAATAATTAGCAATATCAACGTAAGTTTATAATTTTAAGTGGTATGTAAGTTACTTAAAGAATTTAATGAATATATTTTTAGTTTATGAGTTCATCTATTGTTTTATTATAAAAGCTAACGTGGTTTTCACTCATTTTAGGAAATAATACAGGATAACTCACGTGAATCAGTCAGATAGCTCCGACTATATTTTCAACCACATTCGTCGACGTCAACGCGGGCGTCCCGAGCTCTCCTTGAAAAAGACCACCGAATGTGGTTGAAACTATAGTCGGAGCTATCTGACTGATTCACGTGAGTTATCCCGTATTATTGACTAAAATCTATTGTTTTATATTACGAATAATATTATTATTTAAGTAACGGCGTTAGTCACAACGTTACACTACATATCTTACCGTTTTCGAGACACGTCATCTATCTTCACTTGGCGACGTCATTGATAAATAAACTAGATATCAGTTTTTAGCCAAATTGGAGTAACTTGTTTCACTTGGCAGACATCTTCGAAAAATTAATTCCAAATTGGGAATAAGGACCGCTAGAACAACCTAGATACCTATCAATTTTCAGCCAAATTGGAGTAACTTCTTTTACTTGGCAGATGTCATCGAAAAATTGATTCCAAATTTGAAAAAAAGACATCCAGGAAAACCAAGATAAGTATCGATTTGTAGCGAAATCGAAGTAACTTTTTTCACTTGGCCGACGTCATCAGTACTAATATTATAAATGCGAAAGTAACTCTGTCTGTCTGTCTGTCCGTTACGCTTTCACGCCAAAACTAATGGACCAATTTGAATAAAATTTGGTATGGAGATAGTTTGAGACCCGGGAAAAAACATAGGATAGTTTTTATCCGACTGCGCAAAAAGAGGTTCATGTTTTCGCGCGATAACCGAAAAACGCGCGGGCGGAGCCGCGCCCGGAAAGCTAGTTGTTAAATAAATTCTAAATTTGGAATTAAGACGTCTAGAACAACCTAGATATCAATTTTCAGCTAAATCAAAGTCACTTTTTCCACTGGGCAGACGTTATCGTAAAACCAATTCTAAATTTGGAATAATAACGTCTAAAACAACCTAGATATCCATTTTAAGTCAATTATGAGTACTTTTCTTCACATGGCAGACGCCATAGAAAAAAATATTCCAAATTCGGAATAATGACGCACAGCAAAACCTGGATATCGATTTTCAGTCAAATTGGAGGAACTTTTTTCACTTGGCAGACGTCATTGAATAATAAATTCCAAATTCGGAATAAAATCGTCCAGAACTACCTAGATTTTGAATTTCAGCCAAATCGGAGTTACATTCTTCACCTTGCAGATGTCGTCGAAAAATTTATTTCAAATTGGAATAAAGACGTCCAAAAAAACCTTAATAACGATTATTAGCCAAATCGGACCAACTCTTTTACTTGGCAGACGTCATCGAAAAATACATTCCAAATTCGGAATAAAGACGTCCAGAACTACCTAGATTTTGAATTTCATCCAAATCGGAGTAACTTTTTTCACTACGTAGACGATCGAAAAATACATTCCAAATTCGGAATAATGACGCACAGCACAACCTAGATATCGATTTTCAGCCATATCAGACGAACTTTTTTCTCTTGGCAGACATCATCGAAAAATACATTCCAAATTTGGAATAAGAACGTCCAGAAAAACCTAAATATCGATTTTCAGCCAAACCGGGCTGGTTTTGATTTTTAGAATCTTGAATTCGCCATTTTGGTTTTATGACAAGTGTCATTTGACTGCTCTCCCGATTCCCTGTGATAATTGTTCAAATATCCCTTACTGTAACTGTAACAGCCAGATCGTCCACTGCTGAACCCCTTTTAAGAGGGTTTGCCATAATCCCCACCCTTGGCAGGCGTCTTGGGGATCGCAATGTAAGTTGGCAGTTCTTTAGAAGACGGTGCTGCCCACCTTCCAGTAGTTTTCCCTTAGTCGCCTCTTACAGCACCCACGGGATGATATAGAGAGGTGCAAATCTAACCCGGCACCCCACGGAGCTGCCCACCTTCCAGTAGTTTTCCCTTAATCACCTCTTGCGACACCCACGGGATTATATAGGGAGGTGCAATTCTAACCCGGCACCCCATGGGGCAAATCTTCCTTACCTATCTCTTACTATTTTCGAGATACGGTATCCATCTTCACTTGGCAGACGTTATCTTTATGCAGTTTTAATTAACCTATATCAAAACACCTAATACAATTATCAAGAAAAGCTTAGAACTCTCGAAAGATGTATGAAGCCCCATACAAACTCTTAATGTAGTAGAGAACCATTTTGTACCCTACAAACTACTAAAGCCTGAAACTATTTATCATAATATAAAAAAATATATTATCTTTAGTTTACCAGTTATAACATGAAAGCGTTATAGACATTAAGTAATTAATTTTGTACATATAATAAGCACCTAAACCTTTCATTGATCTTATTGATAAGGCCGCCCATTGTAAAGTACCTACAACATGGTCAATTTCAAGTTTTGATTCTTTTCATATGTAATACAATTCAAATAAAATTTGTTTACCAAGTACCAATAATAAAGCGCATACTTCACGTCGCAATCAAGTTGACCCTCTGCAGCGAGCGAATCATTGCACGCACACAGCTGCGAATCTCGCGTGTCAATGCACTAATATAAAGACAAGATCGTTGTCAGTCGAAAGCGCGAGCGGAGCTACGAGGGACACAACCTCCCCGTGCCAACGCTTGCGCAACACTGCCGCCCGCGTCCGCGCAGAGCACCTCGGAACCGCTAGCGTTCTGAATCTGAATAGTTCGACATTTTCTTAGGAAAATATCAATGGATTTACAAATGCTATGTTGTAATTGTAGTATATCTATCTAGAAATTTTTTGGTACAATTTATTTTTCAAAAATCGTAGCCGTTTAGAAGGAGTTCGCAATATAAGTCAAGAAATAGTATGTAGTTAGATTTTTTTTAAGGCAAAAGAAATAGTAATACCGTAAAATCATATGTTGCAAATGTTGTACTTGAATTCATCTATAAAATATTTTTTTTTCAAATCTTCTACTTCAGCGGTTACGGAGGAGTTCGCTTTAGAAAGTACGAATTTGACGTACCCAAGGGCCTTAATATATTACGCGATTTATAGTTTACATATAGTTTAAGAAACGTCGCGTCTACGTCATCGTCGCTTGCTTGATGGCACGGGTCTAGTAATCATTATTTTAACGACTGTTTTCAATCTATACGCTATTTATTTAAATATAGAGATACATTGTTGCTATTCTCTGGACATCTATATCACATTCTAGTGACAAAAATAATTATCTATTTTATTATTATCTAGTTAATAACAGCTGATTAGTTACTTCGAGGTAAATCGTGTACAAATGGGTATTATGTAAAATGTTATAATATAGTTAAAATGTTGTACCAAACTGACAAAAAAGTTCGCATTACTAAAGCCAACTCCAGTGTTTTTGCTCTCAAGTCTTGCAGCGGCATGGCGAATGTTGGCCGTCTAAATTGCATAGATTACCTCGCATAGTCGCGTAATAGGAGATTGTTTTACAAGGGTCGAAAGGAATCAATTCCCATACGAGGTATTTAGATTGCAATACCTGAGTAAGAATTTATGACTTTCACCCGTTTTAACACTACTTTTTTTACTCTATTTTCGAAAAAAGTATAAGAATAGTAAAACAACATTTTTTTATTGTTACTAAAAACATGAGTTATGACTATTGAAAATTAATTGGGATATTTAATAACAATTTGTAGATTTAAAGTGAATTTTTTGTTGGAATATTTACGGGTTGCTATAGTCCGAGTAGAAATTGCCGATATTCTACATTCAAATTCCTTGAAATAAGTCATCAGTGTGCTTACAGCTTAAACGTAATAACTAATAATAAGCAACAGAAGTAAGCCTCTAAAGATAGCAAACTTGAAAATATTTGGGAGAGCAGGGCAATCTATGGTTCGTGTCACCTAGTTGTTAGTGATCACCATCGCCCACGAATTTCCAGAATACCAGAGCTCGTGAGAATACGTTGACGTCCTTTAAGGTGGGAATATGCTCTCTTCTTGACGGCTCCTAAGTCATATCGGTTTGGAAACACATCACATGGTAGCTGGTTCCACATTATGGCAGTGCCAGGCAGAAAATGCCGTGAGAATCGTAGAGTTGTAGACTTGTGATAGCAAAATTGAACGGCGCTCGATATGTCAAGTCATCGACAAGTACTTCGATACATGTAGCGGTGGCAAGAGGAGTGTCGTCAAGGGGGGGTGGTTTAGCGGTAAGCGCACAAACTTGTGTCTTCGTAGGGTGAAATTGGAGTAAGTTCAGTCGGCTCTACTTGAGACATTTGACCACAGCATCTCTACTTGTTTCATCGAGACATGTTTGTTCAGACTCTAGACAACGCTTTCCAGAGAAATATTATAACGGCGGTATATGTCTCCAGTATTATTATCCGTCTAGCAATTAATTTAGCTGAGCTGCAAAATATCATTGACGTTATAAAGAGAGTCGGAACTAGCACACAGCCTTGAGCAACACCAGCATCAACCGGTTTTAAGTCAGAGTCTGCCAAAAAGATCTAACCGTACAATTTCTCGGGTAGCCCATAGGAAGAAAGCTTAGACAGAAGCGCTTCATGCGACACCAGATCAAAGGCCTTTGCTTGGACTCCACCACCTTCACCCATCAATGCGTAAAGTATACTAGAAGATTACCAGCTGAGCGATAGTGACAAAAACCGCACTGATGATAGCTAATGAACTGGTGCTCATTTAGATACTACAAGAGCTGATTGTTGACGATGAAGGAGTTCCATTATCTTGGAGATAAAAGACGTAGGCCATAGGTTTCGGACAACGCTTGATGTCTAGTCGAGCCGGAAAAGCACGTTAGAACCGGTGTCAACACAGGAACACATCCGCTGCGCTATCGGAGGGATGGCATACGGGCCATTCGTTTTATGAATATCCAAGGAGAACAGTGCTTTACATATAATGCTGCATATTTAACCGGAAAATTTTGTCCGGCAAAGAAGTACAGCATTGCTGTCAAGGTTCTAAGTCGCGGCTTGCTTAACCACCTTGGTGATACAAAGTCGCGCTTGACGCAGAGAGAGAGCCCAGAAGTTAGACCTTTACGGTGTGGGCCAGTGTGTCACCTCCCTTTGCAGGGGCGATAGAGATGACTTATAAAAATTTCCTTGGAGAGTCTTGGGCAAGAGACCAGAACGCACGTGTTCCCGAATGAATGCGGGCTTATCTCACGCCAATAATGTCGATATCGCTTTAAAAGTTTTATCGCTTAAGCGAAAGCTGGTACCCTCCTGGAGTTAAAACAGAGATACAGCGTGACAATACTACTAAGGAAATTTCGGGTAGACCATCCCTTTTAACTGAACATAAATAACATTCCATTCATTAGGGTCGTCAAGACCTACACAACAACATAGGTTATGTCTCTTAAAAGTAATAGTAAGTTTAATTTATAATATGTCGTCTAAAATCTAACCTAATTAAAGTATTTTCTCAAACATGCTTGGAAATGTGAGCATTATTTTGACAACCTTCTTCAAGATAAATCGAAATTGCTGTATTGGCCAAATAAATGCGCGCAGCGGCCGGCATAAAATGTATGAAAATCTATATCTGTCGTGTCTAGCGACCAAATAAATTGCAAAGTAAACTCATATCTGTCGTGTAATTTAAAAATGGAACGATCTTTTACTTCTTAGCATGCCAACCAAGGAGGTAACTTATGCTGGTTTTTTTTTTGATCTCGATCTGGCTTGCAAATAAAACGCTGTTTATTGAAAAAAATAACAAATGAACACTTTAACGCGTCAATTTTATTGTTGTTCGTTGATAGTCATTGATTTTGAAAAGTAATTGTTTCGACAAAATGAGTTCAAGTGAAGACAATGAGTGCGATGAACTTAATTCAACGCCACCTGAAATTCTTCACCTCTTTGGAATTATCCCAAACCAACATAATCCCCGGAAAGTCCACTTTAAAATTCATAAATTGTACATTTAACAACTGTATCTTCAAATTTATATTTGATTCTACCTTCAGGAACTACTTTGTTTTAATTTCGCGCATTATTTGAGAAAAGCACTATACAAGCCTTGGCCACAAATAGGCATTGATGGACTTACGTATATGTGCCTTGGCTTCGCCTCGGCCCACATTTACACGTTCGTCCATCAATGCCTCCTTTGCTGACCGCTGCAGTAATTGTACTATTACAAAATAATAATTTCAAAACATTTTCAATTCAATTAGGGTATGATTATGAAAAAATCGTCTGGACATAGCAATTTCAATTTCAAAACCGATTGAATTACATAATATGAAACATTACTATGTGCGGTAAATAAAGCTATTTTTTTGCAGAATGGTCTTCGCGACAGTATACAAATTGATTGGTTGATTACCCTTCATTGGGAACATACCTACTCGTAGCAAGTGACGTCAATCTTTAGTATGCTGATGTTCTCGTGTAGAATGATGATATATACATAAGTAGACTAGACAGCCGAAAGGACCTACATTTTCAATTCGTTTATGTTTCAAATATAAGACTATTTGAAAAATAAACGAATTGCAAATGTTTCCTACAATATATTTATATTAGTCCTCGTTATGTACAAATTATTTTTTAAGGTATGCAGATCCATATTTATTATTTTTTCTTGACTATCACGTGAATAATCCTAACTTTTTTGTTTCACATGCAGTACACCCAGGTTAAACCATATTAAATTGCGTCCCAAATACAATAGTTATAAAATCTGAAGCTCAATCTGTATCCGAATCTCAAATATATTACATACTTTGTTTGTCTGATGTATTTGGTGTGTGCGTACTCCCAGCGGCAACATGTTGAAATACATGATTTGAGCTTAGCAGATATTTAGTGTATGAACTGGTGTAAATGTGTATGGTAGTTTTAAATTTGTGTGTCCAGCCATTCATAAGATACTTGCGAAACGCACACGTATTTGGTTAAAGATATATCCTGTTTAGTTGCCGGCGTACGAGCTCAATATCGATGAAAAATCAAATCGGTGCATGGGATTTTTGGCTGTTTAATACATACCCGTATGTACTTGAGGTCTTAACAATTGTCTTTGACCCGCAGTTTAAAAAATTACCATAAATATCCTCATGAGGAACACGCATCCTCGAGACTTCTAGTATGGCGGATATTCGTGAGCGACAGTGATCACTTCAAAAGCTCCTTTGCCCTCCTATTACATAAAAAAATCAGCGGAGTTATGACGTCATCGTCAAAAATAATAATTTTACTTAGACCTTTCCTGTTTCCGCATGTATTTCGAAATGTACCACATATGTAACTAACATATGTGGTACATTATTGACACTATTGATGTATTAGGTAATATCCTCATCCTGATAGCAATTGAGAAAATGTAATTTAGTATATTTATGATTTTATTCAATATTGAAAAGTAAGAGTTCCTAATAAACTACAGTATTTAAGAGACTTATAAAGCAGTTTTTATTTCGATAGTTTTGTTCATTGGCATTATGTAAGTGCAAAACGATAGCAAAATGGTAATCTCTTCTTTACCCATGTGCACTAGAACGTTTCGTGAGGAAGAACAGGACAAAGGATTCGAATATAGCCTAAACCCACTTTCCCCTTTCATTTTCCAGTGCGATGTCTGACACTTAGCAATTTCAACTATCTTAAGTTTCAAAAAATACTGAACTTTATTAAACTGTCCCATTGTAACAATAAAAATACAACGTCATTCCGACCTGTGCCGCCACGCCGAGCACACCTGTCTACAGCTCCGCCAGTATCTCCCAGTGAGACCGCAATAGTCCCCGCACTATTGCCGTCTCACTCGGGTCATCGTTCCGACGATAGTTGCAGACCAGTGCCTTGGAATACGCAGTCCTGACGAAGTTTTTGTTTTGTGTGCAGAAGCTGAGCAGCCGCCGAACGCCGAGCAACGCGAGCTACGAGCTCGCCGTGCCGTCGCGCAGAGGCGCTCTAAGACGTCTGGCATTACCACCTACCCAGTCCCTTGTTTCGGACGAACAACATCATATCGGGCTGGTGGTCTTGCTTCGACCGCACTTTTCGGTGCGCATTTCACCACTTTACTATCCGACACAACATAGTAACAGTCGCGTAACAACACACTTTGTGCTGTTAAGCGACGTCGTTCAGGCGTGGGGTAGCGTCAGCCAAACCCGTCTGAACGATCAAATCCGCCATTTGCTGCGGTCGCAGTGTGACACCCTACGGTGACAACGGCCACTGTTGTTGTTTTGGTTTAACCTTGCACCGTGGCCTTTCCCGCTTCACGGGTCAGCCGAAGCAAGCTGGGCTCCGGGATTCTGGCCTTGGGGTCACCCCTAGTCAAACCCGGAGTAGCGCTTAGGAGCACCCCTCTCCGCCGAGAAAAAAGCTCGGAGAGGGTACACAACTAGGGCACACCATAGGTACTCACTCCCTCTCACACAAGTGAGCTCACGAGTTGCGAGAGGGAGACAGAACCCGTTAGGCCATCCTGAGTATTCCCCTCAGGATGCAACGTCCCTCTAACGGTGAGGTGGAGGTCCTTCAGACCTTCGCCCTCCGCTACCCCGAACTCTACGCTGATCATCAGCAATCGCTTAACGATGCAGAGAGTGCCCGCCTCACGGACACTCTCATCGCTCCCTCCGGAATTCCAATTCCGGAGGCCATCGTCCCTCCTCTGACCCGGTCCTTCTCAGAGGACAGCCCGACTTCGCCCGCTCCGGGCCCTGACAACAGACGCACGGTGGCAGCCCCTCCCCGTGAGAGGTCTCGCTCGCGCTCACCGATCGGGAGGCCAGCGAGCACCCGTCCCTCCATCGCCGTTGTCGAGCCCACTTCGGACTCCGAAGCGGAGATGGAGGTAGATCCGAGTCGCGCCTTACGCACTGACTCGGACTCAGATAACGACGGCTACACCGTCGTAGATAGAAAGCGCAAGCGTGCTCCTAAAGCCGCTAGTTGCGCAACTTCCGCCCCTCCCGCCAAGGCACCCGCTAAGGCCCCCGCCTCCGGCAAGAAGCCGACCCCCGCCCCGCGCCCCGCGTCTCCTCCCTCCGCTCCGGCCACCACTGCCGCGTCCCCTCAGGACGCGAGCGCGCGCCGCGAAAAACCGCCTCCGCCCCTGTTCATTCAGGACAAAACCAAATGGGACATGCTGTCCCGTTTAGTTTCGGATCGTGGGATCCACTATACTAATGCCCGCTCCACGCAGCAGGGCATTAAAGTCCAAGTTTCCACCATTAGCGACCACAGAGCGCTAACTAAACTCCTCCGCCACGAGAGCATAAGTTTTCACACTTATGCGCTCGAAGAGGAGAAAGTCCTCCGAGTGGTCATCCGCGGTGTGCCCAAGGAGGTACATACCGATTCGGTATGTGCCGACCTGAAGGCACAAGACTTCCCCGTACATGCAGTTCACCGCATGTACAGCGGGAAGGACCGCAGCCCCTACGATCTAGTACTCGTAGTACTAGATCGTACTCCTGAAGGCAAGGCCATTTTTAATTTAAAAAAGGTCTGTGGCCTCTCAGGACTCGATGTCCAAGCCCCATACAAGAATGGGAGTCCCTCGCAGTGCCATAACTGCCAACTATACGGGCACGCCTCCCGTTTCTGCTTCGCTCGCGCTAGGTGCGTTAAGTGCCTAGGCGATCACGCGACAGCAGCGTGCACTCGCACCCGTGATTCGCCGGACCCACCCAGCTGTGTTTTATGCGGTGCTCAAGGGCATACCGCGAATTACCGAGGCTGCCCTAAAGCACCACGAGTGAACCACAGGGTGGCAAGGCATAGGCCGACCCGTCCCTCTTACGACCGTTACCAACGGGTAAGCCCTAAATTAACGGTAGTACCTGCCTCACAGGTAATACCCGCGCCGCTCCCAGCCCGTAACGCATGGTCTAAACCACCCAGTATGGTTAAGACCGTCGCTACCGCCCGCGCCCCGGCCCGCGCGCCCGCACCCGCGCCCGCACCCGCACCCGCCCGCGCCGCGGCCCCTGCCCGCGCACCGGCCCCGGCTCGCCCCGCGCTCCCGGCACCCGTCGCCAACACCATTCGCGCGCCTCCCCGCGCCGCTTCCCGGCCACAAGCTCCACCTATGCCATTGATGGCTGCCCCTCTTCAAGAGGCAATCAACCTAGTCAGCGATCTGGCTATGTCGGTTGACATCAATGAGGTACAAGAGCTATTCCACAAGATGCAATACGCTCAATCCCCAGCGGACGTGATCCAATACACACTGGAACACGCGAATTTACTTAGCGCCCTTAAGCGCTTCGTTCCCCAGGCCCCTCCCCAGTACAACCACTATGGGTAGTACAACCGAACGCACGAAACCGTACTCAGTTTCGTTAGCGTCATTTAACGCTGACGGCCTCTTCAGACAACGTGACCTCGTCCACGACTTTTGTTGTACCCACCTTATCGATATCATATGCGTGCAGGAAACCTTTCTAAAACCGGGGAAGGCGAACCCTAGGTTTGCCAATTACAGAACGGTACGTGATGATAGAGTGAACTCCCGTGGGGGAGGCACTCTTATCTATTACAAAAGGTCCCTGCACTGCATTCCCCTACCTACCCCAACTCTTGTTAATATGGAAGCATCTTGTTGCCTCCTAGCTATGACTGGTCATCAACCTATAGTCATAGCATCCTGTTACCAAGCTTGCAAAAAGCCGATCGTCCGAGCTGACTTAGTAGCCCTATTCTCATTAGGAAGCGCCGTCATTCTGATTGGCGACTTCAACAGTAAGCACATCCTATGGAATTGTAACGTCAACAATCCCAGAGGTATTGCACTTGAAAACCTAATCGCAGAACTTAACTTTGACATAATTGCGCCCACTGAGCCCACTCACTACCCTTATATGGAAGACCACCGATCTGACTTGCTTGACATGGCACTATTCAGAGGCGTAACACTCCGGTTACGCTCCATAGAAGTGGTTCACGAGCTTCACTCTGACCACCGACCCATTATACTGCGACTAGGTCCCGACCCAACGACTGACCTCCCCCGCCCCACTAAGACGATAGTGAACTGGAAGCAAGTAGGCGATGCCCTAAAGGCTATCAGTTCACCGGACCTAGACAAGATCCCTGACGACATCCTGACAAAAGATGACGTAACCCTTGCGATCGATTCGTTCACCAATCACCTCTCCACCGTAGTAGGTGCATCCGCGAAGGAGGTCATAGTGCCGGACGACCGGCGCCTTGTCATTCCAGCGGATGTGAGACGATTGGTGACGGAGAGTAAAGCAGTGACCCGACATTACGACTCTTACCCCAGTAAAGAGAACAAAACTAAGAAACGCCACTTTGAACGCATGGTTCAAAGTCGCATGTCTGAGTTGCGTGATCAACAATGGGGCGATAAACTTTCAAACCTCGTGCCAAGCCACCATGCTTATTGGAACTTGGCGCGAAGTATGAAAGGTAGTAACCATAACGACATGCCTCCCTTATACAGACCAGTCCCACTAGTCCCAGCGTTCTTTGACGAAGACAAAGCTGAGTGCCTAGCTGATAGCCTAGAGGCTCAGTGTTCCCCTAACGTAGATCACGTTGACCAAGCTCACCTCGATTCGGTGGATGCTGAAGTCGAACGTAAAAGCTCTGTGGTCACCTCTGAACTCCCACCTGCCACCTTAGCGACTTACGCTGAGGTGGCGAGACTGATCAAGGCCCTCCGACCGCGCAAATCCCCCGGTGCCGATGGCATCTCCAACAGGGTTCTTAAAACCCTCTCTCCTCCTCTCATCCATCTCCTAGTCAGCATCTTCAATGCTGCTATGAGCCACTGCTTATTCCCAGACACCTGGAAATGTGCAACTGTCATTGGCATTCACAAACCAGGCAAAAGCTCATCTGACCCCACCAGTTACCGCCCAATCAGCCTCCTCAGTGCCTTAGGCAAACTTTACGAGCGGTTACTTGCAAACCGCCTCCAGTCCCATGCTAAGGAACACCACCTTATCCCAGATGAGCAGTTTGGCTTCAGACCCGGACACTCATGCGTCCAACAGGTGCACCGCCTCACGGAGCACATCATTGAGGGCTTTAACAAGTACCCCAAACCCCAGACCACGCTAGCAGTCTTCCTCGACGTGGCGAAAGCTTTTGACAAAGTCTGGCACAATGGCTTGATTTACAAGCTATACCAACTTGGCGTGCCAGAACGTCTTGTGCTCATCCTACAAGACTTCCTTAAAGCCAGAAGCTTTCGCTATCGCGTGGAAGGCACCCTCTCCTCCCCCCACCCAGTCAGAGCCGGAGTCCCTCAGGGCTCCGTGCTATCACCCATTCTCTTCGCGCTGTATACCAGCGACATCCCACGCTCTCAGCCAGACGTCCTATTGGCCCAATACGCGGATGATACCGCTATTTATACCACTGGGTGGCGTATCAGCAGAAAGTCCATTTTCGCCCTCCAACGGGCCATCACCGAGATCGGTGACTGGTTCCGTAAATGGCGCATCGCGGTCAACCCAGTTAAAAGTGCAGCTATGTACTTTACTGAGAAGACTCGCCCCCGTTACCCGCAACCTTTAACTTTGTTTGACCAACCCATCCCCTGGGTTAGTAAAACAAAATATCTCGGAGTCACCCTTGATCGGAATCTCACCTTTAGCGATCATATAACAACCGTCCGAAACAGAGCGGCCTTTGTAATGGGTCGCCTTGGTCCCCTGATTCGCAAAGAGAGTAAAATGTCTCTTAGTAATAAGAAGACACTTTACACTGCCTGCATCCGCCCCATCATGACTTACGCATCAGTAGTGTTTAGTCATGCTAGTGAGGCCCATCTCCACAAGCTTCAAGTCATTCAAAATCGTTTTCTTCGTAGTGCAACCGGCGCTCCGTGGTATGTCCGGAACACCGAGTTGCACTGCGACCTAAACCTTCCCTCTTTAGCGCAGTTCAATAAGGACTGCGCTCGCCGATACTTTGATCGAGCGCCCCACCACTCGAACCCATTGGTTGTCCAGGCATCGAACTACTCGACCGCCTCTTCTATCCCATTTTTCAAACCCCCCCGTCGCCGACCACGGCAGGTATTAGACGACCCGGATGACCCCATCGCAGTCATTACATTGGCAGCTTTAGCGTTATCCGCAAGTCGTCGAGGTAAAATCCCCAGGTGTGAGGTAATTAGAGGTCACACAATCAAACACCGAGCTCGCCGGCGAGCTCGAGGCAAAAACAAGGTCACGATAAATTGCTCTCCAAATAGTCAAAGAGTTTTATTCAGTAGGGCCCAATTGTGCAACACTGCAGTTGCACAGAGGCATTTTGCTCCGATCCCCCCCATGTCTCTCGACAGTGAGACAAGCCGAGGTCCGAACCACAGTGGTGCCCTTGAGCTCGCTGTCAACCCCTCCTATAATAGCGGTACGTTTTCGGCGTCCGCAGGAGACGGAGGTAGAAGGCGCTTTTCGCCTTCTACGCCCGTCTCGGGAGAAGTGCCTTCGGCACTTCTCCCTCCCGGGCTATTGTAGGGCCAGGCCCTCGCCCAAAACCCGGTGGAGCTGGACGACCGCACAGGCGGTAGCCAGCATCTATGTCCTCCCTAAAAAAAAAAAAAAAAAAAAAAAAAACAATAAAAATAAGTTATTTTTAATGTTCTAATTTCAAATACTTCCATGTAGGGTAGATAGATGTGAGGGTATTACGTATCATGTATATACGAATATTTTATAAAAATTAATTCAGCTTATCGTATTTGGAGGAGCTCGAAATTGGTGTGTTTTAAAAACGGTCTTTTTATGCAGTGGTTGAAATTTAATGAAGAATTAATATATTTTATAATTGGAGCGCCAAAAGCCCTTTCATCCGATACCCCTCACGCGAAAGGTAACAAAACGATTTATTCATCCAAAAAAGATCACTTCTCAATCCAGCTCGCAAGGGAAATAAGAACTGCGGGTTAAAGTGATCACAATTATTGACCAAATTAGACCACAATTACATGAAATAAAAACGGCTATCGCTGGATAACAAACATGGATTTGTGGATTGTTTTTGCGTTCACCTAATTACTGGTTACTTCAGTAACCGCGTGGCTAATATTCACACATACCCTTACCTAAACATTTTCAAAGATTGCTCATGAAAGGTATGTATCGAATGTTTTTATATATACATAGACAAAAGCCGACAATTAGCAAAAATTAAAAACAAAAATGTCTCTTCAACGCAGCCACTGTGAACGAGGACGTATTGCAAATCCTTTGTTCCTCAGATATTCTGGTTGCACATCCGAAACGTTCTGTGGTTGCACAATAGCAACCTTCACGGTGGAAAATAAGAAACGCGCGCCCACACGTGCCCACACTACGAGCTGATCCCACCGCAATAGGTACCTTTATTATTTAACCAACACTCCAATATTACGGATCTCTAAAGATTCTTAGAAATTGTTAAATGCTGTACGATTGGTAATTTAAATGACTAACAGCATTACCTAAATCCTTTGAGAGAGGCAATTAAAAAATATAAATAGAAACTTAGTGACTTGCAACATTCACAATCATGTATATTGTTACATATTAATATTGTTTTATTGACAGGAGAAATTACGCTTCCCTCTTTTATACATTTTATTAACACCGGTTTCGTAGTATTCTAATGAAGTACCTAATAGAATGAGTGCTATCACTTGTCGCATACATCAACGATCGATAATGTTTTGCCACAACTTCTACCTACTTACCTAACGTAGTATGTGTGTACAATACGGATCAATACGATATCGGGCTCACCAGGTCACGATTGTCATAACTTCTTTAAATTATTGTTAGCTTAGTTCCCAGTAGCAGTAGTTGAAGTTAAAAAAATATGAGGAGCTATAGCTAAGTATTCAAAGTACTCTTTGATATACCTGAGTTCTAGGTACCTACTGATTTGTAAATGCCCACGTTTAAAGACGTTTGAAGAAAAATGCATCTATTGTAAAAAAAAAACTGATGTTTGGAAAAGTGGGCCGCGCTCTTTCAACAAGTTTTAATCTGTAATTTCTATAATTATTACATTACTTATTTTGTTTATATAATTTTTAAAACAACATATACGATAAATCCATGAGCATCATAGATAATGATAACAATTGATTTTCATTCATAAATGGACTATATTGGATTCGCGTGATACGGATTAAAGATATATTTTTTATTAAAGATATATTTTCACAGCATGGCCCGAAGGATGCTGCGTCATGCTGTAGCACGTCGTGGCATCCCGTAAAGTTCCACCAATCGAGCGCTATCCTAAAGTTGATGATGTCGTTATGATTGATTGGCATAAATTTCTTGCTGAAGATGAAGAGAGACACGTACAAACTGCTAAGTTGAAGTTATAATATATAGTAAGTATTATATCCTATTTGCACGATACTCGCATGTTCTTTCACATTACAAAAGCATATTGGCCTTTAGAACTGATAAAACACATTTAATGGTAGAATCCCAATGCTTACCTATATATGCTAATATGCCGAAATATATATAAAAATATGAACACCGAAACCGCTACTTTGCCGCTAAGTTGAGTCTATTTCAGTAATCGAATAAATCTAATCAATATATTTTTTGTAACTGAAAGCTGTAGCCTCTTAAGAAACGGATATTGGTTATGCAAAACCTTACAATATATGCAACCAAAAACTAAAAGTACAGCGCACTTAAATAAGTAAGTACATACAGAATTATAATGTATAAAAGTATTGTCAGAAGAAACTTTCATAATAACCTATTGGGTAATTCAATTTTTATATGATCACAAAATAGAGTAAAGGTAAATCACAGTAAAAGATTTTCTGTATCAAGGCTGGTCCAATTTACGTCATATGTGAAGTAAAGAAATAAACAAATAAAAATAATTTTATAGAAAATGGTTCAGAAATTCGATCGAAAGTTATCGTCGAGTAAACAAACTGTGTGTACAAGTTGTCAGAAAAACATCATAGCAATGAATGGACGATTAGTTTTTTTAAAATATAATGTAGGAGATATACTGCTATATCTAAACTGCTACTTACAATATAACATTCGGAGTACACCTAAAGGATTAGATAAATCGTAGTATCTAATCTTATAAGATAAGATATGACGATTTATCTAATATAAATTTAAAAAATTAAATATAACCAAAAGTAAATTACAATTCATTGTTCAGGTAAAAAAGTTGAAATGTGAAAATGCAATGGACTCAATACTTGAATTACATAATTAGTAGAGATGAGCCGACTTTAATGTTACAAATTCACAAATAACACAAAACAACTAAAACACTGCCAGTTAAAGTGCATGTTAAACGTACCGGCTGCAGGGTAGCCGCGGACGGCGGCGCTGAGTACTCGGTTCCATTGTGAGCTTTCACACACGCACACATCCCAGCAGTAGAATCCGATTGCCAACAGGAATACAATCACGCACATCATTTATAAGATAAATCACGAACAATTTAAATAATTGAAGTCTGACTTTTACATCGAGGACTTACATTACGCTGACTCGCCGCGACGCGCCGTTCCGACAGAAAAGGAAAATTTCAAAATTCATTCAATTAATAGGACGAGAAAAAATGTGGAGCATTATTTTAAATGTGGTACCTAATTAATCCTGAGACTTTCAAGCATCCGATGAGAGATTTTCATGTATCTAATTCAGATTTTCATAATCGTATTTAAAGATTAATCGATTTTCTTTACAGTAATTGCATTATATAAATCCATGCGCATCATAGATAATGATAACAATTTAGTTTCATTCATAAATCCCCGTATTTGTGTGCGTGTGAAACTTACAGGTTAAGTTACACAAGCGAAAAACCCTCGTGAAATTTTTCAGATCAGATCAGCTTTCCTGGAACTAAAATTAAAAATTAGACAAAGGCCCAATTTGACGCATTTTTTTTAGAATATATGATCTAGGTAATTTTGTAAGATTCCTTTTTATTTGCCGAGTAAGTCTTACCTACTCGTAAAGCCGGACTCTTTTTCTCTACTTGTTGGTGTGTCAGCTATCGTGTCTCCTTTACTCACCTTGTACTAAATCAAATCATTATTTTAAATAAAAGAATGAGACTTCATTAGTCATATTTGATAAAAACTGATCAAGAATAACCACAAACCGTCTTATATGTATCTTACTCAATAATTCTGTTTATTTATACTTAAACTTAAACATCATACCTGATTAGCAATGTACATAGTTTTTATTCGATGTGTATAAATCAATGGAAATAACAAAACAAGAAAGTGTATGCCGATAACAAAATTTTATTTATACAAAGATATCGTATTTATATAATTTATCTTATCAGCGAAAGTGTGTAAATTAGGCCAAGGCTAACTGTATTGAAGCCATTGTAGGCAGTGCTATTGTTTGTAAAAAATAAATAATATTTTTATTTAAGATTGTACTACGGTTATAATTTAAATCTTATTATAAATCCGATATATATTTAATGTGATGTGGTATATATATTTAATATATACCACAAGCAAAAATATTGACTGTAGACTCAGTAGTACAATTCTAGTTACAGCATATTTGTGTGCCGCTTTTGTACAAAAGATGTCTTGTACTTAGATAATTAAAAAAAAACCTGCCTATTTCGAGTCAGACCTCGCCCTATCAGGGCCGGCGCTGACTGATGGCCCAGCATTCTTCCTTCTTCTCAATCAAGTTATTTTTTTCAACTTATTACAATTAATTTTGAATTGATAATACTTTATTTAGATAAAATGAGACTGTAGCTATTATTGTCGTGCCCCGGAATGCCGCAAGATGCCGCGGCAAGTCATTGCACGAGAAATATTGTAGAAATATACATATTCACTTATATATATATATATACACATTACACAAAATCATAACAACTCTTGCTTTATTATTATTAAAATTCAGGTTCTGGAAGGTAACCCCCGACATGGTATCCGAAATAAAATTTAGCTTCAGGAGATCTGTTTCAAACCTAAAATACTGTTCGCGAGATATATAGGCAAAGGTAAGGTTTTGTGTTAAAATTTAGTTTAAATAATTAACACAAAATATTAACTATATAATAAATAGTAACTATATAGAAAAATATATATTCGTTTATTATCTGAATCAATCAATGGGTGAGTTCAGATATAGGTAAGGCCACAAAATGAGCTGAAATTTTCAAGCTGTAATCTCTAATGATATTCAGCTTTCAAGTTGCTAATTAAGTCCTTTTTAAGTTTTTTAAAATTAATATAAACGTAAATATATTAAAATTACTATTTTATTTTTATGTTTGTAGTATATATTGTAGTTCCAAGGCAAAACTGTAATAAGGATTTAGAATATATATAGTAGCTACCAAAAGGTCAAAGATTTAGGCAAACTTTTATAGATTCTGCTGTACTATTAACGACATACAATTTTATAAATGTTGGTAATATGTATAATTGCAAATGCGTTTATATTAATTAAACAAATACCCAAATAAACTATAATCGAAAAATATCTGCACTTGCAGTTACTTCGGTAGCAAATACACACTGACTCGCCCTCTTAATTTTTTTTCTAACACTATCATTAATAATATGTCGATATCAGACCGCGAAAGCCGTGTCGTAACAACAAGTCAAATAAAAAATTTAACAAAAAAAACTGAATAATTTTGTTCTTTTTATGATATCTTGAAGCGATTCTAGAATATTTAGAATCTTTTTGTTTCAGTGGGCTAAGGTTATACCACGAATCCAAACTTATATCTCAGCTTCGTATTTTTGAAAAACTTAGGTACCTTCTATGTTTAATCATATAATAAAATCTCAGTACAAAATAGATTTAACATTGTTAGCACAGCGTACTCGTAGTCTTTTGAAAGTAATAAGTAAGAGTCCTTAGCAATTAATTAAATAACCTTTGCTTAGTCACAGATGGTATAGAGTAAAAATATCACATGACGTATACGCTTAGGCACCAGTTCTATTTTTACATTACCTTACCATTTTTCCATTTATAAATAAATACGTAATGAGTAAGTTTTTTATTATAAAATCAGCTGCAGTCTCTCAAACAGGACCTTGGTGAGACGGGAGAAGGGGGGACTTGGCGGGTTGCGGGGGTTGCGGGAAGAGGCGAGGGAGGAGGCATGGTCGCAGATGACGCGCGCCCTACTGGCACACTGACACACTTACCCAGTGACAGTGGTACTGCTTTTGGTCCGTCGAGGTCGACACGATGCGTTCTATCTACCTACTATGCTAAGATTATATGTCTACATGTATGTACACAACATAATAGACGACAACAAATACCTATATCATTTGCTTATCAAAGTTTAAAGGCATCTCTGTTTATTTTTTGTCATTAAAGAAAGGTAGAAATATGGTTACAAAATCGTTATTGTGATTTAGTTGAAAACATTGTAAATGCACACTTAATGTGAATGACAGTGAACTGCATGTAACTGCTATTTCCATTGAATTTTTGTAATCCTACATCACCGGTTAACCTAGATAGATGTATGCATTCTAATACTTCTAATGTATGTACAAGCAACGACGATAGGTAGGTACCTTCTAGAAATATTTCTGACAAGGACGTTAAATGTTATTTATACCCCGTTCGTAACTTTAATTCGAATAAGCACAACAACGTGACGTTACAGAGGAATGACCTACTTTTGATTCTCAGTATTGTTATTTAAAGTTACTTATGAGTGTTTCAAAACTGTATAATCTAATCACAACGCACAATGTACCTACTTGTAAAGATATTAAAATCACTCAAACTACACACGGGAGTATATTTATGTACAACTGTTGTCTATCTTGTGCATTTACAAAATAACAACAGGTCTATGATATTAACAAAACATGGCCAAAATGCTGCTTCTTTTTAAGAACTCTATAGGCTTTAGTAAACTACATAGACTATGATATATTATCGTCATAATTTTAGTGTTTTATTATAATATGATATAATTAATAACTATTCATTAAAAATATGAATGAATACATAGAAAAAACGTTATTTAATATGTATAAAAATTGGCCAACCACGAGTCACACTCGCGTGAAAGAGGGTCCCGTACATTACTTACCTAGGTATTTTAATTATATATGTATTATTATTATAATATATATTTTTGCTATAAATTATTATAGCCAATATTATATTAAATTAACGTTTACTACGTAGTGTTGTGCATCGAAATATGTAGCTGGTCGTGAATAAATTATTAGATATTTTGTTTAATTTTTGAGACTTCTCGTGTCTCGCTAATTATTGCCAAAATGTTGACTATACGTTGATTTACAACTAAGCTTAACTTCTGTTATTGGGTCACCAAGAACGTAATTACCTACTGTATTACTAAATTTCGTCTATGACGGTTAAAACATAATTAAAATTAGAGCGTAAAATTCGCATATCATTCACCAGTTTCCGTGGGCGAGCGGTTTAGCTATTATTACCGCTTGATATGAAAATTTTGTGGTCAAAAAAAATGTAAATGTTATTTCGTTTTGTAGTTAAATTCGGTAGAACAACTTATTTCGCATTTGGAGTACCTAAGTAGGCAGTGGCCCGCAGACACGTTATAGAACTTTTATGGGTTCAGATTTTCATCGGAAGTACGGAACCCTTACAACGTCGTCACTTTTTGAATCGTATAGTGTATTTTGCGCGAATGCTCGTCTGGTTTTTTTACCATAATCAAGTAGAATATGTAGCCAAGCACCTAACGATGTTTTCCACCAGGCAACTGTCTTAGAGAGCCAGTTCCCTTCTAGGTTAACATATGTACATGCTATAAAATCTTTCAACCAGATCTCTACTCACCCCTGTGTGAAAGATAGTGATCAAAGGCAACAGAAAATGTTTAAAAAAAAATATTAAAATATTTTATTAAAGCTAAAAAAAACTATTTAGTTGTTATATGATGTCCGAACCGCTACGAATTAAGAAACTTCGAAAAAAGAGCATTTTGTTATACGCATTCTTGATACCTTATTTTGCTATTTTGAAATTGGTATATTAGTTCATTCAAAAGAGTCTATTGCTATTTGTATCGGCCCCAGATTCTACATTAAAACTAAGATAAACACTTCTAAGAATTCCCAATTGGAAAACCGATAACTCTTGTCTGAACTGGGGAACGAACCCGGACCCTCACGATATTGACGTGACGCTTACGCCACATGGCACTGAACCAATGAGAATATACATCACTTTTCACTACGAAAATCAACAGTCATTGAAATTCAAGGATCGTCTAAGAAAATATGACGTATTTATTAAGGTACAATAGAAACTCATTTTTTTTTATGCTTGATAGTTTAGCCTTTGACCACTATCTCACCTGATGGTAAGTGATGTGTCAAAAATATAAGTCATGTCTATAGTAAGAAATTCTAAATTTTAACAGTTATAGTCGCTTTGTTTTGTAGGTAAACTTCTACATGATTATAGTATTCGCGAGTTAAAGACAATAATGCTAGTATTATCTTGAAAAGTATTTGAGCACCAATGCACGTGTTTCCATGAATTACCCCTAAACCATAAAAAACATTAAAATGTACCTTTACTAACTACTGCTATATCAGCTGGGTTGTCCTGAACGGAGGTTGAACACTTTCTGCCCCATAAAGGGGGTATTTGCCGTAATCCCCACGCTTGGCACGCGTCTTAGGGATCGCATTCTGAGGAACTGGTATCTTATATACCAGTTCCTAAGATGAGGCTGCTGCCCACCTTTCAGTATTTTCCTTTAGTCGCCTCTAATGCCACCCATAGGTAGCAATGGGGGAGGGGTGACATTCTAGCCCGGCACCCCACTGGTTCAGTGGTAGAATGCCCGTACAACAACACATATTCTCATGATCTCACGTATTACTTAAACAAATCTAATAGTAAGGCGATCTAATCACAATACCAAAAAAAAAACAAATTTTAAATAACCCGCCATAGACGTCAGCATCCGCCTTAAATTACAAGTAATTTCATACTCGTATGAACAGAAACACTTTATACATCACACTAATTATTATAAAAGCGAAAGTTTGTGTGAGGATGTGCGTCTATGTGTCTGTTACCATTTACCCGCGCAGCAACTAAAACAATTTAGTTAATTTTGGTACGAGAAGAATAGAATTCCTTATGTCCTAGATACGGTCACAGGATACTTATTCTGATCTCTTAGCTCAAAACAGTGAACATAATATACGAATATGATTCGGAGATATTGGTAAACGAAGATAATGAATGATGTGAGACGAGGACCTAATGAGACGATTCACCTACGGCATACTTCAAATGAAAAGGCGTCGGGATAGATGTTATATGCTACTTATCTGATAAAGTACTTACCTTCAGAATATAAAAAAAAATCAAATAAAGGGCGTTACGTTAAATACAAAGGATGCCATCTCGTACCTATGTGAAGATTTGGGAAAAGGAAAAGGTATAAGGATAATGAGAAGAATGCGAGTGAAGAGTAAGGTATAAAGTAAGTAACGATGGAACAACAGCAAAAATAAGGCGTTGAGAAGAATGAAGTGAACATATTTAAGAATCGATCAAGATTAATAATACTGAAACTTATTTGGTACAGTGAATGAGAGTTGCCATTCAATGATGCAATATATTTCTGTGTCCAGACTGCTGACCGGCTGATGCATAAGAGATCGACTTGGTAAATCACGTCTATTGGAACTCTACAAGAGGCACCTCTAAATATAGCGATATTTTTCACCTTAAAATGGTAAACTGAAAGAAAATAATATATGTCCTTGGGTGTTGCGTGTTCAATTTTAATTAACGTCATAGAGGCAGTTCATTCGGGGCGTAGCCGCGAGCTCTAGTCAACTGAAGTAGTCAAATTAATACCAAAATGATAACGGTATGCCAAGCGATTTCAAAATTGAAAATAAGCGAACCATCTACTATCTATATGTAGATGCGTTGGTACGTAACTTAAAACTAGTGAGTAACAACAATGGCCACGTCTCGGTAATGCAGCGTTGCCCAATACTGAGCGATGATTGTAAAGCCTTGAGTTTTTTTGCGTTTTTGAAACGCAACCTTCGTCATGTAAATAACATTAATATTTTACTGTTTAATTCAACTCACCGCCAAACACAAATCTCAATTTCTATTAATTGACGAAACATTTTTGTGTCAAGGTAACATGTATTGCAGAGTTGAAAGGTAAAATCTACATAGTTATTTCAACCTTGCTGAATATTTATTTAGCAATTAATTTTAAACTAACCAGGTGATGTGGGCCAATCCTAAATAGTTGTTCTTTTTAAGTACTAAGCGAGACCTGAACATATTTTTATAATATTTGATAGTATATCTGATATATTTATACAATTCTGCATCGCTAGTTCAATGGCGTACAAACCGCCAGCACCTAAGTCGGGTCGGTAAAACTGCTTATTTGTTTTTTCTTCCAGGAAATTATCGGTAGTATGGCAATGTGTCCGATAGTATCCGCTAACTCGCCACAACCAAACTATAATCTTTGGAGAATTGTGGGTGATTTATTAAACCTTTGCACATCTATTCATGTAATACAATTATACAGTATATAAAAGTAAAACTATCTAAAGCTGAATTATTTTTGCATGATCAATAGACCTCATCATATAGATTTTGAACTCAATAGCTTCATTTGCTTTTAAGTCTGGAAAATGATCATAATTTTCCAATTATGGTGCAATATTATATAAAAGGTAAGTCATTTATTCTCTATACAGTACATCCCACAAATTGCGAGCGTAGGTGGAAACTCTAGAAAGCTTGTTAAGTATTTCTATATAAGGTATGATTGCATGTTATTTAACTTCCATCAATCCTATTGATCCAACAAGTACCTAATATAGGAATATTAGTTGATTCATAATATTGTTATGGTGCCGCTATCGAGGGCGGTCGGTATTCAATCTAGAACTATGATTATGCAATTAGAAGTTTTCTCGAGGGAAAATAATCCTTGCTACAGAATGGTTCCTTGATTAATGCCAAATGTATTTATTATGGCATCCCCTCTGAGAAAAACTTGTTATCGATCAACCTTGATACATGAAGGGTTGACATATTCTAGATAATTCAAAATAATTGGCGTACGCCTATGTAAGAACGATTATCCTTTCACAATACATTTTGCGCTGTTTTCATTTAAGGTTCGTTCAATTAAATGCAGACTTATTAACCCTTTGACTGAAGTAAAATAAGAATATTGGACGAAGATTAAACCACGTTAATGTACAGTGTAACAATTATTTACGCGCTCTATAAATTTACGATTAAAATAAGTATTTCTTTCTTATTTATGACGTAGAAAATATTACAACAACCTTCAAAGTTTTTTTTTTTACATCGCGCGACTATTAGCTGCTAACCTAAATCACCCTAAACGTACTTAATTTACTTTTTCATGTGTAACGTGAAAGGCATAATATACGAGTATAAGATATTCCTAAAATATCTGAACCGGTAGAAAGTACACGGTATGAAAGGTTCTCTTCACCTAAGAGAGGCACTTTAAAACCTTAATTAACTAAGTTTTGAGCTCTTGGCCGGATTTCATTTAAACAATCGAGTTGGTATAACAATACAGCCTTACTTAGAAAGGTCATCGTTAAAACAATAGTAAATAGTTTAATGCCAGAGATTGAAATTGTTTAATTAGTCGGTTTATGGGGATAAAGTATACCTACAAGGTAGGAAAATACCCTTGGCCTAGTCTCTATGGATTCAGAATGAAAAGGAAGCATCTCAAGGAAACTATAGTTCACAATGGAAAAATACTGCAAGTAAAAATGCAGCTAGATCTGTGGAGAAGCCCAGAACACATAATTTTTGCTTTTGTTTGGCGATACCGTAAAGTTATGAATTCTTTTAATCCTTTTTAAGGATTATTAGAATTCGATAGGTCCATCATCCAATATTTTTTAATCATATAGTAACTGTATAGTTAACTCCCGGAGTAAATATCAGTCAACATTCTGTATAATGTAAGAGTATTCTTTATAACCCTCAGTTCAGTGGTTTAAGGTCAATTAGCCAATTGAAGCGTGAAAACCGGTGACCCTATTTCAAAAAAGCATTCAACTAGGTATTTATAGCGAATTGGTTTTGGTAAGACAAGCGGCATTTAAGGCATAAAATTATGATAATGATACTCTACGTACAGCTGACACGATAAATTGAGTAGATTAAGTAAGAAAAATAGTGTAGGAAAGTTAGCGAGTGTTTGTTTGGATGGCTTTACCAGTTAGTTAACATTTTGTCAAAACTTTCGTGTAGGAAAAAAAAGCCTGATTATCTGAAGCTTTAAGCTAATATTGAAAAAAAACTTGGCTTTTACTTATTAAGCCTATGCTGGTTGATCTTTCGAGGGAACTTTTAAACCGTAGGTAGGTATCTGAATGAAACTTTCATACAATATTAGAACTTATTGCCTAGCAAATAATAAAAAAGGAAACGAACAAATCTTGCCTATAACTACGGATTTACATGAAACGTGTATTTTCTTAAGTTATTTGTTTTTTTTTTCGCTACATCGTAAAGTGAATTTTATAGTAGTTGCGAAAATGTATATGTGTACACCAAATTATTTAATACACGATACTAAATATGTTGGCGTTTTATGACATCAATATTAATATGAGCATTGCCTGTCGTCGCTCCGAGGAGAGAATATGGGCCAAGTTTATACGAAAGTAGGTCAGGGCGATTTAAACCACTGGGAACGTTAAACGATCATTCCTGAACGGATATTTCTGTACTGCGCTTCAGAAAGATCCAATGTAGCTAGGCACGTATTATCCGCCTTACTAATAAAACCATTACTAAAGAATATAATATATTTGTAGGTATATGCAATCCAAGTTAGATCAAAATAGAACAATTGTTAGCAGAAATGCAGTCTCATAATATAATTATCTATTTAATTACCATTTTTACTGACTATAGACCTATAGTTAATACATTTAACCTAACATGGTAAATAACAGTCTAAAGACTTGTTAAAAGTGGAGGTGAGATCAATGAAATACCCATCAACTTAGTTACCAGACCCGCGTAAACTATTAGACCCTAAAGTCAAAATACGAATATCTCAGAATTAAATTTATACTTGACACTGGCTGTTTGCCCAAACTGAACAAATGAAATTAGAACACAAAACATGTATAGGTACGAGTATAGCTTTGTTGTTTCTCGAAATACCCTCAGCAGCAAGATGCCCTTACAAGATGGCAGACAATGTTGATATTACAGACAAACATTATCAAAGAAAACATTATTTTCAGATTCCTCTAATCAGTAGTTTGATATCTATACTGCCTGTAGTACCAACCAACATTTGTATTTCAAAAACAAAAACGTCATTTCCTACCCATATCGCAATCACAGGAGGACAGTAAAATAATATCTTAGCCATTCGATTATAACAATGTCAAATGGATTCTTGACCATGGGCAATACTTCTACTACAGATAAACATGGGAGTTAGAACTTTACACATAATATTAACTTTAATAGGAAATTACATATATCAGTCTACCTCACGTCTCAAATATAAGTGAGTCTAGTAAATACGAGTATAGCAGACCTCATATAGTATAGCGCAATAATGAATGCGTTATTGATTTTAAAATGTTTAATTCCCATTGGCCTACCTGTACTCATTACAAATAAGCTTTTAAAAGTAATCAGTTACCTAAACCCGAATAAAATGTAAAAGCAAGAAAGACGTTCGCGGTTGTCAACCACACACATCTCATTATTCTTGTATCTTTGTCCATAGACCTACCTTTTAATACACCTTTAAATCTAAAGGACTTTAGCCCTTACATTACACGTGTAATTTTCTTCAATCTTTTCTTTCTTCGACTATCCTCTTACAGCCAAGGCTAGTTATCCTGCGTATATTATCGCTCCACTTAGTTGTAGGCAGGTCTGGCCGGTTCGTGGTCTCCACTTAAGAACAGGTCTACCCTATCATCCGTTCTGCAACGGATATGAACACTGAACAATCAACATCCCGAGTTAGATGTTTTTCTTTTATACTGTCTACATTTGGAAAAAGCGGGAAATTTCATGATGATTTTAAATATAATTTTACAACCTTTCTTTTTAAACTATCGAAACCTGACGACTTCACTTGGAACTATGCTGGTTCTGACTTGGGTATCATCGTGCCCACAGATCTTTCTAATTGTCAGTTCTGTTGCGGCATCAATAATGTTTTCAAACATTTAGTAAAGGTGTAACCTTAAAAAAAAACGCCACGTTTGTGTGTTTGCATGTTAGAACGCACACGCGCGGCTGGACGGATTTTAATTAAATTTAGTTAATAATATTCTTTTTAGCCTGGATGAACACATAGGATACTATTTTTTATTCCGGTTTAGTAGTTCAGAGATCGACAGAGTAGTTTCTGAGTACGGGAAATATAACCTAATTTACAGGCGGATGATGCAAGGTAGCCATTAATCCATACCTAAATTAAAAATTGTCTGGAATTTATGAATCAAATCTATAATTTACATACGTTTTCAGTTCATCTTGCAACTATGTAACGTCCTCATCGAAAATATAAACCCAAAACTGTATATATTTCAGAACGGTGTATATATACCACCTGCTGCGGAAAGTTTAGCGGAAAACGCAACGATATTTGCAAACCTAGTTCATGAGTTATTATCGATTCTACCTATGACGTGGGGGCAGAAACTAGGGCGAGTGGGTCAAGATCAGCAAAGTGGGTCAGTCCGTCAGTGGGAATCGTTTTCATGCTCCCCTTCGGTGTACGGGTCCGAGCAGCGGACGCAGTTTCGCCGCGCCCTTGGCTTGCCTCTATGTGAATTTCTCCAACATTTCCATTAATCGACAAGTAATTAAAAAAATTTAGGTTTTAAGTACATTTTTATTCAGGGTATTTTATTTTGGCATTTTTTTTAGTATTACATGAAACATAAAGTCATATATATTGCTACTTCCGATTACTTGCTATTTAAGCTGGTTCGACTAAAATCACTATTGGAAAAAGACGTGTTGAATAAGATAATGTACATACCGATTTTGTATTTTGAAGATTTAGGCAAGATAATTGCATGTTTTGATAGACAGGACGTTAAAAAGTTAATCCTCAATTAAACTCAGAACGAAACATCAGGGAGCAGGCTTACTGGTACGAGGTATGTATGCTTAGGATTGCGGTGTGTTTTAGGAATAGTGCATAGGTAAGCATCCTCCTCGCAGCAGAGCATTCCTTCACTCCGACCTACGAATAATGTATAGGTACAAATTTATTGATTCGTAGGCCCTGCCAATGTCTCTGCTTTTACAGCCTAGATCTTAAGGCCGGTTTTTCATATTTATATTCTAAGGCAATTCTTTGTTCAGAAAACGATACAGATACTTTAAGATGGATTAAGTTTAATCGTTAGATTTATGGGTTCAGTTTCAATTCCGAATGCTCCTCAAATGCATTACAAGAACAACATCTAATTAGACTGCTCAATCTGCGTCATTAAATGGTATGATTGGATATTACGATAATGCTTGTTTTATTCTAACTGAACTTCAAAACTGATACCTAATGTAATTAATTCTTAATTTATTAATTTTTATGGCAAATTTTGTATACTTCTACGATGTCACAGTAATAAATGAAGATAACAGATCAATTTACCGTAGACATTATTTACCATCATGCTAGTATGATGCCCTTGGTGCAACCGTGAATGCATGCGTGGCATGCTCGTCGACTGCACACGCATAATCATGATTGCCCGTTTTAATAGTACATTCATGTTGGCACTTTATATAATTTACACATCCATATATTATCCCAAAAGTGGGTCAAGTTTATATAAACCAGGACAGAGGATAACAGAAATGCAGTTGACACTAAGAATGTAGGTCACGTATCTCGTACGCACGTAAATAACTTAGGTACAGAGGGGTGATGTGATTACATAGTCTACATAGCGAAATGCGAAAAACCTATTTGTGAATAGAAGAATTAGCATAGTTATGTAGGTACGTAGTATTGTGAATTCAGAGAACGACAGTTGACTTTGTGAAGCTTCGATAACAATACTCTAGGTTTTTGAAACAAAAATTTGTTGTAGTACTTACAAGAATATTGCGTCTGCTGCTAGTCGTTAGAAAGGATAAGTGACATCATCGCTCTATCAATAGTGGTTATATTCATAACTTTGAATATAGTGAATATTTTCATTAGAAGAACATAGCATCGTGTACCTACTAAGGGCTAGTTTTTAATAGTCTCTTATAAATTAATTATATATTAAAAGTTAAGTAGTCGATAGTGCTAAAAGGTAATTCAAAATTCGGAGTGTACTTATTATTTAGGATTAAATTTTTCACGTATGGGCGTTGAGGGTTGACCTGAACGGATGTACGGGAACTGACTAGCTGAACGGATTTAAGCAGTTTATCAAGGCTACAAAATACGACATGAAATGTCATTTTGACCGCTGTCACATCTCAGACCTATAACAGAATGGTATTTTTCAACTATAGCAAAATATAATTAAAAGTATTTCATCCACCATCACTTTAACAGCTATCACAATTAAACATTTAATCAAATCTACAAAGTAGTATATTTGATGCACCGGTAAATAAATTCTAAAATTTAATTAATCTAGTCTATTCGTGCATACTTCATTCACCGAGATGCTTTGGTCATGATGAACTTAGTCTACTGCTCCCTTTAAAAGCGTTCAGAGCTCCAAGTAAACTTAAATTTCTGTGGTACAATCTACAGTACAATATAATGCAAGATATGTTTAAAATGAAACGAAATTAATATTAAAATCCTTTTCTTAAGTTTGCCTTCTGAGATGAGCGTTGCATACTGATCATTTAGGTACATAGCTAGTACAATACCGATTTGGAAAAAAGACCAAGTATTTTTTTTTTCATTACGCTAACTGCAATTTTGTCTTAGAAAACTTAATATTGCAATTATTTAACTTAGTTATTTTATTTTACATCGAAATCGGCCCCGATATTCCAGAGCTTTTTTCGCTATAACTCGTTGTTTAAAATTTCGCCATACATTTTTGTTCGATCGAAAAATTCAACATCTAGTTACGCACGAAAAAAGTGAGGTATAGAGCACCAAATTTTAGGGCATCTATGTAAAGACAACCCAAATTTATTCTACGGGAAACGATCAATATTTTGCCTTTTTGCTATATTTCTTCTAGATTAATATTTTCGACCGCAATGACAGTTATCATCATGTGAAATAGTGGTCAAACGCAAGCCGCTGTTATGTACAAAATATGAAGAAATACAGACAGAATGTTGTGTCCGCGTTTTTATATATAAGTGGGTATTGTAAATGGTCAACTTAGCAACATTTCTTACTTTTTGCTGTTTGATAAATGATATTTTATGTAATCAGGGTAAGAGAAGACGCAACAACGGCAATTTGACTAGGTGTAACGTGCCTCTTTTTCGCCCGGGTTAATTTTGTTAATATCGTAATTCCAGGACATTGAAAATCGCGTGTATAACCATATAAAGTAGGATATTCTATTAAAATAAACTTTATTGATTTAAAATAACTAAGAAAATTCTTCTCCAGGAGGACAACATTTTTGTACCTATTCAAAATGGCAGATATACGATAGCCTAGCGACATCGATTGCTATTCGTGTTTTGTCCTTATTCCAAATACGTATAAAGTAGGCTCAAGAAAAATAGATGGCAAATGTTTCGTTAGGATAAACCTATTGTTATTTAAATATGTGCAGTTCCAATATCGCATCTGATTTAATAAAAATAGAATAACCAGTTGCCTTCAGCGCCTTGTTAACCCGTTGACAGTCGCAGCAATGTTGGGCTTACAATAATGTATGTTCAAATTTTTTTGCATTTGTCTAAATTACGCATATAATTTTACTTTCACATTATTGAAGATTTATGTTAATTTATCCCTAGTAAATGAATGTCGTATACGTATACGTCTTATACGTAAATTATGAACTGCACAGCTAAAGAGGATGTATCGCTTTCGAGAACATGTGGTAGAAAATAACCTGACGTACCCAAGATTGGTCACCGTTAGCCCACAAAATAGAAAGAAATTATTTGCCTACAAAATGCTGAATGAAACTGACTCTTGCATCAAGCGAAGCAAGAAACTAAAGGCGAAACTTTCGTATTACGGAAGTGATACCTATGGTGCAATGCTATAGCGCCGCCTGACAGTTCCCAACTTACGTCATTGATATACACTGTAAGTGTAGAAATATTGTTCGAATTTTGTATGCCCATACCTCTAGCCAATACTATTAATGTACTGTATCAGCCCGATCGTCCACTACTGAACACAGCCTCCCCTATTAAGGGGGTATTTGCCATAATCCGCACGCTTGGCAGGCGTCTTGGGGATCGCAGTGTAAGTTGGCAGCTCTTTAGAAGGCGCTGCTGCCCCCCTTCCACTATTTTTTCCCCAAGTCGCCTCTTACGACACCCACGGGATGATATGGGGAGGTGCAATTCTAACCCGGCACCCCACGGGCCAATACTACAACTACCGAAACTGCTAGTCCAAGGAACTTAATGATATTAAAATTATTGCGTGCATTACATGTGTACCTACATCACGAAAGTTACAGCCAGATCTCAAATGCATTACCTACATATATTATGTGACTTTAACGGACAGTCAACGTGCATTATCATCAGGCGAGGTAAGTCAACAGGCGGTGTATTTACATAAAACATTTTACAAAAGTATGTCACCAGGGTTCGTCAGTCTTTGATCGGGATAAATTGTTGATCTCCAGTCCGTTGCCGTAGCATGCATAATATTTTAGTGAAATCAATTCAGCGCTTGTCATGCATGATGTTGACATGCGAATAAGTAACGAACAGTGTTGCAAAATAACATGTCAAGTCTGTTTCGATTTCGACATCTGTGAATAAGCGGTAGGCATTTACAGCACTGACCTTTTTAAGAAACTAGAACGCATTGGTTTCTCGGAACAAAGAACTTCTGGTGGTAGATGGGTTTTTAATAAACGGATGAGTTCAGTTACCGGATGTGCTAATCGTTTTTTGCCAAACAAGTACAATGATGTTGACATGTCGTAATAGTTGAGTAATAGTAATATATCTAAATAGTGCGAGTGGGACAGATTAATGTTTTGAAAAGATTCGCTGCTAGTCGATACGAACGAGCGCGTAAGTAGGCTAAGGTCAGGCGCCATTGTAGTTGTCGGCGTGAACGCAGTGACGTACCTACTCTGCACCTCATCGCTGATAGTTATCGGGCGGCACATGCCACACTACTGATAGTGTTAAGGCAATGCCTCTCAGGGCAAATAGTAAAAATAAATTTTCTCCTCCTCTTAAACGTTGTTTCGCAAAGTTCTTTGTATAAAGTATATTTTTTTATGGATAGAATAAAAAGAACTTTTACAATGGTTTAATGTATTATTCGCTTTTTTTAAACTGTGCATTCAGATTAATTGCGCTGTGCATTATCCGTGCACTCCTCTTTACTGTTTTATTATAATTACATAGACGACCAACACGACACTTTTATCATTTGTTTTTTTTTTTAATTAATAAGCGCGGCGGCGCGCCTTAATTTTAACCGGCCAGTAACTTTTTTGCGCAATATCTTCGTTCGTTCTCTTTGGTCGGAGAACACTCAAATGCATGAGAAGGCGGTGTAAAGAGAAATATTTTTGAACCCAAGCATGCGGGAACAGCGTCTAAAGCTCATTGAGTTTAGTGTCGTAGGTTTGGTACAAATATGTTTATTTCACCTGAAACTACAGAAATGAACGGCCGTCAGTTTGTCAATATTAGACCATTTTCGTTACAGAATCTATTTCAATAACGTAAACTAGTTAGGAATTATTTTTTAAAGGCAAATAAGCAGACGGATTACCTGTTGGAAAGTGCTCACCGTCGCCAAAGGACAACTTCTACCTCGCACTGCCACATTATGGAACCAGCTGCCAGGTGAAGTATTTCCGAACAGATACGACTAAGAAGCCTTCAATAAAAGAGCATATTCACACCTGGCCGGCAACGCATCCTCGAAACCTCTGGTGTTGCGGATGTTAGTGGGCGACGGTGATCACTTTCCACCAGGTGAGCCGCCTGCGCGTTTGCCCTCTCACCCCATAAAAAAAACAATCGTAATACCAGAGGTCTCAAGGAGGCATTGACGGCTTCGAGGTAGGAATATATTTTCTTGAATATTCCTAAGTATTTCATATTTGGAAATACTTCTTATGTTACCTAACTGGTGCACAGTGCCAGTGCGAAGCAGAAAATGCCGTAAAAATCACATGTTACAGACGACGATATCTTTTATTTAACACTTAAAACACTTATTTAGTTTTTAATGTAATTAAAAAACAAATGTCAGTTATTGATTACGGCCTATACTAGGCTCGACTCGCACTTATTAGATTTATAGCAAAAATAAGAGTGCGTTTTTAGACGTATGAACTTGTCTGTAAATAGTCTGTACTGTACTGTATCAGCCGGATCGTCTACTGCTGAACACAGCCTCCCCTCTTAAGGGGGTATTTGCCATAATTCCCACGCTTGGCAGGCGTCTTGGGGATCTCAGTGTAAGACGGCAGTTCTTTAGAAGGCGCTGCTGCCCACCTTCCAGTACTTTTCCCTTAGTCGCCTTTTATGACACCCACGGGATGATATGGGGAGGTGCAATTCTAACCTGGCACCCCCCGGGGGGTAGATATTGTATAAATTGTAAATAATATAGTAAATATTGTAATTATTCTCTTCGTTTTTATTTCATATGCGTTCTTTTTTATGGTAGTAAAAAAATAAGGTGTCTAGCGATCTCACAATGTCATGCATGATACAAGTGTAGCCAATAAATAGATATAGCCTGGTAACTTTACGTCGATGTTTCAAGGCTCTGGAGTCTAGCCCTCAGTGGCGTATCGTCACCAATGAGCTCCTTTGCGCGATTATCTATAGAGTTCAAGGCTTTGAACTGGTATTGAGCCGAGTAGTCCCATAAATGGCAGTGTTGTTCCATACAAGGCCGTGCATGAGCCTGAAAAGTTCTGAAGTTGTCCGTATGCGACGTTATCAACCGCCACAGTTTTAAAATGGAGTTCTGAAGGGGACTCTTCTTAGCATGAAGCGCTCGTAGTGAAGTTTGCTTAGCCATTCTGACCCGATTAGCAAAGCTAAGCAACGTCCCCCGCGGTCATGAGTTGGATGGGTGACCGCTGGTGACACTACTACTGAGCACTTCCGTGCTTCGGAGGGCACGTTAAGCCGTCGGTCCCGGTTGTTGATTAAGATGGCATGGTGGTAGGACTATTTGCGAATGCCCGCCTGGTTAGCTACCACCCTCAAGTAGAAAATCTGTCGCTAAGCACCTAACGGTGTGTTCCAGCAGCTGTCTTTGAGAGCCAGTAATTCTAGGTTAGCCTGAACAACATCTTCGACCATATCATCACTTACCATCACGTGAGATAGTGGTCAAAGGTAAACCTATCAAGCACAAAAAAATAAAGCAGACTGGGAACCTAAGTGTCAATTATAAATAACTACTGCAATCGAAGATTTATATGCGTAGAGTTTATTTTACATATTTTACGCCCATCGAGCAATAATGAAACAAGAGAATTTTTATCTTATAATTTTGTTTTCATACTGCATCTGGTATCCTCGAGCACAATTTGACTTTCAATGGTCGTATTTGGTGATTATTTTCATAGAGTTATGACTAAGTAGTACACTAGTAGAAAAGGCAAATTAAATTGTAAGGAAGTTCATAGTTTATGTTACTTTTATGTTACTCCCTTAGTGTCTGAGCTAATGTTGATTAAGTTTTAATCATCGAGTATTGTAGGCTAATTTTATACCGAGTTCCTAATTAGTATCTGAGAGTGCTTGTGTGTGTGAGATATATATATATATATATATAGAGAGAGAGAGAGAATAAATGATAAACGCTTAACATATGGTGAGCAACGTGAGTGTCCCGTTACAAAAATATTTATCAATAGGTATACAAGTACATCATTTTGTATTTACTGCATAATAAAATCTACAGCTGCCGTTGGTAGTCCAAGTTCTTGATGATCTTTTATTAACGTCTAAGCAAGCTCCGCTACGATTGCTTCAATTATTATATTATACATCAACTATATCAGGTACTTATAACTTTAGTTAGTTTGCAAAGCCACAGACAATTTTCTTACGTGTGTTCGGCGAGGACCTATTTCTTACAACAGCCTTAATACATTGACACCCGCCATAATACTCGTAGTTATTTGTTATGCGAGGCTGCAAAGTTTTTATTTTTACACGTGTAATTTTATTGAAAGCTGAGGAAGCGAAAGATTCTAGAATTGAACCACGAGCAAAGCGTTTATAGAATCCTAAGCGTACCGAAGGTTTCATAGGTACGAAACGCAAAATAACTTTGATGCCGAAAGCTACACACAATTTTTCACCCCATTCCAGCGAGATAAATACTAGCTGCAAGACAAACAGCTTCAATAATATTATTTATATACTTGCGTTCATTAATTGTAAAAATAATTGGGAAAAATGACAAAAACTGGTAATGTTTATATATAACTTTTAATGAGGTTCGAATTACAAAAAGTTTTCCGCGCATAAAAAGCACTTTCTATACAGATTTCGATCGATAAATAACTACTCTCCGCGCTTGTGAGGTGAAAAATATATAATCACTTGTACAATGTCTTCTTCTCTCTATTTTTAGATTTACATCTGCTATCTTGATATGATTGAGGAGCTCAAGCTTGAACTGATAGTTCAAGCTTGAGCGACATCAAAACTGCTGTATTCGGTTCATATTTGGCTGTAAATATGACAAACGTTTCTTGCTTTCGTGAAAAGCATACGTGGCTCCCTAAACGTTTTCTCTGGAATACTCATAAACTCTCCCTTCTCTACACTATTCTGTTCAAGACGCTGATAAGTGCTAAATAGCTTTACTTGAACAATTTTTGGTAGAAACTAACCTTTAAAGAACGCTTTAAATTCCATTTCTGCTGCAATTACTTTATTCTTCGGTCATCCGAAAATTTCCTATTATACACGCTCAAGCGCACAAGTCCTTTTTATGAAAAGTCCTTGCCTGTTCAAGCTCATCGGCTTTGAAACTCTCTACTCTCTACCAGTAGATATAAGAATGGCTAAATACGAAGTTGCATTAAATGAGCTAACAATAGGTACAATAATTTATTTGTACCGATCTTTTTTGTATCGAAACTTTTTTAAGAGCAAAGGAACTCAACCAATAATATAAAAAACTATAACTCACTTGTGAATAATAACAATCAAAAGTCACAGTGTGATTACAGGTTATATGTAGTCTCTTAATAGGTAGACTTATATCTGTCAGGTTCCAAAATACACTTTCTTCACCAAGGTTGATTTGGAAGGGTTTACCTCAAGGGTCTGTTTTGAGCCCTTTATTATATAATTTATACACTTATGACCTACATCAAAGTGTAGATTCATTTTGTGAAATACTGGAATATGCTGATGATATAGCTCTATATTATGCTTCTGGCTCTATGTCAGATTTGGTATCGCGTCTTAATACAGCTCTTATGTATCTCAATGAATGGTTAAAAAATCATGGACTATCCTTAGCTTCAGATAAAAGTAAAGTGGTATTTTTTTCTAGGAAGAAATTAATTCCTGATCTTCAAATTTATATAGGTGATTTTTGTCTTGATGTTAGTAATAAAGCAACATTTTTAGGGCTTATTTTAGACTCTAAGTTATCAGGTTCTTGCCATATTGACTATATAAGAAATAAATGTGAAAAGAATATAAATATTCTTCGTGCTTTGTCTGGGGTTTGGTGGGGTTCACATCCATACAGTCAAAAACTTCTTTATAATGCCATCATTAGAAGCCATTTGGATTATGCTTCATTTCTCTTAGAACCATGCAGTAAAATCTCATTAAGATCCTTTGATTCAATCCAACACAAATGTCTTCGTATAATTTCTGGTGCTATGAAATCTTCTCCTATAAATGCTCTTCAAGTTGAATGTGTTGAAGCCCCTCTTTATCTTCGTCGACAATTACTCAGTGATCGTTTCTTTTTTCAAGCTGCTCAATTTTCTCTTCATCCAATTTTGAATAGACTTCACTGTCTTTCTATTCTATTTAGGTCTTCAGACTATTGGCGTAATAAAGACTCTTCTTGTCTTTTAAATTCTTTTAATAAATTATCAAGTATGCCTTTTTCGTTATATCAATTTCCTATACATCCTCTTTTTAGTTTTCCCTACGATTGTTTAATATATAGACCAAATATTCTCTTACATTTTGGTATTGACAAAGATTCCCCTGGAGCTGATAAAATTTTTCATGATACTATGAATCGTCAATGGCCGAATTGGATGGCTATATTCACCGATGCATCTAAGTTAACAGATAATGGATCGACTGGTTCTGCGGTTTGGATTCCTAAATTCAGGATAGTTCTGAGTCATAAATGTCCTCCTTATTCATCTGTATATTCTGGTGAATCAATCGCCTTATTAGAAGCCGTCAAATATGTAGAATCCCGTAAATTAAATAAATCTATTATATTTTCAGACTCTCTAAGTTGTTTGCAAGACATCAATAAATTCCCATTTAGATCTAAAGACCTCTTACACACCAACCTAAAAATTAGAGAAATCCTTTACAGATGCCACTCTTCTGGAATCGAGGTAGCCCTTGCCTGGATTCCAGGTCACTGTGGTATTGAGGGTAATGAAAATGCAGATTATTATGCTAAGCAAGCCGTTGAAATAGGCCTGGACACGTATTCAAAAGGATTTTCCAGAGACCTACGCACTTTAGCGGAAAGAAATCTTCGAGAAAAATGGTCTGAAATTTGGAATAGGACAAGAATGATTAAAGGTAGACATTATGGGGACATTCAGCCAGATATACCTACTAAGCCATGGTTTTTTAAATATAAGAAGTCTAATAAAATGGTTACCTCTACAATAATCAGATCGCGCCTAGGACATGTTTGCTCACCAGTTTTCCTTTCCAAAATTAGGGTCAGGGACCATTCTCTTTGTGAATGTGGCCTTGAAGATGGAACATTAGATCATATTTTCTTTTGCTGTCCTAAGTTATCTTATTCTCTGTATGATGTTTTAAGTCCTGATATCCCTAGACCTGTTAACTTCAAATGTCTTCTCTCATATGTCTTTACACCGTTTATAAATATTTTATGTAATTTTATTAAGTCCAATAATATTCGTTTATAGATGTTATTATTAGTTTTTAAATACTTCTAAACCTTTATTTTTACTTTATTAGCTACATAATCCTAATTATTTTTTTATTAATTAACCGCGCATTCTTTATTTAAACCGTACATTGGCCACACTCTGACACTGGCAGAAAAACGCCAAGCTGCGTTTAAAAGCCATCTAAAGAAGAAGAAGAAGAAGATTACAGGTGTCATTATGTGCCTAATTGCAGTGTAATTAGAGCCACTTAATGAGCAAGTGACTTGAAAATTCTTTTTCTCGTTTATTAGTATCATCCATATACATACAGCCTTTTTAGAGAATATGGGAATTGTAGCATATATTGCACTGCGCAAATCGACAATGCAATTTGAAAGCCACGTTTATCGTTCGGCCCCCGCGTGTTACGCTGCAGTAAAATGACAAGTTTTACTATACAGTACACGAGCGTTACTTATTGATCGCGAATCATGACCATCATACCCTCCTTGTTGCTGAGCCTTCCAACAACGGAAACTTGAATAAAGATAAATACTTTATATAAAATATATGTATATCCAGTTCAACAAATCTATCGCTCTGGTCTCTAAGTCAGACTACCCACACCAGCGAAATAAAATAGGACAAAGTTTTGAAAGGTTTCGAACGTGACTATAACTTCAAGTCAATATATTTTTAGGTACCTTGAATCTTAAGGCCATCGAAGCTAACAAAATAATATGTGAACAAACATGGCGTGTATATATGTATGCAACGCAACATACGGCTGACCACACAGCCGGTCTACTGCTCGCCACTCGCCTACACCACAGCAATAAAACGATTACTACTTCGGGATTTATATTTCCATTGCGTTTTTTGGCTAATCAACAAAGCATCGGTTAATATAAGCCCCGCAGTAGGCAGAGAACTAGTATTTAAGTCGCGCAGCAGTTATGACACTGACATCGTAGTTGTTCTCCTCGACCTAGTCTGGTGCTGAGCCATCTAAGGAGAGCTATCGAGAGCAGGGCCACCGAGCTCTTAAGGGGACAGTGTTCACTTTGTTTTTATGTTAACAAATTGGTAGTGTGAAAAACTTATCATCTTATCATAATAACTTATCGTCCTTTCGGAAAATCTAGGTAGTGACGACTTTACTTAAAAAGGTACAATTTGAGCCACAATATAATTTTACAATCCTAATTTATTAAGCCGTTTCAACATTCCAACGTCCATAAAATGTCGTCCGCATTGCCACGACATTGGCAATGCTTATTCGTTGTCCAAAAAATATGCCAGCATATGGTCACGGTTTACCACGACCATATTTTTTACATGTATTAATTGAATACCGACTTTATACTGATCAATATGTAAAAAAAATATTCTGGCTACGTTTTCTGGGATACATTTATTTAATATGTTAATATGGGTTATACGGCAGATACTCGTACCTACGTTTATACTCTCTTTGGGGTGCTGGGCTATTATAGCTCCATACCTTCCTGTGGGAGATGGCGATGGGAAAACTATCAAAGGAACACTGTGATCCTCATAAGACACCTGCAGAAAGTGGGGATTATGGTAAACCTCCGTTATTTATGAAAAGGGATTTATTTAACGGAGGACTTTAAGGCTGCTGATTATATTAATGTTTATTTATGCGCATATGCAACTTAAATCGGGTCTCGTCTTGTAAATTTCGACTTAATTTTCAAGCAACTTTACCGAGGTATACAATATTAGTGAGGTATTAATGAAACCACTTGACTGCACATATACATCTTGTCCAAACGAAAATATTAACATGGCATAAGGAGACGAGGGTAGAAATAATAAAAAATCTGAATAGATTTTATAATTAATGGCGTAATAATAAAAATACTAATTATTATAGATGTATAATAAATAAAACAATAACAAACCGATAGTGCGTGTTGAACTCACACACAGAGGGTTCCGTACCAACACAGCATGTACCTTATCGTATATTTTATTACATAATATTATACTTCGAGATTCTTAGCTGGAGCCCTCCCTGCACTTGACTGGTTTTTATAATTTGTTATTAAATGTTAGATAATGGACTATATTCTTACCAAGTTTACGCTAATACATATTACCGGTCAAACATGTTTCTCATAGGTATATATGGTATTTTATGTTTACTGTTTTTGTTATTATTACTCACGTCATTTATTTTATAACCTAATTTAATTTTTTTTACAACATTTATGAATAAAAAAAATATTATAAAAAACTTAAAACTAGGATGCCGCCGGCAGCGGGGCAGGGCCCAAGCAACCGGTGGTTAGGGTTGCAGAGAGAGGAACCTCCGGACAATGCGTGTAATGTCAAGTAGTATTACTGCCTTCTGCATCTGACCCTTGATCCAACTTATTATTATTATTATTTGAAGACAATCCGCCATACTAGCATATATTATGTGAAAATTTCAACCGGCTACGAATTACGCTTGTAAAGACACAGCACTTTAAAGTTCGGACAGACTGGACCCGTTCTTTAGTACGGAACCCCAAAATCTCCTCCATAACCATATTAAAAATAAATCACGTTGATATATTTTGATGTCTGGTACAAATCACGTATTTTTTAACTACATAATACATATATCGTTATTTTATCGGTCCCCCTGATACAGAGGCTATATACCAAACACCTATGATGTTATGACTTCTTTATGAAAAAATACATAATATCGTCGATGGTTTTTTTCTCTTCACTCCTCGATTGCGCAGATCATCTTCTTTCCCATAGATATTTATTTGTGCATATATTTCTAAAGTGAAGGATGACTTAGTTTATTTGCTACTTGCCTTTGTGACCATATTTATGACAATAAATTTTAGTTGTCATACGATGTTGTTTTTAATAATACTAATATAATTATTTACACGCTTCACGATATTACAACAGTAATTTATGTCGTAATTTACGTCTGTACCATACAAATCAAACAGATCAGCTCAGTCTTACGATCGCAGTTTATATTGTTTTTACTATGGCATTGTAAGTTCGAATAATAGTTTAAATATACGAAAAGCATGAGTATCGCTCGTTGCGACACACTGAGTCGAATTAATTACCTCGCAACCGGGCGCAGTATTAAAAAACGGTTTGCGCAAGAGTCGATCCGTACCTTGACACAGATACAGCTCAAACTGTCGTTTTGAATACACAAAAACCGGACGCTGCCACCACTATTTTCAAAGCTACTTATGTACTTATTTTGTGAACATACAATTATATGAATATTTAACTATCCAAGTGTGTATGCCATTGTCATGCATTTGAAACACATGCATTGAGTTCATAAGAAAAGAAGTATCATAATATCCAGGCTCTACCGAAATGTGTTAAATAGACTTTACGTAATGATATAGATTTATATCTTTTAAGTTAGCCCTTGACATAATCAGATTCCTTTCTTGATTTAAAGGGAATCTCTTATCAAATCTTTAAATATGGTATATTGTACTAGTTGAATTCCTAAGAAAAAATCTCCAAACCTCCGTGAGCAATGTTTAGCCGATGTATAAAGAATATATTTCTAACGTTTTAGATGCATAATTGATCTTGACATGAAAACATTCACTGTTCATGGACCATTAAGTAGCAATATTTTAGTGCACATTAAACTACGGTTTTATTTAGAATAATCCTACCTTCTGTTTAGTTTGCCTCTAAATAAAAGATGAACACGGGTGCGTAGTCGTGAAGTTTTTAATATTCTAGCTTGTAATGTTAGTGAGGTACTAAAGAAGAGTGGCTGTTCATTTTGTTCACTCGACTTAACGCCTTTTAACCTCTTTAGATTATGATTAGCAAACCCCTGCCTTAAACAAAGACCATATGGTACCCTCCAATATTCAAGCCAAACATCTATGATTTAGGCCCAAAGTTGACTATTACCCTACAGGTCTATAAGGACCTGTTTTTAAATAAGTATAGATGAAATGCAGCCGTGTCGTGTTCTGGATCAGACGAAATATTCTCTGCTGAGTTGATCATATTCCTCATAATTAGTGGATATCACAGTACACTTAAGAAACTAGTTGACAGCTGATGTTCTGTATAAGACACCGCTGCTTTAAGGACAGAATAAACAATATTACCTCTTAGTCGGTTGTTCTGATATACGAACACGAGAAGAATTGGGTACTTCCCAACCAATCGCGATATCCGTAGCAACTAACGTAGATATTTCGTTGGGTGGAGTGGTGACTCATTCTAGCTTATAAACATATAGGTAAGGGTCAGTTATAATTTTATATCTAAAAAGCTATTTGTTACCCAGATTGAGACTGAAACTTAAAAATGATAAAACATATTAGCGTCTGATTCCTTTACCTACGTCTATTCTGCTAAAACCCAATTCTATGCCAAAATTCAAATCAAAATCAAAAGCACTCTTTTACACTTAGTGATCTTGGTTGAACCACGAATTCGAAATAGAGTATTGTTTTTATAGGAAATAATTAGACATTTATATCCACAAAAATTATGATTACTGTGTATTGTTATACTTCGATTCACAATACAAGAACAGTCTCACGAAAAGATACCTGCAAATTTTGTGCTTCATATGGGTAAAAGAGATACGTATAGATTACTTTTGGGTCATTACTTTTGAGAAATGTACCTTGTCTACTGTTCGATAGCAATGCAAGTAGGTAGCCATGGCACATTTGAGAAGAATAGAAAACCTTGCACTATAATTCGATGCACACGTGTAGTGTCATTGATTATGTAAACAAATCGTTGTTGAGCCCGCATTGTTCATGTATTATCTTCATTCCGTAGCGGTGCGGGAGTGGGTGCGGGAACAAGGCCGCCGCCGATGAAAAAACCATATGAGATTCTGTACGAGGTGAAGATAACGTTTATGTATCAACATGGCAAAGGATTTTGTAATACCTAGTATTGTTTGAGTAGAATACAATATTCTTTGATTGTTTAAAATGTAGGTTACATTCAAGTTCATAAGTAAACACAATACATTTTGCTGTATGCAATTTGTTGCTATGCGATGTGCTGATCTTTGTTGCTTTAGCATTGATCTAAGATTGTTGTTTGTACTCTCACATTCAGCGATGTTATCAAAAGATCCTATGACTGGTTTCGTTTCCCTTGAATTTAAAACCAATAGAAAACAATAACTGAAGAGGAATAGGTAAGTAATGTAAGTATATGTCAAGTTATGTTTTATAAAAGTTAAGCATAGCTTTGCCAATACTAAAAGTAATCTAAGCACCATATAAAATATTTTCTGAGTACCATACCGAACCCGCCGATCTAGCAAGTACGCTGAGCAAATACGAAGGCACTTTTTATATAAGTATACATACCATTTTATAATGTAATAAAATAAAGTATAAATTAATTAAAAAAGAATAATTAAAACTACAAGTTAAGTATATATATTTACGGAATCTATTTTTAAAGTCCTTCATCTTGATACCCCACTAGATGGGTTTGGAAGAGAAAAACATTTTTTTCTTCATTATCGAAATGGCGTCTAAAATCCGAAACCCTTTTTTATAATTATGTTACTTGCGCTATCAAGACCAATCTAATGATATAATATCATACATTTAAATTGGTTCAGCCGTTTTGAAGTTATTGTGGAATAAAGAAACAAACATACATACATAGAACCGTGACATATAAACAAAATAGAAATTTTTTGGGCAGACGTGTAAAAATTAAGTTAAAATGAACAATGAAAGTTAAATCATAACATTTGATCGTCTTATCTCATAACAGATTCGACTTTAAAATATTATCTATATTTTAAAGTCTAATCTGTTGAGACTTCTTCGAACGTTAAATACTTTTTTGAGAAGTTTTGATATCTAGGTGTATTATTCATACCTACTACCTACACTGTAAGGTGGACGTAGTTCAACCTCGATAGTTTAAAAAAAAATAGCTAAAGTTAATTAAGTATTACGAATGATAGTTATATTACTTTTAATACACAATATAATTGATATTGTGTATTTAATTAGCAGGTTAAAAGCCGGTAGTGAATACCGCATGATCAAGAGGCACATTGAATATCATGCCCAGTTCACATCTCCACCGCAGTGAAACAGTAGTAGCAGTGCAGCAGCTGCTTTTAACTTGCTTAGCTGTTAATGAAGCACTTGTAGCGTAGTTTGCTTAGTCGTTCTGAACCGATCAGCTATGTTATGCAACGTGCGTTGCGATCATGAGTTTGATGGGTGACCGCTAGTGATATTACTACTGAGCGCTTCCGTGCTTCGGAGGGCACGTTGAGCCGTTGGTCCTGGTTGATATCTTAGGATGGCTTCGCTTATTATGATTATTCGCTCGTTATTTTACAGCTGAATCAATGAACACTAATATTAAAGTATTTTTGCCCATCTCGCATGTTAAGTGGTATAAGCGATGTAGTCAAGGTTTGCAATCAGGCTTAACCTAGAAGTTAATGGCTTTCAAAGAAGCTGCCTGAACAGTAAGTAATATGCTTGGTGACTTGGCTTTTTATTAGATGGCGGTAGCCAGACCAGCATTCGCAAAATGCTAAGTACCACCATGCGTTTAAGCTTAAACCCGCGTGGTCTTACTCCTTCATGGCAGTCTATAGATATTGCCTTTGAGGCGTCAAAACTAAAAGAATGGGCTATGTGCGCGAAATGAAAATAAACGCTACAATATATTACATAAATGATTCATTTATGTACCTAATGTATTGTAGCGTTTATTTTTTATTTGATCAGAAAAGCGAAACTGCGAACCTATATTATTGTACAAAAATTTAGCATAATTGTTGTTTTGAACGCCCGAGTAATAAGTGTAACGGTTCCTGTGCGGTTAAAAGACGATGCGCTTTTGGACGGTTTCTCTCGTACGTTTTCGCAATGTCCAACAAAGGGGGATGACGTCGAGCTGTGTGATGTGACTAACTTGTATAACCGGTGGTGGTTTCTTTTAACCGTCGTCGCTTCGACGACGCCATGTTGCCAAATTCGCGTATTACGTTTATTGAAAGTAAACGCCCGCTTGCCAACCACAAAGCAACGCAAATGTTTTACTAGAAACAACGTTAAGTAATTAAACGGCTCAATAATTACATCAATACCGTCAACCTCATTTTACTTGATGAGATGATGAGTGACGTAATGATAATGATACCGAACCGACTGAATGACGAGTGATTAGCTTTCTTCTGAAAGAAGCATCTAATTATATTTTTTAATTAATTGCTTTGAACTGGATCTAGAAATGGCCTTAATTTTTTATTTTTATAAGTCTATTGTGAGATTTTAATTGTAATTTGTAGACCTTGCTTATAATTCTTGGTATAGCTTAAAAAATTATAATAGACTTTTATCGTCTATTTTTTGCTATTTGTTTCTAATCAGTCTTAATACCTACAATAAGTAAAATAACGGGAATGTGCGAATTGTGCTCTCACGCCGAGGGTTCCGTACCAACCCAGAATGTCCCAAAAAATTGTTATTTTATTTGTATAGATCGCAATCATCCATATTAACACATATTGTATTAAAATTTCAACCGGCTACCTATAATCGTTCCAAACTTACAGCCCTTTTAAGGTCGGACGGACGGACGGATAGCCGAAGTTTAGTAATAGGGAAACGGTCTCGTTTCTTACGGGAAACGAGACCGTTTCCCGTAAGAAACCGTGAAAACTGCGTAAGAAAGGTTTTGGCAATTTGTTATTTGCTTAATATGAAAATAATTCTTTTTTTATGCCTGATAGGTTAGCCTTTGACCAATATCTTACCTAATGGTAAGTGCCAATCTTACCTACCAAAAACTGGCTCTCGAAATTAAATAATAAATTATTAAGCAATGCAATACTTTGGTGTCTCATTGAAGAAAAATATATATTAAAGGTAGAAAACATACAGAGGAAATTTATACGATGCATGGCTCTATAACAAACAATATGGATATTATGTGGGTTATTTCTTCCGTTCCGTTTTTGTATCCCAGTATTTTTTTGCTTGGAATGACGGGTTATAATACTTTGGAAGCCAGGAGGATCGTTTTTCTTGTGGAATATATTTTAAAGGTTTTAGTGGGAAACAGGAACAACCCAATTCTGTTAGAAGGAATATCCATTTCAGTACCTGAAAACTATCTAAGAGCTCGGTGGCATAACTTATTTGAAGTCCCGAGATGCAATACTAAACTAGGACGTCATCACCTTTCCAGCGTGCTTTGCGCTTACTTAACGGGGTTACTTGGGTACATTGGTTAGGCGAGCTAGGAAACTGTGATGGCCATCAAATGTAATGTACAGACATAAAACAAAAAAAAAATATGCATAGCATTTGTCGAACTATATCGCACTTCCACAGGAACTACTGCTAGTAAGTGGGATATGAAGAATTTATGTTTACATAAATATGCAACAAGTACTCGTATAGGAAAAAACAAGAATGGCGAGTTCGACTTAAAACCTAGTGGGGACCTACTACGTAATTCTGTTTGTCTATCTCTCCGAGAACCTTTCTTCCACATTGGGGTTCGACGAACGATGTGGCCTGTACAGTGCCAGTTAAATAACTGTAGGTTCTTGAGCAATTTCTATCAGGGGAACGTGTATATAACTATATAGGTATGCGCACGCACGGCTCACCAAAAGCAGATCTACCAACCCCACCTCAGATTTGGGACAAAGGTAGGAAGATGAAGACTTTTTAGTAAGGAAACTAGCCACAGATGTCGAGACCCTAAATGGCTGATTAATAGTACCTATGTCAGAGGACCTGTGTGTTCTCACTTTCGACTAAGATAATCGTATTTCCCATCATAACTTGCTGAACTCTTCCATCAGCTTGACCATATTATGGTCTTACCTTGATGTCTTGCTTGGGCTAAGGGCCAATGTTTTACTGGGCCATTGCGGGGCAACTCTTTGAACATTCTTAGCCCCCCCTGCTACCTGGCATATAACTTGTACCAAAAATATTGCTTGCAGGTTTTCCGGGGACTGGATATCATGTGTTAATGTTTATATCGCTCTACCATCTGGTATTATACTCTTTGCCGCCTCGTTAGGGCTCGCACGGAAAGCGATAAAAGGATGCTAATTCTATCAGATTAAATATATGGACAAAATTTCAAAGCTCATTTCTAAATATTTATTTGTTTTTTCTTCGTGTTAAAGTTTATTTCCTGCTTTACTGCGATGTTTAGATTTTAACTCTTGTATTTATATTTAAAGCTTATAAACCATTCGATAAATACCGCAAGAAATGATTAAATGGCAACATTACTACGAGCAGTTGAATCAGAGGTCCTTTGCTAGTTAACGATGTAACGTGGTTTATGTAATAATAATTAGGTACCAGCAGCCTAAAGCAGGGCACGCGTGTCTGATTACGGAATATCAAGGTCACAATGAAAACTTATAAGTTCTTGCTATGTGCCTCCTCTACCTACTTATGTGCCTAAACACATAGTTAACAAACTATAAGAGACGTTATACAAGAATTCATAATAATTACTAATATGCAAAATTATCACTATTACCTACAATATCGTAATGCGCTTAACCTACTCTCCGCGAATCCCTTCTCTCATCTGTATACACACAACTTTCAGGATTTATTGTATTGTTTTTATTTTTTTGTTTCCCACTAGATAGCGTGGGGGATAATTGTGGAGGCGTGCTTGTCGCCTCCTTGCCCGTGACGCGGCAACTATACGCGAATTTTCGTGGTGGTAGGAGTTCTTATTGATCTGTCTGGTAAGTTATCACCCACGTGTATAAGGAGGGCGTCAAATTTCACTATCTAATGCAGTTGATGTCTTCCAACGCTATTGCAGGTGAACCAATTTCACCCCCTCCTCTTCTTGTGCCTTTCACCGCTGCCCTTCCGGAGACAGATGGTTCATGAGGCCCAAACTATGACCATGACATTGCCAAGCGTCGGGCACAAGCCAAAATTACATCGACGGACATAGCATCAAGCCTTTGCACTTGGTTATCTAGCTCTCTCTGGGCGTTGTATCAAGACTAGTTGATAAAACTTGTTCCGATGCCATGGTCATCAATGCTAAAGGACTTTAGACTGAATACCCAGGGATCTGTGTTGTCACCTACGCGGTTTATCCTGATTATAAATGACATGCTGCAGCATGTGACCAACATCATGCGCTGCTATGCGGATGGCAGTACTGAAGATACATTGTACCTTGGTCGTGTTGGTGCCCGACTTCCCGAGGTGGAAAGAACAAGCAAACTTCTGTTTGATATTGAGAATTGTCTAGATAAAATCTTGGAGTGTGGTGATATGAACCTCGTGAAATTCAACCCCACTAAGACACAAGTTTGCACGTTTTTCGCAATCAAGCCACCGTTGGATGCCACTCCATAGTTTAAAAATCACTTGGAGGTCAGTGCGAAACTAGCTTCTTATACGCTTGAGGTGCTTAACAGATCAAAGAGCTCCGGCTCAGCGGTTTGTGCTTTACAAAGCACATGTATGTCCTCACGTGTAGTACTGGTTCCAACTCTGAAATGGAGAGGTGTTGCAGTAGATAGGAAGTAGCAGCACAACAGCTTAAGCCCTTAGCAGTAGTAGCACATCAGGATGGGCGAGCGTGGCTTCCTCACAGCTGGCTTGATCTCTACCGCATGGTGGAAGGGTACTCTGCAAACGTTCGTCTGGCTAGCTACCACCCACAAATAGTAAATCTGTCGCCAACCATCTAAGAGTCCGAAAGCAGTCCTTGAGAGCTAGTAATTCAAGGCCATGTCAGTTTACCACTTTAGATCACATTATCTCTTACCAACAGGAGAGATAGTGGCCAAGAGCTAGCCTACCAGATTTTATAAAGAAAAGTCCGTGGTCTCCTTTCCGCGACGAGCTATTTGACGATACCGGGCTCACTAATAAATCGGGCCCACTCAACGTTCGTTAAGAGGTGGGCTCGATATGCGTCTTCTACACGCTCGTTCTTCAGGGAACTCTCTAAAGAGTTTTTTGACTTTATTCCCGCGACAGAGATTTTCCATAGCATATCCCGACAACTTCAAAAGGCTCATCCACAAATCTTGCAATGCTAAAAGAGCCACACAACCCGATTCTTTTACCGATTATGCGTTGATAAAAAAACACCTCAAAATCAGTTTGCCGCCGAACTATATAACATTATGCTATATACTAAATTATGTCTTAGGTAAGAACTTAAATATTTTGTTAGTGATCAAAAGCGAGATCATTTATTTTTGTCTTGGAGTCTAGTCTTAAGGACAACGTAGACGTATCGTCTCGGTACCATATAAGGTTGCCAGACGTCCGGGAAATCCGGGATAGTCCCGGAATGGGGAGTTTTGTCCCGTGTTCAGTAATTTCGCTCCATTGTCCCGGAATTCAATAGTTTTAGGTATTTCACAAACATACGGACACCAAATACTATGCTACGCAAGTCGCATGCCAGCCGTGTGTGTGATTTCAAAGTTAAAAGGCTTATATAAAGTTTTCCTTTTAATGTTAATCCAAAGTATCATAATTAGTTAAAGTTAGTCTTAAACAGTGCCTCAATTATTGTATTAAGTATAATTTTATGTTATATTAACTCATCTAGGTCAAATATCTCTGTGTCAAGTAAATATGTGTAACAATAATAGCCATTTCTTTTTATCTAGGTATAAAAACACGAAATTTAACTACCTAATATTTATATATACATATAATATTTTGTCAGTTCAACTGCAGATTTGTTTAGATTTGAAATTGAGGACAAAGTACCGACTCCCTTTCGAACCCCAAAATTGTCCAGGAATTTAATATACCTTGATCTGGCAACCCTAGTACCATATTAACGCCGCGGCGACGACGCATCGTCCCATTCTCAAGACAATTACTAGCGACTTCATTCCGAATCTAGGCGATGCCGAGGACGAGGGCATTTTAGTAGAGGAAATATATTTATATATAAGAAAAACAAGTGCAACACAGTCACAACTGTATTTATATTCTAGTAATAATACATAGTAAGGCCAGATTTCCTCCGAATCTTACTTTATACTTTGTAGTATGGAATTTCGTACTTAGAATAAATACTAAACAGCTCGAAAAGGTGACGTCGATACGGTGCCGGCAGCACTAGTCTGCGACAAACATTACTCAGTTACAATAAGTGGTATGTCTTAAGTTAATGATATGAAACATGACCCTGTAAAATTGCTCAGTAGGTAACTAAGCAAAGCTTGAGCGTTACTTCTTCAACACCATAACGACCACCAATGAACAGCCTCTCCAATTAGGGTGGCTTGCGATAATTGCAAGATAGCAGTGTCAGATGGCAGTTCTTCAGAAGGCGCTCTACTTTTGTCTTCGTCACCTCTTACGACTCCCACAGGAAGATATGGTGGGGGAGAGTGGAAACATAATCAAGGAGATTTGATTCGACTTGACGAATCCAACAATACACTTAAAAATATCGGTCCATCCTTGTCATCACTTACATGCGCGCCCGTGGGTAAATAAATTCTAACGATACAACGTATAAGCTGCTGTGTGCTTATTATTGTTATAATACCCAACACGTACGTTTACATTTCTATTGCCATAATTTTACGTTTAAAGAGCAGTGAGTACGAAGGGACTTTTGCCACCCTTCATTTAACTTTGTCCTTTAAATATCAAATTTTTTTTGGACAACATATAGTTTTTCATTACTTACTGTAAAACTCCTTTCTGTCCAACAAAAATAGAAGGGATATGTCTGCAATGACTATTCCTTTGATTTTAGAGAAGAGGACAAAGACAAATAGTTATAATAATATGGCCTACGAATGATGATGATTGCCTTGTGTAAGTTAAGGGTAACAAATCCAATATATGCTTTCCATGTTTGGCGACGAGGATGATGCTGGAACATGCTTTCTTATAAGAGATACCTGTCTTATCTTTGAGCTTCAGATTATGCTTATGAGGAATCAGTTGCTGGTTAGAATATTTTCTTCGGTGGTTGGACACAAAATCTATACAAATACATTAACATGTTTAAAAGTTATTTTATTAGACGAAAACAGGCAAAACAAAAACAACTATTTAACCCTGAAAACTGTGTGGCACCAATATCAGGCGACCTTGCCGAAGTTCTGACCGCTTTAAGTTCTGAGCACATGTGTACACTAGAATCTACTTTTACACGCCTAGTTTCACCACTAATAGTTCTACGTATAAAACTAGTCAAACCACGCAACTCGGTTAGGAGGGGTAAATCGGAAAATCGATATCAAATAAGCCTTTTCACGGAATTCCTTACACGTGGGCAATACCTCGTGTTGGGCTACCTATTTCTCACAAATGTCTAACTGCTTACAATTTGACATTTGTGCATGAGAACTAATCATATGGCCTATATGGATTAAGTAGGTATTCTGTCCTATCTGACCTGAGCATTGTAATAGGAGTTAAAAAGTAAAGAGCCGTTGCGTTATGAATCAAAATCAATAATATAGGTACCTGCTAAATAAAAATAAATTCTATTGTTTGACTTTTTCTTCCTTTATTTAAATTATCATTCCTTCCGAGTTTCAACGTTCTATCGTAACCGTGAGTCGCAAAATCAATGTTCTATATATATATATATCTGCTGTGTCAATTAAGAATGCTTTGGAGAAGATATAGGTGTACGACATGACTAACGAACGCATTGTGCATTTTTTGGTAGTATTAACTTCGAACTGAAGTATGAACCACGAGGGTTACATACACTAAAGTAAATAACGGGGAGCTAAAATTAATGGTGGAAGTCGATCCTCAACAAAATATCAATGGATTAACTCCCAATATTGAATCATTTGAACCAAGTTACAAAACACTCGATAAATGGAATGCTCTTGGACTCATGGATTAACTAATGTGTATAGAAGGGCACGCGTTGAAGTATGCCTATTTCTTATAAGTGAGTAGAAATGAAGGGAGTTATTCCAGAATTGGAACCTGTGATGAAAAGAAAAGTGGATTCTCTACGATAAATGCAGTAGCTTAACCCACGTCATATTCTAGGTTAGCCTGAACAACATCTTCGACCACATCATCACTTACCATCAGGTGAGATAGTGGTCAAAGGCTAACCTAACAAGAATAAAAAAAAATGTCAGCAGGCTATAATTCCTACGAAGTAAATAATTGTCTTTGTAACTACATGGGACTAGTTACCACTACTTGAACTGAGTCCGTGGGCACTTGCTCTTTCTAATGTTCTCAATGTTCTAGATAAAGCCTGTTTATAATCTTCGAACACATCATCACTTAACATCGGGTAAGATGTTAAGTGATGATGTGTCAAAGACTGTTCGGCACTACCAACTATTGACATTAAAAAATACTAAGAAGCAATGCCTGGCTCCTTTGATCCTAACAAAACAGGTCTTCAAAATTTCAGATAAAGATTCGTTATTTAACTGATTGATAAATAAATTTCCTGCTTGTTGCTCGTGCGAAACAACGACGCAGTTGTGGGCACAGAGGTATTGATAGAACTCATAAACTGTGCTCTATCAAGAGCGAGCGACATTTCTCTCATGATATTTTCGTGTTTGGGGTAAATTAGGAAATTTTCAGTACGGAAAGTATGTCGCAGTTGTTGGCACCAGCTGATGTATGTCAGGTCACCAGGCTTGGCGTCATCTGAATTATTTTTATTGGCCCATCAGCGTGAGTTCATTGGATTTGAAAATAGACGTAATTTTTAACTGCGCTTGTAGGTTTGCCTTCGCTGAAAGCCCCGCCGCCACCGCGCTGGCCCTTTCGCAATTCTTTGTTGTCTATTTCGAGGAAAACTAAATCGATATCAACTGCCTTTTCACGTTTTTAGGTCATAATCTTGGACAGAATTTATTATATACTGATTTTGAACAAAAATTTCAAAGAAAACATTCAAATTTTTTGAAAATATTCTATGTTCATCAGGGATAATGTAGGATTCTACTTCTGAAAGATTTTTTCAAATCGGTCAAGTACTATCAGAGTTTATTCGTTTTGACAAAAATCAAATCTTTCCTCTTTATAATATTAGTGTAGATTTTCCTTCTAATGTATATAATTTTTATAATTTTAATGTATATACCATGCGTGACATTTTGGTGGGTAATCCGAACTTAGGATTCTTTATTCGTTTAGGTAAAACATACATCTATCCAAGTCAGTACCATGTCAATTTCACCAACTTAGAAATAACCAGAAATCTTAAGTTACACACACTAACTGAAAAAATATTTGTCTATATGCCTATGCTCCAATTAAGAGATAATTGCAACTGTTGGAGGTGACAATCATTATTCTAGTCCAATGACACATTCGATTCTGGTCCGCAACATGCATCACTTTTCACAAAAGAGATAATAATTTAAAAGTGACTTCTAACTACGTATAATATGAAATGACTTTTGGAAGGCGGCACCCTGAAAGTGTGAGCTCAGTGTTTTAACCAACATGGTACTGATTCAACAGGTTAATTAATATTTTTTAATAAACTAGCCTTTTATTACGTAGGCGTTGCCTTTATCAAAATGTGTGTGTGTGTAACGTCTTTTCGCACACGTTTTTTTCCACCAAGATTGACACCAAAGAGATTGTTTTGTATTGTTGTTAATACGTTTTACTTGAAAAAAGATATGAATCACACAATAAACTTCATAACTGTCGGAGGTATAGTGCCATGTTACCAAAGGCAATGGCTTTTTTATAAACCCACGCAGAAAAAAAAAGGACAAATAAAAATGGCTTTAGTTCTATACATGGCCACTTAGATGATGGCAACCATCCTTAGAAATTTTAGTAGTTCTCGTTACTAGTTTTTTCTCTCCCTCTTGGGTAATTAGGGCCTACAATTTCTAAAAAGCACTGTTGTGCGCCAAATTTCAGCAATATTCTCATCAAGGTGAGTGGTGGCATTCTGCTCATTTGTCGCATTTTTTATTTGTTTTTACAACCCCCACCAAGAGGATATGGAACAGTTCAGACTGGAATGCCTCATGTATTTTTACAAGTGGCAGTTGATGGCATTGGCTATGTCGAGCGAGACCGCCAATGCATTTTCTCCTCCCCGCTGACCGCATTCTACCTCTATCCCTTTAGTCAAAGCAGGGCGTCTATTGCAGAGCGCCCCGCTCTGAACCCGTACTGGGTCTCTGACAGCTGAGGCGCAGTTCTCTCCAGGAGCTGGATGACACGGGACGCTGAGCATTGAAACCAGATTCATAAAATACCTCCCTAAGAAGTCACAAATACCAACAAATAGTTAAAAAAACAACAGAAATATGTTAAATAATTAAATAATTACCAACCCTTTTAGAAATGAAGTGGACGGAAAGTAGTTAACTGTAAACGTCCTATTTTTATTCATTTTTATCGCATTTATATTTATATTTTCGCTCATGATCATAATTTATGATTTTAATGGATTAAAACATAAAACTGGATTAAGTATTCCATCTATGTTCATGCATTTATAAATTTCGACAATTGAGAAGTTAAAATAATTTTTACTTGCCTGTATCAGTTTTTATACGTGCGGACCACAACATAACTGACGTTTTGAAAAAACGTCCTATCCTCTTTTATTTCACTAAAAATATATACATCATCATCATCATCATCATCATCAGCCGGAAGACGTCCACTGTTGAACAAAGGCCTCCCCCATAGAACGCCTCAAAGTACGGCTATTAGCCGCTTGTAATCATTGGCTACCCGCGACTTTTATGATGTCGTCAGTCCATCTAGTGGTGGGCCTACCAACTAACTCTACGTCTTCCGGTGTACCGTGGTACTCACTCGAGAACCCTTCCCCATCGGTTATCAGTTCGTCGAGCAATGTGGCCTGCCCATTGCCACTTCAACTTGCAAATTCTGAAAACTATGTCGGTGACTTTGGTTCTTTGGCGAATATCCACGTTCCGATTTTAACGCGCAAAGAAACTCCGAGCATTGCTCTCTCCATGGCACGTTGAGTGACTCTGTGCACGTCTCGGTGCCACATGTCATCACTGGGAACACACTCTGGTTGAAGACTTTGATCTTCAGGCTCTGCGGGATCTTTGACGAGAAGATGTCGCGTGACTTCCCGAACGCTGCCCATCCGAGTTGGATTCTTCGGGCGACCTCTTTCTCGAATTTGGACCTGTCTAACTGGACAGTCTAGCCCAGGTAAATGTAGTGGTCAACAACTTCGAGCGTATCGTTTCCAACAACTACTGGTATGAGTGCAACATGGACATTAGACATAGTTTTCGTCTTGTCCATGTTCATTTTAAGACCCACCTGCTGGGAAACTATACTGAGGTCGCTGAGCATTGTACTGAGCTCCTCAAGCGACTTTGTCATTATGAATATGTCATCGGCGAAACGAAGGTGAGTGATGTATTCACCATAGATGTTGATGCCGAATTATTTCCAGTTCAAGAGCTTAAAAACGTCCTCTAATGCATTCGTGAACAGTTTCGGAGAAATAACGTCTCCCTATCTCACGTCTCGCTGCAGTTGGATTGGTTCTGTGCTCTTATCCTGTAGTCGAATCGACATAGTGGCGTTTCTATCCAAACACTTCAGCGCTTCGATTCTTCATCGCTGAAGAGACTGCAGTACAGCCCAGGTTTCGATTGAATCAATCAAAAAATACGATGGTTAAGGTTTATAAATTATACAATAGAAAAGTCTCGTTATGTTTTAATGAATCTTGCAATGAAATATCTTACTATAGAATTGCTTCGTACCACTATTTTTTTACAGCTGTCTATTAGGCTAAAAAGTACCATCATATTTCGTTTATCTAGTCTGGTCTGAAATGCCATTCTATGCTTTTGTTTAAGTCAACTCTGTCTAGTGGAAGTTAACTAGAGGTGGGCCGGAAAATACCTGCTCTACCCTAATATAGAAAGTCATGCTATAATAGTCTGCTCCGTTATTTAATTATTGTTTGTAGAAATCAATTATATTAGGTTAGGTACGTACTTAAGTTGGTGAACATTTTGTATTTGTAAAATTGCCTTACACATTTTAAATTTTACCACATGCACATTATATTCTTGCCGTTTGACTCTACCTATATAAGTACACGCGTAGGGCTATTACTTACATTTCTAGTGTGTATTTAACTTAAAGTAAAAACCAGCTTTAAATTAGTTGACAAACGAAAAAAGTGGAATCTCGATATAATAAGTATGTACCTACTGCTCTGACCGAACCAAGTACGCAAAGCGTATGTCTGGATTTGCTCGATCGACGACGTGGCGACGCGACGTGAGGCAACGCGCGACGCGACGCGGACGGTGAGCGCAGACGCGTGGAGACGCGCGTTGCCTCACGTTGGTAGCATCTGGAGAGATGTACCTACTAAGTGTAAGCTGGTAAGTTCAACATACATACGCCTTCATTCCTTCGATCATATGAAGTCAAAAATCGGCAAAATCCTGAAAAACCGAAACCAAGATACTAAACTAAAAACTTTTACACTGCTTCATCAATAGATTACTAAAACAATATTAAATTTACTAAAAACTACCACAACAAAGATAAATTAATTAATAAAGCAAATAAAAAACCAACTGCAAATAATTTATTTTCATTAAACGTTATATCGTTCCGATGAAATTAAAACTGCATATATATATGCAGCATATATTTATTTATGGAAACTTTTTTTAAGCTCTTCAATTTGATGAGTCGCCACTCGATGAGTATGGATGATAAAAAAAATATCTCACAATATGGAATCTAAAATCCACCAGTTTGTTTTTTATATTTTTTATATACCTAGAGTACTTGCGCTATCAAGACGAATCTAACGATATATCTTACATTAAAATCAGATAAGCCCTTTAGAAGTTATGATGGAATAAAGAAACTTACAAACATACATACATACATAAACCCTGAAAACATAACTATCCTCTTTTTGGGCAGTCGTGAAAAAAATAACTTTTGTATGATATGAAGTGTGCTAATGATAATTATATATTACCGTAGAGATACGGGAAACAACATAGGGGGCAGCAGAGAAGCCGTCAGAAAAGTAATATCCCTCATTCTCCGTCCTACTGATTCATTAATAAGACAAACAAAGTTACTCGTACATCTACCGCCTGTTTATTAACGTAATTGTTTATATCTGAACTGCTGTGCCTTCTAATATTAGTAGCGCTACCTGAACCTGTACTCATTTATCAACAAGCTAAGCTAGGAAAGCAACATACATAACCAACGTTTGGATTAAAAAATTTAAACATTTTGCCTTTTACACATTTAATTTTCGAGTTAATCATTATTATATCAATCAGATAACACATAATTTAGGTCCTTGAATAAGTTCACTACCTTTCTGCTAAGAGATAATATAATTTGCCGAGTGCGAATGAAACAATATCACAGTTCTTGGAATATGTATGTGAGTTAGAAACAGGAAGTGTCCACATATTGATACTTATGTTTCTATTTTTCCTAAATCCTGTAAGATGTATATCAATTTATTTCAACCAACTGTAACCTGCTCATAGATAAGACTAAGATTCAGATCTGTGCCACGAATTTCATAGTGTAAAAACTTATTGATCAGTGTGCGGTGCTCAACTCAGGCGTTGTGGATTTGCTTGGGACAGAAGTTGTTGCAGCACTTTTTCTTCCAACACTGCCCATTGTTTATATAACAATGATGGATACTATCAAAGTAACCATATTTTCCCCCCCCATTAAAAAAATGGAGTGATTTATTCAACCGGATCTTTTTAGACGAACGACACAAAGATTATTTGTAGTTAATTATTACGGTCAATAATGACAATAATAGACTCCACGCACTTTTACCGACATACATATCCTCGCAAGTTTTATATACTCTTGAAAATTAGATATCTAATGAAAAGGTCCGGTGTTTATGGGAAAAGATCTGAACAGAACTTACGAGTATGTTACATTGGGGCAAGAGGTGGGGTTATGTTCAATTAAATGATATTCCCAACTCATTTTCGATCAGAAGTAGGTAATTATGATCACCTGGCCGACATGTTCCTGTGCTTAATGATTTGAAAACGGCCTTTATTTTGTAACCATACTTGCATACTAGACTCAATAAAATATTTAGCTCTCAACAGTCTTCAATAAAATTGATAATATCTTAATAGCATCTTCGGCAATGGTTTCATGCATATCTACTAATTGTACAGTCCCAAAACTCCAATTTGCATTTTTTTTTCTAGTTTAGACCATCTTTTTTAACCGTCTTCCAAAAAAGGAGGAAGTTCTCCATTCATCTCTTTTTTTTTAAGTTTGTTACCTCATAACTTTTTACTGGGTGAACTGATTTTGAAAATTCTTTTTTGTTTAAAAGCTGATGCTTGTCGTTTGATCCCATTGAAATTTCATCAAAATCGGTCAAGCCGTGTTTGAGTTACACTCTAATAACTGAAAAATGTTTACCTATCTTGATGATATAGTCGTCGACAATGAATGACAATCGATCCCGTAAGTAGCAGAGTCACTAAAAAGACTGAAAAAAGTTTTATTGTGATAATAGGTACTTCTGAACTATCATGGTGCCGACTTCAACAAGTTCTTTCACACTTTTGGGTGATGAAGACAGTTCCATTTTTTGGTGACATTTTAAAAAAAATTTACAAGTCAAATACTACGCTTGAAGGAAATGTAGAGCTCGTATTCTCATCAGGACCACAGAATAAAAAGTTCATGACTTAAAAATGTGACACAAATATTATTATATAATTATTAATCACTGAATATTTTAATGTTACCAGTTGATAACGGCCTATTATGTTAGATGTAAAACTTTTCTGTTTATCTGTCTCCTTAAATTATAAGCAAGACTCTCGTGATCAAATCTAAAATCATTGTTTATTAACATTTGTTTTGACATCAATTTTGGGTTTAATTGTCGTAACAGAACCAAGCTGAAGTATCCCGATAGTGAATTTTCTTGATTGAGTTAATTCAGAATGTTCGAGTAAATTCCGGTCATAAAAAAATAATACAGAACATATTTAATAAATAAAACACTATCTTTGCGTTTCACAGTCATGGATTTAGCCTATCCATCGGTTAAAACTTGAAACGCGCTGCATGTAATTTTTAATAACTGTAATTTTTATCATTCAGTTATTTTATGTGTTGGTTAGCAACCCAAAACTTTATTAGGACATTTTGAAACGGACCCTTAAAGTATTAAATTTGAAAATTAAATTACGTCAAATGTTTTGAAAATCAATATAATAATATTCTACATAATAAAGATCTTTGAGAATAGTTTAATCTGAAACATTTTGTGTGTGGCTATTATTTGTTGGAGGTTGATATATACAGAACACGAGGTGCCTGTCCACCATTGCGCAATATTGAGAAATAAAAAACAATATAGGTAGGTACACGGTAAATATCTCTTATCTAATGCTAACATTGTGTTTTGGCTGGCTCTGTGAGCCACCTCCCAATCTACAAGTAGGTTTAGCTTGAACAATACATATCGTCGACCACATGATGGATGGCGTAGCAACTGGCGAGATAGTGGTCAAAGGCTAACCCTTGGATATAAGGCAGAATACGTTGCGTACTCCAAGTGGCAGTTATTCTTGTCGTCTTTGCCCAGGTAAAATTATCCATTGAAGGTCCAAATCCAGGTGAAATTATTAGTTTTTCCAGGGGAAATTATCGGGTCATAATTCAAATTGTAAACAAACACTGGAAATCTGTGCCATGCTTATTCAAACACAGTACCTACAACATCTTAATTGTGGACTACTACTCAAGTCAAGTGAAAATCATTTATTCAATTTAGGCGTCTACGGCACTCTTATGAGGGTCAATTACAATTTTTAATATTGAATTATAATACATTGTACTGCCACGTTCAAATGTATAAAGTCACTGCGAGAGAGAGAGAGAGAGAAGAGAAGAACGGGCAAGAAACTCGGGGCCATTCGTTTATAAAATCTATAAAATCAGGTATGTAACCATGCACCTTTAAAATATTGTAGTTTTTTTTATGTACTTTATCTTTGTGTCTGTGTGAGTAATAATAACACACATAAACGACCAGACGGGCCAATGACAGAGTTCCAGACAACATTTAAATAGAAACGGTTCCTAAACTTCTTAGTTTTTAATGACAGCCTGTGAAACACGTAATAATGTTTTTGAATTTTTCCTGTCACGGTATAATGGCAAAAATTAAAAAATAAAAAACAATAAAAGAAATTATATAAATAAGCGCTGCGCAATTTTAAACTCTTTGGTCACAATAGCCTGTTTTTCAGTAAACGAGTTGAATTGTTTACCTGTAAACAAGACGAATCCCTAAAAAATATTGTTTTTCTTTAAAACGCAGTAACAGAATCTATTTTTATAACTTGATTATAGAACACAGTTACCGATTCATCAGTGTAGCACTGAAGTGTGCAGTGGCGAAAGTGACTTACCAACATATTTTTATATTTTTTTATCTTGTAATCCACAAAACGAAGAGGGTTTGGGATTACTACTTCGGAATTAGTAATAGCTACTATGAATAATTAATTTCATAGAGACATAAAATATTATATCTAAACTAAAAAATATACAAAAATAAAAAAATATTAAACGTGCGCACCGAGTTCTCTGTGGAAAGTTGAAGGCTTGAGCATTTTATGTTTGTACTAATATTACGAAAAAAACGATGGAATATTTTTATGAACAGAATAGGTCAATTAACTTATGCAGAGAGTTAAGAGAGTTATTTCAAAAGCTTTAATATATGAAATTCCGTAGATCTCCGACCGCGGCGATATACCATTATTGATCCCATGTTTCATTGAAGCTAGTCAAAGACTCTAGCAGTTGTGTCAAATTATACGATCGGCGGGCTGCATGCGGCCTTCGGACTGTTAAATAAGGCCCGCGACATTGCATTGCTTCGAAATCTAAAGATTCTTAAAAAAATACACTAGATGCTAGAAGCCATAAGTGAAATCCCACTTACTGATTAGCTGATTATAAGGCCTCTCAAATGTCATTAAAAAGAAGACAAATAGAATGAGGTGAACATAATCTCATTATTTTTCACTTAATTTCATAGGTACAGTAAATTCATGCAAATGGTTAGGTTTTTCGATACGCGCAAATCTTGAATGTATTATTAATTCAGTCAAACAGATGTTGTAAATTATGAAAATGTAGAAGAACAAACAAAGCGCAGCGGTGAACTTCCAATCTAAATAAAATTTATGAATATGACGTTCAATATCGGTGACATTACAAATATTATTCATTTATCCCACTTAAGAGGAATAAATTATTGTTTCTGAATCTATAGGTTGCTAATACATTCTATATTTTGCTCCTTTGGCTAAATCCAGTATATACATCCCAGCTCTAACACATTTCAAATAGATTGGCATTGATCATAATCTGTACCTTGCATTAATCTGTGACACTAGTATTTTTTCTATTTGAAACATAATGAATATAGCTTCACGCGCAGAAAGGTAAAGCACTGTGTATAAGTAAATTGTGGTGGGTACTTGCTTGAGCTCTATTGTGGACGATACCTACAAGCGATTGCTACTCGCGTAAGTAGGCCACTAGGTCACAGCCGAGGCCCGCTGATAGCAAAGAGCTGTTGTTTCCCAAACTTGTTCATACTTTTCAAGAAAAATACAAATGATACTAATTTAGATGCTTCAACGTAAACGTTTCACTATAAATAACGAGGTTGTATCATGAAAATGCTTAATAATATTATTTTTATGATTTGATGTACTTAGTCAAGTCTACTGACTATTGCGTCACGTCCAAATCGTAATAAACCGGGGGCGGCTTCCACAATCGTGTTATTAAGTTCTTTGTCAAATTCCCAGTTGACTCCCTCGTTGGTCTAGTCGGAAAGAGTCTCTTTGTAAAAGACAAAACTCGATGACCTACCAGGCTACCTATTTATAACAAAAGGGTCAGACTGTTAAATAAATCTTCAGTTTCAGAATTGCAGTCCAGGTTCTGGAACCAAAAAAAAAACAATAATACGCTCGATCGTACGCTCGAGGAGTCAAAACTATCAGATGATGCATTGTGTAGAATCGAAAAGCGTCGAAAATTCTTTCGGCTGAGCTACATGGCGTTTACACCGTCAAGTCGATTATTTATAGATATATTGAGTGACAATATAGAAATATTTTGTCACTCACTATATTTCTATAATTTTTAAGTGTTTGTATAAAATATCAATTTAATGTTAAATATTTGTAATTATTAAAAAATATACATCCTTACATGTTAGGGGTCATCGTCTAGAGCTCATTGAGTTGACTATGGGCTGAGGCCCGTCCTAGGTATCAATTTTGACACTACATTTGCAAATACTTGGGGAACATAATTTCTCACCTTGAATGGAAACCGAACCCACGTACACCTTACCGATTTTACGCACCGGGTGTCTTAACTAAACTAGTTCTGAATCCTTAATTTCAGTTTTATTTTATTATCTAATATTTCTTATATACAGGGTGTCCCAGAACTCAACGTCGAAATGGAACCCCAACGTGGAAAACAATTTGAACATTTGAACAAAATTGTGAAATTTGTGGTCACAGTACCAACAAATATGGTTAAAGGTATTGATTGTCCTAATTTTTATAAATTTGTCAGTTAAATTTTAAATAACCAATAGGGATTTTTTTTTAATTTTTCCCGGGACTGGTGTGCCCCTCCTCACACCCCGTGCCCGCTTGACGTTGAGTTCTGGGACACCCTGTATAACCAACAAATAGTAAAAACGGCGGATTAACCGGGCTTTTGTATTGCTGATCCCTAACAGAGCGAGGCCTGACTCGCACTTACCTATACCTATAGTCAGCTTTATTAATTCAACGATTTTCACATGCAACTAGAATTTTTCTTTGTGACCCTTGACTTTAGTCTAGAATGGGAACTGCCCCACAACACATGCTTGGCGATAGATTACTAGGTAGCATGCATTTGCATTCTCAAAATGCCCTGCTATCATGCGTTCTATTTTACGAAAGAATGCGAACCTCGGACCCTCTTGCCTTGCTTTAAGGACTTTTTATGTGACTTTACTAATTTAAAACCTGCCACCTCTATCTTATTATTATTCATAAACGCTGTGATAGCTGCTTTCAATTATTTACTTCTATTATTATTAGATTATTACACATTACTTATGTCTTTTCAAATATATACTTTTTACGTGTCGACGGTACATTTTCCGGATTAGTAATTATGACCCGAAGATTATGTCATAGAGTGTGAGCGAAAACTATGCGCCAAGTATGTTATGCGTACCTACTTACTTTGAGCATACTACTAAAAGCAGCGACGACGAATGTGAATATTTTTTTCCAACTTTCAAAAACAGGACTTTCTCAAATCAAATCGCATATTACAACCACGCATAACTTTACGCTACATCACACAATTTTTTTTGCAGTGTACCTACCTCTTGGTAGCTTCTGTCTAAATTTCATCAGAATTCTTACTCATTCTATGTACCCACAGTCATCACTAAAAAATAATTAAAATGTTTGAATATGCTCAAAGACCTGACACTTATCCCAATTATTACCGATGCGACCATTACAATTATTGTGGGTGAATGATATACCTCATCGATCCTTAACTGAACGTAGTATGCACGAAAGCCCTTAGACTAAGATTCAGGGACATTTATGTAAGACAATTTAAGACCAGTCTTATTTAAGGCGATTAGAGTCGCCAATGGCCTTGAGCATCTGGACCTAATCGAGCTTACTTTACTCGCGCATCGCCGCATACGTTCCGCGCTCGCTGCACAAATATAACGGTCAAAGAATATGCAGATGCGCGATGCGCTCCGGTAACATGGCACTTTATATTCCTACTCTAGTGAGTATCCGCAATTGCAACTGCGACTGAGATCAGTCGTCAAATGAAAATGTATAGTGTACCTACCTAGGTTGTTCTGGACGTCTTTATTCCTTTTCTTTATTTTTCAATGTCATCTGCCGAGTGAAGAAAGTTACTCAGATTTGTCTGATACTCGATATTTAGGCTGTGCTGAGAGTCATTATTCCGAATTTGGAATTATTTTTTCAATGTCATCTGCCAAGTGAAGAAAAATGCTACGGTTTGACTGAAAATTGATATCTAGGTTGTTGTAGACGTTATTATTCCATGTTAAGAATTTGTTTTACGTTGACGTCTGCCAAGTGAAAAATGTACTTCGATTTGGCTGAAAATCGATATCTAGGTTGTTTTCAGTTCGCACACAGACTCTTTAAAAAATCTGCAAATTTTAGTAATATGCTACATAAACGAGTTTTCCAATTAAAATAACCTGTCATTCGTACAACTTTTGCAAGAAGATTTAGCCCTTTTATTAAAACATATTTATATAATCAAGTCCTGAATTTTTCAGTTTATATATCACCATATAGCATCATACATACAAACACGTAAATAACACAAATTTAGTTAAAATATATATACCACCTGTGTGGATAATTTATAAAAAAAAATGTATGAAACTGAACAAGATGTTATTTTATGGATAATTTGTAAGTTAAATTTATGTTTATATCTATTTTGCGTGAAAAATTGTACTGAAGTCAACTGTGCACTGTACAGCTATCAATTAAGGTCTTAACGATACAAACTTCAACGTCGAAGTGTGAAGACCACCAGCAATACAAGATTTGGAAAAAGTGTTATTGGCTTAAAAAAAGATTTATATTATTGTTTATGTTATTATTATTATTCTGGACGTTTTTATTCCAAATTTGGAATTTATTTTTCGATGACGTCTGCCTAGTGAGAAAAGTTACTAAGATTTGGCTAAAAATCGATATCTAGGTTTTTCGGGGCGTCCTTATTCCAAATTTGGAATTTACTTTCCGATGACGTCTGCCAAGTGAAAAACTACTTCAATTTGCCTGAAAATCGATATCTAGGTTGTGCTGGGCGTCATTATTCCGAATTAAGATTTATTTTTTTAATGGCGTCTGTCAAAGGAAGAAAGTTACTCCGATATCTAGGTTGTGCTGGGCGTCATTATTCTACATTTGGATTTCATTTTTCAATGACGTTTGCTAAGTAAAGATAGATGACGTATCTTTAAAACGCTAAGATATATCGGATAAGAGTAAGAAAATTATAATAATCAATCGTTTATTCAAATCTCCTTATAAATGAGATTATAGCCGACGCGGGTTTACTCGTTTAAAAACGACGATATAAAAGGAAGATTTGTATAATGGCGAAAATACATTGAAAAATAAGAATAGGGACGACTGTGTCGTACGCAAAAATACAAAATGGCCAACGTTTGTGCTATTGGACATGTCGGCCCTTGAGAAGGAAGTATTTACCTTTAGATTTTCCCGCCCATAGGTGGGAAGCAGTCTTCCACCCGCTACTCGCATCAAACAAACACTACTTTCCGGGTACAAAATATGAGATGAATAATTTCTTGTCTAGGAAATAATAATATGGGCAATTTATCTACAGCTATATTGTAAAGATTGGTTCCATCGTGAAAAGGTAACCGATATACTTTCTCATTTATTAGGAGATTTGAATAATTGATTTATAAGTACTTTTCTTTAAACTTTCGTGAACTAAACTCATGTTTCTAAATTACATTAACGAAAACCAAGCGGGGTAGATTTAAATCGCTCCCGCCGCTCCTTAAGACGATGACACCCGCTTCTTCAGTCTACTCGTGACCACGGTCAATGCAACTTGATCGAAACGTCGAGGTTAGTCAAAATATTATTTTGATGTTAATTCGTGCGTCTTTGATAAGTAATCATAATTTTCCTACTCTTATCGTACTGCGGCGATAGGGAACTGCTAATCATCCCACGGCCAGCAGGTAGGTAGGTAAACTCAGGGAGTAGGTTTGAAAAGTTTATTAGGCCAAGCCTTATCAGGTTGCACAGCCGCACAGTTCTACTGAAGTTACATAGACCGGAGGGAGACACTGGCCTGATAGTACACGTGATCCAGATCCCAGATGTGGCGGTCTTGGCGTCAGCTGATAGTTCTGGATCTCAGTAGTGAGTGCTCGAAACACCCGTCCTCGGATTAAATCAGTGAAGTGGAATCCTGGAAGGAAGACACCGGCTTAGTAGCTGATATTCCTCCGCCAACTGTTGCCAAGCTGCGCCGACACGATCGTGGTACTGTTACCAGCGACTCACATTTTAAAACTCACAGTCTAGCGCGGTAGGGCAGCACAGCTGTTTACGTTACATAGGTTTTAGTCAGCACTATAAAATAACAATAATAAATAAGGAACTCACCCTAGAGGGATTCACGCACTTCACAACAAGTTAATAACAATTAAGATCGATAGTACGAATAGAAAAGCGTCCAGGAAAACCAAGATAAGTATCGATTTGTAGCCAAATCAAAGTAACTTTTTCCACTTGGCCGACGTCATTGTTAAATAAATTCTAGATTTGGAATTAAGACGTCTAGAACAACCTAGATCGATATCTAGGTTGTTCTAGACGATCGATCTTTTCAGCTAAAACGAAGTTACTTTATCTACTGGGCATACGTCATCGTAAACAAATTCTAAATTGGGAATAATAACGTCTAAAACAACCTAGATATCCATTTTTAGTCAATTCTGAGTATTTTTCTTCACTTGGCAGACGACATAGATAAAATTATTCCAAATTCGGAATAATGACGCACAGCACAACCTAGATATCGATTTTCAGCAAAATCGGAGGAACTTTTTCATTTGGCAGACGTCATCGGAATATAAATTCCTAAATTGGAATAAGGACGTCCAGAAAAACTAAGATATTGATTTTCAGCCAATTCAGAGTAACTTACTTCCCATGGCAGACGTCATCGAAAAATAAATTCCAAATTCGGAATAAAAACGTCCAGAACTACCTAGATTTTGAATGTTAGCCAAATTGGAGTGACTTTCCTCACCTAGCAGATGTCGAAAAATGTATGCCAAATATTGAACAAAAACGTCCAGAAAAACCTAGATATCGATTTTCAGCCAAATAGGAGTAACTTTTTTCACCTGGCAGACGTCTTCAAAAAATTTATTCTTAATTCAGAATGACGATGTCCAGAACAACCTAGATTTTCAATTTCAGCTAAATCAGAGTTACTTTCTTCACTTGGCAGATGTCGTCGAAAAAATAATTTCAAATTTGGAAAAAAGACGTCCAGAAAAACCTTGATTTCCATTATTAGCCAAATCGGAGCAACTTTTTTTACTTGGCAGACGTCATCGTAAAATACATTCCAAATTCGGAATAAAGACGTCCAGAACTATCTAGATTTTGAATTTCATCCAAATTGGAGTAACTTTCCACACTTGGCAGACGTCATAGAAAAATACGTTCAAAATTCGGAATAAAAACGTCCAGAACTACTTAGAGTTTGAATTTCAGCCAAATCGGAGTAACTTTCTTCACTTGGCAGACGTCATTGAAAAATAAATACCAAATTCGGAATAAAGACGTCTAGAACTACCTAGATTTTGAATTTCAGCCAAATCGGAGTAACTTTCTTCAATTGGCAGACGTCATCGAAAAATAAATACCAAATTCGGAATAAAGACGTCTAGAACTACCTAGATTTTGAATTTCAGCTAAATCAGAGTAACTTTCTTCACTTGGCAGACGTCATAGAAAAATAAATTCTAAATTCGGAATAAAGACGTCTAGAACTACCTAGATTTTGAATTTCAGCCAAATCTAGGTAACTTTTTTCACTTGGCAGACGTCATCGGAATATACATTCCAAATTCGGAATAAGGGCGTCCAGAAAAACCTCTATATATTGATTTTCAGTACTGTAACTGTAACAGTAAGTTCGTCCACTGCTGAACACAGCCTCACTTTTTAAGGGGGTATTTGCCATAATCCCCACACTTGGCAGGCGTCTTGGGGATCGCAATGTAAGTTAGCAGTTCTTTAGAAGGCGCTGCTGCCCCCCTTTAAGTAGTTTTCCCTTAGACGCTTCTGACGACACCCACGGGATTATATGGGGAGGTGCAATTCTAACCCGGCACCCCACGGTGCTAATCTCCCTTACCTATCTCTCACTATTTTCGAGATACGTTATCCATCTTCACTTGGCAGACGTTATCTTTATGTAGTATTAATTAACCTATATCAAAACACCTAATACAATTATCAAGAAAAGCTTAGAACTCCAAAAGATGTTTGTAGCCCCATACAAACTCTAAATGTAGTAGAGAACCATTTTGTACCCTACAAACTACTAAAGCCGGAAACTATTTACCATAATATAAAAAAATATATTATCTTTAGTTAACCAGTTATAACATGAGAGCGTTATAGACATTACTAATTAATTTTGTACATATATTATAAAACTTTTCATTGATCTTATTGATAAGGCCGCCCATTGTAATTTACCCACAACATTGTCAATTTCAAGTTTTGATTCTTTTCATATGTGAGACAATTCGAATAAAATTTGTCTATAAAATACCAATAATAAAGCGTCACCGCGCATACTTCACGTCGCAATCAAGTTGGCCCTCTGCAGCGAGCGAATCATTGCACGCACACAGCTACGAATCTCGCATGTCAATGCACTAATACAAAGACAAGATCGTTATCAGTCGAAAGCGCGAGCGGAGCTACGAGCGACACAGCCTCCCCGTGCCAAAGCTTGCGCAACACTGCCGCCCGCGTCCGCGCAGAGCACCTCGGAACCGCAAGCGTTCTGAATCTGAATAATTCGACATTTTCTTAGGAAAATATCAATGGATTTACAAATGCTATGTTATAATTGTAGTATAACAATCTAGAAATTTAATGGTACAATTTATTTTTCAAAAATCGTTGCCGTTTAGAAGGAGTTCGCCATATAAGTCAAGGAATAGTATGTAGTTTGAATTTTTTTAAGGCAAAAGTAATAGTAATACCGTAAAATCATATGTTGCAAATGTTGTACTTGAATTCATCTATAAAATATTTTTTTTTCAAGTCTTCAACTTCAGCGGTTACGGAGAAGTTCGCTTTAGAAAGTACGAATTTGACGTACCCAAGGGCCTTACAATCTTTAAATTTCGTATTCAAAAATTTATCCAGAGTGCTACTTACCCTGCTGGGTTAGCTAAAATTACATTCTATTATTTATGGCAGACTTTACTGGTACTAGTGGAACAGATAAGGAAACGACAAGTACAGACATATAGTTTTTTTTTTTAATGAATTGAATGAAATATCTAATAGGTATGTATATCTATTTTCATGTAGCAACATCCTGATCATATAACAATATTTTTTATCATTTAAGTAAACTTGGTAATATCCAGAAGCTGTTACAATTTATTTTAAAAAGATAAACGTACAGGTTAGTTTCAATGTATAACCTACAACTTTGCCCTCTTGGTAGCGCTATTCCTGCTTTAAGACAGGTTAATATAGTCGATTTCCACTACTTAGCTAGCACAGCTGGCATAGCACGCACTAAGTTCAAGCGCTGTTCCCAAATTTCTCTGAATACAAATATGGGGGTAAGCACTACATTTTGGAAAAATTAAAGCATTAGTGTTAGCTCGCTTAAACTTTTCACTGGATCTCTGCCTAAGGGCTCTTATACACGAACAGCATTTTCCAACGGCAGAGGCAACTGCCGCCGTCGTCGCCACCCTTCGATGTCAGACGTCGACTGTCGGCGGCAACTGTCGACACGGGTGGCTGCAGCCGTCAGTCAGCGTCGAAGATCTGAGGCATCGTCGTTGGCTTTTTGTACAGGAGCTGGTTGCAAAATGATATTCAAGCGGAAAATCGTGCGATTTCCATCCTTCAGTTCCTTGAAGCGTGACCTTAGAGTGCTTGAGTTATGATGGTGCCGATAAATTATTTCATATTTTCCAGTGTTAGCTATAGTTACCTAATTTTTATCATAGTTTTGCATTTGCGGTTGATTAAGCTACGAGTATGTATCAACTAACGTTCAAGCTGTATTATATTTCAATGAAGAATAAATGGATGTACTAATCAAAAATTAACGGGTCAAGCGAATACATTAAGATACGCATGTGGTAATTGCTAAAACACGATACGTGAGTGTTGAAAATTATTTGATTGAGGATTTCAAAGATACTTAAAGGTCTCGTACTGTGCGGGCTCAAAGGAGTTTCCTTCCGCGGACGCTCGGATTGCGGAATGAGCTCCCCGCCGTGGTTTTCCCGATAGAATACAGCATGGGGTTCTTCAAAAAGTGCGTGAAGAGATTTCTTCAGGGTCGGCAACTCGCGAGTGATATGGTGTTGCAAGCGTTCATAGGCTACGGTAACTGCTTACCATCAGGCGGGCCGTACGCTTGTTTGCCACCTTAGCGGTATAAAAAAAATATTTTTATGAGTTGAAATTAGGTTTAGGGAGTAATAAAACCGAGAGAATTAACCGGAGTATCTAATATTTATATTCACCTACAAGGCGTCTCTCTTTCTATCGCATAGCTACGCTTAGTTCTGATCTCTTCTGACGCGGCGCGTACCGTAGAATAATCCCGTCTGGACATGTACGCCGATGTTCCTGTAGCTTTGCGCCTAAAATGCGGAGTGAGCCAGGCTTTGTTCTGTACCAATATATAAGTTACTATATACAGTGTGTGACTATACTGTAACAGGCAGATCGTCCACTGCTGAACACAGCCTCCCCTATTAAGGGGGTATTTGCCATAATCCCCACGCTTGGCAGGCGGCTTGGGGATCGCAGTGTAAGTTGGCAGTTCTTTAGAAGGCGCTGCTGCCCACCTTCCAGTATTTTGCCCTTAGTCGCCTCTTTTTTTTTTTTTTTTTTTTTTAGTCCTGCCCGGCCCGCGAGCTAAGAGGTTCCTCTGACGTTGTCAGAGACGGTGTTTTCTTTATTTAATCTTATAAATCCTTAGGCTATTCATACATTTTACTTAATTAATATATTACATAAACACTTACTATGCTACTTTTTCTAACTCTAACAGTTTTATATCATTTATAAATCTATGCTGTTTTATTATATGACAATATAATATACAACATACTTATCTATCTAGTTTTATTTCTATTCACTACTCTACTTGCTATGTAAACACAATAATCTAGAAACTTATTTCTACATTTTTTATCGTACATTAGTTTCCAAATATTTTCTTTTGTTATATTTACATCTAACTCTACTTCGGTTTCAAATCTTTTTAAATTAAATACTGGGCATTCGGTCAAGACATGTATAATTGTTTCATCTTGGCTGGGTTCACACACGCACGCTGGGCTTTCCTTGCATCCGAATCTGTTCAGATACTCGGAAAACCCCCCGTGGCCGGTCATCACTTGGGTTGTTATCCCGGTTGGTTGGAGTTTCTTTACGATGCTGTAGGCTTCTATTGCGTCGGGAAAGAAAATTTTTGTAGTGCAAGCTGTTGTTTCCATTTTGTACCTCCGGTTCCATTCATCAAGTGTCTTCTGTCGAATCTGTAACTTCATGTATGAAACCGGACATCTATCATAGTTTGGCCTTGTCTTCAGTTTAAGCGCAGCTTCCTTTGCCAAATGATCTGCTCTTTCGTTGCCCTCCAATACTGCGTGGGCTTTTATCCAAAACAATGTGACAACTTTGTTTTGCACAAATATTTCCTTAATATTATGACGGACTTCCACTGCTAAGGGATGGAGGCAACTTTGATTGGAGACTGTTTCCAACGCGGATCGTGAGTCGCTATATATTCCGAAGCTCAATTCGGTGCGTTTCAGAATCTGTTTGGTGGCTTCACATATGGCCAAGCTTAGTCGCCTCTTACGACACCCACGGGATCACATGGGGAGGTGCAATTACCCGGCATCCCACGGGGACTATACATGGAGGTAAAAATATATTGGGCAATTCCACCTCTGCCACCTGTTACCCGTGAGTTATGTGTGTGTGTCACGTATGCGTCAGAGGCAAATAAAATTTTCTATATATTTTTATAACAGTTTGTTGAAAGATCAGAGAGAAAGATGTGAGAAGAGATAAAAGAAAACAGCCACGATTTTCTTGCTCCTTCTTCTCCGAGTGGCCTCGTAACATTTTTCTCCTAAATTTGTCACTAGAATATAAATATTTTTATTTATGCAATGCTCCGTGGATTACATTTCAAAATTACGAAGAGAGGAAAAAATATAGTCATGTGCAGGATACGAACCCGCGCCATCCATCGAGAGCTGCGCCAACATGACTCTCGTTCTTAACCATCCCGCACATGACTATCATTTTTCTTCTCGTAATTTCGTAAATTGGCACTAGAATGTCAGAATATTTCATTGTAATATTTTGTAATTGACCTTGATGAGAGCGTCGAAGATGCTTTAATTGAATAAATAAACGGTTTTGACGAAAAAGGCGTTTTTATAGGGTTCCGTACTAGAAAACGGGACCCTATTACTAACCCTCGGCTGTACGTCCGTCCAACTTTTGGCGATTCCCTGGTCATTTTGTATATAGATATTTTAATATTTTAGCGAAGGTTTTTCATAGCTGTTGGATTAATATTTAAGAAAGGGAACGTCAGCTATTTTTAAATTGTTTTTTGTTCATGTGAAAATTCATTATCGTAGAGAGGGAGTTCCTTCTCTCCTATAGTAAATTTTCACATCTAACCTTCGCTAAAATTGATAAATTATACTTTAACCCTTAACAAATGCGCGTTTCCGTTACAAGCTCCTAATTGATCTGAATCTTAGGGTATATCAGGGTAACGTACCCTTATTGGTATCTTTAGAATCGTATTTTTTTTTCTAAATAGTATAAACGGTAATACATTGAAGCTTTCTTACTAATTATGAATACGTCCAATATCTGACGTATAACAAAAAATAATAAAAACCAGTCTAGTGCGCGTCAGATTTACACTTATGATGTCGAACTATAGGTAAAAGTAATTATTTTGTGATACATATGTGTTGATACGGAATTTGAAAAGGTGTGGGAGTCCTACTTAAACTTGGCGATATCATTCACATTAGAATCTTATATATATGATAGTTGGAACCTGATTTGCAGTTACCTAGTCGATTTTTGTTATCTGTTGTTATGTCTACAATAAAGATGTGACAGTAACGGAAGAAAAAAATATTATGAGGCAACACGCCATAGCACTATATATTCTGTCAATAATAACAATCTATCTTTTGTAACACAGTGTTATGACTAAAAAAAAGGCAGAGCACCAACTAAAATGTGTAACATGACTTATGTTTGACAATGAAATATTTGTATTTGTCCAAATTTAAATTAAATACCTACGTAATTTTTTTTTTAATGGTTTACGGTTTTTATTAGGTGATCTGGGTTTCGAGCATATCAGATGCTCATCAACAGGGCTAGGGTATGCGTGCTCCAGGCGGGCACCATGTCACGCGTGGTAATACGCATAACAATGTCATGGCGGTTCAAAAGTAAGAGCGAAGCATAAGCAAAAGTTGAACGCGTACCTATAAGCGCGGCAGGAGACGCATACGTCTAGGTGCTTATTCACCTCTTCCTCTTACAGAACCCTAAAAACTACCAACGTCGTAGTATAAAACGAGCTTTTATGTTTGCTCCCTATATCAATTATATACTAGCGTCCTATAACAAAATTTCGAAGCGTTATTTTAAGGGCCTGCAATACATCGATTTTTTTGTCATTACTCCTTTCAAGAGTGCAAGCCTACTGCATACACTCCATCTTCAAAAGGGCTGCAAATATCCAATTTATTAAAAAAAAAAATTTAGATTATAATCAAGTTATAGCACAAAATTCGCATCTCATTCACCAGTCTCGATTAGGGCATGCTATCCGGATATCCGAATTATCCGGATATATCAATTAACTGTACCTATTATGTATGTAATTAAACAATTTCCATGTCGTGTAATCGCTTAGAGTAGGTAACTTTTTTTTGGAATTTTATTTTGGTTCTATAGTTACTCTCTAGAATAATGTAACAAACTACTCGTATAATGATTTTTATATAATGATTCTTTTTTATGTTTTTGAGCATTGTAGTTCTATGTTTTTTCATAGTGCTTATACTCTTCACTGCTCCGCCAGCTAGTTTTATAATATTATAATTTCTGTTTCAGAAATTAAGTTAGTAACAAAAAAGACAATGGCAAAAGAACACAAAGATAATTTGGTTTTAGAAAAAAAAATCCGCTGTATTCGCGACAAGTCATCTGTTTGGCAATATTTTCTTAGTTTCACCGAGGGATTGCATGCTGCTGAATGCCAAACATGGAAAAAGTATTATTAATGATACATTATATTAGTAAATATCCTTATTTATTATGTACGGCTCACTAAATAATAATGCGTCTGAAATTAATCAAAAATAAGTTTTAATCTAATTAATTACTTTGTTAAGTAAGAGATAATGATAGATTAGTACCTATACTTGTATGTATAAGATTTTTAATTTACAAAAAAGATATTATAACCTTTTAATAACAAACAAAGCTAATTGACATTTGATTTTCGTTTGATTTTTATGTGTTAAAACTAAAATGGCTCGATAATTAACATTACTACTAAGTATATATTTTGGAGCAGTTGTAGAGTAGTCATTTAAGAATTACATTTATGATACGATTCTTTCATGTTCTAATAAAAATGTTGCTTAAACATTATTGCTAGTTTCATTTAAATCTTCATCACTAGTATCCGAAATATCCACAGTATCCGGATAGTGTTTAGGGTGTATCCGAAATATTCGGATAGTAAAAGTGGACGGATAATTGCATGCCCTAATCTCGATCGACTAGCGGTTAAGGAAGCCGATGCGTAAAACCGGAGGACGCCGCGCCGCCGCCTGGACTCGTTCCAGCTCGAGATAAAAATATGTGCTCTAAAAATTAGTAAATGTAATATTCGCTTAGAATGCGATAGTGCTTGAGATCACATTTAGAAATATAAAAGGTTATACAAATTATCTCTCAAGCTACATTAAACGTTATCCTCGAGCAAACACACACAAACTGGGTTGTCGTAACTGCCACAAAGACCTTCGCTTGAAGTAATAAAAGTGTTAAAGACTATTACTGAAAGATTGGACACATACACATCAAAATAGAATCTAACTAAACCGCTAGACCTTGATATTTGATTGGTTATCTCCTTTTGTACCGTAATCGTAGAGGTGTACTTTGGCGAGATCCTGTGATCCATCCACACGCGTGAAGCCGGGGGAAAAAGTTATTTGGGTTAACTATCGCTAAGTCAAAGATTCATTGCATTTGAACTATGCACCTTCGGCTAATCTAATCAGAACGATTATATAAGTTGCAAAATTTTCCAAAATACATTGTAAAACTTGGGTCTTCAGTATTGCTAAAATACTCTTTAAATCTTTGCCTAAACGTATAATTTAGTGCGCCTGAAACGACTTAGTTACAACTTAAATACTTGTACAATATGTGCGTGTCTCGTGTTGTTTGTTCTATTTTAATGTTAGTCGAACGCACCAACCTCGCCCCACATTCAAAAATATAATTATTTGAAGTAAATAATAGGTACCAATTTGAAGTATATATCTTTCTGAAATGCTTTTTATATGGATGGAAATGGATTTTTATATTTTTATAGGAGAAGTTTACAAATCTCGTTGTGCTATACGCAATTGCACGTATTGGTTTGAAAGTACTTACTTTTGTGGCTCGAGTGCATCTCGATGCAAACATTGCGACAAGCCCAAACACACTTACTCGTAAGGACACATTTCCCTGGTATAGCGATCCTATCCCATTTTCCGACTCCATCAGTAGATGAGCCCGAGGGCACTTTACAAATGTATCGGCATCAGAACTAGATACAATTGTACATTTTCATGATAATACATTAGTGAGGTGCCGGGTTAGAATTGCACCTCCCTATATAATCCCGAGGGTGTCGTAAGAGGCGACTAATGCAAAATTCTGGAAGGTGGGCAGCAGCGCCTTCTAAAGAACTGCCAACTTACACTGCGATCCCCAAGCCGCCTGCCAAGCGTGGGGATTATGGCAAATTAATACTACCGAGGCTGTGTTCAGCAGTGGACGATCCGGCTGGCACAGTACACACATTAGAAATGCGTGAAATTCGTAGACAAATTTAAAATGTTGGATTGACTTGTTCAACTGTGATTCTGCATAACTTATTATTATTATAGATGCAATTTCATAGAATTTATAATCTTCTTTGTTTTGCTGATTTGATGAACACGCAAAGCCGCAACTAATGCAAAGTGACAAGGTGGCTTGGAAGCGAATATTTTGTTTTAAAATAACAGCAACTGTTGTCAATTATCGTAAAAATACCTATTCAACTACAGCTTTATCGGGTGGGAAAACTGCTATTTACTTTTCTATTCACGTAAGTTAATTTTTCGCGAATATATTTAGGTATGTTTGTTAGTAAATTTCTTTATTAACTCGCATCCAGTCGTATGGGACTGGATGAATTTCGACAGTAATGTATCGTTACATTCGTAAACCAAAGTATCCTTAGATAGGTGCTTGAAAATAAAATGGCTAATATTTGTTGAGAAATAGTGATAGGTTAGTAAAAAAAATAACTAAAATGGAGCAGGGTATCAAAATAAAGGCAATTTAAACGGGAACTATAAATAACACTTCACTTTGAAAACTATGTAGCTTTATCCATATTAACTTATTAGGTACCGGCTAGGACCCGCGTTATATTTACCGGAAATAACCAGTTTCGGACTGTTTTGAAGTTCTTCGCATAGAAACTTTCTGGTAAATATGACGCAGGTCCTAGCCGGGTCCTACTAAATTCAGTTAGTATAAATAATAGTTATATTGTGCGACACTTTTTTTTTAATTCTAATAAAATTTTCAAAACCTTAGGTCATAAGAACAACAGTGTGTGCAAGGTCTGATAGACAAACATGTTTATCGATGTAAAGTTCATCGTGTCGACAGTTCACGTTCTGTATAATCGTTTCATAAATTTTACGATCGCTTTATATCCAGGAGATAACTTATACTAAGTATAAAACAATGGCGATACGTTAAAAACTGACCTGCCCGAAGCTTCTCTCGTTTATTTTTATAACGCGATGCTGACCTAACACGGACCTGAGATAACAACTGACGATATTGATAAAAGTATTTTTTATATACTTCTGTACGACGATAGTGACTTACGACCTGTTGAGGACTTCCGAATTTTTAAGAAGTATGTACCTACACCTATTGCAAAAAAGAAATTAATTTAAGCCGTCGCATGCACAGCACGAATACAAATAATATAAGAGGCAAGTTGCCCAGACTAGGTCGGAGGTATGTATCCTGGCTTTCCACGTATGGTTAATTTCCTTTCGTGCAGCATTTGTACTTATCAGAAACCTTACTCGACTAATGTAACTATTCTCATGGTCTCCACATTGCTTTCTTAACATTTAGTAGGTACTTCTCAAAGATTATATTTCAACTGCCTTTATTTGACTTTGATCCTTCTTCTGCCAGTTTCAGTACCATACATTTTAAATCGGCACTAACAGTCCTTGCATATAGACTGCCAGCAATGCGTTTCTGGCCACCTTTCGGCTGGTCATGAAAGCGTAGAGTGCCTCATTTACTCTCCTTTCAAACTTACCCCTAACGTCCCTTTCTATTCCTAAAAGAAAAGTACTCAGATAATTTACTTACTCCCTCAATAAGGTACGTTATAATTAAACTATGAAGTCCACGTTTAGTGACCACTATGAATTAAAATTAAACCTAAGTATAGTAAAACAAGACAAGTATTTTGACTTATAAAACGGTACTAAACGCGGCTTGTACGCGGCACCCGTACATACGCATTCTATGACAAATATATAAAAATAATAGCGTGTCCAGAGGGCGTAGATTTATTGAAAGATAAAATAATTATTAAAAATCACAAAATCGTGTCTGTAGGCAGCTACGAATTGATTGGCCATAGATACCTATAAAACTTATAGATATGGTTAACCGTGCGTATCCGACTAGAGTAGGCATTTAAAGCCCCTACGGGCCTCCAGACAGACCACTATTCTCGTATCCGGCCCAAGATTCATATATAAATTTCATTTATATGAAAACTTTAACTAGTTTTAAATTTAAGGGCATTGTCTCTGCTATCGTTCTCGGTGGCGGAAATACAAACAACTGATATATATAACTAGGCGGATGGTGCGGTTTCGTTCCAAGCCGGAGAACATAATTGTGCCTAGATAGAATTGGTGGATAAAAACAAACATTTAAAAAATATTTGAAGAAAACTATAAATTTATATATTAATAAAACACTTAAAAAATATATCTAGTGACAATTCTATATTTTTATATATTTTAAATGTTTTATTAAAATATTTGTTATTATTAAATATGGATTTCCGCAAAGTAACGCCTGAATTTTTATCATAGAAAGATTTAGTACTGCACCTTTTCTGATGATGACCAGTTGCAGCAAATATACATACAAAAATGCCCTTAAAATGCCACTAACCCATAGTGGCATTGGCATGGTTCCTAAGGTGATTGAGATATGGGTTGTTACCAAGTAAGAGGTAAAGTTCATGTCTCCAAAACTAATCAAACCACGAATACATAGGTACTGTGAGGTAACCAAAATAAATAGTTTTCAGCCCTCCAGTACACAGGGGCCGCCGCCGCTTTGGTGTTCAAAACTAGCAGCAAAATCGATGTTTTTTTTACTCTTATTGAGATTGATTTTCTTCTATTTATATAAAAACCCCTACCCTTAGTTATTTTCGAATACGAGTTCAGACGTAGTTCTATCGCTGCAGTGATAGCTCCACATTGGGAGACGATACGACTAACGAACGCAAGTTCTTGATTTAATCGCTTTTGTAGTGGCAAATTCGACTTGAGAGTGAATCACGAGTTAAGGTCAATAACAATGAATTAAAAGTAATGGAAGACGATCCCTATCAAACAACCATGCAAACAACGTCATGATATAACATAAATTACACACTATATTACCTCAATTTTACCAAATTGGTAAAAAACTCTAGAATTCTATTATATAAATGCCTTTCGACTTGAAGAATAAACCACGATCTAAGGTCAATAACGCTGAATTAAAAGTAATGGTAGATGATCTCTACCAAACAAGCTTGGAATCAACGTCATGGTTTAATGACAGTTTACCCACCATATATTTACACACCATAGCCTCATTGTCTAAGAAATATAAAAAAAAAAATTATATTGGAGAAATTAGTGCTTCATATATAAGGTGACTATTAATTCATCAACAATACTGCGGGGGATGGTGTAGAATCGATAACTGAATGTGATCCACTCATAATTAATTTTCACATAAACAAAATTAATACTAACTATTGCCTAAGCTGTGGCGCGTTGACTTTGAGAATGATAGCGACGACAACACTCGCGGCCGCCGCCCGTGGACTAGACTCACACTTATACACTTCTTCTCAGTCGTTACGCTCTTGACAGAGCGGTCGTGGTCGTCATGTAGTTGTAGTGGGGGCAGATGTAATGCGCCTCACAATGTCACGCCTTATCTAATATATTTGTAATCATTGATTAGTTTACAAATTACATTTTGTGATAAAATACTATAACTGTTACTTAACTAAAATTAATACTTTTCGCAACTTTTCCTTTATTTGTGTATATTAAACGTTGCTTCGTACCAAATTTCAAGATTCTGAGTTAACGGGAATTACCCTGTCGGTTTTGATTCCCTTGCGAGTGTCGAAAATTTATACAGCATAAACGGCTCTATCCTTTGATTGCGTTGCCTTAGAAGTTTGATTTTTTCACAGCTCAAGGGACAGTGGATATATATGTATTTGATATCAATTTAAGCTTGATCTTGATGAGCCCCGCGTTCTTTAGAAAAAAGGTCTCGACAGACAGACGGACATCAAAGTGATCCTATAAGGGCTCCGTTTTTTTCCTTGTGAGGTACGGAACACTAAAAATTTTACTTAGTGACAATTCTGCTTAATTTTCCTGTTCAGTCGAGGCTGCGATATAACGTCACAAACGCCACGCAGCCAATCCGGAAAAAAATTCGACGAGCGCACGATCGAGACTTATCTCTTTTATTTTATATGTTTATATTTTTAAGTGTTTCATTTAAATTTGAATTTAATGTTTTCTTAAAATATGTGTTATTATTATAAATGGTATTGTCAATGTGTTTAATCGCGATACGCTAAAGCTACGTGATAAAATAATTTTAGCTCTAAAAAGTCGTCAACCTCTGTGTTGTCATAAAACGATCACAAAAGACCTTTAATTCGATAGAATGCAGCTAAATTAAGTTAGATCATAATGCAGCTAGTTTTGTCCAGAACGTCCAAACATAATTTTTTGCATTTGTGAATGTTATTTTTGCTAATAGTAGCAATTAATTAGTAGGTAATCTGTGTTAGTAGGCTATCTTAACGCCGCCACCGTACAACATTATTAAGTTATATGGGTAACATAAAGCAAAACGGCAGAAGTGGAATCTAGCAAACATTTATCTTCCAAAGAAACAGATACCTCATAAAATTATCCTTCCGTGAGGTTTATTACCTTACTTATTTTACAATCTTATTATAAAATCCCACGCAATTCCCCAATACAAGAGTCACTATAAAGATATCTATGTTTTAGACTGGCAAAGATAAAATAGCAATGCTATGTTAGTCTAAAATATTTGAATCACAACGTTAAATCCACGGATTTTTAAATAAAAATTGCTGCAGGTTGGTTTTCCCAATTTCTCTGAACAGTATCTGTTAGGACAAATTTAAACAGGATCGCTTCATTAGGCTCATTGGCTCTAGCTCTTAGACGGTCACATGAATCTTCTTGAGTTTTAAACGGTCGTGGTCATTTACACTATAGTTTACATTAGAAACGGGATATTTACAGTGTATTTTATTTGGTTATGGCGGTTGTAACAGTGTCGTAATATCGAGTGTCAAAAATCGTAATCGTAATATCAAAAACATTACCTTCAAGGATAAACCTGTTTACCGTTCTCGGCACATCAGATGAGATGAGATGAGATGTTGGTCAATTGGCTAACCAATATAAAATTAAAACAAATACACTGCTGCAAATATCCCGTTTCTTATTTTCACTATGGGAATTAATCTTTGATTGAGTAGCTAATATAGAATCTATTAAGTGCGCGTTTGAGTCATAGTAGAGTATCGTGATAGGCAGCGCCGAAGGAAATAGTTTCCTCGTATCTCAATTCTACCAAGAAAATGCTCAAGATTATTTGAGACATTGCTATTGATCTTCCTATATAACATATTCGGGTTTCAACTTCACAAAAGTATGCGCAATGCCCTAATCTATCCTTCATCCTTCATTTTCGGATGGGAGATGGAGATTAAGCTGCTAAAAATGATCAAGTAATGTTTACAAATTTTGAAATTGACGTTGCGTTGTTTTCTGTATATCAGCTGGAAGACATCTACTCCTGAAAGAAACTCCGAGTATAGCTCTCTCCATAGCTCGTTGAGCGACTCTGAGCTTGTCTATAAGGGCCACAGTTAAGAACCACGTCACAGTGCCACGAGTCATCACTGGCAGTACGCACTGCTTGACGACTTTGGTCTTCAGACTCTGCGGGATGGTAGACGAAAACATTTTGAGTAACTTTCCGAACGCTGCCCATCCGAGTTGGATTCTTCGGGCGACCTCTTTGTTGAAGTTGGACATACCTAACTGGACAGTTTGTCCCAGGTAAATGTAAGGGTCAACAATTTCGAGCGTATCGTTCCCAACAACTACTGCTACGGGTGCACCATGGACATTAGGCATAATTTCCGTCTTGTCCATGTTAATTTCAAAACCCACCTGCTGGGAAACTACTGAGATCGCTGATCAATTACGCACCGCTGAAAAGACTGCAGTACGCTCCAAGTTTCGATTGAACCGAAGGTTTTTTCATAGTCCACATACGCTAAATATAATGGCCGATTATACTCCCCAGTCTTCTGTAGAATCTGGCGGAGCTTATGGATGTAGTCCATGGTGCTAAAGCCTTTTTGGAACCCGGCTTGTTCGGGAGGCTGGAAGTCATCAAACCTACGAGCAAGACGATTCGTAAGGACTCTCGAGAACAGCTTATAAATATGGCTCAGAAGTGAAATGTGCCAGCAGATCTTCAACAAGGTCTTGTCACCTTTTTTGAAGCACAGTACTACTACACTTCTGCTCCACGCTTCTGGCGTTTTACCTTCAAGGAAGACGGAATTAAATAACTTCTGTTCTGTCGTGATTCCGTCATCACCTGGCGCCTTGTTGTTCTTAAGTTGTTTAAGAGCCATTCTAATCTCGTAAGAGGTATGTCTTCGGTACAGTGCCGGGTTAGTTTACCTCTCTTGTCCTGAGCTGCACTGACTGCGGGTTTCTCATGTGGAGGTGTACAGCTATCCATAAAACCTCTCAAGTTCTCTCAGAATCTCCAGTTTTGATAAGATCTTTCTGCCATCGTTGATCTTCAGCTTCGTCATTGGGCTTTGCCCTATAGACTTTTTGCAAACACTTGAAAGCCTTGGTTACGCTCGATTGCGACCTTTATATGATTTGTATTGAAAGTCGTGTCGCAGTGCCTTCGAAATTCGTCTATTGAGCTTGCCGTAGTTCGACATATTAACTAAAGATTGCAGTCACATCTCATTCCGGTCTTCCATCAGCTAGATGGTTTCTTCTGAGAGTTTCTTCGCTTTATTTCGACGGGTGGTCTTAAAGAATTGAGACCCTTCCGCATGGACAGCTGCCACCAACCCGTTGTTTATCTCGTCCACTGTTTCGCATTCAGCTAGGCACCGGAAGCGGTTATGTAGTTCGTGTTGAAAGCTCTCGAGGTTTTTTAGATTTGGGCAACGCTAGGACGTTTCCTAGAGTTTATCAGACGCAACCTCTCAAGCATAACATTAATATTCAATGTGTCTCTAACTATACGGTGATCGCTATCGGTTTTCACCTTATGGATCACCGATACATTATCGAATGTTTGCTTCTTAGTCGTCATCGTAAACTCTAATTTTTTGTTGAACCATCGGGGCTAATATACTTCCACATCCTGGATAGTCACTACTTGAAGAAATACTTCACCGCATAGAGTCATTCCTTTTCCATGAAGTCGGCCAACCGGTGGCCTTTCTAGTTCCGCTGCCCATATCCAAAGGGCTACACTTTGAACTCATTTCCATTGAAATTAATAATTAGGTTTGTTACCGCCACCTCATGTTTCAATTTGTTCCTTATTCGTTGCGGAAATAATCCGGTAAGTAACATATAATGAACTAACTACTAATTACTCGTTTACATGGATTACTATTACTCATTAACACTAGATTATGAGCAACGTCTGAAGATTATGTTATATTAAAACTGTCGTTCTTAATTTTTTTTTCCTGTCAGGTCCACCTCACTACTAGAGTGGAAATCAGAATTCGTCTTCGAACTTATATAGGGATGCAATTATGAACTTGGTACCTATGTCTTAAAATGTACATCAGATAACAAGTCTCCTATTCTTAACTTATCTAGTGGAAATAAATACGTGTTTGCAAACTGTATACCTAGAAGATAAAATAATGTCGTCTCTTCATTTATTTTAGAAATAATCTAGATCAAATAAAACTGATTATTAGTTTTTAAATGTTTGGTATTTTTCCCTTTTTATGGTCTGTCGCAACGCAACTGTCGCAAGACTAGTTCCTATGGACATTTAGATTTGTAGGTTGACTCGTTGCTGAGGCTATCTACTCGACCCGACTATTGGTTTATGTTGTTGAACTAATTCGCTCATACTTTATGCTCACCCCACTAAAAATTGGGGTGAGTATGAGTGAATTAGATCATGGGGAATATTTGGAAGATCATAATATTATGATGAATACTTAATAGGTGTTGATAAGAATTAGTTACTTATCTTCAAACTATTTAATATATTTTTTATATATACTTTGAATTCGTAATTACCTACCCACGGTCTACCATAGTTAGGAATTCACCGTAAAACAGCTGGCGACCCTTGTCACTGCAGCCCGCAGTAGAGCAAATGTGCCCTACTGACACCGAATCAAATCGAAATGCGTCGTCGCTCCACCCACTAAATAAGAAACGACAACGTTAGTTATTTGACAATACGTATGTACACTCATTCACCACAATGTGGCGGCTAATTATACAATAAAACTATTCTCGAAACACGTTCTGTGAGCTAGTAAAGTTGGAACTCAGTTTCACACAGCACACTGCCGACCGATTCTATCGCAACGCAGGATAGCGCGAAAAAAACCCATGCGGCGTTGCCGTACCGTGCAGCCGAGCGTACGAGAACCAGGTAGCCTCCACAATGCATACAACATACATAATTTAAATCTGTGTGTATGAATTGTTATACAACACTTGTCGTCTTTGAATAAATGATCTTATTGAATTTCATTTTGAGCCTCCTGTAAACCTCATGTCCCTCTCGTCAATATAAACAATCAGACCAGTCTTACTGGACACCAATTTGAATACCATAGGTACTTACCGCTGAAAATAAATGAAATAATTAAATGTAATTAGCTATAATTATGACCCTATCTTCCATGCCACTAATAAAAAAGGAATAACCTCATACATAAGCCTTAGTTATGACTTATGAGTTTATTTATTTAACTTCAACATCTCTACCAAAAATATTTGCAATTGAAGACTAACTAAACATTATTCGTAGGCATGTTTAATTAGTCCGGTCTGGTATAGTACCTATGTACTTACCGCTAGCGTGATCCAAATAGACGATCTTCAAATCCAGGTCAATAGTTTCCGTGGACTTAGGCTCTGCGGAGCTCATGTCGAACTCTACATCAGTCACGACATCACTTTTCGGCTGGCTCGAGGACGCGGCCACGGCCAGACTTTGCGTTACACTCATTTTTGGAGCGTCTTCGTGCATGTTGCACGATAATTAATCGAGGCGACCAAACAATGCCGCCTCCGAAACCTTCAATATATCGTCTTTATCGATTGGGAAACAATTTTATCTCAAAAAGCGCCCATTTATAGAAATTATACGTTTTAAAAACAAAATGTAGGTCTCTAGGCCACTTCACTTACACTTTGATATTCCGACCGACATAACTGGGTTCAGTAAAGCCACTGTATTCATGACTGACATTGAAATATGTCGGTAAAGGGCAGTAAGGAATAACCTAATTCGAAATAACTATGTCATGACCTAAATAAGTTATAAATAACAAGGAATATTATTATAATTGAAAAATTATTATAATATGTTCATACAAATACAAATTCTGTAAAGATATTAAAGAAAATCCATTGAAAGTACTCTTATTTTTTTTATTATTTTAAGCCGTTTGCTAGCATGAAAAACTAATTTCAATGATGCAAAATAACTACGTTTGCTTATGAATACGTTGTGTTGTGTCATAAATGACCGTTTCTATTGCACAATCCTTTCACAAGGGCTCTGAATGTAGGTCAATCATTATGAGTACAAATGTAAAGCAATACTTTAAACAATAACACTATCTATACTTAATTATTTTGTCATATTAATTATTTAAATATTTTTGTAACATTTTATTTGATTGTATAAGTTAAATTATATATAAATATTTTTAATGAAGTTTATAAATATATTTTTTGACTTCCGGTGACGAAAACGCCGTCTAGTGGCAATTTGTTTAAACTTTTGCAAATCTGATGCGTTGTCGTTAGATAGCGCTAAATTTAATCGGTACGCTAGCAAAATCAGCTCTCTTGGTATAGATGTTATGTTATTATAAACTCATAATTATATTTCTATACGCTTAAAAATAATAATCGTTGTTAATGTTGTCTGTGTTGAAAAGTCTATTTCGTAAAAAGATGAAGTTAAATCAAATTTTAAGCTATTCTATGCAGTAGCTGGTACAGCCATCTAGTGAACTCTAACGCATATTTGGCCGACTTTGTACGACAATAGTTTTTACAAGATTCGTCAGATGCTGCTTATAGTAAATAGTAGGTTATTGTATATATTAAAATAAAAAAAATAATGTGCTAAGATTTAAACTGTCAAAATATAAGAGATAAATAAATTTTTGTTTCATTTAAATTAGATATTATATAATTATGTACTTCAATTAAGAAAGCAATAAAAAATAATTTACCAGGTCAAGTGCTGCTGGTAGTGTTAGGGATCCCTATGGCAAATAAAGGTACCTAGAGTAAAAAGAGTCACCTTTATTTTTTAGACATTTAAATAACTGTGCCATGTGCGATAAATCCTTACTTTCAAACATTATACAAATTTATAAATAGAAAGGAGATACAGAAAAAAATATAAATATGACGATTATCTATCTGTAGGTTGCAATTTTGTTTCTTCTACGAAGGTAGTTCAAAGTATTATCGTCATGTACATATGAAAGAAAAAGTTGAAAATCTTAAATAGTTTCATTTTTTATTTAGTCCCCTGCAATCACTTCTCTAATCTCAATACACTTCATATAATTCAAATTATATTTTTCAATACCCTCCTTAAATAATTTAAATCATTCTCTTTAAAAGTAATAAGTATAATGACTGAAAAAGGATCTCTTATTACCGCCTTGAGCTCTACAAAATTGTCTAAGAAAATATACTTCCGTGAATCTCTTTTTTTAGCTTCGGAAACAAAAATAATCACTGCGTGCTAGGTCTGGCACTATGTTGGAGACTTTTGTTACCTTTGGCGTAGTGGTTGCGTAAGCTGCTGCGGTTGTACTTTTCCTTTTGTGGTATGATAAATCCATAAGGAAAATATCTTTCGAAAACACTGGTAGGACTTTCAACACGAAGTTCCACAAACATTTATCGGTCTTACTTCTTTGCCCCTTTTTAAATTCACTTGACCACTTTTGTATGTTACACAATGAAGGAGCGGAATCCTAATTCACGGCAGTCTCTTCGTCGATGTTTTTGATTTTTTTAGTTAGGAATTAAGCACAGTGCTCGATTTTGGTCAAGATTTTCGCGTCAGAAATTTTGTAGTACTGATTCCACGATTGATAAAATTAAGATGGTAAACTAGCGAAATTATCTAATTTCTCTCCTTGGATTGTGTCCTAAGAGTAGAACCATATACTCGTACAAAAATAACCTTGATTACAAACAAAAAAGTTGCAATACCGAGAATACTTTGAACTCCTTTCGTATGGTGGATTATTAAACAATGAGTGTTTGAGAAATTGTGTATAATCGAATACTTATTATCTACTAGTAATTCTACATTAAGCCTGTTCGACCATACCTTCACTTACCATCAAGTGAGATTATAGTCAAAGGCTTTCCAATCAGGAAAGAAAAAAATAAAAAAAACCAACAATTTATACATGTCAACTTAACGTCGTCTTGGACAATCCTCGTGTAGTTTTAGTAAAACTTTTACATGCATGACTGATAGGCACCCACTCAATGACAAGCGTACAAAGCGTACGAGTCTTATTTAAAACTATGAAATATATTGTCCCTATGAACATATTTGTTATAGTGACGGACACAGAATACTTTCCGGCCATAAAAAACTAATATTTTAGTAGGTGCCTATAGATTCAGTCGTTAATATGCGGAAATCCATATTTTTCAAAAGGTTAAACGTGTCCATGTCCAAAGTCCTGTAATTTGAGACATACATTCTGTGGGCAATATATGAGAACAAAGGCACCTAGTTGGAAAAAGTAGCTAGACTACATCAACCATTACTACCTGCGCTTGTTCTTGGAAAAAGCGGTTAGCTTTTAATTAAGGAAGTGACCTGGCAGAATCTGTCCTTAACCGAATAAGGGCTAGTTACCCTCTATTCCATATGTAAATGATTTGTTATAACAGCCAAATGCGAAGAGGTTAAAATAAAACGGGTATTTTTACAAAACTTTTAATGATAGATAAAAATTCCAAACCAAATGTACATAATAATAAAGCTGACGCCATAAATACCAACATACTGTAAAACATCAAGTCTTGATAAACACTGCATAAGTTTATTCTTAAAACTATTAATCATGTAAAAATATAACATTATAAATATTACAATACACTTTATTCATAATGACAATAGAACATTACACCCTCGCAAATATCTCCCAATCTCACTAAAGAAATTTACATTACATAACTCTCAGCGTCTTAATTACAAAACTTTTGTAGTGTCAGTATCGCCAACGTTAGCCCTCGCTCGTAAAGGATAATTTAAGCGTTAGTTTGTTTGGCAGCCGTGAAGAGTTCCCTAGAGATGATAAGCCTCTGGATCTGGGAGGTGCCTTCGTAGATCTGGTAGATCTTGGCGTCTCGCATGAGTTTCTCCACAGGGTATTCAGTGTTAAAGCCATTACCACCGAATACCTGGACAGCGTCTGCGGCTGCCTTGTTGGCGATCTCTGACGCGTGGCATTTGGCTACCGAAGCTAGCACGGTGTTCTTTTGACCTGTTAACAGGAAGATATTATTACGATGTCTATAGTTACAGGCAATAGAGGTTTATACATGAAGTTTCCGTGACGCACTGTGCCGGGCTATAATGTCACGCCCCATCTCTACCCGTGAGTGTCGTAAGAGGCGACGAACAATAGAAGGTGGGCAGCAGCGCTATCTGAGGTACTGATATCTCACACTGCGATCCGCAAGACGCCTGCCAAGCTAGGGGATTATGGCTAACCCGCCCCATAAATGGGGGAGGCTGTGTTCAGAAGTGGACAATCCGGCTGATACAGTACAATACAGTATTGTCAGATTACTGAGTAAAACTTTGTAACTCCAAAACTATTACATTCTAAATTTTTAAAGACACGTAGACTGGACAGCATGTATATCTTCGCTCTGAGTAAAGGCGGAAAGAAATATTTTAGATAGAGAAAAAAGAAGTTAATGTGTCATATACATTGAGCTTCACCGCATGGTAGAAGGGCATTTTGTGAATGCCCGCCTGGCTAGCGGCCACTCTCAAGTAGAAAATCTGTCGCCAAGCACCTAACGGTGTGTTCCGGCAGCTGTCCTTGAGAGCCAGAGTAATTCCAGGTTAAGCCTGTTAACACCTTCGACCACATTATCACTTACCATCACGTGAGATTGTGGTCAAAGGCTGTGGATAGGTATATCAGCAATAAAAAAATAAATGTATAATCTGTACAACATAAATACAAGGATTTGACTGAAGTAGATTAAATAGTGCTATGGCTTTGGAGTATAGTGTGGTTTATAAGAAACTAACTTATAATAACGGTATAGTTATAAAAACACACAAAAATATTGATGTCTTAACATAGGCTTAAATTTTATATGATTTAAAGATTTGCTCCCTTTACTAATAATCGCTGCCCATAACTTTACCAAATGAATTAAGATATGTTAAAGTCCATTTGATAGCTATATTATGACTAGTAAAAAAGATTTAAAGGCTGGCAACGCATCCTCGAGACCTCTGGTGTTGCGGATGTTTGTGGGCGACGGTGATCACTTACCATCAGGTGAGCCGCCTGCTCGTTTGCCCTCCTATCCCATAAAAAAAAGATAATTACCATGATCGACCATCCAAGCGGATTTCTGCCAGGCGAGCCTAGCCGTCTCGACTCCGATGGCCATATCTGCAAGCATGAAAGCGACCGCCTGGTGGTGCGCAATAGGGACGCCGAATGTCTTCCTCTCAAGGGCGTACTTGGTCGCCTCGTACAGCGCCCTGTTGGCCAGACCAGTAGCGCCAGCGGCGACCTGCCAAACGATTATATTCTTAGTTTAATACTAAAGGATTTCAAACCCTCAGGTTTTAACTTATCTTTGTTACATACAAAAGCCTTGTATTCCGATTATCGATGATTGTAGACAATGATATCCAGACAATTAAGTTATACAATTGGAAAATCTTTCAATTTAATTAAAAACAAAACACGCTAAGTATTTGACAGCGGCGACACAACTACTTTACACTAATAACAATGTCTACTATGAACTGTTTTCGCTTCAACAGAAGTGAAAAGGTAAACAGGTTATAGTACTATGGCCGATATTTTGTAAATATGCTTCGGACATTTGAAAAGAGTACGTCAATGTTACAAAGGACAAGACTCTCTAAAAAAACTAACTAACCAAATAACTGGGCCAAGAAAAATTACATATAGTGTTTTATTATTAATTATCTGTTTCAACAATTATAATCGAATTGAATATTGATAGCGGATAGAAGGAATTCACAACACGCAAGAACGTTTTACAGAATCTTACGGTTGTATGTAATCTAAAAATAACATTATCAAACAACGTATCTGAGTCAAAGAATATATTTACCATACGATATTTAAATCTATACAGTAATATTTAAATAATTCATCACAGTTGTAAATAACGGCTTAAATCTTTGTAAATCCTGACGGTGAACTAGTGTGGCCATGATAATGTTATCCTGGGAAAGGAATACTTTAACAATTTAAAATACACTTCTCATTTAAAATAGGACCTCTTCTTCTCTCTTCCTCTTCTCAGATGATTACTTTTTAGACCCATGTTTTGAATTGTTATATAAATACTGGTGTGAACAAATGCCGGTTCAAAATGGTTCGATTCCGAGCGGAGCTGCTGACTGCACCTTCACATAAGCTTTTGAATGAGATACTAAAATTCTCAATTCAATGTTTCATGCTAATTGTGTTACAATTGACACTGTCACGCTATGTAAACTTTGTAAAGAATGAAATCATGGATGGCAATAGTGAAAAGGTCAATTTTATGTCTTTTATTCATATTACAGCTTCTACACCACTTTCGTAAGTATGATTAGTTATTATATTAGGAATGTTATCAGCCCAAATGTGACCCATAAGTGCTCTATTCGATTCATAAATAGGTTTCATGCTAGTTAATAACAAAAAGCTGAGTCCATCATGCCCGTTGTCCTACATTTTTATCTAGCACTGATGGACGTTGGGAAAAAAGCGCGATGTCGATCAGTGGCCCCCAACGCAAACAAATATTCTGCCGTTGACCCATACTGGCGTACATAAATAATGGGGCGACGAATACAAAGGCCAGTGTATTTTTTTAATATGATACTAAAGATGCCTGCCAGATGTGACATGAGTCAAACACGTTTTATTTTTTAATTCCATACATTGTTTTGTAAACTTATTCGCTTAGCTGGTGTATCTCAATCACGATATTGGAATTATTGGATTGTGCCGTTGTAAAGCGAATAGAGTATTTGACGAATAATTACAAATAATTACCTAATTTAAAATATATTTAGTGATAATTCCGCTAATATCTCCTTCGTGATCAATGATATCACCCCGTGGGGTGTCGGGTTAGAATTGCACCTCCCCATATCATCCTGTCGGTATCGTAAGAGGGGACTAAGAGAAAAATACTGGAAGGTGGGCAGCAGCGCCTTCTAAAGAACTGCCAACTTACACTGCAATCCCCAAGACGCCTGCCAAGCGTGGGGATTATGGCAAATACCCCCTTAATAAGCTGTGTTCAGCAGTGGACGATCCGGCTGTTACAGTTACAGATCAATGATAAATACTAGAAAAATACGGCGAGCTTATTGTATCTACCGGGTACAGAGGGTACAGTAAAAGTTGCAGCAAAAGAATGAGTTTTAAATTCAAATGTAGAAATCAACACCCTACTACTACTAAACTACCAACACCTACATTTACCGATAAGAATAATTTCCAAATTCTTGGTAGAAGTTGACTTAAAATACTCAAAGCCCTTTCGAAAATATAAAAAACACATTAATAATTATTACATGGCATTTCTCCTGGAATAACTTAAAATGGTTACACTTTTATAATTCTAGGTTAGCCTGAACAACATCTTCGACCGCATCATCACTTACCATCAGGTGAGATAGTGGTCAAAGGCTAACCTATCAGGCATAAAAAAAAACATTTGTTTCCCAACCCACTACACTTTGACACTTGGTAAAGTACCTTAACTAGTGCAACAGATCGGATATATAACGAGATACGATATTGAATTTGTTTCATAGTTTAAAACCATTTAACCTAGCTTATATCTGGTAAGTAAAAATTCAATTTAATGTGGTCAATTCAGTGTGCTCAATTACGAAATCGATTCGTGAAAACAAATTGCGCAAGTCGCCTTCAGTAACCTGACTTGTGACGGCTGAAAGTGTCAAATCATATGTCAATTTATTCAATTGGGTCATATGTTGCGCGGTCGCCGTCCTAATTTCACAGTAAAATCTCCCAATTCTGCATAATGTAAACAGTGTAAAATGTATCATGATACGTTGAGTGACATCACGACTCCTGGGTGGTGCGCACTAGCACACCTATCATGTATTTAAATAACATTGATGGACTCATTCTGAATAATATTTATGAGACTATATTTACATGTACAAGCAAGCCCATGAGAGAGAAAAAGCTAAGAACGGTAAACTTAAGACTTTATGTGTTTGTTCATTGTTGTTATTTATTTTTAAAATTTAAGAGAAAACAATATTATTTAAAAGAAGAAACAATATATACATAGCTACGTCTAAACTTTATAACCTTCTTGTTTTGAACTTAGCAGTTATTTTACAAAACTATGGTCCATGGCGATCTTGAATTCCGCTCCTTCGCTTTTATTATAAATTGGTATTTCTTACCAGTAGACGCGTCTTGTCGAATAATTTTATGACAATGTTGAAACCCATTCCTTCGCTTTTGTATGATTGGTTTTCTTACAAGTAGTTGCGTCTTGTCGAATGGACCCGTGACGACGTCGAATTCCGCTCGTTTTTGTTCAAGGTAGATCTCGTACCAGTAACAGAGTCCTCTTGTCTTGAATCATGGTCTTTCGGGTATTTAATAAAGTGGATTTCTTAACAGTTTTTAGCGATCTTGAATCCCGTCTTCGCTTTTGTTACAAAGTGGGTCTCATACCAGTAAATGGCTCTCCACTAGCTCTTGTGGTGCTCTTGAAACCCTCTCCTTCGCTTTAGTTATAGTGGTAATCTTAAAAGTAAACTCGTCCTCTTGAATAGACACATGACGATTTTGAATCCCGCTTCTTCGAATTTGTTATACAAGTGGTTGTACTTAACAGTAAACAGCTGTCACCTATGGTGCTGATGAAACCCTCTCCTTCAATTCTGTTGTAGTGGTTTTCTTGCAGGAGACTAGAGTTGAATAGACCTATCGCGATCTTGAATCCCGATTCTTCGATTTTGTTATGTTGTGCATTCCGTAAAACAGCTCTTATCGAATGCTCCTATTGCGATCTTGAACTTCATCATCTCCATCATCGCTTTTATTATAGTGGTTTTCTTAAGAAATGGGATCATTCAATAAGACGCGTATACTTTTAAAAGTATACGCGTCTTGTTGAATGATCCCATGGAAATCTTGAACATTCACCTTCCCGTTTGACATAAATTGGTTTTCTTACTAGTAGACCTCTCGTTTTGAAAGCTCTTATGGCTTGAATCTTACTCTTTCTTTTTTTTCGACGCTGGGTCAAAAAGAACGCAGACTGAAAGGGTTAGGTCATAGGTGACTAGGAATATTTTCGTACTGTACTGTATCAGGCCGGATTGTCCACTGCTGAACACAGCCTCCCCCATTTAGGGGGGATTGCCATAATCCCTACGCTTGGCAAGGCGTCTTGGGGATCGCAGTTTAAGGTATCAGTTCCTCAGAAGGCGCTACAGCAGCCCACCTTCCGGTATTTTACCTTTAGTCGCTTATTACGACAGTCACTTCATCAGAAATGGACAAAAAAGATTATCGTTTGAAGAAGAAGCAAGTAGGAAAAATGGTTGAAGTAACAACTACTACATGTTCTTTTTTCCTTTTGTTACAAAGTTGTATTCTTACCAGTCAACAACTCCATATTATCGCGATCTTCAATCCTGTACGTTCGCTTTTGTTATATTATAAATTATAATATAAAGCGGTTTACTTTCCAGTAGATTAGTAATATGTTAGCCTGAACAAAATCTTCGATCACATCATCACTTACCATCAGGTGAGATAGTGTACAAAGGCTAATATATCAGGCATAAAAAAAATACATGTTTCTAGTTGAATGCTCCCATGACAATTTTTATGCCGTAACTTTGGTTTTGTTAATAAGTGGTTTCTTACCGGAAAATGCGTCTTGCCGAATGGTTCTACGGCAGTTTTTTTAACAAATGGTGTTTTTGTTAAAAATAGACGGCACTTGTCGAAATACTTTGGAAACTTCAATTCCGCTCCGTCACCTTTGTTATAAAATGGATTTCTTACCAGCAGACACGAATCGTCGAATAGACCCAAGTCATTTCAGATCCCGCGTGATCGCTGTTATTATAGTGTTTATGGGCTCTTGTCAAATGCTCCCATGAAGATCTTAAATCCCACTCATTCGCTTTTGTTATGTGTGGTTTTTTACCGTTGGATAGGTTTTATCGAATGATTTGTGAGTCATCATAAGGCTAGCTATATTTACTTTTAAAAAAAAGTAGAAGAAGCATTCCTACCAGTACAGATACGTCTAGTCGATTGCTTTATGTCAAATATTAGAGCGGTTATATAACTTTTAGCATACATTTCTGATTGAAGCTGAAAAGCCAATTTAGAAATTTCAACTAGTTTGCTATGTCATATAATAGTTTTCTTACCGGTGGACGGGTTTTGTCGAATGCTCCCATGGCGATCTTAAATCCTGCTCCTTCGCCGATGAGCACGTTCTCCTTCGGAACGCGCACATCTTCAAATGTGATGCCTCGGGTGTCAGAAGCACGCTGGCCCATGTTTTGTTCCTGATGACAATGATTACTTTGAATTAGCTACATTTCAATAGTAATTACTAATAGGAGTAATTTTATTTTAATTTCTGGTTGCTCAGAATTCTCATTATTGATAGGTTAACCTTTTACCAGTATCTCACCTGATGGTAAGTGATGACGTGGTCGCAGATGTTGTTCAAGCTAACCTAGAATTACTGGCTCTCAAGGACAGCTGCCGGAACACACCGTTTGGTGCTTGGTTAAGTTTCAACAGATAAATTCCAAAATTAGTAAATTGTTATACAAGGTTCGGGTGGAAAATATTTCCCATGCAAGGTATTTAGACTATTGTCTGAGTAGGAATTGATGACTTTCACCCGTGTTAAACACTCTACTTTTAATTTCGAACATAAGGAATTTAAAAAAAATTGTCGTTTTCTAAAATTTTAATAATAATAACATGAGTAGCACCTATTTAAAATCAATTGAGAGGTTAGAACTATTTGTGAAATTAAAAGTTAAATTTTGTTTATAATATTTATGTGTGGCTATAGTCCGACTTCATCATCCGTTTTAAACACTCTACTTTTTACTACGAATATAAGGGGAAAAAAATAGTTTTTCTTTACTATTTATATAATAACATGAGTAGTACCTATGCAAATATATGCCAGGTAGGAATTAATGACTCACATTTATACTCTCTACTTTCATAAAAATATGAGGAAAGTAAAAAGTAGTAGCAGGAATATAAAGTAATATTAATTTGAAATATTTACTGAAAATAATAACTCCAGCAGAAGATACATTTACAATAGTACATTGTACATCGAGGGGAGAAAACGATCTATTTCTGTTCGAGAGTATGTTTAAGCCCGACGCGCAGCGGAGGGCTTTAAGAAAACTCGAGAACAGAATTAGAACTTTCTCCCGAGTGATACATAGTGCTTTATACTACCTAAGAGGAAAATAAAATCATTAGGTACATATATGTTTCTCGTATGTCTCGAGACTCAGGAAGTAAGGTCTTAATGACTTCTTGAGCTGTTTTTTTAAATTTATGGTGGCGCAATCGTTTTCACTATCAGATGACATTTTGTAAAATTATTTAGAATAATTAAAAGCGTTCTTTTATATTATTAATTAAGTATTTTTTTTGTTTCTGGTGGAATAATCTTTATAAAATAGTCACTTCTACTATCAGATGATATGTTGGAAAATTACCTATTTGGATTAATAAAAGCGTATTGTAAAATTATTTATTTAGTAAAAAACAAAATTTAACAAAACAAATAAATTGCCGCGTTTTTTTTCGTAGTGCAGAGAATGGTTGCTGACCTCCTTTCATTGAAAATTTAGTACGAAAAAATTCCACCTCTTTTATCTTATTATTATAATATAAAACCTTGTTTAAGATTTGACGATTGTATGTGTAGTCATTTTTTTTGTTAGCATCTACAAATACAAAAAAGCGCTAGCAGGGCAGGTATGGATTTTCATACAACATTCCTTTACTGCTACGGAGGGAAGGTGTGAAATTCCATATAACTGAAATGACAAACTTTATAACACGTATTTGTATGAGAAATTAGACACTTTCTGAGTTGGTGTGGTATACAATTAATTAAAGAGTTAGACCAATTTGTGAAATTGAAGTCAAATTTTTGATAGTTTTTTTTATATGTTCCTACCTTATATTTAGTTACTGACCCGCTAAATTATGATTATAGTCATTTTTAAATTTTAAATATGGAACAAAATGCGTCTCACCTGTGGCCATCCCGCTTAATAGGTATTTTTTATTCATACTGCTCATAAACATAATTAGTGACAACATTTTTCCGAAAACTTAGAGTAACTTCAGAAAGTAACATTATTTCGGTGATAAACTAGTAGTTCTTTTAGCGATTACATAAACACAAACCTAGTTGTTAGTATTTGTTTTATTACAGCAGACTATTTTACAAAGCAAAAATATAGACATCTAATTTTGTTTACAACAATGGTCACCATAGGTTACAAGACGTTCCGGCCCTAGAGAAGGAATTATTACTATGAGTTTTTCTCGCCCTTAGGTGCGATGCACCGTCTCCCACCCGCTACTCGGATCAAACAAACACTACTTTTCGAGTATGAGAAATGAAAATAATATTATCATAAACAGACAGTTTTTAGAGAAACATTGGTGCATGCAGTAACTTTCGATCTAAACGACAAAAGTAAAAATGAAATATGGTTGAAAATATCTTTAATCATTATGTAACATCATGTCATAAGATGGCATTTTTCAAAGCCACGTCCAATAGGATTTTGATCACTAAAAATGTTGATAAGTGGAAATGAGAAAGCTGCAGAACGGGTGGACGACTGTCTTATTAAAACCAACTATTGTATTGTACTTTACTCAAACAAAGAATGGTTTTCAAACATGTCAATCGACGGACAAAAGCCCATATATCTTCATACCTTCCTTTTTAACACAGAACAGTTTATTCTCGAAAAATTTCAAGTTGGTTGACCATATTACTGTATCTAATTGTCGGATATGGCACTATTAAATAGAAGGAATAAATTTTCACGGTTCACAATTTTATTTAGTATGACTGTAATTTAAATATATATATAGCGTATTATCTACTGCCTAAAACGGAAAAAAATAATAAATTAATATTATTAAATAAACGTCAAGTACATTAAACAATGGCATTTAAAAATTATCTAAGCATAATGTTGCTGTATGATGAAAGTAGATATGAATTTGCAACACACTTGCTCGCAAAACTGTTATAACGGTGGCGTTACTAGTATCAATATGACTGTATAGTTCTTATCACACGCATTCGTTTTACTTTCCAGTTTAGTTTTTTATAAACTGCACGCAGCTTGACTCTAACGAGATTGATCATAAAGATACACCTACTTATATTTTTTATGATCACAGTTAAAGATACGTTATAAGATTATATAACGGTATAGTGCGATGTTACAAAAATATAATGGCCTATAATAATTAATTTTGATCAACATGTTCGTAAAGTGGCTCTGTGTAAATCGTTTTTAGGCTCAGAATCCAAGATCCATATTTACTTTAACAAAAATAGAAATAGAGCATTACCATACCAGAACGTTAAAGGTTTTTTTTTATGCTCGATAGATTAGCCTTTGATCAATATCTCACCTGATGGTAAGTGATGATTTGGTCGTAGATATTGTTCAGGCTAACCTAGAATTACTGGCTCTCAAGGACAGCTGCCGGAACACACCGTTAGGTGCTTAGTGAAAGATTTTCTACTTGAGGGTGGTAGCCAGGCGGGCATTCGCAAAATGCCCAACCACCATGCAAAAAGGATTATCGTGAATAAGTTCAGTTTGTATCTTGTTGCAAGTTATATGTATACAAATGAAGCAATCTTAATTTACCCGGGTAATACTTATTTTTAAACGACTTATTTAGCTTGAATTGTCAATACTAACACAGATTTTTTATGTGCATAGCTATAATAAGTATAAATTAAGTAAAGAAGTAAGAAAACCCGACTGCAGATTATTCATATTTGTTAAACGAAACGATAACGTTCCATTGAAATTAAAACTGCAACTTATTTATATTTATGGAATCGTTTTTTAAACTCCTAAATTTTGATACCCCACTCGATGGGTTTGGAAGAAGGGTTTGGTTTTTTCTCACAATATAGCGTAAACAACCTCCTAGATTGTAATTTTTTTTATGTACCTATTGTCACTTGCGCTATCAAGACGAATCTAATGATATATCATACATAAAAACCGGTTAAGCTGTTTATAAGTTATGGTGGAATAAAGAAACACTTCCTTTTTTTGGCCCGTCGTGTAAATACTAGTACACATTTTCAATAAATAAATAAAATTGTATTAACTATGATTATATTATATTTAATACTATCAAATTGTTCATAATTCTCAACAAATTATGAAATAATAATGAAAATATTTATTATATTTTTTAATATCGGCTGAATGTTAATGTCGTGCACGCCCTACGGTCAGCGCACACCGAACTGCAATACGCTCAATATGGTCGAACAATGTTAGGACTTATGACGACCATGACAATTTTGGTGCAATGTTTGGACGTTTAATTTTTCAATGTATAGAATTGTCATAATTTTCAGAAGTCTCAGAAAATGCTCTGATTTACTCTTGATGTGCGCCTAGATTTCAACAGCGCGCTTTTCGCAATTGCGGCACTAGACAAAAATATTAGATATCGTATTTGCTAGTGCATGAATATTATAAACAATTTCGACTTCTAGTAGGGAAGAAGAACAATACGAAGGTTTAAACCTCACCGGAAATAATAAATTAGGCACGAAACGCGAGTGATAGCCTGTTGCCACCAAGATCTACAAAAAAATACCTAGCTGCCTACGATACTTTCATACAATGGAAAAACTGCAAAATTGCTAAATCATTTTCTGAGAACGTATTTTTGGCATACTTCTATGAAATTGCAAATAAATACAAGCTCAACTCGCTTTTAGTGTAGAAATTAATGTTAAATATCACTGTTAGGACCAAAAATAATATTGACATCGAAACTTACTGTAACTTGACAGCATTTTTATAGAGACGTACGGATGGATATACTTGTCGGAAATCTAAAGTTTTTTTTCACCGACAGATGTTGAAAAGTTTTAAGAAGCCTCGGATAATCAGTACCTGGCAACAAAGGTTAGTTTAACTATATTAATCTAATCTCTTTGTGTTGTATGTTGTAACTATGAGTTTCCTAATGTAACTATTTGATTTCTTTGCAGGTTGCGTTAATTTTCAGTGTAACTGGTGCATGTGAGCCTAGTGAATCAGAAGAACTTCCCACACTTGCATCATAATTTTTACACAAAATTTGCAAACGCGTGTATTATTAAAAAGGTTAGAGAACGATATATAATCGATCGAACGATATATTATAGGATACGAAGTTAGAACGTTGAAAATTATTTTATGTTAACTTACAAAAATACAGAAAATATTTGACATTCGTGTTAGTCTATCATTCCATCGGCTTGATCTATTATAGCGCTCGTCTACCGCTCAGTCATAAGAACATTTTTTGTATATTGCCGCCTACGGCTCGGCCTTATAATGTCTTACATAGTCTTGATAGGAACAATTAACTTTCCGCATTAGTACATATCTGTACAAATCAACTAGAAAATTTCCTAAACACTACATTTTATATATTGGACTGTTTGGTGAACAGCATGATCTAATATTGCCTAGTCGTCTAAGTTGCCAGGAATTTTATGCGCTTTTACTAAGATATTGTTCTGACTAGCCCTTCTGACTGGACGTTGATACGTTTAACTGTACATTATTCTAACGTAGTTTTATTTTTTTAAGAAAATATAACAGTTAATCTCCAAACGGAGAAGAGTAAGTACTGCTCGAAGAAGGTATCAATGTTTATGAAACAACACACCACGAAGTCGAAGTTTACTAAAATGTATTTCTTTTCGAACACGTGCTTTTAACTTCCCAGTTTAGTTTAAATAAGCTGCGAGCAGATAAACAAGGAGATTGTTCAGTATAATTAATTATCCTTTTAAAATTTCAAATAGTTTTTTAACTTTGGAGTTAGGGATACGAATCACAAAACTAGTAGGATATTTATTACCAAAGGCATATAACAGTTAAATCTTTAAAAAAAAAAGTTACAGTGAAATATTTAACATAATCGTATGACACTCGTGCTACGTTAATTATTCCTATCTCAGCTGGATCTATTAATAATCTATTATAGCCTTCGCCTACGGCTCGCACATAAGAACCTTGTAAACCCTCGCCTATGACTTGAGCTAACAACTTAAACAGCCTTATTTAGAATGATTAACTTTCCGCACTCGTATCTTAACTATTGTCGAGATATTACAGGCACATGAGACTTAACAACTATGATTCAAGGAGACGGGCGCAGTGCAATTCGTGACTTGTGACGAAAATACACCTATTATAGGCAGAGGTTAGTCCGCTTATCATCAGGTGGGCCTCGAACTGGTTCCGTCACAATAACATTTAAAAAAGACATAATTATAGAGCGCTATAACGAAAAAATATGACGTTAGGTATCCCTGGCCAGATCGGTCCCTGGTTAGACATTTCCATGGTATATATATTACCTTGCGACCAGGCGTGAGTCCAGCCGAATCCCTTTCCACGATGAAGCCGGTGAAGGCCTTGCTGGCCGGACATTTCGGGTCAGGGTTGGTACGCGCCAGGACAAAGTACCTGCAATGAAATAATCACAGCAAATCAATTATCCGTCTACAAAGACATCCTACTTGGGCAGTTGGGCAGTTATATTAACTTCTGAGACTCGAGCAAAAATTTGCTGGTGACAACGCGTCTCCCTTGCAAAGGTTTTATGACCTAGACCGCTTTTTTAAGTTGTGTGCTGTAACTGGATAACTCTGGTGACACGGCAGTTAATCAACAGCCGCCCAGAACAAGGGAGCAACAGGGCCGCAATTAGACTCAAGGTAGTTTGAGGTTTTGTAGTCGCACGGAACCCAGCTGAATGCTTATGAGTTCCAGGGCATTAAATAACAAATTGCAACGCATTCTTGAAGCTACACGTAAGTTCAGGCAGGAGGATCGTGAAAGCATTGCCGTCTTTGTTGCTCCTGTTTGGGAAATCATTTCCAACGCGAATGTGTTGACCCGCGTCCGTTTAACCATTGTAGAGGGCAACACTTAGGGATTTTATGCTTGAATAGCAACGGGCTTAAAGACCGGCAACGGGCTGGTTGACTGCGGCTACCGGGGTCCCGTCTCTACTGTTATTGGTAGGTAGGCATATTTGCACGACCAAAAAAGAAAAAGAAAAATATCCAACGCCAAAATAATGTTCCGTGCGTTCATCTCATATCAATCATAAAAAAAAAAACATTAAATAAATTGAAAAAGGAGAAGCCGCTGATGTTTTGTTGAATCGTTACAGCTCTCTTGATAAATTGATCAATCTCACCGCTTGGCTTGTATGTACGCTTTATTATTAACTAGAAGTCTAGTGTCTAGAAGGTTATTTAAATGATGTAAATAAGGTCAATATATAGATTCAATATAAGATACCAAAAGTTATATCGGTTGAAGTGTTCCAGCGTGGAATTTCGTGGTTTTTCTCACCATCAAATTAACCAGACTGGGTGAGTATCTTTGAGGCTGTTACAACAGTAGAAGCAAAATCGGTCTAAACTCACATGGGGCGAGTTATTGGCGAATCTATATTAGCATTCGAAGAGATTTCAAGTATGTTTTTGTAAAATTGAGACTGTTTTTAATTCTAAGCCGCTGTCATTTATTCAGACCCTAATAATTTGGAAGTTCTTACCCCTCGCTGCCGGGCGGAGTCGGTCATTAATTAGGTTAATTTGTTATATGGTTGAATTGCACCAGCATTTGGATTCCTCTACACCAGTAGAAGTATTCTGCTCGATATACCTGGTGCAGGGGAAGATCTTCGTCGAGAACATTACCTGGTAACATTTTTGACTACTCCATAGCAACAGGTGAGAAAGAGAAACATTAGCCCATCAGTTAAAATAAAAATTGGGACAAGTAATTTGAAAAGCGTAGTTATGTACCAGTTGGCTACTCCACCGTTAGTGATCCACATCTTCTGTCCGTTGATGATCCATTCGTCTCCTTTTTTCTCCGCTCTAGTCTTTACTCCGGCTACGTCCGACCCCGCTCCAGGCTCAGTCACACAGTAAGCCTACAACAAAGGATATTTGATAGGAAAATTACATTGATTATTAGCAGCGGCGATTATGGCAATAAATTAAGTACCATTAATATCAATTATTCCCCATGGGTTGCCCGGCTAGTATATCTATACCCTCAAATAACTATTATTTTCCTCGGTAATATTTCAATTTAATAGAGCACCAACACGGTACCAAAACAAAAAAATACGATACTAACTGCTACTTTTGACAGCTGCCTGATATAAAATCTAGAAAAAAGTATTTTTTAGTTAAAAATAGACAAAATAAACCGTTATTTTGCGAATGCTCGCCTAGGTCAAGTAGAAAAATCCTCTATAAAACCCATACTATTTCAATTCCATACGCTTCACCAGTACCGATCGATGTATTAAAATTAACCAACATTATGTACTCTCTTATTATCGTTGCAATCGTTAAAACTCTCCCTTCTTCTTTTTCACTGAGATTCCACACCGCCAATGTCTGTAGCGGCATATCATACCCTAACATCAAAGGTACATGTTAATCAGGTTTTCTTCCTATCATTCACACAGACGCAAGTTTTGTTTTTATTCATAAAATGGGTGTTAATAAACTCAAACATTTCAGTAACAAAATAAAATAAGCATTGTTTGTACATTTAGAGGATTTTCGGAATTGGTAATAATTTATGAAATGTTTTTTGTATTGAAAATTGCGCACGAGCTGCGCTTTGTTTAACCCAAGTGCAATAAATTTATGTGAACTTGAGATCTGTTCACAAACAAAAACTACGTATACACTAGTAAGTAAATCATTGAAGCAATGATGGCCGAGCGGTAATAGATATGGACTGCCGTGCCGCAGCAGGTCAATGGTTCGATACCCACCGCAGGCTCAAGCTTCCACGAATGGTTGATGGGCATTTTGCGAATGCTCGCCTGACTAGCTACTATAATAGTAGCTACCACACTCGAGTAAACTATGCCGCAAAGCACCTAATGAAACACCATTTGGCACCATCCGGCAGCCATCCCTGAGATCCAGTAAAATTATAGTCTCATGAGACTTAAAAACTTTGATGTCTCAGGGTGACGGGCGCAATTCGGCACTTGTGGCGAAATGCATGTGTTATAGGCAGTGGTTACCGCTGAAGATCAGGTGGGAATAGTTCTGATTACGTAGCAATCCTACAAAAAAATATCGTAGTCGTCAGGTGCAATTTTCACCTAAGTTCTTTTGGCATTTTTGTCTAAATCAGTAATTAAACGATAAAACAAAGAATGTCGAAATCTTCCCTAATGACACCGTTCTACGGTATACAATTTAAATCATTATCTTATCACCGAGGCACTTTACAAACAATGAAACTATCGTAGATAACATCCATATCGCAAGTATATTTTACTATCTTCTTTCAATCTTATAACACCTAAAGTCCAAGTCCAAACTTTAATGTTCAACAACAGTTATCTGATGACATGTTTATCATTATATCAAAGATAAATTGAATGGTTATTTCATAATTTTGGTAGAAAATATTAATTCTTACTTCACACTCAAATATATAATTATCGACGACGCGATATTACTTATTACACTATATTATTTACCTATGTCACTATTCGATTATTATTCTTAAAGAACTTGATATTTTATATAATTCATCGGCAGCTCGATAGCCTATATTGGTAGGTATACATTAATTACTTTGTAGTTTAGCTAAAACAGTAATTCGCTTTGCATGTCAAACGATCGCGATTCAGCAAAAAAACGGACAATCGCTACCGGTTAAAGAATAGTATATAATGCTATATATTAAAAAAAAACTTATATAAATGTTTAACAAATACTCACAGCGACGAGTGGTTCCTCGATCAACCTGCCGAGGTATTTCTTCTGTTGCTCTTTGTTACCAGCGATGATAATTGGTGCTTGCTGGAAACACAATCACACCAAGATGTATCATTTGTTAAAATACCAACTCGTGCTTTGCTGGTCAAATCCAATACAAATACAGTAAAAATATATAAGAATAACCCTCTATCAAGGGTCAAAGCATTTACAAAAAAAGTGTTTAGTCCATTCCAGATGGGTTTGATGTACATACAATTTGATTTAGACAGACCCAGTGTTTGAAATGAGACTAGTTCAGGGGTTTAGCATGCATGATTTGAACGGTAAGCGGTAACGTAACATTCTCATGCATCAATTCAATACTCATTCCACAATTATCAAAAAGCTGAATAAAATAATGATGAATGATGTTATGGCTTTTGACTACATTTTTAGTACAACAAAATATAGTCAACTTTGGGTCAAGGTTTGACCAAGAAGGTTATAATATACACCTGAAGGTTACACTCGAGTTTGCAATACATTGTACGCATTGTTTGTGCCTTGAAGTAAATAAATGTGACCTAAAATTACTTTATATATGATTTCTATATCTTTCCTTATGATGACCACGGTTCATCACACAGTTAGGATCTCATTTAAGGTTTTTAATAATTATATGAACATTTCTTCATGTATCATTTAACACATGACTAAAGAATACAATAGAATGGTAAGAAATCCATTCTATTGTATTGTTGCGTGAACAAACTGGACATAATTAAACAATTCAGGGCCCAACCTCTAAGTGCGAAAGGGATACAAAACATGACTAAAGGTGAATGAATTGGATATACCGTTACAAAGGTCGAGGTGCACACTTCAGTGTTAGAATATAACCTTCATTGCTTTGACCTTGATAAAATGACGCGAAGTTCTGTAAGGCTGCAATAAAATATATGGTAACGGAAAGCAAGCATAAAAGCACATTGCTAGACCACATTCTACAATAACAAACAAGTTTTAATCGATACTAGTACACACATTTATGTCTAGAAAATGAATACAATGCTGTCCAATCTCCAAAATTATTTACACAACAACTAATTCAGTAATCGTCATTTTTAAATCTCTCGATATTTGCTATTGTGTTAACTTTAGTACACAATAGCAAATATCGAGGATACTACACGGGATTTACAGTTTTTACCCCCTTCATCACTACAGAGAAAAAGATTGCCATGTAGTATGTTATGATGCCCGGCACTATTCTTTACTTGATATGTATTTATATGGCCTTGAACAATAATCATTGACACGTGAGATAATATCTCCTGTCTTCAACTGTTATAGAAAGCTAGAAGTCATAATACTTATAGTATTGTCCATTGTACAAAGTGTGTACACCAGTGATACATGAAACATTTTGAAAAATAAGTGCAAGTGCATCAGTAACGGTGTTCAAACACACAAGGTGCGATATGCTCAAAGTGTACTGTTAGAATAATATAAAAGAATGCTACTTAAATAAATAAAAAGATTTTTCAAATGAAATGTGACTTCTATAAACTATACGTACTTAGTTTTGAATTGTCCAAGTTACCCACTGATTACAGAATAGTCGGGCATGCAAGACCATATTACAATGTCCAGTCAAGCCAAAACTCACGCCAAGACCACTGGCTTCCATTGCCGTCATGATACCAGTGCATCCAAAGGCTAACTCTTCGGCCACCGTACACCCATCAAAGACACCCAAGTCCAAACCACCTGTGAACGCGGGTAACGTTTATGAAGCAAAGCGGAACAATAAACAAAGAGGCAGTAGTGAACTTGAAAGGTGATTCACACACGACCGACTGCACATACCTACACAATATTGGCGGGTCGAAAATACTATTTTCACGCAGCCGAGTTTAAAGACAGACAAGACTTTTACCTGACGATAAGCGCCACCCACCACGATAACTATATAGGTAATGGTTAAACAATTTAGAAGACAAAAAGAACTGTAAAAATAATGTACAGAATTAATTCAAGAGTTTTTTTTTATTGTAACGCTTTTTTTATAATAATAGTAGAATGAATAACGAGAGCATAAAACAAGTAATTTGAGCCAAAACGTTTAAAAGAAATTTAAGACGAGGCTAAAATAGGTTTTATGCACGTGCACACTCTGATTTTCACTTCGATTGCGAAAATTGAACAGTGATTTTGTAATTAATATAAATATTTATAATTTAAATAGAAACTCATATTTAACAACGTTCTATTTACAAATTATTATTTTTTTTATGCACATGTGTTTAAAAAACTGACTTTGTGCACTAGTGCTAAAAACCCGTTTGAAGTGAAGAACACTTTTGATTTGCGTCGTTGCCTGACGATTCACGTCTATTTTCTCTCGATGAAAAAGAATATTATGTACTATGTATATCGGCACGATAATAATGTATAAGTATGGATGTACTATGTTGGCGATTTATTATTCCAAAATGGGCCATTACATTTTTCCATAACGTTACTTATGTGTGTAATTATGTGTGTATATTGATCTAAATCATTCAGTACAAACGATATTAATCTCAATTTGCGCAAAATTCGTCAGCGATTTGATGTTGTCATAGATGGAGCATGCGTTTATGTTCCAAATAAAAAATAAATAAAATGGAAAATATATCAACTTTTAATTAAGTACTTTATGCGATTTGGCTAAGAAGTTTTACTAGATTAATCCATTAACTTTATTTCTTCTTTTGATGTCATAAATTTCGTATTCATGAGTGAAGAACACAGTATCTACTATTTTCTTACAGAAGCGTTGCAATGACAGTTGCGATACATAGAAAGCGTAGCAGAATTTGAACTTTTAGATATCTTTGAAAAATAAGAAGTAACAGATAATAACTATGATTTAATCTACCTTACTTCAAAGATATGAAAAGTTCGACATAAATCCTAAAGTGCCGAGGCGGATTAAGACTTGGACTCACTCCCAGACCCGTCCCGCCAATCGCTGTTGTGATGCCAGTGCATCCAAATGCCATTTCCTCAGCCGTGAGGCACTCTTCGAATACTCCCAGGTTACCTAGGCCCCCTGAAATATCTTGTACATCTCAAAAACATGCTTTGCATTCAATTTCGTCACATTACCAATTTTAATACTTCAGAAAAGATTTCATGAGCGTGGCATATTATTTTTATAATCTAAGTAAAGTACTAGGCACCCTTCCTTAATTACGTTCAGACGAATTTAGTGGGGTTACTCGGGTTATTAATTGAGAATTGGCTAATATGACTTAGGTATACATTATACGTTAAATAAATTACACATTATCATTACCATGGCTCTCAAGCCTTGACCGTCTAATTATCAGGTGAAAATGTTTATCCTAACAAATGAGAAAAGACATTAAAGCAGACCACCAACTTAATGGTCGCACGATATCGTATGGGTCGTCGGAAATTAATAAATGAGGCTAGCACAGAACCAGACCGAACAGGGTGAATAAGAGGAGGACTCTATCTAAAAGTGGGTGATATTGAATAGAGAGGTATATGAATTAGATTAAATTGCAAATGTAAGAAAAGGAAGGCATACAAATTCCACACTGTATTTTTTTGTAAACTGCTGATTTATAATGACACTACCACCAGAAGGTCAAACATTGGCAAAGATCACACGTGCTCACTCCAACGTCTGTGATGTATAGCGCAGCCATTATGCCGGAGCAACCAAAGGCCATTTCTTCCGTGACTAGGCAACTCTCCAACACGCCCAGACCTAGCCCCCCTGTGGAGTACCGTCCAGAACAACGTACTGTAGTTTCTACTCTGCTTATATTTTGAATATCCACTATATTAGTCTAAGTGTCATCCATCATCATAAAAATAAAGAGGATGTATAACATGCTTTAAAATTAACTAGTAGAAGATGAAATATTGTGGTATTAATCACTGTCTAATTTCATCTTCATTGGCAAATCGAACAATCACAGAGACAAGATAAACGTCTGTAAAAATAAATTTATTGAAAGGTTCCCGCATTTTCTTACAAAAGCGTTACAATGACAGTTGCGATACATAGAAAAACGCCATACACAAGAGGAACCGCCTAAAATATTGTTGATGGTATTAGTCCAGTCTAATAAGGCGTACACTTTGAAATGGAAGATAATCAGAGTTGTAAGTGTTGTTACATCTTGATATATATGTTCTATAGACTTGTTTATATAATAATCTAGTGTAAAACATAGAATTGGTATTAGGTCATTTATACTTGTGACCAATTAATATAGGATACATTAATGACATTGTTTTATTTATTATGTAATAAATATTTACGAAATACTGTTTGTTATTTTTACTTGTGATGCAGTAAAGATATTTAATGTCTATTGAGGAAGATTGCCCACCGCCCACCAGAAGAGACAACTAGTAGGCCTAAGAGACAACTGATAGGCGCAATAGAACGTTGAAACAGAAGCATTTAAGCGAAAAACAACTTCTTTTCTTTCACTTAAAGGTTGGACCCAATTTGTCTGGACTAATAGGAGTATTTGGGTTATGTTATGCAACATGCATACATGTACTCTCATATTTAAGGAAATAATTGGAGAGGAGTTTAGTTAATACGAAAATAGAGATTGCGAGGCCGTTTAAAATAACACGATGGTTTGGCTAAAAAAAAACAAAACATTTAGGAAAATTCACGTGGATGAACTGGGTACCACGGACACAGTCGGGGACGTACAGGGGAGGACATGAGAAAGAGGAGTATGTATAAAGAAATTTTAAGGGAAACATATCATGTTTCATTAAACTCGATGAGTGTTTCCATAATAAGTATTGTTACGTTATTTTTAATACTCTTTCATCCATTTCAAAAGATCATAGGTTTTCATCCATTTCAAAAGAATTGTTAATTTATAATATGACGATTTAAACAAGCCGTTAATAATACATAGTAATAAGCTCATTTTACATGTAACCCAAGAGTCATAAACAGCTATAAGCATTTAATCGTACACTGAAAGTAAAATTAACTTACACCTATGTTCGAGGTGAGGATAGCAGCTTTTATGCCAGCGCAGCCAAACGCAATCTCTTCAGTAATGAGACAAGAAATGAATACGCCCAAATTGTTGCCTCCTGTAACGTTTACCTCCATTTTTGGGTGCAAATATAGAAGTAAGTTATTATTTCCTTTTGTTATTATGTTACTTTCCAAGAGCATTTGATAGAATCGGGGTATATATAAGCTAAAGAACGAGCACGGCACTCGTAGCTTATATACGCTATAATGATCCTAGTGATGTTTGAAGGAAATATATGTACTGAATGGCATTACCGCAGTGCTCAGGAATGTGTCCATTCATGAGACCTAGCTCCCAGGCCTTCTTGACGATCGGCCACGGGTACTCCCCGGTCTTGTCGTAATGCGCTGCCATCGGAATGATTTCTTCCTTGGTGAACTTGCGAGCGAGGTCCTGTAGCGCTTTCTGATCATCGTTAAGTTCTGAAACAAGAAGTGAACCTTGTTTTACATCATCTAAATTACTTGTGCAATAAGTTCATTACATACGTATTGAAATTATATATTTTTGTGTTCTTATATGAATTGATTAAATACAGCAATCAATAATGAATTTATAAATACTTGTTTACCACTGACTGGCTGACTCACTCACTGACATAATTATTCTCCCAAAAGGATAAAAGTGTTGTATGGGAGAACTGTAAGGGGTGTTTATGTGAGTATGGGAAAAACCTGAACAGGTGGAAAAGTGGAAGATCTGTCTAACGTTAAAGCTATTCGGAGATTTTTAAAACAAGAAAAAAAATGATTGCTTGCATAGAAAAAACTGCATACATAACTGAAACTCTTACAGATACTATAGGAGATAGTTAGAATGAGTTTGAAGAAATGTCATAGTCGGTTAAAAGTACTTTTTCTGAGAGGTGCCATAAAAATAATAATAAAATAAAAAATCATTAAAATTGCCGTCATGCAATAGTCGTGTAGGAAGAAAGTAATGAATGGGAAACATGTAGAGGGTGGTTGAATTTTCATCATATGCTTATTCCGGAGGAAAAATAAATATATTCTTCAACACTCAATTTTTTGCAAATTATTGTTAGGATGATTGCCACATACTTATACTATGCAAGTCACAGTAAACTCTGCGACCTATTATGGTTTAAAAGATTAGGCATTAGGCCTAGTAAGCACGTTATTTTCTCGTACATACTGAACTCAAATTATATTTTTGCAGACATGGCTAAATTAAAGTTTTATAATAAGAAATAAAACATGAATCTATCTACACCTTGACATATCTATCTGATGTTTACAGTAGATAACTAATCTCTTTAATCCATACCAAACTGCCTAAAACAATCTATATAGAGATTATTTATCTTGGCAGTAAATGCTTTATTATCATCAGGGTACAATGTACAACCTGTAGCTATAAAGGATATCAGCGATATTTATAAAAGCATGGATTACTAACAAAGATAAAGCTCCATAACAGTGGAATTAGCCATAATGTTTCAAAATCAGCACTGTTCCAGATGCTACATTAGGGTAGTATCGTAAAAGATAAAAATGCTGTATGACCAACATTACATTTTATTCAACAATGTGCCAGTAGGTTTTCGCAGGGCTTTATACAAAAACTCCAGTCCAATTAGGCTTAAATTGTGGATTTAGTTCCGGACAGTTAAGGCGAGGCTTTCCACGGACTTTAGGTATTTTATTCGAGCGCGACGTATTCATTTACGCGACACAAAGTTGTGTGCGATGCGCCGCGCGCACGCTTTTAGCTTTCCAGGTAAGGTACAGTACAGTCCTACCTACGTACGGAGATCACGTCAGTACCTATGACATTTTAGAATGGAATTAACTTTTGTCGTGTATTGGTACATACGCCGGAAAAATAATCGGGTCCTATAGGGGTTCGGTCAGTACAGTAGTGTTTATATATCTATACAGGATGTTAGGGTCATTGTGTACCTACGGTTATTTTAGATGGGTAAATTATCATTCTTAAAAAAAACATTTTATATGTGCCTTCTAGCGAAATTGGCCAGAAATAAAAATAAAATTTGCCAGATAGTGTCTATTATTGAAGATACAGTAGAACCATATGCCGTAAAAATAAAATAAAAAGTCATAAAACAGGGCAACAGATACTATATTTAGATATAATGAGTCTATACGCACACTATAATAAATCAAAATGTTTAAAAATTGATAAATTAATTTTAAGTTACTATATAAAAAATAGTTTATGAAAATTGTAAGGTAAGGTTTTTAAATTCAGTTCATAATAGCAAAGCTTATTAACCGATTTCAAAAAGTAGGGGGTTCGCAATTCGTCTATATTTTTATTATGTGTGTTACCTCAGAACTTTTGACAAGGTGAACCGATTTCGATAATACTTTTTTTATTTAAAAGCTGATACTTGTCGTTTGATTTCTAAATGAATTCGAACGAAAAGTATCAATTTCTTTAAAATCAGTTGTTCACTCCAATAACTGAAAAATATTTTCCTATTTTGATGATATAGTCTTTGACAGTGAATGATAATCGGTCCAGTAAGTAGCAAGAATCACTAAAAAAATTTTAATAAATGTAAACCAAAAAATGGAACCAACTTCAACACTCAAAAGTGTGAAATAACTTGTCGAAGTCGGTTCCAAGCGCAAAATATTGTTATACTAGGTACTTTTGAACTATTATGGTACCGACTTCAACAAGTTATTTCGCACTTTTGAGTGTTGAAGTTGGTTTCATCAAGATCGATCAAGCCGTTTTTTGAGTTACACTCCAATAACTGAAATGTTTTTTCTTATCTTGATGATATAGTCATTGCCAATGAATGACAATCGGTCCCGCAAGTAGCAAGGGACACTAAAACGTGTGAAGATTTTTTTTTACCGAACCTACTTCAACACCCAAAAGTACGAAATAACTCGTCGAACTCGGTACCATACGCACAATATTGTGACAATAGGTACTTTGGAACTATCATGGTACCGACTTCAACAAGTTATTTTATACTTTTGGGTGTTGAAGTCGGTTCCATTTTTAGGTATTTTTTTTTATCGGTTAATAACACACGTACTAACTTTCTAATTTATAATTTATATTATTTTTATCATATCAAAGCTAGACAAGGGTGGAGTAAATCTATAATGAAAATAATATACCTAGCATAGTTTTGATTATATAATAGTAATGAAGTTAATAATTAAAGCCCAGTGTGTACCTATACACTGGGCTTTGATTATTAACTTCATTGTCTTAGACACTGGGTACGAAATAATAGGCATTCAGCTAGATTAATTAAAAAAATATTTAAACATTAAAATAATACCAAAAATTGGAACCGACTTCTACACCCAAAAGTCCAAAATAACTTGTTGAAGTTGGTACCATGCGCACAATATTGTGATAATAGGTTCTTTGGAACCATCACGGTATCGAGTTCGACAAGTTATTTCAAAGATTTCAATGTTGAACTCGGTTCCATTTATTTGTAAAAACAACACCATTTTCCTAATATTAACACACATACTATAACTTTCACCATACTAACTTTCACTACTTACGAAATCTATTGTCATTCACCGTCAATCAGGAAGTCATCAAGATAAGCGTAACGAGTCGATTTTCTAAAAGTTAGCCCTGAGCATATTTTATTTTGTTGTGTTTGATATTCATTTTGATCTTTTTCTGTGTGGCGCTGCGTAGGTCGCAAAAATTGACACAGGTCCAACGTCGACGAGCTCTGCGAGCGCACTGGCGGTCAAGTAAGCGAGCTCTGATACCATGAATTCATGATAAAAAATCATATAAAATTAACATGATAACTTTTTAACATTTTTATTTATGATTTAATTTCTTTTATTGATTAGTAATGCATTAAAAAATAAATTAAAATTAAAGATTGGTAAAAAGGGCGACAAAAATCGTTTTTAAATTCGAAATAGAGGTAACTTTACGATTTTTTTCTATCGAGTGAAGTTATTTATTATGTGTATCAAATTTATGAATTAACTCAAGAATATGCTTAAAAATAAGATATATTTTTTTTAGTTTAATAACCGAGTTTTTTCTTTGAGAAAAGTTAATTCTTGTATGGCGTTTTCTGGCCAGGAGCGCCTTAAGTATTCTTATGGAATTGTGAGATTATAATCTTTCCCTGGTTTGCACCATCTCTTACGAGTGCGGAACCTTTAACAAGCCATTAATTTAAAAAATTCATAAAATCACTTTATTCTCATATAACCATGAGTAGAGGTGTTTTCGGAACATAATGTGCTGCAGTTTAAAAATCCGTGTGATATACTAAGGAACATATGATAATTCTTTTTGTTGATTTGCAGATCAGGAATAATTCTGATTTTCATTGCAATCTTACTAAAGGCTTCTGTAGGTATCATATACACTCAGTTAATTTTGCACCATTGTTAAGTAACAGAAGTAATTATTAAATTACTAGCTTTCCGGGCGCGGCTCCGCCCGCGCGTATGTCGGTTATCGCGCGAAAATATTAACCTCTTTTTGCGCAGTCGGATAAAAACTATCCTATGTTTTTTCCCGGGTCTCAAACTATCTCCATACCAAATTTCATTCAAATCGGTCCAGTAGTTTTGGCGTGAAAGCGTAACAGACAGACAGACAGACAGACAGACAGACAGACAGACAGAGTTACTTTCGCATTTATAATATTAGTACTGATTAAGTAAAAATGTACTTCGGGGTAAATTTCAAAATTTCTTTATAAAATTAACTGTCGCTAAGCACCTAGCCGTGTTTTTTGGCAGCTGTCCTTGAGAGTCAGTAATTCTAGGTTAGCCAGAACAATATCTTCGACCACATCATCCTTACAATCTGGTGATATCGAGTTTCAGTGGAGATAGTGGTCAAAGGCTAGTGCAATAGGTTGTGAAAAAATAATAAATGATGTATGAGATGTCAGGTCTTACCAAAACAGATGCCAGTGGGTGGGATGGGCTTGGGAGCTGAAGCCAATGCAGCTGTGGTGGATAGCTTCCTATAGATGGGGCGAGTAGCACGAGCAAGCTGAAAAATTATACAAGACAAACTGCTGATGTTATGTTTGTTATCAAATCATCCTTTATTTAAACCAAACGATTAAATTAAATCAAGTTTTAACAAGACATTTTAAAGTTATGATGATATAGAAGTAAATAATAAAAATGAGACTTATTTTATTAAATACATATTACTGAATAGTTTTCAAAATGATCAGTTAAATACAATTGCCGTACTGTAACAGCCGGATTGTCCACTGCTGAACCCAGCCCAGGCGTCTTGGGGATTGCACAAGTACACGTAGATCATCAAAAACTTTAAAGTTAAGTTTAACTCAAACAAAACCTCAAAATATTTTTACAACAGCTTGTGAGGACAGTGAACAACATAGCTAGGTAAGTCTTCAGCTAGAAAAATTTATGTTCCCTGTTCTTATACAGGTGAAATTCTACCTTCCCTACACAACTTTTCTTTATACTTTTATACAGGATGCACCATTTAGATGGTTTAGAATCAGCAAATCTGAAACTATAAACATCATAGATTTCTTATTAGGTATCATAGTGAATAGTAAAACTGCATTCAAAGATTCATATACAGATTTTTTACACCGGACAGCAAAAATTAAATTTTCTTCAAATATACAGTTGATTTAGGTGATTTTGTGTTATCTTAAATAGGATCAATAGCTAAAAAGATATTACCATTTGTTCATCAAAATTTAATGTATTTTCTTAATAATTCATTTATTTTCCAAATTTTTTGCAGTTCCCTCGCATTAATACAGCCACCGCATTCCTCGATCATTTTCCGTTTGGTTGAGTCAAAAGAAAAAGTAGTTTTTATTTTATAAGCAGAATATTGAAACTTCAAAGTCAACTCAAAAATTCACCATAGGTGTGCCATACTCCAAACATTGCGAGAATAGCAATGTCAAATCTAGTGCATACCATACAGTATTACCCATCCAAATTTATATCTCCGCTAGTGCAGTATGACTAAACAATAATAATTTACTCATTCTATACATATTTTAACATCCTTCAGCAAAAGAGATGAATTACTTAGCATTCCATGGATTTAATGTGCAGGTACTGGGTCCTTAGCCTTGCAGAGGAAGAGGCTAGAAGGGCCTGGAACTTGCAACCCAGGAGTAGGGCTATGGGGCCCCTTTATGATATATCAATGCTCCCCTTCGCCGCTCCAGCCTCCTCCCCTACCTAACCAAATTACTTTTCTTTAAATATAAATTATTTAATTATTTTGCTACATTTTTTTCAAATTTACTAATTTGTTTGAATTTGAATCTACATTTCGCGAATCTAACCCTTGATCGAATATTGAAGAAAATACTTACATAATTTCAATATTGATAATGATTGTGTAGGTCATAAGTAAGTAAATGATACTTTGTCATACTGTTGTCGTTTGACTTAAAAAATAATAAAAACTATGGCAGTCGTCCTAAATTGGTACTTTACATTTGATAGCACCACTATCTAGGAATGCTATTCAGAAAACAGACCGAGAAAATTCTTAGAATTGTAAATTTGGCACTTAAAAAAGTGAGCAAAAGTCCAACTTTTTTCAAATTGTTTTTTTTTTTTTTTTTTTTTATATTATGGGTGACAAACAAGCAGACGGCCCGCCTGATGGTAAACGTAACCGCCGCCTATGGACATCTGCAACACTAGATGCGCTGCCGATGCGTTGCCTGCCCAGAGAGGAATTTGTAGATGCCCCTTTTAAAATGGTCCATGTCGTAGCCTCGCGGAAAGACCTCCGGAGGTAGGTCGTTCCACATCCCACAAGTACGCGGAAGAAAGGAGCGACAAAAGCGAACAGTGTGTGATGTCCATACTTGCTGGATGTGGGGATGGGACTTTTGACGGTGTCGAGATGTGCGGTGGTAAAATTTCGACGCAGGAATAAGGTTAAAAAGCTTGTCAAAAATTTCCAATAACTCGAAAACCGTGACACTTTTACTGAATGTAAATTGTCATTTTTCAAACAGTCGTGATGTCCCCCAGCCGTAGGTAAAGGACATTACGCCACACCCTGTATACTTTATGTGTCAGTCAACTATATTATGTCGGCATATATTATAGTTAATAAGAACTAAAGGCACCAGCATGATTTTATCATGCTGTTGCCATTTTATTTCAATGTAAAACTGAAAAGAGACACACTAAGTTAGTTACCACCAATTTACTAGAATTATCTTAACTCAATAATAGGAGAGATCATTTAAGTTTTATATTTTGATTTAAATTTTTAACACAGAATAGTGTCTCCCCACCTTACCTATAAAATAACCAACAAACAGGCAATAATATAAAGAAACATGACCTAGTAAACTCAGACAAAAGAGAGTGAGCCACATTTATGTCATTGAATATTAGCAGCACAAACTAAATAAAAATATATATAATATATACTGTCAGTCCTGGTTGTTGTCTTATGATGGCAGTCGTTACAACATGGTGGTAATGCATTTTGCAAATGCCCGCCTGGCTAGCTACATCTCTTGTGTAGAAAATCTGTCGCCAAGCACTTAATGGTGTGTTCCGGCAGCTGTCCTTGAGAGCCAGTAATTCTAGGCTAGCCTGAAAAATATCTTAGACCACATCATCACTTACCTACAGGCGAGTCAAAGGCTAGCCTATATTAAATATTAGCCACTCCGTGACAGAAGTTAATAAGATCTAAATAAACAGAATGCACTTCGTGCAGAACACCTCGGTGTCTTTAATTATAACATTTAATACAGATTTCTAAGTCGAAAGTTGGATGAACTTTGGACTTTGGAATCGCAACCCAATGGCGTACTTTCAGACTGATCACTACAAGTTAATTTGCCAACTTTACTTATGTAGACGTTATAATTTCTAAATAAAATTAAGTTAGACAAGTAATTGCAAATTGATATTGTAATTTAGGCACTTACGTGAGTTACGGGATTCATTGTTCAGCAGTATTGGTATTTGTTAGATAAAGCACTAAAATTGCAGTATAGATTACGCCCCTGTACTTGGTATATCAATTATCAAAACGATTTTTTTTTTAAATATAAGGTATAGCGTATTGAAAATAAATCGAAAGCCAGAATAATATTTAATGAATCCGCCACAGAGATTACAGAGTCCGACACACGTTCAACTATATCCAACAAGCAGTGTTGCCAGTGGCCTAAAGCCAAAAGTTACATGAGACAGCTCAAAAAGTAACATTTTCATGTAAAAAGTAACATCATCATAATTTATGTAGAAAACGAAACTAATCCATAGGCACTTTATTTCATTTGTTACGTGTCCAAGGAACAATTATTGATCGAGCAATTAATGGTTAACCTGAAAAAGACATACAATTAATACTGTGTAAGTAATAAACCAGCTAATACAAAAGTGTTTTTCAATAGCTCCACTACAAATTACTTTGGTAAAATTTTTTTTATTTATTTATTTATTTATTTACAACGAAACACCAACAGTATATATATTACAAAATTCTAAAATACATGATAACCAATTTGATTCTGATATATATACCCCTTATGGGTGTTTACAACATTCTTAAAAAAGGTAGAACATTATTCTTGCTGAGCAACAAATTTTGTCAACAAGAAAATTTTATTTTTTAATTTGTAATTACTAATAAGTTTTATACGAAGAAAATAATAACGGTATCTATAAATTAATAATTATACTTTAAAACTTTAAAATATACTTAAAATACTTATAAGACCGAAAATGGCAGAACATCATCTATCTAAATATTTTACTAATTTGTTCTTAAAGATGTTTAAAGAGTCGTGAAAGATATCAAGATCTTCCACGGAGGCATTTATTTCATTATAACTACGGCACATTCTAGGTATTGGGGAGTTACGAGCTAAGTTCGTTTTGGCATGAGGAATGTGAAAGATTTTAGAGATTTTACCACGTGGGTAATTGCCAGGAACTTTCAATGAAATGTCTTTCAAGATTATGGGACAGTCGGTTTGGTTGTGAATTTGTTTATACAGAAATGAGAGATCTCTAATTTTTCTTCGGTTGCGTAATTTATCTATTTTGAAAAAGTAACAGCGGTAAGAATATGGACTTCTGTGCGAAATTCCTTGGCACGAAAAAGCCAAGGATCTAGTGAAGGCTCTCTGGATGCTCTCAACACGCTGCGAGTGCACAGAGTAGAAGGGGCTCCACACGACGCTCGAAAATTCCAGACAACTACGAACCATAGAGCTGTACAGTAATATTTTAGTGTGCAACTTAAATTTCTTAGAATTACGCCTTATGAAACCTAGCTGTCGTGCTGCTTTTTTTACTATTGAGTCAATATGAGATCTAAATGATAATTGGCTGTCTATTAACACTCCCAGATCACGGATTTCCTGCACCTCCTGTAGCAACTCATCATTAAGCGCATAGGTTGAATTTATGGGTCTTTTTTTGCGTGTATATTTTATGTAGAAACATTTTTTTACATTAAGATGCATTTGGTTAATATCACACCATTCACTAATATTATTTATGTCACTTTGTATAAGATTAATATCACTGTCGCTGTTTACTGTTTTATAAATTTTTAGGTCATCCGCGAATAATTTATATTTGCAATGTTTTATACAACGGGTAATATCATTTATAAAGATAGAAAAAAGGATTGGACCTAGGTGGGAACCCTGGGGAACTCCAGACTCCGCCAAATATTTCACTGATTCGAATCCATTAGCCATAACAACTAGTTCTCTTTTTGTAAGATATGACCAAAACCACTTTAAGAATGACCCATAAAATCCCATACGCTCCAACTTTTTAATAAGTAAAACATGACTAACTTTATCAAATGCACTGCTGAAGTCTGTATAAACTGCGTCTATTTGACCACCCTTGTCTACATCTTCAGTAAGATCAGTAATAAACTCTACAAGATTTGTTTCCACAGAGCGACCTTTTTTAAAACCGTGCTGATGTTGCGATAGGAAACGAGAAGAATATTGAGATACTATCGGACACAGGAGTGCTTCAAATAATTTGGAAAAACAAGATAAAATTGAAATAGGTCTATAATTCTGTACGTCATCAATATTGCCTTTTTTGTGGATGGGTATGATTTTCGTCTTTTTCCATTCATCGGGAAATTCCCCCAAAGATAAAGAACGGTTAAATATCAGGGAAAGAGGAAGTGCTAGTGCAGAGCCGCAACGCTTGACTAGCAGAGGTGGGATATCATCAGGACCCGGTCCTTTTTGAGCATCTAATTGTTTAATTTTTTTAAAGATTTCGCGTTCAGTGAAGCTTACTCTGCTTATGCAGTTGTATTGTAGACTATACTCAAATGCACTGTCACTAGAATCCACAGGCGGGTTTGAAGTAAATGCGTTAGAAAAATTCTTTGCCAATAAATTTGCTATATCTTTCCCTGTACTAGCTACGTCGTCTCCTAAGTGCATTTCTGCAGGAAGTGACGACCTAGTCCTCCGCCTATCCCTGACATACCGCCAAAATACTTTCGGATTTTTCGCAATGCTACTCGTATTTTCTGTGTTTTGTATATAATTTTTGTATAATGCATCAAATAACTTATGACAACGCTCCCTTAAAATATTAAATTCCATTAGGTCACGAGGGTTATTATATTTACGATATCTAGTCCGGATCTTTTCTTTTTCTGCGAGTAATTTGATCAATGCTATGTTAAACCAAGGAGGGAATGTCTTTCTATTAAACTTGTGTTTGGGAACAAAATCTTCAATACATTTTCTAATTATAGTGTAAAAAGTAGAGATCATTTCATTTACTGTAGTACAGTCATTAAAAGCTTCACACCAATCTATACCTCTCAGGTATAACGAGATGCTGTCGAAATCAGCTTTGTAAAAATTAAATTCAATAGTCGTCTTAGGACGCAAAAATTCAAATTCTTTGTTCGGAATAGTAAGTAAAAACGGGGGATGTTTAACATCAAGTTTGCTTAAGTAGTCGGGGGGCGCCGTTAGAGAAATGTCAGTTATCGTACTTAGAGCAAGATCCAATATTCTGTCGTCTTCGTTACATATGCTATTAAACTGCTGTATATTGGATAATGAAATAAAGTCAACTAAGACATTTCCCAACGAGTTTCCATAATTTGATGGAGTTGTGAAATTATTGCATTTGGTCCATTTTATGAATGGTAGATTAAAATCTCCAAGCATCACAACTTCGTCTACCTGACCAATGAAATTATTAGCATTATCCAAAAAAGCATTTAACGTGTCTAGTTTTACAGGAGGGGGCAAGTAAACGGTACAAACAGCAACTTTTTTTATGGTCTTGCCTGTACGCAATTCTAATAGCACCCAAATATCTTCACAGCTAGATTCCCAGGCGTGTAAACGCGTAGATACATATTTACGTGAGACAGCTATCAGTACGCCACCACCATCTTTCTTTACATTAGGAGTGGAGTCGGAACATACTCGATCACGTCGATACACTTCGTACCGAGAGTCTATAATTTCGCTACTGTAAATGCTGGAATTTAACCAAGTTTCAGAAAATGCCAAAATATCGTAAGAATATCGTAAACGTTATCATAACCTATTATGATTAGTTCCAATCTAAAGTACTCAAAAAGTACATCGTACTGTTCTAATACTCTGTTGACGCAAGCCTGTAGAGATAACCATCTTGCTGAAGGGTGAAGCGTTCAAAATATTATGAGCTGCGGTGAAAATAAGATCTAAAAAAAAACCATATAAGGCAAGGAATTTAGTACAAAGCATGGTTTCATCCTCACCAAAAAATATCACGCGATTTATAAAAATTTTAGAACGTTAAGAACAAGACAATGCATTAAAAACAACAGATATAAACATACACTTACATTATACGATACATTGCGTACAGCTTGACCATAATTTGTAAAAAAAAAAATTGGTAACACTTCAAAATCACGAATTAAGTTACTACACTGAATAATATAATATGTGAATTGAATTTTTGTAGATCCAATTTTTTTTTAATGTCTGATAGGTTATCCTTTGACCACTATATCACCTAATGGTAAGTGATGATGTGGCCAAAGATGTTGTTTAGGCTAACCTGGAATTACTGGCTCTCAAGGACAGCTGCCAGAACACACTGTTAGGTGCTTGGCGACAGATTTTCTACTTGAGGGTGGTAGCTAGCCAGGCGGGCATTCGCAAAATGCCCTACCACCATGCGAATACGTAACGTGAGTAATTTCCACTCTTTTGGACCAAATCTACAGTAGGTAGTCCCCAAAGTTTTGTCTTTTTTTAAACGTAGCTTCAGTCCCTTTGGCCACTGATATTTACCTATTTGATAATATATTTGAAAAACGTAGTCGATATTCAACAAAAGGTATGTCATGTAGCCTGTAGAATAAAGCCTATTCGAGAGTTCATAGGGCTCATAGGCCGAGTATAACAATGCAAAAATACGCAGCTCGCTGCCAGTGTCTTTGAAAATCACGAAAACTACTTGTGAAGTAAGGTTCATATTAGCGCGCTACGTGACGTGAAGAAAACGTCAAATTCTCGCCCGAAATGCTCGAAAATAATACTTTTCATATGGATGCGATGAATTAAAAACAAAGTAAACATTACGAATAGTTGAAAATGGGAGTATTTTAATATCTTGTATAAAATCTTAAAAGTTACATAAAAGTAACATTTTGTGTTGTGTAACATGGAAGTAACATAAGTAAGTCAAAAGTAACATAAAATGTTACAAAAGTAACATTTTGGCAACGCTGCCAACAAGAGGACTATGCAATCTTTGATCCAACCAACAACCAACAATGCGTTATGCGACCAAAGAGGATGTAATAGTAGTGTGTAATATAACTTATAAAAATAACCTATAAATAAATATAACCTTCGTTATAGACAAAATAATTTATTCTTTCAAGTTATATAACTTCGAGATTGGATGGTTTTGTTACGTATGTTTGAATGGATAGCCATCTATAGAAAATCAAAAAACTACTAGAGTAATTCATAATCAATTTATCAATGGTAATCAAAACAAAGTTGTTAGAACTAATGGTGTTGATTTGCTGTAGATGGCATTAATTTAAATTATTAGAACTTATGAAAAGCAAAGGTCATGTAGGTAGTTGCTAAAATTTCACTTGCTAAAATGGACAGTATTTTTCTGTCACAAGATGGCTACACGAATTAATATTCTATATTCTGAGTAGTTGTCTTATGCGTAGATATCGTCTATATTTTGAATGCAGTTAGGTTTCCTTGAATAATGTAAAAATTATTTTTGAGTTTTATTCGATTTAGTCTTTATAACGAGGGCATAAGGTTCACATTCGAGTATATAATTTAAAACACGTTACTTTTAAAATATAGCCATTTTAATCTTTATTATAAGAGGGATTAGGTTCATATATGAGTATCTATACTAAAGGTTATTTTCTGAAGTTTTTATTCTATATAATCTGTCGAGCGCTTGATACGTTCATTTTTGGAGGTTAGGATTTATTACTTTTATTCACCAGATAGTAAGCGCGTTATTTATTTACAAATTCTATTGAAGTTTTAGTACCCGTAATTTTTTTTAAGCTGAGTGTTGATAATTTGTTACAGCCTACTTATTAAAATGCCTAAATCAGGTGAATACGGAATTATTTTTCCGTCGTACTGTTAATGTTTGTAAGCTGTTACATTATTGTTTTGGCTAGTTATTTTTAAAAAAAGCAAAACTTTATTCAAACAGTCCTTAGCCTGTAAACATACGAAGGAAAGTTCTGATTCTGGTAAACAAATTTACCAATAGTTTATGTGGGTTACATATATGTAAAAGTGTAAAAAAAACGCGGCAAGAGTGGCAAATTGATTAAAAATATAACTTTACTCGTCCTACAATCCAACATAACTGAACTGATTGGAATGAATATATAACCTATATGTCTATAAGTTCTATAACTGCTAAACAACAAGATTTTACAATAAGTTATATTCTATAAACTTAAAAATATTATGTTTCTTATTTATAACCTATAGATATAACTTGTTTGTAAAATATAACCTATTTGAACACCTTTATATTATGTAAACCAGAATAACAGAGACAAGCGTTAAACGTTATTCAACAGGGCCGCGTTCCAAGCGTCAGAGTGTAGTTGTTTGGTTGCTTCCTACTCCAACGCCAAGGTTCCGAACTACTCGTTTTTATAACCTCGATTTTTGGCGGGGAAATAGCAACATATATAGTCATTTTATGATGTTTGAAAAGCAATAACTGCCATTACCAGCAAAATACAAAAGAGTGCCTATAATTGCCCCCATCAAGAAATATCAAGGTCATGTCAGTTAAAGATTTGATAAAGTAGTAAATATTGTATTGTGAAGTAAACTAGGAAATAAAAATTCATTTTATAAAGGTAAAAATAATCAATGATATTTTTCAATATTGATTCAAATTAGAGAAGAGCGTTGAATGAACGAACTAGTTAATTCGACCTTCGACGTACAATAGACGAACGGACAGTTCATCGACGATGAACGGACTAGTAGAATCTGTAGACGGCAGGACGGCTAAATTGTAGTCTATACAAAGTTCATAGCGACTGTCAACGCGACGACGACTCGTGAACACAGTCGGTTAATAATATATTCATTCATTGGTCCGTTACACAACACGCTCAATGCTATTATCAACTCAAAGCTCCTACATTTAAAGTTCAATTTTATCTGCATGGACGGTCATTTTAACGCGTTGAAATCGTTGAACCGTCCATACAGACAAAATTGAACTTTAAATGTAGGAGCTCTGAGTTGATAATAACATTGAGCGTGTTTTGGACGGTCATTTCAACGCGTTGAAATGACCGTCCATGCAGACAAAATTGAACTTTAAATCTAGGAGCTCTGAGTTGATAATAACATTGAGCGTGTTGTGTTGATGCTCCGTCATAGACGTAGACCGGCCGCGCGGCGCCTTGACTACAGTCGAAACGCGAACGATGCACTTATTAGAAACTTTCTTATTTCGTGTTTAACCAAATTACGTACTATAGTTTCAAAATTTGATAAAATGTTTGTTACATACGAGTATTTTATTATTGTGAATAGTGTAAATTATATGTAAATAGTTTAAAAAACTTTCAAAACTTTATGGTTGATTTTAATAATAGTAGATAAAATAGTAGATAGGGTTGATATACCTAAGTGAACTTTTTAGTGTAGGAAACAGTAAAATGGCAGGACGAAATTTAAGTGAATTATGGCATCACTTTGAAAAGGACATATCTAGTGGAAAGGCGATTTGCAATCTATGCTAAAAACTAACTAACTATGAATGCTGTAACGGGGATCTTTGTATCGCAAGATAGCCAGATGTTGTGTCCGCAGTGCCCCCAGGCTCGTTATTTCAAAGGTCATAAAGGCCTCAAAATTCACCAAACAAGGTGTCATAAACAAATAGAAATTCCCCTTTCGGCACCAATTAATAATCAAAACGTAAGTAGTAGCAGTGTTGCGAGCCCTGCTACGCCTTCCAAACCGTTTTGGGAGGTTTTAAGCTCGTACAAAAATAACATTCCTTTATTAAAATGCATACCTCGGGGTGCAAGAATTTCTGTTGCCCAATCTTTATCTTGTTCCATTAAAAACGTCTTGGCTACTAATACTACGCAAGCCTGGGAGCATCTTCTAGCATTCCCGTACCACGTATTTCACGTGAATTTTGATCCGTCTAACAAAAAATCACTTACTACTAGAGTAAAGGAAAACTGCGTGAAATACAGGGCACGGGAAGAGCAATCTTTTGGCACAACTATAATCATTCCGCCTCTGCGGCGGAATACAAAAACAAATAATTTCGATTCAGCTACTATTAAAATAGTAGAAAACAAAATTACTGATGGTGATATTAAAAACGCGGCACGCATCTTGTTTTCGGGTGATAAAATCGCTCCTTTTACATCTGATACGTTGAATTCCCTAATTGAAAAGCATCCGCCTGCAACTGCAGGTCTCCACCTTCCCGAATCTCACAAGACATTGTTGAGGTGACCCCACAGGATGTTTCTGCAGCCGTGGCATCTTTTTTAAGTGGCTCAGCCGGTGGCCTTGATGGCCTCACGCCTCAGCACTTAAAAGATATTTTATCTTTTAGTTCTGGTGAGGTAGGCGAGACACTTTTAAGGGATGTGACGGCTTTGGTTAATTTGATTTTGTCGGGTCAGGTCAACAATGAAATTACCGAAATTCTGTACGGTGCGAATTTATGTGCCCTTAATAAAAAAGATGGTGGTATTAGGCCTATAGCAGTAGGCACCACTTATCGTCGCCTCACAGCCAAATGCGGTTGTAGGAAAAAGGTTGCTTTTTTAAGTAATCTTTTTCAACCACTGCAACTCGGTTTTGGTTCACAGGGTGGCTGTGAGGCTGCTGTACATTCACTTCGCACATTTCTTGATCAAAATTGTGGAGATGTGCTTTTGAAGGTGGATGTTAAAAATGCATTCAACTCTTTAGATAGAGGCACTCTTTTGACTGAAGTGAAAGATAAAATACCGGAATTATACCCTTTTCTTTGGCAATGCTACGGCAAAGCGTCAAAATTAACATACCAAAATAACGTTATTTTATCTTCCGTAGGATGTCAACAGGGTGATCCTCTGGGACCAGCCATTTTTAGCCTTGCGATCCACTCAATAATTCAACGTCTCCAATCAAAACTTAACGTTAGGTATTTGGATGACGGAACCTTAGGAGGCGATGCGAACACGGTTTTGGATGACTTGCGAGTACTTATAGACGATTTTCGTGTTATTGGCCTTGAACTAAATTTTTCTAAATGTGAACTTTTTGTTTGTGATACTTGTCCGGATAAAGTTTCGATTATTGAAAAATTCAACTTACTTGCGCCTAATATAAAATTAGTAGAAAAAAGTTCGCTTCGTCTTTTGGGTTCACCGATTCTTAACGAATCTTTATCACCATTTGTCGAAGAACAAATTCAAAAGTTTAGAAATGCTTCTAGCAGATTATCCAAAATTAACGCCCATATGGCTTTTACAATTATAAGATTTTGCCTTTTCGTTCCTAAATTTACATACTATTTAAGATGTTGTCAGCTGTGGCAACACAGTGAGCTTTTGTTAAGCTTAGACAACTTAGTAAAAGATACGTTAGTGTCGGTTTTGAATGTTGAGATGGATGATAGGGCTTGGGTGCAAGCTTCCCTCCCTGTGAGGTTGGGGGGCATAGGGATACGCAAAATTTCTAGTGTGGCATTACCAGCTTTTTTGTCTTCTGTACACAGTACACACAAATTAGTAGAAAAAATTCTTGCACGATCTTTAGGCTCTTTCGATGTAGCATATCTGGCTGAGGCCAAAAACACATGGAGACTGGCTTGTCTAAATACTGAATTCCCAAAAATTTTGTCATCTCAGAAACAGTGGGATCGGCCTCTATGCGAGCTAACACGGAAAGATCTTTTAAATACGTGTTCTAGCATCGCAGATCGTGCTCGTATTCTCGCTGTTTCTGTGTGGGAATCCGGTCTTTGGTTACAGGCCATTCCTTCTTACAAAACTGGTAGCCTTATAGATCCATCCGCTTTTCGTCTAGCTATTAGCTTACGCTTGGGTGCAAGGTGTTGTGTTGCACATCACTGCCAGTGTGGTACTGCAGTTGATCAACTCGGTCACCATGGCCTCTCCTGCTCTCGAAGTGCTGGTCGAATTTCCCGCCACGCCAGCCTTAACGATATCATTCGCCGGGCTTTTACCAGCGCCAATGTTCCAGCTATTCTCGAACCGAATGGTCTGATGCGTGACGATGGTAAAAGACCTGACGGCATGACTCTGGTTCCGTGGAAGTTAGGACGGCCCTTAGTGTGGGACGCTACGTGCGTGGACACTTTAGCGCCGTCACATCTTTCTGAAACCAACGTGAGGGCTGGCGCTGCGGCTACTTCGGCGGAGCAACTCAAGCGGCGCAAATATGCTAACCTCGGTATGGGTTACATATTTGAGCCGTTTGGTGTGGAGACGTTGGGTCCGTGGGGACCGGGAGCTCATCGTATTTTCCAAAACCTATCTGAGCGCTTGGTCGATGCGACGCGTGATCAAAATGCTGGCACATATTTGGCTCAACGAATAAGCATTGCAATTCAACGGGGCAATGCTGCCAGCATGCTGGGCACGCTGCCAACTGGGAGTGGGCTGGAGCATTTGGACTGCCTATGAGTCTGCTATGACTTATAGGTGTCTAAATGCTTTTATTGTAGTAGCTGTAGTGTTGTATATAGTTCATAGTATTTTGTTTAATAAATGCTAAATATATGTATGAAAAATTGGCGTATAAATCTACTGCGGCAAATTTGAAAAGCCATTTAAAACGGAAGCATATATCTATTTTTAAGTCATTGCCGTCGTAAATATTGTACATAAAACACATTAAAAAAAACAATGATTGTAAATAGAATCAGTTGATCTTCTAAATACGCCTAAATAGGGAAAATAATCGACTATTATAAATTCTATTTAGCCAGTCCTTAGCCTGGAAAAAGTATGTAGTAAAGTATGTAACATATAAAACTACGATACAAATTTCATTTAACTAGAATACTCATTCATTACTACTACTAATGCGTCTAGTCTAGTTGAATAGTCGTACGTAACGGATCGAGTCGACTAATCGTCCATAAAGAAAACGCCGTCGGTATAAATCAACTAGTCGATGAATTTAACTAGTCGATCGACTAGTCCACGAAAGAAAATGGACGGTCTAGTTTCGTCTACGTTAAATGCGTCGACGACCCATCTCTAATTCAAATCTTAGACATATTTGACAGACAACAATAATAAAAATAGTTTCTTCTTTTTACACAGTATTAAACAAAGAGGTTTTCTAACACTGCCTATTATTGCAAGAGTACACCATACATATGAGTAAAAATAATAATATAAGAAACCTAAATTAAACCTAAACACTTAACAAACAAATTGTGTTTAACCTTTGGCAAGGCTTTTGTGAATAGGTCAGCTTCCAATTCAGCTGATGGCTTATACAATATCTTTATTAGCTTACGCTCTACACATTCTTGCACAAAATGATGTTGTATGTCAATGTTATTGGTTCTTCGGTAACATTGATTTACAACTATTTTGAGCGTGCTCTTATTATCATTATAAATAACAATAGGCTCACGCGATAAATTGAACGGTGTCAATTCATCTACAAAATTATGTATGAATTTAGCTTCTTTTACCGACGTACCAAGAGCGTAATATTCAGCTTCTGTACTAGAACAAGCAACATTGTTTTGCTGGCTATGCCAATTTATCACATTCAGTCCAAATCTACTCACGAAACCAGAATATCATTTACGATCGTTAGTATCCCCCGCCCAATCTGCGTCGGATGAAATTTCAAATTTGTTACTACCTCGCCTAAAATTGAGTCCGTAATCAGTTGTACCCGATAAATATCGTAGCACGCGTTTGGCAGCAATCCAATGCGTCTCATTATAACAAGTGTTATATTGGCTGAGCTTACTGCACACAAATGCAATATCCGGACGAGTGCATACAGCGAGATACATCAAACTCCCGATAAGTTCCCGATATGGAAACCTCAAATCAATCTTCTCAGCTTTTGGCGGATTAAAATTTACTTCCATGGGAGTTGCGACTTTGTGACAATCATCCATTCCAAACTTTATCAAAATATTTTTCACATATTCAGATTGAGTCAGTTTCAATGTCCCTTGCTCCCTGTTCCTTTCGACCTTCATACCCAAAGCTTGAGTAACTGGTCCAAGCAATTTTATATTAAAGTTGGAACTAAGCAATTCATATAGCGTTTTCTTTTGATGATCATTGGAGCTAAATATGAAAAAATCATCAACATATAGAGCTATTATTAAATTATCTTTGTAGAACACACATTGTTCATTCTTCAACTGTTTATAACCATTGTTAACCAAAACCTTATGAACTTTTTCATTCCAAGCTCTACTGGCTTGTTTAAGCCCATATAGACTCTTTTTGAGTAATCATACTTTGTTCTGCCCCTCAATTTGAGAACCGGTAGGTTGCTCCATATAGATTTGCTCATGTAAATCTCCATTAAGAAATGCTGTGTTCACACTTTTCAACACCAATCGCAAAGAGTAGTCGTAGAGTGCTATGTCTCACAACAGGTGCAAATGTTTCTTCATAGTCAACTTTATATTGTTGAGTAAAACCTTTTGCAACTAATCTTGCTTTAAACTTTTCAAATTTTCCACTTGTATCTACTTTTTCTTTGAAAACCCATTTCGATTTTATCACATTACCATTTTTAGGTCGATCCACAAGTTCCCAGACACCATGCGACATAAGTGAGTTATATTCATCTTGCATAGCTTCTATCCAACCTTCACTATTCTCACTTTTAATCGCTTCATTATATGACTTAGGCTCACTACGTCCCATCAAAGTTAGATCAGAGAAATAGTTCACTACATAATCTTTGAACCAAATAGGAAATTGACGGTCACGTTTGGGTCTAGAATTTTCAGCAACTTCCTGGTCTGAAATATTCTGACCCATAATTTGTGAGTCAGGTTGAATATTATTCAATGAAGTTTCTTCCTGTTCATCAGATGTAACTATTCCTTCAATATGAGATTCTTCTTCAATTGGATCTAGAACATCAATATCCGTTGATGATACATCTGGTGTGGCAAATTCATCACTGTCAGATGGCTAAGTCCATGAGATGTATTGGGTTGATACACCGTAACTTCAACAGTATTGGTTAAATCTTTAGAACTTTCTAAAGTATTTGCTGTTTTGTATGTTATACCTTGAACATTTTCAATAAATTCGACAGAACGAGCTTTAATCAATGTCGAACCATCATCTGGATCACCAAGTCTGTAACCTTTGGTATGATCACAATATCCCAACATAATGTAGGGCTTAGATTTTGGATCAAGCTTTTTGCGTTTTTGTTGTGGAGTAAGAGCACAAGCTGTGCTACCAAAAACTCGAAGATTACTGAGATCCACTTTAGACCCAGTCCACAATTCTTCAGGAGTAGCATTTTTCACAGCTGCGGTTGGACTACGGTTCTTCAAATAACATGCAGTATTTACCGCTTCAGCCCAATATTGTTTCTCCAAACAAGCATCTTGCAACATGGCTCTGGCTTTTTCCATTAAAGTTCTGTTTAAGCGTTCAGCAACGCCATTTTGTTGAGGTGCGTACGGAACTGTTGTTTCGTGAATAATACCGCACTGCTTAAAATGATTCGCTAAACTTTTATTACAGTATTCCGTGCCGTTATCGCTCCTAACCCGCTTTATTTTAAGATCAGTTTGATTTTCAACTAAAGTTTTGAATTCGATAAATGTATTCAAAACAGTCGTCTGATTTTTGCGTTTCAGAAAATATATGAACGTTTTGCGCGAAAAATCATCCGTAAATGTTATAAAATAACGATAACCACTCCAACTATTGACCGAAAAAGGTCCACATATATCTGTATGAACTAAGTCAAGTTTAGTCATGCTCCTATGTGCCTGACCATACGGAAATGATTTGCTCTTTTGTTTACCCTCAAAACAAAGAGTACAAGGTGTCAAATCACCATTGTTAAACTTAATACCATTCGCTAACTTATCACGAAGTGTTAACATACCTGCTAAACTTAAGTGCCCCAGGCGACGATGCCATAGTTCCAAAGAATTAATGTTGGACACAAAAGCATTACCTTCAGTGCGAATATTAGGCTCTTGGTTATTCTTACATACGTAACTATACCTTTTCTGATCAATTTTGTAAATACCGTCCACATTAGTAGCTGTTACTACGCTGGAACCAGTCACATTGACTTTATCCTTCCTGTAAATATAACAGTTATTAGCATCAAATAATAAAACATAGCCTTTTGCTGCAATTTTGCTAACAGACAAAAGATTAGCTGCTACTTTCGGCACATACAAAGAATCAGTGATGACTTTATCAATGTCATCATCAAACGTTACAGTAATATCACCAACGACTTCACTGTATATCTTAAAATTATTTGCAGTAGTAATTTCGGATTTATTACTGGCAGAAAAATTTTTCATCCAGTCTTTCCGGTTAGTCATATGACTAGAACAACCTGAATCTAAGATCCAACTATCACTGTCACAAATGTTATTCGTTAAAGCAATTTCTCTAGAGAATAAAATCTGATTTGCACTACTTCCCTTCTTTGTAGACGAAGATGCATCTGCCGTCAAGTTTTTATCAGGAATCTTCTTCAAATTCTTCTTTAATTTGGGACACCTTGGCTTAATATGCCCTTTTTCGTGACAATTATGACACGTAGGAATAAATTTGTCTTTTGCAACAAGAATCTTCTCAGTAGGTTCCACATTCGAATTCAAAGTTCCCTTTTTAAATTCGCTTTGTATCAACTGACATTTCACAAAGTCAGATGACAGTTTCGTATTCGTGGCTTCCATGGCCATAATCAATGAGTCAAACTCATTTGGTAATCCTATTAGCATCATTTCGGCTAATTCATCATCCTCTATTTGACATCCAATGTCTGCCAATTCTTGAGTTACAGAAATTATATTTCCTAAATAATGATCCATTGAGCTATGATCAACATATCTGAGCTGCGATAACTTCCTTTTTAGACTTAATCGTCGGCTAATGCCACTATTTTCGTAAGCAGCCTTTAGTTTATTCCAGGCGTCTGCCGCCGTCTTGGAAACCTTTACATGCGGGTAGCAAATCGGCTCGATATTCAAACATATTTTGGCATATGCTCTCTGGTTCTTTATGGGGTCTGAAATAGTTTTCGACACAACATCCCATAAACCATTATCAATCAATAAAAGTTTTATTTGAAACTTCCAGTTTTGATAGTTTGCAACACCCTTTAGTTTCTCAATAGATATATGTGAGTTACTTACAATTGTAGTATTCATATTTGAAGAGCTAATAATGTTCTCCATGCTCACATAAACTCCCAGTGATTTATTTCATCATAGATTAATATTCCACGAGAAAAAAATATCACATTCTTGAAACATACATGGGATAAACTTCACAAAACAAATAGGTACTCGTACTAATAATTATTACAGCCCATAACCTGATAATGTAGTAAATATTGTATTGTGAAGTAAACTAGGAAATAAAAATTCATTTTATAAAGGTAAAAATAATCAATGATATTTTTCAATATTAATTCAAATCTTAGACATATTTGACAGACAACAATAATAAAAATAGTTTCTTCTTTTTACACAGTATTAAACAAAGAGGTTTTCTAACAAGATTCAACGTTTTAAGGACCGCTTTTGATAGTTAAAAAGTTGCGCTCCACTCGAAGGCTGTGAATGACGTTAGAGTGAAAAGTTGAATTCCGAGTGCATTTTCCAAGGTTTGGAACGACCTCCAGCGACAGCTAACAAAAGCGTTCGCAAACGCCTAAAATCAGAGAGACATGCGTCGAGTTATCTATGGTCATGCGCTCAAAATATATTTCTTTAAATTTTCTCATTTTGTTCTAAAATCTATTATGTTCTCAGGAATAAATTTCAAAGCAAATCAAACAGTTTATTTGCAAGTAGTAAAGATGATCTAATATATGAAAAACACGGGTGTTTGAGTGAACTTACTATGAGTCGATATCGCTATCGACTCATAGTAAGTTAGCTATATAGCTTCCGTGCCTAGGTCACTCATTAACAGAGCGCTAAGATTGTGTGATCCTCAACATGTGGATATGGAACTTGCGCATGTACGTTCAGTACTAGAGTCCAATGGGTATAGCTGGAAGCAAAGCACTAGGATTGCAAACACGTCTGCACGGAACCGGACAACAACAGCAGAGAGGGCAGTAGCATACCTACCATTTATCAAGGGGGTGACGGATAAAATCGGAAACTTGCTACGGCGTAAATTTTCTATCAAGACGAAATTCCGCCCCCCCTCACAAATTAGGCAATTACTGCGATCTCCGAAAGATAAGGACTCACTGGGAACCCCCGGAGTCTACATGATTCCATGCGATTATGGTGAATGCTATATAGGAGAAACAAAAAGGAACGTGTCCACAAGGCTCGGAGAACACATTTGCTCCATGAGAAACGCGGACAGCCATCAGTCTGCTGTGGCAGAGCACGCCCTGACATCTGGGATGACGCACTACATCCGTTTCGACAAAGCCCGGGTTTTAGCTAAGGAGAAGTTTTACGTACCGCGCAAAATCCGCGAGGCTATAGAAATTAGTCGTCGTCCTAATTTTAACAGAGATAGAGGGTGGCGCTGTCACAAAGCTGGAGAACTTGTCTTCATGGAGGTTTGAAAAATGTGAAGCAGGAGATGGTGGACACAGTTAGTTTTGCTTGTCGGACTGCGATGGTGTCATCTGAAGAAAGCAGTAGCGATGAAGATGGTGCATCGCAGCCTTTACCGAAAACGCAGCGTTCGTCACAACACTCCCCGCAACGACCCCCGCCGCCAGCGCCGTCGGCTCGAGCACAGCGAGCTGCCGCCCGCAGTGTGAAGCGTGACGCGACCGCGGCGGACGTACAGTTGTACTCTGTCTGCAAGCAGACGAGCAAATATTTCATCATTATAAATGATATTATAAATGATTCTTATACACTCGAGAGCAATGAATCCGGGTCACTTAAAGAATGTTAAAAATCTCGGAAACTAAAAATGATAGGTTAATGCAATAAATTGTATTTAATAGACAATGTAATACTCCTTAAATGAAAGTAAAAAAAATATGAGTTACCATACATTTTATTAACACAAAATTACATAAAGAAAAAAACTGCTGATCTCTCCTTAAAACAAAAATAGGAAACATGAAATTTTTGAACTTTATTACGATTTTCTTGAATTTTAATACTTCGTATTGCCTCCTCGTGCTTCCATTACTGCGTTTACGCGGTTTGGCATGCTGTACACCAAGTTCCTTATACGATTTTGGGGAATATTCTCCCATTCCTCTGTGAGAGCAATTTTGAGCTCACGAAGCGTGATTGGGGGAGGGTTTCGTTGTTTTACGCATCTGCCTAGCTCGTCCCAAGCATGCTCGATCGGGTTGATATCCGGGCTGCGCGCTGGCCACTCCATACAAGTAATGTTCATCTCTTGAAGGTAGTCATTCACAATCCTACCTGTATGAGGTCGGGCATTGTCATGCATAAATATAGCATCCTCACCTAAATTGACCATAAATGGACCAACGTGATCATTGAGGATTTCTTCCACATATCTTACGCTAGTTAAAGAGCCGTTTTCTATGATCACCAGCTCTGTGCGACTTTCAGAAGAAATTCCGGCCGACACAAGTACAGACCCACCACTCGTAGGCTACTTTTTCTTCGATGCATGCTTGCTTGAATCTTTCCCCTGGTCTTCGATACACTCTGTGTCTTCCATCGTGCTTGTAGAGCATAAATTTTGATTCGTCGGAGAACATAACTTTTGACCAATCTTCAATACTCCAATTTACGTGACTCTGGGCATATCTTAGTCTCGAAATACGATGCCCACGCTCCAGTTTAGGGCCGTTTGCAGGTCTAAGGGGTTTTAAGTTAGATTCAGCAAGCCGACGTCTTACTGTCCACGCACTTGGGTTACTTCCTCCGAGGCGTCGAAACTGATTGGTGAGTTCAGTTCCTGTGAGAAAGCGATTTCGAAGCATGGTGTTCACCAAGTATCGGTCTTCTCGTGCTGTGGTACACCTGGTTCTGCCCGTTCCTGGTCTGCGTAGGTTAGAACCAGTTTCTTCGTAACGTCGGAAACTCTTTGTACTGTTGACAGCGACACACCGACAGTCCTGGCTGTATCGCGCTGACTCCGGCCGGTTTCCAGCATTGTAAGTATTCTGGTGCATTCTTCAGGCGTAAGCGACATAATTTCAGCTTGAATAATGAATATAGAGCACTATCAACATGGTTTATGTACCCACATAAATGACAGATTACAAACAAAAGCAAAACCAAATGCTGTAATTTCGTAGTTCCATCTTCGAAAGCGGCCCTTTTTCAAATTTGATTTTTTTATGATATAACTTTACAATAACTAAGAAGTTTTAATACCTTCATTTAAGGAGTATTACATTGTCTATTAAATACAATTTATTGCATTAACCTAGCATTTTTAGTTTCCGAGATTTTTAGGATTCTTTAAGTGACCCGGATTCATTGCTCTCGAGTGTATTTACATAATTTAATTTACACAATTATATTCTTTGAATTTCAGTATCAGCATCCTAAATAACTGAACTGTTGTCGTCTATATTGGTTTATGAGCAGCGCTAGCTTGCTCACAATGGCAATATTGACAACTGCAATATGAAGTGTTTTAAGTGTGGCGAATGGGTCATTATAAAAATGACTGTGAGAATAGATTAACTTGTACATACTGTCAAAAACTAGATCGGGTTGTAAAAACAAAATAAGTTTATAAGAAATAATAACTTAGTATCAACTTGTCGTGACTCAGCAGCACATATGAGTCTAAACTCTAAACCGTTTTATATTCATAGTAGAGTTTGGCGTATTGGAGCACGAGCATATGCTCAGTGAAGTATGAGACGGACTGAGTCACCAAATCTACATCCAGCCGTTCTCGAACGCGTCAAAGCGTCGAAAGACTCAAAAGAGGTTAGGTTCTATACTTTCTATAGTTTAGTGAATGTACTATAAATAAGAATAAAATAATAAATATTACTATACATTACTATATTTTTTGTATGATGTTTCTACAACATCTTCTCATATTATTCCACTAATTTTTAATTATAATAATCATTATAAAAAAACTTAAAATTTAGGCCATATGAAAGGTACCCACAATAGTTACATTGATTAATCGTAAACGCAGTTGATTACTAAGCTTCATTCTTTTTTTGAACTTTAATATAATATAGGCTATCACTCAGTCTTTTCAAAATGTACAATAACATGTTAATAAACATTGAGCAGAACAGAACTTTGAACAGGAAAATACTACTTTTTAGTTGTGCCAACCAGACATAACGTGGGGAAATTATATGAGGAAGCATAAATCTTTAGCTGCAACTTGATTGGCGCACCCTTTTCCAATCTTCTGTTGTTGTCTCTTTCTAATGCCATCAGCGATTGTCTCTGTGCTGTTAGCATTAAATGCTAATACCTACATAAAATGTTTCAAAAACTATAATAAGTGGATGATGGATAGTGGTGCCACAGACCATATATGTTACACACAAGGTCTGTTTAAAAGTATAGGTATATATAAAATAGATAGAAATCTTTCCGTTTCATTATCATCTGCCGAATCTGAAGCAATTAGTGAAGCACTGTGGCTCAAGAATATTTTCAAAGATTTTGATGTTTCTAATTATTATTGTAAAATTAAGAAATCAGTGATGAGCATTTGACAGAATAATGAAAGTAACAAACGTCTGAAACATGTTGATATCAGATATCATTTCATAGTTAGCATATCTGTAATTTTATTATCACATGTATACACATGTGATAATAAAATTACAGATATGCTAACAAAGCCTTTGGGCAAAATATTGTTTGTTAATTTTAGGAAATACATACTCAGAAATGTTTTTTATAAGTTGCCATTCAGTATGTAAACGTACTTAAATGAGGTTGATTCACGTCTAAAGTCTGAAAGATATTTTTTTAAGAAGTCAATGTTTTAGTTAAGTTTTTTTTTTTATTGCTGATACGTAAGCCTTTTGACCACAATCTCACGTGATGGTAAGTGATGATGTGGTCGAAGGTGTTAACAGGCTTAACCTAGGATGACTGGCTCTCAAGGACAGCTGCCGGAACACACCGTTATTACAAACCAGTTATTGAGAGTGGGTACTATTCTGTGATATTAAATGTTCTGTGTCAACTAAAGCCCTATGCACACAAGACACGGAGCGTGCGCGCTACGGACGCGGTTGCTGCCCCGATCAATTTGTAATCTTAGGGATTGTATGCGCACGCCATAAACATAAAATGTGAAATAAGATACCTACCACCATGCTGTAACGACTGCCATCCTAAGACAACAACCGGGACCGACGGCTTAACGTGCCCTCCGAAGCACGGAAGCGCTCAGTAGTAATGTCACCAGCGGTCACCCATCCAACTCCTGACCGCGGCGGACGTTGCTTAACTTTGCTGATTGATTCAGAATGGTTAAGCAAACTTCGCTACGAGCGCTTCAAATTCACATAAATTTATTTGATTACACATGGGTATTATATAAATCAGTACAAGTATTAATTACCTGTAACAGTTCGCCATGTTTCACCGTTTTGGCACGCAAAATTTAAAATTCTTATGTACTTACATTACAGCTCACATACATATATAAACTACAATCGGTTACATGTTTACAAAATTAAAGTTAGGTAAACAATCGACTGCTTACATTGTTATATTTTCGCTTAAGGGGAGTAGAACTTCGTTAATTCAGATCTCATTAATAGTAATGTCACGGTAATGTTATCTATACAGTATATGGGTACCTACGTGCGGTGTTGAGGGTTGAAAATGACTCCACGCAGGTTCCGATATACACTTGTTTATTGCTCAGATAGTAAGCGGATAGATACAGATTAACAGAGTAGATTAAGCACACTTGAGCAAGGCAAAAAGGTAGACAGCGCACAAGAGGAAGAAATAGTTGAAACGTAAAGAAAAGATTATTGAGATATACGATCGCGACGGTTAGGGCGGTTCGGTGGACGGCCGAGCGGCATAGGTCCAGCGCGGGAAGTGTTTTCTAGCGCACTGGCGAGGCCCGGCTCGAATGAAGGCGGGCGGCCGGCTGCTGCGTGTGCGCACGTCCCTCGCGCCGCACCCGCGTCTCTGTCGCCCGCGGCAGGTTATTCCCATGCGCCACATCACCCCCCTTGCAGAATCATCGTTAGGAAACCTGGAAAAAATCGGTAAATTTAACTCCACGGCCCGAACGTGTATGGATGGGGCCGTCTTTCTGTATGCGACCAGATGTCGCCTCCTGAGTATTTTCTGCCAAGATATAAGCTGGCTTAACTCTGTCTATTGATACAGTGACAGGTCCTCTGGTTAAGTGTATGGTAATTGTTTTGTCCGTCCTGTTTAAAACTTTGTGTGGGCCTGTATATGGAGGTTCTAGCGCGCCTCGTAAAGCATCTTTGCGTAAAAATATGTGTGTAGCTGTCTTTAGGTCATTGTGAACAAATATTGACTTATTACCATGTCTCGAGGCAGGAGTTGGTTTGAGTTTTGCGATATGGTCTTTCAATAAAGTGACAAAGTCCGTATCAGATGTGAATGTGGGTGAATGTGTTTTAAAAACTCACCAGGTATTCTTAGCTGCTCACCGTAAACCAACTCAGCTGCTGAACTCTGCACGTCTGGTTTCCATGCTGCCCGTATTCCGAGGAGAACAAAAGGTAATGCTTCTGTCCATGCTGTTTCATCGTGGGCCATGATAGCTGCCTTAAGAGTTCTGTGGAGACGTTTTACCATGCCATTTGCAGCAGGGTGATAGGCCGTCGTATGTCGCAGCTGGATTCCGCATAAATCTGTCAAACATTTGAAAAGGCGGGAATTAAATTGTCGTCCTTGATCCGTCGTGACCGTTTGAGGACAACCAAATCTAACAATCCATGTCTCGAAAAACGATCTTGCCACGGTGTCAGCTGTAATGTCTTGTAGAGGCGTGACTTCAGGCCATCGCGTAAACCTGTCAATAGCTGTGAGACAATATCTGTAACCTGATGACGGTGGTAAGGGTCCTATCAGGTCGATGTGTATGTGGCTGAAACGTGATCCTGGTAGTTGAAAGTTGTTCAGTGGAGCTGATGTATGCCGATGTATTTTGCTTTTTTGACAAGCTGTACACGTTTTTGCCCATAATCGGCAGTCTTTCCGAACCGAAGGCCACACAAACCTGGCTGTTAAAAGCTTAGTAGATGCTGCCGCTCCAGGGTGACTCAGCGAATGCATCGCGTTAAAGACCTGCCGACGCAACTCCAGTGGTACGAAAGGACGAGGCGTAGGCAGAGAAGTATCACAATATAGCTTAAAGTTTGTACCTGGCACAGGAATCTGTTCGAGCTTCAAAGAGTTTGACGTGGACTGAAGTGCTTTACGAAGTTCCTGGTCGCCTTTCTGGGCACCCGCGAGACTCTCAAAGTCTGGAGGATTCGTTACAGCTTCTATGCGAGACATGAAATCAGCCGTAACATTATTTTTACCTTCAATTAAACGTATGTCAGTAGTAAATTGTGATATGAAGTCCAGGTGATTGAATTGTCGGGGAGAACATTGCCTTTCCTTGTGATCGAAAGCAAACGTGAGTGGTTTGTGATCTGTATATATTACAAAATGCCTTCCTTCAACCATAAAGCGAAAATGCTTGATGCTTTCGTAGATTGCTAGTAACTCTCTATCATATGCGCTATATTTAACCTGAGACTTGTTTAGTTTTTTAGAGAAGAAAACTAATGGTGGCCAATCGTCTCCAACCAGCTGCTGCAATACCGCACCCAAGGCCGAGTTTGAAGCATCGGTGACAAGGGCTAACGGTGCGTCGTGTTTTGGATGAACTAGGAGAGTAGAGCGTGCTATGCTGTTTTTACATTTCTCAAAAGCTTCTCGAAGTTCTGGAGTCCAATTAAGGGGTTGTGTTCCCTTCACCTTGGGTCCAGAAATCATTGTGTATAAGGGAGCTTGATCTGTAGCAGCGTCAGGAATGAAACGTCTATAGAAATTCAACATACCAAGGAATCTTCTCAAGCCATTCACAGTCGTCGGAGGTGAGAAATCCTAGATCGCCTTGACCTTGGTGTCCAGTGGTCGTGTGCCGTTCGCTGTCAGTGTGTATCCTAGAAAATTGACCTCAGATACTCCAAAGATGCATTTGGAATCGTTTAGGATCAGTCCATACTTTTCTAACCGCTCAAAAACTTGACGCAGGTGTTCCAGGTGTTCAGAATGACTGCTGGAAAAGACCAATATGTCATCAACATACGAATACGTGAATTCTAGGCCACGGAGCACTTCATCAACGAACCGCTGGAAAGTTTGAGCTGCGTTGCGAAGTCCAAAACACATGTAGGGAAAATCGAATAATCCGAAGGGCGTGGTAACTGCGCTTTTGGGGATATCGTCCTTGAAAATCGGAATTTGATTAAAGACCTTAATTAGGTCAAGTTTACTGTACACAGTTGATCCTGAAAGCCTATGACTGTAGTCCTCTAAATGTCTAATTGGGTATCTATCAGGAATCGTGCGAGCGTTCAAGGCACGGTAGTCACCACAGGGTCTCCAGCCGTCGTCCTTTTTAGGTGCTAAGTGGAGTGCAGATGCCCATGGTGAATCGGATGGACGAGCAGTACCATCACGCAACATAATGTTAAATTCTTCCTTCGCTATTTGAAGTCTGTCGGGAGCTAAACGTCTCGGCTTGCAAAATACCGGTGGTCCAGGTGTTGTGCGAATATAATGGACCGTAGAGTGCTTGATTTCGCGAAACACACCAGATGGTTTAACCAAGTTTGGAAACTGCGATAATAATTGATGGTACTCACTGTTACCGGATACGGCTTTTATGCTGAACAGCTGGCACATTTTTAGTGAGCCCTGGGCGGTGAGATTGGTGACGCTGTCGAGCAGTTGCTGGTTTCTGCAATCCACAAGAAGACCATAATAAGATAAAAAATCAGCGCCAATAATCGGTTTGTCTACCGAAGCTACCACAAAGTTCCAGGAGAAATTCCGTCGCAGTCCAAAATCCAGTTGCATATTCTGTATGCCGTATGTATGAATAACAGTTCCGTTTGCAGCTGTAAGATCTTATCCTGTAGGTTCGCGGAACTGGCGAAGGAAACGTCGAGGCAGGACGCAGAGGTCTGAACCCGTGTCGATCAGGTACTGGATCTTGGTATTTTTATCTGTTAAAAATAGGCGACTGTTTACGGAATAGCAACCACTTGTCGCCTCTATTGATTGCCGCGACTGTTTCCCTGATTATTAAAATTGCATGGTGGTTTACATTTTCGCGCCTTCTCCCTAAATATATCATGATACCAGCACATACCTGGGGTTTGACTCTGACCTCTACTCCTGGATCTTCCTGTTGAACGGGAACGCTGGCGTTGGTAGGGACGTCCCCGCTGTCCGTGCAAATTTTGTTGAGCCAGTTGCGCCGTAATCTCCGTTTGTATCCGGGTTGCTATAACAGATTCCAATTTCTTTAACATTTCGTCAAATTGGTTTGAATTACTTGCAACTTGTGACGAAGTTGAAGGCGTCACTTCACAAATTTTGTCGGCCAGCTCTGCAATTTCATCAAGACTTGCACTTTTTTGCGATGCTATTATTGCCTGCACATGTGTCGGTAGCCTATTTGACCATAAGCTTCGTAAAAATTCATCGCTAACCCCATCACTGGCCAACGAACGTAAATGTCGCAAGAATTGGCTTGGCTTCCTATCACCCAATTCTTCATGAGTTAAAAGCTGCCGAATACATTGATCGCGTGAAGTCGACAATCGTTTAATCAACTCAGTTTTAAGTCGCTCATATTTGTCGGCTCGGGGCGGATTGGTTATAACGTCACGTACCTCTCTCGCAATCCTGTGATCCAGTTGCTGAATAACCATATAAAATTTGGTAGCATCTGCAGTCGTACCAGATACCGCGAATTGTGCTTCAATTTGAGCAAACCAAATTTCCGGATCTTCTTGCCAAAACGGAGGTAGGCGGACCGTTACACGGTCAACGGTTGGGGCTGCGCGATCTTCAAACTTCCCCGTTGCTTCACCAGCGTCTTGCATGTTGAACGTCAATCACGTCGGGGTCACCAATATATGGGTACCTACGTGCGGTGTTGAGGGTTGAAAATGACTCCACGCAGGTTCCGATATACACTTGTTTATTGCTCAGATAGTAAGCGGATAGATACAGATTAACAGAGTAGATTAAGCACAGCTGAGCAAGGCAAAAAGGTAGACAGCGCACAAGAGGAAGAAATAGTTGAAACGTAAAGAAAAGATTATTGAGATATACGATCGCGACGGTTAGGGCGGTTCGGTGGACGGCCGAGCGGCATAGGTCCAGCGCGGGAAGTGTTTTCTAGCGCACTGGCGAGGCCCGGCTCGAATGAAGGCGGGCGGCCGGCTGCTGCGTGTGCGCACGTCCCTCGCGCCGCACCCGCGTCTCTGTCGCCCGCGGCAGGTTATTCCCATGCGCCACAAATATTTCAACTTCATAGAAACGGACGAAACGCGAGTTATACCTACGTGCCTCGATCTCGGCCCGCGCTCAGTCGCGTCTGTGCCGCAGTGACGAATGGACGGTGTGTTATTTTTTTTAACAAAAAACGCGCGATATTTTCACTAAAAATAAGTTTATGTACATATTACATATTTAATATGACGAGTAGGATATATTGTGCTGTTTTTAGTTGCATGAATTCGTCGAAAACGCATCCAGAGATAAGTTTTTTTAGATAACCTGGAAACTGAAAGGTAATATCTGACTTCATAGTTGACGGTACATAAAGTGTGTCTTTTTAATGGACAAGTATTTCCTTTAATCCCCCGAAAAAAAGTCTTAATTAATAAAAAAAGTGAATAGAGTAAAGGAAAGTGATTGACACGAGTGAAATAGGTAGTTATAAGCTATATAATAGAATGCGGATTTTTTATACTTTAAAATTTAATAATAAAGCATTTCGTACGTCTCACAAATATTTTTCGGTCGCAAATTTTTAAAACTGATTTTGTATTCAAATATAAACATGTTTTTTTTAATTAAAACTACCAACTAGTCAAAAAACAACACGCATTATTTAATGAACACTTCCTGTTCATTTCACAAAAATTTTTATTTGTTTATATAAAAAAAAGTATATTTACAATCACAAAACTAAATGGAAACACAAAGTAGGCAAATGTAATTAAAATACTGGAGGCGGGTAGCCCTATCGCATGTTTACGTACAGCGCAGTTGTAGGTAGTTATTTCAACGACAGAGCCAAGTTAAGATACTGTATAGATAACATTACCGTGGTAATGTCATAGGTCAGTTTCATAAATATAATGTTACGTCGTAACTACCTATTAAAATTTAGTCAGAATATAACATAAACTACTGTGTAGACTTTAGTTTTGTTTACTTAGGAAACAATTATTGTTTGATAATGCTAAAATCTTATTACTAAAACATGTACAAGTACACTTTGTTCACGGAGAATCTCGTCTGCGTAATTCAGCCTACTTATATGGAAATAATTAGTGCCACCTATAATTAACATTTATGTGCGACGGTATTGGTTTCGATGTTCATTACATTACCGTTAGATGCGCTAGCGTAGTAGTTTTAACTTATCTACATCACGCAAGCGTTTGTTGCAAGACACTTTAGGTAGTTAAGGCGGAATATTTCAAATATAAGCAAATTCCAACGAGTACTTTGTTTCATTTTCTCAACGGTAGAATACCTTCTCGTAGGTCTACAGTCTGTAGGAGCACAAGGCTGTTCATGGTCCATTCGAGGCTGGATTTCCGGCAGGAAGTAACTAAGTGTCATAACTTTGGTGATTTTTTTATATGCATAACGGACGGTGGATTGCCTTCGTGAGCACGGCAGGAGTTCGGTATAACCGCCGAACTTCTAGTCGGACGGCATCGTTACTGTTCAGGACATGCCAGGTGGCTTAGTACGTCTTAGGCTGCCAGAGAGTATTAAAGGTGAATTTCGGAGAAGAGCAGTCATCATTATAATATTTTGCGGTTATTAGTGCGGCTTATTAGTGAACGTGAGGAAACTGTGAGTACTTTGGACTTTTTAACTTTGTGAAACTTTGTCAGGCTCGAATAATCACAATAAGAGACTTATTACATAATCTGTGTTTAATTGTTTAGTTTATTTCTTTGTGTTATAAATTGTGTATTAGGACTTTGAATAATTTCCACAATTTGGTGGATACGGGGAACCTTTGTCCTTTTTCTGTCCCAACTAAACTGAAACACTTCTAAAATTTTCAACTTTGTCGATGACTTAGAAAATATTCGGTTTGATCATTGTTTTAGTCACAACAAAATAATTTAAAACATTTGTAAAATATCTTAACTTTGTATTTGAAAATTGTACGTTTTACTTAAAATATAATAATGGAATCGCTAATTTATTGTCAATCCGTGTTCAACATGAAAAATCTTTTTGAACGCATTGTTAAAGCTCTAAATACTTAAAAATACATAAAATCAGATATGTTTAACCAAGGGCAAGAACAATATTTGGAATATAAATGCGAATTAAAAACTGCATTATCAAAACTTAATAGTGGTGATCATCATATTCGACCTGCTTGTGAGTTGCAATCAAAACCATCATGTTATATACGCTTGCCCAAGGCAAATATACCTAGCTTTTCAGGAAAGTACACCGAGTGGAATACGTTCCGCAATCTCTTCCTCTCATTGATTCACAGTAACAGGGATTTGGATGATGTACAGAGGTTGCTATACCTCAAAGGTTATTTGACCGGAGAGGCCGGGACGATTACCTACGATGTTGGAAACTATTGGAAGAGAGGTATAATAACTATTTATATATATTTCATCATATTTTGAAAAAGTTAATGAGTCAAAGAATATCACCCATGAATCCGCGAGCAGCTTGAAGGAATTGATTGACACTACAAATTATTGCTTGCCCTCACTTATTAATTTAGGAATAAATGTTAAGTCGTGGGATATACTTGTGATTCATATTTTGGTACTGAAACTGGATCCAGTATATAAGAGACAGTGGGAATTTACTGCTGATGAAGGTACATCAAATGAATTACCTACATATAAACTATTTCAAGAATTCATAACTAAACGCTATAGAGCCTTTGAATTTCTTGATTCTGGTTCCACTTCGGCACAAAGGTATCACCGTAATTTGTCAGTGAATAGGATGAAATCAATACACATTGCAACTGTGCAGTGTCCATTTTGTTCCGAGGAGTACAAACTTAATGTCTGCAAATCATTTATAAAAGAGTCAGCAAACTCACAGCGTAGTTTTGTTTAGCCAAATAATATATGTTTTTGTTTTTTGGGCAGTAACCATGTTGCCAAAAACTGCCAAACACGCATTAAATGTCGCGTATGTAAAAAGAAGCATCACGCTCTATTACATCCTGCGAGTGAAGTATGGTAATGTTTCTCATACTTCATCTACAGATCCAAGTAAGGTTAAGGACGCAAAACAAAGTTCGTTATCGCCATGCGATGACATGTTGGAATCTGTCCCAGTGGTTTCATGTTTAACAAGAAAGATGAACCCAATTTTGCTTGCAATGAGGCCTAAAAAAGACTCCACTGAAAATATAAATTTCCGGAGTAGGTGGTGATCAAGGTTTGATTTCCAAGGCGGTTGTTAATTTAAAGATATCTTCCCGAATTGACCCGAAAGTGGTTATAAACGTAAAAGCCCACGTGCTACGATCTATTACCACACTTTTACCAAGTAGCGAGGTAAAAACAGTGTAATGGAAGGAATTAAACGAAGTAATTTTAGCAGATCCGAATTATCACACGCCAAGCCGTGTTGATATGCTGTTAGGCGCTCAAGTATATGGACAAGTTCTTCAAAATGGAGTGAAAAAAGGTCCACATGGCTCCTCGGTTGCACAATCCACTTCATTGGGTTGATTGATGACTGAAATAGCAATGGTCTTGAATGTCGAAAAACTCACCTGCATGCATGGACGGACTCCACAGTTGTCCTTGAATGGTTGAACAGCCATTCAAGTAGGTGGAAGGTTTTTGTAGTGAATCGAGTGTCAGAAATTATTTCTAACTTAGATTCTCACCACTGGGCCCACGTTTCTTCAAAATATAACCCAGCTGATGCGGCGTCTAGAGGACAAAACCCATCAGAGTAGTTGAAGAATGACATGTGGTTTAAAGGTCCAGAGTTCCTTCATGAGCAGAACATTACCTACAAAAAACCAAGGGACATTAGCACATACATAGAAGATACAAATACAAAAGCACTCTGTGCCGAGGTCGAAAATACAATGTGGGCAAGATTTTCTTCGCTAACTAGGATGGTAAGGGTAACTGCATACTGTAAACGATTTGCGTTCAATTTAAATAAAATATGTTTTTGCGAAAAGAATAGGCTATCTAACTACTCAAAAATTAAAGGAAGCGATGAATGCTTGTATTCGAAGATCTCAAACAGAAGGTTTCAGCGAAGAACTAGCCTTAGTAAAAAACAAAAGGAACTTACCAAAACGAAGCAAGCTAAGAGTGCTGAACCCAATCTTGAATGATGAAATGGTACTGTGTGTCGGTGGCAGGTTGGAACATTCAACGCTGAGCAAGCATCGTAAGCATCCTATTTTAATACTCAAAGAGTCGCACTTAGCGGATATTCTCGTCTTGGATGCTCATAAGCAGACACTTTACAGTGGCCCACAGCTGATGCTCTGCTATTTGCGATACAAATAATGGATTCACAAATCATGCTTTCGTAACTGTGTGATTTGTGTTAAAAACACAGGGAACACACAAACCCAATTGATGGGACAGTTACCATCTGCAAGGTCAACTCCAGCCCGACCATTCAAAACAAGTGGAGTGCATGTCATATTCAGATGCGCACAGCAAAGGGGCGTGGTCACAAATCACATAAGGCCTACATATGTCTGTTTGTATGTGTGGTGACTCGCGCAATCCATTTGGATGTCGTAACTGACCTTACAATTGAAGGATTTCTGCAAGCCTTTAAAAGGTTTGTTGCATGGCGAGGCTACTGTTCAGAGATCTGGGGTGATAACGGCACTAATTTTACTGAGCAGCTTCCGAATTGAAAAGACTATTTCACTGGGAAAAGGGTTCATTGCACCAAAAACTTGCAGAAGCCTTGGCCACTAACGGATGCTCTTGGAATTTTATACCATCACGAGCACCGAATTTCGGAGGGCTATGGGAAGCAGGAGTTAAATCAGTGAAATATCATCTGAAGAGACTGATTGGTCACTCAACATTAACATTTGAGGAGATGTCTACTGTTTTGGCTCAAATAGAGGCTTGTTTGAATTCCAGACCTCTCTCAGTAATAACGGGGAATGACGATGAAGATGAAGTTATATTGACTCCGGGACACTTTTTGGTAGGTGAAGCATCGGTGGCTCCACCTGACATTAACTTTGAGTCATCTAACGTAAATTCACTGCATAGATGGCAATACACGCAAATAATGGCGCAAGACTTCTGGCGTCAGTGGTCAAAACAATATTTGACAAGGTTCTAAAAGAGGTATCGTTGGTCGGATCAAATGTCACAACCTCGTATCGGGGACGTAGTTGTTGTTCGAGAAGACAATTTAACAGTATGTCGATGTATGTTGCCAGTGATCGTGACATATCCAGGCCAAGACAATTTAATCAGGGTAGTAACATTAAAGGTCAAAAACGGTACGATTAAACGACCAGTCAATAAGTTGTGTCTCCTTCCTATCACTACTTAAGTGAGAGATTTTGTGATTTTAAATTTAAGTACTCTTAGTTATATATCTGTTTGTTTTAATCTAAGTAAGGTTATTAATTACCTATGTGTTTTGTATAATTTATTTTGTATGACATGGAGTGAAATATAGGTTCAATTGTGTTCCTATAATGTTTCATGGTGGGCGATATGATTTATGAAAGACATAATTTATTATTTAGTCCTTGGTGGGCAATGTATGTAGACTTTAGTTTTTTTACTTAGGAAACAATTGTTCGATAATGTTAAAATCTTATTGCTAAAACATGTACAAGTACACTTTGTTCACGGAGAATCTCGTCTGCGTGATTCAGCCTACTTATATGGAAATAATGAGTGCCACCTATAAACACTTATGTACAACGGTATTGGTTTCGTGTGCAACGGTATGTTCATAGTTCATTACATTACCGTTAGATGCGCTAGTGTAGCAGTTTTAACTTTTCTACATCACGCAAGCGTTTGTTGCAAGACACTTTAGGTAGTTAAGGCGGAATAATTCAAATATAAGCAAATTCCAACGAGTACTTTGTTAGAATACCTTCTCGTAGGTCTGAGCACAAGGTTGTTCATACTGAATTGGTCAACATTTCGATAGTTCTGAGTTCTGACGAGGAATAGTTTTTCAACTTGGGGTGGTAGGTAGCCAGGCGGGCATTCGCAAAATACCCTACCACCATGCTTTAACGACTGCCATCCTGATACAACAATCAGGACCGACAGCTTAAGGTGCCCTCTGAAGCACGGAAGCGCCCAGTAGTAATGTCACCCATCCAAGTTATGGCCGAGGTGGACGTTGCTTAACTTTGCTCATCGGTTAAGAACAGCTAAGCAAACTTCGCTACGAGCGCTTCAAAGATATAAATTCATGCCACGTTTTTTTTTACAATAATTATAAATTTGATTTTTTAACATTGGTATATAATAGCTCTTCTTTCTCCAAAAAATTAGCTCTTTTTTTGGCTCATTTTCGAAGGTGGTCTAGCTCTATTTCAAAAATAGAGTTGGCTACACTGGTGACAGCAATTTTGACTGCCAACGTCAAATACCGAAGAGTTTTTTTTTTTAATTGGAAAACTATGCCAACAGGACTCGCCTCTCACGTTCGATATAGTGTTTTTGGTTCATAATTTTCTTGAACGTGCTGTATATATTTTAAATACATGCTAAAATACTTCGTTGGGCAATCAATCGCATTTAATCTTTTAAATTGTTACCTATAAAAGGGACGACCATAAACAAATATTTTTTAGACAATATAATATGTCAAATAGCCCCAATTAGCGAGAACCTATCTACCTACTTATGGGCGTGATGTTTATTGTTGTAATTTTTCGTTGATCTGCCATCATTCATGAGAGTGTTGAGCTTAGAGTCTTTAGGGGATTTAGCTAGTGATAGTGAGTTATATGGGAGGAGAGCTAGTAGATAGGTCGTAAGTTCGTAATGTGGCACAGTCAAGCAGTGTTATGAATGAGGAGGCTCTGTTGGCACGGGCTTCCGAGGAGAGGGAGCGTATATTCCAGCGGTACGAGAGAGGCCGCGAAAACCTCGCGGGACTGATTGATCCTTGGGAAGACCCTGAGTTTGAAGATTACCACAAAACTGACAGGTAAATCAATTGTGTATGATATATAATAAATATTTATTATATATCATACCTAAAAATATTTGATACATGAATAGGTAGCTACTTTGTTAATGAAACATAGCAACTACAAGAATTCTACACCAATATGACCATAGTGTGAATATATTATGTTTTTTGAAGGGGCTGCTGCCCACCTACATGATATTTTGGCTCGTCTTTAGAATTGGTATATACCACAATGTATCTTCACTCTTTTTTTACTGTTAGATATGGTTACTTTCAATAACCACACAAAATTTTATCTGACGGTTCTAATATCAATTGTTTTTGAGAAATAAATTAATGTAGTTTTAATTTTAGCCCTAATTATATGTGAATTGCACTTCTACTAAAATAAAATTAACGATTTTGATAATGACTAGTTGAGTAATGCACACCACAGATGACAAAATAATTACTTCATTTCTTATAAGACATTTGTGTCTTAAACTTAATCATGTCAATAATTGTACAATCTGTAATGGGATTTACACTCTATTCTGGTCTAATGTACATGAATGTTTATTTTAGAGGTGTATTATTTATTGGTTATGCATTATGAAAATGAAAACAATTAATAAACTATCTATATGTTTTTTTAATAACAATAATTATTAAAAACCTGTAAGTTTCTGTAACCTCTCACCGCTTTGAGAGTATGCTCCAACCTAGGCTATCAAGTGGAGGGACGGGGTGTTGGAGCATACCCTCAAAGCAGTGGGAGGTTACTGAAACATATAGCTTATAATAATTATTGTTATAAAAAAACCTATGTATACATAGTTTATTCATTGTTTAGCATTTTCATAATGCATAACCAATAATACACCTCTAAAATAAACATTCATGTTCATCCAATTATAGAATAAGAAAGTAAAATTTTAGATTCTTTACCAATAGTCACTAGGCTTCCAGGGAACTCTTATTTAGTAATTAAAGATAAAAATTTAATCAATTTCATTTGTTTAAAAGATAAGTTGCAACATATCAGCGATTTCTTACATTACATGCAGTACTACTCCAAATATTATTTGGAAAAAATAGCTTTTAGTGATAATGCCGTCCATCGTAACACTTTCATAGTATTTCAGTTTCTTTTTTTTCGTATTAATTTTAGTTTTATTTTTTGTGTGGTATAACACTAAAAAGTTGTCTATCTTTAAGGACACAGGATTCTTTTTGTCCTAATTTACTGAAATAGTTCTAGTGGGAGTGCGACATAATCAAAATCGTGGTTACAAGCTAGTATATAATTTATGTGATGGAAATCCTACAAGTGCTATGAGTGAGTTATTCAAAATTTTTTGTTCTCCATATTTCACATTGTTATTGCAGAGACGGTATATGCTTTTTTCACTTGAAATAGTTAAACCTTTACTATCAAGATATTTTACATGTCATGCTATCATAGTATGGGTTAATTCACAATTTGCAAGTTTCAAATTAACAAAATGCACAATAAGAAATTGACTATGTTTCTAACAAAAAGTAAGCTGCTTCAATGCATTTTTAAATAAACCTAATTGACTATTAAGTGTATCTTACATTATGACATTAATATACGCCTACCAAAATATACTAAATAACATAAAGGCAGTTAATACTCGTACTCAGAAAGCATTATACCCAAAATAACAATGTGAAAATGCATAATTTTGCAACATTATGATATGCCAAACATTTTTTGCTTAATTAAATTAGAACTCAAAAATTATGTGAGTCAATAGGCACTCGGTGAAGTAGCGCTATTAGCATTAAACAACCGAGGAAATTTATACATACTTGGTGTGTTTATTTTTTATTCTTACATAGAGGAGAGAAAGGTAAAAATAAAACAAAAAGGTAAGGAGTGTGTTTTCTGTCCATGCTACGGCTAGTTAGTAGTAGTATATGTGGGCAGGACCTAAAATACTTCTATACACTAGACCTAAACTGTTAACTTACATGGAACTATAAAAGAACTGCTTATATAGTAAGTATATAACCTTATTTTGTTAGTTTTTCATTGTAGTTTATAGGTTATGGAACCTATAAACTTTATTATCTTAACATATAACAGCAATAAAAGTGAGTTAATGGCATAATTTCCCGCTAAACTTAGGATATCATTTTTCGTTTGACCTTATATTCCAATTAAAACAACAAAATTATTAATACCAGCTCCCCAACAATGAACTTGAAAATTCTTAAAATCTAGACTATCCATATTATGACGAATTTTCTAATTGAGGGTGATAGCTAGACAGACAAGCATTCGCAAAATGTCTTCCCCCATGTTCTACTTGCTTTCATCTGCTTAAAAAACATTGTATTTTATGGGATTGTGAGTGAACAAGGACAAGACCCACCTGGTATTATTGTTGTCTTTTGTGTTTGTTGTTATAATCAACAGAAACAAAAAAAAACTTCTGTTATAAAAATAATGATATTGTTATCATATTGTTCAACATGGATAAAATATTTAATGCAATATTCATAACAATGCTTCTAACCCCAATCAGAACCGATTGCCTTTTTACTAGAATATATCCTACTATTGTCTATCATTTTATGTATCTAAAATGGTATTATTGTACCTACTTTGTTATCAATTTCCTGTTTCAGTATTCATACTGTTCATATCACCGTTCTTCACTCACACAATGTGAAAGGCAAACTATAAAGCAAAACTATTGGGAAACTATATAATATAAGTAAATTCCATCTCCCTAACTGATAATTGTTACATAACTTATAATAACCAATTATCTTTTAGGTCCTTATCATCATACTATGCATACAGTGTTGTATTAAGTTACATGAAATTCAATAGCAAACTCTATTTATGTGATGGATTTTGCAATGATCTGACCTTTTTTTGAACAATGGATGTTTCGGCTGAAATGGCTGTTTATCTATTGAAAAATGATTTAATGTGCCTATGCAAATTATTAGCAGATATGTGAGATATGTTTCTAAGTTTAATTGCGAATTTTGTTCTTACATAGTGGCGTTTAAAATGTTTATGTCCTGGGTTCGATCCCCGGGTGCCATAGTATTGTAGATAGTTTATAGGGTTTTCTGCCAAATATTAATTTTCAGTAGCAGTTAAGAGTATGGAATCAGGATTAGTAAATCGCCCATGGGGTGCGGGCCTAGAATTGCACAATCCATATCTACCTGTGAGAATTGTAAGAAGCAACCACCAAAAGGTGAGAAATACCAAAAGGTGGATTTCCCAAAAACTGCCAGCTTACACTCAGGTCACCAAGAAGACTGCCAGGCGGGGGTTTATGGCAAACCCGCCTTTTAGGGGCATGCATTTGTCCAGTGGAGGATGTAAAAGGCTGTCGGTGATGATGATGATTGAATAAAATAAGGCTGATGAAGATGTCCAAACGTCATTTGAAATTAATTGCATCCCAACCATATTATTCTATTTCATATACATAAATAACATTGTACAGTTTTATTTTTGCGATTTATTGTGATGCCTCTATGCCAATGCTTGTTGCTAATGCGATGTTATTTTAAACAATTATTTGTTCTAATTTTGCGACGTTAAATACCGCTGAATAAATAATATCTATCTACCTAGTAACTAGCTCGTTAGTGTACCTACTGGCATGATCATCACTTCATACCCTTATGATGAATGTGGGTCAATACAATGTGTTTTCTGTTAGAAAAGTACAGACGACACAAATATATATTAAAAACTTTTTTAAATGTAATTGTGACGGAACAAGCACGTGGCCCGATGTAAATCGATAACCTCTGCCTATAACAAATGCCTTTCGTCACAAGTGACGAACTGCACTGCAGTTTTTTTTTTTAACCTGATAGGTTAACCTTTGACCACTATCTCACCTGGTGGTAAGTGATGATGTGGTCGAAGATGTTGTTCAGGCTAATCTAGAATTACTGGTATTCAAGGACAGCTGCCGGAACACACTGTTAGGTGCTTAGCGACAGATTTTCTATTTGAGGGTGATTGCTTCCCTATAACAGATGCCTTTCGTCACAAGTTACGAACTGCACTGCAGTTACTGTATAGTTGTTGAGTCTCATGTGCCTGTAATGTTACTGGCTCTCAATGACTGCTGTCAGAACACACTGTTAGGTGCTTGGCGACAGATTTTCTACTTGAGAGTGATAGCTAGCCAGGCGAGCATTCGCAAAATGTCTTCCCCCATGCGGTGAAGCACAAGCCGGCGGTGTGAATCGAACCATGGACATGTGGCATGGAAGTCCATAGCTATAACCGCTAAGATATGGAACAGTCTTTGTACTATTGACTCGGGAACTAGTGGCATGACTATCTGTTCCCGTCGATCTCTAAGTTACGATTCGAATTTGATGTGGGGGACGAAAAGGTGTTAATTGTATTTCCCTACACGAAATTCTCGGTAACAGTCCGGAATATGAAATTCCATCGAGTAGATGGTGATAGGCTCGCCCCCTATTACCGAAACATATACTTATTTGCCAAAATGTTTTTTTTACTGAGCTAACTACTTTTGTCATAATCAGGCGTGAAGATGTTGTAGTTTTCGAATACTATGTTGCTGCTGGTGAATCATTTTATTACTATATTTAATGAAAATGTCTTACAATAAATTTAATCGAAATTCCTCCTTTATTTAGTAAAAGCTAAAGCCAACAGGCAGCTTACATGGTGTTGAGCTATTTGTCCTCTAACAAATGACACTAAGCCCATGAAATCGCCTTGTATATATTATGATGAATTAAATGTACTAGTAATGTCACTGGTTACCATGTCTCATAAACGAATACTATTTATTCGTAGCTCATAATCCAGGAAAAGTATTAATCTACAACGACATGACGATATCCTGGGGCTTATACTACTAATACATTATATTGAAAACATAAAGCTTATACAGTGTGGAAACTTTCAGCGGGGCAGTAAGGGGAAGTACCTTATCCGTTGCAGCTACTCGAAAATGGTCTTAGGAGACTCCATAATTTTTTATGAAATATTGATCCCCATTCACAGATTGTCAAAAAAAATTACAGCTAGTTGGATATAGCCATTTTACACAAAAAAATTTTTTTGATGCCAGTCGATCGTGTTTCTATTACTGATCAGAAACTTTTATGGGACCAACCATCGTTGGAGCACTCAAAAATTCACAAATTGCAAAAAACTTTTCCTGTACGTTTTGTAAACAATTTGTGCAACTGAAATACAAAAAATAAAATAAAAACAAATGATCACGTAGAATTTTACACATCAAAAAGAAGGCTTATCAATTTTCTTTTTTTATTAACTAACATAACTTGATGATGTCATTCTTATTTAAAATATTGCAGTTTCTTGCTCTACGATATAAATTTTTTGAAAATCTGTGAATGTGGATCAAATTTCCATAAAGATATATGGATAGTCTCCTAAGACCATTTCCGAGTAGCTGCAACGGATAAGGTACTTCTCCTTACTGCCCCGCCGAAAGATTCCACCCTGTATACGCAACCATTGCATTTCATGACAGTTTTGATTTAAACTTATATTTTATGCGGTATATTTTATATATACTAGATACTAATATTTTTGAATTAACATAATATATCGGTAGTCATTTTTGTACTCACACTGCACATTATTCAATAAACTATTGACTGCTAGTCCATTTTACAGTTCACAAGTAGCTGAAGTTTTCAAGTCTCTCTTTCCTTACGTCTGTAATTTGTACCTATATAGTAAAGTTGTATGTATACATGGCGTTACAGATATGGCTTCATACACGACGAGCGATTGCCACAAAAAACGGCGCCGCAAAAAGTTAACATCGAAGTTGAAAGAGAAAAAAAATGGGTCAAAATGCTTGGCTCCTGGGATCTCCCCGGAACCAAGGAAAAACTCCATAGGCGAATATACAAAGGCATTCCAAACTCCCTCCGTATAAAAGTATGGTGCAAACTGCTCGATGTGAACCGACTGAGGTCAGAAAATCCCGGCAAATACCACGAAATGCTCAGGCTCGCAAAGCAGTGGTCCACTGATGTGCGCCAAATAGACTCCGATGTCAACCGCCAGTTCCGAGAACACCAGTTCTACAGAGAAAGATATTCTGAAAAGCAGTGTTCCTTATTTAACGTCCTTTGCGCATACAGTATGTACAACTCTGAAGTGGGCTATTGTCAGGGTATGTCTGGCCTTGCTGGTGTTCTCCTCATGTATATGGATGAAGAAGACGCTTTCTGGGCCCTCGCGATATTACTCTCAGACAAGAAGTACGTAATGCACGGTCTGTACGTTGAGGGCTTTCCTAAACTGACTAGATTTCTGGAGCACCATGACAAGATACTCACCAAGTTCATGCCGAAGTTAAAAATACATTTTGATAAGTTCGGTTTAGATGCAATATTGTACTCACTCAAATGGTTCTTCGTGTGCTTCGTGGAGAGAGTGCCCTTCAGTCTTTGCCTCAGGGTTTGGGATATATATTTACTAGATGGTGAGAGAGTGATTACTGCGATGGCCTATACAATACTCAAGTTGCATAAGAAAGCTATTATGAAACTGAACGATATGGATCTTATTGTAAACTATATTCAGGTACTGTTTCCTTGTACGCTCAATGTTAAGTTTAATTGTGTAGAAGATACCTGATCTTTTTATTTGTCTTCAGGTTAAGCTTCACAAAGATTTTGGTTACGAAGATGATATAGTCATATACCACTTGGAGCGGTCGATGGAAGAACTGAAGCGGGCGAAGTTGGACTATCCTGGGCCTCCCCCACCTGCCGAGCTCCCTAAACGTAAGCTAGGAGTGTTTGTGGAGCCAGACAAGAAGGCCAAGATAGGACAACGAGCAGAGAATTTCACTGAGACTGAAAAACAGGCCAGAGCGACTGTGATATTGAGGTAACTATGTAATTTAAAATAATTAGATTAATTAGCCCCGTTGGGTGCGGGGCACAACCGCGATATCTTCCTGTAAAAGTCATAAGAGGGGCAAAGATAAAAATAACAGAAGGTGGGCAGCAGCACCTTCTGAAAAACTGCCATCTTACACTGTGAACCCCGAGCCGCCTGCCAACAATGGAGATTATGGCAAACCCCGCCGTAATGGTGGAAGCTGTGTTCAGCAGTGGACGATCAAGCTGATACAGTACCCAACAGTACGAGTTTAGTACTAATAAACTCTCTTCGGGACTCTATTAATAACAATAGGGGTACCCTATTGTTATTAATAGATGTCCCATGAGATTTTCCGTCTGTTCGTCGGTCGCTACGTCCGTCTGATCTTTAAAGAGCGTTTCTTTGGATATATTCGAGGTAGCCAGTTGAAGTTCTCACAGATTATTTGTTTGTATGATGGGTTGCCTATCAAATAACAATAATAAAGTTAAAAATAAAAAGAGGTTCCCAGAACTTTGTCAGGAATTAGTTTTTGCTCTAGTGTAAAACAGTAATACACACAAGCATAAAACTTAGAATGTTAACAGTCCAAACCAAAGAATAATAATTGATTATAAAAACGAGCCAAGTGCGGGTTGGATTCCCTCTAGGGATCTCGAACTGATTTATCTACATCTACACTAATATTATAAAGAGGAAAGATATGTATTTTTGTATGCAATGAATAAACTTCTAATTACTCGACCGATTTGAATAATTCTTTCACCATTAGAATCCTACATTATCCCTGATAAATATAGAATAGATATAGAATATAAAAAAAAGTTAAGTAATTTGTAAATTTATGATTTTCGCTTAGTACGCGGTAGTGCTTGTAATCATAATATATAGAAAAAAAAAATGTTAAGTACCCGCGTGAAGCCGGGGCAGGCCGCTAGTTTGATATATTCTTTGTTAGTATGGAAACCGCAGTGTCCAATTCGTACTATGGTGTTTTTAATAGTAAAAACATGCCCAAAGAAGGCCAGGCTTTTAGCATTTCCCTATTATGTAGAATCCCAGAAACCCGTTAAGCCATTAAAGAAAAACAACGTTGAAAACTGCGATTAGGTGTTTTGTTCCTTCACGATAATGCTCCTGCTCATCAATTAAAAGTTGAGCTCAAGGCAAAACTCAGAAATTAGTGATTTTCAATTATTCTCGAAATTAAACAAGCAGGCTGCCGTAGATTACGGTCGAAGTCAAGAAAATGTTCTCCCTATTTGAGATAGGAGTTAGTAAGTTTGAGAAAGCGGTATTCCAAATATTTTTAATAAGGTGATTGAGTAGACACGTGTAATGTTTTAGTTTGGGTTTTCACATATTTTTAAAGTGACACTCGTATCTACTACGCAGATGCAACTGAGTAATATTGCATAATATGAAAAAAAATACCTTGAAATACTTGCACCAAGCGTCATAAAACAACTTAAATTGATAATACTTACTATATCAACGTGAGACCAAACCTTTTCAGGTTTCTCTGATCTATCTATTGAGATTAGTATCCACAACCTTCTTTACCCCCCTCATCAACAAAAAAAGGTACAGATTTGCTACAAATTAGTCAATATTGTGGGTATGCAGTCGTCAAATCACGCTGCTAATTCTTTGGTAGTTTGCGACGGATCGGCTTCCACCATCATAATCAATTCACCGCTATTTACAATAGTGACTGGTCTTCTACGTGGTTTATTCTTCAAGTCGAAGTTTCCACTTCGAAAGAGGTTAAAACCGGCACGGTGCGTTCGTTAGCCGTATCCTCTCCAAACCAGCATTGACAATACGAGCGGTTTCTGCGGCGTTAGCACAACGTCGTAATTTGTATCCGATTATTATCTATTTTGATTTCCGCTGTATAGCGTCACGCTAAAAACTGAATGTAAAAACAATTGAAAGTCGAACATCAATTAAAGTGTCTATTTTTAAATTTAGAATGAAACAGCTTTCGTGAGTTTCATTCTGTAATCTGACAATAAGCATGTTATTTTTTATTTAAACTGGCCAGTGCGTTAAAAAGGCAACTTCTTCATATTCCCCTATAAATTACATAGTTATGTTCATTGCGTGAGACATAATAAATAAACTGTACAATTGATTTGGTTTCAGACGTGAAAAGACGGCGTTGGAACTGCAAGAGCTACGTGTGTCGCAGAGCGATACAGTTTCAGGTAACTTGGACACTTCACCGTTCACATCTCGAAGCAGCTCCGAGGAGACATTTGGTTCCGATCACTTCACGCATTTATAGAGTCCACACGGCAATGTGACACACATGTGATGTTGTGTAAATCATGCTCTTGTAAACTTGTATTGATATATAGATGTTTGCATCACAACCGAACCACGATCGAGCGCCGCGTTGCGTAAACCATCTCAAACAGAATTTAATTTTTGCAACTTGATGTTATGGAATTATGAAAGAAAATTATTGTTAGTAACTATTGATATGAAGTCTCTTTTTTTTTATAATAATGTCATAATCAAAAGCTAAAGAGACCACACAAAATAACAACTCTTTGCAAAGTTTTCTTATGGATACATTTTTAATACTATTCGGTCTCTGAATACGGTTTAACTGAGTATGTGTGTCACTGCTTTTGTAAAAACAAGTCTACATCCGTTATGTGATTTTCCCATTAGGTAAACCTCTAATTCTACGTTAATAAAATTTTACACCTCATTCAAATGTTATCGCTTGGTATTTTTTTACTATAATTAGCTTTGTTTGTAATGTATTAACTAAATACTTCTTTACAACTAGATTTTAAATAGTTACCTGTGTCAGTTTTTGAACTGTTGCCAGTAGTGAAATGTAGGCATACTACACCTCTGCCTATCATTTCGATGTCACACAAAAGATTATTTCAGAATCTTCTAGTGGTGTAGATAGTACACGGTGCCGCAGGTGACTACAGCAGCGTGGCCATTGCCATTTAATCAAACCACTCAGTATCCATATCCGTAGCTCGCTTTTCTATTGGTACATATATAGAAATAGTTTACACCGTATGTATCGTCCATTCAAATAAAGTATAAATTTTATAACCGTGTCCAAGGCCTGTTAGAGTAAGTTTTAATACCACTGTAGCCTACTACAGGACCGAGATAAGAAGACTAACATACATACTAGATAACATTATTTTAGTGTGTAGTATCACTCAACAGTGCATTCCCAGAATTTGGAATGATTGAATACCATATTGCCTTCTCTTTAAATGTTCAGTTTTTATAATAAAACATGGACACTGTGTTATTTTATATTGACTAAGGCTCTTTATAAAAAGACCAGAACATGTTTCGAAAATTCAAATGACATGATTTAAATGAATGTTGTAACAATGCACAAATGTCATGAAATACTGACGAATAATTGTCATGTCAGATTTTTTTGTGGGGAAAGGTCCCTCATTCGACCTCGATCGTTGAAGCCCAATCGGACTGAGTAAGATTTCGATTGTATAACCAAAAGCAAGTAATGTCTATCCCATACAGGAAGAAACACTTATCATATATGAAGTAATTATTTTTGACTTATTATTTAATTTTTACTTGATTAGGAAAATTGAGGTTTACCAAATGGGAAAGGTATCCGGCATGTTGCGAAACATTGTTATAACAGACTACTATTATGCATGATGGTACGCACTTAGTGTTAAATGCATGGAAAAAATATTAAAACACACCCGCGTGACAAGTGTTGTTACCAAAAGTCGTATGTACGATACGGACAATAGAAGAATTAGATAGATATTAATTACTTATCTCAACTTACTGTTATAGTTGTTACTCAAAACTATTAATTTGCCAGATTATATTTGCATTTTAGGCTTAGTGAGTACAATTCCTGCCAATTATCGTAGAGTTAAAGTTTGCTTTAAGCTCGCAGTAGATAAATAAAGTCACAAACTCTTTATTAGAAGCCGCAGGCAATTTTGCTAGACCGTGCTTTTATACTTATTATTAAAAATACCCCAAAATTTGTGTTCGTAATATGTTAATATACTTAATTTAATAATGATGAATCATAAGTCATAATAATATCAACGAAATATATTTTTATTGCAGTAAATAATTATAATCTAATTACTAAAGTTTAATACCTATCAGTAAATATTTTACTGATTTTTGACACTGGTATCAAATTCTCTGCATCAGGTATATGAAAACATGTGAAGATACTTAGAAAAGTATCAAATAACGAGATATTTTGTAAAATACCCATCCCACCGTACGGTTTAAAACCTGACATTGTACAAAAGATATAAGTAAAAAAGATTCTCCACAATCTCATAAAACTTTGTACTCCCCAAGTTTGGATAAGAGTGAAAACAGTTGTTAGCCAGGGCTTATTTCAGTCGCTCACTTTGTCTCAATACTTAGCTTTATTGCTTATCGTGGCTTCAGTCTCAATCTAATAAACTTGGGATGTATCAAAGGTTTCAATCCATTATCTGATTATTCACTCCATTAGAAATAAGGCTATCGCTTTTTCTGCGATCGGTGCATAAAGTACGACGACAACGACACCGATGAGCTTAGCGTTTGTTTTCCTTCTGTAAAACACGATTGTTTGATACTAGGTATTTATTATAATATAGATTGTAAAGTCTGAGTTCCTGCACTGGCATGTTTTGGTATGGAGGTGGGTTTATGTCATAATTAACACTGAGTTTTGCATTTAACACACGTTCTCTTAACGTTTGAAGAGGAACGGACAATGGACACATTAACTTTTAAAGTTTCTGAAAATATAACACGCCTGGACTGTTCACGCTAGGTTAGTTTCGTTAAAATGCTTTTATATCTAGAAATCCTCATTTTCAACTAATTGTGAAGTAAAATGCAGCAATTCCATTATATTAAGCACTACCCCGGTAATTTTCGTAATGAACCTCTTACAAAGAAAAAGGATGTTGTATGCACTATGTAGCCATTAAGTGGAAATTCCGTGCATCTTGGCAATACTCAATTAAAATTGAATAATCTATCGAAATTAAAGTCCACAATTGCAGGCGGATTTTTTTTGTGACTAACAGTTTTTTTTTGTTTTGAGGCATACAAATAAACGACATTTTCTACATTAAAGATAAACTAGCTTTTGTCTACCATCTCTTCTGTGGGTAAATGATGTTATGGCCGAAAATTTAACAGGCTTATCCCACAATATACGAGCAAGTACTCATATAAAGATCAGTGATTGCTGGGTATTATTTCTTCGGTCATGTAAAACCCGAATCAATAACAGTCATTGTATATATAAGTAACAATTACTTATTGTTCAGTACGTGATTATTGTCCTGCATTCATTCAGCAAATCTAAATACAATGTAGCTTTATTTTAGATAATAAAAATCTATAGTAATTAAACAACTTTAAACGGTTTAAATCGCGTATATTTGTCATTATTTTTGTCCCGACGTTTCAAACACTTTGCAGTGATCGTGGTCACGGGGTGACTAATTGGTTTTATTTGTCACATGAGTTATTAAGAAATTATTTGGTCTACCGTCAGAAATTTTTATATTAATCATAACGTTCCCTATTCACGCAGTATTCGCTCACGGTGTCCAGAGGTCTTGCAGATTTGTGTCGGCCATGAGATTTAATTAATTTAATAACAGGATCCCAAGCAGGTGGTACTTGCCAACCATCATCTCTATTGAAATTTGGGTACTTTTTGATTTCAATAGCCTCGCGTAACATTCTTGGCATAAACCGGGTCTCTCTGGCAAGGATTTGTGGGTTGTCGAACCGAATGTAGTGGTTGGGTTTGTCCTGGGCATGTTCACAAACCGCAGACTTGGTCGAGCGTCTGTTCTTCATGTCAGCAATGTGTTCTTTTACCCGGATACCAACGCTCCTCTTTGTTTGCCCAATGTATGACAGCCCACATTCACAATCAAGTTTGTAAACACCTGCATCTTGTAGGGGAATATTGCACTTAACAGGTCTTAAAAATTGGTTGATCTTCTTGTGCGGCTTGAAGTAAGTTTTTATTGAAGCTCGTCTTAAGATATTACCAATTTTGTCCGTGACACTCTTGATGTAAGGTAAGATGGCAGGTTGTCGCTCAACTGTGGAAGGCTTGGGCCGGCTTCTGTGACGCATACGTGGGAGCTTGTGATTATTGCTTCGCAGTACTTGTTTTACATACTGAAGCTCCTCCTTGAGATGGTCAGTGTCGCAGATGCCATGTGCTCTCTGTAACAAAGATTTGCCTACGGTAGCCAACTGACATGGATGGTGATGGGAGTTACCATTGAGATATTTATCTGTATGGGTGGGTTTCCTATACACTGTATGACTTAGGGAGTTGTCAGGATTCCTGATGACTAAAACATCAAGAAAAGCTAAGCATTTATTGACCTCAGGCTCCATTGTAAATTGAATTTTGTTATGTAAAGAGTTTAGATGGTTAAGAAATGCAGAAACTTTATTACTGGGGAGGATGGTAAAAGTATCATCTACGTACCGTTTATAGATCTTCGGCATAGCCACAGCTGTGGAAAGAGCTCTCTCCTCGAAGTCCTCCATGAAAATATCGGCAACAACGGGGGAGACTGGAGAGCCCATAGCTACACCATCAATCTGTATGTAGAACTTATTTTCCCAGAATAGATAGCCAGATGTTAGGCAATGTTCCAGTAATTCTGCATATTCCATGGGAAGGTCATTCTCACTAAGTCTTTTCTTGACAATTTCAATGCAATCATGTACAGGTAGGCTGGTGAATAACGACTGTACATCAAAGCTGACCATAACTTCATCATCAGTCAGTTGTAGATTTTTCATTTGACTGACAAAGTGGTAAGAATCCTTGACATGCGCACTAGTTTGACCGCGAAGTGGAGACAGTATCTTAGCAAGGTGTTGAGCTAGTTTGTATGTTGGTGAGTCAATTTGGCTTACGATTGGGCGCAAAGGAACGTCTGTCTTGTGTATTTTTGGTAATCCATACAGTTTTGGTGGTTTCACACACGAAGGTACCAGTGCCGTGACGTCTAACCCAAGAGTATCGGAGTATTTACAAATTATTTCCTTAGTTTTTGTTACCATTTTAGCTGTTGGATCGCTTTTTACTGGTTTATATGTGCTTTCGTCCGACAAAAGTTCTTTTATTTTTAGGTTATAATCCGACGTATCCATGATTACAGTGGAATTACCTTTATCTGCTCGAATAATGGTTATGTCTTGGTTCTTGCGTAGGTTGGTAAGTTCAAGATATTGTTCACGAGGTAGATTCGGTGTGGGCGCTTTACTTCGACGCAAAACAGCAGAGATATCTTGGCGTAACGCTTCCAAATCTTCCTTTTTTATACTGTTTTTGGCAAGACAATGTTCCACAGAGCAGATTATCTCTTCAAAAGGCACTGATCTTGGGGAAACCGCGTAGTTCAATCCATTTTCGAGGGCCTGAAGGGCGACCGGATTTATAGTTTGTTGCGATAGATTTATGACACTATCAGCTGTTTTTGACGGTCGCGAGGTTACGCTTCGTTCCAAATTTGGCAATTGCTTTGTTGCAAGTTTTTCATATTTTATGATTTTACGCTTTTTGAACTCGTCATATTTAGCGGCAGCGCGATTATTAGTTGTTTGCATGCATTTTTGGAAATCCGATGCTGATAGTGCTTTTTCTAACTGAATGGATTGAATCTCAATGGTTTGGTTGATTTTGTAAATATCAAAACGATGTTGGCGTATGCTTCGACATAATAATTTCTTACTTGTTTGACGGAGTATGTCGGCGCTTCCAGTAATGTCCTTTTTTGGGGATATTCTCACGCACACTGGTATGATATTATTATCCCTACATCGCTTGAGGAAGTTAAGCGATGTTAGGAGTCTCACGCGCTTGATCTTGAAGTACTCCCACTGTCTTATTTCAGTTGCTGTTTTCGGCCCGTATACCGTAACATAATGTTGTCTTAGGTTTTCGCGATTGTTACACATAGTAATTAAACAACTTTAAACGGTTTAAATCGCGTATATTTGTCATTATTTTTTTTTTTTTTTTTTGTCCCGACGTTTCAAACACTTTGCAGTGATCGTGGTCACGGGGTGACTAATTGGTTTTATTTGTCACATGAGTTATTAAGAAATTATTTGGTCTACCGTCAGAAATTTTTATATTAATCATAACGTTCCCTATTCACGCAGTATTCGCTCACGGTGTCCAGAGGTCTTGCAGATTTGTGTCGGCCATGAGATTTAATTAATTTAATAACAGGATCCCAAGCAGGTGGTACTTGCCAACCATCATCTCTATTGAAATTTGGGTACTTTTTGATTTCAATAGCCTCGCGTAACATTCTTGGCATAAACCGGGTCTCTCTGGCAAGGATTTGTGGGTTGTCGAACCGAATGTAGTGGTTGGGTTTGTCCTGGGCATGTTCACAAACCGCAGACTTGGTCGAGCGTCTGTTCTTCATGTCAGCAATGTGTTCTTTTACCCGGATACCAACGCTCCTCTTTGTTTGCCCAATGTATGACAGCCCACATTCACAATCAAGTTTGTAAACACCTGCATCTTGTAGGGGAATATTGCACTTAACAGGTCTTAAAAATTGGTTGATCTTCTTGTGCGGCTTGAAGTAAGTTTTTATTGAAGCTCGTCTTAAGATATTACCAATTTTGTCCGTGACACTCTTGATGTAAGGTAAGATGGCAGGTTGTCGCTCAACTGTGGAAGGCTTGGGCCGGCTTCTGTGACGCATACGTGGGAGCTTGTGATTATTGCTTCGCAGTACTTGTTTTACATACTGAAGCTCCTCCTTGAGATGGTCAGTGTCGCAGATGCCATGTGCTCTCTGTAACAAAGATTTGCCTACGGTAGCCAACTGACATGGATGGTGATGGGAGTTACCATTGAGATATTTATCTGTATGGGTGGGTTTCCTATACACTGTATGACTTAGGGAGTTGTCAGGATTCCTGATGACTAAAACACAGTTGAGCGACAACCTGCCATCTTACCTTACATCAAGAGTGTCACGGACAAAATTGGTAATATCTTAAGACGAGCTTCAATAAAAACTTACTTCAAGCCGCACAAGAAGATCAACCAATTTTTAAGACCTGTTAAGTGCAATATTCCCCTACAAGATGCAGGTGTTTACAAACTTGATTGTGAATGTGGGCTGTCATACATTGGGCAAACAAAGAGGAGCGTTGGTATCCGGGTAAAAGAACACATTGCTGACATGAAGAACAGACGCTCGACCAAGTCTGCGGTTTGTGAACATGCCCAGGACAAACCCAACCACTACATTCGGTTCGACAACCCACAAATCCTTGCCAGAGAGACCCGGTTTATGCCAAGAATGTTACGCGAGGCTATTGAAATCAAAAAGTACCCAAATTTCAATAGAGATGATGGTTGGCAAGTACCACCTGCTTGGGATCCTGTTATTAAATTAATTAAATCTCATGGCCGACACAAATCTGCAAGACCTCTGGACACCGTGAGCGAATACTGCGTGAATAGGGAACGTTATGATTAATATAAAAATTTCTGACGGTAGACCAAATAATTTCTTAATAACTCATGTGACAAATAAAACCAATTAGTCACCCCGTGACCACGATCACTGCAAAGTGTTTGAAACGTCGGGACAAAAATAATGACAAATATACGCGATTTAAACCGTTTAAAGTTGTTTAATTACTATGTGTAACAATCGCGAAAACCTAAGACAACATTATGTTACGGTATACGGGCCGAAAACAGCAACTGAAATAAGACAGTGGGAGTACTTCAAGATCAAGCGCGTGAGACTCCTAACATCGCTTAACTTCCTCAAGCGATGTAGGGATAATAATATCATACCAGTGTGCGTGAGAATATCCCCAAAAAAGGACATTACTGGAAGCGCCGACATACTCCGTCAAACAAGTAAGAAATTATTATGTCGAAGCATACGCCAACATCGTTTTGATATTTACAAAATCAACCAAACCATTGAGATTCAATCCATTCAGTTAGAAAAAGCACTATCAGCATCGGATTTCCAAAAATGCATGCAAACAACTAATAATCGCGCTGCCGCTAAATATGACGAGTTCAAAAAGCGTAAAATCATAAAATATGAAAAACTTGCAACAAAGCAATTGCCAAATTTGGAACGAAGCGTAACCTCGCGACCGTCAAAAACAGCTGATAGTGTCATAAATCTATCGCAACAAACTATAAATCCGGTCGCCCTTCAGGCCCTCGAAAATGGATTGAACTACGCGGTTTCCCCAAGATCAGTGCCTTTTGAAGAGATAATCTGCTCTGTGGAACATTGTCTTGCCAAAAACAGTATAAAAAAGGAAGATTTGGAAGCGTTACGCCAAGATATCTCTGCTGTTTTGCGTCGAAGTAAAGCGCCCACACCGAATCTACCTCGTGAACAATATCTTGAACTTACCAACCTACGCAAGAACCAAGACATAACCATTATTCGAGCAGATAAAGGTAATTCCACTGTAATCATGGATACGTCGGATTATAACCTAAAAATAAAAGAACTTTTGTCGGACGAAAGCACATATAAACCAGTAAAAAGCGATCCAACAGCTAAAATGGTAACAAAAACTAAGGAAATAATTTGTAAATACTCCGATACTCTTGGGTTAGACGTCACGGCACTGGTACCTTCGTGTGTGAAACCACCAAAACTGTATGGATTACCAAAAATACACAAGACAGACGTTCCTTTGCGCCCAATCGTAAGCCAAATTGACTCACCAACATACAAACTAGCTCAACACCTTGCTAAGATACTGTCTCCACTTCGCGGTCAAACTAGTGCGCATGTCAAGGATTCTTACCACTTTGTCAGTCAAATGAAAAATCTACAACTGACTGATGATGAAGTTATGGTCAGCTTTGATGTACAGTCGTTATTCACCAGCCTACCTGTACATGATTGCATTGAAATTGTCAAGAAAAGACTTAGTGAGAATGACCTTCCCATGGAATATGCAGAATTACTGGAACATTGCCTAACATCTGGCTATCTATTCTGGGAAAATAAGTTCTACATACAGATTGATGGTGTAGCTATGGGCTCTCCAGTCTCCCCCGTTGTTGCCGATATTTTCATGGAGGACTTCGAGGAGAGAGCTCTTTCCACAGCTGTGGCTATGCCGAAGATCTATAAACGGTACGTAGATGATACTTTTACCATCCTCCCCAGTAATAAAGTTTCTGCATTTCTTAACCATCTAAACTCTTTACATAACAAAATTCAATTTACAATGGAGCCTGAGGTCAATAAATGCTTAGCTTTTCTTGATGTTTTAGTCATCAGGAATCCTGACAACTCCCTAAGTCATACAGTGTATAGGAAACCCACCCATACAGATAAATATCTCAATGGTAACTCCCATCACCATCCATGTCAGTTGGCTACCGTAGGCAAATCTTTGTTACAGAGAGCACATGGCATCTGCGACACTGACCATCTCAAGGAGGAGCTTCAGTATGTAAAACAAGTACTGCGAAGCAATAATCACAAGCTCCCACGTATGCGTCACAGAAGCCGGCCCAAGCCTTCCACAGTTGAGCGACAACCTGCCATCTTACCTTACATCAAGAGTGTCACGGACAAAATTGGTAATATCTTAAGACGAGCTTCAATAAAAACTTACTTCAAGCCGCACAAGAAGATCAACCAATTTTTAAGACCTGTTAAGTGCAATATTCCCCTACAAGATGCAGGTGTTTACAAACTTGATTGTGAATGTGGGCTGTCATACATTGGGCAAACAAAGAGGAGCGTTGGTATCCGGGTAAAAGAACACATTGCTGACATGAAGAACAGACGCTCGACCAAGTCTGCGGTTTGTGAACATGCCCAGGACAAACCCAACCACTACATTCGGTTCGACAACCCACAAATCCTTGCCAGAGAGACCCGGTTTATGCCAAGAATGTTACGCGAGGCTATTGAAATCAAAAAGTACCCAAATTTCAATAGAGATGATGGTTGGCAAGTACCACCTGCTTGGGATCCTGTTATTAAATTAATTAAATCTCATGGCCGACACAAATCTGCAAGACCTCTGGACACCGTGAGCGAATACTGCGTGAATAGGGAACGTTATGATTAATATAAAAATTTCTGACGGTAGACCAAATAATTTCTTAATAACTCATGTGACAAATAAAACCAATTAGTCACCCCGTGACCACGATCACTGCAAAGTGTTTGAAACGTCGGGACAAAAATAATGACAAATATACGCGATTTAAACCGTTTAAAGTTGTTTAATTACTATGTGTAACAATCGCGAAAACCTAAGACAACATAATAAAAATCTCTTTCAATTTTCTATTTGTCAGTACGTCTCTAAGTTTTGGCAGCGACATCCTATTCTACAAAATGTCAGGGTCCAGTGGAACCCTTGTAGGAGGACTTGAGAACTATAGACGTTGACCGAGAGTGTTATTATGTATACTCATTATGGGTTGGTTTTATCTTTTGTTAAATTTCGGCACATCCCTAAGTCATCTAAACAATATTAATGTGTCGCGCAGTTCCTCTTCTTATCTTAAGACGAATCTTCAGCTTTGACATAGTATTTTATTATTTCCTTATAGCCTATCTCTTCTACATCTAACATTACCTAAGTACTTATTTACTTAACACATATCTTCAAGCTTCTTCGGTTTCAATAATATGTTGTTATTTAAGCAAATGAAACGAATCTCTGCTCGAGTTGTATTGTGTGTTCGTTTGGTATTAATTTATTGCATAAACCCACCCCTTATCATTGTATTTTGTGTTGATCTAGTTTTCTAGATGCTAGTTTTAAGAAATGTATTCTAAGGACATCAAATTTAATGTCCTTATTCAGCACATTGAATTTGGATAATCATTAATTCAGTAATAAATCATTAATAGTGACTTACGTACATTCGTATTTTTTTTATGCTAATTGTGAAAATAGATTAGAATCTCATTTAACAAGTTATTTTTCATTTTATTTTTAGTTTTGCCTCCAGTGGTGCTCTGACGAACACCTGTTACATAACATTCGATATGACATAACAAAAACAGTCTCGTGTCATGGTATGTTTAGAAGCATTATACATTGTACTAGGTATATAGACTCAAGCACACTAAGTTTTAATCTTTCGTCAACGCTTTCTAGTGCAGCAATCACAAGTTTTATACCTAGTTGATTACGTAAATACTAGTCCAACTTTGTTCAAGTTATACGACCGACCCAGTTTTCCATTTATTATGATACCCATAATGAGTTAGTCCTTTTAATAGAATTCAATGTTATCTAGATGAAATTCCTGGTCGTGGTGTTCCCCTTCACATCTCCCAAGCGTCGGTTGACATACACCTTGAATCTCCTTCCCACGGTCCCATCCCTGTACTAGGTGGTGATACTCTCAAGACGCACAGTTACCTCATAAAAAGCAAGCAAACTAGAAATTTAAAAAAGCATAAATTATAATATTCTAAGTTTTATGTTGATGTAAATAACTATGCAATAAATAAGAACTACACGATTAATCTGTTTTCTTTGGTTTATGAGCAGAGGTTTAAGTTTCTATGTACAATAATGGCCGAGCATGTGACTAAAGTGGCATTTTATTGATGAACGCTATATGCTTGAAAATATGTGTTTTTTGAAGATAACGATGGGTAAGTACCACCTGTACTTTTTCTGAGCATGTGTTGTGTTTTTTTTTTATGTGCGCTTTGGCCAGTATAATTAAAGCTTTATGATATTTAGTTGTGTAATTATATGTGAAGGCAAAAGTTACTATTCAAGATGCCATAAGTCAATAGTATGTAGTTGTCATTAAAACAAATCGTAAAAACTTGTCTCGGTACCTTGCAGTGCATTTTAATTAGCTAAGGTAAAAAGTGTTGTGTTACAAAACCAGTTTATGTATTTGTACCTAAACGTGGACGTAACCACTTTAGCTCTCTCTTGGTTGTAAGGACAAAACTGTGTTCATGAACTTATCAGAGCCCATATTATCGTGTTAAAATAAGCAACATTATCATGCAAAATTCTAAGGTAATAAAAACACACAACGAATATAAGTTGTACCTTATAAGACTGAAGTATACTAAAATGATATTGTTTATTTTCCGACCATGTTGTATCTTATAGAACTTTTGCCTTGACGAGAATTGAAAAACAATTAATTTAATCAATCAACGTGATTTGTTTGTGCTACAAAAACTCGCGTTTTTTATCCTGTATAAATCAAATCAAAATTCGTTTATGGCCACACAAAAAGAAAGTATATATATATATATATAGATAGAAACAACAATGACAAGCAATACACCAAAAATCTTAAAAATAATTCGTAACTAACATAAAGAGAAAAGAAAAATACGATATATGATATAAACAAATATTGTGGGCAAAAGGAGAAAACTAAATAACTGTTGTTACGACCCGATCGAGTACCTGAATACACAATTGCGTGTATGAAAAAGAGCTGTTAGTGTTGATCAACAATATAACGCGCACCAGCTGTGGAAGGTTGCCGTAAATTTTGTTATAGACAATATTTGTTATGGTCAGTGACTTAGCGTTTCTAAAGTTGCGTTCTAGTGTTGAAATAAAAAATATTCGGCCAAGTAATTTAGAAAAAAACTAAAAACTTACCGGATTCCATGCCGGTAAGTTGTCAATAGTATGATTACAACAAATTTTAATTTCATACATCAATATATATTATAGTATTAGGTTCTCATTAAGATGATATAATTCTATTAGTGACAAAAAAACATTAAAAAGATTTACCTGGTCTTAGTTTTATTGAATAATATTTCAAAACAGCTTCACTTCAGATATTATTAAACCTACAAATTCAACACCAATTAAAAAGTTTTCAAAAGAAACGTTAAATAAAATATTAATCCACAATATATTTTTTATTACTATTAATTAATTATCTTCTGAGGAGGAGTTTTCTCTAACAGAGACCAAAAATTAAATCAAATGAGCCGGGTCTTTATAGATAAAACCATTGATAGCTTTAATATTATTATATATATCTGAAATGCACAAATATAGTCCTTTGATATTGGACTTAAATTTTGCCCGTTGAAGATAGCAACGCCCGGTCCAATTTACACCTTTTTATTTAGGTTATATGAGGCTATAATTAGGAAGATATGAAGAAAAAAATATAAAGACGGCTAAAGGCCTAACTTGTCACTAAAACTTTTCAAAGCTCATACAAAAATGTGTAAATCTGGTTGATATTCATTTGTTTTTCGGTTCTCTTCCAAAATGTACCTTTTATAACAGCGAGTACTAATTATACCTTTTATCCACGTGCGAGTTGAATTCTAGGAAATCAGCTAGTTTCCTACTGTTAGCTTATCATACGACTTCCTTTTGGACTGGATTGTTGACGTCCGGAATTTGAACTCGCGCGTTGGATGTGTATAACTCGACACTTGCTATTGCCTTTGTTAGGGTGTGAGTATGAGTGTTGGTTTGTTAACTTGGATGGTGATCGGTTGTACAGAGCATAGCGGCGTAGCGGGCGGAGTGCGGTGCGACGACTCAGTGTCGGCGCTGGGTTCCCGACGGTCGCTGGCAGACACCAGCGTCACCAGCACCGCGGACCTGAGCGTGTTCTCGAGCGGCCGGTCCCACGCGCCCGACAACTCGCTCGACGATCACAGCAACGTCTCCGACGACGGCACTGGGTCAGATGGGTGAGATGTTTTTGGTAGAAGCGGCGACATCTCGTTTGGTTGGTTGCTGCCTCTTGCTCCTCCAGCACGAGGTTACTACCAGTAGGAGAACGAAGAATATTCTTAAAACTCTCACCTCGGCCTCCTACTGAGTAAAGTAGCAGATAATGTTGAGCTCCTAAATGGCCCAAGCTTGAATTAATAAATTGTTTAAGGGTATCTACCATATTCACCTCGATAAAATAACTTCGGCCCAATGAATTTTATAGAATTAAAAACTATAACCCTAAAAGCCAAAGTTCAAAAATATATGTCGAAACATGAATTATTTACTTTCTTTTAGTGACACATTGTTTAATAATAGTGATTCATAATATTGTTTACATTGTAAACCAAACAAGATGTCTGAAAATGTCCGCACTAGGCATGTTGCATGTTAAGCTAACTGCTCTTACTCGTAATCACAACATTAATGAAGATATGATTCCCTGCGAAAATAGAATGTTGCAACTGACTGAGTAAGACAGAATTACCCAGTATTTAGTCATGTGTGCCTAACCATATATTTTAGACTTAGTCACTCTGAGGTCTAAATAATATGGTTAAGCTTTGTTTATTGTAAGTGCTTAGTCAAAATATGGGCTGTCGCGAAGTCGCGTGATAACGTTCCGTGACAACGTTTCGTGATCTAACACTCAGATTATCCATCTGCGCGGGGCGGTCCTCTCTGCCTGAAGCTGGTGATAGACGGCGCGGGCTAGCGCGAGCCGGACGACGGACGACGCGTCGTCCGCCATATCACGCGCCGACTAGCACCCCGGCGCGGCTCGCGGCGCGCGTCCGCCGTCCGCGTCCGCACGATCTATCGTGAGTCGGTTTTTCGACACGAACCAAAGGCGCGCGCGCGGCCTGCGGCGCGGCTCGCGCTAGCACGGCCGTGTATCACCACAGGCTCGTGTCCGCGCTAAGACGAGCCGAGCCTACACGGACGGCAATCTGTCGTCCGTGGAGGCTCGGCTCGCGTTAGCCCGCGCCGTCTATCACCAGCTTTAGAACTTTTTTGCTTCGCTGCGCCGAGATAGCGAAGAAACTAAAGCGTTGCATATGTGAAAATATATCTAATCTTGACCAAATGTAGTAATAATTGTGATTGTTATTCGGTGTTCATACTTTCGGAATTTTTGGTATACATTTTTTTTTGGTAGGTACACATTTTAAATATTTTCGGTTGTAAATTGGTATTTTGTAAAAATAAATTCGCTTAAAGCTGTTTTTACAAGGTGACAAAAATACGTGTTAGGTTTTTAAAATTATATAGTAACATAAAATAAACTTAATAAAAACAGAATGAGATTATGTATAACTTTGCACCTGAACTAGTAGCGCGTTGCGGGACTTGTGAAGTGACTTCTGCCGGGTTCATATAACCAACCATCCGCTCTTAACCGCTAGTTGTGTTTGTAATTGCCACAGCAATACCATGATTATCTGTTATTTCAATTAGGTACCAGAAGTAATTTCTAGAATCACTTTCAAAATACGCCAGGTCGAAAAACATCCCGATCGTTAGTAAAACGATCCGTTTTGATGTTGTGTAATCGGCCATAAAACACTCTCTCCGGCACCGTTGAAATATCAAAATAACCGATCCCGACGTCTAGCTTCTACATCCCGTAATATTTCAAGAAAATTGAGCTAATCAAGTTAAAAATAATTGTCTTCGTTGTATGATAGCAGAGGTAAAGTAGTCACGGTCACAGTATTGCATTTAGCTGCTAATGTACTTGATTTGTAAATTGCTAATTGCTATTTATGATTATGTGTGAACGTGTATAATTAATTAGATGACGAATTAAAATATCATTCCCAAAAAATATTGAATATAAAGACTAATGTAGTGAGAAAAGACTTCACCAAAATATACAAAGTCAACTGCTGGAACTGCGAATTAGTTGAAAGCCGGACAAATATCGGTATGCTGCATGAGGTAACCGTGCATGAAGTGAGAAAAGCCATGCAAGGTATGGAAAATGGGAACGCAGTTGAACCAATTGATATATCTGTTGAAACAAAAAAGTTTTTGGAAGCGTATTTAGAGGTTAATAATTTCGGCTTTTCCAATTATCCCACCCAGCCTTCCCATCTAGGCCGGAAATTTGGATTTCTTTTTCCATGATTCCATCACAAGGTGATACATGAAATAAACATTTAGAATCTTCCCCCCCCTGGACCAAAACTTAATTTAATATGTCATGCACACAAAATAAGATAATTTAATACAACTTATGCCAGTGTTCTAAGATGCAAAAGATTTTAACAGAAGAATACATTTGTGCCTATCCCACTTGATGTGAGATAAGGAATATGAAGATGAAATGTGACAGCTGTCAAAGAGACAATTGATGTCATATTTATCTATTTCTATAGTTTTGATTACAGCTGTCAAATGTGCATGAAATATTAAATTAATTATTGTTCCAAGAGTTAAGATTCTAAATGTTTATTCCACTCATCCACCTATGGCGAAAAAAAATCTACTGATTCAGAACAGCTGCTTCCACTTAACAACCTGGATGCGAATAGAGGAAAAGAAAAACACTCTTCCCTCCTCGGTGGGATAAGTTGAATAGCCGAATAATTTTATATTTCATTAAGTGAATTCACGAGGAGGCGATCGCGGATCAATCGTGTAACAGTTGGTTAGTGCCATTAATCTTCACAACCAAGTGTTGTAAATCGACATCTTTCAGTCAAAAATGGACGCCCCTTAACTAAAATTAATTATTTAAGTAGGTGTGTTTATAGCGATTTTACTGTGAACTCACACACGTACGCAGATCGCACAAACACCACGATGACTGAAAAAAACCAACGATATTAGCGATTAGCGGTTGCGTGTGTTGCGTATATAAACTATTTTGTATGGACGAATAGGGGCGTCCTGGTTCATCGGGAAGCCAGTCCAGCAACCAGCAGTACCGAGGCCATGTACTGTTTATTGAGGTTCATCATCAGCTGGAAGCCGTCCAGTGTTGAAGGCCTCCCCCATAGAACGCCACAAAGAATGGCTATTAGCTGCTTGTGACCATTGGCTACCCGTGACTTTTACGATGTCGTCAGTCCATCTAGTGTGGGGCCTACCAACTATACGCCTTATTGAGGTTGCGCAAGAGTGTTTTTTTTAACCCAAAATCAATAACCTCTGACAAAGATAGGCCACTCTTGCGCTGACCCTCAGTTTTCTTTGTTCATTCGCATTTTATGTAGTTATATTTTTGCGACGAAGCACAGGTTAACTGAATATAGATTATTATAGTATATAATTTTCAGCGGAAGTATTTTACAGGTACATATGTAAATAAGGCAACTACTTTAAACGAAAGTTTGTATTTTATAATAATTTTAGAAACGCGCGTACATTTTCTTATTTGAGATGTTTACATTCCAGTTCCGGCATATGTGGTCTGAGCATACAGCGGGCGCCATCGACTGCGCATTCTACTCCGCGCGCCACGCCGCACCCTCCTTCAGTATCTCCTCTCTCTGATGATGTGGTTCGCATCCACGTTACCTACAATCCGCTAGCGGCCAGCCCTTCGCACCTCCACCCAATAACAACAAACAAGTACAAGTACACTGAAGATCACCACCACAAGCCCTCAACACTAGCACTCGGCTTCTACGCAACTAACGGAACCAATCTTCCATCTGACAACCGAATCAGAATTCAGGTGCCATCTGAAGAACTGTTGACCCCAGTAGTGGACTCTGGTAGGATCATTACGCAACGGTACATTGAATCTCACTCAGATATCTACGATCTAAAATAATGAAACTGCTATGTGCAATCATCAAATGCCGCGGTCGCAAATGCCGCCCAGTCCTAACAGTAGATCTACTATGTTAATGTCTACGTATGTTGTACACGATTACCGATACTAGTACATAGTATATTTAATTGTACTGCCGTCACTTTACCTTCCTATGAGATTATATGTATGTATGTGAAAAGTCAAAATTGTAAGAATGGCTCGTGAATTCGTTTCTCGTTAAGGTGGCCATAGACGAACAACCCATAGCACAATATTCCACGGTATCACTCCAAATAATGCCAAATACTTTACCGTGTGTGGGAAACCTTTACGTGGATTGGATGGAGTGACAGAAAAAAAAATTATGGATTGACCAAAAAAAACCCTTGCTATTCCACGTCACGCGCGCAAGCCTTATCATTGCAGTAGATACATATTTCGATATAATGCACTGTGCTATCCTTTTGCTGTTTTCCGACGAGAGAGAAGGTTATAGTGTTATGGCCTCATTTCGTAATGACTTCTGCCAAAGAGTTCGTATTGGAAGCAACAGATAAAATTAAAATATAGAATAACTTAACCTGCTTAGTTTGAAATATGGTAACATCCATACGTAAATATTTAATACAATCACCTTGACAGAGCTTTTTACTATATTAACACTCTTGTTCACCGAAGGTTAACAAGTACTACCAGAAGCAAATAAATCGAAGTAAAAATCTTTACAGTTGGTAGCTGCCTCTATAAAAATGGATTGCTCGTTAATGGCCTCCTTTGGTGGTGTTCCGTTCGTTAATTTGCTTTTGCACTGACGTATGTGTGTCTTGAGAATTATTAGGAACAATGTTTGTCTTATTTTCATTACAAATTAGAGCAATATTAATAAAAATAGTGTTTAACCGTGCTTTAGGTACGTTTGTTGTTAAATTATGACATTTAAAACGGCTGATAATAATAGGGTTGAAATGTAAACGCACTATTGCTACCTCAATTTGACAATTATTGTAAGCAATATTCAAAATATTATACACTTCTTTAATTAAAACACACCTTAGAAATGTGTTATATACAAATATTTGTCTTGATGGATTGTGTTGTTTAAATTAGATTCCTTCCATCAGTAAAAATCCGTAAATATCTTTATATAAATAGCATTGTTTTGAAACGCCATTTATATACATTTATTTTTAATTTTTCAATAGGGAAATAGTAGTGTTACCAGAATAGGTATTTACGTTATACTATCTAAAAAACAAAAGTGAGAACATTAAAAGCAATACTTATAATAAAATTAAGAAGGTACCTGTTACTATTTCTACAATAGAAAGCTAGGTTTTGAAGTGATAAATAAAAAGTATATTTATTACCAAATAGACTGTTCATTAATTAGTAAAATTTAAAAGATTAAATAGCGTCATAGGAACTCAATACATTTGTTATGATATCATAGCTCCGAATTGGCAAAATATTTTTAATTCTTACTATAGTAACAGTACTTACATAAAATTAATGAAAGCTATTAAGACACAGACGTATTTGACAGGAAGTTTAATATTTTATGGTACATTTTGTACGCAAGATTCGATCAATTTTCGGTACATTACATAATAAATATATTTATTTAATCTCATTCGGTAATATTCTAATAATGAAATGAAATACAGACTTTTATTGGCATATTTTATTTACATACTTCTTTAAGCAATATTAAAAAATAAATTAAAGCATTATTCTCCTAACAGAACAATGCCTTAAAAAAAATTTTTAATTATTAAAGTACAATGTGTCCCGACCAAGGAGGTTTCAATTCAATTTAAGTACACATTATCTGTGGTGAGCGTGTTGCGTGCGCAACGCGCTGGTGCCGAGCCAATAGACCAATAACACTAACAGACTTCTTTCTTTTGCCAGAAAAATCAACAAAAGCGTATAGCCATGAGATTCATAAAAGTAGTGTATGCAACTGCATATAATTAGGTATTAAAACACTCGTGCAATCTAATTTGGAACTACACTCATGTTTTAATACCCTCTATTATATGACAGTTGCATAAACTACTATTAAAAAATATATGTAAAACAGCATGCATTTTTATAAATTAACGTAGGTATTGTTCAATATTTAAGGAAATATGTACATAAGGGTTCAAATAACTTTTCAAGATATAGTGAGCAATATTCTTTTAAAATCGTGAATTTCACGATCGTGTACAATATTTACCGAACCTAGCTACAAAAGCGTAAAAACTGTTACATTTTTTATATCTCGCCGATAGCTATAACGGTACATTTTAGTCCATAACATGACAAAGACCGCTTTGTTGACTTCTATTACGGTCAATATATATTTTCTCCAAGAATATAAGGATTTATCATACGCTTTGTTAGGTTTGCGTGATAATCCTTACAGCTTGAAATTTGTCTCGAATACATAAGTTGCTCCTAAGAAATATTTTTCTTATAGTCATGTAACTATTGTATTCTGTAATTTAAACGCGAAGATCTTAATTAAATTAGATCTTTGGTGACAGTAGTATACATTAAAGAATCTCGGCTGTCTTCAAAAAAAAAAACATGTAGTACCGTGCTATGTTCAAATAAAAGCTAAATTTTATCGCGCAATACATTGTAGAGAATCGGTTAAGCTAGTAATAAAGATTACCAATAAAATAAATAAATTTCCTAGCGCTGCACTATGGTACTAATTGATACGACAAAATTATAATTGGTTTAACTTATAATTTTATCGTGTTGTCCTTGTTACCCAAGGCGCACATGCGTATTTTACACTATTTAGGTTTCAGTTTCTGTAGAAATCCGTCAATTACACGTAGAAACTGTTGTTTAATCAATCAAGTCATCTATGTGCAAATAAGCGTATTGACAGTAAGATGTATTATAATAAAAAGAAACAATCGTTTCGTAATGTCAGTGAGAAATTGCAATAATGTCAGTGAAACTGCCTGGTTAATAAATTTAATAGCTAAGGTGGAATGTGTATTAAAATATATAATGTTATAGTCATTGTAAATATAAAATTAGGTATGATCAAAATTGAAAGTATGCACTCAGACTTCATTCAATATGGTGTTATATCAACAACTTTGATCTAGCTTCAAGGTTAAATTTGTGATTACATGTATTTATAGAAATATGCATTATTGTACAACTAGATATGCTGACGGTACCGAATAAGAAGTCTCTAAATGGATTTTTTATACAAGTAATCACTGATCACTGTTAGTATTATGCTGGTTGTAGTTGAAATTATTTTCGTATGTTTGTTTATAATTTTCATACCATATTTGCCTAGCAATGCAACTACGTAGTCTGTATGTATAAAGTATGCACTTTTATGGGTTATTCATTATTATAGTGACCTCTTTAGAAATGAAACTAGTTAAGTCGGTGTTTTCATTAATTTTGTCTGTTTTTTAAATTCGCATCGAACAAAGCAAACCTGATAATCAGGATACTAATTAATTAAAAAAATAACGAACTTAATAACAATTATAAGCAGCGTAAATAACGATTGTATAACACAATATTTTATATAGGTATTATATAATATTGTTACGAGCTGGGGGTTCGGGATAAATAATGCAATACGTTTTCGACACACTGACACCTTTATTCCACAGTCACTTCCAACAACACTATAACACTAAACTGTTCGCAGTTCACAGAACAAACTATTAACTATTCACAAACTTCACTGTACTTCACTATTCGCGCTTGGAGCACTTGGTCCACAGATAATCGCACTGTAGCTTGTTTCGAACTCAAAGTAAGACTGACTCAGGTCGGCCCGGACTCGACCCTATTTATACTCAAAATTCACATTTTCCAGAATGTTCACTAATAGTCTAGATAGACAAACAATAAGGGCCATAAATGAACCTTTTAACGTAAACAACTTTTGAATGGAATTCCACGGACTAACTACTACTTATACTGTGGTTGTTTACTAGTTGCCTGAGAACAACGGCGACCCTTTTTTTATAACCTTTTGTGTGAAGAGTAGGTACATTCTTGATTTCTTTTACTTGTTTACTGACGTTAGATTATTCTACATTGTTCCAGCCCTTGCGCCGTAACAATATATTTTACTATTATCTTTACTTTATCGTAATGGCATTGTCTAAGCTTTTCATAAGCATTAGGTTATTCGCTTTGCTTAATGCAAAGGTTTCAATGTTGGGAATAATTTTATTGTTGTGGTTTGCGTTTTTTGAATATTTTACGGCATATAGCAGTTATCCGAGCCTAGATGGATATTTTTGAAACCGTCGCAAACCATGCTCATTTTTTATTAATTCCTGATTTCTCCGCAATATTCTTCTAGGATGAAAATAGGGGTTTAATTAATTTGTTTCCGCTTGGCTGCTACTGCCCTGGTTAAATAAGTATGTGGGCATTATGTACACGTATTATTCACAGTACGCGAAATTATGACACATGAAACGTTACAAAAAACCTTCATATAGGACATGATTATCGAAATATAGGATATTATGTAGTTAATGCTCATACTAGCGCAATTGGCTTATTTTGATGGGTGCGAGAAGATCGCTACGCTACAACCATCTCGTTCTGGTACCGTTTTCCGCACATTTATCAGAAATCCTAGAAAACCAGATATATAGCTGAAAAAGAGATATTTTCGATAGACCTTGATATTTTTTAATGTACTCATTTAATAGTTAAATTAATTGATTAGTTTGACATACAAAGTAATCGCAGGTACCTTAATGTTACCTACTTTTTTATATGTGGTAATCATATGCCTAACATCATGCCTGTTTTCCGTAACGTCGTGTGCATACATCAACTGACCAATTATGTAACATGTTACTAACACATTCTGATTGAAATCATAGAAAAAAGGTGGTTACGTAATTACGTTTATTGGTTTAGATTACTTATTAAATATGTAATAAATAGCCTGTTGCTAACCGATGGACTTAAACAGCTTTATTTAGTAAAAATGTGAATATGTAACCGCATAAACTATATTTTATTAATGATTGTTTTTAATTGTTTGTAAGAAATAAAATTATTGGTCCCTTTGTCCTAGCGCTATCTACCTACAATGCTAAATCATCGTGTAAAAGATTTTCTCTTCTTCTCACTCTCACAATATATGTATTATATATGAGACTAAAAACATATTCTATAATAAGGAACCAAAATTTCTATAGAACTTTTCAGAACATTATTTTCATCTTTTATACTCACCGCTCTTTAAATTATCTTTCTTATATGATCCAGTTCACGAGCTTTCTTGTTTCCTTCTATGGTCAAACATGTTCTCAGTGGGCAGCATATAAAATACAATTTGAGTAATAGCAAAAAGCAATTTTTATGCCATACTTTTAGCAAAGGATTTGTGGTCAATTTAACGGCATACTGGTATGCTAGGGGATGCTTGATACTTTTCAATTGGACGGCTGCAGCTTCCTTGCTGTTACTTGTGCAATACCGCGCACCTTCATTGCACAGGAGCATTGTATTACAATACTGTGCTCCTTGGTTTGAAGACAAGGAAATTTTATATGACCAAATTAAAAAATAATAACCACAAAATATATGTGCCATTTCCTAATTAAGAAAACATTTAGTAAGTTTGTTTAGTCTCTGTATAATAATCTGTTTAGTTTATAGTTTTTTTACATTTATTATGATATCTATTTAAATATGTAAAATATTCAGTGAACTTGGTTATTTAAGTTGTAATATTTCAAATTATTACAATGTTCTGATGATGCCTAACCTGTCACAATGAAATCATTAATTAAATCCAAGCTACTTTTTGCCCCTTTTGTAGTATGTCAATATGTATTATAATTATAGTTGTGTAGCTTGATACAATTTTTTTTTATTTCCTGTGGTACTACAGTAGTGGTAGTTTCACAACCAGTAGTAATTCAGTCGTGGTCAATATCTTATTATCAGTAACTAATTAAGAATCATGATCAATGAATCATAAAAAACTATGTTATTAAATTTCTCTTGATGAACACCGTAAATTTTCATGCATTGCTTGCATCTGACAATTATGAGAAATATACGAGTATATAATTAGCTAGCTAGCTTACAATTTAATTCTCATTTTAAAACATCTCGAGTGGGGTAGATTGATATTGAAAACTATTTTGCGTATGTTGCTGTGTTTTTGTTACCTGGCAGGAGTTGTAGTTACCCGTCGTCTGTCCAGAAGTCTAGGTTACAATGCGATATTGTTTTTCTGTATTTCACCAGCTCTTTGGATTTAAACAAGAGTTTCCAAGTTCTCTGTGATATAATCAATATCTGTCTAAACGAGGATTTGAAAAAAAGTTCTTTCTTTTTGCTAAGGAAAGCAGCCTTTTAGTTTCTTCTTCGCTAACTACCTAGTTGTAGATTTATTACGTGACATATAAATGATATCAGAAGAACAGACTCTAAAACAACGATTTAATTGTAGATTGACAACTAACAATATCAAAAGAATACAAATTAATTAATTACAATAACTACAACTTTTTTGTATATCTCTCAAGATAACTTAAAAATGTACAAAGTCCAATTTCTCGACATTCACGTGCTTCTTTTATTCAACTTATTACCTTACAATTTGACCTATTCTAGGTAACAAACACTTGGCGCCATCTAGGTGGAACTAACTTCACAATGGACTTTCCCATCGTAATAAGTGTTAGGTTACCAAAGCAGTCCGGGAATAAAACTTACGCCGTAAACGAAAATTGTTGGGCTATAAGAGATATAGGAAGTAGCGAAAGCTATTATTTCGCAATATAGTTCATTGCAGGAGTAATAATATACTAAATATTATTTGAGTACAGTCGACTAATTAACCATGCTTGATTTCCAGGCTAGTAATTTCTTAGTACATATTAATCTAGTACGTATAATACCTATATACTGCTAAAATAACTACATGCTACTCTAATAATGTTGGATTTGAACTAGAAGATGCATAAATCAACAATGATTGTCAAACATGTATTTCAGCATGATAGCACTGTATGGCGACTTTATATAGTACAAGTAGTTCTGTTTATGTATGCAATATATTTAATGTTTATTGTCCATCTGTGTGTTTACTGTGGCCTAGAATTGTATGTCTATTAATAAAGTCTGTAAGTATTTAAAAACCTGTGGATATTCATTATCTAATTGGCATTATTTATATTTGGTACAATAATAATATAGCCCAATGGGCTTATAATTAAAAAAAATATGTTGTACATTTACTTTGAGTGTAGTTAAGTTGTACTTTTTGTTTTTAATTTTTGACAATTGGATGAGTTATTCAACCATGCTTGTACAAGTATATTCTGAAAAATATAATGCATACATCAAATTTTAATTTTAACTTTAGCTGGTTTGTCAGAGAAGTCATTATGTATTCTGCATTTATATTTTTCTTTTGGGTCGTAGGATGGCGGTAACAGAACATGTCTGCCCAACTCCTTTCAAAGTAGGTAAAAATTCTAAGTAAAGTGCTAAAATCATTAGAATTGCAATCCTGGTTCAATTTAGAAGAAATGACTTACAATACGTCTATGGGGGTCTATTGGGATTCTTATATTATGCGTGGTGTTATCTATAGTGCTGGAGTAAAGTTCAGTCATTTGGACTTTGTAAGTCTACTACCCGTTGTAAGATACCGTACCGTGGCATTCAGCTTCAATTAAAATGTATTATCCTACAGACTCGTACTACTCGTACTGGTTAGAAATATAAAAATCTCTTTAAAATGGTAAATTAGTTGTAATATATTGTCAACGAGTCCATAAAGGTGTGTTTACACCAATTTTACTTTTTGTGTGAATATATGTTTCTACCTATCTAATCAGTACTTCAGTACTAATATTATAAATGCGAAAGTAAATCTGTCTGTCTGTCTGTTACGCTATCACGCCAAAACTACTGGACCGATTTGAATGAAATTTGATATGGAAATAGTTTGAGACCCGGGAAAAAACATAGGATAGTTTTTATCCAACTGCGCAAAAAGAGGTTAATGTTTTTGCGTGATAACCGACATACGCGTGGGTGGAGCCGCGCCCGTAAAGCTAGTTATACAACACGCACTTCGCTGTTACAAAGTAACAACTCTTGGTAATTATATAGCATATTACTTTTTAAATTCATAGTAGTCCGTCCACAGCATTTTCTGAGGTAGACTGAAATTGTTATAATTATTTTGATTAGGAAATATTATAGCATTGTTTTTTCAATGTGTATTTGTTAATATTACGCTAAATTGAATATTACAACATTTAATTAATTTAATTCGTGTAATGGGCTTTCAAATAACTTTAGTCGCGTCATAACATGTTAGTTTATTTATATTAATTTGACGATGGATTACTACATAGAGAATTTAAAGTCTGTGACAGTTAAGCATTCATTTATAAATATAAAATAAGTGTTTGTTGTAAATCTTAATTTTAAAAAAATATTATTTACTAAATTGGAAACTTGAAAAATGAAGATTTTTTCGATTATGCCTGTTGTGTGTAAATACGTCGATTCGCTGCTTTTACATTTTGTACAAGTTTAGGTATTAAGAATAGATTGCATAGTGAGTCAATTTAAGTGTACCTTTAGCAAAAGTATCTGAATTGTTTTATACATGTTTGTGTTCTTAATAGACACCGATCACAACATTATAAACTATGGAACCTAAGTTCTTACCATCTATGATATTAGAATACTTGCTATATTGTTTTGAGTTTATTCGGAAACTGTCATCGGACTTTCTAAAGGTTCCGGCGTTAAAAATTATTGTCTATCATCAATTCAGAATCATTTTTATGGAACAGGCCTGGCATAGTTTCCACTATAACCTAGATGTTTCATATTTGATTGGGTATCAATACTTCAGTAATGCATTGCATTCATACTATTGCATTTGAAACGTGTCATGTAAACCTATATATTAAGTTACGGTGTAAGAATTTAGCGTTAAGAAGTTTTTGGAATTTAAAGGATACATAAATGTGCATGCGTGTTATTATAGGGCGCTATAGGTCCAAACATGTACAGTTTTATCTGTTATTGATATGTAAGACATTGTTCAATACTTAACCTCTCTATAACATGCCTCGAACGTACAACCTTTTAATAACTCACGCTTCGTCCGTTTCTATGAAGTTGGAATACTGTATAGATAACATTACCGTGACACAGGTCTAATTAATGTTTAAACTCACCTAAAAGTATTTACGCAAATTCGTTTATAACTCGAATGCTAGTGCCGGTTCGGTTACATCGAATGTAAGAATAAATTGCTATTTGTTTAAGGCTCTCGCAAATCAACACGTTTGAAAGACAAGAAATACTGTGTTCAATAGATTTATTCGGACATATTGTCGTAGATACTACTCGAATTTGAAGTGGTAAGTGAGGCTCTTAACTTATCGCCTATAAGGTATCTGCGGCAACAAATACATACTTCCATGTTTCTTATTAGAATCTCAGTGAGAATAGTGCCTGCACGATATACTATAATAATCTAAATAGCTCACTATTAAACTTAAGATCTGTGTAAATATGTTTTTTATTTAACCAACGTTAGGAATTTTCAATATTAACACTACATTCACGTAGATAAGCATGATGTATGTAGCTTCTACAGTAGTTATAATTTATAGCCAATATTATAAGAGTTTGACATTAAATTTTATTACTATACAAATGTAGAGCGCCTCAATATAACATTAGGTATAAATGTTTTGAATTTCATGATTCTATTTTTTTTATAAGATAAGTATTTTTGTGGGTAGAAATAATGTACATCTATATAAGTAGATAAAATCTATTAAAAAGTATTTAAAGACAGTATGATATATTCTCCTTTTCACTCACGAAGGTGCGCTCCTCCACACTGTAAATTGTTGATGCGCATTTGTTTGAGTAGGCCTCGTTTACACCTCTAAGTGTGGGTGTTAATGCTAATGATACATACAGTAAAACAATAAAATATGATCGCTTGGGTAGTTAGTAGTAGTAGTTGCAACGACTCGTAAAATATGTAAGGTACCGCCTTCGTCAGTGAAAAATCTGTGATGTCCATACTGCAGTGATGTGGTGTCATGTAAACCTTGAGAAATTACTCAATAAAAGTGCTAGAATCTCAATAAACAAAATTAATATTACGATTGCATTCGTGTATCTTTAATTACTGTACGCGTCCATAATTAAACTAATGAAAACTGTAGGCATCCATTATTCGACTAATTATACATTTAAACGAATTATTATTTCATTGTTCCGCTGATATACATATAATGATTTAGGTTTATATTCTTATAATGATTTAGGTTTTTGCTCCGTCTCCCGAAAGTTATGCCTTTATTAAATTTTTAGTGTGGTTCCATACCCAAAGGGTAAAACGGAACCCTTTTTATGAGACACCACTGTCTTTCCGTCCGTATTTCACGAGTCTATACCTATAAAAAGAAAATCAGGAAAAATGTTGACAAAAGCGGAACGTTGGACTAGAAATTCGAGTTCTTAAATAACTTTTCACAGGGGCTATACATGAGAAATTAACCGAAAATAAAAACTTATTTGCACCCTAGTTAGCATGTGGTGTCTCATCACCTAGAGCCCATAAATTCATTATATATAAAAATAAATAAATAGGGTATTATAAAAGTTGCCACTTTTAGAGCATTTAATGACGGGGTCTGTCTCAAAAACTAAATTAGTGGTGAATATGGAATTTTAGATTTTTATATACCATATCCTCTTTCTAACCACCAAATACTAATAATGCTTATTTATAATTATATTATCTTTACTTTTTCTTTTCTTTCACCGGTTAATCCAATGTGGAACCCAAAATGTTAGATTTAAGTAAATAAAATAAAAATATATTATTACAATAATATATTAGACCCGAGTCTCATAGGCCAGTTTTTTTTATGAAATATAAATCATATTTTTGTAGGTTAGTTTCAAAACCCCTTATATCAGTATGAACTCTATAGTGCTATAGGGGGTTTTGCAACTAGGCTACACTCTGACGAGGCAAGTGACGGTGAAGTTATCTGTATTTAAACGCTTTATTTTCATCAGACCTACATACACCAGTTATTTATGAAAATAATTGAATAAATATACGCTACAAATAACATGTTCCACGTAGTTTCAGCGTCAGATATTTATTCTTTATTGGAGTACATTTAACTACTAGAGTAAAAATGTAAAATACGACTACTAAGTGGTCTTTAAATATATGAAAATTGCGTGTTGTTATATATAAGAGTGGCCCATGCGTGACAGATGCTGAGGCAACAATTTTTACGTAAAAAAATTACGTGAATGTTACCTAAACAAATAAGGCGTATTGGATTTCTTGATAATGTTTTACCACAATCTGTGGATTGCACCGTGTGCCTGTATTCACTAATGTTCTTCAAGTACTTCAAATACATAAAAACTTCCCTTGCATAGGTAGGTTTTATGTTGAATGTCCCTTAAGTTCTTCATGTCAACATGTTTGTATTATAGTTATGTATAAAAATACATTATGTGACCCTCTTAACATGTTTATACTTTGTCAAAGCTTTAGGAGACCCAAAGATTTTTGTATCCAATTTCCATTTTATATTTAAATGTATATAAGTGAGGTTTTAACCGTAATGAGTTTATCAAATGCCTTTTCTTCTGTTTTATTTAATTATTTATTTAATTTTAACAAATATATGTCTTCTGACTTTGTACATTTATGTATCGAGTACAGATCAGACAGATGAATAATTTTAATGTGACTCACTTATATCGATTATGTACCTACTGTTGAGTTTGTAAATATAATTTGATTTATTTTATGTAATTAAGTATTGACCGACATAATATGAACTATCAACAATGGTTTATGTATATTTCTGATAAATTTTATACCATCTTTCTAAATACCTATCAATTAATTGACAAGACGTTCTATTTAGCTAAGGAAATGAAAATGTGTTAGCTTATTATGTTATAATTATCTTTTGCCTTCACAAATCTAGAGCGCGTGCAAAGTTGAGTGGGTAGTTAAAATTAATGACGGTTGGGGAAATTAACCACTTGATTATATTATATTCCATAAAATAATGTAGGTAATATTTGACGACTGTTGTATTTCGTCTTTACCTCTCTGCATGTGACATAAAAGTACCTCTCTATATAAATGTCGAATGTATGTACCTACTTGTTATGTTAATGTATTGTGTACAATAAAGCATTCATCTATCATCTCGGAAATACCAAGATTAGATATTGATTGTAATAAATACTTACATAATTAAAATCTCAATTTGCGTTTTAATTGTACATGTCTGAATTATTTTTGTAGTTGAGTTGGTTTGCCGTCATGTCCTATGGAGCACTCTTTTTAAGAGGTGTCCCCCGGGCAAGTACCTTAATAAAGCGTATGTTTAAAATTATTCGTCACATAATTTACTGGCGAATTATCCTAGTGGAATATTTAAGGGATATGCTACCGGTCTCTTCGCGATCACCAACTTACGTACCTGTTATCTGAGGAGCACTGGGCCATGTGACAGGTACGCAACCCAGAGAAAAACTAGGAGTTTACAAATAATAAGCTATTTTCTTTTATCCGTAGAGGTACATCTTAATTGATATAAGTATATTTAAGTTGGCTGGACATTGTGCGTTTGTCTTTCGTCGGTGTGAAGGTAAGAAATTATACATATGGTAGGTATTCGTTTACATATTACTAATGTACCACTTAAACTACCCATCTGGGTGACCATATCAGATATCAGGATATCAGAGCAGTATCAAGTTGGTCGTTTAGTATTAAAATTTCCTAACTGACCACCTACTTGTTTTTTGGAATCCGAACCCAAAGAACAAACCGGAGACTCCACTGTCTTTCTGTCCGTTCTAATGTCACTTTTTATGCGTACAGCATCGTGGGAATCGACGCATTGGTAATGATTCTTGTTATCGTATCTCTGTGGTGTTAATGTTAAGAAATTATTAGAAAATAAATTTCCTGACTAAAATTAAAAAAGAATGATTAGTCAGGAAATTGATTTCGTAATATTCACACTGGTGTGAGAGAGCAGTGTGTAGGTATCAAAAACTACAATATGTATACGGTATTATGTTAGTGTTGTCTCTCCATTAGTTGGATATATTAATACATACAAGTTAAATGTATTCATAAAATAAAAACAAAGACTTAATAGGGCTTGTATATTTTTATTGCCGTAAGAAAAAAAACATTTCATTAAAATAATAAAATAGTATCATATAACTGATAATATTTAAAACAATCTTATGTTTTGCCTGATTGGTGTAAAATTATAAAATGTATCAATTTCAATAAAAAACTTTTATAGGTGTAGACTTAGGAACTATTTTGATTGTTTATATTATGCTGTAATATATGTGTATTGTAATACGCCATACATTATGCAGTATCAGAAGAAGCGATTCTAATACTCTTAAATGTGGTGAATGGGTAATAGGTATTTTTCTTTAGGTAGAAGATACTTGCGCAGTGAATTCGATTTTAAGTGTAGGTAGTTAGTGGGATTAAGAACAAGATTTATCTATTCACATATATACCTTCCTAGGACAAAATACGAGTATATAACATATATAATCATGCCTTTGTATCCATGAAGCGGGTGGGTGTAGAAAAGTATGCAAACCTCCGATTTAATATAGTTTTGGTCCCATGTATTAGGGGTCGATCTTGTCGCCTATTACCAGCAACAATTGCAGGAGCATAATACAACTGCACAATATTTTTTTTAAATTACATGCCATATATTCATCGCTTCAACTTAAACTGTAAGATTTATAATTTGTTGCATAATGACAAAGTTACTTAACAGACATAGTATATCTTATTTTAAAAATATTTTTTATTAAAAGGCCTCTTTGTTGTATTCCAGTTTATCTTCGATTAATAGCTCAGATGTTAGTACCTACTTAGATATAACATTAAAGGACACGTAGGTACAGATTATCATTGAAATTTTTGATTTATATTTATAATATGAAGAATTAGAACAGACTTTCTGTAGATCGTGATATATAACAATATAAATATATTTTCTCACATGTATAAAAAGCTTAGCTTACACTCACTAAATGCAATTGATTAATGTTAATTAAATTTTTGGGGTTTTCTTATACTTAGGTACTCTGTATCATTTATGTAAATAATACTTAACGCTGTTTGGATCAGATAAGGCTTTGTTCTTAAATCCAAACATTCTAGTAAGATCCCTAGAAATTTATTGCCTAGTTAAATTTGTAGGTTTTAGGTACCGATGTTTAACCTTACCTACTTCTATAAAGCCCACAAAATATTGTAAGTATATATTAATTTGGTCAGGTTTAATACCATTTCATTAAATATAGACACACTTTCCTCATTATAAATCATAGACACAAGAAAACCATTACTTTTCTAGTTCTATGATAACAATAACAACAGCACAATCTCGCAGCGTTTCACACATCGAAGTGAGCTCAATATTCATTCGACATTGGCTTTTAGATCCTGGGTTGGGAATGTTAAGGATTTTTAGGTATATACCCAGAATTACAATTTATAAAACTCGCCAAATACTCATGACAATAATATTAAGTTGCTCAACACGCAAACCAAATTGGACGCAATAAAGAAAGCACCTCCATTAGAATAGAACATGTCGCCGTATTTGTAACAAGTAGGTAAATACCTACGTTTATTGCAATTACAAACTATTATTACAAATATTGTTTATTCGTATGTAGCTACCTATGTTCATACGGTTTCTAAATATGTTAACAATATAAGCATTCACTACTTATAATTGCATTGGATACCATTCAGTTGGTACGTAGGTACATATCTATAAAATTCTTCAACTTGTTTTTTACATATGTGCTTATAATTTCTTCTTTCACTTATACTTTTATCGTTTACTCAAGTGTTTGTAAAGAATATGTTATGCAACCTCCTAGTTCAAAGTCGAAAACAATTAGCTATGCGATATCGGAGTGAATTACGAGGACATAATTATTATGTAAGTTGTATTGGCAAAACGGGTATTTATATGATAAGGTGCTGGTTTTCACCTTTTAAAATTATGCGGAGTAATGAGCAGAACAAAGACACAATTGTAAGGGTTTTGTTACCCGTGTTCTTACCCGTTGGTTAGTTACAGAGTGATTTTTTGAAGTAGGTGTGGATGGAGAATTTTCTTTTCCAAACTAAAACAATACGAATATGATTGGGAGGGTCGCAAGTAAATAAATCGGGCCATAGCAGGACTTTTTGATAGATACAACTCGACCGGCGTCGCATAGCGCAACTGGCGTAATTAATAGGATTACATACCCCGATCATAAATGAGAGATGTTAAATTACAAAAAACGAAAAGTTTTCTGTAATATAACTATGTGATAGCAAGTAGAAACTCCCATAATTTAATCATATATAGCGAAACCGTCAGATTTGCTTCCAGGCTTTAGAAATATATGTTCCGGGATTTAATGATAATGTTGCATATTATGAAGCTTTCGTGAGTATCGACCTCAAACTCTATTTCCTGGACAATTCAAAATTTAAGAGGATTGTGCTAGTTTTTGCGGATTTTTCCAATTCAATTCCTCGTAGAAATCACAATGTACATACTACATAGCTTGATTTTCAAATAATTACGAGAAATCATGAATTATTCTAAAAATAATTACATTATCTTATTCTAAGTATCGTCTAATTATCACACGTTAGTTTAACGCAGTCTGCATCGCAGGCTGAGTTGGGAACACCGCGCTCTAATTAATATTAAACTAAGAGCTGTATTCTTTTATTATGCTTATGACGGCGTCTTTGGTGCCGAACACGAGGGCAAACAGTCCAAAGATGAGGACGAGAACGTTTTTCCAGATGAGGTATTTACCCGGCCCGAAGCCGATGTCCCAGTATGTGATGACTTCAATAAAGGCTGGTGCTATGAGACCGAGAATAGAGAAGCAGAAGGCTCCAATGATGCCCATAAAAGGTGCGATGGTGGGAACAGCGACGGCCAGCAACACGCACACTGTGACCATGATGGTGCGGACTACGTAGTTGGCGAGATCCGGCCGCTTGCTGAACCGTTCCTTAGTGGCGTTCCACATGATCTCAATGCACACGAAGAACTGGAGGCCGAACGTGCAGTACACGGCGAGAGCGATAGAGATTTTCACGATTTGGGCGGGACTGGAAAAAAAATATCAGAAAATGTGAATCGTAACCAACTAGGCTATCTAATCTCCATGTTTAAAGTACTGCAAAGTTTAAATTTAGAAAGAATTTCAATAAAAAGAAGGGTTTTATATTGGTAGGGTGAACATGAAGTTCATTATTTTCATAAATCTTAAGTTTATGTATTTTCTGATTTTCAATAGTTGATATTTTATACTTCAGACTTAGCATAACATCAAGAACAAGATATCCATAATGGTAAATAAAGCTAAAGACGCGGTAATGTTAGTGGATATAATCACATATTACCTAGATCATTTATTAGTTAAAGTAACTATTAGTGATCTAGGTAATCTGTTTAAATAAGTTAAAAATATTTTAAGATTATACTCACATGAGTTTATTGTCCAAGCTGAGGGTGATGGAATCAAGAACCGTTTCGCCGTACCGCAGGTATCCAAGGAACCCAAGGAGAATATACACGATAGTGACACCAGACATGCCACGGTTTAGGACGCCACAAATGCCAAGCATTGAACGAGGGGTCTTCATTGCATTTTCCAAAGGCATCACGACGCCAATAGCTTCCATTGCAAAGATAGTTAGAGAGAAAAACTCCGGCCATTCGCCAGGAGGCTTAAAAAGCATGTTGTCAATGTTGTCAGTCTTCAGTTCTCCAGTTCCGACGAGATAATAGAACGTGATGCCTAAACCCAGACCCATGAAGAGGTTAGCAATCATTGAAACTGGTGCCAGATACTTGAGATTACGAATCCAAGCCATAAATATTAGCGGGAGAAGCAGGGCAATGATAAATAACCTTATGTCGACTTTATCTTCTTCTACACCCATGTGGTATGCTACTACCTGAAACAAAAAACATTGGTACATTTATTAAGGAACATTGATTTATTACGAACACCTCAGTAAACACTTAATTCTTAGATGTCAACAATATTCAGACAAAGGAAATGGTGTCATTGTAGGTTTTGAGCCCAATGAAATACCCGACGAAAAGAGAGTAGAAGACATGATCTGAGTATATTTACTATTGTAGCTAAGTACATGTTTATGCATCATTAATATTGCGGGCGCAAATGTATAGTTCCTTTATGGTTGAGGTCGTCAATACAATATTGATTAACTAACAACATAAAGGACGAAACAAGATCATATTGGAGAAAGAGCTTTGACCTCGTTTATTGGGCCGCAGTCGCCACAATTGACGCCAATCCTTCTTGAGAATGCTTTTGTTGGTAGTATCGGTATGCAGCAACCAGCGCAGCAACACCCTCGTCATCGTGTGCAGTGGCATGCAGCTCACTTGGTCCATTCTTTCAATTAGTCGCCTTTTACGACATCCAACATGAGCACACTTACAGGTGTACGGAACATCAAGTGTAAATCAACGAACCGATCGCGAAGAAATTCGGCTACAGATAAGGTGAGGAAACGTTGTAACCCAATCCGCTGCTCAAGGAAGCTAGGAAGTAGGGTTTCTTAACCAAAAGATCTTATATCAAGTGATAATGTCAAGGACAATAAATAACTTTCCTAGTTTGAGAACTGTTTTGTGTGGAACATTATCGTTCATTGCGACTTACTCGGTAATAAAAGTATGTAAAGTTACATTAAAAAAAAATAAGACTAAAAATTTTCTCATCTCTTCTCGTCATCAATTTGTAAATGTGATTTTCGCTTAGCACGCGATAGTACTTGTACAACGCGGTCACAGTCACATTAACTAGACGCTTGACCTTGTGACGTCATTTTGGCGCTCAAGTACGGTGTGCAGTACGGATGCTGACCGTACTGACACTTGGCGGGCGAGAAAAGGGAATGCGGGGGAAAGCGGGCGGGGGACCCGCATTCAAGCGATGCGTCGAGTTAATGTGACCGCGTTGTAGTCATCTAAAGAAATATAAAGGCGTAGCGACAGTATTATAAGAGTTGAGCGTTTGAAAAGGCACTTCTTTCGATTAACCGAAGTTCAGTAGTCAGGTTGGTCCCCTATGACAATTAGAGTACGCGGCTCACTCGAGTGATCCTCAATAGCCTAGTTAGTTAAGGCATCCAGTGCGTAAAGCCGGGTGAAGTGGGTGCGATACCCACTCGAGGTGAGAACTTTCTTCTTTAAAAATTTGTAAATGTGATTTTAGCATAATGTTTGTAGTCCTGAAATAAAGATACTCTATGCTTTCAGCTTTGGACCTTTCGGTTTCAAACGTAAGATACGACGTTCTACTGGGTGTGTGTACTACAATTATTGACAATAAGATATAACTTACTTGCAAAATGTTTTTAGCGATGATAACCGTGTAGACGGAGCAAGTCCCAAAGTATGTTGCAAAGAGACTCACGAGGATGAAAACTCTGCAAAAAGAAACAATGTTTTAGAATTACTCTCCAAAAACCAAATATACTTAGGTAGGTACATCAAATTATGACACAATATTTCTAACACATGTGTCACCTAGTTGATACCTGGTCGATATGTGTATAATGGTTGTGTGGAGAAGACTGCAACTCCACACAAGCCTTTGAAATACATGTCAGACTGTTTTGTCGGTAAACCTACTTAATAGGTTGGTCTAAATCAAGACAACCGGTTTCGTATTAAAAAAATATTGTGTGAAATATAGCATAGAACTTTACTCTTTCCTGTGTGATTACTTATTGAAATTTGATAGGTAACATTACATAAAAAGACATTAAAATCATTTATTGACATAATATTGTGTACAATGTAAATTTTGAAGCCTCCGGTCTTCGACGTGCTGAACATTGTGGGAGGTAGCTAAATGTATACATTATCTTTGTTCTCTTAGCCACTCTTTGAGCTGTCTCTCACCAGATGCTGCCCAGTATTGGCTACGGTTGTAAAACCCAAGGAATTGAGATAGTATTACAACCTGTTGTGTCGCCGCCTTATTAGGCGCATTTTTTCCTTGAATCTTTCTCTTTTAATCTACCTAGATTGATTGAGAGAAACTAACCTAAATGAAGCAGCCCAAGCGCGTAGACTTTGAGGTCCGTTTTCTAAAGCCGCTTCGCCAACCTCGGGGAATGTCATTTGAGTTTTTCTGGTTTTCTTATATAGCACGTGAGCGCATTTGATCTGTGAACAAAAAAAAACAGTTCTTGAGTGGAACATTTTGTCAAAAAAAAACAAAGTGAGCCGTTGCACTATACCTACATATCAGCGATTGGAGTTTGGTTTGAGATGACCGCTAACATCTAAGGACCTATATGTTAGGAAATTATTTTTCATCCCTCCATCTCGGAAAGAGTATTTTTAATCTTCAATATCTGAGTGGAAAAGCCGTTTTTATTCTCTAGAGGATAAAGTAAATTGGATTTAGAACATCGTGTGCACTAAGTTTGTTAATTAAAAAAAACATTAAACCTATTTACTGGTGCCGAATATATCATACAACTTTTTCTTCATTTGTTAAAAACTCAGACTCGGAACCTTCTTGGTGTTCTTTTTTTAATTTGCTTTGTACGCGGTTCTTTACGCGGCATTTTTTCTTTCCTCGCTGAGGTGGAATGAAAAGTTACGTGTTGCACAAGAGTGCAAAGATTTTTCACCTCGTGCTCTTTTGATTCCCTCGCTAACGCTCAGAATTCTAATTTTGAATCACTCGCTGCGCTCGTGAAGCAATTTTAGAACCCTTCGCTTGCTCGGTCATCAAAATTGAACACGCGGTTAAATGGCAACTTTGCACTCTTGTATAACAAATAAGTATTATTCTACATTTGTTGCAATTTGCCTAACCATTGGACTACCTACTGGATGATCACGTCATGGCGAGGTTCTAATAAATAACTTTTTTTTAATATAATTTGAAACGATTGTTACATTACCGTTGTTTTTAATTATTTCCATAGTTTTATGGGTAACTTGTAAAATCACGTGCATTGGCAATATTATATTAAACTTGCCAATAACATGATTATCTAGTATATATAAGCAGTAAAAGCTGCTAATTGCTACGGACTCCTGTGAGGTTCGTACATGCACTAAGAATCCCGAGAACTGGTTAAATACCTACAATTAATACCGATATATCATAATATTTTTGTTGTTTGTCCCCTGTATAAGTGTCTGACTTGCTTTTAGCTGGTTTTACGCAATTTCTGTCTAGATTCAAGTTACTCGCATCGCACCGTACACACAAAACTATAAGGTTGCCAGACGGCCGGGCGATCGGGGATAGTCCCGGAAAGGTGTGTCTTGCCCAATGACAGTTGGTCTTGCCCCGTGTTCAGTACTTTCGTTCTACTACCCCGGAATTTACTAGTTTAATTAAGGGCTTTTCACAAACATACGGACACCAATAATATGCTACGCACGGCGCATCCCACCGTGTGAGATTTCAAAGTTAAAATACCTTTATATGTTACAGGGCCTATTATTTTAATGTTGATCCGAATTTTGAAAATTTTATCGTAAAGAGGGGCTCAATTTTATTTGAAGTTTAATTTTGTGTTATATCCATATATCACCTTATTTATGTAGTAAATCGATATTTAGGTATCTATAAAGGTAAATATATCGATACAGCATTCGCTGCTACACTAATAGGATTGAGTAAACTGTTAATAACTGCAAAACAATAGAATCTTACATAATAGCATTCGCAATTGCTTAAAATAATGTTTGAGGTGTCGAAGTCATCATCGAAGAATTACAATTTAAACGCTAAATTACCTTGGCGTTAATCACGTTATGACGATGTAACTAATCAATAAACCAAGGCAATTTCTCGTTTCGGCCACCTCACCTACCCTTCACCCAGTGAAATGACTGAACTCCAATACTCAACGAAACATCAAAAAGAAAGGCTTTTTAATATATTGGCAGGCATCGAAACATATTTCATTGTTGGCGGGTGTAAAAAAGGTTTTCAACTGTTAAAAGGAACAAAAAGGTAGACAAGCACGTAGAATGCCTATTCACGATTCACCTCACCTGACTAGAGTTCACGCAGCACGCCTGAACTATACGAACTTTGCGCAAATGTGACGATGAGAGTGAAAGAGCACTTTGTACAGCTAGCTCAGTTACCAGAAGGTGAAGAGTACATCTTACCAGAGAAAGAGGTGAAAGTTCTGTGAATACGACCTCGGAAAAGTTGCAGAGCGCGACGGGCTACCCATAGATTTGAAGACGATGGTAGGAGCTATAACCCGAATTTCAACATTATCCTTTGGAACGGGTTACTTTCGCGATGAATGGAGAAAAGCCAGGACAGTGGTCATACTAAAGAGAAAGATAGTAGATTGGTTCCATTCTACATGCAAGTCTCTCAAGTGAGTTAGTACTCACCTCGATAAGCTCTTTGAATGTCTATTGCTGTGGAGGATGACCGTAACTAGGCCCTATTTCGCCACTACTAAAATGCAGTTTGACTTTACGTACATTGCATATCAATGCAACTTGGTAGAAACGTCGTCAACTTGGTGTGGCACAAAGACAAAAAAGAGGTACCCAGCCTAACTCCAAACCTAAGGCAGGGACAATGAATAAAAGAAATCAATAAGAAAAAAAAATGAATGCTTTGACGGAGTACGCAGTGAACCAGCGATGCCTGTGCTTGCATCATCCTTGTAGCGGAAGACCAAGCTGGTTGTACCGTCTACATGACTACAGCCACAGTCCCAGCTTGGTAACACCTGTGCTCGACAAACCAAAATCGATTATAACCACAGCAGAATGTACTACGTTGCGTCATTACCTATTTATTTATACATTATTATATTCATTTTCACTATGCGCACTACTATGAGCGTACCACGGACGGCAATGCTACAAAACGTTAATACTGATCAGCATGATCAGTACAGAGAGTAAATACTTACAAGTACGTAGGAGCAATGAGTGCAGACGACTGCAACTATCACGGTGAAGAGAACGCCGTTGATAAGCCCCGCGCATTTGAACGCCTTAGGCATTGCCAGAATTCCCGTACCGAGAGACGCTTTCAGGAGATGGGTCAGTGTATCCATGTTTCTGAAAACAAAATGAACATATTTTGCAAATACATACATATAGCTTCCGCGCAATTCAATAATAATATGGGCCTAGAATGTTGCGTGAAACGAAACGTACCTCTCATTCATGTACTTATACGCATATGAGTAGATATCTATTATCATATAGATCTACTCCTTTCTAATACCAATGTTATTTATACCAAAATTTAACTTTTTACACATAAACTTTACTTTGCTTTCTAATACCTATATAAATTAATATAATATGTATGTGATCGAAATAGAATCCCAAATATTTACAAATTCACTTCATTCCGGCATTTTTACTTATGAGCAGCATTTTTTACCTGCGAACAATTTTGAGTACTTTGCTCTATTGTTTTAAAATCTGATTATCTATGTTATTACTCGTATAACAATGTACCAAAAAAGGTGATTTTTATGAAATAATCATTAAATAATCACATTAAAAAGCATTTTTATTATTAACTGTATCTCATACCATTTGACTGGTTTTGGGATTCGTGTAGGTATGGCGTATTTCGTTCGGAATAGAAAATTAATTACGATACTAAATAAAAATCACTCGTATTAGCTTTTGCTATTAGAAAGGAATAGATAATAATATAAATTAGTTTAATTAATATATTTCTATTGTAGCTAAACACATTCATGATGGCTGGGCGGATTTATATAACAAAATTCATCATAGATATGCAGACAAAAACAAGTAAAATAGATAAAAAAAGCGTTCGCGTTTTAAATTATTTTATAGCAGTCGCTTGGCCTTGGCTTATAGTTGATCATATTCGAACCGTGCGTTGTTGCCGTTCGATGATATTGTGCAAGCTGTATGCACCTGATGTTCTCTGGTGTACCAGATTTCGTACATATTTTAAGAGTGTTGCCTGCTACGTGAAATTGATATTGGATTTATAATTTATATTGTTACGCAGACTAGCGGGGTACTAACGGACTATCCATTATTTTGGCTACCAAAAAGAAAAGATTTTCTTCTTGTAGACTCTTCTAGACTGCGTTCTAGACTCTTCTAGGTGACATGGTCACCAGTAAAACTACAGACACATTTGATTAGACAATTCATGTCTCGAATGCAATATCCCATACCACACGTTCTAATTATTCCAGTAGCTATATGGGATTCGCAATTTGATGGACAGGGTCAAGGCCAGGTCATCTCAACACATTTAGAGACTCATTAACTGATTCATTGACTTCAATACTTTATTCAAATGAATGTGATCGTACAGTTTGCTTTGTTATACAACGAAAATACAAAAATAACCTAAATGTCTAAATAAAAATAACATGTAAATTATAATAATTAATAATAATACATAATCAATGAAGCAGTATATACCGCTATAGTATATAAAGCGGAACCTTTCACAAAAGTTCAGAGATAATAATTGAATGTAGGAACTAGGAAGATAGTTATTAAAATCCCTATTGGTCTGCACAATACGCACAAAACTTGTAGTACCTATTTGATGTTTTGAAAAGTTTGAGGCTTTGATCATGATTAATATTAATACCACTAGAATTTGTGAAGCGCTCGTAGCGAGTTTGCTTAGCCTTACTTAACAGATCAGCTAAGTTAAGCAACGTCCGCCGCGGTTATGACTTCGATGGATGACCGCTAATGGCATTACTACTGAGCACTTCCGTGCTTCGGAGGGCATGTTAAGCCATAGATCCCGGATGTTGTCTTACGGTGGCAGTCGATATAGCATGGTGGTAGCGCATTTTACGGGCATTCGCCTGACTTGCTACCACCCTCAAGTAGAAAACCTGTCGCCAAGCATCTAACGGTGTGTTCCGGCAGCTGTCCTTGAGAGCCAGTAATTCCACATCATCACGTACCATCAGGTGAGATAGTGGGCAAAGGCTAGCCTATCAGCTAAAAAAGAACGATATTTAATTAGATTAACTTTTTAATCATTTAATGCTAAAAGTGGTAACTTCTGCCCATAACAGACGCATTTTCACAAGTGACGAATTACACTGCGCCCGTCACCCTAAGACAAGAGCGTTCGCAAAATGCATTTCCACCGTACGGTGAATTTCGAGCCGGCACTGACGATCAAATCAAAGAAATCCATAGCTGTTACCTAAAACCCAAAACCTAATTTACCTTTACAAAACGACGCAAGCCGATGACAAAACACTCAAGAAGATATGGTCTTTTAACCCTTGAGATTTGGTCAGAGAAACATTAAATCTTACATAGGTATTAAAAAGCGTTCCTATAGTTACACAGTAACAGTCCTACTTCTGCCCTGGCTTGTGATATGACATCTATGTAAAAATGGGGTGCATTACAATTATTTCTCAATTCGCATGCATTCAAATTTGTTTAAACGACTTGTCAAGCCTTTTCAGATAAGTTTATATTCATTCGCAGTGCATAAAGAATTCATAAAAGTTCTATACATGTCTAATATTTTTGGTCGCGTTGTGCGTTGCTTACGCATTTTATTTACAAGAGAGGCAAGGAAATAATATATAATACGTCAAAACAGTTTGTACTTACGAAGTTGGATTTTCGAGTTTACGTTCCGTAAAAGGATCGTAATCCGCCGACTCCGCATCCTTAGTCATGTTATATCTGGCAACAAAACAATTTCGGTAAGTATAAATGGAATCCTGTTTAAACTGTTTTCTAACATGTAGACACTTTTTTGATGAAACATCAACGTGAGTCACTTTTATGTACTTAGTAAATATACTGACAGACCTAAAATTTAAACTTAAGGTTAAGACGGCTTTTTGAACTTTCGTGAACTAATGTAATGTATTCACTAACTTGGACTTGTTCACGTACAAATTAACTTCAAAATACTATTTTGACTAACCTCAACTTTTCGATTAAGTTGCATTGACTGTGGTCACGAGTAGACTCAGTTGTATTGTATTGTTGTCTATAATATTAGTGCCTGATTTATTTTTTCTATCTCATATTTTTTAGAGGGTAGAATATAAATTATTATGATAGTTACAAGTTAAAGAGAAGTTTGTAAGATAAAATCCAGAACAACATAAAAAAATGATTTTTATTTTAGTGACTGGTAGAAAATGAAATCAAATACTCTGCCTCGGAAAATTAACATCATAGTTGGCCAAAAAAGTAGCATTTTACTACTAGTGGTGAACTATGTAGGTACTTCCTGGGACACAATCTCCATAAATCCCGGGACGAGCAATGATGCCCGCTCCTTATGTACTGTATCAGCTGGATGGTCCATGGATGGAAAGCCTCCATCCAGGCTGTGTTCAGCAGAGGCATGACGGATCATGAAGTGGAGCTTTAACATAATTCCCACGTTTGGCAGGAGGCTTTGGGATCGCAGTGTAAGATGGCAGTGGAATATATTTTGCCCTTCATCACCACTTAAGACTCCCACGGGAAGATATGAGGGCGCTGCAATTCTAACCCGGTACTCCTCGGGGCGCCCCCTTCTCCCTCATACACAATATATAACAGACGAAATGTGAGGATTTAGATATCTCTGCCATTAAAAGTGATAGTATGTTTTGAAAATTTCAAGTTTATTTTTAACGGTGGTATGCCTTTTTAACGAACTACATATATACAACAATACAGAATTACAAAGAAACCAAGCCCACTACCAGTTGGCAGCGTGCTCAGCGTGCTGGCAATTTAAAGTAATCTGTAAGTTAAAATTACAAAAATCCTTACTTGCTGACGATCTTCTCCTTGCTTTTCTCTTCTGGAGACAGGAACGTCTCCAGCTCTTGAGGCGCGGGAATCGCGCCATTACTTTCCTGGGAACAAAACCATTTTTTATAACGGATTTGCCGATCTGTTACCTGTCTTAGTGTGCAAATAAGTATATCTTACGTAGCTGAGTTGAGGCTAGATTGGTACAGCCTCGGACTAAGATACGACAGCTGTACTATGTCAATCATTTCAATAGTTTTATTAGAGCTATTGAAATGATTGACGGTAATAGGGTGAAGTACTATTATTTAGGATGGTTTCGTTGAGTGGTCTGAATATTTGTATACACATAGGTACATCTGTAAACGTACGTATGTAAATGAAAGTCCAATGATAGCCTTCGGACGCCAGAACTTCGTATAATTTGGTATAGGAAGTTAGCTCGTACGTGTTATGATGTATAATGTAAGTATATAAATCGGTCAGAGGCAATAACCCTGTGAGTAGTAAGTACTTTAACCAAAGAAGGTTCATTATCGAAGGTTCATTATCCCACACATGTGGTGTCGGTACAATATGTCTTCTTTAACAACATACATTAATGATATACGGAAAACTATTTGTACTGTATTGATACCTCAGTTTTTATAATTCCGTACCGAAAAGGCAATATGGTGCCATTTTAATGACCGCTGCTTATTAGTCTGTCCAAGTAGGTATATTACGGGTTTCTGTCTTGTTTTGTTATAGGTAACTTATAGCTGTCAGTTGGGCTCAGTTTGAGTATATTGAAATACTTAGTAGTTTATGTATTGACACCTACCAGAATAAGACAACAATTCGAGTCGCTCTTGTACACTAATGGTTCGTTCACAAACACGGAACGTAACAAAATCGTATTTTTTTTCATTCAGTATAAGATCCTTTGCGAAAGTTCGACCCGCACTAGACCAGTTTTATTTGTTATTTTACGTTAGATATTGGACTGTATTCACGCCAAATTTGACGCTGGTTTGTGTAACCGTTTATTAATTGAGCAATAAAAATAGGCAAATAACTGAATGATATTGTCTTAGGTTTTCGCAATTGTTACACATAGTAATTGAACAACTTTAAACGGTTTAAATCGCGTATATTTTTCTTCATTATTTTATCCCGACGTTTCAAACACTTTGCAGTGATCGTGGTCACGGGGTGACTAATTGATTTTATTTGTCACATGAGTTATTAAGAAATAATTGAATGTTTCTTACATGGGTTATTTTTAACTTTTTTATACTTCAGTGTTATTTTCTAGGCAATCCGACATACTGTGAAAGATAAAAGACCTCCGCTATTATTGCTAAGATACGGCTCAAGGGATCTCGTTTTTTAGCGCGGAACCTTAGAAACGCGAAAGAGTTAAGTATTCGTTTTTAAAAAAATTAGAGGATATTTCGGAACTGACAGTTAAGGGTACCATAGTCTAGGGGCATTTGAAAGAAGAATAAGAAGATATGGTGTGGTACTCACATTGACCATGTTGATGTTGCCAGAACCGTCCTCAGCTCAGAAAGAAATCCTTTTGCTTATCTGTGAACAAGAAAAAAAACTTATTATTATAACTGCTTTCATACGTTTACCGAAGCTATTGTCGGTCCAGGCTTCTATGCTATAGTTGTGCCAATATATAGAAGACGCCAATGCAGATGCAATGCCTTATTTTATTATATACTTTTTAGAATGAGAAATCAGTACCGTTCATAAAAATATTTTATTCATCGCGTATTACGTAATAGAGTACAATAGTCAGAAGAATTACCCGTATTACATGCTTTAAAGCTAGATTAAAACGATGGCTCATTTAGCAAACTTTTTACATCTAATAAGAGGAGTTTATTAAGATAAATTAAGAAGCATAATATTGGGTATAATTTAATTAATTGTATTAGATATTATTATCAGTACTAATATTATAAATGCGAAAGTAACTCTGTCTGTCTGTTACGCTTTCACGCCAAAACTACTGGACCGATTTGAATGAAATTTGGTATGGAAATAGTTTAAGACCCGGGAAAAAACATAGGATAGTTTTTATCCATCTGCGCAAAAAGAGGTTAATATTTTTGCGCGATAACCGACATGCGCGCGGGCGGAACCGCGCCCGGAAAGCTAGTACACTATATTTTAAGGAATAATAATATTTATTATTGTTTATCTATTTATTTATGATATTGATGTTATGACTTTACATTTATAATCATTGTATAATTTTTTTTCCTAACTTAGGTTATTACTCAAAATTCACAATATCCACATGTAAACATAACCGGCGCAAAATCGGAGGACGCGAGTTTGGTTCCCGTCCCGAATAAAAAAAATACCTACTGCAAAAATTTGTAAATGAAAAAATTATAAACCAAAAAAAATATCAAATATGAAATTTTCCGCCATATGGCATCACCGTTCGCTTTAATAACGACATCCAAAAGGTATATAGCCCTTATATTCTTAAACCAGGAGCTATATATATATATATATATAAATATACCTAAATAATTAATAAACGTTGAGTAGCGCAAAACGTTGTTTTGAATCACGAGGCCCTGGGTTCGTTCATCGGATCACACAAATTAATATATTGGCAAAAGGCTCGACCCCAACACATGCGACCCAAATACTTGGTGCATACGCATTGATAACGTATGTGATGATATGGATACTTATAATTATTTTTGTAAGTATTTTCTTGTTTTTTTTTTAGTGAAACGTTGGTGTGTATATTAGATTAGATAATCCTGTCTTCGACTTTGATAGACAGGCTTGATGTCTTTTTGAGATGTCTTTTATTAATTCTCATTTAATATTACATTAAGGGCCCGTTTCAGAATGTCTTAATAAAGTTTCGGGTAGCTAACCAACACATAAAATAACTGAATGATACACATGACAGTTAACATGCAGCACGTTTCAAACTTTAACCTATGGATAGGCTAAATCGATGACTGTGAAACGCAAAGATAGTGTTTTGTTTAGTAAATATGTTCAGGGTAGTAGTAACCGAAACAGGCCCTGAACATTATAGTAAATACAGAGTGTAAAATACCAGTAAACTGTATTCTCATTCATCTGAGTTCGTAGTGGATTTTGTGTGTCGTAGGTACGTATTTATATACAGATAATCTGTAGTATCAGTAGGTAGCTATTTCACAATAACACTTAGTAATTAGAAAATATGCAAGTCATGAAGATTTTGTTGACTTTTCAATGTTGCAGCATGATATTGCTTTTGTATCATTGATTTTGGACGAGCTGACGATTGTGCTAGAAATAGGCACTATGACCTAATATCTGCTGGAGTATAGTGACTAGACACTCCTGATACGGTTGGCATGCATTTTTTCCATTTATATACCAGAGCACTCTGTATGAAAGTAAGTTTTGGTAGATCTTATCTAGGTAGGTATAGGTAGACCACTTGGTTTCGTAGCAACGCCAATGAGTGCCTATGAGTATATTAACATTTGTAGCAAGATTGTTTATACGTATATTTATTTGTATTAATGGGTGTTGTTCTACAAAAGAGATTTAACGGAACTCAATGTGTTTTTTTTGTTTTTATGTGATTCCATCTGTTGTAGGCTAAGGGTACCTACCGCTCAACATCAGGCATCGTGAGTATTCTGCCACAGTCCAATAAAAAAAATCTATACTTAAAATCTGCTTTAATATTTATCTACACTAATATTATAAGGAGGAAACATATTAGGACCGATTTGAAAAACTCTTTAACCATTAGAATTATACATTATCCCTGATGAAAATAGGGTACCAAATATTCTCAAAAATATTTTTTTGTTAAATACACGTGTGAAGCCGGGGCACGCTGCTAGTCACATAAAAAAATAATACGGAACTAAGTTAAGCATGGGCTAGTATTCAGTCGTGTGTGACATAAGTAATCAATTATTTTGTCTATTTCCATCAGTTGGCTTGCTATTAACATATTGATACAATACCAGGGTCATAATAAAACAAGGTTATCAATAAGTATATGTGTGAACTGATAACTCACAGCTGTGTAAATGGTACACTTGTCACAATGAATAAATCATTTGTTCTGCCATAAGTCAACTCTGATCTCTACTTTTTACGGTACAATGACTATCTTAACCAAAAGCTATTAATAGATCTAGTGCTTTTTCATATTTTATCATATATTTCATAGCTATTTAATAGTTTTTTTAAAATCAAATTCTTGATTAAGCACTTATTTTTACCAGACAGTTGTTTTGTTTGAAGTATACACTGATATTGCGATGTTCGCGTCTGTGTGCTTGTACGAGAGAAAATGTGCTTCCGTGAGTAGGATTATGATATACTCGAGCAGAGTGAAACGTTTAATTTACGCTAAATCATATAATTCCATGCCAGAACTGCACGATAGTAAAGAAAAAAGCAAATGTTCGATCGATGTTCACTTTAATTATGCTTATGTAGTATGTCTATCAGATGACATAGTTAAAAATGAAAACATCAACATTATTTATACTTATACTAAATTTATATAGGTACCCAAAGAACTTTAGATGTGAACGACAAATTAAATGCACAAACGAGTAGGTACCTATAAAAGTCCAGATACCTGTGTAATAAGAATATTAGAAAATTTAGGTCTTCATTTTTGAGAAACAAATTTACAAATAGCACTCTTTAATGGCATGAGTTTCTCGTAGATCCTGTGTGATAGAAGCCGAGCCTATTGCTGAACACAATTCTTGCAGACAGGATACTCCAGATGGTTACTGGAAGTTTTGAAAGGAAAACCTTTTCGCCCGCGGATCCATCCAGGACCTCGGGTCTTGGACAACATGAATCCCGTTCTACTGGAACTATTAGTAATTAATTAACTAATTAATTAACTATTATTAACAGTTACGAAACAACGATGTATTATGCATAATTTATAGCATGAAGTTGCACAAATTGAAATGTGTAGTGCAGGTATCATCATAAACATAAATCATTACTATAATAAACACAAGTTATCGCTTTATTATTATTACCACATAGTTACCGCAAACGCACGATATTGCTTTTCCACATTATATTTTATCAACGTAAAGTTATTGTATATTATTACTTGACAATGATAAAAATGCTTTAAAAATATAATATGCAAGAACACTCTATGTGGCTATTGCATTAAGAACTTCATGTTCATAATAAAATATAATATAAAATAAGAAAAATATTATAAGTTTAAAGTAGAGAAATCTGGGATCTTTTGAAATTAACAATTTGTAGAAGTTATAACTATGTACCAAGTCAATTATTACGTTGAAGTATTCACATTATTTTCTTATTGTTTAACCTAAATACGAGTAGTTAGGTAAGTATGTAAGTCCCTAAGCATATAGCCACATAGCCATGTAATAAATTATAAATGATATGAAATAAAATAAGGTTCCAATAATCTACCTAAAATTGCGATACAATAATTCGAATTATTTATTACAATAATCTGACAAAGCCATATTGACAATTAAAACATGTCACCTGCCAACACTGCACGTAGGTGTTAGTATTAAAATAAACTTACGTGTTATCAACTTGTCTGATTACACAAACTGCGCTTTACGACACGTCTTGACTCTTCAGAGCTACTACCGACACTAATGGTAATGATAAGCTATAGATATAGTCAGACTGATCAGATCAGAGTAGCATAAGTACCTAGGCAGTTTTTTTGTCGCGATGATAAAGATCATTATAACACAATTGCTGTGGGGCGCCAGGCTAGAATTGCACTCCACACCTGTGGCATTTGTAAAAGGTGACGTAAGGAAAAATACCTGAAGGTGGGCAACAACGCCTTCTGTACGTCTTAAGTAGAAGATCTGTTGCCAAGCACCTAATGGTGGTTGGCCACTTGGTGTTCCGGCAGCTGTCCTTGAGAGCCAGTAATTTTAGGTTAACCTGAACAACATCTTCGACTACATCATCACTTACCATCAGGTGAGATAGTGGTTAATGGCTACTTAAGCTATCAGCTATAAAAAAAAACCGTAAGGTAGGCAGCAGCACCTTCTGAGGAACTGCTGTTATCTTAAACTGCGATCCCCAAGACATCTGCCAAGCGCGGGGATTATGGCAAACCCCTCTTAATGGGGGAGGCTGTGTTCAGCAGTGGACAATCTAGCTGATACAGCAAACAAAGCGTAACATGTAGGTATATTGGTGTTACGCTTTTTCATTTTGACTGAGTCTAATGCATGTCCTTGTCCAGTGTATTGATTTGTTCTAGCGTTGTGAAATGAAGTCATTTATGCCAAAAGAAACGGTCGTGAGTATTAGTTTAGCGGTTGCCATTCAGTTGAATAGAGTTATTATGCGTAGTACACATCGCGGTCATATTCGAATTATTTTCCGTGTAGTTTTCAATCCTTCCTTCGGTCCAAAGTCTGTATTATGATGTTTGTACGACTATGTTATTTTCAATAGATGTTTCATTGCTATTCTGAAAAATCAGTTGTTTTATTTCTGGTGTCTGATAATGTAATTTTGTACGTACTAATCGCTATTTTATTTCTTAACCGGCCTTTAATAAAGGGTGAGGTTTTCATTTCGACTGATTTTTTTTGTGTGTTACTTCATATACATAACTCTTTACAGAGTGTATCGGTTATGATATTTTTTTTAGAATTCTCATTTAAATTTGAGTGAGATCTGACGTAGTATTTGAGTTATCCCTAATAATGCGTATTTTATATTAAAGTCAGTTGTATTTTTTGTTAAATTTGCTTGTTAATACAATTTTGGATCTAGGTATGTAAGTGCGGCCATCGTCTGCAATCCTTGAGGTGTATTGTGTGCTGAATCTTGACAAATTGCGGTCAGATAAATTAATCATATCATATTATGATAAAAATATACCATGACTCATAAAAATATATAATATCGTATGAAATTTGTACGAAATAAGAACCTATGGATGTCTGTTACTACAATTAAAATAACTCTTTGCCGGAGTGAAACTATTTCGAGGTAATATCAATTATTATTTTAGCACTCTTGCCCATAACGGCCCTTTCGTTGCATCGATAGTGACAAAATAATGCCATACCTAGTTATGTTTAACCTGACTGTTTTTTAAAGTGACCCTCATTCGGTTTTATTAGTCAGCAGTCCTGACAGTCCCAGATACTGACACCAAATGATGTTGAAAAGTTTTTGGAAGAAGCTCTGGATATCCAGTACCTGGCCATGAAGGTTATTTGAACTACCTAGGTTACTTATCTATACAAGTATATTATTGCAGCTTACATCAATACACATTCCTGCCTAAGTACATATGCTATCTCTTTTCATTCAGCTACATTAATGGCTGATTTAGGAGCCGATATATTGACCGTCATGTTGGTTGGCGATCCAACACATCGATCGTAGAATCTTATGTTGAAGACTCAATTCAAACCAAGGCTAAAACAAGCCTCAATATAACTAGGCATTTTTTTTTTGTTATTGTCCGCAATGTTCTACTTCCAATGACAATAATATTTTAGTGCCTCTTTATACTCTTACAAATGAAGAACTACAATGCTCCCGGCTGTTCACGGCGCGGCAGCTCAAAGTAGTGAAAAGTGAAAAGCATATGCCATATGCATAGGACTCAAGCATGTCTGGTAGAATTTGTAGCTGTTTAAACATCTCAAGACTATCCCTTGATTAAGTCCAGGCAGTCAAAAATAATTCCCACGCTAGCTCCGCCCATGCGGCGCAACGATCCCCGCTGCACCGAACGAGGCGATGTGCAGCAGCGGCGCACGCGTCTCGCTTATAAACATATTTGTATACTTGATATTATATTCGCGAACACAGATACCATTGAGACGATTTCAACTTTTTTTATAATCTTATTCACGTGACGAATTTCGATATATAAAGTAACTTTGTATATACTGCAATTGATGTCACGTTTTTATTTTTATCAACATTACTAATATTTCTTAGTAAGAAATTGATTATTTGATTTACTTTTCAAAATTATTCTTACGGTCGACAGACTTATTACTTATTACCATATGTTCATGTCTGCTCGACTTTATTGGTATATATTATTGGTATATCATATTATACATATTTAACTGACTTCCCAATAGAAAGAGGGTTCTTAAATTGACTTGTCTATTATTTATTTTATGTTTGACCACACATAACTTTTTTACTGAACCTTACAATATAGAAGATTATTTTTTTGCTAGTACAGTTTAACTCTTTATTGGTTTCATTTTAATTTCATCAACACCGGCGAACGGTTTGCCAGTTACAGTCAACTTACTAAAAAGTAATTTGCCAAAATGCCTTGACGATCGCAGTGCTTCTAGCAACTAATGTAAGTGGCAACTATGAATATAGATGAAAGTTATTGTTCAATAGTGATAAAAACACAAATTTGAGATCATATTGAACCGATATCAACCAGTTATTTCAGACTGTTTAATTTAAAAAATTGTTTTCAAGACTTTTTTTTTTTAAGTTTCTTTGCTATGTTGTTGCGTCGCAGTCTCCGTGTTTATAGAAAAAAACATACTGCACCAAACCAACATAAGTGAGACAAGGGTCGGAATATGATGGTGGTACATAACAGCCCAAACGGCACGATATATATTGATAAATGTGGTGTTTTTAAATTCTCCGTAGTAACGAAAGTAATGTTACTTGGCATCCGCGTGGACGATAATTTATGAATGAATCAACATTGTTCTCAGTATCTTGGAATGTGATTAATCAGATTACATGTTACACATCATTAGAATAAAGTAAAATACCATCAAATTGAATGAGCAAAATATTATATTATATTCGGTGAATATGGGTACAATTGACCTGAAATAAATGGATTTGATTTGATTTCATTAAATGTTAGTTGTGGGCAATATATTTTACCACGACTCGTCATACAAATATGAATTATAGTTTTTCATAACTGTGCTACTGTACACGTTCCCATAATAATATAATGAAGGTTGTTTTTTTTATTGCTATCATAAAATGTTTGACTATTAATTACTTATGTTGAAAATATGTTCGTAATTCGTATACATCCTATTTCGTTTAATTTTTCAGTTACAGTGGTTAACAGAAAGGTGTTATTTTACTACCACTCTGCTTTCATATACCAATTATGGTAAAAATTAGACCAACCAGATATATATCTAGCCACTTCTAAACACCAGGATAAGATTTTTTTTTACTAAACTTGCAGAAGAGTCTACATACGCAATTGTAAGGGCCTTAAACTTTGGGATATTTTATGAAAAAAACACACAGCTGCAGAAACATTGTAGGGAACATGTTATACAGGCTTTTTTAATGAAACATGGCAGACAAGAGAGAGGTACTGGAACAGGTGACTAAATTAGACTTTAAAATAAAAATAGTGGATTCTTAGATTGTTAGTAAGTGGTATAGTCTACAGAGGTTATCGACAAATTAAGTTAAGATGTATATAAATTAACAAAAAATCATTTATAAAATAAAAAATATATTGTTTTCAATTTATACAGTTTTAATGATATGCAAAAGTGTGCGTGAGAAATAACGAGTATCGGAAACGGAAAGTCAAGTTTTTTTTCAAGTTTGCAGTCCCCGTGACCACGATCACTGCAAAGTGTTTGAAACGTCAGGACAAAAATAATGATAAATATACGAGATTTAAACCGTTTAATGTTGTTTAATTACTATGTGTAACAATCGCGAAAACCTAAGACAACATTAAGTTAAGAGCCCTTATTCCAGCAAAGCCATTTTACAGCCCTTTTCTCAAGGCTGGTGTGGCTAAAGTATAAAAGTTTTTGTTTTTTAAATGATGCAGGAAGAAAGTTTATTGTTTTTGTAATTGAGTGCATTAGCCATTATTGGAGTACAAAATTTTATGCCCAAGGCGGGAATCGAACCCGCGTCCTCCGATATCGCGTTCGATTCCCGCCTTGGACATAAAATTTTGTACTCCAATAATTTGTTTGATATGATTTCGCTTAGCACGCGATAGTGCTTGTAATCATATTTAGAAATATAGAAGGGTAGCAACATCATACCGAGAGTTAAGTGTTTGAAAAAACACTTCTTTCGATCAGATGAAGTCTTGTAGTCTGGTTGATGGCCGCGCACCGTCCCCTATGATGGTTAAAGTAATACAATTGGAGCACAGTTTCGGCAGAAATGCCAATGTCCAGGTGGCTGAGATGGTGTTAAGCATCCGACGCGATATCGGAGGACGCGGGATCGATTCCCGCCTTGGGCATAAAATTTTGTACTCCAATAATTTGTTTGATATGTATCTATCTATCTAAAGCCGTTCCGCCAACAGGGCAGTTATACAAATATAATGAACCAAGGTATGCATGCACAAAGCAGGTATACAAACTACAAAACTAAGTTATTTGCCTATATGTATACAATTATGGTTAGAAGGACATAATCAAATATAGATACCTACATAGTAGTCCATTTAAATGTTACAATTTAAGGACCGAATATTGCAATTCCTAGAGGGCGCAATTTTACTTTTGAGACAAATCTAAGCTTGTGGGGTCGCCACCCTTGTGCCCCGGCCACCATCTTGATAAAAGGGGTGAAAACACTTATTTCGCGATATCTCGGAAACGATGTGTCCTACAAAAAATTCCACTGCACATAATTTGTAGCAAATTATTTTTCCTACAAATATGTCATTATAACTTTTTGCCCTAAATTAAAAATTTAAGAAGTTATAAGCTAAAAAGTGAGAAAATTTTCATATTTTTTTCTTGCTCTATAACTTTTTTTTCTTATTTTACAAAATAATACCTCAGACCAACATTTTTGATTATCTTTTGAGGTTTTTTTTATTTTATTTTAATTCATTTAACACCCTGTTACAGCGCTCCAAAGTTGACCAGGTTCGTCAATGCTCATGAGAATCCTGTCAAAAAGAAATGTTTAACTTATTATATTTTTTATTGTAAATATATTCTTAAAAAAAATTGTTGAATTCGTACAACTTTACTTCTTCATTCCTGTTTTCCTTACCATAGAACTTACTAAATTTAACTTACGGAAGGATAAGCAGGTAGAAAAGGTCTGAGTAACCGTTTGGGTTCAAAGGAACATCTGCCTGCTACGACTATTATTATTATACGTAGGCTTAGCTGTTTCTTCTATCTCATTTTATTCTCTTAGTTGTGCTACATTTTTTGCAACGTGTAAACGTATTGAAAAATTGTGGATATTATTTTCAGTTTTATCAATTAACCTGCGAGTTTCGTAAAAAAATCCTGAGCAGATCATCTACGAGATGGTTCTAGGGTATTTTTTTTGTAAAATGTATAAAAAAGTTATAGAGCAAAAAAAATTATTATTGCTTATAACTTCTTTAATATTTAATTTAGGGCAAAAAGTTATATATATATGTTTGTGGGCAACACAATTTGCTACAAATTATGTTCCTACAATTTTTTTATAAAACGCATAGTTTCTGAGATATGGCAAAATACGTGTTTTCACCCCTTTTTCCAAGATGGCGGCCGGGGGACAAGGGTGGCGACCCCACAAACTTGAGGTTAAGCTTCTTCAGACCCCCACATATAAAAAGATGTCCCAAAAATAAATTGCGTGCTCTAAAAATGCAAAGCTCATGTAACTTTTTAATGGACTATAGTTATAGTTAGTCAATGAGTAGATACCTCAAGGTTTATTATTAGGTTCATTTAAGTCTACTTTGTTTGTAAACAGTAAAGATGAGAAATGAATTTACAAAGTTACATAACATTCCACATTATTTATCAAAAATAAATAACACTGAAAAAAGGATCAAAATGTTTTATTCCATGCGACATCGTCGTCGACCGCTCGATCCTTGCTAACGGTGTGCCCGTTTGCGCCGTGCTTCAATAAATGCCTAAACTTCACCGATCGCGCAAAGCGTAAAGGCTCTTAAGTTTTCTTTTTATGGCGGGAGGAAGTACTGAAGGATTTGCACTTTGATGTTGCAAGTCACCCTCGACAGCCTCCTCTTGATTTTTTTTTCTAGTAGTATCCGCAAATTCTTGATCCCGATTATTCTTTTCTTTAGGTGGCGGGGATCGACCAGCTCAGGAAGAAGGCAGTCCATATAGAATGTGACTAGTTTTGTCTCCATTTTTTTCCCTCCAAAATTCTTCATCTTTTTGTAGAATTTCTATTTTTAATTTTTTGTCTCCATACTACACGGTAAATAAGCATTTAGTTTTGCTCGATTTTATTTATAATATGTGGTAACAGATATTTATGACTAAAATTAACATATTTAAATAAAAAAAAAAAAAAATTACTACAAACTAATCCAATATTCCGCTACCATTAGGCAGTGTTCCCAAAATGCTGGCCGCATTGCCACGTTGTATGGCAATGCTTATCCTTTGTCCAAAGTATATGCCAGCATTTTGGTCACAAGTAGCGTCGACCAGACGTTTTGAGACGTCTTTGAATAATAGTTTGGCGCTCGGTCCCCACGGTCCCAGCGTTTCGACCCCAAAAGGCACAAACATGTAACAACTACTGAGATTACTATATTTGCGCCTTTTGAGGCCTTCGCACCGGCCACTTTTTGGGTAGCAGGAATATTAGAAGGTGCTAAGGTATCGACACAGGTAGCGTCCCATACCAGAGGCCTTCCCATCCTCCACGGAACCAAAGTTGCCGTCCGGCCTTTTACCATCGCCACGTACAAGGCCTAAGCATTTAGTTATATTACAAATGTGCATTTAGCCTTCAGTTTGATAATATCAATCAAATTTTTGATTGATATATATACCTGCAAAATACATTTTACTGACAATCCGTTACCTGAAGCCTTCAGAAAAGCAACTGTACATTTCTGTTTGTCCGACAATCAATTTCGCACAATTTGTTAGAATGTGTAGATAGAATTTGTTAAAAGGTAGAAGTAAGGATAAATGTCGGGAGAGCAGTCGAATGACACCTGTCAAAAATCCAAAATGGCGATTTCAAGACGACCACCATACAAACTGCTCCGCCCCTGCTGAAGCTCGGCCTTCAGAAAGGGGGTGTAGTGAATATGAATAAATGAATTTAAATACATAAATTCAGATAATTTTCACGTCAGATTTTTTGCACGTCAAGAGTAAAACATTGCTCTTTACCATCTATCTAATACCCTAACTAATAACCGAAAAGGGGGCAAAGGCGAGTATAATACATATCAACGATGGCATACGCAAAGGCATATTGCTTCAGATAGGAGGCCGGCCATAAAATTTAAGTCTTACTCCGCACAATTATGTCAATGCGTTGTCTTTTGTGAAGGTACTCAGAAAAAATATATTGTTTATACCGACCCTACAGAGGTGTGACAAGTGCAGGGCGATAATAATGTAAAGTTTTTTTTTTCAGTGTAAAAAGCATGATAGCTCGGTGGCTTTGGCTATGGACTGCCGCGCAGCAGGTCCATGGTTCGAATCCCACCGCTGGCTTGAGCTTCACCGCATGGTAGAAGGGCATTTTAGCGAATGCCCGCCTGGCTAGCGACCACCCTCAAGTGGAAAATCTGTCGCCAAGCACCTAACGGTGTGTTCCGGCAGCTGTCCTTGAGAGCCAGTAATTCTAGGTTAAGCCTGTTAACACCTTCGACCACATCATCACTTACCATCAGGTGAGATTGTGGTTAAAGGCTTACCTATCAGCAATAAAAAAAAAATGTATATATACATTTATACGTTTTTGTTATTTAAGTTTACCTGCTGCTCTGCTATGGATAGGTCAAAATATTTTTTTGCCTAATATAAGTATTATAATATTTAAATAATATATTAAATATTATTTCGTTTACGAAATAATATTTTTTCGTTTACGAAATTTCCTGTGAATAAAATGTGCAAATTTAGTAATACTTTATTCAAAGATTACTCACTTATTTTCATATAGTGGAAGAACACAGTCTAAATTTATTATATGAGATGGCGACTCCGACAGTTCTCCCTGTTCCGAGTGATCTCGGACTTTGACTGATTTATTATTTTTTTCCTGAGAATTAAGGTGCATTTTATGAGCACAGTCTATTTTATTATATATATGTACAGAATCTATTTATTCCACTCTATTATATTTGTATAAATCGTTACTTATATGTACATGTCTAAGTGATAAAATGTATATTTAAAAGTACCTATGCAGGTGACTTTGTAGATAATCTCTTGAATATATACCTACTTGCCTGATTCTGAATATTCTTTCATTGATATAAATCTACATTTAGTCTTGAGGGACATGAACAATGTTCGATGTTTTATTGCGATATACCCACCAAACCAAATGCTTTGATTTGCTACGCTTGTGTTATTATTATTTAGCAACACTCAACTCCATTTACGGTTGAACGGCAGCTGTACTTTAGAGCCAGATAATTTTAGTTATCACCTGTTTGGTACCTTCTACCACATCACTTACCATCAGGTGAGACCATAACTATACATTACCAGATATTATTATAGTATCCAACTAATCGTACTTAGATTAGTACGACATTTAGTTATTTTATAGCTCCATTACAGTACTATAGGAACCTAGTAGGTATAGAATCTCTTAGTTCGATAGAGATAATATGTTTCATGAATAGAATAAACACCGAAACACAAACGAATATTAAATTTGCATAGGTAAAAATAAACTGAAATATTATACGCTCTCTCATAATTCTTGCAAAGTCTTTGTATCGACTCTTCTGCTTCGTTTTTTATTTTTTAGTTATCTTTATTTCCCATATTGATTGATATACCTACCAAGATACGTATTTATACTGCACAGCACAGGTGATAGCGCGCGAGCGATAGGTCCACGTCCAACGGCGCACAGCGCGGCACTGAAGGACAGCTCTTACGCATTGATTTTATTTCGTAATCCTAAGCTAATAAGGTTGAATATCGAATCTTCCGATTGACCGTAATCCTGCACAGAACTAAAGGTCGTAAGTCTAAAACACTATTTAATTTATTATGACAATACTAATTACTCTAGGAAAATTTTACTTATACAGCGGATAATAAACTACATTTCCTTTCTATGTGTGTTTATTATTAATATGTAACTGATGTAGTTTCCAAGAAAACTCCAATAATTTAAAGAAAAGGCTTCATTTTGAAAAATTAAAACTATCGAGTAAATTTCTTTCAAATGTGTTTCTGACTGTACAACTGATAGAAAAAGGTTTGAAATATCAAATATTTAAGTTTTCGTGTTGATTGCATATTTCAGTTGCTTAAAAAAACTAGTCGAATGAGAGTATTTTTTCCGCAGCCTCGTCTTAAGAGAGTACGGCAGCGTAACATTATGTGTTATGTACTTACTTCATCATCATAATCATCTTCCTATTTTTAGCATCATGCAATCAATTCACATTATTAATAGTATTTATTTATATAGTTAGGTGGTCTTTATTTATATTTTGTTTCCCTTACATGAGAGATTTGTCCATTCAACAATATTTACATTGGTACATACCCATAATATTATATACTAGCGGCCCTCCCCGGCTTCGCACGGGTAATTGCGACTATAAATTGAGATGTAAGCTATCCTATCTTTCAATTTGGATCAAATTGCACAGGGTGTGCAAATCAAATTTTAAATCGGCTCAGTAGTTTAGGAGTCCATCGCGGACAAACAACATGACACGTAATTGTTATATATATAAGGATTGAAACGTAATTCCAATGCATTACGATTCTATGCAGAGAGACGGAAAAATAGGTAACTGAACATGTAAGAAACCCGATTCTTCCCATCTTCCTGTTCTTTTCAATGTTATGCTTTATTATTCCAGCAACAATTGCAAATTAGGTTATCGATTGTCATCTGTCTGAAACTCTGAACCGCTCTGGTTTGTTATTCAAAAGAAGCGATAGCTATCGTCTGCACATGAAGCTATTCAATAAGCTGACACGTGTAGACATGGAAAATGTGTAAGTGATGATGACTTTATTGCAGAAAAATATATGATGTAACTTGTTTTACGAAAAGGTGACTTTCTACATATTTTCGACACCTCTCCTGATAATAATCAAATAATAGATGTGTCATTCGATGACCAGCATTCATCCAATGTTACAGATGAGACTGCTGAAAGGGTAATGGAGATTGGAATTTTTTTAACTGATATAACTACAAGAAATCCTACTACACAGTTTGTGATTACTTAAACGACAAAAATGCTTGGACTCGTTCGCCTCTGCCAAGTTAGCGCCTGTCACCTACGTAATGTAAATTAAGTATTGTAATAATTTTACTATATAGTATGTACTTAACACATTGTTAAAAAACGTTTAAAAGAATGGCCCCGAGTTTCTTGGCCGTTCTTCTCGCAGTGGCTCTATAATTTTTGTTTGCTGAACGTGGCAGTTCAATATAGTATATTTCAATATTAAAATTTGTAATTGACCTTCATAAGAGCGTCGTAGACGCCTAAATTGAATAAATGATTTTGACTTTGACTTTGACTTTTGTTGAGGAATGAGGATACTTACGAAGAAAGTAGCAAGCAGTTGAGTGTGAAGGTGTATAGGGGTGTCGAGCGACAATTGCACCCTCCCAAATCTCCCTGTGGGAGTTTTAAGAGGCGACTAAGGTAAAAATCTTCTTAAAAACTACGGAAACCAAAGCATCGACTTACATGCGTGGGAATTATGGCGAGCCCGATGGTATAACGGCCGTTGATGTGATGATATGTGGTGATAGAGAAAGTAGTCATGGACTTCGTGAAGAGAAATATACTAGGTATCAGTAGTGAGATGGTCGTTGATATGCCCACCATACATCGTATATGATAAGAGCATGAAGAACAATAAGAAGTTATAGCGCTTCGAAGTTAAACGCGTGACCACTGCATGATTAAAGTATGTATGGACTACAAGAATTACTGTTGCAGTGCAAGATGTCTATATGCAAATGCTGTTGGGCTGTAGCTTCTGGTATCTACTGAAAATATCGAAAGGTTTCTCAGATGATTTCATCGCTGTAGCTGTTGTGGCAGTTTGTACTCGGTAGTCACCTTAAATGATCGTCACAGGCGCTTTCTGATACAGAACTGACAAAAAAATCAGGGTCCACGACACGATATTAACCATTGAAAGAAATTAATGGAATCGTACACTTTCATCAGAATTGGTACTTTTTTAAATCTCACGAAGGCTTGCACAAAAGATTTTCCGCTCCGATAGCGGATTTCGTACGTGGTTTCTTATCGCGAGAAACTCCTACTTTCGTCACAGCTCGCCACCAGTAACTACTCAACATTTGTGTTTTTTATACGGTTTTACCAATAATGATTATATTTTGACGTATTATATTGTGTTGAAAATATTTTACTCATTGGTTTAAAAGCTTTCGAAATCAAGGTTATCTTTGTGAATTATATAATTATGACTTCGTAAATATTCTAAAGTAGCGCCTACCTATGTACTATAATCACTTTTTATAGAATATAGGTTTGTTTTGACTAATATAATAAAGAGGCAAGATTTTATTGTTTGTTTGTTTGTTTGCATTGAATACGCTCTGAAACTACTGGACTGATTTGAAAATTCTTTCACCGTGAGAATCCAATATTATCCCTGATGTACATAGGCAATAGAAGATTTAAAAAAAGTTAGGGATCCATATGAAAACTTGGATAATGTAACACAATGTGCGAAATAAAATACAAGAAAAAACCGCTAGGTATATCGCGTACGCTGCGTAAATTATTGAAGATAGGCCAAAGTTATATACAACAATGTTATAGAAGTCATCAAGATCAATTAAAAATTCCGGAATTATACTATAAATTAAGTCTAACTATTAGGTACAGTTAAGTCACAATAACTATTTTTATGTTTAGATTTATAATTTTAAAATTTTTGTTGAATCCTCGAGCGAAACAGGGGCGGGCCTCGAATACTCTATATGTATATATTTATTTTTTTGTTTTTGGGACTCATATTACATTATAACCAATAACGCTGGGCATATGCTTGCTTATGATTTTTCAAGACAAAAATGACGACATATATATCCTCATTTGAGGACAACCCTTGATATATATAATATGATAAGTTGCAAAAGTAATATTATTTTTTTCGTCAATCGTATTGAAAATAAAATTATTCAATCCAGCATATTTATTTATGAGCAACTTTATAAACAAAATTTCAAAATTTCGTGTTTGTAACTCATACCGTTTTCGATCTAGAGTACCGTGACATATATACCGTCAGTAATGGAAGGGCTGACAGACTGATACAAAGTTTTTTTAAATGGTCTGATGACATTTCAGCTTTATCTTTTATTAATTCATACAATAAGAGAACCTCGATAGGAGCAATCAATTTGGCGCACTCGAATCATAACTTACTTTTTTGGAATATTATTTCTTTTGTAGTCCTTCGTTTTGCGGTAAAGAAAATAGATTGTACCCGACCCCCTTATACCTTATAATTTATATATTATATAAATGCCCGTTATATTATTATTGCTTATGCTGTTCGAGAGAGAGATCGGTATATTTTTATTCGTTTTATTATGGACTAGATAAATCGAAAACGGATTGAACAGTGTTGATATAAACATTTTTTTTATTCATTTGAACGTCAATTTTTAGCGGTTATTTTAAAGTGTGTGAAACGCTTTGTAGAAGGGAAGACACAGAAAAATGCCTATAAGTCGGATCCCCCTCGTTCTTTGTATATACGACAAAATGCCAAAGCACGTTAGCGAACACAAAACGAATAATATTCCACCATACACAAACATATTATATAACACTCAAAACACACCGCATTTGGGCAAATTAACATAATAAATATGACAATTTGAAGATTTTCCCTTAAAAACTCCATAATTAATTTAGGAAGTTATCTACTTTAATATCCGCATAACTTGTTCATGAGACCTTCAACTCCATAGATAAAACATGAATAACACAGACACGTCCTCCAATAAAATAAGTAACAACAAAATGATAAAGATACAAACAACTACAAAGTTATATGTAAGTACGTTAGTAGGTATCCGGCTAGGATTCAATTCTGATACTTTTTATGATAAAAAAATATTCAATTTAAATGAGCATAAATAAATTAATTTTAAGGTTTTTTATTGAACGTATGATTTTTTTTTTATGCCTGATAGGTTGCCTTTGACCACTATCTCACCTGATGGTAAGTGATGATGTGGCCGAGGACGTTGTTCAGACTAACCTAGAGTTACTGGCTCTCAAGGACAGCTGCCGGAACACACCGTTAGGTGTTTGGCGACAGATTTTCAACTTGAGGGTGGTAGCTAGCCAGGCGGGCATTTGCAAAGTGCCCTACCACCATGCTGTAACGACTGCCATCCTAAGACAACAACCGGGACCGACAGCTTAACGTGCCCTCCGAAGCACGGAAGCGCTCAGTAGTAATGTCACCAGCTTGAAACTTGTTAACGATGACACAACCCTATAATTTTAATTTTATTATTGCAACAACGCATGCTCCGCGGATTACATTGCAACATGCTGGTAGGGCACTTTGCGAATGCCCGCCTGGCTAGCTACCACCCTCAAGTTGAAAATCTGTCGCCAAGCACCTAACGGTGTGTTCCGGCAGCTGTCCTTTAGAGCCAGTAATTCTAGGTTAGCCTGTACAACATCTTCGACCACATCATAACTTACCATCAGGTGTGATAGTGGTCAAAGGCTAACCTATCAAGCATAAAAAAAAAGAAAAAATAAAACATTTATCTCACAATACAAAAACGAAAGAAAAGGTAATACACTACAAATTATGGTCATGCGGGATTCGAACACGCGCCATCCACCCCTCTAATAAATTTTTCCTCCAGAGCTTTTGATCACTATCTCACCTGATGGCAAGTGATGATGTGGTCGAAGGTGTTGTTCAGGCTAACCTAGAATGACTGGCTCTCAAGGACAGCTGCCGGAACACACCTTTAGGTGGTTGGCGACAGGTTTTCTACTTGAGGGTTGTAGCTAGCATTTGCAAAATGCCCTACCGCCATGCAAAATTGTCTTTTATATACCTACTTATTTGTGTTAACTCGAACTGTAAATGCGTACCTATAGGTTTATTACACAGTTGTTTTGTCTGTAGGCTGTTTATATTGGACGATAGTTCTAGGTCATAATAGTCTATATTATACTTACATATTATTATAATAATCTATTCGGGCTATTGTAGGGCCAGGCCCTCGCCCAAAACCCGGTGGAGCTGGACGACCGCACAGGCGGTAGCCAGCATCTCTGTCCTCCCTAAACAAACAATATAATAATCTAATCCATACAATAATTGTAATAGCAGAACTGCCCCCTTTATGATGGGGCGCACGCAAATTGTGCTTAAACAAGGAAACGCAATAATTAATGAGTTGTTGTCACGTGGTAACTGCCTCACGTTACGTATTCATTACGTGTTATGTTTATACGATTGGTTTACTGTTTCCATCACTTCTGTGTAAATGATACACAGTGTGGATGCACATAATAATTTATTATAGGTATGCATGCAAGCAAGTACAATGTTACGTGTTAGCAGGTAGGAGGCGACTGGCTAAGGCAATCTTTTTAGGTTTTTACCCGACTCCAAAAAGGAGGAGGTACTCAATTCGTCTGTTTTTTGTTTGTTACCTCAGAACTTTTGACTAGATGAACCGATATTGATAAATGCCCGTTATATTATTATCGGTCAAGCCGTTTTTGAGTTACATTTCAATAACTGAATAATATTCCTTTCTTGATGATATAGTCTTTGACAGTGAATGACAATCAATCCCACAAGTAGCAAGGGTCACTAAAACGAGTAAATTTTTTTCCTAGAAATGGAACCGAATTCAATACTCTAAAGTGTGAAATAACTTGTTGTAGTCGGTACCATGCGCACAATATTGTGATAATAGTACTTTTGAAGTATCATGTCACCGACTTCAACAAGTCTTTTCACACTATTGAGTGTTGAAGTTGTTTCCATTTTTTTTTTGTTTTTTTTTTATATCATGGTATGAAGTGATGAGGATTCAAGTCCCCAAGTCGAGAGCGACTCGCCTGCACTGCTACAGTATTCGCAATGTTACCTTTCTGCATAAGACTACACTGCGATTTTTACTAGTCATTATGCTTTGGTTACCCAGTATTGTCACTCGCTACAGTCCAGTGCCCTTCAGGCCTAAACATTTACTGCATCGACGCAGAATATCAAACTGGTAGTACCTATCAAATCAAGAAAGTGGTAAAGAGGGCTAGCACCTGATATAATTCTTCTATTACCGAAATAATGTTTGAAGTCCGGACTGAATAGTTTGTCTCATTGAAATGCAGATTTCCATCAGATGCATTGTTCTTGTCTTCTCGCTTCAGTATAGTATATAGTATATATAACCAACCAGCGACCCCCAGATTCTAAACCGTTAGGTATTCTTTCGTTTCGATCGATGCGGATAAAGTCTTGCTATAGATTGGTACTGATATAACTGATACCTCTTATCAGCGGGTATCGAATTTCAAGTGTCAACGATAGCCGACACAATGAAAGTCTTTGTGTGAAGTATCGCGTTACTGCGGTTTATTGAACGGCATCGTACGGCACGAAGCCACGCGGTAAGTGTTACATTACAGCCTACTGCCAAGGGAAGCCATACATTTCACCTATAGCTATGTATTTATTATTAAACTTAATGAGAATTTACTTAAAATACCGACAGGAGCTAAATTTCTGTCACTATCGGTCTGCGTAAGTGTCAAATAGGTAGCGATGGTGGAATAAAAACGACACTGCATATCTGGGGCGCAAACGCAAAACGTTTCTATAAAATGAAAGAAAGCTATTTTAATTAAAAATAGTAACTAACTGCTCTCTTGAATAAGCTATTTTATTGAAATAAATATAATATTCAAAAATCGTTTAGTGTTTGTAACTGACGCTTCTTCTAGACCCATGCGCTCCACCAAACCCCTTATTTTAAAGTTTTCCTTAATATCGGAACAGTTTATGTAAAATTCTTTTACTATGCAAGCTACTCGGTTGTGGAATGCCTTGCCTTTGTAAGTTAGACAAGTGAAATCCATAGATATATATAAAAGATTGATAAAAGAACATTACTCTTTCTGCTTATCTACAAACTATTGAGACTGCTTGTTTATTATAGTATATGGTATGTTTATTTATTATATATATATTATAGTAGCTATGAGAATATTGGTTTATATATTTAATATCATGTAGGTATGATGTCTATACCTAATGTATGTTGTATGTAGTATGATTGTGTATTTTTATCTAGTGTAATATCTGTCTAATCAATCTAACAAATATTTATGTTTTTCTTGTTGCCGTGTACACTCTTTCGAGTTTGTTCTGTCCATCTAAAGGTTGTCTATAAGAGACTGTATTATCGATAAGACCGCCGATTGTGTTGCCATTGTATATCTATTATTATTTGTGATTTTATCTGTAGTTTTATTGGTATGCAATAAATAGTTATCGAATCGTATATATATTTTAAAATCCTATTTCAATTGGCAGTTACAGAAAACTTTCCTATTTTATTAGACCTAATTTTAGAGAGTATGATCAAGATTTCAGTATAATTTTCGTGCCTCCAAAAACTATCTAAGTTTTTTAAAACCGTTCAAGTGAAGGTCTTAAGCCCTTATCAGCCCCCTGAGATAACTACTCGGAGCTCCACACTTACTCAAAGATAATTACAAGGCCACGGTTTGTACTGATTTTGAATTAATTTTAATGACATTATGATGAAATGATCACTAGGTCCACCTGGTGTTAATCGGTAACCTCGGCCTTCAACAGATACTATAGTCAAGGCCCAAGGGTGATGAGCTGCACCACGCCTATCACCCAGAGACATAAAGTCGCATGTGCCTGTAATGTCACCAACACCTATTACCCTACAGTAATGCGAACATTGCTGTGTAGCGGTAGAAATTACGTGTAGGTATGTCGGCACTACTTCCCCGGACGAACTCGTTCACAAACAGTTCTATACCTACTACTACTGTAGGTACCTACCTACGTATATTGAGAATTTCACCTTTACGAGTACATTGTGTACGTGGGAATTAGTTTTAACTTTTTTCTTGTACCATGCCAGCCATGCTGACATATTATGTCATTGAAGTTTAGATATATTTTGTAGTACTTACGTCTCTTCCGGGCGCTTGCATTGTATGCGCAAATTGTAAACGATTATTTTAAAACGGTAACCTACTTTAAACTCAGAAGTGTAAATATTATTATTAGGTATAACTATTGTGGTAGTTAAGTTTATAAGCTTACGCGCATACGGGAATAGCGCGGAAATGGCATAGTGCTACGAATTAGACGTAGGCAAAGCGCCAGCAACTCGTTGTTTTTATTGTTCTCTCTCGAATGCCACTTGCAGTGATTGTGTTCTTATTCTATTTGGGGGCGATATGTTCTGCACTGACGTCCCGCTTGGGGTGTTTTGTGCATTTCCCCCGCCAGCTTCTCTGGGTCGCTGGCATAGCTGCTCCAGTGACGTGTGTGATGGTTGTGACTTGTGAGGATGTCTTGATGAGAACGACTCTTGTAGTCCGGTTGTGATTATTTGTTCCGTGGCTTCGCAGTGCAATAGTACATGCTCCGCGGTCTCATCTTTTCGCATACAGCCTCTACATAGAGGACGAAAGTCCTCTATGTAGAGGCTGTTGTTCCTGTTGTTCCTCTATGTTGCTCCAGTTTTGTGCAAAAAGTAAAAAATTCAAGTTACAGTGACCTGTAATAAGGTCTGCTACAATGCACAGTTCCTCACGCTTTAGTTTCAGCAGGTTATTTGTCAGCTTCTTATTCAGAGGTGGGGACATGGCCTTTGTTGGTTTACAATCGTCTGTCTTATTCCAAAGGTTTTGTTGTTCTCTCTCAGTGTGATGACGTAGTAGTTCCCGTACTTCCATTGCTGATGGCTTGTAAAGGTTCCTGACGTCATTTTTCTTACATGTCTACCTGTATTTTTAATGCAGTGATTGAAAAGCAAATAAATAAAATGTTAAAGTCAGCAGGTAATAGCATAGCGACATGTGAATATTGGAACCACTATTGGAATTTAACGGTAGCACGATGATAATTGACACCGCAGAATGGTCATAGCCACTTTGAATACAAATAGATAGTGCTGTTATACGACCACCATGTGGTTATACCGTAACATGATACTGTTTCATAAAATTATCGTATGCGTCTGTTATTTCATATATAAGCCTTTCATTTCGCGTTGATACGTTGTGAAGAGTCAAAAATTCGATATTTCGTTGTATTTTGGCACTAGGTAGCAACGTTAAAATCCTGCGGAGAGGGCGTCGGGCACGGTACTGCTGCCCTGTGAAATTTTGTGTACATGGAATAGAACCTAACTTACCTACGAGGCCTTATATCTCGGGTGGTCAACGAAATTCAGTTCATTATTTATGTTTGTTCAGTACTTACGCACGTACGGGAACATATTTGCCAGCTAAGCAAATATGCTTACAAAATAATAGTTATTTGTTATTTCACGCGAATACTTGAATTGAAAAATGAGCAAGCGAAGGATTTTAGGATTGTTCTATGAGTGAAAAGAGAGGTTTAAACATAGAATCCTTCAAAGGGTTTTCAAATTAGGGGTTGCAAGCTTGGAAGTACGAGGCGCAAAACAACTGTGCTGCTGAGCGAAATGAACCTACTAATTTTCACCTCTATACTACAAAACGCTAGGTGCACTAGAAATAGGTTAGATAATTATATGTAATAAATTTATTAAATAATATAGTAAATTAAATAATAATTGGAAATAAATACGTTGAATGAGTACCTTCATAATGACGACGATGTACCTAATATTATTTTTAATTAATGTTCTCATGTAAGTGACTGCACTGTCTTGTTATGAGAATAAATATCTTTAAACCTAAACCTAAAAGTTACTACAATCCATTATATTTAAATCAATTATTTTGAAACTGATTGTAAGTTTTAAAAACTTATTCCACTCTAGCGTCTAATAAGCACTTTTGCACCCAATATTCGAATGATAAACAGAACTAACTAGAAGGTTGGCGGCAGAGACAGGAGCCCTGCTATTATAAAATGTGACTACAAAGAAAACCAATGATTCTACGCAATTTTGAAACGCGGACAGTTTTCAAAAATAACATATTGTATGGCATGGACGTCGTTGTCGTTTCTCGGTTACTTCTGAATAAAGATAAAAACTGTAGTTTTATAAGCCATCATTGTTCCGACATCACCTCACAGGTGGAATTTGGGAAGGAAGATGATGGACGTTAGGTCGTTTTTGGTGCCGCTATCACTACACTTTTTGTTATACTCGAATAGATTTATTATACCAGTTTATAGCAGGTTCTTCGCTTGATTTGTGTCTAAAAGGTTAAAATGCATAAAAGATGTCGACGGAAAGGTCTCGCTTGACGAATGGTGAGGAAATATAGAATCGTTGTAGCGAAAAATTTGAGGAAGTAATGTATCATGAAAATGGCTGTAACACAGAGTGACTAGGTATAAGGCCCAACAAATGTGGGCGTGGTCAAGAAGTGAGTGCGGAAGAAGTAACGGTAGCAGTGAAAGGTATGAAGAATGGAAAGCTGTTGGACCGAAGGGTATGAAGAGAATAAATAAGATTAAATATTTAAGCCTACATACAGTTTCTGAAAAGTCATAGCGTTGTTTTTTGCCAGCGTCGATAAATGCCAATAGTTGATATTTGCTATTAGAGTCACTCTTCCTCCCTTTCGTATCAAAAATCGATTCTATTGCGAGTTTTCAACACCAAAACGGCGCTTTTCGTGCTAAAGAGTTGAATGAAATAGATTTGAAAAGTATTTCAAGTAGGTATCTATCAAAGGAATCGAAGCTTGAGTGCACAAAAAATATCAATGTTTAGTCCACCGAGGTAGGTATAGACGTTAGTAATTCTTCCAAAGTACATACTGTTCCATAGATATACGAGTATAAATGACAAAATGTACGTAATCGTAATTATATATAACTCATCCATACCCTTGTAACGCTATTCATTATTACAAATAATCACGATATGTTTGTTATTGCACTGTTGGATAAAATGTGTCGAATGATTACCACACACAAACGACGTAATGACGTAGGAACATGTGTATGTATGTTATATTAATTACGTTAACAAACTACGTAATATTGAATCAAATGGTAACTTTCAATAACAAGCATGTAGATAATATGCTTTTGTAAACTGTGTAACTGATTTTCCTCTACTAATACTTAAATAATAATAGCAAAACCAAAACTATCAATTTTGTATCAATGATCTAGCCCAGTGGCATTGAGTACGGAAACAGAGCAGGGAGATCGAATTATGTCGTAGATTTGAGCTGCACTGCAAGCTAGGATTGCGATGGCATGAAATCTATCACCAAGAACCTATACGGGCAGAAAAAATACCTACTTTTCTTTAAAATAATTTGGCAGGGTATAACAAAGTAGTTACTTTTCCTTTGTTTCTCACCAAATATGTATATATTGTACATTATAATCATACTAACCCAATTGTACGAGTGGACGTTTAATAAAGTAATTAAGATCATATGGTCGAGGACAATGGCGATGATACAAAGAAAGTTTGTTTAAGATTATATGCCGGGCTTCACGCCAAAACAAACTAAAGTGTAATACGTACTTATCCGTACACACAACGTATTCATGACATGTGTAAATTTCTATTCTACTAAGGTAGGTATAAGGTACTTCCACAACAGATACGCGTAATTGTAGAGACAATGAAAGAGCAAAGTAAATTGTAAGCAACTTTTAAATAGAACATATAAGATTTACTTAAAGAGATAAGTCTTTTACCGTATGGTAATTTTCATTATGTATTCAGCAAGGGTTCGTCTTGGTAGGTATACCACAGCATTTTTTTTGCCTTGTACAGTCTGCAAATATTCATGTTAAGGCCTGAAGGGCACTGTACTGTAGCATGTGAAATTACTGGGCAGACGAGATCGGATGTTTAAGTTCTTATGTCTCAGAGTGACGACGACAGTGTGGTGTCAAGCAAAATGAGAATGGTGACGTTTACCATCAGGCGGGTGTCTTGGCCGTCCGTCACACACACAAATACCCACAAGCAAAGACACATATACCTACTATTTATTTTAAGGCAGTGTAACTCTGGTAATAAGGAAATTTTGGTTGGTTTTATGGACTTAGTATTTAGTCGTATTCGGAAATTTTAGCACTTAAATAGTACCGAAAAGCAATGTAACAAAACACCTTGAGAGGGATTTTTCTAATACAAGTCTCAAAATCCTCTTTAAAGGCGACGTTAGGACTAGGTCGTACACTATAATACATAAATCAAAATGAAAGATGTTTATATAACAAAATGTATTTTCTTCTGGTTCCAAAAAATGGCAATAATTCAACTACGTAGTAATTTATTATATTAAATATAATAAATAATTATATTAACCAAACTAGGTATTAAATTTATACCTAGTTTGGTTATCACATTTTTCTTTTAATTTGGCATAAAGTAGTCTAATTTCACATATTGAAGTAGGATACTTTATATCCAGATTTTTGTAGGAAGTCCCAAGAGAGCGCGATTCAATCACAAAGTCAATATGTAAATATCTGTCAATTGAATTCATTCATTACTATTTAACTATTACTTATCCAATATCCTTACACTTGTATTGTTCAAATTTAAGTATAATACTTAGGTAAGCAGGTTTTATCTAATTATTGGAAATAAATCCTTTTTGAGATTTGAAGATTGTATTGGATTAATGTTCACAACTAAAAAAACAAAAGAACGCTAGCAGGGCAGGTATGGATTTTCATACAAGATTATTCCTTCTCTGCTACGGAGGGAAGGAATGGAATTCCATACAACTTTTCCCGCCGCACATTTATAAGGGAGAAATGATGAATTTTATAACACATTTTTGAACGAGTAATGAGACACCTTCTTAGTGGGTGTGGTATAAACAATATTTTCAATCCAGGTACCTGAGAGAAGGTATCTTGTATAAAAATCCATACCTGCCCTGCTAGCGTTCATTTGTTTTTTTAGTTGTGAACATAAAAAAAACCCATTTTCAAATCTCAAAAAGGATTTATTTCCAATAATTAGATAAAAGAGGTAGGATTTCTGTTTGTACTCGATTTTCAATGAAATGAGGTTAGCAACCTTTTTCTACACTACGAAAAACAAAGCGTGGTAATTTATTTCTTTGTTATTTTTTTTCTTACAAAATAAATAATTCAACAGTGCGCTTTTAATTATTTCAAATAATTTTCCAAAATATCGTCTAATAGTGAAAGTGACGATTTTATTATGTTAACGCCAACAGAAATAAAAAAAAATACTCAAGAAGTCATAAAGAATAATTCCTAAGAATCTCGGAACAATACGAAAAAACTTATAGGAACCTAATGATTTTATTTTTCTCGTAGGTGTAGTATAAAGCACTATGTATCACTCGGGAGAAAGTTCTATTTCTGTTCTCTTCGCTGTCCCTCCGCTGCTCTTCGTGCTTAAACATACTCTCGAACAGAAATAGATCGTTTTCTACCTCGGTGTACAATGTACTATTTGATTATCGCCTGTGCGAATTTCCACCCGCTGGCACGTCAGCAGCACCGTGCCGGTGCCAGCGCAAGAGGCAAGTAAAAAATCGCCCATAATCGCAGCGGCCGGCGGCGGCGGTGGCGGCGCGGCGGCGCGCGGCGCTGATTGATACGTAAATAACCGACTTTGTTGACACGAGTTCCTTTAGGTAAATATACTGAGACAATGACCTACTAACCTAAACCTCATAAAAGTAGCAAGATACGATACTTTTCGCCTCATGGTCAAACTTGATAGTAAAGATTTGTCCAACAAGAATTGCTAGAGGATTCTCTAGCACTTAGACTATTTTTTTGCATAATTATGTCCACTTTATTTAATGCTTGCCTAAAAGTATGTGTACATCTTCACTTTGAAATTGACCACTACTAAAAAAAAGGTATATCAGAAAATATAAAATTGCTGGTAGAATGTTCTTTAGGGATATACACGTATAGATTATGCATGAATGAATCGATTCTATACAGGATCGGTCCTAAGCGGGTACACGTAGGATTCGCTTAGCACTAAATAGACAAACCTTTTCGAAAGCATTGAATATAAATAAATTAGAATAATCTCGTTCATATACCGTGAGGTATGGTAAAAGGCACTCTTCGAGTTGATTAAGTATTAAATACCTCCAGAAACACGAGATGAGTAGGGTGCTTTTATTGTTGCTAACGTTACGTTGTATGCCGCTACAACAAAATAGTCCACGATGTCGGTAATTTCCCGATTAATAGTGTGCGACTAACTTCAACTTAGTTATTTTTAATTTTAGTAATTTACACTCCGGTTGCCATCAATATAAGGAACGGAGAATCTAGTTGTGTTGAAACCTAGTTAAGTCACTTCATGACTCGACTTTGTCTAATGGATGGAGTTAAGGAGCGGCCACAACATAGCACCGGAATTTTTAGCCCACGAAACACCACTTTGTCTTTAGGGTAAACATCTCTAAACATGGGAAATTTCATTAGATTCATGCTACCACAGAATAAAAAGGATCACTCCGCAAACCAATAATGCAATTCTGGCTATAAAACAATAAAGTGCACTTCAGCTCGCAAAGCACGGAGTAGCTAATATTTATATACACCTACAAGGTTCTTTCTATCGCATAGCCACGCTTTGATCTCTTCTGATGCGTGCCGCACGCGCACCGTAGAATAATCCCGTCCGTAAAGTTTTTTTATTGCTGGTAGATTAGCCATTGACTAAAATCTCACCAGATGGTAAGTGATGATGTGGTCGAAGGTGATAACAGGCTTAACCTAGAATTACTGGCGCTCTCAAGGACAGCTGCCGGAACACACCGTTAGGTGCTTGGCGACAGATTTTCTGCTTGAGGGTGGCCGCTAGCCAGGCTGGCATTCGCAAAAATGCCCTTCCACCATGCGGTGAAGCTCAAGCCCGTGGCGGGACGAACCATGGACCTGCTGCGCGGCAGTCCATAGCCAAAGCCACTGAGCTATCACTGCTTCAAAACGGCTTCGCCAATGTACTTGTAGCTTTGTATCTAAACTCTAAAGTACGGTGTAAGCCAGGCCTGATGCTACAAAGAGCGCCGCCTGCACCGTATGGCTCCTGTGCTGGACATACGGGGCACGTAAAAAATCTAATAATTACGGTTCTTTATGAACTAATTCCATGAATAGATACCCCGTGGGGTGCCGGGTTAGAATTGCACCTCCCCATATCATCCCGTGGGTGTCGTAAGAGGCCACTAAGGGAAAAGTACTGAAAGGTGGGCAGCAGCGCCTTCTAAACAACTGCCAACTTACACTGCGATCCCCAAGACGCCTGCCAAGCGTGGGGATTATGTCAAATACCCCCTTAATAGGGGAGGCTGTGTTCAGCACTGAACGATCAGGCTGTTACAGTATGAACTAATTCAAGCTTTACAGCGTGATGTCTATATTCGACACCTGACTGCACCTGATACCGGATAGAAAATCTCGAAATGATAATTGTAATGATTGATGTCGGTAAATGTACATGATAATGAGGATTATTAACGAATAATTAACGTTGATAGATGTAGCTGTAGATGATAATAGTTAATCTCACATAATCTTCAATCACTATCATCACGATAGTGATTTAAGATTGTGTGAGATAGAGATTCGTAGGGATAACTTTTAAACAAAACATATTTTAATATCCTGTGTTACAGTAGGGTTGAATGGGTACATACGAGTACATTTTGTGCTGATTCCATTTGCGTGTGATAAAAACAGTAAGCGATTTAATTGAAAGAAATGATAGGGAGAAAAACCAGTACATGTACGTACATATTTAGTAACTCGTATCATTAGTTATTCCGTGTATAAGATTTCATAAAGAAAGCGTAAACGGATTATATTTCATCTACAAATAGCCAATCAGGTATGTTCAAGTTGTTTCCGTTGAAATTATACAATTTGTCCCAATCATCGTGTTTGTCGGCATGTAATGTCCGCAATTATTCTCCAATTGCCTACTTAATTTGACCTAACATTATCTGAAGGCAAAAGAGAATTCTGTGCGTTCAATATCATAATTCATATCCTTAATAAGAATATATTTTATTTATTCGGACAATGATGTAACTTTTTGAACTATGCAATAGGAGAACGAAAGTTTTAACTTTTTACTGTGACCACACTTGCGCTAGCGCCTGTAGTGATCGCCATTAAGAGTAAGCTTAAAAAAAAACACGTACCAACGCCCAAAAACATTAAAATGTTATAAAGAACTGGATCGACGCGACGTTACACGCTGACACGTTCGCAGCTGAAATTGGCGGTTGGGGCGAACTTTTAGTAATGAACTTGGGGATGTGTCTATCGATTGAAGAGAAAATTACATCAATATTAAAGCGCGTGGCGAGATAATTTCAGACGTTTATAGCGTCTGCGGTCGCGGGCCAATCTGCACATCTCATGAGACAATATTGATTACACAAATTTTGCAGTCTGATATTTTTTAAATAATCGCAAGGTGCCGTCCGTTGACAAAATAATTACTAAGCAGCCAACATTTTTTTATTTTACAGCCTGCTTGTAAAATAAAAAAATAACACTGTCACATCTGTATTTCTCGAAGGGGTAGGCAGAGCAAACGCTCATGACTCCTGTTATTTATTAACTATCTGAATCGTGGATCGAACCCAAGATCTCCAGATTGCAAAGCAGAGTATCCGCCAATTCACCAGCGAGGTAGTCATCTGTGCAGAGCACTTTTTTATAACTGTACAGACGCGGATATGCTTACGAGTACATTTCTAATACTACGTAGCGGTGGGAGTGCGATACCGCACCGTTATTTTTCCAAAGATTGTGAACCCAGTGTTTTTTTCTAAGCTGTTTATTGCTTATCTGTCTTTAGTGTGTTATCCAAAGACATATCTAAGATGCTTTATCTAATTGCTGATAGCAGATATTTAATTACACATTAATTTTGTTGCTAACGCTTGTAGTCTAATTTTCACAGCTATAATTAATTAGTCAATGCGTAAATGATGGACGAGCATAAAAAAATACTTCGTTCCAGGCCACATTAAAACTGAACCGTATACTACTACCATTGTAATGTATGCATTAGTAGGCACTATAATGCATAGTACATTACAATGTTAGGCACTAACGCTTAGCAGGCGCTAAGCGAAAAAGCTACGAAAGGAATTTACAACAAAAGGAAAAAAATAACTGAATAATTTGCTCCCGCTCGTAGTACAAATATTTCTTTTAGTTGTAATTTTGTAATCTGAACACTATTATATTTTCATTAATGATTAAAGACACTGTTTTCATGTCGGTCAAATTTTTATTTTCACTAGATATATACATATAAATATACAACTAGGAGCTACGTTACTCAAAAAAGATCTTATATTAATGCTCCCACAGAGAATGTATTATTTTAGGGAACAAGACAAAACACAATTGCCACAACAATATCAAAGAATATCTATTTCTTCGTAACAATACGATCTTTTAGTATAATATGCATAACCGTTCTTTATCAATTTCCGTCGTTAAACAAAGACAAAGGGATATGAATAAATAATTGTATGATGTAAATGCAAATAAAGTGGGACGAACTAATGAGTAATAGTAGCCGACCCACGCACCTTGTAATTTTAAATTTAGAATACGGGTTTTCGCGTGAAAACTGAATCCAAATGGTGACCCTAATAACAAATAACTATAGTTATTAGTATTACGGGACGATGCGACGATTATACAATGTACGAGGGAGTATATTATTCTGTATCAATTCCTTAGTGCTGATGTATGTAACTGCGCCTTATACATTTAGATTATCTTCTCACTAGTTGTTCTTAGTGCAATCTTCATAAAATTCTTGTTCATTTTAGTATGACAATATACATTTTTAAATATTATTTAGCATGTAATAAATAAATGAACAGATAATGTACAAAATATTATAATATAGTACAATTAGTGCAAATTATTTTTTTAAGTATATCTAGAAAAAGAAGTGGTTTCTTTTATGTAGCCTAAGTATTTGGCAAAATCTGCCCACAAAACTCTTAAACAAACTTCACTTTCTGTTTGGGGTCTCGATTTAGGTTAGGGCAGAACTTACTTACGTCTTTTTTTTTATATATGTATATACATAACATAAAAATGTGCTCAATTACGTATATGCATACGTTTTATAGGTACCTCCATAAAAATCTGTTGTGTTATCAACAGATTTTTATGCAAACTATTAGAATATTAAAACCTCAATTCATTCAATACATGTCTTGCCTGTGATTTTCGTAACAGTAAAGTACAACACATGAACACTCTTCAATGTACTGTTATTGGCAACCAAACCTCACTCACTTGACACTAATCTAGTAATTAAATATGCTGTGGGGACATCCATGGAATCGATCGGCCCCAATTAAAAGGAATTGGGTCAATAGCCTACAGCAATATTACAACTTAGACACACCAATTGCTCGCCGAATGCAACTGCAGTTTTGAATTGTGATTTTGAAACAGTTGAGATGCTTGCATCTTTGTCAGATTGGTGAATAGGTTAGTAAAAAAAGTTTTTTTTTATGCCTGATAGGTTGGCTTTTGACCTCTATCTCACCTGATGGTAAGTGATGATGTGGTTGAAGATGTTGTTCAGGCTAACCTAGAATTACTGGCTTTCAAGAACAGCTGCCGGAACACACCGTTAGGTGATTGGCGACAGATTTTATACTTGAGGGTGATAGTTAGCCAGGCTGGCATTCGCAAAATAATAATAGTTTATTGTACCAGAAAAAACGTAGTTTACAATATTTCTTATTCTGTACAAATAACCACTCCCTACCACCAAGCTATAACGACTGCTATCCTAAGACAACAACCGGGACAGACGGCTTAACGTGCCCTCCGAAGCACGGAAGTGCTCAGTAGGAACGTCACCAGCGTTCACCTATCCAACACAAAAAAACACATATAGTATAGATAGTATATTTTGCATGGTGGTAGGGCATTTTGCGAATGCCCGCCTGGCTAGCTACCACCCTCAAGTTGAAAATCTGTCGCCAATCACCTAACGGTGTGTTCCGGCAGCAGTCCTTGAGAGCCAGTCATTCTAGGTTAGCCTGAACAACATCTTCGACCACATCATCACTTACCATCAGTTGAGATAGTGGTCACAGGCTAGCCTATTAGGCATAAAAAAACAAAAAGTAAAATAAATCACACTAGTTTCTATTTTCTAAATGCTAGTCATTTTATGTTTTACATTATGTAGATACATATATAATCTGTTACTGGACACCTAGTCCAGTCCAGCACTGTATATTACGTTGTGTAAGATACACTGGTATTTGTTCTCATCTACGAAGCTATAGTGAAAGTCCGTTACTTATATAGATATTATTTTCATGATGACTTCGGTCATGCATTGGTTAATGTTAACGTACTCAATGACATTCTGCGTATTAAGAGGCATTAAACATGATTACATATATATTTAGTTCTTATAGTTGGTTGGTATAACATCAGTTTTTTTTCGATTTGATACTTCTTCTACATTTTACACCAATGTCGCATCTCAGTCATTCATAGTCTTAGAGAAACACGGACTTCCGCCATCGTCTTGTTTTAAGTTTATTCGATGGAAATTGCTGTAATGAATCACGATATCATTATTAAATGAAGAGGCACCTAACTTGTTATATAATCTGCGGACATTATTGAAACTACTCGTGGAACCCTAATTTTGAGGCCATCCCAATCCGAAATCCGTTCTTATCGCCATCTTTAAGAAGTCTGCCTAGTACAGGTTTATAAAACGGCCGAATATTGCTTACGGCTTTAATTATGACGCCATTTTAAGACTAGACTAAGACTACTTAAGACTATTATACTTTAAAAGTATGATTGCAAGGCTGCGGTTCCGCAGAACTGTGCTACGTTGCTTAGCTATAGATGTGTGATAAACCTACCATTCAGATTTCAGAGATCTCTTGATTTGTCAAGTTATAACAAATTTCAAGCTATATACCTACTTGGAAAATTAAGCGATCACCACCCACATCTTAATCGAAAGTCTGTGGCGGGAAATACAGTTTTATCGCGTTTGTAACTATATTTGATTTTGTTTTTTGCATGGTGGTAGGGGATTTTGCGAATGCCCGCCTGGCTAGCTACCACCCACAAGTAGGAAATATGTCGCCAAGCACTTGGTTTGTTCTGGCAGCTGTCCTTGACCGCCAGTAATTCTAGGTTAGCCTGAACAACATCTTCGACCACATCATCACTTACCATGAGGTGAGAAGATGAGATAGTGGTCAAAGGCTAACCTAACAGCCATAAAAAAATATGCTGAAGGGTTAGCCTCTAACCACAATCTAACCTGATAGTAAGTGATGGATGATCCATATGGTCCTAACTACCTTAACCAAGAACTACTTTTGAAGCGTTCGTAGCGAAGTTTGCTCAGCCGTTCTGAACCCAATCAGCAAAGTCAGAAAGTTATGCAAAGTCCGAGATCATGAATAGGGTGACCACAAGTGACATTACTACTGAGCGCTTCAGTGCTTTGGTTGTCTTAGGATGGCAGTCTTATAGTATGGTGGTGGGGCATTTTGCGAATGACCGCCTGGCTATTAGAAAATCTGTTGCCAAGTACCTAACGTTGTGTTCCGGCGGCTGTCCTTAAGAGCCAGTAATTCTATGTTAGCCTGAACAACATCTTTGAGCACATAATCACTTACCATCGGGTGAGATCAAAGGCTAAACTATCAGGCATAAAAAAAATATGCTGAAGAGTTAGCCTCTAACCTGATAGTAAGTGATGATGTCTATAGTCCTAACTACCTGAACCTAAAACTACTTTTGAAGCGTTCGTAGCGAAGTTTGCTCAGCCTTCTTCCATCAGCAAAGTTATGCAGTCCGTCATCATGACTAGACTAAAGAACAGCTGCCGGAAACAACCGTTATCGGTGCTTGGCGACACTTTTTCTTTTGTAGCTAGCTATTCGCAAAATGCCATGCTATAACGACTGCCACCGTAAGTTTACAATCGGGACCGTGCCCTCCGAAGTATGGAAGCGAAGAGCAACCTTTCTACATGATCATGGTATTCGCGACCTCAAATCAGTACTAATATTATAAATGCGAAAGTAACTCTGTCTGTCTGTCTGTTACGCTTTCACGCCAAAACTACTGGACCGATTTGAATGAAATTTGGTATGGAAATAGTTTGAGGCCCGGGAAAAATCATAGGATCGTTTTTATCCAACTGCGCAAAAAGAGGTTAATGTTTTTGCGCGATAACCGACATACGCGCGGGCGGAGCCGCGCCCGGAAAGCTAGTTAATAATATAGCTCGTATTACCTAGACGAGTTATTGAACTCTAATGGACATGATTCCATACAGCCTAAAAAAACTGTCAAAAATATTATAAGTTACGTTTAAACGTATCATAAGTAATAAATTTAATTGATATTAAAATAATGTCGTTAAAACATCTTCTACCAATCACGCGTATAACGTGATGAAGAAAGTAGATAACATTACAACAAAAGAAAAAATATGTTAAGATTTTGAATTTTCCGCCATTGCCGTCTGTGTTCAAATTATCTAATTGCTAACGAAGAATTTTTTGGTATATTATTGAATGTATGAACGACTCGGGTAGCGCGTCTAATTTCAGGACAAAGCATTTACATTCAATTCATAGAAAATCATATATGAGGATCTTATTTTATGATTCAAGTTAAATACATGTGTAAGCATGCGCATAAACATTTCCAGATACATATTGTAAAATAGATCAGTGTCGCTGTGCTTTTTTTTTATTATAAAAACTAAAATCAACAAGCACGGAATCAATGGTTGATAGTTTAGTCAAATGTTGCGATAATGTACAATATTTACGAATAAATTGTTTTTAAACCGTTGATATTATATAGATACTTAGCAATAAGCCCCTTATAGGATGCCAGGTAGAATAAGCTTCTCCTCTCTTGTGAGATGCATGCCAATCGTGAAGATTTCGGAGTAGGTACGGACAACACCCTGCGGCGATGTATTCAGCAGAGGACAATCGGCCATCTTATTGTTTAATTCAAATGGGAATGAATACGATCTTCATTTTGAAATTCGAACTCCTTAGTAGGCATCGTTTTCAAACGAAAATGTCAAAATTAGTTCATCTCCATTCTAGTTACACAATAAGGCATCTGGTTGATAAAATAGGTATAATAATAGTACATTATGCAAGATACATTTTTCAACACACTTGCGAGGAACGAATACGAAAATTTCGATACGAAAATATTTTCTTGAGAGCAATATTAATCTGATTCAGAAGGTTTTTAATTAACTCTTCTAAAGTACTACTATAGTACTTAGCTAAAATACTCTTTGGTTTGTTTTTATATGAAAAACGATAATCTGACTACGAAGGTTTATAATTAAGTCTTGTAAAGTTCTACTTCAGTAGGTAAAAAAACTCTTTGGTTTGCTTTTATATGAAAAAAGAACGCAACAAACTACAATCTTCTTGGTGAGAAGTGTGGAAACGTTGTTTTTTATTCTACTTAATACACTAGTGCGGTAAAGTAAACAAAAAGCACGAGTGCGTAATAGACTATAATTATGACACTAAAATCGGTGCATTTAAAGGCCCGTTACGAGCGAGTGTATTGAAAAAATGTATTCCAATAAGGTGTTTAACTGTGAATGAAACACTCTTTGTACTTAACCTTATACCGGTTTCGGGGTCAGTTTTAAAAAGTGGTATGCGTTTGGAATATGTACATAACAAGTATGTTTAAAAAGTAATGCCCCTGGCATTACAATGAGGTATCCGAGGAATAGACCGTAAAGCCTATGAATAAATGTTTTATTTATCACAATCATGGAGAAGTCTTTGAAACCTTCTGGGTGGGGAACGATAACAAAAGACTATGACCCTATAGAATATACTGCTTAGGCTCTAATGGACAACAAACTGACGAAGGCGTAAGCAAAAAATGTAACAAAAAGTGTAACCGTTTCAAAATAACGGTACTTCTAGTGGGTATGTTGATCTACATAACAGTTTTTGCAACCACGAGTAATAATAAATACTGCCTAAGCGCGAGTCTATACTCAATTTGTTAGAATCAGAAGATACTCTTCTCTGTGGTTATTATACAAAACCACGGTAATGTTTAGATAACATTACCGTGTCTATACAGTATTTCAACTTCATAGAAACGGACGAAACGCGAGTTATACCTACGCGCCTCGATCTCGGCCTGCGCTCGGTACGCAGACAGTCGCGTCTGTGCCGCAGTGACGAATGGACGGTGTGATATTTTTTAATAATAAACGCGCGATATTTTCACTAAAAATAAATTTATGCATATTACATATTTAATATGACGAGTAGGATATATTGTGCCGTTTTTGGTTGCATGAATTCGTCAAAAACGCATCCAGAGATAACTTTTTTAGATAACCTGGAAACTGAAAGGGAATACTATAAAATACTAGTACTACTAATTTTACTTACTAGTAAGTAACATTATTTTATAGACTACATAGTTGACGGTACATAATGTGTGTCTTTTTAATGGACAAGTATTTCCTTTAATCCCATAAAAAAAATGTCGAAAAAAAGTAATACAGTATATAAGTAAAGTGATTGACACGAGTGAAATAGGTAGTTATAAGTTATATAATAGAATGCGGATTTTTAATACTTTAAAATATAATAATAAACCATTTCGTACGTTTCACAAATATTTTTCGGTCGCAAATTTTTAATATCGATTATTTATTCATTATATTTATAGTTTTTCATATTAAATCTATGTACTAGTAAAAAAAACACGCATTTTGAGTGAACACTTCCTGTTCATTTCACAAAGAATTTTATACGTTTATATAAAACAAGGAAATATTTATAATCAAAAAACTAAATGGAAACACAAAGTAGTCAAATGTAATTAAATACTGGAGGCGGGTAGCCCTATCGCATGTTTACGTACCGCGCGGCTGTAGGTAGTTATTTCAACGAGAGAGCCGAGTTAAGATACTGTATAGATAACATTACCGTGACAAAACGCAATAACCAGATGTCATGTCAATCATGGGGTTGTCCTAGATTTTTGCAATCAGACCCATTTTAATTTATTATAAATAATAGAAGTTTTTTAAAGCGACAATAATATAATAAAGCACATGCTTTTATGTTTTGTTCATAAGGAAATAAATGTTCGTGATCATTTAGTAAAAATCAAAGCATTCGCTCCGTTCCGACTGCGTAAATTTGAGGTGCTTTTATGATTGTGTTTCTGTTTATCTAAAAAACAATAAAAAATATTTTTTTAAAAAGCTAATTATTTCTCATATCTTGTAGATATAGAATATTTTTTTGAAGAGTAATATAAAAACACAAAAATTACAATAAGACAATAGATAAACAATAAGAAGATGCATCGCTTTAGAAAGAGCCCGAGGTCTGATTGATTATCTAATTTTTATCTAAATTCAAACATTAATTTTTCATTTGATCCTCAAAACTACCTAACGACACCTGTGTTGCAGTTTTTTTTCACGGTCTTTACGTGTTTTAGTCATGGTAATGAAACTCCAGTCCCAAAATTTTTATATTTATTTTTTTAACACATCAGAAAGTAATATGGATGTACGCGTCGATGGTCTATAGGATGGCAGGGTGTACTAAGTACCTACGACCTACATTGAAAGATGCCTCATCTTTCAATGTAGGTTCATAGGTACATTCACGGCATCGGTAATTATTTTTTGTACGTTTATATATCAAGAAAAAAAAGGCAAGTGAATTCTCTATTATAGTCTCGCTTCTTTTTTTGGACAAATAGTTTCTAAATTAATAGAATAGCATCTGTCTTAAAAAAAAACAGATTTAGTATTTCAGTCCTTACCGATGCAAGCAAGAATTTATTACGGTGATTTAGTAAAGTCAATCAACAGAGTCTATCCCGAATACCACAGGCATATTATATTGTTAACAGTTTAAAAAATGCGGGCATTTTGTCTCCGTCACGGATTTGAAGTGAAGTGAAAAATTCATGATTCTTTTGAAAAAATCCATTTCTAGATACATTATTAGGAATTAAGCAAGACTATACGCATTATCTATATTTTCTGTAATTTAAAAAAGATAAAGGTACATATTATGTGTTATTATGTATAGTATCAATGTCGTAGTGTGTGATTTGTTTGTAGCTGCTATAGTCTTATCTGTGTATGCGTAGTGAATATCATACTTATTATGGAATGATTTGTGCCTTTCACCATACAATAATAAGTATAAAACATTTATAGACCAACTAGCGGCCCGCCACGGCTTCGCACGGGTATTTAACAAAAAATAAATTGAAACACATACAAAGTACTTACTTATTGTGACATAACTCTAATAGTTAGATATATGGTATTGCGGGATAGATATTGACGTCCTCTAAAAAATTTTAGCACATCACTTTGCTCTATTGTAAACTAATTCCGCAGCGTACCTACGCGATATAACGATTTTTCTGGTATTTTTTCACACGTTGGGTTACATTATCGAAGTTTTTATACGGATCCCTAAGTTTTTGAAAGTATTCTATAGCTTGTGTTGATTGGGAATAGTGTAGGATTCTGATGGTGACGTCTGGGTTTACGCCCCCAACCACGAATACAACACCCTGCTGCGGCGTCCACAGCGGGTTGTCGCGACGAGGCCGATACGCGGATACCGGAGGTGTCCTGGACGGCAGCCTGCGTGTTGGCCGGTGATCCCCCATGGAAGCTCCAAGCGGAGATCCTCGCTGAAGTTTACCACTTCGTGGCGGCGAGGAGATCTCGTGGGGAGCGTGGGAGGAGGTCACACGCATGCGGTGGCAGGCGAGGGCTACATTATTCCGGCGGTGGACGGAGGGCCTGGCTCCATCGGGCCCTGGGCAGTGGACGGTGGAAGCGATCCGCTCGGTCCTTCGGAGGTGGGTGAAGCGGCCGTTCGGGTCGCTAACATTCCGATTGGTGCAGGTGCTTTCTGGACACGGATGTTTTGGAAAGTACTTGCACCAGATCGCGAGACGGGAGGCGACCCCGGCCTGCCACGAGTGTGGGACGCTGGAGGATACGGTGCTCCATACGCTGGAGGTGTGTGCGGCATGGGGCCCGCAACGGCACATGCTTTCAGCCCTCATGGGAGAAGATCTCTCTCTGACGAGCGTTGTAAACGCTATGCTCGGCGGAGAGAGATCTTAGCAGGCGGTGGTCTCCTTCTGCGAAGCGGTAATGGCGCAGAAGGAGGCTGCGGAGCGGGTCAGGGAGGACGATGTCTTGCTTTTCGGGCCTACCGCCGGGGCAAGATGGTGACGCCACCCTATCTTGCCCCACCTCGGCGGAGGACTGCTCACGGGGGGGTTTTAGTGGGTTCAAGCCCAACGCGTCTCCTCCCACCGCCCCCATGGTGGAAGGGTAGAGCGAAAAACAAAAATATAAAAATACAAATCTTGCATGTATATAATATTAGTAAAGATATAGATAGTGTCGATATCGAAGTATATATTGCATTACTGCGAGTTAATAACACGATATCAGTTAATGACACCTTGGGGAAAGGTTGCATTTTTTAATTTTTATCATGCAATCGATCACAGATTGTTGGGTTCTGGAAGGTCATTACATATTGCATTACTAATCAGCTGCATTTTCCGCGTTTTTCGTTTCTTTGTAGATATTAACGTACGCTCGGGAAGGTACTATGTAGAAATTAGGGTTCCGTACCTAAATGGTAAAAACGGGACCCTATTACCGAGACTTCGCTGTCCGTCCGTCCGTCCGTCTGTCTGTCACCAGGCTGTATCTCCGAACGGTGATAGGAAACAGTTGATTTTTTTACAGATGATGTCTAATGTTGTATAGCTAATGGTACGGAACCTTTCGTGCGCGAGTCTGACTCGCACTTTACCGTTTTTATTTATACAATACAACTGTAACCAGCATTCATTTAGTAGCAGTAGAACTCTTTGTGAGTCCGGGGAAGTACTTCACCATACCTATTTCTATCGCCAAGCAGTAAAGATATGCGTGTTGGTGAAATTAAATGCACCTGAGACTTAATAACTTACTTAATTACGAAGAAAAAATAAATCACTCAAATTATTATTAATAATTGTTACTTCATAGTGGAATGTTAATTAATGATTAATGCGTTTTTTGCTTTAATAATTATATTATCTCTATATGTATAAATATTAACACTCATACGAAACGTTTATCAAAATTATTTTGACAATACATATGATTACGGAAATCTGGCTAATCAGAAATATATATAGAGCTCAAGGATATGAATGCGAAATTTCACCGAGCTTCAACACTTATAAAACTTCAACACGTATACCTATTAAAATATGACGTAATACGTTTGTATTGAAAGCGCTACGACAGGTTTTGTTGTCAGACTTTATACGAGAATATGGTCTAAAGGTCGACCATTCACAAATCAAAATAATCTTTTTGATTTCTCATACTCGGAAAGTAGGGTTTGCTTGATTCGAGTAGCGGGTGAAGACGTTACTTCCCACTTAAGGGTGGAAAAATCTCATAATAAATGGTTCCTTCTCAAGGGCCGAAATGACTTGTAAGTTGTAACCATTGGTGTAAACATAATTAGACGTCTAAGGTTTTCGCTGTAAAATATTCTGTGGTTATAAATCAAATAATAACAAACTGTGTTTACGTAAAGGCTAAAAAAACTAGTTTAAAACATAATTAATGTGACTTTGTGAAGTTAGTGTTTGTAATACGAGTATGAAAATATTAGTTACTAATTCTGTATATGAGCAGTGTGAACTAAAAAAATACATTAAGGATGGCCCAAGGGAGAAACATTATGTTCCATATTAAAATTTTTAAAAAGGACTCTATAATTAGGCAAGGTAGTTATATAACAATTATTATATTATTATTTATAATAAAATATATATAATAAAAAAAAACATAGGAAAAATGTTCTTAAAATTTCAGAAATTGTTCTAACTGCTCAATTAATTTTACATTTTATGTTTCTTCTCCTCATGTTTATTTTTTTCAGTTAATATTTTAGAAAATCTACAATTTTTACTTCCTCATATTTTCAATGAAACTAGTGTTAAACAGGGATGTAAGTCATCGATTCCTACTTGGACATAGCCACATTAATTTTAAATAGGTACTACTAACAGTAGTAGTACCATTTTTATTATAATCAAAATAAATATTATGAAAAATGAACGATTTTTTATATATTTCTTATATTTGTAATGAAAAGCAGAGTGTTTATCACTGGTGGAAATCATCAATTCCTATTTGGACAGTGGCCGCCCTTAAATATTCCAAAAAAAATGTTCACAAGTAGTTCAAACTTTGCAATTATTTCATAATATGTTAATATTATTATTCTTAATGAATATTTCTTAGACAAACGATATTTTTTTACTTTCCTTACATTCGAAATTAAAGTAGAGTGCTTAACACGAGTGAAAGTCATCAATACCTACTCGGATTAAAGCCGTATGGGAATTGGCCGTCTAAATACCTCGTATGAGAATTGACTTTCGACCCTTGTATCACAATCTAATATTGTTTACCTCACAGTTTGAATTCAATTTTCTTGGTTTGTTCCAATTTTAGATGCAAAACCTTTTACTCTTTATCTCCCCAAATGTATTAAGCACCCTAAACATATAGGTCCTTATTAGTGAATTTCAGCGTCAGTTTAAAATTATTTTCTAAAAGTGGTCACCATCAGAAAATGTGCTTCACAACGAAACCTTCCGTAGACAAAAAAAAATCCTACTGGTATAGAATAAAAACATAATTTCCTTCTTTAGTTTATATTAGTTCTTGTTTATACAAAAATCTGTGACAAACGGAAATAAAGTTTTGGTTACTTTAAGCTACTATGAATGAAAAAAATACACAAATCCATGTAATAGTTTTCATGTCAATATGACATACAAGTACCTATACTCATTTTCCTGTAAGTAATTTCTGCATCTACGTAACCTTATCCTTGAATCCAAGATACAATTATGCAAAGAGAATCGTTAAATATTGAAGCCAAAATATTATTATTTTTAGCTCTACCTATGTAGAGTTACCTACCAAGGTATTTTATTTTCATTTATGTTTTATACTAAATGGTTATATTTGTTTTGTGGTTAATTTCTGCATCAAATATTACATCACTGAATTTCAGGTTTGAAACTTATTCCGTTTACAAGCGGGTGACTAATGGATGGACAGACAAATATTATCAGACATAAGGAGAGTCTTCCTATGAGTACGGAACCTTTACCACGTCTTATAATATGTGTATTCTATGTATCTACTTGTACAAACTACGAATGGTACAATTTACTAAGAAGTTAATTATTTTTTTCAGTCAGGCCGACGCGCCGGTATGTTTCCTGAACGGTTCTCTAAACACCATAATATGAAACGGACTTGCCAAATTTCAAGTTTGTAAGAGCTTCCGTGAACTGAGCCAGAAATAATCAATTTTGATAGGTTTTAGGTAATTTAAATTGATTATATATATTTATAGATAATATGCTATGCCCGTTAGCGTTTCCCCGAATTAGAATTATATAAATAAAATAAACAATCAAAGCTTTTTTTCCCCGAATGTATAACTCAATATAAAAAACAGAGTAGTAGCTATGTAAGTATCTACAAGTACAGTTTTAGTTAAAAACAATAAAAAACAGTGTATCTAGCCTCAGAGGTAGAAAATGTAGATACATTCGGGTAGCTTATGTGAAGTATTTAAGAAAGCAAGTATACAGTAAATATTTGGTATATAACAATGTTATTAAGATATTATTAGCAAATATGCCACATACGTAATAAATAATATTACTACTGGCTTTAAAACTATGTAGCGTGCATTAACTATTTATTTATATGAGTAGGTGAACTTCTGACGATACAAGTTTAGTGTATATTGTAATGTAAATTATTGTTGCGTAAAGGTAATCCAAAAAATAATCATCTGAAAAGAAGTTGAACTTCAAAGTGACCAAAATCAAGGTATCGACCATCTTGATATGTACTCTACTACCTACAACGCTTTTTTTTTGCTTTGCCAATAAACCCGTCCTGAAGGTTTTATCATAACTACTTAATGAATCGGTAAAAAAAAACTGAAGCTGTTAAAAAATATTTTTCGGTTAACTCCTTCTCTACGATAATGTATTTTCACATCTTACTTTCAGTTTACTGTGACCAATTATTTAAATAATAGGTCATCCTTGTTTCCTAATTGATATAGCCTTGTTGAAGATTTTAAAATTGGACTATTGCTTAAATGTGACACGTATTATTTTCTCAAATAAAACAAAAGCTGTCACTGCAGCGCGCATTGCGAATTGCGATTGAACTTTAGGTACACACACTACTTACTGACCTAATTCTTATTTTGTTTTATTTTCCGTAACGAGTTCCTAGTTTATCTGAATGTGAGTAAGTATACGTAAGAAATGATAGTTTTAAAATAAATTACCAACGTGTAGGCACATACTTATATATACGAGTGAATAAGGAAATACCAAAGATGAAGGTAGGTACTCTACTAACCATACAGGGATATTCTATTTCATATGGGAGTTAGAGAATGACGTCCTCGTGCTATTTAAAATTCATGGAATACCAAGGGGCGGCGGAAGGGAGTTAGCAGGTAACTAAAGTTGGAACCGATAAAACGGACCAACTGCCGTTAACCCTGCAGCCGGTACGATCTTGAAGGCGCCAAATGAACATCAATGGATACCATGTTAGCGTTAACGGAGGTAATAAGTATTATTACTTCACAATTTAATCATTACATTAACCATCCTGTAGAGTGTTGACAATTTAAATTCAGATTATGATATTCAATGAAGTAGAGCAAATCGCTTATCACTCTTTGTATTACCTTGGTCACGATTGACTTCCATAATTTCTTAGTCAATCAAAAAATATAGTATACCTACCTATATGCACCATTGCATTACTCTTAAAATAGGTAACACCTTAAGAAAACTAACAATCGAAACTCTGTGTCATAAGTAGAGGATTTTTGTTAATCATAATTTGGGTAAATAGGTATATTGACCTAATTCTCTACTGAAGATCGCAGCTAACTAAAGTGTATTGTTAATTTGTTACTACACAAAGCTGCTCTCTGTTTTTTTAAACGCAAACGTACAGTGAGTGTCAGACTGGAACTGAACTTTTTACATTCAGATAATTGAAAGGACGACATACATATACTTAAACCCCAAGTTTTTACACATAAATAATTGAACGTGTCAACTTCGCTGAGTAGGTCCAATTGTTACACTGTTAAAGAAAATATTTTTTATATTAAAACTCACTTGCACAGTCTCGTCGATGCGGCACTGCTTCAGTAGAGGTTATAAATGACACCGAAGCACCGAACCACGTGCTTTATAATAATGAGTTGTAGTCGAGCGGTCGACCCGCGAGTTAAAAGCGGAATGAACGTTGCCGGCGCGCGGCGATACAGCTGGAGCGACCGTACGGTTGTGGTTCGGCACGGCTCGCATCACAAAACAGGCAAGTTTGAGGGAATATTGCGTCATGACCATGCAGCCGGCGGCGGCGGTGACAGCGGCAGCGGCGCGGCGGCAGTGGTGTGTAGAGTACGAACTACGAACAATATACTTATCACAGTTTAAGGAAGAGGTACTATGACTATGAAGCACTTAGTGCGGAGTGCCGTGGGCCGGCCGAAACATTTCTGTTTAACCCACCCAAATTCTGGTGTGCTTTCATACCCAGCCAGTAGGCGCTGATTTCCAACTCTGCAATTAGGTCTGTTAACCTCGCACGCGACTGACGCTTCAGCAAACTATTTTGTAATCTGCGATAAATGTAACACGTAAAGACGTCACGTTATTCAGACGCCAAAAAAGTGTAAGCATTACCTACATAAATTGTCGTATGACAGCGTGAACAATTAGATCTACTTGTTTCAGTTTGTTGACATGCTGTAGTTATGGAAATGACACATTTTCAGCGACGTGTGCATTGACGTGGTGGCACAGTTTTCAGCCACGCTGTTTAATCAACGGTAAACGACAGTTTTATTTTATAGATGGTTTTTAGGATTATGTACTAGAAAACTGTTGCTAAGCCCGGCTGAATGTCAATCCGTCCGTCGTCGTATGTCCATGCTACCGCCCCAGTAGCGAAAGACCCTTAATAGGTAGCCAGTGGATATTTTCGTACAATGGGTTAGTATGGCAAATTGCCTGAAATGCCTAAATAATAGTAAGTTACACAAAAAAAATATATAAAGGGGTTCTCATACAGGAAAACTGTTTTTTAAAGGTTTTTTATTTTGCTGTGTCGTCAATGCGGTATCTACTAAGGACATAGAAGCGTCACATTTGATATGGTCAAATCAAATATCCTACGCAAATACTAAAAACTGGTCAAGTGTTCAAAATATTATCGAGGGTTTTTTTTTTTTTTTTTATGCCTGATAGGTTAGCCTTTGACCACTATCTCACCTGATGGTAAGTGATGATGTGGTCGAGGATGTTGTTCAGACTAACCTAGAGTTACTGGCTCTCAAGGACAGCTGCCGGAACACCGTTAGGTGCTTGGCGACAGATTTTCAACTTGAGGGTGGTAGCTAGCCAGGCGGGCATTTGCAAAGTGCCCTACCACCATGCATGTTTAAAAGTAGAGTTCCTAGGTACGTGCCCAGGTACCCACACAGCTAACATAAATACGAATATGTTGTTTATAAATAAATAGTTTTTGTTTTTTATCTCATACTATACTTAATAAATTATGATTAGACTAGAATATAATAATAAGAAAGTCCACCAAAATGAAGCTCTACTTAACTATAAACTCATGTATATATTTGAACAGTCATCTTTGTATCGATTTATGTAGAGTCAGTATTAAAACAGGAATCTGTTAGACCGAACCATATACCATTCAACACAAAACCGGTTTGAAGAAGAAACTTACATACACTTCTGTTATACAGGAGTGTTTTAACAAGATATAATAATATGTAGCAAATAACAGGTTTGAAGAAGAGAAGACATCCTTATACATGAGTGTCTCAACACTATATTACGTTCAACTAATAACAGGCTTAAAATTACTATCATCATACCCTTTTGAATATAAATGTAAGAAAGCATTTTGAACCTATTTATTTCGACCTCAGATAAATATTTCTTATATATCAACAATTCAACAAGGTCAAGCACATTTTTTTTTATAATACCTAGTTATATTTTAATAATTCAGGCGTACATAGCTATATTATCTATAGCACTAATATAGCGCTATAACATTTTGTTTTGAGCTTTGATACAAGTTCCCTTCTGTGAGCTTTGTAATCTTTGAGAACTTTATTATAAAACCGCACAAAATTACCTTAGAAGCAGAGGTGTACCTTTTATTTCTCTATGCTAAATGGTAACTATTTACTTCCTTACTTACTACATGTACCTTCGAAATAATATGTACCTGTAATATTTTAATTAGGTATATTTTTATCGATGATTTAAATAGTAGGTACATTGTGCAGTAAAGGGATGTATTAGGGATGGCATATTCCCGAGCGTAATGATGGATTCTAAATCACAAAAAAATACTGAAACTCCTTTGATGCGATAGCTTATCCACACAAAACTAGTTGCTTACAAGTATTTTAATATTTTTGACAACCTCATAATCTATTATGAAATAGATATAATTTTATAAAGATCCGTACGTAAGTAATAAAAAAACGTAAAAGTTCAGACAAAAGAAAAACCCGTTAAGAAGTTTCTATGTTTTGGCTGTAAAGTTAAATATGATGTAAAAAGTATAAATTATTAATTTCCCGTATCAAACTTAACATCGATGTTCGAACACTAGCTCTTTGCTTAGGTTTGTCTGTTTGTTTGTCAGGCTTTGTGATTTATGGAGTTCAACGTTAGGTATTTTTGTACTATGGCGTTTTGCATTTTAGACTTCGCTTTCGTAAAAGATAAATTTATAACAAGATAGTTTTTGTTCCGCGTACCTAGGCTACTTAAATTATGCGCATTCAGTAAATATATTTAAGGATGGAGCTGACATCAGAGTATATTGTTACATGTTTTATAAGATTGCATTCCAATGTCCTTAAATATATAGTCCCGATATTGACCGAGAACTGACACGTTTAATCGGCTTACAAAATATTATTGCTCGTTGTGCCATAAAGTACCAACAGTTACATTTTAATCCTAGCACAGCAAGAATTTTCATGATTGGCCGGCTATAAAATGTTACCAAGTAATTTTCTGACAGTTTTCAATAACTGCCCATAATACAACGTTATGTCCCACATTAACAATCATATTAACCTCATGGATTTAATATTTAAAACCTTCTCTACCTCAAATTTAACGTTATCTAGCTGCTCACTCTCACAAAACAAGTTAAAAGCTCGATTGAAAAGACCTTGATATGTAACAAAATGTTGCATCAGACGCCTTACACTCGGGTACATTATCTTGACCTACTATATTTCCATCATTCTATAGGCATTGCAGAAATACTGAAAAATTTCATGAACAATAAGAAACTACGGTTTTATCTCATTAGAACATAGATAAAACAGAATTTAAATTTTTAGGCCATTCGTTTAATGATTTTATATTGAAACTGTGGCTCCATTAATACCCAAATGGATGACATCTTTTCTAACTTCCCTTTCCTTCCTGTAAGTTTCAGCCCCTGAACATACGGCTCACGTCATAGGTCGCGACGTGACGTGTATTCGTAGGAGTTATGAAAGTACAATTACGAACGTGCATGAAAGGGTATTTGCGGATAAATCTATACTAATATTATAAAGAGGAAAGATTTGTACCTATTTTTGTATGTTTGTAATGAATAGGCTCAAAAAGTACTGGGCCGATTTAAAAAATTCTTTCACTGTTAGGAAGCTACACTACCCTCGGTGAACATAGGCTATATCGCATCACGCTATGAGCGACGGGAGCGGAGTAAAGCGGGTGAAACCGCGCGCGGTCGGCTAGTAATTTATAAAATTAAAGATTCTCGATAGTATTCGTTTAAAAATGTGTACCATTGTTAATAGCAAAATAGCAATTTTAAATCATGGGAATCGTCATTCCGGTAAAAAAGAAAAGGAAAATATTGAAAAATTAAACAGTTCGGTTAAAACCAATACTTTGATAGGTCACCATCATGCGTTGGTTGGATAATAAAGAAAAATCCGGTAATTAAATTACTATGTACTCTCTACTGTTGATTTAGTAAGTTGAGTAGGTAAGTATAACATTAAAAAACTTTTTTTTTATTTTACTTTAGTCAGGAAAAAAATATGCGTAGTAATTAAGCCAATGTTTTGTAATATCATAAAGTAACCAGTCACGGTATGCCAGTGTAATTTCGCAAGTTACTGATAAGAAAACTTACGTAACACACAATGTGAGTTATTTCTATAGGCAATCCATATTTACGATTAATCTACATTTGTACAAATTGTTTCTTGTGATGTATTTAACCAAATCTTTTGATAAGCTCTTGAGAACCAATTTTTTATCCGTGCCTATAACTCGGTACTTACCAATTTTTTTATTAGGATTTAACATTTTAGGGAGCCCCTAAACACCCACTATTTTCTAAAAATGTTATAACCCCATGTAAGAGGGATCGAGCACAGAACAATTTACAGACTACCCCAGGCTCCAGATTGCTAAAAAATATTTATTTTTGAGAAAACTCAATAGATGTCCTATCCAGGATCGAACTTGATATTTTATCATCAGCGTCTAAAAATTTACATGAAAATGTTTTATGGCTCATAACTTTTCAGTTAAATATATTTTATATGATTGTATCGATACAAGCCTCGACAGCCTAGACCCTCAGACCAAATTTATTCGGTCTGAGCCTAGACCTAAAACATCATATACCTAAGGGAGTGATTATACCCTTCGATGTTTGTATCGAGCAGTGACGAGCCAGTTCTAAACGACGCCAATCCACCAACGACGAAAATTTTACCAGGCATTTTCTATCTAACTACTCTTTATTATATATTATAGTACATATTTCTATTTATCAATTATATTTTATTTATGTAACTATTATAAAGAGAAAAGATATGTATTTTTGTATGTAACGAATATATTTAAAAACTACTGGACCGATTTGGAAAATTATTTCTCTATTTGAATTTTAAATGATCCCTGATGAACATAGGCTAAAAAAAAATCAAAAAAATGTTTTTTTTGATATTTTTATCAAATACCCGTGCGAAGCCGGGCGGGCCGCTATTCTTTTATAATATGAAGCTCTTATTTGTACGTGTTATTGAGGATGATCTCTAATTACATTCTGAGATCACACACACATCACCTTAACAGATTGTTATCTGAGACACAATAGTACTGACTAAAATTTCTAATGGTATGCAACTGTAGAACATGTACTGTACTGTAACTCAGAAGCCTGTACAGATTAAACAACAGTTTGTAAGCAACAAGCAGTCTGACGCAACGGGCGCTTCTGTTTACTTCAGGTGCCTGGCATCGCGTAATATTTGGTATCATTCTGCTATAGCCTGGCACAATGTGACATGCAATGAAGCAGTAAAGCTAATGAACCTGACCGTTTATTATGAGTTATTACATCATACTTAAATTGGCCTCGTACGCCTGAAAAGTGGCCATTTAGATCGTTTTTTTACTGTTCAGATGAAACAGTGAAATTGAGTGTGCCTTTTTGTTTGTTGCTAGATCTACTTGTTCTTAACGAAACTACTAGGTACTTCTTCTTTGTTTTCTTCGGAGGGCGGTTTCTACTCAACTCTGAACAGACACACTCACTCCGATTTATGTGAAGTATATATATATATATATACTTCACATAAATATATATTATATATAGTATTATATATAGTATATATTATATATATATATATATATATATATATATATATACTTCACATAAATCGGAGTGAGTGTGTCTGTTCAGATAATTTACTTATTTAATTTTTTATTAAGTATTCTTGATTGTAACTAATCACAATTATCTTAATAAGGAAGAGCGAGACCCTCTAACACAGGTATGTTAATACTTAAAAGAGGGTCTCAAACATATAAACTGTAAATTTGATTAAGTTTACTGAAATAAATATTTTGTATTTTTGTATTGATGGCTGAAATTTTACGCGAGGGCAGCTAGCCAGGCGAGCATTCAGAATACGCTCTACCACCATGTGATTCTCAACACGGAACCTGGGCAGTCCATCGTTATTGGACATGGGCCATCATTGCTTCCACATCATGGTGATGTAACCATATACTTCGAAGATATTAAAAGTATATGTATGTGTTGGAATATTGGAAGTCATGGCGGCCCTTAGTTATACTTGCATAGACAGTTTAGCGCCGCGCCGTCACATCTTTCTGAAACCAACGTGAGGGCTGGTGCCGCGGCTACTTCGGCGGAGCAACTCAAGCGGCGCAAGTATGCTAACCTCGGTTCGGTATGGGTTACATATTTGAGCTGTTTGGTGTAGAGACGTTGGATCCGTGGGGACCGGGAGCTCATCGTATTTCCCAAAACTTATCTGAGCGCTTGCACGATGCGACGCGTGACCAAAATGCTGGGACCTATTTGGCTCAACCAATAATCATTTCAATTCAACGTGACAATGCTGCCAGCCTGCTGGGCGCGCTGCCAACTGGTAGTGGGTTTAGCATTTAGACTGCCTGTGAGTCTGCTATGACTTAAAGGTTGTCTAAATGTTTTTAGACGTAGTAGCTGTATTGTTGTATAAAGTTCGTAGTAATAGAGGCACACCGCCGGTAAAAAAAATGTATATATATAATTTACATCTACACTAATATTATATAAAGAGGAAATATTTGTATTTTATATGCAACGAATAAACTTAAAAACTACTGGACCGATTTGTATGAAATTTGGTGTAGAAATAGTTTGAGATCCGGGGAAGGACATAATATTATGTCCATGCATTATATTCTTATGTGTAGAATGGAACTAAATAGAATGAATAACACTAGTCATTAACTGTTTTTCAGTGTTGTGTCGTGTTCGACTGATTTAGTTTCAAGTGACTCTCGTTCTATCTGAGTTCAACTCTTTGAAACCCAAGTTGAATTTTAATATCTTTGGCAATGAGTAAATTTTAATAGATTTGGCAGAGTTTCCGTGAACAACATACATTTTCTGGTCTCGGTTGGTTATCTTTAAGGTGTTTTTAATGGTGGCGGCCTCGTGTTCCACCCGGTCTCTACCTACGTGCTTCTAGCAAGGACCTTCCACATGGCCTGGCTCTACATATCCATAAGTACTTACAGATAAGTCAATTTAACAGCAACATGAGGTATTTATTATGAAAGTTCAGGCATAGAGAAAAGTTTTTCTCTATGGTTCAGGCAAGCTGACTGGGTGTTGTGTTAAGCCACAGATGTCAGAATACGGTCGATAGCTTAAGTAGGAACTAAATCTCATTAAAAGCTGTCATAGTAGGTTCTTACACCATTTATAAGCTTGACGACGTATATCCTTCAGGGTGGCAGTTGTCCAAGGAATAGGCAGTCAGGGAACCGCAGAAAATTGCTTGAAAATTATTTAAAATTATATCTCTATACCTCATTATTATAATATATTTCAAGTTAAACACAGCATTGTTTAAAATACTATGCTTGTTGCCTAAGTTGATGGACAAGGTGGTTGTGTTGTGCCTATCCCGACGCAGATGTATTACTGTTGACGAGATGATATATCGTAGTCGAGGCCAAAGAAAGTGCTCTCACGACTCCGCTATAAATTAAAGCTATAAAGCTTTAATTTATAGTTTCATATACCTATACGTATGAAACGCTCGCAGCGAAGTTTGCTTAGCCGTTCTTAATCGATCAGCTAAGTTAAGCAACGTCCGCCGCGGTCGGGAATTTGATGGGTGACCGCTAGTGACATTACTACTGAGTATTACGCTTCCGTGTTTCGGGGGGCATGTTAAGCCGTCGGTTCTGGTTGTTGTCTTACGATGGCAGTCGTTACAGCATGGTGGTAGGGCATTTTGCGAATGCCCGCCTGGCTAGCTACCACCCTCAAGTAGAAAATCTGTCGCCAAGCACCTAACGGTGTGTTCCGGCAGCCGTCCTTAAGATCCAGTAAATCTAGGCTAGCCTGAACAACATCTTCGACCACATCATCACTTGCCATCAGGTGAGATAGTGGTTATAGGTTAGGCTATAAGCTGTAAAAAAAAACGGAACTTACATTTTTTTTCTCGGGTATGACCATAATTATGTGAAATGTACAAATACTGCACGGAATTGATCGCATGCTATTATAACGCTAAAGTAGGTATCCCTATTAGTGATTAAATTGCTGGAAGAGATTGCTGTTTAGCAATACAACACACAAAATACTTTCTACAATTATTATTTTGAGGCGTTATCTGTGTAAACACGTCTTGATGTTGAACAAATTGTAATGAGAGATAAACATTAACGAGTGTTATTGTTGATGAATACTAATATCTAATAACACATTAGTATATGTATTTGCTATCCTATGTTTAGTGTATATGTTTCGATAATGGATAAATTATCACGGTTTCCTTAATGAAGTAATATTTAACCCCTAATGATATAAGAAGGCTGCACTGGGCTGTGGTCTAACTTACGAGTACAAAAACTCTATTAAAAAAATATTCATACAGCTATGTTGTATTTTTTTGCATTGTTTTATCTGAGACACAAAAATATTTCACCCAGGATTCTATTATATAGAAACCGAGCGAAGCGAGTTGTTCAATCCCAGAATCCTTTTCTTTCTCAGGTTTCAAATTCAATAAATGTTCTCGCGCCCAATAACAACATTTCAGCCTTGTTTATCAAATAAATATTTTGTTTTGTACATGGGTGTATGTCTGAATTAGATATATTTATTTATAGTTTATCTTATTTAGCCTTTTCTTTATATTATTGTACGTAGTGGATATATTGTACTAATATTACATTACATATTCGTATCAACCTACCTACATTCTATATTCGGAAAAAAAGGAACCTGTCTACATTCGGAACAGCGCAACCCAATTTGATGAAATTTGTAGTCCCATTCATTAGGTCCTGATTTATTAGGTACCAATATTGATAAAATATAGTGCAATGATTTGATAAAATAACTTTTACACCACACCCACTCAGAAAGTACCTCAATGTTCGTTCAAAAACGTGTTATAAAATTTGTCGCCTCTTCCTTATAAATGTGCGGCGGAAAAAGTTATATGGAATTTCATTATCTACTTCCCTCTGTAGCAGTGAAGGAAAGTTGCATAAAATTTCATACCTGCCCTGCTAGCACTCTTTTGTTTTCTTAGCTGCCAACATAAAAATACAATCGTCAAATCTCAAAAAGGTTTTATGTCAAATAATTAGAAAAAAGAGGTGGGGTTTTTTTCGTACTAAATATTCAATGAAAGGATGTTGGCATCCTTTCTCTGCACTACGAAAAAAAGCACGGCAATTATTATATTCAATAATTTGTTTAGTTAAATTTTGTTTATTACTAAATAAATAATTTAACAATATGTACGCTTTTAATTATTCTAAGTAACGATTTTATAGTGACGGCGCCACCAAATATATAAAATACAGCTCCTACAGTATAAACTTACTTTCTGAGACGTCTCGGGACAAATACGAGAAAAACTTATAACTAGGTACCTAATGATTTTATTTTCCTCGTGGGTGTAGTATAAAGCACTATATATCACGCGGGAGAATGTTCTATTTATGTTCTTGAGTTTCCTTTAAGCCCTCCGCTGCGCTTCGGGCTTAAACATACTCTTGAACAGATATAGATCGTTTTCTCCCATCTATGTACAATGTTCTATTTCAACACTCTTGCTCATAAAGTGGGTCTTATTTCACCTCAATTAGGCACATATTGACACCTGTGATCAAACTGACTTTTTCATTACTATTATTCACTATTGTATAGTATATAGTATAGAGTTTTTATATATATTATTGGTTGAGTCCTTTGTTCTTAAAAAAAGTCTCGATACAACAAGATCGTGTTTATAGTACAAATAAGTAACTATTGTTTGCTCATTTAATATAACTGGATCATTTCAACTTGTACGTGTTTTAAACAACACTTTTCTTCCAACATAACATTTATTTTCTCTGTAATAAAGAAAACTTTAAATTAAATTTTGTACGTGACTAAAGCGCTATCCGCGAAAATCGTAAAAAATAAAGGTTAGTCTATAGTCTATGGCCAATTACTTAGGGCCATAAACCGAACTATAACACCCTCGTGCGTAATAATATTATACATTAGTATACCTAACTACAAATTATATGTGAGTAAACAGATAATCCCCGGCCCCGTGGGGTGCCGGGTTAGAATTGCACCTCCCCATATCACCCCGTGGGTGTCGTAAGATGCGACTAAGGGAAAAATACTGGAAGGTGGGCAGCAGCGCCTTCTAAGGAACAACTTACACTGCGATCCCCAAGACGCCTGCCAAGCGTGGGGATTATGGCAAATACCCCCTTAATAGGGCAGGCTGTGTTCAGCAGTGGACGATCCGGCTGTTACAGTACAGTACAGTAAACAGATAATTTTCTATTTAACCGGGTTATACAGATTTGAAACAACAAAGAGGTTTATGGCTAAGTATATGTAATCAATCACCAAACATTTGCCCCGCGCAAAAGAAATAAAACTTGCGCGCTATTTTCCATAATTTTTTGGTATGTTGTTTGTAGCGCATTTGTGCAATAAATTTTTTTCCCTCGCAAGGGTATTGAAAAAGTGCGTATGAAACTCGTGAGCAACTTGCTCATTATACACTCGGCTAATTTACGCCCTCGTCTACAGCTCGGGTTGCAACCCACAGCCTCATGTATAATGAGCAACTTAGCTCAGTTGTATCATAAATATCATAATATACTATTTCAACACACTCATAAAGTGGCTCTTTACTCTTTACCGCAATTAGGCACATAATGACACCTGTAATCAAACTGTGACTTTTTCATTGCTTTGTATATTATTCACAAGTGATTTACACATAGAGTTTTTATTTATAATATTAATTCAGTTCCTTTGTTCTTAAAAAAGTTTTGATACAAAAAGATCGTATTCAATAGTAAAAATTAATTAATATAGGTACCTATTGTTTGCTCATTTCATACAACTTCGTATTTTTATACAGGGTTATTGGTAAAATGCTAACAACCTTGTAGGGTTGACTTCTGCTACTCCTAACAAACATTTAGGGCAAAAAAAAAATTTTTTTTAAAAGAAGAACTATTTTATATTGTTTTTTGTGTGTTTTTGGCTATGACAAGGACCACCTGATGTTAAACATCTCTTGTGCCTGTAATGTATTATTGCATATGTTTTATTACATTACTCGATTTAACTATTCAAAACTCTATTCAAAGGGGGCTCGGCGCTGAAGTAGCGGCGGGCGCTCTTTGGTCGGAGTAGGCATTAAAACACAAAAAATACATAAAAAAATTAAAGAATAATAATATATTTTTCAAAACGAAAATATAATTATCTCAAAATGTTTGTTAGGACAAGCAGAAGTCAACCCTAAGAGGTTGTTAGCAATTGACCAATAACCCTGTATATAATTTCAACTTGTACGTGTTTAAAACATAAAACTTTTATTCAAATATAAACTTTTCTTTTCTCTGTAATAAAGATAACTTTAAATACCACATTTTGTAGGTGGCTAAAACGCTTATCGCGAAATGCAAAAGAAAGAAACCTAATTCTTTAATCTATGTGCGATCGCCATGCACGCGCATAGTAAAATTGATTAATTTTTACTATGCCCACAATATTATAATTTTTACTATAATTTTTCCCGCCAGCATTGATTAAAAATATTCACAACTCATTTTAAATTATAGTTATTTATTAATTAAGATGTCTACTGTTACTAGTTATGAAGAAAATGATTTATCTACCTACTTTGTACGCCACCTGATATAAGATGTGAAGCACTTAATGTTAATGAACTCACTGAAAGTTTCCAATCAGAAAACCTCAAGGTAAAATGAACTTTCAGGATTATTTTCTTCACAAGTGAGTTGAAAAGCGTCGTATCAACAATACACTCGTGTATCGTGTGTATTGATGATTATCGTCATCGGCTCTCTTAAGACCCTCACCCAACGGTCTCAAAGGCTCCTCAGCGGTAATCACTAACATACACACTTGTACCATAATCTACTATTATTCCGAGAAGAGTAGAGTTACGAGGACTGCGATAGAATCAAACTCCATGCGGGTGTCCTTATATATATATATATATATATATATATATATATATATATATATATATATATATATATATTTACATCCTAGAAGCTTTTTGGCGTCATGCACGTGGTGCATTATTACGACGTCCTCCAGTTCCCATTGCTTTTTTTAACATGTCTTAATGAATATTGCTTAGCTCTTCGATTGCCAGCTCTGTGAGATACGTCATTTTCCGATAATTTTATTTTTCGCGATATTCTTCTTGCGTTCGTGCCGCAACATTTTTGAACCCCGAACCATGGTCATAAATTATAGGCGTCCTGGATATATTGATCGTGATTTACCTATGGCATCGACTATTTAGCGTCCTCATAGGATGAACGACATTTGTGAGTGCGACGTTGCCATCTTTATGTTTACTTTCTCTTTCTTTGACAATCGCTTGTATGTACATTTATAACAATTTGGTCAAATCTATATATATACGGATGCCCGATATTTTTATATAATTTATTATTATCTATCTACACGTAGGAACAATGGATTTTGATAAAGTTAAGTACACAAATAGTTTATAATAAGATAAAGAAAATTTAGCTCCTGTTTCTGAGATTTTTGCACAATAAATCGCATGTAGTAGCAAGAATAACACTTACGGGAACGATTGTTATTCACTGCCAATTATCTAATCATCAAGATAGAATAAAACTTTACATATAGTCTAAGCAGCAATATAGCTACCTTTGAGAAAGTACCTTCCTAACACAAAGTATTAAAGAGTTAAAAGCTCTATCTACGATATAATTATCATTTATCATATAGGCCTGCCTAGGTACGCAACTGTCAGCGATGTCAAATCGACATTGCGCATTGCATTGCATACCTATCTACCTACATAGCTATAAGATCACAACAAATAATAAAGTTAGTACTTTGTATCTACCTACGTAAATTCATAGAATAAGTGTAGGTATATATTTGTAGTAGGTATAAGGTAGTACGAAAGTTTATATGGTAAACTTAGCGATGATTGTAGGCACTTACCTAATCAAAATGAACCTATGATTAGGTTTTGAATTTTATTGAAAATAATTTAAATCAGTTACCTACCTACCCAGTCCGAAATTTTTGGGCCTTTTTTTCATATATGTTCTACCAGAATTGGTAGATCCACGATGACATCGTGATTACCGCTTAGAGACAGATTTTGAAACCCTTCCACCATGCGATGAAGTTCATGCACGCGGCGGGATTTGAACCATAGACCTGCTGCGCGGCAGTCCATAGCTATGAGCCATCACTGCTTCCCGTTAAGTGTTAAGTGACAGAATTTCTACTTCAGGGTGGTAGCTAGCCAAGCGAGCATTCGCATAATGCCCTTCTAACCAGTGGTAAAGCTCAAGCCCGCAGCGGGATTCGAACCATAGACCTGCTGCCCGGCAGTCCATAGCTAATGCCACTGAGGCGTCACTGTTTTACAAAATATGTTGTAGTAAATGCAGTAAGTTACAAATTATGTAATAAATAATTATTGTAAATATTAAGTAAAATTATTTGTTCGTAGTAAATGTAGTAGTTTGTTCTTTTCATATTGATGCCATAAACATACCTATATGTTTCAGAGATAAAACACAATTTTATAAGAAATGTAATCAATGACAATCATGTCACTTGCAATATTGAAACAGTATCTACCTACTAATGTTATTATAAAACGAAAGATGACTAAAAACAAAGAACAACAGAAGGATCGCCCTAAATAGGTAGGTATGTAATATATTACATATTTATTTAGGGCGATCATATATTGTAATCTATTCATCATATTATCTCACACGAGCAACGTACCTAACGTATATATAGGTACTACAGGTAACAGGTACCTACTCTCCGCGAAAATTTATTGCTCTGTGAATTTAAAATATTATTTTATCTGAAGAACCTACACACATCGTGACGTAGCTTGAGACACTATCTCCGTCCGTCGTCAAACATAGTAATTCGTTCGGCATGGTTCGGCTTTCATTGATATATCGCAAACAAAAATATTTTAAATAGGTAGGTATGTGTCGAAAGTTTGTGGGTATGTGTGTTACTTCTTCACGCCTAAACGGCTGGATGGATTTGGATGAAATTTGGTATGGAGATAGCTTATACCCTGGATTAACATAAAGACGACTGTTCATCATCACCATCATCACCCTTTTTCATCAGCGCGCGGGTAAAACTGCGGGGCGCAGGTAGTTGGTAGGTACAAATAAATCATGCAGGACAAGATGTTGTACAGAAGTACAGGACGGACCTGTGACACTTCACCACAAACGGCACATATGATTAAGCTGTGGCTAGTTTGTTGCAGAATCAATATAGAAAGTGTGATAATTTGACTATTTAGTGTAATAGGTGGGTTTTTTGTAGTAGGTAGTTTGTGTAGGTAAAGTAAAGAATAAGTTAGTTTCCATAGTGTACCTATATGTAATATTTATATATTAGGGTAACCCATATTAGGTAAATAAATAAAAACAAAAAACATGTAGATGTATCACTTTTATTCCGTGTTTTAGAGAGAGAGAGTAGACTTATAATACGCTAAGACGCAAGAGCTAGAAATAAGAAGACAAACGTTGATTAATTTTGTCAACAACACCAACAACACAACGTTTATTATGTAGGTACAACTATGGCACTTCGTGCTAGACACACAACTTAGCTAAGCACTTAGAACGCTAATACGCAAGAGCTATAAATAAGAAAACAAGCGTTGATTAATTTTATCAACAAAAAATTAACAACACAACGTTTATTATATAAGGTTGACATTAATTCATCAACAATACTGCGGGGGATGGTGTAGAATCGATAACGGCATGTGTTCCACTCATGTTTAATTTTCACATACAAAAAAATCAGTATAACTATTTTCTAAGCGCGGCGCGTTGCCTTTTAGTATGATATCGAGAACCGCGGTTTACTCCATTCTCACATGTACGAACGCTACCCGATGTCAATTAGACGCTATCATTATGGCAAAACAGCTGTTTTGCCCTAGTGATAGACGAAGCTGTTTCACGTACCTATTCTGACGAACGCGAAGGCCTTACTGGCCAATCTAGCTAGACTGTCGAATGCTTTGCATAATCGCCAATCGATTAAACTCATCTAAATGATAAAAAAAATTTACTTACCTACATTCTTTTTAATTTCAAGTTTACGTAGGTACGTACTGTATTGTGTTGCAGCTACTTAGGTATGCCATATTGTGATAAACCGCTACCGCGTCGCGCGTTCTTTTGTCGCAAGCCGCCAAAGACCGACTAGGCAGAATAGGTACACAAAACAGCTGTCTATTGTGCCTAGTATAGCAGTTCATTGACTTCGCGTAGCAATCGTGCGTGTGTGTGAATAGAGTAGATACACCGTGTTCGTAGACCGCGGTTGTCTTTGCTAGTATTCCCAAAGCCAACGTGCCATAGCTTAAGCAATAGTACAGACTTTTTGTGTATGTGAATATTAAAAAAGAGTGGAACACATTCCGTTATCAATTCTACACCATCCCCCGCAGTATTGTTGATAAATTAATATCCACATTATATAGGTACAACTTTGGCACTTCGTGCTAGATACACAACTTAGGTAAGTACTTAGATACTGTAATTCTAAAACATCTTAGATTTAGAGTAAGGTTGAGACAATTAACGCACTATTGTTAAAAGTTTATGCCTTTAACAATTTGTCAACTTCGCCGTATATTGTTAACAAAAGTTATTTTCACAACAGATTATCAACTACTATAACTAATCAATGTCACAAATATTAATAAAATCACCTTATATATAGTCTATATAAGGTGATTTTATATATAGTGTATAGTATACGTCCAGCACATAGTGCTGGACGTGAAAATTACTTTAAGAACTAGTAAAGTAGAATTTTCAGACTTAAATTGTTGTAATTACGATCACAACAATTACAAATTGGTAGTAAAATAACTTAATAATATTTTTTTTCAAATTCTCTTGACTATCCCACTATTATTATATTATATTGTTATAGTCTATTTTTTTAACAAACGAGTACTGAGTATGTCTCTCGCACATTTCTGATATTGACAGAGTGAGATGGGTAATTGCCGTCATTGGTCAATGTCTTTGTTCTTGTTTTGAAATTGTCAAAGCCCGATCATATTGAATACTTCTAAAATTTACCGTAGAAAAAATTACGTTATTATTTTACGATTTAAATTTGCATGCTGAGTATATTCGTAACGAAATTTTCTGTTCGCGTTCATGATATAAAACAATATTGTAATAGTATATATATTATGCAATTCAACATATAAATCAAATAATTCTACTACAATTCTTGTAATCTTAAAAATTTTCGTCATCCTTCTGATGAACTTTCTGCAGATACGTCAATAATAAATTGTTCAACATATTTTGTACATGATTGTCGGTTCCGTACATTTTTGTTTCTATCTTAGTTATTACATGATTGAGACAAGAGCACCATTTTTATCTATTCCCTTTATCTACTCCTTGTAACAAAAGAGTTCAGACTTCATAAATTTGATAACTTTTGTCATATCCTGCCATAGCCCTTCACTTGAAACCAAACGAGTGCAATTGGGTTGAGCTCACAGTGATACGTCGGCAAACGTATGACGAGACGATTTGTTGACTTAGCAACAACATTTTTTCCGAAACGATCTTTGTTTTGCTTACCCTAATTCAAAAGTTGCCACTTTAATATTGTTTCGTTACAAGCAATATTTTTCGAATTGCATATACCTACATGTAACTACAGAGTTCGTGTGGAACGAATTTTATGTTGATTACGCGGGCCAATAGCAACGCAGTAAAATTTTCGGTACTCGTTTGCTAAAAAAATAGACTATAGATTTGAATTAGACATCCGTATATAGCAATTGAGCGTCCGTATAAAGCTATTGGTAACAAGCATATAATATGTACATGTTTGTCTAGTCTATTTTTTTTATAAATTTAAGAAGAATATTGCTTAATTAGGTACGTAATAACTTCATTTGTGGGTTAAATATAAATATAGGTATGATAAAATCGGAATTGTATCGTACCATGGCCTGAACCAATATTATATATGGACGTCCAATATTATATATGGACGTCCAATATTATATATATGGACGTCCAATATTATATATGGACGTCTAATATTATATATGGAAGTCCAATATTATATATGGACGTCCAATATTATATATGGACGTCCAATATTATATACGGACGCCTAATAGCTGTATACGGACGTCCAATAACCTGGCTACTTTTATTATAAAAATACGGCACTATGTGAGGCAGTACTGTTTGGCTACAAGTTACTGTATGGTGGAAATTTTGTTGCCAATTGTGTTGCACCATATTGGATTATTCCCATTTGTCCCCACAGATTTCCCCGGGACAAATGGGAATTATTGGCAGTAGGAAGAAATATGTTTCATCAACTTCTCTTGACGATCCCACTAGATTTGAATTAGACTTCCGTATATAGCAATTGAGCGTCCATATATAGCTATTGGTCGTCCGTATAAAGCTAATGGATGTCCGATTTCTCCTTTATATAAAGAATTTACTAAACATATTTAGCAGCTTTTCTGTCGCCAAGCACCTAACGGTGTGTTCCGACAGCTGTCCTTGAGAGCCAGTAACTCTAGGTTAGTCTGAACAACATCCTTGACCACATCATCACTTACCATCAGGTGAGATAGTGGTCAAAGGCTTAAAGGCAAAAACCTATCAGGCTTAAAAAAATAAATTTAAGCCTGAACCACCGTTTTTCATTCGCGTCTGGTGTTGCGGATCTTTGTAGGCGACGGTAATCACTTACCATCAGGTGAGCCGCCTGGTAGTTTGCCCTACTATCCCACAAAAAAAATACCTTTAGTGGCCTCTTATGACACCCACAGGTAGCAATCGGGGGGTGACATTCTAGCTTGGCACCCCACGGGGCACAAAACGTATTAATATTATTTATGTATTATTTTTCTACTAACAGCTAAACATTGCTATTTCTAAAAATATCAACACATAAAGATTCATAAAGATTTCTACCAAACAAAATAATACATGAATAAAAATAACTTTCTTTTATAAGGGTAGCTACTGACTTTAAGCTATTGCAAGTCAAGGCAGCGGAGTAAAAAGGTCTTTCGGATTCCACACTGGTGGGTGGTATCGTCATTACATATTTAAGTCTAGTCTAAATGTAAATATGTTGATAATATTTACATTTAGACTTTCAATTTCAAAATTGAGGATCTAAATGTAAATATTATCAACATATTTACATTTAGACTAGACTTAAATATGTAATGACGATACCACCCACCAGTGTGGAATCCGAAAGACCTTTTTATTTACTTTCAAAATTGAGGAAATTTATAAGTCGTAAATTTTGTAACTAAAATATCGAAAAATCGATATTAGATTATATAGATTATATATTAGATATTATATTAGGAAGAAATATTGTTAATTAACTTCTCTTGACTATCCCACTAAATTTGAATTGGACATCCGTATATAGCAATTGAGCTTCCGTATATAGCTATTGGTCGTCCGTATAAAGCTATTGGGTGTCCGATTTCTCCTTTATTTAAAGAATTTACTAAACATATTTTGCAGCTTTATCATCGTGTTTTAATTTACACTATATATAGGCACGACTCGGGAAGCGAGTCATGGGTACATGAACAAATTACTCTCGTACTCGGGAGCTGGGTGGTGGGCCCTCAAATTGTTAGAACGTATGTATTTAATGTACAGTTTATTTATACATATTATATATATATATATATATGGGCATTTTGTGAATTCTCGAAGTGGCAAGGATCACTAAAAAGGGGAAGGTTTTTTACCAAAAAATGGAACCGACTTCAACACTCCAAACAGTGAAATAATTGGTTGAAGTCGGTGCCATGCTAGTTTGAATGAACCAATTGTCATATTATTGTGCGCATGGTACCGACGTCGACAAGTTATTTAACACTTTTGAGTGTTGAAGTCAGTTAATTTTTTTGTAAAAATCCTTCCCCCGTTTTAGTGATTCTTGCCACTTACGGGAACTATTGTTATTTACTGCCAACTACCTAATCATCAAGATAGAATAACACTTTACATATAGTCTTAGCAGTAATATAGCTACCTTCGATAAAGTAAACCTACCACAAAGTAGTAAAGGGTTAGAAGCTCTATCTACGATATAATTATCATTTATCATATAGGCCTGCCTAGGTACGCAACTGTCAACGATGTCAAATCGACATTCGCGGGCGCGCATTGCATTGCATACCTATCTACCTACATAGCTATAAGATCACAACAAATAATTAAGTTAGTACTATGTATCTACCTACGTAAATTCATAGAATAAGTATAGGTATATATTTGTAGTAGGTAGGTATGAGGTAGTACGAAATTTTATCTGGTAAACTTAGCAATGATTGTAGGCACTTACCTAATCAAAAATAACCTATGATTATATAATTGATTTTTATTGGAAATAATTTAATTTTAAGTTTATTACTATAAATAAAAATCTTTGTAATCACACTAATAAAAAATATATAGGTATGTGTCGAAAGTCTGTGAGTATGTGTGTTACTTCTTCACACCTAAACGGCTGGATGGATTTGGATGAAATTTGGTATGGAGATAGCTTTTACCCTGGATTAACATATAGACTACTGTTCATCATCACCATCAACACCGTTTTTCATCAGCGCGCGGGTAAAACTGGCTATATGAAATAATTATATATCAATAGTTTTTATATCATGCTCATTCATACAAAAACGTGGCTAGGTGATAATGTAATTGCTTTTATTAACTTATACATAGTTATTATTACTTATACTATATAGGGATAAGTGAACTTAAGTTTACATCTGTCACAACCGGTATATTCAAGTGGAAACCTTGGTAGGGATAGGTGTACAAGCCGAGTATATTGTAGAGATTTCATATTTCAGTAAGGTAAAACCAATATCTTGGAGTGACGAGCAGGGATTTTACGGTAGAGGTATTTACAGATACGTAATCTATTATATTATTATTATTTATTATTATTATAATAACAATATTGAGGTGAATTCACATTTCATGTTCTCCTATTGGATGTTGAAATGATGTGAGTGGAGTGTTGTTCCACATAGGGTCATAGGGTGCATGACATGGCTTCTTATAACCTTCATGCCCAGTTCACGCTAAAAGTTGCGGGTATAGGTTGCTACCTACGAAATGATTTCAAAAGATAGCTCGCTATTTAGAACCTGGGCAAAGTTGTTATTTTTATGCTACCAAGTAAGTAAGTACCTACTTTGTAATTAACGTTCACGACGAATTAATACCTACGATTCAGTCTAATAGCAATAGAAAAATTAGCTACAAAAATTACTTATTCAGTCTTGATGATGTATAATATTTTTTTGGAAAACAATAATTCAACAACAATAAGTTGATTCAATTTTGCTATCATTACTAATGTCTTAGAAATAGCAACCTTTACGACGTTGGTACCTACCTACCTCAAGCAAATATTCTAGAGGTTAGCATCTCAGCTCAGTCCTTGAGAGCCAGTGAATCATTCATTACAAAGACATATTAATGATCGAAGATTATAAATTACAGGCATATATATATATATATATATATATATATATATATATATATATATATATATGTGGGAGATAAAACGTCAACTTACGTTATTTTCAAACATTATTATTATCTGTGATTGTATTTTATGTTAAGTACTCTGTGGTGAGTTTATTCTCTATGACTAAGGTCTGTTTTAAAAGACGTGCAACTGACTATTTGTGGTATTCTCTCTGTTAACCTGTCTCAAAAGTTGTTCAGTTGACTATTCGTTGACTACTGACGAGACCGGCTCTGGTATAAATACGGCCACACGAGTTATCGACAGATCAGAAGTTGTCCAGCTACGGGCACGGCACTACCAAGTGCTCTGAACTGTCTCTCCAAGCGTCAGGTATGATAAGTTTGATTACTTATTCTTATATTAAGGATTATTGTAGCTAATCATTTATTGACTTGTTTAGATCTATGTTTATAAGATGTAAATAGTATATTATGGATGTTGAACTATTATAATAAAATTGTATATTGATAAACTATAATGAATTTCAATTATTGATGCACTCCTCGAATATTTTAACATTGGCTCCCACATCAGAAGCGGGATCTGGTAAACAGAAACTACGCCTACGAATGTTTATGATTTCAGGAGCCTCAACATGAATATTATCGAGTTGCTGCGCCAGAGGACGAGCAGTTGGAGGAAGAACTAGCCGCTGCATCAGAGCAGCGCTGACCTTGCATCAACAATCCTCGGGTCTGCGATAGGCGCTTCATCTTTAAGCAGTTTTTACGCTGCTCCCAGAAATTCAGCAGTGATTCAAGGGCGGTAGACTTTCTTCCTATAATATTTTTATAATGTGCAAAATATGACGCATTAATTAATGATGACACAATTAATTCAAACTACCGCTACAGCTTTTAGTTCACCAAAAAAGAAACTTATACGACGAGCCTTGAAACGATCGGACTGATACCGTTCAAATTTGGTGTCAAAATATTGATGAACTAAAAACTGAATACGAACTAATAATTGATACAGAAGTTAAGTAATCTAATGTGTTTTGGCAATCATGAAGTTTTTGTGCGGGTTTGGTTTATTCGGTACTCTAAATTTAGTTTTATACCTAAATTTCGAGTATTTTCAAAGCTCTAGTAACAATTTATTAAGTGTAGAATTTGTGTGGCAGTGTTGCCGAATGGGTACCTCAAAACTACACGAACTTGATAAATTGGCCGGAACTTAAAACAAGTCTTACCGAAACTTTTGCAGATGAATCGCGCTACTACGAGGACTTTATGGAGTGCACCAGCGAGCAAGTCGGCAACCTAGTGGAGTACGCCACCAGAAAATGATAGCTGGCGACAAAGGCGATTGGAAGACACTGAGCTGCGCCTAGTGGAAGCAGTAAATTCTGGTATGTCAGACTTTTGTGTTCGTTCCAATTTAGTACGACTCACATCCAAAAATTTGCCACCGTTAATCCAGGGCCTCAATTCCTATAAACGTAAGAGACCTGGTGTAGATTCTGATCACAACGTTGTTCCTAAGACATTTAAGCCAAGCTCATCATTAGACAAGAAACCCAAAAGCTGTCATAAGTGCCATAAGTAAGGTCATGCACGGACGATTGCCGCTCGATTAACGCATATCGCCAAATTCCGCTTCCACTTCTAGAGATACGAAACCAGTACCTAGTACTAAAACCCCCTGTATCAACTTGCAGTTTCTGTAGTACCTATGATGGGACATAGCTGTGAAAATTGTTTTAAACGTTAGAAGTAATAGCTCTAAAAATTAAGTCTACCCAATTTAACACTTTGATCAAGCTTAAAAAATTTGAATATTATCAAAATTGATAACTATTATTATTCATGCTTGATTGTGGTGCTGAATGCTCTCTAATGCGCGAAAGGGTGGGAAATCCAGTCAAAGGCAAAGTCGCAATTGAGACTTATTTTTTGGAAGGGATTGGAAATAATAATTCATTACATTCGTAATATTTAATAATTTGAATGGTGGTATGTATAATGAACCTAAATTTTAAATTGGTTTCACCCTTGCCCCTGATAGATTTATACGATATAATGATGTGTTCAAAAGATGATGCGAAAATATCTCGTAATTACAAAAGTACAACATAAAATTCGTTTTAAAAAGATAAATAATAAAAAATACAGACGAATTGATTACCTCTTCCATTTTTTGAAGTCGGTTAAAAAGAATATACTTAAAAGCTAAGGGTCACTTAAGAAACTAAGTTGAATCACACTATGATATGTTCAAGTCCGACAATGTAGTATCACAAGTGACAACAGACAAATTTGTCAAGACACGACCGTATCGTTTAGCGCCAGCTAAAAGTGAACATATCAAAGAGCTGATTGGACAGACTTGAAAGACAATAACATCACACGTGCATCTGCAAATCCATTTTAGTGAGTGCGATCCAACTTTTCAAGAAAAAAAATTGCGATAAATTTAATTATATTTTATTTGTGTAGACAGAACATTGAATAGCAACCGTGAACATTTTCCACTTCCCATAATCGATGACCAAGTCGTAAGCTATTTAAAACTAAATGATTCATTTTATTGGATATGGTGGCACTAAAACCATATATTGACGAATTTTCCTAATTTACATAGACGACTTAGCTCTTTATTCTGGTTGATGATTATTATTGTTATTGTTTGATCTCACACGATCTGTCAAGTTTCACACGGTTATCAGTTCTATAGATAAGGTTAAATTGTTGTTTAAAAAAATGATGGGCCAATAAAATTGTGAAATGTTATAGCATCCATACTACTCATACTGGGATCCGTTACCACTCTTATGATTTGAAGACGTCGGTGATAGTCAGATCTATTAAACATTTCCGTCACTATCTCCTTGGTAAATCATTTAAAGTTGTGATTGACTGTAACTCGCCTAAAAAGTCAAGCGCGTTAAATAACAAAAAAAAAATTACATTGTATAATTCACAAATGGTGGAGATTTTTATATTCGCTTGATTTTGAGATTGCATACCGTAAAGGTGAACGCATACCCCAAGTTGGCTTTCTATCTCGACATCTGTCTACCTCTTTCTTATAATACAAATGTATTGTTAATGGTTAGTAGAGAAGAAATTTCTCAGTTCTGAAACTAAAATCTTTATTAAATCTTTTAAAAACACATTTGATAGGGATTTGGCTGCCAGATACGAAATGGATTAATGTACCGTATATTTGCTTAGATGAAAGATAAGAAAATTAAGTGTCTTTTCTTTATTTCAAAAAGCTACCGATGGCACACTATGATTTATTACGATTCACTAAAAATGTCGGCTGGGAAAAACCCTTGAGAATATCAGAGAACAATTTTGGTTCCCCAATATTTCCAAATGTACACGTAAATACGTTAAGGATGCAAAATCAGTCCGGTTCGCGGCAGATCATCCTCCATCCAAAATACAAATCTCCAGTTCCTTTCCACATAAAGACACTACTGGCAAATTGAGTGGCAACAAATCTACCAAGCAATGTGTTCATAGATGCTTTTGTGACACGTTGTTTAATGAAACCTGTTAAAAATCTAACTACAGACTACTGTGATTTGCTTAAAGGGTTGATGTGTACCTTAGGCATAATGAAACGTATCGTTTGTGATCAGGCTGCAAATACAGCCACTGTGATTTGTTTAAAGGGTTTATGCTCATACGCTGAAAAATGATTTAGGTTTTGAGATCTTTGTTTTTGTTTTCCTCACAAATAATTGTGTTTTATGGCAAGTGGCGTGAGTCGTGCTAATGGTCAGGTTGAACGAATAATGAAACGTTTGACACACTGCTTGACTATTGTTGATAATAATAACGAAATATGTTGGATGACGCTGGAGGTGAAGTGCAGCTAACAATTAATAGTACTTTCGATAAAAGCACTGGTCACACTCCTTTTGAGCTTCTCATGGGTTGCAATTAGTCACCTATCACTATATCTGCTTTGTTAAATGATATTGAACATTTGGACTTTTATACCTAAAGTCAAAAGTCCAATGAAAGGATGGACGAACGAGTACAAATGCAAAAAAAAAAACGATTTCGATAAGACCACAGCCAAGATAATACCTTTTAAAATTGGCGATATTGTGTTGGTCAAGCAATATCCACGAGCAATCAACAAGCTCAATATTTGTGCAGAGGTTCTTTCGCCAGAACATAATTCAGTAAACGATAGCGATAGACACACTGTAAAAGTCTATAAAGATTTTTGTAAAAAAACTGTGAAAATTAATTTTACGTGTCTGATAATAACTTTCACGTTGTTACCCGATGTATGGGATGTGAATTGACTCTCTTTATATAAAATACGTGTGATATGATTAACAAATAATTAACGACATTTTGAGGCGATTGGTCGGGATTTAGTGTGCGTCTGGCCAACGAATACTAATATTCTTTAAAATCGCATCAAAATTTAATAAACAAAATCGAGATGAGATTGTCATGTGACTTGACATGCCATGTGATTTGGCAGATATCTCATCTCGAGGCCATGTGACTTGGCGAAATTCTATCTAATTGTCATGTGATTTGACAAATAGCCATGTGATTTGGCAGGTATCTAATTGTCATGTGATTTGACAACAGCCATGTGATTTGGCAGGTATCTAATTGTCATGTGATTTGACAAATAGCCATGTGATTTGGCAGGTATCTAATTGTCATGGGATTTGACAACAGCAATGTGATTTGGCAGGTATCTAATTGTCATATGATTTGACAACAGCCATGTGATTTGGCGGGTATCTAATTGTCATGTGATTTGACAACTGCCGTGTGATTTGGCAGGTTTATCATTGTCATGTGATTTGACAACTGCCATGTGATTTGACAACTGCCATGTGATTTAGCAGGTATCTCATTGTCATGTGATTTGACTAATATTTCTAAAACCATGTTGTAATTTTTTGAGTTATTTTATTTGAACCTTGTACATGAATTTCAAATGATGTGTAAAGCATTGAATTATTATTTTTCTGTTTTTCGCGAGCCAAAGGCTGCTCGTCAGAATGGCCGTGTGGGAGATAAAACGTCAACTTACGTTATTTTCAAACATTATTATTATCTGTGATTGTATTTTATGTTAAGTACTCTGTGGTGAGTTTATTCTCTATGACTAAGGTCTGTTTTAAAAGACGTGCAACTGACTATTTGTGGTATTCTCTCTGTTAACCTGTCTCAAAAGTTGTTCAGTTGACTATTCGTTGACTACTGACGAGACCGGCTCTGGTATAAATACGGCCACACGAGTTATCGACAGATCCTCGGGAGAAGTGCCTTCGGCACTTCTCCCTCCCGGGCTATTGTAGGGCCAGGCCCTCGCCCAAAACCCGGTGGAGCTGGACGACCGCACAGGCGGTAGCCAGCATCTATGTCCTCCCTAAACAACAAACTATCGACAGATCAGAAGTTGTCCAGCTACGGGCACGGCACTACCAAGTGCTCTGAACTGTCTCTCCAAGCGTCAGGTATGATAAGTTTGATTACTTATTCTTATATTAAGGATTATTGTAGCTAATCATTTATTGACTTGTTTAGATCTATGTTTATAAGATGTAAATAGTATATTATGGATGTTGAACTATTATAATAAAATTGTATATTGATAAACTATAATGAATTTCAATTATTGATGCACTCCTCGAATATTTTAACATTGGCTCCCACATATATATATATATATATATGTATTTGTAATGAATACTTAGTTCCTATTCACAAAATAGTTACAAAGTTAATATTAAATTAGTTCTAAGTATTTTAAATAGCGGGGAGTAGCGTCTCGTGTACCTATATTATAGCTTTGCGACATAACACGTGAATAATAAAAGTAAGTCAATAATAAAACAAGGCATAATTCTTTTGTCTTGTAATACTAGGACCCTGAATCTTCAGAGAGCAATCAATCCCACGCTGAAACGTTTTGATCAGTCTATATCTATAACTGCTCATACGTGATGAAACGAGTTTTAGCCCGAAAATTGTCCATAATATTACTTGTTGTATCACTGTATACTATGTAATATAATGATATAAGACGGGTCTGTATCATTTGACCTTACTCGAGTCGTATCGAGATGATTTAGCAAAGAGTTATATTATTTAATTTATTTGTATAATTTGTTTACACCTACATTGCTTTACGTCATAATCTTTGTAAATACAAGTATCTACGGTATAGGTTTATCTACCTACTTTAGACTTTGTTTGTAAATCGTTGGTACAAGTGGTCAGTTTTAACCGACTTCAAAAAAGGAGGAGGTTCTCAATTCGTTTTAATATATTTTTGTGGTTATTGGTAGTTATGAAACTCTTTGCAGGGTGTACTGATTGATGTTTTTTTTCGAAATGTGGTTGCCATTTAAATTTGAGTGAGATCTGACGAGTAGGATTTGAGTAATCCTCAATATGTATTATGTGCATTTTGCATGGAGTAAGAGCCTTTTTGCGATTGCTCGCCTGGCTAGCTACCACACTCAGGTAGAAAATATGTCTCCAAGCACCTAACGGTGTGTTCCGGCAGCAGTCCTAGAGAGCCAGTAAAATTATTGGCACATGAAACAACAAAAACCATGTCTTAGGGTGACGGGTGCAGCGCAGTTCGTGGCTTGTGACGAAATACATCTGTCATAATTATTATAAAAAAATTCTGTCTGTTGTATTATAACAGATGTAAACTAGAGCAGGAACAGGTCAAGGAGAACTGCCGATACACAGGTTTGGGTGCTTGGCGATGGATAGACTAGGCGTGCATTTACGACCATTTTTTTTAATGGGATATGAGGGCAAACGAGCAGGCGGCTCACCTGATGGTAAGTGATCACCGTCGCCCACAAACATCCGGAACACCAGAGGTCTCGAGGATGTGTTGCCGGCCTTTAAGGAGGAAATATGCTCTCTTCTTGAAGTTTCCTAAGTCGTAACTGTTCGGAAATACTTCACCAGGCAGCTGGTTCCATAATGAGACAGTGCGAGGTAGAAAATGCCGTGAAAATCGCGAGGTTGTGGACTTCCAGACGTCGACATGAAATTGATGAAACATCATGCTTTGTCGGGAAGTCCGGTGGCGAAATTAAGCTGCAGGTAGTAAATCGAACAGTTCCTCAGAACACTCCCCGTGATATATACGGTAAAAGATCCAACATCTCTACGCAAAGCCAAAGGGTCGAGCCGACCGGACAGAACTTGATCGTCGACGATTCGAGTCGCTCTGCGTTGAATGCGGAGCCTTTTGACCATGTGGATCTATATGGTTGGATTTGAAAGATAAACCTTTTGAGCGACATTTCATAGTCATCGCTACTAGGCCTGGGCCATCAGGCCTCTATACAGGTACACCATTCGCCTATCAATGACGTATTAAAGACGTCTTATATGAATACTAGAAAATGTATGACTGATCTGTTGATTAGTTCACTCGTGGTGTTGTTGTGTACGGCCGAATTACAAGCCAAGGCACAAAAATGGCTTCCAACACACAAAATATTTAAAAAAATATTGTTTATATATAGTTACCTTATGTAGAAGTCTTGTTACGATTCCACGAACGTAACATGACACGACACGACAGTTACTAATGTATTCCTAATAACAATATAATCGACGAATTTTGAAGACGTAAAATCGATGACAAACGCAAACATCACTACACCGACGCGCGACATCGTGCCGACGACGTCGCGTCGGTCTAGTGTAGTTTGTCTTTTGTTATTATGTTTTATAAGCTTGTTTGCTTAGTAATCATTAACACAAAATTAATAATAATTTTCAGGCGACGTCTTAAAACGACATTGACTTTACGTCTTTAGAATACATCGATTTTATGCCTGGAGAAGACGTTGATTTAATGCCTTAGGACCTTAGGAAGACCTTAGGAAGACGTAGAAAGAAGACAATACCGTATGGTTGTGATATTTGGACGTCGTGTAGACGTATACTATGACGTTAGTTACGTCGAATACCATATTGCTTCGCCGTTACAAGACGTATAATTGCTACCTGGGTACCTAGGTAGTATTATTATATGTTCTATGACCTGGGGATGTTTTCGTTACCAGGAATCCTACTCGATGTATCGTGATGGGTCTGCGCTCTACGTTGTTCAGGGACCACTCCACTATGATTTATACGCTTTATTTACCGATCAAGCTAAAATAAAAGAAAGTAAGCCATTGAAACGAACAATACAGTAAAAAATGTATGAATATGCATATTCAGAGGACCCGCGCACATGAATTAGGTTCTGTGGGATAGGTAGGATTGTTTTGTAGGAAGTACTTAGTTACAACACATGTATTTTGTTTGATTTATTTCTGTAATGATAATTATAATTATGTTACACTTCGATGATATGGATAGAGTGACGATATGTCTTTTTATCGCTGATAAGCTAGCCCTTGACTATTTTAGCTGATGGTTAGTGATATTGGTGTCGAAGATGTTGTTTCAAGATAACCTAGAATTTGTCTCTTTAGATCTAGTTCGCCAGGTCGGCTGCCGGAAAGCCACTGTACATAAAATAGTATTAATGTTTTTGTTTAGTTATGATTCTGTCATGGTTATCATTTGTTACATTCATGGGTCCAGCATTCTGGATTCCATACACATTCACATTGTACAGGCCTAAATAAAATGTCTGCATGGTACAGACAATAAGATATTTAGAAAAATTATATTTAAGTATGAGTTCATCGTTCTACGGAAACGGACCTGGAATAATATTAATTACAATCATTCTAGCATTTCTATAATTTAAATTATTGACAAATTGGAGGCATATCTGGCATCAGTCAAGTGCATTACATTATATCAGTAAGGAATTGTGTTTCAAATAAATTTTAGTAGGACCTTCAAAACTTTCGATATGATTGAATAAACGGCGGTTTCCATGCATAAGATTTAGTTGTAGTATGTATGTTCTAAAATTTTTAGAGACTAAACAAGGAACACCAATCGGACTAAAAATTTTCTTTCGAGTAGCTAGCCAGTGACCACTATCGCACCTAATGGTAGTGATAATGTTGACGAAGGTGGCATCGAAACTGGCTCACTGAAATTGCTGCTGGATGGATTTTCTTATAATCATCAGCAAAGTAAGGGGGTATGGACAGGCCTAAGGGTGATGATATTTTGGTAGGGGGTAATAAAGGTGAAATTAAGAGTGTGGGTAATGACAAACGTAAATTACAAAGTCGAGATCGAGGTAGATGTAAAGATCAATATTAATGCCAAGGTTGAGGTAATGTAAATTGAAAAGTTGAATGTACCTATTACTAATTGTGAATTAATGAGAATGTTTATATCAAATGCAGGTCTATTGATTTGAAGAAGGCCAAATGCCGCGGGCAAGGCAATGCATGGAAATATATATATAATTACTGAATCATAAATTTAGCATCTCTTTTGTGATAATTCCGTGATGGACCATAGACACAGAGTGCTAAGTCTGCCTGACCCATGGAAGTAATAAAAACTAGTTGTACGTAGTACTTATTACTTCCATGGCCTGACCTGAGATTTGGCAGGAATATGATCAGAGTGCGAGAAAAATCTACTGGATATGCAGCCGAAAGATTTTGTGCTGTTGGTCACTAAAGCTATTAAGGTTCTCAATAATTATTCTGCAGCGGTTCAGGTTCCGGACTGGACAGCGAATTTGACGAGTAGTATTTGAGTTATTCCTAATAATTCGTATTTTATGATTGAACTCGGTTGTTTCTGTTCAAGATTTTTGTAAAACTTCTTCTTCAAGAGATCTCATTATATTTCGAAAATATATGGGTATACATTTATTATTGTAGCGATGCATAAGAAAAGGAACTCGTTATGTAGGTAATAAAGTTACGGTGAAAGCGTTGTAATGAGCATTATAATTACTAAAAGTGACATCTATCAGATAATATCTGTGCTTTAAATGATCACCAAATAAAGCACTATATTTTAGGTAAAATGGCGGTTACCTATGTTTATTTTTATTAATGAAATAATAAACCCTTATATGGTGTTATCATTAAGTGATCAAAATGAAAATAACTATCATAGAATTTGAATAAAAAAATAGTCTAGCTACTAATAGACTCAGACAGCTATACATAGGACAATTAAACAGTTTTACTGCAGACGTGACAAACTTGTTGGCCGAGCTCCAATCGAGTTTACCTAAATAACTCTCACCGGCAAACCATAGGCCTACATACACCTCAAATTACACGTTATTATAATATTATTATGTACTTAGCATGAATTCAAAATCAGTACTAATATTATAAATGCGAAAGTAACTCTGTCTGTCTGTCTGTCTGTTACGCTTTCACGCCAAAACTACTGGACCGATTTGAATGAAATTTGGTATGGAAATTGTTTGAGACCCGGGAAAAAACATAGGATAGTTTTTATCCAACTGCCCAAAAATAGTTTAATTAATTAGGGTTCCGCATCAACACAATACTTGTGCTTGTCATTTGATCAATAAAGTAGTGCAAACGTAATCTATGAACCGGCACATGTTTTTGGTTCGATCCCCACTGCCCCTAACCTGAGATAATCAAATAAAAAACTTCTCAGGTCGCAATCGAGAACACAAATTGAATACAGACCGGATGGCCACACCACTCTAGATTATTGGAAATAGTAAATTAGACTTTTATCCCCAAATGCCACCAGCAGCGGTGGCATTGAGACAGAAATGAGTTAAATGATGGCATATGGAAAACAGGAGTTATTTTCGATACGATTACTTACGCAGTTTGAGGTTGTTCCTCACTCCTTCAACTCTTCTTTGTTAACGAATATGGAAATTCTACCTTTATTAAAAAAATAGAATAAGACGAAGCGCTCGTAGCGAAGTTTGCTTAGCTGTTCTTAACCGATCAGCAAAGTTAAGCAACGTCCGCCTCGGTCATGACTTGGATGGGTGACCGCAGGTGACATTACTACTGAGCGCTTCCGTGCTTCGGAGGGCACGTTAAGCCGTCGGTCCCGGTTGTTATCTTGGATGGCAGTCGTTATAGCATGGTAGCAGGGCAGTTTGCGAATGCCCGCCTGGCTATCTACCACCATCAAGTTGAAAATCTGTAACCAAGCACTTAACGGTGTGTTCCGGCAGCTGTCCTTGAGAGCCAGTAATTCTAGGTTACCCTGTACAACATCTTCGACCACATCATCACTTACCATCAGGTGAGATTGTGGTCAAAGGCTAACCTATAAGGCATAAAAAAAAAAGAAATACAAACAAACTTGCTTTAGCGTCTACATGATTCTCTCATGAGCGCACCTTCGGTTCGTGGAAGGTACGCGTTTGGAAGTTAACAATATTTGGAGAGCAAAAAGTGAAACATGTTTAAAGAATTTTATGTTGATAGTCATGAAGGTACGTAAGCGACTTTGTTTGGTAGGTTTATTTTGAACTCCTTAGCCTCTGCCTGCCACTTGTCTGTATAGGATTCGATAACATCATATGTTTTCTGTAGAACGACAGTTAATTTACATGCTTTGTTCTGTAGGTATCTTCTAATGAAAAAGTTACAAGTTATATGCAATATCCATGACCCATTTCATCGAAACATGTACATACCGTGAGAAAGTAACCATACCCGATGAGAAAATTATACCTTTTGAACTGTAAAATAGCAGAGTGGCAATTACGGAGTTCAATAATCGTCGTACTAGGTAAATTACATAATGTTAACTTATTTGTATGTTATACGTATTTTACCATTTTGTCTATATGTATTACTTATTTTTACAACCTCCTTGTGCGCATTGTTAAAGATAACTAATTTTTATATGGATGCCCAAAAAGGGAGTGTTATGTACTCAGGGTTCATGAATGTTTGTGAGTTTCTTTATCCCACCACAACTTCTAAACGCCTTAATTGATTTTAATGTATGAGATATCATTAGATTGGTCTTGATGGCGCAATTGGTGCATAAAAATCATAAAAGTAAAAAAAAACCTATTGGATTTTAGATTCCATATTGTGAGAAAACATTTATTTTCTTCCAAACCCATCAAGTAGCGTATCTAAATGAAGGGTTTATAAAACGATCCATACATATACAGGGTTATTTGTAAAATGCTAACAACCTTTTAGGGTTGACTTCTGCTAGTCCTAAGAAACATTTTGAGATGATAATTATTTTGGTTTTGAAAAAAACAATTTTTTTTAAAACTTTCTCCGTGTCAAGAGTGTCCGCCGCGGCAACACTGGACCGTGCTGTGCTCCCTTTGAATAGAGTTTTGACGATTTACATCGAGCAAAGTAATAAAAATATGAAACAATATTACAGGCACAAGATACTTTTAACATCAGTTGGTCCTCGTGTTTATTCTGTCAAAAACATATAATAAAAACACAAACAAAATTATAGAAAAATAATTAATAAACAATTTTTTTTCCTTTACCCTAGCCTTTTTTTAATAAACCTGTATATAACTTGCAGTTTTAATTTATTGGAACGATAAAACGCTCAATGCTTTAATTTTTTAAATAAATTAATACTTGTCTTGGCCTTGACTTAGTGTGGACGAGACAATTATTTCCCGACCCCACACGGGTGGGACCGGAGACACGGTATACGTAGCGCTTTAAAAACAAACGATGTTTCGTCATGTATACAATATAAATCCCAGTTTTCAAACTAGGTGAAATTTGGTATTTATTACCTGTTCTTCTGGTTTAAAAGCTTTCCGAAAAATTTTGGTTTGTCAAAATTATTCGCACAAATCGTTGCGAATTCCTATTTTTACATTCAAGACTAGCATAGATATTAGATCCAAGGACATCAATAAAATAATAAATAAATTTCACTGGATTTTTACTCATGGTCTTTAACATGAAGCAACGTTTGCTTGGGAAGCGCTACGCAACAGGCCACGTGCACTATAAGTAGGTACCGCATACCGTACCGTGTAAGGCAAACGAGTTTCTTACCTTTTTGGCGCGCCTGTTACCAACTAATGAGAGATTGTTAATATTTGAGACTCCAAAAAGATATTAAAGAATTATTGCAAACCGACCGTGGGTAATGCTGCCAGAATACTGCAGGGCACGCTGACAACTGGCTGGATCATTCGGGCTACCTGTCGCCTTCCAATGGCCTTTGAGTTGCCTAATAGGTACTTTCAGTGTAGTAGCTGCAGTAATGTAAGCATATAGTATATAGTGTTTTTTAATAAAGGCATACCGCTGGTAATCAAAAGTATAACAGAAATAAATAAAGTAAAATATAATAGTTATTATAGTCAACATGATGAATGCTTTGGAATGGAATAAAACAATTTGTATTTATTTTATTCATAATAGGTTTGCGTCTAAGATGGAGCACGCTTACCTAGAAGAAACCTATTTAGGTACTCTCGATTTGAAGACAGCCATGTTGTATCCATCGGGAAAAACTGACGACGGTAAAGAGATAGACTCTTTCGCTGTACGCACGAAAAAAGTGGAAGCGAAGCGCTTCGTACGAGTCATGGGAACATCAACCATGTACCGATGATGGTGCCTCTCCGTTTGTCTGGACGTCCGATGGAAAAAGTTGATGTAAAACAATTATTTGATCTAGAGATAGATTTGATTTAAATTACTCTACCTTAATTTTTGCCGTATTTTTTGTGACGTCACTTTTACGTTTTATAAACTATTCTAGGATCAGTAAAAGGTGATCTACCTATGTTGATTTAATGCGGCATAATCGTATAGTTAGGTGTAAAAAACGCTAGAAAAAGCTTACTCGCGTCGGAATGTCTGCTGAACTCAGCGACTTGGCATCTGATGTAATATTTACGTTGTGTTGTGTTATGAGCTCAACTACAGCAATGCCAAGCTCAATGTCATTGTGATGAAATTGTCCAAAAAGTCTTAACAATGTTCAGTAGTCAAATGAAGTGAGGTCTTATCCTAAATTATAATCGGGAGTTTGTTATAAGTCTATTAGATATTTAGGTATCTATTAGTACATTATTTAACAAGTATGGTGAGTACCCTCGAACTATAATCCCCTTCATTCGCTGTTCTCGATATCTCGGGCAATTGATTACTTACACCCCAGTTAAACACTATACTTTACACCATAAATGTGATGAAATTTAAAATCCACACAAACTTCATAGAATAATACACATATAACTTCTTTTTCATTCACTGCCACTTGATAAAATTCTCAATCATCATGCTTAGATATATTTCCTTTGAAATCGAAAGTAATAGGTTTTACTGATTTGAGCATGAAATGCAAATCATCAACGTATAAACTAACCATTTTTATATATAAAAATAATTTCGCAAAATATTCAAAATAAGAGATTTTTTATTTCGCGACGCATTTGACATATTATCTAAATACGATTTACCGCTGGAAGGACCAGGTTGAAGAGGACCTGTGAAAACGATAAGCAATCCAGTGGCAAGAAAGAGCACAAGATAGCAAGGAATGGCGTCTCTTAGTGTCGGAGGCCAGGATCCAGCTTGGGTCGATGCGTCACCTTAGTAAGTATGGAATGTCATATTGTCATATTTTTATCAGTACTAATATTATAAATGCGAAAGTAACTCTGTCTGTCTGTCTGTCTGTCTGTCTGTTACGCTTTCACGCCAAAACTACTGGACCGATTTGAATGAAATTTGGTATGGAGATAGTTTAAGACCCGGGAAAAAACATAGGATAGTTTTTATCTGACTGCGCAAAAAGAGGTTAATGTTTTCACGCGATAACCGACATACGCGCGGGCGGAGCCGCGCCCAGAAAGCTAGTACGAAATAAATGTTAGTATGTAATATTACATACGTCATCCAATTTAACATAAGTGGGTGGACGGGGAAACTCGAATTCCCCGTCCACCCACCAGTGGGAAAGTCCAGTGGGTGGACGGGGCTTGTTACAAATTTACAACGAGATGAAAAGTCATAGTCCTGTAGAGATGGGATCCTGCACATCACTATAATTTTAATTAGCACACGGTATTTAAATTTACCTAAACATTGAATTTCGTTTAGATGTTTTTTATTACGAAAAAATATGGCTGGTGTTATGAAATTACTATAAAATATGAAAACCTTTAACGTTTTCAGGACTGTAAAAGTTAACAAAAAGTAATCTTGCGAAAGTATTCAAAACGACAAGGCTATTTTCACAGCTTTAAAGTTATCGCCAGGATTACATATAGTTCAAGAATTTCCAGTCTAAAAACAATCGCTGACCACAAAAAACTGCTTGTTGTAGAAGATCGAATGGTTCGATAAGAGTGCTAAACAAACAGCGACCGGCTGCTGCAGTGAGTCTCATCCATAAAACCTATGTCAAGATGAGTCATACTTCTCCATATTATATATATATATTATATGTAAAAGGGTACATACAGATCTGCGACCCTACGCCGAACGACGACGAGTCACCGAAAAGAGCCCTTAGGTAGTATTATTGGGCGACGCCCCGTCCACCCACTGGACTTTCCCACTGGTGGATTTACACACTGCACTAGACTTGGAACTAAATCAACTGCTTCCTCGATATTACAAATAATACTTTTGCTATTGGATTAACTCTGAAGAAAGACCTAAGATATGACAGCTGTCAAAGTGACAGTATGTTCTATGCCCTTAGTAGTCTTTACCAGCCTCCACACTACCTTAAAATACTAAAATGAATAAAAAGTATCTAACAGATGTCTTAATTATTCGTCAGATATTTACAAACTTGACGTTTACATTTTCACTCCATTTTTTTGATATTACCTGTGTTAGTACATCTTGCATACTTTGTTTTTTTAAAGTTTGTTGGTCGCAGAAACACGAACGAAATGGTTCATCTGAGGGCGGAAATATCCGTCATAGCATAATTGGTAATGCACCAGGACGGTATTCTGGGGGTTGCGGGTTCAAGTCCCGCTGGAATTTATCTTTTTCCATCCGAAATATTTTATACGTTTTCGCTTAGCATGCGTCAGTGCTCTTATAAAATAATACTAATCAAAAATAAAAATGGATTCATCGATTTCGTACTTAGTGTTGATCGTATATCAACCTACCAGCCTATGTAAATAGTCTTCTGCAATTTGGGTAGATGTCGCCAACGTCAATAAGACGTACATTCAAACGGATGGAGAAATTTCGACTGTCCATCACCCGTTTCCATAGCATAATTGGTAACGCACCAGGACGGTATTCTGGGGGTTGCGGGTTCAAGTCCCGCTGGAAGTTATCTTTTTCCATCCGAAATAATTTCTACGTTATAGCTTAGCATGCGTCAATGCTCTTATAAAATAATACTAATCCAAATACTTATGATTGAAGATCATGAATGAATGAAGATTGTGAATGATTGACCACCAAATATTGCAAAAAAAATGCGTTAGTAATTGTACAACAACTAGGCCTAGGTAGGTTTGTAGGTGCACGCGTAATACGATTGTTATAACTTACAACTAGATCGATTGCAAATTACAACATTCATAAATATTTTAAAGGCATCCTATTACGACTTACTCCGAATCGTGATCTCAAATGGAGTTCATTTTACCGGACTTCTGTGAAACTATTATAAATTCTAGATGGATTCTTAAATTTATTCCTGCAGTAAAATTTGTTTTACGGAAGCAATTACGTAGGGCAGAGTGTATACGTGTTACTTATTTGGTTCTGTATGTATTAATTGTACCTATATAAAAAGTAAATTGCATGCTTCTACAAAATTGAAAATAATATCTACTAAAATTTAAAAACTGCGGTTTTTTATATTCAAATGTTTTACAGTTTTTCATTTTTACAATACATATATATAGGTAGTCAGTCTTAGAATCAAGCAATTCAAGAAGGCCGGCTGATATTTACCTATAAAAGTTACCCTACTACTATTTCATTGTACACGTAAGACTATATTGGCTTAATAAATTATTTAACTTAGGACTAAAATAAAATGTCGTTGAAAACTTTTTGGATGGACTGCCTTGTAGGCTGCAGCGCGCACTGATTGATATTGGATACAGAATATGTAAACCAGCCAACTTTACTTTCAAAGGAAATGTAAATTGTTCCGACATTTTGTTTGCATTTTTTTTGAGAATCTTAGCATATAAATATTGTTGTGATGTGAAGGCATTGAGACAAAAATACTGCACACAGAATTCGTCAGATAAGTTTATTTTCAATATAAAAATTTTTACCTTTATTTTATTTGTTTATCTTGTTGAATTATTTCAGTATCACATTGTAATTTACACATTTTTGTACTGATTTAATAAATTAGACGATATACATATATTATTTTTGACATTATTACTTGTAATACTTGGTTGAATTCCTTGGTCGGGTGTACTTGTTGGAGATCCTTTAACAGCTACACCTTGGTGGACGTCTAATCTTGCGTTTTTTGGGGACTACTGTACGGCAAGTCCTGCATGGGACACAGCAAGGGATGTCCTCTTCTTCGCATTGGATCTGTTTGCATGAGTGAGCCAGTGGCTTTGCCTTGGCAGGAGCTCGAGGTGTTACTAGCTCCACCTTCGGAAAATAACAAAATATTATTTAAGTTAAGATAATAAGGTCGTAATCGGGAAGAGAATAAATTATTGTTTTGAAAACTAAGACATATGAATGGAGGGTTTGAACGAAGCCATAGGGAAGCAGTGGAATGTCTCGAGCCAAAAATCTAAAACCGCGATATTATAGATGGCTGCCGCGCCGTGCAAAGTGCTCACATCCTGATGAAGCGAGACGAAATAACTGCCACAGCAGCGCTTTGTTAAAAGAGATATATTGGATTTGTATAAAAAATTAGTCACACTTTTACAACCCCGAAAGCTAAACACCCATGTTTTGGCAAAAGTGTTATGATCCCTTGTAAAAGAGAGCGAACTACATTAAATAAAAAAGAAGCAGAAACTGAATATTTCTTTCTTAGTAAAACCTAAATCCTGAGCTCACCTTAACCTCGTACTTACTATCTCTACTGTCCTGGAGCTCGAGAGTCTAAAACGACGCCTTAATTAACAACGCTGACTTTGAAAATTGTTATGTTCTCTAAAGTGTACCTACTCTTAAATAATGACGATTGAAAAGCATTTTATTAAGTAACACTTCATTACGTATAGTATTTGTAGTGTAATTAAGGATATAATATAGTGACGAGCAGTATATTAGGCTCCATACCTACCACAGACCATATATTATAATAGCTACTAAAGCATATCTACCATAATATTGTTAATACACATAAGTAGGTAAGTAAAATTATCAAGGTTAGAAAACAGGTTTCGATACTGAAACTCAAATGGTAGGCAAGACGATCACTAAAATTTTAATTTGTTTTGCATGCCTTTGCATTGCGCTTGCTGATGCAATTCAATAACCAATAACATATTGCAGTTTATTAAGAAATGATAGCAGCTGGTATTTAGGATGCTGACCACTTGCCGCTCAGAATAGGCAGTTAACCTATTTATTTGCCTCTACATTTGTTGTTTTTGCCTATTAAGTTGAAAACTCGCATCAGTGGCACAGCAGTGGCGAAAATTTCGCTTCTCAACCTTGAGGTTGTTATGGGTTCGATGACGGATCAGACAGATACTGATTTAACTAAAACATATTCTCAATAGCAGTCCGGTGTCTAACTAGAACTGTGCCCACGAATGCTCGCCCCCTGTAAGATGGGACTTAAAAACATGTGGCGAACTGGGGCGTTTAGATACCTACAGACATGACCAATGTTTTTTTATCACATCAGATTCAACAATCAAAACTTTCTTTCGTGATTGGTGGATGTAGGAATGTGCTTGGATATATAGGTTAATTTATGAGGTGGGTGATTTAAAAAAATACCGTGTGTCCAGATATTGATTTTAAATCATCCCACAAGGTATATAATATAAGGTAGCTCTTGATATATTTTGATCATTCATAAAGGTAGGTAAATTCAAGGTAGAGAATTGAGCACGGGTTTTCCCTCTCCAGAATGCGCAGGACAGCCTGGCATCTTCCTTCAAGTAAACGTCCTGTTGGTGGACACTCGGAGAAGGATTTTCCAGAGACTATGCACTCAGACTCAAAAATATTTACAAACGTTGTTCCGTTCCGCGGGGCGCAGCTGGTATAAAATATATTCAGATAATCTTAATAGTAGTGATTGTGAAATAGACTCCGAACAAATAATAGTCTAAAACTAATAACTTTCGACAGCTCTTTTGCAGATAAAGAGTATATTTTACTCACGAAGTTTCTTCATAATATTACTCTAACTCTACTCAATATACTGAAGATGTTAGACGGATTGTACATACGGATGATAGACGAATTGTTTGTTTGATTTTGCATAACATCCAGTTACTTCCTCCAAATGAAAAATTCTTCGATGAAACTTACTATTTTACAAATTTTAGTGGGATATGTCCTAAAGTATAGATTCTGATTGAATGAATCCATACTCAGATACCCCCTTAATGGTACGTAATACATGAACGCCTGACAAAATAGGAACTTGACAGCTTGATATGAAAATAGTTGACGATAGCGTAGGCGCGAACACGAATGATATGGAACGAAAAATAAGTTATAATCGGGTCTTTTTAGTTTTTAATTATCTCTGTAATAGTCTAGTTAAAAAATAGAAAATAAAAAATAATATTTATTTGTTTAAAATATATATTTTTGCAAAATTTTCATGTCCTGGTCCTTACTTTACCAAACTTTAATTTATAATTCATTACTCATTCCTTATTCTGTGCATTTGAGTTACACCGGTTAGGTACATCTTTTCCACATGGTCCATCTGTTTTACTCCCCATTTCATTGCACAAGACCAAAATCCTACCTTACGTAAGTAAGGTAAGTTAGTAAGAACCAAAGTGGTCTTATGATGTGATGATACATTTGTTTTCTAATGCTTCATGCGCAGTTTTGGGTCACTGTCATGGATTATGGAATATGGGTTAATAAAAATGTACCTATTTCCTATATGCCTATTATTAATCAGTCTCATCCAAAAAGCTGGCCGTAGTGGAACTAGAAGATCAAAATTCTATATGTATGTATATTAATATTAATGTACCTTAAATAAAGCAAATTATAACAAGTTTTTTGGAATATTAATTATCCACCACAGTCACATTTTGTGCAGAGAACTGCAGTCATTTCTTCCACTTTGATCCAGATTGACAATGAATTTATAATGTAGGTACTTTGCGTTCTGGTCAATGTCACCATCATTTTGGATCATTCAACCGTAAATCAGAATAGACTGAGACAGGTATAAACTATTTAAGGACACATGAGAAATACTGAATATACCACTGGAGTTGCAGGCAGGTCTATCGTATGGCACTACTGGTCGGCAGATCCAGATGAGATGTGGCCTTTTTTGGATTCTACCTTTGGGGAAAAACTTTGCTTTGCGCTGGATGAAGGAACCTTGAAGAAAATATCAAAGCCTGGCGACGCAGCCTTAAGACGACTTTCTTTTATTCAGATCTTCACCAAGCGTCCCACTTATACTTGAACAGATTTTTTTTATATAATATTTTTAAATATATTCCTTAATGACATAATGTAACATTTATTACTCCGTTAATTTTGTTTGTGTATTTTTATTATACAGTAGGTATCCGTTATAATCACAATAAATGTATTAATTATTATCTGGCTAGCTATTATGGTTAAAAAGATTCATCTCTTTTTAGGTAAGACAGACAGACGTAGGGTTTCGTGTTTTGGTGCGGAAACCTGATAAGTGTCATGTATTTGTAAGTAACCAAATAATAGTCTCTTGTTATTCCGCTATAATAAAAACAATTCAATTGCTATTTTAACTGGGTAGCTATTATGTCTTAAAAGAGTCATCTCTTTGTATGTCGGACGGGTCGGACTACACACAAAATCGTAGTAGCTCAAGTCACGTGATGCGTGTGCAATGTGCGAACAAACAGACAGATATAAATCTATATTGTTTTTCAGTATTTTAAGTTTCATATCTTTTTACATTCATGTTCCATGTATGTTTTCCTAGACTTTATGGCTTCTACTCCATTTTTTTATACATTGGGTGGATAGATTATACATGTACAGAATAAGGAACAAAACAGTTTTCTTAGATTTTTAAAATATCGTTATTATGTAAAACTTCTTCGTGTTGCCGCTTGCGGTCAAAGTTTGGTGGAAATTGGTGCATCCAGTGACCTCGGGCACAGAAAGATCACTCGTCAATGCCATTCCAATAAATAAGCGACTTTAGATACGAAGCAATAAAATGCACTCCAGCTCGCAAAGCACAGAGTACCTAATATTTATATTCTTTTGAAAGACGTCTCACTTTCTATCGCATAGCTCATCACTTCTAACGAGGCACGCACTGTAGAATAATCCCATCCGGACGGATACCCCAATGTAAGTACATGTATTTTTTTTTAGTATAACAAATAACGCTCTACAGACTCGTGGTCCGTACTCTTTTTAGATCTATTTTGATGTTACTAAATATTACAATTTTACATAATTCGTACTCCATTACATCATTGACTTTAACACTTAGATGTAGGTTAGTGTTATGGTGTTATATCTTAAAAACTAAGTGAGTTCATATGTGTCTTATATATTTTTTTTTCCTATTCTAATTTTTGTTAGTATCTTTCTTATCTAAGTAGTTTCTATAGTTATCACATTACATTTTACCTAAAGTCCAGCTTTGTACCTAAAGTGCGGAATGGGCCAGACCAGCCTCGGGACAAAACACAATAAGGTATAATTAGTATTATTAATTAGTATCTATTCGTAAAACAAAAACTTACCTCAATATTTCCAGTGCGATTAGGCTCGTCAGTTTGCTTTCCTATCTTGAGGATAAACACATCCTTATCTGGATGCAGCACTTTTTGCGCCTGGACCCCTCTGGGGGCATTATTCGGAGTAACATTACAAAGGGCGCAGAGATTTGCGTGCTCCTCTTTTTTGCTGTACACTACTTCGGAGTTCAGCTGGGTGCGGTTAGTCAGCCCCTCGCACATGTCATCAGGTATCTGTGAACATAATATTTTTTATATCTTTTCGTTTTGTTCTGAGAAATTAAATAATAGCCACCATTGAATTTTACTTCTCAATGCCGGCTTATGAACCAGGACTGATCACTTCTATGGATGTAGTCGTTGAAAAAGAAAAGCAATGTGCCAAACTAGAAACATGCCACATGCTAGTCCGGCCAGGCCTCGCTCTTTCTGCATCATGTCAACAGCCCAAAAGAAATAGTTGGTTTCGATCATAGCTTCAAAACTATATTTTTAATCGACTTTTCAGTATGTTTCGTCGGTTAAATGGAGGATGATTATAAGGTACATTATTATGTCAATATCATATAAATCGGTATTTTCAGTATTTGTTGGTACATAATAGAGGATATGGGTAATTATTTCAGATATCTACCTAAGTAGTTTAGTTATGGAGATAGACCCCGTAACGAAATCTTCTAAAATAGACATCTCTAACGGGCACCCATTTTTTAATTTATTTAGATAAAAATGTATACAAAATATATTTGTATTTTACTTAATAAGATCTAGACGACCACACTCTATGCCTTCATGCAAAAAAGGTTTTTACTTCTATCTTCTCATGTGATTGGAACCACCTTAAAAATAATTTGATTGTTTTTCTAGTCCTACAGTCGTCTTGCTTGGGTCAACATTTTACACAAAACATCATTTTTAGGATTCCGTACCCAAAGGGTAAAAACGGGTCAGCTGTACTTTATAAAAACAGATAGTTACGCGATGGTCCTTGTTAAGGATAATTTATGATGGTAATGACGACGATGTCTGTTAGTGATGGCAATTGTTGATGGTGGTGATTGATGTCGGTAATTTAAAATGATGATGATTGATGCCAAAATGGTTAAAAATAATCGTAAACGATTACAGAGGATGGTGGTCTAGGGAACTTATGATTTATGTTAACGGCAATGACGACATTGACGTTTTTGGATACCTATAAACCGTTTTTAGCATAGTCACAGGATGCTTTGAGAATACCCATCTGGCTAGTTACCTTCTCAAGTAGAAAATCTGTTGCAACTATACGGGTGTTTTCCGATAGTTGTCCTCAAGAGCCAGTAATATTTGGCCTGAACAACATCTTCGAGCTTATCATTACTATCGCAGGTGTTACAAACAGTCCCATATCTACCTGGAAATTGAGCATATTGCCGCACTCGCCGGTTCCGAACCCGCATGTTTCCGAACAAACGGATTCATCGTCTGCACAGGTACACTGCTGCTGCAACTTCAATTGAGAAGGCGTCAGCTTCGGCGGCTTGCAAGTACTCTTTGGTACTCTTATCTTGAACTGAATAGTAAAAGCTTAGTTTTATTATGTGATTCGCTGAACCAACCATAAATGTGTATGTACTATGTAGTGCAAAACAAGGAAAACTAGGCTTTCTCTGATAGATTTAGCACTTAGGTACAGATTTTAAAATATGTACGTTGTACGAAGCATTTAAACCTCAGGCAAGATTAGGATTGGCTGGAATCCAGGTATTCTAGGATTAATATACGATGTAACGATTTATAAGCCTTTCGATACCAAATTACCCTGAAACTCAATATTTAACTAACCTCATTCCCGTTGAATATTGCACCAATTTCTTCGTAAGGCTTAAGAGGTTTGGGCGTTTCGTCGCACTTCTCAGTTTTCCCCATTTCTAATCTATTCAATAACTTGTTCTACTAATTCAATTAATGATTTTTTGCATTGATTCGTGTTCTATATGTGTAAAATTTACTAACAATTTTATATAAGTAATTGTATTTGTAGATATTTATTGACGCACCAGAAGCAAAAAATTTACCAAAGAGTATTATTCAAGGAATACAACTACTCTCTACGGTGAGGTTATAAGTATTCTCCTTTACACGCTCATAGAGCTAAGGTGGATGATCCATTGGTGAGTAAAGCGGGTGATCCATTGTCTAGTCAGCGTTGGAGGTTGCCTCGTTTTATTATCGACTCGCGTTGGTGATCCATTGGCGTACTTACTCTGTACGTCATAAGTCATAACTGTCGTCTCTCGATCGCCGTAGTTATATATGTGTTTGTTCCCAGTTGAAATTATGTTATACCATTTTTGTTTTATTTCTTTATTGACAAACATTTTACTGAAAACTTTTTACTCAAACATTTATTAACAAAATGACGGGAATGCATGATTTGTTTAAGGTAGTTATGCATCCACCCGAACCATCTATATTAGATTAGTAAGCGAATATTCCGCTGACTTAGCATTGTGAGTGGAAAGTTCCATAGAATGTATCCCACGACGATGCACTCTTGCATCGTCGCATAACAAGAATTGTATGACAGAATAAATCGAGCCTCCAAATCGGCTGGACGTATTTCATAGTTTTTATTTCAAATTAGTTTTTAAAAACCCTTCCTTCCTAAACGGAAGCTTGACTGGCGCAGCCGGTAGGATTGTTTCGTTAAGGCTGTGCCGTCCTTGTTCGAATTTTGGGTATCCGAATATACCCGAAAAACGCGAGTGCGGCGCGATTCGCTGTGAAACAATCCACGAACCACAAAAATTCGTCATCCTTCCAATGGTGTCGAGTACGGGAATAGCGATCGGTTGGTAAGTAAAACTCTTTGCCTTCCTAATAACTTCCCGTATTTTTCATAAAAGGGTTCTAGTTATACATTTGTTATTCTGAGATCGAAACTCTCTCATTATAGCGTACCTGGTTGTTTGGTATAAAACTCTACCGAGTGCCTATCTAATTCTAAGAACGTCTGGACTAGACTGATAAGCTTTGAACATAGAGCTACGAATTAAATGAAGTGACAAATAATTATTTTTTAAATTATAATAATCAGTGGTAAAATATTGTAACAATTATTTTATTCAATTAAATTCGTCACAAAGTTATATATTGATAATATCACCTATGCAGATTATATAATATTTGTTTTATTGTTCTAACTTGTTTATCTGGACTTTACATTTTATTACGGTTATATTATTCTATTGACTGTGTTTATGTTATACTGATGTGTCTTTGAACCTTGTATTTTATTTTGTGTGTTCTGTGCTTGTGTAAATCGTTGTGCGTCACCAGTTGTTTTTTTTTAATATTGTAAAGCTCTACCAATAGCAATGGAACCGTTTCCACACCAAGTTCCGCTGCCGGAGTCCCCTGCTAGTGTACAAATTGTGCCTATCCCAAATGAAATGATACGGCTCATCCCATTGTATAGTGGTGATAAGCGTCAATTAAGTTTATTTCTTAGAAAATGCGAATATGTTATAAGTAGATATAGAGGGACAGAAGAACAGAATATTTATGTGCTGCATGCAATAACTAGCCGATTAACGGATAATGCTGCCGCGTTGCTATCTGAAAGAGAGGACGTTACAAACTGGTCCGCCTTAAAAGAATTATTGCAGCAACACTTCGGTGATCCGCGAAGTGAAGAATGCATAAGCATTGAGTTAGAGTCAAGCAAAATAAAGTCTGGAGAATCATACCTCGATTTTTGCTGTAGAGTACAGAATATTCGTTCTCTGCTTATCTCTAAAGTAAATTTAATGTGCGATACGGAATTGAAACGCGCTAAAATTGCAATCTATAACAATATGGCGTTAAACGTATTTTTATACAATTTGCCTGAGAATATGGTTCGTGTCGTAAGACTCAAGACACCTTCTACTTTAGAAGATGCTCTTAGTGTAGTGCTTGAGGAAGTTAACTTCCACGAGCAGTATTCAATGCGCAATCGTACGCAAAACAACAGTTCGGTGCCAAAGACATCCATCATGCCGAATCAAGGCTTCAAGTTTGGAAACAGCGCCCCTATCGCGTCACCACCACAAACTAATTTAAAACCTTATATGCCACCATATAATTCTGGTACTCAACAAAAATTTAATTTTGGTATACCACAAAACGCGCAAGGTTTTAGACCGCAACAAAACTTCGGATATAAGCCTCAATTGGGCTATCGGCCCCAACCGTTAGGTTTTCGTCCCCAATTTGGCTCTCAGCCACAGTTAGGATATAAACCACCACAATTTGGTTATAGGCCACCACAGTTTGGTTATAAGCCTCAACAAAATTTTGGTACGACCCCACAACAATTTGGCTACAAGCCACCTCAGGTTCAAAAACCGCAATTTCAATCCACTGACATATCTATGAGAACGATGCCGCCGAGGCCGCAACCTCAAGTTCCACAACAAGGCTTTAGGTTAAATGAGCTTACATTGGAAAACGAGGACGGACAATATTATGACGACCATCATTATTACTATGACCATGGATACGACACTCATGTTCATGACGCATACTCCAGTGATGACGTAGAATGGACCCAACCTCAGGATTATAGTGGCGAAATAATTTCGTCCGACGAAAAAGACATTTGTAATAATGAGACAGAAAATTTTCACATAGAAGCCTCTTGCAAAAACGAGAAGTCGTAGAATTAAACTGTGACGCTAACTTAAAATTACCTTACGTCTTCATACCAGAGATCAGTGCGAAGTTTATGATAGACACGGGAAGTACTCGATCTTTTATAAGCCCTCGCATTGCCTATCAATATTTTTCAGACTATATTAGACACGAACCATTCCAAGTCGTGAGCACTCACGCCAGTAGCCAGCATGACCAGGTCATAGAGATTCCATTATTACCCACATTTAATAGTAGTGACTACCATAAGTTCTACTTGTATGACGTGGACGAACGATACGAAGGTTTGATCGGTAATGACTTACTTAAGCAAATACATGCAATAATAGACTTAAAGGACCTGATTTTAAGGACTAAAACTACTTTCATACCAATTATAAATAATCAGAATTACGTCATTGAATTACCCCCACGATGTGAACAACGCGTTAAAATCCCGACAGACCAACACTCAGGTGAAGCTATTGTTGAATTTAAGGAATTTACTTCTGGTGTGCGAATGCCTTGTGCACTGGTTAATTGTATGAATGGATACGCATTGACTGTTATTCAAAACGCTTCAGACCAACCTATGACGCTGACAATAACGAGACCTTTTGCGGTGACACAATATGAAACAGAAAATTGTAACTTAAATTATACAGGACACATTAAAAACATCGATACGGAACAGTTGTTAGAACAGAATTTACAAAAGCTTCGCCTTGACCATACGAATAACGAAGAACACGATAAAATACTTCGGCTTTGTAATGAGTACAAAGACATATTTTATTGTGATCAAATCCCTTTAAGTTTCACAAATCAGGTAAAACACAAAATACGGACCAAAAACGAAGATCCTATTTTTATTAGACCATTTCGGCAGGCAGTTGCACAGGTAAGTGAAATAAATCAACAGGTAGAGAAGCTCTTAAAAGACAATGTTATTCGGGAATCTCATTCTCCATGGAACGCACCAGTACATCTTGTTCCAAAGAAAGTTGATGCATCAGGAGAAGTTAAGTGGCGAATGGTTGTAGACTTTCGACGACTTAATGATATTACCGTGGACGATCGATACCCGCTACCTAACATCAATGACTTATTTGACAAATTAGGAAAGAGCTCCTACTTTAGCACGCTTGATTTAGCTAGCGGTTACCATCAGATTGAAGTCGAGGAGCAGGATAGGGAGAAGACTGCCTTCAGCACACAAAATGGTCATTACGAGTTTTTAAGGATGCCATTTGGCCTTAAAACAGCCCCGGCGACATTCCAACGAGCCATGGATAATGTTTTGAGAGGTCTGCAGGGACTGCATTGCATGGTTTATTTGGATGACGTCATTATATTCTCTGCAAGCTTAGATGAACACATCCTGAAACTCCGCACCATATTTGATAGACTTAGAGCCACTAATCTTAAGGTTCAGCTAGATAAGTCTGAATTCCTGAGAAAGGAAGTACTTTACTTAGGGCATACCATTACTAAAGACGGCCTTAAGCCTAATGACGATAAGGTCACAGCAGTGTTAAATTATCCCTTGCCTAAAACGACTACTGAAATAAAAAGTTTTCTCGGACTTATTGGTTACTATCGCCGTTTTATCAAAGACTTTGCACAGGTTACCAAACCTTTGACAGCATGCCTTAAGAAACGTAATAAAATAATAACTGACCAGACTTATATCGACGCGTTTAATAAGTGTAAAGAACTTCTGACAAACGCCCCCCTTCTACAGTACCCCGACTTCGATAAAACTTTCGTTCTTACGACAGACGCATCCAATGTCGCACTTGGCGCGGTTTTATCACAAGGCCAAATAGGCAGCGACAAGCCAGTCGCATACGCTAGTAGGACGCTCAGTGACACGGAGTCACGTTATAGCACGATAGAACGGGAATGTCTGGCCATTATCTGGGCTGTTAAGCATTTTCGTCCATATTTATATGGCCGTAAATTCACCATCTATACCGACCACATGCCTCTGTCATGGCTTGAAGCTCAACAGGACTCTAGTAGCAAACTAACCCGTTGGAGACTAAGACTACTTGACTATGACTACGACATTGTTTATAAAAAGGGTAAACAAAATACGAATGCCGACGCGCTATCCAGAATAAAAATTAACGCCCTCTCTGATACTGACGAAGGACAATCTATGAAAGTTAACATTGACAACAAGGAGCAACAACTTAAGATACATATGAAAGAAGTAATAAAAGACATTACACGACTGACAACTAACAAGAAAACGGTACGTAACGACTCATCAACCATAAGCATATCTGACTCTAGCTCCACAGCAACAGTCTCAGGTTCCGATACAGTATCCATTTTAGGTGTAGATAGTGAACCCGAATTTCCTATTCGGGAACCGTCTGAATCAACAAGATCGGATACTATACATTCGGCCATGGATGTAGACATAACCGATATACCAATCCTTAGAGAAGCGATAGACACAAAACCGAACCAGATTCTGGTGTTTACATGGTTCAAAAATGATATACAGGTTAAAGACATTTCTCGCGCTAAACAGAAGGTGCTAGAAGTATTTTTACCCACAGATAATGCAGAATTAATAAAGAAATTTCTTAAGGAATATATTAGACCAAAAATAAAATACTTTATATATTTTGAAGACGAAGAGCATCGTAGGCAGTTTAGTCGTGCAGTGGTAGAGTTATTTCGTAAGGGTACAGTACAATTGATTGAATGTACGGAGCGTGTAGTGTACGTAGAAGATGAAAGAGAACAGCGAGCGATTGTGTTAAAGTATCACGAAGGGAAAACATGTCACCGAGGGATCAAGGAAACTTTATCTAATATACGTAGGACGTATTATTGGATAAACATGCACGAAACAATAGCAGCTATAGTTAATGCTTGTGAAATATGCCGTAAAATGAAATATGATAGGAAACCCATTAAGCCCATTTTGCAGCTCACTCAAACTCAAGATGCCCCATTTCAAGAGTTATTTATTGATTTGTTCCAAATTGAAGGACAGTATTTCCTGACACTTATAGATGCCTTCAGCAAACTAGGTCAGGCAATAGCAATATCCAATAGATCAACACCTGAAGTGGTAAGAGCACTTATGAAATATTTTTCTTTTTATGGCATACCAAACAGGATTAGTTCAGACCCTGGAACAGAATTTAACAATGATTTAATTAAAGAATTCGCAAGTTTACACAAAATCGAACTACATATTGGCACGCCCAATAATCCCAACTCAATGGGATTAATAGAACGACTTCATTCAACAATCTGTGAAATCTATAGATGCGCTAAATATGAACAAAAATGTACAGACGTGGCATCAGTAATGATGTACTCTATTATAGCGTACAACCATTCTGTTCACTCAGTCACGGGACTAACTCCATTTGAAATAGTATTCGGACACACTGACTCAAGTAATCCCTTCGGTATAGAAGTGAATAAACAGTATATGCAACAGTTGGTGAAAGATCATGCTAAACGAACTAAATTTCTTTACAATCAAATTGCAAATAAAATATCAGATAGCAAGGAAAAGATTAGGGAAAAGAAAAGTGGGGAGCAGACAATAGATTTTCCAGAAGGAAAAACTATCTTTGCCAAGGATGTTAACAAACGAAAGAGCAAAGATAAACCCAGATATACCAAAGCAAAAGTTGTAGGACAAACAGAAAGAAATGTAGTACCAATAAAAATAGGCGAACGTTTAACAAAGGTACCAATTAAAAATATCAAACGCCCTCCACAGGTGGGGCGTCCTGATGGTAATGATGCCGGCGCAGGCCCTTCATCTGCAGTCACTTGAGCGAAACCCAGGCATATTACCAGTAAGAGAAGGTCAAGCTTATGTACAAACGGATCATTGGATAATTATTAAGGTTATTAATTTAGAAAGGGTTTATGAGAACCTTAATTTTGTAATACAGAACTATGCTAGACTTATTGACCTGATACAGCGAAACGAATCATATTCCCCTGATTTTGTTACCCTGAGTATGCATTTAGATTACTTACGTGATATAACTATCGAAAAATATAGACAACTTGTACCGCAACAACGATTTAAGAGAGGTATCCTTAACCCTTTGGGTTCCATTATTAAAATAGTCACGGGAAATCTTGATCATGATGACGCATTAAAATATGATGAAATTACTTAACTGGGTCATAATCAAATTGTTATTTCAAAGAAGTTAACTCTGATTTCGCAAATTATTGATAGTTTCATTAATGCTACAGATACTGTAAACCATAATTCGGGTCTATTGGAATCACGCTTTAAAATCCTTGAGTCTATTGTGAAAGAGTTGGCTTCTCAGAAGAAACGATGGGATCAGTCTATATACATTGTAAGTTTCTTTAATCTTTTTATGAGCAGCTTCCGAACAATATATATTAAATTAGAAGAAATTGAAACTGCTTTAGCTTTTAGTAAAATATCCATTTTACATCAATCTATAGTTAATTCCACAGAATTATTGTATCATTTTAATTTAATTGCGAACACTGATAATTTGATTTATCCTGCTACAGAGTATAATTTAGTGAAACTCGAAGAAACTCTTAGTATTAAGTCTTATACCAAACATAACCAGATTACGTTTATAATAGAGGTACCACTTACAGATAATAATACTTACAATTATTATAAACTTTACACCTTACCGATTTTTCGTGAAACTGAGAATAGAACCTTATCCATATTCCCCCAATTTCCATACCTTTTGGCAAAGGGAATGAAATACCTTCCGATCATAAAACCATGTCGGTCTCTTGGTGCTGGAGGCCACTATTTATGCGCTGACGATAACCGAGCTCTTTACCCCGAGCTCACCTGCATTGAACAACTCATGAGGTTCGAAGACAACCTCACTCGCTGCGTACAACACGAAATTCTACATCAAGTTGGATTTTATATACGCGACTAAAAGCAGTCTTAACTACATACTGTGACTCTGAAATCAACAAGCATACAGTCATCGGGACTTATATAGCAACCCTGGACAAGCCGTGTGATTTTGATATTGGCGGCATTAGAATTCGACACCATCGTGCCTTCACCGAGAGTGATCTGGTAAAGCCTAACCCCATTATAAACCTACCCACGTTATACGCCACTACGAGTACGGAGGCAGCCTTACTTGGTGCAAGCGTACTTAATATGCAACGAATAAACTTAGACGAAGTAAAATACATGTCCCAAGCCTTAAGGCACAGTGAAGTGATAAAAAGTGTTTCAAGAGAAAAAGACTCTAGCTTCAGTGTAATTTTATATATTACTCTATTCTTAGTTTTGATCTGTATACTTATAATTTTAACATATGTGTTACGAAATAAGATTATTTTAATGTGTTGTAGAAATTATCGGAACGTTATTAAAAATGAACGCACCGATAATTTCCCTCTTGGGGAGGGAGGAGTTATGCATCCGCCCGAACCATCTATATTAGATTAGTAAGCGAATATTCCGCTGACTTAGCATTGTGAGTGGAAAGTTCCATAGAATGTATCCCACGACGATGCACTCTTGCATCGTCGCATAACAAGAATTGTATGACAGAATAAATCGAGCCTCCAAATCGGCTGGACGTATTTCATAGTTTTTATTTCAAATTAGTTTTTAAAAACCCTTCCTTCCTAAACGGAAGCTTGACTAGGTTCAAAATATTTTATTTTTATTTTTTTTGGTATTAAATTGGCACAGCTATTTTCCATATCTAGTGTGTATTGCGAATTTAATAATGGACAAAAACATCGAAATTGGAAATTTCGTGTTAGGAGTCACTGAAAATGTTACAGAAGGATTACGGTGAATCGATTTTATCAATTACATGTGCTTAAGAGTGGTACAAAGCGTTCAAAAGCGGTTGAGATGAGATGAAAACTCAGATTCTATTTCAAACAAGGTTTGCCTTGTTTCTATGATCACAGTGACAGTTTTCTATAACTATCACGTCATAGAAATCACGGTCACGGATATAACGGTGTTTCTATGACTATCATGGTATTGTGCACTCGGAGTTTTCGCCAGAAGGTCAAATAGTAAATGATCATTATTATTTGAGCGTTATACGGTGTTTAAGAGAACAAATACGACGTAAAAGGCAAATTTTGTGCAAAAAAAATTCTTGGATTTTGTAACCACTACAAGTCCATCATTGTGAAAGAATTTTTGACCATAAACTCAATAAATACCATCGAGCAACCACGTTATTCATCAGATATAACTTCAGACAACTTCTTTCTCTTTAATAAACTCAAATTACCCCTTCGTGCCGTTTTAATTCGGTAGAAGACAAAGGAGAATTCACGGTGAGAACCAATTCCGGAAAAAGCGATTAAAAAAATGTTTTTTCCGGAATTGAATTCAGTTCTCAACGTGAAATACAAAGAAAGGTATATGAAAAACTATTTCTTCTTCTTTCTACAATAAAAACCTATGTACTTGACTGGACAAAAAGAGACCTAACAGACAAGATAATCGTTCTAAGAATAATCTCTCATCAATATTATATTTATAAAACATCTCTTCCATATAAAATCGTGATGCATAATCGATTCTCTCTTTTGTTTTTTTACTAACCTACCCTTCATTTTAATTTTATTGAAAATGGAGTTGCAAGAATGTAATACATTTTGGTGTCCTTATGTCAATGTCATTAATTTTGCCACACCATTATAATAGATACAAGGGTCAAGGACATACTTTCCCTTAACCTTTTGATATTTCATATATTTTCTACTAATTAATATTCAATACACATGCTGAGATCTGTAGACTGTTATTTTTTTTTCTTATACCGTACACTGGCCACACAGACAAGACATTGGCAGTATATTGTCAAAGCAACGTTAAGAGCCATTTATGGAGAAGAAGAAGGACATTTATTTATTATATCATGACATATGAAGAAGGACATACTTGCAAAGTTCCACCGAGTTTGAACACACGGTTTTTAGGTAAGGTTATGTAGATTCCGAAAACAATACACCTATCTTTATAAGGGTTGTCATTGGGGTTTTGCGGTATGAAATTATTTCCCACTATCCGGAACAGCTTTCAACTTTTAATAAATTTTTACTACAAATTCTGTACTTACATGTTACTTGCTCCTACTTTCATTGCATTTTTTGTATTAAATATAATAATAAAAAAATAACCTGATGTTAGTAAGAGCTCGTAATAGAATCTCATTTTAGTGCGATTTATTATAATATGACAATTCTTATTCCCACAACGACTTCCATGTATAAGGTATCAAATATTTTTACCCGACTACTAAGTAAGGATTATATATTTCGCACGTATCTTGTATTTAAGTATGTTTGTTTGTAAATTTGTTTATTACCTCGTATCTTCCAAACGGATGGATGATTCATATTACTGTAAGAGCCGAATCGTCCACTGATGAACACAGCCTCCCCTATGTAGAGGGTATTTGCCATAATCCCCACGCTTGGCAGGCAGCTTGGCGATCTCAGTGCATGATGACATAGTTCTTAAGAAGGCGCTGCTGCCCACCTGCTAGTATTTTTTCCTTAGTCGACTTTTACGACACCCACACGGGAAGAAATGGGGAGGTGCAATTCTAACCCGGCATCCCACGCCCCCGTGAGGTGCCGGGTTTATAAGTCTTAAAAACCCAAGTGTAATTAGTTAAGGGTTAAAAAATGCTGAATCTATGTCGGGTAAAAATATTTGATTACCTTATGCAAGTCGTAGTGGGAATCGGAATTGTCATGTTTTAATAAACCGCATTAAAATTAGATACTACTACGAGTTCTTACTAGGTATACGATCCTGAGGTCTAGATGGATCGATTCTGAAATCAAATCCATTGGCAAAAAAAGTTCAGATAGTCCCATAGACGTCGAAGCTCCCGGTCGAGTCTCAGGCGCACGGACGGAAATGTCGGCCGAACGATCTTATCGTACGGAAACTAGGTTCTGTACGAAACCTTCGAGGTTGCGAAAGAGAAGCAATTCTATTTCGTTTGTACGAAATAAATTCAGGCAATATTTTTTCTGTGTTTCTTCTTAGCTAAGCCACCGCTACGCACTAGTATGGGATATGACAAGCAACAGAACATAGTCGAGAGGAATACATGTAATTGTGCCCGGATCAGCACTGAGCAAGGGACATGGGCAGCAAGAAAAAGAAGATATAACTATACCCTAATTTTATGTAATAAATACTGTGAGAATAATCAGTCGAAAAAGAAACAATTTTTTTAATTTAATATATTATATCAAAATGTAGTTTACATTTAAATAGTAAGGATTTGTAAAGAACTGGTAAAAACAAATACAGTGTTTATCGAAAATAACCAAAAACTCAACATATTAAGTAGATACATATAAAATAACTAAGATTTATTTATTTAGGTATATAATGGTCATTTGCATATAAAAACATGTACAGTCGCCTGCAATAAGAAGTATACACTTCGTAATTTTCAAAATTGTGCCAATAATTCTGTTTCTCTTAATGTACACAGAAGTATCTTAAAGTCAAAGAATAATTTGAATATTTTTACTCATGTTTATATTAACTTCAATAATTATAACACTTAGCGACATCGCATTATTTTCGCATCTTATTGCAGGCGACTGTACGTTGGTGTAAGACTACAAATATTGCGTGTGTATATATATATACCTATATACCGTTATATTGCACACATGCAAAATTTTAACAGTTAAATTCCAACAAAAAGTCACATTATGTCTTTTTCTTTCTGGGTTTTACGCAACAGCAAGGTGGAGGTTCGGGATCACATTGTGTCTCTCTCGTGTCAACTCGGCTAGGTATCTTCTTTTCCGGGCCTTTGGGTGTCACCAGCTCAAGTTCCATCTTACAGCGCCGATCACCAGTAGCACCTACCTTGGCCACCTTCAAAGTAAAGTCACTTTTTAGATAAATTAAATAGCGCCGTTATTCCCCAAGCTACGAATATACCTATATGTAAAGAAGTGTAACTCTCATATAGTTACCGCTTTGATTTCGGATTCATCAATTTCACAATTAACAAAACACGCACAATCTTCTAAATTCAACGGGAATGGTAAATTGATTAGGAGCTTAGAAATGATCAGATCCGATTGATCGCGACAAGATAATGTAGTTGCGCTGCACGGTACACTTTTTAAATCACGCTCGCCACGGTAAGGTTTGTGTTCTGCTGTTTTGAGCTTGACTAACATTTCTTTACATAATTAATTCGTATTCCCAAAGGGATTGACTTAAATGAATATGAACGCTTACAATACAGATTACGTTTTAGTTTACATCTTAGGTACACGCTGGAAGCCATACTTCAATGATAAATTCTGAATTGAAATATTCTTGGTTAATTGCTGACCCACAAAATGTATGACAGTGGCGACCAAGCACGAGACGTTTAGTTTGTAATTAGTATCAGTACTTCAGTACTCAGTACTAATATTATAAATGCGAAAGTAACTCTGTCTGTCTGTCTGTTACGCTTTAACGCCAAAACTACTGGACCGGTTTGAATGAAATTTGGTATGGAAATAGTTTGAGACCCGGGAAAAAACATAGGATAGTTTTTATCCAACTGCTCAAAAAGAGGTTAATGTTTTTACGCGGTAACCGACATACGCGCGGGCGGAGCCGCGCCTGGAAAGCTAGTGTTTTATATTTGGACGAACCATGAAAACGGTTTCAATGTTTTACGGTGTCCAATATAAAAACTTGTTTTATATTATATAACTTTATAAACTTGTTTTATATTGGACACAGAACTTGAAGACAAACCCCCCCGAAACACGGACCCTCAACACAGGTTTCTGTATGATAAAGATTGTCTCTATCTCCGTAGCACTCCCGTCAGCAATACACCATGTTAACTATCTTATCCTACAAACTGCATAATTATGAATTAGAACTAAGTCTCCCGGATAGATCTTGTATAGGAGGATCTAGAATATGCATTTCGTCACAAGTGACAAATTGCACTACGCCCGTCACACTGAGATATACAGTTTTTAAATCTCATGTGCTTGTAATTTTACTGGCTCTCGAGTACTGCTGTTGGAACAGACTATTAGTTGCTTGGCAACAGAATGTCTACTTAAGGGGTGGTAGCTAGCTAGGCGAGCATTCGCAAAATGCCCTTCCACCATGAGGTGAAGCTCAAGGCGAGGATCGGACCATGCTTTTTGCTTACGGCAATCAATAGTTTTTGAGAAATATATTATACAAGTTTTAAATTACACCTTAACTACGAGTATTTGTGAATTTTGCACATTGTTACACGTATATTGAATGCATGCACAGATGACTAATCGAATTATGAACAGATAACAAAATATTTCATAGAAATTATGTACCTACTGCTAAAATTGTTCGCGTAATAATGTACGGCTTATATTGTACTGTCAATTACGTACATGGCATAGCCTAATGAATTTAAAATACCCGTCCTACTATTCCTGGCCGCGAATTATTCAGGTGGCTTACTGGTAGAATGGTGTGTAATGACCGAATCGGGGCACCAACCTTCCATTGAGTACATTTTCTGCTCTACCTCTAGAGTGTTTTTGTAAGCCGGAGGCGTGGAGGGCGAGCAGCGCAAGTCTACTCGCAGTGAGGAGTATACGCAGCAAATCCGGAGCGGGGGCTGGACATCCAAGGCACGGTAATGTTATAGATAACATTACCGTGTCCAAGGCGTAGCGAGTACGCTGCGACAAGGTAGCGAGACTAAAGCGTTGTGTATTCACAGCGCCGGAGCTGTTATAGCATTTCTAATGAGACATTTGTTTCTTTAAAAAAGTCGTGTAAGTACCTTATTGTACAATATGTAATGAATTTATAGTTTTCTGGACTAATGAACATGAATGTTAATTTTGGACATGCATTACTGGTTATACATTCTGATTACGTAAAAAGAAACCTTTTTGTTGACGTTTTTTATCTTGTGATATGTGAATAGTTATTTACTTATCTTATGAAGAAGGAATAGGTCATTTTGAGAAACTTCATTATTATTAAAAAGTTATAGGTTTCCGCAAATCAGAGGACATTTTCCAATGCCTCTTTCTGCCCTCCCACTCTTTCTGTGGCAATATATACATGTGTAATATTATACCCACTCTAGGTTGGTCAGCGGGACCACCCAGTGCAATACTTTTAGTACAATTACAATGACAATGCTAGCTTACTTTTAGTACGAATACGTCTTTCTTCGGATGTAAGGTGGCTTGCGCAGGGCCTGGTCCCGGAACATTCACAGGTACTAGTTCGCAAAGCCTCGGGCACGGAACAGAGTTTTTACATTCTCTATCTTCATTTGAATTTCCTTGTTTACCCTTTGAGTCAGCTTTCACTTTTCCTTGAACCTGCGTACCTTTTGCATCTTTTTTATTATCCTTATCGGTCATTTTTTTATAAACTGCTAACGAGGTTTTTTATATTACCAAGATACAAGTTAATTTCGTAATAATTTCCTTTTATTTGCCAAACGTATTGTGGTATTATATTATATTATTATATCCGGTATATTACTTTTCTCTATGGTGGTATTACTTTTCTCTATAAGATAATCAAAAGAGAAGCAGAGAATGTATTATTTTAACCATAGATTGTAATTTGTCTTCTCCTTCTACGATTTTCGAATCCGGGCGTTTTCACGTGTTGGTAGCCTTGGCTATTCCCTTGTTGGTAGAGTGGAAATAGTAGATTCTTATACAAGGGTCGAATGGAGTCAACTCCCATACGGGGTATTTAATGCCAGAGCGCAGCGAGGTCGGCCATAGTCGGAATAGGAATTGATGACCTTCACCCGTGTTATGCACTCTACTTTTCATTTCAAATTTAAGGAAAGTAAAAATAGTCGTTTACCTAAAAAATATTCATTAAAAATAATAACATTAACATATTAAAAAATAATTGAGAGGTTAGAACTATTTGTAAAATTTCAAGCAAAATTTTGTTTGACATATTGCGACTATAGTCCGAAAAGGTTTTGATGAGTTCCACTTGTGTTAAACACCATGTTTTTCATTAATAATAAAAGTAAAATATAAAAAAGTAGTTAATAGGAATCGATGTTTTACATCCATGTTATACACCCTACTTTTCGTTTAAAATATGAGAAGAGCAAAATATAGTAGTTTTTCTAAACGATTTACCGAAAATAGTAAACATGAGTAGAAGATACATATATAATAATTTTAATAAAATTAATAGAGTCAGAGCAATTTGAAAGATTTAAGGAATATTTTTTTGTTTTTTTAAGAATATATGAAATGACATACACATAGTTCTTTACCAAAAATTGTGATCGAACACCAAAGTATAGTAAATTATCACCAAATGTGGTAAATGATCACTAAAGTCATATTTAGGTGCGACGACGGTGATAGGATATTCCTACTTTCTTTACATTTGTGACATCGCTATTAAATCTGCAACTTATAACAGCACAAGTCAGCACAACGCTGCATTTTCATATAAATTTACGGAGATGCATGCGGCGCATTAACCGCGGGTCGACTGTCAGTAGCATTATTAGTCCGTTGACGTAAATACTCCTGTTTAGGTGTATGCTGAGCACGCGTGCCACGCCCCCTTCACCTTTCTAATGCTTTCTCTTTTCTGTGGTTATAACAGTAAAGCTATGGAAGAAGGAATAATACTACTATCTATGAGTAAAGTTTTCCTGTCATACAGTCAAAGTTAAAAAGTTTGTTTTTATATGGACTCTTCGTGGTTTCAGACCCAATGCTCTACTGTGATATTTAATTAGTTGAGACGTTTGATTTTCTTTCGCTTATTTGGAAACTAGTTGATAATAAGAAACAATTACATCATATTATGAACAAAAATACCGGATATACAAAACGAAGCATTATAGTAGGTACTATCCCGCCGTATATGTAAGCATTCAAAGAGCAAAATAAGGAGCATTTATAAGCAAGATATACTTAATAGCAACTTCAACCTACCAGCTATTCCGAATCACCTTTAAATAATTCCATAATGCCGACTTTTAATGTTTTACTTTTATTTACATAAATGCCGACTCTTTATTTTACCAACATTTCATCTCTTTTCAGGTTCATATACATCAGTCATAGACATCTTGGTTTTTATTTTGTATCTGTTCAAAAGTTTTCAACGGAGTCTTACCATAGACTAACTTTTATAAGCCAGTACCAAGAAGGTTCCACCACTTTTTCCCACTATGATTCCACGGTAATATGGGTCCGTGGTCACACTAAAGAAATAATTAGGACTTCAAAACTTCGAGGGAATAGATACCTCCTGGGTAATAGTGCTCCATCATCGACCGCGTCATCACTTAACATCAGATGAGATAGTGGTCAAGTGCTACCCAGTACAGTGTTGAAGACAGGACCGAGACAACGCCGCCGTGAGATGCCAGGCGCGACGAAGAAGCACCCACCTCTCACGGCGCTTATAGCGAGCCGATGGTTGCCATTAGAGGGCCCCGGGCCCCGGTTCACTATTGGTGGTGCCTACGGCGAAATCGTCAACGTCTCCGATCAGACCGGTGGTTGGTAGTAGTGGTATAGATCACAGAATATACCTTTCATGCATTTTTTAATTACATCTACAACTTTATAAATAGAGTAACTTCGCAACTTTTAAAATGTAATCACCTTTTCTTGGAAGACACCTCGCAGTTGAAATAAATAATGAATTTATTTATGGGTAATAATTTTCCCAGATAGACAATCTAACAGAGTGGTTTCTCTGAAGTATTTGGATAATTCCAACAGTTTTCTAAATTCTCGGACAAATTCTCTTCAGGCAAAAGAACCAAATGACTGTACTATTAGTTTTAAGAAAATAATAGTCAACCATGTCTCATAGTCATTATTGGTCTTTGGAGACATCTAAGTGTTAAGGGAGCCTGGTGTGAGTTGGCAGCCTAGGAAGCTATAATTTTGCATGTGTATAGACAACTGGTTAGTAATGGTATTAAAACACATTTCATGGATAATCAACACTTTTTATCAAAAAATTACATCAATAGAGACGTCGATAACAGCTTGACAGTAAAACTGCCTCCCGCTGGGTAGCAAAATGCGATTTTGCTCACTGAGTGAGACAAAGTAACTTTTCTTTTTCAAGATGGCCGCGAATATCTTATTCAAACTTGGGTTAATCGTCCAATTCTAAACATTCACACTCAATCTCTTTCCCGCCATTAGAAAGAGACCAGCCCTATCGAAGTTCCGATTTTGAATTCGACCTCAAAGACAAACACGTTCGGAATTTCGTCCTAACTAAAGAAATTTTGCAAAAATGATAATTATGTATTTTAATGTAATTTATTGAATTTTTAACTTATTGTTGTATTTAAACGATCAAAAGTATGTAGTGCAGTAAATACTTATGGTAATAAAACTGATATTTAGCCTGTAAGTATTTAATTCTAGTTTCAAAAATGTTACGTAATATCGACGTGCTATTTCCGAACACGCCTTAATTTAAATAAAAGAGCGGGAATAAGATTTCGTGGCTGGCGTAAAGAGTTGAATAAGTTAATAGTTGTTTCAATCTATTCCTGTTTATTATTTTATCCCCAAAAGTGTTCTCGCTGCTGAAGTGAAAAGTTGTGTGTTGCACGAGAGGTGTGTATTCGCCCAGCAAAAAGTATCGCCTTTTCAAGAATTGAATGATGCAGATAATTAGTGCCCTATATCATGTAAATGTGCCCGAAATTTTATATTTGTGCGTCCAACGGCTTCAGAGTTATTTAAGAAAAATGGATTCTGCTGCACGAACGTTCGCCCAGCAAATTTTTTTTTAATTGATGGGTCTAGCGGTATATTAAATATGCAAAAAGATAGCTTGAATACGAGCATAAATGTGCCGTGAAAGCTAAATTTGTGCCTCTTAAGATTTCAGATGTATTTCGTTTTTTGCTGGGCGAACGTTTTGGCGATTGCTTTATATCGGAAACGGTTAAACGCACAGTCATGATTTTTTTGTATGCAGATACAGTAAATTTGTGCATATTTGTGCCGCAATTTTCATTAACATGACTAGCATGGTTCATGAGCTATTATTACATTTCCTAGAAAATGGAAAAATGTTCTGGCTCTCCAACTAACAAGACCAAGGACTTCGTGTTATTGCCGACTGGTACCCGTTATATATTCACATGGAAAGTTTCGCCGGCCTACTTCATATCATTGGCGAGTTCTTAACGATTTTGTCTTTTTTTTGAGGTTATCTTGAGTGAAATTTTTAGAATACGAAAACACTAGTTTTCTGTGTGCTGGCTTATTACACGCTTCTACAAATAATATGAGCGCTATTTTAAGAACACGTATGCAAAAAATCATGTATGTATTGTTTAATGGTTTTTTATCATTATTGTTTAAAGTAATGGATATTACTTTAAACAATAATGATAAAAAACCATTCGAAATAGTTTTGGTATATTACAAGACAAAATTCGAGTGACCATTAAAAAGCGGCCGCACGATACTTCAAGCTATCCTTCTTAAATCATCAGGCACTAATTATCTGCATCATTCAATTCTTGAAAAGGCGATACTTTTTGCTGGGCGAACGCACACGCACGAGAGCAAGTCTTTTTGCATCTCGTGCCTTTGAATCTCTCGCCAAACTCAGGATTCAACTTTAGAACCACTCGCTACGCTCGTGATTCAATCATTGACTTCTTCGCTTGCTCAGGATTCAAAATCAGCACTCGCAGCAAAAAACGACTTTGCTCTCTTGTTGCACAAATAACTAATTTTACCCGTGCAACACCCAAATAGGTGTTTCACGTTAGAAAGAAAGAAATATTCTCAATATTAATTGATATTCAAAAGGTACTCCAAAGGGCCAAAAATAACTTAGCTCCTTGCTCTACTACTTAGACAATGATAGTCAAAGTAGTAACTTTATGGATAAGGTATTTTCAAGAAAAACATTTGAATTTTTATTATTTATTTTTGTATCACATTAAAATTTTCAGCTAATAATATAACGTGCTGGCTGCATGTTCGCTTTCTACTTTCTTCTTCTGGATGCAATCAGTTAAAGTTTTGTTGTAATTTTCGCTAACTATTCCGATGCCATACTCTACCAAATAAATCAACACTCGTATGTGCTTACCTACCAACCTATGCATAACATTAGTAACATCTCGTTGGTCTAGAGGTCAATTGTATGATATGACTATTTAATTTACCATGTATGAGAGGTTTTGTGAGTGCCGTCTCAACATGGTTTTGTCTCACACTAGAGTGGGACAAAGAGCACGAAGAAAAATATACTACCAGTATATAGAAATATATGGATAAGCAATATATATATATATGTATTTTATGTTGTATAATAATGGTATTAAGTAATTATATTTTATTAGAAAATGCTCGTTGATCGTAATTTAATCACAGCAGGATGAACAATTGCTTTTGCTACATAAAGGTTTGAATGGGAAAACGGAACATGATTTTCGTGGACAAGATATAGGAGGAATTGCGCAGCAAGCGAAGCACGGTGCAGCCACGCTTCTACAACGCACAACAGCACAGGTGTTGGATCTGTTGTTGCATGGTGAAACGTATTTTTTATGAGCTTTCATGCGGGGTTGACTACGAGCCCTACGAGGCTTCCTACGACCAACTGGGCACGGTCGTAGACAAGGTGAGCTTACGCAGCACGAACCGCAAGTGGACTCGCAGCACGGTAAAGGAATGCATGGAGGCGCACATCGTGGTGGAGGTGGGCATGGCTTACATTGCGGTGGAGGGCATGGCTTGCACGGAAAAGGTGGGCATGGCTTACAAGGAGAACGTGGCGGTTTACACCGCGGAGGACACGGCTTACACCTTGGAAGAGGGGGACTTGGTTTACATCGTGGTATAGGACACACTCTGCATGGAGATGGGCATGATTTGCATGGATAACAAGGTTTTTTGCAAGACGCTTTGCAGATTTTTTTACATGTAGTTTTACATACTGGCGGACCGCAGGGTTTCTTGCAAGCTCTTCTGCAACACTTAGGCTTACATGGAGTTGGTCGACATACTATCATCCTACATTTAGATGGCCGACACGATGGATGAGAACAAGGAATCGCGCACGGCGTGTTACACGATAATGGTCGTGATTGGGGTGGAGTCCATTCTAGCATTAGCTCATTTTTTGCAAGTGGAGCGCCAGTCATTCTGCGTATCACTAGCTCAAATACTCCGCGTCTAGGGTTAGTAACTGTCGTTACTTTTACGGGTGCTTGCTGCTCTTCTGCTCCTGAAGCAAGGACACATTTTGGACCTTGGCATGGATCTCTTCCATGTATAGGGCAAGGTTGACTAGGGCCTATTCGAATGTGAGACACCGTAGCCGTCATGTCTCCTTTTGTACTGCCTAAAACTGCAGGGCATGGTTCTTTGTTAGAATCGTTAATAGAAACTGCTTTTCCGGTGTGTGTTGCAGCTGAAGAACCTCGAGATTTATTAGTTTGTGCACCAGTAGAAGAGTTTTGAGATTGAGCTTGCACACCTGCAGATCCTGACGACTTCCCCAGTTCACTTTTAACAGGTGCTGCTGTAATATTATTTTCTTTTTTTCGCAGTTTACTTTTTGAATCTGACGCATCCATGCCCGAATGAGTTTGATTTTTCTTTCTTCCAAAAAAATAAACGTCAGAATTTCGTAAAACTCCTTTCATAGCTCGTGGGTGTTGCGTGGTTATCTTAGCTAAAGGACAATTGGAATATGTATCGATTGGACTATTTAGACAAAGTGGTACTTTACAATCGCGGGCCACTTGCAAACATTTATTAATGGATGCTGTTGCCTGAGTTCCGGAAGTGCGGTTAAAGGAGAAATCATCAAAAAGCGTCATGTAGACAGTAGTTTCTTTGTTACTGAACACGCTGGTCCTATTGCTATCTTCACTTCTCATAGAAGAATAAGAACTTCTTGGCTTTGCGATATAATTTACTGAATCTGAAAATGATACGCTTCTTCTTTTTGAACGTTGCGTGGAAATGGAACTTATTGAAGTGCCGTAACTTATTATCGAGTCACATTTACGGGATTTTGAAGGCAATTTTAAATTTTCGACCAGAATGTGTAAAATTTCTTTCACTATCACGTTTGCTTGAGAATCTTTAAACGCCAGTGTCAAATTTTTCAGAGTGTATCCGTCAGCAGGCTTTTTCAACTTGCTGCTAGATTCTTTTATATTCTTTTTTTGCTCTTGACTCAACTCTTGGTAGAACGGCAACCTCGGCAGTGCACCTACGATGATATTCGGAGTTAACATCAAAATAAATGTCTAATTTACCTAGTTAAACATTGCTGTAATTTGTTTATTAAATGATAGTAATCTTAAGCGTTACAGGTTACATCAAAAATAGGAAAATAAAAAAAACCACTGACTAAACAAATTTTTAATTATAATAAAATGGTTAACAAAAGAGGTATTTCAATATTGATTGAACTTATAATTTCTTTTTCGATTTTACTGAGCAGCATTCTGGACAGGTGGGAACGCATTGCGCCGTCCGCGTATCTTTAACTGGCACCACTCTGTCATACGACACCACCGGTGTAATAAACTGGTATTCGAATTTCGACTTCCGGTTTGCCATTTCAACAGTTTTACCAATGCGTAATTTGATCACTTGTTGCTGGTAGTCGTAAACCACTCCAGGGTAGTTCGGCGCTGTGGTTGGCAGTAGCTGGCCGGGTTCGTCTCGTGATACGTCGCCTATGCCGTCTGATGTGAAGTTGAAGTGGGCACGCTGCTTGTGTCCCGTGCCGCACGAGTCAGACGGCAGTTGGAATATCACCTTGTTCCCCGTCGGGCAGCAATCTGTACAATTTGTTGATCATATCGTCCCTTCCTTCAGTGATGACTTGTAGCTAACTAGCATCTAACTATAGAAAGGCTTTTTATGTTTGACCAAGACAAAACTGATAGATTAGGTATATCGCAGCAATCACAAGTAGTGTTTATGATTTCGAAAGAAATTTATGTAAGCTTTTCTTTCGGCAAAGACTTTCTATTTGTAGTTAGCTGCTGTTAGCAGTTTGTGTTAAGTATATGAAATAATAATACAGCGAATTGTATTATATGCATCAATCAAATAATCGTCATGTTTCTGTAACTACGTTTATGATTTAGCTACTATTCATACAGCTTTAAGAAAGTAAATAGTTATACTTCGTTGTATTGAGTTTATTTTATACAGTTTGCAACAAATTCGAGTCGTGTTAGTGTCTTTGTATCTATAGGCGTCGTCAGGAGAGATAGTAAAAATAATAAAGTAGAATTTGGATTAACAAGTAACACTGGTATATTATTGGACACTTAAAAATTTTATAAGGATAGAGGTATGTCCTAATTTCAACATGTACACGTCATATTATACTGTTGAAGTTACACTATGATTTTAGAACTATACAAATATTAACGTCGCTTTTTATGTTTTGATACCTTAGGTCGTCGTATGCAACATTTACAATCTGGTTCGGATTGCATTCTAGTGCTAACTTTTTTGATGGGTGCTTTCTTATCAGGGCCTTTTGGTGTAGTAAGCTCCAGTTCAATTTTGCATTTCCTGTCACCCTGCCACGCAGATTTTGCTACTTTCAAAACAAACACATCTTTATTGGGAACATCCTGCTGATTAGAGTCACCCTTCGATAAAGTAGCTTGTTGGCCGTGCCTGGCAGCCGTAATGCAGCCTTCTGTCGTACATGTGAACTGCGTGACTGCAGGCTGAGGACCAACACAACACGTGTCTTCGGAAGGCAAAGCTAAACTTATCTGATTCTTTCCACAAGGCGGCACACATATCCCTTCTTTGCCTTTCGTGTAGGGAGATTGCATAGCGCAATGAGTTTGGCTTATCTTCTTTATTACCGATGAAGCGGCTGGTACTTTGATCTTTAGCTCATTGCCCGCCAAGGTGGTTCCTATCTCTTCAAATTCTTTGGTTCGACCTGTCCATTAATAAATGTGTTCTGGTGCATTCAGTTGCTCATATTGTCTATTAATATTGTATTATTATTTAATTGTATATGACATTTAATTAATAATGCTGCGTCTCTCTACTCTATTAATAAACTACAACGAAGCAAAAACTAGTAAAACAAAATTTGAGAACAAGTCGGAATTACACTATTGTGTTGTGATGCGCTCTGACGTGCATGTTGTCTTTATGTGATGAAATTCAACGACTAGGCTTTCTGTAAGAATTTATTTTAAAGATTTTTTATTTACCTATTTATTATATAATACAATGGTTTTTGTTATGTATTAGTATAATATGTTTCCGATGATATAAATTCAATGGCTGGATGTAGGTATTATGAGTATACCATCATTTTAATATTGTTAATTTTGCAATAACGCCTGCTAAGCGAATTACATTACAAAATTACAAATTTACTAGTGAAAAAAATATAGTCATGTACGGGATTCGAACCCACGTCCTTCCACCCCTTTAGCCATCCCGATACGATGGTTAAAGAACGAGAGCAATAATTAAAGTTATGAGTCATTGTGTCATGTTAGCTCAATTGGTATACCCCGTATAGAGCATACGCCGGCTAAAGGGGTGGATGGACGCGGGTTCGAATCCCGAACATGACTATAATTTTTTCTCTCTTAAATTTTTAATTTTGTAGTATACTATCATCATCAGTAAATATAAGCCTCTACTTCCATTATAATCGATTAGAAACCGATAAATTAAGTGAATCATTGATAACATTAAAAATGAACCTAACAATAAAAATATAGAGGGGGAAATGCTTCGATCAGATTTTAGCTATGTAAGTAAACACACTATAGTCTGTTTTAACGAGTACTGAAAATTTTACTGCGTCGCTATTGGCCCACGTAAACAACATAAAGTCTGTTTCACATTAACTCTGTAGTTACATGTAGTGTGACAATCAGAGAAATATTGCTTGTAACAAATCAATACTAAAGTTGCAACTTTTGAATTAGGGTAAGCAAAAGAAAGGTCGTTTGGAAAAAAAAACTGTAGCTAAGTCAACAATAAATCGTCTCGTCATAAGTTTGCCGAAGTATCACCGTGAGCTCAACCCAATTGAGATCGCTTGGTCTTAAGCGAAGGACTATGGCAGGAAATAAAAAAAAATATAATATTTATGAACTCTTTTGTTGCAAGGAGTAAAGTGGATAGATAAAAATGGTGCTCATATCTCAATCATGTGGTAACCAATATAGAAACAAAAATTATATACATGTTTTCTACATGATTGTTGGAGTCGTCAATCATGTACAAAATATATTACAGCAATTTATTATTGATGTATCTGCAGAAAGTTCAACAGAAGAATGACAACATTTTTTAAGATTACAAGAATTGTAGTAGAGTTCTTTGATTTATATGTTCTAGTGCATAATATATATAACATTTACAATATTGTTTTATATCATAAACTCGAATAGAAAATTTTGTTACGAATATACTAAGTATGCAAATTTAAATCATAAAATAATGACGTAATTTTTTCTACAGTAAATTTCAGAAGTATTCAATATAAGCGGGTCTTAACAATTTCAAAACCAGAACAAAGGCATTAACCAATGACGGCAATGACCTATCTCACTTTGTCAATATCGGAAATGTGCGAGAGACATACTCAGTACTCGTTTGTTAAAACAGACTATAGGTACACATTACCTAATTCCCAGACACAATAGTGTAATTCCTGAGGTGTAAATCATAAAAGTATTATAAGCAAAGGGTATGTTAGTGAATCTTAGTAACTCTAGTATGACCATAAGTTTGGTGCTTAGTCTCACCTTTAGGTACATGTAAACAATACTGATCAGTATTCCTACACATCATCGGAGGCTTTCCAGTTGGTCTTGGACCATAGCAATAGCATGGATCATCTGGATCTTCACACGGCATGCTGTTATAGGGATCACGTGCTGCAAATGCAGAAAAAAACTGTTTGCAAATAGCCAGTAAAACCAGTCTTACTTTTAACGATATTTTGTGACAGGTGTCACAAAATATTGTTAAAAGTGAGACTGTAATATTGTTAATATACAGGGTTATTGAAAAAAAATCTAACAACCTCTTAGGTTTGACTTCTGCTAGACCTGACAAACATTTTGAGATATATATATATATTTTTAGTGTTTTAATGCCTAATCCGAGCCAAGAGCGCCCGCAGCGGCAACACTGGATCGCGCCGTGCTCCCTTTGAATAGAGTTTTGAATATTTACATCGAGCAAAGTAATAAAAAATATGAAATAATACATTACAGGCACAAGAAACTTTTAACATCAGGTGGTCCTCGTATTTATTCCGTCAAATAAACATAAAAAAACAAAAAAAATCGACTACGCCTTGACTTTTACGATTATCTCACTAGATGCTAAGTGATGATGCGGTCAAAAATTTTGTTCAAGCTAGCCTACAATTATAGGTTCTCACGGACAGTCACCAGGCTAGGTACTTAGCGGTAGGTTTTCTATAGAATGCGCGTCTGGCTTACCCTCAAATATATTTGAGGGTAAGCCAGGCGCGCATTAACAAAATGCCCTATCACCATGCTATAACGACTGTCATCCTAAGACAACAACCGGGATAGACGGATTAAAGTGCTCTCCGCGCTCAGTAGTATATGCCACTAGTGGTCACCCATCCTAGTCATGACGTCTGAGCGCCAGCCTCCAGTGAATGACACACACGCTAGTGACGGACAGCCCTGCATCGTATGGTGTTTTATTTCCCATATTTAGTTTAACTCTGTCTTTAAACCTTCGAGCATTAGAAACTTACATAAATACTTGATGACCAAAACTTAGCTAATAGTCAGGTTTAGTAAGTAGGTACCTAATTTAACATCAATAGCCGAAACGTCCACCATTGTATAAAAGCCTCACCCATTAGGAAAAGCCCCGCTGGTTTGCCATAATCCCCACGCTTGACACGTGTCTTGGGGATAGCAGTGTAAGATATGGTATTTTTCCTTTCCTTGCGTCTTACGACTCGATATGCGTCTTACGATTTCCTGTGGGAAGAAATGCTACCAAACACCTAATATACATAAATATACATATAAAGAACGAACCTAGAGGACATGGGCTAACAACGGCACCTCCACCTGCAGCCATGCAAGGAGGTCCTTTTGGCGCACTGCTCCCCGCACCGGCAGCGCGTCCAGTACCACAAGCACAAGGTTCATTCACCGACTGGAAATCTCTTCGAGGGTTGCAGGACCGGTCTACAATCGTTGAACCACCGCCAGCTCCAAGATTCGGCGGTCCACCTACTCCTTGAAATCTAGTGATTATAAGCTTTCCAAAACAAGATATCCTCAAGAACATTAATATTTCACCATTCTCTCCGCCATCTGGGCCTGTTATCCGGAAGGAATCTTTTAGGGCTTGGTAACTAACAGTCGAAGGATCTTCCAAAAACTTTTTGCGAGCTTGAACGAATTCCTTCGTCATGTCTATTGTTGCTTCTCCCATGATAATTTTGGTCGGAAGGCAGCCACAGGGCAACGATTTATAAATAGAGATCTTGATTGGAAACTTACTCATGGCGGTGGATATATCATGCTCTTTGAGCGAAAAGAGACATGACTTGCCGCTGTTAAAGGTCTTAATGAAAGGCCCACCACTTTTAGCAATGCAAACTCCGGGGTCGTCATCGCATATTTCAAGGGGCTCCACAGCTGGAGCTTCTATATTCACGCAGGTTCTAAAATCCTTATCGGAGAAGCAAGGGCTTTTGACAAAGACTATTTTATCAATCAATACCTCTAGAAGGAAGAGACTGTCATCGTGTTTCGCCATTGGTATTCAGGTAAAATTTACAATTTTTATGTTTTTATTTCGGCTATATTATTATGCTGAAAATTTTGACATGACTGAATTGGAAACAAAAGAATTATGTATGACACTTACAAAAGTAGGTAGGTACTCTGTGTTTGATACCAAGCAAGAGGATGATACATATGAAAGATGAATTCTTATTGATGGCTAAAATTGTCTCTGAATTTTTTGATAGTTTTCATGGATTTCATGATCTCGTGTAAATAGTAAGTCCCGTCTGGATAACCGCCACCCTCATCGCATCAATTCATTGCATTTTTCTCCGAATGTAAAACTAAATGTATAAAATTGGCCAAGTGCGAGTCGAGGCCTGACTTCTTTTTCATTGTCTTCGTCATTGCAAAAATTGCCATAAAAATAAAAAAAGACACCGAGGGGAAGTGAGAAAGTGATCTATTTCTGTTCGATAGTATTTTTAAGCCCTCCGCTGCGGGCTTAAAGGAAACTCGAGAACAGAAATAGAACTATCTCCTGAGTGATACATAGTGCTCTATACACCTACACCTACGAGGAAAATAAAATAATTATAAGAGTTAACGTTTTTTATGACTTCTTGAGCTGTATTTTATATTTCTGGTGGCGTCATCATTATGAAACTGTCACTTTCACCAACAGATGACATTTTGAAAAATTATATGGAATAATTAAATGCGTACTGTTCAATTTAGTAAAATACGAAAATTTACTAAATTGCCGCGCTTTTTTTTCGTAGTGCAGATAAAGCTTGCCTTCATACTTTGATTGAAAATCGTGTACAAAAAATTCCACCTCCTTATTCTAATTATTTGAACCTTTTTAACCGACTTCTAAGGAGGAGGTTCTCAATTGTTATTTTTTATTTATGTTTGTTACCTCAGAACTTTTGAACGATTGGGTGAACCGATTTAGTTAATTCTTTTTTTTACATGAAAGCTGATGCTTGTCGTTTGGTCCCATTTAAATTTTATCAAAATCAGTCAAGAAGTTTTTGAGTTACACTCCAATAACTGAAAAATATTTTCCGATCCTGATGATATAGTCGTTGACGATGAATGACAACCGGCCCGTAAGAAGCAAAGATCATTAAAAACTGGTATTTTTTTATTTTAATCAAAAAATGGAACTGACTTCAACCAAGGATTCACCAAGGTGTGAAATAACTTGTTGAAGTCGGTACCATGCGCATAATATTGTGATAATAGGTACTTTTGAACTGTCATGGTAGGTACCGACTTCAACAAGTTATTTCACACCTTTGAGTGTGTAAGTCAGTTATGAAGTAAGTTCTTTATGACTTCTTGAGCTGTATTTTTTATTTCTGGTGGCGTCATCATTACAAAATCGTCACTTTCCCTATCAGATGACTTTTTGGAAATTTATTTAGAATAATTTATTAAAAGTGTACCGTTAAATTATCAATTTAGTAAAAAAATAATTATAACTAAAAATTAACTGCAGCACTTTTTTTTCGGACGTTCTCCATCACCTTACCTCCATCTCCTTTTTACATCTTCTCATCTCTTTCTCTTCATTTCCATCTTCTAATCTCCATCTCCTCATCCATATCTCCTCATCATCATCTTCTCATATCCATCTCCTTTTTTACATATTCTCATTTCCATCTCCTCGTCTCTATCTCCTCTATTCATCTCCTATTTCACATTTTCTCATTTCCATCTTCTCATCTCTTTCTCTTCATTTCCATCTTCTTATCGCCATCTCCTCATCTCCATCTCCTCATCTCCTTCTCCTCAACTACATGTTCTCAACTCCTACTTGTGACGGAACAAGATCGAGCCCCACCTGATGTAAGGTGGACTTACCTCTGCCTATAACAGATGCACTTCGTCATAAGTCAAAAAAAATACTTTCTCGATGGCATTGTTTTTACGCGCCACAGTATAAAAGTACTGTATGGTTTTTATGGTTATATCTCAATCGGGAGATCACGAGAACACTAGAAAGCTCCCCGACTAGGCAGGGTTAAAGTACAATGTTGTTGAACAATGGGTATCTTTATCTATTATACCTACTTATAGTCGAATTGCGAAAACAATCGGATGGAGTAAAGTGACATAACGACTATTACTTTTCGACGAAGTGAAAATAGGGTTTTTTTTGTTATAGCTTATAGACGACTAACCTTTGACTACAATCTTACCTGATGGTAAGTGATGATGTAGTCGAAGATGTTGTTCAGGCTAGCCTAGAATTCCTGGCTCTCAAGGATAGAGCTGCCATCACCTAAACTACCGATGCCGGTCAAAATCTTTAAAAACCCGGACATTTAGGTGAAATTGAGTGTTTTTCCCGGTGACCCATGAAAACATTATTCAGTTTTTTTTTTCATTTATACAGCTATTTTGCGAAAAGCTACACTTTCACTCAAGCTTCACAATTCACTCTTCTCTTTCTGAGATAATCTGGTGAAACAAATAATGAGGAGCAGCCATCAAATTAAAAATAAATTATAATTTTTGGTCTTATAAATAATCAAATAACTAGTACTTCGAAACTACAACACAACGTAGCTTACATTGCATCAAAAAAAATTAAGACATCTTGTTTGGTGACGCAGACATCCGCGTGGACGATATCGTCCATTTATGAATTAAATTCTAATTTATCTCAGATGCCAAAGGATTAAGAAGCCAAACCCGTGAAACTATTTTTTCATTGTAAATTAAAAATAAGTACCTAACAAGTTTAAATGTTGACGAGGTCAAAATCTTTTTACTTCCGGTATTTTTCAGATGTGCCAATTTTTATCAGTGATCTTTATTTGGATAATACTGATTTGGAAAATAAAGATCACTCTGGCAGGAATTAGAAAAAGTCAAAGCACTTCAGGTCCTTATAACTATAGGTACTTGACTTTGGAAGAAAAACACTAAGGTTTTTCTCCTTCGTACATTGCTGTGAGACTAGCGAAAGAAGTCACAATATAACATGTATAGCAGGCAGTGTCGCAGAATCGCGAGGTGTGTTGCAGCAACGCAGGCGCGAATGGAGCCGAACGCGCGAACTTTTAGGTTATGACATAGTCTATTTTGGAGAATATCGTTATCATCAATAAGGAGAATATCTCATTGGCTGCCATTCAATTCATTAGTTAAAATGTGTAATAGAGAAATACACAAACATCTGTTTTAATTTTTTGCTAAATAATAATATCTAGAAATAGCAATCGCTGAATATGCAATAAGTACAATTCGTTTCAAGGGAAATAAAATGATTACCAATTTAATTAGCTGTTAGTTACTATTGTGTCGGTCTCCCTGATTTAAATTTGATGAATCCCGGTTGGCGGACGATAGCCAATAGATATTTAGAATCACCCTGAGACTTGCGTAAATCAGATTCTCATAATCAGATTTTTGAAGCAAGCATCTTTGGCCAACTAGAAAAAAAAATTAATTTCTCAACTTTAACGGAAATTAATAATTATTGATAAAATTTTTTTTTTTTGATACTGAAATATCTTTTCTTTTAAATTTCTTTTAAGACATTTTTCCTATACACATGAAATTGTTATTTCGATCCCAATATACAATTATTTGTCGGTAAAAACGAACACTGATACTTTAATATATAAATATATAAAGATGGAAATGAATGTAGCTTTAAATCAATGAAGAAATGTTTAAATTTTTTTTTGACGCTGTGAAAAATGCATTACGCATGCTCCCCCATCGGTGGATGGAGGGAGTATGTGGGACTCCCCGGTAGAAGACCGGTATACCCACTAAACAACCCAGCGGCATAGCAGCATCGTCTGTTTGGAGAAGGACTGGGAGACTGGCAGAGCCTTTACGTCCAGTCCCTCGCCGGCGACCGCCCGCTTTTACAGCGGGGCCTGCACGCCCCTTACATGTGTCATCTATATTAAGTTTACAATTTTCCCTCAAACACCTCTTGTGCCTTAAAGTACAGATTCTTTGTCCACTGAGTTTCCCCAGAAGATAACGCCGAAACGTAATAGTAATATGATATGCAGTAATAACTGCAGGCTGGTTCACAACTCTAGCAAGTATGAAAAGAGCACTACATGAAACCTCCAACATTGATTACTGTCAAGATGAAGGCCTAAAAATTACGCAATACCTATCTACCCATGGACGTATATCTATTCATACATCCATGTATCTACCTCATTATTTTTTTGATCAATATATATAATATATATATACTTCAATGTCAGTCATATAATTTACTCCAGTGTTTTTCAATCTTATAGATTTCGCGAACCCCTTACAGGTCGAACAATTCTGGCGACCCCCTTGTCAGACAAAGAATGTATAATTTAAAATACTACGAATGACTTGTTTTGACTTTGATACCTTTACTTATTTTAGATAAGAAAATATTTTAACAGCCAAAGATAAAGTGAAAGCATTTCATGCAAAACTTAATTTATTGTCAACCGCATATTTACTTAAGTCTTTTCCATCAAATTTCCATGTTCAGAAGATTGTTGAAGATAATGCATCAGAACTTGCGGTAAGTGCTCACATTCCTTGCATGATAGTTTGCATAATTTGCAAGATGAACTTTTAGTTTACTTTCCCGACTTACACTCATGAATCTGACACTGGGGGTAGTGGATTCTAAATATTTTCTTGGATAAGTCAACAGAGCTGACTGATTTCTCTACAAATTTAAAAGAATGCCTCATACACTTAGCTGCTGACGGCATGCTTAAAATATAATTTTATTCTCAAAGTGTCGACATGTTTTGGAAGAAAAGAAAACAAAAATATTCAGATCTAGCGGAGAAGCTCTAAAATTATTAGTAGGTACCACAGAAAAGAGAAAGCAATTTATATCTCTATGGTAGGTACCATTCGCCAGTCCATACTGACATTCTTTTCAATGGTGGATATTAAAACTAAAACAAAAAATTAGAAAATGATTTGATTGTAAAAATAGCACCACGATTTGATATATTTTTGAAAATTAAACAAGCCTATTCTTCTCACTAAAACTAGGGCGGCCAACTTTCTGAAAATTTAATGCCTGACTTTTTGTTAGTAGGTACCTAGATACGGTTTCTAGCTTCGATCAGGAATACAAGTTTGGGGCGAATGCGATGTATGAATTTTTGTCAGTATACCTACTTACCTACCAAAATTACATAAAAACCTAAAACTTAAAGTCAAAGTCAAAATCATTTTTTCAATTTAGGCGTCTACGACGTTATTATGAAGATCAATTACAAATTATAATATTGAAATATTCTACATTATACTGCCACGTTCAGCAAACAAAAATTGTATAGATCAATTGCGCAAAGAACGGGTAAGAAACTCGACTGTGTGTGTAGTAGGATTTCTTAATCAAAATGTTTTTCACGTGCAACTTGAATTTTCCTGCTGTGAGCATTCTAATATGTTTGGGAACTTTATTATAAAACCGCAAACAATTACCTAAAAAGGACCTTTTATTTGTCTTTGCTGGCACCGCTATTTTATATTTATTTCTAGTGTTGTAACCGTGATTGTCAGTTTAATAACATACATATTTTCAAATCATTTTAAAAACCTTACACATGTCATTAAGTTAAAATCATATTTTTAAACGCTTTTTCATAAGTTTAGGGTTTTTTCATCATTGTTTACGTAGTTGGACACATAACTTACTAACGCGTGGGTGCGCTGTTGTTTGGGCGCCTGTGTTGTGGTGTGTTATGTTCCATGTGTGTGGTTGAAAAATACGCATGCGGGACATGCGGGACGCATTCAACGTTTTACGGGACTATTATACTAATTATTTCAAAGCGGGACTACAGCTCGCATTACGGGACGGTCCCGCAGAATGCGGGACGGTTGGCCGCCTTAACTAAAACTAGATTGAAAAACACTGATCTCTATTTCAAAAAACAGTAGGTAATTCAATCAATAAATTATCAGATGAATCTAATCATTTAATAATCAATGTAATACTAGTTAAATTTCTTTTAGAAATAGAGTAAATTATTTGACAGACATTGAAGAATGATTATGTGTTCTATGAGCGAAGTGTCATGACATGCCATGACACTATAATCATAAATTAAAATAAATAATAAAATAAATTTATAAATTAATTATAAATATATTATATATATATATATTAAATGTGTATAAGTAGCTACTCTATTGTATTGGGTGTGTACCTGTAAAGATAGATGTATGTATGGAAAATAAATAAATAAAATAAAATAAATAAAGTAACTTTGTATATACTGAAAACTATAATATCCAAAGTATGATTCATGTCAAAATCTAGATCTATTTTTAATTTGTTCGTAAAAAATTACAGTGCAGTCATCAGCAAATAATAGCATATTTTGCTTTACAAATTTTGGAAGGTCATTTATGTAAATAATAAAGGTCCTAATACATAGCCTTCCGGTACTCCTTGCGAGATTATACATTTAGATTGCCTTATTAGGTATATATTAGATTGATAAACAGTATTTTTTTTGTTTTTGTGCAAATACGTGTTATCTGAGTACATTGTCGTCGATTATTGAGGTAAGACTTACAAAGATTCAGAACATTGTCCTAACACCATATATTTCCAATTTAGTAGGTATTATTAGTTCTCATAATCACAATACTTGAACTCTAGGTTTTCAGAGACACTCCTTTTTTGGGCAGCCGTGTAAAAAAACGAACCATACCTAACTATTAAGTTGCATAAACACTACTTATAGTAAGACTTATTGGTAACACTATTACTAGTTATATGCGCTCAAATTAATCATTCAGTCCCTATTTCAAGTGCAATATATTATAATGATTTCTAGGCTAAGACAGAGAGTTACCTGCCAATTTTGCAACAAGCAGATTTAGGCGAATTCAGTGTTTTATTTTTCTAAAGTTTTTTTAATACACATTATTAGCAACCCCAATTATTGGACCATAGATTGGACTCCATTTGCTTAGTAGCAAAAACATTCTGGCACTAAAATGTTCAATGCAGTTAAGTTTTGGTGTTGAAATATGCATAGGCGTAGTCGTTTTGATTGTAAAAATACTCAGAAATGACACTCTGTGTCAATAAAGAATAAGTATAAAATGGAAATAAGTTCAATGGAGAAATGATAGTCTAAAGGATGACTCACGCTAGACCGTGTCGGGTCCGAGCCGAGTGTCGGCCGTAGCACGGTCACCGAGCTGGTCCCAATTCCCATACCTGTAATTACAAAGACGGGCCTCGACCGAGCAATGACCGATGCGCCGTGATGCAGTATACTCGCCCGAGCAAAAATAGTGATGTAACTAGACTACAATCATGTTGAATTTTGACGATCTGGAATTATCGGCTATTGCGATCGCACTGGACGTTGAAGAATCTGAAAAAAATTCAACTCCAAGGAAATAGAGTGTGCATCCACATTGGTAAAAAAAAATAAAAAAAATATATTAGCTCTTAAGAATAGCTAAGCGAACACACGTTAGCTGCTTGGCATAAGATTAACTAGCCAGGCAGGTATTTGCAAAATGCCCTATTGTAATGACTGCCATTCTAAGATATATATCAGGACCAACGACTTAACGTGCCCTCCAAGGCACGGAAACACTCAGTAATAATGCCACTAGCTGTCACTCATCCCAGTCATGAACGCAGTGAAGGTTGTTTTACTTATTTGATCAATTAAGATCGACTTTGTCAGCGATGACAGCGCTTTGTCATCTACATTCCATTAACAAGCTGAAGACCTGTAACATACAGCTGGACAGTCGACAGACCAGGGCCCAAGTCTCAAGTCGCCTCTTATAGTAATAATTACTTGATCTTACTGCTAAACTTTATACCTCCACGTCAATCAAGCAGTCTTACAAGCGAAAAAGGAATCGCTCGGCGCTCTGATGACGTCACAACAAATAGTTCACTCTTTTCGCGGACCCTGACGTGACATTTAATACGAAGTATAAAATATACTTTGCTTATTATTACATATATTTTGCTTATTTTGACCCATAATGAAGACTTATAATTGGAGTCCATACATTTCCCATCGCTCATATCATATAATGCTGGATATTTCCTCACAGCTTCAATCAAACGTTCGTTGTTCATTTTCCAATGTCGAACACAAACGACAGTGCACTAATTGCATAGCACCACTACGACTGCTCGGGCGCAGCTCGGCGGCACTGTATTCATGCAACGGGCCGTGGCCGAGCCGAGGCGGGACCGAGTTGTTTCCGAGCGTTGTCCGTTGCTCGGCCGTCACTCGGTTGCCGCTCGGTATAGCGTGGGTGTGTCCATACGTAATATAGGTAATATTAGTTGACCGTGCTCCGGCCGACACTCGGCTCGGACCCGACACGGTGTAGCGTGAGTCATCCTTAATACAGATTTCACAAGCTAGCAAAGCAACTTTCAACTGAAGTTGTGAAAAATTTCATACACTTGATTTCAATATTACCTATATAAGAAAGCAATATTGGAAAAATGGATCATTCTCACTAGTTCCATCGTGTTTTAGTTCCATGGAACTAGTGGGAGTTTTTTTTCTCACTAGTTCTATGGAACTGGGCACTGGAACTAGTGAGAACTATTTTTCTCATTAGTTCCATAATTGCAATATTGAAGCTCAATGCAGTGCAGCATGCCACTACTCCAGTTGACGTTAGTATGCTGCATATAAATATTGCTAAAAACAAAGAAAGGTTATTATTATCATTTACAAAGTTAAATATACGTATCACAAGACCCGAAAGTGCCATCCACATCTGGGGTACAAACGAGTATATCGCTAAGTTAAGGAAGTTTCCCGAACTGAGTAAACAGGTTTATGGGTACAATAATTACTAGATGTTATTCAGGATGACGCCGTTGGTGATATACTAAAAATCAATATTCTAGCTAGATGACGTTAGGTACTCTAGCAAAACTATTGACCATATACATATAACTACTGGCAGCGGCGCGGCCTTACACATTGCGAGGCTCCGGGCGGCAAGTCCTCGCGAGGCCCTTTGTCCTTCGTGAAAAGTATGTGATGCGAAAGTAGGTCTGGTTGTTTGGTTTAGGTATTTGTCGTGTTTCACGAGAAACGCTAAAGTTTTACAAATAAATAAAATTTGAGCTTTAAAATTTTTTATTTTTACAGAAAGATTTTCAAAATTTACGTTGCGGCTTTTCCTAAGACAACATTATTTAATTAAAGCATAATAATGTAACGAATGACCTACGGCGATGTTTCGATTGAAAGAATAGCAAGGGCTGATTGCTTGTGCTTGTGTCATCGATTGTTATAATAATTTTAACCCTCGAAAAACTCCTTTCAGGAGACGCAACTGTAATAGGTGTGGTAGCAATAATTCTCAGGACTATTTCGACAGTGTAGTGGTACTAAACTTCAGTTATTTTTTTCTATTAAGTACATATGTATTTCAGTACCGAGATGTCGTCGTTTCCTTCAAACACACGGTTGAACATATTCAGTTCTTCGTACATTTAATGTCTATCAATATCACACGGTTCTCTTACTGTCATAGATATTTGCAAGTCGCTGCATTGCTGCAAAAGTTCACTATCACTAATTTCCTTTAACCTTTTTATATTATACATGAAACGAAATTTGCTCTCATGATGTTTAAATGCTTCAAATCTAGGATGGCAGGTTGCGCTCACATTGTCGACGATGACATAAAAATAGTTTATTTTGAAAATATCTGCCGCATTCAATGCATGAGTTCTCAGCATCTTCAGGTAATGAATGGATCCAGGCGTTACTTTGAATAAATCAATATTTAATAAGTAGGTATTTTTAAAATATTATAAGAGAACATTCAATTAATATTTAAATAAAACCAATATTTTAATAAATTTGCCCACTTCTGACTTGAGCCGACAAACAACCTTTGTAACAAACCAAGATTAAATTTTGCTTGAACACAAGACGATGCTGCATCTCATATAAGATGAGATTCCAGCTATGACTCCCACAAGGTATAAAATAAGCAAGTGGATTGATTTCAAGAAAATGTTTTTGGACACCACTCTTTTCACCACGCATTTTGGCACCATTATCATATCCTTGGGCCCTGCAGTTTGCAATAAAACTGTTCTAATTCTGTGATTATATAATTACTCAAACTCTCAGCTGTGGTGTTTTCGACGACTAAGAAACCAATAAAATGTAGGAATTTAAATTTCAGCTGTAATATATATAAAGTATTAAAAATATAATAATAATTATTGTTTTTCAATATTGATGTCTTCACGTGGCTTGCCATTAATTGTATGAGCTCATTTTGAATATTTTGTTTGATATAGTGATCATTAGATAATCGTCTTATCCTTTACTTATTTTAGGTGAAGTCTTCAAGATCTATATATCTATCTATATAGATATCTTAAAGTATTTCGAGACGCCTTAAGTACTACCTACATAATAAATTTTCCAATTATGTTTTGAATGAATGTATTAGTTAACTAACTTTATTTTAATTTAGCTTTATGTTATATCCTCAATAAATAAACAAGGATCAAATCAATAAAAGTTTAAAGTAAAAAAAATATATATAAAATAAATCTAGGTATATTTCATATAGGCGCGAAGCCCCTGCTAGAGCGAGGCCCCGGGCGATTGCCCTGTCTGCCACCCTCTAAGGCCGCCTCTGACTACTGGCCAAGCGCAACCTCACATTGTTCATCAAATAATGAGCCAGGGCGACATTTCTCTAATTTCCATTTATTCATTTTCATTACCAATTTTCACTGACTACTTGATTTCTTGACTTATAATCAGATGATGATAAAATATCAATGAAAGAGCATTTCATAGAATTTATACCAGTCAATTAGTAGGTAGGTAGTACCTTTTCGTAAAAAAGTTTGATTTATTACTATCAACTCGGTGTGGTACGTACTGTTTTTATTCCCTACTGATCAGATTTTCTCATTTTAGGTATTCTCCCATACCTTTACCTAATATAATGAGAAAATATCGCCTCAATTTTAGAACCGAATCGTTCCCTATGTAGGTACATAGGGCCAGAAGACTATAACATAATTTTCAAAATACAAATATTTATTGTAAAATTACAAATTTTAATTATTACTCTGCCTTTTGTTTTAGTTATAAAACTGTGTTACAAAAATGGCAGTGACGATGTCGACATGTCATGACAAAAAATAGGGGTCTACTATAACTTTTTTTTATTGGATTGTGATGGAGTGGAAGCACGATGCCCATCTGATGTAAAGCAATAACATATTAATTTCGTCACAAGACAACTGCACTGCGCCCTGTTTGGTAGGTATTGAGTATTATATAGCATAGCATAGTGACTGTGAAATGAGTATTATAATGCTCATTATTACTCCTGACTATATTGGACAAGCTTATAAGAGCACATACATGTCGTTAAACAGTATATGCTTCCAAAAAAAGGTTTGGTATGTTTTTAGACTAGTTAATAAAATTATACCGTGACGGTAACACGAAGCTTGTGCTACAAACGATTGCGCGATTCAGAGATAGGGCCGCTACTACCACAGATTACTAGTATGTAGCAACCATGGAAGTAATAAGTACTACGTACAAAAGGAGCGCGTTCCGAACCTCGATTAGAGCGCACTCGGAGTGCAACTTTTCACTCTAACGTCGTTCACAACCTTCGGGCAGAGCGCAACTTTTTAACTATCAAAAGAGGTCGTTAATATGTTGAATCTTTAACTGACATGACCTTGACATTTCTTGATGAGAGAATTATAGGCACTCTTTTATATTTTGCAGGTAACAGTAGTTATTGCTTTTGAAACATCATAAAAAGTCTATAAATTTTGCAAAATTCTCCGCTAAAAACGATATTTGAGGTTATAAAACAACCGAGTCGTTTGGAATCCTCGAGTAAGTTATAGCAACCAAACAACGCATTCTGGCCCTCGGAACGCGGCCCTGGAATGAGCTCTATCTGCGCAGCTTGCAGCTAAAATAAAGAAAATAAAACCTTATGGTAAGGTCGTAAGTCTTGTTGTGCGAAAAATAAAAATGAAGCCGAGTGAGAGGGCAACCATTGAACGCTGTGTCCCGTTCTAAAGTTGCCAGAGTTGATTTCAATCCTTTCGTTGTTTGTAGAAAAATATGCGATTGATGTAATGTAATGAAATAAAAACATTTACTTCTAAAATATTTATACCACACCTACTCAGAAAGTGTCTCATTCCTCGTTCATAAACGTGTTATAAAGTTAGTATTTATTCCCTTATAAATGTGCGGCGGGAAAAGTTATATGGAATTACATAGCTTCCCTCCGTAGCAGTGAAGGAATGTTGTATGAAAATCCATACCAGCCCTGCTAGCGCTCTTTTGTTTTTTTAGCTGCGAACAAAAAAAAAACAATCGTCAAATCTTAAGAAGGTTTTATATCAAATGTTAGCTATATTCTGAGGAGGGTAGAAAACAACAATTAAATTGTGCAAATCTCGTTATATTTTACAATATCTAGACAAGTTAATTATGCGTTCCTCTAATATATATTTTTCAACAATTAGCAATCAATATGTCAATTAAATGCCAAAAGCAACAACAAGATGTTGCACCTTTTTGCTTAGCAATCAATATGACAATTAAACGCCAAAAGCAACAACAAGATGTTGCACCTTTTTGCTCGAGCAAAAAGGTGCAGATGTTAGGTTGACTTCTTCGTATGAAAACCTCACTCGACAACCTTCTAGAGTTACTTCACTCAGTGTTGCCAACACGGCCCTCCTGCGCCGTGCATTACCTCAGGCACATCCTGAAGACAAGTATCGCCACCATTCATAACTGATGAAAAAACAGGCATCTGAAAGCACTGAATGGCTGGTAAAACAAATAACCAATTATAGCACGGCCTATCATGATTCACTTTATCGCGCCTCAAAATGATATTCCATTGCAGGTCTTCCATTTTTATTCCTTTTGTCATAGGGACTTTTTCTTATTTGCAACTAGAGATCTATTCACGAGTTCACAAGGTTACATTACTAACATAAGATATACAGAACTCTTATACAGGGTCCTTTATAAATTCCACCTATTTACCCACCACCACAACAGCTTTCTGTAGATAAACTTCTGGGGATTAACTCGCCCGCGTCCGTAGGTTTACCCTCGAGACCCTACACGTGATCCCTGGGTGGTGCTAAATGGGCGAAAAATTCTGGTGGTAGGCTTCGGCCGCGGCTTGTCACCACCCATCAGATAAAGCCATGTCGCCAAACGGCCTAGCCGTGTTCCGACATGATTTCTGATGTAGCCACTTCGAAGGGTGGGTCGAAACAGTTGCGTCACTGAAAACGACTGAATTTACACACACAGTATGTTTGTAGTATCCCGATGGCTAGCTCTGGAGAGCAGCGGGATCCGAGGCACGGTTCTCCGCTGGCCGACCGCAGATAGTAGGGGGCCCAAGTAGTATGCTAGCCACATACGAAAGGCTGCCCCGCCATCTTGCGAAAAATCCCGGGAATGCGCCATCGTGCCGGTTGGCGACCGGAAGAGAGGACCCGATGGACATTCTTGGGGGGGCTCGGGCGTCCCCGCGGTCTCCAAGCTAGCTATCCTTTGATGCAGCATCATTCGTGTGTGTGTCTGAGTCGGTAGGTGACGCCTCGTTTCACTGCCGCCCTTCTACCTTACCACACTCGAATAACATATGAAAACAAGAAAGAAGAAAGCGGTTTCACAGCGGATGCACGTCCTCTCACTCAAAGTGCATCTCTCTAACATCCGAGGCCTGCACTCAAATCTCAGCCCAGTCCACTATCACCTCGAGACTGCGAAACCGCACCTCTTGTTTTTAACGGAGACGCAGATCAGATGTCCGGATGACGCGTCATATCTGACATACCCTGGCTACGTCCTGGAGCATTGTTTTAAGCCACGTGCCGGGGCGTGCGTATTTATTCGCGATGACATCTGTTTTCGGCGTCTTCGTAATCTTGAAGACTCCAGATTCTCTGTTCTATGGATATTGGTGGAAACCGGTGTAGAGAAAATTCTTTACGCTGGAGTATATCGATCGCACACCTGTAACCAGGAGGTTACCGATTTTATGGACTATCTAAGTGTGACGGCGGATATAGCTCAACAACGGTACCCTTCTGCCCAACTTGTATTACTGGGGGACTATAATGCTCACCATCATGAGTGGCTATTCCCATACCAGGATACAAACCACGCTGGGAAAGAGGCGCATAAGTTAGCCCTAACCTTAAACCTCACCCAGCTTGTTAATGGGGCAACAAGGGTACCTGACGTTGCTGACCATACTGCCTATTGCCTCGACCTTCTGATGACGACAGATCCAGACCGCTACTCAGTGTCAGTTTCTTCACCGTTAGGTAGCTCTGACCACTGTCTGGTGAAATCTGTATCTCTATATTCCCCGCCCGACCGCTGCCAGAAAGGCACCCGGCGGATATGGAGATACAAGTCAGCAGATTGGGATGGGATGCGGTCTTTTTTTGCATCCTACCCTTGGCAGTCTCTTTGCTTCTCTTCTTGTGATTCTTCTACTTGCGCGGATGCTGTGACTGATGTGCTGCGTCAAGCAATGGAATATTTTATTCCATTTTGTGATGCGCCGCAGAGCAGCAAAGCAATTCCTTGGTTCAGTGTTGATTGTAGACGCGCTGAAGCGCTGAAACATGAAGCATACTTAGCCTGGGTCGATGCTCGAACCCGCAAAACCAAGGATATTCGTAACAAGAAGAGAGCCTTTAACAAAGCTGCCAAGGCATGCAAAAAGGCTGTAAAAAGGGCACGATTCGATCACATAAGCCGTGTTGGGTCCAAATTAGCTTCTCACCCTGCGGGTAGCAAAGCATTCTGGTCCTTGGCGAAGTCGATCGAATCCAACTTCAGCCGCCCTAATCTACCTCCACTATTAAGACCTGACGGATCATTGGCTCACACTGCTAAAGAGAAAGCGAACTTGTTCGCTTCTCTATTTGCGGAGTCTTCACGTTTAGATGCAGCGGGCAAAATACCTCCATGCCTTCCTCGATGCGAGGCATCAATGCCGGAAATTCGCATTCGTCAGACCGAAGTGCGTAGGGTGCTCCGCAATCTAAACGTGAACAAGGCTAGTGGTCCCGACGGAATTCCCGCCATAGTCCTAAAATCGTGTGCACCTGAATTGACTCCTGTTTTGACACGTCTCTTCCGCCTCTCTCTACAGACCGGTAAAGTGCCAAAATCTTGGAAGCTTGCAAATGTGCAGCCTGTGCCCAAGAAGGGCAGTCGTGCAGACCCTGCCAACTACAGACCCATTTCAATCACTTCCATACTTTGTAAAAGTATGGAACGTGTATTGAACAATAGGCTCCTGGCATACCTGGAAGCAAATGATATCCTCAGTGATCGACAGTACGGGTTTCGCCGAAACCGGTCAACTGGGGACCTTCTTGCGTATGCCACTCATATCTGGAGCGAGGCCATTGATATGTACGGAGAAGCACTCGCCGTCTCTCTTGACATTTCAAAGGCTTTCGACAGGGTCTGGCACGATAGTCTTGCTAATAAGCTTCCATCGTATGGCTTACCCGCTGGCCTGTGCTCTTGGATTTCCGACTTCTTGAGGGAAAGATCGTTACGAGTTGTCCTTGATGGATGTTCGTCCGATCAATTGGAAATAAATGCCGGGGTACCTCAAGGATCGGTTCTCTCTGCTACCCTCTTCTTGCTGCACATAAATGATCTGCTCAAACCCGGTATCATTGGGTATGCAGATGACAGCACAGTAGTAGAGAGGTATATATCCGATGCACGGGCCGGCGATGTACAAATCCAGTCCCATAGAGAGGCGATGGTCGAGCGAATGAATTTGGCCCTAGAGGCAGTCTGCGAATGGGGTGATGCCAATTTAGTCAAATTCAATGCTACAAAGACCCAGGCGTGTCTCTTCAGCGCTAAACAGAGTCTTTTCACTCTCACTCCTGTCCTCCGAAGTGTGCCTATTCCGATAACGGACCAACTCGAGTTACTAGGTGTAACTCTTACACCGAAACTCAATTTCGGTTCATTTATTGAGTCCAGGGCTAAATTAGCTGCAAAAAAGCTGGGTGTTCTCAGAAAAGTGCGGCGGTATTTCACATCAGGACAGCTTCTAAACCTCTATCAAGCTCAAGTCCGGTCTTGTATGGAATACTGCAGCCATCTCTGGGATGGTTCGGCTAAATACCAGCTCGAAGCCTTGGACTCCATAGATAATCGAGCAAAGAAGCTCATTGGTGACGATGCGTTGGTGGAGGCTAGACTCCAAAGCCTCGAGCACAGACGCAAAGTTGCCAGTTTATCGGTGTTTTACAGGCTTCACTTCGGAGAATGTGCGATCGAGTTACATAACCTCATTCCCTCTTCTCCTTTCTTTCATCGGACGACAAGACGCACTGGAACACGGCATCCATATATGGTCGATATTCCGAAAATACGCACAAAGCGTTTTAAATCAAGCTTTATAATGCGTACGGCCGAAATATGGAACACCCTAACAGCGTCTCTATTTCCCGATAGATATAATCTGGAAGTCTTCAAGAACAGAGTAAATAGGTATCTGCTAGGCAAGCATGTTCCACCTTCGACCGCGTCGTCACTTTCCATCAGGTGAGGCAGCGGTCAAATGCTTGCTTATCTATTATAAAAAAAAAAAAAAAAAAAAAAAAAAAAAAACTTATTCAGAAGAATTTGTTAATTATAAGTGAAACCCGTATCATATTTCAGGAAGTGGCCTTTGCTCTAAGGACAGATTTAAAAATGAAACGATTTAATAAGACTTTCACATAAATTGACACCAGAATCTATAGTTGAATGAGAGTGTAATATACCTATTAAATTATATAATTTTATTAAATACCTTGTACAAGGACCTGACACAAGGAGTCAAAATGCCTAATGAGGATATCATCATCATCTGTCCACTGTTGAACAAATCCTCCGCCATAAAAAGCCACAAAAAAACGGCTACTAGCCCCTTGTAACCGTTGGCTACCCGCAACTTTTACCATGTCGTCAGTCGACCTAGTGGAAGGCCTGTCAACTATATATCTTCCGGTGTAATGTGGTAACCACTCGATAACCTTTCTTACCCATCGGTTATTAGTTCGTCGAGCAATGTGATTCCGAGCCTGCTGAAGCGAGGCCTTTAGGCCGACCTTGGTAGGGGTGACTATATTGAAATATGATTTAAGGACAATAATTACAAAAATGATTTGTGATCTGACGTCAGCAGATCATTGCTTCAGATGGATTTTTATCGGAGATGCTAATGATAAACTTACCTTTTGCGGCACTGGACATTTACTGATTTTGCTTGCTAACTACTGGTCCTTGTGGGACACGACATGAAGCTTGAGATAAAATTACGACAAGCTAATTATTGTGGTATATTTGATTAGTTAAGTAAGAAAAAACAGTTAAGTTTACATTTAAGTTAATTTCTAAATCAGACATTGCTAAATAAAACAGTCTTGTGAAGTTTCTGCCGCAAACCCAGCGTATTCCTTGTGTTTCATTGATTCTATTATTTTACATTATGAGTTAAACTATCATTATGATATTTAGGAAATCTGAAATTGATACAAAGTCATTTTAATAGAGAAAGGAATAATATATACATAGGTATTTAACTTATTTGTTCTTGAACTAGGATTGGATAGTCATGTATGGTCACCGTAATTATCCACCAACAAATTATATTTAAAACTATTATATGTGAAAAGGCAAACCACAATCAGACCAATACAACTCAGAAAGTTAGAACGTATCGTTATACGTGGATTAACACTAAACTGGTAAAACACCAAAACTTAAAACACCATTGTACCCAGAAATGGAAAACTCATAACCAATCTTTTCATAGCAGTCGGGGACCTGTAAAGAACTATTCCAGGGAACCGTCGCCCGACTGCTATGAAAAGATTGGTTACAATCAGGATAATACTCGCTTCCGCAAGCCTCCACGACTCAAATTCTCCCCATTGTAACTAAATATATTCAAAAATATTACTAAATCAAAAAATACTCTGCCATTAACGTCCGACTCAGCGATTTAATGTGGGGTTGTCAGGTCATTAGTCTGTATTTCATAAAAATAAAAGAAACTATACGCCAATCGCAATTTTTTTGCGTTAATAAGGCTTTTTTTTTTATTTGAGTGAAACATACATCTACTCAGGAAATTTTAAACGTTGTTCGAAGAGCTAGAAGATATAATTTGAAGAAAAAAGTAAATAATATATAATATTGAATTAAACGCATATTATTTATGAATAAAAACATGTCTCCGTTAAAGTGGGGTTGCTGTGCCATGGGATCGGATGATGATGCATTCAATCGCTGTGTACAATGCAAAAAGATGTTTCACTATGATTGCCTACAAACGCAAGATCTTCGCGGTAATGATGATACACCAGGCTGGAAATGTCCCAAAAGTAAGAAATCAAAAAGGGCTAACAATGCTAACCTATCGATCTGTTTTTACCACTTGTGCTGAAACTTTGAGCTCAAATAATTGCGATAATGTATGACATATGTCCAAAAAGAGAGCAGCACCTTCTGTAACACCAGAAAAATGCCCCATTTCTACACTCACACTCATGACTCTCCTTTCATGACTCAAGCGGACGTTAAATGTAAGGAGATAATGCGGGAGGAACGACAAGAATTAATGTCAGAGCTAAAAAAGAACATGATCACTCCGATTACTGCAGAAGTTAAGAGCATTAAAGAAGAAATAAAAATAAGACGTGTGGCACTCGGAGACTGCCGCGGTAAAGAACTATTACATAGCATTTTTATCAACTTAAGCAATTATAAATGTCAACACGTTAATTGCCAAAACCTTTTTTTCTGCCAAAATTTAGTTCCTTTTACGCACTGTAGAGGCTCTGATCAAATATAGTATCATCGCTGTGCCGGTCGGAGTGGGGGTGGTGGCGCTAAACCACCATATATCGGTATTGAGGGAAATTATGTGATAGGCTATGATGGAGTATAGCTGCACGTTATGCGCATGACAGAACATATTACCATCTTTACGTACTTATTCACTAAAAAGTAGTAACTACACTACCAATGAGAGTATTTCCAAAGAAGGTTGCCTTCAGGCAGGCGGCTGGCTATAAAACTGAAGCCAAAATACCTATAATACTTCCTTGTGTTTGTTTTTAGGTTGTAAAACAAAATATCACTTAATAATGTTCCTGGGTCATGCGTGCCTTCATTGCTTTAAGACAAAACATGTAAATAAACCTATTTTAACCAACCCACATAAAATAAATCATGGATGGGAAGAAGATGAGGTGAAGTGATCAAATACAATATTTCATGAGCAACGCACCGTCTCAGTGCGCCCATCACAGATACGCATATTGCATAGTTATATTGTTATTATTGCTCTGTGGAGGTCATCTTGAGTAATGTTAATCTATGGCCAAACTGAAGATAAAGGGAATCTGTAGATTAGCTTTAGTTATCTGTGGCTTTATTACGCTTTTTTTAATTTGACTCATTTTTGATTGATTATTGATTGCTTGATGGCGTTTGGCAAAAGTGATGCGAATGATTGAAGTGCATGTAAATAAAATGCGTGACAAATTTTAAGCGTTCGTGAATTTTTATGTGATAATGTCTAAGAACATTGTTTTTGAGGGCTGGCTCACCAAATCGCCTCCAACAAAACGCATTTGGCGCACAGTAAGTACATAATACAAATACTAGTACTTACCAATGTATTTCTAAGCTTTGCATTTACCTTTGTTGATAGGTTTTGTGAATGTATCGTTTACTGTGCGGGATTTGAATCTACGTCACGTTGCGTGCAATATTTACATGAATATATGAATAAATTTCAGTGATTATTGTAATATATGCAAACGTAAACGTGTTTTTGTAACATTGCTTACTAGAAATGGCGAAGAAGGTGGTTTGCCTTGCGTCAGTCAGGCGAGCTCCCGGGGCAGTACTTCTTAGATTACTACGCGGACCGGAATTGCAGGCGACTCAAGGGCACTATCAATTTGGATTTATGTGAGCAAGTAAGTGAACTATAATTATCAGTTACAACTGTGTGCTGCACGAAAATACGAAAATTACCTAATCCTGTTAAATTATATACTCAGATAAAGTCCCATTTTTATTTATTGTACATCTAAAGTTGTATTAAAATGAAAAAAAATAATTTAGGTATTTAATTCTCTGTTAACTTATCATTTCCATTATCTAAAAGTTACACTGAAATATTGTTAGTATGTAATATGTATTATTAACATTAAACTGCCAAAGTTGTAAAACAATGTACCTAAAATGTTTCACTTTCCTGCTTTATTATTTTCCTCATTATATTTGTTTCAGTTTTTATTTATAGCATATCTACTTCAATAATAATTTGTAGTACTCAAAATTTTATTGTATTAGGGGTAACTAGGAACTTTGAGTATAGCATCCATATTTTAATAGCTATTTGTGAATTTGGCAGTTTATATTTGCCAAGTAAAGACACATTAAGAGTGCAGTAGACTTACTTTGTTGTAAGATATAGATTATCACTTGTAAATTAAAGTGGACAATATAGCCAATATCTCAAAAGTAGGTGTAAAATTATGTGTGTACAAATTTTCAGGTAGATGCTGGTCTTCATATGGAACGTACTGGTAATGGTGCATTAGACCCAAAGCTACGAGGATCAGTATTTACAATACAGACCCAGTCACGCACATATCACCTGGAAGCAGACTGTGAGGCAGACATGGAGAAGTGGGTAGACACAATATGCAGAGTTTGTGGACTAAGAGCTACAGACGAAGCGTCAACTGGATTAAGTAAGTGATTTACACTTCTTATTCTATTATCCGCCAGTTTCTACCCAAGCCATCCATATACAGACGAAGCATCAACTGGATTAAGTAAGTGTTTAACACTTAGTTGCCTAATAATTTTTAAAGCACATAATTTTTCTGCTTGAGCTGCAATTGAAGAATGTGCTTTGATAATTGATGATCGTTTTCACAATGCAAAATAGCTTCCAAAAGATTGTAAATTTTTTTTTATGGCTTAGCATTCTTTAATATGGGCTATATTAGTTCACAAAAACAAATTAAAACAAAACAAATTATCTTTGCTCGAATATGAAGAATTTTCACAATGCGAAATATGTCCGTGAATGATTAGTACTTTTTTATTATTATTAACGGTAAGTGGTTGAAACATGCGGGAAATGGTAATTTTTCCTCGGTCAATCATTCAAAGTGCTTGGCCTGTACTCAAAAGTTATTAATATCAAGTAATAACTTATAAAGAATATAATCCACCTGTGGTTGAAGTGATTCATGGGAGAAATATCCATCATTATAGTAAAATCTTGATGAAGGATGGATTTGAACAAAATTGGGTTGACGGTCGGAATAGCTATGATTTCAAGTCAACAACAAAGAAGATGTTGAAAATGAGGCTTTCTTTTAGAGTGACTCATGCTCGAAACCTGCAGTATGAAAAAATTAGAAATAATGTTATAAACATTTTTACAGTGAAACTTATTTGGGCATTCCGGTCAATGTTTTTTTTTTAGCATGGAATTAAATCTAAGGATGCTTTGGTCGAAAGAACATTAATTAAAAACAGTAACTAATTATGGGTAGTGGATGTTAAGAAAAAATATGTAGATATTTCACTTTTGTGAAAATTCATGATATTGATAAGTCATTGTAATAAAGACCATTGTATAAAAAGAGTGTATTTTATGTTATGTATTAATGCCTACATTATTTTAAAACTAAATATTTTTTTATATATATATTTAAAGGAATGAGAGACAACAATAAAAACAATATCTGAAAAAAAAAAAAAAATAATTTCACTTTGTGGAAGCACTCCTCAATTGAAAAATCTACTCTAATTATATATTTTATTTATGTGTAATATAATGAATTTGACTGACAATGACTGTATTCTTAGTTAGTATAGTTTTGTTTGGGGATTCAAATAAAATCATGCTACAAAATGCTGCTGATACAGCTAAGCACATTTTAAATCTTGTTTGTGTAATGCTTCGTCTGAATATGACTCATCTTTTGTATATAATAATCAATTGTTAAATACTGCATGGCAAACAAGTGATCAGAAATGTTCAGAGTTTCTAAATAAATTTGACAAGCACAGATTACAGATTAGTCATGAAGTTCCACTAACTAATAATGAACTGCACATGAATCACTATATAGCGTTAAAAATAAACTTGTAGTTAATAAATAATTAAATATATTGATTTATTATATAATATTCGACTGTGATCTGTGAATACTCTCTGTCTGTTTGTGTGTCATCATTGAACGGAAAATATTTTGTGATTAACATATGCCTCACCATTTCAACAGCACAATAAAAAGCTGTTAAGCATCCTACTGTGTTGTTGATCCTACTTATTTTTAGGCCCGACACCACATTCTCTGATTCATGGTAGCCATTCAAGAATGTATACTCGCAATCAGTTATTTCTCTATCAAGCTATGTGTAATGCTCACTGCTTGTCTAATTTGAAAATTTTGAGAGTCATATTGGTGTTGTTCATCGGCAATAATTTTAAGACTTTATTACCTAAGGAAACTATTGAGAAATATCGCAAGACATAATACCAGCACTATACAATATTTGAATGACTTTTAACTGATTTTATCATCATTGAGGCTGGAGGCCAATTTGAGTAGCAATTTATTTAATCTATTAACAAAAAAGGTTTTAATAATAAATATTTTAAAAGTATCCTAAAAAACATTAAATAATATTTAAATAAAACACTTAAAAAAGCATAAAATTATATATCTAGTGACAATTCCGCCTAATTTTCCTGTTCCTGCACGATCGAGAAATCTCGATTGTGCGCTCGGTGAGTCACGACCTCCTGAAGATGCTTCGTTTAGAAGCGAAACTAGTCGGGTATTCTTCCGGTTAGGCTGCGTGATGTTTGTGACGTCACGTAGATGACAAGAAAATTAGGCGGAATTGTCACTAAATATATAATTTTATGCTTTTTTAAGTGTTTTATTTAAATATTATTTAATGTTTTTTAGGATACTTTTAAAAGTATTTATTATTAAATATGGATTTCCGCAAAGTAACGCCTGAATCTATTCATTAAAAAAGATTTTGTTTATTTGTCTCTGTCCCCCATGGATGAAAAGAGTATGCCATGTGATCATGTGCCAGTAATTTCACTAAGTTAAATTTCAAGCACAAGAGTCTTGTAAAGTCAAAATCATTGAAGCAATTTAGTTGCAGTTTTGTTTTTGCAATTAGTAGCAATAGAACTCTTTGTGCAAGTTCCTCCAGGTAGTATTGCCAAGAAACCTATTTCTACCATCAAGCAGTAATGTTCAGATCAATCTATTCCAGTTTTAGCAGTTTGCGTGCTGTTGAGATTACACTTATTAAAAGTTGCAAAAATACAGTGAATGATATCATATTTTAATATAACTAGTTTGGCCATAAATACTGTTACAGAAAAACTTTTATTATTTTCAACTATTTAATTATTTTGAATTTGGAATGCGTTTATTATTTTTAAAACTTCCTTCGATTTCACGCTATTTCAAATATTCGCTGTTAACATTCGTCGAAATCCCATTAGGAAGCAAAAAATCTAATCGTGAGAAATGAAGATTCCCGCAAGGACTCTGTCTCTTATTATAAAACAAGACCTGAAGCTCGGTGCTTATTATCGATATACAGCACATTCCTTAATTACATTATATGCAGGTGAAGGGCACAGAAATATCCTCTTTACCAATGAAAATATTTTCATGATTGGGGAGAACTACAATGAGCAATATGATAAAGTGTACACTCACAAAAAAACTGCTAAAGTATTTGGAGAGGTTCAACGTGGTCATCATCCTGGGTCAGTGATGGTTTGGTGGGGCGTATCTTATCAAGGCGTCACAAAGCTAAATTTTGGTGAAAACTTCAGCCAAAGTGTATCAAGAGACAGTCTTGGATCATGCTGTGAAACCTCTCATAAATTCACTTTTTAAAAATGTACAGATGGCTTACCATCAGGATTGGTCACAAGGCTCGGTGGTCTGACCGGAAGCTGACAGCCCATAAAAAGGAGTGTTATGTTTTCAGGGTTCATGTATGTATATATGTATGTAGGTTTGTGAGTTTCTTTATAACACCATAACTTCTAAACGGCTCAACCGATTAGAAGTTATGGTGGTTATATAATGTAAGTATATAATACATCATTAGATTCATATTGTTAGCGCAGATGACACTAGGTACCTAAAAGAAGTAATAAAATAAACTGGCGGAATTTAGACGCCATATTGTGAGAAAAAAATTATTTTTTCTCCCAAACCCATTGAGTGGATTATCAAAATAAAGGCTGTTAAGAAAAGATTTAATAAATATAAATAACTTGCAGTTTTAATTTCAATGGAATGATACAATGCTTAATAAAAATAAATAATTTGCAGTCAAGTTTTTTTAATTCTAAATTAATTTATACTTGTAGTAATAATACTTCATAAAAAAAGTATTGCATTATCATTTGTAACAGAACTTGTGGCCGGACTAGGTACCTTACTATATTTGGAAATGATTCCATTTTGTTCTATAATGAAAAAAGAGTAATATCTATTTATGCATGTGAGCTGTTTTAAAATTGGTCTTTTATTGTACAAAGTTTATTTGAGAGAATATTAGTCTATATCAGTAATATTTCCGTTTTCTCGAAAATCAGAGGCACAGTGGCAAAGCATGCTATGTCCTTATTAAATTTCATGTCAAAGTAATGGGTCCCTTATGTGTCTACACAAATGCAAGCTAAAATGTTTCAACGATTTTCATCTTAGCAAAGAATAGTTATAATACCTCAGCAATAAAGAGTTATAGAGCCACTGCAAGATGAGCTTGCAGATCTAATATCTCTGATGGTGAACATAAAGCAGTGCAGCACAGATCGATTGAGTGTTTTTATTGGTCAGTACTAAAAGACAGGCACAACCAGACTATCAGCCTTTTAGTTTAACGTCATACAATATATTATTCTGATTCATAAATAGTGTACCTACTCATCCCAAATTTTATTTGTATTTATTATTACCCTATTAACGGCTCAGTACAGAATATGCGCTTTCTCTTTTTCATAATTGTTAACTGTTTAAAAACATGTATTTTCTAACTTTATCAAGTATTATGACTATCATGCCATGTTAAGTACCTGCATTATTAGCTTGTGCATAATATGCATAAATTACCTATGTAGCTCTGATGTTGAAATGTGCAATCATCAATGAACTCAATACATTTTTATTTATGTTGATAAAGTTACAATGGTTTTGTTACACAATGTGATTTTCTCAAATATATTCATTTAATTATTGTTTTTTAATTTAGATATAATAAACATTGTGTATGAAATCCACTATCTATGCAATATATAGTACTTATATAATACTTTAATTGGTGTATAATAATGAATACCCATAAAGATTTTGAATACTGTTTTGCCTAATTTTTTTGTTTAAATGAACATCTTCTTCAACCACATCTTACCACCAATTACCATCAGGTGAGATAAGTAGTCAGAGGCTGGCCTATAAGAATAAATAAAAAAAAATGAAGTGTTTTTTATCTGATTGTGACAGTACATACATACATGAGGCCCACCTGGTGTTAAAAGGTAACCTCTGCCTATAAACAGATGCATTTTATCACAGCACATGTTGTGTGATAAAATGCACTTACTGTACTCCGCCCAGCACCTTGAGACATGAAGTTGTTAAGTCTCATGTGCCTGTATTTTCATCGGCACCCATACTATTCAAACTGGAACACAGTAATATAAATATTACTGCTTGGGGGTATATATGGCGGCCGGATGAATTTTTTCACAAATTCTACCGTTACTAAAATATATTGTAATGTTAGGTAAAAATAACTAATTATTGATATATTCTTATAGATACATATCAAAATACCATGAACACAATGTCTGCAATGAACGAGCACTATGAGCGTAGTGTGGACACCACAGGCCCATACATTCCTATATCCGAGTGCATAACTGGTGTACGAGCTCAGGTGAGACTGAAGTTTTCTCTTCCTTTAGTCAATTACATAATTTGAAATCACTGTAACTTATTGATAACCTATTTAAATCCTTGAAATCATCTACAACTTAAATACCATATAAATATAGAATTAAAATAATGTATGATAAAATCTTATAAAATCATATGTTCATCATTATTTTGGATCAATATTATTTATATAAACGGTCCCTACATACACAAAGCGACATGTAAAAATATTTCTTCTAGTACTGTCTTCAGGGCAAGAACAACTCCTTAATATTTAACAAATATTTGTATTAAATATGGTTATGTAAAGATTGCAGCGCTCGCTGCTAGGTGATGCAATCATGCGAATAAAGCCTAATCTTAGTATTATTATTTTTCATACAGGACTTATTTTATTTGATAATGTCCGAGTACTTAAAAGTTGCAGTTAATAATGTAGAATAAAAGTATTACACATTGTATTTCATTATCCTTTAATAATTATTTTTAAATTCATGTCAAATTTAACTATGGAAGGTTTTTACCAAATTCAACATAGGTACAGATTAAGTCAAGGATCAAATTTTCTAAGAAAACAATCATAATAAATGATGGTAATGACATCGGAAGCTCCACCATTTAATATAAAATTATAATAACGAATAAATAAATAAAATTTAAGATTTTTATTTATCTTCATTTACAACATCTCAACATAGAATAATTCAAGTATCAAATTTCCAAGAAAACAATCATAGTAAAAAATGGTGATGAAAACAGAAGCACCATAATTCAATATACATTAATAGAAAACGAATAGAGTAAAAATGTTGTAGAATTTAATTATCTTCAGTTACATCATCCTTTTAACTATGTTTTTAGATATGTCGCTTCAAATAGGGGCCGTCATTATAGTTTATGTACATTAACATATAAGTTTATTCGAAATTTTCCTGTACTACAAACTTAATGTTACTTGTATAAAGATCATATAGTCAAAATATTTTTTTTAAAAACAATACTGGTAATACAAAGTTTCATTCAATTTTTATATACTGGCTACCATGGTTTTTCAATTCTGAACACAGCTGTATGTACATGTGGAGCACAATGGTGCCATGGACAACCCTACCAATGTTAGAACAAAATACCATATTGATCTCTAGTGTCATGTCCCTCTTATACTTTGAATAAGTCATTCCTATACACTGTTCAAAATACTACCACATTCATTTATTCTTTTTCATTTTTCATAGTTTTATAATTTTTATGAGTTTTCTAGGATTCTTTTGTTTTTTCCAGGATGACCAACGAGCATTTACGTTCGATCCTAGAAACATTGTGATGAGTACCAGAACACCCTTTGACAGGGTGTCTGACAACCGCGCACATCAAATGTACTTGAGTCAACCGCACATAAGGCTGAACACAGATTTTTCAGAGAATGATTCCAATATGAGCGATGAAGAGTGCAAATCTTTAAATGCTAGTCAGTCAAACATAAGTATGTACTCATTTTATTTTCTCAATAAAAACAAAAACATTTTTTTTATCATAACAGAAAAATTATTAATCTCAAAATGTTTGTTAGTACTAGCAGAAGTCAACCCTAAGAAGTAGTTAGCCATTTACCAATAACCCTATATATTTTTATATATTCATATGGATTTTGTAAGGATACATACCATAGTATGATATAATTTATGAATTATCCTTTAAGTTTTTTCCTGTGTCTATAATTAAATATTACTTTATCGGCTAATGAACTGTTTTGAAGTATCCTTTAAATACAAACATGAAGATAATTCGATTTCACACATAAAGACTAGGCGGCAATATTGTTTCTATAATGAGTTTATTTCTATAATATATCATAATCTACCTTAGTTTATTTCTTTACTTTGGATCAGTTTCTGGTTTGACAAATCGAGGATTTGTCTTGTCTATAATTTGACAAATAAAGATTTGACGAGCATATAATTTGACAAATCAATGATTTGACCAGTGTCTGCGAAATCAGTGACCTCATTTAAGTGTAATTTAGCTTGTGACGCAATACATATTTTTTTTTATTTGTCTTGTGTTGCAGGAGACTGGTCAGTTGCAAAGTCGTTCACAAAGTTAGCGATAAGCCAAAAAAAGAATGGTTTTCCAGAGGATGGTAAGTTTTTTGTATTTCTTACTATTCAAAAGATATTTATGAAAAAGGGCAACATTCTTCACTTTTATCCATATATAGATATATGGATAAAAGATATATATTGCTTAAAACAATCAATAAGATTTTGGTCCTTTCAATTGTTTTAACTTCAATTAGGTTTGAAATAAATTGTTGAAATGTAATTTTTTTCTTATTATTTTTTTTATTACTACAATTCTAAAAAAAACTAATTTATAATTTAAATTAAAAATAATAAAATTAACAATCTGAGCGAAAAACTAGTAATAAAAAGGTCTGTCAAAGAAATATTCTTCTATCGATTAAATATTCGTCTTCAGTTATTTTTAGTGACCCATGAGCCCTCATCACAGCTTGAAAACGAAGCGGCATGCTTCGTATGAAACTTCTTATTGACGAATATCTTGTGAAATTTGCTCCCATTCTTCAAGCAACGCTTCAGTGCGCTGCTGCAGAGTTTGAGGGATAATAGGACGCTTCCGAATACGCTTGTCAAGCAAGTCCCTAATGTGTTCAATAGGATTTAGGTCAAGGCTCATGAAAGGGCCCCGTACACGGATTTCATGATGCCGTAAGTAATCTGACATGATGGCTGCAGCATGTTGCATGATGCATCAAAGATGAAAGATGCAGATGGCATCATGCATCAAAAGTAAAATTGGGTCACATGCTGCGGGTGAAATTTTTATGTAATCCTTTGAGCACTACAATTTGTGTACTTACCTAAGGTCATATTTTATAGGGCCACCGGTACCACCGCGACCACCAAAAACCTTCGCGATGAGCAAAGATACACAAAGAGATATATGCTATCAAGGACCAAAGATTCACGAGCCAATTGAATCGCAAGAAAATGTTTCTGTAAGTAACTTTCAACAACACAGACTTACATACATATGCATTTACACAGTGCAGTGGCACCTTCCTGCGTGATACTACAATGTGCTCTTTACTTGACTACTAATTTCACTTGCTACGCATTTCACGATGATTCAAAAGTGTTTACACAGTACTATTTCGTGACAGAATATCTTTACGGTGATATAAATATAAGTAAGATTCTCGCTGAAGAGGCCCACTATCTAATAAAATTAAAATATGATGTCTAAAGTTACGTACCTCATGCATCGATTTAAATAAAAAAGGACAATATAATGTGGAGAAAATTTAACACAAGCATATAATGCATACTGCTACACTCCAATTGCATATGATACGTTTTAATGAATGAAAAAGACAGGAAGACAAGCATGCAGCAGACCCACATACGCACACTACTGACACTCAATTTAGAGACTTCACCTGATTTGACTTGTCCATATTCTGTATGTTTTTGATAAATCAAGAAATGTATATATGGAGTCAATGAGCTTTACGCAGTGACCCAACACATGCTTGACCCCAAGATAAATAAGCTAGCTTACGTGAAATAAATCATCTGTTTCCTTTTAATTCGAACCCTGTCAAAACATAATGAATTTCGTTTTGGGTCTTTATATTTCTATTTTCTATTCTATTTCTTTAATGGTAGTTATAAAACCTAAGTCATTGATTTTGTGATCGTTATGAGGTCTCCTTGACTGAAGTCGTTCCCGTTTGGGAGAATTCTCGTTTGTTGTATACCCTCTACCAGTCAGCAAACAAGGTCGCCAAGAATCTTGAAGTTGTTACTTTGAATTTATGGCCGACTGGTTGAGTTGATGCCAACCCTGTTTCGAATTTCTCTTTGGTAGTTTAACCGCAATCAGTCGTAATAAGGCCGCAAAAGATGGCAATAAATCTTGCTGCTTGCTTGCTTCAGGCCTGGCGATTTCATAGAGCAATTTAATTTAACCGGGTTCTACTTAGCGATATTTCATCTATAAATAATCGCTATTGATTAATTATGTGCAGTGTAAAATTCAGTGATATTTGTTAAACAGCCATTCCCATGGTTACGACGGAAGTCTCACGGAGCGCCGCCGTCCCCAGGCCGTTCGTTCCTCGTTCCGGGACCAATCCGCACCACAGACGACGAAGAAGAGTATTCACCTGGACATTTGGTAAGAGTTTTAATTTTACTTAAGCACCCTTTTATAGCTCTCTAGCTCGTATTTTTCAACCTTATTATGGGTAAAGAAGGTTTCATTCGATTTTTAAAAATGCAATCTAGGTTTACTATGTTTTTTTTATGATAGTGGCAAGTGGAAACTCCGACGAGCTTTGCAGACGACTTATCAAATAACGGTACCTAAGGGTTTGAATACCAAGTGAATTTATAGTACCTACTCTCCTGCGACTGCGACGACGGTAAAAGTTTTCGTCGTAAATTGCCACATTATAAAAGTTTGGAAAAAAGTAATAACTGAATTACGGAAAATTCTTCATGTATCTTATTATGCTGGATTGGTATTCCTCTAAATATTTGTCAGTATTAAAGCTAGTCTCACGCTGACCATTTCGGCGCTGACCGTCTGCACGTAATAGTGTCGGCGATGACTGTTGAGTCAAATTGATCACTAACATCGATACAGTCGTAATGTCGGTCGTTAACATTGTTTTGTGTTTCGAGTAACTTTGCAACGCTCACTGGCTGTAGAGACGCGCCGGAGTTCAGCGCACACATGCGCAGACGCGTGGTGCGTAAGACCACCACGTGACATTACGACTGTATCGATGTTAGTGATCAATGATACTCAGGCTAACAGGTCATCGCTGACACGATTACGTGTAGACGGTCAGCGCCGAAATGGTCAGCATGAGACTAGCCTTAATATTGACAAATATTTAGAGGAATACCAATCCATGAGCCGTGCGCTGACAACGTGCGTCAGCGCACGGCTCGGCGCTGACGCACGTCGGAAACGTTCCTATAGTAAAATACATCTCACAACGCCGACAGTCAGCGTGATTCTAACATATTTTAACCTCTAACCCCTTAGTAGTATTATAGCGTTTATTAGCCCATGAACTGCCAAAACCCGTTTGGTCAAAGTAACATTGTTATTATATTGCTCTAGATAGACATAGCCCGTGAACTGGCTATAATAAAATAATGCCTATTCACGGGCTATGTCTATTTAATAAATATAGATTTTTTAAAGCCAGGCATTTAGTGTTTATGCTTATTTATTCACTAAGTGTAAAATGTTTAAGTCCAGACGTCTTTTACAGAGTAATGTGATCGTTCATATATATTTAGTAGCAATGGCGTTTAATGATCAAGACCCAACAAGAGAGTTGGTTGGTATTGTCATTTGTTTGTGTATATTCTGATAACCACACCTTTAAATATTCTACAATAGGGTAACATAGCAAATTAGAAAAACCAAATTATGATTTAAGTCGTGACAACGAAACGTAAGTATCATAATAATATATACGACCATTATATGTTCCACTGTTTTTCTAAGAAATCGTTTCTTATAGAAGTGTAAAACGAGAGACTGGTGAGCTCCATTACGCATAAAAGTAATACTAACAAGAACCGAGGCTAAGTCACAAAGAAGAAAATAACTGAAAAGAAACAAAAATATTCACGCATACAAAGCATGACACTGCATACAAAATTGCAATCATTAACATAACAATAAATGCACATCAATCAGAATACCTTAAGATACCTACGTGCTTCACTTCTGCATAAAAGATTTTTCAGGAGGAATAATGACTCCATAATCTTGAATTGAAAAATATTTGTTTGAATTATGGGGGCAAAAAACTGCTTTCTGCTGTATTTAAATCCTGGCTTAATTATGGGTTACTTTCCACAGAAGCTCTATTAGTAAAAACAACAAACTACCACAATAAGGATCGCTTCACTTTCCTAGCATAGAACACACAGTCCTGGTGAAATGAGGTTTTGTTGTGGGGGGTGAATAAGGGTAGCGAAGTTCTTCGAAAATATAATTATATAACCTTCAGCACGAAAATAACCGTTTAGCGCTTAAAATTCGCAGCAAAATCGATTTTTGCGAGTGTAAGAAAAAGTAATTCGTATTGAAAACTAAAACTTTGGAAATTAATCTACGTTGAAAAAATAAAACACGCGGTAATTGATTTAAAAACTAATTTAGACCATAACTAGTGTATCCAATTTAGTACTAGTTTTTCAATTATCAGATGAAAATATCGGTTACGGTAAGTTTACGGCCCGTGGGGTGCCGGGCTAGAATATCACCCCCCCCCCCATCTCTACCCGTGGATGTCGTAAGAGGCGACTATGTGTAACACACGCACGACACAGAAGGTGGGCCTCAGCGCTTTCTAAGGAACGATATCTCACACTGCTATCTCCAAGACGCCTGCCCCATAATGGGAGAGGTTGTGTTCAGCAGTCGACAATCCGGCTGATACAGTAAAATGGAGACAGTAACGAGGGAGAGATGAAAAGTTATATGTCGGTACTTCGCTAGATCGGCATTTAAAGACGGTACTCCCGCAAAAACCCTCTTTGCTAATTTATTGAACTTTTCTCAAGAAATTATTGGTTAAATCTTCATGACCCGATTAAGACACGATATCAGCATTTTTAAAAATTTAACACCAGTGTAGAAGAAAGAAACACTAACACGAAGTAGAATACGCGCACCCAAAACCTTGAGAACATAGATAACGTTTTGATGGAGTTGTTGTGCATTCAGATAACAGTAACATTTAGGCATCGTCATTTATGATTTCTTCAAGAAGCGGCTTAGCTATTATCATATTTATGATATTCCGAGTGAACGTCAGTCACGACTAACGTATGCACAATATGCACATACATAAACAATAAACTTTATCCCCATCCCTAAGAATCATTCATGCTAGTGTTTTATCTTGCTTTTGTAAAATCATTGACCTCCTATTTTTTCCTTATTTTCTTTCGTTTATGTGTGAATATTCCTTTGACGCATTCTCATCCACCCTAGGGGAGGTGGCCGGGATATGTTGGACTCTGTACCAATTACTCACACATTAGCAAGTGACGCAGGTTGTTCTTCTTTTACCGCTTCTCGGCGGTAACGCAGGGATGCTTTCGTACACAACCGCGAACCGCCACGGTTGTTCGTGGTCGCAAACATCCCTTCGTGGCGCACCAGAACACATGGCATGGTCGCTACCACCCGAGCGCCAAGCTCGCAAGTGTGCGCCAGACGACTGTGTTTCCGCCACCCTTAGCCTGCGACGCGTCAGAAGAGTAGCCCCGTCTCCTGCTTCTTTAGCCGAAGGCAGAGCGAAGCCTGGTTATACAGACACTCCTCTTCCCCTACGGCCGCCAACCAACGGTGTTGCCCATACACCACCGCAGCCTAAATCTTGCTGCACCATCGAGGCCTCAGAGACTAAGCACAGTAGAGCGGCCCATCCGGGACCAACGGACTGCCCATGTCACCGCGGCCCCTCTTTGTTTCACCGTGGGTGACGAAGCCACGGCTTCTGACTCACAGCGCCACGTCAAGGCGGAAACCGTGCGGGGGCACCATCATCTGCCTCCCACTTATTATGTCAGATCGTTACTCAATATTGTATCTCTATTACAAAGGACTACGCAATAACATTAACGAAAATAATTTGTTACACCAGGACAACCCAAGAAAATAAATTGTATAAGCTTAGGATATATAACCAACAGCTTACTCGATGGAAACCCTGCTTGGGTCCCAAGGAGGGTTTACGTGTGTGGTATTAAACGTCGCAGGGATATTGTCATATCTTGCTAGACCTGCTTACCAAACTAATATACTCGTATGTCTTTTTTATAACGATCTCTAGTTTATGATCTGCGTTTCATAAATAAATTTTGTCGTATTACTGCATTAAGTCGTTGCGAAACGCCTTATGATGCGACTAATTATAAACCCGATGTTCACGCATCAGAACCTTCATGGTTCCCAGCAGGTTAAATATGTAATTTATAACGTACACCGCATAATATCATAGCGATAACGCACTATGATTCAACTAATCAGAAACCCGATGATCACGCATCAGAATATACATGGTTCTTAGTAGGTTAAATATCTATTTTATAACACACACCGCATAATATCATAGTGAAAACGCACTATGATTCAACTAATCAAAAACTCGATGTTCACGCATCAGAACATACATGATTCTCAGTAGGGTTAAATATCTACTTTATTACACACCGCATAACATCGTAGCGAAAACGCACTATTATTCAGCTAATTAGAAACTCGATGTTCACGCATCAGAACATACATGGTTCTTAGTAGGTAGAACATCTATTGTATAACGCACACCGCATAATATCAACCCTATGTTCAAGCATCTTAACCTACATTGTTCTCAGTAGGCTAAATATCTGTTTTATAATACACCACATAACATCGTAGCAAAAACGCACTGTTATTCAACTAATCAGAAATTCGATGTTCACGCATCAGAACATACATGGTTCCCAGTAGGTAGAACATCTATTTTATAACGCACACCGCATAATATCATAGCGAAAACGCACCAGGTTCAACTAATCAGAAACCCGATGAACCATCAGAACCTACGTGGTTCCCAGTGGGTTAAAATCTTTTTTATTACGTACGATCGTGTCATAGCGAAAATGAACTATGATTTGATTTATCAGAAATCCAATGTTCTCGCAACAGAACCTACATGGTTCCCAGAAAGTAATTATTTTTAAAGTGCGTTTTCGGTATGTATGTCATGATGTTGTCATCATGACGTAAGTATATACTTACCGATAACGCACTATGATTTGATTTATGAGAAACGCGATTATATCTCATCAGAACTGATAGGGTCTTCTATAGGTTAATTTATTTATATTTTACACCGATCTTTGTTTCTATCCTAGATAAGAAACCTAATGTCTTATTCATAACATATGTACACAACATCATTCACGCCAATCTAACACAACGTTATATTGCAGCTTAACCCTTACAGCTCTGGTTTACTCATGGATTGTGTATTTAAGCTAACCAGTGCAGATTTCAATAGTTACCGCCCGCGAAATGAACTTTTTGACACTTAAATAAAAATCTATCAAATTTAGATATTTTGAAATGTTTTAATAACCAAGTAACAAATCTACATCATCTTAATTCTATCTTATTAAAATTGTTATTCTTTGTTGTCCCCAGTCGATGCAATACTACAATATGCCGTCATTGCCGCCGGCGGTCGACCGCGCCCTCAAGCCGCGCCACTCCAGTCATAGCATAGGCCATATAAATCACTTTCTTGGTCAGGTAAGCCTTATTCCATTGCTGTACTTTGATACACTGCTCTCAGACTCTACACTGAACGTAATAGTTCATAAGGTGATGATTACGAAATTCACCAGGCCGGTGTGGAACATGATAAAAGTAGGCATGGGACGAAGTTTTATCCTCGCCCATGAAACATAGAGAAATATTTACAGAACATCATAAGACAGGCGTAATGTCGGGCAATGAAAAAGGAGTATTGCAGATGTGTTAATGTTAATATAGGGTATAGGGTATACAAGGTATGGTATGAGTATATCAGAGGCAGCATAAAATGAGTACTAGCATATATAAAGTATCAAGAGGTATAGGCATGGGCCCGAGGGTGATGATCAGGGATGAAAATTAAATAACAAAAAAGCGCTGAGTATCAATGTGGAGTGGAAGACAGCAAATAAGGTATGGATGGACTGCGTGAAGAAGAATATGTGTGCGAAAGCCGTGTACAGTGAGTTTACGAGCAGCAGAACATAGTGGATGAAACATTACGTTTCGATCGCGATTATAAGGACAGGTATTAAAAGAAGTCGCAACTTCTCTTAAGTAGTTAGTCAGTTTGATTTTGAATTTTCCGTCACAGAGGTGCATATCCCTCTCGAGAGAAGCTGTCTTCGAGATGCTTAGGTTAATATGGTTAAATTTATGATCCGTTTTCCAGGGTGGATTGCGAGTTTACCACGACGATATGAAAGCCGATGTTTTGCAGTATCTTGACTTGGATCTACATACTTCCAAGCCGGCAGCACAAAAGGTAAGTTTTAACCTTTAATATTACGACTAAATTCAACACTGTATTATATATTGTAATCACGCCTTTTTATCCCCGAAAGAGTAAGCAGGGATGTCTAATTGTCTAAACACACAGGTTTCGTCAGATATGTTTTGGTGCCATTTAATAAGAACGAGCCAATTACCACTTCCCGGGAAGAATGCCAGTTTCTGGACTGCCACTGGAAACTTGTTTGTCTGAAACAGCGATACCTTTGCTACATAAAATAAATATAACATACCATCTCTAATCTAAATTTAATAAACAGGTTTTGTGGTTAAAGGATATGTAAAAAAGGCAAATAATTTATATCTAACATATTATATTCGTAGAACGCTAAAAAAGTTAATAAAATCTACTGTAAAATGAAGCTAGAACAGTTTTTTGCTGTCGGGTGTGAAAAAATTGTATGAAACGCGTGTATTGTATTGCTTCAGAGTCGCAACTTTTGATATATTACCCGCTATGGTACGAAGTAAATTTGAGTTTGCTATTTGGGCGATGTATGCGATGTGGTACACTCAAGGTGAATTTTTGAATGTGAAAAATCCAATATTTTCACTTTGAAAACTATCGCGAGTTTTATACATATTAGGAACCGACTAGGTCTCGCGTTATTACCGGTTCCTAACAAGTTAATCCAATATTTTGCTTATATTTTAATAACTATTGTTCCAATCGCACTCAAACAAACATGAAACGATCGGGAATCGCGGCCGGCGTGTATTGATGCGAGGAGACACTGAAAAATTTTGAATTTAATGGTATTATTACAATGTCATATGTACTAGCAATACCCACATTCGACTTGCACTTAATTTGGCGCATTTCAGAGTGGCGGCTAATATTTTATCGTGGGTTCCGTGTTTCAAATGCAGTCTTGTGATTGAGCTTCGCCTTATACAGTTTAAGAATCATATAGTGGTTAAACGCCTTTGATTTTTGCGTAAAGGCTGACGCTGCAAGATACTGGACACAATGCCTAGGGTTGTCAGTTTTTCGTGATGTGAATATATACAATTTGTAATTATGTCTTAGACCAATAAAGAAAGTATTAACAATTTGGTATATTATAAACTATTGAATCAATATATTAAAGCAAATGTGTTTGCCATGTTAGAGTTCAAAAAGGATGTAATTTTTGGAATCAGGAACCCAAAAAACCTTGAAAGTGACACCCGCATTACTTTATTATAAATAAAGTAAGTATCCGCGATCTTGGATTTCAAAAAGGATGTTATTTTTGTCTATCGCCCTTCAAAGTTGTCACCCATATCATTATTACAATTCTAGACAACCTGAGTAACACCTTCATCTTAATCGACAGTTAACATTAGGTGACATAGTAGACAAAGACAAACATATCTACATTTAAAAAAACGAATAATAGTACAATATTTGTTTTTTTTTGTCTGGTACATCTCGCTAGTGCGCGCCGCTCCCACATCTTATCCCTGAAACCCCGCACGATTCTAGACGCCTTCGTTTAACGACTGTATGGATAGTTAGGTTGTATCAGTATGTTGTTATTTTGCGTGCACGTCTTTGCAAGCTACCTAGTCTCAACGGTGTGTTCACGGGAACAACCGTTCCTGGGATCAAACCGTTCCTGGCTATCTCATCATCAAGAGGTTTGATTGGGGTATACATGAGCTAGCTTATCAATTACAAAAAATGAAATGTACTTAAACATTCGCGCCTAATCAACATTAATTTTCGTTTTCAGCCTCAAGAGCTGCCTCGCAAGAAGTTGGACATATCCCATGGAAAGTCCTTGTCCGCCGTAGATGCGGACTCCGCATACAAAACCGTCGATTTCCTAAAGACTGAGGCTTTTAACATCACGCGACAGGACGCAGAGGCCTCTAGAAGCAACCAGCATTAAGTACCTATACATAATTATAAATGAAACAATTGGATGATCAGGAATAAGGTATTTTGCGTCGGTACTGGTACGAAATTGTCCTAGGAAATTCAGTCTGAGAAACTTCGTGGTTTTCTCTTTTGAAGTCGACACGTATGCTTTAACGCTACGCTGTATTATGCTTGCGTAGTAGACGAAGAAACACTAGTTTTCGAGGCGCAATCAGTTTTTGAAGCGCATGAGATAGGAAAAATAACTCTGGATTGAAGTCATTGTAAGTCATGTCATTGATAGTCACTTATGACACTATATTATCACACTATATGACTTACGACTTAACGCTATAGACATAAAGCTCAACTACTGTCATATTTCATATTACAGATATTTGTGATATAAGCACGAATATTTGCGATAACGTTTACAAAAAAAGTTCAAACTGTGTACAAAGTAACAATAGTTTATCTCTTACAATTAAGTATCTCCAGATTTTACTGGATAATGTAGAGCGCTTCTCAATAGTTCACGCTCCCAGGACACCGCCACGAAACCGTAGCAGCAAAACTACTGTATAAAAAATAATTTCTACTGTAGCTGTTGAAAAGTATTCAAAGTATGAAAAGTTTACTTACAGGTGGGTGTTGTCAGTTTAGTAAATTTATTGTTTAAACAAGTTTTGCAATTTTGTATATATAAGTATAACATCGCTCTATACAATAGTAATAAAATTTTAATTAATAATGAATTTAGGAGTCTAAGGCCCCGTTTCAGAATGTCCTAATAAAGTTTCGGGTTGCTATGCAACACATAAAATAACTGAATGATAAAAATGACAGTTAATATGCAGCGCGTTTCAAGCTTTAACTGATGGATAGGCTAAATCGATGACTGTGAAACGCAAAGATAGTGTTTTATTTATTAAATGTGTTCTGGGTAGTAAAACCGGAACTTACTCGAACATTCTGAAACAGGCCCTAAGGGCCCGTTTTAGATTGTCCTAATAAAGCTTTGGGTTGCTATGCAACACATAAAATAACTGAATCATAAAAATGACAGTCAACATGCAGCGCGTTCCAAGCTTTAACCGATGGATAGGCTAAACTGATGACTGTGAAACGCAAAGATAAGTGTTTTATTTATTAGATATGATCTGGGTAGTAAAACCGGAACTTACTCGAACATTCTGAAACAGGCCCTAAATCGACATAAAATCAATTTAATTAAACAATCGGCATGCCAAGCGATGGTATAACGAACGTAAAGTCGTAAACGGTGTAAATTGTACATAGTTAAAATCGCGTGGGAAAGACAGATTCATAATGAAATTTATTCGTTGAAACTGAAGCAAAGTCTCACATCAACCATTCGTGGCGGAACTGTACAGCAATTTCACTGCTTTCACAGTGGAGATGTGAACAAGGCGCTAAGTAAACAATACGATTACGAAGTGTTCGTATTACGGGCACTGTCATCAATGATATGACAGTATTTTGCTCATAGTAATAGTTTTATACAGATATGTGTAAAATATAAGATAAGTTTATATGCATTTCGTTACATGTGACGTCAATTATACTGTGAAGCACCGATACAGTCCAGTTAAGCGATTATGTACTCAAACATTGATTGATGGTAATGAATTAAATGACAAAAATAGTTTCGGTTTACTGACTTCCTTTAACACCCGTACGCTTGAATTGCAGTTGTAAAATTTTGAGTAAAGTAGGTTTGTTTGACCCTTACATAAAGTTTTTTTTTTACGAAACAAGTGCCTGATTCTAAGCGGTCTAACCTCTGCCTGTAACAGATGCATTTTGTCACAAGTGACGAATTGCACTGCGCCCATCACAATGAGACAAACAGTTGTTAAGTCTCATGTGCCTGTAATTTTTCTGGCTCTCAAGGACTACTGCCGGCACACACTTTTAGATGCTTGGCGACAGATTTTCTTTTTGAGGGTGGTGGCTAGTCTGGTGAGCAATCGCATAATTCCCATACGGTGCAACTCAAGCCGACGGTGCGTATCAAACCATGGACTTGCGATACTGCAGTCCATAGCCGTTATAGCTCGGCCATCCTTGCTTTAAAAAATAACAATTCATAGTAATATAAATTTATTGTTATCTTGTGAATATATTCACAGTCGATCCTCAGCTGTCTGGCTAGTAATTTTTAAACGCTTAAGGAACTAAATAAAAAACGTCAGTTAGGAAGCCAAGGAATTTTTTTTTTGTTAAATTTAGTACCCGGACGGTTGGTCAATTTGAAATTGGAAATTTTGTCGTCATATTCGGGTTTCAATTATGTCCACTTCATGGGTTTGCAGGTCATTGTTTCCATTAGTAGGGTCAGGTAGTGCCCAGCTTTGTCAAAACACGCTATCAAACAGACATTTTTACTAATAAAATTATATAATAACTGTACAGAGATGTTACTTTATAATTGATGTTATAAGTACATTTAAAATTGTTCTGTCTGTATAGGCAAAATGAACATCCAATTTATATTGCCCTAGTGTGCACTAGATGAGACGAACATATTGTCAAATTGAATAATATACTTATTAAAAATAACTTAGAATAATAATTCTCAGAGACCAGTTAGAATTACGCCAATGAATTGTTAAAGCAGTGTTACGCAATAAGTACAAAATTGCAATGTATTCATAGTTATCTTAACACTTTTATGTATAATAAATATAATTAATAATAGTATTAATACAAAAAAAAACTACAAAGTAATTTATACTCATCCTGAAAAGAGGTTTTCGAAATGAGGTATACAACTAACAAAAGTTGGTTGACTAATATTTATGACACTGCCGTAAATTTTAAGCATTATGAATACATGTTTAACATTCCCACATGTTTGAGAATGGACGTTTTACGTTGTGCATTTGACTCATCGACCATTATTAGTACAAATTAAAAATTTTGGTATGCAATTGATTTCGTCAATTAATCGTAATAAACATGTCTTAAAACACGTTCTGAGTGTTCAGTTATATAATATTTACTTTTTATTAAGTAGCCTTGTGTGTAAATATTGACTTGCAATGTGCTTGTATAATACAGTATTTTGAAAACATTTTGTGTGGCGCACATAAACTAGCGGAAATAAATTCAAGATGGCCGCCTTATTCATGGCGCACACAGATCCAATCGGCACCTTATCCACATCGCCGTAACTGTATAGATCTTCATACTACAACGCACTGCAATGCACACCGTACACGTATCGCTACGATTCGGGACAAGGTCTAGCAATTAGTCGTGAGAATTAGCGAAGCGACTTTTATACGGTGCCGAGGCGATACATGTTGGTTGACCTTTAAATGGAAGTGAAACTAAGTTAGATCTATTACTTATCTGTCACTATCATTAGCCTTCCTAATTATATATTTTAATGTTTGTTATGTATTTTAACGCGACAGTTTTCTTTGTGGGTGCAAACAGTGCAAACTTTATCGCTTTGGATAATGAATTCTTTTAATTTAATAATGTACTGTTTTCTTATTGATTGTACGTACAATCAAATATGTATCAATCGATGATTAATAATTATTCTTTACTATTTTAGTGTATCGTGTATAGCATATTATTTAAATTATATATAAATATGTGTTATGTTACCACTACTACTTAATATGTTGATGTCATGTTCAGTATTCTGAGAAGTGAAGTTGTCGTAAATTATAATTTATAAAGATAAAAACACCAATCCAGTTATTAACATAGAAAAATATAAATCAGACTAGTAGGCTATGATGCTATACCAACTCGTCGTTATGATATTCTAATAATTGCGCCGGGTAAAGTACGATAAAAAAAACCTTTATCTCAATGGCGATTATGTATCTTGACGTTGATTACATTCGTAATCAATTTAACCTCAAATTTGGTTCATGATTAACAATTAAAATGTCATAAATAGTTACGACGCAATATGAAAAAAATATAATTATTGCTGAAGGCTTGTTTAATGCAATTATAAATTTTAACGGAACTATGCATCATGCATCCGGCTGATCGCAAGTCAAGGTGACGTCATTTTGATGTTAAATTTAGTCGCTGATGGTCGAAAAATTTATAGTCCATTTCGAGCTTCAATCATGTTCAGTGCACGAGTTTGGTTTGGAGTCAATGTTTCCGTTGTAGTACGAGTTCGCTTGGTGACAAGCGTTGTCGAAATGACGATTTCAATCAGATATGTTTACTAACAAAATAAGATAATAGCCATACCGGTCTTGAACTTTGTGTGGCGGGACATACCCACCAATAATGTCGTCAGAAACATAATAGTGAATTTATAAAATAGAAGCGTTCCTTTGCCGTGGTACCATTAGATAGTTCCTTTGATGGTACCACGGCAAATTTAATTTGCCGTGGTACCATTGACTCAATGGTACTACGAAAATGCTGATTTCTATTAACCGTGGTACCATTGAATCGTTAGACTAAAAAATCCGTTGGCTTTGCTTAATTCAACGGAAGCAAGATCAATAAAGAACAATTTATATGTTAATTTTTTTTACTATGATATTGATGACAATTGGAAAAGTGACTATTAATTTATGATTCGGTTGAAAATAATCTTAAAAAATATAAACAAATAGGTTTTAGATGTGACAGCTGTCAAAGTGACAGTATATGTCAGATAGATAGGTGTGATATGTGACAGGTGTCAAAGTGACAGTTGGTTCGTATTTTATGTACTCAATTGCTTTTCGTTTTCATAACATCTGTCCCGCGATCTCATAGAGATCTACATTTCAGATGACAGCTGTCAAATTAAAATAGGGTTTATCTCGGAAACTATTGACCCTAGACCACTAGTTTCTTAACAGATATGATAGATCTCAGAGAGATCTTCCTTTCGAATGGCAGCTGTCAAATTAAAATAGGGTTTATCTTGGAAACTATTGACTACATCAATAGTTTCTTTGCAAAAGTGATAGATCTGATAGAGATCTACATTTCAGATGACAGCTGTCAAATTAAAATAGGGTTTATCTCGGAAACTATTGACCCTAGACCACTAGTTTCTTAACAGATATGATAGATCTCAGAGAGATCTTCCTTTCGAATGGCAGCTGTCAAATTAAAATAGGGTTTATCTTGGAAACTATTGACTCTACATCAATAGTTTCTTTGCAAAAGTGATAGATCTGATAGAGATCTACATTTCAGATGACAGCTGTCAAAATATAATATATATATAATACGTTTTTGATAGGCTTTAATGCTTGAAAAACATGTATTTCAAGTTTTGCTTTACTAGGATTCCACTTACACTAGTATATGTACACGCTTATTTATGTCTTACAACTTAATAAAGATACTTAACAATTGAAAAAAAATTGACAAATTAAAAATAATATATGCACAAAACAATTTTGAATGTTAATCTGGAACCAATGAGGAAATTATTACTACGTACATAATTGGTTTATTCATTGAAAGTTTCATCATTCGCTTACCTATCAACAACCGAAAATAAATTGTTTTGATATTGTGGTCCACATAAATCTCTTTAAGTGACATATTTAGCAGTCATAACTTTCGAGATAAACCCTATTTTAATTTGACAGCTGTCATCTGAAATGTAGATCTCTACCAGATCTATCACTTTTGCAAAGAAACTAGTGGTCTAGGGTCAATAGTTTCCGAAATAAAAATTATTTTAATTTGACAGCTGTCATCTGAAATGTAGATCACTATCAGATCTATCACTTTTGCAAAGAAACTATTGATGTAGAGTCAATAGTTTCCAAGATAAACCTTATTTTAATTTGACAGATGCCATTCGAAAGGAAGATCTCTCTGAGATCTATCATATCTGTTAAGAAACTAGTGGTCTAGGATCAATAGTTTCCGAGATAAACCCTATTTTAATTTGACAGCTGTCATCTGAAATGTAGATCTCTATCAGATCTATCACTTTTGCAAAGAAACTAGTGGTCTAGGGTCAAAAGTTACCGAGATAAACCCTATTTTAATTTGACAGCTGTCATCTGAAATATAGATCTCTATCAGATCTATCACTTTTGCAAAGAAACTAGTGGTCTAGGGTCAATAGTTTCCGAGATAAATCTTATTTTAATTTGACAGCTGTCATCTGAAGTAAAGATCTCTATGAGATCGCGGGACAGATGTTATGAAAACGAAAAGCAATTGAGTACATAAAATACGAACCAACTGTCACTTTGACACCTGTCACAAATCACACCTATCTATCTGACATATACTGTCACTTTGACAGCTGTCACATCTAAAACCTATTTGTTTATATTTTTTAAGATTATTTTCAACCGAATCATAAATTAATAGTCACTTTTCCAATTGTTATCAAAATCAGAATAAAAAAAATTAACATATAAATTGTTCTTTATTGATCTTGCTTCCGTTGAATTAAGCAAAGCCAACGGATTTTTTAGTCTAACGATTCAATGGTACCACGGTTAATAGAAATCAGCATTTTCGTAGTACCATTGAGTCAATGGTACCACGGCAAATTAAATTTGCCGTGGTACCATCAAAGGAACTATCTAATGGTACCACGGCAAAGGAACGAATAGAAGTACTTTTATTTGGGTCAATCCACCACAAGTTTCAAAATTAGGTTTACCGAAGGGTTGTAAGAAATACTATGTTCAGATATAGTGCTAGGATAGTTAGTATCTGGCAATACCTCGTAGAATACGCCGTTTATAACTAAGTATGTGCTGGAGATTTTTGCATTATTTTGGATAAAAAAGCATAATAAATTGTTATTTCTTATTTTTTGTCTGTTATAATTCTTGTTATATTAATATTGAAATATAACAAAAAATTTAAATTATTAATATATAATTACTAAAGATACAAATGGCAATTAAAAACAAAAAGAAGTCTGACATACTCTCTCGCGCACGCGAAACTACCTTGGATACTGTTACTCTCACATCTAAACTAAATACTATACATACACGAATAATCATGTCTGCCTTTGTAATCTTAGCTTAAAGCATAATAAGACCTAAGAAAATTAGGGCTATGTGATTTTAGAATAAACAGTACTGCTGACATTCAATCACGTGCGGTCCACGCCATCGGCGAATTGTAATTGTAATCACGAGAATACTCGTGATTGTTCACAGGTTTTTTATTCTGTTAGTTAATAAACACTTTCATAGATTTCCATAGTTTTTTCACCATGCATATTATTTTATGTGATTTATAAATTAAAATTAATAATCTCTTAATACACCTGGAATTATGGGTATACCACACTTACAGTACTCTTCGACTAGATTTATGTGTTTTAAAATATAAGTCATATTTGCAAGGACATCTTTGTAATTGGTTTTATGGGTAGTTTAATGCTCAATTCAAGCTCAAGTTTCTTTTGGACATCTTTTGCGTCTAAGTATTGTTCCTATTTAAGTATCACCAGTCCAGATTTTACAAACTTAGGACTTACTTATAATTTTTGTTCTTACTTGTACAGTCGCGGTCAGAAAATGTTTACCACCATAAGGATTACAATTGCATGCACACATTTAGGTTACAAGTTCTAAATTATGTTTGAAAAAGTCTATTTCATATATTATGTTTTTTCTAATGACATGACAATCGCTCTATAGATGGACTGACTACTATCAAGGTTTGATATAGGTATAGGAAACCTTCTTTGAAAAAACAGGCCGAGTCTCACTCTCAAACAAAAGTTTCCGTTCTCCGACCACCATGCAATATTAATCGCGAAATGTTGAGTTCTCGTGATATAGCACTTATGCTATGTCCATCTTCAAAGAGAAATATTATTTCAGCCCTTTGCTCCAAGGTTAAACTTGCCATTTTATTTCGTTATGAAAAAATCTTTTGTAAAAATTTTCTCTTGTCCAAACAACGTTCAAACAATAATTTCTGATAAATGTCATTTCAACAAATAAAGAAATGAGTTTCATCATCAAAAAGTGATTAATAATTATTGTCTTTGTTATGCGTCATTTTGCACAATAACTTTTGAAAGGTAATAAGTAACTTGATATGGCATCTTAGACTTTAGAGCGAAAAGTGTGACATAGAATCTAATTTCAAAACTGATAAACATTTTCAGACCGCGACCATACTACCGTAGGAATACTTTATGACAAAAACATTTTAATAAAAAACACATTAGTAGTTTTATCGTTTTTTACGTCACCTTTATGTTGAAACAATCGTGTTTTTAATTCCAGAAGCTGAAGTAAGATAAGTGTTTGGTCGATGTAACTTATTGTTACTTTTCTTCGTGTGTCAGTCATTATTAGAGTGTCAGGTTACTCTATGTAGTTTTCTGATTATAATTGATGTTTGTATATAGAATTTTAGATTGCGTATCAGTTTGTCCGTTCTTTTTCAGTTTATTTTTAAATTCGTAACTCTAACTACATTTTCCTCTTCTATTATATACTTAACCTCAACACAGATTATATATTTAATTCTAACTTTATAAAAGGTAATTTTGAACTGCACAGTACGAAATGACGTTTATTAAAGTTTAACTAAGGTACGTATTTAAGGGCGAATTTCAGCTATCTAAGGTCTTCCTATACGTCGATTATTTTAAACTCTGATCAACAAAATATGACAGGCCTTTGTCACCCTATATGACCAAGCAGAATAGCAATTGCGAAGAAAAAACCTAAACCAAGATTAATAATGAATTCGTTAAGTTGGGGAGTATAGCTTCATATTCTAAAAACAAACATAGGCATTTTGCTACAGCTAATTAAATATACAGCTGATATGTTGTATAATATGTCTACGGTTGCTGTCATATGTCATTACAGCCAAACGAAGGAGTTTTACCTTTTTCCTCGACAGAAATGCAACAAATTAAAAACTCGGTTTCGCATTCTATGATAGTAAAAGATATTATATACTATACTTTATGGTAAATTATCCGCGTTTTAATTAAACCCTTGATTACTTCAGTAACTGTTTTCAGTAAACGGCTTTGAGAATCTGCCATCTAGATTCCACGTAGTTCACGGAATTTTCAACTAAATTATAAAAAGGTACAAAAACTTAAGACAACGCAGTGGTAAACAATTAATCTCAAATCGGGTATCGCCCCACATACTATTCACTCCGCGTGGGGGAAAGATCACGTATTAATTCGCATGTGACATAGCTTGTGCTAAAAGGCCGTATGCGCCAAAATAGTAATTATAGTTAAAATAAAAACTATAGCAAATTTTCAAAAGCCAAATTACAACATTGTAGTATGTGTTAAGACTCAGCTATACACATATTTAAGAAGCTTAAATCGATCTAGGCTGTAAAATGCAAATGTCTGTTTTTTAAGAGCAGTTTTTGATATCTTTTTCTCGGTTATGAAAGTTAACCAATCATGTAAAGCTATTATCAAAATGAAGGTCATTAACATGGTAAACGAAATACGTAAAAATCATATCCGAATGTTTAGTAATTGCTGCGGAAAATTGAGATCTCTGACGCCATTATTTTCAATTCGTCGACTTACAAGGTGTGAAATGAAACGTAAAATTTTTTCTTGGTGCGTTTAACTCATTTTAGTTAAATCGACAAAGTTGAGTTCGTGAAAGACGTTTATATATTTAGTATAAGCCATAATTTTACGGCACTAAGCGAATTTCAAATAATTTTATTCAGAGAAAAAGTATATAGAAAGTCTCGCAAGCCTCCTCTAACCCCCAAATCTTTAAATAACTGCGGTTTTACTAATGATATAACAATCTCGATATTCTACTGCAACGATGTCTTACGATAGTTACTGAAATTCGCTTCATTTTTGATGTTTATAATGTATTTACAAATGTACGAGTAATTACGTATAATAAGACTCTTTACTACCTATGTCTAGAGTACCCAACATATTGTAGTTCGGAACCTGTTCGGTTCAGAACATATCCCTCTTAGATTCCTTTAACAACTAAGATACTAATATTGTTCCTTAATATAAGCTCATTATTAACGCACAAAATTATTATAGATCGATTTATAAATGTATATTTGAGTGTTATTAAAATTGTATTAATGTAAGTGAAAATCATTTGGGTAGTAGGTTACAAAGTAGTCTGTTAGCAAAATGCACAATAAATATGTACAATGATAATATCTTTAGTTAATATTTTAAGTATGTATTATTCATGTATCTTGTATAGTTAATAATGTTACAATTAAGTTCATATGTTATCTATTTATTTCTGTTTCAATAGGATATATGTTGTCAAATTTCACGAATAGCACCAATTCGAATAGGGTCCGCTGACCCTACAGCACAAAATTATTTTATTGGTGCCATACATTGAAAATCAATAGTAAGTGTTATGCATTACATGACAGGTGAATAGTTTTCTTCTTTGGATGACATTCAGCATGAAATACACTTGAAGAGTAATGATAATGCTTAAAAGTTTTTTTTACGATTCGGCGTTATAAATACATAGAAAATATTGGCTAGAAATATTTTTTATGACAAAACAACGTTTGCCGGGTCAGCTAGTTTTGTTTAATAAAATGTGTACAGTAAGAGAGGAAACGTGTTGGGGGGGATGTTGGTCAACGTCTATTTGAATGCTTCGCCAATTTGCAAGCGCACACTATATTTTGTATCCTACAGTATTCAAAGTTCAATAGAATGGCGCAGTTTTAACTCTGTTCAATTCCATAGCAACAACTTGCTCCCTCGTTACAGACACACTGATGTGTATGGATGTGTCATATTTTTGGGTTGACTCTGTATTAATAATAGTATGTGTTTTATTTCTTAAAGCTCACTTATAAAATTATGGATTTCTTTTAGAATGTTGGACATATTTGTATATTATATAGTTACGTATAAATGATTATTTTAATTTATATTAGTCTTGTTTACATTTAAAAAAATAATTAATTGTATTATTATAAATGTACACGGTATTATTATGTTATTTTAAGGCCATACTCGTAAGTAGAAAGTATTTTATGCTTGTCATGAAAAATGCAAATAAAATATGTGATTTATTCACTTTAAATAAACATTTAAATGCATTCTTGTTTTTATTTTAACATATTCCGTTACTTATACATTATAAAAGTTAAATAATATATACCGATTACACGACGCATATCATTTAAGATTTGATGATCTTAACAGTTTTTTTAGCGTGTAAAATATAATTATAATACCAAGATTAGGACATCGTCTAGATTGTCCCCATGCGGAAGGATTCCTGGAGCGCTTACCTGAAATACTGAAGTAACCTTGACCTTTACCTAAAATTTACTTTTGGGCAAACTATGCTCTGAATCACGCACCGAAAGCCAATCTAGTCGAGATATCTGTATAAAACTTGTTCCGGCTGATCACTGACCCATGGTTTCAACAGTGAGTCACAAATTCAGTGGGGATGGGGATGCGAATATTTTATCTGTTAAAATTTGCACTAGTACAGCCGCAAGCCTCGACACTGCGCGTGGAATTGGTAATAGGTGACGGTTCCAGACAGTGTCCATACAAGTGACGTCTCATACCAGAGAACGGTCCAGACACCACAGTATTAGAATGCACAGTCTTTTTTTTATGATATTGTGACGAAACAAGCATAAAGCCCTGATGTTTAGAAATAACAGATGCTTTTTGTCAGTGACAAACTTCACTGCGCCCGTCACCCTGAGAGATACAGTTGTTAGGTCTCATGTGACTAAATTTTACTTGCTCTCAAGGACTTCTGCCGGAATACAATGTTGGGTGCATGTCGACAGATGCTGTGAGGGTGGTGGCTAGGCCAGGCGAGCACTCGCAATATAGTCTTCAACAACCATGTGGTGCAGCTCAAGCTGACGATGGGGATCGAACCATGGACCTGCGGCACGGCAGTCCATAGCTATTAACCGCTCGGCTACCACTACTTCAACACTTCACCCTCACACTCGGGTGCAGTGTCATGGGCACAGATGCAGTTAGTCGTGACTTGTGACTAAAAAGCGCTATGGTCTTATTTAGTACATAAATATATGTAAAAACTCTATGTTTATAAATATAAAAACGTTCTTTTCTTAATCGTAAGTGCACTAATGGCCCGTTCAGAATGTCCTAATAAAGTTTCGGGTTGCTAACCAACACATAAAATAAGCGAATGACAACAAAAATGACAGTTGACATGCAGCGCGTTTCAAGCTTTAACCGATGGATGGGCTAAATCGATGACTGTGAAACGTAAAGATAGTGTTAACATTCTGAAACAGGCCCTTACTATAATAATTTATTATACTTAGGGCCTGTTTCAGAATGTTCGAGTAAGTTCCGGTTATACTACCCAGACCATATTTATTAAACAAAACACTATCTTTGCGTTTTTTATTAGGACATTCTGAAACGGAGCCTTAGGGCCCGTTTCAGAATGTTCGAGTAAGTTCCGGGTTTACTACCCAGATCATATTTAATAAATAAAACACTATCTTTGCGTTTCACAGTCATCGATTTAGCCTATCCATCGGTTATGTCATGCATGTTAACTGTCATTTTTATGATTCAGTTATTTTATGTGTTGCATATCAACCCGAAACTTTATTAGGACATTCTGAAAAAGGCCCTAAGTATAATTAACTCATAGAGGAGTTTCTCAATACTACATCCTGACTCCTGATACGACGTTATCTGAGACTATTACTAATTCTCAAGCTATAAATCGTCAATTGTAACTGATGGTAGGGTACCATAATTAGGTACGATGCACTTCCATAATTGTTAAAATAGGTATTAACATTAGCCTGTAACTGGCCTGCCCTACTGGCAGCCTGGGCCCTATTACTGAGACTTGGTTGTCCGTCCGTCCGTCCGTCCGTCCGTCTGTCACCAGGCTGTATCTCAAGAACGGTGATAGCTATAGACATTTGAAATTTTCACAGATGATGTATTTCTGTTGCCGCTATAACAACAAATACAAAAAGTTGGCCAAGTGCGAGTCAGACTCGCATGGACGGACGGACGGACAGCGAGGTCTAAGTAATAGGGTCCCGTTTTTATCCTTTGGGTACGGAACCCTGAAATAAGTGCAATTACTTATTTTCTCATAGACGGTGATAAAAATATGCACATGTCCACATCGGGAGCCAACTATTGCTTTCGCTGCGCTTGTGCACCTCGCTACGCTCGTGATTCTACTCTAGAAAACTTCGTTCCGCTCTGGTTTCAAAGAAACACTCTCGCTTAAGGTGCTTATCCACCAAAGATGTGAGCTATTGCTATTTGGTATCCACCAAATGGATCGTTAAAATTGCAAAACATAGAATGAAATTTTGCAATAACTTGACAAATCAAGCAATCTGATTGGTGCATTCCATAGCTTCATCTCAATTCAACCATCTACTATTTTTAATATAATCTTTACAATTACAGCCTAGCTTCGTTGTTGTATTCCTACACATAAGTACGTACTTGTTATAGTTATAGTTAAACGTATGTATTTTTTATTCCTCTATAAGTAAGTACTCCTCAGTCATAATAATCAGTCACTTGTTGTTTCATACAAATAATACTTTGATACTTACTATATTATATAAAATTATATTTAGATACTAATAATAACAAATCTATCCAAACCAGAAACAAACCAGTTTTATGGACATCACTAGGTTTAGGTCTACTACTAGGTAATCATAAATTAACTGCCATACCAGTGCTTATAGTTATGCTCAAGGCTATCATAACAGCAATGGTAATCTCTGTGCATGTAAGTTTTAAGGGTCTGCAAACTGTTGTATTTTGATTTTTATTTTTTTTTGGGCGTTGTTTATTGATGTTTGGGTACTGGCTGACCAGCGCGCTTTCATTGTGGCAGTAATTTCCCATCATGTGGATGTCGCAGTTTGTAAAAAATATGTCCATTCTTGTATAACAAACACTTTATATCGGTAACCATAGCATCACCTGTTTTATTTCCTGTTCTGATGGAATCAAGCAAACATGACTTTTCAAATCTTTGAAGAATGTGTAATCCAAGTGATAGTATAAAATTTAGCCAGACGAGCTCGTGACATGCGATGGATGTAATTATTTGGAGAAAAAATTGAGGATTTGAATAGTTGCTCCAAAGTGCATTCGGCACACTATCCATTGCATCATTGTGTGCCCCTTTTCCAGAATAGTCTATTGTACTTCAATATCTCGTTGCTATGTGAGATTGTGTTAAGTTGGGACAAGTAATCAATTGCGTTTTTGTTAGGCTGACCCATCAGATATGAGTAAGTATTCTCTTTTTGTAATTTTCATTGAGTTTTGAATTGATGAAATCTAAAAGACAAGAAACAAACTCATTGGCTGTCACACCGCCATCACCTTCGTGCCAAACATACAGATGTACTTCCTTATTATTCTTTTGATAAAGCGTGAAATTATGCAACTGCAGCTTTGTCTTATAATATTGAGCAGATACTTGAAGCTTTGGCGATAAAAGCACACCTTGTACATTCACAGTTATTACTAGCACTTCAGATGAAGACATCGGGTTAGCTTCTTCTTTGGCATTGTAAGCTTCTTGCTTCATTTGTTGATGCAACTCATATTCTTCAACTGTTAAATGTTATGCTTACATGCAGTGCACGTAAAAATTGCGGCAGTTGGTGATTTTGCCTCATCTATATTACGGACCTATTCAGTATTTCTGTGACCGCAGCTGTTGTCATACAATTGATATTGTCGCAACAAATATAAAACTTGATGCGATAGTGTATGCGTGATAATGACCCTTGTCTCCTTAAGTAAATAGGGTTAAAAAACTTTGCAAACTGCAGCGGTGGATTATCCTGCAAAGTAAATATAGGTACTCATAGGTAGGTATATCAATTCATTACTGGACTGGACCAGTTATACCAATCCGATAAGTAAGTAGCTACAGTGTAGTTGCATGATAAGTAATTTGTTTCAGTCGTTGCAGTACTTGATTGAATTCATTAGGGGGTGCATAGTATATTTTACCTATTATTGTATTCTTTACACTATTGTACGCTACAAAATGTTCAAATTTTCTTACGTATCGTAAAATGCTGCATCTTTGCCTATGTTTTGAAGTTTTCTGTAAATAGTTCTACAGAAATAAACAAAGATATTGGTATATCCAGTACTGAAGGATCTGGTACTCAAGGTTCCATAACTGGACTACTGTGTCCAACATCAATATTAACTTTTGATTTATAATTACAAAATAATTCCTTGGTGCATAATTATGTTCACAGTATAATGATTAATTGTAATCGAAGGTATTAATTATCAGAAACAATGAGATACAAAAAATAATACTAAATGTAAGTATTTAATATAATTTTTTTTTCTCAAAATATGTTCTAAACTGTAGTTAATTTCATTCATTTATTCATCATATTATATGCAGCACAAAAATATATACTCCAACAAAAACAAAATTGTGTTTACATTGGCATCTAAATGGCGTAGTAAAGTTATTTTAACTTCTTTTTAATTAGTATTCTAAGCAAAGGCTTCTTACATAGCTACCTTTCTACCGATAGATTCTTATTTATTAATTAGACACCAACTTTTATCCGCATTACTAAATAAATTAAACAGTTATTCTATTTTAATTTTTTATGTAGTTATATGCGCGAGAGCCGTAAATACTTATTTAGGTATAGCTGTTACGGCTAGAATCCGAAGCGCGGCTACGTCTAGTTTTAGCCGGTTAGAACTAGGTGTAGCCATTTACTCTTGGTTAAATTTAGGAGTAGCCGATTGTTTTCGGGAAGAACTAGGTCTAGCTGGTATTCCGGCTAGAACTAGGTCCAACCAAACACGAGTGGTTAATATTAGGTTTAGGCAATATCATGCCGACTACAACCAGATCCAGATTAATACACTAGGAACAAATATAATGTGTACATAAACATATAACGTGTATTTATGTTTAAAGACTGGGGATGTTTAAGCATCAATGAATTTTCTGAAGTATCGTATAGTTAGGTACCCCTTTCATGTCACTTACGACACAAGATAAAGCTAGATAATCAAATATCTAAAGTATATCACGTACATGTGTAACGAAACACATAGGGTACCTAGGTGTGTTATGCACGCCGTCACAAACACAAAACCATGCAGACACCTATCAGCATAACTTTATCAGAATACCTTCCCTGTTGGGCCAACACTGTTTTTGTAAGGCAGTAACATAAAAAGGAGTTTGTTTTTATTATTTTGGTGTGCTTATGTAGTGTCGTCAATGATAGATTTGAAATGTAATTATAAAATGTGTAACATGCAGAAATAATTAACAACTAAAATCAATATCAAAGACGCTCTTTGTTTTAGTTGTATCCTCATGAGGATATGGTTGCGTTGTAGCCTTTGCCAAAAAAATATTTCTCCGGTTCATTTTTTTATTTAATTTGTCCATATAATAAAAATCTTAGTATTCTATGTGGCAGATCTCACTGCGTGATTTCTAACCGACCTACTAAATCTCTTTTTGTACTTTGATTTGACTCTAACGTGAAAATCTTACTTTAGTACTTGCCTGCTCCATACTTTAAATATATAAAAGTTTCATTCAATGGTTCACCTCCAATTTAACTACTTAATCTAAGCTGACGTCTCCTACTTAACAAAATGCTTATCTACGAAATGTTAGCTTAATAGGTGAAGTAATTTTCAGCTTACAAATAAGGCTCATATAATTTTTAAAATTGAGACCATTTCCTTTTTCCTGTTGTTAAATACCTAATACAGTACTTTTTCGTATAATGACCTAAAGCTTAATACTGAATCTGAGTTACATTCCTAACTTCAAAAACATAAGACTATCAAACAAAATTTGAGCTTTCATTTGACCCTCTTAATTGGTTAAATTCGTTCTTAACTGACATTTCCTACCTATTTACTACCTACTTGCCAAATTTCAAGCTCAATATGAGTTTCATAAAAACTTTGTGTCCCAACTAGACCCCTTGGTTTAAGCTCTGTTGCAAAATCCGTTTCTAACTGACGCCTCCTAACTATAAACTACCTACTTCCCAAACTTCAGCTTCATATCAAGTCTTCAAAACTTTCGAAATTTCATGTTTAGTCTGTGAGTGACCGGAAAGGTCACGCTCTTTTCCATATATTTATATGGATAGATTAAGACTTTTTAAGACGTTTTCCAATTTTGCCGTAAATAAATACCTTTATACGAGTATATGAAAAGTTGCTGGGTTTTAATTGGCAACCTAAGGCGTCGTTATAGACGTGCCTAATGCACTTTATTAAGTGTTGCACAATATTCATAACATTATACATAAAAATCAATTTTCAGTGGTATTTTACAAAAAAGTTTTCTTGTGTTTCGAACGTTCCTAATATTTTAAACTAAGATGAACGTTAGAAACGATGATGTTAGGTTATATTGAAGCGTTAAAAAGCTAACACTGTAGTTTTAAATAACAGCACGAAAGCTAGGTTTATGCTAAGATATATATATGATAAGTTGAGGCCATATTTTTTTTTTATAACGTATGTTTTGAAGGCGTCAACGCAGGGCTGCGCCGTTTTATACAAGCTGACAATGTATGTGATGTGATTTCTAACCCTGGCTTGGAACTGGATATTTTTTCAAAATGAACTAGTAAGTTCTTTTCAGAATTAGCCATATAATACACTACATTGATCTATTTTTAATATCGCACGTACGATAACATATTCGTAATGGTCCGGTGTTCGTGTTTCTCCTTTTCTCTACATATAATAACATATAGAGTATTTTTGTGTCGACATGGCATGAACTTATAACCTTGGCGATTGATAGTTGTAGCATATCGTAGCTTCGTAGCATCGTAGAGGTCAAAGCTGTTATTCCAACAGCAAGCCAATGTATACTATTTGACATGATTAATCTGCAGTCATTTATATAAGGGATAATAATTGAATGTCCTGATCCTCGGATATACATGTGCGATAGGCAGGTTTAACGGGTGATCCGCACAAATTATTGACCTTTAGTGTCCTCTTGTCCCAATGTGCAGTAACACCCATACCTTTGACTTGACTAGTATAGGATGCTGCACATATAATAGGGGATTTTGGTGATCGTCGTAAAAAAAAATTAGTAAAAATTGTCTACCAAAAAAAATATACTCTAGTGATCATGCCACTCAACTGTGTATATTTTCCATGTGACCACGTTCCAGATTTCAGTAGGTAGAGATCTTAGGTAACGAGCAATAATGGTGACGCATAAAAACATAAGTAATGAGAATTCCTGTACTCTAAAATGGCGAGCCTAATTTCACTCATAAATAACCTCTAAACAGGTCAAATTTGTGACATCTGTCATAGTGACAGATTTACGTGAGATAATCAGGTGTGATTTGTGATAGGTGTCAAAGAAAATATTAATTAAAACATAAATAATGATTAATTACTATTACATACCTACATAAAATATGTTTTTCATAGCTGTGTTTGGTCCATGAACAACTACTGAAAGACGAATAAAAAATATATTAGAATATTGTCTTATTTTATTAGACTTAGCTATTTTTTCAAGCTGAAAAGGGATAAATACATGTGGCATATAATTACCTCATCGAGACATCTTATTATGGATGCAAAGTAAAAAAATAAAGGTAAAAACAATATACTTTGGCATGAAGTGGACACACCGCCAAAGCCATAGACGGTCTCTATTGTAATGATTACCCTATGAACGTAGTGGTTGTATTTTTTTTTTGGGGCAGAATACGAAGAAAATTTTGGATTTATTTATAATTTTCATCTAGGGCGATGATCTCTTGATTCACGCATCGGGCGCCTCTTATGAAGTGTATTGAAAGTGCTCTCTATAAAAACATAGTTTCGTTATATTTAAAATACCAAGTCTGCAAATTTGGTGAAATTTTGCACGCATATTTTATTTATTTGATTAAACTTAAGTTTGCCAATATTTCGGTATATTACTTATTGTAGAGATAGAATAAATAATGTGAATGTGAAAATATAAATTCCCAAACAAAACGATTATTTCATATCACTTTGAATATACTTAATTTAACAGAAAACGTGCATAACAAAAGCATAGATGGGCTGGCATAGGCTCTAGGACATGCATGCAAATTTTTACCAGGTTTGAATAATAGTTAGGTATTTAAAATATAACAAAATAACGTTTGTATGGCAAAAGCTATGAATACAATTCCCTTAACCAGTTCGCTACCGAGACGGCTACATCAGAAGCGAATTTTGGACATATAACTAATTGCTATATGCTAGTACTTGAAGTCCGTATATTAAGAAAAGTGTTATATTGATAAATATTCGTATTTTACCGTTAATATTTATTTATTTATTTCCATACATACATATGTATCTTTACAGGTACACACCCAATACAATAGACTAACTATAAATAACATTATGTGTATACATGTAGGTAATGCGATTTTTGTAAATTAATTGAGATCACATCAAAATAGGTTCACTAAAGCTATAGTATATTAAGATGAAGTGGATATATATATTATTAATTAAATATACTGGCTAGCACTCACGGTGTATTTAATAAATAATCATGACAACTCGGTAGCCGGTATATTTAATTAATAATCATGACAACTCACGTAAGTTTTTATGGATATATATATTCAATAATATAATATATATAGAAATACATTTATATTATACTCACTTAGGTATCTGCGCATATTCTAGTAAACACCACATACATACAACTACAGTGCTACAATCGCGCAGGTATGTCTGGAGCGTTGGTGCCGAGATAATAATGTGCTTGTAATAAGAGATCGACGCATATATTTACAAGAAAGTGTAAATGTAACCATTCGTATTTTACCCAAACGCCTATTCTCTGATGTAATACGAGACAAATATTGGAAAATGATATTTGAAGGCTATTACTATTTGTCTCAATTGCTATACCAGTTTCGTTCGATCCATATTTGAAGACCTAGTCAATGTTCTGATATACGAATATTAATATTATAGAGCTGTATTCGTAGCTATAGTCTGCAGCTGCGCCCGGCAGGTGACAATAACCTTGCAACCTATAACATAGGAATAAAACATGTCTAGTGAATCTACGGCGTTAGAACATTATTCCGACTACCCCTCCGGGTATATACATATGTGATGATGATATAATATTAAAAAAAAATATAATTATTTAAGTAAGTTTTATATTTTTAATGATATGTTTATATAATTACCAAAATTGACGTTATTTATGATGACAATTTAATCCAAGAATAATAACCATAATACACGTATTTATTGTATTCGATTATTGATTTAATTTGATACATTTGATATTTATCGTTTTGAAACAGATGAATATAGTTTAGATTTTAAAAAGAAAATTGTGTACTTTTGTGTAGGTACACGTTGCCGTACGGACAAATATACATATATAGTAAGTTATCGACCGGTATTCTGTACCTATCTACAGCATCTGTACAAAAATTTCAAACTAAATTTATTAGATGGACGTAGAATGGAAGATTCGCAAGTCACGGATCGCGCCATGTATTACCTCTGAAAACTCAAATGAAAAAAACAAACATAAACAAGATCCTTAGGTACTTTTTCAATATGTAGCTTTATGCTAATCATTTAATTAAATACAGATATCTAATGCATTCAATATAAAAAGAAATGTCTTCACAAGGCGTCTTTTCCACCGGGAACATGAACCATCAGATTGACAAACAGCACCATCTAGTGATTTTACTCAAAATTAAGTAAAGTACGATTAAGGAAATATAAACCCCAGTTTTCATAGCCCTCTACATGTTGCTGAAATCACGAGTTTAATAAATCTATGCTGTATGTAGTTCAATGACAATACTTTCTGTTACATATTATCAACTTGTATTATTTTTTTGTCTTGTAGAGAATTTATCAATTTTGAGGCAGATCGAAGATTAGACAATAGCTAAAAGAACGATGTTACGTTTACGTAAAGCCTCAAGAGGTTAAGGAGTCGTTCAAAAGCCCTAAACGTATACGGTAGTCTCAAGAAAAGTGGCAATACCTCTTTACGGGCCATAAAAAGGCTGTTATTGCCGAATAAGCCAGTAAACCTAGTAATTAGCTGAACGTAGGGCCCGGCCGTCCACAACTTTTGTACAATGTTTCACAAGATTTTATTTTGAGAAAAAAAAAAGATTGTAATATAGAATCAACTACACACGTTTATTTATTTATGACTATGACAATTATCTCACCTGATGGTAAGTGATGATACGGTCGACATACCTGGTTATTCAGCGCGTAACACGTTCACTAAATATTATGAATTTTTATGCTTGCTTGCTTTGATGCTTTATCTATTAAGCTACCCCCGGTAGCTTAATAGATAAAGCATCCGGCGCGAAATCGGAAGGACGCGGGTTCAATTCCCGCCCGGGGCAAAACATTTTGTATTCCAATATAAATTTATGATGAATTTACCTTTTAATACATAACTTCTGTAATATTTATCTATTATTATCGATTATTATAGCAAATGGTTACTATTCAAATAAAAAAAAATCATATAATATTTGGCTAATTACGGAATAGAATAGAATATAATTTAATTGCTTAAAATGTGAGTACAATAATGTTGTTAAAAGTAAATCAATTTCATGACATTACTTGCAGAAGTTTTTTATTGCAATCGCGGAAAAGTACATATTATTCTTTCACATCTACATCACTAGTATTTGGATAATACAATTAGTGGTACTAAAGATACTTCTTTCAAAGATTTGTTATAATCAGTCTGTTGGCTAGATTGTGACTCAATATTGTTAATACAAACATATTTACAATTTTTTTCTGTATTTTAGTATGTAATACATCATCACAATTTACTTAAGTATGTACTCTGAAATTTCTTACGTTATTTAAATTTAATGCCCTTAACTATGTCTGTAAATCTATTTTATCTTTTGATGTAAAACACCTATGTTTTTATTATGATTCTGTTAAAACAAAAAGATTTACGGTTACTAATGAAAAAGAAATGATTTTACCAGTACCATTACTTTTAATGAGTTTTAATGAGGGAGGCTTTGTTCAACTGTGAACATCTTTCTTTTGATGATGTGTTGTGATGAACATCACGAGAGAACTTGAATGAACTTAATGCACCAACAGTTAACTTGTTTAGGTAAAATCATCAGAAAAATGAATACAAAACTAGCGTAGAATAAAAAAGATCTAAACATAACATAAATGTAAATGTAATGTGTATATTCCAGTATAATGTTGGGTATGTAATCTTATGGTAATGGTATATTAGAAGCGCGATGTTCCAGGACCTGCGAAGCTGCGTCCGTAGAGCACTGCGCATGAGCCAAAGGGTTTTATGTAACCACGGCCCGATCCGAACCCCAATCCATGGACTAACGTCCGTTAGGAAACTTTACTCATTCATCTTTTCCCTAAAAGCGGGGCGCGGGGTTGCGCTGCGCTACGACGCGCGTTACGTAACCACCACTGGGAGGTAGTGTTGCCTTAACGCAAACGCTCCTCCCCGAATTGACAAATATGTACACAACCGTGAATTTCCCCAATTTTTACTATTATACACTTATTTTAGCTTAGTACTATATATAAAAACTCAAATCATTCCTACAATTTTCGAAGCTTAAGAATTTTTTATATCCGATAACCATTACACATTTTTAGTACAAAAACAATTTACAAAATTACTTAATATTTATAAAAATACTTTTGTAAAATAAAAATATGCTACAAATAATGATAAGTAACAACCATAAGCATCAACACCTTTTCCTACCCCTTCAGGAATATTACTTAAGTGTTATTTTTTATTTATTGTATTGTTGATCCTGTGAGTTATCAACTTCTAAGTGTATGAAAGCATCAACCACAAACATTAGCAATAATATTAATATTTCTCTTCCTTCGTGACGGCTACAGAAATGGTAGGTTATAATAACGAGGGTAGTTGTATGAACGCCACTGCGCGGCGCGCAACAGTAACAGTAGAAGGTTCAAGTAGAGAAGGGATTCCAACGGATGTAGCTGGCAACACCGCGCAGCCTGATGGTTACTTTTCGTTGGACCGCCCCCGAGTAGAGACCTGTGCCTTGCCACGGTCCCAGCCGCGAAGCGCGCGATTTTCAAACTCAGTCTACCGTCTACGAGCTCCCGCGTCTCGCGCCTTTTCACGAACTGTCCGATTTTCTTTGTTTAAAAACTTAGTTTCCTGTTCCCACTCTCATCGCAAGCGGTAAGTTATTCTTCAAAAACTTGTTTAATTGTAAGTTTTGCAGATATTGGCGCCTTCATCAGTTGAGCAAGCTCCTTATTATATAACATATTTTGACAATAAACTTTCATAATTTCCAAAGATTATGTTGTAATTAAGCTGTGCGCTGACGTGGTATAACTTTGTGATTTTAATAAGAATTACAATGAGAGATAATCGGAACTCTGTGAAAATATTTTATTTATTTTTATTCTAATTTGTATTTACTTTTCGTTATTTAAATCTTAATATACTGCATTGTTAGTGTTAAAAGCGTCTGAAATTTAAAAGCCACTTATTGGAATTGTTGCGTCTATACCAGCAGACACGTAAAACACTTTACCGCCTAGTTGAGGCGTTTATGAGTAACTGACACGCAAACATGACGACGTGTTTCGCGTCACGCGCCTTTTTAACTGTTTCTCGTAAAATAACTGAATGACTTAAATCAGCCAAAGCAATTCTCTTCAATTAGCATATCCGACAATATTACCAAAAATCAAAGGAACAGCAAAATTTCCATGCGTAGTCTCGACTAGCTACGGCGTAGCACATAGCAACTCTGATCTTAGATTTTTATTTTTAAATATTTTTCTTATGTATTTACAATTTAAATATTTGTACATATACGAGTGTTCTGAAATATTTAGTAGATACTATGAACGTGAAATTTTTAATGTTTCCAGTTTGTTGTGTATTTTACTTCTTTTGGAGTGCACGTTTTTGTGAGTTCGTAGCAACTTCGTAACGTTAAAAAACCTTCAATGATGAATGTAGAGAAGTAAAGGGTTACGTTCAAAGGGTGACGTTGCGATAGTAACTACCGCTTTAAACGTTAATTCAGCCAATATACCGGGGCAGGTGTTACTTTTATAAAAATAAACAGGATCTTATATGTATGTTCCGGGCTGAATGCGGTACTGCGCTGACAATTTACATATTTTGTAGTTCCTTTTTATTTTATTGCTTGTTTCGTCAGACTATTTCTTCGTCATGATAACAAAAATGTAAATAAAATTATATTAGTTATTTTCAGTTTACTATAGACATGCAAAAAATAAAGATTGATAAATTCGGAATTGTGCTACAAATTTTCCATTAGTTAGGATATAGTTTGCAAAAGTGTACCTACATAATACGTCTATTTATAGGTCGCTATCATTTTTGCACGCCCTTTCTATGAAGAGGCCGGTTCATGATTAATGCTTCCCAAAGACCCTCGACGTGACTTTGTATTATTATATGAAACGATGAACCTTCCAAAAACTACAGCTATGTTACGAAATAAATGAAACTACGTTCAACGAGTACCAATGAATTCTTGAAAAACCTTTAATTCATGCATCTATACTCTCTTAAGTCAACACATTTTACCTCCGGCGTTTCATTATATAAAACTTTTAGATTAAATGGGATAAACTTTTTTGCATGTCATGGTCACCATTATTGAATAATTATTGCTGCTTTTCTTTACTACTTTAAAATATTCTATTCATGTAAATCCTTCTAGTTAAAATGCAGATTAATTTTGCCACTTAAGAAAGCCACTGGCACCAGACATTTATCTTCATCCGTTCTTGGTACCCAAAACTCGATCTTATCGAGGCACAGTTTTGTAGAATATATTGGTATAAAAAACCCATATCACTCAAACAAAAAAAAAAGATAAATACCATGACATCTTAACTATAATAAATTTAGGATGAATAAATTCGCGGTTTCAGGAAGAACTTGCGATCCGCAAATTCTCCCAAAACCCAAAAGGGCAAACTTTTGATAACGATGTTAAGACTTGGTTAGATTAAGAGTATAATGGTAAAGTAGAACTTTTGAGAAAAATAAGAGTAAAGAACTATATTTTCTCAAGGAGCGAACTATTCTACTATCTCTCCAATCTTAGCGACCGCTTATGGTAAGCTCAATATTTAGACCTCACGGTTGTTCTAACAATCCAGTCAAATATTGTTTATATCTAACCGATATTTGTTTCGGGATTCGATTTTCGGGTTGGACATGTGTTATTAGTTGTTCCTGCAAGAAATTCTCAGAGCCACTTCAGAGTATGAAACGGTACGCGGTAGATATACAAGCAATAGGTTCGACGCCTATCACATCATCATAATCCTACTTTGATCTCATTTATGGGTAGGATTAGTACAATAACACTTGTACGATTACGATTCGTACTTATTTTAAATATAAGGTAAGTAAATATTTTACATTTTGCAAAGATACTTGGGGCGGAAAATGTTGACTCCTATCATATGGGAACTTACATCGTCTTGTTAAATTAAGGTAATTAAATTAATTAAAAATAGATTCTGATATATAAAAAATAATTTTAAAAAATAAGGAAACTTCGAGCTGCATTAAAAATAAGGGTCCAGAATTGAACAAAATTATTATTTATTGTAAATAAATCACAATTGCGATAGCTACTCGTAAATGTATTATTCATATTTGGCATTAGTCAATATTATAGAAGTAAAAAAAGTAGTTGAATAAGCATTGCAATTCTACGGAGCAATGCTGCCAACTGCTAGTGGGCTGGAGCGTTTGGACTGCCTGTGAGTCTGCTACAATCTATAGGCTATCTAAATGCTTTTATTGTAGTGGCTGTAGTGTTGTATATAGTTCGTAGTATTTTGTTAATTAAAGATATATATTTAAAACAAAAGTAGTAAGTAAAATATTATGAACATTCACATTTCAAATTTAAAATAATACATGTATTTGTTATTAGTTAAAATATTAAAAACTTGGATAATGACGTTTTATGTTAACTATACATCCTTAGAGGGGTATAGAATGCGAACAGATGTTGCAAAATTGGGTTTGCGCGTTCAACCACAAACGATACTTAGCCAACAGCATCTATTCAAGTCTCGTACAGCGTATCTCTCATTCTACATTGTTCTGTAGAGTTGTCTTCAAGTTTATAATATATGTGGACTTTAAACATTCCCTTCAAATAATACTATTGCAAACTTTATAGTTCAGTAATATAATGTTTAATAAAATAAAAATTTGTTAAGGATACAGAAAAATAGATAGGATATCTATCTATTTCTTATCATTGAATGTCTAAATGTAAGAATTAAACTTGAAATAACAGCGGGTTAGTCCGGCTTAGTGAGGATAAAATCGCTCTTAGAAGGTAATTTAATATTATATTATATCATTACGATACCGATGCGTAGAAAGTTCAAATTGTTATTGTTTATAGAGATCCTGAACGCATTTAACTTATTAAATAAAAGTAGCTCTTTGGACAACAGATTTTAATGTAGTTGCTTTACGTTTAGGGAACTGTGGAAGTTATTTTATCAAAATAAGGTATTTGCTGACGTTAAATGTGTTTGACGGTTTTACTATGAAAGTGTTACGCAGGTTAAGTATTTATCAAAAATTATCTGAACCATTATATTACAACCACTTTGGTTCTTTATTCTTTTTTTCCTGTCGTGATGAAACATGGCCCATCTGGCCCGTCGAGGCCCCTTTGGTGTTAAACGGTAACCTCTATGCCTATCAATATATAGCTTGTGGTAGAAATAGGCATACCTACAAGTTATATATTGATAGATGACAGTACTTTACGGGACGAACTCGCACAAAGAGTTCTACAGCTACATTTTTTTACAGCTACATTTTTTTTTTATTTTGTCTGTCTTCCACGGCATCTTGTTTGTTTTTTTCGTTTTGTTTTAGGTAATATTCAAGTGTCAATGATAAACACTTAGGGAAACTTATTACAAGATGTAAAACGAAACGTAAAGAGTTTTTTAAGTTTCCAGCCGAACAACTTTGCGACACTAATCATATAAAGATAAGTTAAAAAAGGCATGCAAGCCAGCAGTGTGTAACACTCGTATCTAATATATTTAATACTAGCTTTCCGGGCGCGTCTCCGCCCGCGCGCATGTCGGTTATCGCGCAAAAATATTAACCTCTTTTTGCGCAGTTGGATAAAAACTATCCTATGGTTTTTCCCGGGTCTCAAACTATTTCCATACCAAATTTCATTCAAATCGGTCCAGTAGTTTTGGTGTGAAAGCGTAACAGACAGACAGACAGACAGAGTTACTTTCGCATTTATAATATTAGTACTGATTTTTACACTAAAAAGATATATTTTTTTTTTGGTTTATAGTCGTATCCTCGCAAAAAGTAGAATTTTCATTGGGTGCAACTTATCGATTTCATCCTCAAACTAAAAACGCTTCAACTCAACTTACGTCACAGCTTACTTGTTTGAAAATCTATATAAGTCACATTATATTCGAGTCACAGAATTAAAAAGCATTTTCTTTCCTGCCTTTGTTTTTTTAATGCATGATAGGTTAGCCCTTGACCACTATCTCACCTGCTGGTAAGTGATGATGTGGTCGAAAGTGTTGGTCAGGCTAACCTACAGAATTACTGGCTCTCAAGGACAACTGCCGGAACACACCGTTAGGTGCTTGGTGACAGATTTGCTGCTTGAGGGTGGAAGCTAGCCAGGCGAGCATTCGCAAAATCCCCTACCACCATGCTATAACGACTGCCATCCGAAGACAACAACCGGGACCGACGGCCTAACGTGCCCTCCGAAGCACGGAAGCGCTCAGTAGTAATGTTGCAGCGGTCACCCATCCAACTCATGACCGAGGCGGACGTTGCTTAGCTTTGCTGATCGGTTCAGAATGGCTAAGCAAACTTCGCTACGAGCGCTTAAAACGAATAGTTACAACAATTTGTCTGACCCAGTATATGTGGGTGTTGTTCATGGCACGTGCCTACTTTATTTTAATATGCTTCAGCAAAATAGAGAATGAATATATCACGAATACTATATTACATTCATTGCTGAATCTTTATATTGATAAACAGGTAAAAGAGAGAAGAATTCAGACAAATTCTGCAGGAAAACATTGAGTAAATGTCAGATATGACTTATCTGGCTGATTAGGTATGGGCTTGGCCAATGTTTGGCCATCCATCAGAGGCTGATGTGAGCATCCATTTTATTAGAGGAATTTATTTAGGCAAACCGAGAGCCAGAGCTCATACATCAGAATTTTAATGTCTGAATACATTTTATATATGGAAGCTTTTATCGATACCATCTCTTTGTGTTATTTTTCTGAATGCAGAGAAAAAAAATTCTAGGTTTTCATCCATTGTCAAAGGTTTACTTACTGTGATATGATTAAGACAGATTATTCTAATATTTGTTACTAGTTTTTTCTTACATATGTTCCAGGTTGAAGGAAAAGCTACGTAATGAACAAATAAGATGGTATGTTGAATTTCCACGTTGCAATACAAGTAATATGAAAAATCTATTTTTATTAAATAAGAGATTACTAACGTATATAAATCGGATAAATCCGGATTATAGTTTGTCGATAACATCCGTCCAGCAGGTAATGTTTTTCTACAAAATACGTTTCTTCCCCCAAATCTTTCTAAAACTCGTACTGATAGGAGCTCAAGTACATCCGTTTTAGATGCTCCTATTGTACAAAAAAACATTGATTCCTCATGTTCCTTTCGCCTAAGATATTGTACTGTTATAACCAAAAAATGTTTCCATCTTTAAGTCTGAATAAGCTATCTATGAATTTCCAATGACCCATAATTCGTGGTAATGATTAATGTCGTTTTTTTCGGAATAGGTATTGCGTTTTTCATCGACTGTTCTAGAAACAAAACGTAGCAAGCGTAAAATTGTCACAGTAATACTAATTGCTTTATTAATTAACATATTCCGGCTCTCGGCAACATTGTTCCTGATGTTTTCTAATGCAATGCAAAATGCAAATTTATCACCGCCTTTTGCATTGCATTTGCAATATAACATTAATTTATGAAATCGTCCTTCAGCCAAGTTTAAGGCATATATTTTAAAAACTTCTTCAACTATTTTCTGCGCCCTAAACGGTTGGCCCATGGATTATTTAAACTGTCTACCTTCGTAATTTATTTATAGAAGTATGTATGTTATGTGTCATACGTCACTATGATTAAAAAAGGCAAACGTCAAAAGTACCTTTAACGTTAATCCTAAGAAACACATCTTCTGCTGCGTTAATGAAAGCTTTCTCATAGTAGGTGCAAAATTATTTTTTGAAAGTTATTAGATTAAAATAATATATTTTTTATTTAAATCTAATAACATTATTTTATTAAATAGATGTGTTTAGCAGTTTTCTAATGAAAGAGAAGACTTACGTTTAATTTTTATCAAACAAATATTGAAGTCATTATGTTAGAACCTTCCTGGTTCATTATTTATTTCTAATTTTGATTGTAGTCGACGGCATCTTGTCTGTGGTTTTCGTTTTGTCTTAGGTATTTTTGAAGTGTCAACAATAAAAACACGGAAACTTGTTACAAGATGTGAAACAAAACGTAAAAAGTTTGTTAAGTTTAATCCAAATTCTTCACGACATTAATCAAAGAAAGTTTTTTCCCAGAAAGTTTTAACAGATGCAAGCCAAACTCTGTGTGAACTACTCGTAATATTTGATTATTCGTGAACTTCCACGAGTGGAGTGGGTGATATTTTTCAACACTTTCCCTGATTACCGGTGATATCATTTTAAAACAGCTATACACATATCTATATAAACTATATATCTCTCTCGTCAGTTTGTTTGATAACAGTGCGAAAACTAAGGGAACTGTGTTTGTTTCTACAGTTGTACCTCCTAAAATCTCCGTTCATTATCAATAATCGTCCAAAAGGATAAGGACAACTTTTAAATTTCCCGTAAAATAAGTAATCATGCATCATCAACTTTTTCTGCCATTTCTGTACAAAAAAACAGATTCGGCAATCTATGAATAATCAGCCAGACAAAAGTATAATGTTATAAAGTAATATTAATCAAAAAGTTTTGTGGAACAAGAAAATATATAATATATTCTATAGAATTAGTTTTGCCATACAACGGGGTAATGCTGCCAGCCTTTTAGGTACTCTACCCGTGGACAGTGTCCTGAGCTATGTTTTCTACTTATAGTAGTACTATATGATTGCCTCCTGGTAGAATACAGAGCTCACAATTTTTATGTATTACATTTTTAGGTCATAGATATAGTTAAATTATTTATAAATTTTTGTGTTGCTTTTCTTTTTATGTAATGTGAATGTTTATGTCAATTAAAAAATAAAAAGATACAATAAATATAGTGTCTGATTCTGGTAAAAACCCTTGATAAGCGAGAAAATCTCAACAAAACGATATATTTTAACCACAAAAGCGCTTAGAACCAGCGACCATTCAACCTGAGTCTTGTCCTATCAGCTACCCATTGTGAATTCAGACAAAATAAGTAGTTTCTTATTCTATCTGAAGGACTGTGTGTATACTTTGTGTTAGGTATATAATCAAAATGAACGCTCCCGTCGCAAGGAAAAAAATATCTTTGGATCGTCGCAATTCGTAAAGGGTACTTAAGCGGTTACTGCCGATACTTGAACGGTACTTGTACTCATCAGATCTCATATTTTTGACATTTATAGCCCTCAAGCTAATGCTCGTGGTTTCGTCTGTTATGATTATAAATATCCAAAATGTATTTATGCATTCTTCATAATAATTATTAAATGGCTATTTTGTTCACATTGGTTTTCAGTATTTAGGTGTAAACAAGCAACCAACGGAAATTCTAACACATAGACAAACGCAGCTCCGAATTCATGGCATTAGCCGGTACGAGCACTGTGTAATTTTGACTAACTGAGTGCATAAAATACTATTAACACCTTGCGCCAGGCGTTTGTAGCGCAGTAATTACCAGTATGCCGGGGATTTCTAATTATTTTGGAAGGCCATAAACACAATTTTAACTAATGAAGCTTAAAAATGCAATATCAAGAGTCGATAAAAGATATGTGTTATAGGAAGAGAGAGATGTTATTAATATTGAAGAAATGTATTTACAACCTAATTGCAAAACCGTTATCAAACAATGCGCCTTACGTTGTCACATACATATTTTGGTAAGATATGATTAATAAAGTAATAAATAAATTTTAATATTTTTATTTTTGCACATGCTCTGCGTATTTTACATAGCAAAATTACAAATTTACGATATGAAAAATTATACATTTAAAAATTATACATTTAAAAATTATACATTTTTTTATCCCGCACATGAGTATAATTTTCCTCTCGTTAATTTGTAATTTTCTAACAAATCATTTGTTGCATAAGTACGTCAATATACTAAACTTTTGATAAGACTTTTAAACAGTATCTGTGCTGTATCAGCCAGATTATCCACTGTTAAACGGAGCTTCCCCCGTTACGGAGGGCTTCCTTTAATCCTCACGCTTCCTACGTCTTTAAGATAGCAGTTCTTCAGAAGGCACCGCTATTTTAAATTATATAGCTATACATTTATTAACTTAGATTATGTTTTTTCCTCCGCTAGATGTCAAATTTCATAAAAGTCAACCCTGGCAAATTTAAAACACTGCAACATCATTCGATGTCTATGGTGACAAAGATATATCATATCTGATTGTATACAGAGATTAAAGTTATCCTCGTATTAGTTATAATTTAGTTTGGTAAAATCGGCCCTTAGTATTATAACAATATACACGATATCGAAAAAAATCTTGGTATATCACGCATTACGCGATAAGTAAATGAAAAACGCTGCCAAGAAAACCAAAGAAATTATAAATTATGAACTTCCGCTATATAGACGTCAGTAATCCCTTGAACGCCATACTAACCGGAAGGTTGTGAATACACTACCGAACAAAGACATCAAGAAAAGGGAAGGTCATAAAACGACGCAAATTACTTTTTTCAGTTTGTTTTTACATCTTGAATTTGTTCATTCAGGAAAATCGTACTCTACCGTCTTCACATCAGTGGGATATACGTTGATGATTGCAATAGCTTAATATTCCGCTGGTAAATATTGTGTAAAAGAATATCCTTACAATTACTTTGAGGATTATAATTTTGACTTGAAATCTTGCGAAGTACCGATTTTATATTATGATATAAATATACTTATTAGGATTACGTATTATTTTTATTAAATTTATGATGGCTGAAAATGTGAATCAAAATCAACAATTCTTTTCAAGTTTATAAATAAAACTCTTTATCATAAATCACTCGAACTATTTTCGAACGTATCAACATCTTTTAGAGCTATTTTATTCCTCATACACCCTTGAACAGTTTTAAATTAAATTCCTATATATCAGGCAAATCCCAAGTTAAAAACAAAATCTATCCTAATTGATAGTGGAATCCAACCTTCTCGTTTTCCTGTTGACGTGTACCTTTCAAATATCAAAACCCTTCTTTAAATTTCTGGATAAACACATTAGTGTTCTCCCACTACACGAGTACGTTCTTGGTAAACCAGGGATGTGTGAAAACACCTCTTTCACGCCCACATCTTCGGACATAAACTAAAAGTTTCATTAAAACTGAGCTGGAGCATTTGTAAATAGCAAGGCTGGTAGCTGGAGGAGCACGCGTCATTGAGTTTTAATCCAAAACAAGCGAGGTAGCAAAAATAAATTATATTTTTCATATGCCACTGGTGTTGTTACTGAAATATGTATTAATTTTAAAATTGCTAAAGCTGCACAGGGCACATTGCCCTCCCGCAATTTTAAAATGCACTACAATTTTAGTTATGTGCTGCTTTTGTCATTGCTGACACGATGTCGGGTGCAAGTAATCAGCGTAAAGTGTGCTGCGGGCTGTCGGACTACCTCATCTCTTTCGTTGGCAGCACCTGTAAAAATTCAATTTTATTTTTTTGCTCTGTTTTGCAAAATATTCATAGCACTCGGAAGCCGTAGGGATGAAACTGCATTGCACCCTGTCTCTATCTATTGGACGAAGCAATTCTTTAAAAAAAAAAATATGCTATCATGATGGAATAAGCAAGAGCCTCACCTGGTCTTAAGCGGTAACCTCTGCCTTTATAATATATGCTTAATAATAACAGATGCAGTTTGTCAGAAGTGGTAATTCTACTTCCTAATAGAATCTTCAAAAGTTCGAACTTCAATCAATTACCTAGTAGAAGCTCGGATAGTTCGAATGACCCGCAACCGGCACAACCCTGCATGTATGAGACATTATTAATTCACTAGGCACTCGTGATGTTTATTTGGTCTGTCACAGCACACTAGTAGTTAAAAAAAAACTATGCATTCATTATTTATTTCAATCTAATAGCTAACTTATAAATGAAAGCAGCTAAGTGCCGGCTGAACACACGCATATAGTTCAATACCAACACATTGTAGTTGCTGCATATATTTCTCAAAAACTTTGTACTTTTTTATTTCAGCCATTAGCGCAAAACCGAGCAAAACATGGCTGGTTTTGATTACTTGTTTTGCTTTAGAGTTTGTACTATAATGGCATCAAGTTTGACGGTTGTATATTATGTTTTAATGTTAGAACAGAGAAATGTCCCTTTTTGCGAAATAAATTAAAGGCCTTTTATAAATGTAAGTATTTCTATAATTTTGAACTTATAAAATGGACAGTAGAAAGCAAAAATAATACAAAAAAAAACGTAAAATTTTCAGAGTTAACTTTAGAAAACCATTGTCATATAAATAAATAAAAAAATTAAAACAAGTTATTTTTCTAAATAAATGTTCGCGTCTTATTAAATATCAGTACTAATATTATAAATGCGAAAGTAACTCTGTCTGTCTGTCTGTCTGTTACGCTTTCACGCCAAAACTACTGGACCAATTTGAATGAAATTTGGTATGGAAATAGTTTGAGGCCCGGGAAAAAACATAGGATAGTTTTTATCCAACTGCGCAAAAAGAGGTTAATGTTTTTGCGCGATAACCGACATACGCGCGGGCGGAGCCGCGCCCGGAAAGCTAGTCTACTATAAAACTCTTATAAAGATTTATAAAAATCCTATAACATCAAAAAATCACAAGTGCTAATCGGCTATCGTAATTTCAGTCAATGTATTTATATATATAGTATGTTATATATATAGTATATTATATATATATATATATATATTGTATTTATATCATCAGTGATGACGTCACGAAAAGGTAGTCAATCTTTTCGTGGCGTCATCACTGACTTCATACTCAAGCTTGCTCAAATTTGATAATGTCTTGGAAAAACTGTCGTCAGTAAATTTTTTCAGATTACAAACTAAAAAAACAATATATAATTAAACTAATAGTAAAACAACTTACGTAAGTTCACTCGTAGGGGAGCCAGCACTTTACTAAGCACAACGATTCGGCGCATATGCTACCTGCGAAAACTCGGGATACACCGAGAGAATACATGGACACTCAACCGCGTTATGATCAAAACAGTTAAAATATTTTTGAAAATATGTGCGGTCACCTGGTTCCCCCGCTTGGTTAAAGGTTAACAATAGTCATGCAGTGATTTTTTTTGTTTTAGACCAAGGACCATCCATTTTTAGTACAATTGGATGTCTAATAAATAGCAAAAAAGTATGAAGCTCTAAATTTAAAAAGAACAATTTTGTGATTAAATTGCTTTTTAAATCACAACAGTTGGAGATATCAGGTGCTTTATTCATAATTTGACTCCATAATGAGCATCGATTGTAAAACAAGTTATTGTTTTCGTAAAACAAGTTATCGTTTAATTCGATAACTTGTTTTACGAAAAAAATCGTTTGTATTTTTGGTATTATTGGTGAAAGTTATTATTGGTGAATTGAAACTTACGAGAAAGAATTTTAGAAATAAATATGTTTATTTTTTCGTTTACATACATACGTCGAGGGGTCATTACTCCCTCATTTGAGGTTTTAGGTCCAGAACTAAGTATGGCATCGATTGATCTCTACTATATCTAGGCTTATACTGTAACACATTTTTAGAAAGATAATTTATTTAAGAGTTATAAGCCTTGAAACATTTTCGTATAATATTTTTAAAATAACTTTCAACAGAATTATATTTTTAAAAAAATGTAACGATACAAGCATATATAATGAAGAGATCTATAGATACCATATCTACTTATGGACCTAAAACCTCAAATAAGGGAGTAATAACCCTTCGACGTTTGTATGGATACGTGAGCGTCCAGTTCACCCTTAACGATGTTTTATAATTGGAGCTGAACGTGTAAATAGCTAGGCGTCAATAAGGAATCGATAAAAAAAAATATTTCAACCGGTTTGTAAAAAATCGAAAGAGGTTTTTAATTTGATGCATTTAATATGTTTTTTACTCCATAATGAGCATCGTTTGTAAAACAAGTTATTGTTTTCGTAAAACAAGTTATTGTTTTACAAACGATAACTTGTTTTACGAAAACAATAAACAAACGTCGAAGGGTTATTACTCCCTTATTTGAGGTTTTAGGTCCATAAGTAGATATGGTATCTATAGATATCTTCATTATATATGCTTGTATCGTTACATTTTTTTTTAAATATAATTCTGTTGAAAGTTATTTTAAAAATATTATACGAAAATGTTTCAAGGCTTATAACTCTTAAATAAATTATCTTTCTAAAAATGTGTTACAGTATAAGCCTAGATATAGTAGAGATCAATCGATGCCATACTTAGTTCTGGACCTAAAACCTCAAATAAGGGAGTATTCCTCGACGTATGTATGGAAACGAAAATATAAACATAATTATTTCAAAAAATCTTTCTCGTAAGTTTCAATTTACCAAAACAGTCAAGTTAGGGATCGAATACCTCGATCTGAGTTTCGAGCATAACAGATGCCCATCATCAGGGCGGGTCGGCGAACTGGTGGGCACTATCGATCGCTTTCGTTGATTGAAAAGAAATGATCTTTCATACACATAGTAGGTAAGGTAAAATTATATAGTAATTAAGGTAGTTCTCGAGTTAAAAATCTGTTTTCTACAAAGTAGGTACCTATTGTATGTTATACCGAGTTACACACAACACATTTTTAGATTTGGAATAAATTATTATTAATATTGCAAATCGTACACAAAGTTATAAATTCACAATTCATTAATAGTTCTATATCATGATAACTACATAATCTGAAATTGTGCGCAGCTAACGTTGCTAAACAGAAACAATCATCCTTTAGACGGAGTTATGTGGAGATTTTATTCTTAAACACTATTTTCGACACCCTACACATTATCACTGCTTACAACTTTCAGACTTAACAATAGGTGATATCTACAGATCTAAAGTTAATTTAGCAAATATAGCCACCATCTATGTACAATGATGCAATTCCCAATATGACAGTAGGTACCTACCCAACCGAAGCAGTAGTTATAATAAGGACAGGAAATTGCTCTTAGCAAATATTGACAGCAATAAACGTAAAGGAGAGTTAGTGATATTAGAGGATTGGACACTGAGCAACGTGCAGCCCAATGGGTAGTACAATTTGTACCTAATAGGAAAGGTCTTGTAAGCTTCGCTTATATACAAAAGTTATTTCGATCGAGAACCTTTTTTTACTATTATTGCGCCCGCCATGAACCGCGTCGGTTGGTCGCATTTCTCAAAGATGCTGCTTTTTTTTGTAATATGTATAAACGTATAATAGCTAAATATATAGAATTTTGAGTTGGGCTACAAGGGAGACAGATGTTAGAAAACGTGTGTGTGCAAAGTAGAAGTGCGGTATCGGAGCAGAATAACAACATAACAACATAGTTATATATAAACGAAGCAAGCCACCAAAGGCATGGACGAACTGCGTCAACAAGGATACATACTTACAAAAGTTGTGTCAGGTTTTAGATTAGCAAAGACAAATAAAAGACCTCCTTAGATAATTGTGTGCGATTGTTTAATAAAGTTTCCAAAGATATTATAATGCTCACAGAAGGAAAAATCAAGTAGCAATAACATTTTGATTATGTAATACAGATTGTAATTATTGAAACCACAAAAATGCTTAAATAATTCAACCTCTGCAAAACCTGTCATCTAAGTATTAAAAAAAACATTATAATAATGTTATATGTACTACACTTAGTAATTGATATAATACTCTCTTTTACTCCTATATTTAACGATTTGTTACTACATTGTACATTGTAACAAATCGTTAAATATAGGTTACAAATCGTTAGAAGTATCTTGCCCGTTCTTTTCGCAGTGGCAGGCGTGGAATATTATTTTAGTTAAAATAATATTTAGGCCCCACTTAGCGTGGTATAACGGCAGAAAGAAGTAAAAGATAAGTAAAATAATTTGATAGTTATTATAACTGTAATATCTTATTTATCAACTATCTAAACATTAACAGTTAAATTAAAATATGACGTTTTGTTTTATTTCAATTTTGTTTTTGTATTCAGTGTTTATGACAAATTTGGAGCATCAAACGGCTTTTATTTTAAATGTATTATTTATATTTATAATTAACTTTGAAATTTGACAATAAGTTAATGAGTAGAAATGAATATCTCATATTAATAAAATTTGGAAACAGACTAAATCAGCCGGAATAATTGGGATATTGGGTTTTACAGACGTTAATTTAGTGACGAAAATGGTACCAATAGGAAAAAGGATTTGTTTGTGCAATCATTTACTATTATAGGCCACTTTGGTCTCAGTTCTCACTGAATGGCTCGTACTAGTATGATACGAATAACACAACTATATTAAAGCTACCAATAAAAACAACGCTACCTACGTTGTTTAGAATTAATGGAAATTGTGGTTTTGCAATAACAGAAGTAAGTAACCTCATTGATAAGGTAATTTCTTTCGGACCTTGAACAAAATGATATCGCAATCTTAATACACGTTAAATTGTACGATTAGTTTCGCTTATTTTCATGAAGCATTTATGTTTGAATAAACGATATTAATTGACTAAGCGTGGGTCAATACTATGAGATTCCAGCGTGTGTATGTTCGACCGAATATAAATTTGGAATTGGTGATCTGACACTCATGTATTGGTTGAGACTTGGTTCGTTCAGGAATTGCGTTGATCGTTCAAGACAAATTGCAGTCGAACTCTTGTCCCTCTTTATATATATATAATATATATAAAGAGGGGTTAATTCCATCAAGAGTTCGACTGCAATTTGTCTTGAACGATCAATATATATATATATATATATTGTATTGTATATAGTATGGTGGACCAGCCACTTTTACTGAGGTCTCTTTGGAACAAACCTTAAGTAAAGTAAAAAGGCCATTAGCGCGTGAGACTATCTAGCAGTAGATTTTTTTGTTTTAGACAAAGTTCATCCAGGGAAGTACCACCACAATACCTATTTCTACCGCTGAGCGTTAAGTACTGTGTTCCAGTTTAAAGGGTATGGGTGCCGGTGAAATTACAGTGAGACTTAACAACTTTATATCTCAGCGTGATGGGCGCAGTGCAGTTCACACATTGCACTTTGTTGTGGTGGCTACCACAGCAAAGTGCGAGCAGAAGAACGAAGAGAGCTCATCGTGCCATATACCAACGACACGCCAGAAATATCAATTTAGTGTTGTCAAGGTCAAAGGTTCAATGACCTTGAGAATAAGTTCAATATGTTTCATAGTTACTACCTATTTTATATCATCTGAGGGAATTTAGGCAAAGAAGTAGGAACATTAAATAGTGAAGTCGTTGTTGAAAATATTGGCTCATTGTGAGAACTTAGATCGGGACGTACTACTATTAGGTATAAGGGTTTCACATTATAATATACCATCATGATATACCAATGCCGGGACCATACTATTTAGTGTCATAATATTTTAATTGCATTATTATTTTGAATTCGCACAAGCAAAGTTGTCGGACGGAGTTGGTGTCCCTTCGTAGTAAAATCTTGCAAGTAACTACTAAAATAAATAAATTTTCAAGCAGATGCGGTTCCCGTATATACGCAGAATAGGACCACGGATAGCGTGATAATATATATGATATATCATATATATATATATATATATATATATATATATATATATATATATATATATATGATACCGTGTGAAAATTGACATTGACAGGCTGATAATATCGAAAATAATAGGATCAGTCACCAGTTGATGGCTATGAATCCGTTGACTCGTTTCACGAATGAATAAAACGTACATATGTATACAGTTGGGAGGACAATTGTACACACCACAGTGGCCTGGAGCCGGTAGCACCGACCGTTTTATTTTCTCGTCACGCAGGCAAAAATTGTTTTGCTTTACCGATTATAAATTTTCTTATTATGATAGACACCATAGTTGTCAACGTTAAATGGGAGAGTTTCATTGATTAGTTCAAGTCTTGATTTCAACTTTTTCCTCGGAATGTAAGTGTGTAATTAATTCACTTTTGTAACAGCTGCTTTTCCACAAATTGTTATTTTGATACAAGATATATAATTTCTTTTCAAAATATGCAATATATAACAATAATCGTAGTATCTTTGTGGTGAAATATGAATTTGAGTAGGTCACAAAAAGTTGGAAAAAACATTTAGATACGAGTAACATATATTTTTGTAAGTTGTTACTTCATTGTTATTTATCATTTATTGTATAACAAAATTTTCAAATCATTCAAAATAGTATTCGAATATAAGTTTAATTGTTTGATAGCAGATTGGCCGAAGGGTCGGGTGACTCCCGCTCCGGCTCGTTTCTGGTGGAAAGGATGGCCATTACTATCCAGCGCGGCAATGCAGCAAGTGTTATGTGTACCTCTGCACCTGGCTTGCTAAGGGGCGGGTTATTCGATTGACTCTACATTATATGTAATGTCTATTAAGTTAATTTAATTATTTAAGGATCAGTTATTATTTGATATGTACTATAATAACAATAATTCTAAAAATAGTGCATGTACCTGAAAACCTACGGGTTTTGTTAAGCGTTACTCATTGTAACTCGATGAAAACTTAAAGGCGATCTATTTTGTTTATTTTCAACTACACTGAAGGTTGTTGTACTCGCACTTACACCTATATTAGACAATTTTCTGAGGCGCAACATCGAACGCGTAGCTTTACAGCTTCTTTAAATTTACATGTAGTTATAATACAGATAATTGACAACTTGGAGTTTTTATCTGTCGATGACTTTAGCTCACTTACCACCTGGTACCATGTGAGTAAAACGTGATTCCTCTTCAAATTCTCGATAAATGTTTTTTCCACTTTATTCAATTGTTTCCTCCGATCCAATGTAGTGTATAATTTTCGCAGCTTCATTCTGAAAAAATTAGATTCTTAAACAAAAGGCACGTTCAACTGTAATCTGCTGAATGCGGAATCAAACGTGCTTGTAAATTACATGGTTCTGAATCTGTAGTAATTATACTTTGCTGTAAATTAATAAAAAGACTAAATTTAATTACAAATTTTTGACGTATGTACGTAAAATATTTAAGAATAATTAAAGTTTAGTTTCCCAAAAAAAGAGTAATTTAGTAATTAAAAAAGATTATATATTGTGGTGGTTAGTAGAAACAAATAACAAACAAAATCTTTCATATTTATTTTTTCATTTTATTTTTCATTTATAAGTATAGAATTGAAGAAATGAATTAGGTTCGTTACTGACGTCTAAAACCACAAGTATTTTAAAGCTGCAGTCCACAAGAATATGCGTCTTTCGCTTCAGTTGAGTTTGGTGGATCTTGGCGCGGAGGCTTAGTAATGTGGTGATTTGTATGCAAGTAGGTATGTTTGTTCTGGAACCCTCCCTAGCGCTCACCCCTCACCCACGAACGCTCCCCTCGCTTTATTGCGCAGAAAAACCAACTGAAATTCTAACTGTATTTTTCTGTGCTGAATTTAATAATTTACTTCGATTCGATATGAATCTAAAAATAATTTTAAAATAACTGTTAATGTGCAAATACTGCGGCAGAGTCACAATTTGACTTCGGTAGTAGGTCAATTTTTGAGTCATTTGGTGTTACGGAACAAATATAAAATAACGGTACCAAGTTTTAGACTAGCAAAGACAAATAAAAGGTCCTTTTTAGGTAATTGTGTGCAGTTTTATAATAAAATTCCCAAACATATTACAATGCTCACAGAAGGAAAATTCAAATTGCACGTGAATAACATTTTGATTAAGAAATCCTACTACACAGTTTGTGATTACTTAAACGACAAAAATGCTTGGAAAATTCCGCCTCCGCCAAGCTATCACATGTCTTCTACGTAATTTAAACAAATATTGTAATAATTGTTTTGTATTGTATATAACACATTGTAAAAAGACGTTTAAAAGAATGGCCCCGAGTTTCTTGCCCGTTCTTCTCGCAGTGGCTCTATAAATTTTTTTGCTGAACGTGGCAGTACAATGTAGAATATTTCAATATTAAAATTTATAATTGACCTCTTATAAGAGCGTCATAGACGCCTAAAAAGAACAAATGATTTTGAATTTGAATTTACGACCGTCGCATCGAGGAATCGGAGCTTACCAGATATTTTTGCAATCTTTTCATAGTTCCTGGTTGATGCTATGATGATATTACAGATAAGGCTCAACGAATAAGCATTGTAATGGAACAGGGTTATTCTACCAGTAAGCTGAGCACACTGAACTGGTAGTGGGTAACAGCATTTGAACTAGTTGTAAGTCTAGTTGTAATTTGTATAAGATAAATTAACTACTAAACACCATAAAAAGTCAACAGATAATTAACTTTAGTTGTCTAACTGACACTATTCAGCATTATTTTTATAACTGACGATTGTTTTTTTCAAATACAAATGTGTTAGTAAGATACGCAAATATCATGAAGACGTTAAGCCATTTATATTTCTTCCACCTGACATGAGTTATATGAGGTGCCTGCGAAACAAGATAATGCTGACTTATCTGAATAACATACATTTATTGTTTTGTTAGCAATAAAAGTACTCTCCCCTCGGGACAAAGTTTTATCATAAGATTAGAGAGTGAGCGCGGTGCGTGCTCTCAGTGCGTGACGTAATATTATTTATGTGTGCACAGATTCGAAAAAACAAGTTTTTGTATCGAAATCAGTGGGAGCTCTTTGTACTTATAGGTACAAGCCACCAGCGAGAAATTATTTATGGGTGGAAATATGTGGTTTTGAAATGAGTGCAGAAAATTTTCTCCTACCCTTATTCTAAGGATATGGAGTCATAATAACACGTATTATCCAACATCATAGAGGAAAATATTATAAAATAACTTTTTTCTAACAAGACTGAAAATATTGAAGAAGGTTTTGGTTCAATTTTATGGTGGACTGCTTAAGTCTTTGGAAATGCTCTTTATGGAACCCGTTATCTTTTGAATAACAAAGGCGTTATGAAAGTCTAACTGCGATGAATGTGCCGCAATACCGCACTCACGTTAACATGATAAATGAAATACTGCTCATTAGGCGCTTTTTCCTCTCAATTGCCTTTTACAGACATCTAACAGGAGGATACGTTCTTATATTTCTAAGGCGGAAACTGTTTTATATATTATTCTTAATCAAAATCAATCTGGGGGAAATAAGAGCTGATGACTATAAGAGAATATCATCTTTTATGTATGCTTGTAGACATTGTAAAGCTTCAGAAGAACCTTTCCGCCAAGAGTATTAGTATGTACAGCCTTTGTTGTTCTAATAAATTGGAAGGGCTTCGTTATCAGTAATAACCTATCCTTTTATTCTTTGTTTTAATAAATTACTTGGAGCTAGAAAAGGTAAAGATCTAATGCTATGTTCTCAGCGTGGCGTTCAAGCTCGTCTATAAAGAAACATAAACTAACATTGACCAGCGGCACCGAGCCGATTCTTCCATGCGAGTACACTTGGAAGGACTCTGTTGGCCATCTCACTTAGTATTGCCACCACGAAGTGTTTTATAGCCAAAAGCTTTCGCTTGACGGCGTTCCGTATTTTTCCCTGTCTAAAAACATGTTTCATATCAGGGTAGTTGATGATCTTAATAGAAATAGCGCTTTTACCTCACAATATCCATTAGGTACGATAATATTAATCAAACTTAACATAAACATATTATATTAAATTAACTATGTAGTGGTTCGCCCTGAACCACGACGCCAGATATACCTACTGATTATTAATGCTTTCATGAACAAAAAAGGACCCGCACACCGAGGTTTCCGCATTAACACGAAATATATTGTTATGTATAGGTATTGACCAAATATATTTGCTGTTTCATAAAGTTAGGAATTCTTAGCGCGAGTCCTACTGGCATTTGGTCGGTGTCACGTGCGGCATACTGAATTTTTCTGAAACGCACTTACAATACAAAAAATAAAAAAGCAGTTAAGGAATCCGAAAATGGAACTCTCAAGGAACATGTTACTATTTAATTTGGGAGACTCTCATTTGCTTCTCGTTGTGGCGTCCGTTAGAAAATTGTGTGTCGCTATCACGAATTCAACTCGTAAAAATTTTCGCTCAATGATTTTTTACGATTATCGCAGTGGCTTAAGACAACAAGAGAGTTTTCAGAGTCTTTAATTGGCATTTCGTGATGAGCACCATGTCGCAGCTCTGTGTATTCGTGACCCTGAGAATTTAGATAAGGACGTGGTCATCTCCATGACGATGCACGTGAAGTTCAGTAGGGAACTGCGGTAACAGAAACCAAATGCAGAACTAATGGTGCATTCGCTGTACAGCCCAGACCTCACACCTTGCGAGTTCTACTAAAATATATATGGTTTCCTAAAATAAAAGCAAACTAAGAGGAACACAATTTAAGAGCCCTGAATTAGCGGTGACTGCATTCTACGAAGCCATTGAAGAGGCCCATGAGGAAGACTGGTTCAACTGCTTTTTGTACCGCATAAAATATAAATTGGGAGGAAATATACTTTGAATCAATCAACGTATCATAAGTCAAATATCTGGTCTCATTTATCAGAACCTAGAATCTTTCAGTATGACCTAAGTGTAAATACACTCAAATTGGTGTATTACCGTTTTGACGACAGAGGTAAAACAAAAAACCGCTGAAAAATAGCAGTTGCCAGTGAGACACGCCTTCATGTATTTAAATTTATTCGTCTAGATATCTGGACTTTCAATATTTAAGCAAACTATATTTGAGGTTTAGTGGTATTATTGTAGCGAGATGAACGGACGGACGGACAATTCAGCCTTGGTAATGAAGTCCAATCAGTCAAGAATAATGAAATCCAAAAAAAAGACACACGATTCTTAAAAACAAAATATTCAATTTAACTGTTTGTGATATGTACCCTATTTGAATTAATTATTTCCTGGTTAGAAACATTCGAGTATTAGTACATCAGCTTACATGGGGACTTAAAAACACAAAATGAATAACTATTACTCTGAAGAATTGCTTACATAGCTATAACTATTTGAAAGTTGAACAAAATACGACGCTGAAATTGCATCAAACGCTTCGCTTCTCTCCTTTGAATTATTTAATCGTTAAATCGATGAAATTGGCATTAAACGAAATGATGTGTTATTATTCGTTTATATGAATTACAGTATTCCACCCTCGGGCTGAAGTAAATGGCATTGCGGTTGTCGATACAATATTCTATACAGTATTATTTTGCTTTATTACAATTAATACGAGTATTTATATTTTTATTTTATGGCCGAGCATTTTTTTTTATGCCTATAGTTTAGCCTTTGACCACTATCTCACCTGATGGTAAGTGATGATGTGGTCGAAGATGTTGTTCAGGTTAACCTAGAATTACGGGCTCTCAAGGACAGCTGTCGGAACACACCGTTAGGTGCTTGGAGACAGATTTTCAACTTCAACTTGAGGGTGGTAGGTCTCTCGGCGGCCAGGCGGGCATTCGCAAAGTGCCCTACCACCATGCTGTAACGACTGTCATCCTAAGACAACAACCGGGACCGACGGCTTAACGTGCCCTCCGAAGCACGGAAACGCTCAGTAGTAATGTCACCAGCGGTCAACCATCCAACTCATGACCGCGGTGGACGTTGCTTAACTTTGCTGATCGATTCAGAATGGTTAAGCAAACTTCGCTACGAGCGCTTCAAAAGGTAGAGTTGGCAGAGCCCCCGGTAGGTGGCCTGACAACATTCCCGAGAGTTGCGGGTAGCCAATGGTTGGAAGTTGCTTGTAGCAGGTGATCTTCCTACGGAGGAGGCCTTTATTAAACAGTGGACGTCGTCTGGCTGATGGTGATGATGTGGAACCGTGCATTTGACCGCAGTTTCTAGTCATGAAATGTGTCCGAGTGGATGACGGTGGAGTATGTTTGCTAAGAGTACACCTTCTTGAAGACTCCTAGATTATATATGTTTATATATATATACGCACGAGAGCCACATCTGCTTTAGAAGATGCATTTTATAACAACACATGAACTGCACAGCACCCGTCACCCTGAGGTACAGTTGTTAAGTCCTATGAGCCTATTAGTTGATTGGTGTTAGATTTTCTACTTGACGGTGATTGGGAAGCCTATTGACGACAATTCGTTAGTGGAGGCTAGACTCCAAGGCCTCGAACATAGACACAAATTTGCCAGCTTATCGCTCTTTTACAGGCGCCACTTCGCAGAAAGTATTTCTTTCATCAGAGAACAAGACGCAAAGGAACAGCGTCGCTATTTCCCGATAGATATTTAAGAAAAATTATTTCCGAGGGGTAATAGCTATAGACTCGTGCTGCAGGTCTATGGTTCGATCCACACCGCCAGTTGAGCTTCCTCGCATGGTAGAAGGGCATTTTGCGAATGCTCGCCTGGCTAGCTACCACCCTCAAGTACAAAATCTGTCGCTAAGCGCCTAACATTGTGTTACGGCAGCAGTCTTTGAGAGCTAGTACAAACAATTACAATCCCATGAGACTTCACTTAGGGTGTTGAGAACTCACTAAGGGTGACAGGCGCAGTGCGATTCGTCACTTGTGACGAAATGCATCTGTTATAGGCTGAAGTTAGTCCGCTTAACACCAGGCGGGCCTCGTACTGGTTTCATCACAATCACATAGAAAAAAATCAATAAATATAATATAGTAAAAAATCTCCAAAACTCGCGTATTATGTGATCTAGTATAAAAGTTACACGAATTAATAATATAAACAAAAAAACATTCTCGCCATTTAGGTATGTTAACGAACAAGAACTGAAAGTCTCAAAAAATACTGGAATAAAACTGTTAATAATACTGTAGCATTAATTTAATTGAAATAACCATATAATCTAGTATATATTTAACTAGGCACTTTAAAGTGTACACTAATTAAAGAAGCGAAACTTTGTTTTAATTAAGTGACATGTTCTAGCTCTAAAGGTGCCGCTCCCGTGCGTTAATAATGTCTCATTACGAAAATTATGATGCTCATGAACGGGTAGTATCTTGAGGAAGCGGCTTCTAAAGTTTTGGCATGTATGACTAAGTTCTTGATGAATCGCTTAAAGTTAAAGCGGACACAGCGTGTAAGTTACCCTCTATTGTATACGCTGAAACTTTAGTTATCCGAGCTGTACCTAATGTAATAAGAAGTTAAATGTGTGCTGTGATTTAATATTGACCCAGGGGTACAGTAGAGTGACTAAAATCGCAGTAAGGGCAGCCAGATATACCAGCAGGCAGTTTACTGGCAATAACTATGGACTGCCGAGCTCTTGAACTTCACCCCAAATGGGTGGGTGATTTTTCTAATACCACTCTAGTAAATGTAACGGCCGCTGTTGAAACACAGCTCATATTTTAGGTAAATCCAGTTTATGATGTGAAATAATGTAATATCATAGACCATAATTTAACTTAAGTACCAGTAAAAGTCAAATAATGGTAAAAAGCAAGTATATTAGCACAAAAATATTTATTGACGTTTGTATTAACTAACCTCGGTTTAAATTTAAGTGTATCATTAATTAAAATAGCTTTATACACATTTCTAATATTCTTTTATGACCGAAAAATTCATAATTACGTAGTACATCGATGTTGTAATTTATAAAAATCGACATTGGACATTGATGATATCTCAATACCGATTACTTCTCAGCAAAAACATAAATAACTTTGAAAGCAATGAAATTACTAATGAAATTATCATTACATTAATTGTTAATAAATAATTATATTTAAAATGAATAGCTCTGCTTCTCAGTATCTTTATAACTCTTGTTTAGGATGCCCACTTGACCCTGTAACGTTCAGTCAACAACAAAGCAATGAATTAATTATTAGAATATAATAATTAGACGATTGTCATTAAATTAACAATGGCCTTACATTGGTGTAATGGACGCTAGGTGAAATATCTACCACGACTTGCATCGTCATAACCAATTTTCGTTTATTGAAGCGCGACTGGTACAGATATATTGCTCTACTGTTACTTCACACACATAAAACAGTACTTCCAGATAAAGATCACTGGATAGAAGGGACGGTTTTGTAATAACTTGCCTTTTCGCTTACCTATATCATCCGGAAAGACAGCGTTTTCACGTTTTATTCTCTGCGGGTTTTCTGTACTCAATTTATAAATGTAGGCGTATATTTTTGAAAAAGCATCACTTTTTGTGTTTACTGACTGTCTGTAGCTTTTAATAAATAATCTTCCGTTTCACGTGGACTACAAAATACATAAATATTTCATGGTGGAGTTTCTTTGGAAAATAATTTTATGTACTGATGAATTTCACATTACCCAAGTACGTATTTTTCCAATATAAACCAAATGGCAAGATTCGTTAATTAGTATATACGTATGTATATACTACCCCATGTTGTGAAAGTAAGGTTTAATGAGTTTATACCTATGAATTTTATTAAACTTTGATATTCATTTACAGGCAAAAATTGGAAATTTTCTTGTACATGGTGTCATCCAAATTATCTGTTTAAAGATGCCTCATTTGTGACAAAGCTTTACCTATCACAATTTATACTGACAACCAAAGAACTACTAGAGCGCTGCAATTCATGAAAATGTAAATAGAACACACGTATTTCAAGCCAGCATTTCAAATGCTTCAAGCAATATACATATTGTGATCCAAAAAAAGAATTTGCGTCGTAAAAAGCCTATTTTTAAATTTCAAAGTAGTAAAGGGAGCTTAGCAGAAGGGTGAGAGATTGGCGGCGGGGGCCAGTCACCGCCCTAATTACACGGCTCATGAACCGGGCCTGCAGTCCGGGACCGGCACCCTGATTATATGTACACCCAACCTCCGTTTTAAGATTCCATCTCAAGCGATATCAGACCTGAGATTTCCAACGAACCTTACGAATTACTCATGCCGCTGATCTTTACGAGTAAATTCATTCTGTGGTACGAATCAGCTCGAAAATTACCCTGTGTGTGCTTGCTTTCAAAAAGAGAGGTACCTTGTGAAGTCTTTCCGCTTATCGGCGTGCGGTTGGAGAAGAACACACATTCCTTTTTCTTCCCCGACGTGGAATGCTTGTCGTTTTGCGAAAAGTCACTGGAGGAGTACATAGCCCTTTGCCTCCGGTGTAGGTACGAAGCTGTTCAGTATGGGGCCCGTACTGTAGAGCTCCACTGAGTGGCCTAGTCGGTTCTTAACTGACTGAGCCGTGTAAGTATAGTCAGTTAATTTGAATAATTTATAGCGAATATTAAAAGACAATGGATATTTTTTTATTATTAATCTTCTTTCCACAATCACCAGGGACCGTGCCATTTTTTAAAATTTATATTTCGATATATATATATATATATATATATATATATATATATATATATATATATGTAGGGTTCACAAAAGAGGATACATTGTTATGTAATCAGGGAACGAAATTATAAGGAGTTTTCCGCTAATTATATGCATATGTACTGTACTGTTCTGTACTGTACTGATTACTGTATCAGCCCGATCGTCCACTGCTGAACACAGCCTCCCATGTAGGGGGTTTTTGCCATAATCCCCACGCTTGGCAGGCGGCTTGGGGATCGCAGTGCAAGATGGCATAGCGCAAAGGCGCTGCTGCCCACCTTCTAGTATTTTTCCCTTAGTCGACTCTTACGACACTCACACGGGAAGAAATGGGGAGGTGCAATTCTAACCCGGCACCCCACGGTGTATGGAGCATAAATACTAATTTAAAATATATATTAAAAGAAAAATTAAGTACCTGCTCACGCGAAATATATTATGCAGTTCAAAAGGATTTATAATCTAATTACCTACCGTACGATGACATCAAACTTTGTTATTTAGTTGCAAGGCAAAACTGCTACAACAGGTTACATTTGTAACTGCTTATTTTTTTCGGCTGTGGTGGAATTTATATAATAACGTACCTACATTCATTTAATCAGACTTTCTAAACCACTACGATTATTGTTATTTTCACGCTTTTACAAAAGTTTACAATTCTAGCCGCAACAATAACAAAACAAAACTGTATTTCCCGCCACAAACATGTGGGTCAACCCTAAAACATTACATAGATTTAGGGTTCCGTAGTAAAAAACGGGACCCTATTACTAAGGCTTGGCTGTCCATCCGTACATTCGTTCGTCCGTCCGTCCATCCGACTTATACAGGCTGTACATTTAATAGTAACAGGTTATTTTTTTGCGGAATACGTGTTAGTATGGCAGTTTGCCTAAAAAATTATAATACTCGTAGTAACAAACAGTTTTAAATAAAAGGGGGCCCCAATACAAGAAGGATTTTTGAATAGATTATTTTTACATTTTTCCGTCTTAAATATGTATATGTTAACCGTTTAAGCATCAAACTTGGTATGGTTATACTCCATTTTTTACGTACAACAACAAATACTGATAAATGGCGGAGGGCAGATCGACTTCCGTTAAGGATCTCGATCATAAATAACATGTTTTGGTACATTCTATCTTAGTATGGAACCCTCATTGTGGTAGTCCAACTTGGACTAGGGTGGTTTTATTTATTTCAACTTAATCTAAGGTGTTGTTACTTCTACGGTCTTTATTATCAACATAAAGCTATGGCAAACTTAGTCATCATGCGTGTGGCGTCGCTATTAACATTTGTTCAAATCAAATATTTACCTACCACTTTGGTACCTGCAGTTATCAAGTTATCAGCTTCCAAATTTTCAGTATCCAAACAAACAAATTTAAACAAAATAAAAAAATAATAATAGAATAACTCAATTTCAAAATTCGGTAAACGCATTCTGATAGTCTCAAATTACGCCAATTTCGCTTTGTCGAAGCTTTGTGTTACAAATACCCCAAAAACGTATTCGTAGAAAATAATGATATTTGCACAGAGTTACTCCATTGGACTACTTTTTTACTATACTGTTATCATTTCAACTTTTTATATCTCGGTAAGGGATTGATTTTATTACTATGTTGACGGTGTGACGTCCCGGCTGATTTTGTGTTACATGTCCTAGGGCTATGCCTCACGGAGGATACATTAAATAAAGTAGAAATGACAATCTCCTGAAAGTAGACTTCATTTTATTTTCTAAATATATAAAGTTGCATTCACAAATTTTTTTGAAATTACTTGCCTCTAGCAGGAATTGAACCCGCCCGAAATATGATGAAAAAAAAATCATATGTTTTGTTAATTGTAATTGAATTTCATGGCCTTCCTTTTATTTTATTAAGATTCTTTGTTATTTAGGTAGAAATTAACCTTATGATTAGCCGTTTCTAACGATATAATATAACATGTCATGCATCTTTTTTAGGGCTCAGAGCTACAAAACAGAACCCTATTACTAAAACTCGTATATACGTCCGACCGACCTTTAAAAGGCGCCATCTTTGGAATGGAAATAGGCAGCCGGTAGCCGGTTGAAATTTGCTCAGAATATAAGTAAACACAACTATTGCCTAAAAATAATATAATAACAAACACTTAAAATAAAGGGGGAGTCCCCATACAAGAAACGTCGTTTTTAAAATGTTTTCTTCTTTTTGCTCTATTGTAAAAACAGTTATATAAACACAAGCGTCAAACTTGGTATGCTTTTAGTCTAATACTCGTATCTATAGTATAACAACAAATACTAAAAAATAGCGAAGTGCAATTGGGACACCAGCTAAGAATCTCGACATGTAGGTATGAAAATTAATTTGAGTGTATTCACTGTTGATACGGAATCCTCGATGTGGAAATGCAACTCACACTTGGCCGATTTTATTTATGTTTACATTTCGAGTGGGTTCAAATGCTGTTTGAGACAGAATATATTTAAAAATCTGCGACTGAAGTCTTCATGTATATTTTCAAAACATTTAAAACTCCATTCACAGGTTTTTAAATATATTCTTTCAGGGTAATGTCTAATCTTCAATATTTGAAGTAATCCTTCTCCGAGTGAGACACCCTGTATAGTAATGAACATGGCTTACAAGGGGCCGTCCATTAATCACGTGATGTTTTATTAGAATTTTTAACCCCCCCTCCCCCAAAAGTTATACTTGGTGAGGTTTAAGACTTACCTCCCCCTCCCCACCCAAAATCACGTGTATTTTTAGTACCTACAAAGAAACTTCATTTTTTTAGAACACTATCTTTAAATACAGGTATAAAATATAATCTAAGTTTATCAGCCTAGGTAACGGTGTACGCATGTATTCGGCGCGGTAGTCGTGGCACGCGGATTTTTGTTCGTAACCTAGCAAGCCTTAAAGCCTGGCAATGGCGAGTCAAGGTCACACTACACTCCTCTTTTCAGTTTAGAAATTGCACCTTCGAACAAAAAATAAACACGTGATATCTTACCGCACCCCCTCCCCCCTTGTGATATTTCAGATTTTTGCTGAACCCCTCCCCCCTCTTTCAAGCCTCACGCGATTAATGGATGTTCCCTAAGGGTGTGATTTCGTGTATTACGGAGGAATGTTTTAGCTTCAGTTATATCACTATCGTAATATCGTCTTTAGTTTCTTATTGTCTGAAGCAGAAACTTATTGACAAAATGTAAATTAAGAACTTGAAATATTTCAATTTAATTAGTAATTGTAGGTTCTATATTTCTAAATATGATTACAAGTACATATACAGTTGCAGCACGAAATATCGGCTAGAAATGCCGAGTCCAGGTGGCCGAGGAGGTTTAGGCATCCGACGCGATATCGGAGGACGCGGGTTCGATTCCCGCCTTGGGCATAAAATTTTGTACTCCAATAATTAGTAAAATTATAGGTTTTATTTACATAAAATATATTTTTTTGTATAATTAGTAATCTACAGCGTCATTGTACCTTTTGAACTATAAAATTTCTTTTTTTAAGTGCATTCAAATTGATAATTATCTTTCTTTTGACAGCTATTAGCAAACCTAAGCGTCAATGACACGTTAAATGGTAAAAACAATAATGAATAGAGATCAAGCTGGCGTTTGTAAAATGTACAGTCCAACTTCCATATTGATTATAGACCACAACAAGCCTTTCTTAATTTAACTTAGATTCGAACTTTTCTACGATCTCAAGTTGAAATGAAGACCGCGACCGCAACTAGCAGCAATTAAACTTTTAACAGAAACTAAAAAAGACTAAGAAGTCAGTCGATGAGAGAACTTATATAGAATGTTTTGCACATAAGTAACATACGAGTAGGAAATCTTTTACTGACGCAGTAAACGAACCTACATCAACAAAATGTACAATGTACATAACGAAATAGATAATTATAAATTATCTCTATGCGACTATATTTTTTTTATATGTAATGTTTATTACGCGAATTTTATGTTTCTATTTACAGGTCATATTTCGAAGGTTATTTAAATTTAAAGAACATCGGTAAGGTAGTTCTTAAGTTACACTTTAATAACTGAAAAAGTATTTGCCAATAATGCGATGACATGGCAAGTCTTGACGATGGTGAAAAGTATGAAATAACCTGTAAAAGTCGGACAATGAAGCTGGGTTCCACAAGTTATATTATAATACTTTCCGGTGTTAAAAGTAGGTTCCGTTTTAACCGCCTTCAGAAAAAGGAGGAGGTTCTCAATTCGTATGTTTTTTTATGTTTGTTACCTCACAACTTTTTTTTTAGAATTAAATATTTACAGGATAAATATCAGTTTCATTTGCAGTAAATACTTATTTTCGTTTAAATACAACAATAAGTTAAAATTCAGTAAATTACATTAAAAGACATATTATGTAATTATCTTTTTTGCAAGCTTTCTTTAGTTAGTACGAAATTCCGAACGTGTTTGTCTTTGAGGGCGGATTCAAATTCGGAACTTCGAAAGTGCTGGTCTTTGTCTCCCTCTCTTTTTAATGGCGGGAAAGAGATAGTGTGATTGTTTAGAATTGTATGATCAACCCAAGGCTGAATAAGAAATTCGCGGCTATCTGAAAAAAATAATTAAAAAGTTATTTGGTCACTCAGTGAGCAAAATCGCATTTTGCTCTCCGATTTCATGCAGGTATTGTAACACTCAAATTTTCGTTACGCTCTGGACTTTATTTTGAAACCTAGCGAGATCAATTCAATCCTAGAATCCTTTGCGAGTACTTCTATTGAAACCTAAGGAAGCGAAGAATTGTAAAAACACGTTTCGCTTGTGATTTAAATATAGAATCTTGATCGTAGCGAGGGTTCCAAAGGTGAGACGCAAAATAATTTTGCTGAAGTGCAAAATATAATTTGTACCACACAACAGACAGGAAAATGATAGGTGCAAGAAAAAAATGCTTAAAAATAGTACACTAAATTAACGTCAACGCTTAGAAAAAAAATACTGTTTTAACATTTTTAAAAGCTAATTATTTTTCTGGAACTTGTATGGAATTTGAATTTAAAAACCTGTTCTTCATTACTAGATCATATTTCCACGCAAATTTCTAATAATAAACATAATCTTTCCGAGCTTGTGAGGTGCAAACATGAATTACCGTGGGTTGGAAGATGATGCTCCTCTTATTTCATAATTTAACTTAAGTTTGCAGAAGATAAATTATTATGATCGAGTAAATTTTTGTGAAATGATTTTCTAAAATTACTTAATATTGAAATAATATTTTTAAGCCGGTGGTGAATTATGTTTATTTAAAATATTAATATATAAAAGCACCACTGTTTTAGCTAAAAGCATCACATGTTTCACAAAACTAAACTTTTAATTGCAGGTAAAAGCAAAGTATGGTCACGGTCGTAATAACAAAACTATGTTATATCAACAAGCCGGAAAAGCCTCGGCTTCGTTCGCGGTTAATGCAACTTGCCATTGAACTAAGCCCCGCCGCTTTTTACCCACTAAGTTGACATTTGTAACTTGCCTTATAATAAAGAGGCTTGCAACTAGCAGGATTCCGTAGACAAATATTATATAATTTGGAGCTTCAGCCTGAACATCGTTTCGCCCGATCCGGTATTTGTCTAGTACAATCGCATTTTGTTACTTTGAGTTCAAATGGGCATGCTGCTTTGTACCGATATAAAACGAGTTTTTTTAGACATGGGACATAGCTAGATCAATTTACCTCCTGTGCTATGCATTTGTAGTCTAGAGGTAGACACAATTAAATCATGCTTATAATAAGACCGTGTTGGGTAGTTTCGCTCATCTGAAATGTTTGTTAAGTGGTGAAGATATTTTTTTATAATTTTTTTTTTCATATATGTAGGGATGCCAGTGTTAATATTTTGAATCTGATAAAGTAGGGGCCATGAACTTTTTCTATACTTTTGTCGGGAAGCTTTATATTTCCTAGAACACGAATGCACTTGTTTAAGAAGATAAAATGTATCGTCTCCACTGTAAACTTTTACAAAATTGTTTCAGCAATCTACAAGAACCTGTTTATATAATTATACCTATACACAAATATTTTTTTATTGTAGCAGTAGCTCGTTAATTAATATCCAGAATATAATTTGTATGTGTAGATTAGTCGTACTTGTTTGTGGATTACTTACAAAAACGTTAGAACATTATTATTTTATGTCCCCTTCTAGATACCCGTCCATAAAGGGAACTGGGGGTAAAATAATAAATTAGCCACCCGACTGTGGTGCGTAATGATAACGTAGTCTAAGAACATTTACGTTTTGGAATTCCTTATGAATCTTCACGAATTCTACATCGTTGATTGAAAATATAAAGTTTTACGTCGGCAATCAGTCAGAAAAACCTTTTACAGTACAGTGTATTAAAGTTAATACTACATTCATAATTGAAAACCTAATATACATTATTTACGCTTTTAGCTTCTGAACTCTCCAAGGTATGCTCAGAAAAAGCTTCGACAAAACGACGTGTATTTCAAACTCCGTACCGAAACGAAGATCCTAGGTATACGGTGTCATGAGAATGGTTATTTATATCGCTTAGTCAGGGCGAAACTGTGGGAGCTCGGGGAGAATATATTAATTTAGTATATACTCGAGATATTTAAACAAACGACGGTACCAAAATATGGAATAGTCGTACAATAATAATATAATAATTTTCATGGAGGGATTTTATTAATATCAGAAGACGTGGTTTTGCATTGTCAACATTAAACACCATAGACACATCTTGTCACAGTGAATAAATCAATACCATATACTCAAATATTTTAACATTAAAATTGAAATTTTGTGATAAACATTGTATTTAAGCATAAACTTATGGGAGTGAGCGTTGACTAGCACTTACAGGTTGATAAATCGCTTGGTTGCCTGGCTTATAATACCTACACAACAATGGACAATGTATTTATACTCGTAGCTACTTAGCATGATTGCTATTGATTGATTTAATTATTAGTCGGAGGTTGCACGTAAAGTTTGGCATCAGTTCAGTCAATGATTGATAGCAAATTGACGTCAGATTGATCGTGTAATGTGTTCTGACTGATGGATGATGAATCAGACGGATAGATTCTTATATCTATTTTTTTAATCCTTACCATATTTACCTTAGTACTTATATCTTTTTGTGTTAAAATAAAAAATATATATATATAATGAAAATCGAAATTGCGTGTTATCTACATCGAGTGTACGTTTGGACTGATGGTCAATCTGATTGAGCGTGTAATAAAATCATATGGCCTTCTAACAATCGGGCATCAGTTTCATTGTGATCAAGGTAACTGACTGAACTGCGACTTATATGTTTTGTAATAACTTTAAATGTGAATGTTTTATTAATGATAAATAGAATTAACATTCGATATCATCATGCTGATTATAGGATGGGATAAATGGATTATAGTTGATGGTAGCGTATCACGCTACCATCAACATATAAAGTCAAAGTCAAAATCATTTATTCAATTTAGGCGTCTACGACGCTCTTATGAAGGTCAATTACAAATTTAAATATTGAAATACTACATTGTACTGCCACGTTCAGCAAACAAAAATTATAGAGCCACTGCGAGAAGAACGGGCAAGAAACTCGGGGCCATTCTTTTAAACGTTTTTTAACTATGTGTTAATTACATACTATATAGTAAAATTATTACAATACTTAATTTACATTACGTAGGTGTTAGGCGCTAGCTTGGCAGAAGCGAACCAGTCCAAGCATTTTTGTCGTTTAAGTAATCACAAACTGTGTAGTAAGATTTCTTTATCAAAATATTCTTCACATGCAACTTGAATTTTCTTTCTGTGAGCGTTGTAATACACTCGAGAGCAATGAATCCGGGTCACTTAAAGAATCCTAAAAATCTCGGAAACTAAAAATGCTAGGTTAATGCAATAAATTGTATTTAATAGACAATGTAATACTCCTTAAATGAAGGTATTAAACCTTCTTAGTTATTGTAAAGTGATATCATAAAAAAATCAAATTTGAAAAAGGGCCACTTTCGAAGATGGAACTACGAAATTACAGCATTTGGTTTTGCTTTTGTTTGTAATCTGTCATTTATGTGGGTACATAAACCATGTTGATAGTGCTCTATATTCATTATTCAAGCTGAAATTATGTCGCTTACGCCTGAAGAATGCACCAGAATACTTACAATGCTGGAAACCGGCCGGAGTCAGCGCGATACAGCCAGGACTGTCGGTGTGTCGCTGTCAACAGTACAAAGAGTTCTCCGACGTTACGAAGAAACTGGTTCTAACCTACGCAGACCAGGAACGGGCAGAACCAGGTATACCACAGCACGAGAAGACCGATACTTGGTGAACACCATGCTTCGAAATCGCTTTCTCACAGGAACTGAACTCACCAATCAGTTTCGACGCCTCGGAGGAAGTAACCCAAGTGCATGGACAGTAAGACGTCGGCTTGCTGAATCTAACTTAAAACCCCTTAGACCTGCAAACGGCCCTAAACTGGAGCGTGGGCATCGTATTTCGAGACTAAGATATGCCCAGAGCCACGTAAATTGGAGTATTGAAGATTGGTCAAAAGTTATGTTCTCCGACGAATCAAAATTTATGCTCTACAAGCACGATGGAACACACAGAGTGTATCGAAGACCAGGGGAAAGATTCAAGCAAGCATGCATCGAAGAAAAAGTAGCCTACGGTGGTGGGTCTGTACTTGTGTGGGCCGGAATTTCTTCTGAAAGTCGCACAGAGCTGGTGATCATAGAAAACGGCTCTTTAACTAGCGTAAGATATGTGGAAGAAATCCTAAATGATCACGTTGGTCCATTTATGGTCAATTTAGGTGAGGATGCTATATTTATGCATGACAATGCCCGACCTCATACAGGTAGGATTGTGAATGACTACCTTCAAGAGATGAACATTACTCGTATGGAGTGGCCAGCGCGCAGCCCGGATATCAACCCGATCGAGCATGCTTGGGACGAGCTAGGCAGATGCGTAAAACAACGAAACCCTCCCCCAATCACGCTTCGTGAGCTCAAAATTGCTCTCACAGAGGAATGGGAGAATATTCCCCAAATCGTATAAGGAACTTGGTGTACAGCATGCCAAACCGCGTAAACGCAGTAATGGAAGCACGAGGAGGCAATACGAAGTATTAAAATTCAAGAAAATCGTAATAAAGTTCAAAAATTTCATGTTTCCTATTTTTGTTTTAAGGAGAGATCAGCAGTTTTTTTCTTTATGTAATTTTGTGTTAATAAAATGTATGGTGACTCATATTTTTTTTACTTTCATTTAAGGAGTTTTACATTGTCTATTAAATACAATTTATTGCATTAACCTATCATTTTTAGTTTCCAAGATTTTTAACATTCTTTAAGTGACCCGGATTCATTGCTCTCGAGTGTATGTTTGGGCAATTTATTATAAAACCGCACACAATTGCCTAAGAAGGACTTTTTATTTGTCTTTGCTAATCTAAAACCTGGCACCGCTATTTTATCTTTATTCCTAGTGTTATAATCGTGATTGTCACTGTTTGATTTAAATTTGCTAAAATTTTTACGAACATACATAATATTTTCAAATATATACAGACTTGGTAAAGTTAAAATATCAATTTCTTTAAAAAGATCTCTCAGGGATTCCCTAGGATCCATTTCATATATGGCTCGAATTGCACGCTTTTGTAAGATAAAGATTGTCTCTATCTCAGCAGCAGCTCCCCACAGCAATATACCATAAGACATAATACTGTGGAAGTACGCGAAATAAACGAGTCTAGCAGTAGCTACGTCTGTTAGCTGTCTTATCTTACGAACTGCATATGCAGCAGAACTAAGTCTTCCAGATAGATCATGTATATGTGGATTCCACTGTAATGTTGAATCCATTTTAATTCCCAGGAAGACTGTCGCATTGTCAAAAGAGAGTTTTTCTAGGCCAAGCTTAATGTTTAGTTCAACATAAGTAACATTTGGTAAAGAAAACTTTAAACATTTGGTCTTTTTTGAATTTAAGAGAAGATTATTAGCCGCGAACCACTTAGAGATCATAGATAACACATTATTTACATGAATAAGTTCACTATGCCTCCTATCTACTTTAAAAATTAGGGCATTTATACATATATTAGTACCACTAGAATTACACCAATACGGAATATCGTGGTGCCAGGTTTTAGATTAGCAAAGTCAAATAAACGATTCCCATTTATAGTATAAACATATATAAAACCTTAAATTATATCTAATGCTATATTCAACAGTCACAATAAAAAAATCAATAGAAAAGTGTCACTTGCATCGGGCTAAATCCAAACTTGGAACACTGCAGATCAAATTGCTCATAGCACAGGTTAAATGCACATTCAGCGATCAGATAATTGGATTTTTCGTTAAACTGTTTCCAATTCCCTGGCAAAATGGAAAAAACCGTGGCATTTAGTGAATCTTGGGTACGTGTGCTGTTCCGATTTTCAAAATGACAATCTTTTTAATGGAGTTTGTGATTGCTTATGTTCTTTTTAATGCTCTTGTGCAGGTGGACTATATTTAGGTATCTACGTATGAATATAATATATAGAAGTGAATGTAAATATAAAGTATAAGTTACTGGTATTCCATTAGGTATTTCATTCTTCATTAGTTTTATTGGATCCCTTTTGTAATCTTCATGAAAATTAAACATATAATCTACAAGAACGCAAGTTGCGCCTTTTCTGATGTGTGTTGGGGTTAGTGGTTGTTCTGCAATTTGAGTATTTTTGTGCAAAGTTGTGCCAGACTAAGACCGGAAATATGGGAAATGTGCACTTATTCTGAAATTTATGTTTTTCAAGTATTGTTGTATTGGTTATAATAGTGGATTAATAATCGTTAAATGTCCGTAAACGTGGACGAGTATTTACAATATATCTACTTCTATATCTCTAGAGAAAATAGTGCCACAAATAGGATAAAAATATTCCGAAAGAAGAAAAAAAAATTACATAATCACTGAGATTTGTTTAAGTTTTGTAACCTTATTTCCTTAGCAGGCGTTAATGCAATTATCACAATGTAAAAATATATAAAGCGTCTAACTACTCATTGAAACAACTTTTTGTGATTTGAGTTTTTATAAGAATTATGAAGAAAGACGTACATACAACGTTATACATGTGCTTAGCGTATTCACAAGAAAAATTTTGTGGTCTTGAATAATTTTGTACTGAATTTATTTATAACCCAATTGTCATATATCTCTATTAACTCACACACAGTATATTCATGATTAATAAAGTATTCGGTCTTGATGGTTAATTTAACTAGTATTTATTAATATTAATATAGTTTTAGCTATATTGAGAAAAGAAACGAACTACAGTAAAAAGAAATGCCTTTCGTAAGTGACATTTAAAAGTCTCCATTTCAGACGGGTAAACTTCATTGGAAATTCAATGGAATGCCGGAAATGACTGGAGAAATCGCGACAGGGCGCCGCTGGTCAACTCGGTGCTTATCGAAAGCGTACTTACCTAGCTGTGTAGTGTATCTACACTTGACTCGACATAAATGTTTACACGAACCTCCGTCGTCGTTATTCCTGTTCCCAAATATAGCGAATTTTTACCTCTAATATCATTTAAACTAACATAAGATCAGACAAAAGATCCAATCCTTTATAGAGATCGCCAAACGTAAATATATCCAAATATGTGTGCTACTCACTGTCAATATCTCAATTGTACGGTTATTAACTATTCTAGCTGTCCTTGATCATAAAGTGTACAGATTACAATCTGTTATTGATAGGGGCTGAGCATATACTTACCCTGCTGTTCTGGTTTATCTTGCGTAACTCTATCAAACGACCATAAAACGTCCCAGAAATGAGAATATTTCGAGGGTTGGAAAAGGCCGTGTCCTCCATAATAATGAAACGAAAATTCTTAGCGTGTTTCCAAGTAATCTGCTGTACAACGTTCTTCAACGGTGTTAATTTAAGTAAGTGGTCGCACAACAGCTCTCATTCTGATAAGTTTTCAGAATTTGAACTGATCGATATTCCTATTGGCATTACGGTTGTCTTTGTGTTGTGGTGTGCTCGTAGTGAATTCTTATGAGAATTGATGACTAAGTATTATTAACATATTGTTGGTTCTTAGGAAGCTACTATTTATTGGTTAGTTTCATACAAAAGTCAGTCTTGTGCGTTTCATTATATAAACTTTATGTTACTTTTATTACCGACAAAAATTATGAGTATTATGAGTACCGGCAAAATATTATTTTAACTTCAAGTGATTGAGGATCATTGATATTGATGTATAAGAATTATAAAAACAAGCATTTTTTTTAAGTTATACAGCTTTTAATTCTTTATCTTTTACTTTTTTCCCAGAATTTGCTGATCAAATATGTATAGTGATCTATGTAACTGATCAAATATAACTAATACAATTATTTCTTGGACGTCATCTTAACGGAAGATTGGATTTATAATTTAAAAGTGACTACCAATAACTATATATACATAGCACAACAGCATAAATATTTTACTATTTTTGTTACTTAATTTGATAATCCAAATACACAGGACATTAAAATCACCCTAAAATCCTAGAAGATATTTTCCGAGGTAATAAATATCCACAACGAGCACAACCATCGCGACTGACAAACCTAATGTTTGCTTTTACGTAGTCTGAAAATGTTTGGTTTGCTTTAGCAAGGTTTGGAACGATTTTCGAGGTAGCGATTTGGATCGTTCTCAAACGGAAATTTGAAAGATTACCTATCGGCGATGGTTGACAGAAACCGGGATGAGCACCTCTCGAATGCGAGTCCAATTTTCGTGTCTATTCTTGTCTGGTTTTCTTAGTATCACATAGAGGCTTTTAAAGTTAAAGTTTTACTCATAAAATGTCAACGCAATTCATATAGCATGATAATCTGCAATTGTGTATTAGCATATCGCGAATACTTGCCTGGCAAGTTACTTCCTCCAACTAGAGAACCTAGTGAAAATGCATCTAAGGTGCTGTGCAGACGACTTAAATAAGGTATATAAGTGGAAATTAGGTAGTTACAATACCTCTTCTTCTCACATCATGCGCCATATGTCTGTTGCTTTTTCTCTTGGTCTTCAATGTCCGCAGGCAAAATATAATCCGTCGTCTGCTCAGCACTAAATGATGTGTCCCAAAATCTGTTCTTACGGGCAAATCCCATTTGAGGTTAAACTTATTTAACCACAACTATAATTTCGAAATCAACTTTAGAGCTGATCAAAAAGGTTAACCTCTCAGCGAAAATAAAGTTTATCATTGAATATTTTTCCAAACACAAAATTATTCCCATATAACTTAATCGCGTGTTCAGTGCATAATATTATAGGTAGGTGGTATTGGGGATGGGGGATGGATATTAGTGATATATTATAAAATAAGAAGAAGATATATACAGGGTTATTGATAATGCTAATAACCCCTTAGGGTTGGTAGGTATATATTATAATATATACCTAACCAACCCTAAGGGGTTATTAGCATTATCAATAATATATATTTATTTCATCTTTATATATATTATATATATATATATATATATATATATATATATATATATATATAAGATTATTCTTGCACCTATTGTTTTTCTCATCGTAGCAAGGTAAAAATTTTGTGTTTCGCTCTATATCAAAGACTTTACGTACCTTTGAAACCATTATTACGCTCAGAACTCAACTTGGAATCCTTGGCTTCCTCAGGTTTCAATACAAATACTCGCGCCCAGTAACAAATTTGCAAACTTGCATAACAAATAACGGTATACTGCAACTGTTCGAATATTACGTTATGTGTCATGAAACTTTAAATAAGTCTTTATAGCCTTGTGGGTTTAACCCGGAAATAATGTTATGATGGATATCAGCTCGCTGGTCAATAGTATGATTGAATTACATATGTATCTAAATCCATCAATATATGTCTGAAATCTTTTACCGTTGACTACACTAAAAAATCTTACTTAAATATTCAGCTGACCATCACCGTAAGCTGGACCACTAACCAAACTTAACCACCAAGACACTTTTATACCAGATAGGTTATTACAAAACTTACAATAATGAAGATTTAACCTCCTCACTGGAAGGAGCATAACATTGCTTTATGTAAACGCCGTGAATAAATAATGAAAACTCATGTAGATGAATACAAATAAGAACATAGTGTATAAACGTATTGCGTATGATAGTCACGTTCTGTTCATAAATATATTACAAGTATAAATAAATGTGTCATTTGACAAAAATTTTTGTAAGTAGTCAGACGCCTGAGGTTTTAGTAATATTCTCTCACAAAAGTTAACGGAAACGTAATCAACAGCCTTTGATGATTTTCAATTATAGAACACTACAAAAAATACCAAGCCTGTGCCAGAATCACTGATACTAGCAGCAATTTTATAATAGCATATTAGCAGCATAATTTGTCGTGTATCCATCTACTACTGCATATAGCATCAAAGTACGATAATTTTGTATCGAATTATTGGTCTCATTATATGGATTGGATGGTTTCATGGTATGGACAGGTCATCGCTAACAATTTTATGCAGTCACAACCGCTAAGGGATAAATTTTTAATGAAGGCTGTACCTACATACTTCTCATTTACAAATTTGTACTTAAATAGAAAACCATATACTTAGTAGTTTTTACACGACTGCCCAAAAAAGGAGATTGATCTTTTCAGGATTCATGTAATGTATTTATGTTTGTGAGTTTCTTTATTCCACCATAACTTCTAACCAGCTTAACATATTTTAATGTAAGAGTCACCTCTATGACGCCAGTGACATTTAGATAAATAAAATAATAACAACCAAACTGGCTAATTGTAGAAGCCATAATATTGTGAGTTAAAAAATTGTTTTATCTTTCCCAAACTCATCGAGTGTGATATCAAAATGAAGGTTTTAAAAAAACTGAGTCCATAAATATATAAAATATACACTTATAATTTCAATGGAACGACAAAGCGTTGAACGAAAATAAATAATTTGCAATGAGATGTTTTTACTTTTTAAATTAATTTATATTTTTTCATAAATTTACAAATTATTGGAATACAAAATGTTTTGCCCCGGGCGGGAATTGAACCCGCGTCCTTCCGATTTCGCGCCGGATGCTTTATCTATTAAGCTACCGGGGGTACGGCTGTGTCGCCGAAATTTCGTACTCCAATCGTATTTCTTAAACCGTCATAGGGGACGGTGCGCGGCCATCAACCAGACTACTAGACTTCATCTGACCGAAAGAAGTGTTTTTTCAAACACTTAACTCTCGGAATGATGTCGCTACCCTTCTATATTACTATATATTATGATTACAAGCACTACCGCGTACTAAGCGAAAATCATAAATTTACAAATTATTGGAATACAAAATGTTAGTTAGCTTAATTAACTAGTTGTTAGCTTAATAGATAAAGCATCCGGCGCGAAATCGGAAGGACGCGGGTTCAATTCCGCCCGGGGCAAAACATTTTGTATTCCAATAATTTGTAAATTTATGATTTTCGCTTAGTACGCGGTAGTGCTTGTAATCATAATATATAGATATATTTTTTCATTTTATTTTCTCCAAAGATGCACTATGAACTATCGTAGTATATATGGAATATTGTAGTACTGAGAGAGAAAAAGATATACTACTTTTTACACCAACGTGTAAAAAGTAGTATATCCTTCTGAATGAATCTGTCTTCGTCTACATAGAGCATGGCACTCATGATTTAAAATCCCTCGCTATGCTCAAGTTTTGGCTCAAATCTCTTGCTTGCTACATAGCTTTAAAACTATTGCTTGAGTAATGCTTTAACATGTTTTTATAAATGTTTTCTACCGATAACGGAAATGTCACTGGTTTGTGTACTTGCTCAGCACGAGTACTGTCCTGAATAAAACGAAGCGACAGTAAAAGACATCGCGACAGTCTCTTTTGTTAAGCCCACTGTTTTAAAGAGGCAGTCGGGCACCAATTAAACTGACATCAGTTCTCTCCAGGGCGGCTTAGACTGACTACGAGTGCGGCAAATGAGCGTCGCGTCTTTCTGTATTACCTAGTCTTTGTGTTATATATTATACTGACACCATTGTGGCATCATTATGATGTCTTTACGAATAGCATATTTAACAAATATATTACATGATGTAGGTTTAGTACACTTATATGATGGAATAAGATAAGACCTGCTGACCAGATTTGTTCATGAATCACGTAGCAGACTTTCAAATTTGACCTCATTTGACGAAATCTGACCTCATAATTATGATGTAATCTGTAACTTTAGGGCCTATAGTATCGCAGGATAAACTTTTGATACCGCTTATAAACGTTCTGTTCGATACAGTTAAATGAACAAACTTGTTATAGTTATACCTGTGAAAGCAACAAGTGTATATTTTATTTTATTTTATATTGTTTGATCACTATTTCACTTGATAATTTAAAAGATGCGATCGACTCTAGACCGCGCTTAACTATAATCATACCTAGAAATTATTTACAGGTTCTATGTGCCAGGATACAGAATCAGGTTTTTTTTACAGATAGAGCAATATACATATTTATTTGTATCAGAAGAAAAGCTGTTTAGTCATAATTGACTTAATAGCGATTTTGTTCCCAAAAAGAAAAAAAAAATTATATCATCGTACCTATAACCCTCTCAACTAAACGGTTAACAAGGGTCTCTGAACAATAATTATTATTAATAATAAAAGATTGACCTTATCGCCATCTACCGAAAATAGTTCCATACTCACTGCTCGTGACGATAAAAAGTGAGGAGAAAAAATAACACTAAAGACTAGTGGCGGCTATGAAAATAATTTTAATGTATAGACTACCTATCTATAGCTTGATACATATACATTACCACGCACACCATCTTATTTTACCTACGTAGATGCGGTATTAATTAAACGATGGGTTTTTGCATATGAAAGAAATACAGTCTCGCTGTATGTCCACGACAGGAGAGGTCTCTAAGCATTCACATTAACTATAGATCTATGACAAATAGCATTTACCCACAAGTCTTTTGTCACCAACCCAGATTAAATGTATAGACATTTATGTCACTTAGAATTTCTCAGGAGAAATGAAATAAAGCCCAAGACGTTGTGATTCCAGACGTTATACTTACGCCAGTTGGCACGTATATCCGTGAGTAGGGATGGCAGAAATGTCTAACATCCATATTTTGCCGGATATATGTTTATCATCTCCTAGTAAAAAGGGCTGAGCGTAGACTTCTAACTACTACTAAAACTTTCTTTATTATTACATCCAAATAACCATCAGATCCCCTAATCGAATCAAGAATTAGGTGATCACAAAAAGACACTACGTTATTCGACTATAGCAAAGCAGCAGACAAACCTTTAAGTTTAGAAAACATCTCTGCCTATTACACCTATATATTGGCTTCTGGGATATAAAGTCGGGATACGGGTAAAAAAATCTTAGGGGATACGTTATTATTATAGCGTAGGTTCAAATAAAACCAAAAATTAGGAAATTATTTTGCGATAACTCGCCTGGCTAGCTGCCATTTTTAAGAGAAAAGCTGTTGCCTTACAGCGTAGATATAGCTGCCGACATTGAGAGCTAACTTTTCTAGGCCTCTCTGGTAACCATTTCCTGCTTAAGCTCTCTAAGCCAATAAATGAGATAGTAGCAAAAGCTAATCTATCAACGATAGTAAAAGTCATTCACGCTATGAACTTAGTTTATTCCATAAAATCATTGTTATTGATTTTGATTAGAACAAGCTAGCTTTTTGTATCAGGAATAAGTTTATAAGCCAAGCCTTAGCCTTATGATGGTTTTTAGAATCCAGCGTAAGATTTTAAAAATACAAGCTAAGTATGGGAACAGTGCGGGTGTTGTATTTAACTAAGAAAAATACAGCACCGGCTTGCGCAAGGGCTGAAGCTCGACACAATCGAAGAAAATCAAAAAGTTTTAAACTGGTTGGGGCAATCAAACAATTACTCCTGGCTGGAATATTATTTATTAATTGTTATATGGGTTCTTTTTTATTTGTTACTTTCTCCCTTTCACAAAAATTCGCAGAAACCAATTGAATCAAATAAATATAATTAACATTTAATGCCGAGAACTTTTCCTTTCAAACTGCGGTTTTGTTTTTAAAATATAGTATTTTTGTATGGTTTCTTATTTTTTACTCGATAGTTATTATCAACAAAATAACAACTTGTTGCAGTAGTTTCATTATATTAACATACACTTATAAGTATCGGGTTCGACTTTTTGATAAAGGACTGGCACTTTGTTACCCTCTAACTAAAGGATATCTATCGCTAATCACCTAATTGTTTTATGCGACAGCTGTTTTAAGGGGGGAACAATTGCGAAATTGTTAATTGTATTATCTTTGTTGAAGAGTCCACTGTTTTCTTTGAGACAGTAAAATGTAAGATTACCCATATGTTCTTCGCAGTTAAAGTGTACTGTCTATATTTATACATTCTCTCGGAAACTACCGCCCAAAATCACTTAAAATCTTACAGTATAACAAATTATGAACTTATTTACCAATTTGTACTGATAATTAAGTGTATATTTTCATTAAGTCATCACACGGTTATTTTATCTAATTTACGTGCATTTGATATATAGATCCGGATAACATTAGTCGTGCAAATCCCGGAAATTAACATTACCGCCACACAACGTGCGCTGATTTGTATAATTTTGTTGCAATGACGCATGCTCTGTGGATTACATTACAAAATAACAACGACAGGAAAAAATATAGTCATATGCGCTCTCTCTATAGCTTAATTAGAAACATGAACATAGAACATATAATAAAACTTGACATGACGTATGACGCATGTCTCTAATGCGTCATTTGTCATGTTGGCTTAGCGGTCACAGCATACCCCGTTTATAGAGGTGGCTGGCGTGGGTTCGAATCCCGCACATGACTCTCGTTTTTTCTCTCGTTGTAATTTTGTAGTTTATAAGAAATTCTTTTGCTGAGGTAAGTTTGGTACTATACATGTTAAACTCTGCGGACTTGGACTATACAAATTATTAATGATTTTATATAGTTTGCAGCGAAGAATTTTTGTTTTGTGGAAAAAATAATATATCTCGGAATAAATGGATCATCCATCCAGATCTACTTTAAATAACACATTTGGATCATTTTTTTTCTGTACCAGTTTTACTGTATACCCGTTTAAAGTGCGCTGCTCTCATACGCATCATTCAAGTTTTTTAAAATTTTACCAATTTTCTGCAAATGATTCAGTACTATGGGTACGCTAACGTCAAATCATGCCGCTAATTTTTTGGTAGTTTGATGATTATAAATGGATAGGAATCCACTATCATGTTCAAAACATCGATATTCAGATCTTAGTAGCTGGTTTTTCTCGTGTTTAAAGTTTCCACTAGCGCTCAAAGCAATCGTACTGTGCATTCGTTAGGCGTATCTTTTCCAAACACATCATTAGAAGTTTTAGCTGCGTTAGTCCCACATTGGAATTCGTATTCGAATATTACTCTGATGTTCGCTGTCTATTTTCACGTAAAAACTGAATGTAAAAACTATTGAAAGTTCAACATTAAATAAAGTCGAAACAAGTCATCTCTTTTTTAAATGAAGACTTATATTTTTCGTGTGAAATAAAATTAATTCTGAAATCTAATACTTGCAGGTTTAATTTTCGTTAAAATTTACCAGTGCGATAAAACGGCTAGTTCATATATAAACATAACATTATCGTGTTGAAACCCGTAATCAGTCAATCGCCAATCACCAATATTTGTGTTATGAGCAAATACAGAGTAGGTAGCATGTAAAATTATAGTTACTTATTTTGGTCGGCTAAAATAATAGTATTAATGACCCGCCTTACTTTTAGCTTAATTATAAGTCATTATATGTTCTATAAGTAAGTTATGTTATAAGTATCCGCATAGAATACGAAAATACATGTTAAACCGAGATATTTGACTTTACTTCTCTCGTACCTATACTCACCATATCACGGTCGACATGTAGCATAAACAAAATACATTTTCAATTTACCTTGCAAAAGAAGTAAATAAAGATTTGCCCCATCTACGAAAACTTTCATGGAGTAGGTACTTATCGGTTCAATCGTAATGGGCAGCTCAAAACCACGATACGTTGATCAAACATAAGAAACAGTTAAATAGTCTAATTTAAGAACTCGTTGACAGGTAATACGAAAATCAAACAAATGCCGTTGAAATAAGGTTCACGTAGCGCACTTTGTTTTAAATCCGTAGCTATAATCGCTCTGCCTAAATAATACTTTTACGATAGACATTAATACTTATATTACATAACACTTTATTGTACACCAATAGAAAAATACGTATAACTAGAAAAACTTAAAACTAAATTACAAAGGGCGGACTCATCGCTTAAAGCAATCTATTCCAGTCAACCTTTGGATGGGGATCGTTTAGGGAGTTAGAGAGGTTGGCGAACACAATAAATTAATTACATTTATCTACTTAAATAAATCAAATGCTTAATTTCACTACATAAATATTAATTAGGTACTATAACAGATATAATTTACTAAGCTGTAGCTTATACAATACAAAAACATACACAATAATACAAACATACTGTTAAACATTACGGATACAGACTAAAATTCAATGAGATGGTAAAGTGGATAAATAATGGTCTTTAATTTGATTTTTTAATACAGCAATAGACTGAGCTTGTCGAATACTAACCGGAAGCTTATTCCAGAGTCGCGCAGCCTGAACAGTAAAAGTGCTTGGCAAATGCAGCATAAGATTTTCAGATGATAAGGTCTACTTATATATTATGATAACTATAAAAGTCTTTTAAAGTCCAGTCTCATATTTTATGGCATTATGTGGCGCCCTTAGTCCTTTGTACGATATAAGCACGATGTTCTAGAGTTGGGCCTGGCAGCTTTCGATGATTTCCATTGTTCAATTACGGCGAGATAAGCACAAAATCATTTGAAACAAGCCCAGATTACTTGGATACGGTCGCTCTGTTCCGACGCTCGGACAGGCGCCGGCGTAGCCCAAAGCTAGAGCTTTCACGTGGATCTTACAACTTTGTGTAATTTGACACGACTTGCATTGGATTTTCAACATGTGAGTTTTAAGGGACTAGTCCGATAAAAACTCGAGAAAGGTTTTGAAACCTTCTTAAAATATTCTTTCCGTCGACTTTATAATAACGCGTTTCCATATATATCATCTTAACTAAACATCCTAGCTGTTTAATATTTTGATGGCGAATAATGTATATTTCTATAAGATATAATTTTTCCCCAGCATTAAGAATGTCCACAATTTAAGATGTAAGACTCATACATTTTTAAACAAAATACTATGAACTATATACAACACTACAGCTACTACAATAAAAGCATTTAGATAACCTATAAGTCATAGCAGACTCATAGGCAGTGCAAATGCTCCAGCCCACTCCCAGTTGGCAGCGTGCCCAGCATGCTGGCAGCATTGCCCCGTTGAATTGCAATGCTTATTCGTTGAGCCAAATATGTGCCAGCATTTTGATCATGCGTCGCATCGACCAAGCGCTCAGATAAGTTTTGGAAAATACAATGAGCTCCATACACACATTTTACTCCTTCGAGGAGAACAACAAGTGAGTCAACAGTGCTTGTTCATATAAATTTTCTGCCTGTTTAACACGTAAACAATGGATTTTCATACAAGTTTTATAACAGTACTACTTTTATAAGCTGGTTTAGTATTAATACATTGTCGATATCAATACCTACTTGAAGCAATTTCAGATACGTTGTCTGCCAGACAATGTGATATGTTATTTCGTTTAGCCGGAAATTGAAACTCGCATTTCTATCGTAACTAGTTTTCAGTCTGTGCTATGTTCTTCGTTGTTTGTTTGGTAAACAAGACGGAGGCGTATTCCTTGCACTGAAACAAGGAAAATAGAGACAAAAGGATTTTTCAAGTTCAGTCAGCGTAAGCCCGGCAACGGAGCTTTCTTATTGATATTTTCAGCGAGTGCACAGTTTTAGGCTTCAATCTTTTTTGGGTTGAAGACTTATGTTTGCAATCTTATATTTTTTTATTTTAAATTCGCTATTGTAGAGACCACAGAATATAAACCTCAATACTGTCAAGTTGAATGCACTTTAAATTGTGTGAAGTTAATAGAATATTTTGAAAAGTTTATATTATCAGAACTATACACATTCGCTGTTTTGTACTCAAGAAAAAGGTTTTTTATTTAATGTAAGTGTAAAAATGTCAGTACAATACACTAAATAACAAAAATACACTCGTTAAATACTAAATTATTACACCCGACAGCAAAACACTGTTTTTGCTTCAAAATTACATTAGATTTTCAAAATTACATTAGTCAAAACATTCTATTTATAAATATAAATTTATTGAATTGAAATCTAGTAGTAGCTTTCTATATCCAGCGGTTTTTATATAATGACTCACAGAACTATAACTTTAATTTTAGACATTCTCAAAAATGTGTCTAAGTTATTTTAGTTTGTAACGCAATAAAATAGCGGCAGTAAAATCATGAAAGACTAGAGTTATTGGGAAATAAGGATTATAAAAAAAACTTCCTGTATATATACTTATTATGAAAACCAAAAACAATAAATATATATTTCCGAGCCTGGAAACAAACAAAATTGATGATTGATTAAAATTGAATGATTGAGTTGCTAACTCTGAATAAATCAATCCGAGGAAAAATAAACTAGCTAGACCGCCGCTATCAACCTCTATTCCAGTTCAATTCCGAAAGGGTACGATAAAATCATAATTTTTTTTTAACATCAATTCCTATGCTAGGTATTGTGTATGGATCCCATCTTATACATGTATTATATCAATATGTTTATTAGAACAAATCACAATTCAAGCAAGAACAATGTTCTAAAGTTATGTGGATATCCGAGGTCGGTACCAGTAACCGAACCGTGAATCTTTCTGAGTGAATCTTTCTACCCTCATCATGAAAATCTGACGCCAATTTGATAACAGTGTCTTCTTTGAAAACCGGTCTTAGTATATACTATCTATATGATAAAAACATCACTTACCAATATAAAAGAAAACGATGAAAGGAAAGCCCATAGTAATAGAAAAGGCCTGCCAAATGCGCAGAACAGAATTATTTTTGTTATGTATTAGATCACCTGAAAAATAATTAATTTTCAATTGATATAATTATATCGGATTTGAATCAGATAGTTCTACAAAATGTAAGGTTTACTCAATCGGTATAAGGGCTAGATACCCTCGATTTGCGAACGGACGGAGCAACGGAGTGTTAGTAATAGGGCTCCGTTTTGCCCTTTGGGTACGGTATCCTAAAATGTATAGAAGCGATGGTCAGTAAACAGACCTTTTGAAAAATATTTTTTACGCAAACTGTGGATCTGGTTCAGAGACGTAGCGGCGTTATGTCCGAGTCAACGATTCTGCAGCTCCACATAACTCGTATTGTGTCAGTTGCATATTAAAATGGTCCGAGTACATGGATATAGTCACACCAACATATGTATATTCACAATCAAGTACTGGATCACTGGATGAAGCGTTACATACATCTCAACGCACACCAAAACAGTGGTCGTAACACAATGGTAGCTTGCTTGATAATTAAGGTTGATTTTGTCATTATGCACTACAGGCTCGTTGGTTGGGTAGCGAAATCAATCGAATGCTCAAGGTGCTGATTCCCGGGTCAGAAGTTGTGGGTTGATGGCAATTAGCTCGCACCCTATTACGTGGGGCAAAAACATATACTCTATAGCACTGTCCAACTCTTTAGCGTGAGGGTTATATGCTATATTTGTCAAACTGCAAAGTGTTAGAAACATCGGGACAAAAATAGTGATAAATATACGAATGAAACCGTTTGAAGTTGTTTAAGTACTACTTGTATGAGTAATAATCACAAAAACCTAAGACAACATTATTTTTGTATTTGTATATATTCTCATTATTGTTTGATTTTGAGTCAACCGTTTAAGTGTCAAAACACTAGTAGTCACTCCCGTTATGGCTAATTGTGTCTTGTTGTGCTTACTATGACCATTTTCATTTTAATAATAACATGTTGAATGGGACTTTTCCCACGCGCTTTTCTTCTCTTATTTTAGCAGTCATTAGCCATTACGAAAGGAGGTTTTGTGGATTCTTTAATATTTCAATATTCGTACTCACTGAAGCTGGCCTAAAATATTTTGCTCAATTCAATTTGAATAATACGTGAAATTACTTTATACGTATTTTCATTTCTATTCGTTCGCACTAAATCAGATTACAGATTTATTTAAAACCTTTTGTAAAAGAAAGTCTTCTGTAGATTTCTTCTGTAAGCATTACGATACCATAAGAATTGCTAATAATATTTTAAATATAGCCACTAGAGACTTAGTAACAAAGCTTCTACAAGAACGATCTAAGAGTATTCTATAATATGCTATATTCTAATAGAAAAATAATACAATATATTATATGCCATATTTAAGGCTATTGTCTCATAAATATCAACATTTCCGGGATATTGGCTCCTACTACTTTTCAAATATTAAAGCTACGATTCATATGCTCGCAGACGTAGTTATTTTATTTTCTACATATTGCCATGACCATTCTTTTATTTGTTAAATTTTGTACAATGTATTTATTATTAGAATATCACAAATATCTTAATTTTGACATATCATACTTACATTGAAAAATATATCAAATGAAGTGCTAAAGTTTCGCCAAGACAAAAAAGGGTTTACTGGAACGGTACTCTCTAAATTAAAAGGTAGATATAGTTTTGGCGCTTACCACATTTTAATAGACGACGATCAAGGTTATTGGGGTGATTCAAAGCCTTTGTATCGGTGACCAGTTGAACCGGCTACTATTTGTAAAATGTGTGGGATAGGAGGTAAGGGTGGAGAAATAATATCGAGAATTAATCAGTGTTTCAGACGTTTTGTCTCTTGGATTAATTAAAATAATGGAACTTAGTTTGGTAGCGGTTACTCTGGAAGATTAACAAAAGTTCAAACACCTCTAGACGAAAAACAAGAATCTCTGGAAACTTAATACTCGTGTTATGCTTTGTGAACTAAAACAGTTCGTTGAAAATAAAGTATCTAAGTAAATTTCCAACAAACCAACATTAATTTAGTTTTCCGATTACATATCTCAGTTTTAAATTATGTATTCCTACAGCATTTCGCAAATTTCAGTGCCATTTATTGATAATATTATTTACACTTGCTTTTTTCCTTTTTTTAATAACATCATAGCTACGCCAAAAAATACAAATATTCTATTCGCCAATTGTACAATTATTTAATATACTTATAACTACATACGTTTTGGGAAATCATGCAATTTAATTAAATTTCATGGCATCAGAATTATGTTATGAATATTTTTATAGTTATGCTCGCTCATAATTCAAATTTGGAATAAAATTATGTAATACATTAAATAACTAACACACAGGACAGATTTATTTTCTTCCATTGCCTGGTACGCTCCGAGGTGCCAACCCTAAGCCGCGTCCGTTACCATCCACCTGGGAAACGCACCGTATGGCACTACGGGTCAGCTGATTGGGATGGGTTTCGAGAGTTTTACTCCTCTTATCCCTGGAAGCAGCTTTCCTTCTAAACCTGCGATCTCGATACTTGCGCCGACTCCATCGCGGACGTTGTGCTGCAGGGCATGGAATGTTACATTCGGCAGTGCGCGTTGGCGGTAGAAGTCGCCCCTGGTTCAGTAGGCCCTGTGCAGTAGCTTCAAAGCTTAAGCTTGACGCTTATAAGGCTTGGGCTACGGCGCTTGTATCGCAGGATCCTAAATGTCCCGCCTTAAAAAAGAAGCTGAACGCTGCTTCAAGGTCTTGCAAAAGGAAAGTAGCCGAGGCCAAAAAGCTTCATGTGAGCAGGATTGGTGAAAAGTTGATGAGCTTTCCTCCAGGCAGTAAGGTGTTCTGGTCGCTTGCCAAAGCTGCTGAAGGGAACTTCTGCCAATCATCACTTCCAGCACTTCGTAAGCCCGATGACAGTTTGGCCCACAGCGCAAAAGAGAAAGCAGATCTCCTTGGCATTATCTTTGCCTCAAACTCAACTCTTGACGATGGGGGTGCAGCACACCCGTTATACCGCAGTGCGAGAGTTCCATGCCAGAGGTACGCATCATTTAGAGAGCAGTACGGAAGGAACTCGTATCTCTTGACGTGCGAAAGTCGAGTGGCCGGACGGCATCCCGGCTGTTGTTTTAAAAAAGTGCGCACCAGAGTTGTCCCCGGTTTTAACGTGCCTGTTTCTGTTCTCCTACACTTTGGGATGTGTGCCATCATCGTGGAAAGTAGCTCTTGTCCACCCGATCCCTAAGAAAGGCGATCGCACGGACCCTTCTAACTACCGCCCCATTGCAATCACTTCTTTGCTTTCCAAAGTTATAGAACGAGTTGTGAACTCCCAGCTTCTTGGATACCTGGAGGAACACCGGCTGATCAGCGATCGTTAATATGGATTTCGTCATGGTTCCGGTGATCTTCTAGCTTATCTTACGCATCGATGGGCCGAAGCTGTTGAGAGTAGAGGGGAAGCACTGGCGGTAAGCTTAGACATTGCCAAGGCCTTCGATCGGGTGTGGCACAGGGCACTTCTTTCGAAACTACCGTCATATGGCATATCTACGGGGCTTTGCACATGGATATCCAGCTTCCTCTCTGGGCGTACTATTAAAGTCGTTGTAGACGGATCTTGCTCCGATGCCATGCTCATCAACGCTGGAGTCCCCCAGGGTTCTGTGTTGTCGCATACGCTATTCATCCTGCTTATCAATGACATGTTGCAAATCGGTGACATTCATTGCTATGCAGATGATAGTACGGTCAGCGCACAGTACTCTGGTGCTGTTAGTGCCCCGCACTCTGAGGTGTTGGAAAGCAGAGACAAATTGAACATTCTCTTGCCGAAATCTCTGCGTGGGAAAATCTTAACCTCGTGAAATTCAATCCCACTAAGACACAAGTCTGCGCGTTCACGTGCAAAAAAAGCTCCTTTTGGCGTCGCTCCGCAATTTCAGGACATTCCACTGAACATCTCTAAGAGCTTGGAGATCCTTGGTGTTAGCGTTTCTGGTGAGGTTCATTTTAGGGGCCATTTACAGGCTAAGGCGAAACTCGCTTCAATGAAGCTCGGTGTGCTTAACAAGGCGAAGCGGTACTTTACATCTAGTCAGCGGCTTTTACTCTACAAAGCACAAGTGCGGCCCCACGTAGAGTACTGCTCCCACCTTTGGAATGGCGCACCGAAATACCAACTTCAGCTTCTCGACTCCCTATAGCGACGAGCCGCCAGAATTGTACACAATCTCCTGACAAGTTGGATCCTCTCAGTCTCCGTAGAGATGTATGTTCCCTTTTTATTTTTTACCGCTTGTTTATCGGGAAATGTTCCGAAGAGCTTTTTGACCTTATTCCTGCGTCGAAATTTTACTACCGCACATCTCGACACCGTCAAAAGACCCACCCCCACATCCAGCAAGTATGGACATCACACACTGTTCGCTTTTCTCGCTCATTTACTACCGCGTACTTGTGGGATGTGGAACGACCTTCCTCCGGAGGGCTTTCCGCGAAGCTACGACTGGACCAGTTCAACAAATCTACAAATTCCTCTCTGGGCAGCGCAGCTAGTATTGCAGATGTCCATAGGCGGCGGTTACCGTTTTCCATCAGAAGGGCCGCCTGCTTGTTTGTCACCCATAATAAAAAAAAATTAAAAAAAGTAGAACATCCGTCGCCGAGAATACAATGATTTGTATTCTCAACCAAGTCTGTTGATCTCTGAAGATGATATTCTTGGAACACATCACTACTTACCATCAGATATATTAAGTTCTAGCTAAACAGTAATAAAAAAAAACCAAAGATTTTATTAGCGGCCATTAAAAGCTGCTGCAGGATTTAGATTTTCTCATTTGACAAAGTCACAAATCTAGTTATCATGTATAGTAATTGTTAAGGAGAAAAAAAAACAATACGAAAGCTTCATATGTGAAGAAATCTAAGTCAAACTCAGAAACAGCAGAGCGCAAACATTACCGCGGCGGGCGTGGTTTAATAGGTGTAGTACCGTACGGCGCAAAAGCATTTCATTGAAAAGACCAATCGGACGCGGTCATTTCTAAGCGACAAAATCCATAAACTAATTGAATTTGAAAGATTGTGCGTGTTTTGATAATTGTGACTTGATGAATACGAAATTAAAGCGATGTGTATGAGATGACTGTATGAGAGTTACACTTCTTTACAAATTTATTCGTAGCACGAATGGAATTGAATCGTTTAGCAAATTCACTAAATTCCCTATTTTATAACTGATTTGAAATTATCCTATTATTTGACGTTTAATAATAAAAGAGTACTGAGTAATAACCACATTTAATTACATCTCTTAAGTAGTTTTCATGAAGACACCAAAACAGAGATGGTTAGTAGCAACTTTTACGTAAAAATGGAAGTCTTGCTCTCCTTGTAAACAGTTTTATTATGTACATAGATTATAATAAATTTATGCAACTTGATGTCACATAATATTTGCTGTTTATTTAATTAATTAAAAGAAGCTGCCAAGAGTCTATCGTCTAGACAAGTCTATTCAGTTGAACGATTCTCGAAGGGCATCGTTAAGGACGTTCACTCACTAGATACAGCTTTTAGTGCATGTACGTGATAATTATATTTGATTTTTACTTCTTATGCATGTAATATTTTAGTTTATTTTACCCTGTATTGCGGACTAAAAAGCCACTGTGTTTTTTATAATACCCGTAGATCAGGAGTATAATAATACCCAGATATTAATTTTATCCAAATAATATGACACAAAATAAAAGCGCTCGTAGCAAAGTTTGCTTAGCTGTTCTTAACAGATCAGCTCCCTCCACAAAAGCTAGATTTTGACCACTATCTCACCTGATGGTAAGTGATGAAGTCGTTGATGTTGTTCAGGCTAACCTAAAATTACTTTCTAGGACTGCTGCCGGAACACAAATCATGACCGCGGTGGACATTGCAAGCTTACCTAGTAGATATATTTTCTGAATTAAGGTACAGCGTGCTGGTGTTAAACATTTAACTTGTAAAACGTCTACACGTAAATTAACTTAAATCAAATATTTAAACGCTTGCTTGTAGCCCACATTACCGAACTTTGGCACGAATTTATCTCACAAGCCGATTTTGCACAAATTACTCGAACAACCAATTGGCGCAATGTGGGTGTTTACACACCTCTGTCTACCCTTTCGGGGAATACAGACGTCTTTTCTCGATCGTGCGCTCGTATGGTCAATATTTCCTGAGGATGCTTCGTGTAGAAACGAAATGCGTCGAAGATTCTTCCGGTTAGGCTGCGTGGCGTTTGTGACGTCACGTTGGCTTAACAGAAAAATTAGGTAGAATTTTCACTAGATATATTTTTATATTTTTTAAGTGTTTTATTAAAATATTAATTCAAAATTTTCTTAAAATATTTTAAAATATTTATTATTATTAAATATAGACGTAGTTATATGTATGAATGTATGTACCCGAACAAGCATACTGGACACGGTGCCTACCTAACAGTGATAGGGTGTAACATAAGATCTATAGTGACCGTACTCCAACATAGTACCCATCTTCAACATAATAATATGATTTTAATCAGAATTCAAGGATTAAAATCTACATCATAATATATCGTATTTACTCCATCAACGCCCAGCTCAAGCTTCTTAGAGTAGGTACAATGTACAATGGTAAAAATAAAAAGTGCCTTTATTGAATTTATGTTGCAGGCATCAAAGGGCTTTATATACAAACCCATAACGGGAGAAAGGAAATGGAAAAAGTTTTAAGGAAAACAATATTTTTTTAGTAAAATTTTCTTGAAACTTGGTGTTTAATGCATAGAGTATACATACGAAGAGACACGGTTATTAAGATAAGTTTTGGCGAGTTTTAAATTGCAACAGATAAAGGGCTTGAATTTCATCAATTTATTTATTTACGGGGAAACAAAACACAATCGAAATATAATAACACGTGGACACGTCTATTGAAATACAACGTCATCAAATTTAATGAATAGATTCAGGCGTTACTTTGCAGAAATCCATATTTATTAATAAGTTATATTTTAAAAAGTATCTTAACAAAACATTAAATAATATTTAAATAAAACGCTTAAAAATGTTTAAAAATTTATATCTAGGGACCATTCCGCCTAATTTTCCTGTTATCGATATCCGACTAGTTTCGCTTCTAAACGAAGCATCTTCAGGAGGTCTTGACTCACCGAGCGCACGATCGAGCCTAAAAAAAAACAAATTAATTTGCAATTTGTGAGTTATGCTTCTTCACACAATTATAATCTGTCGATGCACGGTTTAATGACGGGGAAATATTTGGAGCGCGACCCTTTTAAAGCAAAATAAACGATTACTGAAGAACTTCGGTACTTATAGTATAGCATGTGTACATACAAGATGTAGTCAAAGATACAAGTGTTTCATAAACACTTGTTCCGTCATATTCAATTATTTAATAACTAAAAGGGTGAAGAGCTCAAAACTTTATTTTGGATAACCATTTCATGTGATTACGGGGAAGGATATACATTATTTATGTATGGCCGGTGCGGCAGTGGATGCGGCAGAAATTGTTATTTCCTGTCCGAAAATATTTTAAAATAGACTTTTTCAATAGTTTTTATCTCTGCATGAACAAAACGGGTAACATTTAACTTCATTAGAATAAAAAAACTAGTTATACCTTTTTCATTCAGTCACTGTAAAATGGTATAAAAAGTGCAAATAAATTGATCTCCATAGTTCGTTCTTTACGAAGCTGATAAAATAGCATCTCATTTCGCTAGACTAACTCAGTGTCAGTTGAAAGTTTAATAAACATAAACGTCCATGTTGCAATCTCATGTTCGCAAACGAGCAATATTATGTGAACGGTTCAGTTGAAACAAATTTCTCGAAAGTAGCGAAGACTGAGCACGATGTAATGAGACAACAACCGACATCAATTGGCTCAGAGACTTACATTGACTGTTTTATTCTATGAAACACTGTATACTAAGGGGTTATTGTAACGAATAGAAACGTGAACAGAGGTAGGTTGGATAAATATGTATATTGTACTTACGAGGGAGACACTGACAGTTTTTAGAACTGGCCACTTGTAAACAAGTAATATATATATAATTTTAAATTTATATAATGAATTCCTTTGCCAATATTATTGCGTATTTATTTTATATACAATATGTATTTGTCATTTGTTTTACGATATGGTGGCAAATTGAAAATTGTCTGTGTCACGTCGAAAAAAACTTCGTGCCATGATTTTTTATGACTTTCGATGTCATTTAAGTCAACCAGAAAGTTATGACAGACTACAATTGGCCTTTCACGATGAAGCGCCATCTCGTGGCACTGTTTACGACTTGTTTAATGTGTTTAAACGTGGTCGCACTAATCTCAGCGATGATCTGTGTGAGGAACGCTCTTCTACGATGACGACTGAAGAGAACATCAGTGTTGTGCCACGTATGATAGAGACTGTTAGAAGAGTGACCTATCACTAGATATTCATACACGAACAAGCTTAGGACACTTTTGTAAGTGCACAAAATCCTTCATGAACATTTAGTGGTCAGGAGGCTTTGTGCCTGGTGCATACCTCAGAATTTGGCCGAGGCCCAAAAACTCCGTCATGTTGATTGATGCCATGAAATTGTTGAAAGATTTAACGAAGATGACTCAAAAACTGTTTTCAATAAACATTTTTATTTTATTTTCCTCGTAGGTATTTTATACAGCACTTTGTATGACCCAGTATATAGCGCGATCACTCGGGTGTATTATGGCCATCGGCTGCGCCTCAGGGCTCAAACTACACCCTCGATGGGGATCGGTAACTTCCTCACTATCACGATATTGACGTAATAATCTAATGAAAAATGGCCTCTTCAAAAAGTTTGAAGAAATAAAATTATCTTTAGCTCTGTTTGTTTTTGCCATAAATATATAAAATTACTCTTTTCTGTGGTTTTTGCCATGTTCCCCAAAAACAAGCATTCAGAAAAATTGGAAGCACTTACGAACACAAGTATACTCGTTTCTACTATAAGAAATTGCAATATTTAAATTACTAGTCAGGAGTAAGTACCCATTAGCGGTATACAATGGCAATAATGATAATATACTACGTACTTAAGTACACATACTTTTATCATAATTTTTGTAGATCTGGTAGATACTACAGATCCATCGGACTATCGCCTGGTTTTCCTTTCAGTACATAAAAATATGATAAAATGCTAGGCAAGAAAAAAATACTATATGAAGATTACAGCTACTACAATAAAGCATTTAGGCAACCTAGAGGCCATTGCAGGCCCACAGGCAGTTCAAATGCTCCATTCCAGTTGGCAGCATCCCCACTATGTCGCCAGCATTGGCATTTGGACTTATATACATACTTATCTATTCTAGCGAATAGTAACGATTTGATGATTGAAAAACCGAACCAATCTTACACATGATTGTCTAGGAATATTTAATTTAAATAAATATTAAATAAAAATAGTTTTTCATTTACTTAAACAAGTGTCAAGAATTTTACTATTATCATATATTCTAGCACATATGCGGGCTGTAAAAAAAAATATACGAAATACAAAATGTAATATAGCAATATATAATAGTTATATGTTAAAAATATAAGTATATTTTTCAAGGTTTCTCAAGGACAGCTGCCGGAACACACCGTTAAGTGCTTGGCGACAGATTTTCAACTTGAGGGTGGTAGTTAGCCAGGCGGGCATTTGCAAAGTGCCCTACCACCATGCACGAAAATAAAAACAGATATGACCGGACATATACGTTTTCACCAGAAATCTCTTAATCCCGTATAAAAGTAGATACGCTGTCATCTACCGGGCACCGTTCCAGACTCTAGACTGCAACTGAAAATTTGTAAAGTGGATAGTTATAACACGATAATATATTTTTATACATATCCAACAAGTGAATCGTTAAACCCAATCGTTACCGACTTGTACAAAGATGGTAGTTTAGAAAAGTCCATGCTCATGGCTCAAGAGCAGGTCTTTAGGTACTTATATAGAATCTATTTTTCTCACGCTAAAATATGTGTTGAGTTGAGACGTAAAGCTTCCCTTTTCATTCAGCCTCTTGAACCTTTGACTTATGCTATTAATGCAAAGAAAACGCCACCTGCTCCTAAAATCAAGGTACCTAAGGGTCGAAAGTTCCGCTGGGAGGCTGTTATCAGGTTAATGTTTCTGTTCTAAAGGACAGTAATGACAACAGATGGCCTACCTTTCCTTATCGGGGTATTATTTTGAATATATTTTTGTAAACGGAAGTTGTATTGCACGCGCTAAACACGTTTTATATTGGAAATGGTGGCGTGAAAAACTTGCCGCATGACCGGTTTCAACAAGAACAAATGGAGTTGATTTGTTTTATCATGTTTACTTACCTCTGCTAAAATTTTCGGGGATATAAATTCTAAGTAAGAGATTTTTGGGCTTCTGTTCTAGAAAACAGGACTATTACTAAGCCTACGCTGTCTTTCCATTCGTTCCATCTTACAAAGATTGTCTTTTAAAGTTTTCAACTGCTGACAGCCTGTTCAAAATTTCACAGAATCTGTGTTTCATAATTATCAAAGTAAAAACAGACAAGAAGTATGACTTTATAAAGCGGTACCAAACACGGCTCGTACGTGTGCACTCCCGTATCCACGTGACACTGCATGGATCCTATGGCAAATATCTAGCGCGTCCATAGTGCGTTGAATTGTTTAAACTTAACTAATTCACGAAAAATAACATTCATAGAAGTCGTGTCTGTTATGCTAGATACGAGTTGATATGCCATAGTATACCTGTACATATTACATAGATACCTTTAAAACTTTGAAGTTTGACCGGAGGACCGTAGATTTAAATGCTTAGTCTATACTAAGCATTTAAATCTACGGTCCTCCGGTCAAACTACATATTATAGAGATGATTATAATTTATGTAATCTCTACCTTACCTAGGCATGTAGTTAGTACATGTATAAAGTAAATCAAGGTCTAAATGTTATAGTTAATGAAGATAAGCTTGGAGTCGTCTGAAAGCGCAAATATGGTATTTTAATTTCCATCTGGAATAGGTACATCAAATTGTATCTTGATAAATTAGAAATTATCAATGAGAAATTCAATTCAAAATATTTGAAAATATCTTTTTTTACTGTCAAAATATATTTTTTACTGCGTCAAAGGTAAACAATCGATACATACACACAAGCACTTTTCTTTCGCTTATATGTAATATGAATGGATCGTAGTTAATTATAATCGGTGGTCATTATTTGTGGATGTACACTTATTTGTTAAAAATAAAATTCTTTGACCAGACTTTACAAATTTTATTAAAAATCACAAGTGTCGCTGCGTCATATGCACGCGGTGGCAGTGCTACAAAAAAGATTGCAAAAATGTTTTTAATATAAATTCATTACGAATTTGCACCATACAAAAATCTAATAAAAACCGAAGAATTGTTACTTCAACAGCTTTCGAGCTTCTAGTCTATTCATTCTGGCTGACAATCCGCTGGGTGGGAAGCCGATATTATTTGAAAGTTGCTGAGAATCATAACAATAAAACGGAAAGAAATACCCTCGTTCTAACAGTGAGTCGATGAATTGATGAAAAAAAGTAGTGAACCTACGTAGACGGCACATAAGTAATGCTTTGTATCATAAGACTTTTAGTAGGAAAGTGGGTCAGTAATGTCGTCAATCAAACAGTGTCGTGACAGCGACAGGTTTAGCTGTTGAAATAGGTCGGGTGGGGTTAGATGGACTGTGGGGTGACACTGTACTGAAACAACGAAACACAAAATAATTTAGCGAACTCTTCATAATCTTAATTAATAAACATCTTATTTTCCAAAACTGATCAGAGCGCTCGGTCGATGTGACTCGAGAAAATGTCTAGCACTTTTTGGTTTAACGTATAAGCATTGCAATTTAATGGAGCAATGCAGCCAGCATATTGGGGACGCTGCCAACTGGCATTAGGATGGAGCATTGGGACTGCATGTGGGCCTCCAATGACCTTTAGGCATGCCTAAATGCTGTTGTAGTAGTAACTGTTGTTTGTATAATTTGTTGTGTTTTGTTAAAAAAAGCATACTACCAAGAAATACAAACATCATACCAATAAATATAAATGTAATTTAATTGTGTAAAAAGTGAGCAAAGTTGTCTATTGGTTCGAGTACTGTGACGTCCAATGCTGAACACAGCCTCCCCTATTAAGGAGGTATTTACAATAATCCCCTAGAATTATTAATTTAGAATTAGATTTAGAAGGTGTTGCTGCCCATTTTCCAGTATTTTTCCCTTAGTTGCCTCTTACTACACACAGGGGAAGTATAAGGCGAACAGGGCATCCCATGGGGCTTGTAAGTAAAATTGAGAGTAAAATAGGTGTAAATTAGGTTATAAACCAGACATGGTTCTTTTTGTTTCCAGTGTCAGATTTATCTATTCCAAAAGTTGATGTTTTTTGAATACAAAACAACCCTTTACGTGTCGGAAGGTAAAGATATTTTTTCATACGTGCTTTTATCTTTTGTTCCATATGACACAACTCGTTGCTAAGCTTACCCCGCGGTTATCTATCATAATAATAAATATATAAAGTCGTTCATTGTTTGTGTCGGTGCTTTTTTAACCATAATAGTTACCTGGTCGAATCAATCAAGAATGTGTCTGAAGATAATCCTAACAAATAAAAATGAAACAAAAAAAATTAATGGATGCAAAAATTTCCTGGAATCTATACATACAGGAAATTTATTATTTGTATAAAAAGCAATATATAAAATTGTTGAACTTCTTCTTATGTTCAAGCTCTGTAAACGATAATTAATTTCAAACAAGGCGAGAAAGAGTCAGTCTCGCAAGCTATTAATACGGGATTGAATGAATTTAAGCACATTAACGGTACGAAAACTGAATACTCAATATATGTCACAGAATAGAACCTCTATTCTCAAATAAAAATATGATCCTAGAATCAAGTTTTAATCATATAGTGTAATTGTTTTGGCCCTGAAGCGTTGTTTTTAAATGTGACTGTTTGGAACAAATTCTTACAACAAGTGATTGACAGAGCTAAGCTTGCATACCTATTCCGTAACCAAAAACAGAAATGAACTGAAAAAGCTCATGGATTGTTCAACTTCAAATGGCAATGTTGCTCGACAAGTCTATCATGCTCACAAAGTAATATGTCAAATACAAAAATAATGTTTATGTGTCAACGTAGGTAGTAAAGTATAATTGCTGCTATCAAAATAACACTTTCAACCAACTATCTTCTAGTACATAATATATATATATATGTGTGTTTTCAGGTAAAGTCTTTTAAACAGATGCCACAAAATTAAAACCCGAACCAATTTTTCGTCATACAACAAAAACGATACAAGAAACCAATTTAAGTATATCAAAGAGAATCCTTTAAATATCGTAATTAAAAAAGTCACAGAATGGAGAGTTAAAGTAACAGTTACTAAGAGCCCGTAAAGATATTAAAAATCGTTTTAGAGACGTGGAACCGAGAACTTTTAAAGATTATGATTTATTTATCAATTAAGCGCAAGCGAATAACGGACAATAAAAATACCTATAATATAACCTAAATGGATTTTTAAGCCATTTTTATACTTTTGGTAAAACCGCATTTAAATTTATGAACTGCGGTTTCGCCGGCTGTATTTATTAAATGGATATGCAAATACAGACACGAAGTACATTTTATCAATTAAATAACCCTAAAATATTTTTAGCATTCCTTGGAATTACAACAAGAGATAAACACACAAAAATATGACTGAATGTTATTTCGGCTTTGTCCGTCTATTACTATATACTCGTACACATAGATATATAAAATACTATTATCTTTTCTGTGCTCGTACATTCAAATTCATTTGCCGTCAAATTTTCTACGTGTGGCCAGAAAATATAACAAAAATAATTGAAAACGAAGTTCAGCACACACTCACCAAGTGCCCAGACGCCAGCTCAGATCAGTTGGGAACTTGAGGCAAAATACGATTAAGCAACATCGCATTGCTTCCGGTGACCAGGAGGCTTTAGCGATTAATAATGCCAGCAGACTGCATCTGGACCCTTAACGGTAATGCAATTTTGTTTATTTTATACCGCACTAGCTGCCGCTTGCGGAAGCCCCATATGGAATTAGATTTCATCCTTCGGAAACTACTGAGAATGTTGGGTTATTACACCTGATTACGGATCTAAGGAATTTATGTAACAAAATCCATTCTGCGGTTTGATTTTAGTGGTAACAAACATAAACAAAACAAAGTCCGCATTATTCCATCTACAGTTTGCAATTTTTGAGAAAAATCTATTTTGAAATCGTCTTTCTGGTAAGGTTAGTCGGCACAAAAGCTTAAACTTTGTAAGCCCTTCGCTGGCCTTTGTGTTCTATACGCTCTGTACAAAGGCATAGTACATTGCCTAATAAATTATTGATATGATTTATTAAGCAATGTACTTTTATTTCTCAAATATTAACAACATGCCTCCCAAGTTTTAGTGCGACAGTAACAGTGCAGAAAAACCGCAAAAACTTAGGACGAAAGAAAAGTTAAGACTGAATTTATTTATAACTATTTACGCCTTGCGGTTTGCGATAATGATGATTAAAAGTATACTATATTCAGCGCCACAACTACCTCCATACCAAATTTCATCAAATGGCCGAGCCGTTTCACCGTAAAGAAGTATCTTGATGCTTGAAATTAGCATTAATCATTTATAATATCATATTACGGAATCGCTCACGCATATTAGATGTAAATCAATACACCACATTATTGTATAGAACGGCGTACAGCGTGTGTGAAGTAGGAGCTTTCAGAGCTAAGTGTAAGTGCATTCGCTGTTCAAATAAACCGCATCCCAAAAATGTGCGCTTTAAGATAGAACATTTTCTCACCGAGTTCTGTATACGAGTACCTAGCTATTTCGGTTAATACCTTCGTAGTTCCTGAGTGGTACTTATGCGCGTGCAAGAATATTAAAGAACAAAAGTGAAGACTGATATTTTAGACTACCTTAATTGACGTGTTATAACATCAGCCTTATATTCCTTTTGATACCGTTCAGCCTTGCTTCAACTTTTTATTACGGTTAATTTAATCAAAACGATGTCTTTTGAGTCTCAAAATACATGATTGCGAATGTAAACTGGATTAGTTCAATTAAGTATGTTTAGATTGACCTCAGGATGGAAAAGCTATATGAGAAAGATCTAGATCTTAGAATAGAAATAAATACAAAAGTTACTAATTATAGCTACAATTGGCTCGTCGTTTAATAAGCATAAAATGCGACCTCGCTTTAGTAGTCGAGTTAGTATTATTATTATAGAAGAATAGCTGCAAGCTTCTATAATACGAGTAATAATACTAACTTTCCACATAGAAATGTTATAGTTTCATGCGCTATTACTGAGAACTTATTATGAGATATTCTAAAAAACTTGCAGAACCAAGTATGAAACCCAAGACCTCGATTGCTAAAAACAATACAGTTGCAAAAATAATTATTTATTTTATTCATGACTTTTTGTTTATGGGGACAGTTGGTGGTGGAGAACAAACATTAAAAAGAATTCTCTGGAGAATATACCAGCCTGTTGTGGAAACATGTGTTACAAATACATAAGCTATAACGTACGTTCTGCCGTTTTTGCACACGAGGGGATGCTTTATCGTCAGATGTTACAAATAAAGTATTTTAGTACTTGAAAAAGCTACATCCTTTTTCGTTTTAAATTGATTTCGTGCGGTTTGTATTTTCGCTATTTTGGATCTACTTTTAATTGCATTACAGTATCAAAGTAGAGACTTTCGACAAGTCCAAGTAACGTCATGGTTTTAGTTGAGCGATAGTAGGTATTGTACTATACCGTCGTCTCTGTTTAGACGAGAATATGAAAAGTATTTTTTTTTGCACTATATATTTTTTTTGTCTAATCGTGCAGGTTCACGTTAACTTCGGGGTAATAATAGCGCAGCCATGACTTGGATAGGTGACCGCTAGTGACATAACTACTGAGCGCTTCCGTGCTTCGGAGGTTGTTGTCTTACAAATGCAGTAGATATAGCATGGTGGTAGGGCATATCGGGAATGCCCGCCTATCTAGCTACCACCCTCAAGTAGAAAGTCTGTCGCCTAGCTATGGTGTGGTCCAGCAGCTGTCCTTGAGTGCCAGTAATTCTAGGTTAGCCTCAACAACATCTTCGACCACATCATCACTTACCTTCAGGTGCTGGATAGTGGGGGGTAAAACTAGTGGGGGGTCCCCATTAGGTATACCCCCCACTAGGTATACCTTCCACTAGGTTGACTGACGACATCGTTAAAGTCGCGGATAGTCAATGGTTACAAGCGGCTAATAGTCGTTCTTTGTGGCGTTTAATAAGGGAGACCTTTATTTAGCAGATGGACGCCTTCCGGCTGATGATGATAATTGAACTCTTCAGTTCCGACGTCAATATAATGGTTGAATAAATTGAAATGAAATAAAACATGTGGAATACCAAGTCTGATCAATGTAGTCTTAATATAAACTTATTCTACATATATATAGCATGACTTTCGACTTTCCCCATTATTCACCAGACATTCTGCTTTACCTGACATAAGCACCGATTCTTGGTGGCTCCGATCCCTAATCCATCTTCACAAATGTTTGCCACCCGTGAAAGGGCGTGCGTTAAAAAATACCCTTTATTGAGCAAGCTTTATTTATTACGAGGTAAGAATTTCGTGTAAAGGAAATAAATGTAGGTCAATTATTATGCAAATTTATTATGGGCGAAGTGGTCCGGTAGAAATACTCGATGAAGGTAAATTACTTCATTGTTATTCATAAGCCTGCATAACATGCAATCGTTTTAGTCTATTTTGAAAGCATTCAACCTTTAGTTTTCTTGGAGTTTGACGAATGGAAGGTTGAAATAGACTCATCATTATAATTTGTCTATTTAGGCAATATATATCACTATAGTAGGTATATACTTTTGAAGCAGTGATAGCTCAGTGGCTTTGGCTATGGACTACCGCGCAGCAGGTCCATGGTTCGAATCCCGCCGCGGGCTTGAGCTTCATCGCATGGTGGAAGGGCATTATGTGAATGCCCGCCTGGCTAGCGACCACCCTCAAGTAGAAAATCTGTCGCCAAGCTCCTAACGGTGTGTTCCGGCATCCGTCCTTGAGAGCCAGAGTAATTCTAGGCTAAGCCTGTTAACACCTTCGACCACATCATCATTTACCATCACGTGAGATTGTGGTCAAAGGCTTACCTATAATAAAGCAATATTATTCCACTATTCAATAAAAGCTTAATTATGCCAAACGCTACACCTACACTGCAAGGCCAAGTAATGCGACCCTTTCAAATGTGTGCAATTTCATACGCAGATTTATGGTTCTGTAATAATCTAATCTAATTAATACTTAGTAATAATAATTTAATTATTACTAAACATTGTTAATTCTCTACGTCTTTTTGCCCTTATTTTTAATTTAAATACTCTATTTAGGGTAGTTTCAGGTATAGATATATATGACTCCATACATTATTTATGTTCTGTTAGAGATGTTACATATTCACATATATAAAAAACAGCTCCCCTACGTTTCTCAAAAAATAAATAACGAGATAGGTAAAAATTCAAAAAAAATAAGTTATTAAATATTTTCATACAATTTGTTGTGTGCGAGTGAAATTGAAATGAGTTATCGATCGATTAGAGTTGGTAAAACTATAAAGCATCTACTAGGGCTTAACTGACTGACATTTAACCGTGCATTTCTATACAGTTTTTTTGGGTAGACAGAAGCCTTTCGTTATCATATTATAAACTTGTTTGCTTAGCATGCGTTACTGTAATCATTATTTGTTACAATTATCGGGTTGCGTTAATTTAAATAGTTTTAAAGCTAATTGAAAAAATGGTCTCGTATGTAGCAGTTTGTCAGCAGATGTCGCTCCGTCCCCCTAAGACCCTTAGTACAATAGAAACGAAAGGATACATTTGAGCTAAGACTTACTCACTTCGATAGTACAATTTTTATATTGCACAATGTTTATCATAAGGTTTAGGGTCCGTTCCAGAATGTCCTATTAAAGTTTCGGGTTGCTTTGCAACACATAAAATAACTGAATGATAAAAATGACCGTTAACATGCAGCACGTTTCAAGCTTTCACCGATGGATAGGCTAAATCGATGACAGTGAAACGCAAAGATAGTGTTTTATTTATTAAATATGTTCTGGATATTAAAACCGGAACTTACTCGAACATTCTGAAACAGGCCCTAAATATAATTTTAAAAGAATTTAAATTTAAATAATTGGTTCAGGCCATTATCCTATTAACACTGTTGATATGTATTTATTTTGTTAAAACACAAAAATATAATATATTTCGTAGTTGAAAATCTAGGTTTCTCGTACCGTAAAATGGGGTGAATAGAATTTAAGGGGGGAATAGAAAAATAAGCGAATATTTGTACGTTGCATTAATACTCTCACAGTGCTCAATGAAATTAGCTGCATTTGATTTTTTTATATAGGGCAACATTGATTCTGTCATGGCAACATCGTCATGATAGTGAAGTTGTTCATAAATGCGAAAAATAATGTGTCAAAGTGATCAGTTAACGGTTGTGAATTTGAGAAGCGTAAAACTTTTATTTTTGTTCGTTACTACGATTGAATTAAGCCATCAATACGAATTTATGCAAAGTGTTTATTACTTAACTATTGAGAAAATTTAAAGGTAAGTCAAATTAAGCATAATTTCTGTTCTAAATAAGTCCAAAAGTTATGTTACCTATAAATTGAATAAGATTGGGGTGAATAGAAGACGCCTGAGGGGTGGATAGAATTGAGGTATGGGGTAAATAGAAGCGCGTAAAGTCTGAATAGAAGTGCACAAGGGGTGAGTAGCAATACGACTGGGGTGATAAGAATTGTCATTGCTAGGGCTGCTACGCAAAATTATACCTGATACTTTTTTTGTACTGATGGAAGATTGTAGGTACTCAGTGACTGTAATTTTATGAAATAGTTAGTTTATGTTTATATTTTCATTCGTATTGAAAATAAATATTTATTTTGTTTGTTTAGATTATTTTGGACAATGCCGCGCATTTATAAACCTGAACCTGGAGGCAAGCGCTATAAAAGGTATGATGAAAATGTTCTTAAGCAAGCGGTAGAAGATTATTTCATGGGTAATGATTCGATAAAAACAGTAGCTATCAAACACAATATACACCCATCAGTGTTGTATCGCCACAGCAAAGGACTAGTAAAATCGCATGGTGGGCAAAGGGCACTTTCGTTGGAAACTGAAGAATATATCATCCAATACATAAACGTTTGTGCAGAATGGGGCTATCCACTGGACTCACTAGATTTGAGATATATTGTTAAAATGTATCTGGATAAGATTGGGATTACTCCTAAGCGATTCAAAAATAATTTCCCTGGGCCCGATTTTATCCAATGTTTTTTAAATAGACATAAAGATAAAATTTCTCAACGAATATGCCAAAATATTAAAAGGTCTCGAGCTGCTGTATCAGCAGAAATCATATCAAAATATTTTGAAGAACTAAAAATATCTATGACCGATGTTCCAGCGGCAAATATCGTCAATTATGACGAAACAAATCTCGCTGACGATCCAGGGCGCAGAAAAATTATTACGAAACGCGGCACTAAGTATCCAGAGCGCGTCATGAACCACACAAAGGCCAGTGTTTCCTTAATGATAGCTGGGTCAGCAGAGGGCCAGCTTTTACCACCATACGTGGTATACAAGGCACAAAATTTATATAATACATGGATTTCTCACGGGCCTAAAGGTGCAAGGTATAATCGTTCAGCATCAGGATGGTTCGATGGTACAATTTTTGAAGATTGGGTGCAATCCATCGTTATACCCTTCTTCGCTGATAAGCCGGGAAAAAAGTTGCTAATAGGCGATAATTTATCTTCACATTTGTCGGTTGATATGATAAAACTTTGCAAAGAACAGCAAATTGATTTTGTATTTTTACCGAGTAATTCAACACACATAACTCAACCGCTCGATGTAGCCTTTTTCAGGCCCATGAAGGCAGCCTGGCGGCAAATACTACTTAAGTGGAAAAAAACAGATGGCAGCAATGAGACATGTGTGCCAAAAGGTTGCTTCCCTAAATTATTGAAGAAATTAATGGACGTAATACAAGAAAATGCTGAGTCTAATTTAAAAGCCGGTTTTAAAAAAACTGGTATCTGTCCTTTAGACGCTACACAAGTGCTATCTCGAATACCAACACAATCAAACAATAGCAGTAGACATAGGGAAGCAGTGGATGAGTCTGTACTAACTTTATTAAATGACATGCGATATGGTACTATGGGCGTAAAAGAATTAAAAAGAAAGCGGAAACTCGACGTGGTGGCAGGAAAGAGTGTCTGCGAATCTACTGAGGATTATGTAGACTCCGAAGTAACACCAGGTCCGAGTACATCAAAACCACAAAGAAAAATAAAAAAGCTAGACAATTCAGTGGAAAAAGAAAATCTATTGCCTAAAGAAACAACAAATTTAAACAAAAGTATTAAAAGAAAAGGGATTGGTAAAAAGACAAAAAGGAAGGTAAGCATGTTGATAGAGGATCATAGAGAGGATATCAGAGAGGAAAATGTGGGCACAGGCAATGCATTTATAGACAAACGAAATGATAATATAGACATCAATGACAGTGTTTTAGATATGCCTGTATATTTTGAAGGTGACTTGGAATGTGGAGGAGAACTAACTATTGAAAACTGTCCACTAAGTGATTTATTAATAATAAACCCTACAGCAGCAGCTGAAAATATGGAAACCGGTCTAAACAACGACAGTCAGTCCGATCAAGCTGGTGAATCAAACTGTCCATTAGGAAATAACGAAGAAGAATATTCTGTGGCAGAAGTTATAACTTTACCGAAGATGAAAACAGAAAAAATAAAGATAATTGAAAATAAAAGCTTTTTAGAAACTCGTGGAAGAATTAGTTATGATAAAAAATACAAAAAAGTTTCCCCTGAAGCGCCTTTAATAATTGTAAAGAAGACTGCAAGACCGAGCAAGTATTATCAAGACGATGAGGCTATACTAAGAGACTTACTAGATGATAATGAGGAATGCTCCAAATAACATTAGGTATAATATTTATTTACGTTCGTACTATGATTAATAGAAATGTTAACTTAATTTTATGATTATTTGATTAATTCACATAGGTTTTGTTTTAAGTTGATTTTATTTAGATTATTTTGCATATACATACACAAGTACGTATATAGAAAGAATTTTTCAGTTTATAAGTTCGTTTATTTTTTATTTAAAAAGGATTTTTACTGGGTAAACATAATGATTATTATATTAAGTCCGTCAGTTAGATCATCAAAAAACGTAAGCCATATCTTTTGCTTACTAATTAATAAAACTTGATATTGGTAAAGCGCATTAAAAATCAGAGCCTCTTCCATGAGTTGTCATTATGAAGACTCGATTATCGATATCGACTGCGCTTATGGCCCGCTCCAAGTTTGTGAGAACTCTCAACCAATGAGAGCGCCAAACGCGGTCGATGTGTACCTATAATCAAGTCTTCGTAATGACATGGTAGAGGCTCTGGATTTTAATGCGCTTTACCAGTGTCAAGTTTTATGGGATTGTGAAATCTCTTAATACTAAAAGTGTACTATCATGTGACATCATTCGAAGTCTTATTGTTGCATCATCCTCATTTTTTATTTGTGACAAAATAAAAATACGTTGTTACACTATGTTTTGATAATCTAACTGACAGACTAAACATAATTTTTCAGTAAAATCCAAATTTGCCAACCCTAGCATTTTTTTCTATTGACCCCCTTTTCGTCTCCATTCACCCATATCGCGGGTAAATAGAAAACGCGCACATATTGTAATTTATTAAATAAATGACAAGGAAATTAAGTAAGTCTTTCATTGAAAACAGTTTAATACACTTTAACTCACAAGACTCAATTACTGCTACCTTCGGAATTTGCTAAAAACATACTGCAATTTCGATTAAAAAGTTGAAATCCTTTCTATTCACCCCATTTTACTATGTATAGAATAGTTTTGTTTTATTAGAGGGATAGAAGGCAAAATTTTAAGTAAACAAAAGGACATAGGTAAGCCTATGAATAATAAGCGCTCGTAGCGAAGTTTGCTTAGCCATTCTGAATCGATCAGCAAAGTTAAGCAACGTCCGCCGCGTTCAGGAGTTGGATGCGTGACCGCTGGTGACATTACTACTGAGCGCTTCCGTGCTTCGGAGGGCACGTTAAGCCGTCGGTCCCGGTTGTTGTCTTAGGATGGCAATCGTTATAGCATGGTGGTAGGGCACTTTGCAAATGCCCGCCTGGCTAGCTACCACCCTCAAGTTGAAAATCTGTCGCCAAGCACCTAACGGTGTGTTCCGGCAGCTGTCCTTGAGAGCCAGTAATTCTAGGTTAGCCTGTACAACATCTTCGACCACATCATCACTTAACATCAGGTGAGATAGTGGTCAAAGGCTAACCTATCATGCATAAAAAAAAAAAAAAAAAAAAGAAAAAAAAATCTTCTATGTCAATTGCTGTATATTGTATGTAATGTACAGTTTTAATTTACACTAAAAAGAAAAAAAAATGTATGATTTTATCACGTAACTACTATCACGTAACATGTCTTTACTCATAAAAATATTACCTAATTGAATGATTCATCAATATGTAAAAGAACACATTAAAATAACACTTAACAAGCTTATACGAATTCAGGTCCACACTACAGAGTCTAAATACCAGCCAATCCTCGAAATTGTTTTACATAGTTAATAGCAGGCCCTCCGTATTACTTCATGATTCCTTCAGTTTTCTTACACAATCAGATTTTATATGGGAGAAAAAATCGTTTGCTATTGCGAAATCCTTTTAAATATTTATTTACCTATAACTTTATTCGATAAGGCACTTGGTAGTATAAGTAAGGCGTAGTGGCTACTTCGGCGAAGTGACTCAAGCGGTGCAAATATGGTAATCTCGGTAGCGGTCACAAATTATTTGCGCAGTTTAGTACGGATACATTGGTCCGCCAGGAGCTCGTGATATTTTCCTAAAGCACTTGGTCGATGCGACGTGTGAATTAAATGCTGGTACTGATTTAGCTGAACGATAAAGCATTGCAATTCAACGGGGCAATGCTGCTAGCTCACTACCAATTGTATAATTGGCAGCGAGCTGGATAGCTGAAAGATTTTTTTAAAATAAATTCATACCATGTAACGTTATCATCGCGGTGAGATAAGAATTCTGTCACCATTCAACCGTTGTCGCATAAGTGTGGAATCGGTAGAAAGATTATGATAAAAATGTCAAGTAAAACGTTTATTTTATTTTTTACTTAAATTTTTCATTGTATTTTCGATAACTTGTCTAAAAGCTTGGTCAAAATGCTGGCACATATTTGCAATTCAATGGAGCAATGCTGCCAGCATGCTGGGCACGCTGCCAACTGGGAATGGGCTGGAGCATTTGGACTGCCTGTGAGTCTGCTATGACTTATAGGTTGTCTAAATGGTTTTATTGTAGTAGCTGTAGTGTTGTATATTACACTGGTAAAGCCCTTCAAATGTTTGAATCTTATTTAACAAACAGATCACAGATAGTTAAAATTGATTCTAACTCGCAAAGTGACTCGCTACCTATAGCGTGCGAAATTCCTCAAGGCTCAATATTAGGACCTTTGCTCTTTTTAACGTATATTAATAATGTACATGAAATAGGGCTAAAAGATCATATCACTCTCTATACTGACGATACCTGCTTATTCTACTATGGTTCATCCGTACATTATATAATATCACAAGCTCAAGACGACTTGAATACTTTATCGAACTGGTTTAAATATAACTTACTGACTATCAATATTTCTAAAACATCTTTAATTATATTTGAAGCAAGAAATAAACCAGTACCATCACACTCACCGCTAACAATTGACGGCATTCCTTTGCAACAGAAAAGCCATGAAAAATATCTCGGTTTACACATGGATAACCATTTAACGTGGAATTTTCATATTGAACACTTAAAAACGAGACTAATAATTCTTCTGGGCTCGTTGCGTAATATTGCGCGATGTATCCCATGCAAGTTACGATTAACAATATATAACACCTTGGTAAAACCACATTTATTGTATCTACACTCGAGAGCAATGAATCCGGGTCACTTAAAGAATCCTAAAAATCTCGGAAACTAAAAATGCTAGGTTAATGCAATAAATTGTATTTAATAGACAATGTAATACTCCTTAAATGAAGGTATTAAAACTTCTTAGTTATTGTAAAGTTATATCATAAAAAAATCAAATTTGAAAAAGGGCCACTTTCGAAGATGGAACTACGAAATTACAGCATTTGGTTTTGCTTTTGTTTGTAATCTGTCATTTATGTGGGTACATAAACCATGTTGATAGTGCTCTATATTCATTATTCAAGCTGAAATTATGTCGCTTACGCCTGAAGAATGCACCAGAATACTTACAATGCTGGAAACCGGCCGGAGTCAGCGCGATACAGCCAGGACTGTCGGTGTGTCGCTGTCAACAGTACAAAAGAGTTCTCCGACGTTACGAAGAAACTGGTTCTAACCTACGCAGACCAGGAACGGGCAGAACCAGGTGTACCACAGCACGAGAAGACCGATACTTGGTGAACACCATGCTTCGAAATCGCTTTCTCACAGGAACTGAACTCACCAATCAGTTTCGACGCCTCGGAGGAAGTAACCCAAGTGCATGGACAGTAAGACGTCGGCTTGCTGAATCTAACTTAAAACCCCTTAGACCTGCAAACGGCCCTAAACTGGAGCGTGGGCATCGTATTTCGAGACTAAGATATGCCCAGAGCCACGTAAATTGGAGTATAGAAGATTGGTCAAAAGTTATGTTCTCCGACGAATCAAAATTTATGCTCTACAAGCACGATGGAAGACACAGAGTGTATCGAAGACCAGGGGAAAGATTCAAGCAAGCATGCATCGAAGAAAAAGTAGCCTACGGTGGTGGGTCTGTACTTGTGTGGGCCGGAATTTCTTCTGAAAGTCGCACAGAGCTGGTGATCATAGAAAACGGCTCTTTAACTAGCGTAAGATATGTGGAAGAAATCCTCAATGATCACGTTGGTCCATTTATGGTCAATTTAGGTGAGGATGCTATATTTATGCATGACAATGCCCGACCTCATACAGGTAGGATTGTGAATGACTACCTTCAAGAGATGAACATTACTCGTATGGAGTGGCCAGCGCGCAGCCCGGATATCAACCCGATCGAGCATGCTTGGGACGAGCTAGGCAGATGCGTAAAACAACGAAACCCTCCCCCAATCACGCTTCGTGAGCTCAAAATTGCTCTCACTGAGGAATGGGAGAATATTCCCCAAAATCGTATAAGGAACTTGGTGTACAGCATGCCAAACCGCGTAAACGCAGTAATGGAAGCACGAGGAGGCAATACGAAGTATTAAAATTCAAGAAAATCGTAATAAAGTTCAAAACTTTCATGTTTCCTATTTTTGTTTTAAGGAGAGATCAGCAGTTTTTTTCTTTATGTAATTTTGTGTTAATAAAATGTATGGTGACTCAAATTTTTTTTACTTTCATTTAAGGAGTATAACATTGTCTATTAAATACAATTTATTGCATTAACCTATCATTTTTAGTTTCCGAGATTTTTAACATTCTTTAAGTGACCCGGATTCATTGCTCTCGAGTGTAGTTGAAATTTGGGGGTGTGCTTCGAAAACAAAATTAGCTGAATTACAAGTCTTACAAAACAAAATTATAAAAATGCTCTTTAGATATCACCATTTAACATCAACCATCAAGTTTATAGGGAAACAAAAATAATGAATATTAGCACACTATAGAACTATAATATATGCATATTTATTAAAAAAGCTTTAAACAAAAATATCCACACTAATTTAACATTTGCCAAACTAAAACAGGTTTCTAACCGCTGCATTCGTCGAGCTAGCTTCCTTGTATTTCCAAACGTAACAAGATGTTACGACAAAACGATGCTTACTTTTGCGGGAGCACAACTTTTTAATAAACTACCCACACATATAAAATATGAAAACTCGTTTAACAAATTTAAAAAAGAACTTGGCAAATACTTAATTACCACAGACTAATCATAGTAGTGAACAATCAGTTCTAAAAAATATGTATTTCGGAGTTTCAAATATTGTAGTGTTTACAATCTTATTCTCGTTACTTTAACTATAATTAAAAACTACTTTATGAAACTATTAAAAATGTTATCTATTTATTATTTGTAATTTAATTTAATACTTATCTTGTTGTGACGACGAACGTGCTTATATTTTTAAGTTAAACTATGTTCTCATGTAAGTGACTACCTATTGTCTTAATTGAGAATAAATTTCTTTAAACCTATATAGTTCGTAGTATTTTGTTCATTAAAGGCATACCGCCGATAAAGAAAAGTATAACGTTCGTTTTATGATTATATTAGTACCTTTCTTGGAAATGGTGGTTTCTAATTTAGACCCTAACTTCACAAGCTGCTTGCATGTAAGGTGATGATGCGCTTATCTATTGTACAGTAAAACCCTACTAACATATCGACTTGCTTAGACCCATTTTATCAACAGTCCGCATTAAGTATCATCTAATGGGAGGTTATCCTAAATTGTGCGGTAGACATAATATCGCATCGCCATATAACAGAGCACTTCGCTTTTACCTGCGATATACTGCCCTAAGTCTCGCATTTTAACAACCCTTCGACCACATCGGGTCGAGCGTCGTCGCTCGCGTAAGTACCAAACTTATAAGTAACGGATAACCGTAAAGCTAATATACAAATTATTTTATTTATTCCGCTTAACCTATACGTCTTTATATCCCTTTTTTGATGAACTCTTCAGTATAATCTGCATTAAAACTAAAGTTATAAAAAACTTGTATTTTGTTTGTAACAAATAAAAATAAAACTACAAGAACGACTTTAAAAATTCTTTCTCCATCAGAACCCTACATTATCTTGACTTGACTTGGACTCGAACTTAGACTTTAACTCAAAAGTTAACTGATTTACCTACTCTCTTACTTCTTATTTGAAGAGTAACTTACTTTGTTTGCCCTTCGGCTTAGAATTTATTAAAAACAACTATAAAAAAAAAATATGCAGAGATCATTTTAGAAAATCACTTATATATCTAGTGACAGCACCGCCTACTTTTCCTGATTTTTTATGTGGTTTTGACGGAATAAGCTCGAGGCCCGCCTGATGTTAAGCGGACATCACTAGTCACTAATTGCACTGTGCCCGTCACCTTGAACATAGTTGTTAAGTCTCAATTGCCTGTAATTTCACTGGCTCTCAAAGACTGCAGCTGGATCACACCGTTTTTTTTATTCGATAGATTTTTCTTCTTGAGCGTGGTAGCTAGCCAGGCGAGCAATCGCAAAATGCCCTCCACCATACGGTGAAGCTCAAGTCGGAGGTGGGGATCGAACCAGGGACCTGCTAAGCCTACGTGACGTCATAAACGTCAGGCAGCCAAACCGGAAGAATTTTCGACGCGTTTCATTCTACACGAAACATCGTCAGGAGGTCTTGACTCTTCAAGCGCACGATTTTCTTTACAAATTGTTATTAATATATGGATTTCCGCAAAGTAACGCGTTATGTTGAACAACCGAACAGGTATTTTTTAACATGCTCTGGTCTACATGCTGCATAGACCATTGGATCGCTTTAACATATATACTGAAACAGTGCATATTTCTAATGAGCTATGTCGCTAATTACATTAAATCTGGATTTAAAAGTACAACGTTTTCAACACACTTTTGAAGCGCTCGTAGCGAAGTTTGCATAGCCATTCTGAATCGATCAGCAAAGTTAAGCAACGTCCGCCGCGGTCAGGAGTTGGATGGGTGACCGCTGGTGACATTACTACTGAGCGCTTCCGTGCTTCGGAGGGCACGTTAAGCCGTCGGTCCCGGTTGTCGTCTTAGGATGGCAGTCGTTACAGCATGGTGCTAGGGCACTTTGCGAATGCCCGCCTGGCTAGCTACCACCCTCAAGTTGAAAATCTGTCGCCAAGCACCTAACGGTGTGTTCCGGCAGCTGTCCTAGAGAGCCAGTAATTCTAGGTTAGCCTGTACAACATCTTCGACCACATCATCACTTACCATCAGGTGAGATAGTGGTCAAAGGCTAACCTACCAGGAATAAAAAATAAAAAAAATAAAAAATAAATAATAAACGAAGAAAAAGTAAATTCATAAAGTTAGCTAGATGTTAAAACAGCATATTAAATAAAAAGCAAACTTATTTTGTAACGAGCGTTATGAGTCTAAAAGTGATGCAACAAGTACCAAAGGCAAGTGTGTTAAAACTTTTCAGAACAGCTGTAATAAAACAACATATCGTCCCATCGCATGAAAAATGCATGAGATATTGTAGCCAACACTGTTTCAAACGTGTGGAGTTAGTCATGAGATTCCCAAGCAGAGCCTTAGATACAAACCGTTGCTTTTCCATACCTATTGGATTTAAGGATACATTATTTATTCAGTAGTTGCGGTATGAGACCTCTCTTGCACTATTCATACACTAAAATATACTGGCAAGGATTTGGTGAGAGAAGTACATATTTTAAGATGAATTTATCGATAAAAAATATTGCAGGAATCTACAACGAGGACATAGACTTAATACATTGTATTACCTTATCATCCACTATAATATTCAATATCAATATTCCATTCGATATCAAGTCCGACAAAACCGTATTTATTCTGCTACTTGAAACACTGTTTAACTTAAGCATGTATCAAAGAATTAAGTTTTCTATATGGCACCTATGTAACCGAGCTAAAATAGTTTTGAGTAAAGAACAAAAACAAAAAATTCAACGAGCTAGCTACATTATCCGAAAATGTACTAAGTATTATAAATTTACTTTTGCACTGCCAGATGTATGGGTGATACTTAATTTTGACCTGATTTCAAGATCCTATTGAACTTAACTATTTATTGTTAGTTGTTAGTTAGCCCCGTCGGCCATATCATCCCTTGCCATCAGCTGAGATTGTGATCCAAGGCTAGTCTATCAGTAATTAAAAACGTTAGGCTAGGTCACAGCAATGTGATGCTGATGTGCGATGGATGAAATACGTATTTACTTCTAATTCTTTCATCAGAATCCACTATCAGTAACGGCGATTTCTCACGATTTCAAAAGCTTTGAAGTTTTTCCTTTACCCTTAGCTTAATTTATCCCGTAACTTCCTTTAATTGCCTCTTATGTACTAGACAATTATTAGTTACAACATAAACTGCATGAGGGTTACGTAATATGAAATTATAGGAAAACTTTACCTCGCGTCGTGGGGAAACCGATGAAACCTTAAATCCTTGCTGTATTTAGAGGTAAATCCGTACACAGAACATATGTCTCTCCGCCCAGACCCCGCCTTTATTTCAAGTACATTGGTTTATCAACTGTATTTATTGTTAAACTGTGATGTTATATATCATAAAATTAATTTGAATAAAATATTTTGCTAGTATATATTTTAACTTAGCTGTCATTTGTATTTTGTGCAAGTTAAATACAATAAACTCCAAAGTATTATTTCGGTGCCAAGTGTATTTATTAGATGTCAAATTTAAGACTCCGTTTTGAATGTGCTGGATGATGTAAGTTTAATAAAAAGGGGTATTGCTGTCAGCAGCTCGGTAAAACATAATATCTACAAATCATTTTTCACTGATGAAAATGACTATGAGTACTAAAACGGTTTTACTTCTTCTACTTCAAAGATAAATTATCACGAGATATAAATGTTTACGTGAGACAATCAACGAAATACAAAACATAAAGTAAATTCATTGTTGTTCTTTATTTGGTGACTAAATAACACGTTTTATTTCGTTCACTAAAGAATTATACCTCAGATAAAACTTAACAATGTAGTTGTTTTTATCGTCACTATAACTTAAATCCTAGGACAGTCACGAAGATAAATTCATTAACTTGACGTCTTACCTTAAGGTGACATGATATTTAAATAGTTATTTATATAACGTTGCAGTATCAAGCTACGGAATTTTCCTTATAGATCTTAGGCTACGATTTTGTAACAAAAAGGTGCAGTAATATTCAAACTACATACAGAAAAGCTCGAATATAATTCATTTGTTAGTATTTCTTTTTAGTTTTTTTAAAATAAAATACAAAGTTATGAACTTATACGCCTGTGGACAAATACATCGGTTTAGTTCCTACTTCCAAGGACAATTTTGCACTGACCTACCTCTTTATAAGTGATATATATTGGCTTATTCCCATCAGATTTCCAAGACATATAACGTACCTACTAGTACATTCAACATGCACGGAAGATTTACGGTTTAAGATGATAGTATAATTACGATGTCATTATATTTGATATAATTTGTATGAATATAATTCGATATTTAATAAGAACATAATGTTCCATTTTTTTTTTTTTTTATGCTTGATAGGTTAGCCTTTGACCACTATCTCACCTGATGGTAAGTGATGATGTGGTCGAGGATGTTGTTCAGACTAACCTAGAGTTACTAGATCATATTAGATCATTTAACGATCTGTTCAACCACAAATAGGGAGAGCGAGACAGACCATATTTTTAACAAGAGCAATTCCCAAGTCCAGCAAGAAGCTATATATACCAATATTTGTCTCATTCATCTGGAAAAAAGATTTTAATTTTATCTTGATACTAGCTTTCCGGCGCGTATGTCGGTTATCGCGCAAAAACATTAACCTCTTTTTGCGCAGTTGGATAAAAACTATCCTATGTTTTTTACTGGGTCTCAAACTATTTCCATACTAATTTTCATTCAAATCGGTTCAGTAGTTTTGGCGTGAAAGCGTAACAGACAGACAGACAGACAGAGTTACTTTCGCATTTATAATATTATATATATATATATATATATATATATATATATATATATAGTACTGATAGCGAAAAACAAAAAGGAAAACAGAGTCCAGAAGTTGCATATTATTAAGCCGTAATATAGCCTTTGACCAGTATGTCACAAGGACAAGGACAACCACCGAGTAGTTGAGAGTGTTTGCTAGTATTCGCAAAATGCCCTACCACCATGCTATATCATAAGACAACAACCGGGACCGGCGGTTGAGGTGCCCTCCGGAGCACGGAAATGCTCAGTAGTTATCTCATTAGCGGTCACCTATCCTACTCGTAACCGCGGTGGTCGTTGCTTAACTTAGCTGATCGGTTAAGAACGGCTAAGCAAATTACGAGAGCTTCAAAACATTTTATGCTAAAAATCCTTTAACCGGTATCTCAAGGAACACTAATATAAAATAGTTACCTATGGATAAGGACATATAATGCCCTATCCGCTGTAATGTGATAAGACTACAAGGGTGGTTCATTAAGAAAATTCTGGGCTCACCGCTGTAGACATAAAGGGAACCCTATAGTTATATTCAATGATAGAGGGTGCGGGATTACGCATGTTACCTGTTGTAACACCTGAACGCCGTTGCCGAACAATTAGATCACATCACTTATAATATCACATGATATAATGGCGTACCGACTATCGTCAACTGTGCAACTACGAATCTTGAAGTTCTTCGGTCACATCTCCAGGAAAGAGGACTCGATGGAGAGACTAGTGGTTCAGGGCCAGGTGGAAGGCAAAAGATTCGCGGCCGATCACCAACCCCCTGGACTGACCTGATATTAAAAGCAACTGAGTCTACCATGGTCCAGTGTACTCAGAACGCTTCGAACCGACAGAATTGGAAGAACATCGCTAAGAGGGCAAGCCTTGGGATTATTGAGGACCTAACCAATGCGTGTACAGCATCAGCGCAATCACGTCCACTCTGACAAGAGTGCCCGACTGAGAAGAAGAATGGCGTATATGACGTATCATTATTTCTCATGACTAGTCTCGGGTTTCTTCAAGTAGTTGATCTACAAGATATAAACGAGTTTAGGGTAAAAGTAACTCCGATCTCATAATTAACAGATTTTTTTTGTATTCTATGTATGCTTTCGTCCTTATTAATAATATTCGTAGTTTCCTCCCCAATTATTCGTTATAACTCTATCTATGTAACTCTGCCGTATTGCGTTCGGATAACACGGGTCTTTACCTCCTGAATGAAATGAGTAACAATCCGGAAATGTAGATGTACCTACTGTGTACAATTTTTACCCTAAACAAAATATTGTCTTTCCCAGATTATTTTGAATAAAACTTTATCACAGTGTACTATGAGACGATCGCGCCTCGCATGCCGTGAGTACAAGGTTTTTATTAATATAATAAATTTAAATTTATAGTAGAGATTTATAGTAAGACGCACGACGTTCGTGTGAAAACAACACTAAAGAAATGTCTAGAAATTTTATTCTATTTGTGTTAAAAAAAAAAGATTAAAGAATAATACAATATTCTATACAGTTATGCTAGGTTACTTAAAACAGTTTACGGTATACTACCGTAAAATATATGGGTCTTATTATGTTTTTTTTTAAACCCCAAAATTATTTATACCCTACAGGGTAACCCAGATGTTATATGTTAGCATTATGATAATGTACTCGTTTCTTATAATACCACAACTGAGCAGAAGTTTACACTTTAGTTATAAACTTATCATTTGTGAATATTGAGGGTTAACTGAGACACGTTACAATTAAAACTACAACCAATCAATTTTTGTCTTTCACAAAATGAATAATTTATTTACAAATACTATAGTAACAAATAAAACAGACTTAGAACAGAACTCGGTTAGGTTCATAAATTTAATTGCCATTCTACGCATTCTCTCACAAGCAACGTATCTAATTAATTTTAATTATGGTTGGGATGGAGACTGGAGATGCAAAAGTTTCTCGAACAAGTATATAATTTACACATAAAATTTAACTGAAGCGTCTTTTATTTTTCTTTTCGTTAGTAAATATACAATATGGGACTATTATAGAATCAGGTCGATATTATTGTCACCACATTGTTATTGTTGGTGTGCTGTAGTGTTTTCTATTGTTCGTAGTATTGAACTGACAATAAGAATGAAAAAGGCATACAGCTGGTTTTGGTACTTACTCATCTCAATGGAGGTCATGGGATGTTATCAAAAATTTGCTGACAATATTTTCACTAATCTCTTTGTAATACTGTCTACCATTCTACCTACTAATTAATACAACGCGCAAAGTTTTCAGGGGTTTAGTCATTACAATAAAATAAAGTCTAACTAAAATTCACAACGTAACATAAAAATAATTACAATTAGCACCATTTTGGGTCCAGTTATACAACAAGAGAGATATAAGCAATGAATACTCTAACTTCCCACACGGATATAATTTGATAATGAAAGAAGCCCACAATATGAAAGTACTACTGAAACAGTATAAATAATTCACCCTTAGTTATTGGTTACACATTTATTTACTTATGCGTGTTCTGGCTATGACGACATAAAATAATATTTTTTTGTATACTTATATAAATCTCGAAGCGCTTGAAGCTAAGTTTTGCTTAGCCGTTCTTAACCGATCAGCTAACATAGCAGCGTCCGACACGGTCATAGCTTGGATGGGTGACCGCTAATGACATTACTATTGAGTGCTTCCGTACCTAACCTACCTAACGGTGTGTTCCAGCAGCTGTGTTTGAGTGATAGTTGTTCTAGGTTAGCCTGAACAACACCTTCGACCACATCATTACTTACCTTCAGGGGTGATAGTGGCCAAAGGCTAGCCTATGAACAATATATAAAAAAATATATAATTAAGTAAATATATACAATTCTTCTGAAATAAATTCTTGTATATAAAATTGTAATTCCTTGCAATTCTAATACAGGAACAGTTTCAAAATACTCTTGATTAGGGTATGCATTCTTCAAATAAATATTTATTTCTATAATCAGTCTTTGATTTAGTTGATCTATGGAATAGAATAAAGGAAACATAATTTTCGTATCATTACGTACTTAGAAATAACGTGAACATTTTTAATTCTTAATTTTTTTATATAGGGTTTTATCATAAAGAATATGCCACCTTTGATGCTGAATAGGATACTTATTTTATTATTTTAAACCTACTATTGCCCAGTATTAGGTGTCTTTAAGGTATAAGTCATAAAGCTTTCTGGCTTCTTCGGAGTCAGGCTGCGACAGAATTACGTTGCACCCCCGTACATGCCAGAAAGCATGGCTATAAATATATAATCGCCGACGCACCGTGAGTCTTAATGGCAACACAATATGTGTCTATAATGCTAATCTCTAAATAATGGAACTGGAAGTTGGGTGTGTACCGGAATAAATACTTTAAGGCCTACCTACTACTTAAAATTAGGGCTACTAATGTTTGTCTAAACGAATTTAATGGACAACCCTCAAATAAACACTCTTGCTCGGTTTGCATGCTAGTGTTTTTAAACAGGAAATAGGTGAAATAGGTGCCTATCTGAAACTGCATCTTATAAATATTGCAAAGACGTGTTGGTATATCATATACGTGGGTGTTTAAATTTAGATTTTTTTGGTTATGTATCTTCTTTTTTGTGTGTGTAAACATAGGCTTAAATATTTTTTATATCCTCGTATTATATCAATGTTTTGTGAAATCTGGTGATATAGAGGTATAATTTTTAAACATATAATAATATATTTACTTACCTATAAATATACCCTCGCATTGCATGTTAAATTATGACCTACTTTTCGATCATGTCTGCTGAAAAATATGAAACCTAAAGCGAAAAACATGTTAATGAAAAAGTACTCTTAAGACTTAAAAATCGATAAACATGACCACTTGCAAAGCGTTACAAACGCCACGGTATAATGAATATGAAAACTATACAAGACTGTTAAGTGGTGTAGGTATATGAATATATTTTCATTTAACTTTTTTGAAGCAATGATGGTCGAGCGGTTATAGCTATAGATTGCCGTGCCGCAAGTCCATGGATTCGACCCCCACCGCTGGCTGAAGCTTCACCACATGTAAGGGTATTTCGCGAATGCTGCCTAGCTTCAACCCTAAAGTAGAAATTCTGTCGCCAAGCACCTTAATAGTGAGTTGGTTCCCGCAGCAGTCCTTGAGAGACAATATCAATACGGGCACATGAGACTAAGCAACTGTATGTCTCTGTGTGAAGGACGCAATGCAATTCAATTGTGACGAAATGCATTTTATATAGGCAGAGATTAGTCCACTAAACACCAGGACCAGGACCCGCGCTTGTTCCATCACAATTATATAAAAAAAGGTATAGGCACCCCGTGCTTGAACCCGGATTCGATTACCACTAGATGAAATTGTTGTGCTCTGAAACTATGTAAATGTGATTTTCACTAAGCACTCGTTAGTGCTTGTAATCGTATTCAGAACTATAGAACGGTAGCGATATCATTATGAGAGTCAAGTATTCAAAAAAAAAATAGTACAAAAAAAATGGAACCGACTTCAACACCCAAAAGTGTGAAATAATTTGTTGAAGTCGGTACCATGATAGTTCAAAAGTATCTATTAACACAATATTGTGCGCATGGTACCGACTACGACAAGTTATTTCACACTTTTGGGTGTTGAAGCCGGTTCCATTTTTTTTGTAAAATTTTTTTTTTCTCACTTTTTAGTATCCCTTGATACTTATGGGATCGAATATATTTCATGGTTAACGACAATATCATCAAGGAAAATATTTTTCAGTTATATTAGTGTAACTCAAAAACGGCTCGACCGATTTTGATGAAACTTAAATGGGACCAAACAAAAAGCATCACCTTTTAAACAAAAAAAGAATTTTTAAAATCGGTTGACCCAGTCAAGAGTTCTGATGTAACGAAAAAAAAAAAAAAACAGACGAATTTAGAAACTCCTCCTTTTTTGGAAGTCGGTTAAAAATCACTCTTTCGATCAGATGACGTCTAATAGTCTGGTTGATAGCCGGACCGTCCCCTATGAAGGTTTAAAATTAATAATTAGAGCATAAAAGTCTCAGCCAAGCCAGTCTCGATAGCGCAGTGGTTAAATCACCCGGTGCATAAAGCAAGGAGACGCGGGTTAGATTGCCGCTCGAAATCGTGCTCTTAAAAATTTGGAAATTTCCCAAAGTATCAGAAATTTGTTGTTATATTTTTTGTTGTTGAATAGCTAAAAATGTCTACAAAACATATTTTATTGAAAAAATAAATTAATATAAAATATCTATCATAATGTTTCAATGGAAAAACAATCCGGTTAAGATTACATAACATATATTTTCAATTAATGTGAATATCAGGTTCCCTTATCAAAGCATATTCTTATTAAAACATCAAGAGTGCCATCGTAACGGCAATTTAATTTTAGCTTTTGTTGTAGTACGGCAGACAGATTGTAATGACAAAAGGCAGGATATAATCTCCGAGGGCTTATAAGGGTTTGTCTAGTTAAGGGCGTAAAGAGGTAAAACGTAATTAAGGACGCCTGTGAGTTCTAAGCCTGCCACTGCCATTTCAAAGAATATTATCTTTGTCGAATTATTAGAAACAAAAAAGTGGTATTTATGTTAAAAGTTGAATACTTATTTTTCTGAGATTTTATTCGATATAACGATATCATCTTTTGATATTTTTATATAACGGATAGGCTAGTCTGTCACCATTATCTCACCTGAGTGATGATGAGGTCTAATATTTTGTCCAGACTAGCCTAGAATTACCAGCTCTCAAGGGTAGCTGCCGGTAAATACTTTGAAGTGTTTAGCGACAGATTTTCAACTTGAGGGTTGTAGCTAGCCAGGAGTACAATCGCAAAATGCCCTACCACTCATCATGTAATTTTTTTACACCTTATAGGTTATCCTTTGACCACTATCTCACCTGATGGTAGGTGATGATGTGGTCGAAGATGTTGTTCAGGCTAACCTAGAATTATTGGCTCTCAAGGACAGCTGCCGGAACACACTGTTAGGTGCTTGGCGACAGATTTTCAACTTGAGGGTGGTAGCTAGCCAGGAGGGCATTCGCAAAGTGCCCTACCACCATGCTGTAATGACTGCCATCCTAGGACAACAACCGGGACCGACGGCTTAACGTGCCCTCCGAAGCACGGAAGCACTCAGTAGTAATGTCGCCAGCGGACTTTGCTGATCAATTCAGAATGGCTAAGCAAACTTCGCTACGAGCGCTTCAAAATTCTGCGTCAGCATTGACAAGTTTACAGCTAATTGCAAAATTAGTCTTGTTTGTAGTTCAACGTAGGCTGAACTATAGGTCTCCCTTCATCCCAATACGATGGTTAAGGAACGATGGGAAAAATTACAGTTAAATCAATTAATTAATTAGCTGTAATTAATTAATTACAGCTAACATGACTCATTGTCATGTTAGCTCAGTCGGCCAGAGCATACTCCGGCTAAAAGGGGGAAAACGTGGATTCGAATCCTGCACATGACTTTAATTTTTCTCCTCTCGTAAATTTTTAAAGTAATTCACTAAACATGCGTTATCGTAAATATATAAATATTAAATTTACCATTTCAAGTTTTACAAAAACCTTTTTTTATGAAAACGTACGTGCTTATTTTTAATACAAAATTTCTCTTTTTGCTTAGTAGTTCTCCTCAGTCGTGCGGGAAGCGAAACGCGGTCATGCGGAGCTCTCTTTGAAAACGACGACCGGATGTGTGGTGTGGGAAACTAGTCGGATCTATCTGACTTATTTACATGAGTAAATGGATACATTCCAGACTTAAGTTAGTCTGGCTCTTCATTTTGGAGCATTGAACCCTAATGAACTGAAATAAAATAATTTTTGTTATAACGATACGATACGTCGATATACCAAATGTCATTCTGATCACTGATCATTATAGGTCGACCTATGGACTGTGGTAGGTATTTGAAACACAATCGAAAATATTGTCAAAAAATATCTCATTGCTGATTTACCAGAATCGTATCCCCGTTTCTTTGGTCAGTGCCCGCGTATTGTATCTTTAAGTTATGGGAATTTGGTGGTGACAGATATACTTACTTACATTATTTGTCGCTTTTGTGTGATGTGAGCCTCTTTTCAGTATCTTTAGAACTAGATTCAATGGTATGCGATATGCTCTATACTCTTTACCTAAGCTTTTAAAGTCCAGTATAAAATATTAACGGTAAACTTATTGCTTTGAAAATTTGATTGTTTTTTATTCATATTTACTAGTGCACGGTAGCCATATCGTGTTGATCACTGTTGCCCCGTGGGGTGTGGGGCTAGAATGTCACCCCCCCCCCCCATCATTACATCTGTGGGTGTCGTATGAGGCTTAAAGGTAAAATACCGGAAGGTGGGCATCAACGCCATCTGATATCTAAAACTGCGATACCCAAGACGCCTGCCAAGCGTGGGGATTATGAAACCCCCCTCGTAGTGGGGGAGGCTGTGTTCAGCAGCTGACAATCCAGCTGATACAGTAATGATTAAGGTGTATTTTTTCTATAACTACCGCGCCTAAACAAAACCATAAACTGTCACCAAAAATATTACTAACTTAGCTGAGGCTATCACAGAACACACCACGTCTACTGTGATAAAAAAATATCTTATTAATATAATAGGGAAACATAATCCCTACTCTTGGCATGTGTCTTGGGGATCGCGGGGTAAGATGACAATTCTTCAGAAAAGCATATCGCCCGTTCTCTCTGAAGGTGTAGGCAGACGTGCCTAAGCACGCGCGTTTCGCTAAATATGTTTTGTTCCATATAATAGGCGCGAACCTATTGCCATCTACAGTGCACAGAACTTTTGTGATACCTCTGATATTCTTCAATTCTAAAGGAAATTATATTTTTATATAGGTAACCTAACAAGTATTGCGATTTATAATGAAATTCTGTCAAGTCAAAGCCTCACAGATTAAATTTTCATATCTTACATTATTATTAAATTTTTAAGTACAGGATTGCGAGCATAATTCCGCTAGGCTTCAATAAAAGTACCTTGGTAAACGAGCTCGAATCGGAATGGATTTAAAACCAGCTCTCAGAAATCTAGCTTAGCTCCAGCTACATCTGGATCTGGATTTTTTCTTTCGCAGAAGCCCTTATAGATATTGCAAATGTCGGTTGTGATTTCTTTTGATCTATTTTTTCGTGGGATTAAGCGGTAATTTATTTTATATGATTTCTTTGAACTTTGTAATTTAGGGACCTAGGCGGTAATTATTTTTATTAAATTTCTTTTGATCTATTTTATTTCGTAACCTAAGCGGTAATTGTTTTTTTGCCGCTAGGCTAGTTAGCCTTTGATTTTAATCTCACGTAACAAAGGAAAAAATATTGGTAGATGGTGAACGCATTGTTGAAAACTATAGCAGTCTCACTCCCGCCTGCAAGCCACATTCCAAAATCAGCTTTGTTCTCGCTAGGATCGTCTTGTCATCACCCACGCCTTGCGGTGATTTTTCACTGCTTTGATAAACTACCCTCATTATTCAATTTATCTTTTCTGTCCTGTCTTACCAACGCCAAGTCCGGAACTTCGTTAGCATTCGGCCGGCAAATTGTTTTATTGTACTTTGTAATTTGCTCCCTACCTTTGTTTGTGGTGAGAGATAAATGCTTTGTGATTGGGTAAAAATGAAACGATGCTTTTAATGAACAAATATCAGTTTATGTAAGAAATGTCACGTTGTTGAAAACAAGGCAGGTTTGTTTTGAATATGGATTTCAAACACTATCGCATGGTAAGCGAATATTACCTTTACAATTTTGTTTTTAATGGACAAAATGTTACGATAATAAGTTAAAATAAATATGCCTCATTATCGACTTTTTAACTTAATTTATTCAAATTCTATGTTCACTTCCCAGTTCTATTTGTTGTGATAAAGTTTGTTCTTAGTATTAATTACTGAAATGAGGTGTCTAAATGTAAGTTGTTCCATTATGGTGTCAGTCCTCTGTCGCCCTCAGCGGAACCTTTGTGTCGCTTAGGACGACTGGTGACGCCCAAAACTTTCCGTTTTACGACCAACCCGCCAAATTGCCAAGTTTGTCACGAACCTTAATTATTTTTACGATGTAATCATACACAGCGCAGCACGTGTATCACCTACAAAATAATTAAACCTCTGCGAACATATTGCTGCTGGCTTGAATCTTATATAATATACGTGTCTATGTCAACAATGCGTTGTTACTATATTCGGGTTATTTTTAGACTATTTAACATTTTGTTACGTTAATCAAGAAATGTATGCAGATGTTTTGGACATTTACAAAACATGGCTGAAAGAAGGTACCTAGATTGAAAATGTGAGTATAAACAGTAAAAGGAAACAAAAGAGTTGGCAGAGGAAGACCTTGGCGAACCTATCCTGACCATGGATGAATGGGCCCTGACTGGGGATGGTAAAAAAAATTATAATGGATATATAAACATGCGGGCTTGTGAGAATTTATTTAATGCATGAGAGGGGAAAATGGAGGATGTGTCAAGATCGTAAAACAAGTCTGTGCTCACTGCTTAGCTTTCCGAGAAAACAGACGTGACGTTATGTATGTATATACTACAAATGAATATGTAAAAAAAAATAGTCAAATTCAAAAACTGCATAATACTAAACATTACCGCGGAGGGCGCGGTTTAAATAGTGTACCGTGCGGCGCAATAATATGACCTGGACGCGACCAATCGCATGCGATCATTTCTAAGCGCCAAATCAATTAATCAATCCAATTAAATTTGAAAGATTGTGCGTATTTTGTTTATCATAGACTTGACGAGTCCGAAATCAAAGCGGTGACTGTATGAGAGTTACACTTTTTATATACTACTTCGTTTTATTAATTAAATAGTTAGAAAAACTTATTATATCTTGTTGAAATTTGAATAAAACTAGAATAGCCGAACTGCAAGTGTTACAAAATAAAATTATAAAAATGCTTTTTAACTACAACTACATTACAAGCACTAAAAAGTATACAAAGAAACTAAAATAATGAACATCAAACAATTATACAACTTTACCAGCTGTATCTTCATTAGAAAAGCAATAAACTAAAATATCCATACAAACCTACGCTTCACTAAACAAAAAAATGTTTGCGACCGCCTTACTCGTCGTGCAAGCTATTTTGTTTTGCCTAAGATTCGCACTAACTACGGTAAAAGAATGATTACTTTTGAAGGTGCGCATTTGTATAATAAAATACCCCCAGAGATAAGAAATGTTACCTCGTTTAACGTATTCAAAAAAAGACTAGCCTAGGCAAACAAACCATGAAACTAATTAAATGCGTTGAACGGGTAGGCATATGCTTGTTTCTGTGTTTGTGTGTCAATATATCTAACTGTTTTATAGTTTGGTTCACTACGACGACGAACATTGTACTTTAAACCTACTTTATCTTATCTGTTAACCATTTTCTCATAGAAGTGACATATGTATTAAATGAGAATAAATTTATTTAAACCTAAAAAGAAAAAACATGTGTTAATTTTTTTAACTCATTTTTGTAAAATACGTCTACTAAAACTACAAGCAGAACAACGTAATGTATATGTATTGGTTGTAAATTACATCGAAACAGTTATTTAAATGCTTTTGGGTCACTAATGTTCAAATAATGGCCCTGACACACTAATCCATCTTTCATGTGTAATAGTGGTAATGGTAATCCTCAACGAAATACATATATTATACAAAGCGCTGAAACTTTATAATGAACGTGGGTGAGAAGTGTGTGAGATGGTTTAATCGAAATACCTTTTCATGTTGATTCTAGGATTACCGAATCGAAAAGCGAGGCACCTAAAGCGTTTAGAGATTATTTATAAAACATATTTCTTAGAACAGATTTTTTTCTCAGAACAGAGGTGGAGACCAAAAAAGTATATCTAGAAGTATATAGTTCTATGATAAAGAGTTATAGAACCGAATTAAACTCAAAGCCGCAGGCGTAAGCTAACTTGCTTATTTATATCAATAATTCTTTCGCCATTAGAATCCTACATATATACAAAAAATATACAATATACAAAAAACAGTTTTTTAATTATTTTTGGTATATACCCGTGTGAAGCCAAGGCGGGCTTCTTGTTAAATATATATGGAGGATATTAAATTATCAACATAACTGCGGAAAATTCTTAATATACTCCATATTATATATATATAATCAATTTCAAGATTATATATATATTTTGGTAAATAATACGGGATAACACAAATAGGTATCTCAGAGCAGATTCTCACCACCACCCAGCGCACCTAGCCTCAGTACCACGGACGATTATAAACAGAGCATTAAGAATATGCGACCCTGAATACCTGAATACTGAGTTAAACCATATTAAAGGTGTTCTGCAAAGCAATGGTTACAAGTGGAGGCACAGCTGGCGTATTGGGAACGCGTCGTCCAAGTCACGCCCAGCATCAGTGGAAAGAGCGATAGCATACCTTCCATATATAAAGGGAATCACGGATAAAATTGGAAACTTGTTACGCCGAAGGTACAGCATCAAGACAATATTCCGCCCTCTAAGGCAACTCAGACAGCTGCTTTGCTCTCCCAAAGATAGGGACCCACTGGGAGTTCCCGGTGTCTACTTAATTCCCTGCGACTGTGGCAAATGTTACATTGGTGAAACATGCAGGAACGTTTCCACTAGACTTACGGAACACATACGCTCCATGAAGAATCAAGACATCAACAGCTCAGCCGTGACAGAACATTCTCTGTTATCTGGTGCAGGACACTACATCCGCTTCGACAAAACTCGGGTCTTGTCGAGAGAAAAGTTCTTCGTGCCTCGCAAGATCCGAGAATCTATTGAAATTATTAGACGTCCAAACTTTAATAGAAACGGAGGATGGTTCTTCTCACCTACTTGGAAGCCGTGTCTTCATGGAACTGTTTTGGATTATAAGGACGGGTCTAGTGGAGATGTAGAGTTCTTTTTGCTGGGACGTTCCCCATGCCAGCCAGGATTTCATCATCAGCGACGAAGAGGATTCGCTTGAGAACTCGACGACACGACCAACTGCATCGCACCAACCGATGACGTCACGCGGGCTACGCGCTGCCGCCCGCAGTGCTAAGCGAGAAGTAAACGCGGGCGTCCCGAGCTCTCCTTGAAAAAGACCACCGAATGTGGTTGAAACTATAGTCGGAGCTATCTGATTCACGTGAGTTATCCCGTATTAGTTACCAAAATGAGTGAAAACCACGTTAGCTTTTATAATATATATATATTTATATATATATATTATAAAAGTATATATATATTTATATATATATATTATGGAGTTCAGACACTCTGTAAACTATAGAGACAACACTTTCAACCCACACTCGAAGGAGGAAAGAAAGTACAATGTTTATCGGTAAGCAGACCCTATTCCAGCGAGTTATCATATTTTAAGCATAAACATAACCCCTCACCTGACTCGGAAGTTAATAACATTTGAAACCCTCACACTGTGCGCAGTGCTCCATGAAAAATGTAATAAAATATATACCGACAATAATTCGCAACATATATGTACCTTACTTGCAAATATCAATTTCCTTGTGACTGTATTTTCTCCGTAAAAACCTTACTTTATGATATCACCGAAGTGTATAAGTAGAAATTGTTCTGTGGGCGGCACATGACTTCCTGCTAGACGTGATCTCACTTAACATAATTCAACTTTACACTTTTAAACATTACGCCTATTGTTTAACTAGCTCAGGGGGTGGGCCATTAAATTAAATTGTTTCAAAACAAAAGGTAGTAAAAGGTTCACTTTCTTCCCTTCCTTTCTCTGTCCCATTGAAATAGCTATATAAATTAGAATATAAGTCAGAATTGACCTGATTGTCGCTACGAATGCAAAGAGCCTAACAAATGAAATTGAAAAGTTCTAATGGATTAAAGTCTCAGATATAACATTACTCCGATTTTCTTTTCACTGCTACCAAAATATTATTCACAGTGCTTTGTCCGAATGTATTGAATGGTATACAAACTGATTTAATATTGGTTTTGCGTACATACATACAATTTAAATATTTAAAACAGAGTGCGTTGGGAAAAATAATAGTTTTTGAAATGAAATTCTCGTGAATTTCACACATATTTAAATACTATAAATTAACCGGAAAAAACATTCACGTAAAGAATCAAATACGGCGACCTGGGTTTCGACCCAGGTCGTATTAGATGACCAACGTCAGGGCAAATGCGCCGATACGTCTGTGAGCTCCCGGCTCCTTAATTTAATTAAAAAATAGTAGTTTATGCGTTTTTGATCGGTTTTTCAAATGGTATATTTTTAATTACTGGTAAAATAAACATAACTTCCTACACCAAAAAGATTTGAATTATATGAGTAATATGTTGAATTTGGTATAATTCAAACTATTCTTGGATTGATTAGCTATACTAATTGAGTTGAAATTTTGTACAATTATTTTATTTCATGCGATTAAAGTTGCGAGGGGGAGCTAGTTCATTACTGTTCCTTCTTTACCACATATAAAATAAAACATACTATATTCGGCATCTTAGATTGATATTCTCGTTCGGGGTTGTAAATTCACGAAATATATCATCACTTGGAATCACAGTATGCTGATGCTATCCGAAAGACTCTTGACTAATACAAAGTAAACGAAGTCCAAAAAAAAAACACAAAGAGAAATAAGTTGTTAGATATATTTATTTTGTGAACTGGAAAGGCTCTGTTTATTATCGTACAATGGGACTCAAAACTGCAATAACTTTTTGGCGGTGCAAACAATGGTGCCATTTGCACAGTACACAAGAATTCACGTTCAGTTTATTTTTGTACAGTTTTAATTGCACCCTGTGGCAACACCAGCTTTTTTTAATAACTATTATTCGTCAAAACTCCAGTTCCAAGTGTATGCTATCAAAACTAGTCAAATAGTGATGTGACAATGCTTGTAAATCATAATTAGATACATAATTATTTATCATTGTATTCTCGAAAACGGCTAAACGAATTCCAAAAGCTTTGGACTAAATCTAAAAAGATCTCAACTTTCCAAAAGCCCGTGTTACGTTGGCGTAGCTCGGTCGCCCAAATACCAGACAAGTAAATCATGACTCACCTTACTTAGCTGATGCTGTATAACAATGGAAGTGAATTAGGTTTCCTCAAAGAACGGCCACCATTTTGTTTATCAAATATATTAGTAGGTTATATTCTCACATAAATAATGTTTTGTTCTGACAGTATTCCATATGAGCCAGTTTCCCATTCTAAGTCTTGATTTTTTTATGTGGTTATGTTACGGAACAAGCCCCAGGCCCCATCTGGAGTTAGGCGGTCGGTGATATGCACTGCGCCAATCATACTGAGGCAAATTTGTTAAGTCTCATATGACTTTAATATCAGCGATCCGACTTTAATATCACCCATATTATTCAAACCATAACACAGTAATGCGAACGTTTCTGCTTTTTTATGTAGTAAAGTGAAGAGAAGGACACGCGCCTGATGAGAAGAATCACTCCTGTCCATTACAATAAAATTGCCGTGTTCGTTCATCTTGACACTGCACCGAGTTCGTTGATCAGCGATGTTGATGTATTTGCCCAGGAATTTCACTTGAACTTGATATTTCTTCTCGCAGTGAGTCTATATTTTTTTGCTAAACGTGGCAGTGCAATTTAGAATATTTCAATATTTAAACACGTAATAGATATTCGTCGTAGACGCCTAAAATGAATAAATGATTTTGACTTTGAATTTGAACAGAGTCCATCACGCCTGAAAGCAGTAATAGATACTTGCACACTTCTGCTTTGGGCAGAATATCAAACACTGAGGTGGTACCAACAAAAAAATGGTGTCTTGCTATAATATTTGAATTAGAACTTTCTTGTTAGGAGGTTTTACCAGGTGGTATTACGTAATTAAAATTTTTGAATATTTCTTATATAGCCTATTTATCATCATTTCTAACATAATCATTTACTAACCAGTTGTAGGCGGTATAAGATCTTGTCAGTTATAAAGAGAAAACAATTTCATTACTCTTTATTAAAGATAGGTAGTCTCTAGACAATGCTTGTAAAATTATATGGGTACGAGTTTGATACTTTCCTTTCAAAATTGATGTCTTAGGGAGGCAAGCCCAATTTATAACTGCTATACAAAACAAATGACAGACACTCAACTTGATTGTCCTTATTTTACCAACGAAATAATATTAGCATTTACACAGCGATAGTCGTATTTCGATAGCGAAATGCGTTCCAATTTTTTATACAGGCTCGAAGGTTGGTCGTAGATTTACGACCGGCCAGGACGGCGAGCGGAATGCGTGACGATATCTCATTTTGCCATTTTCCCATGATACAATAGAAATATATCTAACTAGATTCAGTCTACGACTTGGACTGAAGCTAGTGTGCTAGCTGCTGTGAATAAGCCTACACCACTTTGGTACGAGATGCTGCCGTCAGTTTTGAAATGATATTTGTGGCATGCACTTGCCAATTGCTTGAAGATAATATGGATTTCTTACAATAATTTCTCTATACCACCGTTTAACTCGTATGCGGATGAAACAATATAACACATTACAAAAAGCCATTTTAAATCTACTATTTGATTTGCAGACGATAGAAAAATATAAGAAGAATTATATACAAGCGCGATGTCTTTGTGAAAATATAAAAAAAAAATATCTGCAAGTTATGTTAAAGTATGCAAGCAAAGCGTCTAATACTCTCAGCACAGCGGAGTCAATCTAAACGTCCCATGCGATAAAACTATGATATTATATATCACACCGACAAAATAAATGTATGTTTTATATCTTTCACTTTAATATAATTTTACAATGATCGTGGTCTAGAACAATTATATTAATAAATATCTTTATTAACGTTGATCCGACTCTACTAATGAGTATATTTGAGGCAAGTACTACGAATAAAAAATTTAGTAAGTAAAAATTTGTAACTATTATCTCAAAAAACACAATGGATGACCACAAAATATTGTTGAAAGTTTTGGCTTCAGTTTCATGACAGTCCGCACTCGGACGTCAAACTTTCGCTCATATAATATGTACTCTTGTAGAGTACATACTATATGCGCGCTACGCAATGTTTTTGTTAGGTCGTTAGGATGGTAAAAAGTCTTGTTATGCGTTGCAGACACACCCTTAATATGAAGTCAGCGTGAAAAGTGCTAAGCAGCGCTCATTCTACGCATTGATTCCATTAGTAACTTATTTCAAAATCCGACTGCTGGATATGGAATAAGTAGCTATATTTTAAAGTTGAGTTTGTACGAGATCTTAAGATTGATTAAGAGCTGGGAGACTCCGAACGAAATGATAAATTCGCTTAGGGTACAAATGACTGAACTTTTGAAATGTAAATTGAAATTCACAGACAAGTTGGATTTGAAAATATATTTATATAGATATACACATAAATACTCGTATTATATAGTACCCAATTTACTGTTCCGCTTAAATCTGGACCCCGCTCATTTCGCCCTCCCGTTGAAACAATAAAACGTAGAATTAACATATAAACGGGCGAGTGTCAACGAACATTGACTTACTTAGTTTGACCTTGTATATACGAATAAAGTGTATTTTTTAAAGGCCCTTAAATGAAACAGTATGACTTCTCTAGCTCTACCAATATTAGTTTGAGTTTGTCTAACTTGCAACAGTTAGAACTTTACAGGCATTGATTAGTCACACGACATAAGTTAAGTTTGCGCCGCAATGCACTCCCAATGTATCTTTTGAGATATCATTAATGATGTGTGAGATCCACTCACGTGCCTCTCTTTAGTGGGTACTTAAATAACCATTATTTTGAGATGACTTCTTGGCAGAAGATATACTCGTAGCATATAGGTACAATGATCGTTATGAAATTTTACGATAGCTAAAATCATTTTTTTGCGAGATGGTTTCTGGTGATGTCATCAAAAATGTTATAAAACACAACTAGCTTTTAAGAAGAGCTGCCAGCACTAACTATTAGATTCTTGGCGTCAGAAGTCACTCAAATTACTAAAAACCACGTAAGATTTTATAATAAAATAAAGCAAGTGTTTTAAAGTGGTTATAAAATCTATTATATACATAATTTCTGCTTTGAATTATCTATATTCTTGAACAGACTAAATTTCTCCAAGATATTTAGAAAAATCCAATGGTTTGGAGATTTTCAAATGCTTTTCTGTCTTGAATATTAAATTACATCACGATTGTAACAGTTTGACAGAATAATTTCTCGCATCAGACGTGACAGACGAGGCTATTCATATTTTATAAACAATATAAACGTATACAATATAAAACAATATTTATATATATATATAAATTTTACCTACCTAAATGTAGGATTAGATTTATCACGTGGCTAAATGCTCGGATTTATGTATTCCTTCTTTATGCCGGGTTTATTTATATGACTTTGCCTCAAATCAGGACCAGTCGGAGTAAAGTTCACACAAGTTACTTCGCGTGTGTAAATAAGACTGTAAAACACGTCCGATCCCTTAATAAGACCGTAACTTCGCATTTTTATTCATACCACTAGGCTTGAAAATTATCTTTTGCCTTGATAATGTACTGCTTAACGTGGTCAACACGCTCAACACTATTTTTCGCCACCTTTATCTACAGTGCCATTACCGTTCTGTACGTTTTTGAAGTTTTCCTATACAGTATTTGAATATTATCAATGCCATATTTTGACAAGTTTATTTTTACAATACTCGTAAGTATTAAAATTTCTAGAATTTCAGAAAATAATTACCTTAATCTTTTCAGATATCCCACATTTTAAATCTCATTAGAAATTTATGCGATAGAGTTTTAAATGTCACTCTATAAATATCAAAAAGGTAGTGACATCGTTAGGAAAATTTCTAAATGTTTCTTATGGTCAAACGAAATACAGGTAGATAAGCAACGTCCCCTATTACGGTTAAAATAATTAATTAAGGCACAACCTTTCATGTCCTTATTTTGCTACGGGGAGGAAGATATGTAGGTGCACCCCTACCTATGCGCCTGCCATATAGCACATGGAGTTAGGCTTCTTCTAGTGGTGAAAACTATGTGCCTGAAAATTTGTAATTTCATGTTATATGCACAAGATTTCTAACTTAAGTTCACACATATGTATTTTATATAGCTATGGACTCTTGTAGAGAAACTATTCGTAATTATAGCAATGCTTACAAGTTCCAAAACTATAAAATATAAAAAATACGAAACTCCGAAGAAAAGGCCTTCGTGCCGCCTTCTATTAGAATTCATTGGATCCATGTTGACCCGTGGGGTGCTGGGTTATAATGTCACCCCCATTTCTTCCCGTGGGTGTCATAAGAGGTTAAGGAAATACCGGGAGGTGGGAAAAACTGACAACTTCTGCTACTGAGATCCTCAAAAACAAAAAAGACAAAAAGTAGTCTTTGAACAGCTAAATTTGAATATACAGAAAACCTTGAATCCTTTATTTTTCTATTGACGTTCGGAGCGATTAAAATGTTAAAAAGTTTCTTCGTTGTTCGGTTATTTTGCGTGGGATCATAACGTTCCGTGAAAATTTTAGAAAACATATTTTATTGACTTCCAAAGTTTTGCGACACATAAATAATACAAAACCCTAGGTCTAATATTTTGGTTTATAATATAACTTTTTAAACAGGCATTTACAAAAAAGTATACAGAAAGTTATAGCAGTTTGTTGTTTACCGCCATTATAATAGAAACGCTGTGGAGGAAAATTAAACATTTAAGCAGCTATTTCTTTTTTATAGCCCAGTTTTTTGATACTATAATTCGCATACAATATCATTTACGTATAAATAAATATAAAATAGTGTAAAACTATTACAGTTAACGCTTTGGCTACTTTATTTACGGCTAGTTCACAATTTACAAGATACCCACAATCTTCCAAATTCAATAATGGATTGGTTAATTTATTTGGCGCTTAGAAATGATCGCATTCGATTGGTCGCGTCAAGGTGATGTTGTTGCGTCGCACGGTACACTTTTTAAACTACTCCCGGTACGATATACGTTCTGCTGTTTTTGAGCATGACTTACATTTCTTTACACATTGATTCGTAGAGTATCATAATAATTTGCGTAATTAAAATCTCAAGGGTGGTAACCCTCAAGTAGAAAATCTGTCGCCAAGCCCCTAACGGTGTGTTCCGACAGCTCTCCTTGAGAGCCAGTAATTCTAGGCTAGACAGAACAACATCTTCGACCACATCATCAGGTATCTAGTGGTCAAAGGCTAACCTATCAGGCATAAAAAAAAAGTTTATGATCAATCGTACTATATTTTATTTACGCTTTTCATTATATAATTTAAAAGGAAATTTCTTGAATCTAGCGAATCTCGCGAGCAACTACATATGTACTTAATAAAGCCAAAGCTTTATGATATAAAAAAAAGAACGTAATTTGTCAAACAAACAGAAACCACCCTAATGTTATTGCTTGGCAACTGTCAGAATGAAAAAGCATATTTCCATAGACACTAGTAGTCTTTGTTGTACACGAGTAGTCTAGCCCAAATATTAATATTCGGGCTCAAATTTTTGATAATTTTTCGAATTATTTAAAGAATTCTATGCATTAATGTTCTATATGCTTATATATTATAAACTTTTGAAGGTAAAACGAGCAGTGTCATTTTAAAATTACGAGTACCATGATCATGTTTCATGATTACCAAACCTACTTACAAGCGCGATACAACTGTTAAAATTTTGAATTTCCCTACACTGAAGTTAGTTTCCACTTTAATTGTATGTGATTGGGTATTGGAATTTTACAACACGTGCTGTTCGGACAATTGGAGTAAATTGCCCACCAGCTTTTTTAAATGGAGTATTTTGCACCTCGTTGTAAATTCTCAACGTCTAAAAGTTAAAATGGTAAGTGTAATAATTGTTAGTTATAGTTAATAAGTAATTTATATCATTGCGTTTTATATGTCAGCGAGTGACCTTTAAATAGCTCTAAAAGAGTTACAAAAGTTTTATCTGACGCCAAGCACCTAACGGTGTTCCAGCAGCCGTCTTTGAAATGCAATAATTCAAGGTTAGCTTGAACAACATCTTTGACTGCAGTATCACTTAGAATCAGGTTAGATGGTGATCAAAGGGTAGGTACCTAACCATAAAACCAAATTAAAAAGTTAAAGCTATATCGTAGTAGAGTACAAGAAGCGAGGAGAATACTAATATCATTGAAAACGGTAATCTAAGACAAATACTTATACTAATACTGAAAGTTCTCTGCTTACGGTTGAATATTGCTAGTATGTACCCTAAAAGTTACCCCATGCGCCAGACCTTTTGGAAACTATGTATTTGTATAAGACATTACAGATGTTTGCCATGAAGAAGTGAAATGACTTATTTTTATTATAACGATAAGGTTTGAATGAAAAAAAATCTTTTTCATCCCACCATCTCGGAAAGAGTATTTTTAATCTTCAATATCTGAGTGGAAAAGCCGTTTTTATTCTCTAGAGGATAAAGTAAATTGAATTTAGAACATCGTGTGCACTAAGTTTGTGAATTAAAAAAAACATTAAACCTATTTACTGCTACCTCTATGGTGCCTATACTATATATATATCATACAACTTTTTTTTAATTTGTTAAAAACTCAGACTCGGAACCTTCTTGGTGTTCTTTTTTCAATTTGCTTTGTACGCGGTTCTTTCATTTCCTCGCTGAGGTGGAATGAAAAGTTACGTGTTGCACTCGAGTGCAAAGATTTTTCACCTCGTGCTCTTTTGATTCCCTCGCTAACACTCAGGATTCTAATTTTGAATCACTCGCTGCGCTCGTGATTAAATTTTAGAATCCTTCGCTTGCTCGGTCATCAAAATTGAACACGCGGTTAAAATGCAACTTTGCACTCTTGTATAACAAATAACTATTTTCTATTAGTTGTTGTAATGCAATAGGCACGCCCTCTAGTGGAAACACAAATTATAAAAAATATTACTACTACACTAGCACTGATGCATAATATACATATGTATTTCAAAACTACATGATTTGATTCTGCCAACTCCATTCTATAATCGGCCATCCAGGGATACTCAGAATTGCCACAGATATATGGTTGATATTCCATTCACCCGAACAAAGCGATTTGCGTCTTCGTTCATCATGCGAACCGCCAGGAAATGGAACACCCTGCCTGAGTCTTTGTTTCCGCTTAAATACAATGTGGGGTTTTCAAAACCTTCTGAGAAAGCGCGATCTATCATCGATCGCATTATCACTTTTAACTTCAGGTAAGATAGTGGTCAAGTGTTACCCAGTTCAGTAAAAAATAAAAGGTTTGTTTTCAGTAATACATGTTTTACTCTTCTATTTCTACAACCGAATAGTTATTGTGTAGATTTTATCAAAAGAGGTCCAGTGGCTTCAATGGCTAGCATAAATTGCTTCTTCACATTGTTATTACTTGGTTACCCAAGCACACTTCACCAATTTTTAATTTTAATTGCAAATCCTGGTTATCAACGAAAAAGCTGTAGACTTTGCTACGCCGTAGCCATGTAAGTAGCGATTGGTATACATGTAAGTAGGTAATGCCGTGTTTATATTATCATTGCTCTTGCTTTCCCGTTGTAAATACCAGCTAAGAGAAACACTAAAAATTGAGGATCGTATTTTTTTTGTGTAATGTAGTGTAAATAACCGAGTATTTAAGAATATATTGAGAATGTTCTTTATATATTGGATAGATATCACGCTTAACCCATGAAAAGATATTTTAGGTTTCTAAAATTATAAATAAAAATTGCATATTTTTATCTATTATTCAAATATATTAAACGTAACCGGCACCATGTGACATCCATTAGATTGTAAATATATTAGTGTAAAGTGTTTTGAACGAAGCAGGTTTAACGGTAACCGGCTCAAGCACAAACTTAAATTTAATCTAAATAAACGACATAATTAGATGGCGGGTAGAAAGTCGAATGTTATAGCGTGAAAATATTATACGTGTGATTTATATGCCAATTTATGAAAAATATAGCGAATTTCATTTGATTTCTTACTTACAACGAAGCAAATTGGGAAACTTAGAAAGATAAAAAAATTACGAGTTATGTATCGCCTGAGCGCTCCCTTTAAAGGTATTTTATCATATTTTATATACTTACTATCAGAAGAAGCACGGTTCTATCTCTCATAAACTAGTAGTTCGCCCCGAACTGGATTTTTTTTGTTCCTGATAGGTTTGCCTTGGACCACTATCTCACCTGACGGTAAGTGATGCTGTGGTCGAAGATGTTGTTTAGGCTAACCTAGAATTACTGGCTCTCAAGGACAGTTGCCGGAAAACACCGTTAGGTGCTTGGCGACAGATTTTCTACTTGATGGTGGTAGCTAGCCAGGCGGGCATTCGCAAAATGCCCTACCACCATGCAGATCATGAAGATAGGACAGACTGTGACAACAATTATGATTAGGTAGCATTGCAATAGGATTATTTTTTTAGATACAATGTTGGCCATTGGCCTATCCAAGGCTTTCAGAGCAGCAATATAATGGCTTCTTACTGCTTTGTTGTATGATAGAAACATCAAAGCATTCGTGAAGTAATTTGCATTGATGATTAAAGTCTTCTCACGAGTCATGAGAAGCCTCCAATCATCGGTTGTGGATTCTTCCACACTCAAACGATCAAGAAGTTCTTTAAAAGACTGTTTGTCGGGTCCTGATTGCCTGTTGGGGGTCTTAAAGACGATATTTTTTTTCTTGATTTAGTGAGAATTTATCCTTGATCATTGAGTAGTAATAGTAATCCATTGCCATACACAGTACCGTCCATCACAGGTGGAAGTTTTTTAAGGTCTCCAGCAAGTACAAGAACATACCACCAAATGGCTCTTGTGCTTGAGCTGGTTTAGCTTGCCTGCACGTGCAGTCAACGAGCATCCTACCGTACCCATTTCATGAACTATGATGAAATAGCAGTGCGCAAGTTCCGCCTGAAAATTTGTAGCTGCTTTGCCATGCAATTCTTTGAACCCTCTTTCAATTTCTATGTGCAGGCCAGAATGAATTGTGCAGCTACGTTCACTACTGCAGTCTGCACTAAAGACAGAAAGGGCCCAGCTCGTTGTTTTACAGACTACTAAGGTATATTAACACACAGACATGCGTGGGACGCTTACCTGAAAAGTCAGATGATTTTTTCAGCCCTGATTTTTTGTAAATAGCACCATTTAAAGATATCATCACAAATCTTTCACCTATAGTGCCTCAAATAACCATCAAATGACAGTCAAATCAACTTCATCAAAAACATGCGAAGCCAAATTCCGAGACCGAGGGAACAAAAAAACACGAAACTTCTATATACGCGGTAGGTATATACCTCAAAAAACCATTAGCTGACAGTTAAATCAACTTCATCAAAAACGTGCGAAGCCAAATCCCAAGACTGAGGGAACAAAAAATAACAAAAAACTTCAATATATGAGTTACAGCAAATATCCGTGAGACGGCACCACATGTCTTTTAGCGGTGATATAATTTACGTAATCTGGATTGCAACAACCACTTACCCGAATTACTCATATTCGAACTTAAAAATTTCATTGGCCTAATCTAAACGTATAAAAACTTTCGTAGCGATAGAACCAACATTACTCTAGTTATCGTCGGACATAATATGATTCATACAAACGCCGATTGTTCCCAGTGAACTCTGAGACCTCGCTACGCTTTGTCAATGATTTAAAACATATATCAAATTTTCATATATCAAAAATGTAATGTAGTCTGGCTACTATTCTATGATGGCATTTGGGACCGAAGTACTGATGCCGTGAAGCACTGGTAGTATTTACTACACCCTACTAAGTAATAACTGCAGTGAAGACTGCTTGACCTGGTTGACTGCTTAACAAAGACTAAACCAAACCAACGCTACGAGCAGTTCATAAATATATTAATAATTAATCTTTTTACCCATTCGGCACCAGGTGGGCTATGTGGCTAACGTAAGCGCTAGTGGCATTAATACTGAGCAATTCCGTGCTTCGGAGGGCACGTTAAGCAATCGTCAACCGATACCAATATTGAATAAATTATTTATATAATTGCCTGCTATTGTTCAATATAATGCGAAATAAATTTTCAATATTAGAATTTAATGGCTATTAGTGTTTTCTGAGATTGCGAATTTAGTTTGTATCCATCCACGGATGGAACCAAAATGTTAACAGGTTTCTTCAGGTTATTGATGTACATAATATGTGATTTGTGAAGTTTTATTTTTCTGTAACACAACCAATATTTTTTTTATGGTACTACACAACTTACCGACCACATATTCCGAACTATAGGAAGTTTGCTTTCACAGATATAAATTCCATGAACAGGTTGTCGAAACTGTCCATCCATAAATGAATACCTCGCTGAAAAAGCACCTCGCTGACTATACGAAGGTGTTCCATTAAACCAGAAATCAATTTTTACTCGTGGTTAAGTAAAAATAAAAAAGTATCGAATAAATAATTCTGCGTATTATGTTTTGTAGTAGCAGACTAGCGTCTTAAATTGTAAATACATAGGCGTAGTCATTAACTTTAACTGTCAAAAAGAATGCTAATAATCAAAATTATACGAAACAAGCATATAATAATACATTAATAAAGTAATATGCTTGTTTCGTGCTTCTGTTAGCAAAATGTGAACAGGAGCAAAGTTTATGGCAAATGGTATTTTGAAATGCATAGAATGTAGGTCCCCGAGTCCCAACTTCATAATGCGGATACATGGATATTCGAATCTGGTGTCGTTTCAGCGGTTCTATGAGGAACTGTTAAATTCATTTTGATGTCTACTGACTTTACACGTATGATAAATGTTTCATTTTATGCGTCATACCGAGGATCATAATCGTAAATATAGGATAACAAATCTTTGTTATCCTATATATCCTAAAGTCTTTGATCACTATGTCACCTGATTGTAATTTTTGTTCAGCTTAAACTATAATTAATGGCTTTCAAGAAAAACTGCCGGAGCACACCGTTAGGTGCTTGATGATAGATTTTCTACTTGAGAGTGGTAATAGCTAGGTGGGCATACTCAAAATGCCCTACCACTGTGTTGTAACGACTGCCATCCTAAGATAACAACCAGGACCGTTTAAAGTGCTCTCCGAAGCATATAAGCGCTTAGTAGTATTATCACTAGCGGTCACCCATCCAAGTCATGGCCGCGGCGGACCTTGCTTAACTTAGCTGAACAGTTAAGAACGGCTAAGCGGTCTGGTTGTTGTCGTAATACCAGATCAAGCAAAAAAATAATTAAATATATACAGGGTTATTGGTAAAATGCTAACAACCTCCTAGGGTTGACTTCTGCTAGTCCTAAACATTTTGAGATAAATTTCATTTCGTTTTGAAAAAAAAAAACACGTGGAGTGAATGAAGTAACATAAAGATATTAGTTGAGATAAGAATGCTGTGATGGTTTGTGCTTGTAGAAACGATGCACGAACGAAATTTCACAAAGCATGAATACAAGGTAAGGGTAAATTGAACAGATGGCGGGGAAAAACTTAGCAAACGTATTTTAGCCAGAGTGGAGACGTACTGAAAAAAGACCAGATGAGTACGAAAAGTTTGATGTTAAGGAAGCATAAGAGATATTCCAAGATCGTAGCAAGTTGGAATCCATAGCCTCCAGCTCCTTGTTCAGGAAACAGTTATGATGTTAAAATTAAATATGTCAGTACATTAATATTATAATCATTATCATAAGCCGGAAGACAACCACTGTTGAACAAAAACCTCCCCCATAGAACGGTTACCAGCCGCTTGTAACCATTGGCAATCGAACCCACGACTTTCATGATATCGTCAGTCCACCTAGTGGGGCGCCTACTAACTCTACGTCTTCCGGTGTAATATAGTAACTACTCAAGAACCTTTCTCTGCCAAATAATTATAATAGATCTACACTATTTTTTTTATGCTTCATAGATTAGCCTTTGACCACTATCTCACCTGATGTTAAGTGATGATGTGGTCGAAGATGTTCTTCAAGCTAACCTAGAATTAAATTACTGTCTATTTAAATGGGATCAGGCTTTCAAACTTAGTTGGTAGGCAGGATCCAGATAAATATATGTAGGAAATCTATTCAATAGTGGTATGATATAGATAAAAGGTCAAAACAAAATGCTACAAGTAGGTATCCTGTCCAAGTAATGTCTAATATATATTTAGAAAAGTTTTAGTTTCGGTAATATTTCCTTGGTTGAAGAAATTGTTATTTGAGATTTGGATTTTAGTAGCATTATTTTTCAAATACATTTTGCGATAACCTTTTCTAGGTTTTTAGCCAAAATCCAATTGCAAAATGATTATGCTGAAAGCAACTTTTGCGTAATAAATTTCAATGCACGCCATTTTTATAAGAACTAACTCTAGATCAAAAGCTTTGGGTAATAAATAATTATTTTTAGGAATCGCTATGAAAATTAATGATTCTAGTTAAAAAATATCACAATGAAATGTCTGAATCGTCCTTTTCAATAAATGGTTGAAAATTATTGACTTAGTCTAATATCACAAAGTAAATGCCTGAACCATTTTTCACGATCCCTATCTGTACCATTGTTGACTAGTTATTATATATTGATAGTCTATTTATAGCATATGGAAAGTATAATAAATTCCAAACTTTATAGACTTCAATCTCACCAAAGTTTTCTGAATAATTTAGCGTTAAATTTGCGTTACTTTATACGCAAATTAAAAGCAAAATACAATCAAAATGCCTACAGCATGATAAAATATTAATTCTTGAGCTATATATTTAACAACTATGTACAACCTCCATACTAAACAATCAAAAAAACTAATATCTAACTTCATTCCAAGTTTACCAGAAATCTGAATACAGAAATCGTATTATAAATTTCTCCAACCAACTTAAGTTATCTTCAAAGTTACTATACGCACAGATAAGCCTGTTAAGGATGGAATGTAAATATGAAATGTGTCATATTATTCGAAAGAGTAATGTGATTTCGAAATATTACATGGAATTATTAGTAGTTGCTTCATAAGCAAATTTCTCTTTCATAAATTACCATATTGTGGTGATCATTCTAACCAACATGGTGTGTCACGTATTCCCGAATATAATATCTTTATCTTCGCATCTGTACTATGAGGTGAATTTTATTATTAAATCATAATTTAATAATAGATGAGGTAGCTACCAAATTTATTTTAAAGATATTTCTAAAGAAAGGGAAGCTGCCTCATCCAGGCCCAATCATTTGGTCATTTTGGACTTGAAATTATGATTTAATAATAGATGAGGTAGCTACCAAATTTATTTCAAAGATATTTCTAAAGAAAGGGAAGCTGCCTCATCCAGGCCCAATCATTTGGTCATTTTGGACTTGTATGAAAATATTGTTTTCATCATCGTTAGTTTTGTCCCACTGTTGAGCAAAAACATAACACGGAGCCTTCGTTTCTTTTAACGATCCTCCAAGTGTAAAGCACATACATAAATATTTTTCTATAAGCAGGGTAAGCGGAAAAACAACTTCACATGTCAAAAAGTACGTTACTTCTACGTAATATGCAGTAATATACCGGATAGTAATATGTTAAAGTTACATTCAAAATATTGATAGAAGACGTTGTAAATATATAAAGAAAATTATATTTCAAATTCGGTTGACCAAAGCGATTCCCAAACAGGTTTGTTCGCATTTGAGATTTCCGATTCGTAGGTAACTAATTTCACGCCTGACCCGATTGGTATTACGTAAATGTGCAAAGTTTGGAAGATTTGGTCCAAGTAGTTAAAATAGTTGGGAAATCAGTACTAATATTATAAATGCGAAAGTAACTCTGTCTGTCTGTCTGTCTGTCTGTTACGCTTCCACGGCGAAACTACTGGACCGATTTGAATGAAATTTGGTATGGAGATAGTTTGAGACCCGGGAAAAAACATAAGATAGTTTTTATCCGACTGCGCTTAAAGAGATTAATGTTTTCGCGCGATAACCGACATACGCGCGGGCGGAGCCGCGCCCGGAAAGCTAGTTACTTATAAAATGAAGCCATGGTGTCATGCCTGACTAAAACGAATTATATAATGGTTTAAAAATACACCACAACTTACAAGAAATAAAACTTAGAACTAAGTATGAACTTACTGTATTTATATTAAGGGTTGAGAATGTTGTGTGATAAATAAATAACGTCATTTACTACTATTAAAATCTTACCAACATTTAGTGTAGAACACTTAGACAACCTATATGTCTCCCACGATCTACAAGTCACCTATTGAATTAAAGACATAATATATTGAGGAAATCGTATATTTTGATACATCAAAAAAAATGGTACCAAATTAAACTTATACAATATATTTCCACTTCAATACGCAGCATATAAGTTGGCTTAAAATAATGAATTGAAATACATATATAAAGACAGGTAACCAGGATATCTACAATCTCAAAAGGATGACGTCGTTATCCATTAGCTCCTACGGAATCCCAGAGCATCTGAATTCTTTTCCAGTATTTCTCAAGCCTTACGACCTGCTTTCCATTTTATGACTCACCTTTTTATTACCCTATACCGTAGTTTTAAACAGACTTAGGAACTAGGGAACACAATAAAAAGTTTTTATTTCCATTCTTTAAATTCTACGTCAATTAATCATGCCGGACCCCAACACTACAATCATTCGAGCGGCACCCGAATGCTACGAACATAAAAGTAATTTGCTTTTGGCCACAAGGGTGAATACGGCATGACCTCATACCGTGGTTATTAACGAGCCATTTGCTTATAAAATGTATTTACTTTTTTGGTTGTTCTGCCTCTGAAATTCCTGTAGTAGTTCTCTTGGCATTGTGCGTAGTAGTAGCTGAATTAAACGCTAAGTAAGGTGGTAAGCTAGTAATTTTTATGCAACGCTTTTTATAGTAAATTGCTTTGTATAATTACCTATAAAAAATATAATATTAATTTCTAGACTGATGAAAGTGATTTGAACGCAAAGCCTTAAATAGCCCATTAAGTAAGTAGTGTTATCTAATCCCAGAAATCAATTAATTAATTTATGATAAAAATCATAGCAGGCCAACAGGTAATCTACGGCACAGTGCCAAGCATGTTCGCGGCATTGCCCTGATTGCAATGCTCACCAGCGGTAACACATCCAAATCATAACCGCACCGACACTTTGCATAACCTGGTGGTAGTTCTCTTTAGCAGTCTTGGTGGTTACCACCGCGACTCTATATTCACCCATGAAGCAATGTTATGCAAACATTATTTACTGTGTTTAGGCGTGAAGAGCACTGTAGTAAGTGAAATTACTGGTCGAACGAGACAGAAGAACTAAAGTCTCGGAGTAACAAGCACAGTGCAGTACTCATATAGAACGAGGACCGTGACACTGCAACTGTCAAGGACAGGCCTAACTTACCATCAGACGGTATACTTGTTAGTCTCGTCTCTTCATCATATAAAAAAAATCTACTTGTTATATTCAGATCGATAACCCAAGTTCCGCTGACTGAATTTAAAATGGTGCCCCTTCAGGAGTTGAAGTATCAAAATAAAAATCATTTCAATTACAAATCTAGTCAGATAATATGACTACTGTTCTCCTGCTCACACTCTATAAAAAAGTTACAGATATATTTTAAGTAAAAAAATGCTTAGTTTCTAGTAAAACGTGTTTATTTATTTCACTATTTGCATCAATACTTAACATAAAAAATATTTTTTCATTTATCATACTCGTACTCGGAAAGGAGTGTTTGCTTGATCTGAGTAGCATCTTTAGTAAATGGGCCTAGGCCTATATCCCTAGGGCCGGCATGTCTTGTAACTATGGTAACCATTGTAGTAAACAAAATAAGATATCTACGTTTTTTTGTTGTAAAATACTCTGCTGTACTAAAACAATAGTATTGAAATACATATATCTTTATATATGTATTTCAATACTTAATAACAATTACGTTTGTGTATATGAAAAGTGTTTAGGCCACTTCTCGACGTGAATAAAAATACGGGTGTGTGGTCAGGAAGCTTAATTTATTCATAGACAAAAATACAATTCGTACATCTTTGCTACAACCGTTTGCGTGTGTTAAGGCTTGAGAGTGACATCTATTGACAACATTGTGAAGCTTAGACATATCGCCCACCAAGGACACCTGTTCATGTCCTTCATACATGAAAAGTTACAGATATATGTTTGTTCTATCTATAGTTGATATGGTCGTTGACAATAATGAACCTTATACAAGTTAACACATTTTTACACCTTATTTACTTAGTTACAGGTAGAATGCACAACTTTGACAATGGGCGCTTGATTTCTGTACCGTTGCATTTGAGTGTGACGACTCGTGTGATTTTGTCGGCTCCAGGATGTTTTGCTACAACTCTACCTAAAAGCCATCGCGCAGGAGGCAAATTATCCTCCTTCACTAAAACAACATCTCCAATGTTTGGTTCTGGGAGTTGTTTCGTCCATTTATGACGTTGTAGGAGATGAGATAAATATTCGTCAGACCATCTCCGCCAAAACTCTTGCACCATTCGTTGCGTCAATTGCCATCGCTTCAGGGAACCGATGTTATGTTGCTCATAATTTCTATCAGGCACTATCACTAGAGGTTCCCCAATCAAAAAATGACCCGGGGTTAAAGGAGTAGGGTAATCTGGGTTTCCAGATATCATAGACAACGGCCTTGAATTGAGGCATGCCTCAATTTGCGTCAGCACAGTAGACATTTCTTCGAAAGTAAGAGTTGAATTGCCGATCACACGCCGCAAATGGAATTTCGTGGACTTTACGCCAGCCTCCATCAGACCACTAAAATTCGGTGCTTGAGGCGGGTTAAAATGCCAGGCAGTTCCATTGCTAGCAAGCCATTCGCCTAATTCTGCGGCGACAGAAGACTTCTCTACTTCAACTAAATGCCGAAGTTCCTTTGCTGCACCCACGAAATTGGTTCCGTTGTCACTCCATATATGACTAACGTGACCCCGTCGAGACACAAATCTCTTAAACCCTGCTATAAACCCTTGTGCAGTCAAATCACTGATCGCCTCTAGGTGTACGTTCTTGGAGACCATGCAAACCCAAACACAGATATAGCCCTTGTAGGATTGATGCCCACGACCCTTAGACGTTCTAAGGCTAATTGGGCCAGCAAAATCTACTCCGCTGTGGCGAAAGGCGCGTGCTGGTTTCACTCTGCAGGATGGAAGCTGCCCCATCAACTGTGTGTGCGAAGTCTTTGTGTGCCGCTTGCATGTTACACATTTGTGGACGTGACTCCTTACTGACGACTTGGCTGATATGATCCAGTACTTGGTACGCAAATGACTCAACATTAAAGAAGGACCACCATGTAAGGTTTTTTTGTGCGCTTCATCAATAACCAAGCCAGTGAAGTGACAGCCATGTGGCAAGATAATGGGATGTTTCGAGTCTCCCTCCAAATCAGCTCGTTCGACACGACCACTTACGCGTAGAATCCCATCACAATCTATTATGGGGCAAAGCGATTTCAACTTGCTTCTTGTTTTCACTTGACCTGATCTTCTTATCTCCTTAATGTCTTCCTCAAATTCTTGTTCCTGTGCATGCTTAATGCAAACTTTCAATGCCTTTTCTATTTCATCACTTTCCAAATATGTTGCATATCTCTTCTCGTTACTTTCTTTCTTCTTCCATTTTAGTACTCTCCTGCAGTAAGCTATCACCCTCACTAATCTTTGCAATGTTGAAAACTTTGTCCATACAGTATCTTCTCGGGCATTTTCAGTAACTACATGTGATTTAACAGATCGTTGTTCGATGCTTGTGGCAATTGACTTTGGTCTGCTATAATCAATGGTTTCGTTCTTAAGCCAAGAAGGTCCCTGAGACCATAAATCATTGCAAGCTAGTTCTTGAGGTGTTAAACCTCGTGATGCAATATCTCCCGGGTTGGAAGAAGACTGGACGTGTGCCCAGTGAGTGTTGTCGTAAAGTGAAAGGATCGTAGAAACTCTATTTCCAACGAAGGTGTTCCAACGGCTTGGATGGCTGCTGAGCCACGCCAAGACAACTGTCGAGTCAGTCCAGAGATGAACGTTGTCCATTGGAATTTTTAATACTTCAGCTACCTCTGCTGTCAACTCTGCCACTAATACACTTCCCATCAACTCCAGTCTCGGTACCGATTGCTGTTTAACAGGTGCGACCCTAGTTCGAGATGTGATTAGACTAACGTTAATGTCTCCGTACTTATTTTTAGATCGTAGATACACCACAGCCGCGTAAGCAGAAATGGACGCGTCTGAGAAGCCGTGTAGCTCTACGTAATCATCATTGTCGTAAGTATGAATCCATCTAGGAACGCTAAATTTGCTGGTCTCTGTTAAATTGTTGCGGTAAGTCTGCCATTCAGTCATCAACTCTGGTGTAAGTTCTTCGTCCCATTCTAGACCTGAAAGCCAAAGCTTCTGAATGAATATTTTTGAAGTGACAACACATGGTGCTGCCCATCCTAGTGGGTCAAAAAACCGTGAAATATCTGAGATGACTCTTCTCTTCGTCACTGGAGTTTGTTGTGGTGGAAGGTTGACTGAATATTGGAATTCGTCCCGATCGCGATTCCAGCAAATTCCAAGAATCTTCATAACTCCGTCTTCCTTTATATCTTTACTGTCTTCTTCCTGGGTTCCTTTCTTTCCTTTCTCCGTCCTATCCATTCCATCTCCTTTAATAACCTCATTTAACTCTTTACAGCTGCTAACCCACTTCTGCAAATGGAATCCACCTTTGGTAAGTAACTCTGTAATTTCTTTATATATGATTTTACCCTCTTCAACTGTTTTGCATCCTGTCATCAAATCATCTACAAAAAAATCATTCTTTATTCTTTCAGCTGCATCTGGATAACCTTTACCTTCGTCTGCCGCAATCTGCTGCAGAGTCTTTACTGCAAGGTAAGGTGCCGACGTCGTACCAAAGGTAACTCGTACTAATTTGTATTCTTCCATTTCAGATTCTGGGTTATCACGCCAAACTACTCTCTGAAAATCTGCATCTTCAGGAGCTACCTTTACCTGCCTATACATTTTGATAATGTCAGCGCAGATACTTATGGGATGTGTTCTCCATCTCATAATGATATGACGTAATGGCTGTTGCAACATGGGACCAACTAACAAATCATCGTTAAGTGACGGTGAATTAGAGCTCTTCATCGAAGCGTCGAACACAATTCGGACCTTGCTGGTAGATTTGTTGTCGCGTACTACAGCGTGGTGGGGCAAGTAGACAGCTGTCGATATTTTAGCATCGTCTTTAGGTACGCACTCTACGTGGCCAAGGTTGATGTATTCGTGAAACACTTCAGAATAACGCATCGCTAATTCTCTATTCTTCTTGAATTTGCCTTCAAGAAGAAGGAATCTCTTGATTGCAAGCTCTCTACTGTTCCCATATTGACATTGCGGATCTTCGTCTCTGAATGGAAGCTTTACAACGTACCTGCCGTTTTCATCGCGGCTGGTAGTTTGAGCATATATTTCTTCGCACCGGAGTTCATCTTCTGTCAGAAATTTCTTATTAACTCCGGGAATGACAGTTTCTATCTCCCAAAATTTCTTTAGGAGCTCATTTTCATTCTGAATTTGTGAACTAATTGTGACATGATGGCAATTGATAGCTCCAGCAGTCGAGGAAACCTTGCCTGATAAGATCCAGCCGAAAGCTGTATTCTGGGCTACCGGCGAACCTGTTGGACCTTGAATTATACCCTCCTTCAACACTTGGCCGTACGCTTCAGCACCAAGCAAAATATGAATTTTGTTTGGCGTGTGATATTCCGGGTCAGCTAAGCTGACTGCTTCTAACTCAGGCCAGTTGCAAGGCATCACCTTTGCGGATGGCAAGAGTGACGTGATATTGTTTAGTACATATGCATGTACTCTCATACTAAAATTGGGATCTAGGTGTGAGTGAATAGTCACCATGACTGCATGCTCCGAGGCTAAAGTGCCTTTCTCGCCACCTATTCCTGAAATCATTGACTTAATTGGCTTCTTCTTAAGCCCAAGGAGTTGGACTGCTGATTCCGTTATAAAGGATGCTTGTGATCCCTGATCCAATAAAATTCTCAACAGCTGAGTTGAACCATGCTTTGTCTGCGCTTCGACAACGGCGGTAGCTAGTAAAACTTGAGTATTTATTGACGACTCCTTTGAAAAATGTGACGTTACATTAAATGTTGACTGTGGACCCTCTACTGATGTTGCCTGAATATTAGACTCTGTTGAATTTGAGTTCTCCGTGTTATTGACAGTGCCTACTTCTAACTTTGGATGCAACAACGAGTGGTGTCTTCTTTTACAAATGTGGCAATTGGTACTTTGACGGCAATGTTTGACAGAGTGAGTAGACCCTAAACAATTAAAACATAAGCCCTGTTTTTGGATAAAACCATGACGCGAGTCGTAACCCTCCCTTGCAAACAGCTTACAATGAGCTAATTTGTGATTTTCATTACAGAATGGGCACCGGATGAACACACGAACATTGCTGCCGCTATCGACAGCATGGTGCACCTTTGATTTAATAATATTTGTTATTTTGGGTTTAGTCGATTTTGTGTCGAGAAATTCTAATGCCCTAAACCTAGCCTCCAAGAATTCCTCAAACTGTGCGAGCGTGGGAAGCTCATCTCCCGTACTAATTTGCGTCTCCCACAGCTTGCGAGATTCTGGATCCAATTTAGCGCTAACTATGAAAATTACTATAATGTCCCACGAAGTGACATTTACTCCAATATTTTTTAGACCGTTAAGACATTCCATAGTTGTGTCCAATAAACCCTTGACGGCGTTTGCATTTCCATTGATTGGATTTTGACTCATAAAACGTTTTAGTAAAGAATTTGAGAGAAACCTTTTATTGTCATACCTATTTGTTAGTAATGACCAACATTCTTTATAATTAGTTGACGTAACAGGGATGTGACGTACTAGCTGCTCGGCCTCTGCGGACAACAAGCCCTTTAAATAATGCATTCGCTGCACGTCATCCAATGATTCGTTACAGTGTATTAAAGATGTGAATAAATCTTTGAAGGTCGGCCATTCTGTATAAGTACCAGAAAACTTCGGTATGTTTATCCTTGGCAGTTTTACAGAATCGTGCCTGACTTGCGACTGTTGGCTACTTGACGGCCCAGGTACAACTTGAATTTTGTCCAAAACATCCTTCAACTCACTTTTATAATTGATGTACAACTCTTCGGTTACTTCGTATAAATCGTCAGTGAAATAACTAGATTTTTCATGAGTAGTTGAAGATGTTTGGATGATTGATTTATGGGTTGTCATGAAGCCATTCCAAATGTTCTCAAGCTGTTCTAACCTAGTTTCTATATAAGAACGAGTAATACGCTCTTTAGGCGATTTTTTAAAGTTAACAATAGCCCTCTCAATCACAGATTTCTGATTAAATTGCAACTTAAACAGTGGTTCCATTTTAATAACAATATAAACTTAAACTTTGGTAAAATTATATATTTAAATGCAATCTACTGATAATTACCAAGAGCCAACGATAAGATTGTTTCAAGTTAAAAAAAAACTATATTACAACAAATTCTGTTCATACAAATTTCAATAAAATTATTCTAAGTCTTGATTATGCTTTGAAATTTCACAAGTGTGTAGAACCATATCACAATAAAATTTACTAATGCAAGTATTTCGATTAGAATTTTTCTAAGTCTCGATTTGTTGTAAAAATTCACCAAGTGTATAGAACCTTGTCGCAGTAAGAAAATTTGAAATTGGGCATAGGTTCCCCGATTATACAACTTATCGCTAACTATTCTAAGTTCTTAACTATCATGCAAATTTTACAAGTCCCAAAGTAATGTCAGTTCCAAATCACTTCACTTTGAAATTATTATTTTAATAAATGTACTCACGATTTTGCACAAGTATTACTTCACTGTTATCCGTTCCAGTGATGCCTTCACTCTTCTCCAGTATTGCCACCTTCCGACGATTGATTGAATGAATGATCGATTGCAGCGCCCTCTTGCGCCAACCTCTCCACTTTGTCGATAAATCGGTAGAAAATAAACTGCCTTGCCGTTGGAGCGTTTTGCTACTAGTGGCGCCTTCTGGCGGCGAGTAGCGGAAACACTCTTTGCCTGAAAATTCTCGTTCTGCTCCCGGTGTAAGGAGCTGGAGACGTACGGCGATGCACTACTTAGTGCCTGGCTACTGTTGCCGGTTTATCTCCCAAAATCGTCGGTGAGCTGTCCACAGGTTATAACCGTATCCGGCTCGAATATGTTTAGGCCACTTCTCGACGTGAATAAAAATACGGGTGTGTGGTCAGGAAGCTTAATTTATTCATAGACAAAAATACAATTCGTACATCTTTGCTACAACCGTTTGCGTGTGTTAAGGCTTGAGAGTGACATCTATTGACAACATTGTGAAGCTTAGACAAAAAGTATTAAAGAACTAAACTAGTTCTTTTATCCTTTGCATAAACAGAATTAGTGTGACTTTCTCAAGTTTGTGTACGTTGTATAAAAATTGAGTCGCTAGTTATAATTTGGAGAAGTATGAATTAAAAAATACATATTTGGAAACTTGGAAAATGGTGCTTAATAGTGTTATCGTTACTGAATTATCGTTTACAATAACGAATAAATTTTCAATAAAAAATATTAGTATAACTCTGAAAACTTTTATGTGAATCGTCTCAGCGAGATAACGACGCCAGTAGTTGCCAATTTAGAGGGCGTTACCATGCCCTTGGTGACTTTGAATACTGTATGGTTCACTTTATCATGCTGAATTGTAAAAATCTATCGACGAAAATCCTAGACGGCGCCGGTTAAGCGCTCACCAGCTAAATACTTCGACCAATATAAAATATACTGGTCGAAGGCTAAATATCAAAACTACTAAGATGACTCTGATATTTTTCTCTAGCTCTAATTTCATTAAAACATCGACGGTTATCGTGGTAGCACAATACTTGCTTGACAAAACGGCTTTATTGCTTTTTGTATATTTTTATTCTGAGTTATTATTTTTTGTACCAGTTATTTCCCTTATTACCCTTGCTTTCTTAGGACTGTAGTTAGGTATTCAAATAGACAATATCTTAATACCTCACTACAGACAAATAGGTACATTTAAAACTAAATTTGAATGAAATGTTCTTATGAGAAAATGTCGTATTTAAATCCTGTGATTATCAAGATTACTCGTAATTTGAAAGATCAAATTTAAATTGCAACTATTTTAATTTGTCCACTTTATAGTTCTCTAAATAACCAAAACACGGAACTTACCACCCACAACAACTTAATTGTATACAAAATTTTAATTAAAATTGTTATGATCAAACGGAGACTTGCGAGGCGTTAAATTCTGGAATTTAATCATAGCGGGCTGACCGTAAAAAGCTGCAAGGTACGAGTACATACCGTTATATTATACAAGAATAACATTACTTAAACAACGATAAAATTTACCACCAGTAATTGTATTTGATGTAAAAAAGCGAAACTTACAATTGCAACACGTGCTCTACGACGTGTGCGCTATATAATAATGTTTTTTTTAAATTCTGACAAAATTAGAAATAAAGGAATATGCAGACAGTCGCATCTGCATCATCATTAACAGCCGGAAGAGGTCATTAAACAAATATGGTGATTATTTCAAAAGATGGCCATCATCTCAGCAAAGCAGGCGGATTGAGACTCTAGGGGATTGCAGTGTTAGAAGAGTTAAGAGGGTGCTCCTCTACCAAACTTCTGGTTTTGTTTCTCTCCGTCTCCCATATCCTTATTTGGTTATGGAGAGGTGCAAAACTAACCCGGCACTCCACAGTCGGTTGGCTCCCCACGGGCGCCCGGAACCCCACGTGTGACAGTCGCATAGTACCTATAGTCTAATTATTATATAAACAATTTAATTTATCTGAAGAGAATCTATAGGAATTAAACAACTTAACTTGTTTATCATTATTTTTGTCCCGTCGCTTCAATCACTTTGCAGTGATCGTGATCACGGGTTGACTGAAGTGAAGAAAATATACATAATATGGTTTAATAAATAGATTCAATCGTTACTTTGTGAAAATCCTTAACTTTGTTTAAACATTATATAAGTATTTCATTATCCACATTTTTCCAAATGTCAGATATTAAATTGTGTCATGCAAACCTAATCTATATAGCCTGAGCAGGATAATAAGGTTTTCCTTTATTAACATAATACTTGAAACTAAATACAACACTACAGCTACTACAACGAAATCATTTAGGCAACCTTTGCAGGCCCACAGGCATTCCAGTTCAAATACTTCAGTCTACTACCAGTTGGCAGCGTGCCCAGCAGGCAGTATTGCCTCGTTGGAATGTAAGGCGTCTTCGTCGAGACAAATAAATGCCAGCATTTTGATCAGGCGTCATATATACCGAGCGTTCAGACTGTTTTGGAAAATAAAAAGAGCTCCCGCCCCCACGGTCTTTACGCCAAAATGACTCAAATACGAGTATGTAACCAATACCGCAATTAGTAGACTTGCACCGCTTGAATCACTCCGCCGAAGTAGCCGCGGCCCCAGCCCTCACGTTTGTTTCGATTTTATGTGATTTTAGTCGTTATGCATTAGGTCATTTTGGCTCGAGAATAGCTACAACATTGGCGTTAGTGAAAGCCCGTGGATGACATGCTTAATGCTGGTGGGGCGGGAAATTCGACACTTAGAGAGCAAAAGAGGCTATGGTAACCGAATTGATCAACTGCAGTACCACACCGGCAGTGATGGGCATATCAACATTATAATATCGTACTGGACTCCTTATTCTAGATCTTAGGTACTGGATTTCACTATATCCCGCTGGTCAATAATGATATTTTAATTTAGAGCTTCAAAATATGTATGACAACTTTCGCCATATAGGTCACAATAAAAAATCGTTTCCGAAATCTAGATAGCCATTGCCACCATAAACAAAACAAGGAGTTTTCATCCTCATGCTGCCTCCTGAATTTCGCCGAGAAGTCTTGCTGAGACTTCTGGCAAGCTCGTGACAAATCTACACTCACAGATAGTTCCAGTACTTTAGTCATAGAACGTATAATAACTTTAGCAAGTACATATATTTTACAATACCATCTGCTTACTTAGCAAGTATCAAATAGGGACTTGTATTGCAGTACATAAATATATTTATAACGTTCCATACATAAATTACAGACATTTCAATAAAAACCTCAGAGGACAAAAAGGCATATGAATAAATAGTCAGACTCTTACAAATAACTGAACGGAAACGTAGATTGTCTCATAGTTAAACTCTTAATCTGTCCGAGACCACCATAAACAGAACAAGGAGGTTTTATTTGCCTATGTACATCAGGGATAATGTAGGATTCTAATAGAGAAAGAATTTTTCAATTCGGTAATAGTTTTTAAGTTTATTCGTTACATACAAAAATACAAGTCTTTCATCCTTATAATATTAGATAGATAGAGTCATTATCAAAAAAAATATACACAAAACCCATTTGGTGGCACTCTGGAAGAGTTTTTAATCGTGAATTAGTTGCGTGCCACGAGAGACCTTTCCTTCACCAACCTCTTACCAAGTTGGTGTACAGGTGGAGAGCAATTTTGAAAGTTTGAGATGAGTCAGTTACGTAAGTTCGCTTATCTACATACATCGTGCTGCCCTCACAGTTTGAGTTTAGAATCTACACTCAAACTCTGATGTCACATCTAAACTTTAGATGGAAGGAACATAACTATTAAGTAGTTTGTTGAGGGGGTCATCACCGGATATATTACATGAGAATATTACGAGTAACTGCTAGCTCTAGGGAATTGATATGATACACATTTTATATTTTTACTAGCAGTACTACCGGTCCAGACGAAGAAGAAATCACAAATTGATAACAAATCAATAGTTTCAGAAATTCATCTGAAGCTGAATTCGAACCTTCGGCCTGGGTACGATTCAGTTTCGGCTCAGGACAACCGAACTTATTTAGACTAGTATAATTGTATACTGAAATGTATTATATTTTTGAAACATATATATTTTTTTAAACTATCAATTTTATCACAAAAAAAAATAGCCCGACATTAATGTCACCCTCCTATCTCTACCCGTGGTAGCTGTAAGAGGCGACTAAGGGAACACACCAGAAGGTGGGCAGCAGCACTTTCTCAGGGACTGATATCTCACACTGCGATCTCCAAGCCACCTGCCAAGCGTGTGGATTATGGCAAACCCCTCCATATTGAGGAGGATATGTTCAGCAGTAACTATCCAGCGGATACAGTATCAATTTTATAATGTTGCCCCAATGGTTTAAAAAAATCATGTAATTTAATTTACAAAAATGATTTTAAATTATAGATCAGGCTTAGACTACTCCAATATACTTTGTCAAAAGTCAAACCTTTGATATAAAGTACAGACGTAAAAATAAGTCCTTTGATCACTATCTCACCTGATGGAAAGTGATGATGGGGTCGGAGGTAATGTTGAGGCTAACCTAGAATTATTTGCTCTCAAGGACAAGTGCCGGAACACACCTTTAGGTGCTTGGCGACATATTTTATAATTGAGGGTGGTAGCTAGACAGGCGGGCCATTCGCTAAATGCTATAACGACGAAAGTCAGACAGAATTCTCACTAAGTACATAATTGTTTTTCTAAAATTGTAATTTAATATATCTTAAAATATTTGTTTCCAATTAATAATATACATGGAGATAGTAAAGTCCCCGTGGGGTGCCGGGTTAGAATTGCACCTCCCCATATCATCCCATGGGTGTCGTGAGGAGCGACTAAGGGAAAAATACTGGGTTCTTTAGAAGGGCAGCAGCGCCTTCTAAAGAACTGCCAACTTACACTGCGATCCCCAAGACACCTGCCAAGCGTAGGGTTTATGGTAAATACCCCCTTTATAGGACAGGCTGTGTTCAGCATTGGACGATCCGGCTGTTACTGTACAGTAAAGTCTGAGTCTAATAGACATAATAAACGGTCAAGTGCGTGTCGAGACACGCACAATGTAGGGTTCCGTAGAAGCCCGTTATCATAATATAGAACGATTCTGTAGTTCTTTATTCTCCTCCACTTTCTTCTTGCTAAATCTAAGAAATAAGAGTAAGATTTCCACCAAGTTATTATTCCAATTGTAATTCGAAAATTAAACAAAATTCGTTTGTGAATTCTATAGGTCTTCGTACCGTATGAAAACATAACGATAGCGCGATTCAGTATCCTATATAACTAGTCTAGGCTATTATACTATATAACTAGTCAAATTCTTTATTGTGTCAGCCGAATCATCCACTGCTGAACACAGCCTCCCCTAGTCTGGGGGTATTTGCTATAATCCCCACGCTTGGCAGGTGGTTTGGGGACCGCAGTGTAAGATGGCATTGCAGTTCTTTAGAAGGCGCTGCTGCCCACCTTCTAGTAATTTTTCCCCTAAGTCGCCCTTTACGACACCCACGGGATGATATGAAGGAGTGCAATTCTAACCCGGCACCCCACGGGGAACTTAGAATTATGAACGCGTTTATAACTTAAAAATTTTCTTTCTATTTTGCGCCATTTCATATACACTCGAGAGCAATAAATCCGGGTCACTTAAAGAATGTTAAAAATCTCGGAAACTAAAAATGATAGGTTAATGCAATAAATTGTATTTAATAGACAATGTAATACTCCTTAAATGAAAGTATAAAAATATGAGTCACCATACATTTTATTAATACAAAAATACATAAAGAAAAAAACTGCTGATCTTTCCTTAAAACAAAAATAGGAAACATGAAATTTTTGAACTTTATTACGATTTTCTTGAATTTTAATACTTCGTATTGCCTCCTCGTGCTTCCATTACTGCGTTTACGCGGTTTGGCATGCTGTACACCAAGTTCCTTATACGATTTTGGGGAATATTCTCCCATTCCTCTGTGAGAGCAATTTTGAGCTCACGAAGCGTGATTGGGGGAGGGTTTCGTTGTTTTACTAGCGCATCTGCCTAGCTCGTCCCAAGCATGCTCGATCGGGTTGATATCCGGGCTGCGCGCTGGCCACTCCATACGAGTAATGTTCATCTCTTGAAGGTAGTCATTCCCAATCCTACCTGTATGAGGTCGGGCATTGTCATGCATAAATATAGCATCCTCACCTAAATTGACCATAAATGGACCAACGTGATCATTGAGGATTTCTTCCACATATCTTACGCTAGTTAAAGAGCCGTTTTCTATGATCACCAGCTCTGTGCGACTTTCAGAAGAAATTCCGGCCCACACAAGTACAGACCCACCACCGTAGGCTACTTTTTCTTCGATGCATGCTTGCTTGAATCTTTCCCCTGGTCTTCGATACACTCTGTGTCTTCCATCGTGCTTGTAGAGCATAAATTTTGATTCGTCGGAGAACATAACTTTTGACCAATCTTCAATACTCCAATTTACGTGGCTCTGGGCATATCTTAGTCTCGAAATACGATGCCCACGCTCCAGTTTAGGGCCGTTTGCAGGTCTAAGGGGTTTTAAGTTAGATTCAGCAAGCCGACGTCTTACTGTCCATGCACTTGGGTTACTTCCTCCGAGGCGTCGAAACTGATTGGTGAGTTCAGTTCCTGTGAGAAAGCGATTTCGAAGCATGGTGTTCACCAAGTATCGGTCTTCTCGTGCTGTGGTACACCTGGTTCTGCCCGTTCCTGGTCTGCGTAGGTTAGAACCAGTTTCTTCGTAACGTCGGAGAACTCTTTGTACTGTTGACAGCGACACACCGACAGTCCTGGCTGTATCGCGCTGACTCCGGCCGGTTTCCAGCATTGTAAGTATTCTGGTGCATTCTTCAGGCGTAAGCGACATAATTTCAGCTTGAATAATGAATATAGAGCACTATCAACATGGTTTATGTACCCACATAAATGACAGATTACAAACAAAAGCAAAACCAAATGCTGTAATTTCGTAGTTCCATCTTCGAAAGTGGCCCTTTTTCAAATTTGATTTTTTTATGATATAACTTTACAATAACTAAGAAGTTTTAATACCTTCATTTAAGGAGTATTACATTGTCTATTAAATACAATTTATTGCATTAACCTAGCATTTTTAGTTTCCGAGATTTTTAGGATTCTTTAAGTGACCCGGATTCATTGCTCTCGAGTGTATTATTTCGTGTTCATCATCAAATAACAATATGAAATGAGGTGTTAAAGAAAATAGGATAGTTGTATTCGCTTTGTGCAAAGTAGGTATTGAGCTGTCGCGTCGTTCATATTCCAGACACTTCAAAAGCTTGGTATGAGCCGTAGGTATGTTCATATATCGTAATATCAACAGATACAACAACACTTCCTCTGTCGAAGACTATAAAAGATTAGGGCAGCCGCGTGTCTTAGAACTACAAATTAATGCTGTTAAAGCCAGAATTGGTCGAAATCCCATTAGGAAGTAAAAATATTATGATAACTCAACAATAATCTTATTGCGAGAAATGAAGATTCCCGCTAGGAAAGTGTCGCGTATTATAAAACAAGACCTGAAGCTCGGTGCTTATCGTCGATATACAGTATATGCCCTAAATCAATCTTTAAAATTAAATAGAGGGCCTTCCGTTGCGATACGCAAGTGAAGAGCACAGAAATATTCTCTTTACCGATGAAAAAATTTACACTATTGAAGAGCACTCAGCAAATTGATGATGTGTGAAATGAAGTGATCAATGACCTTGGTACGACAGGTACAGACAGCAAACACTTCTAGTGTACGGCGAAAATGAGGTCCAAAAAGTACTTTATACCTATATAAGTCGAATCTTTGTACTGTAATATCTATATCTATACTAATGGAAATAGTTTGATACCCGGGAAAGGACATAGGACAGTTTTTATCCAACTGCGCAAAAAGAGGATAATAATTTTGCGAGATAACCGCAAAACGCGCGGGTGGAGCCGCGGCTGGAAAGCTAGTCTATAATGTATGACGTCATCATCAGCCGGAAGACGTCCTCTGCTGAACAAAGGCCACAAACAACGGCTATTAGCCACTTGTAGCCATTGGCTACCTGCGACTTTCACGATATCGTCAGTCCCTCTAGTGGTATGACATAGGGCATAGTTATCTTTTTAAGATTTTTTATTTTAGATTAAGTTTTCAATGTCAGTCTTTACCCGTTATAAATAACCAACTAATTCATCTTAGTCACTTAAAAGGATTTATTCTATAGATTTTATATTTGGTCCGAAATTACCCAACACCCAAGTTCAACGACTATCACTGCTAAACTAAGAAAGTTATCTCAACGGCTATACTTTTCCTTAGTTCATAAAACGCACTATCATCTTGAATTTTATCAGATTTTCCAAGCCAGCAGTTTAGCTTTTAGAGGGGGGGGAGGACGCCCTGCTGGAACAAAAAATTGCACTTAAAAGTTTAATATTTCCTAAAAGGAGCATTTAATCGAAAAACAGTATTAGCAACTCCTAAGTAATTTTAGAAGACATATTCAACCATACTACACACGATGAGATAGACGACGAAAAAAAATGTCATCTCCACATCACATGTATGGGAGGTACCCTAAAAAAATATTTTTCTAAATTTTATTTTACCACTTTGTCGGCGTAATTGATTTTCATATCCATACGAAATTACAGCTTCCTAGTACTCACGGTCTCTTAGCAAAACCTCGGACAGCCGGACAGACAGACGGACATGACGAAACTATAAGGGTTCCTTGTCAGGACTACGGAACCCTAAAAAACAGTCAAATATATCATCGTTTACCCGAATGGATTTTGTTTGCTTACATATGCTTACTTTGTCATCGTCAATATGCCACCGTTATACTCGTAATATTAATCCAAACCCTGTTGTGATGTGTCATGCCAGCCAGTCACTATTTATTTGTTCACAAGCGAATAATTAAATATACTCGGGCTGACTATACGTACTTGGTACGTAGATACTATTTCAAACAGAAACAAGTTAAAAATGTCTATTTGTATTTCACAGAGATATATATAATAGGAACGTATTTCTTAGCCATTTCGACCCTGTCCGTTAGCATGCATTTATCACTTATATCAATCATCATCGATGTATAAAGTTTCTATAATTGTTAACAAAACATTATGGACTATATTATAACGATAAAAAACGATACGACAAATAAGAGTTATGAGTCATATGTCATGTTAGCTCGGCGGTCAGAGAATACCCTGTCTACAGGGGTAGATGGCGCGGGTTGACTATATTTTTTCTTCTCATAATTTGTAATGTTATCCGCAGAACGTTATTGACAAAAAAAATATTAAAATAAAATATTTCAATCCGTTTGTATTTATTCACCGTTTGACAATTAAGGATTTGACCAGGTGGTATATAATGTATATAAGTTTCATTAGCAAGAGCCTGTTTTCGTTGGTGCCACCGCGGTGTTAGATATTCTGCCTCATAGAAGTATGCAAACACAAAACCAATCAATAACGCAATGAGAACAAAAAAGAAGTACACAACGTACGAGCTTCACGGGAAGTTATTTGGTTCCGCCGGAGCGGCCTTAGCGCGTTTCAAGTTTCGAGACAAATTTGGCACACCCGTTGCATCGCTCGTAACTCCGCCCTACGATCTAATTAGATATTTTACTTTTTATGATACGGAACTAATTTGCTGAAAGGAAGCACTTTGCTCCGAATCCAACGTTTTTTACCAATGACAACTGTATGGATCCTTTTAATAAAAATATTTTATCTATTCTCATGACGTTGAATTCCAATTATACACTTTAAAGATAGTATTGATATTCTATTTAATCACAACACCTTATTATAAGACTTGTTATTTCACATAATAATGTAGAAATCATGTTTTTTTAGAAAACAATACGTAAAGTTAGAGGTTTAGAAGAATTTCTATCAATAGTTTTCCTAATGGAACATACATGCGGCGCGCTATTATGCATTTATGTAATGGTATTTTTATACCATTACAGTATTTGTATAACATAACATAAAATGTTTTGATTCAAATTATACTTGTCTGTGGCTGAGCCCGTTTTAGGGCATGCGCGTGCGTGATAATGTGCTGGGTTTGGTCGCCATTCATACATTTTATTTTACTGGATTTCTTTTATTTACGTAGGTTCAAAACCAATTCTGCCCAGTATGCTCGGAGAATTTTACGCCAGCACCACATTTCAAATGCGTCAATCCTCGAGCCACGGAAGCCTGGGTTTCAATCGTATATAGAAATATCGAGAACGGAGTTGCTTAAGATTTGTTTTGGTTTGGCGGTTGATGCATCTATTTCTCCATATGTTCACGAGTCTCTTAACAGCCGACATTGGTATCTTCTGACCACCTTGAGAGCCAGTCATTCTAGGTTAAACCTGTTAACACCTTCGACCACATCATCACTTACCATCAGGTGAGATTGTGGTGAAAGGCTTACCTATCAGCAATAAAAAAAAACCTCTCTAGTCAGACATTCACATATTGCTACAAAAAGGTAAATTTTCAGTACAAAAGTATAGTGTGGGCCTAGAACATATAATATGGTATAGGTATACCTAAACGTGTACGCATGGGTCAGTCTGGCTGTGTGAAATGGTAAAAACTCCTTATATTACACTAATGGACGCTCTATTGGCATCGCTTCAACAAGCGACAAGCTCAAGAAAGCGAGTAGTCGAGAGAATGAGGTACGTCAATACGTGACAAAGGTGATTCGTTTGCGTTGTTCTTTAAATGTCGAAACTATAGAAAACTGGAAAAGGGATGCTGCAATATACCTATTGAATAAAAGTATGTCCGGGTTAGGGCTGTCAACAAAAGTAAACTTAAATCACGTTGGCTGTATTTCCAGTTTTCATTTCGGACTTTCGAATATAAGATCAGCAGTTAGAAATGTCAATTTCCAGAACATGCACGTTTTGTGATTGAAGAATTTCCTGAGCAATTTCCTGTCAGCGGACCCTCGTTTATGCTTCCCATGCGATGCACTTTTCTCAATCCGTTAGCTCAAAGATTATATAGCTCCGTGCCTACTATGAAATAACGTACTCGTATAAACATTACTTAAACATTCTTAGGTGAAAGGACACGTATTATGATAGCATCTGATTGTTACGATGTTAGGTTTTAATATTCACCGTTGGTCTCGGAACACGTAATGCATGTAAGTGATTAAAACCTTATACAAATATACATCGCATTAATGATAGACCTTGTAGCTGTCCGCTAGCTAATGAATGTCTCTGTTTTTGTTAAATCCCTGCAAACTCCCACATTAATTCCTTACTTTTCAACCCTATCACAGCATAACAGGGCTAAAACGCGCCTAAACCGTTAATTTCTGTAAACATTTAGCTCCGTTTTTGTTTATCTATTTAACGACGCCAGCTTTGGTATAAATAAGCCCTATATTAACCTTAGTGACTTTAATTATTCGGACTGTAAAGTTGAATGGGCGCTCCTAAAATAAATTAATCTTAAAAAAGTAATAGACTGAACAATACAGGACAAATTCGGTTGCGGTTGTAGGTTTCCAGTATCAGATTAATGATGATGGTTTTATTTTTGATTTTTATATGATGTGTACCTAATATATTTTTTTTAACTATAGCAGATTGAAAATATTCTTAAATACAATAGTGATTAAAATATTATAATGAAACAGCTGGGCGATGTCCACTGTTGAACACAGCCTCCCCTATTAAGGGGGTATTTGCCATAATCCCCGCGCTTGGCGGGCGTCTTAGGGATCGCAGTGTAAGTTGACAGTTCTCTAGAAGGCGCTGCTGCCCACCTTCCAGTATTTTCCATTAGTAGCCTCTTACGACACCCACGGGATGATATGGGGAGGTGCAATTCTAACCCGGTACCCCACGGGGCAAAATATTATAAGGGTCCAATATCTCAGTTATTCCGGATGTTATCTCAAAAAGTACAATGAAAGTATAATTAAGGGTGTTATAAATTCTATAAAAAAGGAAATTGACATCAACAAAAAAAATGTGCGGCCACTAAGACCGAAATAATACTAAAGAATAGATTCAGGTGTTACTTTGCTGCAATCATATTTAATAATAACAAATATTTTAAGAAACCATTAAAATAATTTACCTATTATTGAAACATTTAATTATATAAAAAAAAATATCGTCTGACAATTCCGCCTAATTTAGCTGCTAAGTCGATGTGACGTCACAAACGCCACGCAGCCAAACTGGAAGAATTTTAGACGCGTTTCATTTCTACACGAAGCATCCTCAGGAGGTTTTGACTCTACGAGCGCACGGTCGAGAATTTTCATTCTATACTATCTGATCTGCTGCTAAGTGATCTCTGATCGAATAAAGTAGCAGGTCAGATAGTGGCCAAAGATCCGCAATAGAAACTGGATCAGCTGACGGAATACAGTGCAATTACTGTTTTGCACTTGGAGGTGGTACCTAGCCAGACATGCAAACAAAATGCCGTATACCAGTTTGTGTGGAGATGCTTAAATCTTGCATAATTGCTAATTAGAAAGGTTTCTAACAAAATACGCAATTACGTTGAACACAAAAGTTACAGAATAAATATCCCGTCTAATATTGTATCCAAACAACACCAGTACCTCATGAAGGTTGGCATTAGGTACATATTACCATAGTCCATGTATATATAAACCCTCGAAGGGATCTCCAGCGGCAATAAATTACGAAAGCCGACCTTTAACTTGTAAAGTTGGAATTAGTAATTATCCAGTAGAAACAAAGGCGCTCGGCACATATCAATAAAAATCCTAATTCAAATTAGTACCTTCTCGTATTTGTAACTGAAAGCAATAAAGTATTTCCTACCTGCAAACAAGTTTTACCTTATTAACTACAAAGAAAAATAAAATTGTGTCCAATGAAGTGACGGAGAAATACGTCATAATAATAATAATCTATACTTATAAAAAGGAAGATAAAAAGTATCTTTGAAATAGAAAAACTCTGTTTTCAGTTAAGCCGTTTTGGAGGAGTTTTTATTACAAACACTGTGACATGACAATTTTATATTAAAATTATTATAACATTAGCTTACCAAAATTGATAATAACTCGAACTTTATAAAAGGATATTTTTTGAAGACCGTGTCCATGCTAGCGGGCAAAAATCACCTTGCCATGCAGGTTTTGAATAATAAACAATACTTTTCCGAGCTAGCGAGGTGAAATACAAATTAATAATAATAATATAAATGTTTATTTCTGATAGAGATTACTGAGGTTTTCCAGGAAACACAAAATAATAACAATAATATCTAAAAAACAATAATAAATAAAAAAAAATATCAAAACATCATTGCACCAGGGGAGGCCTCAAGTCCCTGAATGAAGAAATATACTTATATCTCAGGGTACAGAGAGAGATCCCCCTAACAGCAATGACCTTGAGGGACATGGTATTCCTATCGCCTCAAAAAAGTTTGCCTTTAGTTTATTAAAATAATCATTGCTAAGTTTTAATCGATGCATAAATTGATATAGTTATGACGTATTATATACTTATCTGTGTTGGTACTGAATCGACTTGCACTTGGTTGCTTTTATTTGCTTTTTTTGTTTTACTTGTCAAACTATTATTTAGTAACATTTGATTTAAATGCTTTATATACATTTTTTTTATTAACTAAATACTGCGAACTATATACAATACTACAGGTACTACGGTAAAAGTATTTAGACAACCCATAAGTCATTGAAGACTCACAGGCAGTCAGTCGAAATGCTCCAGCCCACTACCAGTTGGCAGCGTGCCCAGCATGCTGGCAGCATTGCCCCGTTGAATTGCAATGCTTATTCGTTGAGCCAAATAGGTGCCAGCATTTTGACCATCGACTAAGCGCTCTGATAAGTTTGTATATATATAGTTACATAGTTAATATACTGTATAAAATGTTTAATATATTAAAACGTATCAAACACAGTAAGTCAATCTTCGATAGTTTTAATACATGTAGTTTCGAACCTGTAATCGAAACCAGCACACAACTCAAATACGCAGTTTGGTTGAGAGTTGAGACACAGTTCAACGAAATATTATATAGGTATGTCCCACTATCAAAGCGGTTAAATTAATTTACAAACATGTTTAGGTCCTGGTTTGTGATGTTTCAAATTCAAATTAAAGCATATCACGTATAAATACATACTCGTACCTGTACAATTAAATCAGAAACATGTCTCTTAATACGTTTCCTTTATGTCTCTGAATACGTATTGTAAGACGTAAAGGACACATAAATGATAAAGCGACGTAGTAAACGGTGGAGGATGGCGATGGTAATAGACGTTAAGTTTAAAGCATAACAAATATAAAACTCACCCCTAATACAGTCAATACAAATTATATGTGCTTTAGCATTTAAAACAATATTTAGCCAAAAGAAATCCAAATTAAAGTACACACATGTAACAAAATGTACAGTAAAACTTGTAAATGCATTCGCATAAATAAGGTCACACACTCACTACATAATTGGGTATAATACTGATCTGGTTCCCTTTCTTGAGCTTGTCACTGGCAGAATTCGAAAGCTGAAATTAATTTTCAGGACTCGTGGTTATTATATGATAGTTTGGTAGTTAAATAAAAAAATAACTAACTTATTGTAAGTGTACGGAGATGTGGTATATGAGTGAAAGAGGAATGGAGCACTGTGAACGACGACGGCCTACAAAAATAACAAAACATTGGATATCCGTCGACATTTATGACCGTATAGATGGTGAAATTTTAGGAAAAAAATTATTAAACTGTTTACGTCATAAACTTTAGTTGGTGAGAGGGAGCTTATTGTGTGAGAAAGACAGAAGACTAGCTTCGCTCTCATCCCTACTCTGTTCTGTTTATGGGGTAGAGATGTGCCACCGGTAGACACCTGGCGGGAGTAACTGATCAATTATCGACCGCCGAGAGCAGAAAATACAAATGTCGCTATTCAAAAATAGGGGTTGGTATATTATATTATTGTATAGTGAAATTTTTGGGTTGTATGTATTTTTAATGCCAAAACATAGAACATTTGTAATGAAATGAAATTACCGAAAAATTTAAGTGATTTTTGAGCATGGAAAATATTTAACGACCTTTTCTCAGACCTACTAAATATACACAAAAAATTTCGTAGAAATCGGACAAGTCCTTTCGGAGGAGTTTTGTTACAAACACTGCACTGTGACAAGATTATTGTATATATTAGAAAAATATTGAAATTGAACGAAGACAACGACCATTAATAAAAATTGTGTACATGAAAAAAAAGAGATATCTTACTGAAAACCTAAATCTAATCAGTATTTTTTTATCTGTGACAAAATTATACATCTTACAGACGGTGGAAAAAATTCAACGCTCTACCTAACAATGACAGAGTCATAGAACATATATACGAGTATATATCATACAGCGTAGAGAAAAAAGAAAGAAAAACAATGTCTTTCAGCTATCCTATAGACTTCCTTATATATATAGACCTTTACAAATTGGCAGTGACAATAAACGCTCAGAACCACTATATAATAAAATAAACACAGATCTTAAAATTTACGCCAAATTTTATTATGAATGTTAAAATAATATAATACATTGAAATAGATTATATTATTATTAGCAATACTATTGATTACAAGGAAACACTTTTGCAACAACTCTCATAAACAAACATCAATAATATAATAAATACTTTGAAAAACATAAATAAAAAAACACACACTCAATTTTACAAACGCATACACAAAAAAAAACAGACGCAACATTAAACTATTATCAATAAAATGGATTGCGATTTTATTAAAGCAACTAAGTTGACACATTATATTACTTGTATGACTAGATTTTACTTAGAAGAGCGGAGACTCTTACTACTGGCATTTTATGATCCTTGATTTATGTAATATTAATCTTTGGAACTCCAGCTCTATTGCTTTGAAATTTCATAAAATATATTAATTCTCATTGAAAGCTTCAGAAAAGCTACAGACTTAGAGATACTCACGTCCTGAAGGCAAATCCAGTAGATGAAGGCTCTGATGTAACCTCCCAAACTTCGTCTAACAAATAAACTTAGATGACTTCATTGAGTTTTATAGACATTGTTTTATCTATTGGCATTAATATTCACAAGGGATCATCGCCGCGGATCCGTCGTGCTGGATTTCAATTGACCCTACAAGACGGGCGTATTCTGAGTGTTGTTATTTATAAGTTCGTTTTCGTTAGTTGTTCTAAAACGTTTGCCCACTGACAAGTAATGTGGTGTGAAGTTTTTAAATAAGTGTTATATTGAGATAATAACATTATTTTTATGGTATTAAGCTGAGATATGAGTTTGTTTTCATTTTTTCAATTATATTTATAAATTTTATAAATTAATTTTAGTGATATTTTTATGTGGTCCTGTAAACTTATTAATTATGACTTTTGTTTAATAATGAAAGTAGCAAAGTATTGTCACATATTAATCTATATTATATGAAAGGAAAGGTCACTTGATAGAATAAACACGAAATCTCAAAAACTACTTGTATTATTATTAAAACAATATATTATTATATATGTATATATCCTTACAGGTTATTTCCAAAAAAAATGTGGTTTACTCATAAACTTGACTTATGACGTTGATTTATATTGTAACCTGACTGACTCTTCATTGTTTGAATCTACGAGAATTAGCTTACCAGATACAGGGCTAGACCAGAGTGAACTGTGCTTTACCTCGAAGCAAAAGATATCTGACCTCGAAAATCGTCTAGCCTCCGCAAACAGCGAAATAGATAAATTAATCTTAGAAAATGGGCAGATAAAAAAAGATCTAGAAAAATGTATGAAACTAAATAACATATATAAAAAAATTGATCACGGCGACGCACATAACACGCCACTATTAGGCAGGAAGAGGACACGACAACGAATATCTTAGGCGTGGAAGATACCCCGATATCGTTAAAAGGAAAGTCGACGATAACCGAAGAAAGGCATCGATTTGAGTCTGAAAGGCAACAAGAAAATATTGCTGAATTGAATAAACAAGTACAGCAGTTACAGCAGTGGTTAGATGAAGAAAAAAATAAAAATAAATATGTTGACAAACTGAGAAAAGGTACAAAATCGTCCAAAAATATTGTAAATACTAAAAACATGCTAATGACAAAAAGGGTTATGGTAAATAAACTTAGAAAAATCGCAAAGAAAATTAAAAAGCTTCGTAATGAATGTAAAAAAAGCAAAATGTTTAATGACCAGCTGCAAAATACATTGATCCAACTCCAAACAAAACAAAATCTTCATATTGAGAGCGAAATAAAATTGGGAACAAAAAACAGAAAACAAAATCAATACTTTGAGAGAAATTGTTATAATACACATAGTGATAATATAAACAAAGTAAAACAAATCAAATTTTTTTCAGACGTGGCAGGAAAAGGACTTGCGCCTCGAATAATCCATAATATAGATCATAATAATGAAGTCATTAACGTTTGTAAATCAGGTGCAACATATGATAAAATATTGGAAAATTTTGACGCGGAGACAAAAGACAGTACAGTCAGAAATCAATATATATTTCTGACTGTATAATACAGAATAAATCAAACAGTACAGAAACAGAACGACATAGCTGCAATAATTATAAATAAACACCAGGAAATTTTAAATGATAAAAAGAAGAGAGAAGGATATGTCAAATTATTAAGACAGATAATAGAGAACCAAGACCGACTCTATAATATAATAATTTGCGGAATAAGTTATGATAGCAAAAATGACATTAATATTTACAATATAAACAAAGAAATAGCACGTCTTGCTACTATGGCTGAAAATATAAAATACGTAGATCCCAATGTAATGGATAACCATGGTAAGCTTTACAGCTACAGAAAAATTAGAGATATCATGACGCAAACTATAGTAGCATCAGCTATGTCTAAACAGTTCCAGGGCTCGTCAGTACTTCAATTTATTAAATGCCAGGCGACGAATTTTCAAACAAACTCTCAAACATCCAGGAACAGATAATACTGCACGCAATTGTACAATGTATAAATAACAAATATTTGTCCATAGAAAACTTACTTGATGATTATAAATGTGATGTGTTATGTTTATCGGAAACTTGGGCATGCGATGATCGAGTGCATACTATGGTCATCCCAAACTTTGAACTAGCAACATATTTTAATAGGTTTTTTTTTATACATGGTGGCACAGCTATATTTGTTAGAAATAATGTAGATTATAAAATTAGGAATGATATTAATAAAATCTCTTTTGAAATGAATTTTGAAATAGCAGCAATAGAATTAAAATCTTCTAAGCTTATCATAATAGTAGTATATAGACCTGACAAAGACATAGACTTCTTCTTTGCGTTATTCAATAAATTGTTACTAAAACTTAGTCGTGAAGGTAAACGAGTCGTACTAGCCGGAGATTTCAATTTGAACATCTTAAAACCAAGTAAGTGTATCAAGCGACTGCTAAAAATCATAAATAATTATAACTTTAATTTTGTAATTAATGAGCCAACTCGAATACAAGGCACGACTGCCACTTGTTTGGATAATTTTATTGTGAATTTTGACAACTGCAAAGACATTGTATTAGATCGTAGGCTATCTGACCATAAAGTAATTAAGCTAATTATATATAATGACAATGTAACAATCAAGGACAGTCAAAATAAACCCATCCTATAGGCGAAATATGTCAGTGAATAACAAAAACTATTTTCATTACCTTTTTGACAAAGATTATAAAAACATAAAAACTCAAATTATGGCAAGTGAGGATGCAAATGCGAAAATGAATATTTTACATGATGCAATCAAATTTTACTATAACACAGCATTTCCTAGGAAAAAATACGTTGAACATAATGTTTCTAAAAAGTGGACAACAGAAGGTATAGCTATATCTAAAAATAATTTAGCTAAAATGGAGATGTTGCAAGAGATCAATCATAACGAACAAAGAGTGGAACATATACGGAAGTATAAAAAAATTTTAAGAAAGGTTTTCATAGCAGCTAAAAAAATAAAATATAGTCAAAGAATACGTGCATCAAAAAATAAAATAAAGGAAACCTGGAATATTATTAATGAACAAGCAAAATATAACAAAAAATCGAATAATAAGCAAAACATAAGTAAAATAAAATCAGAAGGAAAAGAAATAACAGACTCTAAAATAATAGCTGACACATTAAATAATTTTTTTAGAAACATTGCCCATAATTTTAGTTATACCAATAACAAGATTGATACCTTAAAATGTTTACAATATTTAAATATAGGAATTAAGAATGACAATAAAATTAAATTTGACCAAATAGATATTAACGAATTACTGACCATTATACGACACATGAAACAAAATAGTACACCTGACATTTATGATATGAACTCCATGACATTAAAAGAATTAATTCTATCAAACAAACACATTATTGAACTGCTTTATGAAATTATTAATTATTGTATTGAAAAAGGAGTATTTCCTAACTGCCTTAAAACAGGAAGAGTTATCCCGATATACAAGAAAGGGGATAGTAATGAACTCGATAACTATAGACCCATCTGTATATTACCGACTATCTCAAAAATATTCGAATCTATTATTAAAAAGAGGATTCTAGATTACTTTGAACGTAACAATCTATTTACTGCCTCTCAATTTGGTTTCCGTCCAGGTCGATCGACGGAAATGGCAATCAGAAAAGTTATTTACTACATTCTTGAATCAATGGACAAATTGCAAAAATGCGCAAGTGTTTTCTGCGATTTGTCCAAAGCTTTTGACTGTCTAAGACACGATATACTTATTTTAAAATTACAATATTATGGCTTTGAAGGGCCTGAATTAAATATGATGCGTACATATCTGCAGAATCGATGTCAAATTGTATCAGTAAACAAGCTCAATCATCTCTGGGCTATGTTGATATAGGGGTACCCCAAGGTTCAGTGTTGGGACCAGTTTTGTTTCTAATTTACATAAATGACCTTGTGAAATCTATGCCAGACTGGACTTACATTAACTTATTTGCCGATGACACACATGTAGGAGTTAATGACAAATCTAAAGACAATTTAAAAATAAAAATAAATGACGCAATGCATGCTCTAAAAGAATGGTTCAATGCAAACGGGATAATTCTCAACGATAGTAAAAGTGTCATTATACATTATCAAACGCGAAAGAGTCTGAACTGTGAATCTGATATTAAAGAAAATGTATTCTTGGGCTATACAATAGACCACACAATCAGTCATACAACTCACATTAAAAAATCGTGTAAAAAAATTGCCAGTGCCAATTATGCACTTCTGAAACTGAAACCTTTGTGTAAATTGACTTGCCTAGTGTAGCTGTTGATGTTATAAGGCCAATAAATAATTCTATTCTATTCTATTCTATGACACTATGGTTAGCTCATAGATAGGAAACGTCAGCTAAGAACGGATTATGGAGCAGATCCAGATTAAGGGATCCAATGGGGGTCAAAGTTTGTATGAAATTCTTATGTTTCTAAAGCATGAAATTGTTTGCACAAAAAGTGTACAAGGAAGACTTAATACAATCCAGCATTTACTACCAATCATTTTAGATGTGTAAGAAAAATGATAAAATAGGGAAGACTAAATATTGTTGATTGCCAATATTAAATCATACTTTACTTACTTTACTACTTTTACTTTACTAAAAAAGAGAGCAATACTAAATGACAGATAACACACAGAATCATGAAATTTTACACAGGAGTTTCTAAAACATTGAAATTAGTTTAGAAAGCAGGTTTTTGCAAATGGCACCAGGAAGGATATCAAATTGGGGTTGAAATTTTGTATGAAATCATGTTGTGTTTTTGAGGATGATATAACGAGCTTTAATAGTAAATTTCGAGACATAAGATAAAAAAGAACTATCAATAAATTAAAGCGTTACTGGTGGAAATTCATATTTATTATGAACAAATATATTAAGACTGCACTAAATCAATATTTTGAAAATATTCTGAAAATATACACAAGAGGACAACAAATACATAGGGTGTGAATAATAATAATGATAACTTAAAGTCAAAGTCGCAATAGATTCGATTAAGGTCGAGGAAGAGGTAATGTTAATTGAAATGTTGAATGTAAATTAATTCTGAAAGAATAATAATGTTTCAAAATAAAGATAAAATAAAATTTTAAGCAGACCAAAGTAACTGCGGGTGTAAGCCGCGTTCAAAAGTTAATGAGTTGATGTATCTATGCGCGTTTACCGAGCTATAGTCTTCTTAGGGCCTAGTGTACTAAAACGACATAATATTACCCCCTAAAACTGAGCTTTAGGCTGTCTTTCCACCTGTATGCATGCCGCAAATAATTACTTTCATGATATATCATTATTAGAATACAATGTTTGGCATTGTAAATTAATGCATTCTTGTTTACACACCTGTAAAGAAAAAATAAAGTAAAACTAATTTAGAGTCTACATTAGTATTTCTAGTATAATAAAGCATATACAAAATATAAATTATATATTTTGTAATATAAAGCCTTCCATGACGTCATAATACAGCCCCAACAAAGACCAGGCCTTAATGTTCTAATTCCAGTGGGAATGAAAATGATCTTCATTTTGAAATACGAACTTCTTAATGGGCATCGTTTTCAAAGGATAATGTCAAAATGATGTCATAATTTGTTCGTCTCCATTCGCATTCTAGTTACACAGTAAGGCCCCATCAGGAGTTTATCATAGTTTACGTTACCATAAAGATAACGACTTCTTCTTGCACTAGCGCTGCTTAAATGTATAGCGGATAAACATTAACTTGCCGCGATGCTTTGTCCCTATCCGCTTTAGTAATTCTTCATCTGTTGGACGGCGACGGATGCTGTTGGCGTGCCTTGCTCACGCACACATTCACGATGCGCCTAAAAAGCTCGGTGCGCTCTTAACTTTCATTCTACCTACATAAAATCTCGCAGTGTATTAAAATAAAATAATATATAATCATATTAGAGATACTATGGCCGTGTTTTAAAACCGACATAATACTGAGCTGACCTCAGATAGGAGCTAAGTACGTCATTATTGTTGCTTTACTATTTTAACTACATTTTATAACCCTTCATAACGCTAAACTGTTTTTTTTTCCATTCTAGAAATTCTTCTAGAAATATGCACTTAATATAATAGTTATCCTTTAACGTTTCGGTTATGCTATACAACGTTATAGCTATACTAAAAATATACAACGTTATTTTCTTTAAATGCGTATTGGTGGTGACTTTTTTCACTCTCGAGTCAGTAATCGTGTGTTAGCGGTAAAATATTGATGAGTTATTTTTAGGGCTTTTGGTACGTAATTCATTGGCTAGGATATGGTGAAAAGATGAAAATTACCCTTAATTTGAGACTGATGCACAAACATCGAGCTGTAAACCTTCTAAGAGTTACTTGCTCGATGTGCACAGAATACGTTCGCCGAGGTCTTTTACATTCAAGTTTTGCATTCACACTTGTCAACCTCTTTTCTTCTTTCGACTAATATCGCTTTATACTTATTCATCATTACTTTCTTATCACGCTGCACACAGGCTTTCAAGTTTCCTCAACATACCTCACAAAGCTCTCGCCTCAACTGAATTTATAAGGCAGCGACTTTGACCCATCCTATGCTATACCCATATTCACCGCCGTATATTTTTGAGTGCACTATATTGTATTTTGTTTTATAGTCGTGCTTTTATGGACACGTTTCCGCTGCTCATGAAGGTGTAGAGTGGTCTATTTACTTTATTTCCAACATTCTATCACCTTTCTATATATACCTCATACTTTCCAATCCTATTAAATAAAGTTCTCACATATACTAAAGTCATCAATTACAATGTACATGTAAAAATTCGTTCATACGTTCATCCTGTTAAAAAGCAATAAATGTTTATTTTTCCTTACACTAAAACTGTTCCCTCTAATCCTGTAAAGAATGCTCCAAAGAAAGTCTTAACTAAACATAGTTGTAGTTTTTATGCGATTGTGATAGAATAAACACGGGCTAGTTGACAAGCGGTAAACTCTGGCCATACGAGATGCAGTTCATCAGGGGCCTGTAATTTCATGGTTCCCTATGTCCTTCTAACCGGAACTCAGTAATGCGAACATAGCTGCTTGGCGAACATTTCCCCGGAAAAGAGTTCTACTGCTCCTAAAACACTTCACGAGTCACTCGTTCAATCTTAATTCATCTTAGCTGACTTTAGAATTTCGTAAACCACGTTCTAAAATACCTACATTAAACATCCAACTACATTACCTACGTTCGACACACGCGAAACAGCTCCATTTAATATTATTTTTAAGCAAATTTATCTTTGTATCAGGAAAAACCTTACGCAAGTAGATTCTTTTTGAGATTTTACTCCATATCTTCACAGTACTGACCATCGTTTCTATAACTCATAAAATAAATGACAAAAAGCTTTTCCATCTTGTGAAAAATAGCAAATTTAAGATCCATATATGCATTTAGCCTTTCAAAATCCTACAGGTTCTATATATACAGTAATACAATACAGTACAATAGTTAGACGCATTACCATCGTATCAAACAAGTTTGTAGGTATGGAAGTAAATAAATATTTAAAAGGCTTTTGTAATAGAAAGCGTTCTTTCTACCATATAAAACGTGATTGTGTAAGAAAGCTGAAAGAATCACGAAGTAATACAGAGGGCCTGCCATTAACTATGTAACACAATTTCGAGGATTGGTAGGTATTTAGTTAGACACTGTAGTAAGGTGAACCTGAATTCATATTAGTTTGTTTACTGTTTTGTATGTATACAATTCCATATTGATGAACTTTTCCACTTACATTCACTTGGGTTATATTTTTATGAATAAAGACCTTATTTAGGATTATATGTTATAAAAGATTCCTCAAGTCGTTAGTCGTTCCTCGAGGTCAATAAAAAACCTTTTATTATAATTTTCATATGGCTACCTAATCAAACATACAGGTTTCTTAATATATAAAAAATGAGAATTATCGCTAAGGACACGCTTGTGCTTATATTTAGAGTTTTATAGCAGACTTTGTGTCTCAAAACTACTTATTTTATATACATACTTATGTCAAAAATTAATATTATTTTTAAGTACTCACTCACTTTATTGAAACGCATCCCCCTCCCTCAAAAGATACAATTAACAGATAAGTTTTTAATCAGTCCAGATAGGTTAGGTAGTGTTCATATATACAAAACCTTACCTGTTGTACGATATTGTCTAAATAGACAAATTAAACTGATGAGTTTTTTTCAACCTACAATTTGCTTATAGAAAGTGACAGGCTGAATGCTAACCAAATAAATTTCGTGATCGCATGTTAGGCAGGCCTTTTATGAATAACAATGGTGTAGATTAACTTTACAAAGTGTTGCTATCGTACTATACAACTATACTACCATAATTTATTTGCATAATAATTGACCAACATTTATTTCCTTTACACGAAATTCTAACAGCGCAGCGTAACAAATGGAGCCAGACGCAAAAAAGGGTATTTTTAGCGCACGCCCTTTCACAGCTTGAAAACATTTGTGAAGATGGATTAAGGATCGAATCCACCAAGAGTCGCAGCTTATGTCAGGTAAATACTGGATGTCCGATAAATAATGGAAAACCTCGAAGCTTTATAAATAGAATACGTTAGGTATATTATGACTTTAACATATTATGATCAAATTTAATCCTAGTAACTCATCCATCATCATCATCATCAGCCGGAAGACGTCCACTGCTAAACAAAGCCTCCCCATTGAACGCCACAAAGAACGGTTATTAGCCGCTTGTAACCATTAGGTACCTGCAACTTTCACGATGTCGTCAGTCCATCCAGTAGGGGGCCTACCAACCAACTTGGTACCTAACTTAGTAGTAATTTACTACCGATTCTACACTTATTTCAGCATTTCGACTTGTTTTATGATTATATTGAAGAATTTAATTCGTCAAAAACCTCATCTTTGATGCGAGGAAGCCGAATTTAATTGGAATAAATGACGCGCTCTCAATACAGGTGGCAAAAATTCAACTATCCAAAACTCGCTTCCATAGCATAAATTGGTAATGCGACAGGACGGTCCAGGCATTGCAGATTCAAGTCCTGCTGGAAATACAGTTATATTTTTCCAAGCTATTTTGATCACATTTAGAAAATCTGATTTTGTTACTCTTATTTTTAACAAACCCCACCGAGATGTGGCATCGCATGACTTCAATACACATCAAAACTGACACCGCATGTAGTATCCAAAACTGAAACATAAAAATTAAAGAATGGCGGATTTGAAACACTGATAAACCATCACAATAGTTGCCTGAATTTCTAATATAAATCATGTCTAATCAGGTACCGGATTATCACTTATTAGTACCCATTCGTTCCGTTTCATCACTTTTTGTAACAAAAAATCATCATATAATGAGTACGTAGATTTGTTTTGCGTTGCATAAACCTAAACGTTAACTGTTTATATTTGTTTTAGTCTACCCATTATATCGTTTGACATCACCGGTAACTAGGTCCCCTAAAACACAGAAAAAAAATATTTCGACTGTTTTGCACGTAACGCATTGATCTACATAGTATGGACACTCTACGCAACAGTGGTCCGCAAACTGCCTCTGTTGGTACCGGCAGAGGCAGAGTTTAAGTGCGCCGAACTAACATGCTTAGTTCAAGAGGTACGAGTCGTACCCTCACGTTTTTATTTGTATATGTTTATCTTTTTTTGAAGTTTATGGCACGCTAGAGATATATATTATATTGAAATTGCCAGCAGATTGAATATCGATAGCCGAGGAAAATGAGATATTTTAGGATGTATGTGACGCGGGGTATGAAATCAATGATCACGATTTCATGGCTCACGCTGAAGGTGAAAAGGCTCTGAGAATGAGGACAGAGAAAACAATGTACGTCAAGACAGAAATGAAAATGCATTTTATGAAGAAAATACATACCAGCCATTGGGTAAAATAAGAACTACGGAAGTGAATTTAAACACTCTGTTTTTAGACATAGTGACATCTATGCTTAGAATGGGTGTGTACGAGATTTATTGAATGATATACATTGTATATTCATTCAAAGCATACCACAAACATTATACTAAACTGGTTTATTTTTAGCAAATATAAAACATTGTCATTTATCGACTTATTATCCGCTTAGTGAAGTGAACCTACGCAATTAGCCAAATAGTATAATTTTGAAAACATTTCATATTCTCAGACAACGGAAAATTCAAGACACTTACATAAATTTATATATATATATATTTAGCATCAGACATGGTATTGAATTAAAAAGAAACAACAATTTTATTGTTTTATAATAGAACTAACATTACCCAATAAAACCGCCATGAATTGAAAAGAAATTAACACTATAAATCACTAAAATAACAACGAACTTAGGCTTACAGAAAATAGCACCGAGCACCCTTCCAACAACCTCACTCTACGAAATCTCATAGTCAGAATGGCCAAACCACGGAGCCGTATCTACAGTCTATGGTTGGGTGACGTTACAATGTGTAGCATAGATTATGCTAACAATATATATATATGAATACATTAAATTGGAGGTATAATTGGGTTTTACCATTTAAACATACTTCCTATCAATGATAATTATCAATCAATAATTTATATATATATACTCGTATATATAGAGATAATAGAAATAAGTACAAACTTACTACGTTTGTAAAATCTGAAGATACAATATCCCCTTGTGTGCAAAAACGCTAGAACGTATGAGTAGGTTACGGCTTATGAAACATATGTTACATTTGTTTCCATAGCGGATCGTTATACTCTCCAGAGAATTCTTTTTAATGTGTGTGCTCCACCACCAACAGCCCCTACAAACAAAAAGTCATGAATAATGTAATATCTCATTTTTATCTTTTGAAAGTTTTATTCTTAGCAATTTCACGAATCACACAACGAAGACTGCTTCACAGGTGAAGGGGTATTTCTGATAACAAAGTTCTCAGCAACAGCGCATGAAACCAAAACATGTCTCTTACATTGTAATTTTGCAAAACGTGTCTGTGGAAATGTTACTGTTTTCATACCTTTGTAACCTAAATAAAGGAATAAAGCCTAAATATATTTTTTATGCATATATAGGTTAGCCTTTGACCACTACCTCACCTGATGGTAAATGATGATGTGATCGAAGATGTTGTTCAGGCTAACCTAGAATAACTGGTTCTCAAGGACATCTGCCGGAACACACACATATATAAAATAAGAGCCGGTGGCGGCGGTACCTAACCCTTGCGATCGATTCGTTCACTAATCACCTCTCCACCGTAGTAGGTGCATCCGCAAAGGAGGTCATAGTGCCGGACGACCGGCGCCTTGTCATTCCAGCGGATGTGAGTCGATTAGTGACGGAGAGTAAAGCAGTGACCAGACATTACGACTCTTACCCAAGCAAAGAGAACAGAACTAGGAAACGCCACTTTGAACGCATGGTTCAAAGTCGCATGTCCGAGTCGCGTGATCAGCAATGGGGTGACAAACTTTCAAATCTCGTGCCAAGCCACCATGCTTATTGGGACATGGCACGAGTTATGAAAGGTAGCGGAAATAACGACATGCCTCCCTTATACAGACCAGTTCCACTAGTCCCAGCGTTCTTTGACGAAGACAAAGCTGAGTGCCTAGCTGATAGCCTAGACTCTCAGTGTTCCTCTAACGTAGATCACGTTGACCAAGCTCACTTCGATTCGGTGGACGCTGAAGTCGAACGTAAAAGCTCTGTGGTCATCTCTGAACTCCCCCCAATCACCCCAGCAACTTTTGCTGAGGTCGAGACTGATCAAGGACCTCCGCCCGCGCAAATCCCCCGGTGCCGATGGCATCTCCAACAGGGTTCTTAAAACCCTCTTCCCCCCTCTCATTCATCTCCTGGTCAGCATCTTCAATGCGGCCTTGAGCTACTGCTTATTCCCAGACACCTGGAAATGAGCTAATGTCATCGGCATTCACAAACCAGGCAAAAACTCTTCTGACCCTACCAGCTACCGCCCCATCAGCCTCCTCAGTGCCCTAGGCAAGCTTTATGAACGGTTACTTGCAAACCACCTTCATTCCCATGCAAAGGAACACCACCTTATTCCCGACGAGCAGTTTGGGTTTAAACCCAGATACTCTTGCGTGCAACAGGTCAGGGGCTTCATTGAGGGCTTCAATAAGTACCCCAAACCCCAATACCCAAAATGGCGCATCGCGGTCAATCCAGTCAAAAGTACAGCTATGTACTTTACTGAGAGGACACGCCCCCGTTATCCCCAACCTTTAACTTGGTTCGACGAACCCATTCCCTGGGTTAGTAAAACAAAATATCTTGGAGTCACCCTTGATCGGAATCTCACTTTCAGCACTCATATCACAACTGTCCGCCTAGGTCACTTACTTCGCAAAGAGAGTAAAATGTCTCTTAGTAATAAAAAGACACTTTACACTGCCCGCATCCGCCCCATCATGACTTACGCATCAGTAGTGTTTAGTCATGCTAGTGAGGCCCACCTTCATAAGCTTCAAGTCATCCAAAACCATTTTCTTCGTAATGCAACCGGCGCCCCGTGGTATGTCCGGAACAGCGAGTTGCATTGCGAGCTAAACCTTCCCTCTTTAGCACAGTTCAATAAGGACTGCGCCCGCCGATACTTTGATCGAGCACCCCACCATCCGAACCCTTTGGTTGTCCAGGCATCGAACTACTCGACTGCCTCCTCCGTCACACACTTTAAACCCCCTCGTCGCCGACCACGACAGGTAATGGACGACCCGGATGACCCCATCGCAGCCATTACGTTGGCAGCTTTAGCGCCATTCGCAAGCCGTCCAGGTAACATCCCTAGGTATGAGGTATTCAGAGATTACACAGTCAGACACCAAGCTCGCCGGCGAGCTCGAGGCATAAACAAGGTTCCGATAAAGGTCTCTCCAAATAGTCAAAGAGATTTATTCAGTAGGGCCCAATTGTGCAACACTGCAGTTGCACAGAGGCATTTTGCTCCGATCCCCTCCATGTCTCTCAACAGCGAGACAAGCCGAGGTCCGAACCACAGTGGTGCCCTTGAGCTCGCTGTCAACCCCTCCTATTGTAGCGGCACGTTTTCGGCGTCCGAAGGAGACGGAGGTAGAAGGCGCTTTTCTCCTTCTAGGCTATTGTAGGGCCAAGCCCTCGCCCAAATTCTGGTGGAGCTGGACGACCGCACAGGCGGTAGCCAGCATCTCTGTCCTCCCTAAAAAAAAAAAAAAAAGCTGCGGTACCAATTTATATAATGTGGTCTAGGTCTCTCTCACAGAGGTAGTCTGTTTAGAGACCAATTTAACAAATAAAGATCGTCGAATTCGCCCAGAATAATGGAAGACTATTTTAATTAATTCGCGATCTGTAGCGGCTTAACATACTTAATTGATCTAATCAAGTGTGATTCTTATTTAAATACAAATCAATACATTTTGACACTAAAACATTGTTGTGATCAAATTAACCGGAATAAAATGTTGAGGTTAAAAATGTTCAATGGATTCGAAAAGAATAAACAAATTGTATGGCAACATAAATAAGTATTAACTTAAATATCTTCTCCCATACACTTTATATATATATACTTGAACAGAAAATGCACTTACTCTTAGCTTTTACAGCCTCCATCACACATACACACATGCTATATAATTAAGGTTACCGTACCAAAAATTTTTCTCCTTATTTATATTTTCCTCTTATTTAAACCACACTTTCTATATCCTATACCTACATCTTCTTTATACGACTTCCCTTATTACTCAATCTCACAGTCATTTAAGGGCCGATCTAACTTTTCAGACACTTCACTCTAAGTCATCTTTCAGAATCATAACCTTTTGTTGCAGATTTTCCACTTCTATTCAAACCAGTTTATAGTGAATTTTTGCTTTTGGTGTCATTATCATTATTCTAGATTAGCTGTGAAAAAAACATACGAGTACATATTGACACTCTCAATAATGGATTTACATAAAATTTTTACCTGTTACAATAGCTGGTACGGAGAGAAATAAACTTTTCAGAGCAACTAAGACGTAAAAGCAAGTAAACAAAAGTCCCAATAAATAAATTCGACGAATGGAACTTCGGTTTTAGTATGTGTTAACTGTCTAAAATAGGCCTTTGGGTATACCGTATCTGCCCAAGGGCCGGTCAAGGTAATGGCGTGGTTTCCCCGTAATACCTGCAATCAATTTTCTTGTTCTATTACCGGATTCCATTAGGAAACGAGGTATTCATTTATTTCGCTTAAGTATAGAATTGTTTGCTAACAGGTTTGTGTTAGGTAAAGATTCGGCGCCGAAATGTGTCTGGTGTGTCTGGACATTGGTGCGTGACTACATTATGTACGTAATAAATTTATACCTATTTTTAGAGTGATATGAAAATGAATTATGCTGGGCATCCTTATTTTAATTCATAGGCTCGAATTACAATGTATTTAGGACATGTTTGTTAGTTTTCTTGTGTTTTTGTTCTAGGCTTTTTCTGAACTAACTCCAATTATTAATATTTTTATTTATGCAGTAACGCAGGCTCTGCCAATTACATTATAAATTTACGAGAGGAAAAATGTAATCCGTAGAACATGCGTTATTGCGAAAACATTAATATAATATGGTTGCGCCATCGTTAACAACTTTAAAGCTAGTTGCAAAATTAATCTTGTTTGCATGACTGAAAATCATGGGTGCCAATGACACATTGAATGGCTATGATGGGCGCACTAAAATTTCAGTGAATAAGAAAAAAATGCTATTAATGTACAAAAATAATATATTGTTTTTCAACACCATCTAGTTCTTTTTCAAACGAACAAATCAGTTTTAAAAACATTCATGCCAGTCCTCGTGACCTCGAAAACATGTTTTTCAACAGTTTATTGTGGTAATTGGTTCCTTACTTTTGGAAACGAAAGTTATAAAGTGACAGATTAAAACCACAGGCAGGACTTACACAAATAAAAAAGTTTTTTTTAAACTCAGATGAAGGTTGGCTCAAAGGCTTACGTTTTTCACATTCAAAAATTCGCTCTGTGTGGGCGTGTGAGAGCTCGCATTGTTATGGTGCGAGATATATCACGATTGCGGTTATTTTCGGTAATATCATCCGGAAAACAAATGGTGGTGTACTTACTATTTAAACACTGTAAGGTGGTTTTCCAAAGCAACAGGTACATATTCAGTTTTATTAAACAAGAAAGAATCGTCTGCTTGCGGTATTTGTTTTGTTTTGTTTAGGGAGGACATAGATGCTGGCTACCGCCTGTGCGGTCGTCCAGCTCCACCGGGTTTTGGGCGAGGGCCTGGCCCTACAATAGCCCGGGAGGGAGAAGTGCCGAAGGCACTTCTCCCGAGACGGGCGTAGAAGGCGAAAAGCGCTTTCTACCTCCGTCTCCTGCGGACGCCGAAAACGTACCGCTACTATAGGAGGGGTTGACAGCGAGCTCAAGGGCACCACTGTGGTTCGGACCTCGGCTTGTCTCGCTGTCGAGAGACATGGGGGGGGTCGGAGCAAAATGCCTCTGTGCAACTGCAGTGTTGCACAATTGGGCCCTACTGAATAATACTCTTTGACTATTTGGAGAGCAATTTATCGTGACCTTGTTTTTGCCTCGAGCTCGCCGGCGAGCTCGGTGTTTGATTGTGTGACCTCTGATTACCTCACACCTGGGGATTTTACCTCGACGACTTGCGGATAACGCTAAAGCTGCCAATGTAATGGCTGCGATGGGGTCATCCGGGTCGTCTAATACCTGCCGTGGTCGGCGACGGGGGGGTTTGAAAAATGGGATAGAAGAGGCAGTCGAGTAGTTCGATGCCTGGACAACCAATGGGTTCGGGTGGTGGGGCGCTCGATCAAAGTATCGGCGGGCGCAGTCCTTATTGAACTGCGCTAAAGAGGGAAGGTTTAAGTCGCAATGCAACTCGGTGTTCCGGATATACCACGGGGCGCCGGTTGCATTACGAAGAAAACGGTTTTGGATGACTTGAAGTTTATGAAGGTGGGCCTCACTAGCATGACTAAACACTACTGATGCGTAAGTCATGATGGGGCGGATGCAGGCAGTGTAAAGTGTCTTCTTATTACTAAGAGACATTTTACTCTCTTTGCGAAGTAGGGGACCAAGGCGACCCATTATGAAGGCCGCTCTGTTACGGACGGTTGTTATGTGATCGTTAAAGGTGAGATGACGATCAAGGGTGACTCCGAGGTATTTTGTTCTAGGAACCCAGGGAATGGGTTCGTCGAACAAAATAAGCGGTTTCGGGTAAGGGGAGCGTGTCTTCTCAGTAAAGCACATAGCTGTGCTTTTAGCTGGGTTGACCGCGATGCGCCATTTTCGGAACCAGTCACCGATCTCGGTGATGGCCCGTTGCATGACGAAATAGGACTGTCTGTTGATATGCCACCCAGTGGTGTAAATGGCGGTATCATCCGCATATTGGGCTAGGAATACTTTGGGCTGAGAGCGTGGGATGTCACTGGTATACAGTGCAAAGAGAATAGGTGATAGCACGGAGCCCTGAGGGACTCCGGCTCTGACTGGGTGGGGGGAGGAGAGGGTGCCTTCCACGCGATAGCGAAAGCTTCTGGCTTTAAGGAAGTCTTGTAGGATGAGCACAAGACGTTCTGGCACGCCAAATTGGTATAGCTTGTAGATCAAGCCGTTGTGCCAGACTTTGTCAAAAGCTTTCGCTACGTCGAGGAAGACTGCTAGCGTAGTCTGGGGTTTGGGGTACTTATTGAAGCCCTCAATGATGTGCTCCGTGAGGCGGTGCACCTGTTGGACGCATGAGTGTCCGGGTCTGAAGCCAAACTGCTCATCTGGGATAAGGTGGTGTTCCTTAGCATGGGACTGGAGACGGTTTGCAAGTAACCGCTCGTAAAGTTTGCCTAAGGCACTGAGGAGGCTGATGGGGCGGTAACTGGTGGGGTCAGATGAGCTTTTGCCTGGTTTGTGAATGCCAATGACATTTGCACATTTCCAGGTGTCTGGGAATAAGCAGTGGCTCATAGCAGCATTGAAGATACTGACTAAGAGATGGATGAGAGGAGGAGAGAGGGTTTTAAGAACCCTGTTGGAGATGCCATCGGCACCGGGGGATTTGCGCGGTCGGAGGGCCTTGATCAGTCTCTCCACCTCAGCGTAAGTCGCTAAGGTGATTGGTGGGAGTTCAGAGGTGACCACAGAGCTTTTACGTTCGACTTCAGCATCCACCGAATCGAGGTGAGCTTGGTCAACGTGATCTACGTTAGGGGAACACTGAGCCTCTAGGCTATCAGCTAGGCACTCAGCTTTGTCTTCGTCAAAGAACGCTGGGACTAGTGGGACTGGTCTGTATAAGGGAGGCATGTCGTTATGGTTACTTCCTTTCAAGCCTCGCGCCAAGTCCCAGTAAGCATGGTGGCTTGGCACGAGGTTTGAAAGTTTATCGCCCCATTGTTGATCACGCAACTCAGACATGCGACTTTGAACCATGCGTTCAAAGTGGCGTTTCTTAGTTTTGTTCTCTTTACTGGGGTAAGAATCGTAATGTCGGGTCACTGCTTTACTCTCCGTCACCAATCGTCTCACATCCGCTGGAATGACAAGGCGCCGGTCGTCCGGCACTATGACCTCCTTTGCGGATGCACCTACTACGGTGGAGAGGTGATTGGTGAACGAATCGATCGCAAGGGTTACGTCATCTTTTGTCAGGATGTCGTCAGGGATCTTGTCTAGGTCCGGTGAACTGATAGCCTTTAGGGCATCGCCTACTTGCTTCCAGTTCACTATCGTCTTAGTGGGGCGGGGGAGGTCAGTCGTTGGGTCGGGACCTAGTCGCAGTATAATGGGTCGGTGGTCAGAGTGAAGCTCGTGAACCACTTCTATGGAGCGTAACCGGAGTGTTACGCCTCTGAATAGTGCCATGTCAAGCAAGTCAGATCGGTGGTTTTCCATATAAGGGTAGTGAGTGGGCTCAGTGGGCGCAATTATGTCAAAGTTAAGATCTGCGATTAGGTTTTCAAGTGCAATACCTCTGGGATTGTTGACGTTACAATTCCATAGGATGTGCTTACTGTTGAAGTCGCCAATCAGAATGACGGCGCTTCCTAATGAGAATAGGGCTTCTAAGTCAGCTCGGACGATCGGCTTTTTGCAAGCTTGGTAACAGGATGCTATGACTATAGGTTGATGACCAGTCATAGCTAGGAGGCAACAAGATGCTTCCATATTAACAAGAGTCGGGGTAGGTAGGGGAATGCAGTGCAGGGACCTTTTGTAATAGATAAGAGTGCCTCCCCCACGGGAGTTCACTCTATCATCACGTACCGTTCTGTAGTTGGCAAACCTAGGGTTCGCCTTCCCCGGTTTTAGAAAGGTTTCCTGCACGCATATGATATCGATAAGGTGGGTACAACAAAAGTCGTGGACGAGGTCACGTTGTTTGAAGAGGCCGTCAGCGTTAAATGACGCTAACGAAACTGAGTACGGTTTCGTGCGTTCGGTTGTACTACCCATAGTGGTTGTACTGGGGAGGGGCCTGGGGAACGAAGCGCTTAAGGGCGCTAAGTAAATTCGCGTGTTCCAATGTGTATTGGATCACGTCCGCTGGGGATTGAGCGTATTGCATCTTGTGGAATAGCTCTTGTACCTCATTGATGTCAACCGACATAGCCAGATCGCTGACTAGGTTGATTGCCTCTTGAAGAGGGGCAGCCATCAATGGCATAGGTGGAGCTTGTGGCCGGGAAGCGGCGCGGGGAGGCGCGCGAGTGGTGTTGGCGACGGGTGCCGGGAGTGCGGGGCGAGCCGGGGCCGGTGCGCGGGCAGGGGCCGCGGCGCGGGCGGGTGCGGGTGCGGGCGCGGGTGCGGGCGCGCGGGCCGGGGCGCGGGTGGTAGCGACGGTCTTAACCATACTGGGTGGTTTAGACCATGCGTTACGGGCTGGGAGCGGCGCGGGTATTACCTGTGAGGCAGGTACTACCGTTAATTTAGGGCTTACCCGTTGGTAACGGTCGTAAGAGGGACGGGTCGGCCTATGCCTTGCCACCCTGTGGTTCACTCGTGGTGCTTTAGGGCAACCACGGTAATTCGCGGTATGCCCTTGAGCACCGCATAAAACACAGCTGGGTGGGTCCGGTGAATCCCGGGTGCGAGTGCACGCTGCTGTCGCGTGATCGCCTAGGCACTTAACGCACCTAGCGCGAGCGAAGCAGAAACGGGAGGCGTGCCCGTATAGTTGGCAGTTATGGCACTGCGAGGGACTCCCATTTTTGTATGGGGCTTGGACATCGAGTCCTGAGAGGCCACAGACCTTTTTTAAATTAAAAATGGCCTTGCCTTCAGGTGTACGATCTAGTACTACGAGTACTAGATCGTAGGGACTGCGGTCCTTCCCGCTGTACATGCGGTGAACTGCATGTACGGGGAAGTCTTGTGCCTTCAGGTCGGCACATACCGAATCGGTATGTACCTCCTTGGGCACACCGCGGATGACCACTCGGAGGACTTTCTCCTCTTCGAGCGCATAAGTGTGAAAACTTATGCTCTCTTTACGGAGGAGCTTTGTTAGCGCTCTATGGTCGCTAATGGTGGACACTTGAACTTTAATGCCCTGCTGCGTGGAGCGGGCATTAGTGTAGTGGATCCCGCGATCCGAAACTAAACGGGACAGCATGTCCCATTTGGTTTTGTCCTGAATGAACAGGGGCGGAGGCGGTTTTTCGCGGCGCGCACTCGCGTCCTGAGGGGACGCGGCAGTGGTGGCCGGAGCGGAGGGAGGAGACGCGGGGCGCGGGGCGGGGGTCGGCTTCTTGCCGGAGGCGGGGGCCTTAGCGGGTGCCTTGGCGGGAGGGGCGGAAGTTGCGCAACTAGCGGCTTTAGGAGCACGCTTGCGTTTTCTGTCTACGACGGTATAGCCGTCGTTATCGGAGTCCGAGTCAGTGCGTAAGGCACGACTCGGATCTACATCCATCTCCGCTTCGGAGTCCGAAGTGGGCTCGACAACGGCGATGGAGGGACGGGTGCTCGCTGGCCTCCCGATCGGTGAGCGCGAGCGAGACCTCTCACGGGGAGGGGCTGCCACCGTGCGTCTGTTGTCAGGGCCCGGAGCGGGCGAAGTCGGGCTGTCCTCTGAGAAGGACCGGGTCAGAGGAGGGACGATGGCCTCCGGAATTGGAGTTCCGGAGGGAGCGATGAGAGTGTCCGTGAGGCGGGCACTCTCTGCATCGTTGAGTGATTGCTGATGATCAGCGTAGAGTTCGGGGTAGCGGAGGGCGAAGGTCTGAAGGACCTCCACCTCACCGTTAGAGGGACGTTGCATCCTGAGGGGAATACTCAGGATGGCCTAACGGGTTCTGTCTCCCTCTCGCAACTCGTGAGCTCACTTGTGTGAGAGGGAGTGAGTACCTATGGTGTGCCCTAGTTGTGTACCCTCTCCGAGCTTTTTTCTCGGCGGAGAGGGGTGCTCCTAAGCGCTACTCCGGGGTTGACTAGGGGTGACCCCAAGGCCAGTAATCCCGGAGCCCAGCTTGCTTTGGCTGACCCGTGAAGCGGGAAAGGCCACGGTGCAAGGTTAAACCAAAACAACAACAGTGGCCGTTGTCACCGTAGGGTGTCACACTGCGACCGCAGCAAATGGCGGATTTGATCGTTCAGACGGGTTTGGCTGACGCTACCCCACGCCTGAACGACGTCGCTTAACAGCACAAAGTGTGTTGTTACGCGACTGTTACTATGTTGTGTCGGGTAGTAAAGTGGTGAAATGCGCACCGAAAAGTGCGGTCAAAACAAGACCACCAGCCCGATAAGATGTTGTTCGTCCGAAACAAGGGACTTGGGTAGGTGGTAATGCCTGACGTCTTAGAGCGCCTCTGCGCGACGGCACGGCGAGCTCGTAGCTCGCGTTGCTCGGCGTTCGGCGGCTGCTCAGCTTCTGCACACAAAACAAAAACTTCGTCAGGGCTGCGTATTCCAAGGCACTGGTCTGCAACTAGCGTCGGAACGATGACCCGAGTGAGACGGCAATAGTGCGGGGACTATTGCGGTCTCACTGGGAGATACTGGCGGAGCTGTAGACAGGTGTGCACGGCGTGGCGGCACAGGTCGGAGTGTGGGTGAGTGGAGACTTGCGGTATTTTGCAGGCGCCCTACTTTAATGGTTGGATTCGGGTCATTTACAAAGATTTCCATTTTCAACAAGGCAGTTATTTATTTTATATTGTTTTCTTAAGTGTCCTTTTCCCGAAATTTACCTACTTGTTTGTGTACTTTTTAATAATTGTAAATTAGTATTATACAATAGTGTATTCGACAGCAATTTTTTCTAACAAAGTTTTCAGATGAAGCCTGCAAAACCAAGCCTTTTTCAGTAACCAAGCATTTGACTTTGAGAGCAGGGCGACTGAGGTAGCGCGAAGAATTTAAATTTGAAAAAAAATATATTTATTTAATTATATTATTATTAATGCCGGAGTTCTAACCGGAAATATTTGTGCAACCAGGATTCCCAGGGCATGCTTTTAAAGTAGCCCTAAACATGAAAATTTCCCATAATTGTCAAATATTTATCGGGTAAAGATAAAATGCGACAGTTTTAAGATCATAATGTGTTTATGTTCGCCTATCTCATTGTGTATGCGCATAAGCTGTTTAGGCCTCCTAGACAGCACAAGTTTCTTGTACCCAAACCAATGCATTGAGCTGCATCCGCAGCTAAGGGCGGGAAAAAGTATATGCTTCTATCTTCATAGTAAATGCTTCTTTCTCAAGTGTCGGAATGTTTTGTAACTATGGTAACCATTGTTGTAAACAAAATAAGTTTGTAACTTTTTTCATTGTAAAATACTATGCTGTAATAAAACAAATGACAACTACGTTTGTGTTTACGTAAAGGCTATAAGAACTAGTTTATAACAGAATTAATGCGACTTTCTCAAGTTAATTTATTTTATATGAAAAATTTTGTCATCTATTATGTTTATAAGCATTGTGTATAAAAAATATACCTATTTAATGGGATGGTCTCCGGTCATATTTAAAATTTAAAGGCAATAATAAAAACCTAACAAAGATTTTACCTACATTTCACAATTTGTTCTAACTCTTCAATTGATTTTATACAGATATGTATCTTCTACTCGTGTTATCATTTTCAGTAAATATTTTAGAAAAACTTACCTCATATTTAAAATGAAAAGTAGCGTGTTTAACCCAGATTTATGTCATAGATTCCTACTCGGATTATAGCCGCCCGTAAATATTCCAAACCAAAGTAGAACCTATTTTAAATTGACAGGTTGGAACAATTTGTGAAACTTAAAGTTAAAGTTTCACTTTCAGTTTCAAACATTTGTTTTTTCTTTCAGTTTGTGATTACTTAAATGACAAAGATGCTTGGAAAGCTTCGCCTCTGCCAAGCTAACACCTGTCACCTACGTAATTTAAACAAATGTTGTAATAATCGTATTACATTGTATATAACACATTGTTAAAAGATGTTTAAAAGAATGGCCCCGAGTTTCTTGCCCGTTCTTCTCGCAGTGGCTCTATAATTTTTTTTGCTGAACGTGGCAGTACAATGTAGAATATTTAAATAATTTTTTATATTAAATTTGTAATTGACCTTCATAAGAGCGTCATTGACGCCATAACTGAATAAATGATTTTGAATTTGAATTCACAAATTGTTCTAACCTGTCAATTTAAAATAGGTTCTACTCACGTTGTTATTATTATTAATGTATGTTTTTTTAAACTATTGTTTTTGTCTTACCTTATATCCGAAATGAAAAGTAGAGTGTTTAACGCGGGTGAAAGACATCAATTCATAATTACTTTCGACCCTTGTGTAACAATCTACTATTCCTGGTAATACTTAGTACCGCAATGCATTTCTGTCTTTGCAGTGGTTATCATCCCAGATGTACTCTTGAATATATGATGAAATATTTTTATCAATATTCCGGTCTTACTTTGTTTGCCCTTAATACTTAAATTTATTTCATCAGGACGGAATATGGTAATTTTGAAAAAACCTTCGTGTGGATCATAATAATATATCCGATTTATAACCAAATCAGACTGATCCTCTGAAGCTCATTTGCAATGGGAATTTTGTAACAAGCTAACGGAAAGCTAACAAATTGAGGAATGACAGGCGAAGATCCCTCAGCCCTTTTCACTAACATATCTCCCTATTTCAGTGTTGTTTGACTCTATTACATACTTCAATTCTCATATCATAAAAGTGTGTTTTAAACAAAAAACATACACATATATACACACGTAACGCTCCTCTTTCCCGGAGGGGTAGTTCGTGATAACGGATTTTTTCTTATTACGATCTTGCCATCACTGTTCTTTTACTGTAAGCACTTTCTTCATAGATTCTTTATGAAGTCTTGTGTAGTCCAGGTCTGTCAAGGGTACTCATGAATTTTTCTATAGTTTCCTGGCTGAAAGTAGCCAGAATAAATTGAGGATTTGTTTATATATTTATGATCTTATCAAAGCTGTTGTCTCAACTCTATTAAATTGACATGGATCCTTCTTCTATCAAACGCAATTTTTACTACCACGCATTACATGATAATAGGCACAAGAACTTTAATTTCTATGGACTACCAGTGGTGGCTTTTCAATAACTTCAGGCATAATAAATAGGCATGACTTCAGTTTTCAGCTTTCAGCCTTTTAACATCTTCTACATTCTTTTCTTTAAAGGTCATTTTAAATGGACTAGAAAAGATTTATCAGCTATGCATAGGTAGGAAAATCTTAAAGCTTACTGACATCCCTTTCGAAGTCCAGTATGAATTTCTCTTATTGGTTTCTTTCGTAGTGTTTCTTTCAATTAATTATTGTGCATACAATTTGCCAACAATGTTCAGTATAGGCGAATGCCTCTTCTGTACATTTTGCAGACTTCCTTTGAAGCCTTCTCTTTTTCTATAAGAGAGTTACTTTAGTCAGTAATATTTAAGCAGTAAAATACAATGACAGGAACAAAATAATATTATATTCATGTTATTGTTTGTTCTACACACTCATGGTTTACTGTTTTTTCGGAAACATCACGTTTCATACATTATGATCATATGTCCTTGTAACTTAAGCGATATAAGAATATGATAATACAATATTTTTACAATACAGTAAATTTTTTTCATCTATTTGTTAATGTACTAGATAAGTAATCGTTATGTGACGCAAGATTATTTGAAGCGCTCGTAGCGAAGTTTGCTTAACCATTCTGAATCGATCAGCAAAGTTAAGCAACGTCCACCGCGGTCATGAGTTGGATGGGTGACCGCTGCTGGTGACATTACTACTGAGCGCTTCCGTGCTTCGGAGGGCACGTTAAGCCGTCGCGCGTCGGTCCCGGTTGTTGTCTTAGGATGGCAGTCGTTACAGCATGGTGGTAGGGCACTTTGCGAATGCCCGCCTGGCTAGCTACCACCCTCAAGTTGAAAATCTGTCGCCAAGCACCTAACGGTGTGTTCCGGCGGCTGTCCTTGAGAGCCAGTAATTCTAGGTTAGCCTGAACAACATCTTCGACCACATCATCACTTACCATCAGGTGAGATAGTGGTCAAAGGCTAACCTATCAAGCAAAAAAAAAAAAGATGTTTTGTTAAGAAGACCTGATGATACTTGATGTCTTAGGACAACACATTATATACACAATTACATTATAAGACTTGTCGTTTTAAAGCGCTGAACTCAGTACCTAGATATTCTAGGACACAGATATCATCAGCATGATAGAGTTACTTTCGGCAATCAAGTTCTCCATAAAGTTTTCGTTCCACCTAAAATAAAAAAGCTTACGTTGAGCAGTCCATATTATGATAGTGCAGTACAGGTATCTAAATTTATTTACTACCTATGTAGTAAAAAACAATATATACTTTTTGAAATAAGGCATTAGATTGGCTGTCGCCATTGCCCATAAAGTCAATGTTATAAAGGAAATTTAACCGTATCTTAACTGAAATGAACTTGGAATTTAATGAGAGGAAAGAAAGGGAAGCCTCCCCACGGCCCCATTGTTTTAAAGGCGCTGACAAATTCTGCGAGGGATATGTTTTAATTAAAGTCTTTGTTTAGATTATAACCAATACTGCGTCAGCTTCTAACTTTTGTAAATTGGGTTTGTTTTATGGATCTCACCACGAACAAGTGACTTATTTTATGGAACGCTATTGGGGCTGTGTCACCAATCTCAATACCCCACAAGCTGTCTCGGGTGGTACCAATCAGGTGATAAACCAGGTGGTCAGCTCTTAAGAGGCAGTCTTGGTAGGACCACCGCAGCTTAGTTTTGAAAGTGGTAAGTGAAATTAAAGTAATTATTTGTAAGTGCAATCGAGACTTGAAACGAAAGCCTTGGACTGTCGAGCGCAGTGCATTGTCACACACAATGCTAACAGTGAAACTGTAATGGACAGACGTAATGATTACAATGAAGCCTGATTGCAGGTCTTGGCAGTAATAATAAAAAAAATGCGGCAAAGGAACCAGGAACTCTACGGTTTGTTTTAGCAGAGTATGTAAGGGTCACCCTTGTTACATATGTGGTCAGTACTTGTCTTGCTCTGCCATCAAAATACATAAATAGTATAAGATTTGACTTCGATTTTATAATCTTCCTAATATCAAGCTTTCTGAGGAATTATTTTTGATATACAATCGTTACCATACCGTCAGTAAATCTGCAATATACGGTAAGTATCCTGATTGTGCAGCCACATCACACACATTTCGATAGTGATAGCTTGGTGGTTACTGAAAGCATTATTTTTCCTTCACTTTAACGGCGGAGAAAACTAATCTATGGTAAAAGAAAAACCTAAATGCCTGTCTACGGACGAATTTCAGCCGCTGAACAGTTTTGACACTGAATGTCAGGATGCATAGAGCCGTAGCAAGCTTGAAATTTATGTAGAAGCAGAACAGTAAACGTTGAATTTTTGTGGATAAATTTTTCGTATAAAGTATATTTATCTGTTGAAATAAAGGTGATGAAATTATGTGTTTGAAGTTTTTACGTAACGTTTTATTCGATACGTATAAAGATTGTGTGAATATTATAAAGAAAAAAAATTGCTTAAGTCTGTCTTGCAAATGATGGTGCGGTAGTGTTTTGTAGAATTATTAATACCTATAAAAGGTTGAATTTTATATGAATTTAGCCACTCTTTTAGATATTTTCGATAAAAATGAAGGTGGTGAAAATAAGATGTTTCAAGCTTATACCTCAGACCGAATAAAAAGTCAAGACAGAATGTTGTGTAAGGAGCAGTGAGGCCGGTAAAACTACGCCTCGCCGTGTACAAACACGATTACACACACATATGTACAACGAAACTACGCCTTGACTTGTAAGTCGAACTATTGCGGCGTGGTGGCATTGGTGTTGCCATTATTAAGCCTATAAAGTTTACCCTATTATTGGGTGATAATACACAACGTGTTGCTATTAGTTATTTTTAATTGTTGATCAATGTGTTTTAACCGACTTAAAAAAAGACAAGGTTCTTAATTGGACTGTATAGTTTTTAAATACAGATATTGCGCAATATCATTAACAAAATCGGTTCAGTGGTTTAATTGCAAATTTAAAAGATAGATTTCATTCATTCACTCCATTTTCAACCGACTTCAAAAAGGACCAGGTTTTCAATTCAGTTGTATTTTTTTAATTTAATTTATTTGATTAAATCTTTGTTACTTCATAACTCCGTCATTTTATTTTTTGTTGGAAAGCTGATACCTTTAATTACTCGTATAATTGCTGATACCTCATATCCATTTCATTGGTATTGGATTTTCGGTTTCGAAGATATTAAAGTACATGATGTTTTTTTTCGTTATAAAAAAAACATATTTCCATTGTTTTTTTGTTGTTTTTAACGTTCTTGTGTATGGAGTTGAATTATAACCATATTATTATTGATATTACAAAGGCATATTTAAGTTCCTTCTTAAAGCTTTACTGGTCACTTACCAGTGTTTCTGTTTCATTATTTTTCATTTTCCGAATTGAGTCCAAAAATTAAACAAAATTGGATCAAAATCATTCGAAAAAGTAAGAAGAAACTATCATGGGAATATTTTTAAATCGGCAACTTATATTTATTTATACCTATTTCTACCGCCAAGCAGTAATCTTCACATTCCTATGTTCCGGTAAAATTACAGGCACATGAGACTTAACATCTTTGTCTCAAGGTGACGGGCGCAGTGCAGTTTGCCACTTGTGACGAACTGTATCGGCAGAGGTTACAGCTTAGCACCAGGTGGGCTTTGTGCTTTTTTCCCCGATTGCATAAAAAACCCGTCACTAATTAGTTACAAGAAATAAATGCATGTAAATTTAATACCCAGTAATGTTATTTCTGAAACACTTTTTCCATACCCTTCCCCTACTTAACGACACTACTTTTGCTGACATGTTACATCGGAACCCTATTGTTGTATTTTTTTTTTTTTTTTTTATTGCTGATATGTAAGCTTTTGACCACAATCTCACCTGATGGTAAGTGATGATGTGGTCGAAGGTGTTAACAGGCTTAACCTAGAAATACTGGCTCTCAAGGACTGCTGCCGGAACACACCGTTAGGTGCTTGGCAACAGATTTTCTGCTTGAGGGTGGTCGCTAGCCAGGCGGGTATTCGCAAAAATGCCCTTCCACCATGCGGTGAAGCTCAATCCCGCGGCGGGATTTGAACCATGGACCTGCTGCGCGGCAGTCCATAGCCAAAGCCACTGAGCTATCACTGCTTCACTGAGCTATCACTGCTTGTATTAATACTAATTACGTTATTTTCATAAGGTAATTTGATTATCATGGCAACACCGACACACGCACACATGTTTGGAAAACCGGCCTCACTTCTCTGTTCACAACATTCTGTCTTGACTTTTTATTTGGTCTGAGGCTTATACGAGTACATTACTTTTTATTGAATGTTGCTGTTGCAAAACAAAGAGAAGTGCCTGTACTTTGATCTATTATTTTTTTTGAAAAGTTGTTTTAGCTTTTGAATACATTAGCTTACAACAGACACGAAATATTAAGATTATTATTTTTATGGTCGTAGAACATATAATAATTCTACGATAGAATATATCCAGACTGCTACCGAGAATATGAAAATAAGCATTTATTTTTGTGTCCGTAACTGTACCATTAGATGGCAATAGGCTGGGTCCGAATCAAATCAAATCAAATATTTCTTTTAATGTGATGAATAAACTTACATAGTATTTCAATTATACATTATCATGACATGGGACGGAACATTTTGGTATAAGGGGCTTTGCAATACCCACATATCTCATGTAATATCTTAAGTGTAAAGGGAGATGAGCCCTTAAAAACTGTGGAGCTCATCTACATGAGTCGATTGTTATCACCGAAGCCTTCCAGATTACCCGGGAGCCGAATTACCGTGACCCCGCTGCGTATTGTAAAAAAATTAAGGGGAAATGATCCGCAACATCGTTTTGCCGGCGCGGCCTTTGGGGAGAGCGGGTTTCTTCTTTAACTTCTTAAATTCTTGTGAAACAATTCTTACCAAAATTATGCGAGCTTTAAGGGTACACGATGGAAAGTTGAAGGGTAAAGTAGCGTTGACTTTGTTCGTTTTACTGTCAAACAGTCATCTCTGCTTGCCTTTTTTATAATGGAATAGAATCATTTTGAGTCTTTCCTTTGAAAATGAAGCACATTATAGAGTACAAATGTCTAAAAGAAATTCATTTACATCACCATTCTAGTTAGATTATAAGGCTAAATATACGAGTTGTAACCATTAAATTGTCATCAAAATGGGTTGAGTATTTTTTAAGTTATAGTCAATTGACTAAAAAATACATTTGCATACCTGGTTTACATAATGGTAAAATAACATTTAAAGCGAGTAAGTGATCTTGTAATGGGTATGCATCACTAAAAAGAGTGAAATAATATATAAAAAAAAACAGAATCGACTTCAATATCTGAACACGACTTCAACGAGTTATTTCATAGTTTTAAGTGCTAAAAAATCTAATAGAAATGTTCCGTTTCTATAAAAATATTTTTTTTTAAGAATTTTATAGTCAACGTGTGAAAACATATCCCCTTTTAAATCTGATGATTTTGCGTTTCTTTAAAACCTACGCTACGCTAAGATTAAATTTTAGAATGCTATGCTTTCTCAAGTTTCAATAAAAGTACTCGCGCCAAATAACCTTGCTAACTTGCATAGCAAATAACTATATCCGAAAAGATAGGATTACTTAAATAATATTAGTGGCCCTCTTTTTTTCTTACACCACATTGCATAATACCAAAAATTGCATCCTATTTTTTTTGCAAAAAGCATTTGATTAGTCTAACGACCGTGATAGTCCTATTGGCATTTCAAATGCTACAGCCCCCGGCTGGTTGCCAACCTGCCAAAACTTGCTAACAACATTGCTAATTCGTTTCAGTCAAACATATTAGTCACCCTACATAGACTTTTATAGCCATCGACTAGTATACGCGTGCTGTCAATTTTGGTAAAATACCATTTGTAAAATAAAATACAATGAGCTTAAAGACCCAACGTCTCTATAGAACTTTTCGCACTGGATGCTTTCAGCGTACCGGTCAAATCTAGCGCAACCCACATCCTGCGTGAACATCATTTGTCGGTCAAAGCAACTGTTCGCGATCTAGGCAGGATACGGGCAGGCCAAAAGGCTATTTTAATACATTTGGTTCATACATTAGTAGTGGTGATCAGCCCGGATGCCAGCCGATGTCCGCAGGCAGGCGGCTTCCTGTCCGAGCCCGATGCGATCCCTGCGTTCTTTCCTTGTGCTCGGTCAAATGTTATTTATACAAAATATAACAAATAAATCGCAAATAATGTTAACACGGGGTGCAGGTTGCGTTAGGTTTGACCAGACTGCAAGACGGAAGACAGTATACAGCGTGACAATTCATTATTTGATTTGGTTTTGTACGCTATCAAAGGTATTTTCCAAGACTTAAAACTAAAATTAAAGGCCCCATACGTTCTGAATAATGAGTAATACATCAAGCCCTTCCACAAAGACAATGGTATATTTTTTTTAAGAAACATGAGTCTAAAAAATATGTTAGTCTTATTTATGAATACTTATTCCAATGGCGCCAGTGATTTATTGAAAATCACATCTGTGCTATTGTATGCGTGTTTACGACTAATTTACGCGTCGCGTCGGAGATAAATTCAAGACCGCACTGACTTTTAACAGCTGGCGATTGAAGTCTGCCTACATTAGCGTTTCAACATTCCTAGTTGATGTTTTCCTCATCGACAAGGAAAAAGTATAATTTAAAACGGAATTATTTATTTAATTGTTAGTTTACTGTGCTGATGCGAATTTGCCTAGCGAAGTTCAAATATGCTTGAGTATGAGTGCCGCGGATTTCACAAGTGAATAGTTTCCAAGGTTTCAATCCAAAAACATTCGACTAATTCTGTAGTGTTCCAAATAAAGTGTCAGAAGTAATTCAATCCAACTTGCAAACGATGAAATGAATGGACCTACAGGTACGTCAGCTGATTGTGATGTGTTTGCTGCAATCGAAAACTTTTGATTCCACGAGTATGTGAACTACCGAAATGTTTGTATCGTCAATATCGCGTCGACGACTTGTAGATCGCGTGACAACTTTTGACGACCATCCACTTCCATCAACGGTGAAAATTTTCAAATAAGAACATAATCAAAACGAAGGCATATCTAACTTTATTGAGCTTATTTCAGCTTAGCATATTATGTGTTTATTCCGTAACACTACCGCTTAGCAATAATAGTAGCGTCATTAAAGATCCTGATATCTCCCTTAGCTCTATAAAAATAGTAGTAGTGCTAAAGGAGATTAGGTATTCTATGATTTTGCTTAGTTGAAAGAACGTAATAAATCTGCTGAAAGCGATCGTGAAACTATAAAATGCCACTGCGATTGCGCTCTTGAAAAATAAAACAACTCTACATAGAAGCTTTTCTCGTCGTTTCAGATATTCTTCGTAAGAAAAAGTAGAAAGGATATCGTTTAAAGTTTTACGCGTGAGAGTACCGTAGTGTGTGCCACGAGTGTGATGGAGTGTGTGTGTGCTGTCTATACGAGGGTAGACACGGAACAGTTACAATAAAAGGTAATACTCTGACAGAACCCGTTGCTTCTTTGAAAGTTCTATAAGTACCGTAGTTCGCGTAGAAATCTGCAGTTGCTTTGTTCTTTACTGTGGTGAATTTAACTGAGTTTTGTTCTGCAATTATATACTTCTGAATTTGTTATTGGATTCAAACTGACTTAGTAGAATTATCCCAAATAAAATAATTAATTACCATGTGTATCTTAAACTGAAGGATATGTAGAAGTCTTGACAGTGTATTTATTATATGTATTATTTATTATATGTACTATATATAGGTATGCGTTTACTAGGTATATTTATATACTCATCAAAGTTTCACTGACATAAAAATTGGCGTTTGTGTAATACGGAACAAAATTGGATTATAATGAGCATAACTTTTCTGTGATATCTTGTTAAGACGTTGGATAAACATTAGACATCTAAAGGAGAGCGTATAAAATCAGACCATTTTATGAAAACTTTTTAGTGACTAGCATGCAATTTTTAGTTTCGCTTATTTAGTTAAAAGTTACTTAAGAATAGTAATATGGTTAGATCCCAGTTAGAGTTAGTATGAACATTATACCGTTTTAAAAAAAAAATAATAAGAAATATCCATTTAATGACAAGTAGCGGAAGTTGATTAACTCAGCTGATGGGTTAAGGCGAGTGATTTGCAAATGACTTCCCTAAGTAATGCAACGATGACTTCAATTATTATTTTATATATATATCTTCAGTTCAATATGAATGTTCTCTCGAGACTACTTAAGGCCAGGTCAATCAGTAGGCATATTTAGCGTGCGAGAGTTGCGGACTATTGACACTACGCAGCGCTGCGCCCTAGTCACACAGCGTGCGTCAGGTCGCTCGCTCGATGTCGCCAGCCGCACGCTATTAGCTATTAGCGTCACAGTGTAACTAAAATAGTTGATCAACTTAAGGTATCTGCTACTAAATCCAGAACTGTATCTCAATTATTCTATTTTTGTGACTATTTTTACTCCCTTATAATGCAACTAACACGGTTGATATCCTTTAGCTAATACTATTAAGTAATAAAAATTTACGGTTCACAATAAGTACCCACACCGTTAAGTGCTTGGCGACAGATTTTCTACTTAAGCGTGGTAGCTAGCCAGGGGCTCATTCGCAAGATGCTCTACCACAATGCAAAATTACTGGTTCTCAAGGACACATAGCTGAATGCGGAACACACCGTTAAGTGCTTGGCGACAGATTCTCTTACTGAGGGTGGAGCTCGCCAGGCATTCGCATAATGCCCTTCTATCATGCCATTACGTCTGCCATCAAGCTACCACCCTCAAATAGAAATCTGTAACCAAGCAGTGTGTGCCGGCAGCAGTACATGAGAAACCAGAAATTCTAGGCCTTATCCACATATCATTCTCAACCACATCATCACTCACCAACAGGTGAAACAGTTGAAATAGTAGCCGTGCGGGCTGTGGCTGAGGCGAGACCGGCGCCTGCACTCGCCAAGTTTTATATATATGATATATTATATTATAATGGGATATTTTTGTAATTTGATATAATATTTCAACGTATCGGTAGTTGCTTCGGTTACTTTTATCATATGAGCGGTAACTTTTATCAAGCGGCCTTCTAATGCTCTCGTGATCTCCCGATTCAGACAGCCATAAACTGTTTCCAAAACTATACTATACTTTTTTACTGTGGCGTGTGAAAACAATAACACCGAAAAAGTATTTTTTATTTTATTTAGGGAGAACATACTCGTAGATGTTGATTGCCCCTGTCGGCTGTTCTACTCCATCGTAATTTAAACGCATTTTTATTTACTTTGTAACTTATTTCTAGCTCGTAATTGACCGGGAAAATGTCGTTGGAGAAAACGACACGCGTCCTACCTCGATGGCGCCTAGACGGGCACTAAATGGAGTGTGCGAGAGCTTGAATCGTTAGATTTGTAGTTTTTTTTTCTTGTTATAAAACGATAGTTGAATTAGACAATGTGGCTTCATACTTTCCTAATAAATAATAAGCTCTATATTGGTATAACTTTCACATGGTTTTATGATAGTATATTTTAGTTCTAGTGAGTTACGTAGCGAAATATCATATTTGATAAAAAAAAATATCGAAGAAATTATTCTAAATCACGTTTTTGACTTTATACGTTCCTGGAGAGTATGTTCAACTTATTTAAAAAGATTTTTTATAAATTAAATTTTCAGTTTTATTTGAGTTACAGATTTTAAAAAATGTTTACAATTACTACAACCACGCCTTAAGAGTAAAACATCTGTCGCGCACAATGTCCTGGCAGCTATCCATAAAACATTTTAGGTATAAGACGGTAGTACGCAATTTCGTTATACACGTCTGGAAAGCTACCACCATCAATTGCAAATTATGTCGTCAAGTACTTGTTCCGGCAACAGCTGTCCATAAGAGCCAGTGAGTATTCTACGTATTACACGGCAGCTGGGTATTTCAGTAGGTATGGTTGGCTGGAAAACTCCACACTCAAGTATGAAATTCTGTCACCAAGCACCATATTGGTTCTGGCAACTGTTCTGAAGTGCCAGTGTCAACTTCAGATATTAAATTGTAGTAGGGCGTCATGTCAATGTTCGGCTGCAACTCACTAGTAAAAAATCTGTCTCCAAAGACCACTGAGTATTCCGGCGGCTGCAATTATCAGCCGGTGAACATTTTCAATATTAGTTGGAACTGGAAATTAAATATAGACGTCTGGAAAGCTACAACAATCAAGAAAAAATCTATCGCTAATAAAATAGTGTTCCGACAATTATACTTAAGTCCTTAAGAATATTTTAGGTAGGTACCTATTAGGCACAGATTACCCCCAATCTGTAGATAACACCCAATCCAGGTAATCTGTGCTATTAGATAGTGTTAGGTAATTTTGTTAAGACTGTTGGTATAACTACCAACCATAAAGAAGAAATCTATTTCCAAGCACGAGGTACTTACCTGAACTTGTATAGTTCCGGTAATTGACCTTAAGCACCGCTGTGAACACTTTAGATTTTACAAGGTGTCATGACATTTTGCATATATTCGGCTAGTAAGCTATATCTTCTGTTAACAATTTGTCACCAAGGATACTTTTCCGGCAGCAGTCCTCATGAGCCAGTGGACAGTTTAAGTATTAGATGGTAGTACGGAATTTCGTTGTATAACTCTTGAGAGCTAACACAGTTACGACAAAAGCTTGTCGCCATGCATTCTTTAAGTTTTGAGTTATTACATGGTGAAAGAGAATTTAGTTAGGAAAGCCAAGAAAGCTACCACCATCAAGTAACAACTCTGTCGCCAAGCATATAGTATTCCAGCAAACTGACAGAACGTTGTCGTCAACGTTTTCAGTAGTATTCCGTGGCAGAGCAACATGTTATGCTCGGCTGGAAATCGGCCACCGTCAAGAAAGAAATCTATTACTAGCACAACAAATATAGTTTTCTGGTAGCTGGGCTTTGGATCCTTCCTTAATTCTTTTATAAACTTATAATATAATTTAGCTTAAAGTAGTACGTGAAAACTTTATATTATTTTCAACGCACTCGTGCTTTTTGTTTATATTACCGCACTAGTGTTTTAAATAGAAAAAAACCAACGTTTCCACACTTCTTACCAAAGATATTGTAGTTTGTTTCGTTCGTTTTTCATGTTAAAACAAACCAAAGAGTTTTTTACCTACTGAAGTAGAACTTTAGAAGATTCAATTATAAACCTTCTTAATCAGATTATCGCTTTTCAAATAAAAACAAACCAAAGAGTTTTTTACCTACAGAAGTAGAACTTTAGAAGATTTAATTATAAACCTTCTTAATCAGATTAATATTGCTATCAAAAAGAACAGGAAAATATTTTCGTATTCGTTCCCCGCAAGTGTGTTGAAAAACGTCGTATGAAACTCGGGCGCATTGTTTATTACAATCTCTACTACATTTAGGCCTTCGATCACCCGTCTCGATTGTAATAAACAACTTCGCGCACTTGTTGCATAATGTACTATTCCGTGGGAGAGTCAATCAACTGTATTACTATGTTACACTGTGTCGTTAATACCATGCGCTGAGAGTTCTCCAGTGATATCTGCATAGCACCGCTTAGCGTCGATTGCTCGTGCTTATCGTACTTGAAAAATACCTAAAATCACACTACCACTACGTAGTATTACTATATATTCTATGCACAGCGCTCCACTACGAGCTAAAGTACACAAAACCTTCAATACCTATCTACGTAAATATAAGTTACACAGAGCGACCAGTTGATTTATAACCATCTTATAAATGGCTTGTTTTCGCCGAAGATACGGCAAAATAAGTATTTCGTTTACGTCCCACCACCCGGGCCCGTTCGCTACTCGCCCTACAACGTTCAGAAGAAGGAAAACAGCTATAATTTATACAGAGAGAGAGAGAGAGAGAGAAGGATAGAGGAGATTAGTAGTATTAGATAAGGAGAGGAAGCTCCAGGGGCTGTTGACGCAGCTCTGTACAAATTGTGACGCTACGTGACCATCCTACGCAGGATATTATAAAGGGATAAACCCGCGTTAATTCAAGATTTAATATTATAGTATCATTTTGAATGATTTTCAGAGCTATCAAAATTTAAAACAATGCTGTCAGTTTTTCAAAATGAATTATAAATCTCGACATTGAAACTAGGGTTATAATACTAGTAGCTATAAGTGCTATATCACTATAACATGTATTTAGCACGTTTTGCAAAAGTGTTCTTTCTTCTTCGTTGCATAACTTTTCTATGGTTGTAGGATCTACAAAGAAAACTACAAACTATAAAACTTTTATACTGCAAATCTTGGCCTAAAACTTAAGCAACATAAAATATCCTTATGCGTGTTCTAATCAGATACGCAATTGACCCAGTTCGAAATCCAACCTTGTGATGTTTGGCTTGACCAGTATTTTAATATTGATAATTTATTTTCAGGTGGTGTGCATAAAACGGTGCTGAATAATATGTAAATTTGCATAGAAGTAACACCTAGCAGACTACAAATAAAATAGTGTTTGTGACTCTTAGTGTCTGAAAGCAAAAAACCAAGATGGGTAAAAAGAATTCCAAACTAAAACAAGATACGATCGACAGGCTGACAAGCGCTACATATTGTAAGTACCTATGCTAATATTTACATTACTCTTTAGGGTATTTTTCATCATAAGGCGATGGAACTTCGAACTTCGGAGCTTTTTATATCGTGACTGGTAAACAAAACACATCAAATTTTAATTTTCATACACCAGAAAAAGGTGGCGGGTTTATTTTTAAATGGCTTTGTCAGGTCAATTGGAATGAAGTGAATAGATAGGCACGAAAACGAAAGTAAACAAACGCCAATACGAGAATGGTTCGTTTTAGTGCATTGGTTGAATTGGAAAATACGGTTTGATTCGGCAAAGAGCTTTCAAATACACGCTCGTTTCGATGTCATGGAATAAATGAATGAGCAGATAAAAATTTCAGCATACTTATCGTTGACGACGATCAATCATCGAATTTGGACGTGAATTAGGTAGGTAGTACCTATTACTATAGCATAAGATTATATATGCTATAGTAATAGGCTTCCTCTTGTTTTTTATATAAATATAAACTGATTTTAATACACGAGCTCTCTTTAAGATTTCATTTATATGGAGAAAAGCTGTAATTTTAGTACCTATCTCTGCAAATTCTAAATTGTTTGTGCAACCATATGTGGAGAATTTATCAGTATGAAAGTAAAAGTGCTGGACCAAATAGGTAAACTTTTGATTTGTTAACTGAACGATTGATCAATTAGTATTACTTCGTGTACCTTTAAGGGAAATACTGAGGCTAATCATACTACTCTCTATATAAAGTTGGCTTGTCATATTTTAAGTAACAAGTGACTTGAGCCTAATATCTATGCTTTTGGTTTGCAAGTATTCCGTAAAATTATGTATTTACAAATTTATTCAGAAGACCATTTGGTTACGGAATTATTAATTCCACATTTTTTTATTTATTTTTATGTTTGCAATAACGCATGCTCTGCGGTTTACATTACAAATTTACGAGAGACAAAATTTAAGTCAACTTCTTCTTTAACCATCGTATCCAACCCACATTGCCATCGCCCATAAGTCAACATTTCTAATAGAAGGCTACCGTGCACCGCTTGATAGCAGCACTCGTATCATACATACCTCTGTGAATTCAAAAAGTATGATTTGCGGACATTGCTCTCGTTTTAGTCCTTCTAGTCTTATTTATCCAATAACTCACAATGTCAATGAAACATAAAATCTCCCTTCTTAGACGTCAGTTTAAGTAACTTATGTATGTTTCTTACGTATTGTTGAGAATCATATATTGTGCACAACTGTATTTGTTTCCGTTATCCAATATTATTAATCTTTTAGCTATCTGTTTCTTTTAAATGCAGTGAGTAAAAGAAGTTAAAAAATATTATTGATGATAGGTCTCGTGAAGGCAAAGTATATGTGTCGTAGGCAATTAGGTTAGTAAACGTTATTCACTCACTTTGGATGGTGAAGAGATGGATCTTTAATGTCAGACTAGCGTGTTGTGACCATATTATAGACCATATTACTTATTCATCAGAATAACGCAGGATAGTTCAATTTCACGATAATAAATGTATTACAAGTAGGTGAAATTTATTTCTGATGTTCCAGTATAACTCAATAAATGAAAAACCACAAAATAAACAGTAAACTTGTTTATGGTTTAAAAATAGTATAATATTCATGCAGTAATGCAGCACTGATTTTACGTTCGCATAAAAGTACCATTTTGTGCTTGCGTGAATAATTTTGAATGACATGACAATTGGAAGATAAATCTACGTTCATCTCTCCAGCACCGAAAGGTGATCAAAAATTCGCAGTAAACTGATTTATATTGATTATTATATATATATTAAACTGATTTATATAAAGTGAAGAAAATAATTTCAGATTTGTAACATCAACTTTTGGAATTAATTGACGATGTTTAAATAAAAGACAACACGGTAAAAACACAAATATTTCATATTATTTATTTTATAACAATCATTTCATGCGTTATTTCACAGAAAATACATAATAATAAAAACTATTTCAAAAATGTTTTAAATATTAAATTAAGGTGACACGGGGCAAGTGTACTTTTGGGGCAAGTGTAGCAGTGACTATTTAATTAACGAATGGGCTTTTTTTATAAAACACACCATATTATTTAACGATGCATACATTTTGGGCTATGGTTTCTTTGTACTAGTGCCATTTATAGAACATACTGTTTTACTGACAGTCGCCATTTTCTATTTCAATTCAATGACACAAGCGCCGTAAAATTCGTTTATCATATTATGTTGTGATATTATTGAAAAAAAGTTGAACTGTGATGGATTAATAAGATAAGTGATTGGGTAAAAAGTTTCTGTTATGCATATATTTTTTCTAATAAATGCCAATTCTGTGATGATGATGCAGGTACACTTGCACACATAGACAAATGAGCTGAACTACCGATAGTCACAGTTGCCCCACAATATTTTCTATGTACCTTTTTATTACTAATCTAAGTAAAATGTCATTTAGTCTAATTGTGTTACACTTTATTATTACTATGAAATTTTGTAAGGGAGGTGTAAGTGTATAAAATATGTTTGTTACTCCTTCACGCTGAAACGATTTAGATGAAGCCTTAAAAATGTATAATTATCTTGAATAGATAAGCTTGCTAGCTAAGAATAGATGAAATTCATTATTAGATGTAGTTAATTATTACAATAAGCAGATACGTAGTAACTCCATATTAACATACCTTTTGGAACTTACAATTTGTTCAGTTAAATACGTGAATTTAAGTTACTTTATTTTATTATTTAATAATATGTGTGTATAAAGTGACCTTCAATAAAACAATATAGGTACCCCTATCAATTTACACGTTATTTCTACTATCAATACTCACGTCACTCTCTATGACCATCTATTTTAATCAACAACTGCTACTATGGCCACTTGCACGTATCTACCCAGCATGTGTGCCTATTCTACTGCTTCGAAAAGATCGCATTAAAATTTAATTGATAAATATACTATTTTATAAAACTAAAGTGAAGTGGATCTAAACCTAATTGGACAGTTAATGTGCCAAAATAATCTGCTTAATGAGACAAATTAATACTGAATATATTTTTGACCCAAGTATAAATATTATATACTTATCCCATATTACATAATATATATTTAAAAAAAAACATTTGAAAATATATAAATGTATCTCATGACAATTCCACTTAATAACTGCTGAGCTGTCACAAAGGTGTAGCTCGAATTTTCGACGCGTTTCGCTTTTGCTCGAGGAATCATCAAGAGGTCTCGACACATTGTTTTAGTGCGCTAAAAAATTGTGATTTAGTACGTCCATCCTATTAAGATGTCATTTATATCACTTACCTACTTCAAAAATGACATTATTTGTTTTAGGATAAAATGTCACGCAGTACAATTACCAAACGCAACTTTCATAGCGAAAAAATGGCGGGATACTAATTTTCTATATTACATCTCTGCTTATTTTATTGCTGAAAGTGGTGAAATCTTGTATTTTGTAAGCATACTTGGTTAGGTCTCACCAGTGCTCAGTAGTACCTACATAAATAATAGAGTCACTTGCTACGCTCGTGATTTAATTCTAGATTTGTACTAAGCTAGAGCTTTGCTAGCCCGGTATTGAAAGTCTGCAACCTTACCATATAAAACTTCTTTGTTCACTTATTTAACAAATAAAATAACTACCTACTTCCCACTTTTGTTTACCAGCCAATTTTGAATGCCAAAGGTACTTTAAAATGACCTTCATATTTGCGCGCTCGGCGAGCAAGCCGACTGGCAGAGAAGTATGAATAACTGGTAAAAACGAAAATTTTGCTAGGACTAATCTTGTAATTAAAACATTTGTAGATATTCTTTTGACCCGGCGCGTACCCTACACTAACTTAAAGGGTACTACAGATATTGATAGTATGAGAATGAATTAATTATTAATATAACTTTCAATTAGGTTAACGAACGACGCGACGTGTAGCTTTTTTTTACCGAATAATGGGACCGACTTCAACACTCAAAAGTGTGATATAACTTGTCGAAGTCGGTACCATGCGCACAATATTGTGATAGGTACTTTTGAACTATCATGGTACCGACTTCAACAAGTTATTTCACACTTTTTGGCGACTTTCCATTCTTTCGATAAATTTTTCTTTGCTTAGGTTGTGTGATCAGTACGTGCGCAGAGGCTTTTGTAGGTTTCTTACAGCATTTTATTCTTTAGGCAACACTCGCCAAAGTTATCAATTCTAGATTCATTTATGGTGATTATTAGTTAGATACGAGTATAGTACACGTGAATCTTAATCGGTAAATATCTTTATCGTAACAAACAAAAAGCACCTAAAGACTTGCGGTAATCTTCAATTTTTTAAATCTCAGCCCTTTGAATAGGTAAGAGGTCTCGAACAACGATTTCCATTTATAGATGCCGGCTGGAAGTCACGTTCTTTGTATTACTCCACCAGATTTGTAATTCTTTGAAGTTTTTCGTCTCGGAGCCAAGATTGCGCGGACTGCGTCACTGCACACGTGAGTTCTCATATTTCTAAATTATAGACGAGTCTCTCGAAAGTTTGCGAGTTGATATTAGATTTATTTTTATAAGTATGTTCAATTATTTTCTATGCTCAAGAATAGCTTTTGGACAAACAAAGTTATTTTATTGCAGAAAAGTAGCTTATACACTACTGACTCAGCCAGAAGTAATGTGATGATGACGTCGAAGAAATTAACGGACAGATCCAGAAGGCCACTGGCATAAAGAACTTTTGTATGGGTACTGTTCTTCAAGTAGAGGTTGATATTGCAGGCTCTATATTCAAAACATTTACGCACACAAAGAAATAAAATCGCGCCTATTTCTCACATGGGGTACAATGATCCTCACTTGCTACAATTTTGCCGCATCTCTATTGTTTTATTTACTATCATATAAATACACACACACACACACACACACACACACACACACACACACACACACACACACACGTGCACCCTAATACACCCTCAAACACACATAACCTCACACCTATCTACCTACACAATTAACTCGCTAAACAATTTGTTAAATACTTTACATACAACTTTATCTGCCTTTTAATCTACAAAGGCCTATCAAAAGTTGAGCACCTTGTCAAACTCAATTAAACGTAAAGTTGATTACAAGTTAAAGAAAACATCTTAATTAATTTATCAATGAATCCTTGTAATTAAAAGAGAGGTGCTTCTAATAAAGTGTCTGTTTTGCAGAAAGAAAGTAACCGATGAATGTTTGAGTTCTCAGTGACGTATTTAGCTAAATCACCCCAAAAATTTGTGCTTTGTTTTTGTACAATCGTAACTTTGTACAAACGCAGTTTCATATACTTACTAAGATAAAGGTATTCTATGAATTTCCTTTAGGAAAACCTGGTACTAGCACGAGGCGATAAAGTATTTTCAATCTTACAATCAATAAAAAAAAGTCTATAAAATCTTATATCTTGGTCAAAATAATACTTTGTTTGTTTATCTGCCGAATCAAGGATTTAGATGCATGCATTGACATATGGTAAATTTAATAGCATAAAAAACTAATAAATTATATTTCCTTATAACTTTTTACTTCGATGTTTGAACCTTGCCGTTTCCGGTGTCTTAAAATCTGTCAAGCGACGCCGACGTAAAGGACAAAGCTGGCATTTTTAGACATCTGGCGCCACGTCAGAGTTCTGTTAGATTAATTTAATGAATATTGATTTAAGTGCACATCGCAAAGCTCAAGAAGAAACAAATGTCCTAGAGGGTTCGCAATCGGTCGGGGGCGTATTGAGATGGATGATATACCAGTGAGAACAAATATCGGGTGTGATGATATACCTACATAATTCATTTATTATCGATAGGATCGTGGGAGTGTAAGAGGCGACTAAAGGAAATACAGTTGACTCTCGTTAATTATATATATTTAAAAACCGTCAGTTTTAAATATCAAATGATTCGAACTTTTAAGGACTCATAACAAACACAAACTCTTATTTAATCTGTATACAATAAACAAATGAGTAACAGTAACTGAAACTAAATCTAAACAAACCAACTCGTGCGGAAGCGTATGTCAAATTAATCATTACCAAAACAAAAGCGCGTGTACGATTATACAAGCTTGAACTTGTTCTGCAATGTACTTAGATGTCTCCGCGGCAGGATAGATTACTCGGACTTGTTTATAAGAGGATCCAGCGTCTTATTCCTACTTACAGCGAATTATCAAGTGCATAAAAATGAATTTATTTAGTTCGAAATATAAAGAGATTTTCTAGGAAACTCGTGATAACGTTGAATTATGGAGAGGTTCGAATTATCGCGGGTTTGAATTAACGAGAGTCGACTGTAAATAGAAGGTGGGCAGCAGCTCTTTCTGAATAATATCTTAGACTGGGGATTATAGCAAATCCCCCTTTATGGAACAGGCTGTGTTCAGTACACTACCAGTAGGGGTAGCCTTTGATCACAATGTTATAAGTAGGTACCTGATGGTAAGTGAACATGTAGTCGAATATGTTAAATTGGCTTAGCCTAGAATGAGTACTGGCTTTCATGAACAGGTGCCGGAATATACATTTATGTGCCAGGTGGGCATTCACAGAACCACCACACAAATGCTTTATGTTATTAATATTTCAACTTTTTTTTACATTAGCTTGGGGATTCGAGGTCAATTACTACTTTTTTTACATGGCTATGGACGATCATACCATGTGTTGTAACGAATTTTCAGTCTATTGCTGCTGGTAACTAATCTGTGACACCATTTTAAGACTAAATAAAGTATTTTATATGATACTATTAAAACATTTATGAAAGAAAATACCTAATCATTTACGAAACGCTTTGTAATATCTGTCTAGTTATTGAATATAATTTCCAGTTAATACCTACAAGATATTGAACATCAACCCCTCACCGACTGTTTGTTTGTTGTGTCAATCAAACACAATTACTGAGATATTCCAACGTACATTCAATTATACAGGAACTGTCTAACAAGGGGCGCTAGCTTCGTGCGTTTGGTCTATTTGTGTAGTGAACACATTGCAATAATGCAGTTCCTTATTAAGGTCTGTAAATCTAGCAAGTTTGTTTAAGAAACGCCACTTTGAACGCATGGTTCAAAGTCGCATGTCTGAGTTGCGTGATCAACAATGGGGTGACAAACTTTCAAACCTCGTGCCAAGCCACCATGCTTATTGGGACTTGGCGCGAGGTTTGAAAGGAAGTAATCATAACGACATGCCTCCCTTATACAGACCAGTCCCACTAGTCCCAGCGTTCTTTGACGAAGACAAAGCTGAGTGCCTAGCTGATAGCCTAGAGGCTCAGTGTTCCCCTAACGTAGATCACGTTGACCAAGCTCACCTCGATTCGGTGGATGCTGAAGTCGAACGTAAGAGCTCTGTGGTCACCTCTGAACTCCCACCAATCACCTTAGCGACTTACGCTGAGGTGGCGAGACTGATCAAGGCCCTCCGACCGCGCAAATCCCCCGGTGCCGATGGCATCTCCAACAGGGTTCTTAAAACCCTCTCTCCTCCTCTCATCCATCTCCTAGTCAGCATCTTCAATGCTGCTATGAGCCACTGCTTATTCCCAGACACCTGGAAATGTGCAAATGTCATTGGCATTCACAAACCAGGCAAAAGCTCATCTGACCCCACCAGTTACCGTCCCATCAGCCTCCTCAGTGCCTTAGGCAAACTTTACGAGCGGTTACTTGCAAACCGTCTCCAGTCCCATGCTAAGGAACACCACCTTATCCCAGATGAGCAGTTTGGCTTCAGACCCGGACACTCATGCGTCCAACAGGTGCACCGCCTCACGGAGCACATCATTGAGGGCTTTAACAAGTACCCCAAACCCCAGACAACGCTAGCAGTCTTCCTCGACGTAGCGAAAGCTTTTGACAAAGTCTGGCACAATGGCTTGATTTACAAGCTATACCAATTTGGCGTGCCAGAACGTCTTGTGCTCATCCTACAAGACTTCCTTAAAGCCAGAAGCTTTCGCTATCGCGTGGAAGGCACCCTCTCCTCCCCCCACCCAGTCAGAGCCGGAGTCCCTCAGGGCTCCGTGCTATCACCCATTCTTTTCGCGCTGTATACCAGCGACATCCCACGCTCTCAGCCTAACGTCCTACTAGCCCAATACGCGGATGATACCGCTATTTATACCACTGGGTGGCATATCAGTAGAAAGTCCATTCCCGCCCTCCAACGGGCCATCACCGAGATCGGTGACTGGTTCCGTAAATGGCGCATCGCGGTCAACCCAGTTAAAAGTGCAGCTATGTACTTTACTGAGAAGGGCCGCCCCCGTTACCCGCAACCTTTAACTTTGTTCGACCAACCCATCCCCTGGGTTAGTAAAACAAAATATCTCGGAGTCACCCTTGATCGGAATCTCACCTTTAGCGATCATATAACAACCGTCCGTAACAGAGCGGCCTTTGTAATGGGTCGCCTTGGTCCCCTGATTCGCAAAGAGAGTAAAATGTCTCTTAGAAATAAGAAGACACTTTACACTGCCTGCATCCGCCCCATCATGACTTACGCATCAGTAGTGTTTAATCATGCTAGTGAGGCCCATCTCCATAAGCTTCAAGTCATTCAAAACCGTTTTCTTCGTAGTGCAACCGGCGCTCCGTGGTATATCCGGAACACCGAGTTGCATTGCGACCTAAACCTTCCCTCTTTAGCGCAGTTCAATAAGGACTGCGCCCGCCGATACTTTGATCGAGCGCCCCACCACACGAACCCTTTGGTTGTCCAGGCATCGAACTACTCGACCGCCTCTTCTATCCCATTTTTCAAACCCCCCCGTCGCCGACCACGGCAGGTATTAGACGACCCGGATGACCCCATCGCAGTCATTACATTGGCAGCTTTAGCGTTATCCGCAAGTCGTCGAGGTAAAATCCCCAGGTGTGAGGTAATTAGAGGTCACACAATCAAACACCGATCTCGCCGGCGAGCTCGAGGCAAAAACAAGGTCACGATAAATTGCTCTCCAAATAATCAAAGAGTATTATTCAGTAGGGCCCAATTGTGCAACACTGCAGTTGCACAGAGGCATTTTGCTCCGATCCCCCCCATGTCTCTCGACAGCGAGACAAGCCGAGGTCCGAACCACAGTGGTGCCCTTGAGCTCGCTGTCAACCCCTCCTATAGTAGCGGCACGTTTTCGGCGTCCGCAGGAGACGGAGGTAGAAAGCGCTTTTCGCCTTCTACGCCCGTCTCGGGAGAAGTGCCTTCGGCACTTCTCCCTCCCGGGCTATTGTAGGGCCAGGCCCTCGCCCAAAACCCGGTGGAGCTGGACGACCGCACAGGCGGTAGCCAGCATCTATGTCCTCCCTAAAAAAAAAAAAAAAAAGCAAGTTTGTTATTCAGGTGAATCATTTGGTTTCGGGAATACACGCTACTATTACGAGTATAACCATTTGTAGCCTTAAGATTAGATTAATTTAGAGCATTTCTTGAGTAAGTATGAGAAGGAAAATTCAAGTTACCGTGAAAAGATATTTGATTAAGATATCGTACTACACAGACGTCTAGTTTCAAAACCCGCTAAAACGATCTAACATCAAATTTCTATTTATAGCACAAGATGACATTCTTGTGTTTTATTTATTAAATGTAGTTCCGACCAAAATCCGCTAAAAGTACAAAATTAACATTTGAAGTTACATTTACTTTGAAAATTTCGCTTAAAAAAATTCCGTTTCAAAACCTGCTTTAATTAATCGACATATGGCAGCACGGTTTTCCGGTCACGTGTTTATACAGAACAGTATTGTGATTATTTCCCATAGCTTAAAAGTATTCCCCGGCTTCCAAAAAAGGAGGAGGTGCTCAATTCGCCTGTATTTTTGTTTATATTTGTTACCTACACTTGACTGGGTGAACCGATTTTAAAAATTCTTTTTTTGTTTGAAAGCTGATGTTTGTCGTTTGTTCCTTTTTTAAATTTCATCAAAATCGGTCAAGCCGTTTGTGAGTTACACTCTAATAACTGAAATATAGTCGTTGACAATGAATGAAAATCGATCCCGTACGTAGCAAGGGTCACTAAAATGAGTGAAATTTTTTATCATATATAATATGAGAAGATTAATTTTTAATTATCAAAAAATGCGAGCCTTAAGAAGCAAGGAAGAAGCTTGTTACTTAGTTAGCATTTTTTTTATGTTATTGTGACGGAACAAGCTCGAGGCCCACCTGATGTTTAGCGGACTAACCTATGCCTATAACAGATACATTTCGTCACAAGTAACGAATTGCACTGCTCCCATCACCTTGAGGCATTGTTGTTTAGTCTCATATGCCTGTAATTTCACTGGCTCTCAAGGACTGCTGTCGGAACACACCGTTAGGTTCTTGGTGACAGATTTTTTACTTGAGGGTGGTCGCTAGCCATGCGGAAATTCGCAAAATGCTCTTCCATGATTTGGTGAAGCTCAAGCCTGCCATCACTGCCTCAATATGTATCCTGGGAACGTAAGAAGAAGCGCCAATAACGGATAGGGAATGTCATAAAAATACTTCACTTTATGTTTTTGAACATGGTTTTGTATTCTTCAATTTTGTATGATAAAACTCAATTTTCATTCTATTTGTGTTTTTTTTAATCTATTCTGTGATGAAAGTGATTACAAAAACCCATTAAATTTATTGACGGATGCTATCCTCACCTTGGAAGTTGCTCTGATCAAATCCCTCTAAAATTCAACATGTCCGTTGCAAACTCCATTAAAATCTAATTTACGTAACAAAGTCCGCCTAGCGAATATATTTTTCACTCGGCCGGTGGCCGTTGCAAACTATATTAAAATCTTATTTACGTGACAAAGTCCGACTAGTTAATAGATTTTTCGTAATAATTCAAATTATTGAACAGGTATCTAGATCTACCTGTAGAAAGTAAGCTTTTTTACTATTGCCAGATGACAATAACACATATGTGTAATTTATTAGCATCTATATGTGCTGTTCAATGGATTTTATCTCACATTGGTAATTTTAAGAAAGCGTTTTAGCGATATTTGCTACTAAACGACTCTTTGTGATTACATATAGAACAAAAATACTTGGATAATTCTGTCTCTGCCGAGCGATTTTATAATATAATTTGTAACACATTGTTTAGAAGTTTAAAAATTCTCAGAGTTGTTTTATAAATTTTTTTGCTTTAAGTTGCAGTACAATGTAGTAATTTCAAACAATTATTTAAATTGAATTTCATAAGAGCGTCGTAAACGCCTAAATTGAATAATTTATTTGGACATTGAATTTTCTTCGTTGAACCAAACATCACTCTCATCCAAACACAGGAATAAGAACCATAAAAGTATAATAACATTATTAGTAGTATAAACCACTATAATATATAAGTGACGATAAAGCAATTAAAATGGAATATCAAAAATGGTATGCAATTAAAAGTTAACAATAGTAATTTACTTACATAGAGTAAAAACTTAAAACCTGTCCTCAAATACATCACGACCAATATCACACGTAGAATACCGAGTGGAACAAAAAATGACCCTGGCAGTGTAGATCTGATGTATTTGCCTCTAGATACATATTGTGTAACTCATTGCAAGTTATATGTACCTATGCCATTTTTTTAAATTTATTCTTGGCAAATAATGACGTAGGCTTTTTTGGTCAGTATTTAATAATTTACTTTGATCAGTATTTAACAATTACTCGTAATATTAGTTATTGAACAGCCCATTAATATGTAATACTTGCTAAATAGAAGTAATATCTAGTCACTCAAATAGTACTGCTTAGGTAGCAATGTTAATGAGTTCAGATTTTGGCGATTTTTTGCGGAAATCCATATTTAATAACAAATATTTTAAGACTGTTTTAAGAAAACATTAAATTACGTTTTTAATAAAACAGTTTAAAACCATACAATCATATCTAATGACAATTCTGCCTAATTTTCCTGTTAAACCGACTTGACGTCACAAACATACGCAGTCAAGCCGAAAGATTTTCGACACATTTTTCTTCTACACGAAGCATCCTCAGGGCTTGACTGTTCGAGCGCATAATCGAGAAATGTTACAAATCGATAGCAATATTGTTCAGGAACTGTCACTAGATAACAGATGTAAGTACAGGCACTAACTTAATTGGAGAGTATTCCATCGAAGTGCTTGAATTATTTTATATCATGGAAAAATCAAAGAAAATCCGAACAAAGCTTATAATTTAAAAAAAATTTTCATTATATTTATTAAAAAAAATTAAAAATTGCTACATTCAACGTCATTATATCATATTTTTTTTATTGTTATTGTGGCGGAGCGTGCACAAGGCTCACCAGATGTTTAACGAGAACCTCTAACTAACCCTACAACAGATGAATTTACCACTAGTACGAACTGCGCCCGTCACCTCGAACATGCAGTTTGTGCATGTAATTTGGCCGGAACACAGTGTTAGCGTATTGCCTAAGTGAAAAAGCGTCCAGCGGAGCATTCAGCGTTGCGTGCAAGCGGTGAAAGAACGTCCATCGATGCCTTAGTGCACGCTTAGCGTTCGTAGTCACATTGTTAATCATGTTGTCGGGTTCGTACTAAGTATATTATTGATATTCATTTAGAAAAAAATGTGTGGTTAATAGTACATTATGGTACAAGTATGTAATGTTGGTGATTACCGCATTGAGACCCGAGCCGTTAGGAGTCAAAGAGGGCAAATAGAATAAGTATCATGCGACGTTTTTCAAAACACTTGTGAAGAAAATAATACTAAAAACATTTTTCTTTGGTGTTTAGGGTATACATGTACAAGTTGTTGAAAATATCTATCTAAATACGATTGTAGGAAATAAGCAAACAATAGGTACATTAATTAATTTCCTCTATTAAACACGATCTTTTTTGTAAGAACAAAGGAACTAAACCAATATTATAAAAAATAAAAACTCTATAACTCACTTTGAATACTAGCAATGAAAAAGACAGTTTGATTACAGGTGTCATTATGTGCCTAAATGCGGTGAAATTTTAGAGCCACTTTACGAGCAAGTGTGTTGAAAAATATTGTTATAATTTGAGGCAAGTGATATAATTAAACAAAGAAGTTTGAAGAGTCTTCTACATTGTCTGAAACTATATATAAAATGAAGATAAATTGTATGAGTACATTAAAATGACGGCATTAGTTGTTAACTTTAACTGTGGTTTATATTGAATTTCTATAATAATATCTTCGAACGACAAGGCGCACACGCTTTCGTCAACGCTGCAAACTGGTTTGATCTATCACGCGACGCCACGCTCGACGCCCAATTCACCGCAAACTAGCACGCTCCCCTCTGAGCCGCTCGGCTGCCACTCGGGACACTCGCGACGAGTGTTTGCATCTGTTTAACACGAACGTTGCACGCCCCGCCGGACGCTCAAGTCGAGAGTGCACTCAGGCCGTGCACTTAGGAGCTTGACAATAAATTTTCTATTTGAGGGTAGTTAGCTAGCCAGGCGAGCATTCGCAAAATGCCCTTGCACCATGCGGGGAAGCTCAAGCCGTTGGAGATCGAACAATGGATCAGAGTGACGGCAGTGCATTGCTATTACCGCTTGGCTATTATCGCTTCAAAAACATGAGTGACATGATGGCATTGCCTCATTTATTTATTCGCGATGTATTTAATTTCCATCTGGAATCAGCAGACATCAAAATAATAAAATCGTAATATTTCGTCGACAAAATATTTACCAGTGTAAAATTAGAAATTATGGTCTCAATTTTTTTACAAACGCAACTGACGTACTTTTCAACGTAATTGTTTGTCGATAAAAAGGTAGCAGGCACAATATGAAATATCAAGTGATATAATCGTTATTGCAATTGCCTTATTAAACTAATATTTAGTGAAAATAATAATCTTTGGCTTCGTTTTTTCTTACCCTCCTACTCTTTCGTAAGAGAAAGGTAATACAGCTAAAAGTTAATTTATATTTTATACTATACTTTTTCAATATATGTAGATAATAGAGCAATCTAATATAATTATGGTAGTGAAGACATGTTTGAGAGTCAGCTAGCTCTCTTTCTATGTTTAGCTTGATAAAATGTTTGACCACCATCATAACTAACTAGTGATTCTATTCTCAAAGACTGCCTATCAGCAATAGCATTTTATGTTAAGTTATAGATCTCACTACGTGTGTTTGTTCGATACGCTAGCAAAATTGCTGCGCAGTTTTTGGTGAAAATATAGTACACAGATTCGTACCGACCAGGATTCAAACAAATGTGCACTAAGTACAATATAATGTGTACTGTAAATTATATTCCAATACCATTTATACTAAGTACACATTTTAGCCGCATGTACTGAGTAACGAATTTCCTTTTTATTTAAAAGGAGCTAAGTATTACCATATACAAATATGGGATAGATAATATAACCTAATCCCACGCTGGCTGCGGTCGAATCTTAGTTTTGAATATTTTTTACATCACTTCGTCTGAAGTTTTAAAAGATAGCAAAGGCACCAATCTTAACAACTGGTAGTGAGCTGGAGTATTCGGACTGCCTGTGAGTCTGTAGGTCGGTAGTCTTGTAGATTGTCTAAATTATTTTAGTGTAGTAGCTGTAGCGTTGTACATAGTTCGTACGGCCGGCGGTTAAAACTAAAACTTAATAAGTAGCGATAAATTATTTGACATTAAATTCACTCGGTGTGTTGTCTGATAAATTGTCAAAGTGGCACGAAGCCAATCCTCGTTAATACGACTACCGGTTATTCCAAAACAGTGTTAGGGCACATCTCCACGGCACCGCACCGTAAAACGACATTCGAGCGTCGTCGAGTTATGTCCGAGCCCGAAATGTATGAAACGAAAATGTAGCTCCCTTACAACAGGACTTTTATATTCATGGTCGACATGTTTTCAGGGTCACTTAAACTGAAGTCCTTTCCTGGGTACAAAATCCCGGGTAAGGGTCCGAATGGAATTGTTAGTAGAAATCGATACGTCAGCCTGCCACCAGGCTGAATTTAATTAAGTACAACTAGAACGATCCTTTACTCAATCCAGATTTGGAACAACTTCTACAAAATTAACTTTAGTATTATCATTACCAACACACTTGTAAATATAATAGATAATGAATAGATAAATAAATAGATTCAGTTGTTATGGAAATCCACATTAATTAAAGAAACAATATTTTAGGAGACATTACATTAATATTTTAGAAAAACACTTAATACCTAGATATAAAATAAATCTAGCGACAATTCCGGCTTATTTCTTGATCGTGCGCTCGAAGAGTCAAGATCTCCATAGGATGCAAACGAAATGCGTCGAAAAATTTCCGGGTTTGCTTCGTGGCGATTTTGACGTTATGTCGGCTTAGGAAAATTAGGCGGAATTGTCACCATAAATATTTTCATATATTTTTAAAGTGTTATTCTAAAATTTAAATTTTATGTTTTCTTTAAATATTTATTATTATTATTATATATTTATACTTCCTTTGCTGTTAATAATAAAATAAATGTGACTAAAGAATTTATATTATAATTAATAATTGTACATTAACTCTACGCTTCGGTTCCATCAGAAATGTATGGAGAAGTTAGTCAAAGTGCTATAATTAGCAATAAAAAATAGAAAATAAATAAAAACTTCATACCAACGTCACATTTTTGAAGCACTCGTAGCGGAGCTTGCCTTGTTCTTAACCGATCAAACTGGTAAACCTACAGTTGCGGTCATTATTTGGATAGATAACAGCACCACTACTGAGCTCTTCCGTGCTTCGGAGGGCACGTGCTGGTGGTTGTGTTACGATGGCAGATTAAATCTCTAGAACGAGAAGAGATCTCATAAAAAAAAAGAAATTAACAAAGTCAAAATGGTACCTTCATGTATCTATTGGGTTTCTGACTAAGAACTTTAGTATAACTTCTATAGGAACTGGTTTGTTCTATTATTTCATTAAGCTACTTTTATATAAATGAAGTTAATCGTTACAATCCAAGCGTAATTCCCCAATGGATTTTTGACGGTAATCAGTGTACTTAGTGGATAACACTTTTCAAATGAATACGGGGACTTTTATTTTAAACTCGAGCATACCATAATATTGTAGAACGGTTACCTAACTACAAGTGCGACAAAACAATTTATATGTAGAATTTCCCACCACATTAATGAGTGATGTTTTCTCACTATGTAGTAATAGCCATAACGTCTAACGTTGAACTTAAAACCCCCTCCCCCTATCAGGGGGTAGAGAGAAGCTAAGCAAGACGTCCGGGGATCGCATAGTAAGATGGCAGCCCACCTTTTAGTACTTATCCGTACGTTGCATTTTATGACTCCTACGGAAAGATATTGGGAGTGCAATTTTAACCGTTCACTGATTTCCATCTAATGAATAAGTTTAGTCAGAAATTTGCACGTATCTCTGCACCGCAGAAATGCGATATTCCTCTAAAAGAGCTGCAATCAGAGACACTCCTTTTGTACAGCTTGCAGATAATTTAATCTCTTCAATCCTCACTCTTAGACTAAGATGGTAAAGCTCGTTTAGAAACTATTACTACTACCTCCGGAGTACTTGTACATGTAAGCAAGTAATTGGTTCCTTCCAGGTGTTTTGGAATGTTTCAAATGCTTTATCACCATCACAAATTTATCAAGGGCAAGGTTTGGTATCGGATCTGTAGGCAAATGGTGCCAAATAGCAAAACTGACCCCGTTTCTAAATCTTTCACTCAAAGGGTGTCTGCTCCTGTCATACGTTTGACCGCCACTGTTCACACTGTTCGGCGCAATCACTCATGTGGGCCTCACTTGCCGCTGCTATACCCTATTTACCAATTCAACTCTCTCGCAATAGGTGCAGTCTTCTATTCTGGGCATAGATTGTTGTTTGACTTGAAGACGAGTTTGACTTAGCACAGTTATGAAAGGCCTGTTTAAGTTTGAACCTAATTATTCATTGCTTAATAATTATTGCCTAATATTATTATATATTGTATTATGATTGGAAGTGACAATGTGGAACAAGTGAAAGAGTTTGTTTACTTGGGATCCATGTTTACAAAAGATGGAGAGTGTGAATGTGACATAGAAAGGAGAGTGAATGCTGGAAACACGATGAGTGGAGCATTGTACGCGATTTATGAACAGTCAGAATGTGACTAAGAAGGCTCGTCTGGCTGTTTATGGAGGAGTATTGGATCCGACACTAATGTATGATCGTCAATGTTGGGTATGGCAGAAAAAGCATTGAAAGTAGAAAATCTGTCGCCAAGCACTTAACGGTGTGTTCCGGCCGTCGTCCTTGAGAGCCAGTGAAATGACAGGCACATGAAACTTAACAACTATGTCTCAAGGTGACGGGCGCAGTGCAATTCGTGCCTTGTGACGAAATGCATCAGTTACACTGAGAAAAATGATTTCCGTCCTTCATTACTTATTGACGTGCAGATTAAATAATAATGCTGATGCCTGTAATAATATCAAGACTATGATGAAATAGCATGAAGGCAAATATACTGTTGGTTCCATCACTACAAGTTTCAATTCAAATAACAAACAGAAGTCATGACAGCCTTTCATTTAAAAGTAAAGTAACTAAATATTAAATTATTACGATATACCTGCTTTTTAACAGGAATTTCATAGTAAATTTTCAAGTTTGTCATGAGTAAAATATAGCACGACAATTAATCAAGAATTAGTGCGAAACCGAAAATAAAAATTCAAGACCGAGCATGACAAAAAAACATAATTTTCTACCCACAAAATGATATTGAATCATGAGTAGTTAACGGGTTTTTACCAATAATTTACTATGATGTAACGTTCTAAATAATTTGTGAAATAATTATCTGTTGGGAAAAAATAAATGATAGTAATGTCATGTTAAATTTTCGTGACCGGCACGACGTCCCTAGATGTTGTAGTGCATTACGCGAACGCTCGTCTGGCTGACTACCACCTTCAAGTAGAAAATTTGTCTCTAAGCTAACCTAATTTCCTTTTGTGTTATGTAGGTCACGTTGAAGCCAATATCAATTCTGCCCATTCTAGCTTTAGGCTGTTGGTCAACAATGTTCAACCGATGAGTCATCATCAGAGATTCATCTTCTTCTTTGTGGTATAGAGTAATTCTATATTAATTGAACTGATTTTATTAAGATACATCTGTTCAGCCATATTCATGTAAAAGAGTTCGAACTGGTGGTTCCTTTTGAACTACCTAGATGGCGCTATCGCTATTTACGCTCTTTCCTATACAAAATGCGTCAGAATGTATGAAATCCTGCATCGCGCAAACGAAATAATTCGACGGTTCCGAAAGATATTCAGCTAACATTAAACTAAATATATTGACATCGGCAGCAATCGGCAACACTCGGCAGTCTAGTGCAGCAGAATCACCAGGAATTACGCATTAAAAGTTATTACAGGTTCACGATAATTAACGAGAAAGCTCTTTTAAGATAAGATGATGATATCGAAAATATATCAAAACTTTCCCGTAAAGTTGTTAGGAAAATGTATTCTTATTTTGGTGAATTTCACAATAATTTATCATTTCATTAATGAAACTATACCATTCATTCTTAAATTTGTATGATTCCCTTCACGACTTTTTGTCATTACTGTTAGGGATAATTCCGAGTTCGTCATGATATTTTGTTATGACGCGTACTGACAAAACATGAGTATTCAGCACTAAGAAATCTTGTGGTGTTGCCTGATTATTTATCGTAACATCAATTCATGGTAAATTCTTGTGATTTACATGCAAATTATAATTAAATACTCTTGGTCCGTTTTTATTGGGAATACGGATATTTATTTCAAAATTCCTTTACAATTATCATGAATCATGACAGTCATTTTTCTCAGTGTATAGGCAGAGGTTATCCGCTTAACCTCAGATGGGCCTCGAGCTTGTCCAGTCACAATAACATAAAAAAGTAGAATAAATGTAGTAGAATGAGAGCATATAGAAGCATGATTGGTGTCAAAAAGAGTGAATCCTATCACTCCGTAAGGAATAGCGTGATAAGGGAACGATGTGGTGTGAATAAGCATATAGTGAAAAAAAAACGAGTAAGGTAAGTTAAGATGGTTTGGGCATGTAGTGAGAATGAATGAAATGAGAAACACTAAACAGGTATACATGGGACAAGTGAACGGAAGTTTTGGAAGGGGAAGACCTAGGCGAACGTTCCGAAATCAAATTGAAGACGTTTTGAAAAAGACCAGGTCAGGACTACCCTAAACCGACGCTTAAGTATGAAAGGATTGATGAGTGTTTATGTAGCCAAAAAGATATGCCAGGATCGTAGCAATTGGAAATCTTTGGTCTCTGGCCGTAGGGGTCTACGGGTAAGAGGCGTGATGTTATGTATGTATGTATGTATATAGTATTATTATAGAAGCTTACGTTAAGTACCTATAAAATCTTTAGGTATCTACGTATTCATTTTTCACTGTATAGGTCTTGTATTAAACCTATCACTCAAATAGAATATTGATATTGAAGGTCTTTCCAATAACCACACCGATAAATAAATCCTGGCTCTACCACAAATACAATCTCGTAAATAATTGAATAAACATGAAATAGTCCCGCGTCCACTGTGATAAACAACTATCGCAATCAGGGATATCGGACCTTAGGCTTACACACACTGAATAAATGCAAGAGAATACATTGTTTCAATGCCATGAGTTTAATGTGAGTCCATTATTTCTGTGGAAAAGGTAATATTGGTTTTACGAATGTGGAAATTTTAGTAACACTCTGGGCTACGAGTTTCTGGCCCGTTCTTCTCGCAGTGACTCAATAATAACATATTTTTGATGAACCTGGCAGTAGTAACAAGTAGGCAGTAGAGTTTCGAAAAACAGAAGGTAACCTAGAAGATTACCGGCCCTATAAACGAAGCAAAAAGTTGTATTTGTACAATATGTTATTATGTCAACCTTTATTTTGGAAGTTAAATATTCTGCCGGCCACGCAAACGGAGAAAGATAACTTTGTACATATATATATACATATTGATTCAAGGTTTTCCTCAAAAAACAACATTAACGTGCAAAGCAAATTGAGACTTCCACACATAGATACTGGCACAGCTTTAATGTGTAATTCCATTTCACTGCGTCATTGTGTTTGTAGAAGTAAATATCATATATGTATTTCGAGAAACTATTCAGTGACCCGTTACATTTATTTAGTAAGACCTTTCGGTTGGTTACTTTCTTCAGCTCTAATGGAGAACTAGGGAAGCCGGAACGGCCGCAACAATCCATATATACAACTACATAGTTCATACCTTATCTCTCGCACCGGGATCTGGACTAGTTCCCGATCCTATCCCAGCCACAACATATTAAGAGATAGGTGGGGGGATCTTTGAACAAATGTCAAAGTGAATTAGGAGAGTATACCAATGAGATTTGATAAAAATCCAAAATGGCGGAATTCCAGATGGCCGCCATACAAAGTGCTTCGATCACGCTGAAGTGAGGAAATATAAATTCAAGCTTTAGTACATTAATGTTCGATACAGAAAAGTTTATATCGACTGAATATTATGTAATAATAACTAGCTTTCCGGGCGCGCCTCAGCCCGCGCGTATGTCGGTTATCGCGCAAAAACATTAACCTCTTTTTGCGCAGTCGGATAAAAACCTATGTTTTTCCCGAGTCTCAAACTATTTCCATACCAAATTTCATTCAAATCGGTCCAGTAGTTTTGGCTTGGAAGCGTAACAGACAGAGTTATTTTCACATTTATAATATTAGTACTGTTTTCCCAGGCGGTGACAACATTCGAAATAAATTGAAAAAATTATTTGCTATTTTTGCGTGTATTATATATTATTTTATACGTTTTGAAAATAAATTAATATAATTAATACAAATAATAAATAAAGTCTGAAAAGCATCAGGATTTGTTTGTAAATAGCGTAACATATTTAAAAATCATCTTTTTAAATGAACGATCTCTTAAAAAAAATTTAAAAATATTTCATGAATACACTCAAATATTTTATAAAAACACTTAAATATATTCAAATAAATCTTGTTATAATACCGCCGCATTCCTATCGTGCGCTCGAAAAGTCAACACCTCTTGTCATGAGCATGTTCCGTGTAGAATCGAAACGCATCGAAAATTCTTTGGGTTTGGCTACATGGCGTTTATGACGTCACGTCTTAACAGGAACATTAGGCGGAATTGTCACTAGATATATCCTTATATATTTTAGTATTTATTATGTTTAGTTTAATGTTATAGCCACGTGTAATGTATGCTAGTGAGTACGCTTTATAACAGTGAGGTCTCGCTTAGCGTATTCAGCTGTCAATAGCGCGGTGACACATATTATTCTTGGTTCAAACTACGGTCTAGTGATATAGAGCGCCGGGTCGCTTTTCCAGATTGAATATAATCATGGTTGGTGTGTATATGCATATCCTTGTTTACCGTTATAGCTAATTAGGAACACGTTGTTTATTTATCAAAAAAGGTTCTTTTTGTTTCTTTCTTACTTGTATATGAGGTTACTTCATGAATATAAATGATTCGTGACTTTAGGATTACTAGGTTTGTATTTCGATCGCACCAGAAATTATTTTGAGCGTAATACGCTGCTTGTGAAGTAATGATGATAATTGGTTATATATCTCAGTGCGTTCTTTAGCCTTTCACCTCAGTTTTGGACTAGATCTATTCCTGCTTAGTTTTAATTGAACACAGTAATAAAAATTAAATTTGAAAAAGCAAATAATTTGGCAATTTGGTAAAAATAATAATAAATAACCATACAATTTTGATTTGTATATATTTTAAAATTTAGGGGGTCAAATTGCGGGCCCCATAATTTTGAGGGAAAATAGATCTGAGCGTAGGGGTATATTATACTTTTTTGTTACTTGGTCTATCTTGAAAACATAACTAGTTTGAAATGGCGTTAAATGTGTACCCATGATCCTCTATTTAATCAAAATACATATATAGAAAACGCAAATTTTTAGCTTGTGAAGCTCTTACCTAACGCGCAGCAAACCATTTTTTTCTTTTACCGATTGTTGTAATGAAAAAACCTACAAGGGCAAGGCCAGACTCGCATTTGCCTGATTTGTTAAGGATTCAAGATACTGTAGTAATTCAGAGAGTCTATTGTAAGACAAATGCTAGAAAACTGTCTAGTGAAAAATGTAAATAAACAAAATATTTTCATTACGGTCTGCTTTCGATTCGGTGTAATAATATTGAGACACAAAGGATGATGGCAATGAAAAATAATGTAGAAAGAAAAAGTTGCAAGACATTGGCTGCAGACCAAATCTGCACTGTGAAGAATGTTAAATGTAGAAAAAACACCCAAATGAGTGTGATGCAGCAACAGGCAATAATCAAGAGAAACTCAATCATTTTTAGGGTTCCATAGTCCTGACAAGGAACCCTTATAGTTTCGTCATGTCCGTCTGTCCGAGGTTTTGCTAAGAGACCGTGAGTGCTAGAAAACTGAAAATTTGTACAGATACGTAAATAAATCACGCCGAGAAAGTGATAAAATAAAATTTTGTAGAATATTTTTTTTAAGATACCTATAAAGTGGGGAAGAATTTGTTTTTGTTAGATATTACGATATACGAACTGTTATACCCCTAATTAGAAAGTAAATAATAAAACATAAGACCGAAGAGTGCACTTCTGCACTTTCCGGCCATGGACTAAGGATAAGTCATAAAGTACCAGCAGTCTCGTTCTGACCGCGAATAGAGCCACACATTTTCTACGCAAACCTACTAAATCTGTATTTTATTCCAATATACTACTTTTCTAAATCTTGCCTTTTTTTAAAAAAGGCTTTTGCCTAATTCCATATAACATTTGGTGGCAGCTCAAGGGGATTAATTCAGAAAATCCCTCGGTTTCGTCTCCGTTTACATAAGTGAATAACCCACATCGGTGAAGAAACGGTATAATATCAGTGAAAACCAAGTAACTTATAAAACTTATAAAGTCAGTGTGAAATCAGTGTTGAAAACAGTGCTAAATCATTACCAAATCAGTGCTATATTCAATTGAATTACACAGTGAATTCAAGTGTTTAAAACAAGCTACATCGATGCTTATCGCGTTGGCCGTCATCGCAGCACAGTGAGTCTAGACTAAACAATCCTTATCGCTCAGTTTACTTCTGATAATTCCGAGAACTATGGCGAGTAAAGAGCTTAAAGACGATCTTACATATTGAGATGCCAGACATTCCGTCTGATGGTAAATCACCAATCTTATCGCCGAGAATAACACCGAGTAAAACTCCACGTATCGAAATGGACCTAAATGTTTTATTCAAATTCATCAACACTTACGACGGGAGCCGGGAAACTCTTAACTCCTTTATTATAATTTGTGATAATGCTTATGAACTTGCTACTGATTTACATCGACATATATTATTTAAGAATATTTTAAGTCAATTACGTGGTAAAGCGGAGGTTGCTTGCTCGATCAAGGAGTTTGGTAATTGGAAACAATTAAAAGACTTCCTTAAAACACAATTCTGCGAAAGAAAACACTACGTACACTTGTTAACGGAACTCCAAGAGAGCAAACAAGGCCCGCAAGAAACTGTAAGCCAATTCGCACTAAGCATTGAAACGTGCTTATCCCAACTGCTGACCGAAGTTTCGGTATCAACTATCAAAGTTAAAGAACTACCAGGTCGCACAGCGGCTATGGAAGATATTGCACTCCACAACTTTGTCATTGGGCTTTACCCTCGATTATCATCAATGATTAGAAGTAGGTCACCTCGAACTCTTAATGAGGCTATTAACCTAGCTATATCCGAAGAACGTATTCAACAAAGTATGTATAATAAACGTCCTCTAGCTTCGGAAAATAGGTTTTCAAAACCCAATAGATCTACTAACCCGCAAAGTCGCAATCCGCAAACCCAAGCACAGTATCGATCCAACCAGGATCAAAGACCAAATAATAATAATAATTTCCAAGGCCGAAATCAACGTGAAAATAACTCCACAGAACCTATCGTGTGCCGATACTACAAATTCCCCAGACATTCAATTGAGAATTGTCGAAAACGCGAGTATAATAATAACCGCGCGCGTAACTTCGAACGACCTTCTACTTCCGGATATAAGCCGCAACAACGAGTGCATTTTGTGCAAGAATCCGATAACGAAGATGAAAATGACTACGACGACGAAAAAACAAAAAACGATTAAGTGACTCGTACCGGTGTCGCATGGGACACTCAACTACTAAAGTCGACACCGTCTCTAAACTTGCTACTTCTACTAAATACATTGTATGTACTAGAACTACCATTCCTGCGAAATCAACACTTACCAAATCCACTGTATCCACTGCATCTATTACATCTAATGTACCTGCAAAGTCAGTACTTACTAAATCCTCTATATCCTCTGAATCTGCCAAATCCACCGCACCTGCGAAGTTAGCACTTACCAAATCTACTAAATCTACCAAGTACACTGCACCTACCAATAAACTGCTTACTCAACCCATATTAGAGAATGACCAACAATATCATAATTCCTCAAACCATAATAAAATCTTTGAAATTACTACCGACCCTACTAAAGTGTTACTACCGCATGTCTTAATTGACTCAACAATTTCCGAATTTCCGTTGGCCCTCCTAGTTGACTCAGGTTCCGCAAGTCAGCATAATTAAATCATCATGCATACAAAAATTTCCGAAACTTGTCAATGAACAACTAACACTTAAGGGCATTGAACCTGAAAATAGTTCAACGAAAACGCTTGGGCATTTCCCACTAAAAATGCAACTTACCAACTCTTCTCGAAACTATTTGTGCCATAAATTTCACGTAATAAATAAAATTCACCTCCCGTATGATGGCATTATCGGAACAGACATGCTTAACAGTTTTGGCTGTAAAATCGATTACACAACAAATTCACTTCAAATTAACGGTATAAAACTGCCGCTTAAATTTCACGATCCAATTTATTCGATTCCTGCCAGATCAGAAATGATAGTCGAATGCTCTGTGTCCAACCCGGATTTAAAAGAAGGTGTTTTCCTAGATCAGACACAATTTGAAGACATATTTATTGCAAACTGTCTTGTTAAGGTAAAAAATAATAATAGAATCAATTTAACTGTCGTGAACGTATCCGATTCTCCTTAATCCTTGAACTCTTACTTGAACCTAACTCTGGTACCAGTCGAATACTCTCAAAACTATGCTACCATTAATCAAAACAAGGAATACTCCGTAAACACCCTACAGCCTCAAAACTCATATCAACGTACTTTGGAAGTTCTGAACCATCTTAGAACATCGCATCTTAATTCCGAAGAAGCTGACTCTCTCTATCAAATATGTTCCGATTATTCCGACATATTCCATTTGTCGAATGAGCCCCTGTCTTCAACTAATGCGCTTCAACACGAAATAAGAACTACAACAAACGAACCGGCTCACGTTAAATCATATCGTTTTCCGGAGTGCCACAAACAAGAGGTCCAAAAACAAATAGACAAAATGTTAAACGAAGATATTATCAAACCATCGATGTCTCCATGGTCAGCGCCCATTTGGGTCGTTCCTAAGAAGCTTGATGCTTCCGGACAACGTAAATGGAGAGTCGTAATCGACTACAGAAGGCTCAACGATATCACTATTGGAGACTCCTACCCTATCCCTAACATTAACGAGATTCTAGATCAACTTGGAAAATCTAAATATTTCTCAACTTTAGATCTCGCTTCCGTTTTAACCAAATAGAAATGTCACCGGAAGACGCTGCCAAAACGGCGTTTAGCGTACCTCAAGGTGATTTTGAATTTAAACGCATGCCTTTTGGACTCAAAAATGCGCCTTCAACGTTCCAGAGGTTAATGAATTCTGTCTTATCAGGACTACAAGGCATCCGTTGCTTGGTCTACCTTGACGATACAGTTATATATTCATACGACCTCGATTCTCATATTCAAAATCTCGAATTAGTTTTCAAACGTCTGCGAGAATTCAATCTTAAGTTACAACCCGATAAGTGTGAGTTCCTCCGTAAGTAAGTCTCATATCTTGGTCATCAAATCACAGACAAAGGCGTAAAGCCTGATCCAGACAAAAATAAAGGTAGTATCCGAATTCCCAGTTCCCAAATCTCCGAAAGACGTAAAATCCTTTTTGGGACTTATGTCGTATTACCGGAAGTTTATACCTGACTTTTCAATAACAGCTAAACCTCTTACTATGCTCCTGAAAAAGAACATATCCTTCACATGGCAAAATGAACAACAACTCGCATTTGAAACTCTCCAAAATCGCCTTATCTCCCCACCTCTTCTCATATATCCCGATTTTTCTAAACCATTTATACTTACCTGTGACGCGTCTAACTATGCGATTAGCGCAATCCTTTCTCAGGGTGAAACTGGAAAAGAGAAACCTATAGCATATGCGTCACGGACTCTTAACAAAATTGAAACTGTTTACAATGTGACCGAAAAGGAACTTCTAGCTATACTCTTTGGATGCAAAACATTCCGGCCATATTTGTATGGCCGTAAATTTCAAATAGTAACTGACCACAACCCACTAAGATGGCTTTTCAAACATAAAGACCCGTCGAGTAAACTGCAAAGGTGGTGACTAAAACTAGAAGAATATGACTACGAAATAATATACAGAAAAGGAAAACTTAACTCCGCCGCAGATCCCTTATCTCGATATCCTATTCTCGACAAAAACAACTCTATTCCAGTTCTACCAATATCTAATTCTCCAATTGATAACAACAAACACTCACCAAACCTTGATGGGTTGACTGCTCCTTCAGACCAAACTCCATCTGCTATTCCAAATCCTCTTGATGTTCAGCTTCCATCGAGCCCTTTAAACCCTGATGACTATAACTTACCTTCTTTAGATTCTCAGGATACTGATCTGCTCCCGAACTCGCCTTTCAATCCTGCAAATTAAGAAAATATTATTAATCCTTACTCTAACACACAAAACCCTGAAACTTATAATTAAAACTTACCCATAGACTTACCTGACAACGAAATCTTACCCGCAGATTTACCCACTAACCTGCCGAGTCCCGCATGATCTTATTCAGATTTCATGAAGGCCCTGTTGGATAAGACATATACTTATAATACTAAAATTCATGAATATACAAACCCTTTACTGGCGTCAGAATGTAAAACAATTATTATTCCAACATCGCTTGATTTTGATGAAGCTAACCCATATGTCGAAGAAATCCTCTCCAACCATGGCAATGTCTCTGAATTTCTTGATAAAGAAAGATCGCTGTACTCTTTCTTAAACCTGAAAACTAAAGATAAATCATATTATTTTCTTTTAACTAACGTCCATTATTTTGACAACGTACAATACCCCTAACTATTTCAATCACTGAAAAGTCTCCGCAATGAACTACTCGTAGGATGTAATGAAACTCCATGTGAAATTGCTATATCGGATTTTAACGATCCTTTTGTTAAACTTTCCTTTATGAAAATTTACAATATTATCGCCTTCCTATTTAACAACACTAACATAACTGTAAAGATCTATAGGAACTCCACTATCTTCCCAGTTCCGAGTGAGATTCCAAAAATATTAAAAGAAAACCACGACTTACCTATAGCTGGCCATGTTGGTTCTTCCAGAATGTACAGCCGTATAAAAGACAGATATCACTGGAAAAACATGCGCACAGACATAGAAAACTACGTAAAGAAATGTACGCAGTGCCAAACAAATAAAGCCTTACGAAAAATTAATCGAGCTCCGATGCAAATCACATCTACTTCAACGGCCCCGTTTGAGCGAATAGGATTGGACATTGTAGGTTCTTTTCCTGAAGCCGGTCAAATCAAACTAAAATACATACTTACATTACAAGACGATTTAACCAAATTCTCCATTACTTACCCCATCACCAATGCCTCTGCTGAGGAATGTTGCGAATGCCTTATACATTTTATCTCCCTGTTTGGAATACCAATAAAAAGTCAAATGCGTGTCGAGCCACGCACAATGTAGGGTTCCGTGGAAGCCCGTTATCATAGTATAGAACGATTCTGTAGTTCTTTATTCTCCTCCACTTTCTTCCTGCTTTAAAATAAAAGCCTAAAAATAAAAAGTATACACTGATATATGCAAGTAAGCTTATAAATGGGCTATTATACTATATAACTAGTCTGGCCATAAATACTGTAACTTAAAAACTATTCAGCTTTAGAATTATTTAGAATTTGGAACGCGTTTATTACTTTATTACTTGTTCCTTGTCAGGACTACGGAACCCTAAAAATGATACTTACCGATCAAGGCACAAATATTACTGCAGACTTATTCAAAAAAACGTGTGAATTTTTAAAAACTAAACCGTTATGGTCTTCACCTTACCATCCCCAAACGCAAGGAGCATTAGAAAGAAGCCATTCAACACTTAAAGAATATCTAAAATCATATATTAATGAAAATCAAACAGATTGGCATAAGTATGTTTACACAGCAATCTTAGCTTACAACACTAATGTTCACACCACAACCAAATTCACACCATACGAACTTCTGTTCGGTCATAAACCATATCTCCCTGATTCAATCTATGAACTAAACCCAACGGGTACTTACCATGAATATGTAAAAATGGTGAATCACCGCCTCAAACTAACACGAGATAAAGCCCTGGAAAATATAAATAAATCAAAAGAAAACTCAAAAACCTACTACGACCAAAGGACAGGCCCCTTTTCATACAAAGTCGGTGACATGGTGTATCTCAAAAACCATCTACGATTGCGCAAAGTGCTATCACCTCTATGGAAGGGACCATTTAAAGTTGTGAAAATCCACGGAAACCATTCACTCTCACTACTCATAAACTGACGTCATGTCAAGTACCACTATGACGAAGTAAAATTAGCTGAAGCGGATGACGCTAGATCTTAAGATTTAGTCAGTTATCCATAAACAGTCTCCGTCTAGTTAAGTAAGGAAATATTAAATTTAATTAGTCATTAATCATTAGTTAGTAAACTCAACTTAATTATAAAATACTTCCTTTACAGCCTGTCGGTGTCATGCCACGGTGTCTCGCTTTCCCAGGAACTTGTCAATATCGAACCGATCACGAAATGTCCTGGGATTTATTTAAGCCCCTCGGGTTCAATTAAATTAGTTAGTGATTACTTACATATTATTATTCCAGTAGAGATAAATTATATTAAGTCATAGATAATATTAAAGATGTACTCCATTCTGCTCAGTATCTATGCACCAAAAGCGATTTTATCGATGACTTTGAGTGTCAAAATGCATTCTTACCGCTGGTGTCAATTTACGATGATATCCTAAGAGATTATAATGCTATATCCCACTTAACCTCAAACAAATCAAAACGATCCGCGTGGATTTCCGGTATCGGCACACTTTTGAAACAGATTATCGGTACAATGGATGAAGACGACGCGATCAGATACAATGACGCAATTCAAACTCTAAAAATGAATAACTTAAAGCTTTTAGTCTTAGTTAAAGACAACATTCTTATTTCAAGAACAGCTATTTTGAGCTTTAACGAAACGCTTATTCAAATAAACAAAAACGAAAGACAGCTGAATATTATGATTGAAAACCTATCTTCTTGTATTAATAATTTGACTATTAATACTAATTCGTTACTGTTTAAATCAGTTATAAATGATATGTTTAGTGCATTACAGTCTAGTATGTTAAGCATTTCTTATAAAATAGAAGACATTGTTAACGCTATCCTTTTTGCCAAAAGCAATACGCTACACCCATCGATTGCTACACCCAGAGATTTGTATCAAGATTTAGTAATGTTAAACATTTACCTAAACACTCTGGATTAGCAGTAAGTCTAGAATTAGATAATATTCATACCCTAATTAGTATCTCTGATATATTCACCTATGTTTTAGATGATAAATTAGTTTTTACTATTAAGATTCCATTAGTTTTTATGACTTTATTCAATTTGTGCAAGACCATACCTATCCCTGTACCCCACAATGTCACTACATATGGGTCGTTTGCCTTAATAACACCTACGTCATCTTACGTAGCTATCAACCAAGAAAAATCGAGGTACCTAACACTGGACGACCTTTCAAATTGTAAAGCTGTAATTAATGACATTTACATATGTCATCAACTCAACGAATTTGATATACATGATTACCCCATATGCGAAACTGAAATTATATCCAAAGTCTTAGGCTGGTTTTAGAGTCACGCTGACCATCGGCGCTGACAGGTCAAAATGTATGGTTGCTCTAGAAACGTTTTAGAATAACGCCGACCACTCAGCACTGACGAGCTTCAGCGCCGAGCGGTGCGCGCCCGTAAGCGCCGCGCGTCGGCGCCGCTGAGCGGCCGGCCGCCGGCCACGCGCCTCATTCTTCAGTGAGCGTTCTAGTGTCGAGCCGAGTGGACGTCGTCAGCGTGTACAGTCATGTTGAATCGCGATGTGGACACTAGTCGAGTAATCGACGAAGTACGCCTAAGAAAACAATTGTGGGATGCATCTGATCCATTATATAAAAATAAGGACGCTAGAAACAAATCCTGGTTGGATATTGTTTTCACATTATTCGAAAATGTTTCAGTCCAGTGACGGCTCTCTGCTCAATCAATGGATGAACGTGAAGTCTTCGTCGTTATTTTTTCTTTCTTTTTTTTAGGTAGTACAAAGCAGCAACTATTAATGCAGTTCGCATTTTTGTGCGTCTGTACTCCGCAGTGATCAGCACGATACTTAAACGTCTCGCACTGAATTTCAACGCTGACAAGCTACGCGCTGAGCTGTCAGCGCCGATGGTCAGCGTGACTCTAAAACCAGCCTTAACGTCACTTCCCAAACAATGTAAGACGAACCTGTGGACGAACCTGTGTATGGAAACGTTAATATTTGGCAATCGATAAGCGATAATAGATGGGTTTTTACCCATTCTGAGCCAACGAAACTAAATGTAGAATGTAGAAATGAAATTTCAGAACATACTGTATATGGCACGGGAATACTAACACTTCGAGCAAATTGCACAGCATATTGTAAAAATGTTAAACTAGTTGGGAAAAGGCATCCTACGTATAAATTTAGCCATATTCACTCTGATTTTAATCTAATAAACGATTCTTGTTGTAATTTGAATAAATTTAAGAAACTAAACTATAGTCAACCTATTATAAAACTTCCTAATTTTGACGTTGGCGATCTAAACCAGATTAATGATCATTTCTAACAAATGATTTGTTAGAAATGATCCAAAAACTTAAAATTGATAACGAGTCTATACCTGTACTTACCTCATATTCAATTGTTTCATATGTGTTTGTTTCTCTATTTGTTATGTTCGCTCTGTACTACTTTTGTAATAGAAAATGCGTGGCTTATTACCGTAAATTTAAACCATCCCCGGTTGTTCCTTCAGTAGATAACCCTGTTAATACTAACCGTATCCGAGAAAACATCCAAATGGAAAATTTAGAGCCGCGTATTAGAATCCATTGAAAACTTCGCCTTCAGCGTATGTTTTCACTTAAGCAGGGGGTTGTTATACCCCTAATTAGAAAGTAAATAATAAAACATAAGACCGAAAAGTGCACTTCTGCACTTTCCGGCCATGGACTAAGGATAAGTCATAAAGTACCAGCAGTTTCGTTCTGACCGCGAATAGAGCCACGCATTTTCTACGTAAAACCTACTAAATCTGTATTTTATTTCAATATACTACTTTTCTAAATCTTGCCTTTTTTTAAAAAAGGCTTTTGCCTAATTCCATATAACAGAACGTACGGCTGATACCAAGCTTTTGAAGTGTCTGGAATATGACCGAGCGACGGCTCCATACCCACTTTGTGCAAGGCAATCAATGCAATCCTATTTTCTTTAACACCCCATTCGATATTGTAATTTGATAATGAACACGAAAAAATATGTTTGTGGCGCGAAATCGAAAGAACTTTAAAAATAATAAACGCGTTCCTAATTCAAAATAACTGTTTTTGATTAGTTGAATAAAATAAAAGTTTTTAGCTGACAGTATTTATGGCCAGACTAGTCATATAGTATGATAGCTCTTTTATAAGCTTACTTGCATTTATCGGTGAATACTTTTTATTTTTCTTTCAAATATACATCAACTATTTTAGAATAGAATTGAATAATTATTTATTGCTACAGAAAATAAATTAAATGACATACAACTTGTAACAAACAATATGAAATGATAACTTGGCGGCAATCGTACTCTTATTATTTAGCTTTAGCAGGAAAAAAGTGGGGGAGAATAAAGATCTACAGAATCGTTTTACATACATGTTATGACAACGGGCTACTACGGAACCGTACATTGTGCATGGCCCGACACGCATTTGACCGTTTATTAAAACCAGCGAAGGTTTATTGAAATTTTGCTGAATTACTGACGAATGAAATTTATAAAACAATATATTTACTAAATTAATTTCATTTATTTTAATAAAAGGCAATATAAAAACATAATAAAAATTATAAGCCTTTATCCCGTTTTGTTTTTTATATGGGGATACATAAGATATCAAATTTTCGCAATACACTAAATGAAAGTAGTTTGAAAATAAGGGGTGTCACATCAAAGTTACATAGTATCACTCTGAAGGCAAGTTTACACTCCTTTAGCTTTAATAATAGATAACAAAGCGCCAAAGGCCCGTGCGTGTCTCCCACCCATGAAGCTTGGCCGCCCCTCCAGCTTACGCCTTGCTTCTCGCAATAGCGCAAATTATACCCGAGCCATTCGGGCCAAGGACACTGCTAATCTACCGTTAATTGAACAAGTGAAATATCTATTTCCACCACAATGAGCCAAATGTTAGCCAGCATTGTTATGCCTTATTCCTTTGTTATTTAAGAGTGTTGAAGGTTTAATCTAGCTCCTAGTTCTGTCCCGAAGTTTTCTCCGTCCGGAAAATACGCGTAATCATCCTGAAGTTTTCTGTTCTCGGAATAAGAAACAATTATAAGTTATACCGGGACCCAAACAATCTGCATAGAAAATAATCTATAATAAACTGTGAGCTCGCAGAATAATTTGAACTATGGAGCTTCTGCGTCCAAACCCATAGCCTGGGCTTCCATACTAGGCCTTCAATGCTTTAAACTTGAAGTAGAGTTTAACGTCTGGGTCATTGTTGGAGTCAGGGTGGAAGTTGGAATCGTGGTCGGCGTCGGGTTTCACTACACTGTCAACTTCGACATAGTTCTCCAGATTTAGGTAAGTGTTAGTTTAGATACCGAGACAAGGTTTGATAAGAGACTGGCGTCGCTCGAGGTCAAGGCATGGTCGACTTTGCCCTTGCCCACACCAAGTTCACGCTGCGCAGATATAGCTCATGTATCTCTTAATAATATATAATTAACTAATGTTGTCTTAGGTTTTCGCGATTGTTACACATAGTAATTAAACAACTTTAAACGGTTTAAATCGCGTATATTTGTCATTATTTTTGTCCCGACGTTTCAAACACTTTGCAGTGATCGTGGTCACGGGGTGACTAATTGGTTTTATTTGTCACATGAGTTATTAAGAAAATTATTTGGTCTAACGTCAGAAATTTTTTTTATATTAATCATAACGTTCCCTATTCACGCAGTATTCGCTCACAGTGTCCAGAGGTCTTGCAGATTTGTGTCGGCCATGAGATTTAATTAATTTAATAACAGGATCCCAAGCAGGTGGTACTTGCCAACCATCATCTCTATTGAAATTTGGGTACTTTTTGATTTCAATAGCCTCGCGTAACATTCTTGGCATAAACCGGGTCTCTCTGGCAAGGATTTGTGGGTTGTCGAACCGAATGTAGTGGTTGGGTTTGTCCTGGGCATGTTCACAAACCGCAGACTTGGTCGAGCGTCTGTTCTTCATGTCAGCAATGTGTTCTTTTACCCGGATACCAACGCTCCTCTTTGTTTGCCCAATGTATGACAGCCCACATTCACAATCAAGTTTGTAAACACCTGCATCTTGTAGGGGGATATTGCACTTAACAGGTCTTAAAAATTGGTTGATCTTCTTGTGCGGCTTGAAGTAAGTTTTTATTGAAGCTCGTCTTAAGATATTACCAATTTTGTCTGTGACTCCCTTGATGTAAGGTAAGATGGCAGGTTGTCGCTCAACTGTGGAAGGCTTGGGCCGGCTTCTGTGACGCGTTCGTGGGAGCTTGTGATTATTGCTTCGCAGTACTTGTTTTACATACTGAAGCTCCTCCTTGAGATGGTCAGTGTCGCAGATGCCATGTGCTCTCTGTAACAAAGATTTGCCTACGGTAGCCAACTGACATGGATGGTGATGGGAGTTACCATTGAGATATTTATCTGTATGGGTGGGTTTCCTATACACTGTATGACTTAGGGAGTTGTCAGGATTCCCGATGACTAAAACATCAAGAAAAGCTAAGCGTTTATTGACCTCAGGCTCCATTGTAAATTGAATTTTGTTATGTAAGGAGTTTAGATGGTTAAGAAATGCAGAAACTTGATTACTGGGGAGGATGGTAAAAGTATCGTCTACGTACCGTTTATAGATCTTTGGCACAGCCACAGCTGTGGAAAGAGCTCTCTCCTCGAAGTCCTCCATGAAAATATCGGCAACAACGGGGGAGACTGGAGAGCCCATAGCTACACCATCAATCTGTATGTAGAACTTATTTTCCCAGAATAGATAGCCAGATGTTAGGCAATGTTCCAGTAATTCTGCATATTCCATGGGAAGGTCATTCTCACCAAGTCTTTTCTTGACAATTTCAATGCAATCATGTACAGGTAGGCTGGTGAATAAAGACTGTACATCAAAGCTGACCATAACTTCATCATCAGTCAGTTGTAGATTTTTCACTTGACTGACAAAATGGTAAGAATCCTTGACATGCGCACTAGTTTGACCGCGAAGTGGAGACAGTATCTTAGCAAGGTGTTGAGCTAGTTTGTATGTTGGCGAGTCAATTTGGCTTACAATTGGGCGCAAAGGAACGTCTGTCTTGTGTATTTTTGGTAATCCATACAGTTTTGGTGGTTTCACACACGAAGGTACCAGTGCCGTGACGTCTAACCCAAGAGTGTCGGAGTATTTACAAATTATTTCCTTAGTTTTTGTTACCATTTTAGCTGTTGGATCGCTTTTTACTGGTTTATATGTGCTCTCGTCCGACAAAAGTTCTTTTATTTTTAGGTTATAATCCGACGTATCCATGATCACAGTGGAATTACCTTTATCCGCTCGAATAATGGTTATGTCTTGGTTCTTGCGTAGGTTGGTGAGTTCAAGATATTGTTCACGAGGTAGATTCGGTGTGGGCGCTTTACTTCGACGCAAAACAGCAGAGATATCTTGGCGTAACGCTTCCAAATCTTCCCTTTTTACAGTGTTTTTGGCAAGACAATGTTCCACAGAGCAGATTATCTCTTCATAAGGCACTGATCTTGGGGAAACCGCGTAGTTCAATCCATTTTCGAGGGCCTGAAGGGCGACCGGATTTATTGTTTGTTGCGATAGATTTATGACACTATCAGCTGTTTTTGACGGTCGCGAGGTTACGCTTCGTTCCAAATTTGGCAATTGCTTTGTTGCAAGTTTTTCATATTTTATGATTTTACGATTTTTGAACTCGTCATATTTAGCGGCAGCGCGATTATTAGTAGTTTGCATGCATTTTTGGAAATCCGATGCTGATAGTGCTTTTTCTAACTGAATGGATTGAATCTCAATGGTTTGGTTGATTTTGTAAATATCAAAACGATGTTGGCGTATGTTTCGACATAATAATTTCTTACTTGTTTGGCGGAGTATGTCGGCGCTTCCAGTAATGTCCTTTTTTGGGGATATTCTCACGCACACTGGTATGATATTATTATCCCTACATCGCTTGAGGAAATTAAGCGATGTTAGGAGTCTCACGCGCTTGATCTTGAAGTACTCCCACTGTCTTATTTCATTTGCTGTTTTCGGCCCGTATACCGTAACATAATGTTGTCTTAGGTTTTCGCGATTGTTACACATAGTAATTAAACAACTTTAAACGGTTTAAATCGCGTATATTTGTCATTATTTTTGTCCCGACGTTTCAAACACTTTGCAGTGATCGTGGTCACGGGGTGACTAATTGGTTTTATTTGTCACATGAGTTATTAAGAAAATTATTTGGTCTAACGTCAGAAATTTTTTTATATTAATCATAACGTTCCCTATTCACGCAGTATTCGCTCACAGTGTCCAGAGGTCTTGCAGATTTGTGTCGGCCATGAGATTTAATTAATTTAATAACAGGATCCCAAGCAGGTGGTACTTGCCAACCATCATCTCTATTGAAATTTGGGTACTTTTTGATTTCAATAGCCTCGCGTAACATTCTTGGCATAAACCGGGTCTCTCTGGCAAGGATTTGTGGGTTGTCGAACCGAATGTAGTGGTTGGGTTTGTCCTGGGCATGTTCACAAACCGCAGACTTGGTCGAGCGTCTGTTCTTCATGTCAGCAATGTGTTCTTTTACCCGGATACCAACGCTCCTCTTTGTTTGCCCAATGTATGACAGCCCACATTCACAATCAAGTTTGTAAACACCTGCATCTTGTAGGGGGATATTGCACTTAACAGGTCTTAAAAATTGGTTGATCTTCTTGTGCGGCTTGAAGTAAGTTTTTATTGAAGCTCGTCTTAAGATATTACCAATTTTGTCTGTGACTCCCTTGATGTAAGGTAAGATGGCAGGTTGTCGCTCAACTGTGGAAGGCTTGGGCCGGCTTCTGTGACGCGTTCGTGGGAGCTTGTGATTATTGCTTCGCAGTACTTGTTTTACATACTGAAGCTCCTCCTTGAGATGGTCAGTGTCGCAGATGCCATGTGCTCTCTGTAACAAAGATTTGCCTACGGTAGCCAACTGACATGGATGGTGATGGGAGTTACCATTGAGATATTTATCTGTATGGGTGGGTTTCCTATACACTGTATGACTTAGGGAGTTGTCAGGATTCCCGATGACTAAAACATCAAGAAAAGCTAAGCGTTTATTGACCTCAGGCTCCTCTTGGGTTAGACGTCACGGCACTGGTACCTTCGTGTGTGAAACCACCAAAACTGTATGGATTACCAAAAATACACAAGACAGACGTTCCTTTGCGCCCAATTGTAAGCCAAATTGACTCAAAAATTGTAACAAAAATAATGACAAATATACGCGATTTAAACCGTTTAAAGTTGTTTAATTACTATATATAATTAACTACTTAGTAATATATAATATTCTAGGTTTATTAAGTTAGGAGGAGTTATGGGATTATTACTACGGGAATTTCCATCCAAAGAAATATGCGCGCCAAAGTGTATGTCGAGTAAATTTTTCATTCTCCTTTCAATATTTTAAATACTGAAAGATCCTAGAGTAATAAACTTTCATTAAAGTATAGCCAAGAAAGATTATAACGTTCGAATTCTGAGAATCGGTTACATACAAGCATCAAAATAAATGTTTTTATCAGGCAACCGCGATGCTGGTCAAGACAAATTATAAGGGGCTTAACCGAGATAAACTAGAAAATATAATTTGATGAAGTATATAGGTACTTATATAATATATATAAGTATACCTTATCTTTGACTTTTATAATAATTATTTTTTATATATTTTCTATACACATACAAAATGACAGTTTAGTACGTCAATTAGTGTAAAAGTAGTTACGAGAATATCACTACGCTATTTCCCGCTACATGATTATCATAAATAATAATAAATATGTTTATTTCAGATAACAAAGATCCATATTAATAAACTATCTTATCTTTACAACATAAACATTACATAAATTAAGTGCACATAATATATTTTCAATTAAGGCACATGTTTACATGTTTAACTTTTAGTAAATCATGTACCTGAGAGGCATTCCGTGCGTACGGCGACCAGATGGGAGATCACCGGTTACAGGTGCATGCGGATCCTCTGCCACAGTTTTCGGAATGCTGTTGTCACTTCCCCGCATCCTCCTTATCAGTGACGTGAGCTTTTTCCCATGACTGCATGAAAACCGTCAGTTCGATTCAGCGTGAACATTCCGGAGGCACTGTAATACCGAAGAAGTCCCGACATCATTTTGAAAATGTTATTATATTTTACCCGTAGGGTATTCAAAGATTTTTTGGTGTAACTCATCCACAAACCTCTCGTGTACAGACCCTGACAGTATGCTTTAAAAAGTTTAATTTTGACCTGATCTGTACAACGAGCAAATCTGCGGGCAAGTATATTACCGCGAAACGCCAAAACCCTACGCTCTCTCTCTATATGTACATTATGCGACAAAATGTAATTTTTGCTTCTTATGATCGTAGAGTAACAATCTTTTTACCACATTATAGCCAAGGACGCCTACTATTAAAAATTATTTAGATTATTAGAATCAAACTTACATTAGTCATCGCAATATCCTGAATGTCCAAGTTGGTTATGAGACGCTGGTTGTGACACTTGAGGAGAGCTACAATATATAAAACAAAAGCCTTTCACTAGCTCGCTGGAGTTGTAATATCGCAGTGGCAAACAACATCATAATCCATTCTAAACATCTATCGATAACCAGCAAAGCAGCTCATTGGCGACGTCGACAGTGGAGTGGACGCTAAACTCCAGACTCTCGAACATAGACGCAACGACATTTTGGAGTAGGTTTGATTGATCTACCCATCTCCAATCTCTTACTAGAAAACAAGATGAGATGTGGTAACCCGAGGCGGTAACTGTACGTGGTCGATTTTAATTTATTATGAAAATGGCCGAAGCATGGAACGCTGTCAGCATTTTGGTTTTCCGACAGAGATAATCTGAGAGTGAGTACAGAGTGAATAAGTTTCATCTAGGCAAGCATATTCTGGCATTAACCGCGTGATGATAGAGAGACTGGGAACAAATCATTTCTGTGGGTATTATGGGGGTGATAACGCTATTTCAACACCCTGCCCAGGGAAACGTTATTATCTGAATAGATCGTCCGTTAACAAGCAAACTAACTGCAACCTGACATTCGAAATCCATGTACATTCATTATTGGCTTTGCTATATGGGTCGTACTTTATCAGACTTGATTCGTACGGGTATATTGAAGCCAAAAATTATTGTACTGGAAATAAGTACTTAGGATTTGCATTATTCCTGCTACGTAGATGTTTTTGGCTTACGAAAACATAAGCATAATCGAGATTCATGGTAAAATTTTTTGATGTTTTGTTTAGCTAACACACAAATTTAACTCCATAAAAGTTATATCGCATACTCGTTCAAAACGAAAACTTACCAAAACATTACAACTCACGTTTTACGATCAGATACTTGTTAAATGACCATTTGCTGTACTATGATTCACCTACGCACGCTATTAGTTGGGTCAGTTAAATGTAGCTCTATAACGAACCTAAGTATTATTTCTTCTTCTTCTTATACGGTACGCTCTTGACAGAGCGGTCGTAATCGTTATGCAGTAGTACTGGCAGGGGCAGGTGTGATGCGCCTGACGATGTTTCGCCACCTTTGCCTGCTGGAGGTCATTCTGCTGCACTGGTTCAAGGAAGTATTATTTAGGTACCTATTATTTTTATACTTCTTTTCATCTTTTGCCTTAGACAATATTGTGTACCAAGTCTTCTCGTAGCAAGTGCTACGCATATCAGTTCCATTACAACACGTTGTAACTGTAATAATTATATTCTCAAAATGTTTAACAATCGGTCATATCTAAGAATCGTTTTCAGATTCAGATTCAGATATTTATTGCAGCCATAGAGTACAAGGTTTCATATAATTATACTTTGTAGGTATAATAGGTACATAGCTTGGTATGGACCCCGTCGGGCACAGCAAATTAGAAGAGAGGAGGATAGGTAGATAAAATTATAATAAGAAGAATTTATAAATAGAATGGTCATTATTTTAATAAAATTGAAATTTTTCCTAAGTAAAATGTCTACTTAAATGTCATAAAATTGAAATTAATAATTATTACGATTTTTAAATCAGTGGGTATTATTTATCATTAAGATATTCGTCACTGGAATAATAGGCTTTGTCAGTAAGATACTGCACTTTGAAATAAAGCACTTTGCATACAAACGCAGTTTCTTTATATTTTAAATAGGTAAGTTCTAGAAGTGTTTAATGTTGGTAAAATTTCACACGGTTTTTTTAGTCTAAAATCTATAATTCTGATTTGCCAGTTTTATTACAAAATGCAATATAAAGTGCAGTATAACAAAAATACGTGTTGATACTTAAATTCTTAGTTGTAATTTTATATTGTTTTGTTAGTTGGTATAAATAACAATAACCTGTTTATAATAGTTCCTTAAGGGCATGTTTCAGAATGTTCGAGTATGTTCCGGTTTTACTACCCAGAACATATTTAATAAATAAAACATTATCTTTGCGTTTCACAGTCATCGATTTAGCCTATCCATCGGTTAAAGCTTGAAACGCGCTGCATGTTAACTGTCATTTTTATCATTCAGTTATTTTATGTGTTACATAGCAACCTGAAACTGTATTAGGATATTCTGAAACGGACCCTTACTCTTCTAGGATATAATACCGTGATTTTATTTAGAATATATTTATTCATTTTATATGATCTGGGTGCTCTAACTTACAGATATTCTTGAATATATTATTTTTTTATAACAAATGCCTTAGTTAAATGTAATAAGCAACTAAACCAATTTTTTTATTGATACGGTTTGGTAACACTTCCGAGTGTCTACAAAGATCTTCATTATATTTACATATTATTTATACCAAATTAACGTTTCTAATCGAATTATATATAGTGTAATTTCTATTATTCGAATTTAATAGACATTTATTCATAACAAATAAAATTAAGGTAATATTTCATCGCACGCATTGTCGTTGTAGTATATGACACATATATAGTCGATATAGCTATGAAGTTAGTATTAAGATATTATAGACATTCATGTAGCCATCAATAGCAATACACGTTCTATTTAAATATAGTATTTTATGTGTACTCCATAACCAATAATTGTCATCATCTATCCAAGACAAACCTAAAGTACCACTAGGAACCTCAACATTAACTACATCGTGTCAATTTTATCAAAGAACAGGCTAAAAGGAGTTTTCATAATCTACCAACATTATTTAAAACCACAGTCTATTTCACCTAAATTCTCTAAAACCTCCCAGCAATATAGCTTATTGTTGTTAATCTGAGTTAGGAAGTTGTAGTGCCTTCAAATGACTTCATTTGTTTCGGTTTTACCTTTTTAAGTATGCACGGCTTTGTGTTTAGTTGTCGAAAGTAAACTATTCCTTAAATCACATTTGTTGATGTATTTTATAAAGCGCAAATGCATAATTATATGATCTCCATTATAATTATAATAAATTATATAAAAATACAATAAACGAAGTATTTATTTTCTGTAAGTGGTTTAAGATTTTCAATATTTTATTTGCTTTATATTGTAAATCTAAAAAGTAACTATGGGTACCTAACACTTTAGTCTCCTTGTACCATAAAAAGTAAAAGCCACATTTTGCCTAACATTAGTCTTCATTTTAAGTAATAAAGTGAAGTAATACTAAAAAGCTCTTAACGGCTAGGTTTTTTAAGAGAATTCAGCTCTTTAGTACAAACAAAAACGAATTGTTAGTTTATCTTGCATATTATACGTCTACAAACGATTATTGTGTACTAATCTGGACCAGACCTATTTACAGACTCTTAGTGTTAGTTAGAAAGTTATTTATCATTAAATAACCACATTAATCCACCAGAAGCCAGTCCTCTGCGGTAATTGCGGACTCTTTCCAAATAAGTGACGAAGTTAGCTTTATGGCTAAGTTAAGTGAGAAAGTTTGCCGAGCGGAGGCGCCGCCGCGGCTTTGACGCCGCGCCGCCGCGCGCCTCGCCGTATCGCTCGCCACATCCATCTCGTCCCTCAGTACAATGTTACTTCATCTTTAAACACGGAAAGCGGGCAACTATAAAGACCCATCGTGAACTTTCAACAATGGACAGCTTTTACGCCCCAACCCCTAAACTCTTCACGTGCCATTATCAGAAAATCCGGTCTAATAAAAAAGACATTACGAGCTCGAGCTACGTTGTTACATAGTCAGGTACAAAGAAAAAGTTAGCGAAAGAAAGAAAGGTGAGCTCATTCGGCCCTTACGGCAGTGGTGAAACTCATTTGTCGGTTATCTCATTAGATATCCTTGACATCGGCAATGTCGTACCGAATTTAATTTGTGTAGGATTGTGTGTAGGCAATTGTTAATTTTGGAAATATTCTTGTTGGCTGCCTCGGTGACTTTAGCTTTTCTTCCAAAGAATTGGATGATTTTAATTTAACTTTTTAAGGGTTACCGTTATATATAAGATACCGTACGTGAAATCGCGATCCTATTACTAAAACTACATTGGAAGTACTACCGTCAGTCTTTTGTAGTATATCCATATTCATTGAAATTTTCACATTAATATGTATTGTTATAGCGGATTGCCCAAGTAAGAAGAACAAAAACGTATAAAGTAACAAATTAAGTGTTTTCCTATACAAAACAATTTGGTATTACATGCTAGCGTTAACATCGGTGTTATTTAAATGTAAACGTATATAGTAAACAAAAATAAAATAAAATAAGTTAGTAAACCTCGGTCACGCCCAGAGTTCAACACGCACATGGCCAGTTTGTATCATTATGTTTATATACGTCTACAATACCGCTTGGAGTCTCCTTCACCTTGATACCGGTATGTTTAATCAACATCTCAAAGTTGAGATCGATCTTAACTGACGTCTGTCACAACTGCATTATATGGTCTATCTCAATCTTAAGATGCATCTATTAACACGAGCCTCAAATCCCCAGTAATCAATACGCAGAAAAGAACAAACTGAAAGTAAACAACTTTGAATCCAAATATTTTTCAATTCATCATCACCCTTTCCACATGAGTACGTTCGGGACTGTATGTTTTCTCTAACAACACTAAAGGCGACACAAGAATATATTGTAAAAATATGTTTTCTGTTACCAGACATTAATATGTAGACCAAACATGAATATACTGTAGTAATTTTTCTGTTTGATTTAATGTCCGGCCGTCTGCCTAACTCTAATTTCGCTGAGAAAGCCTCTATGGTAGTAGGTATACCCGTTACCTATAGAGGGCGTTAGAATGTAAAGACAACGTATTGTTTTCCGGCACATTTTAGGACATTAAACAGCAAGATTGTATGGAATAGTCCATTCAAATACGGCATCCAGGGACTGTATCTGCACTTCATAAAATAATGTGTAAATAATTAAAATGTCAACGCGGGCGTCCCGAGCTCTTCTTGAAAAAGACCACCGAATGTGGTTGAAACTGTAGTCGGAGCTATCTGACTGATTCACGTGAGTTATCCCGTATTATTTACTAAAATTAAAAAATGATTATAATTTATATACGTGGAGTATTAGACAATCAAGCTCCTTTACAATAGATGTTAATCTAACAAAATTACAACGAGATGAAAAATTATAGTCATGTGTGGGATTCAAACCCGCACCTTGGGTTTGCTCTAACCGCTAAGCCAACATGGCATATGACGTATAACAGTAATATATCCTTTCATTCTTAATCACCGTATGTGGAATGTGGATTGAGCGAAATGTTCATAGTTTAAGATGAAAACAGTAAATCTTACAGTCTTCGTTTTCCTTTGATAAAAAAGCGCCTGATAAAATCTTAATAGTATGAGAGGAACTACGATAGCTCTTTCTTTTTTCTTACAACGTTTTGTGCAATGCGTATATTTTGTACGACCTATTATGGATTTCCTGGACTATCGTATTAAGGGCGCCATATCGTATAATAACAAACAAGTACTTATTTCAGTAGAAGGTCTGTCTACAATATAGGTATCGACAACATAGATTTACGGAACACGCTGTTCCCATTAGGTTTTAAGAGCAACGTATGAAGAAAAGTGTATTGTGAAATAAATTGGTGCAGAATAATTTGATTAAATAAAAGGCAGTTAAATATAATCATCAAAAATAAACAATTTTTTTTGCATTTTTGCTAGTCATAACACGAATCATTGCAGGTGATAAATTAGTATTAATTTGTTCTCGTAATAAAATAATTATTGCGTTGTATTTCGGCAATTATTTTTGTTAATAACACATATGTACAAATATTTATTACTCGAATGCCCAAAAAAGTATTATGTTTCCAGGGTTCATGTATGTATGTTTGTGAGTTTCTTTATTCCACCATACCTTCTCAACGGCTTCACCGATTTTAATGTAAGAAATATCGTTAGATTCGTCTTGATAGCACAAGTTACGCTGCGACATCAATAATTTAAATAAAAATCAAGCCGGATTTTAACCGTATTTAAGACGCCATATTTCGAGATTTTTTTTCTTCGGAACCCAAAAAAAACCCCTTTCAAAATGAAGGGCTTTAAAAAACGATTCCATAAATTTATATACAACTTGCAGTTTTTATTTCAATGGAAGGACACATTTAACATATATAATATTTTAACCTTTTTTTTTTCTTTCCGTGCGCGGCTCCGCCCGCGCGTTTGTCGGTTATCGCGCAAAAACATTGACCTCTTTTTGCGCAGTTGGATAAAAACTATCCTATGTTTTTTCCCGGGTCTCAAACTATTTCCATACCAAAATTCATTCAAATCGGTCCGGTAGTTTTAGCGTGAAAGCGTAACAGACAGACAGACAGAGTTACTTTCGCATTTATAATATTAGTACTGATGGTCTTATGTGGCTTTGATTGTTAGGGTCTATATCTATCTGTATTAAAAGCAATTAAAATTTTCACTTTAATTTTATCACCTGTTAATGAGCGTAATGGCTCTGTTGTTGTTGTTATGGACACTGATACAATCTCACTTCAGTGAAAACTTTTAAACGGTTATATAAATTTATTATATGTGTACTTATTATCTATAAGTAAGCTGTTTGTTTTCCAAGTAAAATAATATAAATAAATAATTTGCAGTCTATTGGTTTTTTACTTTTTTAATTAATATATACTTTTCTACATCTATACTAATATTATGGCCGTGTTTTATACGATAGGAGGGTATAATAAGGTACAGAACTTATATTCTTCAGACGGGAAGAGTATTGTTCATTAATTGGATCCATATTAATTAAGTACTTTATTTTCTCAGATATTACACTTTCCAGACTAGTTTCATATTACAAGCAAAAACACAACACTGAGCATTCCCAAATCCCAAGCGCTTCCATATCCGCTTTGATAAGGCGGCCGTACCAGCGCGATAGAAGATTTTCGTTGCGCGTCAAGTACTTACGAGTACGAGAGGCCATCGAAATTAGACGACAACCTAATTTTAATCCGGATCGTGGGTCATTCCGCCGTCTTGGATATCAGTCCTCAATATTTGTGATACGGCATCGGGATTGTGGAACCGCGAAGAGGACAGTACTAGTGTAGTGTGGCAACAGTCCTATGCCTATCAAAACGACACAGACAATCACAGTGATAGTCACAGATGTGACAATCCGGAGGGAGGAATTCTGACTTTGACAGCTACGGTGGAACCGTCTCAACGCCAATTCCATGCTGAGGCCCCCGCTCGAAGTTGTGCACAATTGTGACTCCCAGACGAAGAACTTCAAATAAGTTCGAAACTGGTGGGAGAAATATCCGATAAATATTAAGCGAGTCCTATCCGGTTACTAAATAATAATCATGGACAAAACTCGCGACAGTTTTTTAGCTCAAATGACACTGACCTGTATTTCGTCTCGATCCTAATTTGTTTCATCCCGAGGGCGGAGCTTTTCTCACGTATCCGATGTTTTCACTAATGGGTCGTGTGCCGCAAGTCTCCCTGAAAGGTAGACATTCCCTGCTCACCGACACCTGCGGGCACGATAAACCTACAACATAGAGTAGGTCAACTAATTATGTATTTGGAAATAACTATTTGTGTAACACAACAAGTGAAAATAATCAAATATAGACTACTGAGCTATCAGAAAGGGATTATTGCATTAGACCTAAAAAAAGTAAGTATTTTGTGTGGAACATACAAGTTTTGGAATCACTTCTCAAAGAAAAGGAGTACAAAACAATGGTGAGACTTTAAAAAACCATTATTACTAACACTAAGTACGCTTGCGACAGTGACAAAATAAAATGAAAAACATTATACGTAATATTGTATTTCATACTATTATCATTATTATCGAATCAATATGCGAGACAGTATCAATTTAAGTTTCTTTTCTAACGTTACCCATTTTTTTCTTCAGTCCGATGACGTCAATAACGTTCGCGTGCTATAAATTTAACTGGAGCATATCGGTAGATTAACCCTACTTTACGACACCTGTCGATAAATATCCCTACACAAAGAACCACCTAGGTTAGTATGGTTGAGTTGAGAAAAAAATCAAAGATATAGATAAAATACTAGCAAAGATATAGATACTAAACTCAACATTTTAAAAAAATCCTGCCTGATTCATTGTTCGTGAACAAGCTTCATCTCAAATTTCTTCAATAGATCAAAATGATTAGTGAAGCATTGTGACGTTCCATTTGGTGACGATCAATAATCGTATGTCTTTTCTTTTTACATCCATTTTGGATATGAAAAGTTTATATCAGTAATATTGACTCTTTGATTTTTGGTATTGATGAGTCAGTAACTTTCAAAGGTTAACATTCCTCATTTAATATCTGAGATGCATAAGGAGGTATGCAATAAACGTCATTAAACAATCATAAAACCCGCATGTATATTCCAGGAGAGGACAACAAAGTATTTGAAAACTCTAAACCTTTCACGTGATATATTTTGATCCCATATAATAGGAGGCGAGCGGAAGTCTCGCAGCATTATTGACCTTAGGATTTATTTATGTGATGACTGAGTCTTAAACAGGCGGTACTTGCCATCCATCTTTACTGAAATTTTGGTAGGTACTCTTAAATTTCAATAGCCTCGCTTAATATTCTTGGCATGAACCGGGTCTCTCGGGCGAGCATTATCGAATCGAATGTACTTAGTGGTTGAGTTTGTCTGAACCATGTCCATATTACTGCAAACTTGGTCCAGCGCCTGTTCTTCGTGCCTTTTTAGCGAAACAAAATACATTTGCGCTTACCCAAATTGTCGAAAAGGTCGCTGGTAATTCGAGTATACGGCCAAACTATCTGATATTGAACAACATTTTGCAGCCACAATAATATGAAAGAACTTTATGAATTGCTAAATCTTTCACGATTGAAATATTATGTACAATCACCAGGTGATACGTATCTTTGGCAAGAACTCATTTAGAATAAGCAGTGAGGTTTGATGACCACAATGTGTAATGAATGTAATCACTGGGAGTCGACAGTGCAAGCCTCATGGAGCTTAGAGGTCAGTTGTAAATTTGACGTATTTTAAAGCTCATGGCCTACATATCACTATAATAAAGTTTTTTTTTTTTTTTTATTGCTGATAGGTCAGCCTTTGACCACAATCTCACCTGATGGTAAGTGATGATGTGGTCGAAGGTGATAGCAGGCTTAACCTAGAATTACTGGCTCTCAAGGACAGCTGCCGGAACACACCGTTAGGTGCTTGGCGACAGATTTTCAACTTGAGGGTGGTCGCTGACCAGGCGGGCATTCACAAAATGCCCTTCCACCATGCATACCAACAACCTTGTTTATTTAAAGTAGGTAACTACGTATCAAATAATATAAGTACTTAGTTATATCTATTAAGTTATTTCAACAATCTAGATTTTGTATAGATACCCCTTACTGCCATACTGTGTTACTGCTAACTGAGTGTTTGGCGACAAATGTGAGCCTTTTACAACATAATTATGTTAGGAGCTACGCCTCGCATATTAGCGTTTATTATGATTACAGAGAGTGCCACAAACTTTACCATTTTATTTTAATTAACAAAGGTGAGACATTGAACGTAGAATCTATATATAAGTTGTATTTTATCATGAATACTTATAGTAAGATATACGAGTACACTAAGGTAAAGCAAATAAGTATACATTGTAACAATTTTCATCATATCGATAGTCCGGTCGACTTACTTGCTCAAAAAGAAAAATTGTATATTGATTAGATATGTTAGGGAACGCTCGACGGGGTTATAAAGGCCTGCGGCGCGGCTCGTTGTGTACTGGCCTTCGTCTTTCATCCATCATCTTTTATACCCTTACAATATGTTTTAAAATGTCCGTTCTTTGAAATGTTCAGCCAACGATATAACTACATATATCTGTACGAATTTCTCAAATAATATTCTCGGAAGTTTTACTAATTTTGTTGTTATTTTTTATATTTGACATGTATTTTTTTTAAATACAAGGGTGGAACTTGCTAATAACTCATCTTTCGATTTTGCTATTAAGTACTTTATATTTACTAATGAATTTACGTAACAGTACAAACGAATTATTCTTAGGTTTTATATAACTTGGTTTTATAACTATTGTACCTATATTAGGACTAATATTATAAATGCGAAAGTAACTCTGTCTGTCTGTCTGTTACGCTTTCACGCCAAATCTACTGGACCGATTTGAATGAAATTTGGTATGGAAATAATTTGAGACCCGGGAAAAAACAAAGGATAGTTTTTATCCAACTGCGCAAGAAGAGGTTAATGTTTTTGTGCGATAACCGACATACGCGCGGGCGGAGCCGCGCCCGGAAAGCTAGTGATCATATAATTCGGAACTATATTGAAATAACGCACTGTGAGTGGTAAACTTACAAAGGTCTTTATAGTTTGTCAATAGACTTCACATATACACTTGTCACCTACCTACCTAAGATTGGTAGTGAGGAGCATAAGAGAAACAAGAAGAGAATAGAATTAGAAGTATATTGGTCAGAAAAGTGAATCTCAGACAGGTGTGGCAATAGCGAGCTTCCTTGTTCGAGGAATTATCTCTGGTTCCGCTAGCAATCAGTGAATGCTCAGTAGCAGCAGCTCCAACCCCGCCGCGCCGGTAGGCTGTCCCAGCTAGGTGCTGTAGAGACTTGAGAGTTTGGCAGCGGTCGGTGCAGGAGTTCAGGGGGCGGCCGGAGTCAGGATCAGCCTCGTCAGGAGGTCAGCCTCGTTGGTACTGGGAGCCTAGTACGGTACCCTGGTACTGGAACCCTGGAAGGCATGTGCTCCGGTCAGAATAGCTCCAGTAAAATGTTGAGCTGGTGGGTCCACTGTTCCTCTGCTACTGAGCATGGCTAGGAACACGCAGAGGCCTCAAGGATGCCTGAAGAGCGTAGATATAATTGTGTGGTTGTGAAGCAACCAGAAACACAGAAAAACACAGATAAATACAGATAGGTTCAACAAGATGTTTACGCTTATAGCTAGAAGAGCTATTAGCAAGGTTAGAACACATGGGAATACAGTAAATAGCAGTGAGAGTACATACCAAGAATAATTTACACAAGTTAGAGAGGTTAGTTTTGTGGTATTAGGTCAAACACATATTCACTCACCCGTTAAATGGGGTTTCTTAATTCTTAAATTATGATTCCAATTATGAAGAACTGGTTATAAATCAAAGTCTGAGTTCAACAATTTCTAATGATGCTCAAATTCAGTTGTCGATCTTCTTGTGGCTTGGGGCGAAGTGAGTCGAATTTGCCGTTTCGGCGCCTAGCCACTAAATCCCGGAAGTTTGAAGCTAAATCTATTACCATATTTGGTAATGAAAGCGGTCACTAAACCGTTGAGATTAAATAGCCCAATGGCTCACGTATATTCTGTTATTTTCAAAATTACAACGTGCTTCTAATCGGAAGCTATATAAAAAAGTACTCTGTGATCGGAAGTAAGAACTATCACCGTGGCCATATTGACATTTGACATTCAAATGACAAGACAGTCCTGTCAGATACTATTTTTGGACCTATAGTTTTTTTATTGTTATTTAGTCCTATTAATAATCGTTATTTATTTTAAGATTTAATTATTATTTAGTTAGCCAGATATATTATGAAAATATTATATCTCATATGTCGACATCTACATTCCCAGATTTGGTTTAAGAGTAGGCGACCTCTCTCGGATCATTGGTGTACTACTTCAGCGAGCAATGCATGCACAATGGTAGTGAGATCCATTTGAGAACGGATAGATATTTCTATTCTGCAGCCTAATGGTAGATAAATGGGTAGTATTACCTTAACTTTAAGTTAATTAATATTTGTTCACCGTTCAGGAAGGTGACATATCCCCCTTCGACGAGAAGAATTTTTTGTTTTACTAGAAACAAAAAATTCACTAGCCTCAAGCAGATCTAAGAAAAATACCTCACCTAAGACATTACTTGAGTTACATATATACACTATAGAAGCCCCAGCATATGATCTTAAGTATGAACATTGTCTAGTTGCCATAGCGATGTGCATATACATATATAAGATCTCCTTAGAATTCCCCCCCCATCGTTTGGATTCAGACATCCCAAGAAACGATTATTGACAGCAATATTGAGAGGAATGGAACTTGTAGGGCTGTAGAAGTTAACTTCTAAGAACAGCCTAGCTACATTATAGGTATAAAGAACACACTAGAACAATAGTTAATTTAAGTACTTATAGTAAGCATTCATGGAATTAATTTTCTTAATATAGGTTCCATGATTGCCTAAGTTTACATGTAAACATTAAGTGGTGGAGGTTTAGTCTTATCACATTCTTCAAGAAAGGAGGTCAAGGCGTAAAATTTGCTCACTAGAAGCTTCCGAGTACTTTTAGTATTTGTACTGATCTTAGAAAGACAAGTGATTTTCTAAGATCAGTACAAATACTAAAAGTACTCGGAAGCTTCTAGTGAGCATATTTTACGCCTTGACCTCCTTTCTTGAAGAATCTCGCAAAGACACTTGTCTTTCTAAGATCAGTACAAATACTAAAAGTACTCGGAAGCTTCTAGTGAGCAAATTTTACGCTTTGACCTCCTTTCTTGAATAATGTGATAGAAGCACTTATAGTGGTTAAAAGTTGTTGTGAATCTCGTGACATTTAAGTACTTGTTAAATATTGTATTAATCACAGCAAAAAAATAATATTTTATATCGTGTTTACTACTCGGTATGTCATTTTATTATGTAGTTAAATATTTTTGGAATCGGGCGATTCACGTGATAACTAAAGTCAGTCTCAACAATCCAAAAACAAGATCAAAAATTGTTTATACGAGTACATTTTGATTGACTCAATGACGTAAGGATTAAGGGTATATTTTAGACGAACGCCCCCATACAAAACGCAGCTTCAATCTCATTTTAATAATAGCGAATAAAACTCAATGGTTTTTTACCTACGTAATCACTACCCTAATATCTAGGTTTGTGGTGCATCAGATTTTCATAAAATTATACAGTTTTGAAATTACACTAGCTCAAAAACTCGTAATTTTAGATAAAAGAAAGACCCAACTTTAAGCATCTCTTTCAAGAAAAATAAGCATGTTTTTAATTAGCGGCTCGCGCTAGCACGCGCCGTGTATCACCACGCACGAGCCGAGCCTCCAGACGGTGCAGAGCCATGGTGGCCATTTGGAGTTTAATTTTCTATTTGAAACACATAAATATATGTACGTGAATTAAATGATTATGGACTTTATTCAACTACATGGAAAGGAACCGTTTATATGAAATCATAAGGTCGCTGGTAATTCGAGTATACGGCCAAACTATCTGATATTGAACAACATTTTGCAGCCACAATAATATGAAAGAACTTTATGAATTGCTAAATCTTTCACGATTGAAATGTTATGTACAATCACCAGGTGATACGTATCTTTGGCAAGAACTCATTTAGAATAAGCAGTGAGGTTTGATGACCACAATGTGTAATGAATGTAATCACTGGGAGTCGACAGTGCAAGCCTCATGGAGCTTAGAGGTCAGTTGTAAATTTGACGTATTTTAAAGCTCATGGCCTACATATCACTATAATAAAGTTTTTTTTTTTTTATTATTGCTGATAGGTCAGCCTTTGACCACAATCTCACCTGATGGTAAGTGATGATGTGGTCGAAGGTGATAGCAGGCTTAACCTAGAATTACTGGCTCTCAAGGACAGCTGCCGGAACACACCGTTAGGTGCTTGGCGACAGATTTTCAACTTGAGGGTGGTCGCTAACCAGGTGGGCATTCACAAAATGCCCTTCCACCATGCATACCAACAACCTTGTTTATTTAAAGTAGGTAACTACGTATCAAATAATATAAGTACTTAGTTATATCTATTAAGTTATTTCAACAATCTAGCTTTTGTATAGATACCCCTTACTGCCATACTGTGTTACTGCTAACTGAGTGTTTGGCGACAAATGTGAGCCTTTTACAACATAATTATGTTAGGAGCTACACCTCGCATATTAGCGTTTATTATGATTACAGAGAGTGCCACAAACTTTACCATTTTATTTTAATTAACAAAGGTGAGACATTGAACGTAGAATCTATATATAAGTTGTATTTTATCATGAATACTTATAGTAAGATATACGAGTACACTAAGGTAAAGCAAATAAGTATACATTGTAACAATTTTCATCATATCGATAGTCCGGTCGACTTACTTGCTCAAAAAGAAAAATTGTATATTGATTAGATATGTTAGGGAACGCTCGACGGGGTTATAAAGGCCTGCGGCGCGGCTCGTTGTGTACTCACACTCATTCCGACCTGTGCCGCCACGCCGTGCACACCTGTCTACAGCTCCGCCAGTATCTCCCAGTGAGACCGCAATAGTCCCCGCACTATTGCCGTCTCACTCGGGTCATCGTTCCGACGCTAGTTGCAGACCAGTGCCTTGGAATACGCAGTCCTGACGAAGTTTTTGTTTTGTGTGCAGAAGCTGAGCAGCCGCCGAACGCCGAGCAACGCGAGCTACGAGCTCGCCGTGCCGTCGCGCAGAGGCGCTCTAAGACGTCAGGCATTACCACCTACCCAAGTCCCTTGTTTCGGACGAACAACATCATATCGGGCTGGTGGTCTTGTTTTGACCGCACTTTTCGGTGCGCATTTCACCACTTTACTACCCGACACAACATAGTAACAGTCGCGTAACAACACACTTTGTGCTGTTAAGCGACGTCGTTCAGGCGTGGGGTAGCGTCAGCCAAACCCGTCTGAACGATCAAATCCGCCATTTGCTGCGGTCGCAGTGTGACACCCTACGGTGACAACGGCCACTGTTGTTGTTTTGGTTTAACCTTGCACCGTGGCCTTTCCCGCTTCACGGGTCAGCCGAAGCAAGCTGGGCTCCGGGATTACTGGCCTTGGGGTCACCCCTAGTCAACCCCGGAGTAGCGCTTAGGAGCACCCCTCTCCGCCGAGAAAAAAGCTCGGAGAGGGTACACAACTAGGGCACACCCTAGGTACACACTCCCTCTCACACAGTGAGCTCACAAGGTGTGTGAGGGAATTCAAACCCTTGATAGGGCGTCCTGAGTATTCCCCTCAGGATGCAGTCCCGTCCCTCTAACGGTGAGGTGCAGGTCCTTCAGACCTTCGCCCTCCGCCACCCCGATCTGTATGTTGCTCATATGCAACTCCTAGAAGAGAAAGCGAGTGCCCGCCTCACGGACACTCTTATTGCTCCCTCCGGGACTTCAATCCCGGAGGCCAACGTCCCTCCTCTGACCCGGTCCTTCTCAGAGGACAGCCCGCTTTCGCCCGCCCCGGGCCCGGACAATAGACGCACGGTGGCAGCCCCTCCCCGTGAGAGGTCTCGCTCGCGCTCACCGATCGGGAGGCCAGCGAGCACCCGTCCCTCCATCGCCGTTGTCGAGCCCACTTCGGACTCCGAAACGGAGATGGAAGTAGATCCGAGTCGCGCCTTACGCACTGACTCGGACTCCGACAACGACGGCTATACCGTCGTTGACCGCAAACGCAAGCGTGCTCCTAAAGCCGCTAGTTGCGCAACTTCCGCCCCTCCCGCCAAGGCACCCGCTAAGGCCCCCGCCTCCGGCAAGAAGCCGACCCCCGCCCCGCGCCCCGCGTCTCCTCCCTCCGCTCCGGCCACTACTGCCGCGTCCCCTCAGGACGCGAGCGCGCGCCGCGAAAAACCGCCTCCACCCCTGTTCATTCAGGACAAAACCAAATGGGACATGCTGTCCCGTTTAGTTTCGGATCGTGGGATCCATTACACTAATGCCCGCTCCACGCAGCAGGGCATTAAAGTCCAAGTGCCCACCAGTAGCGACCACAGAGCGCTAACAAAGCTCCTCCGTAAAGAGAGCATAAGTTTTCATACTTATGCGCTCGAAGAGGAGAAAGTCCTCCGAGTGGTCATCCGCGGTGTGCCCAAGGAGGTACATACCGATTCGGTATGTGCCGACCTGAAGGCACAAGACTTCCCCGTACATGCAGTTCACCGCATGTACAGCGGGAAGGACCGCAGTCCCTACGATCTAGTACTCGTAGTACTAGATCGTACACCTGAAGGCAAGGCCATTTTTAATTTAAAAAAGGTCTGTGGCCTCTCAGGACTCGATGTCCAAGCCCCATACAAAAATGGGAGTCCCTCGCAGTGCCATAACTGCCAACTATACGGGCACGCCTCCCGTTTCTGCTTCGCTCGCGCTAGGTGCGTTAAGTGCCTAGGCGATCACGCGACAGCAGCGTGCACTCGCACCCGGGATTCACCGGACCCACCCAGCTGTGTTTTATGCGGTGCACAAGGGCATACCGCGAATTACCGTGGTTGCCCTAAAGCACCACGAGTGAACCACAGGGTGGCAAGGCATAGGCCGACCCGTCCCTCTTACGACCGTTACCAACGGGTAAGCCCTAAACTAACGGTAGTACCTGCCTCACAGGTAATACCCGCGCCGCTCCCAGCCCGTAACGCATGGTCTAAACCACCCAGTATGGTTAAGACCGTCGCTACCGCCCGCGCCCAGGCCCGCGCGCCCGCACCCGCGCCCGCACCCGCACCCGCCCGCGCCGCGGCCCCTGCCCGCGCACCGGCCCCGGCTCGCCCCGCGCTCCCGGCACCCGTCGCCAACACCATTCGCGCGCCTCCCCGCGCCGCTTCCCGGCCACAAGCTCCACCTATGCCATTGATGGCTGCCCCTCTTCAAGAGGCAATCAACCTAGTCAGCGATCTGGCTATGTCGGTTGACATCAATGAGGTACAAGAGCTATTCCACAAGATGCAATACGCTCAATCCCCAGCGGAGGTGATCCAATACACATTGGAACACGCGAATTTACTTAGCGCCCTTAAGCGCTTCGTTCCCCAGGCCCCTCCCCAGTACAACCACTATGGGTAGTACAACCGAACGCACGAAACCGTACTCAGTTTCGTTAGCGTCATTTAACGCTGACGGCCTCTTCAGACAACGTGACCTCGTCCACGACTTTTGTTGTACCCACCTTATCGATATCATATGCGTGCAGGAAACCTTTCTAAAACCGGGGAAGGCGAACCCTAGGTTTGCCAATTACAGAACGGTACGTGATGATAGAGTGAACTCCCGTGGGGGAGGCACTCTTATCTATTACAAAAGGTCCCTGCACTGCATTCCCCTACCTACCCCGACTCTTGTTAATATGGAAGCATCTTGTTGCCTCCTAGCTATGACTGGTCATCAACCTATAGTCATAGCATCCTGTTACCAAGCTTGCAAAAAGCCGATCGTCCGAGCTGACTTAGAAGCCCTATTCTCATTAGGAAGCGCCGTCATTCTGATTGGCGACTTCAACAGTAAGCACATCCTATGGAATTGTAACGTCAACAATCCCAGAGGTATTGCACTTGAAAACCTAATCGCAGAACTTAACTTTGACATAATTGCGCCCACTGAGCCCACTCACTACCCTTATATGGAAGACCACCGATCTGACTTGCTTGACATGGCACTATTCAGAGGCGTAACACTCCGGTTACGCTCCATAGAAGTGGTTCACGAGCTTCACTCTGACCACCGACCCATTATACTGCGACTAGGTCCCGACCCAACGACTGACCTCCCCCGCCCCACTAAGACGATAGTGAACTGGAAGCAAGTAGGCGATGCCCTAAAGGCTATCAGTTCACCGGACCTAGACAAGATCCCTGACGACATCCTGACAAAAGATGACGTAACCCTTGCGATCGATTCGTTCACCAATCACCTCTCCACCGTAGTAGGTGCATCCGCAAAGGAGGTCATAGTGCCGGACGACCGGCGCCTTGTCATTCCAGCGGATGTGAGACGATTGGTGACGGAGAGTAAAGCAGTGACCCGACATTACGACTCTTACCCCAGTAAAGAGAACGAAACTAAGAAACGCCACTTTGAACGCATGGTTCAAAGTCGCATGTCTGAGTTGCGTGATCAACAATGGGGCGATAAACTTTCAAACCTCGTGCCAAGCCACCATGCTTACTGGGACTTGGCGCGAGGCTTGAAAGGAAGTAACCATAACGACATGCCTCCCTTATACAGACCAGTCCCACTAGTCCCAGCGTTCTTTGACGACTGATAGCCTAGAGGCTCAGTGTTCCCCTAACGTAGATCACGTTGACCAAGCTCACCTCGATTCGGTGGATGCTGAAGTCGAACGTAAAAGCTCTGTGGTCACCTCTGAACTCCCACCAATCACCTTAGCGACTTACGCTGAGGTGGAGAGACTGATCAAGGCCCTCCGACCGCGCAAATCCCCCGGTGCCGATGGCATCTCCAACAGGGTTCTTAAAACCCTCTCTCCTCCTCTCATCCATCTCTTAGTCAGCATCTTCAATGCTGCTATGAGCCACTGCTTATTCCCAGACACCTGGAAATGTGCAAATGTCATTGGCATTCACAAACCAGGCAAAAGCTCATCTGACCCCACCAGTTACCGCCCCATCAGCCTCCTCAGTGCCTTAGGCAAACTTTACGAGCGGTTACTTGCAAACCGTCTCCAGTCCCATGCTAAGGAACACCACCTTATCCCAGATGAGCAGTTTGGCTTCAGACCCGGACACTCATGCGTCCAACAGGTGCACCGCCTCACGGAGCACATCATTGAGGGCTTCAATAAGTACCCCAAACCCCAGACTACGCTAGCAGTCTTCCTCGACGTAGCGAAAGCTTTTGACAAAGTCTGGCACAACGGCTTGATCTACAAGCTATACCAATTTGGCGTGCCAGAACGTCTTGTGCTCATCCTACAAGACTTCCTTAAAGCCAGAAGCTTTCGCTATCGCGTGGAAGGCACCCTCTCCTCCCCCCACCCAGTCAGAGCCGGAGTCCCTCAGGGCTCCGTGCTATCACCTATTCTCTTTGCACTGTATACCAGTGACATCCCACGCTCTCAGCCCAAAGTATTCCTAGCCCAATATGCGGATGATACCGCCATTTACACCACTGGGTGGCATATCAACAGACAGTCCTATTTCGTCATGCAACGGGCCATCACCGAGATCGGTGACTGGTTCCGAAAATGGCGCATCGCGGTCAACCCAGCTAAAAGCACAGCTATGTGCTTTACTGAGAAGACACGCTCCCCTTACCCGAAACCGCTTATTTTGTTCGACGAACCCATTCCCTGGGTTCCTAGAACAAAATACCTCGGAGTCACCCTTGATCGTCATCTCACCTTTAACGATCACATAACAACCGTCCGTAACAGAGCGGCCTTCATAATGGGTCGCCTTGGTCCCCTACTTCGCAAAGAGAGTAAAATGTCTCTTAGTAATAAGAAGACACTTTACACTGCCTGCATCCGCCCCATCATGACTTACGCATCAGTAGTGTTTAGTCATGCTAGTGAGGCCCACCTTCATAAACTTCAAGTCATCCAAAACCGTTTTCTTCGTAATGCAACCGGCGCCCCGTGGTATATCCGGAACACCGAGTTGCATTGCGACTTAAACCTTCCCTCTCTAGCGCAGTTCAATAAGGACTGCGCCCGCCGATACTTTGATCGAGCGCCCCACCACCCGAACCCATTGGTTGTCCAGGCATCGAACTACTCGACTGCCTCTTCTATCCCATTTTTCAAACCCCCCCGTCGCCGACCACGGCAGGTATTAGACGACCCGGATGACCCCATCGCAGCCATTACGTTGGCAGCTTTAGCGTTATCCGCAAGTCGTCGAGGTAAAATCCCCAGGTGTGAGGTAATCAGAGGTCACACAATCAAACACCGAGCTCGCCGGCGAGCTCGAGGCAAAAACAAGGTCACGATAAATTGCTCTCCAAATAGTCAAAGAGTATTATTCAGTAGGGCCCAATTGTGCAACACTGCAGTTGCACAGAGGCATTTTGCTCCGATCCCCCCCATGTCTCTCGACAGCGAGACAAGCCGAGGTCCGAACCACAGTGGTGCCCTTGAGCTCGCTGTCAACCCCTCCTATAGTAGCGGTACGTTTTCGGCGTCCGCAGGAGACGGAGGTAGAAAGCGCTTTTCGCCTTCTACGCCCGTCTCGGGAGAAGTGCCTTCGGCACTTCTCCCTCCCGGGCTATTGTAGGGCCAGGCCCTCGCCCAAAACCCGGTGGAGCTGGACGACCGCACAGGCGGTAGCCAGCATCTATGTCCTCCCTAAACTAACTAACTCGTTGTGTACTGGCCTTCGTCCTTCATCCATCATCTTTTATACCCTTACAATATGTTTTAAAATGTCCGTTCTTTGAAATGTTCAGCCAACGATATAACTACATATATCTGTACGAATTTCTCAAATAATATTCTCGGAAGTTTTACTAATTTTGTTGTTATTTTTTATATTTGACATGTATTTTTTTTAAATACAAGGGTGGAACTTGCTAATAACTCATCTTTCGATTTTGCTATTAAGTACTTTATATTTACTAATGAATTTACGTAACAGTACAAACGAATTATTCTTAGGTTTTATATAACTTGGTTTTATAACTAGTGTACCTATATTAGGACTAATATTATAAATGCGAAAGTAACTCTGTCTGTCTGTCTGTTACGCTTTCACGCCAAATCTACTGGACCGATTTGAATTAAATTTGGTATGGAAATAATTTGAGACCCGGGAAAAAACAAAGGATAGTTTTTATCCAACTGCGCAAGAAGAGGTTAATGTTTTTGTGCGATAACCGACATACGCGCGGGCGGAGCCGCGCCCGGAAAGCTAGTGATCATATAATTCGGAACTATATTGAAATAACGCACTGTGAGTGGTAAACTTACAAAGGTCTTTATAGTTTGTCAATAGACTTCACATATACACTTGTCACCTACCTACCTAAGATTGGTAGTGAGGAGCATAAGAGAAACAAGAAGAGAATAGAATTAGAAGTATATTGGTCAGAAAAGTGAATCTCAGACAGGTGTGGCAATAGCGAGCTTCCTTGTTCGAGGAATTATCTCTGGTTCCGCTAGCAATCAGTGAATGCTCAGTAGCAGCAGCTCCAACCCCGCCGCGCCGGTAGGCTGTCCCAGCTAGGTGCTGTAGAGACTTGAGAGTTTGGCAGCGGTCGGTGCAGGAGTTCAGGGGGCGGCCGGAGTCAGGATCAGCCTCGTCAGGAGGTCAGCCTCGTTGGTACTGGGAGCCTAGTACGGTACCCTGGTACTGGAACCCTGGAAGGCATGTGCTCCGGTCAGAATAGCTCCAGTAAAATGTTGAGCTGGTGGGTCCACTGTTCCTCTGCTACTGAGCATGGCTAGGAACACGCAGAGGCCTCAAGGATGCCTGAAGAGCGTAGATATAATTGTGTGGTTGTGAAGCAACCAGAAACACAGAAAAACACAGATAAATACAGATAGGTTCAACAAGATGTTTACGCTTATAGCTAGAAGAGCTATTAGCAAGGTTAGAACACATGGGAATACAGTAAATAGCAGTGAGAGTACATACCAAGAATAATTTACACAAGTTAGAGAGGTTAGTTTTGTGGTATTAGGTCAAACACATATTCACTCACCCGTTAAATGGGGTTTCTTAATTCTTAAATTATGATTCCAATTATGAAGAACTGGTTATAAATCAAAGTCTGAGTTCAACAATTTCTAATGATGCTCAAATTCAGTTGTCGATCTTCTTGTGGCTTGGGGCGAAGTGAGTCGAATTTGCCGTTTCGGCGCCTAGCCACTAAATCCCGGAAGTTTGAAGCTAAATCTATTACCATATTTGGTAATGAAAGCGGTCACTAAACCGTTGAGATTAAATAGCCCAATGGCTCACGTATATTCTGTTATTTTCAAAATTACAACGTGCTTCTAATCGGAAGCTATATAAAAAAGTACTCTGTGATCGGAAGTAAGAACTATCACCGTGGCCATATTGACATTTGACATTCAAATGACAAGACAGTCCTGTCAGATACTATTTTTGGACCTATAGTTTTTTTATTGTTATTTAGTCCTATTAATAATCGATATTTATTTTAAGATTTAATTATTATTTAGTTAGCCAGATATATTATGAAAATATTATATCTCATATGTCGACATCTACATTCCCAGATTTGGTTTAAGAGTAGGCGACCTCTCTCGGATCATTGGTGTACTACTTCAGCGAGCAATGCATGCACAATGGTAGTGAGATCCATTTGAGAACGGATAGATATTTCTATTCTGCAGCCTAATGGTAGATAAATGGGTAGTATTACCTTAACTTTAAGTTAATTAATATTTGTTCACCGTTCAGGAAGGTGACATATCCCCCTTCGACGAGAAGAATTTTTTGTTTTACTAGAAACAAAAAATTCACTAGCCTCAAGCAGATCTAAGAAAAATACCTCACCTAAGACATTACTTGAGTTACATATATACACTATAGAAGCCCCAGCATATGATCTTAAGTATGAACATTGTCTAGTTGCCATAGCGATGTGCATATACATATATAAGATCTCCTTAGAATTCCCCCCCCATCGTTTGGATTCAGACATCCCAAGAAACGATTATTGACAGCAATATTGAGAGGAATGGAACTTGTAGGGCTGTAGAAGTTAACTTCTAAGAACAGCCTAGCTACATTATAGGTATAAAGAACACACTAGAACAATAGTTAATTTAAGTACTTATAGTAAGCATTCATGGAATTAATTTTCTTAATATAGGTTCCATGATTGCCTAAGTTTACATGTAAACATTAAGTGGTGGAGGTTTAGTCTTATCACATTCTTCAAGAAAGGAGGTCAAGGCGTAAAATTTGCTCACTAGAAGCTTCCGAGTACTTTTAGTATTTGTACTGATCTTAGAAAGACAAGTGATTTTCTAAGATCAGTACAAATACTAAAAGTACTCGGAAGCTTCTAGTGAGCATATTTTACGCCTTGACCTCCTTTCTTGAAGAATCTCGCAAAGACACTTGTCTTTCTAAGATCAGTACAAATACTAAAAGTACTCGGAAGCTTCTAGTGAGCAAATTTTACGCTTTGACCTCCTTTCTTGAATAATGTGATAGAAGCACTTATAGTGGTTAAAAGTTGTTGTGAATCTCGTGACATTTAAGTACTTGTTAAATATTGTATTAATCACAGCAAAAAAATAATATTTTATATCGTGTTTACTACTCGGTATGTCATTTTATTATGTAGTTAAATATTTTTGGAATCGGGCGATTCACGTGATAACTAAAGTCAGTCTCAACAATCCAAAAACAAGATCAAAAATTGTTTATACGAGTACATTTTGATTGACTCAATGACGTAAGGATTAAGGGTATATTTTAGACGAACGCCCCCATACAAAACGCAGCTTCAATCTCATTTTAATAATAGCGAATAAAACTCAATGGTTTTTTACCTACGTAATCACTACCCTAATATCTAGGTTTGTGGTGCATCAGATTTTCATAAAATTATACAGTTTTGAAATTACACTAGCTCAAAAACTCGTAATTTTAGATAAAAGAAAGACCCAACTTTAAGCATCTCTTTCAAGAAAAATAAGCATGTTTTTAATTAGCGGCTCGCGCTAGCACGCGCCGTGTATCACCACGCACGAGCCGAGCCTCCAGACGGTGCAGAGCCATGGTGGCCATTTGGAGTTTAATTTTCTATTTGAAACACATAAATATATGTACGTGAATTAAATGATTATGGACTTTATTCAACTACATGGAAAGGAACCGTTTATATGAAATCATAAAGACGCAAGTCACAAAAACCGCATCCGCGGGCGGCGCGGGCGGATGGCGCGGTCTGCGCTATCACGCGTCGTTTTTCACCACAGGCACAGGCTCGTGTCCGCGCTAAGACGAGCCGAGCCTACACGGACCGCGCCGGCGATCCGTCGCATCGTCCGTGGAGGCTCGGCTCGCGCTAGCCCGCGCCGTTTATCACCACCTTAAGTTAGAACAACTTATTTTTTTTTTTAAGCAATCTAAAAACCAATCTAGATTCTTTACTGGGTCATTCTTTAGGACAGGTTTTTCAAGCGGCTTTACTTAAAAATAATAGAAATCCAGAAGTCAGCAAGCCATATTTTTTTTGCGAATACCTTAAATCCTCTTTTAATTGGTTTACTGATTATTATTCAATTATCTTTATAATTAAATATCTACAAAAAATAAAATACCCCCATTCTTTGATTTTCGTGGAGTGTCCCAAGCCCCGAACTGGTCACTTAGTAATTTATATATTTTAAACTAAACGCTACATGCTTACCAAAAAAAAACCTGTAAGTCTTAAGAAGTTAACAATGCTGTAAAAAAATAGACAATAGTTCTAAAAGAACTACATTTCGTACAAAAAAATTAAATGTAACTGTCCTGAGGTTCTTGCTGATTTGCGTGGATTATTATAATTTCGATTGCACATCTCTAAATACGTGGCCCCATGATGCACCATCCTAACTCAAGTTAGAATTGGTTGCGCTCCAACACGGCCGGGAGAGTGGTTGAGTGATGGTAAGTCGTGTTTTCAAAAAATATATGGTAAGAACTTCGTTGCGTGGGTTTGGTTTCTCAAAACTTTGATTTGCGTGGTACAATTATCTCCAGTGTCTGTGAATTTATTTATTTAATAAAATATTGTGCCGAACAAATATAAGGTAACGTAACGTATAATCAAAACACAGTTTATTTGCTTCAAAGGTTTTTGTTTATTTTTAACATAAAGGGTTTATTTTGATTTCCGTGGTCGTGATTTGCGTGGTTTACGTGGTAGTTTTGACCCACGCAGATCATTTTTTGACCATGCAAATGAAATAACTTTGAGTTTTGTACTAGTTATGAATAAAAATATTGTTTTATTATTTTACTTTTTTTTTTAACCGGCGGTATGCCTTTATTAAACAAAATACTATGAACTATATACAACACTACAGCTACTACAATAAAAGCATTTAGACACCTATAAGTCATAGCAGACTCATAGGCAGTCCAAATGCTCCAGCCCACTCCCAGTTGGCAGCGTGCCCAGCATGCTGGCAGCATTGCCCCGTTGAATTGCAATGCTTATTCGTTGAGCCAAATATGTGCCAGCATTTTGATCACGCGTCGCATCGGCCAAGCGCTCAGATAGGTTTTGGAAAATACGATGAGCTCCCGGTCCCCCCGGACCCAACGTCTCTACACCAAACGGCTCAAATATGTAACCCATACCGAGGTTAGCATATTTGCGCCGCTTGAGTTGCTCCGCCGAAGTAGCCGCAGTGCCAGCCCTCACGTTGGTTTCAGAAAGATGTGACGGCGCTAAAGTGTCCACGCACGTAGCGTCCAACACTAAGGGCCGTCCTAACTTCCACGGAACCAGAGTCATGCCGTCAGGTCTTTTACCATCGTCACGCATCAGACCATTCGGTTATGTTATTATTACCATTTTACTTATGCTGATTATAATAAGAGAAAGTGTTATTTTTTTAAATGTGTAATTACGTGTTATATTTTTGTAATTTCTTTAACAAATAATTAATAATGTTGGACTGATTCTACTAAAAACGTTTCTGTCTTAGTAACCTATATTTTGTTGCCTTATACAAAAATAACTTATTTTCAATAGGACGGACCAATAAGTAACTCGTTTGAGATATTTTTGTGGGTTTATTTGTGATTTGCGTGGTCTCCATTTTTTTAACCTCGATTATCTCTGTAAGTAAATCGCTCTTCGAGGTGCCTTTTTTAATAAAAATATTGCTTTTACTTATACTTTAAGATTCTGAAACAAATTTAAAACAAATAATGAATTTTAAAATTGCCACGAAAATCACCAAAGAATGCCTCACTCGAAGAATCACCCTACTAATGTATGGGACGGAACGGATTACGTAGCTCCTTTAAAAGTGGCGGCTTTGAGCTGATTTATTAATAAATATTGGGTCACTTTAGCACTCCACTGGTTTAACTAAAAATAACATTATAAGAGTCCTTGAAGGCTACTCTGATTTTAAAGCCGATTGAATTTTCTAGACTTAAAGGAGGTGACGTCACGTATACAATGATATCAAACAACATATAGTTGAAGTGGTCGGTACTCTGTACTGAATGCACACTCAAAACAGTGTTTTTAATGCTACAAGTTTTTATAAAATAAAATTCATATAAGTATATTGGTTTGCTTTCAACTCTCTAAACCAAACGTGAAATTAAAAATTTTAAAAAATGTTTTTCTATGAATAATTTTTTTATTATAATTAATAGATTCAGGCGTTTCTTTGCGGAAATCCATATTTAATAATAACAAATATTTTTAAAAGTATCTTAAGAAAACATTAAGTAAATCATATTTTATTTAAAAACAGTTAAAAAAGTATATAATATATATACATAGTGACAATTCCGCCCAATCATCCTGTTAACTTAATTAGTCGGATATTCTTCCGGTTAGGCTGTGTGATGTTTGTGACGTCACGTAGATAACAGGAAAATTAGGCGAAATTGTCACTAGAAATATATTTTTATACTTTTTTAAGTGTTTTATTTAAATATTATTTCATGTTTTCTTAAGATACTTTTGAAAATATTTGTTACAATTATATTTTTTATAAAATTGATTGAGTCAAAAGTTTCATGCTGATTTTTTTTTTGACATACAAATTTAATCAACGTCGACTTTTATAGTTACAAATTTTCTCAATCGACTCTTCATACACACACATTGGGTATATTACAAATACTAGATAAATGAGAACAAAAAGATCTCAGATCTAATAAAAAAACCGCAGAACAATTCTGAGTTATCTTGAAAAGGCGCGCCAATGCACTCGCGTTGACGGAAGCTAAAGCTCGACGAACAATACGGTACCTATGTCTTTTCGTATACCTACTCGTTGTCGTGAATAACTACTGAATGTTTCAACATACATTTTCATTTCCAAGACGTATTTCATTGTATTTATTGTGAATATAGACAAGGAATATGTAATATTCTGGATTTGTGGGACGCATTTGATATATACATTATTACCATGTCACCAGTCTAGGCAACTGTGTGCCAACTGCTAGTATGATTCCACAATTTATGTACACGGCCGCTGCGTAATTAAGCGTTGAAAGCTTGTCCGACGCGCTATCCGCGCAGTACAGCGTGCACAATGAATTGCAAGGAAACTAGAGAATACCTTCTTTTACCGGCGGTATGTCTTCATGTAACAAAATACAGACTATATACAACACTACATCTACTACTATAAAAACATATATAAAAAATGCTATGACCTAGGTTAGAAAACAGGTTGTCTAATCTATAAGTCATAGCAGACTCACAGGCAGTCTAAATGCTCCAGCCCACTACCAGTTGGCAGCGATCCGAGCATGCTAGCAGCATCTGGGAATACCAGGTAATGTGGCAAAAATATATATAAAAAAAATATCTGGTACAACTTCCAACGCTTAAACGTATGAAACACCTTGTGATGCATCACAAAAAAGAGTAAAATTACAAGATCAATTAATGGTAATTACAAAATTACCCCACGTTCTATACCCCACTATTCACCATCAATAAGAAAAGCAATTACCATTTTATCATCCAGATATGTAAATAAATTATTCAGTTAATTGACTTTAGCATATAAACAACACAACCGATTTTGATGAAATTTATATGGGAATAACTAGTAATAAACGAAAAAATAATCATCAAAATCAGTTCAGAATTGGTGCAGTAGGTAATCGCGTAACAAACATACAAAAACATAAATAGATTCTCACTTTTTTTCAAGTCAGTCAAAAAATAATTTATGATACGAATTTAAACTTTATAGGATCAAGATTTTACTAAGCATAAGTACATATCAAATAGAAATACCTCGCATCCGTTTCAGATGTTATTCGAGTAAAAATAAAATATCACTATCTGGCAAGAAAAAACATCAAGATTCGTGATAAACGTGATGTATCACAGACTAGAAAAATATTTCCACATCTTTTCTGGTGACAAGATATTTATGACGTCGACAAAAGGAATATAAGGGTCACTAAAGTAGGTACTTACCTATAGAGTTATTTATTGTCAACAATTCTTGTAAATCTGTTGCTTCTGTCGTACAAAAAAGTTATTTGATATACGGCTATTGGAAGAAAGTCTATTGAGCATCTGTATGGGATATGCTTTATTTGATGTTTGAAAATCGACTGTGTCCTTCTAGGACTTTAGTATAATATATTATGTTTGTCCTGTTTTTCTCATAAAATAATAGTGTTTCATTATACACATGTAACTCAAGATTTCATTTTTAAGCAATTTATAACAATTTTTATTGTAATTGTCATTTTAAAAACGTAGAAATTTCCAATAAGAGCTACAACTAAAGAGCAGCGATTCACGTTCGTGCCTGTGTAAAGGTTCAAGCCGCTCATTCTAGATCGTACCCTCGAAGAATCAAGACCTACTGAGAATGCTTCGTTTAGAAGCGAAACACGTCGAAAATTCTTCTGGTTTGGGGCTGTGTGGCGTTTATGACGTCACAGTTTTAAATTTTTTCTAAGATAATAAATTAATGTTTTTTTATATAATATTTGTTATTGCTTTGTAGTGATTTTGATCTCTGAAATGGGATATACCAATTATTAGTCATGCAGGTTCCTACTATTTATATACCTATATACCTATTACCGCAAACGATTCTTTCATATTTGTAGACGATTTCTATAGGAATAAAATGGTGAAAGGTGCCTATTTATTTTATTCCATTTTGAATATTTGAAGCTGTACAGGCAGCGCTATAAAACCGTAGCGGTCTATATCTACGAGTATATAAAACCTTTTGCAATCAATGGTATATTAAAGTAAATTAAAACAATTGGGGAATAATCAATACTTGACTAAAAATCTTCAGTGAACTATAGTCGTGCGTGACTTGCGTGAAACCGCTGCAGAATAACGACAATGAGACGACATTAATGGGGTGCTCGACAAACAGAGGCATTTTGTTTCTTTGTTTGTATTGTACACCATGATTCCTCTGTGTGCCTTAGATATGCCTCTTCGATAAATTACAGCTCACATAAACACAAAACCAACACAGATGCTGCGCTAAATACAATTTCATACAATTTATACCTATATAACACCTAATCATCATATTTTTTCGATAGTTTATAAACTAACCTAACCTAAAATTACTGGCTCTCAAGGACAGCTGGCGGAACACACAATTAGGTGTCAGGCGACAGATTTTCTACATCAGGGTGGTAGATAGACTGGCGGGCATTCCCAAAATGCCCTATCTCTATGCTATAACAACTGCCATCTTAAGTTAAGAACGGCTTAGGAAACTGTGCGACGAGCGCAAAATTATCATCATCAGCCGGAAGTCGTCCACTGTTGTACAAACTCCGCACGTATATATAACGCCAAAAGAACGGCTATTAGCCGCTTGTAACCATTGGATATCACTTTTACGATGTCGTCAGTCCACTTAGTGGGGTCCTAGTCCTACCAATGCTATCCATCATATAGCTATACCATCATATACCTACCAAATACTATTTATGACAAGAAGTAGTACTTACCAGAAGATAAAGATCTTACCATAAAAAAAAACTATTCTAGTTCAATATTTCGCATACAACGACAACATTAAAGTTTGACTATTTTTATAACGCTTCTAAAAGACCTTGCTCATCAATAATGATAAACGGTTTTATCATGTACAGTAAGTATTATGTTAACATTGATGTTGATAGAAGCAAGCCCCAAGAAATACATACTCGTAACCACTTTACGTAATAAATTTACAATCATTTATTTTATAAATTCACTATAGGAATGTAATGAAAAGACAGCAGATTTCTAAGGATTAGATACTTCTTTTGAGTCCCTATATTGTAGATATTCTTTTTCTACTGAGATTATTTCTATGCAAAGGATTTCCACCATTAGTTAAACATTTTTATGTAGTGATAGATAATGATAATTTAGCTGGTATGCTAGCATCTATTATTTTCCATAAATTTAGTAAAAATATCTGTGAGCGTTGAGGTAAAACTTAACGGGCTCAGCACACGCTGCTACTTATTCTGTGTCAGCACTTTCCGACGCCTAATCCCGACCCAATATCATTTCAGAAGGGATTTTATTGAAACCTCCACTTAGATATTGTTACGAAGCCATCTGAGTACCTAGTGGAACCTTCCAGAGGGAAAATACTCGTTGGCTGGGTTCGTATATACATTTTCGCTAGATTTTGGAAAGGATTTCTATACTCAAAAAATTCTGTTAGTTTCTGCACTGCTTCAATACTTTTCAAAATAGGTACCTACGGCTGATGCTTGCCGATTTTCATGTCCTTCGTAACTCGCTAAAAGTATGTACCAACTCCTGAGACAAGTGAGGTTATATAAAGTGCGCGGAAAAAAGCGGCCGCAGTTGTGGCGTATATTTTGCGAATATAAGAACAAAGGCAGCCACTGGAATAGATAATATAGGTACTGTAGTGGAACAACTCTTGAACTTTCATAAATGTATATATGCTAGTATTCCGTATATATAGTACATAATATAAAACTAGCGTTTACCCGCGGCTTTGCCCACGTAGACTATCCCTCAGGAACCGTTACCGACTTTTAGGAACCGTGTAAAACGTGTCATATATAAATTACATGTCATATATTAATTGATTTAATTTCAAGTCTCTGCCAAATGCGGTTCAAAATATACATCAATATGAAAGATGGATGAACAGACTGAGCACCAGCAGTTTAGGTTCAGGTGACAAACTGGGGAGGAAATCCCCATTTTCACTCCTTCTTATCAACCCTAACAAAAAATATTAATGCGGCATGTTTTTGTTTTAAAAGGTCTATCCAGATACCAAATTTCGTCACTATCATTTCAAAAACAATGATCTTTCTATACAAAGTTTCACCCCCAATTTCAACCCTTAATGTCAGCCCTGTCAAAAAACTGTTAAACCCGTCATTTTTTATTTTCATTGTTAAATCCGAACACTAATTTTCAGAACTGTTAGTTAAAAAGCAAATGACTTTCATACGAAGGTTTTCTCCCATTCTTACCCTCTTAGGGATTGAATTTCAAAAAACCCATTTTTGGCACACCCCTAAGCATTCAGACGAATACACCCTCCAAATTTCAAGTCTCTGCGACCAGCGATTTAGGCCGTGTGTTGTCTGTCAGTCAGTGAGTCAGGACTTTGATTCTTCTATAGGTATATAGATTGGCATGATCATCTGAGAATATATTTTGTCATCGAGGTAGAATATTGACGAGATCTTCTAATAATATAGGACCAGTAAAATGATTGTGATTGTGTGTAGCTTTAGGTTCTTTTACTAGTGAATAATCAAGTAATCAACATATATAATTATGTTCACTTCACACTCTTTAGAAGCTATTTATTATTGCAACATAAATATTATATCTGAACCTTTTGCGAAATCCAATATAGATTAGAGATGTCAAAATGTCATACCATTGATAAACAAAATCTAAGCCATAATGATCACTCGTATCACAATGTGATGGCTTTGAAATATAGTTATTCCGGCAAATCAACATAACTCCAGTTCGATGACGGACATATTTGAATCCCACAAATTGGTGATATATCATTGCCTTTCGTGCATACTGGATTGAGTTATTTCTAGTCCAGGAATAACAGATATTCGAGCATATTGTCCGCATGCAATTGATTAGCATAGTTTGTCGGTTCACGTTAAATTTAGGAACATTTTCATACAGTTATGTGCGGGTTTTGTTAGTGTATGTTATGTGCGGGATTCGAACCCGAATGATATTTCCCTTCATTGTAATTTTGTCAAATAAAACCGGTTCAATCCCCATGGCTTGCTTTAATTTCACCGCAAAGGCATTTTGCGAATGCTATCTCAAAAGCGTCATAATAAATGTATTATAATTCCTCGATATTGCTCACAAACAAAAAGTTAAATTGCATGTAAAAAACCTTTTAATTAAAACAACTGTAAGCATAACATGCACCATTTAGTAATTGTTTAGACGTCAAAAATACTTGGAAGAAGTTTCCAGTACCCTCTGCAAAGTCACTGCCTATTGAAACGTAAATAATTATTGTAAAAATTGTCACATACGAATACATTATTTTAATAATGTCTATATATAAAAAGTATAGCCTCTTTTTTCTTGGCAGCCCTCAAACGCAATATACGTTTTTAGCTGAATGTGGTAGTAGAATCTATTAATATTAAAATTTTGTAACTTATAAAAACGGGAGAAGCGGCACCCGTACCTCGAACATGGCAATGTCAAATCATGCCACGTCTATCTTGCTTGTCTTCCTGTCTTTGTAATTTAATATACGTATCGTCTACAATGGAAGTGTAGCTGTGTGCATTATAAGCTTGTGTTAAATTTTCGCCACATAATATTGTCGTGACAGTAGAGTCTAGCCTATGTTCCATTTATTATTTAAATCTATATGCTTCAAATCAAACTAATTCCTGTTTCCCTTGAGAAGTAGTTACAGCTGGTGTGGCCGGGTACACCTCTGGCTCGAATCCAGATTTAGGTCCAGCCGTTTTCACTTTTCCAAATACTGCATACTAGCACAAATGTTTGACACCGTAGTTTTACTAAAAACATACTAGCTTAGCTCCTAGACCAAGCATGTTTATCGTTAACGTTATCATGAAAGAGTTTTTTTACAACATTCTTTATTAAAGCAATTTATGCTTACCGTAGAAAAAAAAATATCTCCTAAGTAATTTAGCTACTTAATATACTTAATTTAATGTAAAAATGTGAGCTGGAAGTTTAAAAATATTGACTCCATAGTGAGTATACATAAACCAATATTTTAAGGTTAATTTGAAAACTAGTGATATTGCAACTACGAAGTAAGGACAATAAAATAGATGCGAGGCGCAATCAAAGTGTTGGTACCTATTTGGCTTAAGAAATAAGCGTTGCAATTCAATGGGGCAATGCTGACAACGTGCTGGGGCCCAACTCCCACCTTTAAAAAACTATTATAGAAAACCAACCTCATTATTTTAAGCTTAAAATATTAATATTGACATTCGTACCGTGGCCATCACGAAACAATAATGTTCATATAGCGCTATCTCTATCGCACAGATGACTTTATTCAATGCATGCAGCTCGCTCTCACGTTGAAGTTCTAATGTAAGTTTACTATAGTGATATGTGGTAGTGCGAATTAAAATTGTAAATATATGGTTAAAATAAGACTGAATTAAGAGATGGGAGTCGGGCCCCTGGGCATGCTGTCAAGTGGTAGTGGGCTGGAGAATTTCGACTGCCTGTGAATCTGCAATGACTTGTAGGTTGTCTGAATGCTAACATTGAAGTAGAGTAAATACAGCGCTTTAAAAAAAATTTAATAAAAAGATGACTTCTTATAAAGATACTTTTATTTAGAAGTCGTCTTCATTAGGAATTGAGCCATCATTGGTTTTACATTTTTTTGCAATAAAACCATTGAAGCCTGTACATAGCAAAAATAACCTGTAATATTTAAAATATATAAAAATATGGACCGCCTATCTACTCTAAAAAACATAGAAAGAGGCTTTGCATTCAATTATTTGAAATCAAAATTATACATGCAGATTAATTTATTGCGGTTTTTTTGTATTAAGTGATGAGACGGATCTATCAGTCCATTAGGTACAGTTTCAGTGCTATTATCTACCCTTCTCGCTCAGCTTGATACCGCATTGCGCTCGAATAAATCTTATATCTCGTTAGCTTATTAATTTCACATGCTAAAACACCCTTGTGTAAACACGGTAGTGTTTGCACAATGGTTGTGTGTTACTGCTTTGATGCAGTATATCTGTGGTACCCACCAAGACAGACTCTTGCCAATGAGACCTACAACCTCGTAAAAAGGTACCTCAAACTAGAAACACACTGTATATAAATGTAAGTATACTAGACAACGAAAACGGGACTTCGAAAAGTTTACAGCTATTTATACGTTAGAATAATCGAAGCAAAATTTCTGAATAATAGCAATATAAACGATAAACCTTTGACATATCGACTTAAGTGGAGGCCGCGATCCAATCTCAATTCAAACTCCATGGATAATACAAACTTTATGATGTCTCGGCACCTCGGTTAGAGCTACTGAAAAGCCGCTACTAGCGAATGCTTCGTGCTGCAAGCGTCAATTTTGAAGACTAAAATACCACTATGCTCGTTACATACCCGTAGCAAAACTCTGAACTGATTTATATTTGCTCTACGCTGACGCTTGTAGAAACTTTCCTCCTAGCGACTTTTTTGTAACCCTCGTATGAGCTCAACCTCGTTACTATTCAGCATAAAAGGTTTTATAGCTATGCGGCTCGCCATTTTCATAAGAAGCCAGTTGATATGAGGAGTAAAAAAATTGCCTGAAAAAATAATGGAATCCTTATGGAAGCCTTTACTAAAAAAATCCGTTTAAAAAGTGAAGAAGCTCTCTTCCATCTATTTAATTTGGTTCATATATATAGAGATCTTTTGATTTCTTTTATTTGAGACTCTATGGACTGGAAAAATTCCAAACTACGGATCTACTTTAAAAATCATTACATAAATATCAACGATAGTAAATCCCAATGAGTGAAGAGAAGAACATTACTATAAATGCTAAAGTGTGTGTTGCCACACACCTCCGAAGCGTCTGAACGGGTTTTGATTAAACTTTGTACATACATCGGGAAACTATCCCAGGACAGGATACCTTTACTCCGATAAGTAGTTTCCGAGAGATATTGCTAAATTTCATTTTAAATGTGAGCAGAACCACGAGCGGAGTCTGGTAAAATCATAAGCTCTCACATGTTAGGTAATATTTCAAGGTCTTTTCTTTAGACAGTAAGCGTTCTATTCCCAGAAATTAGTATTTAAGACAAATGTATGTCACGAAAATGAAGGTTTTAACTGAGCTAGATTAAAACGGGCTGAGTGGGACGCTGCAAATTTAATGCAACCTGACATTTATCAGGCTGCTAAGATGGGCCCACGACTAAGTCTAGTCGTATTTGGTCTTTTCTTGGATTTATAGGTCATAGCTTATTTCTAGCTGTATCTGAGACAAAATTCTATTACTAGTTTGACGTGAACAGAGAAATTCACTTTCGTCAATAGGGAAGCATGGATACCGTCGTCAGCGAATTCAAGAACCATCGTTAGACCAGATCTAATTAAAATTCACCTACTTTCTGCACATTAAAACAATTAGTACATCTACAACACTTGTTAAAATTGCTCTAATAATCAATTTACCTTGAACAAGCGATCGTTAAGTGTTTTTATATTATCGGCGCTTAACATTAGGTATCTACTACCACTTTAGTTTCATAAAAAGCTCGTTATTTATGATCAATTTTTAATGAGCTTCTTGTATGTTTTTAAACAAAAGTAACTAAGAATGTAAGGCAGTACGTGATATAAATAAGGACTATCTAATTTTAAATCTATTTATATAATTTCTAACATCTAGATATCATGACTGAACATGGACGCATTGTTATTAATTTTATGTTTTCTTGTCACCTTATATTTTTACAGGGTTAATAGTAAAATGCTTACAACCTCTTAGGGCTTCTGCTAGTCCTAACAAACATTTTGAGATTTTTTTTGTTTCTTTTTTTTGTGTACCTACTCCGAGCCAAGAGCACCCGCCGCGGCAACACTGGACCGCGCTGTGCTCCCTTTGAATGGAGTTTTAAATATTTACAACGAGCAAAGTAATCAAAAATAAGAAATAATATATTACAAGCACAAGAGACTTTTAACATCAGGTAGTCCTCGCACTTATTCCGTCAAAAACATATAAAAAACCCCAAAAAAATACTCTAAATGTTTATAAGGACTAGCAGAAGTCAACCCTAAGAGGTTGTTAGCATATTACCAATAACCCGGTATATTAAGAATTAGTGTATTAAGTTAATAAAATAAGAAAAATTATCCAACGTAGTGTAATAAGGTACTATAGGTCCATTTTTAGGACCTATTCCATTTTTGAGCCCTACGGAAATCCATGATAACATTATACATATTAATTTAAATCCATTTTCTGTAAGCGCTTATCAATTTATACATATCTTAATGGATATATTGTTCCTGCAAATATATATATATATATATATATATATATTACAACAATATTGACTTTTGGCTTATATAACCATCCACCCGCATTTTCCAGTCGCCCCGTGTATATTGACCTTGTAACAGCGTTGAAATATCGGGAGCACACAATAAAAAATGATCGCAGATTTTATCCCGTAAGTAATAATATTAATAATAATGGATACTGTTTATTGTCGATTGCTGTTAGCTGTGAATTTTCAATCTTTATGTTCCCTACAATAACCAAAGCATTGACAGTTAGGTGAGGTTATTTTTGCTTTAGGTATTATAACGCCCTATTTTTATGACGTGCGTAACATATAACAACATTTGATTTTATAAATATCTAAGTTTCCTCATTTCTCCGTCATGGAATGAAAAACAGACGTACAGAAATGTGCCTGCTCGTGTTACGGACATGATTCTGGCGTATACAAAGCGTTTTGCCTTCATATCTCACATCAGTACTGATGCGAAATAATAGAAATGCTTGCCATTGTATCTGCAACCTATGGGATTTGTTGCAAATTTAAACACAAATTACAAATCATTAAAATAATGTATTTAGTGATATTAATATCATGTGGACGTGACGGTGGGAACAGTTTTGTAAGTTACACAAATATATGGATATATATAGATATCTCTTAAAGTATCTATATATATAACATATAGAGATAAGGTACATAACACCTAAGTTCTGTTTGATTAATTTAGAAATATGAGTGATTGATTATGCATTCATACATATGTGTAAGTACCTAAGAACCACTAAACATACTACGTTACCTTCTATGATCACATTTTATTAGTTCCGCAGCGTTTAAAATCTAACTTATCACTTGTAAATACACTCTTTATTATATTAGCTCTCTGTATTAAGTAAACATACGAATTAACCAAGTGATCACAGATAAATATCGTTTTTGATCATGGCAATAAAGTCATATGCTGACTGTCTTTATTGGGGCTGTTGTATATCGTAGGGCGGTACATACTTAGTTCTCGGCCACAGTTTCTAAAGGGGAGATTCAAATGAAATACGAGGCCTCCTGAACCAGGAATTTCAACGACCGGCGGCGGGGAAAGACTGTGAACAATTTAAGAGAAGCCGTGTAATAATTATGTAGGCTTTCAGTGTCTCAGGCTCACCTAGAATTGAAAAGTAAATCTTTGAAATTCATTTGTTTCCTGCATTATACCTAAATTCTAAGTAGGTATAATGTGACAGAGAAAAGCTCCAACCTTTGCGGCATTACAATACATACATCTACACTAATATTATAAAGAAGTAAACTTTGTAATTTGAGACAAATTACTTAGCGTTCCATGGTGTGTTAGTTTAAAATTTTTGGGTATATTGTAAAATTAACAAGAATGCACGAGCCGCTCGCACCACGAGCTCGCTCCTCGTGCATGCATGGCGGTTTTACGGTATTCAGTTTCCAGAAACTAGATGGCACTTAGAGTTTACGACTGATATATCTGTATATACATATTATATTTCATAGTGTCCATAATTCTTAGAGTACCCAACGTGATCTGCGTATCCAGACAAGAGCAGGCATTTGCAACTCCTATAGGCCTCCAGTTAATTAGTAGTTTTCTGGTTTTACGGTACTAAAGGCAAAAATGTAGTAGGTATTTCCTACACATATGATATAGATCTGAATAATTATTTTATATTAAATTATGTCATCCACCGTCGACACATTCCTAAGTGACCGCTTATTGACAAATGTATTAAAATCATTAGGCCTGTAAAACAACAAACAACTTTAATGTAGTTACGTGAATAATAACGACATTATCTATATAGATACAGGTTAATTCATTTGTGTACCTTTTATGCTTGTTGAGGGTTTTTACGCGGCCGCTATTGTTCGAAGGAATTCCAAGGATTTTTATACGAAAGGGGAAAACCAACAATGCTTTCTCCGACAGATACAATCAAAGAAAGCGAGTTTGAGCAAATATTTATATCTAGAGAATAAGCATCGATGATATTATTTTTTATTAAATTTTATTTTGTTGTTGCTTTACCTGGTGGTGTCTATCTTTAGAAAAAGTACTTCTTGAGTTTGCATCTAAATGATACTGAGCAAACACTACTGTGTGTAAATAGCTAGCAAATGTAATTTAACTGGGCGAAAGAGACGTATAAGTAACAACTAAAGTCTTAGAGTGACGAGCGCAGTGCATTTGATCAGTGATAGCCGGGAACTAATAGCTATGGACAGCCGCACTCCCTATTTTAAACTTAAAACTTTGGTTTAAACTTCACCATGCAGAAACATGAGACTTTACAACTGTAACTATTATCAGGGTTATGGGCGCAGTGTTATATAGGTAGAGGTTACCACTTAAGATCAAGTGGGCCTCGCTCGACGTATTTCGTCGCAATCGCATAAAAAATGCAGCTGAAAGAGATGGGTGAAACTGAAAGTGTAATGGACAGTCGCTAGTCTTGACGGTTATCATCAGATGGGCGACTTAATCAGCCCGTCATAACATACCACCAACTATACTTATCGTACACCTTACTTTACACTTACCTTTACCATACTCTACACTTATCGTACACTTTACATCTTACCGCCAGCTACACATATCAAGTATTATTTATGAGAAATCTAATCAGCTGTCTTCTGCTGTTCCATAACAAATCCCCAACTCGTCTGCTCGGTCCGATGCCCTCTCTACCACAGATATATATTAGAAGCATGTATCCCTGTTATTTTTTACTTGAACTCTATCTAAATACCTTACATCTGTACTACTATACACTAGTTCAGTCTAGTTTAGACTAGTTTAGAAGTTTTCAAAAGTAACTACTACTCCTTCTATGGTTGCGAATAATAATATTTTCTAAAATATATAGCTATAATTTTAATCAATTGCGTCGCATTGCGCCGCGCCGCCACCCCGTATGGGTTTCACCATGCCGCAGGGTAATTACTAGCAACCCCTTGTTTCCCCACCGCAAATTTTGACAATAAATACCCACGTGCCGCTGTTTAGTATTATATGCACTATTCTGAAAATTACCTCTGTATATTTCAATCCCATTTATGCGTAAGACGTCTATTAACTACGCATTTATTAGAAAATGACTCAGATCAGGAATTTCAGTTTTTGGTGGTACACGTGATGGAAATAGGAGTAAAACTTGTAAGTTTTAACTATTATTAGGACGAAAAATATCTCTTGAATAATCCTCCTTCGATTTAACGCCACAATGGCTTTTAGCCATATGTGTCAATCGATTAACCGCAAATCTGACGTGAGGTCAGCTATTGGGATCATCAATAATAACCTATAATTATTCCATTGAAGATAAATAAATAGCAAGACTCACTTCTGAAACGTCATTCCATCTTTATGGCGGTGACATAAGTTATCATGCAATGATTATATGACAATTCCGCCACCCAGTGCGGCGACTTAACGACATAGCAATTGTTATTGCTCAATAATTTTGAATACGAATTACTGTAAACATTTTTAAGCTATACAGTCAATACTAATGAATTACGATTCCATGTATAATAACATCTAGACATTTTAATAAGTAAAAAAAAAAAATAACAATTTGCAAGAGAGACTGCTCTGACTGATATTGACTAATAGGTAAACTGAAATTTGATCGTTAGTCCTGTAGTAAGTGTTTAGAGTGGAAAGGTCTTAGGTTCAAAAAAGCACGTTTAAATAACAAGTGTCTGAAAATATCAATTGTATTTGGATACCTGTATTTGACTGGACTAACGATGTGATCAGTCTATGTATTGCTTATTAAAGAACATTGTTAGCTACTCTACGTGACTTCAAAGAAAACACTTTATTTGTCCAAAGATGACTTCTTGACATACTTGATTTCTAGCACCTATGTATACTCAGTGTTCCCGTCACGCCTAAGATATCAAATTGACAATTCAATCACGCACCATTGCAGGGTTCATGTAATAATACACAGAATGTAGTCGTCGAATTAGGAGAAAACAAATTTACCAACACGCACTGACGCGTCTGTGCCTCCGTGCCTTGCGTGACGAAAATACGTGCTTACAAGTAAACTAACCATCACTAAGTAAATGTCTGTCACATATATTTTCTTATAACTGATAGCAGTTACAATCTTTCGATGTATTCTAAGTGTTTCTAAGGCTGTTGTATTCATACTGGTGCTATGTGTAATTTCTTTACTATAGGGTGGTCAAGCTCGAATCAAAATGCCCTACAATTATCAATTAAATTCCATTTCACCTCTGCTGCTCCAACATGCACGAGTTGCTGCAGAAAATAAGTATATATCAGAGACAAATGTATATTTACCCTATGTAGTAAGATATATCTTTAATTTGGTTCATTTACTACATAGGGTAAATATACATTTGTCTCTGATATATGATTCGAGCTTGACCACCCTATAGTAAAGAAATTACACATAATATAATATAGAATAACGTATACGTTATATTGTTACTCGTAGTAAATCAATAATGGTGGCATCGTAGGAAGCAGACGCCCACGGCACAAGATTTATTCTTAGTGTGGGCTATGCACGACCGATATAGCAAACCATTATGGATATATTTGTAAATATTTAAAAAAGTTATTATAGATAGATAACACTTTATTGACACAATACAAATTTACAAACTTAGAACTTAGAAACATAAAAAGTGAGAGGTGTGACAATGGGCGGTCTTATCGCTGATAGCGATCTCTTCCAGATTAAAGTATGATATTAAAAAAAACACTTGTGTGTATTTAACGAGCAATCAGTATGTAATAAATTATTTATTGTGATAATACAATTTATAAAGCAGTACGCCAAATGCGATTGATTTGAAGACAAATTGAATTTAGATTAGGTACCCTTAATAAAACCATATAACAAACGTTAAAAAAGCATATAATCCTATACCCTTAACCCAATCAACTATTTTTATTAATAAGTGTAATTTTACAATGAAATTAGGAAAATATAGAAATAAACTCCTAAAAATTTCTTCATATATGTACTTTACATCTTTATTAGGTAAAACTATACCATTATTATCGCAATAAAATATAACGGATACATTCACCTTGTACCTATAAACAGAACCATTTCTATTCATTTGTTAATAGTCAGTTATATTAGTTTTTATTTTAGTATTAGTTAGTTCATTTGTTAGTAGTTTTTAATTGTTACCCTTCAGGAAGAATATTGAGAAGTTGGAGAATGATCTCAAAGTTATGAAACACATTTTATGTAAAAAAAAACCAAACAAACAAGAGTACGGACCACGAGTCTGTAGTGTGTAATATTTACTAAGTAAAAAAAAAAAAAAAATTTTGTTACAGTAAACGATTATGTACAAAATTCTTGCAAAAATATGACTGCATCCAATGACGAAGACAGCAATTGAATACTAGAGATATTGAAACCACAAGTTAAAAACGCTGAAGTAAAATTCCTTGCTGAAAAGTCACGGGAGAAACATGTATCTAAAAGCCTGCGATCAATATGTTTTCACTGGCGACATGAGTAGTGAGATGACAAGAATGAGTAGAATTATGGCCGAGTGGTAATAGCTATAGATAGATTGCCGTGCCGCTGGGCCATGGATCGATCAAAGTAGAGCATTTTCATAAAGTCTCACCTGGCTCAAATATAAAAACAATCGCCAAGTACCTAACAGTTCCAGCAGCAGTCCTTGAGAGCCAGTAAAATGACAGGCACATGAGACTTAATAACAGTAGGGAAATCGCGGGGTGACGGGAGCAGTGCAATCCGTCACATGTGACAAAAAGTATCTGTTATAGGCAGAGGTTAGTCTGCTTAACATCAAGTTAGCATAGTGTTTGTTATGTTACAATAACATAAAATGTACCTACTTAAACCTCCTTAATAATGTACATGCAGAAGCCATATCGAGTAAATTAATTACGATTATTTTTCGAAATAAATTGGAATGTTTAACATTACTATATATAATCTATCTATCATTAAAAGTAAAAAAACAATCACTGTCGAAACCGAAATTATTTGACTTGTGAAATTGAAATTTGGCAAGTACGAGTAGGTAGTTTTATAGGGAGACGTCAGCTAAGAACAAATTTTGATCAAGCTATTTCACACTACACGTTACATTTTACCTTATAACAATGAGCTTAGAATGCATATTACTTTATTTCGATACAATGACCTCAGTCAGCGCTGGCCCTATATAGAGTGAAATTGGGTCTGAAAAATATCACGAAATGGGATGGGTTTGAATGGTAGTCCTATGTTTTACCACATTTAATTGTCTCCCTTACTCAGGTCTAGATAGGACATTCTAGCTCGGCACCTGAAGGGCTACCTACTATTAATTATGGCAAATAAACGGGATCATTATGAACTTTAATTTTAGGATCTGAGAATACTTTGTCTTTATATTTTTTTAAAATGTTATTGTGACGGAATAAGCTCGAGGCCCACCTGATGTTAAGCGGATATCTCTATGCCTATCACAGATGCATTTCGTCACAAGCGACGAATTGCAGTGCGCCCGTCACCTTGAGACATAGTTGTTAAGTCTCATGTGCCTGTAATTTCACTGGCTCTCAAAGACTGCTGACGGAACACACCGTTAGGTGCTTGGCGACTGATTTTCAACTTGAGGGTGGTCGCTAGCCAGGCGGGCATTTGCAAAAAGCCCTTCCACCATGCGGCGAAGCTCAAGCCCGCGGCGGGATTCGAACCAGGGACCTGCTGCGCGGCATTCCATAGCCAATGCCACTGAGCCATCACTGCTTTAAAAGATTTGCTAAGATATTCAAAAATATTAATAATAAATAATAATATTAATACATTTATAATCCGCTGCTTACTGTCTCGAGGCAGTAACAAAACAAAGATCTTCATGACCTATTATTTATTTACGTACGTAATATATTACTATATATATATATATAGTACGTAATACTTACGTAATATATTATTATATATATATATATATATATATATATATACTTATATAATATATTACGTAATATATTACGTACGTAATATATTTATTTACGTAATTACTACCTTCATAGGACAGAGAAAGGGATAACTGTCTATTCAATATGACCAACGAGTTTCAATAAGTATATTTTCATGTTTTCCGGGTCGATTACCCAAACAGAGAATATCGGTAAGAAACTTGTGTAAAAGATTAAATTCAACAATAGATGTGCACATATACAATGCTTCGAATTCTATCATAAAACATAATCCTGCCCTTTTACAAACTCCAGTTTCCAGTATTTATTTTAACACATAGAAAGTTATATTTTCAATCAAATAACAGACTGTCGTATCAAGTTTACAAGAGAGTGGCTATTTTTGAGTTGTATTTCTAAACGCTAACGTTTTAGATGAAGCTTTGAACTGTGTAAATCCTAACAGTTGCACCGCTCTACATTGTTCCCCGGGCACTCGGAACTGTTGACAATGCTCAAGTGGGTGAAACGTCGAACAAAGCCTCTTAGCACACTTTTATTATATATTGTACCTGGAATATACCTACTACGCTGGCTTTTATATAAATTTACTATTTTTTATAAGCAAGATCGTCCGTGTCTTCATAAATACAATGTGATATCGCTCGATAGACACTATACCTGTGTAATATATGACAGATCGATGTTGGATGACGTCATTTCCCGCTTTATCAGAACTTACTTTTACCTTGAGTATATGTATTGTGCTTTTACACTTAATTAATAAAACAATACAAATTGTATACAACACTCCAACAAATATGTACTCTGAAAGCATTTAAACAACCCAAAGGCCGTTGCAGGGTTACAGATAGTCTATATGTCCAGTCCACTTCCAGTTAGCAGCGTGCCCACCGTACTGGCAGTATTGCGGGCGTTGGATTGCAATGCTAATTCGTGCATAATTGATATTTAAGTTATATTGAGCTATATCGGAATTAAGTAATCTATACTATTAGTTTCATCAAAATCGGTTTAACCATTACGAATTGTGAAACTAATTGTGTCGGTACCTACCAAATTTATTTTTCACTAACACAGAATGAGTAGGCGTTCATTCTATGTCTAGGTCATCCTGCTTTTGGATGAACATCTTGGTTCTTATATTACAATATATTGTTCTTATTTTATCAACATCCGGCAGAAGTCCACTTTATCCACCATAGGGGAGGTACCATATATATATATATATATATATATGCCCCACATAAGCCCCACAATTGGCAGGTTTTTTTTATCAGACGGGCTCCTTTGACCTCTATCTCACCTGATGCTAAGTGATGATGTGGTCGAAGATGTTGTTCAGGCTAACCTAGAATTACTGGCTCTCAAAATCGAAAAGTATCTTGAGTTCGCAGTTTTTGGATGCAGTTTTTCTTAAAGAAATATATTTAATACATATAATATATGATATATATGCATATATAGTACAAATTTATGTTACGTAACGATAAGAACTCTCAGAAAACAAGACACATAAATACCCTAACGTTGTAGGCACTTTGTGTTGCGCAGTCTTTTGCTTGTAAAAGCAATTAAATTTACGAACAAAAATTGAATAGAGATTTAAACGATTCTCGTGATAAAAATTCTTCAGTTAAAATTAATCGAATTAAAGCCACCTGGCGCTTTTATTAGCCGCGAGGGAAACCTCAGATATTTTTATAAAATCATTTCATATTTTTACTCCGAATAAATGATTTATCAAGCAATAAAAATAAGGTTTCTTATGGCGTATTTTAAAAGAATATTAATGCTTTAAAGTAAATAAACCAAGATTATAGACAGGCAGTTATTTTCTTTTAAAAGGCGTTATTTTGTTAAAGAGGTTTTTTTTCTCTTTGCCTCTTATTATCAGAGCAGAATTCATATTTTTAACACCATACGTAATAACATACATAATAACCTAAATTAAGAGAATAAGTATTTAATGTGGTACGTACGGAAGAGTATATACATACTTAAAAGACATAGGCTTAACTTTTTATACAACATCGTAAACAAATCTAACGAACTATTACACCCACTTGTTTTGGTTGAAAAACTATGAAAATTGGCCATGGTTTGGAGTTCTGATGACAACACTACATACCATGATAATAATCTGAAGTTACCAAGCTGGTGTAATGATGGAGCGGGAAGGTTTACGGAACTCCTAAATATCTTCCAGTTTAAGAAGTTTGTGAATATTACTATTTGTTATGTTTTGCATATCACAATGCGGACCTCACCGTATTTTTAGTTACACACATATTAATGTTTAATATAGTGTTTTTTCTGTTTACATCTCACACTAAGAGAGGTCAGCACAATACTGCTTTGTTAATCGACTTCACTACTCACACCTTTTGCATACATATTCTTCTTCATGCAGCAACTATACTTTTGGCATTGCTCTATTCATGAATTGTAGACATTAATTCAAAGGTTAATTTATTAATTACTTGAGTATATATAGATATAAGACAGTTGTAAACAGTACATCAAAAATTATAAGATTTTGATACTATAGTCACAGAATTAAAAGTTCTTGTTCTACAGACACGAGCATTAATATGAAAACTATTAAATAAAACTAATGAAAGTATATATTTTTATATTAACATTCATCATCATCATCATCATCAGCCGGAAGACGTCCACTGTTGAACAAAGGCCTCCACCATAGAACGCCACAAAGAACGGCTATTAGCCGCTTGTAGCCATTGGCTACCCGCGACTTTAACGATGCCGTCAGTCCACCTGGTGGGGGGCCTACCAACTCTACGTCTTCCGGTGTAGTGTGGTAACCACTCGAGAACCTTTCTTCCCCATCGGTTATCAGTTCGTCGAGCAATGTGGCCCGCCCATTGCCACTTCAACTTGCAAATTCTGAGAGCAATGTCGGTGACTATGGTTCTTTGGAGAATATTCACGTTCCGGATTTTATCGCGCAAAGAAACTCCGAGCATAGCTCTCTCCATAGCTCGTTGAGTGACTCTAAGTTTGTCCATAAGGGCCATAGTTAAGGACCATATTAACATTACACTGATATAAATAATTATTTGTAACACCAATCGATAATGGCATTCTGAACTCTACTTATTTTACTTTATTATTATTATGCCTTTATTCACAATTTTCACAAACCACAAACTACATACAACACTACAGCAACTACAACGAAATCATTGAGGCAAGCTAAAAGCTATTGCAGGCCGACAGGTAGTTTAAATGCTCTAGCCGACTATTAGTTGGCTGCATTGCCCTATGGGATTGCAATTCTTATTTATTCGTAGTGCTAAGTGCCCGCATTTTGATCACGCGTCGCATCGACCAAACACCCTGATAAGTTTTTGAAAGTATGAGGTTCTTCTGCCCCCAAAGAACCCATGTCGTCACACCAAATGACTCATATATGTAACCATTAAATTATATACCCCAAGAGTGATTTAGTATCCCCCACGGGCTACAAAATGAAATTTACACCACGCATTGTACAACACATTTACCGACCATCAGTTATGAAAAATATGTCAAACCAAAAGAGTTCGAGGGGTCATCTAAGGTAAACCTAATGTAACTACTGCTGTAAAAAACCCCTCAATTACATGCACACAGCTTATCTAATTATAATCTCTCACGGCATGATCGTTGTTGTGATCGGTATCAGCCGTTGTACTTGACACTTAATGCAACAAACCATTACTAAATCGCACGTACACATATCATTCTCCTGCCTTTCTCTTCCAAGGCATTCACTTTACTAATGCATTTACGTTACGCGTAATACGATTATACATTTTATTGGTAAGTAACTTCCGCGCGGTGTCCCGCTTTATTCTAACCTTTTTATTATCAAACATACTTTCTCTATAAAATTTAACGAATAAATTAAAATATCAAAAATATGTTGGTGAAATTGTTGTAAGATATTCTCACCTTTGACTTATGACGAGGAGACAAAAGGAAATAATGCGCCGAAAAGTAATTAACATCATGTCACTACATACGTTTTGAAGCACTCGTAGCAAAGTTTTCGTGGTTGTTGTTAATGAATCAGTTAAGTTAAGCAACGCCCGCCGCGTATATGAGTTGGATGGGTGACCGCTAGCGACATTACTACTGAGCGCGTCCGTACTTGGGAGAGGGCACGTTAAACCGTCGGTCCCAGTTGTTGTCTTAGGATGGCAGCCGTTGCAGCACGGTGGTAGGCAAGTAGAAAATTTGTCGCCGAGCACCTAACGGTGTGTTTCGGCAACGGTCCTTGAGGAGCCAGTAATTCTAGGTTTGATTGTGGTAAAAAGTTAGACTTTCAACTATAAAAATATAAAAAAAAACTTTGACTTTATTAACGCCTTGCTATCAAAAAGGCACAATACAATACTATATTTACCATCTTAACACTCGCAATAACTAAAAAGTAGAGCGTTTACTATGAACAGCATCACGTAAGCCTTCCTGACCCAAACCTCTTTGGGCATGCTCTGCTCATAAAACTGAAGCCATAAATTTGTTGTTGTTTAGGGAGGACAGAGATGCTGGCTACCGCCTGTGCGGTCGTCCAGCTCCACCAGGTTTTGGGCGAGGGCCTGGCCCTACAATAGCCCGGGAGGGAGAAGTGCCGAAGGCACTTCTCCCGAGACGGGCGTAGAAGGCGAAAAGCGCTTTCTACCTCCGTCTCCTGCGGACGCCGAAAACGTGCCGCTACTATAGGAGGGGTTGACAGCGAGCTCAAGGGCACCACTGTGGTTCGGACCTCGGCTTGTCTCGCTGTCGAGAGACATGGGGGGGATCGGAGCAAAATGCCTCTGTGCAACTGCAGTGTTGCACAATTGGGCCCTACTGAATAATACTCTTTGAGTTTTGGAGAGCAATTTATCGTGACCTTGTTTTTGCCTCGAGCTCGCCGGCGAGCTCGGTGTTTGATTGTGTGACCTCTAATTACCTCACACCTGGGGATTTTACCTCGACGATTTGCGGATAACGCTAAAGCTGCCAATGTAATGGCTGCGATGGGGTCATCCGGGTCGTCTAATACCTGCCGTGGTCGGCGACGGGGGGGTTTGAAAAATGGGATAGAAGAGGCAGTCGAGTAGTTCGATGCCTGGACAACCAATGGGTTCGGGTGGTGGGGCGCTCGATCAAAGTATCGGCGGGCGCAGTCCTTATTGAACTGCGCTAGAGAGGGAAGGTTTAAGTCGCAATGCAACTCGGTGTTCCGGATATACCACGGGGCGCCGGTTGCATTACGAAGAAAACGGTTTTGGATGACTTGAAGTTTATGAAGGTGGGCCTCACTAGCATGACTAAACACTACTGATGCGTAAGTCATGATGGGGCGGATGCAGGCAGTGTAAAGTGTCTTCTTATTACTAAGAGACATTTTACTCTCTTTGCGAAGTAGGGGACCAAGGCGACCCATTACGAAGGCCGCTCTGTTACGGACGGTTGTTATGTGATCGTTAAAGGTGAGATGACGATCAAGGGTGACTCCGAGGTATTTTGTTCTAGGAACCCAGGGAATGGGTTCGTCGAACAAAATAAGTGGTTTCGGGTAAGGGGAGCGTGTCTTCTCAGTAAAGCACATAGCTGTGCTTTTAGCTGGGTTGACCGCGATGCGCCATTTTCGGAACCAGTCACCGATCTCGGTGACGGCCCGTTGAATGACGAAGTAGGACTGTCTGTTGATATGCCACCCAGTGGTGTAAATGGCGGTATCGTCCGCATATTGGGCTAGGAACACTTTGGGCTGAGAGCGTGGGATGTCACTGGTATACAGTGCAAAGAGAATAGGTGATAACACGGAGCCCTGAGGGACTCCGGCTCTGACTGGGTGGGGGGAGGAGAGGGTGCCTTCCACGCGATAGCGAAAGCTTCTGGCTTTAAGGAAGTCTTGTAGGATGAGCACAAGACGTTCTGGCACGCCAAATTGGTATAGCTTGTAGATCAAGCCATTGTGCCAGACTTTGTCAAAAGCTTTCGCTACGTCGAGGAAGACTGCTAGCGTAGTCTGGGGTTTGGGGTACTTATTGAAGCCCTCAATGATGTGCTCCTGAGGCGGTGCACCTGTTGGACGCATGAGTGTCCGGGTCTGAAGCCAAACTGCTCATCTGGGATAAGGTGGTGTTCCTTAGCATGGGACTGGAGACGGTTTGCAAGTAACCGCTCGTAAAGTTTGCCTAAGGCACTGAGGAGGCTGATGGGGCGGTAGCTGGTGGGGTCAGATGAGCTTTTGCCTGGTTTGTGAATGCCAATGACATTTGCACATTTCCAGGTATCTGGGAATAAGCAGTGGCTCATAGCAGCATTGAAGATGCTGACTAAGAGATGGATGAGAGGAGGAGAGAGGGTTTTAAGAACCCTGTTGGAGATGCCATCGGCACCGGGGGATTTGCGCGGTCGGAGGGCCTTGATCAGTCTTGCCACCTCAGCGTAAGTCACTAAAGTGATTGGTGGGAGTTCTGAGGTGACCACAGAGCTTTTACGTTCGACTTCAGCATCCACCGAATCGAGGTGAGCTTGGTCAACGTGATCTACGTTAGGGGAACACTGAGCCTCTAGGCTATCAGCTAGGCACTCAGCTTTGTCTTCGTCAAAGAACGCTGGGACTAGTGGGACTGGTCTGTATAAGGGAGGCATGTCGTTATGGTTACTTCCTTTCAAACCTCGCGCCAAGTCCCAATAAGCATGGTGGCTTGGCACGAGGTTTGAAAGTTTATCGCCCCATTGTTGATCACGCAACTCAGACATGCGACTTTGAACCATGCGTTCAAAGTGGCGTTTCTTAGTTTTGTTCTCTTTACTGGGGTAAGAGTCGTAATGTCGGGTCACTGCTTTACTCTCCGTCACCAATCGTCTCACATCCGCTGGAATGACAAGGCGCCGGTCGTCCGGCACTATGACCTCCTTTGCGGATGCACCTACTACGGTGGAGAGGTGATTGGTGAACGAATCGATCGCAAGGGTTACGTCATCTTTTGTCAGGATGTCGTCAGGGATCTTGTCAAGGTCCGGTGAACTGATAGCCTTTAGGGCATCGCCTACTTGAGAAGCCATAAATGTTGAAACTTTCTATTTATGTTCTCGTGCCGTTTTTTGCGGTGTTAACTGAAAGCATAATATTTTATAAGGAGATCTTGTTTCATCCTTTATAGAAAACATTCTGTAGCACAGCAGTGGTAGGCAAGCGGTAATAGCTGGTATAATGTACTGCCATTCTGTAGTTCCATGGCCAAATTACGACCCCACATGTGTGAGCTCAAGTAAGGAAGATGGTGTTTTGATCGCAGCCTGAAGACTTTCACCCTTATTATACAGTATGACGTGTTTTCCCGGGATCGCAATGCACATAGATTCTCCATACGGAGTCCATCGCAAACAAAATTAAAAATATTATAACTTCAAGTTGAACTGAGGCCTTTTAAACTACCAACTAAGTACCTACATAAAAGTTTATCTCACAAAGTTTTACAACAAACATCTTTACTTCTCCTGATCTTGCATGGATAAGTTCGACGACTTTCATTGTAATTTTCTAGAACTTTAAAGATCATAATAGATTTATAGCGAACTGAACAGAGCGATCGACGCATAGGTATAAGTGTTGAAGTTTTAAGCTTGTTATAGCAAATGTTATTAAGATTACTATCTCCTTTGTAGGTTTTCCATACAATCGTAGTTTCATCATAATATTAAAAATCGAGTGCTCAAAAGCGTCGAAACTTTTCATACATGTCCTTGAGTCTAAAATCTGAACTTCTGCTTGGTCAGTTTTCCCAAAAAAATGCGTATTTTCAAAATTGTTTGGAAAAACAATTTGTATGGGGTTTCTTATTTTCATAATGTATAGATAAAATAAATAATAAAACAAAAAGCTGGCAAACCAAAAGTATGGATTTTACACTCAAGGACATGATTGCACAATTTCAACAAGTTTCAACAATTGGTATTTAAAATTTGACGAAATCACGTTTGTATGGAAGCTACGAAGAAGACCCTTAATGATAGTGCATTATAAACCGCGACCATTCAAGTAAATAAAATATACGACAATAGTAATAAATATTATTTTCAAACGCTACTTTACTAAAACATGATTTCTACACGACTTAATCTTTGACACATATCCGATAATATGCTACGTGACTATGCTTGTGTTACTGGACAAAAAGCAAAATATATACTAACCATTCAAGTTTGATATAACAAATTAAGGTAAAGGCACCTTATTCCGAGGGGTTCTAATATTGGCACTATATTCCGAGGTATTTCGAAAAACGGTGATTATGATGCTTATAAATTTATTTTCGCTGCAAGACCCTTTATCTATTAAATAATATATCTTTGCGTAGTTGAGTCATTAAAAGAGCGCTGTTCTGTGGAAACATTTTGAAATAAACGGTAAGTATTGCGTCAGCGGCTGACCCGAACGCACGCTCCATACATTTTGGACATTGGGCACGGGATTATCATGTTTATTTAAATAGTGTTTTATTCGTTAATTTTGTACAGTGCATTTATTTCTTTAATAGAAATGTTTAAAGAAATATGTCTTCAATGGAAAATAGTTAACTTCTTGAGTTTTTCGTAGTTAAATGTAGGAAAAATACAGTTTGAAAATTTAGGCATTAGGTGCCAAATATTTAACTCAGTTCTTTATTCCGATGTATGTCGGTTTATTTTTTTTATTTTCAGTATTGTTTTTATGATAAAGCATTTCTCACTTTGAATTTGACAACCTAAATATTTATAATATATTGAAAACTATTTACGAGGTACAATAAAACGTCGCATTACCTAACTACAGCCTGTTGAAAGTGGTATATTCAGGTATTTTGTTAATTCGTTCTATGGGATAGTTTATTGAGAAAATGCAAGTTTATACACAATCTATCCTAATTGTTATCAGGCATTATATATATTTAGGACAACATTGCAATTAATATTTTGTCTGTTTCTATACTATTCAAAAATATCGTATATTTTAATACTCGGAATTAGGAAACTTTATTTTTTTGTATAAAACGTTATTCCGATGTACAGTGGGGCGCAATAAGATTCTTAATGCACCATAACACGTGGCATAAGCACAAGTAATATACATAGTGTTCACAATTGTATACAAATTGTTACGCAGTTTATGATAATACAAAAAATAAAAATATCACTATCTGACTTTTATAATAATTACCAACTTATATTACAAACTTTATGCCTAATCCTCAAATAATGAACGTATACGAAATCATAGGCGAGCCTCTTATGGGCCTGGGTTCGATTTATTTGCCTTCATTTGATACATGGGTGGAGGGTTAGATTTTTTTTACTGAATTACGCCATACCTAATGTACGGGTTAGACTTTAATTTGGTTTATGTAGTATATGTAAGGCTTACGCAACAGCATTTTTTGAATTATAATACCACGCCTTTTGATGTAGTAAAAATTTATTATAGGCAGTGCTTTTTACATAGAGTGAGAAAGTATTGTATTTTGAACACACGGAATTAGGAACCAAATACATCGGAATAAGGATTTTTGCATCGGATCAAGGTGCCTTGGACTTATTTCATATTTAGTTTAATTTTGAACACAATTTAAGACTTAATTAACAAATATTTAGTATAGTATAAAAGTAAAAACAATAACACACGTGATAAAAACATTAAAACCTGCAGAAATGTACAGGAATTGCTTATTTTTTGATGTTATTTCAAGTTTTGTTGAAAATACCTCGGAAATAGGTGCCTTTACCTTAACTAAATACTTATACCATTCTTAGAATTCCACATTAAGTAAGTGTTATACCTATATTTTTTTTCGTTTGGTATTGAAAAAGAATTCTGTGTTTATTTATTGCATGAAAATGTTTGCTTGTATAACCATTGACTTCATAATAAATATTTAGTTGCTATATTGTTGCGCTGCTGCTAATCTTGCTACATATCAATAAATTACAGCAAGATGTAACTCAAAACAGTATTACTGCATTAGTGAGAGGTTTTGTTAAAGGTTACATTGCTCTTGTGCCTCTCTCAGAAATTAAACGTTAATCAAAATTTTACAAGCGAAAAGACAGCCTTGTAGCACTCATTATAATTTCAGGCCACGAGTACCTACGCAATTAAGTTTACGTAAACAGTTCTCTACAATCTCAATGTCATAAAAGGTGCCTTTGATCTAATATGTGACATAAGGAAAATAAGATTCAGCGGCATACTTCATCCAAACCCCAATAAACGTCGCTCGTAAGACTAATAAAGTGCACCTGGGTACCCTGGAACAATATCTCAGTCTCAGTCTAATTGCTGTCATCAACTGTTCCCTGGAAATGGGAGAGATCTCTACAATATGTTCTTCTACTTATACTGCTGAGATTCACTATGAGGTCCCGACACTTTTTAATACAGTTATAGGTGTACTGTAAGTTAAGTATTCAAATTCCTATGCACAAAATATGTGTTTTTAGTTTAAATGAACTCATATAAATGTTTTGCGTACTTATTTATTCGCGTATTAAGAAAAGTTTTTAACTGACATTTCGTTTAATGAATGTTTGATATCTACCTCCTTTGTGGTCAGTATAAGCAAGACAATTATTAATCAGAGCATATAGACAATCTAGATGTCATTGCAGACTTACATACTGTCCAAATGTTCCAGCCCACTACTAGTTGGCAGCAGTTTGCATTGCCCTGTTGAATTGCAATGCTGCCAGTAATAATAATAATTAATAACAATCGATAAGATGTGATAGCTGTTTCAACTGCGGTGTGATCTGTCTTAGAACAATAGTTCCTGTCCGGGATTTCATCTATTAATTTTTGTTATACGAATATTACATTGCATATTTTGAGAGCTACTTTTATTAATATCTTTATAAGGGGCATGACGAAAGTTTTCGCTAAGCCTTCTCCAGACATTTCATAACAAGTAGGCACTTGCCAATTCACTCAGCAACGTCTTGATATAAATTATTCATTGTTAACTTAACACTTAGTATTATGCCAATGTGATTTATTACGTGAATTGGCCACCTGAATTGAAATGAAAATGAATGAGGTGTTAAGAAATTTCGATTTCAATACTATAAGTATTATAAAATATATTATGATTTATTAAAACGTTAAAAGATATTGTCTCAATGATCTAGATTAGCAAAGAGGTATTGCACATATATCTCTAAAGTATCCTATTCTACTTTAAGCAACGATCAATATTTTGGCTGGTTGCGCAATGTGAAATCCTAAAAAAATCTAAATCATTATACTTAGAGCATAAGCGCTAAAATAGCTTCTATTAAGGAGTATACAACATATACTTATACATATACTATGTCTAAGGAGGTACCAGTGTTATGTCCTGATACCATAGCTAATGCCAAGAAATTATCATAATAAGCACTACCCTTATAGGTCACTGTTTTTCTTATATCCTATCAAATTTTCTAAACGTACTTAATACCTTTCTGACTCACGACACTTAACATAACTTAAATTATGAACCTTGCAAAGCAGTTTACATTACAATTCTGTTGCATATAACTCTATTAACATGTATATTTTAAGGGTAGATAAGGTTTGCGTAAAATACTATAAATGTACGGAAGTAGTGTTCTGAGACAGCCGATAGACTGAAGATGAAGAAGTATGAAGAAGATGAAATAGTTAATATATTGAAGACACTGTTTTTATAATTTTTCTACATAAATCCACTAGGACTACCTCTATTTTTTCTTTGCCTCAGAGGTTTTCATTTATATAACTTCCCGCATGATCAGGTTGCAAAGATGCAGAGACCATGTCATCTTTAAAATAAAATAAAAAATGCCTTTCAGAGACTATTAATTTGTCATCAATACACAAAAACATTTTCTGTCTATATTATTATATTCGCAGTCTATATTATTTCTGTCTATATTAATATCTATGGAATACCGTTCTGAACGTCCATGGTTCGATTCCGGCTGAAGCTTCTCCGCATGTCAGTAGCCTGTCCAGCTCAGATTGTAGTCAGAAGCTATTCTAAAAGATAATAGAGGTATATTATGAGTGCAGTTTGTAAAAGAATGCATCATAACATTATGATAGATAAAAAAAATACATTACCTAAACATAACTAGAACGGCTAGAAGCTTAAATTGAAAACTCCTAAAAAATAGAACATCAGTTAATTGCTTTTAATAATACTCACCATAAGCCATATAAGGTTATTTTAATGCCAAAGTATTATTGTAAATGCGCACATATCCAAGCTATAGTTGGCTAGGTTCACTAAAATATGAGTGGTGCCTTCCAGTCGAATTGCGTAACAAAAAGAAGCCAAATATCAAATAGTATAAGGATGGGTTCAATATAGTACGTATACAAAAGGCAGGTACTCTTGCAATGAAGATACCTCACTTGCTCTCAACGTGATGCTTCTACGTCTCTATGTTAATGGAATAAAGCTCAAAACTGGTTAGATAGGGTGTTCTGTAATATTCTGTGCCAACAGTATTGAGCGGGTTACCATGCCGCAGCCAATGACATACCCGGCGAGTTTTTCGGCACAATGCCAAAATAATGTCATCTCTCGACGTAGGAAGGTCCCGGGACTTTATGGCGCTTCTGAGTAATAAGGCTATTGTTGTTGATATTCGAGTCAAGGTATATTGGTTTGGAACCGGCGAATTCTCCACCAAGTAGCAACGACTGGTTGTAACTTAATTTAAATTGTATGATTAAATGTACTGATATAGGTAGTTATAAATTATATACATAGTGAGTTAACAAGTGTGCATACATTTAAAAATTAAGTACTATGTACCTACATAAAATAAATAGAATTAACATAATTTTATGTAAAACTTCTCAGTTGGAAACTAGTTTATGAAATCAAATTTTGTGAAGTAGGTAATATGGAGCAAACACCGTCTCTCCTTCTAAATTTCAAGACAAAGCTCCGAAAACGTTTGTTTTTTCTAAAGACCTCGTCGCTTTTATTCATCCGATTGTCGTGATTCATGGGTATTTAGACACATGTATTTCTTGGCGATGTATTATTAATTTATTGTCATAATCACCACTTTGAAATGAACATGAATTTTTGTTTTAAATCAACCACTACTGGTATCCGCTACTAATAAAGATCAGGTAGACTTAAAATAAGTAGCAAAACATCAAACCATTCGCTTATTTTTTGTGTTCAAATCAAATCTTTATTTAACCAAACCTTCATATTTATCTAGTTATTGAAGTGTCGGCACTTCACCCAAGTCACACCCTCATCAATCCGCCTATCACAAAGAATTGGAATTATAATCTGAGTTCCCAAAGACTTGACAGCATCTTCAATATGAATAAAGACTGTTCTAGTAAGCATCAATTTACTAATGGAGTAAACGAGCATTGTTAAGTGCACAAATAAAATACGAACACAAACACGGACCAATCTACCAAATGGCCAAATCATGAGTGGTCTCGGTAGAATACCCTAATCCATAAAATTGTTAATTACTGGTCGTGGCGTTAAGGATGTGGGATTCATTGTTATGTAAGAATTAGCATTTCGTCATTCTCCAAATTATAATGAAAGTGTAATTGCAGTACGTACGTATGATCCACTAAGGCGAGCGTAACGAGAGCGGTCGAGACGCAGCCGAGCGACCACGTGACGGCCGACTGCCGTCGCAGCTGCCGCCACCCGCATTCACTCGTTACACTCTCTTGCGTAACTCTGTAGCCTGGGATTGTTAACCATTTCCATTTTATGTCGAAGCTAATCGCTACTCGAGCGCAAGAAAGGACTCGTTCGATCGCCAATGATGACGCCCTCGCTCACAACTCAGGGGCAACCTTTCACGACTACTTTCGGTGGTGACGTAATTAACCATTCCAAAAAACTCTTAAGGCGTAACCCAATTAGGTGCCAGTAAATAAACGAAGTATGCATCACATTTGGTTTTATTATAAAAAATATAAAAGCTATATTATAATACATAACATAACAGTCGCAATATAATACCTCCTTTCGAACAACCTTAACACTGTGCACTAATAACGAGTAGAAATGAGTTGCGATGATGAGGAATTCGATGATTAGTGTTACGTTGTAGGCACTAGAGCTCGCGGACGAACACGACGCAGGTGACTATTTACAAGGCGTTCGACCGCGCGCTGCGGGCGCGGGCGGTGGCAAGACTCAGATTAGTTTTCGAACTAATAAAGCCCAACCGGCGTCATACTAGTTCGAAATAAATACAAAACCTGGCTATCTAAAGTCCTGCCACGAAGCTTATTAAGTTAGAACGTTTAGTGCAGAGGACCCGCAACGTGTCCAGGGGGACCGTACTGAGTGCTAGTAGCACCACCATGGCCAGAACCGGATCCACTGTCGTCACCGCCGGTAGTACCGAAGTCAGCTCCACCTTCGGCTCCACCGTCACCGCCGCTAATGCCGCCGCCGATACCAGCACCGCCGCCGAGAGCGAGCGCGCCCAAATCATCACCACCGCCGATAGCACCACCACCGATAGCGCCACCGCCGATGGCACCGCCACCGATACCACCGCCCTCCTTTTGGGTCTGGTACTTGATGAAGTAAACTTCGGGTTTGGAGGGCTGAGTAGGCGCGGGGGTGGGGATGATGAGGTCTGGTTGCTCCTCGGGCTTCTTGACCAGAACGTAAACCAGGGTCTTCTCTTCGTTTTGGGGCTGCACGGGGATGATCGGAGCGACCGGGGTAGGAGGAGTCGGGGCCTTGATAAAGATAATTTTGTAGTGCTTCTGGGGAGGAGCAACTTCAGGGATACGGGGAGCTCTCTGTTCAACAGGTTCTGGTGGGGGAACGTGCACGTATATATGCTTTTGCACAAGAGGAGCGCCTGAGTATCCACCAGCGTATCCACCACCAAATCCAGAGTCACCACCGAAGCTCAGTCCGCTGGAGCCGCTAAATCCACCGGAACCACCAAAACCACCGGCACCGCTGTATCCACCGCTGGAATGACCACCAAGCGACAGACCGCCGCCAGACAGACCACCCAGGGATCCACCGTGTCCTCCTCCGATGGACACGGTTCTGTGACCACCTGAGGATGAAGTATATCTCGTGCTGGGTGCCGAGTAGCTATACCCCACTGGAGGTTCAGGGCGGCCGTAGGCTAGCGCCACGCAGGCGAGTACCTGGAAAAAGGGAGAGACATATTAAATTCATATCATCTCAGAGTAATTACTTTACCCTTCGCCGAGCATACGAGGACCATTTAATTGCGGTAAATTGAACATCGGACAGATGAATAGGGGCTACCGTTCGATGTTAGATCCCTTGATTACGCTGCCTCTAAGGGTTATTAATATTCTTTTAATTACGAGTTTTAATTTCATAATTTATTCATGTCCAAAATCGATATTTTTACTTCTATGATGCGTGTCAAATAATTAGTTAGAAACGAATAGAAATTATATCTTGAAATAGCTCTTCATACCAAAATAAAACGATTAAAGACTAAGTTTGAACTATCATTACAGAAGTGAGCAAACTTAAGATCTAAACAGTATCAATTCGCCAGGCGCACGAGAACTGTTTCAGAGTTGCTCCTGAAGTTTTGCAATAAAGGTAGCAAAGATTAGAGCAACTCTACTCAATTGTAATAAAAGATAGAATCATAGTATCCACATAGTCAGTTGTGATGTAAGACAGATCTCCCGCGGCAGTAGTAAACAAGTTAAAATAATCTGTATTATGCAATAAGTTCGAGGAATTTGGGTTGTAATAGATTTTTGGATTTGACTAACACAAATGGTTGTGTTACTTTTTATCGACTGCAGTCGGAGTCGAGTGAGGAAACGGACTCGGAGAAATGGAGACCGCACTCGACTTGAATAATGATCAAGCACTCCTTTCGCGGCTTAAGTAACAACAATGATTCACATTCTCCCGCTTACTTGCGAATGTAAGTCGATTTGCAGTATCGGGCATTTTATTTTCAATGCAATACTAGAAATACTTTAATATAATGGTATTACCGATAAACGCGATATTACTTATGAAGCACTGATGTCAATCCGATAATCAAGGTGAAAAGCACGAATATTACAATTTAATCGAATATTATGAATATCCCAAATGGAAATACACTGAAGTCGTTGCCTTTAAGGATTGCTTTTAAGTAGTATACACGTATTAAATAAGTACTTCAGTGATTAAAATCCACAAATCCATGTTTTGGCGCTATATGAACTATAACAGTTCCACGATACGATACGAATATTTAACACTCACAAAAATCTGATCTATGATAAATTCCCACAAACACTTTGAAGGCACAAAGTATGATTCACTACTTGGCACACTACGAGTATCCATGTCGTGAAATATCACTGAACACTTCACTTTGGTTCCATGGTGAAAGCCTGAAATGCTGCTTTAAGTACAAAATGAACAAATCACAAATTAAATTAGGAATAGTAATCGCATGTGCCAAATAGTTTAAATAGTATAGTGTAGAAGACGCAAGCGACCCTTACCACGAATGCACGCATATTGTGCTTGGGAGAAACGGAGCCGCCGGTTTGGGAGCTAACTGCCTGTACTTTGTAAGTTTACCGATTAAAACAACTCCACCGATTGGAGATGTTCCTGTGTCGGTGAGCTTGTGTTAACTGATGACATTCGCCATGCCGAACCGCTCTTAAATACTAAAGTGCTCATCTCGTCAGAACACTCCATCCCTACGAGCATTTCACTTGGTAGCGTGCAACTATCGTCATTATTTAACGTGTATACGGTCCTTTCTTTTCGGCGAGGTCCGCCGGTGGCGCGCCCGCACTCGCCACTTAGCTTTAGCGACCACCACTCGCTTACACACATCGGCACATATACATACATATGTACATCATTCATTACTCCGTTGAATGATTTCAGAAACTATTTACTAAAGAATTTGTATCATTAATAAACTTCTTAACAGATAACGTGTGAGGACTTATAGCGGAGTAATAGGGCGAAAATTTACAGAATTCTCCTTTTTTCTCCTCAATAACTGACTTTTTCTTAATATTTAATATTCTTCAGATATTGTGGTCCCCAATTCACAGCGGTGGTCATATTTACTATAGTAATAAATAAGTAGTTGTAGAAAAAGGGATATGGCTTGGGGCGTGTCTAAAGCTGGCATAGATTTTATGCAAAAAAAAATACTCTGCAGTCATTATCCGGGACGAAAATAGGGCAACACAGGTATCTGTATGGTAAACCGCACGCCGCCTTCTTTCTTCCATTACCGTGCAAAAAATGTTTTTAAAAGAGTTACAATTCTTATGACGTTTCTTTTTATTGAGCCTGTTTTATTTAATCATAATAAACAACTTTCCCTAGTGTTAGCTTTTAAAATGTACTTGGTATTTCTTCAGAATATTGGTATTTAGCATACAAATGTATTCATCGCTGCAGAACACACACTGGTAGCGGAACTACGGTTTTTTTACATACAATCCTAACAATGTACCAAACTTGCCAAATACATTTTCACAGCTCGTAATCTCTTTCAAAAGTTTACCTTTGAACTGCGCTGTAAGTTTGTTCGTGGTGTGGAATTGAAATAATAGTCTCAGAGCTACGAGTTTGCCATCGATTTCGCATGTCCTGGCATAATCGGGTGTAGGACGACGTTTCTCTGAAAACACTGAATAATTCCCACTTGCTCTTAAATTCGTGCAACTGTTTTCGAGATTGTTTGCATTACCTCCTACAATTATTCATATGATTTTTAAACAAAATAATGGACAGGTCAAAACAACAAAAAATGTTTTAAACTGGGTGTGATTTGTGTATCAGTACGACACAAACTGATCTCGAAACCGCGCTTGCTTTATTCATCAATATCGATACTTATTTTAAAACGAGTAGTCGATTTTTCAAAAACCTTCTAAGTATATGCTCGTATGTAATATTGAAAGCAGCGTCTAAACTATGGAATCAAACAACTGTTATTAAAGCAATACTTTTCACAAGTATTTTTTAACCATAATTTCTAAGTTGTGATTAAATAGTAATAGTTGTCACTAAAACTCCACGCTAAGAACGCTACTGTTGTTTCTGTCAACCCTTTGTAATAGATTTTTTTCAAGAATGTCAACAGATTTAATCAGGCTAAATTCCTTTTAGTTAAAAGTTTCAGCATCCTATAATAGCTGGGTAGCAGGCAGAGCTATTCATGAATTATGAGCAGCCTTCTTTAATATATTGGACAGCGACGTAATTAATAAAAGACGACGACAACTTTAAAATTAATATACTTAATTTACCCACAATTAAAATTTGAATACAGTGAAGTACCGGTGAAAAACTTAATTAAAAATTGATTTTATTTGATACCTTTCTGAAAAGGGTTCAAATAACATCAATACATTACGTAGCGTTATAGTCGAAAAGATTGTGTAACGGAAAGATTGTGTATGTAAAACCCGATAGCGTATTTAAGACATTCGCTTTAATAAGGCGGAACCTTAAGGCGTTAGGCCATGACTTCTTACTGTGTCAGCCTGGAACATCTTATGATAACCTACTAACAGACCTTTTTCAAGAAGAGTTGGTTTGTTTTAGTTCCTATGGAGTGCATTGCAACCCAAATTTCTTTAGGCTTTCTCTTTTTCAGATTTAATGAGACAAAAACAAATATACAGGTTCGGTTTTCCACAGGGAATAGTATTTCACGATAGATAGTACATAAAACTTATAAAGCCTTGCGGATTTAACTTGCATGAATCCACTCGTGGATTCAGTAGAATTGGCATGTCGGTTCTTATGTCTGAATTCATGGGTGGACAGTAAAAATAAACGTGTTAGACGCACCGCAAGAGCCGCACGCACCGCATTCATCGAATTCACTCCGTGGTCGTTTGGCGCCGGGGTTAAATAATACCTTTGTCGTGACGCCTCAAGTTTTGTTTTATTGCTGTCTAGCTATTGCCTATCGGTTAACCTTTGACCACTATCTCACCTGTTGGTCAATGATGATGTGGTCGAAGATATCAAACAGTCTGAACCTGGAATGGGTACTGGTACTCAAAAATAGATGTGCTCGATAACAGATTTTTTATTCAATTCAAACCATGGAAGCTCTCATTGCCACTAAGCCATAATTTAAACCTATTAAATATACCTACTTCACCAAAATTTTTGTTACAGTTTATTTTTGTAGGAATGTCAACTGTCGTATATAGAAAGGACCTGACATCTTTTTGATCTTGCCTGGCAATTGAGCGATCCAATATGCTTTAGAATTGCATAATGCACGAGCAGAGGGGCCTTGAGATATTTGATGCATCTGTCGCTGAAAGATTTTCACATCTCTTTTACATTGAATATACACCTCAAACCGAATACCTTGCGCTATATATTTGTATTGTAGTCAAACGTGAACGCTGCTGTGTAGAACCACATTTTCGATTTGCACGAACCAAGTAGAGCTTGAATACTTACGCTATTTCAAAATGTGGCAAAACTTCTCACGTAACACACAATGGGACCGAAGTTTGTTAAAGTTTATTTTATATTTAATCTTCCCCTAGTTTATAATACGCAACGATATCAAAGACTTTGTAGAAACAGTGAAACCGCAGACCGATTGCGGTGAGATGGTAATAGGAAAGGCGATTCTGACGTTTACACACGTAATATATAATTATAATATTCTAATGAAAGTATTAGCGGATATTTTAATACTATATTAGATGGACTAATGGTTATTTTAATTTGGTCATAATTATTTTGGAATTAAATTGTAGCTCTGTTTTCCTTTATTTATTTTATAATGTACGCCCCGTGATTTATCCTGAATAGATACCAATGAAAAGTAATAATGATGGATGACAGAACCTCATTCAAATTGTTTCAGCGTGAAGAAGTAACAAATATACGCACTTACAAACTATTGCATTTATTTATTTGTTAATGTGATTTGATGATTTCTCTACATTAATTTGCCGGATTTTGTATAATTAGTTATTTGTAAAGTATGTTCCTAAGATGCCTGCCAAGCGAGGGAATGGCAAACCCATCTTCAATGGGGGAGGCTGTGTACAGCAGTGGACAATCCGGCTGATACAGAACAGTACAGAGTCTTTTCAGAAAAAATATGCATTTGGAATTCCACTTTGGAACATTGTGTATAAAATTTGTATATGTCATGTATAAATTAATATACAGTTAATATATGACAATGATTACGGTTAATTAGCTATAGTAATAGTTCATTTAATTTTTAATTATAAATTCCAAGTTCACTCTCTTCATTTTCGTAACTACCAAACTCGTCAGTTTTAAAATTCTTATTAGATGCTGTAAAATCCAAACTACGGAGAAAAAAAGTCTATCTGCGCATTAGGCACCTATTAGGACGTAGTGGCCATGTAAAGCGTAATTTTTAACCGACTAGTAGCAGATATTCTGTATACAAGAAATCTCAAGATGGGTTGTTGATAGATTTATACCATTGGGAACACCCAAGGATATCATAATAGCCTTAAAACCAAACCAAAGACTATTTACAAAATTGTGAGGTGTGGTTTTACGAGTATCTAAACAACTGTACAATGATAATGATTTATGTCGTTGTTTTAAAAAATTTTACTTAGGCCCTACATAGTTTATTTGTACACTGAGTACCTACCAACATTCAGAACAGACCACAAGCCTAGACAAGATGCAATCGATTTGTAGCGCTTCTCTTACTACAATAGCTAAAACTTTATCGTTTGCGATGGTATTTCTTACTTGTGTAACTTGATTATGGTACATAAATATAGGCATATAAATATAAGTACGTACTCGCCCATTGGTACAAGTATACCTTACTCTCCAGTACTATTCAAATTCTTTATTCTAGAATAGTAGTACCTAATCATAGCCACGTGGTGATGTCATGGCCAATATTTCTATATAATTTCCGTTGTAAGTTGACACATGGTGCATTCTCTACCTGTATCACTACCAGTTTCTCGACTCCACTAGTATCCGATGACGGATGCCACCTCGTTTGTACTGAGACGGTTCTCATGATCTCACATCCAATCACCTCTCACGCAATCGTTATGAAGCCAATCGATACATTTATACCCAATCTATTGACCATAAAATGTTTTCAATCCTATATTATAATATTGTTTTTATAAACGGAAGAGGTTATGTGTTGAAGTTTGTATATTCCAAGCATCTTATATAACATTAAGGATTTTGATGAAATATGCCACACCTAACCTAACGTATAAGACCTATGCATTACATACTTTTTATCCTGTCTTTCAAGGTAGTTCCAAAAGTATTCAGAACTGAATACTATTTTCATAGAATAGCCCTACACATACATTTCGAAAATGTTCGTTAAATATATTTCTAGTATGTCATAAAACCGTCGCCAAACCTTAAGAATAAAAAATAAGATGGCATCATTATTAATCAGCCAAACAATTTTGTACATTTTAGAGAACTAAGACAAAGAAAAGTTAGTTGCTCTCCGGCGCCAGCGGTACCTATTAAGCAGAAAGCTTATTCGTTAAATTAAACGTCGCGTATTACATGTACATTACCAAAATTACATCTAACGAAACTTGGGTGTTCAGTCACCACGGTAAAGTGCTGATCACTACATGATGATATTCCTTAGATAATTAGTAAATCGCTCCTCTAATCAAATCCTAAATTGGGACAAAGTATTCGATACACATATGTAATCGCAACAATAAAAACTTTTTATAGATCAAATCAATAATGCTGGTCAAAATATAACCGAGGAAAGTGAATGTACTTTAAATTGCGTATGTGAATTCATATGTAGCTACTCGTACTATAACCAACGGAATATGCTTATCAATGTATAAGTGTCAAAAACCAGTTTTAAAAAGTATACCGGTTTCCAATCTTTGGCAATAATATGTTATAATAGTCACGTAGATTGTGAACTTACATTTGGATACATAAAATTTACCTAGATGTTAATATAGAATTTGACCCTATAGTTGTTAGGAACTCCATTTAGATAACTTTAATAGAAATCCAATAGTGTCTAACTAACATGCATATAAATGTCTTATGAATATTTTAGCGTAGTGCTCTTATGTATTAAGCTCTTGATTAAGTCTGAAGGTGTTGATACTGATCTTAGGACTTATATATTTTATGCTAAGCTTGGAATACTTTTTGAAATTACCAGTTATATATATAGTATAAAAGTAATTTCTAGATTATAAATAGCCCTATTATAAAATCTCAACGTAAATAAAAGATTGATCCATGAATGGGGTTCGACCCATTTTGCTGAGACATTTTCTAACAGAGCGATCATGGAGATAAGTTATCGTTGAAATAATCACTTAGTTACCACCGGTACTCTCAAATCATGTTTTCGTAGCCTAATTAGTAAAAACGTCTCTGACGAAAGTTGGCAGAAAGGACGGAAATTCCAGAAGTATTGTAACGGAACAGAACTGAATGTATTATTTAAATACATAATAATGGTTATTATAATAACATGATCATCAAGTAAATGTAAGTAGAATCAGATGCCGGCGAAAGGTGCCGCAGTGAACTCTCTATTCAATAAGAAACCTGTCGTTTAGATTATCAAGCACATTCGCCAATAAAGCCAAATATACAATATCCAGTATATATCGCCCCATTTAACAACTTTTCTTGAATACCAGCATTATTTATCTACCAAAACAGACCTTTTTTTTATTTTTATTTACGTGTGAATAATGCATTTAAGCATTCCCGTCCACTTCGGGGAAAGTGGCCGGGGTATGTCGGGCTCGACACCAACACTCCCACAGCAGCAAGTGTACCGACTAAATAACACACGGTGTTCCAACCCTACCGCTTCTCGGCGGGCCGCAGGGACGCTTTAGCTCTCGACCACGAACCTGCCACGGTTGTCCGTTTCCGGACTCCTCCTGGGGTGCTACCCCTCACGACGCACCAGAACACATGGCACGTCGCTACCACCCGGGGACCAAGCCCGCAAATGGGCGTCAGACAACCCCCGCTTCCCTCTCTTTATTCAATACAGGTTAATAGTACATTGTTCACCGAGAGGAGAAAGTGACCGATTACCGTCGAGGGTGTCGTTTGAAGCCCGAGCCGTAGGCGAGGGCTTTAAAACACCCGAGATTGGGAATCGCACTTTCTCTTGAGTGATACATAGTGCTTTATACTACACCTACGAGGAAAATAAAAAACTAAATCTTTACTTGATTTCTGTGGTAAAAGGTTATCAATCAGTATTTTTGCTGTTTCCTTCAACTGCGGCGGAGTTAAAAAATCTTCATCATCACTATCACTACGTATCATTTTGATAGTTTTATTTTACTTTTCTACGAAAACTGAATCCTCAAACAACACACAAATTGAAAATGGCGCCAATGGCGTCTGCAATTTTCACATGTTCTTTTTTCAAATTGTTTGACACCATCCAACACACAGCTAGTGGCCAGTGTCATTTTGCGAACTTGGAGATAAAAACTCACTGTAAAAAGTTTTTGGCTTTTGATATTTAGGTTACCAGCGCATAGTCTTACCCAAAATTAAAAAAGAAAAACCACGTAAGAAATGGATTTTCATACACTTTTCTCTCCCGCTCAGATGAGTTTTCTCGCCGCATATTTGTTCGATATGCAATGACGTACTTTCTACCGTAAATTTGATAAAGTATCAAGGTACTTTCCGAGCAGGTGTAGTATAAAACTATTTTTTATAACAAAAACACTTTTTGAGGGCCATTATGTCAATGGTCCATTTCTGTTACGGAATCTATCTCAAATTATATAAATAATATATATTATCCTTAAATAAACGATCATAAATACTAAAAACAGCGATATGAAAAAAAATACTAAACTATGAAGAATACCGTTTTGCAACACATACTGTGCTCTAAAAGCGCGAGCTCCGACTCGCACTGCCACTGCGAAATCGATTTAAACAAAAAACGCCCAACGTACAGTTTAAACAACTGAAAAACAAACAACCACAATTTTTATAACAGTTTTGAAATATGACAATAAATTGATAAAAAGCCATATTATTTAGGACAATAGAATTCCACAATTCTTGGACTATGCAGGCGGTTTTTTTTAGTTCAAAGTGTCCATGAAAAACAAATCAAAGTTTCAAAATCGTACTTCGTAAATACGATAGACTCCTTATTGTCGCAGAGACAATTGCTAAATTTACAATGCCATATTCGAGTTGTGATATAGAATAAATAAATATTAATTATACTGTTTCATCACTCAATAATCTTGATTTATAGACAGTTATGAGGTTAGTTGGACAACTGTTTGAAACTGACGTGAAAGTAATTATAAATACAACAAAATATTATGGCTAACTAAAGTATATAATATAATTTGTGGCTGACGAAAGTTAGTTAACTTAGTTATGTGTTTCTTATTTAAGGTAGAATAACGTCTGTGCCGGGTTATTCAAAATATTTTTTTATCGCTCTTGTTGCTGGTAATGATTAGTAATCATTCATGATTAATCATGAATATTATGGAGTATTGCTATTCGATGGTTAAAAATAATATTCTTATTATTAAAATAAATAATATTATAATTAAAAGAAGATACTTCTATCTCAAAAAAATAAATAAATTCATAGTTATTACATAAAAAAAACGTATAAGAAAGATATCGTTAAAAATATTACATAATCTCGCGCATTACATAATCATAAATAGTTAAATGAGCTGGCAAAAAAAAAAACAAAAATATTTTTACAAAGGAATTTCAGAGCAATCCTAAGTTATGAAATGTTTATGAATAGAGCTGTAAGTACTGAAACCACAAGATTGAACGATGTCTGTTACCTTCGTTACAAATCTTATCTTACTAATATTACATATAAATGCGAAGGTTACCTTTGAATGTTTGTTAAGCACTCAAACTTCAACGGCTGGACATGGTGATGAAGTTTGTGATGTTTCAGAATAGTTTAACATATTTACATACAAAGTTTTCTAATATTTCTTTTTTATAGTTAAATAAAATATTAACCTCGAATAGTTTCTTCATTACTATCCGCGAATGTGATTTCGTGCTTAGCGAAAGTTTAATTACCTAGGTATTTTTCGAGTCGAAAATTGCGGGACTAGAGAAAGGGGGGACAAACTGTCCATAGTGGTGGGAGGAATTTCCATCCCCGTCAGGACGACATTGAAGTATCTCGGCGTCGTCCTTGATAGCCGATGGAGGTTCGAGGCGCACATGCGGCGATTGTCCCCCAAATTGATGGGGGCAGCTGGCGCTCTGAGCCGCCTCCTTCCCAACATTGGGGGTGGAGAGGGCAGCTGCCGCCGCCTCTATACAGCGGTGGTCAGCTCGATGGCCCTATATGGAGCCCCCATTTGGTCCGGGGGGCTCAATCGGCGGGAGACCGCCCTGCTGATTGCAGCCCAACGGACCATGGCGGTGAGGGTTTGCCGGGGATACCGGACAATCTCTCACGAAATAGCTTGCGCACTCGCCGGCCTGCTCCCCTGGGACCTTGAGGCCGAAGTCTTGGCCTCAGTCTACCGCCGCAGAGTGCGTGCGCGGGAGCGGGACGAGCGACCGGCGCCGCGGGAGCTAGCGCAATGGCGCAACAACGCCAGGGCGGCGGCTCTCGCGAGGTGGGAGGAACGGCTCCTCGATGGGTCCATTCAGAGGGGGAATAGCAGTCGACGACTCCTCGACGCTATTCAGCCCGTTCTTCGAGAGTGGATCGATCGGAGACATGGGAGGCTCTCATTTAGGCTGACGCAGGTGCTCTCGGGACATGGTTGTTTCGGGAGTTACCTGCATCGCATCGCCCGAAGAGAAGCCTCCCCGGCATGCCATCAGTGCGGCTACGCGGTAGACACCGCCCAGCACGCGCTGGAGGCATGCCCAGGAGGAGCTGAACCGCGACAGGCTCTGGTCGCGGTCGTGGGGGGGGACCTCTCATTGCCGACCATCCTCGCCGGGATAGTCGCCGATGAGAGATGTTGGGAGGCAGTAGCCTCCTTCTGCGAGATAGATTATTGTCTCGCAGAGGGAGGCGGCGGAGCGGGAGAGGGAGAGAAACCCTCTCTCTCTTCCACTCCGGAGAGCGCGGACACGGAGGCGAGCTAACCGAGCCCGCACTCCGTCTCCGCTGAGAGGGCCTGGGCCGTCGGGTGCGGGGGCATCCGGCACCCCTCAGATATAGGTCCTCTCGCGATGTTGATGCCCCCTTCGTGTTCGGGGGGCATAACACGAGGCGGAGGGGTGTTCCTATTGACACCCCTCACCGAGGAGGGCCCGCCACTTTACAGCGGGCTGCGGCGTCGTCGGGGGCTGCGGTAGAATAGTAGCGGTCCCGCGCCCCCGTCATCAGTCGAAGACGTCGGAACACCGTGGGGTTTTAGACGGTATGTGCGCCTTTAGCCGAGCCCGTCATATCGCGCCTGCTCCCCCAGGCGGGAATGCGTAACAGCATTTCCCCACGTAAAAAAAAAAAAAAAAAAAAAAAAGGAGTTACAAACTGTAAATTTTGATAATCCCGCTTCTGTTTTTTTTTCTGTTGATTACCATTGCGCATTGGACCGATTTCTGTTGCGATTCGGTTGTCCAAGAAAAACATATGTTAATCTTAGGTTAAACCTATGAATAATATAATTATATATAATATTGTTATTCGTAGGGTCTTCCTCTAATTTTAGATTACAGTTGCTCCTAAGCACCTAGGCTGTAATTCTTTATAATCTTATAAAATATTTATGCAGTATTTACCTAATGCCTTTTGTCTCTGTAAAAAATACAAAGTAAACTTTTTGTCACCAGGGCTACCATTGTGTGCGGGCGCCAAACGTATTTTTTCAAGTTTTATGATTGAAATATCAGAATTAAATACATGTTTTTGTTACTTACGTATAATTATTACAAAATTATTGTCAGAAATTATAACGAAAATATCTAAGTTTTAGGTTACGGTGCAGTGGGCAATTAACACACACCTGGAGACCTCCAGTTTAACTGGCCGCTCTGTCAAAAATTAATCCAATAAATAAAATGGCTACCTACCTTCTTACTATAAAAGATATATCTCTCAGTGGGCTACATATGTTATGTAAAAATGTAATAACTTTACAGAGGGGACCGAAAGTTGGTCTATGAAAAGATACTCATGTCCACCGCAAAATCAAATAACCATTAAGCTGTTTTGGATTTGCGTTTGCGTTGAGTTAAGTAATTTTTTTAGATACATTTTAACTTATTTATCATTTCTTAAAGAACTTCAGATAAATGGGTCTAACAAATGTCTTTGATCTCAAAAATGTTAAAGATAGACATAGATACCTACAAAAAATTTAACTAAGTAATGTGCTGGCTCGTAGCCAGACTGGTCGTAGGCTGCACCTAGTAAAGCCTATTACGAGATAAAAGCCCGCCAAAAGTCTTCTGATAGCCAAATAGAAAAGACTTTGCCAAATATATGCTAAATACATAACTAAGCATTCATTTCAATTTCGGTATTTTAACTAAATGCTTTAAGTTAATGGATAGATTCAGGCGTTACTTTGCGGAAATCCATATTTAATAATAACAAATACTTTCAAAAGTATCCTAAAAATATTAAATAATATTCAAATTAAAAAAGCTTAAAATTATATATCTAGTGACAATTCCGCCTAATTTTCCTGTTATCTACTTGACGTCACAAACATCACGGAGCCTAACCGGAAGAATACCCGACTAGTTTCGCTTCTAAACGAAGCATCTTCAGGAGGTCTTGACTTACCGAGCGCACCATCGAGACTAACTTAGGGAATTGTCACTAGATATATAATTATATACTTTTTAAGTGTTTTATTTAAATATTATTTAATATTTTTTAGGATACTTTTAAAAGTATTTGTTATTACTAAATGCTTTATTGTAGTACCTACTTACGGGATCGACAAGTCACTCGCCTGTTAGTAAGCGACACGCTTGCCTAATACAGTTCCATTATGTCATCTTTTTGTGTGAATATGAATATAATTAATTGCGCTCATCACTCTGACACTTTAGTTGTTATTTCGTTCGCCTATTGATTTCTCTTACCAAGTACCTTTCACATCATAACACTGTATATTACACACCTACAATAGTTAGAAGAAGTGGAGATGAATTTACGTGTAAAAATAATTAGGTTCATATATTTGTAAGCCTAGAAAATGAGAGAAACAGAAGCAAACCTTATCTTGGGCTCGTTCCTCATTAAACGGACTAAGTACTCAGGAATGGCTTTTCAGTTAGACAGTTCCTAATCTAGACTCAAGTTCTAGTCACTAGATTAAGCGTCGCAAAGTTTACGTAAACCGAGCTTTTTGTTTCAGTAATAGCGGTGAAAAGGGTGGTTTGTACGTTTAGGGCTAGCATCCGCCTAAAGTTCCACACTTAGTTCATATTTATATCGCGGTCAGTCAGTAAATCAGGGTAAGAACTATTCTGTTCTAAATATTTGAAAATAATTAATTGTTTTCGTTGTGTACTTTCAGTTTTATATTTTTTTGTGTTAAATGTCATTCTTAAACGATACGTGCACATCTTATAAAAGTTTCAGTTCCAGTTTTTTTTTATGATATTGAACAAGCATGAGGCCCACCTCATGTTATGCGGATTAACCTCTGCCTATAACAGATGCATTTCATCATGTGACGAATTGCACTGCGCCAGGCACAGTGAGATAAGTTGTTAAAGTCTCATGTGCCTGTAATTTTACTGACTCTCGAAGACAGCTGCCGGAACACAGCGTTAGGTGTTTGGCGACAGATTTTCTACTCGAGGGTGGTAGCTAGCCAGGCGGGCATTTGCAAAATGCCCTTCCCCCACGCGGTGAAGCTCAAGCCGGCGGCGGGGAACAACCAGGGACCTACAGCTCGGCAGTCGATAGCTATAAACGCTCGGCCATCATTACTTGGCGATAACGTTAAAATATTCGTCCAAAATATCCGATAATGACGCATAACATAATTCTATTGCAATATTGACTAAAGACACAACTAAAGATTAAAAAATAATACAGTATCGTTTGTTAATTATTTTAAGTATCCTATGTTTGGGTGTAATAATCGACGAAGTTGATATGGTAAAGGAAATTAAAAACTGATTTTACGGCCCGCTACAGCGCGCAGCGGTGCGAGGGCGCTAGCAACATAACCGACCCATCCATTGATCTAAACTTTTGAACCGTCTACGCACGGAAGTGAATTATTTCTTCAGTGTCGCGGAGATTTTTGTACACTTACGAAAGATCTATAATTTCACTGTATATTATTACTATGTGCTTATCTCAAACGATAGCGCATGTCCAACAATTTTTCAAATAATTATTTATTTTTGACTTCTCTTACTAATAATTATATATTTCATATGAAGAATAAACCAAAACTAAATAACACGTAGCTTAATTGTTACTTAGGAATATTGCAGCTTCCTAAGATTTCTTTGTTATAAATTGCGGATATTACCTCATTTAAACATAGAATATGTTACCGCTGTTTAATATACATAAATAGAGAAGTATAGATTTGAAGGATTGAAGTAGTTACATGCTCTTGTAGTTACACAATTTTACTATAGTCTGCATGTATACTTTCTCTATAGGTACACACATCACCGCAAAGATGATGGATCTGTCAAGTCACTTGTCACGTTATTTCATGAGCAAATTACTACCTAGTACTTCTTCTTCTTAGTCGTTACACTCTTGACAGAGTGGTCGTGGTCGTCACATCAGGAGTGGTGAAACGACTCACAACCCGTCGCCATTCCTCCCGCATCGCTGCCTTCCTGGTACACTCGTGGAGTGGAAGATCTAGAGCAGCCTTCACTTGGTCCGTCCAACGCATGGGTAATCTGCCACGAGCTCTTTTGCTATCCACTTTTCCATGCACTACAAGGCGTTCCACAGACATGGCTCCTTGCCGCGAAACATGACCAAAGAAACTGAGAATGCGACCCTGTAACGATGGAAGAAAGGCGTTGTTTGACCTTGAGTTCGTCAAGTATGGAAATATTGGTTCGATGTTGAGTCCATGATATACTAAGCATTTTTCTCCAACACCATATTTCCAGAGCGTCTATTTTTTTCTTCTCAGTCTCTCTTAGCGTCCATGTCTCAGCACCGTAGAGAAATATAGGACTTAGTACTAGACTACTTGAAATACGTTAAAGTCAATAAACCTACTCATCTGCCATCAAGAATTAACGCACTCAAGCGTTGTAACTTTTCTTTATAGAGTTAATTCTATCATTGATGGAACTCTTGGGATCTGAAGTATAGTTAGTTTTACTGGCTAGTAAACTGCCTTTTCTCCAGAGACCCATTTCTGTACTATAACTGTCAGTAAACTTTAAATTAAAAACAAGAAAAACAAAGATACCCAGCTAGAAAGGCATAAATATACATAATGTATAGCACCAACTTAAAAATACACGTGCACGCGGGAGCTGTTTGTGAAATGCTTTCTACGCTATTCGTTTTGAAGATCATTTTGCGCTGCCGCGGTTCTTTACTCAAAGTACTTCTTTACTTAAATCTCAGGGTTGGAAAGTATTTAGGTTTTGAGAGAAAATAATTTTCTTACGCAGTCCCGACTGGTGTTATGAGACTGGCGTAACGTGAGTTTTTAGACAACGGCTTGTGTGAAGTGGAAGGACATTTTGCGACTGCTCGCTTGGCTAGCTACCACGCTCAAGTAGAAAATCTGTCACCAAGCACCTCACAGCATGCTGGAGCAGCATTCCTTGAAAGCCAGTAAAGTAATTATGAAAATGACAGGCACATGAGACTTAACATCTGTATGTCTCAGGGCGATGGGCGCAGTGCAGTTCGTCACTTGTACTGAAATGCATCTAATATAGGCAGAAGTTACCGCTTAACATCAGGTGGGCTAAAATACAAGTGTGATTATGTAGGCACGTGTCGAGACGTGGTGCGTGATGAGAGTATACGATTGTGATTAGTTATACACTATCTTCCGCCTGCGGAGACGATTCCGAGTGGAATCGTCTCCGATTCCACTTTTCAGTATAAGTCAGGGTAAAAGTATCATATGTCCTCAGCCAGGACTTAAGTTCCTATTACAATAAACAAGTTACAATGAGTCTATTTGCAGGATTATGTCCTTTTACCCATAGCTTACTCAGGTAGTGATGGTCTTCTATAATAAAATAACACAAGTGAGAACATATAAATACTTAAATATACTGTGCCCCGTGGTTTCACCTCCACCATTAGAAAATGACGAAGTAATAATGAAAGTGTCTTGTTTTGATATGGCGCTCACAAGTGCTAAATAGCTTTACTTGACCACATTTTTACCAGAATATATTTAGCTTGATAGTAAGAAAATTAACCTCGATCATATTCTCTAAGACTATCCTAATTCCGAAACACTAACTTACTCGTAAAATTTGCTCGATAGAATTAAATTGGATAATTGACTCATTATTACGCTTGTATGTATCTTAATTATTCATTTTTATATATATGTGAATAAAAAATAGCAAAACATAATCAAAAGGGACAGGTTAAGTTACATAGTAAGTTTTCTTCTCGCGGCACACCTTGCCTCTCTTTCATTCCTACGCAGGACGATACTAACAGATCTTCAGCATTTATCAACATCTTCTAAATTTTGAAGCGCTCGTAGCGAAGTTTGCTTAGCCATTCTGAATCGATCAGCAAAGTTAAGCAACGTCCGCCGCGGTCATGACTTGGATGGGTGACCGCTGGTTGGACATTACTACTGAGCGCTTCCGTACTTCGGAGGGCACGTTAAGCCGTTGGTCCCGGTTGTTGTCTTAGGATGGCAGTCGTTACAGCATGGTGGTAGGGCATTTTGCGAATGCCCGCCTGGATAGCTACCACCCTCAAGTTGAAAATCTTTCGCCAAGCACCTAACAGTGTGTTCCGGCAGCTGCCCTTGAGAGCCAGTAATTCTAGGTTAGCCTGAACAACATCTGCGACCACATCATCACTTACCTTCAGGTGGGATAGTGGTCAAAGGCTAACCTATCTGGCATATTATATATATATATATATATTTGAAGTTTCACCCAATCGATTCAGTCTATTCATATTAAAGGAGTAACAACCAACATACTCACTCACAAACTTACTTATTTATAATATTATTTTGATACTGTTTTTGCTAACAACACACAGATCAACACAAGGACATGACTGTATTAAGCTTTGTCTTAAGTTTTATTCTGCACGAAGGGAATGCTCTTTGGGTAATTTACGATATATCTATTGGATAATCAGGGCAAAAAGATTGCAACGAGGCTTGCTTCGCACCCAATTAGCAGCACCCCATTTTCATCGATTTCAGCCGACTTTCACAACAGAAGTTTACGAATAGTTTATTTATAAGCCGGAAACTGATACAACAAATAGTTCTAAAACAGTTTTTGAAGCAGTGATGGCTCAGTGGCATTAGCTATGGACTGCCACGCAGCAGGTCCGTGGTTCGAATCCCGCCGCGGGCTTGAGCTTCACCGCAAGGTGGAAGGGAATTTTACGAATGCCCGCCTGGCTAGCAACCACCCTCAATTAGAAAATCTGTCGCCAAGCACCTAACGGTGTGTTCCGGCAGCTATCTTTGAGAGCCAGTAATTCTAGGTTAAGCCTGTTAACACCTTCGACCTCATCATCACTTACCATCAGGTAAGATTGTGGTCAATAGCTTACCTATCAGCAATAAAAAAGTTACATAACACCATCAGTTTTTTGTGTCTATAAAAAAGCTTATCGTAAAAGTACTTTTACTTTTACGATAAGCTTTTTTATAAGCTATTTTTATATTGAAGTAAACAATGCATTTAGCCCCGCACAGAAGAACATTTGCTTTCTTTGAGAACAATGCTTGTATGTAGCATTGTTCTCAAAGAAAGCAAATGTTCTTCTGTGCGGGGCTAAATGCATTGTTAACTTCTTTTGTGTCTGTTAATTTATTGGCTACTCTGTCCATCAATTTGCAAACACATGGCAGAGTAGGTAAACGTTGCTGATTGGAAGCTAACTGACGGGGGTAGTAACTACGATTTTCTCACTATCACTCCCCTTTCACTGCATAAAACCATGGTCCGTGAGAAGATATTTAAACGTATAATATAATCAATTAAAATAAATCAACCAGGAGTCATGTGTAACTTGCTACCTTACAATTGGCATCCTGAACTAACTGGACTCTAATTAATCATAAAGTTTAAGAACTGTTAGTTACTCGAGTTTAATTTTATATCATTCTTTCTTTCATCGGTCACGCTGAGAGTTTTCAGCCATCTTAAGTTTTTTTTTTTATATTAGGATGATTATCTGCCGAGAGCACCAAAGACGCAGTGCCGCTCGCAGTTTTGTCCTCGTGGAGTTAGGTTTTATCGAGGTATCTATGTATAGGATGTGATATTAAGTTGAACTAAAAAAAAACAAATGTACATTTCCTCGGGCTTCAGGCTTCTTATAACCTGCGCCAAATTTAAGGTTCGGGCGTGAAGAAGTAACGAGTAAACGAACGGACAAAGTTTCCTAGTAATTGTATTTCCTAGTAATGTGATTCTAATTGCGAAATCTGTTAAGACGAGCAGCCGTAAGTCATGAATTTGCGTATCTTAGCATATTTAAGTCATATGAATAGAACATTTTAACTTGATTATTAATGCGTAAGTTTATACCGAAAATAAGAAAACCCGGTCACCAATTAGCATTTCACCTTAACGCTAAATATAGATTTTGAATGTTTAATATATTCGAAAGCCTACCGAGCGGTTCGGAGTTGCACTCCTTGTTTATTAGCGACACTGATTGGTACAGGTGACCGTAAGGCAGTCGCAGCTCTCAACATAATTAGTAGGGTCTTGTTACACAATAATTCATTACGATAATTACTCTCTGAGTAACCAATAGTAGTATACAGCTAACGAGAATTCCCAAAGAGGTTAACATCACACAAACAGCTTTTCATAGCTCCTAAACATTTTTTATACAATTTTTCGTGTGATGTCGTGTGGTTTTGATTCTTACGGATTTTTTTTTACCAATATCCCATATGTCTTGTACGGTCCGTTGGCCGTATGAATATGTTCAAACCATCCTAATGAACTATTTTCCAAATGAAACTACCTACTGGTAAAGATGCTTGTATACGATAACCTAGTAAGGTTAGGTTGTTTGTACCTATGTACATATTTTTCTCAAAAATGTTTACTTTAAAATGTCAGTATAAGAGGCTTTAAAGCTCATGTTTTGATATAAATATAAGGTAAATTAAAAGTAAAAAGTTGCAGTCCATTTGCGGAAAGCTTGTTATACTATCGTCAACCGCCTAGTCACTTCATCAGGTGAAATTGCTGTCAAATGCTTGCTTATATAGAATATTAAAAAACACATACATGTAAATAAAAATACGACTTTTTATATAACCTTTTGCATTATTTTTACTCCTGTACACCAAGTAGTCATTTGTTTTTTTTGCTCTTTCAGTCAAATACTCTTAGGCTGAGATTCAGAGACATTTGTGTAAGACGGTCAAAGACCAGTCTTAGCCTAACGTCGGCTAAGCCATCTTTAAATTTCATATTCAGAGATATAGTCTGAGTCCTACTTACCTTGCTCTTTATTTTGATCACACTCTACTATCTATGGCACATTTTTCACTTATGCAACGTTTACCGGTTCTTGTTTATCTGTGCATCCTGATATTAAAAGAAAAGGACAAGAACAACAGTATATAAAATGTGATTGGAGTGAGTGAAACAAAATAAGTGCCTTTTTCAACTTCAACGAAAAAAGTTCCTGAAGAACTTTTTGCACCATACGCCTCAGTGTCTCACTTGGCGGCGCCACTCCTGTTTTGAGACAGGCTAAAGTAGTCGATTTCCACTACTTGGCTTAGCATAGCATGGCGCTGTACCAGGCGTCTCCGAATACAATTATGAAGTTAAGCACTACATTTTGACAGATTAAAGTAATAGTTCACGCTTACACTTGTCTCTGAATCTTAGCCTTAGTCCCAGTCCGGTGCAGTGCCCAGTTGACGGCAATCTTCATCCATAACTTGACTTCGTTTTCTGTTAAGGAAATAAGTGATAGTACTGAGAAAAAAAGAAAGCCACATTAAAAGAAAAGAAAAACAACTTTATGTGCTTACGTAATTCTTCTCCACAAAGAAGGCGTAAGTAACCAAAGTGGCCATACCCATCAAACGACTCAACATCAACACGAACCCATTCATTACTACAAGTACTTCAAATCCGTTAAACTTCATTAATTACAGAGCGTCTGACTGACATTGGAGTTTTCTAAATGAAGATATCCAATTAGCTATTGCCTTGAACTATACATTGACCTGAGTGCAGTACGTTAATGATGAATCGGTTATAATGGCTTAGTTATGTTCTACCATCATTACTTAGTGAAGGTCGCACATCACAGAAATAGTGATTATGAAATGACTGAAGATTAAACCCACTCTATAGTGACAAAGTGTTTGTAGGAAACTACGACAAGCTGAAAGATATTGTACTTCATAAACCGTGCTGTTGAAGTTTATTCTGCCACCAGCAGATGTGCTCTCTGTATCTCTATACAATATGCTGTGTCCGGTTTCAAGGGTGGAGTAGCCAATGAAATTATAAGGAAACGATTTTGGGTATATACCTAAAGAACGCAAGTGTATCTTCAACGGTCTGTACTTGTACGTACATCAGACAACTATGATATAAAAAGTTTAAATCCGTTGCGAGCCACATAACATTGCAATTGCTTAATATCGTTCGTCCGCAAACTGAACCTTGGGATGACCTTTCCACTCTAAACACTTACTACTGGACTAACGACCAAATTTCAGTTTATTAGTCATCATTGCAGTCTCTTTTGCAAATTGTTATATTTTATTGGTCTTAGCTTATGTACATTAAAATGTCTAGATGTAATTTTAAATGGAATAATAATTCATTAGTAATGACTGTATAGCTCAAAAAGGTTTACAGTGTTTCGTAATTAAAGTTATTGAGCAATAACAGCTGCAACGTCGACAAGTCGCCGAACTGGGTGGCAAGAATTGTCATGTTATCAATGCATGATAACTTATGTTAAAGTCATAAAGATGGAAAGACGTTTCAAAAGTAAGTCTTGCTATTTATTTATCTCCAAGAGAATAATGACAAAGGTTTTGATGATCCCAATAGCTGATCTCACGTCAGATTTGTGGTTAATCGATGGACGCATATAGCTAAAAGACGATAATTGTGGCGTTTAATCTAAGGAAGCTTTTCAAGAGGTTTTTTCCAGCCTAATGATAGTGAAAAGTTACGAGTTTTACTCCTATATTCATTACGTGTACGATTAAGAACTGAAATTCCTGTTCTTAGTCATTTCTAACACATATATGTAAAAAACAAAACTTGCCTGAGGCCACCACAACCTGAACTGAGTGGAGGTTGCATCTAAATAGACTCACAAAATATGAGGTAAAACAAAATGTGAAGTAAAGAGGTAATTATGAGAAGGATTTTTGTGTTGGACAACATTAAAAAACGTTATTACGAGGTAATAAAGAAAAAAGGTTTTTTGTGTTGAGCAACATATAAAAACGTTAAATTAACTTGAAATAAAACTGAAAATGCTTATACACCTTTACCATGCCTGATGCAAAAATGAGTTGGATGAGGCAGATACTTTGAGGTTGTTAGTAATCTTACAACCAGAAAATAAAAAAATACTCAGTTGAAGGCTGTTGACGACTTTTGGTTTAGTCTCATCATTCGTCATTTAAATCAAGCTTAACATTAAATTACTTTTAAATGTTTACAACAAAATGTCGACTAAATATGAAAATTATGCACCAAATTATGAATGTTCATGTAGAGAATATAGGAAGTTCATCGAGCGAAATTGTGTCTTCTCAGTTGGTGCGATGCAGATCTTCATTCTGCATTTCTGATGGTTACTAGGTCCTGCAAGCGAAAGCAACAATGACAGCATTATATATATATTTTCGTTATATACACGTGTGAATACCTGATAATTTACTAATTATTCTATAATCCCAAAACCGCCGTTGGGGGCCCGGTTGGCCGCATGCATGTCTCGGGCTAATCACTTGTGTGGGGCGGCAAGTATCACTTCAAACTCTGATTACATTTTTTTTTATTGAAGCCTTTATAAATATTCAGTAACTAGACGTTTGTCTGCACTGTAAATGAACATATATAAGTGGTTTATGTTATACCTTTATTATCAAAACACTACAAACTATAAAGAACACAACATTCATATCGACAATCTAAAGGCCAAATGCTCCAGGCATTTGGCAGTTGGCAGCGTGCCCAGAATGCTGGCAGTATTGCCCTGTTGTACGTAGTTCGTTGAGTCCAATAAGTGCTAGCATTTTGATCAAGCGCTCTGATTAGTTTTGGAAAATAAATCGTACCCTACAGCAATACATTAGAAACTATTTCTGTTTCTATTTATGTCCTCTATCCAGTTTCATAACAGATTAATTGTGCGCCGCTGATTTGAAACAAAACCAAGATAACGGTGGACTATGGCCAGCTTGCAAAAGAAAATATACAGAACCCTTAATGTGCTAGACGTGACATAAAGTGAGACATAAAAGGAAAATTAAATCCGGCAGGTCTAATTTAACTATCGTCTCACTTCAAGAATGGCTGCAATTCTAGCGCTGGCAAAAGCCCGAAGAAGAAGAGAGACCGTGATGCTAGGTTTATTCTGTGCCACATTGTTAGTGATGGACAACACAGAACCATCGCATCCAAACGTAAACTAACAGTGAGATGGAAAACAAACCGATTTCTCCGACTTTCAGTATTGAAAGAAGGCCTGTTACCAATAAGCAGATTCCCATCCGGAAACACCGAAAATAGGATCACGAATCGCGACGCTAGGCTATGTATCTAAGAGATGTTTCCGTGGATGTTCAAAATCGGATCGATAAATACTTGCTTTTATAGCCGGCTTATCTGTTACTGTGGCGAAGATAGAAATTTATTACATCCTATAAAATTTTGGCGGATTAGTAATATTTGGTACGGGATAAAGTATATATTCTATGATAATTTTTATTGACAAGATTAAAGAGTGGTACTAATCTTCTAAAGTGTAAGGATTGTTTTGTTTTTTTTTATATTGTTATGTTGGCAACAAGGCCTGCTAGGCGAATTACTATAAAAAAAATCTCGTAAATTTGTAATTTTTAAATGTAAGGATTGTGTTAAAGTTTAATACATAAACATACCACATGGTGTACAAATTTGCCACAATACATTCCGATTGACGAAGTTATTCCTGAAAAAAAACCACATGTGGTTGAAACAAAAATTAATCATTAGACCTTGTAAGTCAACAAACAAGATCCAATGTTAGAATGAAAAGAACTAATTTCATATAATTTTCAGTAAAATACTTTAAAAAACTCATATCTTATGTGAACTACCTTAAATTTTTAATACTACTCTTATTAAATTTGTGAGATATTCTACTACAATAACACCTAATCTGAATAAACTTCAATGCGCTTATTCAAAAAATTTGTACAGACGGACGGAGAGCGTATATACGAGTAATATGCTCAGTAACAGTAAGTAATCCTTTTCCCGCGCGGAACCCTAAAATGGTACCTGACTGTGGTACTTATGCCTTATAGTTATAGTATGCTATTAAATTTCATAACTATAAATTGTAACCCAATAAAAAACGCTTTCGTTTTCTTTGTATTGTCGTCGTAAATAAAATATGCATGTATTCATGGAAAATATATTCGACCCAGTAGCCCCATGAATTTGAATCGGCGGCGCCAGTGTTGGCATTCGATCAAGTATTTGGTAAAAACACCAAGTGTTATGCCAATAAAGTTACCTTACACCTTTAACTATTAAATTAATACTGCTTATGTTATCCAATAGCATATGTCATAGATGTACATCATTTTGAAGCTATGATAACCGATCGGTTATAGTTATGGACTGCGGTGCGTCAGGTCTATAGTTCGATCCCTACCGGTGGTTTGAGTTTCCCCGCATTTGTATCGCCGACACATACACACGCTAGACAGATTCCATCTGAAATGCCTCCGTGAAATTATGAATATAAAATGGTCGGATCGGGTTCGAAACACAGAAGTTCTGCGACGAGCCAATGTCTGCGGCATAGAATCTTACCTGATGCGGCGTCAGCAGCGCTGGTGCGGGCACCTGGCTAGGATGTCCAACGAGAGGAAAGCGAAGCGCATCTTCTTTTCTGAGCTAGAACTTGGTAAACGGAAAAGCGGTGGCCAGTTCCTACGTTTTAAAGATGTTCAGAAAAGACACATGAAGAGATGCAGTATTGAGCCTTCTCGTTGGGAGTTTCTTGCCGAGAAACGGCCAGAATGGAGAAGACATTTACAAGAGAAAGTACATGATTTTGAAGAGGATAGAAGGCGAGTCCTGGACCTTAAGCGAGATCAACTTAAAGCAAGACCGCCTTCTTACATTAATTACAACTACGAAAATGGAATCCTAACGTGTGGTGCTTGTAATCGCACGTTTACCGCTAAAATCGGATATGTAAGTCATATAAGGGCTAAACATCAAAGTCCCTAAATTTAATTTAAAAATCCAAAGCCCAAGTCACTGCAGCCGAAAACGGCTAGGTGGGATTATTATTCCCCGAATGGTGGAAGGCATTTTCTAAATACTCACCTGGCTTGATTTGTAAAATGGCAGGCTGAGAGTGTAAGACGAAAAGACCTCGTTTCGCATATACGTGTATAATTTACTTATACGAGCCAAACAGAACTACGCAATATTAAAATAGCGTGAGCGACTTTATTCAAAAATCATTTATGTACTTTTTATAACCGTGGGTATGCCTTCATTAAGGGCGCACCGAGATTTTTAGGCGCGCCGCGTATGTGTTCGTAAGTAAGGCACGCCAACAGCATCCGTCCCCGTCCGACGGCCGAAGAATTACTAAAGCGGATAGGGACAGAGTATCACGGCTCACACAAAAATGGGCGGAACATGCGTGAATTTGAGTATTTCCTTCGTATAATAAAAACAAATACCTATTTGAAAAATGTAATGTGTATACGTTATAGAAAACATGTTGTTTTTATTATTATTCAAATACGGATGACTCTCCGTTAAGTATTTACACCGTACTAAGGGTTTATTTCGTTTTTTAGATGTAACTTTGGTTTTTTTTTCTATATATAAAATTTTAAGTAATCGTGTTTCCAAAGTGTATGATTTATAGATTGAATCCTTAAATATAATATATATTAATTACATAACTCAAAATTAAGAAATAAAGATACAGCAAGGGATCAAACGAACCACAATTACGTATCGCTGCCTCGGTGCAGGCTTAACAAAGTACGACGAACTATATACAAACAACATTTACTACATTAAAAGCATTTAGTAAATCTACAAGACATTGCAGACTCACCGGCAGTCCAAATAACCACTATCAGTTGGCAGTGTCTACATCACGCTGATAGAATTGCCCCGTTTGATTACAATACCAAATTGTTTTTTATTGATACGATTTACTTTAGATTTTATTTACAGACACAAAACTTGATGAATTGAATTTTAGAGCCGCATTCAGGATCTTTTTAATATCGAGATAAAGGAATAGTTTTTTTTATGTTATTGTGACGGAACAAGCTCGAGGCCCATCTGATGTTAAGCAGACTAACCTCTGCCTATAACAGATGCATTTCGTCACAAGTCACGAATTGCACTGCGCCCGTCACCTTGAGTTGAGACATAGTTGTTAAGTCTCATGTGCATGTGCTTTGGATCGTGTTTTTGGATCAGGGATAGTATTTTTCATATCGTGGAAAATATGATATTTTATTCATATCTGCAACGTTTTTTTTTCATCACTTTTTCATCAGAGAAATATCAGACTACCACCACCAGACAATTTTTTAATGTTTTAATATAAAATAACATGATAGCGATGTACACTTTCCTAAAATAATGCTACCCAAAAAACAATTATTGAATGGTCTCTGTTTTGGAAAAAAAACGTAGATTTCGTGAATTTTCTTCCTATTCGACGTTCGCGTCGTTCTTTCGAGTTGAACACTCAGCGAAGCTTTGAGGGTCCTTAATTGACTTCATTAGTGTTAATAAATAATAATTAGAGTGCAGTGAGAGATTCAAGCACCCCGAAGACATCGAGGAGAATACTCTACTTGTTACAAACTCTGCGAATCAATAAAAAGCAAGACTACTACAAACCTAGCATTTAATTCGCGTAGCAAGGAGTAGCAGAAGTCTACCGTAAGAAGTTGTTGGCATTTTTTCAATAACCCTGTGTAACTATTATTAATATATTATTCGAATTTAAGTGATCAATTATTACCTCAAACTTTCTTTTTTTCGCATCTCTCGTTAATAAGTTATCTCCCGTGGGAGAGGGAGAAACAAAATTGATTGTGCAACTTTATAATGATTATAACTTAAGCGAAATATAACTAACGGCAAAACGAAAAGAACTCAAAGTACTTGTACCATACTTATTTTATATTATAAACTTGTATGATACTTATTTATATTTCATGGAATCTCTCTCGTACCAAAAGTAAGAAATTCAGCGAATTCACCTCTGAACGTACCTAATTAAAGTTGTTCTAAATTACGATCGTGTGACAGCCTTAATTGCTCTTAATTAGAATTATTCGGGGTGAAAATTAAGGGATTGATCATCGGTTACGAGGTTATAAGCCCTCAATGCCCACTAATTGAACTCCCATATATTTCAGCAATATTAATTGGTAGGTACAAAATGTATTAATAGGAAATACATTAGTACAAACAGATGATATACTAAATTTCGGCAAAGCGGTCTCACGATCACGTCTAAAATAATTTCAAAAATATTCAATTAACCTTATTCACAGACATACTTAAACAACTCAAGAATAAAAAATACTGATAATAAAAATAACACCTCCTTAACTTTTGTACCTTTTTTAAATCTACACGTTTTTGGATGAACACTGAAAATTCATTTGGTAAAAAAAATCATAGCAAGAGACCATGCATCATCGAGTCCTAGCTGATTACTTAATAAGAATATTAAAAAATGATAATATTTAATGCAACCGATAATCCACCTCTGAATAAATCGAAATCGCAATTAAAAATACAGTGGTATACATACAGTGGTAACGTATTCATTAACATTTATAAAATTACTACTATAAAATTTATAACGCTTCATGCGTTAGCCGTTAAATAATAGTTATTATCTTCTGCTATTATAATAATTAATTAAAAAGGGTTAATTATATGCAATTGAATTCACCATGGTTGTGTTTTTTTTTAAGTTGGTAACTCATTTGTCTTTGTCCACTATCTCACCTGATAGTAAGTGATGATATGGTCGAAGATGTTGTTCAGGCCAACATAGCATTAATGGCTCTCAAGCATGGCTACCGGAAAACACCGATAGGTGCTTGGCGACATATTTTCCATTTGAGGCTGGTAGCTAGCTTTGAGCAAACAAGTATTTGATGTCTACGAGTATATATTATAATGAAATAATACGTCGTTTGTTTGCTTTACTGAGTAGAAGTATCTTCTCTGTGGTTTACTTCCATTGAAATCATACTAAAGCTCGTATTAATATTTGCATCTCAAAGTAGAGCTGGATCTTAAAATGCAGTTTTCACGTTGTATGGAACATCTGTCAGAAACTGTACTTTAAGATCAATGTCAACTTTGAGAAGCATTTATTAATAGCTACGAGTCATATAAGTATACAATGAAACTTTACGGCGGCGTAGTGTCAACTCAAGTTGAGTCCCCAAGAGAAGCCGTAAGCATTGCTTACGGGATGTTTTAAGCAAATATTAAAACCAAAGATGATACTGGTGTTAACTGTGCTGTATCAGCCGGATTGTCCACTGTTGGACACAGCCTGCCCCATAAGCAGGAGTTTGTTATAAGCCCCACGCTTGACAGGTGTCTTGAGGGTCTTAATATTTAATACAAAAATAATATAAAAAAATTTAAGATGCACGTTTATGGCGGGAAATTCTTTTTTTTTGTGTTAATTCTATGTCATAAGTTATGGAGCTTTGGATCAAACCAATAAAATACAAAATACTTCATTTTTAACTGAGAAGTGAATCATGACAATAGCAGCGAACCTGTAATTAAACTATAATTTAATTATATCATACGGTATAATTACAATTTCCATAACGCGTAGGGGGATCCAGACTAATGTTGATTGATCTCGGAATATTAGGTTTCTGATCATTGGCCTACGTAACAGTCTAATAGTGTAATGTGTAGAAATACAGATATGTCATCAATCATTCTTAATATTATATAATAGGTATATCAAGCTGTTAAAATTAAACGTAATGAATATATTAATAATAAAGAAAATTCAGTTTGATTGGTGGCATCAAAAAAAAAATACTATGTTTCGTTCTTCCATAAAAAATATTCTTTATTTTTTTAGATAATAGTAATGGGACATACAAGTAGTTTACTGGCAGATATTATTATTTATCTTAATATACATACGAATTGTAACTTGTACCAGTTACGTATCACAGATTTTGAGAGGAGGTCGTTAGATTGTGGAACTCCTTATTTGAATAGTTTATTATGCTGCGTCGACGCACGCCGTGCAGCTTGGCAGGCAGCTCGGCTAGTAGCTTGGGAGTCAGCCCGGGGCGTGTCTGCGGGCCAAACGAACTGTTCAATGCGTTCACGGCACATCGCCGTATGAGCGAAAAGCAAGACTGTTCTCACTCTCGTGCAGATGCCCATGCCCGTTGAATGCAACGCTGAACGCGCGCGTGTAAACACATCATCACACATTAGAAACATTTTTTATAAGCTGATCTTGAGTATATATACACCGTAGAAACTTGAACTAAGATTTTCAGTAAGTAATAAATAAATAAAACCTACCCTGTAGCCATTCTGCATCGTATAGTTCCCACTTATGTGCGGTTGTTACAGTAACTTTTCTCTAACAACTCAAAATACAAAACAAAAACATGTTAACAATACGATTTCGCACAAGTTTCAATTTAGGCTAGTGCTCATAAGGCGTATTTTTCCCTTAGTCACTTTTGTACAACACCCAAAAAGAGAATATAGAAAAATCTTTACATACTTCAGTATATTTATTTTCAGGTTTTTAACTGTATGTACAACTGTACTTATAGTTAAAAACCTACCCAGTAGTTATCAATAAATGGTAATTTTCAATGAAATATCGAGAAGGTCTAACATAATGCAGGCCCAGCCTGTGAAGTGTGTAATTCAAAATGAACCTACTTCTCTTAAACACATTTCATTGTTGTCAGTAACTTTCGTAACGTAGACCTAGAATATCTAATCCATTAGCACTTACAGTATTATGAAGGAATGGCATGTGATGATGATTGATAGCGTCTTGTTCAACTAACCTTCAATTTCACAACTGACATTGGCATGCATCCCGTTATAAAAGTACTACTTACGAGTATCTAGATAGGAAATAGAGGTGGAGTCGTTACAACTTACTAACTTACGTTATGCATACGGGGCACACTGAAAAATTAGCATAAGTTATAAACATGAGTTGCATTATTAATTTATTAAAAACGTAGTTACAAATATAAACAATGTTTCAATTGCTCAAAGAATTTTTAATAAGACCCTATTTTTTTTTCCACTTTTTTGCTGAAAGCTATCACTGCCTGTTGTGGCAGCGCAAACAAAATAAGTGACGAAAAATCTTTGTTTTTTGGGGGAAAGTGAATTCACATGGTAAGCTGTGAGCATGTGATTTCAGTTGCTTTTCGCGTACTTTCTCACAAATTTGAGGCAAGAAAACAGAACTAGAGAAATATATTTTTGATGACTAGCATCAGAGACAAGAAAAGTTGCGCTCATCCTTTTGCTCACTCATTTTGCTTGTCACAAGTTGCTTGTTATCTTTCCCAGGACTGCTGCCACATTTTCAGATAATACTTACAGTAATACGTATATTTCGTCTTCTGTTCCGATGTCTAAACATCCTTGGTTGAACTTAAACAATATTCCTTTACACCTATCGACACTTACATATTTCTGCACGTCATGACGTGTGTGTTTAAGGTACCAGCGCCAGCAACATTTCCTAGCTTTTAAATGTCCATGCAATGTTAGAAATTTGGACCTTATCATTCGCTTATTTCCTTTGATGAGTCGTACGTACTAGGAAGCATAGTTTACTGTTACCACCGTTGGCGGAAGACCTTCACAAATCTCAACAGGAAGAGAAATATAGACACAACGAAAATCAGCATTCCAACACCTCATTTCAACGTTCATTCGTTCATTCGTTCATTCGCTCATTCGTTCATTCGTTCATTCGTTCATTCGTTCATTCGTTTATTCGTTTATTCGTTCATTCGTTCATTCGCTCATTCGCTCATTCGTTCATTCGTTTATTCGTTTATTCGTTCATTCGTTCATTCGTTCATTCGTTCATTCGTTCATTCGTTCATTCGTTAATTCGTTAATTCGTTAATTCGTTCATTCGTTCATTCGTTCATTCGTTCATTCGTTCTTTCGTTCATTCGTTCTTTCGTTCTTTCATTCTTTCGTTCTTTCGTTCTTTCGTTCTTTCGTTCTTTCGTTCTTTCGTTCTTTCGTTCTTTCGTTCTTTCGTTCTTTCGTTCTTTCGTTCTTTCGTTCTTTCGTTCTTTCGTTCTTTCGTTCTTTCGTTCTTTCGTTCTTTCGTTCTTTCGTTCTTTCGTTCTTTCGTTCTTTCGTTCTTTCGTTCATTCGTTCATTCGTTAATTTTAATTTTAGTGCATAAAATTCTATCATTATATCGTTAACAAATCACATGCATTCATTCATTCAAATGTGTCTTCCAAATTCAAACCTAAAACATGCACACTGCCTATTATGCATTAAATTATTTAAAGTTAGCAATCTCAAACGTTTCAAAGGGTTCCGTACCATTATCTATACAACATCATTAGTCGTGCAAGTCCCACTTACACTTCGACGAATTTTAGTATTTGTTGTTATTGCGGCAACAGAAATATATCTTCTGTGCAAATTTCAACTGTCTAGCTATCACGGTTCATGAGATACAGGCTGGTGGCAGTCAGACGGACAGTGGAGTGAATCAGAGTAATAGGGTTCCATTTTTACGCTTTGGGCACGAAACCCTAAAAAATATCACCTAGTTATAACGGTCAATAAGTTGTATGTAACATGTATAAAGAACCCGATTTCTACGCAGACGAGAAAAAAGATGTAAGTACCCCTAAATATTTGTTTCAATGACCCACATATTATACCAAACGATTTAACTTGTCAAATTACTAATTATTCACCTAACATTTAATCAGGATCGGCTGCGAAACATGTCCATGATAACAGTAGCTTTCTATAGTGTTGAGTTTGTTAACAATATATAGGGATTAAGCACAGATATAGATAAGTCTATAATTTAAATTCTGTGCTAATATAAGTCGGGTAGGTCTTCATCGTTGATGTCGCTCATATAGCATTCATTAATTTTAATAGAACAGCATGTGTTAGAAGGGCAGGGCAACTTATAACGAAGGTAGATAATTAAAACTGACATCCTATGAGAAACGTCACGCTCTGACCGCACGAAAGCCTAGCGCCGCGAAGCCGGATATGTGTTTACAATGGAAATGATCTACTAACCACGGCTGAAAATTGGCGTACATTGCCTAGGACCTTACAAAAATGAAAAAGAAGAAGAATAGTGTTATCATATTGTTAGTTTGATAAGGTTCATTATGAGTGAAATAGAACTGAAAATATGAACGTTTTATTGTAAATCTTCATTCACATGCCTTGTTTGTGATAATTTGTGATCTATAGTTGATTAGTTCGAGGCTCGTTCGTTCACTCGCACGTATTGCCTGTGTAGGTTTTGGATTCGTTTGTTTTGTTTTTTTTCAAATTTGTCTCAATTACTTTCAATTCAATGTTCTTAAGCATCTTGTGATTCACTTATTGGTGCTGATAAACAATCGTTTGTTATTATAAAATCTGTGGGCTTGGCACATTTTCATTCGAGTGCACATGATTTTCTATGTAAAGAATAATGTTTGGATTGTTTAGGTATTAATTGATAGATTATTCAATTATTGGAAGCTATTGAAATGTATGGTAGTATTAATAATTGTGTATATGCTGTATTTATCTTCACAATAAAAACAAAGCATAAAATTCTTGTTTTTTCATTTTCATCCATATTCGCAGAAATAGTACCTAATAATGATATACATAATAATATACTTTTTATTATGTATATATATTGTCATATATGGCTCTATGTATAGGTAGGTATTTTCTTCTCTTGTATGTCAATGTCAAACATGGTTTAGTATTGTTCTTTCGTTCATTGTATTAGACTCCGCCATTTCTTTGTGTGATTTCTATCTAAAGGGGACTATGTAATCTTTGCTACTAACTACCAACCGAGCAAAGATCCTCCCTTTTGTGTGTTTGTTGATAAATACTTATGTACCTAATGCTTAATACACTATGCCTAGAGGCAATGTTACCAGTGCCTTCTAGATGTAGCTCTAGTCTTATTTATTTTAATTAGGTCCTGCTTGATGCATTTCATTTATTATTTTAGGTCTTAGGTGCCTGCTGCGAATATTGTTTATAAAACAGTAGGTACCTATGTGTGTAACTGCTAAGTTAATCTAAAAACATGTTAACAATTTGAAAATCCAGTGCCTACTAAATCTTTATAGGAATACCTATCATCAAATTGTTTCTGTTGAGGTGAGTAATATCAAACTAACACACACACATGCTAACCTTCTCTATAATATTGATATCATCTAAAAAAACAATATCCGTACATAAGTATTGTTTTTTTATGAATATATACGTACCTTATTTATTACCGTTATAGGCATTTATGATATGTACGAGCCTCAAATTAGCCATACCTTATGTTTCGAATATAAAATTACTCACATGATCCGTTTTCGAAGAGAGATATTATCTCTATGCTCATAATTTTACTTGTGGCTTATTACAAAATTTTAGTTTTATTTGCTCAATTTATGTACCTGCTCATGATTTGATTGGACTGAGCTATGTAGTTTATTAAATAATAAGTTAGATCCTGATTTAAATTTTTGTTGTGTTCATAATCAATGTTGCTTTTGTTGTTATTATTACGATCATTAATTTATTCTTAGAGCCAAAAAATAAACATTATAAAAACGTTCAAATAATCTACAACTACGTTCATAAAATTAATTCCTGTAGGTACTTAAAGCCCTTATATAAGATCAAAATTAGCAGTTAGATCCAAGCCCTTACTAAAACCGAAGAAACCAACGTTGAAATAATCTACAACTACATTAATAAAATTAATTCCTGTAGGTACTTAAAGCCCTCATATAAGATCAAAATTAGCAGTTAGATCCAAGCCCTTACTAAAACCGAAGAAACCAACGTTGAAATAATCTACAACTACATTAATAAAATTAATTCCTGTAGGTACTTAAAGCCCTTATATAAGATCAAAATTAGCAGTTAGATCCAAGCCCTTACTAAAACCGAAGAAACCAACGTTGAAATAATCTACAACTACATTAATAAAATTAATTCCTGTAGGTACTTAAAGCCCTTACATAAGATCAAAATTAGCAGTTAGATCCAAGCCCTTACTAAAACCGAAGAAACCAACGTTGAAATAATCTACAACTACATTAATAAAATTAATTCCTGTAGGTACTTAAAGCCCTTATATAAGATCAAAATTAGCAGTTAGATCCAAGCCCTTACTAAAACCGAAGAAACCAACGTTGAAATAATCTACAACTACACTTATAAAATTATAAAAAAAAATGTGCCAAAAAATGGAACCGACTTGTTATTTCACACTTTTGAGTGTTGAAGTCGGATCCAACTTATGATAAAAAAAATCACTCTTTTTAGTGACCCTTAATTGTTACTTACGGGATCGATTGTCATTCAATGTCAACGACTATATCATCAAGATAGGAAAATATTTTTCAGTTGTTGGAGTGTAACTTAAAAACGGCATGACTAATTTTGATGAAATTAGAATGGGACAAGCAGCAGCTTTCAAATAAAAAAGAATTATCAAAATCGGTTCTACCAGTCAAAAGTTCTGAGGGAACAAAAAAAATACTGACGAATTGAGAACCTCCACCATTTTTTGAAGGTTCGGTTCGGTTAAAAAGGAAAGATTTGTGTTTTGTGTATGTAACGAATAAACTTAAAAATTAAATTGGACGATTTGAAAAATTCTTTCATTTGAAAATCTACTGCAGTAGATTCTTAAAAAAATTCTTTCATGAAGTGACTGGTTGAACCGATTCTGATAATCCTTTTTTGTTTGAAAGCTGCTGCTTGTCCCATTCAAATTTCAACAAAATTAGTCATGCCGTTTTTAAGTTGCCGACTCGAAAAATTCTTTGTTTTTTCTACTGCAGTAGATTTGACTTTGCTAATCTCGCAATGTATGGGGTATGGTACACCTTAGGTGAACTTTTAAGTATAGAAATTCCAAAAATGTGCTTATGAAATGAAAACTACTAGTCCGATCACGAACAAAACACGATCGTAACAGAAAACGACCAAACGTTCCAAACAGGAAACGATCGAGGACCGCGGCCCGCTCGTATTGATGCGATGGAGCTGCCAAATACGCGTAATGTAGAATATTATTAACAAATAAATGTCAATATATTTTCAATAAATGTTAAACAAGCGTGGGGGACGGTCCGCTATCGGTGTCCGCAGCTATATAAAAATAAACAAGACGCACACACTTTGAGATATAACGAAGAAAACACAAAATAACCTAAAATCTACCGTAATTTTGAAAGAAATTCGGGTTTTTGCTGTCGGGTGTAAAAAATATGTATCGAGCGTGTCAATTATTATTATCTCTGATGAACAGTGCCTATAGAATACTTTCGAATTCGTTTTTTCTGTTAAATATCCGTTTGAAGACGGGGCGAGCCGCTAGTATATAGTAAAATATATTAACAGCGTAAGCTGCACGTGACAGTTACATAATCGCTCTGTCCAAAATGCGAAAATATTTGAGAATACTTTTTACAACAGCGTCGTTCTTCAATTTCAATACATATTTTGAAGCGCTCGTAGCCAAGTTTGCTTAGCCATTCTGAATCGATCAGCAAAGTTAAGCAACGTCCGCCGCGGTCATGACTTGGATGGGTGACCGCTGGTGACATTACTACTGAGCGCTTCCGTGCTTCGGAGGGCACGTTAAGCCGTCGGTCCCGGTTGTTGTCTTAGGATAGCAGTCGTTGCAGCATGGTGGTAGGGCACTTTGCAAATGCCCGCCTGGCTAGCTACCACCCTCAAGTTGAAAATCTGTCGCTAAGCATCTAACGGTGTGTTCCGGCAGCTGTCCTTGAGAGCCAGTAACTCTAGGTTAGTCTGAACAACATCCTCGACCACATCACTTACCATCAGGTGAGATAGTGGTCAAAGGCTAACCTATCAGGCATAAAAAAAAAACATATTGTTTTAAGGTGTTAAGTTAAAAATCGAATGATATGGTTTTGTATACAATCCACAATGTCTTTTAGGAGGAGATTCTAATTTTATCTTACTACTCTAAGACTCCGTTTCAGAATGTCCTAATAAAGTTTCGGGTTGCTAACCAACACATAAAATAACTGAATGTTTAAAATAACAGTTAACATGCAGCGCGTTTCAAGCTTTAACCGATGGATAGGCTAAATCGATGACTGCGAAACGCAAAGATAGTGTTTTGTTTAATAAATATGTTCTGGGTAGTAAAACCGGAACTTACTCGAACATTCTGAAACAGGCCCTAAGGCTCCGTATCAGAATGTCTTAATAAAGTTTCGGGTTGCTAACCAACACATAAAATAATTGAATGTTTAAAATGACAGTTAACATGCAGCGCGTTTCAAGCTTTAACCGATGGATAGACTAAATCGATGACTGTGAAACGCAGAGATAGTGTTATGTTTAGTGAATATGTTCGGGGTAGTATAACCGGAACTTACTCGAACATTCTGAAACAGGCCCTAAGTATATTTATTCCAAGTTTTTTAATAAATTCTGTGAAAGTAGATCGCTTTTAAGAACTGGTCTGATTAGACCTTGGCTCTTATATAGTACGTCTTATCACTAATTATTCTTGATCACGGATGGATGTTGTTATTACGTATTTTGGCCAACTGCAGATCAACCTACTGTTCATCTTAATTTTGATTTGCAGAAATCTAAAATAAATCTAAAAAAATCCTGTTGATAAGCGGTATCCTCTGTCTATAATACTGCGCCCGTCACCCCAGGACATACCATTCTTAAGTGTCATCATGTGCCTGTATTTTTACTGGCTCTCAAAGACTGTTGCCGGAACATACTGTTAGGTGGTTGGCGACCGATTTTATACTTGAGGGTGGTAACTAGCCAGGCAGGCATTCGCAAAATGCCCTTCCACTATGCGTTGAAGCTCAAACCGGCGGCGGGGATGGAACCATGCACCTGTGGCACCGCAATCCATAGCTATAACCACTCAGCTATCGTTGCTTCATATTCATTGCTTTAAATTTAGCTTGTGTACTACGAGACGCTAAAAGCAGTACGTAGTGTTATGACAGCACACGAGATCTAAACCTATTTAAAGTGTTACTATAGAACGTGCAATCCTGCATACGAATCTGTATATCTCATGTGGACAGACGAGACGGCCGCTTAAAAACATAGATTACAGAATACTTACTAAGCAACTAAGCCCCTTTCAAAACAACTGCACACCCGCACTTACGAGACTTGCATGGTAATTATACATTTTGTTGATGAGGTAACTTGGTCAGTTTAGAAATCTGATACTCTTTAAATTAGGTAAACATTGTATTGTTATTGGTGCAATTTAGAATTCGCGGATTTGGCTTCGCGGTGTGACTTATGATGATTTCTTCTTCTGGATTAATGGTCTGTAGTAAAAAACGTTCATAAATGGTTTCAAAAAGTAAGTAGCTCCCCCGGCGGTGTTTTGTTTGTCCAATAACCCTTTCGGCCCTACAGGACAAATCACTTAAATACTCAGAGTGTTTTACCGATTTATTTGTGTTTATACCAATGTCATAGAGACAAATTGAAACTCAATATATCAATTAGTATAATAGATATTTTATTTGTATAGGTATATAGTTATACTCACAATTTAGGTCAGCATTTTTAGGCAACTTGTCTTTAAGCAGTGTATGGATGGATAATGTATTTATGATATAGATGGATGGAAGATGTAGTTATTGAGTAACCTATTGGAGTTGTCAGACCTAAAGACAGGTCAAAATAGGCCAGTTGGCAAAATGTCCGGCCAACACGCTGATTGTATTCTCCTACTGAAATGCAATGCCTATCGTTGAAGGCAAAACATATGAGTTACGCGTGGCATCGAATACTTAGGTTTTCGTTGTAGTTGCTCTGCCAACATCGCCTAGGCGCCAACATCCACGTATGGAGAAATGTGACAGCGCTAAAGTGTCTATAAATGTAGCTTCCCACACCACCGCTCACACTAATGGCTACTCCAACTTTCAGGAAGCAAGGGTCGTTCGTTCCCTCAAGTTAACTGTCATGCATCAGACTATTTCAATTCAAGCCGAGTTTCTTCAACTTCTTAAAACGTAATTTTTGTATTACTACCTGCTAAATAATTAAAGTGACTCAATGTCAACAAAACTATCAACGTATGTTTACGTTTTGGAACCGATTTGGATAGATAAGGTATTGTTAGCATCCTTATACATCGTCCCGAGTGTCACTGGCAACTTTTAAATTGTATGGCAGTGTAGTCTTGTGTTTTATTTTTTTAGTTGCCTTAGTTGTAAGGACATCTGCCATAGAAGTAAACAAAGTCAAAATTACACATTTTGCGTAGAAAAATGAACCAGGTGCCTTTAACAACTCAAAGGGGGGAGTGATTGAAAGAGCAGACGCCAGACGGTCGGGATTTACAGTAGAAATTTAATAGGCTAGAGTCCCGTTTTCTTTTAGTAAAACGCTAAAAAGCATCATTTGACTCAAGGTAAATGCATAAGCTTTGAATGCAGTACTGTTGTTCCCATATTTATTTCTAGCATGGCTTCGGAAGCATACAATTAACCACAAAATAAATTGGTATAAATAGAGACTGGTTGTTTTGTCTAAAATATCAATTGACGTGCCAAATGTAACGTAGTTATGTTTTTAATACCAATTTATATGAATATGTACTCCTCTCAACCAATGTACTGAACATACATGTTTTAGATAATCTACGGTTGTAGCATTTAAGTGGAAACAACGAAAAGCCATCGAGGTTTTATACAGCCGCACGCATAATTGAAAAAGCGTTTTCATATAAGTGCCGTTATATAATACGAGATTTGTTAGCAGCTCGCCCAATCGACTTCTCATATCAACGCAGAATAATTTTACTTATCCATAATAAATTTCCGGTCCTATATAACCTAGGAACTAATTCCGCTTTATGCGGATAAAGAAATCCATATTAATGACTACGAAATATAGTTTCGGCAACATTTTTCTATGATTAAGCTTTGTATGAGTTTAGTTACGCACCGAGGTTTTACACGCGTGGTGATAGATGATGATAATGATATGTTTTAATCTAGTGCCTCATCTACAATAAGAAATTTCATCAAAATTGGTCCAATAATAATTAAATAAAATTAAACAATTTTATTGAAATATTCTATAGGGGATAAAGTAGAATTAAGAAGAATAAGTATAATGGTGAAAGAATTTTTGAAATCGGTCCATTAGTTTTTAAGTTTTGTCGTTAGGTACATACAAAATAAGATTCCTCTTTATAGTATTAGTTTAGATGTAGATATTAGTGTGTTAAAACATTTTTTTTTTGTATTTCGGAAGCGTGTTTTAGATAATATAGACAGAGCGAGCACAAAGCGTCTACGTTGCTTTGGCAATAATGCTTTCGTATCTAGGCTGTCTGTCTGGATTTCCGGTTGTTATCTTCTACAGATCGCATTTCTCAATCGATGCTCATGAAATTTTGTGAGCAGGTTCGATAATTAAATGTTTTTTATGATGCGTTTTTTTTACTTGTATTATGTGGGTTAAAATAGTTAAAGCAACATATTCCACTCGTGAGGTCTGCTAGCCACTAGTTAATAATCAGTACTAATATTATAAATGCGAAAGTAACTATATATGTCTGTCTGTCTGTCTGTTACGCTTTCACGCCAAAACTACTGGACCGATTTGAATGAAATTTGGTATGCAAATAGTTTGAAAACATAGGATAGTTTTTATCCAACCGCGCAAAAAGAGGTTAATGTTTTGCGCGATAACCGACATACGCGCGGGCGGAGCCGTGCCCGGAAAGCTAGTATATAATAAAATTTATTTAATCATAATCTGCAGGGATTTTCAATACGTACAACACATTGATTATTTATTTCATATCCTTTGCGATTAAATTATACGAGAAGCATTTACGGGTGAAAATAAAATGCCTACCGCGCAATTTGATATTGTTAAGCAAAATACCGTAGAGTAAAGCAGTTTGCTAATCCCACACTAAAAAGCCCACCTAGCTCCACCCCCCAAGTAAAGTCCTAGAAGCTGATGTATTGCAGTAGGTCACTTCGAGAGTCAGTTCCCATAGGATGAGCCTATACAACATTCTCAATCATATCACTTACCAAAAGTTCAAATATCGGTCGAAAGTTAAACTATCAGCATAAAAAAATCAGTCAATAAATCATATCACGCTTCTTGGCAGTTTTAGGATCATACAATTGCATGGCTATTAAACAATTACGTAATATTCAAAACAGCAGAATCTATTCACAAGGTGCATATTTCGAACAAGCAACTTTACTTTCATTATATCATTGAACTAGTACACGACATCGTACAGTGAGCAATTTATCAAGATAATCAGACAGACGGAGGCTGGATCTTGGCTGGCACATAGATTACACAATAGTTACCATAGTGTACCTACTGAAATAACGTCGTAATCTATTCTGTTAGATTTCCGCCAACAAACATTACCCGCATTGTTTCAGATAAGAAGTAATTGTCAGTGATATATTTTCTTCGGATGGGGTTCTACTATGTGTACATAAACGAGTATTAAAAAATAATTATCTTTTACATTATATGGACTATCGTTATTTTTTTATATTAATATCGATTATCATGTAGCTTGGTGGTTTTGACTCTTGAAGAGCGGTCCGTCTATGCTCAGCATATTCAAATTTCGTACTGTGATAATAGTTTGCTATACTTAACTATATTTTATTTTGACTGGAAATACTACTTAAAGAGAACGCTTCCATTCACGGCGGGAAATTCAATATCTAAAAATTTTGTAAGTTTTGTTGTTAGGCCGTGTAATCACAAGCAGGGTGCTGCACCTGGCTTCAAGCCCAATACAACTTTTTCAATTTTGAATCTCCCGTCTTAAACGTGATTTTCTACCTTAAGGGGGAGATTTCAGAAGATCAGTTTATGGGTTCAGAAAATACGTTTTGTTATGTTTTTGGCAACAAATGTGTGGTGTAGGTGTTTTTATAAATGCCAGGTGAAAGAAAATCGATAGTGAACTTTCAGCTACTTTTCGCTAAAATGTGGCCAATTATATTCTTAACAAAACCTTGTTGAAAATATGAAAATCGTAACGCATCCTTGATGGTATTATTATATTTTGATTTCGTACATTATAAACAAAAAAGGTTAGAGTCACCACGTGCAACGCTCAATGATTGAACTGTTTTCCGTTACAAGTCCTAATAGATCTGGATCGCCCCATCTTAGCGCCCATGTACGCCTGTGGCATCTTCCAGGACTATTAATCCAAATGTCGATACCCCTTCCTATTCGTTACTACCCTTATCCTATGCAATTCTTTACTTTTTTTTTTATTCATCGTATTCATGGACAACTAACAGCAACTATAAACTATACATATAAATAAATATCTAGACTGTTATAATTTGCTTAAATCTAGATTGTTCTTCGACCAACTAAGTTATAAGAATATATGTAGTATACGTTTTTACATGTGTAGCTAACCACATTTTCTCAAAATTGTAAATGTGTTTTGCTTCAAGTGAGATTAACATTTACAGCTTTTGTATAAATTGTATTGTAATTCGACAAGCTTATAAAAAAGGCCAGTTAGGTGTATAACTATTATTTTCTTGTAAATTGTACACATGATATATAGGGAGATTCAAGAGATATGTTTTGACGAAAGTTTTGACTTCGATTTTATGAACACCCACCCGCCTTCCTGGCGCCGAACCTCTTTAGAAATGATCTTAATAGTATACCCGCACGCGTTTCAATTTTTTTCTATGGGTTCTTTCCTGACATGAGTAGTCGATTGCTGCTCAATTGGCGCACTATTTCCTGAAGTAATCTTTTACGACAGCAAACGGAATGATATTGAACAGCTCTTAGCCCGGGAACGGGAGCAATATTATTATTTATATATACTTAGAAACTTCAAATGGGGTGCCGCGATAGAATTTCACCCTCACACATCTCCCTGTAGGCGTAGTCAAAGGCAACGAAAGAAAAAAAATGCACTAGAACTGGACAGCAGAGACTTCTGATAAGCTGCAGTTCTACACTGCGATTCCCAAGACGACAAGCCTGGTGATTATGACAAACCCTCCTAATAGGAAACGCCTTTGTTCAACGGTGGTGGATTATAGCTGTAGATGCATTAATACTTACAAAAATATATGACGCGTGCTTTAAAGTTCCTCGCACGGAGCGCCATAAACATAAAAAATAAATTGCGGTATGAGGCATGGCTTGGAAAACATGTAGGAAAAAAATACAGGTATAATATTTACCTCGATTTTAGAGCAAGTTTGTTTTTGGCCTCAAGTGATATACACTCGAGAGCAATGAATCCGGGTCACTTAAAGAATGTTAAAAATCTCGGAAACTAAAAATGATAGGTTAATGCAATAAATTGTATTTAATAGACAATGTAATACTCCTTAAATGAAAGTAAAAAAAATATGAGTCACCATACATTTTATTAACACAAAATTACATAAAGAAAAAAACTGCTGATCTCTCCTTAAAACAAAAATAGGAAACATGAAATTTTTGAACTTTATTACGATTTTCTTGAATTTTAATACTTCGTATTGCCTCCTCGTGCTTCCATTACTGCGTTTACGCGGTTTGGCATGCTGTACACCAAGTTCCTTATACGATTTTGGGGAATATTCTCCCATTCCTCTGTGAGAGCAATTTTGAGCTCACGAAGCGTGATTGGGGGAGGGTTTCGTTGTTTTACGCATCTGCCTAGCTCGTCCCAAGCATGCTCGATCGGGTTGATATCCGGGCTGCGCGCTGGCCACTCCATACGAGTAATGTTCATCTCTTGAAGGTAGTCATTCACAATCCTACCTGTATGAGGTCGGGCATTGTCATGCATAAATATAGCATCCTCACCTAAATTGACCATAAATGGACCAACGTGATCATTGAGGATTTCTTCCACATATCTTACGCTAGTTAAAGAGCCGTTTTCTATGATCACCAGCTCTGTGCGACTTTCAGAAGAAATTCCGGCCCACACAAGTACAGACCCACCACCGTAGGCTACTTTTTCTTCGATGCATGCTTGCTTGAATCTTTCCCCTGGTCTTCGATACACGCTGTGTCTTCCATCGTGCTTGTAGAGCATAAATTTTGATTCGTCGGAGAACATAACTTTTGACCAATCTTCAATACTCCAATTTACGTGGCTCTGGGCATATCTTAGTCTCGAAATACGATGCCCACGCTCCAGTTTAGGGCCGTTTGCAGGTCTAAGGGGTTTTAAGTTAGATTCAGCAAGCCGACGTCTTACTGTCCATGCACTTGGGTTACTTCCTCCGAGGCGTCGAAACTGATTGGTGAGTTCAGTTCCTGTGAGAAAGCGATTTCGAAGCATGGTGTTCACCAAGTATCGGTCTTCTCGTGCTGTGGTACACCTGGTTCTGCCCGTTCCTGATCTGCGTAGGTTAGAACCAGTTTCTTCGTAACGTCGGAGAACTCTTTGTACTGTTGACAGCGACACACCGACAGTCCTGGCTGTATAGCGCTGACTCCGGCCGGTTTCCAGCATTGTAAGTATTCTGGTGCATTCTTCAGGCGTAAGCGACATAATTTCAGCTTGAATAATGAATATAGAGCACTATCAACATGGTTTATGTACCCACATAAATGACAGATTACAAACAAAAGCAAAACCAAATGCTGTAATTTCGTAGTTCCATCTTCGAAAGTGGCCCTTTTTCAAATTTGATTTTTTTATGATATAACTTTACAATAACTAAGAAGTTTTAATACCTTCATTTAAGGAGTATTACATTGTCTATTAAATACAATTTATTGCATTAACCTAGCATTTTTAGTTTCCGAGATTTTTAGGATTCTTTAAGTGACCCGGATTCATTGCTCTCGAGTGTATTTGTTAAACACGACCAATAGAAACATAAGAAATTTGGTGGTTGTTCACACTATTAGGTACCACAACTAACGGCGGTAAAACATAAAATTGTATATTACTATATAAAAACACTCTGCTTAAATATGTGATGAATAGGAACTAAAAATATAAGATTTGACTTTGGTTTTAAAATCATCGACAATCACAGGTAATGGTAGTTTTAAGAGACGAATGAGAAATGAATTGAAGTAAACAATTGTTTTTTTGCGCTGCTCTTAAGGGAAAGATAAGCTTTAGTATGAGGCGAAGTTTGTTTAAAATGTACTATGCTTTAAAATTGGCTTTAAATCTAAGAGAGAAATAACTTTCTGGCCTTTATCGTCTAGCCTCTAATTTTAATCTTGATCTGGAAATTTGCAAAATCGAATCTGCAATACTCGAATATAAGTATGGAGACTCCGTCATCAATATATTTTGTGAGTACCCCGGTGACAACTAACGGAAAGGACTTGAGCTTTGTATGAAATCGAGAAACATTTTTTACCCTCAACTGTCACAACCGGCAGGCCGGATATTTTAGAAAAACGGATATAAACGAATGCAAAAAATTTCGACCGAGTGTCGCTAAAATTTATTCAGCTGCTCTTTAGTGATATCAGAGACAGGGAAGCAAGCATCGGAATAGTGGAGAGTTGAACGTTGACAATAGTGTAAAAATATTGCAATCTGTTGAGTGAAGCAGCAGATGCGAATACCTTTCTTCTGCAGGATGAGAGTCTACAGACCGACTGCCAAAAGAGACTCCGAGATGTTTCACCTGTACATTCCTGTTCGCTCACAAAGGCATGCCTCTCCACAGTAAATTATTGAAGCACATTTGAACGTGTAGGCCTCGTTTGTACGCTACGTCTTAGTATGAATGTAAATGTTAGTGGAACATACAACATACAGTAAAACAATAAAATATGATCCCTTTCTTATGGCGTCGTAGTTGCTGCTACACTCAAAAAATAGGAGCGCACCTTCGTGAGAGAAAAGGTATGTGAACATAACACTGAAAACATTTTCATATAAGTAGTGCATAATAATCGAATAAGTAACAATTATAGGAATGTGTGGCCCAATCCCACACTTTAGTCATCGCTACGTGTGACTTAAATAGTCTATTAATACACGGCGTTTAGTAGTAGACTAAATGCAACATGACATGATGGACTATTTAAGTCACGAGTATCGTAATGTACCTACTATAATAAGACTTTCTACTATAAACAGCTGTGTCTTAGCTGGATTAGAAGTGAGTTCATACGATTTTTTTATTTTACACTCAAGTATGAGATACAATACAACTCAAGACACTTATTTTATTTATAACCTCAATTAAGCGTTCATGCTGAGCTTGAGAATATATTTAGAGATTGTCTGCAAAGAGTTGGTAGAAATGAGTAAAAAATGATTTTAAAAAGAAAATAAGAGAGAAGATAGAATCTAAAATGCGATTATACGCTGCCGAACATTGTCGTATTCATTATCGACATTTACGCGAGGGCGAAAACTTAATCTATAGCTAGGTCTCATCTCTAAAAACTCATTCTCCATCACATCGATACAAAATGTTTATAGATACCACACTACATACAGAAACTTTCTCTTTTTAGTAGTAATTAGCTTTAATTAGCCTAATAATTTATTTCTTACAAAATTAAGTTTACAGACTAATTCAATCTGTTTGTATTTATAATGAAGCTATATCGGAGCTTGAACGTTGATTGATTTGTTTTTCTTTATGTCAAATGTTTATTATGAACTAGGTACAATAAAGCAAGGCATTTAAATGGTAAGCTAGTTTTCAATATGCGTAATCGACGTGTTGTCCAAAAAGTAGTTCGAAGTGGTCAATCCACTTTCGCTCTCATCTGAGCTGAGCTTGTGGTAGCCACTGTCTAAACCTCTCATTTCACTTAACGCATTGAAATCGACTCCATATTGTTTAAGTGATTTCTCCAGCGAAAGGATTCTTTAACGTTGTCTGAAAGAATAATTTCCTATCTGTAAATTATCATTGAAGTAATCTGTCATGAATAGATTGTTCGTATGAAGTGATTGTATTGCTTAATACGAGTATCATATTATTTCCATCTAATGCATTCCACTTATCCGAGTATAAGGCGTTGACCTTGTAAGGTTACTTACGGAGCCGAGGGCACAAGTTACATAATGGAGACAAACATGTAACCAACATTATTTGTACCTACTGCATAAACGTATTATGAATTGCAGAAAGCTCGTAAACGTACCGTTATTGAGCTGTAGGGTACTTTTTATGAGATTCGTTGATATTCTTTGTTTGAGGTTACGAAATATTTGAAAGTTGAATTTTTTGTTAATTTAATTTAAAAAGAACTGTTATATTTATTGAAGGATCCGATTTAAAGTGTGTAAGTATATCCGTGTTAGTAATTTCAAACGTGATAGGCAAAGCATGTTGTAAACAGTAGGATATATTATTATACCTTAAAGTACACTAACTTTTATTTATTTATTTATACTTATTATGGCTGAATACCAATAGTAATAATTTTAGACAATTATTAGGAGCTATAAGCTTATGAGAGGTCCCCGAGCCTAGGTATGAACAATAATTAATGTACATTGAGAAAGACCACAACATAGTATTGAATAATCCAAACATATCGTACATTATAAAGTATACCAATCTTATTATTGTTTTGATATACACATTGAGCACTTATCAGGGCTCCTTATCATATTCTCGCCATAATTATTTGAAAAGTAGCGGGAATAGGGGGTTTACAACAAACAAGAGCATTGCAAAAGAGTATTGGTGTCAGAAAGCTGCTGACTATTGTGTTATTAAGTAAGGAATTACGATCGAGGCTCTAGTAGAAGCCCGAAGTCTAAGACTGAGAGCTCTCTCAGTTGAGGTTCATAATTGCCGTACCACCATATTTTTCATCACGTTTGCGAGTAAATAATTATGAATTATAGTTTTAATATACAAGTGAGCTCAACTATTATTACGAAATACGTGAAAAATGGCCGCGTTTTTGCCCCGATTATACAAATTTTTCGTTCAGAAACGCTAAGGGCAAATACTTACATATACAGCCATGACGAAGTGTAAAATAAATATTCGTCGTTTTAATACAAAAATCTATTAAAATCGATTTTTAAGAACTGTAATTGAGTATTTAAGTAACATGTAGCAAGATTGCAAAGAAATTCCTGTTTGGTTACCATTTAAATTTTTTTTTTTAATTGCGTGCTTTAACTTCCATGACATGTGTATTGTGCTATAAATTAAAAAAAAATACTTACCGATCTTGGGTTTCATGACAAAAAGAAAGCTCTAGGTTTTTATATGGGGCATTACGGCCAAGTTAACATGTATGTTTAGATACTGTCTACGTGCCAGTGTGATGAAAAATAATAAACATTGCACGGACTCCTAACGAAAGGGATATGGTAGGAAGATGATACATAAGAAAGTGTTACTTTCCTGCTCCTTTGGTTGTAATATGCCACAGCCATTTTGAGACAGTAACATAAATTTAGAATATATTTCGATACAGAATGTCACTATAAAATATGCGATCTTCCTTCTCTTAAATCAAGTATATAAATCTCTTCTTCATTCCAACTTAACTATCAAAGTGAAGTCACATTTGCGTTAAATCGAGCGATAAAATACTCTATCGGTAAGTTCTGACTTGGTGAAAACTTTAGGGTTCCGTTTATCAAATGCGCATCAAGGCAAAAAATAAGAGAAGCATGTAGTAGAACTTAGGAGCCAATATGAAATACCTAGTCAAGTACGTATAAGAATTGATGTCCATGATATTTTTAATGTAAGTCTTTTATTATTGGTGATATAAAAGTACTTAAACCATACAATTAGACCTATTCAACTCAAAAACTGAAGTGTTTAAGCACCTTCTTTCTAACTTCTGGTTTGAGGGTCAATTACTATAATATTTCTCCATTGTTGTATGTTACTTAGTATTTTATACAAAAAAAATAACCTACATAGTATGTAATAATGAATTTGTTTTTTTAAGTAGGTAATTAAAACAAGCTGCTATATTTGAGTTCCTATATGCGAAAACATGTAAATGGTTACTAGTGTTTAATTTTGTTATTTCTAAGTTATATATACTGTTTGTTTTCCAAATAAAATAAATAAATATTTTAAAAATTATATTTCAGCTTTCACATGGGATCTGTTTTGAAATCTAAGAGAGTTAAGCCAAAACACCCGTGGTCTCCTAGACCTAAATAGGTAATTTTTCTGTGATCATAGTGTTTGGCAAAATAGTCAGCTAAACAACCGAAAACTATAACTACTTTAAAAGAACAAAGTGGTGTGAACAATCCACTCAATATGTTCAACAATACAGCAATCTTCATTAATTCCGTATTCTCTGCACCTAATGACCGGAATGAAAGCTCTTCACTGAAATGTTTAAGCTAAGCTGTAAATCGTACACGGATTTTCGAAAGTCATAAAATAAAAACAACGCGTTCACCTTCAAATATGTACAATTCTACTCACACCTCTACACTGCAACACTAAGTTACAAGTTGGCAAAGCTTCTGACAGAGGTTGATTTATGAGATTGATTCAAGAGTTTGCCGAATAGTGAGAAGTGAGAAATAGGTTAAATCCTGGCTAACTGACCTATATAAGTATATGTACTTCCATAAACAACTTTACTAATGTATTTTGTATGTCTTAACCCAATAAACATCATTCTGACTATATAATGACATTAAATCTTAAACTATTTGAGTCGTAAATCATGGTTAAGATAAAACACTCCCTTGTGTGAGTTTTGATACCTATTAGATTTTCTGAAGATACATTCGGTTCAAGGAATCGTTGACACTACTTTGAATCTGATGGCGATTAACATTGTGATTTTAGAAATACATGATCCGATCTTGTTGCACACTAATGAGCCTTTTTTACTTTTTTACGTCAGTCACTGACCCAAAGCTAAATAAGGTTTCTCAATGAAAAAATTTTACAGTTACGTTCTGATATTGTGCGTCCTCGAAAACCTTTATACTTCTTTTTGCAACTTCACTGAAGTTGTAAATGGAATGGATGAGTTTGAGAACGTGATAACAAATATGTATACACAATTATTGTTCGTTTAATAGCATAGGATACTATTACTTTTAATGTCACATGCGTCGACATGCTTGCGGGTGTCTCACTTATCCTGTACTTCTAAGGCAGCGGCAGCAAGAAGCCTTAAAAGGCGGAAATATTTAAGTCTCGGCGGGGTTACATATTTTTACTCTTTAAAATAGAATATTTTGGTCTGCAGGGTCCAAGCGCAAGGTCAAAGTGTCTGATAGAAAAGATGTAATGACTGTGGCGCTTACCTCAATGGGGAAAAAATCGTCAGCCTTTTGGGTACCCTACACGTGCAATGCGTCCTGGAAAACAAAATATATATTTTTTTTTTATAAAGTTAGATATATAAATAAACAAAACCAAATTGTTGTATAATTTAGTTATGTTTATTTATATAACTATTTTTGTGTTATTATTTTGTGTTTGTTATAAAATTTTGCAATGATAGAAAATATGTGTCAGTTAATGATTAATTATACATATATGATGAATAGCGCAACGTGAGTTACTGTTCAGTAAACAATTGATATAAGTAGGTTAAAATTATTTTTTCGGATAGAAACCTCTCTTTGGCTTTACATCCCCAGAAAAGAAAAAAATATATCTTTGGCTTTATTTAAATGTGTATTTTGTCTTGTTATTCACTGGAGCTAAAGGCATGAGAGTACTTAAAAGAACAAATAATTGTCAGTGTGATTCGACGAATAACTTATTTTTCAAAAGGCTTGCTGTTTTTTAACTGTGTCTATAAAAACAACAAGAAAATCATTTGTTTCCCTGTAAATAGCTGTTTTGCGACAAATTTAATAATATTTTTCAATTCAATCACTTTTAAAACTTCTTTCTCCAGTTCTTTGTAAACATTTCGACACCCACATAAAATTGGGTTGTTTACGTTGTGGCCCAGTAAAATTTGCGTCGAGTTTTACAAAGTTTGCTGTCTATTAGAATTGCACGCGAGGATATTTCTATGTATTAATAATGGTTATATAGCTTTAACAAAATTTTTTTACTACGTAATGCAAAATACAACGTAAACTTTTAATCAGCGCCAAAGGTACGGCTTTTTATTTGTCTTCTATTTGGTTACGTACATATGAGATGTGATTCATGCATGTACATACATATTTAAACATCGACCTTCATAGGCCGTTCCGACGTGCCTTTACTATCTTGGAGAATAAAATGGGAGATGAGAATGCCTAGCGACGGGTCCTCCGTGCCATTGAATTATGTATAGGACGTGGGTCATGCATGCCGGGAGTCGCGGGGCCCCTAGATATTTGGGTCCCTAACTATATTCTCTAGTGTTTATAACGTCACTATGCGGGGTAAAATATTAACAATTAAAACATTTCTGATAAAAATTATAAATAGCCTGCTATAGAATCAACAATAAAGTATATAAGAGCACTTTTGGCGCTAGACGTCTGCATATCAAATAGTCAATTTCTCATTTTGACTATTTCTGTAACAAACAGCTTATTTCTCACTGAACCACCCTCTCAAAGGACAAGTAGGCACATGTTAAACTAACGGAGATAAACATGTTTAAAGACCCATAGTTTTGCGGAAGTGACATATGGTACAACTCCTAGAAAGGCAGACGTTTGGATAAGTACCAAAACGTTGTTCATTACATCAACCGCAAAGCAGCAATGTTTTGCCATGCACTGTCTGTAAAAAGAAATGCTTGCATACCACATGCGTATCTAATTAGGTGTTCAGAGATATGCTTTCTTGTTTTAATCATTAAAAGAAAATAAAATCTAAAATTCAAGCACGCTGTTCGTCTTTCTATATAACCAAAAGGCAAAGAAAATATAATAAGATCAAGAAAATCAAATCAGCACCATGGCGTGGAGATGGAAAATTCTGATTTTGTTTCACATTTCACTGACGTAAGCTTCTTATTGATCCTATGTTGAATCAAGCTGAAAATATATCCAATACTCCAATAAATTCCAAAATTGTGTTTCTTTGTAGTAAGACTTTCTCATTTTCCCTTCATAATTATTTTAAAATAAATTCATTCCAGAGAAGGTATTTTTGTTCTTTGCTTAGGTTTAAAACTTACATTTAGACACTTCAAGCACAGATTACGTAATTACTTCCTTTATCAGAAAAGTGCTTGTTGTACTCATCTATGTTCGTGTTATAGTAATACAAGTGAAACGCACAGTTTCGACTCGAAAGAGTAAGTTTCCGGTGGCCAAATGGAATAGGCATCAGGTGCGAAATCGGAGGATGCGGGTTCGATCCTCGTCCAGGAACAAAAAAATGTGCTCCAATAATTTGTAAATGCGATTTTCACTCAGAACGCGATATAGTACTTGTCTTCATATTTAGAAAAGTATATTTTTATACCAAACTAATGGATAGTATTTACTTTGCTGTTGTAATGAAGTCTACATCATTGCAACGATTGCAAGTTCTAGGACGACGGTATGATTTAGAAATCGTGTATCAAAGACTTAGATGATTACAGATAAAATACGCAGATGTTCGGATCCCATTAATATTCTTTCGCTTCTCTAATTGAAGTACCATAGAGTCGCCCTCGAAGTTAGATGAAATGCCACAGGATAGAGACAAGTACTCGTGAAAATATCTGCAAATTGGATTCAGGGTTGCAATCGAAAGAATTAATTCAATAGCGAAGGCTGCTTGTTGGCAACATTCGCTCTCGACGGCAATTTATAATGCAAGGCTGTGAAGACGTAACTCGCTCTGAGTAATGATAAAGATGCCACTTGAAAAATAAGCGCTCATCTGAATCACAATTCACATTTAAAAAAACCGGCCTCTGCGAGTCGGACTCGCCCACCGAGGGTACCGTAGAAACCTCTAGGTATATAAGTAAGTTAAGGTATTTTTATTGTTAAATGCTAAATTATTAAGAAATATTTTTTTTATATTGTGTAACTAAATATTATGCTTTTCGAAATTGTTCCTTTATCTGCGCTATAAGACGTTGTTTCGGACCAAAATTTCAAGATTCTGAGTTTATGGGAAGTACCCTGTAGGTTGAGATTCCCTTGCGAGTGTCGAAATTTACGGCATAAACGGCTGTATCTTTTCATTGCGTTGGTTTAGAAATTTATTTTTTTCACAGCTCTAATGGACAGTACACCTGCGTATTTGATATGAATTTCAGCTTAATACGTTCACGCGTTCTAGAGAAAAAGGGTCTTGACAGACAGGCGGACATGATTCTATAGGGGTTCCGTTTTTCCTTTTGAGGTACGGAACCCAAGAAATAAAGAAATTTATGATTTTGATTGCATTACTTTCCAAACCGTATCTAAGTGGCTCTAAAATATCTAATTCACGGTAGATTAAATTGAAATAGAGAGGAACTAGAACCCAAGACTTGAAAAGTCTGGATGATTCAAACAAATCAGTTTATGAAATGAGCGACATTGAAGTGATAGTGGCCACAGTAATGGTCCAGTCACTGGATGACATTTTGATCATGGCTATCTAGGGTAGTTGTTTGGCAACAGTTTTTCTATTTGAGAAAGTAAAAACGTTTTGGTTACATAGATAGATAAACTCTTTATTGTAACACCAAGCCTAATTAACATAAAAAACTTACAACTAAAGATATAACTTAAGTAAGTGATACAATGGGCGGTCTTATCGCTTAAAGCGATCCCTTTCTGACAACCCAATTAGTTCCAGATAACCCAGTTAGGTCAAATTATAAATATATAATTCGTTAACGCATAGTGGATAAGTTCATAGTCACAAGGATACGTAAATTTATAAATACCAATAATTAATCATCGAGATATACGTTACACTAGAGAAGACATTTGAGACAAAAGTCGCTGCCATTTTTGCTTATTTTAAACTCAAGTGCGCTTCAGCGCTTTACGAGATCGGACTGCAGTCTAGAACTAATTATATCGTCTAACCAAATATCCAAACACGCAGCGCCACAACGCTGAGGTATGGTTTCTCAATATCAAAGACTATAAGCACACAGAACGGACATGGCTTTTGTACCTACGAAACATTGTGAAGAGTATATTAGTTAAAAAATAGTAAAATAAAGTTAAAAATTAAGTATTACTGAGGGTCACTAACTACGCTATTCAGTTTTTGAAAGTAAAGGTACAATTGGCTTTTTACTAGAAACAAAGTGTTACTAAGTTTTTTAAATCTAGATTTTATATTATGATAATATAAAATCTAGATTTAAAAAAGTTAATAATCGTATTTTGCATACATACATTTAAGTAAATAATATTAAAATAAAATACACATTAGATTTTTTAATTAAAGTTTTTTAATATTTTTGAATTAAAAATATAAATCCGAAATTGTTGTATTTATTTAGTAACTTATTTTAAGAGAATACGTACGAGTAATTGACGGAAATGAAGGGAATAATAAATATGCTCCTGAGTGCTTCAGAGTGTTTCAACCATTTGGGAGTTATGTTGATAAATAGACACGTCAAACTTTTTTCATCGTGAGTAAAAAATAGGTAATTTACTCAATGTTGCTAGTTGTCATATCTGTCCACTTAATCTATGAATTTCACTACGTCAACATGGCTGCCTATGCTGTGTCGGAAGCATTCTCTTTCGCGATTATAAATCGACAAAATAATAATGTATTCGGGCGTGTTCAATTCCAAAATCTGAACTAACATGTGAAAAGTGATTCCATCGCTTTTATTTGTTTTTCCCGACTGGTTTCTGCAGTATCTGAGGACGCAGGATGGCATTTTGAATACACAATTTTCACGTGTGTGATTTCTATGAGTGCCCAGCTGAGTGTGGGTGAGTACATGCCGGCTAGCTGGTCATACCTATTCGACTTTGCTCGTTTGAGATGTCGAGTCCAGTATATAGAGGTCAATGTAATTAATCGTACTTAATACTTTAGTAATTCCATAGTAAGTTTTATCATTATTAGAAAATTTTGGTGAAGATGATATAATAGCAAAAAACTTGACATGAAACCGTTTGAACTGTTCATTTAATCAAATTTTTGTACCGTGATAAAATTCTTCGTCAATAACACTGATTACTTAATCAGTCTTTATTGCGGAAAGTTATTAACGACCACATAAAATGTAAGCAAGATTTTGAATGGCAAATAATATTTGAGTTCTTCAACGCTACACACGTGGTTGTTCCTATTCCTTTCACTTACGATAGCAACTGGTTCTTTTTTAATTCCTCTCGGTAGTTAACTTTTTCCATGTACAGTTTATGTGAGAAGTGTATATCGTCAATTTTAAGACATCACTAAATATTAAATATAATGATACTAGGTACATATATTCTAATGTCTTTACATATATTCTAATATATTATGATTATACTAACTATTATCACTAAAACTTGTATATAGTAAAATTATTTAATAATTGTAGAACAATTTTCTTGCTGAATAGGTAAATGGTTATTAAGTTATTAATAATTATGACACTGTTCAATCTGTCATGTTACAGGACTGATTATATTAATGATTTATTAGTTCCTTTTATGTCCTAGTTTACGAAATGTGCGCGTTTGGATGCGCCTGCATATCCCTTTCTGGGACGAACGATATCAATACGAACGTGGTTTTCACAAGTTTTTAAAGAGACATACGGAATTAAATACATACATTTTCTTTTCTATGGTATATTAAGAGGTATAAGTCTTATTATATCTTACTAAATGGAATCATACTAAAAGTTATCTAAAAATAAACTCTGAAATTAAGGTCTGATTTAGGTCTAGTTACGAAATCTATTTAGAAATTCATATTGTGTGTCATTGCCGAGGACTCCTATGTATTAAACCAAAAAAAGTCGAGAAGCAGGAATATAGCTCGATTCTTCTCTGAAAAAGTCCAGTCTCGAATTGTAAAGACTAGTGAAACACTTGTTCCGATCTTCGTGTTTGGAGGCGGACAGTAAGATACAGCTGTAGTGCTTCGGGATTATGTCATTTGAATCCGTCCGGCAGCGGCGTCCGCTCACTTCCTGGCACACGCCTCTCCAAGAGAAGCACTATACTATGCTTCATTAATTATCAGATATGAACGTTATTTTCCGCAGAGATCATTACATAACACCGACCTCTCAACTCACTAATCTGACACAGAAATGCGTCGTTAACTCGGGGCAGTAAACTTGGTGTAGGTAGATGGGCTAGTTTTAAAAGTGTCTATTATAAGTTTTATAGATCCTTGATGAATATTTGGAGCACTCGCAAGTAATTGCACAAGCAGCCGTCTCGAAACGGTAATATCTACATCCCACAAAGGAAATTGTGCAATGCTTTTGTTTGTAATTTTACCATTATGAATCACCAAATTGGTGCAATAGGTGTTAAATTTACTTCATAATATAACGCTGCAGTAGGTACATGCTGTTCTCATTTTACGGATTTCCTCTTAATTACGTCACAAACAAGTTTGGAGATGGTAGCGATGTATATCAGATTGTCTTAATTTGTTTTACTCATCTCTGCGTGAACTACATTGTGGTGAAAAATACCCAACTAATATCTTTTTATATACAACTCTGCAGCAATTATATATCCGGGTCCTGGCCCCGACATATGACATAGGGAATTATAGTTTGAGAAAACTATTCGTAGATTATAAAAACTAGTAGCTTTATCTAAATAAGAATTATCTGTGTTATAGTATACCTATTTTATCAAATCATCCGTTAGCGGTGTAAGTAGTCAAACGCGCACATATATCACGAAGAATTTTAGTTGATTCATGTGAACCCAAAGAGTAGTATAACTATTCATATTACCATGTAAGTGTATGATTCACCACAATTTATGCAAAGTTTCATGCTGATTAAATTTTCAATTTCAAAACACTTTTTTCGATCAGCCTCAAACACCTACTCCAGAAACATACAACCAACGAACTCGAGCGAAAGTCGAACGTACTCGTAGCATTAACGTAACGTTTGAATCCTTTTGACTAAATTTTTTTTGTATAAGGAATAAAGAGAAGTCACACAGTGCCAAATCACGGGTGTAAGGAGGATAATTTTGACAGATTGACTGGTCTGGTGTAAATTGTGTTTCGCTTTAAACACAGAACGCGCGGGTGGTTGTCCTGGTAAAGCGGGACAAGTGAGAGTCCCGTGTTGAAAACTTCTTAATTTGGTAGTGCACCAATCTCTATTTATGCTTCTTTGATCACATAAAGTAATTGTCATCAGTAGCCCTTTGTCATAGCGAAAAAACTAGCAATAAAAATCTTCCTTGCGATGCGCTTCGTGGTTGCTTCACTTTGTTAGTCAAATTTTCGACTAGCGTTTCGTTTCTGGATCTTATTGATAAATCCAACATTCGCTACCTTTCACAATGTTGTAAACGCGCTGAGACTGAGGAAAAATTTTGTGAATGATTCAGTCATCAATATTCAAGATGTGTCTTTGAATATGAAAGTTTTATACTATTCCACCATGCTTTCCTCTGTAACAGCTATCCACAAGATGTGGTCATCTTCCTTTCTGTTCTGCACATACCTAAATAATCTCACAATTTTTATCTGTATAGATTTTCTACTTGAGGGCCTGGCTAGCTACCAGCCAGGCGGCCATTCGCTAAATGCCCTTCCACCATGCTGTAACGATTGCCATCCTAAGACCAAAACCGGGATCGACGGCTTAACGTGCCCTCCGAAGCAGGGAAGCGCTCAGTAGTAATGCCACTAGCGGTCACCCATCCAAGTCATGACCGCGGTGGACGTTGTTTAACTTAGCTGATCGGTGAAGAACGGCTAAGCAAACTTCGCTACCATCGCTTCAAGTTACTAATATAATATAAAATAAATATTTATACATCATTATTTTTATAAATGTAAGTAGGTACTAAGTAATTTATAAATCAAGCGAAGTACTGAGTACTGAGCGCTTCCGTGCTTCGGAGGGCACGCTAAGCCGTCGGTCCCGGTTGTTGTCTTAGGATGGCAGTCGTTATAGCATGGTGGTAGGGCATTTTGCGAATGCCCGTCTGGCTAGCTACCACCCTCAAGTAGAATATCTGTCGCCAAGCACCTAACGGTGTGTTCCGGCAGCTGTCCTTGAGAGCCAGTAATTCTAGGTTAGCCGTAACAACATCCTCGACCACAGCATCACTTACCATAAGGTGAGATAGTGGTCAAAGGCGAACATATCAACCATAAAAAACATATATAAAAAAAACCCGTATGGAGTTAATTTGATCTACAATAAAAAGTTATTACAAGTATGGAATAGGTACATTATTCAATACACGACAAAAATCTCGGATCTATAAGTACAAGAGGACTGTTTCAAAATCGCAGTCTGTAAAAGCAATCGCCTTTCGAACTCCTATAATGCCGACCGGTTACAACACGCCTTCTTTGAGTAAATTACTATAGTTTACTATCTAAATATAAACATAATAGCTGTACCTTTTACATTGAAATGAGTGTGCTTTAGTCTTTATTGCCACTAAACTAAGAGTAATTAGGCCTATTATAATTTCACGTCTTGTTAGTTCAATTACGGCGTAATACCACAATACATTATGTGTAAATGATTATATACGTAAATAATCCTGCTCGTTTAATTAGCTCGTACAGTATTTAGTCAAATAGGTTATCACAAATTGATAACCTAAATGATCGTTATGCCTAGTATTCGGAGGACTTTTGAAAAATCTAGTTGTAGGTATAGACTACCAAATCGACACACCTGAAAGAACGAAATATATTTTTGTTCACTACACCTACCTATATACAAAGCCTTGGTTTTGGTCATATCCCAGGCCTCAGACAAGTTGCGTGAACCACGGTGATATACACGAAATCTAGATCAACAATCCAAACTACTTTCGAGAAGTAGGTAGGTAGGTAAATCTGCTTTAGTATATATGAAAACGTACAATGGTTTGTAGTTACCTTCTTTTTTGATTAGAGTTCTTTTTTACTGTTTTTTCTATTTTCACAGATTTTTTTATAAACATAGACAATGGTAGATTGTACAACGAGAGCATAAAACGAGTAATTTTTGCCGAGACGTTTTACAGCCCGAGCCAATTCGAAAGCTGGTGCTTACGTCGATGCTTAAATGGGTTACATGCACGAGTTATACACTCGGATTTTCACTTTAATTGGGTGGAAACGAAACAAAGTTAATGATAATAATACGTCTAAAACAATTCAATCGAACCTTTTATTTGAACATTGTTCTATTTTGAGTATCATTATTTCGATACTATGTTTTTGGGTCCTAAATAATGCCCTTGATTTATGGGTATTATTAAAGACCCAGGCACACATCCTTATAAACAATTTAAATTAAATGATCTATTTCATGCACTTCTGCTCAAAATTGGGCTTTTATGCACTGGAGCAGTCTAGCAGTTTTCATCCGCTTACGCCGGGCATAAACTAGACGTTACAAGTATGAAATGTGAAAATAACAATTAATAAGCTCAAGCAAAGAAGGTGCTCTTTTCCAAAATGTGAATACTTATGGAAGATGAGAAAAATCATCTCTATGGCGGCGCTTAAAAGTTCAAAATGAGGTAAGCTTTTCTTAATTCCATCCGAGTCCTGTTAATTCTATCGTCCGCTTTAAGCACCCCTTCAACTCAATGAAAGGAGGGTAGTTGGTTACATTAAGAGCTCTCATGTTCTTTGAGTTATTGGTTTTCCATAGACTGCTTAGTAGATTTTTATAATGCTTTACAATATTACGTAATATTTTCAAAGCTTACTCTTATATAAGCATTAATTAGTTATAACTTAACATAGTTTGTTTACAACTGTAAGTTTATATTGCTTTGCCATAATTGACTCTCGGGTGCACTCTTCTTTAGTTTTTTTTTACATGACTGAAAATTGACAATCCAGATGACTCCTAAACTGGACCTAGCGGGATATGTCGACTCCTAAAATGCCGATGTTGTTCGCCAAGGTAAAGGGAATGCCTTAAAACGTGTAGTGACCATTTTCTGAAATGAGGTGAGGTTAAATGGACTCTTCTTTATACGATGATACAGAGAAGCAGTGCAGAGAATAGCTGAATGCCTCCTCCGTTCAATGCAATGAAGCAGAGTTATACAATAAATTTACTCGAATCGCAGTTGAATTGAATTGAGCTCAACCATACTAATAGATCAGAATGTAAGTGAAGTGAACGAAGAACATCGTATATAAAAGGGATGGCAAAAGTATTTTAAAAGCTTGTTATAAACAGTTCCAACTGTGTTCATCCATCCGTTTTAACGCGGGAAATTTTCACAGCAAGATAATTGCAGAAGGTCGAGAAGTCTACGCGTGATATGCTCACAATAATTTGGCTCAACGAATAAAGCACTGATATCCAATGGGGCAGTGCTGTCAGCACGCACGCTGCCAACTGGTAGGCTAGAGCATTTGGACTGCCTGTGGGCCTGAAATGGCCCTTAGGTTGCCTCAATGATTTCGTTCATACTATTTTTTATTTATGCCTTAAGAATGCCCTATCAAATTGCTTTTGGGCAATCACTGCTCCAAAGACTGTAATGTAAAGTTTGTATTAGTGTTTTGTGAGTAAGGGCATACCTGCCACTGCTGAAAAATCATTTAATTATTACTGATATGAACAAAATTTTATATTAAATTTGCCAATAGATCACAAGATTTGCAATAAAACTAACCTAATCAATTTAAATTGAAGCAGTGAGGGCTCAGTGGCATTGGCTATATATATGGACTGCCGCGCAGCAGGTCCATGGTTCGAATCCCGCCGCGGGCTTGAGCTTCACCGCATGGTGGAAGGGCTTTTAGCGAATGCCCGCCTGGCTAGCGACCACCCTCAAGATGAAAATCTGTCGCCAAGCACCTAATGGTGTGTTCCGGCAGGAGTCCTTGAGAGCCAGTGAAATTACAGGCACATGAGACTTAACAACTATGTCTCAAGGTGACGGGCGCAGTGTAATTCGTCACTTGAACGATGAACTGCATCTGTTATAGGCAGAGGTAACCGCTTAACATCAGGTGGATCTCGAGCTTGTTCCGTCACAATAACATAAAAAAAAATTGAATTCCTTTATTTTATGTAAAAGATACATGTTGTTTTATGGGGTAAAGTAACTCCATATTTTTTTAAATGCTGATTAATTTGACTGCTATTTTACCAGACGATAAGTGATAATGTTGTCGAAGGCGGTAAACAGGCAAAACCTATACTTAATATCGGAGCTGGATCTCAAGTACAGCTGTCAGAACACATTGTCATGTGCTTGGTGACAGATTTTTTACTTAAGGGTTACTACCCTGAAAATGTCAGATCGTGGTTGTAACACTGGGTGGGCATTCGCAAAAGGCCGCCGTGTAAATACTTTTAAAAATACGATTATATTTATAACATTGTTTATTAGTGTTTTTTTTTTATTATTAACACATTCTATACACTACAGACTCGTGGTCCGTACACTTGTTTGATTTTGTTTCACTTAAATACATTTCTTAATTTTACATCATTCTCCAGCTTATCAATATTCCTCCTGAAGGGAAGTTAGCCTAATGTTAGTTATAAATATATATATATATATATATATATATATCATAAAGCTAAAGTGAGTCCATGCTTATATGTATATTTTCTCCTTATATCTAGTTTGTATAGTAGTATATTACGTTATTCAGTATGTCGTTGAGGGTCCGGCCACAGATTCCGGCGATGCCCTTGATGTTTTGATAAGAGCCTCCACGATCTCTTCGTTTCTGTTTCGTATAGCCATTTTTAGGTTGTGATCGACTATGTTTTTATAGTTTTTTAATTCAGTACATTTCCCCGGGGCATATGGCGTGATATCGACTCTCGGAGGTAAGCAAAACCGGTTATTGGCAGTATCCCACAGATGCGATGCAGTGATTATATGTAGGCAACATTTTGACTTATGGAAGAGCCTGCGGCACTATTACATTCGTTATACAGGATGTTAATTAATGTAGAAATATAGCTGTGCAGTAAAATGTGTTACTTACCAGTGTAAATGTGGAAAAACTAGGTTTAAATATTTAGAAACGGCACAAAGAGCCAATTGATTCGCTCCCATTAAAGGGGCTGCAGTAGTGATGACGAAAGAAACAACATTAATTATTAAGAAACTTTAATTGTTTAATTTTTTTAATGAGTTTATTATCTATTCATACTGGTTTTACAGCAATTAGTAATTAGATTTTATTTTGAAATGTGATTAATAAATTATAAGAGATAAGGTCATCAATCTAGCTCCTTAGTTTTTAATATTTATTGTATTTTATATTTTCAGAAAATGCCTGTTTATTTAATCTTACTGACCACTTTTTTTTCTACGACTTTGGGGTAGAATTTCAAAAAAGCTCTCCTGTGTACAGCGTAGTAAGTTTAAAAATATTTGTGTGATATGTAAGGAAGTCATTAAAGTTAGTTATTTCATACATAAATGTTAAAACTAAAACTTTTAGATAAAACAACAACATGATATGTTGAAATATAAACAAAAGAATAATCACTCAAATAAGCAATCGCAAGAACAAGAAGAATCACATTAAAATAAAAACTACTATGCCAAATGTCTTTGATAAATAAATCTAGAAATCAGAACCAACTAAAACAACCTACAAAGAGCTAATAAAGGGATCATATAGAAGTGGCGAAAAATTAAAATTTTAAAGTTATTTTTAAAAGGTTACTTATATTCTTTAGATATATTACTATATTTTATATTACTAGGTGACCGCTATTGACATTCCTGAGCGTGCTTCGGAGGGCACGTTAAGCCGTCGTTCCCGGTGGCAGTCGTTACAGCATGGTGGTAGGGAATTTCGCGAATACCCGCCTGGCTAGCTACCACTCTCAAGTAGAAAATCTGTCGCCAAGCACCTAACGGTGTGTTAGCAGGTGTCCTTGAGAGCCAATAATTCTAGGCTAGCTTTAACAACATCTTCTAGCACATCATCACTTACCATCAGGTGAGATAGTGATCAAAGGTTAGCCTCTAAGAATTTAAAAAAATAAAAAGATCGCTAGTCATTACACCAGAATTGCTTTTAGAATATAATAAACGAGTAGACATGCCTGAAATTTCATACAACCACCTGCTTATTAGAAAGAAACTAAATTTGCAAAAAAATTTGGTAATATAAGTATAAAGAATATATAGAATACCTAGTAGACAAAATTCTGAATTATTAAACAAATTGAAAATGATGTGTTTCACCGTAAGTATTATAAAAAAGTATATTGTTATAAATTGTTGCACTTAAAGCCATTCTTTCCGGTGCGGTAGTGCGGGAACAGTAAGAGATAAATTATATTTATCTACTTATAAATAGAAATCTCTCGAATGACCATGACATGACATTGCGTCATTGTGCCTAACCTACAAAAGACAACGTATTAATAATTATGACATCATTATCTCCAATATAATTCACATCTTTTGTAGTATATACCTATGTTCCTTGTTAGCATGATATAGGACTATGTCACATTAAGAATTATACCATCTCCGTCCAACAGACCAGAGTTCTATGAAATTGTAACTGCGACGGGGTTATCACCCGCACACGTACCTAAAAATTGACTATATTAAACATATTCACATTGTTGCGATTGTGTGTTTTTGAATTGTTATGAAATAAGCCTACGCAAAGATTTTTATTTTTGCTGCAAACGATAACCCCTTGTAGGAGATGTTATTTTAAATATACCAATACCGTAATGATTATATATAACAGGTATGTGTATGTAATGATAGTTTAATTTGTTTATTCTCACGTCTGTTATGTTAGGTTGTGACCATGACTCAATTTTGACTCATTATTGGGTGACAATGTGGTGATGATATAGATAACACACTATGGTTAAACGTAAATGGTTACCGTGATTTGATCTCGTTTCAATACTGTCAATACAGCGTTATACAAAATAATAAAAGAATGATGGAGAGAGAAGAAAATATAGCAGATCGTTGTGGCCCTCTTGGAAATCATTATAATTACAGACCAGTGCTTGTAACATGATGGCCTGAAGGAAAAGTGGCCACCATAGGTCTCTAACAAAAGTGAGGAGGCTATTTTTTCTGACGATTAACCGCTCGCACGCTTCGCCATTCGCTCTAAATACCATCGAGTCATACATACGTATTCGGTTACTCAGTAAACATGAACTCGGCACATCTCTATTTACTAGTATTGTAAATAGTATCTAAGGTGGAACGATTCTATATTTACCATTAAACAAACTTATTAATTTGTTGACAAGGCTTTACGTGAATCTTTACAGCCTTAATTTACAGCTTTATATTAATAAGTGGATATTATGCAATTAAATGGTTTTAGTACAGTATTTTCACTTTCAAACCACTTTCTAAGAAGGTATTAATTGGTGTCAATTAATTAAATTTTGAACTACCTACTTGCATGTATAATTAATTTATGTATACAAACTAACATTGCATGCGTTTTTGAAACTTGGCACGAGATAAATAATATTTTATGCTAAGTGCCTACTCAGGCCTACGTACATTTCAAAACTGTTATAGCCACATGACCTCAATGTAAGCGCAGAATGTTCTCTTTTATTTACAAGTTGGTTTAAACTAGTGCAATCGTGCCAATGTCAGCCGGTGAATAGCGAGGTGTCTGTGTATGATGAAAATGTTTCGAATCAAAATTATTATGGCTTCGTATTGGTATTGGTAGTTAAAAAATGTAGGGTTAAGTACTGTTGTACAATTTCCGAAGCACTTTTTTAGGTCGATTTGCGCTCCTGAAAAATTGCGTAACTTATTATTAACTTATCTTATTGGTTCTGAAGCACCAGATTCCATTACCTACGCTTACTTTCCTATGGAAAGTAGATTCATAAATTATCTGTGCTGTGCAACATTTTATCGATTCTTAATAAAATTTCTCAAGAACTTTTAAAGCATATTATCTCTACCATACTCAACTTGAATATCTGTTACCAAGCAGTTATGCTGCTTATAATCGAGCCCATCCAGAGATGATTATATTTACTTCAACCCTCAAAGTTTCGCATTAGTACTAAAGAGTCTGTATGAGTTCGTGCGAGAGAGAAAGACAATTTGTTTGAAACAATTTACTTCCAAAATAGCTGAAAGGATTTCAATAAAACTATTTCTTAGATCCTAACTCAAAATACAGTCTTCAGAGCCGAATATTTTCCGAGGGAGCACGTTCTAACCGGTTCAGTGCTGGGGGAACAGTTTTTGCGAGTTAAAAGCAAAATAGATATTTGGATCATTTAAAATTCTCACAGAACACTTATGTGTATGGCAATACGTTCTACACTTGACCTGCAACATGTAGCCTTGCATGGATACCGGCCTTGACATGGCCTATAATGACAATATGAGTAATTATGATACTGCAACCTGTTGCTCAATTTAATTTACGCCACTTAAGTATATCATTTGTGGTTTTTGAAAAAATATTAAGTATCTCTTTTTGTTTTGATACACTACTCTACACTACTCTACCGAGAGTAGTGTAGTACGCCTCGCCTATGTATTCTTACTAGAAACGTATACAGGGTTATTGGTAATATGCTAACAACCTCTTAGGGTTGACATCTGCTAGTCCCAACAAACATTTTGAGATATTTTTTTTTGTTTTGAACCAAAAAAAAAATATTTTTTTTTTTAATGCCTACTCCGAGCCAAGAGCGTTCACCGTGGCAACACTGGACCGCGTCGTGCTCTCTTTGAATAGAATTTTGAATATTTACGTCGAGCAAAGTTATAAAAAGTATGAAATAATACATTACAGGCACAAGAGACTTTTAACATTAGATGGGCCACGTACTTATTCCGTCAAAAACACGAAAAAAAAATTTTTTTTTTTCAAAACCATAAAAAAATATCTGAAATTTTTGTTAGGACTAGCAGATATCAACCCTAAGAGGTTGTTAGCATATTACCAATAACCCTGTATAATCTGGTATTTTTTACAATACTTAGGTTTGTACACATGTCTAAAACGTTCAGACAATTATTCCAAGCATGTCTGAACGCCCTTTATTCTAATTCATTTAGGTATTTCTGTAAAGAATGACAGACGGTAAGTAGCTGTTTAAAAATAAGTAGGTATATTAAAATACGAAAATGTGATGTTTGTTCCATATAATCACATGGGTAAAGGCATTTTAGGAGTGGGCCAGCCTATGAACAGTTCTATGAGGGACTTAAAGCAACAATAGTTACACATAAAATGGATAAAGCATTTAAATATGCATTAAATTAAATTGACATAAAATATTCTTCAACGTTTACGAAAGAACAGAGGATTGACGAACCGATGGTTATTGTTGACGGTTAATGATATTATATATAAAAGGAGGTTGACGGTACTATCAAACTGATACCTATTGGTGCCTTTCCTCGTTTCTCTTGAAGAAGACATTTTGCTCATGGATACATTCGCATATCCTACGTCATTAACATTTTTAAGTCCATGGAAGTACGTTTTATTACAAGTGGTCGCTTTAATCAGGGAAATAATAGAAGGTAGTCTCTTAGCGTTGAATCTACGATATCTTTTCATTAATAATTATGTTAGGAGGCTTTTACATCAAGTTGATTTTAGGGGAGACAGAGAATGTTTATCTAATTTTATAAATATATGTGTATTTATGTACCTTACCCAATCTAAGGCAGGGTTATTTCATATCATGACGTTTATAGGTTACTTACTTTATTTATTTCCTCTACAAAGCGACATAGGGTTTGGTTAAGATTTGACACATTTTTTGATGTCGGATTTACCATGTCTGTGTCATATACATATTGCTTAAGTGTTCAAAATGTTTTTGTAATAAACATAATAAAGTGTATTTTACCTATAGTTAAAACTCTGACGATAAAAAGTAGAGCTCGCCAAATATTTTTTAAATTCAAATGTATTCATATAGTCGTTAATTTGACTTACTATAATATAGTACTAAATTAAAAGCAAGTACAAAACTAAAACATTAATTTATACATATTAATATGTGCATAAAACATAAACTAAAAATTTTACTGTACGTAATAAATTAATATGCCTTGGATACAAATATAAGTCAAAAACGGGTTGTATTGTAATCATGATGTCACGTTTCGAGCAGAAGAACAGGAGTGGTTTTCTAACGCGTGATGATACTGATGATGGATAACGTATCTTTTACATCTCTGACATTTTACGTCTAGTAACACCTGATTATCTAAGTTACGTCTATTATACCCATGCCCCTATAGACTACCGACCCCAATTTACCCTACCCTCAGTCGCATTCAGAAAACTCAAAGTCATTTCAGCTGTTTTATAGCATATAGTCTTATACCACTGCTTCACTGATTGCTAAGTGCCAACGTGGTCGTATATTTTAAACAGACTAATGTACAATGCAGGATTTACGATCCTTAGTAATGAGGGAATGATTGTGGTGGAGGAGAGGAGGAAACGTAGACTTGGCTTAAACAGGCTAAGCCTAAAAGGCTCTCAGGGATATACACCTGCCGGAACACTGTTACGTTCAGAATTCAACTAAATCAAAGTTAATGGTCCCCGGGGCAGCTATAGCATTGTCCTCAAACCGGGTCATAACATAGATATTAAATCTCACGAGCCAGTAATTTCACTGATTTACTGCATTGTATTTGCATTCCAATTATTTATTAATGTCATATGAAATCCCTGCACGATTTGACGCACCTATGATTTTAATAACTACCTGACCCTCAGATATAGAACACAGCAATTTAATCAATTCCATTTGGCGATGAAATACTTACTAGACAAGATGATTACTTATCTTACAATATTTCTCTTGCAATAAATACAATCCGCTTCCTAGGGGCAGTAGCACGACATCTAAAAATCGACCTAGACGTCTGTAATCCTAAAGCGCTTGATCAAAGTATTTCAACGTAATGCCGTGCAATACTCATTCTAAAATTTTACTTCAAAATGCAAATCGACTTATAATTTTACGCTGTTAAATAAAGCCATGTTTGAGGCATCTACATGTTAATTATGTAGATGGCTCGAGCATTGCTTCATTCTTCAGTAAAATTTATGTCTGTCTGTCGTACTTACGCGTAAACGGCTTAAATGCTTGTATGGTAGTCGGGAAAGGGAATTATTTTATGACTTAGTCAATTCTTGTGACAATACAGGGCGAGAACAGTATCCGATATCGAGTTATTCACAAATTCCCTTTGACCTGTCCTATCCAGGTCCCATTGTGGTATTTCCGTCCATAAATTACCATTAAGTGCCCGCTCAGTGTATGTTGTTGATTTATGAACTTTCCGTTCAACAATCCCCATTCATCCCGTAACAGTGGCCAGCTTTGTCTCTATGTTTGACGGTCTTTTTGTCAATACTACTGAATATAGTTTGATTCAATTTGGCATACAGGTAGTCAACGCGGAAACTTTTTATCCTCATTTAACTTGTAGTTTACGAGGAAGGTGGATTTTATCAAATAACATTCAATCACACCCGTATAACGTTATAAGGATATTGGTAACAGACTAAGAAGTTCATCGTGACACGGCGATGACAAGTAGTCGAGATTATAGTGATGTTTATGTGACCTGGTCAGAAAAACTGTAGGCACATGGTGCAGCAGATGGGTTTAGATAGCAGCAATTATTACCTAGATACGTCTTGTAAAGATCTAAGGGGATAGCAAGTATGAAACAACCCTATGCTCTGTAATGGGTAGTGCTTACCTGACCTGACCACATTCATATTTGCACAGTTTCTAGCAGCTGTTCCTTTTATTATAACGACAAGGTCTCTTTGCATATTTATCTCTTTATATTACTGATGCAGATTGAGTCAAAGTTAAGCTTTGACCACTACTTCACCTATTTGTTAATGAAGGAAATATATCGAGGATAACAAGTACGCTTAAAGTAGACTGACGACTCGACTTACTGGATCTCAAGGACAACTGTCGACAAACTACGGAAGGTGCCAGGTGACAGATTTCCCACTTCAGGTCGCATCTTGTTTGTTTGTTTAGGGAGGACATAGATGCTGGCTACCGCCTGTGCGGTCGTCCAGCTCCACCGGGTTTTGGGCGAGGGCCTGGCCCTACAATAGCCCGGGAGGGAGAAGTGCCGAAGGCACTTCTCCCGAGACGGGCGTAGAAGGCGAAAAGCGCCTTCTACCTCCGTCTCCTGCGGACGCCGAAAACGTACCGCTATTATAGGAGGGGTTGACAGCGAGCTCAAGGGCACCACTGTGGTTCGGACCTCGGCTTGTCTCACTGTCGAGAGACATGGGGGGGATCGGAGCAAAATGCCTCTGTGCAACTGCAGTGTTGCACAATTGGGCCCTACTGAATAAAACTCTTTGACTATTTGGAGAGCAATTTATCGTGACCTTGTTTTTGCCTCGAGCTCGCCGGCGAGCTCGGTGTTTGATTGTGTGACCTCTAATTACCTCACACCTGGGGATTTTACCTCGACGACTTGCGGATAACGCTAAAGCTGCCAATGTAATGACTGCGATGGGGTCATCCGGGTCGTCTAATACCTGCCGTGGTCGGCGACGGGGGGGTTTGAAAAATGGGATAGAAGAGGCGGTCGAGTAGTTCGATGCCTGGACAACCAATGGGTTCGAGTGGTGGGGCGCTCGATCAAAGTATCGGCGAGCGCAGTCCTTATTGAACTGCGCTAAAGAGGGAAGGTTTAGGTCGCAGTGCAACTCGGTGTTCCGGACATACCACGGAGCGCCGGTTGCACTACGAAGAAAACGATTTTGAATGACTTGAAGCTTATGGAGATGGGCCTCACTAGCATGACTAAACACTACTGATGCGTAAGTCATGATGGGGCGGATGCAGGCAGTGTAAAGTGTCTTCTTATTACTAAGAGACATTTTACTCTCTTTGCGAATCAGGGGACCAAGGCGACCCATTACAAAGGCCGCTCTGTTTCGGACGGTTGTTATATGATCGCTAAAGGTGAGATTCCGATCAAGGGTGACTCCGAGATATTTTGTTTTACTAACCCAGGGGATGGGTTGGTCAAACAAAGTTAAAGGTTGCGGGTAACGGGGGCGAGTCTTCTCAGAAAAGTACATAGCTGCACTTTTAACTGGGTTGACCGCGATGCGCCATTTACGGAACCAGTCACCGATCTCGGTGATGGCCCGTTGGAGGGCGAAAATGGACTTTCTGCTGATACGCCACCCAGTGGTATAAATAGCGGTATCATCCGCGTATTGGGCCAATAGGACGTCTGGCTGAGAGCGTGGGATGTCGCTGGTATACAGCGCGAAGAGAATGGGTGATAGCACGGAGCCCTGCGGGACTCCGGCTCTGACTGGGTGGGGGGAGGAGAGGGTGCCTTCCACGCGATAGCGAAAGCTTCTGGCTTTAAGGAAGTCTTGTAGGATGAGCACAAGACGTTCTGGCACGCCAAGTTGGTATAGCTTGTAAATCAAGCCATTGTGCCAGACTTTGTCAAAAGCTTTCGCCACGTCGAGGAAGACTGCTAGCGTGGTCTGGGGTTTGGGGTACTTGTTAAAGCCCTCAATGATGTGCTCCGTGAGGCGGTGCACCTGTTGGACGCATGAGTGTCCGGGTCTGAAGCCAAACTGCTCATCTGGGATAAGGTGGTGTTCCTTAGCATGGGACTGGAGGCGGTTTGCAAGTAACCGCTCGTAAAGTTTGCCTAAGGCACTGAGGAGGCTGATTGGGCGGTAACTGGTGGGGTCAGATGAGCTTTTGCCTGGTTTGTGAATGCCAATGACAGTTGCACATTTCCAGGTGTCTGGGAATAAGCAGTGGCTCATAGCAGCATTGAAGATGCTGACTAGGAGATGGATGAGAGGAGGAGAGAGGGTTTTAAGAACCCTGTTGGAGATGCCATCGGCACCGGGGGATTTGCGCGGTCGGAGGGCCTTGATCAGTCTCGCCACCTCAGCGTAAGTCGCTAAGGTGGCAGGTGGGAGTTCAGAGGTGACCACAGAGCTTTTACGTTCGACTTCAGCATCCACCGAATCGAGGTGAGCTTGGTCAACGTGATCTACGTTAGGGGAACACTGAGCCTCTAGGCTATCAGCTAGGCACTCAGCTTTGTCTTCGTCAAAGAACGCTGGGACTAGTGGGACTGGTCTGTATAAGGGAGGCATGTCGTTATGGTTACTACCTTTCATACTTCGCGCCAAGTTCCAATAAGCATGGTGGCTTGGCACGAGGTTTGAAAGTTTATCGCCCCATTGTTGATCACGCAACTCAGACATGCGACTTTGAACCATGCGTTCAAAGTGGCGTTTCTTAGTTTTGTTCTCTTTACTGGGGTAAGAGTCGTAATGTCGGGTCACTGCTTTACTCTCCGTCACCAATCGTCTCACATCCGCTGGAATGACAAGGCGCCGGTCGTCCGGCACTATGACCTCCTTTGCGGATGCACCTACTACGGTGGAGAGGTGATTGGTGAACGAATCGATCGCAAGGGTTACGTCATCTTTTGTCAGGATGTCGTCAGGGATCTTGTCTAGGTCCGGTGAACTGATAGCCTTTAGGGCATCGCCTACTTGCTTCCAGTTCACTATCGTCTTAGTGGGGCGGGGGAGGTCAGTCGTTGGGTCGGGACCTAGTCGCAGTATAATGGGTCGGTGGTCAGAGTGAAGCTCGTGAACCACTTCTATGGAGCGTAACCGGAGTGTTACGCCTCTGAATAGTGCCATGTCAAGCAAGTCAGATCGGTGGTCTTCCATATAAGGGTAGTGAGTGGGCTCAGTGGGCGCAATTATGTCAAAGTTAAGTTCTGCGATTAGGTTTTCAAGTGCAATACCTCTGGGATTGTTGACGTTACAATTCCATAGGATGTGCTTACTGTTGAAGTCGCCAATCAGAATGACGGCGCTTCCTAATGAGAATAGGGCTTCTAAGTCAGCTCGGACGATCGGCTTTTTGCAAGCTTGGTAACAGGATGCTATGACTATAGGTTGATGACCAGTCATAGCTAGGAGGCAACAAGATGCTTCCATATTAACAAGAGTTGGGGTAGGTAGGGGAATGCAGTGCAGGGACCTTTTGTAATAGATAAGAGTGCCTCCCCCACGGGAGTTCACTCTATCATCACGTACCGTTCTGTAATTGGCAAACCTAGGGTTCGCCTTCCCCGGTTTTAGAAAGGTTTCCTGCACGCATATGATATCGATAAGGTGGGTACAACAAAAGTCGTGGACGAGGTCACGTTGTCTGAAGAGGCCGTCAGCGTTAAATGACGCTAACGAAACTGAGTACGGTTTCGTGCGTTCGGTTGTACTACCCATAGTGGTTGTACTGGGGAGGGGCCTGGGGAACGAAGCGCTTAAGGGCGCTAAGTAAATTCGCGTGTTCCAATGTGTATTGGATCACGTCCGCTGGGGATTGAGCGTATTGCATCTTGTGGAATAGCTCTTGTACCTCATTGATGTCAACCGACATAGCCAGATCGCTGACTAGGTTGATTGCCTCTTGAAGAGGGGCAGCCATCAATGGCATAGGTGGAGCTTGTGGCCGGGAGGCGGCGCGGGGAGGCGCGCGAATGGTGTTGGCGACGGGTGCCGGGAGCGCGGGGCGAGCCGGGGCCGGTGCGCGGGCAGGGGCCGCGGCGCGGGCGGGTGCGGGTGCGGGCGCGGGTGCGGGCGCGCGGGCCGGGGCGCGGGCGGTAGCGACGGTCTTAACCATACTGGGTGGTTTAGACCATGCGTTACGGGCTGGGAGCGGCGCGGGTATTACCTGTGAGGCAGGTACTACCGTTAATTTAGGGCTTACCCGTTGGTAACGGTCGTAAGAGGGACGGGCCGGCCTATGCCTTGCCACCCTGTGGTTCACTCGTGGTGCTTTAGGGCAGCCACGGTAATTCGCGGTATGCCCTTGAGCACCGCATAAAACACAGCTGGGTGGGTCCGGCGAATCACGGGTGCGAGTGCACGCTGCTGTCGCGTGATCGCCTAGGCACTTAACGCACCTAGCGCGAGCGAAGCAGAAACGGGAGGCGTGCCCGTATAGTTGGCAGTTATGGCACTGCGAGGGACTCCCATTCTTGTATGGGGCTTGGACATCGAGTCCTGAGAGGCCACAGACCTTTTTTAAATTAAAAATGGCCTTGCCTTCAGGAGTACGATCTAGTACTACGAGTACTAGATCGTAGGGGCTGCGGTCCTTCCCGCTGTACATGCGGTGAACTGCATGTACGGGGAAGTCTTGTGCCTTCAGGTCGGCACATACCGAATCGGTATGTACCTCCTTGGGCACACCGCGGATCAGGTCGCATCTAGCCAGGCGGGTATTGAACCTCTACGCGGCAGACCACAATTATCGCTACTAGGATATCACTGATATGACTTCCAGTTGGTAAAAATATATGGTTGGTTGATTTCAAATTTGTACTCATTTTTGTATAACATGAACAACTAATCTAAAATAATTACGGGAAGAACTTGTGTTCAATTTCGTTTCAAGTTTTTTTAACCGGCTTGAAAAAAAGGAGGCTTTGGTTGGAATTTGACTGTATTTTTTACTTGTAATTCTTTACAGGATGTACCGTTTTTAATAATTATTTTTAATTTAGAAGCTGATGCTGTGTCATGTGGTCCAATTTAAATTTGAGTGAGATCTGGCGAGTCGTATTTGAGTTATTCCTAATAATTCGTATTTTATGTGTGAAGTCGGTTTTATTTTCATTAGAAAAATCATTATCTAAGGTATTGTGACGAGACATGCACGAGGTCCATCTGAGGTTAAACCTCTGTAAAATATCAACGGGGAACTAACAATATGTCTTCTCTAACAACACAAGTACAATTATGTGGAATATGGTTTCGCTAACAACACACAGGTAACACACAACACCTTTTTTTTGTATTTACGTGTGAAAAACGCATTTACGCATTCCCGTCCACCTCGGGGAAAAGTGGCCGGGATATGTCGGGCTCGACACCAACTACTCCCATAGCAGCAAGTGCCACTACAGACTAAATAACACACGGTGTTCCAACTCTACCGCTTCTCGGCGGGCCGCAGGGACGCTTTGGCTCTCGACCACGAACCCCCCTCGGTTGTCCGTTGCCGGACCCCTCACGACGCACCAGAACACATAGCACGTCGCTACCACCCGGGGACCAAGCCCGCAAATGGGCGACAGACAACCCCGCTTCTGACACTCTTCCCCTGTGGCCCCTCCGCGTCTGTCATCGAACGGTGGCGGCCCCGCCGGACCACGGAAGGTAGGGAGAGTGGCACACCGTAATACCGGCACTCCTCTCCCGCCGTGGCCCCTCACCGTCAGCTGTGGTGTCGCCCATACAACACCACAGCCCACCTCAGATGCGGTGCTGCCCATACAGCAACGCAGCCTACCCCTTGCCGCTCCATACTGGACTTAGAGGCAAAGCCCAGTGGAGCAGCTCCTCCGGGACCGCCCGACGGCCCCAAACCGGCACGGCCCCTGGTTCCTCTTCGCTTCACCGTGGGTGACCAAGCCACGGCTACTAAGCCCCACCGCCACGACAAGGCGGGAACCATCGGGGGGAACGCACTACACCTAAGGCAATACTGTAAATAGTTATGGTTTTATTTTTATTGCCAGCCGCCTACCTAACGCCAACCGGCCTCGGAAGGGTCTCCTGAGTAGTAAATTAAAGAAATAATATTGTTCAATACACTTGCTGGTAAAGGCTCTGAAATAGGTATTATTTGTTTGAAAGAAACGCTTTCTGTTTGTTCTACCTAAAGGGCAGTATCGCTTAACACATATTGATATATCTAATGTGGTAATATCCTTGTGAACTGTAAACGGTAACTAGATAACAATATTGACAAAGAATATGATATTTATCGTTTTTTCCACTTTTATGTAGTGTTTTTGCTAATCTTCAAATAAATAAAAGTAGAAATATATTCAAGCGTCAAACTTAATGTGATTGTCAAACTATTCTTTAAGTACATATTTGAATAATGAGCAACAGCGAAGGACAAGCCGAGCACTAAGCTAACTATCCCGAACAGTAACAGCGTTTTGGTAATCATAGTTATAGAATAAATATGAATATTATTTGTTGGTACAGAACTCAAGATGTACAAGTCCGAGTCCCACGCTGAATTTTTCTTTTGTTTTTAATTACTATTCGCGCACCTATGTGACCCTTGACAGTTATAAACAAACAGTAAACATTTTAAGCTTATTTTGTTTATAATTCATGTTACAGACAGACAGTAAAACTTTAAGTTCATTATATATTTACTAACAGATATATAAAAAAATTGTCCTATGAGCTGCGGTAGTAATTCTGATCTGGCTTTATTTATTATAAGTCAGGATTAAAAGTATTGTACACGTTCCTGAGAAAAAGGGTCCTGACAGACAGACGGACAAAGAGATCCAATAAGGGTCCCGTTTTTTTCCTCTTGAGGTACAGAAACCTAAAAATCAAAATAAACTGTAAGTATAAACTTATATTTAATAAAATAGCATCTTGCCGTTACATAACTGAAGAGCCCTTTCACATTTTGCAGCCCTCTCACTCGCACATTTAAAGATAATTTAAAATAGCTACAATATGGTAATGATTTTTTAAAATGTGGTCTGACATTATTTCGCTGCATGCGACTATAGACGTTCTCGACAACTTTTCATGTTGATATCTGTTATGGGGTATCCAGAACGCGTAATTTATTCATTTAAAACTTTGGGCCTCTAATTTTGATTGGACTCAACATGTTACAAAATAAAAATATGTTGAGAACATCTATAGTCGCAAGAAGCAGAATAATGTCAGACCACATTTGAAAATATCAATACCAATTTTTTTCTATTTGAAATTATCTTTAAATGTGCGAGTGAGAGGGCTGCAAAATGTAAAAGCGCTCTCGTTATGTGTAATAAGTTTATTCTATTTTAATTTCCATCACAAAGTAATGTGATCAGATCAGTCAGAATATAAGATTAGGAAGGAACAGCATTACTTGAAAACAGCAAATTATTTTACGAAGCCATAACGTGTAAGTGTCACGCCTAAAACAATGTTATTATAGTAAATCTCCTTATAATACCTTAGGACCAGGAATTTCGTTTTAAAAGATATAAAAATTACCGACTATTTGCGTGTGGGTCCAAGCTCTTATAGTCATGGTCTCAACATTGGAACAGAAAAATAAAGATGTTGGATTTGATCACTAATTTATAATTTGAATAGTAATATTTTTGGTTAAATATACAGAATATTTTACATAACAGACGAACTTGAGACTCTTAACAAAGTTTTTGAGATAGAATAGACCCCATAACGTGACAAAATGACCTAAACAACTTTTGACTACACCCCATTTTTTTGGTATATAAATAGTAATAAATATATATCTACCAAATTCGCATAGATCTCACCAATCACCCTGCTATGCTTAAATTCAAATAAGTTTTGTAAGGTTATTTTTATTTATTGACTTTAATATATAATTTGATTATATCTTAACACCACGTTTCGCCACACATGGTTTTCGTCCATGTAGTTATGATCCTTTCCTATCAATTATTATGCAAGAGACTTGCAGACTTTCGAAGTATTTTTTTAATATTTAAATAACTAAAGTTTTTATTAATTTACATAATAAATAATATGGAGTAACTGGTGAATAATATTTACGTTCCAAATTGTAACTCATACTGATGTCAAATTATATGTGCATTTTGTTCCAGGTCCATTTTTAAATGTTTTTAGTCGACCTGATTATTTCACTAATGCACAACCTTCTTATGTTTATATAACAGCTAAAGCATTATGTTACTTTGAATGGAATTCCCAAAAGTAACTTAATATAAAGAAGTCAAATGGACTAATCACGAAAGGCAAACCGCTAGTCCATAAAAACATAAGAAAATTTCGACATCGAAAGATGAAGCCAACAGGCAGTATTTCTAGATTCTTATATGAGATAATTTATTAAATTATGAAATGTGTGTTATTCGCTTAGCATACGATAGTTCTTGAAAACATATTAGAAATGTTAATGTATATATGTATATGCCTATAAACCGATTTTGCTTCTATCATAAATGTCGTCTGAATATCCTCATATCGTTCAATGTACGAGTACGAAAAGAAAATAGCGCACGTATTGTTGAGGCTTCTTTCATTGTATTGGTTTATACCATGCTGTAAATTAATTAAATGAAATAGGAATAAAAACTTGCAGGCTTTCTTTGATCATAGCTGATTTCAGCCAATCGAGATTGTTTCCAGATGTATTTTTATACCAGTCTAAAGATTAACTTTAAGTTTACGATAAATATAAGATTCAACTGTTACTTTTTTCAATCTATTATTAAGAACAAAAATAATCAAAAAATACTAATAGAAAATTACAACTTATATAATTAATATATAAGTTGTAATATTTATTGTATATATATTATTGTATTATATATTAATATATATAAAAACAAAAACATACCAAGTGACAATTTCGTAGTAACTTCTAATTAAGCCAAGCATCGTGACGTCAAAATGCCACCCAGCAAAGCCCAGACCCGGACTAGTTTCCCGCATCGGCTAAAGCTGCGTCCACACAATCAGGGTATAGCCTGATAGAGCACATTTTTTTATTTTTATTGCTGATAGTTTAGCCTTCGACCACTATCTCACCTGATGGTAAGTGATGATGTGGTCGAGGATGTTATTCAGACTAACCAAGAGTTACTGGCTCTCAAGGACAGCTGCCGGAACACACCGTTAGGTGCTTGGCGACAGATTTTCAACTTGAGGGTGGTAGCTAGCCAGGCGGGCATTTGCAAAGTGCCCTACCACCATGCTGTAACGACTGCTATCCTTAGACAACAACCGGGACCATTTGGATTCTGACTCTGATGTTCATCTTTGTATCGTGTCAACCGTGAATGGAAATCAGAGGGCCAATTCCCATCTCTAAATTCAATATTATTACACGATTGTACAAAAAAGAAGTGCTATGTTTTCAGGGTTCATGTTTGTATATACCCCGGGGAACTGAGGACATAATGGAAAGATCACGTGACATACACTGCCTAGAGGAGCCTGCCTAGTCGTGTTGATTCGGCCAAGGTTAAGCATTGTTTCACTGCAGTAATTATTTTTGAGGCCTTATTTTAGCTCATACCTTTACACCTTTGACCACTATTTCATCTGGTAGTAGAATGATTAAGAGGTCGAAGATTTTGTTCATATTAAATTAGAATTACTGCCGGTCAAGGATTGCCACCGGAAAAGCCGCTAGGTGTTTAGCAACAGATTTTCTACTTAAGTTACTAAGCCAACGTGACTTAGATCTTTCATCGCCTTGCTGGTGTCCCAATTAGAGGTTACAAAAACATCTCCTACCCAAGTAATTTCTACTGACACAGAAATGTACTTGTATCATGGTCTCATTGTATTCCATGGTAATTTGGCGTCGATTGGTAATTTTTGTACCCTTTATGTTCATTTCACTGTGTAATTTAGCATATACTACTTCCCTCTTTTTCACATCCTTTACGAGTTTTTATATTTATTTTGTACCTACTAATATTGTACTTGATCGTGAAGATACGAGATTCAGATTAGGTAATTTCTAGACAATACCACAAAATTACAAATTTACGAGTTATAAATGTATAAATTAGTGTAATTAATAAAAATGTAATTATGTAAATTATAAGACTAATTTAATTTGCGTTGTAACTGCATGAAATATTTGCACGTCTGCTTGCAGACAGAGTACAACTGTGTGTAATAATATTTTTAAAATCTTCTTTACTTGTATTCTTGCAAATAAAGTGTTTGATTTGATACGAGAGGAAAGATTTAAGTCATGTGCGGGATTCGAACCCGAAAAAGAAAATACTATTACGGGATAATATCTAAATCGATTTTAATATAAAAGTAATTATGTTCAAAAAGTGTTATTTTACTTTTCAAGCTTATATTTTAGGAGCAATAATAATATTTTCGTGAATTTTAATATCTTGTACTTTTTTTTTTTTTTTATTTACGTGTGAAAAATGCATTTACGCATTCCCGTCCACCTCGGGGAAAGTGGCCGGGATATGTCGGGCTCGACACCAACTACTCCCACAGCAGCAAGTGCCCCTACCGACTAAATAACACACGGTGTTCCAACTCTACCGCTTCTCGGCGGGCCGCAGGGACGCTTTAGCTCTCGACCACGAACCCGCCACGGTTGTCCGTTGCCGGACCCCTCCTGGGGTGTATGGGTTACATAACAGACGAACTTGAGACTCTTAACAAAGTTTTTGAGATAGAATAGACCCCATAACGTGACAAAATGACCTAAACAACTTTTGACTACACCCCATTTTTTTGGTATATAAATAGTAATAAATATATATCTACCAAATTCGCATAGATCTCACCAATCACCTTGCTATGCTTAAATTCAAATAAGTTTTGTAAGGTTATTTTTATTTATTGACTTTAATATATAATTTGATTATATCTTAACACCACGTTTCCACACATGGTTTTCGTCCATGTAGTTATGATCCTTTCCTATCAATAATTATGCAAGAGACTTGCAGACTTTCGAAGTATTTTTTTAATATTTAAATAACTAAAGTTTTTATTAATTTACATAATAAATAATATGGAGTAACTGGTGAATAATATTTACGTTCCAAATTGTAACTCATACTGATGTCAAATTATATGTGCATTTTGTTCCAGGTCCATTTTTAAATGTTTTTAGTCGACCTGATTATTTCACTAATGCACAACCTTCTTATGTTTATATAACAGCTAAAGCATTATGTTACTTTGAATGGAATTCCCAAAAGTAACTTAATATAAAGAAGTCAAATGGACTAATCACGAAAGGCAAACCGCTAGTCCATAAAAACATAAGAAAATTTCGACATCGAAAGATGAAGCCAACAGGCAGTATTTCTAGATTCTTATATGAGATAATTTATTAAATTATGAAATGTGTGTTATTCGCTTAGCATACGATAGTTCTTGAAAACATATTAGAAATGTTAATGTATATATGTATATGCCTATAAACCGATTTTGCTTCTATCATAAATGTCGTCTGAATATCCTCATATCGTTCAATGTACGAGTACGAAAAGAAAATAGCGCACGTATTGTTGAGGCTTCTTTCATTGTATTGGTTTATACCATGCTGTAAATTAATTAAATGAAATAGGAATAAAAACTTGCAGGCTTTCTTTGATCATAGCTGATTTCAGCCAATCGAGATTGTTTCCAGATGTATTTTTATACCAGTCTAAAGATTAACTTTAAGTTTACGATAAATATAAGATTCAACTGTTACTTTTTTCAATCTATTATTAAGAACAAAAATAATCAAAAAATACTAATAGAAAATTACAACTTATATAATTAATATATAAGTTGTAATATTTATTGTATATATATTATTGTATTATATATTAATATATATAAAAACAAAAACATACCAAGTGACAATTTCGTAGTAACTTCTAATTAAGCCAAGCATCGTGACGTCAAAATGCCACCCAGCAAAGCCCAGACCCGGACTAGTTTCCCGCATCGGCTAAAGCTGCGTCCACACAATCAGGGTATAGCCTGATAGAGCACATTTTTTTATTTTTATTGCTGATAGTTTAGCCTTCGACCACTATCTCACCTGATGGTAAGTGATGATGTGGTCGAGGATGTTATTCAGACTAACCAAGAGTTACTGGCTCTCAAGGACAGCTGCCGGAACACACCGTTAGGTGCTTGGCGACAGATTTTCAACTTGAGGGTGGTAGCTAGCCAGGCGGGCATTTGCAAAGTGCCCTACCACCATGCTGTAACGACTGCTATCCTTAGACAACAACCGGGACCATTTGGATTCTGACTCTGATGTTCATCTTTGTATCGTGTCAACCGTGAATGGAAATCAGAGGGCCAATTCCCATCTCTAAATTCAATATTATTACACGATTGTACAAAAAAGAAGTGCTATGTTTTCAGGGTTCATGTTTGTATATACCCCGGGGAACTGAGGACATAATGGAAAGATCACGTGACATACACTGCCTAGAGGAGCCTGCCTAGTCGTGTTGATTCGGCCAAGGTTAAGCATTGTTTCACTGCAGTAATTATTTTTGAGGCCTTATTTTAGCTCATACCTTTACACCTTTGACCACTATTTCATCTGGTAGTAGAATGATTAAGAGGTCGAAGATTTTGTTCATATTAAATTAGAATTACTGCCGGTCAAGGATTGCCACCGGAAAAGCCGCTAGGTGTTTAGCAACAGATTTTCTACTTAAGTTACTAAGCCAACGTGACTTAGATCTTTCATCGCCTTGCTGGTGTCCCAATTAGAGGTTACAAAAACATCTCCTACCCAAGTAATTTCTACTGACACAGAAATGTACTTGTATCATGGTCTCATTGTATTCCATGGTAATTTGGCGTCGATTGGTAATTTTTGTACCCTTTATGTTCATTTCACTGTGTAATTTAGCATATACTACTTCCCTCTTTTTCACATCCTTTACGAGTTTTTATATTTATTTTGTACCTACTAATATTGTACTTGATCGTGAAGATACGAGATTCAGATTAGGTAATTTCTAGACAATACCACAAAATTACAAATTTACGAGTTATAAATGTATAAATTAGTGTAATTAATAAAAATGTAATTATGTAAATTATAAGACTAATTTAATTTGCGTTGTAACTGCATGAAATATTTGCACGTCTGCTTGCAGACAGAGTACAACTGTGTGTAATAATATTTTTAAAATCTTCTTTACTTGTATTCTTGCAAATAAAGTGTTTGATTTGATACGAGAGGAAAGATTTAAGTCATGTGCGGGATTCGAACCCGAAAAAGAAAATACTATTACGGGATAATATCTAAATCGATTTTAATATAAAAGTAATTATGTTCAAAAGTGTTATTTTACTTTTCAACTTATATTTTAGGAGCAATAATAATATTTTCGCGAATTTTAATATCTTGTACTTTGGTAACTGTCTTCAATATTCATTAAATAAAAAACATATTTAGCCGACTCCTTTACCTAAGCGTTTATTATTCTATTAATGAGAACCTACTTTGTAGTTTCTGAACCGTCTAAATATAATTATCGCGGGCGTTATACTATTTATGTCGAAAGATCGTTGGCGGGCCGGATTAAATGTTTTCGGACCGGAGCTGGCCCGCGGGCCGTACTTTGCCCATCACTGGTCTTGTTAGTGATAAATTTTTAAATAACTAATAGAATACAAAAATACGCAGTATCATTTCTCTAGAAGCACTGCAGAGCTTAATTAATATTAAAATGTCTGTAGCCAACTTTGTTTGAGTGGTTGCATGCTAGTCCCTGGGGAACTGTTGTTAAATAGCGATGAAAATGTTTTATCCATAATCCTTTTCGGGCTATCAACAAGTTATATGTAAAATTTTATCAAATGCAGTTTTTATTTAATGCGAAAGAAGGTAAAGACAATTTAAAATATCTCTGCCCACAATCCTCATCAACTCAGTACGGTTCCACAGCTACAAGAGTCATAATCCAAAAAAAGAATGTAAAATATTATCTACCACAAGAGAGATACAATCAGACATACTGGAAGAGGATGCTCTTCACCCCTGGTGTATGCTCTTCGCCAACGCCATAGTTCTTTTGTAGAAATTGCCACTGAGGTTCAGAGTAACCATGAAAAAAGGCGGACAGAATTGGAAAACGTCGGACTGTTGTTTGAAACTATGTAGTATTATCACATTATGTTCTATGCTGAAACTTTGGAGTTACATCTCATTTTTCCCATAGAGTCGCTAAAAAGAAAATAAAAATTATATGTAGAAGATTTCCTAAAATTTAATTCATCTAGATATTTTATTAGCCCGCGTAGACACGCGGGCTAGTAAAAAACTGGTTCAGGTGTTTCTGCGTGATAGAGTAACGCACATACACTCCCATCCTCACTCACAAATTTTCTGATTTATAGTATTATCTATTGCTGATAGGTAAGCCTTTGACCACAATCTCACGTGTAGGTAAGTGATGATGTGGTCGAAGGTGTTAACAGACTTAACCTAGAATGACTGGCTCTCAAGGACAGCTGCCGGAACACACCGTTAGGTGCTTGGCGACAGATTTTCAACTTGAGGGTGGTCGCTAGCCAGGCGGGCATTCGCAAAAATGCCCTTCCACCATGCGGTGAAACTCAAGCCCGCGGCGGGATTCGAACCATGGACCTTCTGCGCGGCAGTCCGTAGCCAAAGCCACTGAGCTATCACTGCTTCAAAATAGTACGAGTACTAGTACGAGTGTAATCGTCTAGGTTAAATAAAATAATAATATTATAGCTGATACTGAAAAATCCCTACCAGTATGTGCTTATTTTCGGCATCTTGGTTCGATGATACAAAATGATGGCGACATTGATCGGGACATGAAGATTAGGATAGATGCAGGATGGATAAAAACGTGCCAGGAATCTCGGAGCGGACCACATGAAACCTGCGGATATATGTGCATGTTGATGCGAATACACAAGTGGATGTGTTTTGTTTCAAGAATGAACAATATTAATATATGAAAAAGATTAATTACCAGTAACAGAAATTTGTCAAAACACCTAATAGAGCGCAGTAAAGGTAGATCATGAAGACACAAGAAAGAGTAGTTAGTCAGAAGAGACGGGTCAATTAGTCACGCGAGAAACATTAATAAATAAAACCAACAATAAAGACATTATTTTTAATCATGAAAATACTCGTACTTTTATATATAAGAGTAGACAGATATGAGCGCTAAAATATATTAGAAATTTACACAAACTTTTGGCAGAATTATTGCTCGTGATTTGACTAACTAGTTCAGGACAAATTATTAGTGTTAGCGAGTTGGCAACGAATAGATTACTCAAATTAAGATAAATAACTTCAAAATAAGATAAGAATGTCTAGATTATTGCCACAATTACAAACTACTATCTTCTACATGTTCATATCAAATTTTGTTACCTTAGGTATACTTTTTGTAAGTTACATTGCTAGACTATTTTCACTGCATTCAAAACAATGGTCTTTCGAAGAAGGAATCATTCAGATAGAGACCCAAGTTATCTAAATTTCCATTCATTAGTATAAGCGTTATATATCATGCCAATGTAGCGCTAGCATAGTAGGTACGAGTAACATAAAACACTTCACGTTGATCGTTCATAAACTTACTCGTATTACCACGCTAGGCTCAACACCAAGCAACTCTATAGACAACTAGAAAACTATTTTCTTGACGTTTCGTATTTATAACGCATGTCAGTATTAATTAACTTATTTTTAAATTTAATGAACTTAGCTACTTCTTTGCTTTTCAGTCCGGTCACCGTGCGATTACTGTCTATTACAAGAATTGGATCTACTTTATTTTTCTTATTTATATCAAGGTCACTGTTTTTCTTAACGAAGTATATTGCCGGTATGTTCACATTGTTAGAGCCATCGTCGTCTTCTGGGAACACAATGTAGATAACAGCTGGTTTTGAACCTTCGCCGCTGATTTTAACGTTCCATGGTGCTGTTGCTACGATTATTTTGTAATCAGGAAATGGTTGAGGTATAACCGGTATATTAATAAAATTTTCGAACTTTTCGGTGATAGTAGTCATGTCGGATAACTTTGGTGGAAACAGAATCCTCGCTATTTGGTTAGTGCATCCGATGCCGAGGTCCCCAGTATTTGGAACGTAAACTTTGGAAAGATATTCTTGTCTTTGTGTATTATCTTCCATCGATTCTTGGGGAATTTTCACAAACAGTGCCTGGGCTGGTGGTGGCTCCAAATCTTCTTTCATAAGCATTGGATTGAATTTCAAAGTGAATCCACTGTGTATTGCTCTGCTTTGCGCGAGTATATCCTCCATAGCAATCACCAGGATTGAAATTATTTGTACCTAAACAACGCATTAAGTACATCAGATTATTTCAGGTTGTCGTTTATTATACAATGTTTCAAATGTTCTTAATTTAAACCCAGCACTTTAAAGAATGTTTAAACCTCGGATCCGCGGGGACTTGAATCTTTTCTTTAATGGTAATTCAAATAATGGTATTTAGAGCGATAGTTGACGTTCCACGTGACCAAAAAAACTTATTTGGCTCAATCGATTCGCACTACAGTGCTGCATTCTGGATATGCTGCTGATTGCTAGTAAGTTGATCTTATGATCAATATATGATAAAGATAAATATATGATGACAAGCCAAATGCTTGACAAGATGCGACTCTTACTTAGTAAAGTTGCATTTTCACCGCGTTATGTATCAGTATAGTTTAGAACTTAACATTGTTCATAATAGATAAAATAATAAACTTAAAATTAAAAAAACCCATCGTAATGTGACGTCGGCTGGCATAAATCCCAAAAGGTACAATCAGCGGCTATGACACGGAATCTCGGAAAATATTTTATTGAAATTAATCAATAGATTAAAAAATACTTACTCTCTCCATTATTTGATCTAATAATTGCAATGTTCTGTAATGAACTGATGTAACTTTCCTACTGTCATCAAATCATTGTTGCCTTAAATGTTTAAAAACACTTCGAGCTGGAGAAGGATGTTTTACAAAAAGAAATGAAAGGTAAACAAATCGTTCTAGGTACGAAGGAAGTATCAATTATACATAAATCACAAACTAGTGCATTTGGATTATTGCAACAGAATTAACACTCCACAGAATTATAAAAGTGTTAAGTAGTAATATAGTTTTATTATGATTAAGTGTTGCAAAGACTTCTTCGCTACCCCAGAATATAAATAAATGTACATGAAATAAAAAATATTTTTAGACATCGTTACTTACCATGTCAAATAATCGTAATTTTTTTTAGTTTGACGTATGTCATTTTAAGTGACAATTGCATGGTGATCCCGCGTCTACTAGTTGTTTATAAAAATAAAGCAATTATATTATGACTAAAAATTTTTATATGTAATTCAGAATGAGCAAACAATTGAGGTAAATCATCATATTAGTAAGTGATTTCAATAAATCCTTATTAGGACATCTTCAAATTAGTCCATGATGTACATAGTGACTTATTATTAAGTCACATAGTGACTTAATTTAACTCACTTCCGTTTGTATTGAAATTTTTGTGTTGTATATTATTCAAATTTATATGTGATTTTGTTCATGTAGTTTTGTGCTGATGTTAATATAAAAATGCAATGCCATCAAGCTGGTCTGACAATGCCAACCAAGCCAACCCATCGAGTTTCGGCTCTTTAGATTTGTTCTAGATTCCTACTTATACTTCTAAGAGCATCAGCTCCTCCCAGCACTATAACCATCCGCTACCATTTCGTAAGATGATGATGAAATTGTGTGATTTGTGATATCACATTTTTAATGATTTAGGTATGCATTAGTTTTATATGGCACTAAATAAAATTTAATTAGTGTCTCATGGGCAAATTAGAAGTGTATATATAAAAGATTTGTATTTTTGTATGCAACAAATAAACTTAAAAACTACTGGACCGATTTGGATAAAATTTGGTATGGAAATTGTTTTAGACCCGTGAACGGACATAGAATAGTTTTTACTCAACTGCGCAAAAATAGGTTCATGATAGCCGACAAATGCGCGGGCCGAGCCGCGGCAGGAAAGCTAGTAGTATCTATATAAGCATAAGTTACAACTGCGTAATAAATGCTGGGTTGAAGCGGATAGACATAACAGACATACATAACATTTACTTTACTATTTATAATATTATTACGAATAAAGATGCAATTGGAAAGTTGTGGTAATGTTGTGGTTAGTCGTAATAATAATCTTACCTAGTTCGGGCCCTCGGATTCATTCCATATGGATTAAGGTTATAATCACGCTCCTGCGGAAGCTAGGGAACTTATCAAGTCTGAGAAAAATTAGCTTATATCATGGAAAAATTTGAAGAGGTCCTTTTACAAATCACTTAATACTATGAAGATTCACCGCAATTGTTGGTTTACTCTGAATTACATGTTACGAGTACAAATGTTAGTTATAATAAAATTGCTATATTTTATATAGACAACTAGTAGGCACGTGATCATCATGCAATTGTCACTTAGAATGACATACGTCAGAATAAAAAAAGTACGTATATTCGACATCTTTGATTTCATGCACGTGAATTTCTATTCTGGGGTAGCGAAGAGCGGAGCAAATCTTCATATATTTGTGCCCATGCTCCTTTAGAAAATTAAATTAATTATTTAACCATAATTTGAAACCGCACACATGTGAAAACATCCTCACAGTCTCACGAACTTCCCTATTGTAACCTAGATAAAGATCAGTAATGTCTTTCTCCTTTATAAAATAATACAAAATAACTGTAGATAGTTTGGACTTACAAAGGCAATCTTGCACTGAAGGCGCTGACAAGTGCGAAATAGCCTTCCTTGAACCGATTTATTGCAGAATATATATTTAGTTAGTAGCCGTAAGAAAATTTTAAGTGATTCTTGATCATATTTTCTAGGGCTTAATAAATTCCGAACAACGTTTCTTAAGAATTTTCTCGATAGAATAAAATTGCACTGCAAAGAATAAAGTTGACTCTAAATAACATGAATATTTTAATTATTTACGTATGTGTATAATAATATAACAATCAAATAGCAAAACCATATCATGACGAACAAGTTTAGTTACATTTTCGATATAAGTTAGGTACTAGTTTTATGTTGACAAGCATCTTTCGTTTTTCACTTAAACTGATCGCGATTTCACAGTTGCCTCTTTTTCACTCATATGTAGTCCGATAGTAATAGAATTTCAGTATTTGACAGAGTCTTAATGTAAATTTACCCATTTTAGCTAATCAATTCAGTTAAGTTTAACCGCCCGTTAAACGGCACTCAATCCTTGGAAAGTGTTGTAAAGATACGGCGCCTTATTTTAATAGCCGAGATCAGCAGCTACATTACTTTAATTCGAGACCGAATGGGCAAAATGTCGACTACGAAATAAAACTATTTTGGATTCTGACTACCCCTAAACCCCTAAACATTATTTCGATGTTATAATATTATGAATGAGAGAAATAACGTTGAAAGAGAAGGTTGTTCAGTTGTGGAGCTAGGGTAATTTGCTTCTCATGTGTATTAAAACTGACGCTTTACTAATTAAATGTTTGACGCACACTAATTCACTCGGTAACAAATAGACATCAAGCCCTTCATTGTTCCTCATATTAAACTCTTATGTGAACTCGTATGTGAAACGTACAATAATCAATGCCTTATTGGCATTGCCTCTACTTGGTACCAGCTCAGCAGGAGCGTAGAATATATAGAGGACGTGAGCACTGTCCTTTATTCAGTATTATAAAATACTCTTTTTGCATGGTGGTAGGGCACTTTGCGAATGCCCGCCTGGCTAGCTACCACCCTCAAGTTAAAAATCTGTCGCCAAGCACCTAACGGTGTGCTCCGGCAGCTGTCCTTGAGAGCCAGTAATTCTAGGTTAGCCTGTACAACATCTTCGACCACACCATCACTTACCATCAGGTGAGATAGCGGTCAAAGGAAAACCTATCAGGCATTAAAAGAAAAAAAAACCCGTTGGCATATTTTATATTGTAGGCAGCACAATGTTACCATTCCATAAACTTGTTCTGAAACTACCGTTAATGCAGACAGTTACAAGGAGTATTTTGTAGAAAACAAACTAAGAGGTAAAATAATTTGCAAATTCAATGCCTTCAATCATAGCCTCAATTCAAATATTGTGAGTCAATTGTTGAACTAAGAAATGTCAGGTCTACCACAAATTATTGAAGTAAAAAAAATTATTAATCTACGTTTTTATGGAAACCAAAAATCATGTCCTTAACAAATGGGCGCGGCTAGTATGAAAACGTGATAAATGAAGAGCAAACAAGTGTAAATTGATGGTCACTACCTACCACTCTGAGAAACAGGATGTTTGTATGACGTTATAGCGGTCACAATAGTAAAATTTGGGTGCAAAATCCCATTTTATATTTTTATCGCTGTATTGTAAGGTATACATACATAACACCTAGCTAAGTATAACATATTTATAGGTGTGTTGCCATAAAGCGTAGAATTTATGGAAATCCAATATTCCAACGTATTAACCTCGGGAATCTGCCATGAGCTAGCACGTGACGTACCTATTTATTACAGTTGGGAAATCATTTGGTTTAAGGCACCGATTTGTAGCTATGTAACACATATATTTTGTAAGGTTAGTCTTGTGGTTTAGTATATCCATAAATACCTACAATATGGAATACAATTTAAGGAACTTGATACAAATACTTGCCTACCAAAGTTTACACTCAAGTAGATCTAATAATTTTTTTACTTATCAAAACTACTATTTCCTTCTCCATCGTTTTATATTCATTCAACAATTATGCGACAATATTTATTTATACTGCGCATTAGAATTTTATGATTATTTCACTCTATTCAAAAGCACATAGCAAGTCTCCTAATTGTATTATGTTATCCGATGATCATATTATTTTCTTATTACAGTGCACTGTTAATCAAATAAACTGTAACGAAATAACGCTTCTAAACCCGTATAGAAAATCCAATAATAGAATTATATAAATTGCAACGAGACTCAATATGCTCCAGAGAGGATGAAAGGATTGATCTTGCTTGAATTGCTTTGCCGCGACGCCACAGATGGTCAATATGCACCCGTAGAAGTCCCTTTTCAATTCAAAGAAATATTATAGTTCTTGTAGTACATAAATGTGACACGAAAAAGACTTGGTTGCATTTTTTCTATCATTCCGCCATAATTTCCCTAGAGGAAGCGAGATGCCATCAACGAATACCCCGTGTCATAAGTTCTAAATTCGTACCTATTCAAAGTTCTCGCCACGATGCGAATAAGAAATCTGTTTAGTAACTTTGTTTGGGAAAGTTTAATGTCTATAAGCACACCGAAATCCACCATGTTCCGATATATAATACAGAAGTGTTTGATTAACCGATAGATTGTTTTGTCCTCGTACATTTTTGGTAATGTTTGCTGAAGATATCTATATGGATCATTTCATATTGATCCACATTTTACCCTCACTGGAATTGTGACGTAATATACTTTGCTATTACTATTAATATGATTGGCCATACCACTGTTACAAGTTACAAGGCTACAATGATTTATTTGTCTGTGAATCTAGGTACAAAATATATTACATATTTTATATATATAGGACGCTAGTTCCACCAATTTGGCATTATACACCACAAACTTACTAAAATTATGTGAAGTACGAAAATTCTTATTCTGTATTACGCTTAAATCCAAATAGGTACGCAAGTAAAATAGTAGTTAGCACGAATTTAGATAACTATACTAATCCGCTTTTTTAATGCTGGCACGCCCGCCTTTGACTACTATCTCTAAGCTAGAATAAGTAACTGGCTATTCCAAATACCCGCAAACTCACAGAATAAATTTAATTTTAGGATTACAATTTATAAGAGCTATAGCAAACAAGCATAATAAGCAGCCCAGCCTCAGGGATGGATCGGTATTCGGATTGTTTCCCGCTTGCAGTTAGAATTTCCTATTTGTTGTATTGTTAAGATAGGCTGGCCATAATACCAAAGCCATTTCTACAGTAGGTTTTGTGTCGTCCTAAGTATTGTTGGAAAAAATATATTTTAATATTTATATGTAGGTACTTATTTCAGGATAAAATATTGTGCCGACGCTACATTGTGTTAGATGAATATAGGAACATACTGAGGATAGTGTGGGAGGTGGTACGCAAGCTACATTAGCAATAACTCTAACTTGGCGACAAGTTTTCTATATAGGGGTGGTACTCCGGTAAAAATGAAAATGCCGTCCAAACACACCGTTAACGTGGCGACAAGTTTTCTACGTAAGGGTGGCACTCCGGTAAATATGAAATGCAGTCCAAATAAAACAACTTACGTTACCGCACTTTTTAAATTCAGTTTTAAACAGTTCTTTATTATAAACTAGCTTTCCAGGCACGGCTCCGCCCGCGCGTATTTCGGTTATCGCGCAAAAACATTAACCTCTTTTTGCGCAGTTGGATAAAAACTATCCTATGTTTTTTCCCGGGTCTTAAACTATTTCCATACCAAATTTCATTCAAATCGGTCCAGTAGATTTGGCGTGAAAGCGTAACAGACAGACAGACAGACAGAGTTACTTTCACATTTATAATATTAGTACAGATTTGCAGTACTATTTATAACGATTATATGGTTTGTTTCTCGCAGCGACGCGACGTGGGATTGGGCCCTCTATAAACAAGCACGGAAAAATTCTTAGATACGTGTTCTAGGGCCGCAGATCGTGCTTATATTCTTGCTGTTTTTATTAGGGTTCCGTAGTCCTGACAAGGAACCCTTATAGTTTCGTCATGTCCGTCAGTCTGTCCGTCTGTCCGAGGTTTTGCTAAGAGACCGTTAGTGCTAGAAAACTGAAATTTTGTACGGGTACGTAATTCAACCACGCCGATAAAGTGGTACAATAAAATTTTGAAAAATATTTTTTTTTAGGGTAGCTTCCATACATGTGAAGTGGAGATGAACTTTTTTTTTGTCGTCTAACCCGTCGTGTATAGTATCGTTGAATAGGTATTTAAAAATTATTTAGGGGTTGCTAAGACTGTTTTTCGCTTCAATGCTCCATTTACGAAATATTAAGCTTAATAATAAAGTGCAAATTTTTGTTCCAGCAGGGCGTCCCCCCCCCCCCCTCTTCTGCCGGCTTGAAAAATCTGAAAAAATTCATGATGATAGTGCAGCTCATGAACTTTAAAGGAAAAGTATAGCAATTTAGATAACTTTATTGGTTTAGCAGTAATAGTCGTTGAATTTGGGTGTTGAATAATTTTGTACCAAATATAAAATCCTAAGAATAAACCCTTTTAAGTGACTAATATGAATTGGTTATTTTTCAAGGGTAAATACTCGCATTGAAAATGTAATCTTAAATTAAAAACTTAAAACTATAACTATGCCCTATGTCATACCACTAGGTGGACTGACGATATCGTGAAAGTCGCGGGTAGCCAATGGCTACAAGAGGCTAATAGCCGTTCTTTGTGTTGATCTATGGGGGAGGATTTTTTCAGCAGTGGACGTCTTCCGGCTGATGATGCTGATGATGATTCTGATGATGATTATGTCATACATAATAGACTAGCTTTCCAGCCGCGGCTCCACCCGCGCGTATTGCGGTTATCGCGCAAAACTATTTACCTCTTTTAGCGCAGTTGGATAAAAACTATCCTTTGTCCTTTCCCGGGTTTCAAACTATTTCCATTAGTATAGATATAGATATGACAGTACAAAGATTCGACTTATATAAGTATAAAGTACTTTTTGGACCTCATCTTCGCCGTACACTAGAAGTGTTTGCTGTCTTTACCTGTCGTACCAAGGTCATCGATCACTTCATTTCACACATCATCAATTTGCTAAGTGCTCTTCAATAGTGTAATTTTTTTCATCGCTAAAGAGGATATTTCTGTGCCATTCACTTGCGTATCGCAACGGATGGGACTTTATTTAATTTAAAAGATTAATTTAGGGCATGTACTGTATATCGACGATAAGCACCGAGCTTCAGGTCTTGTTTTATAATACGCGACATTTTCGTAGCGGGAATCTTCATTTCTCGCAATAAGATTATTATTGAGTTATCATAATATTTTTACTTTCTTTGTAGTTCTAAGACACGCGGCTGCCTTGATCTTTTATGGTCTTCGATAGAGGAAGTGTTTTTGTATCTGTTGATATTACGATATACGAACATACCTAAGGCTGATACCAAGCTTTTGAAATGTCTGGTATATGACAATACCTTAGTTTACCCTACTTCGCACAAGGCGAATACTCCTATCCTATTTCTTAAACACCTCATTTCATATTGTTTTTTGATAATGAACACGAAATAATATATGAAATGGAGTGAAATCGAAAGAAAATTTTAAAGTAATAAACGCGTTCCAAATTCTAAATAATTGTAAAGCTGAATAGTTTTTAAGTTACAGTATTTATGGCCAGACTAGTTATATAGTATAATAGCCCATTTATAAGCTTACTTGCATATATCAGTGTATACTTTTTATTTTTAGGCTTTTATTTTATAGCAGGAAGAAAGTGGAGGAGAATAAAGAACTACAGCATCGTTCTATACTATGATAACGGGCTTCTACGGAACCCTACATTGTGCGTGGCTCGACACGCATTTGACCGTTTATTATTTGTTGTAAAGTCAAAATCATTTATTCAATTCAGCTGCCTACGATGCTGTTATGGAGGTGAATTACAATTTTTATATTGAAATATTCCAAATTGTACAGCCACGTTCAGCAAAAACAATGTATAGAGTCACTGCGAGAAAAACAGGCAAGAAACTCGGGGCCATTCTTTTGAATGTCTTTTAACAATGTGTTACATGCTTTATTATAATATGATTACATTATGTTTATTTAAATTACGAGGTGACAGGCGATAGTTTCGCAGAGGCGGAATTGACCGAGCATTTTTGTCATTTAAGTAAACAAACTTTGTAGTAGGATTTCTTAATCAAAATGTTTTTCACTTGCAACTTGAATTTTCCTTCTGTGAGGGTTGTAATATGTTTGGGAACTTTATTATAAAACCACACACAGTTACCTAAGAAGGTCCTTTTATTTGTCTGTGCTAATCTAAAACCTGGCACCGCTATTTTATCTTTATTCCTAGTGTTGTAATCGTGATTGTTACTATTTTAATTTTAATTTACTCATACACAATATTTTCATATATATACAGACTAACGATCCTGGCCTATAGGCATTTGTTATCTTTATGAACACGTCTGCGTTTCTTAGAAAATTAACTAGGCACTCTTAAAGTTTGTAAAAACGTAATATAAGTAACCTTGTTGGTGTCACCGTGAGTTCAATTTCACATTTATTGCAAACAACATGAAGGTTTTGTATTATTATTTTATTGCAAAAAAGCCTAGAATAATTTTTATGTGGAAAATAAAGTTGTTTTTAACTCCAGACCTTAATACATTATTTAAGCAAACAAGGGCAAATGTAATTATTTTTACTTTTCCTTGCCTCGTATCACTGCAGTCCTCGCCTGAGGCTTAGCCTTCAAACTCATACTCGACATGCAATTGCCTATATCGCGGCCTTTGCAATAATGTACTATTATTGTATGGAACTTTCATACAATAAATCTAAATTTTAAGGTTATTTAGCCTTTAACGAAAACCATATCAAGTTTTGGTCATTGAGTGTATCTACATTATATATATATTCCTAAACAAAAATATGCAAAGTAAATTTTAAATACTGGGAAATAATTAATTTAATTTTTATTTAATTTCTATTGTTTTGGGTTGTATCTACATTTTATGTTTTTGGCTTTAGTGATAAAATCATGAGCATCGGTCATTATCAATGAGCATTAGCTAGCTTTTATTAGGTAACGGTAAAAATGTGACCTACAATTGTAAAAGATAGGTATACGAAAAAGAAAAATCTTAAAATTTTATGTAATTTGAATACGAATAGCTTATACCTTTTAGACAATATCTAATAAACAAAATCATTAAAAGCTTAACAAAAACGTCGCAATGCGGATGCCTTGCTGAAGAATTCTGTAGGTAACCCGTAACTAGTTTACGAAAGTGACTTGCAGTTGCGAACATAACACCCTTGCGGACATCGCAGACGTTTGATCTAACGCTCCTCCAATGACTTTGTTGTTTGTGTTATTTACACTATTCAAACATGAATAGCATAAAACTTCAGATCAAAATCACGTCAAATTGGAAATGTACTGACCAAGACTCCAATAACGAACTAAATCTAGCAATCGGGGCTTTTGTGCGGCGGGCGGTGAAAGCGACGGAGGAAGAAACAACAAGCAACAACTTAAAAATGGCATTAAAAGATCGAAACGAAGAGGTCGTGGAGAAAATGTTAAACAGAAAGAGGACCCCGGATTCAGTGGCGGGTCCATCCGGGGCAAGATCATAGAATACCTAATATAGTTTTAGTAATTCATATGTAAAAATGTAATGCGGTATACTATAGAAACTACTTAGATAAGAAAGATGCTAACAAAAAATAGAATAGGAAAAATTAAAAAATAAAAACAAAATTTATATAATAGATACATATGGACTCACTTAGTTTTTAAGATATAACACCATAACACTAACCTACATCTAAGTGTTAAAGTCAATGATGTAATGGAGTACGAATTTTGTAAAATTGTACCTAATATTTAGTAACATCAAAATAGATCTAAAAAGAGTACGGACCACGAGTCTGTAGAGCGTTGTATGTTAAATTAAAAAAAAAACGAACTAAAAAAGTGGTTTTAGTTGTAGTATTAACATTGTCATATTTTGAATGCATGCCTAATTTCAGCGAGACACTTTATATTTGAAATATGACGAAATCGTTTGTATGGAAGGCGATATGACTATCCATCCCTTACGAGGGTTTGCTATAATCCCCACGTTTGGCAGGCTCCTTGGGGTTCAATTACCACAGCGATACCAAATTAGATATATGACATAATCATCTACTTTTACCACAGTAGATTTCTGATCTGGAAAAAGTATGCATAACAGTGCATTAGTCGTCCACACAAACTGAAAAATCTTTATTGTGATGGATCCACCAGCTACTAAACTAAATTACGTTGGTATAATAGTCTGACCCGAACCTAGAACCTTAATTACTCCGCTGAAGTAGCTGTGGTGCTTACCCTTACGTTTGTTTCAAACAAATGTGACACTGTAAAATGTCACTGGAGTGTCAGCGCACGTTGCATCCGTCAGGGCTGCTGAACCAGAGACATACCTTCAGGTATTTTATACCATCGATTTTTAATCCCCATGTAAATTTTTATCACGCTACCTAATATGTTACATAAAAAATATTTTTTCTCATCAATATATACGGAAGACAACAAGTATAAATTATTTCAAAAATTTAAAAAGCCAACTGTAAACATTTTATTTCAAATTTCAAATTCAAAATCATTTATTCAATTCAGGCGTCTACGACGCTCTTAGGAAGGTCAATTACAAATTTTAATATTTAATTATTCTACATTGTACTGCCACGTTCAGCAAAAAAAAATCGTTAAACGTTTATCGTCCCATTGAACATAAAACTGCAAGTTATATATATATTTATGGATATGGAATCGTGTTTTGAAGCTCTTCATTTTGATACCCAACCGAAAGGATTGGAATAAAAAAAAATATCTCAAAACATGGCGTCTTAAATCTGCCAGTGTGATTTATTATGATTTTTTATGTACTTGTCACTTGCACTGTCATGACGAATCTAACGATATCTCTTACATAGAAATCGGCTAGACCGTTTGGAAGCTAAGGTGGAATAAAGAAACTCACAAACATACAAACATACATACATGAACCCTGAATTAACTTATTATGAAACGGCTAGGACCCGCGTTATATTTACCGAAAAGATTCCGACCAGTTTCGGACTGTTTTGAAGTCCTTCGTCTGGGAGTTACGACTGCGCGAAGCGACGAGAACGTGTAAAGCTGAGGCCCGTGCTCGTCGAAACTGGTCGGAATCTTTCCGGTAAATATAACGCGGGTCCTAGCCGTTTCATAATAAGTTGAAATGCATAAAACTCGCGATAGTTTTCAAAGTGAAATTAACCCTGAAAACATAACTCTCCTTTTTTTGGGCAGTCGTGTAAAAAGTGAGACACGACACACTAGAAATTTTGCGTATCTCATCATCCCAACCACCCAGGGATGCCAAATATACTTAAATTTGAACAGCCTTGGTTTTGACTATGATATTTACGCAGATGCTTGATACTTTCTATAACAACTTTTGTTAACAAGAACTAGATTAAGACTAACTACTCACACGTCTCATGGTAATCGTCACGCCTGTCCATAACATTTGCAGTGTCACCGTTCTCGTTCTGATTAAAATTGCACTGTACTCGTCGCTCCGAAATATAAATTACTCGACTTATGTCTTGTTCGCCCAGTAATTTTCTTTTGCCTTCACATCCAAACCCAGTATTGTTAAGACACAACAAAAATGGATTCTTCCTGGTGGGTTTTACCAGTTGGTAAAAAAATGACGCGAACATAGAGTAGTTTCAAAATCACAAAAAATATTTTTTAATACAATCCTTTTGTTAAGACACAACAAAAATGGATTCTTCCTAGTGGCTTTTACCAGTTGGAAAAAAAATTACGCGAACATAGAGTAGTTTCAAAATTGCTTACAAAAAATATTTTTTAATACAATCCTTTTTCGTAATCAGTTTTGAAACTTGTTTGTCATCAGTAACATACAGATTTTTAATTCTTTCTAAAATTCTAAATCTGCATATTAGGTACTCATAACGTTGAATTAATTATTAGAGTTAGCGCCACGATAATGATCAAATATTACTAAATAGCTCCTTATGACATAATAATTCATCTTTTCCTTAATTGAGAGTCAGTAATTCGAGGTTAAAACCTGAACGACATCTTCGACCACAAACTCGCTCGTGAGGTGAGATTAGGGTTGCCAGATCAGAGAACAGAGAACACCAGAAATGTCCAGGAATATTATATACATTGAGTATATAATATTCCTGGACATTTCTGTAAAATGAGAATAAAATTAGTAAAATGAGTAAAAATTAATGGTTTTATACGTACCTGGGAAAAAAGAATGGCAATAATTGTTACACATACCTATACTTGACATAAAAATATGTTACCTAAATGAGTTAATATAAAATAAATTAAACTTAAAACAAAATTTAGCCACTCTTGAAGGCTAACTTTAACTAATTAAGAAACTTTGGATCAACATAAAAAAAAATATTGTAACCATATAAGCCTTTTACCTCTGAAATCTCAAACACACAGCCGGCATGCGACGTACGTATATTGGTATATAGGTATCTATATTTGGTGTCCATATTTTTGTGAAGAACTTAAAACTATTGAATTCCGGGACAATAGAGTGAAATTACTGGACACGGAACAAGACACCCCATTCCGGGACTATCCCGGATTTCCCGGACGTCTGGCAACCTTAGGTGAGATAGTGGTAAATACAATTTGACAAACGTCAAAATGAAAAAAAAACATTATGTTTTTAGTTTACTCTCAAAAAAGTGTGTTAAATGTGAAACCAGCTCAAACAATGGTGCATAATGACAGAAATAATGTAATGCTTACATCACATCGGCGTTCTCTCGCATAAATTCCCTGTCACGTCTTACATTCAATACGACCTACCATAAAACAATTCAATATGCTTCACCGGCTCCGATTGCGAGAGCAATGGATTGTGAGATTGATGCGTTTAGGTAATAATGGAGTCAGCAAGCATTCATACCTACGTTTACATTTATCAGTTATCAATGTGTATATATTGTGTGTGTTTAGGTACTCACTTTCTAAATTAGCCATGTCAGCGTTGTTGTTCATCGTGAAACTACAGCCTGCTTACCATCGTCTCATACAACACTTTAAAACAGCGCATGCATACCTACTACATTACCTACCTAGCTATGCATCCCCTTCGTCCTTCAACCTTGGACTAGAGGGGGCTTATTCAACAAACACCCATTATTTTTTTGTGAATGCTGAGTAAGACTTCTGATAGGACCACAATGTAAACATGGATTAACATTGAGTCTTTTGTTCCATTTCGGCCTTACAATGAAGGGCACTTATTCAGCAAACACACATGCATTTCTTGTAATAATAATTGAAGTTAACATTGAGTATTTTGTTCCATTTTATTATTCATTAAAATTAAAGCCTCAGCATCGGCAACACGTATTTTTAATTCTTAGTTATATAATAGTTATTTGTTATACAAGAGTGCAAAGTTGCTTTTTAACCGCGTGTTCAATTTTGATGACCGAGCAAGCGAAGGATTCTAAAATTGAATCACGAGCGCAGCGAGTGATTAAAAATTAGAATCCTGAGCGTTAGCGAGGGAATTAAAAGAACACGAGGTGAAAAATCTTTGCACTCGAGTGCAACACGTAACTTTTCATTCCACCTCAGCGAGGAAATGACTAAATGCAAATGACAAAGCAAATTGAAAAAAGAACACCAAGAAGGTTCCGAGTCTGAGTTTTTAACAAATTAAAAAAAAGTTGTATGATATATTCGGCACCATAGAGGTAGCAGTAAATAGGTTTAATGTTTTTTTTTAATTCACAAACTTAGTGCACACGATGTTCTAAATTCAATTTACTTTATCCTCTAGAGAATAAAAACGGCTTTTCCACTCAGATATTGAAGATTAAAAATACTCTTTCCGAGATGGTGGGATGAAAAAACCTTTTTAGTGCTCCCCAAATTTGACTACCTACATATACATAAAATAATTATCAATGTTTGTTTAAAGTGGTATGTTTATTGACTTTCTATAACTATTAGCCATGCCAGTATTGATCTGTTATTGTTCTAGTACCTACAAACTGCTTACCGATTAAAGCAACGATAGCGGACAACGGTTAATTTTTTAAGTGATTTAACAGTGAATTATTTACATGTACCTACCTATTGATAACCTTAAAATAGATATTGTATCTATATATAGTATAATATATAATAATAATATATATTATAATATATAACATATAATATATATCATAGTAGTACCGGCTCGTTGCGGTTGTTACAAATATTTTATGTGAGGAATAGATGAAAATTGTTTAAAATTGGACTAAAGATTTACCTTCCCATGTTGGTAGCCTGGAATAAATCGCTATAGATAGGCTGCCAGTTGTAAAATTAAGTTATTTTTTAATTAATCATATTTAATGGCATCTGTACTGTGGTGTCCCAATTAAGAGGGGAATCTATCTAAAGATTTAGGCAAATTGGCATTGTCAGATAACTGTTATGTATCTATCTGCTATGTATCTAACTATGCACGCAGATAATGTCGTGATCAATATAAAAATTAAAAATAACTCGCATAAGTGATTCACAATCATTACGGGTGTTCGAAAATATTCTTAGTACCTAGGTCCTTTACATGTACCGAGCAAATAAATATTCATTCATTAATTCTGATCGGTTCGATCAGATGCAGATTGACAGGGATAAATAACTCATAACAATGTGGATACTCAATCTGATTGACTGCTCATTATCATACCAAAATAACTGACCAATCCTATGGACACCGGACGCCACAGTTTTACAATGTCTCTATACATAGGTATAAGTAGTACTATGTGTAAAGTAGTACTGTATCGGTGCTACGCATATGTCACTCAATTAATCTACTAACGTCGGCAAAAATATCAGTTTCTGCACAAATAATGAGATGTCGTTCCTACCTACTGATTTTCGGTATAAAAAGCTTTCCAACACTGAAAAATGTGAACTCATTGAATTCGGTGCCGAGCTGATTCCAACTACCTCAATTTTATTTTCATGGTCTCGACTTCCGAGCGTTTCTTATCGTGAATTTGTTCGACAATGTTTTTTAAACCTCGAGTTTGTTTTAGTTTTTTTTTGTTTGATTTATGCAGCGTAGGTAGTTACAGGACTTAGTAGTAGGTATATCATTCAATATTTATTGTACATAGTAATTAAACAACTTTAAACGGTTTAAATCGCGTATATTTATTATTAATCAATAATCAATTTTGAGACCTTGAAATGGTCAATGTCACAGATGCCATGTGCTCTCTGTTGTGGTGCTCTCATGTGCACACATCTTTGTAAGATTTGTGCACATAAGCTACCGCAGGGTAGCCAACTGATATTAATGGTGATGGGAGTTACCATTGAGACATTTATCTGTATGGGTGGGTTTCCTATACACTGTATGACTAAGGGAGTTGTCAGTATTCCTGATGACTAAAACATCAAGAAAAGCTAAGCATTTATTGACCTCAGCCTCTATTGTGAATTTAATTTTGTTACCTATGTAATGAGTTTAAAGTTTAAATGGTTTAGAAATGCAGAAACTTTATTACTGGGGAGGATACTGGTTAAAGTATCATCTACGTACCGTTTGTAGAACTTCGGTACAGCCACAGCTGTGGAAAGAGCTCTCTCCTCGAAGTCCTCCACGAAAATATCGGCAGCAACGTGGGAGACTGGAGAGCCCATAGCTACACCATCAATATGTATGTAGATCTTATTTTCCCATAATGGATAGCCGGATGTTAGACAATGTTCTAGTAATTCATCATATTCCATGCTAACTAAGTCTTTTCTTGACAATTTCAATGCAATCGGGTGCAGGTCGGCTGGTGAAAACGACTGCACATCAAAGTTTGGGCGCAAAGAAACGTATGTCTTGTGTATTTTTGGTAATCCATACAGTTTGGTGGTTTCACACACGAAGGTACCAGTGCCGTGACGTCTAACCCAAGAGTATATATAGTATTTACAAAAAATGTTTCTGTTTTTGGTTACCATTTTAACTGTTAGATCGCTTTTACTGGTTTATATGTGCTCTCGTCCGACAAAATTTCTTGTATTTTTAGGCTATAATCCGACGAATCCATGATCACAGTGGAATTACCTTTATACTCTCGAATAATAGTTATGTCTGGGTTCTTGCGTAGGTTGGTAAGTTCAAGATATTGTTCAGGAGGTAGATTCGGTGTGGGCGGTTTACTTCGACGCAAAACAGCAGAAATATCTTTGTGTAAAGCCTCCAAATCTTCCTTCTTTACACTGTTTTTGGCCAGACAATGTTGAAAAGAGCAGATTATCTCTTCAAATAAAAAAAACGCTCGATGGTATACCCTTAGTCTGGACCGCTGCTGAGTAATTTAATCACCACTGTGCACTGTAGCTAAGGATAGAGAGAATGAAAATGTCAAAGAGATTTTTCTTTGGTGGAGGTTCGCTGCGGTAAACAAGGCTAGAAAAATGAAGACATCCTATGGCTGGAACTTTTCCTTGCACACCGCTCATCTTCCTCGCACATGCTGGTGGATACGCAGCCTATGTGGTAGCTCACACCTTGATCAAAAGTTCACCCATGTAATTTATTTCGATACATATAGCAACTTCCAATTTTGTTGCACCTGGGAAAAAAACTGTTGGCCAAGGTACTCTTGGACATATGCGATCTCATTAACTACATATACTGGCTAGCACTCACGGTGTTTAGTCGTTATCTCCGACCAGTGTTCGGGCATTAAAAATGCTCATTCTCAGGGAATGTGGGCAGCTTCGAGGGCCGCTGGACGCGCACTGCTTTTTATGAAAATATGTGATCTCAACCCCATCGACTTCTTGTTCAGTCACCTTGATCTTCGACATATGCTGAGCCCAGCCTCATGATTTGCCGTGTTCAATTGTTGCATCATCGATTCCAGCTCATGCTCTGAATTGACAAATAGAATCTAGTCCTACTCGAAGATTATATCGTCGGTGACCTGGAAGTTGGACGAAGGTTGTCCAACTTCCAGGTCTCATCGACGGCAAAGCATTCCCAGTTGAGCGCTAATGACCTAAATACCTCTTTTAATGTGGTAGTGAAGATTCTGGGAGACAGTGGTATAAATTTAAATTAAACACGTTTTATTAAACAGTGCGGAAGTCGATAATATATCTTAGAAATATCAGAGAAAAAATATATAGAAAAATAGGTTACGGTAAATAATTACAGTCCTCGTAATAAATTCTGTGTTGTATCTTTGCTCATTGTCATTATCAGTCTCAGATGTTCCGTTTTCAAGAGCACATGCCGCAAACAGCAGGCGCGCTTCGAGATGCCATTATTCCCTTCGTTGGCATAATAATGTTATGATGTACTTGGTGATACTGTTCGTTGGTAAGGATACCTGTCCATAAATATCGCATTGGCTTTTTTCGAAACACAAGCACGTTCAAGATTTGTCCAAGCTAATTAAAACCTCTCATACTGGATTTGCCTAAAACCAAAAGGCCCTAAAAACCAAGATCATTGTTACATTATTTTTCAAATTAAGTTTGATCCTGTCGTACACATAACATTCATGTAACATATTGATGCAAATGTACTACATAAACATTGGCAATGAAACTAGGACGCAGATTCAGCAGCTTACTAACGGAGTTAAATAGCTTTAACACGTTTCTTGAAAGTTTCTGGAGCGGTGCGGTGCGCCTTTGACTTCAACAGGTAAATCATTCGTAGTCGTAGCTTTCGAACTACATTTTAGCGAAGGAGGAGTCTTACAGAACTTTGTTGATACACGTATAATTGGAGTAGATGCGTCAAGCTTTTTGATGAACTAAGCTAGAGTTCGTTATTTTTGTGAAGTTTATAAAAAAAACGGCAAGGTGTATGTCGGGCCTCGCACTATTAGGATTCCGCATGCGACCACTACAGGTTATTTATCTCTCGTAATTTTGAAGCAAAAACAGTAATTTGCTGTCGGGAGTTAAATAGTGTACTAAAGGAGTAGGTATATTTTTATTGTATGGTAGTGGTGCGCTATCGGAGACGAAACTTTTGTTTCGAATGTATGGGTGGTAGAGCTAAAGTGAATTAAAATTCACCTTAGCTATACCATGTATATATATATATATATATATATATATATATATATATATATATATATATATATATATATATATATATATATATCTATTGAAATCACTGATAGAATATTCAGTTTTTAAGCAGCGATTAAAACAAATCTTCTTTTACACACAATATTTTGAATACTTTTTAAAATATGAAGAAATTACTGTATTTTTCATATTATATTTTTCACATATATATATTAGTGATGCAACGGAATTGGCATAACGGAAGCAGAAACGGAAACAGATGTCAAAAGTAAATCTTAACGGAAGCGGAAACGGAAGCGTTAACACTATGAAAAAAAAGCACAATTGTACATTTAAAACTTTTTTTATTAAATTTGTATTTTAGTAGTCAAAATTAAACAGCGGCAAGTTATATTTAATAAAGAGTAACTTGGCCGCTTTTTCACCTTTCAGCCTAATTCGATGTTCTTCATATATTAAACCAGCTCCGCTAAATAATTGCTCACTGGCTACACTGCTGGGGGGAGCTGATAAGTATTGGCGAACTATTGGCAAAATATGGGGGTATTTGTGCGCATTTCCATTCCAACACATAAGGGGATCCTCATGAAGAGGTATTTATTGAGAGGATTTTCCTCTCCGCTTCCGTTCAGAGTTCTGTTATAAAGTTTGCGGAACCAGAAGCAGAAACGGAAGTGAAAAAACATGCGGAACTTCTGCAGTTGCGGAAGCGGAAGCAGAGTTCTGTTGCAACACTAATATATATATGTGTGAAAAATAATTATACAGTTATACAGTAATTTCTTCATATTTTAAAAAGTATTCAAAATATTGTGTGTAAAAATAGATTTGTTTTAATCGCTGCTCAAAAACTGAATATTCTATCAGTGATTTCAATAGATATTTATTTGGTGAAAAAGGAGATAGGTAAATACATTACATACCGAAATTTCAGATTCTTAACGGGTTTGTTTTTAAGATAGAACCCGTAACAGGGCAAATTTGTCAATTAAAGACCTTCCTTGGTCTGTGATTGACAAATTTGCCCTTGAGGTGCCGGGCTTGAATGTCACCCCTCATTGCTACCTGTGGTTTCGTAAGAGGAGACTAAAGGTTATATACCGGAAGGTGCATAGGCAGAAGTGCCTTCTCAGGAACTGCTATCTTAAACTGCGATCCACCAAAACAAAAAAGCGTACAGATTATGCCAAACGCAATCCCCCCAACGCTCTCCCTTCCCCTCTAATTTTTATAAGAAAATATAAATATACCTATGTACTCTACTCAACGAGATCTAAACGATGACGCCCAACAGCGACACCCCAGCTATGGGGTGCAAAAAAGCTTTTTTCGGCTCTACTTTCCCATGTATTGGAACCTGATTAAAAAACTATTTACGTAATTGTATTTTTCATTCTACTTGGTCAACTTTCTACACAAAATACCTGAATTTCCGGCTTGTAACTCTTATTGTTTACAAGTCAGTAGCGAGTCCCGTGAAATACGGGGGAGTCTCATTAATAGGGCCCTATTTACACCATTGTGTTCGGAACCTTAAAATGTGGCCAGAGAAGAAGAGATGCTTGGAGAAGAGACAAGACCTTCGAACTGATATCGTCCAAGAAGAAGGATATTGTAAATTGTAATAAGCAGCGGTCCTGTTACGTTAGCACGGCCTATAGCCACGAGATCATCTGATTACAAACCTTTTTTTACAATATATACGAGTACTTTTTAGTTTAAGTAATACCTAAGTATATATTGCCTAAACTTTTTGACCGATGTTGAAGAAATTCATTTTCACGTCTAAAGAACTGTGAAACCAACTGTACCATTCATTTTATATTTAATCATTTATCAATGCCAAGGACTGCTCGACGCTGGGCCAGTATAACTTACCAAGATAATATAATGTTTTTGCTCTAGTTTAGGCGACAAACCTTTGTTTGCACAAGTCTAGACAATATCATAAATGTATTGTATAATATATAATATATATATAATATATACACAAGCAATATTCGACTTCAGAATACAAGGACCTTTCCGTATTTTGTTGAGTGTAAAAAGTGCCTAAGAAATCCAAATGAGCAGATTCCATATTAGGATTTTGGTACAAAATAGACGCACAACGCTCTTTAACATCTTGCCCTTACTAAACGAAAGGATTACAATACCAAGAAGAGCACTTCCCAATGAAGGTTGGTGTAAGGCCGGTGGACTTAGGTGGTTGTCCATAAATCTAATACCAAAACAATCTTTTGTTATATTTTCATACATTTACAATTTCTTTGAGAGAGAAAAATTTAAAAAGTTAAAGATTATTTTTTAATTTTAAATCGTTTGATTAGCAACTATAAGCATTAGTGCCTTGAGATTAAATACCGTGTCCTTAGTTAATTTCCAACTATTAACATATTTTTTGAAAGAAATAAGACATCAAAGACACCTCAATATAATATAAAAGTGGCTAAAAGCGATTGGGTCTCGCTCTATTATTAGTGTCACATCGCATCGCAACAGCCCGCGAAAGAAAAACAAGCATAAATTAATTAAAAATTAAATACCCGACTGCATTTTATTTATTTTTGTTAAGTATTTTATCGTTTCATTAAAATTAAAACTGCAAGTTATATATATATTTATGAATCGTTTCTTAAAGCCCTTCATTTTGATACCTCACTCATTGGGTTTGGAAGAAGAAAAAAATGTTTTACACAATAAGGCGTCAAAAATACGTCAATTTGTTTTATTTTTCATTTTTTATGTACTAAGAGTCAACCTGGGCTATCAAGACGAATTTAATGATATACATTTAAATTGGTCGAGCCGTTTAGAAGTTATGGTGGAATAAAATAACTCACACACATACATACATAAACACATGAACCCTGAAACATAACACTCCTTTTTTGTGCAGTCGTATAAAAATGGTTTTATTGGTTAAACTAAACTTGAAAACTACATTATAAATTGTCGATTTCAGTAAGAACACAGGCACAGATACTTAACAACGATGTCTCATGGTGACGTGCGTAGTGCAATTCCTGACTTGTGACGAAATGTATCCGTCATAGGTAGAGGTTAGTCCGCTTAACATCAGGTGGGCCTCATGCTTGTTCCGTCACAATAACATAAAAAAAATGTTTGTTAAATAGAGGATGTGGTACATAACACACCAACATTTCAGATTCTAGTTTAGTTTATGAGATTGACCTCGTAACTGCCTGCATGGTCTAAAATTGACAACTGTGAGGCCCCAACATGCCCCATTCGATCAAAAAGATATGAAAATTATATTTGCACTCTATTCACTGAGATCTTAACTATGACATTCACATGCTAGGTCACAATAGTTTTCTTTTTAACAGCTGCCTTCTCCTTTATAAGAAACCTATTGCATAAACATTTAATTAAATTCACAGTCACAACATATTAAAAAATCAGTACAGAAGAGACCTACGGAACTCTGAACATACAGACAGTGGAGTATCATTATAGGACTCTGTTGTACCCTTTCGGTGTGGAACCCAAATAAGTATACAGCGCAAAGGGCTGTGAAATAAAATAAAGTGAACTTCTTTTCGTATTACATAATTTATCAATGCCAAAGGCGTCCAGACGACAGTTGGTCAGCATTACCAAGATAATGTTCCTAACGCTTATAAATGACACAACTTCAAAAAAAATGTGGTTTATTTATGTCACATCAACCGAACGTCCAACGTTAAACAATGTCTGTTGAAGGGATTTGCCTAACCACACGCTTGGCAGGCGTCTTTGGGATCGCAATTGAAGTTGTCAGTTTCTCAGAAGGTGCTGCTTCCCACCTTCCTGTATTTTTCCCATGGTCACCTCTCGATCCCTCGGGAAGAAATGGAAAGAAATCACATTATAACCCTGCACCAAACGGGGACCTCATTTTTGGAAGTTTATTTATAGTAATAAAATATTATATCCTGTCGGTTATGAACAAGCATATCGTTTAACTCGTTTAGCTATTTGGGTGATTCATTAGGTACCATTCGTCAACATTAAAATTAATCGAATAGAAATATGACACAAAACGAAAGACTCCGCGTCCAATATGCACAATTCGTATGTCTAAAAGTGACGCTATATAATTAAGGAACAATGGAAATGCACATTTGTGACAAAAAATTGAAACTTAGAAATATTTTGCTTTTGTAGCATGGTTTGGTAACTAGTTGACATAATCATGGAATTCACGACACTGGATGAACGTTATTAATAGCAACTTAATAGTCTTTGAAAACTTACGAAAGTGATTACCTGAGCTACGCATAAATGGGGCTAAAATCTTAAGTTTAGACGTAACATAATGTAATCGATTGCATAAGTATATGAAAAATATTAATTAAATAATTTAATGGATACACGTACATAAGAATTACATAAGAATACATAAGAATTACAAAAGAAAATAAAAATAAATAAATACATAAGAATTACATATGTAATTGTTATGTACGTGTGTGTGTTATGTATGGAAAGATATAACAATTCTTGTATATAGGTATATGCTCGGAGATATTATGCTTAAAAACTGATATATTGAGTACATTCTGGGCTGTGGTCATAAACATTTGGCGGTGTATAGAATGAGATATGGAGTAGAAATACGGTACCTGCTAATTTCAGTCCTATCAGAAGATGCTAATATTTTGACAGGTGATGCCTTGCCATTCCCCTATCGAGTGGAGCTTATTTTTGTAACAAGCAAGAACTAAATCATCTCCATATCGATGTCTTTATAACCATCCCATAAAATTGCAGCAATTTTAATTTATGCATAATTTAATATACGAGTATTTTTATGTATTTATCTATACCAAAAATGTATATATTGTTTAAGCAATGATGTTTTGCATATTGTTTTTAACTGAATTATTGTAGCCTGTAGTAAATAAATATGTGTTATTATGTGCGTATTTGTTTTACTTGCGTGTGGTCGAGCAGTAGGTAACACGCGGCTGAGATACCATAAAATTTATAGGGGTTAAAAATTGAGATTTTTATCCAAGTATATAGAAAATATTTTTTCCGAACTAAAGACAATTCGTTATTATTTGTAAATTAAAAATTGTTGAATGTTGGACTTGTGATTTGGCAAAGTTTATTGTGTTACGTTGTTTATTGACATGAAATTTGCAATAAAATTTTTAAAATGCAACTATAGTGACTGCATTGAAATCTGTGTATTTATGAGCTCAAATACTGGTTTAAACAAAATATTTATACACGGTATTTCGATGTATGTGTATGTTCCACTAAAGTCCTCTATCTCAGTCCCATAAAGGGACCATGCAACGCACGCTATTCCACTACAGGACCCTTTTTTTTTGACGCTGGTAAAAATGAATTACACATGCCCCCCATTGGGGAATGGAGGGAGTATGTGGGACTCCCCGGAAGAAGACCGGTATACCCACTAAACAACCCAGTGGCATTCCAGCATCGTCTGTTTGGAGAAGGACTGGCAGAACCTTTACGTCCAGTCCCTCGCCGACGACCGCCCACCTTTACAGCGGGGCCTGCACGCCCCTCCCAACGGGTGGGGCCCGGGAATGGCCAGGAATGCTCGGCCATTCCCGCCTGACGGAGGTGGTGAGCACATGCAATGCGAGAGAAGGCGCCCCCGCACCTGTCTCTCGCTACTCACCACCAGGAAGGGGAAGGTTCAGTCCCCTTCTCCCAATCCTTCTACGTATATGCAGAGGCGCAGCAAGAGGGTCTACCTCCCTTGCGCGTTCTGCCGCCTCCTTTTGGAACATTACGTCTTCGCAAAAGGAGGCGACCGCTGCCCAGGCACCCTCGCCCTCCAACATGACGTTGACCACGCTGGGAAGCGAGAGGTCCGGCCCGACTACGACGGACACATCTCGAGGGTGTGCTGCGCCGTATCGTCCGCTGCGCCACAATGGTGGCACACCGGTGTTTCCTCCTTTCCGATCCGGTGCAGGTATGATCGAAGCATCCATGCCCGGATAACATCTGCACTAGACGGAATAAAAGGAAACCGTGGGACCGCTCGAGCCAGTATTGCAGGACTTAAAAAAGGAACTTTTATTGCTTTGTAAATCTATTCCACAATAAAGAACATACTCGTATTTCTATGAAAATCTTGTGGTAAATGCAAACTATGAAGAGGATTTGGATGGATAAAATGTTCCTCAACCTTTTTATTTCATTTGTATTGTTTTCTACCATAATTTTGAATGTATATCATTATTTGATTACGGATGATTAACAATTTGTGACTTATCATGAGCTAACTATAATACGCAATAATTCCAATAGAGAATGTCATTGATTGGGATAGCTCTACGAATAAATATGAACGTGGGGATAACTAAATATTCTTGTTTCGTTAACAGTGGCAGAAAAATAATTTGAAAGATAATATAGGTTAGGTAAATTATTATTATTAATTATTTATGTATGTCTCGAAGAAAATCAAGAGACTTAAATGGCGTTGGATTGGTCATGTGTTTAGATCTACCGAAGAAAAATGGACCAAAGAGGTCATATGCTGGTACCTCACAGATGTCAAGAGAACAAGAGGACGGCCACCAAGATGGGAAGATGACCTACCACAAGGATGGCGCAGATTAGCAATGGACAGACATAAATGGCGAATTCTAGAGGAGGCCTATGTCCAGGGAGGACAACCTGATGAATAATGAATGCTGGTGTTACAAATTTTTAATCACAACATATTGTGTAAAATATAATTAATTATTAGCAATAGGAAAATTAGTAATATGGCTAGTTAGTAAGAAATGAAAAACAAAATCAGAGATTAAAGGCTATTTTTATTTATTTTATTTTATTATGTATGCTGATCTATATACAGATACCAATTATACTATATCTAAATCTGTGGTTGAAACTATGACTGATATACCTAATATTATATATAATGTAAGCAGTGTACATATCTTAATACGCATTAAGTATAAAATTGCGGGAAAACTTTAGTTAAGTAAGAGATCAAACGCAAACTTAAGTAACTGCGTTAACTTGCGTTTCAAACCTTTAATAAAAATTTATCATGTTTTGATTTTCATTATCACCAATTTGTTTTTAATCAGTAATAGTAAATTTAAGATATTAATCACACTTATATACAGATCCAAATATATGTTTGTCCCCCTACAGCCGTAATGGCTAAACATATTTAAACTTGAAATGGACACAGCTTAAATTATGGAGAAAGGCATAGCTTACTTCCATCATCATTATCACCATTTTTCATCACCACGCTGGTTATAACGTGGAATGTTCGCTGTTAGTATTATGAATTGATGATATTATACAGTAAATCACTCAATAAAATAAAATATAATAAGTTTTACTTGAAAAGGTAAAACACAGTATTACCACATATATTGTTTTGCCACAACAATATTGTTACATAACTGAAGAACTTTGACACGGCAAAACACTTTTTTGCTTATATTAGACTTACTATTCAAAATACTAGAGAAAACACTATATGGCTACATAGATATTTAAAATACTCTGAAAACAATACAAAAAAAATACTTTAAAGTTATAACGATAAATAATAATTAAATAAAATCAAAAAAGTTTAATTGAGCCTAAAACTGCATTTTTGGACTTAGTGTATTGTCTTTGCACGGTAGTACCCTTTGACCTCTATCTCACCTAAGTAAGTCATGTGGACAAAGACATTGTTCAGGCTAAACTAGAATCACTGGCTCTCAAGGACAGCTATCAGAACACTGCTTGGCGACAGTTTTTCTACTTGAGAGGTAGCTAGGCAGACATTCGCCAAATGCTCTACCACCATGCTGTATTGACAGCCATCTGAGGACAACAACCGGGACCGACAGCTTTACAATGCCCTCCGAAGCACTCAGCAGCAATGCCACTAGCAGTCACCCATCTAAAAGTAAAAGTCATGTCCACAGAGGATGTTGCTTAACTATTCTGAACGGTTAAGATTAGGTAAGCAAACTTATAACAAACTTATACTCTTTTGGGTAATTTTGACATTAGTTGCTTCTGGTTTTTAGGATCATATAACATATTAGCAGATTTGAACCTAGCATGACCTCCATCTTTATTTTTCATGCAGGATAAAGGAGTCCGTGATTCGCCATTGCTTGAAGACTTAGATTTTTTAGGTGTGTCATTAATGTCTGTGGTTTCATCTTCATAAACCAAAAGTTCATCTCCATTTTTGTCCTGCAACTTTGTCCCTGTCTGACGAAGTTCTGCATTTGTACTCTGGAGTACTTTTATAAGAGAATCATCAGACATTTTTTCAACATTATCTTCATCGCTGTCTTCATCAACATTCACTACAACTAATGGGGTCCTTTCAATTCCAATTGAAGGAGACCGAGGATTGATAATTTTAAACACAGCAGTGTTATATGATTTTCAGCCTTAATTGAATCACAAGAAGTTTCAATAGCTTCACAGCTATCTTCCAAATTTTCATAAGCATCACAATCAACATAATCAAAATTTGTTTCTAATAATTTTGTTGGTTTGTTATAGTCAGATGCAGATGATATGTTTTCTTCTATAACTTCATTAGAAGCAGTGGATGATCCTAGGGGTTCTTCAGTCTCTTCAATAGTTCCATTCAGGGATAAATCATTAAAACCATCACATAGTTTTTTAGGTACTAATTCTGGGCATGACTCCTGCGCTGCAGTACAATCATCACAGCTTTTACTGTCAACCATCGAGTGGAGAGGTGGACTTGCACATGTACTACTATATTTTCGCATAATCTTCTTGCCATTATGGGCTTCTTCAACTTTAGAAGTAATGATGACAGGTGTTCTTTCAAAATCTTGTGTTGGAGAGCGAGGATCATACGACTGTAAATGGTTCTTTATAATGGCTGAAAGGATTGGATTGTTGTGTATTACTTTTTCTTCAGTTTTACCTGTACCAATGTCTTTCTCTGGTCACAATTTTTGGTTATATTGTGTTTGGAACCTGCTTTACCCTGAAATAAGAAACAAAAAAACTTAAGCAGACTGTTCTAGCTGGACCTTATTCACATAAGTAGGCTCTTCATGCAGATCATGTTAATTATGCAGTTTAACTTATAAAAACTCATATTCTGTGAGAAATGTGTCAGTACATACATATTCAGCCTCCGGCAATTAATTACCTAAGTTGAAATCCAATGAAAACGGCGGGAGCGAAATGTTGTGAAATTTTGTAATTTTCGATCAATAAATAGCAGTGAAGAACACTTCTAGTAACTCGAAGTATTGTGACACTGTGTTTATTAACGTAAAAAATACACACCTGTAAAGGAGTCCGGACAAATTGGGAAGATGGAGATCTGGGATCTGAAATGTTAGCATCTACATTGGCCTTCAATGAGGCTTCACCTTCATTATTTGCTTTGCTGCCATTGCTCCCCATTATTACACACAATAATTAAAAACTGACCTAAGAGAAATAAATTTAAATTGTCAAAGATTTCATTGAAAATATTCTCAATTCTACGCAATACAAAATCTCAAATCAAAACACGTAACGGCCGAGAACGTCAACAGTGTGACCAGATTTAAATTGGACATTATGCTAGCTGCTCCCTTAAATTCTGCTAAAGTCTGCTAAGTTTATTTTTGATTCTGCTAAAGTCTGTAAAGTTTATTTTTGATTGATGCCAAAACATTGCTACTCAATGAAGTCCCAATTAAATGAATGATATGTACAAAAGAAACAAATATTTTCTAAAATATTTATGATTGAGTAACACGAATTAACAATAACTCTATATGGTACATATGTACTTCTAATTTTCTGTGGTATCGATTTTAATATACAGAACCATCGAACTTTGAGAGTCTTTTATATTTTTTTGACGGCGTAAAAAAAATCAAAACAAATTTAATTAAAAATGCATCCACTCTGTTATTTTCTTGCATCTACATGTAGAATTACAGCAACATGTTGATTTTTTAAATTTGTCCCGCAGGTAAGTTATAATTTAGTGTTCATTAGTGTGAGGTCAGCAGAACTTCTCCCGATTCTACAAGATCTGCCACTACTTTATCGAATTTAAGGTCAATATTTTCGGAGTAAATTGCTTGTATGTTAGATTTGTATACCAGATTTAGAAAATGAGAACCAGTTATGACCAAACTTATAAAATCTTTGTTTGTACACAACGTTTTGTGGGTCAAGAAATAGCACTTGCTCAAATAGGTCATTAAGCGGTAGACAGGATTTTAGTTCAATGCAAAGTGCGATCAAAAATTCTGAGAATTCGCCTAAACTGTATTTAAAGGAAAACTGCCAGAACAGTAAGAAGAAATCTTTCTAACATTATTTATGAATTGTAAAATTTTTTAATATTTCTAGCACCACAACCTAAATTACTAATTCTTCTCTATCTTGCTAAATTTCTGCGTATATTATATAAAATTCTGCCAAAATCTGCTATATTTTGAGATCTGCGACACAATCTGCTAGATCTTAAATTGGAGATCAAATTATGCTAAAATCGCAGAATTCTGCTAAATCTGGTCACACTGAACGTCAAGCAAGTCAAACCCATGGTCTAAGAAAAAACAAGGTCTTCTACTCCCGCCCGAAGAATCACAAGCTTGCGTCACTACCAAATTGGCTCTTTATAAAACATGATTGCAGCAGCATACAAGTTTATGGATGTTTTTCATGTTAATGTTTTGTTATAAAATATATATACAATATTTCAAACGTCTAATAGAAAGTCACTCATGAATCAATGTTCATCACAGTAAATGGTATGAAAGAAGTTGTCTCCCTATTGTTCCACCATTTTGACAAATATCGCCGTCTCTGTCTCACGTATATGATTTGGATCTGTTTCGCTCTCGCTCATGCACATATGCGCAGTGATTCGCAACAATGTGGTCGGCCCATATCTGGAAGCTACGAGTATAATAAAAAAACATAAATGCCCTTCCACCATGCGAAAAGTAACTGTAAGAGTAAAAGTAGAAAAAGCAGTGATTTGAAGTGTTTTTCATTGTCTGTAGCCGAAGAATGGCTTTGGTATTGTGGAGTTGTGGACCTTTGAGGTCCACAATACCGAAACCATTCTTACTGCGACTACTAAATATGGTAAGTATGTAATATAAAACTTCTTTGGTTATAAAACGTATCTACCTAATTGGTTTTTTCTTCCGATATTTTTGAGCTCTCTTTGAAACTAAACTGTACACCAAAATAACTGGTATTTTTTCGGCTTAGAAAATAATTAAGTAAGTACTTGATTTCAATCTATGAAAAATTTAGGCCTATTAGCATCGACGGTACCCTTTATAAGAAAACTATTCGGTGTCAAACACTGTACGAACTTGATAACCATAACTTATTTAATATTCATTAATCTATGTAACTTTAATCAATTTCACGTGATTTTCTTTATTAAAAATTAGGTGAAATCTATTATTTGTAATTTTACTGCCCCCCAATTTCCTCAAATTAGGTATAAAGTTTGGGAGCCGTAGATAGAAGTGATGACACAATGCTTGTGTCCCGGTTACGTGACATCCGGTCTCGGAGTGTAATACCTGGCGTAGTATATTATTGTATCATGGTTCAACCTACAATTGGTTCTATTTTCAAATGAACAATGAACATTGGCTTTGTTTGGTTGGCACTTGATATTCGGCCTTGGAACATATTTCGTTCAAAAATTTGTGATCAATAGAGGTGCATTTCTTTTTGGTTTAATGTTCAAATTGGTCGTATGGTTTGTACATTTTCTAAAGACAAAGCGGGAAAAACATAGACTTAGGATTTTTTCGATACGCTCAATAGTGTTAGTGAATGTGCAATTTTATTGTGCATCACGAGAGTACACAAGTCACAAACAGTAGGTACAAAAGCAAGAACTATAATAGTGCTCATACACCTTACTCATCACTTACGAAATCGAATGCGATTTTAACTGTACAGTCGCCCGATCTCGGATTCGCGATCAATCGCACCATGTGTGTTGGAGATCGATACAGTTTCTCATGATTTTTCAAAACTGTACAGCCTGTCCACCCAATAGTTAGTAAGTCGTACTTTATAGTCAAACAAATAGACGGAGCCACTGTATCTTTCTCTATAAACGTGTATGCCGGCCAGTCGTGAGTTTCACCTCGATCTCACATTGGATGGTCGTGTCGTACACGCAATTTAGCTAAGTGTAATACGTGTATTCCGAGGTCATCACCATGTAGTCTTTAAGTTAAAAAGTACAAGATATCAGTCGTTTCTACATTGAATTTACTACTCGACAGTAATAAAATTGTTTTATAGTATTTTTATTTACTTAGTCTGGAGTAGGTACGTGTTTCTTACATAATTCATAGATTATTATATTATTTGCAGTAGACGGAAGCAACGCACACTTTGTATGAAGGTAGGGCATTTTGGGAATGCCTGCCTGGCTAGATACCATCCACAAGTTGAAAACCTGTTACCAAGCACTTAACGGTGTGTTCCGGCACTATTCTTGACACCAGTAATTCTAGGTTAGCCTGAACAACATCTTCGACCACATCGTCACCATCATCAGGTGAGATATTGGTCAACGGCTAGCCTATAAGCTGTAAAAACGAAATGAAACGAGTTTTGTTGGCGGGAAATTAAACTTTTTAAACTAAGTATCATTTTTTGTTTTGTTGCTATTGTGCAGCATGCGATAGTATATTTCTAAAGATTAAGAATACAAAGAAAACAATCTTTAGAAATATAGCAGAATAGCGACATCTTTACTAAACATTAATCGTGGCTCGGGTTTATTTTAAAACCTGATATAGTGGTGTCATCTAGTAGATTTACTACAATGTATTTGACTAATGAGTTTAGTTCCGGTGCGTCCATCCACCCCATTAGCCAATTTTACAAGTTTAGTACTAACATCATCACTAGGCACAATTTTACTGTATATTTATATATCTATATCTAAACTTTAACATAATAAAGGGGAATGATTTGATTGTTTGTTTGTTTGCATTGAATAGGCCCCAAAACTACTGGACCAATTTGAAAAATTCTTTCACTATGAGAATCCAACATTATCCCTGATGTGTGAAATTAGTAGTATTCGGATAGATCATAAAAAAAAATTACGTTTACAACATTTCTTTGACACGGAATGCGGATGAAACTTTGTACGGAAAGGTCATTGTTTGTAAAGTGATAGTGATGAAAATTGGTATCTGAATAGACTTTTTAAAACATAAACATAACAATAGTTATTTGTTATACAAGAGTGCAAAGTTGCTTTTTAACCGCGTGTTCAATTTTGATGACCGAGCAAGCGAAGGATTCTAAAATTGAATCACGAGCGCAGCGAGTGATTCAAAATTAGAATCCTGAGCGTTAGCGAGGGAATCAAAAGAGCACGAGGTGAAAAATCTTTGCACTCGAGTGCAACATGTAACTTTTCATTCCACCTCAGCGAGGAAACCAAGAAGGTTCCAAGTCTGAGTTTTTAACAAATAAAAAAAAAGTTGTATGATATATTCGGCACCATAGAGGTAGCAGTAAATAGGTTTAATGTTATTTTTAATTCAGAAACTTAGTGCACACGATGTTCTAAATTCAATTTACTTTATCCTCTAGAGAATAAAAACGGCTTTTCCACTCAGATATTGAAGATTAAAAATACTCTTTTCATCCCACCATCTCGGAAAGAGTATTTTTAATCTTCAATATCTGAGTGGAAAAGCCGTTTTTATTCTCTAGAGGATAAAGTAAATTGAATTTAGAACATCGTGTGCACTAAGTTTGTGAATTAAAAAAAACATTAAACCTATTTACTGCTACCTCTATGGTGCTAACTTTTTTTTAATTTGTTAAAAACTCAGACTCGGAACCTTCTTGGTGTTCTTTTTTCAATTTGCTTTGTACGCGGTTCTTTACGCGGCATTTTTTCACGTCATTGTTAAACCTTATATTAAAAACAAGAAACTTGAAAACAAGTGAAAAAACTAAAATGAGTGATTCTAGCGACGAGGAAGTTTGTTTGACGCCAACAGAATTGACTGAAACTGTTAATAATGCGCAAATGAGCTTTCTCCCTCAACAATCACGCGAGGAGGCATTTAGTGATTTCCTCGCAGAGGTGGAATGAAAAGTTACGTGTTGCACTCGAGTGCAAAGATTTTTCACCTCGTGCTCTTTTGATTCCCTCGCTGACGCTCAGGATTCTAATTTTGAATCACTCGCTGCGCTCGTGATTCAATTTTAGAATCCTTCGCTTGCTCGGTCATCAAAATTGAACACGCGGTTAAAAAGCAACTTTGCACTCTTGTATAACAAATAACTATTCCGAGATGGTGGGATGAAAAATAATATATTTTGCTAGGGTTGATTAGAAAAGGTGAAAATAGGGAAGAAAGTTTGTCACCTGAACCTAAACCGCTTACGCTCGGCCGGTTCGTCCATCTGTCATTATTACGTCTCGTTTGAACCTTAATAGGCAATCACTTTAAATTAAAACAATTAATATATACTTAATAAAAAAAGGAAATAAAAACTTCTTGACTAATATAAATGTATTATGAAAATTAAAACTATTATTGTATCTTAATACAATTAAGATATTTTTTAGATAATATAGTTATGATAGTTTATTCATACAAAATTGTTTTACTATTGAGATCTATTACGAGGTAGCTCACCACTGAGATCGGGGCGAGGTTGCTAAAGCGATGAGCTTATATATATGGGACTTAGGAGAGGGCAATGTATGTCCGTAAAGAGATTGTCAGCCGTGTAGTGGCTAATTGGCAAGAATTTGCGATATGGTGTTCTGATGCTAAGTGTTACAGAGACAATTTCAGCACTGCGGCCGAGTACTATATAGATATATTACAACATTCAACATGGGACACTACGTTTGAACTGGTAGCTGCTGGGCAAGTATATAACTATGTTTTCAAAGTGTACCAGAATGAAAAACTTTATGGAAAATAAGGTACTAAAGGTTGATAATTAAACAGTACGCTTTTAATTATTATAAATGATTTTCCAAAGTGGCATCTGATAGTGAGAGTGACGAATTTATCGATGACGCCTCCAGAAATAAAAACTACAGCTCGAGAGTCATAAAGAATTTATTGATAACATATAGTAATATGTTATCAATAAATCATAAAGAAAATCAGAGTCATAAAGAATTTATTGATAACATATAGTAATATGTTATCAATAAATTCTTTATGACTCTCGAGCTGTAGTTTTTATTTCTGGAGGCGTCATCGATAAATTCGTCACTCTCACTATCAGATTTTTGGCGTTTTGTATATGCACGCCTGGATAGCTGCCACTCTTGTCTAGTAATCAGTCACAAAGCACGTAACGAAGTATTACAAAAGCTGTATTTTATACCTAGTCCATTTTTTAGTATATAAACAAAAGAAAAACCTATGACTGTGATTATTATATACGATTCCATTCAACGCTCATCGATTATTATCTAGAATATCTCTGGTAAACTACATATACAAGAAAGTTTATGACACAAGCACTAACTAATCTCTGATTTTAATCTTGGCGATTAAAAATATATTAGTTCAACTTATTCCGAATACCAAATAATGCATCCCACAGGACTAAGACCAATTATAGTCAAGTTTTAATCAAGTTCGTGGATTGGCCTCATTGTATTTCAAATCTTCGCTGTGCCGAGGTAGAGAAAAAAATACATTTTAGTAATAATAGTACATTGTACACCGACGAGAGAAAACGATGTATGTATTTCTGTTAGAGAATGTGTTAAAGGAAACTCGAAAACAGAAATAGAACTTCTTCCCGAGTGGTACTTAAACTACACCTACGAGGAAAATACAATCATTATAAATTTTCTTCTTTTGTCATGAGACCTAACGGGATACTTCCCGTTAGGTCTCATGACAATTTAATTAAAAATATTTACATATATGTATGTTTTAAGGTAGATATATAAATAAATGTCGTAGTAGAGTTTGCCAAGTCATTTTAAAACAATAAACTGAGTTCAACGGCTGAGTTGTTAGGATGGTTGGGCGCTAGTGGCATTTTCAGTGGTGACAGTGGTGGTAAGGCATTTTGTATTAAGGCAGAGAGCATGCATAGCTAACTACTATCCTTAAGTAGAAAATCTAGCGTCAAGCACCTAAATGAGTGTAACTGCAGCTGCCTATGAGACACAGTTTCCATTTTAGGTTAATCCTGATCACCTGTTAAGTGTTACCACAAAATCACCTACCATTAGTTGGAATTGTGATCAAAGGCTAGCCTAACGGTTATCAAAATATGTTTAATGTTTATTCAAGTCAATCAATGGGATGCTTAACATCTTTCGAGCTAAATCGAAAGATATTAAGCAACCCATTGAAATGTTTCTATATATGATTAAAATTAGCACTATCGTGTGTTAAGTGAAAATCACGTTCACACTTTTTTTACAATATAAAATTTCTCCCCTGAGATGGGAATCTAACCCATCACGTCCCACTTTTACGGACCAGGTGGATTAATCACAAAGCCACCGAAGATAAGTAATGAATTTCAAAGTTTTGTACTGCAAACAAACTTTGTAAATGGAACCCAATGAAATGCTAAATACCTAAAAACATTTCGATACAGAAGAATATGTTGATATATTTAGGGCATCATCGATGATGCCCCATAGAACGATAACTATATATATATATATATATATATATATATATATATATATATATATAATGTGATATATAAATGTATATAATAGAAAGCTATACATTAATTCCATCACGCAGCAAATTACTCATTTTCTATGTTTTTACAATCAATAATTAGCGAAACAGATATATGTTCAGTTAATATGATATCGATTTATACTTATAAACTTAATCGATTATTAAGGAGATCTTGATGTTTTTTTTTCTCTATGGTTCCTAGTTCGTCGTCCAAATTAGGATACGGTTTGACTATGGGTAAACGGTACGGTAAGCCGAATGGCTTATTTTTACGGATAATTATTTTTAATTAAGTTATAGTTTAGTTAAAGCCGAATTGGCCTCAATGTTACATTAGTACAGATAAGACATAAAAACACTAATCGGTATTATTATATTGGACTCCTGCAGGGTTATCACGTATCTTCTGTAGCAATGAACTGTTGATTGCAACAATAAAACTGTCAGTTTTGAAAGATTTTGTAAGACAGATAAGTAACAGACCTTCATGCGTCCGAACGTTAGTCGCTGACCGTTTTTATTTTTATACCTGAGACGATAACTGACATATACATTGATCGAATTAAAATTTTCGTACTATCCTTTCTAATAAAGAGTTTGTAAATTAAATGTAAATATTTAGTTTGAATTTTAATATAAGCAGCTGCAGTCTAAACATTAAGACTAAGTTGTATCCTAGCGTTCATTATTTGAATGTCATTTACAACAGGATTTAAACCCTGAGAGGGGAACTGATGGTTCGCCCGATCATGCAACTGGTGTGTGATTTCTAACACATTTAAGTCATAGCTCACATAAATAGTACGCGACCAGAAGCTTGATCCGTACGTACGTGTCTGAAAATATTTTTATTTTTGACGGTTGTAGGCATTCATTCAAAATGACTACCTGCTCCTTTAAATGGTGCGGGAAAAATAGCAAAACATCCAATTATAAAACAGATGGAAATACCTTCCACAAGTTAGTAAAATTTAACAAATTTACGTAATTTATCTACTTCATTTTTAATAGGTCAAGTTAAACTGTACAATCTTATAGATCCGTATGAATGCCTTTCACTCCCACTTACCACATTCATCTATTATCATCCTTGTCTTTCTGGAAACCGCGCCCTCTCCTTGTGTTGTGCTTATACAGTACGGTAATTTATCGTTATAGTGGAACTAAAATCGTCTGGCCTATAAATATATTTAGCCTTGGATGTAAAAAGGGGGTACCTTTTATATGTTTGATATGAGTTGATGAGAGAAAAAAATGAGACACCATTTCAACCGAGCAATGAACACCAACCTTGATGAAGATTGGCAAGAATATAGAAAAACACGGCATCGATTCAAAATTACAGTTGAAGAGAGTCGGAAGAAATCGTGGAAAAAATACAGCAACTCTATACAATCTGAAAGTGAGAGTGGTAGACATAGAAAAGTACTATCTAGCGACAACCATGCAAAGCTAGGAACGTTGAAGAAGTCTGACGGCTCTTACACAATATCAGAATAGGAACAGTTTGAAATTCTCTTACAAACCCACTTTCCAAATTGTCGACAGACAATCTCAAATATTGTTGCTAGACAATCTGGAATCAATAAAGGAGAATGGGAAACAGAAACTATGCAGAAGCCGGGCAATGAAGACTGGGCTTTTGCAGACAAAATTGTAACGGAAGAAGCTCTGTTATGGGCGGTAAGTACCTTCCAGCCATTTAAAGCTCCCGGAACTGATGGTACTTCCCAGCGCTGCTGCAGTGGAGTCTCAACAAGATTAAAACTTGCCTCTTGACCATTTTTAGGTCATGTCTAGCTTGGAAATACATACCTAAATCATGGCGGGAAATCAAAGTTGTATTTATACCAAAACCAGGTAAAACAGATTACACAAACCCAAAGTCATACAGGCCGATAAGCCTAAGCTCACTTATGTTGAAAACTCTAGAACGACTTTGTGATAAATATTTAAGAAGTGGACCTTTAGCGGAAAACCCCGTCCACAAAAATCAACACGCCTATCAATCGGGCAAGTCTACAGAGACTGCTCTCCACCATGTGATATATAAGATCGAATCGGCACTAGAGAATAAGCAGTCCTGCTTAGCTACTTTTATTGACATTGAAGGGGCCTTTGATAGAAACACCTTTTCCAGTATCAATCAAGGACTGAGAAACAGGGGTGTTGATGACAAGCTGAACACTTTCGTCACCAACATGCTCTCTAAGAGAGCAGCGAGTATAGAAACCTCGGGGACAACTCGCTGTCGTGTAACGCGAGGATGCCCACAGGGGGGGTTTTGTCACCACTGCTATGGGTAGTAGTGGTGAATGAACTGGTTGAACTCCTGAATAAGGATGGCATAGTCACCATAGGATACGCTGATGACCTAGTCATAATGGTATCTGGGCTATTTGAGGCAACTCTATGCGAAAAAATGCAGAACGCATTTCGCGTAGTTGAGAAATGGTGTCTACGCCACAGTCTGTCTGTAAACCCACAGAAGACAGAGTTAATTATGTTTACACGAAAAACTAAGTTAGGGAATCTCAAACTTCCCACGCTGTTTGGAACAAAATTGACCTTAAGTAAGGAGGTTAAATATCTAGGAATTTGGCTAGACAGTAAGCTTTTGTGAGGAAAACACCTTGAACATATCACAACAAAAGCTACAAAAATGTTGATGCAAATCACTAGCAGTAGGGAAAGACTGAGGTCTTTTTTTTATGTCTGATAGGTTAGCCTTTGACCACTATCTCACCTGATGGTAAGTGATGATGTGTTCGAGGATGTTGTTCAGGCTAACTTAGAGTTACTGGCTCTCAAGGACAGCTGCCGGAACACACCGTTAGGTGCTTGGCGACTGATTTTCAACTTGAGGGTGGTAGCTAGCCAAGTGGACATTCACAAGTGCCCTACCACCATGCTGTAACGACTGCTATACTAAGACAACAACCGGGACCGACGGCTTAACGTGCCCTCCGAAGCACGGTCTTAAACCGAAGCTCTCTCGATGGATCTACACAGTCATAATACGACCTGTCCTCACCTACGGCTGCGTAGTGTGGTGGCCACGAACAAGACTGGTGACAACAATAAAGAAACTGCAGCAAACCCAAAGATTGGCTTGCTCGCTGATCAGCAGCTGTATAAAATCAACACCATCAGTTGCCCTTGATGCGATCCTGGGCTTGACGCCATTGCATCTTCATATACAGTAAGAGGCGATGGCTGCAGCCCTAAGGATAAAGTCAACTGACCAGTGGATAGGCACGGGACAAATCACAAACCATTGCCGAATACTAGAGAGGGCCACCAAAATAATACCCGAATCGAGGCAAGGCACTGACAAAATAGCGAGCACCTACCTTGACAACAAGAAGTACGAGCTGGCTACTACTCACCGGAACTTGGAATCTTCGGCTCAAAAGGACTGTATAGGACGACAACAGTAATGCAATCAGAGGCAATGCCTAGGCTACTAGGCAATGGAGGCCTACTGCTAGCTACGAGGGCAATATTACGTCTAGAATTAACACCCAATTTAGAAAGTGAGCATGAGGATAAATTCCCGCTTTTCACTACGGACAGTGCGGCAGTAATATATGCACTCAGAAAACCAGTAACCAGGTCTAGAGTTATTGCTCAGTGCCATGCTGCCCTACAAAAACTATCAAAAAATAACAAAGTAATTATAACATGGATAAAAGGACCGGGTGCCCGGGTACCACCATGGCAGATACTCTAGCCAAAGACGGGGTAGAAAAACAGGTATGTGACGACTTAAAGAGCCTTTGCAAGCCATCAGCAATGGAAATACGAGAACTTTTGCGTCGTCACACTGAGAGAGAACAACAAGACCTGTGGGATAAGTTAGAAGACTGTAAACATGCAAAGGCCATGTTTCCAACTCTAAACAAGAAGCTGACAAATAACCTGCTAAAGCTACAGCGGGATCAATTGCGCCTTGTTGTAGGTCTATTTTGTAACCTGAACTACTTTCTGCATAAAACTGGAGCAACAGACAGTCCTCTATGTAGAGGCTGTATGCGTGAAGAAGAGACCGTGGAGCACGTGCTGTTGCATTGTGAAGCATGGAACAAATTAGAGTTGAAACGGGACTACGTGAGCCATTCTCACCAATGAAATCCTTACCACCACCACATACGCCACTGGAGCAGCTATGCCAGCGACCCAGAGTCCTTCTCCGCTACATTAAGAAGTTGGGATGGCTTGGGTAGAAGCTGGCGGGGGAAATGCACAAAACACCCCAAGTGGGACGTCAGATGCAGTACATATCGCCCACAAGTAGAATAAGAATAAGAATATGTAATGGAGAAAGCTTTCAAAAATATAGTAAATAAATGTATAAATTATCTCGTCGACAAGCTACGCATAACTTTCACTGTATCTCACTTGCCCTTTAACACTTCCACCCTCTTACAGCTTAGTACTTCTCCCTGCAGCTGCACCCCGGGGACTACAAATTAAGGTCAAGCTCAAAGGTCTTATTTAACCCTCCCTGTTGGTTACCACAAAGCCACCCCTGCGGGATGATTATAAATATATTTACGCCATATCTGTGATTGATACTGTGTAAATATGGTATAATGATATAAAATGAGGTCAACAATAACCAAATAGTTTTATTTTCTGCAAAGTTGATTTCATAAAAGATCAACCGATTATAACGGTTTACAACGCATTGCATTTTAGTTTTATAACTATGTCTATGCAAATGTAATGGCAAATTAAGATACTCATCCATATGGATTATGTATTTACATAATATCGTTATATGTTACACCATCGACTGACCATACTTTGCTACCTGTGGGACGTGTTGGTTCTTGAACAGAATGGGCAAACATTTAGACATGGTTAAAAGATCATCTTTGAGGGATTAACTATGAATAAATATCGTGCCAGATACAATATGGTAGAATCACCAGGTTTGCTGCTTTGGAGAGAACTGGATCTCGTTTCCGAGCTTATAAATTCTGACTTAATACGTCTTGTTAGTTATGTTTGAAGAACTTTTATCAAAAAAGTTTTCACAAAAGTCTTAGTAGTACAAACTAGTCCTTAGCATGGGTATTCAGCATAGGTTGTCATTTTTGAAAATTATCTGATAAATATAATGTATATAATAGTTAACATTAAATTATTTACTTAAATCAATAATTATAAAAATGATTTTAATTAATTGGAAAGTACTATCTACATAAGGGGGTACAAGATAAAGGGGTATTCACGGTGAGTTTGGCACATAGAACCGTTTTTATGACTAAGGCTATATACACAGCTGTAAACAAAACATATATTTAATAGACGTCATTGTGTAAAATTTTCTTATACTTTTATGACAGGCTTCGGAAATTAATCCTATCATGAAAATAATTTATTTTAAGGTCCTCCTCGCTTTAATTGGATAGCTTTGAGGGAAAGGATAGTAAGGGCGGAAATTAAAATCATAATTAGAAAGTATGTACTATATCAGTAACATAAATATATTTGGCATTCATAAAGTGTTTTCAGAATTCTGTCTCATATTTATAATTCAAACCTATGATTTCACTATTTTGCGATGGTCATCAAATAAAAATTAACTTTAGTCGTAGGAAATCCTTAAAACTACCATTAGTGGGTATCGAATACCGATACTAAAACAGACGGGAACGGGAATTATAGTTAGGCTGGACAATTATTTCTTGATAAATAACGCTAGTCAAATAAGTCAAGAAAAGATTTTAGAATGATCAAATGGCGATTTGATCATTATAAAATCTTTTCTTTGCCTGCACCGAGGCAGCCATACGTAATTGTGGTTCGTTTGATCCCTTGCTGTATCTTTATTTCTTAATAATGAGTTATCTAATTAATATATATTATATTTAAGAATTCATTCTATAAATCACACACTTTGGAAACACAAAATTTTCTCTATAGAAAAAAAATCCAAAGTTACATCTAAAAAACGAAATAAACCCTTAGTACGGCGTAAATACTTAACGGAGAGTCATCCGTATTTGAATAATAAAAACAACATGTTTTCTATAACGTATACACATTAAATTTTTCAAATAGGTATTTGTTTTTATTATACGAAGGAAATACTCAAATTCACGCATGTTCCGCCCATTTTAGTAAGAGCCGCGATGCTTTGTCCCTATCCGCTTTAGTAGTTCTTCGGCCGCCGGACGGGGGCGGATGCTGTTGGCGTGCCTTACTAACGCACACATACGCGGCGCGCCTAAAAAGCTCGGTGCACCCTTAATAATTATCGATCTCCTGATGGTGACCATTCCTAAGTGTGCTAAGCAATTTGTTTTATAAAACACAAACAAACATGTGCCTAACAAAGACCATGTATTTCAGTTCTAGGTGAACTTCAATTCTCATAATTCTAGAGTGTTATTGCTGATATTGGTCTCTAAGAAAAAAATAGACAAACGTGTATAATGTACAAAAAGATTGATTGATCTAATGATCTCGAACAATCCAGTAGTTCTTGTTAACGTATACGATGTTAGTATATTTACAATCGTCTTACTAAATAGTTAACAAATAACAAGAGGGACCGATCGACAGAATCTAAAAAATCGACTACACCCAAAAAATATTTTACAAATATTTTTTTACGCAATTTCACACGTCCTGAACAAGTACTGAACATTAATTTAAATTTTTCCTTAAATCCAACGTCAAAGAAAGCAAACGAAAAACTGCATTAAGGCGGTAATAAGCAATTTAGTAGTGTTCTGCTTCAGGAAATGAGTACAAAGTAATCGAAAATGTACTTTTCAAGGGTGTAACTCCGCGCTCCTCGACTTCAAAACTGGCAAAACATTATCTGAAACACTGGGCGGTAAAACTTCACTATTCCTAGAAGCAATATCATTGGCACTAAATTTGTAATTTACAAAAAATACTTCTGGCACAGACAACGCCTTTGGAGGCAGCACGACAGGTTGCGGTGCATCTTCTTTCTTTGACAGCACGTAAATTAAAGTTTTATCCTCGACCGGCGCCTGATGGCTATGGTAGAACTGGTGCAGTGATGCGTAGCTAGGCTTATAAGAAGGCGCTTTTATAAACACTATGTTAATTTTCTTATTCGACGACTGAACTACACGTGGTATCACGGGCGGGTCCTCGAAATCTGGTGGTGGTACGTGGAAATACACGTGTTTCTGCACCACCGGCTCGACAGTAGCAGTTACAAGGGGATGAATGTATCCATTAATTGAATTAGTTTCCGTACTCCGTTTCTGTGGGTTGTCAGTACAATGTACAGTATCGTGTTTACCATGTCGGAGACTCTGTCTACCATTACGACTGCCAATTACAGGTTCGTTCACTTGTCCGTAAGGATCAGGGTTGTATGGCGAATCTTGACCTTCAACTTTATGCCGCTTTAAATATAGATAATCATCGAACGAGATAGAGTAGGCAATGTTTTTTTCTGGTACTTCTCGAATAGCGTAGTTGATACTTCTTGGTAGTAGTTGATCGGCCAAAATGTCACTGTTAACGGTCAAAGGACTTTGTAATCCTAAAGGCAAGTTTTCATGGAAGTACCCGCCTTCCGAATACGCGACACTGGTTAGAATGCACACCTGGAACAACAATACCCTTAGCTTTAAAAATCCATTAAAAAGGAATGAAATGAGATAAGCACTATGTAAACTCGCTGAAAATAAATTACTGACTACTAGTCTAAACATCTTCCCGGCGGACATCGTATTAATGAATAGCACATCTTTGAAGACAATATTTATAAACACTTTCTCTGTCATAAATATCACATTAGTTTGATGTTTACTAATTTGGCATAAAATAATAATCAACTGGTTCTTGTTTCGGTCACCTTTTAAGGCCTAACATAGTGCATAAGAGATAGAGATCGAACTATATTAGATTACCCTAACAAAAATATTTTGTTGTGATAATGTTTTATAAATTTCACCAGTACGTTACCTTTCTAAAATATTTAGTTAATGGAGGCGGTGGGAAGCGGGGAAAACACTGTGCGAATCGAATAAGCCGAGGGGCTCTGCACTTGGGTCGCCAGTTTTTTGTCTGGACGGAGCATTCGTGTCGTTGTCGACGGAGCTTGCTCCGATCCCTGCTGGCGTCCCTCAGGGATCAGTGTTATCGACTACGCTATTTATTCTGCATATCAATGACATGTTGCAAATCTGTAACATGCATTGCTATGCAGACAATATTCTGGCCGTGGTAATGCCCCTCGCGTCGAAGTGGAAAGAAGCAGGACTGGTATTGTGTCTGAAGTTGAGGGTTCATTGGAACTCGTCTCACATTGGGGACAGCAGAACCTTGTACTATTCAACCCCAAAAAAACTCAGATATGCGTTTTCACCGCGAAGAAGTCCCCCTTTACAGTCGCTCCGCAATTTCAGGGTGTTCCCCTAAAAACCGCAGAGAGTATTGGAATTCTTGGCGTCGACATTTCCAAAGATGTCCAGTTCCGCTGTCACATCGCGAGTAAGGCTGGGTTGGCATCCAAGAAACTTGGTGTGCTTAATAAGGCAAAGCGGTACTTCACGTCGAGCCAGCGACTTTTGCTTTATAAAGCACAAGTTCGCCCTCACATGGAGTACTGCTCTCACCTCTGGAATGGCGTACCAAAGTACCAACTCCAGTCTCTCGATGCTATTCAGCGTCGAGTGTTGCAAATGTCCATAGGCGACGGTAACCGCTTACCACCAGGTGGGCCGTCTGATTGTTTGCCACTCCATTACATAAAAAAAAAAAAAAAAAAACACACATGTTACCGTATTTACTAATACACAATATAATATTTTTATACTAATATATACCATAAAATTCTAATTATATATTTAGTTCGAGATCCTAAGTGCGATTCCCACTTGCTATAAAACCAAAATAATAAAACCCGGCTTTTCGAGTTTATACCTATAACTTTTGACCCCATTTTGACGCTTTTAGTAGTAAACTTTTTAACATAAAGCCAAAATTGTAACTTTGTAAAAACTCGTTTTACAATTACAATACTAGAAACGTGTAACCCTCATAATTTTAAACTATACTCGTATATTATAAAAACCATTGTAGTTAGGACGTACAGTGTAACATAAATTTATGGTGAATGATTTCCTCATATACGAACCGTAAAATCAAATTGTCGATACAAATCCACGTTTTCTTTTATACGTCCCATAGAGACTCTATGCCTTTGGATAGATCTATTTAATTCTGCACTTTTTTGGGCCCCAATGTAAAACTCGAAATTTCCGAAATTACTAATTTTATAATTATTATGTTTTTTTGTATTTTTTAACTTGTTTATTTTTCAAGTTCTATTTTATCGGTTTTTGTTTAGACCCCACAGACTACTAATACAGACAGGTTAATAATTGAGTACCAAAATAGCTATGTAGATATATACTCGTATTGATATGAATGATTTTATAAGTATGCAGCTACCTAGCTAAACCGCTTCCGCTTGTGACAGTATAGCAACCTTACTTCGTTACGAAACATATTTAGTTCCATTCACAACAAGAACATCAATATGGCTGTTAGATCACTGGTTAAAATTAACACAATGTCACTTCGCTACCTAAATAATCCCATTCTAAATACATAATATGTAAATACTACGTGTTTGTTTGTCTGACTATTAGTTACTTCCTTAACACTCATCCTTTTCATAATATTATTATTCCACTAAAAATATATACCACTAAGAAAAAAATAATAAAGGAAAATTGGGCTCCTATAATTTAAAATGTCAGTAGGTATTACATCCAGTAGAAATACAATGTTAAATCTGATAACACATTAATAAATGATTGTAGAAAATTTGGTTTCCGGTGTTATTGCAGACTGTCAACCTTACCTCAACCTTCCTTGGAAATGCTCTTACTGAAAATATAACAGATACCATTTTTAGATTTTTTGTTTTGAGCCTAATGTACAGCAACACTCTTATCAAGTCAACATGAGCAGTAATATCTAACCGACTTCAAAAAAGGAGTAGGTTCTCAATAATATTAACATACATCTGTATTTTTTTGTTTGTTTTTTTTATTCGATAGCTGGTACTTGTCGTATGGTCCCATTTGTGTGAGAACTGACGAGTAATATTTGAGTTATGCCTAATAATATGTGTTCAAATTTTGAAGACGGTGTTTTTTGCTAAAATTTTAATTATATTATTGCTGATAGATAAGCCTTTGAGTACTATCCCACCTGATAGTATGCGATTTGGGCGAAAGTGTTAAAAGACTTAACATAGAAGTGGCAAAAGTGTTAAGAGCCAATAGGCTATCATGGATAGCTAGCTACCGGTACACACTGTTAGGTGCACGGCGATTGATTTTCTACTAGATAGTAGTAGCTACCCAGGTGAACATAGGTACTTACGTAGAATATACTACACCATGCGTGGAAGTTAAAGCTTGCGGCGGTATTCGTACCGTGGACCATCTACTGGGCAGTCCATAGCCGTTGGCACTGGGTCATCACTTAAATAATTAAACAGAATAACATCAGATATGATCTCATAACAAAATGGAATTTCTTACATATATGGCATAAGAATCAACACATTTAACTACGCAATTGGAAAATTGTACTTACTCTTTATATTAGTCGTTATATAAGAATAGATAAGACCCAAAATACCAACTATACCAATAATCTTCTCTTATCTCAGTTCTTCCTCCTTAGCTAAAGGGATTTTGTATACATAGGTATAGATTTTTCAGGTTCCTAGTGCGTATTGTATTACAAATTACAGATAGGTGAAGAAAAATAATGTATTTGTTTAGAATGGAAAGTAAAGGCAACACTACCAAATTGAAAAAGTCGCTAAACTAGCAAAGAGCTTAGCTTTGTGAGGGCCCACGTTTATTTTACAACCTGATAGTGGTGTCGTCTAGTATTAAGTAGAGTAACTACCTAGTATTTGAGTTTTGAGTTTAATTCTGTTGCAACGATGCTAAGTCATTGGTTTTCTAACAGATGGCGTTAGTAGTACAATGACATTCTATCCAATGAATACAAAAATGTTAGGTAATTAATATTTTTTTCATCCCACCATCTCGGAAAGAGTATTTTTAATCTTCAATATCTGAGTGGAAAAGCCGTTTTATTCTCTAGAGGATAAAGTAAATTGAATTTAGAACATCGTGTGCACTAAGTTTGTGAATTAAAAAAAACATTAAACCTATTTACTGCTACCTCTATGGTGCCGAATATATCATACAACTTTTTTTTAATTTGTTAAAAACTCAGACTCGGAACCTTCTTGGTGTTCTTTTTTCAATTTGCTTTGTACGCGGTTCTTTACGTGATTGTAAACGTTTTTTTTTGCATTTAGTCATTTCGTAGAATGAAAAGTTACGTGTTGCACTCGAGTGCAAAGATTTTTCACCTCGTGCTCTTTTGATTCCCTCGCTAACGCTCAGGCTCGTGATTCAAAATTAGAATCCTTCGCTTGCTCGGTCATCAAAATTGAACACGCGGTTAAAAAGCAACTTTGCACTCTTGTATAACAAATAACTATTAATGCTTATATTTTTTTACAGATAACACATCTCGATATGAAGTTAAATTACTATGTTAAAGCGCAAATCTGTAGGCGTGATAGTTTTTCAGTAAAGTACAGAATGTTCAAGTGGTGGGATACCTGGTGATAAGCTAGCTTCGCTGACCCTACTTAGGTAAAAAAAGTTGTGTTCTATTACAAAGCTTGAAACGATAAATATTTCCTCAATAGTTTGATTCCGAAAATTCAATGTTTTTTATTATTCTCTATTAAAGGTCCTTTAAAGTTATTTAAACGAAAAACAATGTATTTTTAAAAAGTAACTTCTCAAGAAAAAATGTTTGTTTTAAAATACGTAACAACGTAACTTTGTCAATGGCAGACCTTATGCATTTGCAAAATAAAACCAATCTCAAAACCGTTGAAACACTGGCAATGTTTTTCCAAAACAATCACTTCATACTCTATGCAAACGAGGTTTGAAACAACGTAGCCCAGATTTCTCCGTAAGCCATAAATGGTCTACAATGTTGCTAATACGGATTATTTTCATTTAAAAATACGTTCAATCCGTACATGATGCGTCGTGCGAGGTTCGTTCACTGGAAATAAATATATACATACTTATTCATATATACATACCATGAAACATTATATTTTGTTCAGTGATATTTTAATACTTTAGCCTTTTTGAGGGCTGTTGAGTCGAGGGGACCTATATTTTAATTGTTGTACAACTAATGAGTTACAATTATATTTTGTAATGAATCGCTACATAAACATGCTTGAATACAATCAAAATATATTTACCTTAACCTATTCTTAATTTTAAATATTAACTTGATTCTTAATAATAACGATTTCTTAATTGTTAATAATGTTTATAATAGCAATAGATTCACTCAACCGATTAGATATAAAAAGTAGGTAAATCGCAAATTAAAGAAAATAGTCCGGTGGGAATGTATTGTGGCAGCGCCAATGTTAGTAACAGACCTTGTCCTCCATAAAAAAAGAGATACTTAGACTCTTTGCTTTCACCCTTACCACTTTGCATATTATATACCCTGCGTAATGTTGATTTTTTTATTTGCTGATAGATTAGCCTTTGACCACTATCTTACCCATAGAGATATAAGTTGCTTTCCCTTTTCTGTGATCTTACCAACTATACTCTCACCATGTAGTTGAAGATGTTATCGGGGTTAATATTTATAATAGAATGTAGCTCTCAATACAGATACCAATTAATTACGAAAAATAATGGATCAATATCTCGGCCTCTTGAGAGAAGAATGGATATCAGACGTGAGTTGGAAACATCATATCACCGTAATCAACATCAGTATTATTTTACTACGAACTTGCTACTTCTGTTAGCAGATTATTTACCAAAATACGCCTCAAAATAATACCAAAAGTTAATTATTCAATTATTACATGGCATCACTGCAATTGTGTAATATTTATTATTTTTATTTTCTTTGGATTTTCTGTAGCTTAAAGACGTTTTGAGGCGTCGCGTCGTAGAGTAAACTACTGATCCTACGAATCTACTACTATGAATCCGTAGATAATAGTAAATAGAAAAGTGTCCCGAGTGGACATTTTGTTTTAATGAATTCTACAAAGATCAATCATGTCTAACAAAATAATGTGTAAGAACTACTCTGCGCTCTACGATTGCATTATCAAAATTTTCATCCTAGATTCTCTAACAGATTGACAGATAACTAAATGAGGAAACTATGATACTGATTTTAGTTTTACTAAATACATATAGTATAAGTTTGCTAATAATTCATTCCTAATGCTATTGTATCTTTTGTTACAGTTACGGAGAAGGAAATCCGGCTATGGTAAGAGGATCTTTTTACTTCATATAGATACATCCGAGTAAACCTGCATATTTACTTTTCAATTTGCTTATAAATTATACCTGAGTTAAAATATAATATATTTATTATAGATACTAAGTATCTGTATTTTTGTTGTAAAAATGTAATATCATATATATATATCATGAATATCATCACTCATTCCCAAATTAGATTTTACAGGATTCAAAATTTAATACAAATCCTTTTATTTTTTTACTCGCGTATGTAATTGTTTTTTTTTTTTGTAAAATCGTTTTGGGTACTTATAAAACTCCAGCAAAGCTCTGTCTTAACCACGGATTAAGGAAGGGAATAAATCCGTGTCCCTTCCTAAATCCGTGGTCTTAACTGACAGGAATTACCCGTTGCGCTCCTTTTACGTTGACGTAATTTCCGCATGTCATTATTCTTGATTTCTCGAGCTGATAAGATATGACATGAAGCCAGCTTAATTCAAAATGTGTTTGAGTAGAGCTGAAGCATTTCCTAATATCAGTAATGTTGATACGTGAACATATATACTTATACCACGGATTAAGGAAGGGAGGGGATATGGCGCGAGGCATTTATTCTACTGATTCGCATGTCGCAGTTTTTCAATTATCTATCCCCACTGCGCTTCACGCCTACAAATGAAACAATAAACTCTTAAAGTAATACACTGAACGCAGGGCTCCCATTAGTTACTCACACCAACTCATTACAATGCACACTGACAAATCAATCAATTAAAGCAAAGCGCTCGGACATCACAGTAACAATAAAAATTACCACTACATGCATACATTTACACGTACGCTAGGGCTTGATACTATCGGTAAAGTGGTATCGAAATAAAAACTACATAGTTTAACTGATTAAGTAATTGAGTATAAAATAACATTTCATGCTACATATATTCAAAATTCATGTTTTATTTATTTTCATGTCACCTAAAATTTTATGAAAATGTAAGTAAATAATATGAAAAAATAATTGAATATAAAATTAAACAGCTTGCACTTGGTTTGAACCGTTTTAGGTAATTATTTATTGGATAAATGATACTTGACAACACATAGTATGTATGTTACTTTATTAGTTTTTATATTTTTTAAATTAATTTCACACGTACTTCTGTCAAAGCAGTCGTGGTTTCGGGGCAATTCGCATTCTTGGGGATTATGTAGCTCCAAAGAACAAGATGCCTTTGAGTCGACTTTCTCCGATTCCTAAAAGTTATGAATGCAATTGAAACCTCAGTAACTGTAGTCGGCGTACTATAGTCACTACCTGCAGTATGCGATCGGCAAGGAGGGTAAGCGACGCGCTGCGCTAGACGCAGTAAATATTATCTTGCAGATAAGATTTCGTCACCAGATTTCAAGAAGTTCTCGATTGCCCTCCTTACCGCTCGCATACCGCAGGTGGTGCCTAGCATTAGCAACTATAATAACAAAGATGATACATTTTATATTTCATATCATGCATTTTTCGTATAAAAAATAAAAGGTATGTACCGAAAATATATGAAAAACTTTTATTTTTGGGACTGCTCAATCAAAAAGTCTGCCACTTTTATTCAAGGGTTGAAACATCTCTTCCCTAAAATGGGCTGAACATATTCTTCTTTTTTTACATTGTAGCCAGGTAGATCTGGAGGCTTCAATCCATTTTTCCTTAATATTTGGATCTTTTGGGAAACTGACAGAAAATGTATGTTCTGTTTTAAAAATATCTTCCACTTTACAACAGTCAATTATAATAAGTAGTCTCTTTCCAAATAACGCTTGCAATATTGCTTTAAAGTTTATTAACAACATTTAGCAGGCTCGTTACAGTATCGATTGATCGTTTTAAAAATATCTTCCACTATACAATACTCAATTATTATAAGTAGTCTCTTACCAAATAACGTTTGCAATATTGCTTTTAAGTTTATTAACAACATTTAGCAGGCTCGTTAAAGTATTGATTGATATAAGTATTTCTATTATGTATCGACCACATCACTAACTCTCGGCCGATAGCAGCGGCCGTACTACGCGACGACGCTCGCTTTCAGAATATCGTTAACGCAATTCTACATTGCGGCATTTGCTTGTTGAGTCGTAAACAATTTTATAACATTAGGAGCAATGGATTTCAATAATGAATATGCTATACTTTTGTCACCTTTGGAACATTTTCAACGGCTCTGTTAACGTCGTTTGGAATTATGATTTAAATAATAACATGTGAATTCTTGTATTTACATGTCAAATGATATTCCATTTATGCTATAGTTTACCTTGTCACTTTTGTTCTTGCACGTAATGACAGCACAACTTGGCATTTGGTGGTAATTACACGATGTTTGCACGACCGTGGACAAAGTACGACTGGCGCGCCGATATTTACGATTTTAACTAACAAGTTCTCTGGAACTCGTTGCTGCGACACGTGTCACGCCTCCTCGGCATATCCCCTCCCTTCCTAAATCCGTGACTTATACACAATAACATCTATTAACTTAATATGTCAACAGATTGGTCACTAATCATTTTGAACCTGATTTTAACTGTACCGAAAAAAGAATTGATCTCTTTTTCTGCGAAATATTTTAAAATATAGAGTTCATATACAAAGTAAATGTATGCTCGTACAGAGCATTTTCTTTTCTAGCATTAACCATTTTAAATACGGCTTTAATTCTTTGTTATAGGCACAAAGGATTCCTGAAAGACTGCCCAAATGGACTCCTAACAGAACAGGTGGGTTCTTTTTATTATTAAACTATTATTAATAATTGTGTTCAGCAATATATGTAAGTATAATGGAGCGATTCATTTGATTTGCGACATACAAGTTACATTATGTGTTAGATTAAATTAACTTGAAAAAATTCTAATCTTAAAAAAAAAGTATATGTAATTACTTATCACACGATTCATGAGTTTTTCAAAAGTAGTTCCAGTTAGTGTACGTTATGACCATATTTCGATGGCATGTCATTTAGTTGTATCGCACCCCTATGGAACTATATGATAGTAATTAAAATAAGGTTACATTAATATTCTGCAAAACATCAAGATTTGTTCAGCAGATGTTACTTTATTTTTGTAAGAATTATTTGCAGAAAATTTCATATTAAACAAATATTTAAGCCGCAAAGTGGATATATTCATGACAATAATTCAATTTCAAAGAGCTTTATAAAACTATCACAGACGTCAGGTATGATTAGTAGTAATTCTCTTCCAGAATCATGTTGTTACATTCTTGAGTTAGACGTCCCGGAAATCCTTTGGGGTTTTTTGTGGGGTTGTGACGGAACATGCACGATGCCCACCTGATAAAAGGTAACCTCTGCCTATAACAGATGCATTTCGTCACAAGTAAAAAACAGCACCAAGGCCCTCACCCTATGACATAAAGTTGTTAAGTCTCACGTTTTTCAGAAAAATATATTGGGAACAATTACATAGGTTCTTATCTTCGAGAACGTTTTGACTACCCGGTGCCCCATGGAGTACAAACCAGAACGATGAAGTCACTTTTGCTAAAAGTGCCACCTTGCGAATCCAGTTGCTATGCCGGCTCTTTCACTGTTAAATCAGTAAAACTTTGGAATTCACTTCCCCATAGTATTCGTGCTAGCCCCTCTTTAGATGTTTTCAAAACTAAATTGAATTATACAAATTAAATCTTTGTATTTAATTTGTATAATATAAATGTATTTTATATGTGTAGTTATATTACTTGGTATTTATTTTGATATAAAGTATGTATTTTGTGTAAGTTTATTTTGTATTTATTATATGTATTGTTAGTATAGTTGACATTTTAGTTAATTATTATATTAATATATATATATGTTAAATTTTACTATATAAAATATACAATTCATAATATTTAAATAATAATATATATGCCTATTGATTATTAATTTTATGTAGGTACACAGTGGAAACCTACAATGAACATTTCTCTCTACGCTAAGGTTTGCTGGAAGAAAACACTTATAGGGTTAAGCTCGCCTTTGTACACATTTTATAACGTACTGTTTGTGTGCAATTAAGAATCTAAAAAAAAACGGTAATATCATTGATTGCCCCGTGGCGTGGGGTGCCAGGCCCCGTGGGGTGCCGGGTTAGTATATCACCACCCCATATCTTCCCGTGGGTCTCGTAAGAGGCGACTAAGGGAAAAATACTAGAAGGTGGGCAGCAGCGCCTTCTAAAGAACTATCAACTTACACTGCGATCTCCAAGACGCCTGCCAAGCGTGGGGATTACGGCAAATACCCCCTTAATAGGGGAGGCTGTGTTAAGGAGTGGACGATCCGGCAGTTTCAGTAAAAAAAATGTCATTGATTGGAGAAACTGTTCAAGAAGATCAGAAAATATGATCATGATTTATATATTTAGATATATATATAACTATCGGCACGCCCCGGCTTCGCACGGGTTATTACGATTATAAATTGAGATGTAAGCTATCCTATCTTTCAATTTATATCAAATTGCACACGGTGTGCAAATTGAATCTAAAATCAGCTCAGTAGTTTAGGAGTCCATCGCGGACAAACAACGTGACACGTATTTTTATATATAAAGATTTGATTGCGGCTACAAACTTAATGTTTTGCTACAAAAATACTCTCAGGACCATACAATTTATTGGATTCCATAATCCTTGAAGGTAAAATACCATAACCGCAAAACAGAAGGGCAGTGGTACTGTTCTTCGATTAATGTGACAAGATTTGTTGAAGAAGTACAGGCCTATATCACTACTGCACGCCATACAAACTGCTCTCGAGAGTTATTAAAAATCGTCTTGCTTGATATGTTTCATGACTTCCTGCGACCTGAACAAGCTGGTTTCCGAAAAGGCTTTAGCATCATAAAACATGTGGTCTAGTTGTACGGGTGTCTGTACATCACGAGATTATACAGACTGAGGAGTATTATCAGTCGTTATTACTAGCCTCTGTGTAATATGAAAAAACTTCGTTTTAATCGAAACCTAGGTGGTACTGCTTTCTCTACAGCTATGAGAAGTCAACTATAGGCATATCAACGCACTGAAGTGTTTGTATAGAAACGCCATCGTGTCGATTCGAACATAGGACAACAGCACGGAACCAATCCAATTGGAACGAGGCGTTATATAGTGAGTTATTTGACCGAAATTGTTCATGAACGCGTTGGTGGACGTTTTAAGCTCATGAACTGGAACAAATTCGGCATAAATATCTATGGTGATTACATCAATCTTCTTCGTTAGGCCGATGACATAATATTTATGCGAGTCGTTTGAGGAGCTCAGTACAATGTTCAGATATCTCAGTACAATTTTCCAGCCGGTGAGTCTTAAAATGAACATGGACAAGATGAAAATGATCAAATGTCTATGTTGCAACCGCACCAGTAATTGTTGGAAACGATATTGTCAAAGTTATTGACCATTACATTTACCTTGAACAGAAAGTCCCGTTAGGTACAAGAAGATCAGACAAAGAGGTCGTTTGAAAAATCCAACTAGGATGGCCAGCGTTCGAGATGTTAGATAACATCTTTTTGTCTAAAATCCCGCAGAGCCTGAAGACCAAACTTCAACCAGTTTATTTGTTGACTTATAACACTGAGACTTAAACTTTACGTGTTACCCTTATGGATGTTTATTGAAACACCAGAGTACGGATATATGATGAACTAGCTTTCCGGACGCGGCTCCGCCCGCGCGAATGTCGGTTTTCGCGCAAAAACATTAACACTTTTTGCGCAGTTGGATAAAAACTATCCTATGTTTTTCCCGGGTCTCAAACTATTTCCATACCAAATTTCATTCAAATCGGTCCAGAAGTTTTGGCGTGAAAGCGTAACAGACAGACAGAGTTACTTTCGCATTTATAATATTATAGTACTGATTTATAAAATTATGTTTTATAAATTCATCATATACAATAATGTTACAATTAGCGGCCTTATCGCTTATAGCCATCTCATGCAGGCAACCATGTTTAGGAAGGAGCATTAAATAAATTATTATGACGGCTTTGTATAGAGCATAAGCACAGGAAAACACACCTCATAACGTAATTTTCTTAAAAAAAAATAATTTGTACGAAAAGTTAATTAGTAAATTAATCAACTTTCTTTAAAAAAAACATATTATTACGCCTACTGAGTATCTGGGAAGGGCGAGGTATAAGTGTATGAGCACTAACGCTTATACACATCTACCTGCTATGTTTCGATATCTGCCTTAAATGTTTGGCAACAATTTTTTTAGCTTACCAGGCGAGCATTCGCAAAAGGCCCTACCACCAGTTTAATTATTGAGGCACTCGTAGCGAAGTTTGCTAAGCTAAGTTAAGCAATGTCCGCCACGGTCATGACTTGGATCGGTGACCGCTTGTGACACTACTACTGTGTGCTTCCATGCCTCGCAGTTCGCAGGGCACGTTAAGCCATCGGTCTTGGTTGTTGTCTTAGAACGGCAGTCGTTACAGCTTGGTTGTAGGGCATTTTGAGAATTCCGGCCTGGCTACCTACTACCCTCAAGTAGAAAATCTGTCACCAAGCACCTAAAGCCACTTCGACGGCTAGCACAAGACCGCCTGTCAACTGCAGTGTCTTGTGACGTAAGCTTTGAGTCACAGTCACGATATCTTACATTATTATAAACTAGTAAGGACCACAGACTAAAATAACTTCGGTAAATCATAGTGTTGCCAGTCTCGTAACAAACTAACTGCTCACGCTTCGACATAATTAAAATAACAATGAATAAAAAAGAAAATATTAGCAACAATTTATTTTAAAACAGTCTTATCAAAATATATCTGTGTATTGTTATATCCAAGTTTGAAGCGCTCGTAGCCAAGTTTGCTTAGCCATTCTGAATCGATCAGCAAAGTTAAGCAACGTCCGCCGTGGTCATGACTTGGATGGGTGACCGCTGGTTGGGCATTACTACTGAGCGCTTCCGTGCTTCGGAGGGCACGTTAAGCCATCGGTCCCGGTTGTTGTCTTAGGATAGCAGTCGTTACAGCATGGTGGTAGGGCACTTTGCAAATGCCCGCCTGGCTAGCTACCACCCTCAAGTTGAAAATCTGTCGCCAAGCACCTAACGGTGTGTTCCGGCAGCTGTCCTTGAGAGCCAGTAACTCTAGGTTAGTCTGAACAACATCCTCGACCACATCATCACTTACCATCAGGTGAGATAGTGGTCAAAGGCTAACCTATCAGGCATAAAAAAAAAAAAAAAAATAAATTTGATTAGAGCACAAGATTCCATAGCGACGCCGACGGCTGTAACTGTTTCCAGAGCACGTACTTACCATACATTCGTAGAACTAGAACTTGGTGAAAATTTGCATGCATATCTTTGAGACACATTATGCTGCTGTTTTGCTAGTTTTCTGTTTAAATATTAATATAAGAATTCTAATCCTAAACATGTTTCCACTTTTTGTTTGGAAATACATAACAGTACGGAAAATAAATATGGCAACACCGGGGTTGTACGGAAACGCTACGCAAAACTATAATATATAAGGTTAGCTTGATGTAACCCTATTAAGCTATATATATAATGTAAGCACCTATAGGTAAGCTTAGTTAATGTAAGCATATTATATAACCAAGCTCCGTGGAAGGCGAAAAGACATCCATCACACCTGTCGAATGAAATTACGTTCAAGTTAAAACAGTTTCGGTAATTTACAAAGCATCTTTGTCTCACTACATGAAACAAACAGTATGTCATATTAATTTTTCTTGTCATATATAAAACAAAAAGGATCCGCGTCACAATCTGACGTCGTATCCATACCTTTTCACGCGCATGCTCGACTTTGTTTTTTAACCGACTTCCAAAAAAGGAGAAGGTTCTCAATTCGCCGTTTTTATTTGTTTGAAAGCTGATGCTTGTCGTTTGGTCCTATTAAAATTTCTTCAAAATCAGCCAAGCTGTTTCTGGTTAACACTCCAATAACTGAAAAATATTTACCTATCTTGATGATAAAGTCGTTGACAATGAATGACAATCGGTCCCGTAAGTAGGAAGGGTCACTAAAATGGAAGGGTTTTTTTTTTGCTAAAAATGGAACTGACTTGTTCACCCAAAAGTGTGAAATAACTTGTCGAAATCGGTATATACCATGCGCTCAATATTGTAATAATAGGTACTTTTGAACTATCATGGTACCGACCTCAACAAGTCAGCTTACGAATTTAAAAAAAACATCAAAAACGACACACTGTAAAAAGTTATGAGGTAATGAAAATACACACTAAAAACAGTCGCATTGACAACCTCCTCCAATTTTTGAAGTCAGTACTCCTTTGGGTCTATTAGACGAGGTAGTACTAAATATTATCTTGATTAACATAAATCTTCACATCTGATAATAAAACCTGGCAATTTCTCACATTGTGATTCAATCACTAACTCGAAAATCTTGTGTAGTGTTAGTAAAATAAACCAATAATTTATTTTTTGTATGGTGCACTGCATGAAAACAAACCAAGGCTCCAGCTTATAGATAAACATCATCTATATTACTAAAAAAATACGGTGATCCAATTAATAACAAAGGATAAATAATTGGAAAGTTCAGTCAGTTGAGAAATTTTGTACATGGGTTTTGCTCTTAAAAATTGAGCATTGGCACATAATAATAATAATAATAATAATATTTATTGTTCATAATTCAGGGTTACAATGTTTTATCTAAATAATCTAGATCTTGGTAATAATAATGCATCTTTAGTTGTGAGCTCCTGTCCCCGTACTGTTATAAACTGTTTCACAGGGTACAGGACCTTCCCAGTTTAGAGTCTTAAAATACTTTGTTTTAATCACATGCATGCGTGATAAAAAAAACTGGCTTTAAGGGAAACAGTAAATGTGATACAATGTAATTTTTGGTGCAGGGATATCGCTCTCGCGGGTACCCTTTGCTGATTTGCTCAATTCTCTGTCAAGTTACAAATTACCCTCATGAGTGAAACATAGCCGTTTTAACTGCCCATTCTTGTTTTAATACGTAGTGTGTATGCATCCCCCGTGGGGTGCCGGATTAGAATTGCATCCCTAATAATGCGTATCTTGACTACATTGATGTAAAAATCTATATATAAACAAAAAAACCGTACATGGTGGTTTGTTTTATTAAATTTTTAAAACAGCTTATTGTTTGAGATTATTTTCTGTTTGAAGTCGATTTTTTTGTGTAAATTTTTCATATATTGTGACTCTTTGGACTGAGTAGCCCTAGCACGAATAACTTGCGAAAACGTAACAGTTTCGTTAACGTATCGAAATATCACCATTTTGTATAGGATTTGATCAACGCCCCTATACAGTTCGTAAAATGAACTAAATTTAGGCAGATTGAACTCTAACGTGTCGAGATTTTAACGAGAACGTTTCGTCACGCAAAGGTTATGTATGAAATCGCGACCACAAACCTAATTTTAACGTAAGCTCGAAGAAATAGAACGCCAAAATTGACAAATATCAATCATAGAGGACTTTGTATAGGCTGAAAAAGAATTCAAACTTCTTTTGGAATGAATCATAAGCTTTTAGAAAGAAGGTACAATACATTTTATTTACGCCGGATGACGTCACTTTTGTAATCCTATCGAGTTCACGTTAGCCAACAAACGATGCGTTGTGCTGTCAACTATCGCCTCCTTACCTTCCAATTTTCAAATGGTGGTAAACGTACTGTAAACTCGATACGTTTACGTTCCGGACTATCGAAATGTTCGTGCTTGGGCTTCTGATCCTGACTAAAAAAGCGTAAAAGTATTTTCTACTATGCTTTAATCTGCCTGCATTCGCTATAATGGGTATTAATGGGCTGTCCTTCTATCAACAACACAGCGAATTATCATACCTGATAGTAAACCCGTGGTAACCGTTTCAATTAAAAGTTTTGCTCACTTTGAATCCTAATATCTCGAGCGACAGTATAAGAACTTCAATCTCATAACAAATTAAATCAAATCAAATGTAAATAATGTTATTTGCAAGAATACAATACAATTATTACCATAGATAAGTCAAGTACAGCATTCAGCATGTCAGCGGGCGCGCAAATATTAATATTATTCATCAATTCTTTTATTCCCGATAAGTAATCATGTTAATTACTGGCGTTTTAGGACAACTGCTGGAATACACCAACTGGTGGCCGACTGATTTTGTGCTTGAGGGCAGTAACTAGCTAGACATGCATTCGCTAAAAGACCTACCTATGACTGCCATTTTAAGACAACGACCGGGACCGACGGATTAACATCTCCAAAGCACGAGAGCGTTAATGCCACTAGCGGTCACCGATCTAAGTCATGACCGCAACGGACTTAGCTCATTAAAGCCGACTAGGGAAGCGCAGTGCACAGTATGTACAATCTTGAAATCAATATGCATCTACAAAAGCGAGATAAAGAAATATTAAACAAAAAAAACAACGGAACTAACTTCTAGTGGTGAAGACTGAAAAGGATGAAACAACTTATACATATAATAATTAAACAACTATAAACTGTTTAAATCGCGTATCATCATCATCATGGGGGCTTTTCTCTGGTCCATTCTTGGACGTAAGCCTCTTCCCTTTTTCTCCATTCCTGGCGGTCTTGTGCCCGACTCATCCAGTCCCGACCTCCGTGCCGTTTAACGTCGTCCACCTAACGTTGTGGTGGCCGACCTCTGCCTCTCTTGTCTGCTCTGGGTCTCCACTCAAGGACTCGTCTAGTCCATCTGCTTGCGTCCATTCTCGCAATGTGCCCTGCCCATGTCCAATTTTGCTTCGCTATAACCGCCATCACGTGCCTCAGTTTTGTCTTGCTGCGTATCCATTCGTTCCGCTTCCGGTCACGCAGTGTAATGCCAAGCATTGCTCTCTCCATACCTCTCTGCGCAACTCGGAATTTCTGGGCAGATCGCTTTGTGAGGGACATGGTTTCCGTGCCATACGTGAACACCGGCATCACACATTGTTCGAATATCTTTGATTTTAGTCGTAAAGGTAGTTTGCCACGCAGCGTTTCTTTATTGGCACCAAATGCAGCCCAAGTCTTGCAATACGTCGTTCCACTTCGGCGGTTTGATTTTCATAGCCTAGCGTGACCTTATGGCCCAAATAAATATATTCACACTCTCTGCTGGCAGCCGGATATGTGTGGGAATATTGATCATAATTTTCGTCTTGCTGGTATTCATTTTGAGACCCGCTTTTAAAGACTCTGTATTCAGTCTTTCTAGCATGAAAATCATATCTTCAACACTGTCAGATATAAGAAGCAGTTCGTCTGCAAAACGCAGGTTTGACGCTCTCTCCATCAATCACCAAGCCCATTTTACTCCAGTCCAGCTGTTGAAATGCAGTGATCGTGGACAAGGGGTGATTCTCCGGCACGGGCTCTGCAAAGTGTTTGAAACGTCGGGACATAAATAATTATAAATATACGCGATTTAAACCGTTTAAAGTTGTTGAATTACTATGTGTAATAATCGCGAAGACCTAAAACAACTTATACATATACTAAATGAGTAACACGAACGTTCTTTAAATACTTTTTGGATATTATTCTTGATAAGCTTTCACATGTGGCTTCTTCAGTCTGGAAAATTGGTTATATCCTGCTCCCTCGTGAAACACTTAGTAAATCGGGATAAAAAGTCCCTATCATATCCTTGAGGTTAGTATATCTGTGCTTGAGGGCCTGTTTCCTTCTAGGCTTAGCGTGTTTATCATCTTCAGTCATATTACTATCAGGTAAGATTCTGGTCAATGGCTGCACCACCGGCAATAAATAACAAGTCCTTATTCAGGAATTTATCGTTTGTTATGTCGGTCAAATTAGTAAAAAGTCTACTCAAATGACTTCTAAATGGACTACTTAGCAAATGGTCACTTCGAAAATTTGTAAATGGTCCACTTCAGAAATAGTCCTATTTTGAAATAATCGTAGAAAGTGATTATTTTCCTTTTAGTCACACTTTAAGATACTATCTTGTACATTTATTTGGCTCAAGGTACTTATTATGAACAATGATACCCTTATTCCTTACCCCGAATTACTAAAAACACAGAAAAGAAAAAATAGTATTTTATATCTCTATGACTAAAATGTCTGAGATAGCAATAATAATAACAATTAACTGCGACCTAAAATCACGGTCAGAAGGGCAAGTTTGTCACTTTAAAGTAAGGACTGTAAAAAGGTATGCATTTCATATGAAGTGTCGATGTATCTATGTTCACCTAAAACCACTTTTTAGACCACTAATAATGTTGACCAATAGTGAAGTTGACTACTTGAGAATGCTCTGAAAAGCACCCAACAATGTGTACCGGCAGCAGTCCTTGAGAGCCAGTAAAATTAAAGGCACATGAGACTTCATAACTGTTATATGTCTCAGGGTGACGGGCGCAGTGCAATTCGTCATTTGTGACGAAATACTTATGTTATAGGTAAAGGTTTTCGATTAACATATGTTGAAACTCGAGTATGTTGCGTCAAAGTCACTTTATTTTTTTTTATCTAAGCTGCGTTTAGGTTGAAAACTTGCACAGAATTCACAGATTCTTTTTTCAACTTGATTAATTAGTTATACCTTAGTTACCGAACTGGATAAAATATTTAAATTTAGAACTTGCCAAACTCAAAAGCATGTTTTACCTTTGTGTTTGAGTTCCCAATAAAGTCACGAACTTTAGTCCAAGCGACCTTCTCTCATACAAATTACCTTGTTTTGTTTTCATTTCTAAGCCACCAGTTGTATTCATAACAAAATTGGTACCTAATGCAATTGTTCTCACTATTTATTTACCATTGTAGAAGCAGAATAATACTGTTATATTGTTGTTTTACTATTATAGCCACATACTATTCTAATATCATTGTTCGTACTTTGTTCTATGAAAAACAAGTATTCAGATTCTACTGGATGTACTAATTGTATTTACTTCACGACGTTTGTGAGAAGAATCAGTTATTTTTATAACTGATTGTCTCTAGCCTCTTCGTCAAAGATAACGATGTGTTCTGAGTCACTCGACTCATCATTAAAGATTGTTCTGGAAATACGAGTATCTATAATATGAACTACCTGAGCGTTTGGTATCAAATTTTCAATTTATTTATATATATGATTACAAGCACTATCGCGTGCTAAGCGAATATATTTTACAAATTATTGAAGTACAAAATTTTATGCCCAAGGCGGGAATCGAAGCCGCGTCCTCCGATATCACGTCGGATGCCTAAACCTCCCTCAACCATCTGGACTCAGCGTTTCTAGCCGAAATTTTGTGCTCCAATTGTATTACTTTAACCGTCTTTCTATTTATGCTCTAGCTTGTAAGACGACATGTACTTGTTATCATTGTGTAAGAATAGTAAAAAATGGCCTACCAGCATGCTGTACAGCTCAGCCCCTGCTTGTAGGTCATAGTATATACAACCCCTATACAATATTTTTTTGTTTATTTTTCAGGGCTTCATTAAGATCTACAAACAGTTCTTTCCTCAAGGGGATCCGAGCAAGTTCGCTTCGTTAGTGTTTCGAGTCTTCGACGAAAACAATGTAAGTAAACTTATGAAAATTTAGGCTATCGTAATGCGAGAACGTTTTATTTTTTAGCCTATAAATATAAATTATGTTTTATCGATCTGAAGTACAGAGCTATATATATTTTAAATAATCACGATTACAATAAATTAAGTACCCTAGCTCAAATGATTTAGGGGTGAACTCCGCGGCACCACGCTTAGGGTGGAAAGTGGAACTTGACAGTGGAAACCCTGGTGGCTCTACATGTGATCTCTGGGTGCTGTTAAATGAGTGCAAAACTATTTTATTCAGACACACTTCGGTCTTCGGCTTCAGTCTCTGTTTGTCACTACTCATTAGTCGAAACCATGTCGCCAAACGGCCTGGGCGTGTTACAGCATGATGTTTGAAGATATTACATAGGGCGAGTTGAAAAAATTGCGTTACTTAAAACGATTAAATTTAGATACCTATTCAACATAATTGTCAGTATCCTGATAGGTGTTACCAACGCTATATGACATTTTTTTTTATTTGTATATATGTACAAATTTTATAACCGTATACATATATAGAATTTGTACGTGATGATATCTGTTTTCAGAGTCTCTTATAACATTGAATACTCTTGTTTGTTTTTTTTAGATTATGATTTATGACTGAATTCGGAATAGAAAATTTTTTTTACTTTAGCGTAACAATAGAAGGGCCAAATATTGTGCATACGGCTTATGGAACAACGTAGCAACGCCACCGTTTCCCAACGGACAATCTGGTACTTACGTATTCATAGAGTGAAAAGGTAACTAAAGGATGTAGAGGTGAGCAGCGCCTTCCAGTGTTACTAGTATATGTTCCTTAACAGGTCTACCCTTACGTTATCAGCTAAAATTGTTTGTTCTCGCGTTTCTAATCTGTCCATGATATTTAAAATAAGGTATACTAGTAGGTACGAGTACATCTTTTCTTAAATAGAATATCTTCTTCCGTGGTTGTCAATAAAAAAAAATCCATATAAAAACCTTCAATTTATTATATTGATTTCAAGGCACTACTAGTAAAAAAATATAATGAATATTGTAGGAAATTGAATTAATTATTTTCAACTTTTATTTCATAGCGTCTTTCTTCATTCTGATAAAGTTACACCAAGTTTACCAGAAGATATAAAGACGCCAAACAAGTCCCATTATCTAAGTACTTATATTCACTAATATATTGTTCAAAGTTTGAAAATATTTCATTATTTAATTAAAGTAAGCTTCGTAGATATTTTACGATTTATATTTCTATATATAAGCGTATTTTGCTTTGAGTAATGACTTATTAGTTAATTAATTGTTACTTCTTAGGTTTAATATTGATCCAATAACTCTACTTTATTAAGTAGCAAATAGCTAAGTTTTTTAGGGCTCGTGTTTATTTTACAATGTGATTATGTCATCTAGTATTAAGAGTAGAGTTTACGGAGCGTTTTCCATAAGTACAAATGTTTAAATTAAAATTAACAATAGTTATTTGTTATACAAGAGTGCAAAGTTGCTTTTTAACCGCGTGTTCAACTTTGATGACCGAGCAAGCGAAGGATTCTAAAATTTAATCACGAGCGCAGCGAGTGAATCAAATTTAGAATCCTGAGCGTTAGCGAGGGAATCAAAATAGCACGAGGTGAAAAATCTTTGCACTCGAGTGCAACACGTAACTTTTCATTCCACCTCAGCGAGGAAATGACTAAATGCAAAAATTTAAAAAAGAACACCAAGAAGGTTCCGAGTCTGAGATTTTAACAAATTAAAAAAATAGTTGTATGATATATTCGGCACCATAGAGGTAAATAGGTTTAATGTTTTTTTTTAATTCACAAACTCAGTGCACACGATGGTCTAAATTCAATTTACTTTTTTTTTTTTTTTTTTTTTTTTTTTTTTTTTTATGCTTGATAGGTTAGCCTTTGACCACTATCTCACCTGATGGTAAGTGATGATGTGGTCGAAGATGTTGTTCAGGCTAACCTAGTATTACTGGCTCTCAAGGACAGCTGCCGGAACACACCGTTAGGTGCTTGGCGACAGATTTTCAACTTGAGGGTGGTAGCTAGCCAGGCGGGCATTCGCAAAGTGCCCTACCACCATGCTGTAAGTAACGACTGCCATCCTAAGACAACAACCGGGACCGACGGCTTAACGTGCCCTCCGAAGCACGGAAGCCCTCAGTAGTAATGTCACCAGCGGTCACCCATCCAACTCATGACCGCGGTGGACGTTGCTTAACTTTGCTGATCGATTCAGAATGGCTAAGCATACTTCGCTACGAACGCTTCAAAACTTTATCCTCTAGAGAATAAAAACGGCTTTTCCACTCAGATATTGAAGATTAAAAATACTCTTTCCGAGATGGTGGGATGAAGAATTAATTATTTTAAATTAATAACAATTTTAATTATTAATTAAAATTAATTATTTTAAGTTTAAAATTATACATTTTAAATACCAAGTGTTCAAATTTTGTACACAGCATAGATCTTCTTCTAAGTCGATACGCTCTTGGCAGAGCAGTCGCGGCCGTCAGGTAGTAGTGGTGGAGGGGGCAGACAGTACACGCTTCACGATGCCCCGCCATTTCTCTCTGCTTGAGGTCATCCTGGCGCACTCATACCAACAATTTTCACAACTTTGCATGTGTGTCTTTGAGTCTAATATCTATTTACAACAGTACAGACTCGCATACTTACCTTCTTTGGTCATGTCTCGAGACGTGATAATCTGTCTATAGAGCGCCTAATCGTAGATACAGGGCAAAGTGGAAAGTACCAGACCGCGCGGAAGGTCACCCACTCTATGGACCGACCAGATAAAGAAAATTGTCACCTTCACCTGCACAATAATCACCGACTTTGAACACTTAGTATTTAAAATATGACAAAACTATGTTTGTATGGTAAGCGCTCCGTGAACTCTACTCTTAAGTAGATTAACTAAGATGTATTGAGTTTAGTTATCAACGACAATATTATGATTACTCAAGATACTTGTGGAGGCTCGCATTAAAGGATGTATTTTCAGGGGTTAGATTTACATAACGAAACGTATTGTTTATGACACCTCAGAAAACATGTTTCAGTATTTCAAATCATACACTTTGGAAACACGATAACATAAAATTTTCTCTAAAAAAAAAAACCAAAGTTACATCTAAAACACGAAATAAACCCGTAACACGGCGTAAATACTTAACGGAGAGTCATCCGTATTCGACAAATAATAAAACAATATGTTTTCCATAACGTACATTACATTTGTCAAATAGGTATTTGTTTTTATTATACGAAGGAAATACTCAAATTCAAGCATGTTCCGCCCAGCATCGCGGCTATGACTACATAGCCGCGATGCTTTGTCCCCATCCGCTTTAGTAATTCTTCGGCCGTCGGACGGGGACGGATGCTGTTGGCGTGCCTTACTTACGCACACATACGCGGCGCGCCTAAAAAGCTCGGTGCGACCTTAATTTATTCATTCTTCTATACGTATATTAATTTATTATACCCATTACAGAGCGAAATCAATATTATAACATAATCTACTCAGATATACATATAATAATAATAATTTATTTAATTATTATTATCAATTAGCTATTATTAATAATAGGCAAAGAAGAGGTCAGTATGCGAATACAAATATCTCCGTACGGAATACTTTCTGCCAGCGCTTTCACCGCTTTATCTCGTTTCTTTCAGGACGGGTCCATTGAGTTTGAGGAGTTTATACGGGCCCTGTCGGTCACGTCACGAGGCAATCTGGATGAAAAATTGCATTGTAAGTACCCATCGATCATACTCGTTAAACCATCACGGAGAAGTTTAGCCTCCCGTTTGATGTTCTTTTATGCACTTTTGTAACTACTAGATCATATGGGGATAACAGGTTGAGTTCAGAAAATTCTATTTAGTTTAAGTATCATAATATTATGTTTATACCTACTTATATTATATTGGACATGGCACTCTTCATGAACACAGACTAATTTCAAAATTTAGCTAAGGCTGCAATTTCATAGTGCACAATATCTTCGGTGTGTTTTGTTTGCGGTTTTTTTAATTCCTCGATCACCCAATGTCAATTAGTAATCTATCGACACAACATGATATTCTCTTTGCACACACACACATATATATATAATTACCCAGATACCTACAACACCACAATGAAATCTGGCACACTTGAGTGTACCGGATTGATTTTTCCACTCGGTTAGTTACGAAAAGCGTAGCGCAGTAGCGCTGTACTTACTGAAACATGAACAGAAACATGTCATATACCAATAAGCAGATAATTACATAGTTATGGGACATGTTATTGTTTTCATAATCAAAAGATAACAGTAGGTTTTCTGATTTGATGTAACACAGCGCAAACTATCTGATTCTCGGATTCATTATCTCAGTTAACCATTCATAAACCATCACAGATATAAAAGTAGGTACATATTCATATTGTCATGAGCAGTGGATAAGAGGATTGGAAAGATTACTACCGCTTGTGAATTGATTAAAGTTTACAGTGTCCAGGCGTAGCACACTTAGCAACATTCCACGCGTAGCGTACTTAGAGAGTCCCTGCGCAGCACACTTTGCAACATTCCACACGTAGCGCACTTACAGAGTCCCTGCACAGCACACTTAACAACATTCCACACGTAGCGCACTTACAGAGTCCCTGCACAGCACACTTAGCAACATTCAACACGTAGCGCACTTAAAGAATCCCTGCGCAGCACACTTAGCAACATTCCACACGTAACGCACTTACAGAGTCCCTGCACAGCACACTTAACAACATTCCACATGTAGCGCACTTACAGAGTCCCTGCACAGCACACTTAACAACATTCCACACGTAGCGTACTTAGAGAGTCCCTGCGCAGCACACTTAGCAACATTCCACACGTAGCGCACTTACAGAGTCCCTGCACAGCACACTTAACAACATTCCACACGTAGCGCACTTACAGAGTCCCTGCACAGCACACTTAACAACATTCCACACGTAGCGTACTTAGAGAGTCCCTGCGCAGCACACTTAGCAACATTCCACACGTAGCGCACTTACAGAGTCCCTGCACAGCACACTTAACAACATTCCACACGTAGCGGACTTACAGAGTCCCTGCACAGCACACTTAACAACATTCCACACGTAGCGCACTTACAGAGTCCCTGCACAGCACACTTTGCAACATTCCACACGTAACGCACTTACAAAGTCCCTGCGCGGCAAACTTTGCAACATTCCACATGTAGCGCACATGCAGAGTCCCTGCACAGCTCACTTAGCAACATTCAACACGTAGCGCACTTAAAGAATCCCTGCGCAGCACACTTAGCAACATTCCACACGTAACGCACTTACAGAGTCCCTGCACAGCACACTTAACAACATTCCACATGTAGCGCACTTACAGAGTCCCTGCACAGCACACTTAACAACATTCCACACGTAGCGTACTTAGAGAGTCCCTGCGCAGCTCACTTTGCAACATTCCACACGTAGCGCACTTACAGAGTCCTTGCACAGCTCACTTAGCAACATTCCACACGTAGCGCACTTACAGAGTCCCTGCACAGCACACTTAACAACATTCCACACGTAGCGCACTTACAGAGTCCCTGCACAGCACACTTAGCAACATTCCACACGTAGCGTACTTAGAGAGTCCCTGCGCGGCACACTTTGCAACATTCCACACGTAACGCACTTACAAAGTCCCTGCGCGGCAAACTTTGCAACATTCCACATGTAGCGCACATGCAGAGTCCCTGCACAGCTCACTTAGCAACATTCAACACGTAGCGCACTTAAAGAATCCCTGCGCAGCACACTTAGCAACATTCCACACGTAACGCACTTACAGAGTCCCTGCGCGGCACACTTTGCAACATTCCACACGTAACGCACTTACAAAGTCCCTGCGCGGCAAACTTTGCAACATTCCACATGTAGCGCACATGCAGAGTCCCTGCACAGCTCACTTAGCAACATTCAACACGTAGCGCACTTAAAGAATCCCTGCGCAGCACACTTAGCAACATTCCACACGTAACGCACTTACAGAGTCCCTGCACAGCACACTTAACAACATTCCACATGTAGCGCACTTACAGAGTCCCTGCACAGCACACTTAACAACATTCCACACGTAGCGTACTTAGAGAGTCCCTGCGCAGCACACTTTGCAACATTCCACACGTAGCGCACTTACAGAGTCCCTGCACAGCACACTTAACAACATTCCACACGTAGCGCACTTACAGAGTCCCTGCACAGCACACTTAACAACATTCCACACGTAGCGTACTTAGAGAGTCCCTGCGCAGCACACTTTGCAACATTCCACACGTAACGCACTTACAAAGTCCCTGCGCGGCAAACTTTGCAACATTCCACATGTAGCGCACATGCAGAGTCCCTGCACAGCTCACTTAGCAACATTCAACACGTAGCGCACTTAAAGAATCCCTGCGCAGCACACTTAGCAACATTCCACACGTAACGCACTTACAGAGTCCCTGCACAGCACACTTAACAACATTCCACATGTAGCGCACTTACAGAGTCCCTGCACAGCACACTTAACAACATTCCACACGTAGCGTACTTAGAGAGTCCCTGCGCAGCACACTTTGCAACATTCCACACGTAGCGCACTTACAGAGTCCTTGCACAGCTCACTTAGCAACATTCCACACGTAGCGCACTTACAGAGTCCCTGCACAGCACACTTAACAACATTCCACACGTAGCGCACTTACAGAGTCCCTGCACAGCACACTTAACAACATTCCACACGTAGCGTACTTAGAGAGTCCCTGCGCAGCACACTTTGCAACATTCCACACGTAGCGCACTTACAGAGTCCTTGCACAGCTCACTTAGCAACATTCCACACGTAGCGCACTTACAGAGTCCCTGCACAGCACACTTAACAACATTCCACACGTAGCGTACTTAGAGAGTCCCTGCGCGGCACACTTTGCAACATTCCACACGTAGCGCACTTACAGAGTCCCTGCGCAGCTCACTTAGCAACATTCCACACGTAACGCACTTACAGAGTCCTTGCACAGCTCACTTAGCAACATTCCACACGTAGCGTACTTAGAGAGTCCCTGCGCGGCACACTTTGCAACATTCCACACGTAGCGCACTTACAGAGTCCTTGCACAGCTCACTTAGCAACATTCCACACGTAGCGCACTTACAGAGTCCCTGCGCAGCACACTTAGCAACATTCCACACGTAACGCACCTACAGACACCCTGCGCAGCACACTTAGCAACATTCCACACGTAGCGCACTTCAGAGTCCCTGCACACACTTTGCAACATACTTCACTCACCTTCGTTTCGCCGATGACATAGTCATAATGGTAGTGTCGCTTGAGGAACTCAGTACAATGCTCAGCGACCTCAGTAGAGTTTCCCAGCAGGTGGGTCTTAAAATTAACATGGACAAGACGAAAATTATGTCTACACTGAGAAAAATTCCATGTTTTGACATACGTAATTTTAGCCTCAACATACGTATTTCTTGTTTAAAACGTGACTAGCGTACATAAAGATGAGACAACATGACGTATAATGGCCTTGCTGTAAAGAGCATTGTACATTACAATAATGTACGAAAATCATTCGTTCATTCATTCATTCAATGATGTACTGTCATGCAAATAAGTATGTTACATCTTGACAAAGTAAGGATGTTACTTACGTAGATCCTGGTGCAGCCTACTTACGATAAGTATGTTTCCTACGTTTATTATGTTTACTATAAGGAGGTAGTCTACGTCAAACTTGCTACAGCCTATTAATGGTAAAGGTGATTCTGACGTTTAACATGCGTCAGCTTACGTACTGTAAGGAGGTTGCCTACATCAGCTTTGGTACAGCCTATTTATGGTAAAGATGTTCCCTACGTTTACCATGTATTGAACTACGTACAGTAAGGTGGTGGCCTACGTCAATATTGTTGCAGCCTACTTATGGCAAAGATGTTCCCTGCGTTAGTCATGTATCGGCCTATGTACAGTAAGGAGGTACCGTAAGTCAAATTTGATGCAGCCTACTTATAGTAAAGATGATCCCTACGTATCTCATGTATCAGCCTACTTACAGGAAGGAGGTTACGTACACCAATCTTGATGCAGCCTACTTATAGTAAGGATGTTCCTTATATTTATAATGCATCGTCCTACGTACAGTAAAGAGGTTGCGTACGTCAATCGTGGTGCAGCCCATTTACTGTAGGGATGATCCTCATATGTATCATGCATCGGCTGTATTATAGTAAGGAGGTTGCCTACGTCAATTTTGGCACAACCTACTAATAGCAAGGATTTTTTATATATTTATCATGCATTCGCCTATGTAGAGTATGGATATTACATATGTACATAAACCTGGACCATTATTACGCTTAAGATGTTATTAAGAGCACCATTTGTAGTATACAAAGGTAAACCTCTTTACTATATGAAGGTTGCTCCTGGTTTATTTATGCGCATTGGATTACAATTTGTGCACCCTACTCTACATAGATTGATGCATTCTATACGAAGAAAAGATCCAAACCATTAGTAAACTGCACTAAGGTTTACGTATACAACCTAGCTGTACAGAGGCTGATGCACGATTTAAGTAATTATTCTATATGCAGGCTGCACCTGTAATAAGACAGTAAATAAGCATATTAAATAAATAAATACATAAGGTTAATAAAAATTTATTATCATCAATTTGTGATCTATTTATTGAAAACAATATACAAAATTGTTCTGAAATAAAAATAAATATTTAGGTCCATTATCAATTATCAATTTAAATTGAAAGACAGGTGAGCGTAGCCAGCCTAAGGTGGTACATGACATTATTAAGGACGTGGTGGAAAACTGTCAAACATCAGATATCAGGCTTAAAAGACATGCGTACAACATTTCACGGAGTTTGAAAAATTTATCTTCGACATGGTCTCCATATACATTTTATTTTTCTATGCGGAATCAACAATGTATGCGAGGATCAAAGCAGTGCGGCGCACAGTTACAGTTTCAGATTCACCATCTGGAATAAATAAATATTTTACGAAATTTGTTAAATAAAAATGACACTCCCTAAAAAGTATTACCAAGAAATTAGGAAACAATAGCTTATTAATGTCAGACTACACTCGCTATAACACAATAGTTAATTGTGCTGCACTTGTAGCGTTACGTTTCCAGCTTATTTGTAGTCGTCGGGTATGTTCTAAGGGTATTTAAAGTACTTACCACTAGCACTAGTCCCTGGAGTTATAAGAAAAGCCCCTCATTATTTTTTGGATATATATGGTTGAGATCTTGTAAAATCTGCAATCAATAACAGATCATTCGAATAATTCCACTTTGAAAGTAATATGAAACATAAATATGAATTATGAAAGTAAAATATCATGTAGGTTTGAAAATTTAACATACCAAAATATACCTTGGGGTTATCGGAGAGTTGGATTGTCATAGGTAGTCGGATGTGTTCTTTATTCTCATAATATTTCCTTAGCACCAGTATCAGCAGTCTTTCTCGAGGATTTTTGTACTCAGTGTCAGGTATCAATATTATTTTTAGCCAAGTCAATTTGTCTTCTAATAAAGTAGCATCTGTAACAATTGTGTAGACTTCATTTACATAAATATATTTGTTTTCAACCGGCCTTGGGATGCCCGGATAAAATTGCACCATCCATATCTTTCTGTGGGAGTTGCAAGTGGCGACAAAAGGGAAAATATCACAACTTAGACAGCTGCCTTTTCCGAAGAACTGTCATCTTACAAACGAGCTCCCAAAGTTGCTTGCCAAGCATGGACATTATGGCAAATGAAATGAAATAAAATTATTGCAATTATAGCCCCCTTTCTTAATAGAGGGAGGCATTTGTTCAACGTTTGACTAAATCATTTATAACTAAGACTTTAAAAAAACAACAAAGTCGCTTACCTGTGAATGTTGCCGTTTAGCATTTGAATTCACTGGTTGCCGGATAGCTAGGCTGTGTCTTTGGCCTTTCTTTATACACACAAACCCACTTTGGGGCGACTGAACCCCTTTCTTCGTTTATTCAAATTTGATTGGTGATAAATTGATTTTGGAAACTTTGTAATAAAAGATTTTTTATAAATAATCACTGTTGAAAACATTTACATGCGCGCGTGACGCGATTGCCACGGTCTCGCAGAAAACTAATATTATAGCTGTTGCATTACGCTCCAGCCAGTATTGCCAGCGTGTAAATCAAAATCAGCCGAGTATTCACATAAAAATATTTTAATATTAATAAAATTAGATATTAACTTTGATACCATTGATGCATTGTTTAGACTTTTCAAAAACTATTATAATAACAATTGCTCCCCGCGGTTTTATCCATGTAGACAAAACAATCCATGTTTAGTAGTATTAGATTAAATATTTATAAAAAAAAACTGAACACTTGCTTACAGCCTCAAAAGCTCTGTTTTACAATTAGTATGGTTAGATTAGGAAATACCAAAATCATCAGGTGAGAATGTGGCTAAATGCTGTTATAAATAAAAAAATATGTAATTTTTCCTGGTCAAGAACAGTAACATTAGTAATGCTAAGTTTTAATAAAACACTTAAAAATATAAAAATATATCCAATGACGATTCCGCCTAATTTTCTTGCTAAGCCGACGTAACGTCACAAACAACACGCAATCAAACCGTTTGACGCGTGTCGCTTCTACACGAAGCATCCTCAGGAGGTCTTGACTATACGAGTGCACGATCGCACCTTCTCGACTCACGTGTTTGTGACGTCACGTCGGCTTAACAGGAAAATTAGGCGAAATCGTCACTAGTTATATTTTAATAGTTTTGTTAAAATATTAATTTAATGTTTTTTTTAATATTTTCAAAATATTTGATATTATTATATTTCCGCAAGGTAACGCCTGAATCGATTCATTAGAAATACTAAGGTTTGTAAGTAAGGACGAGAATGTATATTTGTTATATTTGTATATATATATATATATATACGCTGAAATTACTGGACCACTTTGGATGAAACTGAAATATAAATAGAAATATAGATATTTTAGGTCTTAGATAAACACAACGCAAACTTCTTACTATCATAATCATCATGACCATCATCACTTTTCATTATTGCCTACGTGAATGATACTGCGGGATGCAGTAGGTATATACCAAATATATTTTTTAAAATTACAGAAAAAAAACCTTATATCAATTTTTTATTCTATATAGTCAATAGTATACTATAAATCATCTCATCAATGTATTACTTTTTATTATTTCTGTGCTTATTGAACTATTATGATGAAAACACCACGTAACGATACCGATACAAGCAACGTTATATATATGTTGTACTTGATGTAAAAAATGAGGCACAAACTAAAAGTACAAATGCACATAATAGACATAACTAAAGAAGTACCAAATCGAAATATGGGGTTTCAGTGCAGAGTAACTAGTTTTTATTTATTTGCACGCGTATAACAATTGATTTGTTTGTATTTTATACGAACATGAGTACGAGCGCAAAATTGATTGTAAATGAAGAAATATTGAAATAAGCAATGGTCGAAAATCAGCGTTTATGAAACACTGCTTTCGTATTTTTTTATTCGGCATCTGGCAACACTAATCTTCTGTCGTAAAACAATCTTTAAAATGTCGAGGGAACAGTATATTATTGCGCCCGCAACATTTAAATAATGTACAAATGCAGTATGTCTAAAAACGTATAATGATGTTCCCTACGTTCATCACGCATAGGCCTACGCGCAGTAAGTAGGTTACTTAAATGAATTTTACGTAAATTTATTGCGCATAAATTCACGTACGGTAAATAGTTTTTCTACGTCAACCTTGAAGCTGCTCACTTGTGGTAAAGATCTTTCTTACCAAATCATGCATCAGCCTACGTACTGGAAGGAGCTTGCATAATTCGCTTACTTATATCGTGCATCGGCCTACGTACAGTAAGGAGTCTTAGCGCAGTCTACTTAAATGTAACTAATAATGTTTTCTACGTACCTACATCATGCATCAAGCTACGTACATATAGGAGATTGTCTACTTATACCTTCTTGTTGCCTACTCACAGTAGGAGTCTGTTTCCAAAATACTTACAATAAATAGACGATCTACTTATAGTCACGACGAAAAACTACTTGAAACATTATTTTTTTTAGTCAAGACGTTTGTGTCATCCTGTTAATATTGGAGTACATTTATAAAGATGCGACAGCATAATGTAATGTTCTATCTGTGACGTCATATCCATGGACTACTTCCTAGCATGTATCTGCCTATATCGGTTACGTATGTTGAGTCTTGTTGACGGACCCGACAGACGGGTACGTATTTAACGGCAATATCAGTACACAACATGTTGTAACTTAGTGACGTGTTGATACGCTTCAACATTATTTTGTATTATCCAACATTTTTACGGCTGTAGATTACGTATTTTAGATAAAACTACACATACATTGTGAAAAGACTTCGCTACATTTCATTTTTTTCTCAGTGTAATAAAGGGGTGGATGGACGCGGGTTCGAACCCTGATCTCTCTCTCCTCTCCATAAGGAGAAAAATGTGGCAGAATCTGCACGATAGCCGAATTTATTTCTTCAAATACAATGCAAAGACATGCCAGATTTAAGATGGTAAGGTAAAATACTTTAGATACCAGACAGAAGATTCGAAACAATCATACTTTCCAAACAAAAACGCGACACACAAACGAAAACTCATTTGGGTCTGGAAAACGACAACTCCCTGACAAAACTTCTAGGTTGAAAACAATACTTGTACGCTGTAGTAGGTAGAACAACATCCTAAGTAAGAATAAAATATCCTTATAACTTCTTTTGCACAAGTTCCCGGAATAACAATCCTTGGATTAGCTTTGCATAGATACAGGCTGGGCCAATGTCCAAACTGCCACAGTTCCCCAATAGCTCTAGGTCGTTTATCAAGTTGGTATTTATCTTCTCTCTCGCCCTGCTGTAATTGTACGTCAGTTACTAATATATCTATTGATTGTATTTTTGGACAAAATACAATACTTAGCTGAAAGCAACCACTGTAGATCGCGTAACAAATGGAATACTCGTAAACATTTCTTATAAGTCATTTTCGGAAAGCAGTCGTTTTGAACTTAAAACGCAGATTTTATGAAAAAAAAAAAATTTTATATAGGTTACTGGCAACATATTGATTCTCAATTTCTATTGAATCGTGTAATGTAAAATCTATATCAATCTGTGATTATTTCAAATATATTGGTTTAATTTTAATAAATCTTACTGGTCATCAGGCCAATTGTACAAAAAGGTATAAGTGGAATAATCGATTTATGCGAACTGTTATAGAGTGACAAACAATCAGGCAGCTCGCCTGATGCTAAGCGGTCACAATCGTCTATAGACCCTTGTAATGTTACTCATCGTTGCTTACTCAGGGGAGACTTTAATTTTTTTATTGGAGAGGTCCATATTCTCACTCAACGGAAAGACGTCATCCTATATGACGTCAGTCCACAACCTGTATTTTCGTGGCAGAAATGATCTACCAATCAGGAATTTTTCAGACCCCCACTGCACTCCGCGAGATATGAGCTCATAGGCGATATGGCGAGCAGTATGATGATAAAACTGAGAACAGAAATACTCAAAAAAATATCACAGTCCATTTACTACCTTGTAAAACATACTGAGTATTTGTTATCTTCGGATGAATAATACTACGGGCTTGTTCAGTGCTTGTAATGCAATGCACCGTTTCAGAGATGAGAGTGGTAGATGTGAAGCTGAACCTGCATCTTGTAAAGAAACCTTTGGCCTGAATTAAAGTAGCAATTAGCTAGATTAAGAGCACCAAACCACTTGAAGAGGACTAATTTTGTTTTCCAATTCAAATCAAAACTAAATCACTAGAAAATATTTAGATTCCTTGGTGGTCCTTCTTTGGTGGTAAGTGAAATATCCCGATCGGAAGTTAGTGTCAACGAAACTTTTTCACACTAGTTTTTGTGTACAGTATAGTCGACCCCAAAGTGTGACTTCTCCACGGAGAGAAGATCAATCTCAGACAATTTGACTCCTGAGCTCTCTTGAGCTCTTATTTTTATTGTATTAATTTGACAATTAACATTAAACAATTTTAAAGCCAAATAAGAATGTTATAAACGTATCATTGCAATGCAATCTTTGGTCGGAGTATTGGTCATTTCTTAAAACTCGCAATCCTTTTAAAGCAGCAGCAACACTGAAGGCACATGGGGCACATTGCGCATAGCTACCACCTTCAGGAATACAATCTGTCGCCAAGACAATTTTCCATAGGAGCCATTTTCAATCACGGAGCAGATAAAGTGTTACTTTATCATCAACATCAATATCAACACATAACTATACTCGTAATAATAGTAGCTTCACTTTATTATTTGGATTGATTTGATGGATTTAACTGCGACCGCATAGAAATGACAAAAATATATATGTATAATATTTTATCTAAAACTTATTTAACTTTAAGTCAGTATAACAAATAGCATTAAGGTATAACTTCTTCACTGTCTCTCAAACTACATTGCGTCGCAGGATTAGTTATCTCGTTGAATTTATGCGTCTGCATTTAACCTAATTGCTCGATGTATTTCCCAGGGGCCTTCCGTCTCTACGACGTCGACAACGATGGCTACATCACGCGGGACGAAATGTATAACATAGTCGACGCTATCTACCAGATGGTGGTAAGTACCATCTTATATTTTCATTTCAAATTTTGGTAATATCTCTATGATAGGTATGTCTCTCTATGTTGGGATGTGGGTTTGTGTGTGTGAAAGTGCCGGTGAGTATTTTGTTGAAATAGATGAATTTATCAACAGAAAATAGTATGTAACTAGTCCTATACGTTTCAAATAAGTAACTCATAAATTTTTACGGTGCAATCATAACCACATTGCGAGAGAGGTTGCCTACTCTACATCCTTAATCATCGTTAATCACTTTACAAGCAAAACAACTCTATACGGAGAATGTTTTTAAGTGTGATAAATTCATCTATATGGGGGTGTGTGTGATATTTCATTAACATATTCACTTCTACCAAAACTGCAGTCACAGGCAGAAACTGCTGAGTATTTAGTCCTTTGCGTTAATAGCTATTAAGAGGTATATCCCGCACATGACTATATTTTTTGCCTCCGTAAATTTGTAATTTTGTAATGTAATCCACAAAACATGAGTTAATGCAAAAATAGAAATATTAAAATAGGTTAAAGTTTTACGATGCTATCATAAAGGCCATCCGCTGCTAACTGCAAGTAGCCGGCAACTGACCTTGAGAATCAGTTTCTACATCTTAAACTTGCCAAACGTCACAGACTAGAATCTCAAAATATATTGTCACAATTCTTCGTACCGACTATGAGATCTCGTGACCTCATAGTCGGTACGAAGAATTGTGACAATATATTGATGTTTAAAACATTGCGAAAGAATTAAATTAAAAGGCACGCCAACAAACTGCTTTCAAAGGCTAAAAAAAAACTTTAACTGCTAACTTTCTTCCTACCAGCACAGACTATTGTGCCTCTACCAACGAAGATGCACTCAAACCGCGCATCACCGGACTCAACTTCTACAAAAAATCGGAGTTAGGACACAGTGCTCAGCCTAAAATTTATAACAGTAATTTTTTTTTTATGCTTGATAGTTTAGCCTTTGACCACTATCTCACCTGATGGTAAGTGATGATGTGGTCAGAGATGTTGTTCAACCTAACCTAGAATTACTCGCTCTTAAGGACAGCTGCCGGAACACACCGTAAGCTGCTTAGCGACAGATTTTCTACTTGAGGGTGGTAGCTAGCCAGGCGGGCATTCGCAAAATGCCCTACCACCATGCTATAATGACTGCTATCCTAAGACAACAACCGGGACCGATGGCTTAACGTGCCCTCCGAAGCACGGAAGCGCTCAGTAGTAATGTCACCAGCAGTCATCCATCCAATTCATGACCACCCATGACCATGACACACCATTACAGTATACAGAATATATATCCGTATCAATGCTGAACGCAATCGAGGAAGTTTAGCGATGGTCGGAAAGCTGGTGCTAACCTTTCACCTAGGCGAAGCACGTAGCTTGTGTTTTTTAAATGGCATTTACATATGACGGATCTTCTTTAAATGAACCGCATGTTAGACGAACACGATGTAGGACATAACAGTGAAAACTAGCCATTCGAGGTATATCGTACAAACTACATACGAACATACAAACAAATGACAGGATGGCCAAGTTCGCAGTCAGCTCAAAGAATGTCGCTTCATACCGTCAAATAAATTATTAACATATTACTCCCCCTTGTCTAGGGCCAAACGCCGCAACCTGAGGACGAAAACACTCCTCAAAAGCGCGTCGACAAGATCTTCGACCAGATGGACAAGAACCATGACGACAAACTGACACTGGAGGAGTTCCGCGAGGGCAGCAAGGCGGACCCTCGCATCGTGCAGGCACTGTCACTTGGCGGTGATTAATCGATGGTCATACTCTCGCCGGATTTCACATTTACTTAAAGAGCGAGCAATGACGACCGCCGCGTGTTATTTTTTTTTTAATCCGACTGCTTCTGTACTCTCTTCTTTTCTCTCCTCAGCTGATACTACACTGCTCTTCAGTTAATTAAAATTTCGTGAAAAATCTAATAAATGTGGAAATACGCTTCTTATTTTTATCTCCTGTGTCTCATTCGAATTAGATGTAAAGGGAGGCAAACTGTCATTATATCTACTGATTATTAATCGTTTTAAATTTTTAAGCCAACAACTCTAAGAATTCATAAATCATGAGGAGAGTTTACTAAATGATTTATGAATTCATATAACATTCATAGAGAGTTCCTTTTGATCCTTCTTTATTTGACATATTATCCTCTAAGTATGACCGTTATTCTTCTGCTACTGACGCATTGTTCACTCCGTAGAAAGGCCAATGATTTGCATTGTAATTGAAGTAGGTAAGTGTTGGTAATTCCAAATACTTATGCCATTAAATTAGCTGATGGACCTAAGTGTATAAGTATCTTATGGTTATTAAATTACGAATAATTATTAGCTGTACCTTTTTTTATGTTAATGTTATCGTTATAATTTGAAGATTCACGATTGAACGATTATAATGACGCGATATTAATGTTGTATTTAACCTGTTTACTTCATAGCTAAGTGTATTTATGTAATTTTATCTTATAAATGTTTTCATGTACCTAAATAACCGTTCGTTATAAAGTACAAGCATGTGTAGCAGTAGATTAAAAGCAAAAATAAATTGCAGAAAATTATAACTAAATGAGCTTTATGAGAATGCCAACAAAGCACGCGGCGGAAGTGTATTGTATTTTTTTGTTTAACATTTGCCAATATGATTCCGGGCAAAGAGCGAGGCTTTTTATACTTTCTTGCTTTATTCACAATATTTTCTGTATTATAATAGGTACCTACATAATTGTTGCATTAGTTATTCTTGACAATAAAATGTAATAGTAACCCCTGATATAAATGAAGTTATCAGGCATAAAATACACATACGATTTTATAACTTGTAAAGTGAGAAAATCTCCAAAAGAAATTTGCTAAAATTATAAAAACAAGCGCATTGTTTCGATATTTGATACTTTTTACTGTGCAGTTTTATTTACAAAATCATGTATGTGTTCATAAGAAATACTACAACCCTGAATTTTTTGCCTTAACTTATGGACAATTTTTTTGATGTTAATGTAAATATTATAATACATACTGTTGGATAATAATGGAATGTATATTGCCATAGATACGTAGGTATCTCGTAAGAGTTATGATATCCTCGCCATCCATTTCGTGTTGGCAAATCTATATTGTGCTCCAACTAAAGTAAATGATGAATACCGCTACTTGGACTGATGGGTCTACTTTTTAACTATGATATTAAGTCAGGATTCAGAACTGAGCTTCTGCCCAAGGACAAGATGCACCGAGCGAGAGATTGATCGAAGGCTCCTCAGCCAAAAACTTTTATTACCTTTGTTTTTATGCACAGCATTAAACGCACTTCGAATTCAGTCTCTGTTACAATATAACTATAACTATGTATGTATAATTACTAAAGCGTTATATATATTTATTTATATATAAAACAAGTAGAACCACTAAATATTTAAAATACTTACTCTTTAATATATCGTTATAAGATAGTATGTTTTACGCCAGCACTTTACAATCTACCAAAATACCTTCAAGACAGATAATTCTTAATAAACACCTGGCTGTTTTACAGTTAAAATTGACAGGTTATGTATGTATGGTTAGTTCGAATAAACCTTTTATCACTTTACTGTTATCGTTAATAAATAATAGATGTTTAAGAGTTGCGCCCCATAAGTTAAATTTGCATTTGAAGACAATATAAAAATTTTGACACACAAGTCTTGGGTTTTTACAGCCCCGTAGTTATAAAAATTCAACATTTTGTGCTGGTTGGGAAGGCCAGAAAATGAATTGAGACTTGTTCAACAAAAGTGAGTAGGTATCTCGTTCTGTTGGAGAACTTCATTATACCAGGAACGAGATATTTCTATAGAGAACTTATGAAAATTTGTAATTAAGGATAAAAGTTTGATCTATATGTTAACTTTATTTTCGATAAAGTAGACACTTGGAAAAGCAATTCGTAAGTGATATATTCGTAAATGTTTTGAATGACGTACGAGTAGGTAGGTAGTCACAGTAAAGTAGCGATACGAACATTAGGAGAAAAGCTTCTGTTCCACCAAGGATCTCGGACACTACTTGGTAGGTACCTATAGTAGGTTCAGCAAAGCGTGTTTCTTTGCTGGAGCAGCAATAGTCTTCTCCAGTGTTCGTATCCAAAGATATTGTGATGAAGTGTTGTTAATGGTAAGTGAGGTGCGAGGAGACGACACGCGTAACTATCTGAAATTCACTCGTTGAGTTCTAATGAAGAGTCAAATATTTTAATTAGAAACCTACATTATATAAATGTATTCTCTCCATGATAATTCACGTTTTAGACCGTAGTGTGACGTAGCATGTGTATATCGATAAATTTCAAATATAGCACGTTCCCACTTTCTCGCGACCGGATGCTTTAAATCCGGAAGCACCGCTGATCATGTCTTTGCCAAATCTTTCATGTTTTACTTCTCTCACTATACTAGGGGTAGATACGACGTCTCTCTCCATCCTTCTAGGCGAATTCTGAATACATATATTTTGGACGACTTTTGGATATTTCCGTTAGCAACTCTCAACGTAAATAAGTTATTTTTATGTATAAGAGTCTACTTATAATGTAAGAAATGTACTTTTAATGGCTTTGTACGACATAATTATATTTTGCTTATAAAAACTAAATCTTCTTATGATACTCGTAATGGATTTCTATATCTATATTTAAATAATAAAGTATAACTTTTCGCTATTTGTAACTTTTCAGCTATTTATCGAAGGCGTTGCACGTTTGGATTTTGAAGAATAGGTAACTTTATTGGTAGTTTTGAATCGCGAGTCAATTTGTGTCATTCGACGAAGCATTTTTCGAACGAACTAGTGTAGGGATATTGTTGCGGGCTGTGCATTTGTCTAGATTTAAGTAGCTGATGTTACAGTGTAATTAACTCATTGGAAAGTTCTCAAGACGCAAGCAACGCTTGCTTGTTGCTTAATTGTAAATTAAATATAGTTTTGCGTTGTTTTTACTTTAGCTTGACATCTGGCACGACAACTCTTGTGCCAAGATCATGAAAAGCACCACCACAAAGATTTGAAACATAAAATAAAACGTGAATAATGAAATTTTCCTCCGCTAGCCGATACAGTGTTTCATTAAATCATTATTAATATTGGGAACTTTCAGTGTCAGTTGTTTCGTTGTTAGCTTAGATATTATGGGAAAATGTTTAGCTGTATATGTTTAATAAGTACCTACTTATTACTTTATAAAATACTCTGTTTTATTTTAAGCTATCTTCACGTTTTATGGCTGTTCGGGATTTATTTGAGCCTCTTTATATGATTCTAATTTATAAAAATTGTAAGAATAATATCCAGTTTTGTTAAAATTGTCAATACAGTGGTTACAAGTTTATATTTTTATTTTCATTCTCTTATATTTTTATTTGGAAGTATAAGTACTGAAAACTTTTGCTATAAAGTAATATTTTTTTTTTCGAAAACTATACCTATGTACCTACGTAGGTGTACATGATTAATAACTATGTATTGCAGTCACAATAAAAAAATATTTATATGGTTTAATTTCAATATCTTACCTAATTTTTATCCTTAAACTCGTCTTTCACTGTATATAGTAATTATTGTTCGCCTACTTTTCTAGATACTGTATGGTAACTATGTATTTCACTTTTAATATTAATGATGATTATTAAATAAATGAAGTTGAAATTTATGAGCATTTCAATTATTTATACCCTATCCTTAAGCATTTAAAAGAGTTAACAGAAAATCATAACTGTTTGGAGTTTATTTTACGCCTACAGCGTCCTATTTGAGGTCTATACCTAATCCCTATTTCCGCAACTAGCGCTATAAATTATTAAACTATAGCTTATAACTAGTACTTGATCACTATTTCACCAGCCTGGTTAGTAATTACCTTTAATCGTTACGATACAGTAGATAAGATACGCTGTGAAAAAATATATAACTTTTACCATAAGGAAAATTGTTCTGTTTTTCACTTTGGCTGGCATTGAATTCAAGAAAGTTTTTAAATGGCTGGGTAAATAAGTGAAACAGGTGGTTGCGGGATAGGATTTTCTTGTAACCTAGGTCAAGTCACAGATTATTAAACTATGGCAGCGAACGAGGCCCACGTTATATGAAAACGCTATAAAATATATATTCAAATAAAGAATAAACAATCACTATAAGTAATGTAGCGAACATACACAATAAATATAAATTTATTTACCTTTATTGAGTATTAAAAATCAACATGTTGTAAAACCTACTTAAGGGCTCAGTCATTTAATATAGTACTAAGGTCCGACTGCTAGTGGGTATGTAATTATTACTCAAAAATAAGACAATATTTGTAACATTGCACATTGAGCGTACGCGTAATGGTAAATAAAATTTACCAGAATCAACTTTAAATATTACAAAATTACGTTAATTGTATATTTTTGGGGTTAATACAGTATATGGGTCAGGCCATGGATTTTGTCAAAAAAATTTTTTAAACAAGTCGTTAGCGTAGAATAACGCAAAAGGTTAACACAAAATAGTAAAGGGTGTGCCTTCACTATGAGCTATTTTTGAATATTTTAACTGAAAAATAAATATAATTTTGAACAGCACTAGTAGGTAAGTCACAGGATTTGCGTCATAGTTAGGTAGGTAGGAACAAATAATAATATCAAGAATTTGCTATATAATAGAGTCAATGCAAACAGATCTGAATTGCACGTATTATATTTAATATGATAATATGGATGATATGTAAATTTTAATTTAAATCAAATAAATATAAATCAAATGTAAGTCGAAAATTAAACAATATTCGTTTATGAATTCTATAGGTACTTACTCGAATGAAAACGTAACGATAGCGCGATTCAGAATTCGTTGGTACATTGTCATCTAGCGGCAGCTTTGTGTAGCATATATATATATAACTTATATATACTTACTATTATAACTCGGGCTAAGGTCCGAGTTAAGGGATTTACTGAAAATCAGAGATATGGTTGCACATTAACAGGTGTGGCCATAACTCAAACTGAGTGCTATAAGTTGTAAATTGTTTGTAAGAAGTTATGTCATTTAATTTATTGTTTTTAGCAATTAATAATAACTCTATTCTATTCTAAAATAGTTAATATATATAAGAAAGAAAAATAAAAGTATACACCTACAAATGCAAATAAGCTTATAAAAGGGCTATCAATGCTATCATACTATATAACCAGTCTGGGCACAATTACCTACTGTAACATAAAACTATTCTTTTTATGAACTTATTAATTATTTTGAATTTGGAACTCGTTTATTATTTTAAAAAGTTATTTCGATTTGGCGCCATTTCACATATTTTCAAATTACAATACGGAATGGGGTGTAATGAGATTGCACTGATCCCCTTGCACAAAGTGGGTATGGAGCCGTCATCGGTCATATTCCACACACTTCAATAGCTTGGTATCAGCCGTATATTCGTATATCGTAATATCAACATATACAAAACACTTCCTCTGTCGAAGACCATAAAAGATCGGTGCAGCAGCGTGCTGTTAGAAGTACAAAGGCCGTTAATGCTGTTAGAGCCAGAATCAGTCGAAATCCCATTGGGAAGCAAAAAATCTTATTGTGAGAAATGAAGATTCCCGGCAGCAAAATGTCTCGTATTATAAAACAAGAACTCGGTGCTTATCGACGATTTTATTATACAGTACATGCCCTAAATCAATATTTACAATTAAAGGGAGTAGATCGATAAAAAAATTCTTCTGTCGTTTTCAATCGAAGTCTTCGCCCATTACAAAAAACCAACTATTTCATCTTTGTCACTTTAAAGGATTTATTCAAAGGATCTTATATTTGGTACAAAATTATCCAACACCCAAGTTCAACGATTATTGTTGCTAAAGTAATAAAGTTGTCTCAACCGCTATACTTTTTCTTTAAAGTTCATGAACTGCACTATCATTATGATTTTTTTCAGATTTTTCAAGCCAGCAGTTAGATTTTAGAGGGGGCTCTATTGGAACTAAAATTTGCACTGTCAAGTTTATTTCATAAATGGAGCAGTAAATCGAAAAATAGTATTAGCAACATCCAAATCATTTTGAAAGAACTATTCAAGGATACCACACACGATAGGCTAGACGACAAAAAATAAATTCATCCCAGTTCACAAGTATGGGAGCTACCATAAAAAAGTGTTTTTCAAAATTTTATTTTACCGTTTTGTCGGCGTAATTGATATACATACTCACACAAAATTACAGCTTCCTAGTACTAACGGTCTCTTAGCAAAACTTCGGACAGACGAAACTATAAGGGTTCCTTGTCAGGACTACGGAACCCTAAAAAGGGTTTTTTCAAAGTCAAAGTCAAAATCATTTATTCAATTTAGGCGTCTACGACGCTCTTATGAAGGTCAATTACAAATTTTAATATTGAAATATACTACATTGTACTGCCACGTTCAGCAAACAAAAATTATAGAGCCACTGCGAGAAGAACGGGCAAGAAACTCGGGGCCATTCTTTTAAACGTTTTTTAACAATGTGTTAAGTACATACTATATAGTAAAATTATTACAATACTTAATTTACATTCCATAGGTGTTAGGCGCTAGCTTGACAGAGGCGAACCAGTCCAAGCATTTTTGTCGTTTAAGTAATCACATTTTTGTATAGAGTAAGTATACCAACCTCGAAGTTAGACCCAATTAAATTTCAGCTAAATCGTTTTAGTAGTTCTTAAGTGATAGTCCATTAAATGGAAACTGTATTTCCATGCCTGGATAGTTTTATGGTAATTGCAAATCTTGAATAGTGAACAACATTTAATGGGATTTTATGATCTTAAAATAAAAGCAGTACCTAGGTACATATCAACCAAATGAGTGAAAAAACATATTTAAAAAATGGAACCAACTTCTAACAATGAAAAGTTAGAAATAACTTGTGAATGTCGGACTAAGCTTTTTTTATGTTATTGTGACGGATCAAGCTCGAGGCCCACCTGATGATAGGTGGACTAACCTCTGTCTAACAGATGCATTTCGTCACAAGTCACGAATTGCACTGCGCCCGTCACATTGAGACATAGTTGTTGAGTCTCATATGCCTGTAATTTCACTGGCTCTCAAGGACTGCTGCCGGAACACACGGTTAGGCGCTTGGCGACAGATTTACGACTTGAATTGATTTGAAAAAGCTAATGTGAAGTCAGTGTTTTTAATCAGCATAGTTCTCACTTCAACAATTCATACTTTTCAGTCTTTAGTTTTTTTTTTATACTTTTTATTATCAGTGCTTTGCAAACAACGTCAAAAGCAAACCCCTGGTAACTGCAAACTCATCATAACAACTAACTACAAACCTTTATTCTATAACCCATACAAAATGGCTCCAATTGTAGGCCACTTTGAGATAAATAAGCTCTTCTCTTGGGTTAATTTAGGCTTGAATGATCACACGCAGTTTACTAAATAGAATGCAATAAGAATAACAGATATTAATTGAAAACTAAACTCAAAATCACAAAAACTGTACGCCGCAAAAACGTTACACTTTCTTGTTGAGAAACTTAACCATATTCGTACTTCAGGTAATGAATAGATTCAGGCGTTACTTTGCGGAAATCCATATTTAATAAAAACAAATCTTTTTAAAAGTATCGAGACTAACGTCTCGATCGTGCGCTCGGTGGTTTGTTCCCGTTGAGTCACAACAATTTGTGTAACACTGTTACCCATTGGTAATAAAATTACCGATTAGTAACACTGTTACTCAATGCCACACTTTTTTTCCCTTTAAGTGACAGTGTAACTCAATAAAACGCAGTTTTGCCCGTTAAGTAACACCTTCTTGTGTAAAATCATTGTTCAAATATATCTTGACCTAAAACAACGATTATACCCACCAATAACCGTTCCTTTGCCGTAGTACCATTAGATAGTTCCATTGACCAATGGTACCACGGCAAATTCAATGGAACTACGAAAATGCTGATTTCTATTAACCGTGGTACCATTGAATCGTTAGACTAAAAAATTCGTTGACTTTGCTTAATTCAACGGAAGCAAGATCAATAAAGAACAATTTATATGTTAATATTTTTTATTATGATTTTGATGAAAATTGGAAAAGTGACTATTAATTTATGATTTGGTTGAAAATAATCTTAAAAAATATAAACAAATAGGTTTTAGATGTGACAGCTGTCAAAGTGACAGTATATGTCAGATAGATAGGTGTTATTTGTGACAGGTGTCAAAGTGACAGTTGGTTTCGTATCTTATGTACTCAATTGCTTTTCGTTTTCATCACATCTGTCCCACGATCTCATAGAGATCTTTACTTCAGATGACAGCTGTCAAATTAAAATAAGATTTATCTCGGAAACTATTGACCCTAGACCACTAGTTTCTTTGCAAAAGTGATAGATCTGATAGAGATCTACATTTTAAATGACAGCTGTCAAATTAAAATAGGGTTTATCTCGGAAACTATTGACCCTAGACCACTAGTTTCTTTGCAAAAGTGATAGATCTGATAGAGATCTACATTTTAGATGACAGCTGTCAAATTAAAATAGGGTTTATCTCGAAAACTATTTACCCTAGACCACTAGTTCCTTTGCAAAAGTGATAGATCTGATAGAGATCTACATTTCAGATGACAGCTGTCAAATTAAAATAGGGTTTATCTCGGAAACTATTGACCCCAGACCACTAGTTTCTTCTCAGATATGATTGATCGCATAGTAATCTTCATTTCAGATGACAACTGTCAAAATAAAAATGAGAGATTAACCCTAAAAAACGAGATTATCATTCAAAATTATTATGTATAGATTCATAATAATTTTGAATGATAATCTCGAACTGTTTACGCATGTACCACTTATGCAGTTTGAGTTCATTTATAAGTAGTGTTAGTTTTAACAGCAACCGATAGGTGGCGATATTTTAAGTTAGTTTAGTGTTATATTCAACCCATAGATGGCGGTGTTCATTGCTAAAACACGCTGACGATATTCTCCGAAATGATGTACCAAATTGTGTGAAATAACAAATTGTTTATTTTTTGAGGTAACATAGTGGTTTCCTTTGTAGACACTAGACACGAACCAATCAGGAAATAATTAAGATATACATTATTATTTTAATATTTTTATGTTTGCAATAACGCATGCTCTGGGGATTACATCCCAAAATTACAAATATACGAGAGGAAAAATGTAAGTCATGTGCGGGATTTGGACCCGCATCCGCATCGGTGCAGTGAGTGTTAAAAGTAAATTTTAATTTGACAGCTGTCATCTTCTATATCGGTCTGGGACCAATAGTTTGCAAGATAAATTCAATTTTAATTTGACAGCTGTCATCTGAAATGAAGATCTTGTGAGATCTATCATATCTGTGAAGAAACTAGTGGTCTAGGGTCAATAGTTTCCGAGATAAACCCTATTTTAATTTGACAGCTGTCATCTGAAATGAAGATCTCAATGAGATCTATCATATCTGTAAAGAAACTAGTAGTCTAGGACCAATAGTTTGCAAGATAAATCCAATTTTAATTTGACAGCTGTCATCTGAAATGTAGATCTCTATCAGATCTATCACTTTTGCAAAGAAACTAGTGGTCTAGGGTCAATAGTTTCCGAGATAAATCTTATTTTAATTTGACAGCTGTCATCTGAAGTAAAGATCTCTATGAGATCGTGGGACAGATGTGATGAAAACGAAAAGCAATTGAGTACATAAAATACGAAACCAACTGTCACTTCGACGCCTGTCACAAATCACACCTATCTATCTGACATATACTGTCACTTTGACAGCTGTCACATCTAAAACCTATTTGTTTATATTTTTTAAGATTATTTTCAACCAAATCATAAATTAAACTTTTCCAATTTTCATCAAAATCATAATAAAAAATATTAAAATATAAATTGTTCTTTATTGATCTTGCTTCCGTTGAATTAAGCAAAGTCAACGGATTTTTAGTCTAACGATTCAATGGTACCACGGTTAATAGAAATCAGCATTTTCGTAGTTCCATTGAATTTGCCGTGGTACCATTGGTCAATGGAACTATCTAATGGTACCACGGCAAAAGAACGGTTATTGGTGGGTATAATCGTTGTTTTAAGTGAAGATATATTTGAACAATGATTTACACAAGAAGGTGTTACTTAACGGGCAAAACTGCGTTTTGTTGAGTTACACTGTCACTTAAAGGGAAAAAAAAGTGTGGCATTGAGTAACAGTGTTACTAATCGGTAATTTTATTACCAATGGTTAACAGTGTTACACAAAATGGTGTGACTCAACGGGAACAAACCCGCTCGGTGAGTCAAGACCTCCTGAAGATGCTTCGTTTAGAACCGAAACTAAACGGATATTCTTCCGGTTAGGCTGCGTGATGTTTGTGACGTTACGTAGATAACAGGAAAATTAGGCGGAATTGTCACTAGATATATATTTTTATACTTTTTTAAGTGTTTTATTTAATGTTTTCTTAAGATACTTTTAAAAATATTTGTTATGATATTCGTACTTCACAAAATAGTATCTTTTAATCTGTTAACTTACCTTTAAGCGCTTTTGTAGAATAGATTAGAGACAAAATTTAATATAGAATAAAAATAATTTGATACAATGACACTAGAAGTAAAGTAAATTTAGGTAAAATTAAATACATCTCAGCGCGGTCACATCCGAGCCAACTGAGATCACAGACAAAGTCAAAATAGCGAAGGTGAATGTGCTTGTAAAGCCGTGTTTCACTAAGAGGCCTTTTTGTTTCCTAACCATATTCAGGTGCCAACACCTCACACATTTATTTAATTGGTCCTTTCACCCAAAGTTTTCTCATGAACGGATTATCGATGTATGATTGATGGTACCGATATAAAAATTTGTACACATCGCTAGCTTGAAACAAAACTGTACATACTGCTACTGCTGCAAACCTATTACATTTATGGATATAAATACGATTTCAGTTTTAGCAAATAAAGATGTTTTTAGGATTTTTTTCCTTAAATAAATGTTAAATTATTACATTATCAGTATTGCAGTATCAGTATAACAATTTCTCACAAACCTTTACATAATTTTTTAGAACATTTATCTGTGGACTCTTTTATACCATTTATCTCGGAGCTAATTGTTTATAAGGAACTAAAACACGCATTACTATTCGGATCAACTGTATTTTACTATACTGTATCAGATGTATTGTCCACTGCTGAACACAGCCTCCTCATTAGGGAGGTTTGCCATAACCCCCACGCTTGGCAGGCGTCTTGGCGATTGCAGTATAAAAAAGCAGCTCCTCAGAAAGCACTACTACCCACTTTCCGGATTTTAAGCCTTAGTCGCCTCTTACGATACCCACGTGCAGAGATGGGAGTGCCCCCACTCCCATAGGCTATATCTAGTCATTGACAAATAAAAGAAAGCTTTTATTAATTACATTCAAAATTTTAATCAGTATAAGATGCCACATGTGTCGGCTGGATTACAATAAATTGGTAATATAAGGTACACCAATGACTACACACTTATTACCTAACAAAATATTGTTGCCTGTTGAGGATTACACATTTTGTTTCTACTCATATATAGTTATAAAAATATTGAGTGCCGATTAATAAAATACACGGATACCTCAGCATAGAGAACAAACCAGAAGAGTTGAACTACCACAGGACCAAGGTAAACAAAACTATTCACAAAGTGGGTTTGATGTACGGACGGTAATATTAGTCACTCGGTGTACTTAGAACAAGAAAAAACGATGCATTAAATGCGGCCTCCCCTCTCCTTTTGAATCACCAAAGAAACTTAAATGTGAATAATTTCTCGCCTTATCTTTCTGGAGGTCACCTGTTCTCCATATGATGTCAGCTTTTCACCAGCTTCAAAGTGCTTCTCGGACAAAAAAGAGAATCACATTCTTGTTTGGTCTCAATGGACGGAGACTACTACATTGAAATGAAGTTTATTGAACATATTCAATTATAGCATTGTCAATACGGGTTGGGAACGATAACCCAAGTGAGAATACTTGTAAATGTAGATTCGTTCATGTGCTGGCCTGAAATATCGGCAAGACCTAGACTTCTAACTGCCTGAATGGAGCATTAAGCGCTTACAGGTGCTAAATAGTTTTAATTGAAGAGATTTTTAACAAAATTATTTAGTTTGTAGAAGTAAGAAATTAATATGTTAATGTGATTACATTATCTAAGGCTAAGGAAAGTCTGAAAGACGTTTCCTTAACATTTTCTCGATAGGATAAAATTGCAAAGTTGACTCGCGCTTGTATCGTGAATATCTTAATTATTTACGTATAAATGTGTATGAAAATATATTAATAAAATGGCAAAACGTTATCAAAAGGGACAAGAAAAGTTACATTTTCGATTTACGTTACTAGTTTTGTGTTATTAAGCTTACTTTAGGATTTCACCTAAACTGATCGCGTTTTCATTATCACTGATATCATTCACACTGACGCCGCCCGATAGTGACAAAATTTCAGCATTTGACAGTTTCTTAAGAGGAACATTGAAGTACTTGGCGAGTTATTTTTATAGCCTTGAAGCATTTTTAAGTATAATTGTAAGTATTTGATCACATAATACACGAGATTCTAAGAATATTTGTTACGATTCTTATATTTTTTTTATACTCAATAAATTGATTGCTACAGACTTTTTTTTGCTTTTCAAGCTAATTTGATCATTATTATTTTTAAATTAAGAATTTTACTTGTGTCGTCTCCGCCAAAGACGTGAGTTTACACATTTATTGCCATATCCAATGTAGTATCTTTCAGGTTTGTATTTTTAAATGCATTGCACTTCTGTTTAATGACCCCAATCAATGTAGGTCTCGCACGTGACAGCTATGAAACTGACATTTTATATTAAAAATGTACTTTTTACTCAATCAAAGCACTATATTATTTTCTTTTGCTACCAAGACAACTAGACTAGAAATTCAAATAAATTATTTTTAAAGGGGTCTCCAAAACATGAGACTGAACAGAAGGTTGCCGAAAAAGCCTTTTTCGCCCTCTGGGGGAGTCGTGATCCTTAGATCATTGAGAAAAGTACGAAAATAGATTATACAAGTTTTCTGGTTCATTCCCTATTCTGAGACGATATCTAAAGCAACATAGTCTTACATTCTAATAAGCATCACATGCAATTTAATTGAAAATAATTAAAAATAAAAATTAAGCATATTATCTTCAAAAATTAGTACCGACGTCATAGTCGGTACCTACGTCGAACATACGCTAGTTCACGCATAATATCACACACACTTTATCAATAGTCGTTGACATATGTATTACACAAATATATTAGTATATTTACATTAAATTAACATTCACAATTTTGAAATACAAATAAATTAAGCGTAATTATAGTATTAATATACGTTTACTAATATAATATTACACCTAAATATAACCAAATAAGGATGTGTATAAAGTCAGTTTAATAGCTTTTTAACGCATATTCTTCGTTAAATTACTATTGGACTAGCATAAAAATAAAACGTGCTTTTTAGAGTTCCCGTAACAGCATCGAAATGTACTCGTATGACTTGAAGTCTCTTTTTAGGTAAATAGTGATCAGATCCATCAAAAAGTCCCTTTGTATTATTGTTATGTTATCCTACAGCTGTATAGTATAAATAGCTGAAGGTATGATTGAGGCGTTCTGCTGGTTGACAATTACTCGGAACTTAGAAAAGGACCAATGAGGTTCGGCCTACCACACCGAGGGCTCCCGTACGAAAATCCAATATAACCTTTGTATGTACCTTCATTTCACCGTAAGAAATGTTACTGCTTGTCAGTTATCAAAAATAAAGTATAACATTTTCGTAGTTTGTCCGCACATATTCATTCTTACTAATATTTATTTTAAATGATATATCGGATTTTTTAATTTTATTCAGGATCCTTAGCGAGTTTCTGACTTTTTGTAGCCATATTTTAGATCTTAGTTTTTTAGTTTGTATATTTTTACGATAAAAACAATCAAAAGTAAAAATTCGTTGATAACACATACAAATTCTGTAAAATTTTCAGATAGCTTGCTACTTCTGTAGGAAAGACACAGCCTCTGCAAGGTAAGACGGACGGACAGAAGCCGCAGGCTTTGTAGTATGATACCGTTCCTTATAACGAAACCCTAAAAATGAATATCTTTCTACTGAAATTAGTATGTAATAGAATTTAAAAAACTTTCAAGACTAATTAATGAGACCGTGATGATGAATCATGATGAAAGTAATGATTGAAGACTTTAGCAGTCCTAATTCGTCGCACAGTTGACCACAAGCGACTGCCAATGGGACAGCACTTTGTCTGCCGCAAGTCTACTGGAGCTCAAGAAAGACACTTCTATTTAGAGACATTATAAGTACTCTCGATATATGATTACACGAAATACAACGACTAATTGACAGTTCCACAAGGTACTAGATTGATTTTAATAAGTACTCACACCGCCGTGGGTTTAAAAAAAACTTTCAAGTTTTGTCGTTTGATACCAAAAGCATAATAAAGTTCTAGAAACATACTCGAAAAGCAAAAGTATATTTCTCTAATTTAAGAAGAAAGCTTAATACGTATAGTATCTAATAGTCTTAGGTTTTCGCGATCTCTACACATAGTAATTAAACTTTAAAAGATTTAATCGCGTATAATTGTCGAGATAAAATTGTGTCAAATATACGTGATTTAGGCAATTCAAAGTTGCTTAATCACGATGTAGAATAAGTACTAGTATCAACCAGAATATGATATTTTTATAGATTAGTGATAATACAAAAATAGTAGAGATATTTCAGTTTTAAAATACATGCCCCCCACAACTAAACGTAATTATTTAAGTGCGTGCAACTATTTTACCTTTAGCTCAATGTGTGTACTGTATATTTAATGTGAAGTTGGACACGGTCGCGCTTATCGCACACACACCACGATGACTGAAGAACCAATGATAGCCATGTATAATGTAGCTATCTATACACTATTTTGCATGTAGGGGTAGGGAGATTAGAGGGGCGTTCATTTTAATACTGAAAGAATTCTACATCGACATGGGCACCTAAATTCTGATGGGCAGGGCGATGAAGATGAAGATTTCATAGTCTTCATCTTCATCACCCTGCCCGTTCCCACGCTAAGTTGGCGTCGGAAAAACATGAAGGACTATGTTAAAATGTGTTGTACATTTTTGGTTATCATCTTTGTATGTTTATTTGAGAGATGAACTACGGTGAGACGTCTTAAAACATTAATAAAATAATAAAGAAATACTTTTCCAAAATTGTGCTCAATAGACTTCTCGCGTGAGTTGGCACTACGGTTACATCAAACCGTTGTACCTGGCTAAGTTTACTCGTTACTACGCATCTACAAATACTAATAAATACATCAAAACATATAGATATTTATATCACACTCATGGTAAATTTCTCCGAGCAATATAAAACGCCCTGCTTTTCATACATAAAATGGCCAAAGACGAATTTTACTTAACTATGTTAGTATAATGGGTATTCATATCACACTCAATTTTATTTTTTTCTTAGCATTATAGTATGCCCTACTTCTTAAAGATAAAAGTACGTATAATAAATAGCGGTAGAATCTACGTGTATACTTCAGTATAAGTATAGTCCTTGAATAAATTCACAAAACTATAAATTAAAAAGAATTATTTAATTCATTATGACAATGGTCCGTATCCAATAAACCGCTACAATATTTTATTTTATATAGCTGATGAGTAAAACCTTTGACCACTATCTCACCTGATGGTAAGCGATGATGTAGTCGAAGATGTAGTTCAGGCTCATCTAGACTTACTGGCTGCTGAACAACACCGTTAGGTACTCGGCGACATACCACCCTCAAGTAAGAAATTACTTGAGGGTGGTAGCTAGCCAGGCGAGCTAGGCATCATGCGATTACCATCGTAAGACTACATGCGGTACCGACGGCTTAACGTGCCCTCCGATGCACTGAAGCGCTCAGTAGTAATGCCACTAACGGTCACTAGAGGTGGTGATCCGAAATTATTTTTGACATTTGTTACCCGCGGTCAAGCCCAAAGTTAGGGTTATGTGACTACCCGGTATGTATGTCCGTTCCTATGTTCGCTTGTAAGTACTCAATAGCCCAAACTATTTTTGATAAATTATCCGTCCTTAGATTCCTTTTGAAGACGCGAATATCACTGGGTACATAAAATACTTAAAATTTTAAATCATTATCAGCCGGAAGACGTCCACTGTTGAACAAAGCCTCTCCCACAGAACACTACAAAGAACGGCTAATAACCGCTTGTAACCATTGACTACCCCTGACTTTTACGATGTGTAAAATTATCAGTGTTTCTCTACTATGTCATATATGTATTTTACATATAAACCTTCCTCTTGAATCGCTTTATCTATTAAAAACCGACATCAAGATCCGTTGCGTAGTTTTAAAGATCTATAATACATAGATACAGACAGCGGGAAGCGACATTGTTTTATACTATGTAGTGATAGTGTTAGTGACAAGTACGTTTCAATGCCAAAGAATATATGTAACGAATAATTTATAAAATATGGACCAGCATCATACAAAAAGAAACATTGAAAACTTCAATCAAACATAAAAAATATGTCAATTGATTTAAAAATGCCCACAACACAATTGATCAAAAAATAAGCAATAAAACAACATAAATAATTAAAAAAACAAACAAGATTAGGGGCCTGTTTCAGAATGTTCGAGTAAGTTCCGGTTTCTTTCCGTTTCACAGTCATCGATTTAGCCTATCCATCGGTTAAAGCTTGATACGCGCTGCACGTCATTGTTATTTTTATCATTCAGTTATTTTATGTGTTGCATAGCAACCCGAAACTTTATTGGGACATTCTGAAACGGGCCCTAAGTCAAATAAATAGATGGCATAGACTTTGAAGTTTGTTATGAGATAAGGAACGAGTTAGGCGGGACATTGCCGAAGGTAATCTGAGTCGAAATACACAACGGTGACCGTGATATCGTCGCGGAACATGCGACATACGTCCGGCGAGAGACTGAGCAAGTGAGCCAGCCTAGAGTGATCCACGCCGTATTCAGTCCCCCCAATGGCGTGCCGGATCAAATGCGTCGCCGCATTCCTGTCCTTAGGCTTACTCTTCAAACTCTCTTTCCTGTGCATAAGCAGCTCGTCAATGTCCCCCAGCTGTATATTCTTCCTTGGCAGCTTCAGAGGATTAAAAAATACCTTCCCTTTCATGTGCTCCCCGACTAGTTTGACGGCTTGCAACGGTGTTATCATGTCCCAAAGACCGTCAGAAGCTATTACTAGAAATTTGTCTTTAGGGGTCAACCGATGGTGATACACGTCAGGTTTCGCGCTCAGGTATGGTGGAGTGTGGTAGTTAGCCGGAATGGCTTTAGGGCCGACTATAGGGACCGCGACATCAGTGAGGGTTTGGGAAGACCATTTGTATCGGTAGTCACCGAGACTGCGCAGCGGCGCCAGTTCTCCGAGCAGCCGGTCCCTCCTAATGACAGTCTTCCTTTCGTTATCGGGATGCTCGTTCCAAATCCTTTTCAATTCGTCGTAGTTCTCCGAATTGTGCTCTTTGGTTATTTTCTTAGCGAGCCACTCGTCGCCCTCGAGCATGGTGCCGACGACTGCGTTACAGTCACCGACGTTAGCGACGTACAAGTCGGGCCCCTCCACGTGGCACACACAAGCCACGGCTCCAGACAAAGCCACAGATAAAGTCTTTGGATTAACCTCACCTTTTTCCTTGTACGGGTCTATCACTTCCTTAGACAGATCGCTGTCAAGCGTCAGTATGGCTGTTTCGAGACACGAGCTCATGTTCACTCCTTCCCTAGGTTGGTCTGCAAGGTTACGCAGATATTGTTTGAAACTGCGCTGGTACTGATGCTTTAGTTCCTCCACAATTTCTACCTGGAAGGGAATTAGATTGTTGTAAGTGACTTGACCATGCACGAATGGCCATTATAATTTAGGAACAAATTAACAACTGCCTTTTATAATAGATGGTAAAAAAGAATAACATAGAATGCGAACTAGTTCACACGTACGCAGCTTCCGGAACACATCACTATGTAATATATGAAGAACACGGGTGTTTGAGCGTGAACTTACTATGAGTCGATATCGCTATCGACAATGTTTCGGCTTCTACCGGAAGCCTTCCTCAGGATTTTGAGTGTGGTACGTCCGCCGCGTGAAGTCAAGTGAAGTGCGTGAAGTCACTGTGTGAAGCGTGACGCGACCGCTAGAAGCCGAAACATTGTCGATATCGATATCGACTCATAGTAAGTTCACGCTCAAACACCCGTGTTGTTCATATATTAGATATAAATATGAGCGTAAGTTTTTATAATATGACACCACTATGTGCTTGAGATAGATTTTCTACTTGAAGTAAAGTGACCTACCACTGTTCGGTGCCCGAACTCTCAAGCCCGCGGCAGGAATAGAACCATAGACCATTAGCGCGACAGGTACGTGAAACATGTATCCTACAATCTGCCAAGTCCATACATCTTGGCATTGGGCCACTGCACTGATCGGCCGGATGGTGCACTGCTGAACACAGCCTCCACCATAAAGGGGGAGTTTGCCATAATCCCCACGCTTGGCAGGCGTCTTGGGGATCGCAATATAAGATACACACATCAAAAGTGCCTAGGGATCAAGTACGTTTTCGAGTAAATCAAGTAAGTTTTAAACAGATCTCATTTGGATCAGGGGCAACATCAATGCTCAGATTTATGCGGAGAGTATTGTTTCAGAAGTGATCATCCCTTTGCCGTTTGGGTAATTCGTTTCGTCTAATGCACGATAATGCATGTCTGCACACGGCTAGAGTCGTAACTCGACTCTTGCCGATGTTCGCACCAACGTACTGCCGTGGCCTGCTCAATCGCCAGACCTCAACCCCATTGAACATGCATGGGATATGCTACAAAGAAGAGCTCTGCCAAGTATGGATGCCGTGCATACCCCACAACAGCATTTTACTTGTTACAAAGAACGTGGGCGGCTATTCCTCATAATGATTTTGAAAAACTGATTTTAAGCATGCCAAATCGCTGTGCTTGTGTGATTAGTGTAAATGATAAAAACACAGATGATTTATTAATATTATTTTGTAATAAAAATAGCAAAAATCTTATTTCTTTTCGTTTTTCTGCCAAACAATTCAGTTATTGTACAAAATATACATGATCCCTAGACACTTTTGATGTGTGTAGTTCCTCAGAAGGCGTTGCTGCCCACCATCGCCTCTTACGACACCCATGAGAAAAAATGGGGGTTGTCATTCTATCCCGGCACCCAACGGGCATTGGGGCTACCTTGATTCAAATAGGACGGAGGCCGTTAAATATAATATACCTACCTATACCGTCCGACTGTACTTTCGTAATTTAATGAAAATATAATAAGAGAAAAGTTACAGGAGCTCGCGCTGTTATGGTTCTGACACTTTTTGACAAATTACCAGTAAAAATATTGTTGGTAGTCATACAGAATCGTGTATCTACATAATGTACCCGCGGGCGACACATTGACACTATATTTCAAAGCTCGTAAAAAAAATCCCTATAAAATCGTTTAATATGGGATTTCCTTTTTTAAATTTCTTGATATAAATAATAAAAAAGGAAAAATGAAAGCTTATGTATTAGGCTCAAGATTATTAGGCGTGTAAAATATCAGCGAGTTTGAATACTTGTTTTTTCAATAGTATATAACGAAACTACGTTTGTATTGTAAACGCTTTGAAGAAGATTCCGTTAAGAGTCGCTCTCGCTTTTTAAGTGCGTATTTTAACCTAATTTATATATTTATTTACAGTTGGGACTATTCTCGATTATATTAAATGGTGCATGTTTAGTTATCAGGAAAATAATATTGATTTTAGTAAAAAAAAATGTAATGATTCTACAAAAAAGGAACAAAAATTAACAACCTCAGGGTTTAAGAATTAAATCACAAATTTAATCCAAATACTTGAGTGTTTGCTTATAAACTCCAATCAGTCTATAAACAGTAATTAAAACAATAATACTAGATAAATAGTAAATGCAAAGCTGCAATGTTGTTATTTGGCGCGAGAGCATGTATTGAAACCTGAGGCAGCGAAGGATTGGATTGAACCACGACCAAAGCGACTGTTTCTAAATATCTACAGGATGCTGAGTGTACCATAAGTTTAAAACCTAGGCGACGCAAAATAACTTTACTGCCGAGCGAAACACACAACTTTTCACCTCAATACAGCGAGGGAAATGCTAGGAGTAAGAAAAACAACTTAAATTTTGTAGTGAATTTGGTATAACAGATAATTCAAAGTAAAATTACTAAAATTGGTGTAAATTAAAAAAAAACATTCTATTTCACTTTTCTAGAGGATCAAAAGCCTTTTCAATGCTAGCGAATAAAAAGAACTTTTCCACGTCGATTTCGAATGATCAACAACACCTTTCCGAGCTTGTGAGGTAAAAAATACATTAGTCGCATACGTCACATAAGTTTTGCGAGTGCATCATCTTCTCATAACAGAAAATCTGAAGTACGGCACGGTACCAATTGTCTAGCGAAAGGGCAGACTGACAACTGAGTTACCTGATAACGGTTATGAACGCGATGTCTAAAACGCAAAATACCTACACGCTATAATTAAACGACAAACAAATACCAGCAGCGCAAGTACCGAACTTACCGATCGCAAAATTTGACGTTACAATCGTCTAAATTCGATAAAACGGGTTATATCGATGTTTGCAAACACCTTTTTATCGAATTTAGACGATTGTAACGTCAAATTTAGCGATCGGTAAGTTCGGTACTTGCGCTGCTGAGTCACAAACAAATCACAACAGTAAGTTTACTGCGCGGAAGACTCTGCGGCGAAGGTTATCTTTCTAGGTTAAGGACCGCTCGTTGAAGGCCTTATACACATTCTTATTTTATAATTTTATTAAATGACAATATTGTATTAATTGATGTTGCCTTGGGAACTGAGATAAACTTGTTGTTGTGTACAAACATTAACAAAAACAACACGATTGCTTGGCTTTATCGGGTAATATTATATTGTTATTGGACGCATAGTTATATATTAGTTTGGAGTATAGTTTTAGAAGGGCTGCTAGTATATCTATGTTTCGTAGGACTAACCAGTTCGCAAGGCGCCACAAGTTAATTGTAAGCGTTCAATAACTCATTACATAACCCATGTAAAGTATCGCGTCTCTCTTTCAGTAGATATTTACATGACATTGGCCGGTACGTAATCGGTATCATAAAGATGTAGATAAAATCCATGTTTTGACTACGCGTGAAAATCGCCGGCTTGTTAGACCTCGAGGAATATTAACAACACTGATCAGTGGCTGTATTAATTAACCAGACAATGATTAAGAAAACTCCAATCCATCCATAAAATCCCTACGATTGGCAGGAGTTTTTGCGGATCGCAGTATGTATGATTCAGGCATTTCTTCAGAGAACACCTTCGGGTATGTTTCCCTTCGCCTCTTACGACTCCACAAGTAGATAAGGGGTAATTTAATTTGCGGGCAAATTTAATTTGAATTTATTATTTTACCGTATTGATTGATCCTTAATCTACATATTTATTGAGGTATATGATAGTCCAGAGGTTATAGCTATGGACTGCGGTGTCGCAGGTTTGTGGTTCGATAGAAAATCTGTCGCGAAGCACCTAACAGTCTGTTCCGGCAGCAGTCATTGAGAGCCAGTAAAATTACAGGCACATGAGACTCAACAACTGTATGTCTCAAGGTGATGGGCGCAGTGCAGTTCGTCGACACGAACGGCATCTGTTATAAGCAGAGGTTATCGCTTAACACCAGGTGGAAATTGTACTTGTTCAGCCCTAATAACATAACAAATGAATACATCAAACATCCCCTTTTTTTATTCATATGAAGAAAATCTGACGCCGAGGCCGCAATTTAATGGTATTACGGCAGCTGTCCTTGAAAGCTAGTTGGAATATAGGTTCAGCCACTCAGCTGCGGCCATCACCATCGGCTACCACTGCTTTCGTACTTGACATGACTTATTCTACATGTTTTTAAACTTTTCTATATTATATATTCGAAATGACCACGAAAATGCTACGGTCTACTGAGATGGAAGGCCCATACAGAAACAATTATAAAAAGATTAAATAGTTTGGTTTACGCACCATATCGCCTCTCCAAGTTAATCGTGACACTGCATTAACAGCGTTTAAAGGGAGTGTGGCTTCCTTGTTAAGATATGGTGTTATATTTTGGGGAAATTGTTCCAACAAAGAAAATGTATTTATAGCACAGAAAAGATGCGTTAGAGCGATAACACACTTGAAATCTACTGACAGTTGTAAACCTTACTTTAAAGAGTGCAAGATCTTAACACTACCAGGGCTGTATATTTATGAGATTGTTGTTTTCGTAAAAAACAATCTGCATTATTTTGAGACGTGTGAGACGTTGGGTGATGTATGTAATTTTAACATTAGACATAAATCAAGACTGTGCAACTTACCATCTCGTACGGCTTTACTAAATAAAAGTGTATATTACAGAAAGCATTAAAAATTGTAATCCATCTCCTTTAATTTAAAAGTTAAGAGCATCCTTATGGAGAAACGTTATTTCAATATAATTGTTTATCTACATGACAAGGAAATCTATGATGTATAACTTGAAAATTTTACTTATAATATTATTTGCAATGTTTCGTTGACATTTATTTATTCACTGACATTTCTTTCTATTTTTAACCGACTTCCAAAAAAGGAGGAGGTTCTCAGTTGGCTTTTTTTTTTTTTTTTATGTTTGTTACCTCAGATCTCTTGACTGGGTGAACCGATTTTGAAAATTATTTTTTTGTTTGAAAGCTGATGCTTGTCGTTTGGTCCCATTTTAAATTTCATCAAAATCGGTCAAGCCGTTTTTGAGTTACACTAAAAAGATTGAAAAAAAAATTTTAACAAAAAATAGAACCGACTTCAACACCCAAAAGTGTGAAATAACTTGTCGAAGTCGGTACCATGCCCACAATATTGTGATAATAGGTACTTTTGAACAATCATGGTTCGGATTGAACCATGATTGTTTCTATTTTATATTGCTGGTTTAATGAATTTTATTTCTTATAACATGACTTATTTCTAGACCTATGTTTTAATTTTTAAATTTTGTGTTATGTATCATTTGCATGCTAATTATGGCAAGGATGTATATGACACTTTTTATAAATCTTACAACATGTATTGTAGTGCAAATAAAATCTTTGGCTTTGACTTTAATGGAGAATATATTGTTTATTTTTGTTATTATGGTGTTGTCAATAAAGTGTTATCTATCTATCTATATTGAAAAATGTCGATGCAACTTAATCAAAACGTCGAGGTTACTCAAAATTCTATTTTGATATTGTTTGCGCGAAAAAACCCGTTTATGGAAAAATGTCTTCTTTGAAAATGACTTACTCTGTCGTTATAAGTTTCGATGAGGTTATCGTCAGATCCCTCGCTGATGCATTTATTGAGCAAGTCGGGGGGTAGCAGTGCAGCCGCTATGTAATTGAGCAACCTTTTGGAGATCACCTGCGCACACGCTGGTCCGCCATGTCCATCGAACACACCTAACAAAAGACCTGGAACATAAACGAATAAACCTTTACTTTTTGTTACTTTGCCTTATATTTGGAGTTCATAGTAGAAAATGGAACATCATTACTATGCCTCCCCTATCCATCCGTCCGTCAGTCCTCTAAAGCTAAAGCACTACATCTTTGGAACCGTAATAGGTAGTTGAATTCAATGTTAATATAGTTCAGCGGATTATCATTATTGGCGACCCAATTTCACTTTTTGATCATCTTTTACAACTGGCAGTTTCACAAGTATATTAATTTAAATTTTAGAAAGTGATTTGTTTAAATGTCAGTTTGTTTTTATATTTTGTTATTATATTTCCGTGGTGTGGTTCAGCCACAGTTCAGTTTAATGCTATTAGCAACAAGAGATGATACACTGGGCTCCGACTGATACTTGTTTACGATGAGAACCCATCTGCGCACTCAGCCCTCAAAACAATGGACTTCCTGAACAGCGCAACGTGGCAACTTTTGTGTTACCCTCTCCATACCCTAATTTGGCACCAAGTGATTTCTTTTTATGGCGCAATAAAAATCTAATCAGTTACATATCATTTTTCTATTCAAACAGGAGGCGTAAATGTATTGAAAATCGGTTGCTGTCGGAAAGTTCTTCCAAATTATAAAAACAGACATTGTTTTTAATTGTATTACAATCCACACATTGTAAAATAACGATTTTAATATTTTATTTTGTATATACACGTATTTATCATACCTGGGGTCATTTTGCAGACTGCTTCGCTTCTGGTGTCTTCAATGGGTTCATTAGATGCTAGCTGGTTGGAATCGTAAGATTTTACAGACCCTGTGGTGAAATCTTTTTGGAACTCATTTTTGCGCAGGATCACTGTTACCTGAAAATAATGAAACAATGTTTTTTACGTCAGCCTATTGTGAATATGTTCCTTGAAAGTTTTCAGGAATTTGACAACAGGGTCTCGACTTCAGACACAAGTTTGTTCCGAACATAGTCAAGGTTTCCCAAAAAAAATTTCACGGACGGTATACAAGTCAAATAAATGCAAGTGACTAAAGTTTGTGAATACGAGGAAATTCATGACATTTGTCAGTGCTATCATAGAGTACCATCATTTGAATAGGCATTTTATGTATACATCTTTATACTTAGAAATTCTTCAGGTTAGGCATTCCTATTTGTGTAAATTTTTCTAAATGGCCTTTTCTAATTTTGGTTATTTTTCTAGTTGGACGTTCCTATACTTAAGACGTTTTTCCGATTGGGCGTTTATATATTTGTACATTTTTCTTTTTTGATATTAGTCGTGCAAATCATTTAAGCTGTGATGCCAGGCTCTCTATATGGAAGGCAGTAAAGAAAGACTCAGAATAAGCTTCTGCCACGCTGGAGCCAAGAGCCGCGTCCGATTATCACCTGGACTAGCTTGCCTGCTGAATGGGAGCAGCTTTAAAACAACCTTGAAGTTAAAAACGTACAACGCCATGCCAGTGAAGGTTGTCATGGGAACCTGTTTTTCAGTCGTTTGGTACGACTGAAAAACAGGACGGTCGTACTAATCGAGTGGACGGACAGGACACCTTTTGCTGAAGCATGTTCGTTGCTCTCAAGTATTTCAGAAAATGCCGATAGAGAGCCCGAGTGATAAGCGTAGACGCAATGGTAATAGAACACCGAAAGGAAGAAGTCGCGGACCATCTTGGTTGCATTAAAGCCTCAGAACACCATGAGGTAGTTGTGTATGAAGACAGAGGAGAAAATCTTAGTTACCTCAAAAAATCCATACACAACAATGCAACTGATTGTTGGGGACATCCGATCCCGAGTTCAGTTACCAAAAGTGGTTCAGAAAGGCTCCAAGAAAGAACAGAGGCAGAAAGAAGCCAGGAGTGTAGCCCAAAAAAGAGTAGTGGCCGTGTCGCCGCATTCCTGACAGCTTTCGGTACAGCAGTGGGAAGCTTATTCCGACACCCATCCCAACCCCGAAACCCAATGCCCACAAAACCACCACCCCGTGGCAAAGCACCATCAAAAGCTACCCGGACGAGAGCCGACATGGGACAGGTCAGTCTGCCCCGATATATCCCGGCACAGGAAACAACAAGCCATGCAGCAAATGCCTTCCTAGAGTTTTTAGCCATTATAAGGGCGACCAGAGAGGTCAACCACAGAAACTGCGAAAACATCTTGCAGTCCTTCAGGCTTAAAAATGAAAACCTTTTAAAGGTGAGACTCGAAGAGGCAGAAGCCGCTATATACAACAACGACACATCCCAGGTCATCAAGGGGAAAATGTTAGGTCAGTATATGGCAGCATACAATGCAACAGGCGGATTTGTGTCCCTGGACGAGGGAGAAACGGAGCGCTTAGGTAGGCCTAAATACGTGACACCACAAAATGACCCGATTGTAGTAACGGCCCAGTGCACCAAAATAATGTTAGATGACCGTATCCTCGAAATGGCGAAATCTATTTTGGTGGGATCGGAGATCGAAGCATTCCGGAAAGACTGGTGAAGTACCGAAAATACAAAGGGTAAATGGAGTTCCAGGATGTGGCAAAACAACTTGGGTGGTAAGGCAATTCGATGTGGACAAGGACATCATTATCACAACAACTACAGAAGCAGCGAAAGACCTGAGGGAGAAGCTTGCGCACCGAATTGGAGACTTAGTTAAAACCAAGGTGCGCACAATGGCTTCAGTCCTCGTATATGGTTTTAAAAGAACTGAGAGCTACAGCCGCCTAACGATGGATGAAGCTCTAATGAACCATTTCGGAGCCATAGTCATGGCTTCCAGGCTATCTGGAGTTGATGAACTTGTCCTCATCGGAGATATCAATCAGCTGCCTTATATCGATAGAGAAAATCTCTTCGTATTAAGGTACAACCGCCCTAACCTGGTAACAAACGTCACCCAGGAGTTGTTATGCACGCATCGGAACCCAATGGATGTCGCGTACGCACTGAGGGAAATATACTCTGGTATATATTCCTCAGCTCCCCGTATTAAGTCCCTTAAGCTTGAAAGGTACACAGGTGCAAAGTTCCCCAAATCCCTCCCCAACACTTTATTCCTGGTTCACACCCAGGAAGAAAAGGAGACCCTAATAAGCCAGGGCTACGGAGAGGGAAGTGGATCACGCACCCTTACCATCCACGAAGCGCAGGGACTGACATACGAGTCGGTCATCGCCTTCAAGACCAAGAGGAGCATGAAGTTGCACGAGAGCGTCCCGCACGCCGTCGTTGCAATTTCACGGCATACTGGAACCTTCATATACTACGCAGATGACGAAAACGACGCCATAGGACGGTTCGTTAGGAAGGGGATGGTTGCGACACCAAAAGCCATCCATGATTACAACCTCAAAATGGCGATCAAAGATCGAAATAGCGCGGTAATGGAGGCCCTGTTAAAATGTGACGTGGGAGAATAACAAAATATGTAAATTTTTGTAGGTATATTATTTTATTGTAGTCCCAAATTATTTTTGTAATTGTAATCGTTGGCACGGGTATCCGGAGCGGTCATGCTCGCAGAAAGGTGTTGTCTAGCGGCGGTGTTGTGTGTCGGGTTGCCATCTTCCCTCAAAAATGGTTGAGGAAGGCGATGGCTGGCACATGCGTCAACTCGTGAACGGGTGCTGCTAGAGGATTCTGGTCTGCTCTGGATGCTGGTGCTTATGACATTAACGGAAAAAAAAAAACTTTTTACACTGTTCCCCCTTGGAATGTTTTATGTTTCCTATTTCATATTTCTTGTTTACTAATAAATTATGTCATAGGTAGTTACAAAAAGTCACGGACCCTGGAGTCTGTGGAGTGTAGATTTAAAATTAAAAACAAAAACAAAAAAGCTGTAATGCCAAAAATAACATCCATATATACTACTACCTGTAATTCCTTTGTCCTCAGTTACTTTGCAATTAAATTTGTTACTGAAGGAAACATCTTTGGAATGGAACACAAGCTAATCGAAAGGAAGGCAAGTCATTTGCCATATTATTACTTGATAAATTATCCTTAGATATCACCTTGAAGAGGTGAAATTCTCAAATAAAAGTAATCTTGTGACAGGACAATTTTTGTAACCCAGGACAGAAGAAACTTTGACACATTGCAATGAGCTATCATACAATCAAAAATTTAGTATTAGCCGGGCGGTTAGTTCCATCTGGTTTGGGAACTAGAAACATGGGGGAGACTTGCTGAGTTATTTACTACTATATGTAAGATGGACATATTTACCATTTTTGATAAATATGCCAGTCTTATATATTCATACAATCAAAAATTTTGTAGTAGCTGTAGTGTTGTATACGAGTATAGTTCATAGTATTTTGTTTAATAAAGGTTCCATCTGGTTTGGGAACTAGAAACTTGGGGGAGACTTGCTGAGTTATCTACTACTATAGTGAGACAGGCATATTTATCATTTTTGATAAATATGCCAGTCTTATCTGATGTCTCTGTTGTGGCATATGTTTCGAGGAGGGCCTTGGATCTCAATAGAGGGGGTCTTTTGTAGAATTATATTTTTATTCCGCATTTAACTTTATACAGTACCTACTCTAAAGCACCTATTGTTTTCCAAATTTCAGCTGACGTCCCCCTCGAAACTACTCTTCTAGAACATCTCTATCGCTTCTTTTTAGATTCATGGGCAGATCTGATCAGTTTTCAATCAATTCAAGTTCAGACAACACAATTTCTCTTATTTAAGGGTCTTTTGAAGACTGTATGTTCTCAGGCCACGGGCTGCTATGGTATTTTAGATGTAGCTTTAAAAAGCTGTATATTGAGATCCTAAATATTTTTGATAAATAAATATTTATTTGTATAAGCCAGCTGGTCCATCTTGAGAATCATTCAGGCTTATTCAGTAGATACATACTGAGCATTCAGGCTACCAGCCCCAGCTCCTGTTAGAACTTCCTCAATGCGTGCTCACGAGTGTCATTTATAATATATGACACAATATTTATTTATAATACAGATGTAACATTCTGTAAGTTTGCAGCTCCAACTTTAAACATATTGATAGGACTCTCGACATAGACCGGAAGCATCATATTGTGAGAGCTAAATGACACAATGATTTTAGAAGGTAGGTGTAAAACATTTGTTTATTCATTCATGAAAAACTTGATGAACTGGATAATAGTTCTTTAGAGTTATTGCCTAAAGCCATAGCCAACTTGGCAATATGAAAGTTAGTTAGTTAGTTTTCTCATGGAAACAAATGTATTGAAAATTTGTAAAAATTAGAAGAACTAGAAAGAAAATTTTAATAATTCATAATTAAAAGTATGAAGATGGCTGTAATATATTGTAAGTTACAATGACAATACAGATTGACTATAATATGTTGCACCTGCGATGGCAACATTGTTGCACATGCAACATTTTGCATTCATGCTGTTATGTTATTTTACCATATTTTATTGATTATTGTGCTCGGGATGATACTATTTTAAGGAGAATAATGGGATTTATATTTCCATTTCATATTATGGAATTTTTTATTGGATTACTTGAAAATTCTTCAGCATTACTGAATTTTATGTATTGAATGCAAAACAGTGAGAACTGAAGAGAATATATATAAAAACAATTAGAGGACTAACTCAAATTAACATAAAAAATACAGGAGACAGAGATTACGGAGAAGCAAGAGTGCAATTTCTGATGTATATTGATGGTAAATGTTAATGAAATGGTTACTTCTGAATTAAGACATTATTGCAAATTTGAAAGCATCTGTAGAAAAGAAAATAGCCAATAGTATACTAATAGATTTTCACCAAATACTTATATTTATGAAACATATAACTATATATCAATAAATAATTTATGTTAGCAAAAAGTGTACTTATACGAACATTCTTCATTGAGTAGCACTTATGTGAATTCATTATTCAATAAACCAGAATATTTTTTTAATAATTACTGGATTCTTATAATATAACCCTTGTAACAACATGATAAATTGTGGGGGCTCAACTGAAAGAAAGGAGTTGTTACAACAACAAGGTTATTCTATACTGGATGTAAGGCCACTGTAGGTCTAGGCAATGATGTGTCTTATGATTTGGGCCTGTATTCAGGCTGCAGCCTGGAACTACCAACTACTCACACAGCAGCAAGTGCCCCTCATGACTAAGTAACACACGGTGATTCCAACACTACCGCTTCTAAGCATGCTGTGTGGTCACCTTAGCACTCACCCACAAACCAGACACGGTCCAACCCTGTAGGGCCATAACCTGTGATTTTGAGCAAAGTCTGAGCTTCAATCTGACCAAAAACAGCATACTTACATCAAACTACTGGGCAGATAAAATATATTACAGGAAGCATTACAAGAGACAAACTGCAATGTGATTAAACTTTGGTACACCATCTGGGATGTCTGTGCCTGCATCAGTAAATATTCTTGCATTTTAGATAGCGCAACTAACACTACCCAACACCATGCAAAACAGGTTGAAAATTAGTAGCAAAATTGCAGAAAATAGCCTGCACACCAATTACCAAGTAAATTCTCATAATTTGTGAATCTGTGTAAAAGTCAAGGTCAAATTTATTTATCCAATTTAGGCGTCTCCGACGCTCTTATGAGGGTCAATTACATATTTTAATATTGAAATATACTACATTGTACTGCCACGTTCAGCAAAGAAAAAATATAGAGCCACTGCGAGAAGAACGGGCAAGAACCTTGAGGCCATTCTTTTAAAAGTTTTTTAACCATGTGTTACATACTATATAGTAAAATGATAACAATATTTATTTACATTACGTAGGTGATAGGCACTAGCTTGGCAGAGGCGAACTAGTCCAAGCATTTTTGTCGTTTAAGTAATCACAAACTGGGTAGTAAGATTTCTTTATCAAAATGTTCATTACGTGCAACTTGAATTTTCTTTCTGTGAGCGTTGTAATATGTTTGGCCACTTTATTATAAAACTGCACACAATTGCCTAAGAAGGACCTTTTATTTGTCTTTGCTAATCTAAAACCTGGCACCGCTATTTTATCTTTATTCCTAGTGTTATAATCATGATTGTCACTCTTTGATTGAAATTTACTAAATTTTTTACGAACATACATAATATTTTCAAATGTATAAAGACTTGATAAGGTTAAAATATATATTTCTTTAAAAAGATCTTTCAGGGATTCCATAGGATCCATTTCATATACTTATGGCTCGAATTGCACGCTTTTGTAAGATAAAGATTGTCTCTATCTCAGCAGCAGCTCCCCACAGCAATACACCATATGACATAATACTGTGGAAGTATGTGAAATAAATGAGCCATTATGTCGCATTGTCAAAGTGGGTAGATGTGTGGGTAGAATTACAGTTATTTCCACTTTAGTCAGACCCGTTGCATCAAGATGATTTAATGGTATATCCACAACTGCTTCAAAAAGTATTGATTCAATGATTATATTTATTTTCTATAGTATTTTGTGTTTTTGTTACTTTGGTTGATTGATTTATCATTCAAAATATCAAGTCAAGGTCCAAATGTTGGGCCAACTGCAAACAGAACTGGCGCCAAAGATAAATTGAATTTACAAATTACATTTTGAACAGTATCTCACCAGATGGTAAATGATGATGTGGTTAAAGATGTTGTTCAGGTTCAGCAATTACTGGCATGGATGGCTGCTGGAACACAGTGTTAATGCTTGACAATAGATTTTATACTTGAGGGAGGCTAGGCAGATGGGCATTTGTAAAATTCCCATCAACCCAATGTTAAAACTAATGTGATGTTTTTTTTTGTTGACTAATGCAATAGTAATTTTAATAATGAAAAATAGTAATGTTATTCATGCTTAATCTTATAACATATGTTTGCGATTACTTTAATAGGAATAACATATATTTATATTTAATCTGTGACATTTTACATAATGATTTTTAATGATAATTTAATTTTAATTTAAGCATTTATTAATGATTGATTATAATACGTATCTATGGACCGTGAATTATCTGAAACAAATGGTTGATTGATAATGCAATAGTCTTGATGCAGACACTAAATCATAATATACTATCATAACAAGACAACAATATAAACTGATAAGCTGACCAGCCATACAATGAAGATGATATTTCTGATCTGAACTATAAATGTACTTACTGAAGATGTTCTGGAACAATATAACAACAATAAAAATTATCCCCTATAACCAAATGCTTACAAGTTTCTCCTGACAGTATTAAAATATTTTTTTATTTCCAATACTCATAAAGATTTAAAAAGACAGTCTAAGCATAGCAGCTGCTATAGCAATTGACATGTAGAAAATTTATTGACAATGCTAAATCTATAGTACCAATAGATTAGCAAGAAACAACCATTTTGAACGACTGATGTGATTGTACTTTATTATCTTGGAGAATGTTTACTTCCCACAGTTACACTGTAAAAATTATGATGTAGTCCATGTTTATTTTACCCAAAATTGGCTTTTAATTATTTACCTCTTGTGGAGATGGAAGGACAGTAACCGTACCATCTTTGGTCGACTGCTGCCGCGCACTTGTCGATCGAAAATAACGAACATTCTTCAAGTCATAATCAAATTTCTTAATATCACCACCAGAGCATTTATACCAATTAGCCAATAACTTTAGTCCCAACCCATGGTCTAATCTAATGACCGTGTTCATCATTACAGTTAAATTTGAGCAATTCATATTTATAGCAGCAAACCACTGAAAGAACCGGGCACCACAAGCATGTTATGCAAGAATCAACTTATTTTACTTTATTTATAAAATGGCAAAATATTCGTATATATGTAATATAATTTTAGATTTTAAACATGTACATTGAATTCATAAATCATTGACTGCTTTTTCAGGATTTCAATTCTTTTTCATTTTTATTTTTCGTCAAATGAACGCGATTGTGCTTCGACGATGTTTATCGACAAGAGACAAGTTTGACAAATTTGACAGTTCAATCGTGACATTTCAACTTCAACCAGTGGCCATATATATCTACACCACAGACCAATACGAGAAACCCATGGACAAATATATCGTAGATCCATGAAGAAACCAATACCATAGATGGGGATATGTTCATAAAGAAGTTCAGTACATAGAGAAAATTAAGGAAAGTATGAGCGACGACTCTGGATAGTCAAATTTAGGAAGGCATAACATTTTTTGTTATTAATTTTAAATTTTATTTTCGCTTGTGAATTGTAACCAGAGTAGTATTGTTGTTACAAATAAGTTTTTAATATTATTTATTCCGTAACATCTGTGAGGTACTTTTAGTTTTAATTTTATTTCTATCCTAGAGTATTTTAATGTTACAATTCAGTTATCGTGTCATTATACTCATTGTATTACTAGGTATTCAATGTTTTAATTGCTGCAGATATGAGCATATCAAAACCCAATGACAATTAAAACCTACCTGATTTAAGTGTGTTCAAATCACCTTGCTGATTCGTGTGAGGTAGATACAGCAGGGCGATCACGTATATTCTGGGGTGCGTTCTTATTTGTCGTCCCACGACGTCCGACGACGCCCCGAGCGTTTTTATATGCCCGGAGCGATCGTCCGATGATCTTCCGGAGCGTTCTTATATATCGCTCGACGACGCACCGGTCGCCCCACGAAATCGGTGGATAAATATCGCCCTGACGTTTCATTTGACAGTTGGGACTTGATTTTTCTTTGTTTTAAGTTACTTTTTGTTTACGTAGACCAATGTTTACAAAATTTTATTATTATTATTGTTATATTATGTATGTTTGTTTTAGTTGTGTGTCGTGGAAAAGTACATAATTGTAAATACATTTCTTCTGAGTCAGTGAAACATTTTAAGTAGTGTTCTTGATACAGATATGATACAGAGCCGTTCTTAAAAGGCGGACGACGAGCGTCGCTCTGCTTGGAGCGATCATCCGCCGTCGGACGACAAATAAGAACGCACCCCTGTAGCAATAAACAGCTGATTGCAATAATCAAAAATGTCAGTTTTGACAGATTGTATTTGTAGCAATAAAAGTCAACAGACAGATAGGTAACAGACCTTCATGCACCCAAACGTTAGTCGGTGCCCGTTTTTTTTTCTTTTACACCTGAGATGATAACTGGCATATACTTTGATCGAATTAAAAATTTCGTACTATTCATTCTACTAAAGAGTTTGTAATAACATAGGTATATTATATACATCAAAAGAACACCAACAATAATTACAAAGCAATCAGAATTACAACTTAGTAGTTGTAATTCTGATTGCTTTGTAGAGTTATGCTTACTTTAACTGGCTTATCTATAACATATCAAAGACAAGCGTGGATGTCGAAAAAAGTTTATTTAATGACAGAAACATGACTAATTTCAAAACCCAAATTCAAAACATCAATTGGGAATCGATACATACTAATAATATCAATGATAACCACAACTCATTTCATTACACCATTGTTAAAATATTAAACCAATTAATACCAAAACAAAAAATACAGTAAAAAAAATTTATATGTAAAAAATGGCTGACACCTAGAATAAAAAAATAATGTTATCATAAGAGGATGTTTAATACAACATTCAGATAGCAAAATTTTAAAACACTATTATAATATATACGAAAAGCTACTTAAAACAATAGTAAATATATAAAAAAAATACAATACATTATTAAAATTAAACGATCAAATAATATAAGTAAAGCAATGTGGCAGTTAATAAAAGAGCGCACAAATAAATCTACTAATACTAATAATAAGTAAAAAAAAACATAAAACTAAAAATGAACGATAAATTACGCGATGATCCTGTAAAAGTTTCATACATGTTTAATGATTTCGTCGCGAAGGTGGGGGGTACAGGGATAGACGGCAGGACGCAGCTGTGCGGCTGGCCAGTGCGCGCGCCTACTGACAACAGTTTTTATCTAAGACCGGTCGAACCGCGTGAATTCTATTAAATTATAAAAATAAATAAACCCCAACGTAGTTTTGGGTGTGATGAATTACCACAAATTCTTATAAAAAGTGTTCTGAGGAGTTGATCTGGCCATATACGTTATTGATAAATCAGTCCTTGGAAGAAGGCGCCATCCCGTACTTACTCAAAAAATCGGTAGTAAAAACAATATTTAAACAATGCGACAAGACAGATGCTAACCAGTATCGACCGATTGCTTTATCACCCACGTCTTCTAAGATATTTGAGACAGCGATGTGTAAAAGATTGTATTAATTTTGCGAAAAATATACTATCTTCGACGATAACCAAAACGGATTTAGAAAAAGGCGCTCAACTGTTGTAGCCGTGTATAAATACATCCAAGAAGCTTTGAACATTCTGAACGCAAAGCAATACGCAATAGGTGTCCTGCTCGATATGAGCAAGGCTTACGATAAAGTGTCTTATTCTATACTTCTAAACAAATTGTACGGCATTGGTGTGAGGGGCGTCGCCCATGACTGGTTTGCGTCTTATCTACGGAACCGAGAACAGTTGGTAGAAGTCGAAAACTATAACTCAAGAACTGGCAATATTCAAAATTTTCGATCAGACTCAATAATAATGAACTACTCCATACCCCAAGGTAGCGTAACAGGCTGTTTATTATTTTTAATTTATATTAATGACCTTGCAAAAATATTAAATCAATCATGCATATTATTTGCAGACGGTATCTCAATTTTGTTACCATATCAGATTAATAATAATAGTCTAAATGAAAAGTTATATACAATATTAACAAAAGTGGTTCGCTGGCTTGAGGGACATAATTTAGAAATTAACTACACAAAAACGAAAATCATTCAATTCAGACCTTATCAAAAACAAAAGTTGCATATCGATTTCTCCTTTAACAACATAAAACTGGAATGTGTAGACTCATTTAAATTATTAGGAATAGATATTGACGAAAATATTAATTGGAAACCTCATATATACAATCTAAAGTCTAAATAAAGTAGCTTCACCTATGTGCTTTTTGAGCTGGAAAAGACAACAAATATTGCGACCGCACTTTCGTACGCATACTGTCATGCCAGGTTACAGTACGGCATCATACTGTGGGGAAACTGTACTGACCTAGATGAACTGTTCGTGATGCAAAAAAGTGCACCAGAATCCTTGCACATATTGATAGTACAGAAGGCTGCAAACCACACTTTATCGAGCACCAAATCCTAACACTACACTCTATGCACATCCTAGAAATGTGTAAGTTACTTTCACGCCAGGTTACAGTACGGCATCATACTGTGGGAAAACTCTACTGACGTAGATGAACTGTTCGTGATGCTAAAAAGTGCACCAGAATCCTTGCACATATTGATAGTATAGAAGGCTGCAAACCACACTTTATCGAGCACCAAATCCTAATACTACACTTTATGTACATCCTAGAAATGTGTAAGTTACTTTCACGCCAAGTTACAGTACGGCATCATACTGTGGGGAAACTCTACTGACGTAGATGAACTGTTCGTGATGCTAAAAAGTGCACCAGAATCCTTGCACATATTGATAGTACAGAAGGCTGCAAACCACACTTTATCGAGCACCAAATCCTAACGCTACACTTTATGTACATCCTAGAAATGTGTTAGTTTGTAAGAAAACAACCTCAACTTTTTCAAACATTCGGAGACGTTAATCAATGCAACTCTAGAAACAAAAATGGGTTAGCGCTTCCGAGGTCTAAGCTAAAGATGCACAGTACAAGCACCTATGCAATGTGTATTAAAATTAATTACAACTTACCTCAGGATCTTAAAGATATTGATAAAGAATCCGCATTTTCCAAGCAATCAAAAGTATATCTCACTAATAAATGCTACTATTCACTGCAAGAATTCTTTGACGATAAACTTAAAATTAATCGCACTCGGTCTCTCTAACTTAAATATTCATTACTAACCATATTATTTGTAAATCATTAAGTCATTCTGTAGCGCCCACCATGGTCCACATTGTTACCTCGCATTATTTTATATTTTTCAGATCTGCATTTTATCCGCATTTCATTGTGGAAACAGAATAAAATGAATATGAATATATTCAGGTTGTACCTACTCCCATGGTCAGTATTTCCTTTTATTTCATATTATTACTATTCTAAAATGTAATTAAAACAAAATTTAAGTGTATATTGGCATTTATTTTAAAATACAAGTACCAATTTCTTATTATTATTAACCACGTCAATTATTTTTTATCATAATTAAAAAAAAATTACAACATTCATAATATAATAAAAATAAATATTATAAAAAACTTGATGTATTTCCGATAGTTGTTCGTCATCATTACTTAGTCTGCAATTGCACAGACAAAACCCTCGGTTTCTCCAAAGAGGTCCAGCGTAGCCAGTTAACCGAAGCGGGTAAGTCCACGTCAGGCCCTGTTAGGGCCCGGAAGAACCCCCGTGCAGCTCCTTGCCTTTCCATACTGCCTTGTGGTCATCGGTGCTTAGCATCGTTGGTTTGCGCCAGCGCCTGGTACAGGTTGCCTGGGGAGATAGTCTCTGCTACATCTGTGAACGCATTTTAGAACTGGCTGGAAGGCTGGTTGCGTAATAGCAAAAAATCAAAATGTAACCAATGCTAATTAGGGTATACTTTTAGGTGTGGACACTACAAAAAAATCGATTAAGTATGATATAGGCACATCAGCATTACGCTACTCGCCTATAATCGAATAAATAAATTAATAATTTCAACCCAGTAATGTAGCTAAGCATTAGCCATGATAAAATTAATTTCATTTTATTCTACTAACATTTACCCGTGACTTTATCTGCGGAGACTATTGCGAATTTATGTAGATATCTATTATAGTTTATAGCTCTCAGACTATACTGTAGCGGTGACCCCTGAGTCCCCCCAGGCTCTGACTGCTGCGGCGTTCTCCAAGACATTATAGGGTTTAGCTCTAAGACTATACCAAAACTCACCCAATCCTAAATAAACTTACATAATATGATATGTACGAATATATATATAGTTTTACATAAGCCTATATGTTTTTTAATTTATATTTGTAGGTGAGTAACAGGCTAACAGGTACATACTTATATTACTTCATTTGGTATGGTACATGTACATATATTATCTTATAATATTCGTATCTATATAGTACGTACGCAAGATAATATTAGATAAGTTTTTTTTTATAAATCTCACATTTTGTATAGCCAGAATAAAATAATTATTTAAAATTAAAGAAAACTTTTATTTTAGCAATATTAACCGTAAACTTAAGAAATATTTATCAGAGAGCAACCCTGGCAATACCTCTGGATGACAGAGTGGCGAAACGACTTGTAGGTATATAAATGGCGGCGTTTGGGCATGGTAATGTTATCTATACAGTATTTCAACTTTATAGAAACGGACGAAACGCGAGTTATACCTACGCGCCTCGATCTCGGCCCGCGCTCAGTACGCAGACAGTCTCGTCTGTGCCGCAGTGACGAATGGACGGTGTGTTATTTTTTTAACAATAAACGCGCGATATTTTCATTAAAAATAAGTATGCATATTATATATTTAATATGACGAGTAGTATAACTTGTGTTGTTTTTGGTTACATAAATTCGTCAAAAACGCATCCAGAGAGATTTTTTTCTTTAGATAACCTGGAAACTGAAAGGTAATACTTACTAGTAAGTAAAATTATTTTACAGTCTACATAGTTGACGGTACATAATGTGTGTTTTTAATGGACAAGAATTTCCTTTAATGCCCCGAAAAAAAAATGTCTCGATTAATAAAAAAAAGTGAATAGAGTAAAAGAAAGTGATTAACACTAGTGAAATAGGTAGTTATAAGCTAAATATAAAGATTTTTTTATACCTTAAAATTTAATACGAAAGCATTTCGTACGTCTCATAAATATTATTCGGATCAAAGATCGAAATAACGCGGTAATGGAGGCCCTGTTAAAATGTGACGTGGGAGAATAACAAAATATGTAAATTTCTGTATGTAGCTTATTTATTGTAGTCCCAAATTATTTTATAATTGTAATCGGTGGCACGGGTATCCGGAGCGGTCATGCTCACAGAAAGGTGTTATCTAGCGGCGGTGTTGTGTGTCGGGTCGCCATCTTCCCTCAAAAATGGTTGAGGAAGGCAATGGCTGGCACATGCGTCAACTCATGAACGGGTGCTGCTAGAGGATACTGGTCTCCTCTGGATGCTAGTGCTAATGACACTAACGAAAAAAAATAGCGATATTATATAATTTTTTAGGACTGATTTTTTATTCAAATATACAAACATAGCTTTTTAATTAAATCTACCTACTAGTCAAAAAACAACACGCATTTTAGTGAACACTTCCTGTTCATTTCACAAAGAATTTTATTTGTTTATATAAATAAGTATATTTTCAATCACAAAACTATATGGAAACACAAAGTAGGCAAATGTAATTAAAATACTGGAGGCGGGTAACCCTATCGCATGTTTACATACAGCGCGGCTGTAGGTACTTATTTTAACGGCAGAGCAAAGTTAAGATACTATATAGATAACATTACTGTGATTTGGGAATCAATCAAAGTAGGTTCCGTTCTACTTTGTTATAATCATGGTACTACGTACAACGTAGTACTAATTACTTCCATGGTTATAGTTTATTCATATAATACTATGTAGTACAAATGTGGTATAAATCAGCGCTTTTCTATATTTCAACGAGCAGCGCAACGTCGCGATTGTTGTACACATAATTTCTGTACTGCTAGTCTGTGGACTTTAGCGAGGTACAGAGATATAGCTATTTTTAGCCTGTGGAAGCCGTACGCAATGCGCATGTCGTTGTCGCTCGATTCGTCATCAGTGTGACCATTTGTGGCTGAATTACGCCATTTTGGCAGATTTCGCTGTTAAATTTACACTTTGGTATGTTAAGTTGCCTATATACAAAAATGGCAGAATTTGGTAGATTACTACGGATTTGAATCCCGCACATGACTATAAATTATTCTCTCGTTAATTTGAAATTTTGTAATGTAATACGCAGAGCATACGTTATTGCAAATATTAAAATGGGTATTAATCCATTTCAATATATTTATTTTTGCATATAATCATCTTTAAGGGCCACAATTGTTACTACATTTGCGACCCTTTATGATGATTATATGAGAATTAATAGAATCAACAATATGACTATAATTGTTAACCAGGTACATTCTAAAATTCATTTTAATATCACATACTATGTATTTTATAAATTTCTCAACTGGAAATTTAAAAGATTTAATTACAAAAAGTTGATATCAGCAATTATTAATAGTGAGAACATTTTGCCTCACAGAAATTATTCGGTGTCTAATGTTTGAGCTAAAGTAAAGCTCTAAGTAAGCAAAGTTTTTGCGGATGTGAAAGTATTAATTTATAGTTGAAATGATAAAGTCTATAACAATTGAAAGAAATCGTCTCACATAAAGTGCTTCATTTTATTTCCACGCCCGTAGAAACGTTAAAATATGTGTGACACATTACATATGGCATTACTCGGTCAGGGTTTGGTAGAATTTAGCAGATTTTTAGGAAGCGTGTGTGCGGCAGATTTTCCATTTTTCCAATGGTCACACTGTTCGTCATTCAATTCATCGTTCCGTGGATCCGTTCGTTTTGGCTAGCCGACATCGCGGAATTCAATATTCTTGCAATCTGCAGATTTTTGCCAACGAAATACTACGTTTATAATATTACAAAATGCCCAACCAGGTGTTAACTATAGATCCACAAAATGAACTCAAATTTAAAGGTAAGTTTCTTAATTTTGTTGTGCTAGACCTAGAACCGCATTGAAATGTAAATCGGGTAGCATAGCATACGTCGTGAGCTATCTGCTGACAAATGGAGTTTCTATTTCCAGATATCGGCGTTTTGTCAGGGTGCGGTTTTTACATTTTCCTTATTCCTTGCTGATGCAAACTATGTATTTTGAAATTGGAGCTGTGATTAGCTACGAATACGTAACGATTTCTTGCAATACGTATGTGCATAATCCTGTGTCCAACGAAAATGTAAATGTAATCATGCGCTTCAATGTCCAATTATTTTGATATAGTCCGAATGTAAATGCACTTTTGGTGTCGACAGAGGCTTATACTGAAGTTAACAATCATAAAACTCACTCAACTTGACCTCATATGTATTTCAGTGATCTACAAGCGAAAAAGTAGGTACTTACCCACATCGAAATTAAAGATTATTAATTTAGTACCTATATATTTTAGCACAAAACCCTGCTAAAAGTGAAATAAAAAAAAACTTATTATATTTCAATTAAGTAGGTCCCTGCATTCCAATGTTCCCATATGGTATAATCCAATATTTTTAACTTGATATTCATGAGTTAATAAGTATGTCATGTCTCTTTTGATTAGTTTCATGTGGATTTTTTAGGCCTATTTGTAAGATTCTTTTAATTTCAATTTTGCTAACAAACATATTTTGTATTATCTTCTATGAAACATAAAAATTGTTATTGTATGTGATAGAACAGCTCATATATGTACCACTATAATATATGACAGATGCAGTTTTTATAATATATTTTTTGCAGTTTGAATTTATGTTTTACACTGTGTAGGTGCACTTAGGGTAAATCTGTTCTAAAATTTAATAATTTTGATAATACAAGCTTTATAACAATACAAAAAAACACCTTTTCATTCAAAATCTTCCGGAAGTAGTACTGTGAATACATGATGAAAAACTGGCAGTATTTTTTTTAAATACATATTTTTATTTAATGACTATTATACACACCACTCTGGCTTTATTTTAGTATAATTCTTAACTGAAAAAAAATGTTTTTAAAGAATAATAATGTAGTATAAAAGTCAACTCAATTTTCACAGTAACTTAAAACTGGGTAAAACTCTACACAGTTTTATTATAATATTTTATATGCTCTAATATTGGTAATGACAATAAGGCTCTGTGATTATTTCTGATGCTACACTTATGTTTTGAATTACGTCTTGAGTCTTGATTGTTATCCAGAATGATTTTCAAACATAATGTACTATCATGCCCTTATTTGAGCACTGTAAGGACTATCGCTGCTTGCAATGCTCGGCCGCTACAGTATTGCTTTCCTACACTCGTTGACCAATGGTATCACGGTACTGTCAATTCATTGTTGCATTTCATGGCAAAACCATAAATTATATTGAGATCCTTTTTGGTTGGTACTAAGGCTACATAAGAGCTAGTAAACATTATCCATCCACATAGGAATGCAAATCATTAAATATCATTGGCTTGTGTGTTAACTTAATAATAAAAATATGAAATAAACAGTGTCTTCAAAATGAGAGTAAAAGGCCAATGGTTTGTCAAGGTTTGATGCTCTTAGAAACACTTTCAGCTCCTCGGTAATTTGACTAATTTAGTTCTACCTCCTTCAGAAACAAGATTTTATGCCACCATTTGCAGTCAGACAGTAACAATTTAACTAAAATATATGTTGTTTCCAAAAGCACTGCAAATTGTAACTGAAGTCTGAACCCGATAATTTAGTTAAAACAAAATATTAAGAATAAAAAGGTTAAAACTTTATAATCCTTGGTCCTTTTTGTTTATTTATATTGGTCATAAAATGGTGCTCAAAAAGTTTTTGACATTGCAATAGAGCCTAAGAAATACATATATTAGGCAAAAAAACTCTATCTTTTAAGGTTTATTGTTTTACTATGATTGGTCAACTCAAAACGGGGTAGTAACCAGATGTTTCAATGTGTGAATGGAATTTTGCTTTAACAACTTTAACTTAACGAAGACCGTAATAGTACATGCACTCACAAAACTTTGGTCAAGTTCCAGATTATTTAAGTACTGAAAAAGTTATTAAAAGTTTGAAATACACTTAAGTTATCCATTGATTGTTTCCACTAGTTAAATTAAAGGGGCTTCATTCAATACCTGCTCCAGACATTTGCAAAGTCATTGTTGTCTGACTTTATTATATTCTCCTAAGTACTGTTCTGCTTGCTATGATATTTTTCTTAAATATTTGTTAGCTTCAAAGTTATGGTCATAAATAAAGCTTTTTTAAATAAAGCACATCAGCCACTAAGGGATCCATACACAACTATAACACAATAGGTATGATTGTTGTGAGTGTTAAATTTGAATCCTAAATAAGGGAAAGATTTATAATAGAATGATAAGCATATCAATTATTGAAGAATACTAAAGTAAAAAAAATAATTTAAAAGTTTTTTCAACTCAGCAATGATGACATATAGAAGGTAATCATAGGCTTTTAGATACCTATTTCTTACATGAGTTTTAGGCGAGTACTTTAATTAAGAATTTTAAAATTGTTGTTTCCATTCCACTGATGTTAAATTACTGTCTTTGTCACTGGACTTACTCATATTTTGCATATAATCGTTTTCACTGTAAGTATGATACCTGCTACTTTTTTAAAGGTGCATTCTGCAACTGCGACAATGACATTCTGTATTGATGTTAAAGATTGGTAAAACTATAAATAATTATGTCCATCATAATTTTTTTAAATGTTTACTTTCACTATTTTTTCTTTATATCATTATAATATTATTTCATTTATTAAAAATCATTAAATTTTAATAGTTACACAAATGATTTTTAATGAATATGGTTGTATCAGTTTTTGAATATTTGTTATTCAGTTTTCGTGGTATTTGTGGTTCTCAATTTAAATCACCTTGTCTCACTCATGCAGCCAAATCTCATTTTCCTCACTGTTTGAGCTGCAAATTAAAAAACTGGCATGTTTTAGTTACTGAGGTGAAAGTGTTATTGGGATAATTTTACTGGGATCCTTTACTTGCATTTTTGATGTCTGAGTAGAACTTGTCCAGTTTTTGTTATTTGTTGTTGTTATCCTTTAATAGAGCAAAAACAAAAGAAATACTTTCCTTGTAGAGGAACTTCCCTTTATTATTAATTTTTTTTGTTCATATCATTATTTGCTATGCAAAATTCCATTAAAAATATGTATTCTGTGTAAGATTTCTATCTGCTACCCTTCAATATTATACACAGTAATGTGCGGGATCATCTTGCACATTTGGTTTTAGAACAGAATATCCAGTTTAATTTGTTAACTTTTTTGAATATTGTGGGTAGTCCAAATCTATGAGCACAGGTGCTCATGATTACATCTGGTCTTTTCTTTATGGATATAGTCATTATTATTGAAGATTTTAGTTGATTTTGCAGGGATGTTCGAGCAAGGGTGCACCACATACCTGAAGCTGGCCAACCCGTCTACAGATACAGTCCTGTTCAAGATCAAGACTACTGCACCAAAGAAATACTGCGTGCGGCCCAACTCTGGTGTGCTCGAGCCTAACTCTAAAGTGGAAATTGCAAGTAAGTGCATCATCTTCCTAGCCTTATTCCATATATATGTGGATAAGGTTAGTACAATATGTTTAATAACTATAGAAACATATACATGCTGTGAAAAAGTTTTAGATTATCTTCTGTGGCCTTCCTAATGTCAGCCTTCCTTGGCAATGCTCTTGATGGCAGTATATTCATGTCAAATAGCTTGGCTGATAATAAGTACTTATCAACACTTAGTGGAGCTGGCGCAACACGTGTTCTTGTATTCATGGCACTCAGCGGTCATCTCAGTACTCACAACCTTTGCACACATATCCTTCTTCACACAGTCTCTTCATGCATAGGCCTTTCTCTATTACTGTGCCAACACTCATTGTGTTATTTCTGTTCTTAATGATGCCTACACCATGCCCCGTGATGAAAAAGCAATAGACTAATGCTTTTTCATCACGGTTGCTACCTTCATACTGCCATTGGTATATTAATTCCTGATTTAGATCTGGTCCATTTGATCCTGGTTTGCTCTAATCCCCACGCTTGGTAGGCGTCTTAGAGATCGTAGTAGAGTATGATAGCAGCTCCTCACATGGCACTGCTGCCCACCTTCCGGTATTTTTCTCTTAGTCGCCTCTATAACACCCATGGGAGATGGGCAGGAGTGATATCCTAGCCTGGCGGGGCGCCAGATAACTATGTGTAATAGAAAGTATGTTATATTCATAAGTAGCTTGTTCTCTAGCAAAATTTCTCAGCTCTACCTTAAGGTAGGGTAGAAAAGAGTTAGCCCTAGGTCATGTTGCCAATTTAGATGGTAGTGTTTTTTTAATTTGCAATTAGATGGATTAAATATCAGGCAACAACAACATTTGAACTTAGTATTGTACACGTTTGAATGTAGTATTTTTTGTACATTGACGAGTTATAAATGATGGAGTTGCCTGCTTTGGCGAGTAAATATTTCTGCACACATACTGTGAGACATAAGTTGTCAAATCTCAAGTGCATGCCATTGCACTGGCTACCCTAGAATTAAGAGTAGTGAATAGAGCTGTACAGCTAAATTGACGGAATATTCTCACAAAAATCTCACCTACCTCACCTTTTTCATGTTTCAGTCACGCCCCAACCCGTGTATGTGGATCCGAATGAGAAACATAAACATAAGTTCATGGTGCAAAGCGTCGTCGCACCCGAGGGAAAGACTAACGTTGATCAAGTGGTATGTACTTTCCACATATTATTTGGTTTCCTATTCTGTTGTTGTTTTTCTCAGTGGCTTACTGACTCACCATAATGATGGCTGTATCCGTTATAATTTTTTTTCGAATAATTTTAGTAGTCAACTTAACTCATATTCAGGTTTTATATTCCAATCTAAGGGATTGTTCTGAACTACGAATAGTACCGATTATTCATATTAAATCTTTTGTACTTAAATATAACTAAGTCTTATGGATTGAAGCGATGATGGGTCAGTGGCTGGCTAAGTACTACCGCGTATGGGTTCCATGGTGCGAAGTCTGCCACGGGCTTGAGCTTCACCACATTGCGATTTGTGTGACTAGCCAAGTTAGCCTGCCATTTTTTAATAGAAAAACAGTTTCCAAGCACCTAACAAGAATCAGTTAACACTAGATTCACCGCCCACATCACATACCAAAAGGCGAGATGATAGTCAAAAGCAGTCTGTCAGCAATAACAAAATCTTTAACCTAGGCTCATTCCATCACTTGATCCCATAACATTGCACCTATTATAGGTACTACTAGATTCTCCCTGCGTGTTTGATCTTGTCACGCTCCCTCCGAAAATACTAAGTAACTCCAGATCAAATGCATCCACTTCAGCTGTTGGGCTAAATCTACACGAAAATTCAGTTGCACCTGCCAAAGTGGGACAAACTGACGAATACTTTGTTATTTTGAAGGTTCCGTACCCAAAGGGTAAAAACGAGACCCTATTACTGAGACTTCCCTGTCTGTCCGTCTGTCACCAGGCTGTATCTCAAGAATGGTGATAGCTAGATTCATTGAAATTTTCACAAATGATGCATTTGTATTACCGCTATCACAGCACACAAAATAAAATAAATATTTAAGGGGGTCTCCCATACAACAAACTTGATTTTTTTACCGTTTCTTGATCGATATTAATAACGGTTACAGGTAGAAGCTTTAACTATTTACAGAATATTTAGTTATATTATCTCTTTAAATATAATTAATTAAAATAAAATAAATAATTAAGGGGGCTCCCATACAATGGAACTTGCATGATTAGGTTACAGATAATGGTACGGAACCGTTCAGCGCGAGTCCCACTCGCACTTGGCCGGTTTTTTTTTCATAACGTAAGTGGGGATTAGTATTGTTGCTGCATAAAAGATCAAGTGTTAGATCATCTAGTTAGCTAGTGTGAAACTTATCATCAGACGGACATATTGTTTGTCTCGTTTAACTATGTAATTATACACAGTGCTTTCAAGGCCTTGATACGTCAGAATACGAACAAAGTCATTGGTGAGTCACAGCTGAAATTTTGTGATTTTTGTCTGAATAAACAATGTATGACGTCATCCCCTTTTAGGACAAATACTTATCGTAAATTAATCATTTTATTTTATATTGTTGTATAGTTACGTGGCAGGCGTAGTGAGGAAATGTGAAGTGAGAAAACTAGATGAAGTTAGGTCAAGTTACTAGAATCCCGTAGAGAAGGTAACAAGGCGGCGTCAAAGTCGACCTCGGATGCAGTGGCGTGATGACCTCGATGCCTTCAAACGGAATTATTAGCATATCAGTTGAATGGAAATAAAACTTTTGCCTATGAGTGGGACACTAGATGCGAAATCAAAATTTAAAACGGGTTTAAATAGTAGTAGATATTCATGACACATAAAGTAGAAGTGTGAAATGTGCTTACAGCTAAATTACTATTTTTGTTTAAGCTTAGTAATGTTAATAAAAAATCACATTTCTTTTAAACAATTGATTTATGGCCTTGTTCACATGCCATAATACAAAAGGCTACAAATATTTTCCCCTATAACTTTGAAGAATTAAAAACAAGTGCTGTAAATATAAATATTTATATTTATATTAATTTAATGGTATTATTACATACACGTCAACTCTTTAAATAATTACGTTGTTATAAAAATATCAATTTCAACCATATAACAAATATATTTCAATACATAACATAGTCCATTTGGTAGTTATAGTGGCCTTGCAATGAAAATTGGTATGGTGGTAGGGCATTTTGCGAATGCCCGCTTGGCTAGCTACCACTCTCAAGTTGCAAATCTGTCGCCAAACACTTAACGGTGTGTTCCGACAGCTGTCCTTGAGAGTCAGTTTTTCTAGGTTAGCCTGAACCACATCTTCGACCACATCGTCACTTACCATCAGGTGAGATTGTGGTCGAAGGCTAACCTATCAGGCATAAAAAAAAAAACTAATATTGTCCGTTTATTTGTTTCAGTGGAAAGAGATCAGCTCTGATCAACTCATGGACTACAAGCTGAAATGCGTGTTCGAAACTCCACGCGGGACTAATCTCAATGTAAGTGGTTCTGTCACCAAGCGCGTTTTTAAGTTAAAACGAGTAATGTGAGACCAGGGGAATATAAAAAAAAAATATTGAACACAGTGCAAACATCAAATATTAGTTTAAAAATAGTTTGGCACCTAAATAAATTCGCGATAGTATAATAACAACATTAGGATAATCAGCATCGTCATATGCTTCTGTGAATAATTGGGTTGCTAGGATTAAACGTGCACGAGAGAGCATCAATGATGACCACTGCTATAGCCGCCCTACAAAGTTTTCGACTGATGAAAACGTCGGCAAAGTGTGTGATCTTATATTATAGGACGGCAGATTGATTATCAGGCTTGTTCTGACACTACATATTGGCATCTCATATAAGCGAACACAAAACATCATTAGCAACTAACTTTGACTTATTAATTTTCTAAGATTCATCAATTCGCTAAGCGGGAGCCGAGGTTGCTTTCGGTTGAACAAAAAAATTCGACTCATAATTTCTCGCGACTCTTAAGAAATACTCGAGGCTTATCTGAAAGATTTTAAAAATCTTTATGAAGATTTTAAATGTCAAAGCAGCAGTCCTAGTGGTGAAAAGTCTTATGAAACGACTCCAAAGAATGCCAAGGCAATTCTGTCAGCTTCTAAAGTTATGGCTTCCGTTTGAAGCGCTAAACGCTCGTATTGCGAAGCGCACGTAGCGAAGTTTGCTTAGCCGTTGTTAACCGATCAACAAAGTTAAGCAACGTCCGCTGCGGTCATGAGTTGGTTGAAAAACTTATAAACTACTGTACCATTGTTACTGTATAAGCACATATAAGTCACATATTGCATTGTACACAAGTTAAAGAGGATTAAGTAAGTTGTACTTACGACCAGTATGCAGTGCAGCTCTATAGCCTCTCTCATATTTATTATCCGTTAAGTTTATCAAGTACTTACTGATCGTTTACACGCGCATTGTGACTTATTTGCACTACTTACTGTTTAGCATAAAGCCACCGGGTTCATGGCTTAAGAAATCGATCGTATCAAATATTATTGATACGGCTTCTGGCGCGTGCAATTTGTTTATTGCAATTGATCGGGATCTAAATATGAAGCATCACTACATAGTATAAAACAATGTCACTTCCCGCTGTCTGTCTGTCTCTATGTATGCTTAGATCCTTAAAACTACGCAACGGATTTTGATGTAGTTTTTTTATTAGATAAAGTGATTCAAGAGAATGGTTTATAATAAATGCATAATATATTATAGAATAACTGATTATTTTAGAGGTTTCTAATGAGATTTCGTAAATAAACACAAATTTTGCGCTTACATTGCAAACGCTGACATACTGTGCTACAGTATGTCCGCCATAATATTTATGTCTATCTCTCAGGAATAACATACAAAGATAATTATTTATCCTTTATTTTTTACGAGACATAATAGCTTTAGAAGCGATTTTAAGCAATAAAGCATTAATCCATATCCAATTAAGTACCTTAAATACATTGTGTATATTTACCTTAAATATATTGTGTATACCAGCATTGCACCCGTGTGAAGCTGGGGCGGGTTGCTAGTAAGGATTTAAAGTATTCTTATCAATCCAGACTTGATACGTTATGATTTGTTAGTGAAAGAATTAAAAACTGGCAACATATCGATTTCATGTAACGGCGTACCTATCATGCGTCGCTCTAATAATCCTTATACCAGGAGGTACGTGTTAGTCGTTAGCAAGAGTCATTCTTGGTTAGTGTGTTACCCACAGTCTGATATTCTGCGACATGCGTGAACACAACTATGTAGGGTTGGGGCATTGAAGTAAGAGATTGAATTACTGGGTGGTGAGATAACGTCTCTTTTGACGAGCGGGGATACAAGCAGAAAATGCTAATAAATAGTAATAATTAAAAGGTCGTACACTTACCATCAAATGGCTGATTTGTCTGTCCAATCACTTCAACAACATACACAAATTGCTATACATAAAATACCTTCCGAGCATGAGCGGTATATATACAACAATACATAAATATACGCAATGTCTCATAATCACATTAAACTCGAAAATTAAATAAAAATAAAATTATTTTTATTTAATTTCGAAGTGAATGTGAATATTAGAGATTTTTATGTTATTTTTATAGATGAAATGACGGGTCGGACTAGTCGCTCGTCAGATCACGCCAGTCTATTACAGCTGCAGTGTCAACGTTCTGCATGACACTGCAGGCCTCGTCAATCCGAGACGTTTGCTCTTAAGTCTTGTCCACCCAGAAATTTCCCTTGCCCTAACGTCTAATCATATCATCCCGTGGGTGTCATATCATCCCGTGGGTGTACCCCGTGGAGTGCCGGGTTAGAATTGCACCTCCCCATATCATCCCGTGGGTGTCGTAAGAGGCGACTAAGGGAAATACACCGGAAGGTGGGCAGCAGCGCCTTCTAAAGAACTGCCAACTTACACTGCGATCCCCAAGACGCCTGCCAAGCGTGGGGATTATGGCAAATACCCCCTTAATAGGGGAGGCTGTGTTCAGCAGTGGACGATCCGGCTGATACAGTACAGTAACGTCTAATCACAGTATTGTTTGCATACTACTGCTTCGAGGTACAATATGTGACTTTGCAGTGGTAACCGCCAAGTCTGAATCTTGCTAAAGAGACGTACTACCACAGAATAAAATGGTACTCCGTATGTACTAATTTTTTCAGTTTGATTGAAAATAATATTGTGTTTTGTAGATTTTTGGAGTATACAACAGTACTTAATAGAAAAGCTCGCCCTCTATTACGTTATGTCCTTAAAATTTAATACACTTCGTTTTCATACATTGTGTACCTATTTGTGGACATATTATTACGTTATGAATATCGTCTACAATTAATTTGACATGATTTATGTCAATGTTTTTATGCAAAATCATCAAAATAAATGAACACATAGACCCAATACAATATAGTAAGGGAAAAGTGCACCATACACTGTGTAAATTAAAGGTCAACATGTTATAAATAACTAACAGCAAAGATAGCCCTTGTAACAGCTGCTGTAGCATGAAATAATTAGCACACGTCACTGTTTCAGTTAATCTGTTCTAGTCGTAGGTAGTCTTTTTATTAATACGAGGGTGGATTGAAAAGTTCGCGGCTTCAGCAAGAAAACTATTTGTAATATAAACAAAAGTAATTTAATTTTTCCACGTAATCTCCACTTAACTCAATGCACTTCTTCCCTCTGGTTTCCAACGCCTGTATGCCAGTCATAAAAAAAGTTTCTTCAAGGCCTTCAAAAAAGTCACCCACTGCAGCTTCGACCTCCTCATTTGATGAACATTTTTGACCTCCAAGGTGTTTTTTTAGGTTTGGGAATAAATGAAAGTCTGAAGGTGCCAAATCAGGGGAATAGGCGGGATGCGGCAGTAATTCAAAGCCACAATCGCGAATTTGAGCCATAGATTCAACAGACGTGTGCACGCGTGCATTATCCTGATGAAACAACACTTTCTTGCTGAGTAATCTTGGCCTTTTCGCTTTAATTGTTTCACGCAAACGACGTAAAAGGATGCAGTAATAAGCCGAGTTTATAGTTTCACCTTTTGCAAGGTAGTCCACCATGATGACACCCTTAGCATCCCAAAAAACTGACGCCATTACCTTGCCAGCTGACAAAATTGCTTTGGCTTTTTTTGAAGTCGGTTCATCAGGTTTTTTCCACTGCTTGGATTGCTGTTTTGACTCTGGGGTGTAGTGGTGTACCCAGGTTTCATCTTCTCGCTCTTTTCCTATGCGTGCGCACGGCAATCGGCTATAGACTAAAGAATAAGGTTTATTTTTTTGGATTTTCTCGGATAGCGTTTTACCCACGTACAAAATGGGGAATTTAAAGTTTTCTTTATTACAGATAAAATAAAGATCATATTTGATTAAAAGTGTTATTTATAAACACGTACAAGCTGAAATTATCTATTTAAATATGAAGTTATATTAAGGGCCTGTTTCAGAATGTTCGAGTAAGTTCCGGTTTTATTACCCAGAACATATTTAATAAATAAAACACTATCTTTGCGTTTCACAGTCATCGATTTAGCCTATCCATCGGTTAAAGCTTGAAACGCGCTGCATGTCAACTGTCATTTTTATCATTCAGATATTTTATGTGTTGCATAGCAACCCGAAACTTTATTAGGACATTCTGAAACGGGCCCTTAATGTAGCAAACAATAGGTACATTCATTTATTTGTACTATTAAAAACGATCTATTATGTATCGAAACTTTTTTAAACAAAGGAACTCAACCAATAATATAAAAAAAAACTTTAGAACTCATTTGTGAATAATAGCAATGAAAAGTGACGGTTTGATTACAGGTGTCATTATGTGCCTAACTGCGGTGAAATTAGAGCCACTTTATGAGCAAGTGTGTTGAAAATAACTATTTCAACACACTCGCTCATAACGGGCCTTTAAATGCACCAATTTTAGTGTCATTATATAGTCTATTACGCACTCGTGCTTTTTGTTTACTTTACCGCACTAGTGTTGTACATAGGTTCCACACTTCTCACCAAGGAGATTATAGTTTGTTTCGTTCGTTTTTCATACAAAAACAGACCAAAGAGTTTTTTACCTACCGAAATAGAACTTCAGAAGATTTAATTATAAACCTTCTTAATCAGATTATCGTTTTTCATATAAAAACAAACCAAAGAGTTTTTATCTACTGAAATATAACTTTAGAAGATTTAATTATAAACCTTCTTAATCAGATTATTATTGTTATCAAAAAGATAAAGAAAATATTTTCGTATCGAAATTATCGTATACGTTACTCGCAAGTGTTGAAAAACGTCGTATGAAACTCATGCGCGTTGTTTATTACAACCTCTACTCCATTTAGGCATTCGATCTTCGATCTCAGGCCTAAAACCCGTCTCGATTGTGATAAACAACTTCGCGCTCCTGTTGCACAATGTACTATTGCATCACTGTTAAAATACTTCATATACTAATATAAAGTATCGGGTATCTTCTCATCGGTAATACCCGCTGTGTTAAATTGGTCAGTTATCTGTCAGTGGCTTATTTTGATCAGAAACACAGCTGTTATAAACCAGAGATCGAAATTTATGTACTTACACTGATTTAATATAGCGAAAGAATAAAGTGGCTATTGACGGATGCAAATATTGATCCTAATGCTAAAATAATAATCTACTTTATTATTTTTGCCCTTGGGAGGCAACCGTTTGTTCCGAGTTCCGACCCCTCCGGACAAAAGGATTACAGGCACTTATTGTTATAGCCAATGCAGGTAAACATGGAAATGGACCTACCACTATACAAAGCTCTCGTGGACAGGCGTGAATCTTACTACAGTGCGAGTGAAGTGCTCGCTAAGTAGTTTATGATGCAATTGATGTGACGTAACAATACCTTTCCGTTTAGTTAAATAATATGCTCCACAAGAAATATGATTAATGCAGTCATTTTAACGATAGGTATTTTCTAATGATTAAAACGTAAAACAAATAAATTTAAATATGTATGTACATGTATATAAGTATTTTAAAATATAGACTATGTCTACGAATTAATATGTACTGTAGTGTATCAGCCAGATCGTCCACTGCTGAACACAGCCTCCCCTATGTAGGGGGTATTTGCCATAATCCCCACGCTTGGCAGGCGGCTTGGGGATCGCAGTGCAAGATGGCATAGTTCTTGAGAATTTTTCCCTTAGTCTAGTACAATTTTCTTCACTTTGGCGATGTTTTCGTCTGTGACGGCGGTGTTTGGTCGCCCCGAGCGGGGGTCATCTTCCAATGACTCTCGACCTTACTGGAATAGTCTTGCCCAACGTTTGACTGTAGCAGACGATGGTCCAAATTCTGGGTAAACTGCAGACATTTCTTCAAAAATCTCCTTTGCCGCTTTTCCCTTTTTTACATGGAATTTTATGACAGCGCGATGTTCCAATTTCGTGTAATGCAGCGATGACTCAGACATGTTGTTGTTTACAGATCCATTTCTCGCACGGTAATGATCCTAATTAGAAAAAAAACTTTCGTTATATACTAATTAGATGTCACTCAACTCTTGACTACTAGCGCCAGTAATTTAAGTACCTACAAGTACCTAGGCTCAGAACTTTTCAGCCGCCCCTCGTAATTATTATTGGTTCTGATAGGCATATACCATCCATATATACTTCGTAAAGTACAACGGAATACTACAATAATAATTCTGGGCAAGCTGGGCACGCTACCAACTGGTAGCGTGCCCAGCTAGTATATTAATAATAGTAATGTTACATTTGAGTTATATCATATTAACTTGAATATTTTTTTTACTTGAAATCCGTTTCTATTCTTTCGGCGCAATAAACATTTAAATTATTGAATATTTTTTCCGAGAAAGTAATTCCAATGTACTGAAAAATATTGCATGAAAAACCAAAAATCTATTTGAATAACATGTAATAGAAAATGAATTCGTAGAGAAGCTTCCATATTGTGCCATAACGCCATCCACGAGTCTCTAAAGCTGGCATCGCACTGCCGACGCTTGATGCGGCGCGGCATCTGAGCGATGTGACACTATCACATTTACGGATGCCCAGAGTGTTGCTGGAGCGTGGAAGCAAGACTTATTCGTTCACAATAGCAAGCGGTGTAGCAGAACGGTTCTTCCATCTCATGGCAAACATTCTAAATTCACGAAATTGTCGAATTCATTTTTTTTCAATTCATCGTGGTGTCTTACAAAGAGGCAGATAGAGCTGAAAAAAATAAGCGTGTTTTGGGTGAAGCATATGCCAAATGAAAAAAAAAAACTCTTGTCCACGACTTTTCAGAGATAATAATCGATTTCACACATAGGCAGTTGTCTTCAGAAACAACCTCGTCGCGCCGCGCCTCGCCTCTCCGATCGTATCTGTATATTGCGGATTACACCATTAATAAATTCATACAAATTATATTTATCGAGCTGCGCCGCGCCATAATAGTCCGGTTTTATTTTTATTGCAGATAGGTAAGCCTTTGACCACAATCTCACCTGATAGTAAGTGATGATGTGATCGAAGGTGTTAACAGGCTTAACCTACAATTAGGTTTGACCTCAAGGCAATGACGCCGGTGACAACATTACCTTGACCGCGACCAATCGGATGCGATCATTTCTAAGCGCTAAATCATTTAACCCATCTAATAAATTTGGAAGATTATGTGTGTTTTGTTACTTGTGATCTTGATGAGCCCAAAATAAAAGCGGTAACTATACGAGTTACACTTGTTTACATATTTATTTCGTAGACAACGGTATATTATTTTGACTTTTATAATAACTCTAGCTTTCCGGGCGCGGCTATGCCCGCGCGTATGTCGGTTATCGCGCAAAAACATAAACCTCTTTTTGCGCAGTCGGATAAAAACTATCCTATGTTTTTTCCCTGGTCTCAAACTATCTCCATACCAAATTTCATTCAAATCGGTCCAGTAGTTTTGGCGTGAAAGCGTAACAGACACACAGACAGAGTTACTTTCGCATTTATAATATTAGTACTGATTTAAGTCATCATTAGCAGTTCACGCGTTCGATCTTAACTAATAACTTTTTGTTCTAGGATTCCGGTGATAACAACGCTCAAAATGAAGTGACTAAGAAGCGAGTAGCCGTCGCTGAGGAAACTAAAGCTTCAAAGGTGAGAACACCACTTACACGCAATTGATGTAGCCCATTTATCATGTATATTTGTGGACTTAGTGCACGATTGTATATTTTATTGATCGTGTTTGATTTTTGGCTTCTTTTATTACTATTATTCACCCATTTGTTATATAATCAGTCCGTATTAATCAACTAAACTTAAACATACTCGCACATAACAAGGATCCGGCACGTGGTTCTCCACGAGTTTCTGTGACACGCATGGTTTACCGCATTGAACAGGCACTTTGATCGATGCAGAACAAGATGGGAGCAAGCTTGGCAAATTGTTTATTTTTGTTACAGGTACGTTTATTAATAAACAATTTTCAGAGGCAATCGAATCCACCGCAGCACAATGGACTCAACTCAACTTTAAATTCTAGAGCGGTATTAATCTTTTTTTTTTTCAGTATTGTAGGTCGTGATGTCCTCGGGCCAGTTGAGGGTGGTATCATATTTAGTTGGGACGTGGTTTTGTGTTTATTAATAAAATAACAACATAAACTTGGGTAAAATGTCGTATCGGTATTAATAAATAAATCGGTATTGTTCATTATGAAGTCATTAACATTTTGTAAATTTATTTTTAGGTTCAGGTTCGTCAGAGACTTAAAGTTACAATCTTATTTTAAAAATTAATTTTAGAAAATGTTTATTCTGGAATCTAGAAATTAATCTCAAGATTGTACGGAGTTCAAATGCAATGTATTTAAATAGGTTTATAAGGGAAAATATGGCTATATTAACATTTTTTTCTTGACGTGTATAGACTGAGCAGAGAAACCAAAGGGACTTTATCATGCCGGAACAAGAGATTCCCTTCTTTACCTTCCCGTTTCTCAATTTCCTTCTCTTCTGCCAATTATCTCCAACTAACTCCGTTCTATTTGCGATGGTACAAGTGCCTCAATCCACTGAATCTTATTTTGTATTATTTAATACATGCTTTTCCTTATTTACCATACCCATAACAAAAAATGATTATATTCAGGCGTTACTTTGTGGATATCTATATTTAACTATAACAAATATAATAAAAATATTTTAAGATAACATTAAATTCATATTTTAATACTTAAAAAATACATCTAGTGACAATTCCGCCTTATTTTCCTGCTAAGCCGACGCGCTCGCAGCGTCATGAATATAAATTCTTAAAACCATGAGAGGTTTCTAATTTTTGGTGCTTACTACATAATATAGCATTAGTTAAGCATGGCTAATCTTCTTACACTTAATATTAATTTAAATATATAATAACACAACTTACTTACACTTTTCCTTTGTTTCCTGGTATAAAATATCAATTTCATTTAACCTGTAGATCATCCATTCTAACCACAAGACCCGGTTTATCTAACTGCATGGTTATTTAGAATTTGCAACCTTTATATGTATAAATATATATTGTGTTAATACGATCCTAATATGTACCTACTGTTTATTGTTTTTTTAAACCTTTTTTTTATTTTATTAATATTCCAGACTTTGACTTTCCCTAAGTCCGAAAACGTCGAAAACGATCTGCAAAAGGCGTCCTTAGAAGTTATTCATTTGAGAGAGGAGGAAAGCAAGTTAAGACATGAAAATCTCCAATTAAAAGTGAGTTTGTACTTATAGGCGAATTTATACCTATTAAACAGATCTACATTATTTTCTCATCCAGCTGTATAAGCTGAGACTAGTGGCTGTTTGGTTTTCCCTTGCGATTGCTATGTGTTGTGCTGTGAGTAGTTTATCAACATTATCTGTTAAATGACTACTTATCACCCTGCATTTAACAGATAATATGTTGGTTAAATGTCGCTTGCCCCTTGTATATTTTATTGTAATAATTTAGAATTATGTTGTTTTGCCATACCCCTCAATACCTCAAGTTTTTGTCTTTAACATGCCCCTTCCTGTGTGTATATTTATAGTTTTTGTTGTTTAGAATAAATACTCTTATTATAAGTAAATATAATTTACAAAATGCATTTATTTTTAAGTTCTGGAGCGTATATGTTTCGTTTACAGGCATAAAGAACCATTACTTGACTTTTTTACTTTGCGTCATGGCGCCTTCGATATTATTTTACCATTAGTCGAGATAAATGGGTTAATAGCCCTGTGGAATTGTGTTAAATGGTTTAAATTGATAATAATTTAAATTAGTGGTTTAAATCGGCATGGTCGTAAGGCATTTTGTGAATGCACGTTTGGCTAGCTACCAACTAGTCAAGCAGTAAAGCTGTTGACAAACACCTAAAGGAGTCTTCCGATGGCTCTAAGGAACCATTCTACGTTTTTCCTGTTAACATCTTCGACAGTAACATCACTAAGCAACAGATAAGATGGTATTTAAAGACTTAGCTAACCGTAGGAAAAAACACTAGCTTGATATTATGCTTAAGAAACTGAGTTTCTTGATAAGTTCATGATGAAAACTGTATATACATATGTTTCTTAATCACAAATTGCGACTGTCTAAGTATAAACATTTCAAATGTCATATGTAACGAGACCCTCTGAAAAGATGTTTTTTTTCAAAACCTTTGCCAAAGTTCTATTAATTTTCCAGTGATATCCGGCCAAACATATAATTATTTTGGTGTGACGGCCATTTTATCCGAAGGCAAAGTGAAGAGATACCATTTACTTTTCTTAATAACTAAGCTGGCGCAGAACTAAAAATTAAAGAGATCGTAATCAGAACATGTTTAACCTTAAGGTAGATTAAAAGGCCTATTTTCTATAGTCACTTGTATATATATATACATTGCCACACTGCCTGGTGGAACTATGGCTCTTTTAAACCGTCATGTTCATTATCATGCAAATGAAAAACTTGTAAATATTATATATATTTATGTTAATTTCAAGCTTGCACTTACCTTCAATAGAAATAACTAGTATATCAGTATATATTAGCATATCAATTTATTTTTAATAACAGCAAGTTAAGCGTTTGTCTGTGGACCAATCCCATGTTCTGCTGGAACAAGTCAAGTGATGCTAGAACACTTCACTTTCAAGATACCTGTTCTCTTTAACTAAGAAGTTGGTAGGGTTTTCCGTACATTAGCCGTACGTATAATGAATGTGGGATAAAAACTTGTGTATTTTGGGAGTATCTGATGATGCCGTATTCCCGTGAGTTGTGTGACACTATAATGGATACGGTCACAATATTGTGCATTCATCAACGGAGGATTATTAATTAAGTTGTTTTCCCAACATCAAAAGAGAATCCCCAAACGACCAGTAATATTGCAAGGCGTGACCGCGCAGTACCAATATACGAAGACCAAACATGTTAATGCACAAATTAATAAAACATTACATGATAAAATAAAATATATCGTCACTAATTATTATATTCCCACCATTATTCTAGACTTACTTAAAGTTTCTTTGTTAGGATTACCCAATAACTATTCCTACTCGGAAGTCGATCCCAGGAGTTTGTGATTCCAAACCAGCACCCGCGTTTTATCATACTGATTAGGCAGAAATGCATACAAGCTTTGTATATGACTCTTTTCTTACAGGGCCAGTTTTTTGTTTTTATACTGAGTTTTTATGGTTAGTAGCTAATGATGTTGGAAGATCATTGTTAGTAGTAGCTATGATGATACTGCTAGAGGGTATACATATTGTATGAAGAAGCTAAAGCGTTTCGAGTTCGCACTTTATATAATTAAACATTTTAACAGATGATGTTCAATGTAGTCCGAGGAGGCCTAGATTTGCACCCACTTCTATATCTACATTTGGTAGTCGTAAAAGGCGAACGAAGGGCAAAAACACTAAAGGTGCAGCAGGAGGTGCTTCTAAAAAACTGCCATCTTCACTGCGATCCCCAACATGAACTGCCATGGGATTACAGCAATCCCATATGAGGAAGGCTTTTGTTCAATGTTGGACTTCTTCCGGCTGTTGATGTGATGTATATTCTAATATTTTTGTTCATTTTGAGAGCTCTGTATTAAATGCGATAGTTTTAGCTAATGCGAAATCACGATTCACAGTTGCTATAAATAATTACCACACACATATATATGTGTGTGTATGTGTTGTGATCATATGTTCTTAGGTTATAGACAGAATTTAGGTGTGCCCGAAGTAGAGCGATACTTGTATAACGCAGAATCTAATAATGTGGTAATATGTATAACAAATTGTAGTCGCAATGGAAACCCTAATGCTAATAAAGCAGCTTATATAGTGTCAGCCTTTGGTATTGGGGCGTAACCAAATTTTCATTCGCAAAACGCCCTACCACCATGCTGCTTTTTATCAACTATTCATCGCTCAGTGATTTATTTTTCCCCATAAATATTACAATTACATACAACTTATAACATAATACTAAAAAAGAATTATAATATTTTTTTAATTTTATTATTAATAAAGCTTTACGTGAAAAAACATTAAAACTACACATTCGAGGTTATTTAGCACTATAAACATGTGGATAGGAGAGTAAAGATAAGGAAATTAAAAATAAATTTTACTGCTTTCCGCGCTTTTATTTACATCCGAAATAAAACGCTCTGTAGCAATGTATGCCAACGCGAAGTATAAATATTATTATCGCTTTTAATGACTGCTTTATTTTCATGATGCGAAACGGTTATACAATATGCATCGCAAATACTTTAAGAGCGAGTGATCATGATTACATTTTCGTATGTGTGAATATTGTTTAGGGCAGACTATACTCCTAGTTTCTGACAGAAATAATAAATAGAAACGGTGATTTATAGAATGTACCTAAATTAATTTCAGGAAGAACTTTTGCGCCTGCGTCAGGCGGCGGGTGATGGACGCGTGCAACGTCCACATTCATACGGTCCTGAGAAGAACGCGCAGGCGGCAATGATGCCGTGGATAGCCACCGCTTTCGCAATGGCCTTGATCGGTATTATCATCGGCAAGTTCTTTATGTGAACGTGCCGCGCCCACAGCGCGACCTCTCGCCTAGCTGACACCGCTGTTACTCCACTCCCGATGATCCTCGCACGAGGCAGCTTCCACATACCCGCATAGGTCGACACTCCTCATAAAGAATATCAAACAATACCTACAAAAACACAAAAGGAGTACAGACAAATTTAACTCGTTCAATAACGTGGGCTTTCTAGCGGAAACCGGCACACATCCGCGACTCTTTTGGTATAAGATGCTTGTTGTGTCATAGGTGTCACCATGCACTGGTGCCTATATGTTCTTTTGTTCATAATATATATCCAGTTGTAACTGAAGCAAAATAGAAGCGCAGGCGTCTCGATACTTCTTCCTGTCTTTATTCTACTCCATATAGCAGACATGCGAGCGTCACATGTGGTCCAGGAGACCAGTCGCATTTTTATCCATTCTACATTAGTCCTGTTCCTCACGTCTCACTCCATGTCACGGTTGTTTTGGATCATAAAACCGATATACAGAATATCGGAGCAGACCGGCAGGGATTCAGTATTGTAGTCTGTAATCAAAAAATTTGATGTAGGTACCCAAAAAGTTGCACAATAGCTTATTAGTTTTCTTTTTTCTGCTGACCTTCTATGCGGCAATCCAAATTTCCAGGTCATTATGCCAGCATGGTCTGCATCTCTGTTTTATTGTCCCAGATATTAGCTATAATATCGGCGTATAGTATACCAACGTGCCTCCTCCTGTGTAGGAACAAATAAGGGCTTAAAGCCGATCCCTGGTGCTAGACTGCAGCCACATCAAACTTGTTGGAAACCTCAGCCTCTGACAGGCTGACTTGCGTAAATAGTCGAGCCTTTACTTGGTCCAGATTGGCTGCAAGTGCTTTCAAGGCACTCTTTTATCTTACAGTGCCTCTACAACATTTCGGGATCTTGATCGTACGCCTTCTTAAATGCCAAGAACACTTAGGGCAAATTCTTAAGAAAAATTTTGTGTTTTCTACTCAAATAAACCCCGAATTATTTCTGTATAGCTATACTATCTCTCTTCCTAAATAGTCATACTATGTGACAAAAGTTTTTTTTTTCTATAGCTATACAGTTCATACATAAGACGGGCATCAGCAAATTGTTGTTCATGTTCCCTCCGTTCATGAGCATCCCCTCTGCTGGCAATAACTTCAAAATTCAAAATATCCCATCGATTTTGTATTTCGTCACCATTCCTATAAATGTTTGCTCATTCATTTTATACACAAATATATATTATAACATAGCATGTGCACTTTTTGGTATAAGCGTCGCGGTTTCTTATTGTAAAGTAATATGCTAAATATTGACTTCTATATATACGTTGCGTAAGGTGCAAATTCGTATGGAGCAAAACATTTAACGTGAGTCTCCCAACGTGGGAGGCTTGATCACGACTCCTCACCAGTGCCGGTTGACCCCTAAGTTGTATGAAGAATGTCGACTTATAGCATACCTCTGTACTCTTCCATTGTTATTAGTTCTTGTTAAATGTTTTAACTGGGTCGGTATTGTATTCAGTATTGTCGACCAACGTTTACTCCCAGCACTATAAGATTTATGGAAAGTTTTTTTGCGAATTTGCACAGTTTTTTTTTAGATATTTTAACTACGGCATTTTATTTCCAGCGATATTATCATGTAGAAATGACACACATTCTATTATTGAATGCGTAAATAGAATTGTACTGAAGTCTACTATGTATCTAAGTCTGCTATCAGGCAATCACAAGTGCTGGAAGCGTGTGATATATTATTTTTTAGCAATAATGATTATTATGATATGGTTTTAAATGTAAATATTTAATTCGCGGTTTGGTTTTTTTTTTAAGATTCACAAGTATACGTCAAAGTAAATTCTGACTTAAACACTTTGACAAGAACATGCCTCGTATTCTGATCGAAAAAGAAAATTAAGTTCATTACATGCTTTTTATAAAGAGTCATATTTTAAACACTTCTTATATTATTGTATTTATTATTAACAGTTAGATATTATTGTTTTAGACTTGTGCTGTTAATTTGCTTGTAATAATCTGAATAAAAATTTAATGTATCTATATAACATTAATTGGGGGCATAATCTTATAATTGTGATACCCAGTGCTTATCATTATGTACTTACCAAACTGAGATGCCGTGCACCGAGGCCTTTATCGTGGCATCTGAGGCCGAACATAATTATCACTATATGGATGTAATTTATTGGCTTTAAATTGGTTAGTTGCTAATGCTGAGTTTAGTTCTTGACCGACCGTTAGCGCTAACAGACGTTTCAGTCGTAAGACCCACCGTCGTTCGAGCTCTAAAACCAGCCTGAAGTCGGCGCCTTGGCAATATAAATACAGGCTATACTTGTATTTAACAAAAAAAGGAAGTAACTATGCTATTTAATAATCTTTTACAAACTTATTAAATTCTCTTTTAGTTATTGTGAGACAAAAAAAATATAATCCGTTTTGAATGTGAGGTCATACCTATTGACAAATATCTTCCTTGCCTTACACACTTTGAGTTAGGGTGTGGAACGCATTTTGCAGTGCTTGTACGCCAGCGAAATGAGTTATCGGTTTAGTTCAGTTTTTAATGGGAGGGACGTGTGCGGATTGAGTTCGAGAGGTGTCACTTGAAGCGGCGAACATTATGACAAAGTTACATGTTGAGACAATCGACAAAAACGTCATGTGCGATGAAGGACACTCAATGCTTGTAGTATTATGTCGCAATTATCGATTTGGATTATATGTATTGTGTGACAATTGTATTACACATGTGGGAGTATTTAGAAATATCTTCTTTTTTCATAAACAGTGCGTCTAACACATATGCGAGTCAAAGCTTTCGTGTAAAATATCATATAGGTCTTTCTCGCCTAGGAAATGTGTAGAATAATAATTACATTATTTAATCTTATAATATCGTGTGATATGATCAAGTGTAGCCTACGCCTCAATAAAACATTTATGTATTCTAATATTTCTGTATATTTATATATATTTTAACAATTCAAATACTATTTGGTGTAAAACATGTCTAGTCTCACTATCTGTCTATGTGTTTAAAAATTCAATGTTTCATTATCATCTCTTTGTCGTGTTCTTTCTCTCTTCCTACATATCTACATTGACCTATGTATATGAGTATTACGTAGAAGCATAAAAATCGTAAATAACATAAAACTTTTCAAATTTTAATTCATATATCGTTCAAGAAATCTGACTAAGTGACATAAATATATAGATCTAGATTCACCTGAAATATTTTTAAATTATAAGGTTACTCAATAAGGCAAGCAAATGATCATGATAAATATAATTGATTGATGGTATGTTTTATTTACAACGAATATACAAATTCAAAGCTGGATACCGTTAGTTAGCTTTTTTTAGATAGTTTTGACTTAGATGTGAATTTGTTTTTATGTATAAAAATTAAATATTCATTTTAAAGTTTGCACTGGTTGCCCCATATCAATTTCATTACTGCAGCATTATCCAAATGCATTTCCGTGCAATCAAACGTTCTTTAGATATACACATCTATAAAGGGAGTGACCAATCGACACGGGAGGTCTTGTCTTACTCGCTTCTAAAATAGTATTTCGATGCGAATTAACTTTTTATTTTATTGACTGCGATTTCCGTAACAAATGTTTAAATGTACTGCGAAATTGTGTAAACTTAAATCATGAAGATATATAAAAAAATACGCCAATAGAAATCGATTAGAAGCTCAGCTAGTGTCGACATGACCGAATTACGTTTAAATAATAAAAGTAAATTTAAAATTAAACCGTGGGTCTGCTTTATATCACCACGATTATTGTTAATCAATTGTTCTATAGGCGTCAGCATTTCATAGCACATTATTGTAGTTTTGTGTCTGTATGTTAATAGTAAATATCGTTATGGTTTATGCATTTTTACATTTTACGGTGTTTGGTTTGTGTTTCTATATATGTACAGCAAAAGAAAAGTATTGCTATCAAAAATGGTGAGGGTGTAGGCGTACTGAACTCTCTTGTACACATTATCAAGCCTGTAACAGTTTATGGGATTGCATTCTGATAAATGGCCCGATATTGTTTTAATGTAGACTAATTCTCAATAGGCCTTTTATCGTTGCAGGCTGTGACCTGATGAAAGAGTATAAACATATTGTTAAGCGTATTTTAAAGAATTCAAGTCCTATTGTGAGACGTGTGTAACTTACGTCACTTTAATATGCTAAGATTTATTTGTGATAAATTGCCATTGAGAATATCTATGTGGCAAGTGACTAGCTTACTAATATGTTCAGAAAGAAGGTACACTGGAGCCAACTTACGGTTTTCATAATTATATATTTATTTTATGACGATGACGTGCTTACAAATCTACGTCAAATTTTTTAGTTAACAATAGAATTCAATTAATAATTCCTTTCTGTATGTATCGTTGTTATATTAAAACTATTATGCTATATTGTATCGTTTTCTGAAATTAAAAGACTTAATTTATGAGATATGTTATTTTGAATGAATTTCTACATCCCATCAAATATAGACCGGGGGGAGGCTACTGTCGGTAATTCGATTACGAATTCTTATGGAGTACCAGTAAGACAGTCATTGTAAGGAGGCAGTCCGGCGAAAAGTATGTTTGCTAAGCTATGTACAACAGTCAGAGCCGTGTTTAACCTATTGGTGGCCCTGGGCACTTTAGGATAAAGGGGACCCTAAGAGGATTGTTTTTTATTATCAACTTGTAAAGGAAATAGTAAGAAAGTAAAATTCGAGATATGTAATAATATCAACTGTTATTTCTATTTCTCCAAACTGATAAGTAGGTAATCATCATACAGCTAGCTGCATTTTCATCTGTGTCGACAATAACTATGAAATGAGATGGTAAAGGATAAAAGTATCTTCTGTGTTAATCCAGAGCTTCACCTTTTTTTAGCTTATATGCTGACCCTTGGCCACTATGTCACCTGTTGGTAAGTGATGATGTAAACAATATATAAAATAGGCCTAGAATTGCTGGCTCGCAAGTGCTACTGTTTGAATACACTGTTAGAGCTTGTCGACAGATTTTCCACTTGATGGTGATGGCTAGCCAGGGGAGCATTCGCGAAAACCCGGGCTAGTTTTAGAATCGTTTGACGCGCGTTGGATATTAAACGTAGTGGGGATGGGTAGAGATTTGGTCCATGATTGTAACAATACCACTCTTGTTAAGGGGTAAGACATATTTTAATAGAAATCTATACTAAAACCTCGTAGACTAAACCATAAAAATAAAATGCAAATAATCGTATATGCGTGTGCATTGAGTGAAAGGCTAGTAACTTAGAAAAAAAGTTTCTACTAATGAAGAATACGAACAGAACAGGTGGATGTAAACGATAAAAATATGTTAGGTTGAAACTGCGACAGCACAAGCGCGAGCAAGTGAGCATGCTGTTATACAACCAACCAAACAATAAATTTGATCAGCGAAGTGTAACAAAAATGTTATGATTTTACAAAAAGGGCATACTCAAAAGTTATGAATTACCTTGTAATGTAAGTGGCCGGGAAGAGATGGAGCGACCCTCGTCCCCTCCACCCCAATCCCTCTTTCGTGCCAATCGATTCTTAATGTAGCGCTACGATCGCAACAAAATCAACAAGCAAATTGGTAAGACCTTACCCCGGCTGAAGGGGTGGACAGACGCGGGTTCAAATCTCGCACATGACTATAATTTTTTTCTCTCGTAAATTTATAATATTGTAATGTGATTCGCCTAACAAGCGTTATTGCAAACTTAACAATATTAAAATTATAAGGTTGCGTCATCATTTACAATTTTAAAACCAATTGCAAAATTGGTCTTGTTTGTAGTACAAAGCAAGTTGAACTATAGGTGTCGCTCCATCCCGATACGATGGTTGAAGAACGAGAGCAAGAATTAAAGTTATGAGTCATTGTTCATGTTAGCTCAATTAGTTAGAGCATACCCCGGCTAAAGGGGTGGATGGACGCGGGTTCGAATCCCGCACATTACTATAATTTTTTTTTCTCTCGTAATTTTGTAACAGATTAAATTAGTCATTAAGGACATACTTTGTTCGGACGCATATTTTATTAGTATTAAGAGCAAAATAAAATCTTTTATTAAAAATACTGTTTAGAAAAGTTCTTTCGCGATCCCGTAAACTTGACTGGCGCAGCCGGTGGGATCGCATAATTAGCTGTGCCGTCCTTCGCGAAAGCACCTAAAAAATGTTGTTTTATGTGAACAGTGATATACGCAATTCTAAAAGTGCGTGTTCGCGATCGATTGGCGTGTGTGTGATCCTCGAACCAAAGAAATACGTCGAGAAATACAAAGGAGCATGTTGGAGGCTGGCTGGTGTGTGAATTTTTCGCCATCCTCTCCCTATCCACTTCATTATATATGGAATCGAACTTCTTCCATTATAATTTATCTGGTTTACCTTAAAATAGGTCACTGTTAGTTGTAAGTATTAAGATATTGTATGACTATTGAATCTACACCTACGGGTAATATATTAATATAGGGTTCAAATACATTTCATATGGCGTACCTCAGGGCTCTATTTTAGGCCCTTTGCTATTTCTTATCTACATCAATAGCATACATGAAGTTGGCCTGAAAGGAGACGTTACTTTATATGCTGATGACACTTGCTTATTTTACTTTGGACCTACCATAGATTCAGTAATAACTAATGCACAGCATGATCTTAATCTACTAAGCACATGGTTCCAATCTAATCTACTGACCATAAACATAGCAAAAACTAACTTTATGATCTTTCTAGCAAAAAATAAGAAAATTCCAGATTTCCCTCCTTTAACCATCCATAATACAGCTATAAACAGAGTATATGAGGAAAAATATCTTGGCCTAATTCTAGATAGCAGCATGACGTGGAAGCCACACCTGGAAAAAATTAAAACTAAATTAGTGTCTCTCACAGGAGTACTGCGCGGAATAGTACGATGTCTTCCCCGACAAGTACGATACACTATTTACAACTCGCTTGTAAAACCGTACATTGATTACCTTGTAGAAGTGTGGGGCTCCGCCGCTAAAACAAATTTAGATATTGTGCAGAAAGCACAAAATAAAATAATTAAACGATTATTTAACTATGACTTTTTTACGCCAACTGAAAGAATATATAAAGAAACTAAAATATTGAACCTTTTCCAAACATATTTATATCTTAACTGCATATTAATTCGAAAAATATTATCAAAAAATATACATATACAAATAACTTTCACTAAAAAACAACAAGTACAAAAGAAACTACTAAGGAATGCAAATGATATTAAGCTAAATATACCGCGAACTAATTATGGTAAAAAAAGTATTATGTACGAAGGTGCTCAATTATACAATAAATTGCCAAAAGATATAAAAGAAGCAAAATCTATGTCAACTTTTAAAAAACTTTTGAAACACCATGTCATGAAAAAGTAATATAATTTGTACAGTAGTAATTTAAAAAAAAAAAAAAAAAAAAAAAAAAAAAATATAATAATTAAAAAGTCATTATACAATAAGATAATACTTATCAAAAAGATATTAAAATGTAAAAGTATGGATAAAAATAAAAAGTATCAAATAACACAGAAATTAAAAATTAAGAAATTAAAAATAGATAGTTTAAAAAATGGTTTATATATATACTTACTAATATACTCATAAACGGATACGACTAGAACATAAAAACCTACTTAGAATTTAATATTTTTGTATATTTTATTTCTACAAATACTTAAATTCGTATAATATAATATATATAAATAAAATACATCAAAATATACCCTATATAAATACTAATAATCAAACTAGTATCCTTTAAAAATAAATCATGCTCACACAATAAGGAAACCAAAATTACGGGAACATATCGCATTGTAATTTTGATGGCACTTCCAGTTGCGTTATTTCTGCTTAAATAGACACACATTCCTTACGAGCGGAGCGCAGTCCGTACCGAGAGAACCGGACCAAACCGATATTTGATTGCGTTTTGCAAGTTATTATAAACTACCCACGTACTTCAATAATGCTTTTAATTTGAAATATGTATTGAAACTTAGTTAATAAGTACCTGTACTAAGCCTAACAAACATGTAATTTAATTTCTAGTTTCTCATGTAAGTGAATTTATTCTTTTGAGAAATAAATATCTTTAACCACATACATAAGTAAGACAACTGCTATTTATCTTAAGATAAATATAACATTGTCTATATATAAGATTTTATTTTATTATTATTTCTATATAAAGAAGTTAAATAAATATCTTAAAATGATGACCATTAAAGTCATACCAACCGATATGCTTAAGCTTATCCCACTTTATGACGGCGATAAGCGTCATTGAAATTAATTTTTGGGGAAATGTGAATATGTCATTAGTAATTTTCATGGAAATAATGACCAGAACACTTATGTTATGCATACGATAACTAGTAGACTAACAGGTAAAGCTCCGGCTTAAAAGAGTGAGAGGGAAGCTATACTTTCATGGTCTGACTTTAGGAACTTGTTCATCCAATATTTGGGTGATCCGAGAAATGAAGAATGTATAGCAACCCTCCTAGATAGCAACGAAGTGCAACGTGCTGACTTTCGGTCGAATGTGGCGCCCTCTCATTTTCTCATACAAAATTAACGGTGAGGAAATAGTGTTAACACGGTAAAATATTTGAGGGTCACATTTGATAGGAAGCTCACTTTTCATGATCATGTTTGTGCGCTTGTGAAGGAGTCGTTCAGGAGACTAGGTTTCGTCTTTAGAAATGCAAGTGATTTCAAACACAACAATGTCGTAAAACTGTTGTTCAGCACGCTTGTCAGGTCGAAGCTGGAGTCTAGTGCCTGCATCAGTAACCCATATGAACTTACATATCACAAAGCTCTTGAGAAGGTCCAGAAAGCATACCTGAGGTTCCTTTAAAAGCGCCAGTATGGAGCTCCCACAAGGCTCATGAATTCTTTGAGTTGTGGTCATGTGACCATGGTCTGTGAACCTTTTACGGTTATAAGCACACATGCTTCGAGCAGCCATAATGAGGTGATTCATGTTACTTTGATGCCATCTTTTCATAGCGCGGAATGTCATAAGTTTTAAGTTTATGATGTGGACACCAAGTGTAGAGATTCAAAGCTCATCAAGTCATCACTAAGACAACAACGCTACCAATAATTAATGATAGCAATAATTATGAGATTGAGTTAGACTCGCGAACAGAACAACTTGTGAAATCACCTACGGATCAATTTTCTGGGGAAGGAAGTTTAAATTATACAAAATTCTGTGAAGGAGTTAGGATGCCATCAGCTATCGTGAAGTGTTAAAATGGTTATGCCACCGCTATCATACGAAATACGCTAGATACACCCTTTTGACTATAGCAAAACCTTTTAAGGTTACTCAGTACTGTGAACAAACCAATAGTTTGAACTGTACAGACGTAGAAATGAAAGACATGGAAGTAGACAAAATGAAATGAAAAAGACTGAGACTTGCCCATATGAATAAAGAAGAAAAAAGATATATTAGTGACTCATGCAAGGAATATAAAGATATATTTCATAGTGACCAGCTACCTTTGACATTAACGAACCAAATTAAGCACCGTTTTAGAACTAAAAATGAAGATCCAATATATGTTAAGCCTTATAGGCAACTACCTGTACAAACGGCAGACATAAAATCTCAAGTTGAAAATTTACTACAAAATAACGTCATTGAAGAATCATATTCCCCTTGGAATGCACCTGTACATCTTGTGCCAAAAATACTTGATGCCTCTGGTGAAATAAAATACAGTATTGTGATTGACTATCGACGTTTAAACGACATCACTATAGACGACAAATATCCTTTGCCCAACATTACTGACCTTTACGACAAGACAAGTTAGGAAAGAGCAAGTACTTTACGACACTTGACCTTGCATTTGCAAGCAGGCTTTCACCAAATAGAAGTAGATAAAGATGACAGACAGAAGACCGCATTGAGCACAGAATCAGTCATTTTCAATATCGCCGGCTGCCTTTTAGACTCAAAACCGGACCAGCGACCTTTTAGAGGACGATGGATAACGTTTTGAGAGGGTTACAAGGGCTACACTGCCTAGTTTACATGGATGACGTCATTGTGTATTGTACTAGCTTGCAAGAACACCTCAAAGACTTAAGAACAGTTTTCGACCGACTTAGAGTCTGAAAGAGAATTTAAAAGTATAAGCCGATAAATCTGAATTCTTGACAAAAAAATATTTCTTTAGCATACCATCACTGACGAAGGGCTGAGACCTAACAATGACAAAATTAAAGCCGTACTAGACTATCCACTTCCAAAAACTACAACTGAAATTAAAAGTTTCTTAGGGCTCATTGGCTACTATAGGCGCTTTATTAGAGACTTCGCCAAAATAACCCAACCCCTAACATCTTGCTTAAAGAAACGAAACAAGATAGTAATTGACCTAAAATGTATAGACGCTTTCCAAAGGTGTAAAGAGCTCCTTACACACGCACCAATCTTAAAATTCCCAGGCCATAGTAAACCTTTTGTACTTACGACTGATGCCTGAAATGTGGCATTAGATGCCGTACTGTCTCAGGGAACCATAGGCAGCGATAAGCCAGTTGCCTACGCTAGTCTAACCCTTAGTGAAATCGAAATGCGATGTAGCACCATCGAACGCGAACTCCTTGCCATTATTTGAGCAGTCAAACATTGCCGACCTTATCTTTATGGTAAACTTTTCACAATCTTCACCGACCATCGACCTTTAGCTTGGTTGTACTCTCTCAAAGAGTATTCTCAAATTGACGATAGAGGAGAAGCTCTAGCGAGTAGAAAAGATCGCGAAGAGACTGTGTTGGTATCAGATACTTCAGGAACATTAACAGCCAGTGACACATTCGAATTAGAACTAACTTTCACTCTTCGCCCACTTTCTAATAGTAAATCTAATAGTTCTACGGCGGAATGTGCAATTTCCGTAGCGCTACTACGGAAACTGCACATTCCGCCGTAGAACTAGAAAATAAAGCTATTCCTTTTTTTAAGGCTATTATATTCTCAATCAGTAGGCAAATTTAGCGTCCGAGAGTTGCGGGCTATCAACACTACGTAGCGCTGCGCTCTAGTCGCACAGCGCGCGACAGGACGCTCGCTGATTGTACCCAGCCGCACTGTATTAGTTGATCAACTTTAGGTATCTGCTACTAAATCCAGAACTGCATCTAAATAATTGTTTTGTTCTTGTGAACATTTTTATTCGCTTATAGAATAAAAATATGCGTTTCACAATACGTACCTATTTTTATTAGATTTGGTTCGGATATATTTTAGGGTTCCGAACTCAAAACGCAAAATGGAGCGCATATTTATGAGTGCCCGATGTCTGTCTGTATGTCCGTCCGTAAGTCATTGGTCTTTAGCTCGTAAACGAAATAAGTAACAAACCTACCTAACCGAAACAAACGGCGAATAATGGACTAGACTTTATTTATTTTATTATTTTTGTTACCAATACGTAGTAAAGTAGCTGAAAAATTGAATTCTGGCATGTGGTCGTCTGTAGAGTAAATGTATAATTAGTATGAAATAACTTGCGGAAGTTGAAAATAGAGTATTTTAGATGAGCATGGTACCGACTTTAACAAGTTATTGCATACTTTTCAATGATTTGTAAGTTTAGTTTGGCATAGGTATTCTGAAATACAAACTAATCGATGCTAATATTATAATTTATAAAAAGGAATTATTTTATTTTGTTGTATATTATAACTAATAAATAAGATAAAAAAAAATAACACTTTGCCCGTAGAAATACGATTCTAAAATGTAGGGTGAGCACATGTAAGCAGCCACGTAGCAGGGATATTACGGTATGGGTATTTACCGATACGATTTCGGTAAATACCGTAATGAAATAAGGGTAACAGGTATATATATCTGTTAGCATAATTGCGATACGATTACCAAATTCCATTTTGGTATATGTATTTTATGTTAGTCAATGACAGTGCAGCAGGCGGGCGGGGGTGCGGTTACGCGGTGGCGCGATATGCTGCGGGGGGGAGAGTTTATTAGCACGTACCTATATTATTTGATATGAATGACGGGAAGTGGGAACAATAACATTATTAGTTTCAAATAGGATTTTCAGTGTAACACACTGCTAGGTGCTTGGCTACAGATTTTTTCTTTGAGAGTGGTAGCTTGATGGCGGGTAGCATGGTGGTAACGCATAATGCCCGCCTAGCTAGCTACCACGCCCAAGAAGAAAATCTGTCGCCAAGCACTTACCGGTCTGTTCCGCTATATGTCCTTGAAAACCAGTAATTTTGCGTGGTGGTAGTGGATTTTTCGAATGCGCGCCGGGCTAGCTACTACCCTCAAGTAGAAAATATGTCGCCAAGCACTTATCGATGTGTTCAGCTATGTGTCCTTGAGAACCAGTTATTTTGCGTGGTGGTAGAGGATTATGCAAATGCGCGGCTGGAAAGCTTACTACCTTCAAGTAGAAAATACACATAGCTGAACTCATCGATAGGCAAGCGCTTGGCGACAGATTTTCTACTTGAGGGTAGTAGCTAGCCAGGCGCGCATTCGCATAATCTTCTACCACCATGCAAAATTACTGGTTTTCAAGATCACATAGCGGAACAGACGGTAAGTGCTTGGCGACAGATTTTCTACTTGAGGGTAGTAGCTAGCCAGCTGCGCATTCGCATAATCCTCTAACACCACGCAAAATTACTGGTTCTCAAGGACACATAGATGAACACATCGATAGGTAAGTGCTTGGCGACATATTTTCTACTTGAGGGTAGTAGCTAGCCAGGCGCGCATTCGCATAATCCTCTACCACCACGCAAAATGACTGGTTCTCAACGACACATTGCTGAACACATCGATAGGTAAGTGCTTGGCGACAGATTTTCTACTTGAGGGTAGTAGCTTGCCCGGCGCGCATTCGCATAATCCTCCACCACCACGCAAAATTACTGGTTTTCAAGATCACATAGCGGAACAGACCGGTAAGTGCTTGGCGACAGATTTTCTACTTAGTACTTAGTTAGCGCAGGCGTCTATACTTTCAACACCTTATAATGTATATCTCCGTCATTTTGAAAAAAAAAACAAAAACTCAATTTTTTTAAAAAAATTATTGAACTATCAAACCTGCTCCCAAAATTTCGTCGAAATCGGTTAAGAAATGCGACCTGTAGAGGAGAACAACCGGACATACGAAAGCATTTTTTTCTAAATTGAAGCAACTCGCTCGAACTAAGTTCTCGTTCGGTCAAAAATACCGAGTTTAAAGTTAGGTATGTAAGTACTTATTCTTCATGTGTTTTTTTTTTTGTTGTAAATACTCCTATAGATCTAAGTATCTTTAAACGGAAACCAAAGTAAAAGAAACAGCAAAAAATCTACCTATGTTTATTAGTTACACTTCTGTTACGTGTATACTGTGATATTAAAAACGTAAAAATGAGCTACATTTTTAAAACTGCAAGTACAACGAATAACTCTAACAAGAAAGCGATCGATTAGTGACGGAATGCAGCGAGTCGGCAAAAGCGACACAGGTCCTACCTCAGACACGTCTCACAGACGACTGAATCAAGCCAGACGGGGCGCTCTGTTATATAATATTGTATTTAAAAATAAATAAACCGTTTTGAGAAAAAGTAACCACAAAATGTTCTTCTAAACATCATTGCCTGTTTTTTGACATATTTTTTTATAGTAAAAGATTAATATATTATACGTATGACCTAAAAAACGATCAAAATTTCTCTCTTTTCGTGTTTGTTATGATCGAGTGAAGTTGTAATTATCGTGTTTTGAACCAGAAAATAATTTAGCAAGTATATTGAACTACAACATATATTTTTTTCAGATCAAAATAATGATTATTAATCATTGTTTACGTGTTAATCAAAAATAAGTTGATTTCGAATATCCTAGCCTTAACGAGGATATTGACACCACGCCAAATCAAATTTTGGTATACACATGGTTCAATAAAAGTATACAAGTAAAATACATTTCTAACAGCAAACTAAAAATACTTGAAGTATTTCTGCGTAAACGATGAACAACTAATTACAGAGGTCCTCAAGCAATATATACAACCTATATATTTAAGGAAGGTACCGTTGAGTTTTACGAGTGTACTGAAAGAGTTGTGTATGTAGAAGACGAGAATGAGCAAAAAGCTATAGTCCTGCAACATCACGAAGGCAAAACTTGCCATTGGGACATTAAAGAAACCATACTTAGAATAAAAAGGAATTATTTCTGTACTAACATGCAAGAGACAATATCAGCAGTTATAAATGGATGCGAAGCATGTAGAAAGACAAATTATGATGGAAAGCCACTTAAACCTCCCATTCAAGTAACCCAAATTCAAGATGCACCCTTTCAGGAAATTTTCATAGATATATTTAGCATAGAAACCGTTCATAACAGACTGTAGTTGACGCCTTTAGCAAACTAGCACAAGCAATAGAAATAAATAATAAATCAACAGCAGAGGTGGTTCGCGCATTAATTAAATACTTTTCCACGTACGGCGTGCCCAAGAAAATAAGTAGTGACCCAGAAACTGAGTTCAATAATGAACTTATAAGAGAGTTAGCAGCTATGTATAAAATTTAATTGCAGATTTGTACACCGCATAATCCAAACTCAACAGGCATTGTTGAACGGTTCCACTCTACATTAATAGAAATCTACCGCTTAGCTAAATATGAGCAAAAATGTACCGATGCAGCGTCGGTAATGACCTACGCTATAATGGCTAACAATAAATCTATACATTCTGTTACTGAATTAACTCTTTTTGAAATTGTCTTTGGCCACACAGACTCCAATAAATTGTTTGATGCTGACTTCGAAAACTGCTACGTATCTCTATCAGTGTTTATCAGATCAAATGTTACAGAAAAAGGATAAAATTAGGGAAAAACGAACTGAAGAATGCGTAGTTCTAGGCGGAGGTGAAGTAGCTTTTGTTAAAGATATTAATACTCGAAAAAGCAAGGACAAAGCTAGGTACCGAAAGGTAAAGGTCAAAGCTCAAATCGAGAAAAATATAGTACCGGTAAAAATAGGAAACAGAGAAACGAAAGTAGCAATTAAGAATATTAAACGTCCTCCACAGGTGGTGCGTGGTCATGATGGCCCTTCTTCCTTGCAGCTGGGGCCTTCATCTGCAAAAGCTTGATGGAAACCCCGGATTGTTACCCGTAAAAGAAGGACAAGCTTACAGACAGGAAGACAAATGGATTATAGTGAAATAACTTGATTTGAACGGCTTAGATAACGATTTGGAATTTAATATACAGAAATACGAAAAATTTACAAAATAAGTTGATTTACATAAAACTTATATTACAGAATTTTCCGGTATCAGAACTCAGATTGAATATTTAAAAATATTACTTACTTGTATATTAAACTAAGACAATTGATTCCATCTAGAAGAGTAAAGAGAGGTCTAATCAACCCCCTGGGTTCATTTATCAAACAAATATCGGGTAATCTTGACTATGACGACGCGGTTCGCTATGATAAAGATATTTCCAAAATCGAGTAGAAGAAATTTATTCTAAATAAAAGAATGACGGTGGTTACCAAAACGTTAGATAGTTTAATAAATAATAAAGGCACTTTAAATGAAAATTCAATAATTATAGATAATCGATTGAAACTAATTGAAGAGATTTTTAAGTCGGGAAATAATAAAGAAAACAACGGTTTGTACCTCACCCATGCTTTAAATATGTTTCATATGTTTTCAATTTCTTTTAGTACATCATGTTCCATGCTGAGTGACATAGAAACGGCATTAGCATTCACTAAAGTATTTCTATTACACCAGTCTGTAATTAAAGAAACATAATTGTTAACCTTTCTTAAGGTAATACAGCAAAGTCACCCCTTAATGTATGAAGCTAATGAAAACAATTTATTACAATTCGAACGAGTAATCAAGGTAAAGGCTTTTGTAAAGGAAAACCGTGGAACCTGCGGAATCGGGGGTCCCTGACTTTTTCCTATCATCCGGTGAAGAATCGCCTCTTTTTGGCATCGTTTGAGAAGTTCCAATAATAGCATACTGAGGGCTGTCGCTGACAATATTAGTAGTCCCATATTTCGCCACTGAATTTCTGTTCACCTGGACGGTAATAAAAAATGACGTGTAATTTAAATATTACCAAACATCGAATGTAAGCTGACTGAAGTAGGCACCCTATACATACCTACTTCATGCATTTCTTATTTTAATCATACGAGTATGTTTATATATATTATTTTAATGTTAATTGTAGTGTTTGTGTAATTTGAATACATTATGGGAATGCTATCCTGAAATAATACATTATTATCATCGTCATTTATTTGCATGCATAATTTTAAATTTTTACAACATTCATATATAGTTTTTTTTTTATAAAAAACTTAAAACAAGGATGCCGCCGGCAGCGGGCAGGGCCCAAGCAACCGGTGGTTAGGGTTGCAGAGAGAGGAACCTCCGGACAATGCGTGTAGTGTCTAGTATTACTGCCTTCTGCATCTGACCCTTGATCCAACCTTCTAGCGAGAGCCTCTTGAGGTGTCTCTTGAGGTCGAGGCTCTTCGCTATTAGGCCGTTCGCCGAAATGACAATCGGGACAATGATCGTCGAGTCAACATCCCACATGGTGGTTACCTAGTGAGCCTAGTCAAGGTACTTGCCGACTTTGTCCTTCTCGGCCTTCACGAGGTAGTCGTCATGTGGGATGGTGATGTCAACGAACACTGCCTGGCACTGGGATCGGTCGACCACCACGATATTAGGCTTATTGCAAACAATAGTCCTGTCCGTGATGATAGAGCGGTCCCAGTAGAGCAATGCATGACCATTCTCGAGAACTGGCGCCGGTGCACACTGGTAATATGGCACCTCTGACTCAACAAGGCCGTATTAAAGAGCAAGTTGCTGGTGGACGATCCTGGCCACTTGGTTGTGCCTGTGCAAATACTCACTGGTAGTAAGATGCGAACAACCGGAAATGATATGCCTGAGTGACTCTCCGGCATATCATTGACGGCGAGTGACGGCGATATGCTCGACAAATGTCGACCGTTGACTAATGTCCAGTCCGTTGACCGTCCTTCAGGATATATTTCCGATAGTTGTTCGTCATCATTACTTCGTCTGCAATTGCACAAGCAAAACCCTCGGTTTCCCCAAAGAGGTCTCCGAAGCATAGCCAGTTCACCGAAGCGGGTAAGTTCACATCAGGCCCTGTTAAGGCCCGCAAGAACCTACCGTGCAGCTCTTTGCCTTTCCATACTGTCTTGCGGTATTCGGTGCTCAGCATCGTTGGTTTGCGCCAGTTATCATTCGCCAAGGAAGGAGAGCGGTGTGAAGCCTTTGTCAACCTTCACGACATCGTGATGCATCCCGCACTCATGGTTAAAGTCCTCATGGTAAAACCTCACGGAAATAATCCCTGAGACTGCACACTCCACGGTTGTGAAGGGTCTTGGCATTTAAGAAGCCACGATCTCCCCATTTCCGTGGAATGTACAGTCTCATAACTGAAGAGCGCGGGTGTAGCATGCGCTGCAAAGTGAGCAGTTGACGGACTTTTCTATCCAGGGCGTCTAGCTCAGTCTGTGTCCACTTCAGGATGCCAAAGGTGTATATCCATAGAGGCATCACCTAACCGTTAAAGGCGCGCGTCTTGTTGCCACCAGACAAAAGACTTTTAACTACTTTTGTCAGGCGGTAAAAGAAGCGTTCCTTTACCGATTTCTTGAGGTCATCTACCGAAATACCCAACGACTCTGACATACCGAGGTAATTGTAGGTCTCGACTTCGGAGAGAGATCTGAAAGTCATTGTCTCAGAGAGCTGCAAATTCGGAGAATTTACAACTTTCCACTGCTGTACATGCAAGACCGCACACTTATCTACACCGAACTTCATCCTAATGGCACTGCTAAAAATCTGTGTAATTTTGTGACTCAGACTATCACCTTGGAAGATGCCTCGCTCAATCCTTATTAAGTCCTGCGGGGCAGAGGGGGTGTCGCTACCCGGTTGCCGGCTCTTCGTACAAGCAACCAAAAAGGATTTCAAGGTTGCATCAATTTTATACAACTCTAATATCCTTTCCAGCCATGAATGAGGCACTTAATTATAGGCCTTCTTATAGTCAATCCAGGCAACCTTTCTGTTGCCTGGATTGACTATAAGAAGGCCCTCTGTTCCGCCAAACTTGTTGGCTAATGGTCATGTCTATGAGGAGGAGCTCCTTAGAACCACGGGACCCAACCCTATATCCATTCTGAGCGGAGGCCAAAACATTGTTCGCAACAATATGAGTGTTAATTTTTGTGGTCAGTATGGATGTATGGAGTTTGTAGATGGTAGGCAAGCACGTGATGGGTCTATTTTTATTATTATAAAACGTATAAATTAAGCGATATCGTGTGTATTTTGATGCGTGTTATTGGGGTGGGGGGTCAATGGGCGAAGCCCATGGTTTCCCACTGTGTGGCACAGCTTTAAGAAATGTCAAGTCAGTTAAAGATTCAACCTTTTAACGACCGCTTCTGATACTTAAAAAGTTGCGCTCTACTCGAAGGTTGTGAACGACGTTAGAGTGTAAAGTTGCACACCGAGTACGCTCTAACGAATGTTCGGAACGCGCTCTAGCAGAGTTGTAATTATTCTATGGCACTGAGCATAGAGAAAGAAATAAAAACAAAAAAGTAACTGAAAGGGAAATGTATTATTTTATTCTCTGAATGATATAAATAAATACAATATTATATATCGAGCTTAAAAGTAGTGTTTCGTATAGGTGCTCGCACCTGCAGCACGAATAAAGCAGGTGCATAATAAAATATAGCAATGAGTGCGGATGCATTAAATTCTGCGCGGCGTAAGCTCAATGAAGTTTTGGGTGAAGATTTCTCAAAATACCACAACCTTCTGAAGCTTTGGTTTTGTATGAAAATCACTAAAGAAGAATTTGACATGGAAGCTCGAAAACTTTTTGATTCCGATCAGGTGCACTTTCACAATTTGTTTCTGTTAGCTCTTTTCAATAAAGTGGGAGGATTGGCGGAGATTTCAATTGCACAAGGCAAAGCTAATCTATACAAACATAGTAAAAGGTTTAAGAAGACTCCGCCCTCATCTGCGAAATCGTACTTTGACACTCCAGATCTAGTTGAGTATTTATCTCCAAGTTCACCAACTGCTGCAGGCAGCGATGGTGTTAAATATGCTACTCAGGTAAGGCTACTGTTCTCGATATATTGATGGAAATACTAGTTAACTTAATATGTCTGCCACCAAAGTTTGATGTCTTGGTATCAGGCAACCTCTTAAGTGACAGATCCTACAGCTGCTTGGTATAGAGACTAATTAAAATAATTATTTTAATATTAAGTTCTTTGTGTTGTTAGCAAATTTTGACTTCACTAGGGCAAGTAAATGGCCATGATCTCTTAGTAAAGAAAAAGTAGCTGTATAACGTGCCTTAAGATTCAAGGTAAATTATCCGTTGATGGAAAGGTCTTTAAAAAGTTGAAAGTTTTATTAGTGTGTTAGTGACCTTTATGTAGCTGGTAAGTTGTGTCGTCAAAAGTGACTTAAATGAAAGATTCTGTTAGAGAAATGTCTGTAGGTGAAAGACTTCTGGGAAAATGGAAATTTATGAATAATCCTGTCAACAAATGGTCTTCAGGTGAATTGGTCTTCAGAGAATGGTTGTAGAATCAGAACTAATTACAATAAAATGTATGGAATCTATTTCCTAAATTTCTTAAAAACCTGAGCTATTAGTGAAGTTGTTGATGACAAAGTATTGGATAATATATATAATAATAGCAGAAAGTAGTATAATCCAACTTTTTTGAGTAAATAAATATATTATCATTATTAACTTACTTCCTACTACCTAGCGGTCACATATTTTATAATACATATATTGTTTTACTATCTTTACTAAGCTTTTATATATACAAACTAAGATATTGTTTTTCAAAAGATAAGCCATTTCTTGCATTTAGAAAAGAAACTGATTTATTTATCAAGATAGTTACTTTTATAAGAGCTTACCCACTCTACTACTAATAAAATCACTAGACACAAATCATGCAATAGTTACACCAACATATCTTCCTCTCATTTTTGAAGCTTTACTATTTCTGGTGAATTGTAACTAGAACTTTATTTACATAAAAGTATATAACAACATTTGAGATTCATTATTGAAAATTATGAAAAGCCAATTATATCTGACCACAATTTAGTACCTGGTATTTCAATGGGTGGTATCAATAGATTGGTGTAGTCAGCTTGTTTGTATTATTGTCAGGGTGATCCCATGACAACTGACGCTGATCTATGATTTTATTCTGGTACAGTTTGTTGCAAAGATTTGGGCAATATGTCTATGATAAAGTTCTTTTCCTTTATTCCTGTCCTTCAGTTGTACACATATTGCCCTATGATTTTGGCCACTTTATATAGGTACTGTTTGACCAACCTCAAATGATCTGTTTGGTTGTTTCTGTGCCATCGCATCCAACTGAGTGCCTTCATGTAAAGGTAAATATTCTGGGTGCACAATGGGCGAATGGCTGAGTTTTTTCACACACAATGGACAAACTCAGAGTCACTCAACGAGCCATGGGGAGAGCTATGCTCGGAGTTTCTTTGCGCGATAAAATCCAGGACATTGATATTCCTAAAAGAACCAAAGTCACCGACATAGCTTGTAGAATTAGCACGTTGAAGTGGCAATGGGCGGACCACATTGCTCAACGAACTGATAACCGATGGGGAAGAAAGGTTCTCGAGTGGGTACCACGTTACACCAGAAGACCTAAAGTTGGTAGGCCCCTCACTAGATGGACTGACGACATCGTAAAAGTCACGGGTAGCCAATGGTTACAAGCGGCTAATAGCCATTCTTTGTGGCGTTCTATGGAGGAGGCATTTGTTCAACAGTGGACGTCTTCCGGCTGATGATGATGATGATATTTTAAGTATTTTGCTAAAACTTAGTAAATGTTAACAAAAGTCGAGAGGCTGTAGTTGGTATTTTGGTGCGCCATTCCAAAGGTAGGAACAGTGCTCTAAGTGGGGCTGCTCTTGTGCTTTGTAGAGTAAAAACCGCTGACTAGGTGTAAAGTACCGCTTCGCCTTGTTAAGCACACCGGGCTTCATTGAAGCGAGTTTCGCATTAGTCTGCAAATGCCCCTTAAACTGAAACTCGCTAGAAATGCTAACACCAAGGATCTCCAAGCTCCTAGAGATGTTCAGGGGAATGTCGTGAAAGTGCGGAGCGACGCCAAAAGGAGCTTTTTTCGCTGAGAACGCGCATACTTGTGTCTTAGAGGGGGGTTGAATTTAACGAGGTTAAGATTTCCCCACTCAGAGATTCTGGCAAGGGAATATTCAATCTCGGACAAGAGAAGTCCGTTTCTGGTTTCCAACAGCTCAGAGTGCAGGGCGCTAACACGACCTGTACTGTGCGCTGACCGTACTATCATCCGCATAGCAATGAATGTCACCGATTCGTTAACATATCGTTGATATGCAGGATGAATAGCGAAGGCGACTACACCCTGGGGGACTCCAGCATTGATGGGCATGGCATCAGAACAAGATCCGTCCACAACGACCTTAGTAGTTCGCCCGGAGAGGAAGCTGGATATCCATGTGCAAAGCCCCGAGGATATGCCATATGATGGTAGTTTGGAAAGAAGCGCACTATGCCAGACCCGATCGAAGGCCTTGGCAATGTCTAAGCTTATCGCCAACGCTTCTCCTCTACTCTCAACAGCTTCTCTAGAAGATCACCGGCCTATCGGCCATGACGAAATCCATATTGACGGTCGCTGATCAACCGGTGTTCCTCCAGGTATCCAAAAAGTTGGGAGGTTATAACTCGTTCCATAACTTTGGAGAGCAGAGAAGTTATTGCAATGGGGCGGTAGTCAGACGGGTCCGTGCGATCGCCTTTCTTAGGGATCGGGTGAACAAGAGCTACCTTCCACGATGATGGCACACAGCCCGAAGTGTAGGAGAACAGAAACAGGCGCGTTAAAACCGGGGACAACTCTGGTGCGCACTTTTTTAAAACAACAGCCCGGATGCCGTCCGGCCCGCTCGACTTTCGCACATCAAGGGATAGGAATTCCTTCTGTACCGCTCCCTGAAAGATGCGTACATCCGGTACAATCTCTTTATCAATTTGGCCATAACACTTTTTATGTGGTTGCAGCCTCTAAATTAAATCAACGACACGTCACGCCTAATAGAGAAATTACTGAAACAAGAAAAAAATAAAACGAATGAATTTGCTGCTACTCATCAACTTGATATAGGTACCCATAAAACCTTTATAAAAAACACTACTAATCTACTTAGTACCATAATCACCATTCTTTCATCACAATACTTTAAAAATAACTTTCTATTAATTTTCTGTTTTTACCTTTTCACAACCAAATGACTCATTAAATCTTAAACTTATAATATAGAAATAGCTGATGGTGTATTTTTGTAAAATTATGTCTTTCAGGAAACAAAATATATTTATATACAATTGTATATATAATTTCTGGTGTCATAAAATACTATTTGCACCCTGGGGTGTTATATGCATGGTGATAGATTATGTTGACGATGGTGAGATTTACCCACGTTTACCCCTGACAACATACTTCCTAAATTTCGTGATGAGAAACAGAAGAACAAAGAAAAAGGCTCACAGTCTCTATTGTTCTTCTCTACATAGTATAAAACCAAGTCGCTTCCTGTGGTCTGTCTGTCTCTATGTATGCTTAGATCTTTAAAATTTTCGTTTTTTTTTTAAAGAATAGAGCTGATAATTGCTGATATGTCTATATCACACAGTGTCCAAAGTCTTCACCATTAATTTCACTTTGGATGTTCACTTATTAAAGTTAATTTATTTTTTTGTAGCCAATTATTAAGCCGGTTCTTAAAACAGTTAACAGAGTTGGTATTTACAATTTCATATGGCAATAGGTTCCGATTGAGTATCAAAAACTGTTGCTTAAGTCATTACGTGCAATTTTCGTACTTGAAAGTGTTTGAGCTATTTTAGTCCGGGTTGGCCTTATTGTTTCTTTGACTACATACATGTCGTGAATACAAGGCAAGTTGTATTTGTCCGTTAGTATCTTATATGGTATAAGGTCACCACGAAGACGTGTTTCTTCTAGTGTAGTGAGGTGCAATGGGTGCAGTCTGTCCGAGTAAGATTTACTTTTTAAAGCTTGCGGTATCTTGGTGGCTTTTCTTTGCACACTTTCTGTCTTTATAGAAGAAGGGACTTCATATTTGAAGTCCCTACTTGAAGGTGTACAATCCTTGACAAACTTTTTAACATTTTTCTCTTATGCAGAAATCAATTGTATCAGACTATTCTAGAGGCTACGGGGAACACATTATAGGGGAAATTGCTTGACAAAAGTGTCCGTCGGCTTTGTAGAGATGGCTGCAAGGATATACACCTCACGGTCATTTGGTGACCCCCATGGCCTCAATGGAACAGCAAGGTTTCACTCATAGGTTAGCCCATGCGGCCTGAATTAAAAATCCTTGGATATCTTTCGGCGTTTAAATAAAGTGTTAAGATGATTAACCTAATTTAATTTGAATTTTATTAAGTTTGGCTAGGCAGTGATAGGGAGTGTTAATGTGTACTTTAGAAGTCCCTTAAACTTACTCCTGGGACGCGATCCTCAGGCGCCATTTAGTTACTTTTAAACGCCATGGATCCGGTGCCTTCATTGTGGTTACATGAAATGCTATTTATTACTTTTCTTCTGGCCAAGCTATAAATAGTAAAAACTTGATAGTCTAGGCATGTGTAAACACTATTATTTATAAATATAATATTAATAATATACATATAATTTATTATTTTATTTTATTCAATTGTTCTTTTTATAATTTCAGGAAATTTTCCTTCCTGACCATGCACTAGTAGTGGGGCGCTTCATGCTCTCAGCCTGGGACATAGGCCTCGAAAGTGTTGATGATGATGCTGCAAACATTGTTGTTGTTGCTGTTCAGAACTTTCTCAAAAACGTTATCAGTGCCGTTATAACCCAACGTAAAGGTTACAAAAAGCGTAATAAACACTTCATGCATGATATTGGAGCTGAAATGCCTAATATGTGGTTACGAAACACTACAAAGCTGTATGACCCTCAGAATGAAGGAAGGGTGAATGTGGACGATTCAGCCGATGGACTCGGACCAAGATGCCCTCCTACTATTGACGAAGTGGAACATTCAACTGCTTTTGAGATTGCATGCAGGTTGGTTAATTTTTTGTAGAGCTAGCTAAGCTAGCTATCTATTATAAAGGAACTGCCTACGAGGGCCAAACTGACAGTTTCAGCAATAGAAAATAAATATACGCCATGCCTAACTAGACCCCGTTTTGTGGGCTTTAAGCGCGAATGGTTCAGTAAGGAAAGGGAACGTGGCAGAAATGTGAATGTTAAAATGCATTTGAGGTGTGACTAGAATGAAGATTAAGAATATAGAAGTTTGAAAGTGGCTTAAGAGATTTTTTTTATATCACTGATATTGACTACAACCTCACCAGATTGGTTGTTTATACTGATCTAAATTTGATAATGGTTTCACTAATAGCATAGCTACAACTACATTTGCACTGAGTACTAAAGGCTACACAGAAGACGACGTAAGGCGTTGTGCGGGGGTGTAGAATACGTCCCGCAGTGCCACCATTTGTAGACATAGGATAAAGAACATAGGTCCTTTCTATAATTTTACCTTAACTACTAAGTTTTGCGCTGCACTACAGAATTTACAACAACAAATCACAAATTTTGGTTTATTTGATTGGTCCTTTATCAAAATATAAAAACACCTTTTCTTTCAAAAACACAAATGGCATGTGGCAAAAAACTGCTAAACTAATAGTCGTAAAGGATCTACATTGAAAAACACGGAGAAAAAGTATTTCAATAATATTACCAGAATGTAGACTAAAAGTTAATTTAGGCAAGACTAACAATGAAGTAATATTTATATGAATGAAATAATCTTATCAGTACATTCTTTTATGCTGGTATAGAAAATAACATATAGCAATGTTATTTTGTACAGTGTGATGTTTTAAAGTAAAGTTTACCAGACTATTTGTTTTTCAAATCTATGTTAAACATTACAATATGTTATGTTTACAATCATTTTGTAATTACCATTTACCAGATTTATTTTACCATCAACAATAGTGGTGGATGGTTAACATGGCCATCAACATTGTATCCGTTGGGTATTCTCTGGTATTCTAGAGAATACCTTAAAGCATACAGAACAAGCTACAAGCGTACAGAACATCACTCTTGAATAAAAGTCAAGTATAGGTATAAAAATTTGCCTACTGCTTGGCGACAGATTCTCTACTTGAAGGTGGTGGCTAGCCAGGCGGGCACTTGAAAAAGCCCCACCATCAAGCTACAACGACTGCCATGATACATAATTAAGATCGACTAGACAAGCTGCGCTATGAGTGCTTCTAAGGAAGAATTAGAAACAATTTAATGTTATGAACATGATTGTGTACATACATTACCTACCATGTTATGTATGTATTATTACCATGTTATGTATGTATTATTATCATGTTATGACCTTGGTTAGACAGGAAGGAGAAATATTTAGTTTACTATTCACATTGTGTCAAGCATAGCGCCTTATTCAGTAAAATCTATATCTAATTCCAGTACTCCTGCAAAAGACCGAAATGAAGAAAAGCTGACTATAGAAGAGTTCTACAACACATTGCGAACGAATCGGAACATTATTGCTTGCCATTCAGTGTATGCTCTGAACATGGAAAGATTGTCGGCTCTACTGAATCATCCTAGCAATTAAGTTGTGAAATGAGTAATTGTTCATTACTTAACCCTATATGTAATCTACATACAACTTAGATGGTTTAGAAAATAAGTTTCTACTTAAGTATATATATGTACTTACTAATTTTAATATTTGTGGTAAATATACTGATGACTACACTTTTAGCTATTGGAAACTATATTTACTCTCGAATTTAAATGTAAGGTTACCTTACGAATATGTGTATTTCTTACCTACGTTACACTAATATAGGTTTGTAACGGGACACTTCTTAATACAGTCGACTCTCGTTAATTCAAAACTCGAGGGAATCTTAAATGTTACGAATTATCGAGTGTTTGAAATATCAAATGATTCGAAGTATTGAGATAAAGGAAACCAATACGTGCGGAATTGTATGTCAAACTAATCATTACCAAAACAAAGGTGTACGATGATACAAGCTTGAACTTGTTCTGCAATCTACTTAGACGTCTCTGCGGCGGGATGGATTACTCGGACTTGTTTATATGAGGATCTAGTGACTTATTCTTTACGAATTGTCGAGTTTATCATGCCGATAAGTTCTAATTAACGCGTCATTTTGTTCCGAAGCGTTGATATTTTCGTTCAAATTACCAAGTGCATAAAAATGTATTGAGTTAGTTCGAAATATAAGGAGATTTTCAGGGAACTCGTGATAACTTTGAATTATAGAGAGGTTCGAATTATCGCAGGTTTGAATTAACGAGAGTCGACTGTATGTCGTTATCCTGGGGAGTTATTGTCTAACTACAATGGCAATCGAGGTGAACTTCATATTTAAATTCTCTGAAACAATGCTTACACAAAATAACTCCTTTTAAATTTCGGGGAAAAAAGATAAGATGGAAATTTGACAATAATCGGAATTAGAGAGATTTGTATCTTGCTTCTTTCTATACATATAGATGGAAAGATGCAGTTCCAAAGAAAAGATGCATGCTTTAAGTTCATTTTCATTACCATTCTAGTTAGACAATAAGGTGCATGATGTTATCCCACGCGAGGGGTCTTATATTTTATTACTCTGTATCTTGTCATTCAGCATGATTATCGGCTTTTCCTTAATCATAGCAATTAAGCTCCAAAATGAGCAAATCAAATAGTTTATTTGCAAGAATACAAGTAAAGATTTTAAAAATATTATTACACACAGTTGTACTCTGTCTGCAAGCAGACGTGCAAATATTTTATGCAGTTACATTGCAATTTCAATTAGTCTTATATTTTACATAATTTTATTTATACATTTATATTCTATGAATTCCCTAACATTTTTTTTAACAATTATTTAGCAGCTCTTTTTTATTCATTTCTCAATTCTTTTTATTTTAATTTATTTCCAGACAGTATTTTTATTTTTTTCGGTAAGCAGTTATAAATTGATAGCGACATATAATAAGCGTTTCGCTTGTGTAATTTTATTCAATAAAGATTAAGTGGGTAACTTAATAATTTGTTTTATTTTCTAATTGCATCGAGAATAATTTTTAAAGTGTTATACTAAATTAAATGTCTAGGGTTTGATCGTTTCGTATTACATGTGAAAATGCCTAAGCATTTTAAGTTAGCTATCTATGTGGATAGCTACCTAGTTGAAACCTACGAATAAATATATTCTTAGGTTGAAACCAATGATCCTAGGAGTGTTTTGCTAATTTGGTACTTTTGTGAAATCTCTTGAAAAACTTTTTCATTTTAACTTTTAACTGACTTAATTAAAGGAGGAGGTTCTCAATTCGCCAGTTTATTTTAATGTTTGTTTAACTTTTTACTGGATCAAACGATTTTGATAATTCTTTTATTATTAAAATTTTTGTCGTTTGGTCCCATTTGAATTTCGTCAAAATCAGCCAAGCCGTTTTTGAGTTACACTCCAATAACTAAAAAATATTTTCTGATCGTAATGATATAGTCGTTGACAATGAATGACGATCGATCCCGTAAGTAGCAATGAAAAAAAATGTAACAAAAAAATTAATCGACTTCAACACTCAAAATTGTGAAATAACTTGTCGAAGTCGGTACCATGCACACAATATTGTGACTATAGGGGTTGCTTTACTTTCCCTCGTACCACTTCACTGGCTCGACAATGTCGGTGTATCTCACAAAAGCACTACCGTCCACTCTCGCCCATGGCTCTCGTGACAGTGCCGTTTGCTAACCAACACAGGGACACACGAGACAGCGTATGTATGCTAAAGCGCATACACTACATCCCTCCCTTATTTATAAATTTGAAATGGACAAATGAAAACTATTTATTCTACACAGTTATTATTTACTATCAAATTCTTGATCAACATTTTTAGGTATTTAGGATTATTCAATCAACATTTCGATTTATTTTTACTACCTTTGTATTATATACGCACCGATTCACTTATAATTGTCCAGCACAAACTCACTGGATCAGTTGACAGCACCAGACTGGTATTTATAGAACTACCCTCAGATGAGGACATAACATGCCTTTCCCTCGGGATAGCTCCACACATATAGTTTCTATTACACTACACTTATTGTTATTACACTTATTATTGCATAATTCTATCTTTAAGATTATTATAGTCTACTTTTACTATTCTAACTATTACTATGGGTTATCATTATTTTTACTGCTTTTTTTAGGGTTACTGCTTTTTTATTCCTCATCGGTATCCAGTACAAATTCTTCTTCAGATTCAGTACTGTACTGCCTGGCTGATCTTATTTTCTTTTTTGTGGATGCCAATGGTGAGGTGGATAATGCCCGTTTATTCCTAGACACTTCCCCAGAACCGCTCGGCACGGCGATATCCTGTGGCCCTGTCACTCCAATGATATCCGCCCATTTCCGTGGTGAGGGTATCACTATTTCACTGCCCTCATCACTTCCGTTTTCTACTTCTTGAGTGTTCGGTTGTTGTTCCCCCTGTGTTGCTAAGGTTCCCCCAGTGTGCATCTGGTTGATGTGTCTCATAAGCAACCTCCCTTCCATCGCACCAAGTATCTACACACCCCAACACGTTTCTCTACAACTCCCTTTAACCAGCGAGGTCCTCTGCTGTAGTTCCTGATGTACACCACCTGTCCTACGTTAAATGAGCGTACTTTGATTCCCTCATTAGTTATTTCCTTTTTATTTGTATATGATAATGGGTTCAAACAATCGAACTTGGTTCTAAACCGTCGGTTGTTCAAAAGTTCGGCTGGTGTTTTTTCATTTACGGTATTCGGCGTCGCCCGCAGCCCATATAGCATGTTAGGGATACGTATATACCAAGGTTCGGATGTTCTCTTTTTTAACTTATTTTTGACCGTCTGCACTGTCCGTTCTGCTTGGCCATTAGACGCTGGATGGTACGGTGCTACTAATATCTGTCTAATGCCACATTCTTTCATATAAGTTTTGAATTCTTCCGATATAAAACTTCTCCCATTGTCACTTACTATGGAATCCGGTAATCCTTGTTCTGCAAATATATCCCGCAGTGTTCTGATTAATGTAGAGCTACTCATATCGTTAACAATCTTAACTTCTCGCCATTTAGAATATGAGTCTATCAAAATCAAAAAAGATTTTCCTTGAAAAGGCCCAGCGTAATCAATGTGTAATCTAGACCAAGCTCTAGCAGGTTTGATCCAATGATGAGTGACCTGAGCTGGCATATTCCTGTTTTCAGCACAAACACTGCAATTTTTTACCATTTGTTCTATTTTCTTATCCATTCCTGGCCACCAAAAGTAGCTCCGAGCCAAAGCTTTAGTAATCACTATTCCGTCATGGTTCTTGTGTAACTCTTCCAAAACATATGGTCTTATCTTTTCTGGCATGACCACTCTACTTCCCCACAGGATGCAATTAGTATGTACGGACAGCTCATCCCTTTTCTGCCAAAATACCTGATAATCTTTATCCACTTTGGCTGGCCACCCATTCCTAATCCAGTACAAAACTTTGCTTAATGTTTTGTCCTTCTTCGTATGTGTAGCTACTTCAACAGCAGTAAAACCCAGTTCTACAGGAGTCTCTTCTATTAACAGAACTCCTAAATACTCCTCCTCCGATTCTGCTTCCACAAGCTCTTTTGCAGGCCAGCGACTTAAAGCATCAGCATTACCCAACTTCTTTCCTTCCACATATTGGATTTCATAATCATACGAATTTAACAATAGCGCCCATCGCAACATTCTCGGCGATATAATATTTGGAATAGGCTTCCTTGGTCCAAATATACCTAGCAAAGGTCTGTGGTCTGTTTTAATGAGCACCTTCCGTCCACTAATATATTGATGAAATTTTTTCAGACCAAATATTATTGCCGCTGCTTCTTTGTCTATCTGTGCGTAATTCCGCTCATGAGTATTCATAGTCCGCGATGCAAACATTATCGGTCTTACTGTTCCATCTCCCATCTTATGTTCCAATACCGCTCCGAGGCCATAGTCAGATGCATCACATGACATAATTAATTCCTTTTCACTATCATAATGCACCAAAGTATCTTCACTAGATAGCATTACCTTCAATCTTCCAAAAGCTCTGAGGCATTCTTTAGTCCAATTCCATTTAGACCCCTTTTCCAATAGTCTACACTAGCTTTCCGGGCGCGGCTCCGCCCGCGCGTATGTCGGTTATCGCGCGAAAACATTAACCTCTTTTTGCGCAGTCGGATAAAAACTATCTTATGTTTTTTCCCGGGTCTCAAACTATCTCCATACCAAATTTCATTCAAATCAGTCCAGTAGTTTTGGCGTGAAAGCGTAACAGACAGACAGACAGACAGACAGACAGAGTTACTTTCGCATTTATAATATTAGTACTGATAGTACTGATAAAGGCTCGGCTATGGTAGCCTTATGAGGCAAGAACCTGTCATAAAAATTGAAGAGCCCTAAAAATGCCTGAAGCTCCTTCGCATTCCTTGGCGCTGGCGTCTTCTCAATAGTGTTTATTTTGTCTTCTGTGGGATGAATTCCTGTTTCATTAATCACAAAACCTAGGAATTGCACTTCCGGTACTGCAAATGCACATTTTTCTTTATTTACCCTGAGACCAGCCTCCTGTAATTTCTGCAACACCATTTCCAATCGTGCGTTGTGCATCTTAACATCACTGCCACATATTACTATGTCGTCTAACAGGACCGCTATGCCTTGGATTCCTGCGAGCAACGAGCTCATTAACCTTTGGAAAATTCCAGGACAAGCTTTAACTCCAAAAGCCAATCTTTTCACCTTATATAATCCTTTTGGAGTGTTCAGGGTCAGTAAGTTAACAGTCTTGTCATCTACCATCCTTTGGGTATACGCTTGCTCCAAATCAATTTTTGAGAATACTACCCCTCCCTGTAACTCTACAAAGGCTTCATTCAGTGTAGGTAATGGGTAGGTATCAGTGTTTGTTACCTCATTCACGGTAGAGCGATAATCACCACATAACCGCACTTTTCCATTCGGTTTCGGAACTACTACTATAGGTGTAGCCCAATCAGAGTGTGTAGTCGGTTCGAGGACCCCTTCATCCACTAACCGGTCAATCTCTTTGTATACTTCCTTTCTCCGGGCAAATGCAACTGGTCTACTTTTGAGAAACTTTGGAACCGATCCTTCATTCGGTGTAATATTCACTAGTGGCCCTGTATACTTCCCTAATCCCGGTTCAAATACTTCCTTATACTTGTTGATAACTTGTTTTATACACTGCTTTTCATTGGAAGTTATCTTAATGTTATTAATTCCCTGTATTATTATTCCCAGATCAGAAAACCAGTTCCGTCCGATCAAACTTGTACCACTCCCTTTGGCAACTAAAATTTCCATCATTTTGTTGACATTTTTATACTTCATATCTACAGGAACCTGTCCCAGTAGTTTTAACTTGCCGTCTGTATATGACTTCAACCCAATATCCGTAGTTACCAACTGAGGTAGTTTCCCTTTCCATATGAGTCTGGCGGTGTTCTCGTTGATTATGGTGTATGGGCAGCCTGAATCCACCTCCATCAGTAGTTCTCTACCATTCAAGAACACTTTAATTTGAAATGGATCTACTTTATCTTGTCTAATACTATTAAGGCCCACCTCATACAATCCATTACATGTGGAATTGTGTTTTACTTGCCTTGCCTTCACCATACAAGCTGCTTCTATGTGTCCTGTCCTTTCACAGTGGCGGCACTTACTCCACCGAAATCTACATTCCCCTTTGTGTTGCCTGCCACAGCGAAAACACTCGGACGAATTTTCTTCTTTCCCCCTTTTCTTGCTAGTAAATTTATTGACTTCCATAGGCACTTCCATATCCTGTGTAATCAGTGTAGCACTGGTGCTGCTTTGCCCCGGTTGCACTATTAGATTAGCATCAATGTTAGCTGTTTCTTGTGACAGTGCAATTTCACAAGCCTGTTCAAATGTCAATTTGTTCTGCTGTAACAGTTTCTTTTGAATGTCTTTATCCTTTATACCACATACCAACCTATCCCTCAATGTCCGGTTTAGATCGGCGAAATTACAATGTATGCTTAATTTGCTCAATTGAGCAATGTAATCTCTCATTTTCTCCCCTTCATCTTGACCTCTTGTATGAAATTTATAGGATTCCACAATTTCATTTGGCTTAGGATGGAAATGATTGTCCAAAATGGCCACCAAATATGTGAAACTAACCTCATTCACTTTTTTTGGAGATATCAAGGAAATTATTAAATCATACAGATCAGGACCACAAACTGCTAGCAAATTCGCCTTTTTTTTCGAATCTTCCACTATTTCACTTGCTTCCAGGCAGTAACAGAACCTTTCAATATAATTTTTCCAGCACCCATGTGCTACATCAAAGTCATTAAATTTGATACCCATGTCGTATTTTTTTAAATTTTTCACTATTTCCACACACTTTAACACTATTAATTTCCACTTTTCCACAGTTTCCCTCGTCGCCACTATTATATACGCACCGATTCACTTATAATTGTCCAGCACAAACTCACTGGATCAGTTGACAGCACCAGACTGGTATTTATAGAACTACCCTCAGATGAGGACATAACACTTTGCTTTCCACATTAGCTTCTTTTCACGTAAGTACTGTTTTCAAGTTGTCGTTCTATTTTTTTTCAGGTGAACAATATTTAGTTTTAGTTGACCTGTTTGGTCTTGAATGTCTTTTCATTGGTATTCTGTATACTATACTATATACTGTTGGGTGTTGGGTTATACTTTGAGCTGAGCTATTCATATCATGGACACAAGCTTTATCTCCGTCATTCTGGGTCGATTGAATTGTTCTTCTTCTTCTATATCCGTACTCGTCCCCCTTTTCCTTTTGGATTTTGTCACGATCTCGGACATCAAGATCAACCTATGTGCCTTCTAGTATATCAATTGACGGAATTTTGTCTCTGTTCTCCCTTCTGTAGAATAATTCCGATGGCGTTTTGTTGGTTGTGCTGTGAGGAGTGCTGTTGTACATGCTAAGGTACCTATACCGTAAGGCCCTCTTTCATGTATTTTATCTCAAAATGACTAACTTTGAGGCGTTTCAGTCTCCAGCTGTTGGCGGTAGTAGAGATCGGGTTACCAAGTCTGCTAAGAATTTCCTTAAGTAGTTTTATAATCTGGCAGCTAGTTATTATTTTTGTTATTTTGACTTCTTTGTAGTGACTATAATAGTCAACCATTACGAGCAGGTAGTCGTTGTTAGGTTAAGGGCCCAGCAGATCTAATGAGTCCCAAGAAGCTTTAGAGAGTTCACGTCCCTTCATAGGCATTGGGGATTAGGCAGTCCCGCTTAAGCCCTTTGTAGGATTTTACTAGGCTTGCTGCATCTTTGTAAGTCTTCTCCCATAAACATTGCTTTTACATGTTTGCATAGACGTCATAAAGAATCAGCGATGTTTACCTTTCCTGGCTTTTAGATCAAATGGTAATTGTAAACGTGCATAGGGCTTAGATTTTTGTATCGATAGAGGTTTCTATCAGTACATTTTTAATTTTGGGAACAGGCTGACTTCTTTGTTATTTATATCCACTCCTATTTTCAAAATGCCTAAAAGAGTAGCAGATTCTTTCTCCATTAGGTTTCTTGTACCTCCAGTAACAACGTAAACAGTTTCGTGTAAGTATCTTTATCTCGTTCATTTATTTCCTATTTTAGCTAAATATCAAAGGATCGTTTGATATTTAGCGGAGTACTACTTCCATATGCCAGTAAAGTCATGTTTGGTTTGGGTATTAAAGTCATGTTTGGTTTGGGTATCTGGTTTATTGCAACGGCTCCTTTATTTTTCAAGGTCTCAGCTGATATACCTACATTTCTCTGTGATATGGTCAATCAAGTGGTCTTCTCCTTTGTCGAAATTGCATTTTTCTGATTGTTTCCGTAGTCGTACTAAGCTTTCAATCTTTCCGTTATTTTCTTGCATATTTACCGATCTAAACACGTGACGTTCCCATATATCCTCAGTATATGGCGGCTTATAATGCGACACGTGGTTTTGTGATCCTGGACGAGGGAGAAACGGAACGAACAGGCAAACCAAAGTACGTGACACCCCAAAATGACCCCATTGTAGTCACTGCCCGGTGTACTAAGATAATGCTCGACGACCGGATCCTTGAAATGGCTAAATCCATTTCGGAGGATGCGGAGGTCGAGGCATGTTGGAAACGCTGGGAAGTACCTAATATACAGTGGGTCAATGGAGTGCCGGGATGCGGCAAGACAACTTGGGTGATACGCAACTTCGATGTAGACAGAGACGCCATCATCACCACAACAAAAGAGGCAGCCAAAGACCTGAGGGAGAAGCTTGCGCACCGAATCGGTGACTTGGCAAAGACCAAAGTGCGCACCATGGCTTCGGTCCTCGTAAATGGTTTTAAGAAGAAGGAGAGCTACAGCCGCCTCTTGGTGGATGAAGCTCTCATAAACCATTTCGGGGCCATAGTGATGGCTTCAAGGTTGTCTGGAGTAAGCGAACTTGTCCTCATCGGAGATGTAAATCAGTTACCTTATATCGACAGAGAAGATCTCTTTGAGATAAGGTACAATCGCCCAAACTTGGTCACAAACATCAGCCAAGAGTTGCTGTGCACGCATCGGAACCCAATGGATGTCGCGTACGCGCTGAGGGAAATATACTCAGGTATATATTCCTCGGCTCCCCGTATCCAGTCCCTAGAGCAGAAAGGATATACGGATGCGAAAATCCCCAAAACCATACCAAACACCCTGTTCCTGGTTCACACACAGGAAGAAAAAGAGACCCTGACCAACGAGGGTTACGGAGCAGGCATGGGATCTCGTATCCTCACAATCCACGAAGCACAGGGACTGACATACGAGTCAGTTATCGCAATAAAGACCAAGGATAGAATGAAGCTGCACGAGAGCGTCCCACATGCAGTCGTCGCAGTCTCAAGGCACACCGGGACTTTCACGTACTACGCTGACGACGCAAATGATGCTATTGGACGGTTCGTTCGGAGAGCGGTGGCTGCAAGACGCAAAGATATCCGCGATTACAACCTGAAGATGGCAATCAGAGATCGCAACAGTGTGGTGATAGAGGCCCTGGTGGGAATGGACGTCGGAGAGGCAGACTAAGAAAATCTCAAAGTCCACTTTTTTATTGTAGTGTTAAATTTAGTACTTAGTTATAGTTTTCTCCCCCTTTAGCAAGCGGATTCGTGCAGGCATTCGGAACAGTCATGCTCACGAAAATGTGTTGGCAAGCAGTGGCATCGTGTGTCGGGTCGCCCTCTTCCCTCAAAAATGGTTGAGGAGGACGATGGCTGGCACGCGAGTCAACTCGTGAACGAGTGCTGCTTGAGGACACTGGTCCGTTCGGAATGCCAGTGCAAATCTGTTTGCAACTGTTTAGTAATAGTGAATTCCTTGAAATTGTGTTCCCCTAGTATGTAAGAATGCTCTCCCTATTCTCAGACCGAATAAAAAGTCAAGACAGAATGTTGTGTAAAGAGCAGTGAGGCCGGTAAAACTACGCCTCGCCGTGTACAAACACGATTACACACACATATGTACAACGAAACTACGCCTTGACTCGTCAGTCAAACTATTGCGGCGTGGTGGCATTGGTGTTGCCGTTATTAAGCTTATAAGGTTTACCCTATTATTGGGTGATAATATACAACGTATTGCTATTAGTTTTTTTCAATAGTTGATCAATGTGTTTTAACAGACTTTAAAAAAGAGAAGGTTTTCAATTGGACTGTATTTTTAATATTTCAATATCATTATCATAATCGATTCACTGGTTTAATTGAAAATTTAAAAGATGGATTTCATTCATTCAGTCCATTTTCAACCGACTTCAAAAAGGACCAGGTTTTCAATTCAGTTGTATTTTTTTAATTTAATTTATTTGATTAAATCTTTGGTACTTCATAACTCCGGCATTTTATTTTTTGTTGGAAAGCTGATACCTTTAATTATAATTGCTGATACCTCATATTCATTTCATTGGTATTGGATTTTCGGTTTCGAAGATATTGAAGTAGATGATGTTTTTTTCGTTATAAAAAAAACATATTTCCATTGTTTTTTTTGTTGTTTTTAACTTTGTTGTGTATAGAGTTGAATTATAACCATATTATTATTTAATATTACAAAGGCAATTTTAGTTCCCTCTTAACTGTTCACGCTTTACTGGTAACTTACCAGTGTTACTGTTTAATTATTATTTCTTTTTCCGAATTGAGTCCAAAAATTAAACAAAATTGGATCGAAATCATTCGGAAAAGTAAGAAGGAACTATCATGGGAATATTTTAAAATCGGCGACTTATATTTATTTATACCTATTTCTACCGCGAAGCAGTAATGTTCACATTCCTATGTTCCGGTAAAATTACAGGCACATGAGACTTAATATCTTTATGTCTCAAGGTGATGGGCGCAGTACAGTTTGCCACTTGTGACGAACTGTATCGGCAGAGGTTACAGCTTAACACCAGGTGGGCCTTGTGCTTTTTTCCCCGATTGCATAAAAAACCCGTCACTAATTAATTACAAGAAATAAATGCTTGTAAATTAAATACTCAGTAATGTTATATCTGAAACACTTTTTCCATTCCCTTCCCCTACTTAACGATACTACTTTTGCCGACACGTTACATCGGAACCTTGTATGGCATATACCGGATTGTTGTATGAATACTAATTACGTTATTAAATTGGTAACGTTATTTTGATAAGGTAATTTGATTATCATGGCAACACCGACACACACACACATGTTTGGAAAACCGGCCTCACTTCTCTGTTCACAACATTCTGTCTTGACTTTTTATTTGGTCTGAGTCCCTATTAATGTAATTACTAAATAAATTCTCTGTTAACTTCAAAAATGGCACGGACCCCGGAGTCTGTGGAAAATGAACAAAACCAAATAAAAAAAAAAAAAAAAAACGACGTTAAAAACACGGTTTTGTTTCAGAAGGAAATATTCGATTTTTTTATAGCAAACTCAAAAACATCAACTCCTTTGGTGACTTGAAAATTAGCGCCAGGTAAGTTATGAAATATATCTTGCAAGTTTGACCCTCCGAAATGCAACAATGTAGCTCGTTTTTTCTGCGAAGACACAATTTCAGTCGCGTCAAGATACATGACTTGTCTGTTCTTATCCATTTGGTTCCTGAGCCATGTTTCCTGGTCCCTTTGGGGCAACTAAGAAAGTTTATTCAAATAGTAGCCAATAAACTACCAGTCCAAACAACAAAAATGGAGGTATTCATTTGAACTAAAATACAGTTTCCCATTTAGTGGAGGTATTCACTGTAAATAGCAGCCTAATCGACGTTCATTTGAAAAGAAGTTAAATTACTTTTACAGTGTTAGGTATTATAATATATAAAAATAGTCTCGCTAGGGCGCGCTTGACGCATACAAGTATTACCTATGCAAATACAGGTAGGTATATTGTCAAAATAGTCGCAAACATTAGGAAATAAACATATTATTATCATCTAAGAATTCATTAATTTTATAGTAGGCCTTGAAAACCAGAAAATCATGTAGTTTTTTTTTTTGAAAATTATTATATTATTTACATCACGTATACCGTTGGGAATTTTATTATTATTATTTTATTACCCATACAGTTTCTAATTTAATGGAGGAGTCCATTTAGACCACCACACAGTTCCCAATTTAATGGAGGCGTTCATTTGAACCACCAGACAGTTCCCAATTTAATGGAGGCGTTCATTTGAACCACCAGACAGTTCCCAATTTAATGGAGGCGTTCATTTGAACAACCGGACAGTTCCCAATTTAATGGAGGCGTTCATTTGAACAACCAGACAGTTCCCAATTTAATGGAGGCGTTCATTTGAACAACCAGACAGTTCCCAATTTAATGGAGGCGTTCATTTGAACAACCAGACAGTTCCCAATTTAATGGAGGCGTTCATTTGAACAACCAGACAGTTCCCAATTTAATGGAGGCGTTCATTTGAACAACCAGACAGTTCCCAATTTAATGGAGGCGTTCATTTGAACAACCAGACAGTTCCCAATTTAATGGAGGCGTTCATTTGAACAACCAGACAGTTCCCAATTTAATGGAGGCGTTCATTTGAACAACCAGACAGTTCCCAATTTAATGGAGGCGTTCATTTGAACAACCACACAGTTCCCAATTTAATGGAGGTGTTTATTTGAACCACCAGACAGTTCCCAATTTAATGGAGGCGTTCATTTGAACAACCAGACAGTTCCCAATTTAATGGAGGCGTTCATTTGAACAACCAGACATTTCCCAATTTAATGGAGGCGTTCATTTGAACAACCAGACAGTTCCCAATTTAATGGAGGCGTTCATTTGAACAACCAGACAGTTCCCAATTTAATGGAGGCGTTCATTTGAACAACCAGACAGTTCCCAATTTAATGGAGGCGTTCATTTGAACAACCAGACAGTTCCCAATGTAATGGAGGCGTTCATTTGAACAACCAGACAGTTCCCAATTTAATGGAGGCGTTCATTTGAACAACCAGACAGTTCTCAATTTAATGGAGGCGTTCATTTGAACAACCAGACAGTTCCCAATTTAATGGAGGTGCTGTCAACCAATTCCAATTTAATGGAGGCGTTCATTTGAACCACCAGACAGTTCCCAATTTAATGGAGGTGCTGTCAACCAATTCCAATTTAATGGAGGCGTTCATTTGAACCACCAGACAGTTCCCAATTTAATGGAGGCGTTCATTTGAACCACCAGACAGTTCCCAATTTAATGGAGGCGTTCATTTGAACAACCAGACAGTTCCCAATTTAATGAAGGCGTTCATTTGAACAACCAGACAGTTCCCAATTTAATGGAGGCGTTCATTTGAACCACCAGACAGTTCCCAATTTAATGGAGGTGCTGTCAACCAATTCCAATTTAATGGAGGCGTTCATTTGAACCACCAGACAGTTCCCAATTTAATGGAGGTTCTGCCGACCATCCCTGAGCAATAGATTAATTTACTACAATTACCAGGAAATGACAGCAATTCTGTTGTACACTCCATTCCATTCCATTCCCGATGTCCCCATTCATAACTAAAAAGGCGATGGGGACAGTGGGCAACATTTTTTACTTTTTGGTCTATTCCCACTGTCCCCATTGATGGGGATACAGGCGATGGGGACATCGGGAATGTTTTACATTTTTTTTTATTCAATTCCCACTGTCCCCATTGATGGGGATATGGCCAATGGGGACATCGGGAACACACCTCACCAACTATACTAACTGATATCTAATTTTAGTTTTACGAATCCTAAAAGTTATTTTGCTGTGACATCGCACTAAATTTAAAATAGTAAAATATCAATCCTGAATTCACTTTGCCGCTACTTAACGCTAGATAGCGCACCATTCAAATTGTTTTATAAGACTTTTTCGTCTGTGGTACTTTGTTTAAATCACGGCATTACTACAGCCTGATTATGTTCCTTACGTTTTGATATAACTATCGACATAAACCCATATCCAGGGTCAAGGCCAACTGAAGTCTGGCACTATTCCTGCTAGATGACAATAAGCTCATCCCCTATTTAAACACAGTACACACCTTCCACCTCTCCGAGTAGGTAATACAGGCGTCACATGATATTGTAAATCCAAGTTTGTTGTTACTTGCCTACAAAGCTTTTTCTCTAGAAATGCTTTAAAATACAATCCTTTACGAAGATCCCGCATGTTTATCAAACTCATAGCCGCATACTTCATAGTTCAAACAACTGAGAGGAGCCGTAATTAAGATAAAACAGCCAAAATAAAATAATTGCAGAACTTTACAGCTAAGCTTATAATCAACACTAATTTCGATAGTGATTAATTTTAGGTTAAATCGTCTATGATTCCACCTAATCTAACTAAACTGTGGTAGGTACAACAGAATAGAACAACTGCACATTTTAATAAGTTTAGCAACTTTAATAATTTTAGAGCTAATTAACTATACCTGCTATGGCGTCGAGATAATAAGGAATGTTCATTTGAAATTTTTAAATCTAATTTTACTAAATTTTAGTTAGTTTGTTGTACAAAAGAATTGCGACCAATGTCTATCAATAGTGAAGATAAATTGATTACAATTTTACTAAATATATTTAACAAACATATTGTAAAATAAATATCACAACTAATTAACTCAAGAGATTGAACATGATCCCCAGTTCCCTTAGCATTTCTAAACAAACTCAAGCGATTTAAACATATGCCTACTCTTCGGTATTTATTAGCAGATTAGTATCAGATGTGTAAGGTGTACCTACACTTGACTTGATACATAAATACCTGAAACATAATTCTATTTATGGGGAGACACCGCGCGGTACCCCCAACGCGAACAGTGCTCCATAAAGTGGATACAAAATGTTATAGATAGGTAGCAAAATAAGTATAGGTAGTAATTGTTCATGACATGGCTACACACTAGGTACTAGTAAATCGGCGGTAAGAAGCTCCTTACTTTTACGAATGATTAGTCGGCGGGTAAGTAGGTACCTACCCTCCCTTTTAAACAAAAATCTCAACAGTGCCAAGTGCCTCTTTATAAATTATCGAGTTATAAATAAGTACCTACCCACCTTAACATAACACGACAAGGTACGCTATCTAGGTACCTACGTGTTCCAAGCATCCTATTTTGTTTACATTGAGTTTAGGCACGCCACATTAATTATTATAGCCACATAGGTAGGTACATTTATTTGAATCTGGAGTTCCGATTTGTTAAGTCTATTAACAAGTAACCCTGTATAATATTTGCAAATGTATGTGAAGGCTTGAACTGAGTGGCAGTACTCCATTTATGTGAGCGTTAAGCGTCTTACACAATATTATAGAATACCTATAATAGAATAACCGTTTGATATTTAGCATAGCGCACTGTCCTCCGACATTTTCGGTTTATTTCTAGAAAGAACTTTTCGTTGAGGTTACCTACTAAGTGAATTCAAAATATTTTCAAGGTAGACTATTGCGTAGGCAACTAGGCAGCCGACCGCGTAAGTGAGCTGCGCGTGCGGTGCGCCGTGCGGCACTTCATTTCTCTCACTTACGGTCCGTATCCCAGTGACGCCTACATTGGCATTGCAGGTGCTGGCTATCTAGCAGAGCAAGGTGAGCGGCTACCACAAAACTTTTTTTTAATACTTAGGTACTTTTTAAAATCGTGATATCTTTCGAATGAAATGTCCGAATTTAATAATTTAATATGTTACATATTTAAGTGTTTTGAAGCAGTCTTAGATATGAAGTAATTAATTTTTGATAAGGATTAATATTTATATTTTTTTTTTAAATAAATGGCGGCTCGTTTCATAATAAGATTACACGAGCGTTTTAATACCTAATTATATGCAGTTGCATACACTACTTTATCTAATCTCATGGCAATAGGCTAAGTGAAAAAAAATGTTAACCAACAAGTGGAATCGTCTTCAACACTGAGTGTAAAATAACTCGTTGAAGTCGGTACCATGATAGTACCTATTGTCACTGTAGTGTATGCGCTTTAGCATACATACGCTGTCTCGTGTGTCCCTGTGTTGGTTAGCAAACGGCACTGTCACGAGAGCCATGGGCGAGAGTGGACGGTAGTGCTTTTGTGAGATACACGGACATTGTCGAGCCAGTGAAGTGGTACGAGGGAAAGTAAAGCAACCCCTATAAGTGGCGACGAGTAAAAGGTAATAAAACTTACTACAATCACACGTACGGGAAACACAACGATTTTGTAGTTATATAAAGTTACAAACTCGAAATACTAAATATTTTCGTAAAAATGCCGAACTCACATCATATTAACAAAGCAGAACACTATTAATTACAGTACCACTTATGGTTTGTAACGATAACATTAGTGGAATATAATATACCTATTCCTGCTAGGAGTTTAAAGGGGTGGTTATTACCGATGAATTAGACCGTATACATAAGTTCCTAGGCAAAAGTGAACCATTTTACAGAGAAAATGGATTTAAGCTTTTTTACATTTTTGGAGGTTAGAAATTAGGTTAAAAATAAATTTAAAAAAACAATTGTAATTAAAATTTTAAAAAATGGTTGTAATTGTTTTTTAATGTGTTGCTTAATTAGAGGGCCAAACATACTCAACAACAATTTATTAAATAATTTATTTAAAGGAAAGGGTCCTCCTCTACCAATCCACCGATCTGGGAAGTTGGTATCTAACCACTGTCGCGCATGTCAAACATCTTGCAGAAATGTCATATTTTGTCTCGTTTATAGTGGCACGTCGAATAGAGGCTCATTCAAATAATTAACTTAAAGGAATGGGTCCTCCTCTACCAATCCACCGATCTGGGAAGTTGGTATCTAACCACTGTCGCGCATGTCAAACATCTTGCAGAAATGTCATATTTTGTCTCATTTCTAGTGGCACGTCGAATAGAACCTCATTCAAATAATTTATTTAAAGGAATGGCTCCTCCTCTACCAATCCACCGATCTGGGAAGTTGGTATCTAACCACTGTCGCGCATGACAAACATCTTGCTGAAATGTCATATTTTGTCTCGTTTCTAGTGGCACGTCGAATAGAAGCTCATTCAAATAATTTCTTTAAAAATTGTCATAATTTTAAATAAAAAAATAAATTATATATTATTCCCATCCATACATTTAGTGAAAATCGTCGTTGAGATCCCTTTTGTCTTTTTTTATTAGGATTTCCTCTTTCTTTTTCACTCCAAAAGTGTAGATTATGATAGTTTGTTATGTCATATTTATCAATTTTGGACTCATCTGTCCATAAAATCTTCTTAAAAAAAGATGGATTTTCCAAGTCTGCATTCAGCATAATCCTGCAAAGGTCTAACCTCCTAATAGGATCTCCTTCTTCAATTACTTGAACAGGCGTGTAATGGTACCGGTAAAGTCTGCGCTGTGCACTGTGACATGCCTAGTTGTGATGCAACAGCGTTTGTTGACAGGGTCGGATCGTTGAAGAATTTCTTCGTCGTCTTCTACCGCATACACCCGTGGTCTACCAATATCGCTAGTTTTCCTTCGTACACTACCAGTTTCTCGGATCCGGCGATATACTCCATCAAAAACACTCACATCAGGTATGCGGCGATCGGGATATCGAAGAAGGTTTCACCTTACTTGATCCTGGAATACTTCGCCGCAAATAAAGCAATCGTTTGAGAAATCAAAATCAGTATCTTATTTCCGAGATATCGCAAAATAAGTGTTTTCACCCCTTATTCCAAGATGGCGGCCGGGGGACAAAGGTGTCGACCCCACAAAATTATCATAAGACACATGTTCCAAAAATAAAATTTCGTCCTCTAAAAAAGCAATATTCGGTCCTTAAATTGTAACATTTCAATGGACTAATGTTCTATCCGCAAAAACGGGCCTCTTGGTAAATTACTACAAGACGCCTCATTGATTATGTGGGATGAATTCACTATAAGCCATATAGCACATATAGAAGCCGTGGACAGAAGAAACTCGTGTGCTCTCATGTGATTACTTTTGTATTTGCTGGAGATTTCCGTCAGACTCTTTCTGTCATTAACATAGGCATTGAAGCACTCGTAGTGAAGTTTTTGAAGCGCTCGTAGCGAAGTTTGCTTTGCCATTCTGAATCGATCAGCATAGTTAAGCAACGTCCGCCGCGGTCAGGAGTTGGATGGGTGACCGCTGGTGACATTATTTAAGCCGTCGGTCCCGGTTGTTGTCTTAGGATGGCAGTCGTTACAGCATGGTGGTAGGGCACTTTGCGAATGCCCGCCTGGCTAGCTACCACCCTCAAGTTGAAAATCTGTCGCCAAGCACCTAACGGTGTGTTCCAGCAGCTGTCCTTGAGAGCCAGTAATTCTAAGTTAGCCTGTACAACATCTTCGACCACATCATCACTTACCATCAGGTGAGATAGTGGTCAAAGGCTAACTTATCAGGCATAAAAAAAAGGTACACGAGCAGATATCATCAAAACATGCTTGAAATCGTATCCTTTATGGTCTTCGATTGAAAATTTAGAACTAGTGGCTCTCCGAGCTGTAGACCTCGCGAGTCTGCCCTTGCATAGCTTACAGTTGAATAAAGATTCACTGCGCATGCTAATGGAAGAATGGGTCGAGAAATCCAAAATCCTAGATATGTAATGTAAATAATAAATGTTTTTCTTGGATATAAGTCCATGACACCCGGGCTTTTTTATTTCTGATACAACTGGCCTTCGCTGGTGAAGGCTAGTTGTATCAGAAATAAGTAGGTAAATAGTTAATATACAACAATTATATATAGGTACTAGGTAATGTAATTGTATTATTATGTAATTTATCTCGAATGAATATACTGGCTACAAAAACATGCATAATAAATAATTGATTATACCAGAGAGAGCCTATCACTTTTCGGCAACTGACGTGCGTATCAGGACATTGCATTGCCATCAGTACTAATATTATAAATACGCTTTCACGCCAAAACTACTTGACCGATTTTAATGAAATTTGGTATGGAAATAGTTTGAGACACGGAACAAAGGATAGTTTTTATCCAACTGCGCAAAAAGAGGTTAATGTTTCGCGCGATAACCTACATACGCGCGGGCGGAGCTACGCCCGGAAAGCTAGTACAATATAAATTAAGCGCCAAAAGGTGTCTATACTTTCAAGTTCAACACCTTATAATGTATACTTATCTCCGTGATTTTGAAAAAAAATCCAAAAACAGAATCGACAAAAAATCAAAATATAAACTTATCAAATCTGTTCACAAAATTTCGTGAGAGCCGGTTGAGAAATGCTTCCTGTAGAGGAGAACAACCGGACATACGAAAGCATTGTTGTCTAACTTGAAGAAGAGACGCTTCGCTCGAACTAAGTTCTCGCTCGGTCAATTACCGACGAATATGAGCGCTCATCTTCATGGAATCACAGATAGTGACAACAAATACTGAAAGTTGGGGAAGGATTTTTTCACACTCCAAATTTAAGCTGATATTATGATATCTTTTTGGATGAGTCTCTATCTAGGACGGAATTTTGAAACAATTGTTAAATACCCGTGCGAAGCCGGGGCGGGCCGTAGTAATAATAAATTAATAATAATACTATGTAAATTAAGTCTTCCATTGAACTACTTTTTTATGCTTTATAAGTTATTCATGTTTTTAAATGTATTGTTCACTTTTTACTTTAATAAAGAGTTATCTATTGTAATCTGGTTTGTTGCGCATCTGGTATGTTCCAGTACCGACAGAGGCACTATACCTTCCACAATTACTGAGGTGACATGGGATAAACTAAAACAACGGTTTATGCGTAAATATTTATTTTAACCGATAAACTTAACTGATAGTGATGACGCTGACATACCAGAGCAAACTTAATATTAACCTATCAACAGTAATTGGATACATCACATTACTATAAGCAATAATAATGTATTACACCTATGTACCTAGCCGTACGTCTAAAAATTTCAGAATTGATTTTGTCTCTAGTCAAAATCAATTGATATTGTTACAAACTTAAGTAATATAAATGTTATAGGTAATTTATGACGTAAAATTCTTATAAAATACTTCTGGACTGGTGTTTTTTTAAACGACCTGCTAACGTAATAATATAAAAATCCATCAACGCTAAAGTGTGTGACAGAAAAAACAAAATTTTAAAACATTTTGGTGTCTTACTATTTTAGTTGATCATTAAATATGCGAGATTTATGAGACAATAAATAAATAATAATAATAAATACGATACCTTTAATAGTTATTAACATTTTTGATGAATTTAGGGAAAATTAATTTCTGGTATCATTTGCATAATGTTGATTAAATTTGAAAGATAATTTTACGGCTCACGTATACCATAATCATGTACCTACAGAGTGAGAGCCCGTGAACCCCAGACCTTCGTTATTTTATAAAAGCTGAAAGTTTGTCAGCGCATTCTTCCAACAGAGATAAGAACGATGGTACATTATGAAGTTTTGTAAACAGTACTAAAGGTGTCTAAAATACTTATCTAAATTCACCAAAACAATAAAGTGTGAATTTTTGGTATTACCTTCAGAATGTTATTAAACATCACATCATTAATTGCCAGACACCTAGGTAACATCGTGGCCTGGCCAGACACCCTTAATGTTCTACTTACGTTATAATTCAAGTCCGACCGAAACTAGTTTTCCGGCCGAAACCGAAACCGAATATTCGGTCGTGGCTTCAGTTTCGGCCGAAACCGAAACTCACGTATTCAAGTATAAAATTCCTTAAAATACCGAAATTTAGTACATTTTACCCATTATTCCGCATTAATTACGACATGAAATGGAAACACAGTATATTAATTTTGTTGTAATCGTTTATTTAGTAAAATATAAAAAAAAGATTAATAATATTTTATCAGTTTTTCAAATTAAGTTCTCATAGCGAAATGTTTATCAGTTATCAATAATAAAATTACTAATTGATACCGTTTCATTAAATACTAAGTTTTTAAATTTTGAAATCTTATTAACTAATACTTTGATTTGTATCTGTACTAAGAAGAATATAAAGATTGTTTGCGTCGAGCGATGACGCACTAAGTTGTGATTCTACAGAGCTATCCGAACGGTGCACGACAATACCCGAACAGGGCCGCCAGCAGCGTCCGCCAAAGCGTTGCCGCGTAGAAACGAAGTTAGGCGAGCGTGTACGACAACTTCCGAAATCAGTTTCGGTTTCGGCCAATTTTAGCCAAAACTGAAACTGCCGCCGAAACTTGACCGCCCGATTTTTGGGCGATACTCGGCCGAAACCGAACTTTTGGTCGGACACTAGTTATAATTCTACTTACGTTATAGTTTAAAAGCTGATTTTTACATATAATACTCGGGTAATAATTAGATGATGTTTCCTTACTAACCAGACGTTTTGTATAGTTCCAAACCCCTGCCAGACAAGCATGAAGGGTAGCTGTATGAGCGAGCGCGAGGCAATATATTATATTATGGGTGGGTGCTATTGAGACGGCGCGGCGTGTGATATCTATCGCTCCTTCCCTGCGCAGCTATTATTTCTACAGTGTATGTATTGTTTAGTACCTACTTGGTACATTTACAAATTAAGTGTGGACAATTTTTTTTGTTCCTGACGGGAATCGAACCCACTTCCTTCGATTTCGCGCCAGATGCCACCCGAACCTTACTGTTTCGAGCCGAAATTTTGTGCTTTAATTGTTTTACTTTAACCGTCATGGGGGCCGGTGTGATGTAATCAACCAGCTTATATTTTTATGAATATGAAGGGTGTCTAGCCAGGGGATGCCACGATGTTAAGTGACTGCCAATTAATGACGTGATTTTTAATAACATTCTGAAGGTAATACCTAAAATTCACACTTTATTATTTGATGAATTTAGATCGATACCTACACACCTTTAGTACCGTATAGGTATACGCCAAAGCCACGATAGCCAAAACTTCATAATGGTCCATCGTTCTTACCTGTGTTGAGAGCATGCGCTGACAAACTTTCAGCTTTTATAAAATAACGAAGGTCTGGGGTTCAAGGGCGTTTAGACATAACCTGACGATCCCGATAAAACTGTTTTAATTTTGAATCCCCCGCCAAACTTTTAAGAACTACTTGTAAAAAAAATAACATCTGACGTAAACCAAAATAAATACGGTTGCACCTCTGAAATAAGGTTGAGGTCATAACGAAAGTTACTATTTTAAAAAACAATACGCCAACCGTTTTGCTTGTTATTGATGGGCATGTAATTAAATATAAACGACAATCTTTAGCAAAAAAAACAAACATCTATTACTAGCCTACTTCGTAAAGTTTATTAAGTTTTATTATCTTACGTAACCTGTATCCTCATAAATTTATATCAAACTGTAGTTACTAACGATTTCGTCATTTAAATTAAATTATTGACAAAGAGGGAAGTCCAAATCCAATTTATAAGCCAGTCGTGTCATCTGCTCATTACAAATAAATTAAAAGTTTTCTTTTACCTTTTTATAGTACCTAACGTATATTAGCGGTGTATTTGTTCTCATTGAGCAGGCAGAAAAGACATTCTTTAGCATCCGTCAGATGCTAAAAAAAAGTTTTGCGGAGCTGGTTCCTTAATAACAGGAATATTCCAAACGTGCTCTGTTGGACTGAGGTCGTGACTTAGGGCTTCACTTTGATATGATGATGTCTAGGTCTTTAAGGCATACAAATTAATGATAGGTAGTAAATAGAACATTTTAGGTATTATTCAGAAAAAATCCCATTGTTCCGAATTGAAACTATAAACCCGCCATCTTGACATACTCAGTAACACATACTATGTGTGTATAAAACCATTTCATATACATAGTATTTTTACGACCAGCAAGAAAACTGCCCGTTTTTTTGCAAAAGAGTTTATAATACCTAACGGCTAACTGTGTAGTGACTGGTTGCTACGAAGCAAGATAAAATTATATCTAAAATCAGGACGTGAATAAAATTAAATGCAGATGAGATACGCAGCGTTTGATATAATAGGCGGACGTATGAAATGTATACTTCTATCCCATTGATTGATAAAATTCATCCTTGGTGTGTCTAATCGCTTTAATAATATTGTTTATGGTATTAATTTGCTTGGCTCAAGGGAAAAATCTGCCACCAAGCACACAGCTACCTAGAATGCTAGTTTCCATTCTAGGCTTAGCATTCTATGATTCTGGACTACATTGTGAGATAATAGATTTACATTTTAGCTTACGTGTACCTATGATATTAAAAGGTTAAGACATTTTGCCACTAGACAATATGAAAAAATAATTAACAATTTTTTTACTTGTAAAAAAAGTATAATGACGGCATTATATATATTATTATGTTTAATAGGCAGTACGCTGCGTCAGGCGTGATACCGTGGCGCGTAGCGTATCTACGTAACGTGCGGGACCCCGCTGTCTGCGTAGTCGCTTCGCGTGATTCGCTGCAGTGGGCACAGCAGCACTGGCGGCAGAGCTCATTATGACCAGGCACAGTCGTATTGTGAATTGTTGTGATGGATTATTTAGCAGTACAATAAATGGAAGTGATGACGGCGATCAATTAGCCGGCACTGTCGCGTCTGATGACGGCGTCGGACCACGCAGCTCTTGTTTTTTGCAAATACAGTTAACATAGCGGGTAATACGAGGCGGATCCAGTCTGACGCAGCATTTGCATTCGGCCCTATATCAAATTGTAGCAGAATAATATACTATAAAAGCAGAATAATTACAGCGGTGCATTAGTGATCCTCTAGAAATATATACCTATGTAATTATTGTGATTATTAATTTAAATCTTAAGAATTAAGTACCTATGTATATAAATAAACATATTTACTACAATGTTAAGTACTAGTGCTAGATATTATGAGGTGGTAAACTGTTACTGAAAGATACATTGAGTGATCAATTTAATTATTAATATATTGCTGACTGATGTAACCCCTTATTCGCTTTTGGACAGATTCGCTTTAAGACAGATTACCAACGCCTATTGCAATTTCGCTATTCTATATAGCGCTTTAAAACACTGCTTCTGCTAATTTTAATTAAATATATCAACGTTTATAGTATTTTTTCTGGCTTTATGTACTTATAAAAGTTTTATTATATCATCTCTTCCATTTAATATTTAGTTATGTCGTGAATGTAGCTAATATTGATACTTTTATTAAAACATTTTTACAATTTAGGTACGAACTCATATTTTAAGCTCAAAAATTGGAATACGTAATACATGTAAGTGAAAAATGTTGCTCAATACTGTATATCATAATATTGTATACAGCCAACTATATTCACGACACCTACGATACGACTTATAAGTAATATTGAGGAAAATACAAGATAATAGCAGATGACATTAATATATACTGTACTGTAACAGCCGGATCGTCCACTGCTGAACACAGCCTCCCCTATTAAGGGGGTATTTGCCATAATCGCCACGCTTGGCAGGCGTCTTGGGGATCGCAGTGTAAGTTGGCTGTTCTTTAGAAGGCGCTGCTGCCCACCTTTCTGTATTTTTCTCTTAATCGCCTCTTACCACACCCACGGGATATGGGGAAGTGCAATTCTAACCCGGCACGCCACGGGGCCATTAATTATTAATATATAATTTGTATTTATTGCTGATAATATAAAGGAAGACAAGAGTTTTTTTTATGGCTAAATCGTACAAACAAACGTGAGTGTATATGTTAGTAATATAGTTGCAAATTATTTCAAGTTCTCATCTCAATAAAATACACTCGAGAGCAATGAATCCGGGTCACTTAAAGAATGTTAAAAATCTCGGAAACTAAAAATGATAGGTTAATGCAATAAATTGTATTTAATAGACAATGTAATACTCCTTAAATGAAAGTAAAAAAAATATGAGTCACCATACATTTTATTAGCATGACAATGCCCGACCTCATACAGGTAGGATTGTGAATGACTACCTTCAAGAGATGAACATTACTCGTATGGAGTGGCCAGCGCGCAGCCCGGATATCAACCCGATCGAGCATGCTTGGGACGAGCTAGGCAGATGCGTAAAACAACGAAACCCTCCCCCAATCACGCTTCGTGAGCTCAAAATTGCTCTCACAGAGGAATGGGAGAATATTCCCCAAAATCGTATAAGGAACTTGGTGTACAGCATGCCAAACCGCGTAAACGCAGTAATGGAAGCACGAGGAGGCAATACGAAGTATTAAAATTCAAGAAAATCGTAATAAAGTTCAAAAATTTCATGTTTCCTATTTTTGTTTTAAGGAGAGATCAGCAGTTTTTTTCTTTATGTAATTTTGTGTTAATAAAATGTATGGTGACTCATATTTTTTTTACTTTCATTTAAGGAGTATTACATTGTCTATTAAATACAATTTATTGCATTAACCTAGCATTTTTAGTTTCCGAGATTTTTAGGATTCTTTAAGTGACCCGGATTCATTGCTCTCGAGTTATACAAAAACAACTTTTACTAATACATCATAAACTTATCTCTTACAATTTAAATATACTCTATATAAATTAAAACGATAATAATACTTTTAAGATTCGTCAGTTAATCACTATAAAAATACGTTAAATAAGTACATATATACATACGCATTGAATATTTTGTGATTTAAAAAGAATGTCCAGGCTAACTTGGCTAAAAGAAATGTTTTATTTTTTTCCATTTATTTATTTATTACAAGAAAACAGAATGCTTACAGTCGAAACCAAAGCGCAAACTACTTAAATATTAACTCCATAACTTATTAGGCCCGCGTGCCCACTATAATTACAATATACGTGTCAAATCGCAATATTTCCATATAATCTTTTCTCCACACAAAACCGCCAAATGCAGTTATTTCATTTCTATTGTGATGTTTTAAAATTTAAATAAATATATGAATTAGCAGAATATTATTTTTTTATACACATGAAAGAAGGCACATTTGCCCTCTTACAAATGTAAAAATCACATATTTTTGAGACAGAGCAGCGGGTACCTACCAGAATCTACAGCTATGAGGAGTTTGTGATAAATTGAGATCATTCTATATTCTTATGACAATAGCCCACAAATGGTTGCCCACTCGAGCTAGTTCCCCCAGATGGCGCTACGTGTTTGTTACATAGGAAAGGTTAATGGAGAACACAAAAGGGTCAAAATATTATTAAGTCACCTAACATTGGAGCGTAGATCATGTACATAACGTTACTTTTTATTTCACTTCAATGCATGCAGTATTTCCGAAGTTATAGCGACGATGAGATTACGCGGGCTAATGACGTCACACCCCGCCCCATTTGGCCTGCGACCGCAACAAGGCGCGGCGCTCAGTCCAGTGATAAGCGCGTCTCGTTTCATTTTTTCAATTGACTTCAAGTTTATTATTGTAGTTAAAATAAATAATATAAATTATTGTTTATATCCGATTACACTTAAGTGAAACTGTAATGTGAAGAATGGAAGAAGGGTTTCTAAAAGGTCAGAATAACAAACTGGCAAAAGTAGATAGTTTGATGCACAATATCAAATTTTACGGCTGCCGAAATTTGTGGAATAAAGATGAAAATATATCTTTAAAAAATTCTGAGATATTAACGATCAAAGTGCGTAATTCCGGAGTAGGTAGTGCTTACTTAGAAAGTAAGCACTACCTACTCCCGGGTAAATATTTGTTAAAACTTAAACCTAACTGAATGTGCGTGTGTGTTTCATTTAGTACCAATTATGGGCGGTGTTATAAAAAATACTAATAGGTACTCTCAATCAACATCTCGAGGTTGTCGATGACACGTCATCGACAACATCGAGATGATGATTGACCGTCATGACGGTCACGTATCCCGACGAGAGTTTCTGACGCGTGTTTAAAATTTTTTAGTCATCCCAAAAAAAGTGCAGATCACCGCTAAAGAAGTTTTCATTTCAAAAAGGCCGGGCGCTAGAGCTCGAGTGCCCGCGCACGTGTCATAGAGTAGTCAGCCGGCATATAAAACCAACACCGACCAACGAAACTTGACCGCAATGCAGGCAACCGCCACGCGTGCGGCTGGTGGGACAATTTTCGTTGGTCGTGTTGGTTTTACGGGTTGACCAGTATAACACATACTGTCACATGCGCGAGCACAGCAGGTTTTTAGGTTAAAATAATATACCGATATTTTAACCATTAAGTGAAAACATACTTTATGAATAATGATTCATAATCCAAATTATTGAGCCTTTCAGTATGCGAGCACTTTACATATCTTCTAAGTTAGTAATTCGCCAGGGCTATTTACATTATTAATTAAATATACCGGCTAGCACTCACGGTGTTTAGTCGAAATCTCCGACCGGTGTTCGAACAGTAGATGTTCATTCTCAAGGAATGTGCGCATCAAGCAGCCCTCGAGGCTGCCCGCATTCCTTGAGAATGAACATCTTTACTGTTCGAACACCGGTCGGAGATTTCGACTAAACACCGTGAGTGCTAGCCGGTATATTTAATTAATAATCATGACAACTCACGTAAGTTTTTATGACAATATAGCTATTTACATTGGTAGGGGCTAGGTAGAAGGCAAGATGCCTATTTAAACAATCACAAATTGGGAAGTAGTTACCTAGGTTAAGTAGATTAAATATGGCAAGGATAAGAGGACAAATACTAACATAGAAATGGTCTTCCCAGCAGTGCAGCAGTTTTGAAGCAGTGATAGCTATGGACTGCTGCGCAGTTCATGTTCTTCTCCCGCCGCGGGAGTGATCTTCTTCATCGCATTGGGGAAGGGCATTTTGGAGTGGTCGCTAGCCAGGCGGGCATTCACAAGTTAAAAAGTAGAAAATCTGTCACCAAGCACCTAACGGTGTGTTCAGGCAGCAGTCTTTGAGAGCCAGTGAAATTACAGGCACATGAGACTTAACAACTATGTCTCAAGGTGACGGGCGCAGTTCAATTCTCGTGACTTGTAACAAATTGCATATGTTATAGGCAGAGGTTAGTCCGCTTAACATCATCAGGTGGGCCTCAAGCTTGTTCCGTCACAATTTTTTTTAATTGCTTATAGGAAAGTCTGACCACAATCTCACCTGGTTGGAAATGATGATGTGGTCGAAGGTGTTAACAGGCTTAACCTAGACATACTGGCTCTCAAGGACAGCTGCCGGAACACATCGTAAGGTGCTTGGCGACAGATTTTCTACTTGAGGGTGGTCGCTAGCCAGGCGGGCATTCGCAAAATGCTCTTCCAACATGCAAAACGTTAAAGAAATTCGCTTTAGTTTTAGGGCATATTCTATCAAGTCTTTAAATGGCTGTCATCCACTTTTTCCTCATTTTTGGGTACTCAGGGGCACATAATTGGTACAGTAGTTTTTTTTCATGTTTACCACAGATTATTTATAATTTTGATTTTAACTGCGCAGCGGCGTGCGAACCAGAGTGGGACTGTTGAATGACCGAGGGTGTGACGTCATCGGCTAGTGAGCGCCCGCCCGCGTTTTTAAAAACCTTCGGCCGGAATTACGCACTTTGATCGTTAATATCTCAGATTTTTTTTAAGATATGAAAATAGTATAAACACGATTTTTCTCGAAATTTTTTGTTGATTTCTTTGGCATATAGAGTAAAAAATGTTTGTCAGACCCATTGCCACGATTACGAATAGAAGTTTTCAAATTCCTGATTAATCCTGAAAGTGAAAGAAGAAGAATTGATACAAAATTGAATTTTAATTGATGATATTGTAGAATTTTTTACTTTATTTCTGATAATAATTACACATACGATCTAATCGGTGTTCATTTAAAATGTAGCAATATAAAATAAATAAAATGAAATCTGTGAAACCGTTTTCCATTACAAATACATATTTTCTAACAACAAACTCACTAAAATATTTATTCTTAATTAATAAAGAAGTAGTAGGCTTGACAATAATAATAATTATAAAATAAAACGACTAGCCGCTTAAATATAAGTATTTACATTTTATATAACATTCGAAACACATAGCCACGGGGTCAGCAAAAATAAAATTCACAGATATAAAAAGAGCAAAATTAGCACCTAGGGCCGGAAAACGTCTTAGGATTTACAACACATCGTTGAGTTAAACTAAATAGGTGTTATACGAATCAGCGCCCGAAATACTAATATTGCTATCTAAACTAATTTTTTAACAAGATCATATTCACATTTATTCCTCTTATAAAACACTAAATAACCGAACTGATAAAATTACACATACGATCTAATCGGTGTTCATTTAAAATGTAATTCTACCAATATAATATAAATAAAATGAAATGGCAAACTTATTAAGTACTAAATAAAATATTTATACACATTAAAAAAATATAATCAATAATCCGCACCAAATTCATTTAACAAAGACGTCCCTTCTGTTAACTAAAACAATAAAATTAAATTTTAATTAGAATATATCCAACTGAAACATATCAACAATAACTTATTTTGAAATATACATTAATAAATTACACTGTCTTAAAATAGTTGACTACCTAAATTATACCTATTATTTTGCAACTGGTCAAAATTATCTATAAAAATGTCATCGAGTATGCATGGACAACTATACAAAGTCTTGTATGCAATACGTTACTTGTGTACATGTTTACATGAAAATATACATTACATACCACGGCACGACTCATAAAAGTATAGGAGAAATTATGATGTCTCGGAGAGAAAATTTGTGTCGCTCGCACCGCGCCCCTTCAGAGAGAGCAAGGCAGGTTTATTAAGTTCGAGGTGGTGATGACCATCGTTCAGATTTGCCTAAATGCACCGAATGTCACATAAATCCACAGTCAATTTGGATTTGGAGGCCGCTGATGGCACTCTTTAATTATTATTTTTTTGGCCATAGGGAGTAAGAAATCTCAGAGAAATGGAGAAGAACAAGAAAATATAGAAAAGAGTGGCTTTAGGAGTGATGACAAAAAGAAGTTTGTATTGAATTAGTTTGATTGTAACGCGAATCAGGCCAAACTCTTAAGTAAGAATAAGACCAAAAATAGCATAGTAGTATCAGGACATGAGCTATGAAAGAGATTGAATACTACTGGTAGTGGACTGGAGCATTTGGACTGCCTATGCCTGTGACTCTGCAATGACTTGTAGGTTGTCTAAATGCTCCCATAGTAGTAGCTGTAGTGTTGTATATAGTCCGTAGTATTTTGCTAATAATGGCATACTTAAGGTAAAAAATAATAATAATAGAGCAATAACAAAATATTCATATCCCGAAATGGACCGAGTAAAAAGTATACCGACACCGACGGATAGCTACTTAGTCGAAAACGTTTATTTTATATGACATTTAGGGCACAACGATTTAGGCACACTGAGTTTTAAGTACGCAGCGATTAAACTTTCCCATATAATTATGATGGTCAAATTTGAAGTAATTTACGGACGTTTCTATGAGAGCTTAGACAATATCAGTGAAATTATTAACTTAACAGCAGTCCGATTCTGTATTGTTGGACGCAGTACCCTCTATAGACAAGTTTATTAATAATAAACAGTTGCAATTCAGCCGCCTAGTTATTGTAAGAACAAAATTCCACATTTAAGTTATAACGATGACATTGTGAGCGCAATATAATAAACTGTGCATAAAACTAAAACAGTACTATTGACGATACACAAATCGACCACAAAGTATTTTTTTTAAACTATATCCAACATGTTACAATTAGGCATACATATTCTAGGTCTATCTACATATTTTAAAAATAAATATCATGACAGTATAAGTAATGTTAGTGCATCTATTCGTCTATATTAACAGTTTTGTCTCCGAACATAGGTTCGTCTTTAAGGAAAGTACCTGACCGTTCCATGATAGGGATCTCGTTGGCAGGCGGCGGCGGAGGCGAGCGCGACGCTGTGAGCTTGCACTTGGCCGGCTTGCTCGCGTATTTGCTGTTTTGAGTCTCTTTTACAATCTTCGGGACCATCTTCGCTTGACTGGATTTGGTGGCATTCATGAGAGAGCCCGAAGGTTTCCGTTCGTTGGCCTTGTTCCGGGGCGGCGCACCTGGTGACATGCTACTGGCTAGAGTCTTCTCCGAACGAAGTTTGCGTTGAACTTCTCTGGTAGCACTTACCACATTCCATGTCTTCCCGCTTGAGGACTGGTACACGGGGATTCTCGTAGTCTTCGCCTTAGGTGGGATCGAGTGGCACTTCACTTGCGACGGAATGGCAACTGCTGCAAGAAAATCAATGCATTAAAATCTGTTATGATATTGATAATTTTTTTCTTACATGCACATAATAAAAAATATTTTTGCATAATATATGATCTTGCCGAATACAGTAAAAACATTTATGTAAGAGAAGATCTGGGGCAGTGGTTTAACATCAGGAAAGCCATCGTCTTGTTTGCAACAATATTAGAAAGTAAAAATGTATGCATTTCTACGAATTCATACAAAACTAAAATTGTAAATAAAAAAGTGTGTGACCACTCACCTCCGGAATGGTTCAACTAATTTTAATGAAATCTAATTTTTTTAAGCCTAGAACAAAGGGTAACTCTACGAATAAAGATATTCATTTATAAGGGTAACTTTTATACTGAATAATCAACTCTCAAACGACATATAACTCAGGGCATCAAAACATGGGAAAAGTTTCCGAGGCGTACCAAGTCGAAACGATCGATGCTGCAGGCAGAATCTAGTCCCAGCACTAATTTATCGAACTTAGGATCAGATTTACTTATAACTATACCCGAGAGATCGCGACAAAACTATTTTTTCCATAGTTTCCCCCTTTTTATGAATTAAGTAGTGCGTAGGAGAAACTAGTAATACATAAATATTCGAAGATAATCTTAAACAATATACTCAAAATTGGCCTGATACATCGATCCATCTCGATTCATTCGTCGCGCCGTGGACGTATGTCCGGGCTCTAACAGAGATAAATATAATAAACGTGGTTTAAAGTGTACTCACACTCGACTGATCCTTCGGTGGTGTGTTTGGCCTTGGTATATGTCGCGTATTTATTGCTGTTCTGTGATTCGCTGAGCGAGTCTGTGGAGGGATCTGCTGTGCGCGGACGTGACGCGAGGCTGTCCTGGGAGAGTCGCGCCCCCACTCCTCCCGCTCGGCGCCCATCCGCCCCACCGCGCGCCGCTCTCGCTTGTATCGGGCTCGAGTTACGCGACGACTCACTCGACGACACCATCTTGGGCTGCGGCTTCTTCACCACCACCTTCTCTTCTTTCAACGGTCGCGGCTCCAGGTACCGCGGCTTCGTATGCTCGTATGCAGCGCGGCTCACTACATTCTTGCAGTTCAGCCGCTCCTGGGACTCGTGTGTCTTGCTAGAGTTGTACTTCGCGCGCTCTTCCTGCGCTTTTGTCGTCCTCACTTTCGGTATCATGAATGGTGATTTGTTTAAATTTGGTGCGAGAACATCTCTCTTTGGTGGCGAGCCGATCGAGAGTTGCGGTTGCGGCTTCGTCGCGTATGGGACGAAAGAGGCGCGCACCCTTTCTATGTCAAGTGTGCGCGCAGTGCGGGGGCTGTGTTTGGGTGTGGTGCGCACTTTTCTGTGTGGGTGTGGCAAGGCGCGCGCTGCGGCTGATACGGTGCGCGCGCCGTATATGATGCAGCCGAGTTCACGCAGGCGCTTACGCAGGTCGGCGGGCAGTTCGTTGAAGGCGGTGGTGTCGACGACGCGCGGTGCATTGCACACTAGGACACTCTCGCACCGCAGTCTCCATGTGGGTGCGTTGGCGTGTAGGAGGCTAGGAGGGTCCGACTCGCCAGAGATGAGGTCAGGCTTGGCGCTGTGATGGGCACGCATGTCTCGCACGAGTTGCGAGAGCGCGGCGTACGCGCGGCACACCTCCTCGGGCATCGCCCACTCGATGGCAGCGGCCATACAGTCATCAAGAGCCTGCATAGCGGGCGATGGAGCGCCCGCCGGCAGCGCCCCCATGGCATGTAGCACTGCGCCCAGCCGGCCAGCAGCAAAGTGCGCCGCACCATCCGCCACGCGCCGGCACATGCGCTCCACCGTCAGCGACCACCGGCTCGCGGTCAGCGACGCCACTGTATACAACAGGCCGCGGCGCAAATTACTTAAATTATCATAAATTAGCTATAGATACATACATAGTGGTTAGGTATTTTACGCGGTATTTCATATTTATGTTTGGCTTTAGTTTCTTTCCATGGTAGTAGGTGTACCGGCAGGTGTCATTGAGTGCCAATTACCAGATGAGTTCAGTAGTTTTACAAGATATTATCAATAATATTTATATAGATATATTAGATTCTATAATTTTTGGTCGTAAATTACATGATGGTGTACAATAGCTGCATATTTTCGCCCATAGAGATATCGCCATCGATATCTATGAGCGAAAATATTTATTTTTCACTTTTCGTCACAGTCTGCCTTTCCGTCATAGTACGAATAAACTATTGAAAATAAATAATATATACTAAACTGCTATCACTGTGATAGCTAAGAATGATGAGCATGTCATTTTGAAAGTTTATTCTATTACCAAGCGTTAATGCAAAGATACATGTAATATAACAAAATATCATTATTATATATTAAATTCGTAATTTGTAAATGAAAAGTCATTTACTTATAATAAAATATAAACTGACCTGTCATGCCGCATCCGTAGACCACTTCGACAATGTTGTCAGTTGTGAGATGAATGAAGAGCTCTCGCAAGCACTTGTTGAGCAGTTCCGAAGGCAGCGTGGCGAAGGCCTTGGTCGGCCATACCTTGTAGAAGTGCCTCGTGATCCAGCGCAGACACTTGCGATACAGATCGTCGAGCCCGTACGCCGACGTCAGCGGGAAACACTCGAGCACACCCGCGATGCAAACATCACAAGGCTACAAATATACATTTTATTTTAATAACTTGTTCTATAACACAAATTTCGTCGCAGTTTAATTGTACAAAAATCACACAGCTGTGACACATATATTTACAGAACTAAACTTGTAAAATGTACAATACAGATGCATTATACATAATTCTCATACCTTGTGAAAATGGTGACAATATTTGGCCTTGAGCGTGAACATAATAACCTCCTTCAGTCCCTCCAAGCCAAGCATGTCAGCGATGGTCGCCAGCTCGACGATGCTGATCGAATCAGGGATTTTCGACACGCCCGAGTAGATGTGGCAAAGTGCAAAGTGTACCACGTTGAAGGAAAATCTGGAACAAGACATTTTTAGTTACTATCATTTACGTTGCTACTGCTATTTCAATGCACGTCACTTTAGTACTCTAATGACGCTTTATATATTTTGCCAGATATACTAAAGTATCATCATCATCAGTCAGTAGACGTCTACTATTGGACAAAGCCTCCCACAAAACTACTATATACAAGGCATAAATAAAGGAAATAGAAAAATATACTGTTAACTGCACTATTGTGTACTTACGGGGGTAGTGCAATGACATTCCCGGCACTTTCTACCCAACCACCACTTAAAATCGCAGCAAAATATGGACATCTGGAAACATCAAATAATTGAGTTAATCAAAATATAAAATACTGAAAGGAATAATGGTAAGGGCACTTTGATCTACCCGGCATCGTATGGACATTGCCTCAAGTCGAGCCATTCGCTATATTTGTATGGAACTCTCGTCATCTCGCGATTAAAAGCACGTCTGCTAAACCTTTTTCCCAAAACACTACACTACAATCACGAAATTTTTCTACGAGTTTTGTCTATAGTCGGGACAAAAACTTGGGTTCATGCTTTCCCTTGTCTAGTGGATATCACATACACATTATCCCGTAGGGCGGGGTATTGGTGTTTGTACCAATAGCATGTACAGTGCACGTTTTAAAACACGTTTTTTGTACTAGTTTTTGTTGGATGTTTCGAAAAATACGTCGCAGTAGAATCGCCTTAAGAATGAACCGAGGTAGATACGATGCAGAGGCGATAAGTGTGTCCAGCCAAAAAAGGAAACTACTACAGCATACTTTCTATAGAATTATTTCGATCCCACTTAAAATTGTCTACTTCTTGACTAATTTTAATATATACACATAAATGTAACATTAAATACGTATACTTTACTTCTATGATTTAATACTTACCGCCTATAGAAGGTTTCTAAATAAAGAACACAACGCATAAATTTACCTTGAAGACAAAATACACTTATGTGCCCTTATTCGTCGCCCTTGGGCTTCCACTATGACGTCGGTCGCTAATTCCTCCAGAAACATCCTAAGCAAATCCTGACCAAGTCTAGACTGGCAATTGCTTATCAGACTTGAACTTTGACTAGTCTCCTCTGTAGTACTGTTTTCTGAAATACAAATTTAAATGTTAAATATTGCTTGAGGCATTTTGTAAGCATTTTAGTTTCTTGATGTAAAGCCTACTCTGACACAGAGTTATGAATAGTAAATAATAGCAATAAAAAATATTTTTTACCAAATAATGGCACAGACCTCAACACTCAAAACTGTGAAATAACTTGGTGTGGTCGGAATCATGATAGTTCATAAGTACCTATATCACAATATTGTTTGCATGGTACCGACTTCGACAAGTTATTTCACAGTTTTGAGTGTTGAATTCGGATCCATTTTTTGGTATATAAAATGTTTTCTCTCTTATTAGTGACCCTTGCTACTTACGGAATCGATTGTCATTCACTGTCAACGACTATATCATCAAGATACGAAAATATTTGATTAATAAACTCTTAGAAGGATATTAACTAATATAGTGCCGCAAAAACTGTGAGTTTAATCCATTACTTAATAAACAAATATGCCTAAAACAATGCACTCGCCGCCGTTATCACAAAACATGCCAATAAATAGCCCGAGATCAGACTCAAAAATCTCAAAAAATTCATTATCTTCAGGAATAACAAAAAAAATATCTAGAGGAGAGAAACGACGACGTCTATCAGGTCAAAATCAAAATAATCTGGCAGGTTAGCGTACGGAAATCCGCGAGATTTATGGAGCTATGCAGGCGCAAGCAGAAAAGACAGATAAACGATCAAATAGCATAGAACAACATATGTCAGAAATCAAGGGCATTTCCACCGATATACAGTCCAAAAACGTCGATATTGAGAGGTACATTGGTTTTCTCTCAGAACAGGCTCATTAAATGAGAAAATAGTAGGCCTGGATAGAGAGAATCAAGAAATGGTGGCATAAATCAATGTAATTAATAATAGGTGCGAAAACTTCAAGAAATATGCTAGGAAAACGAGCCATGAAATATAACTACACATTTCAAACGTTGTTTAAGTACTTTCCAGTATTTTTTCAAGACTGATTTTAATTACTATCTTTTTACTTTTGAGACTGATTGTCATAATTAGGTATAATAATTATCTTGATATAGAACAAAATAGGTGATCAAAACTGTGATTGAGACACTATTTTAATACATTTTTTTATTTGACATAAATAAATAATCAGAAATAACTAAGACTATTATTTTTTTAAATATACTTTCAAATTAAAGTATATCTACTTTATAAGTATCATTATGATATAAAATATTGCATAAATCTACTCTAAATAGGTATTGTTATAGTAATATATAGTAAGTATAGTTAATAGTTTTGTATAACATGTTTATGCCTGCCAGTACATTTGATTAAAAGTTGCTTTGATTTAAATTAAATTGACCGTGGGCTTCGACCACACGCGCGGACGACGATCGCGTACAAACTGACAACCGGTCCCAATAGCAAAGACAATCTGCACTTATGGTATTATAATGAACAGATTGATGGAATGCATTGCTGTACTCGTATATTATTATGAAATAACATTTTTGCGAAACTGCAACAGCAAACTGTGCTATTTATTTAGGACTGAACGTACTAGTAGTACATACACAGCTCTAGTATGTAATATAAATGCTGTTATTTGTTATACTGCGATGCTAGCATTTTACTGTTTTATTTTGGATAAACTTATTAACTGCGGCCACTTGGAGCAATTAAGCTGTTTATATATATTTTATAACTCGGTGAACGTCCTTTTAAGCACGAACAAAAGTAGCATATCCTACACTGATGTTCATACGAGCATAAAGTATTGGTTTTCAATCTCTGTATACTCCTTATGTTTACGTATTGTTTTATTTTTACACAGCGGTTTTATTTATCCTTGGGACCTTACTTATCCCCTCGTCCGTCGAGCTCCGCGAGGCGAACGGACGTTGACTTTCAAGATCAAGACTGAGCAACTGTATACGAAACCTGAACTATTCAGAAACTGAAAAAAAAAATTATATAAATGTTATAAAAACACAAACGCCAACAAACATGTCTTGGACACCCCCTCCCGACACCACACACATACCTACACAACCTCTAACAACACATCACACGCAAACAATGCAATGCATTCATACAAATATTAAGATATAAAATAATTCTATTATATTCAATTTTAAATAGTATTATTGTGAAATATAAATTACTAAACTATTATCATAAAATTGTATAATGTAAATTTAATGTAATTAAGTAAGTTTTGAATGATTTCAGAAGATTTTATTTTAATTTTTGACATGTATAAATGCAATCTCAATCATTTTAATTTGTATATTAGGAAGTAAATAGACTTCCCAAAACAGGGAAGCCTATTGATATTTTAATTATTGTAAAACAGTGTCTTTGGAAAAATTATTTTTTTATTATTATTAATAAAAAATATAATTATTAAAATCTGTTCACCCAGCCAAAAGTTCTGAGGTAACAAACATTAAAATAAAATACAGAAGAATTAAGAACCTCTTCCATGTTTTTGAAGTCGGTTACAAAGTAAAAAAAAAACAGAATACGAAACGTAATTGGCCACCGTTATGATATTTACCAATTTTACAAAAATAGGAAGATTATTTCAAGTTTCAAACACTGCTACTGATAAACTAGTAGACATGGGTTGATAGTATCGGTAAATATATAATATATGGTCAAAATTTTCGTGAAACTTACCCACTACAGATCGACAGTAACTGCTCTGAACACTGCTCATTTCTGACATGTCAGAAGCTTGCTCATCAATATCACCAGGACTCCAATTAAAGCCTAATCTGAGAGGTGATCTAGTCCTGCTAGAAAGAGACCCCGGCATACTTCTGCTAAAATCGTTCTTCAAATGTGGAAATAATCTGTTCAGGCTTAAGGCATTTTCTGAATGAAAAGAACTGGCATTAATCGTTTGACTCGATTCCCTCCAATTGTTATCGGGTATAGACCTTGTCATTCTTCCGTGATATTCTTTTTTAACAGGCAAAAATACAGGCTCCACATTTGGTATAGGCTTATCTAGGTCAGAAAGCTTCACGAAGAGATCATCATTGACTGCGGTCTCCTCTTTGGTTGCTTGTTTTATTATATTGTTTGATCTAGCCGACGACACTGACACTTCAGGTACATCTCCCGAGTGGCTACCAATGTTTTTCATAATTTCCGAAGGAGCTTTAATTATTTCCGTAATGCTTATGTTGGGATCGTTACATAAAGATTCCAATTTTTCAAACATACTACCGTCCAGTGTAGTATCAACAACACTAGCCACAGAGGTAGTAATGGTGGAAGTTTTAGTAGTTTTGGAAACTTTTGAAACTGTGCACTTTATCTCAGATTTAGTGTTTTTCTTGGTGCTTAATGATGATGATAACCTAGCGGGCATTCCTTTGACCGCTGTTGGTTTATTACCTAAATCAATAAACATAGAGAAAATGTTTTTCTTTTCATTAGTCTCATCACCCTCCTGAGTTTGTTCGGGCGCAGTGTCAGATAATGTTGACAAGTCTATGTAAAATTTATGAGACTTTTCACTGCTATCAGAATCCACGGAACTCCTACTTTTACAGTTTTCTACGCTGCTTATAGACTTTGGTGCAGATCTTAATAGAGTATCATCTGTTTTAAAAGTACATTCACTGACGTCAGACTTAGGACTACTGGACATATCCACCACCCAAAACGACGCATTTGATGCAGCTTGGGGTACTTTCTCTGTTTTCGATCCTATTTCACGTGAACTAGTTCCTGGAGCTGCACGGCATACAATAGACGATTCATCTTCGTTACGTCTGGTATGACTAACAAATGCCTCCCGTGTTGGGACTGCCGATTTAATAGTGCAGTTATTTGGATTATTATCACGTCTGACAACTGTTGTGTCACTTTCGCTTTCTTCAGATGCGAAACTTTTGAAACTATTGCTAATACATCTAACAGATATTATGGAGTTATTTGGTGTAGAAAACGCAATATTCTGTAATGCATTACCTTGATTATTAGTGTCAGTTGTTGGGTTATACGCAGTTTTAGGATCTTGTTGGTCGCCCACAGGTAAGGTATCAAATGTATTTGCGCAAAGAGAATCTTCTGTAATTGGCGTCATTTCAAAAATTGTAGGTGAGAGATCTCTTGGGTTCGAGTCAAGGTCTTTATTTTCTGTTTGTTCTAGCGAGTCGTCGTTATCGTTACTTTCCGACCAATCATTTGGACTCAGGTCTTTTTTTGATGTGAGTGGTACAGGGCAACTTGACTCTGGTAAAGTTGTTTTAGAGCTTGAAGGTTTATTTTCATTAAATTCAGCATGCACGGTAATAACATCATCTCCTTCATCAGCTAGACTAGCAGCATCTATGAAACAAGATGTCGATTTAAATGGTGATTTTTGCACTAAGCTCGGACAAAGTTCATCATGAGTATCAGATTGAATAATTGTAACATCGTTAGGTTTATATCTGATTCCTTCTTCAAGAGCAGATTGTCTTTCACTGGCAATAAACTTTTCACAAATATCTTTTTCTGGAAGCTTGGGAGGAAAAACAGATTCCCAAGAACCAGTCTCAGAAGACAATGATGATGACTCTAAGATTACAATTTCTTCATTTTGTCTTTGCTTTTCTTCTTTTGTAGACGTACCACTCATATCTGTTAGTGACTTGTCCGATTTTCGTTCATTTAAATCTCTTCCTATAGATGTGCCACTAGGTACTGAATTAACAGAAGTGCTACGTGTTAATTTTTGTATATTATGTGGGTTTTGTAAAGTATTACATGCAGCATCGTATCCATTAGTTTCATCGTTTATCATATCATGGAAAGTGCTTTCTGTTAAAGACACATCCGTCAAGGTGACATCTTTATGACTATTGAGACTTTCTAGCATACCCGTGTTTTCCAATCCAGAATCTGATATAGTTATGATGTTTTCCATTTTAGTGCCGTTATCTCCTACATTTAACTGTGTAGGTCCACCAGCATAAGATACTGCTCCAGGTGAAACAACATATGCCGCAGACAAATAGTCGGACGAGGAACTGGGTTCGTCAGTGATAAGGCTATCGGGAGAATAGCTCGCTTCGAATACTTTGTCAATAGATGTTTCTTGCAAGTTCAAGTTTTTACTAAGAACCTCTACAGTTTTATCTATATCTGTTTTTTTAATCTTTCTAATTATTTGACTAGATACGTTGTTATTTATTTTTGCACAGTCAGCAATTTTTACATCTGAATCTCTGAAAATATCACAACTGCTGGAATGTTTATTTATTTTGGGTGTATGACTAGAATTAAGAAATAGTGAAGTAGGCTTAATGCATTGTTTATTTTGTTTTCCATTTATAATATCTATTTGTGATTTGCTAATGGATTGCAACGCGTTTGAAAGCGCGTCTTGTTCATTTAGCTCTTTGTCTAATATGTTGTCGTCTATAGGTACTAATGCGTAATATTCTTTAGTCAATTCTGTACTTGGACTTGAGCTTAGGGCTTTCTGAAAGCTCTTATCTTCTGGGCTTGAACCGTTCGGTGTGGAATACACTTCAACTTCTTCTTTTTCTTCGTTTTTATTTTTTGAAATATTTATAACAGCAATGTTTTTCACCAAGTTAAGATTATCATTTAAATATTTAATTATTTCCTTTTCTTGATGTTGAATGTTACATTCAGTATACGCGTCACTGCAATAAGAGTAAATATTTTTTAAAGTTCTTGATGGGGCACATTGCAAAGATATTTCTTTGCAATGTGCCCCTAATATTAGTTATTACTAATATTAGTCTCAGCTTTAGTGAGTCATACCTTATGAAGGAGTATATCTCATCAAATGTGTTACGCCCAATGTTCACATGCAAGATAGTTTCAAGCTTATGATAAAACTTATGGGTACGTGCTTTTAAAATGCAAGAGTGTGTTAGTATTTTAAGTTTCCCACACACCACCTCAAGGTCGGAATAAATAGATTCATCGAATATTCTGCAATAAACGAGACAACACTTTTATGAAGGCATGACAATCAGAGGCTAAATACATAAAAAAAAGTGTCACACCAGTATCTATTATTCAAAGGTTCTATCACCAACATTTCGCCAAACATGAAATAGGGGATGAATTGAAGTAATATTGCTATCTACCGAGATAGCAATATTACTATCACAATTCCAGAGAATAATACCATGCATTTATTTTTCTGAAAACTTTCACTCGGGGATAGACCACAAAATCTCGAGATTCTAAGTGCCACTTTTTTCACTAAACCTAGCTTGGTTACCAAAACAGGTAGTCGTTAAAAGGTTATATATACAGATTGAACTTAGGTATATAATTATTTTTACTATACATGTGTACACAACACATCGTAGTTAATTTATTACCAAAACGACAATACTTAGTTATTGTACAAACAACGTAAGTAAATGAAAATGTATATAAAACTGAATTTACAACTATAACATATGCGATACTAAACTGGGTTCAGGTAAACGCGAAAATCATAGAGATGTTGCCTCAAATGAAACTTATACAGTTGAATTCTATCAATAACTAACCGTGAGTCTGTGACACACACTTTATAATATATAAGTAAGTCTATAATGTATAAGCCATAATACACAGCATACAATTCATGTTTGGCGGGTGACTAGATGGTACATGAGTGGCCGACACCAAAGTTCACCTCAGGACATATTGTTAATGTTAGTGTTGTTGTTGTTGTTGTTAAGTGTTTAGTGATACTGAAGATAGTGATAATAGTACTGAGTGGTTGTGTTGGCCCTGATGGTGGTGGTGAGTGGTGGTAGGACTCATGAAGACAAATCCAATGAGTGTTGGATGAACCTCCATGGCTGTATCAGCCGGATAGTACGCTGCTGAACGCAGCCTCCCCCGATATAGGAGGTTTACCATCACCATAATTCCCACGATTAGCAGGCGTCTGAGATTACGAGTACCCCCCATTAATAGGGGTGGATTTTGTTAAACAGTGAACATAGAAGGGCTGATGTGTGTGATTTGGTAATTCTCAAATTACCTGGCTATGTCTTCTTCCAGCTGACGCTGAAGGCGAAGCTCTAGTTGGGACACTTGATCTGAAGATGAGGAACTGGTTGATTCGCCTGCCGACAACGGCTTAATCTTAGACGTGGCGCCCGGCATCAAGCATTTCTTCAACCTGTACAACAATAAACATTTTATGATTTTTGCCTTAGTCGCATAGGATCTCCTGAAAGTTGCATTAAAATAACCCCTGATAATAAAGATGCGATAGTAATTATCTGTTTGCAGTAAAAACAGAATATAGATAGAGGTGCCTTTCATAAGTTATATAGAGGTTGGAAGATTATGTGTTACAATTAACTTATGAAGAATTACTTCTGCTTAGAGAAAACTGGGGCTAAAGGCCCTTTGATTTTTAAAGCCAAAAACATTATTTTCCGCGCAATCGCTAGCGAACACTAAGTATATGTAAATAACTGTACATGTGCTACAACAAATAATAAACTCACATCAATTTAGTGACAATTCGCATCAAAAAGCTGGCATTACCAGGCAACACTATTACTATACTAAATATTGTCTGGAAGAGATCACTTTTTAGTGATAAGACCGCCAATTGTACCACATTACTGAAGTTTATGTTATTGTTTATAATGCTTATGTTATTTTGGTGTACATACGGTGGCACATATTCAGTATACGTTATCTATCTATATATTTGTCTTCCAGGCTGTATAATAAATCAACTAACCCAAACTAAAACCAAATTTATGAGTGTAGCTGCAAAATGGAGCCTATATACAAATAGAAAATATGTTTGTTAAAATCAAATAACATAATACTTCATAGTGCCTTTGGTATAATCAAATCATATGTACTCATGTAGATTTGGAAAATAACATAGATATATGATATATATGCAAACGGAATCGGAAACAGTAACACTTCAAGTATTATTACGGTCATCCATAAGTAAATTCAATTCCAAAAATAGATGAAGTAACTCATCCAAAAGATACTAGACTGATTGCAGTAACCAACACAATATCCAAAATGATTTTCTCAATTTTCAAACTAGAATGACACAATTTGTGATCAATAATAAGTATTTCAGCCCAATCACCAGAAAGAGTTTTTGCCTGGAATTTCTGGGTGCCTGAAACACAATAGAACTAGCTGAAAGTTTAAAAGATGCCAGAACATATGAAAGACAAATATGGTATGGAGAAAGCGTTTGGTTCTGTGCCGCAGAAACTGTTTTGTTTGTAATGAAATGGTATAACTTTCCACTTGTGGTCAGCGACATCAACGCATCATATTACTCCCAATTAAAATGTGTTATATCATCAAAAAAGGGACATACTAACACATTGCAATACAATGTGGGTTTGTTCCAAGGGTGTTGCTTGTCACCAATAGCATTTAATATAGTAATTAACATTTTAATTGACAAGCTAATTTAATCAAAAAAATTGGGGCTATCGGTTTAAGATCAATAACAAATACACACAGTCCATAGCTTTTGCTGACGACATTGCAATTCTGACACGTAACCAAATACAATGTCAGACACTTTTAACGAGAAGTGGATGAGTTCAGTGCTTGGACTGAAGGGTTGAGAACAAAACCAAGTAAATGCCACTGTCGGTGGTGTCTGGACGGAATACCAAATTTTCCTCTTACGACCCGGAACTTTTGATAGGAAGATAATGTGTTTCCACAATCGCTTAAGCTGTGCCATTTAAATTTCTTGGTAGAAAGATAAATCACAAAGGATGCATACCATCTTTAGACGCAGTTGTCGATAGCTTTCTAAAAGACCTTAGTATGGTGGACCAACAACCAAAGACAAAAACGCACGTCTTATTAAAATCTCTAGACGATATAGTCGCATCTGTCCCAAAAGACAAATGTGCATCCGACCTTGATTCGAGGCTTCAATTCCACAAACAATTTATGATAGGTGCACAGTCTAGCAAAGCGGGTTTTGGGTCGAAAAAGAAAGTTGAGGATAAGGACATTGTAAAATCTTTTATACAACAAGACGAAAATTATAGCTATAAAGTACATGCAATGAGCTTAGAAATGCAAAGCGAATGGCTAACCATAGGTGAATTTTGTATCCCTCTGGCCTTAAAATGGCGAAACTTGATAGACGATTGATGACCTGCCTTATTAAAATTTTATTTAAACGCCTTTCAGATGACCCTCCCAGACCAAAGTAACTTAGTAAGATGGGGGAAAACCACATCTAAATGCCCAAAAAATCTAAAAAGCATAGTACTGATATAACTCACTGTGCCGTGCGAAACAAACATACCTAAAGACCACACAATAAAAACTAACAAATATTATGACTTAACAAATGAATTAACCAAAAACGGATATGTGGTTAATTCAAAGTCGGAGCAAAGGGTATACCAGCGAAATACCTATTAAACCTACAAAAAGACCTTGGCCAGTCAAGAACAACCGTTACTTCCATCTTAACCTTACTCCCTGCAAGGTCAAATTAAAATACAAAATAATTTATTCTATTAGGCGTCTACGACGCTCTTATGAAGGTCAATTACAAATTTTAATATTCAAATATTCCACATTGTACTACCACGTTCAGCAACAAAATTTATATAGCCACTGCGAGAAGAACGGGTAAGGAACTCGGGGCCATTCTTTTGAATGTCTTTTAACAATGTGTTACATACTACATAGTAAAATTATTACAATATTTGTACTACATAGTAAAATTATTATAATATTTTAAATTACGTACACTAACTGTGTAGTAGGATTTCTTAATCAAGATGTTTTTCACGTGCAACTTGAATTTTCCTTCTGTGAGCATTGTAATTAATATGTTTGGGAACTTTTTTTTTTATGCCTTATTTTTTTTATGGTAAGTGATGATGTGGTCGAGTATGTTGTTCAGGCTAACCTAGAGTTACTGGCTCACTTTATTATAAAACCGCACACAATTACCTAAGAAGGACCTTTTATTTGTCTTTGCTAGACTAAACCCTGGTAAAGCTATTTTATATTTATTCCTAGTGTTGTAATCGTGGTTGTCACTGTTTAATTTAAATTTACTCATTTTTTTCCGAACAGGCATAATATTTTCAAATATATATGTGGAAGAACGCGAAATATGGCTACCCGTGTAGTAGCTACGTCTGTTAACTGTCTTATCTTACAAACTGCATATGCAGCAGAACTAAGTCTTCAGGCTAGATCATGTATATGTGGATCCCACTGTAAAGTTGAATCCATTTTGATTCCCAGGAAGACAGTCTCATTGTCAATAGAGAGTTTATCTGGACCAAGCATAATGTTTGGTCCAACATAAGTAACATTTGGTAAAGAAAACTTTAAACATTTGGTCTTCTTTGAATTTAAAAGAAGATAATTAGCGGCGAACCATTCAGAGATCATAGATAATACATTATTTACATGAATAAGTTCACTATCTTTCCTAAAAACTAACTCCTTTGAAAATCAGAGAGGTATTATCTGCGAATAAAACAATATCACAGAAATCTTTGTCCCAGGCACCTTGACTTGAGTCTCTTCCTCTGCAACGCTATGGACCCGGCACCCGCACGGTGATTCCATGGAATGCTTAGTAAATTTGTCTCTAAAACAAAATCCCGTGCTCATGATAATCACATCTGGTTGCCACCCCGTTTTGCGTATATCAATAGTAGTGTAACAATAAAAAAAGCCTTGAAATACAATGTTTCTTTGCCTAATATTTTGTTTTAACAAATTTCTCAGACTATTGAAATTTTAACATCTGTTTAACAAATTTTAACGTTTTTATACTTTGTATTTTGTTTCAAGTTACTTCTCAGGTTCAGAATTTAGTAACGATTTGCAGAGCTATCGGAAAAACATATGTATAAATTGTTAATAATGTCTCACCATCTGACTACAAAGAGGCATGAAATCATGTTTCTGCGGAAGGAAGGACTAAACATTATTCAAATTGCCGAAGAGCTGAAAATGTTTCTAATAGCATCAAATCTTGACAAACCATTGACCTTTATTTCTAATTATCAAAGAAATTATAATAAATTGTTAAGCACCTTTTATTTAAAATCTTAATGTTTAATTTAACACACAAGACAATACTATTTAATAGTATTCATTCCATGTGGGCATCGAGAAAATAACACTAAGAGATGCAATAAGATTTGGTTTGTTCGAGATGAATTGATGCCAAACTCTGTATAACCTAAACGCGCTCTAATTGGCTAAGCCACCTCCATGCGGTAAACACACGAGTCCCATAGTGACGGGACATGATGATGCAAATATAATCGATATCAATACGTCGTACAACATATGTAAGCTGATCGTATAATTTATTCCTCCGTGACGACCTATTTAGATAAAAGTGATATTTTCTCCCACTTGCGTTGGCAATAATACCTAAATAAGCAGATACCTCGCGCGGTATTTTGTATGAGTATAGCTGTTTTGTTATAATAAAATATAGAATAATGATATGGTTGTGTGGTTCCACAATTCTGCTTTATATATCTTTACTAAAATGATAAACATTTAAATACCTCTTTTAATATTTTATGTTTGCAATAACGCATGCTCTGCGGATTACATTACAAAATTACAATTAATATACGAGAGGAAAAATTTTATCCCGCACATGACTTAAATTTTTCCTCTCGTATAATTGTAATTTAGTAATTTATATAGCTCCCTAACAAATTACTATTGGAGTATATTTCTTATATTTGAAGTACAAATTTCCGACTCGTAAGAGTAAGGTTCCGGTGGTCGAATAGTTTAGGCATCCGGCGCGAATGCCTAAACTATTCCGTCGGGAATCGTACCCTCGTACGAGGGTTCGATTCCCATCCGGCACAAAACATTTTGTACTCTAATAATAATTTGTAAATGTGTTTTTTGCTCAGCACGCAATAGTGCTTGTAATCATATTTAGAAATATCTTAATGTATTATTGAAGGAAGCAGACTCCCATGACACAAGATTTTTTTCTTAGTGTGGGATCTGCATGTCATTTTACTGTCAAAAAATCAATACAATTTACTGTACCGATTGTAATAAAGTTAAGAATAACAACATGTAACTGTATATTGTGAAATAAATTATTATTATTATAAACTCATATCAAACATATAAAACCCTCTTTACATCCAAGGCTAAATATATTTATGGGCCAGAGTATGACGATATCGATTTTAGTTCCACTATAACGATAAATTACCGTACTGTATAAGCACAACACTAGGAGAGGGCGCGGTTTACAGAAAGACAAGGATGACAATAGGTGAATGTAGTAAGTGGGAGTGAAATGCATTCATACGGGTCTATTAGATTGTCCAGTTTAACTTGACCTATTAAAATGAAGTAGATAAATTACGTAAATTGAATAATTTTACTTACTTGTGGAAGGTAATTCCATCTGTTTTATAATTGGATGTTTTGCTACTTTTCCCGCACTATTTAATGGAGCAGGTAGTCGTTTTTATTGCACTGAGTGCCTACAATCGTCAAAAATAAAAATATTTTCAAACACGTACGTACGGATCATGCTTCTGGTCGCGTACTGTTTATGGGCGCTCATGCTATGACTTATATGTGTTAGAAATCACACACCAGTTGCATGATCGGGTGAACCATCAATTCCCCTCTCGGGGGTTTAAATCTCGTTGCATGTGGGCAATGTTTACTAGCTATTGCTATTGCTAATGCAACTTTAGAACGAACAAAAAAATACACACAAAATATATTTTATGGTTTTGTTTTGATATGCACCAATTAATTGTACCACAATGCCATTGTTTGATGAGCAATACTATATCGGCCGAGCGTTGCAAGCAGGGACAGTTGAAACATTGAAAAAAAAGCAACATATGATCATGCCTAAAACCCACAAATAATTGACATATTAATATCAATAATATACATACTCAACATGTACCTATATATAATTATAAGGTCAATGTGGCGAAGACCGGCATAGTTTTTTAAAAGTATACTTTGATGAACCATATTTCTTGAAGTGTAAGGATTATTGCAAAAATAGATGTGCCATGTGCTAGGAAATGTATTTACTAGCAAGTTTCTAGTATTAACGTTATTCTATCTGCTTTCAGTACAAGATATATTCTTATTTTTTAAAACAGAGCGAGTAGACGATCTTCTCCGCTAGTGTCGGGCAAGACCGTCTAGAAGCAAGATTACTAATAAACTCTTAATTATTTCATGTATGTGGATATAGTTGCTACGCGCAGTAGCGTACACTAACCAAATACGCGCTTTCGTCCATTTAAATTAAGCTCAAAATCCCTTGATTTCAACAAAAATATGTGAAACTGGTTAAGACCGGCATATTTAGGCAGTCAGAGGTACACAACTTATTAACGTAGGTGATAAATTTATTTTTTGAACTTACATACCCAGCAACTCAACTAAAAAATTAGGCACTCAAACTGAATGTAAATTATATACTAACGATACAAACATAGATATAATATATTTAGACCGACAAAACTTGATGCAATATTTTCTCTAGTAACTCAAAGTAAGTACTCGTATATACCAAAAAGGGATCCATGGCAGTTTTACGAGCATATTCAGCAGCTTGTGTTTTTTTACTGACAAATTATGACGTCGCTGAAATGCAGCTAACCAGTTTACCACATGGAAAACATGTAGTGGATATATAATTTTTGCTAATATATTCTTCAACTAATTCCAAAATTTCATGCCTACTCACACCAAAGCCATTTTTTGTCATAGTGCGCAAGCATGAAGCGAGATTTTCTTCTATGTCTTGCGAGAAGGCTGTACTTCGACCAATAGTTTTGGATTTGAATCTTTTATTATGTACGTGGTCCATTATAGTCAAACGTGGAATTTTATATAGCTTCGAAGCTTTATAACCGATTAACATCCCTTGTCGAACAACTTGAATGGCTTTCTGCAGTTTTTTTCTTTGAGTATGCAGCTCGATCACTAACTCTTTGATAGGGTTTACCCATGATGACGTATAATCGACGATAAGTATGTATGCATTACCCCAGCAAGAAAATCATTTCTGGAATAAATTGAGTTCTACAAATAATTAGTGCCTTATACGCTGTAAATGTGCACCAAATAATAAATTTGTGCACTTTGCCGTTTTGTTAAAAAAAAGGAAAAACCAATTCTGCTGGAGTAACGTTATTCCAGCAGGAAAATTTTAATCTAATGATCGGAAAGAAAAATTAAGTATATGGACAGATAGCTTATATTTGTGCATAAATGTGCGCCAAAAATTAAATTTGTGCGTCGTAAGGTTTTCGAGATATTTCATTTCCTGCTGGAGTAACGTTTAGCAAAATCCATTTTCTCGAAAACCAATAATTGTGCGATCTTACAATAAAAGTATATTTGTAGCTCTTAATTTGTGCTTATTTGTGACACCATTAGGTTTTCAAAATTCTGTACCATTTTTATGTAATTATGCAATTACGAAAATAAAAAAAATATGTCTAGCGCTAAAACGAACAAACGGTTGTACTCACTAAAAACGGTATTTGGTTCTTCTTGTAATTCCATTCATAAAAAGTAAACTTATTAGACAAAATATACACGCATTTATCAATAATATCAATATATGTCGCAACCGACAGTGTCATAGTTAGATATCAAAATGCAAGAAATAGAATTAACTCAACATGTTTCAGTGTTAACCAAAAATTAGTGCGTTTAATGAAAAATATATACTGAAAATTTCAGCTTCATATGTAAAGTATTAAAGAAGATATGAACAAAAAACTAAAGCAACAGCGAGATTTCTGGTTATCCGACCAAATTCGAAAGATAACAAAAAAGCGGCGGTTTCATACATATTGATGGTCTTCTTTAATAAGTAGTATTAATGGAAGCTCTTGTCCGTACAGTCACACATAAAATACTTAAAGAGGAATTTGTGTATATTTTTATTATAGGTATTGTTTAGATTTTTATTTTGACGAAATATTTTTTTATGGTATATTCCTACGCTCAGGCAACTTATAATATATTAAATGAAAATGCAGGTTTATGCTTACATTCTTTCTATTTATTTTTTTATGTAATTATAGGTAACCTACTTACTAGTAAGTAAATTTATTTAATAGTCTTACCTTTCAGAGTTTCCACGTAATCTGAAAAAAGTTATCTCTGGATGCGTTATTGTCGAAATCATTCAACAAAAACAGCACAAGATATCCTATTCGTCATATTAAGTATGTACATGAACTTATTTTTCGTTAAAGAAAATTACACACCGTCCATTCGTCACTGCGACGCAGTCGCGACTGTCTGCGTACTGAGATCGACGCGCGTAGGTATAACTCGCGTTTCGTCCGTTTCTATGAAGTTGAAATACTGTATAGATAACATTACCGTGCTATATCAATCAGTCTGTTTCCCATGATTATATAGCTGTGCGAACTTCAGACTACTTCTTCGTTGCAATCGTAGGTATAGGTAAGTTGAACAGATGGTAGATATTTTAATGAATGTACCTTCGAAGCAATAACAACTATGTACTATTATTTATTCTGTGATATGATTAACTAATTGCATCATCTAACAATCGTAAAGCTAATAATAATTTGTCTTTGGACTAGCAACTAATGAAAAACAACTCAATTAATATACCTAACATACATTCATTTCATAAAAATGTTTGATGTAGTAATGTAACCCGAATAAATTTGTACTACTCTTTATTGTGTAAACTAAAAAAATAAATAATCCACGGTACTTACGTATAAAAAAACCTTTTATATAAACTCAATATAAAAAGCAGTTAAATAATTTCCCTTAACAGTTTTATGCCACAATGTACCCAGGCACAATATGTGTACACCTGTTAGGTCAGCAAAGTTAAGAAGATCATCAATGTGTATGAAACCGTCGCTTTTTTGCTATCTTTCGAATTTGATCGGATAACCAGTAATCTCGTTTCGTTTTAGTTTTTTGTTCAAATCTTCTTTAATACTTTACATAGGAAGCTGAAATTTTCAGTATATATTTTTCATTAAACGCACCTATTTTTGGTAAACACTGAAACATGTTGAGTTAATTCTATTTCTTGCATTTTGATGTCTAATTATGACACTGTCGGTTGCGACATATATTGATATTATTGATAAATGTGTGTATATTTTGTCTAATAAGTTTACTTTTTATGAATGGAATTACAAGACGAACCAAATACCGTTTTTAGTGAGTACAACCGTTTGTTCGTTTTAGCGCTAGACATATTTTTTTTATTTTCGTAATTGATAATTATTAATATAAATTATTAATATTTATAATTTTTTTTTTTTATTACGTAAAAATGGTACAGATTTTTGAAAACCTAATGGTGTCACAAAAAAGCACAAATTAAGAGCTAATAATATACTTTTATTGTAAGATCGCACAATTATTGGTTTTCGAGAAATAAGATTTTGCTAAACGTTACTCCAGCAGGAAATGAAATATCTCGAAAACCTTACGACGCACAAATTTAATTTTTGGCGCACATTTATGCACATATAAGCTATCTGTCCATATACTTAATTTATCTTTCCGATCATTAGATTAAAATTTTCCTGCTGGAACAACGTTACTACAGCAGAATTGGTTTTTCCTTTTTTTTAACAAAACGGCAAAGTGCACAAATTTATTATTTGGTGCACATTTACAGCGTATAAGGCACTAATTATTTGTAGAACTCAATTTATTCCAGAAGTGATTTTCTTGCTGGGGTAATGCATACGATAAGTATCGAATAAATATTAAAAAGTAAAACAAAAGAAAAACTTTGTGCTGAAATAAATCTTTGTTTTGACAGAAAAAAATATAGGTAAAATTTAAATTATAACCAGAAAGTGGTTTCCAGCAATATTTGCATCTACAGTTTCATGTTTACTAATACTATAATTTTGCATTTCTTTACTCTAATCTAATATTTTACTAGCTGCGCTCCATGGTTTCGTCCGAATTCCCATGGGTATAGATATGTAGCCAAGTATGACACTTTCCACTCCCTATGCATGTTAAAATCGGTTATATTGATAACTCTACTGAGACATGATAGAGGATCCCCCGGAGGTGCCGGGCTAGAATGTCACACCATCTCTATCCGTGGGTGTCGTTAGTGGCGACTACGGGTAAAATACTGGAATACTTCTGAGGAACTGCGATCCCAAAACCGACAACAAAGCGTTGGGATTATGGCAATACCCCTCTTAATCAAGTAGCCGGATCGTCCGCTGCTGAACGCAGGCTGTTACAATAACTGCAGTATAGAGGAACAAAACAAGGTAAATAAAATGTTAATAAAAATAATAAACAGACTTTCGTATTTATAATATAAGAACGAATAAAGGTATTATTCATTATGGTACGTTCTTATACACATTATCCTACTTACTAACAATGGTGACCGATTTCATTCAGACACCGGTTTATTTATAAAATATTACACTGGGTCCGAAAGGTTTGCAATATATGAAATCGTGAAACACCGGCATACGACGGTCTTTTCCATCTGGAAATAGACGGACTTTGCCACTTGACCATTTTGAGGTTGTGTATTTTTAACATCAAATAACTTTGATAAAATGACACTTTATGCAATCCTACAACATAAAAACTCTTAAATACATATCACACTATCAATTATGATATCGAGCAAATCAATAATATAGGTTATTTTAAACTTACGTTGTGATAAACAGTAGCACATGTCACTCGTCTTACTAGGTAAGAGAGCGGCTAAAATTTAAAATGCATTATTTCTACAACCATACCACATAGCCCCATCTATGAATCTTTGATCGAACTAAAACATGACACTGATTTCTCCACAGTGTCGTAAAACGGAGTATCTGGCAGGATATCAATGAAAATTCAGGTAGACGATCTTCTACCGTAGACGGTCTTCGCCACATTGACCTTATATATATATATATATATATATACACATATAGATTATGCATACAATGTTACATATAATCCTTAACAATAACATGTGATTTGGAATTCACATCGCATATCTATTGTCTGGCTTTATAAATTAAATATGACATCATAATATTCAGCATTGCCAATCAATCGAAGAATGCTTACTTGAAATTGTATTGTATTATAAATATAGTGCTTTGAGATCACATTATTTATTTTTGTAAGTACACATTAAAAGTAAAGAAAATAAATTATTTTCATTGCATGGTTACCATGGCTAACTACTATCTTATAATATAATAAAGTCATTATATTGATATATTTTATAGTGTCTTTTGAACAGTATTGATTAGAAATATATAGCATGCTGGAACTCTTAAGTATTTATGGATGAGTCAAGTTATGGTAGTCAGACAGATTAGTTCAGGGCTTATTGGTGTGTTCCTTTGGTTAGGAATATATTCAGATGGAAAATGTAAAACCTCAAATACAGTTGACGTCAATGACAAGTGATTTGTCTTGATACCTAAGCTGTGTTTGGAAACAGGTGTTTTAGTTTTTTTTCGCCCGCTGGTCTTCGTGCTTGTCGATACGTGTGTCACCGAGATTATTCTAAAACAACATTATTTCCTTTTAATTTGTGTGGAAACATTCAAATTCAAACTGATTTGTTAACACCTAACTGTTTATATTCAAATTCGAAATCATTTATTCAATTTAGGCGTCTACGACGCTCTTATGAAGGTCAATTACAAATTTTAATATTGAAATATTCTACATTGTACTGCCACGTTCAGCAAAAAAAAATTATAGAGCCACTGCGAGAAGAACGGGCAAGAAACTCGGGGCCATTCTTTTAAACATCTTTTAACAATGTGTTATATACAATATAATATGACTATTACAATATTTGTTCAATTTACTTAGGTGACAGGTGATAGCTTGGCAGAGGCGGAACTTTCCAAGCATCTTTGTCGTTTAAGTAATCACAAACTTTGTAGTATGATTTCTTAATCAAAATATTTTTCACATGCAACTTGAATTTTCCTTCTGTGAGCATTGTAATATGTTTGGGAATTTTATTATAAAACCGCACACAATTATTTAAAAAGGACCTTTTATTTGTCTTTGCTAGTCTAAAACCTGGTACTGCTATTTTATATTCCTAGCGTTGTAATCGTGGTTGTCACTATTTAATTTAAATTTAGTCAAATTTTTCCGAACATACATAATATTTTCAAATATATACAGACTTGGTAAAGTTAATATATCAATTTCTTTAAAAAGATCCCTTAGAGATTCCATAGGATCCATTTCATATACTTATGGCTCGAATTGCACGCTTTTGTAAGATAAAGATTGTTTCCATCTCAGCAGCAGCTCCCCACAGCAATACACCATACGACATAATACTGTGGAAGTACGCGAAATAAACTAGCCGTGCAGTAGCTACGTCTGTTAACTGTCTTATCTTACAAACTGCATATTATGCAGCAGAACTAAGTCTTCCGGCTAGATCATGTATATGTGGATCCCGCTGTAAAGTTGAATCCATTTTGATTCCCAGAAAGACTGTCGCTTTGTCAATAGAGAGTTTATCTAGGCCAAGCTTAATGTTTGGTTCAACATAAGGAACATTTGGTAAAGAAAACTTTACACATTTGGTCTTTTTTGAATTTAAGAGAAGATTATTAGCGGCGAACCATTCAGAGATCATAGATAACACATTATTTACATGAATGAGTTCACTATCTTTCCTATCTACTTTAAAAATCAGAGAGGTATCATCTGCGAATAAAACAATATCGCAGAAATCTTTGACCATGCGAGGCAGATCATTAATATACTCTAGGAACAGAAAAGGTCCCAAAATTTATCCCTGCGGTACACCTATTTTTACCAAAGACCCGGAAGAAGTATTGCCATTTATTCCAACCATCTGTAGCCTGTCTGACAGATATGACTCTATTAGATTCAAAGCTTTTCCACGAATACCATAGTGTGAAAGCTTACGAATCAGAGTGCAGTGTTCTACACAGTCGAATGCCTTGGAAAGATCACAAAATACGCCAATAGCAGCATGTGAACTCTCCCAGGCTTCAAGTATATGTGACATCAATTGAACACCTGCATCTGTAGTGGATCTGCTCTTAGTAAAACCAAACTGATTCTCATTCAATATATTATGCTCATTGAAATGAGATAAAAGTGGTTTGAGCATAATTTTTTCGAATACATTACTCAGAACAGGTAAGATGGAAATAGGTCTATAATTGCAAGGGTCAGATGCAGCCCCCGACTTCAAAATTGGAGTGATTTTACATAGTTTCATTAAGTCGGGGAAATTTCCTCTATCGACACAAAGATTGAATATTGTTACTAAGTATGGTGCGATAATGCAAATTATAGACTCTGCCACTTTAACTGACATACCCCACAAGTCTTCAGTACTCTTTATGTTTAAACTTTTGAATGTCTTTATAATTTCAAAGTTTGTCGTGTATCTAAAAGAAAAGTCCGGTGTTTTGCAGGGAAAATTATGTTTTAATAGGGCTTCTGCTACATTGGGATAAGAATCCAATGATTTAGTGACTTCTAGGGGTAAGTTAGAAAAAAAAATTCAAATATATTCGCCACTTGTATTGGATCAGAGATTTGATTTTTATTAATAGTTAAGACATATCTTGAATCTCTAGGTTTATTTTTACCAGTCTCAATATTTATAGTCTTCCAAATGGTTTTTATTTTATTTTTAGACTTGCTAATTTTATCTCTAATAAAGAGAGATTTAGCACACAAGCAAACAGACTTAAAAGTTTTTGAATAGTTCCTAACATAATCATGAAACTGCTTGCAAGATGTTAAATTTTTCCTGCGATACAGATCAAACAAATAATCTCTACTTTTTAGAATACCTCTAGTTGCCCAATCACCAAACTTCAATTTTCCATTTATTTGTTTCTTTATTTTTGGACAAACTTTTTGAAACTCAATATTTACTAAAGAAAATAAGTTATTGTAGATGTCATTCGGGTCACAGTGAGAAAAACTTGTTATGCCAAGCTTAGCTTCTATATTGGTACCGAGAGTTTCTAACCTACTGGTTGTTAACAGCCTATGTTCAACTTCATACCTCTCTGTTTCTCTATTTCCATCAAATTTTATCGCAAGGCCCTCATGATCAGACCTAACACCTTTCAATATTAACTTTTCTTTAATCTTACAGTTTGAGTATATATTGTCTATACAGGTAGATGAAGTGTCTGTTATCCTAGTGGGCTCACAGAACAGAAATTTCAAATTAAATGACTTAAATAATTAAATAAGATCAGTCTTATTTTTAGAATTCATTAAAATATCTATATTAAAATCACCACATACAAATACGGGTTTTCTGCATTTAGAGATTTTCTGCAGTATACTTTCCATAGTGGATAAAAATTCTGCAAAATTTTGAGCATGACCTTGACCTGTTGGTGGTCGATATACACACAAGACAAGATGCCTGTCTACCTCCACACAAGCAACTTCACAGACACGTTCAACAGAACATCTGACTAAGTCACGGCGTCCTTTAATTTTAAGTTATTTTTTACAAGAATAATACACCCTCCTCCTTCTGCAGATGATCTGTTAAACACACTGCCTACACTAAAATTCTTAACATTAAATAACATTGTATATAAACAATCTAACCCCGGGAAGGTGGTAAGTTTTATGTTTTAACACAATTGTTTGTTTCGCCGACCAGTGTGGAAATGGCTGCAGCTTCTATCCAAACTATGTACGTCCACCCGAGCGCCGTAGTAGGTTCTCAGGCTTAATCAGACATGGATCAAGGTCCCTTTATCGTGCATGTTTCCCGCGCCGAACCAGATCCTGCTGCAGGACTGACCAAATCAAATTTGGACAATTTTTGTTCAAAAATAGGATTAGCAATATATATCCTGATGGTGTTAGACGCGTCGTCGGCAGAAATAAAATTGCTGTGGAATTCCTTTCTCATTTAGATGCTAATGGCTTTGTTGCAAACCCACTTTTAAGCCAGAACAAATGTGTTGCTGTGATTCCCAACTATACATCACCCGTATGGGTCTGTGATGTCCCTGTGGATTTTTCAATGGAAGAGTTCGCTGAAAATGTAGACCTTCCCGCTGGATGTGGCCATATTTTAAAAGCTCGATGTCTCAACAGAAAAGTAATAAACGATGGCAAAGCTTCATGGATACCCACTCAAACTGTAGTGCTGACATTCCGTGGTCAGATTTTAGAGATTTTAGTTACCAGAAAGGATTAGGACTCTTTTCATACCTCCATGCGTGTGGACGTTTACGGTCTAGGGTTAGGGACCTAACCCACTTCACTTTCTTCACTTCACTTTCTTCACTTGTGGCAGAGGTCCCATCTGCTATGCCTAATGGTTGTGCTTTGCAAAACCCCTGGGGTGACAGGACAAAACAGGTGGGGCTGTATCCAAATCCCAATATGAGAATCTTATCCAATTGCTTCTCAAGATCATAATTGATCTGCTTACACACAACAACACAGCCATACTGTCCAACGTTGCCAGCACACTTTTTACTATTGCATCTATTCTAGGACAATATGGACCAGGTAAATGTTCTGCAATGGAACAGCCGCACTCTGCTTCCAAAGACGCATGAATTAGTTCACCTTATATCCAAGTTCCACCCGTCAGTCATTGCCGTCTCGGAGACATGGTTGATACCTGGCTCTCATTTCAGTCTCGGGTTACTCCTGCCTTCGGGACGACAGGGCAGATGGGTGTGCAGGATGGGCGCTCTTTATAAGAAGCACCCTCCCCTTTCCCCAAATCGCTCTCCTTGCCCATTCCTCTGATATTAACATCACACCTGTAAGAGCTTTTGATATTTCCTTTGTATCCATATATATCCCCCATCCTAATGGCTCCTTAATATCTGATCTTTTATTGGTTATTTCGTCTATACCAGCACCTGTTCTTGTAATGGGTGATTTTAACGCCCATCATATCTCTGGGGCTCCGGCCAATGCGACTCACTCATTTGGCCATCTTTTAATAGAAATGTTTGATGAGGCTAACCTATGTGTGATCAATGATGGTTCTCCTACTCGCAGGGTCTGACCGTCTCAGAACCCTTGTAGTGCTGTTGACCTCTCAGTTTGCTCACCTTCCCTTGCCTCTCTATTGACATGGCAGACATTAAATCTCTCATTTGGCAGTGACCATTTCCGCATTTTAATCTCTATTCCTAACAGATATTATACCCCTTCTCTCAAATACAGGCTTACTGGTGTTGATTGGTCAGCATATTCTACATGTCTCGAGTCAAAAATTTATGTCATTCTCCCTGTTAACTCTCTTGACCCTCTCCAATCATATTTAAACTTTGTTAATGCCATTACCTCAACAGCTGACAACCTTTTACCCCTGAAGAAGTCCCCTAAGTTTACTGGTTCCACTCCTTGGTGGAATTCCGAATGTTCCATAATTGTTAGAGACAGAAATGAGGCAGAACTTAATTATAATTTATGTACATAAATCTATAACCATGCCTAACGTTCTCATATATCAGCATAAAGCAGCAAAATCGAAAAGATCTCATTCATTAAAAAAGAGATTGGGTTCGCTATTGCAAAAATTTATTCCCAAGAACACCCTCTTCTTTAGTGTGGAAACAAATTAAATGAATCAGATGTATGATGTATGATATCATCTTTGTATGAACCATACAAAATATATACATAAAAATATAACTGCTAATGACCGTGGGTCATTAGCAGTTATATCACATCATCGTGGGTTGAAGCTTTCACTGATAATCCCCCCCCCCCCCCATCAGTCCATACCGCTGACTCTTTCCCAACTCCTTGTCTCCTTCCCTCACTTAGTAAATTCGATTCAGATTTTTCTTTCTCAGAACTTCAACTAGCTCTTGATGGGTTAGTTGATTCTGCCCCTGGAATAGATAGCATCCCATACTCCTTTTTAATTAATGCTTCTTCTAAGTGTCAACAATAGCTATTAAACATAATAAATGCATTTTACAATTTAGGCATCATTCCTGATGCATGGAAAACGCAAATTTTAATTCCTATTCCCAAACCAGGAAAGACTTTGGCAGATGCCAGCAGTAGGAGACCTATTGCTTTGTCCACAGTTTTACGTAAAATAATAGAGCACATGATAAAGCATCAACTTGAGCGGATTGTGGCAAGTGGTGGTTTTATTGCTCAAACTCAAAATGGCTTTCGAAAAGGTTTCAGCGCATATGACATTGAGGTTTAAGATTAGGTAGGTCTGGTAAAGCAATAATTTTGCCAAATAACACATTTGATAATCTTTTGTTTTATATCTTAATGTTTATGAATATAAATGTTTTTTATATATTTATATATAGATATCAGTACTAATATTATAAATGCGAAAGTAACTGTCTGTCTGTTACGCTTTCACGCCAACATTACCGGACCGATTTGAATGAAATTTGGTATGGAAATAGTTTGAGACCCGGGAAAAAACATAGGATAGTTTTTATCCAACTGCGCAAAAATAGCGTTAACGTTTTTGCGCGATAAGCGACATACGCGCGGGCGGAGCCGAGCCCGGAAAGCTAGTATACTTATAAAGTACACATGCTACTCACTATGTTAGTGTAAATAACAACTGATTCGAATATCTTCTTTTAGTGTAAACTAATATAATAAAGAGAAAAGATTTGATTGTTTGTGTGTTTGCATTGAATAGGCTCTGAAACTACTGGAGCGATTTGAAAAATAGTTTCATCATGAGAATCCGACATTATACTGAACATAGGCTATAGAAGGTTTTCAAACAGTAAGGGATCTGTATGAATATTTTGATAATGTAACCCAAAGTGCAAAAAAAAACAAAAAAAAAATCATACCATTCCTAAGCTGCGGAAATGATTGAAAAATATCAAAGTGATGTCCTACAATTTTATAGATTACATCAATATCTATAAAAAACCTACATAATACTATTACCCTGTTATGTGACAATAAATACTTATATATGTGTTTAAAGCAGGTTGAAATTTAAAAAAAAAACAGGCTGAGCACAATTATCTGAAACCAAAACATAAAATATTTTACGTAGTATAGCCTACTTCATGGGCTTATAAATCAGTAACCAGATTCTACATTGAGACGAATTACTTAGCATTCCATGGATTCACCATGCGGGTGCCAGGTCCATAGTGTTGCAGAAGAAGAGGCTAGAGGGCCCTGGGACTTACAGCCCAGGAGCAGGGTTAAGAGGCCTCTACATTATATCAATGCTCCCCTAACTGCTTGAGCCTCCTCCTCTACTACACTTCTACTCAACTACGTTCATTGTTAACGACACCCCCAAAACGACACCCCTGGGGTGTCGTTAACAAAAAGCATTTGTTGACGACACCACTAACAAATAGTGTTGTTACCCTGCTGTATGTTCGTACCTATACCAAAATAATAAATAAAATAAAAAGAACCTGTAAAGATATTTTTATTTAACTTGATCGAAGCTCAATAATCCTTTCCATGGCATTTCAACTTTTTGTGAGAGGAACATCTCCAATATACTGATCCATCTGCATAATTTTTATGTTTATGATATTTATACTTGCCTAAAAGTAAGGCCACTCCGCCATTGGTATTTATTAATCTGAATTCGGACATTGTTATCCTTTTCTTCGAAAGTTATTGAAAATGTTAGAAATGTCAATATATTGATAGTAAATTAATAAAAAAAATATATTAATAAAATAATAAAATAATATAAATATATTAAAATATATTAAATATATTATATATTTAATTAATATATAATATATTAGAAATGTCAATATATAACTTCACAAATGACACATAATTTATCTCTTGAACGTCATAAACGTTATCAGCCAGTGCATTAGAGAAAGAGATAAAAAGATACAATTGCATATGTTTATTAACCATTGAGAGTATACTAGCTCGATAATAAATTCTTAAGCGATAAGTTATCCCAACATTACGGTGGTGTCGTCAACAAATGCTTATTGTTAACGACACCCCAGGGGTGTCGTTTTGGGGGTGTCGTTAACAATGAACGCTCAACTACCTAACTAAATTTGGTAAGATCCTACTAATGCCGTTTTAGATGTACATTCTAGGATGGAAGTCACGGTTATTCTTGGCAGGCCAAGGTCTTTAAGTAGGTTAAATTGGGATTTTGCTGGTTTACCCCTTGCTCCAACTTCTACAGCATATAAATTAACCACTTAACCGTGTTTGGTCAATTCATTTGTTAGGTCATAATATTTGTTTGTTTTTATTGTAGGGTCTTTAGGTATGTACGTTTCCGCAGCACAGTAAGTTCTATAAGTACTATGCGTTTTAGATTGAGTTTGAGTAAAGAAATATGTCTGGTCTGGAAGATGAAACACCAACATCCTCAGGAATTTTATAGTGTTTTTCATACATGTCCATCAAAAGAGTCCAATAGGAAGTTGCACCTATGATGGAGTAAGGCTTGGTTTTAGATTTTGTAGATGACCCTTCCTTTACAAAATGGTATGGATGTTTGATACTCTTTCATGCAAAAACTACTGAAGGGATTTTAATGAAACTTTACAGTAATATAGCTTAGATCTCAGAATAACCCATCCTACTAATATTATAGAAAGTTTGTATGTATGGATGTATGGATATTTGTTACTCTTTCACGCAAAAACCACTGAAGAGATTTTAATGAAATTTTACAGTAATATAGATTAGACATCAGAATAACACATAGGCTATATTTTATAAAGATATTATGTGAATTGTCCAAAATATAACGATAAGTGTCAAGAAAGTAAGAAAAAAATCAGCTATATTAGACCTACTCTGGCGTGCACTGCAAATACCTTAAGTGTCACATGCACATAATGTATAAAGGAAATGTTGATCTTAAATTTACCTACAAAAAAGCTCACGACAGCATATCTATCTATCTTTTATGTGTAAGCCATTATCACCAAAATAGTGAACCATATATACTATAAAAAAATATAATTTATTTCTAATACATATTCGGTAGTAACAAATTGATCCTTTTCAAACTAATATTATAAAGGCAAACGTTTGTGAGTGTGTTTGTATGTTCATTGCTTCTTCACCATCAAATGACTGGACCGATTTTGATGAAATTATACCTAATTTCATCAATAGAATAGATAGCAAGATAGATAACACCTTATTGAAAACACCATAATAAAAACAATAAACTTATTACTAAGACATAAATTAAAGCCCAGTGTATCAATGGGTGGTCTTATCGCTCATAGCGATCTCTTCTAGACAATCCATCAACAATAGATATGGTCAAAATATTGGGCGGGGTTTCTTATGATCTTAATAATTGTAACTGCTGTAGGTATAGCATTAAATTTCTAATGACAGTTATGACAGAGAATAGGTAGAATGAAGAAATTTAAATTGTTCCTTGAAGTAGCGCGGGTATAAGGGGTGGAACAGAATACTGTTAAGGAGAGATAATATATGAGCATTCCAGCTACGACGAAAGGGGATCCACTTGAGCTTATTACGAAAATAGGAGACATGATCATATTTTCGTAAGCCATATATAAATCTTATAATAAAAATATGGTATGGAGGTAGATAGGCACTTCATCATCAACATCATCCATCACCACGCGGGTGTAACCGCAGGGCGCAGCTAGTATAGATATATGAAATTGCCCATATCCAATAGTATTGGCAGCAATTTGCTTCGAATATAAAGGTTTAAACAAGTATATTTGTATTTTCAGGCAAACTTCAATTCGAAAATTAAATGTAGGTAGTTAGGTATTAAGAAATATACCAAGTTTCGAAACGAGAAAAATGTATCTTTCGAACTTTCAATGCTGGTGCACACTTAGAGACTGTTGTTTGTTTTAGTTGCCAAATGAATTGATACTTAATAATTAACGGATGCTTGTCTACAGCGCCCAGCGTTTGTCACGGGAAAAATTTACAGTACAAAAATAAATATGGGGTAGATACACCGGCGGATTCCATGAGACTTACCAACGAAAAAACCATGTGTATACAACGATAATAAGGTAATCGTTTAAATCTTGATATTGGTCTTTATGAAGAACACTAAATAATCTGGTGCATTCTTATAACGGGGAAATAAAATCACAAACATCTCATTGTTTGACGTTCGAAATTGTTATCCTATAATTATTCTATGTCAGATCGTCACACATTCTTTATGTTTTTATTATGTGAAATTATAAGTTAGTAAACTCTACGATGCTGGCAAAGCAAATCTAATCGTAAGTATCTACATACCTCAAGAATTAACTCGTATCGATTTTCGGCAATGGAACAATTTTAAGTCAGTACGTCTATCCTTCTTTACTCCCTCCTTTCAATTCAACCAAAGATTACAGTCTCCACTCTCCAATTGTTAACCACAGACCAGTATATACTTATAATAGTGTTTCCGATCCGATCGATAATCAACTATCGAGAGTCTACCGCAAGTCGTAACGAAGATCATTCACGTTAGTGCAGACAGTTAGCTTTAAATAAAACAAAGAAATAATCCATACTTTAATGTAATAAATGCACATGAGAAAGATCACTCGTCGCATATTGTCGAAAGCAAGTGCAACGGCAACGATCTTGCGTTTGTTATTTTCTTTCGTATTTACACTCATACAACATTGTGCTAAAATGCTTAAATTCCATCATTTCCAGCGTCAATATGCCTAGTATAATATTTTAGCTGGAAATAAAACAGTTATTTTATGCGAAACCTTATTCTAGACCTATAATATGTGAGACAGCATCATTCCGAATCTGACGTCAGGACCTCTCTTTCTCCTCTCCTACCGGTTCCGGTTCCCCTTCTACCGGTGCCGCAGTGGAGGGGTCTAAGCTTGCCCGATCGCCAGGCGCGCTCTTCACTTTGCATATCACTTTCGGTGGACAAGATAAAAGTCCACCAGGCAGAATTAAAATATATAGGTCTAGAATAATTTTTCGCATATAATAACTGTTTTATTTCCAGGTAAATAAATATATTATATGCTACGAACCGATAAGTGAGATGTGTTTATTATCGCTTAGTGGCAAGTTCAGAAGCGAGTATGATGTTAAGTAACTTATGAAAGTCTATACAGAAGTAAAATGTTGTAGAAGGTTCCTTACTTACAGGAGATTTGAAAGAATTATATTGCATGGTGGTAAGGCACTTTGCGAATGCCCGCCTGGCTAGCGACCACCCTCAAGTCGAAAATCTGTCGCCAAGCACCTAACGGTGCGTTCCGGCAGCTGTCCTTGAGAGCCAATAATTCTGAACAACATCTTCGACCACATCATCACTTACCATCAGGGGTGATAGTGGCCTATCAATCATAAAGAAAATATAAAAAAAAATCACAAAGTAATAGGAATTTTATCAGAACAACACATGTTTATTTTATTTATACACTTATATTTAGGTAAACAATTGAACTTTAGTTAAATAAATCGTTTTAGTGCCGACTACGACCAACTCAATATTGTATGCTTCATCTCTGATAATGTTTATACAATTGTTATGTACTTATAAAACAAATGCCATTTACTTATACATGTTCAATAATCAAGCACTACTTATTAGAGAAAAATCAATTATTAATTACTGTAACAGCCAGATCGTCCACTGCTGAACACAGCCTCCCCTTTTAAGGGGGTATTTGCCATAATCCCCCCGCTTGGCAGGCGTGTTGGGGATCGCAGTGTATGTTGGCAGTTTAGAAGGCGCTGCTGCCCACCTTCCAGTAGTTTTCCCATAGTCGCCTCTTACGACACCCACGGGATGATATGGAGAGGTGCAATTCTAACCCGGCACCCCACGGGGCTTTTTAATCAATTGCAATTATTAATAATATGGTTCGAATGATTGCAATGGATTAATCTGTCATATGATTTTTACTGATTTCAGCTCAGTAGAAACGTGCAAACGTATTGGGGACACGCCAATTTCCCTTTGCCATAATCTCATGGATACTAAAGTTCTCAAGCCAATTAAGAGATGCAGAGCTGTGGCTGAGTTTACTTGAGCATGGGACGTGCCACACGCGCACGACAACGACGTGACGGAGGAGGTTACCATAGTAACGACCTTATTTTATTTTATAATACGAGGTATGTCATTCTTGTTAACCTATACTACGAGTATACATACCTATTTTCTGTTCTTCAAATATACAATAGGTACCTTATAAAAATCGGTTATTTACAGTACTTTATCATAGTATTTTTTCAAACCGCTATTCAAATATTAATTGTTTTTGAAGATTTTAGTTTGCATTAATGTTCGCAACTGTTTCACTCGCACACTTATCAGTCGATATCAGACTTCGTTCGCAGTACAATATACAAGTAAATGGAAATAGTTTTTCTTGACTATTGAAACCATAGCGAGTACTTTGCAAGTTTAAGCCGACTTCAAAAAGAAGGAGCTTCTACAATTTGTATGATCGTTTTAATGTAACTTACTCGATAGTGTGTTGGATATTCCTACGTCCTACGTGATTATGTAATCGAGTTGGATTGTTGAGCTTGTAAATATGTTTGCAGGTATATGCATAATTTGTTTACACCAATGGTTACCATGGTTACAAGTCATTCCGGCCCAAGAAAAGGAAGCATTTACTATGAGTTTTTCCCGGCCTTAGGTGGGAAGGAGCGTCTCCCACCCGCTACTCAGATCAAACAAACACTAATTTCCGAGAATGAGAAATAAATATAATTTTTCGATCTACCGTCAAACAAACCACCGTTTTAAAATCGAAATTCTAAAGAAACGCACAAGGTACTTTTCTTAAACATTTATTGTGCGAACCGGGAAAGAACACTCTGAGTTACTTAACTACTGTCTTCTGGAAAATACAACACGGGAGTTTTGAAATCCAAGGTAAAAAGCTCCATTCTGAGCTATGGTTTACTATAAGTAGAGCTATGGTATACTCTAGATCACAAAAATATTCACGCCATAATAGTCTCCGAAACATGGTTCAAGCCATGCTTACCCTCTATATCGTACTCCTTGCCCGGCTTTAACCTTATCCGAAATGATCGTACTGACAGCCGTGGGGGTGGGGTGGCTATTTACCTTAGATCACATATTCCTTTCTCAGTAGTCAGCACCTCATCCCAGCCGCCTACATCAAATGCCGGTGAGCATCTTTTTGTGGAAGTCCTTCTTTCACATAATAAAATCTTACTCGGAGCCTATTGTAGCAGTTCTTCTTGTAATAATTACTTTTCATCTTTTGAACAAATCCTTGAAGATCTTACCCCTTCATATATCCATACCATTATCATGGGTGATTTCAATACCTGTCTTCTCAAACGGGATTGTCGTACTTCCTCACTTGAAGCTGTCGTTAATTCCTGCAACATGCATATTCTGCCTCTAAATGCTACTCATCACTCCCCAAATTACACTCCTTCACTTCTTGACTTGATTATAGTATCATCCACCCTGCATGTTGCGAAGCACGGTCAATGTTCCGCCGATGCCTTCTCATATCATGATCTGATATTCCTATCTTATAAAATTCGTCCTCCTAAAGAAAAACCTAAAGTCATACTCCAGCGCAATTTTAGTGGCATGGACCAGGTTGCATTTCTTAATGATGCCCAAGTAGTCGACTGGTCTCCGGTATATAATGCAGCGACTGTGAATGACCAAGTTGCTATTTTCAACTCCTTATTAACACAGTTGTATGATAAGCATGCCCCTCTGCGAGCTATAAAATTAAAACACCTTCCAGCTCCTTGGCTAACCAATGACATAAAAGTGTTAATGCATAAAAAAGCAGTCACTAAAAGTAAATACAAGCGTCAACCAAGTGATGAAAATAAAGCTGTGTATGTTAAATCTCGCAATCGCTGCAATATGGTGTGTAGGGATGCTTTACGCCACCATGTTCACAAGTCTGTCGCTAACGAGGACCCTGCCAAAGTTTGGAAATTTCTCAGGTCATTGGGCATAGGTAAATCACGACAAGAGTCTATTCCTAATGATTTAAATATCAATTCTCTGAACCAACATTTCTCTTCGTCATCTGATATTAACATCTCAGATAAAAACAATACCTTACGTTATCTTTAAACTTTACCGACTCCCGATCATTCTCCATTTATTTTTAATCAACTATCCGCTTGTGATGTTAAGAAGAGCGTAATTTCAATCACTTCCAATGCTGTTGGTGTTGATGGCATAAGTCGTAACATGGTTATGACTTATGCCCATCTTAGATGTTATACTTCCTGTTCTCTGTCACATTTTTAATAACTCTGTCTCTGATGGAGTATTTCCCTCAATATGGAAAGACGCTCAAATTATTCCCTTGGCCACAAAATCAAACCCTAAATCTTATTCCGATTATCGACCCATTTCTATCCTTCCATTCCTGTCAAAAGTTTTCGAGCGTCTTATCTACAACCAAATTAGCAAATTCTTATCTAGTCACAATCTCTTAAACCATTTTCAATCTGGCTTTCGACCTGGGCATAGCACTGTAACTACTCTCATCAAAATTACTGATGATATCCGTCTTGGAATGGACAACGGCCAACTTACCGTATTAACTCTATTAGATTTTAGCATCGCCTTTAACACTGTTAATTTTGACATTCTTCTTGCTCTCCTTCGCTCAATTAACATTTCTCCAACGGTAGTTGATTGGTTTCACAGTTATCTGTACGAGCGCAGGCAGCGTGTTCACCTTGAAGATAAATACTCTTTGTGGTGTAACACGTCAGCAGGCGTCCCGCAAGGTGGCGTCTTATCTCCTTTATTGTTTGCTTTGTTTATTAATTCCATTTCTCACAACCTCACTTCTTCCTACCACCTATATGCAGACGATCTACAGATTTATTCTAAGGCACCAGTGAATAAACTATCTGAAGCAATTCAGACTGTTAATACTGATCTTAATCGTTTCGCTAAATTGAGCAATTCTTTTGGGTTACAAGTAAATCACATTAAGACACAAACAATAGTAATTGGTAGCTCAAGATTGCTGTCTACAATAGACTGGACGTTACTTCCCCAAGTTTTCTTTGGTGGTATTGCTATTCCCTTTAGTAGCTCTGTAAAGAATCTTGGAATAACAATGGATCGCTATATGAGGTGGGATCAACAGCTACAAATCACCAGTCGCAAGCTCTTTTACTTCCTATTCTTGACTACGCTGATGCCTGCTATCTATATCTCACGGAGGAACAGCTAGATAAACTTGAGCGTCTTCAAAATGTTTGCATTAGATTCATATTTGGTTTACGCAAATATGATCACGTATCTCAGTTTCATTCTAAGCTCAATTGGCTGAATATACGTTTTCGCCGGAATGCTCATATTCTCAGTCTCCTTTACAATATATTGTTCAGTCCTACATCCCCGCGCTATCTCAAGGAACGCTTCGATTTCCTTCACTGTTTTTCATACACGTTAAGGTCACCAGAAAATCTCACACTTGAAATCCATCCTCATACGAGTTCGGTTTATAGCAAATCCTTCACTATTCAGGCTGCTCTCTTGTGGAATTCTCTTCCTGTATCAATCAGACAAGCACCGACTCTCAATATGTTCAAGGATCAAGTTAAAAGGTTTTATTTGTCCAATTAATTTTGCACTATATTTTAGTCAATTTCTATGCTATATATGAGATAATATTATAATATGTACTATATTTTTATATAATTTATAGGTATATGCATATATCATTATCTATTTATGTATGTTGCTATGTATATGTTTATATATATGTATATATATATATATATATATATTATATATATATATGTTTATAATTGTATCTGTTTAATTATTATAAAAACCTATATGTATGCTATTTTTTATATATTTGTTTAGAAATTACACTAAAATACGTTTTATTTTAAAATGTTTTTATGAAATTTGATTATGTATTTGGACTACACCCGCCTCTATTGTTTTATTCGTTCAACTCCATCCTAAGGTTGCCTGGTAGAGATCACTTTTAGTGATAAGGCCGCCCATTGTAACACTATGTTATTATAATTTAATGTGTAATCTTTTATATTTCTAAAGTGGTGTAACAATAAAGAGTTTTCTATCTATCTATCTTCTATAAGTAAGAGTGCTTCACCGCAGACCACAGTGTTGCTTAATATGAGATAAACAGTGCACAAATGTTAATAATTAGTCTGCAGGTACGGCAATCCTGAACGAAGTCGCGGGTACAGCTAGTTTGTAATAAAAACGTCCAGCACAACCTAGATATAGATTTTCAGCCAGATCGCAGTAACTTTAATCACTTGGCAGACGACACTGAAAAAATAATTCGAAATAAAGACGTCCAGAACAACCAAGATAGGTACACTATGAATTTTCATACTGATCTCAGTCACAGTTGCAACTGCGGATACTCACTAGAATCGTACGGTAGGCATAAAAAGTGCCATGTTACCGGAGTGCAACGCGCATCTGCATATTCCTTGACTGTTATATATGTGCAGCGAGCGCCGAACGTATGTTGGTTACCTGCGGTGATGCGCTGGTGAAGTAAGCTCGATTAGGGCCAGATGCTCAAGTCCATTGGCGACTCTATACGCCTTAAGTCTATTGCGTTGTTCTGTCTTCGTAAAATGTATAGATGACAAAATTATCTCTACACCGGTACAAATTGGTAAAAAAGAATTCGCCTTAAAGAATAGATATTGCTGTTAACATTTGATAATATTACAATACAATATTAGTTTATTTCAGAAGTCATAAACATTATAATTACGGACGGCATTTGAGTAAATTATTTATTTTGATATATTTTTAAGCAGATTGCGGCAAATAGGTCACTAGAATGTGAAAATTCTGTATAAAATTTGTATCCAATGGTAATCTGTATCGTACATCGAAAATCATTATAAATTCGGAGAAATCTGTATATATGGTGACGCTAGCGGTGGGCACGCGCCCACACGCGCCGCCATTTTGAATTTGGTGTGAAGGCCTACCGCGCTGCAACTGCCCCGCGCCTGCCAGCCACGCTACCGCCAGGCGCTTGGTGTATTTTAGGCTTGATTAGTAATTGTCTAATTATTGTCTAGTTGTTACGGACTGTCTAAATCTAGCCATGTGTAAAGCGATTTAGACAAAATATTCGGTACAGATATAGAAAAACTATTTTTTGATCTGACAATATCACAAGCAGATGCAAAATCTTAAAGCTGAGCTGTGTTAAACGCTTTAAACTAAACGTTACCCTATTTTTACTGATTAATTTTAATTATTGCTCACTTTATTTAGTAGCTAACGCTTTAAGGAGTAAAAAGTAGCAAACAAAAGCCTTTGGGTATATTTGTATAATATATTAGGAATTCATTCAAAAAGCTGATTAAATTCTCCTGTGATTTGATATAACATAGGAATTCAGCATTTTCTTTTAATTTCTTTCCACACCTGCCCCTTTTAGTTTATCGGATAAATAAGATGTTCTGACAAAAAAATTGCTTCGTTATCAGGGTAAAAAAAAGTTATGTAACATTTTTCAAATTTTTGATTTGACAGATATACGACTTATTAAAAGATTTGAAACTTCATGTCTCCGTTATTTAAAAATATTTTTAAAAAATCTGTGGAATTATCAAACATGCCCACAAAATTTCACGAGATTCTCAACCAAATCCGAAACCGAATACGACCTGTAAAGGAGAACAATCTGTCGTACGTAAGCAATTATGTGTAAGTTGAAACAGAAGCGCTTCGCTCGCACTGCGTGTTCGCTCGGTCAATAATCTAAGGAAGTTCAACCAACAGTCCAACAAGAAAAATGGTATATGAAGCAATTATTCTAACAATTTTGGCATAGGAAATTTCAATGATTCGCGTGGAAGATTATTTAAACATTCCCGCGGATATGGTCGTGGTTACTTTAGAATGGTATCTGGCCAGGCGTTCGTTAGTAAAATAACCTACCTCAATCCTATAACCACTGCCATCCTATGACAACAACCTGGATCGACCGACGATGCAACGGCTTAACGTACACTCCTAGGCATATAGGAGCTTAGTTTTTAATCCCACTAGTAGTGACCCATACAAATTAGAGTATTGTATATATAAATTATCGATTTTTGACCTAGTAGATAGATAACTTTTGCTCTTTTGGCGACATAACCCACTGCACGCTGTACTATTTATACTATATTTTTTATACTATACTGATATATATTTTTTATACCTACCTCACGTCACGCCTACCGCACTCCATCGCTTCATCGCCTCGATCAGCAACTATAACGGTACGTCACTAACCTATCTATCAATATTTCATATAAATGCGACAAGGCTCACGCTAAGATCCATTCTTCTGATATAATTCCATAATCATCCATCTAATAACTTCAAGAATTCCTTAATTGAATCAACCTCGAAATTCTACCCTTGCATAGCTTACAATTGAGTAAAGGTGCACTGCGCACGCACATGGGGAAATGGGTCACAAAATACAAGAAACATAGTTACATTAGGAAAAATGATGAAATTAATTTGATGTGACACGGACAATTTGCATTTCTTTATTACTCCGGAAACAGGGTATATACCTACCTATCTTTTGTGAAAAAAAAATTCTCCATAAATGGAACCTACTTCAATACTCAAAAGTGTGAAATAATTTGTTGAAGTCGGTACGCATGGCACAATATTGTGATAAAATATACTTTTGAACTATCATGGTACCAACTTCTACAAGTTATTTCACACTTTTAAGTGTTCAATTCGGTTAAATTTTCAGGTTAATTATTTTTTTGTGACACTTACTACTTACGGGATGGACTGCCATTCACTGTCAATGAATATATCATCAAGGTAGGAAATGAATCTCCATTAATTAAGAAATAGAAAATCTCCATTTCAGAATTCTGTTGGTACGTCCAACTGTCTAATTGGTAAATCTTCTTGAACTGCTTGGCTAAACATAACTCTAATAGTTGACATTCTTGCTAATGGTGAATAAACATTATAGTTATTATTGGTTTGGAAACCTTTCGCTACCAACCTAGCCTTCTTTCTTCCGTCTTGTTTAGTATTAAACACCCATTTGGTGTCTGTTGCCTTTTTCTCTGCAGGCAATTCAACTTCTTTCCAAGTTTTTAAATTTACTAGAGATCTTAATTCAATAGCTTTCTTCCATTCATCACCTTTATTGATAGCTTCTTCAAATGTTTGAGGGTCTGAACTATTTAACAAACAAAAAGCTATGTTGGCATCATAAAAATCATCGTTCTCCTGATATAAGATATCATTTTATTAAAGATTATGTTAACAGTAGGAAATTCTCTATATCATATGTGCCATCAAATGAAAATTTAGCAGATGCATTTACTAAACCACTCAACAGTGTTAAAAATATGTAAAATTTTTACAAATTAAGAATTATTGTGTAACTTTGTGTTATGTAAGTAGGTATGTGAAATGTTTTTAAGTTAAAATTTATGTTATGTTAAACAGTTAAGTTTTGAGTTAGTAACAGTGTTTTGTTTATTTTAAAGTATTTTCTGAGTATTTATACGATTTCTCATTAGCAATCTTATATTATGTGATTAGATAAACTCATTAGAGTATTATCTATAAATATTCGATAGTTAACTACCAAAGATTCTGTGACATATAGGTTTGTCACTATTGTTATTGTTCTTTGTCTAACGTTATGAAAATTATCTAACAAAATGTGAATTGAATAAAAGTGCAAGCATTTTGCAACAAAGATTGTATTTCTTTCGCCACCAATTCTTCTATAATATTAAGAAACCTAAAATCAGAATCGATACTTTTACACAATTTTTTTAAAGTAATAAGCCTTAGCTTAAGCATTTCAGACTTTACTACACGCTGTGATGAATTAGATTTAAAAACCCATTAGCAACTTTACATTTTTAAACCACAACCGCACGCATACAAATTTATACAGAGCAGAGCTTCGAAAAAGCAACTTAGTCATTAAATAGTAGTTCTTTGATTTTATCCTAATGAAAACATCGGAACATTCAACAAAACTAGAAACATCGAGGAGCGCGGTTGCGGTGATTTTGGCAGCGCTGGAAGCGTGCGCGGGCGGCGCACTGCGCAGGGCCGCGTTCCGAGGGTCAGAGTGCGTTGTTTGGTTGTTTAACTTACTCGAAGGTGCCGAACGATCGGTTGTTTTATGACCTCAAGTATCGTTTTTGGCGGGGAATTTTGCAAAATTTATAGACTTTTATGATGTTTGAAAAGCAATTACTACCGTTACCTGCAAAATATAAAAGAGTGCCTATAATTCTCTCATTAAGAAATGTCAAGGTCATGTCAGTTAAAGATTCAAAATTGATCTACCTCTTTTTATAGTTAAAAAGTTGCGCTCTACCCGAAGGTCGTAAACGACGTTAGAGTGAAAAGTTGCACTCCGAGTGCGCTCTAACCGAGGTTTGGAACGCGCTCCTGGTCCCGCGCGGGTGCTCTGGGGTGCGTTCCTCCTAGCCGTCAGCCAAGACATATTTTAGTCTAAACGCAGATACACGCCGTTCCAGCATTCTAATCGAACTTAATTTGATCCTGACAAGATTTGATCATACCCGTTCCGGGCGACCTGTCAGAGCAAATTTTGCTCTGCCTGGCCAAATTTTTACTACCTTTTGAATCGGCCAAATCTTGGCTAGCTGTCAAATGTGACAGATTCTACTATAAATAATAGATTTTGTACAAGTTAAGCCAAGTATTAGTGACCTACTGTGCTATCATTGCTTAATTACGTATTATGCCACATTTAATAAAAATGTAGACTGTGTTTTATCACCTAAAAACATCGCTGTCAATTCCATATTTTGAAAGGAGCTTTTAAGGTCGTTAAAGGTGCCTTGGAGCAAATATAGCTCGACCAATATTTACTGGAACGCGCCCCGGTGTGAAGGCCTCCATACAATCCCATAAATTTCAGACAGCGCGGGAACGCCGCCGACTGCCGCGGCGCGCGCCGCCTACCACGCACGCCCCGCGTCTGGTGTGCAGCAACTTTAGGGGTTCTTACTGTCTCAATGCTATTGGCTAAATTTAGGGACTTTAACATTTAATGCACTGAATTCAGCCAGGTGTAAATGGACTTTTAGCTCTATGGTGATCGAATTGATGTGTAGTGTAGGAGGAGAGTAAAGAGTAGGTACCATATACCACTTACCAGTAGAAGATAGCTAATGTGATTTAAATCGAGCCGATCTGAGTTCTGAAAGGAAATTAAATAAAATGCATGCAATTATTACCTTTTGAGTTGTGACTGATTGAAGTTACTGAGAATTTATAAATATATATACCAACGTTTTTGTAGCATTGTGTAAAGTGTATGGGTACGGAAAGCCTTGTTGTTCTTCTAAACATTTTGTAGATAGTGAATCAGGACGATGATCTAATTTCAACCTAGTATTGGCCTCATTTATCACATTATTCAGTAACGTAAAATGAATGCAAAAGATTAAATTATCACCTAATAAATTTATTATTGGTACTGCTGTGGTTCTACACGGTGATGATATCTATCGTGTTCCAATTTAGTTCGTTAATTATTTTCATGTAGTCGATGCTGGATAATGGATACTTCTACGGAGAAATGGGATCCAGGTAAGCGCAAGCAAAGTATAGATTGCATTTTTAAATGTTAAGCCTTCGTTAGATAAGTTTTTACGTAGTACCTACCTATATGCAACCACTGAACACCCACTTTGCATTCCTCATTTTCTGAGAAGTTTTTTGCAAACTTCGACTTAAACAGAATTGTTTTGTGATGGACAGTATAAGTGGGGTGTTACAAGAAAGCCTTTTTATATCCTACCCAACTTGACCTAATTTTGTCAGTTGTTTTATATCCTTCTTTATGCTCTTACATTTTGATAACTGTCAGACTAATTTGGCTCATAATCTATGAACTTAAATAACTAATGACATTAGCTCGTTACCAAATTTCATGATAATCAGTTCAGAGTGTCTCATTGGGCATAGAGAGATGAATTACATAGCATTCCATGGATTCAGTGTTAGGGTGCCGGGTCAATACCATTGCAGAGGGAGAGGCCCAAGTCATCAAGTGCCTTGGACTTGCAACCTAGAGAGTAAGGTCAAGGGCCCTCTTTACAATGTCACTAATGATCCCCTTCACTGCCTGAGCCTCATCCCTTGCCTAAGCAAATTTGGTAAGATCCTCGTAATGCTGCCTTGAATACACATTTTAGGATGAATTTTTGTTGGTCTTGACAGGCCATAATAATTTAGAAGGTTATACAGGGATTTGCCGCCTTTGCTCCAACTTCTACAGTACTTTGGTTTATTCATTTGGTAGGATAAAATACTCAGTTTTCAGTCATTTAGTGGCACCTTCAACTTTAACCGTTGCAGCAATTTGACCACACATGTGTGCTCATTTCGACTCTACGCAACTTTTAACTCAACCACACATGTGTGGTCAAATTAATTTATATGTTTAGTTAAATTGTACAACCAAATTGTTTGTTATTGTCTATGGACAAAGTGTAGTGTGTGAAACGCGGTTTATTTTGACGGGTCAATGAGAACAAAGTATATTATTGGCAAAAAGAACGAACTGAAAGAATATGAAAAAATATTTTATGCTTTCATTCGGTTTGCGCGCAAAAAGTAAAATCCAATAAAAAGTGTTTTGGTGACAGTTTTACATAAAGGTGAGTAGAATAATGCTTTATGTAGTTCTATGGACATTCATACAGATAATAAGTGTAAAAAACTATGTGATAAATAAGTTACAATTTTCAGTAAAACAATAATGATTAGTCTAGTCACATACTAGCATTGGTGATTTGTGTTTCAACGGAGTGTCTGACATAGCATCATTTATTATTGTAATTAGACACCTAATTTCTACTTTTATGCGTCTCTATTCTTTCATTTGTCGTAAAGTTTGAGTTTTCATACAAAAATACAAATTAGAAATGAGCCCATTTGCTATTGAGCTAGTCTCCACATATTGGTGCAATTTTTGAATAGCGCTGTGCTGTGACATTGTCGATATTTTTTATCAATATTTACAGTAACCAGTGAGTTTTATTGGCAATGTCATAACTCTCTTTGGTTTTGTGCTCTAATTAGGGCAACATCTGATTAAGTTTGTAAAAATATATACATATATAAATAACTAGCGTAGGTATTTTTACAGCGAAAGCAGATTGGAAGACACGATTAACACTAAAAATTTGTCAATGAGATGTTCTTGCAAAATCGTAAAAATAATGCATCTTATTATACAAATTTATATATATATGTGGTAGTGTTGTGCTATTCTCATAATAATTAACTTCTGTTTCAGAAGTTCCAATAAATCTTCAGCGTGTAACTTTCACTCTATCCACATGACAATTTGATATGGCTTCCATCCTGATATTTTTTTGCATTAATAGAAGACGAGGAGATGGTGAACAAAATGATAGTCTATTGATACACAGGTAATTTTTTTGTTTATGTAATTCTTTTCTCTAATTGTTATGCAATGAAACTGATAAATTGCCAGAGTAAAATATATGAGGTCTAATGCATGTTTGCGGTAATTTTTATACGATGACTAATATTAAATTCATTAATACTAATATTAAATACAGTCACCCCGTGACCATGATCACTGCAAAGTGTTTGAAACGTCGAGACAATATTATATTCGTGGTAATTTGTGATACTGATTCATACATCCATGACTGTGAAATTTTTTTTATATAATGAAAGGGGTTTTATTATTTGAAGACTTTTCTGGGTGCTAGTAATGCAAAAGAAACTTGTATTGACATCCAAGATGGTGGACATTATTTCTTAAATAAATAAATTTTCATACCTGTTTTTTTTTTTTAGTGGTGATGATTACGAATATGATGTACATTTTCAAATCAAAAATGACATGGGCTGTAGAGTAGAATTCACTATACAACGATTCAATATTGCATTTATTATGAAAGAAAATGTTCTGAACAATTGACAAATGTGAATGAATATCCACATGAGATATTTTTTATTATGATACTTTTTTATGTTTCCGTATAAAAAAAATTCAAAGGTTTAATTAATAATTACAATATCTTTACAGAACATGTCAGTGTACGAAGCGACTGAAGTTGGAGATTATGGATTTTTGAACGCAGTCGATGGCACTTAGTAAGTTTATATATATAGAATAAAATAGGATATATTTATTGGCCTTATAACATTGATTGTCATACTGGGCAAGTCAGGAGTATAATTTTGGATACCAATAATTTAGGTTCTCTCATAATACAAAACAGCAGGTTTAAGTAGGTATCAAAAATTATTAATATACTCCAAAAAAAAATAAGGAAAATCAAAATAATAAAAGTAAACATAGTAAAATAATTATAAATGGAATGTCTGGAATTGGTTCAATACACACATATAATATTAAAAAAATATGTCAAGACTTTATGTGAATTACTGTTATAAATCTTATTTTAAGCATATGCAGTCAAGTGTACCTACTTTAATAAATAATTACATTAATTTAAATTCATTTTTCATAAGAATGAAGATTCCGTGAGGCGCATGTCTATGAATCCATCTAGGAAATAGTGTGAATGTGTTTCGAAAAACTGCCGAAGTACTTTTTTAAAGTCAATTTTGATTTTGTCAAAGGCAGAATGCAGATTCCCTGTTTTCGGACCTTTGTCAGTCTAACTTTAGGCTGAGATAACTTTTCTTTGTTCGGCACTGCTGCACCACACGAGGCCTTGCTTTAACCCACAAATTACTTAGGGAAACCTACGGTTTCAGATGGTCCTCTTATCTATGTCGAAGCTGTATTGTTGCTAGTTTAGAAACTGACAGCAATTTTTTTTTCTCGTTTTGGCATCTCGCGTTTTGTGCATTATGATATACTATTTATAGCTATAACTACGGTGACTATAGGTACTGCATTTATATCTGTAGATATTATTATACACTATAGGTACTGCGTTTATAGCTATTATTATACATGCATTAGTCACCTATATGAACCTACATTTTCATGACACATTTTGCATTTCACACTAATTAGTTTCGATATTGTAGCTAAGTCGGGAAACTTCAGTAGGATAATGTAAAGAATATTCATAAACTACCGCGAATTTCATGACTATAAAATTTTGATAGATTAGATACAAAAAAAACCATTATTATGTTGATATGCAAAATGAGACATCTTAAAATTTACTAATTATTTGAGGGAAGTAAAACAAAAAAAAGGTTATTTATTAAGTTTTTTATTTTTCATTCTCTTACTATATTTTTCTAGCGCTTTACTCTGCATGGGGGGGCAGAGATGACCTTTCAAGTCGAATTACATCAATGCCCTTCAATATTTTGTTTATAACATTGCACCAGTTGAAAACAAATAGTTTTTTTCTCAAAGTGCTTATGGCACACAAACACTTTGTTTACTAAATAGTTAGGACAGGCAGCGTGCGAGGACTCAAAAAAAACCGAAATATACTTAAAAACTTTAATTTAAATAAAATACAATTAAAATAATTATAAACTAGGTGAGGTTACGATAGTTCGATGTGAGAACGTAAAGTGATTTAATTTTGATTCATTTCCTTAAACGAAGCCGGTGTCCAAAATGTTGCAATAGCGCCTCCTCAGCGTTCTCAAGAATTATCGGTGGCGGGATGTCGCAATACCGATCTGAGTCACTTTTGTTGGTTAACAGTTCTGTGGATTCGGAATACATAACACCTCCCTCCTCAAGTTCGGTGATTATTGGCGGGCTAGGCTCGAAAATATCGCCGACAATCCAGGTTGGTCTGGATTGTCGGCGATATCTTCTACTTCTTTGTTCCTGTCCAGGTTGATCACATGCCTTCTTCGTTTGCCTTGTAGATGGCGTATGGTGAACCAAATAATGAGTGCAAATGCACTTAACATGAGTATGTACAGTGGTGCGATGGTATAGTAGAGGTTGTTTGTTTCAGTTCTGGAAATGGTAAGTGGTGTTTCCAGATACATTTCAGTGTTACTGTCATGGAGCTTTCGAAGATCGATAGATTTGAACTTTATTTTCCTTTCATCAACGTTATAAATGGTTTCAGGTGGCATGTTCACTATCTTCATTACCTGTCCTTTAATGCGGTCTTCGTTATTTATTATAGTGAACTGGGTAGTTTGTAGTAGACATCCCTTTGGTATTGTGGCTAGGAAACTTCCTCGCATTGTATCATATTGATCCTGGATGCATGACAGACGAATCTTCGTAGGTGATGGAAAGCTCAATATGTAGTGTCGGTCGTCTAATTGTTCAACTGCTTCATTAGTGAGAGTGATAGAGGTAAATTGGCATGATTTATCCACTCGCTGCATAGTGATCAGTTGGAAGATACAATCAGCTTGGCTCCCGTGATGATTAATTCTTTCTTCGCATAGATAACCGAGGCTACTTGACTTCGGGCATTCTGCCTCTATGTACATAGAGTCTTTGTCGTGAATTGCTAGGTAGGGATGAGATGGTATAAGGACCTTGTTCTCTTTGTTGGGGACTATGGAAAGTTTATAAAGGTCATAGGTAGCGGGACGGATAACCGGAAACTTGAATACTAGTACTATATTACTATTGCTATAATAGTAACCTATCCTAATTAAATCAAAATATTCTCTATAACTAACAGTCGGTATTTGGTCTCTGCTATAGAGGTTGTTCAACCGACTTATCATGTCCTTGAGTGAATTGATGTTGAACATGAGATGATGTGCGCTTTTTGCACGTATAAAACCTAATAAATTTTCTAACCTAGTTATTTCATCTGATAAATCTTCTACATTATCTGCCAAAATAATAAGACGCTGCGCTAGGTGAGCATACATGGTCATGTTACTTGACATTATGTCATTGACAGCAATTTCTATTTTCTTTTGATTTTGAACCAAATTATCTAAGATTTTAGAATTTTGAGATATCCAATTCTTGCCAAGGCTTATATGATTATTAATTTCTGTGACCACTTTATTCTCGTTTTCTTGCATGGATTTAATAGCATAATCGTATTTAATAGCATCCGTATAGTCGAGATTCCCGGAAATGCTTTTTATTACAGAACCTAAACCATCAATCAGACCCCTTTTAGCCCGGTTGGGGTCAAAGGTTTCCAATTGCTCAGATAATTTTGAAATTTTATTACGTAAGTGTTCCATGTGGGGTTCGTAAAGCGAAAGAGTTTTATTGCGAAACTAAAGTGAAAGAGACGATATCTGTACCTTAACTAAGTTAATATTATCACGTAAATCTTTTAAATCTACCAATTGGAGAAATGAATGATAATGAGTGACTATCTTGGCCGATCCAACGTTGAAAGGTAGTATACCAGGTCCATTATCCAAGCTAGTCAGGGTTAGTTCTTCCGCTTGTATTGCGCCCAGGATCAGAAGAAGAATCCTGCAACAATTGTGCGCTGTTAGGGACTCTCTTAAGCCTGGACTTGGCGACAGGACCACCTTTCTTTCTTGTGTAGATGTGAATTGGTAAATTAGCAAGCACTGTATCTTGCGTATATCTGGGAGCTAATTTCTGTCTACTAGCCAAAGGATTGCAAACAAATACTTGTTGGTCAGGGTAATACTGTATCTCAGGTTCTCGATTTTTGTTAGCGTTCTCAGTTATTTGAGTGCGCTGATGAAGGGATGTGCTATTAATCATTTCGAAGACTTTTTGCATTCTAGTCCTATGTTCCAGCATGTAATGTTGAAGAGTGTTTTCTGATAGATTTATGTCTACTGGATCGCGGGGATCTAAATGTCCAGTTATTATATCCATAGGCCGGCATTTGGTAAAACTATGAATTGAACTATTATAAGCTAGAATAGCATAAGGCATCAAGTTTATAACAGATTCACCTCGATGTTCCAATTTCAATAGACGTAGATGTTCAAGTAATGTAGAGTGCAGCCTTTCTACCATACCGTTTTCATTTGGAACGCATGGAAGAATCTTATGGTGGTTTATATCGTGAGGTCTGGTGAATTCTAGGAAAATTTGGTTGGTGAATTCTGTACCTCGATCAGTGACTACAGTCATTGGAAGTCCATGATGAGTACTAAAGCTGAGAAGAGCTTGAACTACGCTAATCGCTGTTGCATCCTTTATATGGTAAGCTTGAGCATATTTGGAGAAAGCGTCGATGATCGTGAGATATTTATATGTGTCAACAGTGAAAAGGTCAATGTGAATTATTTCAAATGGCTTAGTTGGTGGTGGCACTATACGAAATTTTTGATGGATGGGATTTCTGTCGTACTTAGCACGGCCGCATATAGTACATTCATTAATATATTTTCCTATGTGGTCTTTCATTTTTGGCCAGAAGTACTTTCCAGATAAGGCTAGATAAGTTTCATTGATACCACGGTGGTTTGTTTTGCCTGCATGGTAATTTCTAAGTATTTCTTGTTGCTTTAAATAATCTTTGACATTTTCAAGTTCTACTTTAGTTAGGACTAAATCCATTGAGGAACTTTTGAATTTATCCTGGATTATAGGAATAATCGAGTACATGGCTGATGCGGGGTTAATAAGTATAGCTGTCTTGACTTTGGGGTTGATATAGGCTTTGATTGCTGTTACAACATCTTCTTCTAAATTGGATGCACATAGTTGAATGCTTGTTCTAGTATGATTATCGAATGGTTTAGTAATTGTTGGCCTGCTTTTGACGTCGTCAACGACGGTAAAAACTACTTGTTTTCTGAATTTATTTAGTGGAAAATCGGATATAGGAATGTCTATGATTGGGTTTTCTGCATCTGTGTGAACTGTGACAATATCTGAGTGAACATCAGCCGTCAGAGTGCTAGAACCAGAGTGCACTGTGATAGTATCGGAATTCGCCGTAACAGTATCAGAATTTGCTGTTATAGTATCCGAATTCTGCCCTATTGATGGTCGCTTTTCTGATGGGTTAACTGCCAAAGAAGAGCTAGTTTCTTCGTTGTGCAATTCTATTCTGGATAAGGCGTCTGCATTAACATTCTGTTTGCCCTGCTTATAAATAACGGTGAAATCGTACTCGCTGAGCTTTAGTCTCCATCTAGTGAGGCGAGAGTTTGGCTCTTTTAGATTCATGACCCATTGGAGTGGTCTATGATCGGTCATAATTTTGAACTTTCGGCCGAATAGATAGGGTCGGAAATACTTGGTTGCCCACACTATCGCCAATAGTTCCTTTTCGATGGTACTATAATTGATTTCACTGCTATTTAGCGTACGCGAAGCATAGGCGATGGGTTTATCAGAGCCCACGGGGCCCTGAGAGAGAACAGCCCCAATGGCTAAATTAGAAGCATCTGTTGTAAGCACAAAGTCTTTACTGAAATCGGGATATTGAAGAATAGGGTCGTTCATTAGAAGCATTTTACACTGTTCGAAACAGTCGGTGTAATTTTTATCTAATGTGATTTTCGAACCCTTTTTAAGACATTGTGTCATTGGCTTCGTTATTTTAGCGAAGTCTGGAATAAATTTTCGATAATACCCGAGAAGTCCCAAGAATCGTTTTATTTCGGTAGGAGTTTTTGGAAGTGGATACTTCTGAATGGCAGATATCTTGTCTGGATTAGGCTTTATACCGTCTCGACTAATGACGTGGCCTAGGTAAGCGGTCTCTAATTTGAGGAATTCCGACTTGTCCATTTGGATTTTAAAGTTGGATTCACGGAGTTTTTTAAAAACTTTCTCGAGATTCACCATGTGCTCCTGCAGGGAAGTACTGAACACTATGATGTCATCTAGGTACACTAGGCATACAGTGTTTTGCAGCTCCCTGAGAACATTGTCCATAACTCTTTGAAAAGTGGAAGGACTGTTCTTAAGCCCCATAGGCATTCTTAGGAATTCAAAATGGCCGTGTTCTACGTTGAATGCTGTTTTGGGGACGTCAGCAGGGTTCATTTCAACTTGGTACAATCCACTAGCCAAATCTAAAGTAGTGAAGTATTGGCAGTTACCTAATTTGTCCAAGACATCAGTGATATTAGGTATCGGATATTTGTCATCCAAAGTCTTTTCGTTTAACTTCCGAAAGTCTATTACTAAGCGCCATTTGACCTTTCCCGAGGCATCGGCCTTCTTAGGTACTACCCAAATCGGTGAACTCCAAGCGGAGTCCGATGGTTGGATTATCCCCTGATCTAACATCTTACTTATCTGATCTTGAACTTCTTGCCGATGTATGAAAGGGTAGCGGTAGCTTTTAGTGTATACGGGTATTTCATCAGTGGTCTTTATGGAATGTTTGATTTTATTGGTAAAAGTTAAATTTTCACCTTCTAGGTAAAATACATCCGCATATTGAGAACATAGCATTTGTAAGTTAATACGTTCCTCGTCATTTAAATGATCAGTTCGCAAGCGGGAAAGAACTTCCTTTACACGCTCGGAGAATTGTTTGGTGCGCGTGCACTGAACATTATAGACTTCGGCACATACTGGGCGGTCCATCGAAAATATTATGTCACTACGGCTCGGATTATGTACTTCTAAAATTCCGCGGTTGTCTTTAACGGTAGTTAGACATTCAGCTATATGACAATTAGATATCACCTGATCTATCACAACGGCATCACCGTCACGAACGTTAATTGGAAGCTTCACTAATTTGGCACAACCAGTTGGTATGACGTCCTCGTATAAGTTAGCGTTCCGCGAGTCATATAGCTTTATAGGATTTTTCGCGTTCCGAGTGTGAAGAATTTTTGTCTTATAATCGATAGTGGACTCCCATTTGTCTAATAGATCTGAACCTATCAAACCATCGAAGTAGTTGTGGAAGCTATAAACGAATAAAGTAATATTGCTATCATCCTTAAGTTCAGAAAATGTAGGTATAGTAATCGAATAGTTACTGCGGGTCACTGCATGAACATTACATACCTCAAATGGGGTGTAATTTAATGTTACGTCACTAAAATAGTTTTCGACTACAGTGGGACTGATGAAAGACTGGTTCGCGCCTGTGTCTATCAATAGTTTCAAAGGTGGTGATCCAATCTCGATATATGGAAGTTGACGTTGGGTTTGTAGATTTACTTCTATTTTGGTTTGTCTAATATGGTCATTTTCTGAAAATCCTGCTCAGATTTTTCAATCCGTTCAGTAGTTTCCTCAATAACCGGAGCTTCGTATAGGACTTCAGGATATTGGTCATGATAATCCTGTTGCCCATTATAGCCGTAACCATAATCTGGATATGCATAGAAGTCGCAATCCGGATAGTATTCACATGAGTCATCGTTCGATTCGTGGTCTGAAAACTCGTTGTAGTTCATCTCCCTAGTTTTAAAATAATTAGTGGGAGGAGGGTTACCAAATTTCCTCCAATCGTGAGCATTATTAAAAGGTGATTGCCGCGTCGGTGGTAAAGTTTTAGTAATGAAATGACTGACGCCACTCATTGGACGAGGCGCTGAGTTACGCGGGGCAAATTTGAAAGCGTTCTCTTGAGGGTTGTAATTAGGGGGTGCAGCACGGAAAATCTGTTGTGTGCGTGACGGACCTACCTGATTTTGTTGATTAAAGTTGGGCCTCCACTGCGGTATGAACGATTGTGGCCTTGAAGGTCCAGGAACGCTAAATCCTTGAAACCTAAACGGTGGTACAAAGGAACTATGCATTGGCGGTAACATTGGTTTATGTGGGGTAACAGGTTGTTTCCGTTCTAAAAGGTGCTCATTACGCTGTTGCAGGTATAGAGTGCTCTGTTCTTCATGGACATATTCTAGAGCCTTTTCTATCGTTCCCGGGCGCATGCACCGGATACGTGAGCCTAACGGGTCTTTCAATCCACGCACATATGCCTGGAGAGTAAGCTTCCTATATAGATCTCTTTTTGCGTCGATAGTACTTTGGATGGTATCGTGCAGTGAGACATACGTCATTAAGGTACTAAATAAATTTTGGCAATTTTCATAGAACTCTTGAGGAGTTCCCTGTCCCTGTGTTAGTAAAGCTAAATCATTGTAGAGGGCGGTTTCATCGCGTTGATCTGAGAAATTATTTACTAATGTTTTCCGAATGCCTTGCCAATCCGAAGGAACGCCATTGGAATTGATAAGGCGGGCTGCGGGTCCAGTAATTTTATTTAAAATTCCGTTTAATAAAGCAGTCTCTCTAAGTTTGTTAGTCGGCTCCTTGACTATAAATTCTTCTATCAGTTCGTCACACAAATGAATAAACCTGGTAAGAACGTTTACATTTCCGTCAAACTCTGGCACTAAGCGAAGTGCTTTAAAAATTTGGTCCAAATCAGCCATATCTATTCCTAAATTATCTAAATTAAAACTATCACTGTAGTCTAATTGCCTATTTAAATCTCTACTCCTAGATCCACTACTACTACTAATACACAAGCTCCGTAATTTCCGTGGATGGAAAATTTTGGAAGTTAGTTATCACACAAGTTAAAAGGAAAAAGGTGAGCAAAACACTAGAAGATCTAATGTACTCACAGTAACTGCATTTCGGCCTCTATTGGTGTATCTATGTTCTGATACTCCTCGCGCTGTCTGATACGTAGATTCGGATCCTCGAACGGGCTTGAAAACCACCGGAGCAGCTCCCAGGATACGGTCTTCGATGATCGTGAACTCGCGGCCTTGAGAAACGCTCCTCAAGGATCCTACACACGACTGCGCCAGTTAGGACAGGCAGCGTGCGAGGACTCAAAAAAAACCGAAATATACTTAAAAACTTTAATTTAAATAAAATACAATTAAAATAATTATAAACTAGGTGAGGTTACGATAGTTCGATGTGAGAACGTAAAGTGATTTAATTTTGATTCATTTCCTTAAACGAAGCCGGTGTCCAAAATGTTGCAATAGCGCCTCCTCAGCGTTCTCAAGAATTATCGGTGGCGGGATGTCGCAATACCGATCTGAGTCACTTTTGTTGGTTAACAGTTCTGTGGATTGGGAATACATAACAAAATTGTCAATGTTTTTTAGCTTTTCACATTTAATACACTGTAACCAATGATCACGTAGTTCCTTTTTAAAAGGAAACCTATGTAATTTAACGTCCTGTAGTTGGCTGGCACAGTTGGGCACGCAACACTTACGATACATTCTTGTGGCTTACGGTGGGCGGAAATTAATCAACGCAAAACACTATTCAGCAACACAATAAATAATAACAGTAGAAGGGTTACGATATATGCGGCTAAAAAAATGTGCGGAATTCAATCAACGCAAACATTTCATAGCAACACGATAAACAATAATGGCCGCCAATATGGCCGTTCCCAAAGGGCGAGGCAGGGGTGACGCAAGAAGGCGAGGGAGGGGCTAAACTTCACATTCTAGGGTGCGTTCTTATTTGTCGTCCGACGACGTCCGACGACGCCCCGAGCGTTTTTATATGCCCGGGGCGATCGTCCGATGATCATCCGGAGCGTTCTTATATATCGCTCGACGACGCACCGGTCGCCCCACGAAATCGGTGGATAAATATCGCCCTGACGTTTCATTTGACAGTTGGGACTTGATTTTTCTTTGTTTTAAGTTACTTTTTGTTTACGTAGACTTCTGTTTACAAAATTTTATTATTATTATTGTTATATTATGTATGTTTGTTTTAGTTATGTATTCTGGAAAAGTACATAATTGTAAATACATTTCTTCTGAGTCAGTGAAACATTTTAAGTAGTGTTCTTGATACAGATATGATACAGAGCGTTCTTAAAAGGCGGACGACGAGCGTCGCTCTGCTTGGAGCGATCATCCGTCGTCGGACGACATATAAGAACGCACCCCTAAACTAGCAGCCACAGAGCACACAACAGTTCTAAAGTTCACAAAATGACAATAATGATTACTCCGCGTGCTTTAACCACCTAACTTTCTAAAAAAATACGCAGTTTAATTGTTATAGGTTAATTGAGTGAGAGAATTAAGAGCTGTAAAAGAACTACTGTCAAAGAACTCAGATTTTGAACTTTTCACTTGTCATTTGTTGTGATAGTTGAGCCACAGATTCGTAAGCATGCCAATGCTTGCGGTCCAAATTGTGCTCAGAGCGTTATTGGCATGGAGTGCTCACGGTGCCCATTCGTGGGGCTGTGATTACTGTCAGCTCTGAGTGGCGACGTCCTCGATAACATTACACTTAACAGTCATGCAAACGTATGGTGCCCTTTGTACAAAACGGCTCTGAGCGTGCTATTGGTATGAATTGCGCTAATCGTCAGCACACCGAGTGCTCTCGTATATCATAAATGTAGAGTTTATCTGATTTTGTACCGAGCTAACCTTAAGTAAGAAAACAATGTACAGGGGAAACTTTTAATCGTCTTATACGAGAATTCATTTCTGTAATCTGTTTTCACTAAATATCACCTTGTTTTTTTTTCAGGGGCTCAAGCTATGTAGCCTACTTGCTGGCTACTATGTATAGATATAATATGTTTTATTTTGTTACAGAGAACTTAGCGACGAAGAAGATGAGGAGATTGCGGCAGCTTGGGCCCGAATCCTACGAGAAAAGAGCCCTGTGCAAGTTTATGAAATAATAATAAAGCATGACCTCACATTTCAGAAAAGCGATAAGTTGCTAGACATTTTTTTTGTTTCCTAGTAAAAGTAGGCGAACTTATTACCATCCTCCAGGCACAGGTTCAAACTTTGGAGTGATACTGAGAATGCCACTGTCGGAAATATCTAATTGTCGGTTGAAACCAAATAACTATACACATGGTACCTAGTCGAACCCAGACCTTTTGATTCCAATGCGACACTTCCGCTCACTCACCATCGAGTCTGTCTTTTTCGAGGCGGAATAAATAAATAAGAAAAGTATGTATGTGAGTTGTGTGTTTGTTACTCAACTACACTTTGCAGGGATTTCGATTTTAGGAAATTTGGTAGACTTATAGAAATCCATAAAGAGGGATATTTTAGAGATGGTTCTATAGTCAAAATGTAAAGTGATATAAACAGAAAAATAGGGTATACATATACATTTCATTGCTTTCAATATAACACGTATTTTAAGTAGTATGTAAAACTAGTAAAAGCTAGCCTTTGATTACCATCTCAGCTGTTTGGTTGATTATTAGGTCGAATATGTTGGTCAGGCTAAACCTGGAATGGGTAAATTCATCTTCAGGCCAAGGGCCGGAACATTGTAATAGACTTTAGGTCTAGAGTGCTTGGCTACAATTTTTACTTGAGGGTTGTAGGTAACCTTTCATAAAATGCCCTATCACAATGCAGTGAAATTCAAAGCAGCTCGCAGATATTTGAGCCATAGTACTCCGTGCGGGAGTCCATAGGCATTACCTACCGCTTAGCAATGGTTTCATGGCTTTATAAGTCGTATTAACATGGTATACTAATAATCTATAAAAAACATCTCTATATTGTTCAGAAAACAAACTTTTTGTGTCAAAAAAACGTTGAAATGGTCGATAAAATGTATTTTTGACTATTATTGATAACCGTAACATCATTATAAGTAATGTTATTTTTCATACAAATATTTGCATGATCTAAACATTGATTTATTTCCATTTTTTACAATAATGTAAATGGTAAGAGATCTAGAAATCAATAAGTATAAGTTTCGTATGATTCTACTTGTTTTATTTTGTCAATAAACCCTATTTTACTTCATAGTAGTGCTTCTAAGGTATATCTACAGGGGTAAATACTAGTAGTCGTGATTAGTGAATTTCTATAATATTTGTTGAAATTTATGAGATCTACTGAAAGGTTCCATGAAATAATAATAATATATTTCTGATGAATAATACAGGCTTTTATTTCCAAATTCTTCAGGAGCATGTTCTTATCAGATTATAAATTTGTACGATCAGGTGAGGTTGTACATTATATACGTGTGCGCTTGCAATGACTTCAATCCTATTTTTTTAGGAAATGTTGAGTAAAACAAAAAAACTAAAGATGCTGTTCTGCAAAAGATATAGTCGTATTTATATAGATACAGATAGATTTATAACATAATCGTACATAAGTAGACTAATTACATTTAAATACAATTTTCTATGGTGAGTGCATATTTTTTCATAGAATCTTGGTTTTGGAGAGGTCATACCTGTCAAACTAGATCATATCATAAATCATCGTAATAAAGTAATCATCAATTGATGTTTTCCTTTTTATTTTATTTGAATCGGTTTAGTGAATCAAAAAATATGGCATAGAATATAAGACTAGGTTATTTTATTTCTTGTTCCGCCATGACACCTGGTGGCCAAGTGTCACATTGCGTAATGGCTTAGCTCGAGCGAGGGGGTTAAGTTGCTAGAAAAATTATACAATTGTTTTAGCCCAGTGCTTGTTACTTACTTATATGTATCCTCTATAATGTAATTTATGTATTTAATAATTACCTAATGACACATCAAGTTCCTACTTATTTTAAGAAAATATATCTATATTATTAATAGAAATCAATGGATTTCAATCATTTTTTGGGTTATTGTTCAGCAGTACAAAGTTTTCAGTCGGAACATTTTATATTAATTTTTAATTAATGTATCCATAGAGATATAAAATGCTATTTAGAGTGGCAGCCATGTCAGTTTTCTTAGAAAACGAGCCAGTTCAAGACATGTAAATGATACTTGACATTACATCTTTATTATTCACTACAAACAATCCGATTCCCTGATTAGTCCCATTTTTACCCAATAGAAACGTTTAATATAAATACACCTTAACTATAGAGTGGTAAGATTGAATTTCTTGTGAAACCTATCCGTTTCAGTGAAAGAGCCAGATATATGGTAATTCCTCTAATATCTGGTGAAAGTTGCCAGTCGACAATATCTGTACAGTAATTGTGCAGTCTCTCAGTCAAGTAAAATTCATTTTTAAAATCGTTCCTTGGTAAAATCTGAGCATAGACAATTAAAAAATAGTTCAATAATAACTGCACAAGAAAATAATTATTGGGATAGCTAGTAAAATGTTATTTATTTATTCGGAACAAAAAGTGGTATCCTAGCCAGTGATGCAGTACATTTCTAAATAAGTACCTACAGCCGCGCTGTACGTAAACATGCGATAGGGCTGCCCGCCTCCAGCATTTTAATTACATTTGCCTACTTTGTGTTTCTATTTAGTTTTGTGATTGTAAATATACTTTTTTTTATATAAACAAATAAAATACTCTGTGAATTAAACAGGAAGTGTTCACTAAAAATGCGTGTTGTTTTCTTGACCAGCAGGTAGATTTAAACAAAAAACCATGTTTATGTTTGAATAAAAAATCGTTCTTAAAAATTGGCGACCGAAAAATATTTGTGAGATGTACGAAATACTTTATTATTATATTTTTAAGTATTAAAAATCCACATTCTAATAATTACCTGTAATATTATTATGACTTGCTTATAACTACTACCTATTTCACTCGTGTCAATCACTTTCCTTCACTCTATTCACTTATTTTATTAATTGAGACATTTTTTTCCGCGGGATAAAAGGAAATACTTGTCCATTAAAAAGACACACATTATGTACCGTAAAAATTTTACTTACTAGTAAGTCAAATTGTTTTATAGTATTAAGTAAAATTATTTTATTTATTTCACCTTTCAGTTTCCGGGTAATCTAAAAAAATTATCTCTGGATGCGTTTTTGACGAATTCATGTAACTGAAAACAGCACAATATATGTTACGGATAGGGGCAAAGCATCGCGGCTATGAATAAAATAGGCGGAACATGCGTGAATTTGAGTATTTCCTTCGTATAATAAAAATAAATACCTATTTGAAAAATGTAATGTGTATACGTTATAGAAAACATGTTGGTTTTTTTTATTTTTCAAATATGGGTGACTCTCGTTTAAGTATTTACGCCGTAATAAAGGTTTATTTCGTCTTTTAGATGTAACTTTCATCGAGAAAATGTGTTTCAATTACGCATCGCTGCCTCGGTGCAGGCTTAACATTTTAATTGACAAGCTAATTAGTCATGAAAAAAGTGGGGCTATCGGTTTAAGATCAATAACAGATACACAGAGTCTATCTTAGCTTTTGCTGACGACCTTGCAATTCTGACACAGAACCCATTACAATGTAAGGAACTTTTACGAGAAGTGCATGAGTTCTGCTCATGAAATGAAGGGTTGAGAACAAAACCAAGTAAATGCCACCGTCTGTGTCTGGGTAGACGGAATACCAAATTTACCTCTTACGACCCGCGACTCTTGATAGGAGGAGAATATGTTTCCACAATTGCAGAAGCTGTGCCATTTAAATTTCTTGGTAGGAATATAGCACAAAGGATGCACACTATCTCTAGACGCAGTTGTCGATAGCTTTCTAAAAGACCAACAACCAATATGGAGGACCAACCTTGCTGAAGCGCTCGTAGCGAAGTTTGCTTAGCCATTCTGAACCGATCAGCAAAGTTAAGCAACGTCCGCAGCGGTCATTAGTTGGATGGGTGACCGCTGCTGGTGACATTACTACTGATCGCTTCCGTGCTTCGGAGGGCACGTAAAGCCGTCAAACTAATTTTGGGATGAAATTAAAGAAACCATTGGAGTTCTATAAACACCTCAGTGTTACCAAAACGGACGTCTTATTAAAATATCGAGTCGATATAGTCATATAGACAAAAGTGCCTCCGACCTTAATTCGAGGCTTCAATTCTACAAATAATTTATGATAGGTGCACAGTCTAGCAAAGCGGGTTTTGGGTCGAAAAAGAAAGTTGAGGATAAAGACATTGTAAAATATTTTCTTCAACAAGACGAAAATGATAGCTTTAAAGTGCATGTAATGAGCTTAGAAATGTAAAGCGAATGGCTAACCATAGGTGAATTATGTATCCCTCTGGCGTTAAAGTGGCGTACCTTTATATACGATTGGTTACCTGCCTTATTAAAATTTTATCTCAACGTCTTTCAGATGAACCTCCCAGACCAAAGTAACTTAGTAAGATGGGGGAAAGCCACCGAAAAGTCTTGCGGTATTTGTCGTGAGGCGATAGGTACAGCAAGGCACTTATTGGTAGGATGCAAGGTGCTCCATGATGGGGGTCATTATTCACGTCGCCATGATAGAGTCCTCAAAAACATACGAGAAGCGGCGAGTCTCTCGGTAGCTAGAGCAAAAAAAAAGGTTTGACCACGAACAAACTCGTCGATTTTGTAAAAGAAGGGTCATCTACAAAATCTAAATCCAAGCCTTACTCCATCTTAGGCGCAGCTCCCGATTGGACTCTTTTGATGGACACATATGAAAAACACTACAAAATTCCTGAGGATGTTGGTGTTTCGTCTTCCAGACCAGACATATTTCTATACTCAAAAAATAATCTAAAACGCATAAGTAGTACTTATAGAACTTACTGTGCCGTGGGAAACAAATATACCTAAGGACCACTCATTAAAAACAAACAAATATTATGACCTAACAAATGAATTATCCAAAAACGGTTATGTGGTGAATTTATATGCTGTAGAAGTTATTACTTATATTATATTAGTTACTCATACTATTTGCACCATTGTGCAGATGAAAGTGCAACTGGTGTACATATTATGTTTGATTTTACTTTTAATGGCAAATCTGGTAGGAAACAGTGCTTATGAAAAAAAAGCATTACTTGATGTTTCACATTTCATGAAAGGAGACAAAAGTTTGTATCGCTGTTATTATGATAGGTGAACTGGTTTCAGGTTTGGATGTTTCTGATGGTTTAATAGTCATTGGGGTACATACATTTTATATATCCGATTGTCTTTTCCTGAGGTTTCATAATTCACGCACAAGCGTGCGGATTACGCACGCTTGGCTTTATTAAGTTGGTGAGGCTGTGTTCAGTAGTGGACAATTGGGCTGATTCAATACAGTAATGAGTACATAATGTTCCAATTAATAAATTGTTATTAAAACAAGAGGTATGGTAGGATCGAACGCAGTGAAAATCAGTGATCTGCTCATCTTCTTCTTCGGTAACAGGTGTGACTTTAAGATTGTATCTTCCGTATAATTATTCAAGAAACCTTTCAGTCAGCAGACCTTACCACTTCATAGATTGAGGTATTATTTCGACAACTTTCTTAATTTTTGTCACTAAAGTCGTTTTGACGCAATCAGAGTGTGCTCTAACATAGTCCACACGGATGCTGATTCTGATGTTACTCGTAGGATATCAACTGGGATTGTAGATCAGAGTGCACTCGGATTTCAGATTGATATGATAAGAGTAACACTAGATTCAGCATCCAAGTGGATTCTGTGCACTCTACACTTTATTCTTATCATTTCAACGCGGCTTGAGGCCAGTTCTTGGGTTCATTTTGTAGCGGAAGCCCACGTATAACTAAAAATGGCGTCGTTAATTGCTATCTATAGCGTGCAAGTGAGACGCACCTCTTATCGGCGCCATTTTAGATTCATTTCTTTGTTAAATTGGGTTATAACAAACTAGCTTTCCGGGCGCGGCTCCGCCCGCGCGTATGTCGGTTATCGCGCAAATACATTAACCTCTTTTTGCGCAGTCGGATAAAAACTATCCTATGTTTTTTCCCGGGTCTCAAACTATCTCCATACCAAATTTCATTCAAATCGGTCCAGTAGTTTTGGCGTGAAAGCGTAACAGACAGACAGACAGAGTTACTTTCGCATTTATAATATTAGTACTGATTGTGCAATAAGTTAACATACATTAAATTAACTCTAAAAATTTCAGCTCTTATCCGACTATTAAGCTCACTGAAAGAAGTACAATCGGATGGCGAAGACATCGCCTTCCTCAGTGAGCTTCTTCAATCGAAGCAACTACATGCTCTCGTTCAAGCTCATAACAAAATAGTAGCCAAAGGGAAAGATGACAAGTTCTACCCCCTGTTGTCCAATGCCATGCAAGTCACTATAGAAGTGCTCGAAGTTCTGGCTGATATCTTGTCCATCTCCAAAGAATATCAAGAGTTGCTGAGTTTGCTGCAAAAGCCACATTTCCAAGTAAGTGTTACACATCAAGCTTTAGACCTCTTGAGTTGCTTGCTCGATGGTGTTACATTACCTGAAAACTACTAATACAGTCTTACACAATGAATCAACAAAACCCTTTGTTCAGATTTTTATGTTCAGGTTTATGTGTATTTTATATTATTTTTATGGCTCAAGGGATTTACTAGAATAGATATCGCTGGAGTCTTTTCTTTTTTAAGACTGTAATAGTATTTTTCGTCGACTTTTTCATTTAGTCTTATTTAACTACTTACCAAATACCTAGATAAAAATGATATATCCAAAAAAATAATCCAAATTGGCTAAATGTTGACCAAAATTTGACACACTGTTTTATACTTAAATGTTCCCTATATAATTATTTAAATTTTAACCGACTTCAAAAAGGAGGGGGTTCCCACAAAGGCTGTATTTTTTGTGTATATACCTCATAATTCTTTACAGGGTGTACCGAATTTTTTGATTTATTTTTATGCAAAAGTTTATCACTATAAAACTAATTTTAGTTGCACTTATTCCTTACCTTCTTTTCCATCTTCTACTGGTTGCCTTTTACAATTCCCTATTCATACTTATGTTCTATTTTTTTTTCGTATTACTGATGGATTGATGATTATGATGGGATCTTTTGAAAATCTCAAGCATATAATATATGTATTTTTCTAAGCATTCATTAATTATATTTTTTTTTATTCCTTAGTAAATAATAGCAGAAACGCTTTCGAATATCACATCCACAAACCTTTATTACTATAGTATGTTCTTATTCTTATTCTATTTGGGGGCGATATGTCCTGCACTGACGTCCCGCTTGGGGTGTTTTGTGCATTTCCCCCGCCAGCTTCTACCCAAGCCATCCCAACTCTCTGATGTAGCGGAGAAGGACCTTGGGTCGCTGGCATAGCTGCTCCAGTAAGGTGTGTGATGGTGGCGAGGATGTCATTGATGAGAACGACTCTTGTAGACCAGTTGTAATTCTTATTTGTTCCGTGGCTTCGCAGTGCAGTAGTACATGCTCCACGGTCTCATCTTTTCGCATACAGCCTCTACATAGAGGACTGTCTGTTGCTCCAGTTTTATGTACTATAGTACGTTTACGACTACTCTCATAAATGTTCTTCTAGGTTAGCCTGTACAACATCTTCGACCACATCATCACTTACCATCAGGTGAGATAGTGGTCAAAGGCTAACCTATCTGGCATAAAATGAAAAAAAAAATGCTCATAAGTGATGATGATGTAGACAATACCGACATGCTAACACTAGAATGGGAACGGGACGTCTAGAGCAGCTTACGGAATCAGGCGCTCTACAGATATTCTACATGGGAACGGTAGCCAGCAAAGTGAACACGCAAAATTACCTTCCTCCATGCTGTAAAGTTGGTTCCCATCGTGCTTCTCACCGCTGTCAGTGTCCGACTACGCCTTTTCCTGGCAAGCGTAGCTTGGGAAGCTATAATGACGCAGAGCTGCTCGTCTTGTTAACCTCAGTATATACAGTGCCATCATAACTCTAGATAACATTTACATTAAAATTTTAGGCCATTTTATGCACCCACGATGCTGTCGCCCAAAAAGATTACTACCCTCACTTACCTGACATCCCAGTTGATGCAGATGAAGACGAAGAAACAGTCAAAATAGTTCAACTTGTCAAGAGCGATGAACCTCTGGTGAGTGATATCTTAATTATAGCTCATGTATATAACAATCTGTGATTTGAGTAAACTAAATAGGTACATGTAGAAATAGCAGCTTAGGTCTAGTGGCTATTGAGTATTGAGCAAGGAACAGAAAAACAAGCACTTTAGAATTAGGTAGGATAAAACAATAGGCAAAAGATATAAAATGTTAATGTGACGTTCGCTCGGCAGCATTTCGTAGAGAAATAAAACTATAAACCTTGTTATTGCGTTATAGTCGTGGCCGCACGTCCGCTCGGCTCGGCTTTTAGATCGCTAATGCTACGTGTTATCTATACATACAGTATTTCAACTTCATAGAAACGGACGAAACGCGAGTTATACCTACGCGCCTCGATCTCGGCCTGCGCTCGGCACCGCAGACAGTCTAGAATGTCACGATTGTGCCACAGAGACAAGCGAATGGTTTGTTGTTTTTTAACAATAACCGCGCGATTTTTTCACTAAAATTAAGTACAAGTACATATTTAGATATTAAATATGACGAGTAAGATATATTTCGCTGTTTTAAGTTACATGAATTCGTCAAAAACGCATACAGAGATAACTTTTTTTAAGGTTAGGTACCTGGAAACTGAAAGGTAATACTATAAAGTAATTTTACTTTCTAGTACGTAAAATTATTTTAATGTGTGTCTTTTTAATGGACAAGTATTTCCTTTTATCCCCCGAAAAAATATTTCTCCGTTAATTAAAAAAAGTGAATCGAGTAAGGGAAAGTGTGAAATAGGTAGTTATAAGCAACATAATAGGTTCGCGTCTGACCACACCTTGCCTGATGTAGTTATTAGAATGCAAATTTTTAATACTATAAAATTTAATAATAAAGCATTTCGTACATACGTCTCAGAAATATTTTCGGTCGCAAATTTTTAAGAACGATTTTTTTATGTAAACATAAACATGGTTTTTTGATTAAATCTACCAACTAGTCATAGTCCAGAGATCAATTAAAAGAGTATTAATGAATAATTATGAAATAATAACAAATACTTTTAAAGTATCCTAAAAAACATTAAATAATATTTAAATAAAACACTTAAAAAAGCATAAAATTATATATCTAGTGACAATTCCGCCTAATTTTCCTGTTATCTACGTGACGTCATAAACATCACGCAGCCTAACCGGAAGAATATAATCATAATAATTATGACTTTCACTATAAATTTTATGAATGGGGTGTTTCTGTGTTGTATATGATAATAGGGCTCCTTTTCTCAAAACTCGAAACTCAAAAACTGAAATACTTGAGAATTTCAAATATCTGTCCCGTGTATGGTTACGGGATACACAATATGATTTAAATATTTTAAATACAAATCACTCCCGTCTTCTTTGTTAGCTCAATATCATTTGTATTGGACAAAATTTTAATTAAATTTAAAAAGGTATTAAATTTTCTGTACACAATACAAATTATTTATTGCACACAAAATACAAATATAAATAATATTATAAATAGTACTCTTAGACTATAGGAGTATAATGGGCGGTCTTATAGCGTGTATGTGATTTCTTCCAGACAAGCTCCATATGAACGGTATCACAATTAAAGATACACGTTGTTGAAAACAAAGAATAACTTTTACAGGTATTAACTTGCTCATAAAACATTACTTAACAACAAGTTTCGAACATACACAATCTATTATAATATAACTATATTGATATCCTATATACACGTTATTTTTATACATAAAATATAATAATATCGTACAAAATTATAAATGTTATATTCGATTTGGTGCAAATATATAATACTGATAGATACAAACTACAATTACATACATGATAAGTAGTGATTTTTTGTATCTATGACGGGAACAACTAATTAAGTATATTAATTACAACTTATTCACGCGAATTTCGTTATTTTTAAAGATGTTTCTTGCTCTTATACTCACCTATGAAATAAATTAGCCAAACGCGTTTAATATCCTCGTTTCAGCATCCAAATATAATATTCTGAATCGTCTTAAAGTAGGAGTAGTCATAAAGTTAATATATTGATTGAAAGACAATATCGTTTTTTTTATTAAAAGGGTGGAGCACTGAGTGCAGAACCAATTGTGGTAAGTATTCCGTAAAATGATAACCCCTTCACAAGTTATGATTTGTCCTTTGCTTAGTTCTTCTCTCTTCAAGTATTTACCCGTGTCATCATCAGTCAGAACATATTGTTTTCGTCTTTGGTGATATTACCCTAAACTTGTGCCAGTTTTATTGTTACCTTACAAACAGACGTAATTTCCGCATTCATATACTATTTTTCATTGTCATCGATTAGCCGCACTGCCCCACATTCGCTTTGTAAATATTGAATTTCTTGTGCCACATTACATTATATCTGTGTTGCCGTGAAGTCCATAACGATCGCAAAACGTTTGCTTTTAACTCGAGTGACATACATTCCGTAATGCCGGTTACGCTGCGGTTTTATTCACGTTTTTATATCACATTGTGTTGTTGTCGCACACGCTACCACTATTCGTAAATAACGATTACTGAACACTGTATTCGTTAATTACGAATACTGTCAGAAAATATGTAACATTTAATCAGGCAACGTATTACTAGTCATAGTTACAATAAGTGTTTCACATTAAATACAAGTGTACACACACTCGTATCTAATGTACTCCATGAGGTTATTATATATTAACTGTATTTCCAATAACAAGTAATTTTGACAAATCTGACCTATAATCTTTTTTCTTTTAACGAATACTGCTAGTCTCCCCTTAGAGGTTTTGATCTTAAATACGTATCCTACATAGAGACATATCTATAAATGGTTAAAGTAAATATAAGTTTCGAGTAGTACTTGAGAAGAGAGCGCAGCTTAAATGTAGTTGTACGTATTTTGCTGACCTCATTTCACATTTCCTTTCTTTAGTATTGTACCGGACATTAATCCTTGGAAAGAAAATGATAGCTGCTATCTCTAGATGTGAATGCACATGGTTTTGCACATACCGTCTCACTATTTTGTTGAACTTTGTTTTATTTCGTTCATATTTTTCCTTGCTTACCTTAGTGTGTTCGTCACTATGTTTAATTAAATAATGTATCTGATAGACTATTACAAAAGTGAGTATTTGTCTTGATTGTTTATAGATGTAAGCATTCATGATTGATGACCGTGATAATAGTTTCATTTTTCAAAAGTCTGTACCTATACCCTCCAAAGTAACGTAAGAGCTGCAAAGCTGTTTCTACTGAAATATTTGAATAAATTACTGGTATTTTATACCCAAAAATGTACATTAGACATGATAATAACACAAAACAAATAACAAAAGAAAGAGAATTTGCGATGCATCATTTTCAGGTTTAAACTTTGAGGCAATTATGGCCACGTTTATGAAGATTTGGACGGGGACGTGTCCGTCGTGCGTTGCGTCATACTATTCTCAGGAGACCCGGTGCGTGAAGCAAGTGCCGTGGTGCCTACTACCACGCATAATAATAAAAATTGTCTCGTTTGCGAATACGCGGAGAGTTGTGTGCCGCGTGGTGTGGTTGCTAATAGCTTCGCCTACTATTGCAACCTCAGCGGACATTTTTGCCTGTCTTCCAAAACATGATATTGAATTTGTCGAGGCCAAAACAAATATCGCTTGTCCTTTGATTTTTTGTCTCATCGTAATCTGTCTACGCACTGAGGTGGAGTCAGCAGATACGTTTACCCTAACAAATTACACAGTGCACACAAATCTTCACGCTTCGCTGAAGGAATAGGCAGAGGCATATTGTTATAGGAAGCGATCCTATTGCCATATTTAAATGGATTTAAACAGCAATTACATACCTTTTGTTAGCAACATATAAACACCAGAATGTTTTAATAAATCACCATTTAAAATGACATTTTGATGTCGTATTTGATCGTATTGATGATACAATTTTGAGATTTTTTTGACTAAACAGACAAGTCATGGATGTGGTAAAAGTCAGACTAAAATATAATAGAGTATTTTTCGGATTTGATGTTCGTTATGGATTTTGGATAAGGGGATTAACGTAACCGCCACATTATGTAGCATTTGTAGCGCAAGCTTCTATGTTTATTCGATGAATGGTCTGAACGAACGACTAACCACTCTTAAAGCCTTAAGTGTGCACATACCTATAGCTACTATTCGAAAAAGTATTAGTGATTTAAGTGTAATTGTATATATTTAAATATTTTTTTGATAATATTATATACAATGAACAGAGCTTGCATTTACCTGAAATATTGTATAGACGCGTAATCAACCAATAATATGTATATCGGGGTTAAAGAAACGAACAGAAACGAAAGTGTTGCCGCTGAAACTATCACCTGCACCCTATTGCTGTCTATAGTGTGCTAGCAAGCTGCTTACCGCCGCTATACATTTTCGATTAATTTCTTTATCAAACATAACATTTCCCATTCTTAATCAGTGCACAGTTAGAATAACTGCAGCTAATCGCGCCCTTTAGTCTATAGTCCTACTAAGCTTTCACTTCATTGTCAGGCGAGTAATACTAATCGCTGACTCATCCGTCAGTAAACGTGATAATGGAAAGCTTAGTTGAAAATCAATCATTAATTATACTATTGACGATTACATTAATGTGTTTAAGGGGGCGACTATAAAAACAGACGAGGAGACCGGCAAGATAGTGATAGCCCGCGTCATGCACGGGGGCGCGGCTGATAGATCTGGCCTCATCCACGCTGGAGACGAAGTCATCGAGGTCAACGGTATCAGTGTGGAAAACAAGACGCCCGCAGACGTGCTCGCCATATTGGTACGTAATCCTTGTCATCTATGAACAGATCGCGCATCTTTCACACATAGGTAGGTGTTTTCAATTCACGCGTAGTAGTAAACCCATATCGGTACTACATATGACGTCATGTGCTATGGCAGAAAATGCTGCATAAAATAGTTCAGTTGACACTATGTTCTGCATGAAATTTGAGCAAACAATTTAATAATTGAAAAAACCGAAAACGGCACTAAATATGACACAATTTGTGGTTTATGAGTATACGATCAAAAACAAGCTATATATCAATATTATTTACATATCACCATCTTCATCATCAGCTGGAAGACCTCCACTGTTGTACAAATGCCTCATCCATGAGTTTTGCCATAATGCCCACGCTTGGCAAGAGTTTTGCGGTTGTAGTTATGGTTGTAAATTTCTCAGATGGCGCTGCTTCCTTACGGTATTTTACCCTTAGTCGCCTATTACGACAACCACGGGAAGAGAAGGGGAGGGGGTGACATTTTGACCCGATACCCCACGGTAAATTAGTTTATACAGTTAATAACGGGCCACGATTTCTGCAACTAAAATACTTCATTATTAAAAGCTAAAGTAGCAATTAAGTAAGAGAGAGTTAGTGAGTATTATGCAAAGAATAATAAAATGTCAGGAGACTTATTCGAAGAGACCGGAAGGTACAAAAATTTATGAAGAATTTAAGGTTTTGTTAATGCAGAAGTATTGGCAAGAGTAATGAAGTAAAAGTAGTACCGGATAGAGTTGCAAGAATTCGTGACTGAGGAGAGTTTTAAAGAAACTTAAGAGGCTGAAAGAAGATCGGAATTTCAATATTGTGAGCGTGATTTAAGATCATGAAGTGAAGGATACATTTTATAAGATTTTTGATTTTGAACTAATGTTGAGCACAGGTTCATCATTATCCTTGTCATCATCATATCAACAGAAACGTCCACTGTTGAATAAGGGCATTGGGGGGATTTGCCATAATTCCCATGCTTGGCAGGCGTTTTGGGGGTTGCAGTAGAACTAGTCAGTTGGTCAGAAGGCGCTACTTCCCACCTATATTTATATATATTATTTTCGCTGAGTCACCTGTTACAATACCCACGGGAAGAAATGGGGGCGTGACATTCTAACCCGGCACCCCAAGGGAAATACAGGTTAGTTAGAAATCATAAGTGGAAATATCAATGGACATTTGGGAAGCGATAATGAATGAGTGCATAGAGTATGGGGCAATAGGAACCGTAAACTCTACACCTTCCGTTTTCAACCCCGTTAATTAGTTAACATGTTTAAAAATAAAAGAAAATAACATTTAATTACATTTATACGGTGACATACAACTTGACAGTATCCTAATCTTGGCGGAAAGTAATTCATTTGTAGGTAAAGGTAAAATTATGTATCGAGACTTGTGTCGATTCTTGTAATTGCTCATATTAGGCGAATGATTTGCTGTTCTCGAACAAACGGCAGGTAAATTGTACCTAGTACAACATTCAAAAGCGTTATCCATGCATGCTACTGAAATTGATGTAATGTTTTAAGAAAGTACAACGCGGTAAAATATGGAGTATATTCCACTGTGTATATTAGATCATGCTAGTTTGTTTGATACATTACAGCAAAATTTATCTCGAAAATTTGTTTACTGCTTCTTTGCATCAATTAATTCATCAGTAGCTTAAACTCAAACTAACATAACATTGAGCACAAATCAACACATATATCATCTATATTTTTTTAATATGTTAAATTATTCTTCCAATTTCTTAGTTTGTATGATGTTCTTTTAGCAAAGTTCTGAAGGAACAATCACATTCAAACTGGTGCCTTCATTCGGAAAAGGAGGGTCTCGGGAGAGCAAAGTGCGCGTGCGTGCGCTCTTTGACTATGATTCGTCAGAAGATCCATACATACCTTGTAAAGAGGCTGGGCTTAACTTCAAGAAAGGTGACGTCCTGCATATAGTATCACAGGATGACGCATACTGGTAAGAATTACTTACAAAAACTTTTCATTGCGGAAAGAACATACTCGATATGCTTAATTTGTGTTGTATATAGATTTTGTTCATTTCATTGCTGATCGGGTTGACTACAGTAATAAATAATGAGTGGAAAGACAAAATGCTGGATGGATGGACATGCTGGACACGCTGCCGACTGTTCTGTTGTGCTGTTGACTTCCTGTGAGCCTTCAATGACTTATAGGTTGTCTGAGTGCTTTCATTGTGGTAGCTGTACATAGTATTGTAGTATTACAAATTGTAATATTTTCTGACTATGAAAACTACAAACCTCAAACTCTGACACAGAATATTTAAATCAAATAATTATTGTTCACTATAGCAAAGTTATTCCCTTTGATTACTCCCCAAAATTGAGATTGTATTCAAAATATCCATACCATTGGTCACACAAACAAATCTCAAGTCTCAAGAGCGGTGTTCAGATGGGTCTTAAGAACCTGATTGAATTTTTGAGATACTGTTGTTTACCTTGTATTGAAAGCTTACAAGCCGACATCGATTTTAAGACCACTACTAGAATCGTTTTATTAATCTGTACCTTGTCTACCTTATTATGTAAGGTATGATGTGTTGTCTTATTCGTATAATAAATTAAACATTCATTATGTCGGTTCGAGTACAATAATGTTGGTTCCAGGTGGCAAGCGAGACGTGAAGGCGACCGCGTTATGAGGGCTGGCCTGATACCATCCCGAGCGTTGCAAGAGGGCAGGATTATACACGAGCGTCAGATCGATCCAGCCACTTTAGATGGTAACATAAGTATTTCTTACTTAGGATAATCTGTGAGTTCATGCATGGTGGGAGGGCATTTTGGAAATGCTCGCCTGGCTAGTTACCACTCTCAAGTAGAATTTCTGTCGCCAAGCACCTAACAGTCCTTGATAGCCAGTAAAATTACAGGCACATTAGACTCAACAACTGTATGTCTGCGGGCGATGGGCATCACATGTGACGAAATGCATCTGTTACCCGCTTAACTCGTGGTTGTCCTCTGCTTGTTCCGGCACAATAAAATTATTTGTATATTTATCTTTATTAAAGGGTGTTGGCTAGTCAGTTTGGCATTCGTAAAATGCCTACCACTCGGTAAGGTTTTGGTGTGTTCAGGCCGCACAAGGCAATTACTTAAAACTAAAAAGTACCTTTGATGTTGAAGGCGGTGCTCGTTGTAAGATCAGTTCCTATCGTAGCTCTATACCTGATAGTAATAACATGAGCTCACCTAACATACAACTAATTGACAGTATAAAAACAGTTTTCCAACAGATTGTCTCTTCTTTTAATCGTTGTTTTATGAGTATTCAATAGATTGGTATAATTTTCCACAACAGACTAAAATGGTGTAAAATCAATTTACGAAAAAGATGACAGTTCATGGACAGCTGAGAGTAGTCAATGTCATGGACGTCCGTGTTGCCATATTAACAAAAAGTATTCGACTACAATAGGGATGCCTTTACTATTACAATCGGTACGAAACATGCTGCCATCCTAAAACAACTACCGTGAGCGACGACGGCTGAAAGTATCTTCCAAACCCGGAACCGTCCAATAGTAAATGGTCGCAGTAAAAAGATATTGTTCGATTAAGGGCCAAGTCTTTCAGTGCAAAATACAAAATCACGCTCTGTGCGATGCCACAGAATAGGTATTAGTGCTCAATGTCTAAGCGTCCTCGTCATGGAGATTCATTCTCCCCAAACATCTAACAAGAGATGAGCGGAATAAGAAGTTGCTCTACTTTTAAATTTATTTATCATACTGATATTTGTTATTGTATAATGACGGCAACAAATTGCCAACAAAGAAAATAATTTTGCTAAAAAATAAATAGGCGTGGATGCTTTTATTTTATATTTATATATAACAAATGTTAGCGTTCTAGACAAAAAAAATCATACTCATTGTGATGAAGTTATCCTCTTTTACCACATTAACACCTTATTTCATAATTAACACATACATATTTAATACACTGATTCTTAATTCAAACCCAAAACAATCGCAACAACTCGCACTTACCTAGTTTGATGCATTCCTACCTGAGCTCTCATTGCGAGCAGTGCTCATTACTTACCTGTTTTTAATATAATATATTAACCTACTTCTCTACTTAAATTATAAAAGAAAGTTAAGCTTATATGTAAAAATGTTTATTTGTCTGTAAAAACAATATAGGTATTAAGGTTAACTTCATTGTAACATCGTGTCCTAATTTTCACTGTTGCTGGTAAACTTTGATCCGGATTTGTACTATTCCTGCATCATATAACACTATCCCGTACCATCTGTGACAACGAGCAGCCCTCGGGGAACCCCAGGCATTTAGCCCTTCCTAAATCCGTGGAGAACTGACACCGTTGCAACTTTTCTAGATAAATATTTATTTTTATGAAATAGGAGGGCAAACGATCAGGTGGTTCACCTGGTGGTAAATGATCAACGTCACCCACGAACGTCTAAGATACCAGAAGTTGCGAAGATGCGTTCCCAAGGAATTCTCAAACTTTTTCATGTTTCCTTTGCTTTATAGCTCATACTATGTACCTGCGTAACTTCATGATTTTGAAATCTGTTAGAAGTTTCCTGGATTGAATAGGAATATGTGTATCTTTAGTAAGAGCTCTCAATTTGTTACAAAGATTTCGAAGTAGATGGTTTCTACATTCGATCTTTTGGACCTTGCAGTATTGATACGGATTACTATCTAATATTTTTTTGTAAGTACTACAGTCACCGTCTAAAAATAAGCCTAGCATAAATATCGCCGTGAGTTTTAAGGGAGCAATTAAATCCTTCAACAAGAGAAGTTGACTTCATACTGGAAGATCTACCAGAAAAGTTCTTGTAGCATGTGTGGTTTAATGGTGTAGCATTTTTTTTCAGCTTTTGCGCATACAATACAATATTTATTTTTCACACCAGATACAGAATTTTACCAGTATGTGTACCGATGATTGCTGCTGCACCAGATGACGCTGAGTAATTATTTCCGAAAGATCTTTTGCACCAACATCCATCAGCTATAACATCAATCATTGGTGTTCCTTCACTATCTAAGCTTCCTATTTCAACAGCATGTTTTGCTTCTTCAACGCTAGCCTTAGCCATCTCTTCTAATGCAGTTTCATGGAACCATTCATACACTTTTGTGCTTATTTGACTGTATAAACTTTTAGAAATGTCAGGTATGTCTGTATTACCTGTTAAAACATTTAAATTTGATAAACCACAACCAATACTGATAGTACCTGCAACTATGCCTTGATTAACATTACAAGTATGACAAGGATCTTCAGTGCTTATGTCAAACTCAGAGTCACAGAGTTCACACTTGAAACGTAATTTTGATATGAAGCCTTTACTTCGCTTGCCGATACATTTCAAATTTGTATATCTGCACCCGAAAGATTTTACACGGTGATCCGCAATTTCGCCTAAGATTTCCAAAAAATATTTGATTGAAACGATTCTACGGCCTTCCAGACGAAAGCGCTCATCAGCAATCGTTTTTTTTATTTCGGTTTCATTTTGTAGCTGGTCGAGTAGTTGGTCGTTGCGTTTTCTTAGTGAAATTCGGCGAAACGGAAAAGCCTCCTCAAATAAACGTTTCTGCTTGTTTTTCTTACATGGATGTGTATTTTCAGTGTCAATACCAACTTCGAATGTAGAAGACGTAGGTGTTTTTTGGTCTGACATATTTATATTAGTAACATCAGACAATGGTTGATGAGAACTAGCAGCGGAACTGGCGCTAAAATCAGAACACATATTTTATACATTCAGTCTGTTGAAATAAGTGCATTAAAAAGTAGTGTATAGAAACTAAGGGATGACCCATGCTTACATTACGGCCCTTTGTATCTTTTCAATTTTAGCTTCTAATGTAGAAGAGGTGGAAATAATTTGCCCTTCTGTCAGATTGCTATTAATATCTGACAGTCGACAAGAACCAACTGCAGGACTGCAAAAATATAATACGTTATATATATATTAACAGCTCTCAATTTGTTACAAAGATTTCGAAGTAGAGGGTTTCTACATTCGATCTTTTGGACCTTGCAGTGTTGATACGGATTACTATCTAATATTTTTTTGTAAGTACTACAGTCACCGTCTGAAATAAGCCTAGCATAAATATCGCCGTGAGTTTTAAGGGAGCAATTAAATCCTTCAACAAGTTGACTCCATACTGGAGAATTTTAGCTTCTATTGTAGAAGAGGTGGAAATAATTTGCCCTTCTGTCAGATTGCTATTAATATCTGACAGTCGACAAGAACCAACTGCAGGACTGCAAAAATATAATACGATTTTTTAAATTGCAAACGACACTTTTGAAATATTTGTATAATTATAATAGACTAAGACACGTTAAACCTTCGGTCCCGTTTGTTGTCTTAGGATGGCAGTGGTTATAAGCATGGTGGTAAGGCATTTTGCAAATGCCCGCCTAGCTAGCTACCACCCTCAAGTAGGAAGTCTGTCGCCAAGCACCAAACGTTGTGTTTCGGCAGCTGTCCTTGAGAGCCAGTAATTCTAGGTTAGCCTGAACAACATCTTCGACCACATCATTACTTACCATCAGCTGAGATAGTGGTCAAAGGCTAACCTTTCAGACATAAAAAAAAATTTTTTTTTATTAAGTAGTGCAGCTTTTGATGTGTATCAGTGCACGAACAAGGTTAGAGCGAGAGAAATGTAAGAGCGAGAGGTACGCGCAAAATTTTTCGTGGCCCAGACGTCTGAACTCTGAGACGGCTTGGCCGTCACTGAGGTTTTTACAACGGGATTCTAGTATATAAACTCATTTTTCTTAGTTTTCTTTATGAAATTATTTTTACAGCAGTTATATACTTGAAATGCTTATTTATATATTTATCCTTTAATTAAACAACAGCCATTGTAAAAAAGTAATTACTACTTAAATACGCTCCGATATTAATAAGAAGAAACAAGTTTAAAAAGCACTAAAATAAAATAAATTTGATGAAATTCCGAACTAATGTTTAAGATAACGATAGATATTTAGAAAAAAATAACCACCGCATTTTAGAGACAAAGATGATGTCCTATATCTGTGCTGAGCAGTTTTCCTGTTTTCTTTTATGTTGCTACGAAAAATGTACCCAAATCTAACCCAAAATGTGTCTGGGCACGACAGAGCCGTGTTTATCGTTTGATTTGTAAACTACAATCCTTCTTTTTGAACCTTAAAAAAATATGTAGCGATAGCTTATATGAAGCATATTTATGTGATATAAGTATTTTATTATGTTACCTAAATAAAATTGGGTTTAAAAATACAACAAAATTGCGCAAATTCGATACCCCGTGTTCTTTGCAAGACTGCAGCCTTAAGAATGACTAGACAAAACCCGTAAAAAGAGCTTCGTAGGTAGAGAGTAAAAAGTTAAATAGTAAAGGTGGCATTCATTGTCATGTACTGTTCAGCAGTGAAGCCGGCTCTGTGCAGTCCATCGTCTTCAAGCAGTGAGTGCGGTCCGAAGACTCCTTGCTCACCAACCCCCACAGCCACCGCTCTGCTGCCTTGCAAGTCCATGCCTAAAGTTAAGAAGATCATCTACGATATCACAGGTAGGAAACCACGCACAATGTTTGTCTAGAAAAATAGATATTGCTGTCTCACTCGTTTGTTGATTTCTTTACGAGCATTATTATGTCCATATATTTATCTAGAAATGGATACTTCTACGATTAAATTCTTCCTGCATAGTTAACGTACTTTAGTTTGTTGTCAAATTTACATTATAGCCATTAAGCAAACATATTCAATGATACAAATCGTTATGCAATGAACGTAATTCTGTTATGCATCACAAACTAAACTAAAATATTGCATAGGGCAAACCTGTAAAGATAGATGTGTTATGGAAATAAATAAATAAAATTGAGTAAAATAAGAGAATAACCTTTTTTATTTTCAACTTCTTATAGCTTATATACCTTAAGTCTGTGCAATTGCGATATTTTATGATTATCGTTCTTCTGATTCACCAATTTAAATTTTACCGTTAACAGAATAAAAAGTTTAACACTTAAATTTTAGTTAGTTTGTGTTGCATAGCAATACTACGACTAATATTTTAAATCTCACCGTCTCCCTTAAATGATATTAAAAGACAAAGTAAATATGAGTCAGCTCGCGATAGTGCTTGTAATCAGATTTAGAAATAAGAAAAAGTGGCGTTGATAAATTTTAAATATTGTAAAAAAAAACATGTTATCCGCTAACACAATTCAATGCCGCATATACTTGAATATTCTGTATGATCTATGCAATTATAATGGATAGGGTGGCTAAATATTATGGCAATCAGCCTGACTTCATTGACCTGAAATGAAGGTCTACGCTATTTTAACTGCCGCGCCGTACTCAGAGACGCCAAGTAACTAATGAGCGTGAAATCCTGTCGAAGTAAACTAAGGTATCAGACTGTCGCACTCTAACACGTCCATCAACTCAATTCTCAATTCACACCGAAATGGCAGATGCCGGCAGTGTTAATGCCAATCCATTTTTTACTTTACCTCTATCACTACAATGCATAGAATCGGTTGAAAGACGGTATACGTCGCGCGGCCCATCACCGTCAAGTCTTTCATCCTATACACTACATTCTACCCTTACATAATTATAAATATGGAGGAAAAGTAAAACTTTCACTGTCACTTTGGTCTTGAGCCTTAACCAGAATTAAATTGTTAATGAATAGATTCAGGCGTTACTTTGCGAAAATCAATATTTAATAATAACAAATATTTTAAGTAAACATCAAAACGAGCGAGTGAGTAGAGTCAAGACGTCTCCTGAGGATGGTCCGGTTTGGCTGCGTGGCGTTTGTGACATCACGTCGGTTTAACAGGAAAATTAGGCGGATTTGTCACTAGATATATATTCTTTAACTTGAGCACTCATTAAGCGGACAATATTGTCCTCGGCGCCATTTTCCGCAAACTCATTATGCGGACATATTTGTCCTGTAATGGCTACCGTGCTCCCGTACTTTAGTTTTTTTCGTATTAAAGCTTTTCCGCAGGTTTTTCGTCGTTATAATGTTTAAGACAAATTGAGTCTAATATATTTTTATGCTATAAATGTAAGAGACACTTCATGGATCGAACCATGGAACAAGTATTTTCGTGTCGAAAAGTGACTTTTTTTTTTCTTTGTTTATTTTAGTTTAGGCAGGGCTATTCATGCAAAGATTATTCAATACCCATAGAATGCACAAGATAAAAGGTAGTATTTCTGCAAAGAGTATGTCAGGGTCTAAATCATAAGCAAAGAAAAATGATGATATAATCTTTGGTTACAGTTGTAACCAAGATGCTTCAACGGTAGCGTGTTTGGCGGGAACTAGACTTCTCAAGGGTAATTAACGCAGTTTTATATACAAAACCACATTACATGCAACATAAAGAAATAAAACGTAGTTTTAAGTGTGTGTTACTTCTTATTTCAAGAAAAACGGCATAGTATATCCGAAGTAATTAAAGTTTTCCCTAAAAATCGTTTTTTTGCGTGTTTTTGGCCGTTATTTAAATGTCAATTTGTGTTGAGTAAGAGGTGTCAAGGGGTTAAGTGTTTTTAATAAAACACTATGACTACAATATTAATTTGACGTTTTCTTAAAATATTTGTCATAATTTATATGTTCATTTTTTAGTGGTTTTGACAGTATTTAAGCAACTAACATTTAAATATTTTGTCTCTGAGTTAGAGAGTAGTGAGAGATATAATGTTGTTACTTAGAAAACGATGATTTCGACCGAGAGATGATACCGACTTACGAGGAAGTGGCCCGACTGTACCCGCGGCCGGGACTCGTGCGGCCAATAGTGTTGGTGGGCGCGCCCGGCGTCGGCCGCAACGAACTACGTAGGAGGCTCGTCGCCACCGACCCGGAGAAATTCCTCACACCTGTACCTTGTGAGTATATCCAATCCTAAGCCAATCCCAATGGCAGGCTTCTCGGTACATTTCAGTGAGTTCATGCATTTCAGTGTTTTTTTTTAATTGCTGATTGGTAAGCTTTTGACCACACTCTCACCTGATGGTAAGTGATAAAGTCGTCGAAGGTGTTGACAGGTATAATCTAGAATTACTGACTCTCAAGGACAGTTGCCGGAACACACCGTGCTTGGCTATAGATTTTCTACTTGAGGGTGGTTGCTAGCCCTTCGGGCATTCGGAAAATGCTCTTCCACCATGCGGTGAAGCTCAAGCCCGCGGTGGGATTCGAACCAACGACCTGCTGCGCGGCAGTCCATAGCCAATGCCACTGAGCCATCACTGCTTTGAATATGGCAGTTCTAGTGAAGGCGCTGTTGCCAACCTTCTGGTATTCACCCTTCATCGACTCCAACAGGAAGATAAGAGGAGGTGCAATTCTAACCCGGCACGCCACGGAACCTATCACGATCTTTATGAACATACTTGTAGATATCATCCAAAGTTAAATGCAAAATAAATCAAACAGTATGGGGCACTTACCCATCCTATTTTTTAAATTTTTGGCAATGCGTAATAATTGTCTCATAAATTTTTGGTAATGCAGTTAATGCAGGCATTCTACTTTAATTATCGATTAGTTAATTTTTTGCTTTTGGGGATTCTATGCTAATCATGCTTTCGATACTAATATAACTTTTTTCTCAGTGCTTGTAAAGGGATGCAGTAAACCCTACATCTAACGCACAACGTTTCAGTATACACTGTATTTTTTTTTATGCCTGATAGTTTAGCCTTTGACTATTATCTCACCGATGGTAAGTGATGATGTGGTCGAAGATGTTGTTCAGGCTAACCTAATCCGGTTTAATAAAAATAATAAAGAAATGAAACTAAAATGGCGCCGACAGTCATTACCTCTCTAAAGGTAATGATTATTGGTGACATTTTAGATTCATTTATTTATTAAACCGCGTTCTACTTGTTTTCAGGTTATTTGTTTGTTTTGATTATTAAAGCAAAGGATTCGTAAGCACGCTGTCAACGCTGAATTGCGCTTGTCTATTGACGTAAGCACTGTTGGTATACCGTATCAGCCGGATTGTCCACTGCTGAACACGTTAAGCGTTGGTTTACCGTAATCTCCACGCTTGGCAAGCGTCATGGGGGATCGGTTTAAGATATCAGTTCCTGAGAAGGCGCTGCTGCCCACATTCCGGTATTTTACCTTTAGTCACCTCTTACGATATCCTCAGGTAGCAATGGGGGTAACATTCTAGCCCGGCACCCTATGAGGCCGTTATTTGGTTTAGTTAGTTTCTATCATAAGCATCGAAAGCGTGAGTCGGACCGCTAAGCTAAGGTAACTTTACCATTATTCGTATAAATATTATCGTTACCTTGTGTTGTTGTAGTCACGTCTCGCGCTCAGAAGTCGAGTGAGCAGAACGGGAAAGAGTACACGTTCGTGTCTCGCGAGAAGATGGAGCAAGACATCTCCGAGGGCAAGTTCATAGAACACGGCGAGTACAAGGGCAACCTGTACGGAACCTCTGCAGAGAGCGTCGAGTTCATCATCAATTCCGGTAAGTCTTAGCACCCGTACGGCATCATCGATTCTCAAGGTGAATTAGAGTCTCCCAAAGCCAAATTTTCAACATCTTTTTTTAAAACGAGGGAATTTTTACACATATGAATATAGTAGTTTATGCAACTGTCATATAATAGAGGGTATTAAATCATGAGTGTAGTTTACACGAGTGTTTTAATACCTAATTATGTGACAGTTGCATACACTACTCATGGCAATAAGCTACATTAAATAAAATGCAATATAAAAACCAGCGCGTTGCGCGCGCATCGCGCTCTTCACAGATAATGTATACTTAAATTAATTGAAACCTCCTTGGTCGGGACACATTGTACTTTGATAATTAAATAAAGTTTTTATTTTCTCAAAGAAATATGTAAATAAAATATGCCAATAAAAGTCTGTATTTCATTTCATAAATTATAATATTACCGAATGAGATTATATAAAAATACATAATATTCTAGGATATGACGAATACTATGCCTGATCCGAAGACACGATTCCATATATTTCTCTTGATATAGAAAAATCATGAATACAGCTAAAAAAATCCCTTAGTCAAATTTTGTGTCCAAAAATTAAATTGAATCTATACAAATTTTATTTCTAATTATCATGTAGTAACAATTAAAGTACATAAAAGCATTTTTTTGCCCTCATAAAATTCACTATTATATGAATATCTTTTTTAAAATATTGCGTAGTTTTGTTTCGCTCGCTCGCATGTGAAACGACGTCTCTCCGTCCTATGGCTAATGTCTGGCGACTTTTTAACCCACTTTGTGTAAATGCGCGCGGATACAAGTTCAAATAAACTACGAGTACTTATATTATATTGTTTTTTAGATTATTTTTTATGTATCATTAAAGGATTATTCAGAACCAATTAACATCAAAATCACCATTTCACTAACATCAACGTTTCAGGCAAATAGCATAGATCGTGGTCACAAGTAGACTGAAGGATGGGTGTCTACATCTTAAAGAGCGGAGGAAGCATTATGAATTTATAGACCCGTTAAATAATTATATTTAACTAAAAAACAAACATGAGTTAAGTTCGCGAAATTTTAAAAAACAGTGTTTACCCGACATACAAGCAAGGGTTATGTTTTTCTCGCGTATCTTGTATTTAGGTATGTTAGTTTGTTTATTACTTCGTATCTTCCAAAAAGGATGAAGTTCGACATATAAGGTATCGTTATGTTCGTCTTACATATAACTTAAATCTTCGAAATCTTTTTTAGTTCAAATTTAAATTAATTAGTTTTTAACATTCCTGATATACCAATTAGTTACCTATAGGGTGAGTTTAGTGTTGATGGCATGGCACTGTGCATAGGTATCTTATACTTCAACTTAGACTTGAAGAATGGGAGACAAACGCTATATATTTAAGGTACGTAAATGCTGACTTATTGGTGGCCATAGGACGTGGGGGCGATAAGGCGTCGATGAAGTTTATTTATTTTACTCTTATAAGTATTTAACTATAATAAGTATTTAAATGTAAAAAGAACGTTTATTTTACTCTTATAAGTAAACGTGACACACACATAGTAATTAAACAACTTGAAACGGTTTAAATCGTGTATATTTATCATTATTTAGACCCGTGACCACGATCACTGCAGAGTTGTTGAAACGTCGGGACAAAAATAATGAAATATATACGCGATTTAAACCATTTAAAGTTGTTTAATTATACTATGTGTAACAATCGTTAAAACCTAAGACAACATTGTGACACACACATATTAGCTTGTAATTTTGAGTGTGATTAAAAGAACAGAGAATCCCTTCTCTGAGGTAGAAGAAACTAAGTTAGTATTAAAAGAAAAGAAACTATATTGTATCACTTGCGTACGCCATGTTAGTTAATCTTGCTGTAATTGTTTTGAAGGTCGTGTGTGCGTGATCAGTCCTCATTGGCAAGCGCTGAAGATGCTCCGCACGCCTCGGCTACGCCCGTACATAGTGTTCGTGAAGCCGCCGCCGCTGGAGCGACTCGTCGAGACAAGAACTGCTGCCAACGCGCGCTCCACCTTCGACAAGGAATCTTCCAGGGCTTTTACGGTTAGTTCACCACACTCAACTTGAAATTATATAAAATAAACTCTATTTTGTACCCACTTCCCTAAAAAGCAGGCAGTCGAAGTTGGAGCATGCTTGCTTGAGAGGTTGCCTAAAACCAGGTTTCAAGTATAGGATAGTATTAGAATTGTTCACTCTAGAACTATTCTATACTCTACTACTACTCACTCAAGCCCCCCAGGTTATAATTTAGAAGGAAACGATGACGCTGGCTTACTATTCCACATATTTTTGTATTCATATCAACGGCCATAAAGTGTCTACCGTTGAACAAAGCCTCCCTCATTAGAGAGGAGGGGTGTCATTTTTTCTACGCTGGGCAGGCGTCTTGGGGATCGCAATGCAGTGTAATGTGTCAGATCTTCAGAAGACGCTTCTGCCCCCCTTCTAGTATTTTCCCTTGGCCGTCCGGCACTTTCGACTCCAACAAGAACGTGGTGCAATAGTCGGCACCGCAAGCACGGGCCATTGTGCTTCAAAATAAATATTCGATTAGTTGCTGTAAAATAGTTTTTACTGATTTATTTTTATGTTATCGTGATATCCAACTGCGCAAAAAGAGGTTAATGTTTTTGCGCGATAACCGACATACGCGCGGGCGGAGCTGCGCCCGGAAAGCTAGTGACTCTATAAAGCGTCCTCTACACGTAGACCGATACGTCTGCAGATGTCATCGGCGGACGCGTCCGCCGACGTGTAGACGGGGTGATTTGCTCGTCTGTGGTAGGTATTTAACGTTGGCAGGTGCGTCCGCCACTAATCCGTTTGTTGTCGGTTTTTGTGACACGGATCAAAGGGTTTCAGCGCGGGCGCTCGGTGTCTATCCACACGTCTGACGACGATTCACTGTTCATTGGGAAGCGATTGAGAGTGCACGCGTGCTTCTTGCAGTTTTATTTATTTATTTAGGTACCTACTTACTCGTTAAAATTACTAACATGACCACCGACAAAACATTCAAATTCCTGGAGGTATATCAAACAGAACACTGCCTATGGAATCCTAAATATAACTAGCACAGGAACAAAAATTTAAGTATACAATTAAATCATTTTATGTAACTAGCTACCAATATAAATCAATAAGTTCAGCTGTGGCTACTACTATCAATAGGATACTATTTAATAAAACAATTTGGACATTGTACTTTTATTTTAGTTTGAATTAAACCCCTATACCTAACACACGATCAATGTTATATTATTAAACAGGTAAGGGTAGGTAGGTATTTTGATCGTTCAACGCGACATAAGGCTACTGATATAGCCACATTATAAGTATTTATTGTTTCAGATTAGACATTCGTGGGCATTTCAGTATTTTTTCTGTTTCTATGTATAGTCGGCATCCACCACCTTCTCCATTTTTTTTAATAACTACTGTGATGTACTCTCAAATACCTAGTACTTAAAAGTACTAAATCAATAAATAACTGCGGCAGCTACGGTCTCAATATCCATTTTGCGTACGTATGTGTTGCGTCTGTCGAGAACCAACACAGACTGATCAATCTACACACGTGTGGCTGACTCGTGGAGATCCATCTGCGGATGCATCTTCCAACATCTGCGGACGCATCTGCCTACGTGTAGAGGAGGCTTAAGATTCTGTGCTCTTCTACGAATACCGTATTGTGAAAGTTTACAAATCAGAGTGCGGTGCTCTACACAGTCAACAGTGTTACTCTCTGAAGCTTGAGAAAGCTTCTTCCGATATACACTTTTGTAGTTTGATCCATTCGAATGTAATAGAATTAATAATACATTAGTGTGCGTTCTACTCACGCCACACGTCCTTCTTAGCGTGATCCTCTCACACCACATGCACCTGCGTTATCCAACATTACGACAGATATTACGTTGATTTTTCTTATAAAACTTCAATATACTGTAACCATGGCCTAGTAGCGAAAAAGTCTAAACTCAGAAATGAACATTTGGAACACTTGGGATATTTTTAATTCGGAGTCAGCGCAGCTATTGCCGCTCTAGCACGTGATGCACTCACAAATAAAAACGCAAAACTGTAACTGCAATATGTTATGTTATAAATCTATACCAGCAGGGCTATCACGTATCTTCTGTAGCAATGAACTGTTGATTGCAACAATAAATCTTTCAGTTTTGACAGATTTTGTAAGACAGATAGGTAACAGACCTTCATACGTCCGAACGTTAGTCGCCGATCGTTTTTTTATTTTATACCTGAGACGATAACTGGTATATACATTGATCGAATTAAAAATTTCGTACTATCCATTCTACTAAAGAGTTTGTAAAAATATAGATATATACAGGTTGTACTCCCATGTTCTAACATGTATTTCCCATGTATTTCCTTTTATTTCATATTATTATTATTCTTAAATCTAAATAAAACAAATCAAGGCAAAATTCTTACCTGTTACGTGTGAGCAGAAATTTTAATGAGATAGACAAGAGAGTTGGCCTAGACTGTACAAGCAATGTATCGGCTAGGCGGTTGTTGAGCAGAGAGTTCTTCGACAAAATGTTTGAATTTTATTATAAGCAGCAGTCTAAACATTAAGACTAAGTTGTAACCTAGTGTTCATTATTTGAATGTCATTTATAAGATCCGTGAGGACCTATAATTGGTTATCTGTTGTTATTAGTTATATATTTGTTATACTTACTGTTGGTCTTCCTAAGAAATAAATAAAACTTAAGTTTATATTGGCATAGATTTTAAAATATAAGTAGTAATTTCTTATTATTATTATTTTTAGTATGCGGAGACAGGAAAAACTATATTTTTTCCCGCTCATGACTTAAATTATGCCTCTCGTACTTTTCAATTTTTTTAAGTTATCCGCAGAGCATGCGTTATTGCAAAACATAAAAATACTAAAAATATCATAGTCGCTTTATTACATTTGGGTTTATTTTACAGGATATATCAAGCGTATACCCATTGGCCATTACACACTAAAATTGAAGCGGTGTGTAGGAAGATATATTTTGGGCTAATTTGTTGTTAGGGGAGGAAGAAGAAATTACTACTTGTATTTTAAAATAAATGCCAATATTAACTTAAATTTTGATCTTTTTAGATTTCAAAAATAAAATTATATTTTAGAATAATAATATTATGAAATCAAAGGAAATACTGACCATTGGAGTACAACCTGTATATATTCTATGTTATTACAACTCTTTTGTAGAATGGGATTACGAAATTTTATTTCGATCAATGTATATGCCAGTTATCGTCTCAGGTATAAAAGAAAAAAACGGTCGGCGACTAACGTTTGGACACAAGAAGGTCTGTTACTTATCTGTTTTTTTCATTGATACAAGATCTGCAGGGCTATCATGTATCTTCTGTAGCAATGAACTGTTGATTGCAACAATATAACTGTCAGTTTTGACAGATTTTGTAAGACAGATAGATAACAGACCTTCATGCGCCCAAACGTTAGTCACCGACTGTTTTTTTCTTTTATACCTGAGACGATAACTGACATATACTTTGATCGAATAAAAAATTTCGTACTGACAATTCTACTAAAGAGTTTGTAATAATATAGTATATATACAGGTAGTACTCCCATGATCAGTATTTCCTTTTATTGCATATTATTATTATTCTAAAATCTAAATAAAACAAATAAAGGCAAAATTCTTACCTGTTACGTGTGAGCAGAAATTTTAATGAGATAGACAAGAGAGTTGGCCTTGACTTATTTGGTACAAGCAATTGCATCGGCTAGGTGGTTGTTGAGCAGAGAGTTCTCCGACTAACAGTTTGAATATAATTATAAGCATAATGTTTATACTAAGTTGTATCCTAGTGTTCATTATTTGAATGTCATTTATAAGATCCGTGAGGACCTATAATTGGTTATCTGTTGTTATTAGTTATATATAAGATATTTGTTATACTTACTGTTGGTCTTCCTAAGAAATAAATAAAACTTAAGTTTATATTGGCATAGATTTTAAAATATAAGTAGTAATTTCTTATTATTATTATTTTTAGTATGCGGAGACAGGAAAAACTATATTTTTTCCCGCTCATGACTTAAATTATGCCTCTCGTACTTTTTAATTTTTTTAAGTTATCCGCAGAGCATGCGTTATTGCAAAACATAAAAATACTAAAAATATCATAGTCGCTTTATTACATTTGGGTTTATTTTACAGGATATATCAAGCGTATACCCATTGGCCATTACACACTAAAATTGAAGCGGTGTGTAGGAAGATATATTTTGGGCTAATTTGTTGTTAGGGGAGGAAGAAGAAATTACTACTTGTATTTTAAAATAAATGCCAATATTAACTTAAATTTTGATCTTTTTAGATTTCAAAAATAAAATTATATTTTAGAATAATAATATTATGAAATCAAAGGAAATACTGACCATTGGAGTACAACCTGTATATATAATATGTTATTACAAACTCTTTAGTAGAATGGATTTAACGAAATTTTAATTCGATCAATGTATATGCCAGTTATCGTCTCGGGTATAAAAGAAAAAAACGGTCGGTGACAAACGTTTGGGCACAAGAAGGTCTGTTACCTATCTGTCCTTTTCATTGATACAAAATCTGTCAAAACTGTCATTTTTGATTGTTGCAATCAGCATTTCATTGCTACAGAAGATACGTGATCGCCCCGCTGATGGCTTTCAAACTAAATATCACTGCTCTTTCATATCTGTCTCTATATATGTAATACTAGCTTTCCGGGCGCGGCTCCGCCCGCGCGTATGTCGGTTATCGCGCAAAAACATTAACCTCTTTTTGCGCAGTTGGATATAAACTATCCTATGTTTTTTCCCGGGTCTCAAACTATTTCCATACCAAATTTCATTAAAATCGGTGCTGTAGTTTTGGCGTGAAAGCGTAACAGACAGACAGACAGAGTTACTTTCGCATTTATAATACTAGTACTGATTTACAATTCTCGTGTCACAGTGTTTGTAACAAAACTCCTGCGAAACGTCTTGACCGATTCCTATGAAATGTTGTGTGTATATTCAGTAGGTCTGAGAATAGGACATAAACTTTTGTTTAAATACGTATTGTAATTGTAAGCTAGTGAAGATATATGTTTCTGCTGGCGTTGGCACCATCAAATGCTTTTTTTGAATTCTAGACTTTAATTTGGTTTCAACTGCAATTTTCAGGAAGAAGAATTCCATGATATCATCCGTTCGTCGAACCGGATTAACTTCCTCTACGGTTACATGTTCGACGAGGAAATCGTTAACGACGATCTAGCCAGTGCACTCTCGCAACTCCTCAAGGCAGCGTGGCGAGTGCAATCTGAACCACTGTGGGTACCTGCATCTTGGGTACAATAAATAATCCTGAAATTATAAGAATTTGAACGTGGGCGCAAATACTCAACTAGGTGAGTTTTAAAATCTATCTCAGCTTAGGGCGTTTCAAAGACTGTTTTTCAATTCCATGGGACTTCTTATTTACCTACTGTTTAAACCACAATTTGTGTATCTGGACAACCAACAATTATTTCCCAAACTAAGAAAATTTCGAAAATTATTTCGTTTCTGAAAGCCAATTTGATTAATATGTGTAGGTATATTATAATATATAACTGTGTATTTGCGCCGACGTTCTATAAAGCAGCGTTCCCACGTGCAAGAAAACTTCTGTGAGGGGAGTCCGACAATGAGTCGGACAATACTTTCCAAATGGACTACAAGGGAGAGCAATAGTAGTACTGGTAATAAAGAAATATAATTAATAAAATACATTTTCTTGTAGGTGGAAACGCTCCTTTCACGAGACCACTTGTTAAAATATTCCACCAAGCGTCCACATGGCGCAACATTAAATCATTAACTAAATCACAATTTAGACATAAATTTGTCAAGAAAAATAAAACGTTTGCCCTGAAATGTCTTCATTTATAATATACGCTACTATTAGGTAAATTAGTTGAAGTCTTGGTCTCGTGTAGAATTAATAAGTTGTAGGACACTAGACAATTTTATTACGCTTATACGTGTTTAAGTGACGAACAATATAAATAACAAAAAATAGAACTTCACAGTTTACTTGTGTTCGTTTAGGGTTTATATTACTCAATTATGTGACTAGAAATTAGAAAGGCATTGTGTAGTAAAAACCATTTACCCTTCCCTTAGCAATTTGTTGTATCAAATTGCAGATCAAAACACCACCTTTATTACGTCTCCACTATTTTTACTCTTGACTACCCCTCGTTACTGCTGCATGATTCCTGTTTAGAATAAATGTGTTCGCCTCATATAAACTACTTTATGCTGCCTACCTTTTATACTAAATTTGATATGTAAATTATGATCCCTAAATAACTTGATATAAAACAATGTAAACCCTACTTCAACATGAGTAAACTGTTTTAGCAGTCGTCCAATTGACATGTACTCTATGGATGTTTTATCCTGATCGGCCCGGAAATGGCGCAAAATCTGCTGCAGTGCTAGTGTTCTAAGAAACAAACGCAGAAAAATATGCACATGTAAGCTAAAGATAGCGTGTCAGCTGCAGACAGAGGTCCAGATATTCTTATGTACAGTCCTATCAAGATGTATCATCCATACTGTACGCTTATTAAACCAGATCTCGCTTCTAGTCAAATGCGAAGATGAAATTGCACCAATATTGAGATTATCATATATATCTGCTTTTCTTGTTTCCCATATTAGAAAATTAGGTATACTTTAATGGTTGACCCAATGTTTCCTTTGTCTGTAAATTTTTTTTTACATATAATTGGTGCTGTTTCATTCTTCATTTAAATAGTGTTGTTCAGCATTTATGTCATTAATCTGGTGAATATTTTGATCTCTAGTTCTTATGAAATCTTAAAAAGATTAGCTTAAATGTTATGATCTCGTATGTATATAAGATATTTGTACACAATAATTATTGTATTTTACCCCGTTGGAGATTATACTTACTAAAAATGTATAGTAAATGTGAACGGCAAAGAGCTTACTACCCTTAAACGGAAGAAAATTTAACGGACCAAGGGTTACTGACTTATATAGGGGGCTCTGCCACTTTCCCCTACAAGATCAATGTATGGCCGGATCTCATTAGTACCAGGAAAGTTTATTATTAGTTAAATGCACGGTAACGGGACACCTATCCGGTATTGGTAGAAATTCCTTAACTTATATGTTATAACGTTGGGTCCCGACATTTGCCATAAAAGCAATATTTATTTGTTGTAATCAATATGAAGCTCAGTTAAAAATAACACTTAATTAGTTGTTAAAACCTAGATGTGCTTTTACATGAACGCTTTTTCTGTAGATAATAATATCCATCATATTCAGTGAAAGCCTTTTTGAAGGCTATGATTTAAAAGAGCAATTTTGCTATCGTCTAATCTTATTAGTTTTCTAATGGTTATTCTCTCGTTTTATTAGATAGTTAAACAATAGTCTTAGAAAGCTGGAGGAGTTCTAATTGTGCGCAATCGACACTTGAGTGGTATATAGCTGTTATTTTTGTTTCATATTCAGTAAAAAAGGAGGCCTTTGGAAATATTTTGACACGTAACAATAGTGTGACCGGCAAAATAAACAACAATAGAGTCTATCGTTTGATAAAAAATTAAACATTGAGTCCATCATGTAAGTGTAAGTACGTTGCCAGAATCCTCTTTGTCCATTATTTTATCCTGGCCTTGCCAAAGAGTACTGTCATCAAAATATACAGTGTCCATATGCCCACTATTTAGTGATCAAAGCTTCGTCCCGAAAGCCTTTCTTGTCCTAGTTATAGTTTTTACCGTCTTTTCTGTTTAGAACTGTTTCTTCAATGTGCTTCAGTATTTAAATTTACTAAAAGTATTAATAATTTTCTACATGCTGCGGATTGCTAAGATCGTTTGGATATTTCTTATCAGTAAGAGAACTCCAATGTTGTTACGTGTTTTGCTTCTTAATATTCTTTGGTTCATCCATTGGGTCAAGAACATCTTAGATTTTTTCATATAAACATACACTTTACAGCCCCATCTCTGGTTAGTTTGGAGCCTTTCGGAAGCAAAAACATTCCTTATAGTGGTACCCTACTTGGATAAGATGCGCTCTGCTCGAAGGGATACTTGTTTTGAATAAATCTGTCGAAAATATATTTTTTATGCCGGTCATGTTCTTGTTAAGCATCGTTTGAGCGAATAAACCTTTACGCATTTCTTAGTATTAGCTTTAGTTGCAATTTTCTTCACATATTACAGTTAAATTAGTATATTGGAGTCCACGCAATGGTGGCGTAAATACGAGGTCGCCCTAGACCACGAGAGTGTCCCAAAAAATAATATCAACATGTCGCACAACCTTTCTTTGTATTTAACTCTAGTCGTGGATTGTGTTAAAATACGTAGGAATACTTTTATATTTATTATTGATATTAATTTAATTAAGGGGGGAAGACCATTTTACATTCCATTAAAGGTAACATTAAGCATAAGGCCTGATAATAATGAAAATATAGGCGAAGGTGGACAATATACACAGCACGCCATTTCTGTTTGTGCATATTTTATAATACATACATAATAAATATACAATAATATAAAGGTTATAATTGTATATGTGCCTGTTTATCAAATATGTAAATTTTTTGGTCGTATTTATTGTATAGATGTGTTGGATGCGTAGGTATATGTTATGTTACCATTCCAAGGGTACTTCGAAGCGTTATTTACCAGTGCGGTGCCTGTTTGACGTGTTCTGTTTACCCAGTGTTGTATAGTTCGATTTACAAACTATGTAGTATGTAAGTTGTAGTTCAATGTGGTGCCTATATACCAGAACATTTACTCGTAAAAAAGACGGCGGGCAATAACGAACTACGATATGTTTAGTATGGCTTTTGATCAGACTTGGTACAGCTATTGTAATAATTATTAGAGTGAAACGTGGGTCAATGTTCAAGTCTATAGGCACTCTAAAGGTACACTTTGTAATCTAGCAGAGACGCGAACGGCATGTGCAGCGCGGCACGTGTTACCTGCCGCAAGTTTTCTATATGATGTACTGCGCACCACACTATTTAAAGCGCGGCTCCATCGTCGCCAGTTTTCAAAGTGTACCACCTTAAGGAGTTTTTAAAAGGAAGGAGTGTTTTATCCATATATCTAATTACTGTTGTTGTCATTGAGATTTTAATTGAATTTGAATTATATATATAAAAAAGCATTTTAAAATAAGCTGCATGTGTATAATAGGGTAGTTGACAATTTTCCAATTTATTTTTATGTCTAATTATAAGACATCAATGTCAAAAAATTAAAGTACATGTAGTACTTATTATTATTAAATTATAACAACGCAATCATAAAACAAAAATTTTATTTAAACTTCTTTACATGAAAGATATTAAATAAAATCATTGTTGAAATCACAGACAAGTTAGAAATATTACATGACTATGTTTTCATAGCGATTTGCTTACAATTGTCACATACAAAGTCTGCGTATGATGCCTTTTCCAGTTCTAGTACCGTTTTGAAACAGTCAACTTTCCTATTGTATAAAAGGAATTTACGGTTTATCCATGTCGGAAGTTGAAGAGTCAAGTCATAGTCGAATAAATCGCATATTGTTAAAGACTACGGTACATATGTATCCACTCACTAAGGCGAGCATTTCGTAGTAATTAATTGATATGACGCATTTGTACGTGTAGAGTACGTGTTAGTGTGGGTAATATAGTAAAACAATATAATATGATCGCTAGGGCAAGCAATAGTAGTTGCAACTAGACTCAAAGAATAGGAAAGGGCGCACCTTCGTGAGTGGAAAGGTCTGTAATATATTTTAAACTATAATAACAAATACTTTTAAAAGTATCCTAAAAAATATTAAATAATATTTAAATAAAACACTTAAAAAAGCATAAAATTATATATCTAGTGACAATTCCGCCAATTAGGCGAATATTATTTAATATTTTTAGGATACTTTTAAAAGTATTTGTTATTATTAAATATGGGTTTCCGCAAAGTAACGCCTGAATCTATCCATTATATTTTAAACGAATTAATGACTATCCGACATGTGTTAAACGCTACATACTTAAACATGTACCGATAATAAAAATTCCATTTCTATATAAATAAAATAAATAATATTAGAATTTTAATAGCGTTTAAATAGACTTAGCTATATATTCGGTGTTAATTGTACTTTAATCATGTTGTGCCGATTTTTCAATAAGAATGTTTCTGAATCATTTAAATGTACAATAATTGTTACGCAATATTAACTACAAGCCTTAGTTTCAACATCTCTGTATTAGAGGAGGGGCAATAACTCGATGTACGGTTTATCCTGCAGTGCGAATCTGCTGTTAATGAAGATTATTATCTTAGTTGAAGGTGGTACGCAAGCGATACGCAAAAATGTGCAATTCCACTTGTTTTGTGTTCGTTTTTGGTTGCTATCCGAACTAAAGTGGCATTTCGCTGCATTAAGTTTATGAATCACTTTGCTGGTCCTTGACCGGCACTTCTTTGTACGACCATTTTTCATGTAGCCTCACATTTTAGCGCATGCATTGCATTTAATTTCTGTTTTGATCTTATACCGGCTTCGCGATTCTATCATCGTACCTCGCGTCACCGTTTGAAAGCTCATCCACACATAATCGAGTCCTGGAAGTCTCACACAGCTCGATTTATGCGTTCCTTCTTACCGCATACTTGCAAAATGTGGAATTATCTTCCAGCTAGCGTTTTCCCGCAGAGCTACAATGTGGATTCCATAAAAAGGTTGTTAAAAGAGTCTTACAGGGTCGGCAACGCATTGGTAACGCCCCTGGTGTTGCAAATGTCCATAGGCGACGGTAACCGCTTATCATTCTGGGCCGTCTGCTTGATTGCCTCTCGATCACATAAAAAAAAAAAAGTTTTATCGATTCGAGATTTTATGGGGAGTTGAACTGAGGCTTGTCGTTATCAATCAATACAAATTAATACTTGTTGTGCCTCGATACTGTAATACCGACTCGATATTCTAAATACATGTTGTTAGCTACAAGAGAACCTATAAAAAAAAGCTTCGGTCATAGTACAATAAAGTGTTTAACACTAGATAGATAACTAGGATCAAATGACCGTATTTGAAACAACAATGCTGAATAGTTATGATACTTTATAATAACAAATATATTTTTTAAATGTTTGTTATATGTACTTATATCTGTTATTATTATATATGGGTTTTCATAAAATAACGCCTGTATTTAATAATTAATTATGATACTATTTATTTATATGAATTGATGTTTCGTGAATGTATAAAATAGTATCTATTTCATAACACAAATGTCGTATACTCTCAGAATGTTAATGAATATGTATATAACTTCATATAGTTACGTACTTAAAAATGGCTGTGGGTCATGACGAACATACCCTCACACATACCTCCGGGACATTGTATAATAAACTTGCCTACATACCGTACCGTGATAAGTTGGTATTTCTCTTTTCGCTTTTGTAACCAAACATACGTAAAATGAAACAGCCAACTAAAATGTTCCAACTGGATTTCGTTGCTAAGAAAGCAGCAAGATATTTCAAGTTCGCACTTTGCTTTGTAGAATATATATATAGCTCGCAAATGTGAATTCAGGTAAATTTTGTTCACAATTATCGCCAACTCAGATCAAAATAATACTACGATGGCGCCATGCATTACGAATAAATCGTTGTATCATCACGTTAGGTTTTTTCTAATATTGACCGAGGTGTACATTCCTTTTGGAATATGCTGACAGGTGACGCCACTTTAGTTTCAAATAAAGAAATGGTCATCATATAAACTAGTCATAAAAATATTTATGTTATTGTTTTGTGATCATAACGTTTTGATTGCCAACTTCGTAGCATAATAATTATTATAATAAGTTGTTAGATTGAATGGCTTCGGAAAAGCCACTTATATAAAGCGTATGTTGGTTACTTGGAAGTCGATAGCGTAGGAAAGAATGCAATTAGATAATATTATGTAATTCCCCCAAAAGTCTGAATTGAATGGGATGCGCGTAACGAGTTGAATATTATACAAATACGAGTTGTGGTTTACAGGACAGTTCCGGTTGTCTGGATTCAATAAACAGTAATAATGTTGGTATTTACAGTTTTAATCGAGAAATATTTTCTCTTTCATAATCGCTTTAGATATTAAGAGTAGAGTGCACGTCAGCAATTAGTATTTAAAAAAATACGAAAATACGTTTGTATAGGAAGCGCCACGAGCACTCTAGCCTTAATAAAATGTTTGTCAAACGTCATTAGTACAAAAGATTATAATTATTATTACCAACGGGATATTTACCGTGTTTTTGATAAATTTTGAGCTCCCGATATTTCGGCACTGTTGCAAGCGCCATGATCACGAGTAAACTGAAGTCTATGCGAGTGGATGGTAGGCACTAAGAGCAGACGAACCGGTCTACCCTCTTTCTAGTACGTTTTTTCGGCAAGGCGATACTAGTATTGTCATTTTCACTTCAGTTTACTCGTGATCATGGCGCTTGCAACAGTGGCGAAATATCGGGAGCTCAAAATTAATCAAAAACACGGTAAATATCCCGTAGGTAATAATAAGTACAAAAGAGTTTCACATTGCGCAGCACTAAAGACGATTGATAAACCTACCATAAAGTTAATTCGCGATTATAAATTAGAAAAAAAGTACTCGGTTTAAACTTGTACCCTGTAAAGTTTTACTTACCTGCGGGTGACTTGCTATGACTTACTATTAGCTGATTCGCTTATGATTATCCCCGCATGGGCTACATTATAGAAGTGACCTGCTATACATATAAACTTTACGCTCTATTTGACTCAGTTAATTCTTGCCCGCCAAGATCCTTTCGTAGCTGAAGTCTACCTACCCTCCACAACTACTGCCAAATTTCTGCTTCTTGGGTCAAGTAGTTTACTCAGTGCGTGAGTGAGCGGCCTGTCGCTACTATGTAGATAGATTGAGCTCGAGGAAATATCGCTAATTGCAGATGTTCCTTCACAGGCGAATAGTAAAATTTATCAAACTATTTTACAGAGTATATAGTAGTAATATACGCCTTCAGAAAGAACCCAGTGTTTAAGTGTTTAAAAAAAAACATTGGCATACATTTATCCAAATAGTTAAACATAACTAGTGGGAACAGATATAAAAAAAAGAATATTTATGTTTGTTGATCAGATATTGATTTAATTCGAACATCGAAACCTTATCTGTACTGCTTGTATCCGTCGAAAATGCGTGTGCAAGAGCACTAAGTAATGGTAATGACAACAATATCGCGTGTCAACATATGTTATGCAAATTTTGCGTGCTTCTAAAGCATATTTCTATAGCATAGTTGTTAGTAGGCTATTATGTATATTACCTATTCATATATCTAGCAGAATTCAATGCAGTGTTCTATTTTAATATATTTAAGATATCTGAAGGGACGTTTAAATGCTAGGAATAAATATGTAATGCAAGTGCAAGGCCGTACGGATCGCGTTCGGTTCTTTTTGGGCTCCACTTACATTTCATTACATATTTATTTATCGTAGTTGAAATGTAATAAGTAGGTACTTATTGATCCACCTCATGGGCATGTTATAATTTTTTTGTCCCAGGATGATCAGTTGCCTACTTTTAGGTAGATACATTATGTTATGTGGGTAATCTGATGGAAACCCGTGTCTAATAACATTATATTTGATTTTTTCATATTCGATCTTTTTGAGGCGAGTGAGAGGTTTTTATTCGATCATGGGTTAAATCAGAGGTTACAAGGTAACATTTTAAACGTGTATCGCACTCGAATAGACATGTAAATTGAGCCCGGTATTTAGCTTTTTAGCCATATTTAGATGATACGTTTAGATAATAATGTGACCATCGTATTACCCACCGACCACGATTACCCAGTTATCTCATACTTAAGCATAGATTCAACTTTAGACCAAGAGGGTTTGTTTAGTCGCCATTTTCGTTTCCTTTCTTCGCTGACGTGGCTACAGCAATTTTGTATTTAATCACAAATCTAGTTAAATGTATGTATGTATGTGCTGCAATAGCATAATAACTTTACGGCGTTCGAGTATCCTACTGTTATCAAAAATAACACGCTAATTATGATCACATTGGGCGTTCGATTTGGGACGTTGTCGGGAAAATTGCGTTATGAACGTTTTCGTACACAATTCGGATAGCTTTGAAAACAGATACAAAAGACAAGTATAAAATCTTGTTTGATTAGAGGTTTTTGTAATCATTGAATTTTCTATAATGGAAGAATTGTATCATATAATATTGTTTATCGCGGTTTAACGTATTGACCATCTACTTTGTATGTCGTTCAAAATTACAAATTTACGAGAGGATAAATTAAAGTCATGTGCGGGATTCGAACCCGCGTCCATCAACCCCTTAAGCCGGGGTATGCTCTGCCCGACTGAGCTAACATGACTGAGTCATAACTCTAATTTTTCCTAGCGTTAGGATGTTATCTGTCGTTCGATAGGGGCACAGACATAAGGGCCAACGATCAAAGAGAATAATAACAACAATTTAAAAAAAAAAACGCAACGCCCGATTTTGAATTAACTACAAACGCTACGTCTCAAATCGGATGCACTTCTTACAAGTTGGTACCATCAATGGGAATAACTAATGGTAGGTATGTAATGTCTCTCACACAAAGCAATCTTTCTCTTAACAAATCCTACCAGCTTTAAGAACATTGGTTTTAAATCTATGAATTTACAGTAATTTCCCTCAGTAAACTGAACAAAGTACTCCTTAGATGGTAATGCAGAGATAAATTTCCATCACCCTTTCTGCTCTCCATTGCCGAGGATAATAAACTGCCTATATCTTATCTCTTCGTTCCCCGCTGCACTATCAAATATTATTTTAGATAAAGTTTACCCCCTTATTCATAAGATTAAAGCTTGTAATACTAAGTGCATCTTCAAGTTGTGATCGATCTTAAAATGCAGTTTTTTTATGAAACTGTCAATTATATTAAATGTTAAACATGCATCTCAAAAATTGATGCATGTTTGAATACTGTGCCGCAAAAGAGTTTACTTATGTAGTACATACTATTATGAGGTTGATAAAGTTGTGTAGGGGATAAGAAACAATTATGAATAAGGGGTTAAATTTGTAATTATTTGGCTATAAAATGTTGTTGGATCTGTCATTCATAATGATTTATTTTATAAAGGTAACCAAATTTTATGACTATGTACCTTATATGTAATAAATAAACTAAATATTAAAGCAAAATCACCAAATTTGTTTGTTTTATTTTTTTAAATTTAGATACCAATTACCTCATGCTCTGGTAACATGTTTGGCTAGTTCTAGCAGAGTTCCTCTGTACTGCATTTTTTTATGCTCGATAGGTTAGCCTGTCACCACTATCTCACCTGATGGTAAGTGATGATGTGGTCGAAGATGTTGTTCAGGCTAACCTAGAATTACTGGCTCTCAATGACAGCTGCCGGAACACACCGTTAGGTGCTTGGCGACAGATTTTCTACTTGAGGGTGGTAGCTAGCTAGGCGGGCATTCGCAAAATGCCCTACCACCATGCTATAACGACTGCCATCCAAAGACAACAACCGGGACCGACGGCTTAACGTGCCCTCCGAAACACGGAAGCGCTCAGTAGTCATGTCACCAGCGGTCACCCAACCAACTCATGACCGCGGCGGAAGTTGCTTAACTTTGCTGATCGGTTCAGAACGGCTAAGCAAACTTCGCTACGAGCGCTTCAAAATTTCGCATTTATAAACCAAAACCTCTACAATAGAGGGCTCTGCACGGGTAAAGTCGGGTTATTACCAGTGGTCCCGGTGTTCGTGGTTCGACCAACAGGTATTTTTTTAACAGTATACCTATGACACATGATTAATATGTAATATTCTCGTATTAATTGGGGTTTATATACGAAGTTTCCGTTTTAACGCCATTGAATAAAAATTCAACTTGGCTATTGTCCTTTTAAATAAACAAAATACTCATAATTTTTTTGAAATTCCTAATTTAACCCCTAAGTTTCTAATTCCTCCAGGGTTCAGGTTTCGTGTCAGATTTGAATATAGTACATTACTGCAGCGGCCACAGCAAAGGAGGTATTGATGGACGAACGTGTAAATGTGGGCCGAGCCGAAGCCGAGGCACACATACGTAAGTCCATCAATGCCTAGTTGTGGCCAATGCTTGTATAGTGCTTTTTTCAAATAATGCGCGGAAATTAAAACAAAGTAGTACCTAGGCAGAATTTTTTATTTGAAGGCACAGTTGCTTTATGTACAATTGCATTGAAGTCAGATTTGGATACAGTTTTAAATTCACGTTATGTTTCATTAAAACTGTGCATTTTAGCATTGAATAGATGACCCGTTGCGTTGTCGGCTTAACTTTATTGGCGAGTTCGCCGAAATAAGCCAAAAAAACGTTTTCGGATAAGGATTTCAATTTCCTTTCATTCTTCCATTGAACAAAATTTTCATAGGTTTTCAAATATTTTTCTTTCGATTTTGCCGGTAACAAAATTTCTATTATGGCTCTTGCCGCCTCTTGAATTTCAGGTGGCGTTGAATTAAGTTCATCATACTCATTGTCTTCACTGAACTCATTTTGTCGAAACAATTACTTTTCAAAATCAATCACTATCAACAAACAACACTAAAATTGCCCGTGTTAAAGGGTTCATTTGTTTTATTTTTCAATGAACAGCGTTCTATTTGCAAGCCAGATCGAAATTTAAATAAAACCTTTGATAAGTTACCTCCTTAGTTGCTATGCTTCGAAGTAAAAGATAGCTCCATTTATAAATTACACGACAATTATGAGTTTACTATGCAATTTATTTGGCCGCTAGACACTAAACATATAGATTTTCATATTTATTTTGCCGGCCGCTGCGCGCATGTCCAGTACAGCAGTACAGCCAGTACAGCAATTTCGATTTATCTCGAAGAAGGTTGTCAAAATAATGCTCACATTTCCAAGCATGTTCCTTTCATTTCCAAAATGCTTATTCTAAAGCATTTTAGATAATAAACCCATACATACAAAACAAGGCATTGTTTACAAAAATAAATAAAATAATAAAAAAAATTAGATAATCTAGTGGACCTTCATCTACTCATCTTAAATTGCATTATAAAGTTGCGTCACATTTAATTATAGCATAAAATGCAAAACAAAAATGACAAAGTGCGAGTCGGACTCGCGCACGAAGGGTTCCGTACAACATTAGAATTCATATTTTAACCTTTTTTGTTTTAACGTGCGCGAGTCCGACTCGCACTTAGCCAACTATTTGTATTTATTAGCGGCAACAGAAATACATCATCTGTGAAAATTTCAACTGTCTTGCTATCACCGTTCTTGAGCCTTGTGACAGACAGAAGGACGGACGGCGAAGTTTCAGTAATAGGGTCCCGTTTCTACCCTTTGGGTACGGAACTCTAAAAAGTACGGTACTATCGTCTCAGTATTTAGTATGCATCATTATACAGTTTTCACCTTGAAGTGTTCTGCAGGTACTGTATCTACTGGAAAAAGGGACCCTATTATACTAGGCTTCGGCTGACCTAAAGGTAAGTATACAGCTTTGAATGGAATCGGTGATCCCCTTCGATTTCGGAAGATATGTGGGACTCAAAGCAACTCTGACTGGGAACACGCCATGACTATTGAGAGATCCAGATACGACTGTTTAGAGCGGCAACGGATCACCAATGTGAGTCAACACCAAACGAGTCAAGGTTTATATTGTCAACTCGCCGACTCGCCAATGGATCACCCGTTTTTTTTGGACTATATGCCATGAACCGCCCAATCCAAGAGCGGTTGAATTCTCTTTGCATATGTAGGTATTAATTACAGAACATTCACACAGTAGGTACCTACCTTAGAGCGTAGAAAGAGCATGGAAAGAGTACTATACTCTTTCTACGCCTTAGAGTGAGAAAGGTAGTAGGTACCTACTTTTTCATGGATCTTTGGGGATATACCTTACTTTTTTGTGTTTTATCTATGGTAGGTTATAATTATAAAAGATTACAGAGTCTCCAGACTTATTATATTCAGGCGTCGGAAACAACCGAACAATCCCGATGTCATTAGACGCGATCTTGAAAACTGATGACGGAACTTCAGACTAATAATAAATTTCGCAAATTCATCAGCGACTAAAGTTTGGGCGTATGAAGGTCTGTTACCTATCTGTCTTTAGACATATCTATATAATTTGTGATTATATTCGACTACTTAGTCTGTGACTATAATTTATGAAAATGATAAAGCCCAATTTTTTAATGTTTATATTATTACTAACTCTTTTTAACATGATTGCACGAGCAGAAATTATGTTTACTGATAAAGATAAGCTTGTATTGAGTCCAGCGGAGCTTGCAAATATGGTTTTGAAAGAAAGCATAAAAAAGAACCCGGCGCGCGGCTGGAGAAAGTATACAAAGAAATTTAACCGGTCACCAACTTCAGAGATGACAACAGGTAGTTACTTAGGTGGTACATAGCTATCAGTTATTATTGCGTATCCAACCAAAATTAAACCGTAAAGTCCTTGTTCGCAAGTAGGAAATTGCACTTACTCTATTCTAACAATGATCACATCTTGAAATTTGCTTCTATCAATGTTAATATGTACCCTATTACACTTATAATAAATGTTACAGTGTTTTATCCTTATCTACCTTACCCGTGGATGTTACGTTACAACATATTTTATACACTCGTGTGCATGTCGTTTATCTTGAGTGCTACCTAAGCGGACTTTTCCTGGAATCTCATTCATCACTAAAATTGATTCCTGTCACAGAATTGACTGATGACGTGGTCCGTCTGAAGAAGCGTAAGGTATGGAGCAGGTGGGGCAAGTGGGGCGAGTGCTCGGTGACATGTGGCGGCGGCATTATGAAGAGGCAGCGCGTGTGCCTGGCGGGGCGATGCGCACCTGGCGAGCACGAAGAGCAGAGCCGGCCGTGCGCACGCAGCCCTTGCTCGCGAAAGTTCAGCATCTCTGATGATACCCATGATTTGGACTAGATAGGTAGAACAATCACTATAGTTATAAGCTAAACGAAAACAGTAAAATTACAACGCTGTGAATAATTAGAGCAGCGAGTTGGACTCATACCTGCTACACGATCAATCCGTAGTATACAGGTTGGGGTCCCACTCGTGGTTTTTAGCTACACAAAACCTATGCCTAGTGCTCTACAGGTAAAAATATCAAATTTGGTCAATTTATTATTGTTCGATGGTACTGCCTGCTTAATTTTTGATATTACGGTTTGTTTTGTATTGTAATTATTATTAACTGTAGTTTGATTCAAATTTATTTTATTTCTACGATGATGTACTTTGTTTATATGCAAATAAAAATATGTATCACATATTTCTATATTTTTCTAAAATGAGTACATTAAATAAAAAAAAAATAAGGGGTTGAAATGTAGGGCTACATATTCAAAGGGGAAAAACGTTCAGACAAAATTAATTCTTCTGAAATAGTCACAGATAGCAAAAAATGCCTACCATATTCTTACTACTTTGTGGGGCAAACTGAGTGTTTCCTTAGCAAACTATTTTTACGGAAGGCTCATTTCAGAATAAATTATTTTCATCAATTTTTTGGGATAACAATGTACCTAATAACATAAGAATTGCATAATAAACATTTTCAACTCCTTTAGATATAAGGTGTTAAACATTTTATAGTGGTTTTATTTATTTTCTGCCTAAAGTATCCCAAAAGATATTTTTAAATACGATAGTAGGTAGTATGGGTTACCTATTACCTACTTAACAAAATGAATAAATATATAATTAAAACGAATAATTACATGATGAACGCTGCCAACTGGTAGTGGGCTGGAGCATAGTAGATGTATAGTTTTATATATAATTTGTAGTGTTACTATGATTGTGACTATTACAATTATATATCCAATCCAATGTAGTATAGGTAAATATTATTCTAAAATTACAATTGTTATATATGACATAAAGCCAAAAACCAGCTTTTGTTTTTATTTCCGTGCATAAAACAATAAACCCTTAGATTATTGTATAGGGGCATAACATACTCGTACTATCTATTGTTTCTCTGGAAATGAGGTAATACATAACTCCCGAATAGTGTTGAGACTTTCATCAAGACTGCATGTAGCTATTTTTTGTTCTAATATAATAGTGCCGATGACCCGATGTATACTGGTGCTATTATACTAGTAGCCAATAGACCAATATATATTTTATACATATAATATAATATAGACAATACTAGTAGCCATAATACCAGTGCCACGAGCTCCACTGTTGGCTTTTCTCTTACGATAGAGCTGATGATCTACAAACGCTAAAAATAGATCACATATAAGAATGGGTTAGATGACTGCCAGTAAAATCTGGTCCATGGGCTAAATGTCCGCTGATTAAAATGTCTATGGAAACTTACGCCCGGGGGTATGGTTTCTCTTGTTTTTATTATTAGGCATGTTATAGGATCTCCAAATGCCGATTGGCCTACTCAACTCACCGAAATAGAAAAAAGGTAGAAATGGTTGTTAAGTCGAAGCCAATTTTTATATTCTATTCCTTATTAAGACTAAATTCTTTTAACTAAATGGTTTTATTATTTATGGGAAAAATAGATCTTAGTCTTGAAACGAAGACTAATAGAATCTGACTTTTACAACTCTAAATTCATATTGTCTTAGATTATGTGTAAGGAACAATATACTATCGTATTTTACTTAGCATGATTGTCTCGGATTCAAAGGAATGTGATTTTCTTTTTATGTAATTTAGTCGAAGCGTATTCGTGAAGGGACAGTTCATCTTTATCTCTCTGTGCAGTTCCTAGTCTATTACCTGCCTGCTTGGTCCACATCACAGACCTATATCCAAGTAGATTTCACAAGTCGACTTACCTTGCGTATACTCCGATAATTCTTCACAGATCAATCGCCCGGAATGCAACGAAACCACGCGCGTATGCATCGTCAGCCGTAGAGGCACAACGGTGCCTTTGAATCAGGATACAGAATTATATTCGGGTGTCATGTATTTACCAGCAATTAATTTCTCTTGTGAAGTCATAGTGTGTACGAAAAATTGGACATGGTCGATTTTCATACAGTTTGAAGAAATGTTTGTGTAATCTACTTGGATATAGGTCTGTGCTCCACACTTTCCGAAGAGCGATGTTGGCGTTTCTAACTGAATCAAACATATACGTTCTCAAGATATTGTTGATAGTGTCATACATCCTTCTACGAATACCAAAGAATGAGGGTCATAAAATATTGTTGCACTTCTACGGAAAGACTTTAAACGATGGTAAATATTGATCTTCTAAGAACGTTCATAAAGTATCACTTGTGGAGAAACGACAACATTCGTTTGTGATGTCTGACTGGTTCCAGTCTTCAACTACTATTGTTGAAGAACTAGCATAAAATGCAATTTGTTGTTTCATATTGTATAATTTTTTCCTTTATAATGGACATCAGTCGGACACAGAGTAAGTGAACAGCGACTAATGTGTATCTGTAACGTAACTTCTTGTTTGTTCACCATTCAAACTTGGTGGAAAAGTCACATACGATTAATTACTTGTACTTATATATAATATAAATAATCAGTTTGTATAGCTATCTTAACTGTTTAAAAGTGATGAGGTTATCAAAGATATTAGCAGGCTAGGCCTGAAATGAGGATGTATTCTGACGGATGGCTACTGGAACATACCATTGTCGGATACGGAGTGCCTCGCGTATACTACGAAGTTTTGGTTTCTTATTCTTATAGGCCACCCCATCCTCTTTTATTGAAGTTTTATTCTCTCGAGGCTTGATATCTCGGTTGGGTTGTATGCGGATTGCACACAACTTATCATACTTATGAGTTATTTCAAAATAAGTTGCACATATAACAGAATAAGTTTGTAGATATAACAATATAAGTTTGTATGCATAACAGAATAATTTGGTGGATCAAACAAAATATTTTTGTCAGATCTTCTTAGTTGTCATAAGTTAATTTTTGCATCAAACGTATAAGTATTTAATTTACAGGTTCTGACTCTCAGGTAGAAGGACAGGCATTGGCCAAAGGAAATATGTCAACTTTAAAAGACGCGGACATGAATCTCAATATGAATTCCTTGTGGTTTCATAATCCTGTGGCTCAAGTAAGATTTTATTATATAACTAACCACTTCATTCATTGTGATTACAAATTACTTGGCCTCGCTTTTGTCAGTAGGTTTGGTTTTATACTTCCATTATGAAAATCACTCAATTTTATGTTGGAATAAGATTCCTATCAGCGTACTCTGTAACGTGACAGTTGCGGTAATCGATCAGTCCGAAATATAAATTAAATTATTCCTATTTAAGATATGATGTACCTACCAATATCTATAGATTGACATAGTTTTGAAGATGATAGAGTTGATACAATTTTTTATCCGTAACTTCACGAAACTTCATTACACACACAATTTTATTAGGTGACATGAGAAGTTTTGATGCTAATACAAAGTAACATTTGGAAATGTAGGAAAGTGTGAAATAATCCGATAAGAATATTATCTGATTCAACATCTAACCCTGGAGCGACACAAATATTGCATACTACTCGTATTTACTTGTTTGAAACAAGCAACATAGATGGATTGAGTTATGAATCTTCATTTCACACGTTCCATTTAGGCTTATACTTCAATTTCAGGTACAACTTGTATCTACCTCTGTAGACGGAAGTCGACGAGTACCGTTTCGAAAACGTTACTCGGTTCCTAAACTCGCCAAGACCCTCAGCAACGGCTTAGACCCTTTCTTTAACATGGTAATATGTCCTTATATACTTAGCACCTTAAGTTACCTTGTCCTTGTGTATCCAAGCTTAGAAATCCACCCGCACTTCAACATTGGATAGTTTTTATCCAACTGCGCAAAAAGAGGTTAATGTATTTGCGATATAACCGACATACGCGCGTGCAGAGGCGCGCCCGGAAAGTAAATAAATATATTCAAAATTGTTTTCAGGTTATTATGCATCATTTTAGCTAATATTTACAAATATTACCTAGAATGAGCGCAAACTTGGTATGTTTTAGGTTAACATTGTTTTTTTTATCATTACAAGTGGCTGAAATGTAATGGTATGGTATGGCTATAGAATTGTCTCTGGAAAAACTGCTAAAAGCAAGTGCTAAAAGTCTATCCTACATGCTGCTTTTTTTATTTTATTTTGGCGGAACATTCTCGAGGCTCTCCTGATGATGAGCGGACTAAGCTCTGTTTATAACAGATACACTTCGTCACAAGTCACGAATGGCACTGCACCCGTCACCTTGATACATAGTTGCTAAGTCTCATATGCCTGTATATTTACTGGCTCTCAAAGACAGCTGCCGGAACACACCGTTAGGTGCTTGGCGACAGATTTTCTAGTTGAGGTGGTCGCTAGCCAGGCGGGCATTCGCAAAATGCCCTTCCACCATGCGGTGAAACTCAAGCCCGCGGCGGGATTCGAACCGTGGACCTTCTGCGCGGCAGTCCATGGCCAAAGCCACTGAGGCATCACTGCTTCAACTGAGGTATCACTGCGTCAACGAAAGCGTTTTTTTTTCTAGTATTAACATTAATATGTGCAGTGTTTGTAAGACACAGTGTAGTTGTACAAGCGCTCGCTTTTCCGCACGTAGGAAACGAGACCGAGAAGGGTCGTAAATTGGTGACAAGTCAGTTAGAAAATGTAATATTAGGATGCTGGCAACGTAGCACATTTTTATGATTTTATAAAGTCTAACTTGACCTGGCCAGTTTTAAGCACACTAAGGGTAAAAACGGGACACTTTTACTAAGTCTCCAATATCGTCTGTCTGTATGTCTGTCTGCCACCAGGCTAGACAGACAGCTAGACAGTTGAAATTTTCACAGATAATGTATTTCGGTTGCCGCTATAATAACAAATTCTAAAAATCAGCCAAGTACGAGTCGGACTCGCGTACGTGAAAACTAAAAAATAAGGTTATAAAAATATATAGTGTCTAATGTTGTATAGCCTCGTGGGGTGCCGGGTTAGAATTGCACCTCCCCATATCATCCCGTGGGTGTCGTAAGAGGCGACTAAGGGAAAATACTGGACGGTGGGCAGCAGCGCCATCTAAAGAACTGCCAACTTACACTGCGATCCCCAAGACGCCTGCCAAGCGTGGGGATTATGGCAAATACCCCCTTAATAGGGGAGGCTGTGTTCAGCAGTGGACGATCCGGCTGTTACAGTAATGTTGTATAGATAACGGTACGGAACCCTTCGTTCGCGAGTCCGACTCGCACTTTTATTTATTTTGTCTATTTTAATTTTTAATAATAACAGCTAAGAGTGCTCATGCAGTAAAAGGTTCAAAGCTATCTAAGTACCTGAAGACCTGATATATATCTTTCTTTTTTCATTGTTACAATGTGAGACAGTTCCGTTTTAATACTTAGGTATACATGAGGTGCGTTCGTTTTGGCTCGGTTGCGTTTGTAGCAGTTTCAAAAGTGGCATTTGTATCTTAGCGTTCGGGAAGAAGCTTCTGCTATTTTTGATCACCAATGACTGTATGCTATCCGAACGTCTTATACTTGCAACAACTGAATCCAAAGATATAGGTCTGTAATTAAATCTGTCGTAGGCATCGCCAGTTCTATTCTTTATGATAGGAACCACAATATTTCTCATAAAATGTTAGTTGTCAAAAAACGATCACAACGATCCCACGGTAAGACGTGGGTCAAAAATAGCACTTTTCTCAGTCATTTGTAGCGTTTTCAAAGCTATCCGAACGGTGAGCGAAAACGATATATATGCTCACGAAGTCCCTATACGAACGGCCTGTGTCATCATTTTTAGCGTTTGTGAGTGTTATTTTTGGAACTGATAGGCTATCCGAACGCCCTAATACTAAGTGCAAAGGATTCTGTCTAAGTGACCACCTTCACCTTCCGTACCGTACCGGTCCGTAGAAGTAGTTTCGCGCTTAAAAATCAAGAAACGAATAAATAAATCTTATAGATGATGTCATCCATGGATGCAACGCTGCTTTTGTTTATTGCACACTTACATGTGTGTGGTCTTTTATCGATTATTTTTTTAAGTACCAAAGAGGATTATGTTAAGTTTCTTTTCACTTCAGTAGCCCAAACATGTAGGTTTTGCTTCCTGAAATCAGTGATCAAAATGCGATTTTGCTCACTGAGTGAATACAGAGTAACTTTTTAATACATTTTTATCAGATAATCGCGAATATCTTATAGTAACTTCATAGAATTCGAAACTTTCACACTCTATCCTCTTTCCCGCTATAAGAAAGAGAGAGCGAGACAAAGACCAGCCCTTTCGAAGTTCCGATTTTGAATTCGACCTCAACTCGACAAACACGTTCGGAATTTCATACTACCTATCTAAAGAATTTTGCAAAAAAATAATTATGTAATTCATTGCAATTTTAACTTATTGTTGTATTTAAACGAAAATAAGTATTTACTGTACTGTATATAAGTCTCTACTGTATTAACTGATATTTAACCTGTAAATATTTAATTCTAATTTTAAATATGTTACGCAATATATTTTGAATAATAAAATATCATGTGTGCTATTTCCGAACACGCCTTAATTTAAATAAAAAAGCAGGAATAACATTTTGTGGCTGGCGTAAAGAGTTGAATAAGTTAATAGTTATTTCAATCTATTCCTGTTTTTTATTTCCTAAAGTGTAAAAAGTTATACGAGGGCTAACTTTTTTGTATCACATGCCTTTGAATCCCTCGTCACGCTCAAAATCACTCGCTTTGCTCTTGATTCAATCGTTGAATCAAAATCAGCACTCATAGCAAAAAACGACTTTGCTCTCTTGTTGCACAAATAACTATTGCCCCATTCACTAAACACATTCTATTCGTCAATAAACTTGTAGGTCAGTACGCCCTATGTAGCTATTTGATAGGATGGTAAACATTCCACAATTGTCCCTTTAGCTAAAACTTACAAATTATTGTTAAGGGGGAACCTATAGCCTATAAGAGAAAAGATAGTTATCAACAATTCTGACCTTTTACATTTCTTTAGCTTATGTATCTGATTTGCATTGCAATATGCACAATAGCTTTTGTACTCTCACCCCATACCTATTAATCTATTCATGAAGCTCCCCCAACTACGAACATATCTCGTATGCCATTATAGGTACTCATAGGAACATAATACTACCTCAATCATCTTAGTGCACGTAGGTACATTATTACTTCAAAGACCTACATCATGTATTACTATTTTCAACACCCTAGCTCGTAAGTCGTAAAGTGAGCTTTATTATATTGTTCTTAGGGCCATAAACCGAACTATAACACCCTCGTGCATTATAATATAATTAACTAACTTTGCTAGTTAGATAACTCATTAATTTTCATTACTTTACTTTTTTAGAGAGTGTTCGAGCCTTTCGAAAGGCGTCCCAAGCCGATTACTCTTGTCCCTCTCAGAAAGACGGGGCTCTTCCCTCGAAAGGTTGTTGCGGTGAGTAAATATTATAAACATTATTATTTATAATGTTAGGGGAACAGAACATCTTTACACATACTCATGGATTCGATTTTCTATGCCTGAATAGCAGATGCATTTCACATTAATCAATGGTTAAAGGAAAGCGCGTTTGAACAAGACTGACTAATTGTACATATATTACCTAATTCGCGCATTATGTGTCCGCTTTCCAGCTAATATTTTTATACCTTTTCAGTAGATATACCTACATATTGGAAACTTTCACATTTCAGTTACCACAGTTCACAAGCTCTATGGAATCTCAAGTAGCGGAGCTGCAGTCACCCTATAATGATATCAGCTCATTCTGGAAAGATAATCCAACAGATTCATAACAATCGTAATATATATGGGTAGGGGAACCCGGGGCAGCACGGGCCCCTTAAGGTTCGGACGTTATAATCAAGGCATTAAAGCGAAATAGTAGGCATAATCAGTAATTATTTAATGGACTCATTAATAAACTTTAATTATATTACAGAATAGTCAACTCAGACTTACAGTTATCTCAGCCGGTGGTATTAAACAAAAAATGAGATCTTGCTCATAATGCCCCGTACCTGGGGCACTAAGGGCATACCTGGGGTATTATGGGCACTACGATAAGTAACATAGAAAACCTGGCACAAAATGAGAAAATATGATGAGACTTGTCATCGTTATCATCTTCACTTGCACGTGAACAATGAACCCCTTGTACAGGCCCGGCATGATTACCAATCTGTGGGTCGGGAGTACGTTTTTGAGTGATTTGGTTTCTGGTTGTTGGACTTCCACTACAAAGTTAGGATCCAATATTGCAGATGACTGCATATTTGTTGGAGCACGTGTAAACACTGGTTTGAAAAACTCTACTAGTTTTGGCGCTACATTTTGTGTGGTGATATATTATTTCTTTTTTCTTTGCAATGTTGATCTTGGCACTTCATATTTTTGGAAGCATTTTTGCAGCTCATTTTACTTGATACATCCTTCACAGCCAACTCCATTTTCTGGATATCCCAATCGCCCCGGTAACTTGTTCTTTTATAATGTCTCACCATGCATGATGCTGCAAAAACCACATAAATTCGTCAAACATAAACCGGGGCATTATAGGCATATGCGGGGCAATATGGTCACGCTGCCCATATTACCCCGCCCGTAATGCCCCAAAGTAATTTTTAAACAAAATGAATGACAGAAAATAAATTATCCGTTTCATCCGAATAATTGTTTACACAATGAAATCAGTAGTAAATGAGCTAATCAATACGTCAAGAGTAGCTCTTTCGTCACATAAATATTATTGATTATGGATCACACATAATTTTGAAAAATTATATCAAAATACGCACGTTACCATCTTTTTTGTCTTCCCCAAAATGACGTGGGCTCCGGCTCGCAACACTTCTCATCACGGGTGCGCGGGGTCAAATGGCTGCCGACACAAATATTTGCGACGGTGTGTGGCAGTTATTGCGGGTGGAAGCAAAGGTGCCTATATTGCCCCGGGTGTCCTTACTGCCCCGGGTTCCCCTACCAGAAAACGCAATTACTATTACCTACATAAACAAAGGAAGCTAAATCGCGACCCGGCTCGTGGATTCCTAAACAAGAAGAACTAGTAACTAACGAAATGAACAATTGTAAATATAACTAATGGTTGGCGCACACTGATCCACCGGGCAACTTATATAAACTCTAACTCACCAATGACATACTTAAAATACCAAACAACTGTTTGGTATTTTAAGTGTCATTATTAAAACTAACGTAAGTATTCGACATTTTAATATATTATTGACAGTTTGCACCTACGAATATTTAGTCGAGAACGCGACGGCGGCGCGCCCTACTAGTTTCGCGGGATTCGGACCTGCAAGCTGTCTATAATATATAAAAATTTTAATTATAGAATTTCATACTACATCGCACAGAAGACATTCCATAATGGCATCGCCTAGACTTATGAAAAGCGAACCTCGTAGTGTAAATAATGCACGGCGCGCCAAGGTAATATATCACTGTTGTCCTTGATACAAGAGCCCTAGATCTGTGAACTGCATATTATTCGTATATCATATATGTGACTGAGACAGATTTTATTGTATCTACATTGATACATCAATCTAAAAAAACGTGATAGATTTTGCGCAAAAAGAACCCATAGTCGCGGCGCGGGGGCATAAACATAAACAGCTATCGCTAGATAACTACTTTCATAGTATCATTTTAGTAATGTGGTACGTAGTCAATTACCACAACCCTTTCCTTTTTTTGCTCTTTATAATTAATATTTAAGTCATTAGTTACAATGAATATAATGACTTGATATAGACAAGAACTCAAAGCCACACACGGATCGGCAGACTATATATTAACAATTTGCTACTAAAAACAAGTGTTATTCATTGTGCAGATGTGGCCACTCAAGTTAAAAAGCTTTAATTTTGTAATGATAGCTGTTGAACCTGATAAGTTTAGATATAATGAAATAACTTCAACGTAAGTTCTCCGTCATTGTCGTAGTTTTTTTTATGACATGATATTTTGACAGTATTCTTAGTTAACTACCCAAGAAAATTTAATGTATAAGTATGAGGATGCACCTAGAGGTGATTGTGTATTAACGATTTATAATTATTTTATTTATTTAGTAAATTTTTATGTTATTATCATATTATGCATTATACATATTTTTTATGATCTGTATTTGTACATAGTTAATAATGATAATATATTATAGACATGTAAAGTTGTATTATGTTTTTTTTATTATTGTGGAGAAAATAATAAGTCATTTTAATTTATAGGTTCAATTAAAATAAAACTGAATTTATTAATACGCAGTGTACTGTTGGGTATTTCATTTGTAGATAGATCCACACCTAATATACGAAAAAGTATTTGTATGTATAAGTATATTAATGTAGCAATTTAATTTAATTCTACTTATGAGTTGATGTACGATACGAATAAATTGCATCTGATAGAGATGGAGGAGTAGCTATAGCCTGTATACCTATATTTATAGAGTTACCTATATTTAATATATTCCTGGATATTGAAGCGGCAGCAGTAAATTAATCTTGGAAGGAATGGCTGCATTCATATTATAAGATATGCGACGCAGGATGTACGTAAGTATAGGTACATATACATACCAGAGTACGAAGGCCAATTATATTTATAGAGTGTATTACTTAATTTTAGTGCAAAAGGATAGAGGAATTATGAAACCAATTAGGACGCAGTGGTTATAGATTATAAAGTGAGATAGTACCTAGTTCAAAGGCTTGTAAATGGGATAAAAGAAATTTATATCCTTTTGTCTGCCAGTTACGCCTCCTTAGTTATCCCTACTGGGTAGGGCTAAGATGAATATTGCATTTCACACATATTTCTATCATATCCTACGAATAATATAAGTATTTGTTCGTAGACCATAATCATGCGCATAGAGGACACTGAAAACTAATTCTGCGATCCTGGTCGATCATAAATGTTATGATTGCGAATGTTAGATTTATATTTTGTAAACTTAAGGTCAGTTATGCAAAATCAAGCTTTTTTATTCACCCGTACCTAAACAATGAAATATTTTGATCAGATAAAAATGTATGTTGTAGTTCCATATAAATGGCTAAATATTTTATGGATCAAAACACGACCTTTACTACTTCACTCGATCGTAAAAAAACACGTAAAGAAAGTTATTTTGAGAGCTTACAGAACGTAAATTATATTAATCTTTTACTTTAACCAGTAATACTTTAATGAAATATATAACGTAATTTTTATGAAATTTCTGAGGATGAATAGCTCCAAAATCACGAAAGCTGGTTCAAAGATTTTAAAGCCAATACATTATATCGTGTATAAGAAATCATCATGGACGTCGCGTTTGTTTCCAATTTCAGTGACTTGTAATCTGCCATTTTGCAAAATGTAAATGAAACCGATTGGACTGCATTCCTGTGAGGAGGTTGTAGAGGAGGTTATTATCGATGGATAAGAACATTATAACCGTAAGTCGTCCATTTCTGAGCTTCAGTTATTTGTAACACATTAAAAAATTATTTAAGAAGTTCTATGGGACAAGAAAGGTTACGCAACTATTATATAGCTATTCTATCCATCGAACATTCCATGTCCAAAAATTTGAACTTGGATGATGTCTTACAATTTTGATGAACAGAAAGCCCAAACAAACGAATTTTAGAATTGTTATTCCTAAAATAGTGTTTAACGTCCAATGCAAAGTTAAATCAAAAGTTATTGAAAATCAACTAATTTCAATACCGTTTTTACTGTTGATTGACACCCCAAAGAACTTTAAACTTTGTACGGCTTTTATGCCACTCACAGTTACGTACGATTCAGCTTCAGTATGAACTCGTACCTATGTGTCAAGCTACAAGCTAGATGGCTTATAATTTGTATTGAATGCCTTATCTACACTCTTTTGTAAAAAAACGGGCACCTAAGGAAATTTACGTTCTAAGGTCGATTCTTTAACGTAGTCTGTATACTTATAATCGTGTAAATTAATGCGCGTGAAGTGAATTCGAGCAATTAGGTAAAAGAAAAAAAACTATGGATTCTTTAAAATCGATGTACACGCCCAAACAATAAGAAGTGGTCGGCAATAAAGACAAGTTTTTTTTTACTTTTTTTAATTAAATAAAGTTACAAATGTAAAAACCTAATGTGTTATTCCATTATAACTCCTCTTGCCAAATCACAGCTTGAATCCTTCTGGGCATGCTTTCCACGATGTTTTTAATAACGTTTTGAGGAATACGTTCCCACTCTTCTGCAATGACTCTTATTAGCTCTCTGATGTTTTGTGGAGCAGGTTGCACTGATCTTACCCGTCTCTTTAGAACATCCCACACATGCTCAATTGGATTGAGGTCAGGACTTCGAGCTGGCCAATCTAAACGACGGATCCCAACTTCTTGCATGTACGCTTCCACGTCGCCAGAACGGTGCGGGCGAGCATTATCGTCCATAAAAATGGAATATTTCCCAAGTGCTGTCAATGTGGGTTGTGCATATGGAATTAGGACTTCCATTATGTACCGGTGTGCATTTAATGTTCAATTTTCTATGAAAACTAACTCCGTACGCTCCGTCGAATTAATTGCTGCCCAAAACATAACGGAGACTCCGTCATAAGGAGTGATTTCTTCGAAACACACTTCCGCATAGCGTTCCCGTGGTCTTCGTAGCACTCGCCGGCGTCGGTCCTCTCCACACAAAGAGATTCTAGCTTCATCAGAAAACAATACTTTATTCCAGTCCTCCAGAGTCCATGAAGCACAGTTCCGAGCAAACTGAAGTCGAGCAACACGGTGCTCACGGAGTAATTTAGGGCCCCGAGCTGGGCGGTAACTCTTGATATTGGCAGCCAAAAGCCTCCTCCTGACCGTCCACAAGCTAATTTCTACTCCTCTTACTTCCTCAAGGCTCTTCTTCAGGTCCACACTTGACGCCTTACGATTACGCAACGCCTGACTCACCAAAAAGCGGTCATCTCTTGGTTCTGTGCATCGTTTTCTTCCCGAACCGGGTCTCCCTTGGCCGAACCAGTCTCTTGATACCGTTGCCAAGTCCTCTGGACAGTTGAACGACTCACATTTAACCGCTGAGACACGTAAGTTTGCGAATAACCTTCTTCAAATAGGGCTATAATTTTACCGGCCCTTATCGCTTTATCACTCATATCAAAAAGTGGTATTTAATGTAAAAAGAAAGATTAAATTGTTTAATTTGCAGAAAATATCCAAAAAGTTTAAAATATCGTAATCAGTTAAAAATCGTTTCAGCAATTCGCGCCATTAGTAAAGCAATTTTAGAATAGGTAATCCACAATAATCATTATTTTTCTTTTAATAATTTCAAATTTTAAATTTGGAACGTAAAGAATCATGCCAGGATGCTTCAAAAAACATGCCAATACATCGTCAAATTAACAAAACCTATTTCTTGTTCTTCGTCATTGAAGTAGAGAAAAAAATCTAAAGTGCCCGTTTATTTTGCAAAAGAGTTTATCTCTTGCAATTTTTTCTGTCTTATCTTAGGCAGTAAATTACTCGTACGCGTGCAGATATTTTCTGCTACATTGTATGTCATCTTTCCACCTTCTTATTGGGCTGCCCTGTTGTATTTTATGATATCTAGAAACCCAACTCTCTCGGTCAGTTTGTTGTCTAATAATCTGGTTCATGTCCTGTGTATTGCCGTTTTATTTGATTATGGACAAACTTTATATTTCTATTTTGATTTTGGCTCGGCACGCATAAAATTATAGAAACGTAAGTATGTTCCATAAAACAAATCGATTCCCATAAAATGTATGATAAATTTTATTATAGGCTATAGAAAATGTGGCAGATATGGTGTTTCGTGTAAAATATTGTGTTATATTTCTTGCAACTTTGTGTTTTTTGAAGCAGTGCGAATGTGATGGAGCCGGCGATAGCGATTCGGACGATGATCAAACTATAAAAGAAGCGCTACTTTTGATAAGGCTGATCAGAACTGGTAAAAAAATAAACAAAAAGCTGATGTTTGTCTAGCTCAAGCCCAAAACGTTTGCATTATTACAAAATTACAACGAGAGAAAAAATTATAGTCATATACGGGATTTGAACGCGTGCCATTCACCCCATAGCTAAGCTATGCTGACTGCTAAGCTAACATGACATATGACTCATATCTCCAATTTGTCCTCTCGTTCTTAACCATCGTACAAACGTTACGTACTACAAAAATAAGGTTAGAGTGCTCGTGGCGCTTTCGATACAGGCGTAGTTTAGTTATATTTGAAATACCTACTAAGTGTCCAAACTCGATGAAACTTTGCACATATGCCTGATACTGATACCTGATACTGCTTCTGGTTTGCCAGATTTCCGTAAAATTAAACATTTTCATAAATAATTCGGATTTTTTTTTGTATGTATGGGAATCGTTACTTTGATATTTAGGGATAAAATAAATAATAATGAAAAATTGGCAAACCAGATATTAGGCTTGCAATATGCATACAAAATTCCACCGAGTTTGAACATTTGGTATTTAAAACACTCTATTTAGACTAGTCTCTTCAGCACTCAGTCAATCATAGCGACTCAATCCAGCGCTTGCTAGAGATTTACGTGTGATGAATTAGATTATGTGGCGGTTTTAAACGTTGGATCACAAATACAATAATGCCCATCAATATTTGATTTGACAAATCAAGCTAAACAGCTTATTGATAATAGAGAATCAGTTTGGTTTCACAAAGAGCAGAGCCACAACAGATATAGGTGTTCAATTGATGTCACATATACTTGAAGCCTGGGAGAGTTCAGAGGATGCTATTGCGGTATTCTGTGACCTTTCTAAGGCATTCGACCGTGTAGAACACCGCACTCTGATTCGTAAACTTTCACATAATGGTATTCGTGGAAAAGCTTAATCTTATAAAGTCATATCTGTCAGATAGGCAACAGAAAGTTAGAATAAATGGAAATACTTCTTCCGTGTCTTTGGTAAAAATAAGAGTACCGCAAGGATCAATTTTAGGACCCTTTCTGTTTCTAGCGTATATAAATGATCTGCCTTGCATGGTTAAAAATTTCTGCGATATGGTTTTATTCGCAGATGATGATACCTCCCTGATTTTTAAAGTAGATAGGAAAGATGGTGAACTAATTCATGTAAATAATGTGTTATCTATGATCTCTAAGTGGTTTGCGGCTAATAATCTTCTCTTAAATTAAAAATAAGACCAAATGTTTTAAGTTTTCTTTACTAAATGTTACTTATGTTGAACCAAACATTAAGCTTGGCATAGATAAACTCTCTATTGACAATGCGACAGTCTTCCTGGGAATCAAAATGGATTCAACTCTACAGTGGAATCCACATATATATAAAAGTTAAGATAAGACAGCTAAAAGACGTAGCTACTGCTAGGCTCGTTTATTTCGCGTACTTCCTCAGTATTATGTCGTATGGTGTATTGCTGTGGGGAGCTGCTGCTGAGATAGCAATCTTTATCTTACAAAAGCGAGCCATATAAGAAATGGATCCTAGGGAATACCTGAGAGATCTTTTTAAAGAAATTGTAATTTTAACTTTACCTAGTCTGTATATATTTGAAAATATTATGTATGTTCGTAAAAGTTGAGTTAATTTAAATCAAACCGTGACAATCACTATTATACAACTAGGAATAAAGATGAAATGGCGGTGCCAGGTTTTAGATTAGCAAAGACAAATATTAGGTCCTTGTTATGAAATTGCCGGTTTCATAATAAAGTGCCCAAACATATTACAACGCTCACAGAAGGAAAATTCAAGTTGCACGTGAAGAACATTTTGATAAAGAAATCTACTACACAGTTTGTGATTACTTAAACGACAAAAATACTTGCCCCTGCCAAGCTAGCGCCTGTGACCTACGTAATGTAAACAAATATTGTAATAATTTTACTATATAATATGTTACAATTTGTTAAAAAAATAAAATTAATAAACTTTTAGAAGAATGGTTCCGAGTTCCTTGCCCGTTCTTCTCGCAGTGGCTCTAAGAATTTTTTGCTGAACGTGGCAGTACAATGTAGAATATTTCAATATTAAAATTTGTAATTGACCTTCATAAGAGCGTCGTAGACGCCTAAATTGAATAAATGATTTTGACTTTCACTAGGGTTTTACGATTAGTTAAGCCCATAATGATATCTCCATAATTCAAAAGAAATTTGATGTATTCCAGACATAATGTAGTTATTCGAAAGATGGCTGCCACTGTTTGAAAGATGGCTGATCATATAATAGGGTTTAAAGTATAAAATTGCAATTTTATTGTATTAGGTACTTCGAAGTTATATAGAACTTTCATGGTTTGAGATTAATGAGTGAAACTTTTTTCACATTGTACCAATTATGTTCTTCTTTTAAAAATGTGCAATAATCGATTATCGACTTTCGGTTGTTTATTTTATTCAGCTTAGACAAGAAAGATACTTCGAAAATTCGAGGGAATTTTGAATACGAGTTCTGACGCGGACCCAACGCGGCAGAAGCACCTCGCAATATCAATGTTACGTTTGGAGAGGGGACTGCTGTATGAACGTACCGTGCGATTTTGCATGATGGAAACTTTGAATTGAAGAACAAACCACGTGGAAGATCGCCCACACAGGTGAATAACAATGAATTGAAAGAGATAGTGGAATCAGATCCGAGCCAACCTACCCACTCCTAGGAATTAGCGGCATGGTTTCACGTTACCTTACAAAAAATATTCACTCATTTGCGTCAAATCAATAAAATAAAAAATATGAAAAATGGTTGTCACATGATTTGACTGATCTACAGAAAAAAACACATGTTGAAACTTGTGTTGCGTTGTTGAATCGATATGAAATCGAGATGAAGGAAAATTGTATCAAATTGTGACATGTGATGAAAACTGGATTCTTTACGGTAACCGAAAGCGAAAAATGCAATGGCTGACCGCAGGTCAAAGGCCGCAACAGTGTCCTTAAGCAAAGCTTACCAATAATGTGTTAATGGCAACTGTTTGGTAGTCTCAACATGGTGTATGCACTATAGCTTTCTCCGATCTGGTCAAGCAATAACGGCAGATATCTACTGTGCGGCGCCCTTCGACAATGGGGAGGTTAGTTTCTCGATGACTGTGCCGATGATGACAATGATAGCAAAACTAGCAGTGAAACAGCAAAACTAACAATAAATATGTTAAATTAAAACAAAAGGGTTTTAAATTTTTCAGTAGGTACAAATCGGCAATTTCATTCTTTAACCCCTAATATATTCAATCATAGTTGTATGATAATGTGATCCATATTATTATCTAGGTACTTATATATGATAAAATAATCATTAATGGTATCTAAAAGTTGGTATGAGAAAAAGTAGCATATTGATGTAAAATTTCAGGGACAGCGAATCGTTCGTTAGTGGCAGAAGTCTTTTCTTCATTTCCGGCAATTTCCTTGCGGCCTCCTTCCATGCCGAAAGCTCCAATGAATGTTTCATCTAACACAATACCACCAGCCAAGAAAACATGGCAACGGAAAATGCAGGACAGCAAGAAATTAGGTATATTTTATCATTTCCATAAAAATATTTTATTTTATTAACTGTCTGAAGAGTTAATTATAAGTAATACCTAAACTACAATTATTAGATACTATATAATTTTTATCATGAACTAGGTACCTATCGATAAATTGATTTATATGCAATGATATCCTTGTGATTCAGGTACCAACTTTCCGGCCATCTCTACCTATGTTACTCAATAGAGGTGCGGTGAAATAGTTTTCATACTTTTGATAGCCTAGTGGAAGTAAAGTAAGTATAGAATATCTCGGGCAAGAGATTCATGTATATTGTAGTACTGGTGGTAGTGCAAGATCATTTTGCGAATTCACTCAGAGGGAGTTAGTGTCGCTATAGAGATATGTCAGACTCGACACCAACTACTTCCAGCAGCAAGCGCCACTACCGACTAAAAACCACACGATGTCACACCTCGTCTGCGTTTGGCGGGAACGACTCAGACACAGAGGGACAGTCCTGTCCCCCGGCCGCGGTATCGTCCATTCGACACCACTGCCCGGCTCAGCTGCGGTGCCGCGCCGCCCACACAGCACCGCAACCTACGGCCGCGTCAATATAGCCTATGGCGTATTCTTTTTTGTATGAAAAATATATTTCTTTTTTACTCTGAAACCCGTGAGAGGCTTTCAGTAACAATTCCAAAAAAATATAATAAATTAAAGTATACTTCAATATCCAACATAAAAGAATTCTGCAAAATATTCATATGAGTTTTATAAATAATTGATTCCAGGAAACTGCCTTCCTTTTCAGAGGCAATAGAAATGGAGAGAAGGGATGTTTAGTGATCATTTTGTGATTTTTACCACTCTTTACATATACATAATACCAATATAAACAAAAAATAACACGGTAGATCTTTTTTATTCTGTGACGGTAGGTACAAGTACAATTCCATAAGTCTCGTAATAAACTGAATTGGTTCTAGGTAGGCAACTACTGTCTCAATTAGAAATAATGAAAAATAAACTATGTGGATAGTATCAAATTTGCGTTCATTTGGTTAGATATGAGAATATAACGTATCGTTTGCAGGTAAAAAAATCTTAGATCATTTGAGGTTCCTACTTCCTTCCTACCTTCCTACTTTTATAAAAATTAATTCAGCTATGTCGTATTTGAAGGAGTCCATTATTGGTATGTTATATATAAAATGATTTTTGTTTTCCATAGCTAATTAGGCTTCCTTAGATTAGTCGGAGTGCGATCAATTAAAACAGTCCATTTCACAATTGAAACCGTCGTCGGTACTCATTGCAATGATAATGATTATTGTAATAACAGAATCGAGACGAACTCTTTCTTTTTCTTTACCTTCTATGTGGAATGTTAAATGCATCTGTGGCTATTTCTACGAAGATCGATGAAAAAGATCTAAATTTAAATGACACCCCAGCGCAATAAATTTCCTTTCAACATTGCCGGTGCGTTTTTTGTTCCAAATACAAAAAACGCACCGGCAATGGATTTGGTTTTTCTTAGTAGGTACATTAAAACGATACTTGCCCTTTAATAAAGAATGTTGCTTCTTTTAATTTTCAAATAGTTTGAGAAAAATATGAATATAGGTTATCGACATACCAAACATTCTAAAAATTAAAAAATATAATAGCATAATTAATTGCGCGCTCAGATTGCGGAACGTCCTTTTTTTTTTTTTTTTTTTTTTTATTCCTGATACTTTAGCCTTTGACCACTATCTCAAGTGATGATGTGGTCGAGGATGTTGTTCAGACTAATCTAGAGTTACTGGCTCTCAAGGACAGCTGCCGGAACACACCGTTAGGTGCTTGGCGCCAGATTTTCAACTTGACGGTGGTAGCTAGCCTGGCGGGCATTTGCAAAGTGCCCTACCACCATTCTGTAACGACTGCTATCCTAAGACAACAACCGGGACCGACGGCTTAACGTGCCCTCCGAAGCACGGAAGCGCTCAGTAGTAATGTCCTGCGTTGGATTCACGTCGCTAAGTACCATAACCGAAAAGTTATAAAACTTTTAAAGAAATTTTATTAGAAATGAAATTCTCGTGAGTTTCACACATATTTAAATATTATAAATAAAACCGGCAAAAACACTCACGTTGGGGATCGAATACGTCGACCCGGGTTTCGAGTATATCAGATACTCATCATCAGGGCGAGTGCACAGCTGCGTCTGCGAGCTCCCGACGGGCACTGCGGCGCGCGGCCCGCGCGGCTCGGCGCGATATCGATATATTTTGTTCACTAGTGTACCAGTAGACGAAACTATACAAATGATAAGCTGTATGATACAGAACTCACCCTTACCTACTGAGTACATTGAGTGGATAACGTTATGTTTGAAGAGCGGATACTTCGTGTGGAGAGGAGAATTCTACCTACAGGTGGATGGAGTAGCGATGGGCTCACCTATAGCTCCAGTGGCAGCTAACATTTTTATGGAATGGTACGAATCCCTGGCCCTAAGCACCGCACTCGTAAAACCGCGCTATTGGTGGAGGTATGTAGATGACATCTTCGCAATTATAGACAAAGATGGATTATCTGGTTTTACGGATCACCTCAATAATTTACATCATAAGATCAGCATCACCGTGGAAGAAGAAAAGGAAGGGGTATTGCCGTTCTTAGATGTGCGTGTTATCCGGATGCCAGACAACAGTCTGACGCACACGATTCATCGAAAACCGACACACACGGATCGATATCTTCATGCTAGCTCACATCATCATCCTGCACATTTGTCCTCCGTACCAAGAGCATTGATGGACCGAGCTCTTAGGCTATGTGACCCTCCATTTATAGAAAAAGAGCTCCAGCACGTGAGAGGAGTACTGGAGGACAATGGATACAGTTGGCGACAATGTTGTCGCTGGGCAAAGAGAAGTGAACGTAAGCGACCAACTAGAGTGGAACGTTCTCCTGCTTATCTTCCTTTTGTAAGAGGAATAACGGACAAAATCGGATATCTCTTGCGACGGAAATATGATATCAGAACGTTCTTCCGTCCACCCGGTCAAATAAGACAGATGCTGCGTTCACCGAAGGACAAAGACCGCCTTAACGTACCGGGCGTATATAAAGTACCATGTGACTGTGGCAAGAGTTATGTAGGAGAGACTCGACGCAACATCGCTACTAGACTGACCGAGCATATTAGGAGTATTAAGAATATGGACATTACTAAATCAGCACTCGCAGAACACGCTCATCTCTTGGACTCCAATCATTATATTCGTTTTGATAAAGCCTCCGTATTAGCCAGAGAAAAGTTTTATGTACCTCGTAAAATACGTGAGGCTATAGAAATCAACAGACATCCTAATTTCAACAGAGATGGGGGTTGGACGCTACCACCAGCCTGGATTCCTACCCTTAATGTCACCTCAACGCAGAAGATGTTAGGCAGTCTAGAATGCGACACGGTCAGTACTGTTTGTCACGGTACGTGTGCGGATGATGATGATGCGATCACAGACGACGAAATAGGCCCACCGTCTTCCGCCGGGCACGCTAGGAGCTCGTCACCTAGCACCAGCAGCGCTGGGCTCGCTCCGCCCCCACCCAGCTCCCCGCTACCGCCGGCGCCGATATCGCGCCGAGCCGCGCGGGCCGCGCGCCGCAGTGCCCGTCGGGAGCTCGCAGACGCAGCTGTGCACTCGCCCTGATGATGAGTATCTGATATACTCGAAACCCGGGTCGACGTATTCGATCCCCAACGTGAGTGTTTTTGCCGGTTTTATTTATAATATTTAAATTTTATTAGGTAAATTTTACATTTTTCATTATAGCAAATTCAAATAAAAACTTTTTCAAATATTCTCTAATCGTATCGACGCACGCAGGCCGTGAATGCCGTGATCCTCGATCATTTCCTGCTTGTTTCAGCTCAATAGATGTCATACTCACAAAAATATAGGCAAATAACTTAAAGTTACAAACCAAAAAGTTATAACAAAAGCTCTGACAGACCACGTACAAGTTGTACTAAACTTAGTAAAAATCACATCATACCATCGAGTGTGATATACCAAAAGTTGCATCTCCACCCCCGCACTGCAAATATGCAACAAAAATACACTAGGTTTGTACAATTTCTTACACCCTATAGCAAAAAACAGATTTTACTTTAAAATTACAGTAGATTTGGATCATATTTTACAAATTACTTGATTACAAAATTTTATACCCAAGGCGGGAATCGACCCCGCGTCCTGCGATTTCGCGCCGGATACCTATATCACTCGGCCGAGTTGTTCTGTATGTATGTTCTGTACTAATCTGGGCGTTGCGTTGCCGATCTAATCTATAGACAACAGCTTTATTTGTATATTTAATCTATTTTTTGTGATCAGAAATTTTATATATATTTTATTGTTACAGACACGAGAAGACGAGGCCAGCTTAAACGTCGCCCAGGTCAGTATAAGTTTAATATAATATTATAATATAAATATTTATTAGGTACCATAGATATATACCCTATATCTCAATATATTTATAAAATAGCATCGTACTAATATAAATAATATATATTCATCTATTATGTATAGATATATTTTCTATTAATATTGAACTAATAGCAATAGTAAAACAGGCGTTAGAACCTTCAATATACTTAAGATGCTGATAAATGCTGAAATTCTATCACAATCGGATTGCGTAGGTAGGAGTGAAAGAGGCACTGAATATGAAATCGCGTTAAATTTTTTGTTAAAAACGAAACACAGCTTATTAACACATAAATCTAAAATATAACTTAATTAAGTAGTCGTAATGTTTTGCTATTTTATTGTTATATGTATATACATAGGTACACATACACATATACACATATTATGACATACACATTTACCTATACACATATTATGATAATGCGGACGAACCTTATTAAAACTCATTTGAAGCGAACCTATTGCCATCATCTGTCAGGGGAAGGGCCGTCAGTAGATAAGTACTGCGAACTGTAAAAGAGGGAATCAGTTACACTTATAACAATTAATTGTCCGAGCCGGGTATTGAGGCTGAGACCTCTAAGTTTGCATTCAACACTCATGCCACTCAGACCGACATATCATAACATTTTCGTACATAACGATTGAACAAGTTAGTTATGTTTATGCATTAAATATTGTATCATACCTAGGTTACCTCAATGTGTAGCGCTTTATTATTATATGTTCTATGGCTATATTCTAACACGTGAAATAATCATTTGACAGTATTTTACAGACGGCAGGACTACGATGACATTTTCGGAGCGCATCCAAAGCAAACAAGTAAGAGACGTACCTAAAAAGTTTGTCATTAAAATGTACCTAACTACCTATTTGTTTGCTATAAGACTTTGTAATTATCTCAGAAGAAAGGATCTCATAGCTCGTACCATATACACCATATATACGACACCATAGGTGCTATTAATTATATCTAGGTTACGAACATAATTATGTACCATTTATACGAACGCATGTCAACGATTTTCAAAACGTACCTAATGGCGCACCGAAACGATATACCAAGTGTCCAAATCACAACACAATGCTATGGGATGACACCATAATACTACACGCGACATATATTTTATCTTGATCCCATTTAACTTACACGATATCACTTCATTTGTGATGTTGGTGTTTCGTCATCCAGACCAGATATATTACTATACCTACTCAAAAATCGCATAGTACTTATGGAACTTACTGACCCATGGGAAACAAACATCCCTAACGACCACACAATAAAACTAACAAATATTATAGGTAAGAAGTGAAATAACCAAAAAGGATTATGTTGTTAATTCATAAGCTGTAGAAGTCAAAGCAAGGGGTTTACCAGCGAAATCACTATATGACCTACTTAAAGACCTTGGCCTGTCAAGAACAACCGTAACTTACATTCTCGAACGTGTATCTAATAGGCGGCATTAGTAGGATCTTACCAAATTTGGCTAAGCAGGGGAGGAGGCTCGAGCGTTGAAGGAGAACATTGATGACATCGTAAAGGGCCTCTTAACCTTACTCCCTGGGTTGCAAGTCCCAGGCAGCTATGACTTAGGCCTCTTCCTCTGCAATGTTACGGACCGCACAGTTAATCCATGCAATGCTCAGTAATTTGTCTGTGAATTTCATTCATAAATTATCTTAATAAAATATATATAAATGTATATTATACATAATTAGTTTGTTTGTGCAACTTAGCGCGTTCTAGCGCTTTCGTGACGTGCTGAAACTTGAAAGCGCGGTTTTGCTAAAAGCAGCTGGCAGCACTGGTTGCCGGCGACCAGCACAGACGCGCGGCAGTTGCAATCGGCAATTGCAGCCGGGAGCGTCGCTCGGAATGGAACCTTAAGATTCAGTTTTTGACAGACGCTCCTTATATTAACTAACTTATTTTTTTATTATAATTTACACTCGCACTAAGACGTATTGTAACGAGGAAGACCCGTACAAATGCACATCAACAATTTACTGCGGAGAGGGTGCCTTCGTGAATGAATAGCTGTAGTGACTATTACTGGGCCACAGAATTAATGTGCCTTAGGTAATTATTGCGTATACTAGTAGCACTATTGACACTAAATTAGATTTTACTCACAATACCTCCTGCCTCTAGTAGCTAAATAGGGCTTCGGCAATTAAGCAGCTATAGCAATATTAATTGCCTCTTACCGACAACTTACTCAATAAAACCAGAACAGTTATAAATCTATTGCGGATAAAGAAACCCTATCCAGCGGTGGTTGATACTGAACCTTTCAACTTGGTAGAAACTTCGATAAAATATCGATCTTGTTATGCTGCATTCAGATATTTGCCGAGAACATATAAATAGACATGAAACTAGTCTAAGTACGTAAAACGAGCTTTTTGGTGTTCTTTTAATATACCTGCCTTGCCTTCGGCGGCAAAACTTCAGCGATAAGATGAGGCGGGGATAAGTCAAAATTTGGTTTATAGTTCCAGACTCACACTTGGTATTTTATTGACAGCTACTTTGGCTACCCCGTCAGCTGCCACAGTTTCTTCTACAATAAGTAGCACTATAGCACCAACTACTGCTCCGGCTGCACCAAGCATCGCTCCTTCAGTAAGCAGCACTGCAGAAGCAGTTACTGCTACCACCGCTTCTACTTCACAGGATCTCGTCAAGGGATATGACACAAAGAAGACTTCAATAGTTACTGGTAAGATCTGTCATTTTGCTATTTAAAGGTTCTGCTGATAGTGTTAGAATAATTTAATGTATACGAAAAATAATAGTAGTGATTTAGTCCTGAATTAACAAGATCGTGTTTTAACGTGCTTAATGATTAATCAGCCGCACGCGATCATACTAAAAATTCTGATGTGCAATATTTGTGATCCAAGATTGTTGCTCAATTAACAAATACTAAAACCAAAATACTCAATTTTTTCATTTTTGATGAATTACATTTTGTAATATTAATATAAATGTTACGAACATATTAATCAAAGACCTAAGTACGTCTCCTTGCTCATTAATCTCATTATTTAACTTACACAATATCTGACATTGCGGCGGTATACTCCCCACTCCCCCTAGATCAGGGTTGCCATTAGTCCGGGAAGTCCGGGATAGTCCCGGAATAGGGTGTCTTGTCCTTGTCAACTAATTTCGCTCTACTGTCCCGGAATCCACTTTTTTTGATTTTTCCATCAACATACGGGCACCAATAATACCTAAGCTACGCAGGCCGTGTGTGTGATATCAAAGTTTAGTTAAAAGGTAACCTGTAACCCGTAAGATTACAGAGATTTTTCTTTCAACGTTGATCCAAAATTTCATAATTATTTAATAGTTAGCCTTAAAGAGTGGCTCAATTTTCTTTAAGTTAAATTTAATGTTATATCTATTTATTACCATTACCTTATTTAGGTAAAAAATGGAAATAACATCATCTTTGTCTCAAATAAATATATGTAACAATAATTACGGTTTGTTTTTCATATTTTCAGTTCAACAGTAGATTTATTTAGTCAGAGTAGTGATAGTTCAGTGGCTTTGGCTATGGACTGCCGCGCAGCAGGTCCTTGGTTCGAATCCCGCCGCGGGCTTGAGCTTCACCGCATGGTGGAAGGGCATTTTTGCGAATGCCCGCCTGGCTAGCGACCACCCTCAAGTTGAAAATCTGTCGCCAAGCACCTAACGGTGTGTTCCGGCAGCTGTCCTTGAGAGCCAGTCATTCTAGGTTAAGCCTGTTAACACCTTCGACCACATCATCACTTACCATCACGTGAGATTGTGGTCAAAGGCTTACCTATATACAATAAAAAAATTAAAAAAATAAGATTCCAACTCCCTTTCTAACCTCAGATATGTCCAGGAATTGATATACCTTGATCTGGCAACCCTACTCTAGATATAATCATTCTCAAGAGGCAATCTAGTACTACTTAGTAGGTAAATCAAAGAATAAGCTACATAATGAGGCACATCAGCTAGTAAATTTACTTATGATATGTAACATTGCTGGTAAAAAAAAAGCAGCGCCATTTGCATAGTTAGCGGTCTGTAGGTACTTACTAGTTGTAGATATTAGAGATGGGCCGAACATGGGTTTCACCGAATACGAACATTCGGCCGAATGTTCGGTAAAACTCATACCGAACCGAATATTCGGCCGAATGTTCGGCACAATTGATTACCTTACTTAAATAATGCGCCGGACACTCCCTCCCGCTCCCCCGTTATACCACCGATGTTATTATTGAATCATCTAGTACAGTAAAACTTCACCGCGTAAGTTTGTTACGGGAATTTTTATATTTAAAATTTATAAATAAAAAAAAACTTAATTTCTCAAAATTAAGATCTGATTATAATATACTATATATATAATATACTAATATAATATATATATATACATATATATATATATATATATAATATACTCAACTCATGATCAATCGGTTTAATACCATATTAACTTTGAGTACCTACCCTTTTTATCGAATATTCGGTAAACCTGCCGAATATGCCGAATACCGAATATAAAACGAATATTCGGCCCATCCCTAGTAGATATGTCAAGTATTACGGATTTAATTTTACAATTTCATATTGTATTGACAGATAATAGAGTTACCGTCACGCCGCCCCGGTTAGACAAAAGGTTAAGAATTCAGGTTATGAACAACTTTTAGCGCAGCATAGGTTTGTGCAACAAGAGAGCAAAGTAATTTTTTGCTGCGAATGCTGATTTAGAATCCTTAGTGTGGCGAGAGATTTAGTGGCACGAGATGCAAAAAACGACTTTGCTCTCGTATAACACACATAACTTTTCACTTCAGCAGCGAAAACACTTTAGGAGATAAATTAATAAACAGAAATAGATTGAAATAACTATTAACTTAATCAACTCTTTACGCCCGCCACGAAATTTTATTCCCGCTCTTTTATTAGGGCTCCGTATCCAAAGGACAAAAACGGAACCCTATTACTGAGACTTCGCTGTCCGTCCGTCTGTCACCAGGCTGTATCTCAAGAACGGTGATAGCTAAACAGTTGAAAATTTCACACATGATGTATTTCTGTTGCCGCTATGACAACAAATACAAAAAGTTGGCCAAGTGCGAGTTGGACTCGCGCACGTTAAAACAAAAAAGGTTAAAATATGAAGTCTAATGTTGTATAGCTATTGGTACAGAACCCTTCGTGCGCGAGTTCGACTCGCACTTGGTCGATTTATTAAATTAACGCGTGTTCGGAAATAGCACCCATGATATTTTACTATTCAAAATATATTAGGTAACATTTTTGAAACTAGAATTAAATATTTACAGATTAAATATCAGTATATCATAAGTTTTATTTGCAGTAAATTTAAATTTTCGTTGAAATATAACAATAAATAAAAACATCAATAAATTATATGAAAAGGTATCTTTTTTACAAAATGTATTTAGTAAGTACGAAATTCCGAACGTGTTTGTCTTTGAGGTCGAATTCAAAATCGGAACTTCGAAAGGGCTGGTCTCTCTTTCTGATAGCGGGAAAGAGATAGTTAGTGAATGTTTCGAATTGTATGATTAACCCAAGGGTTAATAAGATATTCGCGGCTAACTGAAAAAAATAATTAAGTTACATTGACTCACTCAGTGAGCAAAATCGCATTTTGCTCTCTGATTTCAGGCAGCAAATCCTATACATGTTTGAGCTACTGAAGTGAGAAATATATTGCATGATGAACACAAAAATAATAATAGGTAGTGTGTGATGACTGACAAGAGTCGTTATGGGTTTGCTACTAGGGTCAGGTGGCAATCCAGCACTCGATTCCCACGCCTATTTACCCCACACTGTCGATCGATACTCTCCCCTGTCAATTCAATAGAATGCACCACCTCAGCGTATAATATTGACGGAAATAGCAATTCTGAAATCAAACTTAAGATCTAACCAATCATTGTCTTATTACCAGTTAATAATTATAGATTGGCGAGTACGTTTTTTTATTTATTATTGTTTAGTGCTGCTATGATATTGAAATATGTATAGTAATATACAGATATAGTTTAGATAAGAGATAAAATTAAGGTTAGAACTTAGTCTAGGCATTAAAAAAAAAAAGATTTATTAAAATTAAAAGGTAAGTAAGCATACATAACCACATAATATAAAACAAAGATCACCTAAGAACTTTAAATTCGGTCCGATGGTGTGAGGCAAAGCTTATTTAAAAATATGATGTAGGTACCCAAGTGCACATAATATGAAGTCTACGAAATATTGAATGTTAAACTTCCACGGATGTGACACCACAAAATTACAAATTTACGGAAGGGAAAATTATAGTCATGTGCAGGATTCGAACCGGCATCATCCACCCCTCTAGCCGGGGTGGGTTTTCCTCTCGTTCCTTAACCATCGTATGGGGATGGAGCGACACCTGTAGTTCAACTTACGTTGTACTACGAACAAGACTAATGTTGCAATTATGTAGCTTTAAGCTTTAAGTAGCTTTAAGCAGTAAATGATGATGCAACCACATTTGTTTTTTTTTGCAAAAACTCATGCTTTGCCGATTACATTACAAAATTACAAATTAACGAGAGGAAAATTTTTAGTCATGTGTGGGATTCGAACCCGCTTCATCCACCTGTTAACCCAGGGTAAGCTCTGACTGAGCTAACGTAACAGTGGTACATAACTATAATTTTTCCTTTCGTTCCTTAACCATCAGAGATGGAGCGACACCTATAGTTCAACTTACGTTGTACTACAAACAAGACTAATTTTGCAATTAGGTTTAAACTTGTACCTTCAACAAGGAACTTTCTTATTATATATATCCCCAAAAGTTAAAGAGCATTTTGTGGTACACTTTACTAAAAAACTATCAAGCTTATAGATTTGTGTTTTAACATAGTAATTTAACTTCATATCTAGATGTGTTATCTGTAAAAAAAGTATAATTTTATAACCATAAAAAAAAATTACAGTTTTGTATTAATTAGATATTATAATTAAGATTAATATTAATATTATTGTCAACTAACGCCATCTGCTAGAAAACCAAAGAGTAAACGTCGCTACAACAAAACTAAACTCAATATTCAAATACATCGTAGGTAATTTACTGAACTACTAACGGGTTCGAATCCTGCACATGACAGGAATCGAACCCGTTAGTAGTTAGAATCAGGTTGTAAAATAAACGCGAGACCTCACAAAGCTCAGCTTTTTGCTAGTTATTATGAATAGTATAATATATAAATAATACAAAATTGTAGTTGTTGGCAGTTGTGGGACATTTTGTGTGTTAACTAGCTAATCTAATACTAGCTGGTGCCAGGTTTGTTCCGTACTTCCGTCCGACTGCTAACCTTAGATGAGACCTCCGTAAATTTCATTTCATGTTGTGTTCATAAAATGTTTTGTAACTCAGCTATTCATCATGTTTCATTTATTTCCAGCATTGGAAAACAACCAGCATCAGACTACAAAGCTTATGATTCAAAAACTTAGTCTTGTAAAACGAAATACCACAAATAGTAAGCCAAATGATGAAAAACATGAGTCTGATTCCGAAGCAAAAGACCCCATAGTATCACAAGTCCAAACCGAACTAGAAAACGAACTGAAAACAGTGACATCAATAAGTAAAAAAGGTTGCAAATCGCAAGGACACGACGCCCAGGGGAACTTGATTCAGACGAAAATTCCAACAACTCTTCGGATTCATCTAAGATCTAGCTCCAGATATCCCATACCGTTACCAGAGAACCACGCTCTCTGCTACCATCACCCGGACAATGGTCTCTGTCGTACTCCTATTTAACCTCGATTGAATAAAGTTGGATGTGTTATTATAGTAATGTCTCATTGATATTGTCCACCAACCGATGTATTCCGGTAGTTACCCTCGAAACCCAGCTCCACATAGAAGATATAAATTAAACCGGCTCAGTGCGTGTGGGACAGGGACGAGAGTGATTGTATGGGGATCACTGTACATGTACATATTTATTATTATTTCCTAGGCAATGTGGCATTGACACATAGTCTGTGAACGTTTCAACCATTACGGATCAACCATTTTCAGAGGATGACCCAAAAATTAAATGTTATTCTCGTGAGGTGCTGAGAACTGACTTTACCATTAATCATACAGAATTTTCAGCAATTATTTATTTAAATTTATATTGACACAAAAACAGAATACCATCACTAAACCACCATTTCATTTCATTAAAAGGACAAATAATATAGGTTAACATTTACAAGCCAGGCCATTTCCCTAATTATGTGCACACATCATGATCAGCATAATTAGCGGTATGTACTTATATTATACATTATTAATTACTGCCAAGTGCCTTACTCGTTGTTATGGGCTCCTATAGTATAGGTTTTTGACTATGTGACACAAATTTCAATACAACTTCCCTTGTCCTTGATGGGTCAACGTGCGATGAATTGGCAATCAATGCCAGAGTAGTCCTTATTTCGTCCTTACCAACTTCAAGGTTCAAGTCAGAAACAAATCACATAACACACATATACCTAAGCACACTGTTGAGGGTATATTAGCAGAACTATACTATATTAATCCTTACTGCCTGCTTGAATGATCAACCAAGTGAAGATTTTTTGTTCAACGAAACGTGGGTCACATTTCCTGCGAAAAGATGGTCCTGTTACGAGCTGGGGGTTCGGGATAAATAATGCAAAACGTTTTCGACACACTGACACCTTTATTCAACAGTTCTACAGTCACTTCCAACAACACTATAACACTGAACTAATCGCACTTCACAGAACACTATTCACAAACTTCACTGTACTTCACTAATCGCGCTTGGAGCACTTGGTCCAAAGATAATCGCACTGTTGATCGTTTCGAACTCAAAGTAAGACTGACTGGTCGGCCCGGACCCGACCCTATTTATACTCAAAAGTCATGGTTTCCAGAAAGTTCACTAATAGTCTAGATAGAAAAACAATAAGGGCCAAAAATGATCCTTTTAACGTAAACAACTTTTGTATGAGATTCCACGAACACTAACTACTACTTATACTGTGGTTGTTTACTAGTTGCCTGAGAACAAAGGCGACCCTTTTTTTTATAACCTTTTGTGTGATGAGTAGGTACATTCTTAATTTATTTGACTTGTTTACTGACTTTGGATTATTCTAGATTGTTCGAGTCCTTGCGCCGTAACACTGCCCCCTCCTAAGACATGCTCGTCCCGAGCATAGTTGGAACCACAGTATGGCGCCAATCTATCCACATGAACAATCTTAGAGACTCCTCGTTGACCTTTCCGTATCCGGTACGTGATGTCGTTGATTTTAGTCACAACCAGGTATGGTCCGTCCCATTTTGGCTGAAGCTTCGGTGACTTCCCTTTACTGCGTACAGGGTTATGCAGCCACACTTTAGATCCTTCAGTAAATCCGGGATTGTTTAGTTTCCTGTCGTATCGAGTCTTCATTTTTGCGGACATCTGCTGGCCGGTATCTCTTACATGTTCATAAATGTCATTCATTTTGCTGCGTAGGTCACTCACATAGTCTGTTATGCTGCGGGGAGCGTCAGGTGGAATGCCAGTTATAAGATCAGCGGGCAACCTTAATTCTCTTCCAAAGTTCGCAAAGGCGGGTGTAACAGATGTGCTCTCATGTACTGCACTTCGGTAAGAGAGAAGAAATGGTTGAATGTGCTTGTCCCAATCCCTTTGTCTGCTCTCAACAACCTTTGCCAAATACCTTTCTAGTGTTTGATTAAATCGTTCTACCATTCCATCAGATTGCGGGTGGTAAGAAGTGGTTCTAGTTTTGCGAGCTCCCATAACTCAACATGTTTCTTGAAATACTTGAGACTCGAAGTTCCGTCCTTGATCACTATGAATTTCCAGTGGGACACCAAAACGACAAAAGACTTCGTGAACTAATTTATCAGCAACGGTTGTTGCTTCCTGGTTAGGAATGGCGAACACTTCCGGCCATTTTGTGAAGTAGTCCATGACGACCATGAAGTATTTGTTCCCATTTTCAGTCACAGGGAATGGGCCAGCTATGTCTAAAGCTATTCTTTCCCACGGGGCTCCAACGCTATAGAGTTTAAGCGCACCTCTGCTTCGTGTCTGGGGTCCTTTCACCGCAGAACAAGTAGTGCATTTCCGGCACCAATCCTCAACATCGTCGCGACAGTGAATCCAATAAAAGCGTTCCCTTATCTTGAGCAGAGTCTTTTTCACACCCATGTGACTTCCAGAGCACCCGTCGTGGTAGAGTTGAAGAACTTCAGGAATTTTTGCTTTAGGAACCACCATTTGGAGATGACACTTGGTCCCTCGAGCATTTTCCCATTTCCGGCACAGTACTCCATCTTGAATAACTAAGCTGTCCCACTGTGCCCAATAACACTTTGTTGTCATGCTCTTTGCAGCTACATCGTTCCACTTGGGCTTATTGACACCACCGTTAAACCAATCCAAGATGGGGCGAATGTCTGTATCATCCTGTTGAGCTGCTTGTATTGCTCCTTTCCATTCATCACTAAGATCCGTTCTTAGCAACTTCACAGGTACCAGCTCTTTATTTTCTTGTCGAACGCAGTGCTTGCAGCATTCAGTACAAGGTCTTCTTGATAACGCATCAGCGTTTCCATGAGACTTGCCACTTCGGTGTTCGATCTCAAAATCAAACTCTTGAAGCTGTTCCATCCACCTTGCCACTTGTCCTTCGGGGTTTTTGAAATGTAATAGCCATTTTAATGCTGCATGATCAGTCCGCAGATGGAATTTGCGCCCCAATAAGTACTTCTTAAAATGCTGCAAGGTCTTCACAACTGCTAGTAGCTCTCTTCTAGTGACGCAGTAGTTTCTTTCTGGTTTCGATAAAGATTTGCTGAAGTAAGCTATCACAATCTCCTGATCTCCTTTTCGTTGTGATAGGATACCGCCGATCCCAGTGTTACTCGCATCGGTGTCCACGATGAAGTCGTTCTCGGTGTCTGGATAGCCAAGAATAGGAGCATCGCATAAACGGCTTTTCAATTCGGCAAAGGCGGCCTCACATTTTTCATCCCAACAAAACAGACGCTTCTCCTCAGTCAGTTTGTGCAATGGTTTGGCAATATCGGCGAAGTTCTTCACAAACCTTCGGTAGTAGGAGCATAATCCTAAAAAGGCACGGACTTGTGTCTTGTCCCTTGGAGTTGGCCAATCCTTTACGGCGACAATCTTATCTGGATCAGTTTGTACACCTTCTTCTGAGACAACGTGCCCCAAATAATTCACTTGGCGTCTGAATAATGTGCACTTTTTCGGACTTAGCTTGAGATTTGCCCCTCAGATTTTCACCAGTACACGTTCAAGATTCTGTAGGTGATCTTCAAATGTTCTGCCCACAATGATGATGTCATCCAAATAACGAGACAGGCGTCTCCAATTAGACCCATGAGTATGAGCTCTATAAGCCTTTCAAACGTTGCAGGAGCGTTGCACAATCCAAATGGCATAACTCTGAATTGCCAAAGACCCTTACCCGTGGAAAATGCAGTTTTCTCGTTGTCCTTAGGGTCAATTTCTACCTGCCAGTAGCCACTTTTCAGGTCTAAGGTTGTAGACCACTTCATTCCCGTGAGCGTGTCCAGGGTGTCATCAATCCTTGGTAGTGGGTAGCTGTCTTTCTTCGTAACTTCGTTTAGTCGTCGGTAATCCACACAAAATCGCGTCGTGCCATCCTTCTTCTTAACCAGAACTACAGGGGAACACCATGGGCTTGATGATGGTTAATGACACCGTTTTTCACCATCTCTTCAATCATAGTTTCCACTTCTTTCTCGCGTGCGACTGGTAGTCTTCTGGGTCTTTGGCGAATAGGTAGCTCATTTCCTGTATTGATTTTGTGCTGAACCAATCCAGTCTTCCCAATGTCAGCATCATTATTAGAGAAGATGTCCCCATACTTCATAAGCAATTTCTGAGCTTTTACCACTTCTTCTGCAGATAAATTTTCCCGACAATCATCCAAAAGCGATGTTACATCAAACTGAGTGGCTTTGGAGCAATCGCCACCTAATGGTTCTTGACATTGACGCATCCAGGATACTTCTTCACACGTGCCCATTAGCGTGCCTCTCTTGATTATTTGTCCTTCTTTGCTCGGATTTATTATAAGCACCGCTGAGATACTTGTAGCTTTGGTCAAAGTTCGTGCCATTATATATGGAACATCACCGTCTGAACCCTCGATGAGCACGCATCGATTGCCATGATCGGAGGAATTAGATAAAATTACAGGAACAATGGTTTCTGACCTAGGGGGCAGAACTGTCTTCTTTAGGCAGTAGACCAATCCTGATGTTCCACCTTCTATAAAAACTTCTTTGATCCACATTTCAAAACTCCTTGGTTCACATCGATCTTGCAGCAATATTTACTCATGAAGTCTAAGCCGAGAATGCAGTCATCAACAATATCAGCAACAATGACATTATGCAAGAAAGTTCTCTCACCCAGCTTCAGTTCCACCTCCTTTTCGCCTTGGACGGATATGTGCTGACCGGTGGCTGTTAGCAGTTGGATTTGTGCGTGGCTGCGGTAGTAGTCCCCAATAATGCTCTTTGATAGTTGGGAACTCAAAACTGTACGTGAAGCTCCAGTATCTAAGGTAAACTTACAAGGTGTCCCGTTGATTTCTCCATTAATAATCAGGCTGTTCCCGTCATGGGCTTGTGAGATGAAAACTTTGGGGGCTATATTTACACCAGCCAGCACCCGCCCCGCAGTCCTGGCGTTTACTCGTTTCCCTGCTGCTGTTGCACGGTGGAATACACTGTCCTTCCTTCCTGGGTACGCATACCTTCTTCTATGGTTCGTTTGGGGCAACTAGATCGAAGGTGTCCCCTTTCTCCACAGTCATAGCATCGTGGGCTGAATCTTTGGCGACTGTCGCGATAAGATTGTGTGGTAACCTCTCGAATACGATGTGATCGATGATCTTGCCGCACAGCTTCTACCTCCAAAGCATGGGCTAGGGCGTCCTTTATTGATTCATGATGACCCAGCCTCACTGCAGCTCTCACTTCTAAGTCACGTATCCCATCAACAAATGCTTGAAGTAGGATTCCGTCGATGAGTACCGGTGATGATTGATACGCCTTCCGTACGAGCATTTCCACTTCCAGCGCCCACTGCTGAAGATTTTCACTGCTTCGCTGGGTTCGCTCTTTAAGCTGAGCGCGGAATACATGTTCCAGATGAGCATCACCGAACCGAGACTCCAATGCCTCCAGAAGTTGGTCATAAGCTATGTCCTTTCCAAGGGCCTCCAGAACTGTTAAGGCTTTGTCACGAAGGCCCAGAGTAAGCGCTGTCATAGCCTTCGCTTTAGTCCAACCATTGGCCGTCACCACGGCCTCAAACTGAATTTTGTAGGCCGACCACGAAGAGGTTCCGTCAAATGGAGGCACTTTGAACCCTCGAGGCGAAGCTGCGGGCACCACTGGAGCTACCATACTCTCTCCAGTTTCAAGAACGCTCAAAGATTTTTTTACGTCAGCGATCCCAGCTTCAACATCTGCTATGCGATTTTCGTGCTGCTGGACCTGATTTTCCACCACTTGAAGTTTCTTTCCAAATGTTGCATGCAGGTCTTTCATCAAAAGGGTCTGCTCCTCTTGGCGACGGGTCTGTTCTTCCCTGTCGTGCCGGAGTTGTTCCTCAAGGCGGCGGGCCTGCTCATCCTGGCGTCGGGCTTGCTCTTCCTGGCGTCGGGCTTGCTCCTCTTTGTCCTGTTGCAGCTGCTCTTCAAGACGCCGGGCCTGCTCCTCCTGGCGGCGGGACTGCTCCTCTTGGCGGCGGGCTTGCTCTTGAAGCATCGCCATTAGCGCAGCAAAGTCAGGCGCAGTCGGAGCAGCCATAGTCAAAGAGGTTCCTGGTGTAGCGGCGACGGTTGTTTCTGCAGTTGGTTGTTCTTCGGAGAGCACTGGTGGTGTAGCTCCTCCAAACCTTCGTTGGTCGATGTCCTGTTGCCGCTGGCTCCTCGTGCGGATGCCCTCAACGTCTTCCTTTGGCAGCACAGGCATTATTTATCCCCAATTCTGACACCAATTTGTTACGAGCTGGGGGTTCGGGATAAATAATGCAAAACGTTTTCGACACACTGACACTTTTATTCAACAGTTCTACAGTCACTTCCAACAACACTATAACACTGAACTAATCGCACTTCACAGAACACTATTCACAAACTTCACTGTACTTCACTAATCGCGCTTGGAGCACTTGGTCCAAAGATAATCGCACTGTTGATCGTTTCGAACTCAAAGTAAGACTGACTGGTCGGCCCGGACCCGACCCTATTTTTACTCAAAAGTCATGGTTTCCAGAAAGTTCACTAATAGTCTAGATAGAAAAACAATAAGGGCCAAAAATGATCCTTTTAACGTAAACAACTTTTGTATGAGATTCCACGAACACTAACTACTACTTATACTGTGGTTGTTTACTAGTTGCCTGAGAACAAAGGCGACCCTTTTTTTTATAACCTTTTGTGTGAAGAGTAGGTACATTCTTAATTTATTTGACTTGTTTACTGACTTTGGATTATTCTAGATTGTTCGAGTCCTTGCGCCGTAACAGTCCAATAGAAAGTGCGGTGGTATTTTCACATCGGCATGGCTTTTTAACGTGTATTAAGCTCAACTCTGTATCAAACAATATCTGACTTCGAACTGTTGCACAGTAGGTTTACAGTAGCTTCGAGCCGACAGATATGATTTGGTACCATGGGGTAAACCTATTGCCATCAGGCGGGTACTGTTGTGAAGTCATCAGTAAAATTTTTTTAGAAACTTAAAACTAATAATTTTCCGCCCGGGGATCGAACCGTCGCGTCGAGGTACCAAAGCGGCGGAGATTTTAAACAAACACCAACGAAGCGATATTTTGATAAGAATTTTTAATAATTAAGTTGTAAACCCAACGAGATTTAATGTCAACAATACAAATTTACTGTCAGCTGAGTTTATGATATGAAAACGAAAATTGTTTGGTACGGAATAAATATGAATGGTATGAAAAAATGGTAGAAAAACGAAAGTACTTGATTTTGCAATTCTGGTTTTGTAGTTGTTGTTCTGGTTGGGTATACATGTATACCTTTGTTGTTTTCGCCATAGAGTAGTAAGCATCTCCTTTATATACTGGTACTTACATATGGGTAAGGTATTCGTATTCATTCACAGCGTTTTTACTTTTTTATGCTCTACAGTCTGCTCCTGATAATAAGGAGCCGCGAGCTGTCCACCCACTAGACTACCCCTCTGGTGATGGGTCTCCACCCTCAAGGTTATTCCCGATTCCCCTACACCTACTGCACTAGGGTAGAGAACCAAAACAGCTGCTTCATAAAAATGTAATTTAAATTGATACAATGGTATTATTTCCATGAATCCCATGGTGGACACAAACGTCTGTGGCGGTTAATTCAAATTTAAACAGTTTTATAGCGCTTTATACTAGGTTTGGGTGTACATGATGATGGTATTCCCGAGTTTATGGTGATGGAGCTGCTATCATACTATTTTAGTAGCAGTAGAACTCTTGTGAATAACCACCATAGCTATTTCTATACCACCGAGAAGTAGTGTTCGAATTACTTTGTCCTGTGATTTCACCGACCTTGATAAGGGTATGGCTTCCAGTGAAATTACAGGCACATGAGACTTAATAACTTTATGTGGTTACAACGTGATTTAACGCAGTGCAGTTTGTCACATGAGTCGAAAAGCATCTGTCATGGCACGGTAATATTATCTAAAGGCATGGGCAGAGGTTACCGATTATGGGAGCATAGAACACATTATAATAATACTACGTACAAAAGCTTAGATACATAAGTGAGCCGATACTTAAAGACTCTTCTTCGGAATGGCTTGCCCATTTTTTTACCCAAAAGGCCCCTTGATAGGTAACTCAAGAACAGAAATAGAACTTTCTTCCCAGTGATACATAGAGCTTTGTAGTTTATACTGAGAACGAAGAGAAAATAAAATCATTAAAAGTTTTCTCGTATTGTCTTGAGACTTCTCAAGAAGTAACTTCTTGAGCTGTATTTTTTATTTCTGGTGGGGTCATCAATATAAAATCGTCACTTTCAATGCCAGGTGACATTTTGGAAAATTATTTGTAATAGTTAAACGCGTGTACTGTTAAATTATCAATTTAGGAAATAAAACAAAATTTAACAAACCAAAACAAATTTTTTTCGTTGTGCAGAAAAAGGCTTTAATTGAAAATCGAGTACAAAAAAATCCGCCACTTTTTCTGTTTATATAATATGATTTAACGTTTGTAAGTTTTTATGTTCCCAGATAAAACACAAAAGAACACCAGCTGGGCAATAACGGATGTTCATACAACATTGCTGCACTGCGTTGGAGGGCAGGAATGAAATTCCATACAACTTTTCTCGCCGCACATTTATAAGAGAGAAATTACGAACTTTGTAGCCCGTTTTTGAACGTGCAATGAGACACTTTCTGAGTGGGTGTGGTATAAATTTATAGAACGTCACGAGTCCATATATTTTAATGTAGGTACTTAGCTACTAACTTAACGAGTAAATAAGTTACTCGAACCAATTCTAGTTAAGTAGGTACATTAAAAGAACTCTCATGCACTAAAATAAGCGTTGCCCAAAGTACTTCTATGCTGATAACCGGATTAGCCGCTATGAAAATGAGATGTAATTTTTTATTTCACTGAAATCCTGTGAGCAATTCTTCAGTTACCTCTGTCAAAATAACAACAGAACAGATAACCTGGCTTTAGTTATGATATTTTCTGATGTCATAATCGATAAATTGGGAACTAGCTACCTTGGTTTTAAAATATAGTTCCTAAAATTCATATTTAGGCAAGTTAATAAACACATTCTTAGTTTTTTAATACTATACTAATTAGGTATAACTTTATTATTTACAATAATTATTATAATTACTACGTTAGTTGATTATTTAAAAAAATTCAAGAAACAGTTCTAATTACTTATTTATGACATTTCTTTATTTTATATCGTAACAAAATTCAGATTTTCTTATCTCGTAATCCCCAGGCATAAACTTGTTTATTCCAAGAAACTTATAATTAATTTAAAAAGCCCCACGTAGACAGAAACGTTTACTTGTTACCTGCTCTGTAATTCCACGCAATACGGTTTTGTTAATTTGAAGAAACCTTTTATGCATTGCTTATGCATAAGCTACGACGGCGGGCGCCTAACCCAGGCCTATATAAAGTCATCATTTTGTACATGTCCATTTTAACAAAAACGTTTTATTAAAATAAAACATTTTTGTAATAATAAACAGGTAGGATTGCAGTTGCATAACTCTTTCATGGGGCAGTTAGATAATTATTAAGCTTTTCCCCTACAACGTCCACTCATCTGTACAGGGTACGCTGCAGCCGTCCACACATCTGCTCAAGCTTTTCATCCCTCGACGCCCCGTGACGTTTTTCTTAAGTACTAAGACGTTTTGCAATACCTAAACTTAAAACCCTCATATCCACATACCCCAACATATCACTTGCACCTTACAAAAATAACATTTTCATCCATTTAGTTTGAGTAGACCAAATAGCGAAATATTTTTTTTACATATTTTGAGGTTTTATGATTTTAAATCGGGTTTATTTGATGCAATTTATAACATATATAATAACTTCTTGGTACCAATGCAATCCACATCATATAGGCTTTACGGGAAAAGAAATAAAACTAGACCTTTTTATGGAAAATTTCACATAAAAAGGGGTATGAAAACACGACGAAAATGGCGCGAAACAGATTTTTTTTTATTTTTTTTTCCGAAACTATTCCACCTATAACTTTGTTTTTTACAACCGAAATCTCGGACGGGACACACAGGGGGGTAAAACAAAAAAATGCCAAAAAAAATAACTTTTCAATCCTTATCCTTTTTATTTGTTTTAACATCGTTATTGACTTGTTCCCTATACATATGCAAAATTATAGCTTTCTAGGTTCATAACTGTAGAAGTTGTTACGAGATTATTATTAAATGACGAAATAATTTGGCGCCAAAATGTAATTTGTGCTGGTTTCAGATTTCATAAAAATATTAAACATACTTTTCGTTATCTCAGAAAAATATGTTTTTTTTTTCGTATAGCCATGGATAAATCCTTACGAAAACCGTTTGGATTACGAAAATCGGACTTACGCAGATTTTAGGACGATTATGTAAAAGTAGTAGCTACTCGCCGACCGGAATCCCGGTTTGTACAGATGAGGGGTGGTCCTTATAATTCCATTTTAAGTAACGTTCACGGTCGACTTATATGTAACGCTACTGGATATTACGAATCATACCCTCAAATTATTTCCTGCAATGATTTTACATCAAATATCACAAATGTTTGCGATTTGTGTCTCAAAAATTATTAACGAACAGATGAAAGCCAACCACAGTATAAGTTAAACTCATGACCTGTTAATGAGCCATACTTAGTGGAACAATTTTTTGGCACCGTGTTACCTTATTATTATAAATTTTAATATGTATCATATTTTATGTTCATGTTATTTGAATATTTTTCTTCCGCACGATAGGTAAACCTTTAACCACTATCTCACCTGATGGTAAGTAATGATGTGGTCGAAGATGTTGTTCTGACTAACCTAGAATTACTGGCTATCAAGGACAGCTGCCGGAACACACCGTTAGGTGCTTGGCGACAGATTTTCTACTTGAGGGTAGTAGCTAGCCAGCCGGGCATTCGCAAAATGCCCTACCACCATGCTATAATGACTGCCATCCTAAGACAACGACCAGGACCGGCGGCTTATCGTGCCCTCCGAAGCACGGAAGCGCTCAGTAGTAATGTCATTAACGGTCACCCATCCAAATCATGACCGAGGTGGACGTTGCTTAACTTTGCTGTTTGGTTCAAAACGGCTAAGCAAACTTCTCTACGAGCGCTTCAAAACTGAACTTTTCCTTTGTCGATGCCCTATCTCCAAGAGTAGGTATTCAACTTCGAGTGAACTGACCAACGGGTACACAGATGTTTAGATTTTCATGTATGACTGCTAACTACATGCACATGATGGCTTCGTTCCCGTGGTACCTGATTAAAAAGTAACCTTTGGTGCTCAGTGTTGAAAAATGTGACTGCGTATACAAATATATTTTTGTTTTAGGTTCTTCGAAAATTGCAATTCTCACAAGATGGTAAAGACATATTATACCAAGGCAAAATTGACAAAACCTAGCGAAACCTATTCATTATTGAACCTCTGTTTGAGAGAGACCCAGATAAAATTATCTCAAATACCCTGCTTCTTATTTCTAACGCTAACCATTTGCTGTAAAATGGTTTTTATGATTAGAAATAAGTAAACTGTAAAATATTTATTATCACCACCACCGTCTGATAGAATATGTTTCATAATCAACAGCCGGAAGACGGCCACTGTTTGCAAATATTGTGTTGTTATAGCAAATTTGAAGGCTATGTCGGTGACTGGTAAGCAACGCAGAAAAGACGGCAGTACCGGCGCCCAGGTTTTGATCGTGTAAGGGCTTTTTCGTAGTCCACAAACGCTAGACATAATGGCCGATTATACTCCTCAGTCTTCTGTATAATCTGACGAAGTAATAATATTTTTCATGAATAAACATTTTAACACGTACCATACACATAAAATTTTCTTTATTTTTTATACTATTAAAATGGTGGTTACGAAATGTTGTAATTGGTATAATTCATATATAATTTACATAAGCATTTTTTTACAATTTAGGTACCTATGTATTTCATAACTTTTTCTTGCTTTTTTTAAAGAACCATAACTGCCCCCCACCGTGGACAAAAAACCGGGTGATAACAGGGGGGGGAGCAATAAATCCCCCCAATGGAATCTACAAAAAATGACATCAATTGTGACTTTGACACCTGTCACGTCCAAGACCTACTTCTATCTAATTTCACTTTGAAAATAATATTAGTTTAATTATAAAGCACCTTTATTAAAAAATATTATGATCGATACATGATCTTTAATTTTCACAGATGTCACTTTTTAGAGAACGCCCAGGTAGAACAGTAACCTTAAAGAACTCCTATATATTCATGATTGGCCAATAAGGAACTCCTGCGCAATAGTAGGTATAGGTACTACCTCGCTCGTGTTCTACCTAACCAAATCTAGGATTCCAAGGTTACTGGCAATAAAGTTTTTTTATATATGTATATATATTTATATTTAAGTTATTGTGTCTGATAAGATCGAGGCCCACCACGGACTAATCTCTGCCTTTCACAGATGCATTTCGTCACAAATTGCACTGCGCCCGTCACCTTGCGACATAGTTGTTAAGTCTCTCATGTGCATGTACATATAATTTTCTGTGAATTAAATGTGTGAATGGACTGAGTGACCACATTTATTTTTAGTTTATTTTTGTTTATGTATTAACTTCAAGATTTAGTAAAAGTTATAAATTTGTAAAATGTGTTTTATAATGAGTTAATAATGAACTTAAGATTCCTAACTGCGGTCACTCAGTCCCCACACACACGTGAATTAATGTTACAGTTAAGTTGCTAACAAGCTCAACTACTGCTGCATCAGATGAAATAATTTTGGAGGCTCATTAGAAAGACTGACTCATATAAACATTCCCAGCTCGCTGCTAGGAATGTCCGGGATGAGTAACGTATCCGCTAAAACCCGTAAAAAATAAGTATTCAAGAGAAGCATTCTCATTTATATATTTCCATAATTCGTCTTTTAAATGTTATGCCTATTCTAGTGTGCGTTCTATACTAATATGCTTAATATACTTATTGCTATGTTAACTTGACAGATCAGACAAACATGGATTCAGCCGTGGAATTTCCGCTTAGGGAAACATCAAGTCCTGTCATCATCCCTATGTCGCGGAAATATCAGGACGTCCATCTTCGAGTACTCGAGTGTTCCCTACAGTTATGATATATACGTGTAATATAATTTGACACGTGAAACTCTAGTACTCCAAGGAGCAAGTCCTGATTTTTTCCGATTTCCTTTTATCTCCCTAAAAGAGTTTATCTGGGTAGGCACGAGTCCGGAGACGTGGCATTGACTTCGATCTAGTACAGCACAAGGTTTGGAGGTTACGATAATTGAAACAAAATTCAATTTCCATCCTTTTTATTACGATAAGAAACCTAATTTTGACAATTTTCAGTTACGTTTAAAATAGCATTCTTATACTATATTGAAATTTTGTAATTTAATTCAGTTCCCAAAAAACATGCTCAAAGATAATAATTATCATATTCATTTAGTAATATTGAGGTAGTTATTTGTTTCAGAACTTATACCAATTATAAATGGTTCTAAAAATAACAGTTAAAAATTCAAAAAAAGTATTTTTACTAAGGTGGAATTACCATGCAGTACATCATTGGAGAAAAAAAATCTGTAATATAATAGTTAAAATAATAATTATAATAATTATGATAATAATAATATTATTAATTATAAAATTCAATCATTATCGTAAATTGTTATGTAAAGCTGAGACGAAATAACATCAGCTCTCTTGAACAGTTACAATGAACCGGCGGGTGAGCGCGCCGGGCGACGAGACGACTTCGCGCCGGCAGCGCAGCGCAGCGGTGCCAACCGTCTAGCGGCAGAAAGAGCAACGCGACTTACTGCCTCTGCCGGCCGCAACGCCGACACGTCACTTTACACTACTGGTGCTCACCGACATACATAAATACATAAACACTATTTATAGACTCGATGAAACTTCAATAATAGTTATACATTTAATGGAGGGGGGAGTGGTGTAACGTACAAACAACAGAACTAGTGCTCCATTTAAGTAAGTATCCCCACTAAATATGGTTTAACAATTGGTGGCCATTATTTAATTATTCAATTACGATAGGATAGGATGTTTGCGTGTAGCTCTATAAAAACAAAATGAAATCAATTGTCGCATGCCATTCATGAAAACATACCATTTAAAAATACAATCATGCACATAAAGTGAATTCTATAGACTCAGCCGCACACACGTCATTTACACAAAACAGTGGTTACACACATATGAGAAAGTAATAATAAATGTAATGAACGTAAAGTAACTGTAGAACCATGAAACAAGCATGACAAAGTAGATAATTAGCGCGAATGAATGTAAGTAATGGGGGCGCGACGACGGCGCAGCGGCAGGGGTGTAGTTCAGTCTCGTGGCCGAGCGCCGTCCGCGCCCGCGCCCGCCTTCAACTTAAACTACCTACTTCACAACGATACAAATAATAACTAAAACTATTCACTCAATTCTAAATGATAACCTACCTCTCGCGCATACATTAACAACTCACTCATTGACATAAAGCGGTCAGCAACATAACGTATCGAGCTGTGCAGCCGACGGATGCAAGCGAAAGGCGGCCTCTGTAAACTACGCAAAGCGAAACTCTCTTGTCTCTCTGGAGTGTTACACATTTTCATATTTATTTTATGAACATCTATACTGATTAATTTTATATTTCTAACAAGGAAATGTACGAATTATATTTTAACGTACTTATTTAGAAACATGTAAAAACTGTAAAGACATCAATTCTATAAAAATTGTACATTCCATAATTATGTGGTCATCAATTAACGTCCAAATGATAAATGTTATACGATGTTCTATTCTACATAAGTGACCTGACACTTACAGCGAGACGTGCTTTCTTCTGGAATGTTTCAAATGCTCATGTCATTCGGATCACTACTCTAGACGGGTATAATAGAGCGTCTAAATCACAGATACCTACCTACCCACAGCCGTGTAGGATCGGATTTAGAGGCCCGTGTATTAAATGCACGCCAGTCGTTCGTCTTTACCGGTTTATTTATATATTGTTGTTTCTCGTCGCGTCGTTCATTGAGTGGTAACTAGGTAAGTGACACAGCTATCAATAAAAAATAATAAAACTTGCCAGATCCGCGGCGCGGTGTTACCTTAACTTCCATAATGTGTTATCAGTCCCGCTAGTACGACACGCATTACGATCTCTTGTATTGTATCAAACAAATTTATTGCAAACAAATAATGAAACTCATATGAAGATTATGTTGAAAAATACGCACTTTTATGCGGAAAGTAATTTAAGAATTTACAATATACACAATCCGATAGGTCCGTGCGATGCGCCCGCAGCAGCGCAGCGTGGGAAGCGGATGCTTTAGCATTTGATACGCAGCAAACACTTATTAAATCGATGCGATGTTTAATACAAATGAGACTACGCGACTCCTTTCACGCCATCTCTGAGACATTCATCGAGACAATAAGTAGCATCAGAAGCACCTGCACATGTATATACAATACAATTGGATAAGTATTAAGAAACAGGCACCGCGGCCAGCTCTAACAAGATAGCTAGCTATATTGTTCTGAAAGTGAGGTTCAACTGGGTTCAACTGGGGACACTATTTTCTAACAAGCTGAGTCAATGAATTAGTATGCGTCAGGTACCACCGATAGACATGCGAACATTTTCTTCCTGTCGCTATGTATTTCCAGCGACATTGGGAAAGAGCGCTATATCGGCGGCTACCGTATTATAATCCTATTTCAATATACATTGTTCACTCTAACCACGTTTCAATGAGTTTATCGCTAATTATAAATTCAAGTTAAAGCGGTTAAAAAAAAATATTCTTCATTAATTATTGAAAATTTAATACAATTACTGTAATATAATTATACAGATACGTATCTAATGCTGTATCTGTTTAATTATATTAGAGTACTAAAATATATACTTTGCACAACCAAATATTTATTTGTGAAAAAAGGAACAGCCTTATTTCATAATTAAACAACAAAAACAGAAAGCTAGCTTTAGCATATATGACTATATTAGATTTTTTATGGGAATGAAGTAACCTAAACGATGTACCATCGTTTCTAGGCAAACGACGCCATGGATATAGAAGTACTACCATTGTAAAAAGGTCCAATGACTTTAAATATAATTCAGATAGCGACGTCTGCATCGATTGCCATCCAAACGAGAATGAAGCAGTGAGAGAGAGATGTAATGTAAAATTTTATTATAAAAGATTAATAGCTGAACAATTCCATATAAGATAATTAATGTAATTATTAATAATGATTTAAGGCTTACAATAGGCCTGTGCAAAGTATCTACTTTAGAGAACATATTACATAAAATAAATTGTAAATCACGATTATAATGTAATTACATATATAACGATAGGATGTATACATATTGCGATTGGTTTACAGCTGTTTCACACAAATTTGTTTACCTTCGTGTCCCCAATAACCGTAAGCAAACTGTAACTAATAGTAGAGCGCTGGCGCTGGGTGAGAGTCGACGAGTTCGCTCGCCTCTAATGACTCATTACTAAGCTCTACGAACATGGTTATATTTGTTCATTTACCGGATATATTATCAGGTTTTGTTGTTACAATAAACTAGGTAAATTATTTCCTTTTAGATAGAGTATGTAATCTCGTTGACGTACATTATATTGGTGTTAAAGGCAGTCGCCATTATTTTGCATATGTATTCATGTCAGTTTATTTTCCCTCCTTACAATGCATTGCCATTACGTGAGATTTACAATAATATGTGGAAGCTGTACAAAATTATCAACGAAGCTAACGGAAATATACATAAAAAAAGTAACAAAATAATTGAAATTAGGGTGAGACCTCAAATAATGTTCAATAATATGAGAACTTTATCGTTATTAGTATTTTACCCTTTAAGTGGTGCTGTCGACGGCGGTAAATGAGTCGAGAGTCCGCATAGGGAACTTCTAGAAATGAAAATGATTTTGATGTTTTTGGGACAGACTAAGGGCATCCGCTCTTGCGATTCGAGTGCGGATGGTTGAACGTAAGTATATCTTTAGCAGGATTTGGAGCGTTATCAAGCGACTACTGTTACCCGCAACCAACGGCGGACGGCTAAGGGTCGCCTGAGAAACACGGCCTCGCTATTAACTAACCTAAAATTGAGAAAAAAAGAATGTAAACCATCCTTAGAAATATTTTGCCAAAACTTCCATATATTATCACAATAATTATAAATATAAATACATATCTAAGCTTTCCGACAAATTTTGATATCATTCACTTAATCTTAATATCTCATAATTAAATTATCTCACTTGGCACAATTATAAGTTATAACGCAAACCGCACTTTTGAACAATAAAACGTACGAAATACGGTCTAACATAAACGTCCGACGGCGCGGCGCACACAACGCGCCTTCTACCAGTACCCACGGTATTAAGTTAAAATTAATCCAATTACATTCTCAAGGAAACATTATAAAGCTAACAAAGACAAAAATACAAAAGAAAACGATCAACAAATGTCACTTACAAATAAAAACGTTTCAGTTTTCTCCTTACTCTCCAACAATCACTAGTATATCAAAAATATTCGTCCGTGAGACGGGCGATGACGATAGATCGTGTCTTGTTAGTAGTAGTTAGGTATAAAGCGCGCAAAACGCGCGCTGCAGTGTCCGGGCAAGCAGCGAGACGCGAGACGCGACAACGCTCTCAGCGTCTACAATCTGTTTAGTAATTCCGTGTAGCTATCTATACAAGAAAACTCTTACATAATATTATATTATACGCTTGCAATTAGCGTTACTTTATCCAATGAGCCTCCTCGTTGAAGCAAAGTCAGTGTGTCCGTTATCGTTCCTAGTCAGCTTGTATCCACACACCCATATGGTATTAAATTAACGGTATTTATTTAAGTATTGTGTAGGTTTATAAGGTTTAATAACAGATTAATCTAATATTTTATAACAAAACAAATATTGTATCTCTGAATATAAAATGTTCCGATATTATAGAGGAGCTAGTAACATGTGTATAAGGTATAATAGAACGTAATCAACTATTGCAATATTAATAAAAGACAACTCTATACAATGTAGGTAAAAAGTAGTCAACGAACGGTGTGAAAAACAGTCTAACAATACTTAAAGTTAAAAATAGTGTATAAGAATATTTTTGAATAAACATTCGTAAGTTACAATTAACAGTAATGGGTAATAAACTATGGATTTATCAATAATAATAAATTCATTAATTTACTTTAACAAGAGGTTGTTTATACGGTACGGGCTCGGTTCGGTGCGGGAGTGGCGGAGGGTGGGGGCAGTGCGGGGTGGTGGTGGTGATGGTGTTGGTGGCGGTGTTGGTTGGTGGCGGTGTTTGTTGGTGGCAATGGTGTTGGTGGCGCGGCGGCGGCGAGCGATCTACTGCTGCGGCGCTGGCGCGGGCGGCGGCGGAGCGGCGCGGCGGCGGCCGGGCGCGCTCGCCTGCGCCACCATTGCGCGGATGCGCCTCTGCGCAGACTGTTGACAAACATCACAACACAAACTCGTTAATAAACACATCTATGTAATTACAAACTCTCCTACACATTGGCGTACGCCGCCGCATCGTCGTGACGAACATCCCGAGCCCTCACAACTACCACAACAAACATCACTAGCCATCGCCTTAAATACGCTATAATTTTTTCACGACGTAACTACTTCAGAGGACTCGAGATGTTCAGCAAGACCTATAAAATCAAGACAGTTAAATTCGCAAACATATATTTAAAAGAGCCGGAGCAGAAAATATTTTAATTCATTACATTATTTCCCATAACTATACTTACTTTACGTGAAATTTGCTTTAATGTTATTTTTTATCGTCAAATTAATCTCAAACCCCCAATGTGAACTCTATTACACCACAAAGCTCTAAGAACTTCTATATTTGTAATGTTTTGAAACATATGCGCATTTCTAAAATATAACAAATCAAAATATAAATCGGCAGAACGCAGAAGCATAGGCCTACACCGATGCTAAACAATAACAATCGCTCCGTACATAGCAAAGTTTATTCGCAATGGCAACAACAAGTTACATACTAAAATAGTCTCTGTATTAAGCATAACGACCTCTTCTCTCAGTCATACCACTCTCATTCTCACATGTTAGATACAAGTAGTTACAAAGTCCATTATTAAACACAATAAGGTTTTGAATTATTTTATTATCATAACATTAGGTAATACAATGACAAGCGCTTATTTACTCGTAGGTACATATAATGGTATATAAATGTACAAAAATTCGCAATACTATACCAGCACTAGTATTGAATTTGTAACTCACCTATAATGACATGAACATAAAGGCACGTATATCATGAGATAAGGCCATTGTTTGACGCTTTGCGTTGGCTCAGAAACACAGAGGATTCACATCCATTCTCTACACAGGCATCTCTCAAGCCGCTTCCGGCGAAAGCTACAAAATGTAAACACTCATTATGCCAAACTGAGTCGTATTCCACGTTCAATTTCGCAAACGCTTATACAAATATCCATCAAATTACTTATGTTAACTTTTTAAAATCAACATTTCAGTCATGACCTTCTTTATAGTAATTATTTATTATACTTAGGACTTGTGGACTTCAACTACATGTTCTATTTGTAATTATGTACTTCTTCCATTCTTCTCTTTTATCCCATCACCACACAAGAGACAGTCGCTGTAGGCTTTAATATATTATAACAATTTCAACTTTCGTACAGTATGATATATTAGTAATTAATTACTAAAGAATTACAGAAAACAACTGTTTTATTAGTCCGATTTCATGTTTATTCAAACAGTCCTACTTCGTTCAAACGATCAATTTATTATAATTTACCATAAATTGGCCGGCATAGAAGATCAAGTACTATTCATAGAACTATCTAGTGTATGAAATAACTTCGTAAGTCTCAAATTCCGTTATCTTAACACGGATGTGTTGAAAATGTTTATCTGATAACAGCGCCGATAAGCTAAATAAACCCAAAAACCATCTGCAGTTACTACATTTATAACATTGCGCTAAGCTACGTTTCATTTCGGCTGCTTGCATTCAGCAAGTACGTGCCATGACGTTCACGCACTCACATATTGCGTACGAACAAGTAGAAAACACTGGTATATCCGCGACACTGACACCTACGGCAATCCAAGAGTAGGATCAGTTTCTACACCATTTATACAAATCAAAAATCATCAGCCAAAATAACAATATAAATGCCGCGCTGCTTACTTCACTAACATTTTTACAAAAAATAATATAAGGAGTCTGTTTCAACAAACGTACATATAAAAGAATTTGTATTTTCATATAATTTATATTAGTCACCAATCTTCTGAATGAATTTATTTCAAAATGAGAACCAGGCGCCTTGTAAATAACGTATCATAGAAATATTTACCCGAAACTAGAGTCGAAAAATGTAGAGACACAACCCTAATCAACAAAGAGAACCACGAAAATGTGTAGAGCGAATTTGAGTTCCCATGACTTATTATGTTGTCAATTTGAAAGGTACACAGCGCACACCGACAAGATAATCCTGAGGGTTGCACCCAACAATGAGCTCAACATTAACAAGCTATTTATTTGAGCTTAGTTGTATTCGTTATTATTACTACTAAACAGTACTTGTATATTTTATTATTGAATTTAAACATGTTTTATCAATTGACCCACGAACTGTTGCAGAAAATCGCAGTGGGAACGAGAAACACATTGTTGATCCGAGAGTTTATGTTCTTTACATATAGAGGGCAGTGAGTAAGGGAACTCATTATAATATAGCAGTTCATTTAAAGGGTCCATCTCTTAAGAGTAGATATTTAACATTGAGACATCAATTTATTTCCTCTTAATACTGTGGTCCTCCAAAAGCAACACGTTTAGACAAAAGGCTCTCGATATTTTTTTTTAGAACTGTTCGTGCAGCTTTTACAGCTATCTCAAGGAATCCATAAAAAATATTCATTTCATTCGAAAAAAAATCGTTTTACTCACTTTCCGACAGATCTCTAAAACCGGTTTGCCTATACAATTGTGGGTTACTTCAATAGTTAGGTTATTTCAAACGTCCTCAATACAGAATTTCGATCGATGGCGTGGGTACACATAGACCGGCGCAGCGCAGCACGGCGCTATATACATCTCTCTTCATCACCTGGGGCAGTATTATAGCGCTTTCCTTGTCTCTAATTAGCCTCGTATATAGCGTCTGTGTGTATTGTGTTGGGTAGTTAGTGTTAGTTGGTAGACATACCTGTACGCTGTAGAAGGGTCCGACGATATGAACGGTGGTGTCGTGGTCCTGGTGTGGAGCGGCAGCGGCCGCCTGCTGCGGCTGCGGCTGCTCAGGCAGCTTGATCAGCGAGCCGGTAACGCGCTGCAGTTCGCGTACGTTTTGCCCGCCCTTGCCGATGATGCGTCCCACCTGAGACGACGCCACCACGATCTCTACCGTTAGCCGCACGTCGTCAGAACCCGACATGAAGCCCTCCTCACGCATTTTCTCGAAGATCAAGTACTGTGCCTGAAATATTCACATGCCTTGTTAATGAAACTTTTTCAATACTTATTATTTCACCCCAACGAAATACATTTATACAATAGTACAAAAAGAAATGCATCCTAAACCAAATTATGTGAAGTCTTACTGGCATGTACTACTCTTAATCGGGCAATGATGGATTTGGCCAAATTCTTCATAAAGTGTCCATGTAGGTTCAGTAGAAGTATTATGCGTAAGAAGTTAAACGGTTCCCTACGAACCAGAAATAAAAAACAAATCAAAATGTCATAAGACAAATTCTGATCTTGTCAGCTTTGATTTAACTTAATCTAAGAGGTCACACTGTTTTGACATACATATCATGTACGATTCGTATACCTACTGGTTATATTGCTTACTTATAAACCAATTAATAACGGTTTTAACAAAAAAACAGTTAATAACTTTTAATAAATGTCGAGCGATAGGATTTTTTTTTTAAAAGGTTTATACATTGTGGGAACAGTACTGAAAAATATATTAAAATGTTGTCCTTTAGTAACAAAACACGGATTTGTTACATATGGATTTTAATCGACTACATTTTAGCGTCAGTTAGATTGATATGAAAATTCAGTATAGAAAAATTTAAATTAGAGTTCCAAAAATTTATTTGAAAACAGTTGCATAATTGTTTATTATTCTTTTTGAATAATACTTCGCTTGAAAAATGTTCGTACATAGTATTTATTTTTCCTGAATCCAAACAATGATCCAGAGGATTGAAGAGAAGTTCACCTTCTAAGTACCAATAATAAGGAATCGGCCCTTCGAAGCAGCAAGATAAATAGAGACAACTTTTCAAAACATAATATCAACTCGAACCAATGAGGTGTAAAATAACGTTCCATAAACGCTGTAAGCATTTTCAGAACAAAATAATGAACGCGTTTAAAATAGTTTTCAAATCGGTAATCACTAAACCGGTTCTAAACCTTGGAATTAGCAAACATACGGCCCACATTTTAGTACATATATGACCCGACACGAAATCTATCAATGAAAATAATCTAAAATGTCATGTGTTAAATAATAGTGTTTCTAGCAACGAGTTGGCTATTTTATATGGCTAACTAAGGTCTGGCAGGCAAGGCATCACCTCGATGTACTTTTGTACAGAATATTATATGTAGATAGTATTATTTTTAATTAATTTTCTGGGCAAAACACTAGTTCATCAGCACAAAAACAAACTGGTTCACTCACATAAACATAAAGAACCAAAAGTTAGTTGAATTGCTATTATTATGCGTTTAAATATAGAAAGATGGCAACAATGTATATAGCGCCATTTTAGTTGGCATATGTTTACGAGACTAGTATGAATTTAGGAATTGATCTGAAACTACCGCAGCCATACTCGAGGCGTCCATGTTGTAATGCGAATCGGGCCATTACACAATATGCCACATTAGTATATCGTATATATATATATTAAACCAAAGTGGTTGTATTGTATTTACCTTCCACTGCGCCTCGGGGCTGCCGACGATGGTGACCTTGCGCTCCTGTTGCGGGTTGTTGGCGGCTTCACCCTGCTGCTTCTCCTGCTCGAGCGGCGCAATCTTTACGGACGCGCTACTGAAGCGGATTATGTTGCGGATGTTCGAACCCTTTGTGCCGATGATAGCGCCCACGGCGTTGTTCGGGATGTACAGGTACGTAGTCTCCTGCGCATCACACTGCTACGTTACTCACAAATATCCATCAATGGGCCAAGCATAAGCAATACGAACAATATTAGCAGCAGAGAGCAATTGAAGCGTTATAGCAATATAATATTTGTCTAAAAGCGGTGTATAATATAAAAATGAAATATGTACTTCTGCGGGTACCTGCGAGTCGCCAGCGCCCTGCTGCGCGCCTCCCTGGCCAGCCATGGGGGCGTATATGGGCGGCGGGAATGGTGGCGGCGCGCCGCAGAACCCACGTCCTGTAGACATCATTGCCATCGGGTGCAACCCCGGGAACATAATGCTCTGTGGAGCCAAAACCTGAAACACACACCAAACGCACCCTCAACATCTGCCGCACATAGCTACCCAAATAACATTTAGAGTATAATGTTTGCAATTCGGACCTCACTCACCTGCAAATCGTTCTCATAGCTCTGGCGTAATTTGGCTGAGATTTGTGACTCCGCTTTAGCCATGTTTTCGATGGTACCCTTGACGGTAATGATGCGCTCCAAATTGAAACTGTTTATATCATTGATTGAGGAAACTGTGATCTTGGTGTCGGTTTCCTGCATAATTCGCTTGATGGTATTCCCGCCCTTCCCGATGATGCGACCGATCAGATTGTTGTGAGCCAAGATTTTGAGGCAAATTTCACTGAAAAATTCATAGTCATTGTCAAAAACAATACTATCACTTACGGTATACGGTACTATAAAACTTCAAATGGAATGCATCGGTAGAAAGCATTTCATTTTGAATAGTCGTTTGATAATATTATTTTGTATTTTATAATAAGGTACAACACACATCAAACGGATTCCAAACTAAACGAACTCAACGAATTAAACAAAATGAACTCAAATGATAACGTAGTGATTGTTACCCTTTGTTGGTGTTGTTGGCTTCTTGCTGCATTACTTCCAGTATCTTTCGGCATGCATTGGTGCAATTTTCAGGATTACCGTAAATGGTAATCGCTTTCTCAAGTGAGCCAACATTATCTTTGCGGTGTACATCGACACGCGCTCGGCTCTGCTGTGTAATGAGGCGGATTGTGCTACCCTGGCGGCCGATGATGGCGCCAACCATGTCACTCTGCACGAGCAGCCGCAGCGGGAAATCAGTGGGACGCGAGCCACCAGTGGCACCGCCACCGCCCCGGCCGCCGCCAGGCCGCCCTCGCCGCCCTCCACGATTGTTCTGGTCCGCAGCCTCCACTTTCATGCGGCTACCCTCGATTTCGACTCCGTTGAGGCCGTTAATGGCTCTGTAACAAGCGACACTCACGTTACAATCAATTTAATATGTGTGTGGCAATATTCAACCCTTCACCTTTCATTGTTAAAAAAAAAATGATGAGGGTCTATCAAAAATAACAAGAACAAACGAAATATTTACACAATGTACAAATAAATACACGTCATTATGATGTTTCAACTGCAAATTAAAAAGCCACTTTAGTATTAAAGTCGTTTTATAAGTTAATTTTTTAATTCAGCACATCAACCGTAAAACAATGAAAATTATATATACATATAGCAATGTGTTAGTTTTTTGATAGATGGTTTATTATATTCATTATGTATGTATAATATGGCAAATTAATAATACGAAAGGATTTTCGAATGAAGGCATTTCGTTTTTATTTATAAGTGAGTGTAAGCTCCTGATTCATAACAGGAATGAAGAATTATGCTGCAGATTTCCCCTCTCCTATCACATGACATAACATCAAACCATACATTAAAAAAAAACTATTCTACAGAATAATATCTATGGAATTGTTAATAACTATTTTATAATCTATTGTAAAGGCGTCTCATTATAAAAGGTTTTTTTTAATATTAATCTACGCACTACAGACCTAGATATAGACCTAGATAGTGCGTAGATTACGGAGCTAGGTCCGTACTCTTTTTCGATCAGTTTTATTTTAATAACATATTACAATTTTACATGTGTCATACTCCATTCATCATTTATTTAACTCTTAACACGTTGTTAGTGTTCAAGGTGTTGTATCTTAAAAACTAAGTGAATCCATTATTTTTCTTTTTTTTGTATTAATTAAGATGTGTATATGTTTGTATTCTTTTTTAATATACTATATCCTACTTTTGGTTAGTGTTATGCTAATATTATTTAATTATATGATTTACACATGCAGTTTTTACATTAAATTTATAAAACAAAATTAATCTCTTTAATCTTTACATTTATTTGTTCACGGATGGACCTGCCACTGACTCCGGGGTCCTCTTTCTTTTAAGCTTTTCATCCACGAACTCTTCGTTACGATCTTTTAGTGCCATTTTTAGGTTGTTTTCTGTTATATCTTCCTCCGTCGGTTTTACGCCCGCCGTACAAAACCACCGATGGCGTCCGAGCTGTCATCGGTGTATACCATTACCGACCATTACACCGACTATAATAGGTTTAAGCTTATGTTTCTTTCAATTTATATATAATCTATAATAATTAAACAAAAATTTTACTTTCAATTTGCTTCTGTCAATAATCCCTTCTTAGTATGAGCAGAAGATGTTTAATATAGGTATTAATGAACTTCACAGAACCTGCGTATTTGTATACATCAGATATTAAACAGCGACTACGATACTAAAAACAGTAGGAATAAAAATATAGAAAAGCATAGACATATGCGAAGCTGTTTGAGATTTTATTTACATATTCCAGCGGACCACAGCAGAAAAAGGCATTCGTGAAATATTGTCTTTTAATTAAAAACGCTAACTACGAAGTTTTGAATATAAATTAACATTTAATTCAATATGTTTATGTATGTAAGGGTATAGTTAAAAGGCCCGAAGTTCTTTATCTTATAGCGATGGCTCAGTCATAGATAAGATAGTAGTTACTGACCAACTCAGTAGGCACTGAGTTGCGAAATTAAAGCTGAAATCAACAGGAGCATTTTTCAACAGTTAATTTTAGTTACTTAGTTCGTTTTTACCCTAAGGGCCATAATTTAGGTTCAAAGAGAACAAAACTGGGTTCTAAAATAAATAGGTCGTTGACTTAGATCGACGCGACAGCTTAAATTAGTCTTCTTATAATAAGCTTATAGCAGTTTACTGCTATAAGCTTATTATAAGAATCTGAAAGACTACCTCTTCACTAAATTAGACACTCTGGAGTATTTAAGGTGACGTTATTTAGAGAGTTAAAGGTATAAAGAGCGCGTACAAATACTGCGATTTTATTTAAAACAAGCTGCTCGCCCCGACTTCCCCGTGCGAAGCCGGATATAGTAAGTATTTTACAAAAAGAATAAAAAAAGCAGTTATTTGAAACTATGCTATAGCCTATGTTCATCAGGGATAATGTAAGCTACTAATGGTGAACATTTTTTTTAAATATGTGTATCGGTCCAGTAGTTTTTAGATTTATTCGTTACATACAAAAATACAAATTTTTCCTCTTTATAATATAAGTGTAGAACTGTAGATAATTAATATAAAAAAAGCAATCAAACAAGATGTAGAAAAGTTATTAGTATAATGTGGTTACTTTATATGGACTTCAATTAGAGTAAAATGTAAACTTAAATGTTTTTGAGTCATGGGTCAGACAAGAACAACAAACTAAAAAGCTACCCACATAATTGTGGGGTGCTCAGAATCAGGCTCCTACACGGTACGGACTCCTGACACAAACTTCCGCTTTACCAAAATTGATCTTCACTCCGCTACGGAACTTTTCCTAGCTCCTGCACCTTTAAAATTACTTTCTAGGGTTATCACACAAGATGACACAATATGATGTAACGTTAACAATTTCTTGACTCTGCACAGCTAAGCGTACTGCAATGTATCAGTAAGTATCAGTATCAGTTAAGGAGTTGCCATAATCCCCACGCTTGGGACAGAGGCTTGGCTATCGCCGTTATAGAAGTCAATTTCTCAAGGTACTGCCGCCCTGGTGCCCACCTCCTGGTATTTTTAGTCGCCTCATACGACTCTCACGGGAAGATATGGAGGGTGGGATTCTAGCCTGGCACACCACGGGGCATCTTAGCAAACGTTTTCATATTCATGATGAACACAATCACAATCCAAAAGTGATTTTATTTTTCCACGAAAACAAACAGTTGAAATTCCAGGCCAGACATTCAAAATTTATGAGCTTAGTAAATTTGTTACATAATGTAGCTGCCACTTTTCAGTTTTACAGAGAAGGATGTCAATTGGTCGATCGAAAAATAATAAAATAAGCCTTTGACTTACTATCCCCAAAAATGTATTATTTCGACTGAAGAGATATAAGTTAATTTGTAAATTAAAATTTGTTTATTTTATCATACTCACATAATATTTTGTTTAGTTTAATTTAATAAAATTGGTAAAACACCTATTCTAAGCTCACAAAACACACTCATGCCAATACATAAACAATAATGTGAAGAAGTAGTAACTACTAAAGGCCACCACTAGTTAGTCCATATGATCATTATCACTACTGAGAATTATGATAAGGTTGGCATTTGCATATTTATCTAATGGGCTACTTTACTCTCAACTGAGCAAGAGCCAAACCATCTAATAGTCATCATTCGATGAAACAGCAGCCCACCCTAGTTGCCTAGAAATAAGCGGAGAGGAACCTACTTACTCGTCCTTAGCCTTATTCAAGCATGCCCTCAAACAAATGGTTCAAAACGACAACACTACGATTTTACTGTATTTTTATTGAATTGACTCGAAACCACACTTAGGTTTCGCTAAGTACACGGCACAAAGTTTATTTTCAGCTTCATTGCCAATGTGCTCTTGTAGTAATTAGAGAAATATAAGATTGAAGAATAGCAAAAGTAAGCCGACAAACGACACACAGTAGGAAGGTAATGAAAACATGCAGAAGTCGTAGAGGGTAGGAAGGAAGAGAAGAGAAAGACTGAAGAAGCCAATTCAAGCGTCTCGATGGCAGGGCGCGGCGCAGTGGCGGGCGCGGCTGCGGCGGCGGGTGGAGCGAGCCGGGTGGGTAAAGGCGAGGTGCGCGTGCCATCAAACAATCAGAATACTCACTGCTGCGCCTGCTCCGGTGTCTCGAAGGTGATGAACACCGCTTGGGTGTTGGCATCGCGCGAGTTGGCTTTGTCGCAGTGCTGCACGTTGCCGTGCTGTGACAGCAGCGGCTCGATGTTGTCGAAGCGAATATGGAGAGGGAGCCCACTGATCAGTACCTTTGACGACCGGCTGCGAGAAGCGATATTCACCACTTGTATACATGTTTAAATAAATGCCTTATTGTTTAATATTATAGGTCTTTAACAAATCATGAATAGAGTGTATGTGTCATGTACCTAATGGACGAGTAAGCCTATACCTATTTATAGTGTAAAGATACGTACGAGGTACGTTTACTTACTAAAATGGACTTTGCCTAACCTTATTGACGATAAGCTACGAATACAGGTACGTATATATGGCACTATTCTTGTATGAATCGAAACCTCTAAGCGAGTCATGCTGGAAAACAAAGATGAACATTATTGAACATGTATGGATTTTCACGTTTATCGCCTAATTGAATAGTATACGAAGATAGATAGATAGGTGCTTCTCCAGAGAAGAAAATCTAGCATTCAGAGTTAAAGTAATAAAATATTGCATGTGCGAAAAATTCGTAACGATAACAAAATAGTTACTTTTTGATGTTGGCTAGCCATAGAAAAACAAAGTAAAAAAAAATATGACACATTTTTATAAAGTTTGCAGTTAGTATAAAAATATAACATAAATTAGTCTTTACCAGGTTAAAAACTAAATTAAAAGATAAATAATAAAATTTTGCTTGTTGTGTGAGGATAATTAAAGTCGTCGGGGGTATATCAACGTTAATGTTATCTTGAAGATAGTGTCCGCGGTTGGACCAAGGGCGCTGTGAAGAGAGATACTGAAACCTCTTATTCAGCACAATATGATCAATATGTATTTACAATTTACATGCCAATTTGTCAGCTTATCTTTGAAACAGAGTAATTACTTATAGACTCAATTGTATATTATGTTACCTACATTTGCCATTTGTCAAGTTGTAATTGAAATTATGTTGGGACTTGCATTGATTCATCTCTCTACTTTTTAAACCACGCCCGTCGCGGTACAGTTTGCGTTCAGTTGTTTTTGAGCTTGAATTACATTTCTTTTCATTATTTATTCGTAGATTTTCGTAAACTGCTAGGTATATTAGTTACAATTGTGTTAGGCGGCAAATAACATGAATAGGCGCGTGATGATAACGAAAGTTAAAAAAAAATACATAAGTAACTCATTTTTAAAGATATCGAACAAATCTTTGACTGGTAAGTATAGTATTTGTTAATTTTCCAAGTTAACGTGGCTGACTTAGAAAAGGAAAACTGGCTCTATGGCAGTATCAAACACTGGCAACCTGCGAACTGTCTTTTAAGGGTATTCAGAGGTGGAAACTATATTGCAAAAAGAGATCATTGTAATTACCTCATAAACAAATCAATATGCTACAATAGTGTGTAATGACTGCTCCTGTTACCTGAGGTATGAACCTACATTCCAAAGATTACGGCATAAATTGTATAGGACAACAAACGAATTGTTATCATATTATTATCAGATGACCGCCTTCGGAAGGCGCGCGGCGCTGCGGCAGCGGCACAGCGTGCGGCCACATCGCATTACATGTGCTCTCGTGTACTATTAGTTATTCTGTGTTCTCGTTCAGTACAAAATGGCGGAATTCCCGAGATGACATCATGCCGCGAGGGTCCTAGCGACTGAGACGATACGCGTTATGATTATGACCCATTCACATAATATGGATAGTATTTCCGTATTTCCATTCTAATACAAACGCCACCGCCGTCGTCACTGCCGCCGCCGCGCGCCCCGCCGCTCCTGGCGCCATCACTCCGCCGCCGCTCGTTTCCACCTAGCTACCCCTGACATCTACTTTGGTGTGAGAAAAACATCTTCAACAGCGTTCCGTTCAAACTTCAAACACCCCCAGAATGCTCTGGTTTAGAATAGTCAGAAAATCTAATCCCTATTTTTTAGAATAAATACTCAGCTGCATTCCAGTATAAATATAATTGTATAAAAGATTATAGTTATATAGTGGTAGGAACGTTATCATTTGTTGGGGCGCTATCTTTGATTTGATTGGCAAGTAGATACCTACTCAGAAAGATCAGTAAACTCGATTTCTCGAGACCTGAAGCTCAAATGAACGTATAATTTCAAGGAATAGATGTTACATTAGTCAGAGCTGTTTTCTAAGTAGCTTACGACTCACAAACGCCACAACCAGATAACCTATTAATAATTCTACGATTCCTATATAAAGCACACGCATAACTAGATAGTCCGCAATCTCAAAAGAAATATCTCTGTAACATGATAGACTAAATCATCTTTTCCCTTTGAGCCAGCAGCAAGCTGCTATCTTTGGGCAGATTACTGCGCTATGCGCTACCACAATCACAGTATCACTAAGTACACACACTACGCAATATCACCTAAGTATACCCACCTACATACACTACACCGTGTACGTTTGTAGGTAAAAGCATTATTTAAAAAAGATACAACTTGTACCTTGAGTTACAGTTACCAAGCCACCTATTTTCAAATCAATGGGCGTATGTGCCCACGTACTGAACGTTTTGCATGGTTTTGTGTTTACGCTTATTGAACTATTTCAGATGAGTACCTATTAATTTTTTAACAGAAAGTAGTAATACTGGTTTATCTGAACAATTTGCGTACATTGCAACAGTAGGTATCCGTAGGCGGGGCGTGTTGATGACGTTACACACGGTCATAAAATATTTTGTTTAATTACTTATAATTTTATTTTATCTAATATTATTATCTATTCCCGCAAATTGAGATATATTGTACATTCTGCATGTTGAACTTTTTGCATACTAATTGAACAATTATGCGTCATGTATGACGTTTGAAATAAGACACATGCATCATTTCATTATATTTCCGAAAGTGTGAATAAAAACTTAAGTAATTATAGACATACCAATTATTAGGTATAATAAAAGATAAATGGCCTGAAAAACTCAAGAGGCTTCGTTGTAACTTATCTCAGCACTCATCGAATAATTAAAAAATAAAGAGCACGTAGGTACCTACATAGCTTTGTGTAATTGGTACAGAGTGTAGGCACCCTATCTACTTAAATGGAAATCTTCCCCCACTCCACTCATGACTCGATAGCTTAGTTAACCTATATAATATGTGAGGGTGAATGATTTTGAGGAATTGACGTAGCTCAAAATCACCATGTCTCAAAACTTCGTTCTCCATTTCATTTATGGATAATATCCTTATTTACTACTAGCGGCTCGCCCCGGCTTCGCGTGGGCATTTAACAAAAATTTTAAAAATGTCTATTTATAATATATTATATTTAGCCACTGTTCATCAGGTATAATGTATATACTAATGGTGAAATATTTTTTCAAATCGGTCCAAATGTTTTGAATTTCTTCATTACATACAAAAATTTAAAAATACAAATCTTTCCTCTTAATAATAATAATTAAATAAACTTGTGTAGATTTCCCTTGATTGTATTTCACTACATTCATAAAAAAAACTATGCTTCTCAAACTTTCAATTTTTAATTAAAATTAATAATAATATTGCCTCGAGTAGTGATTATTGGCGTGTCCCACTACTACCTTCACGACTTTAAATTCCAAACTATATTAATTAAACTCGGGAATTAGTTTTATCGAAATTCCATATATTGGTCTAAAGGAGAAAATCCGCAACATGACCAAATTTTAAACCTCCATTAATTACCTGTCTACTTGTTATTGTTTTCGAAACCTGGCAACATTCTCAACTTTGCAGCAGCAATTTTGCATACTTCATCTCAGTGTAGTGCAGTGTATACGCTGTTTGTTGGTTCACGGAATAAAGTTTGGAAAAATATTCTGCTCAGCAACGTGGGATTTCAAAGTTAATACATTTACATAATACAAATTCAAATTCTAATACAGTTAATATAAAAGACGCTACATTGAATGAGGTAACAAGCGAAAACCAACACTAAATAGGTAAGTTTTATTTTCAAAGATGCATAAAAGGTATTCCTGCACCTCCACTTTGGGATGTTCTGTACAATCGGAAACAGTTTTTAAAGCGGAATTCAACGTCGCCACGTACTCCCGAAGTTAAAATATATGCCCGGGTATAAAAATTAAAATCATGATAGTAATGGACTTTCAATCAAATTTTAACGTGCTTAGCGTATAGTATTATTTGTACTGATATTATTATAATTTATTCCCGACTATTTTACACGCCAATGAAACAACAATTAAAGCTGTTCCATGCCACAATTTAACTGAACGTAGTCTTGCTTAACACATTCTTATAGTGCTTTGTTGACAAACTAAGTCAGTAATGTTCTTAATAACCGGTTGGACGATGCAACACACAAGCGGAACTGAAACCACCAAAACAGAACATTGCACCATAATGTAAATCCATATAATCCAATATAGGTAGGTACCTATTGAAACGACAAAGACGAGTTACAGTTAAAACACCCTTGCTGCATGTAACTGAATGTTGATCCGGCTGCGGATTTGTTAACTATCAATCAATACGGTAGTTCTGATTCGGCTCTGCCTACCTGCACTATACAACCCTAGTTAGGTATTCGTTGGGATCGGGAACGCCTCCCTTCACCCCCTAGCCTAGATTATATGCGGGGCGTTCAATTGATATACCATGTAGATTGTAGGTACACCAAGTATCGATACTTTATGCCAATTAATTTCATCGCATCGTGAACAGTATCACAGATGAATTATAGTTGCAATATTTATCTTGTACCTACTTAAATCACATATGAGACAATCATTCATAGACACCCGGGACTCGGCACCGCAGTTACAAAGATCATCTTAATTCCGGGGTACAAAGGTGCATTTATGTTTATATTCCTGAATGAATATGAACTTTTTTTATCGCTGAATGAAATGAAAAAGGCCGCCTGTCTACCCACGTTTCACCTGTTATAATTTGGTCCCATGTAACAATGCCAGACTGTTGCCAATTGCCATACACAGGGCAGAGAGTTCAGTAGCACCCTTTTCTCTAGGCTGCTACTAAAAATGTCTAACAGAAAAACAGATCAACATGAAAATTGACCGGACCTCGAGATAACAAAGAAAAGCTTTAGCCCGCCCGCGCAACAAGGCAGACTGAAGCAAAAATATTGTTAAACAGTTCCAGATCAGAAATGTTTTCATCATAAACATATTAAATAATATTCACAATGTGACTACGTCGTCGGTCAATTGGCGTAGCTTCGCTTTTGATCTCAGGACTTTTCAGTCACTGCCTGGATTCTGGTACGATACGGCAGATACATATTAAGTAAGTTTTACATAAAGAAAGTGACTAGTAGTGTAATTGTATTGCAAATAACGAACTATTCTTTTACATAAAAGAAATAACGTGTGCTATCTTCGTATAAGAATATGCCAGCGCAACATATTATACAAAGTAGCTGAAATAGATAATTTTAATACATTGATAAAATGGAGTGACGTGACTCATGCGTTGCGAAAATTGTAATTATTTTATTAGTATTGCTGTTTTTTACGTTATTGTAGCATGTCGTGTGCGGCGGTACGTCATGAGACACGGCGCGTGGCGCGGTGCCATGCGTCAAGCGGCGCGGCGACGCCTTGAGCCGCGCTCGACCCGCCGCGCCAGCAACACTACTCGCTTCACCGCAACGCGAACATACAAAGAAAGCCATAGTCAAGCCTAAAGATGAACGGGATATTCTTGCAAGCTATTGAAGTAGAAAAAAGCCGGTTGCTATAGTTGCAATAAACATGTACCCAGAATTACATTGATGTAATGAAGAACCTCAAGATTCATACTATGATGATCCGATAAATGTTCCACCATTTGAAAATAGGAGCCCCTAGAAATATTTTTTTTTGCTGTGACGAGTTATGTTATGAGCAATAATTTTGGAAAAGTATTGCTCATAGCGAATAATTAGTATAATAAGTCGGGAATGAAGGAATCAGTTTTAATGTTTAATTTTTTGAGGTAGGGTCAAGAGGGGCAAATGCGAGGGCCATAACTAAAATAATGTTTTTAATTTTGTATGGTACTACCGTTAAGTAGTTAAGAATTCACATTTAGAGTATAATAAGCATATACTCGTATGAGGCGATCACTTTATGTCGTGAGAACAATGCAAATAATTTATCAGAAAGTTTAGAAGATTTTTTAAAATCGTAATTAATTATTGCATTTGCCCGGTGTAAAGGGGCAAATATGATAATTAAATAGCATTCCGTAACAGAGTGCCTATCGTAAAAATTGGGGTAGTAGTAATGAAACAGAAAAAATAATTATTCTTAGGTTTTTAATTGAAAGAGATCAGACAAATATTTCTTGAGTTATAAACTTGCAGCTTTTTTTCCTCAGGTATTTGAGCGGTTCTGGTTGTCTAATAGACAGACTGTGTAGATTTTTTTAAATTAATAAACCAGTCTTCTGCTGGTATTCCTGATTTGAATTGTGTTTTCAAATCGTTAACAGTAACGTATTGACCCCACTAACTCCAATATCTCTTTTCGACTCATATATCACAATTTCCCCAAATCACTAAAAAAACGGGGCAAATGTAATAGCGACCCATGTGGTGCAAACGTCATACGATCTGTTAGAAATAAGCATTTGAATGACTTTCTCGCACCAAAATTCGTCACATTATCGCTAAAATAAATAAAAAACTTAGTTCACAATTCAAGATGAAACTCGATTGAAATATAGGTTATGCATTTGTGTTCCACGTTATTTCATGGCCGCTTTGGTAATGAAATGTCAATCATTCATTCTTCGGTAAAACTGTCTTGAGAAGTGGTTAGCATATGGTCTAAGAAGTGTTCATGTCATAGCAAAGATGGCAGAACTGATATGTTTTGTACGATAGTCTGGAATAGAGCGCTACTGCATTTGCCCCACTATTGAATTTCCCCGATTTGACCCAACATATGATGAAAATATGTTAAATGGAAACTTTAGGTGGCCCTTTGTAGAAGAAATTCTTTTACTAATCTAACACATTGATCGCTAGCAATAGTAGTTCTTTTCTTTGTAGAGTAGAACTTAAATTTTAAAAAATGGTTAGACCAGTACCAGTACAAGGCATTATACGAAATTTTAAGTTTGATATAATGATTTCAACTTATTACTGGTTCTTTTCTAATGTAAGTACTTAGACCTAAGACACAGTACTGAATTTCTCGTTTTCAGATTACCTACTTTTAAGATTTCTGATACCTATTTTGCTAAAAAATTATTTATGTATTTGAACTAAAGACCGTTTTCTTAGATTAGCTAGACTGCTGTTTTTTAAGAGTAAAGTACGATTTTGATAATTAAGAAATACTCACTGTTGATGGTTTAAATTAATTATCCCTTATTTAAGTTTTATTAATTATATTGAATCAATTATGTCAACTTCCAAAACAAATAATTTTTAGTATTTCAACTATAGGTGCATATGATAATGTATATTTATGTATTTATAATTTTTTGTTACGTACTTATGAGAGGATTGATTTAAATGCAATAATCCACATAAAACCATTTCTTTTGAAATATTTAATTCACTATTACATTACTAAAGATTTTGGTTACCATACTCTGTTTAGGTAACTACTTAACTATTCTGTCTATGTGTCAATTATTCCCCATTTACCTTAAGTTTAGGTAATGATGGATTTAATCCATCACCACTTTAGCCAATATATACATTGAGATTTTATACATTATGTAGGGCGTGAATTAATGTGAATGTCATTTACCTACCAGGTGCCTGGCCACAATTGTACCTCCCGCCCCACTTTCCCCTATATCTTCGACGTATGGACGAAAGGAGAAATAACAGAAAGTAGTCAACCAACAGGGCCTTTGAAGAACTCTTATCTTATCTGACACTGCGATCCCCAAGACACCTGACGTGCCAATGGAATTAAGGCAAAGCCAGCCTGGGGATTAAGGCAAACCCCCCTAATGGAGTAATAGAGGAGGCAATTCAACGGTGGACGTCATACCTGTTAAATGAATGGCAACTGTGCGTGACTTAGCAATCTGAATGTTTGGAAACAAAAATGGGGCAGACTAAGAGGAATGGACAAGATTAGGCATTCGCTCTCATCACAAAAGCTAGAAAGTAGCTCTAATGCTAAACTAATGGCAAAATTAAGAACTAAGATTTTATTACGTTAAAAATTTAGCTTACTTGGTGTAAGTGCGTGGTACAGGGTAAAGTTGTCACTAATATCTGACTTTGTTTGTGAATCATCTAAGCCATCTGTTATGTTATGATCATTTTACATTTTTATTGTGTGCGCGTGTGTGTGTGTGTATGTGTGTGAGCTTGTCCCGAGTCAGTGCGATGCCTTTCAGTGTGCTTTCGGTGAACGGCTTGAGTCAGGGCGATGTCAATGTGGTGCCGGGTGGATCAGTGTACGACATCCGTTATGCAGTACCCATACATTGTTTCATATTATGGTTGTACGGAGCCATTTATAGCTCCAATGAAACGGTTCTAAATCGTGCACGTTCACTTCGTTTTGTATAAGTACCTATCTATACCAATAAAACTTATTTAATTTTGTTTTCCCATCTTTAGTGGGTAATAAAATTTCAGCTATTGACTATGTCTGAATTCTGAAATGGAAAGGAGTGGTGTGGACCCGACACTGGAAGATCATGGATTATCGATTCACTGATCGGCCGCAGCAGTCGAAGCGCGCCTCTAACACGTACGGTTGGATTTGTTTGTTCGCAGTTCGCCCAATACGCCGATATCGCCGCACGCTTTTTAAGAAATTTGTCCAATTTAAAAAGGCAGCTCAGCTTAGTCACAGTACGTCCTCGCGCTGTTTTTTCAAATAGTGCCTCTAGACTCATAGAGGCATTACATTCAAAGTCTAGACTCTAGAGCAATCAATCGTTTGCATTAAATCTAGGCCATTCTATAGACACACCTCCATCATTGCCGTCAGTGGACTAGTTAGACAGTTTTAATATATAAAAGATTACGATGTACATTTTCTTTAAATTTTAATACCAATAAATAGTTTAATCGACACAGGTTGGAGGAATAAACAGGGGAATACTACACGTCGATTTCGGTAATTTAGTTCCTGTTCTTCACACGCATAGTTCCTTCTTAAGTGCTTCGTCAAGTGTGTATTATGTAGTTTGTAATCTTTAATATTATCACAATACAATCACCAAATATACAGTACATGTGGTCAGACCATTTCAGAACGTTATGTTCAAATCAACCTTTTATAAAGTGTATGATTTGTATCACAGTTTTCTTTGGGCGATAGTTAAAAATTAAAAGAAGAAGCGAAGCTTATTCTGCGTGCAATGACAATGGTTTGATTCTCGGAAATCAAACAGAGATCCTCGAAATTCAAAAGACGTACGTTACTTTACACACACACATACGCATACAAAGAGGAAGTAAAAAGAAAACATGTTTAAGAAAATACCATTATGAGTAAAATGCTTGGATTTTATTTATAACATAATAATATAAAATTTCTAGTGTTGGTCGAGCGTTACATCAAATTATTATATATTTTTTTAACCTAAGATCCGACTTTATTGAAACTTAAGAGCTCGGAAATTACTTATGCAAAATCATGCAGTATTTATCGGTTTTAAAGAATACCTTACATATAATATATCGCGTTGAAGTAAAAACTCTGTAAAATTGACTTTAAATCCTGAAAGATGTGCAGTTAATTGGTTTTACCTGTAATTAGAAAATGTTCACTAATTTCTGTTTCAGTGACTTCAAAAAGCTGATTTTAGCATTCAGACATTTATTGAATTGCTATGAAGCTAAATCTGAATAAAAACTTATAATTTTCGCAATATTTACTTCAAAAATCCCTATTTTGTTATTAACCGGTTTTACCTGAATAATTTTTCGTCATCTATTTAAGGTAATGAATAGATTCAGGCGTTACTTTGCGGAAATCCATATTTAATAATAACAAATACTTTTAAAAGTATAATTAAATTCATTAGTCTCGATCGTGCGCTCGGTAAGTCAAGACCTCCTGAAGATGCTTCGTTTAGAAGCGAAACTAGTCGGGTATTCTTCCGGTTAGGCTGCGTGATGTTTATGACGTCACGTAGATAACAGGAAAATTAGGCGGAATTGTCACTAGATATATAATTTTATGCTTTTTTAAGTGTTTTATTTAAATATTATTTAATGTTTTTTTAGGATACTTTTAAAAGTATTTGTTATTATGTCATCTATTTATTCTGTCCATTTATTACTATAATTATATATAAAATTATGTAAATAAATGTTACTTTTTAGGGTTCCGTACCCAAAGGGCAAAAACGGGACTTTAATACTGAGACTTCCGTCCGTCTGTCACCAGGCTGTATCTCGTGAACGGTGATAGCTAGACAGTTAAAATTTTCACAGATGATGTATTTCTGTTGCCGCTATAACAACATATAAAAAAGTTGGCCAAGTACGAGTCGGACTCGCGCACGTTTAAACAAAAAAAGGTTAAATATTAAGTCTTATGTTGTATAGCTAATGGTACGGAACCCTTTGTGCGCGAGTCCGACTCGCACTTGGCCGATTTTTTCTGAAAAAGTTTCATCGGTTTCTATTAGACTTACTACATGCTAAACCAGATGATGATAGGTACGTTAATTTATTTTCCTGTTCATGCTTAATAAAGTCTAGTACCTACCTAATAAGAGTAATAAGTATGACTTATGCCGTTTTACTAGTTTTATTTTATATTTTTGAGAGATAATATAGTATATTTATAATGAATATCTCGTAATATAATTTATTTTAAAAAATTACATTATTGCTTTTTATTTCAATTTGGCCAAAAGTACAGATAATTGGTTTTAACAGTAAGGCAACGATATACAAAATAATTATAATAAACTTATTTCGTGTGGGACAACATGAGTAAGTTCTTGACAAAGGAGATCTAGATGAAATGAGAACTGGACAAAATGTATATAAGACTTAATTACAGCTTGAACAAACTGCTAACAAATCGGTCATGGCACGTCCAGAGTTCCAGACAGTCCGCGCCTTGCGACGCGCGTGATCGGGGTGCGGTGTACCGTCCGATACAGACCCCGCTACTTGGTGTCCCACACAGAGTAGGAATATTCCGTTTTGTACTCACAACACAACGCGTACCTACGTGAGTAGTACGTAAAATGCGAAATGAAATATGTACAGACAGTACTGATGCTCATAACCAAATCGCAACGGTTATGACGTGCAAAAAGTTAAACGTTTTTTATAAGTAAATAAGAATCTTTTCACCAAAATAAACAGGAGTCTTGCTATAATTTTTATAGAATTATGCACATACATTTTTTATTGTTTATTGCGATTGCGATGACATCTGTTTGACAGTGCGGACACTGCTCTTCCTCGGAGCATTGATGTACCATGATATAGGTGATGATGTCACGGATAACGTCACAGGGATTTTGTGTGTCAGTGCATCTCGCAACGATTTAGACTATTCCAATCGCTTTAAGCTTAAAACAGTACGTGCCCTCTAGGGAAACTAAGAAGGCTATTGAAATTATATCTGAATCCAAATGATGTTAGAAAACCACAGGTTAATGCATAGTTTATATGTGTTAAATTTAACAAGCCGGTGAATAACCGCGAAGACTGAGACGTAGCCCTGAACGTACCTAATGAAATGCTGGCTTTGCCTGTCGAGCCGCCATTTTAATTTACGCACCACGTGTTCAGTTAAATGCATGCATTTTAACAAACAAAATTATATATATACTTACATGGATAATAACTTGCTTTGTATATACGGCAAACATAAAATAACTAGATCCTCCACTTATTCACGACATTCTGAAGCAACTATTCTGACAAATAATGATAAAATTTTCATCTATATCTATCTACCTAAATAACACCATAAATTACATGCATACGGTAACGAGTTATTGACGATTCCCTACATAGTTATACCTGCTGCGATATCTTGCCATTCTGTGTGCCGCCGGTCGTGAACCTATTTAGCAGGCGTCGGATATCGATGCACCGGTAGTGGGTGTCACCAGTCGTTACTGCAGTATCTACACACAATTCCCTTCAGAGGAAGTTCGACGAATGCAAAAATCACAGTGCACTTATTTATATGAAACGGTAATCCGCGCGCGGACAATGGATTTTTAGGTAAGGTACCGGTTTAATGGCACATTCGCATAGTAAATGTGGCGCAACTGCGAATGTTGCCGTGTGACTACTGGCTGGCTGGTGTGAGTGAAGCTCACAGTGCGGCCGGTGGCGGCGGGCGAGCGGCGAGTTGCAATGCAAAACGACCACCTCCCGCGTCCCACCGCGCCGCGCCGCCGCCGCCAGCCGCTCCGCGCCACCCACCACCCGCGCACTCCTCGCTTACTGATAAAAACACTACATACACATCCATTCACTAATATCCAACGCTCAGTCACCTCACTACCACTACCCACATAATAAGAGTTTAACGCAGCGTCACTTGTGTGAGTATTGATGATAATATTTTAAACGAGACGCTTTGGAACGCCAATGCGCGCTGCCTCTGTCGCCGTGCCGTGCCTCTGACGGCATACTTACAGACCTAAAATAAAAACAACGGGTACTTGCCTGATTGTTGGTGGAAGGTACAGCCGATTTTCACTGATCAAGTATAGTCATCAATAAGTAGATATGGAGTAAAAATCATGTTGGCTACGATACGATACGACGACGATACGATACGAGCAGGGATTAATAAGACCCGTAGAAATATATATCTTTTTCTCTAAAACCAATCGTGCTAAAACATGAAAAAGTTAAAGACGGGTATTTAATGGATGGAATACCCCCTTAACAGTCTCACTGCACCTTTTCATCAGTTGGTATGGTTTTTTTTTATGTATACTAAAGTAATCTTCTATCCCCCATATACGAAGTACCTACCTATAAACTTTTTCACGGTCCAGCGCGATGCATGACACTTGGGCATTAAAACTATTATAAATTTCAATAAATACTGAAGTGCTATTGTTAACGGAATTTTAAAAATGCTACCATTCAGTTTTAAGGTATATATTTTTTAAATGTACTCGTCCATATAAAATCTAAGAAAGCCCAAACTCGGTATGTTTTATTGCATTTATTTAAATCAAGTAGCTAATATATACCTAATTTATAATACCTAATATGTACTTCCTTGCGTTGCAGAATGTGTATGAATAGGTATTTATTTTTTATAAAATAAAATTACCTTGCGTAGATCTTCCAATGTCGTGTTATGCCATCTATTACAGCTTTCAGCATCATGAGCCGCTTCAAAATCTACAATTATTTATATTATTGCATATCCACAACCTTGACTCATTTACAGCAAGTTGGTAAAATTAAATAACTTGATGTGTGCCTCTTGATGTGACTGATATCCAGAGGGCAAGCAGCGCGCGTTGTAGCTACCCTTACCTCGTTCAACAGGTACAGAAATTAAGGAGTTTTAGACAGATTTGTGACATATTGTGACCAAAACAGGATCCACGAGCAATGCGAGGTAGATCGCTCGTGGAACAGTCTTTACACTACTAGAATTGCAGTAAGAAACCACCCGTCACCCCCATACTTGTTGGAGTTTGCGCCAACCGACTGATTAACACTTTTGATCTTTTTCCACTGTTAAAAATGTTTATCTCAAGAAACAGCATAAAATGTCTTCACACAGTTTGTGGAGTCCAGGTCCACGACAGTTTTATCGGAAATATTTAAATGATATTAATTTTAATGACAACGAGGGTTGATACTTTGATATAATAAATATGGGTATTTTATCCTAAAATTTTTCATTACTTACATATATGCACACCTAGTGTAGAGGGGGTGATTACTGATTATCAATAAAAAGAAACCTAAAAAAGTATGCTCTCGTGAAACATACAACTTTTCACCACTATACTGGCACAGAATAAAAAGGACTACTAGCGAGAAAATTAGTTTCATGTCATGGCGCTGTATCACTTCACCTCACGTTCGCAGTTGAAAACGATTTTGCTGCTAGTTTTTGAACACCAAAACGACCGTTTCTGTGTTGGAGAGGTGAAAAAAGTATTGTACTAGGGCGTTTTATTGACAGATCCGTGTAGAACGTCTATTTTTAAATGTAATATTTATTGATCTAGAAATAGGTAAAGTGAAGCTGTTTTATAATAACCTTCTTGGAACTCCTTGCCAACGATCAAGACTTTTTGCATATTACTAAAATGTGACTACTTAAGTATATCCTTATCAAATCCGTTAAGGATTTTAGACCCCGACAAATTTTCGATAAAAAAAAATATCGTAGCCGCAGCGTTATACTCAGTAAACCTTATTTTAATTGTGTAGTACATTACTATAGTACATAATATGTAGTACAGTACTAGAAAAACTAAGGCCTAGTTTCACCATGCTCTGTTATTTATTTGACGCCTTGTTAATCCTTTTAACGGACTGTTAACTGAACCGAGTGTCCCACCAACTGTTAATGGATGATTAATTCAGTTAACTTCATAGAACGTAGACTGATTTAACAGCTCTGTTATATTTAAACACCCATTAGCTAATGCCTGATTTAGCGTAAACAAACATGGTACGGTGAAATTAGGCCTTAATGTCGTAACAAATATAAAGTGGCCGCTGTTAGCACTGTCTGTTGATATATTGCCATGTTAGATCTAATTGCTGATCGGTTGCTATGACCCAAAAGAATATGTTATCACTTATCACAGAGTATGGGTTAACCGGTCCGCAAGACACAGAACGCATCCAGTGTGAAGAGTCCTTACGACAGGACGGAGTATATAACGTATAATACGAAGGTATTTAATTATGAGATGTATTATGCACAGGCGGTAGGTGCATTGCATACGCGCAGTTGTAGAGCGCACCTGTCGACAGGTGCAGGTGGCCCCGTGCGTAGCCCGCTCGTGCGCTCTACACGGTGCGCACGCGCCGCCGCCCGCACCGTCCGCGTCTCGCTTCGTCCTGCGCCTCCTACCCTTAAATTAACGCCAACTGTTCCACATTTGGTTGCTACTAGGAAATCTGCGAGCATCTGTTTCACAATTTCTTATAACTTACTCAGGCCTAATTTCACCAAACAAGGGTTTAATTAATACGAGTATCACGTTATGCTATAAACCTTTAAAATACAAAAGGCCGTTGCTACAATATAACGTCAAAACTAGTAGCAGATTTTAAATTTGTTGTATTCCTGTCGTGGAATTTCATAGCGTGGAATGCAACAAATTTATAATTATCACCGGTAGCAAAGAGGTCACATTTGTTCATAAGTTATATAACCAAACTTTATAACCAAATTCAACAGTATACATTTTTATTATAGGATTAGATTGTTTTCCTTTGCAACAGTTATCTGCCTGACATCACATTTTGCAAATGTCTATACCATGGCAATTTTAAACTGCAAGTACTGCAACATCATTGGACAAAGTTTAGTGACTAAGGCTACTTTAACGGTTTATAGTATAATGGTAGCCGCGTATCACTCAAACTATAGAATGGCCAAGTTAAGTCATCTATGGTATAACATTTTCCCCATTAAATAAAATTAGTTTCAGTGCGAGATAGTTCAATTAAACCAAATCAGACGCAGACGAACACGCTAACAGAACTAGTTGTGGGTCCTAAACACTGATTAATGAACAAAATTGCTAGATAAGTCCACTACTAAGAAAACCAGATCGATAGAGTCACGACCTCGGCATGGAATAGAGGACAAACCGTGTCGCAGACATATTGGAAACAAAATCTCACTAGCGGGAAAACTAACATATTTCACTCAAAATTAAGATTAAATGCAAAATAGGAGAGTATCCAAAAAAACCGGCCAAGTGCGAATTGGACTCACCCACCGAGATCCGTATCAACATACAATGTACCATGGTGTTTTTTTTTTAAATCAGTTGAAGATGCTTTGCTGGTGTCCTCATATTGTATATAATATCCTTATTACGATAGAGGAAAAACAAAAACGTTATAATAACATACTAACACATATTTTGAGAAAATTTCAACCAGTTACTTATTACCGTTCCAGAGATAGGTACATAGCTCTTTAAAGGTAGAAAACACAGACAGTCGAGGCTTAAAGGGTCCCATTTTCTAGTACGGGACCCTAAAAAAACACTATTATTACTACTGCCAAAGGCCCGTGCTAACAGAGGAGAAAAGTATAGGTTTCATACAGGATACGGGACTCTTTTCACTACATTGTCAGTAATTAACCGCACCCACTAATGCCACTGCCAAAACATAATATGCCCACTGAATTCAAATGGTTATAGTATAAATTCATATTATATTATTTTCTAAACTTGGCAATGCTATGGAGCAGCTGGAACGTGTCAATCTCAGTTGTATTTCAATTTCAAACCAAGATGCAGGGAGTACGTCAGCCTGTTGAGTTCTTGTCCTGTATTCTATTCCACTCTGTTCTATAAGTAGTATTTAGTAGGTCATCTCAGACTGACAAGTTTCTTACACGTAGGTAATTGGGGACCAAGCCACAAGGCACCTAAGTTATCACAACCCTAGCAATGCCACCGCGCCGCATAGTGACGTCATCCAGTCAAGCGCCAACGATGTTATTATACTGAACAATTGCAATATCATCGTTCTTCAATGCAAGTAGGGTACAAATTGGCTTACGCAAAACGAGACCTAGTCACTAGGCGGCGCGACATACAGTATTATGTGCTAGGGTTGGTTTAATTATCTGGATTGCAGGAGCTGAAAGTGACAGCCTTTTCTCGGTGGCGAAGCGCGGCGCGTTACCTTGAACGCACGTGATATTGAAAGCTCTAATTATATATACCAATAATAAGAATGTCAAGTTACGTGATTATTTATTAACAGAGGACTATTTATTGGATTTAAACAACCTTGTATAAATAGAAAATATGTAGACCGTTTTCACCGTTGCGCGTTGGTTGGATAACGAATGATCGTTACTGGGACAAATTAACGATATAGTTATTTAACGCTCACTCCTATCACGAAGGTATACTTATCCGTGTACATAACGTTATCTTTCAGACGGTGACAATTATTTATATCCTATATTTTCTAGCAGTAACTAATATGAAATGGAAGTAAGCAAAAACTGAAAATGTATTAGGTGATAAGAGAGTTCGAAGGAACTACAATCAGTACTAATATTATAAATGCGAAAAAAACTGTGTTAGTCTGTCACGCCAAAACTACTAGACCGATTTGAATGAAATTTGGTATGGAAATAGTTTGAGACCCAGGAAAAAACATAGGATAGTTTTTATCCAACTGTGCAAAATGAGGTTAATGTTTTTGCGCGATAACCGACATACGCGGAGACGCGCCCGGAAAGCTAGTATACTATATAACTATCCTACCTACGTTTTGCTTCTATGCCGTTATAGTGAGATATAGGTAAATTGCTCCTTTTGCTCTCTATATGCCTGACAGTTAAAGTCTATGTCGCCCTTAGACTAAATTCATTCGCCTACATCGCCATCGGGCTACAACGCTTTAGGTCTAAAACGCTTTATAACTAAAACACCTTTTAACTAAAACAACAAATATTTTTATTATATTTGCATTAGAATAAACTTTTACAATTATAAATCAAAATATAAATAAATATATAAAAATATCAATGAAAACGATCAAAATTACATGATGATTGTTTACCCGTTTACTACAGTAAAATATCAAAATATGAATTTTGTTAAAAGACATATTAATTTATACTATTCAGTAATAGTAGAAATACTTTCATTTCAAGTGGCCAGCGAAGAGATATACTTTATATTAATTTACCTTATTCACAAGTTGTGATGTATTTTGGGCAAAACACTTTTCAGTCTTATGGCGATTAAGGTGGTTTGCGAAATAGTTAGATTGCTTATTAGATATAGCGCAAAATTCAGTAAACTGAATAGGCAGTTAAATGTTAACACTAATTAAAACTGAAGTTTAGGCATTATTTGCGATTTAGACTAAGTAAGTTTCAGGCATATAGAGAATAAAGGCATTGCTCTTAGTTCATTCCTCATTTAGCCTAACTAGCATTTGGTCGACCATATAATTATGTATAGGTATAGTATACTATGGTGCATGTATATGTTCGTGTAAAAAATGTTCTAAGATGCAAGTCAATATATTAGTAGATATTTATTATAAACCGATATTACTATACAAAAAACAATGTGTATTTAAATATTTATTATCTAAATAATAATATTCTTAAATTCTACAGCTCTGACAAATCTCTCTACTGTGAGTAATATATTATACTTAGGCGCCCAGATGTGACAGCTGTCATACCACAGTACATGTTGTACTTTTCGGTTTTATTTTCATACAGTAGCTAACAACTATTGCACATATACAGGAAACTAGGTTTGATGGCTTCGATTTGTCACATTGAGAAGTGTCACATTTTTTTTGTAGTTAATAAGCTAACCTTTGACCACTTTCTTTTATGATGGTAAGTGATGATGTGGTCGCAGTTTTCGTTCGGGCTATTAAAAATACTCTAAAATTGCTAAGCTTAAATAAGTCTTATTTAAGCCGATTTAGAGTATTTTACCCTAAATTAAAAATTTTGAACGAAAAATACATAATACTGTATTTTTATATAAATTGACAGCGATTGTTAATGAGACCGGGTGGCTAACAAGAAATTTTAGTAATAAAAGATTGATAGGCGTTTTTCATAAAATTACTGGATTAAAATAAAACGGTACGAAAACGTGTGAAAACGGAAAGCCTTTAAAAGTTCAATATCACTCTTCCACGCAATTGAATTAATGTACTATCTAACTAGAACTACAACTCCGCAACAGCATGCAATGTAAGCCTTAGCACCGAGTATTGAAGTTTATATTCAAACGCTAATAGCTTGTGTCTTTTCTTACTGCTCTTACGGCCGAAAACACGCATACACGAGTATGTCGTCTGGCACGGGTGTCTCTGACGTTTAATTTGAATACTGATCCTATGAAAATAAGGCTCAGTTTCAAATACACGCAACGCGAGGCCCTTGCTATCTTATGGCGTGCCATTTCCAGTATTAAATTGCACCTTATATCCGTGTGATTAAGAATTATAATTTAATAAACCGGCTAGACGTCCGTACCAGACATATCTGTGTGGTTTGCGCCTAAGAGACCGCCACAGTATAAAGATTCTACAGTGGGACCACATTGAAATATATGTACTATACACAAGAGCATTATTATCACAATATGAAAATCAATCGATGCATAGAACATTTTATTTTCCATCAGGGTACAAGTGTTTAGTTAGATTGTGGAGTAAGCTTGTTCGACTTATTGACTTTAGTGAGTTAAAATTAGCAGTGTTTTTCCGCGAGTACAGTGATCAAGCTAACTATAAATTAAAAAGCATATATAATTACTAATAGGCCCTTGCTACCATTTTTGTCCTAAGGTATTGAAAGATGGAACGTTGTTGGGTTGCGTTGAAGCTGCCAACACAATTATTTTTTTTAGGTTAATTCCTTAGTTTTTGTACAAGTTGTTAAGGAACATCTTATATGTATTTAAAACATGATATGGCCGTACAATCTCTCGAAATCGTCAAGTTTTAGCAGTTGAGACGATTCACATTGACTTCAATAACAACTTATGTCAGAACCATACAGACAACACAAATATTTAAGATTCTTTTTTATAGCCGATTGCCGACAGCCTGCATGACCCTGAAGTTCCATATAAGTCAAATCAATTAGGTACGCATTTTTTTATAACTTCTGCTCGCTCAATCCAGCTAATCAAAGGATGGCCATTGTGCCACATCAGCCCTTGCAATACAGGCATTATCGACGCCGAAGATTTTTGCTTTAATTCAGCAATGGACAGTCAGAAAGAAAATAGTGTGTCAATGAAATTATATCAATATAGGTAATTATAATTAATAATATATTATTTATTCTGTGGCAATGATGGGAGAGGGAGAATATAGTCACTTTCCGAGATTAGGCCACCCACTTCCGCCCTTCGTTTATCGATGCACCGCACTGCATGGGTGCCGCGCCGCGCCACGCGCCTCCTCGGGCCGTACCGCGTTGCCATTGCCAATTTGCAACGTTGCGTTGTCGCCACCCGCCACCTTGCGGTTGCCTCTTAGCTTGCCGAGAAATGCTTATTTTCAGTTTCAGTTCACACGCTTTCTTAGCGACTACGGACGCAGCCGTCGCCGCTACCGCGCCGCAACACTGTTGCCTCTACACATGTTTCTTTAGGAAAACGCTAGATGGCATGGCGTGTCTTTGGAAGTACGCCATGTACGTTAAACAACATGACACAGAAACTATTAACATAAAGCTGTAGAATACTATTATACAGTCACAGTAAGTAGTAATTCCTTTAAAATTACATTGCGTATATAGTTCAAATACTAACGGCACCGTTATTCCCTTTATTTATAAAGAGCATGGGCAATTCTTGTATCACTTCGTGGAGAGTTAGTTTATTGTATCAAAGTTAAATAATCCGTTATCAATTTACTGTCGGTTCTAACATATTAAAGCCTTAATGCCACTCCAGGCTAAAAAGTTTTAAGTGTGCCTAACCGCAGTTCAATCTTCTCTTCGTAATGGATTAGCCCTCCAAACCTCTCAAAAAGTAATCGAATCCTATCCTAAAACATAGGTCTCGTGGTGAACAAGTCAGACAATAATCCATAAAAATTATGATGGTCCTATTTTCTAGCGTACAAAAAACCATTCTAAAGCGTATTTGGTTTCATATGCACTAGATTATTTTCCCTCTCAGCGAATTACAAACTCCAAAATCAATCATCCCATTCTGTAATGTTACAAATTACTATTTCTCTACCCTCCCCAAACTTGAGAGCACCTCTGGGTAAATCTTAAGAAAGAGCTGCTCACACAAATATTGTTTCCGAAGTTCCATCTTCTCTCCCTAATGGATTTGCCCTCCAAAACTCTCAAAACCATCTCTTCGCCTCGTGAGGAATCACTAAATCAGCTTCTTATGCAACTTTTCACTATAACGATTACTATTTGACTAAACATATTTTTTTTTATTTGATAGATACGTATTGATGTGTCTTGATTATATTATAATAATTCTTTACTCTCACGCTTGTGTGCTTTGGAGCGGAACCTAGTGATACTTCTTTTTATATTTCAACAACCTACACCCTAGGACCACGAGCTTATAAAATTTCATTTCATTATTATATGTTACATAACTGATAATCAATTCCCGGTCCAAAATTGCACATATGATTACCCAGCTCTTATCTTTAATCGGCCATAATGGACCTGTGCCCAATCCTCCAGTGGAATGCGCAGTATTCGACTGAAGAATAATGAAGTTTACCATATTCCCTATATATATATATATTAATAGATACATATTCCCCCGCCCTGATGGCCATTTCTGAGACACGGCTTTTACCCGAATCTCATTATCGAGTTCCGGCTACTACAGCTTCCTGGATTTCTACCCAGCTCTTATCTTTAATCGGCCAGAATGGACTAGTGCCCAATCCTTTAATGGAATGCACACGAAATTCGAGTGAAGAATAATGAAGTTTACCATTTAATAAATACATATTCCCCCGTTCTGATTGCCGTCTCTGAGACACGGCTTTTGCCCGAATCTCATTATGGACTATCGGGCTACTCCTGCTTTCTGGATTTCTACCCAACTCTTATCTTTAATCGGCCATAATGGACTAGTGCCCAATCCTTCCATGGAATAATGCACGCAAAATTCGACTGAATAATAATGAAGTTTACCATTTCATAGATACATATTCCCCCGTCCTGATTGCCATCTCTGTGACACGGCTTTTGCCTGCTTTCTGGATTTCCGTAAGGGCGGGTATGAAGGTAGTGCCCTGCTTGTTAAGCTTAGCTTAACTTTTACACAGTTCACCTTACCTACTCAGCTCAGAGCTTAATGCTGTTGCTGTTCGAGCTTTTATATCTTATTTTAATCAATTTATTCTCCTCATCCCCATCCTTATAGTTATTTCATCACTCCCTCCCTCTCGCAATCATTATAATGAGTCGAACTTACTGCTGACCCCACTTCCCGGGGATCATACCATTGTAGCCTGTTTGGGTAAGCTTCCCTGGAGATGCTTGATTAGGTGAATCTCTCTGTTGAAAAAGTCGGCACACCAACACAGAGTATCGCCATCCCAAAATCCAAGAAGTGCATTGTACTTCTTGTACTCCATCTCTTGCTTCACTGTTGATTTGAGAGATACAGCCTCTCACATATTATGGTAGCGATAATTTTTCTCAATTGTTATCAAACTTCCCGAAAGATGCCCTCCACAACAGTCACTAACCCCCTCGTATAATATAGACTTATAGCAGACCTAGCATGCACTGTAAATTTTATCTACTTTCAAGAGACAAAATTACCTTTTTTTAAAATTTCCAATGAAATATGTATTTTTTTTTTATACCACTAAGTTGGCAAACAAGCGTACGGCCCGCCTGATGGTGAGCAGTTACCGTAGCCTATGGACGCTTGTATGTATAATATGTAATGTAATAATATATAACAATATGTCTCCGTTTTAAACAATTGACATAGAACGTGAATAAAATATTGTCTCCGAATAACATTAGAAGTAATCCTTGTTTCAATAGGTGTGTATATGAATTACTAATTGAATAATATTAATTGTCGCGTGCGTATTTTGATTAACGCTAGAATTAAATGCTGCGCTACACCTTCACAGCTTCATTACTTGGTGATATAGCGGTCAAAGACTAGCGCAAAGAACATTAAAAAGAATGACAATATTGCTATCGAATTTTATCTTCAATTTTTATATTTATAGAGACACTAGCTTTCCGGGCGCGGCTCCGCCCGCGCGTATGTCGGTTATCGCGCGAAAACATTAACCTCTTTTTGCGCAGTCGGATAAAAACTATCCTATGTTTTTTCCCGGGTCTCAAACTATCTCCATACCAAATTTTATTCAAATCGGTCCAGTAGTTTTGGCGTGAAAGCGTAACAGACAGACAGACAGAGTTACTTTCGCATTTATAATATTAGTACTGAAGTACTGATTACCAGATAGAAAAGATTTAGCAACCGCGGATCCATATTTAATAGCGCGCCCATAATCCGATAATAGAAAATAAGTACAAAGGTGATATATATCTCTCTCCGGGGATATATATCTCCTGTCCGCTAGGCCCACAGGAACGGATTGGGAAACTTATTCAAACTACCTTGATAGTTAAATCGAGTTGATTCCTAATCTCTGTACCTACTGAGAAATTTCGTATGTGCTACACAAGTTTTACTGGAATTATTTATAGATTAATATATATTTAAATTCCACAATAATCAATGGGTAATTCATATATGGAGCATGTTGCTGCTACGAATTTCAAAGCGAGATGAGACGGTGAGGAACAATCGGCCACAATACTTATATTTTTTGCATTTATAAGTATAGAATACTATTTTCTTAATAATCGTTAGATTCATTTTATCTTAACACATAATTACTGCGAAAACGTAAATACTGTACTGCAAGCTTGACAATCCTTAAATGATGTATCATTGTGAGCAGCGTCAGAAGGAAAGCGTCTTGGTGATGCAAGTGACGTAAGGATTGGTTGAAAATGAATTTTCTCTAAATATATTGAACAAGCCTCGTTAGAGCAAGGATAATAGAACTTATATATGCAGTAAGCCTTATTTTGACAACTGTTAATTTAAGAAACGTTTATAATAATAAGAGCCGTTTAAGGATTGGACATTTTGTGGTACGGATAGCACGTTTCGAAACCACTAGTTGCAACCATGCTCTCAGAGCCAGGCGCGGGGCGCTGGACAGCGCGGGGGCGGCATATCGATTTTCTAAGTACCAAGCGAATCATGTCTTTGTAGTTTTCAATTGAAAAAATAAACGTAAATCGTAATCGGAACTTACGACAAGTTTAATTCTCTAAGATAACTTTGTTGCTTTGTACTTAACTACCAACTATACGACGCATTTAATCATGTGAATCGAAATATTTAGGATTGTGAGACAATCAACTATGGTTTAGGTGTCTAGCTAGATAATTATCACATTAAATATCGCATACTCAGAATTACTAAGTCGTAGGTGCAAAATAAAACAAAATAGACATTGCCTCACAGGGCTATCACCCCATATTTAGCAATTATGGAACCACATAGATTTTAAAAACAGTTGTATTTAGTCTAAAGTACAGTGTAAGTTCAAATCATAGAAGCCTGCTAAACATAAATTTTAATATGATATAGGTTGATAGCTGGCGAAGTATCGTTAGAATTTTTCGTAAATTATTTTACATATATTTTTTTTTATCCTCTAACAACAAGAATTTAATTTTATCATACTACGCAGAAGCTCAAAGGACCAAAAATAAACACTAGTCCGTGAAAAGTAGTAGACCGTATATATTTCAAGATTTTAAGATGTCTTTGGTATAGGTATTATATTAGACAACAGAAGTTCGGCGAAAGAGAATTTCGGCCTATTCGGGGTCATTTCATGGTAAGCAACTCTTTGTAGCGTGGCACATAAGAACGAAGAACTCTTTGGATGTATCTTCCAGTTTACCTGAACGAATCATCTTAATTACAAAAACATACTTATTTGTATAAATTTAAAACGTTGTAAAAATAAATTCAGATGTGTTAAAAAATAATTAATTTTTCTTAGATCACCGCGCTACCCTAGCCGGCCAATGTCATAAAATTTATGAAGTTTTGACTTTTGACACGGACAGTATAACCTACTTTAAAAATTCAGTACATACTTCTCGCCATATTTACAATGTTTAGAACATCTCATGACAAAGAGTTTTCTTAGTTACAACAAATAATGTATGGTATCAAGGACAGAGCCCCGTAAACGGTTAAGTCGAGCACTGGTAAGCACGCCGTTATTTTATACTATCATCAATTTACTGTAGTAACTATTACAACTGAAGTCAGACCAAACTAGGTGATCCTATTAAAAAAAAGTCTAAAAACATACGATATTCAAGATATGAATTATATCTCCAATAGTTAATAAATGATTAAAAATGTATGTTAAATAAATATTATTTACTGAAAAAATGCTACGTTACGATATGAAGCATAAAGTTAATTTTCTTACCTTACATCATTGTAATAATAAGGGTGCGATATGTGCTCGCCGAGTCACCCCGCCAGGTGTGTAACCCAGGTAGTTATTCCACTGCTATTCCCATTTCCATGAAGGAACTAATAACAATTTTATGTTCGAACTAGTCCATGGAAGGTAAATGGAATAACAGCGAAACTCCGTGTCTAATTTAACCCCTTTGTCAGTTAGTTATGTAGATAGATTACATCACAGTATCTATATCTATGTAGTACAATTGTAACTACATAGATGAAATTATTTTGATGCGTGAATTTGGTATTCCCATACCAAATCCACTATATTTTTGACGAGTTGTTTATATCTAAGCTAACTATTTGCTCGCAAAGAAATATTATATAGTAAACTGCCGCCTTAAACATTGTCCAACTAGGTACCTACCTAGTTCAAATAATTTGTAGATTATATACTTGTATAATGTATAATCATCACAGATGGTATAATAACTTAAGAGTTTAGACAACAGTTATTTATTAATGAATATGGGGTAAGGGGGGAAAGAGGGGCGTTCCCATCTCTAGAGTTCAATGAACGAACTGAAAATTTACCTAATATTTAAAGTACTGCTGTCCCGCTCATACACGTTTAAAATAAGAATTATATATATGAATTGACTGAACTTACTGACTTTAGAGGCAATATATTTTTTCTAATCTTCGGTCAATAAAGCAATTTTTTTACCTATATTTTTAATTATGTATTTGCCTATGTAAAACTTTTTAATGAATGAATAGGAATGTGCCGACATGCAGTATTGACAAGTGTAAAACGAAATAATTTTAACGGAGCTTATTCGAGACAAGGACAGCGCTATAGACTACCGCATGTAGATGAAGAGAGATGGATATGGAGCACCAGTCACGGAATGCACGGTAGATATAAAACTATAATACAATATAATTACTACACGGGAAGTGATTCCCGTCAAACAAAAAAAAAATATATGATGAACAACGCTATCAAAATTTCTTTTGTTAGTCCACTCCAAAAATTATTTATCAAATTCTTGTCACCGATGTGTTTGGAAACACTTAGAACGCCAACTTTTGTTTGGTGGAGACCCGGCTTCAGAAAAGACTAAATTGAAAATTCCTATAATAGAGTGACAATCATTTGTGACTGTATGGGTATTATCGATTTAATCTGAACAAATGTATGATGAGTTTAAGAAAATTAATTAACCTAACCCTGCTTCTCAACCTTTAAGCATTCTCATTTTAAAATTGCCGTAAACAGTATTATGCTCGTTGCAGCGTCCCAGTTTATGAGAAAGAACTAAGCGCATGCCGAATTGACGAAATCAAGGAAAAAATTCTTGAATGAAAATAAAATGTATACAACTAGCAGTAAAATATATATTTTGGAATGCCCAGAAAATAGTATCAGTAGGCCTCTGACCAAATTATTCGGTCTGAGAAGTAGGCATGGGCCGTATTTGTACCTAGATTAACTTGACATTCAATTACAGGTAGGTATTTTTTCATAACCTTATTTTAAATTATGTGGTTTTTGCAAGTGTAGATACCTACTGTATAGTAGGTATTGTGTGTGTAGGTGTTAGGTAGGTAAGTAACGCGATGTTCGCATAAATCTCTTGCATATGTGTAGGTAGGTAGGTAACGTCACTAACCTGAGGTCGACGACATATTCCTCCGGTACAAATATTTGATCGTGGTCTTCTTGAGTTAAACTCAGTTCAGCAAATTGCTTTTCCATTGTATTATTAGACATTTCACTGGTTCACTTTTATAAATTACACATCCAGGAATGTGTGTTGCACAACACTGTCTATCAGCCGAATGTACGTCGCAATTATTTGCACTTTTCTGTTAAGACCTACGATGGCGGTAAATAGGTATTGGCACCCCGTTAACTTAAACGTTTTAGAACTGTTGTAGGTATTACATAATATTTATTAAAGTATAATATTATCGCGATTCGGAAAGTATCGCGCCGTGAACGGTACGGAAAAACGGCACCCGATTGTTTGTTTTGCGATGGAAGCGGTCTACAAGGCGCCACTGAGCGAGAAATGAGCAGAGTTTCTCAGCTACACGGTGCGATCGGTGCTCGGAGGGAGGGGAGCCGAGCTCGGGCGCGAGCGAGCAATCTCGCCTGGAGGCGGCCTTCGGCTGTAGAGGCTCCTGCACACTAAGGCATGTTTCAGAGAGTACCCGGGCGGCGCGGGGCGCAGCGTCCGTCGTCATCGCAGCTACGCGCTGCGCCGCGCCGCTGCGCGCTTTTTGAAGACCGGTGTTCGAGAATTAAGGTGAAGTCGTCTTTGAAATATGTCAGTCAAGGGCGTAGGACGCAGAGATCTCGTTTCGCATACGACTGAACGAAACCGAACTAGGTATGCAATATTTAAATAGCATAAGCGATTTAAAAAAAACATATAAAAATTAGCTTTTTATGAACGGTAAATTTTTAGATTTGTTAGTAACTCAATATGTAGCAACTATTTGATTTGATACGATTTACTATATAGACACAAAATTATCTGATACACTTGGAGCTGTATAAAAGTTTTTTTAAAGAGAAATACCTATATGAAACACTTTTCAAAATTTCGGATCAGGCATCTTATTTGTCATATCCTCTAGAACATAATTAAACTTTATCCATATCTATAAAGCGTTTACTTATACTAAAAAACATGTTCAAAATTTGGCTTTTGACGACTTTCTTGGCCTATTCTGTGCATTAACAGTTTACACAGTCATTCTGTGTTCTGGCGCGCTCCCCAGTTCGGGACAGTCATAGAAATGAACGCAAGAAATATTTTATTTCGCGCCAAATTATCTGATCTATCACATTTACAAAATATTTTAGAAAATAACATTTCTCGTCTCCTTTGGGAATAGACATTCCCCGTGTCCACCGTGAAGTGCAGCTGTTTAAATATTTTTAAACTCCTCTTCAACGATAATATGTAAATGGAAATGTGACCAATTATGTCAACAAATCTATGTTGATAATGTTTAAATCGGACAATGGCCTCCATATGACTAGTATTAGTAACTTTAATTTTGGACAAACAGAAGACTGTAGTCGCCGCCACATGCAGCGCGCGTTAGTTTCAACTGTCTAATACATGTTTTGTTTTTTCTTCCATAAGGTTAATCTGAATCGGCCCCATATGCAGCGTATCCCTACCAGGGATGTGCGAGGAAGATGATGAGGGGGAGACATCAACCAGTAGGATCGCTGCGATCAGCGACGCCAGGATAATGAAACGATTGCATTTCATTATCCTATTACACTTCTTATCTTCCTCACATATCTCTGGGAGTAAAACACGATACCAAATATTTCTCTCGATAGAAAACAAATCATCACTAAAATTTCGCTTACAAGCAAATCCAGTTTTGTGTCTATCTCTAGTAAACCGTATGAAATCAAATTATACTTCCAATTATTATAAGCAACCATGTGATATGATGACACAGTACAGTACCCGTTTTTAAAAGTTAATTTTTATATTAATTTATTTATTTATTTAAATTTTAGGTATTTATTACCAATAATTCGCTGACGTTTTGTATCCGTTGACGCGGTCCTTCGCGCACCAAAAAACACACGCTCTCGATATAACGTAGTTCTGTTTCACTCATTCGCATGCGAAACGAGGTGTCTCCGTCTTACGCCCTCAGTCTGACATTTTTCAATGACAACTTCACCTAAAGTAAGTGTCTCTCGTCGTTAAATCGAATTACCATCGCCGCCATGCGCCTAAGTGTCACTCACGACGACGACGAAGTACCGCTCCGAGTCGATCAGCGTACCTACTTCTAAAAGAGAACGCATCTCCATGGACGAACATCAAAGCGCTTGCCAGCCTTTTTCTAAAATAAAGGCTTAAATGCCGAGCAATGCATAGCAAATGCGTTCCGTTTCTGTGATTACGGCGTGTGTTAATGAAACTTGAGAAGTACATTTTATGTTATGGTGCAAACTCTTCTGTATCTATATTCTTTCTTGGCGGGAAATTCAATGTAGAGTTGTATAAAATTATATTGTAGGGTAACATTATGCATCATCATGGAAGATATACTTAATTTCCATGACGATGCGTGATTTAAAAAAAATATCGGTCGGATAAACTTGAATTTTTTTTTAACACTAACACAATTATAATATTCGATAAATATTGATTTATATGAGTATAAGCATGAGTTAAGACGACCAGGCAACGCAGGCCCTTTTGGTTGGTGTGGTAGGTACACAACGCGCACGCTCTGTGTTCAGTGTACAAGAGCCTTTAAGGGCTCTGTACGCTGCGGGGGCACATGACATAGCCATTACACAATCGTCGTTCGCACGAGCGCTAAAAAGCGTCGGGTTACGGTAGAAACCGGTGTTGACGCATTTCAACCCAGATATTTGTAAATAAGGCTGTAAGGCCTAACGAAATAAAAAAAAAGTTAATTTTTGTTCCATATCAACACGGAATGTACTCGTAATATACCAATAAATAGTTATTTTTACAAACAGCAGAGTTCCTTTTTGTAGTACAACCTACACTAGGCCGTACCTACTTATTATACGATAGATATTAGCACTATGTTATTATATTATATTGCTGCTACTATGTTTGACGCTGATTATGTAAATTACAAAGTTATGATAGAGCATAAACGAAAAACATTAAAAAATTAAGTAACTCGTATGGAGACCCCCTTTAATAATTATCTTTTTAATAATATTATTATTATTTCTTAGGCAATCCGACACAACAACACATGTTCTGTAAAATTTTCAACCGTCTGCCTATTACGGTCCTAAAGATAGAGCCCTAAAATAATGCCCCACTCCATTGGAAATGGGTTAAAAGGGGAAAAGTGGTTAGGAAACGGAAAGCTAGTATTATCTACTGCTGTGTACTTCTTGTACAGCGGCACAATACGCATTCTAGCACTGTTATATAAACATCTCAGTAAGCACCTGCTTATCCGGAGATATCTACAAGTATCGGTCTTTAAGTAGGTACTTATAGCTGATAGTCGAAATAGAGATATAGTAAAATATATAATGAAATTAATTGCATTTCGGCAATTGCAGAACTTCCTTTTTTATTTGCAGATAAATTGGTATTTTATATTATCTCACCTACTCGTAAGTAATGATGACAAATCATCGAAGATTTTATTTATTCTAATCCAGAAGGGCGTAAGAGCTGGTTATATTAGCATCTCTTTTGTTATGATGATTATACGTTAGTAAATAATTTTGTGATTCTTAATATCATGTAATAAAATCTATCAAGATCGATTCATCTCCATATACAGTCATGTACTATTTTCATGATTTTTATGTGTAGAAACTGATTCGGCAACACTAAGATAAGGCCTTAATGCTATATGGCAAAACCTATAAACCCACACTGACCAACGTTCACACATTTTTTTTATATTCTTCTCTAAAATCTTAATACTGTAGCTCTGCGTGCAGTCATATTTAATTCCTCCTAGAACACTAAGTCACAGAAAATTTGACATAACTATCGCTATCTATAACATCGACATAATTGCTATCTATAACATCGACAGAAACTACGGTGAGGCTTGCAAGTGGGTTCATATCTTCACATCAGGAGTTTGACCTTATTCTGAGTATCATTTTCCGGTGCAACTGTAATCATGATAGGTTCAAGTCGGTTCAAGAAATGTATAAATACACCGTAGTTATAATACTTACAAATTATAATATTTACCCTAGACGGAACAATAATTTCATCGTCTAAAATATAAAAAAAAATATGACGTATAAATATATCCGGTTATGAAATAACGGGATCGAACAAAAATATAAACACATTAAAATTTAAACAATGTACGAATCAAATAACCAAAATAACCTCCTAATCGTATCTTACAATGCTTGATAGGTTAGCCTTTGACCACTATCTCACCTGATGGTAAGTGATGATGTGGTCGAAGATGTTGTTCAGGCTAACCTAGAATTACTGGCTCTCAAGGACAGCTGCCGGAACACACCGTTAGGTGCTTGGCGACAGATTTTCTACTTGAGGGTGGTAGCTAGCCAGGCGGGCATTCGCAAAGTGCCCTACCACCATGCTGTAACGACTGCCATCCTAAGACAACAACCGGGACCGATGGCTTAACGTGCCCTCCGAAGCACTCAGTAGTAATGTCACCAGCGGTCACCCATCCAACTCATGACCGCGGCGGACGTTGCTTAACTTTGCTGATCGATTCAGAATGGTTAAGCAAACTTCGCTACGAGCGCTTCTAACAAACATATAACATTTAGGTTTTCGTATTTTAAATTCGGGTGTGGCTTAAATTTCTTCAAATTCCAATTCATTTATTCAATTTAGGCGTCTACGACGCTCTTATGAAGGTCAATTACAAATTTTAATATTGAAATATTTATCGTACTGCCATGTTCAGCAAAAAAAATGTACAGAGCCACTGCGAGAAGAACGGGCAAGAAACTCGGGGCCATTCTTTTAAACGTCATTTAACAATTTGTTACATACAGTATAATATATTTATTACTATATTTGTTTCAATTACGTAGGCGCCAAGTGATAGCTTGGCAGAGGCGGAATTTTCCAAGCATTTTTGTCGTTTAAGTAATCACAAACTGTGTAGGTAGTAGGATTTCTTAATCAAAATGTTTTTCAAATGCTACTTGCATTTTCCTTCTGTGAGCATTGTAATATTATGTTTGGGAATTTTATTATAAAACCGCACACAATTACCTAAAAAGGACCTTTTATTTGTGTTTGCTAGTATAAAACCTGGTACCGCTATTTTATATTTATTCCTAGTGTTGTAATCGTGGTTGTCACTGTTTAATTTGAATTTACTCAATTTTTTCCGAACATACATAATATTTTCAAATATATACAGACTCGGTAAAGTTAAAATATCAATTTAAAAAAAAAAACCAAATAAATGAATCCATTTCATATATGGCTCAAATTGCACGCTTTTGTAAGATAAAGATTGTCTCTATCTCAGCAGCAGCTCCCCACAGCAATACACCATACGACATAACATAATACTGTGGAAGTACGCGAAATAAATTAGCCGTGCAGTAGCTACAGTTTACTGTCTTACAAATATGCATATGCAGCAGAACTAAGTCTTCTGACTAGATCATGTACATGTGGATCCCACTGTAAAGTTGAATCCATTGTGATTCCCAGGAACACTGTCGCATTGTCAATAGAGAGTTTATCTAGGCCCAGATTAATGATTGGTTCAACATAAGGAATATTTGGTAAAGAAAACTTTAAACATTTGGTCTTTTTTGAATTTAAAGAATTATTAGCGACGAACCAACCATTTAGAGATCATAGATAACATTACTTATTTACATAAATGAGTTCACTATCTTTCCTCTCTACTTTAAAAATCAGAGAGGTATCATCTGCGAATAAACCAGTATTGCAGAAATCGTTGACTATGCAAGGCAGATTATTTCTATACACTAGGAACAGAAAAGGTCCAAAAATTCTGCGGTACACCTATTTTTACCAAAGACCTGGAAGAAGTATTGCCATTTATTCCAACCTTCTGTAACCTGTCTGACAGATAGGATTCTATAAGATTCAAAGCTTTTCCACGAATACCATAGCATGATAGCTTATACGAATCAGAGTGCGGTGCTCTACACAGTCGAATGCCTTCTTTTGACGCTTCTTTCTTATGGGTTTCCCGAGAAATTATGCGAGTGGATCTCCAGTTTTTTGACAGGTCTGAGCATGGGAGTCGTTATTGACGGGTGTGATCATTCAGTTTCACAGTCACTTGGAAGGTATGACAGAATTGTCCTCTAAGAAGCTGTGTGTGTTCGGAGAGGCGAGACGATACCTTTCATCGGCCAATCTCCTGTAACTTCTAGTTCAAGTGCCTGTAGGTTCAGCCTCACATGGAGTACTGCTCTCAGCTCTGTGTCGGGGGCTCCCCATTACTAGAGCTCCTTCCATTTTACCCCATTCAACGCAGAGCGCTTCGAATCGTCGACGTCGCTCGATCTTTTAACTATTGGCGATCTTTTAATATCTAAAATTTCCACACAATGTCAAGGGCTAACCCTTGACATTGTGTGGAAATTTTAGATTGCACAGCATCTTTTGATGCATCTATCATGGAGTATTCCGAGGTGCTGTTCGGTTTAATATCTGCAGCTGAATTCCGCAATCGGACAATCCGACTGAGAACGATGAATAATTTTATCAATTTCATGTCGACGTTTGGCAGTCTACAACCATGCGATTATTTACGACATTCTGCCTTTGTGGAACCAGCTGCTATCTGGACTATCACTGAACCAAGACTCGGAAGAAAAGTTCAAGAAAAGAGCATTTTGCCTTCTCAATGGCCGACAACACATCCTCAAGACCTCTGGCATTAAGGCAACGGTAATCACCACCCAGTGAGCCACGCGTTCACTAGCCCTCCTAACGCTGAAATGTTCTGTGCGCAGTTGGTTAAGTCATCGTGGCTTTTCCTGAAAATTAGGCAGTTCTGAGCTCAGAATAAAAAGGACCTCTGAGCGAAAGTACTGAGTAAACTGTACTAATGTACCAGAGATACAACTCCCCGAAGGCTAGCAATCATAATTTGAGCCCTTATACTATGTCAAAATGTAACTACGTACCTATATAATATAGATATATGTGACGTGGTTTTATAAAAAAACATATTGTAACGACCCAACCTTATGTAGGTTAAGGGTGAGAAAATGATGAAAGAACATAACAATTCAGATTAAGGACAGTATTAACAGCATTAGTAGTGGTCAAAGGATAATCTATCAGGCATAAAAAAGTATATTATTTATTTTACATATAGGCATGCTCTCTTTTAGGAGTTTGTATTGTACTAGGGAAACGAGGCCCCATTACTAATACATATCAGTCCGTCTGTCCGACCTTGAAACCGTAAGAGGTACCCATTTGAAATTTTAACAGAACACGCTTTATATGGCGAATCGCTTAACAAATTATCATAATAACTGAAGGTTTAAAAAATGGGGTAACACCATACAGGTTATTTAACGTTTTTAGTTACTATTCAGTCGTAAAAACGGTATAACAGCGTCAAATTGGCGAAGTAGTGTGTTGGAGAACTTGACATACGGGTACATCATCGTACAACAAAAAAAATATAAAAACCGGCTAAGCGCAGGTGATACTCCCACTATCCTTGGCGGAGGGAGTCTTAGCGCTTAACCGGTTTCTTCCTGAACTGTATGAAAAATATAACATTTTTTTGGCTGCGTCCCCCCGCATCAATAATTAAATTTTTGGAATTCTATATAAAAAAACCCTCAACACTATAATATATGTATATACTGGCGGGTATTTTTTTTTAATTCCAAAAAACTATATTGTTTTGCGTGCGTTTACCAACCTATATCGCACGCGGAGCAGAAGTCAAGCCACCCCTGACTGATTTAGCGGCCCCAATTCGGGGGTGTAGCGATTTGTAGCGAGTGGGGATGACCGAGGTCTGACTGAACGGAACCGAGCCGAGCCGGTAAAGGTATCGAACGAATTACAATTATTTATTACGCGCCTCAGCGCTAGTCGTTGCTAGAACAACCATTTACTAAAAATCGGAAGCGTTTTTTTATTTATTAGCATTTTTTAAATATATCTATTTACTTACCTAATACCCTTTTACTTCAAATCATGACCACGTAAGTAAATATAAATTAGAAATCATAATACACTTCTGTAGTCGACACATTGTTACATTTTTGTAAGAAACCAATATAATTAATTGTAATAATAATAATAATAATTAAGTAATTGTAATAGCCCAAGCAATGGAATCTCGTAGACATTTGCAATAGCATTTGAGTGTCGTAGTCGTCGTAGAAGTCATATGTATTTTAGTGACCTAATTGTACCTATAAATCATATTAACATTGTTACTTATATATATTTTTTTGCAATAACGCATGCTCTGCGGTTTAAGTACATTACAAACAATTTACGACAGGAAAAATTTAAGTCACGTGTAGAATTCGAACCCGCGATGGATTGGATAGACGCGGGTACGATTCCTGCACATGAATTACAAAAAAATGCGTATACAACAACGATGTAGGTATAAGAAGTAGGTATACCTACCTATATTATTTCATTAGCACATTTTACCGTGTCTGGTAAATATTAGAATACTTAATTGTTTAAATGTTATCTACCTTCAGTAGGTAGGTACAATAAGATGACTGAGATAACACCGCCTGAGATAAAATACTTTTCTTTAGTTAGAGGAAGCTTTGTATCTACATATTAATTCCATATAGCAAGCTGAGCGCCAAATTGACAGCGAATCGGGCATACATGAACGCGCTCGGCGCGGCGCGGCACTCCACGCGGAGCCCAGCACTTCGCGTGCGCATCTCGCACACCCGATGAGTGGGCACACTGCGATAGAAGGCCACAACTATTTCAATTTTAGACGCATTTCAGAACAAAAATTTAACTACCACCAATCCAAGCGAATTTACGAATAAACAGAAGGCATTTGCGAGTTTTGATAGTAATGATCGTGTGTACCTTCAGCTAGGTAGGTACCTACGTAGATCTTATACCTACACTATGTAGGTTAGGTACCTATTATGCATGTGATTCTAGACCTACATAAGACGTGATGCTAGATCAAGTAAACTATATTAGAACATTTTCGTCTGTATGAAGAAATTTTCGAGGTATTTATTTATTTGAAAATATGGGAGCATCGCAAACAGACAAGTGATTACGGTCAATCAGTAAAACGATAACAGTTCGTGAAGTATATTTGTTAGTGGGCCCGTGTATCGGCGCCCCGCGGCCCGCGCCCATGCGTTTCCACAGCGCTCGGCCGGCGCCTGCGGAGGGCGGTCGTCTGACACCGCCTACTTCGTCTGGTACAGGCGTCACCAGTCTCGTGTCCCGCGAACCTCACTCATTCTGAGCGTTCGAATCGCTTGTCTCGTCACATTCAAAACGGAGAAAACGCCCTTCAGGTATCCACGTAATTCACCACATGGTAGATATAGGTACACACGACAGACACGTTTATATATTTTGCCACAGAAATCTCCACGCAGATGACAAAGTTTTACTATAAAAATCGACATAATTTTTTTTATAAGTCAAATATTAAACAAACTTTGAAAAATAATGACATAAGAATATAGGAAGATGGATGTGTGGATGCGTGCGCTCGGTTCGGTCGCCGAGAGCGAGCTCGCTAAACAAAGTTTCTCCGCTCAGTCCAGACTAACTGCACTGCAATGGCGGCGGCTAGCGGCTGCCTGCCGCGAGCTCTACCTCTCAATTCATCGGTGATTCATTATGTCAACTTTCAGCGAACTGTCTGTGTATTTAGGTACCTACCTACATTCCTACCTACCTACTTACTTGGGTCGCAGTCAAGGATTTGTTATATTGATTGATAGGAATATTGGGTTTACCATATGGTTACCTTGCCAAACCAGAATTTTATTTTCCAGGTAATTTGGTCAATACTTACATAGGTACCTAGGTGCTTATCTACCTTGTGCCTACCTAAGTTAGGATTACTTATTTACTTGAACGCCAGAGTAGGTAGGTAACCTGGCTAGCCTATTCATGGAAGCAATTAAAATCAATTGTCTGCAAAAAAATAGGTCACTCGGAGAGCTGCCTAAGGCCTAATAGCAAAGGTAGGTAGGTGTTATACCTACCTATGGTTATAGATATTTGTCCTTTAGAAAGTTTGGAAGGCTTCTGGTTTCTTGGTTATAATACTAGTTTGAATTTTAACGCACAGTAAACACTTAAAAAGTTGTATAGGTACCTACCTACCCACCTAGCGCATTTTGCGAATGCCCGCCGTTTCTCGGCTCTAACATAGAACATGCTCTACGATACAAAGCAATCCCGCCTCGTGTGTAATGGCCAACACGCCACGAGCATTGTACATTGTAAATACCTACTTTTTTAAACACACTTGCGAGGAACAAATAAATAAAAAATAATATAAAAAAAATATTTAAGTAATTAAAAATGGCGCACTGGTTTATATTTCACGCGCTGTTTGTGGTTTAGTTAGATTGGCGCGTAAAGATGGCGCTAACAAAAACACCGAACGACTTTAATTTTATTTTTTCAACTAAATACTATATCCCTAATAATCAATAGTACTTGATACAATACACAAGCACGAATTTCATTAAATACATTATTAGTTAATTATTAGAATAATAATCGCTGAAATAAGGAGGTTAAAATTAAATTCGTCTAACTCTGTTTAAGAGCAGGCAGTCAAAAATAATTCCCACGCTAGCTCCGCCCATGCGGCGCAACGATCCCCGCTGCACCGAACGAGGCGATGTGCAGCAGCGGCGCACGCGTCTCGCTTATAAACATATTTGTATACTTGATATTAGATTCGCGAACACAGATACCATTGAGACGATTTCAACTTTTTTTATAATCTTATTCACGTGACGAATTTCGATATATAAAGTAACTTTGTATATACTGCAATTGATGTCACGTTTTTATTTTTATCAACATTACTAATATTTCTTAGTAAGAAATTGATTATTTGATTTACTTTTCAAAATTATTCTTACGGTCGACAGACTTATTACTTATTACCATATGTTCATGTCTGCTCGACTTTATTGGTATATATTATTGGTATATCATATTATACATATTTAACTGACTTCCCAATAGAAAGAGGGTTCTTAAATTGACTTGTCTATTATTTATTTTATGTTTGACCACACATAACTTTTTTACTGAACCTTACAATATAGAAGATTATTTTTTTGCTAGTACAGTTTAACTCTTTATTGGTTTCATTTTAATTTCATCAACACCGGCGAACGGTTTGCCAGTTACAGTCAACTTACTAAATAGTAATTTGCCAAAATGCCTTGACGATCGCAGTGCTTCTAGCAACTAATGTAAGTGGCAACTATGAATATAGATGAAAGTTATTGTTCAATAGTGATAAAAACACAAATTTGAGATCATATTGAACCGATATCAACCAGTTTATTTCAGACTGTTTAATTTAAAAAATTGTTTTCAAGTCTTTTTTTTTTAAAGTTTCTTTGCTATGTTGTTGCGTCGCAGTCTCCGTGTTTATAGAAAAAAACATACTGCACCAAACCAACATAAGTGAGACAAGGGTCGGAATATGATGGTGGTACATAACAGCCCAAACGGCACGATATATATTGATAAATGGGGTGTTTTTAAATTCTCCGTAGTAACGAAAGTAATGTTACTTGGCATCCGCGTGGACGATAATTTATGAATGAATCAACATTGTTCTCAGTATCTTGGAATGTGATTAATCAGATTACATGTTACACATCATTAGAATAAAGTAAAATACCATCAAATTGAATGAGCAAAATATTATATTATATTCGGTGAATATGGGTACAATTGACCTGAAATAAATGGATTTGATTTGATTTCATTAAATGTTAGTTGTGGGCAATATATTTTACCACGACTCGTCATACAAATATGAATTATAGTTTTTCATAACTGTGCTACTGTACACGTTCCCATAATAATATAATGCAGGTTGTTTTTTTATTGCTATCATATAATTTTTGACTATTAATTACTTATGTTGAAAATATGTTCGTAATTCGTATACATCCTATTTCGTTTAATTTTTCAGTTACAGTGGTTAACAGAAAGGTGTTATTTTACTACCACTCTGCTTTCATATACCAACTATGGTAAAAATTAGACCAACCAGATATATATCTAGCCACTTCTAAACAGCAGGATAAGATTTTTTTTTACCAAACTTGCAGAAGAGTCTACATACGCAATTGTAAGGGCCTTAAACTTTGGGATATTTTATGAAAAAAACACACAGCTGCAGAAACATTGTAGGGAACATGTTATACAGGCTTTTTTAATGAAACATGGCAGACAAGTGAAAGGTACTGGAATAGGTGACTAAATTAGACTTTAAAATAAAAATAGTGGATTCTTAGATTGTTAGTAAGTGGTATAGTCTACAGAGGTTATCGACAAATTAAGTTAAGATGTATATAAATTAACAAAAAATCATTTATAAAATAAAAAATATATTGTTTTCAATTTATACAGTTTTAATGATATGCAAAAGTGTGCGTGAGAAATAACGAGTATCGGAAACGGAAAGTCAAGTTTTTTTTCAAGTTTGCAGTCCCCGTGACCACGATCACTGCAAAGTGTTTGAAACGTCAGGACAAAAATAATGATAAATATACGAGATTTAAACCGTTTAATGTTGTTTAATTACTATGTGTAACAATCGCGAAAACCTAAGACAACATTAAGTTAAGAGCCCTTATTCCAGCAAAGCCATTTTACAGCCCTTTTCTCAAGGCTGGTGTGGCTAAAGTATAAAAGTTTTTGTTTTTTAAATGATGCAGGAAGAAAGTTTATTGTTTTTGCAATTGAGTGCATTAGCCATTATTGGAGTACAAAATTTTATGCCCAAGGCGGGAATCGAACCTCGCGTCCTCCGATATCGCGTTCGATTCCCGCCTTGGACATAAAATTTTGTGCTCCAATAATTTGTTTGATATGATTTCGCTTAGCACGCGATAGTGCTTGTAATCATATTTAGAAATATAGAAGGGTAGCAACATCATACCGAGAGTTAAGTGTTTGAAAAAACATTTCTTTCGATCAGATGAAGTCTTGTAGTCTGGTTGATGGCCGCGCACCGTCCCCTATGATGGTTAAAGTAATACAATTGGAGCACAAAGTTTCGGCAGAAATGCCAATGTCCAGGTGGCTGAGATGGTGTTAAGCATCCGACGCGATATCGGAGGACGCGGGTCCGATTCCCGCCTTGGGCATAACATTTTGTACTCCAATAATTTGTTTGATATGTATCTATCTATCTAAAGCCGTTCCGCCAACAGGGCAGTTATACAAATATAATGAACCAAGGTATGCATGCACAAAGCAGGTATACAAACTACAAAACTAAGTTTGTTGCCTATATGTATACAATTATGGTTAGAAGGACATAATCAAATATAGATACCTACATAGTAGTCCATTTAAATGTTACAATTTAAGGACCGAATATTGGAATTCCTAGAGGGCGCAATTTTACTTTTGAGACAAATCTAAGTTTGTGGGGTCGCAACCCTTGTGCCCCGGCCACCATCTTGATAAAAGGGGTGAAAACACTTATTTCGCGATATCTCGGAAACGATGTGTCCTACAAAAAATTCCACTGCACATAATTTGTAGCAAATTATTTTTCCTACAAATATGTTTTTATAACTTTTTGCCCTAAATTAAAAATTTAAGAAGTTATAAGCAAAAAAGTGAGAAAATTTTCATATTTTTTTCTTGCTCTATAACTTTTTTTTCTTATTTTACAAAATAATACCTCAGACCAACATTTTTGATTATCTTTTGAGGATTTTTTTATTTTATTTTAATTCATTTAACACACTGTTACAGCGCTCCAAAGTTGACCAGGTTCGTCAATGCTCATGAGAATCCGGTCAAAAAGAAATGTTTATCTTATTATTTTTTTTATTGTAAATATATTCTTAAAAAAATTGTTGAATTCGTACAACTTTACTTCTTCATTCCTGTTTTCCTTACCATAGAACTTACTAAATTTAACTTACGGAAGGATAAGCAGGTAGAAAAGGTCTGAGTAACCGTTTGGGTTCAAAGGAACATCTGCCTGCTACGACTATTATTATTATACGTAGGCTTAGCTGTTTCTTCTATCTCATTTTATTCTCTTAGTTGTGCTACATTTTTTGCAACGTGTAAACGTATTGAAAATTGTGGATATTATTTTCAGTTTTATCAATTAACCTGCGAGTTTCGTAAAAAAATCCTGAGCAGATCATCTACGAGATTGTTCTAGGGTATTTTTTTTGTAAAATGTATAAAAAAGTTATAGAGCAAAAAAATTTATTATTGCTTATAACTTCTTTAATATTTAATTTAGGGCAAAAAGTTATATAAATATGTTTGTGGGCAACACAATTTGCTACAAATTATGTTCTTACAATTTTTTTATAAAACGCATAGTTTCTGAGATATTGCAAAATACGTGTTTTCACCCCTTTTTCCAAGATGGCGGCCGGGGGACAAGGGTGGCGACCCCACAAACTTGAGGTTAAGCTTCTTCAGACCCCCACATATAAAAAGATGTCCCAAAAATAAATTGCGTGCTCTAAAAATGCAAAGCTCATGTAACTTTTTAATGGACTATAGTTATAGTTAGTCAATGAGTAGATACCTCAAGGTTTATTATTAGGTTCATTTAAGTCTACTTTCTTTGTAAACAGTAAAGATGAGAAATGAATTTACAAAGTTACATAACATTCCACATTATTTATCAAAAATAAATAACACTGCAAAAAGGATCAAAATGTTATATTCCATGCGACATCGTCGTTGACCGCTCGATCCTTGCTAACGGTGTGCCCGTTTGCGCCGTGCTTCAATAAATGCCTAAACTTGACCGATCGCGCAAAGCGTAAAGGCTCTTAAGTCTTCTTTTTATGGCGGGAGGAAGTACTGAAGGATTTGCACTTTGATGTTGCAAGTCACCCTCGACAGCCTCCTCTTGATTTTTTTTTTCTAGAAGTATCCGCAAATTCTTGATCCCGATCATTCTTTTCTGTGGGTGGCGGTATCGACCAGCTCAGGAAGAAGGCAGTCCATATAGAATGTGACTAGTTTTGTCTCCATTTTTTTCCCTCCAAAATTCTTCATCTTTTTGTAGAATTTCTATTTTTAATTTTTTGTCTCCATACTACACGGCAAATAAGCATTTAGTTTTGCTCGATTTTATTTATAATATGTGGTAACAGATATTTATGACTAAAATTAACATATTTAAATAAAAAAAAAAAAATTACTACAAACTAATCCAATATTCCGCTACCATTAGGCAGTGTTCCCAAAATGCTGGCCGCATTGCCACGTTGTATGGCAATGCTTATCCTTTGTCCAAAGTATATGCCAGCATTTTGGTCACAAGTAGCGTCGACCAGACGTTTTGAGACGTCTTTGAATAATAGTTTGGCGCTCGGTCCCCACGGTCCCAGCGTTTCGACCCCAAAAGGCACAAACATGTAACAACTACTGAGATTACTATATTTGCGCCTTTTGAGGCCTTCTGCTAGTTCAGCCGCCGCACCGGCCACTTTTTGGGTAGCAGGAATATGAGAAGGTGCTAAGGTATCGACACAGGTAGCGTCCCATACCAGAGGCCTTCCCATCCTCCACGGAACCAAAGTCATGCCGTCCGGCCTTTTACCATCGCCACGTACAAGGCCTAAGCATTTAGTTATATTACAAATGTGCATTTAGCCTTCAGTTTGATAATATCAATCAAATTTTTGATTGATATATATACCTGCAAAATACATTTTACAGACAATCCGTTACCTGAAGCCTTCAGAAAAGCAACTGTACATTTCTGTTTGTCCGACAATCAATTTCGCACAATTTGTTAGAATGTGTAGATAGAATTTGTTAAAAGGTAGAAGTAAGGATAAATGTCGGGAGAGCAGTCGAATGACACCTGTCAAAAATCCAAAATGGCGATTTCAAGACGGCCACCATACAAACTGCTCCGCCCCTGCTGAAGCTCGGCCTTCAGAAAGGGGGTGTAGTGAATATGAATAAATGAATTTAAATACATAAACTCAGATAATTTTCACGTCAGATTTTTTGCACGTCAAGAGTAAAACATCGCTCTTTACCATCTATCTAATACCCTAACTAATAACCGAAAAGCGGGAAAAGGCGAGTATAATATATCAACTACATCAACTATATCAGCGATGGCATACGCAAAGGCATATTGCTTCAGATAGGAGGCCGGCCATAAAATTTAAGTCTTACTCCGCACAATTATGTCAATGCGTTGTCTTTTGGTACTCAGAAAAAATATATTGTTTATACCGACCCTACAGAGGTGTGACAAGTGCAGGGCGATAATAATGTAAAGTTTTTTTTTTCAGTGTAAAAAGCATGATAGCTCGGTGGCTTTGGCTATGGACTGCCGCGCAGCAGGTCCATGGTTCGAATCCCGCCGCTGGCTTGAGCTTCACCGCATGGTGGAAGGGCATTTTAGCGAATGCCCGCCTGGCTAGCGACCACCCTCAAGTGGAAAATCTGTCGCCAAGCACCTAACGGTGTGTTCCGGCAGCTGTCCTTGAGAGCCAGTAATTCTAGGTTAAGCCTGTTAACACCTTCGACCACATCATCACTTACCATCAGGTGAGATTGTGGTTAAAGGCTTACCTATCAGCAATAAAAATAAAAAAGTATATATACATTTATACGTTTTTGTTATTTAAGTTTACCTGCTGCTCTGCTATGGATAGGTCAAAATATTTTTTTGCCTAATATAGGTATTATAATATTTAAATAATATATTAAATATTATTTCGTTTACGAAATAATATTTTTTCGTTTACGAAATTTCCTGTGAATAAAATGTGCAAATTTAGTAATACTTTATTCAAAGATTACTCACTTATTTTCATATAGTGGAAGAACACAGTCTAAATTTATTATATGAGATGGCGACTCCGACAGTTCTCCCTGTTCCGAGTGATCTCGGACTTTGACTGATTTATTATTTTTTTTCCTGAGAAAGAAGGTGCATTTTATGAGCACAGTCTATTTTATTATATATATGTACAGAATCTATTTATTCCACTCTATTATATTTGTATAAATCGTTACTTATATGTACATGTCTAAGTGATAAAATGTATATTGAAAAGTACCTATGCAGGTGACTTTGTAGATAATCTCTTGAATATATACCTACTTGCCTGATTCTGAATATTCTTTCATTGATATAAATCTACATTTAGTCTTGAGGGACATGAACAATGTTCGATGTTTTATTGCGATATACCCACCAAACCAAATGCTTTGATTTGCTACGCTTGTGTTATTATTATTTAGCAACACTCAACTCCATTTACGGTTGAACGGCAGCTGTACTTTAGAGCCAGATAATTTTAGTTATCACTTAGTTTGGTACCTTCTACCACATCACTTACCATCAGGTGAGACCATAACTATACATTACCAGATATTATTATAGTATCCAACTAATCGTACTTAGATTAGTACGACATTTAGTTATTTTATAGCTCCATTACAGTACTATAGGAACCTAGTAGGTATAGAATCTCTTAGTTCGATAGAGATAATATGTTTCATGAATAGAATAAACACCGAAACACAAACGAATATTAAATTTGCATAGGTAAAAATAAACTGAAATATTATACGCTCTCTCATAATTCTTGCAAAGTCTTTGTATCGACTCTTCTGCTTCGTTTTTTATTTTTTAGTTATCTTTATTTCCCATATTGATTGATATACCTACCAAGATACGTATTTATACAGCACAGCACAGGTGATAGCGCGCGAGCGATAGGTCCACGTCCAACGGCGCACAGCGCGGCACTGAAGGACAGCTCTTACGCATTGATTTCATTTCGTAATCCTAAGCTATTAAGGTTGAATATCGAATCTTCCGATTGACCGTAATCCTGCACAGAACTAAAGGTCGTAAGTCTAAAACACTATTTAATTTATTATGACAATACTAATTACTCTAGGTAAATTTTACTTATACAGCGGATAATAAACTACATTTCCTTTCTATGTGTGTTTATTATTAATATGTAACTGATGTAGTTTCCAAGAAAACTCCAATAATTTAAAGAAAAGGCTTCATTTTGAAAAATTAAAACTATCGAGTAAATTTCTTTCAAATGTGTTTCTGACTGTACAACTGATAGAAAAAGGTTTGAAATATCAAATATTTAAGTTTTCGTGTTGATTGCATATTTCAGTTGCTTAAAAAAACTAGTCGAATGAGAGTATTTTTTCCGCAGCCTCGTCTTAACCTAAGTAGGTACCTACCTAGGTTAAAAACTGATTGAATTATTTTTTGTGGAAAACGAATGAATCAAACAACAACCTCCTTAGTGACTATTGCAGTAAAGTTTTTTGTATATAAACTATGTGCGTTTACATTACGAGTACGACACTAAAATGGCCCATTACGAGGTGTGCTAAAAATACATAGTCACAGATAAGTGAAATTTTAATATTACATGAAAACAGAATGATTACCAGGTGTAATGTCCGATAATAGCTATTTCCTATTTTATTGAAAAATATACATTCATACTGTGTAACATACAGACAAACGAAACATAAATAATTATTTTTGCTTTCAATACTATTTTGCAATTAGCAGGAATTCTAAATCAGAGCGTATATTAATATGTACCTACCTACGTGTATTCAAAATTACTCAGAAAATCAGATGGATAAAATAATTGTTTTCCTTCAATATGCTCACATATTCAACTGTAAAAGCTGACAAAAATGTTATATTTAAACTAAAGAAAATCAAACCTTTAATATTATATATATATACGTATATAGTTTTGAAGGTAAACCGATGAAAGGTACAGATGAAAGGTAAAGGTATTCCAAGTTGATTTAGGTACCTTTATAATATTTCAGAACATATTATTTTTGTCATCTTAATTTTTTTTCTTTATTTTAAGAGAGGAACCGAGCCTAAGATAACGTATTTAAAATTTTGTCACATTTATTACTACATTTGTTAAATAATATTGTTTCATTTATCTTGTTTAGAATATTCTCCAAATTTCCTCCACCTGACATTTAATTAGGATATTGTAATTGTCTACTCTGTAGGTTTGCTCTAACATTATGGCAATCATTCATCCAAGTGCCTTTTACTGCTGTAGGTAGGTATATGCACAGTGTCCGATGCCAGTTTAGCTTTTGACCACTATCTCACCTGATGCTCAGTGATGTTGTTCAGGCTAACCTAGAATTACTGGCTCTCAAGAACAGCTGCCGTAACACACCGTTAGATGCTTGGCGACAGATTTTCTACTTGAGGGTGGTAGCTAGCCAGGCGGGCATTCGCAAAATGCCTTACCACCATGCAAAAATACTGCTATACTCTGCTCTACTTTTATCAATATTAATATTATACTATTACCTACTCCGTATTTTCGATCTGAAGTGCATTTATTGCATTGCGGCTAGAGTAGTTTATTTATTGGAATGGCTTTGGGTAGTGAACCTTCTATAAAGTCCTTTTTATTCTGCGACTAAGCATCTATGTCGCTTGAAAACTACTCGGTGTATATAGGGCTGCCATCACCCAAACCACCGATGCCGGACAAGATCTTAAAAACCCCGGATATTTGGGTGAAATTGAGTTTTCTTTCCCGGACACCTATGAAAACAAATGTCATATTTTTTAGGGTTCCGTACACAAAGGGTAAAAACGGGACCCTATTACTGAGACTTCGCTGACCGTCCGTCCGTCCGTCTGTCACCAGGCTGTATCTCAAGAATGGTGATAGCTAGACAGTTGAAATGTTCACAGATTTCACTACATGTTTTAGTGTACGGTAATGAGAAAAAAGCTAGATTAGGAAAATACGACTAGGTAAATACCCTGGAAATATTCTAGACCTAGCGCCAAATGCGCCAAAACGGCAATACAGTGAGTGAATGATCGGGATCGGCGGCAGTTTTTTTTATGTTGGGGGCCGGCGCAGCGCTGGGGACCTTCTTTTGTTGTAGATTTTGCAGCGCCAGAGTTAACTTGTATGCAGCTTATGAGTGAATATGCATATACGCACCGCCAGTGTTTCAATCACTTGCTTATATTGCAATAAATAAGCAATTGATCTCGAATCCGGATTCACCTGACACAAAAGTGTCCGGGTTTTACCCGGACACTAGTTGAAAACCCCTCCCGGACGCCCTCTAAACTAGGACAAATCCGGGGAAACCCGGACGGATGGCAGCCCTAGGTGTGTAAAGCTGTCATTTGCCAGGTAGGTATATAAGTTTATACGTAAGAGTTGCTAACGATGAATTTTGTGATATGACCAAACCAAAGCAAACTAAGAGGATCAAATTGAGGCTGAAAATTTGTACGAAAGTTTTTGCAGTTAGGATCATGAAATTAAGAGGATATAAAATAATAAAGTACCGTGCCATGATATTTACGATAAAATGCGCTAGTTAAGGGATGTCCTTAATATTTAAAATTTACATTACATGAATTTTTTAAGCGGGTTTTTTTACTTATCACCTAATACGCGAAGTAAACTCGCGATTACCGTTATCATAAAAATGGGTTCGTAACATAGCTAAAAGCGTGAAAAACTAAAAATTTTGAATTTTTCGCCACAGACGTGAGATTCGAATAAGGTGGGTAGTTTAAAAAGCATTTGAATCAGAAACATGGACATTGTTCCTTGCAGGGCATTTAGTTGGTCATGGGACACAAGAATCGTGACTAACTAGATCAGAGACTTATTAGGAGAATATTTTGAGTATATATATGTATAAATGGCGCGAAAATAGAAACAAAGAAGCGCGAATGCGGTCAGTTCGATGATCCAAATAAAAATTTAGGGATTATTCCTAAAGCAAAATTATTTTGTAAAATTAGTTAATTTCATATACTTACATAATTTTTTTGTTACCTATATTAAAACTTAACTTACATATATTTAATCCATGAATCATAATATTTTAATGTATCTATCAAATAATTATATTATTTTGCTGCTATGTGGTACAATCGTAACAATTTTTCTATTTGTAGCTTTTAAAAAGAAGATTCAAAATTCGACGTTTATTTTGTTTCGTCTTTCACACCTCCATTCTCTTTTATTAATAACCGCCATACCACGCCATACTTCAACAGGTAATTTACCTACCTATATAATTCAGCCCACCGGCTTTTCCATTCTTCACTATTTGTAACCCTTTTTTACTTCATTTACTACGCTCACCTGTTGCACATAAATATTTTTTTAGAATATTCTTTTAACTCTCCGTTTTCTTCATTCACCTTTCATCCTTTTCAATGCTTTTTCTCCTTACTGGTCAATCTAAAACTTTTCTGACGTAATATGTTATAGTATTCTTGTCTAATATGTGGTGTTTTAAACAATGTAAACAAGACATATTTATCGTGGCAATTTTGACTATTTTGAGTGTGATGTGACTGTAATATAACTGATTGATTACGTTTATACGTTTACGTAAATAAATATTGTATCTAAAGTTGAGCAGAGTTTGAAGCGCTCGTAGCTGGCCGTTCTGTACCGATCAGCAAAGTTAAGCAACGTCCGCCTTGGTCACGATGACCGCTGGTGACATTACTACTGAGCGCTTCCGTGCCTCGGAGGACACAATAAGCCGTCGGTTCCGGTTGTTGTCTTAGGATGGCAGACGTTATGGCTTGGTGGTAGGGCATTTTGCGAATACCCGCTTGGCTAGCTACAACCCTCAAGTAGAAAATCTGTCGCCAAGCACCTAAAGGTATGTCCCGGTAGCTGTCCTTGAGTACCAGTAATTCTAGGTTAGCCAGAACAACCTCTGCGACCACATAATCACTTACCATCAGGTGAGATAGTGGTCAAAAGCTAACCTATCAGGCATAAAAAAAGAGGATCGGATTTACATCATTTTATAGTAAATATATTAATAATTAATATCATGGTTAGCGAATTTTAACACAAATTGTTTCACATAGATTAACACATTTTTTTTAAAATTATTACACTAAGTTACTAGTATGCCTAGTTTAATAACTAAAATATCAAATCAGGAAATTATAATTCACTGCAATATGTTTCCTAAAACCTGAGCTTGGTAATACAAACATAATTGGTGTATACCAGTTCTGATACCACAATCGAACCTTAACAATTTATTTACAAAATAAAATTCCGGTCTGATCCCGACTTTAATATCAGTTCCGGACTGATCCCACTTATTGTTTTATGGCCCTTAGTTATTAATAGTTACTAATTATGAAACTTAACAAAAGGGAAAGAATTTTATGATAGCATGCTTGTAGCCACAACTCATAATTACATTAATAAATAATGTACGAATTTTTAAAATAACAAGAAAGTGCTTGCTTACTGTTAATGCATAATTTGGAATTGAAATCAATCAATAAATATGATGAGTATCCACTACACCAGACGTCTATCGATGGAACTTCGTAGATTAAGTTTTTTGGTTGCATACAATGGAAAATTGGTCGAGATCCTGTGGTAGCCGACGTACGGACGAAATTACCATCAGACCGACATAGAACTTACAACGACTGGTGCCAATTTCGCCGTTCGTAAACGCGTTTAAATAAACTAAGATCAGCCTAATCAGATACTTATATAAAATTTCATAGTTAATATAGATTCGATTTCTTCAGTAATATTTTCATCGCGGAAGTTTCCATGGCAACGGATATTGCCATTGGTGCAATATAAAGGACCTAGAAAGCAATTGCCTGCAATTTCTTGTTGAAAGCGAATGCTCTTGAAAGGTTTTATTGAGTTGAGCTAAAGGTCGGAAATCAGGTCAATTAGAATTTATTCTCGTTAGTTCTTAGTCAACTTAAGTAAAATATTAGTGAAATACGAACAGGAGCTTTGAGCTCAGTCACACGCTTGATCACCGTTTAGATTGAATTGATCTCGTTCAGACTCAACAGTGAAATCCGCTTTAAGCAATTGATACGTGATCTTGTTCCTAAATGATTTTGAGAGAATATTTAGAATTTTCCTCCACTTTCAACACACCGGATTATCTTTTAATATAGTTAATTACGATTCTCTTCTCTCCTGTGTAACTTCATGATCATATTGATCACAAACACAAACAGTTCCCTATTATTAAATAAAATGTTTTAAACCAATAAAGCCAAAGGTAATGTTACTCGTATCTAGATGTAGCGCAATATTAATGAATTTCATCCAATACGAACAATATTCCAAGGATGTCTTATCGGTTGGTTTTTTATAATATTAGTCGTATATAAGTTCTCAACATTTTGACCAAAAATTTCTCTCTCTCTGATAACTGCTAAGAACCGGCGCTGACTGACGGCACGTCATGATGTTGCGGCCCGAAGGATGCTGTTGCACGCCGTGGAACGTCTTGGCATCCTTCAGAACAATCGCCATCCCAACCAATGCCCCCCTAGGGCTGCCGTCGGGGAGATACGAGTACTCAATCACAGTCTGCATCCAATGTCAGAAACTGAGTTTATATTTACTAATGGGCCGACACAAACTAATGAGGAGGAAATTAAAACAAAAATAAATAAAACAGAGTTCAATCTTAATGCGTGGTGCATATGGCGGCTACGACGTTTTCTTTATTCAAAAAGCGCAAAAATTAGAGATGATAGTAGTTTTCACAAGGACGCTGTTGCACGAGTATAACATTTTCAACTAGGATTTGTAAGGGTTAAAGAAATAAAATAAAAAGATAACAATACCATAAAAATAAGAAAAAAGGATCACACTTAACGCGAAAGTAAGATATGAAAATTCATTATCGTTGAGGAGTTCAAAAAAAGAATTTGAATACTGCCAGCGTTTGAAATTCATTTCTTTTAAAGAATCCTTTCTAAAAAAACTTTTAGCACAGATTTGTAGCTAAAGTGTCTCTCTAAACCCGAAAACAATGATCATTCAAAGACGAGTTCGCCTTCAAAGTGACCAAATTAGGGAATCGTCCCCTTAAGCAAAGAGAGATAGGCAAATATTGAGGGGTAGGCAGGCAGGTGGTTACCCCTCCGGGAACCGACGCGACGTACTCGTAACGATTGATATTATGTCATTGTATGATAAATATTTTATTGTTTAATGTTATTTATGGCTACTCTTTTGTATTGGGTGTGTACATGTAAAAATAGATGTATATATGGAAATAAATACTTAATTAAATTTACTTTTTACAAGTTTCCATTAAAAACCTTCTTCTTCTGGCTAGACCTTATCCCATTTATTTGGGGTCGGCCCTCCTTGTCCTTTTTCTCCATTCAGCGCGATTTAGCGCTGTCATTGTCAAGTTGAGCACTTTTTAGGTTCTTTTGGACCGTCGTCAGCCAAGTGGCGGGTGGTCTTCCACGTGAGCGTTTTGTTGTTGGCAGATCAAGAGCTTTATAATATGGTCGCTCGGGCGTCTTTGGATTTCTTCCATTTAAAACCTGATATTTTTCATATTATGAACAATATTCCAAATTTATTATTATTATGTACTTCATATTGATTTGTAGAGTTGGCTATACATACAAGTAAGTTGTGATATCTAGGGAAGTGACCTGTAAATCAGTGATACAGCGTGTAACAGCCATCTTGATTCTATTCAACACATAGGTTTGGTATAAAATGTGAGTATACCCCTAATATTAATATAAAATTTGTCAATTTATCAAGTTTCTTGGTTGAATATTAAGAGCAGACGTGATATCAATCATAATATAGGTATGCAATCTTAAGACCTTACCTAGTCCCACATATTCGTAAGACCTGCCAATGTGCATCTCGAGTTCGAGATACTCGTAGTAACCAAAAGCCCAAAGACGGTTTCGATCTAAATACTGAACGATACGTGTTCAGGGAGAGCATTGTCACAGATTAAACAATAGCACCGTATATGGAGTCCCATTGCAAAGGTTTCTGACGGCACCAAATTATTGTATTATGATCACAACCTTAAGATCATAATTGTACACATTTACCAAGTATTACGTAGATACAAATATAACAACCAAGTAGGTGAAAGTGAAATTAAGTTCCTTTACATAGACAAAAGTAAGCGTCAAAGCGTGCTCAAAACAATAAAGAACATTTAACGTATTCATTATTGATTACGGCAGGTGCGCTTTGAAGAGCACGCTCATTTTATGCATACAAGATAAGTCCAGCTGTGCTACGCGAACTGACAGTTGGATTTTGCATTCAGGATCATTTCCAACAAACATTGAACCATTATGTATCAAGATACTGCAATTATTACTAAAAGGTGCTTTCAATGAATGTATCTCGAGCCGAACCCATCTTATTATATTATATACATTCATTTCAACAGGTTATCCTTGAAGTTTCAATTAGAAACATGTTCGCGTCTTGAGCTAATCCGTAACATGTTTTTAATTTTATTCCAACTCACATGGAGATGTCACGTCACTACTTATATAATATTGTTCAATTGTTACTAGATAATAGACTTTATCAGTCTGCATCACCTGAATGGGCGCCGGTTGTAGGATGCGACATGTTTCTAATACATTTCTATTATAGTAGATAACTAAGTAAAAACTAAGAGGATAAAGCTACTGGTGCTATATTGACTAGGGGAAATTTTGGGGGTTCAAGGCTAGAATTATGAATGAAGCAATAGTTGTATCCTTGAAGAAAATACTTTCTGCACTTTCCCACTATAAACCTAAATTATAAGGATGGTATAAAAGCTGACATTTTGCTACATTAGTTGTGCAAAATAAATAAAATAAAATAGACAAGAAGACAATTACGAGTGCGACCTCGCCCTTTTAGGGGTCTCGGACCCATTCGCCCTTGATTTTTCGCCCCTAGTCACATACAGCCCGTACAAAGGTAAGATGCCCATACGGCCTCTAAGAGATACGTCTTAGTTTGTTTAAAATATTTTAAATTGTTTTATATTTTACAAAATATTTCAATAATATTACTAAAACGATACAGAGAACACAAAAAAGCATTTAAGGAAAAATTACACTAGAAAACTCCGACTAATAATTACTTAACCTGGGGACTTTTACTAGAATGGAAATAAAATGCATTTTGTCATTTATGTTCACTTTAGATACTATATCTTAGCTTATGTGCAATATATCTTAAATCTTAAGTATAGAAACTTAAAAAATTTTGGTATAGACAATTTTTAAATTCAAGTGGGAATCTTTTCCTTCTCCGGTAGTAGTGTAAGTAGTGATTGTAATTATATTTAGAAATATTATATTACATATTAGGAAGGGTAGCGAAATAATTTACGAGAGTTAAGTGTTTAATAAAGTACTTCTTTCGATTAGATGAAACCTTATAGTCTGGTTGATGAAAACGCTACGCTTTACTACTGCATCAGTGGTTTAATAAAATTTAGAAATTAGTAGAGCTTGATAGTATATTGACTGATGGACTGATTGAATCTACTCGACGGACTGCCTAGGGGACAATTCATAATAGCCTTATAGGTATAATCGGTACATAGACATACAGGTGGTAGCGAGGAGGGTTCTGCATGTTTACTTTATAAATTCTGTTCAAAACAGTACCTCTAAGATTAAAATTATAGGCCTCTTAAATTCAAGACCTTTTGCTGAAGACCCATCCCTTCACAACGTAGTCGTCTTAATTGATGTAGAATTATTGAGGTCTTAATGTTAGGATGAACACTGTCTCCAGCCACAATATGACAAGGAACAGGATTAGAAACAGTGAGTAGATTGGTCCACAACTTAAGTGCTCGCCAATGATTCACCCGCTGCATCACATCCGGGGCAATTTGCGACTTACCGGGTGAGGTACCTGGTAAGTCATCACCTCATTTCGAAGAACGAACCTCCAGGAAGTCCAGATAAAACACAACGAACATACTATATTCAGCCACATACTTGTCATGACAATATTAATATTTTATAGATGGATTATACCAACAACGGCATAAAAACGCTTTAAAACAATTTTTATTCATTTGTCAGCAGCGTAATTTAGAATTTATACCATATATAAGAGTATAATTTATGGGATTAACCTACTCGAATCTACTTGGCCTGTATTATACTATGTATAAACTCTAAATTGGCCAAGAAGCCACCTCTGTTACATAATATAATTCTGACATCTCTATCTAGCAGCGCTTGCACCTCAGTGTGGGCACTTGGCTGGGATTCGCTAAACAATGACATTAGACGTAGTTTATTTGCTTTCTGCCTGGATAATATACTGATATTTTTTCATGCTCTTAAAACTTCATCTATTAAAATATAATGCTTTCAAATCTTGCCCATTCTGTACTTACAACACAAATGTTTACATTCTGCGTCTCTTCTTTCATACACTACTCTCGTTGGCAGCAATAAATTTTACGCTTTTTAGGCATAATCGCACATGGTCCTAGATATCTGTCCATCCCGCATTTATCCTGCTCCTCGCATCCAGGTCAATGTCGCCGTCATTAAGGATCATTGAACTTAGATACCAATAATCAGAGCAGTACCTCGCATAAGGTTAAATGGGATTAAATATTTTATTTAATTTTATAGGGAAGGAAGCATACAGAAGAGTTTATACTCTGCAGATTTCAATTCGACTTTTTCCAATTTTCCACTTTATCGCTACCGTTTTATCCACATGTGGGGCCCTACCAGATCAGAAAGTAGAGATACCTTAAGATCGATTCTACATAAACTGCACCAGTTACTTAGTATCTCTAAAGTAAAGATACATAAATTATACGAAGTTGACATAGGTTTTCGCATCTAGAAGTCGGTGACCGCTAGTGGCCTTTTGACCTGATATGACCCCTCTCTGCGCAGATACTGCGAAGCTATTACTACGAAGAAGGATGTCAATTGTGCACCCTCCTGCACGGAACTAACTATCTCACCCAGCGACAACGAGGTCTCAATTGGCTATGTTATCATCACCAGGAGTTCAATAACCCACGGTTCAGATTGCTGTGACTCAAAGCTCGGATCAATTTTTAGCAGAGATTATAATATTGTGTGAAGAATCGGGTGTCGGGCTTATGTAACCACGTTACGTAAAATATTATAATATGTCTGTATTATAATATATTTGTATGTTCAGTATGAATTAAGGTTGTCTGTTCGACGTTAACATAGCGTAGGTACTACATACGAATTTAAACTTTGCTAAAAGGTATACTAAGGGAACATTTGATTAATAATCTTGGCCAGTCTCTGATTAGTTGAAGTGTGTCCCGTCTAGACGTCGCATTTCCTTTTAAGCGTTCATTGACTTGTAGGACGTATGTAAATAATATGTTTATGTAAGTAGAATGACTGATACAATCTTCTACAAAATTCAAAGGAATTTTATATGAGCCCAGAATCACATAAGTATTAAAGTCTGTAACTTATAAGTATATTTGTAGATAGCAAAATCTATTTTCAGTTTCATATATATGCAGAAAACATTAAAGGGCTCTTATTTCGCCACGCCTTGTATAGTAAGTCTGCCCTGCAAGTAAGTACACGTGATTTTAATCTATGTCGTAACTGTTGACCGTTGATTAGAATTAAAGGGTGAGGCAGACCCTGTTCAGGTTAATTTTAATGTAAAACCCTTGAGAACTGGCCCCTCGCTCTCCTTTAGCCCTGATGCATGATTGCTCTTAGGACACTACTACTCGGTGATGTGGATCGTGAACTAGATTACCTCTTAATCTTTAAGCAGTGCACACGTATTGAAAACATGAACGACACATCTAAAGCATGCGAGGCAATTTTTCTTACATTCCCTTTTACAATTTGATGTCAGAGAATTTATTTTATTCTAACGTCCGCAACCCGCATTACATTGTTGTTAATAATCAACTCTCGAACAGTCCCACACTTTAGGTAACGATTCTGGTAGCATGATCAACTCATTGAGCAATAATCATGTTTGAGAACCTTGAATATCATTATCGTCTCCACGTTGTCCCCCAGTGGTGTCTGTCGAGGAAATGGACAAGACCCGGATCAACGGAGCGCGAGACAACTACACGCGCTCTCCAGATCACGTAACCGTGTGATAGCGAACTGACTTCGTAAATTCATAGGTTTTGGGTACGTTTCGTTGTTGGTTACTCAACATCACTTGTATTTGTTTGTATAGGAAGTATGCCGGGCATTCCAGAGCGCTGGTAAAGTTTAAGCTAAGAAATCTTTTTATAATTGAGAAGTGAGGCAGCGTGTGTCATAGGAGCCATTTTCAAACAACGCACAGCTTTGACTGATGCAATCTTGATCACAATAAGCGGATGGCCATCTTGATTTCAAAATGTCGAGATAATTTGTGATCAGATGGTTCAATCCATCAATCTACTTCGTACGCCTTACGGTGTGGTCACTCACTACGCTCTGCTGCGATTGCGTCTCCTTTCCGACAAAATGTGGCAGGGGCCATAGGAGCATCACATTGGGTAGCAAACCGCGTGCGCATTCTACGGTTACGTTATGCTTATATTATTATTATATAATTAATACAAACAACAAAATATCGTACCTGAAAATCTAACTGGCCGTGCGTAATCGATGAAAGAAATACTTTTGTGAGTGCGACTAAAGAACTTGTAGACTCTTTGGTGGCCGTGGTTCCATAATTCGGAGAATCGTTGAATTCTTTCAGAATCTCTTCTTCTGTATCATACTGGACTGGGTACAGACATGTTCACTCACAAAGCGGCTCATCAGAGCTCTATAATATATGTTGTATACTTTAACAACACCAGAAACTTCTGGCAGTAGATTTCATCTCAGATGCAGTTACCTGTGCTAGATCGATATGACTATAACAGAATAGACGTTGCAAGCATCATCATTGGCATAACAGACGGCCAAGGGTAGCAGCTAAAACTTTATCCTTACCAGGAGGATAATCGGTACGTGGCTCAAAAGATTGAATTTACAGCGAAAATATCTTACCGCAAATCTAACTGGCCATGGCCAACACATAGAAGCAAGAAGGTTTAATGACACTCTAAAAATAAATAACTAGAGATTCGTTCGTAGAATATTGATGATTGTTATCGTAAAAGCCTTCGAGGGCTATTTTAAAATATGTACATTGTACTTTCATCGAAAACGTATAAGTTGTCAACAGTATACACATAAACAACTCTCTCGACGACCTCTGACTTTGTTATTGTAATTATCCAATATACCTCCTCTACCTATCTCTTTGGACTTTCGATAGGGCTCAGAATATAAATAGAACACGGGGTATTGATTATTGAGTAAGTTGGAACAACATAACAGGCTCATAATTATTGCAAAGGCATATGAAGGTATATATACCTATATCTTGTGACAATAGGACAGTCTTCCTTCCTTGCTAACCAAACAATATAGTATATTCTCCGTTCGTTATTTTTTATCTATGTGATATACATATAAAGCCTAACCTGAGTTAGTACAATACCTAAGTACCTACTAATGGTTGCTTTAACTACAGTAACCTATACAAATAATTCTTAGCCAACACGACAAAACAAATTTTAAGAGCATAACAGTTTTCATCTCTTGCGAAACCGCGCCGCGTCTCGCACGGTTTTACGCGCTGGGAACATTAAAGCAGTTTTATAGGACTATGTTTTGGTTACCGTTAGACGGATGCGCACATTGATCCCCCACCCTCAAGTCACCTGTCAAGCCTTTCTACCACTTATCTCTTTCCTTGTTGTTGCCTTTTTTACGTATTTTAAATAATCTTTACTTTATAAATAATTATTTATATTGAAAATGGTAATTGGGTGTCAAAATAGAAAATAAAACTACTTGGTATCCTAAACAATATTTTCTTTATAGGCTGCCTTTGACCACTATCTCACTTGTTAGTAAGTTATGATGTGGTCGAAGATGATGTTCATGTTAACCTAGAATTACTGTCTCTCAAGGACACCAGCCGGAACACGCCGTTAGGTGCTTGGCGACAAATTTTCATAATACAAATCTCAATTTTAGATTATTTGCAATGTTTTAATCCTTTTGTGGCTACGTGAGGATTGAAAATATTGTTGTCATTCGAATAAACAGGAATGTTAATTGCACAGAACCAGAACGTCAAAGGTTGTGATTTTTTATACGACAATGCCAACGAATAGCTCAAAAAAATACAACAAAATGGCTGCCTCTCATAGGAGTAGGTAGGGGGTTGACCCCTTGTACGGGGTGTTTTTGTGTATTAATATAGCTGTAATAAAACTTCCTGGAATTTCACAATACACGCCCGCGCTCCTCTCGTTTAAGTACGTAGGTACTTCTAAATACCACGTAAGTAATTTGAGATTCAACAGGGCTTGCTGTTGCTTTTAGATATAATAGTAAATTATTACAACATATAATGAATAACACACATATCAATTATAATCAAAGAGCAATGTTTTGTCTAGCTTGTAGATAATAAAACCAGAGGACAAGTCGACTTATAGCATATTTTTTTTTTATTTTATATTCACGCATAATGTTTTACGGTTCATCCACTGGAGATGACATGATGAAGTTTTTTTTGTCGGGTTGAGTATATATATATATGTATATGTAGTGGGTCCCATTTAAATTTCATTAACAGGTCTATCGGTGCTCTAGTGTTTTATATCATTTCAGCGTTAAAAAGATACCGATGCGATGTTTTTAAATATTTGCAATTTTCTATCTCTACAATAACTCTTATTATTATGTACTCTACGCCCATTAGAGGAGAACAGGCTCGCCTCCTACAACACAAGACCGAAAGCACTGCCTATCCCTTCTGGAGTCTTTGTCATGTTTTTTTTGGTCAGACACATGGTAGATAATGTAGTATTTACAAATAGTATGCGCACAAAATTTTCATCTCGACCGTATATTGAACCCGCATCCCAAGCTTTTACGCACCGGGTGCATTTACCGGTCGGCATTGATACTTGACTGGACGGATGCGAATTTGTGCTCTAATTTTATTATTAATAACCGTTAAACAGGATCATGTCAAGCGGTTAAAAAAAGATAAAATCAAGAGTGCACCAGTAGTATTCGACTACTGTATGAAGTAGGCTTTGACCAGGAAGGTATGTGCGAAACAGGAAATAAACGAAATTCTGGAATTTCAGGATAACAAAAAAGGGATATTGCGTTTCGCACACGCGCCGCGCCGCGCCGTGCCGCTCCACTGGCGCTACACAGGAGGCTACTTGAAATCTGATTGACAGTTGGAAATTGACACTTTCATTTCGATTAAATCTGGCATAGATAATATATCGTCTACTAAATTGATAAATTGGTACTGGAATAGTTACTAAATATAACTATGTTGCTACTAAAGAGCATGGGAAGAAAAACTACCTGAATAAAATTTTACGAATTTATACCGATCGTGTATGTACTTTCTTATGACTCATGTCGTAGGAATGGATGCCTTTTATGTCCATGAAAGATCTGTAATAATGATTTTGATGTGCGATGGCTTCAATGACATTATTATTATTATCTTCTATAATAATTCCTAAACCGTATAGTATGATTTTATATATTAAATAAATTATGAATAGGTTCGCATTTGACCACTATTTCACCTATTGGTCAGTGATGATGTGGTCGAAGATGTTGTTCAGGCTAGCCAAGAATTACTGGCTCTCAAGGACAGCTGCCGGAACACAGCGATATTGATTAAATGTCAAAGGAAGACGTAGTAAGGACCGCACTGGTTTTAACATTGTCTACGGAGATGAAGTTGTGTCTGCCATAGAGTCTATTTTGGGATCACGCCAATAATCTTGGGATACCTACTGATTGTATGTTCGAGCTGTTACACCTAATATATTGCTGACCTAGGCCCGAATCCTTCACAAACCTATTTACGCGTTGTCAGCAGTAATTTTCTCTATATAAACGGTGGCTTCCAAAATTAAGTGCTCAAGTTTATAGTGATAACTCCAAGAGTCACCAGACTCAGTATACCCTTCAGGTGGAGCCTCTGCCCAAATTAGTAGCAAAAGTGAGTTACCGGAACTTGTAAGTCAACGTGTATTAAAATAAATGTGTGTGTTTCCATAAGTTGTTTTTTTTTTAAAACAACTGAATAGGTCAACACAACAGAGCGCAGGATGAATATAGATTTTTTTCATAAGATCCGTTTTAATTACTTTAAATAAGCAACGAATTTTTTTAAAGCGACAATACCATCTATTTTTCTTTTACTTTCTCGATGAGTAATTTTTTGTGCTCTTCTAGTAAAATCAAAGCATTTTCATTAATCGCATAAGTTGTTTTTATGATTTTGTTTCTGTTTATATACTAACAATAAAATTATCAGAAAGTAAAATTACTTCTTACATCTTGTAGATGTAGTTGTTACTTTTTGATAGTATTAACTCAACATTTTCAACAAGTAGCTGATTCAACTTCACGTTTACTTTAAGCCTTTCAGAAAGAGCGGCCTTAAGAGTAAACAAGTTTCTGGTATTGAAGCACTGCAAGGTACTGTTTACGAACTGTGAATAGAAGAAGCCCGCGTACAGCAGCTACGGGGTAGGTAAAACTCAACTCAACAAGTCACCTGTATAACCTGTATTCCTTAGAAATTAGTTTCTGTACGTACAGTCAAAAGGAGGTCACAGTCAGAGGTACACTATACGTCACAAAATGTTAACCGTCTAGATAACGATAGATATAAGTATTTATTATAATAATTATATATAGGTATGTTAAGTGGGTGCAAAAATAGTATTTTCGTCGTAAAATACTATTGCAACAGGCACCAAATGATCTAAATATGTATTGTAAATGAATAGCATAAACGAGCATTATATGACCATAATCATCAGATATTTGACTACATATTAGAGAAAACTGTATCAAATTGCCAATCAAGGGGCCGACTCCCATGTCTTAATTCAGTCTTATTTTAACCTTATATTTACAATTTTAATTCGCACTACCACATATCACTATAGTAAACTTACATTAGAACTTCAACGTGAGAGCGAGCTGCATGCATTGAATCAAGTCATCTGTGCGATAGAGATAGCGCTATATGAACAATTATTGTTTCGTGATGGCCACGGTACGAATGTCAATATCAATATTTTAAGCTTAAAATAATGTCGTTGGTTTAATAGTTTTTAAAAGGTGGGAGTTGGGCCCCAGTATAAAATAAAGCTCTGTAGGTACGAGTATACATAAATATATATGTATTCATCTTTATTACAGTATTTTAATAAAACTGGACAACTAAATTCAAACGAGTATCTATAAATGCCGCTCAAAGCTCCCCTTGTATTTTGAAGAGGGTCACGTAATTCCAGGGACGGCACGTTTCACATTTTGTCACTGCATGTTTCTTACGAACTATTATTAAATGTTCGTCAAAATACTCGTAAGTACGATCACCTACGATTCTAATGTTTAACTATTGGTGAATAAAAGTGTCGTGAACCATTAGACATCAACATAAATCAATAACAGATCACACACACGTGATCAATGATTGATAAACATGCATTTTGTAGTTTTTAATTAAAACATGTTTATATTAAAGCATAATTATGTTTGATACAGTCAAATATATTATTAATATATTTAGGTACTTAAATCAATGGCCAAGGCTCAATACATAAATATTTAGTCGAAACTTGCAAATTGTGACGCTTATGTTCTCATGTATGGTCGAAAAGTTACAAAGGCATACATAATCGTTTTCACTCATCCTCATCACATATGTTTAGCTCGTTCACGTTATCGCTAGGTAGCGTTGCTTAGAAATGTACGGGGGAAAAATGAATGAAACTTCACTCGTGGCAATGTAGCATATGACAATTATCGAGATTGCTAGGTATCTAGGTACAGGGTTATTGATGGTTTTCTAAGTTTGTGTAACTTTGTCATGTAGTACACATATTTCTGTTTAAAATATTATACGAAGAGTGCGGGATTGCCATGATTTAACGGTCGAGCCATTATCGTAAGATTAGATAACTAGGGTAACTCTGCCCTCCTTACGAAGAGTGCAGTAACTACCATTTTTGACGGTATTGAGTTAAATACATATTCATAATCACGAAAAAAAGATCTTTATTTTGGTCTTACTCACGTACCGAAATTCCCTCAGGAACCATGAAATTCAGTTAGCATAACTGCAGTAACTAGCCTTTCAGTTTTCAATTATTTTATTATAAGCGCAGTAAGTCTAATTACTCTATATTTGATAAAGCAAAAACAAAAAAAAACTAAACGTAAACGCAGTATGTAAAGTTACTGCGGTTACCTAGTCTAATTTTCATACAATATACTAGTTATAACTGCAGTATCTTGTAGTTACTGCGTTTATTTGACGTAAATGATCGGAATCGTCCCACGTACTACTTATTATAAGTGCAGTATGTATAAGTTACTGAGCTTATCGTTACACGCCCTTAGGTTTTATAATGATGATTTTTTTAAAAGATATATTAACTATAGATACTGCAGTTATTATAAGACAGTCGTAAGTATGTTTTCAATTGAATACTGAAGAGAAGTGTTACTATTTAGCGAGTTACTGCAGTTATGACTAGAGGCTAGACCCTTTACGGTGTGCGCGGGGAAGGGTAAATGTATGTGTTGCCTTATTTGCCGTGGTGTTCAGATTGTTCAGTCGCGGCGTCACCTCTGAGCCTGATGGTAGTGAGTGTAATTCGCGCTAATTTTACTCGGTAAGTTTAGCAAATTTCAAAGAAGTTTACATTATTCAGTCTTATGATTTAAGCAAATTTCAACCAAATGAAGAAACAAACTTAACATGTTTTGAGACAATGAGTTTATCGTCGAATGAAGAAAACTTATCAATTACGAAACACGATGAATTTGAAAATTCAGATGACAGCGTGAAAGATAAAAATTATGTACCAAATTCTTCTGAATCTGATTCTGACTGCTCAGACCATGTAAAGAACAATAATAACCAAAACGTAGTAGTTGACGTCAACAAAGCTAAAAATAAAACCCAAATGTACGTGTTAAATCAAGAAGAATCACACATTGCTGATATTATTGGTTTAGGTAGTCCTCATACAGAATATGCTATGATATTCTAAAGCATGCACCAGTTTGACACTGATTCACACCTTGTTAATGACAATGTGGGTTCTTCTGACACTAGGAGGAAGAATATTCATAGATATTCTTCCTCCTAGTTCTGACATAATCACAGTTGATGTAGAGCTAGAAAAAGGAGAAGGCATATCACAAGTGTTTAGTAATGAAAAAGGATTTACAAAAGCAGGTTTACCAAGAAAAAGGCGTAAGTTTGAAGAATGTTTATCAGAACGAGTTAAGCAAAAAAAAAGAAAAAGAAATTGAGAAATTGTCTTTGAAACATCCGTGTGGTGATAAATGTCGGAAAAAATGTACACAAAATTGTACAGACGAAATGAGGATGAATATACATAAACGTTACGTTAACATGAATTGGGAAGCAAAAGGTTTATATATTAAAGGTTTTGTAAAACCTGAAAATGTAAAATCAAGAACTACTGGCAAAGAAAATGACAATCTAAAGAGACAAATAAGTTATGAATATTTCTTTGATGGTAATAATGAAAGAGTAGAAGTATGCAAGACATTTTTAACGACTCTTGGTTACAATCCAAAAAATGATCGACGACTTCTATTGATATATGACTTTGAGGGCTTTATAGATTCAGTAAAAATGACGAATGGTAAGAAAAATTATGTTGAGGTCATGGATTATACTGATTTTCACGATTATGAAGACGTAGGCTCTAGGCTAACTTAAACTTTACTTACTCATAATAACTTAATTATAAGAAATTATTTTATATTATAGAATTGATCATTGTTCATTTTTAATAGTATTTTCATTAGTAGATAAGTAATTTGTGAATGATAGGCTATGTTGATCTCACAATGTGCCAAATAGTGATATTTTGTAAGAAAAGTTTTTTTCAAGAAAGTTAACACCGATACCTGATTTGTTTTTGATTCTCGTTATGTTGATTAGTGAATAAAAGAATTATTATTTATCTAATATATAATATAATTATTAATATCCAGCCAAATATTATAATTATTTGGCTTGTTTTTGCATTGATTATTAATTTTTGAGGCATATTAATAATACTTCAATGTTAAGCAGTTCTTAATATAAATGCAGTAAATAGATAGTTACTGCATTTATGGCAAGATGTTCACTTATTTCAAAGTTAAAGTTGGTAAGCGAAATCACAATAAGCTATTTTTGTTATAATAAGTGCAGTAACTAGGGTACTTACTGCAGTTATGTTTAGGATTGTTGGTCTCATCTCTACTGCCGTTACTAAGCATAAAGATATTTTTTGCATTTATTAGTTTAAATTTTAATATTTATCTTAATGCATTTAACGATATAATTCTCCAAGTTTTTTACTTTCATTTGATATACGACACGTTGTTATGACATTCACAGTGTTGAAACAGCAACAAATATAAAAATATTTTCTTTAACCGCGTTTTGCTCAGAAATAGCTTCAACAGAGTTACTGCACTCTTAATAAGGGGGGCAGAACTAGCGCCAGGCAGGCAGCCGGCCTCGAAGCCGAAGCAAAATATTTGTATATATATATATATATATCTTCTTGTATATACTATGTGTTTTTAACTAAAACATACGTGTTCTTCTTTTTGTATTTTTATATAGTGTCTAGAATATAATACCCATTGTACCGACCTCGTATGAATGGGATAAGGGTAAGACGGCAATGAGAAATGAGGGTATTTATGACTATTTTTAAAGAATAGTAACATTTTAGCATTAGCTGGACTACCTCATTGGAGCGGTGATGGGTCAGTGGCATTGGCTATGGACAGCCGCGCAGCAGGTCCATGGTTCGAATCCCGCCGCAGGCATGAATTTCACCGCATGATGGAAGAGCATTTTGCGAATGCCTGCCTGGCTAAATCCACTCTTATGTAGAAAATCTGTCGCCAAACACCTAACGGTATGTTCCGGCAGCTATTCTTGAGAGGCAGTAATTCTAGGTTAAGCCTGTTAAAACCTTCGACCACACCATCACTTACCATCAGGTGAGATTGTGGTCAAAAACTGACCTATCAGAAATAAAAGAGTGGTACCTAATATAAAAAAAATGCTGTAATAAAACAAGCGCGGCATAGCGAGGATTTGGAATCTAGTGATCGTGTGATAGGTAGTTATTTAGTTTTTAAAATGTAAAGGTTTATAAAGATATTTAGATTTTTTGTTTCTAAAGCGTTCGGGCGTGATCTACCTTTTCCGTGTGAATGTACTTAATTATTTTGTTGATAGTGAACTCAATGGGGAAGGCGCGGCGCGCGGCGGCTAGGTGAAGCGCGGTGGGGTGGGTGCAAGTGCAGCGCAAGGGTAGAGGGTGTGGCCATCGCGCTATTGGTTGCTCTCGGTACCGATTCTACCGACACAGAAAGGGTTGAAACTATCACAGATCTCGTCTCTCTTCATAGATGAAACTACTACACTCTCGCATCGAATCATACACCCACCATCATGTATGTGTGTGTGTAGACTACTATTTAAGTATTTTAAAACAAGCTGTCATTTACACTTCTCGGCTTATAAAACTGTTCCCTGACCTTTTTGAAACGCTCGCAGCGTAGTTTGCTTAGTCGTTCTTAACTGATCCGAAGTTAAGCGACGCGACGTCCGCTGTGTTTATGACTTGGATGGGTGTCCACTAGTGGCATTACTAATGTGCGCTTCCGTGCTTCGGAGGGTAAGCCGTTGGTTGATGTCTTAGGAAAACTGTCGTTATAGCATGGTGGTAGAGCATTTTGCGAATACCCGCCTGGATAGCTACAGCCCTCAAGTAGAAAATCTTACACCAAGTACGTAACATTTTCGACGACATCATCATTTACCATCAGTTAAGATACCTAGTGGTCGTAGACAATCCTAACAATAATTATGTAAAAATTATGTAAATGACTTCCTATGGGATAGGTAACTCAAGACAAAAATTGCAAACTAACCGGAGCCTAATGAGCAACATGCCACCAATCACATTGATAAGAGTAGGGCGCAGGCTCCTTAGCATCTCAACACCCTGATTACCCGAAAGGTATACCTACATACATACCACCAACAATAGCATTATCAAGAGGGTTGGCATCAGGAGAAAGGCCGGCAATAAGACCAAAGCCACATCATATTTTCACATGTTTCGTGTTATTCCATTGTGTTGTTCGACACGACATTGTTACAACCCCACACGAGTGGAATTCCTACTAGATACCTATGTAGTAGGCAGATGTTAAAAACATTGTCATTGACAAACAACCCCTTCTGTTTCCGGTGCCAAAGTTAGACGTTTAATTGTTTCTAACCGTCTAGTGATAAAATTTGGCAACTGTGCAATTTTATATGCCATGTTTACAAATATCGTGTACGAATAATTAAGTTCATTCTTCATCGATAAAATTAAGTACCTACTGATAAACACCGATTTAGTGTTTCCAATATTTAAATTAACATTATTTTTCAGTTAACAACCTCCATTGTACTAAAACTCTATGGTGTCTAACAGCGTGGTGTAAGTAGGTATCTAGTATTCGAATGTTTACTTGTAAATTGTAGAGTGATTCATAGTCTCTTTATATCAGCAGTGACATTTTGAGTACCTATTTAGGGTTCTAGGGAGGCTGTGTTCAGCAGTGGACGATCCGGCTGTTACAATACGGTACAGTAATTGAGATTGCATTATACTAACAATATATTAGATATCATAAAATATCCCCTCCGAATTTGGCGTACTGCGTATAAGGTAAAGAGATTAACTGAACTAAAATATACCTATATTATTTAACGTGTTTTCATCGCTTACGATACAAACTTAGTTTAAAATTCGGTAAAATTATGCTCGCATGCCACGAGACTGTTATCAAAAATGATGGTTTGACAGTAAAAAAAATTTTTTTTTTTCAAAATTTAAAGTTAGTTTTTCCATAATAAAATTTGAAATATTTTGTACTTAATAAAGAAATTTTAAAACATTTACTCAAAATATCTGATATTCAGGTTTGTGTAGTTAGAGACCCGCGACATAACTGCGTCGAACAAAAAGCGAATTTTCATCGGGCTCCGGTCTTCTCTTTTTTTATGGAACCCTAAAACCTTGAATATAACACGTTATGTTGCCCCTCAATTTGTTCCTTTTTAGTATTCATTATTTGTTGAGATATCCACTATAACAACATACACTGTGCGACAATATCAACCGGTTACCTATTACAGTTCAAGAGACACAATCTCACAAAGTTTGTTGAATGTATGTTTTACCGTTTTTACTATAGAGTAAAAACAAAAAAAAAGTTGAATGAACACGTTTGTTGTATGGGGACCCTCCTTAGTTTTTTTATTTTTTGTTAAGATATCCACTATAACAACCATTCACTCTACGAAAATTTCAACCGGTTACCTAACGCTTCAAAAGATACAGCCCTTAGACAGACGCAACGGACGCAAGGTATCGTATAGGGTCCCATTGTCTCTCGCGAAGTCGCGATAAAGGAATCTTCTTTTTCTCAGAACCTTTTTTGGTAGCTGTCCAGTAATTGTTCTAGGTACAATACCTTTCTTTAAACCTACTGAAAGAACCATCCTGCGTTGTTATAGGACATACTTAACTCACCAACATTACGCGATATTTCAATCACTGAATCGGCACTGAAGCCACGACGAAGCACGTTAGAGCCTATGTCAGCCGTCCAAGTATACTTTATTCAACCTGTACGTAAGATTCCTGTCGAGGCATTCATAAGAAAGAGTACCATACCACTGACTAGTTCATTGATTTCGGCGCCAATATTAGTTCTGTACCAATAAGAGACACGATGATAAATAACCTGTGAAACTACAAGCTCGTGAGATTTCAGACCATATAACTCAAAAGGAGAACGAAATGTATCATTCATTTAAGGCTCAAAAGGTCTGTGCCAAGTAAGTTATGAAAATATATTTCGATTGATTGAGTAAGGAAGAGAAAGTGAAAGTATCATTCGTGCACATCTTAACACGTGCCACGGTCGTGCCCTCTGCCCGGGAATCTCGCCACGCGCCTTTCCACGCCTCTCCCCTGAACAATTACGTAGGTTTATTCTCCAAATACCACTAACTATCTTTATTTTACAATGTAAACCCGTCCGTCATCTAAAAGAATGAATTATGACCATATCACAAAGAGCACGATAATTTGCACGTGCGTCTTCATCGGAATAGGGTGAAGAATGCAGCACAAGTTTTGGTATGGACAATTGGTCACAAATAAACGAAATGCATACTTACTATTTCATTATTCTCTTTATTTGACATCAGTTACCAACAAGAAGTAGGCATTACTAAGATAGTCGTTTGTCCTTTCATTCGACACGTGGCAAAACCCTAGACGTTGCTGACAACTGGAATATAAACACGACGGACTATAATTTAATACCACCTGACTTTCCGTGAAGAATGTTCTGGCTTGGGTAAAAAGATTGATTGATTCACCCGCGTTTCTTCTGATCTAATACAACTACTTAAACAAACTAATCGAATATTATACAAAAACTATAACAGAAGTTATAAATATACAATTCTTACCTAACCGTGTATGTCCAATCTTGGACGACCGATGAATATTTTAACAAAATCAGTTCACAACGTACCTAAGTGAAGGAACTGGTGTAGGTATTCAACACATGAAAACAGAGATCCAACAGCCAATAGGCCGGTCGTGCCGAGGCAGCTGCCGCACAAGTCAAGGGAGAAATATGTGAATCTTCTTAGAAGGGGGAGAGCATTATCTTGCTATAATCCCTAAATAATACCAAAGCGACCTGAATTGCTCTCGTCGTGTCAAACTGGTTTATACAAAACCCAATATTACATATAAAATGTATACAGTTTAGAAACAAAGGTCTCGAGGGAATAAAACCGTCACACTCGAGACACTACTAGTGTTAAACTCGTGGCAAAGATATATTTCATCTGGTTCGTCGTTCTACTCGTAAAAATATATGGCTCAATAAGTACTCATGCTAAAACTTCTAGATACCTAAAAACCAACGCAGAACGACACTGAAACTATATTGGGAAAGTTATTTGGTAGGGGTCAATAGGGGCAGCCAACATCAACAGATCACTCTAATATTATAAATGCAAAAAACTGTGTGTGTGTTAATTCCCAGTGTGTTTTAATTACCTTCGACAATAATAATATAACGGTAGTATGAATTAGCAGTACGGTAATTTGTTCTTGAAGAAAACCTAAAAAGAATTTACAAATAATATGATGTTTCACTCCGTTGATTAAACATCAACTTCCTGTGGGTTGATGTTTAATTTAAATTTAAACAGGTAATGTGTAACATTGAAAATCAACCCATATTTTAGAGATATGTGTAACAAAATGTAACATCTACAAATAATATAGCTATAATGCGTAAGCTAATGATAATGATCCTATAGGTTAAAGATTATGTGTAAAATTAAACTTCAACCAATACGCTCGAGATAATATATAAAATTGAACAACAACAAATTGCATCCTTGTAGCTACTAAGGGTTCCGTGCACAAGATATTATTTAACAGAAGAGACAAATTTAACGTAATTAATTGAAATAAAAATGTATACAAATATAATGTTAAATTGCCTTTAGTTCGGGATCTTTAGTACGAGTCGAACTCACACTCCAGACATAGACAGACCGAAGTGACATTATTCAAGCTCCGTTTTGCCCGTCAAGTAAGGAATCCTTAAAAATACGAACGGATATGTGGGGTAAATATTTAATTTTACACAGCCATTCAAATTCTAATCAGAATCCTAACAACAAATATAGATTTCTAATGGTTGTATGTCACCCCTTGCAACGAACATGGAAACTTCTGCTTCTTATCAAATCCTGTAATTATATGGTATTATATATAGGGGAAGACAAAACCAAGCGTCGAACCCTACCCCAAAAACGACCGTTGCGAGTATGAATTGATCTTCGTGCGTACGCGAATTTAGAGCTTAGAAAGAAAATAAATCTAAACGTATCGCAACATACAAGCGCCGCGTTTGGTCCTAGCTATATTAATATTAATATATAACGGAAGTTCATATTAGAAACAGTAATCTCCATCACAGAAGTCAGCAAGAATAATGAATATTACATCTCTGGATGTTTTGAAGCGCTCTTAGCGAAGTTTGCTTAGCCATTCTGAATCGATCAGCGAAGTTAAGCAACGTCCGCCGCGGTCATGACTTGGATGGGTGACCGCTGGTGACATTACTACTGAGCGCTTCCGTGCTTCGGAGGGCACGTTAAGCCGTCGGTCCCGGTTGTTGTCCTAGGATAGCAGTCGTTACAGCATGGTGGTAGGGCACTTTGCAAATGCCCGCCTGGCTAGCTACCACCCTCAAGTTGAAAATCTGTCGCCAAGCACCTAACGGTGTGTTCCGGCAGCTGTCCTTGAGAGCCAGTAACTCTAGGTTAGTCTGAACAACATCCTCGACCACATCATCACTTACCATCAGGTGAGATAGTGGTCAAAGGCTAAACTATCAGGCATAAAAAAAAAAAATTTGTAAAGTAGTTCTGTTTGTTGTTAATAACGTATGCTATATAACTATATTTCCTCCAATTGACTAGTGTGACGCACGTTTTAGGTACAAACAAAATTCATATGATACTATATAATATAATATTCCGTGTTATTTTGATGTTATGTTATATTTTAATACATCTGTCGTGAGTAAAGTCAAAATTTTATTAATTAATAATTTATTTTAATTAATTAAACCAATTATTTGTAATTTTAAAACCATACCTTTGAAATCAAAATATAAAAAATCGAGCATTTCCACCACTTTGTCACTGCAGAATCTATAATTACTATATGTACCGATAGTTTTTAATTCGGTTCGGGTTCCTTAGACTCATACTGGGCCTGGTTTTATTAATTGTTAATTTACTTCAGAATCAAAAACTACCTGTTACAGTTCAAAATGTAATATACCAAGTATTTCCTTTTGCCTTTTCCCATTTTTTTTTACAAAAAATCTCAAAGCTTGAGAAATGACATAAATAGAAAATTATCTGGGAAACTATTGAATAACATCACTAGAAACCTTATATGAAAACTAATTATGACCCTACACCACCCTATACCACAAATTTTATAGTTTACTTTGATTTTATTCTAATCGTATACATATGAAAAATATTATTTTCTCTAATTTTCATTTTTTCGCATTTGGGACGAGGAATCTGACGTATCCGCCATGTTGCAGCGCGCGCTAATATGAACTTAGTCCACGGTAATAGTTTGTGTGTTTTTCGAAGTCAACGGCATTGAACTGCTAATTTTTCCACCCCCATTAGATGGGACGGACGGACTTTAAAATTAAGTTTTCACAGAATGTATTAAAATTGATTAGTTTTAAAAAAGGAAAGACAAAGAAATTTATTCAAATTTACTAGTAGGTAATGCAAAAGCTACAAAATGATTTACATTGTTGCAATATTACTATTATAGCAGTTATAATATGCTCATGCCTGTTGACGATCAGTCTTAGTAAAGGTGGGACCCCAAAATACATATTTTCACAAAAAGGTATACTACTCCTCATAAACAAATGTGACGTAATTGGTCATTATAATGTATGTATATATTTTAATAAATTTAGAAACATTCAAGAATATAAATCTTAAAGACTGAAATTCGTACACTTTATGGTGTACCTATATACTCGTACAACAGCTAGACATATATTTATATTCTCTTTTCTGGGTGTTTTATCCACACAACATTTATTATTATTATATTACAAGCCAGGCAAGACACGTATTACTTTTGCATAGAAAAATATACAAGCTGCATTCGTCCTGGCAGATTTTGTTTGATTCCTTTCAAATTAGAGAAAAGTGTGACAAGTCTCGGTCGAAATAACTATTTCAGCGCTCATTATGAAAAACTAAACCATAAAATACAATACTGTTTATTGATATACAGGCAATAAGAGTTTTATTTGTATTGACGTTTGTATACATGGAAGTAAATAAGCAAGGAAAACATTTGGCATTTTCTTTGCAGCTGCATTCTGAAAATCTAGACATTAAAATACGGGCCTTTGCATTAGAGAGTCATTTTAATATGCACACAAAAATAACCATTAGAAAATATTATTGTTTTTTTATTATACGAGCAACAGATGACCTTCTGATACAATTGAGCTACTAATAAGGGATAACTGGCCAAGGTTAGACTTTTACCACTATCTCACCTGATGGTAAGTATCAGGTGAGATAGTGGTAAAAGTCTAACCTATCAGGCATAAAAAATAAATCACCTGTAAAAGTTATTGGTCTACACAGATACACGGGTTCACGGGTCTCAATCGAAATTCTATGAGACAGTTAGGTGAAAATTTGTGCAAGTAATCTAAAAAAATTTTATCTCCGGATGCGTTTTTAACGAATTCATGTAACCAAAAACAGCACAATATATCTTACTCATCATATTTAATTTATGTAAATATATATATGAACTTATTTTTGGTGAAAAATCGCGCGGTTATTGTTAAAAAGCAACAAACCCATCGCTCGTCTCTGCGGCACAGTTGCGACACTCGAGACTGTCTGCGTGCCGAGCGCAGGTCGAGATCTAGGCGCGTAGTTATAGAAGTTGAAATACTGTATAGATAACATTACCGTTTTATTTATTATTATTTTATTTTTTATGCCTGATAGGTTAGACTTTTACCACTATCTCACCTGATACTTACCATCGGGTGAGATAGTGGTAAAAGTCTAACCTGTCAGGCATAAAAAATAAATCACCTGTAAAAGTTATTGGTCTACACAGATACACGGGTTCACGGGTCTCAATCGAAATTCTATGAGACAGTTATGTGAAAATTTGTGCAAGTAATCTAAAAAAATTTTATCTCCGGATGCGTTTTTAACGAATTCATGTAACCAAAAACAGCACAATATATCTTACTCATCATATTTAATTTATGTAAATATATATATGAACTTATTTTTGGTGAAAAATCGCGCGGTTATTGTTAAAAAAACAACAAAACCTTCGCTCGTCTCTGCGGCACAGTTGCGACACTCGAGACTGTCTGCGTGCCGAGCGCAGGTCGAGCATTAGGTACGTTTTGAAAATCGTTGACATTTTTTTTTTTTTTTTTTATGCCTGATAGGTTTGCCTTTGACCACTATCTCACCTGATGGTAAGTGACGATGTGGTCGAAGATGTTGTTCAGGCTATCCTAGATTTACTGGCTCTCAAGGAAAGCTGCCGAAACACACCGTTAGGTGTTTGGCGACAGATTTTAAACTTGAGGGTGGTAGCTAGCCAGGCAGGCATTCGCAAAGTGCTCTACCCCCATGCTGTAACGACTGCCATCCTAAGACAACAACCGGGACCGACGGCTTAACGTGCCCTCCGAAGCACGGAAGCACTCAGTAGTAATTTCACCAGCGGTCACCCATCCATTAGGGTAACAAAGGATTTGGGGGATTTTCTAAAATTATTAAAAGCGGTGAAACTCACGTAAACATTTAAGTTCAGAACCGTACCCGCAAAAGCTAGATACCTCTACCTATTTATATGTGTTTTTTCGCAATAAGTTTAAACCTTTTGAAAGACTGTGGTTGCATATTAAGATAAGCACGAGATGAAAGTTGAATGGAACATTTTACCAAATTAAAATCTTGGCAAACTAACATTTTCTTTGTAGGTACCTTTTGGATGATGTCCAGTGAAAATAAGACGCTGGTATTTTTCGATTTTGTTTTGATATAAGGTGCCTGTGTCCAAAACAGCCGGCAGATGGGCATTTTAATTTTTTGTCTCTAGATATTCAAGACAATATCTTATATATTTCCGATCAAGTAAAGTTCATTGGTCCAGTGATATATTATATGAGTTCACTCATATTCCAAAGTATGGATAGGTGCTATTTATATCCCAACGCATTTTCGGGCGTTAGTAGTATATGAATAATATATATACTACTAACAATAAATTCCTTAATATAACAAAATTATACTACCTTTATTTTCTTAAATTTATCGCGTACATAATAAGTTTACAAAATATTATTGACATTATCTTAATATTAATTTTGTTTCACATGGATTTATTTTTTATGTATATTAATTTTAAATTATTATTACAAATTATAGGCATTGCAAATATGTATTATATATCATATTGCAATTATGATTTTTCTGTAACATGTTAAGTGGTTTATTATCATAATTTTCTATGATATAATCATGCTACCAACCTATTGTAAAATTACTTGCCTAGTGTGACGTTTACTGTTATAATGGCCAATAAAGACTTCTGATTCTGATTATAGCAATACGCTCGCTCTCCAATAAATTAGACACGTTGGTTATCTTGAGCATCAAAAAAGTTTTAAAACAATGAAAAATGAGAATAAAGAAGAACAATATTATATTGTATTTGGACGGATGTAGGTACACAAAGTATTGCCGACCAGTGAAATTACGTACATACAATAGCTACGGGGGGAGAAGCTAGCTATCTTAACATAACCGTGACATAACTGCGTCCAAAATGTTGCAACTGAGTGCAATTGGTGCCCGCCCAAGTAGACGACTTTTGAGTTGGTAGGGTCATTTTGCCGCCGCGCCACCCTCAATTTGCCACCATTTGCACTATTTATCTATTGAATAAGAAAAAGTACATAAGGTGAATTAGGGGCATTTCCGACTAAGAGGCAATTTCAACTACTGCCGATAACTTTTAATTCCATAGCATTTTATCAAAATTTCAATCTGTGTTCTGATAGGATATTTTTTTCTGGAACTCATATTAGTTTTCAGCAGTGGGGGTCCATACGAACTGTGTTACTTTGCCAGTGTAAAATTATTTGTGAGTTGTTTTTTTCATATTTCACGGTCAGTGTTGGTCTTTTATACAGTGATTTATATTTATATTCACATAGTTTAAATTGCCCCACAAAAGTTGTGACATGAGGTAATTCCAATAAAATGGTAATCGGTATTGCCTCACACAGTTAGTACCTATGCAAATGCACTAAACGAGTGATGTCGATGTGTCAACGTAACTAAAATTGTTTATCGACTAATTTTCTTTGCTTGATTTAACATGATTATCAATAAAGAACAAAAACAACTTATTTACACGACTGCCCAAAATAAGTGTTATATTTTTATCATCACTTTTTATATGCCTGAACAGATTAGGATGAATAGGACAATGTTTTATTTTGTTTACAGTCAGATTATTTATTGTGTATAATGATTAATTGTTGTAAGTCCACAACATTTTGATCACATTGTTAAATTGATAAAAATATGGTCTCGTTGGAATATATCACGATCCCGGTCAAAGGCAATTTTGTTGGTATCGTGATACATTTGTGGCAAGATACACAATCGGCGGTATACAGATCAATGTGTTGTATAAGTTTTCAAAGAAAACTTGATTATTGTGACGTGGTGTTGTGTTTGGTTATGTTTATTTAATTTTACTATTATTTAGTTTTCATGAAACTGACCAAAGTTAAAGTAAAAAAAGTATAGGGGCTAATACTAGGTGCATAGTGTTAATATAACTGTTAGAACGTAATGGGCTGCTAATTTACTTAGGAAATATTGTTTATATATCCATTTATCTGCCTGACTTCGATATATCTGCAAGACTACTAGTCGACTTCTAATTCCCATCACTATTCTCTATGAAGAATGGTTTAGTCGGAATTGCCCCTTGAAAACTTTTAAAGTAGTTTTTTGGCAAATCCAACCATCGTGGATTGATAGAGTATTAACTTACTACTACAAAACATCTACATAGTTTATATTTTACTTTTGCATTCGTTACGCTTAGAGAAACACTAATAGGTATAATTAGTGTTTCTAATAACTAATAGATATATTTAGAGTTTCTTTGGTCAGAATTGCCCCACAGTGCGGCAAAACCGACTATTCGTAACTTTTTTGAGAAGTTATACGTTTTTTAAACGATTTCAAGGGTATTGAGACTTCGTCGCTTCTGCGGTACTGCAGTAACACCGCAACGTGCAAATGGTCAAACTTTATCTTTTTTCTTTTATAGTCGGAAATGCCCCTATAGATCTTACTTAACCCATTAGATCTACTTCAAATAAGCGCGCCAGTGCTTATAAAGAACTTTCGTGGACATGTCGTGGCAGCTACACTATGATCACTAAAAGATTGACGTCTAAAAAAACCCTAATCCTGTAAAGAAAATCACAAATAGGCACAGTTACCCACTTACCCTACCTAATAAATACCTTTAAATTATTGATAAATAATAAGACCTTACAGTACTTATCTGGAGTAACGTAGGTTTTTGTTTATACACCTCTGCGTAGGTAGGTACAATCTACAGGGATATAAGATTGTTTTGTTCCGCAAGTTTAAAATAGATCTAAGTAAATAAACGTAGCAGGTAGTTGTATACATTAGGTTATAAATACCCAGATTTAAATGACTTTTGAGGTTTAAAGATCTCAAACTCATATGTTCACACATCAATCTAGATAGACTTGTCGCCTCCGAAAACATCTTCTCGCGAAGAGATGGTCTAAACTCTAAATCATCAGCAAATTGTAAATTTTATCTAAATTGTTAGTCGAACGGATGCGATGGTGCGTGCGCGAGATCGACGGCCGACTAAGCAGTATTCGAGAATGCGATTACAAATGCTTAAACTGATATTAACTTTTATACAAATTTGCTTGCCCGATAGTGTAATATACTAATATACCAACAATCTACAGCCGTCTTTTATTTTAATCTAAACCGGATGGCCAAGTCAAAAAAGCAGCTGTTAGGTAGGTAGGTAGTTCACCCTGTTTTGCCCCCGCCGGAGTCACCGGTTGTTCTCGGAATCAATGGAAAACTTTTACACAATCGAGTAAACAGGTCCACAATGTAGATGTGCACTTGTGTAAAAGGTAGATAGGTATATATTAATAATTATGAACGCTGTAACTTAGTAATGTTCTCAAATAACCCGCCATTCCATTGGATACATACCTACCTAGACATACATAGCTGTAAGATTAGGCAGCCGTGTATATTGTATAATACAGAGAAGTAACCTTGAAACCGTAACTATACTTATTTGGAAGCTAAGTGAAGCATTGTGTTTAATGTGCTCGCGTAAATAGGAAGCTGTCTTAAAATTTGGAATTACCTAGAAAGTGTTCTGGATTGTATTGACTTATTTAAGCTACATAATAATATGTTACCTACCTACCTAGCCTACAAAGAAGTTTACTTATTTGCGCAACACACCGAGACAATAATTATTGATAATCGGTATAGGTACTTAACAACCATATCTATCTCAATTTCAAAAGAATTTGAATCATTTTTGAGTCTGAGTGAATACCAAGCACTTACTACCTACATTATCGTGAAATCCATACCAAAACCAGCCATATAACGACTCGCTTGATATACATAAGTAACTGATAATGACATGTGCACGTAATGAATGTAAGCAGGTATCTGATATTTTAGATAAGTGAACAATGATGTCCCTATTCAAATCACTAAATTAAATGGAAGGTAGGTATGCTAGTTAAACATACCTACGTAACTTTACGTTTCATCTCAAGGGAATGAGTCTCTACTCCTAGGTAGGTAGTTAATAATACTAATAAACCTAGAAGATCTAATTATACATTATGTGGGTGAGTACCTATTTATTTGAATGTTAACTTCAACTGTGTATCTGTGTAAGATGTATGGATAAATTCTTTAATCTTAGCACTTACCTATCTTCATAAGTGGGGGTAGCGTCGCCAGAAGCACCCTGGGATAAATCACCGTCCATATTTGGCTCTTTTAGATTATATTCGCGGCGGGAATTCGGTTTATTTAACGGCGGCGTTAGCTGGGAATTATTGGCACACGGAATGAACCGGTGCGCACGTATAGCGTGAACTTAGCGGAGTGGCTATAGTCGCGCGGCGTGGCTTGAGTTGAGCGTCGTCGGTCGGTAGCCGGCCGTCGCACAATACAACAGTGCGGTGCGAACGCGAAGCGGGTGATGCCCGCGGCGTGCGCGGAGCGGGGCTGGGCAAAGGGCGCGGGCGGCGGCGGTGTGGCGCCCGGCGGCGCGGGTGGAGCACCCCCTCTTCCCCCTCGTCGTCACGGCAACGCGCGTTGGTGTGGCCCGCACCCGCCACTGCCGACGAACCGCACGCGCGCTGGTCTCCTTCCCGGCCCGCTTTCCTTCCCTTCCCTTGCTTATCGGTCGGTGCCTGCGCACACGTGTTCTAATCTAATCTTGCCTTGCCATGCATGCACCCAACGACATTGCAATCAACCTAGTTTTTGTAGGAATCTACCTACCCCGACAGATTTAAGGAAACCTACTACCCACTACCCCACTATGTAGGTACTTACCTATATCCAAACATCAACTTCGTATCTATGTAAAACTAATATAGGTATATAACATTTTATCAATTTCATAAAGTCTTACACAATTTACATAAAAATTTAATAAAACATTTTAATTTGTTAATTGATTTATTTGTTGATAAATACATACATACAAATTTATGCCGATCAAGCCGATCTCTTTCAGTAGGTACCTACTCATAAACTCATCAGATCATCTCTGCAAGCTCAGTGCTCACCACACCACTAATTATTACTGTCTTTCGAATTTCGATTACGATTATAATAACAGCAAAAAAACGGCTCGCGTACTCGCATATACGAGTACATTACAAATCTCAAGTTCACGTGACTAGAGCCATCTGTGACTATTCTTACAAACTATGTTTTAGTTTGTTTCATCGATGAAAGATGTCATTACTAATACATTTAGTACCGCGTATGGGTACATTTATAGCGCGCTGAGCGAGATTGGAGAGCAAAGCTCATGCGAATATGCTGGGCAATTTTTTTTAGGGAGGATATTAAGGATATCTTTTTCCCTTTCGTTAATTCAACTCACTGAACTTTGCCGGGCAAATGCTTAATAATATTATAATATATAGGTATAAATACATATATAATATTTACATTATTTAATTTTTTATATTATTTTTTGCCATATATACTTACACGTACCTACCTATGTTTTTATGTTAAATAATCCGAGAAGCATTAGCAGGAGCTAATGATTTTCGGAACCTGACCTGCCATTAGTTTTAGTTAATTAGGTAGGAACTTGGTTTTATAAGTATAACAAAATAAAAATATAACTAAATCCACAAAATTATAAAATGTAGGTAGGTACCTACCTACTGCACTCACGATATACAGCAGAAGGAAGTTGAATGGTACTCATAATGTTATATAGTAACCTACCTAACAAAAAATGAATTATCAAAACGTTTACTATTTAATTATTTATTTTGATGCAAGTTAAAAGAAATTATTTTGAATTTGAAAATCGGCAGAGCAATCGCTTAATAAACATGGGTACAGTAGAATATTAATAACCAGAGAGTGTGTTCTCGCAGTACCTAATCGAATTAATTCAATTATTGGACGAAGAAAATAAATGTTGTTTAAAAATCTATTTGCAATTTTATGGAATAGGCAAATTATTATTTAGTTGTTAACGTAGTTGCAGTTAATAAAGTTGGTAGTTATATAAATTAGTTAAATGTAAGTATATAGGGAAGTATATAAATAACATTAATTTTGTATATTCTTTTATTATTATATTGTATTATTATATTGTATTAATTTTGTATGTTCTCCACTTATTAAAGCGACCACTGCAGTCAAAACCTTATGAATCAAGAATGGTACAGAATGAAAGCTGTACCTACTACACGCAACGTAATAAATAAAATAACTTATGTTGTTTGCTCAAACTGTAGTAGAATACAGTTGGTCGCATAGAGGGAAGTATAACTATGTGAAACGATTAGATTGCTTGCCGACTGTCCTCCGGTAGAGCCGATGTCTACACCTTTACAGCCGCACAATGTAGTATCATCGCCAGAAAAACAGATCCTAGATGTGATAATCTCGAAGATCTGCGATCTCCTCTATCCCTTTTAACGCGGCCTCAGCATTTAGACGTCATCGATTGGTTCCTCTACTGAATGTGGCTGCGTTTCCTCGCCTTCAACTAACATTGACGCCGCACGATTGTTGGCAGCTTCCAAGTCTTTCCTCTATGAGGAGTATCTGCGTCACCCACGGCTTGAATTGTCTTGACTCGCATAGGATGAATCATACATACCTTGCTGTAGTTGCGTACCCAACATTAGCTAAATGCGCTCAAAGTGTTGATTTTGAAAGCGTGGCATCGTCGATTAAAGCCTCCAACGATGCTCCCCTGGCGTACTTAGTTAACCTTCCAAGATTATGGAAGCATTTTTCCTAAGTTATGTTTTACGTAATTCACATACTAACGTTCTTAACTGAGATTCGCTGAACACGCCCACACAACCCAAGGAAGGTTGTTCTTGGGCGTCGCTTGTAAATCGTTGATTTCCAGAGTTCGAATCAATGTGAGTGTAAAACAGAAGCCGCATTCTGTCAAAAGTTCGTGTAGTGTATAATATCCTCTTCAGAATTCAAGCTAAAACTGTCTACTATTTCAACAGACGCGGTGAGAGATTGGCTAGCTAGACGGATATGTTGTATTGTAACATTTGTAAACCACGTAAACGTGCCACCCTTCGATCGAGAAATGAAGTCTGGTTTGAACTTTGAGTGGGGAAATCGTTTTGGCTTACATTACATCTGTTTGAAGTTTGAACTGATGATTTTAACTGACCGTGTGTGTCGAGTTTTGAGTTTATACAATATTGAAAATTGTCCTTGGGTTTTGCTTGTAAATGAAAATTATTTGATTATTGGACAATGGTCACAAGCATATGAGATACAAAGATTTTGAAACTGACTGGAGCCATTCTACTATTTTACGAATTGACATTCGCCAGCATTATTTGTCAATTTTCGTTTGCTAAAGCACAGAATGTCCAAGTGCGCTAGTCAGGGCCGTACTCACGTGCTCATCGCACCGCCCGCTTATTTTTTATTTGTACTGGGCAAAACAATTGGGTGCGGCATCGGCCCGCGAATTTACAGAAAAATGGAGCCTTTATACTATTCCTTTTTATTACCACAATATCTTATCGGTTTCCTCACAACCCTGTAGCGCATAATATTTTCTTCCTACATCACTGTTATATAGGTACTTACGTATGTATACGTAATTCATTTTCTCGCCAGTATCTACTAAGTACGGTTGATTAAATGGCAGTGAGCCTCCATATCTGAGTAACTCTGTACAAGTATAGAAATCGTTATAATATATGGAACTTTATAAACTAGGTATATACCTACCTAATGAGTAATATGAGTAAATATACCTCCCTAGTTAGTTCTGTGTCTTGCTATATACTTATAGTGTTTAATTTAATAGTTAGATGGGATTATTTTTGTACTGTAGGTAAAGTCGTACATTATGATACGAGTGCGAAAAGTTAATTATCCAAATCGAGGCTACGATATTGTAAGCTCAAGCCGTAGGCGAGGGCTATAATATGTAGATAAAGCCGAAATTGTAATCATCAATTGTCGTGTGTCGAGTGTATGACGGTACGGTTTTCAGTACACTTGAGAGTAAATTCTTTATTTAAGCACTAAATGTTTACAAAGGCGTTGAGATTATAAAGGAAAAAGGAGAGTCTATTTTCTTTGTTTAACTTAGCTCAACATACCTAGTTATCGCCAACATTTAAAAGGTTATTAAGTGATTCGTATATAGCTTTCAACTGCGAAGGTGAGAAACTCCATGGTTAGTTTTTTAGGAAAATGCTTAAAACGCAATAACGTACTTGAGGTCAATCTGCTGACAGCATAAATATTTAAACGAAAAGTGATAAACACGTGTGCGGAAAAAGGACATACTAAAAAAGCAACATGTGAAAATTGCAACCAGTTACCTAGGTATTATGGTTTAAAGGATAGGTAAGTAAGAGCCTTTACAAAAGTCGGAAGGACGGAGAGCAGAAGCTTTGCGAAACAAAATCATCTGTTGCGTCCAGAGATACCTACGACGACGCAGCTGTACCTACGTTTCCCGCTTACACTTCACCGCAAAAGCGGAAGAGCTCGACTACTTCCATTATGCTGAAAATTTCACTCAACCTCAGGGTTGATGTAAAGCCTCGCCATAATGTGAATTTCAATTATTTTATGGTGAAGAGTTCCTACAATCAAACTTTCGACTTTTTTGAACGAAAGGTAAGTAGGTACTTATGGATATCTTAATGAATAGATAATTAAAATAATATAAATTATATTTTTCAACACCCTTGCTCGTAAAGTGAGCTTTATTATATCGTTCTTAGGGCCATAAACCGAACTATAACACCCTCGTGCATAACAATATTATACACTAGTGCGTAATAGAATTATCCCAACAAAGTTAAATTAAGGACCCGTTTCAGAATGTTCTAATAAAGTTTCGGATTGCTATGCAACACATAAAATAACTGAATGATAAAAATGACAGTTAACATACCGCGCGTTTCAAGCTTTAACCGATGGATAGGCTAAATCGATGACTGTGAAACGCAAAGATAGTGTTTTATTTATTAAATATGTTCTGGGTAGTAAAACCGGAACTTACTCGAACATTCTGAAACAGGCCCTAACTCTATCTAACTGCAAATTATATGTGAGAAAATAGAGCATTTTCAATTTAACCGGGTAACAGATTTGTAACAACAAAGAGGTTTATATGAAATCAACCAAAAACGACGCGCGCAAAAAAAAAAACAAACTTGCGCGCTATTTTCCATAATTTTCGTATGTTGTCGTTAGATATCACATAATTTGTGGTATGTAGTTTGTATCGCATTTGTGCAATATATTTTTTTTCCTCGCAAGGGTGTTTAAAAATTGCGTATGAAACTCGTGAGCAATTTGCTATTATACACTTGCCTGATTGACGCCCTCGCCTCGCTCGCCTAAGGCTCGAGCTGCAACCCCCAGCCTCGAGTATAATGAGCAACTTAGCTCATTTGGATCATAATATACCAACTAGCTTTCTGGGCGCGGCCGGCTCCACCCACGCGTATGTCGTTTATCGCGCAAAAACATTAACCTCTTTGCGCAGTTAGATCAAAACTATCCTATGTTTTTTCCCGGGTCTCAAACTATTTCCATACCAAATTTCATTCAAATCGGTCCAGTAGTTTTGGCGTGAAAGCGTAACAGACAGAAAGACAGAGATTTTGCATTTATAATATTAGTACAGATAGTACTGAAATACTGATTATATCCAGTACCTACTATCACCCTCTACTATTAATGATAGTATAGGTATTAATATACTTTACCTATACTATTATAATAATTGTTATATACCTATGCTAATTTAATAAACTGAATAAGTACATATAAACATATAAAATTAAAATTTAATTTTATGATATGATATACCTAGGTAACTTCAACAAATCTTTATTTTTGAAAACATTCGTAGTACTCGTTAAGGTGGTACCCAACCCACTACCTACATCTTGCTAAAAATGCACTTTAGTTTATATCTTTCTACCCGTACCTCTGATGTTTTCCGTTTCAATCTACATTTAATTTATTTCCACCCAACTATCTCGCACCTATTGCCACGAATGAAAAATTCTTTTTCATTTCTCATATTCGGAAAGTGTTTGTTCTTTGATCCGAGCAGCGGGTGGAAGGCGCTGCTCTCGCTTTAAAAGGGGGAAAGATTCATTTTAATTGCTTCTCTCTCTGGGCTGGAATGTGCTGGGTGTAGGTTTGTAATCAACTACACACTGGCACAAAATACATATGATACATGTTACCATGGTTACATGTATCATAGATAGGTATTTTGTGCCTACTACTAGTGTTTTGAAAAAATTAAGTTATCTAACATTTTTCGTTGTAACACACTCTGCTGTATCTAATAACTAGGTAATAAAATAAAAAATAACGACAAATAACGTTTGTTGTTTGTTATTAAAGCTAAAAGAACTTGTTTATAAAAGAATGAATGTGATCTAGGACACTATATTTATAAACAATTTCACAAAACACTATGTTTGTTAAATTGTTTGGTTTCACGTGGTTAAACGATAGAAAAAAATTGAGTATTAACTCATTGTCTTGTTAGTTCAGTCGGTTAGAGCATACCCCGGCTATGGGGTGGATGACGCGGGTTCGAATCCTACACATGACTATAATTTTTCCTGTCGTAAATTTGTAATTTGATCAGTAGAGCATGCGTTATTGCAAAAATAAATAAATAGTCATATTTTAGAGTATGTTTTAGCCCGACGCGCAGCGGAGGGCTTTAAGAAAACTCGAGAACAGAAATAGAACTTTCTCCCGAGTGATATAATTATAGTGCTTTATAATACACCTACGAAGAAAATAAAATCATTGATACCTATAAGTTTTCTCGTATTTGTCCCGAGACTTCCCAGCAGGTAAGTTCTACATGACTTTTACACCTGTATTTTTTTTATTTCTGATGGCGTTACCATTATAGAATCGCAATTTTCACTATTATATGACATCTTGGAAAATTATTTGGAATAATTAAAAGAGAACCGTGAAATGAATAATTTAGTCAATAAAAACTTTAACAAAACAATCTCTCGTGCTTTTTTTTCGTAGTGTAGAGAAAGGACGCCAATCTCCTTTCATTACATTACTGCAGCGGCCAGCAAAGGAGGCATTGATGGACGAACGTGTAAATGTGGGCCGAGGCGAAGCCGAGGCACACATACGTAAGTCCATGAATGCCTAGTTATGGCCAAGGCTTGCATAGTGCTTTTATCAAATATTGTGCGGAAATTAAAACTAAATAGCACCTAGGCAGAATTTTTTATTTGAAGATACAGTCGTTAAATGTATAATTTATGAATTTTAAAGTGGACTTTCCGGGGATTATGTTGGTTTGGGATAATTCTAAAGAGGTGAAAAAAGAGGTGAAGAATTTCAGGTGGCGTTGAATTAAGTTCATCACACTCATTGTCTGCACTTGAACTCATTTATCGAAACAATAACTTTTCAAAATCAATGACTATAATAATACAAACAATAATAAAATTAAAGTTAAAGTGTTCATTTGTTTTTTTTTTCAATAAATAGCGTTCTATTTGCAAGCCAGATCGAAATTTAAATAAAACCTTTGATATTTTACGTCCTTGGTTGCCATGCTTCGAGGTAAAAGATCGTTCCATTTTTAAATTACACGACAGATATCAGTTTACTATGCAATTTATTTGGCAGCTAGACATGACAGATATAGATTTTCATACATTTTTGCTGGCCGCTGCGCGCATGTAATTGGCCAGCAATTTCGATTTATCTCGAAGAAGGTAATAATGCTCACATTACCAAGCATGTTTGAGAAAAACCTTTTTTGAAGAATATAAGTTCTTTATGACTTATTGAGCTGTATTTTTTAATACTGGTGGCGTCTACATTATAATAATTCACTATCAGATGTCATTTTGGAAAATTATTTGGAATAATCAAAAGCCTACTGTTTAATTATTTATTTAGTAAAAAACTAAATTTAACAAAACAAACAATCTCCGATCATTGAAAATCGAGTACAAAAAAAAATCTACCTCAATTTTCTAATTATTTCATATAAAACCTTTTTGAGATTTGACGATTGTATTATTATGCGTACGCAGCTGAAAAACAAAAGAACAATAGCAAGGCTGGTATGGATTTTCATACAACATTCCTTCACTGCTACGGAGGGAAGGAATGAAATTCCATATAATTTTTCCCGATAACGTACTTTATTACACGTTTTTGAACGAGGAATCAGACACTTTCGGAGTGGGTGTGGTTTAAAATATATTTCATTGTTTGACCCTTCTATCTCATTTGTTGCATAGACAATACTACTTATATACCACGTGTTTGTCTTCTATTAGTTGTTTTAAATTATACCGTACCGAAGCCATCGATATCTGTTTGCAATACGCTCCAAAGGCACCCCACGGGGAACAAATTTACTTCACCCCAATCAGAGACTGATTTCAGAGACAGGTTGTGCTCAACCATAGCCTCTCTATACAGATGTACCTACTTGAGCTTCACTGGATCGAGCATACAAGGTGTAACTTCTACTATCGTGCGTGATGTGCAGCACAAAACCATAGCAGAGATAACAGACCTCTCAGGAACAGCATTGATGGCAACTACCTGATTCAATTGTTCCTTGAGGAAGTCCGAAATTCAGCACATAAAAACCGCTAGGTCAGCCACTACGCAGGAAACTTGCTTATTATAGGGCTGTCCCGCCAAACCCTATTAAAACCTTTTGAGATATCCAAGGAAACGGCGTCACCCTGTATCTCTAATAATAAGCCTGGTTAACCAGACGTGAGTGGCATAGAAGACCCCTAGTGGATCGGTTTCGGCGAAATCCGTATTGCCGTTTCATACTCGTACACTTGCAGGGAATGGAAGTTACTGAAATCGGTATGTAATTGGCAGCATCGGCACGACTACCTTTTTTAGGCACAGGCTGCAACATAAGCCATTTCCAGGCTTTTGGCACTGTGAATGAGAGACGAATGTTAAGATGGCAGGTGTATTGGTTCAATATGATGGGAACTGTCTTAAAAAAATTACCTAAAATGTACTATTTAGTAGTTAAAAAGCAATCACAAAGTGGGCCGCTTCTCTGATGATAAGTTCATTTAGTAGTTTAAGCGAAACTATTGCAATTGGGAAATACTGTGTATTTTTCTGGTACTAGTGCTAGCGAATTTATATCCTTACTAGCTGCGCCCCGCGGTTACAATCGCGTGGTGATGGATGATGAAGATAAAATTATGATATGTGTTAATCCAGCCCCTTATCCCATGTCATAAATTTTTGTATAAGATTTAGATTTAAATATGATCATGTCTCCGATTTTGGCAATAAGCTCAAGGACCTTTGCGTCATCGTCGCAATGCTCTATATATTATCTCTCAATCCTTTATCCCCGAGCTACCTCAAGGAACAATTTAAATTTCTTCATTCTACCCATTCTCTGTCGTTACGGTCATTAGAAAATTTAACGTTACAACAACTTGCAACTAAAACTACCTTTTACCACTATTCATTTGCCGCTGAAGCTGCCAGACTGTGGAATGTACTACCGCTAGAAATTAAATGTGCTCCTTCATTGAAATCTTTTAAGGATCAAGTCAAAAACTTCTCTTGCTCTAAATTTCTATAATAATGGACACTGTTACCACAGTCCAAACATCCTTTTTAATTCCATTGTGTTTAACATGTATAAAATTATACGTGTATAGATAATATATTATTATGTCTATGACGTGTTTATTTATTATAATAATATTAGTATTTATATCATAAATTATAATATATTTATATATAATTATGTGTATTCACTTATTTATGTAGTTTTTGGTTAATTATGTAATTATTTGGAAACATCGGTTATTTACGTATAGTATATTAGATATATTAAGACCATAAGAATACCTGCCCAATATTTTGACCATATCTCGAATTAATCTGTGGTCTGGAAGAGATCGCTCTGAGCGATAAGACCACCCCGTGATATACTTGGTGTTATGTTTTAGAATTAAATTATTGTTGTTATTATGTTGTTTTCAATAAAGAGTTATTTATCTATGTATCATACCCAATTTCCTCAAAATCAGTCCAGCCGTTTGAACAAACGTTTTCGCCTCTATAATATTAGTTTGAAAAGGATCAATTTGTTACTACTGAATATGCATTAGAAATAAATTATATTTTTTATAGGATATATGGTTCACTTTTTTGGCGATAATGGCTTACACATAAAATATAGATATAGGCTTTTTTGTAGGAAAATTTATGATAAACATTTCCGTTATACGTTATGTACGTGTGAAACTTAAGGTTTTTGCAGCGCACGCCAGAATTTCTCGCATATGGCTGATTTTTTACTTACTTGACACTTATCGTTATATTTTCGACAATTCACACAATATCTTTACAAATTATAGCCTTTGTGTTATTCGGATGTCTAAGCTATATTACTGTAAAGTTTCATCAAAATCTATTCAGTAGTTTTTGCGTGAAAGAGTAACAAACATCCATACATCCATACACACTCACAAACTTTCGCATTTATAATATTAGTAGGATTATGAAACCATAATAAACGCCGATGGGAACATACACGAATATAATCAACCAATTAGTAAATCATTAATTTTTAAGATGAAGCAGTCTTTGTGTAATTGCAGTCTGAGGTAGGACGCAGCGACTACGTTTCATATGCGAGTGAGCAAAAAACAGAACTACGTATAATATATAAACAACAAGAGCAATTATTTATAAAATAAATTCAAATATAAGTGAGATATTCACTTGCTATATAATAATTAGAAATAAAACTTGTATAAAATAACATTTCGAATGGCAGCAGGTGTAAAACAAATAATTGAATCTTAGAAATTCAATTATCTAATACTCGCAAGCAGTATCAATATTGATTTAGGATAGCGACACTTCGAGGAATCAAATTATGAAACTCCGGTGCACTGGAGTTGCATAATTTGATTCCACCTTGCCAATTCCGCTCGGATAACCAGACGGCATGGTGACACCCGTTACATGGTTGATATTCCACTAGCAAGTAGGTACTACTGGTGGAAAGTGGTTTACTTCTTCAATTATTAGAGGAAGGGGAAGGAAAGGCTTGACGGGGTGGCACACAAGGCAGGGTGCCCCGTCTTTAGTAGTTTAAGCAAAATTATTGCAATTGAGAAATTCTGTGTATTTTTCTTGTATTATTGCTAAAGAATTTATATCTTTATTATAAAGCCATAATAAACGCATATCAAGGATATAAAAGCTAAAAAGCATCAAATTAATTGAAAAAAAAAAAATATTTTATCGCACAACAATAGACCACCAAGACCGAAAGCGTGAGTAAAAATTTTTTTCTTCGTATAACTTGAACTGAAATATAATTGTTTGGATTATCTTTGCCCGTCTCTCAAATTCGGATCCCGCCACAGATTTATTAATTGTTACTTTGCACCCGAAGGCACAGATTAAATAACAGTTTCTTCGTTTATGTTATTGTGACGGAACAAGCTCGAGGCCCACCTGATGATAAGCGGTTACCTCTGCCTATAACAGATGCATCTCGTCACAAGTGAAGAATTTGCACTGCGCCCGTCACCTTGAGACATAGTTATTAAGTCTCATGTGCCTGTAATTTCACTGGCTCTCAAGGACTGCTGCCGGAACACACCGTTAGGTGTTTGGCGACAGATTTTCAACTTGAGGGTGGTCGCGTTCGTGACGAAGGCCTTTTTATTTTGTTACGAAGGTTCCGAACATCACCCTCCGATCTCGCACCTCGCATTTAGGGATGTTATGGATATGATATTTCAGATCGATACGGATATGGATATACGAATAAAATTATATCGGTTTCGGATACGACTACGGATATGTAATTATTTCGGATTATTCATTAGTTTCGGATAGTTTCGGTAATATAATTATCAGTCATATAGGTAATTAACTATTATATATATATACTTACCTACTCAATGTTAAGTTTTATCTATTATAATAAAAGTGCAATAAACTTCAGAGTTGGCAAAAAAACTTTACACTTTGCACATATTAAGTTATAACCTATGTATAACATATTAAATAAGTATGCGTGTATGATAAGTTGATAACATAAACATTCCTGAAGGGGTCATATTTTAACCGAGCAGCATTGAAACGATGCGCAATCGGTACACTGCCAGCAGGTGGAGAGGTATTAATTTACTAATTTACTTAAGCTATGGATACTTGGTATGAATTCTCCTCCATGTAAGCGGATCTTCTGCGAGTGACAGCCTTTTCTCTCTTCGACGTCTATGTAAATCAATTTAATACTTTACACAAGACTTTCTTAAATTAAGTATCAACTCTTAAAAAACTAATAATATAAACTCTCAAATAAAAAACTAGTTCTGTAAGAGGTTATGTTATGACTAGAAATGACAAACAAACTGCAAGATTCAAGTGGCGTGCCTGCGGTGATATAAAAATCTGTCGAAACATGGCCCTAGATGCGAAATTTCAAAGACTCAACAATTGGTATGCAAAATATAACGAAGGCACGAGTATGTTTGTATGGAAATAGCTTTGAGTATCTTAAGATTATTTTTGTAGAAAATATTTTATAATAGTGCCTAGTTACTTGCCTTTAACTGTTGATTAGATACATAGAATGGAATAATGGGGTAAGTAGTTACTCGTCACCATAATGCATGTACCATTTTGTTCGTGTGACTTTTATCTAATAAACTGTTTCGAAGCGAATGTGGGAACTTCAATTCCTTGTCATCCCTACTTCAAAGGAATAATTGAAAAAGTTTATGCCATTTTATACGAGTAACTCTCCGTGCTATTTGTATTACGTTTGTTCGCATGAATCCAACTTTCGCAGGATTCCAACTTTTATACAGCTATACGAAAATGTCCATTTGTTTACCTAGAGGCACCTCTACCTACCTATTACACGGTAATGTTATCTATATATATATCTGAAAGGTAATACTATAAAATAATTTTACTTACTAGTAAGTAAAATTTTACTTAAGTACCTACTAGTAAATAAAAATTTTATGTTACTTACTAGTAAGTAAAATTATTTTATAGTCTACCTACATATAGTTGACGCTACATAATGTGTGGACAAGTGTTTCCTTTTATCCAGCGAAAAAAAAGTCTCAATTAATAAAAAAAATGTGAATAGAGTGAAGGAAAGTGATTGACACGAGTGAAATAGGTAGTAGTTATAAGCAAGTTATAATAATATTACAGGTAGTTATTAGAATGTGGATTTTTAATACTTTAAAATATAATAATAAATCTTTTCGTACGTCTCACAAATATTTTTCGGTCGCCAATTTTTAAGAACTATTTTTTATTCAAACATAAACATGGTTTTTTGATTATATCTACCTACTAGTCAAGAAAACAACAAGCATTTTTAGTGAACACTTCCTGTTCAATTGTAACAGTTTATTTAGAAAAATTCACTTATATCTCAAAAAGCTTACCTGAAACGTAAATCGAACCAGATAAAAGTTTGAAATATGAACAATCGCTATTTCATTACACTAGCCGAGAAAGTGAATAAAAAAAATATCTTAAAAACATTAGGTCTTACACTCGTCTGTCGTACAAAATGTACTTGAAATCATTATTATTTTCTAAACTAGGGCTTTCATCGATATTATTTAGAAAACCAATAAATTCCGTCGTTACTTTGTGGTTATTCATATTAATTATATTAACAAATATTTTAATAAAACACTTGAAAAGCATAAAAAATATATTAAGTGACAACTCCGCTTAATTTTGATCGAGACTAAAACATATAATAATACTACGACTAAACTAACTTGGTCTCGATTGTGCGCTCGAGACCTCCTGACTCCTGAGGATGCTTCGTGTAGAAACAAAACGCATCGAAAATTCTTCTACTAGATATCTTTTTAGATTTCCCTACCCAAAGAGTAAAAACGGGACCCTATTACTGAGACTTCGCTGTCCGTCCGTCTGTCACCAGGCTGTATATCAAGAACGGTGATAGCTAGACAGTTGAAATTTTCACAGATAATGTATTTCTGTTGCCGCTCTAACAAATACAAAAAGTTGGCCAAGTGCAAGTCGATCTCGCGCACGTTAAGACAAGGTTAAAATATGAATCTAATGTTGTATAGCTAATGGTACGGAACAGTTCGTGCGCGAGGCCGACATTTTTTTAAATATTAATTTAATGTTTTCTTTAAAATATTTGTTACAATTAAACAATATTTAGAGTAGAACTGTAAGTGCACTTTCAACAAGTGAAACACACATTTAATGAATAGATTTTAATAAAACATAAAATCAATATTTTAATCCCGAAGGTCTGTAATAACAACAAAATTTATTTATTTAAAAAAAAGAAATATAAACAACAAAACCGTTCTATAATCCCCGTACGTGTTGTACGGCATGTACTTATATATATGGTTGGTGTAGTAGTGACCATATTACGATATTATGTCCAAGGGGACGATGTCGCGGATAATATAATAATTAGTAGAGGTAGTATCTACAATATGCTGTGAATGAGGCGGAAGTGGAACTGGAAAATTGAGTGTGAGAAAAATGTATCAAAAGCCTATGGGAAATAACAGCAATAGCTGATCTCATTTTAATAAAATTATTAACGGGATGTTAGTTTTATTAGTAGACTAAAGAAAGAGGAAGGAAGTACTTTAATACCTATACTGACCATTGCAATGATAAGTTAATTATACATTAGGGGAGGTAAGGGACCATTCGGCAGTAGGAAGTCTAGCTCAGCTTCTTGTCAATCAAGTCGCCTGTTCGGTTTTTTGTAATTGCTTTAGCAGTTTAGTTTGCTTTTCTAATTTCGTCAACCTGTAATTTTATACAAAGTTACAGACGCTTGATAGTTTCCCACATGCAAAGGTAAATATTTGTATGATTTTTGTCTGATTCTGGAGGAAGCATATGAAAAACGGTGAGTTTCTAAATGTATTCAAGGTATTTGCTTATTTATTGGAGATATTATAAGTATAGATACGGTTTTTTATGCTCGATAGGTTATCCTTTGACCACTATCTCACCTGATGGTAAGTGATGATGTGGTCGAAGATGTAGTTCTGACTAACCTAAAATTATTGGCTCTCAAGGACAGCTGCCGGAACACACCGTTAGGTGCTTGGAGACGGACTTTCTACTTGATGGTGGTAGCTTGCCAGGCGGGCATTCGAAAAATGCCCTACCATCATGCTATAACGACTGCCATCCAAAGACACCAACCGGGACCGACGGTTTAACGTGCCCTCCGAAGCACGGAAGCGCTCAGTAGTAACGTCACCAGTGCGGTCACCCATCCAACTCATGACCGCGGCGGACGTTGCTTAACTTTGCTGATCGGTTCAGAACGGCTAAGAAAACTTCGCTACGAGCGCTTCGCATTATAACCTCTACGTCATAATAATCTCCAATAAATATCTACACAATTAGGCACTGGTATTTGTTTTCAATTTAGAATGCATTTGTGTACAATAATTCAAAATTGTTTTGTGTATCTGATCTGTTGAATGTATGTAGGGGGCATGGGACACAGACTTTAAAGGGCTATTTGGGCATGCCTAAACCCACCCGATGGAGTACCTACCTACATAATGGTGGATTACTTTTGTGTTTACGTTGTTAGTTTATTTCATTAATAATTATCGTCATTACGTACTTCTTTTTTTGTTTTACTGTTTATAATATAAACTTTAATGGTTACTTGCATATCTAAGGCGTGGGCCAGACAGAAGAGACGTAAGACGGAGACGGGGCGCGGACCTTTGTCTCTTCCGCGTCTCTTTCATACAAAATGTATAGAAGCGTCGCTACGCTAAACATACAGAAGAGGCAGGGCGCGGGCGCAACGCTTTTACGTCTCCGCCTTTTAATCGAAACACACAGGAGAGACGCGGCGGAGACGCGGCGGAGACGCAGCGGAGACACGGCGGGGGCGAGGTCGGGGCGCGGGGTGGCATGCCCGCCGGGCACATGCCACCCCGCGCCCGCAATGACTGCGACGCGTCCGCGACGCGTCTCTTCTGTATAATTAAAAAAGTCGCGTCTCTGCCTCGTCTCCGCCCCGTCCTCGACGCGTCTCCGTCTTACGTCTCTTCTGTCTGGCCCACGCCTAAAAAATCCAATCCATTTAAAAAAAACAAGACATATTGTCGCCTTGCAGTTTCCTCGAAATTGTTTTTTTATTTCATTTAAATTGATTGAACAATATCATTAAAACTTTTATCTAATCTGTGACATTGGCAAGGGCGGCTCATTGACTTTGAGCCCTTTGTCGACATATTTAACCTATTGAAAAAGTCAATTTACGCCTTGCTACCGCCGCCAAAGATTCAATAGAGTAGATTTAATCAGTAGGTTGTCGACTTGAGATTGCCGAATACTAAAGTAAGGTATTGTGGTATAAGGTAATTGTTGTTTTTACGATCCACGTGTGATAACGGTTTGAGGGCACGTATGTGTAAAGGTTCCTCTTCTAAAGTTTGCTGTCTAAACTAATATAATAAAGAAGAAAGATTTGATTGTTTGTTTGCATCAAATAGGCTCTGAAACTACTGGAAAATTCTTTCATCAATAGAATTTTACATTATTCCTAATGAACACAGGCGATAAAGTATTTTCAAAAAAATAGAGATCCGTATGAAAACTTCGATGTAACGCAACGTGTGTTAAAAATGTTAAAATACCAAAAAAATCGTTATATCGCGTACCTACGCTGCGGAAATTATTAACAATAGAGCAAAGTGATATATAACAATTTTAAAGAGGACATCAGTATCTTCAAATAAAACCTATATACCATATTATGTCTTAATATTCCAGTTATGACACAATAACTTCATTTTGTGTTTATTTTTACGTCTATTACCAACCGACCAACCACGCTGTCCACCTAGTTGGACGGTTAATAAATTTTATTCTTAACCAGCAACCTGGTTTGTCGGTTGATATATTTCATTCTTAACCAACAACTTGGTTTGTCGGTTGATATATTTTATTCTTAACCTACAACCTAGTTTGTCGGTTGATATATTTTATTGTTAACCAACAACCTGATTTGTCAGATGATATATTGTATTCTTAACCAACAACCTGGTTTGTCGGTTAATATTTGTTTTCCTAGTTAACACCTCTTAACTTAGTTGCAGCTTTTTACACAGTTATAATTAAATTCTAATCACATAAAGTCCTGAAAGAGTTAACTGACTACTTAAATAGATAGAAGGGAAATTACATAACATAACATAAATACGTCCTACTGTATTTCTCAAGAAACTGACTTATGATTTTGCAGCTGGGAGCACTTATGTACATAGATTGATTACTAATACCTGTTAATTATAATTTCCTCCATTCATCGTACCTCGTACCTATACCCTACCTCTTTGTAATAACTTTGAACTGTTTAAAAATATTGACATACTTACCTGCCATTTTAAGTTTCGAGAATTATTTTTCGTTACTTTTTTATATGTCTGATAGCTTAGCCTTTAATCTCACCTGATGGTAAGTGATGATGTGGTCGAAGATGTTGTTTAGGCTAACCTAGAATTACTGGTTCTCCTTTTTGTTTTTGTGACTTATCATGTCGATAATTCTCAACAGTTTCACAGCATTTTTAAATTATGTATATATTTTTATATATTTTAATATGAGTGAATTACAATATATTTCTAAAAGTGATGGCACAGTATTGTTTTCTGATGGTTATCAGTACCTAAGTAAAGGAATTTCGAGGGCTGGAATTTTAAGTTAAATAGTAATTTAGGAAAGAAAAAGTGAACATTATTCAATTACTAAATGTTTTGCTAAAGGATTCGGCATTTTATTCTATACAGCAAGCAAATTAATAATGAGTCTAGCCTCCACCAACGTATCGTCACCAATGAGCTTTTTTGCTTGATTGTCTATGGAGTCCAAGGCTTCGAGCTGGGATTTAGCCGAACCATTCTAGAGATGGCTGCAGTATTCCATACAAGACCGGACTGCCATCAATGTATTAACTATTTATTTAACTTTGTGTAAAAATGACCCACACAAATCTCACCATTTAAAAATGGCATTTGGCATCTTAATAAAGGCACATCATTTTTAATGTCGATACATGTTTCTTAGTCTGTGCTGTATTATTATTATTAATTTGCTTGCTGTATAGAATAAAACGCCGTATCCCTTAGCAAAACAGTTAGTAATTGAATAATGTTCATTTTTTCTTTCCTAAATTACTATTTAGCTTAAAATTCCACCCTTTGAAATTCCAGTACTTAGGTACATCAGTACCAGTACAGCACAGTATTGCTTTCTGATGGTTATCAAACCATCAGAAAGCAATACTGTGCCACCATTTCTAGAAATATGTTGTAATTCACTCATATTTAAAAATAAATATATATAGGTAAAAATATAGGTTTGATAACCATCAGAGAGCAATACCGTGCCACCATTTCTAGAAATATGTTGTAATTCACTTTTATTTAAAAATAAAATGCTTTGAAACTGTTGAGAACTATCGACATGATAAGTCACAAAAACAAAAAGGAGAACCAGTAATTCTAGGTTAGCCTAAACAACATCTTCGACCACATCATCACTTACCATCAGGTGAGATTAAAGGCTAAGCTATCAGACATATAAAAAAAGTAACGAAAAATAATTCTCGAAACTTAAAATGGCAGGTAAGTATGTCAATATTTTTAAACTGTTCAAAGTTATTACAAAGAGGTAGAGTATAGGTACGATGAATGGAGGAAATTATAATTAACAGGTATTAGTAATCAATCTATGTACATAAGTGCTCCCAGTTGCTAAATCACTAGTCAGTTTCTTGAGAAATACAGTAGGACGTATTTATGTTATGTTATGTAATTTCCCTTCTATCTATTTAAGTAGTCAGTTCACTCTTTCAGGACTTTATGTGATTAGAATTTAATTATAACTGTGTAAAAAGCTGCAACCAAGCTAAGAGGTGAGAGAACTAGGAAAACAAATACTAACCGACAAACCAGGTTGTTGGTTAAGAATAAAATATATCAACTGACAAATCAGGTTGTTGGTTAACAATAAAATATATCAACCGACAAACTAGGTTGTAGGTTAAGAATAAAATATATCAACCGACAAACCAGGTTTTTGGTTAAGAATTAAATATATAAACCGACAAACCAGGTTGTAGGTTAAGAATAAAATTTACTAACCGTCCAATTAGATGGACAGCGTGGTTGGTCGGTTGGTAATAGACGTATTTTTATAATTTAATTTATTTTGATAATAAACCGTGCAAATCAGCGCAAGTGAGTATTAATATTCATAATTGTGAACTTATGATGAGGATGCAAAGAAGAGCATCTCATAAATATGATTAGGTATTTATAAATTGATGCTACATAATATTAGATATTATATTACCTAGTAGAAACTTCAGGCCGCACCGAGCTTTTTAGGCGCGCCGCGTATGTGTGCGTAAGTAAGGCACGCCAACCTAAGATTTTTTTACCTGTATTTCAACTATCCGTCCCCGTCCGACTCCAGAAGATTTACTAAAGCGAATAGGGACAAAGCATCGCGGCTATGACTAAAATGGGCGGAACATGCGTGTATTTGAGTATTTCCTTCGTATAAGAAAAACAAATACCTATTTGAAAAATGTAATGTGTATACGTTATAAAAAACATGTTGTTTTTTTTATTATTCAAATATGGATGACTCTCCGTTTAGTATTTACGCCGTACTAAGGGTTTATTTCGTTTTTTAGATGCAACTTAGGATTTATTTTCTATCGCGAACATTTTAAGTAATCGTGTTTCCAAAGTGTATGATTTATAGAATGAATCCTTAAATATTATATATATCAATTACATAACTCAAAATTAAGAAATAAAGATATTTTAGCAAATGTTATTTTAGCCTCCCTTTTGAGGTTCTAATAAAAACCTAATCTTCTGTGCCCTGCACATATTTTAGATTTACAGATAGGTACGAGCAATGACAAAAATGAATGCCACATCAAGACAACCCTGACCGTTTTGAAACTTGTGCAAGACAAATATTTCTATATAAAAATTACGTGTCACGTTTGTCCGCGATGGACTCCTTAACTACTGAGACAATTTTAAATTTGATTTGCACACCGTGTGCAATTTGATAGATAGGACTAAATTGAAAGATAGGACAGCTTAGGTATATGCTCAATTTATTTTATAGTCGTAATTACCCGTGCGAAGCCGGAGCGGGCCGCTAGTAAATGAAATATATATTAATAACAAGAACAATTAAAGTTATAAAATAATGTTATAATATGGAAATAAAAATGCGTTTTCGAATGATTCAAAATTTATGTCACTTTGTCTCACTCTCGCCACAAAATCGCATTATGCTTATTATTTATCAGCAGCAAAGCCGGCACGTTAGAAATGCTGAGATGATATATACATTTTTTTGATCGACATTGGTATTTGCTTTTGCCATTTTTGCGCCCCTTGTCACCTTCAGCTTAGAGCGACCGTTCCCCTCACTTTACCCTGGGGCCGGCGGCGGCGGCGGCGGCGGCGCGGCGGTTTAATAACTAATCCAGCACGTAAGGGAGAGAACAAAAAAGTAAAATTATTGACCTCCTTATTTCTATGGAAATAAGAACGGGCCTTTGATAACGCAATTTAAAACATTAGTATTAAATTCAAAATACAACTAATATAAGTTTTTTACACGTTGCAGTGCGGAGCCCATAGTGACGTTTGCCCGGAATATATCTAGCTCGGAAAAGGAGAGAGTAATAAACCTGAATCTCCGATAACATTTTGTGTAGGGGCGAGAATAACAAAGTTGTCAGTAATGTACTATGCTTGCTACGTGATCTGCTATAAAATACAAACTGCTCCAAAACGCTGTCATACCCAAGCTTTTGCATGGAATGTCCCCATAGCTTAGTGTGGTGCTGAAATTGGCGAACCACCTATGTTGGATCAGCAGCCATACCGCGCTACAAAACCATCTTATTACCTACTTACATAGGACGAGGACAACCCTTGCATGTGCGCTCAAGCGTCATCGGTCCTCACATGTAAAAATAGCAGTGCCAGTGAAACTGCTGAGACCATGCCCCGCACGTAGTAAAGTGCGGGAAAGATGTCACAAACAGATGGCCGAGTACGAGAGAGGAGATGACACAGACAGTTGGTCGTGTATGAGACGACATAGGGAAATGTTGAATTTCCTCATAGAATTTTTTTGCGAAGCAGGAACTTCAACCTGTACGTGTTGACAATAAGAAGCTCTAGGTAACGCGCCCGATTGAAACAACTGTAAGTTACCTAGCACAGAATGGATAAATGTGGTTCTTAGGTAATAAATAAACATGAGTAGGTAACCGTCAAAGCAGACCCGAACAATGACATTATCATCACCACAACAACAGAAGCAGCCAATGCAGTCAGGTGCTAACAAATTCTTCTCCTCGAGTATGTCAACCTATATCGATCGGAAAACCAGGTCTGACAAGTTAAAACCACCCCGATTAACTTACAAGTCGTTGTGAACGCAATGGAAGTCTCTATGTCACGTACGTCATGAAGGAGGTCAGGTCAGTGCAAGCATAAACTCCCCGAAATCACTTGTCGATTCCTTGCAGCTGGATAGCTTCACGGGTGCGCGAACTGTTCCTGTAGTAGCTTCACAAGTTGTAACGTTGCGCAGGTTGGATGGTTTTAATCAATAATTTCTTATTCTCTACAAAGTACAATTTTTATCATGGCCATCATAATCGTAGATATGGCCATCATAAGCACATAGTGATTTGCTTATATCAAACTAACCGTAGTATTAAATCATCTACAATAATATATCGTTACGCTACGTATCGCAGCAGCAGCCATATGGGATTTAAAAAGAATACTATATCCTCAATAAAAATCCGGTATTTTTGCGGTTATTGTGTAAAGTAACCATAATTGTACACCAACCTTACCGTCTGTTACTTCCGAGGCTGCAAAGCGTTTAATATGAATGTCTTTGTCATGTCATGTCATTCCTTTAATTTTTATCTGCCATTAGTAATTCCTGTCATTCGATGACTATTCCTAGAATGGCGGGAATGTCTTAAGGCAGATTTCCAGCAATAATTTATATAATCTGTTACTAAGGCGTAACATCAGTTACTTGTTTTGTATGTCGAATATTATTCACTCTTTACATACCTAATATCATATTTCTATCTTCCATACCAACCATCGTACAAGGGGGGGGGGGAGGAGGTAACGATGGTGATATGATAAGTGATAGCATTATTTGTAGGTACTTTTGTTCGACGAATCGATTGATTCCTTAGAGACGGTAAAAAAATAAATTACCCTTATGTGCGAAGCAAACAAATAATATTGTTTATAATACTCATATGTATTACACCTTATTTGTATAAAATTATAATATAGTATGTAGGCATAATATACAGGGTGTTATTGGTTATATGCTAACAACCTCTTAGGGTTTACATCTGCTAGTCCTTACAAACATTTAGACATATATTTTTTTAATTTTTAAATATTTTTTTTTGTGTTTTAATGCCTACTCCGAGCCTAGAGCGTTCACCGCGGCTTGACAGGACCGCGCCGCGCGCCGATAAAAAATATGAAATAATACATTACAGACACAAGAGACTTTTAACATTAGATGGGCCTCGTACTTATTCCGTCAAAATGTATAAAAAACTAGAAAAAAAAAATTTAAAAAAAATAAAACTTTTTTTTTTCAAGACAAAAAAGAATTTATCTCTAAATGTTTGCTAGGACTAGCAGATGTTAACGCTAAGAGGTTGTTAGCATATTACCAATAACCCTGTATATTGAAAATTGACTCGAAACTACTAAAATTACAATTATGACCTTATTTAACAATTTGAATAGTTTATTTTGTTTTTTTTATCGCATCTATAGGAAAAGTATTATTTTCTGTAATTTTCACGGATTTCAAACGAGGAAATTGACGTTACTGCTGCGTTACATTACAGCGCATTGATATGAACGATGTTTATTCGATTTCCGGACTCACCCGCAAACAACTAGTAATTTTGCCTGTTTCCCAAATACTTACGTAGAATAGAAACAGGAGGTCTACCTACTCCCAAAAACGAAGTTCGAAGCTTCGTATCGGAATGAGGTAATGAGGAACATCGAACTTATACCCTACCACCAAATAACTTCGGATGCGACATGTACGGACGGTCTTCCGTTTCGGATTCATAGACAAATATTATAGTGAAGTGATAATGAAATCTTTGAGTTGCTTCTTTATGGTAGACATGTAACAACCGGTAAATAAATAAAAAACTAAAAAGAATTTGAGAAGAATAAAGTTTCGATAATTAATGAACTTTTGATTCATGATTGATTCATGTATGTGTACGTAGAATCTACATTTATTTTCTTAGTAAACAAATTGTTCTCAGAGTGATGGTTGTGTCGTCGACTAACAAAGAACCTAATTGAAGGATGCCGAACACTATAAACTCTTATAGAATATGACAACGAGAATGCAACCATGGACTTACATTAGTAGATAAGTCCATATTATGTTCAATACACTATTCGTCAGAATGTTTTTTTTTGGGCAGACCCATAATTGGGGCTTCTTCCTTTTTGTAGTTCCTATTTCTCGCGCTGCTTTCTAGGAACAACCATGCAACGCGTACCTAAATTAAGTAAACATATTCTTGAAAACACAAGAATGATTAAATATATTGTAACGGCGACTCTTGCATGTACCCACATTCATGTTCCAACTCCATAACTTTTTACTCCACCACCAAGCGCATCACCAATATCACCATTATACGAGTAGAAAATAACTTAATTTCATTTTTATAACGTATGCTGGAAATGAGGGATAAAATTTACACTGTGTATAAAATGGTCATTTGTAGAAAATATCATATGAAAGAGAATACTCGGTGCACGTGCTCATTTATACTAGGTACATACATAGTTAAAAACTAAAATTTGTTAAAACGGAATCAAGCAAGTTTTGTAGAGGCAAAGTAGTTTCTCAGCAAAAGATAACTCTGCGAAAGACGTAAAAAGTAGGGCGTATCTATTATGAGAATATCATTAATCCGTAATCAACTTACTGTCCCTGTTTAGCAATAAGGGTGGCATATTCTTTAAGAAAAAACCCTGTATAAAAAATTAAGTATATTAAAAAAAACTTACTGTCTAAATACGAAGTACTAACATTTGGGATTAAGGTCAAAATAAATACCTAAAAGTAAGGTACCTACCAACTTTCCGTATTGATTCTTCGATAATATTGGATGTTTTTATTACGCTTTTTTACTATAAAAAACCAGTTATATCAATATTTTAAAAGTGAGCGTCTCTCGCTGAGAGACTTCTCTATTTGCACAACGCCTAGTACTTATTCATCGCGGCTGAGAGCGGATTTCAGCTCCACCACTAAACGAGATTTTTCATAGATTTCCTTCAAATCATAGCCTTAGAAATGACTGGTTGAGTTAAATTAAAAGAGAATGCTAGGGTCTGATAATATATAAAAAAGAGTACTTATTGTCCATTAAAGACTTTGCGTAAACAAGGTGCTCGGAAGTAAACAATCAGCTCAATAAATCCAGTTATTATTGATAGGAAATTTCGCGTTTTACTTTTGCATCTATATTAACTATATATTATATAATCAGATCTTTATTTATGCCTCGAGCTAGCCGCCGAGGTCTGTGTTTGATTGTGTAACCTTTGATTACCACACATCTGGGGACGTTATCTTGGCCGGGTCATACATTGTGGTAATACCACAGGGCACAGCCTAGACATATATTCAAGAAAAGTAAAAGTTATTCAAATTTTTAGATTAGTGCAAACCCTAACTTAGTGAGGTGGGGGGGACTGTGTTCAGCAGTGGACTATCCGGCTGATACAGTATGTATTTTCAAATCTATTTGGAAAAATCATATTGTAAGTAGGCATAACACTTCTTGAGATAAAATATTTTTCGAGTTTTAATTGGGTTTGAACAAATGGTATTTAAAATATTATGACGAAACTACTTTTGTATGAAAAGACCTATTAAGATACAAGACTTAGGGCCTGTTTCAGAATGTTCGAGTAAGTTCCGGTTTCACTACCCAGAACATATTTTATAAATAAAACTATCTTTGCGTTTCAGTCATCGAAGCTTGGAATGCGGTGCGTGTCAACTGTCATTTTTATCATTCAGTTATTTTATGTGTTGCATATCAACCCGAAACTTTATTAAGAGATTCTGAAACGGGTCCATTTTAGAATATCCTAAACACTTTCGGGTTGCTAATTGCTATGCAATGCAACACATAAAATAACAGAATGGTAGAAATAACAGTTAAAATGCAGCGCGTTTCAAGGTTTAACCGATGGATAGGCTAAATCGATGACTGTGAAACGCAAAGATAGTCTTTATTTAATAAATAATTTCGGGGTAGTATAACCGGCACGTTCTGTAAAAGACCCTAATAATTGTATATTAGTTATATCACATAAAAGTTACCACCCGAGGCGATGTCGATAGAATTTGCGGCGTCGGCTTTTACACAAAGAGCGTTTTACACGTGGTAATACCAAATTATGATTGGGCCAGTGAGAAACCAATATAAAATAATATTAATAATGACATGGTAAATATGCAGTTCATAGACAAACTTCGTAATATAGCCTAAGATTTTTTTACCTGTAGATGAGTTGTATGCCCTCCATATTTACAAGACGAATGCAGGGTAATTACCTGAGTCACTACCTGTCTTGCACTTCCGAGCGTCCGGTGAATACATCGCCGCTAATCGTGTTTTTTAGGAATAATCTGTGGACAATATGCCTTCCTTGTGAGTTGTGTCTTTAGACTGCACCAATTATACAGGCACTGTGTAAGATAAGAAAACTGTTTCATTTCACGCGTAATTATTGCTTTTATTGTTGAAATAGGAAATATCGTCATTTTGTTTTATCTTAGGAACTAATCTCAATGAAATGTATGAGCGAGATATGTGTATAGTTTGGCGTGAGAGAGTGAAAGATATCGCAGCATAATGGTGATAGGAAGGTCTCGTGGCGGTTCGGTGGTAACACGAATTCCTTATTTATATCTTTCTAACAACAGATATGATATGACGCATAATATTTGAACGTTCTTTCCTTGTCATTATAAACTGCATATACCTACATGTGTGTAGGTATGTAAATAGGAAAATCTAGTAAGCTTTTAGAGCAGTGTTGTTCGGATATAACTACTCTAGTATTTCAACTCTCTGAATATAGCTAAGGCTATAGCTATTTATTCAGCAGATATCATATAGGTTTGATGAAAATCAATGATGGCCGAGCGGTAAATAGCTATGGACTGCCGAATGCCGTGCCGCAGGCCATGATTCGACCCCCATCGCCGGCTTGAGCTACACCGCATGGTGGAAGGGCATTTTGCAAATGGTCGCATGGCTAGCTATCACCTTCAAGTAGAACATCTGTCGCCAAGAACCTAATAGTGTTCCGGCAGCAGTTCTTGAGAGTCAGTAAAATTACAGGCACAATATCTCATTGTGAAGGGCGCAGTGCAATTCGTCTTAATTAAATGCATCTGTTATAGCCAGATGCAAGTCCATGTAATATAATCTGGGACTCGCGCTTGTTCCTTCATAATTACATAAAAAAGGTATATACAATATACACATAAGTACATGTTTTACATTTTAACTTTCCGTGCCTGCTATACGTACCCACTTAAGTAGACTACTGGTGAGTAGTATTCCAAAAACTAAAGATACCCATATTTACTACCAAAATAATAATTAATAAAAAAGGCTTCCGATTATTAAAGGCTGCCGAGTTCCGACTTCCTACACAGATATCCGAGATTCCGAGGTTCCGAACTTATTTACCAACCTTTTAAACTTTTAATAGATATAACTATCAACATGCCTGGCAGACAGAGATCTCCGGAAAACTTTCCGTGAATCAATTACCTACGCTACGTGCATAGGGGAGACCAGGGATGTTTGACTACCTTTTTTTACTAAATAGCACATATAATATTTGGAGTTTTTGTTTATATCAGCATCAGAATCATTTATTGACCTATAATAACTAAGAATGATATTCTAGGCAAGTCGGTATACAATGTAATTTTTTTATATAATTATTTAAATATCTTAAGTCTACAATAAATAATGCTTTGGTTACCTATTATTTTAGTTAAAATGAAATAAGCTAATAATTACTATATACAAGCAATCATTCATCGAAATATTACCAAGCATTGTAATTATTTGTGAAATTAATATGAAACAACTCACTTCATTTATAAAACTATAATAAAATTTAAATTGTTCCGACAAGTTGGCAATTAAATAATAAAATATGTGAAAAATATATAAAAATCAAAAACAAAATCGCTCATCAATCAAGCAAAATAAAGAAAAAGGTTTGTGGTCACATTTGAAAGCAATATTTATTGAATTTTTGGTATATCAAAATGAAGATTCTGTTAATTGCATATTCAAAAATTTATTAATATAATAGGGTTTGTTATAAACTGATATAATTTAAATTTATAATACTTTTATGCAATTTATTATACATTAAAATTTTTAAATAATTGATTGTTTTTAAATTTTTAATAATATTGCTTTAGAATATAATAAAAATCCCGTAATTATTGACAGAAATACTATTTTAATCAATTTATAAATAATTTCATAGAAATATGTAATATTATGTTATGAATTGAGTAGAAAGGATATAATATATTTTAAAGAACACTTACGGCATAAGAATGCCCGGTTCGTATACTTTGTTCGTGATTGTTTCATTTATGATCGGTTTTTTTTTCGACCAGGCCTATTTCGAAAGTGTTTCTATTATAGCGCATTTGTTATCATGTCATGAGTAAAATCACGAGACAAATCATCAGCCCCTCGCAAATAATTAATTATTTTATAATATAATTGAGCCCTCTATTAAAAATAACATAAGTATACTGAATAAGGTCACAGGATAAAAAGGATAAGGTAGGTACAGAATTTTTTTAGAACGTCTTGAACAACATCAGTAGATATTTATATTTTTTACTTTTCTAATCATATTAAATAAATTTACAGGATTATATTGCAAAACTTAATACTTATTTGATAAAAATTAAAAGATATCTTAAAGTTACAATCATTCTTAATCACACGAAAACACAATCTATCATAACTACATAAATTTATTTAATATACTCTTGACTATTATTACCTTACCTTACAATTTACAAAACACTTTGTAAACGAACTCACACACGTCAACTAAGTTATATAGTTCTAGTTTCATAATAGTTTCGATGGTTATAGTTGTTTAAAGTACGATAATGGAAAAAAGGTATGTAGGTACCTTTTTTATTATGCTGTAAATGTATGGACAATATTTTAGGTAAGTATATAGAACCTCACCACCTAAGAATTGTCTCATTCGGTTGCCAATGTTTAGATTACCAAATGATAACCGTAGGTACCTCTGCTATCTATCTCAATAATTAAGCCAGCTAGGATTGTGATAGGGGCGAGGGTTTTTATTCTGTTTTAGCTGTGGTTGGGCTCTGAATCAGGCATACCTTTTTTATTATTTTGCAAACTCATACCATAACCTAATTTTCAGGTCTCTTACGGTGTTCATCTAAAATAGAAGCTTTCTTTAAATAAATGCCTAAATCTTCCACTCTCACATTAGCTAAATTTTGTATATTTTTATGTATGTATGTACTGTATATTATGTGTTTCAAATTCTCTTAACTTACTCTCGTCAAGTTTGGATTAGTAATTTTGATGTATTGTTTTATAAAGAATATTTTACGGTTTTGACATCGTCCTAATCCTTTTACGTCAAAAAAAACTGCATTACTAGGTTATTCTAAGACATATTTACATGTGTTAACCTGTTCAGTAGATTTTATAGTTTCTCGTTGCTTAAACTGCCGTACATACAATTTGTAATTATAATAAAAGAATAGCTTACAGAAGTGTCGGGTTACTATGATCGTTAGCTTGAAATCTACCGCCGATATGAAATATGATAAATATGTACATATCAAACTCCCCTTTTATAAGAAAAATGGTTCACCTGTAATCGGTGTATAGGTATGATTTTTTCATTTAACGTGCACGCATCGTTCAAAAAATTTACTATGAATATCGAAATATTACTTACGTGATTAACAAATGAAAAACTTTTTACTACTCGAAAACGACGCGCCTATGCCATTTGGTTCTTCGGATGAATGAGCGGGGCGCGGATTGTAATAATCCGCTGTGTTCGAATGACGCAACGCTCTTACTGCTGACCATTTTTTGGCAGTTAGTCTACCTACCCCTATAGTGAACCATCTCAGGTTTCCCCTAAAACACGGACGGAGTTTGTTTGACTAAGTAGAAAGCTCTACCACAGATTACATTGCACTTATGGAGCCTCAGCAGGCGAGCCGGTTCAATTATTTTGCTCTTTATCCACTTTAAGGCCGTATTCCGTTTTGCGTTCACTATGCATACCTTTGTTCTTAAAGGACGTAAATATTTGGAAATGTTAGAGATACTGACATTACAGACGCACATATTTATACATACATATATAATATCACGCCTCTTTCCCGTAGGGTAGGCAGAGACGACTTGCTCGATACGACGATAAAAGGAATACCTTATAAATAAAAAAGTTATCATAACAAAGGTGAGTATTACATGAACAAACAATCAACGGCAAATAAAAATCCGTTTTTAACAAAAAAATTGCTTCACGTATCAAGAGTATCATAAAGACGTTACACTAGCAAACAATATTCGGCAAAGTTAAGTAACGTTCGCTTCGGTCGTCATGACTTGGATGGGTGACCGCTGGTGACATTACTACTGAGCGCTTCCGTGCTTCGGAGAGCACGTTAAGCCGTCGGTCCAGGTTGTTGTCTTAGGATGGCAGTCATTATAGCATAGTGGTACGGTATTTTGCGAATGCCCGCCTGCCTAGCCACCACCTTCAAGTAGAAAATCTGTCCGGCAGCTGTCCTTGAGACCCTGTTATTCTAGTTTAGCCTGAACAACATCTTCGACCACATCATCACTTACCATCAGGTGAGATAGTGGTCAAAGGCTAACCTATGAGGCATAAAAAAAAAAAATTATGTACTTAAATATCTATAATAATCACAGATGAGTACTAATACTCTTGATCAGCCTTCAATCATCATTATGGATTCCAAAAATATTAAATCCAACTCGTCGTCGTTCGTCCAACGAAAACTAAACGCTTATAAATAAAATCAACTGTTTTTTTCAACAATCAGCGGTAATAATAGCCTTATAAATAAAAAAGTTTGAACGGTGAAAAAACGCTAAGCGCGAATTGAAATTCCCGAAGCGTTTACCTAGATTGCATGAAGAGGCTTTTATGGTAATGGACCGAAGAGCGTAGAATAGGTAAGGTATTTATGTTTATTATTAAAGTCTGATCAATACACGAATCTGTGATGAAATAAAATTAAGTATAGTTTAAGGTATAGTTATTGTGACGTTGATATTTTTGCTAAAAAACTTCTAAAGTAATTTAGAAATGCAATGACATCATCTGTGTCCTTAGCTACAGTTTTAGTCAACACTATAGGAGATAGGATATGTATACACAAAAAAATAATTTACTTTTACTTCAGCACATAAGATTTATAGGGCCTCTGCGAGAAGAACGGGCAAGAAACTTGGGGCCATTCTTTTAAAACGTCATTTAACAATGTGTTACAAAAATATACTATAGCTATACCATAACTATGTACGTACCTTATTCAAAATAACCACATATATACATTACCACACATGTATATATCTTATCACTTCCTACTTATTCGCTACTTCACCATTTATCGTCCGTTCAAATCGACGACGTGCCGAAGCAAGACTGAATTCATTTCCCTTTTACAAAGCGGAATAGTCCCCCCTCTACTGTCTACTAGCAAGTCAATTGACTGTTTTTATATAACGTCAATTGAAGAACTTTTATAAAGATTACTTATAAATATATATATTACACACTTAATTATTTTATGTTATAATTATTTTTAAGTATTTTAAGTGTAACAATGCATTATTATACATTATAATATAAACCTTAAATAAATAATTGTAATCAATACAATGTCACAATAACTTTCTGAGTGTATTATGATAACACATAACAGGATGTATATTGTTCATTTCGGAAGAGCTACCTACACCCATTTAAACGAACGTAGGTACGCATTGTGAACGCGAATCGGAATATGCCCTTGGCAACTTCCTACCCTGCAACCACTTGTTGTGTTGTCTGAATAATATGTACACGGAATGTGTTTGCTCACTAACATGTTGCACAGTGGTGTCTTGTCTGTAACTAACGTTCTCGCAGCTAGTCCCCCGCCCTGCCTTCATAGGTACTTTATAGAACCAGTAGCCAAAGTGGAACTTACATGACATCCAGTGCTAGAGTCAGATAAGGCGGGCGTTTCAACTCAATTTTGTTTCGAGAGAGGTTCATACTTTACATATTCTTCATAAACTCAAATAAATTACCAAGAACCCTGTTCAAATTTCGAATGGTAAGTAGTAAAATATTTCTCGCTTAATATTCCGTCTCTAAAGATATAAATTATACTAATTATTTGTCATATTCATTATCAGATTATGTATATATTTATGCACACGTACGTATACATATACATATACATATACATATACATATACATATACATATACATATACATATACATATACATATACATATACATATACATATACATATACATATACATATACATATACATATACATATACATATACATATACATATACATATACATATACATATACATATACATATACATATACATATACATATACATATACATATACATATACATATACATATACATATACATATACATATACATATATTATGTTATATATTATAGGTAACTAATACGATTAACAGTAGTTAGGGCCTCTTTCACGACCAGTCGCGAGTAGGCTAATTGCAGGTTTAAGTCACAAGTATACCGTCCATATGAAGTTCACAATGGCTGAGTAGTACTAACCCACATTAAATGTGACCACTAAATTACTTCTTGGTTTATCTTTCTATCATTTTTAGAGGCTTAAAAACGAGGTTGGTATTACAAACTCCATATTAGGTAAAAAAATCATGATTATAATTATCTTCGACGTATGAATGAGTGACGTTGTTGACAGATGATGAACGAATATTTGAATTGACCTACTTCGAAGATCCTTCAAGTACTTACCTAACCATCGAGTTGTTAATCCAGAAGTCTGGTTTCTATTGTGAAACTGGAAATTAGTGTTATAAATTTATATGTTAAGTTTCCAACCAAAGCATGTCTTGAAGTTATTGCTTTTTAGCAATAAGACCGCCAATTGTACAAATTACTTTAGTTTATGTTATTGTTAAAATGCTTATGTTATTTTGGTTTACAATAAAGAGTTATCTATCTAAGAAGGTACCGTACTTACCTCCATCCTCCTTGAATGGAGTCGTTGCTTCCCTCTTTGAGTTGAGTAGTACTTGCGCTTTGAAGATTCGGGACGTTAACTCTGCAACAACAGCAAGTAATACATTAAGTTATTGAAAGTTCCTTCCTGTTCCATACTGTGTTTGTACGGTCGCGGTCTGAAAATGTTTACCAGTTTTGAAATTAGATTCTATGTCACACTTTTCGCTCTAAAGTCTAAGATGCCATATCAAGTTACTTATTACCTTTCAAAAGTTATTATGCAAAATGACGCATAACAAAGACAATAATTATTAATCACCTTTTGAAGATGAAACTCATTTCTTTATTTGTTGAAATGACATTTATCAGAAATTATTGTTTGAACGTCGTCGCGTCGTTTGGACAAGAGAAAATTTTACAAAAGATTTTTTCATAACGAAATAAAATGGCAAGTTTAACCTTGGAGCAAAGGGCTGAAATAATATTTCTCTTTGAAGATGGACATAGCATAAGTGCTATATCACGAGAACTCAACATTTCGCGATTAATATTGCATGGTGGTCGGAGAACGGAAACTTTTGTTTGAGAGTGAGACTCGGCCTGTTTTTTCAAAGAAGGTTTTCGTATGCGTATGCCCTGCAGGACCCTTTATCGCAGCAGTTTCAGACTCTGTGTGATGATGGGTGTGTATTAGTACCTTACGAATTTAATACGTTTATTTCTAGTACCTATTAGGTTATAGAATAAAATGCAAAAAATCAATCGTGCTCTCCAGCGGGACCCTAAGTTAATATGAATCCTTCAGTTCAGATACCTACTTATATTATCAAATAGAACTGTATTAGTACCTACCAAAACAGTCATTATTAAAAAAAAAACTTAATAGTATTCTTAGTTTTTTTAGGTACAAAACTACCTGTGAGCCAGCGGGACCCTCGGCTATATTGTCATTTACGGACAACATGTTATGTTTACAATTAGCATTATATTAGTACCTTCTAAATATATACATATGGTCACTTACAGTCACACACGTTATTTACTCAGTCAACATGTGCTATCAATGGTTTACTCTCAAAAATATTTATATTTTGGACAGTCGGTGACATAAATGAGTTGTTCTAAAGTCTTTCCAAGTACCACGTTTACACATTATCCAAAGTCATATCTTTTGATTTTAATGGCCTGGCACCTGTAACATTATTGAAAATACCCCAAAGTTTATTTGTCAAGCGGCAAACATACAGATTAATTTCTGTAATCGAATATTGCCCAAATAGCTCATCTATAGGACATTATCGAGCCCACTGCTTCAGAAATAATAATCAATTTGAATGCTACGATGACATTTCCAATGAAACAAACAGTAGTAATACTGATAAAAATTTGAGATACATTGTGTTCTCCACAGTGCATTAGAATAAGTTCCTTTTGATTAGAAATATGACATATACGTAATTATGTAGTTTTTCTTGCTATAAATAAGCCTTATGACTTACAAACATTTATCAGTAAGCCCTAGATATGGCGTTTGATATAAAATATGTATAACCACTTCTATCCTCTTACTGCTTTCTGGCAGCATGGTAGTTGCAATTACATTTAATAAAAACTCAAAAAAGAAATGTTTAATTATCTCTTGTGGATTTCTGCTATCCGGGTACCTGGAAAGACTTTAGAACAACTCATTTATGTCACCGACTGTCCAAAATATAAATATTTTTGAGAGTAAACCATTGATAGCACATGTTGACTGAGTAAATAACGTGTGTGACTGTAAGTGACCATATGTATATATTTAGAAGGTACTAATATAATGCTAACTGTAAACATAACATGTTGTCCGTAAATGACAATATAGCCGAGGGTCCCGCTGGCTCACAGGTAGTTTTGTACCTAAAAAAACTAAGAATACTATTAAGTTTTTTTTTAATAATGACTGTTTTGGTAGGTACTAATACAGTTCTATTTGAGAATATAGGTATCTGAACTGAAGGATTCATATTAACTTAGGGTCCCGCTGGAGAGCACGATTGATTTTTTGCATTTTATTCTATAACCTAATAGGTACTAGAAATAAACGTATTAAATTCGTAAGGTACTAATACACACCCATCATCACACAGAGTCTGAAACTGCTGCGATAAAGGGTCCTGCAGGGCATACGCATATAAGGTTTTCTATACCTATATCAAACCTTGATAGTAGTCAGTCCATCTATAGAGCGATTGATTGTCATGTCATTAGAAAAAACATAATATATGAAATAGACTTTTTAAACATAATTTAGAACTTGTGACCTAAATGTGTGCATGCAATTGTAATCCTTATGGTGGTAAACATTTTCTGACCGCGACTGTACAAGCACCAGTAAGTAAATGTCCGGTGAAGTTGTGCAGCCGCCAGCGGCAAATAACATCAACATCTCAACATCTTGTTATATAAAAAATAACAAGTAAAGATAGTAGTTACCTACACAAGCATGGATATCCGAGACGGAAATTGCTGAATATAATGTTTTATTCCTTTAGGTTGATACTGAGCCTAAGTCACTAGAGGTCATTTTACAATACATAATAGTTGAATCGCTTGTAGCAAAGTTAGCTTAGCCGTCCTTACCCGATCAGCTAAGTTAAGTGACGTCCGCCGTGGTCATAACTTGGATGGGTGACCGCTAGCGACATAACTGCTGAGCGCTTCCGTGCTTCGAAGGGTACGTTAAGCCGTTGGTCCCGGTTGTTGTCTCAGGATGGCAGTCGTTACAGCATATTAAAAGGGCATTTTGCGAATGCCCGCCTGGCGAGCTACCACCCTCGAGTTGAAAATCTGTCGCCAAGCACCTAACGGTGTGTTCCGAGAGCTGTCCTCGAGAGCCAGTAATTCTAGGTTAGCCTGAAGTACATCTTCAACCACATCAACGCTTACCATCAAGTAAGATAGTGGTCAAAGGCTAACTTATAAGAAATTTAAAAAAATTGGCACCATAAAGTTTCAAGACCATGTATTTAGTATTAATACACCAAACAATTATCTTGCTAATAACGAGAGTTCAGGAGAGTCTTAGGAGCAAAATACCTGTAAGATTGCCATCGGGTATGCCTTTAAAATCCTGACACAAAGCCTGATTTTATAGTAAAGTCCTGACATTTTGTTAAAGCGGCAACATAAATAGTAACAAGATAGCGCAAAGGCAATCCACTATAACAGCACTTCTTGTCTACTCCTGAAGTATCAATCGCAACACAGAATTATTTTGATAATGAACTCAACGAAGTAGTTGTATGTATTTATCGGTCAATCTCTCATGTCAATTTTTTAAATAAATCAATAGTACCTACATCTCTGTATTAGATGTTGCCAGAATATTACAATCTGTATGTAGAAATTAGTGTGCACGAGCAAAAGCAAACTTCTATCAAACTGAGAGAACTCGCAAAGTGCACTTCGGAGGATCAGAATATGTGAGCAAAACATGTAAGTACCTGCCAAACTTATACAATACTTGGACAGGTGTTTTATTTTATATATGAAAAAAAAATATTTCATGTTATAACGATGTGAACGTAAAATTAAAATTAAACACGATTAAACACGATAAACAAGTTTTAGTATCTAATGTATTTTGCTTCTTGTGTTTATTATTATTCTTTGGAAATTTACCCAGTTCATTGTTCCAAATAACACTAAATGAAACTTTATTTCCAAATAATTAAATCCAAATATCCTGACACTTTCCAAATCCAGCCGGAATAATCCTGAAAAACTTTGAATGTCTGAAAATAATTTGTTAAAAACCCATCTACAGTTTTGGATCCGTAAGAGGTAACAGGTTGAAATTTCAACGAAAATGTGAAATTATTTCGAATAGAATAAGAAGCTGGAAGGGACTTGAACCCTGAGACTTGGTTGTGGTTTTAGTCAGTTCCGGTGGAAGTTATCTTTTTCTATCCGACATAATATCTAGGCATGTTTACGCTTAGCATGCGTCAATGCTCTTTATTTTTACAGCACAGAATAATATAAATGTCTAAAGTGGTAGCACATACAAGCGCCATACTTGATTTTTTAGAAAGCAATAATTACGCGTGAAGTGAAACAGTTTTCTTTTCTTTCACAGTGCTTGTATAATTGGTGCAGAGTCTAAAGACACAAGGAAGGCATATAGTCCACAGATTATTCCTAAAAAAACACGATTAGCGGCGATGTGTCCGGACGCTCGGAAGTGCAAGACTGGTAGTGACTCTGGTAATTACCCTTAATTCGGCTAGTAAATATGGAGGGCACACAACTCATCTACAGGTAAAAAAATCTTAGATTATAATCATCATCATTATTAAAGAATCTGGTTTACCATACACCCCCCCGCTTTAGCGATATATTCCGTTCAAATAGTTCTTTCATTTTATGCGGGGGAAAATGTGCACACTAATGCAGTTCCTTTTCACTGTCTAATAAAACAATAAACCTACAAACACACACATTGAACGCAGCGCTCTCTTTAGTTACTTATACAAGCTTACACTAACAGATCGATCAATTAAAGCGGCTCGCTTGAAAATACACACGCACATTTTCACGTACACTGGTGACTTCCACTATCGATAAAATGTTATCGACATAATAGAGTAATTATAAACATTTAAGATGTTATTAATAATAAACGGATTCATGAACCATATAAGAGGTCAAAGTCAAAGTCAATATCATTTACACAATTTAGGCGTCTATGGCGCTCTTATGTATGTTTTAAATTACAAGTTTTATTGAAATATTCTACTTTGCGCTGCGAGAAGACCGGGCAAGTAGTTCGGGGACATTCTTTTAAACGTCTTTTGATATTGTCAAAATGTTTTTCATTTGAAATTTCCTTCTGTGAGCATTGTAATATGTTTCGAAACTTTATCTTTGTTCCTAGTATGTATTGTGTAATATATTTTCATATATACACTCGAGAGCAATGAATCCGGGTCACTTAAAGAATCCTAAAAATCTCGGAAACTAAAAATGCTAGGTTAATGCAATAAAGTGTATTTAATAGACAATGTAATACTCCTTAAATGAAGGTATTAAAACTTCTTAGTTATTGTAAAGTTATATCATAAAAAAATCAAATTTGAAAAAGGGCCACTTTCGAAGATGGAACTACGAAATTACAGCATTTGGTTTTGCTTTTGTTTGTAATCTGTCATTTATGTGGGTACATAAACCATGTTGATAGTGCTCTATATTCATTATTCAAGCTGAAATTATGTCGCTTACGCCTGAAGAATGCACCAGAATACTTACAATGCTGGAAACCGGCCGGAGTCAGCGCGATACAGCCAGGACTGTCGGTGTGTCGCTGTCAACAGTACAAAGAGTTCTCCGACGTTACGAAGAAACTGGTTCTAACCTACGCAGACCAGGAACGGGCAGAACCAGGTGTACCACAGCACGAGAAGACCGATACTTGGTGAACACCATGCTTCGAAATCGCTTTCTCACAGGAACTGAACTCACCAATCAGTTTCGACGCCTCGGAGGAAGTAACCCAAGTGCATGGACAGTAAGACGTCGGCTTGCTGAATCTAACTTAAAACCCCTTAGACCTGCAAACGGCCCTAAACTGGAGCGTGGGCATCGTATTTCGAGACTAAGATATGCCCAGAGCCACGTAAATTGGACTATTGAAGATTGGTCAAAAGTTATGTTCTCCGACGAATCAAAATTTATGCTCTACAAGCACGATGGAAGACACAGAGTGTATCGAAGACCAGGGGAAAGATTCAAGCAAGCATGCATCGAAGAAAAAGTAGCCTACGGTGGTGGGTCTGTACTTGTGTGGGCCGGAATTTCTTCTGAAAGTCGCACAGAGCTGGTGATCATAGAAAACGGCTCTTTAACTAGCGTAAGATATGTGGAAGAAATCCTCAATGATCACGTTGGTCCATTTATGGTCAATTTAGGTGAGGATGCTATATTTATGCATGACAATGCCCGACCTCATACAGGTAGGATTGTGAATGACTACCTTCAAGAGATGAACATTACTCGTATGGAGTGGCCAGCGCGCAGCCCGGATATCAACCCGATCGAGCATGCTTGGGACGAGCTAGGCAGATGCGTAAAACAACGAAACCCTCCCCCAATCACGCTTCGTGAGCTCAAAATTGCTCTCACAGAGGAATGGGAGAATATTCCCCAAAATCGTATAAGGAACTTGGTGTACAGCATGCCAAACCGCGTAAACGCAGTAATGGAAGCACGAGGAGGCAATACGAAGTATTAAAATTCAAGAAAATCGTAATAAAGTTCAAAAATTTCATGTTTCCTATTTTTGTTTTAAGGAGAGATCAGCAGTTTTTTTCTTTATGTAATTTTGTGTTAATAAAATGTATGGTGACTCATATTTTTTTTACTTTCATTTAAGGAGTATTACATTGTCTATTAAATACAATTTATTGCATTAACCTATCATTTTTAGTTTCCGAGATTTTTAACATTCCTTAAGTGACCCGGATTCATTGCTCTCGAGTGTATATAGACTTGGTAAAGTTAAAATATCAATTTCTTTCAAAAGATCTCTCCGAAATTCCCTAGATTCACGGTTTTGTAAGAAAAAGATTGTGTCTATCTCAGCAGCAGCTCCCAACAGCAATCAGCAATACACTATACGATGTAATACTGTGGAAGTACGCGAAATAAACTAGCCTAGCAGTAGTTAACTGTCTTATCTTACAAACTGCATATGCAGCAGAACTAAGTCTTCCCGATAGATCATATATATGTGGATGCAACTGTAAAGTTGAATCCATCTTGATTCCCAGGAAGACTGTCAGATTGTCAATAACGTCGGTCGGGCCGAAGGCAGAGCAGATGGTGCAGGGGCCCGAAAGGCGAATGCAATGCGAAGCCGCAGAACGAACCGTGTAACTTAGTACAAGACGTACAAGTTTACAAGTAATAACTTGCGAGGCCGAAGGCTGAACTCCAAGTTACGAGTATTTTCCACATCTCTCCGACTGGTCTCCATGAAAGCTACCTGCAATAACCGAACCACTAACGAGAGGGGTTCCTTAAGGTGAATTGAGTCTCAAAATGGCAAATATTGAATACTTTTTTCTTATAAAGAGTGTACACCTATTAGATACATGTTTAAAATGTATAATAATCTAGGGGATAAGATATATACTATGCCTGATCCAAATCTATTTAGTTCATATGATAAAAATAATAATAATGTAGCTCTAAACTTTCGCTTAGACAAGTTTTGTGTCTATACTCGTACTATGGTAAATCGTATCTATACAATTTTATTTGTAATTATTATGTAGCAATTATATGGTAAAGTACCTGTAAGATATTTATTCAAATGATTTTTTATGTAACTGATTTTATATGAATTTATATAAAAAATATCATTCACACTACTTATTCAAACATATCGTAGTTTCATTTCCCTCACTGACAAGCGAAACTCTTTCCGTCATACGTCCTCAGTCTTTTTTTATTTTTTTTTATGCCTGATAGGTTAGCCTTTGACCACTATCTCACCTGATGGTAAGTGATGATGTGGTCGAGGATGTTGTTCAGACTAACCTAGAGTTACTGGCTTTCAAGGACAGCTGCCGGAACACACCGTTAGGTGCTTGGCGACAGATTTTCAACTTGAAAACCATAAATAAGACATCAACCGCCACTTTGACACCTGTAAAATCAAAAACAGCCCTATCTTTTTCTAAACAATCAAAATTGCTGTGTTTTCTTTTACGAACTAAGCAAAACAAGGGGTAATTTTAATATGGCAATTTAATGATAAGACGCGGGTTAACAGAAAACAAATTTGCCATGTAGTTGCCGGCGTACGAGTTCAACATTGCTGAAAAACCGGAAATCAGCCTTTTTGCACATTTCGCCCGTAGTTCTTGAAAATATTTTCCTTAGGAGTGTTTTTTTGTATGTAATTATACTTTTTCCCTGAACCTATTAATTTAAAGACTTTTTGAGCCAATTCTCAAGATACCACATTGTACTTATTTAAATAAAAGCAAAAAATAATTCAAAACTTCCTAAGCTTGGGTTCTCTTCAGTACGGTACTTACAGTTGACTGCGTTTTTATAAAATACTAGCTGCGCCCCACGGTTACGCCCTAGTGGTGATGGATGATGATGACGATAAAATATATTATATGTGTTAATCTAGCGCCTTATCTACATCAGTACCATACATTTTTTATAAGATTTACATATATATGGCTTACGCAAATATGATCATGTCTTCGATATTCTTAATAAGCTCAAGTGGCTCCCTATTTGTCGTCGCCGGTATGCTCATATATTATCTCTCCTTTAAAGTATTCTGTTCAATCCTTTATCCCCGTGCTACCTCAAGGAACAATTTAAATTTCTTCATTCTACCCATTCTGTCCTTACTGTCATTAGAAAACTTAACGCTATACAGCAGTTATTTATGTATACAATTATTAAGACCATAAGAAAGCCCTTCCAATATTTTGAACATACTTATCTATTGTTGATGGATTGTCTGAAAGAGATCGCGATTAGACCACTCATTGATACACTCAATTTTAATTTATGTTTTAGTAATAAGTTTATTGTTGTTATTATAGTGTTTTCAATAAAGAGTTAAAATTTCATCAAAATCGGTCCAGTCGTTTGAGGGTGATGAAGTAATGAACACACAAACACTCAAAAACGTTTACCTTTATAATATTAGTTTGAAAAGGATTAATTTGTTACTACCGAATATACATAAGAAATTAATTATAATTTTTATAGTATTTATATGAAAAATAGAGAACTCTATTTTGGCGATAATAATGGCTTACACATAAAATATAGATATATATGCTGTAGCGAGCTTTTTTGTAGGTAAATTTAAGATAAACATTTTCGTTATACATTATGCGCACAATGTGCGAGCGACACAGCGCACGCCAGATTAGGTCGCATATGGCTGATTTTTTTCTTACTTACTTGATACTTATCGTTATATTTTCGACAATTCACACAATATCTTTATAAATTATAGTCTAACACATAGGGGTGAATCCACGCACTTTAATATTTCCTAATTTTTTTAAAATAGTGTAGAGCTCAAATATATGCAGGGTATTTGATCAAACCACATTAAATATACCATATTCAATTATGGGCATGGATTTATATAGATTATTGTAGGTTTTATTTGTAGTTAAAGTTAAACGACACAGATGGGGATGATTAACGTACACAGGTAATGACAATAGGAGTGAAGGGAATGACAACAATAGCAAGGAATGAATTTTTGTTTAATAAAATCACTAATTTAAAGTCTCACAAACTTTATTGTTAAAATTTAAACAATAACAACAAATTCTGTTGTTCAAATTATATTATTTACTCGTATATTAATATTATACATGTATACCTTTTTTATTTTTTTCATTCTTTTTATATTATTATCATTAAAAGAATAACGATGTAGTCCTAATAATCCTTTGGTCTTCATTAGTTTTTCTTTAGAATAATTATGTTTGCTGCTTGCTTCCCTTTAAACGTTATAATTCGCGACGTTGAGGGTATTGGAGTGTTGGTAATATTAGAGAGAACTCGTTCAGGTCTTGTAGAGGCAAGAGTAACAACACCAGCCTCATCGTCTAATCGATGTTGCGCTTCTCTTAAATCATCTGATATGGGGATTTTTTGGAAACCTAAGTGTTTTCCATGTACACACACATTCCCTACATCACATTTAAAACAACTTGTCTTCCTAAACGTTAAATGGTTTGAATATCTCTCCCACATCACTTGATGCACAGAAAGGGTGCCACTAAAAGGTTTCAAATTACTCTTTAACTGCCTTTCTCTATCTTTGATATTTTCTTCAGTTACCTGTAAAATTTTAATATTTTCGACGTGTTCCTGAATACATGTCAAAAACTGCTCAAATGTCCCGACATCGTGTCCGCACTTGACAAGAGAATCAGCGGTGCGCTTTATTACTGCACCTACGCCATCAGGGGCACCCTTTCCGTGCCCTGTCTCAGTATAATTCCATGTGATTTTTTTTACATTAGGGAAATCTTTCCACAATTGAGTTATCATAAAAAAAAATATTTATTCCGGTATTGTGAGGTAGGCGAATCCGATTGAAAATGAATGATTTCTATGAAAGGGTTGTCTTTCACAGCCACATCTATAAGAGGGATCAAATGAGCCCAGACTGCAGAGGCGTCGTGCCTTACACATGGACTGACGGAACATACGCAGGTTTTTCCCACTGTACTCTGATGGAAGTCGAATGTGTATACTACAGCAGTATGAAGAGAAACTTCTTTTCGGCTTCCACCAAAGTGAAACGATTGGACTTCAGTTCCGAATTTAAGCCCATAATTTTCGGAGAAATCAATATGTATAACCGCTTCTATTACGGTCAAGGATTCTTTTAGGTTCTTCATATTGATATATTGGGTTTGTATTTTATAGCTGTGCTCGATAAAATTCGAAAGCTGCTCATTGAGGTTCTCAAGTACTTCTAGAGGAGACCCAAGAAATTCTTTCTTTGCCGTTGTTGTGCGCACATTTGAACCTTTTTTTGAGTGTACAGTTTCTCTGCAGCGAACCCATTGATGGTAGACCAATATTCGATCGTTTGAGAACTCATTACAGGGTATAACTACTTTGTCTTTGCATGACTGACATATTCGCGACAAACATTCGTCATTTCGTTGGGAACAACATACTTTTGCGAGTAGTTCCTGAGAGTTTTTTGGCTGAATAATAGAAGCCTTGTTAAGAGTATCAACAAGCAAATCAATATTGCAATGTATTATACACATACAGGTATCTCTATTCTTTTGTTTCGGTAGAAGCACCCAGAATGGTCGGTGCTTGCAAAAAAATCCATAGCTGACCTTTACTGTATGTGTAACTAGAAACTTATGGTACAAGATTTTTATCGGGGCGTTTAAATAACGTTTTTGCTTTTGAATTTTTTGTCTCGTAATATATTCCTTTTTTCCTGCGCCAAGAGTGCTGTTAATATCATCAATATAAAAATTTCTTACTAGTCTTACCAAAGCACTATTAGTTCTTCTATCTTCTTTATGTTTCTGTATTAGTGGTTCTATTCTTGGTTTCTCCGTGGTTTTTTTAGGTATGTTCATCTTCTTCTTCCTCATTAGTATTTTTATTTTCTGTTCTAAGACAGCATTTCTCTTTTTCAGTTGAATTATGATATTTTGAAGTTTCTTGCGTTTCTTCTGCTCTATATACCGAATTTTTCTTATTATGATAGCTCTTGACTCCGGTCTCTGCAGAGGATCTGATATCTGATGTCGATCATCTGCTCTATTAACATCATCTCTAGCTTCAATAAAAACTGGTTGTGGTAATGAAGATTTAGCTTTAGCCTCTTCCTTTTTTTTCATACGATATTTTTTTGAAGCTTCTCGCCATTTTTTCTTTGAGTTCTCATATCACGTGGGGATTTTTCATTAATTCCGACCACTTGTTTTTTCTCCTTTTTTCTGATATATTTTTCTCTTTCTTTCTCTCTTCGCCTTTCATACAGTTCAGGATCAGCTTTGATATCAGCATATTTACGTCGTTTATACAATCTCTGAGCTTCCTTCGAAGCTCGAGGGTCAATTTTTCGTTTATTCATTGTAAGTAACTGAAACAAATATTACTTTATGCGAAAAAAAATCCTCTGCAATAATTTTACTTCTAGTTTTACTAGTTTTTACTATACTAAATTTGCAATATAGGAACGTAGAAAATCTTGTAAATAATACATATGATTCATAGAATAAAACAAACATTTAGTTTTCGTCATTACCCTTCAATTGACATCATTCACTTCTTACCGAAAAACCGAGAAATGACGATACGGAGAATGACGAAACTAAATATTTGCGATCGGAAAGTTCTAGAAATTACGTCTCTTAATTATAGGTTATTATTTCATCGAAAACTGTACATATGACAATAACATGCATTAGGAAAATTAAAAGTTATTTATCCACTTACCTGATATTATTCAACAGAAGGGAATGACCAATTAACGTGACAAACACAACTTTAAGCAAAATTGACAAAATTTTACGAAAAACGCGCAAGCTAGCCTGACATGCATTTCAGTGCATGATACTCGGCAAACTGAGGGGCGCGGGTGTTGCGGTGGCGTGATTGTAATAGTAACCCGACAAAATATATTGGTCATTTGACGCAAATATCGGGAAATGATGCAATTTGCGTGACAAATTTTGAAATTTAAATATCAGTATTGACGGATGCGTTCTCTTTATTCGAAAACTTGTCTACTAAGTAGTGTATAGTTGAAATTTAATAAGGTAGTCTTAAAAACGGGTTTTCAATACAGCTACCATTATGATATAACATTGCATTGAAAATTTCTTACTTGGTCATCATCGGGTAATGACTATTGGTGCGATTATTGTTCTTTTTTTTATCCAAATAATGTATGTACTGTGATACTTTATTAAGCACACCATAAAACAGTTTACGAGTAATTGCTAGAATAGAAAAGTACATCGAAATATTTAGTTTCAACTTTTTTATAAGTATGAATGGAATTTTGCTTAAAATGCGTGAATTTACCCATAGACTATGATTCTGATGTCTAAGCTATATTACTGTTAAATTTCATTTAAATCCGTTCAGTGGTTTTTGCGTGAAAGAGTAAAAAACATCCATACATACATCCATACATCCTTACAAACATATTAGTAGGATACATCAAACGATACTCAATCCTTATATTTAACTTCATGGTAGCAATTTTAAAAATAAAGTGTGTCAACTTATTATACTTTGGAACTATATTTACTGTAATGTGCTGTTTTCGTTTATCTAAGCGTGACAACTAGTGACAATAGATGGACCCTGTCTCTTCGCACTTGTTGTCCCTGAAAAGAGAAGCTGTTTCCTGTATTTTAACAATACCGACAGTGTTTTTTGAAATATCACACAAAATCTGTACAAAATTCTTGACGATTCTCGCGCTGTTAAAAATATATCGCGATAGATAATCTTGACCAGATTAGTTAACATGCCAGATATCGAGTAGGTATGAAAATTTTTTTATATCCGATTTTGAAGATTTTGAATTCTAGCAATCGACTGCAACAATAATTTACCGAAAAAGCTGCTAGTGGATAAAAATATAAGTGTACCTAATTTTATTTCAATATGTTATTTTGGCCTTACATTAGTTTTTTTACTTTATTCTAATATTAAGAAAATATGTTATTCAGTTTTATTTGGGAAGAACTTGTGGTAATTTTTGCATGCTTTGTGTCTGCTGCAGTTTTTCAGCTACATCACTTGCACAAGTAAGTAGAATTTAAGTTCAAAATAAGTGAGTAACCTTATTTTTTTTACTTTAACGCTCATTATTATTTCACATGTTTTTACATAACAGTAAAATCAGATAATATGCCAATGTCGTCTGCCAAGTAAAACAGGATGTCATATCTTAAAAACTATAATACTTAATGAAGAGGATCAAACTATTTGTATTTAGCAAAATATTTAAAAAAAAAGATGCCTAGTACAAGCGATAGGTAGGGTGTTTGTTATCCCAGAAGGAGTCGTGGGAGGTTAGTGGGGGTTGACGTGAGTATGTGTAAAATCCAAGTCGTCTGCCAAGTAAAATTGCATGGCATATCTCAGATTATATAGATTACAGAGAAATATGTTTGCACTCTTTGTTACGTATCAAAACGAGAAAAAACGGATCGCCACAAAATTCTAACCATCTCGGAAACTAGAATACTTAGGGATGAGGTCTAAAACTTAATGTCTTTGCTCTTAGTCGTTTATAAGGAATAAAAAAAAAGATGCCCGCCGTTAAAAATCTATTTCAAATGCACATATCTTCGAATCTATAAGTGATAGGTGGGGTTTTGGTTCTCCTAGTACGGGTCATGGGAGACAGTGAAATCATATGTAGTCGTTACAGTTTTCGAGATATGCTATCTAATTTTACTTGGCTGATGAAATTGTTATGTTGTCCGATTTTACTCTTATGTAAGAACATGTAAAATCGTAATTGTAAGGATTCGATATCGCAAAAATCTCAATATGTAAAATACTTCATAAGTTCATACCAACTCGATACCTGGCATGTTTAGTAACCTCTAGTTATGATTTATCTATTGTGATATTTTTGTCAATGCACGAGAATCTTTAGTGCGTACTAGCAGTACGCACCTTGCCGATGGTTATAGGCAGTGATTTCCTGCTGTATAATATCCTGGGGAACAGCATACAAAACGTTCATAATAAAAGTAGAGCGAGCCGATCGCGCTGTATTAAGAGTGGAATATTGTAAAACTCTCTCAAAAATATCAGATCACTGTATATTTTAGCTACAGTACTAAAATTTCAGTTAACTGCTCCGAGCACAATTTCTGTTTCGTACTCTAAAAGAAGAACTACATGGGACATCACGAGAGCAAATACTGGCCTTCGCAAATGATACTATCTTTACTATGGACCCTTTCACAACACAAACACAGTTGTGTTTGTTTATTATTTCTATTTTTACAATAACGCATGGTCTGCGGATTACCTATATTACAAAATTACAAATTTACGAAAGATAAAATTATATCCCCAAAACGAGAGGAAAACTAAGAGTAATGAGTCATATATCATGTTAGCTCAGTCGGGCAGCGCATACCCCGGCTATAGGGGTGGATGACGCGGGTTCTAATCCCGCACATGACTATAAATTTTACCTCTCGTGAATTTGGAATTATGTAATATGTTTCTTTAGGTTTGAAGGGCTCTGTAGCAACTGATATTACCGGGCAATCTAGACTAAAGCAAGAATGCCTGAGAATGTACGGGCAAAGTGCATTATCAGACGAAAGTCATTTTTATGTGATGCTTACCATCACGCAGCGGCTTATCCATCTCAGCGCTCATTACCACAAAAATCTTTTTTTCTTGCTTAAAATTGTGCTTAAGACTTTCGTGGCAAAAGATTGTGCATAAAATAACTTGAAAGAGATACCTTTCTTACATGTGACAGCTGCCAGTGACAGTTGATAAATAAAAAAAATGTTGCGGCATGAATTTTCAGTTTATAATTATAGCCCAAATGACAAATTAAAATCGAAAAATATGACATAAGTACTTTCACTCTGACAGCTGTTTCCTGTTAGATCAGTCAGAAATATACATATACATTGAAACAAATATTTTCCGGTAAGTTCTACTTGTTGGTGGTATCGTTACAGACCCACTTTGACCGCACCGTACCGGGGTGTGGCTGGCCGCTGGGTGTAGGTACATTACGTACAATAGGCTATATTCTATAAAAGCTATTTTGCGTTTACGGCGTTATGAGTCCTATCCTAGCTTTCTAAAGTAAGGGAAGATGAAGTATTTTTTACATTATTTTAAACTTTTAATAATATATAATAACAATATTTAAACTGTTGTCATTTAAAATATTTTTATAGAACTTTTGGGTTATAGAGGTTCAATAGCGTTTTACGTGTTTTAGATATCGCGGTTGCAACGTTCAGGTTACATAAACATGTAAATTTTGTGAACTTGAATAAAATGTGAGATCAATAAGGAAACAATTAAAATTAACTATTTCACATCAAAATAGTTTAAAATGTAAAATTATTAAATAAGCCTTTCCCTGTATGAGAACGCTCCCAAGGATAATGTTTTCTTAATTTCTTTCTTGGTATATCGGAATTATTGAAAAGCAGTCAGTAGTCTTAAATTGCGTGTCCTTCAGAGGTGAGCGGTTTGCGAGGAAAAATACAACAATTTCACTGTATTAGCCTCGCTGAGCGCAGCAATATTAGTGGAATTTTGCAACTGTGGATCCGTAGCCTAAGGCCCAGAGCTCTTATAATGTGGGCGAATCAGCAAGACTGTTATAGACATATATATATAGTACATAAAAAAGTCATAATAGTTCAACATAACTAAGTTGAAATAAAAGTAGGCAGATAAGTCTACCCATTTCTCACTTATTTTTTAAGAATTTGCTACGGTATATATTATGCAATTTTCACAGGTTTTAATATTTCGTGTGCCACCACGTGTTATTAATACAGTTTTGATACGATCTGGATCTGGGATGCTTTCCACCCAGTTTCTCCCATTCCTCCAGTGATTATTTATTTTTATTGTTTAAAAGTCATTAAAAAAATAACAATAGTGATATTTAACTTAAAAAGACGTTGGAAATCGATTTTCCAACATTATGGGCACCATCAGAGCACCATTGGCAGTTCCTGGTATACATATGAATATTGGATCCTATCTCTTGAAATCACTGGAGCTCTTTTTGAACGGTTGATATTAAATAAATAGTTTATATAAGGTTGGTCATTATGTTTCTAAGTGACTTCTGTTAGATCTTTTTTAGTGTGAAGCGTGACGCGACCGCGGCGGACGTACCACACTCAAAATCCTGAGGAAGGCTTCCGGTAGAAGCCGAAACATTGTCGATAGCGATATCGACTCATAGTAAGTTCACGCTCAAACACCCGTGTTTTTCATATATTAGATCTTTTTTAGGTTCGTAAAAGTGTATCTTGTCATAATAACGTCTGTTTAGAGTAAGTTTGTCCATTTAGAGACTGAATTATTATGAATAAAAAAGTGTTTTGATTTACTCAGCAAGAAGTGGTTTTTACCTGTATTATAATAAATATTTGATGTTTTAAATAATTTATATCATAAGATCAAATTTGCAGATGTGACTCGTCTAAAATATGAAGATTTTGCTGATGGAAAACTGTGACCAAAATGTGATTTTGCTGCGTGAGTGACAGAGTAATTTGAATTTAGAATCGGTACGACGAAAACCATGTAATCCAAGTAAGTGCAAAAACATTTACAAATGATTGGATCAAACATTTTTGTCCCGGGCGGGAATTAAATCAGCTCCCTACGATTTCGCGCCAGACGCGGATGCCTATTCCACTCGGCAAAAAACCTAGGACTCAGATTCAGATTTATTTATTGAACTCTGTAAAGGGTCTCTCGCACATAATGTCACTTGAGATTCAAATTCAGCGTTCGAATTAAATATTAACTTTGCTCTCTTGTTGCATAAATAACTAAAGCCTAAGATGAAAATAATAAGGTAGTTTTGCATACACACTATACACAGGTTAGTTGGATATATTTACAGTAGATATAATATTTATCCTACACACCAATTTCTCGTTTTCCCAATAACGTAGTTATTTGATTTGTGTGATCCGTAGGTATGAAATGGAGATAGGTTCAGGTTGCGATACCTGCGATCTGTTGTTTGTTCGAATAATTGGTCATGTGGTAGGCCTCTGACGCCGTCGCGTCGCGTGGTGTATGTAAACAGTCAGCTGATACCCGGTACCTTTGAGCTTGTTTAGACTGACTTCACAGACAACGTTCTCGGTGGCTATATGTGTATTTAAATAAAGGCTTCTTGCTTACATCCCTTCACAATTCGAAATTATTATATATATGCCTATCGCAATCATTATTAGTCACTTAAGGTACCTCGGTACCCAGACTTAGGAGCTACTCAATGTATGTTGATAATCTTATTGAAACATTTACAATGACACAATCACGTAGACAAGATTGACACCAAGTCAACTTTTGAGCTTCGTTCAAAAGCGATTGGGATATGATGTAATATTTGCCTCGCTCTTTGCATATAAGCATATCAACGTTTGCAAGGGAAGTTAACATCGCAAAAGTGAAGGAAATTTTAACTGAAATCCTCCTTCAAATTTGAGAGAGATAGCCGCCGAAGTTTCTGTATCTCACGAGTTGATCAGTACGATTTTAAATAATCACTTGGGTATGAAACATGGTTCCGCTTGGCTAGTCCCAAATACTTGAATTTTCTCCAAAAACTCAATCGCGTCGCATAAGAGTCGCTGAGGACATTTTAGAACGAGTCAATTCCGACCTAACATTCGTGAAAGGCATTGTTACTGGTGACGAAACGTGGGTTTACGAGTTTAGTCAACAAGCTTTCAACTGAACCGAAAATTCGATCAAAAGTCAAAGTCACGTTGACTGTTTTCTTTGACTATCGCGGTGTTGTGCATGTATGTATTATATAGCTACAGTTAGAATGGCGTATCCGTCTGGACGGAATTAATCTACGGTGCTTGCCGCGTCAATTACAATTTATGGAAATCTTTTAATTTTTTCTATATACTCTACCACAGAACTCTTCTTTGTTCATCTACACCTACTTCATAAATATATATTAATTACGTCAGAACAGTTAGCGACGTCGCAAATCGGCCAAGTGCGAGCCGGTCTAGAACACCGTGGATCCGTGCTAATCTAAAGCGGAAGCTCACTTGCTCACTGATTCACTAAATAAACACGAAATCTCGATTTAATTGACCCACGAAGCTGAAATTTATAAAATTATTAGTTTATTGTTTGGAGTCGTTGGAGACACCTAAAATGTCAACATACAAATATAATTTATTACATATTTTTCATTGTCCAATACATATATAGAAGGTCTCTTCAGGGAGCACAAAGCAGTGGAGAAGAGTGTACCACATTCCGTCCGACCTGTTGCGAACCATTTCAAATGGTTTAGAGACGACACCATCCGTAAATTTTCCACCCAGAGGGGTTGGGTTTATCGAACTGAGTTAAATTAAAAACATGCGCGGTGTAAACTGTGGTAAAGCAGACGGTGGCACATGCAAATTTTCGTATCATGTTATAAACATCAGCATAAAATATTCGACTGGACTGGGCTCATATGACTAGCAATATAAACATTTTTTGCATGACGCAGGCGCGTGACAAAGCGCATAAGAAATTTATGTAAAACAAAGCAGCAACAGTGCGACCTATTTACAGGCTGGCACCTACGCCACACGAAGACTCAGGTCACAGGACCCAAGTAATCTGTTTCTGGTAGTCTAGAGAGACTTGTAGAACACAACGATCACACTATGTTGAGACAAAACTGAAGCTTAAGTAGTTTGCCTTTAAAATGTATGTATATTTTGATGCTTGAGAAATCAGTTTTGGAATAAAAATCTCCATGATTTTGTTTTACATTCGATATTTGCATTTCATGAGCTGTCAAATAGATCACATATGCAACGGAAATGCATTCGTTGACGTCATTCGTTGGTTCTGTTTTCTTTAGCTACTTAGCAATGCAATATCATAATCTAGCAGGGTTTCGCTGAACTTGTCGCATCTGACATTAGCATTTCTTTATGGTCATAGTGGTAGGGTATTTTGCCCCCATCGTAGAAAATCTGTCGCCAAGAACCGAACGTCGTGTACCGACAGATGGTGGTTAAAGATTAGTCTATCTAACATATAAAATTCTCGTGTCAATGTGTTTGTAACAAAATTCCTTCGTGTCCTCCTCTATGAAATTTTGTGTAAATATAAAGTAGTTCTGAGAATAGGACGTAAATTATTTTTCTAAGAATAGGTACTTATATTCAACCTTTTTCATTTTCATTTGCATATACAATGGCAAAACAATATTTGTTGGGTCAGCTAGTAGACAGTAAAAATATTTTGTTTGTTCAACAAGTTAAAAGTAAAGAAAAATAAAAAGAACCTTTTATGTAGGTACTCCTAACAGCGAGAAAACTTATTCCCCTCGTTTAGCTTCGTGATCAATTCTTACCACGATACACATAGTGATTAGCTCCATATATGTTAACATCACCAGTGCTAGAATACACACCCTTAATAACTAAAATGGTACCCTAAAACGATACCTATGCCAGTTTGCGGTTCTAAAATGGTACCCTAAAACGAGACCTATGCCAGTCTGCGGTTCTATATCTACGATCTAGACGCATTCATAGAAGGACAAACATTTTCTATTAAATATTGTAGCATTAACTCGAGATAAACCTGGAAAATTTCGGAAAGCTCTATTCATCCATTGTTTCAGGTACAATGGTGTAGGTAGAAAACATGAGGTAAACACATTACACGAGTCTGTCAAACGCCGCCGTTTCATGTTACTTGATTCTAGGCTTTTCTCATTGTTTCTGATCAAAACATAACAATATTGGATTGGCAACAACTTATACCTGTTGTATAGGTATGTGCTTATAGGTACAGTCATATTGTTGACTGTTGCGTCATGTGGTGGATTTCTCGCAAGGAACAGTCTCGTGAAAATCACTGCCCTGTGCAATATTTTTTTCCTTACTACATAACATATAGAATATATTATAGTATTGAAGATATAACCACCGAGTAAGGTTTGCTGCCAACCAATTAGATTTATAAAGGGAGTCTCAGTAAGAGCGCACTTTTTAAATTTAAAATAAAAACACATTCTTTTAAGAGAGTTTATTTTTTTATATGATTGTAAAGATGTTGAATAAAATATCCGTCAATGGCCCCCACGGTTCTAATGACAGGTCATTAATCTTTTCATGAAATTTTCCATAACTTTTTCACAGAGATGTGGCTGTATCTTACCGATGACACGTTTGATCTCGGATTTGAGCTCAGGAATTGTTTCTGGTTTTTTCGCATAAACTTGAGATTTCAGAAAGAGAAAAAAATCGCATGGTGTCTAATCGCACGATCTTTGTGGCCAGTTGACATCAGAATTTATTGAGATAATTTGGAATCGTTGCTGCAATAAATCTATTGTTTCATGCTTAGTGTGGCACGTGGCATCGTCTTGCTGAAACCACATGTCGTCCAGATCCATGCGCCGCGGCGCTGTCCAGTTGAGGCCATAAGAACTCCGTTATCATATTTCTGTAACGAATGCCGTTCACATAGTAACTGTTATTTCAGGGTCATCATCAAAAAAGTTTTTTTTATGATAGGTTAACCTTTGACCCCTATCTCACCTGATGGTAAGTGATGATGTAGTCGAAGATGTTCAGGCTAACCAAGAATTATTGGCTCTCAAGAACAGTGGCCGAAACACACCGTTTGGGTGCTCGGTGATAGATCTTCTACTTGAGGGTGGTAGCGAGCCGCCGGCTCGCTACGCCGGGCATTCGCAAAATGCCTTACCACCATGCAAATCAATCACGCCGACTGACCAAAATCCGCACCAGACGCTTGCTCTTTGTGGGTGCATTTTTGTTTCTCATGAATTGCATGAGGATTTTCTGAGCCCCAAATTCGACGATTTTGTGTATTCACGAAGCCATTTAGATGGAAATGCGCTTCATCGGAGAAGATGACATTTACTTCACTTTGCTCCATTACCAATTAAACGAATTGCCGGCGCTTTTCATGATCTGATGGTTTGAACTCCTGAGTAAGCTGAATTTTCTTCGAGGTTTGCGAGCTGCCACAGCATAACTTTCAATTTTTTTTTAATACGTTTTCACAATTATACGCCTTGTTCTTTCGTAAAGCGTTCCTCCATTTTTAATAATCTGTATATAAAATTTCAGAACACACACACTTGCACAAAAAAACAAACACTAAATCTAAAAAGTACACCCTTACCGAGACACTCTTTATTAATTGTATAACATTAGCTGCAATACGTTGATTTAGGTATCGTTGGGAAACTACTGCGAGTACTGCGACTGATGTCGTTGAGTATCGTAGTGAGTTTCACAAGCGGCGCAGGCATAATTATTATCTTTATTTTTTAGTACGCACGCCATGACAGAATCTTGTTTTTTTGACCGAGCGAGAACTTAGTTCGAGCGAAGCGTCTCTTCTTTAACTTACACAAAAATGCTTTCGTATGTCCGGTTGTTCTCCTCTACAGGTTCGCATTTGTCAACCGAATCTAAAGACATTTTGTAACAGGTTTGATAAGTCAATTTTTTTGTCGATTCAGTTGACGGAGATTTGCATTATAATTATGGTGTTGAAAGTATGGACGCACACGCTTAATTGAATGATACGCACGTCAGTTGCTTATTAAATGATAGTCTCCCTCTCGTATAAATTATTTATATTCGATGTTTCTTTCTAAAGCCAATCACAAGCAACAAAATTATGTACTGTAATCATAACATGACTAAGTATGTAAAATTATTTTATATTTATATATAACCTATCTATTTTTGATACAACTAGCTTTCATCGGAACCATTGTTCAGGGTCATTGATTTTCTTGCATCAAGAACATTACATTTTTGGGTCTTGTGACCCATTTCCCTAAGATTTTTTTACCTGTATATCCACTCTCTGCCATTTCCTATCAGCACCTGTAAGCTATGCAAGGGCAGACTCGCGAGGTTTACAGCTCGGAGAGCCACTTGTTTTATTAGGGTTCCTCACACAAAGCGCAAAACAGATGAGCATCCGATATCTATTTGTCTGTCTCTCCACTCGCGTGTTGTGGGTCTTAAAGTCTAAAACAGAATGAATTGTGAAATTGTATCAAATTGTATAGGATGTTGGCACTTAAAGAACAATAATTTGATTACATATTAAACTATTTTTCCGAACCCAATCATTTGATACAGGTAGCCGAAAATAAATGAAAATGGGACTCCACAATCCACAAAAATAATCAATCCATACACACGTAGAGATTCTAATATAGAGGATTCTGTTCAAAATAGAGACAGTTCTAGCCCCAGGCAATGTCCCATTGTTTGTGTTAGGATATCCAGTTTCAACGTTTCCAACTGTTCTCATTGACGTAAAAGAGCAAATTCCTTAGAAATTATACTAATTAATAGTTAATTAATAGGACAGATCAAATGACAAGGACATGCCTTACCTTGTAATTAAACAACTGTTATCGAATTTCAACAAAAATAATGATTTTTGCAATAATTGAGGATTACTTTACTAAACTACAACGAGACGATAAATTATCCCGTCTATAGCGGTGGGTGACGCGAATCCCGCATGTGACTATAATTTTTGCTCTCATTGTGATTTTGTAATAAAAAGAAATACTTGACCTTCACATAAATACACGCACTGCACTCGCGACAATAGACAGAAGGAAGCACGTTGTGTGACCCCGTAAAAAAGAATTCCCACTGTAAGTTCGGATTAACCCCGTTATTGGAAGATGAATATAGATGGCTTACAAAAATCTATCAATCAATTTATGAAATAGACAAAGCTGAATCTAGCTGGCAAAGTTACCATACATGTGTACTTGGCCCTTCGCCGCTTGTTCTTTAGTAGACTCTACTATGGCTTTATTTTACGAAATCCTATTGGGTGGTCACGGAGCAGTGTGCGAGGGACTGTACGTCAAAACAAAGGTAGTTTTTCACAGTAAAATAAAGTAAGTAAATCTGCGCTGACTGAGGTTATTGGCTTCGTATAGGGTTTATAAATATCTGTACTTCAGTCTTACTTCGAGGCAAACTGCTAATAGGTACGACTAGAAGTTTATTTATAATTTTCTACTCTCTGTTTGTTACCGGATAATTTATAATGAGTTAATGAATCTTGTAAAACAATGACATAGAATTAAAAATAATCAAATTAGATTTCTAGTGTTTGTGCCTACATTTGCCATTCGTCAGTAATAAGTTAATAATGTTAAACATATTAAATTCAGGGAGTGCTCCTGAAATTTCAACGGTACACGGATGCAACAATACCAAATGACCTCCCAAACACCCTATATCTGACGCTGACCCAGGAGGAGAAATCCACCTTGGTAGTCAGAAGGTATGGGTGTGGCCAGGGGTCTTGAATTCTGACGGTGCACGAGGCACAGGGACTGACATACGAGATCGTAATTATCATCCAGATGAGAGAAAAAGTGACCAGGCTCAGGGACAGCGTTCCGCATGCGGTTGTGGCATTGTCGCGTCACAAAGAGAGCTGCACATACTACACCGACGACAGCTCTCACACCATCGGCGGGTTTGTGCGGCGGGCAGGGAAAGCGACAAAAGAGGAAATAACCAACCACAACCTCAAAATGGCATTGAAAGACCGCAACGAAAAGGTCATGGTGGAAATATTAAACAGACAACGGACCCCGGAGTCAGTGGCGGGTCCATCAGGGACCTAACAAAAGGAAGTGACAACATAGCACACAAATATCAATGTTAAACGGCGGAAAAAGAAAATGGACTCACTTTAGTTTTTAAGGCAAAATACTATAACAACGCATAACATCATACTCGTAGTTGTAAGTAAAAATGTGATGCATGGAGTATGATATAAGTAATAAAATTTAATCGGATAAAAATAAATTTAGTCTAAAAAGAGTACATACCACGAGTCTGTAGAGCATTGTTTAACTATAAAAAAAAATTGCATAAATGCAATCTTTAGGTATGTCTTTATTAACAAAACACTACAAATTAGACACAGCACTACAGCAACTACAACGAATGCATTTAGCCAACCTAAAAGCCATTGCAGACTCATAGGCTGGCAGTCTAAGTGCTCCAGCCCACTATTTGCAGCGGCGCGGCGGCGCGGCGTATTCGTAGAAATAAATAAGAATAATGTTAGCATTTTTCATAGATCCGGTTACTCGAGGACTGGACATCCTTAACGAAAAAATTCAGGAACTCCAATCAGGCCCAACACAGCTCCCAAATCACCCGGACCGATGTCCAGGAGGATCTCTCTGACGCGGTTAGACCACTTAAGCAACAGCTTAAGTCCATAACCGAAGCTGTCGAGGAGATCCGCCTCACTGGTCCGACTGAGCTGACCGCCCAGTAGGAAGGGCTGAGGGAAGACATAGGTTCACAGGTGGCACTAACTGAGATCAGGGACAGACTCACTGTCATCGAGAAGAAAGTACAGGCGCCCCAAATACCACAGAAACAGCTGCTGGCCCTCAGACCCAATGTCTCTACCCTACACTAAATGGCTCAAACAACGAAATAATGTAACCACCCCAAGAATTTATTTACTCTCATTTGTTGGCCCAGCAATACCTTTTTTTTGTTTTTTTTTTTGAAATTGTAATTCACCTACCTAGTAGAATTATTAGTATAATGAATAGAATCAGGCGTTACTTTGCGGAAATCCATATTTAATAATAACACATATTTATAAATATTTTAAGAAAACATCAAAATAATATTTTAATAAAACACTTAAAAAAAACATATATCTAGTGACAATTCCGCCAAATTTTCCTGCTAAGCCGACGTGACGTCACAAACGCCACGCAGCCAACCGGAAGAATTTTTCGACGCGCTTCGCTTCTACACGAAGCAGCCTCAGGAGGTCTTGACTCTACGAGCTCACGATCGAGAAATTATTAGTATCTTCCAGTATGCAATGCGTCCAGTAAGTATTTGTTTTAGAAGTAATGATAGCCGAGCGGTAATAGTTATGGACTGCCGTGCCGCAGGTTCGTGGTTCGATCCCAACTCCCTGCTTGAGCTTCACCGCATGTTGGAAGAGCATTTTGGGAATGGTCGCCTGGCTAACCACCACCAAACTGTCGCCACGCACCTCACAGTGTGTTCCGGCAGCAGTCCTTGAGAGTCAGTAAAATTACAAGCACATGAGACTTAACAATTGTATGTCTCAGGGTGACGGGCGCAGTGCGCTTTGAAATGCATTAGCAGATTTTGAAATGTAATGCATTAGTGGTAGGTAACAGTAGCATACTGTTACCTACCACTTAACATCGGGGGTGGGCTCGTGCTTGTTCCTTCTAAGTAATCCAACCCCATAAAAAGTGTTCATTTCGTCGTAGGCCTACGTATTTTGTTTTGTAGAAAAAATCCAGCAGAAAACAACGATTGCCTACCAATTTCATTCTGTAATTAAATTCTTCGTCACTGTACTCCATTGACAATTTCTTTAAATTGACTAGATGGGAAAACTGACGAATTAAGGAAACTGGTCTAAGGCAAACTTGACGAGTTGAAGTTAACAAAACTAGCGAATCAGGCAAAGTGACCCTTCGATCACCCGGTCAAGTAGATAGTTACGATGGTACATCGTAGTCATGTAGAAATCATAACGCTGTTGATCTGTGGCTGTGGTAACAATACTGGCCATAAACCACCCAAAAAAAATCTAAGTGGCGTGCCATTATTAAAAAACTACGAGGACATGTCATCCAACCTATGCTGATATGATGCTATTCTCATAAGACGTACATCACTTACAATGAGATACAAAGAAACAAAAAAAATATATAATTGTAGAATTGATTAAAATCTGGTACTCGTCTCAATGAGTTTTGAGAATAGCAATGATACGCGTCAGAACTGGCCATTACTGTTGCATGGTCATCGTTTACCTGATTAGCATTTACTATATTTACCGTTTTACTCCAACCGTAGCAAAGACAATCTCTTTTATGGAATAAGTAATTAGCATATTTACATAACTACCCAAGTACTTATATGAAAATAAAGGAATAATTCCTTAATACCCGGTTCTGAATGCATTGCCGTGTTATTAACTGAAATGTAATGATTCCAGTGCGTTATAATATATCACATAGAATACGACATGGGCATCTCTCGACGACACTACAGGGGATTATTCTTTTGTTACTTAGTATCTACAGTGTCCAGTACTAAATGGTTAAGACAAAATTTTGCCTTGACCTTGTTTGAATCATTTTGCAGCGAAGTTCATTTTATTATACGATTTACTCAAGATAAGGTCTAGCTTAGTTTCCAGGATGAAAATAAGTATAGGAAATTACTTACAGCTTTTTGTTGGCAACGGATGGTTCAACAATAAGGGGCAGCCCACAATATGAATATCCTGAAACAAAATAATTGATTATATAATAACGTATAGTCACTATTCGTCACGTCTATTATTTTAACATGTGACAATTGTCACTTTTACGTAATCCCTTAAATCTTATAACACCTACTTATATTCCTGTATACCTACCTTGACACATTGGTTAATGATGAACATTAAATCTTTTTTGAAATTTTTCGGTCGTGCGCTCGAACATTCAAGAACTCCTGAGGATGCTTCGTGTAGAACCGAAACGCGTCGAAAATGAATATTTATTAAGTGTTTTACTTATATATTAATTTAAAGTTTCCTTAAAATATTTGTTATTATTTAATGTTTTGCTCTTTTTCAGAGATAAGTCTATATAGCTTCACGTAGATCGACAGGAGGAACCAATTCACCTTCTAGCCTAAAGCTCCCTAGACCCCACCCTACCACAGCATCCCACAGTCAGTTCACAAGACTTGCAATTCCAGGTTCAGGTTTTTTGCTCCGGAGTTTCAGACGTCTTTTTGCGCAACATTTTCAGATCTGGAATTGGCAGATTAAAATTGGAATTTCGAAATCTGACAAGCAACTGGCCTGAGGCAAAGCACGGACCACGTTGTAATTGTTCTACGCTTCTAAACGTAGTGAAGATAAAAGATATTCAGTTATTAGCTAATAATATAAGGTACTCGAATCAAGAGAACTGTAAGGAATTAATTATTACAGCAAGAAAGAGGACATTATTGGTTGGCGGTGCACAGCTGTTTAATAAGTTACCAAATGATGTAAAAACTATTGAAAATATATATAAGAAAAAACTAAAGTTACACATTGAGACGAGTACCAGAGATTAATCAATTATACAATTTTTGTTTTGTTTCTTTGTATCTCATTATATGTGATGTACGTCTTATGAGAATTCTTTAAACCCAAAATAGTGGCGAAGAAAAGGAATCAAAAGTGAGGGTCTAACTAAATCAAGAAATACATGCCAATATTGAAAAATATGGACATGGAAATTATTAAAATAACAATATTTAATAGCTACTTAGAGTGGTTGACAGCCAGGCGGGCATTCGCAAAAAGCCCTACCACCATGCTACAACCACTGCAACGTAAGACGCTTAGTAGTAATGTCACTATAGGTCACCCATCCAACTCATGACCGCAGCGGAAGTTACTTAGCTGATTCGGTTAAGAGCGGCTAAGCACAAAACGCTACAAGGGGTTCAAAAAAGCTAAAGACAATACTGCGAACTGGAGCTGAAAATCTTTTAATTTTGCATGCCTATCAGCAACCAACAAGTCACTCAACATTTGCTTAATTTATTTATTAACTGTTTTTTCGAAGTAGCAGATTGAACGTGGGTAACAATTTTATAATAATATTAATTTATAATATAATGGTAATAATATTCTAAGATAATAATTTTCATACATACCTACAGTGAAGTATTTGCCTACTCGCCTCAAGGGGTTTGTTACACCGAGCCGATTTTTCCTTCCCAGAAGTCTCTAAATTTAAGCATTTTTCATCGAACATAATATCTATACTTATTTTTCAACAATATTTTGTCAGAAACAATTAGTAAATATTCAAAACGATTATATCGTCGGTGAAACGAAAGTGAGTGACGTATTCGCCATTAATGCTAATACCGAATTAGTTCCAGTTCAACAGCTTATAAATGTCATTCAACGAGTTCGTACAGTTTCAGAAAAATATCGACTGCCTGTCTCTCGCCTCGCTGCAGTTGGATTGGATCCGTGTCCTTGTCCTGTAGTCGAATCAATATGTTGGTGTTTGTATACTTCAGAGCAATTCGATAGACCTTTAGTCGACTTAGCATCGCTGAAAAGACTACTCTACCCGCCCAGGTTTGAATTGAATCTTATGACTTTTTCATAATCATTGAGCTTGGGTTTCTGACTCAAAGTTTATTGTCCACGATTGCTTGACGCTTGGAGCGTATTTGTGAAATAAACACGAGATGATGCCGACACAGCCGTTGTGTTACTAACTGTGGACATAAGATATGTTATTCCCATGCTGTGGTACCGATTTGGAAATACCTATTTGGTTCAGTAAGATGGTGGCAATCGTCGAGGGGAGCCCTGAAATGCGATACTATAATATATAGGTATCTATATAGTAAAGTTACGGTAGGTAGGTACATAGGTATGTACCGACTAGTTGCAAACTACTTCAATGCGAGCAGAGACAATGTAAATCACAAACTATATACCTACCTAAGTACTGTCGGCTCTAAATATACCATAGCTGTCTATTTATTAGAAAACCTGATTACCAAATTGTTCATGTAGGTTACCTATACTCCAAGATTTCAGCGCTCTGCCTGTACTACGATCTGCGCGATTAATTAACTCCTGTAGCAGCCAAGTAGAATTATTACAAGGGCTTATATAATTGATATTGCAGTACAGATTACCTACAGACTAGCAGACTGGTACATTATTGCTTATGGAATCCCAATTTGCGATAATATTATGGAAATCATATCGTGCTTATTATACGGAATAACAATAAAAAACCTTTTACTTTGACTTATAAAGGCCCATTTTAGAAATTCCCCTGAGTAGATGGCTTTTTGTAGTGATTTCAGAATTAAATAAAAGGCATACTCGTGCCTACCTATAAAACTTAATATATAATTTATTTTATTAGTTATTACTATAGAATATATATATATATATATATATATATGTAAAAAAAAGAATACTAAATTGCTTCAATCTATGACATGTACATAGTCGTGTAAAATCGTGGTGTTTAAATACATTTTGCCAAAGCCTGCCTGGCCAGCTACCACCCTTAGGTAGAAAATTGTGTTTTTACAGCTGTTCTTGTGAGCCAGTAATTCTAAATTAGCTTGATAAACATTGCATATAAAAATAAAAGGCTGACTTTGCAATCATGAGGACCTGGGTTCGATCTCCAGGTCTATATCTGTGCCCTGCAAATGACAATAGACTCGCCCTTTATTATATGGCTGATGATACTCGGGTTCTTACTCAACAAATCTGCCTGTACCTTTAGGGAAGAAAGACGGGATGATATTTTGTATGTCGTTACTGAAGACATACCGTTTAATTGAATCTTTTAGTACCTATACGTATATATAACTACCCTTTAAAATCTACAAATATATCAACGCAGCGTTTTTCAGGGTTAGTGGCATACGCACCCAATGTCAGCTCCCCCCGTGTCAGTTGCCCACGATCTCAGTTCCCCCCGATAAATTTGATTGAAAGAAATAATTACCATATATTAAATATACCGTTAGCAAAAAAGAGTTTCTCTTGATAATGATATATTTATTTCAATATCATAATTGCTAAAATTATATTTAGTCAATTGTTTCGAATGGTTTTTATATCTTGCGTATTAATAACACATACAATTGTGTTATTAAAATGCAAGATTCAAAATTCAAAATGTATGCATACTAGCTAGGTATTATATCGAGGAAACGGGACTGCCGGTACTATGAATGAAATTCTATTGTTCTCGTAATCTTTCAATTCTGACGGGTTTAACTATAAATCACCATTCAGTCCAGCGCATTTCTTACAAATTATAAAATTTGGGTTACTGATAACAATAGTTGGCACCCAGAAACACAGATGAAAGTGAAAACAGAATTATGCAAAAACTATATATCAGTGCAAATAATTTTTGAAAGGCGTATTTTGAAATTTTTCAAAATTAAAATATTATTGTTGTACTTTGGACATTCCAGCATTCAGAATGGTGAAAAACACATTATGTAGAAAGCATAGCAAAGATTTGAAAGTTCCAATAACAAATTTCAAGGAACCACTTCATATATTAATCCCCGAAAAATGTAAGCCCCTTGTATTGTTTGATTACATCAAAGATGATTATCGCATTAACCTTATTGTAAGAGAAATAAAAAATATAACCACAACAGTGTTCTAAAGCAAAGCTTACCAAAGCAATGGTTACTGTTTTGTAGTCTCAGCATGGTGTTATTCACTATAGCTTTCTCCGATCTGGTCAAGCAATAACGGCAGATGTCTACCGTACCGAACTCCGAACAATGATTGCAAAACTAGTAATGAAACATCCCCGACTCATGAATCGATCTTCACCATTATTGCTTCATGATAACGCGAGACCTCATACAGCACGAGAATCCGTTTTAACTCTACAGGAATTGCGATTAGAAACCATTCGTCACCCTCCGTATTTTTTCATGATTCGGTCAATTTTCTATGTGATAAAAAGTTTTCTTCCCAGGAGGCAGTACAAAATGTTTTCACACAGTTTGTCGAATCTAGATCACCAGAGTTCTATCGCAAAGGCATTGATGACATTCTTGTTAGATGGCAGCAATTTATAAATAGTGATGGTATGTGGTAATTTAATTAAATAAAAATGTTTAATTAAAAAAAGAACAATTTCAATTTTTCAGTACAAAACGGCAATTTCATACTTAATCCCTTATAGTATCTAACTTTTAGTTTTTTCTTTTAGTAATTTTAAATATTTTATGATTGTTGATTCCCTTTATTGAGTGTTTAAAATTGTTTATTTTATATACTTTGTACAATTTTAAGTGATTTATAAATGCTGTTTTTGCCTGCTGTAATGTTAATATTGTTGTTGATATTTACAATGAAACTTTCAAATTGATAAATGATCGTAGAAAATCAGTCTTTCCTTTATTTTTCTTATAATCCTTTATTTATTCATATACTTGCATAATATATACATTAAGTTCTTATTATAAGTTTTACAAAGTAAGCTTATCTATGACAAACATCTCTTCCAACCAACCTAAACTTGTGTGCCCTCATTTTTTTTAAATAACTTTAAATACACTTTCGCTGCTGACAGTACTAATCACAAAAAAATATTCGCTCAAAATTTATCGGGGGGAACTGAGATCGTGGGCAACTGACACGGGGGGAGTTGACATTGGGTGCGTATGCCACTAACCCGTTTTTCATACCCGGGTTGTACTACCAACTACCGGGTAGGAATTACTACCAACGTAAAGTCTGTCGCAAAATCATTAGTGGCACTACATACCGTAGTGTCGACATACTGTCGCAATATTGTTTATCACATTACAGCGAATTAATTTTCAGACTACCTACCTATATTAAGAAATAAGTTCATCAAATTTTTGTTGGTAAGATCGGCTTCACTTCTTGTACTGTGAGCCTAATTATTGAAGGATATCATTGCTCAATGCTCAGACCGAATAAAAAGTCAAGACAGAATGTTGTGTAAAGAGCAGTGAGGCCGGTAAAACTACGCCTCGCCGTGTACAAACACGATTACACACACATATGTACAACGAAACTACGCCTTGACTCGTCAGTCAAACTATTGCGGCGTGGTGGCATTGGTGTTGCCGTTATTAAGCCTATAAGGTTTACCCTATTGTTGGGTGATAATACACAACGTATTGCTATTAGTTTTTTTAATAGTTGATCAATGTGTTTTAACCGACTTAAAAAAATTAGAAGGTTCTCAATTGGACTATATTTTTTTAAATACAGATATTGCGTCGTAGATGCCTATCAAAATCGGTTCAGTGGTTTAATTGCAAATTTAAAAGATGGATTTCGTTAATTCAGTCCATTTTCAACCGACTTCAAAAAGGACCAGGTTTTCAATTCAGTTGTATTTTTTTTTATTTAATTTATTTGATTAAATCTTTGTTACTTCATAACTCCGTCATTTTATTTTTTATTGGAAATTTGATACCTTTAATTATAATTGCTGATACCTCATATTCATTTCATTGGTATTGGATTTTCAGTTTCGAAGATATTGAAGTAGACCACCCTCAAGTTGAAAATCTGTCGCCAAGCACCTAACGGTGTGTTCCGGCAGCTGTCCTTGAGAGCCAGTAACTCTAGGTTAGTCTGTACAACATCCTCGACCACATCATCACTTACCATCAGGTGAGATAGTGGTCAAAGGCTAACCTATCAGGCATAAAAAAAAAAAAAAAGATGATGTTTTTTTTCGTTATAAAAAAAACATATTTCCTTCTTTTTTTTTGTTTTTAACGTTGTTGTGTATAGAATTGAATTATAACCATATTATTGTTGATATTACAAAGGCAAATTTAAGTTCCCTCTTAACTGTTCACCCTTTACTGGTCACTTACAAGTGTTACTGTTTAATTATTTTTTCATTTTCCGAATTGAGTCCAAAAATTAAACAAAATTAGATCGAAATCATTCGGAAAATGGGAATATTTTAAAATCGGCGACTTATATTTATTTATACCTATTTCTACCGCCAAGCAGTAATGTTCACATTCCTATGTTCCGGTAAAATTACAGGCACATGAGAATTAACATCTTTATGTCTCAAGGTGATGGGCGCAGTGCAGTTTGCCACTTGTGATGAACTGTATCCACAGAGGTTACAGCTTAACACCAGATGGGCTTTGTGCTTTTTTCCCCGATTGCATAAAAAACCCGTCACTAATTAGTTACAAGAAATAAATGCATGTAAATTAAATACCCAAAAATGTTATTTCTGAAACACTTTTTCCATTCCCTTCCCCTACTTAACGACACTACTTTTGCCGACACGTTACATCGGAACCCTATTGTTGTATTAATACTAATTACGTTATTAAATTGGTAACATTATTTTCATAAGGTAATTTGATTATCATGGCAACACCGACACACGCACACATCTTTGGAAAACCGGCCTCACTTATCTGTTCACAACATTCTGTCTTGACTTTTTATTTGGTCTGAGGCTCAATGTTGCTAGAATTCATATGAAGATAAGTAATCCCAAGAACTCAGGGTACAAAACTATATACTTACAAAACTAGGTACCAGGAATGAATTATTTACTAGGTATCTACTTCAATTCATTGGGTAGTAGATAAGTAATCTATCTTATATAATATTATAGTAATTATGTTGTTACATTACCGTGAAGCTTGTCGATAGCACGATCTGCAGCGGACTGATCTGGGAAGTCGACAAAGGCGTATCCGCCTCTTTTTACAGAGATTTCAGCCACGGTAAGGTTTTGTTCTGCAAACAGCTGCCTCACTGCGGCTTCGTCAGCTTCAATAGGTAAATTCCCTATGTAAAGTTTGTTCATCGCAGACACAGCTTTCAGTTGCTCGCTCATTTTGAGACGTGATATCGACAAAAAAATAAGTCTAAATCTAAATTACACACAGAGTCACTCACATTCACCAAAACTCACTTAGCCATCGGACTTCTTTTGTCATTGAATGTCAAAACATAAAAATCAAATTTAGAAAAAAATTAGACATGTTTCATTATTTTTTACTGGATGGTCATGCTCACAGACAAGTATTACCGACCTCTTCATTTAAATTACTAGCAATGAGATTTGTTTAAATTTCTATGGTGAATGCTTCGAATATATATCATTTGTAGGGTGAATGTTTTGTTCTTCACTAATAGGATTTGTAAAGCTTATATAACTATGAATATTTTTGTTCTCTGATGATATTGGCCTAAGAATCTTATATATAAGAGGAATTTGTAGGAATACTCGAACAAAAGAAAAGCCGTTTTCAGTAAATCGCATTTTTTTCTCAATAATTTCTAGTCTGTGCCAGGGCAAAATTTTGCCAAATATACACGACACGACTCAGAATACAGTTCTGTATATATTCTGTCTGAGCCCACAGGTTAGTATTTGATTACATTGTACCTACTACAATACTGTTTACTTTGAGCGAGCACTTACCAGGTGAGATTGTTAGCATAGCATATATTCAGAGTTGTACCTAACAGCTTGGAAACATATACCTATTCTGAGTGCAGAAGACGTGTTTTGGCACATTATCAGATTTTCGCCCGTAGGCTTTCGACATAGCATTACAACTGCCGCCATCTGCATCGGCTAGGCAAGTTCCGCTGCGAAAACATCAATCATTTGATATTGTCAATATTGTCGTGGATAAAATATAGATGATACTTTGATGTTTCCGTGTAAAATACGCACAGGCTTCTTTGTAACAAAGATCAAGCCTGCAAGATGATAATAATACAATTTTATTGGTTTTGTTGTTTCGAATAATAAACTGTTCTCTGCTGTTCAAAAAGGAGTGTTATGTTTTCAGGGTTCATGTAATATATGTTTTTGAGATTCTTTATTTCACCATAACTTCTAAACGGCTAAACCGATTTTAATGTAAGTATGATATATAATTAGACTCGTCTTGATAGATCATCTGATATTAGGTAGGTACCTACATAAAAAAGTAAAACAAAAAACTGGCGGATTGGACGCAGTATTATGAGAAAAACATTTTTTTATCCCAAATACATCGAATGGGGTTTTTAAATGAAGGGCTAATAAATATAAAGTAATGATTCCATAAACATACTATAACTTGCAGTTTGAAACATTGAAACGCTTAACGAGTCGAAGTTTTTAATTTTTAAATAATTTATACGTGTTTTCGTTATAAAACTATCACACGAATATTAATAGCGATCACATTGTTTTAGTATTAGCATAGAGAAAGTACTAATTTATCAGAAATAAGGTAATTAGTACTTTCTCTATGGTTTTACATTCCCAAACATCTTCGTATTGTACCTATATAAAACTTAGTTGAAGAGATAAACTAGTAAACATTGAGAACCAACTGTAAGTCCGTGTCACTTCCATAAAAATAAAATGACTAGAAATAAGTGAACGGCTTACCTCCTTGAGGAAAATTAAATTATTTTTCAATTTACAGCAGGTCAGCTCAGAGTTGCAGTGAAATAAAAACTAAACCGATTATGAGTATATGTAATGATTTAGGTACATTGTAGTTATACCTAGAATGTCATAAGACTGAGCTTTTTAAGGGTAGTACCTACATACGAGTAGATATATACAGGGTGGAAACTTTCAGCGGGGCAGTTAGGGGAAGTACCTTATCCGTTGCAGCTATTCGGAAATAGTCTTAGGACTTAGGAGGCTATCCATAATTATTATTTTTTTATGGAATTTTGATCCCTATTCACAGATTTAAAAAAAAAAATACAGTTTGCAAGAAAATAGCAATTTTACACAACACCATTCTTGATGCCAATCCATCCTGTTTCTATATATATTTATATATATTATTATATACATAGGTAGTGTATGTATATATATATATATATATATATATATATATATATATATATATATATATATATATATATATATATATAGGAATTTGATTTAGAGAATCGTCTTCGCCTACGAGCAACAACACTTGAAATTAAGGTTTTTTTTTCGTACATAGGTAGGTAACTTGTGTTTAGGGGTTCTACTAGAAAACCCTAAAGTTAAAATAACAATCTATTGAGGGACCTATTTCTAAGCCTCCAAGTCTGTCCGCCGCGCGCCGCCCGTCTGACCTTTATAGGGCATGTAACTTTGTAGGTAGGCGGTTCAAATTTCCACAAAACTTATATAAGTAAGTACTAACACAAAAGTTATAAACTTATATATTAATAATTTCCTTAGAAGTAGAGTTTAACCATAACACAAGTCACGACAATGTTTTTTTATCTTTTTAATTTTTGCTCTGTTGTAAAAACGGTAGGTGATATCTATATATGTACCTAAATACCAACATTTTCATATGCTTGTATGAAAAACTTTTGTCATTAAACATAATAGTTCAATATTTATAGATTAAGAAAGTAATTAGAAATCGATTAAGTGCAGGTCGAACATTCGCTAAGGATCACGTACGACCTATGTATACGTAGGTCACACTAAAAGTTTTGCGAACTTAAAAAAAACACATGTTATAAACAAAATATTATGTTTATTGCTTGTCAAAGTACTCTCCTTTACATTTTAAACAATTTTTCATGCGATCGAACCATTTTTTAAAACAGGAGGACCATAGATTTGAAGGCAGGTTTTCTACGTGCTGATTGAACGCTATTTAGGGGAGGGGAAAATACAGAAATCACAGGGTCTAGCACCCTGAGATCCTGCAGTCGGGGCTAAAAACGACTTTGTTTTGTTGGCCGTGTGTGAAGAAGCGAAGATTTCTAACATCCTGGGTAAACAAATGGTAGTATACACTCATTTGATCTTCAAGTGGAATTATGCAGATGGGACCCGTAGATAAGAAAAAAAACGCGATAATTTTTTACTAACATTACTCGCCTGCCTCACTTTTGTTGGCCTGTTCTCATTTTTAAACACCCATTCACAAGATTGCTATTTTTTTTCGGCTTCAAAACAATAAATCGACCTTTCGTCTCCTGTGACAATGACATGAACAGCATTAGAATGTCCGTGGTCGTACTTTAGTAGCATCTGTGAGCACCATTCCACGCGAGCCCGCTTCTGCTCCGCTGTTAGTTCATCAGGGATCCAACGACAACAAAGTTTCCGAACTTTAAATTCTACGTGTGAAATTTTCTGAATTTGGCTCATACCAATCCCCAATAGTCCTCGAATTGTCTCATAGGTAATCCGCAGGTTTTCTTCAGATAGCCGCTTGACAGTAGCCATATTATTTTCGTTGATGGCAGTTAAAGGCCGCCCTTCACGAAATTCGTTATGTAAAGAAACCCGACCTCGCTCATATTCAGCAAACCATCGCCTCAAGGTGCTCAAGCAAGGTACTTCTCTCCCAAAAGCATTTAGAAGACGAGTGGCACAGTCTTCTGAATGCTTCCCTGAGATCCTGCAGTCGGGGCTAAAAACGACTTTGTTTTGTTTGCCGTGTGTGAAGAAGCGAAGATTTCTAACATCCTGGGTAAACAAATGGTAGTATACACTCATTTGACCTTCAAGTGGAATTATGCAGATGGGACCCGTAGATAAGAGAAAAAACGCGATAATTTTTTACTAACATTACTCGCCTGCCTCACTTTTGTTGGCCTGTTCTCATTTTCAAACACCCATTCACAAGATTGCTGTTTTTTTTCGGCTTCAAAACAATAAATCGACGTTTCGTCTCCTGTGACAATGACATGAACAGCATTAGAATGTCCGTGGTCGTACTTTAGTAGCATCTGTGAGCACCTTTCCACGCGAGCCCGCTCTTGCTCCGCTGTTAGTTCATCAGGGATCCAACGACAACAAAGTTTCCGAACTTTAAATTCTTCGTGTGAAATTTTCTGAATTTGGCTCATACCAATCCCCAATAGTCCTCGAATTGTCTCATAGGTAATCCGCAGGTTTTCTTCAAATAGCCGCTTGACAGTAGCCACATTATTTTCGTTGATGGCAGTTAAAGGCCGCCCTTCACGAAATTCGTTATGTAAAGAAACCCGACCTCGCTCATATTCAGCAAACCATCGCCTCAAGGTGTTCAAGCAAGGTACTTCTCTCCCAAAAGCATTGAGAAGACGAGTGGCACAGTCTTCTGAATGCTTCCCTGAGATCCTGCAGTCGGGGCTAAAAACGACTTTGTTTTGTTGGCCGTGTGTGAAGAAACGAAGATTTCTAACATCCTGGGTAAACAAATGGTAGTATACACTCATTTGACCTTCAAGTGGAATTATGCAGATGGGACCCGTAGATAAGAGAAAAAACGCGATAATTTTTTACTAACATTACTCGCCTGCCTCACTTTTGTTGGCCTGTTCTCATTTTCAAACACCCATTCACAAGATTGCTGTTTTTTTTCGGCTTCAAAACAATAAATCGACGTTTCGTCTCCTGTGACAATGACATGAACAGCATTAGAATGTCCGTGGTCGTACTTTAGTAGCATCTGTGAGCACCTTTCCACACGAGCCCGCTCTTGCTCCGCTGTTAGTTCATCAGGGATCCAACGACAACAAAGTTTCCGAACTTTAAATTCTACGTGTGAAATTTTCTGAATTTGGATCATACCAATCCCCAATAGTCCTCGAATTGTCTCATAGGTAATCCGCAGGTTTTCTTCAGATAGCCGCTTGACAGTAGCCATATTATTTTCGTTGATGGCAGTTAAAGGCCGCCCTTCACGAAATTCGTTATGTAAAGAAACCCGACCTCGCTCATATTCAGCAAACCATCGCCTCAAGGTGCTCAAGCAAGGTACTTCTCTCCCAAAAGCATTTAGAAGACGAGTGGCACAGTCTTCTGAATGCTTCCCTGAGATCCTGCAGTCGGGGCTAAAAACGACTTTGTTTTGTTGGCCGTGTGTGAAGAAGCGAAGATTTCTAACATCCTGGGTAAACAAATGGTAGTATACACTCATTTGACCTTCAAGTGGAATTATGCAGATGGGACCCGTAGATAACAGAAAAAACGCGATATTTTTTTACTAACATTACTCGCCTGCCTCACTTTTGTTGGTCTGTTCTCATTTTCAAACACCCATTCACAAGACTGCTGTTTTTTTCGGCTTCAAAACAATAAATCGACGTTTCGTCTCCTGTGACAATGACATGAACAGCATTAGAATGTCCGTGGTCGTACTTTAGTAGCATCTGTGAGCACCATTCCACGCGAGCCCGCTTCTGCTCCGCTGTTAGTTCATCAGGGATCCAACGACAACAAAGTTTCCGAACTTTAAATTCTACGTGTGAAATTTTCTGAATTTGGCTCATACCAATCCCCAATAGTCCTCGAATTGTCTCATAGGTAATCCGCAGGTTTTCTTCAAATAGCCGCTTGACAGTAGCCACATTATTTTCGTTGATGGCAGTTAAAGGCCGCCCTTCACGAAATTCGTTACTTATGTAAAGAAACCCGACCTCGCTCATATTCAGCAAACCATCGCCTCAAGGTGCTCAAGCAAGGTACTTCTCTCCCAAAAGCATTTAGAAGACGAGTGGCACAGTCTTCTGAATGCTTCCCTGAGATCCTGCAGTCGGGGCTAAAAACGACTTTGTTTTGTTGGCCGTGTGTGAAGAAGCGAAGATTTCTAACATCCTGGGTAAACAAATGGTAGTATACACTCATTTGACCTTCAAGTGGAATTATGCAGATGGGACCCGTAGATAAGAGAAAAAACGCGATAATTTTTTACTAACATTACTCGCCTGCCTCACTTTTGTTGGCCTGTTCTCATTTTAAACACCCATTCACAAGATTGCTGTTTTTTTTCGGCTTCAAAACAATAAATCGACGTTTCGTCTCCTGTGACAATGACATGAACAGCATTAGAATGTCCGTGGTCGTACTTTAATAGCATCTGTGAGCACCATTCCACGCGAGCCCGCTTCTGCTCCGCTGTTAGTTCATCAGGGATCCAACGACAATAAAGTTTCCGAACTTTAAATTCTTCGTGTGAAATTTTCTGAATTTAGTATAACAATAAAATTAATTTAGTATAACAATTAAATTTATATACCAATCCCCAATAGTCCTCGAATTGTCTCATAGGTAATCCGCAGGTTTTCTTCAAATAGCCGCTTGACAGTAGCCACATTATTTTCGTTGATGGCAGTTAAAGGCCGCCCTTCACGAAATTCGTTATGTAAAGAAACCCGACCTCGCTCATATTCAGCAAACCATCGCCTCAAGGTGCTCAAGCAAGGTACTTCTCTCCCAAAAGCATTTAGAAGACGAGTGGCACAGTCTTCTGAATGCTTCACAAAATCATCGCTCTAAAATCATTTTGACTTAATTCCATTTTCGTTGCGTACGTAAAACTTCGACGTGTGAAAAAAAAAATTGTCAAACGATTTCCCGCCAATTTATTTTTTATTACTTAAAAGGTTGCAAGTCTTTGAGTAGCTTCACTGAAGTAGCCGCGGCGCCAGCCCTCACGTTGCTATCAGAAAGATGTGACGGCGCTAAAGTGACTGACTAACGCATGTATAGAGTCCCACACTAAGAGCCGCCCTAACTTCCACGGAACTAGAGTCAATGCATCAGGTATTTTACCATGGTCATGCATTAGATCATTCGGTTCGAAGATAGCTGCAACATTGGCATTGGTAAAAGCCCGGCGAATGATATCGTTAAGGCTATCGTGGCGGATATTCGACCAGCACTTCGAGTGCAAGAGAGGACATGGTGACCGAGTTGATAAGCTGCAGTACCACACTGGTAGTGATATGCAACATAACACCTTGCTTCCAAGCGTAAGCTAATAGCGATATGAACTTTATTTTTTTAATTAATCTATTCTCTTTCTATGTGCACTCGCAGAGGTCCACTCGATGTTTTTCTTCCCCTGCTCAGACCTCAGGATTTTATGTACAGAATATGCTGTCTGTGTCCAATCAAGTAAGCTGAATCACGGTGTACTTGCTATGTGCTAATTCTATGTGTTATTTAATCTACAAGCGCATGGATGTATATAGTTCTTTTCCATAATCAGACGTTAAAGACTAAAGAAGAACCGTGAACTGCAAGTAACGTAGCCAGAACTAGACTATATAAGGTAAGTCAAGGTTTTTTATGCAACAACCGGGACCGACGGCTTAACGTGCCCTCCGAAGCACGGAAGCGCTCAGTAGTAATGTCACCAGCGGTCACCCAACCAAGTCATGACCGCGGCGGACGTTGGTTAACTTTGCTGATCAATTCAGAATGGCTAAGCAAACTTCGCTACGAACGCTTCAAATAGGCTTCAAATAGGTATATTAAAAGAACACCAAAAAGCTCGTTTTACGTACTTAGACTAGTTTCATGTCTATTTATATGTTCTCGGCAAATATCTGAATGCAGCATAACAAGATCGATATTTTATCGAAGTTTCTACCAAGTTGAAAGGTTCAGTATCAACCACCGCTGGATAGGGTTTCTTTATCCGCAATAGATTTATAACTGTTCTGGTTTTATTGAGTAAGTTGTCGGTAAGTGGCAATTAATATTGCTATAGCTGCTTAATTGCCGAAGCCCTATTTAGCTACTAGAGGCAGGAGGTATTGTGAGTAAAATCTAATTTAGTGTCAATAGTGCTTTGCTGATCGATTCAGAATGGCTAAGCAAACTTGGCTACGAGCGCTTCAGATGCTTTATGCTTATATTGCAAAAATGGGTAATTAAAGGAACTAAAACCGGTGCTGTTTGTTTTAAAATATTTGTTGAAATGCCGTCATAAACTGCATTTTTCAAAGCATTAACAACGCTAAGAACCTCAGACTCTTCCGTATCTATCTATTACCAATTAGTAAACCATAGAATTTTATTGCGATGGAAGGAGCTTTATCGAGTCACAATAAACTGAAGAAGTTATATTATTAGCAAGTTTTTTTCCTACATTAGCAAAATAATTATTTATGTAATTAATGGAATCTTTGGAATTTTGTTTTATTTTTAATAGTATTTCATTGGATACTTTTCCTTTGTCTGTACAAGTTCTATTTTTAATTGTTTGCATGTTATTTTTATTTTTCTGTGGCTCTCTTTTCAGTGAGAATCCTTCAATGAGAAGGTATAATAATAAAAGAAAAGTTTATTCGTCATTTCATTGCGTACCGTTTCATATATGTTACCAATACAAACGGTTATCATTGAAGCGGTAACCTTTATGGAGCGGTTTTTAAATTCCGCTGAAAACTATATAGGTTCCTTCTTTTGTAACTACGTCCCTATACCAAAATGCATTATGTTTGATTGTTCAAGAATCGTGATGAAGGCATGGGCAGAACAAACGAAATAATGTCATTATTTTTATACCTACTTACGTGAGGAGTGGCGGGAAAAGAAGGTAAATAGGTAGGTACATGAAAAGTATCGTTATGAGTAGGTATCGATACTTTGGAGGTTTCGGAGTATCCCCAGCCATAGCAGATGCCATTATTTTTTTTTTACCATTCCTTGTATCTACTGCATAGGTACTTACATATTATTGTAAACAGTGTTGTAATAGGTAAGTTTTAATTACTAGTACTATTACTTTTTTTTAAATAAGGTACCTTTTTTTTTTTTGTTATGGCATAGGAGGGCAAACGAGCAGGCGGCTCACCTGATGGTAAGTGATCACCGTCGCCCACAAACATCCGCAACACCAGAGGTCTCGAGGATGCGTTGCCGGCCTTTAAGGAGGGAATATGCTCTCTTCTTGAAGGTTCCTAAGTCGTAACTGTTCGGAAATACTTCACCAGGCAGCTGGTTCCATAATATGGCAGTGCGAGTTAAAAAATGCCGTGAAAATCGCAAGGTTGTGGACTGCCAGACGTCGACATGAAATTGATGAAACATCATGCTTTGTCGGGAAGTCCGGTGGCGAAATTGAGCTGCAGGTAGTAAATCGAACAGTTCCTCAGAACACTCCCCGTGATATATGCGGTAAAAGATGCAGAGTGATCCAACATCTCTACGCAAAGCCAAAGGGTCGAGCCGACCGGAGAGAACTTGATCGTCGACGATTCGAGTCGCTCTGCGTTGAATGCGGTCAAATGGAAGAAGCTGGTACTGGGGAGCTCCCGCCCAGAGGTGAGAGCAGTACTCCATGTGAGGTCGAACCTGAGCCTTATAAAGTTGCAGGCGATGGGCCGACGTGAAGTACCGCCTCGCCTCTCCGAGCACACCAAACTTCTTAGAGGCTAACTTAGCCTTATCTTCCAAGTGACAGCGAAATTGAACGACGTTCGATATGTCGACGCCAAGTACTCCGATGCTGGCTGAGGTAGCAAGGGGAGTGTCTTCAAAACGGAGGGATACGACAAAGGGAGATATCTTGGCGATAAACGCACAAACTTATGTCTTCTTAGGGTTAAATTGGACTAAGTTCAATTGGCCCCATTTCGAAACATTTGACAACATGGTCTCGACTGAAGACACAAGTTTGTTCCGACTCTCGACAACGTTTTCCCGAGAAATTTTAGCGCGGCCGGTGTATGAGGCATCTCCGGTACTGTCATCTGCATAACAATGAATATCGCTGAGTTGCAGCATGTCATTGATGTGCAAGAGAAACAGAGTCGGAGATAGCACACAGCCTTGCGGAACGCCAGCATTAATCGGCTTTAAGTCGGAGCATGAACCGTCGACAACGACCTTAATGCTCCGATCTGCCAAAAAACTGGAGATCCATTCGCACAATTTCTCGGGAAGCCCATAGGAAGGAAGCTTCGATAGAAGCGCTTTATGCCACACCCGATCAAAGGCCTTCGCTATGTCCAAACTAGCCGCCAACGCCTCACCCTTGGAATCCACTGGCGATCGCTAATCAGCTGGTGCTCCTCTAGATACTGCAGGAGCTGGTTGTTGATAATGGATTCCATAATCTTGGAGAACAGAGACGTTATGGCTATAGGGCGGTAATTGGGCGGATCCGAGCGGTCACCTTTTTTAGGGATCGGGTGCACCAAAGCCGTCTTCCATGTTTTCGGGACAACGCCTGATGAGTAGCAGAGCCGGAAAAGACGCGTTAGAACCGGTGTCAACTCTGGAGCACAAGTCCGCAGCACTATCGGAGGGATGCCATCTGGCCCACTCGACTTATGAATGTCCAAGGAGAACAGTGCTTTACGTACTGCACATTGCCGGAAAATTATATCCGGCATCGAAGTATCACACCGTTGTATAGTCGGTGGTAAGTTCCCTTGGTCATCCAAAGTCGAGTTAGACGCAAAGAGAGAGCCCAGAAGATCAGCCTTCTCCTTTGCGGTGTGGGCCAGTGTGTCATTCTCTCTGTGCAGGGGCGGTAGGGATGACTGACAAAAATTCCCCTGGACAGCCCTGGCAAGAGACCAGAACGCACGTGTTCCCGAAGGAAGGCGGGCTAATCTCTCGCCAATTCCGCCTATATGCTCCGACTTCGCTCTTGCGATTACACTTTTGAAGGACCTGGAGGCAAAGTTATATTTATTTTTGAGATCGCTGGTATTTAAATCCTTAGATGCCACTGAATCGGCCCAAGCTTGGTAATGCTCTCGTTTATGGCCAGAGGCCATTTTACAAGAGCGACCAAACCAGGGCTGTGACCTGCCACCGATGGGCACTGTAGAATATGGAATAAAGAGTTCCATACCCTGAAGCACTACATTAGCAACATAGTCAGCAGTGACATCTGGATCATCCGGCAAGAAGCAAACTTGCCCCCATGGGTAGGATGCAAAAAAGGACCGCATCCCGTCCCAATCTGCTGACCTATAGTGCCACACGCGACGACAACCTACAAAACGGGGTCAAGTTGGGCGTGTAACCGGCACTGAACTCCGGATCAGGCAGTGGTCCGACGATCCGAGGGGAGCGTTAACGGATACTGTGTAGTTGTCCGGGTGAGAGGTCAGCAGAAGGTCCAACAGGGAAGGTGTATGATCATCCACATCTGGGATTCGCGTAGGCGACGTGACCAGTTGTGTCAGATCATACGCTAAAGCGAAGTCGTGAACAGATCTCCCCGCATGATCAGTGGTGCGCGAACCGAGCCATTCGGCGTGGTGGGCGTTGAAATCGCCAAGTATCACGATCTCTGCGGTGGGGGTCTGCTCAAGCACGGAATCTGTAGCCATCTGTAGGTGCTCCACGAATCGATCTATTTCGGCATTACCGTTGATATGGGACCTATAAAGGCACGCGTAGATATGCGGATGGTCATCGCAGTCTACGCGCAACCAAATGTCAGATAGGCCCCGACCTTCAAGGCTGCTGAGACGACGAGCACAGATATCCTCTCTGACGTAAAGACATACCCCCGCCCGCGGCAAAAAGGAATGTTCCAATTTGTACCCAGGGTATGTGAGGAATGAAGTGTCTGCCGGAGAGCATATCTGTGTTTCGGTCAAAAAGAGCAAGGCCGGCTTAGCAGTCTCCAGATGGTAGTGGACATCGTTCAGGTTAGAACGGAGACCCCGTATGTTGCAAAAGTCCACGGCTAGCGTGGTGTGGGGTGACTTAAGCTTCCTGCTTCGTTTACCTCGAGCAGCAGAAATAGGGTTGAGCACGGTTTTGCCCCCTCCAGAATACGCAGGGCAGCCCGAGCATCCACCTTCAGGTTCAGGTCTTGGAGGTGGATGCTCGGAGAGGGATTCTCCAGCGATTTCACGGCTGGTACCCTCCTGGAGTAATGTCTCTTGAAACTGTGCCGCCATATTCCTTTGGGGGGGGGGGGATTGGGCCTCCGGGTCTCCCACAAATCGATCGAAACGCAATGGCAAGGCCACTACTTCACGTCTATATCATGTGGGAGAGTAGTACTGGTACCGGTCGTGCCGGCCCATTCAGCTGTAACCCGTAGAGCTACAGCGTGGCACTACCACTAGGAAAACAACCTACCTGAGAAACAACTTTATATCGCTAGTGGGATGCAGTGTCGTTCAACACTTTGTAACGTTTGTTCTCAGTCGGTCAACTTAGCAAAATGTCCACTCCACACAATTTACCTATCTTGCGAACGGGCAACTTCGCTATTAGTCAACTTTGCTATTAGTCCACTTCGCTGTTTGTCAACGTATTAGGCGTTTGCCGGCGTTCGTGCCTTGCTGACGACGCGCGAGCGACGGTTTGAAATGTTACGTACCTACTTAGATTTAGTTCTACCGAAGTTTTGATTTTGTAGTTATAGTCTGTTTTTTTAACAAACGAGTACCTACTGAAAATTTTACTTCGTTGCTATTGGCCCACGTAATCAACATAAAGTCCGTTCCACAGGAATATTTAGTTACATTCGGTTGAGCCTTCGACCATTGACCTATATATACTAGACGCGACATCTCAAACAAGGATGCAAATATGCTGGCCGGCATACTCTCCCCTACACGTAGCTGGGCTGGGCACTCGTAAAAATTACATGCGCTTTGCGTTCGAATATTGTGTATTATCAATTGTGTATTTTGAAATTTGAATACACAATTTTTGAACGTAAAGCGCGTGTAATCTCTACGAGTGCCCAACTGCGTGTGGGGGAGAGTATGCCGGTCAGCATATTTGCACCGGTCGACTATCATTGTTTGAGATGTTGCGTCTAGTATACATAGGTCAATGTCTCCGACTACCTTCGCGTCGTGAAATATTGCTTGTAACGAATCAATACTAAAGTTTTTATTTTTATTGCTGACAGGCTAGCCTTTGACTACCATCTCAACTGATCGTAAGTGATGATGTGGTCAAACATGTTGTTCAGGCTAGCCTAGAATTACTGACTCTCAAGAACTCCACATCATCACTTACCATCAGGTGAGATAGTGGTCAAAGGCTAACCTTAAAGGCATAAAAAACCTTGACTAACCTTAGTCTAGTTCCGGCTACGTTACTTGCAGTTCACAGTTCTTCTTTACCTCGTGGTGGCTGCTTAAATTATCTTTATCGAAAAAAATCCTCTATATTCGTAAGTAGGTATACCTAGCTGAATAAGCTGTCCATAATTATCTATGTTTAATCTGTATCAATTCCACGCCGCTTACCGGAAGCCGTTGGCTATCAGCTGTAAAACGGTTACTAACCCTTTTCTGGATTTTGGTCCCGATATGATCCACACCGTATTTTCTCATTTATTTCCAATTCTTTTCAAAAGAGTCGTAGTTGTCTGCATTATAAATAAGGATTCGAATGGTACAAAACATTTTCCATACTCAGTACTAACCACGCCATCTCTGCGCGTGATTTGTAACTCAAACGTAGTTTCAAGTTGTGGCGCGCGACGCGACTAAGATTTTAATGAGGGAAAAATTAACAATTTTTCTCCCAATTGTAAGGCAAAAATACATTTCGTACGGAGTTTTAAGTAACTTAATTCATCGAAAAAAGTTATGATCCTCTTCATTTTTGTGGTTCAACTTATAAACAATATTTTTTAATGTATGGTCCAAATTTGTTCTAAGTGCAGAAATATACCACTGAGCAAGTAATATGAAATATACAATTTTCCCTTGGAAATGCACGCACACCGTCAGGATTTCATGATACTTTCTTTTTGAAAGGTAACATTGTCATGTTGTTTTTCATTTAATGGACCCGAAAAACTATCATCCTGAACTTTCGTGACCATAGTACCGACTACGAATAATCTGATGATGATAACTACGCAAGATTGGTAAGAAACCAACCCGTAATTGTTTTATTTATGTCATTTGTGACGGAACAAGTACGAGGCCCACCATGTTAAGCGGCAACCTCTGCCTATAACAGATGCATTTCGTCCTCCGTCACCCTGATGTCTCAGTTGTTGAGTCTCATGTGCCTGTATTTTACTGGCTCTCAAGGACTGCTGCCGAAACACTGTTAGGAGCTTGGCGACAGATTATCGAACCATGATCCTGTGGCACGGCAGTCCATAGCTTTAGCTTTTAGTTTAGTTTTTTTTTTTTTTTTTTTACTTTTAGTTTTAGCTTCCACCCCTTCGCTATTATTGCCTCAAATAGAATTTGACAAATACCTGTCAGAGGAATCTGTATCGGATCCAAAGACAATATTCCAATATCAGAGATTCTTAGCACTGCCCCAGTTCACGCGCTGCAAGAAGCCATCAGAGAAATCACATTTCTGGGCACAATGTTCCACTTGAAAGAGTTGATGAAAAAAACGAAGCTGTCCTCTGACCAAAAACTAACTACATACATAAAATGATTATAGACATATTTGAGTCTGTAAAATAGCCAAGCATTTTTTGAAGCGCTCGTAGTGAAGTTTGCTTAACCGTTCAGCTAAGTTAAGGAACGTCCGCCGCGGTCAGGAGTTAGATGCGTGACCGCTGATGGCATTACTACTGAGCGCTTCCGTGCTGAGGTACGTTAAGTTGTCGGTTGTTGTTATAAGATGGCACCCGTTAAAGCATGGTGGTAGGGCATTTTGCAGATGCACGCCTGGCTAGCTACCACCCTCAAGTAGAAAATCTGTCGCCAAGCACCTAACGGTGTGTTCCGGCAGCTGTCCTTGAGAGCCAGTAATTCTAGGCTAGCCTGAACAACATTGACTAAATCATCACTTACCATCAGGAGAGATAGTAGAAAAAGGCAAACCTATCAGGCATAAAAAAAAGAAGCATTGACCGTCATCATGTCTATAGAATGAAAGAATACCCTATCGTATAAAACTCGTGAGATCTGATCTAAATCATATAGTATCCCAAGAGTGCTATGGGGTATTCTTTAAATTCAAGAATTAGAATGAGGTCTAAAATCCATATACAAGATTTTAGGTAAAATGCTAACAACCTCTTAAAATGCTAACGACTTCTGCTAGTACTAACAAAAAATTTGAAATGTTTTTTTTTGTTTGAAAAAAAAACTATTTTTATTTGTTTTTGACGGAACGAGGACCACCTGATGTTCATAGTAGAGGTGTGTCGCTCTTCACGGAAACGACTCAGAGAGTCGTTGATTCGAATCTTTAACACCGCTTCAAATGTATCATTCGGTCAATTGCATCTCGGTTTCAATCGGCACGCGGCGCTCGCTGACACGATTGAGTCAGGTAGGTAGGCTGTTCGAAGCGCGTCGGGTCGCGTCGGAGATCGCCGACCGCCGCGCCGTCTCTCTCACTTATTCACTACTAGTGGGTGACTGAGAAAGACGGCAACACTAGCTCATCTACGCACGCATTACGCGTGAGGAAAGATGACCTGTTGTTATTGTTTGTTTAGTTGACCTTTGTTTGTGAAAAATATAAAAAGTCAGCAAAGTTGTAAATATTGCACAGTGTAAAAAGCTTAAATAGCAAACAATTTAATTACAAAAAAGTACGACAAAGTTGTAAATAACAAAAGAAATCACTGTACTTATATAGAAACGATTTTTAAATACGCCAGTTAGAACTTTAAAAAACTAACTGTCAGTCCTAAGCCTGTAAAAATATGAAGAGAAATCGATTTCTATGGAAGTTTTAGCCAAATGAAATTAATAAAACAAAATACTAACACAATATTATATACTTTACATAATTCCTCAAACAAAGTCAATAATAACGATTCATGAAGAAACCTTCGTGAATCGTTATTATTATTAAATTTATTTGCGCTAATAAATCGAGTTCAGAGTCATTGATGCAAATTATGCAAATGAAGCACTTTCCTGATTCGAATCTTTGAACTGATCCAGATATAAATGATACAATCTCAACAAAGATTCGTTTTTGCCAGCACTAGTTCACAGTCTCTTGGGCCTGTAATGTATTATTTCATATTTTTAATTACTTTGTTCGATGTAAATATTCAAAAATCTATTCAATGGGAGCACGCGCGTTCAACTGTTGCCGCGGCGAACGCTCTTGGCTCAGAGTAGGCAATAAAACACAAAAAACAAAAATCTAATCTAAAAAGAAACATTCCATAACATTTCTAAGGACTAGCAAAAGTCAACCCTAATTGGTTGTTAGCATTTTACCAATAACCCGGTATATGGCAAACGGCTGTGTTCAGCAGAGGACAATCTGGCTAATACAGTACAAAGGACTAAACTCGTAAATAAGATGCACGCAGCGAGCGACAATGTAATAATATTAATAATATAATATTAATATATTAATAATAATATTATAATATTAATGTAATTTAATTAATAATATTAATATTAATAATATTAAGTTAATATTAGCATGCCGTCATACCTTTTTTTTTTATTATCGTACAATTTATTTATGGTCCTGTTATAAGTTATAATTGACAAAACCACATGTCCTCTCCAATTATTTTATACAACACATAAAACGTTCCACTCTTTATAATTATTTATTCATATTATATAATATTACTTAAACCTATAAAAAACAATATATATATTTTGTACTTACAATAATCAACGTTATAAGCAAAACAGTATATCGTATGTTCTAATAAATAACTAACAGTAAATAAACTTTCATCACATCGCATAATTCTTGGCGAATACTTGCCTTCTTTACACATTTTAAGGCACACTGCCAAACATGACGTCAAATGGGACTTTATTACCTACTACAGAGAGCTCTCGATTCGAAGAATTTTATTCGTATTTGGTAATGAAGATAAAATAGTATGTATGTAGAAGCCTAGCTTAAACCAAAACCGCTCTTATTTGTACTTATATAGTGTAAAAGCTCACTCATGAGTGTTTATAATAAAATAATAGCAAAAGCAGTTCAATGCACATTTCAAACATGATTGTTCAACTAGAAGACATATTGCAGTTAGAATGGTAATATACAGTCAAATAATGTGAAAATAACAATTAACGTAAACAGTACGTACTTTATTAGTAATATATAATAGCATATTTTTTAATATTTTACGTTATTTTGCTTTAACTCAGTTGAATCACATATTGTACAATGATGTACTTACTTACCTAATTCTGATTCAGTTAGGCCGGTCACACATTGGGAACGTTTTCGCACGAAACTTTCCGACACACAATAAACGGTAGTACCAGGCAAACAGACGGTTAATACCGGACTATCGATAAAATGATTCGTTATTTGAACTAAAAACAAACCTCACACGGGAATAGACCTACGACATAGAGCTCGCAGACTGGGAAAGATTTATAATTTATACGCTATATTGCGACGTCCCTGTTTTGTTGGAAATAATTTGCGAATGTGTGTATCATACAGGTCGAAAAATTTCGAGTAGATTTTTTCCATAACTTTGATGCGAACTTTTAAAGCTCAGTGATAGCTATCATCCTATCACACAAGGAATCATCATGGTAATGATTCAAATTTCCGTAGAATAGTAATACCACATCCATAACTGTTTTATAAGAGATAAAGTTTAATCGTCAGTATGAGGGAAGACTATGATAAAAATTGCAAGCCCTCGTTGCGCTTCCAAAAACACCGAACGACAGATTATTACGAACTAAGTATATACTTATGTCATCATACGAAAAAACCGTATCCAAAAAGCAACCGGCCTATAGTTTGACCATTACCGCTGTACCGCGCCTTAGGAAGGCGCGGCGAGGTGGGGGCCGGGAAGGAAAGAGCATGATTTCGCATGAGATCGATATTGTCGGATTACGATATCAGTTTATGGTACTAAGGTACGCCAGTTCTTTATACGCCAGTCGTACGTATTTTTTTGATTGAATAGGAAATTTATTGAATAAGAATACCTACATATTACATTTAAATTAACCGAATCAAAAATTCGCCGCGCGCATACCTAACGTGCGGTACAGCGGGATCGGTCAAACTCTAAAAGTATTTAGTATACATATCTTTAAAGTGACAGGCACAACTTTCCATATGTATCCCTTGTTTCAATAACATTTTTCAACGTTTTACATACTATACAAATTCAGGTTACAAAGGGATGGTAATTCATTATCATAATTTTAACGTTCATAATATTTGCTAGCACTTATCATTTTTAAGGTGTACACAGGAACGAACAAAATACGGTGAACACAAACAAGAAACATTTGGAAACATATGGATGTAATTTATCAAACTAATACAACGCAAGGTAACATAGTAGCGCAATTTAGCGAGAGGCAAACCTTTGAGAACTACTGTAACTGCACCTTCCTAACCCACTGTACCCCGGGGTACACGCTAGTTATTGACAGACAAATGCATCAACCCTTATGTTCATTGCATACTGGACGAAGCTGATATTACCGATATATTTGTGAACGTACATACATTAGGTTAAGTACAGAGGAATGAAGTATGGAGGAATGAGTTTGTGCTGTAGCAAACTACTAAATTAATTAAAAAAAAATGATAAATTAAAGCATATTCACAAGTAAATTTTTACTTTTCTAAACTTTTTTGAATATTGTTCTACAGAATACTAATGATCACATTATTATTTGTTTTAAAGTATATTATAGAGTAAAGAGTCAATGTAAAGATCCCGTCTGCATTCTACTCGCTGCCTTACTATAACAAGGATTGGATGAGAGTTTTATTAAAACTTCGGCAGCTTATGACTCAAAATATTAAGTTTTCTGAAGAGTACAGCCAAGATATCAATTCTGTTTAAAGTTATCCGTACGATGACTTCACTTTGCAGCTATATTCGAAATACGCCGACCCAATATGAACACACTGGCAGATCTTGGACATTATTCCTTAAAATACTATTTAAAAGGGGCTTTAATTACTGAACTACTTTTCGTATACGAAATTAGTTCTAAAACTTTCCGCAAGGTGGCGATTTTTTAAGTTCCTGGCCGTGCTATACCAAAAATAACAATAAATAATAACATTTTCTAATCATCTTTTAAGATCCTATTAAATACCCTGATTATTAATATGACTAAAACTGAATTATACAATAACAAATTGGAATGATCTAGTAACCCAAATTATCTAGTTACGTGTATTAAGTAGCAGGCGTAGTGACGGGGAGATTATCGGCTTCGTACAGTCCCATGACTTCGTGCAGCATCTGCATCCTCGCGTGGACGCGAAACTGCAGACGAGACTCCAGAAAATATCCAGAATACTTTTTCCTGAAAAGGTAAGAAATTTTCGTAAGTTTTATATACAAAAAATATTTTTCCAAGATATTTTTCACATTAGTTGAATAGCAACGTCAACATTGAGTTAACATAATCATGTCAATATGCCCGCGAAGGGCTAGGCTGCAGACTTTGTAGTTGAGCCGTTCAAGGCAGAAAAGCATTTAAATTTCCTTAGATGATGTTTAGTAAATAGAGGGTGTACTAATGACTAAGACGTAGAAAGAAATCTTTACTAAAAATATATCGAGTAAACCCAATGCCGTCTGACCATTTTAACATGATGTACATGCAGTTTTTAGAATCTTTGTGCTTAGGACAAGTGCAAACGCGATAACTGCAAATTGTATTGAACTGTATTAAGTGTAGAAATATTATGATTATTATATTTTAATCAATTATTTTCATACATATAATTAGATTTGAATATATTTAAGTAGTATATATATGTATTCAATGTTAATAAAACTTCTAAAAAGATGTAAATCTTTGTATCATGAATGCGCGCTATCTTAATGTCTTTAACGAAAAAAAAATTAACAAAGATACACTTTTTTATACATACCATTATGTTCTTTGGTGCGATATGAAAAGACGAGAACCATAGTAATACTATTTTTTTTCTTAAGTACCGATATGAACAATTGGGATATGAGATATACGGATACGTATTGTTCTCGTTGGTAGAAAAGCGCGCAACTTCATGAAAAATGTGCATACGCAGTTTTTGTAGTGAGGAAATATATACTAGAAGGGTTAGAGGAAAGTCGAATGGACTGACTAAAGAATAATGCAAAGATTCAGAGACGAGTCTAAGCATGATCTAATGCTTTCTGTCATGGTGTAGTACTCAGCTTCAAATCTATATCCTATATCTAGAGACGTTTGGAACAGCGTTAAACTTACCGCGTGCTATGGTAGTAATGGTATTCGACTACTTTAACCTATCTCAAAGCAGGAGTGGCGCGGCCAAAGGAGCAAAGTTGTAGATTTTATCGTCAGTGGACACTGCCAAGATACAACAATATAAGTAGACCTTCGAGAATGGAATATATGGAGTTGATGTACCGATACAAAAGTTCCAATAAAGTAGTACCTATTCGACTAATTTAACCTGCATCAAAGCAGGAGTGGCGCGGCCAAAGGAGCAAAGTTGTAGATTTTATCGTCAGTGGACACTGCCAAGATACAACAATATCAGTAGACCTTCGAGAATGGAATATATGGAGTTGATGTACCTATACAAAAGTTCCAATAAAGTAGTACCTATTCGACTAATTTAACCTGCATCAAAGCAGGAGTGGCGCGGCCAAAGGAGCAAAGTTGTAGATTTTATTGTTTACATATATTATATACATATGTGGTCTACATATATTGTATCTTGGCAGTGCCCATATTTCAGGAATGGAATATATGGAGCTGACAAACAAAACTTGACAGTTAATAGCATATCTAAAAACCAAAAATAAACCATAGAGTATAGCAAACAGACTGCAAAGATTACGTGAAAACATTATAGCATCTCAAAAATTTATGATCTCTTTTGTATTAGATGCATAGGTTCGTCTTAAAATCAATAAGAACTAAAGACGGACCATGTTTGAAATGTAGCTAATTTTTTATGGACGTGTGCTGTAGTGTTGCCACACACAAAACACAAAATGTTAACTCACCTCGCCTCTGTCAGCAAGTCTACAGCTTTTTTGTAATCTTCCATCTCATAATAGCACATAGCCATTTCGGACACCGCGTAAGGCACGAGGAATGTATCTTCTTTAATGTCCTTTTTTAAGCTGAGAAACAGAAAAATGTTCAATTACAAAAACTTATCACTGGAATCACCACTTTTTATGAATTTCAAAATGAGCAATTTCGTTATAGGCAATTCGTGATATTAATTTATTTATCACATTTTTTGATTGCGCTAGAAAGATGAAAGTGTATATAAAGCAATAAGAATACATTTTCCGACCAAAGTTAATATTTAAATGTTTGTGAAGGCGCGGTGCAATCTGAAAATCGATACCTGTAAACACTACGAGAAGCAGTTCGTTGCACTCGCGACATTGAAACATAGGTTTGGTTTTCTTACAGATATAAAGCGCTGACGTTTTGAAACTTAGTAAAAATAACTAGATATATTATAATTCATGCCATTCGTAATTAGAATTATAATAAGTTCAGTGGAAATAAACGTTGCATGGTATTGGTTGCATCCACGATCTTTATATGCATCGTAGGTGCAACTATTTTCAACACTGAACCTAAATCGTTAGGATACATTACAATATTTCATTAATTTATAGAGTTCTGGATGACTATACTATGTTATTGAGATATACATCCAGTGCGATAAGTCAACATAGGTTTATAGCATGTTATAATTTTATCTTATATTATTTTATAACTACTGAGCCCCACGGCTGAGCCTAAAACGGTGATTACAGGAAGGTAACAAAGAAACATCTAAACCTAATTCAGTTCAAATTTTTTACATTATTTCAAACACTTTTGTTAAACTGAAGTCCTTACAATATAGTATTTATTTATTTTCATGTGACCAATAGCTTATAGTAAATAAATACATATTATAGTAAAAAATAACAAGATACATACTAATAATGGAATGCTTTCGAAATCAGGAATCCAGAAAGTTGTTATTTCAGAACAGTTCTATTGGATTATGTAATAGCTATTTATCGTTCCTTATTAGCAATGATACCAAGATGATTTTAGCCATGGTTAATCTCTTAATCGTTTCTGTAAACCCCAAATTATGCTTTAGGCCCGTATCTTGAACTCCGTGTGCGATGTTATCTATCAGCTATAGACAGTACCTTATACTGGGATTATACAAAGCTATTATATAACGGTAGGAGATAAAAAAGACTGGGAGTGAATATATTATAATTTGTAATACCCCTCGGAACAATATTTTATTGATCATATACGAATAACAATATGTATACGAATAATAATTCCTAGAACTTACACAATTATTTTTTACAAAAAATTTAAATGTAACTTCTAACACTGAATTATTGAAGTCTTGTTGAATTGAAGTCTGATTTACTGATTCTGAAATACTGATTCAAAACACTACCGGCTCGCACTCACGGTGTTTCGTCGTAATCTCCGACCGGTGTTCGAGCAGCAAATATGCTCATTCTCAAGGAATGCGGGCAGCTTCGAGTAAAGACCACATTTCATCGGTTCCATTTACATTATATGAAAAAAAAAATGTTCACCCTTTTCTGGTCACTATTGACAAAACTTACAACTACCATATCAAGCATTTTTCAGTTAGTTGAGTGTAACATTAAAACTACTTGACTGATTTTGATGAAATTTATATGGGATCACCTCAGAGGTACTTATACTCTTTTCAATAAAGAAAAAACTTGTCAAGTTATGCATGGTCATACATAAAAATATATACGTGTCGAATTGAGAACTCCCTCCTTTTTGGAACTTGGTTTGAAAATAGGCAAGATTAACATGAAGCTAAGAATACAACAAACGGCTTTATTTACTTACAGCAATTTCTGTCAGGCTCGTGATGATGATTAGATAGAATGACTATTACTGCACATAGGCTTCCACTAAAAGCGAATTGAAGAGCGCTAACGACGGGAATATGGATGACGTTATCTTGACGAAATTGCCAATAACGCGTAGTTATAGAAACCATAGAATGTACATGTTTGTGTTACTTACGATAAGACCATCTCGTAATGTTCCAGTGCTTGATACGGCAAGCCCATCGCGAGCAGCACACAACCTTGCATATAATGCAATAGCGCATCGTTGTCAGCCTCGTGGCCGCACATCCAGTCCTTAGAGCCGCACATCGCTGCCTCACGGGTCAACTCGATTTTCTGAACATTACACCAACATTTATATAAGTGCAGAAGAGCCTATAGACAGTAATTTATGGAGCTAAAGTATCTACTGTGACTTAAATGTATCGCAAACTTATACGGCCAAAACTGTATAAATCGATATATTCCATTAATTTGAACTCAAAAATATTAAATGTCGTAGCCGCCACGCGCAGCACGAATTGAGACTGAAATTTATTTAATTCATTTCGTTAAATTTTTGGCTACAAGCTGTTAATTGATCTGTATCGCCCCCTTAAACCATTCAGTATTTTTATAGTATGGAATTCTTTCATAGTTACACTAAACAGGCACCGTCTCGGACTAGCTAGGGAGTAGACGTAAAAACAAAGGAATGTGGCGTCGATACGGAGCTGGGGCGTTAATATTAATGTTACGAATTGTAACATAAGTGTTGACATTTTAATAAATGGCCTAAGTTTCTTCCCTGTCTTCTCGCAAACTCTATACTCATGCTGAAGGCGGCAGAATCTTTTAATAGCAATCACTTGTAATTTACCTCGTAAAAGTGTCGGAGACGCACAAATATATAGAATATAAGGTTTTGACTTTCTACTTTGACGGATAAGTCATTGGAAGACAACAATTACAGTTTCGGATTAGTATCTATGCTACAGAAAGCAATCCAAAATAAATTTCAAAGCCGGAAGGACTATCTGTAGATGCCACAGCGGCCATTTGATGTAAAAAGGATTAGTATAGCCAACAATACCCTTCATCACTTCAAGAACAATGGATGGAGATGGAGACGCAACCGATTGAGTATCTTGTCTTTAGATCTCCAGCGATCGCTTGTAGCTTTCAGCAATCAAGAAGAGTGAGGGATAACACATTATTGACCTAAAAATTAAAAACATATGGCTACTATTAAATTTCGTTCAGGCTCACCTTGAGATACTTTTGCAGTATAGGTACGTTCTTCTTCAATGATGGAAGCAAATTCCATATACAGAGTAGTTCGATAGCGGGCAGTAGCAGCTTTTCTTGCTGGAGATGGTATCGAGAACATCGTCGAATTACAAACTTCTCCATGGGCAGTGACTTCCCAGCTATTCGAATCTTGTAAGTGGCAGCATCTCTAAAAAGTTAGGAAAAAATAGAGTTATATTGGCCTAGAAAAACGACAAATCGAATCATAAGCTATTGAAACTACTCTCAATAGCTTATGATTCTGTTCTTGGCTATCAAGCCAAGAGACTCATTAACGACGACCACCTAGTAAGCAAGAGATTCCAGAGTCTCGAGCATCACCGCAAATTCGCTTGTTTATCGGTTTTTTATCGGATACATTACGGTGAGCGTGTAACGGGAAATTCACTATTTGATTCCACCATCCCCATTCTATAATTGGACATCCAGGGATACTCGGCACCACCGCTATATGGTGGATATTCCATTTACCCAAACGAAGCGATATGCTTCTTCGTTCATCATACGAACCGCCAGGGAATGGAACACCCTGCCTGAGTCTGTGTTTCCGGTTAAGTACAATATGGGGGTCTTCAAAACGTGAGTGAATAGGTTCTGTGTAAGTGCGCTCCATCATCGACCGCATCATCACTTAACATAAGATGAGATAGTGGTCAAGTCTACCCAGTTCGGTATAAAAAAAAACACCATGTAGCTGGCTGTAGAGTTCAATGCAAAGTTGGTGTTCTCGTGTTATATAAATATATATTCGATGGCTTTGAAGTTAGGCGCAATAGCAAATCTTAGTTAAATGGTAAGCAGATAACCTAGGCAAGCATTTGGCCGATATCTCACCTGATGGAAAGTGATGATGTGGCCGAAGATGCAGCAACGCTTGCCACTACCTTCACTGTAACCAGCGGTAAAATGCAGTGCACTTCACAGCTATGTGTATACACTAGCAGCCCGCCCAGGCTTTGCACAAATATTTAACAAAAATTAAAAAAAAACGACATCCTATTTTCATATGGGGATAATGTAGTATTCAAATGGTGAAAGATTTTTCAAATCGGTTTATTGTTTATGTACGGAAGCGCGCAGTAGTAATGTTACTAGCGGTCACCCATCCAGCTCATGACAGCGGCAGAAGTTGCTTAACTTTGCTGATCGTTTAAGAACAGCTAAGCAAATATCGCTACGAGAGCTTTGAAAACGATGTTCACATGCAAAAATTGCAAGGTAAAATTAAATTGAAGAGAGTTGCACTTGCTTCGTCCACTCTCTTCACACTCTTCATACGCGCTGACGAAAGCGTACCGTTCGTGCAGTACGGAAGCGTGAGGAGCTGCTGCGGAAGCGCAGGAAGATATATAGGAAGGTCATTGTCTTTAGGCAGAACAGGTGGGCTAGGGCGGCGAGGGGAAGGAACTCTTCGCGTTCCTCCCGGACGTGGGGGAGCGCCTTAAGGCGCTTTGGGTTGAGCCTGATAGGTTAGCCTTTGACCACACCACTTTCACTTTCCTGATGGTAAGTGATGATGTGGTCGAAGATGTTGTCCAGGCTAACCTAGAATTACTGGCTCACTGGACAGCTGCCGGAACACACCGTTAGGTGCTTGGCGGCAGATTTTCTACTTGAGGGTGGTTGCTAGCCAGGCGGGCATTCGCAAAATGCCCTACCACCATGCTGTAACGACTGCCATCCTAAGATAACAACAGGGACCGACGGCTTAACGTGCCCTCCGAAGCACGGAAGCGCTCAGTAGTAACCAACGGTCACCCATCCAAGTCATGACCGAGACAGACGTTGCTTAACTTTGCTGATCGGTTCAGAACGGCTAAGCAAACTTCGCTACGAGCGCTTCAAAAAACTCTGTGGCTCTTCGGCAACATGAACATATTACATACTTACCTCATGAGTTCCCGAATTTCAACGTGGTCATTATGATTGGACTCGTTACCGAGACCCAAGAGCATCACTGCCCTGACGTAAGTGTACGTAGTCTTGGACCAAGCGCTTTGTTCCATCAGATGATTGGCGTAGTTGCTGGACGCTCTGAAGTCCAAAAGGAGCCTGAAATCAATACATCCAGACCGTTACACACAAGACTATTGTTCCGTTTCCACTAAATATATTAGTAGCATTATACGTACATTTCCATTCAACAAAATCAATAAGTACGTAAAACTGCTTGGAATTAGTTCAATACCAAGAAGGTCATAAGAACACAATACGGCAATGCAGATCTTTCATTATTTTCAGAACAGTATAATAAAAGGTAAAGAAGTGGCAGGTTAGAGAAAGCAGCATAAGGAGGTAACTATTTACAGGAAACTAATCTTTCCGTCCTAGCTTGCCCGTGGCGTTCCGGGTTGAAATTGCACAGCCCATTTTTCATAACTAATAGTCTAGCCGTTGATAACTATCTCGCCTAATGGTAACTGATGTTGTGGTCAAAGATGTTGTTCAGGCTAACCTAAGATTAATGGCTCCCAAGTACAGCTGCCGGAACATACAAATAGGTGCTTGGCGACAGACTTCTGCTTGAGGGTGGTACCTAGCCAAGCGGGCATTCACAAAATAACGCAAACTGCTGTAACCTACCGACGGATCAACGTACCCTACAAAGCACGAAAGCGCCCGTGAATGCAGCACAGTATGCCACTAGCATTCACCCATCCAAGTCCAACCCATGAGGGAGAGGCCTCAGTTCAACTGTGGATGTATAGGCTATTGACGTCGATACGCAATTAACCTACCCTCAACTGCTGCTTAGGTTGGTAATGTTTATACCGGCCTTTCTAAGCAATAACGACCTTTTGCAAGCCCAAGCTATCGCTGTGCCAAACTTACATAACTACAACAATCGCTTCCATCATTGGTGTACAACATTACATTCGCATTTTGTCATAAAAGTGAATAACAACCACACACGACCCTCAAACATGTTTTAGCTGCTATTATTAGCCATATAACAAACTACATGAATCCATCATCTCAATAAAAAATCTCAATAAAATCATAAGGTAATCCATCCTCATACGAGTTCGTTTTATAGCAAATCCTTCACTATTCAGGCTGCCCGCTTGTGGAATTCTCTTCCTGTATCAATCAGACAAGCACCGACTCTCAATATGTTCAAGGATCAAGTTAAAAGGTTTTATTTGTCCAATTAATTTTGCACTATATTTTTGTCAATTTCTATGCTATATATGAGATAATATTATAATATGTACTATATTTTTATATAATTTATAGGTATATGTATATATCATTATCTATTTATGTATGTTGCTATGTATATGTTTATATATATATATATATATATATATATATATATGTTTATAATTGTATCTGTTTAATTATTATAAAAACCTATGTGTATGCTATTTTTTATATATTTGTTTAGAAATTACACTAAAATACGTTTTATTTTAAAATGTTTTTATGAAATTTGATTATGTATTTGGACTACACCCGCCTCTATTGTTTTAATTCGTTCAACTCCATCCTAAGGTTGCCTGGTAGAAATCACTTTTATTGATAAGGCCGCCCATTGTAACACTATGTTATTATAATTTAATGTGTAATCTTTTATATTTCTAAAGTGGTGTAACAATAAAGAGTTTTCTATCTATCTATCTATCTACATGACAACACCGGGAGCCATCGTCCTTAACAGAATGCACATCGTCCGATGGATCGAACAGTCACATCCAACTATTCACACCTCCAATGCGCCTACGCAGATAATTAAGGAACGCATATAAACTGAAATAGTAACAGAATAACTTAGTAATAAAGTCACGTGGCGTGACCTTACTGCATTGAATTGTAGACAGATGAGAAAATATTGCCAGACGCAGCTGTGAACAACGTAAACAGCTTATAGTCAACAGTCATAACAGAAAAGTGTAGAAACCGAATCAGGATTCATGGTTCGATTCCCACCGCTAGCTTGAGCTTCACCGCATGGTGAGAGGGCACTTTGCGAATTCTCGATTGGCTAGCTACCAACCTCAACTAAAAAATGTCGCCAGCAATGAACAGAGTTTTCTGTCAGCAGTCCTTGAGACCCAGTACGTATTTATTTTAAAATTTTTTTAAGTGTAAAAATGTTCTTATATTAATTGGGAATCGAACCCACGTCAAAATTTTTCCTCAGCAGAGCGATTCTCGATGGCCCAGTAGTTAAGGCAGTGTTTACCCGATGCGTAAAATCGAGTGGCAAGGGCATTTGTAAATTTCGCTTAGCACGCGTATTTAGCTTCAAAGCATACACTACAAAGATATACACTAAAATTTACTTCAATCTACATTACAAAGATTGAAAATAAAAGCCAGTAAGTAATTATAAAATTACAGGCACATGAGAATTAACAACTGTGTTTGAGAGTGATGCTCGCAGTGCACTTAATCCCTTGTGACGAAATGTTATTGTTATAGGCAGAGATTACTGCCTATCTGTTGGTAGGCATCGTACGTGTTCTGTCACTCTGTCGTGTATCAGCCGGATCGTCCACTGCTGAACACAGCCTCCCCTGTTAAGGGGCTATTTTCCATAATCCCCACGCTTGGCAGGCGTCTTGGGGATCGCAGTGCAAGTTGACAGTTGTTTAGAAAACGCTGCTGCCCACCTTCCATTATTTTTCCCTTAGTCGCCTCTTACAACACCCACGGGATTATATGGGGAGATGCAATTCTAACCCAGGCACCCCACGGGGCATGTTCTGTCAAATATATTTAAAAAATACATACATTTCCCAGTAAGTTTCTCAATCTGGTATAATAGCAAAGCAAACCATTGCATTGGCACAGCCGGAAAGAAAAGAGTAGCAAGCGGATAGTCCCCTTGCATTTACTTCGTGTTGCAATACTGACACATTAATTTGAGAATGAAATTCAGTGCTACCAGTTCTTTGAAAACACAATAATTTAATTTTAGATATTTTTTGCTACATTGTAGGTACGGTTGAGGTACAAAGCCTGAACAAAAAAAAGTTGAAAGCGGATAACAGTGGAACTAGATTTATTTCGTGTTGCAACACTGACACATATATGTGTAGAGCGTTATTGCGAATAAGGAATTCACCCAATAGCGCTCGAGACTTTAATTAAATTGGGTGATTAGTGCTACCAGTTTTTTTAAACAGCACATAACTTTGTGTTTTATTCTTTTTTTAGTACAGTGTATGGTATATTTTGGATACCTACGCGCTGATCCACATGAGTTCCCAGTAGCACAAGTGTCGGAATTCCCGGAAGCCCTCCTGTCCTATCACACTGGTTTGCTTGTAAATTATAGTTGCCTGGTCTAAATTCCCCTGCAAGAGCTCGTAGCGCGCTTTGAATATCAGGAACCAAGCGCTGTCTGGGTACTCCTGCATCAGAAACATTTTAATAATTAGAAACTTAATATAAGGTACTTATAATATTTTTTTGCCTTAAGGAAATTGACAAAGTTACGACTCTAAAGATTCTGATCTCATTACAAACCGAATTACTTCTTTGTCATTATAATCCACATCATCAAGGTAATTTGCCCCGAACCACCATTTTCTTTGAACGATTGCTTACACCGAATGATCATTTCTTTGAACAACCATTTCTGTTTATGGACCACATCCCTGGACTATGATGATGTTTTACCAGGTGGTAGGTCTCTTCAGCGAACGTCCTTCTTGGATACCACAGCAGTGTCAGATATTCTGCCTCAAAGCAGTATTGTACTCTAGTGCTTTGTTTAGACGTGTTTAGACATGAAATTTCACTATAGCAAGAGAAATTGCTGAGCGAGCTATTATGTAAAAAATTATGTCGTACGTAAATTTTAAACTTAAAACATAAGAACCAGGCCGAAACAACGAAACTGTTGAGGCACACAATATCAAAAACACCAAATTACAGCACTATTATAATGTGAGTTGAAGTTGAAGTTTTGAAGCCGTAGCCAAGTTTGCTTAGCCATTCTGAATCGATCAGCAAAGTTAAGCAACGTCCGCCGCGGTCATGACTTGGATGGGTGACCGCTGGTTGGGCATTACTACTGAGCGCTTCCGTGCTTCGGAGGGCACGTTAAGCCGTCGCTCCCGGTTGTTGTCTTAGGATAGCAGTCGTTACAGCATGGTGGTAGAGCACTTTGCAAATGCCCGCCTGGCTAGCTACCACCCTCAAGTTGAAAATCTGTCGCCAAGCACCTAACGGTGTGTTCCGGCAGCTGTCCTTGAGAGCCAGTAATTCTAGGTTAGTCTGAACAACATCCTCGACCACATCATCACTTACCATCAGGTTAGATAGTGGTCAAAGGCTAAACTATCAGGCATAAAAAAAAAAAAAATTGGTTTTAAATGACATCAACTATAATACATACAGGCCCGTTCATTGTTCATGCACCTATCCGTAGCTAACTCAGGCCTATCCTTTCAAATGCACGGATAGGCCTCGGTTGTACATAACGTTAAGGTGCGTAAATGATAATGGTACATCATCACATAACTGCAAAATCCATCATTGAACAAAGTTCATCGTCTCACCACACTTGGCAGGCGTCCTGGGGATCAGTATGTTTGCAAAATTTTCCGTCACCGTTACGACTCCCACAGGAAGATATCGGGGGGAGAGGGTGTCAGGGATTAAATCTACCAAAACTTTTAATAATCATGCCTTTGTATTGTTAGCAAACACATATTATTACGTGTTTAGTTGTCTAAGTCAACAGTGTGATGTTCGATTGTTCGATAGGATATATTGTACGGACTCCGTAGAAATGGTGATACAGGATCGCAATAAAATTATGACAATTAGCGCTAATTATATGCAAGTCAGGTAGATTTTAATAAATATTACTTTTATATTACCTGAAGCGCTCTTTGCAGTATGGCGTCGGAATTTTTGTAGTCCCCTGTTCCGCCCACGAAGGGTTGGAGCACGAGATAATAAGCCAGGAGTGTCAAATCGCAGAGCACCCGCCGCAGCCCTGGGGACTTCGAGCCTATTTGCAGTTCCTTCAGTCCGTAACTCTGAAAAATAAATTTGCTCCTAAGTATATCATAGCAGTGAATACTGAAAGGGCATGCGAACCCCTCTGCCAATAATTGTTCTATAACTTTACCAGTTGTCATTTAGAACTGCCCAGTTCTATACAACATCTGCTTATCATGCGCAACATTAGAAATGGATAAGGCAGTTACTGTTCAAAGAGTTGAATGCAATGCCTAGGTATAAGTAAGCGGTATTTATATGACCTCGTAATCATTATTTAGTCCCAGGATTAATTTGAACGAAATTGAATTGAAATAGAAATAAATAACATTATTATGCCAGTATATTCCCGAAGCTGCGGGCAAATCATACATTTCAAATATGAGCCCAACATGTACATTTCTATACCACAGCTGTTAAAATCTAAAAATGCACGCCCCAACGCTAAACGCTATTATTTAAATGTGTGTGCGTGCAGCGATTTTACGCGGATACGTTCGCGCCGATCGCACACACACCACGATAACTGAAGAACTAATGGTACTGGTGAGCTTGCGTGTATTGTGTATGTACACACTATTTTGCACGTAGGGGTAAAGACATTGCGGGACGTGCATTTTTAGACTGAAATATCTCACTGATGTACAGAACTGTACATACTGACAATATCTTGTAAGAAAAATCAACTCTTGTAAAGGATATTGATTTTTGCATGAACTGTGACTGAACGTAAATTATAAAATAAACGATCGTCTATAGTCACAACATTCAAGGGACAGGAGAGTGAAATCTATTTCAGTGGAATATTTATTTTATAATACATGAATGATGTATAAGTTAGCGTGAATACAACCAAATCAAAGCAAGCTTGTCAGCGTAGCAGTAAATGGCTGTAATGACAATATTGTACAAAAACATTAAATATGCTATATTATTAGAACGTCATGACTAAAAAAATAAACCAAAAACATAAAAAAATAATTAGAGGTACTTGTGTGTCTATTGAAACTACGCTAGAAATCAATGAATGAACTGTATGAATAAAAAAGATAATTAAAAAAAAAACTTCTTTATAACCAGTTTACTATAGTCATTATAGGCAACAATAGTGTGCAAGCGAGGGCTAAAGATTATCTCCATTTTAGATTTGTTTCTTTATTAAACTTAGTTATACCTAAAGTCAATTATGCATCAATGTAAGGTATTAGGGACAAAAATAATGTATTTATACCTAAGTAAGGTTTATTCGTACACTATAGGTTCTCAAATGCAAGAAATACATTATCGCCTCAACTGAAACAGACATAAGACCTTTATTTATGCTTATGACCGCCTCCCCACCGAATCATGTCACATGTGGTCGAGAACGAAGTATTTCACAATTCAACACCTGTGTTATATCGAAACTGAAAAAGTCGTCAGTATTGTATTGGGATGAAGTGCTTCACATTTCACTATCAGTGGTACAATGAAATGAAAAGTCTATACTTTGTTAAGCTAACAAGGGTGTGATGCAAGCCATAAATGTAAAGATTGATTTTAACTCAGTATACAATAAAATAATCTATACACTTCTGGAGTAGTAGCTGCATTATGCAATTATACTGTATCAGCCGGATTGTGCACTGCTGCACACAACCTTCCCTATTATTGGTTTGCCATAATCCCCACGCTTGGCAAGCGTCTTCGGGATTGTAGTTTAAGAAAGCAGTTTTTCAGGCGCTGCTGCCCACCTTCTGGTATTTTACTCTCAGTCGCATCTTACGACACTCATAAGTATCAATGGAGGAGGGTGACATTCTAGCCCAGCACCCCACGGGGTTTTTATTATTTACTTAATTATAATTAAGTAAAATAAAGTAATGTAACTGGCAGTAAATAAATGAATATACATAGTAAAACGCACATAAACAAGCATTCGCAAATCAGGAAGCTAACCAAACAATGACTGGTGCTCTTACTGTTTACTCGTAAATAAAGGAAAATAATCCAATAAGTACATTAAATTTGAAACATTAATATATAACTTATAATTAATATCATAAATCTTACAGTCATATATTTTGCAGTAAGTACAAAGAAGACAATTATAATTTTGGCTACACATAAAAATTACTACTGATAATCGAGGTATACCCATCAAAAAGAAAACTAATATCGATATTGAAATCAACTTTGCAGCTTTACCAAAAAATACCTATTTCATGCAAGGCTTGATTAAAATCTGCGATTTTTATAATCAGATGATTGCGATACGCTAATAGTGTACAGATCGATATGCGGTGAATTAAATGCACTAATAAGTTTAACACTTTCTACAGAAATGACTTAATTTACATGTCTGGAGTGCTAACAAAAAAATAACGACATGAGCTAAGTGAATAAATCTACCACATTCATTTAATTTTACCTTCTTGTTGATCGATGATAGCTCAGTATCGAAGTTATCTCGTATCAGCGGTAGCTAAAAACATTGACATTGAGCAATTGGATGATAAGTCATATAATAACAGATTTTATTTGTGGTCAATCAATGCTAGATAATTGGGCCTTCTTAATTTAACAGCAGGCTACAATATAGTCCTACAACATGGTCTTTGAATACGGGCATCCCCGCTGACAGTGAACTTGTATCCATCAGCATTGGACGTGTGAAGTAAAATGACGCTTTGAAATCCCGTGGCGGTAGATTCAATCAATTAAATCCCAGCTCTTTGATTTCTGTGACGAATACATTACCAGGAGACTTCCGGAGTATTTAAAAGGCCAGTAGATGGAAAGTGTCTCTCTATTACGAAGTGATATCAAAGCATAGCAAGAGAAACGTGGGTTTGTATACACATTTGCTTTTCCCTTCGCGATAACGATAAGGCGATAAGTGTTTCATGTTAATTCATGTTACGGTTAATGAACCATTTTCTTAATTGTGGAAAATTCTATCGTTTTTGCGACCTTCGCCAATATTATAGTGTTCTTGTTATTTGAAATCTCCCGGCGTGTTTGTTTCAACGTCTATGTGCATTCAGATTTATTTACTTCCATTTTATAATAAGCAAATAAGTATATGTAAATATATAACGATATAATTATGTTTATTACGTTGTTACATATACTTAAGCGATTATCACTTTTGTTTTTGAAATTATTAGAAATCGATTACATCTATCATTAGAATAACCATTATTTGAAAAAAAAAACAACTAAATATAACACTATAGGTACTACAACGAAAGCAACAGTATTTGAGTTGACATTGCAGGCCTACAGGCAGTTCAAATGCTCCGGCCCACTACCAGTTGGCAGCGTGTTCAGCATGCTGGCAGCATTGTCCCGTTGAATTGCAATGCTTATACGTTGAGCCGAATAAGTGCCAGACTTTTCTATATTCTATAGAAAAAAGTAAGACTTAGACTGTTCACTGGACTTAAGTAAATATATCATTGATGAAAATTAACATATCAATAATGAATATAAAAAAACATACAAAATAAAAGAGGGCTGTAAAACAGTACACTTATATTCAATAAAAAAAAACAGATGCAAAGCTCTCTACGACATAGTTTTTGGAGATCAGAAACAGACGGATCCTTTATTATAAAATCTCAGCATACATTTCGAAACGCAGTGATATATTTTGTTCAAGTGTAGGCTAGGTAGATAAGATAAACAGCGATGCTAGAATAAAAATCGATGTTATCAGGTTAAATAATACGTATGCTATTATATCTGATCTAAACTGACCTGAGCAGTTACAACCTCGACCTGTATGCTGTGGGTTCCACGTGCGGATATTCCTTTATCATATACTAAAGTTTGCATGTGTGTGTGTCTGTTATCATTCCCCCCGTTTCCACAGTATTTGTGTTTGTATGCTGAACGATAAGATGTTAACGTCTGATTTAATTGTCACGAAATATAGTGGGAAAGAAGCTTTAAATAAATTTTAATTTTTCGTTAGTATTATACGTATGAACACGTCAGAGAATCACAGTAAAAGCCCTTATAAAATTGATACTTTTTATTTGTGATTACAATAGCTCATAGTTTAAAAGGGCTATTGATATTGATTGTTTTACATTTCAAAACTGTTATAGGAGTTTTACTATATGATATAAAGTCTTTTGTTATATTACAAATGTAAAGGCTTTGATAATACATTACAAAACTGTTATGTAAGTATTTTATTTTTGACCATACTGATTTTTTGTTAAAGCTAAATTATATTGATTAACGCTGGGCGTGTAAAGTTTGGCTATCGCGTTCCTACGCTATCTGACAGATAAGATGGTACTCCGAGGACGAGTCTATTTATTCGCTTTGAACTAACAAAACTATAGAGGATATTGAACTAAGTTTATAGTCAGTTCCTGTATCCAGCCTGCTAACAAACATTGTGTAAAACTGACAACTCAGAAAACGATAAATTTCTTCATAAAATATATACGTATTTGTACTACGATCAAAGAGCTCTAGATTAAAACACCGTACATACGCAATATAAAATGTCGGTTATACCTTATAATGTATGATCAAAGAACATTAATTATATTAAGGGCCTGTTTCAGAATGTTCGAGTAAGTTCCGGTTATACTACCCAGAACATATTTAATAAACAAAACACTATCTTTGCGTTTCACAGTCATCGATTTAGCCTATCCATATCGGTCAAAGCTTGAAACGCGCTGCATGTCAACTGTCATTTTTATCATTCAGTTATTTATATGTGTTGCATAGCAACCCGAAACTTTATTATGACATTCTGAAACAGGCCCTTAATGTATGTATCAAAGAACATTAATTATATTAAAAATGTTATTTTAGGTTAACTTTCTACAAGAATATAAAAACTTTCTTCTAGGTTAGCCTGTACAACATCTTCGACCACATCATCACTTACCATCAGGTGAGATAGTGGTCAAAGGCTAACCTATCAGGCATAAAAAAAAAACTTCACATTAGTTACTTATTTTATTATGATTTGATGACTGAGAGGAATACATTACCAATTTACCTTTTGGTTCATCGTCATCATCTCAGCCGCAAGAAGTCCACTGCTGGATATAGGCCTCCCCCATCGATTTCCAAATAGAGCGGTTGGAAGCGGCCTGCATCCAGCGCCTTCCTGCGACCTTAGTTATGTCGTCCGTCCACCTTGTGGGTGGTCTTCCGACGCTGCGCTTGCTGGTTTGTGGCCTCCATTCTAGAACTTTACGGCCCCATCGACCATCAGTTCTGCGTGCTATGTGCCCTGCCCACTGCCACTTCAACTCGCTAATCCGCCGGGCTATGTCGGTGGCTTTCGTTCGTCTACGGATCTCCTCATTCCTGATTCGATCTCGTAGCGAAACACCAAGCATGGCCCTCTCCATAGCTCGTTGTGCGACTTTGAGCTTACTCATAAGGCCCACAGTTAGAGGCCACGTTTCGGATCCATATGTCATCACTGGTAACACACACTGGTTGAAGACTTTAGTCTTTAGGCACTGAGGTATTTTGGACGAAAAGACTCCCTGAAGTTTCCCGAACGCTGCCCAGCCGAGTTGGATTCGACGATTTACCTCTTTTACAAAGTTGGACTTACCTAGCTGGACTGTTTGTCCTAGGTAAACATACTTGTCAACAACTTCGAGTATCGAGCTCCCAACTGTTACCGGGACGGGCACAACATGGACGTTCGACATAACCTTTGTCTTGTCCATATTCATCTTGAAGCCCACCCGTTGAGAAACTCGATTGAGGCTTTCGAGCATCATGCTCAAGTCCTCCATCGATTTTGCCATGACCACAATATCGTCGGCAAATCGGAGGTGAGTGATGTACTCGCCATATACATTTATGCCGAATCCTTTCCACTTCAGAAGTTGGAAGGCATCTTCCAATGCGGCAGTGAACAGTTTCGGAGATATGACATCTCCCTGTCTCACGCCTCTGTGCAATGGAATCGCCTTCGAACTCTGCTCCTGTACTCGGACCGACATAGTGGCGTTATTGTACAAACACTTTAACACTTCGATATATCGATAGTCAATACGGCATCGTTGGAGGGATTCAAGCACCGCCCACGTTTCAATCGAATCAAAGGCTTTCTCATAGTCCACAAACGCTAAGCATATTGGCAAGTTATACTCCTCGGTCTTCTGTATAACTTGCCGCAGCGTATGGATGTGATCTATGGTACTATAACCTTTTCGGAAACCGGCTTGTTCGGGAGGCTGGAACTCATCAAACCTGTGACTGAGACGGTTCGTGATGACTCTTGAAAACAGCTTGTAAACGTGACTCAGAAGCGTGATAGGTCTGTAGTTTTTCAGTAAAGTGTTATCACCTTTTTTAAAGAACAGTACCACCACGCCTCTGTTCCATGCTTCTGGCGTTGTACCTCCAATCAGTACGGAATTGAAGAGCTTCTGGAGGACTTTGAGTACTGGTGTTCCACCCGCTCTCAGAAGCACAGATGTGATTCCATCATCACCAGGCGCCTTGTTATCTTTCAGCTGTTTCAAGGCCATCCTAATCTCGTACAGGCTGATGTCCGGGATATCTTCAGTATAGTGTCGGGTCAGCTTGGCTCTTGGGTCTTTGGCCAAGCTGGTATCGGGTTTAGCGACCGAAGTGTAGAGTTGTCCATAGAATCTCTCAACCTCTCTCAACACCTCTGGCCTGGTAATCGCTACACTGCCGTCCTCTCTTTTAAGCTTTGTTAACCGGCTTTGCCCAATAGACATGTCTTTTGCAAACACTTTGGAGCCCTGATTCCGCTCTATCGTCTCTTTAATACTCTTGGTATTAAAGGAGCGGATGTCGTGTCGCAAGGACTTGGAGATTTGTCTATTGAGCTGCCCATATAACTTAGCATCATCGGAAGATTGCAGTGACAGCGAGCGTCGTTTTTCCAAGAGATCTAGAGTATGGCTAGAGAGTTTCTGAGGTCTATCTGTACGGCGAGGTCTAAAAAACTTAGAACCCACAGTTTGGACAGTTTCTACTAAACCGTCATTCAACTCATCCACCGAAGTTAAACTCTCTAGGCAAGCGAAGCGATTAGTAAGCTCGAGTTGAAAACTTTCGGGGTTTTGGATATGTGCGCGAGTAGGTCGGAGCGCAGTCTTCATCAGACGGGACCTCTCAAGTTTAACATTAATATCCAGTGTGCCTCTTACCATTCGGTGATCGCTACCGGTTTTCACCCTATGAATCACAGAGACATCACTGAATATATGTTTCTTGGTGGTCAAGATGAAGTCAATCTCATTTCTCGTGGAACCATCGGGACTCAACCAGGTCCATTTCCTGTGAGGCGGCTTCTGGAAGAAAGAGTTCATCATGAAGAGTCCTTCTTTCTCCAGAAAATCGGCCAGCCTCTGTCCCCTGGGGTTCCGTTGCCCATATCCAAATCGCCCCATTCTCATCTCTTCATCACTCCGTTTGCCCAGCTTCGCGTTGAAGTCCCCCATAACAACATTAAAATAGGTCTCAGAGGTATGTATGGCCCGACTGATGTCTTCATACATAGCCTCTACCTCTTCATCTGGGTGTGTCGAGGTCGGCGCGTATACCTGAATCACCTTCAACAAATATCTCTCAGATACTCTGAGTATTAGGTATACTACCTTTTGGTTGCGAACCATAATATTACCAAAAAGCAAAAAATTGTTAAAGAATTTATAAATCGCGTTTTAACCGTAGCGCGTTACCCAACACTTTTCTGCGAGTTATTCAGAAAAGGTTTGACGCAACAGAAAGTATTTCTTTGTTTCTCGGAAAAAAATGTTTGTGCACAACAAAAACAGTATTTCAAAGAAATAATCGCAAGGCAGTACGGGCATTTACGACCCTCAAGTAAACCTATCTTTACTGTCTTTGAAATAGCTCTCAACTCCGAGCGTAGGTTTCCATTACATGTATAATTTGTATATCCAACCTGATAACCATTACTGATCATATAACAAATTTATATATATATTTTTTTTTATGCCTGATAGGTTAGCCTTTGACCACTATCTCACCTGATGGTAGTGATGATGTGGTCGAAGATGTCGTTCAGGCTAACCTAGAATTACTGGCTCTCAAGGACAGCTGCCGGAACACACCGTTAGGTGCTTGGCGACCGATTTTCAACTTGAGGGTGGTAGCTAGACAGGCGGGCATTCGCAAAGTGCCCTACCACCATTCTGTAACGACTGCTATCCTAAGATAACAACCGGGACCGACGGCTTAACGTGCCCTCCGAAGCACGGAAGCGCTCAGGAATAGGTGCTTGAAAAAAACCGGCATAATGACAGACATTAAAATATAATAATCAATTATTTATAAATAAACTCCAACGCAATTACGATCCATTGTTCTATTGAGATGCCTACCTTCCCTATCTATCGTAAGTCTACCAAATGATTGTATTAAAATCAGAATATTAACAAATACTTTTAAAAGTATCCTAAAAAACATTAAATAATATTTAAATAAAACACTTAAAAAAGCATAAAATTATATATCTAGTGACAATTCCGCCTATTCGCGCACGATCGAGACATAGTCTCTAGACATAGTCTCGATCGTGCGCTCGGTAAGTCAAGACCTCCTGAAGATGCTTCGTTTAGAAGCGAAACTAGTCGGGTATTCTTCCGGTTAGGCTGCGTGATGTTTATGACGTCACGTAGATAACAGGAAAATTAGGCGGAATTGTCACTAGATATATAATTTTATGCTTTTTTAAGTGTTTTATTTAAATATTAGTTAATGTTTTTTAGGATACTTTTAAAAGTATTTGTTAATATTAAATATGGATTTCCGCAAAGTAACGCCTGAATCTATTCATTACCTTAAAATCAGAACTAAACAGAACTACCTCTTTTGGTGAGATTATATTCCTTAGATTCAATTACATACAGAAACCAATAAAAAGAAGTTAAAAACAGCATGGAGATAGACCAAGGATATGAAAATAATAAAGAATGGAAACATGTACATACACGGTTGCCACTAAAGCCTGCGATCTCCAACAGGGTGATGAACTTAGGCGGCAGCATGGATATCATCAGATTAAAGGCAGCTGTGCCAAGACGAACGCCGCTGCTGAAATGAATTCGGGATTCTTCATCCTCCCACTCCTTGCACTCAAGCATTTCCCAGCAGTGTCTGTAATATACAAGTCAATATTCATTATCTGGGTCATCTATGCATCGTTTTATAAAATACGTAAAACTAGTTTTTTTTTATATTGCTGATAGGTAAGCCTTTGATTACAATCTCAACTGATGGTAAGTGGTGGTGTGGTCGAATGTGTTAAACAGGCCTAGCATTACTGGCTTTCCAGGACAGCTGCCGAAACACACCGTAAGGTGCTTGATGACAGATTTTCTACTTGAATGTGGTCGCTATAGCCAGGTGGACATTCGCAAAATACCATTTCACCTTGCGGTCAAGCTCAAGGCCGCAGCGGGATTCGAACCATGGACCTTCTGCGCGGCAGTCCATAGCCAATGCCACTGAGCCATCATTGCTTGAAGTTTTCCCTATGACATCGACGTTGTTGCTTTTTTGGTCACCGAGTACCTATAGTGTATAATCACATAGATTGGCACGGAGAGACCTTCGGGAGAGCTGAAAATCAAGCAAGTTGAAAATCTGTCGCCAAGCACCTAACGGTGTGTTCCAGCAGCTGTCCTTGAGAGCACGTAACTCTAGGTTAGTCTGAACAACATCCTCGACCACATCATCACTTACCATCGGGTGCGATAATGGTCAAAGGCTAACCTATCAGGCATAAGAAAAGAGCTGATATTACAGTATTGAAAAGAAACGAATAAAGACTTATTTTTACAATTCACATATTTTGTAATAATACGATGATCGCGAGCAGTGTGAACTTTTTAATTAAATCTTAATACAATGGCCAAATTTATTTTAAATCAAACAATATTTGCGCACCAGTCGATATGAACGGACACTGAACGTACTTTATCGTAGGCGAATTGTAAACGTCTCACAATCAAAATGATACAAAACATCTCGGACTAACTTGTACAGAGCTAAAAATAGCTGTCCTCTTTTATCATTATGATGATAATGACAGGGGTACAGGTAACTTAAATTTACTATAGGTTTACAGGTCGGTATAGTGATTAAATTTATCGAAATTATTAAAGCCTCTTTCAAGAATTCGATTTGGAAACATAGATATATTAAACGTTTCTTTAATAGATCACGATTTCATAAATCAGTACTAATATTATAAATGAAAAAGTAAATCTGTCTGTCTGTCTGTCTGTTACGCTTCCACGCCAAAACTACTGGACCGATTTGAACGAAATTTGGTATGGAAATAGTTTGAGACCCGGGAAAAAAACATAGGATAGTTTTTATCCAACTGCACAACAAGAGGTTAATGTTTTTGCGCGATAACCGACATACGCGCGGGCGGAGCCGCGCCCGGAAAGCTAGTTAAAAATATTTTCTTGGTAGGATGGAAATAAGTTTTAAATCCCTAATACTTTGCTATTAGAGAGACGTGACGTCATACCGACATGAAAGCCGTACGTTCTGAAAGTTTGCTTGCAATGCAGAGAAAACTTTCAGACCGTAGCACAAACATCTGATAAAATGTTTAAATGAGTAACATTCTATAAATATTTTCACAAATTAAAATCATTCAAGAATGCTCACATGAACATAAAAACTACACAAACCAGTAATACTAAGATAAACCTGTTACATTGGCATTTAGTACTTAAAATGAATAATAGGTATCTAAATTTAAACATTTCTATCTTGGATAGGATGATTTACTATAACATCAATTACAAGAATATTCTAATCCTAAGGGCCCGTTTCAGAATGTCATAATAAAGTTTCGGGTTACTATGCAACACATAAAATAACTGAATGATAGAAATGACAGTTAACATGCAGCGCGTTTCAAGCTTTAACCGATGGATAGGCTAAATCGATGAATGTGAAACGCAATGACAGTGTTTTATTTAGTAAATATGTTCTGGGTAGTATAACCGGAACTTACTCGAACATTCTGAAACAGGCCCTTAATGTTCTTTAACTGAACACAAAACTCACCAATTTTTTGTTTTGTTGTAATTTTAAAAGTAATTAATATTATAAGCGAAGTAAACTATCATTATAAGGATATTTAGGATGTTGAAAATATTAATTGTTATTTTTCAAGTTATTTGTATGATATATGGTATGAAACATTATACAATTATTAGTTTTATGTCCAGTTTCGTCTGGATTTGCTCGTTATTTTTTTGTTTCATTTAAGCTATTTCTGTCGATTTTAATACGATTTATTTGATTGAGAACATTAGACTAAGGGCCCGTTTCAGAATGTCATGATAAAGTTTCGGGTTGCTATGCAACACATAAAATAACTGAATGATAAAAATAACAGTTAACATGCAGCGCGTTTCAAGCTTTAACCGATGGATAGGCTAAATCGATGACTGTGAAACGTCAAGATAGTGTTTTGTTTAATAAATATGTTCTGGGTAGTAAAACCAGAACTTACTCGAACATTCTGAAACAGGCTCTAATATAAGTGCCTCCAGTAATGTAATAGATCCAGTTTCTTATCAGTGAGTTTCAACTATCTAAACTACAACAGATTATCGACACTGCAGCAGAATTTTCCAAATGACTTATTAATTGTTTGCGCATGTTTTCCCAAATAATATAACAAACAGGTAGTTTCGTAAATAAATCAATCTTACTTGTACGCGTTATGACAAGCCTTCACTTTGAACGTGCCTTTGATGAACCCGGTGAGGTCCTCCCCTTCTATGATAGTAAGCGCAGCCTGGAGCAGCAATGCTTCCGCGTAGCACAGCTCAGCGTGGGCTTCTTGGTCTGAATACAACGCATAGTTCGGCTGAAAAATAATGGCTTTACTTGAATTAATGCTTATTATCATCATCCTCATGACATGTAGAGAGAGTGTGGACTTAAGGAGATTGACAAATCGGTGTGTTCCGGCATTTGTCCAGTAATTCTATACTAGCCTGAACAACATCTTCGACCACATCATCACTTACCCTCAGGTGAGATAGTGGTCAAAGGCTAGACTATCGGGTATAAAAAAAATTGTATGCACGGCGAAAGTGAATGGAACAGTTGAAAGAGAAAGACTTTGGCGAAGGTGTGCTGATTAGATTGGATACGTTCTTGCACCGAACGAGTACTGTTTTTAAAGGCAATGACAATGAAGGACACAAGATATTTGTGCAAAGTACTAATAAGAAATACTCGTATACAACAAATATTTTAAGAAAACGCTACTTTTTTAAATTAATTTAAAAAAGTATCGAGATGCACTCGACAAGTCTAAAGCTCCTGATTATGCTTTGTGTAGAATCGAACGGCGTAGATAATTTATTGGGTTAGGCCAAAGATGAGGTTTTGATGGCATTGTAAAAAGGCCTCTTAACCCTACTCCCTGGGTTGCAAGTCCCAGGCACTTGAGACTTAAGACTCTTCCTCTTCAAAGCTATAGACTCGGCATCGGCTTGGTGAATCCATGGAATGCAATTCGTCCTTCCCTAGTGTAATATGAACTACAAACCAACTCACCTTACGGATAATCGCTCCAAGAGTCTCCACAATTGTGAGATGTTTTCTACTCCTGTTGCATAATGTTATGCAATTTTTTATAGCCATTAGGGCTTTCGATATTTGATTTTGATCAAAGGTAAGAATTGCTGGTATAAAAGCGAAAATCGCAGCTCCCAGGCTGTGATATAGAGAGATGTCTGAACTGAAAGAAAGAAAATATATATATACATTGTGACTTGTAAGATATAGAAGTATTTTTGAAATGCCTGTAGGCACATGAGACTTGACATAATATGTCTCAAGGTTGCAGTACAATTCGTGACTTGTGACGAAATGCATCTGTTACAGGCAGAGGTTAGTCCACTTAACAGCAGGTGGGCCTCGAGCTTGTTCCGCAACAATAATATAAAAAATACTATGAAGAGTTTAGAACAGGCTCAAATAATAAATGTCTACCCGTACAAATTACTATCAAAGCAAGAATTACACAAATGTTCGATGCTAATATAATAATAATCATAAATCTGAAAAGCAAAAACTGCATTCAACTTACTTTGGGAGCATGAGAGCCATAGCACCCCGTACATCGTTAGTAAAGAATCTCTTGATAGCGATTTCGCAATCTTTGAACGCATCTTGCAGATCAACTTTCTCTCTGTAAATATAATATTAAGGTTAGCTGTGGTAATCTGAACCAGAGATACCGCTCATTATTCTGGAATTACGGAAACAAAACTAACTCGCGGAACGACTAATTTGTGTAATATGTCTGGTGTCTAATTAACTTTATCTCACTTGTGACAGCTGTCAAAGCCACAGCTGGTTTAGTAAGTTTCGTTTCGGTAAACTGTTTTTGAACCGACTTCCAAGAAACAGTTTTTTTGTTTAAGTATATTTTTCCTAGCATAATTTTTACTGATCTACCAATCTTGATGCTTTGTTTTTTTGGGTAGAGTATGCCTCCATGTTGGTCCCATTTAAACATCAGTTACAATCACGTATTTTTTGAGTCACATTACACTTAAATCACTAGAAAAAAGTAATTGCTTGAAAGGCCTGCGCTCCTGGCTACTCGAGAATGTTATTAACTATGTTGAATTTCGAATAAACAGAGCTATGCTCGGTGTTTCTTTGCGTGATCTAATACAGAACGTGGATATTCGCCAAAGAACCAAAGTCACCGACGACATAGCTTTCAGAATTTGCAAGTTGAGGTGGCAGCAGGCAGGCCACATTGCTCGATAAACTGATAACCGATGGGGAAGAAAGGTACATAAGTGGTTACCACATTACACCGGAAGACGTAGAGTTGGTAAGACCCCTCAGAACGTCGCGGGTAGCCGTTCTTTGTGGCGTTCTGTGATGGTCATTTGTTCAGCAGTGGACGTCTTCCAGCTGATAATGATGATGTTGAATTTTGATTGTTACGCGTTTTTGAACTGTATTATACTCATCAATTGATTAAATATTTTTATTCGGAAAATGGCGTGAAAATATTTAAGGACTATGAATTATTATGATTTTAAAAGGTCACTGAATCTGCATTACTGCAAGACTTCTCGTTTTCAAATTATATTATTGAGTAATATATATAATTTAATTTGGCACCGTAAGGCATTAGAAATTTGATTATGGTCGTCTTTCTTTCCATAAAGAAAATCTAGAAGGTCGATGCGAAACAACTGAGGAAAATGTCAGAATTGAAAAAAAAACAGCTTATCATTATGGGTCGATTTAAGTACATACGGGGATTGCTTTAAGCCAAATAAAAAAAAGCATCATATTCAAAAGTGTGTTTGATAGTGACTGTCTGTACCTACGGGTGTTCCAAGGCGACAGCAAACCAAAAATATTGAGGCAGGCAAAGAGCGTAGATTAATAAAAACTTAATGGCTATCAGTGATGAAATCTACGTATCTTTTCAAATGTCTCGTTCGAATTGAAAAATTTAGTTCAACCTATAAAATATTTTTTTATGTTAAACTAAAATTGGGAGTTTAAGGTGAAGTCGTCACTGAGAAACGCGACGAGTTCTGCTATCTCATCATCATCATGCGCAGTTGTGGGGAATGCACTGCCTACATAACTAATTTTGATGTAGCGTTAGGTTCAACTACACAGGTTTTCTGTGTGGGTACAACATACATTGAGAAATTTAAAGTAATATAGTCTCAGGTTCTGACTTACTAATAAATGCTAATGAAAGTGAGAAATGGGTTAGGTGTCCTATGTTTAGATATAAGCCATTGAAACCAGATCGATCTCATACTCACATTTGAACATTTGAAGCGTCTTCAAAGTCCTGGAAATAAACAAAATAAGTAATATTATACTTTTTATTAAACATAACGAGTTAAATATAGTGTCAATGAGCTACGGAGAATGCTATGCTCGGAGTTTCTTATAAAATAAACGAGGAAATTCGCTGAAGTACCAATCTTATACACACTACCGACAATGCTTTTAGAATTTGTAAGTGGAAGTGCAAAGGCAGACCACAATGCTCGTATAAAGCTATAACTATAGGGAAGAAAAGTTCTGGCACCCCCACTAGGTGGACTGATGACATCGTAAGTCGCGCTGAGCTGATGGTTGCAAGTGGCTAATAGCCGTTCATTGTGACGTTTTATAGGAGAGGCCATTTTATCACTATGAGCAAGACCCTTTTTAATACTCTTTATATTGCAACAAGCGATACTTTGCTGTCATATTTCAGGATCAGAAATTCATTACATTTAAAAGCGCTCGTAGCTGAGTTTCCCAGTCGTTCACAATCGATTCAATCGGTTTGTAAGACGGACGGCGGTCACTAAGTACTTGAATTGGTAACCGGTATACTGGCATTAACTACTTAGCGCTTTCGTTCTTCGGAGGAAACGTGAAGCCGCCAAAAAAGCAAATGACCCAGGCATTTTTTTTTCCTAGACCCAACTTCTATAAGAAAACTCAGTTCTTAAAAAAAAAAAATTAACTAGTTCGTATGTTGGTAATAAACCAATTGACCACCGTAGTGCTTCATTCGTTACGATGGTCTTGACTACTGTATACATAATGACTTTTATCTGAATAGGTTGACAACTATGTTGTTTCAGCCTTATATTTTTTATAACTTAAAAAGCCATATTATCGCAACAGTGAATTTCAGAAAACCAATAAACATATGCTTCTTTTAAATTAATTTTGACAAAAAAAAATTAATTCCTTACACTCTTTTCAGTGTCTATTTGGTATCTGTTGTACTCTGTTGCTTTACGTGCATCTCTATTAGCCTTCTGCGCATTATTTCGATACCTTCAACAATTAACCCACACCAATACAACCTTCTATTTTCTTATGCATCTTACTAACCGACGTGCAAATAAGGTTCTCGATTTGAAATGTAATTTTATATATAGTAGCAGATATCAACTAAGTTATAGATTTTTTAAGTTTTCATCAGAGCTTGGTCTGCCTGTTATTTGTTCTGGAGTCGAGTACCTCTTCAGTATCGATCGTAATAACAACCCCAAGCCTGGCGGTTACGTTATTTTCAGGATTTTATTTGTATGAATATTCGCGTATGCACCTAGGCCTGTATTCCATGGAAGAGAGTGAGTTGGGCTCTGGAAGACCTGTTCTTTTAGTATAGTTGCATAATAAAATGAATTCGAGACAGGTGGCGCGGCTTCCATGTTTTTTACGGAGACATTCAAATAGTGCTGATGGGAGATCTACATTTTGCAAGGATGCTTCGTATTGGGTGGCAATAGCGCAGATATAGATTTAACTAATATAACAACTGATTCAACGTCAAACGTCCAGACCCCTAACCTTATATTAGATGTGTAATATATACTTAAACATACTCAAGTCGTATATGACTGCGCTAATACAAAGTAATTGCTAGAATTATCAACACGCATAGAAATGTATGTACCTACTTAATTATGTTGGTGGACAACCATAATTAGTAATTACTCAAGAATTACTCTTTGTTAGGTTTGCTTTAACCATACTGTTTGTTTACCTATATAGGACTCAAATAAAATAAAATATTTTCAATTTTTCAACTAGTGATCGACTAGTACACAGTGTGACAGTTTTATTTTTTCCAGTGCTTTTGTTTGCGAAATTTGTTAAGTACTCAAAATTTATAAATCCTTTGTTATTGCAATAAATTCATCCAATGATGTTTTACAAAAGTAATTGGAGATTTGACTGTCAAAGTTACCATTGTTAATCAAAGTTACCCCGATTGACTGTAGATGTTATAATAATATAACAAACGCTAATTCTGACCCACATTCTGATTGAAAATGAGAAAGAAGACTTCTGCTTACTATTAAAATTGCTGTGGCAGTACTTACTTCGTCGTCAGAGACACGTTCGTCTGACGCATCGTTTGTAGTAACTATAGCTGATAGCCGCTGATTGTCCATAGCAGAATACAAACAGTACCTGTAGACAAAAAAAGTACATTGCGTCATAATCATTGTACAATAATAAGAATCCAAATTTGTTTTTAAATGACGCCAAAGTATCATGAGCAAGACTTTATGACGACATTTATATCTACTTGTACGTCCCATTCGAGGGGCCAAGCTAAAATATCACCTCCCTAACTTCCTGTGGGAATCGTACAAAGAGAAAAGCTCCAGAAGGTAGGCACCAGCGCCTTCTCGAACAGCCACCTAACCCCAGTCCCCAAGCCACCTGGCAAGAATGGCGGAGGCTTTTTTCTGCTGTAGACAATCCGGCTGATACAGTAAAATACAGTTATATTTGTATGTACTCGTACCTACTCCGTAGCTACACCTACCAGTAAACAATTATGTAGTGTATGTTTTTTCACAGTATGTAAGACGCTGACAAGTGCTACTTGGACTACTTGACGACTAAATGGCTTTACTTGAACATATTTTAATCAAGATTAATTTAGTTTGTAGCTGTTACAAAATTATATGTCAATCTTGGTCACATTATCTAAGGCCAAGAAAAGTCCGAAATACATTTCCTTTAAATTTTCTCTATAGAATAAAATTGCAAAGTTGACTCTAAATTAAGCTTGTAACGTAAATATCTTAATTATTTACTAAGCAAAACCTTATCAAGAGGGACAAGTTACATTTTCGATTTACGTTACAAGTTTAGTGATATTAACCTTACTTTCGGATTTTACCTAAATTGAACACTACTAGGCAGTCCGATAGTGAAAAAATTCAGCATTTGACATCGTCTTAATCTTGTTTGAATTGCATTAGGCTAATACCCGTTACATAACATTATTCACGTACAATATCAAGTCACATGCAAGGCTAAGCATATAAACGTTGTATATCTTGTTGTATATTCTGAAAATATTTAATAATTTTCAGTAACTTGGTTCAATGATCCATAATGACTGTGACATTGACGTAGACGTGAGGAACAGGATAAGATAGCCGCAGCGAGCCTTTTGGGGTCCCAGACAATGTGGTCACATGTGAACCACGAATGCTACAACTCGGTTCAACAGGGAACCGTATCGAGACTATAGTGGCGCCGCTGTACCTCTCAGTCGCACCCTATTACTGTCCATAGTGCTACTGGGGATTTGTGGTTCTCACAAGCACGCTGTTTGGGACCCAAGTCTGCTGCCATTTTATCTTGTTACCTCACTACTTTATTGAACCGGGTTATAAAGTTACTGGCGACCCACCCCAGCTACGCACGGGTGCAATGCTGATATTAAATATACTTACTGCAGAATGTCTTTCTATACAAAAAAAAATATCATTGTTTCTCTACTGCAATATGCATGTATTATACATATAAACCTTCCTCTTGAATTACTACAACAATTAAAAAACCGCATCAAAATTAAGCATACATAGGGACAGACAGCGGAAAGCGACTTTGTTTTATACTATGTAGTGATAAAACCATCATACAGTCTGTCGTAATGTATAGTTTTGAATGTTGGACAACGTAAAAGGAAGAAGAGAAGGATTGAGAAGTAGTGCATTTAGAGAAATGTTAAAAAGAAGAAGTACTCAAAACTAGCCGAAGTATTAATTAACCATGTCTAGTTGTAAAATCGTGCAATTGAAAGTAAATAAACGAAAAGTCGAAACTGAAAGCAATGTGCTACGATAGAGTTATCTACAGTGGGCATAATGAGAAAGTAAAAAGTGTCAATGGATCAGTCAACCAATAATTGAAACAATAGCTAAAGGAAGACACATGTGACACCACGGACTCTCCTTCTCTGTAATCTATGTAAACCAGAAGCACGACGGACGCGCAGCGCTTAGTTTGCCTCTACACGCATGGGTAATTTGTTTTTTGTTTATTGCTGGTAGGAAAGAATTTAACCACAATCTCACCTGATGGTAAGTGATGATGTGATCGAAGGTGTTAACAGGCTTAACCTAGAATTACTTGATTTCAAGTGCAGCTGCCAAAACACACCTTTAGGTGATTGGCGACAGATTTTCTACATGAGGGCGGTCGCTAGCCAGGCGGGCATTCACAAAATGCCCTTCCACCATGCGGTGAAGCTCAAGCTTGCGGCGGGATTAGAACCATGGACCTGCTGCGCGACAGTCCATAGACAATGCCACTGATCCATCACGGCTTCAGCGTTCAGCTGCTGTTTAGCTCCTTGCTGCAAGGCAATTAAAGGGCTGCGTACCTGCAGCAGCTCAAGATTACGGCCCTCAATGCATTGGCTTCAAATATTATATTCTTAAACTATGCAATACTATAGCTATGTAGTTTAGCTTTGTAAAAATCAACTATAGTTATGTCGAAGAGCTTAAGTGTTTACAAAGAACGTCATCATGGCCATTGTATTTCAGAACATGAACACGAAATCAATCCAACTGCAACGAGCGTGGGACTGGAAGTTACTTCTCGAAACTATTCAGGAACGCAATGCAGAATGTTTTGAAGATCTGGCACACGAAATGATGTATCGCAACGCTATCAACATCTATGTTGAAATAGACCACTCGCATGTTGTTTTCCGATATGGTAATTATGTATAATAGCAGAATCGCTGAGTAGCTCAGTACAATGCTCAGAGACCTCATTAAAGTCCTTCATAGGTGGGTCTCAAAATGGTGTGTTAAACCCTACTCAAAAGTTACTATATGTACATCTAATGTCGATGTTGTAATAATACAATACAATAACTTTATTGCACACCAATTTATAAATGTAACACATATTATATAAAAACAATAAAAACCAACAAAATGGTGTTACAATGGTCGCTATAAAGCGATTCCTTCCAGACTAACTTTGGATGGACAGACCAGAAATAGGGAAAAGCGGTTTGTACCACTTGAAATCATCACTGGTAACTGAAGATGTGAAAAGGTTTTCAACAGGGGCTACCACAACGCAGCGGAACATGAGTAGATCAACGAGAAGGTATCAAATGCATAGCAGCCTTATTCTTATTCTGGCTTTATATTTAGCCACAAATGTCACAATTCACCAAACTGAAAGCGAAAATGTGATGATAACCGCTTGTACAAATGTGAATATCTCTATAATATGTATACACACCCAAGCCAAAAATAGCACACCCGAAATATATCCTTCTTATGCTATCCTTATTCCAATAATGCGGCGATGAAACAATATTTTTGTATATTTAATAGATTCAGGCGTTACTTAACGGAAATCCATATTTAATAAAAAAAAATATTTTAAAAGTGTTCTAAGAAAACACTAAATCAATATTTTAATAAAATAGTTAAAAAAATAACTCTAGTGATAATTCCGCCTCATATATTAGGCGTAGTTTTTTCGCTACCTTTCGACTAAAACGAGGACAAATTGTGGCAAACTGTTAATTATCTATTAGTTGCAATATTGGGTTAATGATCGTGTCTATTACAGATTATCGAAGCCTAACTTAGGTAGGTCTGTTGGTAATAGTTCCTCATCGTTATTATCGGGGATACTAGCCATATCATCAAATATTCATTATGTGTAGCGAAGCAACTATGAGTTAGCGACAAGCGAAAAAAATCGCCGTAGGTACGTATTAAGTACATAGAAGTCAAGTTCGGTACGGAACATATAATATGACAGGCTACGTTTCAGAATACAGAGCCGAGTTTGTTTCAATTTCAAAGTTTTACACTTGTATAAATATATGTATTAGGTATAGTCATGTATTCACACGTTACGTATATTATGTACTGCTGTAAAATTCATTTTTTATTATTTTACTACGTTTAATAACCGCGATAATGACATACCTACTAATTATTAGTAAACATCGTAATGCATACCTACATGTGTGTATTTACCTATGTACATTACGTAAATATTACATCACCAAGTTATTGTGTCGCATACAATAGTAAAAATTATAATAGCCGTGTTGTATGCGTCTTTTTGGACTTCCTCGTTACGCAAGGAACAACATTTTCAAAAATACGAGTATTATTGTCTGTATTATTGTGAAGTGAGAGAGACCTTGATGTGCACGAACTAACAATATTTAATTATTGTTAAATAAAAGTCGACATTTTCGCATTAGGGATTGATATCGAATACGTCGACACGGGTTTCGAGTCAAAACGTATTCTTTTATCTATATATACGAGTAGGTATATACAGGGTACAGTTCAGCGGGGCAGTAAGGGGAAGTACCTTATCCGTTGCATATACTCGAAAATGGTTCAATTTAAAAAAACAAAGACTGTCCATATTTTTTATGTAATTTTGATCGCCATTCACAGGTTTTCAAAAAAATTGTGCTGAAACAATTTGTGGCTTTTTGAGTACTCCAACGATGGTTGGTCCCATAAAAGTTTTTGATCAGTATTAGAAACAGGATCGATTGGCATCAAAAAATGTTTTTGTGTAAAATGGCTATTTTCTTCCTAACTGTATTTTTTTTTCTTCTGTGAATGGGAATCAAAATTCGATAAATAATTATGGATAGTCTCCTAAGACCATTTCCGAGTAGCTACAACGGATAAGGTACTTCCCCTTACTGCCCCGCTGAAAGATTCCAGCCTATATAAAGAGGGCATCTTATTTGGTCGCAAGTTTCGACCAGATGTTCATCATGAAGGCAAATGCGCCGCAGCGTCGACATAGAACATAAACACCTGTGCGTCAGCGACATGAAGTATGGAGCCCATACTTCATAGTCAATGAGCTCCCGTCGGGCGCTGACCATACTCCGGTTTGTATAATACTGGTACCGAACAGACCCAGGTAGTCGTATTTGATCCCACACGTGAGTGTTTAGCGGGTTAGTTAAAAATGTTTTAATATGTGTGAAACTCACGAGAATTTCATTATGATGGATGACTCTACAAAATAGTTTAATATAGTGAATTTACGAGTATCTTTATTTTAATACGGCACATCTCTACGATAGTTATCTAAGTGGTTAATTAAGAACGTAGCATAATTATACCTTTTTCGCTTTACGTTACCGAGTCCAAAAGTAATAAATTGAAAGGTTTTCAGGGAAAACTCTCAAGTGCAGTTTCTTCCTACTCCACATAATTAAATTATATAGCCTTGGTATCGATATTCAAACTCATTGATTTTGTTATAACTCCGTTACATTGATAACCGTTTCAACAATATTAATAATTTATATTAGTTTCAAAATTTAAATGCTCTTATTCTAAATGGAAAACCAAACATATTTTTATAACTGTATCGGGCGGATTGTCCACTACTGAACACAGCCTCCCCCATTAAGGGGAGAGGGGGGGGGTTGCCATTATCCCCACGCTTGGCAGACGTCTTGGGGATTGCAGTTCCTCCGAAGCCTACCTTCCGGTATTTTACCTTTAGTCGCCTTTTACGGTGTCCACAGGTAGAAATGGGGTGACATTCTAACCCGGCACTCCACATTTTTTTAACACCCAGAAATAATCTGTATATGTACAAGAATATTGTTTGTTTACATATAAAGTTACTTTTCAGCTATTTTTAATGAAAATAAGAACCTATTAAAACTATTTTAAATAGGTAATAAACATAAAACTTTTGTGTTCTTCTAGAGTACACCAAGGACGCCTACGCAACAGCGCAAATGACGGTAATTATTTACCTCACAGTATTAAACAGCAAGTTATGATCATATTTATGATGTACCACTTTGTATTCACATAACTGTGAACTCAGAGCAATAAAATCATAGACACATAGTCCAACCTAAGTATATGTGCCACTCGACGAACCAGAATAATAGAAGGATACTTTAATATATACAAAATAGAAATATTAACTATTACAACCATATTTTTAGTTTTAAGGGTTCTGTTTCAAAAGGGCAAAACGGAGCCTTGTTAATAATTCTTCTATGTCAGTCTATCCATCCGCATATCGCGTCTATTTGGCTCGCTTGTATGTGTTAAAAGTTGAACTATATATGAATATTGGACTAGATATGTATTTATTATTTGCGTTTATTGATTTAATTTTTTTTGTAGCTAATTTTAATAACCATTGTACATGATCATAGTATTCGCGAATTTAAAATAATAATGCTTGTATTATCTTCAAAGTAATTGAACACCAATTCACGTGATTTAATAAATTACCCCTAAAAGCATCAAATATATATAACATTTTATTCACCCGTAACTATTAAATGTAATCAATTCAATTAAAAATAAAATCAGCCAAGTGCGAGTCGGACTCACGCACGAAGTGATCCGTACCATTAGCAATACAACATTATATTTCATATTTTAACCTTTTTTTTTGTTTTAACGTGCGCGAGTCCGACTCGCACTTGGCCAACTTTTTGTATTTGTTGTTATAGCGGCAACAGAAATACATCATTCGTGAAAATTTCAACTGTCTAGCCATCAACGTTCTTGAGATACATCTTGAGATACAGCCTGGTGACAGACGGACGGACGGACAGCGAAGTCTCAGTAATAGGGTCCCGTTTTTACCCTTTGGGTACGAACCCTAAAAAGTTCTCTGAATTTCGGGTAATACGTGTTCAAAACCAACAGTTAGAAGATGTAGAAACAAAACCATTAAAATTTCCAAATATTGAATTTTCCGCCAGAAACGTCACCATCCACTAAAATTATTTACTAGGTTTCCGGCCGCGGCTCCGCCCGCTTACCTCTTTTTGCGCAATTGGATAAAAAGTATCCTATGTCCGTCCCCGGGAACTATTTCCATACCAAATTTCATCCAAATCCATCCAGTAGTTTTTAAGTTTATTCGTTGCATACAAAAATACAAATATTTCCTCGTTATATTATTAGTGTAGAGGTAGATGTACAAAAATGAAGAAATGGAGTGCCGTCAAGGATACTAATTACAGACCAATTTTTTTCTACGGGGCCTATCTCATATATAAAAAAGTTTAAAATCTGATATTATACATATGGATTGTATTATTATATCGTCTATGTAATCAACAAATACTGAAAACACCGTATAATAATATTAGTCTCTAAGTTGAAATCAAAATAAAATTTTTGTTTTCATGCACGGGTTGTTGCGATTCGAGTGTGTCATCCATCTCGCACTTAGGTAATTTTTTTATCTGACTTAAAACTCATATGAATCTCTATTCAAGTAAGGGGGGTCATACATACCTACCTAATATTATGAATACGAAATAAATTTTCTCCTATTTTTTTTATGCTCACTACTTTAATTTAGATTTGCCGTGTGACATCGCGTGGTCAGCCAGTTTAATACTGATTGCCACGCCAACGACTTCAAGTCACGTAAAAATACCTAATAAGAAACATAATTGATTTGCATTTAAATTCCCATTACCAATTTGCAATCGATATTTAATCACTTTAAATTTAACCGTACAAACGACAAAAATAGTAGATACGCTTTATATACATTTTCTTTTGGAAAAGAAAATATAGTTGCATGAAACATACCTCTTATATATTACGTAAACCTTGGACAAACTATCGTTTATGGAGCAAATAAAAGCTTGTGCGCTTACTAAAACATAACATATTATCTCATGCCAGCGCAGCGTATCTCCGAAGTCTTGTCAGAGAGATGTTTAAACACCCTCTTTTTATCTAATGTAATAGAGGACGAATCTAAATATTTTCATCAATGGGACACAGTGACATACTCCGGATTATGAGCTTAATTACACGGGTAACCGATAAAAATGCTGATAGTTCTTATTGTTATCAGTATTCTTCTAAACTCTTTACACCGACCCTCAAGGAAGTTTTTAAAATGCTGCGGCTGGCTGGATCCGATGGGGCATTATGGTTGGCAACAAGAGTTTAACCACCCTCCGTTTTGCACACAATATTGTCCCTTTATTAAAAACATAATCTCCTACTTTATTTATAAAGTGTACATTTTGTGGATTCGGTGTACAAATTTTTCGAAATAATTATATATCTAAGCACAACTTAATTAGTATGTTTTCGTGCTTATTTTAAACAATGTATGCCACAGAGGCTGACTGTTATCAATTTTTAGGATTGCCTTCGATATAACGTTTATTAGAAAACCTACAATGCCTGTGCGTTGTCCGTCCAACCAAGGGATGTATCTTTTGAATTGTAATAGGTAGCCACAGTTAATAAATAATTAATAACGTAAAGTTTTTCGATGTAGGTCATAAATTGAAATTTTGAACAGAAAGTTTTACTGGGACACAATGACTAGCAAATAATATATTCAAAAACTAAACCAAAGAGGGATGTCTTAAAGAAACGTGTTCTTTTTATCTCGTAGAAACGGCAATTTAAACAATCGTCAAACATGTTGAGAGTTGGGTAAGACTTTAGTAGGTAAATCAATGTATAATATAACCAAGACAAGAGATGGTCGTGCCTGCGCTAGGATCACAAACGGACAAAACAAATTTTGGTAATTATAGAACAAATTTGCGAGCAAAACATGCCAAGTTTGAGCTCTATACTAGTTTTTTATATTTTATAAAATATACGTCTAATGATAATTAATATCCTCATCTAAACTCCTGGAATCAATTTAGGAAACAATAATATTTAATACCTATTATTTATAATTTTTTCATTAATTCAAAATGGGACAGTAACTAAAAAACTTCGGTATTTCACGAGACCTAAGTAACTACCTACAACTGTAACGTGCTGTTTTTGTTTTTTATATGTAATCTCGGAAGAATCAACCGTCTGAGGTTGTAATTTATGTGTGATCCCAATCTCAAATGATCAGCGGTTATGAACATATGGGGGCGACGGCAGGTTTCTCCTTTTGCACCTGAAAAGGGAAGCAGTTTTCTGGATATCGTCAATTTCGACAGTGTATTGTGAAATGCCACTCCAAATCGGGATACCAATTCCTGATGGCTATGTAACACAGTAGATGTAGACCAATAAAATTGTTAATCCTCGTTGTGATTTGTAACAAGTGGATGAAGCTCGATGCCAAATTTGTCAGCAGTGAGAAGAGCTGCCTTCCTTGACCATATAAAAATATCAGGCTGGAGAAATTTGAGACCGTGCTTTGAAACGTAACGTTGCAAACCGACCATCTACGGAGCAGTGGGGATAAGAGAATGAGACCTGACAATTCTTTAGAACCTAATTGGACTCAACTAGACTGGATATAGCAAGCAGTTAAGGAACTGGACGAGCGCTTTCTGAAGAACTGCCATAAGACGCCTGCCAAACGTGGGGATGAAGGCAAACTATCGATGCTGGACACGGATTTACTATTTTTTGTATTTATCTAGTAATATTATTAATAGTTTACCATAGATATATAGAAAGCTGGACATTTGACTGGACTATATTATTTTAATCTAGACTTAGTATCAGGGTCCTGTTTTCTGGCACGGAAATGGTGGATGTTGGTTAGGGTGTAAATGCAACCGATGCTCATGCATAAGAAATTTCTTCCTGGGGTTCCAAAGTTCCAAGGCCGGGTTACTTGCAAACTTTACCACGGTGCGCGGTGGTGGAGATTGGCAACAACGAGGTGCGCCACATGTTCTAATTTTACCCCTTCTGAGTTGTTGATTTATTTTATGCATACCGCTATTTTGTTTGCGGCAAAAAATATAGGTACAGAAGACGTTCAGGGAGATAATAAGAATATATAAAAATGATGCTGTGAGTAAAAACAATAACAAGAATGTAATTTAACAAGTCGGAACGCTGCATCGTCCATCCAATTACAAGCTACTTTGGTCACTCTCGAAAAGTGAATGTACTATACAAAAACTATGCCATTTGAAACAAGGTGCAGTACAATAAAGGTTATAGTGGTATTGCACCAAAAAATTCTTTCTTCCTTTCATGTTCCAGTGCGTTGTGAGTGACACTTGCCAATTAAATGTTCACTAATATCATAAAGAGGAAAGATTTGTATTTTTGTATGTAACGAATAAACTGAAAATACCGATTTGAAAAATTAATTCTCCATTAGATTCTTGCATTATTCCTAATGACCATAGGCTTTGGATTATAAAAAAAAATATGTTGTTAAATACCCGTGCGAAGCCAGGGTGAGCCGCTAGTTTATTATAAGTTTCCAAAACTACTAAACTTCATTGAACAAAGTGAGAGATCCCGCCGAGGTTTTCCCACTGCGCTACGATATGGGGTTGTCTAAAAAGAGGGTCATTAAATTTCTTAAAGGTCGGCAGCGCGTTGGTAACGCCCCTAGTGTTGCAAACGTCCATAGGCGACGGTAACCACTTCCCATCAGGTGGGCCCCCATCCTGTCTGCCTACTTAAAGGCAATAAAAAAAAAGATGACTATAATATTTCTTCTCATTGTAACAAAGTGAGAGTTGATATTAATGATACTATTAATTTAAAATATCAAATGTAAATATCTTCAAAAATAAATTTAGAATCAGCTTAATAATTTTATTTTTTTACCCCACATAATAGGCTTACAGATTTATTCACATACAAAAAAACTGACGTCTTCCTTCCCAAGGGAAATATTTTTTAGAACTGCGGGTCAGTACGATTGTATTTACCTCAAATAGCCGTGTGCCAAAGGCTGTATTGTACATCGATTAGTGTTTTTTTTATTGCGTCACCTAGCACTATCTATTTTAAGGGAATTTAGTTCATTCTCTCTCGACTAATTACAACTCCGAACGCACATTATCTAATCTGACTTACTAAATATAAATGTGAAGAGCTGAACTTATAAATAATACCTACCTTACAATGAAGGTATCGCTTTCACAACAGAACAGACACTTTTCGGTAACATTTGCCACTCAACATTCAAAACGTAAATAGAAAAATGCACTCATGGAAAGTGAATGTATAAGTAGAAAAATAAGAGTAATAATTAATTTATTAGATCACAGAACTTTTGTGTACAAATATTGCAGCTATCGCGTGGAATGGATGAGATTTGCGCGAAGTCAAGTGACGGAGAAAGTGGATGTCGGAGGCCTCTTAGCACTTTCACTATGGTATACGCTTACATATAATATATTTACGTCTCTCGTGATCTCGCCTCGGACCTCGCTTATGTGAGATGTGTTCATTCTGAGAATTTGTCGATAATTAATTATTATGAGACAAAATATCTAGAGTTGTGTACAATGGAGATACCATACCCCAATAATCATGCCAATGCACAAGATTATTCTAACATGTATAAATTAATTACAAAACCCAACTGTAAATGATTTATTTTTGTTAATCGTTTTATTGTTCCATTGAAATTAAATCTACTAGTTATATATAATTTATGGAATCGTTTTAAAAATCCCTTCATTTTGGTACCTCAATCGGTGGGTTTGGAAGAAAACAAATTTATCTCTCACAATATAGCGTCTAAAATCGGCCAGTTTTTTAAAATTATTTTTTATGTATCTAGTGTCACTTGCGCTATCAAAACAAGACTAACGATATCTCGTAATTTAAAATGGGTAAAGCCGTTGCGAAGTTATGGTGGAATAAAGAAATTATTAATATCATATTAATATGAACCCTGAACCATACCACTCGTTTTTTTGGCAGTCGTGTAAAAATATGTATCAAGCCGCTTTCCTACCCGGAAAGAAAATTAACCATAATTTGTTGTTGAAGTCTACGAAGTATTTAATTCAGACCACACAGTAAAAAGGACAATGTGCTAGTAGGAGTATTTCATAGATTCATAACAAATAATCAAAATAATCTCAAATGCGAAAGGAGGAAGTAATACATACACTTCCCGAGAGTGACCAAAGAATGCAGCTTGAAATTGGAACTTGAATTACCAACTTGTTAAATTAAATTCTTGTTATTTTTTTTACCCACGGCATCATTTTTATGTATGTGTTCTTATTATATTTTTATGTATGTGTTATTTTTTGCTGCAAACAAAATAGTGATATACATCCATGAAAGAAATCGTTTAACAACTCAAAAGGGGTAAAATTAGGAAATGTTAGCACACGTCGTAGTATGGCAATCACCCTAGTAAATTTTGCAGGAATGCTCCCCGGTCTTGGAACCCCTCGGTTGCATTTAAATCTATACCAACATCCACACATGTCCAGTTCCTTAACTGCTTGTCAGTTCGAGTCTAGTTGAGTCCAATTAGAATCTAAAGAATTGTCAGGTCTTCTCTTATCCCCACTGCTCATTAAATCGTCAGTTTACCACGTTACGTTTCGGCCCCAAATTTCTCCAGCCCGATATGTTTAAGCAAATTCGTATTCGTAATTCATAGCAAAATTCCTACGCTATCCCAGAAAATTATCAACATGAGCTTTGACGCCGACTTCTCCACTCGGAATTACTTCGGAGATCTATCCCCTGCATAGACTCTTGGTTCGACTCAGGGTTATACTCACGGATCCCCAGAGTGTAGGTTAATACTCTCCCCGTTAAATTTATATCATATTTTTTAATATATAATTATAATTATCTCCGCTCCACCGTTTCCGGTTCAGGGCGTATATTGACATTTTCAGTGTCTAATTGTGTCATATAGAGCTGTAAATCTCATCAAAAAAGTTTACCGAGGTATAATGGAAACATTTCTTTTCATCTGTTAGTAATTTTGTCAATAGTGAATTATTTATTTTAATATTAATAATATTATGTTTGTTGTGGTTGGTAATGGTTTTAACAATAAAACTACGTAATTGTGTGTGTACCGCACTATTCATAATAAATTGCCGCTTTTAGAGGGCCTGTTTATTAAAACAAGCAATGAAAATGAAACCATCGATACTTTCACTCTTTGTTCACTCTGAGTATAGAGGTAATTACGAATATTCTCATTTTTCTGTTCAACGAAACAAATAGTGTTGTAATAGTTTGCTATTGTAATCAATTTTGGAGTTTAATGATAATGATATTTGCACAAGTATTTTTTTATTGCAATAATGTTTCTCTTAGGTGAAATGATTATCTACATGTTTAACCTTAACTATACTTAGTTTGTTGGTTCCCAACAAACTAGAGTCAAATTTGTTCTGTTCATTTTAATGAAGGCAGCTTTATGAAAACAAATTAGTTTTAATGACAGAGTATAACAGCAATACCGTCTATTGAAGTACCGAAGATAAAATTAAAACAATTAATATTTAATTAAAGAAATCTTACTAATAAAACTTTATTATTAATATTAACTTTCTAAATTAGTTAGATATTAAAATTATAATACTTCATTATTACAAACTTGTTTTACAAAGCATGGAGAGATCGCTACGCGCTGAGCAACGGAATTCGGATGAGACGTCCGTCGCGCGTCGAATATGACAGGCAACTCGAGTGTATAGTGTTGAGTGAGATCCATCACGTGGTGCCTCACTACTGAGCTCGGACCAAGGTTACTCAAGCGATGAGTGCAGCCTCATTCGATCCCAGTCCTGTTTATTATATGGGACTCACGAAAGGGCAAGGGATGTCCGTAAAGAGATTGTCAGCCATTAAGTGGCAAATTGGCAAGAATTTGCGTTATCGTCTTATGGTGCTAAGTGTAACAGAGACAATGTGACCACTGCGGCTGAGTACTCTATCGGTATGTTACAGGACTCGATATGGGGCACAGCACAACACTGATTTTATATGTGACACCATGGTGCAAATTTGTTTTACATTTGGAGCATTATTGTGAAAATTATGTAAATTGGGATCAGCTTACTTTATTTGCAGTAATTTCAAAAATAAAATTACTACAATTTACCTATTTTTAAATGAGTTCTGTAAGTCAAATTTGAACTGACTTCTTATTGCCTTATTCCCATTTTTATATATTTTCCTTTATAAACTGTTTTGTTCAGAAATTTTAAACTGATTTCGCAATTATTCAGTGGTGCATTTTCTAGGTTGTGTTAGATGTGTAATTGTAATTTAACCATTTGAACAATAAAAAAATAACAATTGGTAATTCCCAGTATTACTTCCACTATTGCAAAAAGGTTCGGAAGAATCTCGTTTCGACCACATAAGCCAAATAGGGGCCAAACTTGCTTCTTATCTCGCAGGGAGTAAAGCTTTCTTGTCCCTGGCTAAGTCGGTTGAAGCGAACTTCTGCCATCCCTCACTGCCTCCAATGCTAAAACCTGATGGGTCATTGTCTCACACCGCCAAGGAGAAAGCAAACTTATTTACTGCACTCTTTGCGGATTCTTCACGTCTATATGCTGATAGTGCTGTACCTCCGATTTTACCTGTCTGCGAGTCGACTATGTCGGAAATCCGCATTCGACAGATTGATGCACGTAAAGCGCTACGCAATTTAGACGTGAACAGTGGCCCTGACGGCATACCAGCCATAGTTCTGAGGACTTGTGCGCCTGAATTGACTCCGATCCTGACACGCCTCTTCCACCTTTCTATGGAGACTGGGCAAGTACCGAAAGATTGGAAGTCTGCCAACGTGCAGCCCGTGCCCAGAAGTTGAAGTCTCTTCAAGATAGCCAAGGAGCTTTTTGTTCAGTACACGTTCCATTGTCTTACAAAGTATGGACGTGACTGAGATAGACCTATAGTCGGCAGGGTCGGCAAGACTTCCCTTTTTGGGCACGGGCTGCACGCATGCATGACCTCTTGAGTGACCGGCAATATGGGTTTCGCCAGAACAGGTCAACTGGAGACCTTCTTGTCTATGCCACTCATATATGGAGCGAGGCCTTGGAAAAATATGGTGAAGCACTTGCAGTTTCACTGGATATTTCTAAGGCCTTTGACAGGGTTTGGCACGATAGCCTTATTGGTAAACTTTCAGCTTATGGTTTACCTTCGAGACTATGTGCGCGGATAAAAGACTTCTAGAGGGAACGTTCGTTACGAGTAGTCGTTGATGGCTGCTCATCTGAACTAATGGCAATAAATGCCGGGGTACTTCAAGGGTAGGTATATATACAGTATATATATAGTATATATATATACCTTTTTCGGCAACACTCTTTTTGCTCCACATTAACGACCTGCTTAAACCCGGTATCTTTGGGTACGCAGACGATAGCAATGTTGTCGAAAGATATATATCCGATGCACGAGCTGGTGAGGCTCAAGTCCAGTTTGAAAGAGAGGCGATGATCGGACGATTAAACTCTAGCTTGTTGGCCGTGTCCGATTGATGCGATGCTAATTTAGTGAGATTTAATGTGTCCAAAACACAGGCGTGTCTTTTCTCCGCTATACGGAGAACATTTCAACTATCTCCGACTTTCCAAAATGTAACAATACCGGTGGCAAATCTGTTAGAGCTTCTTGGCGTGTCCTTAACTTCGAATTTAAACTTCGGATCTTACATCGAGCAGAGCACAACTGGCCGTTAAGAAGCTGGGTATCCTCGCAAAGGTGAGGCAGTACTTCACATCGGGGCAGTTTCTGAATTTATATCAAGCTCAAGTCCGATCGTGTATGGAGTACTGCTGCCACCTCTGAGGTGGATCCGCGAAATATCAACTGGAGGCTCTTGACTCTATTGACCGACGAGCCAAAAGAATTATAGGCGATGATAAGCCGGTTGAGTCCAAATTGCAGAGACTCGGTCATCGTCGCAGGGTCGCTATCCAATCGGTTTTCTTATTTCTTTTATGTGTGCGCAGGAATTACACGCGTTGATTCCACCATGCCCCTTTTACCATCGGACAACAAGGCGCTTTGATGGCCGTTATCCTTTCATGGTTAACATTCCTCCAGTTTGTTCGAAGCGTTTCACTTCAAGATTTATCATCCGTACAGCAAAGGAGTGGAACTCATTGCCCGCGTCTTTGTTTCCTGAACAGTATAATAAGGGAGCCTTCAAGTCTAGAGTGAATAGGTATCTTCTAGGCAAGCATGCTACATCTTCGGCCACATCATCACTTTTCATCAAGTGAGAGAGCGGCCAAATGCTTGCTTATAACGCAAAAAAAGATTAAAAAATCGCCTAATTTGACTGGACTACTCCATTCAGAATATTCAGATTCATCCAACACGAGTTTATTATTCTTCAACTTTACTGCCACTAGTGCTATTTTCATCTGAGTTCATATTGTAACATTTGGATACGCTAATATTTTACTAACAGCCGCCTGCCTGATACAGACTTCGGAATGCCCTCGTTATTATATTTAAACCAAAACATTTTGGTTTTTGTTGGCGCTATGTACTAAATAAGGATATTATGATAAGGAGCTCCCATGCACCCAATGTGTAGTATACCAAACAACAACATTACATTTATTGGAGGGTCTTCAGGCCAATTTTATTTCACATTTATTTTGATTAAGTTAATGTTTTAGTAAAATAGATATCAGAATAACATCATTATGGGAAGTATTTATTCCGAGCCTGATCTATATTATGACATATATAAAACAAGTTAATAATATAAATTATTAACTTGTTTTCTTTCCATCCCACAAGAGGTTCTTGCTTTGCTGTCACCATTTTTACTATTCTAATTTTATACTAACTCTATTATTTGTGAAGTTTTCAGTATGAATGTCAACTCTATGGTCACTCTAATATCCTGAACATACTTTCATGCATTATTACAAAATCTTGGTCTCCGGGCTGTATTTGTGATTACCTCTTTGGTTAAAATTGTATTTGTAACACAAAGGTTCCACACAAAGCATCAGCATCCCAAGTAATCCTACCATTTTTACAGTTCTGTACCCAAAGGGTAAAAATGGGACCCTATTAGTGAGACTTCGCTGTCCGTCCGTCCATCCGTCTGTCACCAGGCTGTATCTCAACAATGGTGATAGCTAGAGAGTTGAAATTTTCATAGATTGTGTTTCATAGATGTTATTATTCTCTCATTACCTTTAAATTATTAGGAATCTAGTTTATGATATATATTTTCTGAGCCAAAAGATTCTGGCAATAACACAGCTGATACCTCGAAAAGTCAATTTTAAATGTGCATGTGCATGTACATGTACAAGATCTAGGCCATGCATGCTTAACAACTAGTGGCAACCAAGCCTGTGAGTCAGCAATATAAACTATGTAGGTAATTGGCATTTTATTTTTATGCATTTGCAGTGAGACATGCATTGTTTTAAATTGTACTATTTAGGCTTTTGTTACATAGGGTTTTTAAATTGACAATTTGTAATGATTTTATTAGAAAATATCTATGTAATGCATTACCCACCAGGTAGGTTTTTTTACAATCACCATCTAAGACAAAATTTTATTAAGTACACAAGTTTTACTCATTTCGAGCTGCAATTTTTACAGGTTGGTTACCTTTCAATAAACAATTCTCTATTCTAATAGCAATCCAATTCCATTCAAAGACTATGTGCAGTCATGGACAATAGTTTATTTCCAATGCAGTAATCTAAGGTATATTTTGAAGTAATTGTGAATCAACAATGAAGGCAAAGTAGACAGTTGATCAGCACATAAATCCCACAAAACTATTAAAAGGTTGAATCAGAAGATTTTGCTTTGGTTTTAGACTTTATGATATTTTTCAATATAGCTTCGCCACCAGTAAAACACTTTTAATAAGAAGAATGATAGAATATTGGCACAACTTAACCCACAAAACAATGTCAAATTTATTCAGCATTATTTTTTTTATTATATATATGTGTTGAGTTCAAAATATTCTGTGAACAGAACATACACAGAATATTTTGAACTCAATATTAAAATATTAAAGAAAAGACAGAACAATCTGAAATTATTTAAGTTTTGTAGTCACCAGCAATCTCAATACATTAATTATGATGCAAAATCTGATATATTGCTTCTATATGAAAATTTTTGACTTTATGCAAGTGAATTGCAAATAATATTCTATAAGTAGAGATATACTGCCTTAGCAGTGTGCAAGGACTACTGGGTTTACTGTGCCAGCTGGATTGTCCGCTAACCCATTAAGGGGGGATATGCCATAGTTCCAAAGCATGGCAGACATCTTGGGGATTGCAGTTTAAGATATCAGTTCCTCATAAAGCACTGCTACCCACCTTCCGGTATTTAGGTTTACTCAGGTGAAATGTCTTAATGAAGGAGATTTAAGTTCTTACGTCTCAGGGTAATGAGTGCAGTGTCACACAGAATAGTGGCAATTTGAATCAAGCAGCCAATTGGTTTACCTCGTAACATAAATAGTATGTGCGTTATCCAGTTTCACTCAGAATTTAGAATATACCTGAGGACTTTTTAAGTAAATAAGACATAAAATATATATATTTAAACTCACCAATGAAATAACGGTTACCGGTAGTGCCAGGTATCCGGCACCCAAGATGCAGAAGATATCAAGATACACCACAAATCAGAGATAGTTTTATTATGAACTTATCTTCCAGTACCAATAAATACTAATTTTATATACAAAAATAACCTGTACAATTAATAACAAACTTCTTTAGTACCAAGCTGAGAGTATCCACCGCTATATTAAACATATGCTATAAATTTAATATGAATCAAAACACCATACACATCTTATTACCACAAACTGACCTCAGTTTAATAAATAAAAATAAAATTAAAAATACAGTCAATCGTTCTCTACTCAACTGCTACTATCAGTGTTGCCAACTCGGAAGCAGGGAACGGGCTAGATTTGCACAAAGTAAAAGATCAATATTGCTAAATATTTAACATGTGGTTAATTTTAATAAAATTTATCGGCTACTATATAGACAGAATTATATAAATTATCGTGTAAAAGAAATTGGATTACAACAACTTTTATCAAACAGAGAAAACATTTTATGCAATTTGTCATTCTTCATCAGACGAGTGTATGTCAAAATCGTCGCCAAGTATTTCATCCTGTGATCACCACGTTAATTGCTGAGGCTTTGCTGGAACGTCACCATAGTCTATTATAAATATATCAATATGATTTTAATACCAAAGATTACTTAGTTAAAAAAACAAAGGCTCTAAACTCTAAATGGATATTATTTAAAGAATTATTGGTATATGGTTGTGTAAAACATCATTCAGAAACTTAGGAGTTGCCGGGAAATTTCCATAAATATTATAATCTGCTTGCGTGTAGTAAACTTTTGTTTAAACCTTCTTGCATTCTTAGCATGCTCTGGTTTAGTTTGAGAGGTGTTAATTTAGCTAGGGGCTAAATTATGATTATCAAGGCTAACCAAACAGAAAAAGGGCCAGATCTACCCCCATAGGGACAAAACTGGCAACACTAACAATTACGGCTACCTTCAACTTCACGCCAAAAGCAATTTTAACGATGCAATTACCATTCCGAATCGACGAAATGGCGCCAACGATGATCCATATAACGTTACGGATTACGTCATCAGCATTACATAACGCTATGTTCAGTTTCAACGACCACGCTACCAGTGACGCTACTAACTGAAATCATCGAGATCAGGGCTGTGAATATAATGCACGAAAATAATTAAGTAACTACGGATTTAACTATCAATGGCACCATTTCTGAAACGGAACGATGATTGTAGCTATAACCAACATAATCGCTTTTGGCGTAAAACGGAAGGGTTATATCGAGGAAGCGTTCGGAAACGAGTAATTTCTCACCAATGTAACACTTGTCAAATATTTTTATAACAATACTTAAGGGAAGTGAATTCAAAGCGCTTTCGATATAAACGTAGTTTTGTGATATTTAAAATAATGTTCAAACTTGCAAACATTTTGTATGTATGTCCTTGAGCCTAATATCTATGTTTAGGGTTAACCCGATTTTCTAAGTATTATATTTATTCTATATAGAGGAAATATATGTATTTTTGTATTTACGATTCAATTAAATACGACTAAACTTCACAGTAAAAAGACGATTCTTATTCTTATTCTTATTCTATTTGGGGGCGATATGTCCTGCACTGACGTCCCGCTTGGGGTGTTTTGTGCATTTCCCCCGCCAGCTTCTACCCAAGCCATCCTAACTCCCTGATGTAGCGGAGAAGGACCTTGGGTCGCTGGCATAGCTGCTCCAGTAAGGTGTGTGATGGTGGTGAGGATATCGTTGATGAGAACGACTCTTGTAGACCAGTTGTAATTCTTATTTGTTTCGTGGCTTCGCAGTGCAATAGTACATGCTCCACGGTCTCATCTTTTCGCATACAGCCTCTACATAGAGGACTGTCTGTTGCTCCAATTTTATGCAGAAAGTTATTCAGGTTACAGTGACCTGTAATAAGGCCTGCTACAATGCGCAGTTCCTCACGCTTTAGTTTCAGCAGTTTATTTGTCAGCTTCTTGTTTAGAGTTGGGAACATGGCTTTTGTTTGTTTACAATCCTCTGTCTTATTCCACAGGTTTTGTTGTTCTCTCTCGGTGTGATGATGTAGTAGTTCCCGCATTTCCATTGCTGATGCAAAGGATCTTTACGTCATCACATACCTGTTTTTTTCCTCCTTTCTTTGCCAGAATATCTGCCATGGTGTTACCCGGGCATGCACTATGTCCCTTTGTCCATGTTACCATTATTCTGTAGTTGTTTGACAGCCTTTGTAAGGCAGCATGACACTCCGCTATGACTCTAGACCTGGTTACTGGTCTTCTGAGTGCATATATTACAGTCACACTGTCTGTAGTAAAAATAAGGTGCTTGTCCTCACGGTCACTTTCTAAACTGGGTGTTATGTCTAGATGTGATATTGCCCTCGCAGCTAGCAGTAAGCCCATTGCCTCTGCTTGCATTACTGTAGTGGTCTTATTCAGCTCTTTTGAGTCTGAGATTCCAAGTTCCGGTGACAAGTAACCGCAACCTACACCAGTCTTGTTTTTTGCGCCATCTGTGTAGATATTGTATGATGGCACTAGATCTGCCAGGGCACTGTTTTCAGTAGACAGTTTGTACTTCTTATTGTCAAGGTGGGTACTGGCTACTTTATCAGTCTTTGATTCAGGGATTATTTTAGTGGCCTTGACTAGTATTCGACAATGGTTTGTGATTTGTCCCGTGCCTATCGATATGCCGAGATATTTAACCTCTTTACTTAGGGCCAATTTTGTTCCAAACAGCGTAGGAAGGTTAAAATTTGCTAACTTTGCTTTTCGTGTAAACATGACTAATCCAGTTTTCTGTGGGTTTACAGATAGACTGTGTCGTTGACACCATTCCTCGATTATGCGAAGAGCCTTCTGCATTTTTTCGCAGAGGGTCGCCTCAAATAGTCCAGAGACCATTATAACTAGGTCATCTGCGTATCCTACAGTGGCCATGCCATCCTTGTTCAGGAGTTCAACCAGCTCATTCACTACTACTACCCATAGCAGAGGTGACAAAACTCCTCCTTGTGGGCAGCCTCTCGTAACACGACAACGGGTTGTCCCAGAGGTTTCGATTCTCGCTGCTCTCTTAGAGAGCATGTTGGTAACAAAAGTATTCACTCTATCATCTACACCCCTATTTCTCAGTCCATGGTTAATACTGGAAAGGGTGGTTTTGTCAAAGGCTCCTTCAATGTCAATAAAGGTAGCTAAACAGGACTGCTTGTTTTCCAGTGCTGATTTGATCTTGTGTACCACATGGTGGAGAGCAGTCTCTGTAAATTTGTCAGATTGGTACGCATGTTGGTTTTTGTGGACAGGGTTATCCGCTAAAGGTCCATTTCTTGAGTATTTATCACAAAATCGCTCCAAGGTTTTTAACATTAATGAGCTAAGACTTATCAGTCTGTATGACTTTGGATTAGTATAATCTGTTTTACCTGGTTTTGGTATAAACACGACTTCCCGCCATGATTTGTAAGACGATATAAAAAATTCTTTCGCCATTAGAATCCTACATTTTCAAAAATGTTTTAAAAATGTTAGTGATCCCTAAGAAAACTTCGATAATGTAATCCAACGCATGAAAAACATACCAAAAAATATTGTTAATGCGTCCGCTGCGGAAATGATCGATAATAGAGCAAATTATTGCTAATGCATTATTGCAATTGCAATTAAGCTTGTAATTATAAAATAAATTCGTCATTGGATGTAAGAAATATCACTATATGATTATGTTAATTTTAAGTTAAGATCTGTGGATTTTGTGAATTAAATATTTTTTTTTATAGAAGACATCAATTTCTACGAAAAAACCGCAATACCATATGTGTAACTATCACAGTTATGTCTAAATAACTACTATTTTTATGTGTGTAATTTTTGTTAAGTACCCGTATGGAGCCTGGGCGGGCCGCTAGTATAATATACCTACAGAAAACTGGCACATATATTATGCTCAATACAGTCAATACATTAATGCGAAATTGAACGAGTGAGTTTGAACACTTGGTATTTAAAATATGACGATACTAAGTTTGTATGAAAGCCTTACGAAGACATTTAGCTAAATAAGTTTCTGTGTCAAGTATTACCACATGATTTAGGGTTATTGAAATTAACCGTATTTTCATAGATCAATTCATCAAAGGGACTTAATTATCACCCTGTTGTGTTACGTATAAGATCCACATACAATACTAACCAATATGTTGTTATATGTATGTAATTATAAAGTTTTCTGCTACTTGGTATTTTTGTATTATATAATATATTATATGTATATATTTAGAGCATAATGGACATAAAATAAACGCAATGCTAGCTGAAGATGCCCCCAAAATCAGTATTAACTAAATTATTGAAAATGAAATATAGATTTTACCTTATTTGTACATCATTACCAAACATGTAAAGGAAATTTTACGTAACCTTCCGTAATAAAAATAATCAATAATGTTACTCATAAGTACTAAACTCCTAGATTATGTTCAGCTTGGAATATACTTTGCTCTTGAATTCAAATATTATTTAATCTGTGTTGAATCAGTTATTTACCATAATCTATGGAGTTGACATGACATTCTTCTCGCTAGCATTGATCTGTGGTCATTGAGAACCGACCACTACCGTACTACCGACACCTTTATTTATTAGAAAAGATGTTTAGAAAAACTTACAAACACGTGAAACAAATGACATAAATAATGGCTTCTCACAATCTTAAAGCTGAAGTCAAATTAGAAAGACTTTGCCGTACATGTCTATCTAAAGACAACGTTCTGAATTCATTGTTTGAAGACAAAGTTGGGACAGTTTCGCTGGACTTTGTGGTAACTGCAATTACCGGACTAAAGGTATAACATCTCCATAAAATGTATCGACATTCATTATATATATTCACCCAATTTAACTGCGTGAAAGATTAATTTGATGTGATTACTGTTTTATTGTTTATTTTGTATATGCATCATTTTGGATATGTTGTGAAGTAAGCTGGCGGCTTTCTCGTACTAAGGTGTTACAGTTCTATTAACACTACTTATTCGCATATTATTTGCGTTTGTTTTGATGCAAGTTTTTGTAAGAATCTTCCTTTGTATTAAATATAGAGCCCCTGTATCAGCTGCGATGATGATGGTGATTATGTCTTGATAAATCTCAAGAAATTAACTTTAAATTAACTGGTGTAAACTCTGCTGTTTGATACATTGGTTAACACTATACTTCTCAAGTTTTAAAATAATTTAGTTTTATTTGCTCAAGATTAGATTATCTTGAATGCTGTATCATTTTCTTATTGCTGTAATAAAGTTAGAGATTCTTGAACTTTTTCAAGAGTGTATAGTGCATTGATATAATGTAAATAGTTAATGATGCACACATTTTTTAACAGTATCATCTTGCAAGTTTTGTATGGTGTTGACCTTTTCATATAAGATCAAAATCATCAAAGCCTACACTCAACAATAAGTGAACATGATTGCACGACTAATTATCACATTATATTTGTGTCATGTCATACTGTGGTATGCTGCAGTGCTAGGCTATTTTAAGACTGTAAGTGCATGATGTAAATCCAATACTAATATTGATTCCCAAGCCAAGGCTGAATTTAAAGTTTTTGCAGTATTTAGGAATGCTATTATTCTAGCCATAAACTTGGATGCTTAGTTTTTAACATGTTTTGCACTAAGAGCAAGCAGTTTGTCAAATATAAAATTATAACAGCTACAATGCACTATACTGAGCAGATCTGAAATGATGTAGTTTCCCTCCAAAATAATAGATTTAGTGTCCTTCTGCCAGCTTTTGTAGTCAACGAATATTTATATTTAGTGAAATGACAGATCTATCGAAGATAAGAGAGGGGAGCAACATTGTATGTGATTAGACAAAGTTGTTTGCTGGTAGGTATTTTGTTCAAAACATGACCCATGTAATTTGGGTGGATAACTAAAAGTGGTATTGCCTTCTATGTGCAATTTATACATAGACACATGAATACTACAAAGATATGAGTAACAAGTAACATAATACAAACATTTTGATAGCATCAAGTGCCCCATTGATTGTCCATCATATATTGTCCGAGTATGTATCTCTGTAATGAGGCATTTGTAGCAATTTTTTTTTATTATTTTACTCATATGTTTGTAGTGTCAGTGTGTCAATGTATAAATTGCAAAAAGAACATGAAATAAATCTTTATTTCTCTTATATCCAAACAAATTACAGGGTCAGGTCATGTATTGATAAGTGTACTTACCAACAAACCACTTTGTCCAATTATATCATATGTTTTTTTCACTGATAGATCTGTCATGTCAAGAAGAATGTTCAGTAGATATAAAGTTTTTTTACTACAGAGGCTGTTAATATGACAGTAAATGTATTATTATGGACATTATCTATTAGAAATTGATAAGAATCCACAAAGTTACATAAATTCATAGCTGGTCAGTATGTTGGACTCTTCACTGAACATGCTTACTCTGAACACTCAGATCTTAATAGGTGTACCCACGCTAAATAATTAGAAAAATTAAATAATATAAAAAACTTTAATCAACAATGTAGGGTGCTTAGTTTTTAAATATATGTTAGTATTGGATCTACACCATGCATTTACATTAATGAAATAACCTAATGTTCCACAGTGCGACATGACATTAATATTTATGGCATGTTATATTTTATATTTAGCTATGCTTTAATTTTAATGGTGAGTAAAAATTTTGTGGTTTTGTACTCATATGGATTAGAAGCTCAATACATTTAAAAACTTCAAGATGATCCTGTTAAAAAATGTATGTATCATCAGAACCCTTTTACATCGCGTCATTGCACTATACACACTTGGACCAGTTCAAGATTAACTAAGTTAATTGCGCCAATAAGTAAAAAATCATAAAGTAAATGCATTTTATTACACAGTCTTGCTGAAATAAAACTTGATTATCTGAAATCTTGACAAAGAGCATTTGAAGTGGCTACGTGTCGAGTTGATGTAAAATTAGTGTGTAAATGAGATTTTTTTTGACTGTGATTTTTTTGCCATTGATTTTATTAAAATCATAAGATTTATTTTTAAACATGTAATTATACATAAAGTGTAATATTATTACCAAAAACAATGGATCTAATTTATTTATTTATTTATTTATTTCATTTCACAAAATCCACAGATCTTAATTATAATATACAATAACATAATATTAAATCTTAGATTGTTGTAAAATAAATTTTATAGAAAATGACGCCAACATTGATTGCTTTTTAGCAATCAATGTTGGTATCATTTCAAGTAAGTCATTTCACATCTATCCTGTGTAGAAGTCGGTCAGATAATATAAGCAATCGTCATAAAAATACCATTTATAAGGTTGAAGGATAATAATCTATTGTTACATTGATTGAATTCAGTTTTATTGTATACCAAAGCCAATGCCACTAATGTATTTTTTGCTTATCAGTTAGCCATTGTTCTGCTGGATTATTATTTGTTTGATATATATAACTATATATGTGTTGGCAAAATGTATAGCGAATGCAATGGATATATATAGCAAAATTTGTAGTGACTGATTTTCGGACAAGCATTCATAAAATGCGATAACACCATGTAGTAAAGCTCAGCCCTGTGGCAGGATTTGAAACTTATGAGCGGCTTTCCATTATTGAAACTGGGCAAATAATGCACTCACATGTAAAAAGCACCCAAGCTTAAATATTCTACAGTCACAGTAATCAAACTCAACATTAATATTTTCATTTGCGAATGTTAGTATTTTTATTGCTTATGTATGTCACTGCACCTGCAAAACGGCTTTGTGGATTTTGATGATTTGAAGATATGTTACATGGCTTTTTTTAGGTGTAGGTTTGAAACAAAGTATTTTTTTTGTATAGCTTGATAGGCTAGCCTGTGCCACTATCTCACCTGATGGTAAGTGATGCATGTGGTCAAAGATGTTGTTCATGTTAACCTAGAATTACTGGCTCTCAAGGCCAGCTGCCACAACGTTGGGTGCATGGCGACATATTTTCTACTTGAGGATGGTAGCTAGCCAGGCGGGCATTCGAAAACTGCCCTACCACCTGGATGTAACGACTGGCATGCTAAGACAACAACCAGGGCCAACAGCTTAACATGCTCTCCAAAGCCCGGAAGCACTCAGTAGTAATGTCACTCGCGGCCACCAATCCAATTCATGACTGCGGCAGACGTTGCTTAAATTACCTGATCGGTTAGGAATGGCTAAGCAAACTTGGCTATGAGCGCTTAAATGTATCTGTATCCCTATATACTTAAGATTTTCTGATAAAGTGCTGTTTCTAAACAATCAACTGTTTTGAACCCACGGTCCATAATACTTATCACTAGGTCTATAATAAGACTATAACAGCTCTGTTGATGATATCTAAGTTCTAATTATTTTATAATACTTTTATGGTTTTGTACCAGTTCATAGGACCCAATATAAACTCTGTAGCCATGACGGTGAATAAGAAAAAAGCCTGTCATACTCATCCACACAGCATTTGTTCCTCACAATAAATTACATGAACTAGTGCGATGGCCTAATAACATTGAAGCCACAATTATTCATTGACATTGAACTGAGTGAGAATATGTATATATATTAAGAATATAAAGCAATATTGCGATGTCTTTTGTTTGTGTTCTACTACATTTTATAATGGTCAATAATGTGTATAAGATGTAAGCCATCTATGATGAGGCCTGTAATTAAGATTTTTGTTTCAATCATGTGGAAATAAGCAATAGCTGAGCGGTAATAGTTATGAACTGCCATGCCGAAGTCCATACTGGGAATCCCACCGCCGGTTTGAGCTTCATCGCATGGTGGAAGGGCATTTTGCGAATTCTAGCCTGGCTAGCTACTATCCTTAAGTAAAAAATCTGTGGCTAATCACCTAACAGAAGCAGTCCTTCTGAGCCAGTAAGTAATTATAAAATTACAGGTATATAAGACTTGACAGCTGTATGTCACATGGAGATACAGAGAATGTGACCATGTTGTAGATTATTATTTTTATTCATGTGCTTTCACCAAATTTTATTTGACAAGCAGAAAGTTTCATACACAGAACAATATACTCAACTGATTTTCAAAGCCGTCTGACAAGAATAGCGAATAATATGACTTATGTATTTACGTGAATATATTTTTTGTTAAATCCCAAAGATCCGCAAAGGAGATGGACTGCCATCTACAATATGCAGTGAATGTAAGGAGAAAGCTGAGAGGGCATATGATTTTAAAAAGAAATCCCAAGAATCACACATTTCCCTCAAAGGATTTTACAAGAAAGATGCGAATGAAGTACAGAAAATAGAAGATGTCAATATTATAGAGGTAATTATGAAATAAAAATTTCGGGAAATGAGTGTTTTGGACTTTATCATATTGAAATAAGATTCTAAAAGACTAACGTGAGATTTTTTCCCTATTTTGGTAGGTAAAAAAGACTAAGAACTTTTGCTCTGCAAGGAAGGTTCGTATAGATAGACCATCACATTAGATTGGTACCCTTTTAAGTTTAAAAACAAAGCTATCTTTGGTCAATGAAGCTATGAAGACCAATTTATAAAACTGGCAACGAGTCTGCCATCGTCATAATTTTCCTAGAATACACATCCTTTTGCTTATATTATATCACTAGTCTGTTTTTAAGATCCACTACACCAGGAAAAGCAACCTGTGTGTTTGTCTGTCACATCCTATTTTCTCCAAATATAGGTATCAATAGAAAGTGTTGAAATTTTATACATTTAGGTCTCAGAGCAATTAAATTTAGATACGCAAAATAGAGATTTAATAAATGGAACCCCAGAAGACGCTGCTGCTCACCGGAATTTCACTTTTAGTCGCCTATTACGACACCCACCAGCAGGGTGGTGACATTCTAGCCAGGCACCCTTCTTGGTAAAAATTGAACATTTAAAAAATTAGTACACAACGAAGATTTACAAAATGGATTGTGTAAATCAAAAAGCCGTCGTTTTCTACATAGTTAACTATAATTAAATATAAATTATAAATTAAGAGATACCTACAGAAGGATTACCTGATAGACATTGACATAATGTTAACTCTAGCCATGACTCCTAAATGTGCAATTCGACTTGGACAGTCCCAGTCATAGAGGTATAAAATACTATTTAGAGTGGCAGCCATGTCAGTTTCCTTAGAAAACGAGCGTAGCCAGTTCAACACATGTAAATGATACGTGACATTACATCTTTATTGTTCACTACAAACAATTCGATTCCCTGATTAGTCCCATTTTTACCCAACTGAAACGTTTCATAAGCCAATTTATGACAGTTGAAAATACACCTTATCTAAAGAGTGGTAAGTTTGAATTTCTTGTGAACTTTGTCAAGCTATCCCTTTCAGTGAGAGAGACAGATATATGGTAATGAAAGTTGCCAGTTGACAATATATGTACAGTATGTGCAGTCTCAGCTCAGTCAATTATAATTTCAATTTTAAAATCGTTCCTTGGTAAAATCTGAGAAAAGACAATTGAAAAATAGTTCACAAACAACTGCACAAAATAAGGTTACGAGAAAATAATTATTAGGATAGCTAGTAAAATTTGATCTTATTTTATTTATTTATTCGGTACAAAAAGTGGTATTCTAGCCGGTGATGTAGTACATTTTATCGATAAACTTTTCCTGTGACCTAAAACGATTTATAGGTGATGCGTTGATGTGCTGTGCATTTGTGCTATAATAAGTTTTTATGCGGATTTATATAATCATTTGAATATGTAGTAATGACAGGCAAGTAAGCGTCTTGACTGAACCATATAGCTCACCAGTATGTCTATACCAAAAGCTTAAAAGACCGCTGAAAACAGAAGCATGTGGAAGAGCATAGTACATCGAGCGATTAACACTACTTCAGACCTAGACACGACATTCAGCAGTGAAGATGCTGAATAAGAAGAAGACGATTAAAATAAAATAAAGCTATTACTGCGAAGTACAGCTGTTACAGGCTTGCTTATTTGTAGTAAAATTATTACAAACATATGACAATCGCGTAAAGGGTGGTATTAGAGATAGGCACAGATAGGTGTTCATAAAAATAAAAGGCGAGGTCAAGGTCGAAGTCGTGGTATATATAACAAGAGGTAAATTGCAGATGAGTTTGTGAGATTTGCCAAGATTTTATGCAAAAATATATAGGCTCAATAACTTATAAGATGTTTGCCATGTAATATGGTACTATTAGTTGAGTTAGTAATTAACTACATATCTTACTAGATTTTCTACGAAAAGGGAATCATAAGGTAAACTCAGAGATACAACATTTATAGGAACACATTGAGCACTTTAATAAACATAATACATTAGATTCACATGGATTAATTCTGTATAAGTTTATATATAGCCTTTCGCAACGATACAATCAAATGAGGAAACTATTTAGAAAGAACAAAGCCAACAAACTTAAACCCTTACACAACACGTGAACAGTAGTTTTGTTACACTAAATAAATCAATACTAGAACACTTAACTTAATCAGCAATAGGTCTCGATGCGGAAGTCACTTGTGAAGAATCAAGACAGGGATAGGCTCAGTAAGGTGAGACATTGGTTTTATAGCAATGACTGGCGCCAAATGTCTGTCGCCTCTTCATGAAACTTCCCGCTATATTTACCACAACCAATCAGGAGTTGCTGCCACAACGTATCAGTCAATCCGAACTTGGACAGGATGGTTCGTCATTGGCTAGTCCAGAATGAACACAGATAAAACATGATTTTAGTGTGGCGGTTATTAAAAATGTCAAATATTAACAAGTTTTAGGATATTCTAGGATTACATAACGAATAGATAGTTTTCAGTTGTCGTAACTTATTTACTTAAGATGATCTATATATCACACAATCTGAACAAAACCATCATATTTTCAGACTCCAAAAGCTGCCTCCAATCTATTTTTGCAAACCCATTTTGGTCCAAATCTAGGTTACCAATTTAAAAAATAATATAAAATGCCCTTTTCCAATGTAGCTCTCACGCCATAAATGTTATCCTAGCCTGGATTTATGGTCACGCCGGTATAGTGGGCCACGAATCAGATGACTTCTGTGCTACAAATGCCATTCATACAGACTCTCAAGGACATTTTCCCAACTTTTCTCGCTAGATATCTGTTCGACTTTAAAACCATATTTAAAAAACCTTGGAACCAGAAATGGCAAATTTATAGAATATTTAAAAGTAAATTCTATGGTAACATTCAACCTGAGATTCCCAATAAACTCTGGTTCTCAAAATTCCAAAACGCTGCTAACGTGACAACCTCTACAATATGCCGTCTGCGTCTAAACCATTCCTATAACCCAGTCTTCCTGGCCAAACTTGATAACTAAATAGGGATAACTCCCTCTGTGAATGTGGTTTGGACGAAGGAAATGTGAATCACATATTCTTTTGTTGTCCCAAAATAAACTCTTCTCTCTACATATTATATGACTTACCCAAAAAATGTTCCCAGGTGTTCTATATTTCCCTTATATATAATAAATTTGTGTGTGTGTATATTTGTGTTCGTCCAGTAGACAGAAGAACTAACATCTTATGTTTCAGCACCAATTTTGCCTTGGCCAGTTCTCACCGGACATAACTCATTAAAACTAAACAATCTCCTTTGTTTGATGGTCTATCTAACTCCGTGACATTGGCGAAATTGTGGTGGTGCCCAAAGGAGCCACCAAACAAGAGTTTAAGTTGAAATCCTAACCTTGAAAAATTGTCTGTTCTTGAAAATATTTGGATAATTTGTTAATTTAATTGATGTTAAGCTTCTGATCTACACGTGTATTTTTACGTCCTGATAAAAGTTCTACATGCACAAAAAGCAGAGGAACAGATTATTGCTTTTGTAGGTCTAACTAGAAAGCTCCAAATTAGATATATTGGAATGAGGTGACATTTAGTGACTAACAATTTATCGACAACATTTTGTCGATAAAAAAAATCATCAATCACTATATGTCAGATTGCACCGACTTTGTTCATCAGCGAAATATAAAACATTTAGGGACAATTTATTATGTTTTTCGGTGATAGGATATTCCTGCTTTCTTTACGTTTGTGACATCGATATTGAATCTGCAATTTATAACAGCACATCGCGGCGTTTTCATATACATTTACGGAGATGCATGCGGCGCGTTAACCGCGGGTCGACTGTCAATAGCATTATAGTCCGTTGACGTAAATACTCCTGTTTAGGAGTATGGTAGGCTCGCGAGGCACGCCCCCTTCACCTTTCTATTGCTTTCTCTTTTCTGTGGTCCCAGTCTATAGCGATTCGTTTTTTTAAACAATCGACAAAAATTACACACTCAATTTTGTTTTAGAAACACTCACGTCGCATCGCCCACAGCTCATTGAGGTTTTTGAAAAACATTTCCCTCTCTGTTCTGTACATTTCATTTGTTCAAATGCTGCCAGGACTCTGCCCATTTACCTACTAAATGTCATCGTTTTTATTTCGTGTATTGTCAAAAATGTGTACGGTAACTTTAGTTTCGTATTTTTGTGTAGTGTTTCGGAAAAAAACATGCAAAGTCAGATTCACTTATAACATTTAGGCGTCTACGACGCTCTGTTACACCTAATATATTGCTGACCTAGGCCGAATCCCTCACAAACCTATTTACGCGTTGTCAGCAGTAATTTTCTCTATATAAACGGTGGCTTCCAAAATTAAGTGCTCAGATTTATTGTGATAACTCCAGGAGTTACCAGACTCAGTACCAGTATACCCTTCAGGTGGAACCTCTCCCCAAATTAGTACCAAAAGTGAGTTGCGGGAACTTTTAAGTCGTGTAAATTGATTGTTTTATTTTATTCAAATTAAATAAATGTGTGTGTGTCTATAAGTTGTTTTTTATAAGACAACTGAATAGGCCCACACAACAGCTCGTATCCAACTCAATTACATATTTCGCTCTCGCAATGGAAAAGCCTTACACTAGTTATAATTACCTACAAGACTATAATGTTTCTAACGCGTGGCTCTTATCTCTTCTGACGCTTCTAAAGTTGTTTTTATCGTTCTTTCCCACGTATATACCTTCCTCCTATGAAGCTATTATTTCCGTAAGTTAACAATGAAAATAGGTATACATTACTACTAATAGATGTACTTCACATGACTTAATGTGTATGTTGCCATAATATTTTTTTAAATTGAGGAACCATAGTTCTATAACACAATACAAGTTCATTCTTAGTATAGGTTCTGCGAACTGATTAATAAAAATCAAACTTGTGTTTCACCTAATTCGAAAGTTTTCTTCTGTTTTTAGAAGGAAAAAATGATTATTATTATCTGAGCAGAACTGCTGGATTCATTGTATATGATTTTTAATTTCGTAGAAAGGGCAGCAGTAACATAATAATAAAGTGCCTTTTTTATCTGCCCGGATCGCAGACGTACGTACTAAAGTTAGGTCGCATTAGAGTTAGTAACGCATTATATCATAATTATTAAAAATGCAATAATCAAAATACTGTGATATTTGTATGTATTTCTTCCAGAGCAAACCAAAGGGCGTAAAAACAGAACACTCCACATTTAATGATAATGACGATTTCTTAGACATGGACTACAGTTTCCCACTCAGCAATAACCCGGATGAATCCAATGTAGACCTAGGTAAGTTTTCTATAGGGTTATTGAAATTTTGTAACAACCTCTTATAGTTGGCGTTTGTTAATCCTGACAAGCATATTTAGTGGCAAAAGAGTGCATATAAAAAAAAACCCCTTAGTTTCTTGCCCGTACTTCTCGAAGTGGCTCTATACCATTTTTGCTGAACGCGGGCAGCAGAATATTTTAATAGTAAATTATGTAATATGCGTTCATAGGAGGTTCGTAGATGCCAACATTCAATAAATGATTTTGATTTGGACATACGTAATTTTTCATAGTTTTGAATCTTTAAAGGGTAATTTATGATTTGATGTGCATTGGTGTTTAATAACTTTTTAAGATAATACGAGGAACATTATTTTGAACTCGCGATTATCATGACCATAAAGAATAGTAAACAATACTAGCTACAATCGCGATTAAATTTTTAAAATTTTATTTGTATCGCCATTGACGTGTGCGGATGAGTGAAAAGGTCGTATATTCTAACAAAAGCTTAATTAATACTTACAGGAGTAACTGTCAAATATGAAGTGACTGATAAAGAAGAAAAAACGGCATTTTTCGAATGTAAAAAGTGCTGTCTTGTGTTCGACACCGCTAGTAAATATCAAGAACATAAAAGGAACAAATGTGTTAAGGGTATGTATGATCTTGAAACCAGTATTATTCATCCTTAGAAAAATACATACCTCAAAAGACTTCCTGTGCGAACGCTTTTAACTACACCACACATAAAATCCGGTTTGTTTTCTTGTGGCTACGTTCTGGCATCCACTTCTTAAACGTGGTTATGGTCAAATCTGTGATCTCTGTCTCCTTACGAGATGTAGGGGACCCTGGCTGGCCCTTAGTACCTAGGTGTCACCAGAAAGTGCTAACCAGATGAATATATGAGACTTCATCCGGTTAGCTCTTCTTAGCGGCAGTAGGCGGGATAGGAGCTTTCCCAGTCCGGCGAGTACTAGCAAGATCTACTTCACGGGCAGAGAGTGAGTGGACTCTTGGAACCTCCCGGAGAGCCTGTAGCACGTCTCGGAGGGAGCAGATAGTGATCTCGAGAATCTCGAGTTCCGTCGCAGATATTTTTGCCTTTTTGAATGTCGCGCTCTCGCGAGAGAAATACGAGAGTAGTAGTACCTATAGTCATCTTTTGTGTCTCGTCTAGGCTTGTGAGATAGGCGTGGAAGACCCGGTAATCATCAACGTTTGCTGGTGTAAAGCCTCTTTGTTGAAAAGGCGTACGGATGATATACTCGTCCTAGTTTCTTCTTAAACGCACGGAGGTGTTTTGTGCTGTTCGAAGAGGTCTCTAGCACTATCAGCGCGTACCGTTCCTTAAGTGGGAGGGTGCCCGTTGCGTGCTTGCGGATAGCGTTATGTATGTAGTAGTCTTCGTTGTTGTGGTCATCGTGGGGATGGTGCGTGAGGTCAATGCCACGCCCTCCGGCAGTGAGACAGATGTATTTGCGGTTCCTTTCTCGCTCCGCGGGTGTGAGGCAGTAGTCATTTCATCTCGCCTTATACTGCTAATTGATATTTATGCGACTGTTGTATAATAATGTGTATTAAAACATTTGGGCATGAAGCGAAGCCGAATGTGATAACAGTATCCTATGAGTGTTTTAATACCTAATTATTTACAGTTGCACACAACTTTATCTACACCCATGATATGAATCCTCTATAAAAAGTACTGAAACCAAGTGGTGATGTACAGTGTTGTAAGAACTCTATATTAATTCATGGAAAGTTTAAATGTTTTTTTTATGCTTGATAGGTTAGCCTTTGGCCACTATCTCACCTGATGGTAAGTGATGATGTGGTCGAAGGTGTTGGTCAGGCTAGCCTCGAATCGCGCTCTCAAGGACAGCTGCCGGAACACACCTTTAAGTGCTTGGCGACAGATTTTGTACTCGAGGATGGTAGCTAGCCATTGCCCAAATTCCCTACCACCATGCTATCCTATAACAACAACCGGGACCGATGGCTTAACGTGCCCTTCGAAGCTCGGAAGCGCTCAGTAGTAATGTCCCTAGCGGTCACCCATCCAACTCATGACCGCGGCGGACGTTGCTTAACTTTGCTGATCGGTTAAGAACAGCTAAGCAAGCTTCGCTACGAGGGCTTCAAAAAGAATATATAACACAAACAAACTATGTGTAGGTAATAATAGACATATTTATTTTATAATTATTTACATTTTGGATCGTACAATTATTGAAAAGCACTTTTTATTGAATATTACATTTTTGTGAATTTGAAAAACAGTTCTTTTTTAAAATACGGCGCTGTGGTATTGAAAGGCGCGTACCTGTCTATATTCTTTTTTTTTTAAAAAGGAGTTGCTTTAAGAAATTAATTGCCTGTTTCAGAATGTTCGAGTAAGTTTCGGTTATACTACCCAGAGCTTATTTATTAAATAATCACTATCTTTGCGTTTGGCAGTCATCGATTTAGCCTATCCATCGGTTAAAGCTTGAAACGCGCTGCATGTTAACTGTATTTTTTATCATTCAGTTTTATGGGATAGGGAGCAAACGAACTGGTGGCTCAACTGATGGTAAGTGATCACCGTCGCCCACAAGCTAGCTGTTCCAGAAACCTATGTACATGATTTATAGCATGGGTGTAGATAAACAGATTTACAGCATCTTTGATCGGCTCAATAAGCCCGTGAAATCCAGGGCGTGGCGATTATGTGTGCACTGTTTCTCGTATGTATGAAATTCGAAAGCTCTAACACCATGGCTGCTGTATCTGCTATGTTGAATTTGAATTTATCATGATACCTGAAAATAAGAGTATTTAATTTGTCCTGTTAACACATCCGACTACATTATCACTCATGAACATGTAGTGACCAAGGCTATCGTCGTATCAATATACAAAAACATTTTAGATATTAACTACATGTGTTCATATTTTCAGTTGAATATGACCTGAGTGGCACATACTGTCCAATTTGCGGGACTTGTTATGACGGCGACTACAGTCTATCCAAGCACATGTGGGAGTTCCATGCTGATTTAATGGGGCCAAAAAAGAGGGGTCGGCCTAAAAAACTTATGACCACGGTAACTATATCTTATTTAGCAATATTTTCTAGGAAGCGCCGTCCACGTATAACATCGTCTCTCATACTTGGCGCAAGTATTTGAATTCAAACCTGAGGAAGTGAAGGTAACTAAGACGTAGTAATAGTAAATTGCGCGTACAGTAGTATTTTTTTAAAGATTTAATAGATTTTCCACAGACTCCAGGGTCGGATGTCCCCAACTATCTGTTGCACGGTTGTGTTCGGGGCTTTTAAGGAAACTCAAGTTTTCCTCTCTCTTCTCGGATACAACTACCTCATGGTGTTCCGAGCCATTGATGCAACCTAGTTGGTCTTCAACTTCCCCCTTGCAGTACTCGATAACCATGGCGTCTACGCGTATGCTATCGGTATTTTCGGTAATATTTGAAAGCAGCGAGCATGCTTGCGAAAATGGTGTGTGCTCCGCGAATTCGATCAGGATGACTGTCTTGTATTTCAGTCGCACTAGTCGGCATGGGCACGGTAATGTTATCTATACAGTATCTTAACTCGGCTCTGTCCTCGAAATAACTACCTACCATCGCGCGGTACGTAAATATGCGATAGGGCTGCCCGCCTCCAGCATTTTAATTACATTTGCCTAATTTGTTTTTCTATTTAGTTTTGTGATTGTAAATATACTTTTTTATATAAACAAATTAAAGACTGAATTAAATAGGTAGTTTTCAATAAAAATGCGTGTTGATTTTTGATTGGTAGATTTAATTAAAAAACCATGTTTGTTTTTGAATAACAAATCAGTCTTATAAATTTGCGATCGAAAAATATTTGCTGTCGAAAAAATCTGCTGTCGCCTTACTACCCGTTACGAAACTCCGATCCTTACAAAATTCAACACCTACCTACTCAACTAGATGGCAAGAAAAACCGATGAAAAATTTTAATAACTTTTATCTCAGCTTATTAACGTCGCCATAAATTAGGTACCTACAACTCGGAACCACTGAAAACAAAAATTCTTTGGTCACTAATGCCAAGCTGAACAGCTGGCTACGAATGTTTTAAAATCACAACCCTCTTAAACATCTATATATTCGAGAATATTTGACGAGTCTAATTGTTGTTGCTGTTATTAATATCGAGAAAAAAAAACGGTTTTTAGTGGTATATATTGTTATAGCAGCAGCAGAAATACTTAATCTGAGAAAATTTCAACTATCTAGTGACAGACAGACGGTCAAATTCATTTTATCTAGTATTATTCATAAACGCAACTATTATTAATAACTAGCTTTCCGGGCTCGGCTCCGCCCGCGCGTATGTCGGTTATCGCGCAAATACATTAACCTCTTTTTGCGTAGTTGGATAGAAACTATCCTATGTTTTTTCCCGGGTCTCAAACTATTTCCATACCAAATTTCATTCAAATCGGTCCAGTAGTTTTGGCGTGAAAGCTTAACAGACAGACAGACAGAGTTACTTTGGCATTTATAATATTATATATTATAATTTTATATATTATATATATTAGTACTGATAAAATACCACGTCTTTATTTTGAATTATACAAAGTAACAAAACAAAACACATGTCCCGAGGTTTTAACACAAGCGTACCTACCGTATCGTGACTCATGCACCGCCTATAACTACCTATTTCACTCGTGTCATTCCTTTACTCTATTCACTTATTTAATTATTAATCTAGTTAGATTTTTTTCGGGAGATAAAAATAAATACACTTATCCATTAAAAAGACACGCATTATGTAGGTAACCTACCTACTAGTAAGTAAATTTATTTTATGGTCTTACCTTTCAGAATTTCCAGGTAATCTAAAAAAAGTTATCTCTGGATGCGTTATTGACGAATTCATGCAATCAATATATCCTATTCGTCATATTAAATATGTAGATGAACTTATTTTTTGTTAAAGAAAATTACACACCATCCATTCGTCACTGCGACGCAGTCGCGACTGTCTGCGTACTGAGCGCGGGCTGAGATCGAGGCGCGTAGGTATAACTCGCGTTTCGTCCGTTTCTATGAAGTTGACATACTGTGTAGATAACATTACCGTGGCATGGGTGACCCACAAATGCCATCGCTGGCATCGCATTAAAAGTGTTGCGCTTCATTGTGGTTTTGAAGCTGCCCCCATTTACAACACGTTCCGAGCGTGTGAGGTGAAAAACTAATTTTAAACTTAAGTCTATGCGACTGGATGGTCCGCACTAAGAGAACGGGGCAGTACAAGAAAGAGGGTGTACCGGTTCGTTCAAAAACACGGTAAATACCCCGGTTCTAATAATAACTATGGATTTGATTAGTTTTGGTTATAATTATATTAAACAATCTGACGATCAATCTGCTCAAGTTTAGACCATTTTTAAACATTAAATAGCTGTTCTTAGAAATAAAGATAAAAAAAACGACGGTATAAAGTTGTTACTCCATTTTTATATTACATACCATTGTTAAATATTGATACATTTTTTTTGTAGATTATATTATCAACTACTCTCCGTAATTTTCTGTAGTCATGCATACCATTGCATTTGTTCACTTTTGGTTCCCAGTACTTAAATAAAAAACCTATCGGTGAAAGTTTTGAATCCCTGAGACGAAAATCCCTAATATTGGTTCGAGCATGCATGGTGGTAGGTCACTTTGCGAATGCCCGCCTGGCTAGCTACCACCCTCAAGTTGAAAATCTGTCGCCAAGTCGCACGAAGCAAGCGCACTGAATATAATAAAAACACGAGATAACGTAGCGAGCTTACGCCATTTTATGTTTTGAATTGACACAAAGATATGTTACGTAAGTTTTTCAACAATATAACTTTTAAAGAGTTTTTATGTCTGAAGCAGTGACAGCGGAGCGGTAATAGCTATGGACTGCCGCATGCCGTGCAGCAGGTTCATGGTTCTAACTCTTCCGCCGCCACCGGCTTGAGCTCCATCGCATGGTGGAAGGGCTTTTTGCGAAAGCTTGCCGGGCTAGTTACTATCCCCAAGTGGAAAATCTGTCGCAAAGCATCTAACAGTGGGTTCCAGCAGCACTCCTTGAGAACCAGTAAACTGTAGACTTAATAACTGTAGATTTAATAACTGTATGGGTGATAAACGCAGTGCAGTTCATCACTTGTGTCAAAATGCATCTCAGGCCTCGTGTTGTTCCGTCACAATTCCATAAAAGAAGTAAAAGTGGAACGAATTAAAAAATAAGTTAAGAATAAGAATAATTTATAATAAAAAAAAAACACAAGGAAAGACAGTTACACCAAATTACGAAATGCTTTCAATTAAAAGTTAAAGGCGCACCGAGCTTTTTAGGCGCGCCGCGTATGTGTGCGTAAGTAATGCACGCCAACAGCATCCGTCCCCGTTCGACGGGCGAAGAATTACTAAAGCGGATAGGGACAAAGCATCGCAGCTCTGACTAAAATGGGCGGAACATGCGTGAATTTGAGTATTTCCTTCGTATGATAAAAACAAATACCTATTTGAAAAATGTAATGTGTATATGTTATAGAAAACATGTTGTTTTTTTATTTTTCAAATACGGATGGCTCTCCTTTAAGTATTTACGCCGTACTAAGGGTTTATTTCGTAGAGATAATTTAGTTTTTTTTTTCTATAGAGAAAATTTTAAATAATCTTGTTTCCAAAGTGTATGATTTATAGAATGAATCCTTAAACATAATATATATAACTCAGAATTAAGAAATAAAGATACAGCAAGGGATCAAACGGACAACAATTACGTATCGCTGCCTCGGTGCAGGCTTAATCATGTATGTCAACGGTTTGCAGTGGGTCCCAAACTAGGCAAAGCCTTTATGTGTATTAATAAAATCCACAATTTAATATTAAATATGGAACCACTGTCATTATTGCTTTATAAAGATGATGTTTGTCTATAAGATGAAAATATGATTTGATGTCATCTGCACCTTACAAACTTACAATTTTGCAGTTAGTGCAACCATTACAATTTGAGAAATAGCCAGGTTTTATCATCAGATATGAAAATTCATGTATAAAGTACACTCTCGGAGTGTCGTAGTCAAGAGCCCTATCAAATCAATGTCTCGAAATGGGGCCGACTGAAGTTAGTCGATTCAACCCCAAGAAGACATTAGTTTGTGCGTTTTCCGCTAAAGTATCCCCTTTTTTACGAAAACAGTACAAGCGATAAGCGCACAAACTCACCACTGAAGACCACCATCATGCCACTTCAACCAGTACCAGAAAACTTGGCGTTGACTTGTCGTCTTATTTGGTGGTTGTGGTGGTAAGGTGATATATTATTTGTTTCTTTTCATTGTAATTAAAGTGAAAATCTGAGTGTTTAACTCTTGCATTAAACTCATTTTAGCCTCGACAAAATTATCTTTCTGTTAAAGGCCACGGCAAAAATGACACAAAGGGGATAGTTTTAAGCACTTGTTGTACAATCTACTATTTTTATTGGATTTGTGTTATACAATACACACTTTACTGCAGTTAAGCAAATCACATTCAGATATTGCCGATGTGTTTTATTTTTATATATGATTTTTTTATGTTTCAGACAATATTGAATAAGCTCTCAGAAAACGGGTTACTTATTTCGTCAACACATGGGAAAACAATAAAGTGCTCATTCTGTAAGAAACAATCAAAAACCAAAGAAGACTTGAGCATTCACATGCACCAACATAGCGGTAAAAAGTATTTTTTTAAATATTTTTACCCTTTGGGTATATATGTACGTAAATACATAATGTTTATGATTGTTCATTTTAAACATTCTAGGCTAGCCTGAACAACATCTTCGACCACATCAGCACTTACCATCAGGTGAGACAGTGGTCAAAGACTAGCCTATTTGCAATATAAAAAAAACATTTGTATTTTTATTCTCTGAGTCGGGAACCTAAAAGTTGAATAACTTTACATTTACCAAGCACCTTACGGTGTGTTCCGGCAGTTGTCGCCTACATAATCACTTACCATCAGGTGAGATTGTGGTCAAAGGTTTACCTATCAGCGACTAAAAAAAAAAAAAATTTTGTTATAAAACATAAATAATTTTGGTACGTATAAAGTGAAAAGAAGCTATAGATTGACTCAAAGGGCAAATAGTTTGACAACTTTTAAATTTTAGTAAACTTTATAAGTGGTGGCCAGTGGGGTGCCGGGCTAGAATTTCACCCCCCCATATCTACCAGTGGGTTTCGTAAGAGGCGACTGAGGGCAACACACCAGCAGCACTTTCTTGAGGAACTGATACTTACACTGCGTTCCTCAAGTCCCCTGCCAAGCGTGGAGGTTATGGTAAACCCCCCCATATTGAGGTAGGCTGTGTTCAGCAGTGGACTATCCGGCTAATACAGTTAAAAGTGGTTTACCCGCATTAGTGATGAAAAATAGTATTCAACCCCAGTGAAGTTGTGAATTTAATTCTCCATCTTTAGGCGATCGCTCGTCTGTTTGAATATCTCCTCCTTCTCTCCTTGTTTAATCTACTATTGTATCAAATTTCCGAACACTTAATTACTGTAAGCCCATAATTGTTCCACTGCTGTTCAAAGGTTTCTTTCCTCTTGCCTACTATTATAGCGTATTTCTTCAGTAGTCACGCTTGTGCAAATACTATGTGTTATTAACAATTGTAAATTGTTTTTTATAGATACAAAAATATTGTGTTGCATCATGTGCAAGAAAATGTATTTAAAAAAGAAATTCTTCAATTCTCATCCTTGTGTCACAAAAAATTCTTCCAGCACATCAATTAATGTAAGTACTTGTAAAATTTTTAGGCCTTGTTTGTCAATGGATGGAAACATAAAAACATATCTATAAACAGTTATAATTAGTTGTCAAAAAGTGTTTGCACCTGTCCTTAAGGCGACACATTTTCTACTTAAGGGTGTTAGCTATAGGCAGACCTCTTTATTGATAAAGTCCTCGCCCAAAGGGGTACAAGGGCGCGGGGGTACGGGATATGGGAGATACACATGAGATCGCACTCCAAATTGGTGATGGACTTCTAACTGGTATACGGTTATGTCTAGTCAAAAAGTAAAGTTATCAAATGTAATGTTTTTAAATTAAAAGACTTTAAAGATGTTGTTAAAAAAGCATACTATTAAGTGTAAAGCGTACCATGTGTTTTCCAAGAAAAGTTATTTTTTATGCTCTTTATAGACCTATACCTATTTAGACTCTCTGTCACTTAAATAAAATAGGGCAGCTAAATGGCTTTGCACCATTATATAATGACTGCCATCCTAAGATAACAACTGGGACAGACGTCTTAGGCGTTGGCCAGACAGAAGAAACGTAAGACGCAGACGGGGCGCGGACCTTTGTCTCTTCCGCGTCTCTTTCATACAAAATGTATAGAAGCGTCGCGAAGCAAAACATACAGAACAGGCAGGGCGCGGGCGCAACGCTTTTACGTCTGCGCCTTTTGTTCAAAACACACAGGAGAGACAGGGCGGAGACGCGGCGGAAACGCGGCGGGGGCGAGCACGGGGCGTGGGGTGGCATGCCTGCCGGGCGGGTCTCGAAATGCTCTCCAATTTGTGTGCTTTCTCTGTGAAGCATAATGTTAAAACACTGTGGAGTCATTTTATACACTGTGACAAAACGATCTGGGTAATTGTGTAGGTTCTCCATTATTTAAAAAAATCGATTGTCTTCATTGCATAGCCATACCGGATGTATCCATTAACGTCTAACAGTTAACGTTTATTTTCCCGCCAGTTTTCAGCGTCCATCTTCGCCTCGTTGATCTCTTCAAAACCATTAGTAAAGTTCCACGAGTTTATAAAAGCGCTCGTAATTGTAGCTTGCTTATTCCTTCCTAACCAATCAATTAAGTTAAGCAACGTTCGTCGCGGTTATAATTTGGATAGGTGATCGTTAGTGGCATCACCACTGAGCGCTTCTGTGCTTCGGAATGCTGAAAACTGTCGGCCCCGGTTGTCGTCTTAGGATGATAGGGAGAGTGCGCCCAATGCCAGGAAAAAAACGTTTTTCACTCCCGCTTGTTCCATCGCACGAAAGTCGAAAATTGCACGTTTTAGTTGATGATTGAAGTTTTGGGTACAGTTTTTAGTGATGATTTATGTAATTGTTCCAATAATAAACATGTAATAAAATAATTAACCGATTATTCGAGTAAAACATTGGTCTAGCTATTATTTAAAAAAATAAAATAAAGTGGGGTTGACGCTGATAATTCTGAGCATTCGAATTAAAACCGTTTTTTTAGCGCAGCTTCCGTTATTTTTTTTAACTATGCTATGAGGTTTTTTTAAACTTCTATTCGATTACTGTACTTGTACAAAATTATCCCCGCCTCCTAATTTTTTAATTGTAATATTTACGTTCTTTACCATCAAAAAGTGTGTTTGAAAATACTTCTTTTGCGTAATTTTGGCATTGGGCCCACCCTTAATGTCCGCCTGGCTAGCTACCACCCTCAAGTAGAAAACTGTCGTCAAGCACCTGACTGTGTGTTCCGGCAGCGCTGTCCATGATACCATCATCACTTACCATCAGGTAAGATAATGGCCAAATATATGATGTAGTCTATGAGCTATAAAAAATATTAGGACTTTCATGATTAATTATGTCCATGTTAGTTAATTTTTTGATTTTATCTTTAATGCTTAGCGAAGTAGCGTACAAAATCACCAAATAATATAAACATTGAACTGAAAATGAGACTCGAAACCACGATGGATCCGTCCGTAAGGCTGATATCTTAGGATAGCGGTTTATCTAACTCGAATTGTGTACTAAAGTAGTCAGTTATTAAATTTTAAAGTGGAGACCTATCTACAAATTTAAAAAAAACTGTCAAACTTCTTTATCAGATGGATAATGTGTGCATTTTATTTAAGACCACGTATTAATTTATGTATAAGTTACTGTTTGAAAATTGAAAAACTCGCCGTTATTCACAATTAACATTATAAGTTGAAGACTCAAGTACTGAAGTTTCGAAGCAGTGATGGCTCAGTGGCATTGGCTATGGACTGCCGCGCAGCAGGTCAATGGTTCGAATTCCGCCGCCTGCTTGAGCTTCACCGCATAGTGGAAGGGCATTTTGTGAATGCCCGCTTGGCTAGCGACCTCCCTTAAGTAGAAAATCTGTCGCGAAGCACCTAACGGTGTGTTCCGGCAGCAGTCTTTGAGAGCCAGTGAAATTACAGGCACATGAGACTTAACAACTATGTCTCAAAGTGACGGGTGCAGTGCAATTCGTGACTTATTAGATAATTCGTGAAATTCATCTGTTATAGATATAGTCCGCTAAACATCAGGTGGGCCCCGAGCTATTTCCAAATTCACAAAAAAAGACACTTATTATACTTTTGTTACTTACAGGATTCTATAAATTCGCATCCAGAGAAGAACGGTAAAATGGCCTTCGCGTCAGAAGTTTATTTGCGGGATTTTTTCGACCCTACTGGAGAACTGGTGTGTATTTAATTACCCGACTGCCAAGAAAGGGTTATGTTTGTTAATCTCTATTAGACCCCATATCTTCCAACCGGATGAATGGATTTCGACTGATGTTTCGTTATATTGGTCTGAAAATCCTCAAGGGTTCTTATATTGGAGTTTGAATAATACATGCCGGATTTTTGGCGCGAAATATAAATTAAAGTTAGTAAGAAAAAATAGCCAAACCTATCAAAAGTCAAATTAAAGGAAATTAAAAGTAGGCTATCAAATTAAAGTTACAAATATATATATATATAAATAAATAATAAATTTCCTTATTCAGACATGTTGATCCAATTTTTGTTAGTAGGTTAAAGGTTAGAACTTTATAACTAATGTTTTTTTTTATGCTAGATAGGTTAGCCTTTGACCACTATCCCACCTGAAGGTAAGTGATGATGTGGTCGAAGATGTTGTTCAGGCTAACCTAGAATTACTGGCTCTCAAGGACAGCTGCTGGAACACACCGTTAGGTGCTTGGCGACAGATTTTCTACTTGAGGGTGGTAGCTAACCATGCGGACATTCGCAAAATGCCCTACCACCATGCTATAATGACTGCCATCCTAAGACAACAACTGGAACTGACGGATTAACGTGCCCTCCGAAGCACGGAAGCGCTCAGTAGTAATGTCACCAGCAGTCACCCTTTCAAGTCATGACCGAGGCGGACGTCGCTTAACTTTGCTGACCGGTTCAGAATGGCTAAGCAAACTTCGCTACGAGCGCTTCAGAATTAGTCCTCTGAATTAGTTTTCACACCAATGGACAAAATTTACCTGATATAGTCTTAAGATGATTTTGCAACTTGAGCGAAATCTGTTTAGGTATGAAGCTGACTTTTTGCGCCAAACGCCAACAAATGTGTCAGTGCGTGCTTGTATGCATATATGACGCACTGCAGAATTGCGGAAGTCTCAATATCGCCCTAAACGCGTTATTGTATTGGATTCGCAGAGCATTGTAAGCCTGTTGAGTATAGTTGTACCACATACCCGCCGAGTACTGAGACGTACAATACGCTTTAAATAAAGTTACTTTTACTGCATCTGTACATTTGGCGAATCTGCGGGCCAACGTGTTCGCCCGAACTGACAATGCTCTACGTTCCCTCTCCATATCATATACTTATAAGTATTTATTAGAATGGACACCAAAAAGGCTCATATAAAATAAATATTTAACAAAATTTAAAACCCCACTGCACTAAAAAGGTCGAAACAAGATTGAGAATCCTGCATTAAGTTTAGTTGAAGGCCGAACCCAATAGCAAATTAAAAACCGAAGAAAATTTAAACCTTATGCGGAATTCTCAATCTTGTTTCTGTATTTCTGGTGCAGTCGGGTTTTTAACCATTTATATTATTTAAATAAAAAAAAACACATAAATTAATATTGGAAAGTTCAGAAATTTTTAGATTGGGTTGAAAACTCAGTGGCTTTTTGGCAAACTTATTTCAATGCTCCGATTTAAATCCAAATAATTCAAAGTAATGATTTTTTTTGTATACTCGTAGCTTCTTTAGTTCGTTTTAATGCAGTAACACCTCGAGATCCTTTCTGCTCCATCGGTTGGTTGAGCAATGTGGCCTGCCCATTGCCACTTGTAAATTCTCAACTCAAATTTCATAGAAAACAACGCTAAATCTTATTTTCCCATCTGTTTCAGTCATTGAATATGGTCCAAGTGTGCACTGCCTGCAGCGGGGTTTACCTTTCCGAAGCTGATCTCATCAACCACCACGACTCCGACCATCCTGAACTCTCCCTGCGATGTAATCATTGTTCCAAGGTGAGATTACATTTGATATTATTTATCCAAAACGTATTTTTACGGCTTGTAACGTTTCATATTAGCAATTTTTAAATATGATTACAATAACTATCGCGTGCTGAGCGACAATCACATTAACAATATAATTGGAACATTTTATTTGTTAGCTGTGTGGTATAGGCATCCAGCATGAAATCGGAGGACGCCGGTTCGATTCCCGTCCAGAACAAAAATTTTGTGCCATAATAATTTGTAAAAACATTCTATTTAAAACTGCGTCAACAGTATGAGTACTGTTATATACTTTAAAACTATTAGCTTAACTAATAATATATATGTAAAGTAGGTAACTATAACTACACACATAGTCTCAGATCACCACCGTGCCGTAGAGTTCCCAGAGCCCTTTCAGAACTAATGCGTTAGATCGCGAGGGTCAACTTTTGGACAAAGTAGGCACCGGTTCTCATATAACCTAGACCCTTGGTCGAGATTGATTTACATATTACATTGTTTATTACCTTTTATACTTTATTTATCACTAAATTAATTTGTTCACAGCTATTCGCATCTGTAAAAACCGCGGCTCGCCACAGAGTAGTTTGCAAACAGATTGAAAGAATGCATAAATGTACAACGTGCGGACTCAAGTTTGCCTACGAAATATCACTTAACAAACACATACTTCGATATCACCAAGGACAGAGCGTGTCTGTTGCTTTCATGAGCCGTAAAGTGAAAACTAACGAAAATGTACAATTTCAATGCGACACATGTCAGAAATTTTTCGTCAGGTAAGTTCTCTTAGTTTTGTTGTTCTATGAGTTTAAAAAGTTGTGTCATCATTTGATTTTAGACAGATATTTCACTACACGAGAACTGCTATTTATATATCCGAAATAGCAAAAAGTAACAAAAATCTAGCATTATATGTGGTTTTATTGTTTTTCGAAATATTCGCCATGATGATTGCTGCACTTTTGCATACGTAGAAACCAATTTTCTAGCACTTATGCCACTCTGATTGAGATATCTTCAAACATGCATTTTGAATGCGTCAACGGCTTCTTCCCGGGTCGAATATCTTTGGCCACGTAATTTACTTTTCACGCTTGGAAAAAAGTCAAGGTCGTTGGGTGCCAAATTGGGCCTGTACAGTGGATGACCCGTCGATTTGATCTTTTGATACATACTTCAGTTATTTCGCCCGACGTGCGACACCTAGCATAGTCAGAAAAAATATTCTGCGTCGTCGATTGTTCTTTAGTATTTCTGGAAAGACTTTGTACAAGGCAAACAAACTGTTATGCAACATTCAGAATCAACTGTTTTGTCCACATGTCCATTTATAAGAAAAAATAGGCGACCATTTGTTTCAAAGTGCTTTTTGCACGAACAACTTTTGTTATTTTTTTTATTTTGGAATACCCACACCGTCAACTTTTGTTTCGTTCCGGGATCGTAGGGATTGATTCAAGATTCTTCAGCTGTGTAGATATAAATAACTTTTAACGTATCACAGTCTAAGATTTTTTTTTACCTGTAGATGAGTTGTATGCCCCCCATATTTACTAGACGAATTCAGGGTCCACTATCACCAGAATCACTACCAGTCTTGCACTTCCGAGCCTCCGGTGAATACATCGCCGCTAATCGTGTTTTTTAGGAATAATCTGTGGACAATATGCCTTCCTTGTGTCTTTAGACTCTGCACCAATTATACAAGCACTGTGACAGATAAGAAAACTGTTTCATTTCACGCGTAATTATTGCTTTTATTGATGAAATAGAAAATATCGTCATTTTGTTTTATCTTAGGAACTAATATCTCAATGAAATGGATGAGCGAGATATGTGTATTGTTTGGTGTGAGAGAGTGAAAAAGATCGCAGTGTAATTGTGATCGGAACGTCTCGTGGCGGTTCGGTGGTTACACGAATTGCTTATTTATCTCTTTCTTACAACAGATATGACGCATAATATTTGAACGTTCTTTCCTTGTCATTACAAACTGCATATACATGTCAGGAGTCAAAAATGGTCAGTAAAGTCAGTAAAAGTCAGTATTTTTAACCTCGGTCAGTAAAAGTCAGTTTTTCCTGAAAATGGTCAGTAAAGTCAGTATTTTGGAAGAATTCGAAGACGGTTTTAGAACAAAGGCCGGCATTAGTACACAACGTTTACCGAAGTCTAAAACGCCGCCGACATCTATGGCCTACAAGAATATCCTTAGCTTCCCGAAGAGCTCTTCAGAGAAATTAAAAGTAGTGTCCACGGCACATAGTGTAAGGACATTCATGAAGTTCACTGGATGTTTCCAACGTGATGAACCTTTTGTGGGAAGCGTTGACTAGGCTGATTAAAGTTCTGCTTCATCGCATATGTGTGACGAAAGCGCTAATTACCACAGAGGCCGCATTTTCATCAGTGTTTTTTGCCTTTTTGTGGAAAAATTGTTCTAGAAAATTCCGTACCAGATGAGCTCGAATGCATTGACAAAGCTGATCGCATAATCTTTTTGTCTAAATACCTTTTTGCTATGGGGATGGTGGAGGCCAAACAGAAAATAAAATATTCTTTTACTTAATTTACAACTCGTAAAAGTTGTTTAAGCTTCATAAAGTTGACTTTTGCATGCAAAGTCTCAGGTCATCATTTGCGAGTATTAAGCTGTCATAAACCCCCTTATTATACATTTGAGAGATTAAAGTTAAGACAGTAAAAGTTCAGTAATAGGTCAGTATTTTTTAGTCATACAGTCAGTAAAATCAGTATATTTGACTGTACAATCAGTTTCGACCCCTGACATGTGCGTAGGTATGTAGATAGGTAAATTCTAGTATGCTTTTAGAGCAGTGCTGTTCGGATATAACTACTCTAATATTTCAACTCTCTGACCACAGTTGTATATTTATAATTTAGTTTCGCTCAAAATCATCCTGTCTTTTTTTCACGATATCTTGACCCTATCTTACTTTCTGGTAAATGATAGTCAATGGTTAATAGGCTAATAGATGACGCGAACCTCTGCACCTGGAACTAATTTAAATGACAATAAAACATATAAAATAAAATTAATATTAGAATGTCAACATTGTCACAGAGTTGTACTTATCTGTATTACATATCGAATAAACATGAGTAGTGGCGAATGCACATATTTGTATATATGCGTACGACGGTGTACCGGTATGCCGTCAATAGTAGACGCAGTGAACTACTTGACCTTTAGTCACGAGTCCAACTTCCTTCGTTACTCGTTTACATTTATATACGTGTCTTCAGAGCACCTGTTTCGCCATCCTGGTTGTTTCATATCAAGACCTATCCTCTACAGAGGGTAATCCTAGAATCAAACTTAGCATTCTACGGCAGCATGGTAGTTAGCCATGTGCAAAATGCCGTGTCTGGGCTATTTTAGGCGTCGTAACCAATATACTTTTGTTTCTTTTTGTTTTGCAGAATTGTCAAGTTTTATGCTTCAAGCGCATGGTTGAATGAACAGCTCTTTTTATGTTATTGTGACGGAACAAGCTCGAGGCCCACCTGATGTAAAGCGGACAAACCTCTGCCTATAACAAATGCATTTCGTCACAGGACACGAATTGCACTGCTCCCTTTACCTTGAGACAAAGTTGTTAAGTCTCATGTGCCTGTCATTTGATTGGCTCTCGAGTACTGCTGCCGGAACACACCGTTAGGTGCTTGGCGACGGATTTTCTACTTGAGGGCGGTCGCTAGCCAGGCGGGCATTCGCATAATGCCCTTCCACCATGCGGTGAGGCTCAAGCCCGCGGCGATGTGTAAGCGACCTTGTGTTCTTTCGTGGACACTATAATAAGAAAGAAACTTCTAGTGTAGAGAAGGTAACAGAGTTTAACGTCCCACACAAATACCGTCATAGGTTAATAATTCACTACTGATCCTAATGTAAACAGTTTTTCTTTGATTATCAGTTCTCAGCTATAACACAACTTAACTGTTTTGGATTTCAGGAAAGAAGCTCTCGCAAAACACGCTAAACTACATATGCCAAACCAAAAACTTTACGAATGCGATATCTGTCAGAGGAAATTCAACAGAAGTGATAACCTACGGTGAGTCAAAAAACTTATTCCAGCACAAGTATACTTAAAACATACAATCCGTATTATTTGCATTCGTTACTGCTCTTTACGTTGTAATATTCTTCAGTTAGTTTGTCCTTCAAGATCAACGTGACGATAAAATATGAAGATATACCTAAGTTTTCTTTTTTAATGGAATTGGAGGGCAAACTTGCTGGCGAATCACCTGATGGTACGTGATCATCGTCGCCCACAAACACCCGCAACACCAGAGGTCTCGAGGATGCGTTCTTGAAAGCTCCTGAGTCGTATCTGTTCAGAAATACTTCATCTGGCAGCTGGTTCCCTAATGTGGCAGTGCAAGGTGGAAAATCGCAAGTGATCAAATCAAACGTGAATAATATTAAATTAATAATAATCAAATTAAATCAAATCATAAAAATCAATCGAACGTTATTGCGTTTATCGGTTTGACAGGAGCCGCGACGCAATACGATCTCTATTTTCGTTGCACAATACTCGTATATATAGAAGTAGAATTGCTATAGGCTCGCCCTCTACACACGAGACATAAAACATTTGGCGAAACTTGGTTGACTCTCTTCTGCAGTCCTACAGGTGAAAGGTGATGATGATGTTTTAAATAAAAACATAATGACGCATAATCAAATATTTTATATTTGAGTTTCTGACACAATCAACCAAAAACTAAGCATTTATATCTACGTACGTAATGCACGTACTTTACTTAAGTATCTACATAAGTAAAAAAAAACAACCTATAAACAAGACTAACTAGAATAGATTTTGTATTAGCGAACAAAGAAGCTGTAAAGAATTATATACTAACGTGTAAACATACGAAATAAGAATATTGTTATCATTTAAATTAATTGCCCAATAAATACACGTTAATTAATGATCTCCTCAAGCTGTAAATTGATAAAGTAAATAATCGTTGTGACTTCGTAATAAATTACATACATTGTCAGGTATTGAGTTCGTATCTCGTTAGTGGGTTTGTGAACCTCATCATGACAATCTTGCGAAACAGTAGTTGTAGTGTTTCCAGTCGTAGTATTTGTAATAATTGACTATTCGTATCATCTTCGTTTTGTAAAACAGCTCTTATGTATCTTAATTCTCTTAATTCAATTTAGTATTCATTGTCAACATAATATAAGGGGGCGACGGGAAGAGAAAGAATATTTTGAGATTTCGAATCACATATTTTTTTGTTCGTGGAAACAGATTGAGAGAGATACTTATATGTAAGTGAACTTAGCGAATTTCGACGAACTTTTATCGAAATTAATTGTTCTTGTTTTATTGTGATTGTGACGGAACAAGCACGGTGCTCACCTGATGTTAAGCCTACAATAGATGCATTTCATCACAAGTGCCGAATTCTAAGCCCGTCACTCTAAGACAAAGTTTTTAGGTCTCATATGCCTGTAATTTTACTGGCCCTCAAGGACTGGTGCCTGATATTTTGATAACTAATCATTAAATAAAGTGATACTTAATAAACTCATTCACTTGGTGTTGTTTATTGTCAAACTATTTCAATAACATTAAACACGACACGGCACGTTTGTGCACTCTAAACTTTAAACGCGTTGATCACTAATCAATTCCATTCCTGTCAGTTAAGTTTTGGCGTTACATTAGTTTCTTGGGATTTATTGTAGTGGGAAGCACACTGCTTTTAAACAGAAAACACAAATTCTCGGCTAATCAAATTCAGAATGGCATATCTTGCTTTGGTAACTTTCCTTACGTTTTACGAATAATCGCTGTTTTTTAGAACCCATAAGAAAATCCACGACGTGAACCGCGCCAAGCTGCCAGCCAACAACTGCTTGTGTTTGTACTGCGGTCGCGGGTTCTCCAACTCGTCCAACCTCATAGTCCACATGCGCCGCCATACCGGGGAGAAGCCGTACAAATGCGACTTTTGTGCAAAAGGTTAATAAAACTTTCCACCTAGAATATATTTTGTGTCGAAACTAGTGAAGTGAGAAACATGAACATGCCATAATGTTGCCGGTATTATTTGCACGTGGAATACCTTGGCATCAAAGTGTACTCAGCAGCTGGAAAATACTGCAAAAGAGAGTACAGAAGTAAAGCTTAAGTAAAGCTTAAGCGTACTTAGCTTGTTGTACAAAATTTTTATTTATACAATAATGGGTTCTCTGCGGATTACATTAAAAAATTACAAATTTACTAGAGGAAAAGTTAAAGTCGTGTGCGGGATTCATTTTGTAATTTAGTCCGCAGAGCATGCGTTATTGCAAAGATAAATTATAGGGTTGTGTCATCATATAGCTAATTGCAAAATTAGTCTTGTTTGTAGTACAACTTAAGTTGAACTATAGGTGACGCTCCATCCCCATACGACGGTTAAAGAACGATAGGAAAAATTAGAGTTATGACTCATTGTCATGTTAGCTCAGTCGGTCAGAGCATACCCCGGCTAATGTGGTGGATGACGCACATGACTTTAATTTTTCCTTTGGTAAATTTGTAATTTTTACAAACGGGCCAGTTTATTTGATTATAATCATAAGATTACACCGTTTCATAACAATTGAAATGTCGCGACCAAAAAGCTAAATAGTACACTAAAACATGCGCGACTTTCCGGGCGCGGCTCCGCCCGCGCGTATATGGATTATCGCGCAAAAACATTAACCTCTGTCTGTTACGCTTTCACGCCAAACTACTGGACCGATTTGAATGAAATTTGGAATGGAGATAGTTTGAGACCCGGGAAAAAACATAGGATAGTTTTTATCTGACTGCGCAAAAAGAGGTTAATGTTTTCGCGCGATAACCGCCATACGCGCGGTCGGAGCCGCGCGCAGAAAGCTAGTAATCAGTACTAATATTATAAATGCGAAAGTAACTCTGTCTGTCTGTCTGTCTGTCTGTTACGCTTTCACGCCAAAACTACTGGACCGATTTGAATGAAATTTGGTATGGAGATAGTTTGAAACCCGGGAAAAAACATAGGATAGTTTTTATCCGACTGCGCAAAAAGAGGTTCATGTTTTCGCGCGATAACCGACATACGCGCGGGCGGAGCCGCGCCCTGAAAGCTAGTATTATATAGTACTGATAACGTTTTTCGTTACACCTTTTCTGAACGAGAAAATCGGTAAAGGTGTGCCACTAGCGTTTGATCTATTCCACCGTGTTCCGCGGTTTGTGTCCGTATGCAGTGTCTAGAAAAGCCCGCAGTCATGATGCAAATCTTCAGCACTTGGTGTTATTTCATAAAACCGTTTAACTCTTAACTGGCTGGTTGTTGCTGACACTGTGTTATCTATCTATATATATTTATACAATAGCAAATATAGTTATGATTCCCCTTTTTGCGAGTGAGACATACTTTGTTCGTCTCTCTATTTTTTATTGCAGATAGCCTACCTTTTGACCATAATCTCATTTGTGTGTAAGTGATAATGTGGTCGAGATTGGTAAACAGGTTTAATGGAAATTTACTCTCAGGGCAGCTGTCCGAACATACCGTTAGGTGATAGGTCACAGATATTGTATTGAGTGGTAACCAGCCTGACAAGCATACACAAAATGCTCTATAACCATGCCTCCAAAATATTAATCATTGCCATATTTTCAGGTTTTCCGAGGTCGTCCGATCTTATGGTCCACAGAAGATCGCATACTGGCGAAAAACCATGCGTCTGTCGTATTTGTGGAAAAGGTATTTATTATTGACAAAGTTTTGAGGAGGTATAAAGAAAAATTACGGACTGCCTCGTGGGGTTAGGGTTGCATCCTCCATCTCATCCTGTGGACTTCGTAAAGGCGACGAAAGGAAAATAGCGGTCAGTACAATACCGTGGGCAGCATCGCATTCTGTATAGTTGCCATATTATACTGTGATCCCTTAGACGCCTGCCAAGCGTAGGGTTATCTCTCCTTAATGATGGGGAGGCCTTTTTTCAACGCGTCAACGTCATGGATGTTGATGATGTTAAATATCCAGATACTTATATCTTTTTTGGTTCCTCTCGACCGCTGCCCAAGCTGATGGCAAGTCAGGATTATGTGATCGAGGATGTTTTACAAGCTTAACCAAGAATGGGAAATGACTCTCTTCCTTTACTTAACTACAGGTTATGTATATTTGACTTGGAAAAGTCATACATGCTCCAATGCTGTATTATGCTTCTCAAAGCTGTCACTACGCAGCATTGTTAGCCTAAACACGCTATCACTCGAAATATTTTATTTGTGAGATTTTAGGAAATAAATCTTCGTACGCATAAAAATATGGGGTATGCATTTGATATAAATTATTTACGATACAAATAAAACCTTGTTATAAAAATTGCCTAATCAAAGGCGGCAACGAATCCTTGGTAATTCTTGGGCCACTTACCGCCAGGTCAGCTACCTACTCGTTTGTCTTCCTATACCAAATTTTTTTTTATGGTTACGTCGTGTTACTAAAAAAGAAGTGTATTAAAACATAGTAACAGCGAGTATTGAGTACTTTTTTTGCTATTATTAAGTACTTTGTTTGGTATTGAAGCGCTCGTAGCGAAGTTTGCTTAGCCGTTCTTAATCGATCAGCTAAGTTAAGCAACGTCCGCCGCGGCCATGACTTGGATGGGTGACATTACTACTGAGCGCTTTCGTGCTTCGGAGGGCACGTTAAGCCGTCGGTCCCGGTTGTTGTTTTACGGTGGCAGTCGTTACAGTATGGTGGTAGGGCATTTTGCGAATGCTAGCTACCTCAAGTAGAAAATCTGTCGCCAAGCACGTAACGGTGTGTCCCGGCTGGTGTCCTTGTGAGCCAGTAATTTAAGGTTAGCCTGAACAACATCTTCGACCGCATCATCACTTACAATAACGCTAGCCTACCAGCTATAAAAAAAAACTCTTGCAAGTATTTTGTTGTTCTAACTTCTGCTAGTATTCTGCAATCTGTGTATCTAGATGGACATTATATCAAATAACGTAACGTTGCAGCGTTTTCGCGCAGCAACAAGCTGTCGCGCCACATGCGCATCCACACTGGTCTGCGGCCGTACAAGTGCACCTACTGCGATAAGGCGTTCTCTCAAAGCAACGACCTCACGCTTCACATTCGCCGTCACACCGGCGACAAACCCTACGTGTGTGAACTTTGCGGTGAAAGGTTCATTCAGGTACTTATCTATATATGTAAATATCTTATAAAAAACCGACGGAGCCATGTCCTGTAATAGTTGTTAATGAAACTGGTGTCTAGATTTACAAATATTTATGTACAGTTGCTATAATTTAAAAACACACTAAAAATTGGATCCAACAGATCGATATGGCGCTCACTTATCAAGGAGCGAATACTTGATGGAGGGGGTCACGACCCTAAATAATGAGGATAACGAATAACGGAGGAGGCTATAATTTAAGGGACTTACTTAAGCCCCCTGGGGTGCCGGGTTAGAATTGCACCTCCCCAGATCAACCCGTGGGTTTCATAAGAAGCGACTAAGGGAAAAATACTGAAAGGTGGGCAGCAGCGGCTTCCTAAGGAACTGCCAACTTACACTGAGATCCCCAAGACGCCGGCCAAGCGTGGGGATTATGGCAAATACCCCCTTAAAAGGGGTGGCTGTAATCAGCAGTGGACGATCCAGCTGTTACAGTACTTAAACCAAATAAAACATCTTGTTCTGAAGAAGTGGACTGTAGTTCTCTCATTTAATTTCTATAGGTTCATATTTTCTGGCTTCTTATTAGGTTATTCTTCTAGTATGTTAATCTTCTATAAGTTTTTTAAGAAACCTACACTATTCTAGTTCTGCACGCGCTGAGTAAAGAATAGAAAGAAAATTTTCTCATATGTCTTCTTCGCGCTGACCGGATTAGTTTGCGTGGACGCGATGTTGGGCGTTTGGTCCCTCTTTCTGCGGCGCTGTGTCCACTCTATTCCTGCAGTGGCACAGGCCGGTATTGGATTAAGCCCTTGGTTTATATCCTTTTTGCCTGCCCACCGAGTGGAATGGTCTTGAACTTGGCTGACTCTCTTCTATTCAGCATTGCAAATCTCGTGGCTATGGGTTTACTTTTAGGTGTCTTAATTGCTAAGAGGCTAGCCATTGCAGGTGCTGATATTCCGATTTGTCTGTTTAATTTCCCGAACCACTTTTTGTGGATTACGCATCCAGGTCTTTCTTTGACTTTGAGATCTCTTGAGATGGTTGAGTTGTGCACAATCGTTGAGTATCAACTCAAGAGATTGATTTAGTTTCAATTTATTTCATCATTTCAATTGATATTTTTTTCTTATATTGGTTCTATATCTATTCTATAGTATAGAATAAAACCAAGTACTAATATATTATATTTTAATATATTATACATTGTTTTATCGATAATCAACACACTATCTCTACCGTGGTTTAACGACGAGGAAAATGGTCCTCGTCGTTAAACTGGTGTAACATGCGGTGAGTAACCGCGAGGAACAAGAAAATTAGAAGAATCTGATGCCCCAAGTACTTATCGTCGAGTTGCGGCAGCCAGCACTTATTCTAGGTTTCTTCGACCACATCATCACCTACCATCGGATGAGATTATGGACAAAGGTACAAAAAATAAATAGTAGATAGAAATATTTCCACGTTATGGTTTTTCAATATCAAGCAGGTTCATGACATTAATCTTGAAATGAAACTGATTGATATTATTTTTATATAAAAACTATTGTGCATCCTTTGTTTTCGTTAAAAGTAAGGCACTTCTTTATATAATTGCAGGGCACCGCACTTCAGAACCACCGGCGTGCACATGGCCACTTCCCGCCACAGCCGGCGCCGCCCTCTGATCTCTCCAATCTCACCAACCTCACCAACCTCACTAATCAAGTACAGGCGATCACCTACTCAGTGTCAAACCTGTCCAATATCAATCTTCAGCACGAGGCTCACATACCCAACTAGTCTATAGCTTATAATTACAAAACATGATCTATTAATGTATATTATATTATAAGAAACTACATTTTTAAGTAGCTGTATATTTTAAGAAATAAAATCACTATCATTTAAAACAGTCAAAAGGGGTTTGTTCTTTTTTTGTATTCAATCATTGATTTTGAGCTTCCATAAATTACACGTATGTTGTAAAAGCGAAAGTTTGTAGTTGAGAATATGGCTGAACAGATTTGGATGAAACTTGGCTCATTGATAGTTAAGGTTCTGGATTTACAGCCTTAAAGACGTAGGACAGATTAAGTAGAACAAGCTCATATATTTTAATGAAAGTTTCCGTTGATATATATATTCTCATGCAAGTTAGAACTCACGAAAAGTTCATGTATCGATAAGTTTCGTGGGCATATAGGACTACTAGTTTTACTTCCTATCAGTCCTGATTTATAGATTCGGGGAGAGAAGACACGAAAGTTCCTATTTGTTCCCATACGAGGACATACCCTCGGGGATAGATGCGAATACCCTTTTTATAATGTGTTTAGGATGTTGAGGCATATGTGACCAAGATCATCAACTATATACTGATGACATCTACAAAATTAGAATTTATGCTTTCCAATCGCCCAAAAAATCGCTAATTGGGAGGTGGCACACAAAGTTTGTGTCTTATTCAGATCTTTGGAATGGATTATCACCAGCATGCTTGGCATGTCTTGAGCAGCTGACAAATTTATGCCAAAACTAGTAAAGCTTCATCAAAAGCAGTGTCACAAAACGTAGCCCAGCAAATTTTGGCTGAATTTGCTGGCAACCCAGCAGTGCAAATAGAGATCTTTCAGCCTAAACATGCGCGCCCTCAAATATCTTTGTCTCTAAATGAGAAAAGTGTAGGTATATACGCAAACATGCAGCCCCGCCGATATCATTGGTTTATCAGTTATCGTGGTGTGTGTGCGATGGCGTGGACGTGTCCGTATTCACAGTAAAATCGCCGCACGCACACATATTAAATAATCACGTTTAGTGGAAGGGCTTGCATTTTTAGACTGAAAGATCTATGCCGTAATAAAACACGAACTTATCAATTCGCTAAGATCCAACTTTATCGAATCGTATCTAGACTCTTCAATCGGATCATATAACCAGTGAGGGATGGTTGCATGAATATGACGTTGAAATAAATGTGCAATCGTCACAATGGAAGACTGGAAGAGTCTCCAAAAAAAAGTCAAGTCCAAAATACATTATGAATTTCTACTTTCATCCGCAAAATTCCAGAATTGTGGAAGAAATATATGATCTAATTGCACCATGACATTTCGCCCGCTCGAATTAAGCGGCTTGTTTGCGATTTTTTCAACAAAATCCATAACGCATTGGTTCTTCGTCTATCGTATTCAAGTAAAATTACTGTGCAAACGTACACAAGAACTAACGTCTCGAATTGACGAGCCGAATGCAGTGCCAAGAGAAAGGTGGCAATACAACTATTTGGACAGGCGTGACGCTCACTATCAGACGGGCGACATTGAACGTCTCATCATTATATACTGGTAGCATAAAAAAGTTCTTTGTTTTGTACTCGCCTATTTTCTTTTTTGTCCGGTTCCCAAAATAGCGATCTTAATATTTGAACTAGGGAATTAAATAATAAACATTTGATCCAGATTGGAGGTATATATACCATACCATAAGAAATTTTATTGCTTGTTACCAAAAACAAACTATGGCATTTTTGTAGTAGTTTCAGTAGGAGCCTGAAGTAACAACAAAGACATCCAATAATTTTGCTTAGCACACGATAGTGCTTGTAATTATATATAGAAATATAGAAGGGTAATTACATCTTTATGAGAGTTAAATGTTTGAAAAGGTAATTCTTTCTATGAGACGAAGTCGGTTGTTGACCAGGCACCGTACCTTATGATGGTTAAAGTACTAAGGATATTAATGATTAGGTTTTAATTGGTTTTTCTTTGTTTATTTTTGGCCTTTGAAATCCCCATCATTAAGACGAGGCTGCGGAAAAAATACTCTCATTCGACTAGATTTTTGAAGCAACTTAAATATGCAATCGACACGATAACTCAAATTTTTGATTTTTCAAACCTTTTTCTATCCGTTGTCCAGACAGGAACACATTTGAAAGAAATTTACTCCATAGTTTTAATTTTTTAAAATGAAGCCTTTTCTTTAAATTATTGGATTTTTCTGGGAAACTACATCAGTTACATATCAATAATAAATACACATAGAAAGGAAATGTAGTTTATTATCCGCTGTATAAGTAAAATTTACCTAGAGTAATTAGTATTCTCATAAAAAATTAAACTGTGTTTTAGACTTACGACCTTTAGTTCTGTGCAGGATTACGGTCAATCGGAAGATTCGATATTCAACCTTATTGGCTTACGATTACGAAATAAAATCAATGCGTAAGAGCTGTCCTTCAGTGCCGCGCTGTGCGCCGTTGGACGTGGACTTATCGCTCGCGCGCTATCACCTCTGCATTATAAATACGTATCTTGGTAGGTACGAGTATATCAATATGGGAAATAAAGATAACTAACAAAATAAAAAAGGATGCAGAAGAGTCGATACAAAGACTTTGCAAGAATTATGAGAGAGGCAAAAGCGTAAGTATTTTTCGTTATTAATATTTCAGTTTTTTTTTACCTATTGTACCTATGCAAATTTAATAATCGTTTGTGTTTTGGTGTTTATTCTATTCATGAAACATAGGTACTTTCTCTACTGAACTAAGAGATTCTATACCAACTAGGTTCCTTTAGTACTGTAATGGAGCTATAAAATAACTATATGTCGTACTAATCTAAGTATGATTAGTAGGGTACTATAATAATATCTGGTATATGTATAATTATGGTCTCACCTGATGGTAAGTGATGTGGTTGAAGGTGCCGAACAGGTATAAAGTAAAATTATCTGGCTCTAAAGTACAGCTGCCGTTCAACCGTAAATGGAGTTGAGCGTTGCTAAATAATAATAACACAAGCGTAGCAAATCAAAGCATTTAGTTTGGTGGGTAGGTACCTATATCGTAATAAAACATCAAACATTGTTTATGTCCCTCAAGACTAGATGTAGATTTATATCAATGAAAGAATATTCAGAATCAGGTAAGTAGGTATATGATATTATATACAAAGTCACCTGCATAGGTACTTATAAATATACATTTTATCACTTAGACATGTACATATAAGTATCGATTTATACATAAATAGAGTTGAATAATTGACTGTGCTCATAAAATGCACCTTCTTTCTCATGAAAAAAATAACAAATCAGTCGAAGTCTGAGATCACTCGGACAGGGAAAACTGTCGGAGTCGCCATCTCATATAATAAGTTTAGACTGTGTTCTTCCACTACATGAAAATAAGTGAGTAATTCTTTGAATAAAGTATTGCTAAATTTGCACATTTTATTCACAGGAAATTTCGTAAAGAAAATATTTTATACTAGCTTTCCGGGCGCGGCTCCGCCCGCGCGTATGTCGGTTATCGCGCGAAAACATTAACCTCTTTTTGCACAGTCGGATAAAAACTATCCTATGTTTTTTCCCGGGTCTCAAACTATCTCCATACCAAATTTCATTCAAATCGGTCCAGTAGTTTTGGCGTGAAAGCGTAACAGACAGACAGACAGACAGACAGACAGACAGACAGAGTTACTTTCGCATTTATAATATTAGTACTGATACTACCTATATTAGGCTAAAAATTATTTTGACCTATCCATAGCAGAGCAACAGGTAAAATTAAATAAAAAAAACGTTTTAAATACATTTAAATTTTCTTTTTACACTGAAAAATAACACTTTACATTATTATCGCCCTGCACTTGTCACACCTCTGTAGGGTCGGTATAAACAATATATTTTTTCTGAGTACCTACACAAAAGACAACGCATTGACATAATTGTGCGGAGCAAGACTTAAATTTTATGCCCGGCCTCCTATCTGAAGCAATACCCTTTTGGGAATGCCATCGCTGATATGTATTATACTTGCCTTCGCCCCCTTTTCGGTTATTAGGGTATTAGATAGATGGTAAAGAGCGATGTTGTACTCTTGACGTGCAAATTATCTGAATATATGTATTTCAATTCATTTATTCATATTCCCAACACCCCCTTTCTGAAGGCCGAACTTCAGCAGGGGCGGAGCAGTTTATATGGTGGCCGTCTTGAAATCGCCATTTTGGATTTTTGACAGGTGTCATTCGACTGCTCTCTCGACATTTATCCTTACTTGGCACTCGTATACGAACTAACAAATTCTATCTACACATTCTAACAAATTGTGCGAAATTGATTGTCGGACAAACAGATATGTACAGTTGCTTTTCTGAAGGCTTCAGGTAACTGAATGTCTGTAAAATGTATAATTATATTTTTTGCAGGTATATATCAATCAAAAATCTGATTGGTATCATCAAACTCGGCTAAATGCACATTTGTAATATAACTAATGCTTATTTGCCGTGTAGTATGGAGACAACAAATCAAAAATAGAAATTCTACAAAAAGAAGAAAAATTTTGGAAGGAAAAAATTGAGACAAAACTAATCACATTCTATATGGACTGCCTTCTGCCCGAGCTGGTCAATCCCCGCCACTCAAAGAAAAGAATGATCCGGGATCAAGAATATGTGGAAACTTCTATAAAAAGAAAAAATCAAGAGGAGGCTGTCGAGGGAGACTTGCAACATCAAAGTGCAAATGCTTCAGTACCTCCTCCCACCGTAAAAAGAAGACTTAACTTAATATTGTCTTAGGTTTTAGTGTTTGTTACGCGTAGTAATTAAACAACATTAAACGGTTTAAATCGCGTATATTTATCATTATTTTTGTCATGACGTTTCAAACACTTTGCAGTGATCGTGGTCACGGGGTGACGATCGGGGGGACTGCAAACTTGACTTTCCGTTTCCGATACTCGTTATTTCTCACGCACACTTTTGCATTTCATTAAAATTGCATAAATGGAAAACTATATATTTTTTATTTCATAAATGATTTTTTGTTAATTTATATACATCTTAACTTAATGTGTCTATAAGCTCTGTAGACTATCCACGAATATCTGTATTATGATAGTCCACTTACTAACAATCTAAGAATCCACTGTTTTTATTTTAATGTCTAATTTAGTCATCTGTTCCAGTGCCACTCACTGTCTCACTTGTCTGCTATGTTGCATTAAAAGAAGCCTGTATAACATGTTCTCTACAATGTTTCTGCAGTCGTGTGTTTTTTATTAAATATCCAAATAATTAAACCCCTTACAATTGCATATATACACTCTTCTGTAAGTTTGGTAAAAAAAATCTTATCCTGCTGTTTAGAAGTGGCTAGATCTACTTATATCTGGTTGGTCTAATTTTACCATAGTTGGTATCTAAAAGCAGAGTGGTAGTAAAATAACACCATTCTGTTTACCACTGTAACTGAAAAATAAAAAGTACTAGGATGTATACGAACATATTTTCAACATTAGTAATTAATAGTTGAAAATTATATGATAGCAATAAAAAAAAACAACCTACTTTATTTTATTATGGAAACGTGTACAGTAGCACAGTTATGAAAAACTTTAATTCATATTTGTATGACGAGTCATGGTATTATGAATGGTCATATTTAATCAAATCAAATCCATTTATTTCAGGTCAATCGTACCCATATTCACCGAATAAAATATAATATTATGCTCATTCAATTTGAAGATATTTTACTTTATTCTAATGATGTGTAATCTGATTAATCGCATTCCAAGATACTGAGAACAATGTTCATTCATTCATAAATTATCGTCCACGCGGATGCCAAGGGGTAATGAAATTTTTATAGGTAGTTTAATCAGTAGAAATCACTTTCGTTACTACGGAGAATTTAAAAACACCCCATTTATCAATATATATCGTGCCGTTTGGGCTGTTGTGTACCATCATCATATTCCGACCCACGTCTCACTTTATGTTGGTTTGGTGCAATACGTTTTCTCTATAAACACAGAAACTGCGACACAACAACATAGCAAAGAAAATTAAAAATAAACAACTTGAAAACATTTTTTTAAATGTAAAAGACTGGAATAACTCATTGATATCGGTTCAATATGATCTCAATTTTGTGCTTATGACGTCGACAGGTTATTTGATATACTGATGACTACAGACTTTTCAAGAGAGATTATTATTCACATATTATTTATAGATTTTATCACTGGTTAACAATAACTTTCATCTATATTCACAGTTGCCACTTACATTAGTTGCTAGAAGCACTGTGATCGTCAAGGCATTTTGGCAAATTACTTTTAGTAAGTTGACTGTAACTGGCAAACCGTTCGACCGATGTTGATGAAATTAAAATGAAACCAATTAAGAGTTAAACTGTACTAGCAAAAAAATAATCTTCAAGATTGTAAGGTTCAGTAAAAAAGTTGTGTGGTCAAACATAAAATAAATAATAGACAAGTCAATTTAGGAACCATCTTTCTTTTGGGAAGTCAGTTAAATATGTATAATATATATACCAATACATACATAATAATATATGCCAATAAAGTCGAGCAGACATTATCATATTGTAAAAAGTAAAACTTTTGGCTTTAGTTTTATGAGCTACTGTCGACCGTAAGGATAATTTTGAAAAGTAAATCAAATAATCAATTTCTTACTAAGAAATATTATTAATGTTGATAAAAATAAAAACGTGACATCAATTGCAGTATATACAAAGTTACTTTATGTATCGAAATTCGTCACGTGAATAACATTATAAAAAAAGTTGAAATCGTCTCAAAGGTATCTGTGTTCGCGAATCTAATATGAAGTACACAAAATGTTTTTTTAAGCGAGACGAGTGCGCCGCTGCACATCGCGTCGTTCGGTGCAGCGGGGATCGTTGCGCCGCATGGGCGGAGCTAGCGTGGGAATTATTTTTGACTGCCTCGATTTAACTAGTTTAGAGAGTTGAATAACGTTGGACATACACCAACACACAAATATGTCCAAATCAGGTAATAAGATATTGAGGTATCAAGTACAAGTATAAATAGTACCTTAGCAAAAAACAAGATATGTTACAGTCAAACCATTTAAGTACTTATTCGTAGGATGGAATTGATATTGGGTTTTCCTCATGATGCGTGTGACGACATAAAACTCCTGAGCACTGTAACAAAATAAGTATAATTATTCTAAGGATATTTTTTTACGATACGTACTTAATACGCCATTGTACGAGTATGTATGCGCTTGCACCGACCTAATATTATTACGAGTATACATTTATTTTCTTTACAGTATGTCTTACAAGTCCACGCAATTCACTTTTGCTACTAATTTGGGCAGAGGTTCCATCTGAAGGGTTTACTTGTACTGAGTCTGGTGACTTCTGGAGTTATCACAATCTGAAGCCACCGTTTATATAGAGAAATATACAGCTGACAACGCGTAAATAGGTTTCTAAGGGATTCGAGCCTAGGGCAGCAATATATTAGGCGTAACAGTACATTAAATGGTATACACAAAAATCTGAAAAAATAAACAAATTAAAAGAACTGATCGTCACGATACCGCGGACACAGCTGAACGCGTTGGTTTGTGCGTACATTCTATTGGTCCAACCCATTACAATTTATTAACATTATTAAGTAAACTATAAAATACTGGCATATGCGCCGCGCTTATATATACCTACTCCCAATTTTACTTCTTAACTGCGGAGTGCACGAAGCGGTGAATGACCATTCTGTACGTATATGAATTGTGTGATTTTGTACTCACTTTAGATTGGCATCCATTGCCAGTGCACTGAAAAAGATTGTAAATTTTGTAATAAGTATATATTATCTATATTAAAATTTTATATTACTTAAGTATATGATATATACTTATCCATACTTATCCAAAAATATTTTTAATAGGTAGATAAATTAAGTAAGTGCTGCTTACTTAAAATTGGGAAGTGATTCAATGATATTTCTATCGAGCAAGTACATAACTCTTAAAGCTCGATGAGTCTTTCCAATGTTACGAAGTATTAACTGCGTGGGAAAGAAGATTAAACCGCCTACATATAATATTATTATAAGATATATCAGAAAATAACCACTTATTGCTCTTTTTCATAAAAAAAGTTAAAATTCGTCCATAAATTGTAAATTTATAAATTATCTTAAAATCTCAACCTAACTTTTATCAGAACATATAATCTCAATTCTAATGCAAGTCTATTAGCTGTAATATTAATAGCTTCAAGTGATAGGTACGTTGCGGAAATGCATAATTGAAAATAGCTAATTTAAAAAATACTTTACTAATTAGTGACTTTTAGAGTCAAAATGTGTAAATAAGGCGACGTTACAGTTTGCGGCGTGCTACGAGTTTAAATATGTGTTACTGTAACTGTCACAATTTTCTGGGTATATTAACATTACGAAAAAAGGTCAGGCACATGAGAACATTGAACATCTGTCTCAAGGTGATGGGCGCAGTGCAATTCGTGACACAAGTCACGAAATGCATCTGTAATAGGCAGAGGTTAGTCCGCTTAACATCAGGTGGCCCTCGAGCTTGTTCCGTCACAATAACATAAAAAAACCGTAACTAGTGAAAAAAGGACGGATTTAATAAAGTAAGATAAGGGCCATAATTATATGAATCACGTTAAGGGCTCTAACAACAAGATCGCTTAGGTTCTACAAACTACTTGAACTCCAATTGCTCGTGATTCATTTATGGCCCTCGGTTTTAAATCATCATGTATTCACTAATTGCATTATATACTATTTCAAAATAGTATATAATGCAAATTTTTGTACCCTAAGGACATCTTTCGGTTAGCGTTTTATATGCCTACCTACATTCCTATCATCTAATGATTTCCTAAACGGTAGGCGCATCTGCATGTCACAAATTGCTCTGTTACCATTTATTCCCTTTACTAAATCGCCCAAGGTACCTAAATCCTCTGAAATAAATCCTCCATAGACACTTAATCTAATTTGATAATGAATAGATTAAGGCGTTACTTTGCGGAAATCTATATTTAATAACACATATATTTAAAAAATACTCGTATTTTAAGTAAACATTAAATTATTATTTTAATTAAACAATTAAAAAATTATAAAAATTATATCTAGTGAAAATTTCGCCTATTAAGCGAAAAATATTTTAATAAAAATAATTTGTTATTTTAAAAAAAATTGATTTTCTACAAAATTGTATCCAATGTCCGATACGATACATAAACTCTATCATCACAAATCTTACGAAATCGAGATGGGATAAATTGAAAAAAAAGTAGCTCGTTGTTGCAAGATATGCAAGGATTCCCAAAATAATATATCAATATATCAATTCAGGATAATATTTAACAGGTTTGGGGAAATGTAAAACTCTTACATGAGATTGGCAGCGCCTGGAATTACACTGAAAATAAATAATAATAATTAAATGCCCATACCTCATTATTAAAAAAAAATGCACCATGTATTTTGTGAAGTACAATATTGCAGTCACACTAAGAGATAAAAATAATCTGGTTGGAAATTTGAACGTCTTTGCTATCACATAACTACTCATACATACTTCAGCTATACACCCCTCGCCGGAACACTGGAATGTAAGGCACATATATATAAGGTGGATATTAATATATCAACGATACTGCGGGGGGTGGTGTGGAATCCGTAACTGAATGTATTCCACTCATGTTTGATTACCACACTCACAAAATCAGTAATAACTATATTAAATATTGCCAGCGATAATGTTATATTTTACAACACGGAACAAACAATGAAGAACTTTATCTGCAAGAACTTAGTACCGCTTAATAAATAATACGACTTTGGAATGTTGACATGGATGATAAGGCAGGCAACATTCTAACATGAAATAGCCAGCTTTTTTTGTCCTACGTACACACACAGTGCATACATTATATTTATATAGTACCTAGATATACTTAATACTAAGGTACGTTTGAAACTTCTTTGAATAGCAGTAGTTCGGTTGTTAGTGTAGTCCTGTTGCCGCACTAATGCAACTTTAGTGGCAATAGTTCGGTTGCTACAAATCACCGAACCATCACTACACTAAACAATCCCTACTTATTAATAATACTACTACATACTTATTAATAATAAGTAGGTATATAATTTACTCACTCGGGCGGAACAGTAATCTTGAGTACACTAAACGCAAAAAAGTAAAAAGACAGTAAATAGGTGTTGTTACGAAAAAAAAGATTTATTTAAAAAATACTGAGCAATAATATTGAATTTTAACATCATTATGTGTGCTGATAGAGATTGGTTTATCTATGAAATGTAAGTATATGGATTTTTTGAGGGTAGGGAGGCTTGAAACCTCAGTTTTATAGTTTCTACATTTGGCTTTCTTTTTCTTAAAATAATATGTGCTCGATTTCGAGATGACCTCTGACTTATAATTATTGCTGCTAGACTAGCTGTTGTCTCATCCTTAGTAAGATAGAAAAGCCAAGAGTGGAAATCTAAGTAACAGCTGCCGAAAGACTGAGGTGTTAGATATTCCTCTTGAGGATAATAGCCATAGCCAGGTGAATTCAACTATTGGTAGGGCACATTTTTGTAATAGGTATTCCAAAAATGTCCCCACCAATTGTTAAATACTATATAAAATCATCATCATCATCAGATGGAAGACGTCCATTGTTGATCAATGCCCCCCATATTGAACGCCACAATTAACGGCTATCGACCAATTGTAACTACATATTAGCTAACCACTACTCTTACGATGTCATTAGTCCACCTACTGGAGGGGCCTTCCAACTCTACGTCTTCCCCTGTAATGAGGTCTCTTCCCCTTCAGTACTCAGTTCAATATGGCCATGCTTTACAAAATATTCGCCATTTTCACCATACTGAAATGCAATTTTTGCGATTACAGCCATTGGGCTGTAATCTTCTGTCGAAAATATAAATACTTAATATCTATCTATTGGATATTCTAGTAGGTATATTTTCGGTAAGTTTATACTTATTCATGAAATCTTAACCATATAGTTGTACTTACCAATATGGAGTTATGTCTTTATTAAATTAGCAAATAAGTGTCTTCCAACAAGTTAATATTGAATTCTGTATTGCAACCACCCTTTTATGCTGTGATAGCTGTAGTAAATAGAATTTTAAATTAGAGAGACTAAATAATTGTAGATTACTTACGTTAGAATGGCAGCTTAGCCCGTTACACTAAAAGAAAAATCATAATCAAATAAACTACAAAACTTCACTGGAATGGGATACTTCCACAATGTACCTATTTACTGTGATGTGAGTGATACCTACGCCACTGCGACTTTCGCAGGCTTTCGTATAACGACAATTAGTTCGAACAGTGTTTTTTCTCGAACTAGTTGTCATTATAGGATGGTTGTTTATAAGCAATATTAAAACTAGGTTCTTTTCAATTATACAGTATTTCTTTTTCGATTTCCAACATAAGTGCATCAAGTTTAAAATACTTATTTACATTACATGGGTGACTCGCGGTGGTTTGGCAGAGCTAGCATGTTCCAAGCATTTTTTTCCTCTAATAAATCCCCAATTATTGGAGGAAATATATATCAGTACTAATATTATAAATGCGAAAGTAACTCTGTCTGTCTGTCTGTCTGTTACGCTTTCACGCCAAAACTACTGGACCGATTTGAATTAAATTTGGTATGGAGATAGTTTTAGACCCGGGAAAAAACATAGGATAGTTTTTATCCGACTGCGCAAAAAGAGGTTAATGTTTTCGCGCGATAACCGACATACGCGCGGGCGGAGCCGCGCCCGGAAAGCTAGTTAATTATATATTAATTATTATTACGATTTTTAATTATCATGTTTTTACATGCGGTTTTAATTTTCCATCTGTGAGAACTGTAATTATATCAAGTAATTTTCTTGTCAAATCACAACATACACAAAAAACCTGTCACCTTCCTGAACGGTGAACAAATATTACTTAATTTACTACTAGCGCCATCTAACCATGTATCTACCATTAGGAGCAGAATAGAATATCTATCCGTTCTCAAAGAGATCTCAATACAATTGTGAACGCCTTGCTCGCTGAAGTAGTACATCAATGATCCGAGAGAGGTCGCCTATTCTTAAACCAAAAATCTGGTGATGTGTTGCAATAAGTAAAATAATATTTTCATATTAAGTATATCTTGCTAAATAAATAATAATAATATCTTAAAATAAATAACGAATTTTAATAGGTCTAAATTACAATAAAATAACTATAGGTCCATATATAGTAACTGACAGAACTGGCTTGTTACAGCTGTCAAGTGTCAACATGGCCACCGTTATAGTTTTTACTTCCGATTTTCTAATGCAGAAGCACGTTGTAATTTTAAATTAGTAAAATAAAAGTGAAGCCATTGGTGGATTCAATTCTAAACGGTCTAGTCACCACTAGCATTACCATATTTGGTAATGGATTACGGAGCAAACTTCCGGGGGTTGAGTGGCTAGGCGCCAAAACGGCAAACTAGCTTCACTTTACATGAGACCTCCAGAAGATAAACTTAACTGAGACCCTTACAATTTGTTGAGCTCAGACTTTATTATACCAGTTCTAAATAATTTAAACCTCAATCCAAGCTATAAGAAACCCCATTTAACGGGTAAGTGAATATGTGCTTAACCAATAATTACCACAAAACTAACCTCTAACTTGTGTATTTAATTCTTGCTATGTTATCCCATTGTATTTACTGTGTTTCCCTATGTTCTAAACTTGCTAATAGCTATTCGAGCTATAAGCATATATCATCTTGTGTAACCTATCTCTATTTATCTATGTTTTTCTGTATTTTCTTGGTTGCTTCACAACACACAATTTTACTTAAGCCCTTCAGGCATCTGTTGTTTGCTGGCGGGTCACATCCTTGAGACCTCTGCGTTCCTAGCCATGCTCAGTAGCAGAGGAACAATGGACCCACCAGCTCAACACCTTCACTGATAGGATTCTGACCTGAGCACATCCTTTCAGGGTTCTTCCAGTACCGGGTTTCCAACTCCAGGCTTCCTGTACCAGGCTTCCACTACCAGGCCCAGTACCTAACGAGGCTGATCCCCTGACTCCGGCCGTCCCCTGAACTCCTGCGCAGACCGCTGCCAAACTCCACGTCTCTACAGCGCCTAGCTGGGACAGCCTACCGGCGCGGCAGTGTTGGAGCTGAGCCACTGCACGGCAGACCTGCTGCTGAGCATTAACTCAGTTGCTAGCGGACCGGAGATAAGTTCTCAAACAAGGAAGCTCGCTATTGCCACACCTGTCTGTAATCCACGACCCTTTTTCTCTACCCAATATAATTCTAAATCTTTCCTTCTTGTTTTCTTTTATGCTCCCTTCTACCAACCGTAGGTAGGTAGGTGACATTGGCGCCCATACTAAATAGGATCAGACAGGTTGGTGTGGCAAACTTTCTTGGGTGTGGCTCTGCCACATATTTTCTGTACTCTCTAAACTGTATTTTATTGTGTTCTTCTTGTGTGTGTGTTAATTATAAGTTGGCAAGCCCTGTGTAGGCTCGGGGTACTATTTAGAATAGGCCTGCTGCAGAGCTGCATGTCGTAAGAGGCGACTAATAGCCAACGGGTAACACCCTCTGGCGGCATAGAACCAGCCATATCGTCTTCAACGAGAAATTTTAAATATTTTTTTTTTCTAAAATTAAATTTTAGTTTTTTTTTTAATATATTTTATCTTACACATATCTCCTTCTAATTTAATAACTTGCACTTAATATAATTGAATCTGTAAAACAGCTTATAAATAGCACACATACCATATTTCTATGTACCCACATTTTTTTTCTGAAATATTTTGTACTTACTAACTAACCTTCATTGACCTTGTATGACACTGTTGTCATTGGGTATAGGTCAAGTACATATTCACTCCAATAATCATGGGTCTGCACATTTACTTTCTATCTATGCAAAAAGCTGAATTTGCATATGAAGTGGCACTATCTTATAACTTGAAATTTTCTAAAAACTTGCAACGGAGAATACTATACTCAAATGTTCAACTGAACTGTAAATTTTGTAAATGTCGTTATAAATCTAAACTCTTACTTGCTGTCTCTGAACTTATTGATATACATAGATTATACTTATGACATATCAAAGTTTCTTAGTTAATACTTATCTCAGTATTTAACTTCTTTTATTTTAACGACTGACTAAATACAAAATTTTACTAAGTAATGTCTCAAATGCAATCTAAATTGACATAAATATATTGAATAAAACTACAGTCATACTATGACTTTCTATCACAGTTATATAGATAATAGCTATTCTAATAAATTTAACTAAATACAATGTGTTGCAAATAAAACTAAATTTTCTCTTTTTGTTTCTGAATTGACTGATATGCAAGACAATAAACTTAGGTTCTTGGCATATCAGGGATGATAATAAATACATATTCTAGTAATTACTTCACCTTACTTAACAATTATTATATGCAAATCTTTCTACTGAATAGATTGTTGATAACCTAAAATTTAAATAAATCTCAAATAAAACCAAATTCATACTTTGAATTAATTTAATAAAACTTTACTTATACAACCTTACAACTAAAATACATATTCTGAATATCATAAATAACTAAATTATGGTAGGTAAATAAAACCAAACTCATAGAATATTTTTATAGAATAAGAAAAAACGTGCAGGCGTCTGACCTGATAGTAAGTCATCACTTTAGCCCACTTATAGAATAAACTGTTTTAATAAATTCTAATATAACCTTATCTTGATAGGAAAAATAAATCCTTATATAAAACTGATCAGGCGGCTCACCTGATAGTAAGTCATCACCTTAGCCCACTTATAGAATAAATTGTTTTAATAAATTCTAATATAACCTTAACTATATAGGATAAATAAATCCTTATATACTACTGATCTACTATGTAACAGTATCTTATATACTTCTGAAATTCAAATAACTTGTGATCTTTTCTTATATTGATCCTTGTTTATAGATATATCTTATATACAACTGTAATGGCATAAGATATATTATAACTTAACTCAAGTGCCTATAATGTACTACAAACTAAACATCTTAACTTATATACTGAATTAATTGTAACTTCCTTAATTTTCTTTGTCACTATCAAGTTTTAATGGAATAGTGTTGTAACATTGCTAAATTCATTCTTTCACATACCATATGGTAATTCTTCCATTGAGAGCGGTTGTTCAAACTCTTTAAATTAAGCCTTAATGTTCAGAGCGGTTGTTCAAACTCTTTAACTTAGCCTTATTGTCCTGAGCGGTACATAACTCAAAAAATAAGCCATTATGTATTTCCTTTTGATTAACTTCTATCTGTCATAATATTTTATTTAACTTAGGCAATCATGGAACCTATAATAAAATTAATTCCATGAATGCTTACTTTATGTACTTAAATTAACTATTGTTCTAGTGTGTTCTTTATACCTATAATGTAGCTAGGCTGTTTTTCAGCCCTACAATCTTCCATTTCTCCCAATATTGCTGTCAATAATCGTTTCTTGGGATGTCTGAATCCAAACGATGGGGAGGAATTCTAGGGAGTTCTTATATATGTATATGCACATCGCTATGGCGGCTAGACAATGTTAATACTTAAGACCATATGCTGGAGCTTCTATAGTGTATATATGTAACTCAAGTAATGTCTTAAGTGAGGTATTTTTCTTAGATCTGCTTGAGGCTAGTGAATTTTTTGTTTCTAGTAAAACAAAAAATTCTTCTCGCCGAAAGGGGATATGTCACCTTCCTGAACGGTGAACAAATATTACTTAATTTACTACTAGCGCCATCTAACCATGTATCTACCATTAGGAGCAGAATAGAATATCTATCCGTTCTCAAAGAGATCTCAATACAATTGTGAACGCCTTGCTCGCTGAAGTAGTACATCAATGATCCGAGAGAGGTCGCCTATTCTTAAACCAAAAATCTGGTGATGTGTTGCAATAAGTAAAATAATATTTTCATATTAAGTATATCTTGCTAAATAAATAATAATAATATCTTAAAATAAATAACGAATTTTAATAGGTCTAAATTACAATAAAATAACTATAGGTCCATATATAGTAACTGACAGAACTGGCTTGTTACAGCTGTCAAGTGTCAACATGGCCACCGTTATAGTTTTTACTTCCGATTTTCTAATGCAGAAGCACGTTGTAATTTTAAATTAGTAAAATAAAAGTGAAGCCATTGGTGGATTCAATTCTAAACGGTCTAGTCACCACTAGCATTACCATATTTGGTAATGGATTACGGAGCAAACTTCCGGGGGTTGAGTGGCTAGGCGCCAAAACGGCAAACTAGCTTCACTTTACATGAGACCTCCAGAAGATAAACTTAACTGAGACCCTTACAATTTGTTGAGCTCAGACTTTATTATACCAGTTCTAAATAATTTAAACCTCAATCCAAGCTATAAGAAACCCCATTTAACGGGTAAGTGAATATGTGCTTAACCAATAATTACCACAAAACTAACCTCTAACTTGTGTATTTAATTCTTGCTATGTTATCCCATTGTATTTACTGTGTTTCCCTATGTTCTAAACTTGCTAATAGCTATTCGAGCTATAAGCATATATCATCTTGTGTAACCTATCTCTATTTATCTATGTTTTTCTGTATTTTCTTGGTTGCTTCACAACACACAATTTTACTTAAGCCCTTCAGGCATCTGTTGTTTGCTGGCGGGTCACATCCTTGAGACCTCTGCGTTCCTAGCCATGCTCAGTAGCAGAGGAACAATGGACCCACCAGCTCAACACCTTCACTGATAGGATTCTGACCTGAGCACATCCTTTCAGGGTTCTTCCAGTACCGGGTTTCCAACTCCAGGCTTCCTGTACCAGGCTTCCACTACCAGGCCCAGTACCTAACGAGGCTGATCCCCTGACTCCGGCCGTCCCCTGAACTCCTGCGCAGACCGCTGCCAAACTCCACGTCTCTACAGCGCCTAGCTGGGACAGCCTACCGGCGCGGCAGTGTTGGAGCTGAGCCACTGCACGGCAGACCTGCTGCTGAGCATTAACTCAGTTGCTAGCGGACCGGAGATAAGTTCTCAAACAAGGAAGCTCGCTATTGCCACACCTGTCTGTAATCCACGACCCTTTTTCTCTACCCAATATAATTCTAAATCTTTCCTTCTTGTTTTCTTTTATGCTCCCTTCTACCAACCGTAGGTAGGTAGGTGACAAACCTGCCCAAGCTATTTCATCTTATTGTTGTCAACATTTATTTCAAAAAAAGAACTAAATTCTATTGAGCTAACTAGGATATATTTTTAAAAATAGAGGTAACATATAAAGGTAAACGGTAAAGTTAATAATGTTAATTCCATTACATCAGAAATATCCATCTGAGTTTCGGTAGAATCCATCCCACATATAGCAAGAATTGCTCGCCTATCAAGATAAAAATATATCTATATCGTTAGCTACTTTCAATAAGAATACGTACACCATACGAGATTATGGTGCGAAATAAACTAGCCGAGGTATCGGCGATAGAAAGTCTAGTAGTCTGGTTGATGGCTCTATTTGTTTGATGGCCGCGCACCGTCCTCCCTGACCGGTTAAAGTAATACAATTGAATAACGAAATTTCGGCTAGAAATGCCGAGTCCAGGTGGTCGAGGAGGTTTAGGTATCCGACGCGATATCGGAGGACGCGGGTTGGATTTGTTGGAGGCATACAATTTTGTAATGCAATAATGTGTAAAATATGATTTTCGCTTAACACGTGATAGTGCTTGTATTTGTATATTTAGAAACATAGAAAGGTAGCGACATCATACCGAGAGTTAAGTGTTTGAAAAAATACTTCTTTCAATCAGATGAAGTCTAGTAGTCTGGTTGATGGCCGCGCACCGTCCTCTATAACGGTTAAAGTAATAGGTACAATAGGAGCACGAAATTTCGGCTTTAAATGCCGAGTCCAAGTGGCCGAGGAGGTTTAGGCATCCAACGCGATACCGGAGGACGCGGCTACGATACCCGCCTTGGGTATAAAATTTTGTAGTCCATGTTTTGTATAAAGTTTGTTGGAAAACATGATTTTCGCTTAGCAAGCGATAGTGCTAGTAATCATATTTAGAAATATATAATTGATGATCTGTCTGGACCACACCGATCATCAATTATATTTAATTTAGAATTTTCAATTTTCTATCTACTTATTAATTACACGAATGGACGCGTAAACATATTGCGTATCTACTTATTACTGATTAGAATTAACATCGAATATAAATACAAACCAGCGCAATACTTGGCATACGAGTAAAATATGCTATTTTGGTCAAACTAAGAAAATTAAGTTTTACAATAAAATGCTGCCAACTCACTAGCCGAATTGGAAATTTAGTTGCAATAAATATATTTTTGTACTGAACCAATCTTTTGGTAGAAATGAGTCTTACATGCAGATGTCCGATACAACTAGCGGAACAATTTAGATTATAATACAAATTTATTAAACACTTACGTTTGATATTGATGAAATGCCTTCAGTCTGCAACAATAGTTAAGGTAGGTACTAGGGACACCCATTAATACATTTATCTTCAAAACATATATAGATATGTGTGTTCATATAAAAAAACATTTGCCTAAACATACCCTATTTGTGGCACTTTTAAAAATGTCTATTACAATTTAACTCTAGTTTATTCAATGATTACTAGTTTACCTTTGCGCAGCCCTTCTACTAATAATATGCTACGTAATCGGTGAATTGTCAAACAGCTTTTGGTGCGCTGCATATATTCTATATATAGACAGGTATAGTTTTCTCGACCACGTTGCCACCATACCAACGTACCATAGATCTACCTTAGATTTAATACATTTCGTTAAATAACGCCAGTATAAAACCAAACTCACCTCTTTTAGGAGCAGTAAAGACAAGTAGATGACCAAGTATTAGATGAGTATGAGATGTCACCATGTATAAACACCATTTTATAGTCTTGACTGTTTACCGTCTTTGATAATATTACGAATCACGACATTGTTTCTAATAGGAACCTGCTGGGACTTAACGTTCTTAGTTCATCTTCGTTTACGAGTTTCATCCATTTTAAATACTTTTAGTTCAAACTCGGTGAAATTTTGCATGCATATCCCTGAACCTAATATATATATGCTTCTTGTTCTCAATTTTATATTATACCGCGAGTATTATACCGTGAGTTGAAGTACTACTGAGTTTGACACTTAATATTTAAAAACTATGAAACTTGATAGCAGTCGTTATAGCACGGTATTAGGGCATTTTGTGATTGCCCTAGCACCTGGCTAGCTACTACCCTTAAAGTAGAAATTTTATCGCTGAGCACCTAACGGTGTCTTCTGTTACATTTTCTGTAACAGCTGTCCTTGAGAGCCCGTAATTCTAGGTTAGCCTGACACCATATTCGACCATATCATCACTTACGACCAGGTGAGTTAGTGATAAAGGGCTAGCCTATTAGCTTTGAATATAAAATATAGATAAGCCACGCGACAGATTTCTACGCGAGGACGATATTGTGATCAAGTTTCAAAAGCCATTCTGTAATTATTTTTTTCTTAATCGTAAGAATAACGCTATTATAATATGCTACCTATATAATATGTTTGATATTGATGGTTTTAACATGGGCATATAACTATTTGTACTTATTGTAAGTAGGTAGATATACGAGTTCAGTTATACAAGGATTGTACACAGTAGGTACTCACAAACTGCATAGAAGACTACCATTAGTCGTGCTCATTGTCTCAAATCAAATATAAGTGATGCATATTTCTATTATTTTTAAATTTTACATAGAAGACTACCATTAGTCGTGCTCATTATCTCAAATCAATAAGTGATGCATATTTCTATTATTTTTAAATTTTACATAGAAGACTATCATTAGTCGGGCTCATTGTCTCAAATCAAATATAAGTGATGCATATTTCTATTATTTTTAAATTTTACTTACGAAACTTAAGCACGACGTGGCGTAGCACTGGAATTAAAATGAAGTTGAATATGTACATACCTATTATATTTATAATTTATACAATGAAATCTTTTTTGTAAGTAATAAAATATTTTTAAAGGCTTCGAAGTTTGCTTAGTCGTTCTTGACCGATTAGTCAAGTTAAGCAACGTCGACCGCGGTCATTACTTTGATGGGTGGACATTACTAATAAGCGCTTTCGTTTTTTTTTTTATTTCAGATAGGCTAGCCTTTGACCACTATCTCACCTGATGGTAAGTGATGATGTGGTCGAAGATGTTGTTCAGGCTAGCCTAGAATTACTGGCTCTCAAGGATAGCTGCCGGAACACACCGTCAGGTGCTTGGTGACAGATTTTCAACTTGAGTGTGGTTTCGTGCTTCGGAGGGCACGTTAAGCCGCATGTCTCGGTTGTTGTATTAGGATGGAGGCCGATAAAGCATGGTGGTAGGGCATTACCAAATGCCCGCTAGGCTAGCTACCCTCAAGTAGAAAATCTGTCGCCAAGCACTGACCGGTGTGTTCCGACAGCTATCATTAGCTAGAAATTCTAGGTTAGCCTTAACAACATTTTCGACAGCGTCATCACTTACCATCAGGTGTCAAAGGCTTGCTTTGTCTCGTTCTTCCAATAATTCAAGTTATAACGGAATTCTTTACAACAATATTAGTATTTGCACACTATTGCTATGAAGCAAAATATCTGACAAAGCGGTGATATGTTTATAATATTATAATATAAATCTATATTTGTATATTGTCTATATTACCAAACATATTGTAGGGTTATTCTGCTGGTTTCCTGTCCACCATTTAGTTACCGTCCGCTGGACGGAGTTAATTTAAACAGAAGCATTAACATAACATTTCAGAAATAGAAAAATGGGACATGCTGGAACTTATTAGTAGCCTAATAACGAACAAACACGTACATGGATTAATTTACTTTCTAAATAATTAGGTATTTGAACAAAATAATTGTAAGTTTTTTTTTCATTTAATTTGAAAACGTAGTCGGAGAAAAAAGTAAACATAGCGACTCTAAAACAAGATATTATTCTGATTAGCGTCATTCTGTTATCTGACTTGTTTATAAGGTTTATAATAATTTGTAACATAACTACACCTAGAGTGATTTATGTTTTATATGATTTTTTAACGTTCCAAAATATATTTTTAGTGGTTAGATGATAGGATAATTTTTCTTGCAAAATATCTGTTGTCGTCCGCCCGGACGAAGACTAATACCAGAATGTCAGATTTGTATAAGTTTCTAAATTTTTCTAAAATTTCAAAATTTACAATTCATTTTATTGTATTTAACCATTAATTAGGTACTAAATACAGTTTATATTTCGTCTCCTTTAAGCATGCCCCTTATGCGAAAGAAAATGATATGAAATATCGCGGATGGAAACTAAATTGTTTTTTTCAGTTAAGTATTTCCGTCTTTGCGACTTTTTAGGGGGTGTTATCTGACTATGCTAAAGGTAAATGTGTCTTCCTTAGTGTCTTTTGACCTCATGTAATGAACATTTGCAAGCGACATATTATACTCAGCAATAACTGCGTGAAAAAAAATATTAAAAATAATGTATTACTTATATATTATTCATAGCACCAGAACGTTTTTTTACAGCTGATAGGCTACCACTAGAAAAGTCCGTTACCACTATCCCACCTGTTGGTAGGTGATGATTTCGTCGAGGACGGTGTACATACTGTTGTAGAGATGAATTCTTATTGTCTATGATTATAGTCTATGTTTTTAAAAGCAAGTTATTTTCAAACTTGGAGCGATTAGTGTTTTGACAAATGTCTTGAAGAAAATTTTCATTGTACTAGTTTTTGAGAATTGTTTGGAGCAACTTATAAGTTTGTAGTCGATGTAATTTTTTATAAAGATGTAGAGTGTTCAAAGGTATTAAGAAATTAAAAATGTGTGAATGAATTAAAGCCGTTTATATACTGGATCCCAATAATTAAACACCTTGAGGGCGGATTTGAGTAAAAGGAAAAAATTAAAAATAAAAAATTAAAAATACTAGGCCTCGAATCACTAGCTCTCAAGTTCTGCTGCTGGAACACACAGTAAGGTGCTTGGAGACAGATTTCCACTTGATATTGGTAGCTAGTTAAGGGAGTATATGCAATATGCCCCTACACCATGCAGGGAAACTTAACTTTTCTAACTAAACATTTCTGTCGTATGTTTTATATACTTTTTTTCGGCTTAGTCTGTTAATACTTACAGTTGCTTGGGATCCACGTCCATGTGCCTATAAGAATAATAAATGCACTGAGTAATAATCATTAGCTGCAGTATTCATATTTTTTCATCCTCCAACACGAAAAGTGTTGGTGAAAATATATTCGCAGCAAAATCGAATTTTACTGCGAGCGTGAGGAAAAGTGAATCGTTTTCAAACATATACCTTTGACCTCTTTACCTAGATAAATCTTATACGGAAAAAATAAAACAACACGCGTAGCGTACATAGTGTTGTATATTAATTGTAAAAAATATACGCTAGTAATTATATCTTGTAATGAACATAAGTTTGTATTACCTTTGACATGCATACGTTCATGACACCATCACACTACAAAGATAACATATCAGATAGTTGCATATTAGTAGAAATACAAATGTAAAATTTCTTGAATGGAATGGATATAGAAGGAAAACTAGCTACCAGCCTCAATTTGTTTACACAAACAGGGTAAAACTCTTTCTGATGACATTTATCAGTATATGCATGCAGCCTTCACGCAGGTGATTTAAAAAAAAATTAAACTAGCATAGTAAGTGCCTGGTGAGTTGCAATCTAATCAATTTGATTATATAAATGTAAAAAGACTTAATAAGGTTCTTTGAAAAAAACCTATGACAATGATGATTGTAAAAGTAAAATAACAAATATTTTTAACCACAATAGTTTAAGCATTAACATTATTTATTATTATTTGGCTTAAGATAATAGGAGCAAAACTACCTTAAACTTGCGAATAGCACGGTCATGTAAGATTACCAAAACCTGCCTACGTACTACAAGCGCGAAACAACCGTAACTTTTTGTATTTCCCTCCGCAGACATGATATTATCGATTATGGTTTGTAATACTTTATATGTAGTTAATATTCGTTTACATAATATTTTTAGTTAAAGGCCAAAATGTACCTACAAAAACTAGGCTACCCAAGGTAAAAAACTAGGTTTGCGATAAACTGATGATGAAATTTGCAGCAATATTTTTGTACTACTATTTTTATATACCTATACCATATGAAAAATATATACCACGACGTCTTAACACTATTTTTTAATTTATTTGTTTCTTAGATTCGTGTGATTGAGTTAATACATAAAATACCTAGATGATAAATAATATATATAATAAATAACAAACAACGATAAAAAAATGGACAAGAAAATATAAACTTTGCATACAAGAAGAAGCAAAATGCCTTTAAAATGTGCTTAATACTATATGGTAAGCAATATTTCACATATGTATTTACAGGTTTAATAAGTACTTATCCACAGCATATAAATCAAATAAATCATACTTACAAAAGCATTACAAAAGGCACCAAAACACTGCAACAAATTTAATTTCATCCAAAAAAATGTACCTATATCAGTTGTATTTTTTTAAATATTTTTCTCTTCTAACACGAGGCTACATAGTTATAGGTATTTATATTATAACCGTGGTACAATAAATTGAAAATGAATGTCTCTCTGTCGTCTGTCTGTCATGGTAACGAGTGTGGAGGATTGAGTTACAAATCTGTAAAGTGCACACATCAAAATTGCCTAATAGGGATCAAGTACGTTTTCGAGTAAATCAAGTAAGTTTTGAACAGATCTCATTTGGATCAGGGGCGACCTCAATGCTCAGATTTATACGGGGAGTATTGTTTCAGAAGTGATCATCCCTTTGCGAGGCCGTTTGGGTAGTTACGTCAAATGCACGATATTGCACATTCACACACGGTTAGAGTGGTAACTCGCATTCTTGCCGATGCTCGCTCTGCCGTGGCCTGCTCAATCGCCAGACCTCAACCTAATTGAACATGCATGGGGATATGCTTCAAGAGCTCTGCCAAGTATAAATGCCGCGCATACCCCACAACAGCTTTTTGACTAATAACAAAGAACGTGGGGGGCCATTCCTTAAAGTGATTTTGATGAACTGATTTTAAGTTGTGCTGTTATGTGATTAGTGTAAATAGTAGAAACACAGATTATTAATTACCTAATATAACTTTACAATAAACTTAGCAAAAATCCTATTTTTTTTTCGTTTTGCTGCCAAATAAGTCAGTTGGAGTTCAACATATACATGATCCCTGGGCACTTTTGAAGTGTGTCGTTAGGAATCTGGAACTTTTGTATGTTACGTACCCACCATATATGTATGGGATCTATCTATATATATCGTCTTTCCAGGTGCGTACGATCCTGGTGTTTTCTAAAAAAGTGTAAATAGGTTTCTTCTGGGCAAGCGTGATTCATCTTCGACTTCATCGTCACTTACCATCAGGTGAGATGGAGTTAAACGCAAACCCATCCAATGTAAAAAAAAACTATGTTCAACTTACAGCGACTTATCTCAGGTAACTTTATATAATTACTAGCTTTCCGGGCGCGGCTCCGCCCGCGCGTATGTCGGTTATCGCGCAAAAACATTAACCTATTTTTGTGCAGTTGGATAAAAACTATCCTATGTTTTTTCCCAGGTCTCAAACTATTTCCATACCAAATTTCATTCAAATCGGGTATTTCATTCAATTCCAGTAGTTTTGGCGTGAAAGCGTAACCGACAGACAGACAGAGTTACTTTCGCATTTATAATATTAGTACTGATAATGATAATTATTGACACTCATTTGAACCCACGTAGATTAAATTCGATTGAAACTTGGAAGATATATTTATACCCTTCTCAAAATATAAAAAACACACTGAGATATATCTGACTAGGCCTATTATCATATAGTATAATATAATATATATATATATATTATTCTATGCCTTAGCGTGATACATGATGAAGGAAATCTGATCTTAACTTATTAGGAGCCGACTATAGGACCCGCGTTATATTTACCGGAAAGATTCCGACCAGTTCCGGACTGTTTTTCCCGGTTTACCGGTTCATAATAAGATAATATGGATAAAACGCGCGATAGTTTTCAAAGTGAAGAAATCTGATCTAGCTGAACTTACACTTCATTTGTGGTTTACTGAAATCTTAAATAAAATTACAGCCATAAAATATAGCAAAATGTTACGTCTGACCGTCCTGTAATCGTGACCCCTAAAGGGGATAGAACCTTTGTGGCGTGTCGACAACGGCCCCCGCCCGGGTGCAGGACCAGTTTGTACCAGCTCAGTGAGCGGACAAAGTGGTCGTAGCTTTCAATCTATTCGTATCTTTTTTCATGTTAGGGCCAGTTTCAGAATGTTCGAGTAAGTTCCGGTAAGTAAGTTTTTACTACCCAGAACATATTTTAAATAATACACTATCTTTGCGTTTCACAGTCATTGATTTAGCCTATCTATCGGTCAACGCTTGAAACGCGCTGCATGTCAACTGTCATTTTTATCATTCAGTTATTTTATGTGTTGCATAGCAACCCGAAACTTTATTAGGATATTCTGAAACGGGCCCTAAGTATAATTTATTATTATTGTATTTATTTATGATTATTATTCATTGTATTACCTCGGATATGGCCAAATCTCCAACTGTCTGCGAATAAGTAAATGATATTCAATGTACTTACCTAACTTTCTAAAAATTACTGTTTTTTTTGGTAACTTACAAGATTATTTTGAAATAAAGTGAGTCGAATAAATCACCTGCCTGATGGTTAACGTCACGCCTATGCATTTCAGTTGCAGTGTTATCGTTCTAGTTCTGCATGGTACTGCATTGCCGTCGTCACTCTAAAGCGTTATAGTTCTCATGTCGTTCGCGCTGTAATTACACTCTCATTTGTGACCTTGTTTGCACAACACTGCTTCTAGGCAAAATATCTGATGCTGCGGTGGTACCCACTTAGACGGACGCATTGATCTCTGACGGAGATCGTCTTGGTCTTGGCAAATTGTGTATTCATTTATATACTGTGTATTGCAAATTACCAACAAGAATTGTGAGTACATACTATAATTTAACTCAAATCATTTAAATCATGATTTTACTCATGTCAGACTATCACTATATTGGGATCGTTTAGGAACAACAAGTTTTTCTCTCTCACTTTATCACACCTCACATTCATCTTAATTTTATATATTAGTTTAAAAAATACCAAACAAAAAACGAAACTGAAAACTGCTACATCAACTGACACTTTGACAGCTGTCACATCTAAAACCTTTCTTCAGAGTTAATCCAATAGCAAAAGTACCTAATACTCGTATTAATGCTTTTCATGGGATCTATTCTTTTACATTAATTTATTTATTATTTGTAATATCTATGAAGCAGTTTAATTGATTTCCATTCTAGTGCAGTTAGGAAACTTGAATTCCCCGTCCACCCATCAGAGGTAAAGTCCAGTGGGTGGACGGGGCATCGCCCTTACTGTCAATCTTATACTGCGATCCGCAAGACGCCTGCCAAGCGTGGTGATTATGGCAAACCTAAAAACGGGGAGGCTGTGTTCAGCAGTGGACCATACCTTGAGACTCGCTAAAGATCTATTGCTTTTGGTGTGTTAGATAGCTAGGTCAGCATTTGAAAAATGGCCCTATAACCATTTCATCCATAAATAGTTTATCCATTATCAAGAGCTGATAGATGAAGATTTATCTCATAATCAAGAGCGAAGTCCCTCTTCAAATGTCGCCAACGCATACTTGATAACTCCGAGGCTGCGAGTGTCCCAAGGTGATGGTAATCACTTACCATCAGGTTAGCCTCACGCTCAGTTGTCCTTTTCCCTATAAAAAAATAACTATGTCTCCCTTAGCAAAAATGGTCTGAGGCACAAAAAAATTGGAGCACACTGAAAGCGCAAGAGCAGATACTTTTTGTTGCATGGTGGTAGGGCATTATGCGAATGTTTACCTGGATAGCCCCCCTCAAGTAGAAAATCTGTCACCAATCTACCGGTGTTTTCTGCCTGCTGCTATTGAGAGCCAGTAATTTTAGATTAGCCTGAAAAAAGTCTTCGACCACATAATCAATAACCATATATTATATGCTGGCTATAAATAAAATAAAAAAAGTTCTTCATATTCCATGCTACTATCTCAGCTCTCAGGTCGGTGAATACGTATATTCACAGACCAATAACAATGATGCCAGAACACTGATATTGATTTTACATCAGGTTTCTAATCAACTTCGTTCCAAGCCTTCCTGAGGGTGATGGTTTCAAACAGCTATTAAATGCATAAAAATATAGAATAGAATTTCAACACCGAAAAATATGAATATTAATACTACACTAGTTGGAGTTGCTATCATAACGAAGATCTTTCACATTTTTTGAAGCTGGTTAATGAGTGACCGACATACCATAATATAATAATAGATACAACAAAAGCTTATAATATTTACGCAACTAAAAAAGAAAATCTTTTACGTTTGCTGTTGAGTTGAATCCAATAGCCTGAAAATAAAATATATTTTCATTTCTCATACTCGGAAACTAGTGTTTGATTTGAGTAGCGGGTTCCCACCCGCTACTCAAATCAAACACTAGTTTCCGCTGCTAGTGACGCTGCTTCCCACTTAAGGGCGAGAAAAACACACAGTAAATGCTTCCTTCTCTAGGGCCGGAATGTCTTGTAACCATGGCAACCATTTTTGTAAACAAAATAAGATGTCTATGTTTTTTCGTTGTAAAATTCTCTGCTGTTATAAAAAAAATAATGACAACTACGTTTGTTTTTATGTAAAGGCTAAAATAACTAGTTTATTAGAAAATTGATATGACTCTCTCAAAATATTGGTTCTTACCATAGCAGACGCCATAGGCCCCGAGCACTGAAATGAATTGTTTTTTGTTGTAGATAAACTCCATCGTATTAGTGTATGTGTTACTTCCAACCGCTAGCCCCCAATTTCAGGTGTTACTGGAAATTCTCAATAATATTTAATAGTATGTTATGTATACGTTTATATAAACTCGTATAAATGTCATAATTCCTGACAGGCAGTACACATATTAGTCTCCGGAGGCAATAGGCTCGATCCTCTTCATACACGGGACTTAAAAACATCTGATCGAAAAATTCTGTGTGTACCTTTGCCTAGCTCCGTGAGGATATACAGGCATAACGTAAGTGATTTTACCTAGTAAAATAACTAGTTGTATCTGTAGTGTGAGTGTATATATATTTTTTATATAATATGTAAGTACACCATAGTTCTGGGAAAACCACGTCACCAGAAACCATAGTTTAACGGATTATAGCCGGATTACCTAAGTGTTCTGGTGATCCGTAAACTATGTGTCCTTGAACTATGTATGACTATTGGAAGCGTTTTGGGTGAGATGGACGCGTGGAATTTTACTTTGTCTTATTTGGTTAGGTCTGGTCTCCAATATATTGATCAGAAAAATACCAGCAAAGATTATTTGTATAGTGCGTAGAAAACAAATTATCATCAGGGATTTCGTTACCTACAAAGATCCTGTTAATAACATTGTTTTATATTTCATTAATCAATTTGTATACTTACATCTGCAGTACAATCATTTCCTCTACACTGAAATGAATTAAAGACTTTTATTGATATATCAATACAATTAGAAAAAAATGATGGTTAATTAGTTACATACCTGCACCGTGCAGTTTTTCAACTGAAATATGATAAGATTAGGCATATCAGTTTTAACTTATGACGTAAGCAGTAATTACTTATTATATTGATTAAAATATTCGCTTTTTACCGCTCATAAGCACGTGTTTTTGATAAAATCAATTTACCGTGAAACATTTTCAGTGACTCCGAACACGAAATTCCATTCGTGGTGCAAAACTTAAGACAAACTCTTTGCTTGATGTTTCGTCCATTATGAAATTCGCAATACACACTAGATATGATATAAATAAAAAAAACAGCACTGCAGGCATCGATATAAAACGTATATTGAGGTCAATGACTGTAGGTCTAGGTAATCTAAATAACAGATGCAACTCAAAACCCGCGCCAAAATTGAAAACAGTTGTGCCAATCTAACAACAAAAATAAAAATGAATTTGGAACCATAAACAAATCATTCCCGAAACTTTTTTGAATGATTGTTATACTACACTCGTTAAATTATTAAAATGATATAAGTGACGAGTTTGATGTTAAAGTATCAATTTTTAGTGATGACCAGGAAAAAACCTATGACTCAGTTTTAGTCGCAACTGTAATTTCACGTAAGTATACTATTGCTGATAAGCTAGCCTTTCATTACTATCTCACTTGATGGTAAGTGAGGATGCTGTCAAAGATATTGTTCAGGCTAACCTTATATTACAGGCTCTGACGAAAAACAGCTGCCGAAGCACTCAGGTGCTTAACGATAGATTTTCTACTTGAAGGTGGTAGCTATCTAGGCGACCATTCGGTAAAAGCCCTACCAGCATGCTGTAACGACTGCTATCCTAAGACAACAGCCGGAACTGCTTAACGTGCCCTTCGAAGCACGGAATCGTTCACTGCTCCGTAAGCGGTCACCCAACGACGTCATGACGGAGCAGTCGTGTCGGTTCGGACAGATCGGTTAAGAACGACTAAGCAATCTCTGCTGCGAGCGCTTCAACTCTGGATTTGTTCAAGATACGTGCATTAAGGCTCATCAGAGATGAGACGATGGTAGCAGTCAGGTTTTCTAAACTGCAGGTCATACCAGGCAGGCTCAACATTTTAAGGTAATAACTTGCACAATTTAATATCACCTTCTCCATTAGACAATCTTCAAGCCGATCCGGTCAGAGTTGAAATTGCGTCAACATACACTACTTCTTCATAGAACTGTAAAAGAGCCTTGCCACTATTTGATTCCGAGGAGTAGATACGGGGCTGTTCAAGTGTTAAGCTAATAGGTATAGGTACCTATCAAGCCTGTATTCTAGATTTTGGATCAATTAATATTCTTTTTATTAGATTTTGGTGGAACTAGCGTAAAGCCCACCTGATGTTAAGCGATCACCTCTGGCTATAATAGATGTATTTCATCACAAGTGACGAACTGTCCTGCGTCCGTCACCCTGAGACATACAGTTGTGAAGTATGTGCCTGTACTTTCAAGGACTGCTGCCGGAAGACACTGTTAGGTGCTTGGCGACAAATTTTCTACTTGAGGGTGGTAGCTAGTCAGGCGAACATTCGCAAAATGCTCTTCCACTACGCGGTTAATGCAGGGGCGCGTTCCTGAAAGGCCGGGACAAATATTGATCGAGCTGGATTTGCTCCAGGTGAACGACCTTTAGAGCTCCTTTGATAGCGATGTTTTAGGTAATAAAATATTTTTCTACATTAAATAAAATATTATAACGTAATTAAGCAATGTAAACACAGTATTCACTAATCTTTGGCTTAGTTTGTACAACATTTATTATTTATTGTAGTATCTGTCACATTTGACAGCTAGCCAAGATTTGGCCGATTCAAAGGTAGTAAACTTTTGACTAGACAGAGCAAAATTAACTCTGACAGGTCGCCCGGAATGGATATCTTATCTGGATCAAATTAAGCTCGATTGCAGAGCTGGAACGGCGTATATCCGCGTTAAGACCAAAATTTGTCTTGGTCGAAGGCTTGCAGGAACGCACCCCGCAGGTCCGAGGTGGGGTCGATCCTTGGACCTGTTGCACGGTAGTCTATAGCTATTACCGCTCGCCCGCTCGGCTATCATTGTCTCTTACTATCAGAAGAAATCAGACCCTGTATTATAAAATGTCTATAAGTCTATCAAAAAATATAGACAAAGATGTTGTGATTACTTACACCGTCAGACTGTAATGATTTTGAAATAAATTAGCACTGTGATGAAGAGATGGTATATACCTAGGCTAGATATGACGCAGAAGGATAATATCTATTACATGTGAATAATCAACTTAGTCCACTCCACAGCTCGTATTTTGTAGGCAGCTATTATAGGCCAGCCTTAATCACTATCGCAAGTGTAATTGATGATGTGAGGGACCTTGTGAAAGCACTAAACTTAGGATGGAGCTTGCAGATAGAGTCGAAAATATACCGTTAGGTTGTTTAGTAGTACCTAGTGAGGCATAATCTAATCTCTATATAGATATAATAGTTAAATTTTAATGATTATTTCACATTCTGCGCACACTACACACTCGCCCAATGTCCAGTGGATCTGTGGCGGTCAGCATAAAGCTGACTTCCCGTGGTGCGTCATTTCACAAACCACTATCACAGATTCGCTAATAGTGTCTATGAAGGAGTAATTCGTTTCAGTAGCATTTTTTGTTCTGTGGTGGATATCCGTTCAATCACATAATCACATATAGGCATAAACGGTATTATATCCATAAAATAGTGTAAATAACAGGAATAAGCCAATAATTTACATATGTACTATAATCTTCTCCCATCTTTTGGTCATGGAATCATGGTGCATCACGACTTTTACGTCAACGGAAAAATGGACACACAAACATTCGTTCTAATATGAAGTTGTATCCAATGTTGTGTTAGCACACTGGCCACTTAGAATAAAAATTGAATTGAATTGCACACATTTCAGAGAAAAACTTTGTTATGACATTCTAAATTAAAGAAAACATGACTTAATAAATATGATATTCAACTCTCAATCGTTTTTTATAAGATGGATACAGCAAAATTCAGAGTAATATTCTAATACGAGTGTAAACTACTTGGGACTTAAAGCAGCAGAAACAGCGAGGATTCGGCTAATGAACGTACGTTGATATAAGTTAAACCGCTTACGTATGGTAGAGACATAAACCTGAAGAATGAACCACCATGAGGAAGAAAGGAACTGAATTGCAAAGTGATGACGGAAGCTGTCACTTTTTCTATATTGAGTAAATTTTCCCACGGAATTAATTTGTGTCTCAGGAGGCAGTACAAAATGCCCATTACACAGTTTGTGGAGTACAGGTCCACAAAGTTTCAATGAATAGGTTTAAATTATGAAATGTATGGACAACGAGGGCAGATTAAATATAGTACGTTGATTAAATAAGTAGCTTTAAACTTAAAAAATGTTTCATTATATCAAAGCCAAATTTATACAAAAACATTTAAATCACTTAAATAATATGTGCCATGGCCAGTATTAGAACCTGGGAGTCACGCTAGTGCAATGCAAATACTACGTTCCTGCTATAAAAAAATCACTCACCTGACCACCAACACCCCTTCCCGTAAAGATGAATATATCATAAGCCTGTAAATATATATACAAGGATTGTATTTGACGAAGATATCTTGAATATGCCGGCTCGGCATAAGCACAAACGAAGGCTATGCTATTTACCGGCGGCCACACCATTAATTAATTTTCATAAATTCTGTGCGTGACATAATCTAATCTAGCATGTCTAATTCACACGGTTAGGGAAAAAAGAAAGCTGCAATATATTTGCATGGTGGTAAGTCATTTGAGCACGCTGCTGTGCTAGCAGCTCTCATTGAGAGCCAGCAAGTCTAGGTTTTGCCTGTTATATGTGGTGATGTGGTATTTGTGGTATTGTGGCAGAATTTTTCTAGCCTCTCTAAGCGCCGAAATTCTATTTTTTTTATTTATTTATTGCTGATAGGTAAGCCTTTGACCACAATCAATGTTAAGTGATGATGTTGTCGAAGGTGTTAACAGGTTTAACCTAGAAAAACTGGCTCTCAAGGACAGCTGCCGGACCGGAACACACCGTTAGGTGCTTGGCGACTATTGGTGGGTTTTCCCTCTTAGACCGCTCATCTTCCTCGCACATCTCTGGTGTATACGCAGTCTTATAAAAAATTATACGAGGGATCTATCCAGACGTATTTGGTCAGGCAGAATTCTGTCACTACAACATATTTCGCATTTCCGAAGAAATCTAAAATAGTTTGATGATTTTGGGTAATTTTTAATCGTTTCATTGCAAGGTCAGTATTAGTGACCATGTGTTCGAAGATGTTAATAGGCAAAACCTAGACTTACTGAATCTCAATGAGAGCTGCTGGAACTAAACGTTACGTACTTGATGCCAGATTTTTTACTTGAAGATGGTTACTAGACAAGGTAGCCAGGCAGCATGCTCAAATGCCTTACCAAATATGCAAATATATTGCAGATTTCCTATTACTAACCGTGTGAATAAGTCATGCGCGCACGCACACAATTTATAAAAATAAATAAATCCTGCACAATGGCACTAACAGTGAACAGATTTTTCTGACTTAATTCAGTATGTAAGAAGTCTACTGGGTTTGGTATTCTAAGGATAATTAATGATACAAACAACAATCTCATTAATCTCAAGTTATTGGCAGCTTATTATAACTAAATTGAAAATCTCTGAATAATCTCTATTGTAGCAGAAAATCAAACGTGCGAAAATAATTACTTTTTAATTATGACGGTATCTTTACCGTCAAAACTAGTGATTCTTTATTGAGGCTATTATGCAATATTATAAATTGTCTGTCTAATTTACAGCAATACACTACTCACGTGAGCAGTGACATACTGCTTATTCAACGCACTATTTTCCTTTAGTCATCTTTGACGATATCTAGGAAATGTAACTGTCCTTATGAAATTAAAGGAATAAATACCAAAAAAAATGGAATAAAATAATACCAAAATTAAATAGACTGTTTAATACTTTGAGAGATTAAGTTTCGGGATAGAATAGGTACGTAGTAAATGTATTTAAATAATACTTGCCATTGTACAGTATTTAATAAAAGAAAATGTAACTCGCAAAGGTAACAACATTAGAGCACTGTGTACGTTACAAAAACAATCAATTGTAATTTGCTGCGCTGTTTGATTAAATTAAAACAGAACGGAGAGGTATCATTCAATTATTGATCTAATGAAAGGATTTGCTACAGCTGAAATGAGTTGATTAAGTACTTACTATAATCATTAGCACAGAGTAACAATATTTTTTTGGGTCAATTTATTAATATTATAACCACATTGGTACTTACGTCATTTCTCTGCGGTATAGAAGTCGTGAGAGAACATTGCGCGTCTCCCCTTTTGGTTTCCCCACAGAAACCTTCCACCATTTAGTGCATTTTGTACCAATGCAATTACTACATGACCGTAGTACTGCGAATAGTAACTCGGGTATGTTTTTCCCTATCGTACTACCAATCAACTTGGTTACTACCAAGGTGATCGGTAGTACGGGGAATTGTGTCCATTTTAGTAGTTAGGAAATAAAATCTTTTGTATTTTTTTTATGTTTTTAAGAAAAGCAACATAAGTCCCTAATAATGTGTATAAGTTCCAACAGCTGTCAAAGTGATAGTTAATGCCATAGTTTTAAAAATACCTAGGTATTGCTTTCACATGTGGTCAAAGTGACAGTTGATATCGTTTTTTTGCTACTAGAAAGTTGCACTAGTTCGGTAACCGGACTGACATCTGCACTAGTGCTACGGGAGGGTTGGTACTGTTGATTTCCATTTGGGTGAAAATTTTCAATTCTAGTGAGTTAGTGTGCGTAAAAGCTTCGCCAGTTTTGAAGTTTCGAATTTCTGAGTTCGATCCCCGCGTTGGACAATTTAATTTGGTATTTCTGACTACCTAATGATTTTTTAGCAACAGTCCATGGTACGGAACTGTGCTCGATATACGGCAATAGGCTCGCCTCCTATTATATGGGACTGAAACATGCCAAGCAAAACGTCTGTTGGACTCTTAAACTCCTCTGCCTACCCCTACTGGGAATTAAGTCGTGATGATATGTTCTTTTTTCATGCTTATTAAAGGAAAGTAGGTATTAAAAAAACCAACTTGTAATGTATATTTATAGATTCTATTTTTAATACATCTCTGACTTATATCTATGTGAATTAACATTTTATATTGTTGACAACAAATCTAACAATAATTTTATATTCCTACATGCGTTATTAAATAAAGAATCTATATAATCTATGTGTGTTGAAAATTGTATGTGATTGGTCAATTTAAAAGAATAGGAAGGTAAGTACTAATAATTGTACTGATTCAGTATTACAACATTATTAATATGTTTAAAAGACAGTTATGTACAGTGCAGGTATATTTAGATAGGTAGTAATTATTATATTCGGTCACTTCAATCATTTTATTTACAGCTTTCCAACCAAGTCGAACGTCTTATGTACAGAGATTTCCGTAGTGAATCAAGTACCCTCTTTACCTAGTAACTAATTGATCCCGCTTACTTTACACAGCTCTTTTCCACCTGTCTACACCATTATGGGTATAAAAGTTTATGAAAATGCACTACGTGTAGAGACCACGAAATAGTAGAGTTCCGCGAAACAACGATCACATGTCCTATAAGACTATTCTAACTATTAGGAAGAATAGGCTACATTACACATTAAGCAAATAATCTACGTCCACTTGTTTCTAATTACGGAACCCATTCGTCGTCCCCACATAAGATGGTATCATACTATAGTGCCTTGGAGATGCTGCGTGTCGGGTGCCGGAGACACAGGTGGCAGCGCTGGCCCCATTGAAGCTGTAGGCAGCGCTGCGGCCACGTCCTGGTAACCTGTGAGCGGCATTGGGCTGCCCGGAAATCGGTCCATCGGGGCCTCTTCCGGTGGGGTAACCTCTAAGCCAATACTGCCGTTCAATGCGATTTTTATAGCGTTTGCATTTTGTTGCTGTTGCTGTTGCTGGTGTTGTAACAGCGAGTTGAAATGGGAAATACCGATTTCTTCCAGGCTGCTCTTCCTGCGCCTAGATGCAACGCCGCTTAACCCTTGACGCAAGGAATTTGACCTACGCAGCAGTATATCATCAACAACCCGCAGCGAGTTTGAGCGTCCTCTAAAGTCGGAAACGATGGTTGGGCTGTCAGGAAGCGATAATGAGTTTGCTTTGGTGGTACATAGTGGAGGCGCTCGGGGTTGTGGGTATGCTGTGTTGATAGTTGAGCCGCGCCGACTTGCCGCTTGCGTTTGGGCTTGAATCAAAGCTTGTGAACAGAAACTAATGTTCGATTTGCGTCTGCTGTTGTGTCTCTCAAACGTTTTTTGGGCGGAGAATGGCGAAGGTCGAACTAAGTATCTGGAACAAAAAATAGGACTTAATTATAATATTTTTATAGTCAAGAATTAGAAGATTTTACATCAGGTAATGTAAGTAGGTAGTAATAAGCGTCGTCGAAGAGTAAAGATTTAATAAATATAATGCATATTATATAGCTAACTTATATGTCTGGCCATACAACAAAACTGACGTCGCAATTCTGGAGAATAGCCAGACCAAGATCACTCTAAACTAGCAAATGCGCAAAGTACAACAAATAATATTGACAGTGACTCAAAGTGGATGAAATGTAAATACAGAAATTTTAGCATTTTAAAGCAATTGGATATCCTTGGTCTATTGTCTTCCTGTTCAGGGAAAAGGAATTTACAAATACATTATGAATGGATGATTACAAGAAAATCAACGAAGCTCTTTTGACTCACATAATATCTCCTTCTTGTAAGTTGAGGTCACAACTTGGGTTGATAATTACGTAGGATAGGCTGTTTCGTTTCTCGCTCACGTCATCGTAATCAACACCAGTAAGATTCAGAGATTCCATCCGGGAACGTACAAGGTTTGCTATTTCAGCTCTCTCTATTTGTTGTGCATGATTATCTCTGGCTTCGTCGGCTAAACTAGTAGAATACTGTAAAAAACAAAATAGTGATGTTTCGAAAGAAGTTGTTATAGGAATTATTTTGCCGAGGTCAAACAACAATAAAATTAATTTGAAAAGATCTCTATTTTTGTTTGAATAATTAAGGTTCTTGAAAATTTTAAATCTTATGCTATTTACTAAAAGGTATTAATTACAACATTTCATTGTTGATGCCTCTTGTCACTATAGTTTTCATCATGCATGGATCTTTTGTTTAGCGTCAAATATGAGCGAATGATGTGACCCACATCTGCTATTATTGTTTAAAAGATGTTTTTATCTTAGGCCCTTTTTGTATCATGATGTCCGTGCGAAAAACGACAATAGTGATAACACTTCTAAATTCTATTTAAAGCTACGTTATGGTCAAAAGGTAGGTAATCTACGTTTGTCTATCCTACGGCACTACGATGTTAGTACTAACTATACTCTAAAATGAATGTTTGTATTTAATTTGTAAGTGATTTGTGATTATTTAGTACTTACGGGGCAACTTTATGCCTATTACGGAGCAACTACAAATCATGATTTGGTGAATACAACGTAATTCATTAATTTGCCGCTTACGAGTAATTCTTATCTAAAACACGCAACAATGCGGCCTCCCATTCTGTATATCGTTTTTAAAACTGTCAATCCTGAAGTCTAACACTGTTAACCCCATCGATATAACTAATGGATCTTATAACTCTTCAACGGACTTAAAAAAAATAATGATTTTTGTTTGATTTTCGTAAACTTTGGAAACAAGCTTTAAATTGAGAAGCTATTTACATAGCTTGAGCAACCTCTCTTTTATCTTTTAATAAATACCTACGTATTGAATATAAACTCTTTGCAAAAAAAACGGGCACTTTCGATTTTTTTCTCTACTGCAATGAAGAAGAACAAGAAATAGGTTTTGTTAATTTGACATGTTTGGCTGTATGACATGTTTCGATGTATTGGCATGTTTTTGAAGCATCCTGGCATGATTATTTCCGTTCCAAATTTAAATTTTTTTTTTAAGAAAAATAATGATTGTTGTGGATTATTCTAAAATTGCTTTACTAATGGCGCGAATTGCTGAAACGGTTTTTAACTGATTACGATATTTTAAAACCTTTTGGATATTTTCTGCAAATTAAACAATTTAATCTTTCTTTTTACATTAAATACCACTTTTTGATATGAGTGATAAAGCGATAAGGGCCGGTAAAATTATAACCCTACTTGAAGAAGTTTGTTCGCAAACTTACGTGTCTCAGCGGCTAAATGTGAGTCGTTCAACTGTCCAGAGGACTTGGCAACGGTATCAAGAGACTGGTTCGGTCAAAAGAAGACCCGGTTCGGGAAGAAAACGATGCACAGAACCAAGAGATATCCGCTTTTTGGTGAGTCAGGCGTTGCGTAATCGTAAGGCGTCAACTGTGGACCTGAAGAAGAGCCTTGAAGAACTAAGAGGAGTAGAAGTTAGCTTGTGGAAGGTCAGGAGGAGGCTTTTGGCTGCCAATATCAAGAGTTACCGCCCAGCTCGGGGCCCTAAATTACTCCGTGAGCACCGTGTTGCTCGACTTCAGTTTGCTCGGAACTGTGCTTCATGGACTCTGGAGGATTTTTTAAAAATTTGAGGATTTAATGTAAAAAATTAAAAAAAAACTTGTCTTTATTGCCGACCACTTCTTATTGTTTGGGCGTGTACATCGACTTTAAAGAATCAATAGTTTTTTTTTCTTTTAATTGCTGGAATTCACATCACGCGCATTAATTTACACGATTATATGTATACAGACTACGTCAAAGAAATAAATTTCATTTAATTAACTAAAATCGACCTTAGAACGTAAATTTCCTTAGGTGCCCATTTTTTTTTGCAAAAGAGTGTATAAAATATGTAATATTTGTAGATAAATAAGCAGTACTGGCACCAAAAATCCACTTGCTCCACTTGTTGAATAAATAATTTCTGTTTTACTTTCACTTGTCGTTCGCATGACGTAATTCATAATATTGCAAAAAATATAAGCATAAATTGCATAAATAGATTACACAACTAACTATTTGTATTTTACTCGTAAGTAGTGGTCCAACCAATTAATTAAAATTCTAACGCAGGTGCCCCGTCGAAGACCAGTTAAAAGCTTGGCTATAATTTATATTTTTTATTGTACGAGTATTATATTGTTTTCATTACCAAATGTGATATTAATTGTGAGATTCTATAATAGAATCTCTCTGACTCCCCTCCTAAACTTGAAATCACCCTATTTTATAATTTTGTCTGCATAAATAACAGGCACCTATTCATATATTATAATCTAAGCACGCATAATTAAAGACTCATAGAGAAGATTTGACAGGGGGCTGTAACACGCTCAAAGTGACATCAAGGATTTTTAAGTGGCTTATGTAAATCAATATGTAGTTAGAAGGTATTTATGTTGACATGTAATAAGGTTTCAAGGGGCCCGCTGCCGGCCCCTGCCTCGGCTCCTGATGGCAGTTTGAGCGTGGATGAGGCAGGCCCTCCTTACCGCCGGCGTGCGGTCTCCGTAGCAGCCGCCCAAGCAGCCAGCGCCTCGTCGCCCGCGACTACCTCGCCCTCCGCCATTCTCGCCTTCCTCCTGCTGCAACTGTTCTGTCAGGCTTTTCCAATTTTTTACATAACCATAACGACAAAATACCGTCGAAATTACTCATAACAAACATAAACACACATAGGTATCCAAATTTTCTAACAATTTAAGCCACTTATTTTCTTTATCTACATACCGTTTTTGAAAGTAATCTTTTATAATTTTTTCCCCTATTCGTGTGTAAGTATATGTGCAACTGATGTGGCTACATAGCAAAGTTTACTTCGAGCATATATCATGGCTGACTACTGAAACAGCATGCAATAAGCGTAAGCAGATGCCAAGACTAGTGCACATTTTACTCTATATTGAGGGAACAGTTTTGATCTCATAGCTATTTTCTAAATGTTTTTCCAGGACTAATTTGGATTACTATTACTATTGAATTGGTACAGATTAGTACAAAGGAAGTAATTGTCATGCGGCGATGATTTCGACTACAGGTTCAACTAATTCACTCACATTATAATCTATTCACGGGTATGTACACCGGGTTATAGATATAGGATATCAGGTCAGTATTCACGTTCTTTACTCGCCAACTTTGTAGGTATTTAGCTTCTCTATTTGGTATCATGCAAAACACACTACAATAACAACACATAGGCGGGATTGCGATCATCGGGTCATTTGATAACATATTTGAGGGTTACTTTGATCAATACATATTATTCACCCAGTCACTTATGTGACTCTCTTGTTATTAACATTATAATATAGACATAGTATAGACATAACTGTGTAGGTATACGCAAAAAGCAAAACCTGTCTTTCTTGGCTGCAGCGTTTAAATCAAAGCACGTGAGTCATGTTTCAAGAAGAATAGCCAAGATTCGCGTGGAACATTAACATACATATACATTATGCGAACGAGTTACAGACACTCCACAAGTGTAAGTAAGACTCAACATTGGAGTCATGATTTTTTGTGGCATTGGCGCGAAATAATGATATAAACCCGAAATACAGTCCCAAATACGTGGACTAAGATGTCATACGCTGGATTTTTTAATTATAAAAAAGTAATTACTTAAGGTGTTTCGAATAATGTTGCTATAGCGTTCAGGCGCAAATATGGCAATAAAGGACTGTATTTAAGGAGAGAAATAGATAGAGAGTAGGAGTTGACCGACTCACCGATGCACGCGATGTTCGCATTCTCGCGAGGCGTGACCAAAACCATTTTGTTGGCGTCCGCGGCGACATACTCACGTGGTGAGATGCATCTGCCATGCTAGTGTCCTGTGTGCGATATATCCCAATAGGAATTTCGCAACTAGTGGAGCACAACTTTTGGTACAGTCGACCATATGTGCGTATCCACATGTCCTCTTTAGTTATTTTCATCTGTCAAGTCCAAGGTTAATATTTTAAAGACTTAGCATTAATTCATGACTGTCATCAACAATAAAATTGGAATTCGCGTTAGGGAATTGTTAATGATATGAAAATGAATGATGATGAAGAGATATTATTGAATAAATTATATGCACAAATCGCGATTAGAAGTTATTATTTGCGCACCAGCGGACACAATCTGGCAGAATAACTTACAGAAGTGAGGAATCCTGAACCAGGAGCTTGGTCTACTCCCAGCAAGAGCCGTACAAAAGTAATGACGTAATCTTTGACGAACGCTTGATAAAGCAATGTATCGAGCATCGAAGCCGAAAATACTGAACCGGCCGCAAATGGGAGTCTGAACATGTAGGAAATATGCGAGCCACGCTCTTTTTCGCGCTGTAAAAACAATATGTTAGTTGATTACCTAGATAACGATTAATTTAAAATTGAGAGAAGCGTCTTCAACCATGGGAAAAGCGCTTACCTTTTCCATCTTTGATAAATGCAAAGCATATTTATCGTGAGCTCGGAACTGCATAAATCTCATGTTTGAAGACTGTGATAGTTCTGTTATCGATTTTATCGACGGGAAGAATCTACAATCAATAACACATGGGGTTTACAATATTTGCTAACTAATTAAAAATATTATTTTCGCGGTTGCAAATGACGAAAGCTTATTTGACATTCGCACTTTAGCATTGATATAAAAATATTTAAGGTTATTTAAAGGAATCGCTTGATAGTGAAGGCAAACAATTACTTGAACATAGTTTGAACTGCCACAATGGTATTGCAGTCAGCAAGGCTGTCTTCTTCTGCAGAATTTGACAATTCTTTGTTCACGACAACCACATTTTCGGCCAATGTAATTCCAGCCCGTAGTAAATCGTCCAAGCTGCAACAGAACAATTAGCTAAATATTTGGCATCTGGCGCTTGAGCTTCTCATTTCCATAAACATTTAACAACTTCCAAAAATACCGGTTTAGTAGGTAATACATATAAAATAAAACGTATAAACATACGTTGTATATATATATTATCATCTTAACCATACTTGAGTTATGTAAGGATTTGAACTTACCAGTCAATGGAGCCGAGCATCCAATAAACCAGCGGAAAGTACGACAAAGCATCTAGAAAAGCAATGTCTGGTCGCCTCTCCAGCAAGAGAATGATGGGGTTCAGTGAGGTCTTCGACCTAAAGTGGGCTCGCAATGGTATTACAAAATTATAGATTCCATTAGATGCGTAATCGGCAGCAAGGATAATAGTTTTATTTTGCCACTGATATTCTTTGGCATTTCTGTAGGCGCAGTGCTCGCAGACTTGAGCTAGCTGCAGGCAACACAGCGGCTTCTTCTCTTTTAGTAGGTAGCACAGAGTAGGGCTCACTCCGATAAACGGGGACACAGGCGGAAACCCCTTTACGATCCTGAAACATCTCGTTACTTTGAACTTTCGAAACTTTACGAGTTACTGATTTCAGCTACAGTTATGCGTCGTTCTTTTTGCAATATTCAGCTTTACCTTTTACATAAATGTAAATCTTGATATGTTTTAAAAATCTCTATCAGCTTTAAAAGTCTAGATTTCACGTAGTAACGAAATGATTTATTGTTTTTGGTTATAAAGGCTAAAATGAATGAGGGTAATTTAGAGGTAGACTGATGAACTGTGGCTAGTTATAGTTCAAATACAATAATAAAACAAAATAATATACAATACAATAGTTTTTAACATTATATTGCTCCGTGAAATTGTTCCTAGACTTTGAAAGATGATGATCATGCTTTCTGGTTTAGTTTATCGATTTAGAAAAATGACGTATAAATGAATCAAAAATCAGTACTCTATAGTAATAAATAAACTTATTCATCTTAAAAATATAAAAGACTTCTCAGTTTTAAAATAATGCTAAAGCAAAGCTTATTTAAAATAATTAGAAATTTCATAAAAAAATTACATTAAAGATATATGCATATAAAATATTGTCGAAAAAGTATGACAAATACTTACAATTCTTGGAAAAATACAGGAAATATTAAAAGTACGATATATTATCAATTTAACCTATTGTGCTTGTTAAAGCTAACATTCAACTAGACAAAAAATACATTCTATATAACATTTATGGTGCTCAAGTTATCTCAGCCTCCTGAGTTTTTAGAATAAAAAAGTACCTAAATAAATAGAGTTCTCTATTTCTAGGTTTTCAGGAACACACAACGAAAAGCTAGGTTCAGATATACATTACCTACAGTGTATAAACCTTATTTGGGAATAAATCATTGCATTCATCAAACATATTTAAGTTGATAATGCTGATCATAGTAATATGATAATAATGCTAACATACCACCGATCAAACCAAGCAAACCAGTAAGGTTATATCTTTGACTTGGCAAAATCAAAGAGTGGCATTATTTTAGAGGTCTTGCTTGCAACCCAAACAACCTGTTGAATTAGTTCTGAATACAATTTATACTACGAACACTGATTTATATCAGTATTCGTAGTGCGATGATATACATATATTCGTAGGCTTCACGGATCCTACCATATAATATGCCTATATTGGAATTAGAATTATTTTTAAGCAGTCTCTAGGCGTTTCAAGACGAACTAATTATTTTGCCCTTTGACGACAAAATGCTTTGTGCCTTTAAAAAATATTGTTATTCAGGAAAATGCAACTCAGGGACATTTAAAACTAGGGGCATTACGTATGGATCCATTTAAACAGCCAAAACCAGCGTCTCTTTACAGTATAAATACAACATTTGGTAAAACCATTCTAATTGTTATAAGAATATTATACCAAATATGTTGTAATTCGATTGAAGTATTTGTATCATAATGAGTATTTTGGTTTGTATGGCAAGAGTGAGGCTCACCTTGTAAAGTCATTTCGCCAGGCGCTGTGCGGGGCCTCACTGCCAGCCAGGGACGAGAAGCTGCTGGTGGTGACGTCATCGCTGGAGCAGGGGACGGGCCGTGCAGTTGGGATTTACGCTCAGGGGTTTTACAAATACACAATGCACACAATTGCACAAGAAAATGAACCAAACACATATGTTTTTTCTTTAGTAATAAAATTTGTGATTCATAATAAACGCTACACGGCTAAAGAGTGCGGAGTTGGATGTGTACTTCCAAAGAAAAAAGCATGATTATTATTATAAATGTGAATAAATTATGCGTTGTTATTTTTTGTACAACATTTTTTCTATGACGGCAACATCAGTTCAGTAGGTACTATTCGAAGTTACATGGTTTAATATTTACAACAAAAGTTAATATTTAAGCTTTATATAGGTTAGAGTTAAAAAAAAAAGATTTGGTTTATAAGATATATTACGTTAAACAGATCAAGTTAATAAAAAATCAGGACGAAATGAGTTAATCCCTACTCGTGACAGTACCTATGACTATTAATATAGTTTCGTAACAAAAAAATAATCGAATTATAAGTTGTCTGTCTATAAATATTAATAGGATTTCTAAACGTTTGAAATTTGTATTTATCATTTGAAACTAAAGATGACCCTTAATAAACTTCTGCAACCATAAATCATGTTTAGTACATTCTAATTGGGTAGGTATACTTTTTATAAGTGGAAGGGCAGAACGAAGAGTCAATCATGTAATTGTAAGAGACAGTGAATAAAAGCATTCATAAGATGTTAATAACTAGAAAATTAATAAATAGTAGAGAGTCTTATTACAAGGACTGAACGAGACCCAATCTTTTTTGGCGACCTCGCTACGCTTGTGCAAAACCTCGCCAAATCATCTCGTACCGAAATCGGTCTTTAACCCGGGCAAACTCTCTGCTATCACTTCGAATATGAAAAAAGTAAATATAAACCTTAGTGATTAGTTAATAAAACAAAATTCCATAAATTAAATACTTAATAATTCAGTGAAAAGTAAATTATAAGTTTAAAGTCATGTTACAAATTTGTTGATATTTTTTATTACAATTTAACACCTTCTTAATTTAGTGGCTGCATATAAAAAGTTTGGGCATGGCTTAGATGGTTTTCAATATTATTGACAGCAGGGAAAATCGTTTCCCAGAGATGAATACCACTGTTTTCTCTGATCAGGAGATCAAATACAACCGTACTTTCCAAGTGCTTATGAGAAATGAAAATGATAATTACACTTATTCGTAAAAGCGTTATTAACTGTATCGAAATGTGGTCTTTTTGCACAAATACTTTTTTCTTTACAGTTTAGTTATAATTAACTGCCAGCAATCACAGAAGATAGTGCTTTATTCACTTTATTTACAAAAACTAACCCTACTAGAGTAAGCTCGACAGCAGGATATTGGAAAGAATACTTTACAAGAAAATAAATAGTGAAATAGATATAGTCTACGGATATATTTATTTGTTAAACTTGTACAGAACATAGTTTCTTTTGTATATTGACTCCATAGAAATAAAATAAATAAAAAGAATTTAATGAAAAGTGTGAATTGATGTAACTAATTAGAATATTATGAAATACTGTTAATCAGCGTAAACTGACCTTTTTAACGGATCGGTCGGTACCTACCGTGACGAGTAGGAATTAACTTGCAGATTAATAATATTTTTGTTAAAGCGATCAATCTATCAACCGTGGCTGATTTGAATTATGTTATTTATCATGCCTACTCAATGTGAAAGCACCGTGTTAGTAAAATAAAATAGAAGCTGTACACTTACTGAAATAATGGTGTACTTAGTGCAGTATCTATTCATGCAGCTTGCGTGATCCAGATCGTCTATCTAAAGAGTAATAAACGGATAGGCGAATAATAAAAATTCAAAAATAAATCAGAAAAATGGCTTAATTGACATTAATATCTACTTAATACTGGAATATAATAATATAAAATAAAAAACTGGAACGAATAACAATCCACATAAGATGTGCATTGGCGTAAATTGTTTTGAATCTAAAATAGTAAAATATATAAGTAAGGAAAGAGCTAGAAAAACTAGGTAATAACATGTTTAACGCGACAATTGTTCATAAAATTAAAAAAATATCTTTATGAAGAATGTTTTATCATGTTAAAATAAGAACTAAATATATTTATGTTATGCGTAAACATACTATAACCCACAAATTTCCAACAGTAGGAATACAAAAATGAAATAAAAGTGATCTAAATGCGTGCAATTTGAGAAGAAATGTAAATGGAGCGTACGCGGAGATGTTGGTTACTTACGCGATTTTTTCAGACGGAGATCTCCAGGGCACATCGTCCTCAAGTTCGTCCTCACTCTCATCCACCTCAGGCTCTTCGTCTTGGTTATCTGATGCAATGTTAAGGCTGCTAGTTACCATATCGGGAACAGGCAGAATTGACGGTCGACGGCTCCCTTTAATAACCAAATGTTATAGTAATAGGAGTGCCAATTTAAAACAAAAAGTGAATAAAACATACAAAAACCGAAAAGACACATACCTACGTCAATGAAGATACCTGCACTATTCGAAGATATTTTGAAATAATTTAGAAAACTTTTACTTGTACAGATTTTTACTGAAATACTGACCGAGATATTAAGCATTTCAGTAAAACTTTGCGCAAACAAACCATACATTAAATTGAAGTACAATAATTACCTCTACGGTGAGGCATGGTGTCAGGGCTGAGAAAATTCCCATTGTCTGTCTTTGGCAATAACAAGTGACTATCTGTAGCACTATCAGTTCCTGGTGAGTCCTTTAGATAAGTTCTAGAGTCTGTCGAAGTGCCTTCTCCCATTTTCGCTGTACAAATTGACAAATTGGATTAGTATAGTCTTATAATCTATCATTTAATCATCAGTTTTAAGAGAAGTCATCCTTGGTTTGTCTCAACAATTAATTATACTATTTATATGAATGCTCAGATAAGCATTATGTTATGTTTGGAAGTCGGATTAAAGAGCTGAATCTGAATTGCTAACAGGTAAGTTAAAAGGTATTAAAACAAGAAATAGAAACATTATTTAAATAACTTCAACATAGTATTGACATCAGCCAATACTATAACTACCATCTATGGTTTCAATAAGGCGCCGATACAAAAGTTTTTATAACATTTTAGATTTTTTGTGACTTTCCAAATTCAGTTATTCATAAAAAAAACAATGAAAATCCTACCTCGTTACTATTTTTTTTATGCCTAATAGGTTAGCCTTTGATGACTATCTCACCTGTTGGTAAGTAATGATGTGGTCGAAGATGTTTATCAGGTTAACCTAGAATTACTGGTTCTCAAGGATAGCTGCCGAAACACTCCGTCAGGTGCTTGGTGACAGATTTTCTACTTGAGGGTGGTAGCTAGCCAGGTGGGCAAAATGCCTTACCACCATGCTTTAACGTGTCCACCGTGCCGTCCGAAGAAGTGCTCAAAAGTAATGTCAATAGCGGTCACCCATCCAACTCATGACCGAGGCGCTTTGGTTCAGAACAGCTAAGCAATATTCGCTACGAACGCTTCAAATAATCGTGTTGTCCAATGATTTTACTCTAAAACCCCTTTGCATATATGATTTTTATAATGGGTGGTTTAATTTTTTACTCATAAGCTTTTAATACATAGTAGAATTGCCTTGTAAGATAAAATTATACTAATATCTAAAACGTTGTTGGATTTTATAGACGTTTATGAATCAGATGCGTTCAGAAATCCGGCCTCATGTAATGGTTTTGTGAAATATACTTGCAAACAAACGCAATCTACTTTTTCAACCATAATAATTAACAGCCAATATAGTTCTACTTTAGCAAAAACTTGTGTACACCTACGTTAAAATTTAGTTTGACAAACAACACTAATTGATTGTGTAGTGCATCACGCAGTGTTCCACCTCGATTTAAGTAAACGTTTAATAATACTATAAATATTTGTCTTAATATTATAACTCAGAAAGTGTTTGAATTCACTCGAGAAGACGTATTTTGTATGGCAATAGAAATCAACATTGATAATAGTAAACTAGATTTGAAAATAAATAAATCATTCATAATCAGCTGTTGTCGACATTCGAAATGGAACACGACGCTATGTTCTTTATTTTGTAATAAAAAATTTGTAAATTCACGTGTAAAAATAGAATTTCAACATGCATGTAATTCAAACCAAAAGATACATTGTTTCAAACGTTAACTGTTCGTTGATTGTTGTAAATTTAAATGTACATTACTCCTTACTTTACTTTATGTAAACCACCTGAGTACATATATATAAAGTAATAGAATGCAAATGTAACTCATACTTATTGGGAAGTGTACTATTAGTTACCGATCTATTTCAAAATCAATAGAATAGGGCACTTTTACCCGAAATTTTTACATTGCATGGTCGTAGCATTACTTTTTTAGATTTTTGGTGGTTACTTGACGCCCTCATTTCATAAAAATATCTATAATTTCTTATTTTGAGAGTAATCCTCTAGGAAGAGGTAAATTTTATTCAGATATTCTTAATATCCGATGAATTACCAGACATAAACCGCTATACACATCTTAATTTGAAATTACTCGTATGTAATAATGTAATAGAAGGTACACGACTTATAAACCAAAAAAATAACATAGGTAAAGAACTAAATGCAGAAGATGCATAGCATCAAACAGTCAAAAGGCAAAAATTATTAAAAAAATACCTTAATGCCGCGATATGGTTACGCTTATAAGAAAATATTAATTCATATATATATAATTAAAATTATGTCTTAGGCAAAATAAAAGCACGAGATTTAGCAAGTAATATTTGCGGAGATAAACGTAAAGAACGCAAATATATATGTGTGTCAAATACTTATATTACACATGATATTTTGGCGATACCATAGGCAATACAAAGCGGTGCAGTCCTCTAACCTATACGTTCAAAAGTTTAAATTAGTTGGCTTAAATGTACGCTCCAAAAGCCTATATCATAAAAAATAATCAGCTGCATATACAGCTCCAGTAATTGTGTTTCAACCCGAGTTTCACTCGTTGGAGCTCCGCCCACGTCTTCAATTACTTGTTGCACAACTTAAAACCGAAGCCATCTAAAAATATTATTTGCTGATACTCTACCCTCTACCTTCATATCAGTTAACTTGTATTTATACACTGTTAACTTGAGTTTGAACAACCTATGTATATTTATTATATGCATTCGTCTTCCAAGGCACATATAAATACAAAGAGAAGAACAAATATTAGCCAGCCATCGTCGTCCATTCATTGTTTAAATCAAGAAACGATTAAAAATAACAGCAAATTATACAATTGTTCTGTTAATATAAATAATATGAGATGTAGTATAAGAAGATATAAACATAACAACATGCATGTATCACGGAAAGAAGTAATTTATAATAAAATATATAAATAGTATTTATAATATATATAACTGTATATCAACACAATAAAATGTTTCTGTAATGATCTATTTCAATTATAATGGGCAAATTTGCAGTCTTCTGTAAAACAGGCTTAACGTCGTATGAGATTATGTAATATGTAGGAACAAAATTCAAAGTGAGTGATTTTGCTCCATGTCTGAATTTCGTGTATAGGTACATACTGTTAAATCAATAGTAGTAAACCCAGTAATAAGACATCGAGCAATAAGCAAATTCAAACAAAAAGTAAACCGAACACATATTATTGATACAATAGTGAAATGAGTTCGGTGTAATTTTTGTGTAAATCCAACTGTGACACTCACAGCTAGCAACAGTTAAATTAGCGGATGATACGTTATTAGCTTGGAGAATGCGTGATGGCGATGCGTTTGGAGTGGAACTCGCGGGAGCTTGCAGAATCACTTGTGGGAGGTCGTAATGAACGACGTTACTACCGTCTGGTCGCCGCGCATCGGCCCCGCTACCCTCTTCGGCGTCTGCCGCCTTCCTCTCGCTCGAGAGAAAGCTACAAGCGGTTTGATCCTTAGGGATCGACGGTTTGGGCTCAGATTGCTTGTCCGATACTACGAATGCAGAGTTCTCTTCTTTCGTTATGCTCATGTAATAACAGGTGTCGCTAGTTTTCATTATATGTCTAGGACCAGGATTTAAGAGAATCGTCTCTTCGTAAAACTCTGGTAACTCCGATGGGCGTACTCCAACTAATGCCACACCGTACCTTAAAAATAAATATATTTGTGTCATTATGGTGTGGTTGGCATTTAAAAGAAAAACAGTTTATTACTTACTTTCTGTGCGAATGAAAACTAGCGTACGTGAAACTTTTCCCTTCGTATTCTCCGAAAAATCGGCTGTCACCCAATACGATATGATAAATTTCATTACCAGAACACTTCCCATACAACCGATGCCATTCCTCTGGTGATTGTTGTCCTTCTCTGTGAAGAATTCAAATAAATTTTATACATGAATTTAGATAAGGTCATACTATTTGAATTAAATTTTCAATAAATTGAGAAAATAGCTATATGTTTACTTACTGTCCACGGCTAGTATGGAGCAACAAGGTAACGAGCGTAGATGCGCCTGGGCAGGTGCAGTTGTTCGCTAGCAAGGCGTATTTAAATTCGTCCTCACAGACTACAAATTCGGCGAATTTAACATGCAATTTATTTTCCGGTCTAAAGATTTGCACGTATTGTGGCACCATGGGCGCAAAGTCTTTCACTGCCCAGGATCTGAAAATGATAGAATATTACTTTGGAAACATTGATATTTTCTATATTATTCATTAGTCACTAACGTAACGAACATTAGTAAGTATAATTCATTGACTTTACTCCGCAGGCCCTCCTCAGTTTGGTGAGAATATGTTGAGTTTTGTCTTGGCCACTCAACTTGTTTTGTTTAAAGCCTTGGGGTACTAAAGGTTCACGGAAAAACTATTGAATGTGTATACATAATCGGTGTTCATATATTAAACGTCTAGACGTAAAATAAAATATAATACATAAAATCAACCTCAAGTTGAGATGCACAAAAGTCTAATATCGACAAACTCCTGTAAGTAAAACAATGTTCTAATATAAGTGTTTTGGCCCTATCGAAACGAGACCTCGTTTTTAAAGGATGTGGAGCTTTATTTTAAACCAGTCTTCCGCTCTATTCCGTGAACGTATTGAGTTCTCTTAAAAAAACGACTAATAGACACACATACATTTATTTTATTTTTAAAATAAATTATTATATTTACAAGATGACGTACAAGTTCCCGCAACTCACTTTTACTACTAAATTGGGCAGAGGTTGGAACCTCTGCCCGATTTAGTAGTAAGTACTCAATAGTAGTTAACTAACTGACCAGGGAGGAACCGAACAGGAAATAAAGAGAAGGACCCAAATGGCCAAAGCTGCAATGAGCAAGCTGACACGTATCTGGCAGGCCAGGAAAGTCTCCAATGTTACTAAGATGAGACTAGTCCGGACGTTGGTATTCTCGATATTCCTTTATGGTTCAGAGTCGTGGACAATTCGAGCAAAAGAACGGAAAAAGATAGAAGCCTTTGAGATGTGGTGTTGGCGTAGGATGCTCCGCATACCATGGACTGCCATGAGAACCAATAAATCTATCCTCGAGCAACTACGCATAACTGACAGACTTTCTACAATCTGCTACAAAAGGATTTTGGGGTATTTTGGTCACGTTGCCCGTAGACAACCAGATAATCTCGAAAAGCTGGTTGTGGTCGGCAAAGTAAAAGGGAAAAGACCTCGCGGTCGATCACCTAGCCGTTGGTCGGACCAAGTGACTGCACTCACTGGGCTTTCTGTTACGACTGCCTTAAGAGAAGCCGAAAACCGAAGGGAATGGAGAAATATTGTTCATAGAGCCATGAAGGCCTTTCAGGGACACGACCTTCAGCAATGAAGTACACGACCAAGAAGAAGAACTCAATAGTAGTATAACCTGAAGGGTATACTACTATTGAGTCTGGTGAGTCCTGGAGTTATCACAATAACGGTGTAAAGCGTAAATAGGTTAGTTTGAGGATCGAGGGTTTCGGTCAGCAATATATTAGGTGTAACAGCTCGTTACCTTAGGATAGTGTGTTCGTCAGCCGCAGTCTTGTCTGCATAATTTCTGGCTGCTAATATGAAGCACGCTTCAGCCTCGCTCATGCGTGCTCTGATCAAGTCCGTGTCTTTGAGACAGGACCCCTGAATGTAGATAACGCGTTGTGCCCAGATCGGTACCTGAAATCATTCAATGAAAAGGCTTTTTGTGTCTATCTTACTTATTATTGCTTATTAAAACAATAGTGTTACGGCATTGGGTGTTAATTTTAATCTATTTTAGGGTTCCATACCTAAAGGGCAAAACGAAAACCGTACAGACTATCAAAAAACTTACATAACTCTCTTAAAGATGTCGCCACCATTCTATACATATTCAAAATAGGTATCTTAAAAAACACTTCAAATTAAGTCCAGTAGTGAAATTAGTACAGAAGTAAGTTAGCTTGCATCTCTATCCACCTATCTCGACAGCCAAGTTGTTAAGGCACCAAGTACGTAAAACCAGGAGACGTGGTGACGATTACCGTATGGAATGAATAATTTGTGGTCTAAAAAATAATAATTGTGATAAAAAATTGTATCATCATCATCAGCTGGAACACGTTCATTGTTGAACAAAGGCCTCTCCCATAGAACCCCACAAGATCGGCTATTGCCGCTTGTAACCATTGGCTGCCCGCGACTTTTACGATGTCGTCAGTCCATCTAGTGGGAAAAAGCAATGCAATGCAAGGAAGATTATTAAGATGAGTTATAATATAACTAACCTATCTGAGCTTCCTTGGATTTAAACAATACTTAGTCAGTGTTATTGATATGAATGAAAATTGGGTAGCCAGTAGAGGGATCACAATCGCAACTACAGTAACTACGGATGAAATATGAGATTTGAGAAGGAGTGAACGAGGATAAAGTGTCAGTTGCCGAGAAAGGTATCTTAAAATGTAAGGAAATGATAGAAAAAAGAGATCAACAAAGCAAATATACAAGATGAGGTTGAAAGGGACAGTTGGAAAGGGAAGACCTTGGTAAAGTAAACTGAACATATTGGAAACGTTCTGGAAAATAGTCCTGGTCATGGGAATTACAAATATATGCGTTTATATAAAGAATGTGATGATAGTTAAGAAAGAAATGATATATGAGAAGATCGTAGCCAATGGTATTTGCAAGGTATTAATGCCTTCTGCTCCAGGAACCATAATATATGGGAATTAAACATGTAGAGCGTTAGTTCCCGATGTTGGTATTAGATTAGACTCTTTCAGCGTGATCTTTGTTGGCTATTGCTATCTTAGGTTCACAAGTTAACAAGAATCAAGAAATTAATTTTGATTAATATATAATATTCTATCTTGTGCAAAGTTTTTTTTCGTTCGTAGCGAAGTTTGTTTAGCCATTCTGAATTGATCAGCAAAGTTAAGCAACGTCCGCCGCCGTCATGACTTAGATGGGTGACCGCTGGTGACACTACTGAGCGCTTCCGTGCTTCGGAGGGCACGTTAAGCCGTCGGTCCCGGTTGTTGTCTTAGGATGGCAGTCGTTACAGCATGGTGGTAGGGCACTTTGCAAATGCCCGCCTGGCTAGCTACCACCCTCAAGTTGAAAATCTGTCGCCAAGCACCTAACGGTGTGTTCAGGCAGCTGTCCTTGAGAGCCAGTAATTCTAGGTTAGCCTGAACAACATCTTCGACCACATCATCACTTAACATTAGGTGAGATACTGGTCAAAGGCTAACCTATCAGGCATAAAAAAAAGTGATATTAATGTTCAGACTTTTTCATTGTAAGAATTTCACTGAATTCTGAGCTTTATATACTCGTATAACACATTAGGTGGATAGATAGGTAATTGGCTGAATTGATGGTCGTGCTTACCTGCAGTATCATTCTCATAGTAGTGTCCAGCTCCATTGGCGCGAGTAGTACCACGTAATAGTCTTGCAGCAGAGGGTGAGCATAAAACTCATTCAGAAAGTCCATGATTGTATCGGCATGCAATGTAGTAGAGCAAACCACGACGTGCTTTTCTGACTGTGCACGATGAGACGAATATGAACCGCCGAGTTTTTGTCTCTCCATCCAGGTGAACGCCAGTTGTTCGAACTGAAAATTCGTACCACATATCTTTATTAAAATGCTTTCTAGCGTTAGTAATAATAAAGTTTGTTTTTCCTTGTGTTCAATCTTATTGTAACATTATTTTAATGTCTATTTTAAATTTAAGGGGCGCTATTAAGGTAGTTGATGATATGTTTGTTATGTGTTTGATTTCAAAACCTAATACACTATAATAGTTGGAAATCTGAAATATGGTTTATACCGAAAATTTATTAATATATAACATGTACCATATATTTTAAGTAATATATCTGTTATATATATATCGGTTAAGTAAGTCATCATTGACAAGACTTGGTCTTCAGGCTTCTTAGAGAAGGTGTCGCGTAGTTATCCGAATGGTGCCTTTCCAAGTAGGAATCTTCGGATGACCTAACCGAACGGTCTGTATTGTCACATTTAAGACATTCCTGTTTCATGCTTCTGACAAGTATATGTAGAATTTAATAGCTTCTGAAGATTCAATTCCAACGGCCTCTCTCACACCTCTGTCGTCATTTCATCTTAACCTAGCACCCTGTAGTTCTTCAGTTGTTTGAGAGCCTTTCTAATCTCGTAGATTACTTTATTGATCATTGAATTTACGGCTTTTGGTCTTCACGATAATCCCGACCCCTTTTTTAGTGCAACCTTTGGGGCTTAGCTAAGTCCACTTTCTGGATGGTCAGTTCTTAAAAAAGAAGTTCATTGCAGACTCCTTCCTTCTCCATGAAGTGAAGTAGTCGCTGGCTCCTGTAATTTTGTTTATGTTTATGGCACCACTCTCAAGTCATCGTTATTTCGTGTTCCTATCTTTGCGTTGAATTCCATAACAACAACTGTGAAGAGTATGTCTTGGAGGTATGTACTCGTATAGCTTATACGTACATCTCCTCATACGTACCGCTTACTTCATCGTCTGGGCCAGTCGAGGTCGGTGCATATACCATTATAACTTTTAGCCAATGCCGTTTGGTGATGAGTATAAGGTACACTACTTACCCTGTTTGAAACATGCACTTTCTGCTTTTACAATGTTTTTAACTAGAGATTTCTAGATGAGAACCTGATGTCTCTATTGGTAATAGAGCAAAGACCGTAAGAATCGAGAATAACCATGTCCTACGATACACAAAATATTGCTAAACAATAAATTTTCTACTAATAATACATTTCCAATAGACAAGTCCTATTACTATTAAGTTTGGCAACCTTACTTTCAAGTTAGTATTTCAGATTGATATCAAATATAACGCCAATTACACTGGTTAAGAATAGAAAAATTAACGCAAGAGTTAATTATTTTCCTAAAATTGTAGTAACAGATGCCTTTTTTCCATACTGCCTAAATATTACATACCTTTAAAAAACAAATTTCTACACAATACCTTCGTGTGAGCAATGTTTGCTTAAACTAACCAATCAACTTATGGAGAGCATAAACAATTACTTACTTCAAAAAGCTTATTTACCTGAGTGGGTAGAACAACAAGGGCGACACCAATCATGATGACCATGAAGAGCTGGGATGGCCATATGTCAGGTACAAAGTCACCGTAGCCCACAGTAGAAAATGTCACCACCACGAAGTACATGGCTTGGAAGAGGTTGAGGTGGCGGTGGCCGGCTCGTTGAAAGTGTTGAATGCCGCACACACTGAAAACGACCAGGCAATATTTCAGTTGAATTTGTGATAGAAATTGCGACGTTATTATGGCACGATCACTCGGCACCTTAGTCCTAAAACCAGAATGTCATATTGGTTGCATAGGTCTATTTCTTTGTATTTTCACTCCCCAATTTGAAGTAAAGGACATATCCCCGAATGTCTTTTGGCACCTTAGGTCCTATTAGAGAAACGGACGTTCAAGAAAATGAACTTAGATGGAAATTGACTCAAAGTTATCTAATGAACTGACTACACGTTACGGTAATAGGATCTAAGGTACCAAAAGGAATGATATTGAAGCTACAGAAGATTAAAGCGGCTACATCGCTATTAAGGTGGTTACACGAGGCTTAGACAGATTAATATAAATATATTTAATTGCCAAAAGGTTAAGGTGCGTGGTATGTAGAACCGGGAGATGCGGGTTCGATTCAAACTGGAGGTGAAAATGTTGTGCCTTAAAATTTGGCAATGTATTATTCGACAAGCTTTAAGTGATCTATTAAATTTCAGAACATCTCATTACTAAAATTAAGCGTTTGAAAAACATACTCCTTTTCGGTCACGGCACAAAGAGGAAGCCCTGTAGCAAAATTAGTCGGATTGATTGTGCGCGTTCCTTAACATACGCTTAAAATCCTATCTTCATACATATTCCCAATAGCTTATATTTTACGGTGCCCATTACGTACAACCAGGAGATTCGGTACTGATTCTCAGTCAAGATGGAAATTCTGTGCTAAGCTACGCACGGTAAGAATAGTAGATGAGCGGTAAAGCTTGTTGATTGCTTCAGTATGAGTAGTGTACCAAATTACAATGAAAGGAATAATTTGAACTACGAACGGGTGTCAAACCTGCGACCAAATACAGACTAGCATAACGTATTTTGTGCAGTAACCACATTTTAATAGAGACGAATGGTCGCCGATTCTTATCTTTCACGTTTTTAAAAGACGTTAAATTTTTTCCTCTAATTGTAATTTTGTAAGCAGGGGTAGAAATAAAAAAAGCGTAAATACAATGTTAGAATGAGCAGTAAAGTTTACGTACCTTGTAAAAACAAGACATAGCAGTGTGACACATAGTATCATCAACTGTTGTGAGAGAGCTGACTGAGATTTCTGCATAGCTCGATGGAGGTCATTCTGAAATCACACGATCCATCATGTCACACAAACCGATAGCTATGATTTACGTATAACGGACATACGAATACGAAATCGATACCGCAGTTCCAGGGTTAGAGATTTATTTCGAATAATCATATGTCTATTAACAGAACTCTATTTTATGTTTGATGAAATGTTCTACATAAAGTTAAGTTCCATTAAACCGCTGATAGTAAAACACTATATGAAATGTATATTTAAGTCAAATAAGTTCATAATACAATAAACAGTCTAAACTCAATAATTGTCAAAATATTCTAAAACTAATCAAATAACCCTCCCCTGACCGTTCCCGGTGCAAAAGTGCCCGTCACACTCGCCGCTTTCCCACGCTGAATCGCGATGGCCATCCTCTGCACCAGGAACGAACTGGAGCGGGAGTCACCTGTACTTTTTAATAGTCTATGCCCTACTTCTTTTATAAATTCTTTAGCTTCAATGCCCCAACAACCCAGGGTCTCCACAGCAAATTTACCTAATATTAATTTAATAATTTATTATTTTTTTGATAGACTGATTATATTTTGATAAATAAGGGCTCTGTATAAGAACATTTTAACTATAATCTATAGGCGATGTGGCTGGCTCTCAAGAACAGTTGCCGGAGGTGCTTGGCTATAGATTTTCTACTTGAGGGTGGTAGTTAGCCAGGCGGGCATTCACAAAATGCCCTACCACCATGCAATAAGAAAGCCTTTTGCCTTTTAGTAAAATCTGTACTTCCGTCCAAACGTGTAATTTTAGTGGGCTGTATTTTTTGAACCGCGCAATAGGTAACCGATTGATATTTTTTTACTTGTTATAAATACAATAAGTTTAAATTAAGGGATGCTCGTACAAGAAACACGTACGTTGGTTCCAACCGAACCCTCTCTCTGTATGCATGTCCGAATGGCCTCTAGTTTTTATAATTGTGAGCAAAAAACCATAAATAAAATATATAATAACAGCCATTAACTAACAGCAGGCAGAATCATAATATGATAAAGAATATACTTACAAACATATTTTCAAGAGATCTTTTAGCCAACCAGCAATTTAAAAATACCGGTATAAACAGATTCCGAAGTGGAGGGAACGGTATCTGAAAGTAAAGTAAAATGGTATAGTTATATGGATTAAAGAACAAATACCTACATGTGTTCAATATGACTATTGAAAACTTACAGTTAATGCAAACGGTATCGTATTCATCATTTCCAAGATGAAATGGAACGATAAAACCTGTTGCCAGATATTACCCTGTAAAATAATAATTTATGAATCTTAACTTCATTGCAGATAAATGGAATCTAATAGCGTTAAGTAGTGCAAATATTAATGTTAAATTAATGTTTTTCGAACTCATGCAGCAATGTATTTGATGTTCCATTATTGTTCGCTATATAAATTTAAAAGAAATCGGCTCCTGCTCTGTGCAGTTACTAACAACATTTTAATTTATGACGACATTTTCAACAGGTTATCATAATACCAGAATCTCCTTATTCAAGACTAACATAAAATATTTTGTACAGTAACAAAATTTCAATGGCGAAACTTTTTCCTTTTGCACGAGTCTGGAAAAGATCGCTTTTAGCGATAAGACCGCCCTTTGTGCCTTTATATTGTTATTGTTTCTTTGTAATGTCCTGTTTTTGGCGTCAATATTTCAATGATTACTTGATGTATATTAAACTCAAAAGAGTATAGTGCATTAAAACATATTGATATAACTTAGTCGACTTTTTAGTATCATTATACTAAAAAACTACCTTGTAGCCTAAATAGGCGAGAAGTATTGCTTCCGTGAACGAAATCATGGCTAACACACATTGCACTACCCACAAATACAGCGGTCTGTTGACCCATATTATCCCGTCCCAGTTAATGATTGGACGCTCTTGAAACTCCTCTTCCGTCAAGTTCGCCGAATATTCAAATTCAGTCTTGTTTCCAGGTTTGCAGCCGTAGCTGTAAATAGAAAGATTTTATCAAATATTTAAGGTCTTACTCACAATAATCCCTTCTACCTGTTTGCCTTTATGTGTGTATGAAGGACACACCGATACTGATTACGATGAACTGTTTTATTATTTAACGGTCGTTATGGATTTGTACGCGGAAAATCGCAATTCTTTGTCCGGTGGCAATGTCACACTAACATGACCTAGATTGGGTTGACTTTTGTGCGAGTTGGTACGTTTTTGTGAAGTATTTTTATTCTATTCTAATATTGAATAACGAACCACAATGAGTTAAATACATTAATTTGGTTCTCATTAAAAAGCATTGTTCTATTAATGTATCCCCTATTAAAGTCTGTGTTATATTTTTTGCAAATAGCGTCAGTTAATGTCATTATGGGCTTTGACTTGTATGTTGCTGCTGCTAGATGAACAATTTGATAACAACAACCAATGAAGAGTACCTATATATCTGAAGAACGCAGAGTTATTGTTACTCCTTATTTAACCAATTTCCAGTCTGTTGTTTTAACGGGCGATTTGAACTAGCCTGCCAGATTGCCATATCTGTCGGCACCAGACTACTTTCTCATGTGCTTTTTGATATCACGTTTTTTTTTCTTTATTTAAAGCGAGAGCTTTTTCGCTTAAGCGAATATGCCGCACCGTATGGCACCAACAAAAATAATATACAAGCGTGTAAGTAGTAACGCTAAGAACATTTCAGCTTATTCATTAATATTAGATAATTATAGGCCTGGTTTTAGACCAAATTTAACTATGGCTAATATCATTTTGATGTCATTGCTCATAGGGAACGATAAATAGCTATTACATAATCCAATAGAACTGTCCTGAAATAGCAACTTTCTGGGAAATATCACGTTTATCACAAACCTAAGTTAATAAGTTACCATTTTGCCAAATATTTTGTGAATAAGAATTCGGAACGTCGTAAAGCGAGCATGTCTCTGGAGGGAGGTCTCTAGGTTGGTATATTATTTTAAAAATTAAGTTTTCGATTTTGTACCTTAAATTAACTTCCTGGGAAAACAGGAAAACAACTTTATTTATTAATTTGTAAAAAAATGGAAGGCAGTTGTCATTACAACTTTATTTTTGCTTCGCCTTGTAGGTAACTACTTTTAAACGTAACGTAGTTGTTGTGTTTTATAATTGTAACATAAATTATAGGATACTATGTACAGAGACGATAATTTACTATGAATAAGGAATCAGAGTTCATCGTGAGAGTCTCGAGTGCTTTTCTATCTCAAGCCTGATAAGCTCTGACAGAGAGCTATTATGTGCCCTTCTTCTATTTTGGTTGATTGAAATCGTTTGAGTGGCTATCAACAAGCAGTTAAGTACATATAATTATGTGTTGTTTTGGAAGTAGTGTCATCTACAGTTCCCGTGCAATTGTTATCTATGGAAATTAAATTCATTTTATTCAGACAGATTTCGACGAAGGAGACATTGAACTGCGAACAATTGTTTTTGTTACAACTTCACACTGTATAATTTTTGGTACACACTCTTCTGGACCCTTACGTATTTGCTTGGTTTTGAGAACAACACTCAAGTCCTAAACACACAAAAAGGATTTGAGAAAGTTGAACATGTTAATATGCCGAGTTGGACGTTGTGGTTTCAATCGCTTTTTAGTATTTGCCTATGCATATTGCAGAAAATATTATTCATTCTTCTTACAACAAAAAGCCCGATCTGAAATATAGTATTAAATATAGAAGTGCAAGTTCAGACAAAAATGCACTAGTGTCTTGTAGTGTCTTTTAAGTTTATCGGCTAGCTCAAAGTGGTTGACTTACAAGAGAGAACGAAGACGGAGACGTGGAGTTTTGGATGTATAAAAGCGCGTCTGCTGCGAATGTTTTTCTCGAACACCACATAAAAACAGGAAACTTTTGTCCCTGTGATTTCAACAATGCTTTCCGCTGGTTAGTGCAAATCCTACACGTTTAAGCCCCGCGGTAAGAAGGTTGGGTTACTGAAATTTAAACTAATGATTTATGTGTAGGTCTTCATCATCATAGGCAGACTCGAAACAAAGTTTTGTGTACGATTTTCGTAAAACCTGTCGCAGCAGAGGCGCCTTAAGATGAATAGGAAACGCATATTAATCAAGATGAAAATTATAATTTTGATGACTAAGAAACACTCATTACATAAATTATAAACGAATAGTAGAGTATTAATATGAAAATGATTTCTTGTATAACTACTTATACCCCTAATTAATAATAAATCCATGGAAAGCTTTTACAGCCCGCAGTTATTGATATACCGATAAATGTAGCGTACGGAATCTTAGAGATGAATTAGTAAATATAAAAAGCATAAATACTAAATTTGAAAACAGATTTGAGCGATAGGAATTTTAATGAATAATTATGATGTTGTGAATATTATTATGATTATGATTTCTTCTTACGCATTATGGCAAGTATATTTATAAAGCATAAACATTATATTACTCTTACTTACTATTACTTTAATACTTAGGGTGAGATTGTTATTATCTTCATCATCGAGAATAGGTACTAGGTATGACCTGTTAACGCATTGGACCACATTATTACTTAACATCAGATGCGAGACTGGTGTGCAAATCTATACCTATCAATAATTAAAAAGAGTATTTTACCCCCATACAGTTTTCCAAGTTTGATATTCCCTTCGTTTCAAAAAGCTTTAGTAACAAACTTCTTTCATTTCTTATTCTTAAGGACAAAGATAATAATATCAAAGTTACCATGACGCAGATATTGGATCTCCATCGGTGCACACGCGAAATATGTACAGCAAACAGGCCAAAATCTTGAAAAATAAGTTCGCTATTCTAATACGTAAACCTGAAACAAAATAATTACAATTATAGAGCTATGAAGCTGCATGCGATACGGCGCTGTTCAGGCCTCAATTTAATTTAATTGGCAAGGAATCATAAGCCGCTCGCCATATTGCTAAGTGAAATGGACAAAGGACTTGATACACCTTTTTAAGGTACTAATTGGAGTACTTTCAAGATTTAAATATCCATTATAATTAAGTGACTAGTTAATACCATACGGAAAGTGTATACACGTAGTATCGCCATATTTTTAATAACAATACGTGTTAAAACTCACTGAAATTTTGAATGCAGGTACTTATGTATTTGAACCTAATAATATCTATAATTATGGTTTGTCAATCTTTTTTAAAATTATGTTTGTATGGGAATTCTTACTTTAATTTCTCAAACTCGGAAAGTATAGTTTGTTTGATCCGAATGGAGTGTGGAAAGCGCTGCTTCCCACTTAAGGGCGGGAAAAACTCATAGTGTGTGCTTCCTTCTCAAGGGCCGGAATGTCTTATGACCATGGTATCTAACCATTGTTGTAAACAAAAAAGTATTATAAGGTTTTTCATATAAAACAAATAATATAACAACTACGATTGTGTTTATATAAAGGCTAAATGAACTAGTTTATAACATAATCGATGTGATTTTCTGAGGTAAGTTTATATAATTTGAAAATGTTTGATACTAATACTGTGTATGGGTGGTATGAGTTTAAAAAAAACCTTTTAAGCGGGATGGCCCCCGGGGAAGGCGCATTGTCTTCCATATTTAACACTTTAATAAGATTATATCATTAGCCTCCGTGGTAAATATATGGATATTCTAATTAAAAGTAATTTATTCCTGCTTGGACTATAGACAAAATAATTATTAATAGGTAGGTACTAGTCATGTGCCTCGTGAGGTGGGGGGTTAGAATTGCACCTCCCCACATCACCTCGTGGGTGTCGTAAGAGGCGACTAAGGGAAAAATATTGGAAGGTGGGCAGCAGCGCCTTCTTAAGAACTGCCAACTTACGCTGCGATCCCCAAGACGCCTGCCAAGCGTAGGGTTATGGCAAATACCCCCTTAATAGGGGAGGCTGTGTTCAGCAGTGGACGAACCGGCTGTTACAGTAATAATCATGTTATTATTATCAATAAATATTATAGGAAACCGACTATTTTTAAAATATTAGTAGAAAAAAAGTAGAGTGTTTAACTCGGGACTAGGATAGAGTGTAATATATCTAGACGCCATCGCTGCGCTCGAGCGTCTTGATACCTCGTATGGGAATAATAATTCCTTGCGACCCTTGTATAACAATCTACTATATCTTATTTAGAGATAAACCCGATTTTACACGTAGTTATACAATAAGTTTGTATCACTATTCAATTGATCGCCCACCATGTTATTTGCTTACGAAAGAAAGTTTTTGGGTTATAAATAGAAGAACATTAGTCGAAATTTTCTGCAAATTACAAATCTGAACTTTTAGATTAAGGGGGCGATTCAGATTAATTATATGTTTCTGAAAAAAAAAACACAATATATTATAATTACACAAAGTTCAATCTCAATGCGTGCTGCGCGTGGTGGCTACTACGATTTGTTTTTCCAAGAAGCGCGTATAATAAGAAAAAAATATTACTTTTCACATGGTTAAGTTTTTAAGAGGCCACATTTTTGGGTAAGCGCACTCCATCATCGCTCGCATCATCATTTAACATTAGGTAAGATAGTCAAAATTGCTGCCCAGTTCGGTATTAAAACAAGCCAGATTATTGATATTAATAAAATAAGTTCAGCCATTTCAGAGATCTGTAGTAATAAACATCCAGATTCACACTAACTTTGACATCAGTGGGATTAACAGCTAGTAATTTTTTTGTAAGTTAGGAACGTATATAAACCGATGTTAGTCTTTGATCGAAACAACTATACAGGGTTATTGGAAAAATGCTAACAACCTCTTAGGCTTGACTTCTGCTTGTCCTAACACACATTTAGAGATGTTTTGTTTTATGTTTTGAAAAATAACATTTTGTTTAAAAAGTAAAATGTAATTAATTATTTTTGTTTTATGTGTTTGACGGAATAAGCACGAGGACCTGGTGTTAAAAGTCTCTTGTGGCTGTAATGTGTTATTTCATATTTTTAATACTTTACTCGATGTAAATAGTCAAAACTCTATTCAAAGGGAGCACGGCGTGGTCCAGTGTTGCCATGGCAAAAATATTTCAAAACAAAAAAAATGCATCTCAAAATGTTTTAAATTTGTTAGGACTAGCAGAAGTCAACCCTAAGAGGTTGTTAGCATTTTGCCAATAACCCTGTATTTCATAGTTATTTTGAAATATCGTCCAATCTATCTATAGGTTCAACGTCCTGTCATGACTATAAAAAATATAATATTCCTATGCATGCCCGTATGTAGGTAATACTTAGTTGTAATCGTAATGATGCTTTGACATCAGATCGTGTAGTCTTTTCCAATATATCAATAACTGGTAGATAGAAATTGGAGTTTGGTCAGTCATTCAATTCGTATCAACGAGTAATTTGGTAATTTAATTATAAATTTACAAGAAAACAGGCATGTGTAGGGTCGAACCCGCGCCGTCCAATCCTATAGCCGAGGCATGCTCTGACCATTTAAGCTAACATGACGTTATGACTCATAACTAAATTTTTTCCTCTCGTTCTTTAACCATCGTGTAGGGGTGGAACGACACATATATAACTTACATTGTACTACAAACAAGACTAATTTTGCAATTAGCTTTAAACTTGTTAATGATGACGCACCCCAATAGCTTTCATATTTTTATTTTTGAAATAACGCATACTCTGTGGACTACATCACAAAATTAAAAATTTACAAGAGGAATAATTGTAGTCAAGAGCGGGATTCGAACCCGTGCCCTCCACCTCTGTAGCCCGGGCATGCTCTGACCATTATTACATTCTGTCTCTAAAATCTCTCTCTACATCATAACTCTATTTTTTCCTCTCGTTCTTTAACCTTCATATGGGGGTGGCCATGGAGGCGGATGGCGTTGGTTCGAATTTAATTATCATGTGTCATAATCCCGAAAACCTTAGGAATAATATATATTATTTCAATCACACACCAACGAGTAACAGCGGTGAATGCAATTACACAGTCTAAGTGTCGATAATTTGCCTATAAATAGTTATTCCGTTAGTATCAACGTCGTAAATTTTGTATCTACTAATATGTAATAATATCTAGTATGTAATAATAACGTCTTTATTTTAGGTGTAGATCGTGACAGTATAGTTTTCAACCGACTTAAAAGAAAGGAGAGGTTCTCAAATCGTCTGTATTTTTTTTTTTGTTTATTACGTCAGCACTTTTGACTGGGTGAACCGATTTTGTAATTTTTATTTGATTTGAAAGCCGATACTTGTCCCTTGCTCCCATTTAAATTTCATCAAAATTGGTCTAGCCGTTTTTGAGTTATACTCCAATAACTGAAAATAATTTCCTATCTTGATGATATATCGTTAACATTGAATGACAATCACTAACAACGGTCACTAAAACGAGTGAAAAATTGTTTTTTAACAAAAAAAATTACCGACTTCAAAGAATATTTCACACTGTGAAATATCATGTCGAAGTCGGTACCATGCGCACAATATTGTGATAATAGGTACTTTTGAACATAATGGTACCGACTTCAACAAGTTATTTGACACTTTTGAATGTTGGAGTCAGTTTTTGGTTAAAATAGTAGTCTAAAGGGTTAACGTCTTGGCTATATAAGGGCCAGTCTTTAGCTCTCATAAAGTTCGGAATGTTGGTTTCAAGCCAGGCAGTAGTTCATGCCTTGTAACCAGGTGCAGGGTCCTGCTGGAAAGTCCCCGGTACATTTAAAAAAAGCATATTGCTGACAGGTTTCACAACACGTTCCAAAACTGTCACATTGGCTGTTGTTCTTACTCCTTTCTCACAAAAATGTAGCCTTGTGACGCCTTGATAAGACCAAACCATCACCGAGGCAGCATGATGACCAATGTCGTACCTTTGCGACCACTTGAGTAGCTTTTTTTATAACTGTGAGTATATAGTTTATAATTTAATGTATTATAACAATATAATTTTACATGAAAAAAAGTAACGATTAAAGAGCACTACCTTCAGCATAATCGTGAAACTTTTTTCATCGGTAAAGAGGATATTTCTGTACCCTACCTGCGTATCGCAATTAGAGGCGTTTTGGTCGATTCACTCTCTTTAATTGTAAAGATTGATTTAGCGCATGTCCAGTATATGGACGACAAGCACCGAGCTTTATGTCTTGTTCTATATTACGCGACGGAGTCTTAGCGGAAATCTTCATTTCTTGCGATAAGATTTTTTGCTTCCTAATGGGATTTTGACGAATTCTGGCTTTGACTTATTAAAAAAGTAACGAACAAATATACTAAGTTCCATAAATAGAAAAACTTACGAGTTGAGTAGCAGTTCCAGTGAAACACTAAAGCTGCTGGAGATAAATGACGTTACTGGGTTTGACGGGAACTTGGAAAGCGACGACAACGGTTACTCTAATAACAGTTCAAAAAGAAAGATTTCTAGCAAATTGTGTTCTACACAAAGCGTTTTAAGTTTCAGAGTAGTATGTACCTACTTACTTATTAGTTTAGAGTATTTTTTAAAATTTTCATAATCTAATCTGTAGTAATTTAGGTAATAATTAGAACTAACATTCAAAATATATTTTTTTAAGATTAGAAAACTGTGAGTTAGGCTTTGTAACATTATTATTTCACAAATAGTACATAAATACAGTCTAAAAATGATTTTATTTTAATAACCTTATAATTTATTAACCAAAGCAATGTACCTTGGATGTTTTCAAGGAATTAGTACCTACACTTATTCAAGATTTTCACTAAAAATATTTCTAATGTAAATTAACCTAGAAATGTTTTTATAATTTAGCCAATAGTAAATGTGGAAGATTTAATGCAAGATCAAATTTAAAATGTTTTTTTATTTTTCTATAATTGTTACAATTGTTTCTATACAATATATAATTAATTTTAAGTTAGCTTGAACAACATCTTCGAACACATCATCACTTACCATCAGGTGAGATATTTGCCACGCCTATCAGCAATAAACAAAAATAAAATAAAATATTTAAATAGGCTGTTGTAATATTAAATACATATACACAACATATTAGGTCAAGGGATATTTTACAGTATTTTTGACTTATTCGAAACTTATAAGTACTCAACAAGGTTTGTATTATTGAAATTAATGAAAAAGCTACTCCACTCCACTTTTACTCAAAGTACACTTTCCTCGTTTGAACCAGCTTAAGTGCTTACAAGACTCAAACACAATAATATGTAGGTACCTACTCATAATGTAATATTACAATACAGTGTCTGCGGAGAAAATCTTTTCACACGCGTTACCTTGTTGCCAGCCCAGGTAATGTTGTTGTAATAAGGCAACATCATTGGAATAATCCCTCTTATATTTTAACTATAATTTTCTCATTTATCTGGTAAAGAGCTAATATTAATAACAGATCGCTGAAAATGCTTTCATCATGATTATTAGGTAGAAAAAACTTGAATATCTAAGCAAAATATATTCAAAGAAAATTGTTAAAAAGTGATTTTACTCCTAACGAGTCAGAAATCAATTATCATATCTTTCATTCTGTTTTATTACCTCTCATCGCACACCTTTCAAGTAAGTACACATATATTCTCTCAGTAAATATCTAATTGCACTTTCTTCGGCCTTTTCGTCTTCGGCCTTATCTCATACTACTCGTACCTAGGTTATATGTTCTTCATCCTATCATATCCTTGAGACTCTCTCTCCCTGGCCCTTGCCACATCAATCTAGTACTTCTTAACTCAACACTACTGTCACTAGTGCTTCTTCTACATCAACACTAACTTCATCTTCATCTGCACTAATATAAGAAAGATTTGTATTTTGTTATTTTCTATGTAACGATTAAACTTAAAAACTACTGGACCGATTTGAAAAATTCTTTCACCATTAGTATCCAACATTATTTCTGATGAAAATAGGCTATGCAATATTAAAAAGAAACATGTTTTTTGGGTGGGCCGCTAGTCTTTTAAATGAGTTCTCATAATCTTCTTCATTCTAGATTACCACATTTCCATCATAGCTCCCTCTCCCATCTCTTGTTAATAAACCTTCAGATCAAAAAAACCCAATAGTTCTTGTGATAGTCTTGCACATTTTTTCCTCAATATAAGTGGGCATTCTTGTGTCATATATATAGGCCCAAGGACTTTTCACTATTTCACACATTCTGCATTTATCCTTGTTCACCATTTATTATTATCGCTGACGTCGTTTTGGATCATTTAACCAATATACCGAAATCAAAGCAGACAGCCACATTTAAATCTATTTAAGCCTAATTAAATTCTAGATTATCCTGAACAACATTTCTGACCACATCATTACTTATCATCAGGTAAGATAGTGGCTAAAGGTTAGCTAAATAATAAAAAAAGACGCAGAACTAGTGGACTCTATTGTTTTGCTGATCATTACTCCGACTCTTTAAAACTTTTCGCTATTTTTCTAATCTGGTCCAGAACTTGGTTGCATTTTCTCCGCTTTCTAATGCTAGTGTATCCATAATGAAGGTAAATTTGAACTTAATCCCTGGTACAGCCTACAGCCACGTTGAATATATATGTAAGGCCAGATGACTTGGCAGTACATATATAAAACAAATAAGCTGTCTTTACTCTCCAGGCACTCTCTTTTCAACCATAATCGACCACAAAACCTTTTGGAGTATAAAATAGTATGCGTACAGTCTCCAGATCAACTTACATCATGTGCATAATCTCTCTTGCATTCATTTCGGTCACTATACTTTTGCTAACAGGTACAGTTTTTTGTGTATCTTTGTCCAGAAGATCCATACAACGTAGGTATTTGTACCTTAGAACTCAGAATAAAAAGGCGTCCAGCAGCAATTTCAATAAATAAGCGACTCTAGCTAGGAAGCAATAAGCTCAGCATCAGCTGGCAAAGGTCGGAGTTGAACCATTAATTGCAACAATGAACCCATTCATATGTAATAAAACTTTAATCCAATCACAAAAGCACAAACTGTATATTAGAATTTAAAATAAACATGACAGAAACGTCCACGTAGAACTAGCGTGAAGGCAGCTACTTCTAGTTATAGAACTGACCTGAAACCACTAATTACTAAAACTTCGTACACGGCATATTGAAAGCTTTAAAGCAGTGAAGCCTAAGTTGAAATCCGGTTGAGACATGTTAAATCCGCTTGAGCGTCGTCATCCGACATTAAATGGTGAATCGATATTTAATACCCCGGTACTTATCACCAGCCTGCATTCGCGTAAAGCTGGCTAAATGCACTGGATTATGGGAGCGTTGGCATTCGCCACTCAAATTATCTACTTTCAATTAATGTCGTCACATTTTCAACCTCCAGCGCCACTTTAGAAAACTTATAATCCTACAGATTTGAGTTCATTTCCAAGACTGAAATGGCAAATTTTGAATGTTATTATATCATAATGTTGAAAAATCTATCATCTTTTTCATCCTGCTCTCCACACTAAATTTGTGGGTCAGCACTATTACGTCGGAAATTTCACACACAAATGATTTTTTTCCGGTCCTCAATCACTACAATACAAAGCGGTGCTACCAGAGTAGTGTCATGGGGAATTTGTGCAGTCCAGTTCATACCTAGGTCTAACTTAACACTATGATGAAATCATGATTACTAAATTTACGTCATAGTTTGAAAATGCATATAATATTAAGTAGCTATATGTTAAGCCACATGATTCATAGGGAAACGATATTGAATTTCAATGACCGCCGGCCTACAAGCACACATGTAGGCACTATTTTACTACTAGTTGACAATAGGAGTGATGCCCCGTCAAGTCACCGGACTTGCCCACTGATGGGTGGACGGGGATCCAGGTTTATCCCATTTCTGGTACTTTCCCTTCGTCACAATTTCCGACTCCCACAGGAAGATATGGGGATATAGGGTTCTCTAGGACTCGGCTATAGTAGGATGAACCCTACTAGCCCAGTACCTAGACTATTTAACATTTAATTACGTCTTCTGAAAATAATAAACTCAACACTGGATATGCAAATATTATGCTTAACTTAATTATGAATACCAGGACAGGTATACTCACTCGATCTTTGATTTTTTATAAAATATAGTTGCAGTCTTTCTTTGAAAGTGTTTTCGTTTACGTAATACTCCACTCGGACTCTGAAACAAGACAAAAAAAATACATTTAGTAAGTTTATTAATTACTCGTAGGACTCTTTGTGTCTGGAAAAAAGGCTATGACATCTTGACAAATATTGTATTATTTTCAAATATTTATGTTTCTTCGAATTTAAGCGTGTGAGAATGGTGGATTATTCTTGAGTATTTATTCTGAAGGATCGCAGGATTCAAGTTCGCCCATAACGCTTTAACTCCGAGAAGAATACTCTACCTAAACACTTGCGAAATGCTAAAATACAAAAGTAGTGGGAACATTTTATTTAAGTATTAATTTATACATTATAAATATGATACCTAGATATAGGGAAATGTTCCTCCCATGTTTATTTTTTACTTACCTACACAAAATTAATTATAGGTAGGTACTATTATTTAACTGTGCCGTAGAAGGCTCTGAATATGATAGCGGAGACAACCGCTGTGTATCTGCTTTTTTTTTTTTTTTTTAGGGAGGACATAGATGCTGGCTACCGCCTGTGCGGTCGTCCAGCTCCACCGGGTTTTGGGCGAGGGCCTGGCCCTACAATAGCCCGGGAGGGAGAAGTGCCGAAGGCACTTCTCCCGAGACGGGCGTAGAAGGCGAAAAGCGCTTTCTACCTCCGTCTCCTGCGGACGCCGAAAACGTACCGCTATTATAGGAGGGGTTGACAGCGAGCTCAAGGGCACCACTGTGGTTCGGACCTCGGCTTGTCTCGCTGTCGAGAGACATGGGGGGGATCGGAGCAAAATGCCTCTGTGCAACTGCAGTGTTGCACAATTGGGCCCTACTGAATAATACTCTTTGACTATTTGGAGAGCAATTTATCGTGACCTTGTTTTTGCCTCGAGCTCGCCGGCGAGCTCGGTGTTTGATTGTGTGACCTCTGATTACCTCACACCTGGGGATTTTACCTCGACGACTTGCGGATAACGCTAAAGCTGCCAACGTAATGGCTGCGATGGGGTCATCCGGGTCGTCTAATACCTGCCGTGGTCGGCGACGGGGGGGTTTGAAAAATGGGATAGAAGAGGCAGTCGAGTAGTTCGATGCCTGGACAACCAATGGGTTCGGGTGGTGGGGCGCTCGATCAAAGTATCGGCGGGCGCAGTCCTTATTGAACTGCGCTAGAGAGGGAAGGTTTAAGTCGCAATGCAACTCGGTGTTCCGGATATACCACGGAGCGCCGGTTGCACTACGAAGAAAACGGTTTTGAATGACTTGAAGCTTATGGAGATGGGCCTCACTAGCATGACTAAACACTACTGATGCGTAAGTCATGATGGGGCGGATGCAGGCAGTGTAAAGTGTCTTCTTATTTCTAAGAGACATTTTACTCTCTTTGCGAATCAGGGGACCAAGGCGACCCATTACAAAGGCCGCTCTGTTACGGACGGTTGTTATATGATCGCTAAAGGTGAGATTCCGATCAAGGGTGACTCCGAGATATTTTGTTTTACTAACCCAGGGGATGGGTTGGTCGAACAAAGTTATAGGTTGCGGGTAACGGGGGCGGCCCTTCTCAGTAAAGTACATAGCTGCACTTTTAACTGGGTTGACCGCGATGCGCCATTTACGGAACCAGTCACCGATCTCGGTGATGGCCCGTTGGAGGGCGGGAATGGACTTTCTACTGATATGCCACCCAGTGGTATAAATAGCGGTGTCATCCGCGTATTGGGCTAATAGGACGTTAGGCTGAGAGCGTGGGATGTCGCTGGTATACAGCGCGAAAAGAATGGGTGATAGCACGGAGCCCTGAGGGACTCCGGCTCTGACTGGGTGGGGGGAGGAGAGGGTGCCTTCCACGCGATAGCGAAAGCTTCTGGCTTTAAGGAAGTCTTGTAGGATGAGCACAAGACGTTCTGGCACGCCAAATTGGTATAGCTTGTAAATCAAGCCATTGTGCCAGACTTTGTCAAAAGCTTTCGCTACGTCGAGGAAGACTGCTAGCGTTGTCTGGGGTTTGGGGTACTTGTTAAAGCCCTCAATGATGTGCTCCGTGAGGCGGTGCACCTGTTGGACGCATGAGTGTCCGGGCCTGAAGCCAAACTGCTCATCTGGGATAAGGTGGTGTTCCTTAGCATGGGACTGGAGACGGTTTGCAAGTAACCGCTCGTAAAGTTTGCCTAAGGCACTGAGGAGGCTGATGGGGCGGTAACTGGTGGGGTCAGATGAGCTTTTGCCTGGTTTGTGAATGCCAATGACATTTGCACATTTCCAGGTGTCTGGGAATAAGCAGTGGCTCATAGCAGCATTGAAGATGCTGACTAGGAGATGGATGAGAGGAGGAGAGAGGGTTTTAAGAACCCTGTTGGAGATGCCATCGGCACCGGGGGATTTGCGCGGTCGGAGGGCCTTGATCAGTCTCGCCACCTCAGCGTAAGTCGCTAAGGTGATTGGTGGGAGTTCAGAGGTGACCACAGAGCTTTTACGTTCGACTTCAGCATCCACCGAATCGAGGTGAGCTTGGTCAACGTGATCTACGTTAGGGGAACACTGAGCCTCTAGGCTATCAGCTAGGCACTCAGCTTTGTCTTCGTCAAAGAACGCTGGGACTAGTGGGACTGGTCTGTATAAGGGAGGCATGTCGTTGTAGTTACTTCCTTTCATACCTCGCGCCAAGTCCCAATAAGCCTGGTGGCTTGGCACGAGGTTTGAAAGTTTGTCACCCCATTGTTGATCACGCAACTCAGACATGCGACTTTGAACCATGCGTTCAAAGTGGCGTTTCCTAGTTTTGTTCTCTTTACTGGGGTAAGAGTCGTAATGTCGGGTCACTGCTTTACTTTCCGTCACTAATCGTCTCACATCCGCTGGAATGACAAGGCGCCGGTCGTCCGGCACCATGACCTCCTTTGCGGATGCACCTACTACGGTGGAGAGGTGATTAGTGAACGAATCGATCGCGAGGGTTACGTCATCTTTAGTCAGGATGTCGTCAGGGATCTTGTCAAGGTCCGGTGAACTGATAGCCTTTAGGGCAACGCCTAATTGCTTCCAGTTCACTATCGTCTTAGTGGGGCGGGGGAGGTCTGTTGTTGGGTCGGGACCTAGTCGCAGTATAATGGGTCGGTGATCAGAGTGAAGCTCGTGAACCACTTCTATGGAGCGTAACTGGAGTGTTACGCCTCTGAGTAGTGCCATGTCAAGCAAGTCAGGTCGAAAGTCTTCCGTGTGAGGGTAGTGAGTGGGCTCAGTGGGCGCAATTATGTCAAAATTAAGTTCTGCGACTAGTTTTTCAAGTGCAATGCCTCTGGGATTGTTGACGTTACAATTCCATAGGATGTGCTTACTATTGAAGTCGCCAATCAGAAGGACGGCGCTTCCTAATGAGAACAATGCTTCTAAGTCAGCTCGGACGATCGGCTTTTGACAAGCTTGGTAACAGGACGCTATGACTATAGGTTGATGACCAGTCATAGCTAGAAGGCAACAAGATGCTTCCATATTAACAAGAGTCGGGGTAGGTAAGGGGATGCAGTGCAGGGACCTTTTGTAATAGATAAGAGTGCCTCCCCCACGGGAGTTCACTCTATCATCACGTACCGTTCTGTAATTGGCAAACCTAGGGTTCGCCTTCCCCGGTTTTAGAAGGGTTTCCTGCACGCATATAATGTCGATAAGGTGGGTGCAACAAAAGTCGTGGACAAGGTCACGTTGTCTAAAGAAACCGTTAGCGTTGAATGACGCTAACGAAACTGAGCGCGGTTTCGTGCGTGCGGTTGTACTACCCATAGTGGTTGTACTGGGGAGGGGCCTGGGGAACGAAGCGCTTAAGGGCGCTTAGTAAGTTCGCGTGTTCCAATGTGTATTGGATCACGTCCGCTGGGGATTGAGCGTATTGCATCTTGTGGAATAGCTCTTGTACCTCATTGATGTCAACCGACATAGCCAGATCGCTGACTAGGTTGATTGCCTCTTGAAGAGGGGCAGCCATCAATGGCATAGGTGGAGCTTGAGGCCGGGAAGCGGCGCGGGGAGGCGCGCGAATGGTGTTGGCGACGGGTGCCGGGAGCGCGGGGCGAGCCGGGGCCGGTGCGCGGGCAGGGGCCGCGGCGCGGGCGGGTGCGGGTGCGGGCGCGGGTGCGGGCGCGCGGGCCGGGGCGCGGGCGGTAGCGACGGTCTTAACCATACTGGGTGGTTTAGACCATGCGTTACGGACTGGGAGCGGCGCGGGTATTACCTGTGAGGCAGGTACTACCGTTAGTTTAGGGCTTACCCGTTGGTAACGGTCGTAAGAGGGACGGGTCGGCCTATGCCTTGCCACCCTGTGGTTCACTCGTGGTGCTTTAGGGCAGCCACGGTAATTCGCGGTATGCCCTTGAGCACCGCATAAAACACAGCTGGGTGGGTCCGGCGAATCCCGGGTGCGAGTGCACGCTGCTGTCGCGTGATCGCCTAGGCACTTAACGCACCTAGCGCGAGCGAAGCAGAAACGGGAGGCGTGCCCGTATAGTTGGCAGTTATGGCACTGCGAGGGACTCCCATTCTTGTATGGGGCTTGGACATCGAGTCCTGAGAGGCCACAGACCTTTTTTAAATTAAAAATGGCCTTGCCTTCAGGAGTACGATCTAGTACTACGAGTACTAGATCGTAGGGGCTGCGGTCCTTCCCGCTGTACATGCGGTGAACTGCATGTACGGGGAAGTCTTGTGCCTTCAGGTCGGCACATACCGAATCGGTATGTACCTCCTTGGGCACACCGCGGATGACCACTCGGAGGACTTTCTCCTCTTCGAGCGCATAAGTGTGAAAACTTATGCTCTCGTGGCGGAGGAGTTTAGTTAGCGCTCTGTGGTCGCTAATGGTGGAAACTTGGACTTTAATGCCCTGCTGCGTGGAGCGGGCATTAGTATAGTGGATCCCACGATCCGAAACTAAACGGGACAGCATGTCCCATTTGGTTTTGTCCTGAATGAACAGGGGCGGAGGCGGTTTTTCGCGGCGCGCGCTCGCGTCCTGAGGGGACGCGGCAGTGGTGGCCGGAGCGGAGGGAGGAGACGCGGGGCGCGGGGTGGGGGTCGGCTTCTTGCCGGAGGCGGGGGCCTTAGCGGGTGCCTTGGCGGGAGGGGCGGAAGTTGCGCAACTAGCGGCTTTAGGAGCACGCTTGCGTTTGCGGTCAACGACGGTATAGCCGTCGTTATCGGAGTCCGAGTCAGTGCGTAAGGCGCGACTCGGATCTACTTCCATCTCCGTTTCGGAGTCCGAAGTGGGCTCGACAACGGCGATGGAGGGACGGGTGCTCGCTGGCCTCCCGATCGGTGAGCGCGAGCGAGACCTCTCACGGGGAGGGGCTGCCACCGTGCGTCTGTTATCCGGGCCCGGAGCGGGCGAAAGCGGGCTGTCCTCTGAGAAGGACCGGGTCAGAGGAGGGACGTTGGCCTCCGGGATTGAAGTCCCGGAGGGAGCAATAAGAGTGTCCGTGAGGCGGGCACTCGCTTCCTCTTCGAGGAGTTGCATGTGTGCAACATACAGATCGGGGTGGCGGAGGGCGAAGGTCTGAAGGACCTGCACCTCACCGTTAGAGGGACGGGACTGCATCCTGAGGGGAATACTCAGGACGCCCTATCAAGGGTTTGAATTCCCTCACACACCTTGTGAGCTCACTGTGTGAGAGGGAGTGTGTACCTAGGGTGTGCCCTAGTTGTGTACCCTCTCCGAGCTTTTTTCTCGGCGGAGAGGGGTGCTCCTAAGCGCTACTCCGGGGTTGACTAGGGGCGACCCCAAGGCCAGTAATCCCGGAGCCCAGCTTGCTTCGGCTGACCCGTGAAGCGGGAAAGGCCACGGTGCAAGGTTAAACCAAAACAACAACAGTGGCCGTTGTCACCGTAGGGTGTCACACTGCGACCGCAGCAAATGGCGGATTTGATCGTTCAGACGGGTTTGGCTGACGCTACCCCACGCCTGAACGACGTCGCTTAACAGCACAAAGTGTGTTGTTACGCGACTGATACTATGTTGTGTCGGGTAGTAAAGTGGTGAAATGCGCACCGAAAAGTGCGGTCAAAACAAGACCACCAGCCCGATATGATGTTGTTCGTCCGAAACAAGGGACTTGGGTAGGTGGTAATGCCTGACGTCTTAGAGCGCCTCTGCGCGACGGCACGGCGAGCTCGTAGCTCGCGTTGCTCGGCGTTCGGCGGCTGCTCAGCTTCTGCACACAAAACAAAAACTTCGTCAGGACTGCGTATTCCAAGGCACTGGTCTGCAACTAGCGTCGGAACGATGACCCGAGTGAGACGGCAATAGTGCGGGGACTATTGCGGTCTCACTGGGAGATACTGGCGGAGCTGTAGACAGGTGTGCACGGCGTGGCGGCACAGGTCGGAATGTGTCTGCACAGGTCGGAATGTGTCTCCGTGTATCTGCTCCATTCATACACGTACGAATGCTACACGAAGTCAATGATTAGCTACCACTTGGCAGGACAAAACAGTTGTTTTTATACCTATAGTCTACTCTCGTTGGTCTTTGGCGGCTTGTGACAAAAGGATGCGCGACACGTACGACAAATCTAGGCAACTCAATACAGTGGATTCATAAACTTGAAATAAAAATTAAAAATAATGTACTTAGTTATATTTTTTATAATTTAATTATTTACCAAATGACAGCTTGAAGTAGGATACAATTATATATTATTTTTAGAACATAAATATCTAACACACAATAAATGAATTAGAGTTGAAAAATGTATACCTCCGTGACCATGATATTTTCTAATTGAAGTAGTTACCTACTGATTGCAAAGGGGTAGAGAGTTTACTGACGATCGAGTGGGAAGCAATCGGCAGACTAGCTAGATTGGCTGGAAACCTGACACAATCTAGCCCAACGCCGAGCCGCCACCTCCTCAACATCCATCAGAATAGGTAAGCGAACCAGCTGATTTGTAAAGTGCCTAGTCATAGCTTTTTGACTTCGCGTAGCGTTCTTACGTTCGTGTGTGAATGGAGTAAACCGCGGTCGCTATCGTGCTCAAAGCCTACGCGCCACAGCTTAGATGATAATTAAATATGATTAGGTATAACTCTTTCACACTTTTAGTTATCGATTCCAATCCACCCCCGCAGTATTTTTGATAATATTAATATCCTCCTATATTATCTGAGAATGATTTCATAACAAAGATGCTCCCAACACCTAAGCTAAAGTTCATATGTTTAGTTCCAAAGATACATCCAAGGTCGAAGATTCCAAACGACGCGTCGTCGTGCCGACTGCTAGTACAGCGCCGAACTACTGCTTGTGGCAGCGGTACTACTATCACCTGCAGACGCAGCTCTTGCGTTGGAGTTGGCAGTGTTTTTCGTAACAGTACCTAGATACCTGCCCATAGACATTTTGGAGTCAATGCGAGTCAATTTTGACCCCAACCAATGGGCGGCATTATGCTATAAGGGAACTTAGACGAGAAAAAACGTATACACAGCACTAACAGCACACAGACCTCTATATTGCCAATAAAAGTGCATCCGCATTTTGGCAAATATAAAGACAAAACTCTCCGATTATTATATATACTAACTTATATACTAATACATGCAGAAAGTGACAAAAGTCTGTGATTGTTTCAGTTTTTATCTACGTAATTTTGTCATCGTTAGAGAACCTAAGCAGTGAAGGGAGGGTGGCTCTTAGAGCCATCGAATAAAAGAGGTGTATATCCTTTAGCGTTCCATCGTGTATTAAGACTGTGTTAAGACCTTTTTTCTTACATAATTCATACCTTATATACTACAACAATTAGTTCTTATCTTAGTTAGTTCGTGCTTGATACATATAACAGAGGTTATCAATAGAGACGTGCTGGTCTATATCTAATTCATCGTTTCTCTTATCTATCTACGACCGCATAGTCTCATGTAGGTACGTATCACATCATGTACCTACTACAGCAGCAAAATTGTTGAATTTTTTTTATAGTCAGCTAAAGTTCTCTCGTTTGTCATAAAATATGGTGTATTATAGGTATCATGGTACATAGTACGAGTTGTACCAACATGTATATCAGGCGATTCTTTAATGTAAGTATCAACCGACTGATTTCAGTATCGTTCTTGCTTTCGGATCAACTGTATTGTGCCGTTGTCGTTCTTGCATAAAGAGAAAGCCTTATCACATTAGAGACGAACCGATGAATTCACAAAAGGCCCGCGGCTCGAGGTTCAAACGGCGGTGTATATGTGGTGTGGAATACCCTGGAATACCGAATAAGCGCTCGTCGTATACATGATCTGTTACGACGAATCCGGTGGATTATGTAACTACTATAGAACCATCTTCCAACCCTGCAGATCTACGAGCGTCCAATTCTTTCATTTACTTGCTGAAAGAAGGAGATATTTATGGAATGGACATGATATATATATATATATATATATATATACTGCGGATTATTTTTATTGCGGATAGAAAAAATACATTTAATGCATTATTCCGACGGGCCTTTTGAGTAACAGTCAGTCCATAGGGATGTATGTACCCAGTGATGAAATATGGTCGTGTGTATAGGTACTCGTACATTCGATCTCTGTGGTTGTTTGTGTTCCGGATACCTACTTATGGGGCAAAACGGAGTCTACTATAAATTTACGTCTGCTGTTTGTTGGTGTAGAATTGGAGAAATGGTTGATTTTGGAAGGTCTGTCTCGTCGACTTTTACATAAAAGCTCTTGTCGTGGGTATTTTTTAGATCATAGTCACAGCCAATTTGTTTTTTTTCTCTTTTTTTTTCTTTTGTTTATTGCTGGTAGGTAAGCCTTTGACCACAATCTCACCTGATGGTAAGTGAAAATGTGGTCGAAGGTGTTAACAGGCTTAACCTAGAAATACTGGCTCTCAAGGACAGCTGCCGGAACACAGGCAGGTCCTTGGCGGCAGATTTTCTACTTCAGGGTGGTCGCTAGCCAGGCGGGCATTCGCAAAATGCCCTTCCACAATGCGGTGAAGCTCAAGCCCGCGGCGGGATCGAACCATGGACCTGCTGCACGGTAGTCCATAGCCAAAGCCACTGAGCTATCACTGCTTCAAACTAATATAACCATTAAATTTGTATTTTAAAATTGGGAATATACTTGAATTACCTACAATTTTATTGACTGATGTAGATTGTAATCGTTCATAAACTATCATATTCCTTTTAAGACATTCACACGCCAGTTAAATTGGTAGTATGTATTGAGTCAAAATTATTTACTTTTAATAACTTTGTAGCAATTGTTCTGCAAATGAATGAATGTCTAGAACTCTTTGAGTAGAATTACAATTATGTTTTTATCTTTACAGATTCAGGCAGATATGTCAAAATTTGCAGTTTTAGATCGTTTTTGTAATGGAGTCTATCCCAAAAACTGAACTAGTTTGGAATTTCTGTATGTTAAGTACTATCGGGTTCGTTCGTATTTGACAAAAAAATCAATAATTATAAATTTAAACACATAAAAAAGTAGTTATTTTAAACATATGATAGTGCGGAATTTTTTGTAGATATTGATGTCTTCTATAAAATTGTAGTAGGGGGAAGTCCCCAGTAGCGGACACTTAGAGTAATAAGGAAAAATTAAAAAAAAACCTTTCTGAAAAACTTATCATTATTGACAACTTAACCAACTTTACAACTATTAAAATCAAAATAAACAAATAAAATTGCAACTTCTGCATAAACATATTTAAATACATAAATTAAACTTTGGTGAGAATAAACGCAGTCTCTGCAAGTGGCACTTAGTACCGGACAGACTTCAAACCCTTAGAAACGGACAGTTTTAAAACATCTGACACCGATCACATATATAGGCGTCTGAACATTCTGGAATGTCAGCACGAACCATGCTCTATTGTCAATCATATCCGCAGCGTACGCGATATAACGTTTTGTTTGGTATTTTATTTCACGCATTGGTTTTATTATCGAAATTTTCATACGGAACCCTAACTTTTTCGAAAATATTCTACGTTCATAAGTAATAATGTAAAATTCTAATGGTGAAAGAATGTTTCAAATCGGTCCAGTTGTTTTTAAGTCTATTAGTTATATACAAAAATACAAATCTTTCCAGTTTATAATATTAGTATAGATGTAGATTATATGATCTATTTAACCAATATACACTGAAAATGACGCCGATTTTTATTGCAGTTTTCATGCTGTGATCAAAACCATCAACGACCTTTTTCCCTTTACGGGTTGATATAATCGTAAAACAGGAAAGCCTGACTCGCAATCAGGCAGATTTTCATTTTTTGTTATGTTTTAAAAATAGTATATCTGCTCTACTACTTTTACGAATAAAGTACGCAAAACTGAACAATATACATAAAGTATTATTTATGGAATGGATCGCCACCTTGAACTCTACCGCGGACGCAGCTGATCGCGTTGATTTCCGAGTACCTTTAAGCTTTTAGTGTATACGATTCCACTGTCTAGACGAAAACAAACAAAGACTAGACGAAAAATGGTCCATCAACAGTAATATATGTTCATACAATTTTATAATAGGCACATCTGACGTTCGACACTCAAACCAAGCCTCCGTCTCAATCTATCTCAAGAACATGTTACTAAGAATCTATTGCAATTGGTCTGTATACTAAAAAGAATCAGGACCCGACATCGCGGAAGAACCAAAGTGGATAAATGCAAGTTAGACCTCTTTTTTTAATTTATCAAAAAAAAGGTTTGGTTTTGATTACATCTTCAACTTATCTATACATAGTTTAGTTGTTCAGATTGAACCAGTAACAAAAACGACCTGAAATTGTCAACGTCAACGACCCTCATATTTATTTTGACGATAAGTTCAAAAAGATTTGTATATTACTCGTCGAGCACATGTCACCGTACATGCCGAGGTGTTAGAAAGGTTTGTTTTTCGCCTATGTTCTCATATATTGGGGTCTCCCTGAAAAATAATTAAAATTAATTTTCAGTCCAATATTCGTCATAGGGAAAATATCTAAATTTCAGGTTTGTTTGTTTAAGTCGTTCCGATTACGACATAGGTAACCATGACATACGGACGGTTGGAGCAGAAACCAGACAGAGAGAGCGGATTCTCGTACACAGGCCTTGTTTTTCTCTTTGGGTGCGGAACCCTAAAATAAATCCTGAACTTCAATATCAACAAAAACTTCCGCGGAATCTAGACGGTGAAGTGTGTGTGAATATCATCGTTTCACGATATATTTCCTTCAAAGCTTAAGAAACAAATTTTAATATATGTTACAAACACAACGTATTCCTTTCCAATAAAAAGAAATATACATAAATAAATAAATATACATCGATGATATAAAATAAGGTAATAAATACGGCAAAGTGATATGGCTGATCAAAATAAGAACATTTCACTTCATGTAAGCACTACTCAAATGAATAAGTATTGTAATAATTTTACTATATAGTATGTACTTAACACATTGTCAAAAAACTTTAAAAATAATGGCCCCGAGTTTCTTGCCCGTTATTCTCGCAGTGGCTCTATAATTTTTGTTTGCTGAACGTGGCAGTACAATGTAGTATATTTCAATATTAAAATTTGTAATTGACCTTCATAAGAGCGTCGTAGACGCCTAAATTGAATAAATGATTTTGACTTTGACTTTGAATATAATTCTACGAAAAATGTTGTATGGCTGTAGCTTTAGGAAGATTCTTTTATGTAGTTACTCATCCAAAATAATCATATCTTCTTCCAGCCCTTATCCCACAACGAAAAGGGTCTGCCCTGTATGTACTTTTACTCCACTCAATTTTGACACTCGTCATCTCACAATTCCACATCATTAGTATTGCGTCCATAACTTCTTTGGCCATTGCAAGTTAACCTCCCTAGCTTTAACTCTTTTTTATATGCATTTCGTTACATGTTACAAATAGCATTGCGCCCGAACTGTAATATTAGTGGCTATCAGGGACTGCTGGTGGAAAACACTATTTATTTATGCTTGATTGGTTAGCATTTTGATCTCATCTCTGACATCATCACTTACCATCAGGTGAGAAAGTGGTCAAAGGCTCACCTATCAGACATAAATAAAAAGAACTATATCACCTGATGGTAAGTGATGATGTGGTCGAAGATGTTGTTCAGGCTAACCTAGAATGACTAGTTCTCAAGGACAACTGCCGGAACACACCGACCGCTTGGCGACAGATTTTCTACTTGAGGGTGGTAGCTAGCCAGGCGGGCATTCGCAAAATGCCCTACCACCATGCTATAACTACTGCCATCCTAAGACAACAACCGGGACCGACGGCTCAACGCGCACTCCGAAGCACAGAAGCGTTCAGTAATAATGTCACCAGCGGTCACCCATCCAACTCATAACTGCGGCGGACGTTGCTTAGCTTTGCTGATCGCTTCAGAATGGCTCAGCAAACTTCGCTACGAGCGCTTCAAGGTTCAACACTGTTAGATCCTTGGCGAAAGGTTTTCTACTAGGGTGGTAGCTAGGCAGGCGAGCATTCCCAAAATGCCCTTGACACCTTGCGGTGAAGCTTAAGCACGCTGCGGGGATCGAACAATGAACCTGCAGCACGGCAGCCCGTAGCTATTAGCGCTCGGCCATCATTGCTTCATGATGGACTGATCCTTTGAATTATAGACGAGTATCAATAAATATTTGAAAAAAATATGCTTACATAACTTTTATCCCATTTTCATGAAACTATATATGTATCTATTTCGTTCCACACGATGCCATTGCCGTATTTTGTAATCTATATAAAGCATTCCACTACGTCTAATACCGCCCACTGATTCGTAAATTTCACGCTACGAATTTCGTAGAACATCTCTGATATCTGTGAATCATATAGAGACATATTGGGCAGACCGTCTTCAGAAGGTTGGAAAATGGCGTAACATCTTGGGAATTAAAATGGCCGCAACTTTACTATGGGGACATCATAATATATGATCTGTCCAGGATCCTTAGTTTTGCTGCATACACCGTTCGTAAGATAATATGACATTTGACCGATGTAACTACTGCTTTATTCCGTATGTTTTTTATTACAACAGCATACTATTGTATGATGTATAGTTCTGGGGAGCAGCGGACGACGATAGATACCATGTTTACCTTGTAAAGCGGGCTTATAATAAAGGCTTAATTTGCGCTCTATATATATGGAATAAATTCTTGCGAATCTCTGTGAAAATTCTAAAGCATTTACATAACTCGTCTTTTTTTTTATTAATCTAAAATAAATGCATGCTTGAATCTGTAATAAATTCGAATTTAACGGCGTGAAAAACGAATTCATAGTCCCGTGGGGTGCCGGATCAGAATTGCACCTCCCCATATCATCTCATGGGTGTCGTAAGAGGCGACTAAGGGAAAAATACTGAAAGCTGGGCAGCAGCGCCTTCTAAAGAATTGCCAAGCCTGCCAAGCGTGGGGATTATGGCAAATACCTCCTTAATAGGGAAGGCTTTGTTCAGCAGTGGATCTGGCTGTTACAGTACAGTACAGATATGTTTCAACGCTTGGTGTTTGCGAATGTCCACCTGGCTTACTAAAGTATAAAATGGTTGCCAAGCACAAAAAAATCCCTCAGCTTTCCTCAGAGTCAGTAATTGTATAATTTGATAATTCTTAAAAGAGTAGATAGATGTATTGTAGCTATCGATCGTTCTTACATTTATTACTTATTTTTATTCATACTTACCCATTTAAATTCATTTCTATTTGACTCTAATGTTGTATTTTTTAATTTTTGTAATTTAATATGATTTAAGTTCAAACACATTGTAGACATGACTTACCCAGTGTAACAATCCCCATTATAAGATCAATAAATTAATTATATTCTGATTCTAGGCCTAGTTCGTTTCCTCCTCCATCTCCACCATGCTTGATAGTGGTCAAGGACTAGTAGTAGCCAAACACATATAAAAAACTGACCATCTCTCGCAAATCGGTAATGTACGCTAAAAACAAAAAAGGATCTAAATTTAACATTGCGTAACTCTCGTATTAATAAGCACCAGCTGGATGTAATACCAATTGAACGTAAAGATTTCGCTCAAATAGTACTGTACCAATAACTTTCATGACGATGGAATCTACCTATTCAAACCTGTGAATAAATATAAAAATAAAAGTCATGACATCAGGAAACAACCAAACAAAATAAGAAAAGATTCCTACAATTCAATGTGGGGAGCACTAACAACTCTCACATCTCCACTACAAGCCTCACAAAGATGCTTGACCAAAATCTCAGCTGAATCTAGACTGTGTATATTGTTTGAGTGTCATCGCGTTTAAGGTGTATTTCATTCATAGTCGCTGACCGTAAGAGAAGTTTTTACAGAAAAAATTACGAGGATGTTGAATTGAAATAGCCAACAGTAAAAAAAACTAACTTCTCAACAATGATTACAAAGCACGACAAGTGATAAATACACCAATGTAATAATCATAGCTGATTTTGACTGTAACAATTTAACTGTAAAATCATCAATTATTAAGGAATCATTTGCACTTTAGTTAAGTAAATTTTCAAAAGTAATATGAGCAACGGTATTTCAAACACGCGAATACTATAATTATATAGAATGGTTACCAAATCCAGCTACGAGTATATGAACGATAAAACTGTTTTAATTTTGAATTTCCTGCTGCAGACGCTAGTGAGTGGGAACTCAAGGTTGAATTTATGTGCTGCCTAGACTTACTTAAAAGGTCATAGCGAATATGGTCCATGGATACAGGACCGGGATAAAGCGTTTGGAAAACATTTTAGGAAAACGTTATAATTCATAAAAGATGAAACGCTATCTTAGTTTAGTCGTACCTACGAGTAAGTAGGTTATAATTATACTTACGTTTCAAATTGATCACTTAGTTAATCAACATGTTATTCAATATTTTTTACTAAACTGTCTTAACTTTGAACTTTGAATATTAAAATTATCAAATTAAATTAGTTAAATATTAAATTATTTATATTAAAATAATAGGCCAGAGAAAAGGCAATGAGGAGATCGAGAGCCTCGTAAAATGGTCTAACACCCCTTAGGTGAAATTACTGCGTCCTAATGCGAGATAAATCGAAGACAGGTTTAATTAGTGGAATATGTCCAAATTCTTAAAAACGTATACTCAACTAATACATGCTTCGGAAACTGTCGACAAATTGTTAAATTCATATAAGTATCTCATATTAGAAAAGTTACGGGACATACCGGTTTTAAGGCACATAATTGTATGGTAAAGTTTAATGTCTGGGTGTGCCTACGACGATGCTGCTTTAATTTCAACGAAATTGTTCACACTATACATATATGAAATACAAAGGAAAGATGGGGTCTCCCACGAAAGTAATTTACGAGGAGGTAAATGTAAGCGTCGTGAGATTGCCGTCACTCTGTCTTCCAGATACATATAGTAACATCAACATGTATCTTGTTTGAATTGTATTGCTAAAAGTGGCAAATATATATTTAATGCAATCTGTGCTGAAGTAGAAAAATTCAAGACCTGACATTGTGAAAGAGCCTAACAAAATAACAAAGAATTCAATGTAGAAGGTACTAACAACTTTCACCTCTATACTCTAATCCCCACAAAGACATTTGACTACCACAGCTGAATCTGGACTGTGATGTGAGTGTGAGTGTGAACGTGTTAAGGTGTTCTTCAGTCACTGTAATAGAAGCCTTTTATAAACAAATTTTCGAATATAACGAATTAACAACGTGTTCGCTTTCATAACATAGTGTAATCATGGCTGAGGAGTACTATGATGGTGTTTCTGTAAAAAAGATTATGAGTAACTTTTAAAAGATTGTTTTACCGTGTACTATGACTCACGCTTTTAACCATATCTTCTTTCTGTCCATGTGCCACAATAAATTTGCTCTGCATACAGAACATTCATTATTATTCCATTCACTAACGTTGCTCGTCATTTAAAAAGTCACAGCTTTCACATACATATATTTCTTCGTAATTTCTATTCATACCATGAATAGAAATTAATATTTGGCCTTGCAAATACCTATATCCGTTCCAATTTCTACTTAAAACTCTGTATTCTCGTTATATATGGTTATCACACTTTCACATACAGCGCTATTATCTACTTACCAACTTTTTATACACTGGTGCTACTTTAAATTTTTCCCTTATTTGCTTCGTTTATGTTCCACTTCACATATATCTTTCATACACATCTCTGCCACGTGCCCCTTTCATCCGTCTCTTTGGTTGCCGAACACTCAAATCCATACAATGACAACATGTCGTATGATGATCTTACAAATGTTTGAAGCTTGGGGCTTGGGCTAGACATTTGTGGGCCTCGGACACCTAACACTATTGCATTTATATTATTCATCACGTTCCGGTCAATGCCGTTATTTGATATCATTGAATCAACAAAACGAAAATCGAAAGAAACTACTAGGGACACACTTTTTAATGGGAAATACGGGATGCAGTACCACCAAGTTCGCAGAAACTGTAGTGCGTAACGTTTTGTCACTCTGTTATAATAATACTTTTTCTTTCAATTTTAGTCAGAAAACGCAGGAGGCAATGTGACGGCTATACTAAACTTAGGTAACTCAATTAGTCAGATGTCCAATCAAATTAATGTAGTATTATTTTTCGCGATGAATTAATACCAAATATAGATTCAATTACTTAGATAACTGGATTGCATAATTCTTACATATTACATTTCGAGACCAGACAGAATTAAATTTATGAACACGTATTGTGGTATTTCAGGCATATATATTTTCAATAAGTGCTTTAAAAAACGGTTCCAGGTACAAACCGAATAAATCTCAATTATAAGTTTGAGTCCACTGACCTTCAGAGTCCTAAGTGTTTCGTTGTGTCATTTATTTCCATATGCAGAAAAAATACAGATGGTCTACCTAATGGTTTCAAGGCACTAATCGTCAGTATTTTTTCTGTTAAAAAACTTCCAATTCGAACCACTGATACCTATTTTTTTTTATTTTGCACTTGCTTCTGGTCATATTTTTCTCAAGTGGAATTTGGATCACTTCTCAGACACTACCTACTGATATATCAGTCATGGAATCTTATGTAAAAAAGGTCAAGATATTAAAACAACCACACATATAGGGCGAGCCTATTGCCACCTAGCAGGCACAGTACCAGTCTCCGGACATCTACTGAACATTTTTGTGTCAGAGAAAACCAACAAACAATTCGATTTAAAAAGTGCATTTAAATAAATTCGACGAAACGGTACCAGTTCTAACTGCTATATTACGCGCCTTAGCTATGTTTGTTTTTCGTCACGCACCTTGGAAATTAATTAGAGTACGATGTCTTTTTCCCTTTGGGCATGTCATGTACGTATTGTTACATGCAAAATTTTATTAATTTTGTATAGTCACAGCTTTCAACAGTTTGAACATCATGTGAAAATAAATCAAAATTCTAAACTATTTAGGGTTATAACAATATAGCTACATTTATTACTACTGTTTACTACTATTAAGCTTCGGGGATTGTTTGTATTTGAGAGTGACTTCTAAAATATAAAAAATATACTTTATCAGTAATATACAATTTTTCTATATGAGTTCTGGGTTACATATATACATATTGCTTATTGCGATCTATGTCCATCTAGATGTATCGAAATAAATTATAGTATCAAGGTGCAAGGTTCTTTTTTATACTACATAGTTTCAATCAGTTCAGTCGTATAAGGCACAGTGTGTTGTTTTCTTTCACTGCCTTCGGTCAGCTGAAACTGAATCAATTTTTTTTTCATTCTACCTTTGTTTTTCTTTAGATTATCCTCTGCACCCATCAATATTCGTAATTATCACTCTTGGCATAATTTAAATAAACTCATTCAATAATCACAATTTGAACTGACGAGATGGATAGTGAATCAATTTATTAATTGATTTCACTTTAACGATTTAATCTCCGCTGAATGCAAACTAATTCACCCATCTTCTTCGGGGCTCGGCTTCTTAACCATAAGTTTACGATGTTTTATTACAGATTTGTTAACTTGTCGACGATCCGTGGATCACATGTTGTTGCTATTATTTGTTGTTATTTCATGCTCCCAGTTAGTCATGTATTACATCCCAATCAAGATCCCTGTTCCGTTGTGTATTAGTGACCCCTGGTACCGAAATTCAACATTCGAGCGAGAGTAATCGGGTCAGGGCTAGAAAGACAGTCGGAATAACAAAGGTTGTTGCTCTACTTAATATCAGTCCAATGCGTTCTATTTTGATGCCATTCTATTCTAGTTTATTCTAGACTTCGAGGATACCTATTATCGACAAATGGTTACAGAGAGCAATGTCTTAAGCAAACTGTACTATACAAATAAGCAAAAAAGTCGCTATTCTTGCTTCTTGTCCCGCGTCTGGGCATGAAAATACTATTTTCTACGCTTTCATGCTGTGTGATATTAGCTGGTGCTTATACAGCTGTGTGACACCTAAATGTCCCTCTTGTTTTTATAAATTTAAACATTCGGTGAATAACTAATTGAAAAAGGAAGCTTTCACTTCTTTACCTGCAAAAAAAATCCACACATCAACAGATTTTCCATCTGGTCCTGCTATGTTCCATATATGTTATATTTACATCATTACTTTCTTACCAAACCTTATGTTTATCTTTCTAGTGATTAATAAAGTTAATGAATTCATTTATTAGTCTCAAATAAGCTTTTCCATGTATCCCATATTATTTCCATCATCCGAAAGAACCTGCTTAATTTCTTAAATATAATCTGAGGGACATCGCTCGCCATTCATTCTGTAGCATTCGCTCGTAATATCGCCGGCTTATATCGACTACAGGTGTTTTCAACCATTTTATTTATCTTGGCATTTCACTCTTGGCCTTAAATCTCTTTAGACTTTTTTCTTACATGCAGTTTTTTGAATAAAATGTCTACTGATACGGTAAACATTACCAAGCCAGAGTCAGATCAATAATACGAGTAGTTTCCTATTTAGTGACCTGACTCTACATTTTGTACCCACAAAATGCTCCGATAGCGGTTTTTAGGTCACTAAACAATTAACCGCTTTTGTTGAGCTTGAATTGTACGAGTGTATGAATCGGTTTAATTGAAAATTTTCAAAACATAACTGCATGATAAAATATATTTTTAGATTATCAGTTGGGAGTCTAATTATTGTAAACAGTATATAAAAAATATCGTTGATTTATGTTGTTAAGTGTTTTCAAAATAAACAATAAAATTAGAAAAGAAAACCATATATGTAAATACGAGTAGTTGTAAAAACGAGTTTTTGTATTTTGCCAATATCGTCTAATATGAAAATCTATTCGATAAATAACTCACGGTATACGAGAATTTATTTCATTAATCGCTATTGATTCAGTTTTTAATATGAAATCACTCTTAGCCAACGTCATCATGATTTGAGAGACGACCAATGTTGAACCAAAGCTTTCCATATAGATCACCACAGTGAATGCCACTATACAAGCCAAATATAAGCCACTTACGGTCATCGGCTCCCCGCGACTTTGACGATGTTGTCAGTCCTGCTAGTGGGGGACCTACTAAATCATTGTCTTGTGGCCTGACTATTACCCCTTCAACTTGCAAATTCTGAATGCTGTCGGTGACTGGTTTTTCGATGAATTTCTGGCTTGGGATTTTATGGTGCAAAGAAACTGCCGAGTAAAGCTTTATAACACTTTCAACACGAATTTTTTCCATTGGGCCACAGTTAATAGCCACGACTCAGTGGTGTAAGTAATCAAGCATACACCCTGGCCGAAGGCTTTGGCCTTCAGGTACTGCGGGATGTAGTGAGACTAGAATACTTCATGTAATTTCCGAACGCCATCCAAGGTGGTTTACTCACGCAACCTAGGCAGATCAAACTCTAGAAAAAAGTCTCTCTGAAAATGGGAAATCTTTCACAGGTTAAAACAATGGTCTACAAGTTCAGGAGTATCGTTCCCAACAACTGCTGGTACGGGTCCAACATAAATATTTGACATAATTTTCATCGTATCCATTTATATTAATAAGATCGACTTGCTGAGAAACTCTCCTAAGTTTGCGAAGCATCGTACTTAGCTTCTCAAGCCCTAAATTATGTACCTACCTATATCGGGGAAACAAAGGTTTATGTGAAGTATTAGCCCTAGATGTTGATGACAAATCCGTGGGATTTTTCATAGTCTACAAATACATAATGGCCGATTATACTCTTCAATCTTCTGTATAATCCGTCGCAGTATGGGCGTGGTCTATGTTGACAGTCTGTTCGGAAACAGGGATAGCCAGGAATTCATCAATTCTGCGAGATATGCGATTTGTACTGACTCTCGAGATAGGCTTATACTCGTGAACATGCTCAGAAGCGAAAAAGGTCTGTAGTTCTTTAACAAGTACTTATCACCTTATTTGAAAGACAGTATTACTACACATTTCCAGGCTTCTGTCGTTTTATTTTCAAGGATGACGCATTCAAGAAACTTCTGGAGGACTGAGAGTATCGGTTTTCCACCCGTTCTCAAAAGTTCTGACATGATTTCGTTATCACTTGGAGCCTTGTTGCTTTTAAGATGTTTGAATTGCATTCTAATTTTGTATTGGATGATACCCAGGTTGTCATCGGTATAATGTCGGGCAGTTTGGCTTTCTCATCCTGAGAGGCACTTATTTTATAGGTTTTCATGTCAAGATGTATAGCTGGAGCCTCGGTTACCCTTGATTGAGAACTTTATAAGTTTTGTATTGAAGATATGCAAATAATAACGCATTGTCTTCGAAATTCGTTCTATTTTTCTTCGTGTATTGAAGTTTGCCTTAGTCCGACATATCAGCTGTATTGTGTCGTATCTCATTTGGATGTTCCATTAACTATTTGATACCTTCTGAGGGTTTCTGCGGTTTATTTCGATGAGGGTCATAAGGAATTGAGCCCCCACAGCATGAACAGTTTCCACCACCCGTTCTCTATCTCGTCCACTGTTTCGAACTGGAAGTGGTTGGTTATTTCGAATTGAAAGCTTACGAGATTTTGTATTTGGAAACACTAGGATGCAATCAATCAAGCTTAAAATTTATATTCGATGGTTTTTTCCGTTGAATGATGCAGTGATCGCTCAACGAGGTGAATCCTACGCTGTGAAGTATGTTTAGGAGTAATGTTTGGCATCACATATTTATTCAAAAATAGCCTTTACTCCTCTCGTCTGAGCGTTTTTGAGATTTATGAGAAAACCAGTGTGACCTTCATGGAATATCTTTTGGTGATTCTGAGTATGAAGAATTCTATACTGCTCCATACAGTGTCGCCTTTTTCTTAACCCTGGGTAATTTAGTCAAATAAGTAGTTTTCGATACAGTGTCTCAACTAACATAGGAAACAGAAATTAAAACTTATATATCAATATCTAATTTTTTTTTGTATGCCTCATAATTTAACATCTATCTCACCAGATGGTAAGTGATGATGTGGTCGAAGATGTTGTTCACGCTAACCTAGAATTACTGGCTCTCAAGGACAGCTGCCGGAACCCACCGTTAGTTGCTTGGCGACGGACTTTCTACTAGAGGTTACTAGGAAGCTAGCTAGGCAGCCTAAATGCCCTACTATTAAACTATAACGACTGCCATCCGAAGACAACAACCGGGACCGATGACTTAACGTGCTCTCCGAAGCACGGAAGCGCTACTGAGCGCTTCCGTGCTTACTACTGAGTAATGTGACATTACTCAGTAGTAAGCATACCGTGACATTACTACTGAGTAATGTCACTAACGGTCTCCCATCCAAGTCATGACAGTGGCGAACGTTGTTTAATTTTGCGGATCAGTTAAGAACAGCAAAGCAAACTTCGCTACGAGCACTTCAAAAATTATTATTTCTATTATCAAGGAATGGGCAAGACTGTATTATGATACTCCGACAAACATTGTGAAAATGTGTTACCACGGTATAGGATCTGAGCTGAACAAGCTAGGTTGATTATTTTAACCCCAAGATTGCACGGTCTTGCGATATAGTTTTACATTGCAAGGAGTGATGCAATCCAATTTTATTGTCTTGAATCAAACATGAAAGATTTTGATTTAAATCTTATGTAATGAAATTACAAATTTTCTTTGTTAAGTAATATGACAAAAACCGAAAGTACTTAAAGGGTTTGAATACGAGCAATAAAGGAGTTTTGGTGCAACTGTTGAGGCGTGTATAAATTTCTTTCATCATAAATCTCCGTATGAATAAACGAAAGAAAAAGTCTTAATTTGCATGCCTTAATCTTAATCTTAATCCTTAATCTCTTTCACAACTTTGTAAACCTAATGTACACATATATTGAAGGTACATTAACCGTCAAGTACGCAAGAAATAATCGTGTAAATCACTCCTGTTTCAGAAAGCAGAAATGATTTAGGGGCAATAGCTATCAACTGCTACAGAGGGTTGCACTATATGAGCTTTACTGCACTGTCGATTGCCGCCAAGCGTGTTAGGTGTGTTCTGGCAGCTATCTTTGAGAGCCAGTACCTTCTAAGCTAAGTTAAATAACATCTAATTAGGTGAGATAGTGGTCAAAGGCTTAAACTATCATCAGTGAAAAAATATTTTTATTATGTTTTTCGATGTATTTCTAAAACCTTTTCGCTATATTCCGTCACTAAAAGTGAGCTGTTATTGAACGGATCCCAAAACGTTTGTTTACTTTGTCAAGATTTTTGATTGAAGACTTTGTAGTTGGTATTATATCAGTTTAAAAGTTACGTATTGCAAAGTATCGTGGTCAGTAATAACTGCGGCATGACACAAAGATTATTTAAATCAATACTCAAGTTGAAGTTTTGGTTTGCAATTGTGTGACCATTATGATACATGTTTTCAGTATAGCAAAAGTATTTTTTTGACATAAGTAATTGTGTATCTAAATATTGACTTGTCAATTGCTGTTGAATTAAAAGATGCGCAACATCTAATTCTGCCGATGAACCTACATATTACTACAATTTTAAATAAATAAATGAAATAGCAATTAATTGCCTTATTACAAAATAAAAATATGTACGGAATAATAATAATAATTAATAACACTCATAAGGCAAAAGGGTTATGCTCAGCATTTTGCAGCGCTATCACTCACTTACAAGAGCGTGCGCAGCGCTGTTTTTCAGCATATCCTTACTCGGGCGGATGTTTAATTAAGCTGTAAGCATAAATTTAGCTTATGTTGTGACACTGTGGCCACATTTTCGTCAATCTGCCATATTTATATATTTTTTTATGCCTGATAGGTTAGCCTTTGACCAGTATCTAACCTGATGGTAAGTGATGTTGTCGTCGAAGATGTTGTTCAAGCTAACCTAGAATTACTAGCTCTCAAGGACAGATTTTCTACTTGAGGGTGGTAGCTAGCCAGGCGGGCATTCGCAAAATGCCCTACCACCATGCTATAAAGACTGCACATCCTAAGACAACAACCGGGACCGACGGCTTAACGTGCCCTCCGAAGCACGGAAGCGCTCAGTAGTAATGTCACCAGCGGTCACACATCCAACTCCTGACCGAGGCGAACGTTGCTTAACTTTGCTGATCGTTTCAGAATGGCTAAGCAAACTTCGCTACGAACGCTTCAAAATACATATTCTATATACACATATTCTCCTAAAGTATTAATATGCTCAAAACACAAAATAATCAGAAGGACGGACGATATGGTGGCGTCTAGGTATAGCAATAGGGGCCCGTTTAGTAGTATACCTACGGTATACATGTATTTAATATAAAATAGGCTTTTTGTTTAAGTAGGCTGAAAGTAACATCTAATTAGTTCATCGGGTCACTTGTATTTTTATCTAAGTATATTTAGAGTATTACCTATATACCTATTGAGTATACTCATCACTAGGCCTGTATTGATTAGACTGTTGGTTCACAAAGGGAGTAGATAAACATGTTGCAAGATGTTAATGATAAGATGGAAGTCTTTTATTATTGCCGATAAGGCTAGATGTTGCGGTCGAAGACGTGGTTCAAGTTAACCTAGAATTACTGCCGAAGCAAGGAAGCTCTCTGTGATAGGTTAAATAGGTAAATGCGGCTACCTAAGATTTTGCGTCTAAAGGGCCCGTAAACGGTAAAACATGTTTGACGCCGAGTTTTCGTAAAACAAGGGCGTTAACGATTAAACATGTTTGACAGCACGTTTTCGTAAAACAACAGCGTAAACGATCAAACGTGTTTGACACCACATTTTCGTTAAACATGAGCGTAAACGATCAAACAAGTTTTACACCACGTTTTCGTTAAACATGAGCGTAAACGATCAAACATGTTTGACACCACGTTTTCGTTAAACATGAGTGTACACGATAAAACATGGGTGACAGCACGTTTTACGTAAAACAAGAGCGTAAACCATCAAACAAGAGATCAAACAATATATCGAACTTGTTCGACAATCACCGCCGCCGCACATCTTCAAATATGTTTGACAAAAACGCCGTTACGGACCACATCCAGCGTGTTTAACCGGAATCGTCAAACACGCCTTCAAGCATGTTTGATAAACACCTTGATATCCATATAAAAAACGGCCATGTGAGAGTTGGATTTGCACACTGAAAATTCCATAACAACACAGAATGTACTAAAAAATGTTATGATTTTTAAACTGTTTGATATCTTTAGTGGGACTCCTGTCTTGCAGATTTCTTTAAGTAGTACAAGTGACAGAACATATGTTTAATGAAGAGGTAATCCTTACAAATTAGGACGAATAAAGTAGACTCATTAAAAGGGTCTTGTTTTGTTGTATTGATTCAAGGACGGTAAAGTTAATTTTTAATATATTTTACTGGCCTTGCTAACTTGAAACAACTGTAGCCTAGTAAATTGATTAGGAACATAACAATACAATTTTTATCTGGGTGTTAAACCACTAATTAATTTAAGAACCTGCCGCTCACATTTCTTTCTATGAATGGGATCAATAGTCTTTAGTTCTCCCAAAAATATTCTCACATATATTTTATTCTATCGTGGCGAAACAAGAACGATGCTCCACCTGTGGTAACATCTGCTTATGACAGATGCAGTTCGTCACGAGTGACGTACTGCAATGCGTCCATCACCATTAGACATTAACTTGTTAAGTCTCATGTGCTAGTAATTTCACCGGCATCTTACCCTTCAAACGGAACACAGTAATGTAAACATTACAGCGTGGCTGTAGAAATAAGAATGGTGGCAGTATTCTCTAGACCAGTGTTTTTCAATTTTATAGATTTCGCGACCCCCTTACAAGTCGAAAAATTCTGGCGACCCCCTTGTCAGACAGACAAATAATTTATAATTTAAAAGACTAAGTACAATAATGACTTTGTTTGACTTTGATACCTTTACTTAATAGAGAAAAAATATTTTAACAGCAAAATTGAAATCATTTCATGCAAAACTTCATTTATGGTCAACCCCTCTCCAAAGCCATTCTCCAAAAATATAAAAGAATGCTTCATAGATTTAGCTGCTGACGGCATTCTTGAAATAAGATTTTATTCTGAAAGTGTCGACATGTTTTGGAAGTAAAGAAAACAAGAATACCCAGATCTAGCAAGGGAGAAGCTCTAAAATTATTAGTACCATTCGCCACTTCGTACCTGTATGAACTGACATTCTTTTCAATGGTGGATAATAAAACTAAAAAGGAAATTAGAACATTATTTGATTGTTAACTTTTCAAAAATAGAATACTTTGATATTTTTTGTTGAATATTAAACAAGCACATCCTTCTCACTAAAATTGTATTATTTTTTTAGTCTACCCTACTTTTTTTCCTTCTGTCGGCGACCCCTCGAATAAGGTGACGCGACCCCCCTAGAGGTCGCGACCCACAGATTGAAAAACACTGCTCTAGACAAACTCGCACAATGAGCTCTCACTACTTACTACTACTTCTACTACTTCTACTGCTACAAACATTTATGTAAAAAAAGAACTGTCATTCAGAAAAGGGAGATGTAAATAATCCTGGATGTATAAGTAACTAAAAATTTACAGATGAAGTCAACCATGCGTATTATTCATATTCGATTTAATTTTCCACTGTTGTCTGTGTGTCGTTGTAGATACAGAAGTACTCGTGTAGATCGAATTAACTTCACATAGACATCATAGACATAATGAAAGCCATTTCCCATGGGCGTGTGTTTATAGATACGCTAGCTCGGACACGCAAGCGCCGTTAAGGCCACTTTAATGTCGACACTTACTCAGTACAATACTATAAAACAAAATGTTTTGGGGTTTATCGCTCGCTCGCTATCGCTCTGTCTCGCTCCAACTGCGAGTTTTAAATGTATAATGACTGTCGAAGTTGAAAAATCAATCAAACAAAATAATTATGCTTACAAAATACAGGTATTTATATGAAATTATACCTAAAATAATATGCTTCATAATGACGCACAGTTTTCAACTTGAGAATCTAAAAAACATATCAACGTATAGTAACGGTGAAAAAAGCGAAATGGAGAAAAAGGTGCCGAATGAGCAGCATATCACTACTGAAGTTTATTATGTACAGTTGTACACAATACGTATATAAAGGGCATATTATCGTCTTTGTGCTCATATTGACTTGAAAGTTTTGGGTTTTACTGCCAATGCTCTTGAACATTCTCAAAGAGGTTGGTGTCAGAAAGTGGTTTTCCATAAAAGCAAAGCCAAAATTTTCATAATAAGTAAATAAAATTTACATTCTACTATCTAAATCCTTTGTGTTGTGAGAAAACATATATTGTTACATATATTAGGAAGATAACGATAAGAAATCATACCAAACATCAATGACTCCGTTAAATTCTCATAAAGCTTATAATATAGAAAAAAGTTCATGATATGATGCGTGTCATATATTTTTCAAAAATATAACCTTTTCAGATAACATTTTCTTTGTTCATGATATTAATTCTGGATGTACACTTTTTCACACACCTAAATCTATGGAGTAAAATGTCTGTTACTTTGCTCAAATAGATAAGGTAAATCTTTATTATCTCACAAAAACCATTTTCAACGATGCCATCATTACTCTAGGCTTCTATATTACAGTAAACAATCTATAATTTTATCATGAAGATGTTTTCAGCGTTAACGATCTCAATTTTAATGAACATAATTTAATCAGAGCCTTGATGAGCTAAAAATATGTGGCGCTCTCGTGTATTTCTTAAGACATAATAATATCTGCCGAATTGTTGGGTGTTTATCGGAATTTATATTCAAAACTGAATTATAACCAACAGACTTTGATGTCTAACATAGCATTTTATATTAATGTTAGATTTTTTCTTCCATAATTCTAACAACACAGCTAACATTAACACTTTCCTTAACAAAACGTCTCCTATTCATATTTGATCTCCGCATTGATTTATTTTTGTTACATTCTTAGTTTTCAAGATGTGCTTAATTTTTCAAGGTGTGTTGAATATTTGTTAGCAGCTGCATCTATGTTTCATTTAGTCTTAATGAAACATAGACTACGTGTGCGACTGTACTAACAATTACGCACTCTCAACTTTATAATTCATAAAGAATTTCTGACATAAGATAGATTCGGACTAAAAAACATTTTAACCTCGTAGGCGAACGCAGGTGATGTTTTCCACCCGCATCGGAAAACATGTTAACATATTTTTTTTTATTTCAAATGTCAATATCATGGACATATTTATTAGCTTTTGGATGTTAAATTGAACATAATAAGGAGCAGGACATAAGTAAGAGACCCGGCTTTAGATTAGCATAGTTATGTTAATTTGTTAACAATAGTTATTTGTTATACAAGTCTGCAAAGTTGTTATTTGGCGCGAGTACTTTTATTTTAATCTGAAGAAGCGATGGAATCTAAGATTATGCTAGGAGCAAATATACAAATATATATGCAAAGCGAAGTTCAAAATATAGCATCCTGAACGTACCGAAGGTGTATGTAGGAGACACATAATAACTTTGCTGCCGAGGCCAACACACAATTTTCCAACCCACTCCAGTTTTATAAATTTTAAAATAATGTAGTAAATTTGCGTTAATTTATAGTTAAAGTGCAATGAATACAATTAGTTATATTTAAAGTGAATTGTTTTTTCTGTACCCTTTACACAGGTCCGTATTTTAAAAACCATTTCCATGCTAGCAGATAGAAAGCAATGTTCCTCGCAGATTTCGAATGATAAAAGACATCTTGCCGAGCTTGTGAGGTGGAAAATATTGTATTTTGACAGCTTTATTTTGAAAGCAAAATGTGGTGAGTTTTAGAAATACGAGGAAAAAACGTAGCTTGAATGATTACGGCTATAAATTATAAGACTTGCAACACAGTACACAACTTTGTCTTACAAATTGTGGTTTCGACTACATTTTATACCAAAGTATAACATAAATATCTATATTATGTGCATGAATATACTTAACTAATATTTTTACACATAATTATTAGATCTTATGTAAATTATAAAAGCGTCAGAATGTTTGTAGGTCAGCGTGTAAGTTAATTAGGTATGAATGATTAAATGGAATATGTTTGTTCCGTAAAACAGTTTTCAGTTTAAAATAAAGTCTAAAATAATTGTTCGTTATGTATTCTATCCCTTAATTTAATAATGCGCCTTTAAATGAGCGTTTAATAACATGTATCTCAGGCATATATCGTTTCAATATAGAAGACAACGAACCGATTCAAATTATTGATAAGTTATCTGTTATCTCTAAATCGTTCTCCGCTAATAATTTTCTATTAAATTAGGAATAAACAAACTGTTCAAAAGTTTTCTGTACTCAGTGTGTTAGCTATGTAGAGCCAGACAATATAATTGATCAATTTTGACTTATAATTGATAACGCATCGGTATTCTTGGGAAGTAAAATGGATTCAATTGTACAGGTCCTCTGATAAAATGATCTGCCCGAGAGACTTAGTTCTGCTGCGTACCTACCTATACCGTTTGTAAGAGTAAGTGACATATACAGTTCAGCTGGTTTAGTTCACATATTTCCACATAATAATCTCGTATGGTGTATTGTTATGGAGAGCCGCAGCTAATGTAGAGACCATAATGAACTAACAAAATGCGAGAAAATTGAGATCGTCGAAACAAATATGCGGGTAATTCGTGCTATATATTGAATGGATTCTTGCGAATCATCATTTTTTGCAAAGACCAGTAAAAAAGAAGATCTTCTAATATAATTGTGCGCGATTTTATTTTAAGTTTCCTACAGATATTGCAGTTATCACATTAGGAAATTTAAATCTACATGTAAAAAGAATAAATTTGGTAATAATTTACAAGACATAAATGCTTGGGACTTCCAGCTCTACCAAGCCTCCTATGTAATATAGTGGCCTATGTAATAAATATTAGAGGTGATTTTAGACTTTATAATAAGTAGAGAGATAACATACTCAGAAATTGTATTACTAAAATAAATCTATGCTTATGAGATCTTACAAGCTTCCATATGTCTCTGGGCTTAGTTCATCTTAATTAATACTGTAGTTTAGTTTGACTACATACTTATTTGATAAAAGCCACTACATTGTCATGCAACTCGTAACACTATTTTGAAACTTCATAACGATATTGCACGCTGAACTTCTTGAAATCTGTCGTATTAACTTGGAAGCTAGTTTCCAAATTTAAGCGATGAGGATGAGCGTATTTCAGTGCTTGTCACTTGGACTTGTCAACTGAAATCACGTCACTCCCACCCATGTAAAGTATTTTTCTGTATATACGTTCAAATAAATGTCAAATGTCATAAAATTGGACTCAGAGCAACGAAAAATATTTATAACCAAATCTTATTTTCTATCATGAATTCAAGTTGAAAGTGTGTACCTACAAATAGGTACGGTTTGTTTCCTTTGGACTAAATACAAGATAGTTACAACAGCTAACACGTCCTCTTAGTCAGAGCTCATCTTGAAAACTAGCAATCTATCAAAATCAATACGGAAAATGAGGAGGAGACGATTTGTTGAGGAAAGTGTTTATAGAATTTGGCAACAGGAAACCCGGCTTTAGAGGAAGAATTTTATGTGTAAGAAATATATATGGCTTTTAATAATATTTCAGCTGAGAAAACACTTAAACAAAAAAGTGATACGTACTATTAATATACAATCTGTAATATAACTTAACTCGTCCAATTATCAAACAGTCGTATTGGCATCAGTAATTTAATTTTTAAGACAATAATATAAAATCATTAATAGAAAAGCTATTGTGCTATTATACATTTTTACATTATAACTATTGAACATTACACAATTTAACAAACAAACAACTGGATCTTTTAACGCCACGACAACTTGTCTCTTTGAACACAAAATTAGTTGCTTGTTGATAGGACGTTTTGAAGTTAAGACGTCGTTAGTTACTCGTTCTCAAGGAATCAAATCAAGGAATTAATATTACAACATTGACAGGTTGTATTATTAGAATGTGAGTTAGTAATTAAACATCTGTGAATTTTATAGCTTAGGCGGTGAAAGGTTATAAAGTGATTGGTTTGACTCTTTACAGGTAAACCTTGGCTGACTTTACTCTCTTATGCTATATAGTACGTATAGTATTGGACTTTGACTGACCCAGTCGTAGTTTAAATTTATGAGCGTTTATTTAGCTAGGTACGAAACTAATAAACCATTGCATGCAAGGAGTATATTTAAGTATTTTTCTTTTCTATGTGTCAATATACATTTAATAGTAGGCACGTATATCAAAAGAACTTGAATTCAAATATAGGATAAGATTATACGTAGTTTTGACATAGTGATGTTGATAAAGGGGAGATTTTGGTTAACATAGCATATGTATGTAATTATAGTAGGCCCAAATAAAATATGAAATAATAGTACGTACTAGAAAGAGGGTAGACCGGTTCGTCTGCTCTTAGTGCCTACCATCCACTCGCATAGACTTCAGTTTACTCGTAATCATGGCGCTTGCAACTTGCAACAGTGCCGATATATCGGGAACTCAAACTAACCAAAAACACGGTAAATATCATATAATAGTACAGTGTTCATTTGCCATCGACGACCAAAGCGCAAACCAAGATGTCTGGAAATGAAATATACTTTATATGGCGCCAATAAATCAATCTAAAATGACCTCGAACACCACCCTAAGCTAAAATAAGTATCGTCGAGCTGTCTATGATAGTTTGATATTCTGTTTGCTACTGCAAGCTAAGCCTGTCTGTAAAAGCAGCTCTAAGTTCTAACATCGAGATTTTGAAGGACTCAAAATTCTTAATCTTAATATGAGGATTAAAAATAAGAGCATATATATATAATAATACTAGGTTCTAAGATCTCGTACCTGTATCCGTTGTTAGTCAAGTTTTTATGTGAATTTAAATATTTTCTTTCATTCCTTTTTTAATAACCTTGGTATTAACCAGACAGAACTGATGACGTTCAGTTTGCACTGATTCAGATCCAATCTCGTTACCTATTCAAATTTTGTTGCGAAATGTTTGAGCTGGTTCGATCAGTCGGTCCGGAGACGATATTGACCGGGCGCAAATATTAGATTTACGTACGGCCGTGGGGTTTAATAGAGAAAAGCTATGACCTGGCGTAACTGAACGTAAAGTTAGTTTAGCTAGGTGTTTTTGTGCTGACATAAAGTAAATGGTTTATATTGTTATGCAGCATGATATTTTCCGATTTTATACCAATTTACCCGAAGGTGCCGGCCTAGCACCCTCCATATGTTTTCGTGAGTGTTGAAAGAGGTGACTAAGTGTAAAATACCGGAACGTGTCAGTGTCTTCTGTTGAACTTTTATCTTACACTACGATCCCCAAGAATGTCAGTCGTGGGGAATATGGCAACTTCCCATTTCCCCTGAATAGGCCGTGTTTAGCAGTGATACAGTACACCAACTAAAAACGAAATCAATTTAATTTAAATGCAATTATATTTTTCAGTTATTTTTTTTCACCAAGTGAACTAACAAATAATTTAATAAGTAGGTTTATTGTTCACCAGGGAGTGAAAGTAACCTATTACTATGGAATTGCAGTATATATAGTGATTTTTCATAGTATATAGTGCTTAAATACTATAACTACGCGAAAATAAAGACCTCGCATTGCAATTATATAAGGTCTTTATTTTCTTCTTTATCATATTTTATAGTTTCTTTGCCATACTTTTGTCAGGGAGATTAATGTTGGTTTGAGACGTTTCTGACAATGAAGATGAGATTATGCCAAGCTTTAAATGTATTGAAACGCTTTGTATAGGTAGAGGTTTTATATTTTTGACGTATGACATAGAAATATTTTTATCTTTCCCTATGACATTTTTTCAAGCTATGCCTAAGTTGTTCTTACCGTTATCAAAATACTTATATCAGTATCTAATTCAGAAAGTAATAATGTAACTTCCTGGCTATATCGTTTATAGGTTAAAGTTTTCTGATGGAAAATATTTACGCATTTTGGTTAGCCTCCGATTTTCATCTTAATCAGGCTAAACCTATGTAGAATAGGAATAGCTCAAGGAAAGATGCCGAAACACCGTGACGCGCTTGGCGACGTATTTGCCTATTCAGAGTGGTTGCTAGCCTAGAAAATATCCTTCACGATGTAAATATCACATAATAATGTGAGGAACAATTTTTTCATAATTTACTAGCGGCGATCAGCGGTTTCTATGAATCCGGGATCAAAACTATAATATTCCAAGTTTCATCCAAATCGGTTTAGCTGTTTCAGCGTCAATTAACTGTGAACATAGACAGAAACTTTCGGATTTATAATATTAATGTTAAAATACTTTAAATAGCTTGAATTCTGAATTTAAATAATGCAAAGCTCCCAAGTCTCTGGCAGTGTTTTATTAATCATTCACCCATAGGAGTACGGAACGTGATAAATTATTTGAAGGTGGGAATGGGAGATTGTTGTAACTGATTGCTGTGCTCAAAGATCAAAGAAACACGATTCTCTAAGGATTTCTTCACTCAGATTTGAGTTTTCAAAATTTACAGATTCGATGTTTCATTTGTGATTAGATTTTTATCTTTGTTACGATATATTGTTGACTTCAGAATAATATTTTAAATGTTTCAATATTATTTAAGAAAGTTGAACTGTAAACAAAAACTATGATGTAATTAAATACAGTGGCATAGTTTTGAAAAGTGTACTACGGCCAACGACTATATATAAATTAACCCCTACGCTCAGGTCAATTTTCACTCAAAATTATGGGGCCCGCATTTTGCCCCCCTTAATTTTAAAATATATAAAAATTAAAATTTTATAATTATGTATTTTTTAATTACAGTTTTTTTTAATTTTTTTTTTTTTAGTTTAATTTGTATATTTTTTTCCAATACTGAGGTGGGAGGTTAAGTACAGTACATTTTGAAGGAATTATGGCCGAGCGATAACACATATGGACTGCCGTGCCACTGGTCCATGATTCGACCCCACCGCCGCCGGCTAGAGCTTCATTGCATAGTGGAAGTGCATGTTGCGTATGCTCGCCTGGCTTGCTACTAAATAGAAAATCTGTCGCTAAGCACCCAACAGTTGATTCCGGCAGCAGTCTTTGAGCAATAACAGAAAGGTTATAGGCGCATGAGACTTAACAACTGTATGTCTGTATGTGACAGGCGCTTTGTAATTTGTTCACGAAATGCATCTGTTATAGTTCGCTTAACATCAAGTGGACCTCGTTTCGTCACAATCATAAAAAAAATACAGCAGGCAGTTTTGAAAACTGTACCGCGGCCACATACGTCGTAACCTGCAATAAGGTATCAGCCAGTTAAAGCGTATATATGTTCTTGGCCGTGAATGGTTAGAATACTAAAGCAATTAGAATAACAAGGCGACTGGTTTATACTCTAAAATTGGTAAAATTATAACTTTAAACCTTTATTTGAGTCATTTTGCTTTGGTTCTGCCCTATGATTCCGTGCCCTTTTGAAGTCCGAATTCAGAAACATCATTATTAATGCAATACATCTAACTTGCAAATTTGGATTCAGCGCAAAGCCTCTTAATATTGTATCGAGCCAAGCGCCGCGCTCGCCACGGGTCAGTAGAAGACTATTTATAAAATACAACATTGTACCAATACAGTAGTATCCTGAAAACTATACAAAACAAACTTGCCGTATTTACTTTGTGTGCTTCACGTAAACACAATACACAGGTCTGCCTCATTTTCATATTGATCGTTTTACAACACTACGTGATATGAGTCCACGACTTCACTGTACAGGAATATTAACTATTTACTCCTTTCATTTTAAAATATATTTCTAAAGACGAAATAGAAGTTGATTCGTATAGAAATCGGAGGTAAGGGTAAAAGGGTCGAATGGAGGCGCGTATTACGAAATTGCCTGTGATATTCTGGCGCGTTTTAGTTAAATTGAAAGAAATAATTAGCTCTAAATAATTTTTTTGTTAATATTTCAGTTGCAGGTTCGTGTGGAAGATAACTCCTATAGATATGACTTCTAACTGTTCATACAGTGTCATTGACGCAACAATTTAACGACGAGCCTATCTGATCTTATACTTAGCTACATTTGTATGAAAATAGAGTGAAAATGATTCGTCGATGTTTCTTTTATATTTTAGTTACCTCGGTATTCTGTCATAGCTGTCCCACCCATTCAGGCAGTTGTAGGAGCTGTATCTACTAACGGCCGCCATCTCGATATCTTCTCTATCAGCCCCACTTTGAATATTATGCTTTGAGGAGTTAGCTGCGGCAATTTTCTAAGTGTTATCTGCAGTGATGTTTGAAGTGTTAGCAATGTTTTTATTTTAAAATGTTTGATTTGATGTTGGATTACTTAGTTTCGTCCTATTATTTTTTCTGTAACAAATGTATTAAAATGAATAAAATAGCTGGACAAATCATTGTGTGTTTGTGAAATGTTGCAGTTATAAATATAAGTATAAATAGTACTGCACAAAAAAAAATATCTTTAGCTTGAGAAAATTATGTTTTGTTGTATTCTTTAACAATGTACTGAATGTATCTTTAATCTCTAAAAGTTCTGATAGTATTATTATAATCCAAACTACGGTATGAAACCATAAGTTAAAATATATGTTTACATCATATGAACATTGAATGACGGAGTGCATATGTAACGGTATAAGATTACATTTGTTCTCGATGCTGTATTAAGAAGGTTTAAATAATTTCGTTACTTAAATTATCAAGCAAACATAGCAACAAATTTAAAATAGATCAAACAAATTAAAATACTCAGAGGTACATTAAGTACAGCTCATTTACTGAGTTCGCTATTTTACATTTTGTTTGCATGACATGTCTATAAACTGTGGGCTAAATTGTAATTTGCTTGAAAGGCCTTATAACGCTGAAAGCAATCTATTCACATGGAACACTTGAATTTTATTTTCTCGCGTAAAAATAAGAGTTAATACTGCACTAATCATTACGTACACATTGGAAATTTAAGTTTTCAGGCTCTATCTATTAATTAATTAACATAGTTAGTTATAATAAATAACATATCTTACATGAATCCTATTGGAAAACGTGGTATCACTCAGCAACAAGTATAAATCGGTTATTATTTATAAACAGGAATTAACCGGTTTTGTAGATAGCTGAACATTTTTCATAGAAACGCGAGAAAATATGTTTAATTTGGTTTAGCACACCTTAAATTCGCGCAAATTTTGTTGCTGCCACATAACATGATTAGGTTTTCAAAGACGAATACAAGTAATAACGTGGGAGTATTATGTAGAAATCTGAAGGTGGGATATTATATGTAATTGTTTTTGTTGTGTTGTGTTGAGCGCGTGGCGAGGAGCGACAAGCGGGCGTCGCGACGCGCGTCCCTATACGACTGAGCTTCGGTTCGGGTGCCGAGCGGGTAACGTCAGAGCCGCACGGAGGCGGGCGCCCGGCTTCGCTCAATCGTATCATATCCTTCACTTTTTACTACCAAACTCACTTCTTTCTCGGAAAACTGTAGTAATAACGTCAAACTTTACGCAAGTTAATTTCTGGGAATTTTCATTCTAGTATAAGATGTAAGACCTAGCAGAGGTGACATTGGTTGAGTTTTTACTCTACAAAATTCAGTTGAAAAGCGTTTGTTAACCCTTAACGAACGGACACTAGATAAGTTATAAAGGTAACTATGGGCACAAACTAAATAATGGTACTTACGCTATGGGTGCTCGGTTTACGAAGTAGGCAAAGCATATTTATAGAGTAACGAAAGTTATTGAAATAAATATGACGATATGTAGTGGTAGAATGAAGATGTGAAAGGCGGTTATAGAAAAAAATAAAAAGATATTTAAGTAGTGTAAAAGTATAGATCATGGGGACGCAGATGGTTGAAGAAAATAAAAGATTGAGGCACAAGTAATGTAAGAAGTACGCTCGGAAATATAAAGTAGGTATGCTTTTGATGTTATGATAGCCGAGCGGTATTAGCAATGGACTGACGTGCTGCAGGTTTATGCTTCTATCCCCACCGCTAGCTTGAGCTTCACCGCATGGTGGAAGGGCATTTTGTGAATGCTTGCCTGGCTAGCTACCACCGTCAAGTAGAAAATCTGCAGCCAAGCACCTAAAAGTGTGTTCCGGCAGCAGTTCTTGGGAGCCAGTAAGTAATTATAAAATTACAGGCAGATAAGACTACTGACTGTCTCAGGATGATGAGTACAGTGCAGTTCGTAAATTGTGACGAAATGCATTTGCTATAGGCAGCGGTTACACCAGGTGGGCCTCGTACATGTTCCATCACAATTCCTAAAATATAAGCCGTTTCATTTACTTTGGTACAAATTAAGTTGCACTGCATTTATTACCTCAATTAAAGTAGCGGATTGCAAAATCGCTAAAAATCTGTACAGGAGGCTTACGTATACAAAATGCATACGAAGGTATTGAGTAATGGTGAGGACATAAAGATTCTTTGGTTTGTATATTTTCGATAATTAATGAATAATATGATGGGCACGCAGAGCTAATAAAAAGCCTAACAAATACCGGTGTGGTACATAAGATGAGTGTGGATGAAGTGATAATAGCCATGCGAGGCATGAAATAACGCAAAGCTTTCAGGTTGGATTGTATATCCGTTGAAGTGGATGACTTTTTTACAAAATAAGTTGAAAAAGAGGAAGTGGTCCAAAAACGTTAAAAAATTGCTTTCGTTTCAACACTCAGTCAATTACTACAATTACGGATGGATTTGGCTCTTATGACGATTTGGGAGCAGATGTTAGCGAGCAAGACTAATTAGGAGAAGAGAGTGAGGTGAGACATGGGAGAACGAGTAATCAGTACTTCAGTACTAATATTATAATTGCGAAAGTAACTCTGTCTGTCTGTTACGCTTTCACGCCAAAACTACTGAACAGATTTTAATGAAATTTGGTATGGAAATAGTTTGAGACCCGGGAAAAAACATAGGATAGTTTTTATCCAACTGTGCAAAAAGAGGTTAATGTTTTTGCGCGATAAACGACATACGCGCGGGTGGAGCCGAGCCCGGAAAGCTACTGTTAACTACATATATGCAATTTGGCAACGAACGATTCACTCAAAAGAGTCTGTACACAGTGTTCGTTGATATAAAGAAAGCGAACGTTCGTGAACCCCGCAGAGTTGGTCTTTAAATTACAGAATATTGTCCAAGAAGTACCAGCAACTTATATTGCTTATATTGCATGTATAGCCAAACAAGTATACAAGTCTAGTCTGAAGTCGGTGTTACCGGGAGGTAATGTGGTTGTAGGTATTCACCAGGGGTCAGCTTTGAGGTCTTATTTATTCACTAAAGACATTATCACCACCAGGGAGGATGCAACCAGAACCTTAAATGCCAACGCTTAGCAAACAGCTTGGCGATCGCAATGTAAGATTGCAGTTCCTCAGAAGACACTCCTGCCTACCTTCTGGAATTATAGTTGCCTCCTACAGCACCCACAGGAAGAGACAGCGTGTGAGATTCTAGCCTCCCAGATTCTAGATATCTCTTTTCGGTTAGATATATCTAAGATACCTATTTGGTTTTTGAGCTGTAGGCTCGCAACATGCTTAAGTTTTTGAATAAATACATAATTTTGCGAGTATCTTATGTTAAGATTACAGTATTTTTTATATTTTTATGTCTATTTATATACTTTTTATATCGTTGTCTGTGTCGAGGCAAACTATATTGTAAATTGGAAGGAGTAGAGGAACGCATAGATGGACTGCGTAAAGATGCAATGATAAGTTATTTAGCAGAGTGGAAAAACAATAGATATATATATTACCCCCTACTAATAATATAGGGGTAATCTGTGGATGGGCACAATAATGTATTTGTGCCCATCCACAGATTACCCCTATATAAAATTACAAATTTACGAGAGGAAAAATTTAAGTCATGTGCAGGATTCGAACCCGCGTCCATCCACCCCTTTAGCCGGGGTATGCTCTAATCCAATTGAGCTAACATGACAATGAGTCCATAACTAATTTTTTTCCTGTTTAACCATCGCATTGGGATAAAGAATTTTTTTCCTCTCGTAAATTTCTAAATTTGTAATGTAATCTGCAGAGCATGCGTTATTGTAAACATAAAAATATTAAAAATACCACTTCTAAGTCTTGTAACGCAAGAATTTCTAGCACAAGAATAAAAACCGGTAATAGTGCGATCTGTCTATCTCAGTTTTGAGCAATAGTGAGATAGTTGAAAGGAGGGTACATAAATTTGGATTGAATACATCAGCGGAAGCTTGAAATTAGTAACAATTGAGAAACACTTTTGATGGTATGGTAAACTATGGCTATGCCATGCCATGAGGATGGAAACGAAGGATGGTACGAGTATACATATTGCAGATAGAGTTTCGAGTATGAATGTGGACAAGAACAAGATGACGATGGACCGCATGATGTATGTGTACGAAAGATATGAGTTATAGTTATTATTATTAGTGTATATGACGCAAGGTTTTTTTATGTTATTGTGACGGAACAAGCTCGCGGCACACCTGATGTTAAACGGACTAACCTCTGTCTATAACAGATGCATATCGTTACAAGTCACGAATTGCACTGCGCCCGTCCCATGATACATGGTTATTAAGTCTCATGTGCCTGTAATTTCACTGGCTCTCGAGGACTGCTGCCAGAATACACCGTCAGGTGCTTGGCGACAGATTTTCTACTTTAGGGCGTACATGTTGTGCCAAACTCCGTTATTGTGGGAAATGGCCATAAAATAAACTAACAACACTTTTGATGCAAGTCAAGTCGTTTGGTAACTTATATAGCTATTCCTTAGAATAGATTCTTAATTCTACACACATCTCATACACGTTCATTCCTTCACATATTTCACAAATATGCGTCGTCTCTGCGGTCTTCCTTTTTATTTGTAACACCATTTGAAAAATACCTTTCCTTCGCTTCGTTACCTTCTCTTGAGGTACTCGTATCAATGATTAAAGAAAGTAAAAGTTATGAATGGCCCATACCCAAAGTAAATACAAACAGTACGCCATCCGTGCTATGACAACCTATAAAATTTATGAGGTTGAGTTTGGCTTTTGCATAAATATCACACATAATGGTATTTTATTTCGTTTATAATTAATGATTAAGCTTCAACGCAAGCCTCTTTTTAAAGAGATGCAAATCTTTCTATATAAAAGTGATTTGTTCATATTTAAAACGTAATTAGTGCTGAGTGTAAGCTGTGGTTACATTCTATGTATTTGTATTTTACTGTATTAGTCGGATTGTCTACTGCTGAACGCAGCCTCTCCAACTTAAGGGGAGTTTACCATAATCCCATGCTTGGCAGGCGTCTTGGGGATCGCAGGTTAAGATATCAGTTCCTCAGAAAGCGTTGCAGCCCACCTCCCGGTATTTAACCTTTAGTCGCTTCTGAGGACACCCACAGGTAGAAATGGGTCGATGACATTGTAACCCAGCACCCCGGGGCTGTGTATATAACGAAGATTTTTTTATGTTATTGCGACGGAACAAGCTCGGCGCCCACCTGATGTTAAGCTGACTAACCTCTGCGTATATATGCATTTCGTCACAAGTCACGAATTGCCCTGCGCCGGCACCTTGAGACATGTCGCATGTGCCTGTAATTTCACTGGCTCGCAAGGACTGCTGCCGGAACACACCGTTAGGTGCTTGGCGACAGATTTTCTTGAGGGTGGTCGCTAGTAAGGCGGGCGTTCCCAAAATGCCCTTCCATCATGCGGTGAAGCTCAAGCCCGCGGCGGGATTCCATAGCCACTGCCACTGAGCCTTCACTGCTTTAAAAAAGTACATACTGAAATCTTGAATATAGTAAATTTAAATAATGAAGTTACAAATATTGTAGTGACATTTCGATAGAGACATCTTCATTTCATATATTCGTAATGTAACATCAAGATTATTATGATTTCAAAATCAGTGACGGATATATTATTTTAAAATCCCTAATAGTCGTTCGGTCATTTTCACGGTCGATTGAGTGACATCTTTTATAAATGTTATTTTCCAAAAGTAGTGGTTCAGAATTTGATGATTTATCATTAACCATTCAGTTTTAGTACACGCACACCATTGTGGAAGAATGGTTATCGTAATATAGCGTTATGAAGCGCTCGTAGCCAAGTTTGCTAAGCCATTCTGAATCGATCAGCAAAGTTAAGCAACGTCCGCCGCGGTCAAGACTTGGATGGGTGACCGCTGGTGACATTACTACTGAGCTCTTCCGTGCTTCGGAGGGCAGCGTTAAGCCGTCGGTCCCGGTTGTTGTCATAGGATAGCAGTCGTTACAGCATGGTGGTAGGGCACTTTGCAAATGCCCGCCTGGCTAGCTACCACCCTCAAGTTGAAAATATGTCGCCCAGCACCTAACGGTGTGTTCCGGCAGCTGTCCTTGAGAGCCAGTAACTCTAGGTTAGTCTGAACAACATCCTCGACCACATCATCACTTACCATCAGGTGAGATAGTGGTCAAAGGCTAACCTATCATGCATAAAAAAACTAGAATATATTGTTAATTATATTATGATACATTTAATTTTACTACAATGTTACATTTAGTGTTATTACTCGATCTCCATATAGTTTCATTAATATATCTACCATCAGTACAAATATATAAGGTGTTCCAAGTTTTTTGAATTGGTATCGCAATGTGTCAAACCTTATGAGTCTAATTTTTAATGCAAAAGAAATAAGGTCTTATTGTTCATCCTGATTATGGATACAATAAATTATGGTATTGTGGATAACATTATCTTTTTGAAGAACATTAAACTGCGATAACTTCACCCGAGTAGAACACTATTTTCCATCACTAATATAAAATAATAAATAAATTTCATACCAAAAATTAAACAACGTTTCCAACTTATATTATATAGCTGGTAATTATTTCTTCATATTAATGGTGAAAATTAAATACTAATTTCGGATCCATTTTCTACAAAAAGAAAATGTTATCCTCAAACTAATTTTTATTAGTAATTCCCTGGCGTATGCAAAACTACATTGAATGTGTCCGCGAACCGCACGTGCGAACAAGGTCGATCGTATATGGAACGAATGATTAACTAATAATTTCCAGGCATTACTTTCTATTTTTTATTTGTCCGTGGCTAGAATGTTACCCTATTGCTATACCTGTATGTGGGTGTCGTAAGAGGCGACTCAAGGTAAAATACCGGAATGTGGGCAGCAATATATACCATCTGAGGAACTGCGATCTCCTAGACGCCTGCCAAGCGTGGGGATTATGGCAAATCCCCCCTGATGGGAGAGGCTGTGTTCATCAGTGGACAATCCAGCTGATACAGTACTTTCCATTTAGGGTATCATCAAAGATCTTCTCAAGGTATTATGCACACCAGCGAGGTCGACGTGCACCATATCCAGGTTTAATTGCCCCACATCTTATTTTATTCGTCTCGCTATCGATTTCCCCCATAGAATAACTGCATGTGAATCAGAACACGTGTTCACCCATAACCGACATAGTTCTTGGAAGGTTGTGATAGGCGATTAAACTGAGGTGAATTATCAATCGTACTCAAAATAGAATGAACGCAATGCAGTGTGACCCTGGTCAATAGGAGGAGGCAACTTAGTGTACGTTGTTTGCCGATGATATTATTTTGTAGACAAACAAATAAGCAATAAGATAGGAGAAAATGCGAGGTGAATGACATTATTGATATTCTGATCTGATATTCTAGATTTAAGATTTAGGCAACAAAGAAGACCGATGAAAGAAGAATGCATGCAGCAGAGATGTGATTGTTAACACTGATAAGAATGTGTGGTGTAAATGGAATGGATTCAGGAATAGATATAAAATTTTGGAAATTGCACCATTATTGACCGGAAAGTTGTAGGGTTGTAAAGAATAGAAAAATGTGTTGCAAGAAAATTTTGGAGACCAATGTGGATGTATGCAGGGGGAGACGAAGGCCAAGGAATGGTGGGCATGTAAGGTAAATGTACGAAAGTTTTGATTCAAATTATGAAAATAGAATACATTTTTTGCAGGCTTGATGAGGTCGATAAAAAGAAGGCTACTCAATAAAATTATTACTAGTACCTACTTAATGAAAGTCTATTTAAAATAGATAGCTGTACTGGAATCCTAACGTGATCGTATATACATATAAATATAGAATATTTAATATGGTTCGGAGAGATTTACTGCCGTTGGTGAAATCGTAAATCGTAATACTGGATACTTCCACCTCCCAGAATATAGAATTATGGAGTCAGCGCAGCGGCGGGCGGCGGCGCGGCGTATTGAATTACACTGTTTCGTTGTGAAAAGCCGCACTACACATAATGTTCGTCCATAAAACTTTTATGAAACATGTTTTGATATTTTGATTGTAACCAGCGAGAACCAATGACTGGCAGCAGGGTCAGTTTACTAAATATTTATGGAATACACTTAAAAATCCACAAACAGACATCCAAATCTTTTACACCTAGGCTAAAAAGTAAAAAATGTCATATCATAACTTTTAAGATTATTTTTTTTTCATCGCCTGTAGTCAATGTTCGCCAAGATATCCGAAAACATATAAAAAATACATGGGATATAGGGCAGGGCAGGGGTGGTAGGGCATTTTCTGAATTCTCGCATAGATAACTACATCCCTTAAGTAGATATATTAAAACTAGTAATTGACCTTTATAAGAGCGTCGTAGATGCCTAAATTGAATAAATGATTTTGATTTTCAGTTTTGCCTTCGTGATACTTTCTAGATTTCTAAGAATAATTTCCGTTTAATCGCCATCGGCCTTCATTATTTTTAGATATATTTGCTTACATGTCCCTATTGCTCGCACCTACACCAGAGTATTTAGAGGTTCTGGGTTTGTTCCCATATCCGGGTCGAGCAGTTTTAGGAATTTTGCAGTAATCTGGAGTCTGGATATGTTTTCAGTAGGTGATAATAAGCTCGCCCGCTGTACGTGGGACCGACCAAAACACATCGACCGAAACGTGGGTGCTGGATATGTTTTTTAAATTAATGAACCGTGTAAATAGTAGATAATGTAGGTACCTAAGAAAAAAACTCATGAAGGTATACTGCAGGTGACTGCTAAACTACTTTGGAATTATATGAGACATATACTTAGTATAAACAAGTAAATACAACAAGATGGGACACATAAGATTAATACATGCTGTGTAATAGCTTTATGACCAAGAACGACAAAAAATGCCTGTAACTGTAGACATGGAGTTTACATTCAGACAGGAGTAGTAACAAACCAATAAAGAAACAATTAATACACTAAAGTTTTATTAACACCTTTAAGGTATTGATTTAATGACTAGGTTTTTGTTGTTGACATATTAATTTGTAAATAAGGCAATTTTTATGTTGTGATTTGTTATATAAAAACGCGCTTATTACGTGTTTAACGTATAATATGCTATGTGCGACGCTCGTTTTCAAAGTACTTACACAGTTTTCTGATATACTCATATAGTACCTAAATAGTAATATAGTACATAGTCATAATAATATAGTATACCTATACTCGTAGTCATACATGTATTATATAATGCTCATTGATTATGTACCTACTAGTAAGGAACGATCGAGTAGCCCAGAGAAGATTTTTATTTCTAGTTTTTCGCTATTTAATTTTTTTTTGTAATCAAAGAAGTATTTATAAATATTGATTCACTACCAAATGATTGCTAGAGAGAGATAGGTTTCACTGGTGTGAGCAAGCAATGGACGAAAAACCGGACTGACCGGGTTGTTGCTTTTCTGCGACAACGCCCTGTTTCTGGCGAAGTGCTTAAGACAGTGACTTCCTGGCCACCACAACAGAGAAATTTCTAGGTCATCCTTATTACAGTCCTGATTTGGCAGTGTGTGACTCTTTTTATTCCCTAAAGTAAAAAAGAGCATCTTGCTGGAAGATGAAAACAGATTGATTGATTGGAAAATGATTTGAAAATTGGTTCAGACCTAAGACACAAGAAACTTTGCATAAAAAGTAGTCGAGATATTTTAGCAAAGTTGTTGTGTAGATCATTATCTTTTAATTTCGCAAAGCTTATTAAGTGTTCCACGTAGGTATAATCGAATGACAAATTGCTAGAAGATCTTAAATTAATAGTAGCACAAATGAACGAATATTATTGAAAGTAGAAGAAATTAACGCTTTATGCTTTTATTTAGAACTTTGTTACATCTAATATCGTCAAATATTTGTAAAAATAATCAATATTTTCAATTTGACATTTCGTCTGGTGATATTTTCTAATAAAGGCCAAAATACGATTTGATTGAATCCTAAGGTTATTGAAACCTGTCGCTGTTGCCCTTGTCATATCTAACACTTTAAGTAAAATTGAATGAGCAGATTCACTCATAGAAAAGGTCATTGTAAAGATATGCTAGAATTTCTCATGAAACATACAATACAGTACAGATACATTGTCGTGAAACATAATACATTATTCATGCACTTTTCTACTTGTTTCCTGGACGGAACGTTGAATAGTCAAAAAACGATAAAACATTCAACGTTATTTAGTATTTACTTATACTACTGAACGGAGAAAAATATTATAAACGTCTGAGTTTCCGCCCCTTTCATATAATTTAACTAGGACTAGGATTATTCAGTTATTAGTTAGGTACGAGTTTTGCAGATTGTTTATAGTTGCTATATGTTGTCTATGTGATAGATCAGGTGAGACTGGGAATATCAATTGCATTTCTCTCATGAAAATAGTTGATTATTATACAAGGGTCGAAAGGAATCAATTCCCATACGAGGTATTTAGAAATACATGGTAATAACATGTAAGTACACTTAGTGAAATTTTACAGTTAGTTTAAATAAGTTATAACAATTAGTGAAAATTAAAGTCATTTTGTTTTTTTTTTGTTGTTGTTGGAATATATATGTACCTTATTTATTTTAGTATTATTTCTTATATATACTTAGTTCGTAACACGCAAAATTATATTATAGCAATATAACAATACCGCATCCCCACCGTGGTCTATGTAATAATGGGGTTGTACGATTTAGTTGCCATATTGTCAAAGATTTTTATAGAAAAATAAATATAAATATGTAGTAAAAATATATACATATATTTACATAAAAATAGGGTAAATACATATATCTTTTACGATGAAGTTAATGAATGTAGAGAAAGTAGTAAAGCAGTGATTGAGTAATGGATGCAAATGAACTACTTTATACATTAACTTAGGTCACATAACGTCAAGTGTTCCAAACAGCTCTGCCAAAATGGTGACGAGGATTCGCAATAAAATATCCAACTATCATTCAATCATTTATCTTGTCTCGTATTTACTTAACTAAATTTAATAAAACATTACCTACTCTATTACCGTTTGGAAGTTTGGTGTTCATTTAATTTATATATGTTTATATATCTACATAATAGCATTTCTACATTTGACCACATTCGTTTTACAGTTTTCACAGTTCACCTGACTGATTCGTAATATGTAAGAGTAGAATAGTTAGTTGTGCAACAAGAGAGTAAAGTAGTTTTTTGCTGCGAGGGCTGATATTGAATACTGAGTGTGATTCCAAGGCACGAGATGAAAAAATCTTTTCTATCGTGTACCACACATAACTTTTCACTTCAACAGCGAGAGCACTTTAGGAGATAAAATAATAAACAGGAATAGATTGTTTTAATATTGTTAAGTTTGCAATAACGCCTGCTAGGCGAATTACATTACAAAATTACAAATTTACGAGAGAAAAAATTATAGTCATGTGCGGGATTCGAACCCACGTCCATCCACCCCTTTAGCCGGGGTATGCTCTAACCAATTGAGCTAACATGACACAATGACTCATAACTGTAATTCTTGCTCTCGTTCTTCAACCATCGTATCGGGATGGAGCGACACCTATAGTTCAACTTGCGCTGTACTACAAACAAGACCAATTTTGCAATTGGTTTTAAACTTGTAAATGATGACGCAACCTTATAATTTTAATATTGTTAAGTTTGCAATAACGCCTGCTAGGCGAATTACATTACAAAATTACAAATTTACGAGAGAAAAAATTATAGTCATGTGCGGGATTCGAACCCACGTCCATCCACCCCTTTAGCCGGGGTATGCTCTAACCAATTGAGCTAACATGACACAATGACTCATAACTGTAATTCTTGCTCTCGTTCTTCAACCATCGTATCGGGATGGAGCGACACCTATAGTTCAACTTGCGCTGTACTACAAACAAGACCAATTTTGCAATTGGTTTTAAACTTGTAAATGATGACGCAACCTTATAATTTTAATATTGTTAAGTTTGCAATAACGCCTGCTAGGCGAATTACATTACAAAATTACAAATTTACGAGAGAAAAAATTATAGTCATGTGCGGGATTCGAACCCACGTCCATCCACCCCTTTAGCCGGGGTATGCTCTAACCAATTGAGCTAACATGACACAATGACTCATAACTGTAATTCTTGCTCTCGTTCTTCAACCATCGTATCGGGATGGAGCGACACCTATAGTTCAACTTGCGCTGTACTACAAACAAGACCAATTTTGCAATTGGTTTTAAACTTGTAAATGATGACGCAACCTTATAATTTTAATATTGTTAAGTTTGCAATAACGCCTGCTAGGCGAATTACATTACAAAATTACAAATTTACGAGAGAAAAAATTATAGTCATGTGCGGGATTCGAACCCACGTCCATCCACCCCTTTAGCCGGGGTATGCTCTAACCAATTGAGCTAACATGACACAATGACTCATAACTGTAATTCTTGCTCTCGTTCTTCAACCATCGTATCGGGATGGAGCGACACCTATAGTTCAACTTGCGCTGTACTACAAACAAGACCAATTTTGCAATTGGTTTTAAACTTGTAAATGATGACGCAACCTTATAATTTTAATATTGTTAAGTTTGCAATAACGCCTGCTAGGCGAATTACATTACAAAATTACAAATTTACGAGAGAAAAAATTATAGTCATGTGCGGGATTCGAACCCACGTCCATCCACCCCTTTAGCCGGGGTATGCTCTAACCAATTGAGCTAACATGACACAATGACTCATAACTGTAATTCTTGCTCTCGTTCTTCAACCATCGTATCGGGATGGAGCGACACCTATAGTTCAACTTGCGCTGTACTACAAACAAGACCAATTTTGCAATTGGTTTTAAACTTGTAAATGATGACGCAACCTTATAATTTTAATATTGTTAAGTTTGCAATAACGCCTGCTAGGCGAATTACATTACAAAATTACAAATTTACGAGAGAAAAAATTATAGTCATGTGCGGGATTCGAACCCACGTCCATCCACCCCTTTAGCCGGGGTATGCTCTAACCAATTGAGCTAACATGACACAATGACTCATAACTGTAATTCTTGCTCTCGTTCTTCAACCATCGTATCGGGATGGAGCGACACCTATAGTTCAACTATATACGATACGATGGTTGAAGAACGAGAGCAAGAATTACAGTTATGAGTCATTGTGTCATGTTAGCTCAATTGGTTAGAGCATACCCCGGCTAAAGGGGTGGATGGACGTGGGTTCGAATCCCGCACATGACTATAATTTTTTCTCTCGTAAATTTGTAATTTTGTAATGTAATTCGCCTAGCAGGCGTTATTGCAAACTTAACAATATTAAAATTATAAGGTTGCGTCATCATTTACAAGTTTAAAACCAATTGCAAAATTGGTCTTGTTTGTAGTACAGCGCAAGTTGAACTATAGGTGTCGCTCCATCCCGATACGATGGTTGAAGAACGAGAGCAAGAATTACAGTTATGAGTCATTGTGTCATGTTAGCTCAATTGGTTAGAGCATACCCCGGCTAAAGGGGTGGATGGACGTGGGTTCGAATCCCGCACATGACTATAATTTTTTCTCTCGTAAATTTGTAATTTTGTAATGTAATTCGCCTAGCAGGCGTTATTGCAAACTTAACAATATTAAAATTATAAGGTTGCGTCATCATTTACAAGTTTAAAACCAATTGCAAAATTGGTCTTGTTTGTAGTACAGCGCAAGTTGAACTATAGGTGTCGCTCCATCCCGATACGATGGTTGAAGAACGAGAGCAAGAATTACAGTTATGAGTCATTGTGTCATGTTAGCTCAATTGGTTAGAGCATACCCCGGCTAAAGGGGTGGATGGACGTGGGTTCGAATCCCGCACATGACTATAATTTTTTCTCTCGTAAATTTGTAATTTTGTAATGTAATTCGCCTAGCAGGCGTTATTGCAAACTTAACAATATTAAAATTATAAGGTTGCGTCATCATTTACAAGTTTAAAACCAATTGCAAAATTGGTCTTGTTTGTAGTACAGCGCAAGTTGAACTATAGGTGTCGCTCCATCCCGATACGATGGTTGAAGAACGAGAGCAAGAATTACAGTTATGAGTCATTGTGTCATGTTAGCTCAATTGGTTAGAGCATACCCCGGCTAAAGGGGTGGATGGACGTGGGTTCGAATCCCGCACATGACTATAATTTTTTCTCTCGTAAATTTGTAATTTTGTAATGTAATTCGCCTAGCAGGCGTTATTGCAAACTTAACAATATTAAAATTATAAGGTTGCGTCATCATTTACAAGTTTAAAACCAATTGCAAAATTGGTCTTGTTTGTAGTACAGCGCAAGTTGAACTATAGGTGTCGCTCCATCCCGATACGATGGTTGAAGAACGAGAGCAAGAATTACAGTTATGAGTCATTGTGTCATGTTAGCTCAATTGGTTAGAGCATACCCCGGCTAAAGGGGTGGATGGACGTGGGTTCGAATCCCGCACATGACTATAATTTTTTCTCTCGTAAATTTGTAATTTTGTAATGTAATTCGCCTAGCAGGCGTTATTGCAAACGTAACAATATTAAAATTATAAGTTTGCGTCATCATTTACAAGTTTAAAACCAATTGCAAAATTGGTCTTGTTTGTAGTACAGCGCAAGTTGAACTATAGGTGTCGCTCCATCCCGATACGATGGTTGAAGAACGAGAGCAAGAATTACAGTTATGAGTCATTGTGTCATGTTAGCTCAATTGGTTAGAGCATACCCCGGCTAAAGGGGTGGATGGACGTGGGTTCGAATCCCGCACATGACTATAATTTTTTCTCTCGTAAATTTGTAATTTTGTAATGTAATTCGCCTAGCAGGCGTTATTGCAAACTTAACAATATTAAAATTATAAGGTTGCGTCATCATTTACAAGTTTAAAACCAATTGCAAAATTGGTCTTGTTTGTAGTACAGCGCAAGTTGAACTATAGGTGTCGCTCCATCCCGATACGATGGTTGAAGAACGAGAGCAAGAATTACAGTTATGAGTCATTGTGTCATGTTAGCTCAATTGGTTAGAGCATACCCCGGCTAAAGGGGTGGATGGACGTGGGTTCGAATCCCGCACATGACTATAATTTTTTCTCTCGTAAATTTGTAATTTTGTAAGGAATAGATTGATTATTCAACTCTTTACGCCAGCCACGAAATTTTATTCCCGCTCTTTTATTTAAATAAAGTCGAGTTCGGAAATAGCAGCCATGATATTTTATTATTTAAAATATATTACGTAACATTTTTAAACCTAGAATTGAATATTTACAGGTTAAATATCCGATGATCCGAATGAAATTCCGAACGTGTTTGTCTTTGAGGTCGAAAATCGGAACTTCGAAAGGGCTGGTCTTTGTCTCTCTCTCTCTTTCTGATGGCGCGAAAGAGATAGAGTGTGAATGTTTCGAATTGTATAATTAACCCAAGGCTAAAAAAAATATTCGCAGCTATCTGAAAAAAACAAATTAATAGTTACTTTGTCCATGGAAGTAATAAGTACTGTTGTACGTAGTACTTATTACTTCCATGACTTAATTGCTCTCACTTTAGGTCTCTCAGGACCTAAAGTGAGAGCAAAATCGCATTTTGCTCTCTGATTTCAGGTAGCAAAACCTACATGTTTGAGCTACTGAAGTGAAAAAGCATTTTGTTACCAACAAAAAATTTTTGAATAAGAACTAAAAAGAAATCTCCAGTATTCATTTTCTAAAACAAACTATAATTCTTATTAGAAAAATATGAAACCGGCAAAAAGTTTACTATAGCAATATTAGTCACCAAGTAAACGTGTAATATATCATAAGAAAAAAAGTAAATTAAATATAGAGAAACTTATTTTAAACATTTATATGTGTATTGTTTTCTCAATAAGTAAAGTACACATTTGAACATTGCTATTGTTTTGTACACTGTAATAATGGTAGAAGAAAAACCGTGTGGTTAAATATCATAAATAGTCTTCTCCGAACGTCACGGTGATACAATAGTCAGACGAAATAGTAACAGAACCAAAACGTATATAAAAAATTTAATATCCCGCCATAGACATCAGCGTTCATCTTAACCAGAAGTGGTCAATACTAGAAATGGTCGTATAAAGAGGTTATCAAAAACAGGAAGTGGACCCCAACGTCAAAGTCAGCTCAGATCAAAACATGTATTGCGAAACGTGGGCGTTTAAAACAGCTCTTCGTGACATTTTGTTAAATTATTCAAATAGGAGTTTACTTGTTCAGGACCTAAAATTCTAATTTTGGTTGTAAACATATTATAATACTTAGTAGAAGCCGAATCTCTTCCTGAACTTTTTAGCCCACGGAAACATTATTTTCTTTGTTATTTGTCGTTGAAAGATTACTTATGTTGCACCCTCAAGAAGACCACATGAATTGGTTTCAGAAAAATAGATGGTAAATGAAGATGAAGCTTCTTTTACACTTTATCTAAATAAACTTGTGCCGGCAGTTACACTATATTATTTATAAGAACGGCATAATTGGACCACATTTTTCAGTACTATAATATAACTTACCACTAATTCTACTTAGTTTAATATAAAAATGTAAATCAAGAATCAAGATTTAAATTGAACTAATTAACCTTTTTAATATTTCCTGTTGGGGTATCGGATTAGCAATGCACCTCTAAATATCTTCTTGTGTTCAAGGATTGCCAATTTGTAGGAAGCGACGTAGGAAAAAAAACAGTCGGTGTTTTTTTTTCTATAAACAGCGTTCTATTTGCAAGCCAGATCGAAATTTAAATAAAACCTTTGATAAGTTACCTCCTTTGTTGCTATGCTTCGAAGTAAAAGATCGTTCCATTTACAGATATGAGTTTACTATGCAATTTATTTGGCCGCTAGACACGACAGATATAGATTTTCATACATTTTTTGCCGGCCGCTGCGCGCATGTATTTGGCCAGCACAGCAATTTCGATTTATCTCGAAGAAGGTTGTCAAAATAATGCTCACGTTTCCAAGCATGTTTGAGAAAAATACAATTTCATGGTGTAGAGTGACTGCGCTAGGTTGCGAGAAACGAATAGCGTTGAAAATGTACGCTCTGCATAGCCGTAAGTACTACAAAAATGCATAAAAGCGCATTATGTGTCACAACAAATCCTTTCCATATATAACACGTATACCCGCTGTAGCAAGACTATCTTTAGATGGTCTTTGTGTCTATTCTATTGCTACTGTCCACAACAATGTACTGTACCCGATTATGGTCTAGAAACAGGCATAAACCAGGCAAGCATGTATTTACATCCTTCAACTACCTTATCTCACAAACGTTATATAAAACAGAACCAAGTCTCCCGGACCAATCAATTATATGAGGATCCCACCATTTGAATCCATTTTAATTCATAATTAGACTTTTGCTTTTCTCCAATCCATTTTAATTCCCTATTTGACTTGATCACTGGACTTAATCAGAGAGGTATCGGCTGCAAATAAAACAATATCAAATATATATAAATAACTATGATATAAATAATTATATCGAACATATATAAGTGGACTATCCGGCTGCGAGGTCTACTCCCAAAAACAAAGTTCGAAGTTTCGTTTGACGGATCGCACCTTTTCTTACCACGAAACACTTTCGGATCCGAACTTCGATCCGTACTTCTTGAATTGACATATTGCCCGTATTTGACCCTACTCCCAAATGTTATTTGACATTTATTACTTCGTATTTAGACAGTAAGTTGATTATGGATGAATGATAATCTCATGATAGATACGCCCTACTGTTACGTCTGTCAGAGTCATCACTGCTTCAAAATATATATACTTATTTATAATATGTATAATGGTGAGGCGCTTGGTGGTGGAAGAAAAAGTTATGGAACATGAATGTACAAATACCTTTGTATACAAGAGTCGCCGTTACAATAAATAATAAATCATTCTTGTGTTTTCAAGAATATGTTTACTTAATTTAGGAACGCGTTGCATGGTTGTTCATAAAATGCAGCGTGAGAAATAGGTACTTACGTCAAAAAGAAGAAGCCTGAAAAATGGGTCTGCTACTTGAGAAAATAAAAACATTCTGACGAACGGTGTATTGCACATATGGGCTTATCTACTAATGTAAGTCCATGGTTGCATTCTAGTTGTCATATTCGAAGTAGAATTTACGAAAGAGTTTATAGTGTTAGGCAACATTCAATTAGGTTTTTTGTTTGTCGACGACACAACCATCACTCTGAAAAATACGTGTTTACTAAGAAAACAAATTGTAGAATACATTAAATTCCACATACACATTCATGAATAAATAATATATGAATTATCGAAACATTCTTCTTCACAAATTCTTTTTGGTTATTAGTTTTTGATTTATTCATCATATCTACCATAAAGAACCTGCCCAAATATCTCAATATCACTCCACTACTAGGAGGAAGGATATTCTTCCTCCTAGCTCCACTATAATATTTGTCTATGAATCCGAAACGAAGATCGTCCGTACAAGTCGCATCCGAAGTTATTTGGTAGTAGGGTACAAGTTCGATGTTCGTCGTTACTTCGATCCGAAACGAAACTTCGAACTTAGTTTTTGGGAGTAGACCTCAGTACAGTACAGTTCGAACTGTACTGTATCAGCCGGATAGTCCACTGCTGAACACAGCCTCCCCCAATATGGGGCGTTTTACCATAATCCCCACGCTTGGCAGGCGGCTTGGGGATCACAATTGGAATGACTATGTAGCTATGGAAAATTGTTGATATACGAGCTGTTCTATGAATTCCCTATAGTGGTAGTTTATGAATCAGTGTGCTCTTCACAGTCATGTGCCTTGGGAAAAATACCAAATACGCTGATAGAGTCATGTAAACTCTCTCAGGCGTCAAGTATGTATAATGTGATATTAATTTTAAACCACCGTCGGCTGTTGATTTGCTTTTCGTGAAACTAAACTAATTTTCGTGTAATCTATTATTTTATATAGTACGACAAAAGTTTCTAAGGCATATTTTCTCAAATACTTTAGACAGAGCTGTTAGGATGGATTTGTCAATAATAGATAGCATCAGATTTAATCCCTAACTTAGAAATTGGAGTAATTTAACTATGCTTCATTAGATCTGGAAAGGTTCTTTTATCGACAAAAACATTGAAAGTAGTTAGTAAATACGATGCAGTAGTAACATAGACATAATACATACAACAGACTCGAAAAGTTTTACTTTTCAAGAACCGCCTCTTCACCGCAGCTTTACTGTGATTTTTTCAAAACATGCCACAACCAAAAAAAATGGCGATAAAATAAATGGCAATTCATGGTCACTTATTTTTACGGTAAGTTGAATACTCCTATACCTAATAATCAATATTGCATGCAAGTGCAAATAGTAGGTAATATAATAATAATATAATAACAATAAGTCATTCAAACACAAAACAAGCAGCTGATATAAGTTAGGTATGAGTAGCCTAACGTTCCCAGCGGCTATTTTCTTGGAAGTCATCTAGTCTCGTTTTGGTAACTTCGGAAACAGAAGCGAAGTAAGTGAGGAAGCGAAGAAATTAGGTCAACCATTAGAAGAATAGGAAGCCTCTCTCGTTTTCTTCTAATGATTGACCTAATTCCTTTGTAAACTCAACAACCCTCTTCTACACCCCTCGATAGTGAAGGTGGGTATCCTTGTTGGCCTCTTAATTGTTGGAGACTACCTAATTAAGTAAATTTAGCCAGGATCTCTGTTTTATCATAGGTGGTATTTTTTTCCAGGGATATAAAGTCTAAAGTGCATTGGTAAGGTATTTGTTAAGCTTATGGAGTCTGACATGTGGTTCCAGTGATCTCCGTAGATTGTTGATGGCTTTCTTACAGATAGATCCAAGCAAGTCTCCTCCGCTCAGGTTACCTGTGCTGTGACCTTGTTTAGATATTTTTTTCAATAATGGTCACATCGTTTAAGGTCAGTACTTCCTTTTTACACAATTTTGATGGGTATTTTATATTAAAAAAAATATGAAAAAAGCAAAATGCCCTAAGTATTATAAATACAAAAAAAAAACTTTTGGTAATGATGTAGGTACTTTTATACAAGATACGTATTTTGTACTTGTGTTTAAAATATTTTCATTTGAAATACTCATATATCAATCAATCATCAAATAAACATCTCTGATTGCAATTCCCATATATCTAGGCGGTAAGTATTAAATATTTAAGATTGAAAGTTATTAAAAGCTGAAGAGAACATAATTGCGAAAGTCGCACAACTTTATAAACTTCTTGGCGGCAGCGGGAACAATGTCTTGTGTCTACGTTAGATAACGATAAAAAACTGGAGAAAACGTGCTTCAATGGTTTACATTTATTCCACAATTCAATAAAATCAATAATATATATTTGTATAATTGATGGACACTTATCGACCAATCTGTCATACTAATGACTCGTTACGCAATACTTTATCACAAAATGTACCTATATTAAGGTGAACAATGACAAAAGTGTACGGCGGGATTCAAACTTAATAATATTGATTTTTATTTCATTATTAGGTCAACTAACAATTTTACGTGATTATATACACAAGGTTAAGAAAATATTTTTTACGATGTGTAATATATTTTTATTAAAACCTACTTTCTTATTTTGCTATTTACATTTGTTCTGATTAAGGCACTTAAAAGGCCCAATTAACAACTTGTTTCCGGGGGATACGAAATTCAAACAAACAGACGTCGAAATAAGGCTCACATCAGCGCACGCTGTAACATGACAGCAGCGCAAGTACTGAACTTACCGATCGCTAAATTTGACATTACAATCGTCTAAATTCGATAAAACGATGTTTGCAAACATCGATATAACCCGTTTTATAGAATTTAGACGATTGTAATGTCAAATTTAGCGATCGGTAAGTTCGGTACTTGCGCTGCAGTTACGGTAATAATTCCGTCCTAAATTTGAGAAATAATATTTTTCTCATGGACGACTTTTTTGGATTTGAAATTGTATGTACAGATTGTGCAATTTTCCAATCAAAGGAACGGTGCCGGCGGTAAGTGGAAAAACATGCCGTATACTGCATAAATCCCGGCTGTCGTAGTCGGGAGCCGTATCTCTACATTTAAATCATCATGGTACATATCTGTTATATTACGTAACTAATTACGAAACAATTTAATGTTATTACTTTTAAGGTACAAAGTTTCGCACACTGTCATCGAAACTTTTACCCAAGTATGATTGTCTTCTCACATGGCTCCCTGTACGATGTCACGGGCTCGGATGAAATTTGATATTACTTACCTGGTGCTTGTTGGAGTCTTAAGTAACTCATCATAATATTGGCAGATATGTACCTCCTATTGTAATTACTATGGTAACGCCTATATATATGTAACTAAATTCTAAGCGGGTAAAGCCACGGGCACAAGCTAATGAAATATATATACTTCCTATCTCATTAAACGCAATTTATGTGTATGAGCACAGATACGGTGGAATTACTACATGAGGCACAGGTATTTAAGTCCCCTAAGCTTGTGTACATCGCATTGACTCGAAATTTTGCCTTTTTCCGGGTCAGCCGCGGGTGGACTTTGCGAATAATTTAGCATCCCACGCCTAAAGTACGTGTAAATATGTAACATCTGCAGCTCTGGGGGTCATGCATGTGACAAGTTAAGTCAAAATAAAGTCGCTTATAATTTTAAATAGGGGTACCTGTCTCTTAGCAAAAAGGTAAGAAGAAGCTATTCAAAAAAAGTACCTACTTATAAATCTCATAACTACCCAAAACGTGCTAAACAGATTCCTAGATATGCATATATAATATTATTTTCATATAAATCTCTTTGTTTTCTATTACTTGGAATGGATATTATTGTTTTGAACAGTATCTTAGCACTATCGCATATTTATCAAACGAGTAAATTCATGTCTAAAATTTTTGGGAGTGCTTAAATATTGGCCTCTCGCTGGCAGGGATCTATCGCACGTTTTATCCACCAGACGTGTTTTTATCTATGTCTAGTAGCTGTTTAATACCGTTAATTTTGCGTTCCAATCAATGTCGAGCTGTCAGACTGGACAATCAAACCACAGATGGATGGTTTTTGTCTGAATGAGAGAAGTGTTTGCTGTCGCAATCTTTTATACCCCAGGTTGGCTTCCATTCTCTACTAAGATAGATAGCAGACGCGCGAATGTTTCTGCCTTTTAACAGTTAAGTTTCTAAACGATTTTGCTTTCTTATTTCTTAATATAATATAACACCTAACAACGTAAATGCTAAAAAGCTTTTCATTATAAAGCCTATACCCAAACCTAAAATAATATTCTAGCACTCAAATCTAGCCGTGGATGCAAATAACGTCATACCTATCACCACGTTTTCCATACAAGACCAACATAGAAATTGATATAGGCTCAGAAGCTGTACCGATATAGGAAATACAGCCCTAAGTACCTACCACAGGAAACCTAGTTTCATAGCCAATTTAGCCTTTGATACAGTGTATCATCCATAATTGAGTTTAGGTGTAAGCATTACACCTATCACATGGAGGTAATAGAAACAGAGAGATAAAAAAAATAGCAAAAAATTGAACCGATTTCAACACCCAAAAGTGTGAAATAACTTGTTGAAGTCGGTACCATGATAGTTCAAAAGTACCTATTATCACAATACTGTACGCATGGTACCGACTTCGACAAGTTATTTCACAGGTTTGGGTGTTGAAGTCGGTTCCATTCTGTGCATAAAAAAAAATTCGCACTTTTTAGTGACCTTATGGGGCTATATCATCAAGATACAATATTTTTCAGTTATTTTAGTGTTACTCAAAAACTGCTTGACCGATTTTGATTAAATTTAAAATGGGACAAACGACAAGCATCACCTTTCAAACAAAAAAATAATTTTCTAAATCGGTTCTCCCAGTCCAGAGTTCTGAGGTAACAAACATAAAAAAATAGACGAATTGAAAACCTTCTCTTTTTTTGGAAGTCGGTTAAAAGACTACGCTTAGTATTCAATTAACATATGCCTGGGTCTTCCACGCATTGGACTTGATCAAATTGGCATGGACTTTTTCGGTCTCAGCAAAATCGTGTTGTTTATAACGAAATTTGCTTCCAGATACTCTGCCTCGACGCATTGACTTTCAATCCTTGTTCCACATCTCTACAATGTATTGACGTAATGTATATACCTGATTCTTGAATTGACAAGATCTGTACAACAACCTCGTCTTGTACAGGCTTGCACATTTCAGTTGGATGAAACATGAATTCTAACATAGGTGCCTAACATTCAGGTAGACGTGCAGGTATTTTCCCCGCAATATCTTCATATGAAAACGATTTATAATAATAATTTATTCCAGAATTGCTTCCATTTACAATAAATTGAAGTTAAACTTATATAAAGAAATTCAATATTAACACATTTTTCACTATTAACTATTAATGACCTGATGAAGTTCAATCCATCGCTTTAAAATCATGATTTATGTTGGTTTTCCTTATTTCACGCAGAAGAGGACATCAGATGAACGTGATTTCGTCAGCGCCAGTCTAAAGAAGCACATACAAACATCTACGCAACCATTGTTTGAGCAAAATATTGCCGCTTTGCTTTTATGGTGAATTGATAAGACAGACATGTCATCCGCCTGATAGTAAGAACAACGTATGTCCATTGCAGTTACATCAAACATCATTGTTCTCATTCAGTCTGACATAACACTGCGGTCGTAACTCCCAAATGATAGTTCTTATACACTCGAGAGCAATGAATCCGGGTCATTTAAAGAATCCTAAAAATCTCGGAAACTAAAAATGCTAGGTTAATGCAATAAATTGTATTTAATAGACAATGTAATACTCCTTAAATGAAGGTATTAAAACTTCTTAGTTATTGTAAAGTTATATCATAAAAAAATCAAATTTGAAAAAGGGCCACTTTCGAAGATGGAACTACGAAATTACAGCATTTGGTTTTGCTTTTGTTTGTAATCTGTCATTTATGTGGGTACATAAACCATGTTGATAGTGCTCTATATTCATTATTCAAGCTGAAATTATGTCGCTTACGCCTGAAGAATGCACCAGAATACTTACAATGCTGGAAACCGGCCGGAGTCAGCGCGATACAGCCAGGACTGTCGGTGTGTCGCTGTCAACAGTACAAAGAGTTCTCCGACGTTACGAAGAAACTGGTTCTAACCTACGCAGACCAGGAACGGGCAGAACCAGGTGTACCACAGCACGAGAAGACCGATACTTGGTGAACACCATGCTTCGAAATCGCTTTCTCACAGGAACTGAACTCACCAATCAGTTTCGACGCCTCGGAGGAAGTAACCCAAGTGCATGGACAGTAAGACGTCGGCTTGCTGAATCTAACTTAAAACGTGGGCATCGTATTTCGAGACTAAGATATGCCCAGAGCCACGTAAATTGGAGTATTGAAGATTGGTCAAAAGTTATGTTCTCCGACGAATCAAAATTTATGCTCTACAAGCACGATGGAAGACACAGAGTGTATCGAAGACCAGGGGAAAGATTCAAGCAAGCATGCATCGAAGAAAAAGTAGCCTACGGTGGTGGGTCTGTACTTGTGTGGGCCGGAATTTCTTCTGAAAGTCGCACAGAGCTGGTGATCATAGAAAACGGCTCTTTAACTAGCGTAAGATATGTGGAAGAAATCCTCAATGATCACGTTGGTCCATTTATGGTCAATTTAGGTGAGGATGCTATATTTATGCATGACAATGCCCGACCTCATACAGGTAGGATTGTGAATGACTACCTTCAAGAGATGAACATTACTCGTATGGAGTGGCCAGCGCGCAGCCCGGATATCAACCCGATCGAGCATGCTTGGGACGAGCTAGGCAGATGCGTAAAACAACGAAACCCTCCCCCAATCACGCTTCGTGAGCTCAAAATTGCTCTCACAGAGGAATGGGAGAATATTCCCCAAAATCGTATAAGGAACTTGGTGTACAGCATGCCAAACCGCGTAAACGCAGTAATGGAAGCACGAGGAGGCAATACGAAGTATTAAAATTCAAGAAAATCGTAATAAAGTTCAAAAATTTCATGTTTCCTATTTTTGTTTTAAGGAGAGATCAGCAGTTTTTTTCTTTATGTAATTTTGTGTTAATAAAATGTATGGTGACTCATATTTTTTTTACTTTCATTTAAGGAGTATTACATTGTCTATTAAATACAATTTATTGCATTAACCTATCATTTTTAGTTTCCGAGATTTTTAACATTCTTTAAGTGACCCGGATTCATTGCTCTCGAGTGTATAATGAATAGATTCAGGCGTTATTTTTCGGAAATCCCTATTTAATAGTAACAAATGTGTTTTTTTTTTATATTTGAAGAAAACCTTGAATTAATTGTTTAATTAAACATTTAAAATATATCAAAAATAAATATTAATATAATATATTTTTATTAATATTTATATTTTATTATATTTTATTTATTTTTATTAATATTATAATATTTTTGATATTTTTAAGTGTGTTGTATATAGCGACAATTCCGCCTAATTTTTCTGTTAAGCCGAAGTGACATCACAAATGCCAAGCAGCCATACTGGAAGAAATTTCGGCGCGTTTCGATTCTACACGAAGTGTCTTCAGGTCTGGACTCTACGAGCGCACCATGGAGAAATCGCAAAAGCTACTTAACGTATAATTTTCGCACTAATTATATAATTTTTCTTACGTCTCGTTCGTCCAGTTATTTCACTGGCCATAGGCCCTTCACGCCTAAGCACAGCAATGTGTTTATAAACTACTGCTTTAATATACTCATCGTATAAAGACCTATCAATTGGTAAAAGTTGGACTGGAGCACAAATTAATTTACTACACTTTGCATCCAGATACTCTTAGAGGTTTAATTAGACAATTCCGCAAACACCCGAAATGTCTTACGATAAAGTTCTGGAAAAGGGATAAAGACCCACGAGAAGACTGGGCACGAAACTCGCGGGGCTTTGTGTTTGCAACTTTTAGCCAATAGAATGCGTAACCAATAGAATTACGGGAGAAGATGAGCGATGCGAAGATTCGTATGAGACTCTTTTCTTCCTTAGAAGCAGTAATTACTGTGATATTTTTATTAGAGTATGGGTGCCGGTGAAATGAGAGGTACAAGAGACAGCAATTGTATGTATCAGGATGATGGGCGACACAATGTAGCCTGCTAGACTTTCTCACACATCCCCGCACTCATGTCCCTAAAACACATTCCTCGCTGACGTCCCTCGATATTTGGGATTGCTCATTAAATATAATAAATCCACATAATGATGATTTTTCTATAAAAGAAATAAACCTATTTAAAAAAAAAAACAATTTATTGTTCGCGAATTTTTTTAACTTTTTTTTTAATTTATTTTATTGTGATGGAACAAGCTCGAGGTCCACCTGATGTTAAGCGGTTACCTCTGCCTATAACAGATGCAGTTCATCGTTCAAGTGACGAATAGCACTGCGCTCGTCACCTTGAGACATAGTTGTTAAGTCTCATGTGCCTGTAATTTCACTGGCTCTCAAGGACTGCTGCCGGAACACACCGTTAGGTGCTTGGCGACAGATTTTCCACTTGAGGGTGGTCGCTAGCCAGGCGGGCATTCGCAAAAAGCCCTTCCACCATGCGGTGAAGCTCAAGCCCGGGGCGGGATTCGAACCATGGACCTGCTGCGCGGCAGTCCATAGCCAATGCCACTGAGCCATCACTGCTTCTGAATATAATATATAGTTAAAATATCAAATGTTTTTGGTACTGCATCTATGGAAAACATAACCTATCCTATAATTATCGCTAATGTAGATAAAAAGCACAAACGTCCCTTTTTCATTTCTTCTTCTTCGTGTCGACGATTCACGATTTAGATGGATGGCTGCCAGTACTGGGCTGTAGCCACCCCAAGGGTGGTGGCCTCGTAAAGGTCACCCAAAGTGCAAGACAATGGGGGCAGGACAGCAAGGGAAGCATGTCCTGCGTAGCGCCACAACTACACTGGATTCCTGCGTTAGAGTATCCCCATTTGGTCATATTAAACCGGCAGCGACCCACTTGAGTCCGGAGTCGGTTTAGTGACTTCCATGTGGGCCACGCCAGATCTTTGCCCGGGGGGAGTTCTTCAGCCGGCTCAATGTAATTGGGTGGGGGAGGGCACGTGTTCTGCCACAGTTCCATGCGGGCATCCTTTGGATGACCTGTCAAGGCCCTAGTGAAGCCAAGGAAACTATAGCGGCTCTTGAGACGGCCCGTGGTTGGTTGTGAGTTGTAAAGAGAGTGTCTACTATCTTGTTCTTGCTTTAGTTTCTCCGTAGAGCAAATTATGTTACGGCGCACTATAGGTGGTGCTATTCCTGCTATGGGGTACAGCATGTTAAGAGGAGTGGGTTTAAGGCAGCCGGTAATTTTCCTGCATGTTTCATTAAGGGCAACATCTACTTCTTTGGCATGGGAGGATCGGTGCCACACTGGGCACGCATATTCTCCAGCTGAGAAGCAGAGTGCTAGGCCAGATGTACGCAATACTTCGGGTGATGCACCCCAAGTGGTTGAAGTTAAACGGGAAATTAAGTTATTTCTGGAGCTTACTTTGAGTTTCGTCTTGGTGCAGTGGGTTTTATATGTAAGAGACCTATCTAGGGTAACCCCTAGATAGGTTGGGTTTTTGCAGTGTTCGATGTCAACTCCTCGCCAGGATATATTGAGTGGACGCTCAGCTTGACGGTTTCGGAGATGGAATGCACAAGATTGGGTTTTGGACGGATTTGGCCTAAGGCTACTTTCATCGTAGTATTTCCCAATCGTTTCCAGAGCTCCTGCGAGTTTTACTTCAGCATCTTCAAACGAGGTGGTTTGGGTGGTTAATGCTAGGTCGTCGGCGTAGAGAAATCTTTCTGTATCTGCAGGGCTGGGCTGATCATTGGTGAATATGTTAAACAGGATGGGAGCCAACACACTGCCTTGCGGCAAACCATTCTTTTGGCTTCGCCATCTGCTTTTTTTGTTATTTAGTTGGACCTGGAACCGACGGTTTGAAAGCATCTCGCGAAGAATTGTTGTGAAATTTTCGTCACCCGTTACTGAATGGACTTTAGAGAGAAGTTTACTAATATTGATCGTGTCATAGGCGGCTGACAGATCTACAAACACAGCTCCTGTAATCTTTTTGGCTTCAAACCCGTTCTCGATATGCTGTGTGAGTTTGAGAACTTGGCCAGTGCAGGATTTACCAGGTCGGAAGCCGGCTTGTTCGGGAATCAGGTTTGGCTCTACTATTCTTGTTAGGCGGTTGAGGAGTAGTCTTTCAAATAATTTAAAAGTGTGGCAGAGAAGTGAGATGGGACGATAACTTTTGGGGTCTGTAGGAGATTTACCAGGTTTTAGTAATGCTACGACCTTGGCTTTTCTCCAGAGTTTGGGTAGTTTACCTTTCTCCAAGCAGTAATTAAATATTCCCAAAAGCCAAGACACAGCAATTGGTCCAAGGTGTTTTATTTGTTCAACTGTTATGTCATCAACACCTGCTGCTTTACCATTTTTAAGGTCTTTTATGGCTAAAACGATTTCGGCAAGCGTTATTGGTTGACTAATGTCTGATGTTCTGGTCTAATTCGATTTGGGTTTAAATGTCTTAGGTAACTTTCGGGGTGGTTTACCGTTAAGCAATAGTTGGTGGGCTATTTGGTTGGCAGACACCATACCTGGGTTTGTTGCAGGTGGTGGATCACCTGTTAGCTTTTTTAGTGTGGACCAAGCTTTTTTACTATTATGTGTCATGTCAATGTTAGAAACTGTTGTGACCCATTTCTCTCGTCGGTTTTCGTTAATTTTAGACATTAGCTCCTCTCCGGCTGTGATTGTATCTGAACAAAACGGGTCGTTGGTATAAAGGTTTTGGTATCTTTGAAACAGTGAGGCAGATTCTGGACATAGACCGGGAATATAATCTGTGCGACAGCCTCTAGGTATGGCTTTACGGGATTCTGACCAGACTATCTTGACAAGTTTATCGTAGTTTTCGGGGCATGGGTCTAAGTGCATGAGTTTTTTATCAGTGAGTTCAGAAAAGAGATCCCAGTTGGCTTTAGTAAAGTTAAAACGTCGTTTGAATGGTGTTTTTAGTGGTTTGACAGCAGCTTGAACAAGACAGGAGATTGGTTTATGTTGGGTGTTGGGTATTGGTGTGCCGACTGTTTTGGAACACAGATTGCTGATGTTCGAGCTCACAAAGATAAGGTCGGGGTTGTATCCTCGCTGCCAACGTTCACTATTAAAGGATGCAGGTAGCTTAGCATCGTGGTTCAGGTGGAGGTTTTCTAGTTCAGCCCATTCTTCGACTGCTTCTCCATCCGCATTAGTGTTTCTGTAGCCCCAGGTTGTACTGTGGCTATTGAAGTCTCCGACTACTATACGGAAGCCTTGAGCTCGAAAATTTTCTGTTTCGGTAAAAACAAACGGTTGGTTTGGTGGTTTATATATGGAGGTAACCGTACAACTGCCAGTGTCTATAGTTAGCGCCTCTACGGCGTTAAGAGAATTACATGAAACTGACTTGACCAATATTTCAGGTTTTGTGAAGATTGCGCTCCCATGTTTAGGATGTGGTATTTCAGCTACCAGGGTAAGCCCAGGAATTTGGGGTCGAATATTGTCTGTATCACGGTGGGTTTCCTGTACACATAAAATGTCACACTGTGACTCCTTAACGAGTGCAGCTAATATATATGCTTTGTTTTTGGAGAACCCTTCTATATTTATCGAAGTAACTTTAAGGGCTGGTTTGTGAAGTGGATTGGCGCTCAGAAGTGCCGTTTGAGTTGGCGCTGAGAAGCACCGTTGAGTGGCCCTGAAAAGGGCCGTTGTGTGGTGGTCCTGAGAAGGACCGTTGCGAAACGTCGTGTTGCAAGGATTCGTCAGTCGGCACTGGGGTACCGAATGTCCAGGGTGGGCCGGGTGTCGTGCGCAATCAAATTTTCCGATCATAGTCATAGTAACACCGCGCGGGGAGGCTCCTTGCTTCCACCCCCCCCCCCCTCCCCCTTTTTCATTAAATTAGTATTAATCATAGAAAGTATATATGAAATACAGTTTCAATTAAAATCACATTTTATTGCAAGGTTTGCCAAGTCTTAGAAATTATTTTTTAAATATGCGTAAATCAATCAGATTACCAACAAAATGTTTATTTTCACATCGGAAGTTACGTATATTTAGATGTATGAAATAAATGTCTCAATTATATTTAGATAATATAAGAAGAACAATACACAGCCTCAAAACTTTATGTTATTATAATTTTTTTAGGAAACACGGGATCAATCTTATATATACTTACTTATACATGATTATATAGAGATATCATCATATTTCTCGACAAAATTAAGGTTTTTAAAATGTATAAGTTATAAGTTTTGTTATTATTATTATTATTTGTTATTCATTAGTTTTGCGTTTGTGCATTTAAAAAACTGTTATATATTAAATTCTGCAGAATTTCTGTGGTTTTAATTATCTATTCTATTAACAGATACATATTTTTTATATGATCATATATTTTTTTTAATGTTATAACAGTCTTGAAATGGGGCTATAATGTTAAGCACATCTTACGCCACCAATTAAAGAAAACATTATTAATTTTCATATAATTTGGTATGTTTACTCCTCAAATATTTTTATTTATACAAATCAAAACATTATGCTAAAATAAATTAAATTTGTAAATGTTGTAAAAATGGATACTTCACCTTAAGGGCAAGGCATGACAGGTTGTTAATTGTTTACTCATACTAAGTACATTATTCTGGATTAGACATTGTGTTTATCTTTATCTTCAGTTAACTAGTGTCTGTTATTTCATATACAAGTTATACTGACTTGTATATTTTCAACGTTAGAGGTGTTTTTAGTTTGTCATAAAATATATTTAAGTCCTTTTACGATTATACTGTTATAGATTTCATTATGTAACTATGTTTTCCTTCAGCTTTTATTTAGTCGACATAATCGCAACGCCAAAGAGAAGCTTCTTGCAATAAACTTATTTGGTATGCGTGTGTGTGCCCGGCAGTTTATAGCTTTTTATAGTTTCCAATTTTTAGCAGCTCTCATCCGTGGATTGGAATTCATGTGTGCCTAGCCATATGTCAAAGAAGCCTCCAATTTAGCTTAGTCATTATGCTTCTCTCGGCAATCTCTCATTTGAATTCCTTTAGAAGGATATATTTTTTTTATTCATTTCACATTCACATATACTATATATATTTCTAATAATATAAATTTACTTTCTCAGAAATTTTGCCTAGAAGTAAAGAAAAGAAGACGGGAGCACCTATGAATGAGAATAATCTGTCTTATGACATCAAAGTTTGACAATGATTAGATTTCCAAACATTTTTAATTATCAAGAACAACTTTGCGTTTCATTGAAACACTGTATGGAAACAGGTAACAATGTAAGAAAAATTACACGAAAATCTTCCAGTTAATCAAGTTCTTCATATTAAAAAAGTACCTAGTCTGTTTAACTGTATTAAAGTTGCAGCACGCTTAAAATTTGAACAGACTCTAAAAGACGTAAAATCAATTGCTTAACAATTTGCATACCATATAAATATTTATGATATTGCTGGTTTGGCGGGAAAAGATTTTCCTCTTGTCTTCACACTAAGCAATATCTGTAAATGTTTAACTTCAACTGGTTTACATCCATTAAATGAAGACATCTACACAGGTACAGATAAAGATTCCTTATTTGCGTAAAAGATGCTGGTATTATGGCCGCTTCCTACTCTGATCATCCATCAGTCGAAAAATCACTAACCAGGAATGATCAGGTAACTTTTACCGGCAGGCCGCTACAGATTTCGAAGTTATATATATAACAAAAAGCGGAAACTTTGATATCGTCGGTTATGGTTGGTCCTCACCCAAAAGCCGTAAAGGAAGACTAACAGGGAGATACAGAATATTGACTGATAATCCAGAAAAGCTTGTTTAGCCTTCATGTGTTTCAACTAATACTAATGAGGCAATTGTTCATAATTCTTTTGGCAAAAATTAGATTAATTAATAAAAACAAATCCAAGATTAAAAATAGGATCAAATGAAGAATTCTGTCAGTATCAAAAACCAGTGACGATTCTGCCAACTATTCTCTGAGTGATAAATCTGAGGATGATGAGTGATGTTTCTAACAATAATAGTAAGTTTAGTTTTTAAATAATAGTTTTTTACTTATTATGTTTATGTGAAAATTAAACATGAGTGGAACACATTCAGTTATCGATTCCACACCACCCCCAGCAGTATTGTTGATATATTAATGGCTCAGACCAAATAAAAAGTCAAGACAGAATGTTGTGAACAGAGAAGTGAGGCCGGTTTTCCAAACATGTGTGCGTGTGTCGGTGTTGCCATGATAATGAAATTACCGTTTGAAAATAACGTTACCAATTTAATAACGTAATTAGTATTAATACAAGCAGTGATAGCTCAGTGGCTTTGGCTATGGACTGCCGCGCAGCAGGTCCATGGTTTGAATCCCGCCGCAGGCTTGAGCTTCACCGCATGGTGGAAGGGCATTTTTGCGAATACCCGCCTGGCTAGCGACCACCCTCAAGTAGAAAATCTGTCGCCAAGCACCTAACGGTGTGTTCCGGCAGCAGTCCTTGAGAGCCAGTATTTCTAGGTTAAGACTGTTAACACCTTCGACCACATCATCACTTACCATCAGGTGAGATTGTGGTCAAAAGCTTACCTATCAGCAATAAAAAAAATAAAAAAAAATACAACACTAGGGTTCCGATGTAACGTGTCGGCAAAAGCAGTGTCGTTAAGTAGGGGAAGGGAATGGAAAAAGTGTTTCGGAAATAACATTACTGGGTATTAAATTTACATGCATTTATTTCTTGTAACTAATTAGTGACGGGTTTTTTATGCAATCGGGGAAAAAAGCACAAAGCCCACCTGGTGCTAAGCTGTAACTTCTGCCGATACAGTTCGTCACAAGTGGCAAACTGCACTGCGCCCATCACCTTGAGACATAAAGATTGAAGAAGACATTGATCAACAATTAAAAAAACTAATAGCAACACGTTGTGTATTATCACCCAATAATAGGGTAAACCTTATAGGCTTAATAATGGCAACACCAATGCCACCACGCCGCAATAGTTCGACTTACAAGTCAAGGCGTAGTTTCGTTGTACATATGTGTGTGTAATCGTGTTTGTACACGGCGAGGCGTAGTTTTACCGGCCTCACTGCTCCTTACACAACATTCAGTCTAGACTTTTTATTCGGTCTGAGATTAATGGCCACCTTATATTTTAACGAAGGTTTCTATTTTACTGGAAAGAAAATTTTAGCTTAACTTAGAACCAATATCCGAAGGGTGTAATGCTGAAATCGATGCAAAAGTCACTTAGTATTGGAAATGGCTTAAAAAAGATGATTTAAATCTGCACCCGACAAATGACATTGACATCACATCAATCGGAAAATCCACCAATTAATAAGGTCTCCCCCATTGGGGGGTTTACCATAATCCCCACTTGACAGGCGTCTTGGGGATCGCAATATCAGTTGTCAGTTCTTCAGAAGGCGCTGCTTCCCACGATCCATTATTTTCCCCTTCAAATGGAGGGGTGACAATCTGACTCGGCACCCCTCGGGGATGCGCAAATGCACTATATTGCTAATGTTATAATGAGTGATTGAAAGTTCAAGAAAGGAAAAAAAATGTTATTTGTGAAGATGATTGTTTAAATATTTTACTTCCTATAATTTGTGTGGATTTTTATAAATTTTCCATTCAAAAAAGTACTATGAATGTTATGTTCATTTTGGTTAATAATTTGTGATTTATATACCTCACTAAACTATAAATATTGAATTAAAAAACAAAGGATTTTAGTAGAGAAATGTTATCAGTTTCTTTAAATAGGAGTGTTTTAATAAAAAGTCATTACTCTATTTCTCAATGCGTCCTAGGTCCACCGTGGTACTGGCCGAGATATATAGGGTGTGTTGCACCTTGACCTTTCTTGGGTAAATAAGGCAAAGGTACAAAGAACTCTTAAACACTTGTAAGTACGAAATAGTCATATCTGATATTTTGTTGGTGGATACTCAAATAATCCACCACACAAAATATGAAAACACGGTTTTTGTGCTAAATTTCATATTTGTCAAATTACAATAATAAATATACATTTATCTAAAAACACTGACCTAAGTACTACGGGCTCCCTTATACAAGAAAACAATAGCAAAAATGTGCCTATATAAAAAAAAACCAACGACAAAGCGCAATATCCAAGAAAAAACTATTTTAAATTATTCAAAAAATTCCAACCAAATAAGTGTATATACATAGCAATCAAGCACAGAAAACAAAACATAAATGTGTACGTTCCTACGGAATTTTACGGCACTTGTTACGTCATACATAACATAGGATTAAAAAATAAATGCTTTGAACCTTGGTATTTGGAGTTCAACCTCATCCAGATAGTCGACGGGCTCGCTCAGCGGTCGCTCGAGGAGGCGGGAGGGTGCGGTTACCATTTCGGAACTCATATTGCGGTTTGATTTCGTGTTTCGTTTGGGGTTCTTCCGGTTCTCCTCGGCTCGTTGCAGGTTGTGAAATCGGAAGAAGAACATCGACATTATATCCCTCTTATATTCACTTCGAATATCTAAGACATTCGTAGCTTTGTTGTTCCTAGTTTTGGCACCAACTTTACACTTCTTCACCAAAGTATATAAGACAGTAGAAATACTATAGTGAAATGTAATAGATACGGATGAATAATAAATATATTGCAGTAAGATACGTAGAACTAAAACTTTTTAATAACACTTATATACCTAACTAGTAAGATCATGTAATCCCTTGTATCCAAAGAACTTAGAAACCACTCTCAAGCAACTATATTATAATATACTCGACCCGGCTTATAATTTAATGTACACAGGAGTGAAGATAAGAAGTTTTAACAGCATAGTATGTAATGGTATTGGCTAGTTCTCTACTTTGATCGGCAATGTGGCTAGGTAGGTTCAACACAACCTTTCTTTAGATCATAAACAATATAATAGTGATCATATGTACTTATAGGTTTTTGTTATTTAGTATATAGTAGAAGTATATAGTACATATTTGTTGAGACATTTCGACTCACATATCTTACTGAAATATACAGGGTGTCAGTAAGCATACCAATATATGTTAAGTTATTACAATAATACTCAGCGCAGTTGAAAGGTGAGCAGAGAAACATGCATAGTTCAAAGCTATTTCTTTTTACAAGAGAAGTGAATCGAAGCACAAAGAAGAATATTTGAATGAAATGTTGTTATTATTCGTAGCTGAGGTGATGGAGGCCCGCCCCTTTCCACAAGCATGCCATGACCTACATTTCATTTGGAAGCGGCTGCTTGAAGGTAAATAATTTATTACCATGATTTATTCTCAGAGAAGTACCTACCCGTTGTCCGAGCTACATTATAATTTCATGTTCAATTAGATGACCATAACTACGATTTATTGGCTAAGCGGGATTTTTACGCGTTTTATCGCGGCTGCGTTTTCGTGAATATTGTGAAGATGGAACGTACCTACATCGCTTCTGGCTGCAAGTTTCACTTGTTGTGAGTTGGCAAAAGGTGGTGTGATTGAAGATACGAGCAGCCTTACTTTCGGATGAGACATTGGGATAAACAGGTGATCGACAGCATCAGTTTTGAAGTAAGTTAGCTCAATAAAAATTAGCATAATACTCAAATGGTAAGGAAACATAATATTGGAAACAGATTTCAATCTACGATTATATATGATCATTCTACGCAATTGTGAATGGCTCAAAACCATCCGTAACCGCATTAACGCTATAGTCGCTATAGCGTCCCACTTCGCCATCAGAAATCTATTTAAATTGTACATAATACATTTATTTAAATGTAATTTGGTAGGTACCTACTTTATTTATTCAATTTAGGTACTTCTAATTGTGTTGTGAACTCACAACTTTACAATAATATATGATATTTTGAGATCCATTACGAAGATTGTTTTGATTCATGTACAAATTGAATTTAACAGAAGAGCAATCTATGTTTGTAGAATAATGCATACGATAATATTACAGAGCAACAAAACAAAACACACGTATAATTTACTAGTTTCGTTGTCTGTTGCCATTTCGGTAGCTAGGTTGTGTTTCTAGAAAACAGACGACGACGTGGCTCTTGACTTCATTTCTCATTAGCGTGAAGCGTTGGTGTTAGTGTTGACCGTGTTGAACTTACGTTCACTGTTATTTTGTTTCTTTATGTATTCCAGTAGTTTTGCTTATCATGTGTACCACCTACAAGGTATTTTACATGGAAGATGAAGCTTGGAATTCAAGACAGACTCGAAACAACAATCAAAATTATATGTTATCATTCCAACCAACATAAAAAGAAATAATAAAGTTTTATACGATTTCTAGGTAGCATTGACATGTAGTATATACCCATGTGAAAACGTGGCATTTTTTGAATATGCAAAAGATTACATTTAGGGGACTTGAACCCGGAGGACTAGAATATCGTTCTGTCACATTCTAGATTGTGCTAAGCTTTTTAAAAAGTTTATGACATTAAAGGACCCATTTTGGAGTTGGTACCAAACGTTGATCGCGTATGTCGCTACTCATCTAAAATATGTACAGTAAAAATTGGGGGAAATTAGACTGTTCATAATATGTAAATGAGAAGGTGTGTTTGTCTTTTTGTTGGTATTCTCTGGTTTGTCCTTGTTTTACTCTGTAACAGAGTAAAGGATCGATGACGAAGTCACTTGCAGTAGCTTCCTATGACTGTACTGACTTTAAAAATATATTTCTTACAGATGATGTTGGCTTCAAGATGAGACAATTATTTCGTTTCGTCTCGGCGCGGCGAGTAATGATTTTTTCGAAAACGTCTATCATGCTAAAACTAGAATAGACCTGGACTGGAGTTGCCGGAATACGCAGTTAATTGTTTCGTGTCATGACAGATTTTTGTGGATTGCCTACCGGGGTAGTTTTGAGCACTGTGCTATTCATAAAATTGCCTGCGTACGTTTAAACGTACTAATTAGATGGGCATACTCTCTTTAAAAAATATTCGTTAGTATATATTTTAAAGAGATAAGATAAAATATTAATTAGAGATAAAGGAATGTTCTTCATAACATTAAAAGAGGCCACTATTGAATACAATCCAAGTGTGAGTTAGGGCTCGTTATATGATATATCTGCATAGCAACAACAGATGGAGGAAAATAAATATATGTTGATAGTTGTTAGATGTCACCCCTTAAATAAAGTATGCCTGCTTTTGACATTTTCATATTACCTTTATTGCGATTGTTGGTAAATGAAATAACCTGAAATACCTAAAAGAAGTCCGCATTCAGATAGTAAATGGTTTAAAAGAATGACAATAGAGAAACTGTCAAAGAAGCAATCCTTTTATAATTGTATTACACTATCAGTACTAATATTATAAATGCGAAAGTAACTCTGTCTGTCTGTCTGTCTGTGACGCTTTCACGCCAAAACTACCGATTTGAATGAAATTTGGTATGGAGATAGTTTGAGACCCGGGAAAAAACATAGGATAGTTTTTATCCGACTGCGCAAAAAGAGGTTAATGTTTTCGCGCGATAACCGACATACGCGCGGGCGGAGCCGCGCCCGGAAAGCTATTATTTAATTAAATAAATCTTAAGAACTAGCTAGCAATTATATTTAAATGACAAATTTGCCGGTTTGCTTCAAACAATATAACAAAAGAAAAACCCAAATTCATGTCAGAAAGACTGAAAATACTTGCAGGTAAGTCAAAGTATTTTTATATTATTAGACTAGCGGCCCGCCCTGGCTTCGCACGGGTAATTACGACTATAAATTATAGTATATATTGGTAAACTACCCTATCATTCAAACTTGATCAAATTAGGCACGGTGTGCAAATCAAATTTAAAAATAGTTCAGTAGTTTAGGAGTCCATCGCGGACAAAAAACGTGACACGTAATGTTTATAAATAAAGATAAAGACTAGGATTAAATTTATAATGATGTAAAGTGGTTTACAGGGCAATAAGTAAATGATATTTAGATTTTAACAGAGCAATAAGTAAATAGATTTTGAAGCGCTCGTAGCCAAGTTTGCTTAGCCATTCTGAATCGATCAGCAAAGTTAAGCAACGTCCGCCGCGGTCATAACTTGGATGGGTGACCGCTGGTTGGGCATTACTACTGAGCGCTTCCGTGCTTCGGAGGGCACGTTAAGCCGTCGGTCCCGGTTGTTGTCTTAGGATAGCAGTCGTTACAGCATGGTGGTAGGGCACTTTGCAAATGCCCGCCTGGCTAGCTACCACCCTCAAGTTGAAAATCTGTCGCCAAGCACCTAACGGTGTGTTCCGGCATCTGTCCTTGAGAGCCAGTTACTCTAGGTTAGTCTGAACAACATCCTCGACCACATCATCACTTACCATCAGGTTAGATAGTGGTCAAAGGCTAACCTATCAGGCATAAAAAAAAAAAAAAGATATAAATATAGTTTATTACAATCCAGGAGGCCTGGCGTTGCTTGATTTTTGTAGTTTTACACATTATTTACTTATAATTTTTTATCATCTGACTTTGTATAGAAAAGCTTGTTTCTTTTACCAACAATCGCAATAAGGGGATACCTATGTAATTTCAACAGAATGCAAACTCCGTCTACGAGACCAACTGCAAACAACCATCAAATTCAATATCAAAATGTATTATTTTTTCGGGTATTCCAAAACCATACATATACTACACTACAAAAGATAATCCCATAGCTCGTTCTAGGCATGACATGTTATAATATAGAGGTAAGTTTTTGAAATGCCCTTTTGTCGGTCCAGCTGTCATTGATATATTAATATACAGGGTGGAAACTTTCAACGGGTCAGTGAGGGGAAGAACCTTATCCGTTGTAGCTACTCGGAAATGGTCTTAGGAGACTATACATATTTTTTTATGGAATTTTGATCTTCATTCACAGATTTAAAAAAAAAAATACGGTTAGCTAGAAAATAGCCATTTTACACAAAATCATTTTTTGATGCCAATCAATCCTGTTTCTAATACTGATCAAAATCTTCTATGGAACCAACCATCGTTGGAGTACTCAAAAAGTCACAAATTGCAAAAAACGTTTCCCTTACATTTTGTAAAGAATTTGTGTAATTGAAATACAAAAACTAAAATAAAAGACAAATGATCACGTAGGTACAATTTTACACATATTAAAAAGAAGGCAAGGTATTAATTTTCTTTTTTTATTAACTGACATAACTTGATGGTGTATTTTTATTATTTATGTAATATGCTTCTAGCAAGTCTAAACGTTCTAAATTTGAGATTATTTTTCTCTTATCGATAGCTGTCCAATTATGCACATAGTGTAAAATTCACAACACACTCAGAGTTTTCTGGCGCAACAAACTTTCAAGATTGTTTTTTATTTAGTAATAACGAGTTTGAAATTTGCTTTTCAGTCAACAAAAAGATCTCAACCGTCACTAAAAAAGCTTTTGCGTAAAATTTTCATACAAAATGTACGGGAAAAGTTATTTGCAATTTGTGACTTTTTGAGTACTCCAACGATGGTTGGTCCCATAGAAGATTTTGATCAATATTAGAAACAGGATCGATTGGCAACAAAAAATGTTTTTGTGTAAAATGGCTATTTTCTAGCTAACTGTATTTTTTTTTGAAAATCTGTGAATGGGGATCAAAATTATATAAAAAAATATGTATAGTCTCCTAAGACCATTTCCGAGTAGCTACAACGGATAAGGTTCTTCCCCTCACTGACCCGCTCAAAGTTTTCACCCTGTATAGTACCTATATCAACACTTATGTGTACCTTTACGTCCCATCTCTCATCTTCTTTTAGAGGGATTCCTTAGATCATGTTGGGGCTCATCTGTTATTAATAATAAATGTAACTAAATTAGTTCTTTGGGATGATTCAGTGTATCGTCAAAATCAGATATATGTAATAACGAACTAAAGTCAAATATGAACACAATGAACACATGCGACTATCTTTTCTATTCTTTGGATTTTTGCTGATATTGTGACATGAGTGATTACAATATATGTTTAGTAGACCACTTAGCCGGTATCATATGTATAATACCAATATTGGTATTGAAAAACCAGTCTGTACTATGAATATATATGACGTGTTTTTCAAATGACTCATATTATCGTACCCACAGAAAAGAGGTATTTTATATCTCTGTAGTAATATTTATATATATTATATATAAATAATTATAATATTATATAATCTATAAAGATAGGTTATAATATTTATGTATATTATAACCTATCTGTACAAGTTCTTAAGTTCAAGTTTTTTAAAGTTTTAGTTCTTTAGTTTTTTTTTTTTTTTTTTTTTTTTCAATTCTTTACATTTATTGTGTCTTGTATATTTATTCGACCTTTTTAATGTATAAATCCAAACCGTATTCAACAGGAACACTATAGAGTAGACAGTAAAATAAGTACTCATATAAAAGTACTCATATAATATGCTATAGGCACTCGCTACAGCTGTTTAGAGGCGCTTTTATTGCACTTTGTTTGAAATTTGACGACAGTACATTTTGATTTTACATCCGTACAGGCGTAGGCCTGATACAAACACTCATGTATTTTAACATATATCATAGGTTAAGCAATTATAACTTATATAATATAAATTATAATATGTAATTTGTACTTGTGTGTGCAGAGGTCGGCGAAGGTCGAATTTCTGATACAAACGTAAAACCAAAATAAATTAAAACTCCAGTATATTTACACCATATTAAGCTATTATTTAGGTTCAAATAGTATTTTATTATAAAAACTAACTTGGTTTCCACTCATTACGTATAGTAAATAATGCGGGATGACTCACGTGAATCAGTCAGATAGCTCCGACTATAGTTTCAACCATTTGTGTATAGTGGTATTTTTCAAGGAGAGCTCGGGACGCCCGCGTTGACGTCTCGCTTAACACTTAGCGCTCAGTGCGGAGCTATCTGACTGACTCACGTGAGTTATCCTGTATTATTTACTAAAACGGACAGTATTTGTTTAGGTTCCTGCACATTAAAATAATTACTTTTCTAATATGAAATGAGAGCGAATCATCGGTTGCATATACGAAATATAATTCGCTTTGTGTGCACAGTGATATATATCTCTGAAAAATTAGACCTGTAATACTTTGCTAAATTAAAAATATTTCATGACTATTGTCATTAAAATACTAATTGTTGAAATTCTTACAAGCGGAAATGTATTGATTACTTTTGGTGGTCGAATTGTAGAAATAAATGAACAGTAACAAAAATTACCAGTTCAGGGTAGCAAGTCCAAGAAATTCGGTAATAAGTAATTAGGTCCTTAACTTTTCTAGTTCTAATAAAAATGTAGATAGGGAAGAAGGGGCCTATAACAACTTATGGTTTGCTGATTACTACATAACTGTCGCACAACAACATAAATGTACTGAAAAGAAGCCTGTGCAAAAGAAAATGAGCACCTTGGAAGAACAAACAGGATTGGATGCGGAAAACTTATAAACAATTCAATTACGGAAATTGAAATGGAAGCTCTAACAAATCCTATGATAACAGAAAGTTGCATGAAAAATAAAAGAACAGTCAGGTAATAATTATTTTTATAGAAAGCGTTTTCCCTACAACAACTAAGACTGAACCTGACACTCGGTATAAAAACTAGCTCTTTCATATTTAAAATAAACTATTTAATAATATAAAAGTTCCTAGTATACAACAAAGTCGTGTCAGTTACAAAGAGTCTGTAGTAAAATTATGTATTTTATGTTGTGAAAACGTATCTTATTTTTGAGATCAACTCCGTAGGAACGCAATAGTACTTTCTAATTTTTCTATGCGTTAAGAAATAATGGTAGATGGCGAAAACAAAAGTAAATAGGTATATTTTTGGGAAATATCTGTGAAATGGTTTCTTTCATTATAACTTTGGAATTTTTCAATATTAAGTTCATATCATAAATGCGAAAGTTCGAGTGTGTTAAAGTTGTTTGCACCCACTTATAAAACAGCTTGATGAGTTGTGATGATAGTTTATGCGCGGCTTGATAAATAATATCTACGTATTGACACATGGCATACTTTTATATTGATTTCTTAAGCAGATCCTGAAGGACCGATTAATACAATTTCTAGATGATCGAAGCTGTGGGCCTAAGTTTGTAGTAGAAATGCAAAAACATGTAACCGAAACGGGTGAAAAGATTTTAGTAAAATTCAGAATAGGTATATTAAGATTAATGATATTTCGTCTTGGTTTAAATAATATAACTAATATTTTTACTGATATATGGGTAACTACCAAGTGAAAGTGATATATATAGTCTCATTAGAAGCGAGTGAAGTCACAGGCGGAATGTCTAGTCACGAAATGAACTGTCTAATGAATAATCAATCACTCTTTTGTTGATATAACTTGTTCCACGAAGTAAGCTGATTTTGAGGATTTGGTATCATAGCGTAGGTATATATTAATCTTATGAACTTAGATATCCTTATGACTCGTTTAGTTCTTCGTGTGCTTGATGTACATATCGGGGTTAATTATCATTAAGGTATATATATATAGTAACTAGCAACCCGGCTTCGCATGGGTAATTACGACTATAAATTGAGATGTAAGCTATCCTATCTTTCAATTTGGATCAAATTGCACACGGCGTGCAAATCAAATTTAAAATTGCTTAGTAGTTTAGGAGTCCTGGTTCAGTAGTTTAGGAGTCCATCGCGGACAAACAACGTGACACCTAATTTTTATATATAATATATAAAGATAATAGGCATAGTCATAATCCATAGTAGTAAAGTAAAAAATTCAAGTTTGAAATAACAATAATTAAATCAGTTTCTTATTAATATTGAACCACGAAATGTTTTACTATGAAAAAGGATTAATCCAATGTGGTGACACCGAGATCATAAGTGACATCATGACCTGCCAGATAGAAGTTAGTATGTTTAGGCCCCGTTTCAGAATGTACTTATACAGTTTCGGGTTGCTAACCAATACATAAAATATCTGAATGATAAAAATGAGAGTTGACATGCAGCGCGTTTCAAGCTTTAAACGATGGTTAGGCTAAATCGATGACTGTGAAACGCGACGATAGCGTTTTGTTTATTAAATATGTTCTGAGTAGTAAAACCGGAACTTACTCGAACATTCTGAATCAGGCCCTTAGCGAGTCAATCCATGTTTTCGCCAAGTTTGACACTTTGACAGTCAACTTTTTCTCGAGCTGGTTCACCACGGGCACAGTGACTATCGCAGCTACATTCTCGTCAGTATCCTTCAGTTCAGTCAAAAACTCTGGGAGGTCATTCAAAGATAGTGATAACAAAACAATAGACTCTGCCAATCTCGTTGTTGACACTATCAGATCAAATCTGTATATGCCGTCACCTGCGTCTGCAATTCGGGATTTATCTCTGAGTATCAGTTAATATGGCATACGTCATATCCATTACCCATTAGTGCCTTTGTTGGATTGCGGTGTAATCCGCCATTTTGAAAGCATATCAGAAATTGGAACAAAAGACAGCCTCCTATAAGTTGGACTCCGTCTCAACTATCACCTGAAGTATCGAAAGCTTATCTTGATAGGTGAAAGCCGGAGAAAATGTTCCTCATCAAGTGTTCACATGTGATCATTCATCGAAAAATATTCATCAAACTGGAGTTTAAACCATTTTCAAAAATCTTTTTACGTTTAAGAATTATATTTTGGTTACTTTTAAAGTTTCTGAAAACATTCCATCTTTTAAGCAAACTTTATGTGTCTTACCAAGACATATCAGTGCAATTATATCTGCTAGTCTAGTTTTATAGAGTGGCTTTTAAGTTTTCAATTATTTAGGTGAAATGTTGGTCGTGATTGTGCCACATGTACTTATTCTATAACGAAAGTTTATGCGGTTTCAACGAGCATTCAGCATGTGCTCATGCAGTTCATAAGGGCTTACAACGTTTATATCAGCTGTTTGTGCTTTGCAAGGGACTGCTGCACCATAAAACCAAAAGTACACTGCGTCGACGGCTCCTTTAGAAATGCTGAACAATCTTCCATCGAGGTTTACTAAGATATCAGCAACATTTACTTTGATATGAAGTTGATAAGGGCTTACACTGTAAATATCAGCAGTTAGTGTCCACAAGTGAGTGTTGCTGTATTGAACCATATGATCACTACATCGACGTTTTCTTTTGAAATGCTGAACTTACTACCATCGGGGTTTACTACGGTATCAGCAAAAACTAACTTCGACTCCTTCTTCTTTCAGTGGTAAGAATTAAAGAAAGAATTCTCATTATAATATTATAAAAGAACGACATATCTATTTTAAACTTGCTTTATTCAGAGTAAGTATTAATGTAATTAACAATTTATTAAATACATGTAAAATAAATATATTTCATATTTTTTGTACCTACGATCAGCCCCTTTTTTATTCAAAATTTAATTTATTTTTTAGGCCAAGAAAATTATTTATTAACCTCAATTTTAAGTAACACTTCCAAAAAATCTACACTGTGAGACCACAAATTTGGTGCGATTTAGATGCGAGAAGGCCTCACAGAGATAAGATTGAGGCTCTAGCTTATGTCCGCTTTGTGAAATCTCTTCGTGTTGCGAAGTGATCACTGAGCTTGGTCAGTACGGAGGTGGCAGGTGCGGTGTTTATTGCTACGGTCTTGCTTATATATATGTTATGGAAACAAACAGTGGCGATGCGGTCGGGAAATCAAAGAAGAATGGCAAATGTCGTGTTTCCATGTTGCATACCAAATTCATAGAAAAATACTATTTCTTAAAAAACACAATTCAATCAGTAATTATGGACGAATCAGATAAGAAATCGATATTAAAATTTAATATTTCAATATTCAACTTTTCTGAGCCTGGTGCTGTTTAAATATGAATAATATATGATACCTTCTAGGTTTGCATTCTCTCTAACAGCTGATAAGTTAGTCATTGATTACCAACTACTCTTTTGGTATGTGGAGATGTGGTCGAGAATGGTAAACAAGCTTAAAGATTTAACAATTACAAATACTACATTAATATTAACATATTCATGGTGGGAGAGCATACTACCATAAATTTATTATTGGGTTCCGGCAGCTGTTCTTGGGAGTCAGGAATTCTAAATTAAACTTGTTCTCCATCTTCGTCCACATCATTTCTTACCAAGCAGAAGTGGTCAAAAGCCAACCCCTTAGTGGTCGAAAAACATTTCAACTTTACCTCAACCATTTATTTTACCCTGCATTTAGACAATCTACAAGTCATTGCAGACTCACAGGCAGTCCAAATGCTCCAGCCCTCAACCAGTTAGCAGCTTGCCCAGCATTTGAATTGCAATGCTTATTAGCGTAACGCCCCACACTATGGGCCAGCCTAAATTCCACGGAGCTAGAGTCATGCCGTCAGGTCTTTAGCCATCAAGCATCAGAACATCCGGTTCGAGAATAGCTGCAACGTTGTGGCTATGATATCGTCAAGGCGGGCGTGAAAATTGAACAACAAGTTCAATACAACAAACTTCAACCTTGACCTCAACATAATATATTATCGATTTCTAAGTCTGCGTCAACTTTGATATTATGTTACACTCTGTCAGCCACAATAAAACTTTTTTCCCTTTCACAAAGTAATTTCTTAGGTTATTTACACAATAAAAGAAATATAGACAGCAAGTTTCAGCTTACACATAGCATTTTCATATTTTCATGGTAGTTGGGTATTTTACAAACGCATGCCTGGCTGGTTACCATATTCAAGTAGGAAATCTGCTGTCGAGTACATAATCGTGTGTTTTGGCCGCTGCCGGTAGCACTCTAGATTAAGCAACTTTACCACCTTGGATCACATCATCACTTACTAGCAAGGGAGATGAAAAAAGTGGTCAAAAGCTAGCTTGCAGAAAAAAAATGTTTTACCCCCTTTTTCTGCCTAAGTTCATCCCCATCGTATAAATTTTGCGGTGAGTATGATGAAGATGTGTGGGGCTTCGCTCCCAATTAAACTCTCCTTATCCTGCTCTTTTATAAAGCGTTCAGAGCTGACGTCACCTACCTACAAACTATTTACGTTTAAAATTTAAACTTCATAAGTCAAGTTGTTTTCGAGATTTCCTTCCTATCTTTATTCCCTTCTATACCCTTACACTTGACAACCTTAATTTTACCCTTTCATCAAAATAATTTCCTTGCTGGAGTTTAGATACTTTAAGAATGTAAATGACAAATTTAAGCTCAAACCCGGGACTTTCAAACCCCTTACTTTTGCCCTACTTATCATTAAAATCCTAGTTAAATACTTTTTATTTTTTGTCAAGAATCTGATTACTAATTTTCAAGCTCTTACCTTCAAAAACACACGCTTTGATATAAATATTAAGTCAAATTTTTCCCCTCAACCCTGCCCTTCTCTAAAGCTTGTTTAAATTAGAGTCTCTTACTTATGAACTACCTACCTATCCTAATATATTAACTCCACAGTTTAAGTTAAGTGGTTATTGAGTTTTCTTCCCCATCTTTACTCCTTTCCGTAAATTATAAAATCTTAGTGAACATTAAGGAATTAACTTAAACATAGAACTTTCAAATAAATTCTTTATCCCTTAGTACCCTAATTCAAATAAGTAAAAATAATATATTTATATTTTTTGTCGCAAAACCTCTTACTTATTTCATGTCCCTAATTTCAAAACATAGGACTTCTATAAAAACTTTGAGTCCCACTTTGACTCCCTAAATAAAACTCTTTTAGAACTGACGTGTACTACCATAAACTATCTACCGGTTTTGTTACAAATTTAGTTTCAAGTCAAGTAGTTTTCGAAAGTTTTTCCCCACTCAATTCTCTTTCCCATGCTCCAAAATTTGACCTCTTTTGTAAAATAATTTCTTAGCCGATGTCTACACACCATAAAAAAGTAATGCCAAGTTATTATATACAACATAGATTTTCATATACATTTTTTACCCCCGTCCGTGGCCCTTTTAACCGTCCTTTCCTTTAAAATCTTAGTTTAGTACTTTATTTTTTATATCCGGAATCTTATAACTAATCTGTTGGTACTTTTTATTATGTGTAATAATGAATACCTTATATTACCGAGATCCTAACTTCAAAATCTTTCAAACAAATTGCCAGTCCCAATTTGACCTAATTCGACCCTGTTACAAAGTCCGTTCTTACCTGACGTCTCCTACCAATAAAGTACCTATCAGCCAAATTACAACTTTTTAGGCCAAGTAGTTTTCGAGATTTTGTGTTATGCCAGTGAGTGAGTGACCTTCGCTTTTTATAAATATAGATAGATAGTGGAGATCATTCCGCTTAATTTTCTGCTAAGTAACATGATGCTATGAACGCCACGTAGCCTAACCGGAAGAATTTTCGACTCGTTTCACTTCTATTTCTTGGGCTACATGGGCTTTATGACGTAACGTTGGTTCAACAGTAAAATTAGGTGGAATATTGTGATATATGTATAAACAAATTTAAATGATATTTCTTATTTGGTTTTCCGCAAAGTAAAGCCGGAATGTATATAGAAATAAATAAAGTAACTATATCCTAAATGACGTCAAAATTTAGGGACCGGTGCCCAAAAGAAAAAATGGCGTCTCTTTGCTATCTGTACATCTGTTTGTATGTCACGGGCCTCTCTTATTCCTACGGAATGAGTTTCAAACCTAATAAAAGATTGTGTTGCGTTGCGTGGAATGTTGAACGAAAATAAGATATTGAATAATGTACTGTAATCTTCCATTTTGTTTCCATAAAACCAAAAGTAGTTTTTTTTGCAATTTTAATGTGGGGTCACATCGTCCATTGCTCATTATAAAATTAAAAAAAACAACTTAAAATATACTAGCTGTACAAATGAGAATTACGTAAGTGTAAAACTACCCTGTTGATAATTTGGCGCGAGATTTTCTTCATATATTTTATCTTCTTTTTTCTAAATGTTTTTTCAACTTCTTTTGCTGTTTAATTTTTTCCTCTTCTTTTTAACCCTTAATTACTAATTAAGTCTTGATACTAGTGGCTGGAAAGAAATAGGTTAAAGAGTATTGCACTGCGCCCGTCACCCTGAGACATACAGTTGTTAAGTCTCATGTGCCTGTCTCTCTTAGACTGCTGCCGGAACACACTGTTAGGTGTTTGGCTACAGATTTTCTACTTGTAGCTTACCAGGCAAGCATTTGTAAAATCCCTCCCACCATGCGGTGAAGCTCAAGCCAGTGGTGAGTATCGAACCGTGAATCTGCGGCCCCGCAGTCCATAGCTATAACAGCTCGGCTTGCTGCCTCAAAAATAATATATTAGGCCTACAATGTAGTCTTCTGCTTCTGTTGGTTTAAATTGAGTGTTAAAAACGGCAGACGCCCCAACGTTTTCTGTATTTTAAAGTTAATAAAACCACTCTCAACTTAAGTAGATGTATTGCAATGCAATCATAGCAGTAAAAAGTTCATCACAACATTTTTACTACTAATGACAGAATTTTAAATCACATTTAAGAGTTATATCAAGCTAGCCAAGCATGATTTAATAAGAAATGGAAATGAGAGAGCGATGAGGCCGCGGCGGTCTTGATCTAATTCCTCAAGGAATAAACTGGGCAACGATAATACATATCCATAATTTTAATAAAGTAGTAATGTGACACTTACACGAAGTCTCATGTCTGTGTCTTAAGTCTAAGTAGAAAGTTTGAATGATACTATAATTAGTAACTGAGGTGTAACTTTTAAACTAAATGCCATTTGCGCCGTGGACTAGCACTTAATGATTGGCCACTTTGCCGAACTTTTCGGTCCAAAACAACTAATTAAGCTCGCGCGAGAAAATGCCTTATTGGCACTTCTGGGATTTTGTTGTCTGAGGATGAATACTGATGAGCACCATTTTGTGTTTGTTACAGATTTAATTACCGATTCAAAACGTGGTAATGGTGGAGCTAAGAGAAAATTCGAATTTAAAACTGAAAAAACACAATAGTGTTTTGTAATATACAATTGTTTGGCTTTGGATATAATTGCTGTAATAAATATTCTTAATTGTTGTTTAATTGCACAGTTGTTTTAATACTTGAAAATGTGTTACTACCTATATCAGTTTTTTCTATGCTAGTAAAAGAAGGATCGATCGTATTTAGTCAATTTTTAAGACCTTTATTATATCTAGATGATCGTTTAATATGAATAGTTTTAGATTGATTAATCTGCGGTGCAGATAAACCAAGGGCGGATTTCACCATTGAATTTGAACGCGATCAATTTAAGCTCGGAGTTCAAGCATCTGACGGAGTATATATAGAGCTCCTGTATGATTTCACCAACGTAAATTGAATCTGGTTAAGGTTAGGCTGATATTAACTTCTAAACGACCTATTTTGGGCGTTCAGCTAAGCTAAATGCGTTCAAGAGCTGTCATCAACAAGTTGCAGCTAATTATGAATTTACGCTAATAAATTACGCTTTGTACATTATATATTTTAACTATTAATATTAGGCCATTTTGCTTTTAGGTTGTAATTGAGCTGGAGCGCGGAGTTAAAACGTTTTTCAACTTTAGTTTATCGCAATCTTGCCAGGTAAAAAGTCCATCAAGATATTTTTAATACTGATGGAATTTAAAATCTTATTTTAAGAGTTATGTCAGGCGAGTCCAGCATGATTAAATAAAAAAAAACGAGAAACGAGAGGCCGATGAGGCATCCATGTTGACCTAAATTCTCACGGAATAAACTGACCTACCTTAATATATATCCATACGTATAGTAAAATAATGAAGTTCAAGTAGTTTCATTTGGTCAATGAAAAATAGCTGGTGTTTAAATGAAGTGAAGAATGAGAGTTAAATGAAAAAGCTGGATGGCGAAGAAATCTCAAATAATGCATTTATTATGTTTACGCATCACTTGAAAACTTTCAAATCAATCAAAACCAAATTCCGAATCAATTCGATTGTGGCAGAGATCCTATGCGATTCCGTGCAACATATTACCCTTCACTGTTTATACATGCGATACTGAAGGATAACAGGACATATACCCGCCAGCCAAAGCGTGAAATTTTATATAAACTCAACTTGTTATTAAAAAAAAACTCGCATGTAAATATAGTGTATTATTAGACCTATAGTTTCTGACTTAAATCCTTTTTCTTTTGGACTAATATTTTTTTTTTTATTATATAGCGTTTAGTATATAGCACTAGTTTTTAGGAGTTTGAGCCAGTTATTTGTAGCTCCAGATTTATTTAAAAAGTATAGTACACATGTATAAATAACTTCCCATTATAGAAAGTTCATTATATTCCCCATGTTTGTGGTGCTATAGAAATATTAAAAACATGCTTATTTTTCTTGAAAGAGAAGCTTAAAGTTGGGTCTTTCTTTTATCTAAAATTACGAGTTTTTGAGCTAGTGTAATTTCAAAACTGTATAATTTAATGAAAATCTGATGAACCACAAACCTAGATATTAGGATAGTGATTACGTAGGTAAAAAATCATAGAGTTTTATTCGCTATTATTTAAATGAGATTGGAGTTGCGTTTTGTATGGGGGCTTTCGTCTAAAATATACCCTTAACTAAATGCCAGTAGCGTCGTGTGATGGGCCCTAGCTTTTCCAAAAAACTAATTGAGTTCGCAAAAAGAAAATATATTTGTTTTGGTTTTTTTTAAATTAATAATCTAATTGAATAATAGGTCCCTTACATATGAATGACATCTCATATGTCTCAGCTGACGTTTGGATAGGAATTCTAAATTCAAATTTATTTCATTTTTAGACATGTGTTTAGATTTGTTTTCGGGCAATATTATTTTTACTGACATTTATCAGTTGACGTAATGGATAACTTACAATATCGCGTTATTTACAAATACAAGTTCCATCGTAGCACCAACACTGTAGCAACAGCTGTAAATCACTGCAGAAGCTAGTGTCAAATAAAATTTCGGCACGTACCTACCTATTTGATATCAAAGTTCATTCTGGAAATTGTGATTGACAAAATACCTCATAGTGATGTGAAAGAGACAATGCTCAAAAATTGGCTTCCTCGTGGATTGAGTGAGCACACCAAACACGCGTCGCGTGTGGCGATACATTTTGTACCAACAGACCTTGCTCCGAAAGATAACCGGTTTTCCGGAATTTAAGGCTAATGTCTTGGAAGCATTTTTCATAAAAACGTAGTTTCGCTATATGTCATCAAGTGTTCAAAATCGTTTAAATTTTTCATGCATTTTCTTGAGCCTAATATCTCTGCGCTTGACAGTTTTCGTTTCCGTAGGTACATTTAACTATTTTGCAAAAATAATCGTAAACAATCATTTGTTTGGGAATTATTATGTTCAAATTTAGGGGTAAAATAAATGATAACTCGAAATCGAATTTTTAATTTTTTGCAATAACGCGTGCTCCCCGGATTCCATTACAAAATTACAAATTTACGAGAGGAAAAATCGAAGTCATGTGCGGGATACGAACCCGCGTCATCCGCCACTTTAGCCATGGTTAAAGAACGATAAGAAAAAATAGAGTTATGACTCATTGTCATGTTAGCTCAGTCGGTCAGCGCATACACCGGCTGAAGGGTGGATAACGCGGGTTCGAATCCCGCACATGACTTTAATTTTTCCTCTCGTAAATTTGTAATTTTGTAATACAATTTAGACAATAGGATCGTTCGGGTGTAGTAGTGGTTGCAACTACACTAAAAAAGTATGGCGGAGCGTGCCTTCGTAAATGTCTTTGATGACGGTTTAAGCACAAAAAGGGTCTTGTAAATGTGCTGTGTGTGTGACTAACCTCTCTAACTGCCTAAAACAGATGCATTTCGTCACAAGTAACGAATTGCACTGCAGCCGTCACCCTTGCAACAGTTGCTAGGTGTCATTGTGCCAAAAATAAATCAAATAATAATAAATAAATAAAATAATAATAAAAAATAAAAAAATAATAAAAATAAAATAATAATCAAATAATAATAATAATAATAAAAAATAAATAATCAAAGCCAGTAAAACTACAAGTTTTACTGGCTCTCAAAGACTGCTGCCGGTACACACTGGTGGTGCTAGGCGACAGATTTTCTTCTTGAGGGTGGCAGCTAATCAGGCGAGCTTTCGCAAAATGCTCTTTCACCAAGCGGTGAAGCACAAGCTGGTGGCGGGGATAGAACCATGGACATGCGACTCGGCAGTCCATAGCTATTACTACGCGGCCATAATTGCTGTAAAAATTGCATCGTAAATGTCTGTAGGAAAAAAGGATTGCCCTTGTTAGTTATATTCAAATGATATTTAAACCACTTTTCGGTTTATATTTCTGTCGTGTAGTTTCAGTAAATAATTCATACTACAAACGATCCAACGTTTAAAATATTGCACTCGATAATTTATACTAAGAAACTTTTAGGTGCAGCTCAACGTCATCCTCTGAGCATCTCCTATAAAACTAAAACTTAAGTAATCTAACTAGCATACCTTGGAAGTTTTATTACAAAGTTACATATCTGGACAGGAAAATATAATAATCTTTATATACATACAAAAAGTAGGTACATTCCCTTTTTAACCGACTTCAAAAAAGGATGATACAAAAAAGTTCTTAATTCGACTGTTTTTTGCATAATACTCGTACCTTAGAACTTTTTAGATGAATTTAAAGATGAGTCATTATTCCTATTCAATATTTAACACGGTATGTTTTCTCTTAGGTTTTTTAGTTGAATTTACAAATGCGTAATTATTCCTGTGCAAAATTGAATACAGATTTAAGTATTTTATTTGCAGATAACCCAGCACCGCTAGTGTAGTTCAGCAGCTATGCCTTTTAAGACCAGAATAATTAATTTAAAATTCTCAACAGAAATCTTTTAATGATTCCTCATGAAGCTACGCTTGCCTGATCTCTCAGATATTGAAAAATGAACACACAATTCTAATTACCAAACAAAATACCGTACTAGAAAAAACTGTGAATAAACAAATCTGTGGTAACCACCACCGACATAGATTTTAGTTTATAAACAGAATGAACATAGGTCACTGCATAAGATGTTCTACTTGTGCTTACAAATAAAAGAGAGTAGATTGGGAAATAGCTTCGAGAAGGAAATATATGGAGTTGAAATACCTACAAAAAAGTGTCCATAAATTTCATAAAACGGCTAAAACTCGCACCGTTACCCCGTTGTTTTTGTAATGTATTGTATTTGTTTCAAAGATCAGTCACTACGAGTAATGTTACGGATTTTCGTCACTTAAAATATAATTTAATAGAATTAATATATTTATAATAACGGTTAATATTAAACAGTTTTATTTTTTACAATAACGAAGAGCTCTTGACTTAATTATAATGTAAGAAATCACCAAGTAATGAATGAGGATTTAACGTACTGATGAAGACAATTTTTTTCTACTTGAGGGTGCTAGCCAGGCAAGCATTCGCAATATGCCCTTCCGCAATGCGGTGAAGATCAAGGCTGGTCAAGCGATCGGGATCGAACCCTGGACCTGCGGCTCAGCATTCCATAGATATAACCACTCGGCTATGATTGCTTCATAAAAAAGTATAAAGAACTTGATTGACTTTGCGAAATTTTGACTCCTGGTGATAGATGATTTACTGTTAAATACTTAGTATATTTCCTATTAACGGGGGCAAACTTGTTGGTAAAAGCTATTAATTAATAATGGAAAGTACAGACCTAAAACTATTTGTATTCGTAATGTTATGTATCACCCTAGAACATTATGGCATCTCTTTAACTTTTCCCTATCTCTTTGGAAAAATGCCAATAAGAAGGATCCATATATAATTTTTGGGTCAAGGGCAAAAGTCCACATAAATTGTTTTTAATTTTAGGCTGTTTTTTTTTATTAAACAAATTTAAAACATTTTTCTTTAGTAACTCCATATTACTGTCTGTATATTTTTGGGATCTAGAGCAGCTTATGTCCCTCTCCAACTTTAAACTAGGTACATCTAACTAAGTATCTGTGACTAATGCTATGTAAACATCACTACAGTCAGTTGGTCCGTTGTAGCATAAAAGAAGAACAATCCAACAAATACACATTCACATTTAGAGCAATGTTCGAGCAAAGCGAGAAGCGAGCGAGACATCAACGCTAGCGTCACGGTAATATTATCTATATATTACCGTGCTAGCGTCCCGGATTCTCCTTGGAAAATACCATCGCATAAGTATTATAATAGGTGAGTGGATGAGAGAGGCAGGGCACAAGAATCCGTCCACAATTTCATGTGTCTGTAATTACTTTAAAACCCCGTATGTAAAACAAACGGTCGACGAACATAACTTTGACCTTTTTGTGTTAATCACCAATCGTCATTTCTTTTCTAAAGATGTGAATAGGGTTGCGCCATTAGCGTAGGGGAAATGGATATACTCACACTAAGTACCAAACTTTAACCCACCAATTTTTTTATTGTGTGTATTCAATGCTCATTTCTGTGAGACTATCTCAATTCTTACACCTAATGACGGCCTGCTTATATAAATTGTTAGTTAGAAAGGTATTTTTACTAGGTTTTCAAATCCAAAAATACTGGACCAAATTACTATTTCTCTTTCCCAAATTGCTTGTTTGTTTTACTAGAATGATAAATTGGACTATTATTTCTTGGTACTTGATTTATAGCTTAGCGTGGCATTCAATTGATTAGAATTAAGTCTAGAATACCTTACATTAAAGTTTATTGTATTCAACCCCTAACAGTTTAATTAATTTCAGTAATTGAAGTTTGTTATATTTCCAATTTGCAGTCTTTGGTTTTACCTCTCTTTAGTCTCTGTTGTTATTGTTACCCTAATAGAAGTAAAGAATCGAATGTCACTTTTATAAAATCAACTGCGTAAAATAAGTTAGTTTTTTGTTTGACGATAATTTTCAGACAAACTGCTTGTGATGAAAACTACAGCATTATAGATTATGCTTGAAAGAGACGTGAGCAGAGGACCACTGAAAAGCGACCTAAAAGTATTTATAAATATAATCTATATAATACCGCGACCGCGAATAATGCGACCTAAAAGTATTTATATTATAATTATAAATACATCTTATATGTAATAAAAATGTAAAAAATAAATTTGTTGATTATCTTTATGCTATTGTTATGATAAAATTAAAAACTATATTTTTTTGTTCAATATACAATTTCTTAATAAATACCATCACAAAACATTGTGATTATTTTTCCGAATAAATTAGTGAGAACGAAAATATTTACATTTAGGTGTATACGTTGCATTTTGATACTCATAATTTGTAGATAACCTATCAAAGACATATATGTTACACAATGTATCATGATTCGAGCAGAGAATATAAAATTTGCAATACTGCTTACCCATAAATGTGCACACGTAGTTGACTAACCAAACAACATACATGATACATATTCCTGATTTGGACTTCCACGAAAACTCATTATCTTGAGTTTTAACTAATAAATATTAAAACGCAATTTTTTTATATATAAAAAATAAAATTTCCAATGACTATCAAAAAGGGACATAGATACTTAGCTCATAACTTCAAAAACTATTTTTCAACTAACTTTTTTGTGGATATATTTCATGAAGTTAGGGCTAAGGTCTGGAAGTTGTCGTTGGAAACAAAAAATATTTCATAGACGCTATAGTGATATCTTGGATCCAATCGATTATTTATAAAATTTAGCAGAAAAGTAATCGTCAAAGAATGTAAAACTAGTAAATATAACTAATTTGATTCACTGAAATTAATTAAATTGTAAAATATTCGAGGCCATAAACTTAAGTGTAAGTTGTTCTGTAACATACTTTCAAGTCAATCTTAATCAATAGAATACCACGCTAAGTGATATAATTAGTATAAAAAATCTTACATATTCTAATAAATCTGCAAAATAATTCGTGAGAGAAAAACTTATGTAAATACCAGTATTTTTAGATTTATAAATAGAGGTACATAATATTCATACGTGCCTAACAGAAGGACTGGGTGTTTGTACGCGGAATGTGGGTGGATGTAATCTTGGTTCTTAGTTCTTACTACGAGTACTAATGTGCGAAGTATCGATGCTTCGAAAGTTTACTCTACTGAAGATTTTTATGCGATGAACGTTAGTTCTAGATAATGTATATTATATATAATAGAGCCACATACTACCGATTCACAGAATCATATTAGCATATAATATATATATAGAGTAACATATATACAGTATACATAGAGCAAAGTCATATTATATCAATGCGACATTGAGCGAAACAAGCAGGATCGTGAAATTGTACCTTATCAGCGGACGGTCTACTGCTGAACACAACATCAAACGGGTTTGCCATTATACCCTAATAATACTTGGTAGGCTGTATGGGTTTACTGTGTAATTTGGTTCTACAGAAGGTGCTGCTGCCCACCTTCTAATATTTCCCATGTCGCCTTTCACGACGCCCCGAGAAGGATCATATGCGGGATGCTATTCAATTCCGGCACGAACGAGCGAAGTGAACGTGCCGCGGCTGCGGCTGGCGGTGCGCCAGAAATATCTTCGCTATCGCACTAACTTTAACGTTCGTCGCAATACTCTATTACCGATCGGTAGTATGTATGAAGCATATATATATTTTATCACAAGCAATGAAATATGTGATTGTTCATCGAATAGAAGACATTCTTTCGCAGAGTAATTCCTCGTAGCATAGATCCTTCGAACTACTCTTCATCGCACATCAGTTGTTTGAACCATGGTTACGGATTCTATCAGTACAGTCATCAAAACAGGAATGCATAAAAATGAACAAGCATCGGTTATCTTTTATTTCAAAATTTCACTAGTTTATTTTCCAAAGTTTGTCCATAATTTGTAAAAACTTTTAATGGATAATAAGGATGACATGACAATAAGAAAACCTGAAGTGCAGAACCTGAAGACTTTGGTCTTGAGGCTCTGCACGATGGCTCAGAAGTAAAATGGGCAAAATAGTGCAATGAGAAAATAGTAACCCAATACTTTTGCCCCACTCTTCTGTAATTTTACTTTCAAGTGGAGGACTAAAACTTTTTCTTCTTCGAGACTTCGGAAAACTGGTACTGTTGCCGGTTTCCCACCTGCTCTTCGAAGTTCTGTCGTGATTCTGTCATCACCTGGCGCCTTAAAGCCTTAAAGCTTATCGAGAGCCATTCTGATCTCTTATAGGCTGGGATTTCTTCGGTGTAGTGTCACTGTGTCAGGTCTGTTTCGCTTTCTTGTCTTCAGCATTACTAACAACGGGTTTGCGTGTAAAGCTATATAGCTGTCCATCGAACCTCTCAAGCTTACTCAAAATCTCCAGTTTGGAAGAAATGATTCTTCCATCGTCGATTATCAAGCTTCGTCATTTGGCTTTGCACTAAAGACGATTGTTATGCGAACACTTTGATACTTTGGTAACGTTCGATTACGACTCTCAAACGCTTTGTATTGAAAGTACGCAAGACGTGTCGCAGTGCCTTTTTAATCCATCTTATGAGCTTATCGTACTCCTATATATTAGCTGAAGATCCTAGTCAGATCAATCAATCCGGTCTTCTGTCAACTTAATGGCTTCTTCTGAGAGTTTCTTAGAGAGTTAATTTCGGCGGCAGGTCTTAAGGTACCCCTCCACCACTTGGCCATTTTTCACCAACCCGTTCTTTATCTCGTCCATTGTTTCGCATTTAGTGCAAGGCACTAAAAGTGGTTGTGTAGTTTTAGTTGAAAACTTTCGGAGTTTTTGTTTCGGACAGTGCTAGGGGAGGATGGAGCGTAGAGTTTATCAGACGTGATCCTCAAGGTAAAAAATTATATTCAATGTGTATTCAGCGATGCGGTGATTGCTACCGGTTTTTCAGTTCCTCTTTAACCTGATTACAGAGAACACTAAATATATGCCTCTTAGTTGTTATGATAAAAATGATCTTCGCGGTTAGAGCATCAGCCTCACGCTGAGAAAATCCAGTGAGACTTCGTAAAACAGTGGACTCTGTGAAGGTTTGTTTTATATCTAATAAACTTTTTTGTTATGGATTCTTTAAATAGTATTCTTCCATGTTTAGAATATGTTTTAATGTTTTCTCTAATATGATATGTTCATAGGAGTACCATCAGTATATTAAATTTATTGGTTTCTATTTTATTATCTAGGTTGTCTAAATCTCCCTAGTTTTATTCTTTATTATTGCATCACTTGCATAACTGTTCCAGACATGGCCAAGAATTTTTCGAAGACAACATTTCACACCGGTGCCCGTTCTCAGTTTTATATTAGTAGCAGTTTTCAGGTCATACCTAATAATTGTATGTTAAGGGCATTCCAATAGCAAGTTTTATACAGTCTCTATTTCATCGTTTTCACGTATACATGCACCGCTGTCCTTATACGTCCATCTACTATGGTAGGCTGAAACTCCACCTCACCTTGTGATAGCCTAGGTAGTCATTGCCTGTGTGAGTTTTATTTTTCGGATGATTTTGTATGCTTCAATAACATTAAGTGATAACTTTTTTATTCCTTACGCAGCTGTGCTCTCTCTGTACCGTTGTTTCAATAGTTTTTGCGTTTTGTGCCGACTGGACTCTACTCTTTTAATGTTCGCTGGAAGCATTTGCTATATATAGTATGGGCGTTAGTTCGGGCTCGTAGGTTTGATGAATTCCAGCCTCCCGAACAAGCCGGGTTCCGAAAAGGCTTTAGTACCATAGAACACATATATACGCTCCGCCAGATTATACAGAAGACTGAGGAGTATAATCGGCCATTATGTTTAGCGTTTGTGGACTATGAAAAGGCTTCGATTCAATCGAAACCTGGGCCGTACTGCAGTCTCTTCAGCGATGCCAAATTGACTATAGGTACATCGAAGCGCTGAAGTGTTTGTATAGGAACGCCACCATGTCGATTCGACTACAGGACAAGAGCACGGAACCAATCCAGCTGCAGCGAGGCGTGAGACAGGAAGACGTTATTTCTCCGAAACTGTTCACGAATGCGTTGGAGGACGTTTTTAAGCTCTTGACCTGGAAAGAATTCGGCATCAACATTTATGGCGAGTACATCACTCACCTTCGTTTCGCCGATGACATAGTCATAATGGCAGAGTCACTTGAAGAACTCAGTACAATGCTCAGCGACCTCAGTAGTTTCCCAGCAGGTGGGTCTTAAAATTAACATGGACAAGACGAAAATTATGTCTAATGTCCATGTTGGACCCGTACCAGTAGTTGTTGGGAACGATACGCTCGAAGTTGTTGACCACTACATTTACCTGGGACAGACTGTCCAGTTAGGTAGGTCCAACTTCGGCAAAGAGGTCGCCCGAAGAATCCAACTCGGATGGGCAGCGTTCGGGAAGTTACGCGACATCTTCTTGTCCATGATCCCGCAGAGCCTGAAGACCAAAGTCTTCAACCAATGTGTGTTACCAGTAATGACTTATGGCACTGAGACGTGGCCCTTAACTGTGGCCCTCATGGACAAGCTCAGAGTCGCTCAACGAGCCATGGAGAGAGCTATGCTCGGAGTTTCACACCAGGCGCATCTTCTTAAAATACCAATACCGCCATGCAACTGCAACCGTACAACTGCACTCCTAAAATAACATCCGGGACCGAAGGCTTATCGTGCCCTACAAAGCACAAAAGCGTGTAATGACTGCAGTGAGCATTGCTTGACCAGAACGACTAGGCCACTCAAGCATTCCAATAGTTTTTTTTCATTGACGAGGAACTCAATAAAAAATACTTACTTTACACAAGCCTTTTTATTCTGTGATACAGCGGTTATGCCACACAGAAGGAAAGTACGTTAAATGTGAAGATACGGTATTTTTTTTAGAGATGGCTTTTTTAGTATAAAAATTTGTAAAACTGTATTCAGACATATTTTTTTAATCACATTTCTCAAACTGTATTTGAACCCATCCGAAATATATTAAAAAGTATTGTTTTTTCATAATGGGCGCAATTTTAATTATGGATTAATGGATTATTGTTTGCAAAATAACAGACATCTAAAATAGTGGGGAGATCATGAAATTTAACATCTTATTTTTATTTTTATGTTGAATAATAACTTATAAACAATTTAATTTATCAAATGCTCAAAATGTGATCCAATGTATATACCTAGTATACAATGACTTACTCTTCGCTCCCTGTTGATTTATTAATATTTACGTGTTCCATTTTCAAATGATTGTTTTAATGTTAATATTTCTTTAGTTGATACTCGTTTAATGCTTTGGAATGATAATGTCAGTTGTAATGCACGGCAGGTCAAAAAACAGTCTATTACACATTATCCAGCACAAAATTTTAAATAAAATCTATATTTTTATGGTTTTCTTTTTATTATAGATGCTATGTTATGTAGAAAGATATAATCCTGACAATAAAACCATATCATTGTTACATAAAATATACGTTTTATTTTACATATCGAGTGGGTACCATTCAGGTTTAAGGCAGACGATATAAAAAAAAAACGTAAATAATTAATAAACACAAGTAATAAAAAAAATCATAAAGTTTTTTTGCAGGTAATTGTTCTATTTTCAGTATTTTGAGTACTTCCCCTCTTGTGGGATGTCCTGTATATAAAATTCATTCGACAGCAACTTAATTCAAGTTTTAAAATATACATAAAATTTGATAGGATTATTATTTCATTTCTAACGAATTGTTTCTTCCAACAATCACTTCATATATGGGCAATCTGCCAACTGGTGGTGGGCTGGAGCATTTGGACTGCCTGTGAGTATGCAATGACTGGTATGTTGTCTAAATGCTTACATTGTAGTAACTGTAGTGTTGTATAAAGTTCGTAGTATTTTGGTAATAAAGGCATACAGCCGGTATATATAAGGATAGGCAAAATGTCCTATATATAAAACATGTTAATTAATAAGAAATCATTATTTCTAGATCGTGCGCTCGGAGAGTCAGGACCTCGTGAGTATGCTTCTTATAGAAACGAAATGCGTCGATAAATATCCGGTTTGGCTACGTGTCAGAAGTCACGCCGGCCAGGCGGAATCGAAAATAGATATATTTTGTGTTTTTATTTTATAATATTCATATTTTCAAAATAGTTATATGATATTATTAATCAAAAGTATTTTTTTTTGTGCTCCAATAATTTGGAGATGTGCTTTTCCCTCAGTACGAGATAATGTTTGTAATCATATTTAGAAATATAGAAAGGTAGCGACATCATTGCGAGAGTTAAGTGTTTAAGAAGCATTTATTTCCTTTGGATAAAGTCTAGTAGTCTGGTTGATCGTCCCCTATGACCCTTGAAGTACTTAAAACAATTGTAGGACAAGGTTTCGGCCGACATCCGGCGTGCAATCGAAGAATGCGGGTACCATTCGTCCGAAACAAAAAAAAATGCACTCCGATAATATGTAAATGTGATTTTAGAATTTGTTCGGCAACCGGTAGTGCTTGTAAAATAAGTATATTTTTTATTATTGCGGTTATTTTATGACAATTGAAAAGATGTACTTATAAAAAAATCGTGATTACGTCAAATTAAATTGAACTGAATGAATTATTCTTTCTAATGATACAAAACGCGAGTCGAACTCATCGTGATACAAAACGCAAGTGGAACTCATCGTGATACAAAACGCAAGTGGAACTCATCGTGATACAAAACGCAAATGGAACTCATTGTGATACAAAATGCAAGTGGAACTCATCGTGATACAAAACGCAAGTGGAACTCATCGTGATACAAAACGCAAGTGGAACTCATCGTGATACAAAACGCAAGTGGAACTCATCGTGATACAAAACGCAAGTGGAACTCATCGTGATACAAAACGCAAGTGGAACTCATCGTGATACAAAACGCAAGTGGAACTCATCGTGATACAAAACGCAAGTGGAACTCATCGTGATACAAAACGCAAATGGAACTCATCGTGATACAAAACGCAAGTGGAACTCATCGTGATACAAAACGCAAGTGGAACTCATCGTGATACAAAACGCAAGTGGAACTCATCGTGATACAAAACGCAAGTGGAACTCATCGTGATACAAAACGCAAGTGGAACTCATCGTGATACAAAACGCAAGTGGAACTCATCGTGATACAAAACGCAAGTGGAACTCATCGTGATACAAAACGCAAGTGGAACTCATCGTGATACAAAACGCAAGTGGAACTCATCGTGATACAAAACGCAAGTGGAACTCATCGTGATACAAAACGCAAGTGGAACTCATCGTGATACAAAACGCAAGTGGAACTCATCGTGATACAAAACGCTAATGGAACTCATCGTGATACAAAACGCAAGTGGAACTCATCGTGATACAAAACGCAAGTGGAACTCATCATGATACAAAACGCAAGTGGAACTCATCGTGATACAAAACGCAAGTGGAACTCATCGTGATACAAAACGCAAGTGGAACTCATCGTGATACAAAACGCAAGTGGAACTCATCGTGATACAAAACGCGAGTCAACTCAAAGAGTCAAACCTCAAGGGCAAATTGGTAATGAAGCATTTACATCAGGTGACCGCTGATGATTTGGCGGGAAAGTAAAATTTTTACATATTTATTGTTGTTGCTAGGTTGTAAGTTACACGACTTTAGGCCTTTATAACAGTTTACAATAGTTATTAATATACAGACCCGTTCAGTTGTGAGTTCATGAGTGGAAACCAAAGAGATATAAAATCTTATCTGTGGTGGAAACCTTTGTGATCACGTGATACGCGAGATGTGGACAATATTTGTTATATCTATTATAATTATGTTTAATACTTATTCAATTGTTAATGTACAGTTTTTACGAGAAACGTGATATTTAGTATACTTGTTGATTTTTCAACACCCTTGCTCGTAAAGTGAGCTTTATTTTATCCCTACAAAGTTAAGTTAGTTTTATTTTACTTATCGTTTGAGGCAATCCATGAGGTGCCATTCTGGTTTTAGGCAGACGATATTAAAAAATCTGTAAATCAGCATATATATTTTAAAAATTATATGAAGTTGTTTTTCAGGGAGTTGTTCTATTTTCTATATTAAAAATACCTCCCCCCCGTGTTGAACGCCCTGTATATATATATATATATATATATTTTATTGCAGATAGGTAAGCCTTTGACCACAATCTCACGTGATGGTAAGTGATGATGTGGTCGAAGGTGTTAACAGGCTTAACCTAGAATGACTGGCTCTCAAGGATTGCTGCCGGAACACACCGTTAGGTGCTTGGCGACAGATTTTCAACTTGAGGGTGGTCGCTAGCCAGGCGGGCATTGCCAAAAAATGCCCTTTCACCATGCGGTAAAGCTCAAGCCCGCGGCGGGATTCGAACCATGGACCTGCTGCGCGGCAGTCCATACCCAAAGCCACTGAGCTATCACTGCTTCAAGAGCAAGAGATATAAAAATCTCATGATCGCAACTTAATTCAAACTTAAAAATATACATTTAAATTTTGGTAGGATTATTATTTCATTTCTAACGAGAAATTTCTTCCAACAATCACTTCATATATAGGCACGCTTCCAACTGGTAGTGGGCTCGAGCATTTGGACTGCCTGTGAGTCTGGAATGACTGAAATGTTGTCTAAATGCCTATATTGTAGTAGCTGTCGTGCATTTTAGTTATAAAGGCATACCGCCGATAAAATAATAAACTTCATACATATAAAACATGTTAAGTAATATAATTATTTCTAACAAATAATATACGAGTAAACAAAGCATTTTCAATTTAACCGGGTAATTTATCTCATCAAAGTTAAGTAAGTACTGAACTGCAAATTATATGCGAGTAAACAGAGCATTTTCAATGTAACCGGGTAATACAGATTTGTAACAACACAGAGGTTTAAGGCTAAGTATATGTAATCAACCAACATACATTTGCGGCGTGCAAAAAAAAACTTGCGCGCTGTTTTCCATAATTTTCGTATGTTGTTTGTATCGCATTTGTGCAATATATATTTTTTTCCTCGCAAGGGTGTTGAAAAACTGCGTATGAAACTCGTGAGCAACTTGCTCATTATACACTCGGCTGATGTACGCCCTCGCCTACAGCTCGGGCCGCAACCCACAGCCTCATGTATAATGAGCAACTTAGATCACTTGTATCATAATATACTATTATTTTATTTATAGCTGTTAGGCTAGCCTTTGACCACTATCTCACCTGTTGGTAAGTGACGATGTGGTCGAAGATGTTGTTCAGGCTAACTCAGAATTGCTCCTCTCAAGGACAGCTGCTTGAACACACCGTTAGGTGCTTGGAGATAGATATTTTACTTGAGGATGGTAGCTAGCCAGGCGGGTATTCGCTAAAAATACCCTACTACCATGAATTAACTCTGAACCGTCAAGAAGATCAAAAATTACTTATCTTAACAAATGTACATACAACATTCAATATGTATTATGCATAATAATTTTAATGTACAACGAGCGGGATACAACTATTTAAATGTTGAAATTCCCGCCACTAATATGATATTCCAGACTGGCAAACCAGAAGTACAGATAGGTGTTAGGCACGAGGACATGCATCGTGCCAATTTCACCAAGTTTGAACACTTGATATGACATGAATAATCTACACTTTTACGGAAAGAGATATGAATATCTACACTTCCAGTAAGTACATTACTCAACTACAAAATAAGATTTTATACTGAATAATTCTATCTTCAAGCAATGATTTAACTTTAAAATAACTTCTTGGTTAAATAATTCTAGGTTAAGCCTGTTAACACCTTCGACCACATCATCACTTACCATCACGTGAGATTGTGGTCAAAGGCTTACCTATCAGCACTAAAACAAAAAAAAAACTTAACCACAACCAGTCCAACTTGGATATAATTGATACAAGTGTCAATCTTCGCTACAAAATTGCCTTACTACCTTTTATTTATGCCCAATGGCCTACATTGGCTTCGGTTTTTATCTATTCAACGTCTGCCGACTTTTTCACTTTACATGGCTCACTTGTCTCCGGTTTGTTTGCTGATATGTCTGATGCTTGATATATATTTTCATATTAATACGGTTGTATACATAATATACCATGGGTTTGTTACACAGTTGCTCTTCTGTTATTGTTAACTCATGTTTTTCCATCTCATGGAGTTGGCCTCAATTCGAAAGGATTATCATATGTTATTGCTTTTGTTGGTAGAATTTGTGTTTACCTATATCTGTTTTATTTCCAGGTCTTTTTTGAAAGCGCTAATCTATGATTATTAAGCTATTTTTATTATCATAAAACGTAAATAAAACTACCATTTTCAATACGCAGAAGGACATAATCATATGTTTTATATTTAATTAAACTTATCACATAGAATTAGTATATAGTACTGAACCGTTTTTGTTAATTAATAACGTTAATTTCTTTACAACAAGCAAGATATATTTGATTTGTACAATATAAGTACTTTTTAAAAGTAGGTTTACGGTAAAGAAACAAGGTGTTGTCTGCCTACTTTTCCACAGCACTCAAGACTCATCAAGACTCAAGAATAAACCTCAAGTGCTGTGCCACTACACAAAGTCTACCTTAGTTTGCTCCGTCTGAATCCAGAGCCTTAAATTGATATAGATAAGACTGATTTTAGTTCATCTCAAAACTTGCTACTACATGCACGCTACGCCTAAGTGATATCCTATATTTAGAAAAAAAACTATATTCATAACATTTCAATATATGTGAATGGATAAAAAATATAAAATGATTTAAGTAAATATTTACATCTTTTCAACAATACGAACCCACTGCGTCCATGAATAAAAAATATATCATCTCCTAATTCCATAACAGCTTTTCGTAACGATAAAAAGAAAAAGTTTGAATGAAAATAGTTAAAAGAGCGAACTTTAAGAATTACAGTAAGAATAAGTCGATAGAAAGCTGAAAAGCGTTTGAAAAAGTATTTTTGACAGATAATTGTTTCCAAATATTAAGTGTCACTCGATGTCACATAAACCGGTATATGTAAAATAAATGTAATTTCGCGGTTAAAGTACATGAGTGTTGGATGCGGGAATACGACGGGAGTGCGGTGTCGCGCGGCCGCCTCTGCCGTGCGTTTCCCACCGGCTGTATGCGGTAGGACTAAATGCGATTTGAGCGTCGCACCGAGATACTGCCCTACCCATGCCCTCCGCGGCCGCCCCTCACTTTCACCCACCCGCCCTGGGCCTCCCCCCTTCATCCCGCACCCATAGTAAATCTCTTGTTCGCCAATACACTCCTTCCTCGCTCTCGATCCTTCGGGGTTCCACTTAACTTACTTACCTAGGTATCTATCTACGTTCTACCATGATACAGCCTATTGTATATTAATCCACAAAGTAATTTTCTTCTATACAACACCGGTACGATATTCCTATTGTAGATCATAGATCTGTGGGCTAGATATCGTATGAGCTTTCGTTGGTAATGTAAGCTTAGACAAGTTTCACTTGTATATTTTGACAACTAAAACTCTGTACTTTAACCCTATTCTGCATTATGAAGGGGATTTTTAAAAATAATAAATGAAATGTTCGTTATTTAATGTGGAAGTTAAAAAAAACAAGACATTTATTTGAGATTTTAGATAAAGCCGCATATCTGGGGTGGGGGTTGGGAGAGTTGTGGCATAATCCCCACGCTTGACAGGCGTATTGGTATCAGAGTGTATGATTATAAAATCACAAAAACAAATTTATTATAAGAAACTAGTTGAATCTTCATTAGGAAATACTAAAAAAACTTGGAAAATAGTCAAAGACCTTACCAACTATACTCCAGAACGTGTTTCACCTAGGCCGTTACTCAATATTAAAAGCAATCCAAACGACTCATTGAATGAGGTGAACAAATACTTTACGTCCGTAGGAATGGAACTTGCTAATAATACACTCAAGAAACTTAACAAAACTGACTTAAATTTAGCTTCAACAGTCGCATGCCTACCGGAAAGTCCAACTAGCTCCCTGTCTTTTTTCTTAACAGATGCCAAAGAAATAGCTAGTGTAATATCTAATTTAAAAAATAGTACTGCACCAGGTCATGATAAAATATCAACTGCTGTTATCAAAGCTTGCTCAGAGTCTCTAGCAGAACCTATAACGCATCTATGCAACCTGAGTTTTACTTCTGGATTATTTCCAACTTCCTTTAAAAAAGCGGTTATAACACCAATTTACAAATCGGGGGACAAAAACCTTCCATCTAATTATAGGCCCATATCAGTTTTGCCAACACTGTCCAAAATATTAGAAAAAACAGCGAACAAAAGACTAGTGTCCTTTTTAGAGAAGTACAACTTATTAGCAAACAATCAGTACGGTTTTCGAAATAAAAAATGTACAGATGACGCAGTTCTGTCACTTTCAAGACTAATTAGTAAATATTTAAATCAAGGTCATAAATGTATCGGTGTATTTTTAGATTTGCAAAAGGCATTTGATACGGTCTCAATACCTATACTTTTGGCACGTTTAAACAGTTTTGGCATAAGAGGAGTTACCCATAATTGGTTCAAAGATTATTTATCAAATCGAAGTCAACAAGTCAAGGTAGAAAATCACATAAGCGAGAGTGCTGGCTGCAATTATGGGGTACCACAGGGTTCCACGCTCGGACCTACCCTATTTTTAATCTATATTAATGAATTATGTAAAATTAACTCCATATCTGCAGACACAATAATGTTTGCCGATGACACTGTACTTCTTTTTCACCACTCCAGTTGGCCAAATTTGTACAAACTTGCAGAAACAGGGCTATCTAAAACCATCGCATGGCTAGAAGATAACTTACTATCCCTTAATACTTCAAAAACCAAATACGTTTCGTTTAGTAAAACGAACGCTACTCGACCACCACCTTATCTGAAAATTCATGCTCATACGTACCCATGTAACCGTGTTCCCATACATAAGAATTGTGACTGTCCTGCTCTGACATGTTCTGATACCATCAAGTACCTAGGTGTGATGATTGACCACAAACTTAACTGGACGGCCCATATAGAGACAGTGTCTAAGCGCACTAGGAAGTTAATATACGTTTTCAAAAACCTAAAAACAGTTGCCGATGAGAAACTTCTGCTGATGACGTATAAAGCTTTAGCAGAGAGTTTTATTAGCTATTGCATAAGTTCTTGGGGTGGCGCAGCCAAGACGCATATTTTAGAAGCTGAAAGAGCACAAAGAGCTTTGCTTAAAGTTACTTTAGGGCTCAAGTTTAGACACCCTACCAATGAAGTTTATGAAAAATTTAAAGTTTTGACAGTAAGAAAATTGTTTATACTTCAGTGCCTCAAACGGTATCATAGGGATACCGTACCGTATCTCCCTAAAAACAGTAAAAGACGAAGTGATGTTTGTCCTGTCCCTAGATGGAATAGTGAAGTTGCTAGGAGACACTATGACCATCTTGCTCCCATTTTTTACAATAAGTTAAATGATATTAACTTAATTAAACAGAAAGTATGGCATAGCATAAAAATCGTAATCAACGACTGGTTAAGTAAAATGAACTATGACGAAGTGAAAGATTTACTATTAAAAATGCAATAAAAACTATATGATATAATCGGTTCATTAACTTTCTTCACTACTATAGGATCTTCATTGTGCACACACCCATCTCACAGACACACACACACACACACACACACCCTCACACACACACACACACACACACTCACACACTCACACACCACACACACACACACAACCAATAATTCAAAAGAGCACAAATTTAATCAAATATGTTTAAGTTACTATCACCCTTTTTTCAATTGTGTAATATATTAAAAACTGTAAATAATATGCAAACTTTGGGAAGACGCTGCCTTTTGTAACACAGTTTTATAACTAAAACAAAAGGCAGAGTAACAATTAAAATTTGTAACCTAACTTAAGTTTTTATAATAAATATTTGTAAATATTTGTATTTGATTCTTTAGAAGATCTTCTGCTATTTTTCCCTTCGAAACACTACTTTTTAATACTCCCGCAGCATAATTAGGAGTAAATAATTAGAGAAGTTGATTAAATTATACCTTAAGTGAATGTGGGCATCATACATTCTGCGAGGCCCTCTGGTAACGCGAAAAGACGGATGAAGAACAATAATAATCGAAACTGATCATTTTTATTTACATGGACAATCAAAAAACTACTTGACTTCATTAATAAATACGTATTCAAATATTCGGATTAAATTTTTATTACTAAGGGCTTGTTTCATAATGTTCGAGTAAGTACCGGTTTTACTACCCAGAACATATTTCATAAATAAAACACTGTCTTTGGGTTTCACAGTCATCGATTTAGCCTATCCATCGGTTAAAGCTTGAAACGCGTTGCATATCAACTGTCATTTTTATCATTCAGTTATTTTATGTGTTGCATAGCAACCCGAAACTTTATTAAGACTGAAATAGGCCCTAAGTATTTTAAGCTGTTTTCGGTCAATTGAACTTGATGGAAACGACAATTTTGCAATTGGAAGTTTATGTTAATTTAGTAACGAAACTATTGGGAATAAACGGGATATAAACAGAGCAAAATGAAGTGAAGAATTGTGGCAGATATGCATAAAGATATTCGCATGTTTATTAGACGATAACTTATTTGAATGATTGGTAGTACCCATGTATTAAATTTGGGACAAACAATACTTTTATTATTATTGAAGTTAGTTTATAAGCCAAATTAGTTCAAAGGGGTGGTATATATAGTGCCATATATGTAAGGCATCCAAACTGGGAAGTCGTCATGACCAAATTAGGTCAAGTGGGGTATGACAGAGCTTAATGATATTAGTATATTACAAAACATATTTTTCTCCATTTTTATGACTGATTTTTTTTTTATCTAATAACGTGTAATATTCTTCAGTATAACTAAACAAAACATTGTGACACCTGTTATGTATATCTTCGAATGGGTAGGCAGAAGTAAACAACGACGTTTCATTGTATTTGTTTTTGCATTTCTAATCTTTAATTATTCTATCGTCACCATCATCACTATAGTCGAATTCTTCGTACCGTTAAATTACCTAATATAAGGTCGGCTCAATGTTTTCTTTAACAACACAAAGACCACATGTTGTTCTAAAATTTCGGTTTGTAATGCTGTTTTAAAACACCGATGTCACATTAACATGGACTACATCATCTACCAACAAGAAAAGTATGACGGAACTTGTGTAACTTTTTCATGGCTCGATTTTCATAATTTGTCTTATACTCGTACATTTCAGTGCATGAAGTTATTGAAAGCATATATAATTTTACTTATTGCTTCTAAGATAAGTATGTTTTTACTCGATCACAATACTTCAAAAATTTTAAAAAAAATTAGTTGTGGTTGTCACTATTTAATTTAAATTTTCTAATATTTTTCCGAACATACATAATATTTTCAAATATATACAGACTCGGTAAAGTTAATATATCAATTTCTTTAAAAAGATCACTTAGAGATTCCATAGGATCCATTTCATATATGGCTCGAATTGCACGCCTTTGTAAGATAAAGATTGTCTCTATCTCAGCAGCAGCTTTTCACAGCATACTTCATAAGACTTCCCTCGACAAGAGTTGCAATTACCAAAATATCATCCTTGGCAAGTACTATATTCAGTCAGTTAACTACATGGTTTCTAAAATACTACTAAGCCAATGGGAATTATATTTATAACGTAGCCTATTAGGAAGTAAACAACCCAAAATAATACCAACCAAAACCCAAAAAACATCAAGTTTCTATGTTCTAGAATAAGTTATGGGCTATACACAATGGTAACCTACGCGCCCGCGCCGATTTGAGAACCGACCTTCTTTGTAAGGAAATTGGTTAAAAATAGCTGAGTAAAATCATAAATTTCGGGCAAAATTTAGGAGTGTCGGAATAAAGATAAAAAGAACTAAAATTGGATCAAGTACATATTCAGTTTGGCGACTTCGTTGGTACATCCTGTTGTTTATAGTCATAAAAGGTGAAGGTATCCCTGCCAGTCTGTTCCGATTTGCGATTTCTTGTCAATTATATTGGAAGAGCACGGACGTGAATAGGATAAATGCAAGATGGATGAAATGACGATATTCTCTGGGACAACATGTGACCCGCTTATATCTGAAGGTAATAGCGTGAATTAAATACATGTGTGCGGGATATGACGATATGACGACCTAAATAACAGCGTGGAAAAAAAATCTTGTATGAAGTAGTGTGGACTAGCGTGGCATAAAGAGTGAGGAGAAACGCAGATTCTAATTCAGATAAGTAATACCAAACTGATTTTGCAAGTACAGCTGCTTCTATGACACTTTTAAGTAATAATAATACAGATATCATGTTACATGACGTAATGTACGCGTTTGAATAATAATATCAGGCGCCGAAAGAGCGGATACAATTAGAGAGCATGTTTTGTAGAATAAGTTATTAAGTATAGTAAAGTTAAGTATAGTAAAACAATGAATAGATAATGAATAGGTTCAGGTGTTACTTTGCGGACATCCATATTTAATAATAACAAATATTTTAAGAAAAAATCGAATTAATATTTTAATAAAACACTTTAAAAAATCTAGTGACAATTCTGCCTAATTTTCCTGCTAAGCCGACGTGACGTCACAAACATCACACAGCCAAACCGGAAGAATGTTCGACGCGTTCGATTCTACACGAAGCATCCTCAGGAGATTCTCGAGAATCGATCATGCGCTCGTAGAGTCAAGATCTCCATATAATATTAATTTAATGTTTTCTTAAAATATTTTTAATTATTTGTTATTATTAAGTACAGTAAAACAATAGACTTGCCAGTCTGCAGTGTTGCCGGTATGAGCATGCCAAGGGGAAGGATGAAAATGAAAAGGTCGTTATGTATGAATATGGGACGGATATAGGCGTAGAAGCAGGTCAAGGAAAGTATGGATGGACTGCGTGATGCAGGATTTGTGTGGAAAATGTGTGAGTATTAAGATGACAAGCAATATAATAGAGTGGAAAAAATATATGATGTTATGGCCCCACTGAAATAAGAACAGGAATAAGATAAGCAAATTCAAATAAGGCTCATAGACAAAATTTTAAATCTCTAAAATCAAGTACCTACCTGAGCTTTTGACCTTACTCACCGTTTATCCAAATCCATGAATCTTAATTTTATACAAAATTTAAACCAAATCGTTAAAGTATATATAGAGTATTGGAATATATATATGCAACAATTGCTCGTTAATAAATGAATAATTAACCTTATAATTACACAACTATTTAAAACAAATGTTTCTCGGGCACTAAAATTAAAACATGAATTTTTACTAACACCCAGCAGCAGCCTTTGGCGTGCTCACATAACTACGTAATTAACAATTTTATATTCACAAAAGAATGTGTAACGTATTAATAAGACTTTCATGCAACTTTCATGCTAAAATTTGAAAGGTAAGAAGTTTTCTGTTAATTCTTTTTCTTTCGACGTAAAATCTTATTTATGAAATGTGTATTACGACGAACGAAGGTTTCTAGCTCACCCATAGATGTGTATCGGTAAAATAAAGAGGATAAGACGATGGACACAATGCTATTTATCGTGTGTTAGTTGTTATCATATTTTTCTGCGTATATCCTAGATTTAAACATTTTACAACTTTGTCTTTGAGTTTTTGTCTTTTTATAGGGCTAACCTATGTATGTGCTAGCCTTTTACCACTATCTCACTTGATGTTTGAGGGTGGTAGTTAGAAAGGCGGATTCGCATAATGCCTTACCGCCACGCTATAACGACTGCCATCCTAAGACGCAACACCCGGGACCGACGACTTAACGTACTCTATGAAGCAAGGAAACGTCCAGTAGTAACGCCACTAGTGGTCACCCATCCAGCTCATGACCGCAGTGGACGTTGCTAAACTCTTAATTTTTTTCTTTGAAGCGCTCGTAGCGAAGTTTGATTAGCCATTCTGAATCGATCAGCAAAGTTAAGCAACGTCCGCCGTGGTCAGGAGTTGGATGGGTGACCGCTGGTGACATTACTACTAAGCGCTTCCGTGCTTCGGAGGGCACGTTAAGACGTCGGTCCCAGTTGTTGTCTTAGGATAGCAGTCGTTGCAGCATGGTGGTAGGGCACTTTGCGAATGCCCGCCTGGCTAGCTACCACCCTCAAGTTGAAAATCTCCACCACCAAGCGTGTGTTTCGGCAGCTGTCCTTGAGTACCAGTAATTCTAGGTTAGCCTGTACAACATCTTCGACCACATCATCACTTACCATCACGTGAAATAGTGGTCAAAGGCAAAACTAACAGGAATAAAAAAAAAAAACTTAGCTGATCGGTTAAGAACGGCAAAGCAACAACGCTACGGCGCTTCATATTTGAATCTTCGTCTTTGAGTTCCGTAGGCAACGCCTGATATATTTATTTATGTGCTCGAAGCTAGTTCTATACATTGACCGGCGATACAAATGATGAATGAAATCACCAGGTAATAATTGTGAAAACGTGTCTTGTTTGAAATGAGCTACAATACGTGTCAAGAGTTGTACTGTTGTACCACGGTAATGTTATCTGTACAGTATTTCAACTTTATAGAAACGGACGAAACGCGAGTTAAGGATAACTCACGCTAGACCGTGTCGGGTCCGAGCCGAGTGTCGGCCGTAGCACGGTCACCGAGCTGGTCCCATACCTGTAATTACAAAGACGGGCCTCGACCGAGTAATGACCGATGCGCCGTGATGCAGTATACTCGCCCGAGCAAAAATAGTGATGTAACTAGACTACAATCATGTTGAATTTTGACGATCTGGAATTAGCGGCTATTGCGATCGAAAAAAAGAATTGAAGAATCTGAAAAATATTCCACTCCAAGGAAATAGAGTGTGCATCCACTTTGGTAAAAAAAAAATTAGCTCTTAAGAATAGCTAAGCGAACACACGTTACCTGATGCTTGGCATAAGATTAGCTAGCCAGGCAGGTATTTGCAAAATGCCCTATTATAATGACTGCCATTCTACAATTTTAATTACAAGCGGTAAAGGAATCGCTCGGCGCTCTGATGACGTCACAACAAATAGTTCACTCTTTTCGCGAACCCTGACTTGACATTTAATACGAAGTATAAAATATACTTTGCTTATTTTGACCCATAATGAAGACTTACTCACAGCTTCAATCAAACGTTCGTTGTTCATTTTCCAATGTCGAACAAAAACGACAGTGCACTTGCATAGCACCACTACGACTGCTCGGGCGCAGCTCGGCGGCACTGTATTAATGCAACGGGCCGTAGCCGAGACGAGGCGGGACCGAGTTGTTTCCGAGCGTTGTCCGTTGCTCGGCCGTCACTCGGTTGCCGCTCGGTATAGCGTGAGTGTGTCCATACGTAATATAGGTAATATTAGTTGACCGTGCTCCGGCCGACACTCGGCTCGGACCCGACACGGTCTAGCGTGAGTCATCCTTAATACCTACGCGTCTCGATCTCGGCCCGCGCTCGGTACGCAGTCAGTCGCGTCTGTGCCGCAGTGACGAATGGACGGTGTGTTATTTTTTTAACAATAAACGCGCGATATTTTCACTAAAAATAAGTTTATGTACATATTACATATTTAATTTTACGAGTAGGATATATTGTGCTGTTTTTGGTTGCATGAATTCGTCCAAAACGCATCCAGAGATAACTTTTTTTAGGTAACCTGGAAACTGAAAGGTAATATATAATAATTTTACTTACTAGTAAGTAAAATTATTATATATCTACATGGTTTATTATATCTACATAGTTGAATGCCTGTGCAAATCTGTTTGCTACTATTTAGTAGTAGTATATTCCTTAAAACTGTGTTCCCCCATTTAGTATGTAAGAATGCTCCCCATAGTAATGTAAATACTTAACAAATTTCTCGGTTAACTTAAAAAATGGCACGGACCCCGGAGTCTGTGGAAAATAAACAAAACCAATCATAAAAAAAAAAAAAAAAAAAAAAAAAAAAAAAAAACTAAATGGAAACACAAAGTAGGCAAATGTAATTAAAATACTGGAGACGGGTAGCCCTATTGCATGTTTACGTACAGCGTGGTTGTAGGTAGTTATTTCGAGGACAGAGCCGAGTTAAGATACTGTATAGATAACATTAACATTACCGTGGTTGTACGGTTGTACTGTTGGAATTGAGGCACCTCCGGAAATTCGAAATTTTTAGGTGTAGGTATTTTTCAAATCCTATTGCAATAATTCCAATTGGATGAAACACAGAACCCGAAATTGACGAGAAAATATATTTTCAGACTAGTATTTCTCGAAGGACAGCGATGAAGCCAGACATGTTATTGTCCCACGAAATAAAGGGCGACCCCATTTATTACTTGGAACCGATTGCCAACAAACGGGCACAGGTTCAGACTCCGGACGTCTACTAGAAAATTTCTTCATCAAAATATGGTTATGGGAAGTCCACTATCAAATTAGTTCCACTCAGATGGTCATAAGTGATACCTACATAGAAATAGTCTTTTTGTGAGGAAATACTTTTTTATTTTGTAATGTAGGTATATCATTTTATATAAGTAATTTCGCTTGCGGAGCTAATTTCGAGCTATAGGAGATTATAGGTTTTTGTATACCATGTAACTTTTAACTTATAATCTTAAAGGAACAAGTGTGTATTTACAGTAAAAATCCTTCAAAATATTTGATAGGTAGGTATATATAATATATACTTTAATATAAAATATTAATTGGTATTTTTTATACAAGTCAATGAAATTGTTTGAAAATCTTTTTATACTGGGAGATTTCAATCTTCGAAGAATATGTCGTAATAGAGTTTACAGTTGAATCTATCGCGACCGATATTCCTCTATTGACGGTTGGATCCGGCAGTTATTGTGTCATAAAAAAAATATTTTTCTCTACGACATCTGGAAATATTTTGAAATATACTTAATATAAAACCTAAAATCTACTCAAAAATACATTTTGGTGCCACAAATGTATTTAGCCGGCGATTGCGCCGACGCGACGGTTAGGCACGAAACGATAATCTCGCAACTACTTCTACACTAATTGACTCAGAAAATTGTAATTTTTAACCGACTTCCAAAAAAGGAGGAGGATCTCAATTCGTCGGTTTTTTTTTTTTTTTTTTTTTTTTTTTTTTATGTTTGTTACCTCAGATCTCTTGACTGAGTGAACCGATTTTGAAAATTCTTTTTTTGTTTGAAAGCTGATGCTTGTCGGTTGGTCCCATTTTAAATTTTATCAAAATCGGTCAAGCCATTTTTGAGTTACACTAAAAAGATAGAAAAAAAAATTTAACAAAAAATGGAACCGACTTCTACACCCAATAGTGTGAAATAACTTGTCGAAGTCGGTACCATGCGCACAATATTGTGATAATAGGTACTTTTGTACCATCATGGTACCGACTTCAACAAGTTATTTCACACTTTTGGGTGTAGAAGTCGGTTCCATTTTTTGTTAAATTTTTTTGTATCTGTATAGACAAAAGGTTAATAATGATATTAAAATATAAATGAAAGTTAAAGGTTCAATATTCATAGAATATAATATATTACTGTACAACAAAGTAGGTAACTCAAGAAAAACTAATCAGACCTAATTTTACTTATATTTGGCTATAATTATGTAAATAAACTAATTTTAAAGTTGAGTTGTTGATTTGAGTGAAATAGTTGAACTATTTTACTTAAAAGAAAACCCGTTCCAGCTATTGCTACGGGTAGTACCTACCTAATATTGCCACTTACTGATACGAAATCAAAATCAAACTAAATACTACTTACATTGAATTCAGTTTGTACAGCTATAAGCTTTGAGCTATAAGCTAGTGAAATTGGATCTTTTGACTTTGTAAAAGTCGGACCTTGTCCCTGATGTTTGTTAAATATTAATAATAAGCATACAACTTACCAGAATGTAATTAATATACACAAATATTTTCCATACTGAAGCATTCAAGTTGCAAGTAAAAAAAAATATAAGACTGCTGTTCAACTCTAAAAAATATAAAGTAATATTTTCTGTTGTCTATGTCATTGTACATCTTGTTTCTTATGGTTCTGCTACACTAAGTCTTGTTACAGACGAAAAGCCTCAGTGAATTGACGCTATCGAAATATTCTCTAGTGTTTCCTTTCCTTTTGTTGTCCTCTCCAGGTGTGCCGCAGTGTAAATACACATACTACCTACATGTGCTAACGCGTTGATGCACCGATTCTTATTCTCGAGGTCGATTCCCGGGCCAAACAAGTTAATGGGGTTTACTAACAATAGTTGATTGTTATACAGGGGTCGAAAGTAATCAATTCTCATACGAGATATTTAGTTTTAGCCTGTAGTCCGAGTAGTAATTGATGACCTTCAATCTTGTCTAAACACTCTATTTTACATGTCGAATATAACAAAAGTCCAAAATTAAGGTAATTCCAAAATAGTTATAATATGAGTAGTCATGTAAGATTAATAACGAAATATTAAAAAAAATCGCGAAATTTAAAGAAAATTTTGTTTGATATATTTGGGTGAGGGCAACTTTTTATATTTACTTTATATCTAAATATGGTTGCATACTATAAAACAAGACCTGAATCTCGGTGCTTATCGTCAATATACAGGAAATGCCTAGATCAATATTTGTTCAGAGAGTGGATCGATCAAAATGACGTCTGTTGCGACACGCAGGTGAAGGGCACAGAAATATCCTCTTTACTGATATAAAAAAAAATGGTCGGAAAGGCACAAAGTGGTCATCATACTGCGTCAGTGATGGTTTGGTGAGGCTTGTCTAATCAAGGCGTCACAAAGCTATATTTCTGTGAAAAAAGAGTGCAAACTTCAGCCAATCTGTATCAAGAGACATTTTTGGATCATTATGTGAAACCTCTCAGTAATTTACTTTTTAAAAATGTTCCGTGGACTTTCAAGCAGGACTCTGCACCTGGTCACAAGGCACGAACTACCCAAGCCTAGCTTGAAACCAACATTCTGGACTTTATAAGATCTCTCATCTAGCCCAGTACTCAAGCTTTTAGACTACAAATTATGGTCAGTTTTAGAGGACTTGGCTTGGCGACATTGAGTCTCTTAGAGGATCTCTGGAGCTAGCAGTGGCGAAATCTCCCATGAAAACAGTGTGTAAATCCATAGACACGTGGCCAGACAGATTAAAGGTCTGTATAAAAGCTTAAGATGACCGTTTCGAATAGAATATTTTGTTATTTATTGTAGAGACTTTAATTTATATGTATAAGTTTTACTAATGTTATAATACTCCAAAAAAAAAACAAATTACTTTTTATGTAGATTGGCAAATGACCACTTTGGCTGTTATACAGAACTTTAAACTGTCTATTTTTTTACGCCTATTTCTGTCTTTTTCATTTGTATGCAGATAGAGAGTAAGAGGCGTAGGCACGTATGTACTCGTACCTATTTTTTAAAAGACACGTTACATTTCCAGTCATCTTTTTTAATTCAGAAGTAAGATATTATATAAGATATTATATATATTATATAAGATATTATAAATTTTTACTAGATATAACTTTCTCACACCAAAATCGATTGAATCTTTTTTCTGCCATGTCACAGACATAACCCCAGCGCAGAGAAAGACGCAGTAAATACTTTCTACCTCGATTTAACATATTCCACAGGGATTTTATATATCAGACGAAAAGTGAAGAAAATGTAGTCATCTGTCTAGAATCTAGATAGAATACATAATATAAAGTTTTAGATTTGCATTTCGAAAGAGCAGTATTCGCAACAGCGACGTCGTACAGCGTCTCGTTGCGAGGGTGCATCGATGTTATTGTAATTTGAAAAAGCCAGTAGATCATTTTAGCGTCTAGTTGTTTTGTAATACGAAATACATAGTTTCCTACCTACTTATTGTGTTCTAGACGATCACATCTCACATGCTGGTGTGCGAATCATTATTTAGTTTCGGCCACATCTCGTACTGTACTTGAGCCTCCCTATTAAATAATTTTAATAAATTTTCACATATTTTTTTATTCTTCTCAAAATATTTATATTTCAGGTTTGTTATTTTTTTATTTTGAAGTTAGATACCCGATACGTACAGTCGGACAGACAGACTAAACGGAGTGTCGTTATTAGGGCATTGTTTTGCCCTTTCAAATTGGAGCCTTAAATATGTAGTATTTATTTTAAATTTCTTTGCTAAACCTTACTTTTAATGAAGATGACTACGACCAGAACGGGAAGAACATCAAATAGGGCAAGTATGAGTGGCGAAATTACTCACTTAACAAACCAGCTGGATGTTTTCAATTCTATTTCATAGGGAGGCGAGTCTGTTGCCATCTAAACTGAGCCATCTGTTCAGAACTGCTAACTTGTAACTTGGAGCAGTACTTCAGTTGGGCAGTTCCCAATAACTGACCAACACGGTATCAACCCAGGATTTTTAAATTCCAGAACGACGCTTTCGCCTTTCCTGCTTCACCAAAAAGTTATATGATACCAATTAACAAATTCATTACTACCTATTCAAATTAAATTAATTAGAATAAATCACGCGTGTACACATACTTATCATTTTGAGATGGGTCTGCTGACCAAGGGAAATAATGTTTGCGTACATTTCCTTTATGATATATAAGCTATACCTATATAAACTACATAGATTTTTCTGAAATATGCTTTTGTGCCTGCATGTAAAATTAATGTGGTGTAAAGCTACTTCAATTATTGAACTTACAGGTAAAGTTACAGGTGGTAGGTTTCTTCAGCAAGTTTCTCTTGTTGGGTACCACCACATCTGAGATCCTGGCTCGAAGCAGTTGTGTGCATGTTTAGGTGTGAAGGGCACTGTAGAAAATGAAATCACATAGGCAAACGAGACAACGTCATAAATACAAATATAGATATGTCATATTTTGTCCTTTATACTGTTTTGAATGCGATGTAATTTTGTATAATATTACTTATATAAAAAGTCTAATCTCACGTCCAGATTCCTAGCATTAAACCTATGTAGGTACTTCCAAGTAAATCGACACACAGCCATCATCATCACAATTATATACATTACAGTTGGTACCATATTGATATGAAACACTAGAGCTCACATTTTCGTGATTCTCATTCCTATAAAGAATTTCAAACCATTGTAGATAATACTTCCAAATTACTTTATTCCAAACTTGTACAACTTCAAGCTAGTACTTTTCGCCTCGAAGTCTTTTGCCTGAATGACCATTCGACGGACTGACTGGTTTCTTCCTCCTGTATTTTTCCCTCCAAATTGCGATAGTGGTAAATCTTTTCTGATTGGTCGATCGAGCGCAACAGTGATTTGTCGATTTTGAATAACCGACCACGAGATCGTGTGTGTGCTGCCACTATTTAAAATACCGAAATATTGAATAAAACATTGGTTCATATAAAATATTCTATAAATCCATTGAAAATCATGACATTCCTTAAGTTATTTTACACATATGATGACCAAACACTATCCCACAATCCGAACATTTTGTGGTACACTTTACTGAAAAACTACCACGCGTATAGATTTGTGCTTCAACATAGTAATTTATCTTTATATCTAGATGTGTTATCTGTCAAAAAAATATTATTTTATCACCATTACAAAATAAACATTAACAAGTAGGTATTCGTTGAATAGAATGTTATTGTATCTTCCCTTTCTTCTTGACATTGTATATGCCATCTGTTAGAAAACCAAAGAGTTAACTTGGCTGCATTAGAACTAAATTCAATACTCAAATACATCGAAGTTGATCTACTTAATACTAGGTGACACGACTAGAATCAGTAGCCCAAGCACGAACATTTCAATAGTCCGTAACGTAAACGTATCGAGTTTACAGTACGTTTACGCAGGAGGCGATGGTTGACAGCACAACGCATCGTTTGTTGGCTAACGTGAACTCGACAGGATTACAAAAGAGACGTCATCCGGCATAAATCAAATTAATTGTATCTTCTGTCTAAGAGCTGCATGATTCATTCCAAAAGACGTTTGAATTCTTTTTCAGCCTATACAAAGTCCTCTATGATTGATATTTGTAAATTTTGGCGTTTTATTTCTTCTTAACATTTTACGTGACGAAACGTTCTCGTTAAAATCTCGACACGTTAGATGTCAAAACCTTTCAATCTGCCAAAATTTAGTTCATTTTACGCACTGTAGGGGTGCTGATCAAATCCTATACAAAATGGTCACATTTCGATACGTTAACGAAACGGTTACGTTTTCGCAAGTTATGGTTGTAAATTAATGGCGGAGTTTTGACGGGAAAACGACAATGTCACATAGCCCTTTTTGTATTTATTGTTTTATTCGTATTACTTCGAGAGTTAATAAGTAATAATGGCGGATTATTTAACCATTAAGTATTCCTGAATTATTTACCAGAGCCAATAATCCTACATAAAATGTAATAATTTAACTGTTTTTATTACCCGTTAGAAAAATTTTGCGCGAGCCAAGCTACGCGAGCCCACACAAAGCTCAGCTTTGTGCTGGTTTATAAAAAAACACTCTTCAGTGATGCATAGATAGTACCTAGAAGACCGATTGAGGCGATAGCCCTACTACATTGCAAAGCTGTTCGCTTATGGAACTTATTACCAGTTACTATCAGGCGTGCACAATCCTTGTCAACTTTCAAAAGCCAAGTAAAGTGTTACTATCTCGCCGATTAGTTTACCCCATGTGAACTTGGACTTGATCATAATATAATAAAGAATTAATGTATAATATATACATCGTGTAAGTGTATCAATGTATTAATTATATAAATATCTATAATATTTCAATATGTATTAGTGTTTTTTTTTATGTATAAGTAGTTATTTTTTTTTCTTGTTTGTGATTCATTACTAATTTTCTTTAGTCATGTATTTTTGTTTTGATTTGATTGTACCTTTATCTTTTATTACACCCGTCTTATTATTCCTGTATTTCCTCTCCATCCAAAGGTTGCCTGGAAGAGATCACTATTAGTGATAAGGTCGCCCATTGTGACACTTAATTGTAAGATTCCTTTTTGATGTTATTTTTGTATAATAAGTGGTGTAACAATAAAGAATTATCTATCTATATATCTATCTACATTGCTTGATCGCCGCGCCGTCGGCAAGAGTTGCAATAAACTTATGATCAAGGCATTCAGGTTGGTAGGTAGATAGGCGAATACTTTTTTCTGTTCATTAAATGTACAGACCTATTATATTTTCACACATAATTTATTTGTTTCAAATCAGATACTTGATAACGATGTACACATGTTTTTCAATTTAATCTCTTTTATATGTTTTTATAATATGTTATCAACTGAATATTTATGTTTGTGACAAAGGTTTTAGCCAATGTAAATTTTTAGTTTCTTTTTCGTCTGTAACTGGATTTTAAATCATTAATTTAAAATTATGTAACGATTATCTTGTTAAGAGTAACATTTGAACTGTTGTAGCAATAATCCTCCGTGACGTCACGAAGTGGCTCCAGCGGAAGACCAGCGCTAGTTTTAAATAAAACTAGCAAATGCTGAGTTTGAGACTAGTTTATGTTGTTAAGCAATTAATCGTATGAATTATATTTTTATGTATATTGCTGATGTCATAAATAAATATTTTTTCATTTCACCTTTCAGCAGAGACTTAATGATCAGGTTTAAAGTTACGCGTCGCCATGGCTACATAAAGGAAACTTTAAAAATATAAAAATAATCATGTTTGCGATATCGCGAAAAACTTCTTTGCTCGATCTACAACGAACTGTTTGGCCTAAACTTCGCAATGTCGCGTCGCGTCGCCATAATTCATTTTCACAAAAAACTTTGAAGAGGCTTGCTCTATATTACATGTTGGGAAATAAAATGATTTAAGTACCTCCTGCATCTTTTATTTGAACAAATAAATAATGGAGCATTGTCTTTATAAAACCCTTTAATGTGCGGCAATTTATCGACAGAGCGGCGCGAAGGGCTTTCGTGTTCGCGAAGATGTTACGGAATAGAATGAATCGCTTGGACAGAATTGTCGCGACAGCGCAAATCTTCGCGTTATCGTGATAGTGTAGCTTTAGCAATGCAATAGATATGGAAACACTAAAACGAAAACTAGTAAACCAGAAGTATAGGTATTAGACTAAACGACTTGCGTGCAATGCAATATTTCAGAGTTTGGTAAGTATATAAATTATGACGAAAATACTTTTGAATGCGAAGTGGTACGGAAACAAAAATCAGATCCATAAAAAAATAAAAGAAGAATATAAATTTATAGGAAGGTATCTGAAATTACTATAGGCTGGCGTGGACAGCAGAGCTAATGTTGACAGCACATAAGTATCTAAAATAAAATGCATATATATATATCGTCTAAAAGAAATCAACAGCTCGCGATCATCTTAACAAAATATTATGTGGTATTCAAAAAGAAATCATAATACTATGACTTAAAGCTCTATTTAAAACACTGACAATATTTTCTAGGCTCCACGTGCCCATCTATTCTATGTGAACGGTTACCTACAGATTGGCTACTTTCTGTAACTTGAGTCACATTCAATCAATAACAAATACGACTAGAAAAGTCATAACTCATCGTCAAAGAATTAATGAGGTCAACACAATATCCTAAGCTACTCGGAAACATCGATTGTTGTCCTATTTATTATTAGTGTGTACCTACTTAAGTTCATGAAGGAATAACAAAATTACATCAGCAGAAAAAATATAGGCATGTGCGGGACTCGAGCCCGCGCCATCCATCCCTATAGCCGGGTATGTTCGACCGCTAAGCTAACACGACATATGACTCATAACTCTGATTTGTCCTCTTGTAATTAACCATCGTATGGGGATGAATTCATAAAGCAAAGTAAAAGTTTCACATAACAGATATATTAAAATTTTGTAATGTATGACACATGACAAATTGTTTAATAATGCATATGTTGACCGTGACATTTAGGAATATTCTATGCCGCCGCATAGGTATGTCATTGAAATCGATCATCTAGTACAACAGTAGTACCATTCCTTTCCCTCAATACAACTATTATCTCACACAAGATTTTTCTATCAGTTTAGATATGTAGGGAGGTACCATGAAAGGAAGCCACAGGAACTTCATAATAATGTCAAAGATTTTTGTATCAAAACGGCAAGAACAAATTACTAGCACGCAAGAGCACGTGACTAAAATTTGCGAATAGAACCTTGAGTGGAATAGAGTTTTTCGTATACAATGTGCGTCTTCACAGTACTAGCTAAAATCACGTTTTATTCGCACGTGAGGTAGAACAAGACATGATTCCCTCGTCACAGCTATCATAAAACACGAATAAAAAAAAACCTGATAAGAATTACCAGTTGTAGAAGGTAGGCACTGACTCACTAAATCATATCGTTGTTGTGTACGTGTTACGATACACGTATGCGAAGTAAATAATGTTTTGCCTTGTTTTATGCGGAACGGTAGAACTAACTCTCGCTCTCTCTCTCACTTTACAAATTGTGCATGCCTGACTGAGTGGTCGTGATGATGACGGGGCTTGGAGGTCAGGGTATACTGTACTGTACTGTAACAGTCGGATTGTCCACTACTGAACACTGCCTCCCCCATTTAGCAGGGGAGAAGGAGTTGCCATGATCCCCACGGTTGGCAGGCGACTTGGGGATCGCAGTTTGAGATATCAGTTCCTCAGAAAGCGTTGCAGCCCACGTTCCGGTATTTTACCTTTAGTCGCCTTTTACGACACCCACGGCAGGTGAAATTCTAACCCGACACCCTACGGGGGACTGCAACTGAATATTGCAGTCCTCGCTTGCTTCTTTATTACAGTTGATTGCTTAGCGGGTGCATCCGTTTTTACAGAACTTTGTGTAGCGCTCCTAGTAAAAGTAAGATAATGTGTTCTTCTAAGTACATTGTGAGTCGCTTTGTAGTCTTTTAGTTTGGGATTATATTACCGAAATATTTAAGCATTCGTTATTGTGCTACCGAAGATATTAATTATTCTTGAATTTTCAGCTCATTTTATAAGAATGCAGGAGGTAAATGGTTGTCATAGACTATCAACTCTTAAAGAAAAATATGAATAGAATCGTTGGATACAAGCGTTCTTCACAAGATAGTAGGCTTCTCCAGCACCACATATTATGTTAAATTTTTCGCCGGTCTTTGATTTTGTTGAGATCTCTTGTAATTATTTTCGAGCTATATAATATATATGGAAAGATTTAATGTTATTAGTACTTAAACTTTGGTAGCTTTGGTGATATCGCAGCTACTTCAGATATATAGATCTCAGAACCTGCCTAAAGCGAAGCATGAGTTACAAACATACCTAGTTTGTTTATTTACCGCGAATCTACTATTGAGTAGTCCCGAGGGGAATAAACACAACACTGTGTATTCGAGGAGCTTTGTAAGTCGCGGGAAATAACCGGTAGCAATTGCTCAACAAGCCACCTCTTATTGCGCATCACGTGAAAGTTTATGAAAATATACGTACGTATTACGTAGGTTGTTGTTATATCTACCTATACTACACAGATACTGATTACATTTATACCTTTAAAATCCCGACAGCACAGACATAAGTATTTCGTACCTACATCTCTATCGAAATTGTAGCTACGAATGCCTGTGGCTACAATTTGGTTGGTTCTAAATTAGAAAAGAAACAGGTAAACAGAGAAGTCATGATTGTAATGTATTGACATACCCTGATATTTCATTACCATTATATGTTCTATGCCCTTGCTATGTAGGTACACGTGTTGACATATCATAACATTTCCTGGTTCTAACAAAAAACAACATTGCAACGGTAGGAAATATTGTCTCTTCAAGTGACTATTATACGCTCGAAGCCACGACACGATCGATACTTAGGGCCGGCTAAAGGCAATAGCTCATTGGATGGAACATGTTCGGCCGAGTAACTGCAATAGCCCATATATATAGTAGACATAGATAGGAGAACTATGTCAAAAACGGTAAGTAATCAATAAAAAATACGCGAGTAAGATTTCAAGAGATACTTTGTCTGATTTCAGATCTGAAATCTATCTCAAGGTAATGATTCTATTATGTATACATTTATGAAAAATGTCAAACACCAACCTAATCTATAATAAAATATAATCTATATCTTCCCACGGGTGTCGTAAGAGGCTACTAGGGGAAAAATACGGGAATACTAAGGGAATAATAAATATTAATTTCTCAGAAGGTGGGCAGCAGTGCCTTCTCAGAAATTAACATTATAAACTGTATCCCCAAGACGCCTGCGAAGCGTGGAGGTTATGTCAATAAACCCCCAAATTATAAACACAAAACCCACACGGACCCCAGTCCCCGACATCTACATTATTCCTTCGGTAGCAGGTAGCAGGACAGGTAAGAGTGGAGCAGGGGGCGCGAAGATTCCGCGGTAGTTACTCTTGAACCTGGCAACAGACAACGTAGGCACGCTCATGGATGACCACAATATTGTCCAGCTGGAGGAAGAAGTGGGCGAATTACACTGATGTAATGGGATAAACGGAAGTCCAAAGACAGCGACAGAACACTGTTGCCCAAGCCTCCTGTAACATGTTATTTTACCGGGAGGGTCACCTAAAATCCCAGGGTGGTTTTGGGTTTCTCGTCTGGAACCCCTTGTTAACAACGTTGTAAAAGTTGAAAGTGTGTCGAGCAGGGTACCGTACCGTAATCAGAATCACCTAACGGTATTCGCTGAAGGTCATACAGGTTTACGCACTAACCTCAACATACTCAGACGATGCAGTAGAGGTTATGTATGTGGAAATATCTGAAGCCTCACATTCCTCCAAAACACACTTCATCGTTGTAAACGGGGACTTCAACGCACAGTTAGGCACACGGAATGTCGATGAGTTCAAGCTCTTGAGCTGGAAATAATTCAGTATCAACTTATGGCGCATACATCACTCATCTTCGTTTTCCGGATGATATAGTTATTATGGCAGTCACTTGAGAATCTCAGTACAATGCTCACAGACTTTAATAGAGTTTCCCAGCAGGTGGGTCTTAACATGAATATGGACAAGACGAAAATTATGTCTAACTAGCTGTACCCGCGACTTCGTTCGCGATTGCCGTACCTGCACACTAATTATTCATATTTGTGCACTGTTTATCTCATATTAAGCAACACTGTGGTCTGCGGTGAAGCACTCTTATAGTAAACCATAGCTCAGAATGAAGCTTTCTACTTTGGATTTCAAAACTCCCGGGTTGTATTTTCCAGAAGACAGTAGTTAAGTAACTCAGAGAGTTCATTCCCGGTTCGCACAATAAACGTTGAAGCAAAGTACCTTGTGCGTTTCTTTAGAATTTCGATTTTAAAACGGCGGTTTTAAAATCTAAAAAAAATTTTTAAATTGACGGTAGATATTTAACCTAAATTTCATTGTTCTAACTCCTGGTGTATCTTTGTATCTTCTACTCATGTTTATTATTTTTAGTAAATATTTAGAAAAACTACTATTTTTTTACCCTCCTCATATTTTAAATGAAAAGTAGAGTGTTTAACACGGATGTAAGTCATCGATTCCTACTTGGACTATAGCCGCATTAATTTTAAAAATATACTGCTCATGTTATTAAAATCAAAATAAATAAAATAAAAAATCATACTATATTTATATCTTTATTCCTTATATTAGTAGTGAAAAGCAGAGATTCCTATTCGGGCTATAGCCGCCCGTAAATATTCCAAACAAAATTTTACGTAAAATTTCACAAATAGTTCAAACCTCTCAATAAATTTTTAGTAAGAATGTTATGTTATCAATGAATAATTTTTAGAAAAGCTACTTTATTTACTTTCTTTAAATTCGATATGAAAAGTAGAAAGCTGAACGCGGGTGAAAGTTACCAATTCTTTTCGACCCTTGTATAACAATCTACTAAAGTTATGCACTTCCAACTTTTGAACGGATTAAATCACGTATATTTATCATTATTTTTGTCCCGACAGTCACCCCGTGACCACGATCACTACAAAGTGTTTGAAACGTCGGGACAAAAATAATGATAAATATTCTCGATTTAAACCGTTTAAAGTTGTTTAATTACTAAGTGTAACAATCGCGAAAACCTAAGACACATTGTGCACTTTCATTTCGCAGTCTCTGAAATGTATCCGTCAAAAGAAAGATAATTATGTAGTTTAAAAAACTGATTGTGGTGAATGTTTTTTTTTTTTTTTATTGCTGATAGGTACGCCTTTGACCACAATCTCACCTGATGGTAAGTGACGATGTGGTCGTAGGTGTTAACAGGCTTAACCTAGAATTACTGGCTCTCAAGGACAGCTGCCGGAACACACCGTTAGGTGCTTGGCGACAGATTTTCCACTGGAGGGTGGTCGCTAGCCAGGCGGGCATTCGCAAAAATGCCCTTCCACCATGCGGTGAAGCTCAAGCCAGCGGCGGGATTCGAACCATGGACCTGCTGCGCGGCAGTCCATAGCCAAAGCCACTGAGCTATCACTGCTTCAAATGTACCACATTTTAGAGTTTTATCGTAACAAGCTTGCAAAACTAAATAAGGGTGCCGTGCTGCCCGTGGGGCGCCAGGCTGCCCGTGGGATGCCGGTCTGTCCGTGGGGTGTCGGGCTTCCCGTGGGGTTCCGGGCTGCCTGTGGGCTTAAGATGAGCCGTACGTTAAAGGGTTTCTCAACATTCCGCGGTCCAAGTTATTTAAAACGAAATATTTAGTTTGTGATATCTGTAATTTCTGAACTGCAAAACTGAGGACTTTGAAATATTTACGGGAAAATAATTAAATAACCACTATTGTAACAAAAAAAGAATGATTGAAATCGGACTACGCGTTAATAAATTACAACTAAATGTACATTTTGACTTTCATCCCCTTTCCCAAGAGAACCGTACTGAATTTCGGGATAAAAGTATCGTATGTCCTTCTTCGTAGTATGAACTCGAATCGTGCTAAGTTTCATTCAAATCCATTCAGTAGTTTTGGAGTGATGCGAGGCCGGGATACAGACAGACAGCCAGAAAAAAAAACAGTTTTTGCATCAGTATCAGCTACAGATTGCTCTCAAAACATATTTTCAAAATATCTGCAATGTATAGAATTAGACCTGTTACAGTTTTATTATAAGTATAAATATATAAATTTAAGCGTCTTCCCTCGCGCTTCCCTATTCGCCTTCTGCAACCTGTTATAGGTATAGATTAGACTGATTAGAGCATTGCATGATATGAAAAATAAAATAGGGAAGGTGTGCTTATCGTAATAAAAAAAACTGTGTTTTATCGTTTGAAAAATCAGTCTTTTGGAGAGGTCCGACTACAGACCTATCTATTATACCTATACGATAAAGTGTAAACGCCAGCTTAAGATGAGCCGTACGTTGAAAGGTTCCTGTACATTCGGGTTGTCAAGTTATTTGGAACGTAATATTTAGGTTGTGATGTCTGTAATTTCTGAACTGCAAATCCGATGACTTTGAAATATTTCCGTGATAATTTTTAAAGCACCACTATTCTAATTAAAAAATCGGCCAAGTGCGAGTCAGACTCGCGCACGAAGGGTTCCGTACCATTAGCTATACAACATTAGACTTCATATTTTAACCTTTTTTTGTTTTAACGTGAGCGAGTCCAACTCGCACTTGGCCAACTTTTTGTATTTGTTGTTATAGCGGCAACAGAAATACATCATCTGTGAAAATTTCAAATGTCTAGCTATCACCGTTCTTGAGATACAGCCTGGTGACAGACGGACGGACGGATGGACGGACAGACGGACGGACGGACAGCGGGACAGACCGTTTTTACCCTTTGGGTACGGAACCCTAAAAAGAACGTCTGAAATCGGACTACGCGTTAATAAATTACAACTAAGTGTATATTTTGACTTTCATCCCCTCTCCCAAGGGAACCATGCTGAATTTCGGGATAAAAAGCTAAATTATCCTACCTTGTAGTATGAACTCCAATCATGCTAAGTTTCATTGAAATCCATCCAGTAGTTTTGGAGTGATACGCGGCCGGGATACAGACAGACAGACAGACAGACAGACAGACAGACAGACAGACAGACAAAAATAAAAAAAAATATAGTTTCGGCATCAGTATCAGCTACAGAGTACTGTACATTTTTTTTTTCAAAATATCTGCTATGTACAGAATTGGACCTGTTACAGTTTTATTATAAGTATAGATGTCCATGTTGCTCCCGTACCAGTAGTTATTGGAGATGACACTCTCGAAGTAGTTGACCTTTATATATACCTGGGATAGACTGTTCAGTTACATAGGTCCAACTTCGACAAAGAGGTCGCCCGAAGGATCCAACTCGGATGGGATGCGTAGGGAAGTTTCTCTTCTCGGCGAATATCCCGCACAGTCTGAAGACCAAAGTCTTCCACCAGTGTGATTACTTATGGCACTGAGACGTGATCTTTAATTTTGGGCCTTATGGAGATGCACCGAGGACATCTACAGAAGAACCAAAGTCATCGATAGCTTTCAGAATTTGCAAGTTCAAGGACAGGCCACAAACAGAGAAGAACATTTCTCGAGTGGTTACCACATTTTACCGAAAGACATAGAGGTGGCAGGGTCCCCACGAGATGGACAGATGACATTGTAAAAGTTGCGGGTAGCCAATGGCACAAGTGGCTAATAGCCGTTCATTGGGGCTTTCTATAGAGGAGGCGCATTTTTTCAACATTGTAGATCTTCCGGTTAATTGTATCTATAATAAGCTGCTTTTCGTTCGCAATGTTTTTCTCGTAGTTAAAAGTGAAAGTTTATTGCTACCCTCATATTGGATTGATATATTAATTATCAAATCGAGACATAGGTACATAGTCATTACATTAAATATGACGTTGACATGTTGCAGGTGTTATAAGCTCAAAGTATTCCACCATATAGTCTGAAGTAGGTAAATAATTACTTATATGAATAGATTATTTATGGTATTTATAATATATAAAATTCTCGCATAACAGTGTTCGGAACAAAACTCCTCCGAAACGGCTTGACCGACGACTTATATATGACGCCAATCAAGAAATCTATAATTACTGATAGGGTGTGTTCCATTCGATCTCATTAAACACATTCCACTGAATATTTCTTGTAACGAAAGCCACAAAATACCCAACGAATACCAAACAGAATCAAATAAACAACCAATCAATACCTTTGGAACCTACTTTTTGAATGTTAAAGATATTATCGTCGTTAAAAGCGTAAAGCAATCCGATAGAAGTTTCTGATTTCCTTGTAGACAATTACTTAAAGCGGTGTATATACTAACCACAAATGACCAAATACCAGCAACACTATAGGAAAAATTAATAACTTTACATACTATAAAATTGCTGTACAACTTTCATGATTATGCTCACCTAGTATTTTTTATTTAAATTGATAACATTTCCATAAAAGCATACTTACTTACTGTACCAGCCGGATTGTCCACTGCTGATGGCTGCTTCTCCCATTAAGTGGGGTCTGACTATAATCCCTACGCTTGGCAGACGTCTTGTAATAGCTGCAGTGTAAGATAGCAGTTCCTCAGAAAGTGATGCTGACCACATTCGGTAAGTATTTTACTCTTAGTCGCCTCCTATGTCACCCATGGGGAGAGACGGGGGTCGACATTGTGGCCCGCCACAACTAAATGCGCATATTATTTCAATTTATTATAGTTATTTTTTCATTGATTCTAAATTCATAGTTATACTATGAATGTCAGTTTTTCAATGACAAATCATAGTTATATAAGAAAAACTACGAAAATAATAATGAAATCTTGGGTATGAAAAAATTTTAACGTTCTATTCTCAGACCTACTGAATATACACACAAAATTTCATAGGAATCGGTCAAGGAGGAGTTTTGTTCCAAACACTGTTATGCGAGATTTTTTTATATTAGATGATTGTTACCTACATAAATAGTTATTGTGTGACCTTAGAATGTCAAATTATTATCCGTTAGCTTCGAAGTTTAACTGTTTTTAACCGACGTTAAAAAAAAGGAGGAGGATTCAATTCAACTGTATTTTTTTAAATGTTTGTTACCTTAGAACTTTTGACTGGGTGAAACTGGTGGTGTTTGATAATTTTTTTTATTAGAAAGCTGATGCTTGTCTTTTGGTTCCATTTAAATTTCAACAAAATCAGTCAAGGTGTTTTTGAGCTACACTCCAATAACTGCAAAATATTTTCCCATCGTTATGATATAGTCGTTGACAAAGAATGACAATCAATCCCGTAAGTAGCTGGTCACTAAAAAGAGAGAAAAATTTTTTTTACCATAAAATGGAACCAACTTCAACACTCAAAAGTGTGAAATGACTTGTCGAAGTCGGTACCATGCGCACAATGTTGTGATAGTAGGTACTTTTGAACTATCATGGTACCGACTTCAACCAGCTACTCTTATTTTGCACTTTTGAGTGTTGAAGTGGGTTCCATTTTTTGGTTTAAATGTTTGTGTCTAATCATTAGTTGAAAACGTTGGATTATTTTTGACATATTTAAGACCATATTCACTGTACTCATTAATAGTAAACAGTTGATTAAAGAAATTTCTATTAACACAAAGGGAAAAACAAAAATACATGTTGTAGCTAATATGGTAGAGCATATGAGGTTTGATGGCTAAGCCAGTAGGAGACACTAGACACAAGGGTTGGAGTTTCGCCCCACGGGGTATTGTCTCTGAACTTCAGAGTGGCGATATTAGTTCTCGAGCACCATCTTGGTAAATCGTTATTGCAGACTAGGAGATTGTGATAACAATTTCCTCAACAACCTAGTTTCTTTCTCAATCAGTCAATTGACTGTATTTAGGTATATATACCGCTTAAAAGATTTCTCTTATAAGAAAAGGCAGGAAGTATATTATGATTAGTTTCAAAATAAGTTATAATGTACTCAAAAATATGGTAAACATCATATTTCAGTATCTTACTGTGAAACATAATAATGGCAATACTACGTACTATAGCTAGAAATTTGCAGAAATGTAGGTACAGATCTGTTATGTAGCTGACTCTTTAACAATCAGCCAATACTGCATGGACTTAATTTGTAAATCACTTGACGTGATTCATGAAACATCTTGGGGTCAGAACATAGTTTCATGAGTGCATTCAGTTACGTGCTGAGGCCCGCGCTCGACGCTGTGCACAATCGTGACTCCCAGACGAAGAACTTCAAATACATTTGAAACTGGTCGGAGCAATATCCGGTAAATATTACGCGAGCCCTAGCCGGTTACTAAATAATAATCATAGTTTCATTCTCCATTTAGCAATAATTTCAACACGTGTACAAAACTGGCTCAGATATCGAGAAGACGCGGTGCACCATTCCTCTAGCCAGCTGTAATTTTTTCTGCTTTAAAAAGCAGTTATTTTAAATATTTATGTATTTCACAGCTATACTGTATTTTGTGGACGTTGATCCTTCTTCTGCATTACCAAACATTTACCCTATTTATACGTTAATGTAGCAGTAAACGTTTGGTATGGCAGAAGAAGTTACCCCCCTGTATGCTGCCTGTGCTTTTTTTATTTACCTTTTTAAGTTTGTAAAAAAATAGAACAATTGTAGAGATAGAATGAAGTAAGGTCACGATAGAAGGATGATTAGAAATAGATATCTATCCATCCATCGTACAACCAAAGATGTGCGATGAAGATGAGCTTGCGGGGATGCATAGCTAAGCTGTGGAATGGTGTGTACCTGCTGGTGAATGCTGTAGAGCTGACGGACTCTTTTCCGCTTTTTTAGTAAGGGCTACGCCGCGCCGCGCCGCCCGGCGCCGCCGCCTCGTGCCGCGTAGCAACTTGGACTCTCAATCAACACCACACGGTGTTTTAATTATCTTTGTTTTTATTATTTATTTTCTCTTTATACTATGACTTATATGTTCTCCAATTTACATTTAAATCAACTACGTGGCGTTCGTAATACGCCAGTAAGTTGTGCCTGTATATGGCACAAAAGAAAAGCAAAACACGATTACATAGGTCTATTTAAGTATAAGAATGTTTATTTCTGACATGTCAAGTTTATTTTTATAGCCTGGAAACGTAGGCAACGGTTAATATATTATGATATTATATGTAACTTATAATAATATTTATAATAGAAGAGGGCATAGCCAACAATGATTAAATGTTTATGACAGTTCTAGTGGTTCTTAACCAATTAATTAGATTTAAGCAACGTCCGCTGCGGTTATTTCTTGAATGGATGACCGATGGTGGCATTTACTACTGCGCCCGTTTGTGCTGCGGAGGACACTTTAAGCCGTCATTCCCGGTTATTGTCTTAGGATGGCAGTCGTTATAGTATGAAGGTAGATAATTTTTCGAATGCTGCCTAGCTTTCTACCACCCTAAGAAAATTCTATACGTTTTATTTAATGCCTTGTATATGTAGACTAATATTATGAATATTGATGTATGTATTTTGGTTTCAATATTTGTACACCAGTGGATTGGTTGACTGTAGAGAACTAACTTTATTTTATAATTTGTACCTACTTTCAACAAATGAATATTTGAATTGAATTGAACCCTCAAGTAGATAATCTGTTACCAAGTATGCAACGGTGCGTCCTTGCGGTTGTCCTAGAGTAAGTAAGACAAGTTTTCTATATGTGCAATAATGGTCAAAGCATTTTGAAGCAGTGGTAGCCGAACAATAACAATAGATTATTATATAGGTATAGTATATATAGGTAAGTGATAGATTATTTTGTTAGAAGGATTGTATTGTATTATAAGGAAGTCTACCTTGGATCACTGACTGCCGCTGCGGGTAAGCACTAATTATTTACATGTAGACATTGTGATGCCCTGTTTATTGTTGATTCCTATAATTTTATTTGGTACAAATATACATATCATGTAACTCATTCATTTTGAAATCTGTGAACTATAGGCAACATTGTGTTTTGGACATGACCGCGACCCCAAAAGTTTCGAACTTATTATGTACCTACTGTGATATTCAGAGACCCTTAAGGGAGTAGATACTAGAAATGTTCATATTTTGTCCTAATAACTACGGCTATGTTTATTTAATAAGACTTGATGGCGTAACGCAAATCGTCGCTTCGGATTATAGAGGACTTTGATTCTATGCCTGGGTAGGAGAAAATTATTGCATGTTATCGTTTAAATCCGGAGCCTAGAACTGTTCCTGATGTAATATGGCAATAGGCTCGGCCTCATTACAGTCTGGTGAAAACTGGTTGTTCAGAAGTTTCAAAATTGGTAGGTCTAAGTATCATTGAGGGTGTTGTGAATAGTCAACAGTACCTATTCCATTTGTACTATTTTGGATTTAATTTCTATTTTCTATTCAAAAAGAAAACAAATGATTCTGAATCACTATTCAGAATCATTAAAAAACATTTGTTTTCTTTTTTGTTGTTTCTTGACGATTTCGACGCATAATGCCAGAATCGCAAATTACCAAACAAGTTGAAGACCATATTTCATATTCGCAACTTACCAGACGTGCATATGGGCCAAAATTGAAATCGCAATGGACCTAGTACGCAAACGACCTGAATTGAAATTACAACGACCAGCTATGCAAACGACTAAATTGAAATCGCAATCGACCAGATTTGCTAGCGACCACTTCCCAAAAGGTAAATTCCCAAAATTTCACATAAGTAAATTAGGTAGAGCAGAGACGTTAGGTATTTTAGGTATTGTCTTTCTTTATTTGTTAATAAAGAAAGACAAAGAGTTTCTAATATTACTATCATCTATCATTCAAGTGTATATGTATGACAGCTACAACAGAATAAATTTCTAATACAATATGCGTACATACGAACTGAAGCAGAACAGTAGCAGGTCCAAGGTTCGAACCCCGCCGCGGGCTTGAGCTTCACCGCATGGTGGAAGGGCATTTTGCGAATGCCCGCCTGGCTAGCGAGCAGCCTCAAGTAGATAATCTGCCGCCAAGCACCTAACGGTGTGTTCCGGTAGCAGTCCTTGAGAGCCAGTGAAATTAGATACAGGTACATGAGACTTAACAACTATGTCTCAAGGCGATGGGCGCAGTGCAATTCGTGACTTGTGACGAAATGCATCTGTTATAGGCAGAGGTTAGCCCACTTAACATCAGGTGGTCATCGAGCTTGTTCCGTCACTATAACAAAAAAATACTGGTAATTTACGAAAAAAATACTGTATCTGGTATTTTACTGTTCGAAATACGTTTGCGTGTATCGTAGTTTGCGTGTCAGGCAGCGTTGAAATCTTGCAGTATAAGTTATGGTCATTTGCGTAATAGAACCGTGGTCATCTCATTGCCTGGTAATTCGCGACTGAAAAACTTGTCAGCTGCGTACGGTGCGTTCTTGGCACTATGGATCGAAATCTACCTACTTGACAGTAATAATTTAGAATTAGGGTAAAATAGGTTGCTTTCTAAAATAATAATATCATTTGTTGAGTTTTTTATGATATAATGTTGTGAAGAATGATTTACTTTTGTGGAAGTGAAATTGAAAGTAGAATTGAATTGTCAATACTTTCAGCACGAGCCCAATAAAATTGGTCTAAAGATATATTGGCAGTATGCCCATAACACACTTAGTAGTAATTCCCGAATGACTTGGAGATCTGATATATTGAAGTATATTTGTTTCATTGATCATCAATGCTTTAAAAAAGACCGTTCATTCGCTTCAATACGATAAAAGATTCCGTTCTTTGAGAGATACGGTGTCAATGTGTAGAGTCGGAGAGATATGTAGTGTTTTCGGCAATAAGGTGGTTATTCGTTTGGAAGAGACTAATGCCCTTTTTGCAACTTGTTTCGCCGCGGTTCCGAATGCGCATGCCAAGATTTAACCGAATGCCGTAGAATGCGTCAAATGTTCTCCTTGATGCGAATAGTTCGCTGATTCCGTTCTAATGTAAATGCGTGGTGAGTGGTCGTAGAACCCTTATCTGTAACCAGATACTTTTTTCTAACGACTTCCCTTGTATGGCATGTAATTTACCCTTTATGAGACAATTCAACACCCAAAATGCACTTCTTTCTACAATACCTATTTCATTATCTAATACCTTCGTCGCATGATAGTAAAAATGCTCTTGACATCCTAATTAGATCCAAATTTTTGTACAACACACGTTATAGATAGATAAAACTTGTAAATGACACATCTGAAGCGAAGTTTCACATTTCTTGAATCAATAGAGAAAGGTATTAGATAAATGCTTAACTAACCTTTCCTCGAAGCGTATACTGGAACGGCTGATGTCGCTCCAGGCGCTCATGGAGCGGCCACGTCCACGGTGGTAGGCAGCACTGGCAACGGCACAAGCCGTGGGCCGGCGCTCCAATTCCACATCGGGGGGAAAGTTCACTTTGGTGGAAGCTCGCGAGGACGGCCCTTCAGCTGACTCCCCGCCACCCGATGTCTCCATCTCGAAGGCGGCGTATTCCGGTACGTCGTCCGGCTCTCCGTCACTGCCGTCGCTAGCTGCCGAGAGCGCCTCATAGCCGTAGCCAGGGCGGCCGGCGCCGCCGCCTCCGGCTGCGCCGCCCACGCCGCGGTCGCATTCCGGGGCCGCTGCCAGCCTCAGCGATGATGCCTCGATGCGACTCAATGACGCTGCCTTCGCGTTTTGCCCGCGGACGTTCAATGGTGATCCTCTCGTTGGCAAATGGTTTGAGTAACGTAGTTTGCTGTGGCGAAACGTGGTGATGCCTTATTTCTACTGAGGGTGTAATAGTTCCCGTAGCTTGCAGTTTCTTTCTCTACTATCCTTTATGAAAATATTGCCGTATAAAATAAAAACTTTTCACACTTCAGTTACCAGACATTGTTAGTTGTTTTCGGTATCCCAAAATAGATGAACACACTTATAGTCCTGTACAATGTACAAATAAAAGTATTTGTATTTTCAAATTTACCGCGATATGTTGATCACAACAACAAATGCACAGGGATATGTTAAATTTCTCACTATTTGTATGATGTGTTATGATTGCACCGCCCGTGTCAAACTCACTGACATGACACAAATATCTCATGAACCGAGAATACGTCGATTGATATGGTGAAGTCGCACGAGACAATACTAACGTCCCTCATGCGAGTCTCTGTATAGTATTGACTAGTGACCTTAATGCCGCCAAACGGTACCAAGTTTTGTTAATGGGGGTGGCTAAACAAAAAGTCGTATAGATAGTAGAATTCATACATAGCGTTGATGTGTTGAAGTGAGCTAGCGATGGAATACCGCTGTGAAGTTGGTTTGAGTGAGCATCGGGCGGGGCAAATCGATGCGAGAGCTCTACGGCGGCGCCCCCTTAAGTAGTTCTGATTTCCACCGTTACCGGCGGCGGCGCTTTTGATTTCCTTCTAAGAAATATATTATTGTGACGACAGTGTCGCCATCCATCGTGGCAATGAAATTGTTTAGAACCATCGCCGTTTGTGACACTATATTTTTTTATGAGGGCATTAATAATAATCCTTCTTAATTCAACCTTCCTTCAATATTACGGAGCAAATACGAGTACAACATTTTTTTTGGATCATCCCGACTTTTTTTTATCTTAACACATTTTTTTTATTACTAAATCTTTTGTTCTACAGACTCTGGGTCCGTAATCATTTTAGATTTTGCTTTTTTTTATTTTTAAAAACAATTTGTGTATTTTTTGTCGTCTCCAATACGTCTTTCTGAAAGGAAGGGTGATAGTATGTAACAATCTTAACACTAGGGTGAGTCCTTTTTTGTATATATTTTGTTATATATAAGTATATTTTCTTATATCTAGTTTGTTAGCAGCCGACATTTGCATTTAATTTATATTTACAGTATCTAATTATCCTAGGTTGAAATGCCGGCCACTGGTTCCGGCGTTGCCCTTGATGTTTGTATTTGAGCCTCTACAACCCCTTTGTCCCAGTTTTTATGGCCATTTTTAGGTTGTAGTCACTTATTGCTTTTCCATTTGCCTCCCTTGCCCGCCTCATGAATCTGCCAATAGCGTCCGAGCTGTGGTCCGTCTAATAAGTACAGCGCTTTGAGTGTCGTGGCACTGCTGCTACTGGGTGTGATACACTGTTTCCGAGCTTTGTGACTGTTTCTTTCATGTGTACTATGATCGACAAGGTGCAGGACCTTGTACCAGACCTATATCCCCTGCCGACAAGTGAAACTTTTTCCTCCTATGTCACTTCTCCTGGGCACAAGCAATAGGGTATTCTGGAGGTCTGTTGGGATGTTTGCACCTGTGTAACGTTCTAACGTCAAGGAATGAATATGGGATCGCGATGAGTATATGCCCGAGTACAATTCACTAAGAGCGTATGCCACATCCATGTGATTTCTGTGCATGCAAAACAACTGTTGGTTGATGGAAGCCAACATATTTGGCTTACCGTATCCTATATCAAAGAGGTTTTCTCCATCGATATAGGGCAGTTGGTTAACATCTCCGATGATGACGACATCCTCAGCCTCCAGCAACCGCGCTGCCATTATGATGGCCTCGAAGCGGTTCATGTAAGCCTCGTCTATGAGAAGACGTTGTTCACTGCGTCCAATGAACCCATTAGCTAATACGGAGGCCAGGGTACGCACTTTGGATTTGACTCAGCGGGTCCGGGCAGTTACGGATAGGAGATCGTTGGGTAGAGCGTCGAAAATGTTTCGGCCAGTCCTCTGTGTTTCGCTTTCATTCAATTTAACAAAGCCACCCGTGCAGCTGAACGCAGCCATATATCGACATGACATTGTTCCCTTTATAATTTGAGAAGTGCCGTTGTCATATATGGCCGCCTCCGCGTCCGCGGGTCTAACGTTCAACAATTCCTCGCTATCCCAGCGATATGCTTGCATGATGTCTTTGCAAGTGGCCAGATTTACATTACGTGTGGCCTTTTCAATTGCCAAGAATTCAAGGAATGCATTGAGAGCGTAGTCTATGGGGTTTGTCCCTGTAGTCCGGATCAGAGGCTGCATGTAGGGCTGCAGATTTAGCTAGCTCATCAGCTCGCTCATTTCTCGTTGTACCTACATGCGCTCTTATCCAGAAGAACCGCACTTGTCTCACCAGTGCAGGAGGGGTCCAGGCTGAAGGTGGAGAAACATGATTATTTACCTTCCTCCCACCACGTGAGGGCTACGCCAACTTTTTTTTCCCTCAATTTTAATTCCTTCCTCCTTGTAGGGTTTCCAGAGTCATGTCCTCAAGGAGCTCGTACTCAGTTGTTATGAGTGTCGATGGGTGAGGTTGTTGTAAATAACTCACATTTTGCTCCAACTGTCTTCTTGGTGGTATGTCGTCTGATGACAAGCCTTTTTTTTGACACATATAGGCTAGCAGTTTCCTGGATTCTCAGATCTAGAGGTAAAGTTACTGATAGGGCGAGTGCTGATTTGAGCGATACCATGCGATATGCCTTGCAAATTTTCTGTGCAAATTGGCTCCATAACTGCAACATAACATATGTTAATTTGCACAGAAAATTTCTTGCTAATTATTTCCGTGTTCAAGCCCCATGTGACTTTTGCTGCACATGTCAGTTTTTTCTATATCCCGGTCACTTTCCTGCATATTGCATTTACATGCGGTAGAAAGTTCAGGTTTCGGTCAATGATGAGCTCCAGGAGTTTTATCTCGACTATGAGGTTCAGCCTCTGGCCGGACATGGAGATTATGGTGAGATCATACCTAAGTTCCTTAGTTATCAGCATCACATTTGTTTTGTGTGCCGCTTTTAACTTATTAATTTCCCCCCACTTCACTACTGAATCGAGTACTGCATTGGCTAATTCCTCTAGGGTACTGACCGCGTGCCCGGAAAATATAATTGCGACATCATCTTCAAACACCTGGCAATATACTCCGTCGCCAGAAAGTTTCTGCAACAAGATCCATGATGACGTTCCAGTATTTTAGCACATCTCACTTGTGGATAAGTAATGATGTGATTGAAGATTGTGCCCAGACCAAATATTGAATCGGAAATGGCCCTTAATGACATTGCCAAAACCATAGAACATATAATAATACTACGTATAAACATCCTTTCCATCCAAGATGACGTTCCAGTATCTTAACACATTATTACAGTTAGGTTAGCTCTCGACTACTATCGCACTTGTGGATAATAAGTAATGATGTGATTGAAGATTGTGCCCAGACCAAATATTAAATCGGAAATGGCCCTTAATGGCATTGCCAAAAACATAGGATATATAATAATACTACGTATAAACATCCTTTCCATCCAAGATGAGGTTCCAGTGTCTAAACACATTATTACAGTTAGGTTAGCTCTCGACTACTATCTCACTTGTGGATAAGTAATGATGTGATTGAAGATTGTGCCCAGACCAAATATTGAATCGGCAATGGCCCTTAATGACATTGCCAAAACACTAGAACATATAATAATACTACGTATAAAACATCCTTTCCATCCAAGATGACGTTCCAGTATCTTAAGACATTATTACAGTTAGGTTAGCTCTCGACTACTATCTCACTTGTGGATAGTAAGTAATGATGTGATTGAAGATTGTGCCCAGACCAAATATTAAATTCGGAAATGGCCCTTAATGGCATTGCCAAAACCATAGAATATATAATAATACTGCTATATATGTTATGTACGTATAAACATCCTTTCCATCCAAAATAAGGTTCCAGTGTCTAAACACATTATTACGGTTAGGTTAGCTCTCGACTACTATCTCACTTGTGGATAAGTAATGATGTGATTGAAGTTCAAGAGAGGGGTCCATTACACAAAACATTATCAGTATTAAAATAATGCTAAGTTGCATAATACCAAATAACTACTTGAAGCAACGCTGGCCGGACGGTCATAGCTCCCTAGTCAGGTAGTCTAGACTGCCGTGCTGCACGTCCACGGATTGATCTCTGCCTTTGACTTGAGCTTCACCGCATGGTTGAAGAGAGTCAACAAATCAAAAAATACCAAAATTAGCAGCTTGTTTTTGGCTTCTACCTAAGTCTAATAGGGGTTAAAGTATGACATTGCCGTTTTATTGTAATATGTATTTCGAATTGACATAGAAACTTCATGGTGAAGGAACGAATGGAGTGTTTGAAAATTTGTGAGGAAAATGCCTGACATTCTGTGTATTTTAATTGACATTTTATTTATTAATTTTTTTATTTGTATTGGAGTTATATTTAATTTAATTATGTTTGACATTGTATTCAGTAACTTATTTTATTTTTATTATGATGGACTGATTTTATTTCTATATGATGTTTTTTAAATATTGACATTTTATTATTGATTTGTAAATCTTATCATTGGTAGTTATGTAATAATATTCTGTAATCAATAATCTAATTGGTGTAACTGGCAATGGCCGTACTAATTATGTAAAATACAAATAAATGGTTTGAGATTTTTGAGTTAAACTTTTTTCACATGGTACCTATGAGGTACTTCTTTTAAAAAATGTGCAACATTGAATTATCGACTTTCAGTTGTTTTTTTTTATTCAGCTCAGACAAAAAGATGGATACTTTGAAAATTCGAGCGATTTTTGACTACGAGTTCCGACGCGGAACTACCGCGGCAGAAACAGCTCGCAATATCAATGTTGCATTTGGAAAGGGGACTGCCAATGAACGCACCGTGCGACGTGATTGAAACTTTGATTTGAAGAACGAACCACGTGGAATACCACCCACACAGGTGAATAACAAGAAATTTAAAGAGATGGTGGAAGCCGTCCCGAGCGAAACTACCCAGGAATTAGCGGAATGGTTTAACGTTACCTTACCAATAATATTGACTCATTTAACTCAAATCAATAAAATAAAATAAAAATGAAAAATGGCAGCCTCATCATATGAATGATCTGCAGGAAGAAAATCGTTTTGAAACTTGTACATAATATACAAAATACAGAAATGAAGGAATATTGGACCGAATTGTGACATGTGATGAAAAGTGGATTCTTTACGATAACCGTAAGCCAAGTCTTTAGTTTGTCCTAAAGCAAAGTTTACCAATAAAAAGGTGGTAACTGTTTGGTGGTTTCAGCATGGTGTTATTTACTAGCTTTCTCCGATCTGGTCAAGCAATAACGGTAGATGTATACTGTGCCGAACTCCGAACAATGACAGCAAAACTAGCAGTGAAACAGCCCCGACTCATGAATCGATCTTCACCATTCCATCATGATAACGTTAGACTTCATACAGCACGAGAAACCGTTTTAACTCTACAGGAACTGCAATTAGAAACCATTCGTCACCCTTCGTAATCGTCAGACCTTGCTCCCACGGACTACCACACGGAAAAAAAAAATTGTTTCAAATCAAGAATATATCTATTGGTCAAGACATTCCGTGTTTCATATATGGGGAAAACAATATATTCTTGAGATTAGTAAATATTTGTCTTGATAATCATTTTTCATGTAAGTATTTATTTACTCTTACTAAGATTATTATGTTCTTATTAAGAGAAAGTAGCCATGTCTCTCTCTAAGTACATCATTGTTCTAATTTAGAGAATCAGAAATTCTCAAATTTAAAACAATCCTTACTTGAATAAATGAACTCATTCGTTCACTCATTCATTAGATTCTAACAAGAAAAAAAAAATTCTACTGTCAAGTACATAAATAGTTCAGTTAAGATATTATTCTTACTTCAAGTAAAATATATACTTCTGAATAAATATTACTATTAGACCAACAACAGAGTTTTCTACGTACAAGAAAAATTATTTTAGGTAGAACTAAAAATCTTCTTATATGAATACTGTGACTTATTTATGTTAAGAAACCAAAGTTCAATGAACAATTTTCAGTTCTCATTTCAATATTAAGTATATTTAATGTAAGTAATTTTAGATCTTAGTATTCTAATGGATGTTTTACCCGAAGAAGTTGTATTGATTCGTTCAAAAGAATATGTATGTTGCACGAAGACAGAATTTTCTACAGGATAGAATATCAGATTTCTTGACTCTACAATGGAATTTCACTGTAAGAAACCTCAGTTCTTGTTCAAAATAATTACATATTTTACATTTAGATCTTAATTATCTTAGTAAAATAATGGCGCGTTTTATTGTAAGAAGTTTAATTACTTGGTTCAAGTCATTCCATGTTTCACACGGAAATCACATAATATGTTGTAAAGAATATCCATTATCTTGGTTCAATAATAGGTTATTTTTGTAGAAGGAGTCTTAGTTCTTGGTTCAAATCTCTAAATGTTTCATACGGAGTTCAGATAATATATTAGGAAAAATATCTATTGTCTTGGTTCAATAATAGTGCGTTTTACTGGAAGGAGTCTTAGTTCTTGGTTCAACTCATAAAAGTGTTTCATATGAAGATCAGATAGTATTTTGTTAAAAATATCAATTATCTTGGTTCGAAATCAAAGAACTGAGATTTCCTATAGTAAAAAAGCACCATGCATTTTACTATAAGAAGTTTCAGTTCTTGGTTTAACATAATATAATGATATTTTGATAATTGATATTTTCCATTAATACAATAAGATATTCATATAAAACGTCCAGTTAGTAAACAAGAACAAAAACTCACTTACAGAATACAGAGCCTGGTACATTGTACAGATCTACCAATCTGATCTCCGCCTTTCAAATCTGCAAGTAAAGTAGGATAATAGTTAAAAGTAGTTCTAAAAGTGATAGACTAATAACATCTTTTATCGTAAAAATAAATAAAATACAATAAATATTTTCTGTTGATAATTATTTATTTATAAAATAAATTAAGAAGCATACAATTGTATTATATAATAATTATCATAATGACTATACATAATTTTATTTAATATATAAGTATCTTAACGACTCGGAGTGGTTATTAATAATTTCAAAATATATACTAAAAAATTATACTTCAAAATTATTCACATTTTGTAATTGCTTACATTATTTTAACTACATGGTTTGGCGTTATTCGTTTTTTTTAGGAATTACACTTACAGATAAACACTCAAACATAAAATCAATGAAACTAATTATAAACTCTAAGCTAGATTTCAAGAATATCTTACTATCACAGAACCATTTACCATAATCCACATGTCATAAATATAACAGATTATATATAGATATAATTTCGGAATTCACTCACCAGCGTCCTCATTACATAGAAAACCTTTAATACAAATGATACAAAATGCCTATTATGTAGTTGAGAATTAAACCACTCTGGTACTCTGGTAGAAATGCGTGAAATGTAGGTGATTTAAAATTCAATCTGACCTAATCTACCACCAGATAATATTTTTTCTCATTATTATCAGCACCACATTATATGTTATGAGGTATGATTGAACACTAAAAAAAAGCTAAAGGAAAAGCTTTGAATCTAATAGAGTCATATCTGTCTGACAGGCTACAGATGGTTGGAATAAATGGCAATACTTCTTCCGGGTCTTTCGTAAAAATAGGTGTACCGCAGGGATTAATTTTGGGACCTTTTCTGTTCCTAGCGTATATTAATGATCTGCCTTGCATGGTCAAAGATTTCTGTGATATTGTTTTATTCGCGGATGATACCTCTCTGATTTTTAAAGTAGATAGGAAAGATAGTGAACTCATTCATGTAAATAATGTGTTATCTATGATCTCTGGATGGTTCGCCGCTAATAATCTTCTGTTAAATTCAAAAAAGACCAAATGTTTAAAGTTTTCATTACCAAATGTTCCTTATGTTGAACCAAACATTAAGCTTGGCCTAGATAAAATCTCTATTGACAAAGCGACAGTCTTTCTGGGAATCAAAATGGATTCAACTTTACAGTGGGATCCACATATACATGATCTAGCCGGAAGACTTAGTTCTGCTGCATATGCAGTTTGTAAGATAAGACAGTTAACAGATGTAGCTACTGCACGGCTAGTTTATTTCGCATACTTCCACAGTATTATGTCGTATGGTGTATTGCTGTGGGGAGCTGCTGCTGAGATAGAGACAATCTTTCTCTTACAAAAGCGTGCAATTCGAGCCATATATGAAATGGATCCTAGGGAATCTCTAAGGGATCTTTTTAAAGAAATTGATATATTAACTTTACCGAGTCTGTATATATTTGAAAATATTATGTATGTTCGGAAAAATTTGAGTAAATTTAAATTAAACAGTGACAACCATCATTACAACACTAGGAACAAATATAAATTAACGGTACCATGTTTTAGATTAGCAAAGACAAATAAAAGGTCCTTTTTAGGTAATTGTGTGCGGTTTTATAATAAAATTCCCGAACATATTACAATGCTCACAGAAGGAAAATTCAAATTGCACGTGAAAAATATTTTGATGAAGAAATCCTACTACACAGTTTGTGATTACTTAAACGACAAAAATGCTTGGAAAATTCCACCTCTGCCAAGCCATCACATGTCTCCTACGTAATTTAAACAAATATTGTAATAATTGTATTATATTGTTTATAACACATTGTAAAAAGACGTTTAAAAGAATGGCCCCGAGTTTCTTGCCCGTTCTTCTCGCAGTGGCTCTATAAACTTTTTTTTGCTGAACGTGGCAGTACAATGTAGAATATTTCAATATTAAAATTTGTAATTGACCTTCATAAGAGCGTCGTAGACGCCTAAATTGAATAAATGATTTTGAATTTGAATTTGAATTTGAATTGACACTGCTTGTTGAGTCGAGCATTTTTCTTCACCTCCTCCCTTTTATTTTGGACATCTCCAGGATTCTAAAAAAAAGAGAATAAATGAAAATATTGCAAAATACATAAAGCTTTTATAGACGATAGGTATCTTTTGACCATAATCTCACATAATGTTGAGTGGTCAAAGATGGCAAACAGGTTAAACCTAAAATTAGAACTGTCTTCAAAATCAGCTTCCAGAAGGTCCCGTCCCGTTAGATTATTATCACTTATATCATCTAAACTGCAAGTTAGCGGTTAATCAGACAGTGCATTTTATTATATACTGTACATAATCATGAAATATGATTCGAAACACTTTTAAAAGTTTTGTGTAGAAAATACTGACATATATATTATATTTTAGTATGGAATAGAATGAATATTTGATTGAGACTTCCTAACATAATAATAAAAATATATTATATGTGTAATAGATATGTGTTTTCATACATAATTAAATTACATAATTACAATTGATTTAATTACCTGAAAATCAATAACAAAGTTCTGAATTTGCTCCAAAACGTGGTAGCCTTCCTCTTGGGGGTATTGAGTTGAGCAGCATAACACTTATGTTGCATTGGTAATTTTTTGATCTGAAATGTAAAAAAACACATTGTATATTCTTGAATGCCGGTTTATCTAACAAGAAAATCTATGTATACCTATGTAAAACATTATAGAGAGAATAGGTAGATGTATATACATCGAAATTCATTCTGAATAATTAACGAGGAATAGACACACATACAAATACAAACATACATTCGCATTTATAATATAATATTTAAGGATTATTTACCAACAAGGCTGATGTTGAACTTTATCATAAAGAGTTGTCATTATATCAGTAGGTATGTAATACAATTATGTATTACCTGCCTACCGTCCGTTAACTTGGCTGTACTTAATGTATCCAAACAGCACGTTCCAGGCAAAGAAAATCTAGCAGCCCCTATGATGGATATTTTTTTTCTATCTACAGTTATTTATAAAGTAAGGAACAAACTTACCTAACTGAGCACATATTAGGTTGCTATCTCAAGCTTAACTTGAAAAATATTCACTTTATAACACTATATTTAACAAAATTTACGAAAATGCTACGACGCGTGCGCCTTTCGCTCGCAGCGCAGTGTATTGTGTGTAGCCAACATCATCCATATAAAGTCCCGAAACTTAATCATATTATCATTATTATTTAACATAAGTACATATAAATATTATTTTACATTCGAATAACTTTTCATGTAGGTTGACGATCAGTGTTAAATACTGCCAGTATAGAGATTACCTATTGTTGTATTATTACCGAGTCTGTATATATTTGAAAATATTGTGTAAATTGTAAAAAATTGAGAAAACTTAAATTAAACAATATCAATCACGATTAACACACTAGGAATAAAGATAAATTGCGGTGCCAGGTTTTAGATTAGCAAAGACAAAGAAAAGGTCATTCTTAGGTAATTGTGTGCAGTTTAATAATAAAATTTCCGAACATATTACAACGCTCACAGAAGGAACATTCAAGTTGCACGTGAAACAACATTTTGATTAAGAAATCCTACTACACAGTTTATGATTACTTAAACAACCAAAATACTTGGACAATTTTGTCACCTACGTATATACAATTTTATTATATAGTAGGTACCTACGTAAAAAGATATTTAATTAAATCAATGGTCCCGAGTTTCTTGTCCATTCTTCTCGCAGTGGCTCTGTACATTTGTTTGCTGAACGTGGCAGTACAGAGTACAATATTTAAATATTAAAATTTCTAATTGACTTTCACAAGAGCGTCGTAGATGTCTAAATTGAATGAATGATTTTGACTTTGACCTGACTTTGATTTAATGTCATAACTAACGAAATCCATGGGTTCCTGCAGCGGGTTTGAGATTCAGTACATGGTGATAGGGTATTTTACTAATGCTCACCTAGCTAGCTTTCAACCACTTTGAATTAGGAAATGTGAAGCCGAGCACCTAAAAGCACATGAATAAATAACCGTATTCATGTGCTTAGAGGTGATAATCGGACAGTTTTAAAACACTAGCACCAATATATTTGGGCACTAGCGGGGTTCAAACCCTACCATTTTGCCGTTATACTACGAGTATATTAGTCTACCAGTCCGAATTAGCCGAGTAAGCTTATACTTTTGAAATGATAATTTAAATATCCTATTCATAATATGAATTTCATGATGTTTATTCGGCATCCATAATTGATTATAATTAATAGTATTTTTACGTTCCGTAGTTTACCCACAACAAGGGAGAACTAGACAAAACTAAAAAATTGCAACACTGAATAAAATCGGAAATAGAGAAACCCCTTCTCAAACTAAAAACTGACTACTTGATCTGAAAACACACATTTTGAATGAAGAAACCGTTATTCTTGACTGGAAATTTGTCTTTTTACTTTAAAATTCATGGTTTTGATTCAAAAGCTAGTGATGAAAACTTTATTTTTTTTATGCCTGATAGGCTAGCTTTGACTACTATGAACTATATATCACCTGATGGCGAGTGATGATGTAATCGAAGCTATTGTTCAGGCTAACCTAGAATTCGATTATCTTGTTATAACCATAATTATGTTTAAATATGTACATACGTATCTAACGTAGGTATGATTTCGATCCCCAAGCCGCCTGCCAAGCGTGGCGATTATTGCAAACATTCCTTTAATGACTCTTCAGCAGTGCACAATTCGGCTGATACAACATGATGGATATCATCTACAAGTTTGTAGATATAATATATTTGTTTGACTTCTAAGACTGAAAAATATTAAATACGTTTTTTTTGAAGCGCTCGTAGCGAAGTTTGCTTAGCCATTCAGAATCGATCAGCAAAGTTAAGCAACGTCCGCCGCGGTCAGGAGTTGGATGGGTGACCGCTGGTGACATTACTACTGAGCGCTTCCGTGCTTCGGAGGGCACGTTAAGCCGTCGGTCCCGGTTGTTGTCTTAGGATGGCAGTCGTTATAGCATGGTGGTAGGGCACTTTGCGAATGCCCGCCTGGCTAGCTACCACCCTCAAGTTGAAAATCTGTCGCCAAGCACCTAACGGTGTGTTCCGGCAGCTGTCCTTGAGAGCCAGTAATTCTAGGTTAGCCTGTACAACATCTTCGACCACATCATCACTTACCATCAGGTGAGATAGTGGTCAAAGGCTAACCTATCAGGCATAAAAAAAAAAAAGAAAACAAACGTACCCTATATCTACTTGTGGAAGTCAATTAAAGTGTGAGCGTCAGAGTGTTTCAATTAGCATGTTCCCGACTTTAACGAGTTGGGTATTTCATATTTTTCAATATTAAATGTCGAGTCAGTTTTGTTCTGAAACTACGATAGTGAGTTCACAGTATATATAGGTTCATCGTATCAAAATGGAATGTGGACTTTACAATACAATTGGTAGCAGAAAGGATGAATAAATTTAAAAAATCTAACTACTTTATAGAAGTCATCATTATCATCAACAGCCATAACATCCACTCGTTATTTATTTATTTATATATTACAAAAAGTAAACTTACAGCTAAGGAGCCAAACCGTTTACAATTTTAGACAAAACATAATATTCTTATAAATAGTTCTAAAGGGATCGACATGGATGTCGACATTTTGGACAGTTAGGAGGAAACAGTTTATAAGATTTACTGCCCTTGCCGTGGGTGCATTATTGGCATATCGGGTGCATAACTTGCTAGAAAATGCCAACAGACGGTGCCGACGACGCTCACCTACGCTAGTGTAGTTTTGTGGAACATAATAGCTTACTCGAGATAGTGCTGAGGGATTATCTACTGAATTGCGCAACAGCATACAGTAATGCATAATCAGTAGAAGCTTGCGCCTGCGCTCTAGAGTAACAAGCCCTACCATACCAGATACAAACAAGGATGGGAAAAAGAAGGGGTAGTAACCGTATATCTTTTTATAGAGGGACCTGGCAAACTTACGCTGAACTCTTTCCAAAAAAGGAATGCTTGGAATGTTAAAGGAATGCCTCCCCTTATAAGAGCTGTAACACATGCTTGACAGACCTCTTGGAGACCGCAGTGTAAGATGGTAATTCTTCAGAAAGCTGCTGCCCACTAGTTGGATCTATGTATATTAGCTAGTGACTTGTAAATTACCCAGGTTAAATTGTCGGGCTCAGCTGGTTGTCTTCAAGAACTGCAGCAGATTTACTGTTTCTTAACCAAAGAATATTGCATCAAGTAAATATTCTTAGATCAAAAACAAAAAATTTCGGCCAAGATTGGTTTTCTTTATTAAAGATACGTTATAACTAATTTTACAATCTAACACTTTGCTTTGAAAACTTTAATATTCTTCACATAAGATAAGTCACTCTCTGCAGTAGAGATGTACTTTATCGGTTCAAAGTGGTATATAGTTTGGCTGTTAATCCAATATCTCTTAACTTACTTTTCGAAGCGCTCGTAGCCAAGTTTGCTTAGCCATTCTGAATCGATCAGCAAAGTTAAGCAACGTCCGCCGCGGTCATGACTTGGATGGGTGACCGCTGGTTGGGCATTACTACTGAGCGCTTCCGTGCTTCGGAGGGCACGTTAAGCCGTCGGTCCCGGTTGTTGTCTTAGGATAGCAGTCGTTACAGCATAGTGGTAGGGCACTTTGCAAATGCCCGCCTGGCTAGCTACCACCCTCAAGTTGAAAATCTGTCGCCAAGCACCTAACGGTGTGTTCCGGCAGCTGTCCTTGAGAGCCAGTAACTCTAGGTTAGTCTGAACAACATCCTCGATCACATCATCACTTACCATCAGGTGAGATAGTGGTCAAAGGCTAACCTATCACGCATAAAAAAAAAAAAAAAAAAAAAAACCTAATAATATCGTATCAAAAATCAATCAAGAACATAGGTACATTTAAGTTAAGTATTCCTTTTATGAAGTGAAGATGAATAACTTCAACAATTAACAATATATCATTATTGCCTCGAAAACTTAAAAATTCTTCATTTAATAGAAGCCACCATCTGCAATCAAAATTTAGTTTTTTAGTCATAAAATAAGATTGTTTTGTTTGAAAAATAATGTCTCTTTACTTTACAGTCAATCGGGGTAACTTTGATTAACAATGGTAACTTTGACAGTCAAATCTCCAATTACTTTTTTATATTTTACGTTGGATAAATTTATTTCAATAACAAGGAATTTATAAATTTTGTGTACTTAACAAATTTCGCAATCAAAATCACTGAAACAAACAAAACTGTCACACAAAGTGAATGTCAAAAACCTTTCTAAAATGTTTCGCAGGCAACTGGTGTATTTTTTCAGTGATAAAACTTTTTAGATTACTCGCGAATTTTGCTGATCACAAGGTACAACAATTTAACGGTTTTATTTACTTGTTTTAATGGTTTTATTTACTTGTATATGGTTCAACTTCATTTGACATTTTATTAAAAATTTAAACAAGTGAAACCCTTTAGTATAAACTTATGATTCCGGCGACAAATCTGACGTGTGTCAAAGTTACCCGTATATGGGTTATAACTTTGACACACAACAAAATTGCCAATTTTTTTAGTAATTTTTTTGATTCTTAAAGTCTTTAAATAATTTGAGAGTATGAAAACCAATCTGAGAGCACAGATTACGTTAACACTTTTGTCTCACATTACACGTGGTAATGGTTAGCTTAAAAGATCTAGTGGCGATCTGTCAAAGTTACCCCGATTGACTGTACCTAATAATACCGTATCAAATATCAATCAAGAATTTAAATTTAAGATCAAGATTTGTTTTTCTTTACTGAAGATGAATTACTATAATAATTAACAATCTATCACTATTGGCTTGAAAACTTTAAAATTCTTCAGATTAAATAAGTTTATGTCTATAATGGACATGTGTTTTCTTGGTTCGATAAATGATATTGTTTTCATGTTAATCTAAGATTCTTAACCGAAGAATACAATATCAAATAAGTATCAAGAACAATGAAACAAAGATCAAGAATTTGATTTCTTCACTTAAGATAAATACATTCCACAATCAACAATCAATTACTTTTGCTTTGACAACTTTAACATTCTCTATCTAATATAGGTCACTTCTGCAGTTGAGATATTTGTCTTGGTTATACCAAGTATATTGTTTTGTTGTAAATCCAATGTATCTCAGCATGACAATACCAATTCACAGTTCAATAAAGAATTTATGGCTCAGATATAGAAAACAAAGATTTTTAAGAGGATAATTATTTTCTTGCTCGGAAATATGTTTATCCTTGTTATTTACTTCTCATAATTATTTTAAATGAATAAAAGAAATTTCTTGTATTAAGACCATCGTTGTTGAAGGAATGGAAATATTTTCTTAATCCAATAAAACTTTTATTATTCTTGGATAAAATTTCAGAATTCTTATGCTAACTCCGTACATATTCAGAATGAGAATTCATAAAATATTTCATTCGAAATATAATATTTTCTATAGTCAAGAGCAAAAACATCTCTGACGAATAGTTATAATCTTGATGTAAAAATATAAAGTGAGAATAATATTATTTATCTTGGAGAAAACGACGTAACTTCACTCAAGATATTATTTTTGTTTTAAGTAAATATTTACTTGAGATTAAACAATACTCCCGAGAATAATATTATTCTTGGATTGACACTTTGTCAGGACCCATTTTTTTCCGTGCACTTTTTTCGTGATTTGAACCATTTTTTACGTGAGAAAAAGTTTTCTTCCCAGGAGGCAGTACTAAATGCTTTCACACAGTTTGTAGAATCTAGATCACCAGATTTCTATCGCAAAGGCATAAGTGACGTTCTTGAACATACGAACACGCCGTTAGGTACTTTGTGACATACTTCCTATATGAGAGTGGTTGACAAACGAAAGTGCAAGACAGCTAGCACTCATTTTTATGGAGCTATCTGGTTTCAAATAAATCTATTAAAAAAGTCTATTGAAGACTCGGTATACAATGACTATATTCAATAAGTTGTACGTCAGCGCCAACTTTTTATCAAGTTATTCCGATCTTAATTCAATATCTACGAGTAATTACACAATGAAATTAAATTTCCGGTCTAATCTGATCCAATATGAAATTTTCCTTCCCCGTCGTATTCTACAAGTATACCTATGTATTATATGTTTTGAGACGCGAATAAGTGCATTTTTTTTAATAACACGTAGTTTTGGAAACATTGTTCTCATCGCGAATCATGGACATTTTTAGGTGTTATCTGATTAATATCAACTGTCACTTTGAGAGGCTTGCACACCGAAGATTACTTTCAAGGTCATTTGTAGCAGAAATATGGAATTACAGCTACAATATCCGAGAGCAACTCCCATTTTGACAGCTGTCACAGCTTTAAACTGTTTCTAGTTCATTTTAAGGTTTGTGTACCCAATACCCAAAGAGCCAAACGGCACTTTATAAAGAGACTCTGCTGTTTATCCGGCCGTCCGTTCTTTATTCACTAGTCTACGCAACTACATTACTAGCTTGTACACAGAATGAAAAAATGCAAACCTGAAATTGAGATAATTATGTGGTGTAAAATGTTGTCCCAAAGATCAATATGGAGCCAAAATAAAATATAAGTAAATCATTATTCCCCTTGAAAAAATGAAACAAAATTTTACATTTATGTGATGCGGTACCCTAAAAAAATGGGTACGACTCGCACTTGGCTGGCTTTTTAATGTGATTTATATCCCAACCCTCAAATCAAAACCAAAAAATACCATATTACCTTGCAACGGTGGAGGTTCTAATCACGAGGTCTGCCAGCCAGCTCAGGGGAACTGCTCGGTGTCAAAGAACTAAAATATGGTTGTGGAAAATGGAAGATGGAATAGGATCATTACAGTATAGTAGGAAAAACAAAAACATGAAGATAATATATTTCTTTCAACGGGTTATTTCATACTTTTTAGTGTTTGCATTCGGGTGCGATTTATAGAAATTTTACATTTATTCTTTAAAAAAAAATACTGTTCACCATCGATAAGAGCAAATATTAATAAATCATCCAGGTATGCGAATAAATTTTTCAGTTAATTGACTAAGTATAGCTTGAAAACTTTTACTTCTGGTTCTTTAAGTAAAAAATTCTAAGTTAGCCTGAACAATAACGTCGACTACATCATCACTTACCATCAGGTTAACTACTCAACCGATTTTGATGACTTGTAAATGGGAACGCCTTGGAGGTACACTTTATCATTGATAAACGACATATACAAGCTTGTGAGGTAAAAGTAATTTTACTATGTAAGATATAACTACATAAGGCGATGAATCGGTGATAATACAAATACTTATTCTATTGTGATTAAAGAGTATACAAATTAGACAGTAATAAATTATCATATAGTCAATTTAATTAAATACACATACAATAGAAAAAAAAAACATAAATAAGATTTTTTTTGTGTTATTGTGACGATACCAGCTCGAGGACTATCTGATGTTAAGCGGACTAACCTCTGCCTATAACAGATGCATTTCGTCACGGATTGCACTGGTCCCGTCATCTTGAGACATAGTTGTTAAGTCTCATAAGCCTGTAATTTTACTGGCTCTCAAGGACTGTTGCCGGAACACGCCGTGAGATATTCGGTGCTTGGCGGCAGATATTCTACTTGAAGGTGGTAGCTAGGCATGCTGGCATTCGCAAAATGCCCTTCCACCATGCGGTGAAGCTCAAGCCCGCGGCGGGATTCGAACCATGGACCTGCTGCGCGGCAGTCCATAATCAATGCCACTGAGCCATCACTGCTTCAAAAGACGACGACAGAAGAAATTGTACGACATCTGTTTAAATTCTATTACTTCTTTTAGAAGCAGTGTTCACTGTGTCCACGCCGTTCAGCTCAATCTCGGCTTGGGTCGGTGAAGCCAGCGGGCACTCAAGTTGAAAATCGAATGCCAAGTAGGTACCTAACGGTGTGTTCCAGCAGCATCACTAGCACCTGTTAACACTTTAGCCATATCAAAACCATGAGTTGTGATTGTCACGAAACGGTAACCTATCAACAACTAAAAAAATTAAAACAATAGGTGAGCACAACACAACAAAAAATAATATTTAAATTTAATTTCGAAACAGTTTGAAATAACTCACTAGTTGCATCATGAGCCGGTGTTCATCAATTCCACTCTCGGGGTTAGTAGCTCCATAGTCGTCTTTATCAACTCAAAAAGTAAACCACCTAGCTAAAATCGATGTTCCCAAGAAGCGAAAAAACTAAAAACAGAAGAGATCACTGACCTACCGTTTGGTACTTGGAAAATCGTATTTATAATTTTAGAATTGTAGCGACATAATTACGAAAGTTTCAGTGAGTGTTTTCTTATACACTTTTATCATTTAGGTGAAGTCTAGTAAGATGTCTGGTTGATGAACGTACTGTCCTCTAAGATGGCTTTAAATCAATAAACTAGACCCTTCGATAAAATATTTTATCGAAGGGTCTAGGACCCTTCAATTCGCGCATCTGCTACCTGTCTCGGTGCATAAAATAGAAAGGCTGTTGTGTGGACCTATTCAGTTGTCTTAAAAAAATCAACTTATGGACACACACACATTTATTTTATTTGAAAAAATAAAATAATTAGTTTACACGTTGACTTACAATTTCCCGCAACTCACTTTTGCTACTAATTTGGGCAGAGGTTCCACCTGAAGGGTATACCTGAGTCTGGTGACGCCTGGAGTTATTACAATAATTCTGAGCACTTAATTTTGGAAGCCACCGTATACCTATATAGAGAAAAATACTGCTGACAACGCGTAAATAGATTTGTGAGGGATTCGGGCCTATAGGTCAGCAATATATTAGGTGTAACAAGGAGTCCCACAAGTATAGCTAGAAGACACGGATCCGCAACTTTTTAATTATTTTTTTAGATAGCCGCGAATATCTAATTCAGCCTTGGGTTAGTCATACAATTCAAAACATTAACACTCTATCTCTTGCTCGCCATTCGAAAGAGAGAGCCAAAGACCAGCCCTTTCAAAGTTCTGATTTTGAATTCGACCTCAAAGACGAACACGTTCGGAATTTCGTACTAACTACAAAAATTTTGAAAAAAGATAATTATGCCTTTTATTAAATTTTTTACTTATTGTTGTATTTACACGAAAATCAGTATTTACTACAAATAAAACTGATATATAAGCTGTAAATATTTCATAATATTTCATTACGTAATATAGATATTTTGAATAATAAAAAACCTATCGCATGGGTGCTATTTCTGTACACGCCTTAATTTAAATAAAAGAGTGGGAATAAAATTTCGTGGCTAGCGTAAAGAGTTGAATAAGTTAATAGTTATTTCAATCTAATAATAACAAATATTTTTAAAATATTTTAAGAAAACATCAAATTAATATTTTAATAAAACACTTAAAAATACAAAAAATTATCTAGTGACAATTCCGCCTAATTTTCCTGCTAAGCCGACATGACGTCACAAACGCCACGCAGCCAAACCGGAAGAATTTTTCGACACGTTTCGCTTCTACACGAAGCATCCTCAGGAGATCTTGACTCTGCGAGCGCACGATCGAGAATGAATTTTTATTTTATTTATTTTAAAAATATTTGTTATTATTAAATATGGATTTCCGCAAAGTAACGCCTGAATCTTCATTATTTCAATCTATTCCTGTTTATTATTTTATCTCCTAAAGTGTTCTCGCTGCTGAAGTGAAAAGTTATGTGTGGTACACGATAGAAAAGATTTTTGCATCTCGTGCCTTTGAATCCCTCGCCACACAGAATTCAACTTCAGAATCACTCGCTGCGCTCTTGATTTCGTCATTGAATCCTTTGATTGCTCAGGAAACAGCAAAAACTATTTAGCTCTCTTGTTCCACAAATAACAGCTATTCTTGCACACGAACTCTTTTGAAGCGCTCGTAGCGAAGTTTGCTTAAACATTCTGAATCGATCAGCAAAGTTAAGCAACGTCCGCCGCGGTCATGACTTGGATGGGTGACCGCTGGTTACATTACTGCTATGCGCTTCCGTGCTTCGGAGGGCACGTTAAGCCGTCGGTTCCGGTTGTTGTCTTAGGATGGCAGTCGTTACAGCATGGTGGTAGGGCACTTTGCGAATGCCTGCCTGGCTAGCTACCACACTCATGTTGAAAATCTGTCGCCAAGCACCTAACGATGTGTTCCGGCAGCTGTCTTTGAGAGTCAGTAATTCTAGGTTAGCCTGAACAAACATCTTCGACCACATCATCACTTACCATCAGGTGAGATAGTGGTCAGAGAATAACATACCAGGCATAAAAAAAAACGACCCTTTATTGTGTGAAGCCGTTGAACTTGAAATTAAAAGTGCGAGTCTAATTGCAAGAGATAACGAATTAAATTAAAATAAATACGTACACAATTTGTGTTTGTAAAAAATCTTCGGTGCGCGAGCACGATTTTAGCCTGGTTGGTTTATATTAATAATAAAATTCATTTTAAAATACATCTAGTATATGGTTGACTATGTAAATTAAGTTGCTCGTCCAACTTCCTTTTTTGCCCTCGTCGATAATGTTCAATTTTGCATCTCGTTACGCCTTCGCTCGGCCTGCGCTACCTAGGCTTTGTGTGTGCCGTTCTGCAATCTAAGCAATAACGTCATCATTTCCTTCAATCTCCGCCGTATATCGTCTCTCAAAATTCGTTTCAACTAGTTTGATGGGTTAGGAAACTAGCTATTTTTGAGTACATTGTTGGTACCTGCTTGTTTATTATTTGAAGTAGAATATCAGCAGGGCTTCATTCAGAGAATAGACCTTAGTGGTCTGGTGGCACAGAACTCACTTCGAGACTGTTTCCAAAAAGTCAAATACTTACCTATTTATATTGGTGGAACATAAGACGGCTTTTGGTTTCAAAACAAATAAAGTAATCTATGCTGCAAATATATTAGTATCGAATTATTCGTATACCGAACCGATGTATAATTCCACTAAACTATCGCACCCTTCGACCATATAGAAGCTCAAAGACCGCACCTGATAAGTTCTCAAGTACCTAGGTACGAACACATTGAAAAAAAACCGCTCTTTATTGCTTCGTATATAGAATAATAAATAATTGTTTACGGTTTCTCTCGAATTCTTTCAACCATTGAATTTATTTAAGCATCTCTCGAATTCCTTCAACCGTGGAATTTATTGTCATCATAACACAGAGCGTAAAGAGAATTTCATAACGCAATACGGTTCTGAAACGCGTTATTGCTTTCAGATAGATATCACTCTTTTTTAAAGATGGAGCATTTCAGACTTTTATTGGTTTTGATAGTGATACCAGTGGCAAATGTAAGTTATTAAAAATCATTCAATTGGATAAAAATAAATCCTAAACAGATAATATGAGTTACATACGTTGTGGCCCGGTAAAATTTTGCCCGATTTTTTTTTGACTTTGTGACACTGTCTTTGGTCCGAAACTAGTTTTTATTTTTATCCGACCAAATTTAAAACAACTAAACTTTTGCAAACAATAACATTCATTATAACGACGTGTATGTGCACTCATATTTTATTCTTAAGAATAGTAACTATCTGGAATATATACTAATATACTATGGTTTAAAACTTGGACCTTAGGCAATACAATTTGCTAATGATTATGTAGGGGAGACAGGGGCTACAATTAACAGGGGTAACAATTAACAAGCGATTTGTCACCAAACTAATAACAATATTACTACATTCGCGCAATATTCCAATACTTTGAATAGTGCCGAACGCGCGCATACCAACCAGTTTGCGCTCATCTGCCACAAAAAGAGGTGGCAACATGGCGGTAAATTTTACAAGGTAAACGATCTTTTTTACTTTCGCAATTTTTTGAGCTGTTGTTTATTTAATGTTATAAATCAATGTTTAATTGTTTTATTCAATGCATGCTTTATCTGGCTTGTATATTTTCATGTTATTTTTAATAAATAAACAATGCTTAATTAAATAAACAGATAAATTTTGATAAATGAGGGGACGGGGCTAAAAGTAACAGACCGACTGGGGTAAAAATTAACTTGTTAATATCTGCCCCGGAGCGATGCCTTCTGGATTTCTTAGTGTTATTGTCCATTTTCGTTTATTTTCCAGAACGAGGACCTATAAATGAAGAACGGAAAGAGGCACTATGCGAAAGAGTATACGAGTTGGCTTCAAAAGAAGTGCCAGAAAAAATCGAGAGTTGAAACCAGTGGCTCGTGAATATAAAATTTGCCACGTTAGTCTTTCTAAATTTGTTGAGAATTTCAAACAAGGTCTTCCAACAGAGAACATAGAAGTTGTATACAAGAAGACAGCTCGTTTTTACACGAACAAGAAGCAGAGCTATCAAGGTATATTCTCCATTGTTCAAAAATATACTTTGGTCTTCTTCTCACTGAAGTTAGATTCACAGTGTATAAAACCTTAACGAACACCTTAGCACCTTAACGTGAAGTAAAAACCAAAAGTTGGAAAAGAACAAAATTGCTGGACCAGATTGTTTCTCATCATTCGTCGTAAACCAACATTCATGACTATTGTAAAAAATACAGGCAAGTTATGATCAGATAATTATAATTTCAGACCAAGCCGAATTTATAATGTGGATGAGACCGAAATTATACCTGTACAAAAACCCAAAAAAGTTGTGGCAGAGTGAGGTTTACGACATGTTGGCGCAGATACCTCAGCTGAAAGAGGGACGTTAGCGACATTGGCAGGAGCTGCCAGCGCCATTGGAAACTCCATTCCTTCCATGTTTGTTTTTCCCAGAGTGAGGTACAGCGACATGTTTATTAGCCCACCTAAAGCGATAGGTACCGGAAACAAAATAAATAAATAATAAAAACCGGAAACAAACCATAATAGATGACAGAAAAGGAATTATTACTCTTTTTGGACTATTTAATCAAGCATACACGACTATCTGCTGAAGATCCTATATTGCTTTTAGTAGAGAACCACCACTCTCATGTGGCTTTTGAGCTGGTGAAAATGGCAAAACGAAATCACGTTGTGCTGCTATCGTTTCCAACCCATTGCTATCTTCAACCTTTGGATGTTGGTCTGTACGGGCTGTTGGACTTTTCTGATTGTTTTTAAAGCTATAATGATACTTTGTTACTTTAAAAGCAACACTAAGTCTCATACTTACCAGGTAATTGTCTAGCATTTTTCTTACTCGAGTATTACTACTGATAATGTGTTATAATTTAAAGTATATTGGAGCAAGGCTGCCTATTTTCTCAATTTTTTGAGAAAATCCTCATTTGTGATTATGTAATGTGATTTTAGGAGTATTATTACTGATAAGGTGTTATAATTTGTATTATTTTAAGTACGTTAAAGTAATCCTGCCTTTTTTCTTGAAATTTTTGAGAAAATCCTTATTTGTGATTAAGAAATGTGATTTTAGGCATTAATACATTAATAATAAATAATTAAAAGTAATGTTCAGTAGTTTAATTTCTAGAACACTCAATTTAATTGATGCTGTTAGTACATGCCCCCTTTGTTCAAACCTGCCCCATCCCTGTTAATTTTAGCCCCAACACCGGGGCTACAATTAACACGAGACAAATTTTAAAAAAGGCATCACTGTTACTTTTCTAATTAAATTACATATTTTTTTGTATTGTATATTGAAAGCCAGATAATTTTCCTTTCCCGTGATATAAAAACCATTTTTATACAATCATTCGTTCCAGAGATACAAGATCTTATCTAAAATTTGTTAGTTTTGACCCCTCCCTCCCCTACTGAGGAATACTTTTCCATAAAATATATTATAGAAAGGAACTAACAAAAGTGAAAACTGGAAGAACCATAGAGATATAAAATTGCTTTCTCTTTTCTGTGGGAAGAACGATGAAGTGTCTGCAAATGCCTGTTTTAAATTTTAGTCATACTTTAATAATTACTATATCGGGCTCAGAAGGAGAGATATGTAGATTGAATAGTCTACTGAAATTTACTATGTAAGCAGTCACAACAAGAACTAAAAGGTAATTGATAATAATGAACCAGTTGACAGAATTTACAATCAAAATATTATACTACTATATTATGTTTGTAACCTTTCTGCTAGTAGGTATATAGTTATAATGGTTTTAAATAAAAATACCCACAGCACATCCACTTACTTTTTACAATAGAGCAAGTATCATAAGATACCTTGGTGATTTACCAATAACAGTCATCGGTTCGTAAGAGTATGATTTTACTAAACTATTGTTGTTTCAGGGCGCGGTCCCAGGAACATTCTTCTGGAAGCCCCGGCTGGGCCTCGATTTGGCCATACCTACCACAGGTACACACTAAAAGTCATATCTGTCGCTTAAAAATTGCTTGGATTAGTTATACTAAAACAATAGGTGCTTATTATTTTGCAGTCGTGTTCTTCAAAACATAGAATAAGAAAGAATAATAAAATATCTACAGTCAATCGCGGTAACTTTGATTAACAATGGTAACTATTTGACAGTCAAACCTCCAATGACTTTATTTTTTATGATGGATAAATTTATTGCAATAATAGCGAATTTATAAATTTTGTGTACCTAACAAATTACGCAAACTAAATTGATGAAAAAAAAAATGTCACACAAAGTGAATGTCAAAAACCTTTCTAAAATATTTCGCACGCAACTGGTGTATTTTTTCAGTGATAAACTTTTCAAATTACTCGCGAAATTTACTGATAGCAAGGTACAAAAATTTAATGGTTTTATTAACTGGTTTTAATGGTTTTATTAACTTGTATATGACTCCTCTTCATTTGACGTTTTATTAAAAATTACCCTGCGAAGTATAAAATGTTTAAAGCTTATTCTGATTCCGGCGACAAATCTGATGTGTGTCAAAGTTACCCGTATATGGGTTATAACTTTGAGACACAAAAAAATTTACAGTTTTTTATATAATTTATGATTCTTAAAGTCTTTAAATAATTTGAGGTATGCATTACCCCAGCAAGAAAATCACTTCTGGAATAAATTGAGTTGTACAAATAATTAGTGCCTTATACGCTGTAAATGTGCACTAAATAATAAATTTGTGCACTTTGCCGTTTTGTTGAAAAAAAGGAAAAATCAATTCTGCTGGAGTATCGTTGTTCCAGCAGGAAAATTTTAATCTAATGATCGGAAAGAAAAATTAAGTATATGGACAGATAGCTTATATTTGTGCATAAACGTGCGCAAAAAATTAAATTTGTGCGTCGTAAGGTTTTCGAGATATTTCATTTCCTGCTGGAGTAACGTTTAGCAAAATCCATTTTCTCGAAAACCAATAATTGTGCGATCTTATAATAAAAGTATATTAGTAGCTCTTAATTTGTGCTTATTTGTGACACCATTAGGTTTTCAAAAATCTGTACCATTTTTACGTAATTATGCAATTACGAAAATAAAAAATATGTCTAACGCTAAAACGAACAAACGGTTGTACTCACTAAAAACGGTATTTGGTTCTTCTTGTAATTCCATTCATAAAAAGTAAACTTATTAGACAAAATATACACGCATTTATCAATAATATCAATATATGTCGCAACCGACAGTGTCATAATTAGACATCAAAATGCAAGAAATAGAATTAACTCAACATGTTTCAGTGTTAACCAACAATTAGTGCGTTTAATGAAAAATATATACTGAAAATTTCAGCTTCCTATGTAAAGTATTAAAGAAGATTTGAACAAAAAACTAAAACGAAGCGAGATTACTGGTTATCCGATCAATTTCGAAAGATAGCAAAAAAGCGACGGTTTCATACATATTGATGATCTTCTTTAATAAGTAGTATTAATGGAAGCTCTTGTCCGTACAGTCACACATAAAATACTTAAAGAGGAACTTGTGTATATTTTCATAATAGGTATAGTTTAGATTTTTATTTTGACGAAATATTTTTTTTATTGTATATTCCTACGCTCAGGCAACTTATAAGATATCAAATGAAAATGCAGGTTTATGCTTACATTCTTTCTATTTTTTTTGTATGTTATTATAGGTAACCTACCTACTAGTAAGTAAATTCATTTTATAGTCTTACCTTTCAGAGTTTCCAGGTAATCTAAAAAAAGTTATCTCTGGATGCGTTATTGACGAAATCATTCAACAAAAACAGCACAATATATCCTATTCGTCATTTGAAGTATGTACATGAACTTATTTTTCGTTAAAGAAAATTACACACCGTCCATTCGTCACTGCGACGCAGTCGCGACTGTCTGCGTACTGAGCGCGGGCTGAGATCGACGCGCGTAGGTATAACTCCGTTTCTATGAAGTTGAAATACTGTATAGATAACATTACCGTGCTATATCAATCAGTCTGTTTCCCATGATTTTATAGCTGTGCGAACTTCAGACTACTTCTTCGTTGCAATCGTAGGAATAGGTAAGTTGAACAGATGGTTGATATTTTAATGAATGTACCTACGAAGCAATAACAACAATGTACTATTATTTATTCTGTGATATGATTAACTAATTGCATCATTTAACAATCGTAAAGCTAATAATAATTTGTCTTTGGACTAGCAACTAATGAAAAACAACTCCATTAATATACCAAAAATACATTCATTTCATAAAAATGTTTGATGTAGTAATGTAACCCGAATAAATTTGTACTACTCTTTATTGTGTAAACTATAAATAACTAGATACACCACGGTACTTACGTATAAAAAAACCTTTAATATAAACTCAATATAAAAAGCCGATAAATAATTTCCCTTAACCAGAGAGTTGAAATACTTAGAGTAGTTATATCCGAACACCACTGCTCTAAAAGCTTACTAGAATTTACCTATGTACATACCTACGCACATATGCAGTTTGTAATGACAAGGAAAGAACGTTCAAATATTATGCGTCATATCTGTTGTTAGAAAAAGATAAATAAGCAATTCGTGTTACCACCGAACCGCCACGAGACGTTCCGATCACCATTATGCTGCGATCTCTTGCACTCTCTCACACCAAACGATACACATATCTCGCTTATCCATTTCATTGAGATTCGTTCCTAAGATAAAATAAAATAACGTTATTTTCTATTTCAACAATAAAAGCAATAATTATGCGTGAAATGAAACAGTTTTCTTATCTCTCACAGTGCCTGTATTTTTGGTGCAGAGTCTAAAGACAAAAGGAAGGTGTATTGTCCACAGATTATTCCGAAAAAACACGATTAGCGGCGATGTATTCACCGGACGCACGGAAGTGCTAGACTGGTAGTGACTCAGGCAATTACCCTGAATTCTTCTAGTAAATATGGAGAGCATACAACTGATCTACAGGTAAAAAAATCTTAGCCCTTATGAGTTTTATGCCACAATGTACCCAGGCACAATATGTGTACACCTGTTAGTTCAGCAAAGTTAAGAAGATCATCAATATGTATGAAACCGTCGCTTTTTTGCTATCTTTCGAATTTGATCGGATAACCAGTAATCTCGCTTCGTTTTAGTTTTTTGTTCAAATCTTCTTTAATACTTTACATAGGAAGCTGAAATTTTCAGTATATGTTTTTCATTAAACGCACTAATTGTTGGTTAACACTGAAACATGTTGAGTTAATTCTATTTCTTGCATTTTGATGTCTAATTATGACACTGTCGGTTGCGACATATATTGATATTATTGATAAATGCGTGTATATTTTGCCTAATAAGTTTACTTTTTATGAATGGAATTACAAGAAGAACCAAATACCGTTTTTAGTGAGTACAACCGTTTGTTCGTTTTAGTTATATTTAGACATATTTTTTTTATTTTCGTAATTGCATAATTACGTAAAAATGGTACAGATTTTTGAAAACGTAATGGTGTCACAAATAAGCTCAAATTAAGAGCTACTAATATACTTTTATTGTAAGATCGCACAATTATTGGTTTTCGAGAAAATGGATTTTGCTAAACGTTACTCCAGCAGGAAATGAAATATCTCGAAAACCTTACGACGCACAAATTTAATTTTTTGCGCACATTTATGCACAAATATAAGCTATCTGTCCATATACTTAATTTTTCTTTCCGATCATTAGATTAAAATTTTCCCGCTGGAACAACGTTACTCCAGCAGAATTGGTTTTTCCTTTTTTTCAACAAAACGGCAAAGTGCACAAATTTATTATTTGGTGCACATTTACAGCGTATAAGACACTAATTATTTGTAGAACTCAATTTATTCCAGAAGTGATTTTCTTGCTGGGGTAATGCATACAATTTGAGAGTATGAACACCAATCTGTGAGCACAGATTACGTTAACACTTGTCTCACATTACACATGGTAAAAATTTGCTAAAAAGATCTAGTGGCGATCTGTCAAATTTACCCCGATTGACTGTAACCATTTTATTACCAGTATTCCCCTGAGATAGAGGAAAACAGATTCCATCGCATTATAAGAAAGATGAATTTGAGAAGCGATGATGGCCGTGCGGTGATAGCTAGGGACTGCCGTGGCGCAGGTCCGTGGTTCGATCTCTATCGCCGGATTGAGCTTCATCGCATGGTGGAAGGACATTTTGTGAATGCTCGCCTGACTAGTTACTACCCTTAAGTAGAAAATCTGTTGCTAAGCACCTTACTGTGTGTTCCGGCTGCAGTCCTTGAGAGGCAGTTAAATTACAGGCACATGAGACTTAATAACTGTAACTCGTCACTTGTGACGAAATGCATCTGTTGTGGCAGAGGTTAGTCTACTTATCATCAGGTGGGCCTCAGGCTTGTTCTGTCACAATCACATTTTTAAAAAATCTTCCTACTAGATTACAAGTAGGTAAACAAACTTGGTCTTGTATTGGGAATAACAGATCGCTACTTCATAACCAGTAATGTAAGAAGATGTTTTCGTCCCACTAGATAACCCGTTATCAATTTTGTTATACTACTTAGAATACAGGGCATGTTCTTACTAAAATGTTGGGGTCGGAACATTATGTGTACAAAATCCATAATCAAGTAGCATCATTCGAACAAGAAAAAGAAGAATTCCAGAGAGAGAACAGAAGTATACAGGAATTATAGGATACAGTAGGTACACTAAACGGCGACTGGCCATATGATAGGCATCCAGCTTCACACGACTCTCGATTGCGAGAGTGTCATTGGTCTCGGTCCATTATAGTGACTTACACTACGTTTTCCGGCTAGGCGTGGTAGCCGAGAAAACCATTTTCTCGAGTAATATGACCTAAGATTTCATTATCTATTGATTCAGCCGCAGGAACTGATTAGAAAAGATATAGAACTCACTACTACTTAAATGACGGCGTTTCATTTGCAGAGGCAACAAGTTTTGTCATCCAGCCTACAAAGGAAAATATTCGGGATGGCTTTGTGGTTCTGGTAGATGGGTATGAGGCGGGGATGACCATAGTCGCGCTGGCTGCGGGAATATCTGGTGCTGTGCCATATCCTCATCTGAACCCGTTCAAACCCTACTTCTACACAAACGCCTATCGATGGGCCTTACGGCATTTCAGTTTGTTAGTATCATCTGGTACCTAAATGTTTTGCTATAACGATATAAGTACTTTATAATACAATATTATTGGTTAAAGTATTAATTTGTACTCAAAAATCTATGTTTTGTTTTTAAATGAACATATTTATTGGCAATTTCATACTTTAACCCCTATTATTTCTAAATATGATTATAAGAATTATTGCGTGCGAAGTTACATTTACAAATTATTGGATCACAAAACTGTTGTACCGGGCGAGAACTGAACACGCGTCTTTTGATTTAGGACTGGATGCCTTTTCCACTCGGTGCCAAGTGAAATAAGCACTTAGCATGAATTCTGAGAACGCGGGCATAAGCCCGCGGGAATAATCCCACCCGGACAAAACTTTTGTTCTACTATAATGTGTAAATGTACTTTATATTCTGTTGGAACAGTTTTATTCGTAGCTGATAAGCTTGCCTTGTACAACTATCTGACCTGATGGTAAGTGATAATGTGATCAAAGATGTTGTTTAGGCTTATCTAAAATTTTTTGGCTTTTAAAGATGGCTGCCGCTTCACACAGGTGCTTAGCAATCGATTTTCTACTTTAGGGTGGTAGCTATCCAGGTGGGCCATTCTCAAAACTTCCTACCACCATGCTATAATGATTGCCATCCTAAGACAACAACCGGGACCGACGGCTTAACGTGCTCTCCGAAGCATAGAATCGCTGAAGGATAATGCCACTAGCGTTCACCCATCCAAATCGGACATTGCGATGCGGAACCATAATAGAGGCTGGTGTTTATTACTTATTAGATATGTGATAACTAACTGAAGGTACACCGCGATCGTCATATTAAGACAAATTACCTACCTAATAATAGAATATCTACTGAATGCAGGTTCATTTCCATACTGTCACACATGTTTTTCTCATACTTAAATAGACTGTAATGTTGGTACCCATGATAATAAATTTATGATGATTTCAGAATGCCCTTTTGGTTAGGAGGAAATGGTGGTAGTTACTGCGACACACACAAAGTGTGGCGAAGACGATTCTTCTACATGGATGAGTTTATCCCAAAATGGATGAGGTATGCGTTTCCGTACATCAAAAAAGAAGACTGGGAAAAAGAAGAAAAAGAGCATAGAAGATTCAAGAAATTTGCCGAGTCTGCTTTCGGCAAACACTACAGATACCCGAGTAGAGTATTTAATAATTTTAAATCCTTTGAAACTGAAGAAAGCGAGGAAGATTTAGAAAATTCAGCTTCCAGTTCACTAACAGACTAAATTATTGTATAGTGACTCGTGAACCGAATAATTTCAATTTCCAAATCAGTAGACACATTCCGCAAAAAGAAGAGTCTACCGGACTATAAAATAAATTAATATCAATTGATTTTTTAAGTTTTTTGTTTGCATACACACAAGAAATAGGTAAAAACTGAAGTCCAGAGGAATTCCTAATTTTATCGGTTTTATCACGCTTACAGTTAGGTTTGTTATTATTCTACATGATGATGGTAGGTTTTCGCGAATTTAAAATAATATTGCTCGTTATTCGAATTATCTTGAAATGTTATAGAACACAATATCATAATTTACTCATAAAACCGTAAAAACATATCACAAAAAATACGTTTACCCATACCAACTGAATCTATTTCATATAAGAAATCATAAAAAAACACCTCGAATATCGCGGTATATTAGGGTCCAATTTCACCAACCTATTTGCTACAACATTTTGTCGTACCAATACTGGCAAACGATCTTCCTCGTCTTTTACCTGATGTCAAATTTCATATTTATTAATAGCTTATAAACTAGCCTTTGACCACTATCTCACCTGATGGTAAATGATGATGTGTGGAACACATCGTTAGTTGCTTGGCGACAGCTTTTCTACTTGAGGGTGGATAAAAACAAATTATCGCAGTAGTGAAAGCTCTCATTGTGATCTGTTCTAAGTGACAGTTATAAATTTTTAAACAGCTTTATATCTGAAATCATGGATTCCAGACTAATAGTCTCTTTACAAAAAAGATATTCCAAATGACTTTATTACCTGATTTGTATTTATATATATGTAAATCAACTCAGTGGGTAGGAGCTACAACCAACATTTGAAATACCAAGCCACGGAAGCCACTGCTGCCTCTAGACCAGATAGGAGCTCAAAAACCCTTTTTACCTCTACAAAGATCCGGATTAGCGTTTAGAACGCGGGTTCTAAACGCTCTTTATATGCTAACTTAACAGAGCGCTTAATAGATGCGAAGTGTGATCAAAATTCTGGCACTTATTTATAACGAATAAGCATTGCATTCCAACGCTGCGATGCCGCCAGCAAGCTGGGCACGTAGCCAACTGGTTGTCGGCTGGATCATTTCAAATACCTGCAAATTAAACCTGAAACGTCTTTCAGGTTGTCTCAATACTTTCGATGTAGTAGCTGTAGTGTTGTTAATAATAATAGTTTATAGCGTTTTGCTAACTTATTATTCATCATCATCATTAGCCAGAAGACATCCACTGTTGAACAAATGCCTACCCCATAGAACACCTCAAAAAATGCTGTTGCCTACCCGCGACTTTTACGATGTCGTCAGTCCACCTAGTGGGGGGCCTACCAAATCTACGTCTTCCGGTGTAATGTGGTAACCACTCGAGAACCTTTCTTCCCCATCGGTTATCAGTTCGACGAGCAATGTGGCCCGACCATTGCTACTTCAACTTGCAAATTCTGAAAGCTATATCGGTGACTTTGGTTCTTTGGCGAATATCCAACACCATCACACTTATTAACCTTAACAGCCGTAATTTAAGAGACCCAGATGGAAAGATAACTATAGTATTATACTTATTGTCCCTAATACACCTTCTAGCAACTGTTTCAATGATGTTTGTAAGCGTACTAACGAGATTAACGAGGCGTATTCAGAAAACTGATAAAAGAGTCTGACCCTTGCCCGTACCCCAAGGTAAGTTTTCTCAGTGTCTTACTGATATGTTTTAAGCGGCTCCCATTATTGTAAACAGAATCTGGTACCATGTAAAGAAAAATATCGCCTTCACGAGCAGTTTGATTGACCGAAGGTTTCATTTCGTATGGAAAAAGGAAAGGAAATACTTCCTTTCCCCTCCTCAACCCTTCTTTTTTCACGGATATAACCCATCCATACAAAGGATGGGAGACGGCAAGCATGGAACCACTCAGGGCACAGCAATCACTAATCTTTTTCCTCCCTTAAAATCACCTTATCTGGGTGGATGAAATTCAAACGAGGGGACTATATCCAACGTTCCCTCGCCGAGTTAGGTAATAACTAATTACATGATTGATAATGCTATTATACTTTGATATCTCTAGCAATAAGTTCTATTGATGAAACCTTGTTTGTAGTGTAGGTAGAAGTAGGCTATCTAGGACGAGTGAGAAAGTTTGTTTCCTTTTTAACACATAAGTGCCTTTGTTTCTTTACAAATACTTATGTTCCTTTACAATTAATTCGACGAATCATACAAACCAAGGTACTGTACCTAGATGGCTAGGAAAGATTTTATTACAATGTTTAGACCTGTTTAGGTACCACCTACCAGAAGGAAATCTGTCGCCAAGCACCTGTGTGTTACGGCAGCTGTCCTTAAGAGCCAGGACCCGTACCAGACTTCGCCGGTTTCCTCCTTCGACCACCTCATCACTTATCATCAGGTGAATTTGTGGTCAAAGACTAGAATATTAGCAATATAGAAAATTTTATTCATTTCTGTACCAATAACTTTACCGAAAGGATCATGTTTCAATTAGTACAAGCAAATTGTGGTCGTAACTTAGTAACATATTGAAATAAACACAACTAAAGTTCACATATTATATTATGTTCACAAATAACTGTAAATGTAGTCAGTTAAACTTAAATCTTTGGTTTTGTGTCAACTTTCAAAATATATTTGTATTATACATATAAGATGTTATTAAAACAACTGTTGTTTCATTAAAAAATTAACATTATATAAAGATATATTCACTTGTTCCATTATATATGATTATAATATCAAAAAACATTAGTTAAAATTAGTCTCATTTCGTTAAATGCAATATTTGATACATACACAATATCCTGGGTTACGATTTGAGATTCATAACATTCTTGTCATTAATTTTACTTATTCATAATTTGTTTAATTTCACTTACTCTACGATAACATTCATATTACACAATAAAAAAAAGCTATTAAAATAACTGGGCAAGTTCAGTAAAGATACAACCAATGTATATCACCGCAGAAAGCATAAAAGTATTACTGTATGTAAAAACACAATGGCGTACAAATAAATTTAACTACAATTTATAAACGCGCGAAGCTAAGTTTGATAAAGAGAAGAATCATTTGCGTATGAGTAGTAAATATATTTAGAAAAGAAAAAGGGACATGAATTAAGCAGCGACAGAGCCCCGCAGTTTCTGAAACGTTTGTCAAAGCATTGACAAGTTTACAGTCCGAATACTGAACGTTCATTGGTCACCTATCGCGTCATACAGTAATATTGACCAATCAGCGTACAGTATTGTTTAGTCTGTCAACTAAACAAGACTTTGACAAATGTTTCAGAAACTGGGGTAGTGATTACGATGAGCATTAGATACTGAAGGGCCTAGAGCGATACGTTCCATTCCGTACTAAAACCTGGCGATGTTTTTTGTTTTAAATCTAGCATAAGCTAAGGTCAATGGAAAGTGATATGTGACAAGGTTATTAGAATATGATTTCACGGATCGACGAAAGAGATCATGATGTAGCGAGTACCATTGGTGACCTTAAGACCTTCGTGGAAATGCGTGAGGCGTCCTGGGTGCATAAGAAGCCAGCCTTGTTTCGTGTTGCGCACCGAACAGTTGTACCGAAGGAAGTGACAACCGCCTCCCTCGTAGTCAACCTCTGCAACCAAAGTATCTTGATTACTCCTTGCCTATATGATAATGATAATACTCCAGTCCAGTAAGTAAATTACATACTTACTTACTGGAAACTAGGAGATTCCAAATGTAACATCTCGCTTGTTACTGGACAGTTGTGAATAAGTCTCCGGTAGAGTTCACTTTCTGGATACTTTTTAGAGATGTTATGGCAGCATCACGTATCATATTTTACAAAATTCATTTTGCAAACAGATCTTTAGCTGGATTCCGACTTGTACTAAGCCGAATTTTATTATTTGACGTTAGTTTGTATCTTAATCATACCAAGTTTAACGCCGTTTTTATAATACAAAAAAAAATGTTTGTAAAACGTTTCTACGTAAGGGGACATTTCTTATTTTTTTATTGTGGATTTATTATTCTTTGTTGAAATCTTTGACCGCTATACAATATATAGCGGACAAAGATTTCAAATTTATAAATACTTATGATGTTAAAATTTCAACCGGCTACTTATGACGGTTTCAAAGATACAAGCCCTTAAAGTTTGGACTAGAGTTTGTTGCCGGGAATTCTCGTCTCGGGAATTTCCGGGAATTCATCTGGCCTAGGTCTCGAGAAATTCAGTTCGAGAAAAGACAATACAGAGAGACATTATGATCTTACAATTAAGCTATAGCCAATATACCTATTTATATTAGTACAGTATATATAAAAAGTAAAAATCGGCTATTTTGCCTTTTTCGGCGGATTTCCGCTTGACCCAATGCATGACGTGGTGGCGGGGCAGAAGGTGGCTGCCGCGCCACCACGTCGTTTACTTTTTAACGCTCACCACGTTCTTTAAATTTTCCTACTAACGTAACCGCAGCCTAATTCACACCACTTTGCTTTCTTATCACGCCGTTCCTCACTCTGGCTTTCAAGTACAGGTTACAGGCCTTTTCAAGCTCTTTTCAATCTTCATTTATCCGGCTTTGAATGTTTTTCTGTTGTGAAACAAATGTTACTTACGTGGCGTGTTAAGGGCGAGGTTTATGGTGTATGTTGAGGAGTCATGGTGCGGTCGCAGCGAAGGTTGCTCGTCAGGACGGTACCGGACCACGAAGTTCATTATGGACTTCGGTGGCTGAAAACAAATAATCAATAATGAAATATATCTTAAACAACGACTCCAAACGTATACATTAACAGCACTATTGTGCAATGAACTGGTTTGTGAACTGAAATAGAAACGTAAACAAAAAAATAGGAATGTCAGTCTCGTCAATACCAAATCTTCTACGTATTCTAAACGTATTGAGGGTCTTCTCAATTATGGTAAAAAGTATTTTAATGTTGTTTATGTTTCTATTGTCATTTTAAAAAATGCACACGATAACATACTACTCAATTTGTAACGTAAGCAAACTTTGGTGTCAGTGGTTCATTTAAAGTAACACTGTAATGCATTAAGTAAATTTTATTTAACATATGATGTGACTTCGTGTATTCAGAGGACATTGACATGCACATATGTAATTGTAAATGTTCGGCCATTTCACGTTATTTAGAATGCGTATGAACCCATATAGTAATATATTACCTGCTTATAATCCACTAAAGTTATAAGCGCATAAATATAATTAAGTAATCTAAGTTTATAAGTTCATATCGAAACGATTTTTCTGCCTGTTTGCTTATAAAATAAAACCTTTATCTATAGTTATAGTCCGGTTCCAAAAGAAAATGCTATTTATTGCCTTAATACGCAGAAAAAATAAATAACAACATAGAATGATTTGATATACAAATAAAAAACTTCAAACAAATGGCAAAAGGAGAGCATACTGCTCAGCATTGTGCAGCGCATAAGTTACGAGGAAGTACTAACGTGCGCTGCGCTGTTTTTCAACATATTATACCTGCTGGCACGGATATTTGCTGAGAGACATAGATATTTGATGTTTTATCGATAGCTTACGTATAGCCCGATCAATGAATGCAAGTGTCTTACAGCCGTTCATTATGATCTTACAGCTGAGTATACATGAAGTATAACTTACGTTGTGGTAGTATCCCGTGAAGACCATCTCTTGCAGCGGTCTCACATAGTCCTTCAAAATGGCGAGCCAATGGCGCTCGAGCCCAACCTGAGTCATGTGAATGTCACGCGTAGGAACCGCCTCGTAGCCGCTGTCCAGACGCTTGTCCTATACCAAACACAAAGTATTCAAAATCAGCTGAATTCATTGGTATATTTTAAATTCAAAAAAGGCGTCTTAAAGTTCCTTTATACGTAAGCAAAAAAATTAGCCAAGAATTATTTTTTGATTACACGTTTTTCATGCACTTTCGTCTTGGCCGACCAGAACTTCATGCGAGTTCAATTTTTATAAATTTGAAGTTTGTTGTAACGGGATTTGACGATTATTTGTTTATTTGTAGACTTAGTTTTAAGTGAATAAATATGTTTGCGTTATGGTTTACATATACAGTCGTTGCTTATAGGATATTTTACGTAAGTTATTCATTTACTCCATAAATGGTCCTTCGAGCCGGATTCGAGCCAGCGACCACCGCAACAGATATGCGGCTAGGCATAAAGCCAGCACAAAAACTATTCCAACATAATTGGCTTCTATATGTGTAGTATGATATGTTTTAGGGAAAAGTACACTCACAACTGGGATACGAGGAAGATCATGATCGTGTAGCTGATTGTATGCAAAGTTACTTACAAAGTTAGTTCCGTCGCTCCACTGTCCGAAAGCTTCCATTATTTCGATCCATTCAACGCAGAAACGTGGCGTCATCAAAGGGAACCAGTACACGTCGGGGCATGGCTGCAATATCAAGAAAATGTTATATTATAAACACGAAAGAAATAAAGTTGGCCAATCAAAAAACTAACTCATAAGTCCATACATAAACCAAAATGAAAATCGACTTAGGACTGAGTAAGGAAGCACCAGGGACGAACAAGCCGAAGACTGAGTATCCTAGTAGATTCCTAGTAGATTCTCGTAAGTACGTGGTGTACAAATTAGGAAATGTTCCGCATTATGGGAGGTGTCGTCAACACGTCCAGCATCAGTCGCGTACTATTGGCAGTGCTAATCTCACGCTACGCAAGGCGAGTACGCGTCACATCAAAATGGTGTCAAATAAAAAGTAAATGAAATGTATTATCATTTTATTTCATGTAGTTGCTCCACAATTCACTTTTCTTTCTATGTACGGGTGCACAACGTCTTTATCACTAGAGTTATTGACAATTAAATTAATAAAAAATTAAATTACTTAAATGTTATCGGTTGGGTTTAAGGTTTAAATAGAATGAAACTTTACGGCTTTAAAATAAATAAATAAATAGTCGAATTAAGATACGCGTCGTGTACAGAAACCAAGTCTATAGAGTAGCATACTAGTCGCGTAGCTTATGGATAGCTAAATAGGAGAAGCGCCAACTAAATAAGCATGGGATTGAGATATCATGACGAGGGATGAACGACAACTAGAAGAGTGTAAATGGGCATAACACTGGCCGTTAAGATTGATACAATACCATAGCGTGTTCTCGATCTTCCGCAAAGTTGTTGGTATAGTCTTCATGTATGTATCGTGATTCCCACTCGAGCTTGTTTTCAAAGAGCTGGTATACGTCGGGATTAGTTCGGCTGATGTCGTACGATTCCGGGTTCACCAGGTGTCCGAACTCACGCTCATTGCTAACATGCATGAATATGCCCTGAAAAAATAAATATAAGATTGAAACTCGAGTTCTTTTCCGGTAGATATAGAATTTGTCTGAAATTAGAACTGCACTGGTATTCGACAACGCGCGGCTGTTTTTTTATGTTAAGTGTCCCCGTGGATATAGAAAGTCATCCCGCCATCCATTCCCGTGGGTGGGCAGCAGCGCCTTCTGAGGAACTTTTATCTTATACTGCAACCACAAAACGTCTGCAATGCGGGAAGATTATGGCAAACCTCATCTTGATGGGGGAGGCTGTGTTCAGCAGTGGACAATCCGGCTGATACAGTACAAGGACTGAATGGTCACTGTTGAAGATATGCATAGCTCCAAAGAGATGGGTCAAAGGCTTTGTCATAGTCATGAATTACGTCAGCTTAGTCAACATAAGACACCACTGCCACTTATCTAGGTATTTCCGAGCCGGGAACATTTTGCTCAGTAATTAGCACGTTATAATAAAAAGCTGTACTTACAAGTGACCGAAGACTTGAGCAGAACGCCATGTCAGGATCCAGCTCCTTGCTAGAGTAAGTGACTGATTTTGCAGCGGGGGTCCTTAAGATGGACATGTTCAGAATATAGCAGTTCGTGATGAATGGCACATTCCAAATGCCCCTGGAAAGTAAGATATACATATTTCATGATTTCAGTGCTGATTAAGACGTGACGTGGTCCAAATATGTCCGTGGCTTAATCAAGAATAACAACTGGTTCTGAAGGAATACAGCGGAACACACTCATGGGTACTTTTTCTACTTGATTGACAGCAAGCAAAATGCTTGCTTGGCTACCAGTAAAGGCCAATTTCATCAATCTAGGGTATAGCTATACGCGAGGGATAGGGTTTAGTTATACCAGCTAGACCATTAAGGAGGCAAGGCAGTTTGGGAATTTGTTGGATTGCTCTGACTTGCCCCATTGCATATACTAAGCCTTGTTAAATTCAGAGTTGTGACCATTTGATGCATACCACATCGACTTCGGTGCAATGGAGATCAATCACAAAATATCACATAGCTCAAGATGACAAGAAGACATAGTTACAATCAATAGAAGTCTCAGAAATGCAATAAGGTATATGTCATACTTATAAAAAATCTGGCCAAGTGCGACTCGGACTTACCCACCGATAATTCCGTACAAATCTGTAGGTCATTATGTAAAAGTTATGGTATTTTTATTGCTAAATGAAATCCATAACATTTTAAATAAAAAATATTTTTATTATGTGATATTGCGCAATTATTTCTTTATCTGTGCTATAAGACGTTGCTTTGCGTCCAAACAAGACTCTGACTTCACGGAAAGTACCCAGTTGGTTTTGATTCCCTTGCGATCGAAAATTTGCGGTATTAACAGCTTTATCTTTTGATTGCGTTGGCTTAAAAGTTTGATTTTTTCACAGCTCCAAGGGACAGTAGATTTGAGTATTTGATATGAATTTCAGCTAGATACCTCAGCAAGGCTGGAGTGAAATGACACACTTGCTCTAACACCCTACTTTTGTTCAGCTTTTAACATGTTTGTAAAAGTTTCATTTTACATTGGAAATCGTCTCTGCATGTCTATACTAAAACAACCATTTCATGGGGTCGTTATATTACGAGGATTTTTCCGTTTACGAGACTTATATCACACTCCAGTTAAATTAATTGAATCGTAAAACCAATCAGTTTTGGTAGACCTGTTAATGCTTTGTAGACGCAAGCACAGACCTTACCGCTGCTGAAGGCGCGTCGCCCTTTATTTTTTGGGTGCAGTTGCAACTATTACTAACTAACTACCAAAACCTATCCAAGAGATCATATTGTGCATTTTATTGTTTTAAACAAACACTAAGACGTCGTGTAAAATCGAGGTAAATCGTACAGATGCGCATCCACAATTTACTTGGTGGGTGGTCTGTACCTAATAACAAAAACAGGTTTTGTTTCTTGCAGTGTAAACTTATCTGTAAGTATGTATATATATTTATTTTTACACATACCAATGATAGATAGATAAAGAAACAAAAACAACAATTTATAAGTAGTTTTGCCGACGAACTAATAACCTCTTATCGTATTCCATGAAAATACAATGTTTGAACAACGAATACTTCTAATATAATCTAACGATTTAGGAACATGATTTGATCACGTACAGATTTATGCAGAATCTTGGTTGATTTCACTAAATAATAAAAAAATAGTTCATTCAAAATCCAGTTTCTTTCCATAGGTGACTGTTTCTTAGAAGGCAAAAGGGTAGGGTTTTCTGGTCACTAAAACTGCTTGTACATATTTTTAACCAACTTCAAAAAAGGAGGAGGTTCTCAATTCGTCACCTCAGAACTTTTTATTGGGTGAACCGATTTTGACGTTTTATTTGAAACCTAGTGCTACGCATGTGGTCCCATTTAAATTTCACCATTGATGATATAGTCATTGCCAATGAAAGACAATCGATCTCGTAAGTAGCAAGGGACACTAAAAAGGATGAAAAATATTTTTTTACCGAAAATGGAACCGACTTCAACACTTAAAAGTGTGAAATAACACGTCCAAGTCGGTATCATGCGCACAATATTGTGATAATAGGTACTTTTGAACTACCATGGTAACGTAAGAAATATTTTTTTTATCTACAATTTCAAGCTATATACAGTTACATAGGTAGGTAGGTACATATAAGACAAAACAGTCAAACTGTACCTACGTTCTAGTTACGAGTGTTCCATTGACCCTTACGATGTGATATATAAATATCCAATTGAAAGTAACATCGTACGAAATGCCGAAGGATATGACGGGAGCTATACAGTATGTACAATAATTTATGTCTAATGTGCAGGGGACCCCGCCGTGGAGACACAGGAAAAATTAGAATAACCAACCCAGTAAGAAAACTGATTGGAAAAGTACCACGTAAAGTTGTTCTCTTAATCTACGTAGATACTTATAGTTATTACTTGAAAAATATTCAAATCAATTTTATTTATCATCTATGGTTTTGCTGCCAATGCGCAGAAGCTGAAAATTTTCCAGACGAGTTCTATTTATAAACTCATCTGGAAAATTTTCAGCTTTCCGTGATATCATTTTCTCTTTGACTTGATATAGCTTAAAAATTTAAGATAGACCTATCGATTGTATGTTAGAAACTGGATAGTTATGTGTTTAAAGTAGTTGAACACTCGAGTTATGTTATATACGTCTTTTTGACCACAGATGCTGTAACATTGCCCTGAAAGAATTACAGTGCTTGACATAATTTAGCTTTAGCTTAAGATAAATGCTTAATATATTTATTTTTTTTATAGATTTTTCATCAAGCTTTTAATGAGCATAAGGCACCAAATTTTCAAAAACTAATTGAGATTTTTCTTATTTCCTGTGCCCGCCATGACACCTCCTGGATGTACGCTGCGGATTATCCATTAATTACCGGACACGCTGTATATTCGATAGGGGAGACAAGGGCCCGCCTGAGCACGTCTGTCATTAGCCAATTGAGAGATTGGCGCGGCAGGAATCGCCGACACCACCAGTTGCATTCAGAACCCTCGCAAGAACGAACCAGAAGTTTTATAACAAAATAAATTCGATAATCTGATATATTTTGGGACAAAAGTTAAAGAAAAGGCTTTACAGATGTTTCTTCTGCGACCAAAAGTGTTTCTAGCGCTGCTTATTATGTACTGGTTTCTAACTGACTCGGCTGAAGGTCGTCGGGGGCGTACTAGGAGCAGGACCAAGTCGAAGGTACAAGAGCTAATATGACGCAGTTACACAGTTCACACAACCTTAATAAGTTTTTCCGAAGAAAAGGCAAGCCACACAATTTCACTAATAATAAGGCCTTGAAGGATATTGGATGTGTGTGTAAAAAGCTTTCATTCTGATAATGAAAAACGATATCTAGACAGGTACCTTAAATAGAATAATGAAGGTACTTTCATTTATTTTATACTATCATTCACAGGTACAAATAGGGTTGCCAATCACAGGAAAGTACCGCGATCCCGAATCTGATCAGTATTACAATAACAATGATGTGAGTATTATTTTAATCATTGTCTTAATTTCTCATTAGCTCATCACAAATCAGGAAAATTTCAATATTTTTGTTGGGGATTCACCAACCGGATATTATTTCAATGAACATTTTTTTTGTGAGCACCCTAACGAAGTCTCGATTTCCTAAGGATGGACTGTTACTTTTGTGCTAGCTGTTGTAAATCATCTTAGTAAATAATAATGTGGTGGAAATATAAGTATAGGCTAAAAGTAGAATGGGAATAGCTGCTGGGACACACTGTTAGGTGCTTGGGGACAGGTTTAGTACTTGAGGGTGGAAGTCGATATGTAAATCAGTATGTCAGATGATTAATATACACTCGAGAGCAATGAATCCGGGTCACTTAAAGAATGTTAAAAATCTCGGAAACTAAAAATGATAGGTTAATGCAATAAATTGTATTTAATAGACAATGTAATACTCCTTAAATGAAAGTAAAAAAAAAATGAGTCACCATACATTTTATTAACACAAAATTACATAAAGAAAAAAACTGCTGATCTCTCCTTAAAACAAAAATAGGAAACATGAAATTTTTGAACTTTATTACGATTTTCTTGAATTTTAATACTTCGTATTGCCTCCTCGTGCTTCCATTACTGCGTTTACGCGGTTTGGCATGCTGTACACCAAGTTCCTTATACGATTTTGGGGAATATTCTCCCATTCCTCTGTGAGAGCAATTTTGAGCTCACGAAGCGTGATTGGGGGAGGGTTTCGTTGTTTTACGCATCTGCCTAGCTCGTCCCAAGCATGCTCGATCGGGTTGATATCCGGGCTGCGCGCTGGCCACTCCATACGAGTAATGTTCATCTCTTGAAGGTAGTCATTCACAATCCTACCTGTATGAGGTCGGGCATTGTCATGCATAAATATAGCATCCTCACCTAAATTGACCATAAATGGACCAACGTGATCATTGAGGATTTCTTCCACATATCTTACGCTAGTTAAAGAGCCGTTTTCTATGATCACCAGCTCTGTGTGACTTTCAGAAGAAATTCCGGCCCACACAAGTACAGACCCACCACCGTAGGCTACTTTTTCTTCGATGCATGCTTGCTTGAATCTTTCCCCTGGTCTTCGATACACTCTGTGTCTTCCATCGTGCTTGTAGAGCATAAATTTTGATTCGTCGTAGAACATAACTTTTGACCAATCTTCAATACTCCAATTTACGTGGCTCTGGGCATATCTTAGTCTCGAAATACGATGCCCACGCTCCAGTTTAGGGCCGTTTGCAGGTCTAAGGGGTTTTAAGTTAGATTCAGCAAGCCGACGTCTTACTGTCCATGCACTTGGGTTACTTCCTCCGAGGCGTCGAAACTGATTGGTGAGTTCAGTTCCTGTGAGAAAGCGATTTCGAAGCATGGTGTTCACCAAGTATCGGTCTTCTCGTGCTGTGGTACACCTGGTTCTGCCCGTTCCTGGTCTGCGTAGGTTAGAACCAGTTTCTTCGTAACGTCGGAGAACTCTTTGTACTGTTGACAGCGACACACCGACAGTCCTGGCTGTATCGCGCTGACTCCGGCCGGTTTCCAGCATTGTAAGTATTCTGGTGCATTCTTCAGGCGTAAGCGACATAATTTCAGCTTGAATAATGAATATAGAGCACTATCAACATGGTTTATGTACCCACATAAATGACAGATTACAAACAAAAGCAAAACCAAATGCTGTAATTTCGTAGTTCCATCTTCGAAAGTGGCCCTTTTTCAAATTTGATTTTTTTATGATATAACTTTACAATAACTAAGAAGTTTTAATACCTTCATTTAAGGAGTATTACATTGTCTATTAAATACAATTTATTGCATTAACCTAGCATTTTTAGTTTCCGAGATTTTTAGGATTCTTTAAGTGACCCGGATTCATTGCTCTCGAGTGTAGTCTCTAAAACCAAATATAAGTCAGCTGAAGAGCTATTTGTTTAATTTGTATTGCCCTACAATGCGGTGTAAGGACATACTAGCCCGGTATATAGCTACGGAAAAGGCAAAACCTATTAGAGAAAATGTAGGTGCTAGTTCGGTGCTGCGAAGGTTTTTATTTGATTACGCTCATACCTAATCATAGCGTTAAGCGTGCTTAGGGATATAATATTCCAATTCATCGGAAATAACCACCCCTACAACCTCCTAGCAGGAATAGGTCGATTAACCAATAACCCTGTACTGAAGCATACAGACCTAAACTTGTATTTAGACATCTCCTTAAGACAGAATATGCAAATTAGGGCAAGAACCTTTCTACGTTTTAGTAACTACAAAGTAAAAGTTAACGTTATATCACCGACTTCTTAAAATTATTTACTTAGCACTTTTTAGTGTATGCAGACGGTTTAGCTCGTATTTAAAAATGTGATCTGTCGAAGAGATTTTTCGATTGTATTTTATCGAAAAATCTCACGACAATCGTTAATACGACTTTTGAAACGCGAATGTGCAAATGCGAGTGCTTATGATTAGAACGGCATGTTCTTAATTTGTTCACTATATGTTAAATTAGCAGTTTTAGAGTAAACGGACAAATTTATATAATAAGCAATACAGTTTTATCTACAGCATCGCTCGCGCTTAGTAATATGGTATAGATCATCAAGAATTTTTTGAAGCTAATATATATATATATGTGAGTTTTTCGCACAATTATTATGCAAATGTCATTAACATCTCTAGTCTGTTAACTACAATTATTTAAAATATTTGTTTATTATTTCAGGGAGCGAAAATCTTGCTAGCGTCACACTTCGATCTTGAATACGTGTTGGGCCATAAAATTGCGTTTTTGTGCATCGCCAAAGGTTCGCCCCGGCCTCACATCACCTGGTTCAAAGACGGAGTGGAAATATTCGCTCATCATTATCTGCACGTAAGTTTAATAACTTCACTAGTCTTCAATAGCCATTGGGGGGAAGAGAGAGGGGCGGATCATTCACTGAAATGTCACGAACACTATTTTATTTGAAATATCTCCGTTAGTAAGGGGGAACTTCCGTAGCCACGGCACGCAAATTATTTCATACGACTTGGGATAAATCCGTGTTACTACTTGCTATTAAATCCGAAGAAATCGTTAATATACATACTTATCTAGAGTTAAACATATATATACGTAGGACAACCGTATGTAGTCCCTATCTCGATGGTACCTACACCTTGATGTTATATACAGACCTTGATGTTTTAGAAGCAGTGATAGCTCAGTGGCTTTGGCTATGGACTGCCGCGCAGCAGGTCCATGGTTCGAATCCCACCGCGGGCTTGAGCTTCACCGCATGGTGGAAGGGCATTTTGTGAATGCCCGCCTGGCTAGCGACCACCCTCTAGTAGAAAATCTGTCGCCAAGCACCTAACGGAGTGTTCCGGCAGCTGTCCTTGAGAGCCAGAGTAATTCTAGGTTAAGCCTGTTAACACCTTCGACCCCATCATCACTTACCATCACGTGTGATTGTGGTCAAAGGCTTACCTATCAGCAATAAAAAATACAAGTACATGTATAGAGCCTATTGTATTTATATTGTTAAAAATGGTTAAGTTATTGTTTATACAAATTCTATTAGGATTAACTTTTGAACTCTTATTAGGCACCGCTCCACGCCATCCCGGTAAATTAAAGGAGCAATATCAAGCCGGTTACTCTGAATGAACTTTGTTGTTTAAAGTTTGTCACAGGTGGAAACTCACATCAGTATTTGGCGGGAAATTCAAAATTTTAGCAGCTTTTCACGCTTGTAGCAAGGTTTCGTAACCATAAACAAAACGGTGTTTGCGAGTAAAAATATTATTGCTCATGTTATTTCAAACAGTTATAGGACACGAATGGACGTGAATCAATAAATTGCTACTGCATCGAATCTCGTACTTAAATTCACAGATAATATTAAATTTGCATTCAGTCGAAAAACATCCAATTCATTCAACGTTATCATTCCTCAAATTTACGGAGCGTAGTCTACAAAAGTTTATTGTGCCAGATACTTCAATTGAACAGTGATTGCAGCGCACGTAATACATCTCGTATAATTATATATACACTAATACCTACAACAAGTGGCGTCGGTATCTCCAATCACCATCCGTTCAAAAGTTTCCACGACCATGTACCACGCTCTTGAACACGAAACCGACTTCATTAAGGTTTTATTAGCAATATTAATGAACCGATGGATACTAAACTCTAAGAACTGTTCATTGAGGCGTTTAAAGGTGCGAGTATGAGCTTTTCATCTTACGATGACAATGCAATAGTTACCACGCATAAACTCTTTATAGTTACGTAGCAAGACGAATCCCGGAAAGGTATATCGGAATATTTTCATCACTATAGTGAGTTAACAATTGATGCTTGTAAATAAATTCATGTTGACTTTTGTTCAGATCCACGAGTGGCCAATCGGCGACGACCGCGTCAAGTCTAAGATAGAGATAGACCCCGCCACGCAGATGGACGCCGGTGTGTACGAGTGCACGGCTGACAACATGTATTCCATCGACCGGCGTTCTTTCAAGACCGACTTCTCCATCGCGTTCGATTAGATGGCCTCAATTTCTACCAAATAGTAATAAGGGTATTTTAATGTTTTTGAGAAACTATCTCAAATGCGGATCATGTGACTTTAAAGTAATAAGTATTTTATTTTACAATTCAAAGCACTGAATTCAAGAGCAATTGCAAGAAATTATATAGAATAACATTCCGTTTTTAAGGTATTATTAATTTAAGAATGTTATAAACTGCGGAATCACAAATTAGGGTTTACTAAGTCGGCATACAGCGATATGACTTCACGACACAAGGGCGTGCATTTATTACGTTGAGACTATTACCTAATATTTCCAAGGACACGCACCAAGACTAATTGAAAATGTATCAATTAATTAATTTAGATTTAAAAATATCGCGAAGCTTCTTTTACGACTATTTTCGTAACATTTTGTATGTTGTATCTAAAGATAAATTGCTCATCTTCCTCATTGTCAAAAATTTTACAATGATACCCATTAATATTTATATCACATACATTTATAGTATTGTGAAAAAAACACATAGGTACATTGAAATTATTAAAAATGCAATGGGAATGTTATAATATTTTATTAATATACCATGTAACGCCAGTGACGTCACAACGTTGTAGCATTGTATCAAATTGTATTAACTCACCTTGCTCGACAAAAAATATTCGTAATGATAACTGAACTTCCGTGTGCAGAACATTGAGAACACAAATTTACCGAATCACGCAGTTATATCACAGCACAGTGAAAAAACAATGCAATTTAACAACAATAACATTATTGTAGTCTATAAACACGATATCTTTATTTAACACTAGCTTTCCCGCCCGCGCGTATGTCGGTTATCGCGCGAAAACATTAACCTCTTTTTGCGCAGTCGGATTAAACCTATCCTATGTTTTTTCCCGGGTCTCAAACTATCTCCATACCAAATTTCATTCAAATCGGTATAGTAGTTTTAGCGTGAAAGCGTAACAGACAGACAGACAGACAGAGTTACTTTCGCATTTATAATATTAGTACTGATTTCAGGTTCACATGTTTCAGACGGTCAAATAGCATATTACGAACACGTTCTGCTCAAATCATATTAAATGTGGTGTGCAATGGCTGCACTATTCACATACAAATAATACAAACATTGTCAACCGCGAGTCGATATTGTGAGGTAAATATTCTAATGCTAGTTTCTGAAAGTTACCTACAAATGTTTTTATGTTATGAAATAATATTAATTTGTTAAAAGATAGATATTTAACATGTCATATGTTTTATGTATCTGCAACAAATATTTACTTTAAGTTACTTTTTTATTATTACCATTAGCGAGAAGCGTTTGGTGCAATAAAATAGTAAATAATATGATATAGTTTTAATTTCCTATTGCCTGTGATAAATCGGAGGTTGCGTTAGTACCGGTTGTTTTAATGTTTAGCGCCCACTGATCCTACCAGCACTATCGATATCGCCTCAACTCGAACCGTTCAATATTCTATGTATGGAACTGTATACTTATCAACACCGTGTGTGTCGGCATCGCTGCGACTCGGGATAACCTCACTAGTCATAGTACAACTTGTTATTGAAACCATCTTACATTTTTATTTTTTGACACAAGTATGAAACTTGGCACTTTCGATCCTTGAGTCAAAATAAGCCAAGTAAAAAAATGTAAGCATGCTTTTTATGCGGCTAACGGACTGTACTATTAGTCGTGTCGTGAGAATGAGACAAGATAAAGACGACGATACAGTGCCGGGACGGCACGTCTGCATTGTCTTTTAGAATGGCACGTGCATGTACATGTAAGTGCGAGTCAAGTCGAAGGTCTTCGGGCGATCTATGAAGAGGGAAGGTGCAATTTTCCATATAAAAATTACCCCTATTTTCTTCCTGCCTCAAGAGCAATCTCAACTCAATCAAATTTAAATGAGCTGTCGATACGCCTCGGATTTTTTTCCATCAACTAATTAATATTACTAGAGAAAATTCTACCCCGAAAATGACAATATATGTTCCGTTTTACTCTGCTCTGATGATGATCAGAGCACGACCAAACAAATTTGAAATGTTTCTAATATAAAATAATGATAGGAGTCACAGTGTTTTTAATCATATTGAGAAGAAAAGGACCGGATAGATTCTTTCATAAAATGTAAATGTCAAATACTAATTGGATCGGCTCAGTTTTTGAGGCAAAAACAGCGGAATACAAAACGTTGATTTCGTGAATTTTCTTCCTATTCCTCGCATGCATCGTTCTCTTCTTCTCTTAGCTGGAACAATTTGGCTGCCATATACGACAAGTTGGACTAAGCCTGCGTATAGGCAGGCCTAGCTCACTCCGCACTTCAGGTACAAATCTACAGGTACATCGGCGTATTCGTCCGGAAGGGATTATTCTACGGTGCGTGCGCTTCAGGAGGGATCAGAGCTATGCGTGTCATATACAAAATAATGTTTTGTGTAATATTTTTTTACAGAAATAAATAATCATTTATTATGGTGAAAATCAATATCTTTAATACCGAAAACCCACGCCGGACTAAGGTCAAACGTCAAAGGTAGTTAAGGTCAAAACATGGTGCTAAGGGCTTACCTCGCCCACACAATACCACTTGGTATGGGAAGGTAGACATATTCTCACACCATACTCTGAAAGGAAGTTTAAAGTCATAAAAGCTATTTATGCAAATATATGACACACCCGCGCCGGAAGCGCCTGCGCCGCCTATCCATTCCATAAAACAGAACTAAACTTATGGATCAATCTCATCACATTTTAGAGAAATAACAACGCAGGTCATTTATATCGCAAATCAAAGGCAAAGTCACATCGTGTGTATATTTGGAATATGAGTTCGGTATCTGTAAGTTTCAAACCAGATAAATCTGCAGTGAACAGCTATGTTAGTGGAGCTATTTTTAAATAAAAAAACATATCTTTCATTTTTACCATTATTTTATTTTTAGCGACTTCCAAAAAAGGAGGATGTTCTCAATTCGACTGTATTTTTTTTCGAAAGCTGGTACTTATCTTGTATTTAAACATCTAGTTCGTTCTTCTCTTTGTAGGTATGTTGTTCTGAAAGTCTTTTAACTTTGTTCCGTGGCAACGTAACGCTGTAATCTACACAGTTAGATACGAGGATTTCTAATAGTACCTACTTATCTTTGGTAACTCTGTGGATGGGATCCATCCCCATTTAAATTTGAGTGACATTTTCGCTTTTAAAATAAAAAGAAACTTTATACGGTGGTTAAATATATTTTCTTTTAAGTGCATTACTTTTTCATTTTTTAAATTTAAGTAATTATTTCTAATCATTCATGTAAACAAGTACAAGAAACAGATGTCAGTACAATGAGGACAATAATATGCGTAGTGGAAAACAACACACGTGCCAACTAAGCGAGGAAGGACAGAAACTAGAAGTAGAAATGCACTACGATAATTTTTAATATGGCAATCGTAACGGCTGATCATTTAACGTTATCGCTCCTCACATTTATTGAGAGGAATGTATAAAAGTACATTGTGCTAGTTGCAGCAATTGAACGGTGATTGCATCGCCATGCCATACCACTTCTCGTCATTATTATACCAATATAAGTCGGGCTTGTATTCTCCAATGGCCGGTCAAAAGTTTATGTTTAAGAAATGGAACACGACACCGTGTTCGTTTATGTGTGCGTGTGCTAACTTATAATATTTCTACTGCTTGGCATTTTAGCGTAATAGGTTCGTTTGCTTTTTTTTTACTATTTCTATGCATAGAATTTGCACGGCATCATGTGGCCACCATAATAGACTGCAAAATTCAACACACTGCTACCTGAACAGTGGACAGATATTTATTTGAACATTTTAGTTGTAGGATTACTACTCTGAATAAGTAAACCCAACGAAGTAGTTAGAGGCTGATCTCTCCACCAGCTCTTCCACCGTTAAGGGGAATTTAACTTTTACTAACCGACTTTTCTCAACTCGTCTGTTTTTTAGGTTTGTTACCTCAGAACTTTTGGCTGGGCGAACCGATTTTGATAATTCTTTTTTTATTTGAAAGCTGATGCTTGTCGTATGGTCCCATTTAAATTTAATCAAAATCGTTCGAGCCGTTTTTGAGTTACACTCCAATAACTGAAAAATATTTTCCTATCTTGATGATAATTATAGTCGTTGATAGTGAATGACGATCGATCCCGTAAGTAGCAAGGGTCACTAAAAAGAGTTTAAATTTTTTTTACTGACTTCGACAAGTTGTTCGCACTTTTGAGTGTTGAAGTCGGTTCAATTTTTTGGGTAAATTTGTTTTATGGTTATATTTGTTGCAATGAATACAGATCCATGGGTGGTCATTCCGCTACCACCGTTTCAACTATGAAATAGAAATAGATCGCGTTATGTAAACATACGCCGGTGAAACGTGTCCACAGTTAGCAACAGTGTATGTATTCCATAAATAGGTGTTATTCTAAGACGGTTGTAAGTTAAAGTTATGTAAAGCAAAAATAAACTTTATTATTTTATTATTAATTATCCCACAAGGGTGATGCCAAATGGGCAAATGGGACAATTTACCCACAACTTATATGTGAAAATCTAGATTGTACAACGAGAGCATAAAATAAGAAATTTAACCAACACGCTGAGAGCTGATATTTAAGTCGAGGATTAATCGGGTTTAATGCACGAGTTACACACTAGACTTTTTACAATAATTGCGAGGATATGAAACAATGTTTGGCGCCGAGTATTCGTTACTTGGCGCACGTCTAGTTTACAAACTGATCTTGATATAATAATTATGTATTTTTTCACGCGGAACACGCTCGAAGCTCACTGCTAAGCGGTAACTTTTCCTTATAACATAGTTAATGTAGTAATATAATATAGAGATATACAGTTGTTAAGTCTCATGTGCCTCTAATTTACTGGCTCTCAAAGAAGGTGCTTGGCGACAGATTTTCTACTTGAGGGTGGTTGCTAGCCAGGCGAGCATTCGCCTTTCCACCCTATGGTGAAGTTCAAGCCGGAGGGATTGAACTATCATTATATACGGCTATCATTGGTTCAAAATGTCACTTGCTTTTTGGTTTTAAAGAAGAGTTTATAAGCTTTACAGTGATGTTATGTATCTGGCAGCAACTGAATAAACGAGGAGTAAAAAAATCTAGGTGCATACCTTGATGTACCTTTTTCAAAATGTAAGCTACTTTTGGCCGGTTGAAATGACTTTAAATTGTTCGTTGTGCATCATTGTACCAATAAATTAAATTAGGTCAAACGTTATGGTTAAGGCTAAACTATCACAGATATCGATAACGACCTTAACATATCCGATATTTAACCGATGTTTTCTTTGTAGATTGGAATCTCAGAGTATATATAGTAAGAAATAAATTGTCATAATTTAATTAATATCGATAAATTGATTAAGATGTTTTTTGGTTATAGGTATAACTCAGGTATTCATAAATTCTTATTTCTCGACATTCAAATTTTTTTTTTTTTTTTTTATGTTATTGTGACGGAACAAGCTCGAGACCCACCTGATGTTAAGCGGCTACCTCTGCCTATAACAGATGCATTTCGTCACAAGTGACGAATTGCACTGCGCCCGTCACCTTGAGACATAGTTGACGAGTCTCATGTGCCTGTAATTTCACTGGCTCTCACTGACTCGGACTGCTGCCGGAACACACCGTTAGGTGCTTGGCGACAGATTTTCAACTTGAGGGTGGTCGCTAGCCAGGCGGGCATTCGCAAAAAGCCCTTCCACCATGCGGTGAAGCTCAAGCCCGCGGCGGGATTCGAACCATGGACCTGCTGCACGGCAGTCCATAGCCAATGCCACTGAGCCATCACTGCTTCAAAATGTGAAAGTGCGGTGTTATATTTAAAAAAATATATATTCAAACAATGCAAGTTTTAGTGCCTAGAATAGTCAGCAGTTATTTGATCCAACATTGCTTCTTCGCCATAAATAATGACCAAATTAACTTGCTTTTTCACGTATCAACAGTTAGCGCATTCCGCAGACAGAGTTCATATTACACACAGACTGTTATATGCAATCGCAGTGTGTAAGTAAGGAACGGGGGGAAAATATTTATGCAAAATGAAGGAAATGAAAACCTTCTATGAGGTAGAGGGAATGAACAGTATACTTTAACGCTCACAGGTCTATTTTAGCTCAAAGTTTTTTTTTTCTATGTTAGTATTTATTGTAATATCGTACCTCTCGTGTAATAATCTGCGTTAAATTAATAAGCATTTGAAGATGTTGCAGCAAGGCTTTACTTGCGCAGACTATATGAACCGAATGCAAAATAAATCATAAGGGGTCGAGCTTCTTTAGCTATTTCTTATAGCAATCTAGATAGAGATAGTCAGCGGTATCTTATATCAGAAGTAGAATTATCGAACAGGGAAATTGTGGTATCGTCATTTTGGTGGATTTCGGGAGACAAATTGATATATTTTTAATTCACTTTTATTCCTAAGTCAATGGATGCAAAAAACCGATCAATTTCGGTTAATGTCAGATTTGAGTTAAAAGATGACGGCTAGATTTTTTTACTGTTTCGTCCAACGTAATGTATATGTTGATGTATATAACTATTGGAACACAGAACACACACATTATTGAATTATGGAAATCATTCTGGAACTTTCGATATTGAATGTTTGGGTTCTGAGGGGGTTCACTGTTTTAGGCCGCGCATTTACTCTAATCAGAAACATGCCTTAAATTAGTAGACATTGTGGTTGATCTGAAGGAGCTTGTGCGTATTTCTGTAGGTCATCTGCTTAGAGGTAAGAAAAATATATTTAAATTGAAAATAGTAACGACCCTACACGTAGTTTTGAATTCAGTGGAGTAGCTGTAAGAGTTACGTAAAGGGAACAAAAAAACATCAAAATCAATAGGTATTCTTAAAAGCATTACTAAATGTTGTCTTAGGTTGTCGCGATTATTACAAATAGTGATTAAACAACTTTAATCGGTTTAAATCGCGTATATTTAACATTATTTTTGTCCCGACATTTCAGACTTTGCAGTGATCGAGGTCACTTGGTGATATATACACCATTGAAACTGTTTAAAGTTGTTTAATTATTAGCCTTTACTGAAGACTAAAGCACCAAGTCCTATTGTATTACAAAGCAGTGCCAGAAGTCAGCGCTAGGTGTGATTCAAGAAAACTTGTCCACAAAATCCTAACACTAAGGGCCTGTTTCAGATTGTCGAGTAAGTTCCGGTTTTACTACCCAGAACATATTTAATAAATAAAACACTATCTTTGCGTTTCACAGTCATCGATTTAGCCTATCCATCGGTTAAAGCTTGAAACGCGCTGCATGTCAACTGTCATTTTAATCATTCAGTTATTTTATGTGTTGCATAGCAACCCGAAACTTTATTAGGATATTCTGAAACGAGCCCTAAAGGTTCTATCTATAATTTTTACCTACATAAAATAAAATTGCAGTAAAAAAAATATTACTAACCTTACGCTTTCATAAACTATGTCCATGTAATCAGTAGACCTGGCATAGAAACCGGCAGAGTTGATGGCTCCCCAGAAATTGGACCATGCGTGGCCAGGCCGCACGAGCATAGGAGCGATGACGTCATAACCTTAAAATAATATACACAGTAAATTCTATATAAAAACAATATGAACAAAAATTTATTTATTTACTTATAACTTGAAAAATACTTATACTTATTTAAGTTCATTAATCTTGAGGTCAGTAGCAAATAAAATCGACTTAAATTTTATTTAACGATGTTAATAGTAACGCTGGCAGAAGAGTAAAAAATCGGTCTCAAAAACGTAAACAAGAAAGTATAAACTGGTAATGTACATATTATTACCTGAAGACAGCAAGTAACGAAGCGTATCGCTGTCTACTCGAGATGTACTGTCGATAGAGAACATGTAGTCACAAACACTATTCATGCATCTCTCCCTGCAAACAGATAAAGTACAGCTAGTCACACATTGGGCAAGTTTTCCAAACGAGTTAACAAGAAATTTAGTAGTACGAAATAGTAACAATATGTAGGTACAATCACGCAAGCAACTAACTAAAAGGTATAATATCTCGCAGACAGAGTACGAGTTATTTGTATGTGTAGTTATACGAACGTGCAATACTTTGTTAGGATCACGTTTTGTTGGGCATATCCGAAAAAACATCATCATGGATCTCAATCAAGTCATTAATCTATTACACAGACACAAACATTTGTAGCTCAGTGATTCAGTTATTATTACTTATCACATAAGATACCATCGTGGAAAATGAAGAAGTAGAAATACCACGTTAGATGATCTGTTTACAATATGTCAAATTTGAATTGAGATTTCTTTCGTGCCAATTATGTTATTAGCTTTAGATAGATTGGACGGATTAAGAATTAAAATATTCATATTTGGAAGTTTTCTTTACATTTCCGTATACAGGGAAGTCCTGATTATTAACGTCCTTTTTCAGACGAAAAATTAAAACAACACAAGGCCACTGTGCGCACTCACACGATACGACAAAAAAACACAAGAGTACCTTAATTAGCCTGTGCTGAAATTGAATAATGTAAGCAAAGTGGGTCAACCTGTAAAACAGTTCGTTGATGAAAATATATTAAAAAATTATCTCTTACATAGCCATGTTCCTGGCTTCAGACTCGGTAATAAAATCGCTAGGTTTAATTCTTTTAGCTGAAGCGTAATCCTTAGAGTGTTCTTGGAAGAAAACATCCACTAGTTTCTCATGGTATTCAACATTGTTCCTTAAGAATAAATGTATCTTGGATTTCGGATAGTTCGTCGCTAAAATTTGTGCAAAAAACTCTTCCAAAAATGGCGTAGCTTGTTCTATGAATACGGCAACCATAACACTAGGTAATTTTTCTTCCTAAAACGCAAAAATATTAGTTACAACTTATTCTTTTAATTATATCATTGTAGCACATAAAACTATTTATGAATTTAAAAAAACGTACATCGAGAGTAATCCTTTTTTCTTCGCACACAGCACACCCCTCTTTGAGAGACCAGGACTTGGCAAGATAGTTCCCAAAGTGGTTGAGTGTCAACTTAGCAAGTCCGTTGCCATGTATAACCAACGGTCTTTCTTTAGTCAGCACATTCTCTAAATATGGCCAGTCTTCTGTTGTGTTCGTCTTCAATTCAACATCAGCTAAAATTTTAAAAGAAGCAATTGCTAGTCCAATTCTTTTATTATACATTAACAGCTACTCATAATATTGCCTTCGAAATCAGTAAGGCAAATCATAGTTATGTCATAAGAGAGCTCGCACTTCTATTATACTTGTATGAAATATTCTTATACCTTAGTAGGTGAAAAATGTATCTCTTCGTTCACAGTTTTTTATATATATAATTATAAAAATATAAAATAAAATATAAAAATACATATATATAAAATTATAAATATAAATCACTATTGACAAACAATTGATATATAATATGATATATGATATATAATGACTAAAACACACATCAATCTTCATGCAGTCCATCTAGAACTTCTAAGTGCTCACTCTGGCCTTGATGTAATTCAATAATCTTGGCAAAATATTATTTTAATTGTAATATGCTTGATTATTTTTGTGACACATTGACACACAGTATTAGATTTATAAACAGTGCCTGCGATTTTGTAATATAACTTAATTTATAAAATATTTGTACACTTATTCATTAAGTTCTACTTACAAAGAGCACCATGCAAGTTTTGGAAGATAGCTGAGTTGTAATCCAGAGCAATTTTATGTTTCTCCCTTGCCTCAGAGTCGAGGTAGACTTTGGTGTAATACAACTGGTCATCTTCTTTGTCATTGATCTTCTTGAAGTTAACTATCTCTATTAGCTCTGGTAAGTAACCTGTAAAAAAAAACATGCTAAGTAAGATGGCAACAGAACTAATCCACATATACAATAAAATGAGGGGAATAAATCAATAAATCAATCAATGAAATTGTTTCATATCTCTATCAGTCTGATAAAATCTTTTTTTCTAGTTGATAGCATAGATATATATTGTATAAATATTCTCTGTGGTTTGCCAGGTTAGAATGTCACCACTCCCCCATCTTTTCCCGTGGGTGTCGTAAAAGGCGACTAAAGTGGGCAGCATTTCTGAGGAACTGATATCTTACACTGCGATCCCCTGATCACCTAGGAAGCTTAGGGATTATGGCAAACTCACCAATAATGGGGGAAGCTATATTCAGCAGTGGACAATCCAGCTGTTAATTGATAGAAGCAAAGTTGAGATCAAATAATTTACAATAGGTACTGTTAGACAACAATATTTCTTTCTACCATAGTATGTATCTCTTTATTTTATGGTTATAAAATTTTGAGAACTTTCAGATTGCAAATACATTTCTCAAACAGACATTAATATCATGAGAGTATTTACTGTTTGGATTATACTTTTCTCACAGCATTCTCTGATTCATTTTCAACTTTACAACATTATACATACAATAACATTGTTTAAAAGTGATGGTTTACATTTTGATTGAGTCAGTTTAGTTTGTTATTATTTAACATCCTTACAAATGTTTTGTGATATTGATTGATATATTTATTTAGTTATGTTGAAACGATTATTAGTAAAATAAAAAAGGACTTACCAATAAATCCACCCGAATTGAGATATGGATTAGGTCCATCAGTTTTGGGGTACTGTGTAGCTAGCTTTGTATCTGGCCAGCAGAACTGCTCAGCAGCAAACACAACTCTTGTATCTGGGAATGATTTGAACTTTTTGACGATTTCTTCTAAGCTTGAAGTAAACAGCACATCATAGCTGAAAAATTAAACATTTATATACTACATGTAATAAGCTTACCTTAACACATAAAAACAAGATTGTTCACGGACTAAAACAATCACGATAAAAAATTTTTTTAAGGCTTTTATTTCAGAAATGTACCTAATCTGTCTCGAGAAGATAAATTAAAGCTTATCCCTTGGCCTGTATTCTATGTTCCTCTCATAAACTACCCATACCAGTACTCTCTTACAATCTCACTAAATACTTTAAGAAACAAACAGAGTGAATTATAAACTTTTTTTTTATTTAATGCAAAAAGTTATTAAACAGTTTTAGGAACAGACATTATAATAGAAGGCATATGCCTTCTTAAATTATGCATACTGCCATATGGCAGTATGTATAATTTGATGTTTTAATTTATTTATGTGATTAAATTCATGGGACTTGATATAAAAAACAAATGCTTTGCTACCCATTTGGTTTGCTTTCTGTTACACAAAGCCTAAAAAGTGTCTTACTGCAACTCCCTACGATAATTAGTATCATACCTGTCAGTAAACAATACAATTTTTTCTTTATCTCCTGATTTAACTAGTTCATTTAATTTGTCCTTTAGAAGATTTATTTTCTGCCCTCCTCCTGCATGATTCATATCACCACCGTTCCATTTTTGGCCCTGTCCTAACACTTGCACATCTATGCCATAGACCTTAGCTGATCGGAGGAACCTCTGGAAGCCATGATTGTTTTCAGTTGCTACGGTCAGGACAACCACATCCTCTGAAACAAAGAGAAAGGAAAGATTTTAGTTACCAACTAAAAACATAAAAGAATAATCTTTACTCTAAATTTGTCCCAGATATTTTGTCTTTCAGCTAAGCTAAGTGTTATAGGTCAGAGAATAATAAGTGATAAGACAGACTCATTTTACTGACACCAATCTATAGAAAATAAATTTACTTTTGTAATTTTTAGAAGACAGAAAACCCGGGAATAAATTATCCAAAATTATAAGCTTATATATGGAAGTAAATATTGCAAAATATTATGACATTAATTAATTTTGAAACTAAACCAGATAATTTACTATTGATAAATAGAAGGTAATATAAAGGAAGAGGTAGTAACAAATGGACAGAGAATGGAGTTTATTCAAGTAAGTTTGTATTACTGATATTTCTAAATTGCTATAGATTGACCAGAATCTCAATACACAAATAAATAAAAAGAATTATGATTTATACAAGACATAAAACCTTCTATTTTTTTCAATTTTGGGAATAGACTGTTTTGTAGAACTAAATACAATTGATACTTTTACTGTCTTTGTATTTTCTAATATATATTATAATAAATAGGAGTTCCCATTACCAACAATTACGACAAATCATAGGCGACAACAGAACAATTGTGGGTTTTTCACATCTGACAAAAAATTGTTTAGAAGAAACAATAGTTCATTTAGAGTTAATCAGATATCAAATGTAGTAATTTTAAACACTACACAAAAAGAAAGAAGCTAAAAGAAGCAAATTGATTTTAGTTATGTTAAATGCCTATCGAAAATAATTATTTTCTTGGAGTGGAATGACATATTTAACAACAATAAAAGTACCTATTTGGAAAGTCTGAAGAAACATGGCAAACTTGGATATCTTAATAATTACTGGATGTAAATACTGTATCAGCCAGATTGTCCACTGCTGAACAGAGTCTCCCATTAAGGGGGGATTTGCCACCACACTTGGTAGGTGTCTTGGGGATTGCAGTTTTAAGATATTAGTCCTCAGAAAGCGCTGCTGCCGACTTTCTGGTATTTTAACTTTAGTCACCTCTTACGACACCCACAGGTTGCAATGGGGGGTGACATTCTAGCCCAGCACCCCACAGGCACTGGATGTAAGTACTGTATCAGCCAGATCGTCCACTTCTGAACACAGCCTCCCTTATTAAGGGGGTATTTGCCATAATCCCCCTCTTGACAGGCGTCTTGGGGATCGCAGTGAAAGTTTGCAGTTCTTTAGAAAGCGCTGCTGCCCACCTTCCAGTATTTTTCCCTTAGTCGCCTCTTACGACACCCATGGGATGATATGGGGAGGTGCAATTCTAACCTGGCACCCCATGGGGGATGTAAGTAAAGTATGTAAGTACTTGATGTAAATACTGCATATTATGGCAATCCGCCATACTAAAAGCTATGAAGCGCTCGTAGCCAAGTTTGCTTAGACATTCTGAATCGATCAGCAAAGTTAAGCAACGTCCGCCGCGGTCATGACTTGGATGGGTGACTGCTGGTTGGGCATTACTACTGAGCGCTTCCGTGGTTCGGAGAGCACGTTAAGCCGTCGGTCCCGGTTGTTGTCTTAGGATAGCAGTCATTACAGCATGGTGGAATGTCCGCCTGGCTAGCTACCACCCTCAAGTTGAAAATCTGTCGCCAAGCACCTAACGGTGTGTTCCGGCAGCTGTCCTTGAGAGCCAGTAACTCTAGGTTAGCCTGAACAACATCCTCGACCACATCATCACTTACCATCAGGTGAGATAGTGGTCAAAGGCTAACCTATCAGGCATAAAAAAAAAAACATACTTCACTGAAAATTTCAACAGGCTACCTATTACCATTCCAAAGATACAGCCCTATAAAGTTCAGACAGATGGACTGCCGAGGCTGAATAATGGGGTCTCGTTTTTTTTAGTTAGCATTCCATGGATTTACCATTCCAGTGCTGGGTCCATCGCATTGCAGATGAAGAGGCCCATATCACAAGAGAACTTGCAACCCAGGAAGTAGGGTAAAGAGGCCCCTATACAATGCATGCTTCCCTCTACTACTATTGCCTGCTCTCCTACCTAGCCAAATTTGGTAAGGTCCTATATACATTCTGGGATAGAAGTTACATTTGTTCTTGACAGGCCAAGGTCTTTTAGTGTTTTATAAAGAGATTTCACGGGTATACCCCTTGCTCTGATTCTACAGCATACTAATTAACTAAATAACCCTTTTTTGATTAATACATTTGTTAGATCTTAATATTTTTTTCTTTTTCATGTGTGGTCTTTCTGTACGGTTGTTTCCTACAGCACAGTAATTAAATTCTATAGTACATTATGTTTTAGTTTTTTTGAGTACAGAAACATATGTGGTCTCAATGATTAAACACCAATATCCTTTAGAATTTTATAATGTTTACCATACTTGTTCATCAAAGGAGTCCAATAGGAAGTTGCACTTTAGATGGAGTAAGGCTTCTATTTAGATTTTTTTGGCCTAGCTACCAAGAGACTCGCTGTTTCTTGTATGGTTTTGAGGACTATATCAAGGCAACATGATACAATAGGATGGTACAAATGATACTATTGGGATACAAAATACTAATGCATCCTACTAATAAGTGCCTAGCTACCTATCAACTCCTAACAAACACTGCAAGACTTTTCAGTGACTTTCCTACATCTTACTAAATTACTTTGAGCTGGGAGTGTCATCAGGAAGGCATTATATAGAATGTATGAATTGTCATTCAGAAGATTCTTCAATATTCTGCTTCTAGGCATATTTTTCTTGTCTCAATAACTGTCATAGCATTACATAAATGTTGTTTTAAATATGAACAGAATAAGAACTACATAACTTTAGACAATTCTTATAGAATCAACACTAATATATACTTATTAGTGCAAACTAGCGCATATTCACTGATTCAAGTAATATTCACTGATAAAAAATTTATGAGTATCCTCTCCTCTTAGTATTTACTAAAATAAGAATCCTGGTCCTATACATCTTACAGATACACACAAAATAGCTGATGTATAAATTAAAATAGTATTATAAGAAAAATTACAAAAGAGCCTGTCATGCATTATACCATACTAATGTCCTATCTTAGAATCATCTACAAATATCATCCACAGCAAATTGCTGTACATGAAATTTCATAAGAATCAGTTGCGAAATGTGAAGAAGGTATGAAGAACTGTACTGAACAATGTAAGGAAGAACAAATGAAATCCAGACCAACATGTGAAAGATTTTATGCCCTAGCTGAAAATTAAATGCTTCACTATCGCTGGGTCTAATAAAACTTATAACCATGTAAAACAAAAAACACTACAAATAAAACTCTAATACACCATAGAAACAAATTTTTATGGTCAGAGTTAATAATATATTTAAAAATCCTGTTTCTGGTCAATTATATTACATCATGAATGGAATAAATTATCTTTTCCATAACAATGATGTGATTTAAATAAGCTCTAATTTTCTCTATTCATGCTTCAAATCATCAAGCTGCATGCCAACACAACAAATAAATAAAAATTGAGTTTGTTGAAGGATAAATTAGTCATAATGGAATTTGAAGTTGAATATGCAATAGGAGCTTTACTTCAAAATTTAGGGTATGTTTATTATAGGGTAAGTACTCTACAAAAATATTGATGGCATCAAACGCAAAGCAGTTTAACAAAAGTATTGTCTATAAAAGCAAATGTTTCACCCTTACATGCATCCAACAGGTTATGATGTCACCTACATAGTAATTAACAGACATCGCTGCATCAATCCATAGGAAACATCCATAATATTCTGTAAAACTATTTAAAATGCCAGCATTGTAGTAATAAGTGCTTTAACACTCACCAGAAGCTTCAATCTTATATGAAAAGAGTAATATCACGCCAAATAGCGCCAACATCTTTCCAGATTGATCCATGATCAGATTTCGAGTTCAATGTACTTCCGTCCCTAGCACATTAAACAGAAGTCGTTAAGCAGGCCGCGACTAAAGAAGCACTGGTGGTTGACTGGTGTGTAGTGCAACGTTCGCTCCAGATAGCGCGTGCCCGCTTCCGAAGCAATGCCGATAAGCTTTCAGCACTCGTGTACGTGACGTGGCGATAAGCCGGCCGGCGTCCCCTCGCAACCCGGGCCCCTATACCCCTTCAGTAAATGAGATCACTCCCGAACGAGCGTATGATTCTGTTTTAGTGAAACAATAGCAACCCAAGGTTGACAGCGACTATTTATTGCTTCTGACCATGTTACCTCTATAACTTCTCACACTGAGAAATAAGTTATTCTAAAACAAATCCATGACTTTCCCGATTTACATAAATAGAATTAAACCTTGAAATAAACTTGAATGGGAACTTAGCCACAAAATAAGATGAACCAAATATAGTTTGTTTTGTTTTTTAACTTGACACTCTAGACATTAATGTCATGAAATTGACTTGACAGTTGACAGTGACTTTAGAAAAACTTGTAACGAACTGTCTGATACTGTTTATTTTTTCTAATTTTAAGAAATAATTGGACTCGTGCATATTGAATGCCATTCGCCAAAACACAAGAGCCCCGGTTTTGGCCATCGACTTTGGAAGTTGAAAAAATAATTATGTTTGAACTGCGGCAATTTTTTTTCTATAGTCAGTTTTGAAAAGCTATAACTTTGGTACCACAGAAAATTAGAAGTTTTTCGGTTGTAGTTATTATATATACTACCGAAAATATTGCAACTTATGTGAATTTCTGAGGAGAGATGAACATCAAACAAAAGCTTTGGATTTGATTCGGGCCTGCGAAATATACATAAAGTAATCTAGGTTTGAGGTATTTTTTATGTGCTGGATGGACATTATAACCAAAATAACGCAGCAATTTGAACTATTGCACAGGATTTTACCATACTTGCGCCCACCACTAGTTTCAGAGTAACACTGATTTTTGCCACTGAGATGTTTCTTGGCTTGAAATGCCTAGCAATTGCATATTATCTACGAAGTAACTGGTTTGTTTCTAAATGCTGGTTAATTACTTAAAATGGCACTAACGAATAAAAAACAAGTATTTTTTATCTAAGGCTGGTAGTTTAGCTTTTGACTACTATCTAGCCTGATGGCAAGTAATGATGTGATCGAAGAAGTTGTTCAGGCTAACCTAGAATTACTGACACTCAAGGACAGCTGCCAGAACACACAGCTGCTTGGCAACAGATTTTTCACTTGAGGGTGGTAGCTAGCCAGGCGGGCATTCGCAAAACACCCTACCACCATGCTATAAAAACTACCATCTTAAGACAACAACCGGGACTGAAAAAGCGCTTGAAAAAAGATAAGATTCGCCTTCAAAGAATATGTATACATATATTCCTTACATCTATTTAGGTATGTACGTAATATAGTAATGTTTGCTTGTAGTATTGGATGATTTTGCGTGTATTAATTACCTATATAATTATTCTTTACAAAAGATCAGGTGTATGACGGAGAGACATTGTTGCAGATGCGAGTGAGTGGAACAGAACTACGCAATAGTGACCCTAGTGTGTCAAAAAATTCATAAACGACACACTAACATTTAAAAATGATAAATAAATAAATAACTTTTATGAGGGTAGTTTAGCTTTTTAATTAATTAAAAAAGGAGGTTCTCAACTTTACTGTTTTCTTGGGGCACTTCGTAACTCTTTACAGGGTGTAGCGTGTAACGATTTTTATGTTTTTTTATTCTATTTGAAAGCTGGTGCTTGTTATATAGCCCCATTTAAATTTGAGTTTAATTATTGGAATTATTCTAAAAGGCGTATTTTATGGTTGAAGTCGGTTTCTTATTGCTAAAATTTTCAATAATTCTTGCATATCGTGACTAGCTTTCGAGATCTTAGTGCTTATTGCGCCAATGTAAATTCGAGAGAAGTCGGGTGAGCTTGGTTTTTGTATGACAATTTACACTTACCTAATTCGAGTATAACTCGCGTTTCCTCGTTGGCGCGAGTGGGCCTTAAGTCAGTCATTATAATGTGATACGTTAAGCATGTTCACAAGTTAGGTACATAGTGTGTCTTACATCATTACCTACTTGGTTCACAGAATTGATCAATGCAAAAATATTTATCATTTATAAACATTTTCTATTGGGGTTTTCCTTTTCTTTTGTCGAATTGAACCCACGATTAGGTACGAATTTACTCAACGAGGTAAGAATTAACTGATATAATTTTTTTCTGAAGTGGTAAAATATAGGTAAAGTATAAAGTTAAATTTTTGTTAATTACCCTTGCGAAGCCGGGGCCGGCATCTAGTCTATAATATAATAACTTCGTTATATGTATATCTAGATTCATTAGATAAATTCGATGTTTTTAATCAGCATGGGATCTACGACAATTATATTTATTTCCTATTTTTGAGTGTAAATCACAATACTGAACAAGTTATATATTCTTTCAAGCTCATCTTGCTTAAAAATATTACTCGGGATAATGTTAGGATTATAACGATACCCCATACATTACATCTATTCAATTTATTAAAAAGTTATCATGGATTGGAGATACTCGTACATACATGAGCTCTAAAATATTAGGTAGGAGTACCACTTTTGGGCAGTCCTATAAAAATATGAACCATCATTCGAGCGGCATTCGAACCCACGATCGATTGGGACGGGATATGTCCGTACAATTAAATTACATTGACAATGAGTCAAAAACAGGATTAATCCCTTCGATCCTAAAACAATAAACCGTCACAAGTCAACCAAATTTATAGCTGTAATTTGTATCTACTGCCACTATAGTTTGTAAAGTGCTGTGTATTAAATACTAACCTATTGACCATTGTTATCTGTTAATGAAGAAAACAGAGCTAAATCAGGAAACGAAGCAATATTAAAATCTCAATTTATTTAGTAACAAGAAAAACAAATTTATTATCTTAGTTAACTAGTTCTTATAGTTATCTACCTATTAGTTTACCGACTTTATGTAAGGGATCTGCACATACACCAGCACCCCAAACTTTGGTTTTTGGGTTGATCCTGCATAGCCAAGCAGGTCAGCAGAGGTTACAGGCTGAGACTTTGCAGGGTTATGTAAACTACTCGAAGCCTATGTACATTATTTTCAGAGTTAATTCGAATACCATGGTTCGTAGGTATATGTATGAAGAGCCTCGGCTTTAAACAGAAGGAGCACGCGCGATACTATTAGTAAATAATATAGGTATAGTGTTTAATATACACTACCTATGCAAATATATAAATAAATATTGCTAATTAGCAGAATAAAAATAATCTTCTATAATTGCTTTACTATTAAAATGTGCTATACTACGCACTACAATGATGTCTAGTCTAAACTATACATCATACATCATATTGCACCTTATGTCCAAAATGCGGAAACCTTTCTGCTTGGAAAAGACACTAAGCTCGAGAAGGTAGACGCTAACTAGGTATATTATTTCTAGATGGGTGAATCCTCGATACCTATCATTGCTCGGCATACGAAAAAATAACCATAAACATTATTCGCAAAGCCACAAAAAAGAATTCGCTTATTAGCAACAAAATATTATCTTACCTTTCTTAAATATATGATTTTCTTTGCAGTTGTCATCTTCGGAATTCTTGTTGCAGAACTCCTGGGAAAGCGTGCCAGGGTTTAGCGCGATGAATATAGCTATTACCCAAACACAACATTTTAATGGAAAACAACGATGTCTCAACATCTTTCCTCTAAAGCCTCCAACGACAGACTGGAACTACAGCATCGACGAACGTCATCAAATTGATTTACAGAAAAGTGAGAGCAATCGGTCGCTAGGTACTTATAGCACTTTTTGCTACTTTCAGAAAAGCTAATGCACCGTGAAATGAAAGTGTCAGGCCCAGTTGAAAAGGAAAACTAAGCTCGTCTACCGTTACACAAGCCACGATACAAACCTACTTACTAACCAAAGAAAAATTTCGTATTTGTAATAAAAACATATGCTTTGGGATCATTTCACATTCCCCGTATATGGTGTCGAACTAAAATTGTACCCCACGTATATCTTCCTGTAGAAATCGACGAATAGATTAATACCAGGAGGTAGGCAGTAGTGCCTTCTCAAGAACTGCTATCTTATACTGCGATCCCCGAGACGCCTGCCAAGCGTGTTGAGTATGGCAAATCCAATGGGCCATTGTTCAACGGTGGACGTTCCGAATGATGTACTGATGATGATAATGGAATCATAAATGGACCTTCGCCGCATGGTAAAAGGGCATTTTGCAAATACTCGCCTGGCTAGCTACCACTCTCAAGTAGAATATCTGTCGCCAACACCTAACAGTGTGTTCCGGTAGCAGTCATTGAGAGCCAGTAAAATTACGGACACATGAGACTTTTAACAACTGTATGTCTCAGTGTGTCAGGTGCAGTGCAATTCGTCACTTTTGACAAAATGCATCTGTTATAGGCAGAGGTTAGTCCACTTAACATAATGTTGGCCTCGGGCTTGTTCCGTCACAATAACGTTAAAAAAAAAGATAAGCAGTGTCTTTTTCAACGAATAAGCATTGCAATTCAACGGGGCAATGCTGCCAGCATGCTGGGCACGCTGCCAACTGGGAGTGGGCTGGAGCATTTGGACTGCCTATGAGTCTGCTATGACTTATAGGTGTCTAAATGCTTTTATTGTAGTAGCTGTAGTGTTGTATATAGTTCATAGTATTTTGTTTAATAAAGGCATACCGCCGGAAAAAAAAAAGCAGTGCTTAAAACTTCTTTATGTAATCTTTTAGAGGAAAAAAAGTTTTTACTTTATATCGTCACAACTGTAGTGAGTTTAATAAACGATGTTTTTTATGTGATTTGACGGATAAGCCCGAGGCCCACCTGATGTTAAGTGATAAACCTCTGCCTATAACAGACGCATTTCGTCATGTGACGAATTGCACTGCGCCCGTCACTCTGAGAGATACAGTTGTTAAGTCCCATGCCTGTCTGTAATTTTTCTGGCTCTCAAAAAGATGTAAAATTTAGGTAATTTATTATTAGTAAATGTGTACCCTACAAAATAACCTGGGTCCTCATCATCATTACATCTTCCTATCCTTCTTCCAACTCTGAGGTGGGGTAGCCGGCCCACTCAGCTGAGTGATAACAAACTTCCTTGATAATGACATAGGCTATCTTTCGGTAATCTCTGGGCTTCCCTCTATGCAGCCTTATCATATATATATAATCCCTAATATATACCTGACTCTACCGCCAACCGTAATGTTTGTATTACTACTATATTCCGGTTTAAACGTAATGGGTTCTGGTGAAATTACAGGCACCAAGAGCCTTAACATCTCAGGGTGATAGGCGCACTGCAATGCGCCACTCACACGTCTTTTATAAACAGAGGTTACCACAGATCACTAAATGGGCCTCGTGCCTAGAAAATAAAACTTTTCTAAGTTAGGAATCGGAAACTTTGGTACATAATGTATCATATCGTCCATACTGAAACGACAACTTATAACGTAGCTTTAAGCGTGTGATCAAAACCATTAATTAATACAGAGGACAAACTCACTTCTTGTTATAAAGTACTAACATAATTCTAAGTTGTAGGTAACTAACAAAAATGGATCACGTTGTCTATAATAAAAACATTTATTAAGTATTATTATTATTATTAATAATAATATATTTTCTCTTACGGGCTCTTCACTAGCAGTTAGTCAGATTATTTTGCTGTATGTATCACTTCAGAGTTTGCACCACTCGTACCTACAGTCAATGAATGTCATGCAACATAATTTGACTCTTGTACCTAGAAGTATGTATGTTGGCAGCGGCACAGAATAACAGGGCCGCGGAAGAGAGCGTGAGTGACCCCGCGTCCCTTGCCAATAGTCGATGACGGCGGAACACCATGGGGTTCTCGGTCGGTAGTGGGGTTCCTTTTGCATATGCATACACACCCGCAGGGGTGCGGGTGGTTATGCCGGGCTCAGGGTCAAAAGGAACCTACTGGAAACCCCATGGTGTTCCGCCGTCAATACGTTAATCTCACGTTATAAAAAGGCGGTATATATCTTCCTGTTGCCGTCTCGATGATAGAGCATAAATAATTCATCGACCAAGTGCAAGTCGGCCTTTACTCTATATTAGAGTTCCGCATTACAATAATACGTTAAAGTAAAAACGTTTCAATCGAAGTAGGAAAAATATTAATACTTCTTTGTTGGTGAAATAGAGTAATTTGATAATCATACCTATACCTAATTATAACATTATGGCAGTAGAACTCTTTGTGCGATTTCGTGCGGGAAAGTACTGCCACCAAATCGATTTCTAGCGCCAAGCAGTGGCATATTACTGTATCCCGGCGTTGAGGGGTATGGGCGTCGGTGAAATTACAGGCACATGAGATTTAACAACATTAGTGCTCAGGGTGATGGGCGCAGTGCAGTTTGCCTCATGTGACAAACTGCATCTGATTTGTTATAGGCAGAGATTACAGCTTAAAGCAGGTGGACCTGGTGCTTTTTTTAAATTGCTTTTGGGTAAGCCTTTGACTACAATCTCACCTGATGGTAAGTGATGATGTCGTCGAAGGTGTTTAACAGGCTTAAACCTAGAATCACTGTCTCTCAAGGATAGCTGCCAGGACACATCGTTAGGTTCTTGGCGACAGATTTTCTACGTTTTCTACTTGTGGGCGAATGCCCTTCTCCCATGCGGTGAAGCTCAAGCCCGCGGCGGGATTCGAACCATGGACCTGCTGCGCGGCAGTCCATAGCCTATGCCACTGAACCATCACTGCTTGTTAAATCACGAGACCATAAAAAACTACCTTGATGTCAGATACCAACGAGAATATTCCCAAGAGGGTTGATAGCTAGCCATAAAAGCAAAGCCAAAACTTTTAACAATCATATCCTTCTGTTGCTCTTTGTGTTGTTAGATTTATTCGTAGGTTGTTAGCGAAAACATATATTTTCAATAATATTCTTGTTTTGTTTATTTGTGTTGTTAGAAAAGTCATGTTGTACCGACCCTACACGAGGCAGATGAGGGTAGGAAGATGTGAGATAAACAGTGCTGTGAGTAATATGACCAACGTAGGCTTATTCAGTATTGCATGGAACCTTAAAATGTCACAAGTTAAAATGTAACTATATACATACATAGTTTCTACCTAGGTATATAGCACATTATTTCTTAGGGAGTTCTTCACACTATTGCCCATCAGTCATTAGTAGTATATAAGATTTTATAATCGGCGATATGCCTGTATTAACAAAATACTACGGACTATATACAGCACTACAGCTACTACAATAATCTCATTTCGACAACCTACAATCATTGCAGACTCACAGGCAGTCCAAATGCTCCAGCTCATCGTATATTTTCCAAAACATTGAGCGCTTGTTCGATGCGGATATGCTAGCACCTATTTCGCTCAACAAATGTATATAAGTCGGTAAGTATATAAAATTCAAAACATAATTATTGAAATGTATTTTTGCACGACCTTACAGCCCACAACTACTGATTACATAAAGTGCATTGGACACTTCAAACAGTTTTGTATTAGGTAACAAAAGATTTTCGTCTGCAGCATTCATTAAAAATTGGTTAAGTGAAAGCTACCGCATCTGGCACGCTGGTCATGCTTCAGTTGATTTGGCTTTTAAACTTTGTTCGTAACAGATTGAATTGGTTGCATAGATTAAACAATACTAACAACGTGTCGAGCCTCATCGTTGACTGTTCGTTGCTGCATAATCAAAACTATGCCACAGCTTGCAATAGCATACGTTAATCGTGTCAAGCTGTTTAATTAAAAGGCTCTCTGGAACGCAGCTCACCAGCAGCACATGTAAAGCTTCAGTTAGGTACACAACAAAATCCAATTTGAGTAATAAGATTAACAATGGCGATATGCTGGTAACAAGGCTCACAAGTGCGATCTCCGTGGACTAGTGAACTAGTAGTGGATTGCTGACGAAAGGAATATTTGTCAAAAGGAGTAAACATGCCCAAAGAAGACCCTGAGACTACTGCTCTAAAAAAAGAACTCACAGATCTAATAGCCCAAGTGAAGGTGTGCTGATGAAAATGTATACTTACTTACGTACAGAAATTAAAATTAAAACGCAAACTTCGGATTTTTTGTCAATTATTTTTTATAAACAATTATGGTACTTTGTTGGCTGGTTTCCAGGCTGATCAAGAGAAATTAGTGGACGCAAAGCTTGCTGATAAATGTGGAGATCTTGGTGCTGTGTCGAAGATAAGATTTACGACGAAGAAAGTTCTGAAAGGACACATCAATAAGGTCAACTCTGTCCACTACAGTGGTGACTCCAGGTAACATATCTTACCTTCACAAAAATAAGAGGGTCATATTCACACACACACTTTCAGTAATTGATTTGTTCTAGTTTATGCTAACAGTGTTATTTTTTTGAACTCAGTAGATACATATCTACATATCGTTTACCTGTGTCAAAAAACTTAAAAGGTATAGGTACCTACAGTCAGACATCTTAATCATCTCATTATTAGATGATGGAAACTTGTGATCGTCGTCATACCTACTTGCCAGTTTTTTTTTTGTTTTGTTATCTTAAGTGACAGTAAGTTGCTTATCTGAGTAATTGTCATCAAAAACAACATCAAAGTCCTCCGAGGGTTTTGAAAGAATAATTCTAAAATCGTGTGAGTGGGAAATGGAGTGGAAAATAATTGATCACCAATTATGTACTTCTAATATATAAAGAAATATTATATACGTTAACTTCTACCAAATATAATCTTCTACCGGTTAGATAAGTATATAAAGGTACATTGACTTCCTAAAATGTTGAAAGCTCAAAATATCGTACGCCCATAGGTATACCTAGTAGATAATAGCCACCCACTCGAATTTTTTTACTACCTAAGTACCTACATACGTGCTATACCTTACCATTTACTTTAACAATATTTAAATCTAAGCTATGGCGAATAACAATTATTACAATTTTAATACCTAAGCTAGTAGCGAACATTTCATAGCTCGTTTTCCAGTTTCGTGGTTATGGAAACATGTCCTAGCAGCCAACTACCTCCATAATTAGACAAATTTTCCATATACTATGCATCATAAGCATCCTAGCACAAAACATGACGATACTTCCGTGTTTTGTAGGTACACATTAAATATAAGTATGTATGTGTTCTCAATTAAAGGACTTGAATATATTTATTTTCTGTTTATATGATTTATATACTCTAGAACCCTGTCTAGAGCCCTACGTATATTAATGTATAGTACCTACGTAGACAAATGACATTTAGAATATCTTGCGAAAGAGAGAGAAATACGCTTGAGCAGGTATCTGGAATTCTCTGGCGTTGACAGGCATGACAACAACCCTGCTAGATGACAAGCAAAGCCTTAAGCCACCCGAAAGAAAGAGATAGTAATGGTAACATTTATAGCTCAATATTGGATAAGTAATATAAATATTTGCTGCTATTATTATAACATTAATATACCGGAAATATTAATGTTCACATTCACAACATATATTTTAAAGCAACAATTAGTTACCGACCTATATGAAAATAAAATAGCGTGGATAGTGCAACGACTACTGTCATAAAGAACATACCTGGTCTACCTACTCATTATCACAAATTCACAACTATGTCGATAATAAAGTTGGGTGGATGCGATAATAAAGTTAGGTGAATGCGGATGATTGACAGAACGAGCGCGAAGCACGACTCGCGAGAGAAGCGTCTCTGTTTCAGATTGGGCGAAAATGATTTCGTATATATGTCTGGAATCTGGATGTCCGGCTGTTCTCCTCTGCTGGTCGCATTTCTCAACCGGTTCTTGTGGAATTTTGTGAGCAAGTTCGATAATTATATGAAGGTTTTAGTCGGTTCAGTTGATGGACATTTTTCAAACCGGCGGAGGTAATAGGGGTTGAAAACGTAAAAAATACATATTTATCGGTCTCGAAGTCATAGTTTTATTCAAGCGTATACTTACCTACTGTCCAATAGGCCATTATATACATTACTATATTTCATAAACCACATGGCTTATTTAGTTTTGCGTACCTTTTTAAATCCTAAAATAAATTAAAATAACCTAACCAATGTTAATTAAAATAATAATTACTTATAGCCTTTATTCAACAAGTATGAAAATTTTATAAATTGAATATGACAGTAAAATTGATGCCTTAAATATAATGGGTAAACTTAAAATATAAAGTTACTTATTAAACTTTATTACATAATATTATATACATTATTACACCATTTCTGCAAAGGCCTCCCTTAGAGCTCGCTACACTTTCCGATTATGGGTAACCTTCTCCAAGTAACTCCAGCTATTTTCAGAATATCATCCTCCCACCGAAGACGTTGTCTTTCTTAATTTTATTTTGCGTTGGGCACCATTCAGTTACATCTTTACCTCATTTATCTGTCTCGTCATATGACTTTCAACAATTGATCACATACACACCATAAGTTATCCAGAAATGTAACTAGGTTTAAATAAATACATTTATTCTCATTTAAGACATATGTCACTTCCATGAGAACATGGTTAACAGATAAGTAGGTTTAAAGTACCTACAATGTTCGTCGTCGTAGCGAACGAAACTAAAAAACAATAAGATATATTGACACACAAACACAGAAACAAGAATGTGCCTACCCGTTCAACGCATTTAATTAGTTGTTTGGTTTGTTTGCCATTATGTGTTGGGCTAGTCTTTTTTTGAATACGTTAAACGAGGTAACATTTCTTATTTCTGGGGGTATTTTATTATAAAAGTGCGCACCTTCAAAAGTAATCATTCTTTTGCCGTAGTTAGTGCGAATCTTAGGCAAAACAAGATAGCTTGCACGACGAGTAAAGCGGTCGCAAACATTTTTTTGTTTAGTGAAGCGTAGGTTTGTATGGATATTTTGGTTTAAAGCTTTTCTAATGAAGATGCAGCTGGTAAAGTTGTATAATTGTTTGATGTTCATTATTTTAGTTTCTTTGTAGACTTTTTTAGTGCTTGTAATGTAGTTGTAGTTAAAAAGCATTTTTATAATTTTATTTTGTAACACTTGCAGTTCGGCTATTCTAGTTTTGGCAGCGCTCCCCCAAATTTCAACAAGATATAATAAGTGTGGTTTTATGAGTGCGTTATAAATTGTGTAGCGTAAGTTGCGTGATATACATCGAACTATATTCCTAAGAGAACCGCGGAGTGTTACTAGTTTCGTTTTTAAATGGTTAATATGGGTGTTCCATGTTAAATTAGTGTCCAAGTATAGGCCAAGATATTTTTCATGGGTTTTCAATTCCAAAGGGGTGTTATTTATTTTAAGAGGGTCATGTGCGGGAATGGGTTTATTTTTTGCATTAAATATAATATAGGAAGTTTTTGAGACATTAATGGTAAGCAGGTTGTATTGAAACCAAGTGTGTAGGATGTTGAGGTCGAGTTGAGCTTGAGAAACTATGTCATGTATTGACGAACCAAAATAGAATAGGCAAGTATCATCAGCATATAGGGTGATATGTCCGTTTAATCGTAACTCGTGAATATTGTTAATATAAGCTAAAAAGAGCAGAGGTCCCAAAATTGAGCCCTGCGGGATTCCGTAAGTTATGGGCTGTGGGTCACTTATCGAGCTATTATCTATTTTTACTACTTGCGACCTATTTGTTAGGTATGATTTGAACATTTGCAAAGCTTTTCCTACAATACCGATGGCTTCCAGCTTTTGTAATAGCAGTGTGTGGCTCACAGTATCGAAGGCTTTTTTTAAGTCAATAAAAACGCCCAGGACTATGTTTTTTTTATCTATGTTGTGCTTAATTTTAGTTATTAGGTCAATACTAGCTGACAGAGTGTTACTTTTGGACCGGAACCCATACTGCCCTTCAAAAAAGAACTGAATGGAATCAAAATATTTTTCTAGTCGGTTGTGTAATACTTTTTCCAGGATTTTTGATAGGACTGGTAGCACAGAAATTGGTCTGTAATTGCCTGGATCAGTTTTTGTTCCTAATTTATATATGGGAGTAACTTTTGCTTTTTTTAGTGAATCTGGAAACACACCTTCACTCAGGAGTTTATTAAAGCATAAAGTTAATTTTGTAATGATCAGTTCTTTTATGCATTTAATAACCTTCGTGCTTATACCATCTAGCCCGATACTGCAGTTGGAGTCCAAATTGTTTATAATACCGAGAATTTCACTATCAGTGCATTCTTTAAAACTACTCAGTTTTGGATTCGATGCCTTAAGTAACGGTAAGGCTAAAGTATAATTATCATGGAAATCCTTATGTATGTTTTCTGCTAAGGTAGACCCTATGGTTGAGAAATAATCATTAAATACTTGGCAGATGTCGCGGGAGTTTGTGATTTCTTTTGAGTCTACTATTAGTTTTGAAGGAGCGCACTTTTGTTTGATTTTATTGCTAGATAAGGTATTCACAAGGTTCCACATCTTCTGCGGTTTTTTAATACACTTTTCAAATTCTTTGCTGTAATATGACTGTTTCGTATTTTGAATAAGTTCAGTAACTTCTGTTCGCTTCATTTGGAATCTTTCTTAACTAATACGGCATTACTTATTATTTGGTCTTTGTAGATTATAAAAAAGCATTTGACTTTTAAAAACACACAAAAATATGGGAATCACGTTCAATTGCAATACAAGGACTTGATTATAAGTAGGTACATACGACAAATTGTCATTTAATACAAGAACATGAAATCAAAAATACGGATAGAAAGAGTATTAGATCACTTCCTAATAAAAAGAGGAGTCAGACAAGGAGATCCACTATCGTCCATACTTTCCTCGGCTTGAATTTATTTAATTTGATTGAGACGTCTCGAGTGGAACATATAATTATATTTTCTCAGTACTTAGTTTTTAAGATCTCAATAACTTTCGGTTGTTGTTTGTTTTGTCATAAACATTATAGTTTACTCACATAATCACTGGTTCGTTTACCTACTGAACAAATGCAATTAATTCTTAATTAAACTAAGGTCCAACAAACCAATACCTACTATTTAATATTAGAACCTTGTATAGTTTCATAAATTGAATCAAGTCATAGTCAAAGCAACAGTTCATAGTAATTTATTAATAAACATCAGTTTACGAGTCAAATCTTAAAATAATTAATAAGTAGATTATGCTTATATACTGCTATACAGCAGTACTATTTGAAGCAGTGATGGCTCAGTGGCATTGGCTATGGACTTCCCCTTCGAAATGGGCGTCCTTTATTAACGTGTTTGCCTCCTTTGAGTACTACTAGCACGTGGCGTTATTGTTTCAATTTGTGAAAATTGACCGATCTACATTATGTAGAGTTCAAAATCAAAATTGCTAACGCCTCTGCCGAATATCAATCCGAATTGAAGGACCTTTCAAAAGCGGCAAAACAAGAGAAAATTACTAAGTTTTTAAACCTTAATCTCAACCAGATAATAATAATAGGAAATAATCAAGTGCAAAAGCAAATATTCAAGTAATTATTAGTTAGGTATTCATAGTTTCTGTATCATAATACAGAATTTCGATTGATGGCGTGATTTTATTTAAGAGGGGGCTGCTGAGTTGGTTATGGGACGCCTAAGATGCATGTGCATCCCAGCCCGGACAGGCTAGAGACGGCTCTGAATTAGCTCCCATTCAGCAATGTTCTTACTGAACTAGCCGTGTCGCTAGCCTTTCATAAATAAGTCTTCTGATATCGTGTTGTTCGACAGGCATTGCGTGACGGGTTCCCTGGATGGTAAACTGATCATATGGGACACATGGACCGGGAACAAGGTGCAGGTGATCCCACTGCGTTCTGCGTGGGTCATGAGCGTAGCCTTCTCACCCTCCGGGAACTTTGTTGGTAAGATATTGATTATCAAATTAGAGGTAAATATAGTGGAAATAGAAAGCCATCAGGGATGTTTCCATTTACACATCAGCTTTTGTATCATAGGGGTTACTGTCTTAACTTATTGCCGTTGAATATTGATAAATTCTGACACCTTTTTTCTTTGAAAGTCTATGTACATTATATTTAAGGGAAGTATAACAATATCATCCCAAAATATTTATTTATTTCTGCCATTTTGAGGAAATGCATTTGCAATATAACTCTTCAAAGTCTATGGAGGTATTTCTCATCGCTTCCTGAGAATTTGTATTTTTTTAAGGAAGTTGTCCAAAATGCGAAAAAAATTATTGGTTGAGGGCTAGGTTTGTTGAGTTTGCAAAGGATGACGATTAGTTTTTAACTTTTTAATTCAAATGGTTATGGTCCAGCACTGTACAATTATATATTCGATGTTGTTTCTTTAGTAGTATCGCCATCCTTGTTCGAAGTTCTTACACATCTGCTATTATATAATGAAGTGACCAGTGAGCTTCTTTTTAGGACATTGTTTCGGTATTCAGCTATTTAGCGATTATTCCAAAGAATTAACTTTTTATCCCGCGTCACAATTCTGTCAAAAACATGACAAGCTTCAAACCGAGGAAATCTGTTCATACACTGGGCATTTCAAGAGATTTTAGGTGTCCGTAGCCAAAAGTCAAAATGGAGCCCTATTCCGCTGTCTGTCCGTCCGTCCGTATGTCACGGGTCTTTAGCTCGTAAACGGAATGAATTAAGAGCATGAAATTTTGATATTTCGTGTAAAATGTTGACAGTAAAAATAAAAAAAAATTGGACTACATCTTACTTGCATGTTTTAGGGAAGCTTCTGTTCATGAAAACGCAAGCAAAACAAAAAACTGTTTTCAACTCTAGCGTGTGGGGTGACATTATTCTTTTCTAAAAAAAATGCAGTGCCATCAAAGTTAATATTGAGAATATATTGTCAATTTTAGACGATTGGTGTCACGGGGTTTATCTCGACAAATGAACTCGTTAAGAAACTGAGATTTCCGTACAATATATACATCATTTCTTCTTTTTCACCAGCAAATATTGAAAAAGCTGATGTAAAATGTAGTTTAGAAGTAGTGATCGAAACAAAAAATATTTTTATGTTACGGGCTATTGTAAAAGCTCAAGGCCTGATTCACACTTGCCCAGTTTTTCTTATCTATATATCTTATGCATATCTTAATATGCCAATTTGGTACAAATGAGTGAACATTGTTTTTAAACTAACGTAAACCAATATATTTAATTCCTTGGCTATTTGTAAAGAATTGGTACTTACTTTTGATACTTTGTTACTTACTTAGTATCTAGCCTTTCTTGTGGTTCATAAATATCATGATCTAAGAAAACAGTATTTTGTTGTATCATGATATATTCCATTTGAAGTTAAAATATGCACTGAAAAAAAAGGAAAATCTAGTTTGTTCATATAACTACTCCAAATTTAACGTTGATATTGCGAACTCTCTGCAAACCTCGTTGCATCTTGTTTTCGAAAATTCATTTAAAAATAATTGAAAATCAAAGAATGTTATATTCTTTGAACATATTTGAAAATATTCATCTATTTATAGTGGCTTCTACGTAAAAACGACTATACACCTTATACTTTTTAATACATTTTTAAATAAATAACGAATAACCCATTATTTAGTAATTATTATACATAATTCGAACATAATGCTATATTTCTAGTAGTCTTGCTTTTAATCAGCTCGCAGAAGGAATTACAGTACCAATATCTATATATAAATAGATACTATATGAGTGCAGTAAATCCCTCACTGCACCTATAATTCTCTTGTTACATCCGTCGCCGTCGCTGCGCTCGGGGATTAACTCTAGAGTCCGTTACAGTTGCACTCAAGATCCAAAATGTCACCCGTGACGTAAGATGTGCATAATAAGTCTACTTCTAAGACGCAAACTACTGAATTTTCGTCACTATCTGACTCCATAGCATAAAGAGAAGCAGCGATGGTAAAATCGCGATAAGTTGTGATGAAAAACGAAAGAAAGCTTAGTAACACAAAATTTGTGATTTAAATCGAAAATGTAACTTAACTTCTCCCTCTATGTAAGGTTTTGGCATTTTATTGATATCATTTTGTACACATACATAAATGAATAATTAAGAAATTTACGTTAGAAGCGTAATTATTAGGAGTCAACTTTGCAATTGCATTCTATCGAGAAAGTTTCAATGAAAGAGAGACAGCGATGGTAAAATCGCTATAAGTTGCGATGAAAAACGAAAGAAAGCTTTAAATAGAAAATGTAACTTAACTTCTCCCTCTTTGTAAGGTTTTGGTATTTTATTGATATCATTTTGTACACATATACATACATGAATAATTAAGATATTTACGTTACAAGTGTAATTTGGAGTCATCTTTGCAATTTAATTCTAACGAGTTTATGTTTTATGGAACCATGTTTCGTATTTAACTGGGCCTAAGATAATATAATCAAGATATAATTCAAACATGCACATTAGCCATATTATTTGCAACGACATAAGTTACCGGAGCTGCTATAACTTGTTACCCTAAATTCGTCCAGCTTGTGGCGGTATGGACAACATGTGCACTGTCTACGATGTCAACAATCGCGACGCTACGGGCGCGGCCAAGATGGTGCGTGAGCTCGCCGGCTACGAGGGCTTCCTCAGCAGCTGCCGGTTCCTGGACGACACGCATATTCTCACTGGATCTGGAGACATGAAGATGTGAGACTTTATCTTTTATTTCGACTAATTAGTAGCCTTGCGTTATATCCGGTCACAGTCACTAGACTACTAAATTTTAATAACACAAGATCAAACCGCTCGGAAGTGCCAAATATATATAAGTATCTACCACTTAAACTTAGGTTGAAACCATCACATCACTCTTTTTTTTTTAAAAATAGATTATTTAATTTATATTTCAATTACCTGAGAAGTAATTGTATTGTAATTTCCGTGTTCTAAGCTGTAAATAAATAATATATTTCATTTTTCTATATTTTCAAAAATAACAGCTTAAAATAGGTGTTTCTTTTTTGAACTTCGCGCTCTACTAGGATACGAGGGAAGTTCAAACTTCAAACTCTCTTCAAAGTATTCTCGTTATCGGAACTATTTTTTTAGTATCGGGTAGTTGTTGTTATGGTCAACAATGTAAACAATCGTACTAAGAGTGCAATAAATTGTCTGACGCGAAAATGTTGACGAAAACCGAGCACGGCGTTGTTATTAAATTCCTTATTAAACAAGGAAACACCTATAATAAGCCTGAGAGCAAACACACGTCAATGCAGTGGGTCAAACAAAAAGGGCGCAGCACCTTGGGTATGGAGAAACTTCACTCAGAAGAAAGTTCATTCACACTCAGCACGCGTTGATTGCTTGCATATACTAAGGAACACAGGGTGGTGCTTACTAGTAACTACATTAGTTTGGTGAGAAAGCGCTGCTTTGCTAATTTTTATGGCAAAATTTTTTGGTTGCTGTATAAATTTCCGCAAGTAACGCCTGAATCAATAATGTTGAAAACTAAGTATCAACTCAATTTCTCTGGTTATGCATTGCTATTCTCTAATGAATTGCTATTATAAAACTTTAGGAAATAGTTTGAACTTTAGTTAGAAAAGTATAATATTTTCTGGAGTGCCGAGCTAGATGGTCCCATCTCTTACCAGTGGGTGTCGTAAGAGGCGACTAAGGGAAAAATACTGGACAATCGGTAGCTGCTCCTTCTGAACAGTATAATTATATTACACAGTAGGTAGAGTATAGTTAACTAAAAACAGTTTTAATTTCAAGTAATGTGTAAAATTGTATGTGCCCATTTAACATATTATTCGATATTCAATAGGTATATTACTATTAAAATTATAATTCAACTCATTGAGTTCTACCTATTTCAGTTGTGTTTGGGATCTTGAAGCTGGAAAAAGAGAAATGGAGTTTGACGCGCACGCCGGCGATGTCGTCACCATCTCACTTGCGCCTGGTAAGTGCTTAGTATTATAGCAGTATAAGGCTTCTTTGCACTGTTGTATTCGACATGTCATGTTTCCTTTAATAAGCCTACATTATAAAGGTGTTTTCTATTGATATTTAAAGGTTGATTATTGATCTTGGTCTGTTTAATTACATCTTAAGTATATAAATGAATTAGGCAACACGTGGGTGTTTTTACACACCTCTGCCTAGCCCTTCGGGGAATACAGGCGTGATTCTGAGTAGAGATGTATGTATTCAGATTTTCATGCATTTACCATTGTGGTGCCAAGTATATCGCGTAGTCATTTTTTTTTAAATTCCGTACTGGGTAGCACTTGATCACTATCTCACCTGATGTTAAGTGATGATGCGATCGATGATAGAGCGTGCTTACCCATAAGATAGCTTTTCACTACAATAATATTATTTATAAATTCATACATATTCATGTAAGAAGCTGAGATTGCCTGGGACTAGCAACCAATTTTTTTTGGTGGTTTCTTTCCTCTACGATGTACTGTGCTGCATGAGCGTCCTCCCTGCGCAGCCATTTTATTAATTTCATTTTGGTTACAATGGCGTGGCAATGACTCCTGTTCTTTAAGGCCTATTTTGACAGCTACTTAAAACTGTATTTCTATACCTATCTACTCGTGTCAACTAGCAGAAGTGGGCAGCAAGTAAATTTGTGCTAGCTTTAGACCCTGTAGAAGTTACTGCAAGTCTCCTGTGAAAACATAAATTCAAGCTATTTTCAGCATGCTGCTTCTTGACTGTACGTGCCAAACAGAGTGTAAGCAAGTTGAACGAACACGTATCTAAATATAGACGAGACATAAACTAACATTACCAATTATTTGCTTTAAGTAATGTTTTTAATAAGTTTGCGTAAGTTAGGTACCGTAAAAACATTGTGGAAGTTAACTTGCCACAATATTTTGTAGAGCCGTTTCGAAAGAAATTGTCTACGTTCTGTACGTAGGCCGTTTCTGTTCCCTCCAAGCTCTACAAAGTATTGCAGCAAGTAATCACACTTCTAAAAATTGATTTGCAATAGGTAGCACAATGGAAACAACACAGTTAATTATTGACTATATGCTCATTTCATCTGCCTCGAATTTGTCATTGTATGGAACGGCTGTCCTATCATTGCTGACTTGTAAGATCTTTCATTATTTCATTGGGTCACTATAGTTATGGTACCGCTATAATTTAAATAGCATTGTAAAACAACCACGTATGCATGGCTCTCGTCGTATCACCAGTGAATTTAATAGTGAGGATAGGTTAGTGAGGATGTAAATATCACGTAATAGGTAAACATTCGATAAGATCAATATTCATAGTACACTCAGGGATCTCTTCTTCTCCGTTGTAATAAATTACACTGGCTCATTATATATCAATCACATAGGGATTTTTCTATGTCAAATCTTATCATCCCTTGGTTAATCAGCTCGCGGAATGTTAGTCACATATCTTATCTCATTCCTAGAACTTCAGTAACATATCTTAGATTATATTAGTTAATCCATCTAATTCCTTTCCACATTGCTTTCTTATCACGCTGTTCCTAAGTCTGACTCTAAAAGTCACACTACAACTAGTGCAGAAAAGATACTTGATAAGTAACTCGTTCATTCCGTACACTTATTTAACTACCTTTCAAAACTTGTAAGCCATAAATCCATGGATATATTAAACAGCCACGAAGACACTGAACACCCATGTCCAAACATTTTTAGATGCTGAACCATTTCTTCTTTTCTCATTCTTTAATATTCTTTTAGAAGTTCTTCTATATTATTTTTAGTGTCTTTTTCAGACTTACTCAAGCCAGGTTATTCTTCTCAATTTCCAGTTGTTGTACATCTTAATCCTACCAAAGATTCTACTTCTTAATTTATTTTCCTCTTCATCTTCTACAAATGTCTTCCACAATTTGTATAATCCCGCAGTTGTCGGAGATTCAATCCAACTTTCTGATGTTTTCCTAAAAAATCAACTTTAATCGCATTTTTGCGAAATTTTGAACCTGCTTTTATTGTTTTTAAAAGTGGAAATTTTATTCTACAATCGTCACAGGCGTCTTAAAGTTCACAGTGTAAGATGGCAGTTTCTCAGCAGGCACTGCTACCCACATTCTGGTATTTATTTCCTCTTCGTCGCCTCTTACGATTCCCACAAGATATGGGATGTGTAATTCTAGCCCTGGGGTTATATTAGGGGCTCATTATTAAGCATGCCCTTATGTTATTTAGTTATAAAGACCAGAGGCTAATTTGGGCGAGTACCATACAACAATATCTCTGGTAGTACGAAAAATGTTGAAAGACGTTCAACTGTCTTGATAACATTAATAATTAATTATGATGGTATTTTAGATATGAAGTCGTATGTGACTGGCTCTGTGGACAGAACTTGTAAGCTTTGGGACGTGCGCGACGAGAAGGCAAAGCAGACGTTCTTCGGACACGAAGCTGATGTCAACAGCGTTTGTGTAAGTATACCTACCTATGTATGTGTAATGCATCATCTCGTGTCGTATGGTTACGATGTAATCTTCCGAAATAGGAACGAAGATCACTTCAGGTATAGTAAATGTATTGATTCGTCTAGAGAAGCATAACGTAAGTTAATGTAATAATTAGAAATAAAATATGATTGTTTACGATTTTCTGTTCATTATTTTCTATCAAGAGAAATATATGGAATCGTGTTTTCAGATCAGACATAATATGTCCCCTAAAATATTTTGTATTTTATTCATATCTGTAAGTCGTACACTCTTTCTAAAGAACAATTTCAAAATTTGACTTTGATGTCTCACTTCACCGTCATCATCATTTAGTGTGATGAGGTCACTATACTTATTCGATGAAAGAGCTAAGGACTTGACTAAGGCAGTTAGTACCCAGGCCTCTCAAGTAAGAGTCGGTGTCATGGATACCGTCGCAATGTCGGTTATTCTGCCCAGAAGTGGTAGTTGAAGCACTATGTTTAAGCATGAAGGGCACTGTAACAAGTAAAATTACTGGGAAAAGTAACATCTCTGAATGACGAACGCAGTGCAGTGTCAAGCAGAACGAGAATGGTGACCCTGCAAGTATAATGTGCAGATGGCGCTTACCATCAGGCAGGCGACTTGTCAATCTCGTCATGTAATACAAATAAAATCGGCCATAATGAACTCCACTTGAAAACTCCAACCCTTTGAATCGTCATCAGCCGGAAAGCGTTCACTGTTGAACAAATGCCCATAGAACGGCGCGAAGAACGGCTAATAACCAATTATAAGCATTTTGCTACCCGCGACCATTAGATTTAATGTCGTCTGCCCTCCTAATGTTTTGGTGTTATGTTTCTTCATAATCTTTCTTCTCCATTGGTTATCAGTTCGTCGACCAATGTGACCTACCCCTTCCCACTTCAACTTGCAAATTCTGACTGAATCAATGTATGTAAATAGATGTATCTTAGATGAAAGGGTTAATAATGATGAACATACGAAATATTATTAATCAAAAATACAATAGCCTAAATTGTAGATCATGCATAGATAATTAAAGTTGCAATACTGTAAGTCTAAGCCGTAAGCGAGGGTTTTCAAGCTATCTTACGCCGAGCCGTAGGCAAGAGCAATAATAGACCAAGCCGAGATTATTATTTATATATTATTTTATATATTAGTAGATTGATAACGTAACACGAGTATCACACGACTATTTTCATGACAGTAAGATTTTCAATATTTCACTCTAACTGTATAAAATAAACGTGAGCACCCAGATTTAAAAAACTATTACAAAAATAAGCCCATTTGGTAAAATCAAAACCAAACAAGAAGTTAATAGGCGATTCGTATCATAACGAAAAATATAAAACGTATCTTTAACTCCTAAGGTCAAAAAGTTATATGTATAGTGTTCTAAGAAAATAACACATTGTACACAGAGGGGAAAAAGGATCTATTTTTTGGGAGTATATTTAAGCCCGACGCGCAGCGTAGGAATGACGAACGTTATAACCCGTTTACGAACGAGCTACGAGATACTTTCGTAGTACACACATCAACAATGCCTAGGGATATTTCATTTTTACCTTATTTTACAAAATTTTGTAAATATTTTGTTAAAACAATTATATATATGAAATTAAAGTCTATTTTATGGTTTATGGTTGCAATACATAAAAACAGATGCATTAAAGATTTTTGATTATTTTTTTGTAATTTTATTTTTGGGTGTAATTTTTTTCTTTGTACATGATGGATTTTATATAGGGAATTATGAAAATTAAAGTCAAAAATAACAAAAAAATGGCATTTAATTAAATTTAATAATCAGTATTTCCTCCCCTAACATTAATTAGAGTTCCGCATCGGTTATTCATGCTCAAAATTAAATTATCCAAATCGAGCTGCGGTATCAGGTCCCAGGTTCTTTTCAAGTGCAGGACATAACATGTCCCACGCGTGTTCAATGGGATTCATGTCGGGGGACTGAGCAGGCCAGTCCAAAACTCTGACTTCATGTTCCCTAAGCACAGTTGATACCAGCTCAGCCGTATGGGCACGGGCATTATCGTGCATGAGTTGGAACTCCTGACCCATTTGTACCCTGTGTGGGATAATCACAGGTTCCACTACCTCATTGCGGTATTTCAATGCATTCATGTTCCCTCTTATCCAAATGAGATCGGTTCGCGCACCTATACGAATACCAGCCCATACCATGATAGTCCCGCCTTGATATGAATGGACTTCTTGTGGATGCTGGAGACGGCTTCGTCTACCAGGAACTCGCCGAACCCTTAATCTTCGTGAATCCGGATGAAATCCAAACCGAGACTCATCAGTAAAAAGCACCATGGACCATTGCTCGTCACTCCATGTGAAATGTTCTCTAGCCCACAATAGTCTCCGCCCGCCATTGCCCCGCCGCAGAGCTGGAACCCGAAGTGGTCTGCGAGAATGAAGACCAGCTTCATGTAATCTTCTTCTTACAGTTTGGTCACTAACCAACAATTCGTGGTCAGATTGTAGCCTTTGAACCATTTGCATAGCCGTAATATTGAGTTGTCGCCTAACGATATTTTGAAGAAAACGGTCCTGTCTAGGAGTGGTGACGCGATTTCTGCCTGAATGCCGTTCGGCGACATCGCCTGTAGCACGATAACGTGACCATAACCTGGAGATTACATTTTGGCCGGTTTGCAGAATTTCAGCAACCACGCGTTGTATAGCGCCAGCTTCCAACATGCCTACAGCTCTAATCTGCTGTTCCCTTGTCAAATGTCGACGTGACATAACAATAAATGTAACACACGTTTAAATTAGAATAAAGAAAATGTGTAATTGCTTTTAACTTTTCAAAATTTATTGTAACATAAACTAACTTTTCGACCGCCAAATTCGAATAATCGATATTCTTTTGTTTCAATGAGTTTTTGTTTTTATTTTTTTGAATTTCGAAACAGGAGGTGGAGAAGAAAATATTTTATATACAAACTTTTTTTATACTGTAAATAGTTTTTAAGTTAAGAAGTCTTTCGTGTAGTATCCCTAGACATTGTTGATGTGTGTATATAATAATAAAACTCAATAATCTTGGTGGTAATTTGCTGCTGAATGAATTTCACCTATAACCAAAAAAGTGACACAAAATTTCCTATTCCAGTAATTTAATCTACATCAATTAATGCATCATTATGATATTGCATTGTTTATCTTCCGACAAAATAAGTCGTATGCTCAAAATTCAAAATATTTCCTTGAGTTCTCATGACCTTTGCTAACTGGTTATAAACACAGTACAAGGACATTATGTTGAGGTATAAACTTGGCTGCCGATTCTACATAATGATAAATTGCTTGATAAGTACAATTTTGAAACCACATTTGTTTGATTTCTGTGGTATTTCGATGTTTAATTCTCACGGCACAATAGGTACTATATACGTGTCAGTTTTGTTGAAACATAAATATCCCATGTCATTTCTGAATGATAAAACATTGACATCCTCAGTATTTAAAATGTATTTGTCATAGCCCCACAAATTATTTCGATCGGAATTTATAGGATCAAGTACCTAGAAGACCGTAATCAAGCCTTAGAAAATCAAGGCACGATTGACAAGAATTTCTCATGCTGGCAATAAAAAACTGCGATTTTTGAACGCCAAAACCATCTGCTTCGAGAGTTTAAATAGTTATTTGCCATGAAAAGCCGCAAATTTGTTGATTTGCTCGAGTACTTTTATTGAAACCTGGGGCAGTGAAGGATTCTGGGATTGAACAATGAGCGAAGCGTACAGAAATACGTATAGTCCATTGAAAAGTTACATGAGCTTTGCATTTTTTAGAGGACGTCATTTTATTTTTGGAACTTGTGTGCGGGGTCAACAGAAACTTAATCTCAAGTTTGTGGGGTCGCCACCGTGGAAAAAGGGGTGAAATCTCTTATTTCGCGATATCTCGGAAACTATGCGTGGAACAAAAAATTCTGCAGCACATAATTTGTAGCAAATTATTTTGCCTACAAATATGTTCATATAATTTTTTGCTGTAAATGTTTGTCTCTTTATCTTTATAGCTCTATATTCATGCAAACATAACCTAAAGTACATAGGTCAACAAAGAGCAGAGCTGGGCTATAATTTTGTATATCTACAGCCAGCTGGTCAAAAATGAGAATTGGAAACTATATTTTTTTATGAATACATTTACCACAGACTACATCAAAAAGGTCTGGACAGAAATCAAGCTGGCTCAGTCCTCAGCAAGCAGAACCCATGTATGTGCCTTAATTTATGTTTCCAGTATTCGTCACCTAGAAAGAACCAAGCCAATATGGCTTATAAGTATTACACAATTTCTTACCTATACAGTTGATAGGTAGTAAAATAAGTGTTCAAGTCTACAATACGCATCAGACTTGTAAATTGAGCAACTATTTGTATTATTACAGAAAACGTACAAAAGTACCTAATTGAGTACAATTTTGCGTTGTTTTAACCACCGATGTAAATATCAAGTATAAAGTTTTCCTATTCTTATTAGTTACTTATTTGGTATTAAATTTTATACTTTACTTTTGAATCGTATATATACTCGTAAATACTTTCGAAGCGCTTGTAGCCAAGTTTGCTTAGCCATTCTGAATCGATCAGCAAAGTTAAGCAACGTCCGCCGCGGTCATGACTTGGATGGGTGACCGCTGGTTGGGCATTACTACTGAGCGCTTCCGTGGTTCGGAGGGCACGTTAAGGCGTCGGTCCCGGTTGTTGTCTTAGGATAGCAGTCGTTACAGCATGGTGGTAGGGCACTTTGCAAATGCCCGCCTGGCTAGCTACCATCCTCAAGTTGAAAATCTGTCGCCAAGCACCTAAAGGTGTGTTCCGGCAGCTGTGCTTGAGAGCCAGTAACTCTAGGTTAGTCTGAACAACATCCTCGACCACATCATCACTTACCATCAGGTGAGATAGTGGTCAAAGGCTAACCTATCAGACATAATTAAAAAAAAAAACGACATCAAAAAACAGGAGGTTCTCAATTCGTCTATCATAGTATTAGCAAGTTTATTATTTTTGCTTGTGTACAACTCCTTGTAATATTCCGTAGCAATCTTTAATATATCCGATCTTTTTGCAGTACTTCTTCCTTGTTTGTGTTTCATATTTGGCATCCAATTCTTTTTCGATTCTAATTCTTTAAACGCTTTCTTTACTCCGCCTGTTTTCTTAATATGATATTGGAAAGTATTTGTCCTTTTTTGCTTTCTGTCTTTCCTAATATTTTTATTGATATTTTTACTTATTTCTGCGATATCTTTTCGAGTTTTTTTGTTTTTATTGCCTTGTAAGAGCAATTTTCTTTCTTTGAGTAATAGAATTGTTTCGGCGGATAGCTTGGCTTTATCATTTGTAGACGCTTTGCGAGCTTCAGTTTTGAGAATATTCACAAAATCGCAGTATGTCGCTTCAATTGTTTTATTGTATTCTGTTTCTTCTCTTCTGTCTAGGATTTCTTTTAAGCTCTTTATTATCTCTACATTATTTTTAATGTTCACATAGGGAACCGATTCATGATGCAGCTTTCGACTTTTCTTTATATGTATCCCTCGTAACGTTGCACGAATCATTTTATGGTCAGGGTTAAAATTGAGATTATGTAAAACTGATAGATTTTTAAAAACCTTTGGTTTATTGGTCATAATGTAGTCGATTTCATTTTTCAAGAGTCCATTTGGGGAAGTCCACGTCCATTTCTTATTCTTTTTCTTTTTGAAGAAACTATTCAGAATACTTAATTTGTTTTCTAAACCGAAGTTAACCAATCTTTGTCCATTTTTGCTCCTGTTGCCATTACCGTATCTTCCTACCGTGTACTCTTCGCTACTTTGACATTCTCCAATTTGTCCATTAAAATCACCCATTATTATTATATTTTTATGAGCAGTATCAACAGTACTTTGTAATAGTTGATAGAATTTTTCTATTTTGTTCATATCTTGTTTTTTATCTGCTTCAGTTGGCGAGTAAACCTGAATAATTGACCATAATTCATCTCTGCTGTTTTGTATGGGAAGTTTGATGTTGAGTATTGCTATTCTTTCGGATATGCCTTTCAATTCCTCGATTCGGTTGATGTATTTCCTTTTTATCAAAAAACCAACGCCGTATTGCCCTGGTGTTTCTCCTTTGTAATGCAGAATATACTTCCCGTGGTCTTCTATTCCTTCTCCTAGTCTTCTCACCTCGCTTATTCCAATAATGTCCCAATTAATTTCTTTGATTGCCGTTTCTAGTTCAATGAGTTTCTCTGGGGATCTTAACGATCGTGTATTAAGTGTCGCTATGTGTATGTCGTAGTTATTATTCCTTTTTTGTTTGTCTAACCTTAGAGGGTGTTGGTCGTTTTCCCCCACGATGACCAGTCGGCTTGGGGGAGGGTGTGATTTTCCTATTGAATGTATTTTTGTTTCTTTGTGTTGTTGTATTTTTTTCCGATTGCCGGGAATTAGTTGCTACTGTTGCTTGTTTGTAGAGACGTTAGTAAGAGAATTAGATCTCATTCTCATCATGTCAAATGCGTTGGTTCTATTGGCATTAAAGGGTACGGTGGCTTGCTGTTTTTTAGGCTGACAGTGTGAAGAATGTGGTGAAGAAGATGTTTCCCGTTTTCTTTTTTCTTTAGTTGTTTCATTTTCCTTCACTACAAGCTTATCATATTTCAAAAACGCTATTTTACCCTTTTTCCTTTCTTCTATTAACTCCGCCTGTAACGCCTTCCTTTTGGCTAGTACTTCCTTTGGATAGTCCTCAGTGACATATATCTCCTTAAGATCTTTTTTATTTTTCATTATCTCATTCTTTTTCCACCCGTTTACGAAAGAACAGAAGCATGGCCTCGGTTTGTTACCTTCTGTACTTCTTTTTCCTAACCGGTATAAATTGTTTATTGCATTTTCTTCGATATCAATATTTATGTCGCTTTTGATAGTTTTCTTTATCATATCCATTAATTCTATCGTTGTTTTCTCTTTTTCATCCACGCCAAATATAATTATATTGTTATACCTTTTTTCTCTTTTCAAGTATTCTATCTCTTTCGCTTGAGTTTCTATTTTTAACTTTAAGCTCTTGTTTTCTTCTATGATCGGGATTAATTTTTCATCCATTCTAGACATTATGTTGTTCGTAATGGATTCAGTAATTTCCTCAGATTGTTTTTGCATTTCAAGTTTCTAACAAAAGTTGGAATTGTGTCTCCATTTTGTTAAACAAAAGTTGGAATTGTGTCTCCATTTTGTTAATTTTTACGTAGAACGGAACGTAAAACAATAAAATGTTTTTAGACACTGGCAACACTGACATAAAAGTCTAGAACTGTCAAAGTCGAAGAAATATCCCTTACCTTACTTGCGGCATGCGGAATAATCTATGGTCTAACCTCAAAATGTTGTTGATATATTTTCTTCTTTGTTGTTGTTTAATGTGCAAATTACGCTTGCGTTGTTATCTCCAACCCTTACAATTCCTCTTTTTGTTGTTGCACAGTTCTATTTCGGAGTGTTATTTGTTAATAAGTATTTTATTTTTAGTTCTTAGCGTGACTGAAATGACTTTAATGTTTACACTTCGAAGACCGGAACCAAGAAGTATGTACTTAACACATTGTTAATAAACGTTTAAAAGAATGGCCCCGAGTTTCTTGCCCGTTCTTCTCGCAGTGGCTCTATAATTTTTGTTTGCTGAACGTGGCAGTACCATAGAGATATAAATACTATTTAGAGTGGCAGCCATGTCAGTTTTCTTAGAAAACGAGCGTAGCCAGTTCAACACATGTAAATGATACTTGACATTACATCTTTATTGTTCACTACAAACAATCCGATTCCCTGATTAGTCCCATTTTTACCCAATTGAAACGTTTAATAAACCAATTTATAACATTTGAAATTACACCTTATCTAAAGAGTGGTAAGATTTAATTTCTTGTGAAGTTTGTCAAGCTATCCCTTTCAGTGAGAGAGACAGATATATGGTAATTCCCCTAATATCTGGTGAAATTTGCCAGTTGACAATATCTGTACAGTAATTGTGCAGTCTCTCAGTCAAGTAAAATTCAATTTTAAAATCGTTTGTAAAATCTGAGCATAGACAATTGAAAAATAGTTCACAAGTAACTGCACGAAAAATGATTACGAGAAAATAATTATTGGGATAGCAAGTAAAATTTTACCTTTTTTTTATTTATTTATTTATTTGGAACAAAAAGTGGTATCCCATGTCAAAGTAGCCAGTGATGCAGTACATTTTTTTATCTATAAACTTTTCCATAGGCTTAAAATGATCACGTTGATGTACTGTGCGTTTGAGCTATAATAAGTTTTTATGCGGTTTTATATAATCATTTGAATATGTAGTAATGACAGGCAAGTTAGCGTCTTGACTGAACCCTATAGCCAACTAGTATGTCTATACCAAAAGCTTTAAAGACCGCTGAAAACAGAAGCACGTGGAAGAGCATAGTACATCGAGCGATTACCCGCCTCGGGGACGTAGCTGTCTTCTTCTTGAGCTTGAATCCCTCACCACACTGAGGATTCCTGTCCTCCTGATTGAAAGAAAAGATGTTCAAAGTAAAATCAATCCAATAATTCTAAACATATCAAAGCAAAGATAAGTAAGTACTTCCCTGTATCAAAAAAGGCAAAGTACAAATTTGTTAGGTATATGTTTCCGAAATCAACAAAAGGCAATTGCTTATGTGTTACTACGTAGTATATACGTGTCGTATTTGTCCGATTTGTTTTTACTGTCCTAAACGTGTACATTATTTCTATTAAATTCTATTGTTCCTATGCATAGTTATCCACATGAAGATAATGGCATGACGCATTTATATACGATAATTTAGTATGCTTGTTTTGGTATGGCGTACTTTAGTCACGTACTTATTAGAGCCCGATTCACAATACAAATTTTTCAATAACTTTGTGCTGTTTTGGTATATATTCCACTTATGTCTGTCGATTATTGCTCTTTGTCTTCCAATGTTGAAAACAAAGGAGTAACAGAAATAAAACATTGTCGGGTAAACTTAGGAAGGAACTTTTATAAATGTATTGAAAAATAGAAAATCGGCCAAGTGCGAGTCGGACGCGAGCACGAAGGGTTCCGTACCATTAGCTATACAACATTAGACCTCATAATTTAGCCTTTTATTGTTTTAACGTGCGCGAGTCCAACTTGCACTTGGCCATTACGAGAAAACAGGGAATACGGACCGTTGATCTCGTGATGTGTCTTAAAATCATCAAGAAGGAATTTGTAAGTAGGTACTGTAGGTATAATCATACACAAAATAATAATAATAATATATTATAATCATATAATAATATATTCGTATTTATTTTTAGCAACGCTATTTTTTGTTGTCAAATTGAGCAAGTTATGCAAAAATTTTGCGGTTGAATCATAAACATACGTAGGTTGGTGATATATAAATATTTAATAACCTTTATTTCATAAGTTACACCAAGATTAAGATAGTACATTGTAGGTATATCGAGGGGAGAAAACGATCTGTACGGGAATATGTTTAAAGGAAACTCGAGAACAGAAATAGAACTTCCTCCCGAGAGATACTCATAGTTTATACGCGCCTACGAGGAAAATAAAATCATTAATAAGTTTTCTCGAATTTGTCTCGAGATTCAGGAAGTAAGTTCTTTATGAGTTCTTGAGCTGTATTTTATATTTCTTGTGGCGCCGTCACTATAAAGTCGTCACTTTCACGATCAGATGACATTTTGGATAATTATTTAGAATAATTAAAAGGGTACATACCTACTGTTTTAATATCAATTTAGTAAAAAACAACTAAATTGCAGCGCTTTTTATCTGCTACGGAGGGTAGTAATGTAATTCCATAGAACTTTTCCCGCCGCACATTTATAAGGGAGAAATGACAAACTTTATAACATGTTTTTGAATGAGCCACGAGACACTTTATGAGTGAGTGTGGTATTAAAAAATTACCTACTTAATGATTTTGTAAGATTTTTTGAAATTCTGACAGCTTCTTTCATTTAGTCATAAGCGATGGCAACAATATGGGGATAAGCCAGTGGGAACAGCAGGAATAAACCAATTTTAGTCGTAAGAGGTTAACAAATATCTAGAACTAGCTTTACAGGCGCGGCGCCGCCCGCGCGTATGTCGGTTATCGCGCAAAACATTAACCTCTATTTGCGCAGTTGGATAAAAACTATCCTATGTTTTCCCTGGGTCTCAAACTATTTCCATACCAAATGTCATTCAAAGCGGTCCAGTAGTTTGGGCGTGAAAGCGTAACAGACAGACATATAGAGTTACTTTCGCATTTATAATATTACTACTGATAAAAACATGTGTATGTATACCTAACCAGTAAATAGTCTAATTAAACGCATCGGCATTTTAAATCAAAATTAAATCGGCATGCTTCAACTGTCCTAACACCAAATTTTATTTTCTACACAACGTTTAATTTAAAAAAATATGATATTCTATTGTTTGATTTTCAATTGTTCTTATAATCAAAATTTGAGATTTAGGGCCAGTTTCAGAATGTTCAAGTAAGTTCCGGTTTTACTACCCAGAACATATTTAATAAGTAAAACACTATCTTTGTGTTTCACAGTCACCGATTTAGCCTATCCATCGGTTAAAGCTTGAAACGCGCTGTATGTTAACTGTCATTTTTATCATTCAGTTATTTTATGTGCTGCATAGCAACCCGAAACTTTATTAGGGCATTCTGAAACGGGGCCTTAAAGTTTCAAATACAAGTTTCAACAAAATTCAAATACCAAAATTCGTTTGGGAGACAATACTATTTGAGATGAATGCCAGATATGATATCGCTGTGCGTTATTGTATTAATCACTTTCGTAGTGAAAACTTCGACTTGAAGAGCGAACCACAACCAGAACAACTACGCACGCGTTGTAGCTTGCTTTGTTTGAGTCCAACTAAGTTACAGAAATTAAGAGAATTTGGACAGAATAGTAACGATTCATGACCAGTGGATTATCAAACGATCATGGCAAGCGAAAACCATAGTTGTAAAGGAAATTTCTTTCACAGACCTTAAAAGTGATTGCAATACGGTGTCACTTCATCGTCGTCATACTGGAATGTACATTGTGTCCGCTTACTTGAACTACAATTAGGTACTACAGTAGCAAAATATTCGCTCATATTATCGATCTTTTTTAACAACGTTGTCAAGGTGCTACGGAAACTGTAACCAGTGTACCTTTTTATCATGTATGGTTTCTTAAGATAATTGTGATTTACTTGGATAAACTTGCTAATGTTGTTTTTCGATTCCAAGTCTTGTGCACCTTCCGTGGTTAAAATTCGCAATAATTATCATGGTTTTTGCCTGTCTGGTTGCTATTCTTATTATTTTACGGAACTTAGTTCTGTGACTGTTAAATTCAACATTTTGAATGATTTCGACACGAAAATTCTCGAATTTATGTTCCTCATTAAGATGAACATGCAAATCAACAATTTATAAGTCGTATATGTTTTAAACACATTAAAAACAAGAATTGGTTTATTATGTTGCGTCATTGAAGAATAAATTTTGAAAGACTCTTACTTCTCAAATCGCCTATCACTTCAGGTACAGAAATATCTCTTGAGTTGTAGTTTTATATTATTTTACTTAAAGATATAAAATCAGCCATGTGCGAGTCGCACTCCAGCCCATATTTTCTGCCACCAGTGATGGCGGCGCAAATAAACAACTACCTTCTTTGACATAAGTAATATAATTCTTTGAACATGACCCCAAACCAGTGGCACTAGATAAAAGACTCAAGAATAAACAATTTTCGAGGTATAACACTAATTCTGACAATAATTATAGTTCCACAGCAGCGGACAGGCGTTCGCAACCGCATCTGAAGACAAGACAGCACGCTTGTTCGACATCCGCAGTGACCAGCAGCTCGGCCACTACACCCCGCCAGGCGCGAGTGGATTCACCAGCTGCGGTAAGTATCTTAAAAGCCTTGTGCCCTTTTCTGTGCTCTGTATTCTAACGTAGGTCCTTACCTTTTTATCTAAAGGCCCGTTTCAGAATGTCCTAATAAAGTTTCGGGTTGCTATGCAACACATAAAATAACCGAATGATACAAATGGCGGTAAACATGTAGCGCGTTTCAAGCTTTAAGCGATGGATAGGCTGTTTAATAAATATGTTCTGGGTAGTAAAACCGGAACTTACTCGAACATTCTGAAACAGGCCCTAAATGTTTAGTACATTTAGGGCCTGTTTCAGAATCTTACACATATACAGAACCCACTTCATGCATATTGGATAAGTAGGTCTTGTGCAATCTGGAATTTTTTCTACCTTATATTTATATTAGCTACATGTATTTAATTATATGATACATATTGTAAAATATAATATGTATCGTAATAAAATTATCAATGTCCTTGCAATTTTTAATATTGACTGACATTTTTATTGGCTTTCTGCTATTGAATTTCAATTTCACCCCTTTAAGATAAAAAAGTGTATGCCAATTCAACCTGATTTGGCATAAATTTTTTTATCGTACCTATTATCGAACAACAAATAGTAACCGAATCGGTTTACAGCTTACGGAGTAATCAGGCGACTGACAGAAAAGCCATGCGTTAAACACATTCAGTCTTTATTTAGCGCTGGTGCGAATCAGACCGCTCTCGCTGTTCTATATGCTCCCTATTCCTTCTTGATCCTGAGTCAGGGAGTTCCTTTTTTGTAATTTTGACGGAACAAGCACTAGGCCCATCTGAGTTTAAGCAGTAACCTCGGCATATAAAAGATGCATTTCGCCACGAGTGACGAACTGCACTGTGCCCGTCACCCTGAGACATACACTTGTTTAATGTCATGTGCCTGTAGTTTTGCAGGCTCTCAAGTATTGCTGCCGAAACAACCTGTTAGGTGTTTGGTGACAGATTTGCTACTTGAGGTTGGTAGCTAGCCAGGTGAGCATTCACATAATGCTCTTCCACCATGTGGTGAAGCTCTAGCCGGCGCTTCAAGTTAATCCTCCACTGTTCAAGAACTCATGGGAGCACTTTTTCAAGCTCTTGAACTAGAATGAATATGCCTTTAACATCTACAATGAATGCATCTTGATATTGGTTTTGTCATTAATATATCAATTATGGTTCAGTTGGCAGTCAATAAAATACCCTACCCAAAGAATCGATCACTGATGCCCCTAAGTTTTGAAAATTAAGCGATATAATGGGTGTCTCAGTAAGAGTGCACTTTTTCATTTTAAAATAAAAACAAGTATTTTATGACAGAGTTGTGATATTTATTGTATTGTAAAGAAGACATGTTCCGATTAAGTATGGAATAAAATATCCGGCAAATGACCCCCACGGCTCCGATGACAGGCCATTACTCTTTTCATGAAATTTTCCATGACTTTTGCACAGAGATGTGGCTGTATCTCACCAATGACGCGTTGGATTTCCGATTTGAGCTCAGGAGTTGTTTCGGATTTATTCGCATAAACCCGAGATTTCACAAAACCCCAAAGAAAAAAATCGCATGGCGTTAAATTGCACGATCTTGGTGGCTAGTTGACATCAGAATTTCGTGAGAAAATGTGTTCTGGAAATCGTTGCTGCAATAAGTCGATTGTTTCATGCGCGGTGTGGCAGGTTGCGCCGTCCTGCTGAAACCACATGTTGTCCAGATTCATGCCGTCCAGTTGAGGCCACAAAAATTCCGTTATCATATTCCTGTAACGAATGCCGTTCACAGTCACTGCAATTTCGGCCTCATTTAAAAAAAAAAGAAAGGTCCAATCACGCCGCTTAGGCCTGACCAAAATCCGCACCGGACAGTTACTCGTTGTGGGTGCATTTGTTTCTCGTAGATTGCATGGATTTTCTGAGTCCCAAATTCGACAATTTTGTATATTCACGAAGCCATTCATATGGAAATGCGCTTCATCGGAGAAAATGACTTTTTTCGAAAAACTGGCATCGACTTCACTTTGCTCCATTACCCTTTGAACGAATTGCCGGCGCTTTCCGTGGTCTGCTGGTTTGAGCTCCTGAGTTAACTGAATCTTGTACGCATAAAGGTGTTTTGTGTCTTTAGTCAAAATTCGCTGCGTATTGCTTCGTGAAAGTTGAAGCTGTTGAGAACGATGTCGAATTGATATTTTCGGGTTTTCGGCGACACTCTCGTTTACAGCAGCAATGTTTTCAAGAGACCGACCGGTACGTTGACGCAAAGGATTCTTAGTATCCATAATTGGCCCAGTTTCTTCAAATTTTTTGACCACTCTTCGAATGGTTGATACATTAGGTACACTTTCTCGGCTGAAAATTTGGCGAAGTTTGCGAGCGGTTTCAGCGTAACTTTCCCCATTTTTGTAATGAGTTTTCACAATTATAACGCGTGGTTCTTTTGAAAAGCGCTCCATTTTTAATAATCGGAATAAACAGAGGTGACAGCTGTCAAATTTCAGAGTTGCCACTTGCATGAAAAAATAAATATTTCAATTTTAAAAAGTGCACTCTTACTGAGACACCCTATATTTGCGTCTGACATTACGCTGAGTATGATGGTACCTAATGGCGACTGAGAGATTCACACAACGAGCCGTGGTAAGAGCAACGTTTTTTTTTACTTGAACGATATGTACAGGTATAATATCTCTAACGAGGAAAAATGTAAATTTACAAACCGAAAGTGCTAAAAGCAGGCCACACCGCACCACTTTTCGAACCGATAGATTCTCGAATAATCTGTATCAGTACTATCAGTGTATAAGTAGAGAAGTCTGTGCTCCACTAGGTATTGGGATTTTACCAGTAGGCCTCTTCAGCAGAATATTCTAGAAATTGTCTAAGTGACAATTCCCTGCGAAGGGAATTTTTGGATTTTGTCTAGAAATGCACTTTTGATGTGTGTATTTACACCTTATATATAAGATATATATTATTAGATAAGGGTAGGACGATGATGATATTTTAAAAATCCAATTCTATAGACCTGGGCGACTATTTGCCGATCATCAATTTGTACAACCGATACCTACCTATATCTCGGTTTATTGTAGAAACGCATCTAAAATGGCACCGAAAATCATTTCATCTCACTTGCACACGTTTGCTGTCCATATTGTGCAAGCGAGGGGTATAATCATTATTGGCTCTATTTTAGATTTGTTGCTTTATAAAACCGGGTTATAATCAACTTCATGAGTGGTTCCTAACCTCAGTCTTTTCTCAACTGAAATCAAATGACAAGTACATAATACCGGATGCCTTATACTCTTATGAGGTAAATGAAAGGTTCTTGTTTTAATTATGTTAATGATTTTTGGGATCGGGGCGTCTCTTAGGAATTTTGTCCATCTACCCAATAGCTGAGTAGTAATCAATTAAAATCCACTTACAGAGGCAGAGAAATGACTTTAACAACGACCTAGGTAACAAATCTACACATTTTATATGTGTAGGTACTTATTTAACATTAATTAACTTTTTTGGGACTAATCTATGCTAATGCTGCCAAGAACTTCAGCACAAAAAAACGTGGAAGTTTTTGGCATTGTTCAGTTTCAGTGAGAATAAACCGTATCTAACCTATTGTGCACTGTAAAATATATTAATGTTTGATTTGTTATTACTCAGTTATATCCATGTATCCATGGTCTCTGTGAATGATGAGGGAATGAAATATTACATAATAACTATTGTTTTATATGTGTCGAAGTTGTTGCTTTACAGTGCAAATCATAAGTACCTACTAACATAACATCAAGGTGAACGAGTCGGGTGGAAAAACAAAAATAATAGTTATTTGTTATACAAGAGTGCAAAGTTGCTTTTTAACCGCGTGTTCAATTTTGATGACCGAGCAAGCGAAGGATTCTAAAATTGAATCACGAGCGCAGCGAGTGATTCAAAATTAGAATCCTGAGCGATAGCGAGGGAATCAAAAGAGCACGAGGTGAAAAATCTTTGCACTCGAGTGCAACACGTAACTTTTCATTCCACCTCAGCGAGGAAATAAAGAACCGCGTACAAAGCAAATTGAAAAAAAAACACCAAGAAGGTTCCGAGTCTGAGTTTTTAACAAATTAAAAAAAAGCTGTATGATATATTCGGCACCATAGAGGTCGCAGTAAATAGGTTTAATGTTTTTTTTAATTCACAAACTTAGTGCACACGATGTTCTAAATTCAATTTACTTTATCCTCTAGAGAATAAAAACGGCTTTTCCACTCAGATATTGAAGATTAAAAATACTCTTTCCGAGATGGTGGGATGAAAATAATATTTATGGCCCGTTTATACCAACTCACAGGTGTTCCACGGGGTTTTGAGTAAATATTAGTTCTTATCTTATTTATATACTAGGTAAGCTGTAGCTGAGCTCAGAACACTTAGCCTATACTTATATATTATTATTACATTTGTATATTATAATAAAATACAGTGAAATAACCAGGTGAAGCAAATAAATATTTATTTTAGGTCAAGACGTTATACTCCGCAAAACCCGTGAAAATGTTAGTAGATCTTTCTCAATATGATTATAAATACTACTGCGAGCTCTTATTTTACAAGCGAAATTTTATTTTACGAAATATTGAAGCACAAAATTTTATGCCCCTATTCCCGCCCGGGGCATACAGTTTAAATATGTTAATAGGTCTAGTTCGATGATCAGGGGGTCAACTCCCATCTCTTAATTCAGTCTCACTTTAACATTATATTTACAATTTTAATTCGCACTACCACATACCACTGCATTAAACTTACATTAAAACTTCATCGTAAGAGCGGACTGCATGCATTGAATCAAGTCATTTATGCGATAGAGATAGCACTATATGAACATTATTGTTTCGTGATGGCCACGGTACGAAGGACAATATCAATATTTTAAGCTTAAAATATTGACGTTGGTTTTCCATAATAATCTTTATAAGTTGGGAGTTGGGCCCCAGGAGGCTTACAGGCTAAGTGTGGTGTTTCAAAAGACTTATTGTTCTTATCGATAATAACTTGATAGCAATATAATCTATTTCTATCTCTATCAAACACTCTGCCCGAAAGCCATTTTCCTCCTACTCTTTACTGAGGCATATACGCATTGGTTCTTCAAGGTACAGTAAATCATCCTTTCAAATAGTAGCATTTGCAACTTCATTTTTATTACTAGTAGGCTAGCCTTGTTTAGTGCGTACACCTTAGTAAGAGAAGGTAATTGTGCGCTTATGTTATGGTGCAGACGTAAAATTGGATGGAGTTAACATGAAGACCACCGTCTTGATTGTTATATTTTGCCATACAACTTGTATGAACAAGACACAGGATTTGTTCTTGTAGTAACAGCATGGCTTCATAACTTATATGATACAAGTTAAGAAGCCTTCCTGTTGACTTTTGATTATGGATATGAACCACAAAACTGTCAGTTCCCAGATTCCCTTAATTACTTCAAAATAACATTCCAGAAATTAAATTTCGCTTTGCCTCCCGGTAGCGTGACTCTTATGAACACCTACTTATGTATTTTAAGTTCCTATTTGTCTATGTACACTTTGCCATCAGCAAAGCACGATGAGGTATCTTATTTCGACACAGTACCTCTCCCTAGTTGTATAGTGAAGGACGTCAAGTCGGCTAGAGTGAATGACCTGTTCATTAACATAATTTTGTATTCAAAATAAAGTGTGATATCATGTTGTGTGTCTATCAATAGAAAAAATGATTATAACGAACTCAAAAAGTTGTTATCTACTTTGAGGTATCGAGCTCCGGCTCCCGAGTTTTCTCATGAGTATGTACCAACCAACCAATAATTGTTTCCTTTTCACAGCACTGTCTTTGAGTGGACGATATCTTCTCGCCGGCTCTGACGACAACTCCGTCCACTCCTGGGATACACTCAAAGTTTGCCATACAGGTTGGTGATTAATCATTTATCATACAATTTGGTGAAGCAAAAAGAAATAATTATATACTTTTACCCATATTCCTACAGGTATACCTGATATTACTTTTTTATTTAAGCGTAAACTAAGTATACTTCCTGTCATATCATTAGCCGTAACGTTTACCGTTTTACAAATGCCGGAATACAGAAATCTTTAAAATATATTAAACTTTATAAAACAAATGATTGTGTTGAGCACATACATGGTAATAGTGTTACCTAAGCTAGCGTCTCACTTTAGTTTTTATGGAATTGAAAAGTTATATAAATTTTGTATGTAATGCCAGGATCTTTTATCGGGTCGTAAACAAGTACCAGCTGTGCATATTGATCTATTTAAAGATAATATAATTATTAACAAACAACCATAAAATCGTGTATGTATATCTATGTAGCTTACGTATTGATTTACTATACCTATTATTCCTACATATTAAATAAATACCTATAAAACTTACAGAATGTACACAGTACAACTCTATTGAGCTTTCCAGACTCATAGAAATTTGAATCTCCTTCGAGCCTCCTGTCAACTTACTTTTCTGATATTATCTACAATATAATAGTGTAGAGATACACTATTCTGATTATTGAAATTGACGTAAGAATATGAGACTTTTAGCAGATGGTCAGCTAACCACCTCAAGGCTTAAAGGTCAGGCGAGCCGGTGTTAGTCATTTAAATAGTCTCACACTTAATTTCACCCCTATATCGTATTGGTCCAATACATAGCTTATGATTACGGGATTAGCCTTCATGCATTCTACAATATTTGATACTGCATGCTTCACTGGATGTTTATTGATTGTTGTATCAATATTTACTGACATAGACTTGTGAAATGAAACAATTCTGTTTGTGGAATTATACGACAAGTAATGGCTCGAGAGCCCATGACCGAATTTTTGACTCATAGCTATACGGCCAAACCGCATAATTTTTTTAAAATAGATTATCGAAACCATAAAAGACATTGATTAAATTTTTCGCGTATCTTATGAGCTGACCGCATTTTCGATATATATAAAAAAACAAATCATATTTAGTCGTGGGGGACGCCCAAGTGGAATTTGCAGAATAATCCATAATGCGTCTGTTTTAGGAATTCAGTGCAGGAATTCCTTATGGGCCAATCAATATACATAGTAAAATGGAGCATTCCAAGATGCCAAGGATGTATTTTCGGCCATTGCTACTAAGTATTTAAATAAAAAAATAAAATTTGTATTGAAGCGAATAACCCTAACAATTGAATTCGGATCAGTTAGTTCGAAAAGAAACATTTTCCTTGCTCACCTTACAATTTTGATAATATTTTGAATATGCTGATTTTTTTTACTGATTGGTGCCACATAATATTACTGCGATATTATGTAATAATTAATATTATTGGTCTCCATATAAGTTTTGAATGGCGCATATTACCAGATTCACAAAACCCTATATTAACAAAACACTGGATGAGCAAAATAACAGCTTCGCAAAGCAGTGGTGGTTTATCCATCCGATGTTTTGAGAAAAAGCGCCCGAACAACTACACTCGAGAGCAATGAATCCGGGTCACTTAAAGAATGTTAAAAATCTCGGAAACTAAAAATGATAGGTTAATGCAATAAATTGTATTTAATAGACAATGTAATACTCCTTAAATGAAAGTAAAAAAAATATGAGTCACCATACATTTTATTAACACAAAATTACATAAAGAAAAAAACTGCTGATCTCTCCTTAAAACAAAAATAGGAAACATGAAATTTTTGAACTTTATTACGATTTTCTTGAATTTTAATACTTCGTATTGCCTCCTCGTACTTCCATTACTGCGTTTACGCGGTTTGGCATGCTGTACACCAAGTTCCTTATACGATTTTGGGGAATATTCTCCCATTCCTCCGTGAGAGCAATTTTGAGCTCACGAAGCGTGATTGGGGGAGGGTTTCGTTGTTTTACGCATCTGCCTAGCTCGTCCCAAGCATGCTCGATCGGGTTGATATCCGGGCTGCGCGCTGGCCACTCCATACGAGTAATGTTCATCTCTTGAAGGTAGTCATTCACCTAAATTGACCATAAATGGACCAACGTGATCATTGAGGATTTCTTCCACATATCTTACGCTAGTTAAAGAGCCGTTTTCTATGATCACCAGCTCTGTGCGACTTTCAGAAGAAATTCCGGCCCACACAAGTACAGACCCACCACCGTAGGCTACTTTTTCTTCGATGCATGCTTGCTTGAATCTTTCCCCTGGTCTTCGATACACTCTGTGTCTTCCATCGTGCTTGTAGAGCATAAATTTTGATTCGTCGGAGAACATAACTTTTGACCAATCTTCAATACTCCAATTTACGTGGCTCTGGGCATATCTTAGTCTCGAAATACGATGCCCACGCTCCAGTTTAGGGCCGTTTGCAGGTCTAAGGGGTTTTAAGTTAGATTCAGCAAGCCGACGTCTTACTGTCCATGCACTTGGGTTACTTCCTCCGAGGCGTCGAAACTGATTGGTGAGTTCAGTTCCTGTGAGAAAGCGATTTCGAAGCATGGTGTTCACCAAGTATCGGTCTTCTCGTGCTGTGGTACACCTGGTTCTGCCCGTTCCTGGTCTGCGTAGGTTAGAACCAGTTTCTTCGTAACGTCGGAGAACTCTTTGTACTGTTGACAGCGACACACCGACAGTCCTGGCTGTATCGCGCTGACTCCGGCCGGTTTCCAGCATTGTAAGTATTCTGGTGCATTCTTCAGGCGTAAGCGACATAATTTCAGCTTGAATAATGAATATAGAGCACTATCAACATGGTTTATGTACCCACATAAATGACAGATTACAAACAAAAGCAAAACCAAATGCTGTAATTTCGTAGTTCCATCTTCGAAAGTGGCCCTTTTTCAAATTTGATTTTTTTATGATATAACTTTACAATAACTAAGAAGTTTTAATACCTTCATTTAAGGAGTATTACATTGTCTATTAAATACAATTTATTGCATTAACCTAGCATTTTTAGTTTCCGAGATTTTTAGGATTCTTTAAGTGACCCGGATTTATTGCTCTCGAGTGTATTCCAGTTTCATTTACATAAAGGACATAGGTAAAATATTTATTTTTTATTTTAATATCTGTTAAAAACGCGGAAAAATATAAAATTGTGCTTGTAATTTATGGTAAAATTCAGTTTAGAATATTTTGCTGCTATTATAAAGAACTAGCTTTCCGGGCGCGGCTCCGCCCGCGCGTATGTCGGTTATCGCGCAAAAACATTAACTTCTTGTTGCGCAGTTGGGTAAAAACAATCCTATGTTTTTTCCCGGGTCTCAAACTATTTCCATGCCAAATTTCATTCAAATCGGTCTAGTAGTTTTGGCGTGAAAGTGTAACAGACAGACAGACAGACACAAAAAGTTGTCATATCCGCCCGTGCGCATTGAAATTGAACTTTATATATGTAACTAAATGGTACTTTGTGATTTTTTGTGGATACTTTCTTTTAACTGATCTAAGGTTTTGACGTTCCAATGCGTTAATAAGTATCTCCAAAAATTTTAAAATTAGCAATATTTTTTTTATCTCATAATATGTAGTTATGTACCTACTACTTAAGTATATTAAAACATTGCCTGCCATATTCCAGCGAAATATTTTGTCAATTCTGCCGATTCTAGTATCCAGCAGAGGAAGAACTACTTGTATACCAATGATCGACTATTCTGACTCTGAGGCACGTCAGAACCTCGAAGAATACAATTTGAATCGTGCTTCAAACTATATTCGTAATATAATATATTCAGGCATCAGGCGTCAAATTCATTAAGATTCTCACCACGGAAATCCAAAAATCGTTAGTCGTCACCAAAATCGTTCAGATTCTAATTAAAATAATAATAAATCCTATCGTATTAGCGTTTATTGAAGGGCAACGATGACGTGTTTATTTAACCTTTAGAACGCCTGGTCAAGAAAAACTATTTATGAAATAAAAACTAGCACAATTATTAGGTACCTAGGTATAATCTATGGGATTAAATGTAATAACCGCCATAAAATGCTTTGATACCCTTAGTTCTTTTACCAATAATTGTAATTGAACACCAAATGTAGTAAATGATCATCGAATGTAGTAAATGATCACTAAAGTCATATTTAGGTGCGACGACAAGTGAAGCGAGGAGGAGCGTTAGGTTATGTGACCACAACAACGCGTGAGTCGAACGAGCGAAGCGAGCGTACCGAGGCAGCGGCCGGCGATGTGCCAGAAGAAATATAACATTAAAAGGCTGTTTTAATTTTGGTTATAATTATTTATTACTTTTGGTGATCCTTTACTACTTTTGGATTAACAATGTTATTAACAATTAACAAATTTGGAGTTATTTTGCTTAAATAAAATAATAAAAAACTTTGGTTTTAAACTTACATTAAAATGCGGGTTTAATTTTGGAGATCAATTACTATTTTTGTTTGTTTTATATTACTATATCTGGTGGTAAGTTAAACATAAGCCATGATATATTAGTTATCTAGAGGAATCCCTCTACAACAGGAGCGACGTACCTACTTGGAATACAAGAGTAAAGCAGGCAGCAACCTCGTGGGAACAGTAGCAATGCGGATGCGTAGCGGTGTAGTATTACGACGGACCTATATCATAACCAATAGTACGACCCCATACATATAATATTCCTGCTTTTCTATGCCTACTAGGCACAAAGAGCATTTTTAAGATTGATGCCGATAAATTAGGAGCTTATTATAAAAAATAAAACAAAAAGAGAATGAAACAAAGTGCAATCTAAATGCAGCTGCGCGCGTGGCCGCTACAGCCTTTTGTTTTACCAAAAGCGCGATTGCTAGAGAAAATGATAAATTTCACGAGGATGCGATTTTCTGATTCAAAATGTTTGCGTGAGTAAGATATAGAAATAAAGTTGAGGATGAGTTCTAAAAAATAATTTTAAAATAGTTCTAAATAGAACTATTAACATAATTTAAATAAAAAAACCGTTTATCAAGGAGTAATGACAAAACCTTCAGCACAGAAATGTTGACAAAATGACTGTCATCTATTTAGGACGAGTTACCTTGAAAGTGACAAAAACAGTGAATTCTGCTACTTAGCCTCACAGCTATATGGACATATTACGACGAAGCTGACCGGTCGACTTACAGACATTCGGATTTGCAGTGGAGTTATCAACATAAAATTCACTCAATAACAGCACTCAATAAAATTTATTTAGTTTACCTCGACCCAAGCGTGACTTCTCCGCAGCAGCATCCTCGACGCCTAGTTTCATCACGACCTCGTTTCCGTCTCCGAAACTGCCCCTGATACTGATTTCAACCGCAACCTTGACTTCGGTGACGAAAATAAAAAAGGACCTGCGTGACTTGAACAGTCGCGTCATTAAACCTGGTTCTGCACCTACTTATTTTTGTAGTTCAGTAAAATACACTTAACTTACCATCGGATGGATCAAGTTTAATCAAACAGACTATGTTTCACAGAATTGAAGGCAATATATTTCAGAAATATGAATGCAAATATATCAAACGCCAAGTTTTTGCATATGAGACACATAATTAGAATGTTTTGGGTCTACTTCTAATCGTTCATTTGCACGATTAACCCAACTAGCATGCTGTTTTACTATATGTATGCACAAATATTGATGTAGACCGTAATTTCCATTACTTACAATATTTTTCCAGGTACACTTAATGCGCATGAAAACCGAGTGACGTCGATCTCAGTTTCCCCCAACGGCATCGCAATGACCAGCTGCTCTTGGGACCAGAGCGTCAAGGTCTGGGGCTAACACTCCTCTTACCCAATACTCAAGCTCATACCAGGTCTAAACATAGATATGACGATATTTTAATTAATTAAAATAAGCCACTTATAACGATATGTTTCAAATTATTTGATCATTAATTATAAATTAATTATGAAATTTAATGGGTGTTTTACTTTAACCATTAAAACTACTAACCATTTTACTCAACCAATTTACAATGCCTAATAGTTGTTGTAGGTATGATGTGTAGGACGAGGTAAATCAACCAACGGCAACGTCAAGAATGCAATGGTCTTGTATGAGTATCGTATAAAAGTTTACAAACTGTACTTACCTGCCTCAAATGTGAAAGGAAATCAATCCATCCGTTGACATAATTCAGTAACTATGTATCAACTTTGAGTTACACATTCACGATCATATCAAAAGAACAAGTCTTCAAGTGATGTCATTTTACCGGAAAATATTGTGCTACAATAGTATTGGAAGAATTAATCTTCAATATTGTACATGCGTAGTTATTTGTTCGCTTATTATCGGCTATTTTATTGTCAATTCTCGATTAGGCGGTTTATCAAAATTAAAATATAGTTTTCTGTTTCAAAACAAAGACGTCACTTCAATTCGTATACAGAGTAAAACAAATGAATTTCTAGAGCCTTGTATGAAATACATTCTGCTGTGGACGAGTTCAAAAAATTATCCTTTTGTATATTTTGGGGAAAAAAATTCGGTTTTCGTAAACAAATCGTGTAAATGGACAAATTGTTACGTTACCGGTGACAGGAGCTTATTAAAACACTACTCAGAATTTGAAGTGATAGTTTTCAACGGACCTCAGTTGTCGCTCTTGCAGTACAATGGTGATTTACCAAAGGAGAGACAGCTGCGTCAAAAGTACGTATTCGCCAACATCGAATCAGCTGCAAATTATCCCTTGCGTGATAATACGTTCAATGATTACTTTAATTGGACCTGGACGTACAAGTTGAATTCTGATGGATATTGGGGCTACATTATAATCAAAGATGCTAAGAACAACGTTATTGGTCCCAAAGAGCAAATGCACTGGATTGATTTATCAGACATGGATCCTATCGACTACGAATTGAAGGTGAACCTACAAAGTAAGAAGAAAGTCGCGGCTTGGATGAGCTCAAACTGTAAAACTTCCAGCCAAAGAGAAGACTTTGTGTTAGCACTCCAGCATTATTTAGAGAAATACAATTTAAAAGTAGACATTTATGGGGAGTGTGGAGGCTACAAATGCCCTAAGACGATAATGTCACGATGTCTGAAAACGATAAAGAATAATTATTATTTTTATTTAGCATTTGAGAATTCATTAAGTGAAGATTATGTAACGGAAAAGGTTTTATATGCTCTTAAATATAATACGATACCCGTTGTGTACGGCGGAGCTGATTATTCGAGGTAAAATGTTCGTTAGCGTTTTTTTCTTCTAGTCATAGTTGTGCGTATTTATTCAGGTTATTGTGGATTATCTTGGCTCGACAGTAACATAGTCTATCTATTTATAATGTTCATACATTTTATCTCATTGTTTCGCAGATTTCTACCCGAAAGTTCTTATTTGGACGCCATTAAGCTGGGCCCGAGAAAACTAGCGGATACAATGATTGCAGTTATAAATAACGAGACGGCGTTTTATAATTTTTTTCGCTGGAAAAAATATTATTCTTTTCACTTCACGCACGAAACACCAGAAACAGACTCTTACTGTCAGTTTTGTGCAATGATAAATAACGAAACATTAATGAATAGTAGCAAATCTTACGACAGATTTAATGTATGGTGGATGCACAAGGTCACGAAGGTACTTTGAGTGTCTCTACCTAGCGCAACGGTACCTACATATTCTAACTTCTTCTCTACTAGATAGATTTCTATTTTCTTAAATGATTTCAACGTAGACTTAATATAGTATTTAAGACTGAATTACCACGTTCCATTTTCAAGGTTACAATTCTTTTGCTGGATTAAATCAATCTATGCTTCTTTTATGTTATCGGGAGACGGAGAAGCCACCAGTATAATAGCGATGTTTACAAAAATTATACCCGTGGCGCTTGTTTTAATGGTAGCAGCTGATAGGTTTTGGAAAATACGATGAGCTCCCGGTCCCCACGGACCCAACGTCTCTACACCAAACGGCTCAAATATGTAACCCATACCGAGGTTAGCATATTTGCGCCGCTTGAGTTGTTCCGCCGAAGTAGCCGCAGCGCCAGCCCTCACGTTGGTTTCAGAAAGATGTGACGGCGCTAAAGTGTCCACGCAAGTAGCGTCCCTAAGGCCTAAGGGCCGTCCTAACTTCCACGGAACCAGAGTCATGCCGTCAGGTCTTTTACCATCGTCACGCATCAGACCATTCGGTTCGAGAATAGCTGGAACATTGGCGCTGGTAAAAGCCCGGCGAATGATATCGTTAAGGCTGGCGTGGCGGGAAATTCGACCAGCACTTCTAATAAGTATATATACACCAGCTGATTACTAATAAGTATCAATAAATGGCTTCCGAATCAGAATATTCGATGCCACTTCAGGGTCGTCTATGGAGTGGCTTTGAATATTAATTCGAAAAGTAGAGACACAATAAGTAGTTATAACATGTGCTGATACCTCCTCGTCTACCCTATCTAGGCGCAAACGAATTTAAACATTGAATATCATTGTCATAATATTATTATTTTTAATTAAACTTAACAGTTATAGCTCGTCCATAAATCTATTATTTTTCACTTTATGCCATAGGGGTAAAGTGTCCCAAAATCTCGCTTGGGCCACTAGATGCCTCTTCATAGTTGATTCAACGTCTATATCTAAGAATTCCATTTTATTTCCACTCGTTGCGGGCGTCCAGTCAAACGGGATCTTGACAGGTTTGTTAGGATTTCTGAAAACAAAGACATTTTTTTTTTTGAGTATCCACTCAACTCTCAATCCTTATAAAAAGTTCATGGCACTCTTTTTGACGTATACCAGCGTCGGACTGCACATATAGTAAATGTAGCTTTGGCTGCTGGCCCTAAACTGCGTGGGCCCCCTACGGGCCTGGCTTGTAGGTCTTGCTGCAAGCCAGGCGTTAGGGAGAGTAGGGGTTCGCGCAGTCTAGAGCCAAGCTCTGGTGAACTATATGTAAGTAGACACACTATAATAGATAATTCTTTTTTTAGGCCTGATAAGTTAGCCTTTGACCACTATCTCACCTGTTGGTATGTGATGATGTTGTCTAAGGTGTTGTTCAGGCTAACCTAGAATTACTGTGTCTCAAGGACAGCTGCCGGAACACACCGTAAGGTGCTTTGCGACAGATTTTCTACTTGAGGGTGGTAGCTAGCCAGGCGAGGTTTTCGAAAAATACCCTACCTCCATGCTATAACGAGTGCCATCCTAAGAAAACAACCGGGACCGACGGCTTAACGTGCCCTCCGAAGCACGGAAGCGCTCAGTAGTAATGTCACTATCAGTCACCCATCCAAATCATGACCGCGGCGGACGTTGGTTTACTTTGCAGATCGGTTAAGAACAAGCTAAGCAAACCTCGCTACGAGCGCTTCAAAAGTTCATACAAAGACTCGTATTAATATATTCATTTCAATGTTGGGAAACTTGGGATCGATACTTTGACGTTTAATGTACTATGGAACAACATATAATATCAATAATCAACGTCAAGAACATCATGTCATATAAGATCGATCTGAACTTTGAGATGCTACCATTATCCTGCCCCAGCTCCGGCCGAAAGCTCCCGGATCCTTTCGGCCCAATATGAGTTTATCTGAAGTAAATATTGTGGCTCCATCCAAAGAGCAACTTCGTCCAATGGGGTCCGAGTTGCTCTATGGCTCCATAACATTTTAGTTAGTTGCAGTTCATCGGAAGGCGATGCTATCCACGTTCTGTTATTTTTCCCTTCGTCGCGCCTTTCGACTCCCACAGGAATAGTGTAATGGTGGGGTGCAATTATATCCCGACACCCCACGGGGTTCGCTATAAGAATACTTTATAAATATTGATATTAAATATAAACGCAAAGTTTAAAACTACGTTTTACATTGTATGGATGAAAATATTTCGAGAGCTTTTTAGCTAACTACATAACTCAATAAGTTAATGCTCACCCAGTAGTTGCGAAATTTGTCCATAATGTAACGATGGTTTCGCTCATCCTTATGTCTTGTTCAGAAATCGGTTGTGACAGGAAATGTATGGGAAACAGATGCATCAGCTCATCGGCGTGGCAGACACCTGGTAACCGACATAAACTTAGCTGGTGGAAGTTTTATAGCATAATGACATAGCAAATAACATCAGTCTTATAAGTGTTCATAATAAAAATATTTGGAGTGAGAATAAATACCTATATTGCTCGAGCTACTAAGTTATAAACTAGAATCAATATACCCATAAACAACCTGATATACTTCTTCGAAGCAGGCTGCTTTTAGGCCAGAGATTTGTTAGCAAAACGAAGCTGCGAAACTATGGGACTGTTACCTCTAAAGCTATGTGGTGTAGCGAAGCAAGTAAGTTCCCTCCCCGTATAGAAATCGTAGTTTCGTTGAACCATTTTCCATCAACGCTAGGTTAAACTATGCAACGAAAATCAAATGATCCTGTGGGTAAGTTTGACTCAAATATAGGTTAGCAACGTGTGCTAACTTGCTTACCTAACATATTTATCTGATAGAAAGGCAGCCGTAATGTGAACCATACTGTGTTTAGACTTGAATGAAGAACACTGTAGCAAATGAAATTACTGAGCCAACGTGACATAAGAACTAATGTCTTGGAACGACGAGCGCAACGTCTATCCAATCGGACGTGAACATGAAGCACGTTGTGGTTCAAATCTGGCTGAAACTTTATTTTGATTAGGCAGACGTGATGCTTACTTTCACGTGAACACCACAATTGCTGCTGTCATAATTATACAGCATTTAAAAAAATGTAGGCAGGTACCTAAAAATATTCAGGATAAAATTCAGCATGAACATGGATTGATATCGTATTATTGTTGCGCTACTCAAGTTATACTTATCAGTAATCTTAATTAGAGATCCGGAGTATAATGTTTCTTTTGAAAATAATGGGAAGCCAACCACAATTTTAACGTTATGAAGTCATAACACCATCAACTTACCATAGTGGCCATCAGGGTCTCCAAAAATTTGAGAGAAGCTGTTGGTTGCTTTATACGACAACTGATACAGGTAAACTGGATTTTTTGTGTAATTAAAGAGTAGCTCTGTAGCCTCCAGGGCAGGGTAGGTGAAGTATGAATCCGAATACAACTGCAAAGATTAAACAAACATTACCTTAGTACCTAATAACTTGTTTCATGATCATTACTGTATATTGTGTAAGCCTTGGATTGTCCACTGCCCCCGCCTCACGGCCTCCCGCTTTAAGGGAGGTTTTGCCTAATCCCCACGCGTGGCTCGCGTCTTGGGGATCGCAGTTTAAGATATCAGTTCCTCAGAAGGTGCTGCTGCCCTCCTTCCGATATATTACCTTTAGTCGCCATTTACGACACCCACAGGTAGAGGGGCGATTTTTAGCCCAGCACCTCGCGGTGCATTATTATATTTATATCACAGTATTGTACTGTAAAATTTTTACGACATTTATTTACTGTGAAATATAATAAGTAAATAAGTTATTATACTACCAGATCGCCTTACCCACATGGGGTGCATAGTGAAAGGATTTTTTTCGAATGCTCTCCTGGGTAGCTATCACCCTCAAGTAGAAAATCTAACGATAAACATCTTACTTTGTGTTTAGCCAGTAATGCTAGGAAGCCTATTCACCATTGTTGACCAAACCATCTCTTCCCAATTGGTGAAATAAAGGGCAAAGGACAAAAAACTTTACGCGGTGTAAAAACAAGTTTTTGGGTAGGTAGATATTCTAGTGTATAGTACTTATCATAATCGGTGCATGCCATTACTAAATGCCAAACATGCACCTAGTACGAGTAAGTGCTAAACGAAGGATAAGAGTATACACATGCAATAAAATTCATTGCACTTAATGCAATTCATAAATATTATCAGGAAGAGGACAATAATTTCTAGAGAATTACTTAAGTATCTAGAATCATACCTACCTCTAATATTTGCCTCGACATAGCTTCAAAATCATCTTTCTTGAAATAATGTTCTTTAATCATTTTGGTGATGACATCGATGTAGGGAGAGTTTTCGTAGTAGAATGTGACTGGAGCTATAGAGTCGAAGCCTGACGTGAACTCTCTGTACCTGGTAGAGTTATTCGTTATCCCTGATGACAAATAAAAAAATACAACATGAATAATTTATATGACAGTTTTTACATCGTCATTATATGGATATTTATTGGATAAGTACCTACTATCGACATAAGGATAAAGATTTATACAAATTCTAGTAGTTACATACCTACCTATTCACTTTACCTGTTACATGATTAAAATATAGGTATACTTAAAATTTTACTATTATTTACGATGATGTTTTATTTTTGTCGCTAATGCTAATGTTTCACAAACGCCATTACTATAGTATAGATAAAAACAAATCCGATGGTCGTTTTCAAGGAGGGCTCGGATGCCGCTGTACATTTATTGAAGTGTCTAAAGTGATATTTTTAACATACTTTTATTTTGTTCTATTGATTTAAAATTTCTTATACATAGCATATACCTATATGATATGACAAAGAATACATAAAAAATAACAATCAACACAATTGAACTTCAAGAAAAGCCGGAAAATGCCGTGACGACACAGTAGGAGATTCTACTACTGCGATATTTTGTATATTTATTCCAACAGGCTTCGTTATTTATAGGAAGAAGTCAATAAAAGGTATATATAACATTATAAACAACTTTATATTATACACCGTATTGAAAGAGAACTAACTTATTATTAATTAAACTTATTATTATTATTTTTAATTTATTTTTTATGTAACTATATATAACATTATATTGAATAAAAATTATAACTTTTGTGGCAGAAACCGCACTGACCTCCTTCAGATTGTGATTTTAGGTACTGTAAAGCTACGTAATGATTTGTGGTAGCCGTTCACTCCTGTAGCTGTCAGCTTATTCATCTAGAGAAGACTTCCAGCAATATTTCTCCGATAGTTGAGATGGTCTAACTGTTCTCCATTTCGCTTAAACAAGGCGGCATGTGTGGTCGTATCCTAACAATGATTGAAAAGTAAAATTTTCCCAGCGAATAATAGTCCATATATACCGATGTTCGAATCTGAACGGTCCATGCCTCCTATATTATCATAGTAGAGTTTTACGATAGCAGGTTGGTCTAATAATCCATAGTTTTACTTTGGCTGAAGAAACCTTTTTATTTTGTTGACAGGCAATACTATTACAGCATTTGATGCTCCAGTGACAACACTATTGTCGTTTCACTTGCATACATAATGTTCTCAGCTCTTGTGGATTTATAGTTCAGGTTTTTGTATTGCCTATTTGGCGACAATGCCCCTTGTATTTAGACAAACGATTCTTCGTCGGTCTGGATATTTTCTTCATACATAGGAGATCCCCTGGAGATGCTTTCATCACACACAGTCCATGTGTCGCTTTTGGAAATTTGAGCTAAAGATGAAAACTTCACCAACATAGGGGAGTCTTTAAGTTATTTTTTTTTTTTTAATTTTAAATCTACACTCCACAGACTCCAGGGTCCGTGACTTTTTTAACTATGACATAATTTATTAGTAAACAAGAAATATGAAATAGGAAACATGCAACATTCCAAAGGGGAACAGTGTTAAAAGTTTTTTTTTTATTTTTCGTTAATGTCAATAGCACCAGCATCCAGAGCAGACCAGTATCCTCCTCAGGAGTCTTTATGTTGCACTTCATGATATGCTCAGAGCTGGGAGCCAGGAAGTTGTTGAAGTAACACAATATCTACATCTTCAGAATCTTCGTCAGTTTCTTCGGCGTTACAATTTTCCAGTGGCATAATAGCAGACCATTTACATCGGCTATCTAAAATATTTTGACTATTCGATGAAGAATATTGATGTGAGTGATTAGACCAAGCGAGATATGGCATGATCATAGAAAGTGAAAATACGTGCTCTCCGCATACCTTCTCAGAGAGCTTTTGTCACATTGTGTGAGTATCTGTATGCCCCACCACTGATCAGTTTTAAATCTAACTATCAGCAAAATGCTCTAGAATTGCTTTTTTTAAGGTGGAATGAGTCTCAAAACGCAAAGTTTGAACATGTGTTTTGGAAAGAGTGCGTTTTGCTAAATATACTAGATAATAAATAACATATAACATATTCTAGCTATAGGACAAATTCTATGCCTGATCTGAAAACTCGATTCCATATATTTCTCACTATAGAAAAAACATGAATACAGTTACAAAATTTAGCTTACTCAAATTTTTAGTGTATATTTATAATGACATGTATCAATACAAATTTTATTTCTAGTTATTGTGTAGCAACCATCACATACAGTACTTGAAAGATTTTTTTCGTTTCTAACCCACTTGCTCCTCCTAATGAGTCATAAACGACACACCATCATTTAAAATCAGTACTAATATTATAAATGCGAAAGTAACTCTGTCTGTTACGCTTTCACGCCAAAACTACTGAAATGAAATTTGGTATGGAGATAGTTTGAGACCCGGGAAAAAACATAGGATAGTTTTTATCCGACTGCGCAAAAAGAGGTTCATGTTTTCGCGCAATAACCGACATACGCGCGGGCAGAGCCGCGCCCGGAAAGCTAGTATTATATAAACATTTATTAGACTAGTTCAAATCATTTTTATCATGTCGTGATTAGCCCTCAAGACTTCAGCTAGTCATTATAAAATGATAACAATGTAGTGCTGAAGAAAGTTGAATTTCCAGATTATTACAGTGAGTTATTCAAGGTAGGTAAGTTTACATAATAGTAAATAAACAACTTTTAACGGTTTAAATCGCGTATATATCTCATTATTTAAGTTTACATAATGTTTTACACAGTTGTTTATTATGTATAATGTCATAAATCAAAGTACCCATCAGCAATGCTTATTTTTTGTGAAAACAGCTCTCCGTCATAGAGATAGTTAAGAAATTGAACCAAAATTGTATTATGAAAGTGTTAAGATCCACAACTATTATTATCACCATTATACGTCCACCGTTCTTACCGCTGCCCCTAATGGGGATTTGCAAAAATCCCGACGCTGACGTCATGAGTCTTGGAAATCGCAGTGCAGGATGGCAGTTCTTCAGAAGGCACTGCTGCTCACCTTCTGGTACTATCCCTTTCAAGAGAGGCGACACTTACGACTACACAATAAGGTATGGGGGTGCGATACTAACCCGGTATCCCGCGGGGCATACCTATTATAACAGTAATATTAAGACTTTCATTCAGATTCATGATCCATTGTAACTGATTTTGATGAACTGATTTTAAGCATGCCAAATCGCTATGCTTGTTTGATTAGTGTAAATGGTAGGAACGCATATTATTAATCAATATAATTTTACAATAAACATACATATTAAAAATGCTAAAATTTTTCGTTTTTCTGCCAAACAAGTCAGTTATAGTTCAAAATATACATGATCCCTAGGCATATTAACTTATATTAAAATATGGATAAAACTCGAGATAGTTTTCAAAGTCAAGATCCCTATAGGCACCTATGATGTGTGTACCTATGTGGTGTCAACGAGAAATATCGCATTCGTTTCCGTATCTTGAAGCATTTCCGGATTTTTGTATTTGTCCCCACACATTTTGTGGATTGGCTTCAGGGAAATGATTTTTTACAAAATGAATAGGTAATTTATACTGAGTATACTACAACACAAGGGAGAGTGTATGAAGAGTTAATGGTGAACTGGCAGGTCACTTCTCATATAAACGTCAAAAGTCCGAACTGAAATCTCAAAAAAGGAAGAGATCAACTTCCTTTTTTGAGAATTTAGATCAAGAACTAAGCATAATATCCATTACACTCTTCATCATGTGGGCTGGTATCGTTAAGCAATGTAAAAACATACTTAATTTAAAAGTATGTTGAGTCTCGAAACATTTTGACGTAATTTTTTTTTACTTTAAAGCGAATTATCTTATAAGATTTTTTCATCGTTTACAAATCTGGATAGAGGCGTAAAAGGTGAGTGTATGAATAGTTTCAGGGGAAGACCTTGCGAAATTATTCCGACTAGATTAGATGAAATATGTTATGTGTTTGATTAAAGCCAGAGAGGCTTATACCAAGACATAGCAAGTGGAAATCGGTGGTAACAGACTTCCCATCCAGGAAACAGGCGTAACGTTATTTGTGTACATACCGAAATTCCCCGAATCTAAACCCTAAAAAGAAAAAGTTCTACAAATTTAACTAAGCTATACACCTAATATGTTTTAAAGATAAAAAAGCCAAGTTTCTTAAATGTAGACTTTTTTTAAGTTATTACTTCTACAAATAAAGTATCTACTCTACCTCTAATATATATTAACCCACGTGCCGGCATTTTTTCAAGATTAAATTACATCTTAGAAAATAGCAAACTAAAAAGCGTCACGGATTTATGTGTAGTAAATACATCGTCACAACTCACATATGAGGAAATTGATTTTATGACGCTCTCGCAGGAACTAACCAAAAATATATTTAGTAATATAAATTACTAAATATGGGTGGCCGTCCATTAATCACGTGATGTTTTTTAGCATTTTTTTAACCCTCCCTCACCCTTGGCGATACATTGAAGTTTAAGACTAACTCCCCGCCCCCAACCAAAATCATGTGTAGGTATTTTTAGTACCTACAGAGAATCTTAAAATATTTAGAATATTATCTTTAAATACAGGTATCAAGTATAATCTGACTTTACTCTTAATTCTTCACGGGGACTTCGTCCGTTGCCTGGCAACTGCGAGTGTAGGTCTACACGCCACTTTTAGGTTTAGAAATCGCGCGTGTGACGAAAAAATAAATACACGTGATATTTAGTGATTTTTGCTAAACCCCCTCCCCCCATATCAAGCCTCACTAGATTGATGGACGGTCCCTAAGTACATGATAGATTGGCTAAAGATTTCGCAATAGTGTCTACTGAGAAAATCAATCATAAATAAGAAATCATAACTTCCACAATACTAACATTTTATTAAAACACATTAGTGGCTTGTCTTGTGAGAAAACCGTAAAATAATTAGGTAGGTAATTGTAGTCATATTTTTTTATACAAAATACAGTCTCAGCTAATGCTTTTATACATACATTACTGTGGTCATATTCACAGTAAAGTATGTATTTTGCAGTAATACAATCATTTCACATTATTTATAATTTAAATTATATCCAGGCCCTAATCTGTCTAAGTACCATTTTGTATAAAAATACGTCCAGCTATTTCATTTAGTAGAAAACACACACAAACATATTTTTATAGGTAAATAATAGGGTCATATCACTAGATACCTTATCACCTTACTCAATTTAGCTTTTTACCATATCTCTCATTGATAGGCATATAGTAATCATTATTATATAAACAAAAAAAATAAAGTCGTTACAAATGTTATTGGTACTTACAAACAGATTTCAAGCAACCTTCGTCTTTGTTGACTCCGTTCATCCAGGGCACAGCAGGTACTTCGGGAATCTTACGAGGGTTTCGTGTCAGGAAAGCTCCAGGGTGGTCGAATTCGACGACAGCCTTGAACGGCGTCATCGGCTCATAGTCCCATGTCTAGAAAATTAAAAAAAGGTTTTTGGATAAGGAGTCTCTTGTAATATATACGGCTTTACGAATCATTCTTTGAACTAAGTAGAAATATATTATGTAACAATTAAATATATTGATTTATTTACGACGAAATAATCAGTAGAAATTGATAAGTACTATCTGCCTAATCTCTTTGTGGGAGTACCTCCTAAAAGATTAGAAATAATAATACCTAATCAGGTAAGTATTTATATCTACTTGTTTTATTCATAAACAAAATATTTGCTCTTAAATAAAATAAAAATATTGTATGTCTCCCCAATAGGACTCTATATTTATCAAACATGGATTTTAAGATAAACCTAAGTAGTTAACCAAAAATATGATTTGTTACCTGCTTTTACTATACTTACATAAAACTTGAATTCTGTATCGATAATTTCGTAGCCATCTTTTGATCGAAGACAAGCGATCATTTTCTCGGAAGGTGCCTGGGGACAGTCCAGGAACTTTGCCAAACGGAAGGCATTTCGTAAAGCTTCTCCTGGTGACGCCTCTGCCCAGGGAACCAATGCCGTACCAGATTCCGATATGGCTTTGTGGAACAAACCTGGAATGATCTCATCGTTATTAACAACGTGAAAGTATAACGATGATTATCACGGGATCATTTAAAATGATAAATTATAAGGTAAAAAAATAAATAAGCTTAGTAGTAAATACAAAGATTAAACAATTCGGATAGGCAGTTTGCAGTTCGAAAGGTGATGATTAACCACGCGTCTTCTCCTTCAAAAGTTATATTTTTACAGCTGATAGGTTAGCCTTATAGTTGAGAACCATGTCCGACCACCGAAGTGATGATGTGATCAAGGATGGTGGAAGGTGCTGGCTCTCAAGAAAAACTGCCAGAACACACCGTTTTGTGCTTAGTGGCCGATTTTCTACTCTAGGGTAATAAAAAAAAGGGTCTCAAACCGCTTAAAAGAGCATACGCAAAATGAAAAATCAGCAAAATCCTACCACCTTACAGTTTATATAGATATGCCTCAAAATAGGTGATGGACAAAACAGTTCTTAGTAATCTGATGGTACTACATCAATTTTAACTATTCTTAAATCACGTAACATAAATATACAAAAGTGTAAATAAAACAACAAACTTACCAGTGCTGGTTTTAGACAACATATGGAAATGAGCGCTGGCACCCCCAGCACTTTCGCCAAATATGGTGACAGAATTCTTATCACCTCCGAAACTTTCAATAACCTTCTGTATAAAACGAAGTGCCTCTTGCTGGTCTTTCAATCCGTTATTTCCAGGACAGTGTTCATCCATCGTCGACAGGAAACCGAGAGGACCTATGACGGTGGAGATAACAAAAGCCATTCGTCATTCAAGTGTTACAGCCAGATTTCCAAAAGCACTTTATTGAGTTCTGATTGATGTAGCCACCGTTTCGAGCTTTTTGGTACTCACCTAATCTATAATTTGTGGTCACGAGGATCACATCCCTGTCCAAGAGAAACTCCGGCCCATACATGCCAGTAGTGGAATCACCACACATCCAACCACCGCCGTGGATGAAAAGCATAACTGGGTACAGCTTGCGTTCATCAGATAATTCCTGAAATTTTAATATGAATGATAGAATTATTTAATATTGATTTTGTCTTTACTCAAAAATACTTGTAATGAAGTAATTATTTTGACAACCTTCTTTGAGCAAAGTCGTTCTTTCCGCGCTACTCCAATAGGTACCAAAATTGTATGGAATTTCATTCCTGGTGATTTTTAGCAATTAGCAATTTCCTTTGCAAATCCATTATTGTCGAGTTTTGTTTCAATAGTGATATAAGCGCAAAAAGTTCAGCGCGGGATAGAGACAAAATGTTGCGGTTGACAAATCGTCCTATTCAATGTGTTTTACAGTAAAACACATTGAATACGACGATTTGTCGCTACAAAAGGTCCATTTAATTTTGTACAATTTTATTTTATATAATATGAAAATCTCTAGTAATTAGATCTTTAAAACTACACAACGGATTTTGATGCGGTTTTATTATAGATAAAATGATTCAAAAGAAAGGATTATATGTATGATATGGATGTATTATACATATAAACCTTTCTTTTCGAGAAACACTGATATGTTTAGAGGTTTCTAATGTGAAGTCTTAAATAAAGAATATTTGTTGGTATCTCTTTGGGTTTTGCACCCGTGCGAAGCCGGGGCGGGTCGCTAGTAGCTGATAAACAGTATTACACTTTTATTGCAAAAAATTAACCGCAACATTTTGACATTTTCCAGTTTTACTCTGAAATTAACATAGAAAAGGAAGCAAAAATAGTGACTGAAAATGTATAACCACCTAAATCAAAAGAAAACACCTAATAAAAGTTGTAACGGAAAAATCGGCAGACAGTCTATATGTGTCTATACGTGTATCTTTCTTATTTTAGAGACCTTTCAAGAAAAATTAAGCTCTCAGCCCTGGAATACTAACACTATGCATATATTTAGTGCATATGCGATCCAGAATTCTTGTAACTGTAATAAATTCTTACTACACTAAGCTGGTTTTTTAATATTACAAGCATCGTTTAAGTGAAGAATTTAATTTGAATTTACTTGTTAATACAAGCCTTGGTCCGCAGTCACTGCACTGCTAGTCGCACTATTATGGCCTCGTAAAGTTAGCTACGCTCTCGGCCTTATAACATGGTCATCATTGCAGCCCTTGCTATCCGCGCAATAAAGGCCTCGACCTTCGGTGTTGACAACGACCTTCCCTCTCGGCCTTTTATTCCTTGACTGTCCATCGAGTGGTCAATGAACTATTAGAAAGCAAACAATATTGCGTAAACGTCCTTTCATCTGTTACACAAAATACATGTTTCACCTACCTAAGAGGGTACGGTGGTGCTTGAATCGTTAAGTCAAATCAATGGAAAAATAAAGTTCCGTATGTTCCGTTCAGGTTTAGGAACGTTAGTGCATCAGACGAAATCTATTTTATTTTTTATTCTATCGTTATGTTGAAAGCACGTGGCCTAAAACAGATGCGTCCATCAGCCTGAGACAAAGTTGTTAAGTCTCGTGTGCCTGTAATTTCGGCCTAGTATCAGTAGTCCGATAATTTAGTCCGAAGATTGGACTACTGTTACTATATCGACTTAGTAGTCCGGTATTACAGACAATAGGACTATATTGAGCATCTGAGTCCGATGTTTTGTCCAATATTTTAAAAATTAATACTTTGTCTTACCTATTACAGTTTGTCTTTTTTATTTTTCTAGCAAACACTAATGTTAAGACAAAGTATTAATTATTAAAATATTGAAAAAAAACATCGGACTAAGAAGCTCAATATAGTCCGATTGTCTGTAATACCGGACTTTAGTAGTCCGGTATTAGTAGTCGAAATAAATTAAAAATTAGGTAATTTATGTTAACCTCGAACGGTAAGGTTCAGCAGTCCTATTGAGTAACATTATTATTATTAGGTATATAATATTATTTATATGTAACATCGGACTACTGAGACGAAATTCCGATCGTCGAACTATAATTATTACTATCGTACTGAAAAGCTCAGTAGTCCGATTATCTGTAACACCGGACTACTGATACTAGGCCGTAATTTCACTGGCACCAACATCTTTCTAACTGGAACACAATAATGCAAACATTACTGCTTGTCGGTAGAAATAGGTATGTTTGTAATACTTTCTCGGACAAACTCTCACAAAGAGCTACTGCTATTAAAACATTTTCTTTTATAGTGATAACTAAAAGTTAAGCAGCAATATTAACTATACTCCTTATATCTATCTACTTCATATTCACCGTGGTTATCCACTTCATGGAAAGTGAAGCTGCATCGAAGTGTAACATTGCATGATTGGCTACATATCAAATACCATTGAGGTGGTAAATATAGAAGTATTTTTTGTAAAATAAATATAATTAGCCTTTTTTTCACTATTAAGTATTAGTGCGAATTGAAGTAAAGAAAATGTTATGTTTATAATTTATTATATAATATAATATATCCGTAATATCTTTATAGTTAGGAAAACGAAATCGCCGACTGGTTTTTCCCTGATGCTGTATGAAACAAACAAAGTTGCGATTGCTTACATTTTTGGCCATTGGTGTATAAATATTCAGATATAGACAGTCTTCCTGACCAACGATTCCCTCTTGTCGGATGTATGGGTTCCTCTGGATACATACTGGAGGCTGTTTTGTGGCATCTAACGTCTTCTCCCACGGGGTAATCGCTACTGGTGCCTGTATCACAAAATAAAGAATGTACTACCCTGCATCAACATAATGTTCTACATAGTTATTATTCTAATTACTTTATAACAAAATATATTTGAATAAAATCAAGAGCGCTAAAAATATGATAAAACTGTTTAATCTAGCGGTAATCACAGTGGATGCATGACGATATAGTGATAGGGTAATGTTTTTAATCATTATTCATATCATACATAACCAAATGGAATATTATTTATTTGTAGGTGTTATAGAACTGCACGTGGTGATTATAGCGCACAGTAGATACCTACTACCACAGCTACTACATAATGTGCGGTTATGATGTATCTACCTATCAGATTTGCTTATATATCTTACTATATAATTGTTTGATAAATATGACAAGGCTTACCGTATTATGTAACATATATAGTTGCATATAATTAAGTTTGGAAGTAATTGATATATTATTAATTTAGATACCTTGAATCTCAAATCCCCGAGAGGTGGAACTGCAAAGGGTATTCCAGTGAACGCAGCTATGTCTCTTCCGGCTCTGGTTTTCATATGAAAACCGATAATTTCACCAAGCGGCGTCTGCACTAACGGCTGCCTTTCACTGACCACATCACCAAGTACCACGAACAAGACGATAACCACGTTTTTATTCATAACGTACCTATTGTTAAGACGTCAAGTCAGAGTATTTAAACCTGTTCGGCATGAGCGCACGGGCGCCGCCTTGAAAGCAAAAACGAAATGAAAACATGCGCCTTGGCCTCTCGGCTTATATTAGGCACCAGACAGATCATAAACAAATGAACCTACTGATGGCTTAACAGTCAAGGTAGTCTTATTTGCGCTAGCGTCTCTTCCTTTCCTTAACTGTGGCCACTAGGTAGCAGCTTTTCCAACAAGATCATTTGTGTAGAAAACTTTATTGCAGAAAATAGACAGATACATTTCCTAATTACTTTTCTCTTCCTTATTCTTAATACAAACTTGATAAGGAAATACCTTGATGATAAAAGCCGTTAATATTTTGTCATTCAAATTTAGCTCTTCCAATTTTCTACTTGTACCAATTCAAGCATCAATTTTAATTTATGGAATCTTCATGTGTAGGGCTAAGTAATATTGCATTGGGGTACAACCTATTTAATGTGGATAATGGAGTATGGCCCAAGAGATGATGCCTAACTAGATATTATCAGCCCACAACAACACAGACAAGCCAAGTCTCAGGTGGTATCTTAAGACTTCCATACTCGATCTAAACTAAATCTCGCATGCGGTCCCATCCCCTGGCTAATGAATTAAAAATACTATGACAGGGGTTTGCAGAAACTGCGCAGAACTAAATTGTAAATAGTTATACATATGACACAAAGTGAACAGTGAAGATAGTCTATCGCTACGAGTGTCTTAGTAACTTTAGCTTCCTTAGTTTGAAGCTGCGAACATAAAATACTACATACCTATATCGAAGTCTAACTTTATCATAATACTTTATCGAAACTTTGAACGGTCTACGTGTATCGTATGGCGTGCAATTACATATCTAGAGAGAGAGACATAAGTATAAGTTATGAATCAATGAAGTTTTTGATATTATCAAAAAAAAAATATCGCTTTATAGTTTCAATGAATAAAATTTATTGACTACACAAAATATACCCTGCTCTGATTGAGTCAAGCCGTGCACATGCGCCATTTTTCATCGATGCCTTTTCCTGGGTGACATCCTGGCACGGTTCAATTTTCTGTTAATAACATGAAGCATTCTGTTCAAAAGATATGAATACGACTTCCTTCTTGTCCTATATCTCATAGCTTTTTCCGAAGACACCATTGGGGTATGATCCATGTTTTCAAAGGATTTGTTCTGCCTGTGACTTTTGTGAGATAACTTTAAATTTCTCTGTCGATAACCGTGTGCACTCTTCCTCTCTTTGTTATTTCTTTTCTCGATCTCATGTATTTTTCGTAGTATGTCTTCGTTTTGTTTCGCTATATAATCTGACATGTATTTGATGTGCGCCAATTCACCGTTTAGTTTAGGCAGTTGAATTTTATTCACAAGCTCGAATTTCTCACTGAGACTGTTGATAACATTCAGAAGATTTTCCTTAGAAATGTCTGCGTGGGAGTCGTCAGCCAACGCCTTACACAGCGCACATCTCCACTGATGATGTCCTACGTCACCACTCTCGGGAAAGTCTTTCTCTAGATTAATAACGCGTTTGGTATTATACCTTGTACTACAATTATTGCAAGTAACTCCGTCATTGCTTCTAAACACTCTCCGGCAATGTTGACATATCATTTTAAATTTCTGAAAGTCACAAAATATAATACTTTTATGACGAGATAAAGAGCATTGTACCTACTTGTATTATAGTATCTTTTTACATACGTTGGAACGCATTAGGGGTGGTAGGGGAGCATTAGGCGTTTTATTAGGTTAGTGGTAATACATTTTAGTTACACAAAAATGAGTGCTTCTCCCTCAAGTAGTGTTTGTGAAAGTTTATATTAATTCCAGACAATATCGTATGCGAAAAATGTGATACAAATTCTGTTACCTACACAATCATATGAAATATATTTGAACACGTACGATAATTACAACCCTTGAAAATATGCAAGAAAGCCAATATCTTTTTCGGAAAATGTGTTTATAGGTACCCTATTTTCAAAATTTTGACAAACAAGTAATCTCTTCTTGAGTCCTTTTTCTTTGTTCCTAAGAACAAAACAGGAATAAGAGCTTTTTGTTACTATGTTCTTATTACCGCCGATTTGTGAAAGGATTTTCTAATATCGGAAAGTTATTACATCGACTTACGGGAATAAAAGACAATTCACTTGGGATGAGAACTGTAAAGATGCTTCCAAAGAACACAAAATTCGTCTATGCAAACCGCCATTTTGGATATGTACTACGTATAATAAACTGATCGGAACTCAGATGATGCCGAGGAGAATTTTACTGTCAACATTGACGCTTGTAATACTTGGATGTGTGCTGTCTCACAAACAGGAGATAAAGAATTTGTGGTACTTAACTTACTTCAATGAAATATTAGCAAACCAGAAAAAAACTATTGACTTAGTCGAAAAAAAAAACTGGTAGTGAAAATCAACGATAATTTATTACGATATTTACTCGGTCGTAAGTTTTAGTAAGGACAGATCATGCTTCAAAGGGCTGCTAAGTTTCAAAATCCAGAGGTGGATTGAAAAGCTTCAAAAATACTAGTGTGACTTCGACCGCCTTGAAGGAAAAACGCAAATGCTTTATCCATAAGACCTTGTTTGAAAGACTGTAAGCATTGTAAACGTCATGAACAAAAAGATATTATCTCATTACAAATTATAAGAACTAATTATCTCGATGATAAATGGAGCGATGAAGTAACTAATGAGGTAAGCGCAAGAAGATGATATATATTTAGCACCTCTTATACAGGGTTATTGGAAAAATGCTAAGAGTTAACTTCTGTTAGTCCTGACAAATATATTTAGTCGAACTTTTTAACGTTTGTTTATTCTTTATCGTTTGTGTCGGAACGTGCACGAAGCCCACCTGATTTTAAAAGCCTTATGGGCCTGTAATTATTATTTCATATTTTTTATTAATATTTAATACTCTATTCACAGGGGGCGCATTGTATTTACTACGAGACGCTGTAGTTAAGTGTCAGACGGTACTAGAAAACTTAATGTGTTTTTCTGATACATGTTTTAAGTTTTGAGTAAAGTCGTAAAACTAATGTTGTAAGTCTTGTTAAACAGAGGTGGTCCACAAGAGGTTGTTAGCATTTTTTCAATTATCTTGTATAAGGATTACGAGGAGTTGAAAAGCCTAAAGTAGCAAAACTCAGCACAGCTACAAAAATACTTGGGGCGCAGTGGAAGTTTAAACGATTCAAAGTCTTATCAAAAGCCACCAAAAATACTGAACCTCACGATACAGTCCTCCTAAAGTGAGGTTTCAGGGAACTACTTATATGTTATAAATTCTCATATTCTTATACCTACAAATAATTGTCAACATCATGCTTCGGAGATAAAATAATATTATTTTTGCATTAGCAGAAACATAGACGCTTCGCGTCGCGCTCTCTCGTTCAATATTATGTATTGAAAAAGTGATAATTTAAGCAAATATTACCTTTGATAAACTTTATCATGATAATTAGAAATCGGGGGCCTCCCGGACGGGTCTAAGCGGGGCCATCAGAGAGTACGTTTTATCTAAAATTTTATCTACAATCAAATATATACATATAAGTATACTTTTGCATGCGCGAAACCACCAACCGACTGAGATTAACAAATAATCAATAAATGAAATTTCAGATGCAATAAGTAGTTTCAAACATTCAAGTTGTACCCTTGTAAATCGTACCTCGAAAATGGCAATGTCACATCAGGCGACGTCTCCGGATTGAGTCTTAAGGTAAAGGCACCTATTTCCGAGGTATTTTCAACAAAACTCGAAATGACATCAACAATTAAGCAATTCCTGTACATTTCCGCAGGTTTTAATGTTTTTATCACGTATTTTATTGTTTTTACTTTTAAACTATACTAAATATTTGTTAATTAAGTCTTAAATTGTGTTCAAAATTAAACTAAATATGAAATAAGTCCAAGGCACCTTCATCCAATGCAAAAATCCTTATTCCGATGTATTTGGTTCCTAATTCCGTGTGTTCAAAATGCAATGCAATCACTTTATGTAAAGGGACTGCCTATAATTAATTTTTACTACATCAAAAGGCGTGGTATTATAATAAAAAAAATGCTGTTGCTTAAGCCTTACATATACTACTTAAACCAAATTAAAGTCTAATCCGTACATATAGGTATGGCGTAATTTAGTAACAAGAATTTAACCCTCCACCCATGTATCAAATGAGGGCAAATAAATCGAACCCAGACCCATAAGAGGCTCGCCTATGATTTGGTATACGTTCATTATTTGAGGATTAGGTATAAAGTTTACCATTTTCACCTTTCATAATTTGTAATATAAGTTGGTAATTATTATAAAAGTTAGATGGTGATATTTTTATTTTTTGCATTATCATAAACTGCGTAACAATTTGCATACAATTGTGAACACTATGTATATTACTTGTGCTTATGCCGCGTATTATGGAATCTTATTGCGCCCCACTGTACTTCGGAATAACGTTTTATACAAAAAAATAAAGTTTCCTAATTCCGAGTATTAAAATATACGAGATTTTTGCATAGTATAGAAACAGACAAAATATTAATTGCAATGTTGTCCTAAATATATATAATGCCTGATAACAATTAGAATACATTGTGTATAAACTTGCATTTTCTCATTAAACTATCCCACAGAACGAATTAACAAAATACCTAAATATACCACTTTCAACAGGCTCTAGTTAGGGAATGCGACGATTTATTGTACCTCGTAAATAGATTTCAATATATTATATATATTTAGGTTGTCAAATCCAAAGTGAGAAATGCTTTATCATAAAAACTGAAAATATTAAAAATAAACCGACTCTGTGAAATCGCTATACCGTGGCATACATCGCAATAAAGAACTGAGTTAAATATTTGGCACCTAATGCCGCGGCATTTTCAAACTGTATTTTTCCTACATTTTACTACGAAAAACTCACAGCAGTAAACTATTTTCGATTGAAGACATATTTTTTGAAACATTTCTATTAAAGAAATAAATACACTGTACAAAATAAACGAATAAAACACTATTTAAATAAACATGATATTCACGTGCCTAATGTCCAAAATGTATGGAGCGTGCGTTCGGGTCAGCCGCTGATGCAATACTTACCGTTTATTTCAAAATGTTTCCACAGAACAGCGGTCTTTTGGTGACTCAACTACGCAAAGATATATTATTTAATAGATAAAGGGTCTTGCAGCAAAAATAAATTTATAAGCATCATAATATCACCGTTTTACGAAATACCTCGGAATATAGTGCCAATATTAGAACCCCGCGGAATAAGGTGCCTTTACCTTAGTAGTGTCATAGAACATATACTTAATAATTGGTTGTGTGTGCATGCTTGTCTTCATGCTTTGATATTCATAAAAACGTATCATACCTATACAGTGGCAGTGTTATTAATAAAAATCGCCTATTCCGAATGTAATCTAAACTTAGACTTGGATTTGTTAATCCGATATTAACGTCGGATTAATTTCATAATTACGTTGTTATTAATAAATAACAACGAGATTTAAACCCCCGAGAGGGGAATTGATGGTTCACCCGATCATGCAACTGGTGTGTGATTTCTAACACATATAAGTCATAGCATGAGCGCACATAAACAGTACGCGACCAGAAGCTTGATCCGTACGTACGTGTTTGTAAATATTTTTATTTTTGACGATTGTAGGCACTCAGTGCAATAAAAATGACTACCTGCTCCATTAAATAGTGCGGGAAAAGTAGCAAAACATCCAATTCTAAAACAGATGGAATTACCTTCCACAAGTAAGTAAAATTATTCAATTTACGTAATTTATCTACTTCATTTTAATAGGTCAAGTTAAACTGGACAATCTAATAGACCCGTATGAATGCATTTCACTCCCACTTACTACATTCACCTATTGTCATCCTTGTCTTTCTGTAAACCGCGCCCTCTCCTAGTGTTGTGCTTATACAGTACGGTAATTTATCGTTATAGTGGAACTAAAATCGATATCGTCATACTCTGGCCCATAAATATATTTAGCCTTGGATGTAAAGAGGGTTTTATATGTTTGATATGAGTTTATAATAATAATAATTTATTTCACAATATACAGTTACATGTTGTTATTCTTAACTTTATTACAATCGGTACACTAAATTGTATTGATTTTTTGACAGTAAAATGACATGCAGATCCCACACTAAGAATTAAATCTTGTGTCATGGGAGTCTGCTTCCTTCAATAATACATTAAGATATTCCTAAATATGATTACAAGCACTATTGCGTGCTGAGCAAAAAACACATTTACAAATTATTATTAGAGTACAAAATGTTTTGTGCCGGATGGGAATCGAACCCTCGTACGAGGGTACGATTCCCGACGGAATAGTTTAGGCATTCGCGCCGGATGCCTAAACTATTCGGCCACCGGAACCTTACTCTTACGAGTCGGAAATTTGTACTTCAAATATAAGAAATATACTCCAATAGTAATTTGTTAGGGAGATATATAAATTACTAAATTACAATTATACGAGACGAAAAATTTAAGTCATGTGCGGGATAAAATTTTTCCTTTCTTATATTAATTGTAATTTTGTAATGTAATCCGCAGAGCATGCGTTATTGCAAATATAAAATATTAAAAGAGGTATTTAAATGTTTATCATTTTAGTAAAGATATATAAAGCAGAATTGTGGAACCACACAACCATATCATTATTCTATATTTTATTATAACAAAGCTATACTCATACAAAATACCGCGCGAGGTATCTGCTTATTTAGGTATTATTGCCAACGCAAGTGGGAGAAAATATCACTTTTATCTAAATAGGTCGTCACGGAGGAATAAATTATACGATCACCTTACATAATATGTTGTACGACGTATTGATATCGATTATATTTGCATCATCATGTCCCGTCACTATGGGACTCGGGTGTTTACCGCATGGAGGTGGCTTAGCCAATTAGAGCGCGTTTAGGTTATACAGAGTTTGGCATCAATTCATCTCGAACAAACCAAATCTTATTGCATCTCTTAGTGTTATTTTCTCGATGATAAATAAGCATTAGCCTCGGACTAACTAAACATTCTTTAAATCGGGATTAAGACGTGCGATATGGCAATTCTCCTATTTTAAAAGTAAAAAGAATGAGTCAGCGAATGAACTCAATGCGTCATGTCGACATTTATGACAGTACCAGCAGAGAGTTGAAATACTAGAGTAGTTATATCCGAACACCACTGCTCTAAAAGCTTACTAGAATTTACCAATCTACATACCTACGCACACGTATGTATATGCAGTTTGTAATGACAAGGAAAGGAAGTTCAAATATTATGCGCCATACCTGTTGTAAGAAAGAGATAAATAAGTAATTCGTGTAACTACCGAACCGCCACGATACGTTCTGATCACCACTACACTGCGATCTCTTTTACTCTCTCACACCAAACGATACACATATCTCGCTCATACATTTCATTGTGATTATAGTTCCTAAGATAAAACAAAATGACTATATTTTCTATTTCATCAATATAAGCAATAATTACGCGTGAAATGAAACCGTTTTCTTATCTCTCACAGTGCTTGTATAATTGGTGCAGAGTCTAAAGGCACAAGGAAGGCATATTGTCCACAGATTATTCCTAAAAAAACACGATTAGTGGCGATGTATTCACCGGACGCTCGGAAGTGCAAGACTGGTAGTGACTCTGGTAATTACCCTGAATTCGTCTAGTACCTATGGAGGGCACACAACTCATCAACAGGTTAAAACATCTTAGAGTACCAGACTATATTCTTGTTGGAAATTTGTCAAATGTGTCAATGTCCATAACTGCATGATAATATAATAAATATTTTAAATAAAATGGCTAATAAACGAATGCGTTCAAGCAACTGGGATGAAGAAAAAAAGGTAAGATGTATATTACGTACATACAGTTTTACATATACCCGTTTTAGTCGTGTGAATGTAGAGCTTCTAAGTCGTGCTGCAATAGCGCGGCAGCAGGGTGACATGCAGACGCTACAAGCTAGTGATGGCGAATTTGTCAGCGCTAGACTAGTTTTGCAAGCACATTTGAAGGGACAAATTATATTATTTACAAATTACCTAACCTACGCAATAAGCATGTTTTCTTTCTTTCTTTCATGTGTGATACCGAAAAATGCATAACTAAGTAGTTGAAATTCAATCTCTGCGTGCATTGTGGTAATGTCACCTAACGTGAAACGCGCGCTTGCAGGCCTACCGTCTGCCGGCGGAGACACTAGCGCTAGCTAGCCGCGCTACAGCTATAATGTGAAGGGTTCCGTTTTCAGAAACTACACACTCGCTTCCCGCTGATCGCCAACTATATAGTATCTATACATATATATAGTTTCTAGTTTTACTCGTTTCTCGTTCATCGTCGGCGGTCGGACCACTGCCTAAGCCCGGCAGATGACCTGCCAACTTGGCTTTTCACATGGTTCAGCCTCAGGCATTAATCCAGCTGGTTTCGAGTGATTTGCTTATCAACCAAAAAATTATATTAATATGTATTACATATATCAGTAATGATTGATTTAAAACAATCATTTACAGGATCATGAGGACTATTTGAAAAAAAATACTGGAAATTCCAAGGAATTGAAAGAAAAAGAACATGCCAAAAGAATGGAGATGGCAGAAGAAAAACATTCTCTAGAAATAGAAATATGCGAAATCTAAAAAATATTATAGTACCTACCTATTAAAAGTCTAAATTAAATTAAAGAACTTATAATTATAAAATGTTGAGTATTCTCTATTGCCCTTCTATTGTCTGCCTGTAACGGCCGGATCGTCCACTGCTGAACACAGCCTCCCCTATAAAGGGGGTATTTGCCATAATCCCCACGCTTGGCAGGCGTCTTGGGGATCGCAGTGTAACTTGGAAGTTCTTTAGAAGGCGCTGCTACCCACCTTCCAGTATTTTTCCCTTAGTCGCCCCTTACGACACCCATTGGATGATATGGGGAGGTGCAATTCTAACTCGGCACCCCACAGGACCCTTCTATTACTAGCCACAAAATTTTAGCAATAAGTTAGTAATATGTGCTAATGACTATACTCACAATTTAAAAGGTCGACTCATGCGACCTAGATTTCGAGGATATCTGATCCTCTTCATCATGAGGATCGGATATCCTCGAAACCAAGATTGCATGAGGTGACTAAATTAAATTACAAATTAAATTGATATTCTCTTTCAATGGTTACTAACTTAGAAGGGTGAAGGTGGAAATGAGACTAAATTATATATAAAAAATATTTTATGTTCTATTAATTTAAAAATGTTCATTAATACACGCTGCTCTGGATGCATTCCCTCTCATAAAGTTACTTGTTGAGTGATTTCTGAAGAAATAAATGTTCCGTCATCTACTATTACTTCATCTTCTTCATCAGTAAGTCTTGCTTATTAATTGCAATATTATGCAGTATTGCCAATGCAGCAATGTACAACTTGGTATTTTCTAACTTTGTTGTAGATCCACGCAATAAGCAACGAAACCATTGTTGTGGAACAATCCACACCAAAGCATCGTTCAGCTGTTACGAGTCCTTATGTGTGCACAGTTATAAGATTCTTCTTTTTATGTGCATGGATTCAAGAGAGGAGTGAACAAGTATGAAGTACAACATAACCTGAATCTCCTAATAGCCTGCATTTAAACTCTCCCTGCTCAAATCTCTGTTTCAAGTTTTCTTCTTCCAGTGGATTGTAACGCGTTTTATAAAATTTTACTCTTCTTACTATTCGAGCGTTATTTTCAACTTCCTCAGCCTCCTCTATCAACATGATATCATCCATACATATAGTAATTTCATTCCATTTTTCACTTTGTAAAATATAATCCGCGAAATAATTCCATAAAATATCACAAAGCAGCGCGTAAACAAACAATATGTCTGCCGGCTGGCACAAATCATAGAGAAAACCACAGAAAAGAGGAAGTATTTTATATCTCTATATAACTATGGTACAAATGTCAAGTTAAGACATCGCTAAACTAGGTACCTCGCAGGTTTAATTTTAAGTCCTGATTTAGAATTGGATAAGCTTAAAACATCTTTAATCTGCGTTTATTAATAATGAAATCGGTTACTACTGTCCTAATCGTCGGACTATATTTAAACCTGCTGTAATCTACGTATTAATAAGGGTGTGGAAGTGTACTGCTGCATGCATAGTATGCTTGTCTCTAATTTTCTCCACATTATGACCTCCCGACTACCCAATGGTCCCATACCTTCCCAGTATTATATACATTCGTAATTAGGTAACTAAATTTAAAAACTTACCACGGAAAAATGGTTATTGGTGAGAATTACGTCCGTGACACCACGTTGTCTCACCGTGGGAAAATATATTTGTAATAAATAGTATTTTCAAATACCAGTTTAGCTAAGCACCTAAATGCACTTATTTCACATAACATGTAAATTTAAATAATATAAACCATACATAAATAAACACAACAAAATAAAAATATATTCTCAAAAAGTTAACATTACTACGTCATCCCATAGACCTTGACATTTTAGTTGGCAGGTAATGCCAAGTTAGAATGAGTTTGTATTAAAACTGGAAATCTTTAAGCACCTAGAAAAAAATACTCGTTACTCCGCATACATATACATATTTCAATTACTACATACGCATCTCTGCCTACCTACGTACCTACGTAATCACTGCAAGGGTAATATAATTATTTTATTCGTGTCGGACTTACGGATTCCTAAATATTTTATTTGCTTGTCAATTAGTTGTCAATCTGATGATACTATACTGATGCCTGAATGAAACCAGAAGTGTTGTTCAGAGCATTCTCGCTGTGTCAACTATGGAGACATGGCTAAAGCCGTTTTAGTCATAGGGCAAAACGGAGAGCTGATGGTCTGTCTCACTTTGCGAGCAAACGGAATATAGATGGCTAAGCGCTCGTAGCGAAGCTGGCTTAGTCGTTCTTAACCGATCAACATCCGCTGCGTTCATGAATTGGATGGGTGACCGCTAGTGACATTACTACTGAGCGCGGGCAAGTTGAGCCGTTGGTCCCGGTTGTAAGATAGCATTTGTTAGAGGGCGTTTCGTGAAAGCCCGCCTAGATAGATCCTCAAGTAGAAAATCTGTAGCTAAGCATCTAACGGTGTGTTCCGGCAGTTTTCCTTGAAATCTGGTTATTGTAAGTTAGCGTGAACAACATCGTCGACCACATCATCACATTTTTTTTTTATGCTTGATAGGTTAGCCTTTGACCACTATCTCACCTGTTTGTAAGTGATGATGTGGTCGAAGATGTTGTTCAGGCTAACCTAGAATTACTGGCTCTCAAGGACAGCTGCCGGAACACACCGTTAGGTGCTTGGCGACAGATTTTCAACTTGAGGGTGGTAGCTAGCCAGGCGGGCATTCGCAAAGTGCCCTACCACCATGCAAAATAAAAAAATAACTTATACTTAACCATCACATATTAAAAGTCAAATGCTAATATATATATATATATAATATTTATATAAAAAACCTAATATACCTATATATAGAAAATAAAAAATCTAATATATAAGTACCTACTTTATGCAGAATTTTGGCGGAAAAACGTATATTCGACCAGTAATTTAATTTAATAAATTTTCAGGGGCATGCAATAGTTGGAAAGATACCCGAAAAACTTGTGTGATGTATCTTCTAGACATCTTTATATCTTCTAGAGACTAGAAGCATAGAACATATAACAATACCATTCGTGTTTTCCAGTACCGAACCTAATAAAATATGTTGCACCACATGCTCTACCTGCCTGTCATGGATACAGGCTGTTCAGAAACCGTGCGATCGTGCAACCCAAGATAACTATTCTCTCTCATCTAGCTACGCCCCTCGGTTTCACCCCCATAGACAATGATGATAAGTATCCGGTGTTAATCCAGGACCTAAACTATATTCCATTCGAATCAGTTCAGTCGTTTTGAAGGAGTAATAAACAACAAAGTTCCGCATTTACGACATTAGCAAAATGTGTGATATCTCATATATTATGCCTGGATGGAATTACACATTTCCACCGCCTTATCAATACGAAACAAGACATTATAGGTACATATTCTTACTTACGAATACATGAGTCACGCACACATTGCCGTAATTATGAAATTGTTGTAAAAGCATTGTTTTATTCACAATCTTAATATTGTTATTACAAAAAGTACATGATAAATTTTATCGATACGGAATATTAAAAAACATTATCAACTTTAAAAAAGACAAGGTAGGTAAGTGCCCATACCTACTCGTTTACAAGTCATCAAACTCAGTGGAATTTTATTGACGCGATAATGCTTGCTTTTATCAATCCATAATTGATACCTATACATAAACCAAAGAACTCTAGAACCGACTTACAACCAAAGTGGAATTTCTCGAGTATTTTTTTTAAGTGATAAGAATTTGTCAATTCAATATCAACATGAACTGTATACCGTAGGTGGATAATTTATTTTTTGTTGGTGAGGTTAGGCATAGAGGCCAGTGTACTCACCATATTAAAGTTAAATTAGCTGTGGCGATATTATTTGGAAGCAACTATATTAGAACTGTCTAGTGGAGTTCCGGGTCAGAATTGCACTTCCCCATATCATCCCATGGGTGTCGTAAGAGGCGACTAACTCCCCAAGACGCCTGCCAAGCGAGGGGATTATGGCAAATACCCCCTTAATAGGGGAGGCTGTGTTCAGCAGTGGACGATCCGGCTGTTACAGTACAGTATATTAGAACTTCAACTTACAGAAAAACCAGCCAAGAATTTTATTTCAACACGCAGGGATTCGTACTGATACAGAAAGTAACAAAACGTTTTTTCTTACAGTTTTAGCCTTAGCGGGCTTAATATTTAGCATAAAAATGTTACAAATAAAGCATCGCTTATGTTTTGTTTGTTTTAGATAATTCACCAAATAAAAGAATAGTAAGAGAGTACAAGTAGTAAGATAATACCTAATAGATAAAGCCGTACAGATTATCGATAACGTAGTTTTGAAGTAGTGATGGCTCAGTGGCATTGTCTATGGACTGCCGCGCATCATGTCCATGGTTCGAATCCCGCCGCGGGCTTGAGCTTCACCGCATGGTGGAAGGGCATTTTGCGATTGCCCGCCTGGCTAGCTACCCCCCTCAAGTAGAAAATCTGTCGCCAAGCACCTAACGTTGTGTTCCGGCAGCTGTCCGGGAGAGCCAGTAATTCTTAAACCTGTTATCATCTTCGACCACATCATCACTTACCATCGGGTGAGGTTGTGATCAAAGGTTTGCCTATCAGCAGAAAAAAAGGAGAAGGGTCTCAATTCATTCGACGTGGGGTGTCGGGATAAAGTTTACACAGTCCCATATCTTCTTGTGGGAGTCATAAGATGCGACGAAAGGAAAAATACCAGAAGGTGGACAGTACCACCATCCGCAGAACTGCAATCTTATGTTTTGACCACCAAGACGGCAGTATGCCTTTATTAAACAAAATACTATGAACTATATACAACACTACAGCTACTACAATAAAAGCATTTAGACACCTATAAGTCATAGCAGACTCATAGGCAGTCCAAATGCTCCAGCCCACTCCCAGTTGGCAGCGTGCCCAGCATGCTGGCAGCATTGCCCCGTTGAATTGCAATGCTTATTCGTTGAGCCAAATATGTGCCAGCATTTTGATCACGCGTCGCATCGACCAAGCGCTCAGATAGGTTTTGGAAAATACGATGAGCTCCCGGTCCCCACGGACCCAACGTCTCTACACCAAACGGCTCAAATATGTAACCCATACCGAGGTTAGCATATTTGCGCCGCTTGAGTTGCTCCGCCGAAGTAGCCGCAGCGCCAGCCCTCACGTTGGTTTCAGAAAGATGTGACGGCGCTAAAGTGTCCACGCACGTAGCGTCCCACACTAAGGGCCGTCCTAACTTCCACGGAACCAGAGTCATGCCGTCAGGTCTTTTACCATCGTCACGCATCAGACCATTCGGTTCGAGAATAGCTGGAACATTGGCGCTGGTAAAAGCCCGGCGAATGATATCGTTAAGGCTGGCGTGGCGGGAAATTCGACCAGCACTTCGAGAGCAGGAGAGGCCATGGTGACCGAGTTGATCAACTGCAGTACCACACTGGCAGTAATGTGCAACACAACACCTTGCACCCAAGCGTAAGCTAATAGCTAGACGAAAAGCGGATGGATCTATAAGGCTACCAGTTTTGTAAGAAGGAATGGCCTGTAACCAAAGACCGGATTCCCACACAGAAACAGCGAGAATACGAGTATGAGTGGGGATTATGGCAAACACCACCCCTATGATCTATACAAAAAGAATACGGCTCCCAGTCCCCGACAACTCCACTATTTCTGGGCCGAACAGCTGGTCAAGGTGTGGAGCAGGGGTGCTAGGAATCTCCAGCGGATGCCCGGCTATTTTCAACAAATATGCTTGCAATACCTTTAGCCCACATCGTAGGTAGGAACGTACGCTGCAGGAAGTACTCAATCTCTCTATTGATTATCGATCTTCTGGAAAAGTTGGGTAAATTACTATGAGACATCGTTTCTATATTTTTTTTGAAAACAAATAAGCAGGTTTTCAGCAAAAACCATCGCATATAGACAACTTCAACATCAGGAATGATGCGGGACATGGGATTATCAGCAGTACAAAAAGTGGGACAGGACAAGATCATCCTCGACCCTGGTAATTTGATCTACCTACTTTACAAAATTACAAATTTACAAGAGGAAAAATTATAGTCATGTGTGATTCGAACCCACGTCATCCACCCCTTTGGCCGGAGTATGCTCTGATCGACTGAGGTAACATGACAATGAAACATAACTGGTCCAGCGGCTGGTAAACTTCATGGAGAACAAAGGAAATTTTTTGATGAACTTCTGTTTCAAGAAGCGACCATCACGAAAATCATCATGGATAAGCTTTGATGGTTCTACCAAAAATGAGATCGAGTTTATCATGACGATCAAGAGGCGAATATTCGATGATATGTCTAAGATCCATAAGTTAAGTTAAAAATCAATAGCGATCACCGCATTATCAAGTCAAGTTTGTACATTGATTATCAAGTCAAGTTCGAGGTCAAATCCGAAGCTGGGGACGAAATGAAGAACGGATTTGTAGAAAGTAGTAAAAACTATTTGGGCAGTGGGGTCTAAGTTCTTGAAGACCCCCAAAGAAAAAAGCCTCCATTACCCTCAAAGAAATTAATTAAGTTGTTGGAAGAAGGGGATGAGATGAGACGTCAGCTGATATATTGCAATATAGCCAGCATATTAGGCGGATTTCTGTCATTGGACACAACTTGTGTACACCTATTACACTGATCGTTAAGGATCGCAAACGAGTGAAACCAAGGCTCCAATATTTGCAAAGTAGGCCAAATAATAAAGTTGGAGGTCGATAACGGCTGGGTCATCTCACCAATTGACTTTGAAGCGCTCGTAGTGTCACATGCTTAGTCGTTCTTAACCGATCAACTATGTCAGCAACGTCCGCTGCTGTAATGATGGGTGACCGCTAGTAGAATTAGTATTGACTGCTTACGTCCTTCGAGCTGAGCTTCGTCGTTATAGCATTATGCGAATGCCCCCTGGCTTAATACCACCCTCATGTAAAATTCAGTCACTAAGCACCTGACGGTGGATTCTGGCAGCTGCCCTCGAGAGCCAGTAATTCTAGGTTAGCCTGAACAAAATCTTCGACCACATCTTCACTTACCATCAGGTGACATTGTAGTCAAATGTTAGCTTATATACCAGATTGGAGTGATTCTTAAGCAACTTAAGGACCACAAGGCGCCAGGTGATAACGGAATCACAACAGAGCTTCATCCAAACTATTCCAAGTTTCATCCAAATCGGTTCAGCAGTTTCAACGTGAAGTAGCAACATACATTCTCTCCTTACAAATTACATCCTCATTCACTCACAAACTTTCGCTTCAAAAATATTAATACGATGCTACAAATCAATATTTAACTATGAAAACTTAAAAATATGAAAGAAAAAGTACAAAGAACATAATCTTAGTCGAACTTCAACTAACATTGGCCTATATGACATCTTGTTTAATGTCAGTTAGTATCTATAGATTATTTACTTTGAATTGTAAATTCATATCACAGTGCATTGGACAGGCAGCCAAGTAAATGTTTGTATCACTACCTACTTCAGGACTTTCATCTCGTCTCGCTAACGGCTCATTGACAGCGGCAGCGGTGGACATACGGCCTAACATACCAGTGCATCGGCTCAAGCTAGGTAACGCTCTCGCCTTTGGCTTAAAACTATTTTATACGAACGACCAAAACAGGCTTGGGGTCTGTCACCAAGGGGCACTGCAAAATATGGAATAAACACAGTCAACTGAGTCGGCTGTGATATCCGGATCAAACGACGAGAAGCAAACTTACCCCTATAGCGAGAATGCAAAAAAAAAAACCAAATCCCGTCCCAATCTGCAAACCTGTACAATCTGTAACCTGTAGTGCTACACGGGGTAACACCCCACGAATCGTAGCATAGTTAGGCGTGCAACTGGCACTGAACTACGGATCAGGCTAGCTGACTATCCGAGGTGAGTTAATTGACCCTGTAGTAGCTATCCGTTGCGATACTAGCTTAGAGGCCAGAGCACTCGACCGAATCCGGGTTCGATTCCTGCTCGGTCCAAAAACTATGTGCTCTAATAATTTGTAAATTTCGCTTAGCACGCGATAGTGCTCTTAAACGTATCTAAAAAAATTACATTAAAAATATATCTGACGACAATTCCGCCTAATTTTCCTGAGAAGCCAATGTGACGTCATAAATTAACCCCGTTTAGATTCTACACGAAGCATCATTAGGTCTCGACTCTTCAAGGGAACGATTGGGCTACCTACGTCTGACTTTGTTATTGAGTATATCTACGTTTCGGTCAGAAAAAGCAAGTCTCTCAGTAGTCTCCAGGTGATAATAAACGGAGCCCGTATGTTATAGACTCCTCTTGTCTCGATGTGTCCGGCTGGGAACCTAGCAAGCTGCGGATACAGACTTCATTGTCGATCTTAATTATGTAAATTAAGTAGTTAACTATGTCCCCAGGCCCCAGGCTCATGGTTGCACTTTCGGCTAACAAGTACCTACCGCAGCGTGCTATGCCCCCAAGTCTGCTACATATCGAGTTACTAGTGGATAAGATCTAACTGTTCCTGCATCGACATGAGCCGTCTTAAGAGAAAAACATTGTTAGAAGCGTTTCATTGTAAGAAAAAAAACTTGTAGCCTTGAAAATAACTCAAACAAAAATCTTCTAAGTTGCAGGGCAATTATGGTCAATAATATTGTCGAGTACAAATCATACGTATGACAAAAAACATTCACCTTGGAGGTACATAATGAATGATACAGCATTTTTTTACTGTAGACCCATTAATGGAATCACTGTTTATGGAATTGAATTTAACACACTTATAATAAATTGTTGTGTCATCATGAAATTTGGCTGTTCAGTACAGTAACAGCAACCTCCATCATTAGGTCAGTCCGATGACTTCATATTATTCTAGTCATCAGAACTTAACTATGTTGGCAAATTTACGATGATACATAGAATTCAGTTCCTTAGCACGTTTTTATTCATGGGTCCTCAGATTCCATTAACTACATACAGGTATACAAATTGAAAGCGCGTTATTAAAAATGGAGTGTTTGGCTGCTGTTTCCATGTCAACCATCGCATTATCGGACCGTATGGTTGGATTCCATGACCTTCAACTGTCCTAATCATTTGTTTACGTTTCCACCACTGGTCAGCAGTAAGGTATACATACTACAACGTAATAATAAAATGTATGATATGCAGGGGCAAAGACAAAACCTACCCGTTTATATACTAATGTTATGATTACCTTCCAGGAATCGAATCCCGAACTTACATTGAGGCTTTTTAGATTAGATCAATGATTAGGTACTAACAGTAGTCTGTGGAGAAAAAGGTGGAGCATGAATCTGCACTTCATGTTCGGCTGAGTATCCAAAATGAATTATTTATTTTCGTATTCGAGTGCTATGTCAATATCCGTTAAACGATAACCAGTAATTGTTATCGGATAAAACTATGCGATGCGATATCATTGCAAGAATTTTGATGATAATCGCGGATATGAGCCACATGAGCACACGTTGTAGACGTGGCAGGAACGATTGAGTCGACCGAGTCTATATTGGACAAAAACCGTATTAGTGCAAACTGGGTATTACTCTAGAAAATTCTAGATTCTTCTAGCAACAACCATATAGATATCATAAGTAGGAACAAACCCCCCACCTCCCCCTTTTCTTTAATGCATTTAGTATTGGTCAGCAGTAAATATATAAAAAAAAAATATTTTGATGGTGTTTTGATACAATGTACTTTGTTTGTCTGTTAAGTAACAATAAACAAAGAGCGCCTGTCAAAAACCTTATAAACAAATAAGGGTCTACTATAATTTTACAAAACAACTTGCTTATTGTCTTTATTAAATTTATTGATTACAGCATCCAATACAGTGAAAATTTTACTTGTAATACAGTGAAAAGATACTAAAAATAACTACCCGCTATAGCTCCCGCCGGATAGATCCTAGACTTATATTTAACAGTCCTTTTTCCTTAAATGATCATACAAGTAGTGTACTTTTTGCTTTGAACAAAATAAATAGAAATACAACAATTTACGTAACAAATGTTATTCATGGCATGGCACACATTAGAATGTATATAAATAAAATATTATGCGTGTGATATAATTAAGAATAATAGCTAACTTTTGTGCAAAGTGAGAAGCACCAACTCTTGGGCAACAGTCTAAAGGTAGATATAAAGTTAACCTTGTTCTCCCCAAGTGTATAAAATCTTTAACATATATAAAATACATAACTAACAGTAAATAGAACCCTCATCCAGCACCAAGTTATTAATTATTCACAGATTAGCATGATATTTCTTGAATGGTGCGAGACCAGCTGCAATCTGGCTACCGAGATCTGGGTGAACAGCTGCGAACATTTTGATGGCTCTTTCTTGGATAAATCCTGCGGCGTCCTTTAAGTTGCCAACGATATTGGCGACAAGGTCTTTCTTTTGCTTATCATTAAACACTTTCGAGTATAGCATGGTAGCTTGCGAGAAGTTGTCCTCCGTTTGTCCACTGTCGTATCTGTCGACGTCGCCACTGACGTTGTATCTCGGCTGCAAACGTTGTGCGCGGGGGCACTCCTGCGGCCCAGAGAATGAGTTGGGGAAATAGTTGGGGCAATCGTTTTGGTTCTGCAGAGCCTGTGGACCGTCGCGCTGGTAATTAGATACAGTCACGCGGAACGGACAGTTGACGGGAATCTGCAGATAGTTCGCTCCCAAACGGTGGCGGTGAGTGTCGCTGTAGGAGAATAGGCGGCCTTGCAACATCTTATCGGGAGACGGCTCGATTCCAGGAACCAAGTTTGCAGGGCTGAATGCTATTTGCTCAACCTCAGCAAAGTAGTTCTTTGGATTTCTGTCTAAAGTTAGTTTACCTACAGGAATAAGGGGATACTCGCTGTGAGGCCATATTTTAGTCAAGTCGAATGGATTGAATTTGCAGCTCTCCGCCTGGGCTGCGGTCATCGCCTGAATGTAGAACGTCCAGGACGGGTATTCACCTTTACCGATGGCATTGTACAAATCCCTTATGGAATAGTCAGGATCACTGGATGCAAGTTCAGCAGCTTTCTCAGGTGACAAATTCTTAATGCCTTGGTTAGTCTTGTAATGGAATTTAACCCAGTGGGCAACTCCTTGCGCGTTCACAACCTTGAATGTGTGAGAACCGTATCCGTTCATATGTCTGTATCCATCAGGAATACCTCTGTCACCGAACAAGTACAAGACTTGGTGAGCAGTCTCTTGCCTCAGAGTCAAAAAGTCCCAGAACATATCTGGGTCTTTTAGGTGGGTCGCAGGGTTACGCTTCTGAGTATGGATGAAGCTTGGGAAAAGTGTGGGATCCCTGATAAAGAAAATTGGGGTGTTGTTACCAACAAGATCCCAGTTACCATCGTCAGTGTAGAATTTGACAGCGAATCCTCTAGGGTCACGTACAGTATCAGCAGAGCCACTCTCACCGCCGACTGTCGAAAAACGGATTGCTATGGGTGTCCTCTTTCCAATGCTTTCGAATACTTTGGCAGCACAGTATTTGCTGATATCATGAGTCACTTCAAAGTATCCAAACGCTCCAGCTCCCTTGGCGTGCACAACTCTCTCCGGGATGCGCTCTCGATCAAAGGCCGACATTTCATCCAGGAAGTTAACATCTTGGAGCAGGGCGGGTCCATTTTTGCCGACGGTTTGAATAGCGGTCTTCACACCCACTGGAGATCCAGATTTCGTAGTGATGTACCCAGGAGAGTCCTGGAAAAGTGAAATAAACTAGATAAGAATTATGTTTATTGAATCATTTTAGGATTCCGAAGTCATAGCTAGCTAAAAACCTAATACGAATAGCCCTAGTGGAGTAGGGCTACACATTGTTTCGCTTTATCCTTCGAACAGTTAGGATAAGAAAGTCGAAACTACGTAGTATTGTGCCAACTTATAACTGATCTACGTGGTTCAAAACTCTTTTAATATATAGTGTACAAATGACTTTATTCAATTTTATCGTCAACGCTTGCAACAAAAATACAGTGGAAACACAAATGCAACTTTTATCACAACAACATCAAGGCCATTCGCTACGCAGTGCTCTCAATATATACACGACTGGTTGAATAAATATATGTGGGTAAGAATGCTAGTTTCTTGACATTTAATTCTAAGTTTTAATAACATTTTCGTACATTTTACCTACACATACATATCCAGGTCACATCATTTACATTTATTAAAATACAATAGGTATAACGTTGTTCACATGGAAAATTTTGCTAATCATTGTGATCAAAGGCAAAGAAGACAAAGTTCAACTCGTCGATTAATACAGTAAGTAGGTACATTGGAACACAGCAAGCAGGACACTGATATCAAAATACTCAGTACTAGATAACACACACACACACAGCTGGCTCTCCACACATGTCAATAATATTGTGAAATCCTCGGTTATCAAGGTCATTATAAAGGCGTTAGTCGGGTTATTTACGTAGGTATGTGTATAAACTTATTGCGCAACAAGCCTTTTAAGGCGGCTATGAAGGCGCGCAAAATGAATGCAGTCCTAGATATAATTAAATGAGACGAGAATCTTTATTTCATCTCAAAATTGAGATCTATCTTTAGATGCAGTTTTAACGTTTAACGTATTCTCAATTCTTTATTGCATCATATGTGGTGTACCTACATGCAGATCTTAATACTTTTTATGAAGTTATACATATGACCCATTTTGTGTATAGTACAGCAACATATACGAGTAAGTACATGTATAATAGTAGTAGTAGAACGACCGATCTTTTTCGTATCATTCAAATTTGTCACCAAAGAATTAAAGTATGGAGTTAAGTGGATTTGAAGGTATGGTTTTAGACTCTTTGTGCGAGTACATCTAGGGAAGTATAGTCACCGTACTTATTTCTACCGCAAAGCAGTGAAATATTCACACAACTGTGTTCCGGTTGGAAGGGGTATGGGTGCCGGTGAATTACAGGGACATTATACAAACCTTAGGTCTCAGGAATGAAATGTGAAGGTTGCAGTGCAGTTCGTCACTGACGAAATGCGTCTGCTATAGGCAGAGGTTACTGCTTAAAACCAGGTGGGATTGGAGCTTGTTTCACCACGATAGCAGTAAAAAAAACATCAGTCAAAACTGCATCTTAATATCGATCTCAACTTTAAGATGCATTTATTAATACGAGTCTTAGAAATGGGTTCTAATGCGAATTCAATACTATAATTATGTATCTAATTATTACAAGCATGACCTTTTTTATTTGTATGTTTAGCTATTTATTTTCGCTTAGCGGCTTGCCTTGGATACTCGTAGAATACCCCACACAAATGGACTACAGAACAGATACATACAGAAGAACGATAGGAAAAATGTGAGTTATGACTCATCGTCATGTTAGCTTAATTGGATAGAGCATACCCCGGCTATAGGGGTGGATGGACGCGGGGTCGAATCCCGCACATGACTTAATTTTTTCCTCTCGTAAATTTGTAATTTTGTAATCCTATAACCTAATTGAAATTAAGAGTTGCTTCACCCGGAGCTAAACACCATACCAAACCCTCGAACTTAAATCAAATTTCAAACCCAAAGAAATCAAGTATAATTAATTTATTTTATAATAAAGCCTATTTAGGTATTTTATCGAAGTTTTCATATAATATCAAACTGGGCCCTATCACTAGTGATATTTTAAGTACCTCTTTTAGAGCATATGTCTGAACCTACTAAAAAAAAACTAAGTTCCATTCTGTTCAATTGAAAATAAGATCATTGGTTCTAATGCTATCTTCAAACATTTATATAAGTACAAGCGCCAGCCCGAGTTACCATCTACATTTATATGTAAGACGTAAATTAAAGAAAAATATTGTGTAATCTGGTAGTTGCGTAGCTTTAGATTTCGCTATATTGAAAGGAAACTGTTTTTACAATTATATAAAGTAGATTTATGGAAGTAAATAAACACATATCGAAATTTAGTTACAAATAAGATGTAAATATAGAAAAGTCATTCGCGATGCATTATTTATTTTCGTCAGCATGTTAAGATAGAAAAACTGGTGACTTCCGCTCCAGCTCGTTCATGGTGCAGAGGATGACCATTGGGATTCAGCGAGGAAACGCTGCAAGTGCTATGGGTATCTTTGCATCAGGAGCGATCAAGGGCGGGTTGTTAGTTTAGGCTAGTTTTAAGTTTGACTTAATAATAAATTATATTTGTAATAATATTGACATGTTAAATATGTTTTACGTGATTAGGTAGAATAAATAATACAAAATACATATCTGTTTTTAATTATTGCAAACACAAAATAAATAATAACGGGTTAGGTGCGTGTATGTCCACGCATTTAGGTTGTATCCACCATGGTTAATATTGTGTTCAATAACAGAAATAAACTTGTAGTCTGAATTTTTTGAATTCCATATTCAAAGATCAAACTTTATGTTTCCACTCTGCTCGCGGTCTATCTGTCTGTGTATGTAACGCACGAGCTCATAAACGGAATCAGTTAGAAACCTTAAAAAACACATATTTAGCGTTTTTCTTGACAATAACCTTGATATATTAAAATTAATTATTGTTCAGTGGGATAGGCAAAAAGTTCCACATAGAACGTCATCCTCTATACAGAGTTTCTAGAGTAAGAAAATATTTTTATGACAAAAAAAGTTGTCTGTTATTAACAATTTTAGTTACAACTTAGAACAAAACTGTTTCGGGCCCAGTTAACACAGAATAGAATAAAAAATTACGCCAATAATCATTACTTTTCACGTACACACTATAAACAGCAATAGATGGCATTATAGGTATCTTCTGTAGTAAGGAAAGATTCATAAATAGGTAAGTATTATGGATATTTCCATAATGCTTACCATAATATGGGTATATAGGTACCTATATTCTATGTATACCACAAATACAGAATATACCTTTTAATTGTTGGATCAATGAAGCAACATTTTTTGACAGGTTATTGCGATTCATAAGCTTCCGCACAAAAATGAATAAGCGCAGCCCTATTACTACTATTAGACTTCGCTGTTTTTCAGTCATCTATCCGTTCGTCACGGTACTCTAGCTCGTAAACGGAATGAGTTACAAACTAGAAATTTAGATATTTTCAGTAAAACGCGGACCCAAAGTACTTCACTTAGGGCCTATTTCAGAATGTTTGAGTAAGTTCCGGTTATATTACCCAGAACATAATTAGTAAACAAAACACTATTTTTGCATTTTACAGTCATCGATTTAGCCTATCCATCGGTTAAAGTTTGAAATACGCTGCATGTTAACCGTCATTTTTATTATTCAGTTATGTATGTGTTGGTTAGCAACCCGAAACTTTCTTATTCTATTCTTATTCTACTTGGGGGCGATATGTCCTGCACTGACGTCCCGCATGGGGTGTTTTGTGCATCGAAACTTTATTAGGATAACGGACCCTAAGAAATTCAATTGAATTTTTGAGATGGGCTCCAATACATGATAAGATTGATAAGGTAGCCTAAAACTATTACGTAGGTATACCGACATAAACAAGTACTTAACGAGCACGAGAAGTGATCGTGTTCTTAAATGACTTATTTATGCTTTATGCCCGATGTATGTACGCGAACTATAGCGGCTTTTTATGCTCTAGTAGACAGAAGCCTGCTTTTGAACCACGAGTGCCTAAAATGATTATTATATTGTTCAAAGAGGTTCAGGTATAATTTTATGTACGAAGTTTGTCTTGACTTTAATAATAATACCCATAAATCAGGGGTATTATTAAAGACCCAGATTTTTTCGTAACGATGACACTCAGATATAACATTGTCCTTCTAACCGTTTAAATTATAAGTTAAATGATTTGAGTATTGCTTACAATATCAATGTTTAATTTTCTCGCAATGGAAATGTATAAAACCCATTATAGCCTCGACCTAAATATCAGCCATTGCCTTTGGCTCATGCTGTTAAACGTCTCAGCTGAAACAACTTGTTTTTTGCACTCGTTGTAGAATCTACTACTTATAACCGTAACTTGTAGGGTGACATTGTCTGGAGCTCATTTAATAGAGTACAAATAATTTTTGTGCTACAAAAATTAATATATGGGGGGGGAGCCGTCAAAGTTGTCAATGTTAGACCATTTTTCTTACGAAGTCTATCTCAAACTATACCTACCTATAGAAATTTCTGGAGTCTATATATCAAATCTATATAAAAATCTCAAATTTCGGTATAATATGTACCACATAATCCTATACTCTATTATTAATACTAAATAGTCAATATATAATGTAGTTTTGAAGCTTTAACCAAAACCAACAATATATTTTTTCACTTCACAAGCTCGGAAAAGTGATGTTTGTTATTCAAAATATGCGTGGAACAGGTTTTTTCAAATTCGAACACCTAAAATGATTCCGGTAAAATGAATTATTACTATTTTTAGTAATTTTACTTTTAACTTTTACTATAAAGTGACGCAAATTTACTACATTAGCTAAACGGTTTTTCTTGCACTTAGCATTTTCCTCGCATGATAGAGGTGAAAAATGTTGTGTTGAGCTCGGCAACTAAGCTATTATTAACAAAGCAATCTTAGAATCCTTCGCTCCCTAAGGTTTCAATAAAAGTACTCGCGCCAAATAATATCTTCACAGCTTGCATAACAAATAACTATTTCCGTTTACATGCTGTGTCAACGGCCAACTCTAAAAGAGCGAACCTCAACTCGCACTCAACTTAACCAGGGTTTTTTTACTAAAGAAAAGACCTATGTAAATGACAGCTCCAATTGGACTACGGTTGCATCATCATAACTAATAGACAAGACACAATATATGCTAGTCGTGATAATTGACCTTTGGAATTTCATGAATTTACTGTAGGTAGGTACCTATTTTTTAAAGTCTGGTTTTTAATTTGAAATCAAATAGGTAAACAAATGTCATGATAGATCAATGACAAAGTGTCAATGTGTGCTCTAGACATATTTTCGTGATTTTGTTTAATATTTCGTCATCCATATATTGTTCATATCACTATATTCATCAGAGTAAGTGATAACACCACCAAACCCAGAAATCAATAGCTAACCTCTCATAATGACTGTTATGTTGTACAGTGTTGGGTTAAATGCCGGCTTTATTTTTAGTTTTATGCGGTGAAGACAAATAATATGCCTTCACTGGTAATATATTTATAAATGCAGTTAGTTTGAGCGTCACAAATTTATGGAATCGATATTACATAATAGATTTCTATACTCCATTCGATGTCAAGAATTGAATATCAAAAAATCCTTGTCAATAACAATACAATAAGGAGATTTCCTTTCAGGTGGAGAGCAGGAGTTTTGGTGTTCTGGAATTATTCCCTACATAGTCTCTTACGACTCTCTCAGTAAGATATGATGGCCTGTAATTTTAACCCAGCGCGGGCATAGAGAATGATAACTTCTACAAAATAATCGATAATATTTATTATTGCGAAATTATTTTTCAATTACACCCATATGGCGAAAAACTATACCATTAATATATATATGTATGTATATATATGTGTCAGATATGTTCACAGTTGAATGGCTAACCGCTTTCCTGATACCAATCAACCACTGTTAGAAATTCGCGTTGATAATATTAAACACAGCTTATACATGTGCAAAGAAACAGCTACTAAGAATACATACAAACCAATTGCGAAAAACACGAAATAGTTTTTGAACACACAATACGCGATTTTAAAAAAATACCTCATAATTACCTATTTTTATTTTACGTCCATTTTTTCGAATCAAAAATCAACATTATATTAAAGCATATTAATACAGATATGTTTTAGCTATTGCTTTTTTTTCAATCCATTAAAAACTGTATTGAATCTAAAGATTAGGATATTTTATAATAAAATGTTAATATCGTTTTTTTATTACTTTCTTAGCATGCTAGGCACGCTGCCAACTGGTAGTAGGCTGGAGCATTTAGACTGCCAGTGAGTCTGCAATGACTTGTAGGTTGTCTAAATGCTTATATTGTAGTAGCTGTGGTGTTGAACATATAGTTCGTAGTATAATTACGGCATACCGCCTATTTAAAAAAACGTACCTATAGTTTTTGTCAAAAAAGCTCAAAATATATGTAACACAAACAGATTTAAAAATAAATTTATATTAGTTTTTGATTTAGCAGAAATATCTCACCCTGATCCTTGCTATATTAATAGATATCTCCACCTGTACTCCACTTCTCTACAAATATATTTTATTTAATATATCTAGGTCAACGTGCCTTGAGGCATTAGTTCACATATATAATATATGCATATACATAACTTTTAGACTTCTTTCCAGCAATAACTTTAATGGACTATCATGGATATGTATAACAAAAATATAATTTTATTTCTAGTTAATATAGCTGTTTCGGTAAAGTCACATAACAAGCTAAAACTTTTATGCAAACATTAAACATTCTTATCAATGGCATACCATTAAAGTGTTTGGTAGGTTAATATCAGCCTAAGTATTGAATTAGATAATGTATCTTCTCAAAATAACAAGCTTAACAAGTAAAACATTAATCCACATATTTTTAATTTATGTAGCACAATACAGTAGAATGTTGATTAACCAAATCGCCAATTAACCGAATTGGTCTTAAGCATTGGTTAAAAGGCTTAGCTTAAGAATTTTTATACTTTGTATTTTTGTTACAGCCTGATGGGGTTGCAAAAGTTGTTATACTCTGATCAAGATGTAAAGTTTATTCTATGTGTGACAGTTCATTTTTTTTTATTAACAGTCCATGTCCGATTATCCGAATTTTCGAAAATCGACCCCAGTCCCAATTAATCCGGAAAATCGGCGTTCTACTGCATTAGGAATTTTGCATATGTATATATTGTTTGTTATTTGTACTGTAATTTGTTTAAATAGATCTTTGACATTTTGTGTTTTTGGCATAATGTGTCAAAACTAAATAATAACTAGATGAACTTAAATTTGTAACAAGAATGATGCTCAGGTTATTTGTAAATATTTTTAAACACTCACATAGTATACCGAATTATCATTCAATAATCATTGATTTAAGTTAAACTCTGTGTTAGAAAGACAGGTGACAGACAAATGGACATTGAAAAACGATCACCCTAGTTTGAGGAACCCAAAGAAGATCTAAGAATACTGTAGTGATATTAATGTCATCTATTAGAAAAAAGTGTTAACACTTTGACGGATTCTCAGATCAGTTTGTCCATTTATCTTTATAATAATATTTATTTCAATAGGATTTTGAATATTATATATTTAGTAGAATCAATACATACAGTAAATATTTTTTAAAGCAGAAGGTAATCTAATCCATCCCGTTTATGGTTAATAGTGGAATAATAAGATAATCAAATCAACTAATAAATTTGTTCAGTGAATTAGACTGGAACAGGTCTTTATTTTAAACACTTTATTGATCATAAATCTTTTTAGCATTATCAATCCCATATTTATAAGTTAAGAATATGATTTGTCATAATCATAATAATATACAATAATACTTAACCTAAATTTTAATATATGACAAGAATGTCATTAAATATATAAGCAAATATTTTGACTTTAAATGAAATTTCAATGCGACATGACTTAAAAATGTATAACAAATTTTTGAATGTTCAAGTAATTTTAATAGATTATTTTGAAAACGTTACACTATAAAGATGAGTTCTGACACAGAAGATGTGTGTATGCAAACAGACTGCAGTGAGTAATTGACTCACTCAGTATCAAGAAAAAAGGTTTAGATTTTATGTTCAACCCTCTGTAATATCTAGAAATTTGAAACAGTGCCAGAGTTTACATGGTTATGGTTATGGAGGAAATTGACAAGTTTATTATCCAATAATCTCACATAGTGGTAGGTGAGAATGTGATTGGATGAAGTATACAGGCATAGCTTATTTTTCTAATTTTAGCAATATAAATAAATAGGCTATTGTTCAATATTAAATCATAAATATAAATTTGATACAAGATGTCTTAAAGCAGGTATGTATGATAGATTTGTCAGCTTTTAAACTAACTACTTCTCTATGACAAAAGAAAATGTTACTAATTAATTTGCAACAGAGCTGTCAATTTTCATTTTAATCCAGCCTTACATACAAATTTTAATAGCTTTAGGTTCTTTAGTTATCATCACACTGTAACTATAGGCAATAATTATTTAAGATTCCGTTGTCATTGTGATTAGATTGACGAATAAATAAACAATATGTACCTTTCATGGTCACAGTAGTTAGTTAGATATGATATGGTTATAGGTGAGTAATTTGCTACAAAAAAAATTAACACTCGGAATAAACATCCACAAATGTAAGATAATATGTTGTTTAGTATGTAAGTAGATAATCATACTTCTCACTCCAAGTTCAGCACAGACCATTTTATTCAACATAGAAGTAATATTTGCTAATTATTCAAATATACAATAAAACATAACTATTTCTTTTTATATTTCACATCAAATGCTAGCAACAAGTACATAGTTGGGGGCATATTATTGACTCTAAAACAGGTCTGTCACTTCGCAAACACTGCGGTTTATAAATTGTAATGAACTAACTCATTTAATATTCACAAAACGAAAAGATGAAAGTCCACCAAGATTGAAAAGTAAATACATTTCTACTTAACTAAATTATAGGTATGTACTTACTTTTAGATTCTTTCTGTAGTTGACAAGCTGATCAGAAGCAGGGTCCCTTGAAGCCATTGTTCACAAACGCGTTTTTTCACTTTTGAATTTAAGTTTAAGTTGCAGAACGACACGCTTCAAGGCGCCCGCGATCACAAAATAATGCCGGTGCCGACTGCCCACCTCCTTATATAGAGTTGCCAGTGATAAACAACTATCACGACGAACGAGTGCAACCGGTGACCAACACAAAAATAAAGCGTCCTATCTTGTTTACAACATTATCACTAGGTTGGTCCTGATTACGTAGTTATTGTAATCTCTATTCTTTAAGATATAATGGTGCTGTTTAGTAACACATGAAGGATCTCACGAGAGAGATTACCGACGAATAAGAGACCTACAATTTATTTTTTGTTTTAAATACGTTCAATTGTTCATCGAATTTTAGATAAGCGCTGGCTGGACTGGAGTGGAGTAGGTACATACTAACGTAACGTAAACAATAGAATAAAATAATTTAGTCGATATCTTAACCAGTGTTGCTAGTTTGGGCTGCCCAAAAAGTACGACAATGGCATCCGTACAAAACTTGAGTTAATGTAATAACAAATACTTTTACAAGTATCCTAAAAAATATTAAATAATATTTAAATAAAACACTTAAAAAAGCATAAAATTATATATCTAGTGACAATTCCGCCTAATTTTCCTGTTATCTACGTGACGTCACAAACATCACGCAGCCTAACCGGAAGAATACCCGACTAGTTTCGCTTCTAAACGAAGCATCTTCAGGAGGTCTTGACTTACCGAGCGCACGATCGAGACTGAATCTGATCAGATCTGATCAGCGTTTTATTTAAATATTATTTAATATTTTTTAGGATACTTTTAAAAGTATTTGTTATTATTAAATATGGATTTCCGCAAAGTAACGCCTGAATCTATCCATTACCTTGAGTTAATGTCGTGATTTTAACGATGTCAGTCGTGTGATGTGTAGTCAATCTTTAACATGGTACTTGTGTACATCATTCAAAACTACGCACATCCTTTTTCGTCCTCACTGCGCGAATCTTCTTCTCTGTTTTGTAAATTATACTATTTATGACAACTCCATATACTTTAAAATAAGTATTACATAGCAATAAACAGTTAATCCTGTAAAATTGCACACATTGTCAGACAAAATATCCTTACTACGCACTGTATCAACGACGAATGAGGATGTATTTTGTGGTGAGACGGCCTTTCAATTGCTGAGGGAGGATGCCGGACGGTCATCATGAATGCATCACAATTTTTAATAGCCTTTTTTAAACTGGGGGATATGCCTTCGCACTACCTTTCCACCACGAGGGTGGTAGATGGGGATAAGTTAGCCACTACCTCATCTATTTGTATGAGGTTAAGTGTTTGAAAGATAACAGCGGGGACATGAAAGGAAATGGCTCTGATCAAGGACAGCTGCTGCTTTAACACACCGTTCGTTGATTGTCTTAAATCCCCTTATTATCATGCATATTTGTTTTATGAGCTTACTGAGAAGGGGTGGGTTGGTGAGTGATCAGGAATTAATGTGTAATAATTTACTGTTACTAATAACCTATTGAAATTCTAAATAAATTATGGCATTGTAGGCAAATGTACGTAATGTTACAGTTTCAGCTGGAGTACATTCGGACCCTAGATGATACAAAAATTGTGTGCTGAAGTACGACCTGGCAGCCCTAAACGAGACAAAGAGAATGCAATGTAATCACTGCCCGCTGCTACGTAGAACTATTAGTTAATCTGTCTCGCTCACACTACGTCAGTTACGTGGACAGTGGACACCTCGGTAATGAACTGAGTTGGGATCATCGAGAAGGTTAGTTTCTCGATGGTTGGGATGTAGCTTTAGTGAAAAATACATCAAATCGAAACTAAATAGTACCTATTTATCTATTTTTTCCAATGCATCATATATAGGTACTTACATAAACATCTTAATATAAATATAGGATTATCTTTAGAAATCACATGGATGGTTAGGTTCGGACGTCTTGCCTGCTTTTGTAAACCCCTACATTCCCTGATTTTTGTCGCATTGAAGGCGAACTCCTCTTCAGAGGATCATTGTTTGGATTTAGATAAATATATACTTTTTACGGATACTTTGTTAACAAATCCGTGCTTTTTAATAACTGCTTGATAAATATTACATTGTACATCGAGGGGAGAAAACGATCTATTTCTGTTCGAGAGTATGTAAATTATGTTTATATAAAAATATATTTTATACCACATATGCACCCACTCAGAAAGTGTCTCATTGTTCGTTCAAAAACGTGTTATAAAGTTTGTCATTTCTCCCTTATAAATGTGCGGCGGGAAAAGTTATATGGAAATTCATTCCTTCCCTCCGTAGCAGTGAAGGAATGTTGTATGAAAATCCATACCTGCCCTGATAGTGCTATTTGTTTTAGCAGCTGCCAACAAAAATAAATATTATCTTCAAATCTCAAATAGTTTTATATTAAATAATTAGAGAAAAGAGGTGGGACTTTTTTCGTACTCAATTTTCAATGAACGGAGGTTGGCATACTTTCAATGCACTACCAAAAAAAGCGCGGCAATTTATATATTTTATTAAATTTTGTTTTTTACTAAATTGTTAATAATAAAACAGTACCTACGCTTTTAATTATTTTAAATAATTTTCCAAAATGTCATCTAATAGTGAAAGTGGCGATATTATAGTGACAAGAGAAATAAAAAAATACAGCTCAAGTCATAAAGAACTTACCTACTTCCTGAGACGTCTCGGGACAAATACGAGAAAACTTATAACTAGGTATCTAATGATATTATTTTCCTCGTAGGTGTAGTATAAAGCACTATGTATCACTCTGGAGAAAGTTCTATTTCTGTTCTCGAGTTTCCTTGAAGTCTGCAGCGCGTCGGGTTTAAACATACTCTCGAACAGAAATAGATCGTTTTCTTCCCTCGATGTACAATTTACCTACTATTGAAATGCCGCTGTTTCCAAGTTCTCAGTCAAGACTTCACAGTCCTGGCATGCACGGATTTACTTGCACTGTATATTGTACAGGCATCACGTTAGATTTCAAAAGATTTTGTCTGTATAAACGTTGAAATTTGGATATTTGCAAAATGAAAATCTTTTAAAAATTTAATTATATTATTATTATTATTATCACGGAATAATAATTTATTTTTGATTTAAATAAAATTAACACGTTCATGGATACGGATGCTATGGAATGCATATTTAGATTTTTTTATGTCGCCGTGTCTACCAATAGCAACCGAACTTTACACAACGATTTGACAAATATGGTAGAGCATTTGTCTATTCTTAGTCTACGAATAAATAATGTATTCGTAGATTCTTAGTAAACTAAGGCAAGTACAAGATTTGTGTCACCGCATGAACAACCCGTAATCTTCTAGCGTCACATTTCAGTTTCACATATACATATAACACTACAGTTCTTCCTCCCGCGTATCGCGATAAACGTGCTCAGATGCTATAGCATAATATGTGTAATATAGAATCTGTGTGACCAGATTTAGCAGAATTCTGCGATTTCAGCATAATTTGATCTCCAATATAAGGTCTAGCAGATTGTGTCGCAGAGTTCAAAATTTAGCAGATTTTATAAAAAAAATTTTTTTTTTAATTAAATAATACGGCATAACTCACGTGAATCAGTCAGATAGCTCCGACTATAGTTTCAACCACATTCAGTGCTAAGCGAGACGTCAACGCGGGCGTCCCGAGCTCTCCTTGAAAAAGACCACCGAATGTGGTTGAAACTATAGTCGGAGCTATCTGACTGATTCACGTGAGTTATCCCGTATTATTTACAAAAAATGAGTGAAAACCACGTTAGTTTTTATAATAAAATTTATAAAATATCCGCAGAAATTTAGCAAGATGAAGAAGAATTGGCAATTCAACTGTGTTCTACTTAGGTAGTGGTGCTAGAAAATTTAAAAAATCTTTATTAACAATGTACGAAAGATTTCTTCTTCCTGTTCTGGCAGTTTTCCTCTAAATACAATTTAGGAGAATTCCCAGAATTTTTTGATCGAACTTTGTATAGAACTAAAATCTTGTCTACATCTTAATTACATATTTGAGCAAGTGCTATTTCTTGACCCACAAAACGCTGTGTACAAAGATCTTAGAAGTTTGGTCATAACTGGTTCTCATTTTCCAAATTTGGTACACAAATCTGACATACAAGCTATTGACTCCGAAAATAGGGCCCCTAAATTGGATAAAGTAGTGGCAGATCTTTTAGAATCGGGAGAAGTTCTGCTGACCTCTCACCAATGAACACTAAACTACAACTGACAAGCGGGACAAATTTAAAAAATCAATATGTTGCTGCAATTCTACATGTAGATGCAATAAAAAAACAGGGTGGATGCATTTTTAATTAAATTTGTTTTGAATTTTTTACGCCATCAAAAACAATATAAAGGACTCTCAAAGCTCGATGGTTCTATATGGACACCACAGAAAATTAGTAGTAAATACGTAGTACCAATAAGAATTATAGTTAATTCGCATTATTCAATCATAAATAGTTTAGAAATATATTTTTGTTTTTATTTTGTACATAACATTCATTTAATTGGGTCTTCATTCATTAGCAATTTTTTTGGCATTAATCAAAATTAAAGTTAGCAGACTTCAGCAGAATTTAGGGGAGCAGCTGGCATAATGTCCAAATTTAAATCTGCAATTTTAAATCTAAAGTCCTTACTCGTGTTAGACATGTTGCGTGTTATATTAACATACTTATTTATATTTCACATAATTTTGATGAAGGTAAGTAAGATTATAATATTGATATTTTTTTGTATATATAGTATTTTGATTTGTGCATGATTGTAATAACATGTAATATTAGTTATTTTTATTAGTAAAAATGTCAATGATAGTAGGCTATTGTGATTCTTTCGGGAGAGAACAAGCGTTTCATCATACCAGGGCGACCGTTCCAATCATCAAGAGAGAGGATTCCGATCTGATGATGGACAGCAAGATATTCTTACAAGGTTACCTACAAGGTTATTATTATTATTCTTCTATAGGTACATGAAAAGTTTAGTGACGCGGATGGCGAATATGGGTCTGATGGGAATTACGAACCTGCTAAAGACGATTTTGACGATTCACGCTCAGGATGAGGTGACCCTCCGGCGAACAGAGTTGAACAACATGATGAAGAAGATTACGTTCACAAGTCTAGAATTGATATATTTCTGGTTAGGTACAATTAGCCTAGAAAGCCAAATTCCGAGTAAACGTAGGCAGGTAGAGGTACCTATATTGTGCCTTCAATCACATTTTTATGCTTGAATGTAGTAAAAGAAAATACAGTTCTATTTACAAATGTTCCAGCTAAATAGTCTACTTCTCATACGATCTCATTCTCGAAGTCACGTGCAACCAAATTCTAATTTAGACAGACTGGCTGATTTATATGTCGTCGGTAAATGACCATAGTTTAGTGAACGAAACATCTTTACTAACCCATAGTATACTCCAACATTTTAGACAAATAAATGATTCAAGTATCCGTCGTCAGCCAATTTCAACAACTTCTTAGTTTTTTGGAGGACACAACTCTACTATTGGTAGAGTTTGAGTTTGACACAACTGGAACAGGACTGTACCTATAGACAATACCTACTACAAGTACCTACTACAGTCTTCGAGCTTAATTTTAATGACGAAATCATTGATCATCGTGTCCTGCACAAATGCTTATGGGATTTCTTTGTTAAACTCTAACTTACTGGGTTTAAATCTCGTTGAACTTACCACATTCATAACCGTCATAAGAGATTCAGGAAAATAATCATTAAAACCTGCAAATGCTATAGATAGGTTTCTGGGGTTACCTATGTCTTTTACAGGGGAAATTAAGTTTAGGTACCAAATATTACAAACATGTTTACACATACAGAGTGTGTCATTAAAAAATGTAGGTAGGTACCTATATGCCAAACTTAAGCTTCATAATGTGAAGTAGGAATATTTTTTGAGATTTCGAGTGATTGGAGTGACCTTTCCCTATTATTTACGATTAGTCGATTCAGTATAACCTACTTATATAGATAATAGTTTTACGTCGCTAACAGTGATAATGCTATGTCTTATGTAGGTTTGTAATTAAATACAATTTATCCCTAATGCCTGCCTGGCGTAGGGTTTATGGAAAATCCCCCCATATAATAAGCTAAGGGAGCTGTGTTCTGCAGTGGACGATCCGGTTGGAAAGTACAGTATGTACCTACCTACAACTGTTATGAAATATGTGTTCCTCTAATGGTGTTTATTTAGTTTATGAACCAGTCGCGTTGTTATTTATTTTCCAGTGTCGAATAGGTAGGTATGTACCTAAGGAGGTGCTGACATTCCCCTGAAAATAATTGAATTTTTTTTTTTTTTTTTAATTTAATACCCATTTGTTTTTGAGTAAGCGTACAGCATATGGCAAAATGTTAAATACATATTCAGTTTTGTGACTCATTTCACCTACGTACGAGCTCGATACCCCAATGCAAACAGACTAACAGTCTGAGAAGGCTTCACACCGCCGCGCCACGCGCCTCTTTGGCGACTTGCGTGTGGTAGGTAGGTCATTTATTGGGAACTCGCTTGCGATTATTATTCTGTAGTTGCAGCTATTACGTTTCACCCAATAACGTGTTTTCGCAGACGTCCAATCCTAAATCCTAATCCTATCCTTTTTTTTATTTACGTGTGACCTCGGGGAAGGTGGCCGGGATATGTCGAGCTCAACAACAACTACTCCCACAGCATCAAGTGCCCCTACGGACTAAATAACACACGATGTTCCAACTCTACCGCTTCTCGGCGGGCCGCAAGGACGCTTTAGCTCTGATCCACAAACCTGCCAAGGTTGTCCGTGTCCGGACTCCTCCTGGGGTGCTACCCCTCACGACGCACCAGAACACATAGCGCGTCGCTACCACCCGGGAACCAAGCCCGCAAATGGGCGTCAGACAACCCCGCTTCGAACGCCCAAGTAGCCCCGTCGCCTGCTACTTCGACCGCAGAGGATAGGGAGAGCGGCGCCTCGCTATACCGACACTCCTCTTCCCCTGCGGCCCCTCCGCGTCCGCCATCCAACGATGGCGGCCCCGCTGCCGTGGCCACGGAAGGTAGGGAGAGCAGCGCACCGTGATACCGGCACTCCTCTCCCGTCGTGGCCCCTCACCGTCAGCTGTGGTGTCGCCCATACAACACCACAGCCCACCTCAGATTCGGTGCTGCCCATACAGCACCGCAGCCTACCCCTTGCCGCTCCATACTGGACTTATAGGCAAAGACCAGCAGTGGCCTCCCTGGGGCAGGCCGACTGTCCATGCCGGCGCGGCCCCTGGTTCCTCTTCGCTTCACCGTGGGTAACGAAGCCACGGCTACTGAGCCCCACCGCCACGACAAGGAGGGAACCGTCGGGGTCCTAATCCTATACAATATCTTTGACCACATCACTACTTACCAACACTTACGATAGTGGTGAAATGGAAACCAGTTAACCTAAGTCCTTAAAATAAACTTATCAACAAATATTATAATAGCAGAAGAAATCCTTTTTGCATCGGATATTCACCCTATTTCCAACTTCAAAATGTAAGTATAATTTGTTTTGAAGTCCCTCAAACTAGAACTAGAAACGGCGCAACACAATCAAATGCCTTTCACGCTCAGCAAGCTTCAGAAGAACCGACCTCTCAGTTTTTTGGTCGGGGTTATCTTGTTTACCATTACCTACCTACTGTATAGCAGTTCACATAATATCCTTGTTAACAGTATAGTGATAATAATGTAGGTATACCTATAGCGTTTAATGTGCAAATTGGACTTCGTCGTCGCAGGAGATCATCATGACTTGAAGTCACGAACGATTGGTACGAGTAAGTAGTAACTAATATAAATAAGATGATGTAAAATTGAGATAAACTTGTCTCATCAAACTGATTTTAAAATGTTTTCATCGTGTTATTTAAGGTAACTAATCTAGGAATACATTTATTCGTAGTAACTAAGAAACTGTACCTACTGTACTGTATCAGCCGGATATGGCAAACCCCCCATAATCACCAAGTTAAGGGAGTTGAAAGACTATATCGCCCTATCCTGATCATAGACTTGAGCTGGTGCTGCCGAAGATGATAAAATTATATTTTTAGACATGACTGGCACGTTGGTTTTTGTGTGTGTGTATTCTCAAGATACCAGCACAGAATATAAGCTTATATGGTTTCAAAGATCACCGGCAACAGCTGTTGTATTTTCCTGATATAAGTAGGTAGATTTTCAGTATCATTCCGGTGTCTGGAACTGTCCCCAGAGCTTCGGCCTCTGTTTCATGGAACCAAAATGATATCTCCTACTGAGGAACACGAAGCAACTACATTACGATAATATAGCTCCAGTAAGAGAACTCAGTAGTTCTCCAACTACGGTAGTAGTCTCAAATTACTATAGGTTCAGTCGCCTGCAATAAAAAGTATACACATTGTAATTTTCAAAATTGTGGCAAAGATTTTTGATTTTCTCTATGTTCCCAGAAGTATCGTAAAATCAAAGAATAATTTGCCGTTTTTTATTCATGTTTATGTAAGCTTCGATTATTAGGAATATAGTAACATTGCATTATTTTGAAAATGACGAAGTGTATACATCTTATTGCAGGCGACTATTCCACCTACCTTGTGCTCCTACCGAGGTGGTATATATAAATGTTATGCTAGTATATTTATGAAAGAAACAGGACTGCATCCCGTAGCGCATCCGTTGCAACGCGACGCAACTGTGCGTTCCTGGTGATGCAATTACCACCTACCAACGAGATTTAGTGTTATTTTCTCGATGCCACCTACTTAGGATTTATTTATTTATTTTATTCATTCATAATTAGTACCGCTACAGAGCGAGTAACACTAATGATAGGTAGCAAAAACTTAAAAATAAAACATATATTCTTACAAATAAAATAATCGCACAAATATTACAGGCAGTCAATTCAAGAGGGAAGTAAAATTACTATTAAAATATACTACAATAAAATGAATCTGGTCAAAATTTTAATGTCAAAATATTTAGGTACAACATTATTGTGTTGTCGAATCCCTTGTAAATGTGACCTTTCTTATGGGATAGGAGGGCAAACGAGCAGGCGGCTCACCTGATGGTAAGTGATCACCGTCGCCCACAAACATCCGCAACACCAGAGGTCTCTAACTCTCTAGGATGCGTTGCCGGCCTGCTCTATCTCACAATATCGTAAACATTCTATTACAAGGTTTACCCGACAACCGTCAAATATGTCCGTCTCTGGATCCGCGTCAAGTGCATTGAGTGCGGTAAGGGAGCGCGGTATTGGTGAGACTGCATTGTAGCCGTAGGATAGATAAGTATAAGAAATCTATGGGAAGATATTGTTTCATAAGAAGCGGGCAAAGGCTAACTTATCACTTCCTGATACTGTCAATACTATACCTACTAAAAAGAAAACTTACGTAATTCAAATTAAATTGTACCTACTATATACTTACCCATATATCGGAATAACAATGTCGCACCGATAAGATAAAACACATAGTTTTGTCTTATCTTTACTGCGCAGGGGACGTATTAATATCTTCTAGAATGTAGGATTAAAATGATTGTGATTGTAGCTATGTACAATCACAATCATTTTATTATTATAGCAGGTACTTATCAAAAGGTAAAATATCGACCTCAACATTTCTATAAATTATTATGTGTATTCGAAGAAGACTGGATTGGTTATTTTCTTAATTTTAGACGACTTCCTAACCTTCTATTCCTTTTGACCCACGGAGCAACTTTTTTTATAGATGATAGGCCTTTGACCTCTCTCCCACCTGAAGGACTGACACCTAACCTAGAATTACTGGCTGGCAAGGACTGCTGCCGGAATACACCGTTATGTGCTTAGCGACAGTTTTTTATATTTGAGGGTGGTAGCTAGATAGGCGGATATTCGTAAAATTACATACCACCATGCTATAACAACTGCCATCCCTAGGATCGACGGCTGAACGAGCCCTCCGAAGCACGAAAGCGCTCAGCAGTATTGTCACTAGCGGTCACCCATCCAATTCATGACCTCAGCGGACTTAGTTGATCGGTGAAGAACGGCTTAGAAAACTTCGCTATGAGCGCTTCAATAATCAGACAGTTCAGGTTTGTTCAGACTTCAAGGGTTTAACGAAGGGTTTGTCTACACAGAGCCCGTGACCAGACCGGATTAACAGCTCCCGGAGTTTTTGTTTAAACTAATAGGTACCTACCTACCACAATATAGTTATCGATAACCGACAGTCGATCTCTACCCTGTAACGTCGAGGAATAGGGTCTTCCGCGTCATTATACTGGTGTAACATGCGGTGTGACCACGAGGAACGAGTGAGTTTAACAAGTACCTTTATTGTCCCGCCCGGCCCCCCGGATTCGCACAGATGAAATGCATGCAACATCACATTAGAAATCTCTAAAATTATGAGTGTTACTCTATATTATGTATGTATTATACATATATACCTTCCTCTTGAATCACTATCTATTAAAATACCGCATCATAATCCATTGCCTAGTTTTTAATATCTAAGCATATCTACAATCCTAGGGAAAGACAGCGGGTCGTGGTCGGGAGTAGGTCATACTACCTACTCATGTTATTATCGAAAATATTTTAGAAACGCTACTATATTTTACTCTTCTTTTATTCGAAATAAAAAGAAGAGTGTTTAAGATGACTATCAATGATATTGAAGCAGTGATGGCTCAGTGGCATTGGCTATGGACTGCCACGCAACAGGTCCATGGTTTGAATCCCGCCGCGTGCTTGAGCTTCACCGCATGGTGGAAGGGCTTTTTGCGAATGCCCGCCTGGCGCGACCACCCTCAATTTGTAAAATCTATCGCCAAGCACCTAACGGTGTGTTCCGGCAGCAGTCCTTGAGAGCCCGTGAAATTACAGGCACTTGAGACTTAACAACTATGTCTCAAGGTGACGGGCGCAGTGCAATTCGTAACTTATGGCGAAATGCATCTGTTATAGGCAGAGGTTAGTCCGCTTAACATCAGGGGGACCTCGAGCTTGTTCCGTCACAATAACATAAAAAAAAAGTCAGCAACTCCTACTCGGACTACAGCCTATCGGTTCTCTTACCATTGTTATTAAGTAAGTACATGAGCAAACATTGTTTCGCATCCTCCGCGCAAAAGACGGGGCTATACACAAATACTTTGTTTCAGAAACACTCTTTGTACATAGGTAGTTTATATTGGTTCACTTGCTCAGTGATTGGTATAAATGCCAGAGTCCCGCCCCGCTCTACCCGCAAGGGGGATGAATGTTTAGATGCTTTCCGCAAGCCACAGAAAGCATGAAATCATAGATTTTGCTACCATAGACAAAAGTCGTACCTATGTTTTCATGTTCAATGTTTCGAAAAACATTGGCAGGAGTAACCTACCTATAGCACCTATCTCACATACGTACCTACTGCACAAAAGTAGGTAACTACCTACTATAATTATAAATGTTATCAAGAAGTTAATTAATCATATTCATTAAATTAGCAATGTAATCTGCCACAGAGATTCCGAAAACATTAAACAATTACGATGAGTTGATGACATTAAATGACATGTTTTATTGAAATGTTGATAAGCTCAAGTGAAGAGAACAATAGGTACCTACTAGGAACGATATATATAACTTTGTCTTTTTACTATATTCTCCTTGCTAATGCCAAAAACTAATTCCAATGGCATTTGTTTTTTATCGTAATTAATTTACTATTCCGAACGAATACCACAAATAAACGTATTCCAAAACAAGTTCATTGGTATGAGGTACAGTCAGTAATAAAGATACTAATATAGGTGATTTTAAGTAGGTACCTCTTCAATCAAATATACCATATTTCATCGCAGAGGTACCTAGTGTTTATTTAATCAAAATCAGTCTTATCAAACAAATTAAAGTGTAGTAGAAAAACGTCTAGTTCCTTACTATAATAACCCTGATAATCAGACATATAGGTAATTATAATAACATAAGTATGTACCTACTTACTTTTTTTCCGGCGGTATGCCTTTATTAAACAAAATACTATGAACTAATATATTATACAACACTACAGCTACTACAATAAAAGCATTTAGACAACCTATAAGTCATAGCAGAGTCATGGGCAGTCCAAATGCTCCAGGCCACTCCCAGTTGGCAACGTGCCCAGCATGCTGGCAGCATTGCCCCGTTGAATTGCAATGCTTATTCGTTGAGCCAAATATGTGGCAGCATTTTGATCACGCGTCGCATCGACCAGGCGCTCAGATAAGTTTTGGAAAATACGATGAGCTCCCGTTCCCCCCGGACCCAACGTCTCCACACCAAACGGCTCAAATATGTAACCCATACCGAGGTTAGCATATTTGCGCCGCTTGAGTTGCTTCTCCGAAGTAGCCGCAGCGCCAGCCCTCACGTTGGTTTCAGAAAGATGTGACGGCGCTAAAGTGTCTACGCAAGTAGCGTCCTAACTTCCACGGAACCAGAGTCATGCCGTAAGGTCTTTTACCATCGTCACGCATCAAACCATTCGGTTCGAGAATAGCTGCAACATTGGCGCTGGTAAAAGCCCGGCGAATCATACTACTTACTTACCTAAAAATACAGTCTTCAATACAACAACAATCACAATAATTTATTTTAGTCTCAGTCCTCAAAATGCAATAGTATATGACTATATATCATAAACGATCAATCATTAATAAATACTTGTTAGCTTACTAAAAATTATGTACTTATATTTTTATAGGTTATAGGCTAACCTTTGATCACTATCTCATCTGATGGTAAGTGATGATGTGGTCGAAGATGTTGTTCAGGTTAGCCTAGAATTACTGCCTCTCAAGTCATTACAAATCTACTTTTATTATTTTGTTGAAGAATATTAACAAGCGATCAACGATCAGTATCAAATACTTATAATTATTTTGAGGACTATCTTATGATCATAATATTAAATTATTAGAAAGCAAAATGAATTGTTTCTATGACTGTACGAAAAGATTTATTTTGGTATTCGTTTAGCATACATAAATATAGTGCATACTTAATCAAAATATTTGAAATTTGATATTTGTGTGGAATAAAAAAAACATTACGGCAATAAACAAATGCCATTGCTATTAGTCTTTGGTATTAGAAAGAAATTTACAATATTTAGAATGTATTACCTTGTTACCACGTAAAGGAATAAGGGATACACCAATATATCTACGACAAATGCTGTAATGCCATCCCTATCGTTAAGAACGAAAGGAAGCTCACTAACACCAGACTACAGGATTATACTAATAAAAATACAATATTAATATGTTACTGACATCGAAAATGTCAATTGACCTCTTGATAAGTTTTTTCTATGCTATTCTTATAATTTTGTACACCTGACATAACCTACAAAAATGGTAATTAGATACTTGTATTTTCGTTACAAGCGTTAATTAATAGTCAATTATTCAATTGTATTCTATCAAGACATTTATAAAGAAATTTAAAAGTTTAAAAGTTTTGGAATAATTTGGGCTAAGGAAATGTGATCAAGATATATCATATTATAATTTTCTTATTGCTAGAAATTTTATTAAAAACCAGTGAAAGTAGAGCTAATTAGCACTATAGGTATGTAGGAGTATTCAAAGAGCTCAAATCTCAGCATATTGTTAAATAAGTCTCTCATAAAACACCTAGTACATAATGTAGAAAGGTAAGTAGGTACCTACTACGAAGTTACTTACATATTATAATGTACTACGTATCTACGTACCAAATCTTTTGACTGAAGATTATTTTTTATTCAATACTCACGGTAACGGACGTACATAATAATGTGTTAACTAGGTAAATTATTTATTACAACTAATATGCCACGATCTTGGATACAGTAAGCTTCCGTAACATGGTGGATATATTGATTATCAATATGGTAATATATATATAATACGTATATATATAATACCAAAACTCCAATTTTAGGGTTCTGTACACAAAGAGCAAAACGGAATCATAGATATTAATGAGACTCTGATGTCTGTCTGTCTATCTGTCATTCCGTCCACCGAGATTAGTAATGTCTCAGGTCTACAGCTTGTAAATGAAATGAGCTTAAACCTGAAATGTAAATGTCATGTGTAAAACTTTGACCCAAATACGATTAGCTATTGGATTAGAAATTAAATTTAGGTAAGTAATTAGTTTTCAGGTCGGCTCTACTATACACGAGGTGGCCGGATAAAATACAATTTTGCCCCAGTACTTATGTGTGGTACCATTGAGAGATCATCGTAGAGTGTATATATATATATATTATTTTTATACAGTGGTTAATTTCAACATTTTCAACCTACCAGCCTCAGTAGCGGTCTCAACTTAGCAGCTCAACTCAGCATATTATTCCGCTTCCATAGCATAATTGGAAATCCACCAGGACGGTATTTTGGAGTTGCAAGTTCAAGTCCCGCTGGTAGTTATCCCTTTCCATCCGAAATCATTTCTAATTTTAAACAGAGCAAACTATTATTTTAGTACTCGGTTACTCGGTAGACAGAATTTGCAGGAATGGCCTCTGATGCGAGTAGTTTATCAGACAGCAGAACACACAATCTTTTACTATATACCATAGATCCACGAGGGTATACATACCAATTTAAAAATCAGAATTTATGAAGTTACTACAGATAAGCAACAAAACGAAAAGAAAAGTAATTTTTTCATATATTTTGCCTATATAATGGAGGAAGAGAATGTGCTTACAGACCAAACAAAAACGGTCTTCGTTTTGACGTACCGAAGCCATGGTACTCATCGATGCGCGACTAATTGATGTAGGTAACTCTTGTAACAATTACTTCGTCCCTACCCTTTAATATGTAGACTTCCAAATTAATATAAAATGAGGTTTGAAGAACGGTTTTACTCCACTCCTTAATTTCAAAATATTTTTTATAATGTTTTATTTTCTAGTAAAATGTTCTCGTTGTTTATTACAAGCTTTTATTTAGTTTCACCTGTCCCGATGTTTGTCATGTAATATTTGTAATTAAATTTGATCCACCTCCCGTTTACCGATTGCGCTGAAATTTCGCACACATGATGTGTAAATCGCGTGATAATGCAATATTATGATGATCTGATGATGGAGCTGGAAGGTGGCCAAAGGAACTTAGAAACGATGCAACCCCACGGGTTTCAGCTTGTTTGATTCGTCTTGGTGAGTACTTTATTTTTAGATGGTTACCAAGGTCTGATCAAATGGTGGAGCTGGAAGGTGGTCATTGGAACTCAGTAAAGAAACGATGAAACCTTATCGTTTTTTTTTTTATTTTATTTTTTTAGTTAATATTAAGAAGAACACAATAAAAGATTGTTCTTTAAATAACACAAAAATGACGATTCTTGTTAATAATAATATGTAGTATGTATATTCCAACGGGATTGGAAAATGTTGCGAGTAGAGAATATTCATAAAACGAAGTTGGAGTACAAACAAAAAAGTACGATATAAAACATAGCATGGCGTAAGCTCACAACATAATCCTTTTGTCAATACAAAATTTAATTTATTCGTGTTTTTTAAATACTAAAATCAAATTTAAATAACTTTAAAAGTCTTAATATAAATTCGGGATACCAACAACTGGTTTATGCATGAACACAGAACAATAAAATAACCATAGTAAATGAGTCAATATAAAACCTCAAAATGGAGTAAACTCTGAACTTTATGCCACTTTTTTTTTGTGGTATTTGTTTCTAATAGCATCTACTAAAACTAGACATTTAAAATTGTCATAAAAATTTGAGACTATTGTACTTAAATATTTTTTATTTAATTAAAATCTAAAGTATGAATGCTAATCGACCACAACAATACATTGCATGAGCACAGAACCTTATGGCATAATCAAAATGTTTTCCGATCTCTTTAAAAAGTTGCATCGTCTTTAATGTATATAGCTACCATCATACCATCTATTCTAAAAAAAATTACAAATGTCTACCTAAAACAATGATTTTAATATCAGAACGAAATTCAGAATGTTTGACTAACTCTTACTCTTTAATCTAAGAATGTTTGCAGAACTCTACCCCGAATGCTATCCTACAGGAACTGTTAGCGCACAGTTCACAGTATACCTAATGTTTTTTATGCCTCAACTGAATGGCTAACCTAGAATTACTGGCTCTCAAGGACAGCTGCCGGAACACACCGTCAGGTGCTTGGCGACAGGTTTTCTACTTGACGTGGTAGTTAGCAAGGCGAGCATTCAAAATGCCCTACCACCATGCTTTAACGACTGCCATCCTAATACAACCGGGACCGACGGCTTAACGTGCCCTTCGAAGCACGGAAGCGCTCAGTAGTAATGTCATGCCACTAGCGGATATCCTTCAAGAACTGTATTTTCTTTCGGGTTAGGTATACTATATCTCCAGCCTAATAACCTTTTCAAATCAAGGTTAATCTAGGCGCAGCTGAAAGGATGACAAACCAACAAACCTACAAACATATTTTCGCAATTACAATAAAGTGTGAAAGTATAAACTGCTATTGGGATAGTGGTTTATATTTTCACATTACTTTTTTGAATTCTAATTGGTTCAGATTTCTGTAAGTACATTTCTCAGCGGACAGTATTGTTTGCTTATTTCGAATCATAGCCAAGCATTCCGCGCTTGAATATACTACTTTTATTTTATTTTGTGAATATGCACGTGGGATAGGTAAGGGTAAGTTTGTAGAATTGTTTAATGTTGGTTTGCTCTAAGCTTATTTGGTAACAAACTGTCAATGAAAGGAGGGCATGACCTTAGTGTAGATATAATTGTGTACAAGACAAGACGCAACCTTGCATAACTGACTGCGTCGAGAGCAATCTGATCTAAAACCGCGCGGAACCGGTATTTCAACTTGAGGCGAGCCCTCTATACATGAATGATCTGGATGAGTGAGTATAAATAGTACAGCACTTCGGTTTTGGTAAGAATAAGCATTTATATATAGGTACATAATGACCGATTATTATCGAGCTCAAAACTTCGATGTTTCCTAAATCGATGCTTTTTGTGAACGCAATAAATATACGTGATATTTTAAAAGTACTTGCTGTTTTTTGGTTGCGCTCAGAAATTGAAAACTTGTCAAAATCAAGAAGACTCGTCTAACGTCACGGATGAAATTTCAATACGTAGTTATACTGAGCGTAACGAAGGACTGCCCGGGTTACTCCCTATGGTTCTCGATCCCGCAGGGACCAGTCCCTGAGGGCCTCTATTTCTAATTATATCCTTATAAAGTCGATCAAAGGTCAATCTTGCTTAAAAGACCAAATTTGGGTACCCTCCATATTTTATAATATTATTTTAGGGGCAAAAAGGATTTATTAATGTTTGGTCTCTGTTTATCTTTTTGTGCGTCCCGTGTCATTGTGGAATAGCTCTAACTAAAAATGGCGTCTATCTATAGGGAGTATAGTTTTGCAACATTTTCTAAAGTCGCCTTAGTACATATATAGTGTGTTCTAATAATAATTTTATCTAAGTTTTAAATTATTTGTAATAATTTTGACTTGATTTATTTTTAAAATATTTGCCACACCTCGTAGTTTGAGGGACACCTTGAGTTAATAAATTACTATCAATTGGTAGGTCTTGTTGGTAAGACCGCGTCTTCTCAGCGCAGTACCAGATATTGCGCCTCGCAGCAGTGGTGTAAACACTTTGTGAACAGTACCCTGTAGAATTTCAGTTACTGCAGTGCACTTCACGCCTTTACAGGGCGAAATAACGTCTTGGAGTGACGAGCGCAGTGTACAGTGTCAAGCAAACCGAGAACGGTAATAGGGGCTACAACTGGCGACTAGTTAGTTCATCATTATGACATTAAAAATAACTGCAGTAGCAGGATTTCTGGTGATGAAGAAATCATGAATTTAAAACCTATAGTCTAGTATACATAGAGCACACTTAAAGTTTTGCACTTCTAGCTAATCGAATGTTATATTTTATATATATAATATGCATCCTCAAACCAAGTCAGTTTTAGCTTCCGAATAAGTACAACTCGTCACCCATCCTGCCCGTAGCCCCGACGGCCGACCTAGCAGCCTGTGATTTCTGTATTTTCCCCAAAATCAAAGATTTGATGAGAGGTTTCACTTTTACCAACTCCGAAGAGGCAGTGATAGCGTTCAGTCAGCACGTAGAAAACATGCGTACAGATCTGTGGTCCTCCAGTTTTAAAAAATGGTGCGATCGCATGAAAAAATGTTTTCAATGTAAAGGAGAGTATTTTGAAAAGCAATAAACATAGCATATAGCAATATTTTGTTTATATACTGAGAAAAATGATTTCCGTCCTTCATTACTTATTGACGTGCAGAATAATTAATAATGCTGATGCCTGTAATAATATCAAGAGTATGATGAAATAGCATGAAGGCAGATATACTTTTGGTTCCATCACTACAAGTTTCAATTCAAATAACAAACAGAAGTCATGACAACCTTTCATTTAAAAATAAAGTAACTAAATATTAAATTATTACGATATACCTGCTTTTTAACAGGAATTTCATTATAAATTTTCAAGTTTGTCGTGAGTAAAATGTAGCACGACAATTAATAAAGAATTAGTGCGAAACCGAAAATAAAATATCAAGACCGAGCATGACAAAAAAACATAATTTTTCTACCCACAAAATGTTATTGAATCATGAGTAGTTAACGGGTTTTTACCAATAATTTACTATGATGTAACGTTCAAAATAATTTGTGAAATAATTATCTGTTGGGAAAAAAAAATGATAGTAATGTCATGTTAAATTTTCGTGACCGGCACGACGTCCCTAGATGTTGTAGTGCATTACGCGAATGCTCGTCTGGCTGACTACCACCTTCAAATAGAAAATTTGTCTCTAAGCTGACCTAATTTCCTTTTGTGTTATGTAGGTCACGTTGAAGCCAATATCAATTCTGACCATTCTAGCTTTAGCCAAATGTTCAACCAATGAGTCATCATCAGAGATTCATCTTCTTCTTTGTGGTATAGAGTAATTCTATATTAATTGAACTGATTTTATTAAGATACATCTGTTCAGCCATGTTCATGTAAAAGAGTTCAAACTGGTGGTTCCTTTTGAACTACCTAGATGGCGCTATCGCTATTTACGCTCTTTCCCATACAAAATGCGTCAGAATGTATGAAATCCTGCATCGCGCAAACGAAATAATCCGACGGTTCCGGAAGATATTCAGCTACCATTATACTAAATATATTGACATCGGCAGCAATCGGCAACACTCGGCAGTCTAGTGCAGCAGAATCACCAGGAAATACGCATTAAAAGTTATTACAGGTTCACGATAATAAACGAGAAAGCTCTTTTAAGACTGCTATGATGATATCGAAAATATATCAAAACTTTCCCGTAAAGTTGTTAGGAAAATGTATTCTTATTTTGGTGAATTTCACAATAATTTATCATTTCATTAATGAAACTATACCATTCATTCTTAAATTTGTATGATTCCCTTCACGACTTTTTGTCATTACTGTTAGGGATAATTCCGAGTTCGTCATGATATTTTGTTATGACGCGTACTGACAAAACATTAGTATTCAGCACTAAGAAATCTTGTGCTGTTGCCTGATTATTTATCGTAACATTAATTCATGGTAAATTCTTGTGATTTACATGCAAATTATAATTAAATACTCTTGGTCCGTTTTTATTGGGAATACGGATATTTATTTCAAAATTCCTTTACAATTATCATGAATCATGACAGTCATTTTTCTCAGTGTAACATGTTGTTTTTTTAAGTTACGCAAAACTATTAGTGTGACCTACGTATTAGTGTGTGTTCCAGATTAGATATACTGTTCGCCAGTGAAATTACAGGCACATAAGCTAGGAATGAGATCTAATGTCTTGGCTGACAAACGTACCTAACTGTAGTCATTTTCAGATCAGCAACTTGTTCGGGATGATCTGTACTTTCAATAGGCAGGGACATAAATAAACATCAAACGGCCACCAATAGGCAAGTAGGTAATTGTTTTCCAAGAGGCCATCTAATTGTTTTCCAGGCACAAAATAATTACCCGAATGAAGTCGTGCTCAGATGTAGTAAACCTACCTAACATTTGTCAATATACATTTCCAATGATCACTACATGATGCAGGTAAATTTCGCAATGCACATTAAGCTGTTCAAATCAATCGCCAAACGGTCATTGCTGATCTTGCATAACAGTACCTACGTGTGAAAATTGGAACTGTTGTTCTAATTTGTGTTGTGACAAATCGCGCGGACACGGCCATGCTTCGACGAAGCATTTCGCTGTAAAATGCACTTTTAATGAGTTCATCAGAGCTATAAGCACGCTGTTGCTCTCTGTGTTCGCCGTGGATGACTCTGTGTTGCACGACATGTATATGATAGTTTTGCTCTCGTTGGTAATATCTGCTCAAGCTGGTCGGCGGATATGCAGTGAAAATTGCACAATACAGTAAGTTTTTGTTACCTACCTACCTATCTATTAAGCGTTCATGACGCACACCCTCTTGCGTTTCGTTTGTGGCGGCCACGCTGTCGTTTTTGTCTGTACGGAAAATAATTCTACTTGCCCATTTTATGAAAAACGATATAAGCACCTGCTTAAACAGCTTGAGAATCATATGGAGTGCAAAAAAGGCGAGCCACAAGGTTGAATCCATAGGACCTTGTTTCAACCCTATTAACAGAAAACAATGTAGCTAGGTACCTAGGTACTTTTTCACGTTAGCCTATTACAATATTATAACATAACATACGAGCTGCCGCCCGCTGCTTAGGTACCACTTAGGTAGATATAATATAATGTTCCCTCGGAAATTTCACTTTTTACTACAGGTTAAAAAACCAATACCTATAGTTTGAGTCGTACTAGCGTAGTGGCCCATCCCAAAAAAAAATCTAAACGGCTTCGCTATGCTTTTATTACCAGATTTTAACTTTTTCCGTTCTGTAGATAAAGTTGACTAGACAAACACGCGGGTAATTCTTACAAAGCTCCAGATTTTTGATTGGAAAAGAAACCCTGAAAATATGGATTGCAAAATGATGCGCGGATTACTTCCAAATGATAGACAAACAGAGTAGGTATAGAATATACTTGACAAGTGCGAGTCGGCTGAGTATTTATATTTATATTTTTTATAGTAGCAATAGGGGGGAGCATTGCTACCTGTGGGTATCGTAAGAGGCGACTAAAGGTGAAATACCGAAAAAAGCGCCTTCTGAGGAACTGATGTGGTCTCCAAGACGCCTGCCAAACGTGGGGATTATTGCGATTATTTATTATTATTTACTTAATTACATTAATAAATAATATAAATTAATGGGGGAGGCTGTGTTTAGTAGTGGAAAATCTGGCTGATACAGTGAGGACTGTTGGCAAATAATAACAATGTATTATTACTAATAATATTTAATATTTAATGTCTAATGAGCTATCGTCAATCACGAAAACTGTTACGACTAACGAACAAAAATCATACCCATCATTCAAATCCCTCACATATTATTTGTCATATTTTAATTTTATCTATAATATAATTTAATATTATCTATAATACTCTTTGTATTTTCTTGAGATTTGTAGAACTTGTATTCTTTTAATTCTGTCTTATAGCGTACATTTAATAAATATTGATATGAGAACATTTTAGTATATAATAAAATGTGTATAGTCTACGAATAAATAATGTAGTAGATATAAGTATACATAATTTCATTATCAAATTAACGAGCTGTGGAACGTGACAGGCAATTTCTATTGTACTTCCCTAGCTTTCACCTCAGTTTTAGAATAGCTATTCCAGCTCAGGTTGAATTGAAAAAATTATACAAATTAAATTTGAAAAAAACAATTATAAAAAAAATAGTAATAAATAACCATAAAATTTTAATTTTTAAATATTTTAAAATTAAGGGGGTCAAAATGCTGGCCGCATAATTTTGAGCGAAAATTGACCTGAGCGTAGAGTATGTCATAACCTCTTTATAAAAGAAGCAGCATAGGTGAATATTAGAACTATACGCAACAGTTACTGTTAAATGGCTTACTGTTGACTCTTCCTGCGTTAAAGAGGAACATAAAATCTGTATGATTGGTCAATGAGTTCTAAAATAGACTTTAATGAAGTTATTGGCGGAATTTAATTCGTTTTATTGACACTTTTAGTCATATAATGTGTGGCAGCAATTACGCAATAGACCTGCTTATGAAATTTCAAAATGCTATTGGGCAACTTTAAAGTTAGAAAATGGGTTGCAATTTTCACATGCATGCAAGTTGGGTTGCTTCGTTCTGACTAAGCACTTTCGTTGATGATGATAATCAATGAATCCTTCGGTGGGATCCGATAAGAGAGACTTATTGAATTTGGGATCGTATGGGTTAAAATGGTTAAAATATGGGTTCCAATTTGAGGGGTTCGTTCGGCTATACGAATTTTGAACCTTACATATCGGAATCTAATCCAAAAAAAATGTATTTCACTGTCAACTTGTGAATATATTCATAGCCGATCTTCAGCGGTTAATCTATATAGGTACTTATAATAAAACTGTAATAGGTCCAATTCTGTACATTGCAGATATTTTGAAAATATTTTTTGAGAGCACTCTACAGCTGATACTGATGCTAAAACTGTATTTTGTTTGTTTGTCTGTCTGTCTTGTCTCTGGCTCTATGCCTCTAACCTTTATCCTAAAACTACTTTTTTTTTAATGAAACTTAGCACGATTTGAGTTCATACTACGAAGAAGGACAGGATACTTTTTATGCCGAAATTCAGCACGGTTCCCAAGGATGAAAGTCAAAATGTACACTTAGTTGTAATTTATTACCGCGTAGTCCGATTTGAATCATTCTTTTTTTGTTAGAATATAACACAACCTCCTCCACTATGGGAGGGTTTGCCATGATACTCACGCTTGGCAGGCGTCTTGGGGATCGCAGTGTTATATATCAGTTCCTCAGGAAGCCTGGCACCCCACGGACAGCCTGGCACCTCACGGGGGCCCGGCACTCTTAATTTAGTTTCGCAAGCTAGCTAAGATAAAACTCTAAAATCGGGAGCATTCGCTACAATCAGTTTTTTTAACTATTTTTTTTTCTAAATATGTTTACAAGCACTACCGCATGCTAAGCTAAAATCATATTTTACAAATTATTGGAGCACAACATTTTATGCTGGTGGGAATCGAACCTGCGTCCACCGATTTCGCGCCGGTTGCCTAAACCGAGCGGTTTGCCACATTCCATTTTTTTTACTATCTATGTTGCCGGATACATTTCGGAGACTGCGCAATGGAAGTGCACAATCTAATAATATATTTTCATTGTACCTACATCCAAACAAAATCACCGTTTTAAAATCAAAATTCTAAAGAAACGCACAAAGAAAACCCCGGAATTTTTTAATCGAAAGTAAAATTAAAGCTCCTTTCTGAGCTATGCTTTACTAGAATTGCTTCACAGCAGACCACAGCGTTGCTTATATGAGATAAACAGTGCTTAAATGTGAATAATTAGTCTGCACGTACCTACGGCAATCGCGAACGAAGTCGCAGGTGCAGCTAGTGCAAAATAAGGAAAGAGTCACGTGGCGAACTAGGAACCTGTAAATAAGCTCGTCTGATGTAAACTTTCATCTTATACGTACTTAGTTAGCGCCAAAGTAGGAACTATGTAGTACCTGTTTATTTAAATTATTACCAGCTTCCCCGTACAATGCCGGGCAAGAATTCTTACCCCTCACCCCATAAGAGGCGTTGATGGGAAAAATACCGGAAGGTAGGCAGCAGAGACAATTCAGTCTTTTTTTTTCAGCAAAAAAATCTCATATTGCTAAGCCTGCCAAGCGTGGGAATCATGGCAAACCCGACTGTCAATTTCCATCTGATGAGATCGTGCTCAAATACTTGTCTCTAATGGAATTTCAACATATTAACGCACCTCATTACCAAATATTGATTATATACACTATTTATTCCTCGGATGTTTTGGTGGTTCATTTCAGATTTATTTTAGGCTATTATACAATTTATTATTGTATGTATGTACAGTAGATATGCTGTCATACTTAGATCAATGTAAGTAAGTCAGTTTAGGTAATTTCATATATTATTAGTAGCAGCCTTCTTATATTGTGCATATCAGGGTCCTAATCTACGACATTTTCTTCTTTCAGACCATCAGATCAACTGACGAGTCTCCCAGCACCGTACTGCAAATGCCATGGAAAAGGCGCTGAACGGTTGAAAGCAAGTTCAAAGAATTCACTGTACGAGAAAGATGCTATTTTCTACGAGCCCTTTGAAAATATGAGATTCCAAAATAAGCATTCATATATATCATATGTAACTAATATGGAACCTACGATTGTGATATCAAAAAGGCATTTTCCAATAAATATAAATCATAATCTTAATGATATTATATATCCAAAAGAGAAACGGAAAAGTTTTAATCACGAATATCGCCAAGGTGATGTACGGACACCTAATTCTCCAATATACTTAGATATAAATATACATGAGGCAATGGACAACGACTTAACTCTACATGAGGTATATCAAACCAAAATGAGAGAGCTCACTGAAACGCATTTAAAAGATTGCCTCGATTTGCATGCTATTTTATATTCTAGAGATAGAAGCCAATTCAGTGATCTTAACTATAATTTAAGTGAAAGAAACAAAATATACAATAAACTGCCGGACTCTGATCTTGTGGTAGAAATTAACAAAAAGTGTAAACAATCAGAAATCATTATTAAAAATAGCATTGCCGAGATCAAAGCCAATCGACCATATACGACAAACATTATTTCTAAAAACGTAGTCAATAAAGAACTTGACAGGCCAAGTACATCTACACAAGATGGTGACAGCAAATCTCAAAACACACTTCGATTTTATCACAGATTATTTGATAAAACTTCAGATGAACCTCTTAATATTGAGTCGAACACAGCAGAATATAATACACATCAGAGCTCATCCAAAACAAACAATAATACAACTGAAAATAACACAGATTTTTTTAAATTCCTATACCAGGAATTGTCTTCTGCTAAATTCCCAAGTAACACTGAATTAGATTCATTGCCTGTACATACTACTATAAGTTCTTACAATGACGCTAATTTACCGAAAATAACTCTAGAATATGAACAAGAAAGTTCAAGAACAAACTCTATTGAAGACCAAATGGATAATACGTCTGAAACGTATTTAACAGATAACGGGGTTACAGTCAACGACACGATTCCGTTTCATTTTAACAACACTGATTCTGGTTCAGATACATCAGATAAGGATCAAAATAAAAATAATGTTATTTTTTCTGAGCAAAAATCGATAGAATTATTACATTTAGATAATGCTAGGACTACAGAGAACACTTTAAACATGATCGTAAGTAACTCATCAGATAGTACTAAATACTTTGAAGGAGAGTTACCTAAAGTGTTAAAGCCTGAATTGTCAAACGAAACCTTTTTAGAAGATATTCAAGAAGAGGAACCTGTTCCCAATTTAGATTTTATAGAACCTCTTGAGTCATCAACCTTACAATCACAATATGCATATTCAAGTGAGTCTATATTTGCAGCTCAGGGATGGGACGAGAATAAGAATAAAAATAACTTTAGTGATCTTTCGATACAAAATGACAACCGAAGCAATGATGCTAAAAATATCACCAATGAGACCAGTTTTACAATTAATGGAAAATTATATTACAAATATGGTACGGAGTATGTTCCAGCTAGTTTTGTTCAAAAAGCTGATGGAAAAGTCGATGTGACATTGGATTTACTCTCGTTATGTAAATCTAAGGAAGAAAAGAAATCAAAATTATTGCAAGCTATATGCAGTTGTATTCAATTTAGTTAGAGGTAGTGGATAATATTGATTATATATGTTTGTTTCATAAATTTGTTATGTAGTTAGAAAATTGATGCCGGTACGTATCAATCATAATAAACTTGATTGAACATTTAGATATCTGTTTCTTTATCTGATATATTTTATGATTACAAATTAAACTATTTTTTAATAGATAAACCACCCACCTGATATCGTCGAGTACATCAAAAATTGCCCACTTGTAATTAATTAAAGATTAATAAACATATAAAATTGTATCCTGTAGGTAACTTATATGTGCAAGAATATAAAAATTTGCCAAATCATAAATCCTCTACATTATTTTGTAAAAAATAAGTAGTTTATTTATTAATGTATAAATAAACTAGTCAATAAGAGTTGCCAAACTAGTTTCTTCAGAATACCATATTTTTGAGCAAAAAATTGTCATCTCTCTCATTGAACCGGATTTTCTGGATATAAGCGTCCGATGTGCTTCGATATAATATCTACTATTATAAAGCTATATAGCATGGGCGCTCGGTGCGCCGACTACCAGACTTCACCTCAGGATGAAACAAATTGTTTTGCAAACCCTGAAACTTTTGTAATTGTATGAAGATCATAACATTAAACAACGAACATCATAACACAAGTTCAATTTACTATGGCTAAAGTGTCGCATGAATCATTAAAAAACTCAATTTTCGCTTTGTGACAAAGCAAGTATTTTTGAAAACACTGAATATTTCGGAATGATGTCGATCGCTACCATATTTCGAATACCATTACAATTTCTAAAATTTTCAGGTGCTACAGAAATAGCAAATAACACATCAAAATATTTTTTTCTGGATCCAACAAGTGTTTGAACTAAATCTGAAACTTTCCTAATGATGTCACTTGCTACTCTGCCTAATTTCAAAATATTATTTTGAGGTGCTGCTACAGCAATCTTAGGAAACGTCACATCAATTATTTTTTTCTAAGTTTTACAAGTGTTTTTGCATACACTAACTGAAACTTTCGTAATGATGTCACTCGGTACCCTTTCGAATCTCTAAACATGATTTCCAGGGGATAAACTACAGCAATCTTAAGAAATAAATAACAATATGTAAAAATTATGTTACATTCGTATAATTTATAAAGGGTGCAATTTTTCCTCGGGCGGACTTTGGAAGCGGTATATTCATGCTTGGAAATTAATTACTCCTAGGGTAACTTTGGTCCTATGGACAAAATGTGACCGCTGTATTTAGAAATTTAGGATATGTTTAGGTACTAACCAAATAAGTTTTGTAATGTCATTGGTACTAATTAATATTATAATGCGATCTTCGACCAATTAGTAAGAAATAAACTTGAAGAATGCGATACGTAAAAACGCGACCTACTGTAAATGAAGCTCGCAGTACGTACTTTTACTCAGATAAGAACATAGGTAGAATGCATTATATTTATACATATTCAGGTATAACTGCTCTCGATTCGAATTTACGTTACCTTACCCTCCTTCTTGCAATATGGGGTATTAATCTAATTCACAGTTCTAACTGTATATACTTCCCGGCCTTAGCATATAGGCAAGGACTATTTCATAACCCTCTGTTGGATGTCGTATAAGACGACGAAAGAAAATGTGACATATGTCAACCTGAATTGGTTGTAGCAGCAAATTGGGCGCACATCAGAGCTTCTTACCTTACCCTTGATTACCAAATATCTTAGCCCTGACACCGTAATTTCCCACCGATGATGGTTGGAATCAGGTAGGAATTTAAATAAATTTCATGTCGACGTCTGGAAGTCCACTTTGCGATTTCCACGGCATTTTCTGCCTCGCACTGCCAAAATCACGTAGATGTCATGTGAAGTATTTTCAAACCGATATGACTTAGAAGCCTTCGAAAAAGAGAGTATATTTCCTCCTCAAAGACAACACATCTTCGAGACGTGGTGTTGCAGATGTGGGCTGCGTGATCGTGGGCGACGCGAAGACCGACGAGATAAGCCTCGCTCGCCTCCTGGAGCGCCATAACGGCAGAGCTCTGGAAACGGAGATCGGTCTTGAAGTCCTGGGCGATCTCACGGACCAGACGCTGGAACGGCAGCTTGCGGATCAACAGCTCTGTGCTCTTCTGGTAGCGACGGATCTCACGAAGGGCGACCGTTCCGGGCCTGTAGCGATGGGGCTTCTTTACACTACCTGTGGCGGGCGCGCTCTTGCGACGGTGACCACTTCTCTACCATGTTCACCGGTGGAGACCGAACCATGGACTTGCGGCACCACATGCAGCGGTCCATAGCTATTACCGCTAGGATATCATTGCTTCAAAATGCGAATGTACTAAAATTAAATTGTCGGTGCGAAACCCTCGGTGTGTTTGTCTAGTTTGAGCTGCACTTGTCCGGATTTTTTGTATATGTGTGATCTCGAATAACTTTCTTGTAGAAGACACACCACCTATACCTACCATAAGAATAAGTTATGTAATTATTTATTCTTATCCCTAATCCACAGATATGCTTCCATGTTGGTCCCATTTAAATTTAATCATATTCGGTCTAGCAGTTTTTCGACTATCTACGATGTGACAAGTTGGGCTGATGAAGGCTGATTTGTGCCAGATGCCTATCTCATCTCCGTCAGACCAGACGTTATTATTTATACTTATTTATTTACCTACATCGATGTTTTTTTGTAACTAGGTAGGTACTTTTTTAAATATATTTATGTTTGCAATAACTCATGCTTTGCGGATTACATTACAAAATTACAAATTTACGAGAGGAAAAATTTTACTCATGTGCGGGATTCGAGCCCGCGTCCATCCACCTCTTTAGCCAGGGTATACTAAGTAGTAGGTACCACTACTTATTGTAAATTAAATATTATGAAATAAGTAGCTATACTATAGGTGTAAGCAAATATGCTTACAAAACATTTGACAAATATTACAGCCGGGATTTAAAAATGTCACCAGATTTTAAGTTAAATACCTAACTTAATTAACTGAAGAGGTAGTTATTTGCCGTGTATGATTAATTAGGTACTTACATAAGTACCTACATCTACTTAGTTGTAATAAATCGTTGTTTATACAGAGAGGTGAAATAAGTAAAAAACTCTTAGTGTTTATATGATTATGTGGGTGGCTTCCATGATTGTAAACGAGTAAAGCAATCTGGAATATTTTCTGATGGTTCAAAGACCTGTGGATACGTAAACAATCTGAGATAGGTACTTACTAGGAACATAATGATAAAATGGCCTTGATGTTGTTATTTATATCAGCAAAGGGCGATGTCCTACAAGTCCTACGTCGAACAGGATTGTTAACAATGTAACGTTGCGGAGTCCGTAGGTACCTATCATTTAAAGCCCATATAAGACCCAAATTAGCAGCTTGTTGCCGGTCAGTACGAAAATCAATCCTACCGACGTTAAAATAAGGCTTATATCAGTGCATGCTGATACGTTGCAGTTACGGTAATAGCTAAAGTTTGAGAAAATCATCGAGATATACGTTGAGGTCAATGGAGAAAATAATACTTTTCACATGGCCGCCATTCTTCGCTTTCAAAATCGTATGTAGGGACAGATTAAAGATTAAATGTAATCCATTAATTGACATGGAATTGAAGAAAATCGACAAAATTACGTAGGATTTACTTCGTTTCACAAACAACGTTTATTTTGGCAATAGGTACTGCCAAAATAATCGTTGATAATAATACCCATATTTCAAGACTAGCTGTACCCGCGACTTCGTTCGCGATTGCCGTACCAGCAGACTAATTATTCACATTTGTGCACTGTTTATCTTCTATTAAGAAACACTGTGGTCTGCGGTGAAGCACTCTTATAGTAAACCATAGCTCAGAATGGAGCTTTTTACTTTGGATTTCAAAACTCCCGGGTTGTATTTTCCAGAAGACAGTAGTTAAGTAACTTAGAGAGTTCTTTCCCGGTTCGCACAATAAATGTTGAAGCAAAGTACCTTGTGCGTTTCTTTAGAATTTCGATTTTAAAACGGCGGTTTGTTTGACGGTAGGTCGAAAATATTTTTTTTATTTCTCGGAAAGTAGTGTTTGTTTGATCTGAGTAGCGGGTAGGAGACGCTCCTTCCCACCGAAGGCCGGGAAAAACTCACAGTAAATGCTTCCTTCTCTTGGGCCGGAATGACTTGTAAACATGGTAACCATTGGTGTAAACAAAGTTATATGTCTATGATTTTTCGTTGTAAAATGCTCTGTTGTTATAAAACAATTAATAACAACTATGTTTGGCAGGGTAGTAACTAAATATAAGGTAAAAAGTGTAGGTTAAAAAAACTAACTAAAAATTTCCCTAAATTTCATTGTTCTAACTCCTAGTGTATGTTAGTATCTTCTACTCATGTTTATTATTTTTAGTAAATATTTAGAAAAACTACTAATTTTTAACCCTCCTCATATTTTAAATGAAAAGTAGAGTGTTTAACACGGATGTTAGTCATCGATTCCTATACTTGGACTATATCCGCACTAATTTTAAATAGGTACTGGTCATGTTATTAAAATCAAAATAAATAATATAAAAAAACATACTATTTTTATATCGTCATTGCTTATATTAGTAGTGAAAAGCAGAGAGATTCCTATTCGGGCTATAGCCGCCCGTAAATATTCCAAACAAAATTTTACGTAAAATTTCAGAAATAGTTCTAGCCTCTCAATAAATTTTTAGTACGTATGTTATTTTTTCAATGAATAATTTTTAGAAAAGCTACTTTTTTACTTTCTTTAAATTCGAAATGAAAAGTAGAGAGCTGAACGCGGGAGAAAGTTATCAATTCCTTTCGACCCTTGTATAACAATCTACTAAACTTGTGCACTTCCAACTTTAAACGAATTAAATCAGGTATATTTATCATTATTTTTGTCTAATTGGAATGGAAAATAATTAAATTACCTACATAATACACATTAATTTGTTACAATAGTAACAAAAAAAGAATGATTGTAATCGGACTACGCGTTAATAAATTACAACTAAGTGTACATTTTTACTTTCATCCCCTTTCCCAAGAGAACCGTACTGAATTTCGGGATAAAAGTATCCTATGTCCTTCTTCGTAGTATGAACTCGAATCGTGCTAAGTTTTATTGAAATCCATTTAGTAGTTTTGGAGTGATGCGCGGCCGGGATACAGACAGACAGCCAGAAAAAAAAAAAAAACAGTTTTTGCATCAGTATCAGCAAAGTCAAAGTCATACCTATACGATAAAGTGCAACCGCCAGCTTAAGATGAGCCGTACGTTCAAAGGTTTCTGTACATTTTGGGTGTCAAGTTATTTGGAACGTAATATTTAGGTTGTGATGTCTGTAATTTCTGAACTGCAAACCCGATGACTTTGAAATATTTACGTGATAATTTTTAAAGCACCACTATTCTAATTAAAAAAATCGGCCAAGTGCGAGTCGGACTCGCGCACGAAGGGTTCCGTACCATTAGCTGTACAACATTAGACTTCATATCTTAACCTTATTAGGGTTTCGTACCCAAAGGGTAATAACGGGACCCTATTACTAAGACTTCGCTGTCCGTCCGTCCGTCCATCCGCCTGTCACCAGGCTGTATCTCAAGAACGGTGATGGCTAGACAGTTGAAATTTTCACATATTATGTATTTCTATAGCTGCTATAACAACAAATACTAAAAATAAAATAAATATTTAAGGGCCCCCATACAACAAACTTGATTTTTTTTACCGTTTCTTGCTCGATACTAATAACGGTGACTGGTGTCTACCAGTTTAGCTTTAACTATTTACAGAATATTTTTAATTAGAATAAATAATTAAGGGGTCACCCGTACAATAAAATTTCAGATAATGGTACGGAACCCTTCGTGCGTGAGTCCCATTCGCATTTGGCCGGTTTTTTTGTTTTAACGTGCGTGAGTGCGACTCGCACTTGGACCAATTTTTGTATTTGTTGTTATAGCGGCAACATAAATACATCATCTGTGAAAATTCCAACTGTCAGGCTATCACCGTTTTTGAGATACAGCCTGGTGACAGACCGACGGACGGATGGACAGACGGACAGCGAAATCTCAGTAGTAGGGTCCCGATTTTACCTTTTGGGTACGGAACCCTAAAAAGAACGTATGAAATCAGACGACGCGTTAATAAATTACAACTAAGTGTATATTTTGACTTTCATCCCCTCTCCCAAGGGAACCATACTGAATTTCGGGATAAAATCTAAATTATCCTACCTTGTAGTATGAACTCAAATCATGCTAAGTTTCATTGAAATCCATTCAGTAGTTTTGGAGTGATGCGCGGCCGGGATACAGACAGACCGACAGACAGACAGACAGACAGACAAAAATTAAAAAAATACAGTTTCGGCATCAGTATCAGCTACAGAGTACTGTACATTTTTTATTTCAAAATATATGCCATGTACAGAATTGGACCTGTTACAGTTTTATTATAAGTATAGATATTCTGTCGATTCGATGTAAGTATATTTTTTGCACACACTTTCTGAAAGTACCTACCTATTTAGATCTCTTGTTTATTTAAGTCTAATTCGTATTTCACAACAGATTTGGCTCTTTATACGCCTTGCCTTAACACCTGCTACTCGTAAATTAGCAGATTGTTGTCAGAAAGTATACCTACGAAACTCTAGTTTGTTCTTGATTGTTAATCACTACTTTTCACTACAAATATAAGGAAAATAAAAATAGTAGTTTTTCTATAATATTTGTTGATAATAATAACATGAGTAGAAGCTACTTACCTACATTAAATGCAGCTATATTCAAGTTAGAGATCCGAGTTACCTCGGCGCGCCGCCGCCGCCGGGTCATGAAAATATTCGCGCCGACGACGTCGAAAATTAATTTAGAGTTTTCTGCCGTGAGGTGCAGTACCCTGGATAGCTGAGGTGTGGGGGAGTGCTCCGGCCGGGATCCGAACTGCTCCGGTCGGGACTTCATGTGAGGGGCTATCCGACTTGAGAAGAGGCGTTCAAAGACTTTCGAAATGCTTGTCAGTAGAGTCATAGGCCTGTAATTCTCGGGTCTCCAAACGTCTTTGCTGGGTTTCGGGAACATAACCACGTGGCTCATTTTTCATTGAGAGGGGAAGTGCTCCGTGCGCAGGCTCCCGTTAAACAGGCGCGTGATGGCTGCCGTGGTTTTAGAGGGCAGGTGACGGATCGCTGCCCAAGATCTTCTTCTGTGTTTAATGGGACACTGAAGTATTCATCGAGGAACTGTTCCACAGAGTCCGAGTGTTCTCTGTTCACTGTGGGATTGGGCTTGAATTAGTTCTCAAGGGATTGGGCAAATATTTCTGCCTTGTCCTCTGCTCTGTATCTCAAGTTGCCATTTTCGTGGAAAAGACAACGAATCTTTTCTGGGGGTTTCCTAAGTTGCCTGCAGAGTTTGTGGAGTGAGACCCAGTTCTGTGGATGGGGTCTCGTGAATGTTGCCAGGTTTTACTGAGCAGGCGTTTTTCTTTTATGAGCTCTCTTATATAGCGTGGCAGGCTGGGCAATTTCGATTCTCCTTAGGGGTTTTCTTTAATTGTGGAGGTATGAAGTGCCATCTGTATGCATTGAGTGATCTCTTCTGCAAGATTGTCCACTTCTGTTGGGGTAGTGACATGTCTTGAAGTTGAGGTATCTCATGCGGTTTTCATAAACTTAGGCCAGTCGATTTGGGCTTTCGTGGAAGTTTGTGTATCGGTTGGTGGCAAGATCCTGTTTCTTCAATATTTTGACTAATTAATTTGAGTAGGTACTTACTTGTATGCAAGAAAATAAACATTTAGGTACCCTTTTAGTACATATGATTTAATTTTTCTATTCCACCATATAGGTAAAAGAAATAATATCACGCCGGCTACGCCGCGCCGCGCCGGGTACGTTTACCAGCGCGCCGCCGCCGACTTTCATGACCGCGGCGCGGACCGCTAATCCAAGTAGGAATCGATGACTTACATACACACTCTACTTTTACATTAAACACTCTACTTTACATTTAAAATATGAGGTAATGAAAAAATTGTAGAGTTTTAAAATATTTACTGAAAATTTTAACATGAGAAGAAGATACCTATATAATAAATTTAGGAGTTATAGAACAATTTGTAAAGTTTTAGTAAGTTAAGTATAGTTTGTTTTTGTAAAAGTAGGTAAGTACCTTACACCTATTTAGTAACTACCCCGCCTAATTATATAACCTTTTTAAAATTTTAAATATGGAACACAATGCGTCTCCCGGGGGCCATCTTAACAGGTTTTTTTAATGGCCCCCGAGGTTGGCACTCTACAAATAGCCTGTAAATTGTTCATACAATGTTTGTGATTGATCTCTTTGGTCATTGGATTTTTTACTAATAGATAATATATCCACATTCTAAATTTCCACTTTTTGTCCCTTAGGGAAAAAAGCCATTTTAGTCCCTGTTTACGAGGAATAAACTAGCTCTTTTCGAATAGATGTTACAAAAACAGAATTAGTGAGTACAATTATTTTTATGTAACATTCTTATAACGAGAAAATCACATTATAAAATAGTTATTTTATAGCCTTTACATTAACACAAACGTAGTCGTTATTATATTTGTTTTATTAAAGCACAGTATTTTGTGACGAAAAATATTAGACATATTTTTTTTTATTTAGTTTTATTATTCCACAGCTCACAGCTCTTAAAAGTACGTATATATACGTATTGAAAAATATAATACCTTTACTTACAGCCAAAAACGGAAGAACATGTTATAAGGATAAGAAATTTCTTATCCTAATTTTGTTATTATATTCAACGTATTAAAATAACAGTTGATGCTGTAATTTTTCTGGCTCTCTAGGACTGCTGCCGGAACACACTGTTCGGTAAATGTGACAGATTTTCTACTCGAGGGTGGTAGCTAGCCAAGCGGCCATTCGCAAAATGCCCTAACACCATGCGGTGAAGCTCAAGCCGGCGCTGGGCATCGAACTAGGGACCTGGGGCACGGCAGTCAATAGCTAGAGTTACTCATCAAATGTCTACTGAGTAATAAAAAAAAACTCTTGTGCTTATCATTGACCAAGCGAGCCCGGAGGATAAGCGAAGCGCCTACGTTTTAGCTTCGGCAATCATGCTTTCAGTCGGGACAGGGCGTCGGGATTTCCGGTTGTCTCCTCTTCTTCTTAGTCATTTACACTCTTGGCAGAGTGGTTGTGGTTATCAGTTTGGGTGGTTGCTTGCTTTACAATCCGTTGCCACTTCTCTCGAACTCGACTCCTCTCTATAGTCGTCCACAAGACCATTTAGAGAAGCTTTTAATTGGCCGGTCCAACCTCATAGTGATCTGCCGTGTGATCTTTCGTTTTAATCTTACCCTGCAACACAAGTCGTTCCACAGAGGCTTCACCGCGTCGCGATACATGCCTAAAGAAAGTGAGAAAACGGCTATGAACAGTACATGTCAGTCCATGAGCACATCATCACTTACCAACAATGGATTTAGTGAGGAAGGTGAGAGAGTGGCCAAAAGCTAGCATATCAGCTATAAATTAAAAAAAAAAGTCAACTTGGCAAGGAATTCGAAAATTTTTGATAGTGAATAAATAAATTAAGTTTTACTTGTACAAATCAAGTACTTATATAGGTACACCGAAAAAATCGTATGACATCTATAATCACATCGCTTATTGATCTAACGTTACTTATCACTCAGCAAATAATTTTGCCGTATTTATTTTAAAGAATAATAGCAATAAAATCATTGTAGTTTAGGCACGGTAATATTATATCTAAATAATATTACCATGGCACTTTAAGCACTCCACGGTCAGCCCGGTAGCCCACGGTCAGCCCGGTAGCCCACGGGCAGCCCGGCACCCCACGGGCAGCCCGGTACCCCGCGGGAAGCCCGGCACCCCACGGGCAGCCTAAAACCACTGTATGAATTTAAATGAAACTTAGCACGATTTGAGTTTATACTACGAAGAAGGACATAAGTATACTTTGCTCCCAAAATTCAGCACGGTTCGAAATTGTGATCAAAAATACTTCGAAGTGTAAGTAAGCAATTGTAACAAACAAAGAAATCTACCTAATTGTCCAGCTTAGGTAAGTTTCATCGACTCCATCGACTGTCAGACGAGCCCTCTTAAACACCTGACTGTTTATAAACACGAGCAATGCTCCGTACACCATGTTTCCAGCATTCACTCTCCTTTTTATGCCACTTTCATACTTTCCGTCTTTGGTAAACATTGATCCGAAGTATACTTTTTCACTTGTTCACACTTTGGGGCGTAGGGTGCTGGGCTAGAATGTCACCTCCCCATCTCTATCTGTGTGTGCTCGTAATAGGTGACGAGGAGTAACATACCAGAAGGTGGGTAGCAGCGTTTCTGAGTGCTGAATGATTGTACCGATGGAGACTATACAGCGTATAAGTGATTCGGTATATAAACAAAAGAGAATATGAATATTAAATAACGGTCATTAGCTAAATACGCAAAATATATATATTATACCTAGTTACATAATAAGTCAGACGACTACATAAAGTAAAGCACTTTACATTCGCCAAAGTGTACATTCGCGTTATTAGTAGTTTTACCAGAAATAAAACACATATTAATTTACCTACCTTATTCGAAGCTTTATTAATTGAGATGGGCCTTACATTTCCCGCCTTAAATTTTAGCCAACTTCCGGTTTTTGCCCCTCCTATCGTTTATCGTCACTTCTGCCTGGCAGTGTGGCGCCATTTTGTTTCAGCCACTTCGGTGCTCATTGCGTTTTGCTTTGATTACCAGGCAACGATTTATCGTAAGGTTCGAATAAGGTAAATAAATTAATATGCGTTTATTAATTGAGACGCGTTTAATATGGCCTGGTGGAAGTGATGTTGTTGACGTAAACGCCAATGTGATTGTGATTGCATAGTTATTAATAAATTGTAATTAAATGTAGCTATGAGCCTACAATATGGATTTGAACAATAAATGACAAAGTTTTAGTTAACAAACACTAATATTTATTTCAAAACTAAAACCAAAACGACTCCATTAGGTAATATAAGTATATCGTAATATAACTATAAAGTAATTACATATCATTATCATTAATAACCACAGTTTTGTGATATATTTTTGATCAACAGGATTAAAGAAATGAGTGATAGATGTTTTGGTAGTAGGTGTAACATGACAGCGGTAATATTTACAAAAAGTGTTTTGCGAACGCCAGTTGCCCCTGCAAGTATCTCTTCGGGCGGATAGTTATCTAGCCAATTTTTGATGCAACAGCTAACCTAAAACTTCCTGGAGTGGCAGATATACCAGCGTCAGCTAATAAAGACTTGATCCAACCTGCAATTAGGGTACGAGATGCAGGTCTAGGTTCTCCCCTTATATTGATAAACAAATTGTCAGTTTTAGCAGCTTCTCTACGATTCTTGAGCAAGGAACAAGTCTGTTTAATCCAAAAAACGGCATTTAACTGCTCATTTTCATTATTGACTATAAGCTCCTAACCAGACTGCCTATAATTTACAGAATCAGTCTTAGAACCACACGATGGCCATAATATTACTGAATCATCATCAATTATGCAGCTTCTAGAATCAATATTGACAAAGTCAGGTCTTGAATACGCCTCCCTGAACAGAGAAGTAATAAGGCAGCTGTATATCTTTAAACTTAAAAAATATCAGTTTTGTCAATGTTATAATTTTGTAAATAAGAGGCTAACGTAACTATATTCCAAACTGGGGGCTTGCTATGGTGAACAGGCTTTTGCAAAGCTATTGATTTTAAAATATGTTTAATTAACACGTGTGAGCTAAGATGGCCTGACTTTTCTGGATCACATAGGGTTGCTACCACTGATTTGTGCATCAAAATTGTGTTATATGATAGTTTATAAATCAAATGAAGATCCGATAAGTATCTAGTTAGCAACTTCCCTTGCTATAGGATTAGAAAAGTTAGTCTTGTGTGATTCACACCAAGACAACCATCTCTTCCATGTGAGGCTATACACTTTACGCGTAGATGGACGCCAGGACTCTTGCAAGAGCTTTACTTGATTAGCGTCCCATCCACTGAGTGTCCCAGACCACCCCCACATTTCCAGACTTCTAGTGTCATCTCTAGTACATTCGAAAAAGGGAGTCCTGTCGTGACGTCTAAAAGGACTTTGTTCAGGTGGCGAATCGTGAATGGGGGGGGGGCTAAAGCTCGCGATTTGATGTCCGGACGCCAAAACACCCGCTTCCATCGTGGTACTACCAGTTAGTATGTTCCCTGAGCTTGGTTGAGGTGACTTAGAGCTCTGGGGATTAGGAATGGTGGAGGAAATACCCAGGCTTGGCTGAAATTCCAGAGCTGGGAGAAAGCATCGTGGAACATCACTTTTCGGTCGTGAAGATACAGTGACACATAATTGCTCACTACGTGCGCTCTGCTCGAGGCAAACAGATCGATCACCGCAACTCCCCACTTGGCGAAAATGTTATCCGTACAATCCTGCGTCAGATGCCACTCTGGGGGAATACGAAGTCTCGATAGGTGATCGGCATGACAGTTATATATTCCGGGAATGTGAAATACTTTTATGGAATTTGATAACTGGCTAGAATATAGGTTTTCAACCTGGTATGTTAGGTTCATGAGGGCTGTAGATTTGGTGCCTCCTTCGTGACGGAGGTAAGACATTACAGATTGGTTGTCTGATTGTATCAGTAACGTACTGTGACTCAAAAGTTGACAATGGTGCTGCAGTACTCTTAAGATTGCCAACATTTCTTTTTGGTTGCCGTGGAGATCCTTCTCTGCTTCGGCCCATGACCCCGTTAGAGACAGATTGTCTAATCGAGCTCCCCATGCGATGTCTCAGGCATCGGTTGAGAGTAAATGCGAGGGAGGTGGCATGTGAATGGGTGTCGAGCGTCTGCAATTTTGCCGCCACCACACCAACTCGTTGACTGCAGCAGGTGATAGGGCATGCCGCCGGTAAGACATCCTGGTGTGTTTTTTCAGAATCTGCAGGTAAGACATCCTGGTGTGTTTTTTCAAAACAGGCGTAACAGGTCTCGATAGTTGAGCCTGCTTTTTGGCACCACAAAACTGGCAAAGTTGAAGTGACCAACTAGACTCTGCAGTTCCTTGAGATTTGTGTATTGTTCCGTCAACATATGGTTTGTTTTGGTTTTAAGAGCAGGTATTTTGTCTTCGGGCAGACTTTTGCAATTTCTCCAAGGATTCCAGAGAATTCCTAAGAACACTAGACTTCTTTTGGGACTTATAATGGATTTTTCGTAATTTATCAACCAGCCCAGCTTCTCGATAGTCTTGCACGTAAATCGCAATGTTTACATGACTTCGAAGAACAGATTCGCTCTGATTTACGTTCAAAAAATCGTCCAAGAATACAATTATTCTTATGCCTTGTTGCCGTAGAATTTGCACATTCCAATCTGTGAGTGCAGCAAATGTTTTTGGTGCCGTACTCAGTCCGAACGGCAAACACGTCATTTCGAGCAGTTCGTTGCGATATAGACGACGCAGGAACCTTCTGTGGCTGCGAGCCACAGGTAGGTGAAAGTAGGCTAGTGAAATGTCTACTTTGCACAGCCAGTCCTTTGGCTGAAGGAAGTCTGGTATGCGTTGGACATTTATGAGTCTGAAGTGGTCTACTATTATTGATAATTGGTCGGAATGAGCCGTCGCTTTTGGGCAACAGGAACATTGACGATAGAAAGCTGGGCGAGGTCGCAGCATGTTCTAGAACCCTCTGGTGCTTCATTTTGATTATGACAGACGTAATTTAGTCCGACTCTGGTACGTGTATGAATGAATGAAATATATTTATTTACGACATCTTGTAACATCAAATTAGCACACATATTAGAAATAAAACAAAAAAAGTATTGAACAGTTAACATTAGGTGGACATTAATTTAATGCTACCCGTCATAAATTGGAACCATCTCAGCATAAATGCTAGTTATAGACCAGCGCTGGTCTTCCGATGGACCCAGTGTTGCGTCACCGAAGTATAACGTCTACAACAGTGTTAAAAAATAAAGAGTAAATGAAGACAAAAATGCTACAAAATGTATGACATAAGTTGTATTTTAACAACAAAAAAAAAACATAACTCAAAAAAATGATACTTATACATGCAAAATCAATAATGATAATGATATAATTCTATAAATAATATTTTTTATTTTAGTTATCACTTTTAAAAATGACTTACAGATTTTTTGAAAAGAAAAATTTATATAAAATAATGGCGAGTAAATAAACATATCTATATTGCACTTGTGTCATGCTTTAATGTTTTCTGATTTTTTGATGCAAACTTAGTTTATTTTTTATTTGAACTCTAAAACTATTTAAACTCAGCAGGTTCCTCATTGGCGGTGGTATATTATTCCAACATTTAAAGTATTGTTTATTATGTTTAGTAGGCCTGAAAAAAATGAAAGATATGTACCCGTGGGCCCCAAACTAGGCTGTGCCTGTATCTTGGGCACCCAATGTGCTGTCTAAAATATTTGACATAGACCGTTTAAAGATGTACGTACCTACGGACTCAACACTGCTTAAATACCTACTAGTAGTAGCTAATAGCACAATACATGCTTGTGTTTTAATAGGGCATTTAAACATGGGATGACATAGTAATATGGATGTTTAAATAAATTAACTAGATAAGAGCAAGAATATCATCATACCCGGCCAGCGACAATTCAAAAAATATTCTAAAATAAAATTTATTTCAATGAGATAATTTGACAATTTTAATTAAACTAAAAGTTGACAAACAATTGAGATAAGTAGACATGGTGAAGTTCGCACTATGTCATTCCATTTTAACATTAAGGTAACATAAAGACTATTGAGAGTTAAAAATTACGCGGAAATAATTATTAATCAGATCAGATAAGACTTAAGAGCATCAGATTTAGAAAACGACTTAAACAATATATCCAATCAATTAATATCTGAAACGTTGTATAGGTCACATGATCTCAGCTTATTAAAGCTCAGGTCTTATTATCATACTTATAAGCACATTCTAATTTACCAACTTTAAAAACAATAGTTGAGTAACTTGCATTGCGCCGCGCCACCGCACCGCGCGGCTCGCTCCGCCGCCGCGCGCCTTCCGGGAACAGGTTTTGCCCGAGCGACCGCTGTCATGCGAAGTGCGCGAAGATAAAGCTGCTAGAAGTGGCAGGTAAGTAAGTGCGCTTAAACAAACTGAGACAATTTTTAACTACTACTGTTTTTTAATTACAGTTTTACAAGAATGTGCTTAGTAAGAACTTGTAGTGTATAAATTAAGTACCCATTCTTGTTATATTAATAGTTAGTAATTAATGGAATTTAATTGCTTACTTTAATTAATAAAATTATTTATATTACTTATGCATTAATGATGTGTTATCAATGATAATTCTTATTTGTAAAAGTAATTCACTTTAATTTATTCTCGGCGTAGCGGAAACTACCTCTGAAAGCCATTGTATTGTGATGAGTTATACAGAGTTGCATAGCACACTGCTGGGAACTAGTTGAACTTCGACCAGAAATCCATGATAACTTATTATAGAGATAAGCCGGAGCTTTAAGCGGAAGCAAAAACGTGCACTCGCTGAATCAGCTTTTGTGTTCTGGCTAGCAGACGAGGACCAAAAACTGCATCCATATAGTTTAATTTCGATAAAACAAGTGCCTCCACAAGCTGAATACGCAAATTTTCTCCTAAAAAAGGCCTCATCCTATATAATATTTTCAAGGAATTCTGAACTGATTTTGCAACATGCCGTTCAAACCGTAAGTCACAGTCCATTTGCAATCCCAAATTGCACGCTTCGTATACCCGCTCTATAAGATTGTTCATAAGCATTACACTTGCAGATAGGCTGAGACTCCTTAGCTGGTGTTGACTACCAAATATAAGGTATTTGGTTTTGAGAGGGTTCAGCGATAAACAGTTACTAATTGCCCATGTACTTATACACGAAAGGTCCTCATTAAGTTTGGAAATAGCACTGTCAATTTCACCAGGTTGGCAAGATATATACACTTGTACATCATCCGCATAAATGTGAAATTTACAGTGTTTAATACACCATCTTATGTCGGCTGAGTATAAAATAAGAAGAAGCGGTCCGAGAATAGATCCTTGAGGCACTCCTCTTTTAATTGCCATTTTCTCTGAGTCTAGTGATCTACCATCATCACCGCATAACCTAACATACTGATAGCGATTACTAAGATAGCTACTAAACCATTGTAAAGTTTTATAGCTAAAACCATAAAAACTCAATTTGGACATTAATATGTTAATATTTAAGAGGTCAAAAGCGCGGGAAAAATCGAGTAGTACTAGTACTGTACACATACCCTTGTCTTGAGAGCTAAGAATGTTGTCGATAACATCAAGTAGAGCAGTCACAGTACTGCGTTCTTTTCTAAATCCCGACTGTACTTCGGGCAGAATGCAGTTTTCCTCGAGATAATTTGTTAACTGTGCACTCACCACTTTTTACATAATCTTTGATAGACAAGGCAAGATGCTTTTCGGCCATAGGTCTTTCAAGTTGGTCGGGTTAGGATTTTTAGGTAATGGCCGTACTGGCAACATTCCAAATATCAGGGAACACTGATGTACTTATTGACGTATTTATAATATCATGAATGGTGTCAATTGTATTTGGGAATGTCGTGATGAGCATTTCTAAAGTAATATTATCGCAACCTTTTGCATTCGCCTTTAAACTCATAATAATTTTAATCAAATTATCTAAACTGATGGGCTCTATATTGAATGTTGTATCAGTATATCTATGATACTCAAAATAGGTTAGCTGAGAAATACAAACATCGTCTGAGCCGGGGACATTTCATAAATTACAATTAATGATGTGGGGTTATTAAAATTTGGAGGAAACTCGTTATTTTTCTTAGGCAACAGGCTGTTTTTTAGATTTTTCCATAACAGTTTTGGGTCCTTAAACTAATTCTTTATGTTAAATAAAAATAGCTTGAGTTTTCGTGAAATAGGGCTTGATTAACTGTGGATTTTAGTGCCTTGTAATAAGTTTTTTTGGTATCAGATTTGCTTTTATGATAGTCAGCACAAGCTTCATCGCGTAATCTCATCGTTAATTTGATTGTGTCGGTAATCTATGGATAGGATCGATCCTTAACCGTTATCAACTTTAGGGGCGCATGCACATCAAATAGGGATGAGACATAGTTAATCAAGGTATTAACTTTATCGTTAACGTCATTTAATTTTGGAATTAAGTGCCATGCTAAAACATTCAAATCAGAATTAAAGTTAGTTACATTAATAGTTTTTAAGGGACGGTACATTATAGTAAATGGTTTAGGTTTGACACGTTTTATATTAAATTCACACACTATCAGACAACGTCCAAAAAGAGATCCTACATGATCTAATGCAATTTTTTTAATTGTAAATCAGTGCAGACTACATCTATCAGTGACTCACTGGTGTCTGTAAAATGTTTCGGCTCATTCACCATTTGAGTGAGATTGAGAGTTGATAAGAACGTTAAAATTTTTTTGTGTTACCATCATTCTTGCAAAATAAATTTATATTAATCTCCTACCAAAATTAAATTATAATAATGTGGGATAGAAGTGATGGTATCCGTAAGGGCGTCAAAAAACAAATCTACATTTACCCACCGAGGTCGGTATGCCGTACCGATCAAAAGCTTCCTTCCGTTTAGGGTCATAGTGAACCACATTTGTTCAACAGTCATGTGCAAGGGATCTACTGGGTGAGGGAAAGTGCGAGCGGTTATATTATTATTGATAAAATAATCGACTCCGCCACCTTTCGAACGAGAGCCTTCTCCTCTTGCTATATGACGAAGTCGATAATCGGGTACCTCAGGGGCGCGCCCCTCTTCACCCTCTCTGAGCCAGCTATGTCAATATCATTCCTTATAACATGCTATAAAGTTATCGTGTTTTGTGCCGAGAGAACCTGCATTGAACAAAACATATATACAATTTGTCATTTTTATTACTAAATAACCTAAACTCATTGACTTACTAGCACTCATTAACTCATTATTAATACTAAAAATAAGGATGTAAATATAAATAGAATATACATCAATAAAAGTGTATGTAAAAATAAATAGAATATAAATAAACTTATCAGTGTAGCTCTCTAGTTCAAACAGTTGCGATTTCAAAAACACGCTCTATATCGGCATCCGAGCGCAAAATATAAACCGGCTTTCCATCGTTTTCCCGCGCGAAAACACGACCTCGTTTCGTCCACGAGTAGCGCACTGTTTACGGCATTCTTCACGAACCCGGTGGAAAAGCTGCCGGTTGTGCCTCGTTAGGCGCTCGTTTACGTACACCCTTCTCGGCGGCCCCTCTATACTGATATTGGCTGTAGTGAAATTGCGGCGTACGCGCGCTGCACGTAATAGCTCGTCGCGCAGGTGACGGCGCGCCAGGCGCACTACGACGCGACGCGTTCGGCCCTTAATCTCTCCCGTGGCACTATTGCCACTCGAGTCGACTGCTCCAACACGCTCAGCGAACACAATATCTCGTTCTTCAATTGCGACCCCAAGCTTTGCAGAGAGGATTGTGACAGTGTGTACTACATTTTCCCTAGTCTGCTCCGGGAGATACCCTATATCCAAATCGCATAGAAGAGATTCCTGGTCCCGATGATTTAGCTCTTGTTTGAGCTGGGCCACTGACTGCTTAAGGTCGTTAACTTCAGTTGACGCAAGTGTCGTCTCTCTCAACTCTACCGCTTCAAGTCGCCGCTCAAATCCGTCCATTCGCTGGCCCATGGCCGCCAATGATTCACGAATTTCTTAGCGGAAATCACGGGCCACTGCCAATTATATTCCGCGAGCTCATATCGCATCGCTCGGATCTCCGAGTCACCTATAGAATCCGTATCACGGGGCGGTCTTGTTTCTCTCCTAAGTGGATCAGTGTGGCGAATGGATGGGAGATTGTTAGCCCCACATTGTTCTACAATTGGGGTGCAGCTGTTATCCCCCTTGCGATGTATTTTTTCACACTCCGGGCATGTCCGATCCTTGCACAACACTGCTCCATCAGGAATCGAGACGCAACTTCGATGATAAATACAATGGCATGTCATACATGTAGCGCCTCCTGACGTTAGTTTCATGAACTTTCTGCATATTGCGCATTTAGCCTTCGCTAGGTTTAAATATAAACAGAGCAGTTGAAAGCTGAGTGCTATATCGGTACTGGTAGAACCCGATAGATGGCGCTATAAAAACGAAGATCTATGTTGACTGCCAACTACTTTGCCAATCGAAATTGTAACATATAATCTACCCGCTACTCCGAATAAATATTGATATCACCGATCTAGATTTATGTTTAATTATACACTGTCCAGAACACTAAAGCGAACGCGAACACTCACACAGCTACTTCGAATGTAGAAGAACACTTCAACAATAAGCTTTAGGAGAAATGAGACGATTTATTATTTTTACGGCCTTGAAATTGTGCGTGTGTACACTGACGTTATAGCGACTGTGACGTCTATCCTGTGTAGATTGACACTGACGCTGTTGGGGTAGGCAAGCGGAGGTCTTTGGCAAAATCGTATACGATACCCTGTTATCATTTTTAATATATAAGCTGGAGCTCCTAGTTGTTCCCAAACGTCTCGAAAGTGCGTAAGACGACCCGCTTTGAACGGTTTCGAGTCACAATTTTCGACGCTTATTCTCTTTGTTTTGGGGTGTAGGTGAGGAAAGACGCTTCCATCCACGACCCGATTGGTTATGTTGCCTTGCATTTGAGCGAAATGCATTTCTCCGAAATGTATTCTGGTAATTATGATTATTCGGTGAGGCCGAATTATGATGCGACACTCTGTCATCATGACAATCACCCTGCGAGGGTAGATAATTGTGATTGCACGCCTGAGAAAAACCCTGCGAGGGTAGATAGTTGCTATTGCACGCCTGAGAAAAGCCTTGCGAGGGCGTAATGTTTGAAGCGAGCCCCTGCGAGGGGCCACGTGGCTTTTTTGATGCTGCCTGCGATGCAGAAGTCCCGTTGGTTCTTGGTGCTGGCCAAAAGCATTTTTTAACGCCACCTGCGTAGTCCATTGCTTTAGAGAACTTAACTGCATCGAAAAGATTGGCAGTCGTTGGCGGGATCTTGCGCAGACTCACCTTAGTCACGGGATCTCTTGCATGCTTAAGGATGTTATCTCGACGCATTTGAATTGTCTCGGCTCGATGGCCGCAGATGATCTGCTATTGCAGATCATTAAAGACATATTGGTCTGAACAGATTTTTAATGATGTAGGATTTGCGGAAATTTCCCGTAGAAAACAAGGTGGTGACGTTCCGATGCAGGCTCCCATAGTCGAGAGATTCACAATCCTTAGCCCACGTTAGTAAATCTTGTAATCCATCTTCAAGAGACTCCTTTTGCTTAAATACACACATAGTTCAGGCTGCGAAAGCCCTCCCTGTAAGTGTGAGATGTTGTGGAGTTTCATAGCCTTTCATTTCATCATTGATTTCCAGATCAGTGAATCCCGGTGAAAATTTGTATAACTTCTGAGCTTCAATGTACCTTACATCACCCCAATCACTTTTGCCTAGGTGCTGATGGTCACTTAACATTTGCAAACGTGATTCAGATGTTTTTGGAATAGATGGTTCCTTGAGTTTCTTTTCAAGCGACAGTGTGATTCCTGTTTGCTCAGATTTGTCATCGAAATCACAACATTGATCGCCATCAGCAGTAAAAGACGACGCAGTAAGTGATATGGCATCATCGTTGGGTACCTGATATTGTCCAGGTTGGCGAAGAACTTGTTCCCGCAGTGCGCGAACTTCTTCAGCAAGTTTCTTATGGGATGATCGGTTTTTCTTGCTCTTCTTCTTTCTTTGTCTCCGTTTAGCAGCGACCGACGAGGAACTTGAACTGCTTCCACTGTCACTACTTGAACTCGATGAACTCCGTTCTCGTTATTTACTGGGTGTAGTCGACGGACCCGGTAAATTTTCACAGTCTTTATCCATACTAATGAACAAAGGCCAAAAATATTATTCAAAAAAACAAATGCTTCAAATAAATACAATTTGAAATTAAGACCACGCTAGTCCGTTAGTTTTTAAACATTCTATACGAACGGGAAAATCGTTAAATATTTTTAAATAATTTTAGCAATTAAATAAACGTTAAGTTTCACCTGTATATTATAGTATAGGTGTATACTATATAAATCCAAGTTACAACTGTTATCATAATACACTCAGAAAGTTATTGTGACATTGTATTGATTACAATTATTTATTTAAGGTTTATATTATTATCTATAATAATGCATTGTTACACTTAAAATATTTAAAAATAATTATAGCATAAAATAATTAAATTTGTTATGTGTATATTTCTATGTAATCTTTACAAAAGTTCTTCAATTTATGTTTTATAAACACAGTCAATTGACTCGCTGGTGGACAGTAGAGGGGACTGTTCCGCTTTGTAAAAGGGAAACGAATTCAGTCAGTTGTTCGCCCGCAGTTGAGTGGAACAGTCGTCTAAAAAGTGTACCAGCGACTCAGAAGTGTTTTTTCATGTAAGTGAAAGTTACCGTTACTGTTTATTTTAATTGGTTTTGTTAACGCTAATTATGTAAATGTAATAAATGGTATTATTGACAATAATGTTTGAATTGTGTGAAATATAATGTAACTACCATCAATGTGTATATTCATTGTAATGACCTTTACCTTAGTATAATGGAAAATATGTTACAAATCAGAATTGGGTTGTCCCACGTAATAAAATTCAATAACCAAAACCAGAAATTTTAATATGCTTAGAGAGAGCATTTTAGTCTGCTTGAGTTTATCTTTTACAGAATGAAGAGTGAAATCCATTGAAGTAACCTTTGTTGAGCCGCGGACGCATGATGTATCATGTATGCAACGTCGTTGCTACGAGGGCTCTGCGATGCCGTGATAGCCGCGAGGGCTCTGATCACCACTACAGCCACCGAGGGCTTCGACGGTGTGTGAAAGCCGCGTAGGGCTTCGACGATGTGTGAAAAGCCGCGAAGGGCTTCGACGATATGTGAAAAGCCGCGGAGGGCTTCGACGATATGTGAAAAGCCGCGAAGGGCTTCAACGATGTGCGAAAAGCCGCGTAGGGCTTCGACGATGTGTGAAGCCACGAAGGGCTTCGACGATGTGTGAAAAGCCGCGAAGGGCTTCGACGATGTGTAAAAAGCCGCGTAGGGCTTCGACGATGTGTGAAAAGCCGCGAAGGGCTTCGACGATGTGCGAAAAGCCGCGTAGTGCTTCAACGATGTGCGAAAAGCCGCGTAGGGCTTCGACGATGTGTGAAGCCACGAAGGGCTTCGACGATGTGTGAAAAGCCGCGAAGGGCTTCGACGATGTGTAAAAAGCCGCGTAGGGCTTCGACGATGTGTGAAAAGCCGCGAAGGGCTTCGACGATGTGCGAAAAGCCGCGTAGTGCTTCGACAATGTGTGAAAAGCCGCGAAGGGCTTCGACGATATGTGAAAATTATCACGCCATGTGAGAACAGCAAAGGATGTAATTCCATACCAAACACCCGGTGTCTACAAGATTGACTGCAGCTGCGGTAGCTCATATTTTGGACAGACTAAACGCACTATTGCAGAAAGGGTCAAAGAGCATATCGCAGCTGTGAAGAATCGTGACACGCATAAATCTGCGATAGCTGAGCACTTACTGGAGTCGGGACCTGACCACTGGATCGAGCTACATGACCCAAAAATTCTCTCCACTGAACGGCATTATTACTCTAGAATTGTACGTGAAGCGGTTGAAATTAAGAAGTACAAAAATTTCAATCGGGAGGATGGATTTAAGTTGTCTACATCGTGGAATCCTGTAATTAGAAAGTGCTCGAGTCGTAATTTGCCGCCGCGTGCAAGTTCTGATACTGTTAGTGTAGTGTGTCGAGGTGACAGTGATAAAGACATTAACGAAAACCTAACGGGCGTAGATTTAAATCGCTCCCACCGCTCCTCAAGACGACGACACCCGCTTCTTCAGTCTACTCGTGACCACGGTCATTGCAACTTGATCGAAACGTCGAGGTTAGTCAAAATATTATTATTTTGATGTTTATTCGTGCGTGGATAGACCCGTCAGTAATTTAGAAACATGAGTATACTTGGTTCACGAAAGTTTAAAGAAAAGATATGTGAAAAGTCGCGAAAGGCTTCGACGATGTGTAAATAGTCGCGAAAGGCTTCGACGATGTGTAAATAGTCGCGAAGGGCTTCGACGATGTGTTAAAAGCCGCGAGGGCTTTTCCGTGCATCAGAAGCCGCGTAGGGCTTCACCGAGCGTAAAGCCGCGAGGGCTTCTTCATGCGTCAAAAGCCGCGTAGGGCTTCGCCGAGCGTTAAGCCACGAGGGCTTCTCCGTACGTCAAAAGCCGCGTAGGGCTTCGCTGAGCGTAAAACCGTGAGGGCTTCTCCGTGTCTTACCTCAACCACGTGGGCTTTACCGTGCGTCGCTAAAGCCGCCAACAGATGACCAGTGAAAACTACAGCTAATATTTTCTAGCCAACCTAGCGTTGAGGATTCGTTGATGTTTTATTACGAATGAGTAAGTAGCCTTACAAAAAAAGATTCCACATATAATCAAAACGGGCATTTGAGTGCATTATATTTATAATAGAAGATAGTACCCCTTTGTAGTCAAAACCACCCAGCTGATGGAAAACCCCTAGCTAGAAAAAGAGAAGAAACATGCGTTGGTAGTGTTATATCAATTAGGTGCCTTGCTTGATATATAGCTACTGCCCCTGGTCATAACGACTATATAGTCTACGCAGTACTATATCTCATTCAGTAACCGATACATATACAGTTGTACATTTATACGAGATCTTACTATACGGCCAAATATGAAAACGCCATCTCTCCATTACGAATACAGCAACACTACATTTCATATTTGTATGTGCACTTACACACTAGGTTCGACATGAAATCCTACTAGAGACATAAAAATCAGCCTATTTGCTGGGGTGTCAGAACTTGATGCCTTTTGTTGACTTGCCTATTAGGAGTCAAAGTAAGGAACGATTATATGCTTCATGGTTCTACTTCGTACTGCTTCACGAATAAGTTATAGTGATGTAAAGTGAATACTACAGTGATGAAAAATATCCCGTGAATAAATCCAAGGACCTAGACTGTCTATACTCCAGGATTATTCAATCGGTTTAACCGTTTTAATGTGACGTAGTTACACGCATACTTATATCCCAATATTTCGCATTTTCAATATATGTGTGATTACTGAAGAAAAATCAAGTATATCTGGAATCTGTCTATGTGAAATCTGGAACCCTGTATACGGCAATATCCTCGCCGTATATTACATGGGTTAAAGTCTAAATCTATAATCTCCTTTCGAAAATGTAGGTACATCTTTCAAATAAAAACTGAAATGTCTTACAACTTTCAAATAGTTAATTGTGAAATTCCACGTAAAGTCTCTTAGACGACAAGGAGGTTTTCAATGTAGTTTATAATATGCAAGACTTATGAATATAAACCCAGTTTCATTTATTAAACAACTTAGGTTGTGTCCAAATGGTGGTGTAATTTTATTTTTGAAAAACTCCGGTATGCATAAACTTCAAGCAACTATATTTGCATGCAAAGTAAAATGTGTGAAACATAAGTATCTTAGCATATATAGTTTAAGTGTTGAGTATATGAGTTAGTTTTGTGATCCTTTGAAATAAAATACGGATTAAGCTACAAAATTAGGTATTATTTTGAGATGGACTGTTCAATGAAAAATATCAGGTTTAAAATATCATCCTGGAACTTACCACACTATGAATAATCACTAAAATCATGAACTTCGGGACGCACTTACGGTGGTTACATAGTTATGACAAAAATAATGAGTTAAATCATCATAAGCCAACCTAAGTAGGTTAAATTAGAAAATCTATTAAATCCTTGTAGTAGTATTTGCCTCCGAATCGTTAAAGAGTTGTTCTTCATATTTCGTCCAACACCTGATAATGTATTAAATTTAGTGTAATAATAAAGTTAGCGAATATTCTGACATTGTTCCTATATATAGCACTGGAAGCTCACATATGTGTAGTTGAAATTATATAAAAATACACGAAGGCAAAGTAACAGCAGCCACTGAGACGCCATGCTTCGATCAGATTGGTCAGTAGGTGTGAACAAGGATAATTTCGGAAATTAACTGTCAACGTGACATATAGCGATACAGACCTTTCAGCGATAACAATGTGAATACAGATCACTATGGACCACCCATTTGGTGTGAATGGAGAGTCAATTAATATGTATTTTTAGCGTTATTAATAAAACACTACACACTATAAAAAGACAATACAGCTACTGGTGCAAAAACATTAAGGCAATTGCGGGCCACCCGGCGGAGCGGTTCGAATGCTCCAGCACACTGCCAAATGGTGGCGTGCCCAGCACGCTGGCGGTATTGCCCCGTTGGATTGCAATGCTTATTCGCTGAGTAAGGTTCAGTATAAAGATCACCTCTCACATCAACGAAGTCTTCTGATAAGTTTTGGAAAAATACTTACGGTACTAAGATTACAAATCCAATGTCTCTACATCTAAATCAAGGGGCTCAAATATGTAAACACTACAGAGGTAAGTATGCTTGCGTATGCCACTTGAATCGCTCCGTGGAGGTCAGCGCGGCGCCAACCAGCACGATTTTTCAGAGAGATGTGACGGTGCTAAGGTGTCAACGTACGTAGTATCCTATGCTAATGGCCGCCCTAACTTCCACGGAACTTTACATTATCATCATCATCACGCGTTAAGCCATTGGATTCGAAAATATCTGCAACATTTTACGCTACTTGTCGCCAGGGCTCTTGCCCGGGGGATGACATGGTGTGGAGAGGAATTCTACCAGCACCTCCAGAGAAAGAAAGGCCATGACAAGTTGACTAACTGCAGTACAATACTTTCCACACTAGGAATAGATACCGAAGCGTAAGTTAATAGAGGGACGAAAATCGGATGTATCTATTAGATTACTCATCAGTATTTAAAAATGTCATAGCCTAGACCAGATTGCCACACGAGAATACTAGCACGACCTGCGACGCTGGGTCACGTCTCTAAAAGATGCACGAATCCGTGTACATTTTGGAAGATCCAATCCTGTTGCCTAAGCGGACAATATCTTAGAGAATTCAGTATCTGTACAAAATATATCAAATTTATATGTAAGAACCTAATGCAATCAAATTAATAATATATATTGGCTAATATAGGCGGCTTAAATAATTTCACTACCCTCAAGGTAGTCTAGAACACTAAAAACTATAACTATCATATATGTATTCAATAATAATTTTGCCCGGTGCAGTGTTCCTATTAGAAAATAGTTTTTGAGAGAAGCCCATATACTAAACAGTGACAAATACAAAGAAAAAACAACCGCTAGTGAAAATAAATAATACATGTGGAATTTTAATAGGACCGTACTTGATGCGCCAATAACTCTTGTGATATCAGTGATTCTTGGAAATAAACATTTATTTGTAGTAGTGGGGGAAATAATATACTTAATAAGACAAAATATAAAAACAAAGAAAAAGCTCCTGCTAAATTTATGTCTGTCTAATAAAGTTCAAGTTAAAGTGATGTTGTATATAAATATAAATTAGCCAAATACTAAGATCCTATCGTATCACCAAAGTGATGTCAAAATGATAGACATGAAATTGAAGAAACACTAGAAAGTAATTTAAAATACTGGGATCTTATTGTTGATAAAATTTATCCTTGGATGTTATTTAAATCAAACTAAACAATTTCTTATGATGATATTAATGAGTAATCATAAGGTTAAGAAGAGAAGGCTTGATCTATTTAATAATTAATTTGTTTGTAATAATTTTATTGTTTTCCTTAAGATTGTTGATGAATAAAGAATTTTGTATTGTATTGTATCGTTGAACATTGTTCTATTAAAGTCATATTTTTTTTTTATTATAAAAAATAAGTTTTTGATTACATTTTTGTACTTATATTGTTATATAAGCTTAGGTTTACTTGAACTAATAGGCATAATCGCGAGGACGCGCTTATTTTGTCAGGATGGACGAATGTTATCATAATACACTCAGAAAGTTATTGTGACATTGTATTGATTACAATTATTTATTTAAGGTTTATATTATTATCTATAATAATGCATTGTTACACTTAAAATATTTAAAAATAATTATAGCATAAAATAATTAAATTTGTTATGTGTATATTTCTATGTAATCTTTACAAAAGTTCTTCAATTTATGTTTTATAAACACAGTCAATTGACTCGCTGGTGGACAGTAGAGGGGACTGTTCCGCTTTGTAAAAGGGAAACGAATTCAGTCAGTTGTTCGCCCGCAGTTGAGTGGAACAGTCGTCTAAAAAGTGTACCAGCGACTCAGAAGTGTTTTTTCATGTAAGTGAAAGTTACCGTTACTGTTTATTTTAATTGGTTTTGTTAACGCTAATTATGTAAATGTAATAAATAGTATTATTGACAATAATGTTTGAATTGTGTGAAATATAATGTAACTACCATCAATGTGTATATTCATTGTAATGACCTTTACCTTAGTATAATGGAAAATATGTTACACAACTATAGACGATGGCACCACTAGAGTGCGACCGACTCGGCGGGAATCCAAAACGCCAATGTGATGTGCACTGAAGTGGCTGAAACAAAATGGCGCCACACTGCCAGACAGAAGTGACGATAAACGATAGGAGGGGCAAAAACCGGAAGTTGGCTAAAATGTTAGGCGGGAAATGTAAGGCCTATCTCAATTATTAAAGCTTCGATTAAGGTACGAGTAAAATTTATAAACAATGCTAGTTGCGCGGCATTCGACGATATGACATTTATAACCCTCCAAAACTTAGACGGACTTCCCCACTACATATTTTGAGGTTAGTTTTATTTTCGTCAAGAAAAATATAGTAAAAAATGTATAAAATTATTGTAATAGGTATATTAATGAAAATATATCCATAAAGAATGAATTTACTTGCTTAGATCTGAAAATTAACTGAGATTTAAAACTCTTTAACCTTTTTTGTTTGCACGTGCATGGTAGACTCCCACATACTCCCAATGCAAATCGCGCACCATACATACTAAATAAAAAAAAAACCGTTTGCATTGCACTACATGCACTGCCATCTATGTCAATATATGAAAACTAGAACGGCTTTAATAACCAGTTGATTGTGTTGCCACCTTCGAAAAACTGATAATTGTAATTTTCGTTATACGATCTTTCCCGACGGACGGTCTTCGCCGAGTTGACCTTATAAAACAACCGTGCCTTTGGACAGTGCTACGTTTCTTGCTAGCAAGGAACGTAGCACTGTTCAAAGTTACAAGACTTAGTGGTTTAGTGGTTGTGAGTTACCAACATAACCATAGAATAAAAAACAGAATACTTGTTATGAACCAGAGCATGCTGCTTATTATACTGAGGCAAGTAAAACAAAAATCGTTGTTTGTTAGACGATGTAGCTCTGAAATTATTAAATTTTTTATTTAATCACATCCCAATGCATACTTTTATGAATCGACTCAGTTGCAAGAAATGTCACATCACTATCTGTCATTAACTGTCAGTTAACCAAACTGCAACTTCAGAGAGCAAGGCAAGCCAAGCAGCAAGCAGTTAACATCGAGGAGAGGTCGTGGAGGATTTTACCATCTAACCACCATCGCCGTTCGCCAATTACACCATGGCTGATACCGAAAAGGCGCCGCAACTGCAGGCCCAACAGGAACATCAGCAACAACCCCAAGTGCAGCTGCCAGCTAAACCAGCGGCCAAACAAAAGCAGGTCATTGGTAAGTGCGCTTTGAAATGTACCTACGCCATCTTACTTTTGAATGCCCGGCATCGCTTTAATTCGAGCACATGGTGAAAAAAAATGGGAATCTCTTGATTGTCCACGTTGCGAATGTGTTTTATGTCTTAAAATAGCCATTTATACCACCAAAGTAAATAATAGTTCATGTATCTGGCGTTTATTAGTGAAGATGCATTCAAGTGTCCCACCAAAAAATATTGATCGTATTTTAACCTCGAGTAGGTACACAAAGCACTCGTGACGCCAGACATAGCAATGCGACCTATGGCAAGAAAACAAGATGCGTCATTTTCACGCCCTGAAAATATGGTATGGGTAGGTAGTATCACTAATAGGATGCATCCTCTATACCTATGTCTGTATGTATAGGTACATAGATATACACTACCTAAGTAACTGACTGTAAAGCTTAGGTCATTCCAATTTTATGGATCTATTTACTGACCTGTTATTTTCGCATCTTTTTGCGATTCTGCACAAATTGCTAGCATTCTTTTTATAACAATGAAAATAGTGCTGACATGATATAATCTTTTTAGTAAAGAAAATTGTTAGATGCCATCACCTATTCATTATAACCTATACCATAAAATGCTGAAAATATAATTATGTAAGCATCACTGTCAACAGTGTTCAAGAAGCATAGCCAGTATATCACAGGCTGGAGATAATTAACACACAATATCTTTGGTAGTTATGGTGGTAATGAATATGTGAGGTCATTACACCCATCACTATATTGAATAAATTTAGATGTAAACAGCACTTTACATATAATATTTTTATTTGTTACAGCTGAAAAAGTTTCGGGAACCGTTAAATGGTTTAATGTGAAGAGCGGATATGGCTTTATCAACAGGTAAAAAGGTTACTTATTCAAGTCTGGCTGCCGAGATAATGCATCTGACAGTTTTTCATTGTGGATTCAAAATAGACTAAAATATACAATCAAAGATATTTAACCATAAGCACTGAAGTACAGTTAGTAACATTACCACTGACAGGTTTTGCAGACTCCTCCAGATAAAATACTGTAAAATGAGAAAAAGTTACTGTTTTTGAAGAAGTTTTTTTTTATAATTTTAAGTGAATAGGTATAAAAAAACAGAAATACATCAATATTGAGAAACAAGTACCAGTCTTGGGTAATATTTATAAGGAACATTTAGCAAAACTATCCATTAAAACCCACTTTTTTCTATATAAATATTTGACAGTTTTTCATTGAGGATTCAGATAAACTAAAATATACAATAAAAAATATTTATATATTTAAACTTAAGCACAAAAGTACAGTTTTGTAACATTACCACTGACATAGGTTTCCAGACTCCTCAAGATAAATAGTTCCAAATGAGAAAAAATTGCAGTTTTCAAAGTTTTTTTTTACAATTCTTAGCGAATAGGTACAAAAGAGCAGAAATACATCATATTTGAGAATCAAGTACAAGTGTGAGTAATATTTTAAGTAACATTTAGCAAAATTATCCATTATTACCCATTTTTTTTTATACATAAAAATTAATCTCTATAATATTGTCTCTAAAATCAATAAAATTACAAACTGTGTGTGGAGTGAGTGACTACATTTTTTAAAAGTTTTTTTGTCAATTTAGTAATGTTAATATTTAAAAAATGTTATAAAATAATTTTTAAAATGCGTATTGTAATTTGTAATGAATTAATAATGAAGTTATGATTCCTAAAGTGTGTGTAACACTCAAAGTTCCAAATCTATAAATACAAACTTATAGGCAAATATTGTATACACATATTAAGTAAAACATATTTTAAAGTGTTTCGAAGATAGCAAACCACAACTTGGAAATTAAAATTATAAATTACAAAATTCTTGTTTATGTCACTGAGAGACCACTTATAAAAAACATATAATTTATTTAATATGCCACAAAAACTATATATTTTAACTGCTAAGTTTAGTAAAAGTTACATGTAAATTTATAAAAGTAAAACAAGAGCACAGTTTTATCTAACTTATTAATGTTAGCAGTTAAAATATATTGTTGCAAAATTCAGTTCTTTTTATAAAATTTATGATTTCATAAAATGTTTGTCTCTCATTGACATCAGGAAGAATTTTGCTATTTTAATTTCCACATTATAGTTTTTCATAACATATTTACCCATATTAGGAATTTTGAATGTGAGAACTGAGAGACTATAGTTTAGGAATCATAACTACATTATTAATTCATTACAAATTACAATATGCATTTTACAAATTATTGTATAACTTTTACTAAATCCTAAAGTTACTAAATTAACAAAAATAAACTAAAAAATAATGTGGTTACTCAGACTACACACATGAAATACTGGCTCATTGCAAAATTCCTTTATTTATTGAATATTTTCTGGTTATTACTACAATTTGCACTTATTGGCTTCGAGCACTGTAAACCTCAGATTTTTGCAAGAAACACTAATTGGTTTTCTCTTTTTTTATGATTTTAAATAGATTTCAGATTCCAGGTAAACATGAGGTGGGCAAGACTTTAGAAAATTTGCAAAATAGTAGTCTGGGATATGAGTGTTTTGAAACATTTTTTCCAAGTCATATCACTTACTGGTTCATTCACTCGTCCAGGCCTGAAGATGGTGTGAGCTTGCATATGCACATGTCTGGTTGGCTTTTGCATACTCCACTGGAATATATTTTTGCCAAGTAGCCTGATCTCGAATTTCTCACATCTGAAGCCTTATAGCAGCATCATGTTCCAGGCCATCAAATTGTTCTAGAACAGTTTCCAGTTCAGTGTCAGACAAATTGCATTGTAAATGAGAATCAGCCTGTAAGGTCTCTAATGAAATTTTTGTCATTAATGTTTGCTGCTATAACACCATCTTCATTTAGAAGCCAATTTTCGAATGTCAAAGCAATTGTAGTGTCCACCTCAAATTAATTAGTTAGCCACAGTCTGAGAAAGACAGGGGCTACTTACGCAAGCCTATTAGGGTATGTATTGATACTTGAATTATTTATGTAGGTCTGAAAGATTTGTACATAGTTACAGTGAGCAGGAAATACCCAGTTGTTCAAAATCCATTTTAAAATAAAATGTGATTGTGTCATAAAGTTTACATATCCACTGATATAAATCTGTCAGACCTACATAAATAATTCAAGTATCAATACATACCCTAATAAGCTTGCATAGTAGCCCCTGCCTTTCTGAGACTGTGGCTAACTAATTAATTTGAAGATACCTTGGCATACACCTCACTCAAGAGCATCAGAGTGAGATAGCACCAGTTTGTTTTTGTTTATGTGAGTCTATTAGACCTGTAACAGTGCTTCAGGGCTAAATGTCCAACTGGTATAATATTCTGTCTGTTACTTTGAACTGGGGAATATTGATAAACAAACTATCAAATGCAATCTCTAAGTGGCAGCACAGTTGCTTATGTTCAGTTTTAATAAATTCATTAATTGAAACAAAAGAAATTTATTGGTATAGGTACTGTGGATATATTCACAGCCCATTTTTAGGGGTTAATTAAAATATTATTATTAATTATTAATGGTTGTGTAATTAACAAAATATGTATGATTTGCACAGGAATGACACAAAGGAGGATGTGTTTGTACATCAGACCGCTATTACCCGGAACAACCCGCGCAAAGCTGTGCGTTCGGTCGGCGACGGTGAGGCGGTCGAGTTCGCCGTGGTCGCCGGGGAGAAAGGCTATGAAGCAGCTGGAGTGACTGGTCCCGGCGGTGAGCCAGTAAAGGGCTCGCCATACGCTGCCGATAAACGCCGCGGCTACCAGTACCGCCAGTTAGTATCTTTGCAATATCAATGTATTTTGATTCCTGATTTATGTACTGTAGTGTATAGCAAATTGTGTGTTGTACAATTGCATTTTAAACTGGAACAGTTGGGGAAATCAGATACCTACCCAGATCTGGCAAAATTTGTAGGAGCTATTAACTCCATCAGTTTTTTCTATACAAAATCTGGATAGCTCCATCATCAATAATAGATCAAATCAGAAAAATTATCATAAAACACTGAAAGGAAATAATTTAATAATCAAATATTGACATGTGACATTCAACTTCAACATGTTAATTTAATGGCTGCTGCAGTATTGACACTAATTTGCCAATATCACATAAGTAGAAAATAAACAATGGAGATTGGTTGGTGGTAGGAATTCTGATCCGTATTTTCAGCCAGGTCTATCAATTTGGCATCTGGGCATATATATCAGACATACACAGGACAACACAGCAATATAAAAAGATAAATACATAATAATGGTTACATACCATAAGTACAAACTACACATATAAAAATATTACTATCTACAACATTTTATTAATTACTTAAAAGTAAGTTAAAATGTTAATCAGGGGTGAAAGCAAGAGATAAAAGTAACTTAGGTTAATAGGTCGTGGGATATCTGAGGCAAGTGTATCTTAGAGAGAACATTGGTACATCAGACTATTAAAAAAAAATGACCGACAGTGCCCTCATCTAGGCGACATTCACAGATTGAGTGAAACTGAATTCAAATTTATGACAAATAAAATATGGCCATAAAATTTTCCTCTGTACAAATATATGAAGAACTATATGGTTTTCTGTAGGAATAGTTAAATACCTTTGATAGAATGATTCTTGTCAGACATGACAAGGATTAGCAGTGTATCTAATGACAAAAAATGTTTAGTTCACTGACTTGATTTTGTAGTGGACTTGTAGTCAACCAATAATTATTGCCTGTTGGCTTGCTCTTATGAGTATTGAGTACTTAAGGAACAACTAATGCATTCATTACTATGCATGTCAAAGTGAGTTCTTTTAAACTTTTTCTGTTCACACTTAATTTCAAACCTGCTACTTGCCTGCCTTAATATACTTGTAAAAAAAAGTTGGTTCATTGGCCTGTACTTGTATGCTGGGCTTGCAAGCTATTGTTGTCAGACTATTATTTTATGAACTTGTTTCTAGGCTTATTTTGTAGGTAGGCAGTAATAAGTATCTATGTAATTATCTACATGTCTATAACTTTGTTAGTTATGGTGAAGACATTTTATAAAAGTTACTTATTTTCCTTGTTGAAAAATAGTTTGCTGTCATTTTCTGCTTATAATCTTGTGTTTTTTTTATTTGGTTTTGTTCATTTTCCACAGACTCCGGGGTCCGTGCCATTTTTGAAGTTAACTAAGAAATTTATTAAGTAATTACATTACTATGGGGAGCATTCTTACATACTTAATGGGGGAACACAGTTTTAAGGAATATACTATTACTAAACAGTTGCAAACAGATTTGCACAGGCGTTCCCAATAGACCAGTGTCCTCAAGCAGCACTCGTTCACGAGTTGACTTGCGTGCCAGCCATCGTTCTCCTCAACCATTTTTGAGGTAAGAGGGCGACCCGACACACGATGCTGCCTCTTGCCAACCAATTTTCGTGAGCATGACGGTTCCGAATGCCGCACGAATCTGCTTGCTAAAGGGGGATAAAACTATAATTAAACACTAAATTTTTACGCATTACAATAAAAACTGAACTATGAAATTTTCTTAGTCTGCCTCTCCGACATCCATTCTCACCAGAGCCTCTATCACCACACTGTTGCGATCTCTGATTGCCATCTTTAAGGTATAGTCGCGGATCTCTTTGCGTCTTGCAGCCACAACTCTCCGAACGAACCGTCCAATAGCATCATTTGCGTAGTCAGCATAGTATGTGAAAGTCCCGGAGTGCCGTGAGACTGCGACGACTGTGTGTGGGACGCTCTCATGCAGCTTCATTCTACCCTTGGTTTTTATTGCGATAACTGTCAGTCCCTGTGTTTCGTGGATTGACAGGAGACCAGATCCCGTACCTGCTCCATAGCCCTCGTTGGTCAGGATCTCTATTTCTTCCTGGGTGTGAACCAGGAACAGGGTGTTTGTTAGGGATAATCTTGTGGTAGTATGTTTTTACATTGAAAAGAAGTCAAACTTACTATAGTAATTACTTTTAGAATTACAATTTTAATCAGAAATTGAGAATATATAACTTAAAAAATTGACCGCTGACAGGTTTAAATTTATGACAGTAAATAATTTTAATTACAATGACAAAAATAGATTATGTAGAAATGCAAAGCACAGTTAGTGTGAAGGCTTTTTATGAATGTCTGCCTTATATATAATAGCTCCACCCTCAAGTACAAAATCTATCAGAAAAGCTAGAGGTGTGTTCTGACAACAGTTCTTGAGAGTGAATAATTGTAGGTTAAGCCTGTTAACATCCTCAAACACTTCATCACTCACCATTAGGTGAAAACAGTTCCATAACTGTTTCTTGATAAGCTCTTGTGTGAAAATTATAAAAATAAATTTTTCATCCCATGTATTTGAAAAACAATGATTGGTTTGCCTATGAGTACAAGCAAAATAGTTCTTTTCTGTCATAGTTTTATGAAGATTGAAAATGGGTTGGAATTAGGAACATGAATATTGTCCCTTGTACAGTATCTGGATGGTCACAGGTCGTGACCAACTAGATCATTGGCTTATTAAGATTATTGTTAATTATGAAAAAAGTATGTAACTGGCCAGTTATAAAAGTGGTGTGAAAATAAAACAAACGAAGAATATGCAAATGACATGGAAGATGTCGAAACAACAGTTGATGATATATTTGTTCGATTTTAGTTTCATATTTGGACACCAAATATTCTAAAAATTACTTCTAAGACTTAGAGTTTAATATTAGGCTGCAAATATTCTAAAAATTCCTAGGAAATAGGTCATTAGAAACAAATTTGGAATCCAAATTGAAACTTATGACATTAAGGGTCACAATCAGTCACATCTTTCTAAATATTTGCAACCCAATACCTCCTTAATAAAACCCACAGCGGTATCTCAAAAAAAAGAGATTTATTGTTCTTGCAACTGGTAACTTGTAAAATGGACCAAATTGCAGGTGAGGTCCGGTTATGTACGAGGCTAGGATGGCTTTCCTAATGGTTGAGGCATGTATAATGCTTTGTCTCAAAAATGAAAGAAAGTTTAACAACAAATTAGTTTAATTAATTAATTTATTTAAAGATACCAAATTGAAAATCTCGCTTCTACCTGGACAGTTGCGAATAAGTCTCCGGTAGAGTTCACTTTCTGGATACGTTTTAGAGTTGTTATGGCAACATTTTATACCATATTTGAGAAAATAATATTACTTCATTTAAAAATAGAATTAGGAAATAACAGAGATATATTTTTTAACATTTGTTTTTTTACCTGTGAAAACAGGTTGGAATTTTTTATTAATAAATTGTTTACTTCATAACTAATGTCACGTTTCTATAAGTACTAATCCATTTGCACATAATGTTTTATAGCTATATAGGTGAGGTATAATTGAGTAGCAACTTTTATATTATAAACACCAAACCGTTTACAATTAAATACAGACTCCTGTAGACTCAGTTATTTTTGATTACAGATACTACCCCCGTCAAGGCGGCGGACGTGGTGGTGAGGGCGCTCCACGTAGGGGTGGATTGGGAAGGCGTGGACCCCCGCCCAACCAGGGGGGTGCGCAGGGAGATGAGGCAGGAGAAGGAGGCGCTGCACCACCTCAGCGCAGCTACTTCCGGCGTAATTTCCGCGGAGGTCGCGGCCGTGGAGGTCCGGGTCCTATGGGCCGCGGGGGCTACCGGCGCATGCGGCCGCGCCAGCAGGCGGGAGCACCGGGCCAGCAGCAGTCCGGGCAAAGTCCTGCGCCGCGCCAGAATGGCCAAGAGGGAGACGGTGCTCAGGCTTTAGAGGGTTCGCCCAAGGCGCAGGCCAAGGTGGCAGCCAAGCCGACCGGAACCACCGTTGAGAATACCACCAACGAGAGCCAGGCCTGAGCAAACCGCGGTGGACACGCCGGTGTGGCATACTTATGTGTAGTACATGTCTTATATCTAGCGGTGCCACACCAATTGTGTCTTGTCTATTCATCTGCAGAGTGTTTAATGTTGTACCACACTAATATTATAAGAAGCATGTTTATGTATTATCAAAAGATGAATGATATGATTGGAACTGCATAGTATCATGGATCAAAGATGTGATATTTTATCATTATTGAATTAATATATTGTATTGTTTGAATGTTTGGACAATATTTTGGTTATATATACTGTATAGTATTTTTGAAATAAAATTAATGAAGTAATTTATATATAAATTATAATGAACTTGAACCCCGTGTCAATGTTGTGTGACGTGCAGGTTCCAGTGCCCCAAATAATCGTAATTTTAATAATGTTTTAATGAATTATGTATTTTATTGAATTATTTAAAAATAATACCGTTGCCTGTTGGAATGTGATTTAAAATATATTGAATGTCATTTAATAATTGAATCAATAATCAATACCTGAGTACTTTCTGTACAAAACACTCTCAGAAATTAAATTCTTTTACATGTGTGCAAGTCTTCATTTTATTTGCCGTCATTAGCAAAAACAAGAAGTCATGGGGGTGGGTATGCTTGTACTTTAGGTGGGATTTCCAGATTTTGAGGATAGACTTTAAAATGAGACATTCTCACCTGTGGGAAAAAGTGGAAAAGTCCGTCACCAGGCTGGGACCACCATCAAGGCAAGAGTCTATTCTTGGTGTATGAAAAAGTCAATAACTGCCCTCTGGGCTGACTGTTAGCATGAACAATCCATAACGACAAGAATTCCCCGTCCACCCACCAGTGGGAAAGTCCGGTGAGTGGACGGGGCATCGCCCAAAACTTCGACTAATGTTCAAATCTAACAGATCTTTAATGCCGGGTCCTCGGTGCTAGCGGTCAGTAGCAACACCTATTATCATGATGGCGGGTGTAGGTTAACCAACGGGCATGCCTACATGCATGAAACTGCTTTTTAAAAACCACAATTAATTAAAAGTAAGACAGCAGTCAGCCTTATATCAAAAAATGGCAGGTGTATTTTCAGTGTGTGAAAATTACTATTGTTTCTATTGAATAGTACTATATACCATACCAATATGATGTAATATCGAAAGCACTACCGGGAGGCCGTATAGTTTATCTCTAAAGTATATCTCTATAGAATACCGCTGTTCGAATTGTTGCAAGCATGGTGGTAGGACATTTTGCGAATGCCCGCCTAGCTAGCTACCACCCTCAAGTAGAAAATCTGTCGCCAAGTATCTAACGGTGTGTTCCGGCAGCTGTATTTGAGAGCCAATAATTCTAGGTTAGCCATGAACAACATCTTCGACCACATCATCACTTACCTATCATCAGGTGAGATAGTGGTCAAAGCCTAACCTATCAAGCATAAAAAAGGCAGCTGTCATTACTTGGGAAGGTGGCCGCTATTGGCATTTACTACTAAGCGCTGCCGTACTTCGGAGGGCACAAGCCGTCGTCGTTCCCAGTTGTCTATTAATACCTAGCAGTCATTATAACATGGTGGTAGGGCATTTTGCTAATGATGCCGTCATCTATGTAGTAGAAATAAAAATAGTAATAATTATATTTAGATAATTATATTCTGTTCTCTAGTTATTTTGTGGTGTTATAATTAAAATCCAGGCATAGAGACAACTACTTAGTTGGCTATTATTTACTATTACCTAAATTAAATTGGTAAGCACCTGCAATGTACAGTATTCATCGTCGCTATAGTTTATAAAATGTTTTTTCTACATTTTTTCTCATCTATATTCATCTATACCTACGACAAGTATTGCTTTCATAAGAACTCCCTCAAGCAGCTGCATCAACTGCATCCGTCATAAGCAAATGTTTGGTTTGACAGCAAAAATGGAGATATATGCCAGACAGAAAAAAGGAGAATTCTGCAATTAAGTAATTGTAGCGAAATCACGCACTTCTGCACTAATAAAATAGAAAAATGATAGCGCATGTGATTCTAATTGTGAGGTGTCTGAGTGAAGTATCTCATTTATTCGCATTATTTAATGAATAGGTATGATAATGCTAAATATAATTTTCAAATAATGTCAGTACATAGTAGTTTGTGAAAAAGAGTCAATTTGTTTTGACAAACATAACCATCATATAATTACCTACTTGCCACGAAAAACACCAGAAAGAGACTGGGGCTGAGAAGGCATCACTATGCGGGCCTTCTTCCGATCCCCCTATAGGAAATGCCCTATGGTGGGTCGGTGCAACCACCACCAATAACAGGCCAAGACAAGACTGAGTGCCCCGTAGACCGAGGTAACTGCAAGGACGTTACCGTCTGTGTATGGTCGCGATAGAATGCGCGAACCCGCGCCGCCCTACACAGATGCCGAGGGCTCATCGAAGGGCTTTTAGTGGGGGGTATGCCATCACTGGTTTTTAGTGGGGGTATGAGTAATTTGCCCGTGGAGGCCCACATAACCACGAAGCTTTTAGAAGCCGCGTGAACTAGCGGATAACACGGCCAATCTTCATTACCTTAACAAATCTCTCACCTATGCTCTATAAGCCTTATACATACCTACGTAGGGAGTTCATTGCAAATTGAGGAAGAGAATGCAAACTCTTTGGAACCGCAAACATTTTAGGAATGTTTAGAATATTAGATGCTCAAAGCTGAAGCGTTTTTATGAAAGGAATATTTAGCTTCAAAACAAAAACTCCATTTTAGTAACTACTGTAGCGATTACTAAAATAACATACAATTATAAATATACAAAATTGGAGTACAAAATGTTTTGCATGAAAAACATTTTGTACCTACTCCAATTTTGTAAATATATGATTTTCGCTTAGTATACGCGGTAGTGCTTGTAATCATAATATTTAGTAACATACAATTGATCAAATCTAGAAAGTAGATAGAAAATATCATCCATAGCATAGAGCACAAATTCTGGCTAAGCAATTTTCTCTATAATAATTAAGATGCCTGGAGAGCCCCATGGTAGGTAATTTTAAGGGTTGGCGTTTTTAAGAGAAGTACCTACCAAGCACAACATAATATACCAAACACCAGCAGAAGTCACCAAAACAACAAGGTGACTTTCAAGAAATTAAAAGTTGGGCTATATACCAGCTGCTAAGACGAGACCGGCAGTTGCCTTTGTGACGGTACAGGCCCTTCTCTGTCCCGCCACGTTCGTAAATAAACCTATTTACAAATATCAGTTTGCTGCATTTTGAATGTTTTAGAACGAAATCGTATTAACCCTTTTACTCGTGCTATCTTTCCATAAGAAAGAAAGAGAGCGGAGTAGTGTGCTGTTCTGGATGCTTTTTATGTTGCCAAGCGCATGAACGGCACATAAATCGGGGACTTTTGACAATAGGAATCGGTTGAAGTATGATTATTGAAGAATTAAATGAAATATATTGGGCAGTTTTAGTATGGGAAAAGAAAAAAAAAGAAATGGCAAGACAGGGGTGGGGATAGAGGTGCAGTTTAGGCGGGATAAAGTGAGGAAATAAAAAAAGATGGTGGGATTGAGGCATTAAGCCTCCGAGGTCGCTCTCAGGAGGTACTCCGAAGACGGTCTTCGGTGAGATTCTTAAAATCCGTGAAGTGAATTATTGGTAAAAATTTAAAAGTGAATTGTGTATTGAGAAGTGTTACACCGGTTAGGGGTTAGGGAGTCTCGAGTTGGCTAAATGCTAACAAAGGACATGGGACTTAGTAATTGGCATGGCCGATGAAAAGTCTGTACGATTCCCAACACGTGGCAACACGTGGGGATTTCGGTCGATTTTTAGGTAGGGAGTAGGCACGCCCAGTGTTAAACTGGCAGGGTTAGTACCTATAAAAAGGGAAACCCGGAGCAAAGTAGTTAGCATGGCTGACAAAATGCTTATTTATTAGTAATCCGAGTATTCAGCATACGCAGAAGAAAGGTTACGACGTAGCGTTTTCCTCCAAGCGTTCCCGTATCCTACCCTACATTATGATTCCTCATTTTCTTAGGTATTATAGTCTTCACGTGTAGCCGTGGTCTGGGAGTGCAAGCTCCCAGATTTAGACAACGTCCCTCGGGATGTGCCCGCGCTTGGAACGAGCCGGCGGCTGTATCCTTCGGGAAACAGTTACAGTTCCCTTCAGTGTCGTATATCCTAGTGTGGCTTAGGTGCTCCTAGCAAGTGGGGTTCCCTAATAACCATAATGGGTGTTATTGCAATGAAGTCTATATTATATATATTTTACACCATAGGTATCAAATCCTCGTTCAATACAATCCCAAGCTTCGGCCTCATATGTATGTGAACGTATTACACCGGCATTTAGTATACATTGGAATTTGCCATTCCACTTTCAGCTAGCTTCTGTTAGCAGGAGTTTCCTCTTTACACCGAGGGGAAGCTGTCCTACCTACCATTGCTATGGAAAGGGGGCTACATTACACACCACATGATTAAAGTAAATGTGAGACATGGATCTCTAGGCTGAATACTACATCTAGAAGAATAGGAATTAGGTAACTAGGTACATTTGAGTAGGAATAGGGAACATAGGAAATTGTTTGGGAAATAGCACTTAGTAATAATTCGGGGGTAGACTCACGATATGATGCAATACATTTTTCTATCTAACTCATAAGATAGGTGTACTGGCAACTTCCCGGATTACAGGAGGTAGACTAGTATCCTTGGGTTCGCTGAATTATTAAAACATTTAATATTCTATCAAGTGTCCAGGAAATACTTTAATAGCCATGTAGGTTACAAACTAGAATTATTTTGTTACAATAAATAAAATAAAAATCAGTTTTAGGTTCATATTTATAATTATCATCCACTCAAATTAGTTTCAAATTAAGACGGTAGTAAATGTAAGGTATCGTTTTTGATGCTAATGGACAAGCTGTGCAGTTCCATTGTGGGAGACCATCTAATGAGAGACGTAGAATGGTTGACTACTCTTCGACAGCATGAGGAAGGATATATTACAATTTATTATGTCGCTATTAGTATCTGTTAAAATCAAAGTAATAGGATATATCAAATAAATAAAACAAGGAATTAGAATATCCTAAAATAAAAAAAATAACTATGCAATATCTTGAAATTTTCATGTAATTAATGGACAAGCAAAGCTGTTTCATTATGATTAACCTTTTCTATCAGACATATAGTCTAGGTGCATTATTCCTCAAACAACATGGAAAGAATATAAATTGTTCCATTTTGAAGTCAAAAGTTTGCAGAAACAAAGAAAGAATATCTAACAACAAATACTCAAGAATACCTTGAAAATATACTAAACTTATTTGTTCACTATTAAAATTACTAGATATAATAAAATCAAGTAAAGCTGTATAATTACTCTCCACTCTCAAAATAATATATATTGGACCAATGATATCATCTAACAGGATATGACATCTAAACAAAGTGGTGGAATAGGTTCAAAGATATTATTTAACTAGATATGTCTACTCAAACAGAGATATGATAGGCTGTAGATTGTATAGGGTTACTTGTAGTCCCAATCCAATCAGGTTTTAGGACATATTTAGTACATACCAGCGTAATATTAGGAACTCCCTTTTACCATAATAAGTAAAAGGAAGTCCCGCTAAGAACCGAGATATGATTGGATGTATGCCCTTACTGAGGCTAGGCAGCTCCAGAGATGGCCAGCGTCTCGGTGTTATGGTAGATACTCGTTTGGGTAGAATGAATGGTTTGTTTTGTATAGCTATGAATAATGATGTCTCTCATTTTCATAGAAGTAAATTAAAAAGGTCCTTGAATGTGCAGACAAGATACAAACTTACATACTTACAGTGTCGATGACAATATCATACGACATTCCCTTTTGCCAAAAGAATATGTCCTCATGCCCATGTAGTATATATGAATACTGAATCAATTGCAATACACATACTTACTGACTTTTAGTACATTTGTAAATAATAGAAAAAAAAAAAGAAAGAATAATAACTTTATAAAGTCCTCTTACAATGGATGATTATATGGTTACTAATTATGTTGGGTAATTAGTAAGGAATATAACAGACCTATGCGGTGGAAGATGACCAGTTTGGACAAGTCGAAATCTACAGATGGCAGCGGGGAGGGGCTGTTATCCTTAGCCGCAATCAATTAAATATCATTCTTAATTTTATTTGCATACTTACCTACTTTAAGGGTTCTTATGTAAATCTTACTTATTTCATACCTACTTAGAACATCTTAGCAACATAATCTTCTTTTCACTCTACCATATTAATATAAAGCAGATAGTTACATATCTACGCGGTAATTCTTATTCAACTTTATTAGAACATCACATTAGTCACTATAGATAGAATCTATCACTGCATAATACTTATGGCAATATGCTGAGGTTTTAATAGACTCACAACATTTAGTCATGAAATAGGTAGTTTGGTTTTGATAGTAAGAAAGTGGTAATAGTAAATTTTGTTGTTGCAACTTAACACTTTTACTGTATTATGTTAGAGAGCCAGTTCTAAATTACACCACTTGGAGAGTACATAGGTAGAGTAGGTCACGTCTCAAGCCTTTGGAAAAGAAACTGAGTTGCTACTTATGGGCACAATATAGGATCCTGACCACTATACTAGACGATCACATGGCCTTATAATGATCTCAGTCAAGACACACTCAATATTCGGTTTTGTGTTATGTTTGGATACGGTATCTCAGAATGGTAGAAGTTATCACACAAATAGGATATCACAATTAAATTTCATTTTATTAAACATTTTCATATAAGGTAGCGTAGAGTACATGAGATTTATATTTAGATAGAGGGGGGGTTTCGTTACAATTGAGTTCCGTGACCAGGATTATCTTGTTATAATGTGGTGCTTTGTGTTCAGGTTTCCCTAATTATTAGCATAATCAATCATTGATAGGAAATTTTCTTCATTGTAGTTTAACTATAGTTTTCTTGTGATATCGAGGTGCCTTGACTGGGACAATTTGTTACCGTGAATGGACAGAAGGATTGAGATGTGTAAATGGTTACATATAGGTTGTGTTTATAGGTTAGGTACTTACCATCTTACCAGAAACATATACTGATAGGTAGGTAGTGTTTATTCGATTAATATTAATAGTCACTGTGCCTACTAACATGTTCTACCTTATACCTTTATAAACAGTATTTAAGTGCACTGAGATAAAGCATTTTACAGTCAAGATCAGGATAGGAACGACGGAATATTTCTTGGTAATAGATTGGCATCTGAGGTCTTGTTTACCACATCACAGTTCTGCCAAATTAACTCTTAAATTCAATAATATAGTTTCCTTGATGTGTTTTCCTGCTCTTAGTGTATTATAGTCTAAAACCTAAAACCAACAATTTGTTTTGATTTTTCCGTTTTCATTCGATGCAAATAGGGCGGCGTTACCTAGTGTTTATAAAGTACGAGTACGTTATTACTTAGTATTGGTACCGAAACGGTTATAAACTAGTATTATTGTATTGGTACCCAAATGGTATTTATTTCTATCTCAAATCAAAGAACGCTCTCTATTACTACGAAAAGTGGCAACGCTTCTGCCCTTCCGTCACCATGTTGTGGGGTGCAGAGCAGCAATATGATGCGTACACACTAAACATGTGCAAATGAGCTAGTATATCGATATTAGGTAGTTAATATTTGAATGAAATAAATGCTTTGTTATTTTTATGTACAGATAAGTTATTTTCTATTAACATATTATGTAGGTACATAAAGTTGGTATATCATATATACTAGGTTCCATAAAAAAAAAAAAAAAAATGTTCAAGCTGCATCCATTACCTACATATGAATTAACATAGTAAGAAAATTCAATTCCTTAAATTTGGGCATAACACTGTAATTTCTTTATTACATTACAGTATTGGTGGCGCAATAAAATATTTTCGGTTGTTAAATACTAGGTTTTAAAAGCTTAAGAAATCCCTTGTGCAGCATTGTAATAGAAACAGTTTCGTTCAAAAACGAAATGACAATTAATTTTTATCTCGCCTTTTTAACTTTTTTTGGATCTGTACATATTGGACATTAACAATTTTTTGAGATTAATAATTTATAGCGCTAGAAAATTAAGAATATAGGCGCCGTCAGCTTAGCATGTTAGATACTTGAAGAATTTTATCAAGAAATAGAAACCTTAACTAATACTATTAAATATTCCATGTTAAACAGTAGTCGACAGTATAGAGGTTGATTAGAACCAAGTATTAATTATTGAAGTGAGATCGATTAAGATGTTATGGTTTTTATTTGATGCGTAATTACTTTAGGGGCAGTTCTATATAAAAATCATGTTATGATATCTATACACGATTTTGGGTACGTTATATACTGGTAGGAATTAGTTCTGAAAGTTATTATTTTAATGACAGTTTGTAAACTTCGGTAGACAAAGTTTAGATGTTTGAGGAATAGATTGACCTGTTTAAGCAAAATAGTAACAATATTATTTTTTTTAGCTTCTTGTTGGCAATGGCCATTGTACAAAAATATAGATTTATGTTGTATGAAATAAAGGGCATCTTTTCGAGTATGAATATCATTAAATAGTAGACAATCTTGCCGCCCTATGATAGAAGGCACTAAGGATATAGTCAAGTTTACGATTTATTACATTTATGATTCATATATTTCTTTTAACCAAAAATTAATAGAGCGGGATCTCTTGTGTTAAAGAGGTTTAGGTACGCGGATTAATTACCTATTTATTAAACGAAATATATATCTGAGATGCGTGAACCATTTTGACCCCATTCGTAGGGTGGGGTAAATTTGGTTCGAAATTGGTCAGTGGTGGCTAGAGGTTGTACAACTTGTACGGCTTTGAGCATGCCAAGATCTGACTCTTGAATTGGAATTAAAATGTTGGTTTTAGTGCTCTTAAGTGAAAATAAAAAATAAAAAAATTTAAAGGATTAAACACGGCATAATAGAAGAATGGAGAGGCCTAAGTCGAGTCGGAAACGTAGACAGCCCAATAGGTATTTGGAGGGAGAAAATAATGCATTACCGGTGGAAACAGGAGAAAGTACGGCTGATATGGTTACTAATCGGAAGTGTAGGCAATCCAATATAGATACAAATGGAGATAATCGTACAAAGTCGGGAAAAGAAGGTGAAGCTGTGAATATTACGGTAGAAACGAACGAAAATGAGGATATAGAACCAGCAACCAAGCGGTCTAAAAGGACAAACGTTCCTAAGAATATAATAGACAGAAGCAAAACAAAGAACAGTACGGCTGTTATGTACCACATGTTAAGAAGGACTATAGGTACTTTAACTGCTAAACTTGATGTATTAAGTGAAGAAGTAAAAAACACGAAAGCTGCAGTGATAGACGTAGGAAGTTCTTCCTCATCAGTTGAAAGAATGCGAGTAATTATGCCTGATAGTCAGCAGCCACTATCACCGCCAGCGGAAAATGGCTTAATGGATTTTGAACTAGCTGACACTACAGCTAGTGACAAAGCAATAAAAGAACAAAATAAAAGCATTGAGAAGCAACTGCCTGCAAATAGTGAAGGGGTCAGTAGCATTGTCTATAATATTAGAAACATTACTACGGAAAAGCCCAAATTTGGTGGGAAGACGACGAATAAAATAAGTATACATCCGGTAACCTTTCTAGAAGACCTAGATGTTTATTTAAATAAAGCATCAAAAGAAGGCACAGGGTTAGAACTGATACAGGAGTGTTTAGTAGAAGACGCTAGAGATTGGGCCAGAATATATAAAGGGAGATGGAACTGCGTTGAAGATTTTAAAGTAGACTTCTTAGCTACGTTTTGGGGTGAAAGTGAGCAGAGCGAATTACGTCGGAATATTGTACAAGGAAGTTGGGATCGACAAGAAAATCCATCAATGGTAAACTATTTCCTAAGGATCGTTGGCAGGGCTCAGATGCTAAGTTACAAAATACCAGAAAAACAACTAGTTGCGGACTTGATTAGACATTACCCAAAGTTCGTACAGCAAGTGTGGGTAACATCTAGAGCAGGAACTATAGTAGAAACTGCGGAATTTCTTAGAAATATGGAAAACATCAATAAGCAGGAGGCGCATACTTATTCTGCAGCTTCAGGACAGATTAAGGATAGTGCGAGAAAGAAAATCGACTACCAGCAAGGTTATCGGAATTGGCGAAGACCAGAAGCGGTTCAGAAGACCATTGCTAAAACACCGGTGGTTAGTTTAATTGATAGAGAACAACCAGCTGTTGTTAATAGTCAGGAAGTAGAGTCAAACTAGAGGAGGCTGATGATGTTGTCCCCGAATCAGCTTCAACCATAGGGGATAGGGGCTTGCTTATTATGAGGAAAATGGGGTGGAAGCCAGGTCAGATATTAGGAAAAAATGGAAGAGGTTTAAAGATACCTGTATTAGGGAAGATCTTAGATAGAGGGGAAAAAGAGGGAATAGGATATAGCACATTAACCGATCCAAGGATAAATTGCATTCGTAGTCAGATAATAGATGTCCTTAAATTAAAAATAGAACAGGAGCAATTAGATAATGACGAATTTACTTCGGTTACATCAGTTTTTGACGAAAGGAATACAGAACCAAAAATTAATGGGACAGATTTTAAGTCGGAAATAGGTGTGCAAGTGTTTGACTTTGAAGTAGTAGGGCTACTTGATTCAGGAAGTGACATAACCTGTATCTCGGAAGAATTTTGGGGCGTATTAAAACAACGAATTCCTCATATACCGTTAATTCCTATCAAACCTGTTCAAATAAGAACAGCTGTAGGGCAGAAAAGTGTCGATATTCGTAGCATGGCTTTATTACCTTTGAAAATAGGAACGACAATGAAGGATACGGGGGTGTTGATTGTACCAGGACTGCTTAGACCTTTAATATTAGGTTTTGACTGGATGAAGTCAAACAAGATTAAGGTTGTCTTAAGCGGAGCAGATAGAGGGGTGGTTTTGGAATATGAGGGGCATAAAGAGATCATTAGGTTCATAGAACTCGGAAGTACATTGAGAATGATTGTGAGGGTCTATGTAACGAAGTGAATGAAGATGAGGTAATAGATTTACGACAGGTTAAGATAGGTATGTCACTTAAGGTAGAGGATTTGGAGAGGCTCCAAGTATTATTGAAGAAATATGAAGGTTTATTTTCTGACACGCTAGGCCGAGCAAACTGTTATGAACATGAGATTAGGATGGAACCGCATGTCCCGATTGTAAAAAGGGCTTATCCTATTCCGTATGCTTATCGGGAAAAGGTAGAGGAAAAGTTACGGGAAATGGAAAAACTGGGGATTATAAGTAGATCTGCTACACCTTATAGCAGCCCGCTAACCTTCACTCTAAAAAAGGATGGTTCGATCAGAGTCCTTTTAGACGCGAGGGAAATAAACAAACATATGATATCTGAAACAGAAAAACCGCCACTACAGTTAGACGTAATAAATTCATTCCATGGAACAAATTTTATAAGCATAGTTGACATGAACAATGCTTATTTTCAGATACCGATTTCTGAATCAAGTAAGATGTATACAGGATTTACGTTTAACGGAAAATCCTACGTCTATAATGTTTTGCCTCAAGGCTTAAAAACTTCTGTGGGTAGTTTTAGTAGGGCGATTGATACTATATTAGGTTTTGAAGTACGAGAATTCTGTGTTAATTACCTAGATGACTTGGCTATAATTACTACAGGTAACTTAGAAGAACATTTAGAGCACATTGACATAGTACTAGGAAAACTACAGGCAGCGGGGTTAACTTGTAATTTAAAGAAAAGTAATTTTCTGTGTAAAGAAGTTAAGATGTTAGGATACATCATATCCACGGATGGGCTTAAGACAGATCCAGACAAATTGAACGCGATACAAGAATTCCCGACACCTAAAAAAAATAAAACATGTCAGGGCCTTTTTGGGGCTATGTAACTTTTATAGGCGGTTTATACCTGCGTATAGTAGTCACATTATGCCGCTATGCGAACTTTTAAAGAAAGAAGCTGGATGGCATTGGGGGGACATAGAGCAACAAGCATTCAATAAAATCAAAACTCTGTTCATAAAAACAATATCGCTTCACCACCCTGACTTCAAGAGATCATACTATTTGCAAACAGATAGCTCAGGGATAGGAATAGGAGGAGTTTTGTATCAATTGGGGGAAGATGGTGAAATGAAGATATTAGGATTCCATAGTAAGGTGCTCAAAGGGCCGCAATTAAATTGGACCGTCACAGAACAAGAGTTTTATTCGGTAATATGTTGCTTGCAGAAGTTCGAAACCTATTTAAGGGGGGCTAATGTAATAATTCTAACGGATCATAAAGCACTATCTTTTATTAAAACTTGGAGATTATATAACGCTCGAGTAACTAGATGGGTTAATTATTTAGAGCAGTTTCAGTTTGAGGTTCAACATATTAAGGGCAAGGATAACATTGTAGCTGACATTTTATCTCGTTACCCAATAGGTGGGGACATATTACAAGAAGAGAAAACCAAATTGCCGGAAATATTATACATGGAAATTAAAACGAATAGGGAATTGATCACGAAATTAAAGGAAATATCGAAGTTCCAAAAGGAAGATGTTGAAACAAGAAAAATAATAGAGGAATTAGGTAAAGCTCATAGCTGTATAGAAAAACAAAGCAGGATAATTAAAAGATGCTATGTAAACAATGATATATTATATTTTAAACCGGAAGGTACAAATATTGATGTTATATATTTACCGGAAATTTTGCGAAAAGATATTATAGTGCAAATACACCTAGAAATGGGTCACCAAGGGGCATATAAAGTAATAAAATATATAAGAGATAGATTTTATTGGAGAGGGATTACCAGATTAGTGAAACAAGTAATAAAAAATTGTCACGATTGTCAGATTACTAAAAGCAATACGGTTAAATTTGTCGGTCCCTGTCGGTCAATAATAGCAAAGGAAATAGGTGAGATGGTAATGGTCGATTTGTATGGACCGTTGCCAACAGGAAAGTTTGGGATGAATTACATACTAGTTATCCAAGATGCCTTCAGCAAATTTGTGAAATTTTATGACTTGAGAAAAGCCACGTCTAGATCAGTTATATGTAAAGTAAGACAATTTTTCGATATAATTAAACCAAAAACCATAATGTCTGATAATGGCTCGCAGTTTTCGAGCAAAGCATGGAAGGAATTCATGGGGCAAGAAGGAGTGAAGGTTATATACACTACTGTGAGAAATCCGCGACCAAACACTACGGAAAGAGTTAATAAGGAATTAGGGCGTTTGTTTAGGACATATTGTAGGAGTAATCATAGAGGTTGGGTCGCCCTATTGCCGAAATTAGAAATATTATATAATAATACCTTTCATGAAAGCACAGGATTTACACCATGTGAAATAATGTATGGTGAATCAAACAGATTGTCAATAGACCCGGGGTTGATGAGAATAAATATTAACTTAGAGTTAGGAAGGATAAGAGAACTAGCTCAACTTAATTTACAAAAGATGGGAGAGAAACGACAGTTGAAGTTTAATAAAAAATTTAGACTCATTCAATATCAAATAGGCGATTTGGTGAAAATAAAACGGTTAAATAGATCTGATGCGAGACAAAAAATAACAAAAAAATTTGAGGCATTATATGAGGGACCATACGTTATAGCAGCAAATCCCTATCAAAACGTCTACATTCTAACAAATCCGGAAACAAATGTAGTGAGAGGAAAATTTAATGCGATACATTTGTCAAGGTATTACAAAGAGGCGGAACCTAGGTTGGGGCTGATTGGGGGAACAAAATGACAGCTGGAACTATTTTGAATAAAGATTATTAAAAAAAAATGCTTTAGGCAAAGTTTGAATTTCGTAATTGAGATGTATAAGATTAAAATTAAAGTTTACTGATTACTTAACGTTTTGTATGAATTTAAGAGAAAAGAATTGAGGTTGTAGGTTAATAAGGCTTGTTTTTAGTACATAAAGGAAAATGTAAATGTACTAAATATTTGAATCATATAATCCTAAAGAAAAAAAAAAGAAAATATATTGTAATTTAGATTAACGAAAACGCCCTAAGGGGTTCTCAAATAAAGAAAGTTTTGGACTGAATTTGATTAGTTAACCTTTTATATGAAGTTAAGAGAAAAGAATTGAGGTTGTAGGTTAATAAGAAGGCTTGTTTTTAGTACATAAAGGAAAATGTAAATGTACTAAATATTTGAATTATATAGTCCTAAAGAAAAAAAAAAAAAGAAAATATATTGTAATTTAGATTAACAAAAACGCCCTAAGGGGTCCTCAATAAAGGAAGTTTTGAACTGAATTTTAAGATTTTTATTTCGCTGGGTTAGGGAAAGGCCCATGTATGTTTATGGGGGATTTGCTACCACTTTGTTAAGTAAAGTAAGTCTGGTGAATTATAAGGAAAGATTTATAATAACAGTCAATATTGAAAAATAAAAGGAAATTTAATTTAAATAAATACCTATAAAGGTTGGCTCTAATATACACATGTATGAATATAAAAGAAAAATAACAAAGTGGAAGTATTTTCTACTAAGCATAGATGGAGGGGAGGATGGTGGCCTTTTCAATTGTTCAGTTTTAAGATTGTTGATAAGTAAATTGAAGTCGTCTAAAAATAAATTGTCTTAAATCAAGTTTGTATTGTTGAAAATTTAATATTATATTGTGTATACGGGTTGCTTAAAGAAATACGTAAGTAGTAATGAGTTGAAACCAGCGACTTATTATTCAAACTAAATTAAATTTCAACAAAATTGACAAACAATTATAATTGACAAAGCCTGTCTGTGCATTTGCGTCACAAGAACGAATAAATCATTAACGATTCTAATTAAAGATTCTAGGATTTGCTAGGAATATGCAGACGGGGGGTTGAGCGTAAAAATAATTCATTTAATAACTGAAAATTATAGCAAAACGTAACTTAAAAAAAAAAAGATACATATAGATTCATAATTAAATAATACGCTATAGGAAATTACAAACGGGGGTTTGAGCGAATATAGTAATTCAGTCAATAACTGAAAGTTATTTCAAAATTCAAATCGAACAATTGAATTCTTAATTTAGCAATTTGCTAGGAATATGCAGACGGGGGGTTGGGCGTAAATGTAATTCATTTAATAACTGAATATGCAGAATATGCAGACGGGGGGTTGAGCGTAAAAGTTTTTTATTTAGTAACTGAAAATTATAGCAAAATGCAATTTAAAAAAAAAAATAAACATAGATTCATAATTAAATAATACGCTAGGAATTTACAAACAGGGGTTAGGTGTAAATAGTAATTAATTCAATAACTAAAAGTTATTATTCATACAATGAGTTGCTAAGAGCATATTAAAGGGGGGGTTGAGATGTAAAGAGTGGTCAATTTATATCACATCACATAGTTTATCTAATGCATGCCATCTATGGTTGACAGATAAATCTCATTAAATTTAATTCGTTTTATCATGGACTAAAGAGTATTTTTACTGTTATTATATTATACCTGCTTTGTAGTTGTCGTGCTGTTGATTTGTAAGGGCAGGCGAGAATGTGAGCTTGGGGAAGGTATATTAGGCAAGTGGAAGTAGTGAATTTGATTGATAATAAGGTATGGATGAATGAATAATTAGGATTTGAATTTGACCTTGAGATGGGAGGCTGAGAGATTTATGACAGTGGTTTTAAACAGTATGCAGGGCCCAGCAAACCAACAGGACTCATGGGGTTAGGGCTTCTGATTTATTGATGCTAACCTTGGAGACACAACTTAACCCAGAAGGGGCTTTCTATGAGAAATTGGTGTTAGGTTAGGTCCGATTGACAATTTCAGTGCTAAAACTGGTATCATAGAAAGTCCATACTTCACAAGAAGCTAAGAAAGCTAAATGAAAAATTCGGCAACTTTTACAAACTCCAACTAAGTTCCAGACGTTATTCCGAGTTGAAATTTTGAGGAGGTTTCTTATCATTGGGAAATAAATGCTTTGTAACTATTAAAGTCAATGGGGCTACGGAAGGGACTTATTGGTGGAAATTTATCTTTAATCTGAATGAAGAATGGTTTGAATTAAGTTTACGCTGATTTGTTACTATTAGGGTAGATCGGCCTCACAACCCGGTTCTCTTGCATAGCCTTTTTGGTCCTTGTGAGAAGTCTTTGTTGTTCAATGGTTTGTTTATGCCAATTCTTAAAATGTAGATAAGGTGATGTGCTGTGATTTGGTTGGTTTAAAAACACACTACTACACTCTTTCATTTCGAGGAAGCAATAATAAATCTGTGTTATCGTTATTAATATTGTTGGTAATAACATTTCTGGGGTTTTTATTATCTTTTATTGTCTGGTTTGCTTGTGAACTATAGATGGTTTTTTTTAAAATTTTCCTTCGGTATAAATTCACACCTGCAGAAAATTTGGGGGTTGGCTGTGACGGTACAGGCCCTTCTCTGTCCCGCCACGTTCGTAAATAAACCTATTTACAAATATCAGTTTGCTGCATTTTGAATGTTTTAGAACGAAATCGTATTAACCCTTTTACTCGTGCTATCTTTCCATAAGAAAGAAAGAGAGCGGAGTAGTGTGCTGTTCTGGATGCTTTTTATGTTGCCAAGCGCATGAACGGCACATAAATCGGGGACTTTTGACAATAGGAATCGGTTGAAGTATGATTATTGAAGAATTAAATGAAATATATTGGGCAGTTTTAGTATGGGAAAAGAAAAAAAAAGAAATGGCAAGACAGGGGTGGGGATAGAGGTGCAGTTTAGGCGGGATAAAGTGAGGAAATAAAAAAAGATGGTGGGATTGAGGCATTAAGCCTCCGAGGTCGCTCTCAGGAGGTACTCCGAAGACGGTCTTCGGTGAGATTCTTAAAATCCGTGAAGTGAATTATTGGTAAAAATTTAAAAGTGAATTGTGTATTGAGAAGTGTTACACCGGTTAGGGGTTAGGGAGTCTCGAGTTGGCTAAATGCTGACAAAGGACATGGGACTTAGTAATTGGCATGGCCGATGAAAAGTCTGTACGATTCCCAACACGTGGCAACACGTGGGGATTTCGGTCGATTTTTAGGTAGGGAGTAGGCACGCCCAGTGTTAAACTGGCAGGGTTAGTACCTATAAAAAGGGAAACCCGGAGCAAAGTAGTTAGCATGGCTGACAAAATGCTTATTTATTAGTAATCCGAGTATTCAGCATACGCAGAAGAAAGGTTACGACGTAGCGTTTTCCTCCAAGCGTTCCCGTATCCTACCCTACATTATGATTCCTCATTTTCTTAGGTATTATAGTCTTCACGTGTAGCCGTGGTCTGGGAGTGCAAGCTCCCAGATTTAGACAACGTCCCTCGGGATGTGCCCGCGCTTGGAACGAGCCGGCGGCTGTATCCTTCGGGAAACAGTTACAGTTCCCTTCAGTGTCGTATATCCTAGTGTGGCTTAGGTGCTCCTAGCAAGTGGGGTTCCCTAATAACCATAATGGGTGTTATTGCAATGAAGTCTATATTATATATATTTTACACCATAGGTATCAAATCCTCGTTCAATACAATCCCAAGCTTCGGCCTCATATGTATGTGAACGTATTACACCGGCATTTAGTATACATTGGAATTTGCCATTCCACTTTCAGCTAGCTTCTGTTAGCAGGAGTTTCCTCTTTACACCGAGGGGAAGCTGTCCTACCTACCATTGCTATGGAAAGGGGGCTACATTACACACCACATGATTAAAGTAAATGTGAGACATGGATCTCTAGGCTGAATACTACATCTAGAAGAATAGGAATTAGGTAACTAGGTACATTTGAGTAGGAATAGGGAACATAGGAAATTGTTTGGGAAATAGCACTTAGTAATAATTCGGGGGTAGACTCACGATATGATGCAATACATTTTTCTATCTAACTCATAAGATAGGTGTACTGGCAACTTCCCGGATTACAGGAGGTAGACTAGTATCCTTGGGTTCGCTGAATTATTAAAACATTTAATATTCTATCAAGTGTCCAGGAAATACTTTAATAGCCATGTAGGTTACAAACTAGAATTATTTTGTTACAATAAATAAAATAAAAATCAGTTTTAGGTTCATATTTATAATTATCATCCACTCAAATTAGTTTCAAATTAAGACGGTAGTAAATGTAAGGTATCGTTTTTGATGCTAATGGACAAGCTGTGCAGTTCCATTGTGGGAGACCATCTAATGAGAGACGTAGAATGGTTGACTACTCTTCGACAGCATGAGGAAGGATATATTACAATTTATTATGTCGCTATTAGTATCTGTTAAAATCAAAGTAATAGGATATATCAAATAAATAAAACAAGGAATTAGAATATCCTAAAATAAAAAAAATAACTATGCAATATCTTGAAATTTTCATGTAATTAATGGACAAGCAAAGCTGTTTCATTATGATTAACCTTTTCTATCAGACATATAGTCTAGGTGCATTATTCCTCAAACAACATGGAAAGAATATAAATTGTTCCATTTTGAAGTCAAAAGTTTGCAGAAACAAAGAAAGAATATCTAACAACAAATACTCAAGAATACCTTGAAAATATACTAAACTTATTTGTTCACTATTAAAATTACTAGATATAATAAAATCAAGTAAAGCTGTATAATTACTCTCCACTCTCAAAATAATATATATTGGACCAATGATATCATCTAACAGGATATGACATCTAAACAAAGTGGTGGAATAGGTTCAAAGATATTATTTAACTAGATATGTCTACTCAAACAGAGATATGATAGGCTGTAGATTGTATAGGGTTACTTGTAGTCCCAATCCAATCAGGTTTTAGGACATATTTAGTACATACCAGCGTAATATTAGGAACTCCCTTTTACCATAATAAGTAAAAGGAAGTCCCGCTAAGAACCGAGATATGATTGGATGTATGCCCTTACTGAGGCTAGGCAGCTCCAGAGATGGCCAGCGTCTCGGTGTTATGGTAGATACTCGTTTGGGTAGAATGAATGGTTTGTTTTGTATAGCTATGAATAATGATGTCTCTCATTTTCATAGAAGTAAATTAAAAAGGTCCTTGAATGTGCAGACAAGATACAAACTTACATACTTACAGTGTCCATGACAATATCATACGACATTCCCTTTTGCCAAAAGAATATGTCCTCATGCCCATGTAGTATATATGAATACTGAATCAATTGCAATACACATACTTACTGACTTTTAGTACATTTGTAAATAATAGAAAAAAAAAAAGAAAGAATAATAACTTTATAAAGTCCTCTTACAATGGATGATTATATGGTTACTAATTATGTTGGGTAATTAGTAAGGAATATAACAGACCTATGCGGTGGAAGATGACCAGTTTGGACAAGTCGAAATCTACAGATGGCAGCGGGGAGGGGCTGTTATCCTTAGCCGCAATCAATTAAATATCATTCTTAATTTTATTTGCATACTTACCTACTTTAAGGGTTCTTATGTAAATCTTACTTATTTCATACCTACTTAGAACATCTTAGCAACATAATCTTCTTTTCACTCTACCATATTAATATAAAGCAGATAGTTACATATCTACGCGGTAATTCTTATTCAACTTTATTAGAACATCACATTAGTCACTATAGATAGAATCTATCACTGCATAATACTTATGGCAATATGCTGAGGTTTTAATAGACTCACAACATTTAGTCATGAAATAGGTAGTTTGGTTTTGATAGTAAGAAAGTGGTAATAGTAAATTTTGTTGTTGCAACTTAACACTTTTACTGTATTATGTTAGAGAGCCAGTTCTAAATTACACCACTTGGAGAGTACATAGGTAGAGTAGGTCACGTCTCAAGCCTTTGGAAAAGAAACTGAGTTGCTACTTATGGGCACAATATAGGATCCTGACCACTATACTAGACGATCACATGGCCTTATAATGATCTCAGTCAAGACACACTCAATATTCGGTTTTGTGTTATGTTTGGATACGGTATCTCAGAATGGTAGAAGTTATCACACAAATAGGATATCACAATTAAATTTCATTTTATTAAACATTTTCATATAAGGTAGCGTAGAGTACATGAGATTTATATATAGATAGAGGGGGGGTTCGTTACACCTTACACCAGCGTGAGGTTCTTTATTTGAATAAACGGTCAGGACAGAGTGAGAGAGAAGATTCTTCCCGTAGGAGTGGCATTGTATTAAGGAGGTTAGACTCAATGCTTCAAATAATATCTTTAAAGAGTCGAATAAATGAGTTTTTATAATGTCAAATTTTTTTATTAAGCAAAATTTGTTGACTCCTTTTAATAACACGCACATTGTAATCAAGGGAATCAATTTAGTATGTGCTCCCTAGATCGCATTTACTTCTTATAAATTACTCCTTGACCACTATCTCATCAGTTGTGTGATTAGGATGTGTGGAAGTGATTATGTGGTTTAGGATGGTAAACGGAACAGGCGTAGAACTACTAGATGTCAAGGACTGTTGCCGGAGCACACTGTTCGGTGCTTGTCGACAGATTTTCTAATATCTTAATTCTTAGACTTGCGACAAATGAACATTTATAAAATGTTATTAATTTCTATTTTCTTTTACTGTAAATAAAATTAACCTTTACATGGAATAGTTCGTTATTTCATAAGTTTTGTTTCTACTTACTGAATAAACCCCATTTTTTTTATTTCAGTTATCAAAACGTTTTATGCATGTATGCAGGCATAAAATTCCTTTAAAAATGACTCACGAAATAGGTGTCATTTTATTTTTCGTATGTTTTTATTTATTCATATATATTCTTTGTGCTTGTGTCGGAAAAAGCTCGAGGGCCTACTGATGTTAAGCGACCTCTGTGCATAACAGATGTATTTCGACACTTGTGGCGATTGGCACAGCGCCCGTCACCCTGAGACATAGAGTTGTAAAGTGTTATGTACCTTTAATTTTGATGGCTCACAAGCACTCTTCCAAAACTACACTGTTAAGTGCTTGGCGACAGGACTTCTACGTGAGGGTGGTAGCTAGGCTATTAGGCGAGTATTTGCAAAATGCCCATCCATACTGCGGTGAAGCTCACGCTAGTGGTGGGATCGAACCATGGACGTGCAGCACGGCAGTCCATAGCTATCATCACTCATTGCTTCGGAAAAATTGTATTTTTATTACGTGAATTTTTAATTTTGTTTATATAAGAGTCAGACATCATTTATCATTCAATTAATTAAGTACCTATATTATTTAACAAACTAAAGTTTTTTTTTGGTTTGTAATAAAAGCATTTTGTAATAAAAAAATATAGAGAGAGGTGAACCTCTATATCTTATAAAAAAAATGTTTATATATTCTTAGTCACTAAACACTTAAAAATGTATTTATATTTATAAATAAATTATCATAACTCACTTTGAAAATCTTTCTCACGAAACTGCGCTCAAAGCAGACATAATAGGGTTCAAATAAGATATCTACAAATGAATGATTACAAAAAGAAATTCGGAGTAAAAGTACATAATTTATGCTTTAAATTACAGGAAAAATACTAATATCCATAACACAAAAGCTTTCAAAGTTTTGAAACTGATATCATGCTTAGTAATATATTAAAAGTCTGAAATATAGACATTTACCTTACTTTAATTCTAGGCTAGCCTGAACAACATCTTCGACCACATCATCACTTACCATCAGGTGAGATAGTGGTCAAAGGCTAACCTAAGATCAGAAATAAAAAAAAATCTATTATAATCCATTTTAAAATATAATGCTTATGTAGGTACAGCAGCCAGGACTTTATTCATACTTTGTATTTTGTTTTATTGTCATAGTACTCATGATTTCTTATGATGATGACATTTGAGTTTGCTCCACAACCTTGTCTATCAACATTCTGGCGCCACTCATCGTTCTGACAAGTTAGTTTATCATAACCCGAACGTTGGTTTCAGAAAGATGTGACGGCGCTAAAGTGTCTACGCAAGTAGCGTCCCACACTAAGGGCCGGCCTAACTTCCACGGAACCAGAGTCATGCCGTCAGGTCTTTTAACATCGTCACGCATCAAACCATTCGGTTCGAGAATAGCTAAAACATTGGCGCTGGTAAAAGCCCGGCGAATGATATCGTTAAGGCTGGCGTGGCGGGAAATTCGACCAGCACTTCGAGAGCAGGAGAGGCCACGGTGACCGAGTTGTTGTGTTGCAGTGATGTGCAACACAACACCTTGCACCCAAGCGTAAGCTAATAGTTAGACGAAAAGCGGATGGATCAATAAGGCTACCAGTTTTGTAAGTAGGAATGGCCTGTAACCAAAGACCAGATTTCCACACAGAAACAGCGAGAATACGAGCACGAGCTTCGATGCTAGAACACGTATTTAAAAGATCTTTCCGTGTTAGCTCGCATAGGGGCCTATCCCACTGTTTCTAAGATGACAACATTTTTGGGAGTTCAGTATTTGGACTAGCCAGTCTCCATGTGTTTTTGGCCTCAGCCAGATATGCTACATCAAAAGAGCCTAAAGACCATGCAAGAACTTTTTCTACTAATTTGTGTGTACTGTGCACAGAAGACAAAAAAGCTGGTAATGCCACACAAGAAATTTTGCGTATCCCTGTCCCCCCCAACCTCACAGGGAGGGAAGCTTGCACCCAAGTCCTATCATCCATCTCAACATTCAAAACCGACACTAACGTATCTTTTACTAAGTTATCTAAGCTTAACAAAAGCTCACTGTGCTGCCACAGGTGACAACATCATAAATAGTATGTAAATTAAGGAACGAAAAGGCAAAATCTTATAATTGTAAAAGCCATATGGGCGTTAATTTTGAATTATCTGCTAGAAGCGTTTCTAAACTTTTGAATTTGTTCTTCGACAAATGGTGATAAAGATTCATCAAGAATTGGTGAACCCAAAAGACGAAGCGAACTTTTTTCTACTAATTTTACATTAGGTGCAAGTAAGTTGAATTTTTCAATAATTGAAACTTTATCCAGACAAGTATCACAAACAAAAAGTTCACATTTGGAAAAATTTAGTTCAAGGCCAATAAGACGAAAATCGTCTATAAGTAGTAAGTAAGTCATTCAAAACCGTGTTCGCATCGCCTCCGTGAGGCCGTCATCCAAATACCAAACGTTAACTTTTGATTGGAGACGTTGAATTATTGAGTGGATCGCAAGGCTAAAGATGGTTGGTCCCAGAGGATCACCCTGTTGACATCCTACGGAAGATAAAATAACGTTATTTTGGTATGTTAATTTTGACGGGTTGCCGTAGCATTGGGGATAATTCCGGAATTTTATCTTTCACTTCAGTCAAAAGAGTGCCTCTATCTAAAGAGTTGAATGCATTTTTAACATCCACCTTCAAAAGCACAGCTCCACAATTTTGATCAAGAAATGTGCGAAGTGAATATACAGCAGCCTCACAGCTAAGATTTTTTATATTTCAACTCTCTGCCTCACAGCCACCCTGTGCAAAAAACCAAAACCGAGTTGCAGTGGTTGAAAAAGATTACTTAATAAAGCAACCTTTTTTCGACAACCGCATTTGGCTGTGAGGCGACGATAAGTGGTGCCTACTTCTTTAGGCCATCTTTTTTATTTAGATATTTAATAACATAAATTCGCACCGTACAGAATTTGATTGGAGACGTTGAATTATTGAGTGGATCGCAAGGCTAAAGATGGTTGGTCCCAGAGGATCACCCTGTTGACATCCTACGGAAGATAAAATAACGTTATTTTGGTATGTTAATTTTGACGGGTTGCCGTAGCATTGGGGATAATTCCGGAATTTTATCTTTCACTTCAGTCAAAAGAGTGCCTCTATCTAAAGAGTTGAATGCATTTTTAACATCCACCTTCAAAAGCACAGCTCCACAATTTTGATCAAGAAATGTGCGAAGTGAATATACAGCAGCCTCACAGCTAAGATTTTTTATATTTCAACTCTCTGCCTCACAGCCACCCTGTGCAAAAAACCAAAACCGAGTTGCAGTGGTTGAAAAAGATTACTTAATAAAGCAACCTTTTTTCGACAACCGCATTTGGCTGTGAGGCGACGATAAGTGGTGCCTACTTCTTTAGGCCATCTTTTTTATTTAGATATTTAATAACATAAATTCGCACCGTACAGAATTTCGGTAATTTCATTGTTGACCTGACCCGACAACATCCACATAACCAAAGCCGTCACATCCCTTAGAAGTGTCTCGCCTACCTCACCAAAACTAAAAGATAAAATATCTCTTAATTAAGTGCTGAGGCGTGAGGCCATCTAGGCCACCGGCTGCATGAGCCACTTAAAAAAGATGCCACGGCTGCAGAAACATCCTGTTGGGTCACCTCAACAATGTCATTATTTTGTATAGGAGACTCGGGAAGGTGGAGACCTACAGTTGCAGGCGGATACGTTTCTATTAGGGAATTCAACGTATCAGATGTAAAAGGAGCGATTGTATCACTCGAAAACAAGATGCGTATCGCGTTTTTAATATCACCATCAGTAATTTTGTTTTCTACTATTTTGATAGTAGCTTTTCGGAATTATTTGTTTTTGTATTCCGCCGCAGTGGCGGAATGATTAAAGTTGAGCCAAAAGATTGCTCTTCCCGTGCCCTGTATTTTACGCAGTTTTCCTTTACTCTAGTAGTGTTTTTTTGTTAGAAGGGTCAAAATTCATGTGAAATACGTGGTACGGGAATGCTAGAAGATGCTCCCAGGCTTCCGTAGTATTAGTAGCAAGACGTTTTAAATGGAACGAGGTAAAGATTGGGCAAGAGAAATTCTCGCACCCCGAGTTATGCGTTTTAAAACAGGAATAGTATTTTTGTACGAGCTTAAAACCTCTCAAAACGGTTTGGAAGGCGTAGCAGGGCTCGCAATACTGCTATTACTTACGGTTTGAATATTAATTGGTGCCGAAAGGGGCATTTCTGATAATTTATGACACCCTTTTTGGTGAATTTTGAGACCTTTATGACCTTTAAAATAACGAGCCTGGGGGCACTGCGGACACAACATCTGGCTATCTTGCGACACAAAGGCTACTGCATTCATAGTTGGGGCACAAAGTATATTATATATTTATATACGATCTGTCGAAGTAACAGCAGTCTAATGCTAATGACATAATATATCTTCTTGGATTGAAACTCCAGTTCGCCAGTTCGCGCTTTTATAATTGGTAGGTAAGGTACTAGATGCCTACGGTACGGTAAAGGACCTACATTAAGCACGTCCGTGGTATTGTTGATTAAACGTTATGCAAGCGTAGCGTGGCGTGGTAGCGATTGCCCACCGATGATCGCAGGCGCCTTGACACACTGGAGTCGCTGCTACCGATGGTGGCATGCAGGCCTCAGTGAGCGTGAGAGCGTTGTGGGGCGATCACAGCAGCCTCCACTCAGCTCAGCAGTCGCAAGCTACCGTTGGCCGACAGCCGACATAGTTGTAGTCGGACAATACTCGCGCAGGTCGCCTCGTTCACGAGGAATCAAAACAATCATTTGTACTGTGCTTGTGTAGAGCAGTTACTTTCAAGTGCGCCTGCCTGCTTTCGTCGATGTTTTCAAGGTACTTTACTTAGCTACACTTTGTTTGATATTCAGATGCGAATTTCTGCTATCTTTTGTAAACAAATTCGCTTAACACTACCTACATACTTTATTTACTTTCTCCACTGCAGGTGTACAAGTATATAAACATATGCGAAATAAATTTTCTTGTGAAACACATCGCCAAATGCACGGTCATGAAATACTTACGCTGCTATTGTCATATCTTTAATAAGAACAGAAATGCTGAATATGTGTTATGGAAGAATTGTTCTAAGTAAGATCTAATTCGAAAGGTTTACTACGATAAAATATTATTATTTTAATGTTTAATCTTACGTATAATCAGGTAAAATTAACTTTCATACGTGCGAAATTTGTTTATGTACACATATCAAAAGTGTCTAGAGATCAAGTAAGTATGTTTTCGAGTAAATCAATTCAGTTTTAAACTGATCTCATTTGGATCAGGGGCAACCTCAATGCTCAGATTTATGCGGAGAGTATTGTTTCAGAAGTGATAACCCATTGCGAAGCCATTTGGGTAATTCGTTTCGTCTAATGCATGATAATGCCCACCACACGTCTAGAGTCAAACCCGCACTCTTGCCGATGCTCCAACCTTCTGCCGTGGCTGGCTCAATCGCCAGACCTCAACCCCATTGAAACAGAGCATATACAAAGCAGAGCTCTGCCAAGTATGGATGCCGTGCATACCCCACAACAGCTTTTTGACTAGTTACAAAGAAAGTGGGCGGCCATTCCTTAAAGTGATTTTGATGAACTGATTTTAAGCATGCCAAATCGCTGTGCTTGTGTGATTCGTGTAAATGGTAGAAACACAGATTATTAATTAATATAATTTTACAATACATAGCATAAGTCCTATTTTTTTCGTTTTACTGCCAAACAAGTCAGTTATAGTTCAAAATATACATGATCCCTAGGCACTTTTGATGTGTGTATCTCGATTTGTCAGGCTATACCTATAGAGTTCACTATCATCCAGATCCTCCAGTGACTTTTTATTAAACTCAACCTCCCCGTCTGAACCAAAAAATCCAAGAAAGGTTGGAAGATAGTCATGAAACCGATGCAAAACTTTAATACCGATTCAATAACTTAGTACCCCTAGGTACTAGGTTCCTTAAGGGTATATTTTAGACGAACGCCCCCATACAAAACGCAGCTCCAATCTCATTTTAATAATAGCGAATAAAACTCAATAATTTTTTACCTACGTAATCATTACCCTAATATCTAGGTTTGTGGTGCATCAGATTTTCATTAAATTATACAGTTTTGAAATTACACTAGCTCAAAATCTCGCAATTTTAGATAAAAGAAAGACCCAACTTTAAGCATCTCGTTCAAGAAAAATAAGCATGTTTTTAATATTTCTATTGCACCACAAACATGGGGAATATAATGAACTTTCTATAATGGGAAGTTATTTATACATGTGTACTATACTTTTTAAATAAATCTGGAGCTACGAATAACTGGCTCAAACTCCTAAAAACGAGTGCTATATACTAAACGCTATATAATAAAAAATGTAATTATAGTCCAAAAGAAAAAGGATTTAAGCCAGAAACGATAGGTCTAATAATACACTATATTTACATGCAAGTTTTTTTTTTATAACAAGTTGAGTTTATATGAAAGTTCACACTTTGGCTGGCGGGTATATGTCCTTAAAGAATCATATACAAAACTGCTCGTAATTGCAGTTAGCTGACAATACTTAAGTTGTTGTAGACTTGTAGATGTAGATATATTCTCGAGGCTGCCACTTTAGCAAAGTTTACGACAGTTCTCTCCACCACCTCCGCACAGCGCCAGCGCGCAACATCATGCTATGCATTAGCAGAGCATATAAGTCGACTGTGAACTGGCAAAAGGCCCTATCTTTTATCACGCAACTTAAGAAAAACTATGTGTCGAAAAAATCAGATAGCACTTATTGCCAATTCACAGTTGCTATGTTAAATGCTCTTAATAATCCTACTAATATTATAAACGCGAAAGTTTGTAAGGATGTATGGATGTTTGTTACTCTTTCACGCAAAAACCACTTAATGGATTTTCATGAAACTTTACAGTAATATAGCTGAGACATCAGAATAACACATAGGCTATAATTTATAAAGATACTTACACCCGCGTGGTGATGGATGATGATGATAAAATGTATGATACCTATGTGTTAATCCAGCGCTTTATCTACCTCCATACCTTAATATTTTTTTATAACCTTTATATATATGGCTTATATTTGATTTTGATGGCTGATGGCTTTATTACGCAAATATGATCATGTCACCGATTTTCTTAATAAGCTCAAGTGGCTCATTATTCGTCGTCGCCCGAATGCTCATATAATATTATCTCTCCTTTACAGTATTCTGTTCAAACCTTTATCCCCGCGCTACCTCAACGAACAATTTAAATTTCTTCATTCTACCCATTCTCTGTCGTAATTGTCATTAGAAAACTTAACGCTATACCATGGTATAGCGTTAAGTTTTCTAATGACAATTACGCTGTATAGCATGCTGTATAGCATGCTATACAGCAGTTTTTTATGTATACAATTATTATAACCATAAGCAACATCGCCCAATATTTTGACCATATGTATTGTTGATGGATTGTCTGGAAGAGATCGCTCTGAGCGATTAGACCACCCTTGATACACTCGGTTTTAATTTATGTTTTAGGTATAAGTTTATTGTTGTTATTATGGTGTTTTCAATAAAGAGTTATATAATATCTAGTTATATAATATAATATCTAGCTATCTATCATAACCAATTTCATCAAAATCGGTCCAGTCGTTTCACGGTGAAGAAGCAATGAACATACAAGCACACTCACAAACCTTTGCCTTTATAATATTAGTTTGAAAAGGATCAATTTGTTACTACCGAATGTGCATTAGAAACAAATTTTAATTTTTTATAGTATGTATGGTTCACTATTTTGGCGATAATGGCTTACACATAAAAGATAGATATATGCTGTTGCAAGCTTTTTTGTAGGTAAATTTAAGATAGACATTTCCGTAATACATTATGTGCGTGTGACACTTAAGGTTTTTGCAGCGCCCGTCAGAATAGGTCGCATATGGCTGAATTTTTTCTTACTTACTTGACACTTATCTTTATATTTTCGACAATTTACATAATATCTTTATAAATTGTACCCTATGTGTTATTCTGATGTCTCAGCTATATTACTATAAAGTTTCATTAAAATCCGTTCAGTGGTTTGAGCGTGAAAGACTAACAAACATTAGACCTCCATCGAGACCTGAAAATGGATGTAATGAAAAAAGCATGCAGAAGCTCACGAAGACGATGACGTACTAAGTATATCATTAGATTTTTTTTTATTAAATATGGATTTCCGCAAAGTTACGCCAGAATGTAGTCATTATTTTTAATGCTCTTCTTTTCCTTTGTCCACTAACTCACTTATAGTCAATGAGTATTCCTTTATAATGCTTTCGAAAATGTTAAAGCAAGTAAAATGAATAATAAGGACAGGCTTTCGAGGACTGCTGACAGATTACACGGTTAGGTGCTCGGCGGCACATTTTTTGCTCAATATACCCGATAGCCTGGCGAGCTTTTGGAAAATGCCCTTGACAGGACTCGAACCATGAGCCCCCTGCTCAGCACTTTGTGCTCACTGCCAAATGATTGCAATCATCTATATAGTTACCCACTGTTACTGGATACAGATTGACGGGCTTAAAGAGAGCTTGTCCTTTCTACGGTAATTTTACAAATGTTACTAATATATCATTCAAATATAGGCAGCTATATAAAGAGAAAGGTGTTATCTATTCATAAACTTGCGGAACTTGTAATGCAAATTATAATCATGGGACCGGTTTATTAAGGAATCCAATTGCAAAAAGAATGAGTTGAATTATTGATTTTTTCTAGAAATTCTGTAGATAAATAATTATCTAAGATGGATATCAAGTTTAAGCTAGAATGGGACCTGGCTTTCGAAAAAAGCTGCCGGCGCTGGAACACTGGAGCTTGGTTACCAATTTTATTAAGGCGGGCATTTTTTTTTCTTTGATATTTGGTTAACTTCTTCCTATAACAGGGTGTATTTCATTACAAGTGACAAACTGAACAGCCCGTCACTCTGAGATGCAAATGTTAAGTTTCATGTACCTTTAATTGTACAGGCTCAAGGACTTCTAACGGAACACACTGTTCGGTGCTTGGCGACAGATTTTCTACTTGAAGGTGGTAGATTGCCTTGCGAGCATTCACAAAATGCCTTCCTCACCATACGGTTAAAGTTCAAGCCGGCGGAGTTAGAACCATGTACATGTGGCACAGCAGTCCATAGCCATTAGGTATATCGCTTGGCTATCATCGCTTCATAATTCTACAAACATACATATATATTACTTTAACATATTTATACCTATATGTATGTATTAATCAACATTATGACATTAGTTTCGAAAGGTCAAACCAGTATCTGGCATGACTGAGTTTTTTAGTGGAATCGTTTGTAAAGGTCGGCGTTAGAATATGTCTGTGTTGAGTTGAGATTTGTTTGTTTCACTACTATATCCAATATTTTCATTTATACCTTGTGTATTCTTACTTAAAAATTCCTTACCTTCCAAGGATCCAGTTATATCTATCGGTAAACTAAATATATGTGTTATAAATATACATGTAGTTAGAAATTATTACATAATAAAAAAAAACTTGTTATATGTGATTTGCCGTTTTTTGCAATATTTTCATCTTATCATTTGAAAAGCATTATTTAGTAGATACTATACTACGATGCAAGTTCTGTTCAAACTGCAGTTGGACAACGGACAAGTTTAGTACCTACATAGTACTCACCCACAGCTACATGATTTGTGTTATTGAAATTCGATCCTAAGAGAATAAATCATCCCTTAAAAGATATTATAAACTTCCCAAACTTTCTCCATATACCTAGAAACTATATGTTTATTTTAAATACACATATATGTGGAAACCATTGGCAGCTAGGGGGCTGAAGCCAAAGGTTTGATGCAAAGGATGGCCATTGCTATCCAGCGCGGCAACATAGTGTAGTATTTTGCACCTGGACTGCTACTATGTTGTACTGTATCAGTCAGATTGTCCACTGCTGAACTCAGCCTTCCCCATTATGGTTTGCCATAGTCCCCAAGCTTGGCAGGCGTCTTGGGGATCGCAGTGAGATATCAGTTCCTCAGAAAGCGCTGCTGCCCACCTTCTGGTGGTTCTTAGTCGTTCACGGGTAGACATGGGGAGGTAACATTCTAGCCCGGCACCCCACGGGAACGCTAAGGGGCGGGTTATTTGATTGACTCTACATTGTCTGTAGTTTTTATTAAATTTATTTTTAAATACACTGAAACTTGGATTTGTTGATCCTGGATCTGTGAGAAACCTCTATTATTGATAATTACGGTGCCGACACTTTTGCGTTGAAATAACCCTATTACTGGGAATTTTCATACCTTTGTGACACAGATTCGATTTCTAAGATATTTTCGATGTTTACCTTTAGCTCGATATTTCATTTATGCGAGACTATTGATCAGGTACTTTACCTCTTTACACTTTACCTCTTTATAAGAGAAAAAATATACATTATGCAAGATAAATTATATAACTAATTAAGAAACAATAAAAAACCGCGATTAAATAGGTATTTTTTTTTATGGATGAGGATTTTGACGCATTGATGGCATTGGAATTGGCTATGGACGGCCGCGCAGCAGGTCCGTGGTTCGAATCCCGCCACGGGCTTGAGTTTCATCGCATGGTGGAAGGGCATTTTGCGAGTGCCCGCCTGGCTAGCGACTACCCTCAAGTAGAAAATCTATCGCCAAGCACCTAACGGTGTGTTCCGGCAGCCGTCCTTGAGAGCCAGTGAAATTACAGGCACATGAGTTTTAACTACTATGTCTCAAGGTGACGGGCGCAGTGTGATTCGTGACTTGTTACCAAATGCATCTGTTATAGGCAGAGGATACCGCTTAACATCAGGTGGGTCTCGAGCTTGTTCCGTAACAATAACATAAAAAAAAGTAGAATGTGTTATTTGGCAATAATATTGTTTCGCTCCCTTGTAATAGGTACAATTTTCAATTATACCTATACTATTTACGTAAGTAAATAAATTAAAACCTATATTTATGAACATGACTGCGTTTAATATTAGCAAAATCTGAAAAGAAAAACATATCCAGTAGGTAGTCTAGCATTATGTTAGTTGAATTACAGAATATACACTCACACCATTGAATCTGCTTCATGATCGACGCAGACATAAAATGAATACATAATAATTTCTAATGAGGACAAAAAAGACTGAATTCGCAATTAGGAGCTAATGTAAGAAAATAATAATAGATTCTACATCGAGGGGAGAAAAAGATATATTTCTGTTTGTGAGTATGTTTCAGCCCGACGCGCAGCGTAAGGCTTAAAGGAAACTCGAGAACAGAAATAGAACTTTCTCCCGAGTGATACTTAGTGCTTTATACTACACCTACGAGGAAAATAAAATCATTAGGTACCTAGTTATAAATTTTCTCGTATTTGTCCCGAGACGTCAAAGGAAGTAAGTTATTTAGGACTAGAGCTGTATATTTTATATCTGGTGGCGCCGTCACTATATCGTCACTTTCACTGTGAGATGACATTTTGGAAAATATATATCAATTTAGTAAAAAAACAAAATTTAACAAAACAAATTAATTGCCGCGTTTTTTTTATCGTAATGCAGAGAAAAGTTGCCAACCTCCTTTTATTGAAAATCCAGTACGAAAAAAATCCCACCTCTTTTCTTATTATTTGATATAAAACCTTTTTGAAATAAGTTCTGGAGCTGAATTTTTAATTTCTGGTGGCGTATAAAACCGTCACTTCTACTATCAGATGACATTTTGGATAGTTACCTATTTTTTGAATAATCAAAAGCGTACTGCTAAATTATTTATTTATTAAATAACAAAATTTAACAAAACAAATAAATTGCCGCCCTTTTTTCGTAGTACAGAGAAAGGTTGCCAACCTCCTCTCATTGAAAATTGAGTACGACAAAATCCCGCCTTTTTTTCTAATTATCTTATATGAAACCTTTTTGAGATTTGACTACTGTATTTTGTTTTGTTAGCAGCTAAAAAAACGAACTAGCGCTACCAGGGCAGGTATGGATTTGCATACAACATTCCTTCACTGCTACGAAGGGAAGTAATTAAAACCTATAGGTATAACTTTTCCCGCCGTACATTTTGTACATTGATTCTTAGATGGATGCGATTGTAAGATATGAAACATTTTCCAAACGGATTTGCTTAGGATGTATTTGATCTAACTGAAGACTTTATTTTCAAGACCACTGGATTATCTAGGTAATCGACGAATACAATTCATGCTAGGTATTTAGATAATTTTGGATCTTTGCGCATGGACTGGTTCCGGTTTCTTATCGGTCCTCCTGAACTTGTTCTGAAACTTTTGTGCCATGGACCGTATGGTATTCTTCCGTCGAGGACAAGTGGGTCCCATAGCTGGCGGCTGCTCCGAATCTTCTGTGTATTCCTATAGAAACAGGTATTATTTCAGAATAACTTCATCGGTATAATGTAGCCAGTATTGTGGGCACGCTGGAAGATGGAGAAATTGAAATGGCTAGAGATCCGCAACGGCTGTATTACCTTAGTAAACAGTTAATGTTTTTTTACAAAATTTGCTTGTAACAAATGTAATAAGTTTGAGCTCTGGTATTACTGAAGAAAACTGACGAGTGATTGTGTGTGTGAATTGTGAGCGATTAGTACTTACTACTCGAATAGGTTTGAGAAGATAGCTTTTGTAGTCGTAATTCATTATAAATTTTTACAAAGACGTCCAGTACATGTTTGATCTTGTGGACTTGATAAACACGTAGCGTGTGGTATTTTGAGTGAAGGTCAACTTAGGTTAGGTATACACAAAAAAACTTACGTCTACCGAAAACGAAACAATATAATATTTATAATAAATGTTGACGAAATACGAATAATTCGTAGATTGTGAGTGTGTTAATTAATTAATTAAATTCTGCAAATTTCGATTTATTTGAATGGCGCATGGCCATGATATTAATATTCAATGATGTTAGTGGTAGTTACCCAAAAGAAAGCTGCTACCAATTTTCCTATATTTGAAATAAATATTACGTATGCGTGAATATTAGGTCCAATATAAATATTAGGTACTTGTTTAAGCATAAGAAAGGTACTTAGCTCTGCAACCGAGTTCACAAGTCCTTGGGAGGCCTCTTGGCTTGACATTATAAAACATATAAAAAGATAGGTTGAATAAAACTGTAGTTGTTCTAAAGTACATAATATACATTCGATTCTACAAAGTACACGTAGATAAAAAAATCTTGTTGATTAGAAAATATTCAAAATTTCGTTGTTTATAGAGAGAAAATAATACACATTCTTTTGAATAGGGGGTTACATATTTTCATGTACTTGTATTTCTGTTATTGCAATTAACTACTAAAATGTGTTCAACTAATTTGTTGTGTGTTCTATTAGTGGTACTTAACCAATTTTCTTTAAAGTTTATTATACTAGTTGTCATTTTACTTTTATGTATTTTAAATTATTTTATAACTTATTAGAAATACATGAATTGAGTTTTATTGTTAGCTTTATGCAGGTACCCGCCGTAGAGTTGATATACATCCCAACCTCTCCTAATTTTTTTTTTATAAGTAATGCTTTGATATAATGCTTTCGAATTTATAATTTTTGTTAAGTATCCTTGCGATGCCTGGGCGGACCGCTAGTGTAAAGATAAACAGAAATTATTTTGTAAGATTTTAGTACAATTGCCAACCTCCACTATCATTTTAGTGTTAAGATAATAGAAATATGAAGATTCCTTTTTGAAAAGCAGAACTGATCAAGTACTTCTCTATATTGGTTACTTAACAACACATTGGCTAGAAAATTCGTATTCATAATACATGAATATAGTGTAAAGTTTTTGCCAAGCACCTTATACGGTGTGTTCCAGCCAGTAATTCTAGGTTAGCCTGAACAACATCTTCGACCACATCATCAGTTACCATCAGGTGAGTATATAGTAGTAGTATATCATGCGAGAAAGTCTCTCAAGTAAACATGTGTAGGAACTATTACCTAAGTAAATACCTACGCTTCAGTAATTCTACTACTTCATAATAGGGTTGCACATAACTTACCTACGTATTATCTAAGGTTACACAGTTATATTCATATTGTATTGTTAGTTCTCAATTCTAGATTTCCACAAAAGGCCTAGAGCTACTACATCGGTACACCACAATGAAGGACCTGCCATTTAAACTAGAAGGTTCACATTGACCGAGTTAACATACTGAGGTCTTTTAGGTATACCACAAAAGGTTCATTGAAGAATGAATGTAGTGTTCATTGACATTTAGTTAACTTTAGATTAAACAATTGTTTTAACAGTTTATTTCAAGCAGTGATGTTGTAACATCTAGATACAGGTTATTAGTTTAGGTATATCTAGATACAGCCTAATATAGGCTTTCTCAGGTTAATAACACAGGGAGAATAGTACTTCTTGAACAAGAAGTTTTCACAAACCTCCGTAGATTTTGAAGGGTCGCCTGATATGCTCAGCGACAATAGGTGTTGAGCGATGATTTGCGACTCTTCGTTATTCGATGAACTGCTGGACGAACTAGTCAGCGATACCTTTAAAGGAAAATTTTATGAAAGCAGACAATTATTATTTTATTTGTGTAAATGAAATGAAATGAAATGAACTTATTAACTCATCTTCAATATATCAACCTATTAAAAATATTAGGTTAAAGCTTAGTAATCATAATGTACCAAAGCATATAATTCATATTACCACTTCATATCTATACACCTAATAGCTCTGAGAGAAATGTAACTAACCAACAATGAACAAATTTTACTCTTAATATTACCCGTTGTGGCTCGGTACTCTGCTTAAACAGGGCGTTACCTACTGTTAGAAATATCTGGGATATAGTTCAGAAAATTCGTATTTTATTATTTTTGTGAAAATACTTTTTAAATGTGACAGTTGTCGTTTTATTTTTCACTTTTGATCTCATATTTATATACAAAGGACTTGAAAATACATGAAAATAGGTTTTGGGTGTAACAGCTGCTAAAGTGATTGTTAATATCACATTTACTTGGTAATTTGGTATTTGGCCTTATAATAACATAAAAATACTTTTAAATAGGTCTTAAGTGAGACAGTTGTCAGAGAGGCAATCCCCGCGCGTCTGGCCTTCGCGATTAGGGTTACCATATCTCAGGATTTGTCCTGAGATTACAGGAATTTTCGACTTTTCTCAGGATTGCGGCCGGATTTTGCAAATCTCGTGAAATCTCAGGATTTTCAATAAAACACAGGTTACGTTTTAAAGATCTCTTTAATTAAAAGTTACACCAACTAAAATAATCTTCTTTTGGTAACAATTAAACAGTTAAAATCAAATTGAACAGTTAAAATCAATACTTATTATCAATTAAAACAAACTAAAAATAATCTTCTTTTGGTAGATAACAATTGCAGTTAAAATCAATACTTATTTATCCAAGTAAAACAAACTAAAATAATCTTCTTTTGCGGTGCCGCTGCCACCCCCCGCCCCGCCGCGCGCCGCTTTGAGTGCGATGTGCAAGTTGCATCGCGTGAGCTAGATCCGCAGTGTATAAAACGATAATAACACGTTTTTGAGAGAAAATTCTCAAACTGTATAAAATCTCAGGACTTTTCCATGGTAATCAGGCCTTTTCTCCGGTCTTTTGATTTTTACATCTGGTAACCCTATTCGCGATGGCAATTAATATAGAGTTTCCGTGTTTCGAGCACGGACAACTGCAACTCCGAATACCACAGCTTCCAAAAAAAGAATTGAGCTATATTCAATAGAGATACAGGAGCGTGATGTATAAAATTATTGTACCTATAAAACGTGTAGCAGCTTCGTAATACTCGAATCGAAACAATAGCAAACTAAGCTTGCACACTTTTAGCACTAGATATAATAGATGTGTATATATACTAAAGTTCTGCGCAATGGAAGCGCACAAGTTTAGTAGATTGTTATACAAGGGTCATAAGGAATCAACTCCCATACGAGGTATTTAGACTATAGTCCGATTATATAGTCCGAGTAGGAATTGATAACTTTCACCCGCGTTAAGCACTCTACTTTTCATTTCAAATCTAAGGAAACTAAAAAAGGCGCTTTTCAAAAAATTATTCATTACAAATAAACTTTAACATACTTACTAAGAATTTATTGAGAGGTTAGAACTATTTGTGAAATTTTACGTAAAATTTTGTTTGGAATTTTTACGGGCAGCTATAGCCCGATTTGGAATTGACTCCCACTCTGCTTTCCACTACCAATATAAGGAAAACCTATATAAAAATAATAAGTTTTTTTATATATTATATATTTTGATTATAATATCATGATTAGTACCTATTTAATATTAATTGCGGCCATAGTCCAGGTAGGGACCGATGACTTAAATCCGCGTAAAACACTTAACTGGTCATTTAAAATATGAGGAAAGTAAAAAAAAAAATAGTTTTCCTAAATATTTAAAAGATACAAAGATACACTAGGAGTTAGAATTAGAACAATGAAATATATTTTTTTTAAATAATTACATTATATTTAGTTACTACCCTGCCAAACGTAATTATTAGACAACGAGTAATCTTAGACATATAACTTTGTTAACACCATTAGTTACAAAAGATACAAGTCATTCCAGACCGAATACTCATAGTAAATGCTTCCTTCTCTAGAGAAGTAAGCAGTAGTTTAGTTAGTTGTGAAGTAGCGAAGCGCTCGTAGCGAAGTTTGCTTAACCATTCTGAATCGATCAGCAAAGTTAAGCAACGTCCGCCGCGGTCATGAGTTGGATGGGTGACCGCTGGTGACATTACTACTGAGCGCTTCCGTGCTTCGGAGGGCAAGTTAAGCCGTCGGTCCCGGTTGTTGTCTTAGGATGGCAGTCGTTACAGCATGGTGGTAGGGCACTTTGCGAATGCCCGCCTGGCTAGCTACCACCCTCAAGTTGAAAATCTGTCCTAACGGTGTGTTCCGGCAGCTGTCCTTGAGAGCCAGTAATTCTAGGTTAGCCTGAACAACATCTTCGACCACATCATCACTTACCATCAGGTGAGATAGTGGTCAAAGGCTAACCTTTGATAGGTTAGCCTTTGAGCATAAAAAAAAAGTAGTTTTTCCCGCCCTTAGGTGGGAAGGAGCGTCTTCCACCCGCTACTCAGATCAAACAAACACTGCTTTCCGGGAATGAGAAATAAAAAATATATTTTCGATCTACCGTCAAAGAAAACCGCCGTTTTAAAATCGAAATTCTACGGAAACGCACAAGCTACTTTGCTTGTGCGTACATTTATTGTGCAAACCGAGAAAGAACTCTAAGAGTTACTTAACTACTGTCTTCTGGAAAATACAACCCGGGAGTTTACGAATCCAAAGTAAAAAGCTCAATTCTGAGCTTTGGTTTACTAACAGTGCTTCACCTCAGACCACAGTGTTGCTTAATATGAGATAAACAGTGCACAAATGTGAATATTTAGTCTAATAAAATACAATTAATTCCTTGGTATTTTTTGTAATACATTTACTATAATTTTCCAATAGATATTTTGCAATATTTTTGGTTAAACGAAAACATTCACACGGTGATATCGTTTCTAGAAGTATCTATATGAAAATAATACCTAAGACAGTTAATATGCCGAATACTTTACTGAAATATTACTTCTTCTAATATACAATAATAGAATATAGGTAACCAAACATTATATATAAATAAATACTACCGGTATGAGAGACGTCCTTTTAACTTTCTCAGTACTATGGGTGCGATGGCCTGGAGACTTGTAGACGGGATCAATGCACAACCTGTTGTCTTCATTTGCGTTAAATATGAAGAAGGAGTTTGCCAAGGGGGGTAGACAGCGTAATAAAATGTGGCCGCCTGCAAGGAGTGCACAGAGCAGTGCAGATATCACCGCCACAACGGGTGCATAGCCTAATTTTTCCACAGGCAATCCGCAATCCGTTTTCCGTTCATCAAACCTAGAAAAATATGTTCTATTTTAGCATACTTATTTCTTATGTATAGATCAGAAGTTGTTAGATATTTCTAATACAGACATATGGTTGGTAAGCAATTATTGTTATACATATTCGGCCTAGCAATTTTCACTGGAGACGAAGATAAGTTTTGCCCGATATGGAAAGTAGCTTGAAAGATTTTTCGCCACAAAATACCCTATGACTACAAGGTGTATACACCAATACTCTATCCATTATCATCCTACCTAATTACATGCTGTTAATATATAATTATACGTTTATTGTCTTCAATAGTAATTTATTAATATCGTTTTAATAAAAAAATAAAAAGCAACAATATTGCTTTTCACAGCAGTGCAGTCTTCACATTCTGTATCGCTTTTGGAGACGACCAGAAAGAAGTCAGCATTCAGTACCCATATGACCTCATGAGACCAGACCTTAGAGTTCATCGTTGAGTCGAGTCGACAACGTTCTTAGATCTCATTTCATTTAAATACAGGATAAAATAATGTGGTTCAATTGTAATAGTCTTACAAAGTCAATCACACTTCAACCTATCATTTACCACTTTTACTTACTCTTTTTGCATCCCAAGTGTAATTGGGAGCATAGATAAAAGTACATTCTTACTCTGTTTATGCCAGAAGTGAATGTTTCTTTGTGTTACAATTAAGTGTATTATAGTGTGTAATATGCACCTATTACTTAAATTACACGTTATATAACTCAGGTAAGTACTTATTACCACTCAACCATCCACAACACACAAAAGAGCAATTGAATTCAACTCTAACGACATCGTGTTTATTTGCACGATTGGAAAATGACTGTGGCCAGCGCTGTGCGTGACCCAAATTGCCAGTATGCCTATATAGAGCAGAAATAGAACCCAGAGATAATTTGACAATCAAAGTACTAAAATATTTCATGAAAATATAACCATTGTTCAATATGCTTCTGTTGGATGTAACACGCGACTATAAAGGAAAGAATGCACTGAATTAACAGCATTCCACTACTAATGCCAATATGAGTCTCGTGCTGCTGCCAAGCTGCTGTCAACTATGCGCACATGTCTCTTTATTATTTTAACGCCTCTTACTAACAGGAGCATCCCCAAGAAAATTAGAAAAGCTCTACTGTTCTTGTACGTCCTTTGTTTACATTAGTAGGAAGGCCTATAACATACTCGGAGTCCATAATCTACATTTTTATATGACCATTAGATTGGCTTCCTATAATTGAAATATACACCTTATCATTCTACTTGCACGATTTATATCGTGCATATTAAACACTCCTAATTTGTGGATGCCCCTTGGGGTGCCGGGCTAGAATATCCGTCCTAAACTACGTCCCGAATGTCGCTGGGTGTCTTAAAAGGCGACTAAAGGTAAAGTAACAGAAGGTGGGCAGCAGTGCCTTCTGAGGAACTGCTATCTTAAACTACGATCCCGAAGACGCCTGCAAAACATGGAAATTATGGCAAAATTCCCCATGATGGGGGAGGCCGTGTTCAGCAGTGGAAAATCAGGTAGATGCAGTAATTTGTGGTTTGCCATAGTTCTCACGCTTGGCAGACGTATTGGGCATCGCAGTGTAAGCTGGTAGTTTTTCAGAAGGCTCTGTTGCCCACCTTCTGGTAGTTTTCTCTTTATCGCCTCTGACCCAGCCTCCTAATTCTCATCCCGGAGAAAGATTAGGGAAGGTGCAATTCTATCACAGCACCCCACGGGCTTCACGCACCCACGGGGTAGCACAACATAATAGCTATTTGTGAAAGAAATAAACAAAGTTGATTTTTGGTTCGAGTGCCGACTATAAAACCCGAGCTAGCTACCTATGCTGTTTCAAACTGAATCACGAGCGTAGCACGTGTTTCTAATTTTGACTACAGAGGACCAAAAAACTACCCTCGTGCGATATACGAGTATATACTTATACATATGTTTATCTCAGTGAGAAACAAAAACACACTGAAGGCAACGTTGAACAATATTACTCACAGTAAAATGCAATGGTATTTACTAATAGGAAGTTAAAAACTCGTATAATGCAATTCGTGTTTTAGAAGATAACTCTTAACTCGAATAGTCTTTATTGATCAGGCCAAAAGTTTTTATAATTGTAGAAGTATATTAGTTTATTTTCAAACAGAAAAGTGTGTGATGACTTGAATACATATCTAACGGATTTTGATTTCGTATTTATTATTTAGCGTTATCAAATCATTCAACTTTCGACTGCCTATTTTGAGTGCTTCTTGTTTGTCTCTCTTAGTAATTTTTATGTGCAAGAATTTTCACTTTCCAAAACACGGTATAGTGGAATACCCTGTTGCTTAAAGTTTTATTTTTTGTAGTTTTTTGGGGAAATTATCCTCATTTACCTATCAAACATTGTCATTCTCATTATCACATAATATAGCAGTCACTTTGTCATAATTTGTAATAATATGACTTTTATAAACTTTCTTAATTTACAGGTTTTGTCCATAATATATGATTCATTTATATTAATTATATTTTCCTTTTTAGTTTTGTAGAGTCTGTCTTGTTTCTCTGTCTCACTTAGTTTTTTTCCGATATCCATGTTTACTTTTGTTTTGATAAGTATGGAGTTTTTTTTTTTATGTCTGATAGATTACCCTTTGACCACTATCTTACCTGATGGTAAGTGATTATGTGGTCGAAGATGTTGTTCAGGCTAACCTAGAATTTCTGGCTCTCAAGTACAGCTGCCGGAACACACCGTTAGGTGCTTGGCGACAGATTTTCTACTCAGGGGTGGTAGCTAGCTAGGCGGGCATTCGCACAATGCCCTACCACCATTCTATAACGACTGCCATCCTAAGACAACAACCGGGCCCGACGGCTTAACGTGCCCTTAACTTAACTTAAGTATGGAGGATAGATGGCCTAAAAGGCATCTATATTGCGTAAACTTGGGGCTGCTATATATACTTATTATATGGAAGGAACGTGTTTTTACGATTAGACTAAACTGAAAACAAAAGAGCCGTTATTGATACCTTTAAGTGAGTACCTACTCAACAAAGAAAGAACTTTATAACTGCTTATACAATATGCAACAAGAAATACTCACTTCTGAATCTTAGAAGTTAGGTACGTTAATGGAATTCTTCGTGAAATGACAGTAGAGATGAATACACACAGGAGCGAGACGAGTCTATTCGGCACGATTACCCGCGGGGAACCAAGTGAACCTGTGTGTGTGTGTGTGAGCACCCCTTGGGGGTAATTTGTGGCCTACGCGCCTTTTTTTCCTCTACTCTTCTTCTTATGCTCCTTTCTTAAGTGGATTGCAATTTTTGTAACTTAGGAATTTAAAAAATAAGAGACCTCTGTAGCTAGTATCCCGGTTTTACTCTACTGCTTAAAGCAGGCCTGCAGACACAATAATAAAATAATAATTGCAATACAGCTAATGAGAAATAGTTATAAATGAGATGTGTGGGTTACCGAATCACCTACTTAAGAAACGGAAGAAAGGACCGTACCAGTCGGTGACGCCGCAATTGTTGATTCCATCACAAACAACACCAGTAGTGAAACAATATTGTTGGCCCAAAACCTCACAGCCTGTCTCATTGACCCGGACGCAACCTGTTGAAGGTCTTCGTCTGGCAGATGTGGCAGTAACTTGATACAAATTTGCCTGAGGAAATAAAGATAGTATTATTTTTTTCGGGTTTTCTCAAAGTCCCGTAGTAGGTACACCTGCTATCTATATAAAAGTTAAATCCGCCTCTTTGTCTGGTCTCTCGTCAGTGGAACATTACTAAGCAAGTACCTACCACTGGTGGCTTGGTTACTCTGACGTTAAGCGATAATACATACTAGCGTCGAAGTTGGTATGATTAAAGTCCAATTCGTAACGTTTATCAACCAGTATTAAAGATAGCCAATGTGGGTGGTCCCCCCGCTAAGGATCTCGAAAAGTACGAAACAAGTAACGATATTTTGGCATACATTCCTGTTGGTATGCCGACGGAAACCTCGCCTCGGTATGCGAGTCGCATTTGGCCGGTTTTATTGAATTTATTACACATAGTATGACGGAAGTAAAGGTTACGCCACAGTAGTACAAGCAAGGCTCCCTGTGTCTGTATCAGTATAATTTGCTGCGCGTTGGCGCGTGAATAGTTATTTTCACACTTTTGAAGGGACACTGCTTGTTAGTACTTACGTCATTTAGTTAGATTTACTTCTGGCGCAATTAGTTTTTCTGACGCAATTAATGATGAAGCAATGATGGCTCATTGGCATTGGCTATGAACTGCCATGCAGCAGGTTCGAATCCCGCCGCGGCCTTGCGTCAACAGATAAGTATTGCAATCCGACGACGCAATGTAACTAGAATGCTGGCCTCGCTGCCGACTGGTAGTGGGCTGGAACATTTGAACAGCCTTTGAGCCCGCAATGGGTTGTATTTTTTTTAATTTAGGTTCGCAAACTGGACTTTACAGCAAAAAAGCATAAACATAACATAAACGCCAATACAGCAAGTCGAACGGCCTACTATGAGCGAACACAGCCAGCATACGAATAATTTACACTCAATATAAAGTCAAACTAAAATTTGTAAAAATTAATATATATCTACTTCAGGACAAATAACGTTATAGTAGGATCACCATGCTAGACAGTGGCAAATTATTAATGTGGGTATAAAGAACTTTTTGAGGTAAATAAGCCGGCTACTAATTCCTGGTATTATTATATCAAGATATTTGCGACCATTTCAGGACAATCTGTAAAGAAACAAGGGATCTGCAATTTTACGTCTATGCTCAAGTGTCTATATATATCGTGTATCTCATCTTATAATACGTGACTCGAGATTGGAACGATGTTTAGCTTCAACAGCGGTTGTCAACGTGAGCGAGGTATTGTTCGTAGTGTTTTGTTAATAAAGGCACACCGCCGCCGGTTATAAAAATGTGAAATAGTTCACAATGTCTAAAAATCAAGAAGCTACATTTTAGTGACCATAAACCTCTCTCTCCCTCTCTCTGTACGACTCTTGAAATCTTCACTCTGCGCCTAAAAGCTAACTGTGTGAATTCCGAGTATTTTATTTTATTCGAACTGCTGGCGAAGATCTTTAACCATGCAAAAAGGTAATTTTAATTCCATTTCGATAGTATTTTTTGTGTTGCTTAGTACGATCGGTTTATCGATTTGACAGAGGGAAGGTTTAATATATAAGGATATAAGAATTCATTTAAAATTATTAACTTTTTATTTAAATTGTGCAGATAGTTCCTTAGGTACCTACCTATACATTGTAACAACAAAGCTGCTGGTCATTGTTCTTTAGTAAGTCGTATCCACTAAAGATATGCGAGGAAAATAAGCGGTACTAGAACGCATAGAGTAGCTGTGGAACAGTGTGTAGCTGAGCGATACGATATGATGCGTTGCGGACTCTTTTTCACCGACTTCTAAAAAAGGAGGAGATTCTCAATTAGTCTGTGTGTTTTTTTTTTATGTTTGTTACCTCTAAACTCTTGACTGGGTGCACCGATTTTGAAAATTCTTTCTTTGTTTGAAAGCTGATATTTAATTGATATTTTATTTAAATGGGACCAAATGACAAGCATTTGGTCCCATTTAAATGTCATCACCCTAATGACCTAAAGGTGACTACTGGCTTCATATTAGGTACTTTTTTTGTTTGTATATATTAGTTTGTAAATCGTACGTATTATTCTTCACATTGTTTGATTTCTAAATCTACCTGCATGCCTTTGTATCTCGAATGTTTGTAAGCACGCCTTTTTAACGCATAACATGTGGATCTTTTACTTTTATTGAACATCAATGCATTACTGTGTAAACCATGTTTATTCAATTTAAATTATCTTATTTCATCAATATCGGTCTAGCCGTTTTTGAGTTACACTCCAATAACTGAAAAATATTTACCTATCTTGATGATAGTCGTTGACAATGAATGACAATCGATCCCGTAAGTAACAAGGGTCACTAAGCGTGTTTTTTTTTACCATAAATTGGAACCAACTTCAACACACAAAAGTGTGAAATAACTAGTCGAAGTCGGTACCAATTACCATGCGCACGATATTGTGATAATGGGTACTTTTGAACTATCATGGTACGGAGTTCAGCAAGTTATTTCACACTTTTGGGTGTTGAAGTCGGTTCCATTTTATTGTAAAAATATTTTTTTTGGCTGTGCGAGTAAGCGATACTACATCTCGTACACATTCTCGCTCGCATCACTCGCTCACATCTCTCGCAACTATCATTCGCACACATCTCTGACTTTTTATGTTGGTTATGAAATACCATATAGTCACACTAGCTTTCCGGGCGCGGCTCCGCCCGCGCTTATGTCGATTATCGCGCTAAAACATTAACCTCTTTTTGCGCAGTTGGATATAAACCATCGTATGTTTTTTTCCGGGTCTCAAACTTACCTTACCAAATTTCATTCAAATCGGTCCAGTAGTTTTGGCATGAAAGCGTAACAGACAGACAGACAGAGTTATTTTCGCATTTATAATATAATTAGTATTGATATCATATAATATATGATATCAATACTAATAATATTATAAATGAAAATTTGGTTAGAGGCCCTATAAACTGATGAGCTGAACGTGGCAGTATAGTAGGTAAAGAAATATATGCGTGAGAATCAATTTTGGTGTATACTTTTATAATTTAGTATCTCCCTTTCAACATTAAACAACTTCCCTTTCAACAATCTAATATCGTCACAGAAACTTTATATTATTACGAGTATTAGTTTATTCTTAGTCATTCAATTGTGTACGAAACACGGGGTCAATCTAATTTATTTAGGTTATACTTTTATTTGTAACATATAACATGAGCATCCAAATACCTTTTTAAAAAATATATTTATTTAAAATCATTAAAATTACAAAACTTTATTTTAAATAAGGAGTTTTTATAGAATGATTCAATCAAATAAAAAATAATGTCTACAGTCTTAAAATCGGGCTATCATGTATAATGCATATAGAGAACTATCGCCCAATCTCAATTTTGCCCACCTTATCAAAGCTTTTTGAGGGGCTTATACATAATTATATTTATCCTAGCTTACATAACGTCATTATTCCCCAGCAACACGGATTTGTTCGACGTCGATCTACCGTTACAAACTTATTAGTTTATACTACTGAAATATTTAAATACTTAGACAATAACATACAAACAGACAGTGTTTATACCGATTTTAGAAAAGCTTTCGATCGGGTGGATCACAGGATTTTATTAGACAAAATAGCTTATAACGGTATTCGGGGTAATTTATGGCGCTGGTTCAATTCATATATCACTTAACCGTTGCCAGAAAGTGGTGATCAATGGCTATGAATCAGATATGATTCCAATTAGTTCTGGGGTACCCCAAGGATCAATATTAGGCCCGTTACTTTTTATCTGTAACATCAATGATATAGAAAAATTTTTCAAGTTTTGTAAATTTCTATTATATGTTGATGACCTGAAAATATATCATTCTATAAATACATGTCAAGACCACTTGAAATTCCAACAGGATCTTGACAGATTTTCGGAGTATTGTGTTAAAAATAACTTAACGTTAAGTATAAATAAATGTATATCTATAATTTTTACTCGTAAGATAAAAATAAGTAACTTTACATACGTGTTGTGTGATTCTAATCTTGATAAAGTTCATATCGTTAAGGATTTAGGAATAACATTAGATAGTAAATTAACACTTGATGTACATATTCAAAATATTTGTTTTTAAAATGTTTAATTTTGTCATAAGGTCCTCTAGTAACTTCAAAAACGAATCAACGTATTTATTGTTATATAAGTCACTGGTTCGATCTCAGTTGGAATACGCTGTGGCAGTATGGAACCCACTTTACAAATGTTATATTAATGATATTGAAAGAATTCAAAAGAAATTGTAACGATGTGTGTATTACAAATTTTTCCATAAAATTATACATTATGATGAGCTACTTAGCAAATAAAATTATTGGATTTAAACTCTAGGAGACAACAATTGGATGTTATACTTCTGTATGACCTATGTCATAATAAATATGACTGTACAGTGTTGATCAATGAGCTTCGGTATAAAGTACCTTTTAGACCTCAACCTCGCCGTACACATGAAGTGTTTGCTGTTTGCGCGTGTCGTACCACGCTGGTCATCGATCACCACTGTGTCGTATGACAGAATCCTACAATACTCTTTTCAATTCTATAGATATATTTTACGAGCGGGTGAGTTGTTTTAGAAGGTCTTTGTTGGATCTGCTCGAAGGTAGCGTCAGTCATCACTCGTGATGATCCTCCGTTATTGTGCCTGATAAGTTAACTCAGCCTACCCTACTCATGTAAATACTAAGACTAGAAGCCATATATTATTATGTATTTCTGCTGACCTATACGAGTATATTATATACTATGATATCACTTTTATAAGTTTACTTGCATATATGTTGCGTGTATACTTTTTATTTTATTTTTTTTTTCTTGATCAACTATTTGAATAATTTTCTACTCTCTACCTATGCTATGTCTAACTTACTACAAATGTTTACATAATTTGTGGTTAACGATGTTGGTCTCACAATTATTATTATAAATAAGATTACCTTTAATTAAGAAATATTGTGAAACTGTTTGTTGATCCTTAAATAAATTAAAAAAAAAAAAATGCACCTCTGCCTGTGAAAATGCTAAATAATATTACTTGAACAGACTTTCTGCAAAGTGTATACATGTATTTTGTAGCTGTACGACAATTATTGTTTATTTTGATCACATTTTTAAGGCTAAATTGATTCCATATTGCGTTTCTTTAATATATTTTTATTGTTAGTAATTTAGAGTCAACTTTACAGTTTTATACTGTAAAGTTGACTCTAAATTACGCATGTAACGAAAATATCTCAGTTATTCATTTACGTATATAAATGGTTAAATAATAGGTCTTCACCTATGAAATTGCCGTTCTGCAGTACTGGCCATTTCAATATTTTTTTTTGGCTAAGATTTCGAATTAGTTTTATTTTAAAAGGCAAGGTAAAAAATCTTGACAAATGGGTGCCCCACAAACTCAATGATCACCAGCGCAAATTACGCGTCGAGACGTGCCTTGCACTGCTCAACAGACACACAAATGAAAGAATTTTGAACCGCATTGTTACCTGCGATGAAAAATGTATTCTGTTCGATAACCGCAAGCGGTCAGCAAGTTTGTTGGATTCTGGTTCAGCACCTAAACAATGCCCTAAACTAAAACTTACCCCTAGAAAAGTGGTGGCCTAGCGCCGGTGTGATTCATTACAGCTTCTTACCAAATGAGCATTACTGCAGATGTGTACTGTGAAGAACTAAACACAATGATCGAGAAGCTGGCACATCTCCAACCAGCATTGGTCAATCGCTCGTCTCCACTGCTCTTGCACGACAACGCGCGACCTCATACTGCACAGCAGACGGTCTCCAAGTAGCAAGAACTGGGGCTGGAAGCTCTCCGTCATCCGCCCTACTCACCAGACCTTGCGCCTACAGACTACTACTTTTTCCAGAATTTGGATAACTTCTTGGCGGGAAAAAAATTCAATACCCGAAAGGCAAAGTAGAGATGCCTTTGAAGAATTTGTTGCCTCCCGTCCAGCTGATTTCTTGAAGGGCATCAATAAACTGCCACTGCGTTGGCAAAGATGCATTAATTGCATGGGTGATTACTTCGATTAATACAAATAAAAAAAATCATTAAAAAAATTCGTTTAAATTTTTTCAATTTCATAGGTACTTACTCGTAGTAATATATATCTAACAATAAAATAGACGACTGATCGCGATTTCACCATCGTTGCCTCTCTTTCACTCCTAAGCAATCCGATAGTGACAGAATTTCAACATTTGTAAGCGTAGAGCGAGAACATATTAAATATTCTTCTATGCTTCTAATACCCAAATACACTCGAGAGCAATGAATCCGGGTCACTTAAAGAATCCTAAAAATCTCGGAAACTAAAAATGCTAGGTTAATGCAATAAATTGTATTTAATAGACAATGTAATACTGCTTAAATGAAGGTATTAAAACTTCTTAGTTATTGTAAAGTTATATCATAAAAAAATCAAATTTGAAAAAGGGCCACTTTCGAAGATGGAACTACGAAATTACAGCATTTGGTTTTGCTTTTGTTTGTAATCTGTCATTTATGTGGGTACATAAACCATGTTGATAGTGCTCTATATTCATTATTCAAGCTGAAATTATGTCGCTTACGCCTGAAGAATGCACCAGAATACTTACAATGCTGGAAACCGGCCGGAGTCAGCGCGATACAGCCAGGACTGTCGGTGTGTCACTGTCAACAGTACAAAGAGTTCTCCGACGTTACGAAGAAACTGGTTCTAACCTACGCAGACCAGGAACGGGCAGAACCAGGTGTACCACAGCACGAGAAGACCGATACTTGGTGAACACCATGCTTCGAAATCGCTTTCTCACAGGAACTGAACTCACCAATCAGTTTCGACGCCTCGGAGGAAGTAACCCAAGTGCATGGACAGTAAGACGTCGGCTTGCTGAATCTAACTTAAAACCCCTTAGACCTGCAAACGGCCCTAAACTGGAGCGTGGGCATCGTATTTCGAGACTAAGATATGCCCAGAGCCACGTAAATTGGAGTATTGAAGATTGGTCAAAAGTTATGTTCTCCGACGAATCAAAATTTATGCTCTACAAGCACGATGGAAGACACAGAGTGTATCGAAGACCAGGGGAAAGATTCAAGCAAGCATGCATCGAAGAAAAAGTAGCCTACGGTGGTGGGTCTGTACTTGTGTGGGCCGGAATTTCTTCTGAAAGTCGCACAGAGCTGGTGATCATAGAAAACGGCTCTTTAACTAGCGTAAGATATGTGGAAGAAATCCTCAATGATCACGTTGGTCCATTTATGGTCAATTTAGGTGAGGATGCTATATTTATGCATGACAATGCCCGACCTCATACAGGTAGGATTGTGAATGACTACCTTCAAGAGATGAACATTACTCGTATGGAGTGGCCAGCGCGCAGCCCGGATATCAACCCGATCGAGCATGCTTGGGACGAGCTAGGCAGATGCGTAAAACAACGAAACCCTCCCCCAATCACGCTTCGTGAGCTCAAAATTGCTCTCACAGAGGAATGGGAGAATATTCCCCAAAATCGTATAAGGAACTTGGTGTACAGCATGCCAAACCGCGTAAACGCAGTAATGGAAGCACGAGGAGGCAATACGAAGTATTAAAATTCAAGAAAATCGTAATAAAGTTCAAAAATTTCATGTTTCCTATTTTTGTTTTAAGGAGAGATCAGCAGTTTTTTTCTTTATGTAATTTTGTGTTAATAAAATGTATGGTGACTCATATTTTTTTTACTTTCATTTAAGGAGTATTACATTGTCTATTAAATACAATTTATTGCATTAACCTATCATTTTTAGTTTCCGAGATTTTTAACATTCTTTAAGTGACCCGGATTCATTGCTCTCGAGGTATATCTGATCTATTGTTGCTATTTGTGTAATTGTGTAATTTAATAAATTCAATTTTAAATGTAACTAAGGCTGGATAAGTCACCTTGAGGGCAAGACTTTGCTGGATTTGCTGGTCATAAATTAGTGTACGTATACGTAATTCATCTCTAACTGCCTATAGACTGTTATTTCATGGCAAATCGTACCTACTTTTGTATATCTTCAGCATTTTAGGTACGAGTACCTATCACAGGTTGACAAAAATCGAATGTTATAATTATATTATATGTCGTCCAAGGTAGCAACGTACAAAATATCGGTTTTGAACTGAAATTTGGCAGAAAGACATATAACCTACATCCCAGAAGGCGCTGAGTTTATTATTTTTGTTGTTTACAAACGTAGTTGGGTATTTTTAATACTTCACAATTTAGATACTTCTCTGATAAAACAGAATTTCTTTGTGTTGTGATGTGATTAACTTAAATAATGAAGTAGAGTAGATTTTTATGCAATATTTGTACTTCATTAAGTAGATAGGAACTATTATATCAATACAATGAAATGCATGACCAAACATAATTACTTAATGTATTAGTAGGTACTTAATGATTTTCATTGTTTATATATGGCAATCCTTCGTCCAAATATATAATAAGCGTGACACATTAGAGTACCTACTATTTTTTAAATAACATTTTGTTTGTTTAAGGGTCCTCTACCCAAATATACTAAGTAGGTAAGTACTAGGTATCATGGTGCGCGGAAACTTAGAATAAAAATCAAAATGGCGGCGATTCGATATGGCACCAAAGTTCTATCCCTATATTTTTATTATAAGATATCGAAATTGAGCTTAAAGTTTTATCTCTATTACTTATTTAACCTACGTAGGTTCTCAGCTTAGATTATAATTCTACAAAATTACAAATTTACGCGAGAATAAATTATAGTCATGTGCGGGATTCGAACCCGCGTCCATCCACCCCTTTAGCCGGGGTATGCTCTAACCAATTGCGTCATCATTTACAAGTTTAAAACCAATTGCAAAATTGGTCTTGTTTGTAGTACAACGCAAGTTGAACTATAGGTGTCGCTCCATCCCAATACGATGGTTGCATGAAGAACGAGAGCAAGAATTACAGTTATGAGTCATTGTGTCATGTTAGCTCAATTGGTTAGAGCATACCCCGGCTAAAGGGGTGGATGGACGCGGGTTCGAATCCCGCACATGACTATAATTTTTTCTCTCGTAAATTTGTAATTTTGTAGTGTAATTCGCCTAGCAGGCGTTATTGCAAACTTAACAATATTAAAATTATAAGGTTGCGTCATCATTTACAAGTTTAAAACCAATTACAAAATTGGTCTTGTTTGTAGTACAACGCAAGTTGAACCATAGGTGTCGCTCCATCCCAATACGATGGTTGCATGAAGAACGAGAGCAAGAATTACAGTTATGAGTCATTGTGTCATGTTAGCTCAATTGGTTAGAGCATACCCCGGCTAAAGGGGTGGATGGACGCGGGTTCGAATCCCGCACATGACTATAATTTTTTCTCTCGTAAATTTGTAATTTTGTAGTGTAATTCGCCTAGCAGGCGTTATTGCAAACTTAACAATATTAAAATTAGATTATTATTTTTTTAAACTAAAACAAAAGATCTCCGTTTGGTAATTAAATTACCCTTTGGCTGGTAATTTAATTACCAGACGGAGATCTTTTAAAATTTGTCTATGTTACATTTAAAATTCTTTTTCGAAAAAAAAAACCAACACTAGAGTATATATATATGAAAAAAGTTTACAATGTATTATAATTTATGTAGATCCTATGAGGACACTAAGATCATAGAACATATAATAATACTACGAACCTACTAAGATCAAAAATTTTATACATTAGGTACTTGTCATCTTATTCTCGTTTGACGACCACAGTCTCGGTATTGACATCATCAATACCGAATTTTATATATATCAATTGGAGCTTCTAAGAACAAAAACAACTTTGAAAACAAGTTTGTGATTGTCGAAACCACTTTTTGGTGCTATTTTTATAGAGTCCAAAACATCTCGTCCTGTGCTGTATATACAGCACATGTAGGTTCTTAGATGGATACCTACATGATGGGTGAGTAGCCTTTGCTAGAGAGCGACTCTGATGACATCTGATAAATTACCAGTAAGAATTGGCACGCACTTACCTACTTACAAATTTAATGACTGCCCGCGATTTCACTCGCCTGCTATTTAGTTGGATACATTTTTATTCATTTATTCGTCTTTTTCTAAGGTGGCAAGAACTTACAAAATATGGCGTATGTATGTTAGAATGCACAATTCAAGATACAGATAACAGATCAAATAATTTTCAAGTTGGATCGTTGACTATTTATTTATATTACAGTAATTATACATACTCAATTACGAATACTGCATGGTGGTAGAGAATATTTTTTGGGTAGCTACCACCCATATAAAAATCTTTCGGTAAGCTCCTCACGCTGTATAACTGTTAAGTTTTAATTTCTTCAAGAATTTAAATAATATTTGGGATAACTATTTCAATTAAAATGGTCTCATCTACTGCATTCACAAAACGAAGACTTACATTTATGTCAGAGTTGATGCTGCTATTGCTCAGAAACCGGAATCGAACCCTTCCCGTCATAACCATCGTGTAATAGGGCGACAATACATCTCTCTCTCCGGTCAGGTCACAAAGGCGGAGACACCTGTGCTTCTTCATCACTGTCAAGGCGTCTTTGTTCGCGCCACAGTTGACACCGATCGTGTTGGGATACTTAACTACAACTACAAGGAACACCATTGATTCTGTGACTATTTCCACTGAACATTCGTAGTCCACTTCAGTTAACGTACGAAACACCTGCAAATTTGAGTTGACCAATAAAAATCTAAGTGATCTACTTAGCCCGTGGGCTATATTATCTACTATAGGTGGAATCCAACAATGTACCTTAATAATTACACAACTCTTGACGTTATATTTTAATGTGAAAACTAACGTGGTAATAATGGTTTTCAACAGTGATTTGAAATATATAGATTAGTTATATCCGAACACCACTGCTCTAAAAGCTTACTAGAATTTACCTATATACATACCTACACACATGTATATGCAGTTTGTAATGACAAGGAAAGAACGTTCAAATACTATGCGTCATATCTGTTGTTAGAAAGCGACAAATAAGCAATTCGAGTTACCACCGAACCGCCACGAGACGTTCCGAACACCATTATGCTGCGATCTCTTTCACTCTCTCACCAAACGATACACATATCTCGCTCATCCATTTCATTGAGATTAGTTCCTAAGATAAAACAAAATGACGATATTTTCTATTTCATCAATAAAAGCAATAATTACGCGTGAAATGAAACAGTTTTCTTATCTCTCACAGTGCCTGTATAATTGGTGCAGAGTCTAAAGACACAAGATAGGCATATTGTCCACAGATTATTCCTAAAAAACACGATTAGCGGAGATGTATTCACCGGACGCTTGGAAGTGCAAGACTGGTAGTGACTCAGGTGATTACCCTGAATTCGTCTAGTAAATATGGAGGCCATACAACACATCTACAGGTAAAAAAATCTTAGGGTTTTCAATAATTCTATCAAACGATACGGAATATGTCACGTGAATAGGTCAGATAGCTCCGACTATAGTCTAGACTACATCTGGTGGACTTTTTTAAGAAAAGCTCATATAACGTCTTGTTTCGCACTGCTGCCGGCAGCTCGTAGCGTATGTATGTGATGTCATAAGTTGATGCGAGGGGTGGGTTGCAGTTGCTCGTGTGCTGGTGCTAGTCCTCTTCGTCGCTGGTGATAGCTCGGCAGGTATATCTCCATAAAGACGCTTGCATCTTGTGGAAACTACAGTTGGAGCTATCTCACGTGAGATATTCCATATTTATATACTAAAATATTCCTGACGTTATTTACAAGTATAACATCTCTGACAATTGCAAAATTTGAGTACCCTACTGGACGCTATACGCCTTATAACGCAATGACTAATGGATTGCGGCTTAGGAGCTTCATAGAAAGCATCTCAAATCCTGGTGCGGGCTTGAGTTTCACTGCATGGTGACAGCTGCAGTTCCCATTCAAGGCTTAGCCGGAATAACATCGCTGACTTCATAATTACCTACTACCAACAAGTAAGTAATCCACTTCAGTGTGTTAAGGTACACAAAATACTGGCTGTATTTTGTGTACCAAATTTCAGAGGATTCTATAGATAGTGCCATCCACGAACACGCGCCCCACTCTTCTTCTTGATCGAAGTTAAGCAACTAACTTGCCATTTCTCGATTAACGCAATGTGAACTAAACCATATACTCGTGTGCATCGAGCTGTGTGTCAGCTCGCGACTGGCGGTCGGTTCGGACACCCCGTATCCCACGATTCACTCTGTTGAAAAAGAGAGGGTCGCGTCTTGATGGCACAATCTATAGATTTGGTACACTTGATGTTATTGCATGCTTCCTCGTTGAGTCAAATGAGTGCCAGCATTTTGATCAGGCAACGCATCGACAACAACGAACGGCTCAAATATGTAGCTACTTACTACCGCTCTATCTACTAAGTTAAATGCATTTTGAGTATCTTCCACAGTATCAATATTTGAGTGCACTGCTAACCGTTACCAGCTTACTTACCTTCATAGTGTAATGAGTGCATTTTGACGTTTAGTATAATATGGCGGAACATCTGTCATATTATATTATCTCAACTTTGAGAAGCATTTACGAGCCTACAATGTGAAGCTAATTTTTATTCGATTACCAGCTTTTAGAATATTTAGGTAAATAGCAGGTAGATAAGTAGATAGAATAGCAAATCTTACTAACTTACATAATTATGTACTATGTACATGACTACTTATTATATTATACCGTAATAATTAATTCAATCCAGCACTGATTAATTTTCTGTATGCGATATTAAGAACAGAAAAAATAAAGCATAATACATACGTACTACATACAATTCTTAAGTTGACGGGGCAATTTACTCGACTAAGGGTCCGTTTCAGAATGTCCTAATAAAGTTTCGGGTTGCTGTGCAACACATAAAATAACTGAATGATAAAAATGACAGTTAATATGCAGCGCGTTTCACGCTTTAACCGATGGATAGGCTAAATCGATGACTGTGAAACGCAAAGATAGTGTTTTATTAATTAAATATGTTCTGGGTAGTAAAACCGGAACTTACTCGAACATTCTGATACAGGCCCTAAATGTAAAAAGAATTCAAATGGTGCCTTGCAAAGGTCATTCAAGAATGCAAACGTACCAAGGTTATGGTGTCTGACATACCCATGCCGTAGGATATGTCGTATCGTAATCGATGTGAAAAGGCACACTCATTACTAATGTCCTTTGGCCGGTACAGCAACAAAAGCCCGTGACCAGTTACTGCTTGAATAAAACTATAAATTATATATGAAACCAACAAGCCGTGCATGTTGTTCGTGTGACATTTATAAATCTATGCACTCATGACTATTATACAAGCTGTGATTATGTCATTCTGCATTCATGGTACAAGTGTGGTAATAGCTTGTTTGTGTTTTAAGGAGTTCCGCAATAAATGATAGTGGACTACAAAATTCTCTATGTTTTATTATGAAAATAATCAGTTTCACGTCACGTACGCCCTAAGGGAGTGACTCCTCAATCCATACTGACATGGAAGATATGGTCTACTAGGTATATACTCTTCAATTTCTTGTAGCTAGTCCTTGAACCTACAAGATGTGCAAATATCCAAAATCTTCCCCGACTCTATTATGAAGGAGCCACAGGACTCAAGCTCTGACATAAATAAAGTCGGTCAATCAATTCTTTTGTTATCTAAGAACAGAACAGAATTTAAATTTGTCTTTACACCTTGTCATGTGATATCAGTTGTAGCAAAGTGGCCATATTGGTTTACAAAATTACAACGGAAGGAAAGCTTAAGACGGTTAAGTAAACGACAGGAGCGAAGGGATAAATTTGAGCTATGACTCCTCACTACGATAGCCCAGTTGGAAGAGAGTGTCCCAGCTATAGGGCCTTTCGTTTGTAATTTTGTAAGCTTATTCGCTTAGCTGGCGTTTATGCAAAAATTATACTCTATAGCTATACCTATATGCTATATATAGCTATACCGCTAACTTTAAGGGTGTAAATGTTTAATCTTGAATTAGAATTTAATTATTTACAAGAACAGTCTACCTAACGTCACATTTCGTAAAAAAACATTGCAAATTTAAAATACTGCAAAAGCATTGGAAATCTTTGGTGAAAAAGCTATCATAATTTAAAGGTTTATGGTATGAAGTTATCCGCATATTAGATAAGAGAATTGGAGAATTTTTAATTATTTTTGGATTTCTGTAGTACCAGTAAGAGCAGGCAGGATAATATTTAATTTACAAGAAATATGATAAAACCAAGGTCTTAGTTTGTCTTACTTACTTCATGAATCTGACATGAAAATATTTTTGTTTATTAATCGCTTACAATGAATAGTAAATTATACAAGTTTATTAATGCCATAATAAATACCAAAGCGATAACATAATCGGTATCAAATTCACATATAATTCTAGCATTGTACCTAATTGTAATAAAAATGTTATTTTGTTATATGAAAATGGTAATAATAATGATGTATAAATATGTATATATATACAATTCATACATTTTCATACCTGCGCCAATAACACAATGACAATCAAAACAGAAAATGATTCAAAATATTCAAATAATCAACAAGTTTGGGTCAAGAAATTATTACGATTAAAATTTTGCATCAAAATATTCAGTCATATTATTTTTATAACAGCCACAGAGGAACAATTTACGTAGTTTGCGTTTAAGAGGGTAGTGAGATATTCGTTATTCTTAAGGGCGGTTTATTATACATTTTGACACACATTGGGAAACAACTAGGTACTAAGGTTTGATTGTGTCCTGCCTGGTATGTTGTGGGATTCTCATTCGATCGGGGTAACGTGTATTACAATTTAAATATGTGCAAGACTCAAATAAATATGGGCGTGATATTAAAGTTTTTTTTCACAAAGGATGGAGAGTGTAAAAGTACCTAATATAGAAAGAAGAGTGAATGCTGGAAACATGGTGGACGGAGCATTGTCTGCGTTTATGAACAGTTAGAAGGTGTTTAAGAAGGCTCGTTTGGTTGTTTATGGAGGAGTGTTGGTTCCTACACTAATGTATGGCAGTGAAAGTTGGTATAGCAGAAAAAGCATCAAAAGTAGAATAAATGCGGTGGAGATGAGAGCATTGAGAAGCATGATTGGAGTCAAACGGAGTGACAGGATATGGAATAGTGTGATATTATAAGGGAGCTATGTGGTGTGAACGAAGATGTAGTGACAAAAATCGAGAAAGGTACGGTAAAATGGTTTGACCATGTAGAGTGAATGAATGAAGTGAGACTGAATAAACAGATATGTGTGGGACAAGTGGCCTGAAGTGTTAGAAGGGGAAGTCCTAAACGATTGTTCCGAAATCAGATTGAAGACGTTCTGAAAAAAGCCAGGTCAGGAGTACCCTAAACCGACGCTTATGTATGAAAGGATTGATGGTATAGATGAAGCGAAAGAGATATGTAGGTAAGGATCGTAGCAAGTGAGAGAGAACAGTGAGCAACTATAAATCCTTAAAAAGAGGTCTGCATGAGATCCAAAAAGGTTACATTACAGATAAGTTTAGGGGTAAGAGTAGGAAAATGCTGATGGTTGCATGCTTATTGTTTAATATTTAAACAATATTTTATTTCAGATGACACAGAGCAGAGAAGACTTAAGATATGACGGTGATGATTCTTACGAGTACAAAAAGGACTTTCGCACTGCGTTGCCACAGATTTTAGCTGTCAGCGTTAAAAATTTACTGCTACTTGGTAAGCCATACATTTTCAGCTAAATTGGTGTGCATATTCTTTGATTACCTCCCTACATAACCTCAATAATGAGTGCTCGCGCACCCAGGTCCACTAATTTTATAAAATTCCTCCTGATCTATCGCTACTGGCATAGATTTTTCCACTATTCTCTACAAGTTACACTAGAATTACTACCGCATAAAAATAATACCCTGTAATGTGATTAACTTATGTATTTGTTTTGTAATTCTATTTCTGTATTTGATGGTTATTTTCGAAATAAATAGAGCCATTAGGAATTTTTCAACAGCGTTTTGTGTCGTAGTCATTACATTATCGATTGCTATTGTAAAAGATGCAAAGTTGTATAATTTAAACAAAACCTACTAACAACGATCGGCATAATATCACCATGACCTTCGTCAAGGTTTCACAACCATGCCGAAATCAACCAAAAACAAATTAAACCACCACCGCCACGAGAACAAAATTGAAAACAATCTTGACTCGTTTCATCGAAAAAGGATATAATGTAATAAATTATATAGATTTAAGAATAATACTTATATATATCACATATAAGATAGATAGATAGAGATGGATAGCCCGTGGGGTGCCGTGCTAGAATTTAAACCTCCTCACTCCCCCTTCGCTGCCTGTGGGTGTCGTTAGAAGTGGCTAGGGGTAAAATACCGGGCAGCACGACCTGGCTATCCCCAAGTCTCCTACCAAACGTAGGGATTATGGTAAATCGCTTAATTTTTGGATTGTATGAATAAAAGATTCGACGCCTATCACAATGTGGTAAACATGCACGAGACAAGCAATCGACGCTGACCTGCTTCTGACCGTCAATGAGGTTGTGCGATCACCCAGCATGAAACTATCCTCCTCACGTGAAGATGTCCATGTAAAATCTTGTGAACTCTTCCTATCCATTCTTCAAGATGTGCTATGTTTTCATATGAAATTCGCCTATACAATTTTCGATCCAATGTAAACAGCTGACACGGTTTCTTCTGTACTTCTGAACTATTGTCGATGGATACCATTATTTTGGGCGTATTAGTAATGACACAATAGATCTATCAAGAGCAAAGCGAGAAATACATAGTTCGTAGAGTCATCTAGTCATTTGAGGAACAGAAGGTGCGGTTAGGCCGTCCACTCCCAAGGTTGGAGTCCACAAAAAATATATAATGTCTCAGACATTGTGATGGATTGTGATGGATCAAGCACGAGGCTCACCTGATGTCAGCCTTAAACAGATTCTTATCGTTTTATAGGACGAAATACACTGCACCTATCACCTGAGACATAGGTACAGTTGTTAAGCCTTACTCTTCAGGCACATACCTCTGATTTTAAAATTACTCACAGCCTCTCTAGGACTGCTTACTGGAACATACTGTTAGGTGCTTGGCGACAGATTTTCTACTTGACGGTGGTAGCTGGCCAGGCGAGCATTCACAAAATGTTTTTCCACCATGCGGTGAATGCGGTGACGATGCGGACGGTGGGGATCGATCCATGGACTTGCGGAACGGCAAACCATATTGTTAATTTAATTATAAATAACATATATGATTTAATTCAAATACAGATAATAGTAGAGTGAATCAGGGTCAAAACTAAGATAACTAATAATGCCTCATTTCGCTGCCGCCTTTCTCACCACTCACACGTCACCACTCACATTTTTTTTTACCGACGTTATGTTTTATTTACACATTACAAACTATATACAACACTACAGCAACGAAAGCATTTAGGTAAACAAAAGGTCTAGGTAAACACAAGTCCAGAGGCAGTCCAAATCCTCCAGCCCAGTACCAGTTAACAGCGAGCATAGCATGTTCGAGTATTGCTGCGTTACACCGCAATGACTATTCTTTGAACCAAATAAGTGCCAGCGTTTTAATCACACGTCGCGTCACAGCCCTACTTATTTTTAATGCATTCATAAGGAAGTCTCAACGGATATAGCGATATAACCACCATATTTGCTTGGTTACAGGATATGGGATGACGCTTGGGTTTCCCACAATATTGATACCAGCTGTCGAAAATCCCACAGAAGGTGAAGTACTACATCTTGAGAAAAATGAAATATCATGGATAAGTAAGTATATACGTGTACCTAACATCGATCACCTGACAAGACCGGAACAGTAAATGGTCCAATAGTTACGTCTCTCCAGATATAGTTATAGAACTGTGTACTGTAGTTTTGTTACAGTAATTTATCAAGTGTCTCCATGAATGTTCTTGCATTGTATTAATACTAATTGTACATTAATAATAGATTTTCTGTGAATCGATACGTCAGGGTTGTAGCAGAGGTAATATGATAGTGACTTCTTAACAGAGACATCATTCCCGATCGAGAGTATTATAACTATATTTCTAATTACCTACTCTTGCCCAGTGTCTGACAATACACGCAATAATATGTCAAATGCGTAATGCGTTTGACTAGCGTTACTATTACTTAGTGAATGATGGAATTATACAAGGGATGAGGACTTCTTCATCGGCCGAAGTTGACGGGCCTCGTCTAAATACGCTAAAACATTAGTACATCAACACCACCGATAACACCATCAGTACATGAGTTGCCTTATAAGAGCCTTCATCCACAAATGCAATTTTAAGTCTAATAAAAGAATCTTTCGGTTTTACGCTACATTTGAATTCGTAATATAGGTATCATTGCGCGAATATGTTCTTGAGACAGTTCCAGTTTTCAGAGTGAAACGATACTTAGGTACATATAGTTTGTGATCAAATGTCGAGTGTAAATTGAAATTAGAAATTTTCTAAATGTTGAATTATAGACTCGTTAATGTTAATTTTAACATAAAATAATTATAACCAGCCAGTGTTTCATACGTCTATAAAAACAATTTTCCGCATATTTTGTGAGTGGCCTTGTTTATCACATGTACATCGTAATATTAGCAAAAATTTTCAAAATGTTCTCTGGCAAAGCCTTGTAATCGCTCGAAACACATGTAATGGTATTAAGGCTTTGTCAAACAGGACGCGTAATTAGCGCTGCGTAATAGCGTTAAAGCGGCGCGTTTTAACGTCGCGCTCTTTTCATGTCACACTTGACTAGAGCCCAACGCTCCTTAACGCAACGTACCATTCGCTAGCACAGTGTCTGTCGATAGCAAGATGTGAAAGCTTGTTCGTTATTAAGATGTCGAGTGATTCAGATGTGGAAGAATTGTTTCTTTTATATGCTCTATCGCGGTATCAGAAAAAAAGAGTATGGGTGCACGACATCAATAAAAAGAGAGAGGATTTAGGAGAATATCATCGGTTGTGTCGCGAGCTTGCATCACATGAAGATCGTTTTTTTACATATTTTCGTATGTCTCAAGATTTATTCGAAGAACTACACGAACTGCTTATCCCAAAAATAAGCAAATGTACCACAAACTGGAGGACGCCTATTTCTACAAGAGAAAGACTTGTAATCTGTCTAAGGTAAGAAATATTTTATTTTTTAAAATACATGTTTATTGCGTTATCATTATGAAAATCAACTGAGGATGTCGACGCGCCAAAATTATTCGCATGTAGCATATCGATTTCGCGTAGTGGTTGTCGTAGCTGCTCAGGCTGTTGCTGGTATGATGAAGAACCAATATTAGATAGATCTATAACAGTTACTGGGGATAAATCTTCGGCTCCAGAATTGGTTACTTCATAGGCGACAGAGTCTTCAGTACTTATAACAGAATAATGTGATGAATTGGTCAATATCTGGACGTCTTCTTGCAGTTCCTCTGCTTCTATGCTTGCAAATAACTTAGCTAGTTCTACTTTGGCTTTTATCTGTTGGGGTTTGGAAAAACTTTTAAATGTTTGGGCATAACTTTTGAATAGATGATCTATGGCATCATACTCTTGTTTCTTTTTATTTTGAATAAAATGTATAACCTTATCTATCTCGCTTTCATTTCTTTTAATTTTTTTAGCTCGTGTACGATTTATGGAGTTAACATGAGGTGTCTCTGACGGAGGTATCTCTGGCGAGGGTATCTGTGGTAGAGGTGTCTTTGGCTCAGGCGTCTCTGGTAATTGTATCTCTGACGCTGTAGTTTCTATATCTGACGATGCTTCTGGCGTAGTTTCTCGAACATTTGAAGATTTTTCTCGATCTGTCAAGGTTGAGTCAAGGAACTGTAACTGTGAAGCCCAAGGCCATTTTGTAAATTTTTTTGCAGCTTGTCCTGTCGTACCTGCAATCTCTTTTTTGTATCTCATATAATTGTCCCTCAAGCTCTTCCATTTTTTTCTGGCTACTTCACCTGTAAAATAAACATAAAATGTATTATTTTGTTTCAGGTACTTAACAACGGGTGATTCACACCAGACCATAGCCTTCTCCTTCAGAGTAGGTCGTTCAACAGTTGGTGGTATTGTAAAAGAAGTCTGTAAAGAAATCTGGAATACATTACAACCAGAATATATGCCATCGCCAACTGAAGAGACATGGAAACAATCAGAGAAAGGTTATAGGGAAACGTGGAACTTCCCGAATTGTGTCGGTAGCATCGATGGAAAACATGTCGCTATAAAGTGTCCCAAAAATAGTGGATCAGAATATTTTTGCTACAAGAAGTTTTTTTCTGTAGTTCTTCTTGCTATAGTCGATCCATGTTACAAATTCACCGTCATCGATGTCGGCAGTTACGGGCGTAATAGTGATAGTAGCATATTCGAGAACTCAGTGTTTTATCGTCAATATATACATGGTAAATCTCTGCTGCCAGATAAACCTCTTCCAGGAACCGAGGAGCCCGTACCTCATGTACTTATCGGTGATGAAGGTTTTGCTTTAAAAACATATTTGATGCGTCCATTCCCAAGAGCTGCAGCCACACAAGACGAAAGAAAAACAAATTTTAATAAAAGACTTTGCAGGGCACGTCGGGTGGTTGAAAATGCTTTTGGGATATTAGCACAAAAATGGCGCATTTTTTTACGTCCTATTGATTGTGATGTAGACACAGCAATTGATGTTATTAAAGCTGCATGTTGCTTACATAATTACTTACGAACAAAACAAGGACCAGAAATTTCAACCCCAGAGTCGGAAGTGGAAAATGAACCTATGCGTGCTTTAATAAATCATCGACCAACAAATAGAAGATCAACAACAGCAGCATTCGAAACTCGTGAAAAATTTGTATCATATTTTAATCAATAAAATTCACATTACTTACCCGTTTCATTTATCTCATTTCCGATTTGTTCCCACAATTTCAATTTAATTGTTATATTTTTATAACAATTATCCTTTATATTGTACAAACATGGGTTTTTTCTTACTAATTCGATCAATTTTTCAGACATTGTGCACATTCACTCGGACGCTAAAATAAAATTTGTAATAAAATACAACGCTCGACGTCAAAGCGTCCTAACGCCGCGACAGAGCGTCGCGTACTGCTAGCGCTGGCGCTCTGTTTGACGGTATATTACCATAGCAGTTCAACACAACTCAGCGTCATAGCGCGCCGTCAGGTTAGCGCTCTGACGCGCGCTAAGAACGCGTTCTGTTTGACGAAGCCTTTAAGTATTTATTATTATAACTGATCGAGAATAGAGGTTCGATTCGCGAAAAACAAAACCAGAAATAAATGAGTATCAGCGAACAATATTAACATTAGTAAATATATTATTAAAAATTTTGAAAATTAAGCTTTTCATTCTTTTTTCTTATTTTTTTTTTATGTTATTGTGGCGGAACAAGCTCGAGGCCCACCTGATGTTAAGCGGTTACCTCGGCCTATAGCAGATGCATTTCGTCACAAGTGACGAATTGCACTGCGCCCGTCATCTTGAGACATAGTTCTTAAGTCTCAAGTGCCTGTAATTTCACTGGCTCTCAAGGACTGCAGCCGGAACACACCATTAGGTGCTTGGCGACAGATTTTCAACTTGAGGGTGGTCGCTAGCCAGGCGGGCATTCGCAAAAAGCCCTTCCACCATGCGGTGAAGCTCAAGCCCGCGGCGGGATTCGAACCATGGACGTGCTGCGTGGCAGTCCATAGCCAATGCCACTGAGCCATCACTACTTCCAACGAATTCTACCTACTTTAGAGCGTAGTAACTCGCACTACAGCTAAGTTCAGACTCTATAACCTGCAACTTTACTCCCCAATCAAACAGTTCCCAAATAAATGCGAATGCATCAGAATCTCGGACAGATCAATACCTGTAAATGGGTCATGTACGAGAACAAGTCTCAACTGTGCTTTGGGCGCCCTACATCAAGACCCTTCACATAATGACCTGGATTACTGCGACCGTCATTAATTGCTCAACTAGCAAGATTAATCATATAATATTATACAGGGTTATTGTAAAAATGCTAACAACCTCTTAGGGTTGACTTCTGCCAGTCATATTTACATCTAGCAAAGTAATAAAATATATAAAATAATACATTACAGGCACAAGAGACTTTTAGCATCAGGTGGTCCTCGTGCTTATTCCATCGAAAACATATAAAAAAAACACAAAAATATTTAAAAAATTAAAACTTTTTTAAACAAAAAAATGTTTGAAAATGTTTATTAGGACTAGCAGAAGTCAACCCTAAGAGGCTATTCGCTTTTTCCAATAACCCTGTATTTAATCGTGTAAATGCATTATGGATATAATAATTGCGTAAACGATATATTATTGTCTAACTTTTCTGTCTATAATGCAATATCTAGTACTATCGGAAAAACTATTATAAGTCGCACCCATATCAACGCATAGTCGCATAATTATTCTTGTCGGTATCAGCGTTTTTTCAGTGGGGTATCAGCATATGCGCTACCAACATCATACGTGCTACCAATTAGGTCGTAACTAAATAGCATATTCGCAGTGGTTCACCCTGGAATACCAATATCAGCTCTTGGAGCGAAGTAAACCTAAACGGCGAGAGCTCGTGAATTTTTACACATAACTTATACTAACCGCTGCTCCCCGGTAATTGTACAAATTCTGTCTCGACTCGACCAACACAGGTTTTCAAAGCGACAAAAGTTATTCCCTCGGCTGACTTCTGGCAAGCGGGCCGTCAGTCGCTTAGAGACGAAGTGTAGGACAGAGTATAACGCAGCAAAAATATACACCTAAGCAACTACATAACACGTGAGCCCACAAGTAAAGCCAAAACGCATCCCGCAGCAGTAAGACGCGGACAAGATAAGGGTCGTTGTACCAACGTATTGGCAACACATAAAAAGATGTTCCTTTTAATGTTAGTGTTGTGCTTGCAGACGACGAATGTTAGCGAAAGTTCAGAGAGAAGTATAAATGTAGCATGCTTGCTAGTGATGAAGTATAAGTTCTTGTAGATGTGTCTATAGTAATACAATTCCACTATCCCTTGACATTAAATATATAAATCAAAAAGTAGAAGAAGTTAGCTGTTACAAATTTTTGTGTATACATTTGGACAAAAATCTTAATTGGAAAGAACATGTTAATGCAGTTTGCGAAAAACTTAGCCGTTACACGTTTGCCTTAAAAAAGCTGAGACAAACAATATCTGTTGAGGCCGCCTTAGCCGCCTACCATGGCTATGTTTCATCGGTTCTTGGTTATGGCCTTACAATCTGGGGAAACTCGGTTGAGTTAGATAAGGCCTTCAAGGTACAGAAGCGGTGTATCCGAGTCATAAATAGGGCTTGGTTTCTTGACAGCTGCAAACCACTACTTAAAAACAATAATATACTTCCCCTACCGTGTATGTATATAAGAGACCTGTTTTTTTTTTTTTTTTTTTTTTTTTTTTTTTGTTTGCTCTGTTTTCTACTTATGATTGCCTCCTGGTAGAAAACAGAGCTCAGAATTTTTAAGTGTAATATTTTTAGGTCATAAGTAGATATAGTTAAATTATTTATTTATTTTTGTATTCACATATTATGTACTGTTCATTTTTTCATTTACTGTATCTTCATATATACAAACATAAACTTCGGCATCTCAAATATAAGACTCTGATTGCTTTAAGTAATAATAAGAGACCTGTGTATCTTTGTAAAGGCAAATCCAACCTATTTTCAAAAAAGAAGTGATATTATTCCGAGACAAAAAAGATCGAAGTATAAAAACTTATTATACCATCCTCTATGCCAAAAAGTTATTTATGAAAAAAATGTTTATAATATGGCTATTACTGTTTTTAACAAATTACCGGACAACTTAAAAACTTTACCGGAAACAGCTTCAAAACTAAACTGCACAATTGGTTATTGGACAATTGTTTTTATAGCATGACAGAATATTTTAATGTATAATAATTTTATGTATTTTATTGTTTAAAAAAAACTATATTTTTAGGAATAAATACTAATATTTGTACACCTACTTGCAGGTTGAATGCATTGCTATATATTTTCCTAACATCTGAAATTGTAATTATTGTGCATTCTGACAAATAAATGATTAATTGATTGATTGATTGGTTGGATGGGTGACCGCTAGTGACATTACTACTGAGCGCTTCCCTGTTTCGGGGGGCACGTTAAGCCGTCGGTCCCAGTTGTTATCTTAGGATGGCAGTCGTTACAGCTTGGTGGGCATTCTGCGAATAGCGCCTGGCTAGCTACCACCCCCAAGTTGAAAATTTGTCGTTAAGCACCTAATGTGTATTCCGGCAGCTGTCCTTTATAGCCAGTAATTCTAGGCTAGCCTGAACAACATCTTCACTTACCATCAGGTGAGATAGTAGTCAAAGGCAATAAAAAAAATATCTTTCCATGTCAAATGTCAGCAAATTATTATTTAAATATTTCATTAAATTGTACAATTTAAGTCATCAGCTTGTCAGTTATGGCAATCGATCTCATCCTGTATAAAGGTTTGTCTAGTTCCGTCACAGAACTTCCGTGTGAACGGTGTAGCATCACTCTAGTTGACCTCGTCGATCCAAGAATATCTTACTTTTGCAGACGTAGACGTTTCTAGGTTTCTAACTAGGTTTTAGGTAGTAAATATTTAAAGAGTTTGGATACACCTTTAAAGAGAAAAAATAAACTTAACTGCGATGACTATTAATTTTCACGGAATTGGTTAACCAAGTGGGAAATGGATTTTTTGAATAAGTAAATGTGCCTTTTAATTTCACTATTAATATCTAATATTCTGAGACGAATCCAATATTATATAATATTTAATATGATAACATAAACGGACACTCGCACTGTACATACATATATTTAGTTTACTATAGTTTGAACCTATATTTTGATATAAAAATATTATGTATAAAAACAACAAATACTAAACATTTTAGAAATGTTGGTAAATACTAGTTTACAATGTAGATTACAGTGTATGTTCTTTCATATGTTGACCAAACTTGCCCTATTTTCTTTGCTTGGAATATTTATATCCTCTTATATTTGAAAGATCATAAATTTTGTTAGTTTCCTTCCAACCAAATTTTATATGCCAGATCAGTCACTCGAGTCTTGACGGCAAACAAACTTACAAAACGCTCTGGCCCTCAATTTTCCAATAGGTACACATCAGTACGATGTATAAAGTATTGTATTTCCCCATAAACCGTACATATACCATAGGCCATACCCATAGTGCCAGGATAGAATAACGACATAGTGATAGATTAACAACATACATACATAACACATTCGCATGGTGGTAAGGCACTTTGCGAATGCCCGCCTGGCTAGCAAACACCCTCAAGTTGAAAATCTGTCGCCAAGCACCTAACGGTGTGTTCCGGCAGCTGTCCTTGAGAGCCAGTAATTCTAGGTTAGCCTGTACAACATCTTCGACCACATCATCACTTACCATCAGGTGAGATAGTGGTCAAAGGCTAACCTATCAGGCATAAAAAAAAAAAAAAAAAATTAACGACATAAAACTAAAAAGCGAAGAATGTCTGAATGTGTGAGGAAACGTGGATAGGTTATGCTCAAAAAAACAAAATAGCAACTGATTGATAGTTCCTATTCACTGATTCTTCGCGATGTTGATATCCAGATTGAATACGAAGTAATAGCAGGTATAGGTAAGTAATTAAAATTATGTTACTATGGTTCAATTAGATTTGCATTCATGTAACGGTCACACGAAAATGTGATAAGGTTGAAATTACCGAACTAAAACAATTTGTTCGGCATGCCAAGAAAAAAATTGTGAATTGTATCATTTGTTAACACTGACGTTTTCTCATTTCACTTCAGTTATTAATTTTGTTCCCCCTAACTTATACCGCCCAACAACTATTCATAGATATACTTATCAACCAATGAGTCAGGGATAAGTTCATTTATGAACTAGAAAGATAACATATCAATAAATACATACTAAAGGTACGTAATACGTAAGGCTCCTGCTAAATTAGAAATATTCTAACGCCTCGAGACGGTGCGTTGCTAAACCGGTCCTCAGCTGATACTACAAAACAATCTCAAGTATCAAGAACGGCCTTCAGATGGTCTTCATATGCGGAAGAATGGTCTTCCTATGCGGATTTTTGAGAGCGTTATTTTAGATACTAGATACTTATGTGTTTATTAATTTAAAGATTGTATTAAGATGCTAACCAGCTCTTAAGGGGGCGATGCAATTAGAAGCTTGTAACAAAATAAAACAATATATTGAAACAAAGTTTAAAAATAATGCACGCTGCGCGTATTGGATTCGATCTTTTGTCCAAAAATCGTCAGTATCGGAAAGCAGGTACATTTCAAATATTTTTTTGCCTCTTTATCAACTTTCAGAGTTATCAAAATCAAGGAATTGCCCTTTATGAGCTTACCGCAGTTGAGATCGGTCTTGGGACCATACCTGGGATTGGTTTAATTGGTTTATTTATATCGACTTGGCTAGGTACATGATTTTTACCTTTGGACAATAAATACCACACCGATTAAAGCTAAGTACTTATATATGATCGATAAATAATCGTTAAACAGTAACATTAACACCAATGTATACGACCTCTGTCTGGCTTTTTTATTTTACTATATCAGTGCCCCCTTAAATCGTGTAAAAGGACCAAAAGTAAGATAAAGCGTCTATTTGGTTGTAAATTTCAGGTTCTATTAACTTGATCGTTGTACCACTTGGATGCGCGTTGTCGGGTGTGGTCACTTCACCGATAGGCCGACGGAGAGCCATGCAAGTAGTGAACCTGCCGTTATTCGTTGCATGGCTAATGTTCCACTTCTCCTCCACGACCAACCATCTGTATGGCGCCCTGTTCTTGACAGGATTAGCTGGAGGATTGCTCGAAGCCCCGGTAAGCTTTAGCTTAGAGTATAACGTGCACCATTGTGGGCATTAGGTCGATTAGGATAATTTGTGTCTTTTATTGGATTGTTACTCTTTTGTGTTTAGGTACTTCATACACACACACACACACAATTTATTAACTCAAAATAAATTGTTAATATGTGTAGTAATAAGTTGATAATGTTCGTGTACCCTTATGGTAAACAAAACAAATTTGTTGCCAAAATGTCGGTACATAGTAAATATTTTTTCTGAATCCAAACGATGACCGTCTGTTAAGGAGTTCACCTTTAAGTGTCCAAAATCAGGAAATAGGCCCCTTAAAAACAGCTGCCGAAACAAAGCGCTATTTTCTAATATTTTCTGTATTTCCACTAACGCATGCTCCGCGGATTACATTACAAAGTTAAAACATCCTGTTATCCCTCACAAGACATTTTTTTTCCTCTCGTTATTTTTTTTATATCTTCATTTACTTAATTCAAGTTTTCTGTCACTTTTAGGTGTTGACTTACGTCGCAGAGATCACACAGCCGCACTTGCGAGGAGCTTTGTCTGCAACCAGCTCCATGGCCATCATCCTGGGGGTGTTCACACAGTTTTTCTTCGGATTGCTCATGTACTGGCGGACGGCTGCGCTTGTAAACATATTGTTTACGGTATGGCCACAGAATTCATTTAGTATCGATACAATGGCTGTCTTAAGCAATACCACGATTAAAATCATTTATTATCAAGCCTTTTATAAGTAATAATTACTTAATTAGTCAATATAATAAAACTGAAATATTTACTAGTGATGGATTATATGTGCTTCACTGTAATTTATTTTTTACGTGTATCTAAGAATGGCAACGTTATACTTAGAACCGAATGAATTTGCTAAAATAAAGGCTGTAATGTTGTATTTAGAGCTAGTTTATGTCTAGTTAGATAAACATTTGGTTGGTTAAGATTTTTAACATATAGTCTTAAAGTTCAAGTTCTATTAATGTAAACAAATAATACCGGTTTTCTAAGCGTGACGTTGAGTGATAGATAAGTACACGAAAATGTAAAAAACAATAAGAGCCCTGATTCCATTCTTCATGCTTAATCCCTATTCTTGGAAGTACAACGAATAAAATTGATTTTATTTTAAAATATACTTACGGCACTTACGGTAGGTCATAGAGAAAAGTAATACACCGGAAACGGTAGGTGTAATTTTTAGCAAGATAGGTAGGTACTAATGCATAGGATAGGTACAAAAACTCTGCCGGTTGTAGAGACAATTTTTGTAGCTTACCAATATGTTTTATGGTAGCCTCTCTGTAACATGGATTTATTAATGTTCGAATGTTGTACTAGAGCCACTTTATGTTTAATTATACGTATTTACTTGGTTGCAGCTATTGGCAGTAATAGCCCTGTGTTTCGTGCCCGAATCCCCACATTGGCTGGTTTCCAGAAAACGACATGACGATGCTAGAAAGGTTAATATATTAAATTAATTAAATGCTTACTTAATATCTATCAAATAAGTGATCGTTTAATTTTTGGTTGTTTTGTTGTAGTGGGATACTCATAGGTATGAAGGAAAATTAGCAGCCTCACTAACATGCCGCTAACAAAATAAATACAGTTATTATGAACCCTCTGAGTGTAGCTCTCTTTTGGCAAACTTCAATGCCAGTAAGTTTTTTTTTTATGCCTTATAGGTTAGCCTTTGACCACTATCTCACCTGATGGTAAGTGATGAAATGTGGTCGAAGATGTTGTTCAGGCTAACCTAGACTTATAAGCTCTCAAGGACAAGCTGCCGGAACACACTATTAGGTGTTTGGCGACAGGTTTTCTATACTTGAGGGTAGCTTGGTAGCTAGCCAGGCGGGCATTCGCAAAATGCCATAACGACTGCCATCCTAAGACAACAACCGGGACCGACGGCTTAACGTGCCCACCGAAGCACGGAAGCGCCAGCGGTCACCCATCCAACACATGACCGAGGCGGACGTTGCTTAGCTTTGCTGATCGGTTCAGAATGGCCAAGTAAACATCGCTACGGGCGCTTCAAAAAAATTTTGATTGTTAGTCTTCCATGTCGGTACCATAAGAACATAATAAATACCTATACATAGCTTTACTAACCTAATTTTAGATTCTTAGTATTTAAAATAATCCTCTTGAAGGAAGCGTTCTAAAATTTTATATGTTAAACTACTTAATATTATTAATATTTATGGATAATATAGAATATAAATACAGTAAGAGTGTGATCTAAACTCACATGCTAGAAAACAAATAGAATTCAGTTACCTTCCCATGTATATTGGAACTCCACTGTAAACTTATTTCATTGAATTTCTTATCCAATATTTTTGTGAATCATTCAGTTTACGATCGAACATGGAGCCTTATCCGTTTTCAACTTTGGATACGAACTAAACCGTAAATAAATCTAATCGGATTATTACGAAATTTAAGACTGAGTAGCACCGCATTTGACTGTTGAGTATTGAGTACTGCTCTCACCTCTGGGACAGCTCTGCCAAATACCAACTTGAGGCACTTGAGTCGATTGAGAGACGCGCCAAGAGGTTAACCTCTTGGCGCGTCTCTCAATCGACAGGCAGTGACTTTCTTTGGGAGTCTCGGCTGCAAAGCCTCGAGCACCGCCGTAAAGTCGCTTGTCTATCGGTCTTTTACCGGATACATTTCGGTGAATGTGCACATGAACGGCACAACTAAGTTCAGCCATCCCCTTCTTCCATCGGTCGTCCAGACAGACGGAGAGGCGCTACCCGTACATGGTTGATATTCCCAGTACTCGTACGAAGCGCTTTGCTTCCACTTTTCTCGTGCGTACCTACTGCGAAAGAGTGGAACTATAAACTTACCATGGTCTGTTTTTCCCAACGAATACAACATGGGTGTCTTCAAATCGAGAGTAAATAGTTTTCTTCTAGGTAATGGTGCTCCATCTTAGACCACTACTAGAATAGACCACTACTAGCATAATAAATCAATGCTTAACATCAGGCAAGGTATGGTCAAATGCGAATCTATTATGAATAAAGAAAGTACTTAAAAAAACTTCGAAATATGTATATTTAATAATCAACCATATTAAAACGGATATTTGACGTTCAAACTACTGATGATTGAACTTTTCTCGATCTGAACAACCCTATAGTTTAGTTGAAGTGTTCGTCGCACTGCCTATATGACAGTTAAAAAATAAAGCAAAGCACAAAATTAGCATATCTTCCATAGAGTCGATACTCGAAAGTTTAACCTGGGGATGCCAATTGAACCCCAGTTGAGAAGAGAACGCTGATAACAAAACATTTGTAGATAGGTTCAGGCCAAGACACCGCACAATATTTATGGTTATCCATATTAAATTGAGGAGCAACATTGTCTAACTAAAATGGTAATAGAGAGAAATCCACTTCATTTTGACATCAGAACTTTATGATTGCCATGTAAACCAAGTGTAAAGAAGGTACCTATATACATTTGCTTTCTTTAGTTGGATCCCAAACTCATTACCAAAACAATTGCTCACTCCGAAAAATAATATCTCCAAAAATTATTTTTAAACATATATTGGATGGAACTGACATCAACACTCAAAAATGTGAAATAACTTGTCGATGTCCGTACCATGCGCACAATATTGAGATAAGAGGTACTTTTGAACTATCATAGTAACATTTATTTTTTCACTCTTTTTAGTGACTCCAGGAAAATATTTTTCAGTTATTGGAGTGTAACTCAAAAAGGGCTTGACTGATTTTGATGAAATCCGTTCTGTTCAAATGTCATATTGTAGTAAAATATCTTTGGCTTTATTAACAATACATAACAAACTAAATACAACACTACAGCAACTACAAAGAAAGCATTTAGGGGTTAAAAACATTGCAGGTCCACAAGCTTAAATACACTCGAGAGCAATGAATCCGGGTCACTTAAAGAATCCTAAAAATCTCGGAAACTAAAAATGCTAGGTTAATGCAATAAATTGTATTTAATAGACAATGTAATACTCCTTAAATGAAGGTATTAAAACTTCTTAGTTATTGTAAAGTTATATCATAAAAAAATCAAATTTGAAAAAGGGCCACTTTCGAAGATGGAACTACGAAATAACAGCATTTGGTTTTGCTTTTGTTTGTAATCTGTCATTTATGTGGGTACATAAACCATGTTGATAGTGCTCTATATTCATTATTCAAGCTGAAATTATGTCGCTTACGCCTGAAGAATGCACCAGAATACTTACAATGCTGGAAACCGGCCGGAGTCAGCGCGATACAGCCAGGACTGTCGGTGTGTCGCTGTCAACAGTACAAAGAGTTCTCCGACGTTACGAAGAAACTGGTTCTAACCTACGCAGACCAGGAACGGGCAGAACCAGGTGTACCACAGCACGAGAAGACCGATACTTGGTGAACACCATGCTTCGAAATCGCTTTCTCACAGGAACTGAACTCACCAATCAGTTTCGACGCCTCGGAGGAAGTAACCCAAGTGCATGGACAGTAAGACGTCGGCTTGCTGAATCTAACTTAAAACCCCTTAGACCTGCAAACGGCCCTAAGCTGGAGCGTGGGCATCGTATTTCGAGACTAAGATATGCCCAGAGCCACGTAAATTGGAGTATTGAAGATTGGTCAAAAGTTATGTTCTCCGACGAATCAAAATTTATGCTCTACAAGCACGATGAAAGACACAGAGTGTATCGAAGACCAGGGGAAAGATTCAAGCAAGCATGCATCGAAGAAAAAGTAGCCTACGGTGGTGGGTCTGTACTTATGTGGGCCGGAATTTCTTCTGAAAGTCGCACAGAGCTGGTGATCATAGAAAACGGCTCTTTAACTAGCGTAAGATATGTGGAAGAAATCCTCAATGATCACGTTGGTCCATTTATGGTCAATTTAGGTGAGGATGCTATATTTATGCATGACAATGCCCGACCTCATACAGGTAGGATTGTGAATGACTACCTTCAAGAGATGAACATTACTCGTATGGAGTGGCCAGCGCGCAGCCCGGATATCAACCCGATCGAGCATGCTTGGGACGAGCTAGGCAGATGCGTAAAACAACGAAACCCTCCCCCAATCACGCTTCGTGAGCTCAAAATTGCTCTCACAGAGGAATGGGAGAATATTCCCCAAAATCGTATAAGGAACTTGGTGTACAGAATGCCAAACCGCGTAAACGCAGTAATGGAAGCACGAGGAGGCAATACGAAGTATTAAAATTCAAGAAAATCGTAATAAAGTTCAAAAATTTCATGTTTCCTATTTTTGTTTTAAGGAGAGATCAGCAGTTTTTTTCTTTATGTAATTTTGTGTTAATAAAATGTATGGTGACTCATATTTTTTTACTTTCATTTAAGGAGTATTACATTGTCTATTAAATACAATTTATTGCATTAACCTATCATTTTTAGTTTCCGAGATTTTTAACATTCTTTAAGTGACCCGGATTCATTGCTCTCGAGTGTATATACTTATGTATTTAAATCATTATTAATACTTACTGTACTTACCTGCCCACAATTATAGGACCTTATTGTGTTATTCGTTTAACAATGAAAATGATCTTTAAATTCTAACTTCAAATTGGGCATCACTATCCAAGAAAAATGACAATGTTATGTCAAAATGAAGTTTATCTCCATTATCATTTATAATGCTATATACTCCATAATGACCCCTAGTTAGACAATATTAAGATACGTTTGAAATGTATTTTGTAATTATGATTTGTATTTGTTACTTCCAGAGTTTGCAGTGGCTCCGTGGCTGGACTACTCCAACCGCAGTAGAACGGGAGTTAAAAGATATTCAAGCATTGTACATAAGAGAAAAAGGTATCGTTACGTAATACACTACTTGTTCAATGGAATATAGGCACGATCATTATCATCAATGCCATAGGTCATCTTTCAGAATAAAAATGCACGCCCTTCCTCGAAGCTCGGACACGTTCACGCAGATCGCGCACACTCGATGACTGACTAACCAATAATACTGGTGAAGTTGCGTGTATAGCGTATAAAAAGTATGGCATGGTAAATACGAGTACACTCGAGGAGCGTGCATTTTTAGACTGAAAGATCTCCACCAACTATTTTAGTACACGGTTATATCCGTATAAACATATATATATGTTATACGTTATTCGTAGATTCAGACGTCAAATCTGTGCTGGAAATCTTGAAAGTCTCTCCTGCATTCGGCGTTCGAGTACGAGTCGGCATTCGATTGTTTAGCTTCCTCATCGCGATAACTCTTAATTGATAATTACATGAAATAGATCGCAGCTTAAAAATAAGAGTGAGAAACAGCGTGGTAAGAAAGCAGTGTGGTGTGAATGAAAATATGGAGACGTTTCTAGTTGAGGTTTCTGAGACGGTTTGGACATAATATAAAGATAATGGATGGAAGGACAAAGCAAATACCTATGTCCACCGAGTGTGAATACAACAGCAGAAAGGGGAAGGGCGAAGGCCTTGGAGAACGTATTCTGACCAGAAGGAGTAAGTACCCTAGACGGACATGTATAGAGACTGTATTGAAGGGGAAGGAAGGAAGATCTGAATGAAGATAGAAGGTGAAGAAGCCTCTCCTGGAAACAAGGTCGTCGTTATGTACTACTACGTATATTAGACTTAAATTATTAAAAAAATCAATTGTGTATATTAGTAGTAGTTGGATATATAATATTTAATGGGCATAAACTGTAATACAATTTATGCTATTTGAAAGCGTCGACTAAGGGGCGCTAAATACTTCCAATACATACAATGGCTTTTTAATCCTTCAAGACAAAATATACGTAGGTATAGGGTATATAACGACAGGAAAATAAAATAATTTGATTCTGGGTTAGATCCTTGGACTAGACAAATACACGGACGCAAAATTTTAATGATATTAAAATGAAATAGAAATTATTTAAGATATATAAAATATCTTTACTATCATATTTTTTACAAAAATACCTTTAAAATAAAAAAGGATGTACAGTCTTTGAAAAAAAATATACCGAAAGTTGATTCTAAAAATATAGGTAATATTATGTTTATTAAACCACAAGACTTAGGCCCCTTTTCAGATGTCTTAAAAAAGTTTCGGGTTGCTATGCAACACATAAAATAAAATAACTAAATGATAAAAATGACAGTTACCATACAGCGCGTTATGGATATGCTAAATCGATGACTGTGAAACGCAAAGATAGTGTTTTATTTATTAAATATGTTCTGGGTAGTAAAACCGGAACTTACTCGAACATTCTGATACAGGCCCCCTAATCTCTCCCCTGTCTATATTGTATCCTATCCTGTCCTTGTCTTCTTTTCCCAGTTTGAAGTAACTTTCCTGGAACTTTCTAAAACATAAAAAAAAAATTTGCGCTAAAAATAACTAAGTAATTAAGTTTTAAAATAAACGACTGTAAGAGTAGGCACTGATTAGGTTTAATTAATAATTATTTTATATCATGCCACATATTCTAAAACAGTTAGTTCAGGGAAAGATCGGTACGGTCCAATTTGGCCGGATTTCAACTTCTGAATATTCTAAAAATATTGTTAGTACAGAAACCCTTCTATACTATCCATTTTATATATAAATACAATATTTTTATAAAATTGACGATTACATACCCATGTATCTTGGTTATATATTTACTTGAAGAAAGAATTGAACTTGATCTCTCTTCCTTTCAGAATATGTACATATTATATGTATTAGTATTGTGCCATATATCAATAGGGCACAACACAAATATCAAAGAGAACTTACCGTTGGAAAACATTTCGTAGTTATGATTTTAGTTTTCTTTCGATAGATTCTACTGGAGACTCGCAGGAGACTTTAGCTGAGAAAACATCACATTACTTGAAAAGAAGTTTCCTGTTACCATTCTTCCTGATATGCCTGAGTTTCTTCGTCGGTCATTTCAGTGGAATGACCACATTGCAGGTTCGTACAATCACTTTTCTATATATGACTATAGGGTAGCCCTTTTCAAACTTGTATAATTAATCGTTTAGTGGTCAAAGCCTTAAAAATACCTTTAAAATAAAAAAAAATAGTAGTGGTTCTTAAATATTTGGGTTCAAACCGAAGCCCGATAAATTTCTAGCTACGTGTTCCTTTTCAAACCAGCTTGATTATAGGTATTGAAAATAGACATATTTCATGACCTCATTACCTCGTTATATTTTATTCCACATTAGCTTCGAACATATATTTTTAAAGGCATGTAAGTGCTTTTCAATTTAGATACAAGATTATTACTAGGTGCTAGAATATCTCCGGAGAATATGGCAGGTGTCTCATTTCGGATGGCAGCACCTGCAACGACTGATCGATGCCCAGGTCCATCGTCGTAATAGAAAAGCACTCCAGTAGGCAAATTTTCCACATCTTTCAGTTTATCGTCGTCGTGTAGATTTTTTTATCAATGTTTAATATTACAGCACAGCCCAAATATATGTACAGTCGTTAAATTAATGCGTCTAGAAAAATACTAAAATTGTGCAAGGTAACAACAAAGGAATGTGACGCGGAGCGCCGCGCGCCGTCCCATACTTCATAGTTTTCATACACCACGATCGCCTGGACACACTGGTCGTACTTAGTTTATGGTCGGCGACCTCCTTGTGAGCAGTAGTATTCTGTTCTTTGTGTGTGGTTTAGGTCCAACGCGTACTTTTTTCATTAAAAAGTAAAGGTAGGTAGTGTAGACCTAGGAGAGTTGAAACAATTTTTACATTGCAACCCACATCTTGCAATCCCAGAGCAAGGCAGATTAGCTTGAAATTCATGTCACATTGAAGCATTTTTGACGAACTTAAGTTTTTGTAACAAAAGTTACTTCAAGCATTATGCATCTATGAAAAATGTATCCAAGCGCGACAAGTCCTTGTATCGAGGTGAGTTGAAACAGCAACGTAGGTGAGTTAAATGTATCGTAATTATTTTAGATGACAATAAGGCACAAAGCTTATGTACATAATTTTCGATTAATCAATCGTCGTTCAAATAGCGCATTGTCTGTAACATCGCTTTGCACTCAAGAGGCTCGTGGATCGAATCTAGCGTAAAGAGATTCTTTTTGGTCAAATTTTAATTTTACAAAGATAAGTAGCAGATAAAATTTAAGAAACGAAACTACAAAAAACCGACAAGTAATTATAGTAAAAATAAAGTTCTCCACTAATACATGCTTCGTAGGCCCATGCCTTCTCCAGGGTTTGGGCCCAGTTTTCGTTTGACCAGCTGTTGGAATACGGTTCCATACAACATACGCAAGAGCACTCTTCTTCGAAGGGTGGTTCGTCTGAGCTTTTCGCCTTCGAAGAAATTCAAATTCAAAATCATTTATTCAATTTAGGCGTCTACGACGCTCTTATCAAATTTTAATATTGAAATATACTACATTGTACTGCCACGTTCAGCAAAAAAAAATTATAGAGCCACTGCGAGAAGAACGGGCAAGAAACTCGGAGCCTTTCTTTTAAACATCTTTTAACAATGTGTTATATACAATATAATACGATTATTACAATATTTGTTTAAATTATGTAGGTGACAGGTGATAGCTTGGCAGAGGCGGAACTTTCCAAGCATCTTTGTCGTTTAAGTAATCACAAACTTTGTAGTTTTCTTAATCAAAATATTTTTCACATGCAACTTGAATTTCCCTTCTGTGAGCGTTGTAATATGTTTTGGGAATTCGATTATAAAACCGCACACAATTACCCAAAAAGGACCTTTTATTTGTCTTTGGTAGTCTAAAACCTGGTACTGCTATTTTATATTTATTCCTAGTGTTGTAATCGTAGTTGTCACTATTTAATTTAAATTTACTCAAATTTATCCGAACATAAGTACATAATATTTTCAAATATACACAAGAGCGTTGCTCTCCCTTACAGGTGGTACATAATGTGGTGCATACACTCGTGTCATCTGTCTAGGTCACTTAACGTCACTCTACTCTCGCAACATGCGTATCATTCATTTTTTCACCTTCTGCACTTTTCTTCATCTCTCTTACTACTCTCACTTACTCGATACTTTACTGTTTTGATCGTTTTGTTGTTGGGCTTTTATTGTAGACTACTAGTATTTTTATAGAATTTTGAATAAAAGGACGCCATCTTTTGCGGAGTACGATGTGTATGTACCTACATCTCTGTGCTGTATATAAAAAGGCGAAAACATTCCACTGTGTAGTGGAATGTTGGAAGAGGATGAAACAAGAGCAATGCAATACATGGGTCTGTGTTATAGTCTCAATCAAGAACGGTGTGTTTTTGATCCCTTGACCCTTGACCGTTGAGGCTCTTGATCATGCACAGCACACAACAAGCACAGAACCATGTATCTCACTGCTCTAGCTTCTATCGAGTTAAGAACGTGGAACGTATTCTAGGCTAGTCTGAACAACATCTTCGACCACATCATCATTTACTATCAGGTGAGAGTTGAGACAGTGGTCAAAGGCTAGCAATAAAAAAAAAGTTATTTTGTCAATATATATCTTCTTCTTAATTTACTATATACGGTTTGCACTTACGGTTATTATTATAGTCGAGAACGCGACGACGCCCGACTAGTTTCGTGGGATTCGGACCCACTTCATCAAGAAGCGACACAGGCGGGTTCGACAACGTCCACTCGAGCACTGCTGGCGGCGGCCGCGGCATCGGCGCGCCTGGCGCGGGCGGCGGCCCGCTCAGCCCTGCTAGACAATGTCGGAACCGGTTGCACCTCGCTGCTATGGTCACTATCGGGCGTCGTCGCGTTCTCGACTATAATAATAACCGTAAGTGCAAACCGTATATACTTAGTAAATTAATATGTCGAATACTTACGTAAGTTTTAATAATTATATCTTCTTCTGTTGCATACTTTGTGTCAGACATCAAATAACAAAGATTCCTGGACGCTGCAGACGTACGCAGTGTCCATATTCCAGAAGTTAAAAGCGCCCCTAGACAAATACTACGCTACGCTGGTAATGGGCATCATTCAGATTGTGGGCACAGGGCTTTGCGTGATTTTGGTGCACTTCGCAGGGAAGCGCCCGCTTACCCTCTTCTCTACGGGAGCGGCTGCCGTGTGCTGCATCCTCGTCGCTACTTATGATTATTACATACAGACAGTAAGTTTAAGATATTAAGTATATTGTTACCATAAGCAAAAGGTTCAATATTAAAAGAACTTATCTTAGTAAATATGCATGTAAATGTAACTCAATGGGCTGTGGACAATGAATTCAATAATAAAACTATAAATTTGGAAGTTTGTGTTTGAACCTATCAATATATTGGTTAGGTACCGCATTGCCCCGTCATTTGGATGAATTGTTTTTTCTTATTAGATTGAGACGGAACAAGTATACGAGGCACACCTGAGTTAAGCGGTAACCTCTGCCTATAATAGATGTATTCCGTCACTTGTAAAGAACTGCGCCCGTCACCCTGAGACTTACAAAAGTTGAGTCCCAAGTGTCTGTAATTTTACTGGTTCTCAAGGGCTGCTGCCGGAACACACTACTTACACAACATAGAACACAGAGCCGATATCTAACAAATGATTAAACAAAGTGGAACACACTTGAAACACAAAGATACATAAGTACATGAAATCACGCCTGAACCCTGGAGGGGAAGGCAGACATAGACTTCGGATTTAGGTTACTACACTTCCGCTCGACTTCCTACTAAACTTTTGAACGCAAGTACCACTGTCAGGTACTTGACGACAGATTTTATACTTGAGGGTGTTAGCTAGCTAGCTAGCTAGGTGATCATTCGCAAAATGCCTTCCCACCATGCGGGGAAGCTCAAGCAATCGTGATCGTGGCGATCGAACCATTAACCTGTGGCACCGCCGATGAGTCGACGGCCACTTGGAAATCCAAGATATGCTTTCTTGACATTGTGATCCTCCCCCATTCTCTGTACGTGGCCTACCCAGCGGGGCCTTTGGGCTTTGGTTTCAGTATCCCAAATTTTGCACAGTAGTTCGTGCAGCCTGGACTGTATCTATATCCTCTTCTATATTCCCATAAATATCAGCTTCAATATTGTCTAAACCAGCCTTATTGTACTCGTTATTATCATAAAGAGTAAAGTTTTGGTTAACCTCATATTTCAACTTTAAATAAATCGTAGGTTCGTTTTGTGCTATTTTTTTTAGCTGCATAATCCGTATGAAGAATACCTATATGTATTTGGTTTGACCTTTCGTTAACTTTATATTAAAGGTTTTTAATACCAGCTGGTTCTTTAATGAACCTATAATAAAAAGTGGAAAATTCTGCTTCATGAAGTTGTTAGTTTATATTTCAGGATGAAGACATTCTGCCGTCCAGTACACCATTGAATGTTACATCTGACATTAGTGAAGAAGTAGAAACTCTGGAAAACTATATGGTAAATAGTTTATAGATCGCATGTATATTTTTTTAATTTATCAAACCGAGCATTCCGGGTCACGTTGTTTGTCCGCGATGGACTCCTAAACTATTGAACGAATTTTAAATTTGATTTGCACACCGTGTGCAATTTAATGCTTCTCATCCATCTAACATATCAATTTATAGTTTTAATTGCCCATGCAAAGCCAGGGCGGGCCGCTAGTATATATATATAACTACCCAGAGTGGCAATTATGGAAATCCTCCCTTGAGGCTGGCTGTGTTCAGCAGTTGACAATCCGGCTTATACAATAACATTAATTTCTAGGCAATGGGGACAGTATTGGATATATACTATATCTGATATTGTCCCCATTACCTATACTAATAAGTGTTGTTTGCCTTTTTATATTCCCCATGGGTTAAGAAGAAGTACCTATATAATTACCAGTCACTTTTTTAGTTCGGCCCATTAGGTAACTAAAATGTTTCCAAACGAGAAAAACCGTCACCCAGCTTGTAATCAGTATTGCATAAGGTAATTATTTCCCTTTTTGTAATATTATATGGGTTGACCGAACCTATTGCCATCTTCCCGGGGCAGTGATTCCACCAGATACTATATGCTACAGAAAATGATTTGGTCTGAAAATCTAACTAGAAATGAATAGAGTCTACTGAGTCCTGGACATATGAACTTCATGATTCCATGCGATGCTGTGCTGTATGCTAGTTATTCACCAATAAGTCTACCAATTTCTTAACAACGGTTCAGTTGATTTCATGTTCACCCGAAGGCACGGCCCACCAAAGGAAGTTATTCACTTTGTACATGAGCGCTCAAGATATTTGCCTCTAGTTTATTATCAGTACTAATATTATAAATGCGAAAGTATTAACTATGTCTGTCTGTCTGTTACGTTTTCACGCCAAAACTACTGCACCGATTTAAATGAAATTTGGTATGGAAATAGTTTGAGAAACGCGAAAAAACAGGATAGGTTTTATCCAACTGCGCAAAAAGAGGTTAATGTTTTTGCGCAATAACCGACATAGGCGGAGGCGGGCGGAGCCGCGCCCGGAAAGCTAGTGAATATTATTATCATGACATGGTTGTCTTCAATAATCAAGTGTAGCGTTACGAATGAGCCATATAAAGTATAATTTAGTAGTGATTTATTTAAGCTAAATATTAATTTTCAATTCTGATTTGTTACATTTCTCTTAACCTACTTGTATGATTAATATTAAAGACAGTAAAAATGTTGTCAGTGAAGGGAATCTCTTGGCTGATTATGAAATTAAAATATTTATGATCACATTTGAGGTTCATTTAAAGAAATTAGTTACCTGACTTGATAGATACCATTTACAAAAAAAAATCTTAAAATGGCCACAACTTTCACAGTTGCTATTCAGAGAGATGCGAGTTGCGACTACTCTCAAAATATATCGAGGGGTGCGCCTTTGTGTGTGTAAGGTCCGTACCTAGTTACTATGCAAATGTGAAAAATTTGTGACTTTTTTCTAATTTTAGGATCCATTGAAAACGGTTGTGTGAATTCTTTATTTGTTTTTTTTTATGATTATGTAGGTCACCCACTCCTGGATTCCGACGACTCTGCTCATGCTGTTGGCGCTGGTCACGCACATTGGGATACGAATGTTACCATGGATACTGATAGGAGAGGTAGTTACATAACAATTTAGTTTCGTACTCAGTTTGTAGCTCAGTGGCTGATTGAATGACGGGCGTATTGCTCTAAAAATTTTTGCTTTTTTAACAACAAGTTTTGCTGGTAACAACCATTTTGCGATTTGTTTTGCGATTCCCTACATACTAATGCTAGCATAATATATATTATAATATTTTATATGAGTAGGTATCATCATAATGGTGACAGGTAACTGACTAAAAACAATATCTTTAAAACTACCTTGACCTATGACATTCATTTCTATACACACACTTCAGCGCTTTGATGTAAGTAAGTACCTATAGTCGATTTGGCATCGATGTAGAGACTGCAGTACGGCCCAGGTTTCGATTTAATCGAAAGGTTTTTACATAGTCCACGAACCACGGATTTACTCCCTTCCTAAATCCGTGCCACAAACGCTAAACATAAAGGCCGATTATACTCCTAAGTCTTCTGTATATAATCTAGCGGAGCATTTGGATGTGGTCTATGGTGCTATAGCCTTTTTGGAACCTGGCTTGTTCGGGAGACAGTAAGTTATCAAACCTAGGAGCAAGACGATTCGTAATTACTACCGAGAACTGCTTATAAACATGACAGAAGTGAAATGAGCCTGTAACAAGGTACGATATAAAAGTACGTAGCTAATGTTTCTATTCTTTTATCTCATCTTATCTGTTAAGTGACACGATGTAATAGGAAAAAATCCACCAATAGAACCGCTTCATTTGCCTGGCCTCACAAAGTGATCATATTGCTTAAATTTTCCTTACTTATCTCTCTCGCATATATCTAGTCGATATGCAAGCCCTATGTAGTAGGAAACACTGACTACGCAATGTATTCCACTCTTTAGCAGAATTGGACAAGTTCACTCGCTCTGTCCTCTTTATGCCACCGTATTTATTCGAACTTTACTGAGGTACTTTATAGAGGTAACTTAGAGTGAAAGTAGAAGTCGTAGATGTAGAGATCGATGTTAAGGTCGAGGTTGAGGTAATGTTAGTTGAAATATTATAGAAAATGAGTAGATATTAAGCAAACTAAGAGTAGTTCATCAATTTTATCAAAAGAGTAATATTATACCGGCGATTTCTGAATTGTTTTTGTCGGTTCTTTATACTTATACTGCAACTTATCACATACTTAATCGAATTTGTCCTAATTGTATACCTACTTCCAGGTTCTAAGTGCAAAGACTCGTTCTGGAGGCGCTGGTATTGCCAGTGCAGTTGGCTATATATTCGGATTTCTGACCAACAAGATGTATATAAGCATGGTTGACCAACTTGCTATATGGGGCACATATGGATTGTACGGCGTCATATGGTAATTTCTTTTAAATCTATATTTCTGAATATAAGTAGGTACGTCTGTAAGTCGTTGCCGATATTATAAGCTAGTTTAGGGTATTCTTACGAGAAAATGGGACCTTATTATTACAGTAGAAACTATGTCATATGCATTGGCTATCTTTCCGTACGTCTATCTTACCTTTGAAAGGCTGTCTGTATTATTGAGTTGTTCAAAGGCAGCCTCTTGAAATGTTACCCAGAGTATTGCATATAAAGGCATATTGCGTAGTAAATAATGAAAATAACTACTGGGTAAAATCGCTCCACGCACACATATTTAAATAATCTCTTCGAGTGGAGGTGCGTTCGTTCTTGCACTGAAAGATCTCTACTAGAAAGACAACAAGTAAAAGGAAACTAGCAGTACTCTTCAGTGGGACTGAGAACACCAAAGGTACCTAATACAAAGGTTACATAAGGTGGTGTTCAGTACCTACATACTTCAAAGTAATACCAGAAATAAATATAATAATGTTCAAGTGCGAGTCGGCCCTCGTTCTTTTTAGGTCTAAACTGCATTGGAACAGCCAAAAAAATGGTGTGTTGGTTTTGATTACAACTTGAAAGTTACATTATAAATTACGTAATATAAAGAAAATTTAGATTCCTGACTTGTTTAGTTTCTGAGATAGACTGCCGTAGATAGCAAAAATGTTTTAAAAAATTAAAATAGACAACTTAATGCTCCGCAAACAGTGAGCAGCAGCACCTTCTGAATAACTACCATCATACACTGCGATCCCCTAAAATCTTACAAGCTATTTTGGAGACAAGCGCAAACACCCTTTAATGGGGACTTTGTTTCACTAATAAAGTATAATTGACACGAGATTATGGGAATTATCTATTTAGGAATACAGACTTAAGTTCCATTTGCCCCGATTTCATGAGCCCGGTGGTATAGACATCATGAGACTGGACAGTACTTAGCTAACATCGCAGCGGTGATATTCTACAGAAACTTACTTATTATACCTACTGACATGGCGTTGCGTAATATTTGAAAGGTCTAAATAGCGCTTACTTCAATCAAAAGGTCATATTTTCAATATGTAAGCCTACCTACTATATGTTTATGTATTTTTTATTTTTAATTGATTTCAAACCAATCTATAGGTAACGTGATTTCAAACAAATGTGTTTAGTCATTACTTGAGCAAGTATGACGACGTCTCCGAATTTCATACAAAGCTCTAGTGTAGTGGCCCCCAAATCGCCTTCGTCGGAATTCTTATATTTTGTTACATTATTCAGTTTTAGTCCTCTTCCGTCTCTATCTCAACCAACGTTTCGTTTCCTTAATGTTACTCACTCATGTTCTTCACGTTTTTCAAGAGATCTTATAAAGTGCCTGAACGCAAAACGAAATTTTATGACCGATCATTTACCTCCAAAGCTGTTCGTCTTTGGAAGTCCTTGCCTCATGCAATTAAAAGTTCACTATAAATGTTTTCAAAAGTCTTGTGGAAGGTTATTATAATTCTCTACAATTGTATACATTACTGTTAGTTATTAATTGGTACTAAGTTTTTCATATATTGCATGTTAACTTTAGTAGAGCCCGTCCGGGGAAGAGGGAACTGCTACCATACCTATTTGACACATGAGACTTAACGAGTTTATGTCTTAGAACGATGGGCGCAGTGCAGTTCGCCATTTCTGACAAAGTGCATCGTGATGCAGATACTATAGCTATGTAATGTCCACTGACCATGAAAGAGTTTCGCTACCTTAGACTCAACCGACCTCCGCATATTAATATGATCTTGTTTCTGGTCATCAAATATACTTATATGCAAGGAGATATACTCTGCCATTTACCCTTAAATAGCCCAATGACAGTATGACCACTAAACGCAAATAAAAAAGACTTATATTGCTGAATAATATCTAAAATGTTTCTAAATATGATTACAAGCACTATCGCGTGCTAAGCGAAAATAATATTTTACAAATTTTTGGTCTTGACTATGACGGTTAAAGTAATACAATTGGAGATCGAAATTTCGGCTAGAAATAGCGCACCCAGGTGGCCGAGTGGTTTAGGCATCCGGCGTGAAATCGGAGGATGCGGGTTCGGTTTCCGCCGCCGCATAATATTTCGTGCTTCAATAATTTGTAAAATAATATTAAAATGGTTTCGAAAACTTGATTCCGCACTGATGTGCTGACTAAAACAAAAATCGTGTCGTATTCACAATAACTAAACAATGTAAGTACAGTTATTATTTACAGTCCTCCACATATCTGTTTGTTTAATTTTGTTTCAGTATCATCGGCTGCTTTACATTTTATTTCATCTTGCCTGAAACTGAGGGAAAGAGCTTGAATGAAATTGAGAATCACTTCGCTGGCGTCAGGAGGATGACAAATAATGTATATCGATCAAAGGTAAATTATCCTGTTACATAGTACCACCACCCGTGACTTAATACTTATTTATTTATTATTACAATATGTACATACATAATAAAACGAGTACATACTGTTAGGGTGTAGCAAATACATAATATTAAGGCTATACAATAATAATTGTTAATCTATAGGTATTACAGTAATTTGATTTGTTTATAACACATTTCTTAATTATGTCAATAGAGTAAATCAAATAGGCCAAGAATAATTTTCGTATATATTTTAGCTACATATATAGTCAATGTATTATGATTAACATTATCGTGGTGAGCTAGATCAGGATCGGGAGTTCGTTACGTTTTTATCTTCGATATATTCATTGATAGTGTAATAACATTTTTTTACTAATAAATCCTTTAGTTTTATCCTAAATTTATTGTCATTTGTTTCGTTTCTTATATCTAAAGGTAATTTATTGAATATTTTTATTATTATAGTATACTGTGGCCCTTTTTTAACTAAGTAGTTCTAATTTTGGTTCTGGTGCTAGGAGTTGATATTGATGCCGAGGGTTTGGGTTGAATGTTCTGATGTTTTCTTACGAATTTTGACGCTTCCATGATATAAATACCTACTCGGAAGTGTTAGTATTTTGTGTTTGATGAAGTGAGGTTTACAACTATCTCGTTGGTGAATATTCGCAATTATCCGTAGACACTTTTTTTGTAGAATATATAGGTCCTGGGCATCAGTGGCATTACCCCACACCACTATACCGTATGTAAGCCAGGCACATGCGTAAGCATAGTAGGCAGTAATTGCTGTTTTAAAATTTGTGTTAGCTTCTCTAAATTCATAGTGCATAGATAAATTATGACAATTTCGTTTTGATTTTCTCGATGTGACTTTTCCAATTTAGGTGCGAGTCAATGTTTACACCTAACAGATTAAAATTTGTTACTTCTGCGGTATTGAGCGTTTTGGATAGATTTGTGACATTCAGAGAGGTTTTTTGATATGGGTGAAATTGTATTAGCTTACTCTGGTAGTTATACGGTCAACATACTAATTTATGTACTAACATAAGTAAATTTTGGATACGATAGAAGTTTATCAGAAGTATATTTTAAATGAAAGCCAGTAAATTTTCTTTCATAACATACCAACAAAGTGATCAACTGAAACTGTTAGGAGTAGAAAATATTTTTGGCCGGGTTTAGTGATCAATTACTACACTGTGAGACACCAGATGATACCTACGCAATGAGATTTTATCTTTCTATCGGGTTTTATTCAATGAAATATGAAAATTAATATGCTACTTTAGGAACAAAATAACAATTTGCTTGAATTGTATATAATTATATAATAACCAATTGACACGGAGTTTTTAGTCGCCATATCTCAGTAGTCAGGCGTGCACCGCGCTTACGCGGTAGAATCGTATCAACTTTTTGTAATCTTTTTTATATACGGTGAATGAAAAAAGGGCAGCGAAGATTAGAAAATCTGGATCACTACTACAACAAACAAGTGGACCTCGAACAAGACTTATGGTATCAAATGAAAACAGAGCTTGTCCCGCTTCTGTGGCGGAGCATTCACTACGGTCAGTAACAAAACACGCTGCATCTCTGAGCCTCTCACTGGCCACCCCATATATCAGAGAAATAGAGATTTTCTGTCAGCCCGAGCTTGTTTACATAAAAGTCGCGTCTCTCCCACCCATTTCACTCCCAAATCTATAAAAACCATAATTATGCCACACACACCGAGATTTCCGCTGCAAACTAATACACTAACTAATCGTACACATGCAAAATTGGATTGCGCTTCAGCCTGTAGCTACGTTCACTAGTTACACGCAGATACAGCTTTTAAACCTCTGATCCATTGCGTCATCGGAAGAACTGATCCATTTATTAATTTGTACTAAGCGCGTAATGGTCTCCTTTCAAACAAGCCTGATTTAGGCCAGATGCGTTCGCACGTGCCTCGCCTCCATTGCCGGCCACCCAGACCGGACGCCAGTTAACTATTTTTATGGGGACACCATGCAAGCTTGAAGAGCTGAAGACTAAAATTACGGAAGATCAGAAGTTTTGCAGCAAGTTATTGCAAATTCAAGCGTTGGATTTGAAGAGTGCGTTCGCCGGAATGGTAGAAATATCGAAGTCATAATATTTTATAAAGGGAAACCACATTATTTTAAATTATAATGAGATAAAATTTTGATGTACTTTAATTAAAACTATCAACACATTCCATGTTTTTTTTTAAGTTTAGACACCCTCTATATAGCTACTCTACTGCACCGATTATAGTTAATTTTTTTCACAAATAATTACTATTAACGACGAGATATGCATTTATTTGCATGCTCCTTATTTCGGATCTCGCATAATTTAGCTTAAATCTATCTCATCTTATTATGTACTGTATCAGCCGGATTATCCCCAGCGGAGCACAGCCTCGCCATATTCCCCACGCTTGGCAGGGTTCTTGGGAATCGTAGTCTGAGATATCAGTTCCTCAGAAAGATCTGCTGTAAGAGGGGTGTTACCTTTAGTCGCCTCTTACGACACCCGCGGGTAGTGATGGGGGGCTGACATTCTAGCCCGGAACCCCACGGGCAGCTCACGAGTATTCAAGTAGGTAGCAAAACATAATTATAAATTTAATATTTGTATTTAATTTTCCAGAGAAAACCTACCCTTGAAGTCTCAAAGATGCAAGTTATCAAAGGAAATACAAATGCAGCTTTCGAAGATGAAAATCACCTAAAAGCCGAATCTTGACAGTGCATCATCAGACCACATCAAAACGTGTGCCAATACTGTGATTTAAGATTTACCATTACATTTAAGATTAACTAAATATTCATAATAATATTGTTTCGTTAATAAAATTTTATATACCTATATTATGTTCCATTATTTGTTCTCTCAGCATTTGGCAAGGTATTAAAGTCAATATTGAATCGTAGCATTTCCTTGCAAATACGACCTTTAAGTACTAAACGAAAACCAACATGGTTTTCATGCTGGAAAGTCCACAACCACCAATCTCATCAAATTTGTGGACTACACGACGACTGGCATGGATCGAAATAGGCAAGTATCTGGATGTGGTGTACTTCGATTTCAAAAAGGCTTTTGACCGAGTGCATAATGACATTATCTTAAAGAAAATTGCTGAAATCGGGCTCTGTCCTAACTTGCTAAAACTGTTTAGTAATTACTTTTCCAACCGGATCCAATTTAAACATCATCTTGGATACCGATCTGATCCATATATTACATTATCTATTATACATTACAAGAAAAAATTAACAGTACATATACTAATACAAAAATAAATAAATAATTTAACTATATCTACTTATGACCTAAAAATATTACACTTAAAAATTCTGAGCTCTGTTTTCTACCAGGAGGCAATCATAAGTAGAAAACAGAACTCAGGTCACTGTCCACGGGTAGAGTGCCTAAAAGGCTGGCAGCATTACCCCGTTGTATGGCAAGACTAATTCTCTGGCCGAGGTAAGCGCCAGCCCTTTGGTCGTTTGTCTTTTCTATCAGCCGCTTTGATAAATCTTTATATAAAGTCCATGCGCTTGGACCCCACGGACCTAATGTTTCTACTCCGAAGGATTTTTACAAAATCCCGCTCACCTCTTTTTCACAACTAGGTACACAATGTCAGAAGTACCGCTGAAGCGATACAAAGAAAGTTTGCTCGGTTTATATATAGGAAAAACTGTATGGATACTACCCCACTTGGGCATATCCTTCGGTATGGTGTGAATGAATACGTTGGAGGTGAGACGAAAGTGTGCACTGCCAATGGGGGTTAATGTGACTCCTGTTTTATCACGCATATTTACACACAAAAGGCCAAGTGACGCTACAGAGGAAGAGAATTTTTCAGACGATGTGTCAATGTTTATTTTTTTGTATTAAATAATGACGAATATTGGTACGATAACTTATTTTTTTTCATTTTAAACAACGAACTACTTCTTACTAAAATAAACTCGACAGTTGCGCTGCACATCACTAATCCCATCATCATAAAGTTCTTTCGTCAAATAGTGAATAGATTCAGGCGTTATTTTGGGGAAATCTATATTAAATAATAACAAATATTATAAAAATATTATAAGAAAACATCAAATTGATATTTTAATAAAACACTTACAAAATATTAAAATATATGTAGTGAAAAACCGACGTGACGTCACAAACGTCACGCACTCAAACCGGAAGAATTTTCGACGCTTTTCGCTTCTCCACGAAGCACCCTCGTCAGTAAACTTCTTTCGTCAGTTTCAAATCCAGCTCGTTGGTATTTTATGACTATTTTAATATTATAAAAAGTAAAAGACCCGACTGCAAATTATTTGTTTTCGTTAGGCGTTTTCTCGTACCATTGAAATTAAAAGTGCAAGTTATATGTATATAAATGGAATCGTTTTTTGTAGCCCATCATTCTGATACCCCTACTCGATGGATTTGGAAGAAAAACATTTTTTTGTTCTCAGGAACGTATTAAATCCGCCAGATTGTTATATAATTTTTTAATGTACATAGTATCATAGAAATTAAGCAACTTTAAACGGTTAAAATCGCGTAAATTTACGTCACGGGGTGACCACGATCACTTCAAAGTGTTTGAAACGTCGGGACAAAATAAAGATAAATATACGCGGTATAAACCGTTTAAAGTTGTTAAATTACTATGTGTAACAATTGCGAAAACCTAAGACAACAGTACTTAGTGTCACTTGAGCTATCAAGCCGAATCTAGAGATATCTCATAGATTATGATCGGTTATTCTATATGATATAGTTTTAGCAACCCTGTTGAAATTAATATATTTTTATTATTTTATTTGTGAATAAACAAACTAAACCCCAACGATAAAATAAAGTGCTTAGAAAATTTGGATGCTCCCTCAGCTCAGTGACAGTCACGTTTGTTTATTGGTCATTGCCATTTTGTACTGTCGTTTGTTTACTGCTAGCCAGAACAGCATTTAAATTAAGTTTATTATGATCAAATAGCCTGTGTTAAATTTGAAAATTACAAAGAAACGAGAGGAAAAATAAAAAGAATTTAAAAGTGTAGTTTCTAGACAGCTTTGTTAATCAGTAAATATTAGGGAGGAACTAAACAAAAGAGATTGCGTCCAATATAGCCAGGGCTTCACCAGTGAATACTGAAGAGTAGAAAGGACAATATAAAGGTGGATAAATTTTATCAGAAGGGATCAACAACGCTTTAACAACAGCACTAACCGATGACAAATTTGAACCATATGTATTGAGAACTAATGCATTCACTGAACTGGGCTGAAGCATTAGGTGAGTCTTTATAATACCAAAATGTAAAAGGACTTTTGATTCAAAGGTAAGAACTTCGTAGGGAGTTGAGTATAGCGGAATGATGGAAAGTTGAATGAGAGGTTAAGGAAGGGTAATTAATTTAATGAAACTGTGAAGAAGGCAAGTAATATTATTCGTATTCCTCAAATCATACAGGTCAGAAAGAAGACTCAATTTTGGGGGTAGTTAAAATATCAAGAGGAGGTGCTGTGAATTTAACCTGCACGGCATTAATCAATGGTGACTTTATGGCTCAAAGGATTATTCACAGACATTTAAATAGCATAAACTTAAGGGATCATGTGCGTTGGTGTTTAAAGTTTTTAAACACCAATGCACATATAATAATAACTTTTAAGAATATTATTTTAGCTCAAGAATACTATGATTATGTAAAATGGTTACCAAACCAGGTAAAAGCGTGATAAAACTGTTCAATTTTGAATTCCCAGTTGCAGACGTTAGTTAAGTTACCTTAAGAACTACGTTCAATACTGCAACAAATCATTTTGCATAAAAGCATACTTTTCAAGGTCAATCTTACGAAGTACTTAGTATGTTTAATTACCATTAGTAACATTTATATTATAAATCCAAAAATTAAAGACAGGATGTTTATATATTGTTGCAAGTGACTATAAGAGGACAACGAGGACGACGTTAAAACGCAAGCTATGAAAATATTTAAAAAGTCACATAAAAAGAAAAATTGAAATATTGTATTTTCACTTAAACAATTTAATAGATTATGCTACTGATTTGTATGAATTTATAGTAATCGATTATGTAGTAATCGATTACTGCATAATCGATTCCATCCCTAAATGTCACAGGGAAAATTACTGACAACTGTTATTTTTCTTTTTGGGGTATCGGCCTATGTCTTTTAAGTTAATGCTATTGCCATATGTAGAAATCCATTTCTGCATATTTAACACAATGCTATCTGTGATTTATCGAAATCCCTAATTTTGAGTACTGTGCTACAAAATAAATACGTTAAAGCAATGACTTTGTACGTATGTCCTATATCTGTTTTATTTATTTGCATAACAAGATGTCATTATTTCACTTGATTATTTCTGAGTTTGTATGGTTTGCTAGGAGCAAGAATCTCTACAGTCTACGATACCTGCTCCTAAGCTGAGCGTAATAATCTTAGAGAAGGAAAGCTAAACTTTTCTATGTCTAAGATATTAATCTAGGACGATTTGTGATACATCGTCCTAGATATTAATATTTATTCCTACACCACAGATTATAGAAATGTTTCGTTCAAAAACGTTATGGACAAATACTGACATAAGCAAATAGCCGTACTCGGGACGCTTTCCTGAAATGTCGGATTTTCCGTGATTTTTGGTAAATAGCACCCTCTAAAAATGCCGTCAGAAATGATTTATCTAGTCCTATACATAACCATTAGATGACAGAACAATCAACTTCATCAAATTCGTGCGACACAAAATCCCGACTCCGAGAGAACAAAACAAAACAAAACTTCATCATCATCTCCTTCGTAATTCGATTATATTTATGTCAAATTTTCAATGGTAACATATGACAGACATTAAAGGCAAAATCAGCGTTACCGAAAAGTTACATTTAGCGTAACTATTGACGCTCTCGTGTATTTATAATTTTGTGTGGTTTGCAGGTTGTTGTCGTTAATTTTCAGAATAATTAGTAACAGCGTGATATGTAACTTTTAATGTATTCAATTATGTGTTTTCTTAAATGGAATAAAAATTACATAGAACTTAGCGTTTGTTATGGCTTTGTCCATAAAAGCACGATTGGTACTACGTAGAGCAGTACTATTGCTGACTCTAGTTTAAGTATAGGTTTTTGTCGTCAAATTCGCTATTTCATCACTAACACTATCATGACTTTTTTGTGCCACAGTCGCAGTGAAAGACTACTGTAAAAGGAGGATGAAATTAGAATAATTTTAAATGCAGTTGATCTGAGCGCTTTATAGAAGTTTGTAACTCTGTAAGACAGAGTGTTAAGAAAGTAATGTGGTGTGAATAAGTACATAGTTACATAAGTCGAGAAAAAGTCCTGAGATCTTTGAACAGGTGAATAAGATATAAAGGACTGAATGACAGAAACAAATTAAATTTACAATGCGTGAAGGAACATTTTTTATGCAATTCGTCGGTGAACTCAACATTGGAGCGGTTCTGGACAATGGATAGGTTAAGAGTAGCCTTAACAGACGGGTGTGTATGAAGAATACTAATACTATTACCGATATACTTAAATAAATAAATAAAAATACTTTTCTTGAAAATAATATCTTTTTGTCAAAAGTTTTTTTTAAATATGTTGCGGAACTTGCGGATATTTCGTTTTATTTAACTGCCCTGCTTTGAATTTTGATCTTGTGCCATTAAGTCTCCTCGAGAGCGACACTAAGGCTTAAAGTTTTCCTACGAAACGATGCATACGAATTATAAAATTACCTCAGGATATCCACCTAATCCTAGTAAGTATGAATAATATTGGTGCTAAATTACTAAGCATTTCGACAAAGTTTTGCAGTCAATGGCACAAATCTACGCAAATAGGTACATTGTCCTATTGTATGCATTCTTGATCCTGTGAGCTTCAATACTTGCACATAGTCGCATCTCCTGGTAGTGAACAAGAGCTCCGTTTCAACTAACATATATTATGATTGTAATGAAACTGATTTATACGCAATATGAGATATCGACATTAAATTAAATGCAGCAAAACAAGTGTAGTTTCTATATTTTTATATATACAAAAATCTTTGTTTTTTTTTCAGGGATTACCTACAATCATTTCAAGCACTTGCATGTGTGGTAGAAAAGTGGAGACTAACACTTATTAAGAAAATAACCATAAAAAGTCTTGCGCTGCGCATTTTATTGTGCAATCTAAGAAACATAATAAATTAGTGGTTCTGATTAATACCTCAAGAGTAAGAACTAAATGAACCTATCAGGTAGTTATGTAGCAAATTAAAGTACCAACATTACGTGTATTTTTATGTTATGACATGACAAGCTCCATAAGCCACATAGCCATATAGGTATATATTAATAAGATGTAAGATGTACATAGATACTAATAAGGCACTAAGACCTATCAAGCTCTTGCTAAAGGACTCCCCTGATTTCTCCTATTTTATGTAATTGTGGTTATTGTTCCCCATGCTACACCTGATTCCTGAATACCATCTATCCACCTATAAGTGTCACTCCACCACCCTAATTGAAGTGCCACCATTTTGATTGACAGTTCTCTGTGCTCGAGACATTGGTTATTATGTCTCCTGCCGATAGTTATTTTACTTGCCACATCGAGTTTCAAGCTATACTGCAGTACAATTTCAAAGTCAAAGTCAAAGTCAAAATCATTTATTCAATTTAGGCGTCTACGACGCTCTTATGAAGGTCAATTACAAATTTTAATATTGAAATATACTACATTGTACTGCCACGTTCAGCAAACAAAAATTATAGAGCCACTGCGAGAAGAACGGGCAAGAAACTCGGGGCCATTCTTTTAAACGTTTTTTAAAAATGTGTTTGGTACATACTATATAATAAAATTATTACAATACTTAATTTACATTACGTAGGTGTTAGGCGCTAGCTTGGTAGAGGCGAACCAGTCCAAGCATTTTTGTCGTTTAAGTAATCACAAACTGTGTAGTAAGATTTCTTTATCAAAATATTCTTCACATGCAACTTGAATTTTCTTTCTGTGAGCGTTGTAATATGTTTGGGCAATTTATTATAAAACCGCACACAATTTCCTAAGAAGGACCTTTTATTTGTCTTTGCTAATCTAAAACCTGGCACCGCTATTTTATCTTTATTCCTAGTGTTATAATCGTGAGTGTCACTGTTTGATTTAAATTTGCTCAAATTTTTACGAACATACATAATATTTTCAAATATATACAGACTTGGTAAAGTTAAAATATCAATTTCTTTAAAAATATCTCTCAGGGATTCCCTAGGATCCATTTCATATATGGCTCGAATTGCACGCTTTTGTAAGATAAAGATTGTCTCTATCTCAGCAGCAGCTCCCCACAGCAATATACCATAAGACATAATACTGTGGAAATACGCGAAATAAACGAGCCTAGCAGTAGCTACGTCTGTTAGCTGTCTTATCTTACGAACTGCATATGCAGCAGAACTAAGTCTTCCAGATAGATCATGTATATGTGGATTCGACTGTAAAGTTGAATCCATTTTAATTCCCAGGAAGACTGTCGCATTGTCAAAAGAGAGTTTTTCTAGGCCAAGCTTAATGTTTGGTTCAACATAAGTAACATTTGGTAAAGAAAACTTTAAACATTTGGTCTTTTTTGAATTTAAGAGAAGATTATTAGCCGCGAACCACTTAGAGATCATAGATAACACATTATTTACATGAATAAGTTCACTATCCCTCCTATCTACTTTAAAAATTAGGGAGGTATCATCTGCGAATAAAACTATATCGCAGAAATTTTTAACCATGCAAGGCAGATCATTTATATATGCTAGAAACAGAAAAGGTCCTAAAATTGATCCTTGCGGTACGCCTATTCTTACCAAAGACCCGGAAGAAGTATTGCCATTTATTCTAACCTTCTGTAGCCTGTCTGACAGATATGACTTTATACGATCCAGAGCTTTTCCACGAATACCATAATGTGAAAGTTTTCGAATCAGAGTGGAGTGCTCTACACAGTCAAATGCCTTAGAAAGGTCACAGAATACGGCAATAGCATCCTGTGAACTCTCCCAGGCTTCAAGTATAAGTGACATCAATTGAGCACCTGCATCTGTTGTGGATCTGCTCTTTGTGAAACCAAACTGATTCTCATTCAATATATTATGCTCATTAAAATGGGATAGAAGTTGTTTGAGCATAATTTTTTCGAATACTTTACTCAGAACAGGTAAGATAGAAATAGGTCTGTAATTGCAAGGGTCAGATGTAGCCCCCGACTTCAAAATTGGAGTGATTTTACTTTGTTTCATTAAGTCGGGGAAGTTTCCTTTGCACACTATATTGTGGTGGGCCGACCAGTAGAAACTCAATCATAATTTAACAGTATAATAATGATCTATGCTACATTGAGAATGCAGCATTTCGCTGCACTGGTTTCCATAAGTATAAATTAACCATTTAACATGACTAGACCAGCCGTACAAAACTTCAGCATAATTATACAAATATATATTTAAAAGCCACATGTTAAGTGTCAACGTCTATATTATGTTTCCATATGGAACACCAGAAAGACCATAATGTATATTGCCTATGGATGGACCCAATGTCCACCAGTATAGAACATGATCATGTCCGTAATCCTTTAGAGAGACTGGTTGGAAAAGTTAGTCAGTTTATTAAGGCTGATTTATTTGCAAAATAATGACACAATTTAAAAAAATATTTTTTTACAGAAAAGAAATGCTTCCTTCTATTAACAATAATGGACGGAACTAAACCCTGCGTGAGTGGACTGTATAAGACTTCAGTACTTCAGACTGGCAGGATTGAACAATTTTACTTCAGAGAGAAGGCCCTTTCGTATTTCTTTGTTATTGCTTCTAGGAGAACTTCGTTAAAACCAAACTATGCATGTTTTTACAAATATATACGTATATATGGTGCAAAACTATGTATATACTATTTGTTCAGCTTAATCCTATTAAGCTTGTTCATACATATTTTGCCTAAATAGAGGTATAAGCCATCCATAGAATTGAAACTATGTTTATCCTGCATATTTTCCGGTCTTTACCACTACTCTTGAAAGTTCCCAATCTATGTCCCTCTTATGAACTTAAGCCTTGTTGTTTACTTCATGCTTTTTTCATGTGTTTTGACATACGATTTTGTTCTTTATCCATACACTACCAAAAATCAATTTACTCAGTAATTTAGAAGAATATATCTGGAAAAGCTAACCAGGCTGGACCACCCTGTACCTAGAAGTCTAATTTTCTAGAAAATTATAGTTTTAAATAGATATGATCACATTTTCGATGAATTTTAAATGAAATTTCATACGGTATTCGAGACAAAATAAGCATAGTTAATTTTTGTGTTCATATTTATGAATACAATGTTATTTTGTAAAACTCTTTTTGATTTTGAAGTCAGGCAGGGTCAGCTTCTAAATATATCTCCACAGCGATAGCTTCCACAGGCGAGGCTCTTTTGTCCATGATACTCTTTTATCCCTCAAAATAGATTGCCTACAACTGCTGCATTGCCACGTATTATAATTTGAACTCTTCAACAAATAAACAACTACTATAATAACTTCAACTACTATCAATTTCTTTTAGTATATTTACTGTATGATAATTGATAAATTTTTCAAATATAATCTGAATATAACTTGTTGTTTGATTCTTGTTCATAATTTCAGACTTAAAACCATGCCCTTAAATTTGTATAGATATATTTCGCTATCGCTTTATAGTTAATTATAAAATATAGTAAAAATATATAAGGTACGTATCTACTATTTCTAAAATTAGGTTGTTATCTCTTAAGTGATTTTGAAATTATGCCAATCCAATGCTCTACTGATCGGTTATCCATGTGGCATTGTGTATGCCGCAGCTATGTTTATATTATTTCTAACATTGAACACGTTTGCTAACAAATACCTTCTGACCCTGCAGAACTGTTTTGTTAACGAAACCTGTTACATTTTAGAAATAACAAACCAAATATATTTGCGGCTTTCATAGCTTATATTAGGTAAAAACCTATGTATGTGTGCGTAGGTAATACCATATTACAACACATGCATGGTCGTGCATGAGTGAGTAAACGTTAGTTCCGGATGGCGATATCAGAGCAGTCTTTTGACATAAAGGGTTGGCAGAAAAAAACGTAAAGCGGCTCTCTATATCCGGTATATTACTTTTCTCTATGGTCTATTCCGATAACTAGTGATGCTACTACAATAGTGAATATATACTAATTATTATACTAGTCTCAAACCGGATCATCTCGATGTATCGATTGTTCATCCACGACTCCAGGGCTACGTTCCGAGCCTCACTGTAGTTGTTTCTCAGCCTATTCGAAGGTACGGAACGTCACGGTTGTTCTGAAACAAATATAGACATTGATAATAAAATAATTATCTATGTTATGTTATTTGTTGTTTTTTTTTATTTTTAGGCGGGGATCTAGCAAACATTTACACGTTTTATGATATTTGTAAAGCATTATACCGTTACCCGTTACCAGCAAAATACAAAATTCTATCATCAACAAAATGTCAGTCATGTCAGTTAAAGTTGCAACCTTTTTTTTAACGACCGAACGTTTAACTCTAATGTTGTGAACGACGTTAGAGTGAAAAAATGCACTCCGAGTGCGCCTTAATCAAGGTCCGGAACGATGGTCAGGTGACAGTTTTTGTTATTATTATATTTTATTTTTAATACAATATATTTAAATAATATTCAGGTCAAGCTGTCAAGTTGTACTGGCAAGCCAATAGTCCCGTGTCCATGCGTTTCAATCCCACCTAACCTATTTCTCTAATGACATCCTTGACTTTCGGTAGACCACTGTTGTGTTTTGATAGTTTGGTCATTTATCGAAGTATTAGCCTACAGGTGGCTCTATTTTTGTATCACCCGGAACATTATATCACTTTCGCCGTGCAGGCTGAAACTAATTGTTATATAGGTTTGAAACTTTACTGTGACTTTGTGAGTGGTATAACCAAATACAACTAAGCGAATGTCAATCGCTTTATTTTGAAGTTCTCTTTGGAATATGAACAGAGGAGTAGTAAAATTCTGTTCTTAAATGCATAAAATAAACAATTTAAAATAGGATTAGCTCAGATTACTTAAGTAGCATCGAACTTACCTTATTTTATTAGCCCAACATGACAAACAGCTTCAAAAATAGTCGTCCAATCAGAGAGCTTCATTTGTTTAAAGTTGTTTAATTACTACGTCTCACAATTGCGAAAACCTAAGACAAAAGTACTTAATGTCACTTGCGCTATCAAGGCGAATCTAGAGATATCTCATAAATTAAAATTGGTTATTCCGTTTAGAAGTTATGGTGGTATTCATAGTGTTATTTAGTCGTGTAAGAAATGAACATCCAGATTTTCCTTCTTTTTGACCGACTTAAAAAAATAGTGGTATCGATTTGAATACTAATGTACTCAAATACAGTAACTAAAAGTTATCACAAAATATATTTTTTTTTTAAATTCCTTTTTTATTTTTTATTTTTTTTATGCCTGATAGGTTAGCCTTTGACCACTATCTCACCCGATGGTAAGTGATGATGCGGTCGAAGATGTTGTTCAGGCTAACCTAGAATTACTGGCTCTCAAGGACAGCTGTAGGAACACACTGTTAGGTGCTTGGCGACAGATTTTCAACTTGAGGGTGGTAGCTAGCCAGGCGGGCATTCGCAAAGTGCCCTACCACCATGCTATAACGACTGCCATCCTAAGACAACAACCGGGACCGACGGCTTAACGTGCCCTCTGAAGCACGGAAGCGCTCAGTAGTAATGTCACCATCGGTCACCCATCCAAGTAATGACCGCGGCGGACGTTGCTTAACTTTTGCTGATCGATTCAGAATGGCTAAGCAAACTTGGCTACGAGCGCTTCAAAAAAGTATCAGCAGCTGCTATTGAAAATTGCGTATTTCCATGTAGATCTCATATTAGTGCGCAAATTCAAATGTTGAACAGAATATGTCCAAAGTTGAGACGATTTTAAACATACCTTCATAATATTTGCTCGCCTGCCTCTGTTGACGACTGGAAGCGTTTGTCGGAAATCTCCAGCAAATACAAAAGTGATACCACCCATGACATTAGCAAAGCTTCGGAAGTCTTTTAAAGTACGGTCCACGGCCTCCACATGACCTCTATGACTCATGGTGCATTCATCCCTTATTACCAACGACGCGTCTTGCAGTAACTTACCAAGAGGGCCATTTTTCCGAATAGAGCATGCAGACCGTCGATCTAAAGATACGGATAGCGGGAGTTTTTCCTTAGTTCAAGAGAGTTGCAGCATTTCCTGACGAAGCAACTGCAATCGCTATTTTCCCTGATTGCCGTATCTTAGCAAGTATCAAATTTGCGAGAAAAGTCTTTCTGGTACCTCCTGGTGGGTCCAAAAAAAAATAATCTCCCCATGTTATTGTTCACGCTATCTACAATAGTCTCATAAGCATGTCTTTGATCTGGTACTAAATTGGGCACATTGTCATTTACAAACGCTGTTAGATCATTTCTGTTATACTGTACAACAGTATAACAGAAATGATTGTGTCAATAGTATTATTCTGGGTACGAACGGGAGAAGGTAATCCAAATTCACTTAAATTTTTGTCGTTTAATTCTATAAGTTTGTTTTCTATTTCAATTAATCCTTCATTATAAATGACTTCAGTTAAGGGTAAAGTGTCATCCTGATTTTGTTGTCTGATACGATGTCTAATATCTTTTTTTTTTCTTTTTTATACAAAAGGTGACAAACAAGCAGACGGTCCACCTGATGGTAAATGGTCACCGCCGCCTATGAACACCCGTAATATCCGCAGCATTACTGGTGCGTTGCGTACCATTGAGTGAAAGGGCTCTATTCACGCCTCTTTTGAAGCGGTTTAGGTTGTAGACCTGAGGAAAAACCTCAGGAGGAAGAGTATTCCACAACTTACAGGTACGTGGCAGAAACAGACGATTAAATCGGGTAGTGCGAGACTTTCACGTATCTATAATGTGTGGGTGGCCCTTCTGACGATAGCGGCCAGTTCGGTAATAAAAGCGTGAAGGAGGAATGAGGTCAAAAATCTCTTCAGAGCATTCCCCGTTATAGTACCTGTAGAACAGGCATAGCGAGCCAACGTAACGACATACGCTCAGCGATTCCAACCTGTTGGGCAATTTTGGGTCATCGACGAGTCTGACGGCTCTTCTCTGTAAGGAGTCAAGTGGGTCTAACTGATACTTCGGTGCACCGCTCCAGAGATGAGAGCAGTACTCCATGTGCGGCCTAACCTGCGCTTTGTATAACAAGAGGCGTTGGCCAGGCGTGAAGTACTGCTTGGCTCTATTGAGTACACCGAGTTTTTTAGCAGTTAGTCCTGCTTTGCTCTCCAAATGACTCCTAAACTGGACCTCGCTAGATATGTTGACTCCCAAAATGCCAATGTTGTTCGTCAAGGTAAGGGGAATGCCTTGAAAACGTGGAGTGAGGTTAAATGCGCTTTTTTTGGCAGAGAACGCGATGGCTTGAGTCTTCGTGGGTTAAATTGCACCTGGTTTCGCTTATCCCAGTCAGTAACTTGCTCTAAGGAGCACTCAACGGAAGACACAAGCTCTGCTCTCTCCTTCATCAACTCAGATATAGGAGCATTTGCACGGCCTAAATAATGGGCATCGCCAGTGCTATCATCCGCATAACAATGAATATTACTTAATTACTTATTTGCAATAAGTCATTGATATGCAAGATGAATAGTGTGTGCGATAGCACAGACCCTTGTGGAACTCCGGCATTAATTGACATGGTCTCTGAACAAGCTCCATCAACGACAGATCTTATACAGCGACCATGCAAAAAATTGCCAATCCACGTGCAAAGCCTCTCTGGTACGCCATAGAAAGGTAACTTTGCTAGAAGCGCCCTATGCCAGACCCGATCAAAGGCTTTTGCGATATCAAGGCTGACTGCAAGAGCTTCGCCTCTACTCTCGATGGCCTCTCCCCAGCGGTGAGTGAGGCACACAAGAAGATCACCAGCAGATCGACCGTGACGAAAGCCGTACTGGCGGTCACTAATCAGCTGATGTTCCTCTAGGTATTCAAGAGCTGGGAATTAATCACTCGCTCCACCACTTTGGAGAGCAAAGAAGTAATCGCTATAGGCCTGTAATTTGTTGGGTCGGAACGGTCACCCTTTTTCGGAATAGGGTGGACATGGGCAATTTCCCAGCTAGACGGCACGATACCAGAATTGTAGGAAAGAGAGAACAGACGCGATAGGACGGGAGACAGTTCCGGTACGCATTTCTTTAATACGATGACCGGAATACCATCCGGCCCACTCGACTTCCTTTCATCAAGAGTCCACAGTACCTTCCGCACAGCCACCTGCGTGATGCGAATCTCCTGCATCGAACATGAGCAATTAGGCAGTGAGGGAGGTACTGCGCCCCCGTCATCAAGGGTCGAGTTCGAGGCAAAAAGAGAACCAAGAATATCGGCTTTCTCTTTTGCGCTATGGGCCAAGGAGTCATCCGGTTCGCGTAAAGGTGTTGAGCAGATCGGCAAACATTACCTTCTGCAGCCTTTGCTAGCGACCAGAAAGGACGACTGCCAGAGGGGTGACTCGCTAACTGATCGCCGATCCAGCTTATGTGGGCGCACCTTGCTCGATTAACAGTTTTCTTAGCTAGTCTGGAAGAGGCATTCAGTTTTTTCTTGAACTCATCAGTTCTTGGATCTTTGTCCTTCGACGCCGCAGCCCAGGCTTTATTGATAAACATCAAATCTCTGATCCAATACAAGTGGCGAATATATTTAAATTTTTTTTTCTAACTTACCCCTAGAAGTCACTAAATTAAAACATAATTTTCCCTGCAAAACACCTGATTTTTCTTTCAGATACACATCAAACTTTAAAATCATAAAGACATTCAAAAGTTTAAACATAAAGAGTACTGAAGACTTGTGGGGTATGTCAGTTAAAGTTGCAGAGTCTATAATTTGCATTATTGCACCATACCTAGTAACAATATTTAATCTTTGTGAAGTTAGAGGAAGTTTCCCCGACTTAATGAAGCAAAGTAAAATCACTCCAATTTTGAAGTCGGGAGCTGCATCTGACCCTTGCAATCACATACCTATTTCCATCATACCTGTTCTGAGTAATGTATTTGAAAAAATTATGCTCAAACAACTTTTATCCCCTTTTAATGAACTTAATATATTAAATGAGAATCAGTTTAATTTCACAAACAGCAGATCCACAACCGATGCAGGTGTTCAATTGATGTCACATATACTTGAAGCCTGGGAGAGTTCACATGATGCTATTGGCGTATTTTGTGATCTTTCCAAGGCATTCGACTGTGTAGAGCACCGCACTCTGATTCGTAAGCTTTCACACTATGGTATTCGTGGAAAAGCTTTGAATCTTATAGTCATATCTGTCAGACAGGTTACAGAAGGTTGGAATAAATGGCAATACTTCTTCCGGGTCTTTGGTAAAAATAGGTGGACCGCAGGGATCAATTTTGGGACCTTTCCTGTTCCTAGCGTATATTAATGATCTGCCTTGCATGGTCAACGATTTCTGCGATATTGTTTTATTCGCAGATGATACATCTCTGATTTTTAAAGTAGATAGGAAAGATAGTGAACTCATTCATGTAAATAATCTTCTCTTAAATTCAAAAAAGACAAAATGTTTAAAGTTTTCGTTACCAAATGTTCCTTATGCTGTACCAAACATTAAGCTTGGCCCAGATAAACTCTCTATTGACAATGTGACAGTCTTCCTGGGAATAAAAATGGATACAACTTTACAGTATTTTCCAAAACCTATCTGAGCGCTTGGTCGATGCGACGCGTGATCAAAATGCTGGCACATGTTTGGCTCAACGAAGAAGTATTGCAATTCAACGGGGCAATACTGCCAGCATGCTGGGCACGCTGCCAACTGGGAGTGGGCTGGAGCATTTGGACTGCCTATGAGTCTGCTATGACTAATAGGTTGTCTAAATGCTTTTATTGTAGTAGCTGTAGTGTTGTATATAGTTCATAGTATTTTGTTAAATAAAGGTATACCGCCGGAAAAAAAAACTTTACAGGGGATCCTCATATACATGATCTAGCTGGAAGACTTAGTTCTGCTGCATATGCAGTTTGTAAGATAAGACAGTTAACATATGTAGCTACTGCACGGCTAGTTTATTTCGCATACTTCCACAGTATTATGTCGTATGGTGTATAGCTGCTGCTGAGATAGAGACAATCTTTATCTTACAAAAGCGTGCAATTCGAGCTATTTATGAAATGGATCCTAGGGAATCTCTAAGGGATCTTTTTAAAGAAAAAGATATATTAACTTTACCGAGTCTGTATATATTTGAAAACATTACGTATGTTCGGAAAAATTTGAGTTAATTTAAATTAAACAGTGACAACCACGATTACAACACTAGGAACAATTATAAAATAACGGTACCAAGTTTTAGACTAGCAAAGATAAATAAAAGGTCCTTTTTAGGCAATTGTGTGCGGTTTTATAATAAAATTCCCAAACATATAACAACGCTCATAGAAGGAAAATTCAAATTGCACGTGAAAAACATTTAGATTAAGAAATCCTACTACACAGTTTGTGATTACTTAAACGACAAAATGCTTGGAAAATTCCGCCTCTGCCAAGCCATCACATGTCTCCTACGTAATTTAAGCAATTATTGTAATAATTGTATTATATTGTATATAACACATTGTAAAAAGACGTTTAAAAGAATGGCCCCGAGTTTCTTGCCCGTTCTTCTCGCAGTGGCTCTATATATTTTTTTGCTGAACGTGGCAGTACAATGTAGGATATTTCAATATTAAAATTTGTAATTGACCTTCATAAGAGCGTCGTAGACGCCTAAATTGAATAAATGATTTTGAATTTGAATTGAGCTCATCGTGTGGGTTTCTGAGGCTAAAAGTTTTCTGATCTGAACCTTTATTTACTTACATATATATTTAATGGCTTGAACAGAGTGGCAATACTCCACGTTTATATGAGCGTTAAAAGTCTTACATAGTAGCGGGGAGTATGGAACAATCCACCTATTATCTAACGTCACCATGTTGCCCCTGATTTGTAACGTAGTGCTCCGACCGCCAATTCTTGTATCGCGCCTACGATAAACTGGATACCCATCCTCTCCGGTCTGGGTATCGTTCATGAAACGGCGAGGGTATTTTTTTGTGCAGACACCGTTCTTCATGCATGGTGCAGCTAAATTATGTTCTCCGCAGGGCCCATGTACCATATTTTTAGTTGTAATTTCGTGTAGTAAAGGATTAATTTCTTATTCGGGTAGCTCCGCAACTATGACACTGTCGATCTCATCTGCTTGTATTTTAGTTTCTAGCCAGAACAGCAAATGACAATGAGGTAAACCGCGCTTTTGCCACTCCACACTTGCCATATAACATTTTACTTTACCGAATATCTGTTCTGTGACTAATAATTTGATGAATTTCTTCATCTTTAAATGAAATACACGTGAAATTATGTCATGACTGTCGAAAGACCGTTGTCCTGGTAGCAGCTCCACCTTCACATTTCAGGCCATTCGGGGTTACATGTAAAGGTGACAAATAAGTCAGATCTACCATAATTTCGTACGTACATTATCGCGTCCTGCGTTTACTCGTGCATGAAACGCGGAGAACCTATAAATGAAGATGGCAATATGACATATTGACCGACATTTGATGGGTCAACATATGCGTCACGGTTTAAGGCATCTCTGAGATGAATGTAGTCATCAGCCCTCAGTCTTTGTTGATTCCTAGAAATATAATTGAATCTTTCCGATATCATTTTCGCCATCATGTCAACACAATATGGACTTATTAAGTCTCTGTAATAATATAACGGATTAAAAGAGTAAGTTCTAAACATTAATCTAAATGCATAAAATTGCATTGACGAAACAGTTTTATTACGCGCAGAACCCTGCTGAGTGATAGTCAAATAAAAACCGTCTTCTGCTGTCACAAACATTATAGGCTACTGTAGTGGATCATAATAATAATAATAATAAAAATGCTCTACTGGGACCGCTCTATCATCACGGACAGGACTATTGTTTGCAATAAGCCTGATATCGTGGTGGTCGACCGATCCCAGCGCCGGGCAGTGCTTGTCGACATCACCATCCCACATGACGAGAACCTCGTGAAGGCCGAGAAGGACAAAGTCAGCAAGTACCTTGACTTATCTCACGAGGTAACCGCCATGTGGGATGTTGACTCGACGATCATTGTCCCGATAGTCGTTTCGGCGAACGGCCTAATAGTGAAGAGCCTCGACCAACACCTCAAGAGGCTCTCACTAGACGGTTGGATCAAGGGTCAGATACAGAAGGCAGTGATACTCGACACGACACGCATTGTCCGAAGGTTCCTTTCTCTGCAGTCCTAACCGCTGGTAGCTTAGGCCCTGCCCCGCTGCTGGCGGCATCCTAGTTTTAAGTTTTTTATAATATTTATTTTTTATATATGAATGTTGTAAAAAATTTAAAATTATGTTATTAAATAAATAACGTGAATAATAATAAAAAAAAAAAAAAAAAAAAAAAAACCGCTGACATACGTCATAGTCGCCTTTTTTCACAAAACAATTTTAAAATTTAATTTTTACACTTTATGGCTGATATTTCCTACTATATAATTTTCCGAGTGTATATTAAAACCTTCCATTACATAACCAGACAATATTTGTTAAAATTACAGAAGAAACAATGAAAATGACTACAAATTGCTATACTGACACTTCATGTCAAAGAACAACACTTTACGTAAACAACAACAAATTACAATACTTATGGAATTAAACCAATTGATATAATAAATATGATCACAAGATCAAAGGCAAGACAGAATACCACAGCGGCGACCACCTGCGCACGTATCCCATCACCGCCTACCCCGTCAGCTCCGAGCTCTTCGTCGGGAGATGAGTTCCACACTCCCCGCGAATCGAGCGCATCGAGTGATGAGGGTGGGTTAGGTTAATTCATGTTGTTCAACGGGAATGTGAGTCTATCGAATCCATGGCGCCTATTAATATAGACCCCGTACGACCCAGAACTGGAAAAGTCCTGGACCAGACGGATTGCACAACTTTTGGATAAAATGGATTCGATGCTCACACGACCGATTGGCAACACAATTTCAAGAAGCCCTCGAACTTGGTTCTCTTCCCCGTTTCATGACCACCGGTGTCACCTTCTTGCTCCATAAGTCCGGTAGTACCACGTATCCGAAAAATTATAGACCCATCACATGCTTGCCTACCATCTACAAACTCCTTACATCCATTCTGACCACGAAAATTAACACTCATATTGTTGCGAACAATGTTTTGGCCCCCGCTCAGAATGGATGTAGGGTTGGGTCCCGTGGTACTATGGAGCTCCTCCTCATAGACATGACCATTAGCCAACAAGTTCGGCGGAACAGAGGGTCTCTTTCTGTTGCCTGGATTGACTATAAGAAGGCCTATGATTCAGTGCCTCATTCATGGCTGGAAAGGATATTAGAGTTGTATAAAATTGATACAACCCTGAAATCTTTTTTGGCTGCATGTATGAGGCAGTGGACCACAGTCCTTCGTCAACCAGGTGGTAGCGACACCCCCTCTGGCCCGCAGGACTTAATAAGGATTGAGCGAGGCATCTTCCAGGGTGATAGTCTGAGTCCATTGTGGTTTTGCCTAGCGCTAAACCCTCTCAGCAGTTTGCTGAAGGATTTAGGGCTAGGCTTTCGACTTCGTAGAGAGGGTGAGGTTATAAGTCATCTGTTATACATGGACGATCTCAAGCTGTTTACTCCGAAACGCCAAGACTTGATGGAAATGCTAAAAATTACACAGATTTTTAGCAGCGCCATTAGGATGGAGTTCGGTGTAGATAAGTGTGCGGTCTTGCAAGTACAGCAGGGGAAAGTTGTAAATTCTCCGAATTTGCAGCTTTCTGAGACAATTACTTTCAGATCTCTCTCCGAAGTCGAGTCCTACAAGTACCTCGGTATGTCAGAGTCGTTGGGTATTTCGGTAGATGACATCAAGAAATCGGTAAAGGAACGTTTCTTTTACCGCCTGACAAAAGTACTTAAAAGTCTTTTGTCTGGCGGCAACAAGACGCGCGCCTTTAACGGTTGGGTGATGCCTCTACTGATATACTCCTTTGGCATCCTGAAGTGGACGCAGACTGAGCTTGACGCCCTGGATAGAAAAGTCCGTCAACTGCTCACTTTGCATCGCATGCTACACCCGCGCTCGTCAGTTATGAGACTGTACATTCCACGGAAATGGGGAGGTCGTGGCTTTTTAAATGCCAAGACCCTTCACAACCGTGAAGTGTGCAGTCTCAGGGATTATTTCCGTAACCATGAGTACGGGATGCATCGCGATGTCGTGACGGTTGACAAAGGCTTCACACCGCTCTCCTTGGCGAACGATAACTGGCGCAAACCAACGGTGCTGAGCACCGAAGACCGCAAGGCAGTATGGAAAAGCAAGGAGCTGCACGGGAGGTTCTTCCGGGCCCTAACAGGGCCTGATGTGGACTTACTCGCTTCGGTGAACTGGCTACGCTTCGGAGACCTCTTTGGAGAAACCGAGGGTTTTGCTTGTGCAATTGCAGACGAAGTAATGATGACGAACAACTATCGGAAATATATCCTGAAGGACGGTACGGTCGACATTTGTCGAGCATGCCGCCGTCCCGGAGAGTCACTCAGGCATATCATTTCCGGTTGTTCGCATCTTGCTAACGGTGAGTATTTGCACAGGCACAACCAAGTGGCCAGGATCATCCACCAGCAACTTGCCCTTCAATACGGCCTTGTTGAGTCACAGTACGCACCGGCGCCAGTTCTCGAGAATGGTCGTGCATTGCTCTACTGGGACCGCTCTATCATCAAGGACAGGACTATTGTTTGCAATAAGCCTGATATTGTGGTGGTCGACCAATCCCAGCGCCGGGCAGTGCTCGTTGACATCACCATCCCACATGACGACAACCTCGTGAAGACCGAGAAGGACAAAGTCAGCAAGTACCTTGACTTGGCTCACGAGGTAACCGCCATGTGGGATGTTGACTCGACTATCATAATCCTGATAGTCATTTCGGCGAACGGCCTAATAGCGAAGAGCCTCGACCAACACCTCAAGAGGCTCTCGCTAGAAGGTTGGATCAAAGGTCAGATGCAGAAGGCAGTAATACTTGACACTACACGCATTGTCCGGAGGTTCCTCTCTCTGCAAACCTAACTACCGGTTGCTTGAGCCCTGCCCCGCTGCTGGTGGCATCCTAGTTGTAAGTTTTTAACCGACTTCCAAAAAAGGAGGAGGTTCTCAGTTCGTCTGTTTTTTTTTTTTTTTTTTTTTTTTTTTTTTTATGTTTGTTACCTCAGATCTCTTGACTGGGTGAACTGATTTTGAAAATTCTTTTTTTGTTTGAAAGCTGATGCTTGTCGTTTGGTTCCATTTTAAATTTCATCAAAATCGGTCAAGCCGTTTTTGAGTTACACTAAAAAGATTGAAAAAAAATTTTTAACAAAAAATGGAACTGACTTCAACACCCAAGAGTGTGAAATAACTTGTCGAAGTCGGTACCATGCCCACAATATTGTGATAATAGGTACTTTTGAACCATCATGGTACCGACTTCAACAAGTTATTTCACACTTTTGGGTATTGAAGTCGGTTCCATTTTTTGTTAAACATTTTTTTTATCAGTACTAATAATATTATAAATGCGAAAGTAACTCTGTCTGTCTGTCTGTCTGTCTGTTACGCTTTCACGCCAAAACTACTGGACCGATTTGAATGAAATTTGGTATGGAGATAGTTTGAGACCCGGGAAAAAACATAGGATAGTTTTTATCCGACTGCGCAAAAAGAGGTTAATGTTTTCACGCCATAACCGATATACGCGCGGGCGGAGCCGCGCCCGAAAAGCTAGTAATATATATTTTGTTTATTCATGAATGTTGTAAAAAACTTGAAATTATGTTATAAAATAAATGACGATTACAATAATAATAATATTTAATAATAACAAATATTGACTTACCGAGCGCACGATCGAGACTGAGGTCTCGATCGTGCGCTCGGTAAGTCAAGACCTCCTGAAGATGCTTGGCTCTTGGCATTTAAAAAGCCACGACCTCCCCATTTCCGTGGAATGCACAGTCTCATAAGTGGCGAGCGCGGGTGTAGCATGCAATGCAAAGTGAGCAGTTGACGGACTTTTCTATCCAGGGCGTCCAGCTCATTATTATTAGTGTAGAAGTGTAGATAATTGTCAGCAAAAAAGGGAACAAATAATAATGCTAGTAACAATATAATAATTAAATATACAATTACAATGTGAAAAGTCAATGGAGCGATTTGTCAATTTACCTTTAATAACATTAAATAGGCAGTAAGTGTATCCTACAATAATATTTCAAGTACTGACAGTCAAACCGGTTGCAAAATATCTTTAGAATCCTATTGAAGCTAGCCAGAACCCTGCGTACCACGGATGTGCACCGTTTCCGCATGGTTGCATGGAAACAATCGACTCGTGATTCGGCGAACATCCCCGATGCGCTACAGAACCCAGGCAGCGGTAACAGCACCCTGAACTCGTTATTATACTGAACGCGAAGAGCGCTGTACTATTTTTGAGCATATTGTAGCCATAAGCTGCTCGTATAGAAGGATGTACATAAAGCTCTAAAAAGAGTGATATGGTAAGATAAGATAATTTTATTGCCTAAAATATTTAAGTAAATACAATCGTTGACTTAGATTAGTAGTAAATAGTTGACCAAGCGTAGCAAGATCTCAGACTCCACTGGGAACAATCGGCGTTTGTATGTTTGTATATTTATATGTTTGTATGTATCATATTATGTCCGACGATAACCTGAGGAACATCGGTTCTAACGCCACGAATTTTTTATTCGTATAGATTAGGTCAATACAATTTTTAAGTTCGAATATAAGAGAAATTCGGCTAAGTAGTTGTTGAACCCAATATTTCGTAAATTATATCACCACTAAAACACACGGGGTGCCATCTCTCGTACTTTTGCTGTAACGCGTATATTGAAGTATTGTTTTTTTTTATTCCCTTGGTCTCAAAATTTGGCTTCGCACGTTTTTGATGAAGTTGATTTGAGTGTCATCTAATGGTTATGAAAAAAGTTCATGATTATGAAGGTGAAAGATTTGAGATAATATTTTTAAAGGATGCTATTTACAAAAAATCACGGCATGCTGATTTTTCAGGAAAGCGTCCCACCCATGACTGTTTGTTACGTTAGTAGTCTGTAATACAGCGAGGTAGAGTCTAAGAGCTCTTTGTCTTTAGTGCCGACTGGAGTTGCAGCAGTGAACTTGGGTGCACAATTCATTCTGGCCTGCACATAGGAATTGAAAGTTCAAATAATTGCAGCCACGGGTTTTCAGGCGGAACTTGCATACTGCCATTTCATCATACTTGATGAAATGAGCGTGGTAGGATGCTCCTTGATGCATAACATTGACTTCAAGTTCAGTGACGGTGCAGCGAATAGGAACCAGGGACCGTGCCGGCTTGGGCAGTCGGCCGGGCCCAGAGGGGCCGCTCCACTGGGCTTTGCCTCTAAGTCCAGTATGGAGCGGCAAGGGGTAAGTTGCGGTGCTGTTTGGGCAGCAACGGCGGGAGAGGAGTGCCGATTACAGTGCGCCGCTCTCCCTACCTTCCGTGACCACGGCGGGGCCGCCACCGTGGATGGCAGACGCGGAGGGGCCGCAGGGGAAGAGGAGTGTCGTTATAGTGAGACGCCGCTCTCCCTATCCTCAGCGGCCGAAGTAGCAGGCGACGACGGGGCTACTTATCTGACCCGTCGCAGGGAGACCTTGGGCGTGGGAAGCGGGGTTGTCTGACGCCCATTTGCGGGCTTGGTCTCCGGTAGCGACGTGCCATGTGTTCTGGTACGTCGTGAGGTGTAGCACCCCAGGAGGGGTCCGGAAATGGACAACCGTGGCGGGTTCGTAGTTGAGAGCTAAAGCGACCCTGCGGCCAGCCTAGAAGCGGTAGAGTTGGAACACCGTGTGTTATTTAGTCGGTAGGTAATCACTTGCTGCTGTAGGAGTAGTTGGTGTAGAGCCCGACATATCCCGGCCACTTTCCCCGAGGTGGACGGAAATGCATTTTTCACACTTAAAACGGTGCTCGTATGTTGCTCTCTCAAGATCAAAACGTCTTGAGTATCTATGTTCGATAGGAGCTTCAATTTTAAAGAACTTAAAAAAATTATAGATTGCAACTAAGAATTGAAGCAGAAATAAGATTATGCTTATCGTTTAAGATTGGACCTATCCTAGGTGATCAAATGATTAAATTACATGTTATTTACATATTTATGTAGATAATAATAATAAAGTGGACATTGCACTAAGATGCGCAAAAAAGCTTATGAAAAAAGTGTAAATATTGTAAAAGAAAATTACGAAGATGATTATAATTATAATAAATAACCGTATTTATTTGTATGTAATGAGATGCCTATGTTTGTATGTCCAATGCTACGTAATCATAATCATTGTCACGGTCTACTACTACGTGTATCGTCAACCCTATTCCATACTCTGGGTTGGTTGAGGCGTCGAGCCTGGGCTCATGGCCTCTGCCAAACCTCAAGAGGCTACTACCTCTTGGTAACTTTTTCACTGCGCAGGCTACACAATATGTTTATGGCCGCTCTGCGCAGTGTCTGACTGCACTAAATTATGTGCTTTAACATCTGCGTTATTTGTTCTTCTTCTTCTTCTTCTTGTATAGTTCTTCTTCTTCCTCGTCTGAACGAAGCAGAAGAAGAATTCAGCTTACCATCATACTGGTATTTTCATGTAGTGCCTTATTCCAGCTAGGGGGCGTCCCCATCACCCGGTATTATTAGTTCCCTGGGTAGGAGTCGCCACTGGTGCCTAGTTTCCGGTGGTCTGGCGTTTAACGGCGCTATGCCGTGTAAGTGTTGGTGTGGCCCGTTATCCGCTGTGTCAAACATTTTCTTCGTTATGCGGATAACGAACTCACGAATGGTTTCTAGCTTCATGCTCTTTGCTATTGTGCTATTTCTGACATAGCGTCCCGCTCCTGTTATAACAAGAGGGCGTGCCACGGTCTGTAAGTGTCTTCACAAAATTTGTCATGCAAGAGTTCCTTGTCTTGATATTGCGAGGTCCAGTTCGAGGCCAACTAGTAGCTAGTATTACGAGCAAAATAAAATCTTTTATTAAAAATTGTGTCTTTAAAAAGCTCTTTTGCGCTCCCGTAAACTTGGCTAGTTAAATCACTGTAGAACAACATCGATAATTCGTTCTGAGACATCATTCAAAGACCCGTATCTATTAGTTGACGTAGCGTGAACAAGTAAACGTACTCTTAGTAAAAGGCAATGCCTACTCCGAGCCAACTCTGGACCGCGCTGCGCTCCCTTTGAGTAGAGTTTTGAATATTTACATCGAATAAAGTAATTTAATTAAGGATCTTGACGGCTTAGGTGCATTGAGCGGACTTATCGCTTAAAGCAATCTCTCCCATGCAACCTTTGTATGTAAAATAGAAAAATAAAGAATAAAAATTTACTAATAGTAGTCGTGGTGTCCGTAACCTAGTTATGAGTTTTTGACATTCTAATTAACTATATAAAGTAGGAAATAGATTTATGTTTTTCGTTAACAGTATAAATTTCGCAATTTAATACTTAAATATATTAGATTTTGAAATGTAACATCATGAAGCTTAGCACCCCTCCCACCTCTGTCAGACAGAATGTCTCACTTCATTGACATCCTCCCCCCCCTCTTTTTTTTAAAGTGTCATGTAATTTACGGATTGCCCCTAATACCAAATATGTACTCCTAGCCAAATCAGTTTCGAAACTTTGGTATAATAGTTTATCTATAGATGATAATTTCAACTCTAGGGGTATCATCTATAGGTATTAATAATCGAGACTCTACTTATATATCACTATAGAACAACATCGATAATTCGTTCCGAGACACCATCCAAACTCTCGTACCTACCTAGTTGACGTAGCGTGAACAAGTGAACATAAAGTGAACATTGAACAAAACAATTCTCTTTGGCAATGGCATTACATGCGTGACGTGAGTTGAGTAGACGTGAACGACCGAATGACATTTTAATCATAATTTTAATTAATTTGTATTGTTGAAAATAGTTTTAGCAACCCTGTTGAAATTAATATATTTTTATTATTTTATTTGTAAATAAACAAACCAAACGCCAACGATAAAACAAAGTGCTTAGAAAATTTGGATACTCCCTCAGCTCAGTGACAGTCACGTTTGTTTATTGGTTAGCATCCGCCATTTTGTACTGTCGTTTGTTTAGTGACTGGTTTTCAATCGTGATGCTAATAACATTTCAAGGAAGAAATATAATTGTGATTTAAAAAGCGGCATACCTACAATGTTTTTGCTGGAATCATTCAGCAGTGAAACTAGAAATTAAGTCGTGCGACTTGTCAAATTGACATCGGTATATATACCTATGTGCCGGATGTGTCCTACAATCGGTTAGGGCGACTCTACGTGCCACCTTGAGTGGTGTACGTGTCCCGATACCTATGCTGCCAAGATTATGAGTGGTAACGGGAATCAGGTGCCGTTGGCGTCCAGTCAACGAGGGCCCGGACCGTATCCTTTTATAAAACGTATTTACTGCATTTTTTTTCGTATATTTACGTAATAATTTATGCCACTTCAGCACCTGTTTGATTGTTGCCGCTATTGCGAAAAAGTTAACTTCAGTGAACTCTACATTTTTGTTTGGAACTTTTATAAGTGAGTTAACTAGTCTGTAGTTTTGATAGAAATATATTTGCAATGTTGGGTTTATATATATAACCTTGTTTAAACTTCTTTCTACATAAAACCATGTTTGTGTTTGTAGGTACAAAAAACAGTTCTGTAATTTTAGTATACTGTACCTGCATCATATTTTTATATTAGCATTACTTGTTCATAAGTATCACCCAGCATATATATAGTTATTGAATAGCAGATTGATACCATGTGTTTGTGTTGAGTTCTATAACAATAAACAAATGGCTTCTGATTGAAACATTCATTGAAAACATAATGAATGTTTAATTCAAAAGCCATTTGTTCCAAAAGGCCAATTTGGCTCTCAGAGATCAATTTGGTGTCAGTAGACCATAAAATGTAATAAAATATTTACATATTACCACTACATATATAACATATGTATGTAATTTTTAAGAATTTAGGACCTTGATATCTTTTTCATGTTATTTTTTAACTATCAATTGTATAGAATGAAATGCCCAATAAATATCTTTCTTTTCTTAAGTTCTGTTCTTCATAACTGAAGTAATGAATTTTGGTTTCATTTGAAACAAATTACCTATATAAATACTGAGTTTGTATCTAATACAAAACTTTGCTTTTTGCGAAATATCATTATAATATTTTTAAGTTGCATACTGGTTGGGTTTGAACATAAAACACTATTTGTTCATAAAATTGTTGTTTGATTCAATGTTATTATGCAATTTTATTTGCACAAATCTTGTATACACTATTGAACATAATTTGTGGTAGAATATTAAGGATGAGCTTACTGTACTATTATACCACATAAATCGTAATATCATCAATAAAATCTTACATCTAAAATATGGCATTTAAAAATATGCACAAATTCAGCAATACCATAAATTCACTGTTGAAAAGAATTTATGGTCATAGATTAGTGATGAGGTTATTGTATTATTATGACACCTAAATCCTAATGTCATACATTACCTTTTCCTCTAAAGATTGTGTGTGCAAATTCGCACACTTTTTGAACGCATATCTACTTCTGCATCTGATTTGCAAGCTTGATAAATAGAGATCCTGAATCCTACATTTAAAATAAGATATTTAAAAAAATAAGTACTATAATGATTTTGAAACTGACAAGAGATATTTGATGTGAGGATTTTTGTTTGTTTCTAATCCTATTGTGCAGAATATTCTACATCAGATTTTTAAGTCCATAATACTTTATAAGTTGCCACTTTTGCTTTAGTAAGAAGTTCCCAACTTTTGTTTGGTAAAGATTTAATAAAAAATAGCTTTAATCCTATGTACAGGTGAATTTTTGTGATGGGGCAGTAAGGGCAAGTACCTTAACTGTCATAGTTACAGGAAAATGTTTTTAGGAGCCTATCTATTTTTAAAAACAATGGTTTTGTAAAAAATTTACAGTCAGCAAGAAAATGGGCCATTTTTCACAAAAACTTTTTTGATGCCAACTGTTTCTTACAAGGATCAAAAGTCTCTACTGGACCGACTGAAGTTTGAGTACTAGAAACGTCAGATAATGCAATAAGCTTTTTCCATACATTTGTACGGTAATACAGGGGTATTACACTTAATTACAGTTTTTGTCCAGCTGGCCTCATGGCTAACTGTACCCTTAAGCAAAAGCGCCTACGTAAGTATAAGACAATAGCGACATATCAGAACGATATCTCTGGATAAGTTTTATACTTATAATACATAGGCTTAAATAGCAATCTCCGTGTTTATGTCCAGTACACGAAGCTGTTGCTCTAACTTCTTTTTGAACGAACCACTACAAACAACTTTTGTTTGAGATTCTTTTAAAAGTTTTGTAATTACCATTCTTGATGGTACTGTCACAATGGATACTTATTCATGTACAACACCAATGCAGATTCCGTGTCCCTATTATTTACAAAATATGCTTCAATTAAGTCCAAATGTTTGCTGCTGAACACAGCCATAATCGTGGGGTATTTGCCATAATCCCCACGCTTGGCAGGCGTCTTCGGGATCGCAATGTAAGTTGGCAGTTCTTAGAAGACGCTGCTGCTCACCTTCCAGTCCTTCCAGTTTTCCCTTAGTCGCCTCTTAAGACACCCATCATGGGATGATATGGGGAGGTGCAACCAACGGGGCAAATTAAAACTTTTATTTCTTACCTACATTTTTCAACCAGTCTTCTTAATAGCAGGTTATAGTGGAGCTACCCATAACAATAAGTTTGGCTAATTTAGAAGTTTAAAACTTTTACTGAAATGTATGGAAAAAGATTTTCGCTATATCTGAGATTACTAGTACTCAAACCTTAGACGTTGTAGTAGATACTTTTGATCCTTATAAGAAACAGGATCGATTAGCATCAGAATTTTTTTTTGTGTAAAATAACCATTTTTTCCTGTCTATACATTTATTACAAAATCTGTGAATTCAGTTTAGAATACATTCAAAATTTATGGATATTTTCCTAAAAATGTTTTCCTGTAACTATAATGGTTAAGGTTGCCTGCCCTTACTGTCCCGTCTCAAAAATTCACCCTGTATATGACAGTTCAGTAGGGGTTCAGATATTAATTTTTTATAGGATTTGTATATAGGATTCTATTATATCTATGCTTATAATAAAAATGTTCAATAAAACAACAAAGTGTGTTAGCTAAGCAGCTCTAAAAGAGTGATGATCAGTTTTTTCACATATACCATCTCTGAGAATATTGAGGACGGTAGATGGTAAAATTTAGTTCAGGTTATCATGAACCAATACTATCAATACATAAATATATATGTCTATACCCTGTTAAGTGTATAGGTTGTTAGTCTCACCAAAGAGTATGGAATCAATACATTTCAGTCACATAATCAGTCAGTAGTTTGACCATCTTTCATCCAGGTGCTTTTCATATCAAATATTTACTCTCTTGGTTAGGTATAAGATAAGCTTACAATTTACACCACTTTCACTTTTTATTGCTATTATGCAGATGGAAATTGTGGTATGAATCTATTGTCAATTCTCTCATCATCTGCCTATTTATCCCACTTATGTGTCAAGTTGGTACAATATTTCTTCTCTAATAATACAAATGACAACACAAAACTTATTCAAAATATGTTTTAGCTAAAAATGCAGGATAGCACAAAGACATAAATGTAAAAAGTTTTAATTCTTGTTATATAACTGGTCACCGGCCTTACAACTCTTCTTTGAAATGTGTTTGAAGGAGAAAAGGAGAGTTGTAAGGCTGGTTGGTTGGACACACATACTTGCCACCATTTGGTAAATTTGTAAAATAAATAAATTCCATGTAAAATCCAATTTTTAATATAACATTTTACCACTCATTCCTCAAGTCTATAGTGACATATCTGTCAAAATGATAGCCAAGCGAATTTTACTTTACTATGTTTTATGGTGATTGGTGTATATGCTTTTCAGAATAGACAATCCTTACTTACTTTGTTAATGGTCTTGTGTGATCCATTGCATTGTCAATCATACAGAAGACCCATAGAAATATTTTTATTGATAACAATTAATTTCAGTAAAAATTTCTTAAAATAAATTTTTAGAACACTTGAACATAAAAATTATAACTTGGTCCCTAGAGTCTTTAATTTTTATTATAATGGAAAACCCAATATTATATATCAGAACCACATCTAACAAATCTAATTAATTATTTTTATAATGCAAGGCCTAAGTTATTGTAAAAGAAGGGGCCAGGAAATGATTCCATGTCGCTTTACGATTTCTGACAACTTGAAAATATTTTTGAATTATACAAACGGTGATTGAAATAATTGAAGCTCTTAACAAAGACATAAAGATCTTATCTTGTTTAATAATCTTCATATAATAATGTATGTTCCATCTGAACTGGGAGTCTCAACACTGTTATTGAGTTGACTTGCATGTATGGAGGGTAGAGGTATAAGGATAGTCATCTCATATGGTAGAAAACTTAAAAAAGTGTCCGACTGTAAACTATAAATAACAGTTCAAAAGCCTTCCAGAATGGCATTGGTGTGGACAAAAGGTATGGTATGAATATAGCATTTGGTAATATATTGAAGTATGCCGCGTTAAACAAATTAATATTGTTGTAGACTAAAGTAGTTACTTTTGGAAATTTCAACTACTTGCTCAATCCTACCCTAATATATTTGGCGCGTCCTTTAAAATCTATCCACACTTTTTCATGTACACAGATGATTTTCCTTACCTCTACCATCTATACTTGGATGGTAGACATCATCCTCTTCAACCATTTTGGAAAGATCTATACAACCTATTATATGAACTTGTTGCAAGCATAGACTTTTTCGTAAGTTTGTGCTCTAAAATTGACACCATTCATATTATTATCTTATATTACCTAGTTATGTTACCTACAATTGCCTACATGCCGTGTTAGGTTTTAGGGTTTATAGCAAAAGGAGCATAGGGATAAAACATAATATTCTGCCGTCTATATGTCCCTTCGTATGTTAAGGGTTTTTTATAGCTTTTAAATGGAATGGGTTATAAACCTAACATTCAGATATTTAGTTTCCAGCATTGACCTCAAACGAAATTATGTTTGTGGGTCATATTACTTAATATTATATAATACCAGGGTGGATTGAAAAGTTCGCGGCCTCAGCAAGAAAACTATTTGTAATATATAAACAAAAGTAATTTTATTTTTCCACGTAATCTCCACTTAACTCAATGCACTTCTTCCATCTGGTTTTCAACGCCTGTATGCCAGTCATAAAAAAAGTTTCTTCAAGGCCTTCAAAAAAGTCACCCACTGCAGCTTCGACCTCCTAATTTGATGAAAATTTTTGACCTCCAAGGTGTTGTTTTAGGTTTGGGAATAAATGAAAGTCTGAAGGTGCCAAATCAGGGGAATAGGCGGGATGCGGCAGTAATTCAAAGCCACAATCGCGAATTTGAGCCATAGATTCAACAGACGTGTGCACGCGTGCATTATCCTGATGAAACAACACTTTCTTGCTGAGTAATCCTGGTCTTTTCGCTTTAATTGTTTCACGCAAACGACGTAAAAGGATGCAGTAATAAGCCGAGTTTAAAGTTTCACCTTTTGCAAGGTAGTCCACCATGATGAAACCCTTAGCATCCCAAAAAACTGACGCCATCACCTTGCCAGCTGACAAAATTGCTTTGGCTTTTTTTAGAGTCGGTTCATCAGGTTTTTTCCACTGCTTGGATTGCTGTTTTGACTCTGGGGTGTAGTGGTGTACCCAGGTTTTATCCATTGTCACAAATCTGGCCAAAAAATCTTGTGGATCAGCCTCAAACATTTCCAAACAGTCGCGAGAAATCGTGAGCCGTATTCGTTTTTGTTCAACTGAAAGCAATCTGGGTACCCACCGCGCAGAAACCTTAGAAAATCCAAGTTCATTGACTATGATGTTTTTGTTCGTTCATACGAGATGCCAATAGTGTCTGTAATCCCCCTGATGGTCAATCTCCGATATGCCAATATCAGATCACATATTTTCCCGATGTTTTATTCAGTCGTAGACGTCGTAGGCCGGCCGGAGCGAGGGTCATCTTCAATACTCTCTCGTCCACGTTTAAATTCAGCAACCTACTTTTTCACAGTCGTATACGACGGAGCAGATTCCCCCAATGTTGTTGACATGTCTTCGTGAATCTCTTTTGGAGTTAGTTTTTTTTAAAACAGGTATTTGATGACCGCACGTTGCTCAATTTTCTCCATTCTTTAAAAATGCTGCACTTAGGCTCACAAAATTCAGTCTAATATAAAAACTGATAATGCTATTGCGATAAAATTTTACAATGTGACAACCAGAGAGTAAGCAAATCGAATGAGGTCAGTTACATTAAAATAGTTCAAGTATTTATGTGTTAGGCCGCGAACTTTTCAATCCACCCTCGTAGTCATATTCAAAAAAAATCTCACCCTGTCTTTAAATTTTCAGTTTTGATTATTTTTGCCATCTGGAATATTGTACTAGTGAAGATTGAATCTTGGATTTAGGTAATATAATATAATATTTTATCTAGAAACACTAAAAAGATGTCTTAAATGTGGCACCTCTCCAAGATTATTGTCAGGTTTGATTGGTATATCTCTAAGACAGATGTATTTTTCAATTTAGAATTTATCGAGATCCTCACACCAAGGTTCTATTCCCGCTTTTACGACAGAGCTAAAATAAAAATTTTAAAAGAAACACATTTCCAGTATGGGGTACCCCGTTTATTTTGAACATTTTGTTTCTATTAGCCAAACTTATTGTTATGTATGTCATGTCCTTAATAATGATGAAAAAGTATACTTATATTTAAAAAAAGAAAATATTAAGTAAATGAAATATATGTTAATTATAGTATAAAAACAAATGCATATTATATAGTGTAGTACCTTATAGTGAATAATCAATTTATTGCATGTAGGAAATTTATAAAAACAATCAGGTTAGATGCAATATAGGAATTAATTGCATACCTTATGAGAACCGAATTCAAAATAGTAACAGTTAATATATTTTTTTTTCCTATTTTATAAATAATATGTTGTGTTTCATGGAAACGTGCGTAACAATTTACGCCCTGAAAAAGGGATGATTTGCGTAAGATCAACGGTAAAGTAAAAAGTCAGACTTAGGTCAATAGATATCAGTTAGTGTTCACATTTTGGACTTAGTTGTGCCTGGCATAGAGGATCCGAATTCCAAACGCAGAGATCTGCGCAATGCGACAGACCTCAATGACTACTTAAGAGATCTTATAGAGTCTACTAAGTCTCTAGGATCTTTCCAGTAGCTAAGATGTGGTTGCAGTTGCAAGATCAGTAGAATTAGAGATAGGGAATATTGGTGCGTGTTAGTAGTAAGTAGAGTCCTTTGTCTACGATCTCTGAAAGGAAACTTTCAGTCAACTCCGTTATATCACAATATTCCACATGCCCGCAATGCGGACACAGAAAAAAAATGCTCCTCGCGATAGTTTCATGAGCGCAGAGAGAAAATGTCACGCTTAAGCTTCATTCTTAGTAAGGCACAATCGAAATGTTACCAAGGAACTCTGAGTATACACATGTCACTATGGTTATAGAGCTAATATTTTATTGCTAATGATTAAAGCAAAATACCTCAATCGCAATAAGCTCCCTCATGGTTCAATGGTATTCAATACAAACTAATTAAATCTAGTAAAATTGATTAACATACCTGTATAATAATTCCGTTTATGTAATAAAATTGTAAGTATAGGATTTCATGAAATTCAGTTAAATTTATTTACTTGCGATTCAAATTTGTAAAATGAAACATGCTTATTACATAGTTTTCCAGTTTTTACCTTATATTGATACCATAAATGAGTCTAAACGCAACAGGTAGTGAAGCCGCTGTAGTGTTTTTAAAGTCGTATTTTAATATAACACAAGGAGCCTTCTTGATATTATCAAATTTTTACAGTTGTTACATATTTGCCTGGCAAGCTGGAGAAGCCTTAGGTTGATCAGTTTATTATATCACAGCACATGGAAAAGGAACAGGGTTACGTCTCGGCAACGTCCTTGATATAATTACTTACGCTTCTGTAGGCGAACGCTCGATAGGGTTGGCTGCCCACTGACTGTCGTTGTGTTTGTGATTAATGTTAGTATTTAACCCTAGATTACTAATAAATCGTCAAAATTACAACGCGCAGATTGCTCAGTTAGTGTTTTGGTAAGTTCCCGACCGCCGCGCCGGCGCCGACACCCTTGTCACTATTATGTACTGATACCTTCGCAATATCACATCGCTAGTGATCCAAATATCGCAATTGCTTACTGGGTATATGTATAGATGTCAAGATATCGAGGAACCGTCGTAAAATGTACGAAAGGTTAGTAATTATGTAACTTATTGTAATATGTTTTGAATCTTTTTCTGTTAATTATATTATTTCTTATTGTAAAAATATATAACTTTTATGCATTTTAAGAAGTTTATTATAATATCTACCTTTGATTTTTGTTATTATATTGCTTTCGTAAATAAGCAACGAGGATGCTGCTATGTAATCGGATGACGAGTTCTTAGTTCCACGTCCATCAGATAGTCGAAGCTTAGTCGTATATTTCGTAATGATACATCACCGATTTAGATAGAGAGATTATACCGCTATGATCAGAAGAATCCTGAACATAAAGAACTACAGCAACAGCAATCAATCAACACAGATGGCAAGAATCAATATAGATGGTCTACAAAACCTCGCAACTCGCTCAGTTACTCAAATTTCAGTTTGCTGCACATTGTGTCTGGTTCCGCGGGCATAACTAAATCACTATCTGAGCTTAAAACCGTCAAAAAGAAGACCTTTTGTAATAGAACTTGCAGATAAACTAATGAAGGCCTGGCTGGAAGAAAGATATCTGGAGCTATCTTTACCACGAAATTCGAAGCAAATCATAGCGGAAATCTTGAAAGATTTGTGATTCACAACCAGGTCCTACCCAAGATGTTCCCAAATCTCGCAAAACCTGCACCTACTGCCCAGCAAAAGAACGTATGACGACGAATTTCTGCAACGTCCGCAAAAAGGCGATTTACTGATTATAATTCATCTAAAAACATAATATGGCGTAATTTAAATTCTGTAAGTAGTGCGACTAGGTAGAGTCACATTTCAGTCACCCGAGCATGAAAAAGTACCAACAGTGTTATTTTTTCTTGCCCGTGCCTGTGTTATTTAATCGTCAATATTGTTTTTCATCACACTTCCACGTAAACAGTATCTAAACAAACAAGTTAACTTGACCGTAATGCCACATATAAAACCCTCGAGCTTTCTTTTTCATGTCATGAAACCCACGGTCTGTAAGTATTTTTTTTTTTATTTACAGCACAGCAAGTTCAATCAAGGAGTTTACACGCAATTGAAAAATTGTCTTAAAATGTTATGTAAACTGGAATTTCATTGTAATCTCGCTACATGTTACGTAAATACTCAACTGATGTTCTTAATAATCGATTTTAATAGTTTTTTGTATCAAAACGTCGAAATTATTATATTTTTTTACCTCTGTCATGACTGTATACCTACGTAAGTGTTTGCCCTTAACGTTTCTCGAAACTTTTGTATAATATGTTATGTGGACAAAAGAGCCCGCAATCCGCTTAAAAAAGGTTCACGTATTTCGTTATAATAGTTGTGCTGAATTGTGTATTCAAGCTATAATTCTTAATTATTTTCTCGCAAATATGATGAAAAACATTGTATGATTCACGAGAGGTACGGGTACTATGAACCTCGACTCCCCTCTTTTCAGTGACCCTTACTACTTACGGGATCGATTGTCATTCATTGTTAACGACTATATCAACAAGATAGGGAAATATTTTTCAGTTATTGGAGTGTAACTCAAAAACAGCTTGACCGATTTTGATGAAAATTAATTGGGACCAAACGACAAGTTTCAGCTTTAATTTGATTGCTATAAGCGATAAGGTCGCCAATTGTATTATTAATGTAATTTATTTTTTGTAAATCATCGTATCTGTACTGTGGTGTAACGATAAAGAGTTCTAGCTATTATAAAAAAAAAAACAAAATCGGTTCACCTAGTCATAGTTCTTAACTAACATACAGACGAATTGAAAACTTCCTCCTTTTCTTGAAGTCGGTTAAAACTTATATTTGTGCAAAGTTCTATTTTGAGACTAAATGTTTTGAAAAACAACCACTACTGGGTCTTTAATAATACCCCTATCATAGCAATCCTATTGGTCGATATTTTCCTAGTACACCGTCCTTCTTCCTCACACATATCTGGTGGATACGCAACCCATTTTTAGTAACATTTCAAAAACACCTCAATTAATAGAACAAGACTTCCTGACAGGGATGCTGTTAGGAAGTCTTGTTCTATTTATTGAGGTGTTTTTTTAAATGTTCACCAACACTGTTAACCAACGCTGTTGACCAAGTATGCAGCAACCTACGAATAATAGTATATTATGATACATGTGAGCTAAGTTGATCATCATACACGAGGCTATGGGTTGCAGCCCGAGCCGCAGGCGAGGGCGTAAATCAGCCGAGTGCATAAAGCAAGTTGCTCACGAGTTTCATACGTACTTTTTCAACACCCTTGCGAGGAAAAAAATATATATTGCACAAATGCGATACAAACAACATACGAAAATTATGGAAAATAGCGCGCAAGTATTTTATATTTTGCGGCGGCAAAAGTTTGTTGGTTGATTACATATACTTATCTGTATTACCCGGTTAAATTGAAAGTGCACTGTTTACTCGCATATAATATGCAGTTAGGTACTAACTTGGATAATTCTAGTGTATAATATTATTATGCACGAGGGTGTTATAGTTCGGTTTATGGTCCTAAGAACGATATAATAAAGCTCACTTTATGAGCAAGGGTGTTGAAAATATATAAAGAAGTGTAACATACAGTTATCGCTTTGATTTTGGACTCGTCAAGTTCACAATTAACAAAACATGCACAATCTTAGATAGAAAACTCTTTATTGTTACACCACATTTAAAATATTAAAGTTGACATCATAAGATTTAATTAAATAATAATAACATAGTGTTACAATGGGCGGCCTTATCACTAAAAGTGATCTCTACCAGGCAACCTTAGGATGGAGTTGAATAAACAAAACTATTGGGGCGGGTGTAGTCTAACAATTAACAATGAAAAAGTACAAATTCATAAAAATATTTTAAAAATAAAACTAAATTTATTAGTGTTTCTAAACAAATGTATAAAAATATACATATATACATATCAACATACATAAATAGATAATGATATACATATATAAATAAATCATATAAAATTCCATATGCTATTGGATTGGTTAATTGATTTGTTGCTTAAAAATGATCGCGTCCCATGCATTGATCGTGTCGAGGTAAGGTTTTTGCGCTGCAAGGTACTAAAGATGCCCGCTGCGGTTATGTTTTGTTTTCTGCTGTTTTTGAGCTTGACTTATATTTCTGTACATATTTATTCGTAGCCGGCAATGCATCCACGAGACCTATGCATTGCTGATGTCTCTCGGTGACGGTCGGTGCTCTGATCACTTACCACTACGTGAGCCGCCTGTTGGTTTGCCCTCATATCCGATAAAAAAAAACCTGGCGGTCAATACAGTCGATCCTAACGCTTTAAGTATTTAGCGATAGGATCAGCTTTTAGACTTTTTTGTTGGTATACGACAACAATTCAAAACAAGAAAACATGTATGAACAAAAATTTATCTTAATCATAATTATTTATCATTTTAATTGATTTATAATGAGTACCTAACTACATGACGGGCTCATTTCCCGAACATGTAATTTCCTAACATATTTTGTAAACTATTCGAACACTTGCTTTATAGATTTTTCCTCACACTCATTAATTAGTATTCGCTTAAAGTATTTTTAACGTTTTATTAAGTTGCACTTAATCAGTTTTTTTTATAAAACCTACGTTCACTGGCAAAGAAGTTTCGCCCCCCTAAGTTCTATAATAGTTTAATACCTAAGTAACTAAATTAAACAGTTTTGGATGTAAATCAATACACACATCGATACCTTGAGTAATGCTTAAGGCTCGGAAATTACGAAATAGTGCCAACATGATATGGAAAATCTCATAAACCAGGTACCGGATGGTACTGCAATTTAAATACACGATACTCAAGGATATAAGTAATACTTTCATCGATTTCAAAACATGTTTCCTAATAATTGACTCGATAGAAAAAAATCTCAAAAACACCTCTGAAAATAGAGGATTCCTACTTTTTCCGCCAGATTTTAGTGTATTAAAATTTGTTTTTTTTTCTAAAATATTGATTTTTTAAGTACAATAAATTTCATTGATTATTTTAATCCAAAAAAAGCACAGTTAATGCGTACTGAGCCTGTTTACAAAATGTCACATACGCCCTTGCATTCCGAGAAGCGTTAACATCATGTCGCACTATTTACTCCAGCGATCTACGTATATTGCTATCATCCTCGCTCATATCGCGGTCAGCCGCGTCATGCGTTGGACCTGTGTCACTTTTCTCGGCGATCTCAATTAAAATAAAACATGGGTAAAATTATAAATAAACGCTTTGGGAATGCAAAAAAGATGTATAAAAATCGTCAAAAACGCATGATGGACATAATAAGGTAAGCATCTATGGCTTCCTTTCTCCATGTACCTATGTATATATCTCTTATATTAATGAAATTATCATATGATTGTGAACCCTAACGCAATATAAAAAACACTTCAAACATTTTACAAGACGTAGGTACAACTTTAGCTACCTAAAATAATTATTATAAGCAATATTCAGAATTTTTTGTAATGAATGTGTTGTAATTATTTTAGATGGATCATGATTAATTTATACAGTTTCTGACAATAAGGCACAAAGGTTATGTACATAATTTTCGACTAATCAATCGTCGTTCAAATAGCGCATACTAAGTGACATCGCTTCGCAATTGAGAGGCACGTGGACGAATCCAGCGTAAAGAGATTCTTTTTGGTCAAATTTTAATTTTACGACATAATTCTTAATAATACAATAATAATTTTACGTATGTACGTGGACCAATATAATGTGTCTGACAGTAAGGCATAAACGATATGTGTGTAATTTTCGACACCTTGGTCAATGATTGTTTATTGTGTAACTACTGAAGTCGAATCAGAAGATCGAGTACCGTGGATCGAATCTCACATACCTAGATTCTTTTTGGTGACTTTTTTATCTGTATTACTTTTTATTTGATACGTATTATATTTACGTATAATTAAGTTTTCTGACGCGTATTCAATTTACGATTACAATGCTTGCAAATTTATTAGGTATCTCGAGTTTCCATGTTTTCATATAATTAGAGAGTTTAGTATATCTAATGAACGTGAACATTAAATAGGTACTACCTAATCTAGCTACCTGAACACGTTTTTTCATAGATCTCGAAAAAGTATGTCTTGGATGGACACGAGTTGCCACAGCGTAATAGTTACAGTAGAACAACATTATCAATTTACTACAAAGCTATGTTGAGTAAACACCGTCCTTCTGTCCACTACTATAGAAAACACAAACTTTCATCCATGGAAAGTTATTGAAATATTCATGGTATTATCGAGTACGTAATATATTAGTACATATAAATTAGTAGTAAAAAGATGGCCGTAAACGTTTGATGCGATAGAGATAATGAAATTCTGAAATGAAAACTTAATACAAACAGAAGAAGCCTAAGCTTCTGCTTTAGAATGAGACTTTCCATGGTTTTCTTGAATAGCATAAGAATTAAGAACTGACTAAAAGAAAATGAAATAATTAGCACCATACCAATACTTACGTAAGAACATCGAGTAAGGTGCATTATAGGGGACTTAACTATAACGCCCTTAATAACCAAAGTGTAGCGGATATACTACCAAAGAGTACTCTCTTCTTCCCCAGGACGTTTTGGTGTTAAGGGGCGGCCGGTAATTCAACAAAAGTTAAAATTATACACATTATAGCCATTATGTTTTTAAATGTTACATCTTCTGTGTTGTATAAACAATATATGGTAGCCATATAAACAGCCCCATATATTGTAGGATAGGAGGATGCTTCTTGGTTATTGATACTATCCCATAACTTACTTACCAATAAAATTCTTACCCCCGGTTTCTGAAACGCAAATCAGCGACAAATTATTTAAAATGCTTGTTAATCCATTGTCATACGCAGATTGGGTTGCTAAAAACTTCATGTGACTGTTTGTCAACACTAATGTCAAATCTCCAATTAATCGACAATTATTTCTATTTTGGGTTTCTGAAAAGCTTTTCGGTACGTTAACGGTTTGTTAAACTGACTAATTCTAATTGCCCAAAATCGACCAATTATTCTAAGATTAACGTCTTGATATCGTAAAAATATATAAAAATAGTTTTAAGCATTCCTACCTACAACGTTTACTCTAATAACTGATAAGATAGAACAAGAACAGAATTATATCAAGTATGATTACTCTAAAAACACATATTGCTATTTTTCATACCGAAGGTACTGGGTAGCACTTCACCACTATCTCACCTGATGTTAAGTGACGATGCCATCGATGATGCAGCTCGCTTACCCTGAAGATACCAATTCACTCCTGTTTAGAAGACCCCCCCGTAATTAACCACAAACACAGACTCAGGCAGAGTGTTCCATTCCCTAGCGGTGTGTATGATGAGCGAGTATAGAACAAGAGTCCGATTATAGAACTACGTAAATATATTACTAAAGACTACGTGATTATAGTGTTGCTGCTCATTTGTTACTCAATAGGGTGCTATAACATAACCATAGCAGCCATTAAACAAACCGCAGCTGGGTAGATTGTAATACCAACAAAAGCATTTCCAAGATAAGTAGGTTATGGACCTTCCAAACCCCAACACTCTTTGAGAAAACACCTTTCGGCTAAGGGCGTTAAGATATGGTTTAAAGCTCTGTTTAGCGCCTGATGTGCGGCTACAACATATTCACGTTGATGTTAGAAGTGGTATTATTTTGTATTGATGCGCAGGAGGTCCATAGTTAGAATCTCACCGCGGTCTTCCACTTCACCGCATGATGCGAGGGCGGGAGTTTTTAGAATCATTGATAGGCTTGATAGTTGTTGGCCTTCAAGTAGAAAATATATTACCAAGCATCTAATGGTATGTTACGACGGCTGTTCTTGCCTATTCTTCTCTACTGACTTCATCATCATCAGACGTCAATCACTTACCATCAGGTGAGATTATAGTCAAAGCGTAGCCTAGCAGCAATAAAAAATGCCACTCATCATTTTTTTATTTTAATCGAATTTTACGATATAAAGCAACAAGTAAGGAGAGACAAACACGCACATTTTCACGTACGCTAGTGACTTTCACTATCAATAAACTATTACTGACATAATAACTATAAAATTAAAGAGTATTTTTAATCATCATGATGGTATTGAGGATAATGGGTTTTTTTTATTTTTTTTTTTTATAGCTGATAGGTAAGCCTTTGACCACAATCTCACGTGATGGTAAGTGATGATGTGGTCGAAGGTGTTAACAGGCTTAACCTAGAATTACTCTGGCTATCAAGGACAGCTGCCGGAACACACCGTTAGGTGCTTGGCGACAGATTTTCTACTTGAGGGTGGTCGCTAGCCAGGCGGGCATTCACAAAATGCCCTTCCACCATGCGGTGAAGCTCAAGCCCGCGGCGGGATTCGAACCATGGACCTGCTGCGCGGCAGTCCATAGCCAAAGTCACTGAGCTATCACTGCTGGATTCATAAAAATTAATGAAATTTGATAATTCCACTAGCGATAACCCATCAATGTTGACATTTTAGGTATGAGAGCGTACACTCGCACGACTGGACTCTGTCAGTTAGAAATCCGAGCGCAAATAGTATTGTTGGATGTGAATGCCCAAATGGGCTTGTATTTTGCCAAATAGGAACGCTTCGAACTCCTCTCTCTTGTTGTTTTACGTTTACGATCATCCGTCATATTTAATTGGTAACCATAGTAACGGTGGTGATGCCAAAAATGATTTGGGATTAATTTCATGTCAAAACAGAAGAGACAACGCTATGTGTTAAAAAAAGACAGAACACTAGAGAATGAATGAATTTGAACGACATTTTCAAATTTCATGTTATCATAGATAAACAAGCATTTTAATCAGGTGTTCTGTAATTTTTCATTAATATGCGTTCCAGAAACCCGTTGAAAGTTAGCGGATTGTTAATTGTGATGGCTTGTTAGATGAATTGAATTTTGACACGCGTACCGAAAACCGGCGATTAATATCTTTAACTCTAACTTTCGATTATTTTTTTATTAATATGCAGGGTTATTGGTAAAATGCTAAATCCAGGGAAACCCGGACGGATGGCAGCCCTACTCTCATAGAATGTCCGATTTTATGTCGCACTCCGGTGCATCTTCGCAACATAATCTACCTATACAAGTACATACATCAAGTGACGGCACGGGTGTCGTTTACAAACATAAACGTATCTTTCGTAATCTTTGACAAATACAGTTAATAACAGTAATACCACGGTTTTATAATCGATATGTAATATTGTGGTATTACGTATGAATAGTAATACAAAGTAATAAATTTTCAAACAAAATACTTATCTTTCTCCTTGGGTGATTTCAATAATGGTATTATTCCATCCATCTACACAATAGCATCCACGAGATGTATTTATTATTATTAACAAATTGAAACAATAACTGTACCTACCTACTACATTCTCCATGTGATTTTTTGTTAGTGAAATTTTAATATGACTTGTAGTACTGACACGAGCAGGTACCCTTGATTGTTAGCGGAAACAAAGCCAGGATCTGAATGAACTACGCTACTTGACAAAAAAAAAAACAAAAATTGGAACCGACTCCAACACCCAAAAGTGTGAAATAACTTGTTCAAGTCGGTACCAGTATAGTTCAAAAGTACCTATTATCACAATATTGTGCACGTGGTACTAGTGTTGGACTTCGACAAGTTAATTCACACTTTTTGGTGAAGAAGTCATTTCCATTTTTATTTTAAAAAAAAAACACTTCTTTTTATGACCCTTGCTACTTACGGGATCGATTTTCATTCATTGTCAACGACTATATCATCAAGATAAGTAAATATTTTTCAGTTATTGGAGTGTATGTCAAAAACGGCTTGACCGATTTTGATGAAATTTAACTGGAACCAAACAACAAGTATCAGCTTTCAAACAATAAAAGATTTTTTTAAATCGATTCACCCAGTCAAATGTTCTGAGGTAACAAACATATAATAAAAAACAGACGAATTAAGAACCTCCTCCTTTTTTTGAAGTCAGTTAAAAATGCCCAATAGTATAACCCGCTATTTGTATTTTGATCAGGGGTAAAAAAGATTTTTATGATTTTGTGTGTAAATTTTACACAATATACTTGTTTTTGTAATAAATAAACCATCTTTTGTGTAACAGCTTACGCCTTGCATCAAAGTAGATACATACTCGTAGTTCATGTTCATCAAAACCATAGTTCATGTTCATTAAAAATGAACATACACAAAAACTGCAAAAATCAAACAAGTTGGTAATAATCAAGACTAAACTTGTTCTACTGTAGGTATGGTAAATTTATTAACTGTGTCACACTATGATATTTACAGCATACAATCAACTAATGGTTGGTATCATGTATGCGTACTAGATGGCGCTTCAGCACACATCACATTCGTGTGTGACAAGATAGTTTCTACTAGTTCTACTAGAGAGCGCTCTAAATTTTTAATCAAATAAAATATTACCGTTGACTTGCGGACGTGGCGCCATGTACACCGCGAAGTAAACACGCGAGGAGAAGTGGGGACAAAATCTTACATCTGGTTTTAGAATTCTGTCCCTTAAGAAGATACCGTCGTGTAATCATTATGTCATCGGTAATGTATGAGAGCGTCCAGTATCGTCCGTACGTAACTACGGAGCAATCGCAACTGCAGCATACCGATGCACATCGACAATTTGAGTTAGTATGAAGACGTAATACTGTTACTCATCCTTATACTGTGGTTATACCACAATATGAATGTTAATTTTAATCGCACATTGAGAAAGTCACTGAATATAAACAATCTGTTCTGTCCATCCGGTTGACTGACAGCTCTCAAAGGCTTAATATGCACGGTAAGTTTAACCTTCAGTAGTACCTGATGCAACAAATCCGTACCTCAGTAGATGTTATATGCGGTTCAATATGTGTACTGTGTCCGTTCTGTGTATGATTTCTTATGGGAATTTACACGGGTGGCAAAGGCACGGTGGCAATTTTATTAATCTCGACGGCGCGCCGCCGCGCCGGTCCCTAAAATCTAAATATTCAAAGTAAAATAGCATTACATATATGACTAATAAGCAAAAATTTCTAAATTACATTTTCAATAGATATATAACAAAATTTGGGGCACTTATTTAAGTATACTTAACAATGTATTATAGTCTTCAGTATTGACAGCTGTTATTACATTGTTATTATAAATGACAAGATATTATAAGTGACAAGATGACGTATATTTTCAGATTTCCAAAGTATTAAATCTCAATACAGTATATTATATTGTTTTAATGTAGTATTTGAGCTAAATCAAATCAAATTTATTTATTTGCTAAAGATCTCCTTAACTAATCTTAAGATAGGTCCTCTATGTGCCAACTGTCAAAGCGACAGTTTATGTTGTATTCTTGAGTTTTTACTTCGTTATTGACACACATTTGTCCCGTGTAGCCGTGACATAGGTCTTAGATGTGACAGCTGTCAACGTAACAGTTGGTGTACCTATTATTTTTTATTTGTGGAAACTACTACATACAACCAGTTCTGCTACTTCATTCCAAACAAGCCTTGATTCCCTTTGTGGTTATATTAATTATCATGTTAATAGGAATATAGCAGGAAGTAAGTATACATATCCCGTATATTTAATATTCTCTGAACCTTTGCATACCCTTTGAATCCCCATTTCAATAATAGTAAAAGGCAACCAAAGGAAAATTTCAGAAGAGCAGCAGTCCGCTACTGTTTTTTAACTTAAGTAGGGAGCTGGAAGCGAAACTAGTCTCATTAACATCCTAACGCCCTCGTTAACCATGAGTGGCCTGACAATTACCACCATCAAGACCATTCTTCTTCTTCTTCATAAATGGCTCTTATCGTTGCTAATCAAGACCATTCCGAATCATGGTTTTACAAAATATTATTGTGTAACGTGTGATCATCCCAGTCATGATGACGCTCCTCCCAGACGTACTTTCCAGTGTTGACTGATATAATCATTATTGAAAAGTTAATTAATCAACACAGATTATTGGAAATATAAATAAACTTCGTTTGTATATGGTAAGTGCTGGATACACTCACCCCCCCATATTATTGGTTATATTATTTTATGGTAGCTAGCTTGTAAATAACAAATCGCTTCAAAATCGGGAAGACGTGACTAGTGTAACCAGAAACAAACAAGTATGTTGGAAAAATATGGTTTTCTGACCGGAATATCTTGCCATGTAGGTGATTAAAAAAACCACTACCTATCCGCCTAAACTAATCAATAACATAAATAACGACTACATTTGAAATCGGAAAGATGTTTGTAACAACCATACGCACGCGTGAAGATGACGAGTATGTTATCTGATAACATCGTAATATGCCTATCTAGAGCTGTTAAGGGTGATTTTTTTTAATGTTGCCTTTTTTTTATTGTTGATAGGTTAGCCTTTGACCACTATCTCACCTGATGGTAAGTGATGATGTGGTCGAAGGTGTTGTTCAGGCTAACCTAGAATTACTGGCTCTCAAGGACAGCTGCCGGAACACACCGTTAGGTGCTTGGCGACAGATTTTCAACTTGAGGGTGGTAGCTAGCCAGGCGGGCATTCCCAAAGTGCCCTACCACCATGCTGTAACGACTGCCATCCTAAGACAACCGGGACCGACGGCTTAACGTGCCCTCCGAAGCACGGAAGCGCTCAGTGGTAATGTTCCTAGCGGTCACCCATTCTAGTCATGACCGCGGCGGACGTTGCTTAACTTTGCTGATTGATTCAGAATGGTTAAGCAAACTTCGCTACGAGCGCTTCAAAGTTTAATAGCAAAATTAAATTACGGAAGTGGAGAGAAGAGAAAGAAATTAAACAGTTTTTCGCTTTTGTAGCTCTCAAATTCTATGATTATAAGTACGATAGTGACCAAACTATTGTACTTGATCATAGAATTTGAGATACGATACATTGAGTAATATAAGAATGTTACTAAATGTGTCGTTAAAACAATTTAACATACATTTATTAAGTTATCACCTTAGAGGTCTATAGGGCTAAAACCGTTTAAATATTGAAATTGCTGTAATAAGTTTTTTTTAGATCGTGTACAGATTATTTTTCGAAACTCGCGAATCCCATGATTAAAAGTATTAAAAGTTACATGACCTACCTACGAAATAAATAAAATAATCATATATAAATTTTATTATTGAATGTCAACGTTCACCTTCAAGTTATTCCATCTTCTGCGTCAATGTGGTTTTGTAAAAATATGGCTTGTACGAGTATGATATGTATGACTCCTTTTTGTCAGGTGAGTGTTTCACAAAATTTGATTCACCCAATTAAGATATTTGATTGATAGTTGATTTTTCTTCAACTGTTTCGTTTGCTCTACCTCCACCTAGGGTTTGTTGAAATATGGAAAACCAACTAAATCTTCCTTTTATCTTATGAAGTAGGTTATGTTTTGAAGTATATAAGTTTGATAAATTACCTACTCAAATATTCCTTCATCTAGGAAAGTACTAAAATTCTCCTTTCATCGGGTCATTGGTTATCTACAATGCGGGTAACGATAGATAACGAGTGACACACTTTTCAAACAAGAACATTGAATGTTAATATTCTGCGATAACATTAATCAATCTGAAATTTAAAGCCTGTGAATTGATTGACAAAGTGTTATTCATCAAAGTTTTCTTCGTGAAAGAATCTAGATACAAAGACTACCCCTGCAAAGACTACCTGGATCGATAGCCTTAAACATTTTTGAGAATGCATTCACTGGACAATCACATTCATAGAACCGTCTCTACCGTTTATTAAATTATCGGTCTCACAAATTAGCTTAATACAAACCAACAATTAAGTACTACATATGGCTACTCTACATCATAGTTACCGGCAGCATCGACTTCTAAATATATATCTCTAGAAGCTAATAATCTTACTTAGTGTTGCATAGCCAAGTTACATTTATGTACGCTGGCCAATCTAATCAAAACCAGATCAGTAGATAATATTACGACGGAAACAGAAAGAAACAATTCACTTTCATTACCATGCAATAAGATTAATCTTTTAAATTAGATGGTCGCGATTTGCGTGTGTGGCAGGGTGTATCCAGGTATAGAATGACAATGCGTCTGTCCGCGTCGCGTCGAAATGCTTGTTTATAAGGATTCTCACTTCAAATCTGTGTCATCCTTTACCATCTTTAGGGTTAGAAGAGTAGCTTCACCTTCTCTTGACCGGAAGCTTCGACAAAATCCGTACATGCGCAGAAGAGGAGGCTGTACGAAACAGCCCCGCGCTCAAACATTGATTTCAACTCATTTAATTTTACATCAATATTTTGATAGACATTTGTGTTATGATCGGTAACCGTCTGCATAATAATATGTAATCGGCTGCTCAATTTTCATCTGGCAACCCCACCTAAAAAGTCACCCCTTCGTTAACCATTTCGTACATCCGTAATATTGGGTCGAAGCGAAAGGAAATTACTCTACACCGTCCATTGCCGGCTTTGTAAACTATACGTTGTAGTTGGATCCAGTAACACGAAAGTCTACCTCGTAATGCGTATTTTGACGGTGTCGCTGTACGGCTTAGTACAGGGGAAGACAGGGAACGCCCCAAAATTGTGCCTCAGTTTACTATACCTTTGTCTCTTTCTCTCACTTTGTCTCGTGCTACATGATTCGCGGCTTGACCTCTATTCAGGCGATTTTCGGGAGTGATATTTTTATTATTATTATAAAAATGGTTTATGTGTATTAATTTTCGTGAAATATTTGTCAAGTATTATTTAGAATTGATAAGTTAAACGTGAAAGTATCACGTCGACATTGGTTAGCCTCGTGTGAGTGTATGGCGAAGTAGCATGGAGCGCGCGGTTTCCTTATCGATTTTCTCTATGCTGCATTAAATTACTACTCGAGTTCTGAATGCGGTCGGAAAATATTTTAGCAACATGAGTGCTTCTCACGTGTTTTGTAATCGAACACCGATTTCGGTGTAGTGACTTTTAACTATAATCTTCTTTCGAACTCTTCTCGTGTTAAGCGTCGCTATAGTGGCTCGGCGTAATTTAATACAAGTGCAGGAGATCCCCCAAAGAAGGCCAGGGCCTGAATGGCCCTGAGATTTGCGTAGGGGAGAACAAACAAAATATATCTCCTTATGCCGATGATCGTGTCGCCGTTGTTTTGGGAATGGTTCAACCTTTGGCTAACTCAATTTCTAAAAGATTTGTATCATGAAATTAAAATGGTAGCTTTAAGAGGAGCGAATAGTTCTATACCGTACCAGCACACGTGTACGAACCATGGCAGTCAGTCCCAAGCGGGAGGGATTGAAATAAATCAGAGCGCTCCGCCATCAATGAACGTGGGCCAGTCCAATGGCGGCCACCTGCCTAACCAGATCAACATGCAGTCCTTGAGCACCGTGTCTCTGCAGTTCGTGCCGCCGCCACAGTCGGCGTCCGCCAACCCGGGCTCTCACAGTCACAGCCACAACCACAGCCATAGCCACAACCACAGCCATAGCCACAGCCATAACCACAACCACAGCCATAAACATGAACATTCATCATCTCGGTACTCCAGCTCTAACTGCATGCCGTCTACGCATTCGCATCATCATTATCGACTGTTGCCGCAAACCAGTAAGTCAATTACTTAATCTATGTTTTGTTATAGGCTTTAGTTACACAGTTTTCTTGTTAATTTTGTTTAAATGTAGTTTTGAATGATTTATTATGTTACCTCGTGAGTGTGCGGATCGTATTTTATGTGCTATTGTTACATAGTTGCCTTGTTGATAACGATTTTTATTTCGATATGTGTACGGTACAGATGCTGAAGTTGGCTTATTTTATGTATTATTTTTGTAAAGTATGTTATTGGAAAACGTTTCGATTTAGAAAAGTAGGCCGATATTGTTTTTGCATATTTTCTTAGCGCAATTCAGTTATCCGCGGGCTTCAACACCACATAGTGAGTATATGTAATGTACCTATAACATAATGTCTGTCTATGACATGTCTATATTGGAGGAAAAGTGTGATTAGTTATATTAATTGTTTGTGTCATTGTCCAGGACCGGTGGAATGCTACCATCCGTCAGGCGCCGCGAGCGCGGGCTATATGCCAAGCACCACTGGCGGGTCGCAGGCGTCGGCCCAGCCCTCATTGAGAGTGCAGCCGACGCCGCCACAGACCTCCGCGCCGCCGGCGCCGCAACAAGACATGTCTAAATCTAACATGGTATGTATCGTCAGCAAAAACTTCACATCTGTATTACCTCCCCGAAAAGTTCCACAGCGGGCCTTGCACCGGTGATACGTAATGAAAATCATTTCATTATTGTTTTCACTTTCAAAAGACATATCGTCTTATGTTATTGCACGGCGGCAGAGGAAATCAATAAAAAACTATAATTTTATAATTATAATATCCATTGTGGTTACATATTCACCGACACATCCATGCTTGGAGAGTGGTAAAAAATTAATAAGGTTTAATATTTTTATCCCCTCCTCGTATATATATTTCCAGTCCGTGCGTATGCGTGTACTATGGATCTCTCACAAATATCCGAGAGATATGCCATCAGTAATCAATGTAATCATACTGAAAGAAATTTCCGAGTTCCAATGTCGCTTCTTTTTCGCCACCTAATTTGCTCACACCGATGTGAAAAAAAACTTGTCTTACGGTTTGTTGTTGACGTTTTAACAAATATAAACTAAATATTCGCAAAATAAAAAGTAGACGCAAATACCTCAAACGATACGTGCAGAAAATGCCAGCGACATTCAGAGACCATCCAACATATGTATTACTAGTGCCTGCCCAACACTCACTCAAACCGACTACACCCAAAAATGTGCAATCAAATATAATTAAATGAAAATCCCACGAAACTATTATTAAAACGCCCCTAAACCCGTGCTTGAAGACTCTACCCACGTGATAATCTTTGATATCACGTGAGAGCTATATTAACAGATAAAACCATACATAACAACAGACCAGACAAAATTGTAAATAATAAAGTAAATAAATGTGTATATCTAATTGACATACATAGCCGTTCCTAACACCCACAATGTACAAAAAACATTCCCTGAAAAAATACATAAATATCCAGAGCTGAAGGAAGAAATAATTATAATTTGGTAAAATGAACAAAGTGTATATTGTGCCGATGGTGCTTTCGAGTTCAGGAGTTATTCCAAAATACTTACACCATGGCATTAAATTATTAGATTTACCTGAAATTATTTATTTAACAATGCAAAAAGCCGCCATTCTGACTACTTGCCGCATTGTCGGAAGTTTTTGCAGGACTAAACCTCCGGAATTTTTACAACTTCCGATAGTGATCTTCACTTCGTTTAGGCCCGTGGATTTCATAAAACTACCGAAAGTCATTAAATTTCGAGATGAATTAAACTTTCAAACAGAAAATTATTATAATATTTTTTATTATATTAATGATGTGATAATAGTAGTATTTTTTAATTATTATTGTGTGTTGCATGATACATGAATCATGATTCACTAGTAACTGTTTATTTATATCAATAAGGTTCAAATAGTTACCTTCGGCACCCAAAAAGGTATCAGTAAACTAGTTAAGTAAGATAGTTGATTGATAATTTTACTTATTCTCCATTATAATCAACTGTTATACTGTCGTTACATTGATTTTGCTTTTTCTTCCTTTATATACCTTAAATAGCATACATTATTTATAGTGGTTGTTTTATCAAATATATTCTATAGAAATAAATAGCGGTATATGTTTATTTTTTGTCCTCTTGTTTCTTAGTATGTTAGCAATACACTATATAAGCATTGTACCTAAAATAAGACCAGAAGGACGACTTCGCAAAGCCGTTCCAATTAGTAAGTGACTCTAAAGTGTATTTCAGCTCTAAAGTGTACTTCAGCTCTAAAGCACGGTGTACCTAATATATATAAACTAATGCAAGGCTCTTTCTTTATATCGCGTAGCTACGTATAGCTCTGATCTCTTCTGACGCGGCACGCACCGTAGAATAATCTCGTCCGGACGGATACGCCAATGTACCTGATGTGAAGCGCTCGTAGCGAAGTTTGCTTAGCCGTTCTGAACCGATCAGCAAAGTTAAGCAACGTCCGCCTCGGTCATGATTTGGATGGGTGACCGCTGGTGACATTACTACTGAGCGCTTCCGTGTTTCGGGGGGCACGTTAAGCCGTCGGTCCCGGTTGTTGTCTTAGGATGGCAGTCGTTATGGCATGGTGTTAGGGCATGGTGTTAGCCGGGCGGGCGAATGCCCGCCTGGCTAGCTACCACCCTCAAGTAGAAAAATCTGTCGCCAAGCATCTAACGGTGTGTTCCGGCAGCTGTCCGTATGAGAGCCAGTCATTCTAGGTTAGCCTGAAAAACATCTTAGACCACATCATCACTTACCATCAGGTGAGATAGTGGTCAATGGCTAACGTATCAGGCAAAAAAAGAACCTATAGCTCTGTAGTAGTGAGTGAGTCAGGCCCGATTTTACCACAATGGTAATAAATATGGTACAATTAAAATTTTTGTCACCATTCATATGCGTAAGTCCAATTCATAGAAGCCTAGAATAATACAAACATATATATTTTTTTAATTTCGTGCAACAAAGTGACTTCCCAGGGAACCCGATATACCAACTCTTGATTTGATAATTTCTAGAATATAACGCAGCTGTTTCATACTTCGAAGTTAACTTCATGTAAAAGATTCACCACAAGGTGATATTGTCACACACGTGTAATATATACATTTTGTGGGTGTCATTGGTATTCTATAGTTTTCGTATCATCCTTAAATGATGGAAGCATCTTTTATGCATGATACTGTGAACATTTTTGTATACAAATGCGCGTATAAACGATTGAAACCACTGTTTGTTTACATGGTTTGGTTAATGTTTTCAGTGTAAGTATACTAACCTAACTACAACACTATTGTTTTCAGTCCGGGCATAACTTCGTGTCACAGAGCCAGTCACAGCCACGGCCTCAGTACTCCAACTTTCAGTACAGACCGACGCAACATGGATCGAGGCCCAATTCCCATCCGAGGTCAGTACTTTACTAAGTTAATAATATCTGCAAATGCCTAAGAAGCATGTATATTATTTTATACTTTCGAACTATTTGAGCAATGCAGGTGAGTGCAGGTTATACTGGCAATATAATTAGGTACTCTCATAATGCAAAATATTCTTCTAGCAAAGTTTCTCCTTCAGCTTTTATGAAATAAGACTCAAAACAAAATGGAGGCTTATATAGCAGCTCGTTTCCGTTAAATATTAAATCAAACAAATTAGTAGCGTTAAATAAGCTTTGTATTAATGTGTGACGAAAGGTGGCAGTTATATACAACATTGGCTATGTCCAAGATTATTTCGCGGGAATTAGAGAAAATAATTCTTTTCTTTATTAAAATAATTCTGATACTTGTATCAATACGGATGCAATCAAAAATTATACAGTCGAAGCAATATAAATTGTTTTTGTTTATTTCAGTAGTTTTGGAGACAAAAATAAGTTATCCTGATGCCTTAAAAAAAATTGGTGGTATGAAACTGAATTCAAATGGTTAAATTCGAGTTTCATACCTAGAGATAAACATTCTAGATTAGAATGTTTAAAATTGATTAAGGTTCTTTGATGTATTATATAGTATGGTAATTCTACGACAATTGCATACTGAATTGATTTTTATTTTTAATACAATCGTATTGGTCAGCACGACAATCACACAACAATATAGAAGTTGAATTAGCTGCACACACATGACGCACATAGTCTTGAAGAAAATTAAAGAGGTTTTGAAAAGCAAAGTGAAATTAAATATGGGATTCTTCTTATGCTACTAGCGATAAAAAAATATTTTTTTAAATAATTCACCATAGTTTAGTTCTTACCCAGTAAAGTACGACTACAACAGCATGAAATTGTAATTTACCTAAGTGTTGTCACCTAATCTCGATACAAATTTATGGATTATGGAACATTATGCACAACAACATATGGGATTCTGAAAGCTAATTCGATTTCCAGCTCTGTGGGTGACATTTCCATGGCAACACAGCATGGACCTTATATTTATCTCTAGAGAAATATAGCTAAATAAATTTATGACCTTATTACACAATGAATGGACTACACATTACATGAATTACCTGTAAAAATAAATTGCCCAATTTAGCTGAAGGAACTTAGTTATCAATTACATCGTGCAACTGCGACCTCGCGAGTTTAGCAGTCTTGATCTGTAGTCCTTCCCCGAAATATTTTGAATCTATATATCTATTTGTAAGTATATAAAGCCTTGTAGCCAGAAATCTAATAGAGGATCTTCTAAACGCTCACAGTAGTAGCATCTAGTATATCCCCGTTGCTGACCCATACTACATGACTGGACAGGAGTGTTTCGTCAAGACGAGTTTATCAATAGTAGCAGGACAATAACATTCTTGCCTTGCTTTGGTATGCTTACCGAAGCCTTTTAAATTTTAGTTAGTTAGGCTTTGATTTGCACTCTTATTAATGGCTAAGTTAATACTGGAGGTTCTTAAACTGTGCATATATTATTTTTTTATAACAGGCCTTCTCTTCTGCTCACCTAATACTTTTCTTTTGAAAACTACCGGAAATATAATGTTTATTATAATGATAACCTATGTTCCTGTTGCATTAACTGGACGCTATAGTATAGCAGACAGTAGCAAGCGATACTTGTACGAGTTTCAATACATAACTTGGACAACAACATGTTCTGATTCTGAGTATGATGTTGGAAGTGCTATAAGTAACTGAACTGTGATTGAAATGGTCCATCAAATATACAGCTATTTTGTATGTCCGTAGGGATGACTACAAAACGTACTTCCATATATTTAGCTGTTTCGATTTTTATCGATGGCTGTTATGATCAAGTATTTAAAATTTTGTCCAAACTAATTATTTGATCAAAAATCTGAGTGTTTCGTTGTAAGTTTATAAACATAGAAAGGGCGCGGTAGCTGGTTAATTGTAGAATAGGTATTCGCAACATAGATCACTAAGATATATCACTATAGATAGACTGACTAAATACTACTAAAATGTTAACATAATCTTTGATTATATAATAACTTACTCGAAAAATCGTAACATTAAACTTTAAATACAATCGTGACTTTTGTCCATAATAAGATTATGAGAAACCGACTGTAACTCGCGTGATGTATATCTATAACTCACCGAATAGTAGCAGGTTACTTTGAAGCCCTTCGTCTGGGTGTTACGATTGTGCAAAGCTGACTTAGTGCGTAGGTATATGACGCTGCCAAGGACCAATTTTTATGCCACCTCATTGTTTTACTTGTGTGAATTTAAATTACAATCTCAAGATTCTGGGTTTCATCATTGGGATGGACGGACAGTGTTCTTGGGGTTTTCTATTAAACAAGTATCAGTATTGGAGTCTGGAACTCATCCCGGGTAATGGCAATAAACTCGCCTCGCGATCTAATACATCATTGGTAAAGGCAGTTTACAGATTCTGTATTATGTAATTAAAAAATGTTTCATGTATGTTCAACAGGCAACAACAGCCGTTTATACCGGGTGGGGCGACAACCACCGGGCCTGTCATGTATCCTACACTGGTCTTCCAACCTACGCCGATGGGCATGCAAACGTATCAGCAGCCACGCTCGGGATCGCAGGGGTCAGTAATAACACCTATGTACCATTCATTCGTAATACTTAATTTTACAGTCGATTCAAAAATAAACATGTAAGCGAAGATATCAGATTCCAGCGAAATAAACAAAAGATTTAGGCTGCGTATCCATCTGAGATGAGAATGGTAGATGTAGTGTGCGAAGAAAAAAATCACCAATAATTACGATGCGCTCAGTGACGTCACGAAAATGAAGCGATGCCATTGGTGGATTTTTTCATCTTACACTGCTCATCTTCCTCGCATATCTGTGGAATACGTCTGGTGGTACGCATTAATAGTGACATAGTAGCTGTGCCTGTGTGGCTCATATGCTTACATGTTATTATTTACCTATTGAGTTGTTTGTTTTTATTTTTTAATTGAATTTTTTCATCTGATTACTAAGCTGATCATCATTATCATTTTATACCCGTGGAATCACAATCTCCTGGTAAATAAAAATATCAAGTGTATGTCGTTATTGATTAACTAGTTTCTGTATTCAACGTTTCATTTATTTTTGTAATAAAATTTATATTTGAAAATCAAATACAAACGTCTGGACATTTTTAAAATTAAAATTGGGCAATGGAAGCCTATTTCTGTATACAAGTGCCCAGTGAAGGTATAATCTATTCGAAAAGTAAAGCAAAAATATTGACCACTGATATATCGCTTTGCTTTTGGGACTATTTTTTAACCAATTTAAAGTCAAATTTTGCATCTGAATAATCCAAATATTATACACTTAAATGTATGTAACGCAGTATAATATATATGTGTTACATTGTGTTTAATTTTTTTTTAAATTCTCACTCAGCCCTGCAATGGGAAAGAGATAGTGAATACGACTATCAATCTTTGGCGTTTACGTCAAAGTTATGAGTTCCATATAAACCAATAAGTTTTTATGATCCTATGCGATACAAATTGGACCATTTTTTAGTTGGGAGCGCGTCTATCCTTACCATATCGTTATAAAAATCTAAATATAATTTGATCAATTGATGGTTGAAATCGGACGAAGAACGTCGTCTTTTTATCTTTGTTAAACAAGGATATGACCCAGATCTCATCAGATTCAATGTCACCATATGTTTACAGATGAAGCATGCTTGTGTAGGTACATGAAAACTTTTACTCTATAGAAAGACTCGCTGGTCATAGTTACTAGGAAATAAGGACCCTCTGGCAAGTAACATTTTTATGACAAACGAAACGCTCTGTATCAGTTTCAAGTGGCATTATGAGACACTGTCACTTTTGATATTACTCTCAAAAATTTGTTGAACAAGTTTATAAACTTATTCTTAACTTTTATTATTATGACATGATTATTTGTCATGTTCTTTTTCAACGCCCAGATATAACTTTCTGTGGCATTGTAGCTTTGCGGCTGAACTGGTTTCGATGCTATTGCTTTGTTTTAAAGCAGGTATTAATGTGTAGGTTCTTAGTTCATCTTTTTACTGTTTATGCAAAGCCAGTGTACACTTACTTATTTTTGAAAATATTATACCTAGATGAAAATTTTGAGGCTTTATGCCAGTTGTTAATTTGAACTCTAATTTGAGTTTGAGTTTTGTACATATAAGAATAATAATTGATAAGCCACATATTAGCATTAAAAGACAAGTCACTAGTCTGTGCGCAGTCAGTGATGTAAGTTTGAGTGTCTTTGATGACGTCGTAGGCAAAGAGCTGAGTCAGAGTATGAGTTTTCATTTCAATAATGAATAAAGTTCTGAATCAACATATAATCGTAAGGTCCATTAATACACGCAGTTTGTACACATTGGCTTTGGCATGTTCATATTTATTAGATAGACAAAGGTTTTGAGTAGCCGTCATTCTAATTTTGAAAAGGTTTGAAAAAAGGGTACTTAATAGATAGCACGAAGACAGGGAAAGAAAAACCGCATGATTTCAAATATATTATAATAAAATAAAGAAATAAATTAAATAACATTATAATAAAATGTATGTGTTATAGTCAATGAATAATTCATAAAAATATTTTTTTCCATCTTTTTAACCGATAAAATTATATTTTAGTTTTAACGGTTATTTTGTCAAATTTAACTAATCTAAAATGAATGTGTTGTTTTACAGATATTACCAGTACATGGGCCATTATATAGGATACAATAATCCACAAAGTCACACACCGCCTTGTAAGTATAACAAATATATATTATTATATAAATAATATGTATGTTACACTCTAGATGTTCTTGAGCAATTTATTATATACATATTTACGCAAAAGTAAGTCTAAAGTTCGCTCCGATATTTGGCAAGGTGGTAGGAAATATTTCATGCTAAACAGAATATCGGTTGTCAAAAATAATGATTATAGTGCAGCGCTAACCAAGAGTTTGTTCCAAGATTCCATCTTTAACATATTTGACAGAAATGTAATATGTCAGAAATGTTTTGCTTCTATTTTCATCGTGGTTACTGCCTGAAGAGGAAAATAATCGCCAATGTATTAAGGTTTGCCATTTGAGATGGGACTCTACAAAATTGGTTTAAATAGTACCGTGGCAAAATAAATTAACCATCAAAGGAACTGTCTTATTTTTTTGACCTGTATTATGTACCACGTGTACTGTATTACGTATTTTTATGTACCACGACAATCTACAACGTGTCTAACAGAGAAAAATCATGAATTTCCAGAGATTCCATCTTTAACATTTCTGCTAAGTTTCATTAAAAATAGACAGATTGAAAGGCACACAGGTACCTCTTGCAATCAAAATTGTTAATAAGGCTTAAATTAAGCATATCTTTGCCAAATTTCACATTTTGAAATTTGTCCAGTTAATGTGATTTGAGAATGTAGATAGATACAAAAAATATTTAAGGTATATGTTTTTGTTCTGTAAATTATTCAATTATTAATGTCTGAAATATCTATCTATCTTTTTATTGTATCATATCATATACAAGATGGTACGGTTAAGAAAAGTCCCTTGAAATATTAGTCTTGTCTCAAATACCAGCCTTGAGGCTGGTATTTTTTGTCGTTGTTGTTGATAGTGTTACCACTGAAACTAAAGACTATTCGTAGCTGTGCAATTTTAATGAACTGGGTTTAACAACAAAGCTTCGGTATAATAGTTTGAAATAGATTTCTTCAACTATAAAATCGCATGGGATTATCTGATTTGGCCAAAACAGATTTGGAAAAACCTACTGTACAAGATGTAATACACACTCCATGGAGTGCCAGGTTGTAATTGTACCCTCCCATCTCTTTCCGTGGTAAGAGTGAAATACCGGAATTTAGGCAACAGCGCCTTCCGAGGAACTATTGCTGTCTTACACTGCGCTCCCCAAGACCTGCCAAGCATGGTAAATAATGGCAAACACAGCCACCCACCCCCATTATTGGGGGTGGGTGGCTGTACTCAGCGGTGGACAATCCAGTTGATACAGTACTGTGACTTATGACACCTGAACACGATTTAGCTGATCTAATAGGAGGAAAGTTATGGCCAGTCAGCTAAAACCGTAGCAAAAACAAATTTTATGGTTGACTGGTCTGCTTGAATGGACTTTGTTGGAACTCACTCAAATTAAGGCTTGCTCAAACTCATACATTATATGTTAATTTTATTATATTCTCTTTGTAGAAATATATATATAGATATAAAGAGGGTCAACCTCTGGATTAATTTATCATATTGTTAAGTAATGCAATTGTTTGCTCTTTAGATTACAGTTACCCGACGAACAGCCCGCAACTGCCGACGCCCAACCTGCCGTCAAACTCGGCCGGCGGTAGGAACAATTCCAGCACAATGGTCGGACCGCAGGCCACTTCCGCTGCACCCACCGCGCCTACTGCCTCTCTTCCCCTCCCGCAGCCACCGGCACACTTGCACCAGACTATGCCTGGTAATCCTTCACTTATATAACATTGCTAACAGCACGCTCGGTAACCAGGAATTCGGCTTTGGCCTCGACAGGGGTGAGAACAGTGAAGTGAGTAAGAATTCAAGTGGGTTATATCGACATTCTTGTCCTGAGTGGTCATCCATTTGGAATCTACCGTTAGCTTGAGCTTCACCGTATGGTGGTAAGGTGTTTATTTATCCTCTGGCTAGCTACCTAAGGTATCTAGTGAATGAATGGTCGCTTAGCTTTAGACTCTGGTTTCCGGCAGCTTTCCTAGACATTAAATTTGAATTCTAGGTTTATTACCCTCTTTTACTTTTCTTTCTCTTTTAATTTTCGCATCATTAATGACCAACAGTTAATTGATTGACCAATTGTTAAGGGTTAGCCTATCAAAAGAAATAATAATAGTAAAAATATTTCTTGACAGTTCATCAGCGAACAACCAATACTGTAGATAACCTGTTGGCAGGCAAAGTGATGTTTGTAGAAATCCATAAATATCATTTCATGGCTGTCGCGCTCGTAATTTTAGATATGGTCAAATTTTCTTACCTTTATAGGAGTAATAAAAATTTGTGTGCTCGCAGTTTTTAAATAAGTGCTGAAAATCACGTGTGCATTCGAGGAAGGAAAGTCGATACAGTCAAGATAATATCACCCATTATTCATTATATAACCTATTTTACCCTTTTTCAAAGCATTCATTAGGTTTCCGTAGATGATCCACGTATGAAATAAGGTCAATTTTTCATCATATCAGGTTCAACTACATAAGGAAAATATAAAGTCCTCTTCTTGAAAGTCCACAACAATTCAAACTCTAAAGCACCGTTTTCTTTATACATATTTTTGTTATTAATAGAATTCATATATTCATTTTATTTATTCAATAACATACTCGACGCCTCTTTACATTGAATTGACAAGCATATTATTGTTTTTGTATCTCAACGTTCAGATCATATTTCTAATCAAGTACGATACCATCATGGCTTAATAGCATGAAGAAGTTATTACATGCATTGTTAATTACAAAAGATGTTCTTAACAGTTATGAAAACTTTTGACGCTTTGTAAGGTGATTTTTGGGCATTGTGTAATGTGTTTTACGGCGAGGGTTCTCTTAATCCTTTTATCCGGCGCTCGGCTCTGGAATCTATGGATTCAATGTACGCCACCCGAGGTATATGAAGTATTCTTGCGACCTAGAGGTACATTGTACAAGCGAAAAATGCAAAAGAGATGCTATACACACAATTATTACATATATATATGTATATATATATATATACATAAAATGTATGTTTCTGTATGAAAATATTGAAAATATACCTACATAGCATCACAAGTGTTGCTTCTGCTTTAATGCTTTCAGGTGTCATTAAGTTCACTATTTGAGGAAATCTTTTTTGAAAACTATTTGCAATGTGAATGATTACTGTTTCTCTAACCGACTAGTTTTTTTTAATACAATATCTTCTTTCGATCTCTTAGGTTGAAGATTCGCCAGGGAATGTTGAAATTAAATACTTAATTACTGCCCTTCATGAAAGTCTAGTGGAGAAAATGCCTACTGTGCTCGCGCTTTTTTGCGAAAAAAGCACCCGTTTTCGTATAGGTGGAATGAAAAATCATTTTTAGACAAAGACCGCTAACAATTTGGTGTCTTTTAGCGCGCTTAGAAGCTTATGTATTGGACTACGCAACGCATTGTTTTGGAATACTTATGCTATTGTATTTTCTAGCAGTAAGGCAAAGGTGTCGTAACTTAACAGCATGACGTGATACCTGCATTTGTGAGTACCATAATAATTATTTAGCGGTACCTTATACAATACTGGATACAATACTAAAATATGAGTAGCCTTCGCGACGCCTTTACTCTGTGGCGTAAGTATCGGTTCTTTATACACTGCTGAAAAAACATCCACATTGTCATATGTATCAGGATTTCAAGGGTTTTCTACAATTTTATTCACTGACTTCCAAGGTATTGAAGCTGAATCAACGAAGCGAGCTCATAGATTCTGTAACATAGACTCTTTATTTTTTAATTTTTTTTTATGCCTGATAGGTTAGCCTTTGACCACTATCTCACCTGATGGTAAGTGATGATGTGGTCGAGGATGTTGTTCAGACTAACCTAGAGTAGACTCTTCTAAACAATAGTCAAGTCTTATGAATGGCTTCAAAATTGTTATTTGGTGTGGGTAGTTGTTTTGAAACCTGAGGAAGCGAAGGATCCTACGACTGAACCACGAGTAAAGCGAGTCATCCAAAGTAGAATCAAGAGTGTAACGAGGGTTTCAAGGGCCTGAGACGCAAAATAACTTTGCTGCCGACGGAAATAAGTAATTTTTACCTCACTACAGCGAAGACAATAGTGCAAGAAAAACAGTTAATAGAGAAAAAGTGTTTATATACAAATAAAAATTAATAGTTTTAATTACAATATCTGGTACTATTGACAGTATATTTGTTTTTGTGGAACTGTTCTAAAGGCTCGTATTGAACTCTGATTTCGAGTGATCAACAAAACTTTGGTGAGCCTGTGAGGTGAACTAAATATTATACTCGAACCTTTCGATTTTACGAGAACATAGTCTTCTTGTCAGTCTACTGACCACATTTTTTTCTTGGTCAATATTAACCAAACACAAAAAACACGCTATTCTGTTTCAACAGTCACGTGTTGATGGGCACTACAATGTGTTATCACGTCAATCCTGCGCTTTTCATCCTAACTTTCATAATTCAATGATATCGTTTCCATATTTTGAACGTATCGAACATACCTATACCAAAAAATTAACTACTGGACGACAAAAAAGACATTACTCAGACTTTTGATGATGCTATAGCTTAAAAACTTTGTTGGATCTTTACTGATATGTTATCGTTTCATCGGTGCTGATATATACACAATACACGTTAGAGCTAAATGTGCCAATACATGGAATGTCCTGTGTGACGACAGTGTTACGAAAGTGCTAGTAAGCGTCTAAAGCTAAATTTAAAATTCAAATTTACCTGCTGGTTATGGAAAACGAGTGATATTGGTTAACGCATGTTTGCATAATTACGTAATAGACTGTACATTTATTATCGCTAGAGTGCTTACCATTAAAACGTATTTTTATTTTATTTTGCGCAATACATTTCACCTATTCCATATTTTACCATTTTCTAGATTCTAAATTCCGATTTTATACATTTCCCGATATATGTTTCTTGAAAAGAGTCCTGTTTTTTTTAATCGGTGGCTGGTAGTGAAGCGTTTACCATCGTATATAGAGACGCGGTGCTATGAGTGAATTGACTCGCTGTGCGGGCCTTGGTGGCTTTCACGGTGGCAAATTTACAGTTACAGTCCGGGTTTCCCCAACTGTGCCCGACATATTACAAAAGCTCGCTCACTATTCTTGTGGAAGCAAGTCTGGTGAAACGTGGGATCTAGTATTCTTTGCCTACCCCATCGGGAACACAGGCGTGTTCTGAAAAGACAATGAATCTTTCAATATATCAACATCTGAATATGACATCTGAAGATATTAATTATTGTTGTTGCAATCTTCGGATTGGATTTCATTTGAAAAGCTAGCTGTAGATGATAAATCTAATATAATCTGTTAGATGTTTACAAACTCAATTGTTAGTTTTGCTGTCATATTTGAAAGCTATGACATAGTATAGTCACTTTATCTTATAGCTACGCAATCGTTTCCTACTCCAGATAAACCTCCAATGTAACATGTACTAGCCTCGCCAAGAATATCCCACTACCGTCCGTTCGCTCACCTTAGGCGATACGATACTGCGTAATGCCGCGATTGACGACTCCTATAACTCGAAGAGCATCCTGCAACGATTGAGTTCTGCGCCGCACCCGCTGAGTTTGCATAATAGTGTCTTTCCTCGCTACACCACCCGCCACCGATTAAATCTAGAGCACATCTCTGTCGACATTGTGGTGCAAGAACTTGCTGGATAGATTTTGTTTTAAGAAGTAATTTATCTGTAAAAGCGTGCTGTTCATTTAGTTTTGATGACTGTCATGATGGTCTGCGGTATACGCGTCATGCCCATATCCTGAGTTCGATTCCAGGGTAACAGGATTCACAGTTTCTACTGGTGAAATTGTTTATAAAACTCTACTTACAAAAGAGAGACGGGGAATGGGCGGCAATACATTCATTGCCCATTCCCCGTGCTGTTCCCCTATAGTCTTGTCACGCACTCCTATAGCGTTGCGGGCGAATTCCTATAGTGCCTTCATCTTGCTTACCTCTATAAAGGAAAATTAAATGCCTAATGTCTATTATATAACTTCTCTACATGAACTTGACTCCCTGTTCCATCTTTCCCGATATCTCTATTTTTAGCTCTGGTGCGTCAATCACAAGCTCATGAAATGCAAACTAAGTCTCATTTTCGCATATTTTCTGTCGAGCGCATAAATATATACTCCATAAAACTTTGTAATACACTTCACAACACGTTTTACATAATTGAATCAGTTGTGTACCCAATATATGTCTTGTTTATGTACCTAATGCCTTGTTTTGTTTTCTTGGTACAATGCTTTGTAATTTTTGGACTAAGTAAAAATTGCTTGCATGAATCTATAGGCTAATCTTAAACATTTCTCATACAGGTGTACGTCAACCGGTTCAAAAACGTAGTCACAGACTTCCAATCATAGACCCTGTAACGCGTAAGTATACAGTCTGTTGTATGTACCCCTTGCATGAAAAATATAGAAATGACATGGACGCCATTATTTTTGTTTCAGAACAAGATATCTTCTCAGATTTATATACAAATGATAATAGTTTTTTAAGTACGGAAACGAACGACAGACATACGCCACAGCCTGTAAGTACCACTTATATAAGTAACATCATAATATTTCCTATAACTTGGTGTATGCATAAATAGCTTTGAACGTCGTTGTCTTTTGTCTAGGAACCAGTACCTACACATAGTATAGCTGAGGAGTTTTCCAGGATGGTTAACGAAGCGGCGAATCAGCCTAGCCTTGAAAGTGCTACAAAATCGAATTTTGTACCTAAGAATGTTGAACTGCCTGTATCTTCCATGAGTACCAATCAACCTCAAACGAATGCAATAAGCTCTATGAGCTCTATTAATAATAATGTCATAAAGTCTGAATTAGTAAATATAAATGATAATAGAATTCCGGGGCCCGATGCTGCCGTGGAACCCAGCGAAACGCCTGTGGTGTCGGCAATATCGGACAGTCCCGTTATAGTGCCTAAATTGACTTTGAATGTTAAGCTGAATCAGAAGATTGAAACGTCTGTCCAACCTATAATAGTAGAAACGAGTAAAGTAGCTGCAGATAAAGTGGTTCAAATTAAGCAAGTTAAAGAGGTCTCGCCTCCGGTGGAGATGGCGAGATCGATGGTGGCGCCGACGTTAATGTCAACGGCGACACTGATGCCGACTATGACCCCCGCGCCTGCGCCGGTCAATGCGCCAATAGCGAGCACTGTAGTAACGCCCGCGCCCGCGCCAGCGCCAGCGCCCGCGCCCGCATTGCCCATGCTCCCCCCACAACCTATAACGACAGCTGCACCACAGCCACAAAGAATACCACGAGAAAGAGTTCACAAATCAGAAGAAAAGGAAAAATATAAAGAGCATTCCCATGAAAAGGAAATTCTCCCGCCGTCTGCCAAACAAAATGGTCCAGTACCGACAGGTAAGTGCACGCTCTATTACAGTATACTTATTTTAACATTATTTTGCATCCCGTCGTATGTAGAAAATATAAGTTCGAGCAAAGACTTTTCTCCAAGAGACTTTTATGATATATATATTATGATATATGATATGATATATATTATGAATAGAATATTATTTAAAAGTGTAGCGACGTGTACTATTCAAAAGTGAAGCGTAGAAGATCGAACGACAAAAAGACCGCGAGCATGTTGAACTAAATATGAACAAAAATTCGCGCGGATAACATACGTCCTTATCTTATGCTCGCATGGACATTAAAACTATAATTTGGTCGTCAATTTAATCGGGCGACGTACCTTGTACCCCTAGCTGTGCTCTAGAATGTAGAGTAATTAGTAAAAGTATATTATTTCACTCGCTTTCAATAAAATTGCGGTGCCAAGATTTTGGTCTCAGTCTCAGATAGGTAAAATCTCCAATACCCATCGCAGTGTAAGACAGCAGTTCCTTACGGTACTTTATCCTTAGTCGCCTCTTACGATAATGGTTTGACAGTGAAACTGCCCGCAGCTGCTATGCCGCCCGCTGCCACTTGGTCTTGATACTAAAGCACGAGAAGAAAGAGGACGTAAAAAATTTTGGTCTCGTGTTGCGGTGAGAACATATAGACGGTAATCGCAACTATTTATACACCTATTTATTACGTGACTTTTCAGTGAGGGATAATAATACAGCGTTCTTTACTTGTTGTTATAATTCCTCTATTGTTAAATTGCTTTCTTCGTCACCGGGCTCACTCATGTAATTATTTTGTAATGTAATCCTCACTATAACTATGATTCCCGCAATATTTTTAAAGGTGCGTTCTGAAACTGCTACCGTGAATATTCTATTACGATATATAAGTTTGTTAATAGTTTAAACAAACTATGAATAATTATGTACACGGTAAAATCTGAAAGCGTTTATTTTTTGATTTAGGTCATTATTTTCGCGTCCGACATTTTGTTGTACTTGACGAAGTACGATAGTCAAAAATGTAATCATGGCAAACTGACGACATATTGGATAATGCCATTAAAGAACCATACATAAATATACCCTCATCAATTAACAAAAGAAAAACGAAAAAAGAATTATATAATTATTATAAACTCATAAGTGTATACATTCTGCTATTGTTTTGAATTTCTACATAGATCAAAATAAATTGTTGCGAAATTGTGTATTTGTATTACGAATCTTCTACTTGTTCCATTATTTTCCATTGTTAGTGTGTCGTCTTGTCCATGGAATATAATGCATAAATTTAAATCAGAATAACTGAATCACTCGAAAACCTTGACATAACTACATACATTCATAAGCACTAACATAGGTATTTAGTAAATGTATCTACAGTATGTTTTCTGTGACGCTTCGGGTGTTGAGGGAATTGAAATCATTCAGCATAAACTCTCTTCTCAATTCAGGCCTTATATTCATAAAAAAAATTACAAAGGTAAAGAGATTCCCGTTAAGGAAATTACCTCTGCGAACCATAAAGTAAAATGTTGAGTGGATATTTCAAAAATATTCAGTTCTAACATTATAATATATGCAAAACACGTGGTCCAATTTTACCTTCCTGTATAATTTTGAGAAAATATGTAAATGTAAAAAATATGAAATTAAAACACAAGAAATTATTGGAAGCCCTAGGTGGCCGTTTTACTACATATAATTAGGTTTAATAAAGTAACGAATTTAAAATGGCAGCCTGTACTTGCAGTTGAAAGAAAGTATTTTGAGCAATTACATATATGTCCTGGTATGTATATTTTATTTACAAATCAAAATTAAAACAATGTGTCACGGGCTTTTATATAAAAGTAAAAATATGATAATAGAAAAGAAAATGGGAGAAAAGCGATAAAGAAGATAGATTTTTATCGCTTTTCTCTCAAACGTCACAGAACTCTAAGATAATATAAAGATCTAATCTTGTTAAATAAAAGCCACGAACGCACACGATTGGTAAAACTTTTCTCGTTAGATTTCCGACCAAAATCGGCTCCTCCCAAACATCTTTTTACGTTTTAATTCAAAAGTATGAAAAGATTAACGGAACATTTTTATAACATTTTATAGAAAATCAAAATAACTAGTGAAATTAAAGAAGCTATTGGTTTCAATTTGATGGTTTCTAAGATTTATATTAAATATTTTCTTGTTTGTCGCTTACGCGTCATAAAATCTCTTATTGCATTCAAGGCTTCATAATTACGTTTGAGATAAATTACCATTTATTTATAAATGTACTGGAAATATTTGTATTACCGGAAAAAAATCTTAACCCTCGTCCAAACTAACTCCGCCCCAAACCATCACAGGGCCACATCCACATTTGTTATATTCCTGGAAGGCAGATGCACTGTATCGCTCGCCTGGACGTCTGTTAAGAAGGAGACGACAATCGCAACGTGTTAGACGGAATCATGATTCGTCAGTAAAAAGCACTGGCCTTCAATGTCTGTAGATAACAGAAAGGACTACCTACTTCTAGATCATTTCCAACAAGTAAACTCTTCAAGCAAAGCTATAGCTCGGAAGATATGCAAATCAGTCAAAATGTGTTTGGTGTGATTAGAAAGTAAAGAAAATTCACTCGGCGCTCTTTGTGTTTAGGTGTTTATATTATAGACTCTTGGCCACATAAATGAGAACTACTAACAAAAATATTGGTATTCTTTTGCCTAGTAATTTCTTCAAAAATGCCTCTACGTTATTTAGTGGCCAGCTAAAATAATTTAAACCTTAAGCTTTACCTAAAGTTTGGTTTTTAAGCTACAATCAAAATCCTTTTTTTATTACGAGAAATTATCGAAAACAGGACCAGTTTCGGATACTTTTCATTCACTTGTGTCATAAGAATCATCTAAATAAGTTATAACTTTCTTTAGCCCATATAGCTAGATAATGTTTCACAGTAAAAACTGTGGAAAAGGGACTTCACCTGGCATTTTTGGATCATGTGAAAATTTTCAACGTGGGTATTAGTTTCCACTGTGTGACTATTACTCCTGAAATCTACGTAAGGTTAAAAAATATAGTATCGTTGTTATCTACTTATGGACTCTTTTCTAAATAAGTTCAGTAATTTTCTAAATAGATCAAAAAGTCCCTAAGTGGACTTAGGTATATAGACTAAGGGACTCCTTGAACGGAGCCCTTCAATTTTAAATGACTTAAAATCCTACCTGGTTACCTAAACGGCGTAAAGAGGTAACATACTCAGGTACTCACGAACTTATTGACACACAACTTTCGAATTTATAGTGTTCGGCGAAGTTTATCAGGCTTACCGTTTTTGACCTACCTAGAGCGAGTCTTAATCAATTAGAAGCTTGTTAAAAGAACTACTTGAATGAATACACAAAAACATCCAAAAAACTATAAAATGCGTGAAAAGAAACTGAGATTGTCAAGGCAATTTTGAAGGCAAAACAGACCGTTTTTTATTTTCATGATTGACGGCCGGGTATGAGTATAGCATAGACAGCAATATTCTGCAAGTGAGAGGCAAGTCATTACCGCGGAAAAGGTTTTTTTTTTCTTATGCCTGATAGGTTAGCCTTTGACCACTATCTCACCTGATGGTAAGTGATGATGTGGTCGAAGATGTTGTTCAGGCTAACCTAGAATTACTGGCTCTCAAGTATAGCTGCCGGAACACACCGTTAGGTGCTTGGCGACAGATTTTCAACTTGAAGGTGTAGCCAGGCGGGCATTTGCAAAGTGCCCTACCACCATGCAAAAGGTTAGTCATTATCGGCTCTAGATTTGTTTCATTATTTACCCGGTCTAATGATAATAAAGACGAAATTTGTGATATAAACTTTTTGGGAGATAGTAAATAAATATTCTGGAACACATTACAGCACAACACTAGTAGGTATTGTAGCTTTGTAATTTTTGACATAGATTTTTTTATTTTTTTTTTATTGCTGATTGGTAAGCCTTTGACCACAATCTCACGTGATGGTAAGTGATGATGTGGCTGAAGGTGTTAACAGGCTTAACCTAGAATGACTGGCTCTCAAGGACAGCTGCCGGAACACACCGTTAGGTGCTTGGCGACAGATTTTCAACTTGAGGGTGGTCGCTAGCCAGGCGGGCATTCGCAAAAATGCCCTTCCACCATGCGGTGAAGCTCAAGCCCGCGGCGGGATTCGAACCATGGACCTGCAGCGCGGCAGTCCATAGCCAAAGCCACTGAGCTATCACTGCTTCAAAGATGAAAGAAGAAAGATAGATGGATACATGAGTTATATATGTGTAGGTATTGTTAAGTGATTATCACGTGTATTTAAAAAAAATAAAAATAAACATATTTTTGATAATATACTATAGTCATGTTCATCAGGGATAATGAAATTTAAATTTAAATTCTCATGGTGAAAGAATTTTTCAAATTTCAAATCTTAGTAGTTTTTATAATTATTCGTTATATACTTTGAAGCAGTTATGGCTCAGTGGCATCGGCTATGGACTGCCGCGCAGCAGGTCCATGGTTCGAATCCCGCCGTGGGCTTGAGATTCACAGCATGGTGCAAGGGCATATTGTGAATGCCCTCCTGGCTAGCGACCACCCTCAATTGGAAAATCTGTCGCCAAGTACCTAACTAGGTGTGTTCCGGCAGCAGTCCTTGAGAGCCAGTGAAATCACAGGCACATGCGGGCGCAGAGCAATTCGTGACTTGTGACGAAATGCATCTGTTATAGGCAGAGGTTAGCCCACTTAACATCAGGTGGGCCTCGAGCTTGTTCCATCACAATAACATAAAACATATACAAAAACACAATTCTTTCCTCTTGATAATATTAGTTTAGATAAATTAAAAACATATATAAACAGTATTACTTTTGATGGCTCTGTATCGTTATGATAACGGAATATAAGGATTTTTAAACTAGACCCTTAAAATGAATGCAATAACTGATTCGAACATAGTATGTATTGCATGGTCTATAATTTTATGAACACGTAAGTAGTGAGTGGTTAATTATCCACATCTGGATGGCACACCTCATTATTGTACCCGTGACCTTGACGGGTCTATAGGTGTGTTCGAATGTGTAAGTCTATTATGGCCGATTCCACAGTTGTAACTGAACGCGTTCAATTTAAACTCAGTTCACTTGCTTGACTGAGATCAGAGCTCCAATTGGAATTTCACCACTATAAGGCCTAATTTCACCATACCATGTTTGTTTACGCTAAATCAGGCATTAGCTAATGGGTCTCTAAAAATAACAGAGCTGTTAAATCAGTCTACGTTCTATGAAGTTAACTGAATTAATCATCCATTAACAGTTGGTGGGACACTCGGTTCAGTTAACAGTCCGTTAAAAGGATTAACAATGCGTCAAATAAATAACAGAGTATGGTGAAACTAGGCCTAAGTTAAACTAATATCACGCTAACCCGACGTTAACTTCACGTAAACCGATTTTTAAACTGACATTTTCATCTTATTTAAGCTGAACTTAGTTTAGTTAAACGCCTATTGTAAAGTGCCCATTTCACCGTTCATATTTTCGGGCGTTTTGAAGTTATCTTGGTTTGAACTTCCTAATTTATGTTGTTGAAATTCAAATTGAAGCTATAAACTCAGTCAAACGCTGCTTGAATCCCTTTAAGCTTCAATTGATCGCGTTCTGTTTCAACGAGTTTCTCGCATAATCGTGAAGATTGACCCATTCATTACACAATACAAAGATAATGTAACTCGGCTTAGGTATTTAATGATAAATCGACTGCTATTTTTCGATAAAATTACACTACTTGTGCCTGGTACAGTTCCTATATACCTAGTAGGTATTTAAACTTACCACTACAGTTTTGCATTTCCCCATACTGATATATAAAAAGAAAACACATACTGTAGGTTAAACATATTCCCTTTTCGTATTCATTTATTTCATTGGTACAGACGAGAAATGCATTTATGTCATTCAAGAAACTGCGTCTCTTCCAGCTAATGTATTATTTTGTTTTAATATTCCCTACCGAAGTGAGTTGCTGATATGATAACCTTATGTACAAGGATCGGCTCATTGTGTTAACGACCACGTAACTTGTAGGAGTTATGACAATTATAATAGCGAAAATGTTAAAATCTCTATATTTTGTGTCTGTAAATTGCATATAGGTTGCGTTTGCGCTAATAAGGAATAGATTATATAGGATTTTACACAAACATAAACCCAAAGGTAAGCAATTATATAATCCTAACACTTATATATGTTAATTGTTTACAGTATGGCCCGTATACTTTTTAAACATTATATAATCTATCAGCAGTAATAATGTTCACTAGAAGTATGTACCTACATGTAATTTGGCTTATTATTTGCGCCTGCCTTCCTATTGTAAATACTAAAGAATACCTTGTATAGCTAGTCACCTTTCACTGAGGTAAGTACTTAGCTAATGTTTCTCCAAATGGTATACTCTCTTTGACATTGAACATTTCTTGAAGCGCTCGTTGCGTAGCTTACTTAGTCGTTCTTATTCGATCAATTAAGTTAAGCAACCCGTAACGGTCACGGCTTAGATGGGTGATCGCTAGTGGCATTACTACTGCGCGCTGCCTTGCTCGGATGGCACGTAAAACTGTCGGTTTCGCTTGCTGTCTTAAGATAGCAGTCGTTATAGCACGGTGATAGTGCATTTTGCGAATGCCCGCCTGGCTCGGTACCACCCTGAAGTAGAAAATCTATCGCCAAGCATCTAACGGTGCGTTCCGGTAGTTGTTCTTGAGAACCAGTAATTCTAAGTAAGCCTGAACAACTTATTTGACCACCGTATCACTTAACGTCCCTGAGATAGTGGTCAAATGCTAGCCTATCAGCTATATACATGAACATTACACCTCTTTCCCGTAGGGGTAGAGACCATAGATTTTCACTTACTACCATCCTGCCATATCTATTTCGCTTCATCTACACTGATAAATCTTTTCATATATAAGCGTCGGTTTAGGGTACACCTGACCTGGCCTTTTTTCAGCACTTCTTCAATTTGATTTCGGAACGTTCGCCTAGGTGATGGGATGACAATAACAAGTTTTGTAACATAATACTCGTATAGTCATGTTACGATATAGCTGCAACTCAGCAGGCTGACTAATCAAAAAACATTTTACAACTTGTAATTTATGTACCTTTCATATATCACCTTTTAGCAATGCAGTTCTAGACATATAATACTTTATGCTTTCTATTGTTTGAATCATAGAGGCTTGAGGAAAACTAAACAAAGAACTCTCGCCAGCTACCACATTTTTTGTAACTTTGCATCACTTGAGCTGGTAAACCTGTTGAGAAGTAACTGTCTAATCTGTTGTAGGTAACTATGTCAAATTTCGAAGAAACGGCATACCACTTCTTTATTTATACTCTGGTTGATGTATGAAAGGCATTTTTTTATAATCTTAAGTATAACTATTTAACAATAAACTCAGAGGTGCTAAATGTTGTACTATACTGTACCAGCCGGATCGTTCACTGCTGCCATTGAGAGGCGTTTTCCTTTGTTTGGGCAGGCTTGGGGATCGCATTGTATGGTGGCAATTCTCCAGAAGGCGTTGTAGCCCAACTTTTGAAATGAAATGAAATGTATTTATTTGTAAGAAACACGGTAATTACATAGTCAAATTTAAAACAATAGTTCAGCGCGCTTCACCATTACTGGCATACAAATATAAACAGAGCAAAAAAAAATTATATATATACCTACAATTACATGGACATCTTCACGATTTTCAAATTAATTGTGTACAAACACATTATACAATATAAATCACATTACATATAAGAGATAAAATTAACATCAGATAAGAAAAAAAAACAGATTCATCAAAATTAAAATAATATTAAATTCCTTACCTAATTTTAACAATGTCTATGTAAATAAAAATGTCAATGGTCCTTTATGTCAAAAAATTCTTTCATGTCATAAAAACAGTGATTCGTAAGCCATTGATGTAATTTAATTTTGTTGCTATTGATGTAGTTTAATTGGTATTCTTCCTTTTTCTTTTTATGACTTACATTACTAGCCTAGCCAGCACCCCATGGAGCGGAATTTCTTTTGTACTTATACGTTATATTTTGATAGAATAATAAAAAATAATTAAAGTTTTCTTTATGCAGCTTTGATAATATCATTACACCTAAAAATGTGGGTGTTTGTGCTTTTCTGGCTACCCTTTCGGGAATAAACTTTTTTTGGGACACTTCAAATAGCTATAACTGTGGTTAACTACCTAACAATTACAAATTGAATCTGTCGTTTTAATTAAATACGGTCTTGGGAAGTGCATAAGTTTACTGTCGACAAAGTAGGTCACATGAGCGTAGGTACTCGCGTTTAGGCTCAGATTGCATAACACTGTAGTGCTTGTGGACCACTTTACCTGCTTGAGATAAGATGTTTATATTATACGTGTCTGCATCATATTATGTTAACATGATACACTACTGTAATATACATACTCCTATTAGTCCATTAATATGTATCAAGTTAACATCCGCATAATTCATTTTTAATATAGTATAATGTAGGTATATTTAGGTATACGACGTTATTATCCCTTCACTACCATAAGGGTAGGGAAGGGATGATAACGTCGTCAACTAATCATCTGAGGTTGTATTACTTTCAAAATTCCGAATATGACATTGCCTTTCATAGCGTAGTTTAAAGGACAACAGAAGATTTTTGGAATTCTTCTTTTAATTGTATACATAAGGTCACTTAAATCATAAATGTTAAGAATGTAGATAAGTTGGTCCTGATGGTAAGGGGCGATGTGATCGAACACAGTGAACTGGATTACCTAGAACTGGCTTTCTAGAAGGCCCAGCGCCTATGCTTTCGCGTTGCAACACAGCTGCTTCGAAATTTTAATTCAACTTAATTATTAATATTGGTTGGAATATTTTACGTAATTCGAAATTTGAGATGAAAGAACTACTTTAGTTTGAGAGATAGACTCCGTAATTAAATTGGTGGTGCTATGGTAAAAAGTTTTATTTATATGTGGCTCCCTTTTCATGTATTGGAGCGCCCCCAAAAAATATTGCCAATGAATTTTTATTTCTTCATTATTTTATATATCTTTAGGTAAACTACGTATTAAATTCCAAAAAAAAATAGTTTGTAATTAATTACGTTTACGAGCTAGAGTAGAGACACGCTATGTGCGTGCGGCCCGATATGCGACAGGCAGACAGATCGCGGAGTCTCGTTTATAGGTCTCCACTTTACCCATTACGTAGCTATGACTTGTTTCAAAACTGTATGGTTTTAATGTTCTGGTAACTATAATAAACTCATCATTATTGTTATCGAAATACATACGGGGTTTAATATGTTCAAAGTCGAACGTTGAGTATTTTAATAGAGCTTTTGGGTTCGACAAACGACAACAGACAGTACATAAAAGAGATAAGAAGTCACAATATTGACGAGAAAGTAACATTGAGAATGCTGCGTAAATGAGACATAAAATCCTTACCTTCCAGAACGTTCTTTCTTTAAGACTGCATATACACAGATTTTTGTTTAACAACCGTTTATAATTATATATTATCAGATTCTGGTAAATGGTGTCGGCTGTGTAGTAACATAAAAGTATTAGTATGCTTAGGTTCTGCATTTGTTTAAATCTGAAAATGTTTGTCTGTTAAGAACGTGCGTTCGTTTTACCGCAAGTCAAATTCTGCGCGATCTATATTACGCGGCGAACGGCTCAGCTCTGACGCACACTACGATAGTATCTATGTGTGCAAGAGCGCTATGATGCGAAAAAAATTGATACTTTTATTTATTTACTTGAATTTTGAATCGGTTTCATGTTGTGAATATAATTATTTACTATAATAAAACTGTTTACAGGCCAAATCTGTAGGTACATTGAATATATTTTAAATTAATGGTTGCGTTATATTTTATCTATAGAAGCCAAATCATTTTGTTTTCGTATGTCTGTCTATCCCTTCAAACGCTAAAGCTTAAAGTGTGAGATGATATTAAGGATATTTTTTTAAATAACGGTCAAGTGCGGGCTGCACCAAACAATAAGGAAGTTTTATTTAGGTTTCCGTAGTAAAACAAGGAAACTTTATCATGAAAACTTACGTTGTTTTGACACATTTTTTATCATAAATAAGGAAACCTTAGTTTTGCCATGTGCGTTTCGCCGTCTGTCTGTATGTTACAGCCATTTTATTGAGACATTATTAGCACTAGAAGATTGAAATTTGGCACATGTAGGTAAAAATATTACGAGTTGCTCTCATACCTAAAAAGATACCCCATCAATTGGGGTATAAAATGAAGTTTCTTGTTTGGTTTGCGTTTACGAAATATTCAGCAATAAGCTAACTTTTTTTTTTTGAGTTGCATGTCCCTTCTAACTCACGAAGCCCAAAATTTTTAAAACTCAAGGTCCTATTTGTACCTAAATGTACGAAATTACAAACAAGATTATAATGACGATCTAGACTACTAGTTTACGAGCCATAGCTGACCAAGTTAACGCGTAGTTCAGGCCGCGTGAACTCTAAACAAATTCCATAGTAAGAAACAGAATCTTACCGTAGAAAACTTTGATGGCGATTAATGTAATAACTGGTAAAATGTTAGTGCTGTTATTGCTTATATTCTAGAATAACATATAATTATTATTATTACTTTTAAGTTTTTAAGGCGCGTGTTAACTCGCGGGGCGTATCAGGTATATGTAATAAAACACAAAGTTTTAGCAAAAACATTAAAAACTGGAGTCTCTTATTGACATGGAGTGACTTTTCCTGGGGTCAATGAGCTCTGGCAAAAGACAAGTTTCATAAAAACTCAATAATCTCGGCTCCATTTTTGTTGACCAGAATACGTCGTCTCTTGTGATTCGGGTTGATTTCAGACGGTATTCTGGTCCTGTCCACACCGCAAACAAGCAAATGTTTCTTTAGCTGAAATAAATCGTATGTACATAATTACTTTTTTTTATAAAATTAGAAATAAAAACAATTGAATTATAAATTATTGGTGTTATCACCTAATGTGGAGCTCATGTTTCTAAATTACTGACGGGTCTATCCACGCACGAATTAACATCAAAATAATATTTTGACTAACCTCGACGTTTCAATCAAGTTGCATTGACCGTGGTCACGAGTAGACTGAATAAGCGGGTGTCATCGTCTTGAGGAACAGCGGGAGCGTTTTAAATCTACCCCCGCTTGGTTTTCGTTAGTGTCTTTATTACTGTCACCTCGACACACTACACTAACAGTATCGGAACTTGCACGCGACGGCAAATTACGACTCGAGCACTTTCTTATTACAGGATTCCACGATGTAGACAATTTAAATCCATCTTCCCGATTGAAATTTTTGTACTTCTTAATTTCTACCGCTTCACGTACAATTCTAGAGTAATAATGCCGTCCAGTGGAGAGAACTTTTCGATCATGTAGCTCGATCCAGTGGTTAGGTCCTGACTCCACTAAGTGCTCAGCTATTGCAGATTTATGCGTGTCCCGATTTTTCACAGCTACGATATGTTTTTTGACCCTTTCTGCAATAGTGCGTTTAGTCTGTCCTATATATGAGCTACCACAGCTGCAGTCAATCTTGTAGACACCAGGTGTTTGATATGGAATAACATCTTTTGCTGTTCTCACATGGCGTGCTAATTGAGATAACGGTTTATATACAGCCTTTAAAAACTACTTTACGGATCTGGCGCATATTATGCAGTACTTATTTTTTACCATCATATATAAAACTTTACCGGTTTTTAGCCCAATAATCGCAGCAGCACCTGATGCGGCGGCATAATTAGTTCTATATGATCTTTTAGACCGTCACGCGTCTGCCACAACTGTGATCGCAGGAATCCCATCTATAATATCTCCGTTTTCATTTGCTAGTTCAGTTTCTTCCTTAGCCGCCTCTCTCATACTAGTTTCCGCAGCAGCTGCCCACCAGTTGGAGACGTCACTGTGGCACTTCTTGTAGGTTTTAGGGTTTAAATTTGGTAGGTCCATTGCAGTAAACAACTCATTTAAGTTAGTCTGTCCACAGCCAATTAACATTGCACCAGTCAAAGCAGCATGAGTTAAACTTATATCAACCGGTAAATTGTCACATGAATTAATTTCAAATTTTTCGTTGCACATATTACATTGGAAGTAGATGACTGACTCTAAACCAATAAGCTTCTCTTTTATAATTTGTATATTACTTAATGTACACCCTAAGCCTGGGTTGTGATCTGATAAGGCTTTCAATCTATCAAAAAAGTGATTAAAATCAACAATCCTTCGGCCTACAATCCGGAATGGTGAGCTGGTTGATGCATTTGATTCTACACTCTGAAAAAAAAAATTGAAATCACACATACATATTGGTAACTTTAATACTTTTAACTCCAGAGTGCTTACAAAGTTGGGCTTTTTTGGTTTTGATTGGATATTACTAATAAAAATGCTACTCATACTTCCGATCTGTATTAATTTATGTTTCATGTTTTTTATTTCATTCAGGTAAATTCAGACATTCTAATTATTATCAGAGTTTGGATATTCCTCTGTCGCACTTTGCATTTGAGTTTTTTCCTGTATCTCTTCCAGACCTTCTGTAAGCGACAAAAACATTTCCTAGAATCATAACGAATACAAGTTTAATTTTAAAATCCATTCTGTTTCATTATATCACTAAGAAATATTTTTAATATAATATGTACTAACACTACCATCATTGGGCTCATTTAACTTTACTTCATTTGAATCATTACATTTTGGTGCATCATTAGAATAACTTGATTGTTTAGCTTCTGGCTGATTGACTTCCGTCAAACAATGACTTTTTTAGTCAAAAAAAAATGGGCATATCTTCTGGTAAATATAAGTAAATATCCAAATAAATGACGCGCTAAGATAACTGAAAATCTGTCAAAATAATTAAATATTGTGAAATATTATTAAACATAATATCCATCCAAACCATACTAGTCTAGTGCAAAGTATTTAGGTACGACGACGAGTGAAGCGAGGAGGAGTGTTAGGTGCCTTTTGACCACAATGCGCGCGCTCAGCGAGCGAAGCGAGCGTAACACGGCAGCGGCCGGCGATGCGCCAGAAGAATTTTAGAGCATTTAACTTGTCATCAAAAATTTTCATACTTAACCTCAAAAGTTATATCTTTTTGTTCTTCGTTTTTGATTGTCTTTGCAATGACTCATTACCCTGTTTCGGGAAGGGTATCATGGGGGAGGGGGACAACCACCCCCCTCCCTTTTCGCATGGCAGATACTAGACCCTTACCATCATAACATATCATGATATCATCATATAACTGATAAGCTGGCACACTCTACATAACTAACCTTTTTGCTTTCCTAGCGCAAGCCAAAGATTTATTGTTCTTACTAGATTAGAACATTTTGCGTTTATATCTGAAAGAAAATAAATTAAGACAGTAAGTAACACCATCACGTAATAATCATAAAATGGATTAATAATATACATAAGAAATTAACCTTTATCAAAACTACCTCAGCTTAATAATTACAAATACTTTTAAAAGTATTTAAAAAAAAACATTAAATAATATTTTAATAAAACACTTAAAAAAGCATAAAATTATATGTCTAGTGACAATTCCGACAGATATATAATTTTATGCTTTTTTAACTGTTTTAATTAAATATTATTTAATGTTTTTCGAAGATACTTTTAAAAGTATTTGTTATTATTAAATATGGATTTCCGCAAAGTAACGCCTGAATCTATTCATTACTACCTCAGCTATTCACACAAAACAAATTCATCACCAATATTCATACAATATTACTTACCAAGTATCAATTTGAGCTAGACACGCTTGCGGCTAAGGTCATTGAACCGTATCGCCTGCAGACACAAAACGGTACGCGCGGGATGCGGGGGAGGGGAAGCGAGCAAGCGACGCGTCCTCTCGCTGGGAAGGCCCGGCGCGTACTAATCGAACAATGGATGCGCGCAAGATTTTATAGGTTTATTTGAAAAAATCAGCTTAAATTACAATGTCCCTAAAACGTGCAGGAAAAAATATTGAAATATTAAGCAATATCTGTTGTTCTATGAAATTAGACTGCCAATCACAAATACTTTCGGGAACTAGGTAAAAAAAATTGTTAAAGTGGACCGATTAACTCGTTTTTATGCCACGACAGTATTTTATTTTTGACACATAATAAATAATATATTTGTAATATAGCTCTGTAGTGCACTTTGAGGCTTCATACTCTTCATAATAAAGGTATCATATAAAATACTATGTCACGTTAAAATAGTATTATTCGACCTGAAAAACAGCTCTGCGACAGATTTCCGGAAAACAGCTTGCATAAATTGCTTTCGGTTAGAAAAACTGTTTACAAATTATTATTTTTTTCACTGATGTGCTCTAATATAGAATTAGACCTTTTCAAAATAGTATTTTTCATAGAATTTACTGCTTGCACTGTCACGATATTGACTCTGAAAAAACGCAGATATACGAACTTTTAGCCGTGAATCGAATGCACGTTCTTAAGAGAGGTTCGCTTAAAACTTACCTACTAGTTTCCGGCGTTCGCGTCCAATGTCGATGAATAACCGCAAGTCTATCTATAGGAGAGCGGTTTGTCACACCTGTACCAGGAACCAAAACAATCATTTTGACACGCAGTTCATACAAATTATTTCCCTGAGGAGAATAACTATTTTTTATTAATGAAATTATGACAATGTTCCTAGATTTTATTGAAAACAAGTGATTAAACCACACTGGGTTTTCAAATGAAATGCATTTTTGAGTTGATTCTGATTTTATACCATATCATCACATTTCAGCCGCCTGTTTTATATAAAATTAAAAAAAAACTAAATATACCAAGCTTGGGCACATACGATACTCATATTTTTGTGTAGAATATACTTTAAATGATACGTCCTATCCTCAAGACGTCGACCGCAGAGTAATTTTCGGTAGCCCGTGAGAACAGTCGAATTAAAACATTGTTATTGCATTGAGTTACAAATTAAACGCAACCCTCAACTAAATTGAAATCAAAAATTTACACTTATTTTTCCTTGGTTTATGGGTGATAACTATTGCATAAGTTGTTTTATGAAGTCTATAAGAATACTTATTACACCACTAGTTTAAGGAGGCGGGCATTGTTGCAACACTGTCTAATACCATAGCAGGTTGCATCGTTTCACTGTTCTTTTTATTGTTTTTTTTTGTTCCGTATTTGTTTGTTTCCTGTAATTTTTGTTCCGAAATGAAGATTATTATTAACATCAGCACCTAAAGATTCTACTAAATGTATTTTTTTTGTATACAATTCCAAATACAATTAGGTAAATAAAAAAATTAATCGCTAAAAATAAAATAAAAATTTAAATAATACTATATTAGGTAACGAAGGTAATTACAAAGTTTTCCTAACAATAAAATTTGTATTTCACTTATAATTTATCTTTCTTCTTTTAAACGGCTTAAAAGAGAAAACAGCATATATCAAGGATATTGATAGGTTATCTATTATAAAAGGCGAATTCATCGCTGCTGATCAGTTTTGCGATCCCCAAGACAATACAGGGTTATTGGTAAAATGCTATCTCAATAAATTTGAGTTTTTTTTTTTATTGCCTACTCTGAGTCAGGAGCGTTCCCCGCGATAACACTGGACCGCGCCGTGCTCCCTTTGAATAGAGTTTTGAATAATTACGTCGAGCAAAGTAATGAAAAATATGAAATAATACATTACAGGCAAAAGAGACTTTCAACATTAGATGGGCCTCGTACTTATTCCGTAAAAAAAAAACACAAAAAAATATATTACAAAAATTGTATTTTTTTTCTAAACAAATAAAATATATAATTGTAAATGTTTGTTAGGACTAACACACTAAGAGGTTGTTAGCATATTACGAATAACCCTGTATATAAACAAACAGTTTAGGCATTTTTTACGTATAGCTGACGGTAACCCGTGGGGGTTATTTTAAATTATTACGTCGACCGCTTTGTACAAAAGTTAGGCCGCCCCTGCTCTATATCTAACATAGTGGGAGCAATTAAAAAAAAATATAGTATATTGTTAATTAAGATAACGTCGTTATTTCCCTCTTAAAGATAATATTTTAAGATCTGCGGGTCAATACGATTGTGTTGACCTCTAGTACACGTATGCCAAACAGCTATACTGTACATCGAATTGCGTTTTGCGTACATCTAGTACTTTAAAGCTTATAAATAAACTAGCCATGATTCTTTCAATAAATGAAGAACACCTATGTTGTTATTTCGTTAGAGGATACCTAATGTCTAAGATAAGATCATGAACATTTGAAAGGTTTTTTTACCTCGAAATCGCTTATTCAATGCAATATGGTGCGATATTACCGATGTAATTATATTTCTTTGAATTTATACTATAAATAAACACCTAATTGACTTTTTTTTTCCCGGCGGTATGCCTTTATTATACAAAATACTATGAACCATATACAACACTACAGCTACTACAATAAAAGCATTTAGACAACCTATAAGTCATAGCAGACTCATAGGCAGTCCAAATGCTCCAGCCCACTCCCAGTTGGCAGCGTGCCCAGCATGCTGGCAGCATTGCCACGTTGAATTGCAATGCTTATTCGTTGAGCCAAATATGTGCCAGCATTGTGATCACGGGTCGCATCGACCAAGCGCTCAGATAGGACTAATTGACTATATTGTTTAAGTTATTTTTCTTCTACCTTTCCTCGTGGTGAAACATTGTGTGTTTCGATTTCGTAAATTTACTTCGCGTTTCGGACCTTTGAAACCTTCGCTATACTCAGGACCTCTTCCACGATCTCCAAGTAAAGTGTTAGTTACTTACTGGTTAAAGTTACTCGGCTAGTAAAATTTTCAATTTAAGTGTTTTAGTCTTACATTGGAAACAGACTTCTGATTAACAATTCGTTGAAGGATAATCGAATTAAATTCAAATATTCGTTCAAAAGCTGCCAATAACGTCACCAATTCAATCGTCGATAATTAGAACAAGAAGTTCAATATGGAGTTCGTAATACCATTTTTAGTAAACGAATGACAATGAACGTATCTTATCTCTTACCCACTTTACTTCAACTAGGGTGGCCAGGGTAAAATCAATAGTTTGTTTTATGTTAATCATCAGACCTTAGACTCATTTTCTCAAGTGTGTGAAGCACACGAATACTCAAAGCGAAGCCGAGGGAAGCTGGCATCCGTTTATCGCGCACTGACGAAGTCTAATAGGTTTCTTAAGTCGGCGAAGCACACGAATACTCAATGCGAAGCTGAAGGAAGCTGGCATCCGAGAAACACACACCGACGAAGTCTAATAGGTTGACACACATCATGGGTCCGACGGTGTACAATTGGCTTCCAAAAGACATTACAAGTTCATCAAATGTTTGCATTTTTAAGTCAAAACGTTGGCTTTTTACAACTATGAGGAGTATATTAGTCTTAGACGTAGCGACCGACGAAATTCCCATACATAATATGTGTGTAATTAAATACTAGTGTAAGTACTGTACCTACTTACCATAATAATTATGATGAATTTCAACCAAGTTTGTTAAATTTTTTTTTAATTATTTTTTAGTTATTTTATATTCAGTGTAAGATGAATTTATTTATATAATGACTTTTTAAAACTATAGACATAAAGTATTATTTGATTACTTAAATTATGCATTTTACATCAATTATTGTGTGAATGTAATTATGTAATGACTTTGAAATTAGTGACATTGTTAAAGATTGTTGAATTATTTAAGACAATGTTATTTGATGAAGAAATTATGATTAAGAATTATTTTTAAATATTTTTTTTATATTTGTCAAACTGAATTTATACATGTTATATAGATGATATTGTTATATGTTTGAAATAAAGATTTTTATAACAAAGTAATTATTGAAATTGTTGACGTGTATGGAATTTTACCAATAAATGAATGTGTTTCTGGATAAAGAAACTAATTGGCAAATGACCCAATAAGTAAGTTAGCGGTCATTTCTGTAGGTCAGCGCTACTCAGGTTATTGTGAAAATTGTGCGAACCGTTACTCGTGATTATAACCGGCAATTAGCCTACTTGAGACTATATGAAGAACGTAAAAGAAGAATCCTAGGCTCGTATTAATAAATGTATCTCAGAGTTGTACATCTGTCAAATAGATGTTTCATACATTTATTTTAATTTAACTTAATTTGACGTTTAGTCTAAATTATATGTTAATCCAGTTGTTACTGTAATTAATTTTGGATGGATTTTAACTTTGAGATGCACTTATTCATATGAGGCCTATTTTTTATCTATTTATTCCTGTGCTACCTCTGCTTTCAATATAAGTACTTGCGCCAAATAACAACCTTGCGGCTTTGCATAACGAATTACTTTTCGAATTACTGAGATTACGCGCAATTGATCGGTGCAAGACACGGCCGAGAAATTCATTGAAATCGTTTTAAATGGTGTATATTTTCTGTTGCCACATATATTATTTTTCATTTTTAAAATACATATTAGAGTAACATTACTACAAAAAAATTAAGACAAAAAATGACTTTGAAGACATGACGAAAGTAAGCGCGGCAAACTTCTGAGAACTTTTCTTGTTACATAATAATCATAATAATCACACACTATATTATATAATAAAAAAATCCAAATATTGTACTTTTCTAAGTTTACAGAGATATCTTAAGATAACACAGTACTAAAGAACATTGTAGGTAATAATTCAATGCTGTGGAAGATTCCACGCGAGTATTTTATGTTGATGGCAAAAATATAGTACCAAGACCACGCAAGTAGGATAAGGAAGGTGATGATTATTCAGAAAAAAAACATTCACGAAGTAAGGTGTCAATTGAACGTAAAGTCGTATAAAATGTCAGATATTGACCTTTAATCACATTAAATAGAAGAGTGCAAAAGAGAAGGTTGGTCGTGTACTTTGTCATGATCGCACTTGATCTCCAGCGTTAATGGTTACCAGTTCTTTATTCCATACACGTTCACTTTTTGCGCGCACTCGTATTCATAAAAAATATTATTGCGCTCATTACGAAATAAATTCCACATATTGATTGAAACCCGTGTCCTAGTTGGCATTACTGACAACATATTCTTCAACCAACCGGTTCCATTTCAATATGTAGTTATGCTAGTCAGCTAAGTTTATGTGACGGATACGTAGCCACAGACTACAACTAACAAAGAAATAACATTTTCCAAAAATATAACTGGTCTTGCGCTTCTTTATACAAGATGTAGTAAGGTGTAGTAGTAATTCTAGGTTAGCCTAACATCTTCGACCACATCATCACTTACCATCAGGTGAGATAGTGGTCAAAGGCTAACCTATCAGGAATAAAAAAAAAAAGATGAAAAAGTTTCGTTAAGGATCTTTAATTTTTCCATCTATATTCGTTTTAAAATAATTTATAATATCAAATAAATATTCTTTGTGATTGATTATAGTGAATTATTTAAATATACTTATCACGCAAGTAGACATAGTAAATGTTATGTGATTAAGAATGTTTCAGTTCTTATATCACTCTTGGATAGGCTGTTTTTTTTAATATTCTAGGCAATTTTTTTTATTTGTGTTCTATAGAATAACTAGTCATTTCAAAGCTACTTTGTTAGTGTGTTCACTATAATTTCTAGTCCGTGTGTATTTTTAAGGTTTCTAAGGTCAGTGTCTTCATAGCGCTTTATCCATAAAATAATAGTTTCGTCATATTTAAACTATCAATTGTTCAGACTCGGTGAAATTTTGAATGCACTTTAGCCTAATATCTTCTTATTAGCTTCTTAACCAGAAGTCAGTTTTCCGTAATGTAATATATTTCCATAATTATTCAGAAAAATCGTTTCGTATGGGGATTGTTAATTTCACATTTAGAGATAAAATAAATTGGAAAAAACTGGCAAACCCGAAGCATACATATTAGACTGGGTATGCGTGCAAAATTGTTCTGAGTTGGAATATGATACGACTAAACTACGTTTGTATATGTGCTACGTGCACTCTAGCCTTGTAGTAAAAAGTTGACATGGCAGCAAGCTCCCGAACGCATTTGTTTTTATCATCTTTGCTTCACATTAATTTTACAGGCATAAGTAGTACCTAACTGACCTTGCTCTTTAAGGATTCCGTAAAAAAATATTATTGATTGGTTTTAAACACAGCTACCAAATTAAATTACAAGTCGGCCCTGTTCACTAATTGTTTGGCTTAATATATATATATATATATATACTCGTATATGGTTTCTATAACATATCACAGATCCAGATTAAACTTGTTTAGCTTATGAAATGAAATAAAAAGAACTAAAAATAGGATATTACATAGGTCTTAGGTATTTAAAATGAAGCTCTCTTATTTTGCCGTTACTCAGCCTGCGAATTTGGTGGCATTATATATAAGATGGATATTAATTCATCAACAATACAGCGGGGGATGGTGTAGAATCTATAACGGAATGTGTTCCACTCATGTTTAATTTTCACAAACAAAAAATCATTATAACTATTTTCTAAGCGCGGCGCGTTGCCTTTTAGTATGATAGCGAGAACCGCGGTTTACTCCTTTCTCACACGTACGAACGCTACCCGATGTCAATTAGCTATCACATTTAATTTAAGATAGATGAAGCTGTTTCACGTACCTATTCTGACGAACGCGAAGGCGTTACCGACCAATCTAGCTGCCGAATGCTTTGCATAATCGCCAATCGATTGAACTCTTCTAAATTATAAAAAAATGTTACTTACCTACATTCTTTTTAATTTCAAGTTTACGTAGGTACATACTGTATTGTGTTGCAGCTACTTAGGTATGCCGTATTGTGTTAAACCGCTACCGCGTCGCGCGTTCTTTTGTCGCAAGCCGCCAAAGACCGACTAGGCAGGAAAACTGGTACACAAAACAGCTGTCTATTGTGCCTAGTATAGCAGTTCATTGACTTCGCGTAGCAATCGTACGTGTGTGTGAATAGAGTAGATACACCGTGTTCGTAGACCGCGGTTGTCCTTGCTATTATTCCCAAAGCCAATGTGCCACAGCTTAAGCAATAGTACATACTTTTTGTGCATGTGAAAATTAAACATGAGTGGAACACATCATTCCATTATCGATTCTATACCATCCCCCGCAGTATTGTTGATGAATTAATATCCACCTTATATATATAATAATTCTGTTGAATATATTTAAAAATTATAAAATTGTATGAATACAATAAAAAAAAATGATTTAATAACAATAATGGTGCAATTAACATAATTGTAATTAAACATGTTCGAATTTGTTCATCTATGTAAACTACACATTAAAAAAAAGTTAAAATTACGTCAAGAAAAAAAAAATGCTAGTTATTGAGAATAAATGAAACATTGTTAAACCTTGAGAATTGTTTAAGGTAGTAAAACCTTTTTTACTATAACCATGTCTTCAGTTTCTTTTTAAACATTCCATATGGGAGCTTTTCAAGCTATATTGTATTGTACACCAGATACAAATGGAATAGCAATTTCTATGTAAGAGAGTCAAAGAGAGTTAATGCATTGGCTGTGAACAAATCTTTGTCCATTTATTTTATTTCGTGGATACATGTCTTTTGCCTTGGTAAACAAGAGAATGTACATGCAAGTTAGCGTCAAGATTCCAGATTGCAAGACTCGAATGGACGAATACTTACCATCGCGCGTATGTATACACTTTTTTGTGATATGAAAGCTTTGTTAACATCTGTTGAATTAACCCAGATAAGCAGGCCATACCGTAGTACAGAACTTACTTTTAGCCATAGTATGCTAATAACACGGTTTATCGTTGAGCAGTTTTTCGTAGGTTATTTAAGACAAATCTGTTAACACTATAGACGTTTTTTATATAGTCTTTCCAGTTTATATCCTGATCCAAAGCGATACCTCAAAATTTTACAGTAATTGTCTCATTCATCTTAACTTTGCTACACGTAATATTTCTAGAAGTAGATATCGATCCATAAGTTCGTTTTTGTTTGATATCACTGTGGTAGAAATATCGTCCGCAAATAATGTATATTTATAATTAGTAATATCAGGTATGTAATTAATATATAATAAGAATAGTAACGGCCCTAAAATGATATCTAGAGGATCTCAGTACCTATTTATATGATAAATTTCATGATTGTGTTTTTTTTTTACCTAAATTGCAAACTTCAACACATCGTTCTCGGTCCGCTAAGAAGCTTATCCATTCTAAAACAGGGCCTCTATTACTAAAATTATGTATTTTTTGTAAAGCTGCGAATGTGACACAAAATCGAAAGCCTTTGTCATATCAAAAAAAAATAGCTACTGTTGGCATTCTTTTGCCTAAGTTGAATAACACATTACGTATTCAATTATATTAAGCTAAAGTTGTAGGGTTACCCTTCTGAAACCCGTTCTGCTCATTGTTGATTGCTTGTTTAAAAATATATTAATTACTCTTTGCATAGCTTTTTCAAAAAGTTTTCGGAATTCCTATAAAAGGTTTGTAATTATTTATGTCAGTCCTGTTTCCTTTTTTGTTGTCAGGTTTTAGAATTGATTTTTTAAGTACATTTCGATACACTATCTAAGGAAAGATTTATCAAATGTGTACGCACGGGTACAATTAGCGCATAACATTTAAGAAAAGACCATGCATTATGATTTTATAAATTTCTGTACAGCTTATCGGGATCAGACAAATGCTACTTTTTATACGGAGTTTATTATGATGTTTGTAAGAGTTCTCATTTCGGTTTGGTTGTGCATTTAAGATGCATATTGAACTCGTCTGCTATTTCTTGCGGTGATTCAAGCGATTTATTGTCAACTTTAATGCTTGCAATAAAATTATCTTTTACATATACATATATCATTGTAATCATTAATCACACGCCAAGCCGCTTTTCATATATTTAACGAGTTAGAAATAAAGTTGTGATTAACAATTTGCTGTGACTTAAAAATACAACGCCGCAAAGTTTTCGAATAATTTTAATAACGCTTCTTTGACTAAATTGTTTTCTGTTTGTAGAAGCTACAGCGCAGTGTCCCCATAATTTGACAATTTCTGCGAAGTCCTTTGGTCACCCACCTAAGATCACGTCACTTCTGTGTATCTTTAAACCTTACTTTGGGAAAACATAGAGCGTATATAAGGTAGAATAAGCAGTATGAAAACTTAAGCAATTAAAACAATACATTTATTTATGTTATCTGAGCTAAAGTCTCGTTTCGTAATATAATAGGTAGTTAATGGGAGAACACTCTTTTTACATGGTAAACTAATCATTTGGACAGTGTCATGATCATTGAGACTAAGTTTTAATATTTCGCTGACACCATTTTTTGCGTTGCTTATAATGTGATCAAGACATGCCTTCATCCTCACTCTTTATACTATGCCTGCATCCTTCTCGGTTCATTTATTCGCAGACTTAATTCGTAGTTCTTTAGCAAGTTAATCCATTTTTTGCCGCATTACTTTGTATTAGTGTAATTGGTATCACCTACTAGTTTCTTAGTTTTGTTTAATATCTTCAATAATAGTTTCTCTAAGTATTCAAAAAATTCGTCGACATTGGATTTGCCTCTCCTATAAAAACAGTTTATTAATAAATTTTATCTTTTAATTTCAACCCTGCAGTAAATGCAAATAAAACCTCTCTTTAGGCATCAATTGGTTTAGGCAGCCGCCGCCCCGGAGCGAAATCGTAGGACAAGGGCTCGATTCCCGCCCGGGCATAACATTTTGTGCTCCAACAATTTCGTAAAATAAATATCATCTCCTTAAATTTTAAACCTTTTCTTATAGATATATATGCACGAACAATTATAATATTAGCAACGAAAAAACTTTTTATAATTTGTACCGTTATTTTTTTTTTAATTTAAAATAAAAAGGTATGGTGTCTTTTTATTAGGACTTTTACTGGTTGCCCTCGCACACATTTACGCCGCCACACGAACGCCTTTCTTCCCATTCTGGAGAAAAGTAAAAGGGAATTCTACCACGCCGTGGCGGCATTTTTTTCCCCTCGGGTCGACGCAAGTTTTAATTTAAAAAGTCTTGCGTCTGTCTATCATGTTTTACATTATTCAATATTTTACGTGATAGGTATATAAATTTACAGTTTCGGTATGGGCACCATTTTCAAAGTATTATTCAGTTATTTTTCATTTGGGTATCGATTTTACTTAACACTGGTGCAATGACCTGTCGACTTTAATCATTTCAGCGGCGCTTGCATATTAACTTTGATCCCCAATTTTACCCCCATCAGCCCTATTACAGAATCTATATATAACTGACTTCTACCTACGAACAACCACCCAATCGAGTTTTATGCTATAACTTAAAAAAAATAGGACTTTCATAAAAAACATTGCCCATTTGGACCCTCTTCATTCAGCCCTGTTGTAAAACCCCTTCTTAGCTGACGTCTTCTGTTTCCGTTGTTCTTTGTATGCCTGAAAAAAAAGCTACAAGTCTTATGTCGCTTTTTCACTAAAATTCATTCGCCTACATAGCCATCGGCCTACCTACAACGCTTTATGACTAAAACGCTTTAGAACTAAATCGCTTTCGGACTAAAACACCTTAAAACTAAAAAACATAAATATTTTAACTAGATTTGCACGAGAAAAATCTGCATAGTTTTAGAAATTTCGAAAATCGAATGGTAACTACATAATTTAAAAAAAATATACTTTTATTAGGTAGCTTGACAGTTTACCCTATGTGTATACACTTATTCAATTCTTTACTTAAACATATTACTTTGTTTGTCTAGAATGACACTTGGCGTTATAAATATTACTTTAAATCAATATAAATATAATTTTGTAATATATAATATATATATATAATTCGGAGAGACGACATAATCAGGTTTAATGGAAGAACTCTCATAGCGTGGGAGTACGTGTGGGTATCGCGCAAATGAGAAGACACATATCACTTGAACACTTGGTTTATTCCTCAATCCACATTATATAGGGGTTGCCCCCGAAATGGCCTCCGTCCACCATTCCAGTCTTCGCCTTGCAGAACGCTCTCTGCACAATCTCACTGTTTCTCTCTGGTCATATTCCATTATCACTTTGGCGTGTGTGCCATAACTTATCACGTTAACTTATACGTATACACTTATTACGTTATTCTCTCTGAGATATATACTCCTTCAAGATTTACTCTCATCTTCCATCACTGATCACCGTCGTCACTAGTTCCACTACGCTCCGACATATACAGGGTTATTGGAAAAATGCCAACAACCTCTTAGGGTTGACTTCTGCTAGTCCTAACAAACATTTAGAGACAATTTTATTTGTTTAGTAAAAAAAAATGTGTATTTTTATCGCTTTTTGACTGAATAAGTACGAGGACCACCTGATGTTAAAAGCTCCTGTGCCTGTAATGTATTTTTCCATATTTCTTATTACTTTGTAAAATTGTTTGTAAAATTTGATAAAGTGATTCTGAATAACGTTTTTCCATCCATAAAATGTTTCGATCTTGAAAAATCTTACACGCAAAGCGAGATGCACATATACCTACTATGTGGGTCTCCTTTCTTTTTTACCTGATAGGTTAGCCTGTGACCACTATCTCACCTGATGGTAATTGATGATGTGGTCGAAGGTGCAGTTCAGGCTAATCTATAATTATATATACTGTGTCTCCGTCTATTACGTTAAGCGATCCTATACACTAAGGATGTTACGCAGGTGGATGTATAGAACACGAGCTTTTAAATTTGATTTATCGGAATCGAAACTGGAGTCGAAGTCGGCGGCGGAGTAGAAGACATTATGTGTTTATAAAGGGCAGGCTGAATTAAAATTAAGTATGAGCGGATTAAAATTAAGTAATCGGTCTCTTTCACCGCTAATATGGGTGTCCTGTAAATGTTGTATGAAAAATATGCTCATAACACTTTGCGTTGCATCGTCCGCACATGAGACGGGCCTATACACATAAACAAAACACGCACTGTTCCTTTTCATTGGTTCACGTAGTACAACTTGGCCAGTGATTGGTTCAAATGCAAGTTTCCCCCTCTTCCCCTCTTTATAGTACGTTTATTGACGAACACAATTGAAACTATGGTTATTCGCCGCTCTTTATCGGTAAAAAGTGTAGTATAAATTAAAAGTAAATATAAGTAATAATACGTATACTCGTACGAATGTATTATAAAACAACAGTTAATACACTAATAATATGAATATAAGAAGCTCCTTTAGTGGTCATTTGTATTTAATCAACAAAAGGTCCATAGCTTTAATCTATATATTTTTTAGAATCACCTAACGGTGAACTGGCCGGTACTTATCCGTACAAACGTCGTAGGTTGATGGCTCCCATATTTTCCAGTAGGCCAGTTCACCCTTAGGTGGTTCTGAACAGCTGTGTGCCTATGGTTTATTACGTACAATTTAGCACTACTACTACTTGTGTGGAGAAGTGACAGGCCAGTTCAACCCTAAAAGTTACGTGGCAACTGAGTAAATATTGACAAAAAATCGAGTACAATCATTGATTGGAATCTGTTTCTCTTTGTTGTACTTATGAAAATAAGTATTTGTGAAAATTATTGCACATTCTTGTGAGGAACATCGGCTGATGGCAATGCAGCGGGCAAAATTGTAGCGGTTTATTCCCAATAACCATTTCTAAAATGGCCATCACTGTAGGGGGGGGCAGTTGGGACAACATTTACGTCTTATCCCTACGGCAAATCGTGGCTGTACGATCGCGGCCTTTGCCGTGGTCGCTCGCTGCGTTGCGATCTTCGTTTTATTTAATTAAAATTGTAGTTTGAGTCAAAGGTTTAAAATCAGATCTTAAGTTCAGAACTTGCGGATTCGGAGTCGAAGCTCCTTAACTATATATGTCTCTTTTTTTAGAGAGGAAAGAGAAGGTATTACAGGTTCTATTTCGACGGTTGAAAAGGAACGGCGATTACATACCTAAAATTGCCTTTGGAGTGAAGCGGAATTCAGCCATTGTATAATTACACTGTTTTTCTTGTCGTGTCCATGTTTTGTGCTTTTATTGAAAGTTTCTATTGTGGCATGATTGCACTTGATTAGTGTTTAGTGCATGTGTTTAGTAACGCTGTTTAGTGCGAATAGTGTAAATTAGTGTGTAGCTTTTGTGTTTGGTGATTCAGAATCTTTTTCTCCATCGAAATTGGAGACTCTAATAATTTGAAATAGACGTAAAAATAAATCTCATTCCCAATTTTGAAATAAATAATAATAATAATCAGTATTAACAAAACAGTGTATATGAGTTCGTTCTTAAAACTTAGCTAGTAAAATTTGATAATATAATTGTGCAAGAGTATCTGCTGCTGATCTAGGTTCATCACCCGTGTTTCAGCATACAGCTCTCTTCCCCGTACGTTGGACTTATACTAGCAGGTCTAATAATTAATATGAATCTATTTTACAATTCTTTCAAATGATAATTAAAAATATAATGCAGGTTTAGCTTTCGGAAATAGAAGAATGCGGTCATACTCGTACGTAAGTGTATATTTGCAGTTCTTTACAATAATATACTTCTGGACTCATCTATTGGCCCACCTTGTATTTTCAGTTTCGTTTGGTCCTAGCTAAAATTTTATATTAGGTCGAGCAAAAAGTTTTTATGCAGTTTTGAACCTGGCACATTTTACCATCTTTTTCGATCGTATTGTTTTAAATTTGAATTCAGAATACCATACGACATGGAGCTACGCCTAACAAGTCGGATATGCGCCTTGTTAAAGGCAATTGATTTTTGAATAAAAAACATGTTTTATCAAATAAAGGTTTAATTTAATAACGCGTGTTGCCTCCATGGGCATCTACCACAGCTCTCATACGATTAGGCATAGAGTTTATCAACCGCTCTATGAAATTTTGAGGGATCATCTCCCATTCCTCTTCTATGGCAGTTTTCAACTCCTGCATCGTCTGGGCAACTGGCTGACGAGCCCTAACACGTCTTTTTAGCTCGTCCCACATGTGCTCAATAGGGTTCATGTCTGGGCTTCTGGCTGGCCAGTCCATAACTGTGATGTTCACATCCCGAAGATATTCCCTGACGATGCGGGCCGCATGGGCTCTTGCATTATCATGCATAAAAAGGAAATTTGGGCCCACATAGTCCGCGTATGGTATCACGTGAGGTTCTAAGCACTCACGAATGTACCTTTCAGCATTTAATGTTGGCAGCCGTGGTCCTGTAACAACCTCAAGTTGAGTTTTGCCGCTCGCGGATATACCGCCCCAGACAGTCCATGAGCCACCGCCATAAGCAACCCTCTCTTCAAAGCAGCATTGTGCGAAACGCTCTCCCTTACGTCGGTAGACCTTCTTCCTTCCATCATTGGCATGTAACACAATTTTAGACTCATCAGAAAAGAGTACACGGCTCCAATCTTGCTGTGTCCAATTTAAATGACTGCGTGCGAAATGAAGGCGCGCTGTTCGGTGGGCTCGCGTTAGTTTGGGCCCATTAGCTGGCTTGTGTGGTACCATATCGCGTTCTTTTAACCTTCTCCGAACAGTTCGAGCGCTCACAGATACTCCGTGGAAGTCGCGAAGTTGGTTTTGTATCTCAATGGAGGTAAGGTGACGATTTCTCAAGCTGGTCATCATGATGAATCGATCCTGCCTTTCAGTTGTGACCCGAGATCGTGGCCTTCCTTGGCGACGAACAAAGTTGCCAGTCTCTAGGTACCTCCGATAAACATTTCGGACCGCAGATCGACTTAAATTAAGTTGAGCACTCACGTTTCTTTGGCTGTGTCCGGCCTGAATAGGTGCCACAGCTTGGGCGGCGACTTCAGGTGAAGTATCCATAGATTATTGATAGAACCTCACCTTAATGTTAAGAATAAGTAATGTTTGTTGCAAAACCAAAGATATCAATCACTTTTTCATGAATTAAATCCAAGTAAACCAATAAAACCAAGTTTTCTTAGTATTCAATTGTTTGATATCAACAAACAGGCTCCAAATTGTCTTTTGTTTCTTTAAATTCTGTGTTCGAAATTCAAAAAAAGACTATTGAATGAAATTGTGAATGTGCCAGGTTCAAAACTGCATAAAAACTTTTTGCTCGACCTAATATAAAATTTTAGCTAGGACCAAACGAAACTGAAAATGCAAGGTGGGCCAATAGATGAGTCCAGAAGTGTATATACACCTGTAGTATGTTCGGTAAACTATGCGGTAGGGTTGAACCCTATCTTTAGGGGGATAGTGTTCATATTCGCGAGGACGGGATCGGTTGTTAATTTGGACGGCGCGGTCGCCGCCGGTAGGGTAAGCCATTTTTAATTTGCATGTCAGTTTGGCTCAGAAGCTCGTCCGAATTACACACGCGGCCGTTTTTGTTTTGACCCAGAAAACATGAGGTCGTGTACCATGTGCGAAAGTAGTGCTAATTAAAGTTAAATTGGATTGGTTGGGGTTGCGGCAACCCAGTTACTTCTGACGCTGGGCGTCCAGCATTGAATCATTTTGTGTGAAGGAACTATCAGGGAATTAACCGGGACAAGACGGATCTCTTCCTCTGCGGGCTACGTACTTCGACATCGGGATTGAGGGAAGTTTATTCAAATATACTCTCTACATTTATTTAACTGCAGTTAGAATAAGTTAGGTGGTTTGAAATAAAACTCCCTTTTGGGGAGCGACCAGCGAGCCGTTAGTGGGTGTGTGGATTCCCGCTATTTCGTTTGCCCTCGTGTATATAGTAGCAAAATAGATCGGCTGGTGTCTTCCTGTGACTTCCAGGAACCCAGTCGAATACGCCACGACGTACGTGGTAAAGTTTGGGACAACGGGGATGATTGAAACCGCCCCTTCCCAAACATAGTAGTTGTAATAGTGGCCAACTTTATGGCCAAATGCATTAACGATAAGCATTTATCGCCAAATTGGTGCCATTTGACGAATTGACCGGCCCTGATTATGCAACATACTTATTTTAATATAGAACACCAACACATTGACTACCTTAATTAAACGTGACTTAGACACGGCTGATACTTATTGACATGACTGAGGCTTTACTGTGACAAACTAGCAAATAAATATAACAAATGTATAAACAGTACGTAGCTACGTATTTCACAGCCGCACCAATCTGCCGGATTTGTCGGCGTCAAATCTGCGCACCTATCTGCGTGTGAATGTTATGGTTTGCGGTTCGTCATGCGGCGCGTGAATAAATCTCTGGCTCACGCGGCGCCGTACCAACGGTCAAAAATAAATTGTACGTCTTAAAATAAATAGTAGATACCAAGCTCTATATAAAGTAAAACAAAACTACCTATTATGGGAATGATCAGTGATCACTGACCTTGCTAGACGAAACGCAGTGAACATGTAACATCAAACTAATAAGTCCCAATTATCTACCGAAATCGAATGCGACTACCGATTCTCTTCTAAGCTATTCAGCTTTGCTTTCACCATACACACTATGGCAGATCAAGAATGATCTTTATTTCGTTGCACGATGGCTTCGACACTTCTTACAGAAGACGCATTACTGTTAGCAGCTTTGTGCTTGCCCTAATAAATATATCAAAACGATCGGAGTGGCAATTCTCAGAATCGGGATATTTATCAACAATCGAAAAATGATAATACGGAATAAAAATAATTGATGTTCTGTAAAATCGTTTCGATTCCTGATTCGATACGAGTATTCGGACTCAAAGCTACATTGACATAAAAGACACCTTTCGTGCTCGAGTTATTTTATCGTGTGCAATGCGGTCTCTGTGACTAATTGGGCGCCTGAGCATTTATTCAATAAAATTAATTTTCTGAGTACACTTTCAAAGAAAACTTTTGAACGCTTGATCAGATTTTAATTAAATTTAGTACAAGCTAAACGTAGCTTGTATAGATTTAGAATCAATATCAGTGGGAAGGTTAATGAGATATAAATTCTAATAAGGCTGTTATGAGTTGACGTCGCTATAAAATATTCTCTTATCATAATAACTTCACGTAATTTGTCTTATCACTCTTACAAAATTATCACAAAAGTACTTTTTTAAATTTATTTTATGGGGTTTACCGGCAGAGTGATCCCATCACCCAGTAACTTACCAACTAATAATTGTAACGCTGGTATCTATCTGTTAGTCTAGATCAGACATGTCAAACATGCGGCCTGCGGGCCGCATGCGGCCCTCTAGACTTTTGCCTGCGGCCCGATCCTCTATTTTATGGATGTCATAGAAATTCTATGTCAAACCTATTTGAAACAAAAATTTGACAGTGTTGGTGCACTCGACTTTTACAAGAACTCACCTTATTACCGAAAAATACGAAATTTAATTTCAAGTTATATCAATGTTTGGAAGCACCTACAAGTGTGAGCAAATGTTTGCCCTATTAGGAAATCAAATCTCCTGCGTGATCGCGGCAGACCGCCACACGTGGATGCAGATTTAAAACTTTTTTCCAGAGATAAAAGAACCCCTTTAATGAGTTATGAAATAAATGATTTCTATCATGCACCGCTGTATCCTAAGACCCCTCCTGACCTGGGTAAACTGGGTATGTCCTAAAACTGCATCCCTAACCACCGGAGGTCGGACAGCATTCTGCGAACCCCAAACCGCTTGCTAAGGGTGGGGAATATAGCAAATCTCTCTTTTGAATGGAGTGTGACTATTCCGGTTGATGATGATGATCGCTCTGTCCATACAATGTTTTTCTTTATGGTTTGGTTTTGCGGCCCACTGATTCTACAATCCTTATGCATTTGGCCCACCAATAAATTTGAGTTTGACACGCCTGGTCTAGATGTACTTGTATAAACGTATTATTACTATCATTATAATTATATTTGTTTTGGTTGATGGAACTAGATGTCTTGATAGTGCGATTAAGTAGGAACATTAAATTTATATCATCGATAGCATACTTTAACTTAATTTTGTTCCGTCTAAGAAACAAGAGGTCAACATGATTTGTTTCAACGTAAGTAGCGTTGCGTTAAAAATGACGTTTATACAAAGTAACATAATCTTAAAGTACTTAAATTCACAATGAGCAAGTGTTACAAAATGCAATAGATGATAACGCTGTTAAAAACCATAAATAAGGTCAGAAAATCACACAATATATTTTAGAAGATATCTGAAAGACATCTAATAAATAAACATAAGAATAATAAGTATATGTTAAAAACTAAACACTTCACATTGTGTGTTGTAAGGGGGAGACCTAGGCGAACGTCCGAAATCAGATTGAAGGACATTCCGAAAAAAAGGCCAGGTCAGAAGTACCCTAAACAGACGTTTATGTATGAAAGGATTGATGAGTGTAAATGAAGCGAAAGATATGTAAGGATCGTAGCAAGTGGAAATCTTTGATCTCTGGCTACTCTCTATGGGAATTGTGATTTTATGTATATAAGGTGGATATTAATTCATCAACAATACTGCGGGGGATGGTGTAGAATTGATAACGGAATGTGTTCCACTCATGTTTAATTTTCACATACAAAAAATCAGTATAACTAATTTCTGATCGCGGCGCGTTGCCTTTTAGAATGCCAGCGAGAACCGCGGTTTACTCCATTCTCACTCGTACGAACGCTACCCGATGTCAATCAGACGCTATCATAGAGATATAGATAGATAGATATAGATAATATCATAGATAGATAGATGAAGCTGTTTCACGTACCTATTCTGACGAACGCGAACGCCTTACCGGCCAATCTAGCTAGACTGCCGAATGCTTTGCATAAACGCCAATCGATTAAACTCTTCTAAATTATAAAATATGTTGCTTACCTACATTCTTTTTAATTTCAAGTTTACGTACGTACGTACTGTATTGTGTTGCAGCTACTTAGGTATGCCGTATTGTGTTAAACCGCTACCGCGTCGCGGGTTCTTTTGTTGCAAGCCGCCAAAGACCGACTAGGCAGAATAGTATAGCAGTTCATCAATCGTGTGTGTTTGTGTGTGTGTGTGTGTGTGTGTGTGTGTGTGTGAATAGAGTAGATACACCGTGTTCGTAGACCGCGGTTGTCCTCGCTATTATTCACAATGCCAACGTGCCACAGCTTAAGCAATAGTACAGACTTTTTGTGTATGAGAAAATAAAGATGAGTGGAACACATTCTAGTACCGCTGCGAAGCCACTTGCAACTGTGGTTGCACGCGGCATTCACTACTTTTTACCGGACGTACTTTTTTGTGTATTAGCATTTGCCGGCCGTACGTTAAGCGCAGCGTAATGTAAACAATAGTCTCTTATGACTCAAGTATTTACCTTGGAAGGATAAATATTTTTGTACAAGATAGCAAAATAAACGATTAATACGAAAAATTAACATTTATGATGTATTCATAATGATACCTAATCGTTCGGAGGTGTACTACGAAACTACTAAATTCTATTGATTTTAAGAAATATACTACTGTTTTATTATTGAATTGTATAGTAAAGACACATGTCAAGCATACCACAAAATATAATTTAAATATTCATGAAAAAACCATAAAAAAAACATGTTTAATAATACCGGTAGCCCGCCGGTTTCGCAAACCGTAAACAAACAACTGAACTTTTTTATTTCATAGATACATTTTACTGCAGATGGTTATCAAAACAAAGAGTAGCTATATTCTATTGTCTATTATGGCTACGTTCCATCTCGCAAAAAAAATTACGAAAATCGATAAAAATACGCTGACGATATCTGTGAAACCACAGTTGCGCGTGGCAATTACTGTTTTCGTTTCATGCAACCGTGGTTGCACGTGGCTAACACTCGTATATATGCGAACCTATGGCGACGCAATCGATACTAAATATTTATAATATTGAATTCAATTGAACGGTACAGATTCTCTGATTCGATTTTTTACTGTATTTGAATATACTCCGTTCAACTGTACAGTTTTAAAAAATCGAACCGATCTCCCACTCAAGGGTACGATTGCTTGAGAGTGTTTGAACTATACAGTTCAAATCGCATTCGATTTTGTAAATATTGTGGCAGTGTAAGTCTTTTGGTTTATTATTATTACGTCCATAACTGAATAAAACCTCAAATTCGCGTTACCTGACCCCAAAGGTACTAATTTCACATATTAATTAGGGCTCGCTTCGCTCGCCCTAAAACTATCCTACAACACTTTGTGGCACACCTTATGAAAAATTATCACGCATATACATGTAGATTTGCAACATAGTAATTTACCTTCATATATAGATGTGTTTTAAAAAAAATAATAACTATTAAAATAAATGAACATTAACACATTTGTATTCATTGGGTAGAATGTTATTGTACTACTAAAGCCATCTGTTAGAAAACCAAAGATTTAATATCTATATATCTCAGAGCAATTAAGTAGAAAATCAAAGTGAAGCGTAAAATTCAGCCAATTTTATGACACAACTCGCTCACACAAACGTATCAAAGTTCTGCCAATTTTGTCCTCATTCACAATAGACCGTCGCACATTACGCACGTCACAAATAACGAAATAAATAAATTAAAAACCGACTTGAGTATTAAAACACACGTAAATATTGAATATAATGTACTTTCTTTCATATGATACAACCCAATTTAGGTTATAATTTCGAATAAAACTGTAAACAAAAGTGTTGCCAGACATACATATTAGGTTGTTTCCAAAAGTGTGCAGTTATCAAAAGTTGGTGCACGTAGCACTAAGGTTATATATTTTAATTAAACAAGCTAATGTTTATTAGGGAAATCTAAGAGGCTATTGAATCATATAGCGGAAATAAATAGTATGGACTTATGTAAAAGAAAAAAATAATATACTGGTCGTATACCTAAGTAGGTACGTAAGCTAACTATTTTTTGAGGTTGCATTCAGGCGCTGAGCTATCAGCAATAAGTCCTTTACTGATCTTAAAATTAATTGGTTTGCATACCTACTTCGGTAGATTCCAGTTTGATGTTTTTCGTGTTATTTATCACATACAGGTTAATTTAATTATTTTAAAGACGGTTTAATTTCTTGGAATTACTTTTTTATAGTAATTAATTACTAGTATTTACACGTTATGTTTGAAACTAAAAAATGTACTCACAAAACTTCATTGGGTATAAGTTTGTTAAATTATCAAACACACATCACAACTATTTTTACACCTAATTCTTGCATTATAACGCATGCCCAGATTCTTTTATGACATATAATGAATAATATACCTGCCGAATATCGTTCAAATCGGCCCAGTAGTTGGTACAGCGTGTTCAACACGCTGTACCTCACCATACTTTCGAGGTACTTTATTCACGAAAACAATAATTTGTAGAATGCAATTTCTAGTTACTGCGTAACACGTGGACAAACATACAAATATACTGACACACAAACATACATGCACTTATGAAATTGCCAAAAATGTTGAGAAGCTAGTATTAATCTATACTAGCTTCTAAACATTTGTGCCAATTCCATAAGTGTACATATCCAAGAACTGTGCAGTTCTGACAATATTACATACACATAGGTCGAATTGATTACCTCCATTTTTGCAATCTGTTAAAAAAGACACGCCAAGTAGTTTTATTTCCAACTACGGCATCTGCATCGAAACCCTGCCATATAGGTGACCTAACACGCCCTTGGTCAATTATTATTAGAGAACTTTAAATACAGAATATCATAAAAAAATTTGAATCATCATATAAAATAATAATCGTGAGATTTTTATATAAACTGATAATCGTGTTCGATGTATCTTCAAAAATGTTCATTCAAGTTCGTGTTATAGAATTGGCCTCATTGGCTTACTTTTGTTTAACTTCGATTAACGTCTTGATATCGTAAAAATATATAAAAATAGTTTAAAGCATTCCTACCTGCAATGTTTTCTCAAATAACTGATAAGATAGAATAAGAACAGAATTATATCTAGTATGATTACTCTAAAAACACATATTCCTATTTTTTATACCGGAGGTACTGGGTAGCACTTCACCACTATCTCACCCGATGTTAAGTGACGATGCGATCGATGATGGAGCGCGCTTACCCAGAAGATACCTATTCACTCCTGTTTTGAAGACCCCCGTAATTAACCAGAAACACAGACTGAGGCAGTTATGAACGAGTATAGAACGAGAGTCCGATTATTGAACTACGTAAATATACTCGTATTACTAAAGACTACGTGATCGTAGTGTTGCTGCGCATTTGATACTCAATAGGGTGCTATAACATAACCATAGCAGCCCTTAAACAAACCGCAGCTGGGTAGTACCAACAAAAGCATTTCCAAGATAGGTTATGGACCCTCCAGACCCCAACCCTCTTTGAGAAAACACCTTTCGGCTAAGGGCGTTAAGATATGGTTTAAAGCTCAGTTGTGCGCCTGATGTGCGGCTACAAAATATTCACGTTGATGTGAGAAGTGGTATTATTTTGTATTGATACGCAGGAGGTCCATAGTTACAATCTCACCCCGGTCTTACACTTCACCGCATGATGCGAGGGCGGGAGTTTTTAGAATCATTGATAGGCTTGATAGTTGTTGGCCCTCAAGTAGAAAATATAAACACCTTTCGGCTAAGGGCGTTAAGATATGGTTTAAAGTTCAGTTGTGCGGCTACAAAATATTCACGTTGATGTGAGAAGTGGTATTATTTTGTATTGATACGCAGGAGGTCCATAGTTACAATCTCACCCCGGTCTTACACTTCACCGCATGATGCGAGGGCGGGTGTTTTTAGAATCATTGATAGGCTTGATAGTTGTTTTCCCTCAAGTAGAAAATATATTACCAAGCATCTAATGGTATATTACAACGGCTGTTCTTGCCTATTCTTCTCTACTGACTTCATCATCATCAGACGTCAATCACTTACCATCAGATGAGATTATAGTCAAAGCATAGCCGTTCAACAATAAAAAATGCTGCTCATTATTTTTTTATTTTATTCGGTGTTTACGATAAAAAGCAACAAGTGAGGGGAGACCGCTTTTTTGCAAAAAGATATATACAAGAAAATGCAGTTCCATTTCACCGTCTAGCAAAACCAAAAAATACACATTGAACGCAGTGCAGGCAGCGCTGTATACAAGCTTCCCATAATTTACACTTATAAATCGATTAATCAAAGCGGCACGCTTGAACAGCACAATCAATGAACTAACACAACAAACACGCACATTTTCACGTACGCTAGTGACTCACTATCAATAAACTATTACTGACATAACAACTATAAAACTAAAGAGTATTTATAATCATCATGATGGTATTGAGGATAAAGGGATTCATAAAAATGAATAAAATTAGATAATGCCACTAGCGATCACCCATCAAAGTTGATATTTTAGGTAAAACAGCGTACACTCGCACGACTGGACTCTGTCAGTTAGAAATCCGAGCGCAAATAGTATTGTTGGATGTGAATGCCCAAATGGGCTTGTATTTTAACAAAGAGGAACGCTTGAAACTCCTCTCTCTTGTTGCTTTACGTTTACGATCATCAGTTATATTTAATTGGTAACCATAGTAACGGTGGCGCTGCCAAATATGATTTGGGATTAATTTCATGTCAAAACAGAAAAGCGCTATGCGTTAAAACAAGACAGAACACTAGAAAATGAATGAATTTGAACGACATTTTCAAATTTCATGTTATCATAGATAAATAAGCATGTTAATCAGGTGTTCTGTAATTTTTCATTAATATGCGTTCCAGAAAGCCGTTGAAAGTTAGCAGATTGTTAATTGTGACGGCTTGTTAGATAAATTGAGTTTTGGCACGCGTGCCGGAAACCGGCGGTCAGACTCTTACTGTGAAAATGTTCTTTAACTTGTCTCTCTTAAGAGTTAAATTAAAAAAAATATATTTATTGCAGGCATAAAGTAAAACTGATTGGCATAATAGCGTTTTTAGAGCAGCATGGGAGATTTCATAGCGGGGCAAGATTTGGAATTAACGATGCGATCCGACCACAGGCTATATTATATCAAACAACGAACTTTGGATCGCAAATTCAATTTTCGTTGTCTAAAAGTGTTGCTCGAAACAAGAAAAATGAAACGTTGGATTTATAGTAGCGGCTCGGTTTCGTCGTTCATCGTAGATACAGTTTAGCTCGAAAATTATAAATATATATAATAATAATGTTAAAGACTTGTTTATATTGTATATATTTACTTCATTAATAATATTTGTTACATATATTATCATGGCACTCGCCATCGTTTTTATATTTATTTTCTTTAGGCGAGTAGATCGTTCCACGATCGTTCGATATTTCATGTATACGAATCATGTGGGGTGGTAGAAAAACGTAAAGTTTTGAACGGAATTGTTAATTGCATTCGGTTTCGTGTGAAGGTGTGTGGGATCCATAAGATACCAAACGTTTTTCAGATGCCATGGCAAGTAGCGTAGGCCATAGTTAGCTTACGTACCTACTTAGGTATACGACCAGTATATTATTTTTTTCTTTTACATAAGTCCATACTATTTATTTCCGCTATATGATACAATAGCCTCTTAGATTTCCCTAATAAACATTAGCTTGTTTAATTAAAGTATATAACCTTAGTGCTACGTGCACCAACTTTTGAAAACTGCACACTTTTGGAAACAACCTAATATGTATGTCTGGCAACACTTTTGTTTACAGTTTTATTCGAAATTATAACCTAAATTGGGTTGTATCAGTAGCGTAGGAACAACCGAACACAAATTGGACCAAAGAAAATAATTAAATCAATACGCCTGAATGAATATTTTCTTATAATTCCATTTGGCTTAGAAAAATATAGTACTCAACTATTTGGGATATTTTTAATTTTATACTCATTCACATCTAGAAAAATGTTGCATAGATATAGATATGTATGAATATATTTGCTACTTTATTAGTTATTAATCAGTTCAACGCTTCGATACTGGGTATATGTCCCTCAGATATATTCTTAACATGATCAAAGAAAACAAGGTCTTCTAAACCAAAAGAAACAAGCGTAAGTCACAATCGAATTGGCTCTTTATTACAACATGATTGCAGCAAAATAAAACATTAATGTTCTTTTTCTTGTTCATGTTTTGTTGTAAAATATGAATAAATTATTATTAACGCGGACTTGAACGTAACGCATGAATCATCTTCAAAGTAAATGGTGGAAAAAGTTATCTTCCTATGGTTCCACCATTTTCACAATTTTCGCCATATCAATCGCACGTATATGGTTAGGTATGGTTCACGTATTTCGCTCTAGCTCATGCACATATGCGCAGTTATACGCAAACTGTTGTGGTCGGGTCGTGTAGTGCTCATTTCTGTAAGTTACCGAGTATAATAAAACATAAAAATGTTTGTTTTTATTTTACTACCCCCGAATTACTTCATGCCCGTGGCTGCCATACAACAGTGAAAAATGAGCGTCGAAAATATTTAAAACCAAACTAAATGAAATTAAATCACAGAATCGTATGTACACTTTAAATATTACGTGTTTAACATAATATTAATATCGTATGGCATGGAGCTGCTACTTTTCTGACCTGTTACTGCCTACCTAAATGATCGTACCTAACAATTTTATACGTTTATGGGTAAACGATGGTTTTGGGTTATCATCTCTCGTACCATAACATGGGTTGGTGAGCGGGTGTACCGGACACCCCAAAGTACGACGGAAGCCTTTATGGAATTAGTTACTCTAATATGACCATGAATGTTAGTAATACGGAAATGCTTCATTTGTCTAGAGGTATTTGATATTTTTCTTTAGGTATTTGGTATTTTAATAGGTGTTAACTATTGCCTGAGTCATTCTGAACGTTAGTTTCCGTTAAATTAAAAAACTTAATCTTTGGTTTAATTTTGAAACGTAACGACTTCGATCTATAAAGAAAACAGTGTTTTCGCTCGTTCAGTTAAAATAATTTATTTGCAACATTATACTTTAACCATATTATTCATCTAGTCATCTACTGACATAGTTGAAAAAGCAGAAACTTCTATTATTGACCTTATTTTATCTATGCATCCAGTAATCATCTACTAAAACCAATTTAATGCGGTGAAAATAGGTAAAATACGTTATATAATTAATAAAGTGTATATTTTCGATGTGATCAGCTTTCGCTGTTTAAAGATCGAATCAGGGCCAGTCGATAAAATACATAGATTTATGACAGTTAATAAACATACAGTGCTCAAAAGTTTTCTATAATCAACCTCTTTAAAGAGTTAAGTACCGACTAGTCTCGCTTCCAAATACACGAAAAGGCTGTGTGGTGAAGGCTACACGTCTCGGCGTAGAATTCATTATTTTGTTTGCAACTAGGAAACAACAAGCTACGGATTGCATGAAAATATACATTTTATTTCGGCTAAATACCAGTTTCATATTTTCGTGTTCAAAGTTTCACAAAACATGTGCAGGAGATGCGCCTTATGATATTTAAGTTAATGGCGAGGTTTTACCCAATCGATTAATTCAACTCGAGCGAATGCGGACTTGCGCACAACACTAGCCTATGTACAGACCGACTATCCGCATGGGAGAGATCCAACATGGCGGCTTTTCGTTCATAGTCACTTTGAGCATGTCTGCGTTTTAATTTTTTAATCTTTGTTACAAATATCTTTTTTACCATCAAAATCGATTTAAATTACATGTTTAGTGATAGATTTCTATTTAAGTTTTAAAATAAGTGATGTGGTTCAAGTGCTAAAGTCAGACATTCTAGATCCTTGAGTGACCTTTTGGGTAGACTTTCTTTTACCTACCATATTGCAACGTGATCGTAATATTTTCGGATTGTGAAGTTAAATCAAAGGTTTTTAGGTTTTGAATCTGTGATATAATTTAGGTATCAGTGCCACACAATAAGTCTGATATTCAGGTACTGTGCGAGAACTCCCACGTGGAAATACCTCACGTCTCTATTTTTAGAACAGAAGTTCGTTCACAAGTTGTGCTAATCGTGATCCGAAATCAACTCCTGGCATAAATATCTACGTGTCCCCTTGCATTTTCGATGAATCAACACGCATTCGTAATTCACACCGTTCTTAGTTATAGCTTTTGTGGATTTTGACTAAGTTTTACGCCTCTCAACTAGAACAGTTGGTACAGATGTACTTACTTGATTCTATATTGTCTTTCTTTTTGTGTTCGTTTTTATGATTTATAAATATATACTATTATTCCGATATATGACGATCATAAGCTAGGTTATGTTACTTTATCGACATTTTACTTAAAAATGACTGATTTATTTTATAACATACAACCTTTACAAGCCAAGGTTTAATATTTTTTTACATAATTTCAGTTCTACTCTCTTTAAGGCACTTCATGTCCATAATTGTGAACATTGTATTATAGGCAAGATTATAGTTAAGTGGAAAGAAAAGGAAATGTTAAATTACCATAAAGTTACCATGACTTATCTTGTGACGTGAAATAAAATTCTTGGACAATATAGATATTTTTACAATACTTAGGTTAGATTAGAATTCAGAGTATACTACAAATACAGACGTGATCATTAATGAATGTGGAATGTGTGAAAACTTAGTGTGAGACCAGTTTATTTTCTACAATATACTGCTCTACTATGCGAAGTAAAATGGGTGTTGATGCTGATCTAAGAACTGTCCCTTCCAAATAATAAAAATTGTAATGAAATATAAATACTTGACTGTATTGATTCCTAAAAGGTTTCTCCATGTTTTAGACATCGCTTTGTGTTAATAATAGAATAATTATAGAAAGCAATCATATTGTGATAGATAAAATAGTATAGTATTTTGAATTGTCTGATGTTTTTATCTCGTTTTAAGAAGAGTTAAATTCAGCCGGTATTAAACCAGGGTGAATCATAAATTTACATATGCACTTAAAGATTCACCCTCATACCTGTCTTTGTTATTATGGACTTGTCAATAAACTGCCTGCTTGAACTTATTTTTAGTAAATGCAACTCCTCTTTTTAATATATTAATATAATTCTCTTGCAGCGATTAGTTCAATTGATAGTTTTCAACAAGCTATCAACCTACCAACTAGTCACTTCAATCAACATTCAGGTGCCGATCTTACGAAGAAACAATTGAGTACAAAACACTCTGCACCAATAGCAGAGCTTTTACCCAGTGTTGTTGCCACAGTGACTAAAGTTGAGTCTGTTGTTAAGAAACCACCTACACATGAACACCATCTGACTCCTACAGAACTTCTGTCTGCCAGCATAGAAAAAGTAGCCAGGGAGCAGCCCTATGACCCTGAAATAAACCCAGATAGAAAATCTAGTGCATTTGAAGCCCAAGCCAAGTTAACACAGAGCATATCAAGTGTTTGCCGGACCCAGCAACCTGACTCTAAAATGAAAGATATTAACCTAAACAATCAGCCTACAGGTTAGTATTAGTATTTAACAGATATTTCTTTAACCATCTTATACAGAATGTCACTTTATTGATCAAACACATCAGCTCAAGTAGTTTGCTTTTATTTTTTTACTTTTTCCATTATATTAGTATTATTTCTGATTAAATTGTATGAAACTGTTGTATTGAACCAGTTAATTGTTTATTTTTTATTATTAGTTTGGATTTATGTGATTGTTCATTAAATTTTTGTAAACTAAACTCATGTTTATTAATCACTAACAGGTATATTAACAACATTATCATTTTTTGACTAACCTCAATGTTTTGATCAAGTTGACCATGGTCACTAGTAGACTGTCTGAATTTATATATATTATGTATTATATACCCTGAATTCGACAAAGTAGACGCTTCGATCAAACTAAGTTCTCATTTGGTCAATAACAAAAATTGTATAAGTACTACAAGAAACCAGTGTTTAGAAAGTTAATTGATTCCTGTTTCAACATATCTGAATCAGATGAAGAATAGATTTTAGTAACAATGAAAAATTTCTAATATTGAAAAAGCTGCCTTCAAAATGTTTATTCAAAATGTTGCCAGTTTTTTCACTATTTTACCTACCTATGCATTACCAATTGTCATTTCTACTCATATTGTTCATTCAGCAATCATTTTCAAAATACATAATGAAGAAACAGTGGTTGTTACTCCTATCTATATAAATGTAACATTATCACCATAAAAAAACAGCAAATCTTCCAACAATAAATCAATTTATGGGGTATTTTTACTGTAACAGTCCACTGCTAAACACAGCCTCCCTTATTAAGGGGGTATTTGCCATAATCCCCACGCTTGGTATGCGTCTTGGGGATTGCAGTGTAAGTTGGCAGTTCTATAGAAGGTGCTGCTGCCCACCTTCCAGTATTTTTCCATTAGTCGCCTCTTACTACCAGTAGTGCTACATGAATTTTCTCTCCCGTGACACTAAAGGCACAGGTTTGTATTCCTTGGAAATGGGTGTTGTGTAATATATTGGTGATTTTTGATCAGTTTCAAGTTTGAAGACTTATCTTTAGTATACCTGATATTCCAGTCTTCAATTATTTTTCATTACATTATTTTTATAGATCCTGACACTGCCAATGGAAACACTGCGGACGTTACTAAAACTGAAACTGTAAAGGAAGACATAAATAAGAATGAGAAATCTGTAAAGAATACTAAGAATATTAGTAAAAAGGCTGCAAAAATGGCTGCAGCAGCAGCTGCAAACAATGAAGTTACTATGAAAGAAACAGAGCCATGTGAGAATGGAAAAGATGAGACTGATAAAGTAGTTAATTTAGCCCAGGAAGATGTAAATAAAAATGAAGAGGCTGAGGAAAAGGCTATAGCTGAGCCTGAAGAGATGCCTGAGGATAACTCAGAAACTTCACCAGTACAAAATATAGCCCCATCTGTCTTTGTGCCCAAGTATAAATATACAGACGGTAAGATTTTCTTTTTGTACCTTCAAATATCATATGAACTCCTTCATAAACAAAAGAAATATAACATACTATTTGCAAAGTCATTTTAAGTTGTTTTTTTTTAGAGCAATGGTCTCCTTTTAACAAAAGTGGAAAGAAATGCTATGATATTGGACTGCTGAAACAAATTAAAGAGGATCCTCTCTCAAAGAACAAGCCTAATGCACCTTTGTTGGAAGCTTGCAATGTGATAAGGGTAAGCATATGATACATTATAATGTCAGATGTGACTTGCTCTATTTATAGTTTTATATATAGAGATTTTGGGGACGGGTGTTTCCCAGTGGCTCCTGTTTATCCCAATAGGCACTGCAATACTCACCTTGCATAACCAATCTCACACCTTACACTACTGATCAGGGATATCACTGGTTAGGTTAATTGTACTTAACTACGTAACTGTTCATCACAACCAAACACAATATTAAATGACGATTTAACAAACAGCTTGAAAGGGTTGGTCCAATTTCATCCATGTTGTGCAACCTCAACTAAACTGTTAGTGTAACAAATTCACATTCCTGAACATAACTTTATTGATGGTTTGATACATGAAAATTTAGGAGAAGTTTATATGGCATTATGTTTTTATATTCTACTATTAATATAAAACATGTAAAAAAATTGTATAGACTATGTATAAATATAATTATGTTATATATAACGATGTTCACATAGCATCATGCAGTGGTTTTTGATAATCATATTTTCCGTTAGGTGTTTGGCGACAGATTTTCTACTTGAGGGTGGTATAGCTACCCCCTCAAGTAGAAAATCTGTTGAAGTACATTGTGCCAGGCGCAAAATTCCCTGCCTCCATTCAAACCTAGAATAAGTACTGGCTTTAAACAAGACTTTTTGGACTACAATGTAATGGATTTCCTATGGATGGTTAGGCTCATATGGATTTTCTCTCTGTATTTACATTATGAAATCAGAATGTCTGCAATTAAACACAGTTAACACACATTCTGATTATTTCAGATCATCTATTTCTCGGAATAATCTGTCTGTATGAATTTGAAAAGCTGAAAAAACTAGACTTATTAGTACTTCTGAATTTTTAAGATATATGTGAGGCATCTTGGCGGCTTTCAGTTCATTCTGTTGATCAATTCCTCCTCTGAATTTAAAGATATATTGAGAATGTCTGAGGCCGATCTAAAGGTGACAGCTAATCAGTCACACATTTGCAAAATGCACTACCACAATGATGTGACGCTGAAGTCCATGGTAGGATTATGGACCTGCATGGCAGTTTATGCTGATTGCTACTGGGGCCTTCATCAAAGACTTCAGCTATTATAAAAATTGTACACTAAATTTTGTGTGAGCTAACAGGAAAATATGTACATTGTAAAAGTACCACAGCAGGAAACTCAATAATTGTTATAGGATGGTAATACTGTAAAGCCTTAATAGATAGTAGCAGCCTAACCTGAATGTCATTATAATCCTAAGTGCTAAATTACATCTCTAATACAGAGCCAGTTGTGGTGCTTTATAAAAAACGGTGGTGAAAGTTCCTGTTATGTACTTAAAATTTCTACTTGTAGCTTAAAGATTTTTTTTACGCTATATTTGAGTAATGTCTTTTAAAAGCGAAAATTAATAATTTGTAGGTCCTAATGATTTTCAGATTAAAAAAGCAGCTTCATATATTTTTTTCTGTATAACCTAATAGTATATGTTAAATGGTCTGGAGTTTGGATGAGTTTGAATCAAAGCATATTGGATGTATTTACAACTGTTTATTTTTTTCAGACTACACCAATGCAAGAGCCAATGTCATTCACTCCAATCCTGAGACCAATGAATGACTCCCTCTTCCCTCCATTTGCAAAAGGTGGTGGTCTTGGAGGTCCTAGAAACATGACTCCACGTGATCCTAAGAAAAATGTGCCAGCGGGTGGTATGAACATTTAATATATTTAATTAATTTGTATAGCTCTTAATGAAATTTATATATGTTGCTTGATTAAATATGTTGTATATTTAGGTAAAGGCAGTGTCAAACTAACTCCATCAACGGGAGGCAACAACCCTCACAAACCTATAATTCATGTATCATTATCTCTACGAGATAATGTGAAACTGAAAGAATCTGAATCTGCTTGGAAACCTACAAGATTCCAGAGAACTGCTTTATCTGAGGAGGAACAAAAGACTCAGGTAAAGTGAATACCTAATTAGAACTTTGTTTTTAAGGTATATTGTATGAGGTCGTGCTATTTATGTTTCTAGAACAGGTCACTTGTGTAAACAATATTTAAAAAGTAATAATTACATATGAAAGTGGCAAAAAATTTTGACCCACCCTATTTAACAAAGAGAAATATGACATATCTCTAGTATTTTATCTTAATATTTAATCGAAGCAAATTGCTACTTATTTTTTTAGATTTCAATGTATGCATAATATAGCAATAATACACATATAATGGTAGATGTTTGTTTATAACAGCCCTCAGGCTGTTATTTATTAATATGGAATAGCAAAATGATTGATAATTGATAGTTATATTATTATGGTTATAATTTTTCACTCGTTTTATAGGAAGTATACAAGCAGTTCCGAGGTATTCTCAACAAACTTACTCCACAAAAGTTTGACACTTTACTGGATAAAGTGAAGACCCTCGAGATTAATAACCAAAAACGCCTTGAAGGAGTAATCGATCTTATATTCGAAAAGGCCATCGAAGAACCGAATTTTTCTGTAGCTTATGCAGCCATGTGCAACAAATTGTCAATGCTCAAGGTAAAAAATAATTTATAAACAATAGTTTCATACTTCCATATATTATACACCCTCTTAACCTAAAAGAAACCATATGTCCCCACTCTTACAACTATTATGAAAAATTTAAGATATAATTCACAGGTTCCTGCCCAGAATGCCACAAACCCAGAACAATGCGTGAATTTCAGAGCTCTTATTATCAACAAATGCCAAAACCAATTTGAAGCTAATAGAACTGATGAACAAGTTATGAAACTAGAAAAAGAATACAGCGAGTGCACTGATCCTGTGAGTACAAAAACACATGTTATTGTTTAAGTTATAGAAGATAATTATTTAACTTATTTATGCGATTAAAAAATAACCTATTTTAAGATAAAAATATAATATTGTATAAAATTATTTTTAGGCTAAAAAGAAGGAACTGCATTTGATGCTTGAGGAGGAACACAGACGCGTCCGAATGAGATCAGTGGGAAATGTCAGATTTATTGGTATGTATGTAATCTACTAACTGAACAAAATACCTTTCTAAATTGTTTACCCTAAAATTACTATTCTGACTTGCCTTTGCGAAATAAAATTATGTTATAATTATTAGGCTCTTATTTACATTGATATCTTTGTTTTAAACTTTTCCAAATTTTCTGCTAATAGTGAAGAAGAAAGCTGTGCGTTTTTCAAATGCGATTAATTGTATTGCAACTCTTAAGCGATTTTTGCTATATTCATACTGCTCCTATAATAAAGGAGCGTAATATGTAGACCACATAATGAGGTCATTAGTATTTTAGCTATTAACTTTTCTTGCACTGACCAGGGCATAATTTTATTTGTAGGTGAGCTATACAAATTAAAAATGTTGACATGCAAAATAATGGACTATTGCATGAACTACTTGATTGATAAGTTGGAAGAGGAAAAACTGGAATGTCTGTGCAAGCTGCTTACAACTATTGGTGAACAAATTGAAAACGATGAGACCAGTCAGCTGGATAATATATTCAAAAAGATGCAGGACATTGTTGACCGCAAATCTAACAAGATCAGCAGTCGTGTCAAGTTTATGATTCAGGATGTGATTGCACTCAGAAGAAGGAAATGGGTAGGAAAGAGTGTAGTTGACTCCCAACCTAAAATGATGGACCAAATTCAGAAAGAGGCAGAGCAGCAGCAGCGTCATATAGAAGTGAGTGAATATTGCAATAGGTGATAATGTTTAGGTATATAAATTCATATTTTAAATATTGAACAATAATAGCTACACGAAGAAAATTGTCTTCCTGTTATTTTTGTGACTAGAACCACTGAAAAGCATGGTCGAATGCAATGTCACGATAAAAACTCTTATTAAAGACCTGATTATAGTAAGCAGATGTGTTTTGTAATGTACTGAAAAAATTTGAAAATCAGGAACTCACCAGTTCTATTAAAAATAATACATTAGCTATCAATTCTTAAGTTGTATAATTTTTAGCGCATCTTTTTAGGGCTCCATACAAGATGACCACTTAGCTTTAAGAGTACAATATCGGTCCAAACATCCGACCCTTAAAGAGTTGAATTTTTTAATAAAAATGGCTGTTTGTTATAATCAATATTATTATTAACTGCATCTCAAAGTGAGATCGATCGTAATCAGTGCAGTTTGACGTTTAATTACACATCTGCCAAAAACTCCATCTTAAGTTCGATGTCAAATACCCATGGCGCTACAAGGGTTCCTGACGTTGATAGTCATACAGCAAATTGCTTGGACCTTCTGCTGACAACAGATCTAGACACTCGGTGTCGTTTTCTTCACTTTTATGTAGCTTTGACCACTGGTGAAATCAGTATCAGTATACTGCCCGCCCAACCTCTGCCTAAAAGGCAACCGACGGGTATGGCGTTACAAGTCAGCAGATTGGGAAGAGATGCTTTTTGGCATCTTTTCCTTGGGAGCCTGTTTACTTCTCTTCTGGCGATCCCTCTGTGTGCAGTAACGAGTGTGGTGCGCTAGTGCTTGATTTCATTTTCTGATTCACCACAGTCATGCAATGCTCGATGGTTCGGAGCTGAATGCGGACACGTTGAGGTGCAAAAACATGAAGCATATGTTGCATGGGCTGATGCTCGAAACCGCAAATCGAAGGACATCCGCGATAAGAAGATAGCCTGTAACAAGGCTGCCAAGTCCTACAAAAAGGCACGCTTCAACCACATAAGCGAAATAGGGGCTAAACTTGCTTCGTACGCTGCGGGTAGTAAAGCTTTTTGGTCACTGTCAAAGTCTGAAAGCTGAAACCTGATGAATCACTTGCCCACATCGCAGAGGAGAAAGCGAACTTGTTTGCTTCTCTTTTTGCGGAATCTTCACGTCTGGATACGGCTGGCAAAGTACCTCTTTTTTCTACCTAGATGCAAGGCATTCGCATCCGTCAGACCGAGGTACATAAAACGGTGCAGAATCTGGATGTGAACAAAACAAGTGGTCCGTATGGGATACCAGCCATAGTCCTGAAAGTGTGTACTCTAGAGTTGTCACTTGTGCTGACGCGCCTCTTTCGCGTCTCGATGGAGACTGGACAAGTGCTGCAAACATGGAAGCTTGCCAACGTGCAGTCTGTGCCCAAGAGAGCAGTCGTGCTGACCCTACTAACAGGCCCATTATTTATGCTCTCAACCCTCTTCTTGCTGTACATCAACGATCACCTTAAGCCCGGTATTGCTTTACCGGACTACAAGGCTGACATTCCTCCTGTCCGCACAAAGGGATTGGCGTCCTCATTTATAATAAGATGAGCGAAGGAATGGAACTCCCTCCCACCGTCTTTGTTCCCCTATAGCTATAATCTGGAAGTCTTCAAGTCTTCAGTGAATAAGTATCATCTAGGCAAGCATGCTCCACCGTCGACCGCGTCGGCACTTTCTATCAGATGAGACTGCGGTCAAATGCTTGTCTATATGCAATTAAAAAAATTATGTGTATATTTATACTAGCCTTAGGGATTTTGCATAGCCTTGCTTTTAACATATTATCATAGTATCAGTCCACTATTTCATTAAACAATGAACATGGAAAGTAATAGAAAAGCTTATCTTTGTCAAAATCATCTTGATTATATATTGTACTTACAAAAATAAGCTACTTTTTCTACAGGCGTTTTAAATAACACTCAATAAATAATATAAAGTACTTCGGTCTCTAGAAAATACCGTACTAGTCTATATTTTTTAACAAACGGGTACTGAAAACTTTGTTGCTATTGGCCAACGTAATCAACATAAGTCCGTTCCACACGAACTCTGTAGTTACATTCAGTTAGTAGAGTCTTCGACTACCTGCGCGTCGATAAATATTGCTTAACGAATCAATACTAAAGTTGCAACTATTGAATTAGGGTAAGCAAAACAAACATAGTTTTGAAAAAAAAGTTGTAGCTAAGTTAACAAATCGTCTCGTCATACGTTTGCCGATGTATCACTGTGAGCTCAACCCAATTGAACTCGTTTGGTCTCTAGTGAAGGGCTATGGCAGGAAATAACAAAAGTTATAACATTTATGAAGTCTGAACTCTTTTGTTACAAGGTGTAGTTAAAGTGTATAGATAAAAATGGTGGTAATGTCTCAATCATGTGATAACCAAGATGAAACAAAAATGTACGGTGTCGACAATCATGTACAAAATATGTTAGAGCAATTTATTATTGACGTATCTGTAGAATTTCAAAACAAGAACAAAGGCTTTGACGAATGACGGCAATGACCCATCTCACTCTGTCAATATCGGAAATGTGCGAGAGACATACTCAGTACTCGTTTGTTAAAAAAAAACAGACTATAGTGCCATGAAAGTGAACACTGTATAATTGAACCATTATTTTAGTTGATGAACGCTGGTCCGATGGGAGGTGGCGGTGGCGGTGGCGGCACTTTTCGTCGTGATGACGGCGGTCGTGGCAAGCGTGGTGGTGACGGCCGTAACCGACAAAACACCTTCATGGACAACGCGTGGAAGACTACCACTAGGACCACAAACTTCCCAGTGGATACTTCCAAGTTTAAAGCAGTTACACAGAAGGTATACTATATTTATTTGCATATTATATTATAGACGGTGATGTTTAAGCCCTATCATAAAACAAGGCATTCACGGCATCTGCTTTGCATTCACGACCAATATCACGATATTAACTAAAATAAGGCAATTTTATCCCGGCACCCCACGGCGGATGTATGACTATGCCAAAATATAAGTAGCTCTTCATTAAATTTTTTCTATTCTCTTATGCTACACTATATTCCAAAAATGTCTGTTTGTGATAAAATAAGAAATCTGCAGATTTAATAACGCGAAACTTTTTTCACGGACACGGACCCCTAGAATCTTTTTCGTTTCTGACTATTGCTGCCCACACATTCAATTTCTGAATAGCTTCATCTAACGCCTTTATACGGTTATAACGATAAAACGATAAGACATGGTTTCGGTCATAATCTCTCGTACTATTTCAATCTAGAAAACTCTATGCAAATGTATATTTTTGGTAGCTCCATTAATGCTAAAGCCATGGCACCTCATTGTTCTGCATTTATGTTTCTTCTGGATTTATTGATAAAGCTACAGTAATGTGAGGGGTCAGTGGTTACTACGCGCGCCTGTACCCGCGTTATCGCGCTCTCTCGGGAACAGTGTATTAAATAGTAAGAAAAACACATGATAGGTTAACCATTAATGCTAAAGCCATGGCACCATTGTTCTGCATTTATGTTTCTTCTGGATTTATTGATAAAGCTACAGTAATGTGAGGGGTCAGTGGTTACTACGCGCGCCTGTACCCGCGTTATCGCGCTCTCTCGGGAACAGTGTATTAAATAGTAAGAAAAACACATGATAGGTTAATGTCTTATTTAATCCATGTAAATCGAAAGCTCTGGCATAAAAGTAATTATAAAGAGCAATGCCTCAGACATCAATTTACTGTGTTTGTAAAATAATCTTTATTCAATCATTGAACTCTGCCGTCTTGTTGCTGATAAGAGTAACTCGTGCAATCAGTACACATGGTTACTTATTACGTCTACTGAGTGGTTATAATAACCGTGACATCAATTGATACGTCAGACTAGTAGGAACTGAAAACAAAGCCCATTTTATATATATAGTTTTTATTTTTCTTACGGTTAGCTTGCTGTTGGCATTTTGATAATGCGGTTGAGGATAGTGTACAAGCTTAACCTAGAAATGGGACTGCTGCTCAAGGACAGCTGCCGGAACCCACAATCAGGGCTTGGCGCACATAAGTTCAATCATTGTACGGTGGTGAAGTGCTAGTCGGTGGCGGAAATCGAACCATGTGTTTTTGCATAGCAATCTAATACAGATTCTCAACTGGGCCGTCACTGAAAATGTGTGTATGTGAAATGACTGTGTTTTGCACAAAGTCCGATAATATTCTGTAGACTGGTCACCAGAAATAAGTAAACCCCTTACAAACTTCTGACTTCTCAATTTAGCAATATATAAGCCATTTTTCACGTCGTTATAGCTGAAAACCATAGACTTCTTCAGATATATTCGTTTGTCAATTTATCAGATCTACTGTTTCCCTTATGCTGGAATACGAGTAGGTATATCAAGATTTACATTTTGAGTGTGTACTCAAGTATCCCCTGTGAAGAAGATTCAGGATTACTAACTTATTATTATAGAATTGTGATTTAATTATTATTAATTTAGTAAAATAAAGAACTTAAGAAGGTATATCACCTTCAGTAAAATAAATAAACTTAAGCAGGTCCTTACCTTACCTTCTTAAGTTCTTTTTTTTACCAAATGAATAATAGTTAAATCACAATTCTATAATAATTTAGATTCAATTTAATTTTCTAATGGCTTAAAAATAGATTCGCTTCAATTGAGAACGTTATATTTGGAGGAAGTCTGTATATAACTAGCATTATGTGACAGCTGTCAAAGTGATAGTTGATGTCGAATTTTTCTCTTTTGATTTCATATATGGGCTTTCTTGGTCATATGAATTACCTAGAAATAACTCTTAGGTGTAACAGCTGTCAATGTGGCAGTTGCAGTCTTAGTTATAACTTTTGATTTCCTATTTGGTCTACTTTTGATAAATAAACCACCTAGACATTTTTTGATAAATAAACCACCTAGAAATACTTATAGTCCGGACGCTTAGATTGCGTTTCTGACAGGTCGTGCGTAATCGAATGGGAGATGTAATTTTGAACTGACGTACAATTTACGGCAAAATTTGAAACATCTTTTAATTACTGATAATAAAATTAAAAATTTAATAATTATGCCAACTTGCAATAAATATATTAATTTTGGGCTAAAATTATTACAATTAATATAAAAACAATCCGTAATATTTAAAAGTCAAACCATGTCAAAGTGTGATGTTTCAAGGTTATGTCTACTGTTTGTTTTTGTAGTGATGTGACAAAAAATAACGAGGCATTATAATCGAATATTTTTGTAATTTTAATATAACCTGTCAGTATAACAATATATATATATTATATATTTATAATTATATAATATATAATTATAAATAAAATTATAATTTTATAATAATAATGTACTTAGTATTTAGTAAAGTTAATTATATGATAATGGTACGCCCAAACAAAAGTTAAGAAAATAAGGGTTGTGGTATCAGTAAAATACTCGTGAAATGGTAGTCTTCAAAAAAGTATAGTGAACTATGAAGATCAAACTTTTTTTGTACAATTCACAAAATTTATTGTGGTCCATGAAATATAAGCTTTAGTAGAACCTCTATATATTTTGAATATTTTTTGATAAGAAAGTAGCGCAAGGGTGGCAAACCTAAGGCGTCATATTATAAGTCATATGAATATATATGTGTGAAGTAAAGAGTCAAAAATAAAGTAAGTAAGATAAAAGAAAAATAATCAAATCTAGTAGAATAATATGATGTGAAAAAAAAAATGATTCCATACGAAAAAATACCGAATCTGAAGAGGTATTCAATCAAAGACAGAGAAGAATAAAGGATGCAAAATTGTACATCAAAACTGAAGGTTTCACTCTTGTTAAGAATAGTAAGCAGAATACGACATATGCGTAATCTTCGCCCCACAGCTGCTACGATTGGTGATAAAACTATACTAATATCGTGGTTACAAATTCAAAGTTTTGAAATAAGAGCTGCCTTCATGAATTTAACAAAAATGCGTTATTATTGTCATTCTTGTCAGAACAGAGACAATGCGATGAGCCTCACGATCGGTATACTTTTCGAACTACCTCAATCTTGTTGTATATAGTTTAGTACTTAGAAGGTCCTTGCCACTATATTCACTCGAATTGAAACAAATTATGGTAACCTATGTGAGACGAATTACTTAGCATTCCATGGATTCACCGTGAGGGTGCCGGGTCCATAGCGTTGCAGAGGAAGATGCTAGAGGGGCCTGGGACTTGCAACCCAGGTGTAGGGTTAAGAGGCCTCTTTATAAAGCATCAACGCTCCTCTTCCCGCTCAAGTCTCCTCCCCTACCTAACCAAATTTGGTAAGATCGTACTAATGCCGCCTTAGATACACGTTCTTGGATGGAAGTTACGGTTGTTCTTGGCAGGCCAAAGTCTTTAATTAGGTTATATAGGGATTTCGCTGGTATACCCCATGCTCCAACTTCTACAGCATATAAATTAACCACATAACCGTTTTTGGTTAATTCATTTGTTAGGTCATAATATTTGTTTGTTTTTAATGTGTGATCCTTAGCTATGTTTGTTTCCACGGCACAGTAAGTTCTATAAGTGCTATGCGTTTTAGATTTTTTGAGAATAGAAATATGTCTGGTCTGAAAGACGAAACACCAACTTAATTTAAAATTATTTACCGAACTAAAATTACAATGTTATTGACTTATTTTTATTAATCGGTATAAATTATACAAAATTTACTTCGGGATTCTTTTAATTGTTTAATACAAAATAAAATCGTGTTTTGTTATTATCGAAAAAGTTAGAATCAAATTGGCATAGAGACAAAAAAAAACGGTTATCTTTGTCATAAAATTGAACCACCATTTTAACTGATTACCAGGGCCTATATATAATTAGCTACCATTTTCTTGTTATATTGTCCCAAATGCCCATATTTCATGTGTAGCCTACCATTTTGAAACTACCTGATTATAAGTAGACAGCTGTCTCATCAGGTACCTATGCCACGTAATGTTAAGTCAATTGTGGCCTACTCATACATCTAAGATCAAAATTTAAAAAAATACTACATCATTTGTCACTGTGACAGCTGTCACGCATTAGTCTTATTTCTAGCGATTTTTATGTCATAAGTAGCCCAAACATGAATATTATTTCTCCAACTGTCAGTTTGACAGCTGTCACAACTAAGTCCTACTTCTAAGTTAAAAGAAAGCCAACATTCAAAACTTTATTAAAAATATGACATTAAATGTGGCTTCGATAGCTGTCATATATGATCGACATGATCATGCTACTTAAAATTAAATTGAAACCAAAAAAAATCATTTTAAGGTTTTCCTTTTATTAATTGTATAAAATCATCAACCTATAAAAATATGTTAATAATAATTATGTTTGACATACCCGAGTACATACTTAAAATATTATTTAAAATGTAACTCTCGATATATCCCGCCCTTGAGGAGGAGGCACGAGAACTGATATAATCCTGATGTCTCCCATACAGGGAGCATCAAACGAGACGCAGTTTTTAATGAGATTTGCTTATGTCCAACTTTCGCTGTCATTCGCGTACTTATTATCTAGTTCCACTTAAATGATCATTCTGGCCATTGATATTCGGAGATAACATTGTTTAGCATAACTCATTACAACCGTATTTATGAATGATATTATTTCACCTACATTTATTTTTCAGAATTTGAATAATATAAAATTGGCACCAACCGGCTCTGTATGGAACCATGGATCTGGCACAAAGACTCAAGCTCAAGCATCTAGTAACTCCCTAATTAGCCTCAGCAAAAATATGTACAGCGTTTTGGAAAATGTACAAACTGATCCGACTTCTCTCCGAGGTACCTTACTTGATATTTTGTTTTGTAAATTCATCAAATACTAATTCGAAAAAGTGCGTAATACTTAATAAATGACACAAAGATATGTTTTCAGCAAACCGCGATATGACGCCTACCTATCATTCTAAGGGTGCGTCGATAGAAAGGTCTACATTTAATTCTAATAGAGGAGACTTTAGTGAGTAATTATATATTTTTTAATATCATAGTTTTTGTTTTTAATGATATAGTTTTTGGTTTAGTGGGCCACAGTATTTAATGGCATAGTAACCATGTTTAATGTGTGTTTCAGTGAGTGGTGGAAGCAGCCGGTCGGGCTCTATCGGCGTACCCCGATCGAACTCGAGCACTAGAAGTCAAAGTGGAGCACCCGCCACGCCGCCTCCCACGGCTGAAACGTCGACGCCTGCCAGTCCTGCCGTGACCTCAACTGCGTCCGTACCTTCACCTGCGCCGGCTCCTGATCTTCCGCAGGAACCGCTAAGTGAAGAGGAGACGAAATCAGCAAGATGTTTAATCAACAATTCTGAATGTGATGATCTCGTAGCTGATATCAAGCTAAAGTTTCCTCCTCAGTATCATGCTGCTCTTGTTGGTGTAATCCTCGATGTCGCCCTCGAAAAGTAAGACAATTTTACTTATATGTTTTGTGTTTAAAATAAAGCTGACTATTGTGCCTTACATTTTAGATTTTATTGAAAACATATTTAATGAAGATTGCTACATTCAGTTTCGTTTCTAAATTTTCAGGGCAGCGGCGCAGTCAGCGAATATTTCAAAATCACTGTTGCACTTGGTGTCTTCAAACACAATTTCTATAGGGAATTTCCTAGCAGGATTGAAGGAAACGTTTGAGTATGCGCCCGATCTCTACATTGATATTCCCAAGTTATATGATAATTTAGGTAAATTAGTAGCACCACACATCGAAAAAAAGGTAATTGTTGTCCTATACCTATTGTAAATAAGTCTTAACAGGTATATGATATTGATTTTGACCCATAAAATATACTATGTTTTAAATTTATTCTTTATTTTCAGCATATCACTTTAGTGCAGGCTTTTGATCTTTGCGAGAGCATAATTGCAGCAAACCAAGGTCATTTAGCTCTTAAAGGGATAATTAGTAGTATGAATGAAAGTATGGGGCCCACTTTTGTTAAAAACAAATGGCAGGAATCTGGGTTACAACTAAGTCAATGGATGAAGGAAGATCAGGTGCAGTACATATTGTTTTATTTACAGCGCTACTCATCAGTTTAAATTATATTAGGGGTTCATGTATAAAATGGACAGTAAAAAATAAAAATATGGCATTTAATACATAGTATATATATTATTAATTTTATGGAAGTATCTATCCTCGTGTCGTCTATAATTTCTAAGTCTATAATAAATCTAAATGCCGTGTCATGAAGGGGGTAAAAATCCTTTAAGACGACTGACAATTGCTAAAAAGCATTATTTGAGCAGATTTTTAGCAAAATGTTTGTAGCAATAAGAAAACTATATGTTAATCTTGATAACATTATCTAAGACCAAGGGAAGTCCGAAACATGTTTCTTAAAAAAAATTCTCAATATAATAAAATTGCAAAGAAGACTATACGCTCGTAACGTAAAAATATATTAAATAATGTGTATGACAATATAACAAAACTTTATCGAGAGGGACAAGAAAAAATAAATTTTCAATTTACGTTACTAGTTTTGTGTTATTAAGCCATCTCTCGGATTTTAACTGATCGCGATTTCACCATCGCTGCTTCTCTTTCATACCGACGCAGCCCGATAGTGTCAAAATTTCAGCATTTGAGTTTAACAAGGTTAGGTAAGCTTCAATGCGCGCTGCTCTTTGTATCTCAGTTTTTTAATTATACCGATTTGCGGCTAATTGAATTTTACCATGCCGCTAGCTCTTCGGTAGTTTGACTCATATCCACTAAGAAAAAAGGGTTGAACTAATATTGCACTGTGCGTTCATTAGCCGTATCCCCTCCAAACACAGAATTGCAATTAAGAGCAGTTACTCTAGCGTTAGTCTCACTTCGGGGCCCCAATTCTCTTAGCTATTGACCAAACGCCACAATACTGCGATGCTTCTGCGTTCGAACTGCTGTTTGGTCAAATTTGGCAGTCTGCTAATTCTAGCTCCTAATTGCTGTTGTATAGCAGTCGCGTCTCTATCGTATTTATGGGCTGTGGTATGGCTTGCAAATGCTGCCACTCAAATAAGATACGTAATAAGAAGATAATAAGAAACATCAAAATATGTAACAGACTACCGATTTTATGCCACTGTAGCAACGGAATCGCAACAAAATAGCTTACACCTTACCAAATATGTCGAAAACGATTGATAGCAAGCCACTGACTTGCGATCGAACCTAAATAGCGGGCAGACTACGGATACTGTCAAAAACTACAATTTTCATGCAATTAAAAGGTGCGTTAACGCCGTTTAATAGCTAAGAGAATCGGGCCCGGGGACTGTTGTTCGAATATTACTCTGATTCACGCTGTTAATCTAGTAAGTTAGTTTAAAGTGTTATAGTTTTGTTGTGATAAAAGTTTCACTCACACTGCGGTTTTAATTTTTATTCAAATTGGCCAGTGCGTTAGAAGTTCAACTTCATATATAAATCCTTAATATTTGGTATGTACTCAATAAGTTGTATTTTTTAGGTGCCGAAGTGGATAGAAGTTAACAAATTCGAATTCCTCGAAGGAGGTGTTAATGATACTGAAGAATCTAAAAAGATATTAACCCCTGCAGAAACCCAAAGCAGATTACTCCAGTTAATGAATGCTGATGAGAATTGCGAATGTATAAAGGGTTGGGTACAGGTGTGTAGTTGTATGCATTTATTAACCATTATAATTCATATCATAATATAAATTAATTTAATTTATATTATTATTATTATTAACCATGACCTGAAATGCCAGTTTTGTGTAAAATACATTATTATGCATATAAAACCAGTTTCTTTGGGTGGTAGACGTTATGGTATGATTACTCTCTCTCTAGCATATTAGCAATAATTGTGGGAAAAACCATTGTTTAAAATGTTTTAATAGGGTGGCCGGAAACGTCTATGGAATAAAAATATATCTATCCATCAAAAAATACACCTCCCTTTTTATTACTTGTGGAAACGTCGTTAGTTTTTTTTAATGCCACATACCACTATCTCACCTTATGATAAATGATGATGTGGTCGAAGGTGTTGTTCAGGCTTACCCAGAGTTACTGGTTCTCAAGGACGGCTGCCGGAACACACGGTTAGGTGCTTGGCGACAGATTTTCTACTTGAGGGTGGTAGCTAGCCAGGCGGGCATTGGCAAAATGCTCTACCACCATGCTATAACGACTGCCATCCTAAGACAACCGCTTGGACCGACGGCTTAACGTGCCCTCCGAAGCACGGAAGCGCTTAATAGTAAAGTCACTGGCGGTCATCCATCGAACTCATGACCGCGGCGGACGTTGCTTAACTTTGCTGATCGGTTATGAACAGCTAAGCAAACTTCGCTACGAGCGCTTCAAACTAATTATGTATGAATAAGGACACAGAAGTTTAGTAAACAGTCTAACACACCGGTTAACCAACCAAAAACGGAAGAACATGCTTGCCTCATCGCTAAAACACTAACACTGCTCGACTAACGCTGGGTATCCAGTACCGCGTTATATATACCTATAGTCTGTTTTTTTTTAACAAATGAGTACTGAACATTTTACTGCGTTGCTCTTGGCCCACGTAATCAACATAAAGTCCGTTCCACATGAACTCTGTAGTTACATGTAGTGACATTCAATTGAGTCTTCGATTAGGTAGTCGCGTCGAAAAATATTGCTTGAAACAAATCAATACTAAAGTTGCAATTTTGAATTAGGGTAAGCAAAACAAAGATCGTTTGGAAAAAAAAGTTGTAGCTAAGTCAAAGATTCGTCTCGTCATAAGCTTGCCGAAGTATCACTGAGCTCAACCCAATTGAACTCGTTTGGTCTCAAGTGAAGGGCTATGGCAGGAAATAACAAAAGTTATAAAATGTATGAAGTCTGAAGGCTTTTGTTATGATGAGTAGCTAAAGTGGATTGATAAAAATGGTGGTCATGTCTCAATCATGTAATAACTAAGATAGAAACAAAAATGTACGGAGTCGACAATCATGTACAAAATATGTTAGAGCAATTTATTATTGACGTATCTGCAGAAAGTTGAATAATGACGATAATTTTTAAGATTATAAGAATTAAAGTAGAATTATTTGATTTGTATGTTCTAGTGCATAATATATAATATAACTATTACCAATATTGTTTTATATAATAAACGTGTACAGAAAATTTTGTTACGCATATACTAAGTATGTAAATTTAAATCATAAAATAATAACGTAATTTTTTCTACAGTAAATTTCAGAAGTATTCAAGTATTCATGAACGGCCCTTAAAAATATCAAAACAAGAACAAAGGCATTGAACAATGACGGCAATGACCCATCTCACTCTGTCAATATCGGAAATGTGCGAGAGACATACTCAGTACTCGTTGTTTGTTAAAAAAAAACAGACTATAGTAGGTAATTGAAAAACAAGAAAATATTATTAGAAAAAGTACCTATAAAAAGAATTATATTTTTATTTCTAAAATATGATTACATTCACTATCGCGTGCTAAGTTAAAATCACATTTACTAATAATTATTGAGCACATCTTTTTTGTACCAAACGTGAATCAAGCTACACGGTCGTAAATCACTCTGCCATCGAAACATGTTCGTTCGAGTCGAATCTTGTGTTCTAATTTCATTATTTTTAATCGTTATAGGGGACGGTACGGCCACCAATCATCTACTAGAATGCATCTAATCGAAAGAAGTACTTTGTTATCCTTATTGATTTCTAATATATGATTATAAGCACTTCGCGGGCGTGAAAAATCACAATTACAAATTATAAGAGGACATTTTTTCTCGAGCGGAAATCGAAACCTATCCTCCGACTTAGCGCCGGGTGTATAAAATGCCTATTATTTTTATCACAGAGCGGTCCATTGAAAATGAGAGTGGTATATATATTTCTGAAAAGCATATACCTTCGAGATGTTTAGGAGTGAGCAAGGTTGGCGCTTGTATATTTACATATTACCGTTTTAAAGTTTGAGCAAAAAAAAACGTTTTGTTGTATGGGGTGGGGTCCCACCTTTTTTCCCTTTTTATTATTATATTTTTTTAGGCAATCCGCCATACTAATACTTATTCTGTGTAAATTTCGATCGGCTGTTAACCGTTCTAAATATACAGCCTTTAAAGATTAACACGGACAGCCAAGGCTTAGTAATAGGGTTCCGTTTTCTAGTACGGAAACATAAAAACGATAGCTGAGATATCAACGGGTTCACTCGACTTTCGCACATTAGGAGTTCCTTCGTACTGCGCTCTGTGAAATGTTTACATCTGGCATGAAACTCATATGTAGGGGCAGCGCTCCATCGTCGGGTGGATGAAATTTGAATTTGTATTTCCAGGATAAACTCGGAAAGGCTGCCAACGAAGACTGGTTCATGCGTGCGCTTATTCAATCTATTTGTGAGCATGCATTGTATGGCACAGAAGGCCGCGACGTGCCGCATTTCAACCAAGACCGCATGAGCAAATATGCGAGTCTTATTAACGAATTTGGCGAATCAAAGGAAGCTAGGGAAGCTAGCTGTTTAGTTAGCATCCAACACTTAATACATAGGCTAGAACACCCACAAGGCAAGTTTCATTTACCAATCTAAAAAGCCATGTAAATTCATTGTTTATAATACACTATATTTTTGACCATAACTTAATGTGTAATAGCTATATTTTATTTTAATGAATTATGTTGTTGTTATAACATGCTATTTGTTTTAATTCCAGGGCTAACATTAGAAATATTCCAATACCTACATGAACAATACTTAATATCTGACGATGGATTTTTGGCGTGGGAAAAATCTGATAAAGATCCGGAAGGCAAAGGTATGTTAAAAATAGTTACTTAGAACTTTCCTTTTTAAATACAGTTTCACAGTCCACAGACCACACAATGGTCTGTGGTAGGCAAGTTCTACCGGTCCGCAGACCATATTATGTGGTCTGTTCGTCGACCAAATTTTTAGACGTTGCATATTTCACGCGTACTTAACAGGACTTATGATAAAGAACATAAAAAGTGCTGGGACATGGGAACAAACAATATAATTGAAAACATGCCAAGCAATACGGTTTTTTGCAAATATCGCATACTTGCGATACCCTTTGAGTCTGTTCTTTCATTCATACTATCGTCGTCATCAAAATCGGCTAAACATTGGTTAAATTTACCACTCCATCTAAAGAATGGCTCTATGGCTGAGCTTCTTCTTCATAGTCACTGTCTTCTAACATTCTCCTCAATCATGAATGAGTCTGAAATCCTCGGTCTTCTATTAACTATTCACAAAAATAAATAATCACAACCTCTAACAGCACTTTAGTACAACTGTTAGTAAATGAAGGTAGAAATGGAGTAAATTATTGTATGAAATTAACTAAAACGTCACTAAAAAGTCATCATCATCATGCTCCTACTATGAATCGTCAATATGATATCATATATGATGTTGTCAGCCAATAATAATTTGGAAATTACTTACAATACCACAGATCGTATTTTCCTAACCTCTATTAAAAACCATCAGTTCCTATTTATTAAATCGTATAAAACACTTAAAACCAACTCAGAATATGGCGTATTTCGTGATCAAGTATAAAATATAGACGGACTGCTACAAAACGAAAACGTTTAAATTTTGGATTTACCGCCATTTCCTTACATATTTATTCGTAGCATTCATATTGATATTAAGTATACATCAATGGCCGATTCCGCCATCAGGTATCACGCCATCAGAAGTAAGTTTCAAACTTTTACATTTAGCACACTCGAGGAGCGCAGGTAGATCTCATTATGTTGGCGACATTTTTCCTCTCTCACCGAATCACTTACCCAAACCGTCTTAGCCAATAGTATTAGTTAGGTAAGTGGGCATGACACTTACTGTGAGTACATAATTATGTGTGTACAGGTGTAATGATGATGGTGCTGACGTCGTTCTTCACGAACATAAAGGAGGCTGACAACGAAGACTCGTGCAGCGAAGACTGACGCGGGCCCGTGGCGCCGCGTCCACCGCCGCGCCCTCCCGCGCGCCTCAGCCCCCGCCCGCGCCCGCTGCTGCTCACGCAGCTACAGCCGCCGCCGCTGCCGCTGCCGCGCTGCCAACATTACCGCCCGCATTGCTACAACCAACAACACCACCACAACATGCATCTACCCGTGCACGGATATACACCTCCCATCTCCTCGACACATACCACTACCGCCACATATAACAACTGTACCGATCCCGATGCATACAATATCTTATATATTTTTATATAATCAATACATAAGACGTGAAAAATACCATAAACAAACGCTTTACAAAAAAAAAATGTAATTAAAATGTTGTATAATATTTTTAAAAATGTTTTAAATTTGCTTCTATGCATAACTTCGGATAAAGATACTTACTTTTTAATCAGGCTGTAAATTTCTTATTTATAAATTCTAATTTTAAATAGTCAACAATTATAATATTTTTGTATGTAACAATAATATAAAATTGTAATTGTAATTGTGTATGTCTGTATGTAATTTCAATACATAGTTACTATTAGATAGGTTAAATATATAATAATATATGCTATCTAATACACATAAAGCCTTTCTGGTTCTTAGGCAATCTTGTCATTCAAACATGAGGCATTCGTTGTATAGAATAATTATCATTGTTTGTTAACTGTGTTGTGTTTGACGAGAAAGCTAAATTTTAATTTGTCTGACGTTAGTGAAATTTATACAATATATTGTTTTAACATGTTGATTTTTCTATACCTAGATGAAAAAATGTTACGAGTCCTATAAGCAACCATAAGCAATATAAAGGTTAAATAGCTCATAAATAATTTAAATTAATGAAAAGAAGTCGGTTAATTCATAGATATATTTATATATAATACTATTATACCTGAATGTAATTTAATTCAGAGAATGTTATATTTAAATGATAGAATATCTATTGTTTTTTAATAAATTTTTTATATATTGAATTATTTATAGTGATATACATAAAGTTAGTAGTCAATCAGAAGCAATTTTTAGTAATGTTAGAAATGGATACCTATATATTGCAGCAAGTAAACATGGGCGCATCGTATCAGACCTATATGCCCATTATTGAATTAGCTTTTATAGATAATAGTTTTTAATAAATATAATATTTTGATAAAGGTCCTCTTCTGTCGCAACCAGAACAGAACTTTATGTAATGTTTTAGTAATAACTGTTATGTCCTAAACAACAAAAGTAATGCCTCTGTTGGCGTTTGGATACCTATGTTATTTTAAAATGAATTGGGATGTTATCAATAAACGTTACACTATCATGAATATACTGTATTTTAAATATATAATCTTAATTTCATTTTGTTTTTAATGGATATTTTATTGATTAATTTTTAGTAATTAAATGATTATTTTAACGTAGCGACTCTGTTAGCGTTCCAGTAACGGGTGGTCCCATTGTATATGTGCGGTAGGTTGCAATGGGCTGGCGCGGCGAGCGTGGCGCTCGGGGTGCGTAATGGACGATGTATTATAGGCAGGCGGGCGAAGGCGCGACGGCAAGGGCGGGCAAACAAGCGTTTCATTATTTGAAGTAGGTGCCACTAGTGGGCTGCCTCGACTCTAGCGCTCGCACACTTTGACTCGTATTTATTGTGTACGTTTATTGGAATCGCTAACACGTTCATTTTATTGCTTTAGTTAGCTCTGCATTATGTAATATTATTATGTAAATAAACTTTTGAAAAAAAAACAATCTTTGCTGTATATTCCTATATAATTATTATTATTCATATAAAAGAATTACTTGTATTCCGTTAGCAGTTATATGAAATCTGAGTGGTTTATCTTTAATATTTTAGACAATAGTCTGATACAAGAGAGCTTTTCTACATTATTCCATTATAAAATATATTTATCATGAAATTTAGTTACATACACCGTTATTTATTATTAAAAATTATAAAATAATCTCGATTAGAGATTTTTGTACATAATTGTCGTTTTAATTTGTAGATATAATATAAATCCTGAAAATAACTAGATAAATAATTATGTCGTAGGCGCATCTCCATTTATGAATGGCGGAGAACGCTTGGTATCAATATTATTAGTCCAGCCGACATACCATTAATAGGAAGTTTGATGTTGGCTAAAAATTTTGCGGGATTAGGTCGTGGTCCACCTGCTTAGTTCACCTGGGTGGACCACGGGCACTTTTTAATGCCGGTAGTCCACCTCAGTCCACCTAGGTGGACCACGGCCTCTATTATAATAATATTGCAATCTCTTTCCTTTTGAACTTGGTTTAATTATAATTATCCTATATAAACTATAATTCACGTCATTTATTTTAAAACATAATTTTAAATTTTTTACAACATTCATGAATAAAAAATAATAAATATAAAAACTAGGATGCCGCCGGCAGCGGGGTAGGGCCCAAGCAACCGGTGGTTAGGGTTGCAGAGAGAGGAACCTCCGGATAATGCGTGTAATGTAATGTACTGTAATGTAAATGTATGTGTAATGTAAAAGTAGTATTACTGCCTTCTGCATCTGACCCTTGATCCAACCTTCTAGCGAGAGCCTCTTGATGTGTTGGTCGAGGATCTTCGCTATTAGGCCGTTCGCCGAAATGACTATCGGGACAATGATCGTCGAGTCAACATCCCACATGGCGGTTACCTCGTGAGCCAAGTCAAGGTACTTGCTGACTTTGTCCTTCTCGGCCTTCACGAGGTTGTCGTCATGTGGGTTGGTCATGTCAACGAGCACTGCCCGGCGTTGGGATCGGTCGACCACCACGATATCAGGCTTATTGCAAACAATAGTCTTGTCCGCTAAGATTTTTTTACCTGTAGATCAGTTGTATGCCCTCCATATTTACTAGACGAATTCAGGGTAATTGCCTGAGTCACTACCAGTCTAGCACTTCCGAGCGTACGGTGAATACATCACTGCTAATCGTGTTTTTTCGGAATAATCTGTGGACAATACACCTTCCTTGTATCTTTAGACTCTGCACCAATTATACAGGCACTGTGAGAGATAAGAAAACATTTCATTTCACGCATAATTATTGCTTTTATTGTTGAAATAGAAAATATCGTTATTTTGTTTTATCTTAGGAACGAATCTCAATGTAATGGATGAGCGAGATATGTGTATCGTTTGGTGTGAGAGAGTGAAAGAGATCGCAGCATAATGGTGATCGGAACGTCTCGTGGCGGTTCGGTGGTTACACGAATTGCTTATTTATCTCTTTCTAACAACATATATGACGCATAATATTTGAACGTTCTTTCCTTGTCATTACAAACTGCATATACATGTGCGTAGGTATCTATATAGGTAAATTCTAGTAAGCTTTTAGAGCAGTGGTGTTCGGATATAACTACTCTAAGTATTTCACCTCTGCTTGTCCGTGATGATCACAGAAAAGAGAAAGCAATAGAAAGGTGAAGGGGGCGTGGTCCGCGAGCCTAACATACTCCTAAACAGGAGTATTTACGTCAACGGACTATAATGCTACTGACAGTCGACCCGCGGTTAACGCGCCGCATGCATCTCCGTAAATGTATATGAAAATGCCGCGTTCTGCTGTTATAAATTGCATATTCAATAGCGATGTCACAAATGTAAAGAAAGTAGGAATATCATATCACCGGAAAACATCATAAATTGTCCCTAAATGTTTTATATTTCGCTGATGAACAAAGTCGGTGCAATCTGACATATAGTGATTGATGATTTTTTTATCGACATAATGTTGTCGATAAATTGTTAGTCACTAAATGTCACCTCATTCCAATATCTAATTTTGATTTTTTATGTTAGACCTACAAAAGCAATAACCATCTGTTCGTCTGCTTTTAGTGCATATAGAACTTTTATCAGGACGTAAAAATACACGTGTAGATCAGAAGGTTAACATCAATTAAATTAACAAATTATTCAAATATTTACAAGAACAGGCAATTTTTCAAGGTTAGGATTTCAACTTAAACTCTTGTTTTGTGGCTCCTTTGGGCACCACCACAATTTCGCCAATGTCACGTAGTTAGATAGACATACGAAGGAGATTGTTTAGTTTTAATGAGTTATGTCCGGTGAGAACTGGCCAAGGCAAAATTGGTGCTGAAACATAAGATGTTAGTTCATCTATCTACTGGACGAACACAAATATACACACACCCTCACACACACACACGCACACACAAATTTATTATATATAGGGGAAATATCTATATTTCCCCTGGAAATATCTGTATTTCACTAACACCTGGGAACAACTTTTGGATAAGTTATATAATATGTAGAGAGAAAAAGTTTATTTTGGGACAACAGAAGAATATATGATTCACATTTCTTTCGTCCAAACCACATTCACAGAGGGAGTTATCCCTAATCTTAAGTTTGGCCAGGAAGACTGGGTTATAGGAATGGTTTAGACGCAGACGGCATATTTTAGAGGTTGTCACTTTAGCAGCGTTTTGGAATTTTGAGAACCAGAGTTTATTGGGCATCTCAGGTTGAATGTTACCATAGAATTTACTTTTTAATATTCTATAAATTTGCCATTTCTGGTTCCAAGGTTTTTCAAAGATGGTTTTAAAGTCGAACAGATATCTAGCGAGGAAAGTTGGGAAAATGTCCTTGAGAGTCTGTATGAATGGCATTTGTAGCACAGGAGTCAGTTGATTCGTGACCCACTATACCGGCGTGACCAGAAATCCAGGCTAGGATTTATGCCGTGAGAGCTACATTCGAAAAGAGCATTTATATTATAATTTTAAATTGGGAACTAAGATTTGAACCGAAATGGGTTTGCAAGAATAGATTGGAGGCAGCTTTTGGAGTCTGAAAATATGATTGTTTTGTTCAGATTGTGTGATATATAGATCATCTTAAGTAAATAAGTTACGACAACTGAAAACTAACTATTCGTTATGTAATCCTAGAATATCCTAAAACTTGTTAATATTTGACATTTTTAATAACCGCCACACTAAAATCATGTTTTATCTGTGTTCATTCTGGACTAGCCAATGGCGAACCATCCTGTCCAAGTTCGGATTGATTGATACGTTGTGGCAGCAACTCCTCATGTTGTGGTAAATATGGCGGGAAGTTTCATGAAGAGGCGACAGACACATGGCACCAGTCATTGCTATAAAACCATTATAAACCAGTATGGGTTTAAGTTTGATCCCTTTGTTCTTTCTAAATAGTTTGCTCATTTGATTATATCGTTGCGAATGGTAACTATAAACTTATACAGAATTAATCCATGTGAACCTAATGTATTATGTTTATTAAAGTGCTCAATGTGTTCCTAGAAATGTTGTATATTTTGAGTTTACCTTATGATTCCCTTTTCGTAGAAAATCTAGTAAGATAGGTAGTTAATTACTAACTCAACTAATAGTACCTTATTACATGGAATCGCATCCTGCCAAACATCTTATAAGTTATTGAGCCTATATATTTTTGCATAAATAACTGCTCAATTTACCTCTTGTTATATATACCACGACCTCGCTTTTTATTTTTATGAACTATCAGTGCCTATCTCTAATACCACCCTATACGCGAATTTCATGTGTTTGTAATAATTTTACTACAAATAAGCAAGCCTGTAACATATTATATCGAAATTAAGCTGTACTTCGCAGTAATAGCTTTATTTTATTTTAATCGTCTTCTTCTTATTCAGCATCTTCACTGCTGAAGGTCGTGTCTAGGTCTGAAGTAGTGTTAATCGATGGATGTACTATGCTCTTCCACATGCTTCTGTTTTCAGCGATCTTTTAAACTTTGGTATAGACATACTAGTGAGCTATATGGTTCAGTCAAGACGCTTACTTGCCTGTCATTACTACATATTGAAATGATTATATAAAACCGCATAAAAACTTATTATAGCACAAACGCACAGCACATCAACGCATCACCTATAAATCGTTTTAGGTCGAAGGGAAAGTTTATCGATAAAATGTACTACATCACTGGCTAGGATACCACTTTTTGTACCGAATAAATTAATAAAATAAGTACAAATTTTACTAGCTATCCCAATAATTATTTTCTCGTAAACATTTATTGTGCAGTTGTTTGTGAACTATTTTTCAATTGTCTTTTCTCAGATTTTACCAAGAAACGATTTTAAAATTGAAATTATACTTGACTGAGTTAAGACTGCACAGTTACTGTACATATATTGTCAACTGGCAACTTTCATTACCATATATCTGTCTCTCTCACTGAAAGGGATAGCTTGACAAAGTTCACAAGAATTTCAAACTTACCACTCTTTAGATAAGGTGTATTTTCAACTGTAATAAATTGGCTTATTAGACGTTTCAATTGGGTAAAAATGGGACTAATTAGGGAATCGGATTGTTTGTAGTGAACAATAAAGATGTAATGTCACGTATCATTTACATGTGTTGAACTGGCTACGCTCGTTTTCTAAGGAAACTGACATGGCTGCCCTCTAAATAGTATTTTATATCTCTATGGTGATGATAGTGCGGTCCCAGTAGAGCAACGCACGACCATTCTCGAGAACTGGCGCCGGTGTATACTGGTAGTACGGCACCTCTGACTCGACAAGGCCGTATTGAAAGGCAAGTTGCTGGTGGATGATCCTGGCCACTTGATTGTGCCTGTGCAAATACTCACCGTTAGCAAGATGCGAACAACCGGAAATGATATGCCTGAGTGACTCCGGGACGGCGGCATGCTCGACAAATGTCGACCGTACTATCCTTCAGGATATATTTCCGGTAGTTGTTCGTCATCATAACTTCGTCTGCAATTGCACAAGCAAAGAGGTCTCCAAAGCCAGTTCACCGAAGCGGGTAGGTCCACATCAGGCCCTGTTAGGGCCCTGAAGAACCTCCCGTGTAGCTCCTTGCCTTTCCATATTGCCTTGCGGTCATCGGTGCTCAGTATCGTTGTTTTCGCCAGTTATCGTTCGCCAAGGAGAGCGGTGTGAGGCTCTTGTCAACCGCCACGACATCGCGATGCATCCCGCACTCGTGGTTACGGAAATAATCCCTGAGACTGCACACTTCACGGTTGTGAAGGCATTTGAAAAGCCTCGACCTCCCCATTTCCGTGGAATGTAGTCTCATAACTGACGAGCGCGGGTGTAGCATGCGATGCAAAGTGAGCAGTTGACGGACTTTTCTATCCAGGGCGTCAAGCTCAGTCTGCGTCCACTTCAGGATGCCAAAGGAGTATATCAGTAGAGGCATCACCCAACCGTTAAAGGCACGCGTCTTGTTGCCACCAGAAAAAAGGCTTTTAAGTACTTTTGTCAGGCGGTAAAAGAAGCGTTCCTTTACCGATTTCTTGATGTCATCTACCGAAACACCCAACGACGCTGACATACCGAGGTACTAGTAGGACTCGACTTCGGAGAGAGATCTGAAAGTTATTGTCTCAGAAAGCTGCAAATTCGGAGAATTTACAACTTTCCCCTGCTGTACATGCAAGACCGCACACTTATCTACACCGAACTCCATCCTAATGGCGCTGCTAAAAATCTGTGTATTTTTTAGCATTTCCATCAAGTCTTGGCGTTTCGGAGTAGGTAAACAGCTTGAGATCGTCTATGTATAGCAGATGACTAATGACCTCACCTCCTTTACGAAGTCGAAAGCCTAGCCCTGAATCCTTCAGCAAACTGCTGAGAGGATTTAGCGCTAGGCAAAACCACAATGGACTCAGACTACCCTGGAAGATGCCTCGCTCAATCCTTATAAAGTCCTGCGGGGCAGAGGGGGTGTAGCTACCTAGTTGCCAAAGAACTGTGGTCCACTGCCTCATACATGCAGCCAAAAAGAATTTCAGGGTTGCATCAATTTTATACAACTCTAATATCCTTTCCAGCAATGAATGAGGCACTAAATCATAGGACTTCTTATAGTCAATCCAGGCAACAGAAAGAGACCCTCTGTTCCGCCGAACTTGTTGGCTAATGGTCATGTCTATGAGGAGGAGCTCCTTAGTACCACGGGACCCAACCCTACATCCATTCTGAGCGGGGGCCAAAACATTGTTCGCAACAATATGAGTTAATTTCCGTGGTCAGAATGGATGTAAGGAGTTTGTAGATGGTAGGCAAGCACGTGATGGGTCTATAATTTTTCGGATCCGTGGTACTACCGGACTTGTGGAGCAAGAAGGTGACACCGGTGGTCATGAAACAGGGAAGAGAACCAAGTTCGAGGGCTTCTTGAAATTGTGCCAATCGGTCGTGTGAGCATCGAATCCATTTTATCCAGAAGTTGTGCAATCCGTCTGGGCCAGGACTTTTCCAGTTCTGGGCCGTACGAATTGCACAACTAACGTCTACGGGGTCTATATTAATAGACGCCATGGATTAATTATTATTATTTTATTATAATTATCCTCCTCGTTAAGATGACATTACTTTGATTGAGCTGTGACTATCGTCCAATTTTATATGTGCATCTGAACTGAGGGATCAGTTTCTCAGATTCATGAGACGTAAAATATATAATTAGTAAAAAATAGTATAAACTAGATAGTTTTGTCTAAAAATTAAAAAAAATACTCCAAACTCAGTGTATTTTTGTGCATACTTATTTATTCACTATGTAGTTAAGAATTTGTAAAAGGTTTTTACAAATTTTCAGGCTACTAGAACGTGGCGTTACAAACTGACGACCTTTTAACAGGATACCTCAGTCTAGACTGAGGGATCTAGGGGAACCTGGGGACAATTGATCCCCCCTTTTGTTTTGATCCTGGGGGATCAAGTCTCCCATATCTAGGTTCACATAATACTATTACTAAGGAAATAAATAAAAAATGTTTTTAGAATATGATAAATTTTTGGAGATTGTTTTCAAAATCACATGACATAGCCATATCTCACCATCTCCATACATAAATCAATTACTAATAATTTGAAACTTCCGCTTCGTATTAAAAATATTGTATTCCTTTTTTGAGCCTTCTTTTGTTTCGTACACTCGAGGCATGATTTCTGTAAATAATATATCTAAGGTTATTATTTCCTTAAGATCTGTATAATTACTTCATCCGTAATGATTTCAGCATAACAACGTCCACTGCTGAACATATAGTGTCCACGCTTCTAGAATTTGTTAATGATAGCAATTATCATTATCAAAGCTCCCATTAGGTAGCACGGGAATTTAAAAATAACTATAGCTCATATAATATCATCAAATAAACAATAAAGAAAAACAAAGTACGAGTAATAGGGAGATTTGATCCCCGAATCAACTTTCCCTTAAAAATATGTACCATGTGTCCCTAATAGACTTAGATTATGAAATGTTACAATAGTGCATGAAAACGACAGGAAAGCTCTTTAATTTACTTAAAATGCATAATTCATTAATAATTGTTCATGATAAAGTGATTACTATATTCATTTCGATACTTTTTCTCAATAAAAAATGATCATAAAAAACTCACCCAAAAATCTCGTGCAGTGACAGAAAATAATAATGAGCACACTATCAAAATGTCAACAAACTGTCACAGCTGACAGTGACATAAAGTTTGCTGCTGCCATAGACTAAAAGTGCTGCTAGCGTAAATCAATGTAGCGGTAATAGTAGATTTACAATTTAAATGTACCAAGTCACCCAGAGGGATCTACTGTCCCCAGTTTCCCCTACATATAAAACATGTCCTTGGACTAAATAAATTCGTGATGGGAAATTCGTAACCTATTATTTAATTAAATTTGTAAAAATGAAATCTTGCCTCAAAAGTTATCAATTAAGACGTAAATATAGGTTAAATATGGTAACCTAGATTTAATTTTGTGAAAATGTATGAACTGAGTGCTCCTTATTTTCAAATTTATTTATGTAGCCTAGCATCATAGACAAACCATATGCATATCAATATTTAGTAAAAAAAATTACTAAATGTTAATATGTATATCAATTTCGTAAATGTTATACTTTACTGAATAAATGAGTTTGATCAATTACTTCAGAAAATATGCAATAGTGACCATAATTCAAAAATCAATATCAGGTTTTATATTATAAACAACATGTGAGTAGGTACTCTACAGTACCTACTGTTTTAATGTTATATTATATGATTATAATACACAAGTGGCCCACCCCAGCTTCGCATGGGTATTAAACAAAAATTATAAAAACAATTTTTTTTTGAAAATATTCTATAGCCTATGTTCATACAAAACTTAAGCAGCGACCTATGCCTCACCAAAAAGAACCGATTTACACTCTTAAACTGATTACAAATCAGTACTTCAGTAGGAAATATGTGTAAATAAATAGGGTCTTCACTACTGTTGTAAACGCTTTTCATCATGTCATCATAACAGATCATGTGGTTGTTTACGAAAATATGGCCCTTGTAATGCAGTCTAGACGTAAGCTCTTCAATGATCTGCTTCTCTAGTGATACAGACTCCCAATATGAACGGAAATGTTTGAACTTATCTGACAGTCATTGGTGTTTTTTGATAACCATCTTGTCTGATAATGGCTCACCTGCTTGCTTAAGCTTAGTTTTCATATCCACTAGCTTTGACACAATTGTTGGCACAGATATTTCACGAAATATTTTTTTCTATACAATTGCATAGAAATAAAATTTTGTTGCAAAAATTAAATATTACCTTACCTCTTAAAATTACTTCTATCGTAAACTTCCAAAAAGCCCAGTTATCGATACCGGATAACTTCAAACTAATCGAGGACTGTTGTTCCATCTTGAACAAAAGCTAGTGCAACTTATTAAAATTCGCGAAAAATACTTATGCTGCTCCTGAAAACAGACTTATTATGGGTATGGGCCCATAACCTGTGAACAGGGTCGTGAAAATTATACTAAATAAATCTGCTTAGCACTAGTTTTATTCAAATATACAGACATACAAAATCGCTAGATGAACGATGACAAAGACAGTAAGTAAAACAAAAAATATTCTTCCTTCACATAAAAACTATTTTAAAATTCTACAGATACAAAATTATTTCACATTATTTTAATATTTTGGTGTAATGTTCTTTCTTTCTATTGATACCACATTTTAATAACAGTACTTAAACTCTTCAAGCGGATTTTAAAAAAGCTTTTATTATTTTGTTACTATACAACAAATAATAATTACTAATTATTCAAGAAGATTATGACACCATTATCATAACACGTATACACTTAGTACATAAAATATTATACTAAACACTATTATTGCACCGCACATGTATTTAACACCATAGTTGTATCCAACAAATAAATTTAATGCTTACGTTACAATTTTGCGGGTACAATATTTTCCTTCGTAAAAACTCAAATTCATTTATTCGTTATAGTATAACATTTACGTAATTGATATACATATTAACATTTAGTAAAAATGTTTACTAAATCTTGATATGCATATGATTTGTCTATGATGCTAGGCTACATAAACAAATTTGAAAATAAGGAGCACTCAGTTCATACATTTTCACAAAATTCAATATTTATTTACGTCTTATTCGATAACTTTTGAGTCAAGATTTCATCTGTACAAATTTACCCATTAATTAAATAATAGGTTACGAACTTCCCGTTTTATTTAGTCTAAGGACATGTTTTATATGTAGATCCCTCAGTCTAGACTGAGGTATCCTGTTAAAAGGTCGTAAGTTTGTAACGCCACGTTCTAATAGCCTGAAAATTTGTAAAAACGTTGTAATTCCTTACTAAATAGTGAAAAAAAAGTATGCACAAAAATACAAAAAGTTTCGAGTTATTTTTTTTCAGGCATCTGAACTGAGGGATCATATTATTTGGCCGTAACTTTACCAATTCGCGTTTTACAAGTTTTTAGACTATCCAGTTTTTACTATTTTTTACTAATTATATATTTTACGTCTCATGAATCTGAGGAACTGTTCAGATGCACACCAATTTTATACAAAAATTTTTACGAACGGTATGGTGCTACGGTGTTGTTCTCAGTATGAAAATAAATGCAGCGGAAATATTATCATGCAGGTAAAAAACTTATCTTCGTTACAAAATTTAGGTCACATAACTAAAAGATATGTTGACGTAAAATGAGGTAGGTAAATAATATAATAATTATTTAATTGTTTGAGGACAATGAAACAAAAACAACACATTTACACAAAATTTGGAAAATAATATAGTTGACAAAGAGTTAAGGGAAAATGTAATCAATTCAATAGATCCTGTCCTAAATTATACTACGAAGCAAGATCTAAGTAATAATGAGCATTTGGGTTTTGATTTAGCAATTGACGTTCCTTCGTTAACAAATGTGCAAGACAATTTATATAAATTAAGAAATCAATCATTAGGAGTTAATTTATATAAATGAAGAATTCAATCCAGCTCTTGCAGTTTTCAAAAGTTTTGAAGAAGTTGCAGTACCTACCATTAAAATTTCACAATTATTAGCTGATTATTATTACGAAGGCCAATATACTTATTCTTTTATCTCTCCAACCTTTTTCCAGTTAGCAGGACTAAGTACATAAAATGATAGTCCTGCTAACAGGAATAAGGTTGGAGAGATAAAATAATGTTTTGGCGATGCAACATTCACTTCTTGATAGTCAGTTAAATCATTAATGGCGATATATGGGAAGCACTATCACAAAAACAACACAATTAATTTATGCATTAATGCCAAACAAGATACATACATATGCTATTGTTTTCGAACTCATTAAACGAGAACTGCCTAACTTCAAACCAGAGAAATAACATTGTGGTTTTGAAAAAGGAGCTAGCTTTAAATGCATTTTCGGGTGTTTTTCCACAAAGTTAACAGGTTGTTACTATCACAGAAAAGAATAGTATTTTATATCTCTATGGTTACTATCGTTGGAGTAGAGCAATATGGAAAAGGGCCAAAAAGTTAAAACTTAATGATAAAAAGGAGAGAAGGTTGGTAGAACTGACTGCAATTTTGCCGCTTTTGCCCGCTGAAAACGTGACCAAAGGTTTAAACTACATAAAATCGGAAGGCAGTGACAATGAGAATATGATACCGTTTATCAAATACCTGGACGGATTTAGAATGACAAACAAATTTAACTCTATATTATCTGTGTTTGGTGAAAGACACCGTACAAACAATGTTACGGAATCTTTTCATTCAAAACTGAATAAAAATGTAAAGAAAACCTCCATTCTGCGCCTTCTAACTGAACTACAGTCTTCAATCCAGCTTTTCTGACAAAAGGAAAATACATAACTGCTGATGACGACATATTGGAAATGCAAAGAAATTTCTGTTAGACTCGCTTTGGAAAAGTTACGTTGATTGTCTGAATTATAAAGCATTTTCTTTTAAATCCGCATTATTTTGTTTTTTCGATTTTCATTTGTTCTTTCGGCATTCATTCTTCTTTTGTAGTAAAATGACAAGATCAGGATCACAAGGAAGATTTCATTCCCGAGGAATTAATATTAGGTGGACCATGGCCAATGGATATTTTTGATTTGCATATTCCTCATCATTTAGGTGATCCACCGGCAAGAAAAAGTGCCCGCGGTCCACCCAGGTGAACTAAGCAGGTGGACCACGACTGAATCCCGAAATTTTGTTCAATTGTCTTCGAAATGAAGACATCAATCAATAAGATTCTGTTAAGAAACTAGTAGTCTGGATTTAATAGCTTCAAAGATATGGTTATGGCCTCCTAGTTCTCTATTTCGGGTTAGTTTAAATTCTGCCACTTAAAACAAGCAATTTAAATTAACAATTAGTACAAAATATTTATCTTTTTGACCGTCGTAATTTAGTCGATTCTTAGAAACCCAATTAGGCGAGCGTGCACGACAACTTCCGAAATCAGTTTCGGTTTCGGCAAAAGTTTTTTTTGGGAATAGAACTACCAAATATCTCGCCATTCACGTTATACTCGAATTGGAGGGGATCTTGTGACCAGCCGAACGAGATTACCAAGCACTTTGAGACATTGAACGCTAGCTTGTTATTTTGACTTCACTCGGTGACTCTGTCGATGTCCTCTTGTAGTCGCTGGCAGTCCCCTCTGTTTTTGTCAGCTAGGAGCAGCTTGGGGTCATCCGCGAAGAGCAAACATCTAGCTTCCCGAATTACATTCGGTAGATCATTGATCGTAATAATAAACTCAAGCGGCCCAAGATTCGATCCCTGGCCGACAGCCGTTGTCGTTATATAGGGTTCAGACCTGAACCCAGCATATTCCACGTACTGTCTCCTTGCCCTCATGTAACTCGCAAAAAACGTTAACAGCTTATTGGTGCATCCGATAGCCGCCAATTATGACAGTAATATGTCGTTGTCAACCAATGATATTATATATAAAAAGGTTGTCAACTAAGTCGAACGCTTTTTTGTACTCAAAAGGGGCGGCATCAACTTAACATTAGTATACTCGTATTAAACTTGAAATATTTTTATCTTACCTACCAAACTTTAGATTTCAATTTATTACAATAATAATATATTAATTAATATATCTAATAATGATCAACCGCACTTGCACTTAGGCATATTTTGTTGATACCAAGGCAATGTAGCATCGTTTATTATTTACATGTTATTTTCATTAGTCACATATATGAAACCAATAATTTAAGTAGATATATCTTCCAATTACATTGTAATATAAATTTTTCCGAAGTCATTTTTATTTACCATCGACTTTCATTACGACGAAATTGCCATAGTGCTGTAGATTATTCCGAGTTTGAGTTGAACATCGAGCAGTCGCGCCATAGAGTTTTAAATGATAAAACAACATGAAAGGATTTTGTGGAAGTTTGGCGCGTATAGCGCATATGATTTCGATAAACAGCATTATGTTATTTAGACTGTTGTGCGGATTTTATTGCGATTACCCGTTTCGATCAAAAATGTTATCGTTCCTTGCGAGGGTCTACTGCGTAATGTTGTGAATTGCGGTTGCTTTTAAAATATCTATTGATATTTTACCTTATAATCATAACATCGCACAACTGGGCATAATAAAACGAATGTTTGATTACGAATTGTATGTCATTGTTGCACTAATGTCTAACGGAGAGCATTTTTACAAAATTTGTGCGTTAGATTCATTTAATGTATTGACTGTGCGCGAACTTGATTTTGACGCCATATTCTCAAAGTTACATTTTGTTATGCTCAATTTTATTAAAATTTTACTGATGGTTACGTCTTGGTTTTCGTTCGACTTCAGTAGTAACGTTAACTTTTATGGATTCGCTGTTTTCGGTATTGGAGATTTAGGATGTCTTACATAGGTACCAATGTCATCGAGTTATATTATTCGAGTTGGTATGGCGACGAATGAGGCGCTTCAGGAAGCGTTTCGAGATCACGCTCTCGTCAAGGGTCTGCGTGGGAAATACTAGATGGAATTTCAGACAGAGAGTACGCAAACGTCTGTTCGATTATACATTTTTGCTGGATTCATTGTCTTGTATGGATTTGACGTTTAAACTTACGGTATGTATCTAATATTGTAAGATTATTAAACTTAATGTTGGGTGATTAAGTTATAGCAGTGATGACCCTGTTGCAATACGTACTGCTGAAGTGTCCGCGGTTTAAGTCCCGACACAGACTTGAGTTTGATGATAGGTTATTTTCCGTTTGCTCGCCTCGGTAGCTATCACAAACAGTTGTAAAATATGACGCCAAGTACCCTAACAGTGTGTTGCATTTCTTATTTGCACTTTGAACTCACTCTTATAATCTGCTTACACTACGAATGACCGAAAAAGCACATCAAATCGAAGGTAATGGAAACGACTAATAAAACAAAATAAAATCGGTTCATTCATTTGGGATCCACGATACTTCAGCAGACACAAAGGTACAAACGTTATACTTACCTACTTACAATACCTCGTCAGTTGTGTAAGAGTACGGGCAAAATACAAAAATGAGGTGTTTTTTAAGCTTTGAAATAAATATATCCTGTACCTAACACGTATCTTGAAGTTTGCTGGCCAAGTTTCAAAATGTTTATTTTTAAATTTATAGTAAGGTAGAATTAGCCTCCGGAGCTTTTTGAACATGTGGAAGTAAGTACCGAGATTGCAGTTTTTTTTTTTGAGGTGGATCATAGTCGTATGTCGGAAGACTAAGTTCGTACAAATGTTTTCATGGTTCACTTCTTCGAGCAGTAATATAAGTAAGGATTATAAGTGTAAAAGCTACTTATTTGGACCTAAATCCTAAGTACCATAAATAATACCTACATATTTTCCAGGTTCAGGCGAAAACTAACTTCGTTTTCCCGCAATATCATCAGGCAGTAATAGTAGGGTTGCTTCTTGTTCATAAAGCGTGGGCGACTCGTTTGTAGCTTCTTAAATTATTATGTTTTTATTACAGACGTTGATCCAGACCATTGCGGTTCTCAACAGCTACTTGATTCTAACTTATGACATGTGCATAAAAAAAACTTTGATGTAAGTTCTTATCTAAATTTCTTCTTTGGTAAGTATTTATTATTGTGACAGAACAAGCACCTCTGCACGTAGGTAATAAGATGCATCTCGTCACAAATGATGAACGCCACTGCCCACCACACTGAGATCTGAGACATAAAGCAGAAAAATATTTTATAATGGGTTTCGATTGCTTTTGCCTTAGACAATGATAATTTGTTAATTTCATAATTTTCAGGTAAGTACAGATTAAATTATAAGTCTAAAAATGAAAAACCAAATACTTTATAAAAAAATGTATTGTATTTCTTGCAAAGGCACAAAAAAAAACAAAAATACAGCAGAAATAAGTACATTAAAATAGAAAGAAACAATCAATAATATATTACAACATAATTATACAATAAAAAGTAAAAAAATACATTATTATTTATAACTTAAATATTATAAAAAAAGGTAAACTCAAGATTTTACAAAAATGCTACATCATACTCGTAATTATCCTAAATATCCTCATCTGATGATTCGTCACTCTCACATTCAGTCGAGTCTGGTAACAAGTAATCACCTTCATCAGTCGGACTCGGAAGAACGTTACTTGTAACCCGATGTGATTGTATTGAAGGCGGAACAATCAAATTTAAAACTTCTTCAGGTAATTTGTCAATTTTCTTTTTGGGTAGGTACCTCTCTGAGAGAGTTGATTAGAGGATCAGACGTTATTAAAAGCATATTCAACAAATCTGTATTTGTGGCAATACGTGACAGTTTCCTGGTGTGGTGTTCACGGAATCTCAGGCAGTCTTTATTTCGAGCCTCTTGAGCTTCTTCTGAGAGCTGTCCGATTGGAAGAATGCAAGTTTTTATCACTTCTGTGCTATGTACAAGTATTTTGTGTACAGTAGCTGGCATGTAGTACCACGAATACAGATTTAGATAAAGTGTTCTGGTTTCAGAACACACTTTCTCAAATTCATTGTAATTAATATCGTACCCAGAAGATAAAGTTCTTAACAAAATGCAGAATTTTTTAATGAGGTTAACGTCTAAGCCTGTAATCTCTCCACTCAGTTCCGGGTTTGTAAAGAATCTGCGAGCTGTGTTCCCATCATTTGTGTTACCATAACCAGGTTTTGGTTTGTCTACAATAAGTCCCATTTGGGTTTTAAACTTTTGCTTTATGTCGTCTGAACGCTGTTTCACACTAGCTTTATCGTCATCACCTCTAACCTGCCACTTCTTAATATCCAAACGATAGCTAATGTGCAACAGACATTCAAAACAGCGAATCCAAGCATGTAATGTAGACAAACCAAACCCATAATGTTCTTCATTACTTTCCAATCCACTTAAATCACCATTCATCATCTTAGGAGTCGCACCACAGATATAACACTTTTGTTGTGCAGATCGTGTGTCAGTCATAGCATTGCATACTTTGCCGTCTGTCATTGTTAGCAAAAGAGTGTGCTTCACAGAAATTTGTGATTCACCAACACTACATGTTGTTGGAAGAAGTTGAGATACTTCTTCCAACACTCTGTTAGTTTCTGTAGTCGTAAATTCATTTGTTTCCTTTGAAAAAAATAAATTTAATTGGCCTGCAATATAACGTGGAGGAAGGTCGTGGGTTTTGCCAAATAATATTTTGACCATCACACAATCTCAAAGGCACAAATGAAAATACAAACAGAAATTCATCAGTAGCCTCAGTGTTTTCAAACTTCTGCTTGTAGGTACTGTGACCAGAACTACCATCACATCCCCATTTGCTAACTAATGTGAATGACGAACTGGGCAGCACACTTTTAATGACTTCACTTTGTGCTTCAACTAGTCGTTCAGTTGTTTTATCCAAAATAGCTTGGAGTTTTATTTCCGCGCGCGATTCCGTTATAGATATATGGTCATCAGAAGGATAACAAAGTTTTTTTGACTTACATAGGCTATGGTATGATGGAAACACTTGATGTCCAGCCTTCATTGCCCACTTTCTCGTCTGTTTGTAAGAGTGAGAAGTGCACTTAGAATCTACGTAATAAGCTAGCGCTTCGTCACTATTTAACTGCCTAGCACTACAAAGAGATTCTTCAGATTCTCAGAAAGCGCTGCTGCTCACCTTCCGGTGTTACCTTTAGTCGACTCTTATGACACCCACGGGTAGAGATGGGGGTTGACATTCTAGCCCGGCACCCCACGGGCATCCCAGCACCCCACAGGTAGCCTGGAAGTTCCAGGCTACCTGTGGGGTGCTGGGCTGTGCTGGGGGGTACTGGGCTGTCCGTGGGGTTCCAGGCTGGAACCCCACGGACAGCCCAGTACCCCCCAGGCCGCCCGGCACCCCCGGGCAGTCCACAAAGGAACTCTCTGAGTTTCTTAACTACTGTCTTCTGATGGAAAATGCCTGGGAGTTCTCAAATCCAAAGTAAAACTCACAGCGTTGCTTAAAATGAGATGAGATAAATGCTCAATAATTAGTCTGCAGGTACGGCAATCGCGAACGAAGTCGCAGGTACAGCTAGTAGGCAAATAAAATATACAGAACGACGTTTTTGATAGGCGAATTTACGGACCTCAAAACGACCAAAAGTCACAGTTTTTTTTTTGCTACCTAGGTGTCTGCCCAGAAGGTTCCTACTGGAGGTTCAAGCGGAATTAATGATTTTGATTTTTGTAAGGATAATGATTACCCTTACAAACTAAAAAAAAATATAACTTAAAAAAATTAAGATTTAATTTTTATAAATGCAGATACACAAATTAATATCGTACAAATTCATTATGTCCATATACTCCTTCGTTAGGAATTCCACAACATTTCGCCAATAATCTCTTTTCGACTCCTCATCTTGAATCTGGATTTTGACATGTTTTAATTCTGAAAAAGGACGAGAAACGGTATAAGTACATACTTCTCAATATCTTTGTATTATTCATGAGGTACTTCTTACTAAGGTAACATACTTTTTACTAGCCGTCAGTTTGCGGCGTGAATCTGAGGACTTTTTATCCTTTGTACGCATTCCATTTGACGATCATAAACTACGGTAGCATACTTATTTACCATTTTCCACCTAAGTACTGGGTGCGTGATGGTAATAGGTATGCTGGATAGGAACTGTAGCGGTATCAACTTGGTGTAGGTTTAAATACTCCTTGGACAAAAATGTAAAGAAACATTTTTGGCAAAGAAACATATAACAGGTTTTGTGTTTTTGCTGTTAGGCTAGCCTTTGACCACTATCTCACCTGATGGTAAGTGATGATGTGGTCGAAGATGTTGTTCAGGCTAGCTTAGAATTACTGGCTCTCAAGGACAGCTGCTGGAACACACCGTTAGGTGCTTGGCGACAGACTACTGGAGGGTGGTAGCTAGCCAGGCGGGCATTCGCAAAATGGCCTACTACCATGCTATAACGACTGCTGTCCTAAGACAACAACCAGGACCGACAGCTTAACGTGCCCTCCGAAACACGGTCACCCATCCAACTCCTGACCACGGCGGATGTTGCTTAACTCGGCTGATCAATTAAAGCAAACTTCGCTACGAGCAATTCAAATTAATTTCTAAATATGATTACAAGCACTCTGGCATGCTGAGCGAAAATCACCATTACATTTTTTTTGTACCAGACAGGAAGCAAACCGCGTCCTCCAATTTCGCGCCGGATGCCTATTCCACTCGGCCACCGGAACCCTTCTTTTGGTGGTTCAATTGTATTAATTTACACATTTAGGTTCGATTGATCCATCGCGAAAAAAGAACTTTGTTTACTCATCTATATTTAGCAGACGCGCGGTATCATTCTAATAAGACAATTAAGGCCCCCCAGGTCACCCCTTTCCAGTAGGTAATGTAAATCGGTGGTACTCGTAACAACTAATGATAAAAAATGAGGGCACAAATATTTGATGTTAATGATACTCGTATTTTACAAAATGTATTGATATTGTTAATATTACACCTATTTAAAGGTACATATTGAAACTCACACATTTGAGAGATACCTACCGTGCCTGTGAATAACCTACACGGTAAATCGTCAAAATTCCGTTCAAATAATTAAATACAAAAAGGGGGATGTCCTAATGTCACTTTAGATATTTTTTATTTACCTAGTATTTTAAGGATAAAGGAAGTCATTGTTTCATATTTTCACAATCTGGGTCCAGTCTTGGTAATGGAGATGACTGAATTTTCATATAGTTTGTACCTAATGCGCACACTACTTACTGCTGTTTCCCTTTGTTTTATGCGACCTGGTGATTGTGAATTCGAATCCTACTTATGCGCATTTTATTTTCTTTCATGGAAGAAGTTGCGTAGATATTCGCTGAGCAGGCGTTAGCGCAAAAATAACGATATTAGGTATTAGATAATTTTACGCCACTAAAGGTCACTTTTAATAACACTTAAGTTTACGAAACTTTGAGCAATATCGGAGCTTGAGATTTCTTTTGGTAACTTTGATGACAGGACTCCTCTAGTTGGTTTTCGAGTAACTTTGTGCTTATAAAGTTATTTACATAATAAATGATAAAATGATATTATACATAAATAGGTACATTTGTAATTTCATCACTCATGCTGGAAGAGGTAAATAAAACGTATTTAGCTAACTTGAATCACAGGTGGTGAACTTGATTAATCACCATAAAGAAGTAAAACATCGAAATTAATTTTAAAATTTTAGAGGTTACTTTGTATTGGTACCCAGTTACATAATATTCATTCATTTCTATAAAATTGCATCGATATCAAATACATCGATCTGCCTCTATGTATAAATAGAAGCACAATAAGTGGTTTCAATGTTAAAATGTGGGTGTTTCTTCGCATTAGTGACGAACACTAATGCATGGTAGTGAAAGTTGGGTATGGCAGAAAAAGCATAAAAGTAGAATAAATGCAGTGGAGATAAGAGCATTGAGAAGCATGATTGGAGTCAAACGGAGTGACAGGATAAGGAATAGTGTGGTAAGGGAACAATGAATAAGGAAGTAGTGACAAAAATCGAGAAAGGTATGTTAAGATGTTTTTGGCATGTGCATGGAGATAATAAATGAAATGAGAATGACTAAACAGGTATACATAAGACGTGAGCCATGAGAAAAGTGTTGGAAGGAGAAGATCTAGGCGAACGTTCCGAAATCAGATTGAAGACCTTCTGAAAAAAGGATAGGTCAGGAATACCCTAAACCGACTCTTATGTATGAAAGGATTGATGAGTGTAGATGAAGCTAAAGAGATATGTAAGGATCGTAGTAAGTGGAAATGTGTAGTCTCTGCCTTCATCTACGGGATAGAGTCATGATTTTATGTATGTATGTACTAATATTCAATATCTGTTCCAGTAATGAATTACACCATCAAATGGAATCAACCATCATAACCAATGAAAAACATTTGCACCTAAATAAAATCTGGTTTCTATGGATATATACCAACCTCGCTTGTTTTAACATAATCTAATTATATATTATTATAACGTAATCAGTAATTACACATAATATTGCACTTACTGTTACAAACTCCACATGAGATGATCATAAGCATCCGTTTTAGATCAATGTCGTCTGCCACTTTACCGATGTAATGAAATCGAGCTAGGTGGGGCATCAGCTCGAATACTTTACGCAGGGGAAATACAGCAAACCGCCATTGGTGAACACTTAAAGTTACTGTTCACATAAGAAAATATTAAAGTTAGTTTCTGAGCACTTAAAGCTAACAGTCAGAAAGAAATACGTACTATATTAACCCTATGGTGAAAATGGTTCGCACTTCTTTCCTTCATTATACTGTATCTGCCGGATCGTCCACTGCTGAGAAAAAGCCAGTGAACACCTTAGGGCAGTTGACCCTACGACGCCTTTTATGATTCGCACAGGAGATGGAGGTAGCAATGTATAAAAATGGTTTACAATTTGTCATTGTCTTCTTGATTTGGAGTGAATTAAGTAGGTTTGTTGGATATTGCAGAGATAAACAATTGCAAACAAAAGTTTAGTTTATTTGCATATCGCACTCTAACTCGCAAGTCAAATATGACGTATGAAGGTCATTGATTTCTACGCGAGCGGGAGTATATTAAGTTTTTAGGAAAAACACAGTTACGAAAATTTTTAGACACCAAGTTTTCAAACTCAGTGGGATATTCAGAGAAATCGTATGAGTATTCTTATTTTGACATAAAGGGATTGAGTAAGTTATAAATCGAAAAACTGCCAACCAGAACCATACATGCTCAGGCTCAGGGATATGCATGCAAAATTTTACATTCCTTAAATTCTTGGTACGTACGTATACTCATTCCTACCTTTCATCCAACGCCCCTAGATCTATTCTAAATTGAGTCCAAACTGACAAAACATACCTATAGAGTAGGTTCCTTATAGGATTCCTTATCCGTGTTACCTACTAGGCATTACTCTGGCTGGCTACCATTGCATATATGCCCAGAAGCGCAGCTGCAATTTATTAAACTATTCCCCTGGCTGAATTAATTGCCAAATTTAGATATGTATCAGCCAAACGGTTATTCTCATCATGTATATCCCCACCGGTAGTTACTATGGCACTAGATGGTAAAGTATTTATCTACTAACCCAAAGTGCTTGCATAAAAGTAAGCAATGTGGCGTACGAAACAGCTGACGTCAGAATCCTGCCTCTGACGCATTTTGAGATCTATGCCGAGCTGTAGATGTGTCTCCCGCAGAGGAATGCTCGGAGACAGAAAACGCCTTACATTGTCATAATCACGAATGCGCACTGAAAAACGTGAAGTCAAATCAAGTGTTTATGAGCATTGTTATCCAACGGGGCAATGCTGTTAGCACCCTGAGTACGCTGCCAACTGGTAGTGGGCTGGTGCATTTGGATTACCTGTAGGCCTGCAATGGCCTTTGGGTTGCCTAAGTGTTTTAAGTTTAGTAGCTGAAGCGTTGTTACGCCAAATTCTGATTGTAAAAAATATAAAAAAGAACCAAAAATATATATACTTATACTTAAATGTCTGCATAATACAATTTACACAATATAAAATCTAGATAAAAGAAAGTAAGTATATACCACATTGTTTCTTGTAAAAAGTTGTAACCGGAACTAATTGTACCATTAATTGTTTGAATAGTTTGGTTAGACGATGCAATTAGCTACAGCGCTGTAAATGTACTTTAGTAGGAAACATTAGCCTCCAAGCATTGTGGCATTTGTGACGATGCGTGTTTGCTTCGTTTGTTAGACCCATATAATTAGTTCTAGGCGCACTAAGTTTAAAATTAGCAAAAATGGAAAAGACTTTTGTCTCAAATTACTTCTTTAGTGTAACGTATCAGCTCAGTGTAACTGGCCTAGTTTTTAGATAAGAAAATTTCATACAAAAGACACCGACTTTAATCTGAAAATAAATATATTCTGATTAAAGTTTTGAAACAAAAAATGCACTAAAAAGTAAATAAAACAAACCATCGCTTACAGTTAATATTGTTAATTTTACATAGAACAGTGAAAATAAGAACATCATCAATGTAGTCGAAGCTTATTAAATACGAATTATTAGGGATAGCTCAAATAGTATTTTTGAGATCTCACTCAAATTTAAATAGGACCACATGACAAACTTTCGAATAGAAAAATATCATCATAATCAGTACATCCTGTAAATATTAAGAAGCAACACAAATAATAAAAAAAAAAAAACAATCGAATTGAGAACCTCCTATTTTATTGAAGTCGGTTAAAAATAGGACAATACATTTTTTGTACGATCACACGCGGCCTTCCCTCGTAATACGCTACTTACCAAGCAGGTATAGGTATCATAAAAAAACAATTAGAGAGAAAGCAAATCCAAACCTTTTCCAGATATATCTAGACAGATACTTGTTTTAGAATTTGATATTTAATGATTGATTTGATATGAAAGAGTAAAGATGTAAATTACGGAATGTCATCATCAAATATAGGTCAGGGCAGGCGATGGTGACACGCCGCCAAGCCGTGTCTGGGATGTCGTAACCACCAACCCCCAGCGCTGCGTCTGCCCGACCCGGCGTTTGGTCCTCACGGCACATGAGCTGCAACAACATTTAATTAACCGCCTTCCAAAAGGTAAGTATATTTCATAATCATCTTTTAATCATAATTTAAAAATCGACTTTTCGCCCTCGTGTAGTACATAATTATGCAAAATTCGAAGTCGTTGCACTTTAATCAAGATAGTTACAGAACAATTTTTTTAAGTCCACACTTTCGGCCGGACACTAGGGCGCATATTATTGCGTGCTTCCCAATCGCGCAACGCGGAATCGAGACGGGGGTTCGTTCCATAAAGCTACGGGTTGTATATTTACATACTCGTATACCGCGTGTCTTGTTCAGACTCAATACACAGTAACTCTTCCATAGTTTACCTGTCCCACTACATGCAACACTTGCAGCACAGCGAACGTCGATCGTGGCCATCTACTCCAAACGAAGACAGAATTAATGCTTCAAGACATTCATGTCCTATTGGTCTCCAAAATCAAGCTAAAACTGTTACGGTCTTATTCATCGTAAATTCTTATCGAAGGTATTAAGTGTTTAGAAGTTAAAACGTTCCTTAATGCCATAGACCCGCTATTGAACACATTTTAAAATCTGTATTTATAATCGTGTAGTACTTTCATAACTAATAAGCCGCTAAACCAATGCAACGTAACGAACAAAATTTTATCATTCGGGTGAAAATAATTTCTTTGAATGACATTAGGTTGACAAAATAAATTGTTACTTAAGATTATTGTAATATAATGTGTTATTTTTATTTTACGAGTACATCAATGGACCTTTACAATATTATTGCCTACAGCAGCGCTATGGAGTAAATCATATGTGGGCAACGTCCGGCCCGCGGGCCGGATCCGGCCTGTGTCAGGTTTTAAGCCGGCCCGCCAGGCATTTTGTAATTTCGCGCGAAAGACGTTACAGGCTGAGGGCTAAAGTGAAATAATATGAGAAAACTAACACTTTCAATATAAATGATAACCAATGCTTTTTTAACCTCACTTACTCATGTAGTTTAGGCAGTCAATCAAATAAAATCTGACAAATGAGTGAGTGTGCATAGTTGATTTTGTTTAGTTTATTATTCACTGCGTTTTATTTAACAATTTATGATTTTTGAATGTTTGCTTGTTTACTACACGTTTTAGTAGTTGGATGAGTTATTCTTCTCGATGATGAAGACTAATAAATCAAAATACCTGACAATACAAGTAGATGAAAATCAGGAAAACTAATTACGCCTCTGTGTGGAATTGGTCCAGATATTGATAAACTTGTTTCCGAAGTTCAGAAGTGTCACATTAACTGTGACACGTGAATTAACTTCAAGAGTAATCTAATTAATGTATAAATAAATAAGATATTTATTGCTTTGGCCCGCGACTGCATAATTATTGTAAAGTTTGGCGACACTCCAAAGGTTGCCCATACCTGGAGTAAACTGTAATGCTTAAATAAATAAATAAAAATTATAAACAAATTTGGTTTAATAAAAAGATTTCAATTTTATCAGTTTTGTAGGCTTATTAAATACTTATTTAATAGAATATTCCATTTCTACTTAGATATAGAATATTCTATTCTATTAAATAAGTAGATTATGAGTCTCTATATTTTAATTTGTTTACTGTTACTTTATATATTAAATTAACCAATCCTATAAAATATCTATATCAAATAACTTTATATGTTAAATTAACCAATCCAGATGAATTTGGGAGAATGTGCGTGTTTTGTTAATTGTGAACTTCCGCAATAAAAATGGTGACTGTATAAGAATTTCACTTCTTTACATATTTATTCATAGTAAATTATCAAAAGCTTGACCACCTTAAAATATACTTTGTTCAAAATAAAACATTTTTTTTAAAACAATCCATTCTACACATTAATAGATCTTGACATATATTCTTTTTCTTTGCTCGCTTTCTCGTTGGATGAAATGGTCTGTCTAGGTAAAATCTGCCTATGGCAACTAAAATGCAGTAAACCTCTATGGATCTAGTTTAAAAATGTTTCAAAGACGAATGCTATTTAAGTTTGAGATTTAAAATACTACAAACCAATTCATTGTCTGATAAATGATATACATTGACTTACATATAATATAATATAATTTATCTCACCTTTCTCCACGTTGAAAAAGTAATCTGGCTACGTTTACGCTAAGCAACATACTTGTAATCGAAAATGAGGCCTTTTCAACACTGGCAGAAGGGATATAAGCGCTCCGCCTGTTCCATCAGCGATGTGCGAATACTCAAGAGCAAGAATCCTCAAGTTTGATAGCTTTCCAAGTGATCGTAGGAAACAATGTTTGCTGTCAGGACGAGCTATGTATTGCCCGCTACCTGGAAATATAAGCAAGCTTAAAAACAGCGAACGTTGTGCTATCCAGATATTTTATGTGTGTAAGAAGGGTGAAGGAACCAGTTACGGAGATTGAAAGCACATACTCGTACATGATATATTTAATTAATTCGCTCGCGCTATTTAAAGGTTTATGACAGCAATGTCTAAAATAGACAACGACGAAGTGCGAAAATGCTTAACATTGTTGTTTATAATGGCTAAAACTCAAAGGTCCTATAAGAAGTGCAGGGTCTAAAAAAGTATTGGTCCACATTCCAAAATTCTTTATATACAAATAGCTTAAGTGACACAGCGTCTAAAAAGGAATTTATAATATATTTTAAAATTAGGTACATTAATCGTGGATCGATTACTTGACATAAGGGCCCGTTTCAGAATGCCCAAATAAAGTTTCGGGTTGCTATGCAACACATAAAATAACTGAATGATAATAATGACAGTTAACATGTAGCGCGTTTCAAGCTTTAACCGATGGATAGGCTAAATCTAGGTAGTAATCTAATTAGGTAGTAAGTCTAATTCTTGGTAGTACAACCGGAACGTACTCGAAAATTCTGAAACAGGCCCTAACAGTAGTGATATGATAAAATATCTCCCATAGATATACCTGCTTACTAGTACTTTTGCGGTTTAATAGAATACAATCTTTTTGAGACTGGTCATACTATAAATTCCTAAATTACAGGTGATGTTACGAAAACATCATAATTATGCCATAAAACTAAAAAATAATTTCTCCGGTCTTTTATACGATTATATTTGACATATATCACAACCATACATTAAATTTTATGAACACACAAGAGTTCTTTCTCGTTATATCATCTAAAGTAATCAGATTATCTTCACCGAAATATGAAATTCGTAAAAATTAACAAGCAAATAGCCTTTTTTTAGTCAGCTCCTCTAAAACCTTTTTATGATGAAAATTCATTAGAGGAAATAACTTTGATGAACTAAAAAGGTACGAAACAGTGAACCCTATAGAAGTGTTAAATGGATATTCTAATTAATACTGCTGTAAAGATTGACGGATGTTTTCTAGATGTGTTTTTAAATATTAAAGATAATAATATATTAATAGTTTAATATGTAACCAATTAACAATAGTAACATATGAAATTTTAATCAAAATAATAAAATGGCAAGCACCAGATTGGATTCGGACACACATCAAAGTGGACTTTGAAAAGGCATAGGGGACTCAACTCTCACTTCTTAAAGTAGTAATAATTGAATATTGCTGCTACATTTTATACCTCCATCAATACCGCACAATTACAATCGGTAATGTAAATGCTAGGCGTTTTGATGACGTCAAAACAAACTGTACACTGTATTAGTGTTCTCTGATGTGACATTTGACTTGAATTATTATTGTTTGCAACACAACGACAAAACAATCAAATTAATCCGTCTTAATAAAGTTACTTTCAAGCAGCGGATTGATTTTAATTGTAAAGTACTAAATCAGCTATTTCATCCACTGCTAAACACAGCCTCGCCCACTAAGAGGGGGGGGGGGAGAGCCTGGGTTACCATAATCTCTACGGTAGGCAGGCGTCTTGGAAATCACAGTGTAAGTAAGATAACAGTACTTTCGAAGACGCCACTTCCTACCTTTCGGTATTCGGTATCCCATTAGTTGCTTCTTATGACTCACGCCTCTTACTACCTTGCGCCACGGAAAGAGATAGAGGGGTGACCCTTCACCAGCTTTAATCAAAAGAATCAACTCCTTACTAACCCAGTCTATTTGGCAAGTGTTTAAGATGACTGCAAATTAGGACACTATATCACTATACAAATATAAGGATATGTCAAAAGCCTTCGACGACGTTAACCATTTAATATTACTAAGAAAACTAGCTATATACCAGTTTTGTGGAAAAGCTGTGGATTTAATAGAATCATATATCATAAATAGACAGCAATTTACAGAAATAACAAAAATTTGTCGTAAGTTGAAAGAAAATATGTTTCAGAATGTACAACGGTAAAGTATGGAGTACCACAGGGCTCTATACTGTGACCGTTCCTATTTCTGGTATATATTAATGACTTATCGTCAAATACCACACCCAATGGATCGGTAAATAATTACCATCATCGCTGAAAGATATCAATTTATTTAAAAAATAAAGTTTTGCTTATTACTAAATCATAATATTACTGAGTTGATGTATTTTTAGCTCACCGATCATTAAAAAATATTGACGTTAGTGGGCAGGAATACGACATTTAATTCAGGGCCAATGTTTACTGATATTAAATTACTTATGTTCAATGGTATTATATGTGTAGTTTTTTTTGTCTTTGTGTATAATAATACTTTAATTAATTTGATCAATATTGAAATGTACAATACAATAAAACATGTTTGTATGTTTTTTATGTTTCTATTACATATAAATTAAAAAATGATAACTTATTTACCTACTATTTTTTTCTTTTACTTCAGTTGTAGTTTCCTGATCCCAGACATGTTAACCGAATTTTGCACACCCATTAAGGGTAGAATATATTAGACATAACTTATTATAATATTTCGATGTTCAAAAAAATGTTAAAATATACCTTAATAAAATGACGTAAAATTTTTCCATTCTACGAATTACTACATTGTAATTCGGAATAGTGCTACCGGGATAACACAATATAATAAAAATCTTGTATCTCTATGTTACATTACATAGGTAGGTACGTGATACATATAATTTTATTCGTTATGTATGTTCAAATCAATATTGTTTGAGGTTATTACATTAAAGAAGTATAGGTTTTTACCGTTCTGAATTGTTAAAAGAATTGAACTGTAATTACAGTTTAATTCCTTTAACATTTCAGGAAAACAGTAGGTATCATAAAAGTTATACAATGCTTACATTTACTTAGAAGTACCTAAGTCCGTTCACAACATCTCTCCCTTTAAGACGGAGATTTATCTCAAACGAAGGATAAGTATATAAAATAGGAGCAAAAATCTATGTTCAAAATTAGAATTATCTGTGCAGGTACTTAACAATCTAAAGTTTTGTATAACTATTAATATTATGTATAACTATGCGTTTTAAACTATTCTATATACGTAATATACGAGTACTATAATCTACTTTATTATTGATATACCTCATGGAGATAGTCTTTTCGAATGGCAAATGTCAAACTAAAAAGGATTTTATCTAGAAATAAATTTAACAGCTATCCATTCAAACAAAATATCTCGATGAGGTCTATCATCTGCATTAATAAACTAGTGGTCTTGAATGTATAGCTTCTGGGATAAAGTCCTTTTAAGTTTAACAGCTATCTTTCAAGTAGAATTCTCTAATATAAAATCAATCATTTATGTAAAGAAACTTGAGGGCTTAGGATGAATACTTAATTAATCAACACTCGAAAATAAAACTCTTTTAAGTTTAACAGCTGTCACCGGAAAATAAGACTATAAGACTTGACTTCAATCATCCAAAAAGAAAACCAAAAACATTTGTAACTGTCACTTTGACAGGTGTCAAATATGAGAGGGAAATATTTAGGATCAATTACGACAGCTGCCACACATTAATAGGGCTTTATTTTCGCCTCCCTATTGTAGTTGCAGCTTCCTATCAAACCTGCAAAAAATCTTATGAGTCACGTCCAGAACATAGTTTTCCAAATCAAGGGAAATTTGGCACTAATTGATTCCAAAATCCAATCCGTGGCATAGCCGTGGGACGCCCTGTATTATTTAGACGCAATTACGATGCGACAATACAAATAGTCGCCACTTCAATGTTGGCTTGGTAGTGCACAGGGTATTTCTCGAAGACAGGGTATTAAGGATTCTATTATATATCCCACGACACGACAGGTAGAAGTGCGACTTTAGTACTTAAACAAAAATGTTCATGCCAGGTGAATGACGGAAATAAAAAGTGAAATACACAAACATTTTTCTTAGAAGTTTTTATTTATATTGAAAAAAATATGTAAAGAAAACTTTAACAAACACAACCATAGAAAACCCATTAGTTACTTGATACGCTTCGTTGATCTTCAGTTTTTTCCAGTCCATGAGCTTCAGGCAAGATTGCAGTTGCAGTTGAGTTCTCCACTCTACGATACTGGAAATTCGCTAAGTTTTTTCTTGCTGCATCTACAGTATTTCTAAGACGGTCTGATGAGATAGGCCGTGCTGCGACGGATTCTTGCTGGCACTCTTTTACTAACTCTTTCATTTCATCATCTCCCAGTGGAGTTATTAGCTGTGAATCTTTTTCCAAGTGCTGTTTCAGAGCGCTGTCAATGCGAAGCAGCTTTTCTTTATTAGAGTGTGTCCGCCAGGGCCTTTTTGGATCTGCGCCAGTCAAGACGACGCAGTCAACACATTGTTTTTTTGCTCTGAAAAATTGATATGAGTACATACTACTGATATACGAGTACATACTAGTAAGTATTACCGCGTTTAATTTTTTTAGATAAGATCCAGGTATACTTAAATATAGGGTTACATTCTTCTCAAAATACGATATTATATATTTTTGTTATTTTCTATGTAGTATTATGTTATCGATTGCACTGTACTGTATCAACCTGTTTGCCGACTGCTGAACACAGCCTCCCTCCATTATTGTGGTTTTGCCATAAGCCACGCTTGGCAGGCGTCTTGAGTAATCCTGCATGTAATTCTTTGCAATTAATTATAATTACTTGATAATTAGTATCTACAAGCTTTTCAGTGGTTACGTAAGGGTCAAATAAAAACAAAAACGTACATAAGTATTACCTACTATAAATTGTACACATGGTCGACAATTCAGGTATTGTCCCAACCAACCACCTGAATTGTCCTACTGGTTGGTCAGTAAGGAATAAATGTTCCATATCACCCACCCTGTTTATCTTGGTGGTTAGCTAACCAACCTAAGCACTCACTTTGTCGATCGAGTTGGCCACTTAGTATTAAACCTCCCAATCAACAAACTCCAACCAAAAACCCTTTAGACAACCGTCTAAGCTGTTACGGTAGGAATAAAAGTTCCTATGAATCTATAGTCTTCAATAACTACAAAACATTTTTTTTCTTAATGAAGTATTGCATTAAAATACAGAACAGCTACATAAGTAGGTAGGTAAGTATAAAAAATTTTGCTTTAAATTTTTCTGAGAAATACCCACGGTAATTTTGCCACTTATTAATTGCATTTGGCATCTTTGAAAGAATTCATCATAATGTATTATAATATTAAGTAACGTAAAAGATGTTACATGAGTTAGGTTTTGACTCTTGGAACTACACATGGCAGTCCATACTACACATGGCGTATAGTCTAATAGATCAAACAATATAGACATGTGTACATGTGGTATTATTCCAAGAAAGGAACACAAGAATATTATATTGACTAGAATATTAAAATAAAAGTTTTTGAGTGCAGTGTTTGTACGTTTGTTACTTCTTCACACTTAAACGGCTGGACCTCTTGTGATGAAATTCGGTATGTAGGTAGATGAGGCACTGGATTAACACAGGATATTTTTCATCATTATGATCATCCATCATCACGCGGGTGAAACCGCGGGGCGTTACTAGTTAGAACTTAAACTGAAATCAAACCTTTTGCATTCAGATAATAGCTCCTTTAACTTCTGTTCATTTTCTTCTAGCAATTGGGGATCCACTTTGTAAGGATTCTCGTACACTTGGCTAGTTTCATCTTGGTCTTCTCCTTCTATCTCTTTATCGAACTTCTGGTGAAAATGTTTGATCAAGTCTGAGCATCGCTCTGTTAGTTTTGTTTCGGGAACTTCTAATCCCTTTAAAAGTTTTGCGATTCGAGATTTCTCTTCGTCTGTAGCCATGTTTCTCCAAGAGCAAAATTAGAAAGGCTTGCTATTTAAGAGCAAAAATTACTTGTTTGTAGTCGTGTTATTGACAAGACACGTTGCCATGGCAACGGCATGCACTGTCATTATTGAGCACAGAACAAAACAAAGCAGAGCGCAATTAATTAATTATTGTAATTGGTGTCTTATCATTGTGAATATTAAGATTACTCTGAGTAGAGAGTAATCTTAATATACTAGCAAGTACCTAGATGAATGAATTCTTAGGATGGAACGTCAAGGCTAGGTACGCGAAGCACTATACAGTCAACACATTGCCTGTAAGAAATTGAGGCAAGAAGGCATGTTTATGTATTTATATGTTTGGCTGATATTCATCTATATTTTGTGTTATTAATATAGGTGTTTATTTTCACATATGCTAAATTATTCAGATGCCCAAAAAGTCCTCCCACATACATTCCCATCATGCCCAATAAAGCTGCTACGGGCAAAATGAAACAAAATAATTTTATGCTTGGACACAATATTAGTAAAGGGGCACAATTTATCATTTTAAAACACAGACGCTTCCTTTATTATTAAAAAAAGTGTAACAATTTTTTAGTTTTGATAAAGGTACGAGTAATTATTCCGTTTTTATATTTTCCTATTTTTGGTTTTTATTACAAAAAATTTAGTACATCATGTCAATATGATGTTAGTCAAAGAGAATACAACAGGAACCGATAAACTATGCCAATCTTACTTTGAATCTATTTATAAAAGTATGTAGATGCGCGTAAAAAGTTTTCACGCTATAAATCGGCTGCTTACATTATTATTATTAGCAATTATTAAGTATTACTTTGAAAAATTATATCAAAGTAGAATAACAATAATACAATTAAATAAGATTTCCAATACTACATGTACTGTATGTTCATATTGCTTAATTATATTACTAAATTAAATTTTAGGCGATAAGGATCTAGTTCTTAGTTTTAAAATCCTTACTTTTTATCCTGTAAGATTATTTTTTTATCATTAGGTGGCATAGAACGACAAAAACTATTATTGCTACACAAAGCGATGTCATGCAAAACATTCCACTGCATTTCTCAAACTGCGCGAACACCATTTTTTAGCTTCTAGAGTTAATCTTGTGAACTAATGTAAAACAAGGCATGAATTGTGAACAAACCAGTAATGTAGCTGTAGTTGATAAGTAAAGGATTTTCATTAGGCAGGACAAAACGCCATAGAAACAGGTATTTAAGACTTTCGGAGTTGAAGCATGCCAGCTGCTGGATGAGGTTGACTCCTTCGAGGCGTTTGCAGCACAAGTTTTCTAATGATACTAGTTGCAGTCGATCCTGGAATCTAAGGAAAATGAGTCACTGAACGCGATTCCATAATGACATAACTTAATTATAATAAAGTCTATTAAATATTCGTAAAGGGCTGGCAGATATGTCTTCAACCTACGAATAAATATATTTATTCTTAGTCTTCAACATAAAAGTTTCGTTACGACAGATACCTTTATTTTGGTTCCAGAATAGCTTTCGATTATATAATTGAGCCCTAGTCGATAAAAAAGTTTTCTCGCCGCAGGTTTTACTTGTGACAGCTGTCAAATTGTAAGTTGCTTTATTATTTTATAGTACCTATACTATACAGGCTTCATCATAATCACTGTGGGGTGCCGGTCTAGAACGTCACTCCCACATCGCTTCCTGTGGGTGTCGTAAGAAGCAACTAAGGTTAAAAAACCAGAAGGTGGGCAGTAGCGCCTTCTGTGGAACTGATATCATAAATTGCGATCCTCAAGACGCCTGCCAAGCGTGGGGATTATGGCTAATCCCCCCTAAATGGGGGAGGCTGTGTTCAGCAGTGGACAAACCGGCTGATACAGTATTAATTACGGTACGATCGACCTAAAAGATCTACTTGTGATATACAGCTGTCGAAGTGGTAGTTAATTGGTGTATTATATTGGTTTTTAATCTTTATACGAAATTCGAACGCTTTAGCGGGAAACTCATAATTTTATTATTGTTTTGGTTTTGTTGCTAGATCATCTCCCAATTGTACTTGATCACGTAAAACGCTAGGAGAAGTTTTAACAAAATCATTTTTTTAAATTTACTATAGTGAGTAGTTGTCAAATATAAATCGGAAGAAATGGAACCCGTACCCCGAACTTGGCAATGCCAAGTCAGGCGACGCGACGTCACCTGATTCTCAGTATATATTGTGCTTAGGTATGTGCGTCTATACTACATGCTTGTCTTTCTATCTTTGTCATTCATATACATTGGAAGTGGAGCTGCTGTGTACATTAAGTATATACTTGTGATATTATTTTTCTAAAATTTTTAACATGAAATTATTTTAGGCGTATCTTTTTTTATATTAATCGAAGATATTTTCGTAATTTATAATTCTAACAAAACACGTCAGTCTAATACCAAAACATAATTTGCTATTACTATCTGGACTAAGTACTTAAAAACCTACTTTGATTTATTTATTTTATACGAATAACCTATTGAAGAGTAGAGTTCACACAGCGCTTTCCATACAATCGTTTCGTCATATTTTAAATACCAAGTATTGAAACTCTTTGAAATTATGGACGCATAATTTCAAAGAGTTTCTACTAAACCTAATACATATGCTTTTGGCTAGGCAGTATTTCAATTTATTATTTATTATATTCCTTAGGGCCAGTTTCAGAATGTTCGTGTAAGTTCCAGTTTTACTACCCAGATCATATTTAATAAATAAAACACTATCTTTGCGTTTCACAGTCATCGGGTTAGCCTAACCATCGGTTAAATCTTGAAACGCCCTGCATGTTAACTGTCATTTTTATCATTCAGTTATTTTATATGCTGCATAGCAATCCGAAACTTTATTAGGATATTCTAAAATGGGCTCTAAATGTCAAAATATCAATTCCCATAGAAAAAGATTTTTCGAATTATTTTTGAAAATACATAATTTTACGGAAATCTGGCAAACCAGAAGCATAGATATTAGGCTCAAGGATATACATTCAAAGTTTCATCGAGTTTGAACTTAGTATTAAACATTCCGAAACTACTTTTGTAGTAAAAGCGCTCCGAGAACTCTACTCTTATTGACCCCACATTTACTAATTGAACTACATACCCAGCTTTAGCCCAGCACAGACAGAAACGCATATATCTTTTTACTATGTCCACTACCTATCTAAATATGTTGCTCACATGTTCTATTGAAACTTAGTGAAAAGTAGAACAGAAGGTAACAAACCCTAGTTAGTATACAAAAATAGATTTCTTTTTTGAAGCGCTCGTAGTTTAGCTTGCTTAACGTGAAGCAACGTCCACTGGTCGGTTATGATTTCGATTGGTGACCTCCCTGCGGCATTATTGAACGCTTCCATGCTTCGGAGGGCACGTTAAGCCTTCGTTCGCGGTTGTTACTTCAGGATGGCAGTCATTATAGCATGGTGGTAGGGCAATTTGCGAATGCCCACCCCGCTAATTACCACCCTTTAGCATAAAATCTGTCGCCAAGCAACTAAAGGAACACACCAACCGTGAAATAGTGGTCAAAGGCTGCCTATCAGACATAAAAAAAGCTTATGTAATACGAATAATGGAGCAACATATTTAGTCCTTGGAACATTAGAAGTTTAGTAGTGTACATATTCATTTTATTCGACGTAGGTAATGCAATATTAGAATCGACGTGCTTACCGTATAATATTCATCAAGTGGCGGAAAAATGTCTTTCTTTTGAAATAATCGAGTCGATCGAGCTGGATTAACTCATCAGACACTATAAGATGATCTATTTGATTTTCTTTCAGCTCCATTCTCTGCAAGTGATTTTTTTATCAGAAATATAAGTAATAAGAAGTTTGTTAAGGTTCATACATTACTGGTATTATAACAAAATAGTCCATGAGAAGAACTGATTAGATATCATAAGTATTTCTTCTACTCTTAAACAATCGTTTCGTTTTCTTAGTTTTCTCTTCTGAAACTCACTTTAAAGGTTAAATTTAGTCAAACTGATGCTGTTGTTGGGACATTTTCATGATTATCTATCTATTGCCGATCTCAAGTAGAAATATTTAGGGAGAAGGTACTCCAAAGGAAAATGGTGGTTATCGTGAACTCAAAAGGAAGTTATCGTCAAGTAGGTATTTAGCAATTTTCCGACAGATATAGGTAAGTAGGTATGGCTTATTCCACAAATTTTCGCTCGTAGCGAAGTTTGCTTAGCCGTTCTGAACCGTTCGGCAAAGTTAAGCAACGTCCGCCTCGGTCATGACTTGGATGGGTGACCGCTGGTCACCCATCGAACATACTACTGAGCGCTTCCGTGCTTCGGAGGGCACGTTAAGCCGTCGGTCCCGGTTGTTGTCTTAGGATGGCATTCGTTATAGCATGGTGGTAGGGTATTTTGCGAATGCCCGCCTGGCTAGCTACCACCCTCAAGTTGAAAATCTGTCGCCAAGCACTTAACGGTGTGTTCCGGCAGCTGTCCTTGAGAGCCAGTTATTCTAGGTTAGCCTGAAAAATATCTTCGACCACATCATCACTTACCATCAGGTAAGATAGTGGTCAAAGGCCTAAGATTTTTTTACCTGTAGATGAGTTGTTGCCCTCCATATTTACTAGACGAATTCAGGGTAATTCCCAGAGTCACTACCAGTCTTGCACTTCGGAGCGTCCGGTGAATACATCGCCGCTAATCGTGTTTTTTAGGTATAATCTGTGGACAATATGCCTTCCTTGTGTCTTTAGACTTTTCACCAATTATACAAGCACTGTGAGAGATAAGAAAACTGTTTTATTTCACGCGTAATTATTACTTTTATTGATGAAATAGAAAATATCGACATTTTGTTTTATCTTAGGAACTAATCTCAATGAAATGCATGAGCGAGATATGTGTATCGTTTGGTGTGAGAGAGTGAAAGAGATCGCAGTATAATGGTGATCGGAATGTCTCGCGGCGGTTCGGTAGTTACACGAATTGCTTATTTATCTCTTTCTTATGCCGGAGTCCCTCAGGGCTCCGTGCTATCACCTATTCTCTTTGCACTATACCAGTGACATCCCACGCTCTCAGCCCAAAGTATTCCTAGCCCAATATGCGGACGATACCGCCATTTACACCACTGGGTGGCATATCAACAGACAGTCCTATTTCGTCATTCAACGGGCCGTCACCGAGATCGGTGACTGGTTCCGAAAATGGCGCATCGCGGTCAACCCAGCTAAAAGCACAGCTATGTGCTTTACTGAGAAGACACGCTCCCCTTACCCGAAACCGCTTATTTTGTTCGACGAACCCATTCCCTGGGTTCCCAGAACAAAATACCTCGGAATCACCCTTGATCGTCATCTCACCTTTAACGATCACATAACAACCGTCCGTAACAGAGCGGCCTTCGTAATGGGTCGCCTTGGTCCCCTACTTCGCAAAGAGAATAAAATGTCTCTTAGTAATAAGAAGACACTTTACACTGCCTGCATCCGCCCCATCATGACTTACGCATCAGTAGTGTTTAGTCATGCTAGTGAGGCCCACCTTCATAAACTTCAAGTCATCCAAAACCGTTTTCTTCGTAATGCAACCGGCGCCCCGTGGTTTATCCGGAACACCGAGTTGCATTGCGACTTAAACCTTCCCTCTCTAGCGCAGTTCAATAAGGACTGCGCCCGCCGATACTTTGATCGAGCGCCCCACCACCCGAACCCATTGGTTGTCCAGGCATCGAACTACTCGACTGCCTCTTCTATCCCATTTTTCAAAGCCCCCCGTCGCCGACCACGGCAGGTATTAGACGACCCGGATGACCCCATCGCAGCCATTACATTGGCAGCTTTAGCGTTATCCGCAAGTCGTCGAGGTAAAATCCCCAGGTGTGAGGTAATTAGAGGTCACACAATCAAACACCGAGCCCGCCGGCGAGCTCGAGGCAAAAACAAGGTCACCATAAATTGCTCTCCAAATAGTCAAAGAGTATTATTCAGTAGGGCCCAATTGTGCAACACTGCAGTTGCACAGAGGCATTTTGCTCCGATCCCCCCCATGTCTCTCGACAGCGAGACAAGCCGAGGTCCGAACCACAGTGGTGCCCTTGAGCTCGCTGTCAACCCCTCCTATAGTAGCGGCACGTTTTCGGCGTCCGCAGGAGACGGAGGTAGAAAGCGCTTTTCGCCTTCTACGCCCGTCTCGGGAGAAGTGCCTTCGGCACTTCTCCCTCCCGGGCTATTGTAGGGCCAGGCCCTCGCCCAAAACCCGGTGGAGCTGGACGACCGCACAGGCGGTAGCCAGCATCTCTGTCCTCCATTTAAAAAAAAAAGATATGACGCATAATATTGGAACGTTCTTTCCTTGTCACTACAAACTTCATATACATGCGCGTAGGTATGTAGATAGGTATATTCTAGTAAGCTTTTAGAGCAGAGATGTTCGGATATAACTACTCTAATATTTCAACTCTCTGTCAAAGGCTAACCTATCAGGCATAAAAAATAAAAAAAAAACGCCAAAGCCATTGTTCTCAAAACTCTGTGGTCCATACATTCAGTATGTATGGACCACAGAGACACAATTCCACCTTGAACCCCAAAGCGATTTTAGGTATTAAATTAAATTAAGAATTACCTATTTAGATATGTACTTAAATTCCACAACAGTTTTGGTTAAGTCAACAGTAAAATTGCAAGATGCATAAATAAAATAACAGTCCATGATCATTCCTATTCTATTTCTAACCATTTAGGTACGACATTACACGGTACAATACAGGTATACTGAGTAATATCACCTTGAGAGTAACTCCTATGGAACAGTACAGCTGCTTCTGATAAACTGCGGGTGAAAGCTTTAATGCAGTGTTGGCCTTCCATAAGTAGCTGCCGAGTGGTGTCGGCATCCGCAAATTAGGATATTGATACGTGAACAAGACTTTTTCACAGTGCAGATCGCCGAAGAAGTACCGCTGGACGTCGTGGATGGACCAGTAACGGGTGTCAGTCGTCCTGTGCACGTGAAATTATGTGTATTTCAATGAAGTTTGATCTGTGTGTTATCTCAAATTATTACTAAGTGTACCTATTTTGATGTTTTTTTTTTTTTATATTCGATAGCTGGCGCTTGTCATGTAGTCCCATATAAATTTGAGTATTATCTGACAAGTAGAATTTGAGTTATCTCTAATATTGCGTATTTAATTAGCTTAGAGTACATTGGTAATGTTATCATTTTCACTTATCGATGTAAAATGAACAAAAAATCTGCATGCGGTGGTTTGGATGAGTATCATAGTAGGTACTTATGTACAATGGAACTCTTGAAATGATGCTTTGCTTTTAGCACAGATTTTAGTGCATTTTTGTTTTAATATATTTCCAGTTTGAAGTTAATTTTTTTATTTAACATACTTAAATATTTTTTTAACTCGAGATGCGTTGATAGATACTGTAAGAATTAATCATAAGTTGGTACCTATTTTGTACAAGATGTAAGACTCCAAATATTTTCCTAGATCAACTAAATAAACAATCTAACAAAACGCAAAAGATGCTCTTAATATTTTCTTGTTGTGCTTTCAGATAGTAATTACATTACCCTATTTTTTTCTAATATTTTGAAGTAGTAGAGCTTGCCTAATTAGGATCTTCAAAGTCCTCCACGGTCACAATATAAGGAAGGGACAGCCCCTAGTGCCATTTTTTAGTGAGCTCTTTCATGCTTTAGAGAGCACGATCCTGGTTGATTCTTAAGTCTAGAGCGCTGTAATCGCTTTCCATACAAACTTGGTTTAATCATATTTAAATATAGGTAATAGATAATACAAGTGTTCAAATAGGTTGAAATTTATCAAAAACCAAAAACTATGCTTCTGGTTCTTTCTTCTGAAGAAGTTCAAGGTCACGCAATCTGTCGGAAAGCTTATAGCCGCAGTACTTTGGGACTTGAGAGGGATTTGGTTATTGTATATAGCAAAAAAGCCAATTAAGTAGAACCCCAGTCACAATTGCAGCAACTTTCGCAACTACTATGAGTAGTTTGGAGGAAGCATTTAAAGAAAGGCTAGGATACTGACCGCGGGTGTCTCATGGTCTTTCAAGAGTGTGATTTCTAAAAGATCAATCATAATATTTTTTCAGAGAAAGATTCCCAGTGTGTTTCAACAGCTGTTGAAACACACAGCTGTTGAAACACACTTGAGCTAGTAATTCTAGGTTAAGCCTGCTAACACCTTCGGCCATATCATCATACTTACCATGAGATAGTGGTTAAAGGTTTACCTATAAGCAATAAAAAAATTAACTTTACCATATATTAACAGGCTGAATATTGGAAAGGGTCTAGTCTTTCAGGAATAAAATAAGATGGGTTACATTAGAACATCGTCATCCGGTAGCAATCCGTCACAGCTTTCTACGTAGTGTAGCCAAATATGAGGATCTGCGACCCAGTCACCAAGAGAGAGGTACCCAGGACTAGGTTTGTAATTTCGAGGCCACAAAATCCATCTCACATCATCTAAGTGGCCATCGATGCGGATGCATTTGCAGTCATCTAGAAATATAGAATCCCATCACACGTCACATTCTTTAAGGGTGAAGTAGTAGGTCAGTTCTCCCTACAAATGTCGGGTGATCACTCCCTTATTTGAAGATTTAGGTACACAACAAAGCATGAAATCGATTGATTTCTTTAAGATAATTAACTTGTATGAGAGTTATGAGCCTCGAAACATTTTCATATAAAGTTTACGAGGCTGATAACTTTCAACTTTTTATATAAATATTAATAGTAGTAGTTATATTCTATATCACTACATATCTTTTTAAAATTTCGGCTTAATACAAGCCTTGATAATGACGAGTACAATCGGTATTATGGTTAATTCTGAACCTTAAGGACATATACCCGCCAGCCAAAGCGTGAACTTTTATATAAACTCAACTTGTTATTTAAAAAAAAATCTTTTTCTCTTTTTCTTTTTTCTTTTGGAGAATTTTTTTTTTTAATACGTTTAGTATATAGCACTAGTTTTTAGGAGTTTGAGCCAGTTATTCGTAGATCCAGATTTATTTAAAAAGTATAGTACACATGTATAAATAACTTCCCATTATAGAAAGTTCATTATATTCCCCATGTTTGTGGTGTAATAGAAATATTAAAAACATGCTTATTTTTCTTGAAAGAGATGCTTAAAGTTGGGTCTTTCTTTTATCTAAAATTACAAGTTTTTGAGCTAGTGTAATTTCAAAACTGTGTAATTTAATGAAAATCTGATGCACCACAAACCTAGGTATTAGGGTAGTGATTACGTAGGCAAAAAATCATTGAGTTTTATTCGCTATTATTAAAATGAGATTGGAGCTGCGTTTTGTATGGGGGCGTTCGTCTAAAATATACCCTTAAATCTCAAATAAGGGAATGATCACCCTACGACCATTTGTATGGAGAAGTGACTTATCGTTTTTTCGGTGGAGCGATAACCGCTGCTTTAAAGGCAATAATTATATTAACATTTAAGTACAGGCAATAAAGAGTCGTTATAAGTTGTAAACTCTGAAGGAAACGTAAAAAATAAGTATGTTGTAATACTGTTTTATTGCTTTGCATACCTTCATCTTCGATAGTTTGACGGTTCATTTTTCATGCTATATGTTCATTATTAAAATATAAATAATATTCTTCAAAAGATGTGAACAAAATTTAGAAAGATTTATGAATATTACATAACAAATGACAAGAAAAAACTTCGTTTTTATTATTATACTTCCAGTAAATGAAATAAACAAAGTTACTTTATGGTATATGTAAAGTTACTCTATGGTTTATAGCATGGTCTAAGAAAACAAGATCTTCTACTCCCGAAGAATCACAAGCTTGCGTCACTACCAATTTGGCTCTTTATTAATACATGATTGCAGCAGCATAGAAGTTCATGGTTATTTTTCATGTGAATGTTGTGTTCTAAAATATCAATATAATATTTCAGACGTCTAATAGAAAGTCACACATGAATCAATGTTCATCACAGTAAATGGTATGAAAAAAGTAGTCTCCCTACGGTTCCACCATTTTGACAAATATCGCCGTCTCTGTCTCACGTAGGTATATGATTTGCATCTATTTCGCTCTCGGTCATGCACATATGCGCTTTCGCAAACTTTGTGGTCAGTCCATTTCTGGAAGCTAAGAGTATAATAAAAAATCATATTTTTTTTTCTATTGTGACGGAACAAGCTCGAGGCCCACCTGATGTTAAGCAGACTAACCTCTGCCTATAACAGATGCATTTCGTCACAAGTCACGAATTGCACTGCGCCTCTCACCAGCCTGGCTAGCATGCGCAAATAAGACATATGTCACGCATGACACGAGAAGATTATTTTTCTCGCGCGTAGAGAGAGTGGTGGACGATAGCAGCGGCCGCACCACGCTAAGATCCGTTAACTAACATTATCTATGGACGATTCTCCATTGCGCTATTTGTTGGTTGAATTGCGAACAGTTTTAGGAAATAAGCAGTGATGGACTTTGTACTAATAAATTACCATACATAAACGATTAAACATTTTTACCGTTCTCGACACTTCATTGGGAATTATGATGGTTTTATGATTAAAACTGTTGCCGTTGATGTAATTTTCAAACAAATGATGAAGATGTAAATATAATTGGCGATTTTTCTGCATAATGTATGTAGGTGTTTCATTTTAATCTCTGTTGACGATGGCTGCTTATCTGTTTTTCCTCTTTATTATTTTCTTATTGAATTTTTGTCATAGCTACTTAACTAGTTTTCAGGGCCCCATTTATTTTTTCTTTATTAAACAATACAATAATATTTTATAGCAATATATTGAGTGCGGAACCCTAAAAGGAGTTTATTCATTTAGATTACTTTAAATGGTTACTGTTGCAAATTTTATGAAAATTTTATTAATTTTTAATATCTACTAATTTATTTACATACAACAGTTATTTTGAGTAATCAGCTAAGTACCTATAATACCATTACTTTAAAAACAGTTGAAGTTTGAACGTGAGTTGTGTTCAAATTACGTTATTATATAGATTACACACACATATGTCAAGGGTCTGCTAATACTGGACGGAAAGTAAATTTATACTAAATCGTCGATCGCCCCCATTATACTTAGACGCGCGAGAAACTGGTCCTCAAAACTGAGGTAGAGAAAATACACGCAAATACACGCAGATAAGTGTCAAAAATCGATTAAACGTAGGGCGCGCATATTAGTGTTGGTCGACAAGTTGCCACAGGTAGCACAAAATGTACGTAAACAACGAGTTCTTTGCTTTGCCATGTTAGCATTCGTAGTCATATGTCAATATGTCTATTTTACACGAGATAAAGGGTAGACAAAATATACTTGCGGCGTGCATGCTAGCCGGGCAGGAGACATAGATGTTAAGTTTCTGTACCTGTAATTTCACTGGCTCTTAAGGACTGCTGCCGGAACACACTGTTAGGTGCTTGGCGACAGATTTTCTACTAGAGTCACTAGCCAGGCGGGCATTCGCAAAATGCCCTTCCACCATGGAAAAAGTAACTGTAAGAGTAAAAGTAGAAAAAGCAGTGATTTGAAGTTTTTTTCATTTGCTGCAAAATTGTCTGTAGCCGAAGAATGGCTTCGGTATTGTAGACCTTTGAGGTCCACAATACCGAAGCCATTCTTACTGCGACTACTAAATATGGTATGAAATGTAAAATTACTTTGGTTATATAACGTATCTACCTAATTGGTTTTTACTTCCGATATTTTTGAGCTTTCTATGAAACTGTACACCAAAATACAGATAACTGACTTTTTTCGGCATAGAAAATAATTACTTGATTTCAATCTATGAAAAAATTAGGCCTATTAGCATTGACGGTACCCATTATAAGAAACTATTAATATAAATCATTCCCCGCTCGGAACTCCACGCGAGTGGACGTGTTGTTGTTACGCTGTAGCTTGTTTAACCTTTTTTCACGGTATCGAAAGTTTTGCTTAAACCGTTAGACAAACGTTGCAATTATATATATTGATTTATATAATGCACAGAACTCCGCCGTCAGAACAGCCCGGACAAAATCAACCGTCAGACTCCGACATGACAACAACAAGTGATACAGGGAAGCCGAACGTCGTGAGACAGAAAAGACGTAGAGTCGCTGACGATAACATAAGCGACTCCATTAGCGCCCTGAGGAAAGAATTAATTGAGTTATTCGAATCGAGATTTAAAACCTTAAGTGACGATTTAAGGCTAAATCACGTGGAGCAGAACAAAACTCTCGACTATATTTCGAGCAAATATGATGAAATTAAAGTGGTCTATGAACAGATGAAAGAGGAAAGAAAGGAGGATAAAAAGTATATAGCCGAACTAGAAGATAAGATAGAAGCCCTCCAAAAAAACAATTGGTCATCAACAATTGAATTAAGGAATATTCCTAAAAAGACCGGCGAAACTAAAGCAACTCTCTGCGAGCTGGTCAATAAACTAGGAAATGCTATCGGAATGGACATACAGAAACATGAGATAAAAGATATTTACAGAGTAAATGCGCTATCGAAAAATGAGCCTCCGATACTTGTGAAGTTTACTACAGCATTGCGTAAAGAGGATTTTATTAGCACCACCAAAAAGTTTAGTAGAGATCACTCGCACCAATTGACCACCATTCAGCTTGGCCTCGGCTTGCCGTCGGCTCCCATCTATGTGTCAGAACATATGACGATCAAGACAAGACGTCTCTTTTTTCTGGCCAGAGATTTTGCGAGATCAAATCATTTTAAATACTGCTGGTGTTCCCGTGGGAGGATTTTCATCCGGAAAGAGGAAGGAGCCCCACAGTTGCATATTAAAGACGAAGCGCGCCTTGCGGAACTCAAGAATAAACTATAATTTAAGGCTCCAGGTACTTTCCATCATTACTTTAATCTGGTTGCCCATCTTCATTTCGAATCAAATTCTGCTTAGAACACATTATTTCTCAATTTCGCTAACACATCACACTTACACAATCTATTTTATACATTCTTACCATTCACCTTTACGTGGAGTAAAATCTTATACTGTGTTTTTGTTTGTCTTTTTAACACGGAATCATCTTGTCACTTTTTTTTTAATACTATTTCCAATTAGCAATTTTCTAAATATTTGTGTAATTGATATCAATATTGTTAGTATTTCGGACTTTGTCTACACTAACTATAATCGAAATGGATATTAAAGACCTAGCAAATGATCTGGATAATCTAAGTATTGCTGAGTCTTTTCAATGTACAGTAGAGGAAGTTTCTCTGCGAATGGGTCAGCTTGTTCGTAAACGCCTTATTGTCTTGTGTCAGAATATAAGAAGTGTGGATTGCAATCTTTCACAAATGCAGATCTTTCTTGCTCGTTTAAATGTTGAGGTAGACGTTGTAGTCCTCACTGAATGTTGGCTGAAAACAATTGACTACGTCCCTTCCCTAATGAATTTTACTACGTTTATGACTAAACAAAATAAAACTCAAAATGAAGGAGTCGTGGTCTTCGTACGTAGTTACCTCTCTGCTCTAGTAAGTGAACCTCCTTCTTTTGAATCTAACTGTCTGGTCCTCCAATTTGGAAGGGAGGCTGCAATTGTAGCAATTTATAGACCACCAGCATATAAGATACTAGATTACTTTTATGAAGGACTAAATATGGTCCTTGACTCACTAAAATCTTTTTAAACTATTATTTTCACGGGTGATTTAAATATCAATATTGGTGATAATATTCCCACTGACAAAAACTGTGATGAATATTTAGATTTTTTGTCTCATCATGATTTATTCCCAGCTCACCGATTCCCCACGAGAATTAATAATTGCCTAGATCACTTCTTCTTGAAAACTAGTCAAAAAGCCACATCATTTGTGCTTAATACTACAATTACTGATCACTACACTTTGCTGTTAGCTTTGGAGCAACCTAACTTACCGCAGAACAAATACAATATGATAAAAGTTGTCAATTACGATAAGATGTGTGAAGATCTTGATACTGCTATTTTGGATACTATTTTTGATACACAAGACGTAAACCAGGCCACTAATATACTAGTGAATGAGTTAAAACGAGTAATTGAACTAAATACTTCTGACATATGTGTACCATGCCGTAAGGTGATAAAAGATCCTTGGATGACCCCAGGTCTGCTGAGATGTATTAGGCATCGTGATAAACTCCACCTTGACCTTAAAAGAGACCCTAACAATAAAATTCTTGATAAAACCTTTAAAAGATATAGAAACTTCTGCGGAGATTTACTAAAAAAAGTAAAGGGTAATTATGAAGAGACTGAGCTCAAAAAAGTTGGCACTAATAATAGAAAAACCTGGCAAATCATTAAAAAAGTTTCTAAACTTGATTCTAAAATGGTCAGAAATGATGAGAATGTTAGTCTGCTTAGTCTAAAGTCTTCCCCCAAGGGGTCCATTGATTTTATTAATGATCACTTTGCAAATGTGGGGAGTAAATTGGCAAAAGATATTTTGATTAATCATGCCCCCGAAAGATTTTATTCGGCTAACCCTGCTGTTCACTCATTAGCTCTTTTTCCCACGGATGCCTCAGAAGTAGCAAATACTATAACGAACCTAAAATCTAGCAGTGCTATGGGCTATGATGGTATTCCAACTAAGGTATTAAAAATCTGTAAAAACATTATTCTGTCACACTTGGTTTACATCTGTAACTTGAGTTTTTCCTACGGCGAGTTCCCAACCTTATTCAAAACGGCTCTGATTAAACCTATTCACAAGGGTGGGGATAGAGACAACATCAATAATTATCGTCCAATATCAATCCTCTCATCACTGTCCAAAATCTTGGAACGTCTGCTTAGTAAACGTCTAACTTCATATTTGACAAAATTTAAGATTCTATCTGACAACCAATTTGGCTTTACTGCAGGCAAATCCACGGAACATGCGGTGTCAGAACTAACAAATTTTATAGCACATCAAGTTGACAATAGAAATAAATGTATTGGCATCTTTTTAGACTTAGCTAAAGCTTTTGATACCGTATCTATCCCTTTATTGCTAAACAAAATGGAATCTATAGGCGTTAGAGATGTTGCTCTTAGACTTTTTACCAACTATTTGACTAATAGGACTCAGAGAGTTAAGATTGGGGACTTGATTAGTGATGAAGCTCCTATTTCTTATGGCGTTCCACAGGGCAGCATAATCGGGCCTACGCTTTTTCTTATATTTGTTAATGATCTATGTAATATAAATCTCAAAAGTGGCAAAACCGTAGCATTTGCTGATGATACTGCACTTGTCTTTGCGGCACCATCGTGGATACAAGTAAAAGAATTGGCTGAGATAGGTCTAAAAGAGGTAATGTCATGGCTTAAAAACAATTTGCTTACACTGAACGTCTGCAAAACTAAATATATGACGTTTACTAAAACCATGGTTGATCAACCACAGCTAAATGTGGTTACAATCAAAGCCCATTCTTGTACAAATGCCAATGCTGCTACCCAATCTTGTAATTGCTTAGCCCTTTGTAGAGAAAAATATGTAAAATACTTGGGAGTTGTTGTAGACGAATTGTTGAGTTGGCAAGAACACGTTAAACTTCTTTCAGGAAGGATACGTAAACTTATTAGAGTTTTTAAACGGCTCAGGCATTTTTCTGATAGGAAACTTTTAATATCTATATACTACGCCCTCTGTCATTCCCTTTTGGCTTACTGCATCACGGTCTGGGGTGGGACTTACAAGTCATATTTCATTTCTCTGGAAAGATCCCAGAGAGCCGTTTTAAAAGTTATGCTCTCGAAGCCGTTTAAGTTTCCAACAAAAAAACTGTATGCTGAAACAAAAATATTAACAGTCAGACAATTATACATATTGAAAACCGTGTTAAAAATTCATTCTAATACCTTGTTTGATCTTGAAAGTTACCGAAATAAAAGACGAGTTAAAAAAATGGTACCATCGTCATTATTTTCGTCAGTGTTTGCTCAAAGACAATTTTGCTACCTTGGCCCTTTTATTTATAAAGAAATCAATAGACAGTTGAAGGTTTATTCGCTTACTCTTTACAAATGTAAAATTGTGTTGAGTACATTTCTTACTGGGCTAGACTATGGAGAGACTGAATCCTTCTTATATCTCAACATTTAAATGATAAATCGTACATCTCTTCGCAACCTCCACACAATCACACACACAAACACACATTCACACACACACACACACACACACACACACACATTCCCTCATACACGATTAACGCATAAACAAATTGTTGTAATGTCTGTTATTTAATAATATGTATTTAATTTGCTGTTACCACAATAGTCTTGAGCTAAACATTGTATTCATAGATTCGTGTTCATACATTGTATTCATACATCAAATAAATATGGTACTTTTTACTTCATTATAAAAAGAAAAAAAAAACTCACTATAGTAATGTCACAAAAAAAAAATGATTAATAAAAAGGATACATAAAAATATTTTCCAAACTAATGTAAGCATAACACTACTCGTAGCTTCTTTGTTCCGTGTGCAGTTTGTTGCAACGGCATATTGTTGTGGTAATTTGTACCCAGAGCAGCGTTTATCGATAAATTGTTTCTTGTTTGGCAATATTTTTTTCTGTTGTTTTATTTTGTTGCTTAATAAATTGGCTATTTTTGATTACCTGTTTAATACATTAAACATTAATATTTCTACTTTAGTATATACTAAGTGAGAACCTGAATTAGTATGTATAGCGCATTTTAAATTGTAATATAACACCTATTGTATTTTAATAATAGTATTAACACATCAAAAGATATTATGTATCCGTATACTCGATTTAACATATTTCAAATCAAATTATCTATGTTGTTAAAATATTTTACGTAGTCGATATCGATATCTATTACGCTGTAGGAGTAACATACCACATCCTTGCATTATAACTGCCAGTCATAAAGTATTGCGGGTAACAAAGTAATTCTTTTTTTTTTTTGTTTTATATATTCATAGGATATCTTTTAAATATATTATGTAAATTAGTTTTTTTGTTTAATTACATGTTAGGAATTCTGTAAAATAATGAGGTAGCAGGTGGCTACACGGTATGTTTTTTCATATTGTGTACTTTTTTGTGTTATTTAAATTGGATTATGGGTCTCTAAATTTACAACTATTGCAGTATGTAACAAATGTATTTATTAAGTATTCATTTTTGTGGGAATTAGCAGACGTAACACAGGTTCGCCTAGTACGGCTGCTAATGGAAGTTAAATATATTATGTTTTACCTTAGGACCTTAATATTTAAGTTAATATTATCCTGTTTGTTTTTACTGTAAATAAACAATTTTGTATTTTGTATTAATATTATAGTCAAACACTCTGTACAAACTTGATAACCATAATTTATTCAAGAATCTGTGTAACTTAAATCAATACCACGTGATTTTCTTTATAAAAAAAAAGGTGAAATCTATTAACTGTTATTTTACTGCCCCCCAATTTCCTCAAATTAGGTATAAAGTTTGAGAGCCGTAGATAGAAGTGATGACAGAATGATTGTGTCCCGGTTACGTGACATCCGGTCTCGGAGTGTAATACCTGGCGTAGTATATTATTGTACCATGGTTTATAGTTTTTGACCAAGAGAATATAAGTCCTGTTTGTGAGCAGTGGTTTGATGGCTTAAACAAAGAGAATGTAAAACGTTACTAGTGCCCAAAAATCTTAGACAAAGAAAGGTATAGACTGCTGGTAGCTCCATTTCATTCCCACAAGAAAGTGATCCGGTATTGAGTTATTATATGTAAAAAAAAGGGACAAAGCTCTAATCAATAGTAGAGCTTTGTCCCTTTCTTGAAAAAACTGGCACGCACTGAGATATAGCAATCTATATCTCAGTGCGTGCCAGTTTTTTCAAGGTCAGCAACATATGTAGCTCAACAAACTTCGACAGTCATGGCATCTTTGTGAAATTGTGAAATTTACTTTGGCACGTTTCTGCATCATTAATATGTGTTTATTGTTGTTGTTTATAAACTAAGATAAACCTTTATTACAATGCGATGTAGTGTGCTTAACTGTAAAAGCGATAGTGAGCGGAAAATACCAGGATTGTTCTTTCATTTGTAAGTTTCAAGTTTTTCTTTGTTTTGGTTATTGTAACAATGTTTTGTGTTTTAAGTGTATTATCTCAGTAAAGTACTGCCAGTCTTTGTCATAATAACACTGGTTAAAAGGCTTAAGATCACGATTCAAAATAACATTTATTTAAATACCTAAAATTCAGTGTGGCTAGTTTCGGGTCGTGCATTTACCCCTTGGTCAGTCTCTAATCTTATAATACCTTGATCATATTAAAATATTTGATCTAATCATTTAATTACGAAATAGGGTAATCTGTCTAGTTTACCGGCCTCCACCAATGTCCGTCCGCCCGACACATTTTTATATTAATTAAGAATATTCAAAAGTTTTTTTTAGCTCTAAAACCAAATTCCTTAAATACTTTGATGTTGTATCTATAACTTAGACGTAGCGGCATCTTCCGTAAGTAATCAGCGGAGTTTTAATTTTCATTTAAACGGCGAGGTGAGTGCAAGCATGTCGAAAAGACAAGATTAATAAAAAAAAAATAGTGGACTGGTGTTTTCAAATGGTTAGTTCATGCTCTTTTAATCATTAAGTACCTATATCAAAAGAGGTTTATGTTTATACCATACACATACGTCTATTTACTCAATTTAGGTGTAAAGTATGCGTTATTTTGTACAGTAATATAAAAAAATCGCGGGCCGGTGCACTGAAGGAAAAAAAGGCTACTTCCAGTGTCCGGCCTACCCGGCCGGTCACTAGCTTTGATGGGTGGAAGTATTTATTATATTTTATTGTAATCAGCTTGCTGTGATATATGAATTTATTAGTAATGTCGTTCTTAATATTTAGCTAACCCTACTTCCAGTCTCCGGCCGCAAAAATAGCCTGTATAAATATTATACGTAAAGGACTTTGTATGAGAATATGGTGGCCGGATTACTAATAGTATTGTCTAGTATCTATACGTAAATCTGTTGTATCAGCGTGTCTGTCTGCACATTGAATATATTTATAAAAGTGATTGTTTGAATTTCAATAAAATTCTTGGATCTACGCCACGTTAACCTTTGATATGATATTATTATAAGCGGAGCGGTAGCTAACGCAAAAAAGCCCTTTATATATTAATATTTTAACTTCAAAAGAGGTAAAATAGTATATTATGTATATACATATAAATATTTGGGATCTTTGGTTTGATTAGATTCTTTGGAATTGGCTCTTTTATATAGTTAAGAATCAGTAAAAAAATATATTAACATTCAAAACCAGTTCTTATTTCAATATAACGAGAGTCCTATGGCCATTCACTAGCCATTTAGAGATATAAGTGCCCTGTGGCCAGCCTCTAGGTTTCTGTTAGGAGGCCGGACACTAGGCATAATGTGGTCGGACACTGGATTGCGACGGCCGGATACTGGAAAAAACATACTTTTCCAAAAAACTATTTTCTATATAAACACTGACTGTCTATGTATTTTTAATCAGTATTAAATATGTTATAAATTATATTTTTGACTTTATAAAAATATACTTATTCACTTATGCCTCTAAAGAACTTAATTAAAAGTGAAATAAGTTACCTAACGTCTTAAGGCCCTTGGGTACGTCAAATTCGTACTTTCTAAAGCGAACTCCTCCGTAACCGCTGAAGTTGAAGACTTGAAAAAAATATATTTTATAGATGAATTCAAGTACAACATTTGCAACATATGATTTTACGGTATTACTATTACTTTTGCCTTAAAAAAAATTCAAACTACATACTATTTCTTGACTTATATGGCGAACTCCACTAAACGGCTACGATTTTTGAAAAATAAATTGTACCATTAAATTTCTAGATTGTTATACTACAATTATAACATAGCATTTGTAAATCCATTGATATTTTCCTAAGAAAATGTCGAATTATTCAGATTCAGAACGCTTGCGGTTCCGAGGTGCTCTGCGCGGACGCGGGCGGCAGTGTTGCGCAAGCGTTGGCACGGGGAGGCTGTGTCGCTCGTAGCTCCGCTCGCGCTTTCGACTGATAACGATCTTGTCTTTGTATTAGTGCATTGACACGCGAGATTCGTAGCTGTGTGCGTGCAATGATTCGCTCGCTGCAGAGGGCCAACTTGATTGCGACGTGAAGTATGCGCGGTGACGCTTTATTATTGGTATTTTGTAGACAAATTTTATTCGAATTGTCTCACATATGAAAAGAATCAAAACTTGAAATTGACAATGTTGTGGGTAAATTACAATGGGCGGCCTTATCAATAAGATCAATGAAAAGTTTTATAATATATGTACAAAATTAATTAGTAATGTCTATAACGCTCTCATGTTATAACTGGTTAACTAAAGATAATATGTTTTTTTATATTATGGTAAATAGTTTCCGGCTTTAGTAGTTTGTAGGGTACAAAATGGTTCTCTACTACATTTAGAGTTTGTATGGGGCTACATACATCTTTTGGAGTTCTAAGCTTTTCTTGATAATTGTATTAGGTGTTTTGATATAGGTTAATTAATACTACATAAAGATAACGTCTGCCAAGTGAAGATGGATAACGTATCTCGAAAATAGTGAGAGATAGGTAAGGGAGATTAGCACCGTGGGTTGCCGGGTTAGAATTGCACCTCCCCATATAATCCCGTGGGTGTCGTAAGAGGCGATTAAGGGAAAACTACTGGAAGGTGGGCAGCCACGTGGGGTGCCGGGTTAGAATTGCACCTCCCCATATCATCCCGTGGGTGTCGTCAGAAGCGTCTAAGGGAAAACTACTTAAAGGGGGGCAGCAGCGCCTTCTAAAGAACTGCCAACTTACATTGCGATCCCCAAGACGCCTGCCAAGTGTGGGGATTATGGCAAATACCCCAAAAAGGTGAAGCTGTGTTCAGCAGTGGACGAACTGACTGTTACAGTTACATTACTGAAAATCGATATATAGGTTATTCTGGACATCCTTATTCCAAATTTGGAATTTATTTTTCGATGACGTCTGCCAAGTGAAAAAAGTTAGTCCGATATGGCTGAAATTCAAAATCTAGGTTGTTCTACACGTCTTAATTCCAAATCTAGAATTTATTTAACAATGACGTCGGCCAAGTGGAAAAAGTTACTTTGATTTGGCTACAAATCGATACTTATCTTGATTTTCCTGGACGCTTTTCTATTCGTACTATCGATCTTAATTGTTATTAACTTGTTGTGAAGTGAGTGAATCCTTCAGGGTGAGTTCCTTATCTATTATTGTTATTTCATAGTGCTGACTAAAACCTATGTAACGTAAACAGCTGTGCTGCCCTACCGACTAGACTGTGAGTTTTAAAATGTGAGTCGCTGGTAACAGTGCCACGATCGTGTCGGCGCGGCTTGGCAACAGTTGGCTGAGGAATATCAGCTACTAAGCCGGTGTCTTCCTTCCAGGATTCCACTTCACTGATTTAATCGAAGGACGGGTGTTTCGAGCACTCACTACCGAGATCCAGAACTATCAGCTGACGCCAAGACCGCCACATCTGGGACCTGGATCACGTTTACTATCAGGCCAGTGTCTCCCTCCGGTCTATGTAACTTCAGTAGAACTGTGCGGCTGTGCAACCTGATAAGGCTTGGCCTAATAAACTTTTCAAACCTACTCCCTGAGTTTACCTACCTATCTGCTGGCCGTGGGATGATTAGCAGTTCCCTATCGGCGCAGTACGATAAGAGTAGGAAAATTATGATAACTTATCAAAGACGCACGAATTAACATCAAAATAATATTTTGACTAACCTCGACGTTTCGATCAAGTTGCATTGACCGTGGTCACGAGTAGACTGAAGAAGCGGGTGTCATCGTCTTGAGGAGCGGCGGGAGCGATTTAAATCTACCCCGCTTGGTTTTCGTTAATGTAATTTAGAAACATGAGTTTAGTTCACAAAAGTTTAAAGAAAAGTACTTATAAATCAATTATTCAAATCTCCTAATAAATGAGAAAGTATATCGGTTACCTTTTCACGATGGAACCAATCTTTACAATATAGCTGTAGATAAATTGCCCATATTATTATTTCCTAGACAAGAAATTATTCATCTCATATCTCGTACCCGGAGAGTAGTGTTTGTTTGATGCGAGTAGCGGGTGGAAGACTGCTTCCCACCTATGGGCGGGAAAATCTTAAGGTAAATACTTCCTTCTCAAGGGCCGACATGTCCAATATAACAAACGTTGGCCATTTTGTATTTTTGCGTACGACACAGTCGTCCCTATTTTTATTTTTCAATAAATCTTCCTTTTATATCGTCGTTTTTAAACGAGTAAACCCACGTCGGCTATAATCTCATTTATAAGGAGATTTGAATAAACGATTGATTATTATAATTTTCTTACTCTTATCCGATATATCTTAGCGTTTTAAAGATACGTCATCTATATTTACTTAGCAAACGTCATTGAAAAATGAAATCCAAATGTAGAATAATGACGCCCAGCACAACCTAGATATCGGAGTTACTTTCTTCCCTTGACAGACGCCATTAAAAAAATAAATCTTAATTCGGAATAATGACGCCCAGCACAACCTAGATATCGATTTTCAGCGAAATGGAAGTAGTTTTTCACTTCGCAGACGTCATCGGAAAGTAAATTCCAAATTTGGAATAAGGACGCCCCGAAAAACCTAGATATCGATTTTTAGCCAAATCTTAGTAACTTTTCTCACTAGGCAGACGTCATCGAAAAATAAATTCCAAATTTGGAATAAAAACGCCCAGAATAATAATAATAATATAAATCTTTATTTAAGCCAATAACACTTTTCCAAATCTTGTATTGCTGGTGGTCTTCACACTTCGACGTTGAAGTTTGTATCGTTAAGACCTTAATTGATAGCTGTACAGTGCACAGTTGACTTCAGTACAATTTTTCACGCAAAATAGTTATAAACATAAATTTAACTTACAAATTATCCATAAAATAACATCTTGTTCAGTTTCATACATTTTTTTTTATAAATTATCCACACAGGTAAAATATTTATATTTTAACTAAATTTGTGTTATTTACGTGTTTGTATGTATGATGCTATATGGTGATATATAAACTGAAAAATTCAGTTTATATTATTGATTATATAAATATGTTTTAATAAAAGGGCTAAATCTTCTTGCAAAAGTTGTACGAATGACAGGTTATTTTAATTGGAAAACTCGTTTATGTAGCATATTACTAAAATTTGCAGATTTTTTAAAGAGTCTGTGTGCGAACTGAAAACAACCTAGATATCGATTTTCAGCCAAATCGAAGTACATTTTTCACTTGGCAGACGTCAACGTAAAACAAATTCTTAACATGGAATAATAACGTCTACAACATAGTTAGTTATCAATTTTCAGTCAAACCGTAGCATTTTTCTTCACTTGGCAGATGACATTGAAAAAATAATTCCAAATTCGGAATAATGACTCTCAGCACAGCCTAAATATCGAGTATCAGACAAATCTGAGTAACTTTCTTCACTCGGCAGATGACATTGAAAAATAAAGAAAAGGAATAAAGACGTCCAGAACAACCTAGGTAGGTACACTATACATTTTCATTTGACGACTGATCTCAGTCGCAATTGCAATTGCGGATACTCACTAAAATCGTACGGTAGGAATATAAAGTGCCATGTTACCGGAGCGCATCGCGCATCTGCATATTCTTTGACCGTTATATTTGTGCAGCGAGCGCGGAACGTATGCGGCGATGCGCGAGTAAAGTAAGCTCGATTAGGTCCAGATGCTCAAGGCCATTGGCGACTCTAATCGCCTTAAGAGGCCGGACACTGGGCATGTTACCCTATGTATAATATAAATTTTATCTTATATTACAGTTTTCCGTATCATCCTGATATACGAAAAAAATGGAGTGGTGCATGTACGAGTAGTCGATATCAATGGGTTCTAAAACAGAGTTCCAAAATTTGCTGCAGACATTTTAATGCGGAGCATATATTAAGTATAATTAATGGATACACCAATAATATGATCTAATAGAAAAGTAGGGTTTTGGATTCTATATAAGTATTCAGAAAAAAGAAGTCTGAAAAAGATTTACTTACCGAAACGTAATCACTTCCAAGATTTTAAACAGGAATACAGTAATGCGAACATAACTGCTTAGCAATGGAAATAGACATAGTGGCAGTACTTTACTGGACGAACTCGCATAAAGAATTCTACTGTTACTTAAACTCCTTTCCTGGACTACGTGGACTTTCCAGCAGGAAGCCTCAGCAAGCGTCGCAATGCACGAACTGCCCAAGCCTGGCTTGAAACCAACGTTTCGGACTTTATAAGTGCTGAAGACTGACGTTCATCATGCCCAGACCTCAACCCTTTAGAATACAAATTATGGTGAGTTTTAGAAGTCTTGCTGTCAACGACACGGCGACAGTCTCTTAAAAAATCGCTGGAGCAAGCAATGGCGAAATTTCTCATGGAAACAGTGCTTAAATCCATGGATTCGTGGGCAGGTACCTATATTAAAGGCCGGAAATAAAAGCCAAAGGTGGTCATTTCGAATAGAATATTGTTTATATTTTTTGTTGAGACTTTAATAAATATGTACATATAAGTTTTAGTAATATTACATTACTTCATAAAAAAATAATTGAATTTTCATTTGTAACAGAACTTATGGCCAGATTAGGTAATAATACACTCGAGAGCAATGAATCCGGGTCACTTAAAGAATCCTAAAAATCTCGGAAACTAAAAATGCTAGGTTAATGCAATAAATTGTATTTAATAGACAATGTAATACTCCTTAAATGAAGGTATTAAAACTTCTTAGTTATTGTAAAGTTATATCATAAAAAAATCAAATTTGAAAAAGGGCCACTTTCGAAGATGGAACTACGAAATTACAGCATTTGGTTTTGCTTTTGTTTGTAATCTGTCATTTATGTGGGTACATAAACCATGTTGATAGTGCTCTATATTCATTATTCAAGCTGAAATTATGTCGCTTACGCCTGAAGAATGCACCAGAATACTTACAATGCTGGAAACCGGCCGGAGTCAGCGCGATACAGCCAGGACTGTCGGTGTGTCGCTGTCAACAGTACAAAGAGTTCTCCGACATTACGAAGAAACTGGTTCTAACCTACGCAGACCAGGAACGGGCAGAACCAGGTGTACCACAGCACGAGAAGACCGATACTTGGTGAACACCATGCTTCGAAATCGCTTTCTCACAGGAACTGAACTCACCAAACAGTTTCGACGCCTCGGAGGAAGTAACCCAAGTGCATGGACAGTAAGACGTCGGCTTGCTGAATCTAACTTAAAACCCCTTAGACCTGCAAACGGCCCTAAACTGGAGCGTGGGCATCGTATTTCGAGACTAAGATATGCCCAGAGCCACGTAAATTGGAGTATTGAAGATTGGTCAAAAGTTATGTTCTCCGACGAATCAAAATTTATGCTCGACAAGCACGATGGAAGACACAGAGTGTATCGAAGACCAGGGGAAAGATTCAAGCAAGCATGCATCGAAGAAAAAGTAGCCTACGGTGGTGGGTCTGTACTTGTGTGGGCCGGAATTTCTTCTGAAAGTCGCACAGAGCTGGTGATCATAGAAAACGGCTCTTTAACTAGCGTAAGATATGTGGAAGAAATCCTCAATGATCACGTTGGTCCATATGTTTTATAATCATATGGTCAATTTAGGTGAGGATGCTATATTTATGCATGACAATGCCCGACCTCATACAGGTAGGATTGTGAATGACTACCTTCAAGAAATGAACATTACTCGTATGGAGTGGCCAGCGCGCAGCCCGGATATCAACCCGATCGAGCATGCTTGGGACGAGCTAGGCAGATGCGTAAAACAACGAAACCCTCCCCCAATCACGCTTCGTGAGCTCAAAATTGCTCTCACAGAGGAATGGGAGAATATTCCCCAAAATCGTATAAGGAACTTGGTGTACAGCATGCCAAACCGCGTAAACGCAGTAATGGAAGCACGAGGAGGCAATACGAAGTATTAAAATTCAAGAAAATCGTAATAAAGTTCAAAAATTTCATGTTTCCTATTTTTGTTTTAAGGAGAGATCAGCAGTTTTTTTCTTTATGTAATTTTGTGTTAATAAAATGTATGGTGACTCATATTTTTTTTACTTTCATTTAAGGAGTATTACATTGTCTATTAAATACAATTTATTGCATTAACCTATCATTTTTAGTTTCCGAGATTTTTAACATTCTTTAAGTGACCCGGATTCATTGCTCTCGAGTGTATATAAATGCTCATAGAAATATCCGATTCTGCGAGGAGTATTAAAATGTTCGCTCAATAGTATTTTGAACACATCGTAGATCCCCAGTGTACCTACATGTTCTATACTGAACGTAAGGTAGGTATAAATTATTAAAGGCCAATTTCACCAACCTTGGATAAAACTATGAAAATAACTAATCTTTAGTTATTCTCGTAGTCAGAAATCTCTGATAGTATGATAGACCCGTAGACTATAGACGTCCAATAATGTTGCATTATTATAAATTTGCCATAGTGTTGACTTTTATGAATTTCAACATAGTTAACGACTATAGCAAACCAAGATAATTTAATCATACCGTCGAATTTGGTGATATAAGTACCTCCATAAACTAAAACAAATATGGCCACCTTGATACAGCTGATAATATATTTTATGATATGATTTTTTTTTAAGGGTGAACAAGTGAAAAAGTTTTAACGGCGGTATGCCTTTAGTAAACAGAATACTAAGAACTATATACAACACTACAGCTACTACAATAAAAGCAATTAGACAACCTATAAGTCATAGCAGACTCAAAGGCAGTCCAAATGCTCCAGCCCACTCCCAGTTGGCAGCGTGCCCAGCTTGCTGGCAGCATTGCCCCGTTGAATTGCAATGCTTATTCGTAGAGCCCTATATGTGCCAGCATTTTGATCACGCGTCGCATCGACCTAGCGCTCAGATAAGTTTATTGAATTAATAAAATTAATTAATGAACTTATTGATATTAATAAAATGTACAATGTAGGTACACGCTGCTGTCACATTTTACAAAAGTCCATACCAACGAGTTTTAACTTTTCCACAACAACTAAGACGAAGAAAGCCAACAAATAATAATATTCTGTAATTAATAATCTAATTAGTGTAATTGGCAATGGCTGTACTAATTATGTAAAATTGATAAATAAATAAACAAATTTAAAAACTGCCACCAGGTTCGACTCTCTCTGACTGAAAGTCTGTCACATTTGAAAGTCTGTCACTATCTACAGAATAAAGTTATCAGCGTAAAAAACCTAGTTTGATAAAATTGGTCATAAATGAGGAAAGATGATAAATAAAATACGACGATATTCATGGAATTTTGTTATATTTGAAAAAATATACAAAGAATTAATATTACAATTAATTTGATCTGTACAGTTTTACCATAACATTTTAAAACTAATAAATGCGTTAATAAGATTGTTGATTAGGTAAGTATGTATAGAAAATATATAAATCATTCATAAACGTGGACCTTTTATCATGCCATGTGAGATAAAATAGAGAATAGGAACACTTCTATTAATTATAGTGACTTATTAACCAAACACATCAAGTATGTCAGTACTTACATTGGTACCTATATAATTTATTATTGAGGCGTTCATATACAAGAGAAAATAAGAGAGGAAGAGGAGTTTTACCACTACTGATGCATTAAGTTACATATAAATTTAATCTTTTCATTGGTATTCATAAACAATAGAATAAACTTACTTCTCGTGGTTTAAATAGTACCTATAGTAGCTACAAAGTTCAAACTAGGTAGTTCCGTTATTTTGATTGAGACTATACAGACTATACACTATTTTCTGTTTAACTAGACCTACTATATATTTTAACTGTGGACATTAAGACTATATCATTTGAATTAGGTAGGTATGTATATAATTACATATATAACCAGCTGTGTAACAACAACATAATATGCATGTTGACTAATATCTACTTTCGGGGTACGAATCAATAACAACATATAGCAAGTAGGTATTTACGAAATGCTTTGGTTATGGTAGTTTTTGAAAATTTGAAGGTATTTTTAGATAACCGTAAACTTTAACTAATCTCTTTCGCACCTGCACCATAGAACATATAATACGTACATATATATACTACGTACCTGCACTACGAAAAATTTATCCACAGAAGAAGCACTTTTAAAATAAATGACGACTGCTTTTGTTTATTAATTAAGGATTTGATTGTAAGAAGCTAATAAAATTTTGTTTTCAATACCTTTAAAATTATGTTGATGGTAAGGTTAATTTTGAGAAATGTTGTGAATTTCTAAGTAAGAAAAAAACATTATATGACCACAATTTTCTAAATGAGAAATCTTTATTAACGAGTTTATTATGTATGAACAATTTTGTACATATTGTTTTATTTCACATAACTTTTCATGGTACTTACATACATAAGGAGACTGATTTGCTAGTAGGTGATAATATGACGCATGCAAATTTTCATGAAAACGTGTGGGGGTAGGTATAAACACAAATAATTTTCTATATACCAAGCAGTTCCGATGTAGGAGTCTTTTAGAAAGTAATGTTACGACATTTATCTCTGGACGCAATCTTATTGTCGATTATTTCAGTCTTTGTAACAACAAAGTAATTAACTGGATGGAATTAAAATACCTACAATTATTGGAACCTTAGGCATAGAGGAATGAAAACATACGTAACAGCAAACCATATATACTATATTCCTATTTTTCTATTAAATATAATAAACATAGCAATATATTTATGTAAAGTTATTAATTATCCTGATTTTTACAAAAAACCTTATCTATATTATCTAAGTACGAATTATTTCGTATGTGCATGAAAATATCGTAGGTTCGTAGTTTAATACACTAATTTATTTATATTTTGACACAATGCTATAAATATGGTACAATAAAATATTCATGGATATAGTTGCTGATATCTCCGAGGTAAGGTACCCACATATGGTACCTTACTATTTTATTGTTGCGGATCTATTAAAAACTTGCTCTTTTGGTTATATGGCCGTTTATGAAAGAAAAATTTAACCTTCCGAGCAATTATTCAAGATAAGACATCATAATAATTAAGTTACATACTTATTTTTAACTCTAAAAACTCTTCCCCGAAGCCGATGTTATAAACCAGCTGCTTGAATGACTAAATTGACGCTAGAATGAAATTAAACAATTCCTAACTAAATTTTGCTAATGGAAATTCGTTCATGGATATATTACATAGTAGATAAGTAGTTAGGTGTACAAAGTTAGTAAGGTTTAATGTGAAGCAAAATAATAATTACATGTATGTAATGGTTTAATTTATTTTAATGTCCTCATTTGTAAAACATATAAATATTATACCTACATACCTTCTCTACAGTAAATGAGTTGTACATAAGCCTACAAATTGTTTGCTGAAAATTCTAACGTTTATAGATTATTAAATTCATCTTATAAGTTAGCAGTGAAAGCTCTTTCAGCATATCGTAAAATTTTAATCATAGTATACATATAATTAGATAAAATATTAAACTAGTCAGGTATTTAAAACTTAATTTTATTTAGTATATTACCTAGGTTATCGTTATGCTCAATATCAAAAATAAAAAAGTGGTTAATTTTGCGGGCAGTGGCCATATGGTTGCTCTTGAAAAAGTAATCGTGTAAAGTACATCGTGTGTGTGATTTTACACTTACAAATCGCATGATAATAAATCCTCAAAAGTCTACGCTTGTATTCATGCTCTTTTGTACCAGATGAAAACGACCCGATATCGCACCCTCACAACAAGAAGAACAGAACTTACATGAAAGTGCAATTAAGTATGATTTCACATGGGCATGTCAGGTCACATGACTTGGAATGCTCTTATCTCGAGTTCTTATTAATTTTAATTAGTGTTTTATCCCTTCGTTTTATTTGAGAATGAGTAGGTTTGCGTGGCCCAATCTATTCTTAATGAGCTACTCGTGACCACTGTTCAAGTTGCAACAGTCCGAGAGCAGGTCGTTTTTTGTGCTACTGAGGCTGAAATCTATAACGTGAACTTATGCTCTTATTAGATATAAATAAATTTGTAAGTATTTGTATGGAGTAAGTGCTCTAGTGACCGAATAATGGTTGTCGAATAAAAATACATATTTTTAAAGAAAATAAAATATTTGTGAAGAAAGATATATTTAACCTTACTGGAAACTTTTTACGTATAATGATCACAATAATTGTGACATGTGCGGTCTTATTTTCCAAATGTGATCAATAGCGTATATTGATGAGAATTTGGGACCTGGAAGTGAGTTTTTTTTTAATTTTATCATATACTTGATATTAGTTATTGTAGATTAAAGGTATATGTGATATCTTATCTGTTTCTCGTATTAAAAAACAATTTTCAATAATTCTGCAAGTGTTCGAAAAGATGATTTCGATGTGGTAAATTCTAATCAAGAAAATAAAGCTTGAAATGAATCACAAACAAAAATACTTTAAATTAATAAATAATGGTACCCGGGTAAACTTCTACAGCATTTTTATAAAGATATTTATGTACTACGGTAAGGAATAATAAATGCTCAGGTAAATACAGCCAACTGGTAGTGGGCTGGAGCTTTAGGACTGCCTGTGAGAATACAATGACTTATAGGTTGTCTAAATGCTTTTATTGTAGTGGCTGTAGTGTGGTATATATATAATTCAAATAAAATATGAGAAGAATAACAGGGCTCTGTTAACGTTAATACTTATAATGAAGGTAGTTTGACAGTTTGTTAGCAAGGTTTCCTTCCCGTCCTAGTTATGATTTGTAGTATTCTTCAACTATACCAATCATGCAATGTCATTCCTGGATAAATTAAGCATGTATGCGTACATAAAAATGTCAACAGCTTTATTACAACAACCATTATTGATTTTAAATACTTACGATCTTAAAGATGAACCGAAGTTGAGCTAACAATGCGTTCAGCCGCGATGGCGTGCAAATTAGTGGTCAGTTCTTTTTATTATGGATTTATATAGTTTTATTTTTTCTGTATATTTGAAAAAGACGCTGCTTGCACGCCTCGTGATTTGAAGGGCTTTTGTCCCCTCAGGGTGCATATTTGCAAGCCACCGCGGACGCACACGTTCAACGCGTGGGTGTACGTTTAGGGGTTCGGTCAGAGGAGCACTTATCCTAGTGCCTACAAAACCAGCTTTGTATACTGTATTGGTCGTTGAGCTCAAGCTAAAGCATTTGCTGCAAATTTTGAGCTACACGGTGATGCATACATGTTTCAGTTCGTTTTATATTACAGACTCAGTGCAGTTCTTGTCTGGTGTCAATGAGATTCAACTAACACGCATAGGTACTTTATTTCCCTAATAGGTACATTCGTTGGCGCAATCTAACGCTCGCATTACTTGTGTATTCCATAAAAAATCAGTTAATATTTCGCATTTTTTAAAGGCGGAACAATTTTTTCGTGATTTTAAATTTTAATACTGCAGTATTTAGCCTCAATCAAGTGTAAAAATATGCACTCGTATATTTAGTAATTATTGTTGACTTCGACCACCCCCGTTTATTTAATGCCAAACAGAAACACCACAAACGATATCACAGCCCAAACATAATTATAATGCTTTGCGGTTACACTGAGATCAGAAATAACTTAATAAATGTTAATAAACATAGGTAGACATTTCCTATGTTAACGTAATGTACCTAGATGTAGTTATACATGGCACTGACAAAACAATTACGTGTTTGTGTTCTCAACTTTGTATTTACAAAGCATTTATTTTGTTTAATGGTATTTTATTTATTGTTATGAATTTAGTGTAACAAAAAATTCTACCTAAAATATTTCGGCATATATATATCATGTTAAAATACACACAATTTTATAGTTATCATGTAAGATATCGTTTATCAAAGATTACATTAACATTCACTTAGAGTGTTTAAATATTTTGGACCAGCCGAACATCCTTCAATCGGCTATAGATACCTATTGAGTACCTATTCGCTAAAGCTCTGCTTATGCAGGTACAAATCCTACTAAATATTCGTAAGTCATGAATATGAAATACTTCTTGTCATCTCTTCAATTACTAGACATCTAACGAGTAGATGCCATTGCTTTAATATAATTGTAACGCTTGAAACAGGAACATAATAAAATTGTCAAAAATCCAACATACTCATTTACAACTCTACTAGCAATGCACAATGTTGTTACTTACATAAATTTTAATCTATTACCTACTAGTAGAGTTGCAAAACTGATCCACATTCCTTATCATATCATAGTACTCCTTCAAAATAGCACCGCCATTCAGATAAACGTTAATTTAGTTGATAAATAGAACCTCATAAAAGATATACAATTTAAAGTCGAACTTGGTCTCGCTTCATGAGAAATGTTCACCATCGTGATCATTCTATAATAACAAAATTCCCTTTTACAATTCAAGTTTACTCAGAGAGCATACAATTTGTAATGTTACTTTATATAACATTTAGACAAACTCAGTCGTGCCGCACTGGTAAAGCTCGAAACTAAATACCAGTTTAAAAAACCTACTTATGTATATAAGTATCTAATGTAGTATTCACCTATTCAGCAATGAATATATATATAATACAAACACGCGCAAGTCTCTTAAACTTCGATCACCGAACGGTTTCGTCGCCTTCTATCACCGTTCCTGCATGCGATCCAATCACAGCACAGAACTCGTGCCCAAAAATGGTTAATGCTTTCCGGCCGCGCAGGCCGAACCTCGTCTCAGACGGTGGGTTGCGCATGCGCTGCCGCATGCGCGTGCGCTAGCTGAGGGGGGTGGGTCGAGAGGTGCGTGGACTCACTACGGCGCGGGGGCGCCGGCGGCGGCCGCTTTTTGATTGGCTTGGGTTCCTCTCGTCGTGGAGGCTGTTGGTCTCGTCCGTAAACGTTTTCGTAGAAAGGATCTTCGACCCCTGCACTGCCACCGCCAGCGCCATAGTGCTCTTGCACCCACATAGACACGCTTGTCTCCTTGTAGTCTTCAGATAATGGATATTCTCTAAAACCAAGTACCTCATGTGGCGTCGTTGTAGGTTCCAGCTTACATTTCTGAGCTACCTGCCATTTCTTTCTCATGACCCTTTGGAGATCTTTAAGGAACTCTTTAGGAGGGTTACTATTCGAATCTGCAAGTTTCTTTGGGGAAGACAGGCGCGTACTCTCGTTGCGTTTGGGTGGTGGCGGTTTGCGTGGGGAAAGTGGAGGCGGAGGATCTTTCAAATTAAAAGTGATCTTCTTATTCTTTTTGTCGGAGCATATCGGTAGTTCGTCTGCGAAATTCACTTTTTTTATCGATCCAGTCCGCTCCTTTGCAGGCTCTGTACCAAGTTTCCTTTGTATAGACGGGCTGCCGTTGCTGATCTTTTTGGTTTGTAGTTCAACAAGGCAAGCTCCGTATGCAACATTCTGATGGCCTTTCAGGCTCTTGTCGGAGTGCAGCGAGGATGAGCGTGAGGCCTCCGATGTGACGCTATCGAGCGAGGGTTGTCGAGGGAATGTACGCGTAGTCTCGACCGAGCGCGTGGTACCGCGCGCTTGACCAGCTCGTGCCGCTTGCTCTATTTGCTGTGCTGTTAATTGGCTTACGATGTCGGAAACACGGCCTGAATGCGCTTCCATGGCATGCTCCGGTGGCGGTGGCGGCAAGCTCAACTGTGAGCCTGTAAGATCCTCGATCGTGTCCAAGGGCGGTGGCGGTGGGGGAAGGGAATCCAGGCTCAGGGTGGAGCTGAACATGCCGTCAGGAGCATCCTCAGCCGGGGGCGGTGGAGGTGGTAGATCTTCCGCTTCTTTGGTGACAGTGGTGATCGAAGACGGCGCGCGCTGTATGGTGTCATACACCGAGGTGTAGCCATAAAGCGCGGAGCCACTGTCACTGCTGCTGTTGCGGTAGGACGGTTCGCGTGAGACTGCTTCGTAGTGACCGTAGGTGGGAGAGGGTGGCTCGTGACGTGTCGGGCTGCCAGCTGAGCTCAAGTGTCCGGAGCTCAAGCTTCCATGCACCGCACTCTCAGATGAATCTGAAAGTAATGGGTAAGAAACAAGGGGTCAACTAAGGTAGCAACAAACTTGAAGCTATTTTAACGCTAGAAGTCGCTTTCTCTAGAAAGAGCGATGAAACGAAATTTTCCCGAAATCCTTTTACCGATATCTTTGTTACTTTTTTACATATGTGTGTTAATTGATTATTACTTTTCACCTCAACAGTAAGGAAAAAGCCATTTCGCTGCGAGATTGGCACAAAAATGTAATAAATTTAAAATTCAACGAATACGATAAAAACAAAATAAAAAGTATTCGTAAATTCATATAACCCTATATTTTGAAAATCATGTGCGTAATTTTTTAATTTTAATGATTTTATAATAATTGAAATATTTTCTAATAATTTTTTTTTTATACAGTTTTCCATCTTTACTTATTTCATATCTTTAATTTCCAAATAGAATATCATGGTTTCACAACGCACCTTTAAAATATTGCGGGAATCATTTAATCTATTAAGTGCAAAATTAGAGTAATTACAACATATTGTGAGTTCAGTGACAGAGACAGCTATTTGTAATTTCAAATAACTAAATTGAAATTCCTTGCTGAGAAGGCACGTATCTAGGTATCTAAAATCCTACAATAACCTTCCACTCAGGGATGTTCAAATGAAAAAAGTATCGATATATTTTTCGATATAATATATCGTAGTGTTGGATCGATACTTTGCGATATATCGGAGAAACATATCGATATTTTCGATTTATCGTAAAAAATGTTTTTTCTTGTTTAGCTAGTCTATAATATTATATATTTGACACTTTGATATAGGTAAAAACAGCTAGGGTAAGAAATCAAATTTATTTTTACTCAAGTTGCCAACCATAAACCCGTATCTATTTATTTATTTATATCGAGACACAAAACAGAATACAATCACTAAAAGAACACACATAATATGGTTTAACATTTACGAGCCAGACAATATTTCTAAAGATGTGTACACATCATGATCAGCATAATTAACAGTATGTATTTATATTATACAATTAAAAGTTAATTGAAAATGATACAATTAAGGTGGTGTTAGCAACATTTACGACCAATTTGCAGTAATAACAACTTTGCCCACATCCCTTTTGAAAATTTAAACGTTTTGGTCAAATATGTCAAGTGAGCTATGGTGTTATATCGGTTGAATAATATCGTTTGATGTATCGATATAAATATCGATACTAGGTTATTCGATAATATCGGATGGAAGCGATATATCGTGTTCATATAGGTATCGATATTTTTTGTAATACCGATATATATCGTGCACTTCTACTTATATGATCTCACTGCTGCTGAAATGAAAAGTTGTATGAGTATTACGAGACCAAAGATTTTATTTTTATTTGTGTTTTACATCTCTTGCTGTAGTCTATATATATAGGTATATAAGGTCTCAATTTACAAAATTTCGTTGACTACTTGGTTTACGAGTAATTAGCAGTCACTAATTAATTTTTACATGCTGTAGGTATCTCTCTGCTTGCGAAAGTGTTTGTCGCTATCCTTTTCTCGCAAGTAAACTCACCAATACTAGTATGATGCCTCTTAAGAGTAGAGTCGTCAGTGCGGTTTGTACGAGGCTTGCGCGTCAGGGTGCCGGAGTCCCCTCCCTCGTCTTCAGCCCCCTCCCCACCCGTCTCAACCATCTCCTTCAGCTGGCGCGTCATCCACGTCAGCGGAATATTAGGTTTCATCGAGGGTTTGCGCTTTATTGTACCTGCAATTAAACAACCATTTTTTTATGAGATATTTTTATACAATCATAGAAGCACGAAGTAATTAATTGTTAGACTGAACGTATATATAGAGAGCCATTGTCCTTGGTGATTGAGTGCGGGGCTAAAATGCAACCCCTCCCATTTCTTCTCGTGGGTTTCACAAGAAACGACTAATGTAGTTCTGGTGGTGTATAACGTATAGTATTGTGTGTGTTGAGTATTAAAACGTCATAATTACCCATTGGAAACTCGCAATCGAATGCGCTTTCGGAAGCAGTTCCGCCATCGGAAAGGCATCCACTGGAGCTTGACGATGAAGCGCGGGAGTGTCTGCGGGCACAAAACATATTCATTTTGGTCAAAAATGCTCGTCGACTGAATATAATGGTAGTGCCAGGATACTACCTAGTTTTTACTCTAGTCAAATTTAGTACAATATTTTGTGTTTTTAATCGCTTATCCTCGTATAAATATATAGTATAATACTACAAATTATTGTAAAAAATCGCGTAGATTAATTGGTATCACTTATAATGTGACATCATCGATATGAACCATTCGCTTACGGTGTGCCTTGTTGACCATATTATATTTTGGCTAGTGGTTTAAAGATTATAAAATAAATTAAGAAGAAAGTTATACTTATAACGGTATTTGAATTACCCTGAAAAAGTTGAGTTCTGTTATGTATACGTCATAACTACTCATGATACGGAATTGCAAAGTTTAAACCAGTTCGACTGGAACTCATATTCAGCTTTGACCCTCATGAACAGTTTCATGAGGGTCAAAGCTGAATATGAGTTCCAGAGAGTATTGAAGATTGGTCAGTACCAATCTTCAATACTAAAATCTTACTTGTATAAAAATCAACCCAAGTCAAAATCTTTAAATAAACTCAATTATATCCGAAGTATCCGAAAAAGTCATATTGTTGACCCATTAACGAGAATAATACAACATGTTTACACCTAAAGGTCGTATAATGAGAGTCAGTATCAGCTACTCACTCTTATAAATAATAAAATCAAACCAACATAAAATAGACAATTTAATTAAAACATAATTTTCGCAGATGCTTCGCTAGCTATCATACAACTTATACTTAACAAAAAATAAAAAGAAGCTTATATTAAAACAAAATAAAATAAGTACGTGGTCGGTATTCAGCATAATGTTATAATAGGTACCACGCGACAATTTAATGTTATGTAGTCAACACGTAAGTCGCATGGAGTCGTTGAACATTTTCCTTATATAACCAACTTTGGTAAGTACCTACTTCGCGAAAAACATAAGGAACCAGATACACATACATATTATACTCACTTTTATAAAAATTTTACAATTATGATAATGATATAGGCTTAATTTAAGCAGAATAAACCTGCCTAATAATAAAATTATAAATTTACTTAAAAAACAACTAAGGCAAAAAAACGAAAGATGTACATACAGCATGGTGGTAGGGCACTTTGCGAATGCCCGCCTGGCTAGCTACCACCCTCAAGTTGAAAATCTGTCGCCAAGCACCTAACGGTGTGTTCCGGCAGCTGTCCTTGAGAGCCAGTAATTCTAGGTTAGCCTGAACAACATCTTCGACCACATCATCACTTACCATCAGGTGAGGTAGTGGTCAAAGGCTAACCTATAAAGCACAAAAAAAAAAAAAAAACAAACTTGATAATCATATTATCTATAAGTATTTATTGACTTGGTAAGCTTGTTATGTAAGAATGATGTAGTTGTTATGCACTTAAATGAAGAACATAACATAAATTCAGTCCATAAGATGCCTGGTTAATAAAACATTGATTAAAATAAAACTTAGCAGATAACAGATGTAAGGCAATTAAAATTAAATAATGATGTTGATATTAACCTGCCACTGCTGATGTCTGAGTTGGCAACGCTGACGTTGCTGGAAGTAGACTGCGCAGGACTGTTGATCCCCACCGGAAGCATATTGCTCGTCTTCGTGGGGATTGACGTGATCTGCACGAAATAACATGGTTTAAATTGTTGAATTGCACCGAACTGGAACTTTCATATAAAGGCAAATGTGGGTGCACACATTGTCTTTTAAAATCAAGGAAGTCGTGGTCTTGACATTGAATATGAATATAAGATATTTTGTTAATAACAATCCAGCCATAAGTTGTAAGAGTTACTAATGAACATTAATAGAAAAATGCTTATCCATCAATAGGTAGAGATCATCGAGCTTTTAATTGCTCGGAGGTAGAACGCCATCCCATGGGTACAATTATCATAATACATTCGAAACATCCGCTCGATTTCTGTGCGTAACTTACGTATATCAATAATTTATTTAATAAAAAGATCTTACCGAGCAGGAGCGAGCATGGGCAAGGTGGTCCAGATCCTCTTGCGTCAGCTCTTCGACTAGTGATCGGTAGTTTTCTAGTAGTTGCCTTCCATGCTGGAATGTGGAACAATCAGCTACATCAATATGACTGTAGAACTCGATTTACATTTTTAGCAACAGTGTTCAATTGTAAAATGCAGCAACAGCTTTTGCTGTGTTAAATTAATATATTCCAATAGTTAAACGTAATTAAAAAATGAAGTTACTGGATGAGATATTGGTAAATAAAAATATAATAGTCGTATAATCGAGGTACTTGACGCACCTTAGCTATTCGCATGGCTGTGACCCATCTCTCCAAAGTTCGCTGGTCATCCGCGCACAGGAACTTAATAAATTTAACGCTCTTTGGTTGCTGCAGCCTCGGGTGCTTAATTGCAAAGCAGTGATCGGTGGGAGACTTGTACTTCTTTTTCCAGTTCAACCCTATGTACACCTCGTTATTATCGAACGTCGCCAGGCAGACGAGCTCTTTCAAGGTTTTCACTTTATCCTTGGGCGAGTAGTAGAGACCTAAGTTAGTGACAAACGAACGCATATTTAAAACACATTAATTGAAACAACTATTAAATAAATCGCATGGGCCATTCGCATTGCTTAAATCTAAAACAGGAAAGTGTGGCCACACAACGCAAGGTTTTATTATACTGACCAGAAGGCCTTAATACGCAGTAGATTTTCTTCCACCCCTTTTTGGCATCATGCTTGAGGTATAAAGGACCTTCCATTGGCGGAACTGGATGACCAGACACTGACGGCACTGTAGTGGCTGCACCGTTTTGTCCAAAAAACTCTTCTATGATAACCTGCCTTGAGTGCTCGTCGTGTTCACTTGACCATCCTGGAAAAATACTTTTAGTGTTGAAAACTGAAGAAATGTTTGAAAAGCTATAAATCGCTTCGGCAGTATATGTATAACGTAAATAATTAAGTGAACTACCAGCTCTACGTAAAAATAATTCTTATTTACCTCTATCATCTTCAGATAACAAGAATTTCTCTGGAGTTTGGAACAAAGAAATCTTATCTGACCTCTCTGCGAACATTATCTTATTTTTAGACTCTCTCGTCCACAACATCAAATTGTCAACTAGCATTTCATGATCTTCGTATACACGCTCTGAAAAATCCCGAAAAATAGTTATTAATGACAACCAAGTTTAAAACAAAGACAATATTGATGGACTAGTTATGTAACCTATGCTTACCCATGTGAAGATCAGGCAAGTGTTCGACGACAGCCCACTTTGGTTCCATGGTCACGTGGTTTTTGTCAGCAAGTAGCCTGGTTACATAACCACATGTCATTTTTTCATCCACTAACAGGCTTTTAGATGAACCATCCATAGAGAACGCTTTAATAAACAATTTTTTGATATTCGCCTCGCGCATTCGTTCCAGTGCCAACTTTATTTTATCTGCTTTTTGTTGAAAGCTGGCGTCCTGTGAAAACATTAATGTGTTAAACATTTCTAAAACATAACAGGTGCTATTGAAAGACATGCAAACTTTACAACTTTTACCTTTGGGGATTGATGCAGGTTCAGTTTGAGAGCCTTGCATTTTGAACTTGCGTTGCTTGACGCAGACGATTCGCTCGAAAGCATAGATACCTGAAATAAGGATAACATACATGTTAAAATATATGTCATATCGGCCAATGGTTTGGTAACAATGTCTAATGAGTGAATGTGCTTCAACAAAAGGAAAACCTCAACCCTGCTTGTGTTTTAAGGAAGACATTTAGTTTTGTTGTGAATTTGTACGTTTGTAGGTTTAGGTACCTATATTGTTTTAGTACCGTTTTTAAGGTTAGGCTAAACAGAGCCCTATTAGTGAGACCCTGCTGTCAGTCTGTCTGTTACTCATTAGGTCACGGGTCTCTAGCTCGTAAATGAAAGTTACAAACCTGAAATATACCTAGATATTTTGTGTAAAACGGTTATAGGACTTTTATATTTATTTCCTTTTAGATATTCAATTAAATAATTTTACAGGGGGTCTCCAATACTTGAAAAGGTTGCTAACGGTAATAATAAGCTAGTAAAAGAAAAATCTTTTTTGTATCCTAGCATTTGCGGTGTCATTGGCGGCTCGATGTCTCGTATGCTTAGCCAGTTTTTTATAAGCCAATGTATTGAATAATGCTACGAGTACTCTAGCACTAGTAGAGTGTATCTATTATCCGTGGGGATCCATGCTAGAATTGCACCCCTTATACTCGTATCTTCCTGCGGAAGTTTTACCACTTGGATTCCGCGTGGTCGATATCGTCTATTTATGAATGAAATTCTATTGTTTTCATTACCTAGATGCGCGTGTATTATATAGCGACAGAAGGAAAAGTACTAGGAAACAGGCGGCAGCGTCCTCTTAACAACTACCAACTCTTCCAAGCGTGGAGCTTATTGCAAACCGCCCTTATAGGGGATGCACAACGGTGCACGTTATGGCAAATGATTTCGTGTAATGTAACTGTAAAAATTAGTCAGTTATGCTTACAGTGTCACTGAATGCGGAATCATTATCAGGAGAGTCTGTCCGTGCAATACTGGAGGCTGCATCGCCGGTATCTTTCTCCTGTCTTTGACCTTCGGCAGAGCTTTCTCTTTCTGTAAAGTAACAATGAACTGAATTTAATGTAGGAAATGTAGGCAATAACTATTTTATTGATATGAAATTGTTCCAGTAGACGAAATACTTTATGTTCATGTAGCAGTATGTATATAGCTAAAAGTTTATCATGCAGTAGGATCATATTTCACGCGATAATGATCGCAGCCACGACTCGGCGCATGATTACGCCATGAGGCTCAAGTTTTGCTTATCTTTAAACAAGAAATTTCGCCAAATGACACTCAATAAGTAGGCGGGTATTCTACTGTTATTATAAACGATAACCAGTCTGATAGTATATAGCTATTGTTTATTCTAGAAATGAGACGGAAGTGACAGTAATGTCTCAGGTCACGTTTCATTGACTATAGGTCTGATTGGATTGTGATAGTTGATAGGTTAGTTGCAATTGAACTATTGTGATAAAGTGAGACACAAGAATTGATCACAATTTGCTTTTATTATATGAATGTATTAAGTGGGTCATATGAAAATGTTTAAAACATTATAAAGCGCTAATCGGGCATCTTGTTGTCTGCTTCGTAACTTCCATGCAAAAGTATGGTCGATTCAAAAGTTCTGTCAATAAAACGTCATTACAAAATGATGATGAAATTACATGGTAATATTAAAAGTAACTAGCGAAATAAAGATTAATTGAAGTTATTAGAAATGCTCTCCTTGATTTTAAAAACAAGCCCTCAAATTTCAAGGCTTGTTAGCGAACGTAGCACGGAAAACTGTCTTGTTATATCAGTCAATACTTTAATTAGGGGTGGTTTGTGACACTAAATTTTGTTTAGGTTTATCGCAAGCTTTCTCTTCCAAATATTGCCAAATTTTGTAAACCATATATGTTTAGATCTGAGCTACAGTTATCTTGCCTGATAAAGTCGATTCTATGAGGGATCAGCCTGATTTGAGTGCCTAGTGCCCGATGAGCTGGCTCTGAATCTTGTTAGAATTTTCAGTAGTTATTGGTTTATGAAAATTGTTAGGAAGAGGTTTCACATTGTTTTTTTTTTGGTTGATATATTGGCACAAAGCGCAAATTTTCACAAAAAAACACTTCAGAACTCAAAAACTAATGCTCGAATATGAATATCCTGGACCAACTAAAAATAATAGAGAATAATGCACTACGCATCCTTGGAATCGCCTGTTGCCTGTTGATTTGAAGGCCTGTTGATTAACTTTCTCAACAAATACCGATGAGATACTGATATTTGTTTTATCTACGCTTATTTAAAATTTTCTTTGTTGAAACTTTATTCAGCTTTAATATTTCGCCTATAAAATTTTAATAAGTACCGCTTTTGCTCTTCAACAGGCAGAAACTTGCTCTGGCCAAGGTTTAATTATTGTTGCATTCATAAATATTTCATGCCAGTTCAAAAGAAACATAGTTAAATACCTTCTTAATCATGCCTTAACATTTCTGAACGATCCGGATTAAAAAGTAAGCCCTTTTACGTCGATGAGCGTGGTTCCCAGACACAGATCTTAATCGAGGGCCTTTTAGCTGAACTTCAGCTTATTTCACTCAAACCTTTTATGCCGACTGTTCAATCATTCTGTCGATTTAATTTCTTGGTAAAAAAATTCAAATTTCATTAAAAAACTAACGAACCTTATCTTTAATTTTACTTTTTTGTAATGGATGTGCTGTGGAAAAATACGTTATCAGCATTGAAATTTTCAAGGCACATTCTTGCGTCAATTTTTTGCATTAAAAGCGCATGGAAGTTAAAGTATTTTGAGAACTTTTCAATCTTACCATGGTGAATCATATAATGCCCCATCTTATTAGCGTTTAATGTATAAGGGCCGTACTTTGTGGCGTTCTATGGGGGAGGCATTTGTTCAACAATGGAAGTCTTCAGGTTGATCATGATGATGATGAATGTATAAGGGTATTTTAAATACAAATGGCAGAATGTTAAAAACCGACTTCCAGAGCAAATTGACTTTTCAAACAAAATTACTAAAGAATTAATGTAACGTAATAAATTAAAATTTTATGTAAGGTGTATAAATGAGGCTTTATGTTTGGGTAAAGCTAAGAATTTTCATTAATACCATTAATTTAGTGGTAACTTACTAGACATCCTGGATATTTCATCATCGTACTCCGAGTCCAGGGCACATAGCTCTCCTAGGATCGCGTCCAGATCCGCATCTTGAGTTTCTTCTAGGTTGGCCATGGAGAACCGGTAGGTGTCTATACGAGGTGCTACAATCTCCAATGGCCTTATGGCAGATGATGCTTCATTGGATGAGTTCAAACCCTGTAATACATGAAGAAACGTTTATTACATACACGACATTTTGGAATAGTAGGTCCTTATGTAAAATTAGTTTTAAAAATTTAACTTCATAAGAAGATGACCAACCCTGAATACTATCTATATAAATCCTATTCATTGAGAACTAGCTGATAAAGCTAAACATTATCATTCTACTGTAATTTTTTTGAGAAGTTAGGAATCCTGCATGTTCTCGGTGATGCACCAGCATGAGGGAAAGTACCTTGTTATTGCAATATTATGAAGGCACCAATTTGCGAATCAATCAGGCCTGTTGAAATTGCTCACTTCCTTTCATCAACTATACCAGTAATTAGCGGTTGATCTTAAAAGTTTAAAAAATCTTATGAAATATTTTCTTGAATCATAGCTAAAACAATCTGGATTTAGTCATTTATCAAAAAAAAATCAATAATTAGTCATTAGTTTGAGTACTACGATGTGTCAGAAAGACACACAGATAACAGTCAACCCCTCCTGAGTTTGCGTCGGGGGTTGAAAAGGCACAACAAATGTGCTGTAATTTATGTAATCTTATTCGCCGTTACTATAAAAAATGCAAGGTGAAAATCTAAGGACTAGTTTTGGCCATCTTTATTATACAGCAGAGCCTCAACGATCATCACTTTAAAGACTACATACTGGACAAGACTGTACCTACTAAGACAATTTTAAAACGTTCAGAGACAATATTCATAAAGCCCCATCGGGCCCCAGGATACTAATCATAATCCATATAGGATCGTGGCTACACGGCGTAATGAATATGAATTGGTGTCCATATAACGCGCGGCATTAATTACATATGCACATACGGGAACACATCCCAAAACATAGATGGGAATGCATTGTCTTACAAAACAATGAACTCTAGTAAGTACATACCTACCTACTTATGTATCTACTCCTTCTGAACACACGCCATATTTATTGAACACTTTAAATAATGCACAACATGTCATCACGTATAATTTTTTGGTGACAGAAGACGAAAAATTAGTCTAAAGACGTTATGGTTTACTTGGGCAATGTTTTTATTTTTGTATATTTTTTGTTGTTAAGATTGTGTTTTGTATCTTGTTCACCTAGCAATTTATTCGCCTCTTAGGCTATTCATTCATAATAATAAATTGAAACAGTAGTGTTTTCACTATACTGCTTGGAAGAAGAATTTGTCTGATGACGATGTGTTATCAATTGAGAAGAATACTATTTTATAAATATGTATAAGTAATATACACGGATTTAGGAAGGGAGGTAATATATAACATTGCCGACGTGACCTAATAATTTAAGTATATAAGTAGATATTCCTTTACAAGAATTGCAGTGAGCAAACATTAATGCCTGTTCTCTCCTCGTTGAAGTTATAGATTTTATTTAATATAACACAATACAGAATACCTATAGGGACAAGCCGAAATGTTTATTGAGTTTAAAAAAATAGACCAGAAAAAATCTCAGGATTATCAGCACCTATTTGAGCGTAGCATTTTGATAAGACATCTCACCAACTCTCGAAACATAAAACTTCACAGAAAATGTTATAAAGTAAGTTAGGAAGAAAGGTAACAAAACGCTGTAAAATAAATGCTATGTCAAAGTTAAAAACTTTTATTCAGTTGAATGCGAGAACGTGTAAGACTGTACTACAATAATAAAAATTTTGACTTTGAAACCTATAGCTTCTCCTGCAGATACTGAGACTATGTACCTAGACAGATAACTAACTGTTGTTTTTAAAATATTCCTACGAATCACCAAGTTTAGACTGGATAAAACCAATAAAACAGGGTGTCAAAGAAGTTTTTCTAAGGGGAGCGCAAACGTTATCACTTATCAGTGAGTAGGTAGGTACATACCGCTGCTGCCGTGCACGTTTCCAAAGTTTGTTCCATGGTTTTGTGTTCCGTTGGAGAACTATTTACACTTCTAGACTTCCCTGCGGCTAAACGAAAGCTTCTGTTGAGCGATGACAGAAAACCTCCGCGCTGCCACTTGCTCGGCTCGTTCAGTTGCACATCCATCATTTCGTTCGTTTACATTGCACTGTGCAATGACTCACAGACTATCACTTCACGCTATTAGCAAAGTGTGCCAAAAGGCCGGCGCCACACGTTGCGCATTCTATGAAGGTACTCAATTTTAATTCCAACTGGTTGTAGTAGGTACTATCTACTCTACTCTACGTGGTAACCATGAGGAGTTATCATATTTCTCTCGAGTTCACTGCGGGAAAGTTTCAATCGTTCACGAATACACTGAGGTATGTTTATAGGCACCAAAACCGGAAACTGTATTTCCTAATTGCATTTAAAAGTTCACATAAAATACAACGGAGTACGAAAACAAGTTTGTTATTTCCACCGCAATCGGAGTCTGCGCGGGACTGCGTCACGATACCAAACGTACATATACTCTATTATTGGGTAGGTATAATAATGACGAAGTTGTGACCTCGTCCGTTCACTATTTTTTCACGATGTGCTTAAAAAATAGAGCTTACAGACAAAGCACGCTTTCTAAGTTTGTCAGCACAGAGAACGCGTCGAGTGCGCGGGGTCCCGACCACTACTAGTCGACTGTAGAGTCGAGTCGCTCCGCTCGGAGTAGAGCAGAGTGAAGTGAGTTGTATTACAAAATGAGGCATAAATGCTGGCAGGCAGCCGGCAGCAGGCCAAGCAGGGGGGACCGCGAGTCACCCGCTCCGGCCATGCCATTGTGAAGCGCGCGTGTGTGTGCGTCCCGCGTGCTTCCAGGGATTCAGTGGTGTGCGTGCGGTTCGGAACCCCTCGCGTCCGCGTCCGCATCGCCCGCGACCCGATACGCTCACAATATAAGGAACTTGAAGGAACCCCGCACATGCCTGGCCGATACCCGAGGTGGCCAAACCCGCACCCACGCGTTCCGACGCCACTGCCGCCGCCCGCATGGGGCGCCATGATGACACATACGCTGCCGCCGATCCCATATTGTGCGTTTCTCTTATTTATATACAAACCAAACAACAACACGTGTTAAGAAACACTCTATCATGTACTCGAACCTACCTACTTATTTTCAAATGCAATAAATATAACTACTATTTTAACAGGGTTTAAATGCAGACTTAGATAAGCAAGCGTGCTAATCATAATTTATAAAGTTTTTAGTAAAATCAATATTAAATAATACTGCACTGAAAAAAATATTATTCACAAGAATTATCATATAATCGTTTACATTACTGGAAATTGAAAATATTACTTCTTTTTTAGAAGTTTTGAGTCAAGTGTTAGGTGGCATAGGTTTTGATATTTTACATTTGGATGAAGAAGGCGAAGTCAACATGACCTACATTTTTATTCGTATTGCCCTACTTCTCTACCGTAAAAAGCCGCGCCCACGATCACTTTATTGTTATACCAAATGTGAATACAAAGGAGTGGGTGAAAAAATAACGCAGAAATTATAATAATATGTCGGTATAAAAACCACCTGCTCTTGCAAATCGATGTTTGTACTCACGACCTCGAATATTAAGATTTTTAAATCACTTCTTCCGTAAGTATTGTTAAATATAAGGTACACGTCGATGAGCTGTCGTAGGAGATGCACAAAAAATGGGAAACAGGTGGTACGTGCACAACACCTGCCCATCGCCGCCTCACGAACGACAGATGTGCCAGATACTTATTGATCTCCGACTGTTCCCGATTACCACTTGGTGCTTCGTTATGGAAATGGGACTCCGATATTATTGTCAAAAATCGAACGCGGTGAAACAAATTGCAGCCGCAGGAATAAGGCAGGTGGCACGCCTTGGAATTTGCTGCTAAAAGGCTAAAACAAGCTTTAAGTTGTGTAAAAAAAACTGTCTGATGGAGAAATTAATTTTAATAAATTATTATTTCTCCAGGCTACGTCCAGACATATTGCGATGGGAGACAATGTGGCGTGCGTGACATGGTAGCATGTGATACCAAAATGTTTGGGGGAAGAAATTTGCGAAACAATGAACTGCGCACAATAGTGGCCGGTAAACGGACAAAACTCGTGCATTTTTTCTAACAACTACTTCCAGGTTAAGTAGGCTAGCTGGTACGATATGTATCTGAAACTACAGAGCACTGCGGTTATCATAAACTCAACCATATTTTTTTTATATTAAGTTTTTTAGATACACTATCTATTATATTTAATCAATAATCATATAATCATTTATATCTATATGTTAGGCTCCTATTATTTTCTTTTTTGTTAAATATTTTCGAATTTGTCTATTGGTCCTCTGATCATGGTGGTAAACGGGGCATTTTAGTAATTCAAATTTATTCACATGCCGCAATTAGTTTTAGTAGCTAACAAACGAAATGATAGGGTGTTGGTGGTGTCTATGTAGGCTTTGATTTCATGTAAAAAATCAAACTCGGACAAACCACCCTTCTCAAACATTAGCTTTAGGCGAATACGAGTAAATTTGTAAAAAGAATCGCAGATTTTCTTTACATTTAATAATTTTTCTTTGCTAACTTAGGTACATTTTAAAAGTCTTTAGATCTTAAAATTGGTTAATCTTGACTATTAATATTTATTCACCCATATTATTTAGATATTTCTTGTTTTTTCATTTTACTACCTATTCTGAATAAAAGCTTGTACCGTACCCAAAATTATTTTTCATTTTATTTTTCTTTCGAAATTGGGTAAAGTGCCTAGAGTGGGTTTTTATTTTAAAATTGTTGACTGTATAATATGTAATAAGTTTTCCAAGTATACACAGGGTTATTGGAAAAATGCTAACAACCTCTTAGGGTTGACTTCTGCTCGTCCTAACAAACATCTCGAGATGTTTTTTTTAGCTTTGAAAAAAAAATAAAAATTGTATTGTGTTTTTTATATGTTTTTGACGGAATAAGCACGAGGACTACCTGATGTTAAAAGTCTCCTGTGCCTGTAATATATTATTTCACATTTTTAATACTTTGCTCGATGTTCAAAACTCTATTCAAAGGGAGCACGCGCGGTCCAGTGTTGCCACGGCGGGCGCTCTTGGTTCGGAGAAGCAAAAATATGGTATACTTTTTTAATTTTGCAATAACGCATGCTCTGCGGATTACATTAGAAAATTACAAATTTATGAGAGGAACAGTTATGGTGATGTGCCTGATTCGAACCCGAGCCATCCACCCCTATAGCCGGGGCATGCTTTGACCATTTAAAAGCTAACATAACTATAAGTCATAACTCAATTTTTTCCTTGCTTAACCATCGTATGGGGATGGAGCGACACCTATAGTTCAATTTACGTTGTACTACAAACAAGACTAATTTTGCGATTAGCTTAAAACTTGTCAATGATTACGCAACCGTATAATTTAAATACTTATTTTTATATTTGCAATAAAGCATGCTCTGCAGATTACTACGTGTTTTTGACATAGAGAATTCAATATACCTACTGCTGTGAATTTGGTATTAGGTATGGTAATACTGTTGTATTAGATGGGTGGAGTCCTAGTGAGTTAAAAATCTAGATGGCTACCACCACCAAACACGTGGTGTATTTTTTCAGCCGCCAAGGTCTGTAGCATCTCGCTGAACATTTGCTGAGATTAACATTGAATAGAAGATATTATTATATGTTCTATGATTTGATTTGAACCTTCTTCAAATCAGCCATGTGGCTCCCATTTCAAATAATTTAACATGGAAACCTATATTTTTGAGTTATAATACAAAATGGGCCGAAACTGTATTTATTTCTGTTGAAATTGTGAAACAAAAAGGCCGGCAAAAGGTCTGTTGTAAAGTTGAACAGCGGGTTATTGCCTACTCATTCTCGTTACATTCGACATACATCTATACTACCCAAAAAACAATACTTACGTGTAAACGTATATCGAGCTTTTGTGATAAATATACACGTCTACACATTGTAATGTAATTTTTTTAACTGAACGTATTTTTCTTCTTTTAATATGAAAAAATAAAGTAAACTTGATATGATATTTTCGAAAAGGGTAGCAGTGCACGCCTATTTCCTAAAAAGGCCACACGATGTGAGCCAACTTTTCTCGTGTGTAATACGATAAGATAATCAAAATAAGTGCAAATTTGAATATAGTATTGAGAGTTTTGGTCGTTTATTATACTTGGACTTTCTCGGTAGTAGAGCTGGGAAAGCAGCCTATGCGATATTTAATTGATAGTGTCCTTACCTTATATTTGCATGCTTGGATTTTTGTGTGGGTTGTAGTACATACTCAATGTACTAAAGTATGCCAATTTTAAACTTCTTTCGCTTTACAACCTAAAGTTTTTTTTTATTTATAACATTTGCCATAATTATTAGTTCCAGATTTATATCCCTACCGATGTAGAGATAATAACGAAAGCTGTTTTGATTGAAATCTTGGTGCTCGACTGTGACTCGAGAGCATATGGCGGTTTGCACCTGTTCATTTGGCACCAGGCGCTGCACAACTTTGGCTGCCGGCTGCGAGCACACAACACTTTCATCCATAATAAGCACATCCGTATCATCCTTCTCAATTCTAAAAGATTTTAATGAGGCAATGCGAGTTCTTATGAAAGTAAAGCCTTGTGTTAAGGGGTTTGGATGTTTATTCTATGATTGCATTGACCACCGTTACGAAATGAATCCGATATATAGCTAATAATAATTGCTTTTAGGTTTATATTTGCAAGTTTGACAACAGATTGTTGAAATGTAAGATTAAATAAATTGTAAGATTATAATTTTCACACTACCGTGCCCGACATAGTTTCATTGTTTACATCGTGCTTATTAAGGATCTGGATAACAAGAAACTAAACAGCACCTTGGAATTTCTGTTCTTGCGGTTAGTACCACATTATCTTCCGTGCCGGATTCCAGGATAATCGAAGCGTGTGCGCTCCTCTCTATGGGCATCCGATAATCCCATGACGTCCCATTGTAACCTGCTCATCTCTATCTCCAGCTCGACAATCTTTATAGTCTTCTTTGAGCGTACATATGTTACCAGGGCCAAAGTAAGTCGTTTGTGTGGATAATTTGCCGAAGATTACTTGCACCCTCTGCTTTACCGCTACCTGGTCTACTATTTAGACTAAAAATAGAAAGTCTCCAGGGACTAGAGGACGTTTACTTTTGTTTTTAATCATTGTTTTATTTCCCACGACTGGCACGTATTAGTGGGCAGTTCCTAGAAATAGTTGTGACCCACCTTCTGGCATTTTATGTTTCGACGACTCTAACTACCGCAATGCCAAGAAATGTCATGAAAGAGTGCTAACTCTAAGGCAGCATCATGCAGGGACATTTGAATATTATTGTGTATATATATATACTGACCGCTGTGAGAACAGTAAGCTCTCCCAACCACTCGTTAAGAAGCGCCTCTGGATCTTCTGAGGCGGCGACCGCGCCTGTCTCCTCCACCAGCGCCATCTAAAACAAAAGCAACATCCATATTATAAATTATTTCGAGATCTCGATCGATAAACTATCGCACCAAGTTCTTAGGAAGACGCCTATCAGGCATCAAATGTCTGATAAATATTTCAGGACAAACCTTCTTGATTAGCTGTGCTGGTCGTCTTAAAGTTTTTCGTAATTATCAGTTTGCTTTACATAAAGGCAATAAACTAATAACAGATTTATAAAACCGATACTAACTAAAACTTACGACAAATTTATAAAAAATATAATAGAAATAAATACTTTTTCAAAATATAGGTAATTATTATGGGTACATCAAAATTATTCGTAAAAAGATGTGATGATTTAATAATATAAAACATTTTTACCATTTACGTTTAAATAAATTTGTAACATTTTTAATGAACTTGTACAAAAAGTAGTATTTAGTATTATTTTACATAGATATTATTAAATGCATTGAACTATTTGCATATTGACAAAAAAAAAGTTTAATTTGATTAATTAAAATGAGTAATACAAGAAATAATATTGCTCAAGACTATCAATATGCTCTTGTGTAATACAAAAAACAAGTTATAACAGTTTCCTCGACATTGTGACAAATAATGATGGTAAAAAAAATCCTAAGCAGAAATTATGAATATGTGCGATCTATTTATTGGAAGAAAACAGCTTAATCGTAGCTGTGCACCACAAAGTAAAAGGTGTTTCAATATTTGCGAGTGTACAGTGACACAAAAAATCACTCCAAGCGAAGATCCGAATAGGACCATACAAAAAAATATAAAAAAAAAACATCGCAGCTGGTCTCACAAATGCTACACCACGTGCGCGTCGAAATTACTTTTTGTGCCTTTTTTGGCTGGCAACCTCTCCATTATTTTCTATTCATCTGTTAGTTAAAAGCACACCTTCTGAACGCTGACTGATTATAAACGAGAGTAATAAAAATCTCGGGTCGTGCGTGTTGCGTATGCAGCAGTTTGCTTGCAGTGTAATTTATAATGAATTAAAATTAAAATTAAATTTATATTAATGAAGCAAACTACTTTGCAAATTATCATTGATCGTTTAAAGACGATATTATATTCTAGAAAAATATATAACAAATCTAGTTGACTACAATGCAGCGACCTTGTTTTATCTAAGTATTAATTTATTCAATACTAACATTTAAATAAAAAATATTTGAAGAAAATATCAAATTAATATTTTAGAATAACACCTCAAAATATCTCTAGTAATAATTACACCTAATTTTCATAGCCGAAGTGATGCTACGTAACTTAGCCTAACCGGAAGAATTTTCGGCGGGTTTCGTTTCTATAATACAAAGGTGCATCATCAGGAGTTCTTGACTATTCGATTACACAATCAAGTCTGGTAAATTATCTAGTGAATGGAGCGTGAAGGTATCTCCCGCCTCCCGTCTTCAGGCATGTACTCTGGCGAAATATATAAGGTTGTTATTTTAAAACATAAATAGAACATGCAATTTTAGAAATACGACTAAGTATTTTTTTTTACCTAACCTGCACTTGTTATCTGAATAAATTGTAGCAGAATATCATGACCGACGGTTAGTCGCGCAGGTATCTGATTGCAGCACGTTTCCTGTTCTTAAAACTTAACCGGTAACCGTATCTTGATTTTTGCAATCGGTTAACGGATCAGTGAGAAAGCAAGCCGACACGGCACAATTTCCTAAATTCTGAGTAAAGCTATCTAAGAAAAAGTTAGCATGACTCCTGGCTAACACCTTTGTTACACTTTGAATGAAAATTCAAAAAAAAAAAGAATTAACTATTTCTTATCATGCGTCTATTGTAAGTATTTAAGACAATTCGTAATTTTAATCCTGATACAAAGAAATACGCTTAGTACACCTGTTCCTTTGAAAAAAACAATCCGACGAAGAACTGATAAGCTAATCTGCCCTAAAATAGATAGTTTTTGTGCCAGCATTACAATTATCGCCATGCCACTGCCAAATTAAATTTTCACTAGATAAACTTGTTTATTTTTTGTGAACACTGTGGTAATATTATGAACATAACACTTAAGTACCTTTGTTGGTTATTGTGACGGAATAAGCACGAGATCCACTTGATGTTAAGCTGAATAACCTCGGCCTATAACAGATGCATTTCGGCTCTAGTCACGAATTGTACTGCGCCCCTCACATAGATGTTAAGCCTCATGTGTTTGTAATTTTACTGGCTCTCAAGGACTGCTGCCGGAATACACCGTTATGTGCTTGGCGATAGATTTTCTACTTGAGGGTAGTAGCTAGCTAGGTGAGCAATCGCAAAATGCCCTTCTATCATGCGGTGAAGCTTAAGCCGGCGAGGTGGGGATTTATTTATATGAATCTTACTTGTATGTATAATTATTATTTTATTAACTTTTGCATACCATAAAGGTGGTTTCTGGATAACTTTGTACAATTAAGAACTTTTTTATCACTCATGTTCATGCAATAAATATATTTGAATTTGAATTTGATCGAACCAGGGACCTGCGACACGGGCAGTCCATTGCAATTACCTCTCGGCCATCATTGCTTCTTACGAAATATACACCCACTTCTTAAGAATTATTTCTTCTATCAACTACATACGGCACTAAGTTTTATTATATAGATTGATTATAAGCCCTCAAGTAGCTGCTGCCTAGAGTCAAATAGTACTTAACCGCATGGAAATTGTTTCTATTACTTGATTGGGTGCGATGAAGATATTAAAAAATATGTAATAAATAATATGAAAAAATATATAGTGTCAGTGTACTTCCAGACCATAAGAAATTATTCTTCATATCTATAGCTGATTTTTTTTTTTATGCTTGATAGGTTAGCCTTTGTCCACTATCTCACCTGATGGTAAGTGATGATGTGGTCGAAGATGGTGTTCAGGCTAACCTAGAATTACTGGCTCCCAAGGATAGCTGCCGGAACACACCGTTAGGTGCTTGGCGACAGATTTTCAATTTGAGGGTGGTAGCTAGCCAGGCGGGCATTGGCAAAGTGCCCTACCACCATGCTGTAACGATTGCCATCCTAGGACAACAGCCGGGACCGACGGCTTAACGTGCCCTCCGAAGCACGGAAGCGCTCAGTAGTAATGTCACCAGCGGTCACCCATCCAAGTCATGACCGCGGCGGACGTTGCTTAACTTTGCTGATCGATTCAGAATGGCTAAGCAAACTTCGCTACGAGCGCTTCAAGATGTCGCTGTATCAGCCGAAACTTACATTGCTGGAAAGGGATTCGCCAAAATCTTTACGAAGCAGGCGTTTTAGAGCCGCTGAACCGAAAGTACAAATATGTATTATATATTACAAAATAAGATGGTTGGAGCGCAGTCTACTTTAAGGGACTGATAACTCGTTAGCTAGTTGCAACTGGTAGTTATTGATAGTCAGTGGGGCACGACGTTTTGGCCCTTCACATTATGTTTTTGTTATAATAGGCTTCAGAACCGGGAAGGAAAGTTTTGCTGATGCAATGTTTGCGTAATACAAACAACAATATCATATACAAAAGGCTTTTCGTGACTTGCTAAATCCAGATTAACAATAGAAAAAATTACTCTCTGATTGAAACTGACTTTAATCGAATTTCCTGCTCGATAATATAACCGTTCAGATTATATGAAGCGCTCGCAGCGAAGTTTGTTTAGACGTTCTTAATCGATCAGCCAAGCAACGTCCGCCGCGGTCATGACTTGGATTGGTGACCGCTAGTGACATTACTACTGAGCACTTCCGTGCTTCGAAGGGCACGATAAGCCGTTGGGCCCGGTTGTTGTCTTAGAATGGCAGTCGTTATAGCATGGTGGCAGAGCTACATTATGGTTCTCTACTGTACTAATATTTTGCATGGACTTAATACTTCCATTGGTGATATAAAACATTTTTTTATTAATATTTGAGATGTTTTTTATGAAATTCATAAAGAACTTAAGATAGATGCTGCACAATGCCCGAAGTACTAATTTCGTATCATATATACCTGCGCAAAATTTAAAAATGTATTCAAATCAAAATTTTATGGTTATTTTTACCATAGTATGCTTTATTTTACAAATTTATTCCTTTTTCAGTATAGACTGAGCAAAGATAGTAAAAATAAATTACTCAAAGGGTATAAAGTTAGTGTATGTTTCGAATTTTTTGGCCACATTTTGTAACTTAAGCGTAAAACGATCCTCTAAATCCTGATTAAGGGTTGCCTCTCTCATGGATTATGAGACTGGCTCGAAATGTGTGATCTAACTTTATTACTTTAGCAGTCATAGGGGACGGCCTCATCAGGAAATGGTACTGTACCTCTTGTTATGGCTACCTCTTGTTCGATTCACTTTCAGGTCTACACCTTCCAGCTCTTTAACTGCTTGCCACTTCTACTAGTGATAATTATGTTCCAAGAAATTGTCACCTATAATTGCCTGATATATAGTTTACCCTTTGACCACTATCTCACCTGATGTTAATTGATCATAGAGATATACAATACTATGATGTGATCGAAGATGTTGTTCAGGCTAACCTAGAATAGCTGCCTCGGCTCTCTAGAACAGCAGTCGGAACACACCGTTAGGTTCTTGACGACAGATTTTCTACTTGTGGTAGCTAGCCAGGCGGGCATTCGGCAAATACTCCACTACCATACAAAATAGCCTTAAAATAGAAATAATGTAATGTAATAATGTAGCCCCTTTTTATATGTCCAAGAAAGCAGTGAGATAACCGCGTCTTCTCACCATGTCGATCTTCAGGTTGAGCAAGGATCATACTTTTAATTTGTGAACGTTTCCAGCGATATGTGCTTCGGTTATACCTACGACGGCTGAGCAAAACACATGTCTGCAGGTCTTTATATACAGACAAGGCACTCGGCTGAACGCTGATGGTTCTGGCTGAGTGGGCAGCTTGGATCAGTCAATATCGACTGATATTACGTATTAAATACATTCACATTATATAAAAATAATAGCAACACAAAGATAAATAAATAATGTAACTATATCTATGACCTAAAAATTTTATACATAAAAATTGTGAGCTCTGTTTTCTACCAGGAGGCAATCATAAGTAGAAAACAATGCTCATGTATATATATATATATATATAGTGTATTAAAACAAACTGACTTGAATGTGGTAGTTTTTTAAATTGCCTAAGAAATTCCTTTCATTTGAAACCCCACACAATATATTTCGGAGGTAAAAAAAATATACCATAAAACGTGATGTCATAACTCTCTAAAGGAAATATTTCAGAAATTCGAGTCAAAGTAATTGTTTTAGAGGGTAGTCTGTTGGTACAACAGACTACCCTGTGCATAGATTCGCGGTTGTTCTGCATATAAGAGCTCGTATGCCGGTACCTAAAAGGACGGAATATAAGGCCGATCTGTCGCCGAGATATATGCAGTAGGTATTCTTTTCAAAACTTAAAATACCATAAATATTCAGGTACGTTGTCCCGGTTTGTTATACTGCCGTTTATTATAAAGAAATTCTATTCAACGCTAAACCTGGATCACTTCAAGGGTTTCGTGGTAAAAACCTAAAACCGTGAGCGAGTTAATCCCCTAAAAGTCCTAAAGCAACAAACGTAAATATAATGACAGGGAAAAATCAAAAGAGCCGTACGCTTGAAGATAATCCGAGGACCAAGTCCTTACCACCTGGGACCCGTGCCACAGACAACATTTACAGAAAGAGGGATCGTATGCTAATTAAGAGCATGCTCGTTATTTATTTTTTTACGATGATTAATAAGACATACTATTAACTAACAAACATTAGGTAACCTTATATGATTAATATTATCATTATTATTTTTTTACTTGTACAGTCGCCTGCAATAAGAAGTATACACTTCGTAATTTTCAAAATAATGCGATGTCGTTAAGTTTAATAACTATTGAAGTTAATATAAACATGAATAAAAATAATCAAATTATTCTTTGATTTTAAGATACTTCTGGGTACATTAAGAGAAACAGAAGTTATTGGCACTAGTTTGAAAATTACGAAGTGACTTCTTATTGCAGGCGACTGTACTACAATTTCTACTTATTATTATTAATTTTTTTAAAACATATAATTGTCTATGTTATACACTGTAGCTCAGAATAAATTAAATTGTATTTACAAGCTCTTTTTACTAGGTATAATTATAATAATATGTAGGAGCTAAATTTTACATTTACTTGTTATGTGTTTCATGATATGGCTCAAAGAGTTAGTAAGCTGAGCCAGTGAGATGCTGATTTTGTCTATTGGATCAAGTATGTACACTGTCTAGCTGGTCGATAGTCACAGAACACAACACGTACTTTGCATTTGCCTGCGACGAGATGTCAGGCTGACATACATTTATATAGTGCAAAGACCTCGGGTGCTTGTACACTATATAGGGTTTTTTGAATCCCTAACTGATACTGATAATGCTGTTTTATCGTTGGTAACAAGTCTGTTTTACAAAGAAGGAATGCTAAATATTTTATATTATTTATTTATATTAATATATAAATAATATGTTATCACATAATTAATTATTTTTTAAATTTATATATATTTTACTAAAAGCTCCAATATGAATTGGTGTTTTGATAGAATTGCGCCTCCTATATTATCTTCCTGTGGGCCATCAGCCATAAGAGATGACGAAGGGCCAGAAGATTTACCATCTTACACTGTGATTTCCAAGACGCCTGCCAAGTGGGGGATAATAGCAAACCCTCCTTTAGAGCATTTGTTCAACGGTACACCTCATAGCAGTAGTAGTAAATGTCACTACCTCAAAATGTTAGTACACTCAATAATAATGAAATGAGTGTATTGTTATAAATGAAACTCGAAAAACTTAAACAACTTTAGAGTTCATAAAATGTTTACGAAAATAAAAATAAAATAGCTGTCTCCACACAAGAAACGTGTTTTATCAACGACTTTTGTATATTAATATCATACTTTGGTGTTAATACCTAATAAAAACCAGCCTAATACGGGTCGGAAAAATAATAAAAATGGTAGCAAAACAAAGCACATAGAGTATGTACAACACGTTCAATTATGTGGTATGTTGGTATGGAACTCTGTGAATACTATAATGTGGTATGGAAACTGCAGTGTGTTGGTGAGTGTGAGTCCGCCGTGATTTTGCTGGTTTTATTTTATTATTGCACAAAAGCTTTGAACAAACCATTTCCTTTTTTGCTATCCAATCCCGACTAATATCTAATACTGCTCACGTTCTGGGGTCAATTCATCATTTTGACTTCAATTAATGGGCAATCGTTGGACTTATCGTTCACCCAGTCTCTACCCTAGTCTTATTAGCCCCTACAATTCTATACCGAGTTGCAATTTTAATATTTAATTCCTAAGTGCTGAGTGATCACAGAGTGACTATTCAGAGTGCATGTAAAGATATACTATTTAATGAACCTGTAAATAATTATGATTATTCGGATAGCAAAAAATCTTGGTACAGTCTACTTTTATCCAGCCCCGCCTGTCAAGTATAAAACACATAGTGTAATAAATATAAAATACTTATATTTGTACAATATAAAACGAGAAAATGTATGTGAAAATAAGGTAGGTTTCCGTGTTTTTTACCTATTCTCCTCGCACTGGCTGTATATTTTTTTGAGGAAATTATCAGAAGACTCGTAATAATACTTAGTATTTTGTAAAATTATGGAAATTATGGAATTGAACTTCGTAAGCGCGTCACAAAACGTGAATACAATATATGGTAATAACAATAGCAAGAATTATTTGAATCGGTACTTACACCATGGTTAGTATCTACTCACAGAATTCGAAGACCCCGATTTCCATTTTCAATCAAGAAGAACTAAAAATGCGTCAATTCTGCCTCACGTGTTCAGGATATTTCTCTGTATTCGCCATCTACGAAAAGCCAAGTCGTTTACAGTATTTCTGTACAATTTTGTGGCTTATCCATCTTACACTATAGTTTCAGTCACGTGAGTCATATGTAGATGTTATATTATGCATATTTTTTATTTCCGCCACCCTTTAAATTAAATTTATTTCACACATGTGAAATAAATTTAATTCAAGTAAACGCTCGTAGCCAAGTTTGCTTAGCCATTCTGAGTCGATCAGCAAAGTTAAGCAACGTCCGACGCGGTCATGACTTGGATGGGTGACCGTTGGTGACATTACTACTGAGCGCTTCCGTGCTTCGGAGGGCACGTTAAGCCGTCGGTCCCGGTTGTTGTCTTAGGATAGCAGTCGTTACAGCATGGTGGTAGGGCACTTTGCAAATGTCCGCCTGGCTAGCTACCACCCTCAAGTTGAAAATCTGTCGCCAAGCACCTAACGGTGTGTTCCGGCAGCTGTCCTTGAGAGCCAGTAATTCTAGGTTAGTCTGAACAACATCCTCGACCACATCATCACTTACCATCAGGTGAGATAGTGGTCAAAGGCTAACCTATCAGGCATAAAAAAAAAAAAAAAAAAACCATAATAAGTTTAGTTCAAAAATCATGATGTTTAAATACTTCAACCTTAATAATGTACTTAATTTATTACAAAGCAATTGTTTTAATTGCTAATAATAAGATGTTTATATTTTTTTCCCCCTGGTCTTCACACAAGGTCTATTTTATGAAAATAGTTTCTTTAAATTAGTTTCAAAGCTAGTTTATAGTTTATACTATTACAATAAGTGTTCTATGATGTATTTACTTACGAATAACGTTGCTTATGTATTTGTGCAGTGCAGTACCTATCCACTATGTACCTGTTACTATATGGTACTCAAATAAGATTATGTGTTCATGGTTATTTTGCTTATTATTTACTCGCCCAATGTGTAAAAAGTAGAATGTCCTCCTCGGGGATATAGTTGTCTTTGTCGTGGGCAAGTTTTAATCACACACTTTCGATTCTAGTTTTGTATACCTCACTTCTCTAGGGTTAACTCTAGAAATTGACTGAATTAAGTTTTGAAGACACTATGTTTTTTATTCCTGATAGGTTAGCTTTTGACCACTATCTCACCTGATGGTGAGTGCTGATGTGGTCGAAGATGTAGTTCAGGCTAACCTAGAATTTTGTCCTCTTGGCGCATAATCCACTATTTAATCATTGAAAATCGTACCGTACTAGCACTTCTAGCTTGTGACCTGTTACGCCCCCGCGGGATTCGGTTATATCACGCTGCCTCAGAAACGACTGAATAACAATCTGGATATAAAGTTAACTATTATTATTTCAGGACAAAAATAATCTTTGAAGTAGTGTAGAAGTGTAATTTTAATATGCAAGCTGAAGGTGCTAAATTTGCTAAGTATAGTATCTGTTGAGTTAATAAATACTCTTTGTACTAACCTACAAAATTTTATTAAAAACTGTTCATTCCGACAATACAACGGTGAATCGTAGCAAAACCATGTATTTTGTTAGTAAAATTATTTAAAACTTTTTGGAAACTACAAGTAGTTAGTTTTTTTGTGTGTATATACACCGAACTAGTGCGCAACTATCTTGGTCGCCTGTGGACCATACCCGCATGCTATATTGATGGCCGCTCACATTAAATTGAAGCAGTTCATTTATCTTCACGGCTCTACACTTTCCCCTAACTAAACAAGAACATTATACTATGTTTTCGGAGAAAGTTATATGTATAATAATACTGCTATGCATTAATATCTAGCTAGTGCTGTAGAAATTTGCTTTAAGTATACGAGTATGTAATGAATTCCTATATTATTGTGACGGTCTATAATAGATATGTTTTAGAAACACACGATGAACCAGTAAATCTAGTAGAGATTAATAATAAATAATACATATATGCATGACAACACGCCTTTGATGACTTGAGTCTGGAAGGGTCGGCAGAGGGGCCTGAACTCTCACATTTCCTAGATATGTTTTAGTCCCATATCATCTAGCGAGCATAGTTCGGAATATGACTTGACTGTTTCTGATAATTAAAAAACTGTTTCCGACTGGGGGATCGAAGCAACAACTCGAGATTTTAAATTAAACCTGTTTAGGATATTCGTAAATTTTCCTCCTCGATAAATTTTCTGCTGTTTAATTTCGTTTTAGGTTAAAATTTAAATGGATCTCTAGATTGTGACTCGTATTTAATATGTTTAATCTCAGATCGTAACATTTGTAGGAAATATAGAAAACATACGGAGTCAAAGGAGTCCTTCATTCGTATATTTTTTTGGTGGTGATTAGAATGTAGAATTCATACCGTCACTGCTACTTCCTAAAATATTTGGCTGTAATCACAAATTATTACTCGCTACTTGATACAAGCATTTGATACCTCTTTTGCCTAAGGCTCAGCTCCCACTGGCGCAGAGTCGAAGCGACGCGAAGCACATAACAGCGCGCGTGTACGCGCAAAGATGCAAGCTTACGCGAGTCCTGGTCCTGGCCCTACTGATGGAATAATTTGGATATTAATCACAAACGGTTTAGTGATGTGCGCCGCTGCAGTGACGGTCACCGCATACGTGTCACCTCGCGAATTCGTTTGACTCCTATGCGAGAATGCACGTGATGCCTCGCGGTTTGTATTTTTTATACGAATTTGCACGTTTGTAAGTGGACTTAGAATTCAATTACTATTAAAGTTTAAGCATATTTTATGTCGCGACGCTTCGCTTCTGCGCCAGTGAGAGTAGAGCCTTTTTCTGTCACAGCGCCTTCTTCATACGTGACCGTTATTATTCTCTTCATCTGATTTTGCATATATTTAAAGACTGTATCCAGTTCAACCAAAACACCCACATTATAATAGTCATAGATGTTGTTGATCACAAAGATATTTCCAGTAATGACGAATAATTTTCATTACGTGTACTCGTATGTTTTGGAACACTGTGAATGTTTACTCAATTTATAGATCAGGTCGATTGTCACAATCTTTCCTCTAGTTCTTAAGTGTTTCTGACCTGCCGAAATGATACAGCAGTATATATAGTATAGCATAAAATGTATGGTCATTGGTAGTACCCGTCAGTTTACCATCACAGCTCTCTGATTATACCGGAAAGGAATGTAAGGGTAAGCTCAGGCAGATGGCTGGCTATAAAACTAAAGACAAAACTTTTTGCAAACATGACCTTAAGTTATTCTGTGTTTGATACATAATATACGAGTACTTATCGACTATATTTTTATTTTTTTATTTTTTTTGCCGATAGGCTAGTCTTTGCCACTATCTCACCTGATGGTAAGTGATGATGTGGTCGAAGATGTTGTTCAGGCTAGCCTAGAATGACTGGCTCTCAAGGATAGCTGCCGGAACACACCGTTAGGTGCTTGGCGACAGATTTTCAACTTGAGGGTGGTAGCTAGCCAGGCGGGCATTCGCAAAATGCCCTACCACCATGCTATAACGACTGCCTTCCTAAGACAACAACCGGGACCGACGGCTTAACGTGCCCTCCGAAGCACGGAAGCGCTCAGTAGTATGTCACCACCGGTCACCCATCCAAGTCATGACCGAGGCGGACGTTGCTTAACTTTGCTGATCGATTCAGAACGGCCAAGCTAACCTCGCTACGAGCGCTTCAAAATGTATTGTTTATAAAGTTTTTTTGTTCTTATAGAAGATATATTATACATATATCTTCTACAAGAACTTAATACCCACATAATATACGCAAAAGGGTAAGAATGGATTACTTGTTAACGAATTAATTCTTAAAAAAATATATGGTTGATTCGTATTAACGTTCGCGTCTCTCTGATTATAACCTATTATGACCTCAGCATATACTTTTAATCTTTGCAACACGTAAAGTAGTATTTTAAATGCTGTGGGAAGGAAATCGATATCTGACTCCTATATATGTAAATATTTTTCGGGGCACTTTTTCGTGTATTGGAAATAGCATTCTTGTGTTCCATTGAATGGGTATTTTTTTAGAACTCAAGGGGTTTTTTAATTAATTCGTGGAGTATAATACTATATACCTAGGTACTGAGCCAGTTGTCAATTCTGATGCCTTGATAGTTTTACTTTATAATGGCTTTTCTGAATTTTTCAAAGCGAGGAGGAGGCTTAGCTTATTGTGACATTTTCTCTTGACTTATCTCTTATGAAAATTCTGGTCGTAGACAATTTAAAGGTATGATAATAATCTTATCAAATACATTTTATGTTTTTTTTTGTCTGTGATGATGTTCTCACAAACATTTTCCAATGTTTGAAATGTCGGCTAGTACTATCTCTTGGTACGAATATATTTTGGTATTTTTAATGGTATTTCTACTGTTTCCAGATATGATTTTTCATATTTAATACTGTGTTATCTATATGTTGACTTTTACCTATTATTTTAACTTCCTTTGACTAGTAAGCCACTTTTCTTTTTACACTTCTTTATTCCTGATGGTTTTGAGATTACTTTTTTAACTTTATCTCTGATGGTATCCCATCACTCATCAACATCAGTTATGCTTCTAAATTTCCAAATCTAGTTTTCAATTTTAATTTAATATTTTTCTTATTTCTTTATTATGATCGTTTTGTACGTTTATATTATTTTCGTATTATATAATATAACATTGAAACTCCTACCTAATATGTTACTTACTCTACGACAACAGATTAGATAAGGAAAATATAAATTTTATAGAAATCAACATTACCATATCAATGTGTCATTTAGAATGAAAGTAGCATGTGATCATATTCTATTAAAGAGGATACAAAATTTTACTAGTTATAAGTTGGGTACTGGCAATATTGGCATTACACAATGTAAATTTATTTTATTTACAGTGTTAATGAGTGTTCTTACTGTGAAAAACGGGTTCTTATCGTGACTAATATCACTTACAATCATTGTTTGCAGAAGAGGCTATCTTTATCTCTCAGAAAACATACGAACCAAATCTCTGAGAATGCACGGACGTTAATAGGTAGGTATACGATATTATTTGTTATCATTAATTACAAGTTGAGGCATCTATTGACTTATCAATTTTATTACCTACGAAGTGAAAGGCTCGTATTACATTATGATACATGACCATAGTTCATGCTACGTGTCTCCACCAAAATTTTGGCATTCTGCGTTATAAAAACGTATTAAAAAATTACAGGTTTTGTGGTTCCAATACGTCCAAGTTTCCAGCTTTAAAGAAATTTTGTCGTGAATTTTGTAACAAAAATTTAGCTATACTTTTTATAATGGTAGAGTTACATAGTTCAGCGGTCCGCCACCTACGTAAACTTGAACCACTCTGGTGGGAGACATATGCAGTTACTTACTTATTTCTTAAATACTTTATTGTACATAAAATAAGTTATATACAGATGGGGCATTAATATTATTCATGTACATAGGCGAGCTTAACCCTGAAAAGAGTTTAATACTTCCTCTTTACCTTTTCTTTCTTAATGGGACTAAATGACGCAACAGACATTTTGAAGCTATTATAGCAGAGCGGTATTAGTTATGGACTGTTGTTTTTTTTATGGAGAACATAGATGCTGGCTACCGCCTGTGCGGTCGTCCAGCTCCACCGGATTTTGGGCGAGGGCCTGGCCCTACAATAGCCAATACAATACAATAGCACTTCTCCCGAGACGGGCGTAGAAGGCGAAAAGCGCCTTCAAACTCCGTCTCCTGCGGACGCCGAAAACGTGCCGCTACAATAGGAGGGGTTGACAGCCAGCTCAAGGGCACCACTGTGGTTCGGACCTCGGCTTGTCTCGCTGTCGAGAGACATGGGGTGGATCGGAGCAAAATGCCTCTGTGCAACTGTAGTGTTGCACAATTGGGCCCTACTGAATTGATCTCTTTGACTATTTGGAGAGCCATTAATCGGGAGGACAGTTGTGCAGAAGGTCCATAACTTATACATGTGTTTCGATCCCCACCGCTGGCTTGAGCTTCACCGAGTGAGAGAAGGACATGTTAGGAACTCTCGCCTGTCAACCTACCACCCTCAAGTTATTATCTATTGTCAAGAACCTAACAGTGTGTACCATATCAGAAGCTATACTTGAGGGCCAATTTCCACTCTAGGTTACGGCTGTTTACCACCTTTCACATATTTACTTTCAGGTGATATTGTGACCGGCGTCGGCTGGTCTATCAGAAGAAAAATAAAATTACATTAAGTATAATAGAAGAGAAGAATTAATCATGGTTAAGTATAACAGATTACCTATACTCACAAATATATCTCATTCTTTCCATCTTTATTCCACGCCATGTGTTGATTGAGTTACGAAGGTGTCTAGTGGATTATATACTACTACCTACCGTTTAACTCTACAACTTTAATATTGCTTGAATTCTCGTACAACAAAAAACTTTAACATAAAATGAAATAACAACTTTTTTGATGATTCATCAGGGATCAGGAGGATTCATATAATATAGGATTCTAATGGTAAAATAATTTTTCAAATCAGTTCACGCTTGCCTACCTACCTACCACCCTCAAGTAGAAAATCTGTCACCAAGCACCTAAGTGCTATACTTCAGGGCCAATTGCCATTCTAGGTTATGTCTGTTTATCACCTAAGATCACATTTTTACTACCAGGAGATATTGTGATCGACGCCTAGCCTATCAGAAAAAAAATAAAACCACAGATAGAGTATAATTGAAGAGAAGAAATAATCTTGGTTGAGTATAACAGATTACCTACTCACAAATATATCTTATTCTTTCTATGTTTATTGAGCCACGAAGGTGTCCAGTAGATTACAACTATCTACCTACTGTTTAACTCAACAATATTAATATTGCTTGAATACTACAAAAAACTTTAACGAAAATAAAAAATAAACATGATTCATCAGGGATCATGTAGGATTCTAATGGTGAAAGAATTTTTCAAATCGGTCCAGTATTTTTCAGTTTATTCGTTACTTCCAATATAAAAATCTTTCCTCTTTATAATATTATAGTGCAGATAACATAATTTATTAAATTGGAAATAGACAAAATCGGTAATGTGGATCTCGCTTTAAAATAGTTAGTGTATATCTTTCTGTGTTGTGTACTGTAACACTTATAAATAATTATTTACCCTAAAAGGCTGCTGCGCTATTTATGATCGTTGGGCAATTAACCGGCCATGGTTTCGCCGTAAACTGCACTGCATGTAAACATACCGGCGTGTACGCATGCTGCGAAGTCAAGTTATGTTAGTGGTTCCCAAATAGTCCAGGATGGGCGCATCCGCTCTAATAAGCTAGTTTTGTTGGTATTTTACGTTTATTATATTATGAAGTTATTTATTCTACATGATCAATTGATGTATCTATTGGCTAGACTAAATGTAATAGGGAAATTCATCGGAATAAGTCCATTTTCCTGCGACTTGCTCACATTTTTTTATAATGCCAATTATTTTAGCAGTAAAACAATTGGCTGTTACCTGTCTATGGTTACTTCAAATAATCCGGCCCTCTCTCTGCCAGTTGCAAGCGTGCCCAGAATGTGAAATGGTGACGAGAAATGTGGAACGAAACTCTAAATGGCGCACATCAATGCGAAAAGGCTTTTGTTCTTTATTGGGTTAGTTCGATTTTATTGATGAGAAAAAAATTTGCTTGAGAGTCAAAATCTATTTGATTAGCGATTAAAGTTCATCAAATATACTAAGTTTTGTAGGCAATACTACAGTGTGGACAGAAAATAGGTGGTCCAAAATATGCAATACTTTATATCAAAAAAACTGTGAAGATTGAAAAAATGCAGAAGAAAAACTGCAGAATTTTACCTACAACTATCAACTTAATATAGTGGTCTTCTTATGTAGCCAGGGAACGGAAGAGATTATACCAATAAGAGATGCATAAGTTCAGCAGTAAACATAGCAGCTGATACAATAAAGAAATTACAAAATCATCGATAAGCCAACGCTTATGACTGTTATGACGTTTAATTTCTAACTGATAGTTATTAACACATAATAGCGGCTTAACTCGACAAATCGTACACTACTACTACTGTTTGATACCATTGATCTTAACTATCAGAACTGGTATTACAATGCGTCACATATCTATGCGTATGGCTAGGCAGCTCGAAACTAATTACGGCATACTGAGGTAACCGAATAATCGATATCGGGAGTGAGGGCTTCAGATTCCAGATTAATTACTATGGTCATGAAACATGTACAGATATATATTATAGGTATAGATAGTTGCTTGAAATTGCATGTTGATTGAGTATATATGTATCTTGGTAGTTATGTATCTACATTACCTCCAACGATCATGTAGGCTCCGCAATTCAAGTCTGTGTTTTCGAAATACACAGATTTTGTAGTTATTAACTTTACAAACTGTTATAATAGTCTCTGTAGGTATTTCAGCATCAGGTATAGCATACTAGATCAGGTAACCATTATTTTAATACACTATTGGGTTCATCTGCCGCTGAATGAATCAATACAGTCTTTTTTGTTAAAACTTTAAGAACAATATGGAAGTTTTTTTGTTTTATGCTTGATAGGTTAGCCTTTGACCACTATCTCACCTGATGGTAAGTGATGATGTGGTCGAAGATGTTGTACAGGCTAACCTAGAATTACTGGCTCTCAAGGACAGCTGCCGGAACACACCGTCAGGTGCTTGGCGACAGATTTTCAACTTGAGGGTGGTAGCTAGCCAGGCGAGCATTCGCAAAATGGTCTTCCAACAGCTGGCGGCGGTGGGGATAGCAACATGCATATGCCTGGCCTTTGGTTTGTATTTATGCACGAGTATTTATATCTTGCATTGATTATGGGGTACCTATTATACTGGAAAATGAAACAAAATCACCAGCACCATTATTACATATCCACGGTAGGTGCAGGACAAATAATACATTTAATCTTGAAAAATATTGTGTTTGTGTTTTCTGTGGTATATCTATGACAGTTTAGTAATCATACCCAGAAATAATATCACGTGGTAACTGTTTATCACGAACACGTTAATAATCCCCCATTATCATAGTTACCCCATTAGCCTTTGACCACTATCTCACCTGATGGTAAGTGATGATGTGGTCGAAGATGTTGTACAGGCTAACCTAGAATTACTGGCTCTCAAGGACAGCTGCCGGAACACGCCGTCAGGTGCTTGGCGACAGATTTTCAACTTGAGGGTGGTAGCTAGCCAGGCGGGCATTCGCAAAGTGCCCTACCACCATGCTGTAACGACTGCCATCCTAAGACAACAACCGGGACCGACGGCTTAACGTGCCCTGCGAAGCACGGAAGCGCTCAGTAGAAATGTCACCAGCGGCCGCCCATCCAACTCCTGACCGCGGCGGACGTTGCTTAACTTTGCTGATCGATTCAGAATGGCTAAGCAAACTTCGCTACGAGCGCTTCAAAAAAAAAAGATATGATAGTCTGGCGGTAATAGCTATAGACTGTAGTGCAGCAGGTCTATGGTTCAATCCTTACCGATGGCTTGGGCTTCAACGCATGGTGGAAGGGCATTTTGCGAACGCTCACCTGGCAAGCTACCACCCTCAAATAGAAAATCTGTCACCAAGCACCACACAGTGTGTTCAGGCAGGAGTCTTTGAGAGCCAGTAAAATTACAGGCACATGAGACTTAACAACTGTACGAGTATGTCTGTGTCTATCCCTTATGATGAAATGAATCGGTTGTAGGCTAACTCTAGGTTAGCCTGAACAACATCCTCGACCACATCATTACTTACCATCAGGTGAGATAGTGGTCAAAGGCTAACCTATCAGACATAAAAAAAAAGGCAGAAGTTAGTTCGCTTAACATCAGGGGGGTAACGCGATTGTTCCGTCACAATCCAAAAATAAAAAACTCTCATAATTTTTTTCAGTTCCAATGCATTGAACTGCTATAAATAATCAATTTTAATCAGTTACCACATTGAACTTATTGATGCTAAGGTGTTCAAATAGTTGCATTTAGCATGTACAGTTTATAAAAAGCCATGGGAACAACCACGTCGTAACAATCACTAGTGGTTTTACATCATGTGCAATTCCAACTTCAAGGTTTATACGAATCGATGTTTAAAATCGGTTTTGATCACGAACACGATGAATTGGTTCCACTTGTATGGTACGTCTGTTATTTTATTCATTGTGCGGTTTATGAGTTGAATGTTAAAAGTAATTGTAAGAAAGGAATGTTTTTAAAACGTCGTTGTTATAAAACAAAACAAAGTAGCGTATTATATATGATTATGCGACTGATTTATATTTCACTTCACACGCTCGGTAATGTTTTATTTTGTTTATCATTGAAAAAGTGCGTGCAACAGCTCTTGAAATCGGCCAGTGGAGTTGGTTTTTAAAAATTCGAACGTTTTCAATTTAAGAAAATTACTCTCGCTATCAATTTTATTTTTTAATATGAATACACTAATTTAGTATATTATTTGAGCTGGTTTTCTTGCACTATCATTTTCCTCGCTGTAGTGAGGTGAAAAATTGTGTGTTTTGCTCGGCAGCAAAGGTATTTTGCCTCTAGTACCTTTGAACCCCTCTATACGCTCAGTACTCTATATTTGGACCACTTGCTTCACGTTTAATTGTAGAATCCTTCACTTCCTCAGAATTCATTTGACAGATTGTTGACTTGAAAATTTAATGTATAAACTAGTAGATCGAGAATAACTGACGTGAATAAAATGTTAATGCCAATTTCGATTCGTGTACCTAAACAATGCGAATAAATTATGTTCAAGTAAGGTAAGTGCTTATTTACTTTAGGAATCTCAGAAACTTTCTTAAAGGATATCAAACTACTATTTTAATAAAAAGCATCTAAGAATCAAATATTATATATTGTATTGTAATATGGTTACATTTGTTTATAACTGATTTTATTTTTTGCTCCCCAAGAGGTGAAATATAACCTCTTTCTTTTTTTCTCCAAATTTGTCGTAAGACATTTATCATGTTGAAAATGGATCGCACAAACACTATGTATAAGAAACTTAGTTAATTTACTAGGTATAAAAAATGTCAAATAAATAACAAACAAAAGACCTAAGAAGATGTATGAGATATATAATGAATTCACAAGACTTTCGACAAGCTTCCCTAATCCAACAAAATTTAAAAAAATACATCTCTGTGGTACTACAATAGTTATAATTATAAATGCAATTAATTTACGCTGCGGAACTAACTTAAGTCATTGAATTTTGTCATAATATTCTTCTCTTTCTTACCCTTATATTTTGTACCCGCCAGTCACTGGTGACGGAGAACGTGCCAATATCTGAATTATCCATTCATATTATTTCATATTACAAAATTACAGCGAAACGAGCCTTTAGAGTTTAGACAGCAACTATCCTACCTTCGTAGATACGAGCAAACAGGCGTGATGATATGTTATTTAGTAAATTTAGCACCTAGAAAGGAAGAAGCTATTTGCGGTAGTTTGGATCGCAGCGATTAGTCATAGTTAATTCGGTCTAATGCAGACAGGAAAGCGCCGTGGCCGGCGCCGCCGTCGAGCCGATTCAAATTCCCAGGCTTTGCAAACTATTGCAACGATATCATACAAATGATATTCATCTAGATATATACCTAGTGTAACTGTCTTCATTATTCTATAATACTGAATTTGATATATACCTGTGTATTATATACTCGTAGACATCTTAATAAGTTTCTTTTTATTCTATTCTTAAGATGAACGGTAAATTGATCCAGTTTTCCATTATTTTCCATTATCTTTGTTCTGTCTTTGAACCCTCTTTGCGTAGTTTAAGCTCTTTTAAGTATGTCCTTCAAGACGACATTTTTCCTTGCTTTAGTATTGAGTAGGTATACCTATATAAGTGCTTACCAGTCACTGCAAAATGTAAGACTGTGCATAGTATGCATAGTTATATGTGTTCTTTTAGTATTTTCTATTAAATAACCGAGTCTGGCTCAGCTTGTGCGTTTATGAGATTCGTGACGGTGCATATTTAAGCCCGTCCAGTGACACCACGCACGACACCACCCTACCTAGAGTACCTACAACGTATTTTTTAACCGCTGCTGTATGCATGTTACAGACGGAGGTTTCGACACCAAGGCTAAATGAAGTAACAATGTTTTTGTGAAATACCTGCTTTTACAAAATACCTACAAGACAATTATAATCCAGTGGTTGATTTTTCACAAATTTGCCGGAGTTTTGGTTCGGAATAACTTCGTGTTTCGTGTTCTCTTGGACGGGAACTAATTTAGAGCCATATAGTTTTATAGCAGAAAATTGCTTGAATTTCTCAATGACCACAAGAAACTAATGAAACTTGCCCGCGTTTAACTCTATGTTTTAGAACGTAACTAAGTATTGTGAAAATACTGCCATTGTAGTTTTTGCCATTTTGTCATGATGCTGACAAAATTCGTTTTGCTTGTTAAGTGTTCTTTGTCAATACATTATAAACAAGGTTAATGGTGACTTTGTTGTGGAAATGTTGCAACTAGTTATACTATTCCTACTTTACAATAATGTCTTTATATAGTTAGATTTATCTCAAATAACAATACATCAGCTGTACTTGCTTGGAATATGTCTGCAATACATGTACCTAATATACCTACATCTGTTCTAATTTGGCGATAAGCGGTAGATTGTATCGTATGGAAAGTAAAACGTAATACTGGATATTGCCTTGATAATGATTTATGACGCTAAAAGGCAAAGTAAGCATGCCAAATTTTATTCGCATGAATCTTAACTAATTTTTTGCCATCGTTTCCAACAATAAATAAGTAAAATCGTCCTCCACGTCTTTGCTATCAATTAAAAATCTAATAAGACCAGACTCCATAGGTAAGTAGCTATCCAATGGTTCCGTTACCCACCTATCTTCCAGCTTCATCATCAGACCAGCGGATTATAGCACCATAGTATTTATATTTTCATTCGAACTACATATTATTTGCCAAGTTACACGATGGTGAAAATATTATATAGCCGAGTATTAGATAGTCGAGACGTGGAAGCACTATTATGGCTTAATCACAAATTCTTTATGATGGGCTATGGGATGGAGATGGATATATACTATCAAGATATAGACATATACTTGTATATACTATCAAGCGCATCCGTACGTCTTTGGGCACGTTAAACCGTAGACCCTAGTTGTTGTCTTAGGATGGAAGTCGGTAGATTATTTTATCGTCGGAGTCTTCAGGCCGCCATAAGTATTTTGGGCGGTGTGAAAACTCCGACATTTGCGTAGGAGTAGAAATTTTTGCGAATGCCGCCTGGTTAGCACCCATCACCCTGGTGTAAAAAAAAATCTTTTTCCAAGCAACTATATTGGAGTCTTCCAGACAGTAGAGGTTGTTCCTACTGTAGTTTAAACCGGTTTACCATCTTCAACTAGATCATCGCTTACCATTAGGTGACTTTGCAACCAGAGGCTAGCAAATAGGTAATAATTATATAAAAACCTGTTCCTTAAATTCCATCACATACATACAGAACATTGTAAAAAATCCTACAATTATAGCGCCAGATATGGTACTGGGATACCAGCAACTGCTGGAACTTATATTATACCTACTGGAATGCTGTCATACATTCAGCTTAGTACCGGGTATTCAGCAAAATATTACTTCGATCTCTGTGCTAAGTAAGCTATGCCTAAAAATTTAAAATACCTAAAACTCATGCATTCGTGATGTTTTAAAACAGTAAGGAACGGACAATAGTCCTTGACGGTTGCGATCCCACAGAGCCCAATGCAATTTAGCTCGGATCCTATTGAGCTCTGCATAAAATGTAATCGTAAAAAGAAACTTGAAAGGCTAAATGTACTATACATATCAAGATGTCAGGAGCAGCAGATTTATCGCCTTTGCCCAGTATCTGTGGCCATCAACATCAAAGAGGGACGGGAGGCGTCTATGACACACTTATGGACATAAAAGACTACCGCTGTTTTAAACAAAGTGTATAGAGCCACGAAGCTAATTAAAAAAGGGTAACAAACACGGGTCCATTCCGTTTCAATTGAGGATTTACTGAATACCTGTACATCATATATCATAAAGATATTGAAATAATTGATGAGGCATCAATAGGATAAAACAGGATCTTATGGCTAGAGAATGCTCGCGGCGCTTTCGATACAAAAGTAGTTTAGTCTGTTCAAACTCTGTGAAACTTGTCATGTATGTCCTTGAGCCTAATATATATGCTTCTGGTTTGCCAGATTTCCGTAAAATTAAGTATTTTCAAAAATAAATCGAAAATTCGTTTTAATTTTGTGACACGTTAGGGATGTTCAATCTTGAGCGAAACGAAACATTCTTGACTTAGAATCCTGAGTAGCGTGAGATTAACGCTCACCTAATGGGGAAAGTGCTTTCATTTCATGTGGAGTTGTGAGTTCTACATGGCAACTGAAGCTCTTGTGTCTTACTGCCTACAATAAAATAAAAAGTACGTTTATGTATTCAAACACATTTTTTTTCAGTTAAAGCCGTTGTATGGCCCGAAATAGCAGCTTGTGTCGGCCAGCCGCCAGCGCACGCTGCAACGACAAGGCGGGTAATTGCTCCTTCAAAAGAAAATTTGAGAAAATAATAATTATTACTTCGACGCCATTTTTCAATTACAAAATTATATGTATATATTATTTAAAAATATTAAGTTAAAATATGGATTGACAAGGTTTGAAAGAAAATCGTCACTGTCGATTACGAGGAGATACGAATATTTTTAAAGTTAAAGAAAACGAAAAATCTCCGATGACAAATTTTTCATTCTCGAAGTTTTGGCATTACACACAAAGTATACGTTGGATATTACGTTTCTGAACCTTTACCTTTACCACATGTGAAAAAAGATAGCTTTTAAAGTTATGCCTGATCAAGGTGCGATAATTATAATGTTAAAATTTAGTTAAAACCGTATTAAAAGTTTACCATTGCGACATTCGTAAGTATATAGTCAAAATAGGTTTGACTATTACCATCCAAATTCTGCAAATTAACCAAAACGAGTTCTTATATCATTCCTAAACACGATGCCTATAGGCCTAGAGATTGAACTAAATAGCTCTGTACGAATTGCTAGACAACGTTAACTCGTTGATAGTCACTTGTCCTGTTTCTAAAAGCAGGACGGGACAATCAGAGCAACCAATTCCTGTGAAAAGGTATAAATAATAGTAATTTACTATTGCAGTATTTGCAGTAATGCGAGTAGTAAACTAAAGTCACGTGCAGCGCGAAATCGATGCGTTGTATAAGAGTGACACAATATAATTATGGTGTTGGTGCAGAGACATTGGGTCCTAAAGTGCTGGGATCATATTTTTTTTATCGAAAGATGGAACCGACTTCAAGACTATAAGGTGTGAAATAACTTGTTGAAGTAGTGGCAACTATGTACTTTTGGTACCGACCATGATAGTTCAAAAGTACCTATTATCAGAATATTGTGCGCATGGTACCAACTTCGACAAGTTATTTCACACTTTTTAGTGTTGAACTAGGGTCCATGGACCTTTAGATAAAAAAGAACACCCTCTTTAGTGTCCTTTGCTACTTACGGGATCGATTGCCATTCATTGACAATGACCATATCATCAAGATAGGAAAAAAACTTTTGAGCTATTGGAGTGTAACTCAAAAACGGCTTGATCAATTTTAATGGGACCACACGACAAGTATCAGCTTTCAAATAAAAAAAGAAACATCTTTATCGGTTCACCCAATAAAATTTTTATTCTGGCGTGTGGCAAATGCCCTACCACCATGCTATAACGACTGCCATCCTAAGACAATAACCGGGACTGACGGCTTAACGTGCCCTCCGAAGCAGGGAAGCGCTCAGTAGTATGTCACCAGCGGTCACCCATCCAAGTCATGACCGAGGCGGACGTTGCTTAACTTTGCTGACCGGTTCAGATCGGCTAAGCAAACTTCGCTACGAGCACTTCGAAAGCGTGTCCTGCTGAGTAATGCCACGGTAACAAAAATTCTAATATCAAGTACCATGATACAAATTTTAAAGCACGTAGTTCGCATATAGCCATAAAGATAAATTGAAAATTTCAATGCATCATATGGAAAAGAATATAATGATATATTTTTCTAAAACATTTGTCTATTTATTGTGTGTCAGCTTTTATGCGTATGAGAATAAATTTTGAATGTAATTATACAGGACCAATTAATGTGCTATCCTCAGCATATTATGATAGACTTATTATTCCGACCCGATAACTTGAATCTCAAGTTAATGTGCACTGCAACTTATACTTATGTGGTCATAATGTGACTTTATTGATATTATAGATTCATATTTATATGATACAAGCTTTCCGGCCGCGGCTTCGCCCGCGAGGGTGTCGGTTGTCGCGCATAACTACAGTTGGATAAAAGTATCATATGTCCTTCCCCGGGTCAAAAACTATTTCCATACCAAATTTCATCCAAATCGGTGCAGTAGTTTTTAAGTTTATTAGTTGTAAGCAATTTTTTTCCTCTTTATAACACAAGTGTGGATATAATATTAAACAATATATTTTTGCCAGTGAAAATACAGGCTCAAGAGACTTAACAACTATGTTTCAAGGTGACGGGCGCAGTGCAATTCGTGACTTGTGACGAATTGCATCTGTTATAAGCAGAGGTTAGTCCGCATAACATCAGGTGGGCAAGGAGCATGATCCGTCACAAAGAAATAAAAAAAAAAATGTCCCAGTCCTACAATTTGGCAGTAGGTTCTCCCCCTATTGCTTGGACGCATGTTTGAGGCTGTTGTCCACAAATAGTCGTAAACATATCTTGCGAATGGATGTGTGTGTTATTATACAACTCTGCCAGCCTTTTGGGGGGTATAAAGATGTCTATATAGCCCAATACATTTATATTACAAATATTCTTAAAATATATGCGGAAGTGAAACCGGCCCTCTTAGCTTGCATAATCTAGGTAGGCAGTTGGTAGTCGGTGGAGACTTGGAAAGCCCAACCTAATCTCAGATATAATCACTATACTTGCGTACTGTTCTTAGAGTATAGCAAACTATTGCTTAATCTTTAGGCTGGGTTCCAAATCATTCGTCAATTTAATTATTTTGTTGGAGTAACCCTTGATCAATTAACCGTGGATATCGAGCGAGTTCCCACACCCAGTCTAGATGTGCGCGTCACGAGTGTACGAATTCGCAATCTTTTTTAAGGTTGGCAACGGAACGTTTTTTGCTGATTTAACCATCGGCACCATCGGGTACCAGCCGAGTTAGGAAGGTTGGGAGCTGGGAATGAAAGGATTTATAGCTACATAGAGCTAACGTTACTTGTATGTCATATTTTTTTGTTTCAGATTCCAGAATCATTTTGTGTTAGTTACAAAATTACAAATTTACGAGAGAAAAAATACGATGGTTGCATGAAGAACGAGAGCAAGAATTACAGTTATGAGTCATTGTGTCATGTTAGCTCAATTGGTTAGAGCATACCCCGGCTAAAGGTGTGGATGGACGCGGGTTCGAATCCTGCTCATGACTATAATTTTTTCTCTCGTAAATTTGTAATTTTGTAATGTAATTCATTGTAAACTTAACAATATTAAAATTTTGTGTTAGTGTTTTTAAAAACATTCTAGCACTCTTGATGTTAAACTATGCTTCTTTGCGAATACTAGTCCAGTAAACAGCTTATAAGCAATTTTCTCCTAGAAACACCACTCACAAGCCTGCCTCGGGTAAGTGATATGTAAAGATAGGTTCTAAGCCATTTTAGAAAACAGTTTGACTTGAGACAGTAAATTATATCAACGAAGCTTTTTTAGCGTTTCGTTTTGTAAAACAGGACCCTATTACTATAACAAAGCGTCACCGCTATACGTACGTCTAACCTATAAATAGCTGCATCTTATTAGTATGGCGGATTGGCTAACAAACAATGATAAAAAACATCTTTAAAACATAGGATGTCCCCATACAAATAATGCGTTCTTTTTGACGTTTATTGTTTTTGGTATATTGTAAAATGGCACACACATGACATACACATACCTAAATAAATAATAATACTAACGTATACCTACAGATAAAAAAACTGGGCAAGTGCTTCTCGGTACATTCTGGGCACCTTCGGTGTCCAACGCTTAACTGTTTTTTGTTGTTGTTTGGACTGATTTTATCGTTTCTGCTGGGTCAGGAGTACATACCGATGTACCCATATTTGACTATCTTTTAAACAGAAATTCAATTAAAAGTTATTAGGCACGTTGTTTGTTGTATTCGTAAGACATTTAAGCGAAATCTCACAACAACTTAAAGAAATCGAGTCAAAACAAAGTTGAATCTCAGACAATAACAAATACTACCTACCCACTCGCCAACCCGTGTCCTAGAAGCCTACAAAGTGCTTCTGAACGTCACGATAAAAATTTCCTGTTTTGCTTAATTAACAATCATACAAAGTTAAATTAACTTCAATCGACTTTTTGCTTATAAGACTTCTTGGAGTTCTTGGTAAGCCTTCTTTGTACCTTATTTCTATTGACTTTTGTTTATAAGGTTTCCTCAAAAGGGTTCTGATTTTTATGTTTGGGAAATTATTAAGAAAACATTTCTGCCTTCTTTAGTTATCAGATTTATATTTTAGCATTGGATTTTATTACAATTTAATTCCAGCAACAACGACTCACATTTTTGGTGATGATTTTCAGGTGCGGATTTAATACTTTACCATTAAAGTAAAGTAGGCATTTTATGTATAATATTAATATTTTTAACTGCGGAGTGCCTTTAATTACAAACACTACTAACAATACACAACTCTACAGCTACTACAACGAAATCATAATAATATCATATTGCACTCAGAGGTCAGATTATCGAAAATTCAGTACTACAACCAATAACGTACCTAACGATAGTTATAAACTGCGGAAATATAATACAAATAAAAAAAGGGTAGTCTGGAAATGGTTTATTGGAGATCATTAAACTATGAGACCAAATTTTCAGTAAATATTTTACGCAGCGTCCGAGCTGGGTGCCCAGTGGGGTGATGACTGGTGGCCAGTGGTGGGTCGCATATTGCACTCGTTTGACTCCCCCGTCGATTTGCGTATGACGGCCGTTTAACCAGGCGTTATTGCGCTATTTTCCTCTCTCTACCTAGACTAAAATAAACAACGCGCAAGTAGGATTTGGTTACACCTAGAGATCGGCATCAACACACAGTAATATGACGCAAGTTCATAAGTAATTCGGCAGTCTATCACACATAACGCTTTCAAATAATACTGCTCTTTGAAAGTAGATCGGACAGCAACCTAGGCTTAGAAACAGAATCGTATTTTCTCTAATGGAACCTTACAAAAAATTAAAATATATAGCTAAACCAATATTGACAATTGATAAGAATGGGATCTCTTAAAGGGTTGCGAACCCGTGCCCATGAGATTTCCGAATACGAAGTTAGGTTCACCAGTTGTTGATCATTTCGTCAAAAGGCGTTTTCCACTCAAAGCTTTCTATCTACCTCTACACAAATATTATAAGGAGAAATTAATATAGAATAATTTTAATTTTGTATATATCGAGTAAACTTTAAACCTACTAGACCGATTAGAAATATTCCTACATTATTCTTGATGAACATAGGCTTTTAGCTTTTTATATATATAAAAAAAAGTTAGTTACTCGTTCGAAACCGGGGCTGGCCGGTAGTAATAAATATTATTACGGCAAAATATTGCAGCCTTAATTTTGTGAATTAAATATATATATTTTCTAGAAATTAGGTTTCTACATTGAACAATTATTAGGTGTGATATGACATGCAAAGTTATCTCCTCTCTCTAAATATGTACTAAATGTGATACTAATTTAACTATATAGCACTCAGTATAGAAATAAATGTTGTCTATAGAAATAAAACTTTCCGAGGAACCTTACGTAGATGTCGGTATTTTTGTCAATAGAGCACTGACTAAACGAGATTAGAATTGAAAACTATTTGTGTATAAATAAAACAGCTTCTCCAAAAATAAATATTATGCTTATAAGAAAAAGGATTTCTTGACGTCTACAATACATCTACCCGATATTGACGCGTAATTATCTAAGATATAATTATGACCGCGTACGGTAAACTGAGAATTAGTTTTATCTTCGAAATAACATACCGGCATTTGGAGCTTAACCTTACAATCCTATTATCATTCATATAAATTTAAACCTTTTGTTCGAATTGTTTGTTATGCACTGAATATAGTGTGGATTTTAGATGATAAAATAAGTTTCGTATCTTAAAATGAAATATAAGATACGTTACGCCTAGAAAACTTTTCCAACAAATACTAGGGACATTTTCTTGTTCTCTTCCCGTTTCTCGGTGTATTGCTTGTGCGGTACTCGGTCGTTTAATTTTGTGTATATCACTGTTCGCTATAGACTGCTAGCTCGATGCAGTGCACTAGATGGAGTAGTTGCAACGCTCACACACTCACTCACACAGCATTGCTGTAAGTAAGTAAGTATGTATGTATATACATAATTTATGTATGCGTGTGCATGCTGAATATGAGCTTTGTTAATGTATATATTTACGTTAATTGCGTTTCAACTTGGTGGTAATGTTAATCACAATGTGCCCGAAAACATTTATGGTGTGACATTACTGGACATAATTGTACTAAAGTATTTTACTAATAAAGTTCTATAAATTATCTATACCTATAAGATGAATTTAATAAAATTTATATTACAATTTATTATATAATTTAATACAATGTATCAGTGTTACAACAATTTAACTAATATATAGGAAAAAGGTAAACGTATATTTTTATTTTTCAGTAAACTCCAGATTTTTACTGAAGCCTTTTTATCATGTGAATTTATTTTGGTGTACTGTACAGTATTTTTTTCAAAAGTTTGATTTGAAACTGTCCAATTAGCAGAATGCCTATATTAAGCCTTTATAAAAAAAATACAACGAGTAGGTAATAAAAAGGGAAACTTCTATTGACACTTTGTTCTTAAGGAGGATGTTTCGCTTGGTATCGAATAAATGAAGATTTATATGTCAAGGTATTGTCATGATGTACAAAAATAAATTTATCATCCAAGTTTATGTACTGTTTTGATAAATGTACTGCGATATTGCGGGTGCCGGTTAACTCGTAGCTCGTAGAAGAGGCGGTGAGGCGCGGCGGGTAGAGGGGGATGGGGTATTGATCGGCGTGGGAGGAGAGGGGTGGTGAGGTGGCTGCACCACCTGATATTGCAGCACGGAAAATTCGCTTTTCTCGCTTTTCTCATGACAAAATTAACTAAGCGCGTAAAATTTGGTTTCCCCGTGTTCTCTACAAAGAAAAGGCCAATTTGTGGATGCTAAGATGGTAAAGTTTACAAGATTGAAGATTTTAAGGCCTTTTTGTATTAGAAAGGCCTTAGTATCATGTCTCACCATGTAGCATTTAATGACATAGAACATAAGAAACAAATAAGTAGTGTCTAATAATATTGCATATCTTATCAATTCTAACAAATTAAAGTTTACAAACCGTGTCAAACATTTCAATAATACTCGTACATACATTTCGGAGCATAATCGTACTTATTATCTCAAAAAAAATCGATCAGCCATTATATTATTATTATGCTAAGTATTATTACTATGGGTAGTAGAAGCAAGGTGGGGGCGTGCGGTGGCGCTTAAAGTACCTATCGAATATACATAGTAGAATAAGACCTAATCATATATTCAGACGAACAAAATCGCAGAGGGGAACTAAAATTACACTTGTTCGAAAGAGAAATGGCTGAGTTCATTCTAGTAGCCTTTAGGTCCGTAATGTTGAATTCCCAAAATGTTAAATTCTAATAATGTAGCCCCTTAATTCTTATTTCTAAAATGTTGAAGTGGTAAAATGTGGAATCACATGATAGTATTACCAAAATATTAAGCTAAAAATTCCCAAATTATTTGTTGACGTGACGTTATTGGGGTAGGCTACAATCAACTAACAAAATATAACCTATAATATGTTGAAGATGTTCAATTAAATTTGAAAAAAAAAGTTGAATAATTAATTATGTATATTTAAATTAACGTTTTGCAAAGTTTTTTGTAACGATACTAATATTTTTAATCCCAAACCTGATTGGTAATCAAAAAAGCGACAACAATAACTTATCGATTAACTACAAACTATTTTATTATTTTTAGAATCGATGCAGGTCCTTTAGGCATTGACTTCGGTCTGCCGCTCTAACGGTCCAAGGTTTGAATCCTGCTGAAGGTTTTGATTTTCATGGTTACCACCATGAATATCAAACAAGAAAATTAACTGAATGCTAGGCTGCCTAGCCAAGAAATCAGTAGCCTAACACTAATATTTAGTTTTTGACAATGCGACAGTCTTCCTGGGAATCAAAATGGATTCAACTTTACAGTGGAATCCACATATACATGATCTATCCGGAAGCCTTAGTTCTGCTGCATATGCAGTTCGTAAGATAAGACGTAGCTACTGCTAGGCTCGTTTATTTCGCGTACTTCCACAGTATTATGTCATATTGTGTATTGCTGTGGGGAGCTGCTGCTGAGATAGAGACAATCTTTATCTTACAAAAGCGTGCAATTCGAGCCATATATATATATATATATGCTCTTTTTAAAGAAATTAATATTTTAACTTTACCAAGTCTGTATATATTTAAAAATATTATGTATACATACATAAACATCACGCCTCTTTCCCGTAGGGATAGGCAGAGACCACACATTTCCACTTGCTACGATCCTCGCATATCTCTTTCGCTTCATCTACATTCATCAATCCTTTCATACATGAGCGTCGGTTTAGGGTAATCCTGACCTGTCCTTTTTTTAAGACGTCTTCTATTGAATTTCGGTACGTTTGTCTAGGTCTTCCCCTTCCAACGCAACCGTTCACTTGTCCCATGTATACCTCTTTAGTCAGTCTCATCTCATTCATTCTCTCTATGTCCAAACCATTCTCAATTTTTGTCACTACGTCCTCATTCACACCACATCGTTCCTTTATCACTTTATTATGTATGTTAGTAAAAAATTGAGTAAATTTAAATCAAACAGTGACAATCACGATTATAACACTGGGAATAAAGACAAAATAGCGGTGCCAGGTTTTAGATTAGCAAAGACAAATAAAAGGTTCTTCTTAGGCAATTGTGTGCGGTTTTATAATAAAGTGCCTAAACATATTACAACGCTCAGAGAAAGAAAATTCAAGTTGCACGTGAAGGACATTTTGATAAAGAAATCTTACTACACAGTTTGTGATTACTTAAACGACAAAAATGCTTGGACTGGTTCGCCTCTGCCAAGCTAGCGCCTACGTAATGTAAATAAATATTGTAATAATTTTAAACATTGTTAAAAACGTTTAAAATAATGGCACAGAGTTTCTTGCCAATTCTTCTCGAAGTGGCTCTATAATTTTGTTTGCTGAACGTGGCAGTACAATGTAGAATATTTCAATATTAAAATTTGTAATTGACCTTCATAAGAGCGTCGTAGACGCCTAAATGGAATAAATTATTTTGACTTTGACTTTGACTTTAGCCTGTGGATAATAGAATACGTCACAAATTATCATTAAGCACTGAGTTAAAGCCTTAAAATGTTATTATATTGTGACTTTATGAATTTAAATTAATATTGAAAGGTTTCACGTGTATATCTTTTAATTTAATTTACCCCTTACCGTAATTATTCAAAAGTGCATTGATGCTTAAATAATTGAGTTTCAACGTTCTTTGTCCTGTTGTTTAATACTGTTGCAAGTATGTTTATTTAATAATATTACAAAACGTTTTCGTCATTATCCGAGACAAAATCTACTTAATAATTTCGTTTATAAAATATTACAAACCTACATTAAAATGATAAGTAATAAAATTGTAACTATCAGAATGCAACAAAAAATATGCATTGATTACTTGCGTATTACTAATATTACAAATACACCTTAAAATGGCGAAAACTATAAGATAAATTATGTGCACGCTTCGCAGCTTAAAAAAAAAAGAATTAAATCAAAGTAATAACTGCTAGCCGTTCTGACAACTTTATTTCATTGTGGTATCTTTTTTTATACGGTTGATAAAAATGACAATTAAATGTCAAGAAATAGAATTCGTCCGATTGCTATGTTGTCATAAGATTACAATGGTTAAATTAAATTGCGTTAAAATATCTGTGAGTCCATGGTAAAATATTTAAAATGTATAAACTTAGGGAGACTCATAGCCGCGGCAACGTTGTAAATTATTTTAAATCTAGTTACTTCTATTTTGTAATGCTTTACCGCCGCCGCCGATGTGCCGCCAGTTTTAATAAAACACAATGTTGAACGATGTCGATAATCGAGACACCTGATTCCATATTAAATAGTTTATCTCAGTCTGCTGCACCGCTTTAAAATGGCTAAAATAGATTTTGCATGCGCATGCATAAATACAGGATGGTATAATAATGAAGAGGTTTTTCTTTTAGTAGCATACATTTTTACGTGTATATATCATCCATAACAGATTAAAAGGAAAGAAGAGACGTTATTAGATATTTTCACATTATATTTATTAACATAGCAGGATCCTGCATATTATCACCTAAATTGTTTTACTTAATTATCGATCAGCAGCTGTCAATTATGATAACTTTTTTGTAATAAAAAATATGGAACTACTTACCAAGACTGAAAAAAAATTGAAGATGAACCACAAAAGTGTGTTCAAAGTTTTACAGGGTTTTTCAACAGCAATGATTTTTATCGCTAAATACGAATACCGATAGCAACTAAGACTATCGCTTCGGTAGGTCAATAAATTGTCAATGGATATTGTTTTTTTACCTTAGAATACATACATTAAAATTTTGTGTAGGTAAGGTATGATAGTCAGAATCTGGAAGCATTGCGTATTTCGCGTTGAGGGCTTAGTTTTAAGTTTAAAAAAACAATTGAACTTGTAAAGAACACATACAGGAAAAGTCATATATATTCTATTCTAAACGTTAAAATAACGCACGTTAAAAAATTAAAGAAGTGCTCGTGGGAACGTAGCTTTATGGAACATTCGTAACATGCACCCCTAAGCAAACTGCAGACATGCATAAGTAATCAAATAACATCACCCATGGCAACCCTATCTCAAAATCTCGAAACTACCCTGTTTAATGTTTGTCAGGCAATAGGTATAATAAAATTATGCAGATACTAGCTTCGACTAAGCAGAGTTTGGCAAAGTAATATCGCGACATAAAGTAAGTATCCTGAGTGCTTTCTTCTAGCTTGATGGTTATTGAAATTTAGGTCAAATGATGTTAGCAGATTATGCATATAATGGGAACAGGCTTTCAAGGACATACAACAAATAATCTCCTAAGGAAAAGGCCCTTTAAGTAGGTAAAGAAAAATATCCCCCATAAAGCCACTTGAACTGTGCCTCATGTATGTTTTCTGAACTTCACTCTCTTACAAACACTGCATCTACTTGCCGAAAAAGTAATGCTACACAAATTGCTGACTGTTTTAGTTTGAAATTTTTAGGCATTTGGGACATATATATTTAAAAGCTAAGGCTAGGTAAACATAAACTACTTACTCAGTATTTATTGGGAGCACATAAATGTTCTTCAGCGACTATGCTTCATCATATTCAAATCTCTATCCTCCAAAAACCAAGGGCAAAGTCTGATAAAGGATCGAAGGACATAAGGACATCATCATGAATTTCATAGATGTTGGAGATATTGGTCTATTCCAGCCATGGCTGTAATTTCATTTCGCCTTTGGCTTTTATTTTGTAATTATTAAAATTTAATCCACGTTTCATCCATTTCTAAATATTTGTAATATTTTTAACCATTTATTTGACCATTGCTATTGCTGGCTATTGATCCCCAAGCCGCCTGCCAAGCGTGGGGATAATGGCAAACCCCCTACATAGGGGAGGCTGTGTTCAGCAGTGGACGATCCGGCTGATACAGTTGCTGGACATGCCGGAGACATGCTTGGAGAACGTTTTCGACGTCAAAATTTGACGTACTTTTGTTCTTTGTATCATGGTCTAAGAAAACATATATTATTGTACCATGCTTTGTATGAAGGACGAGAATGTTGATTGCTACTGTCAACCATACAACTCAAATGGAATTTTATTGGGGGTTGCCTACTTTGTAGCGCCAAGTGCAACACTTTTGTGGGGCAACAATATTATATGGAGGTTTAAAAAAGTTTTCAAGTGTAGTTTTGCTTTTCCATTTTAGCTAACACGCCGCTGTAAACCACAATCATTTTTAATATAGGTACATTATTTATTTTGATATCTATATAGAATCCCACTTTACCAGCCAGTATTTACTCACTTTTGTAACATCCATAGAGTTTGAATTGCAATCTCAGTTTTTTTATCAAACGCGTCGTATATTTGTTTTATTACAAAACACAAGAAAGTTCAAACACACTCTACCAATAGGAATATATAGGATCGTATCTTTATGCCGCAGACAAGTTTTATATCTAAGGTAGGTAAGTTTTTAACTGCTTTAGTATCTTATTTGTTTCACAATGTCGAATACAATTACAATTTTTAGTATTGTTTGCGAAAGTAAAGCAGGCGTATATAATCAAACTTAACTTTTGATTGCCTAATTAATGACAACTGTTTGGTTGTGTCATTTCATGGTTCAAAGCGCTTGGCGTTCGCTTGACGTATAACAGTTATTGGTGTAGGATGGGCGGACCGCAGAGAGGTCGCTATTCCGGGAACGACAATTAGTGCTTTGACAGTGTCCACTTCTGTTTGATTGGTTGTGTTCACAGTTTAACCGCATACTGTTGATGCTAGATTACAATCTCAATATTCTCGATAGATCAACCTGGATAATTGGTTGATAGAATAATCATACGAGGTATCTCTATTGGCAGATAGGTATTCGTTCATGTGCGATCTTGTGCATGATATAAAATTATTTTTTGAAAACAAACAGGTATGTTATTAGTAAATTACTTAAACTTATGTATATAATAATACGTAATATATCAAAAATATACATTATCATAGCAATTAGAAATTAAAGCCGTCACAGCTTTCTGAAACAAACGTGCGCCGCGACTATTTCAGCGTAGGGAATAAAGCGGCGCAAATATGCCAACCTCGGTAGCGGTCACATATTTGAGCCGTTTAGTGTAAAGACATTGGCTCCGGGTGGGCTGGGAGCTCTTCTTATTTTGCAAAACTTATCAAAGCTTGATTGCTGCTGGCCCTTATTTGGCTTAACGAATAAGCATTGCAATCCAACGGGGCAATGCTGTCAGAATGCTGGGCACGCTGGCAACTGGTAGTGGGCTGCAGCTTTTAGACCGCCTGTAGGCCTGCAATGGCCTTTAGGTTGCCTAAATGCTTTCATTGCAATAGCTGTAATGTTGTATTTATATTATATTGAGTTCAAATAATATACCACATAACATGACTACATCATCGATTTAAAAGTCTAGAAACGTTGAGTTATAAAAATTTTAAGATGTTTCATATCGTTTATAGCAGTGCCTTAAAAAGAAACCTAACTTTGATGAAGCCTGGATCTCGTTATAACGAGGTTTATGCAAGTACAAACTGTTGTGCCGTCTTTTGATATTCTAGGTTAGCATGGTTAAAGCCTCGGGTACGGGGTAGGCAGTGAGGGTGGAAATCTGGGGTACGGGTGGTACGGGTGGAGGAGTACCTACAACGATACGGCTGCCGGCCAAGACCTTCAACTAACGGTGCTATTGACCTGCTCGATTTGGTATCATGCCAGTACTGAAGAACCAGTACTTGATCTCTTGCAGAAACTTATTTCATTTAAAGTTAGATTATCCGCTATCGTAGGTAACGGAATAGAATCCAGTTTTATATTATACTGTACTTTATGTATGCTTGGTGATATTTTCAAATGTTTCAGAAAATAAAAAACGTATGTTCTTACGATTTACTATACTATCTTCCGCCCGCAGTTTCGCTCACGTAAGGATAGATTATATCTTGCTCCCTAAAATGGGTCCTATGGATCTAAGAGATATACTACAAGAACTCATTTTGACCAAGTGCGTCCGGGGATGTGCTACCACCACACCTAAGCTATTTCTACCGCCAAGCAGTTATGTTCGCATTACTGTGTTCCTGTTTGAAGTTTATACTTGTGAAAACACACACGAGACTTAAATATAAGTCTGAAGGTGATCGGCAAAGTTCGTTACTTGTGACGAAATGCATATAATGCCGCTTAATGTGTGGGTGTGTGGTGGGCATCGTGCTTGCTCTGTCACTATCACATAAAAAAAGTTTCATGAAAGTTTGTTCCGCAGTTTCCGATTGAAAACACTTTCACATATGTGATATTAGTGTAATTTTAACTTACTATCACTTATTTACCCAATGATATTCTCTGAACCAAACATTTTATGTTAAAACGCATAAAGACAAAACAGTATTTCTGATAATTTGGAAGAAAATACGCATGAAAATTTCGATACATAGAACTATTTAGTTGCCGTATACTCGTATCAGCAACTAAATAGGGACATATTGATTAATCCTATAGTCCTATAGACGACCGCGAGAGGCACAAGCTGGCAACTTTGAACATTAGGGAATGGTTTACATACTATTTTGAAAAACCTATTCCCCTAATTTTATTGCCGGTTACTTTCGTAATTCGTTCTGTAATTTCAGCAATTACTTAAATAACTTAAATACCTAAACAGTTAGTGCTCAGACGCATCAATTGTGTTTTTTTTTTGTTATTGCAACTGCAATTCTAAGGCAAAGGTAGGCTATATTGCAATTCTGCTAATTATTTGCAATAGTAAGAAATATTAAATAGCTCCAAAACCTTAGTACTTGTATCTGTGTATAGTGTGAATGCGACGGGGACGTAATCGAGCGTTAACGAGTATTCAGTTTAGGCGGCCACCGAGAACACACATTAGGTAATGGTCGAACGGCCCTTTCTGCGCCTGCCCTAAATGCTGAGTCCATATTCAATTCCAGGACTTACACCGTGTTAGTGACGGTCTAGAGCACTCTTACTAACTATTATTCTATTTGCCAGTGTATACATAATCTTTTTACAACAAGATTTAAGTAATTACAATGCAATATTTTTTTAGTCTCGGTTAGATCTCAATTCTGTTGCAAGATTGTTCTTTCAGAATGTTACATATTTACCTCAAATTATAACGGTTTATTCGTTTTTTTTTCTTCTATTATTCCGATGAGAAAAAATTCGGCAACAGGTAGGTATGTTTTTATGGTGGAAAAATAGAAAGGAAATAGTTAGGTATAAACCAAATAATAAGTACTTATAACAATTTCTGTTAATTTTACAATACGTAAGTTACTTATTAAACCTTTTCGATTTAGACGTTATTCTTAGCTTGTTAATTGTTACTATGATAAACAAATATAAATAGCCTTAATTACTCCAAATTATTTAACTGAGCAAGATAATGTGAGTAGCTACTGTTTTTATGTACCTACTTTGATAATACCTACCTATATATAGGAAGTAATGATGACCGAGCGGTTCTAGCTATGGAATAAGGAGCTGCAGGTCCATGGTTCAATTCCCAGCCGTCGGCTTAAGCTTCGCCACATGCGAGGACATTTTGCGAATGCTCGCCTGGCTAGCTACGACCCTCAAGTAGAAAATCTGTTGCCAAGCAACTGACAGTGTGTTCCAGCAGTAGTCCCTGAGAGCCAGTAAAACTACAGGCACATGAGACTCAACAACTATACATATATCTCTGTTCACTTGTTACATTCACATTCCATTTACGTTCCCTCACATTCATATATCGCATTAAAAAAATGAAACAAAAGTGCTACCCTAAAATTACACTGATATCTACCTAAATTATATGGTGAGATTAGTTGCCCTTTTTAGTAAATGATCACACGGATACTACTACTATGGATTGATGGAATGCGTGAAAGAACATAGGTATGTGTGAGATTATGTGTGAGTACTGTGAATAACACACATTGGGTTGATCCCTCTTAGCGTGAGATGAGGGTAGTAAAAAGATAATGATAACTGGGCAAAGCTACCAAGCATACCTAATTTACAATTAAAACGGACGGATCTTATTTTATTACAAAATTACAAATTTACGAGAGAAAAAATTATAGTCATGTGCGGGATTCGAACCCGCGTCCATCCACCCCTTTAGCCGGGGTATGCTCTAACCAATTGAGCTAACATGACACATCTTATTTTATGTTGTATGTACCATATGCAATAGCATGGAAATGAACACTGCCCTGAAAAACTAGTTACATATAGGTATGTATGTGTCTGTCTCTCCGAATATAAGATCTCTATTGCCGTTTGTCGGGAAGCCGATTTGAAGACAATGGTGCGAATTGGTAGCGCCGTTCCTTCCGGCAATGCGCACAAGGTCTGGGTTGGACGGGTCGTCGCCCTAGCACACCCCCGCGCCGCTCCTCCCGTCCCCTCCCTCTTCAGCGTCCTCTACAGCTGTCTCTGCCCGATTATATTTAGACCGGATGGCTGAGCTCTCACTGTTACAGTTTCTCCCCTCTGTTTGCATAACGCACAAATTGTTTGACAGAGTGAGTCCTTTATTGCAGAACAATGATGCCGAAACAATCGCAACGCTGCAACTAAAGTAAGTCGGATTTGCTCATAAGCTGAAACCTTCGCTTCAGTCGCCTTCGCATCCATTGCAACGGTCGGCAACCAAGCTAAATGGATAACGATCGCCGGTTGAGCAATTCCGAACCGCCATAAAAGATACCTATTAAGACGTCTTACATGGTCTTAGACACGGTACAAACATAGTATGTGTTACCAAATGTAAGGGCCACTGAGACCTAAAAAGGGCGAAGTGCCGTTAACCGACAAATGCAGTGAGATGCAAACGACTCGCGAGTCGCGACGCCCGCGCTGCGCCTGCGCCGATGCACAGTTAAGCACACAATACACCGTGACATATCGACGGGCGACGTGAATCCGACTAAAACCGGGAACTGCATTATAGATAGTAAACATGACTCGACGTTTGACGGTAATGATTATGTTAATTTGGATTTTTACGACCTCACTATCCAAAATAACACTCGTCGTGAAATATATACAGAATAAGTACAAACAATGCTCTTAACAAGATTGAAACGGTAAAGAAGAGACTCGTTTGGCTGCGATTCCAAACGTAGAAACGTAGCGGCAAGTTCAGCTGGAAATTGTTAAAATGCCTTTGAAATGCAACTTTGAGAATTAAGTTTGACTCGGCATAGAAAGTAGCAGCTATTTTGCTAGGCTTCTCTTGGCAGACCTTTTGCAGTACTAATGAAACACATTAACAGAAATTCAAGTAACGAAGAGAATATAATATGTAATATAGATATAGACTGATAATACACAATATAGACTGATATTAACATAAATATGAAATATACGTAGGTAAATACATGTTCAGATATTACATAGATATATTTTTCACATACGGTAGAGTTTAAACAGAAGTTAACTGAGTGAATTATTTATTAGTTTATCTAAAACATATGCTGTTTCCCGACCACGTAACCGCATATCGATGTCTAGTCACATGCAGCAAAATGTGCGAGTTTCCGTATAAACATGTAAGTATCATGTGTGTATTGTAATCGACCTATGTCATAATATAGGCATTTATCACATTTCAAACACATGATTATGATTTCATCAAAACTATGCGTACACAAGACTTACAAACAATATCGAGGATTACAAAATTATTCAAGAACGATCGATAATGCTCTTACTCGAGGCTAAAAAAATATTCTCATGCTTTTGCCCTAATTACTTAGTATTAATTAGCGTGTAGCCATTATCACTAAGAACTAGGAAGTGATAGTTATTTAAATTTAGAATCCAAGTAGGACGATGATTGTAGTTTAAAGTCACAAGGACCCAAAAGGAGACGGTTATTATTTTCATCCCATCTATTCTGATAACAATTATTGAGTCGTCTTTAAATGCAAGCAAAGTAGGTCATAGAGAGAGGTATGTATGGATAGAACAATAATGAATATTGTTCCTTGCAGGGATCTAGTTGGTCACGGATCGTGAGTATATCCTCGTTTATTACGAAAAAAGTGTGTAACTGGCCGGGTATAAAGATGGCGTGCGAATAAAAACAAATGAAGAACGGCCGAAAGCGTCTGTTCCAGGAAGAAAATACAAATTCACGGACTATACATATGTACCGAAGCAAATTATTTAAAATTAAATTAGTCCATATATTTTTTTGTTATTACCTACTTTATTTTATTCAAGGATATTACAATATGTATGAATTTACCATTTTTATTCATTTACATGCCGTGTACTATTTAAAGTCCATTATTTATTTTACTCATAGTGTCATGTAGAATGTATCACACGGTCGCCAAATTATTTTTTCTGGTGAAGTAAATACTTAATAATGAGTCTCGCTGCGCTTATGATTCTACCATATACAATCCTTCACCCCGCTCTGGATTCTAAGTAGCTTCGTCTTACTTTGCTCCCTTGTGGTAGGTATATATCCGAAAAAAACACGAGTTAGTTCTTTTACGACATCAATAAAAGATTTCAATATAACAAGCAGATTCTTTTCAGGTTTTTATGGATAGCAAGTTCTTTGAAAAGATTGAACAAATAATATTATAGTAACGTTATAAGTAGTAGTAAAGACAAACCAGCTGTAGGTAAATTTTAAATCAAAGAGATTCAATGTAACGTCATTGCATAAAACATAGTATTTCAGTATTCCAATAATATATTATCATGTGTTTGATGTAGACTACATCCATTACGTATTTTGGCAATTAAGTTCATTAATCTATTTACGTACGATCTATCTGACATTAAATCAAGAAGCAATTGATATGATCTCACATATCATAATTATCCATTTGCTTCTGTTGTGTGAGAATTTTCAGTAATATTACTTGTAACTTGGCATCAAATTACATTTTTATATGTAGTTACTTTTACTGAATTTTACTATTACCTTTATTATAAGGACAACTAGTAATGTTTTCAACTACGCGTATGTATACAATTGTATCTATATAACACTCTTGAGACTTCCAGCCTGTCTACGTTCACGAATACATCTGACAGTTCCATCCTGTCAAAGGAAATGAAATACACTTTGAGCGAAATAGAGCATCTACAAGTATTCATTGATCAATATTTTGACTTGGTCCTCAATGAGGAATTTAAAACTTCTCTACTTATAAGACCAACGATCACATAGCTTTTAGTGTTTTTAGATTGCAACATTTTACGAATTTTATAGTTTTACTATTGATGGTTAGTTTGTTGGAGTAGCCCATAACAGCTTTGAGATTTAATAAACAGTCTCTGTGATGATTTCATTTGAACGACCGGTATTCTATAATAACTTGTATACCATAATTCAAGGTGAATGAGTCACGCGAATGATAGCCCGAGATCTGTTGACATCATTGCCTTATTAAGCTAATGCACGTAAGTTTTGAGAGGTTTACCTATTTACACTTTTGTTATCTGTGCTAGGTACCTGTTTGCCTGACTTCCATTCGTCAAAATAAAGTCGCAAATCAGTCCAAAATCTATACGTCATAGGTACATATATCAAATTTAACAAAGGTATTCAAATTTTTTTTAATAACTTAAATTTGAATGTGAAGCTGAACCTCAATAGAGTGTTTCTAGAATCCTAATGAATGAAGAAGTGATGAAATAGTATCTATGGATTAAGTTTGTTTGCAAGAGAGGAAGTCCTATATTCTGTTACTGTTATAAATGTAAGCAACGGTTAAAGTAATGGTTGAACTGAAGAAATTGTGTAATTGTGTACCTTTATTGTACACCATATAGACGTGTTAACTCTGTAAAATGTGTGCGAATTGGCTGACTCATCAAATATATCTATGCATAAATATATAATCGTTTATCTAACTACAGCTTTCATCTACATAAATATGTGTAAACAAAAATAAAATCATCAAAATATAAACTAAAACAATAAACATACGAGTATGTGTATACAAAACAATGACATATTATATCTCACACTAAAATCTACATACATAACTATGATATTAGTAAGAATGGAAACAATGCATGAATAAATGGTATGTGTAGAGGATTATGTACTAAAACTTTTAAACTTTATTTTTAATATGTCACTTGTCAATGGCCTCTCTAATGTCATCTGGGAACTTACCCCATTGAGGAGCAGTTTCCGTAGTAAAATAACTATCGAAACAATTTGTTCTGTTCTCCATCAAGTTATTTAAAAGTATAAAATCAAAAGAGATTGTCGAGATACAAAAAAATACCTCGGGCGTTTGTTATAGCGAGTTAGCTCAGAGTACTTTATTATCCATTTTAAAAATGTTTTACAACACGGGCCAAGTGCCTGGTGATTTGTGCAAGACTATATGTAAGCTTTATAAAAAGGAAAAAGTCTAAAAGTAATACTGACAACTCGAAAAAAGCTTTGTCAGCGAAGTGAATGTGAAAGTTTCGATTGAAAGAGTTGTGGAAAGAAATGGAACATGGGATGCATGTGTGGAGTTTTGAAAGGGTTAGATATAGGGACGTGGTTTTTCTTTCAAATAATGGATGAAATGCTTTTAAGCAAAGTGCAAAAGGTGTTCTGTAGATTTTGATAATAGAGAGAGCAGGAACTTCACTCATTATTAGAATTCCATATTCCGGTATTGGCATAGGTGACAGAATGGTACCTAATGCACAAATTTTAGCCTGAGATGTGTTGTGTCAATGCCGTTGTTTAATCTATTAATAATCTGTTTTTTGCAAATTTCGATAGGTATTAAATATATTATATTTAAAGTTGAAAGAGTTACTGTTAATAAGATAGATGGAGTAAGTAGCCTTGAAAATATTGCACGTCTGGAAAAATATTTACGAAGAATGTGAAGTATAAGAGATTAGTTGTAAGGGCAGTGAATGCTGGATATTAATTAAATTGGGCTTGTAAAATATATAGTACTTTTCCATTGGTGATAAAAGTATTCATAACCAGCCTAAAAATATCTAAGGAGACACGGTAGGAGTCACACAATCAGTATAGGAAGGTGTTGGTAATACTTGAATTAAAGACACATAATACATATGTATTCCGGTGAATGTTGGGAATAACAGAAGATGGATAAAAGCGGAGTTAATGTAGTTAGGACGAGAGCTTGTGAAAAGTACAGAGGAAATTACAATGATGAAATGACAACTCAAGGCAGGTGTAAATAATACAGTTGGGTGGGAAAGACTTCAGCAAAAGTAAATACAGACTACACTAGAGGCGTTCTGGAGTAAGGACGGGTCATAAGTTAGCCTTCACTGACGAGTGTGTATCAAATATGTGACCAGAGTGAAGGAAGCAAAAAGGTATGTGTCATAGAGGTGTCGGAGGTCTTCTATGTCGAAAAGAAGGCAAGACGATATTTTTATTCTGTCTTTTAAAGTTCTTTTCTCAATAATATTGATTCAATATATTTCATGAATTTTTTTATGCGTCATATGTTAGCCTTTGACCACCTTATGGTAAGTGATGATGTGGTCGAAGATGTTTTTCAGGCTAACCTAGAATTACTGGTTCTCAAGGACAGCTGCCGGAACATACACCTAAAAAATCTGTCGCCATATTTTTTACTTGAGAGTGGTAGCTAGCCAAGCGGGCATTCGCATAATGCCCTACCAGCATGCTAAAACGACTGCCATCCTAAGACAACACAACCGGGACCGACGACTTAACGTGCCCTCCAAAGCACGGAAGTGCTCAGTAGTAATGTCACCAGCGGTCACCCATCCAAGTCATTACCGAGACGGACGTTGCTTAACTTTGCTGATCGGTTCAGAACCGCTAAGCAAACTACGCTACGAGCGCTTCAAAATTATACAGAATTACAGAATTACTAACATAATGTGTAATTTTTAAACCGATCCTAACTATATATAAGACAAAATTTAGATCCAAAACAGTAAATTAAAATTCAAAACAAAACACAAAACAACACATAGATAAAGTAGGTGGGTTACTATAAAATAATCGGAAAATTATTGAGTGAAAGGCATCTTATTGCTGTAGAAATAGTTTAATCACAAACGGAACTTCATCAAGAACTATACATAAATTGATGAACACCTGCGTATGTGTTTTCATAATACATTGCTCACTGTTTAAGTTAGGCTAGCATGTCAAGTTCTAAGCTTGCTATTAAATGCTAATAAATTCACATTCTTAAGTAAGTAACTGTTCAACTAACTACTTAAATATTCTTGACAACTGTGTAAGATTGTGATTGTTCGAGTTTTACCAAGGAGTAAAATAAAAATATTCTAATAGCGTCAATAACATGTCGTTTAACTGCAGCACAGACCTTACTATTATTAAAACATTTGTTTAAAATTCCTAGGATCTGCTACAATACGCCGCGATGCAAAAATATCCGCATTTATGATATCCGCTTATATTGGCGGATATCATGATCATACGAGTATGAAGATGAAATGAGTCGTAGCTATAATAACTAAGAAAAAAATATTTTTTGTTGCCACTAATAGTTCAAATGTTTCATACGTATATATGTTTTTTAAGCGCAAATACAGTTGGTTACATCTAGGAAAAGTTTTGTAAGCTCGCCGCGGTCCCGTGTTTCTCGCGTACATTTGTTTGTGCCCAGACATTTGTTGAGGTCTGCACCGGAGTAGCATTATTCTACTACGACTCCGCAGACTTATGCAGATTTGAAGAAAAAAAATACTGTAATCAATGTAGAGAGGTATTTATTCATCTCGATGGTAAAATGAGTAGGTTGGCCGAAGCTAAAGACCATGTGAGAGATCTTTCTGCTTAACGCGGTAGCTGCAGGATTGCCAAAGCGAAGTACCTAGCTTCAAAACCCCCTTTGTACCATTTATAGTAGAAGTACCCATAAGTATTATGTCACGTACATAACATAATAAACAAATTATTACAGTAGTATCATTATGTACTAAAATTTAACGAAGTTCAAGATATGATTTATGCAGTAATTAATGTAATGTAAAATCGTGATTTTGTTTAGACCATGAAGTTTTAGATATTTATAATTTATTACTGCGTAATGGTAGGGTCAGACCAGACTTGCAAGCAGGTCCTAACCTAACCTATAGTCATATATATGTATGTATTTATTACCCACTGGAGATGTTGGTCAAGGATGTTTTCATTGTATTGTAGTTGAATATATATTATATATTCAAAGCGGTAACCCTGATAAAATATTCATGTTTTAGTCTTATGTCAGGTGTAGCTTAGGTTCGGATATTAGGTAGACATATATTATTTCAACAAAAACAAAAATTTTAAGCCGCCTTTTTACTTTTTTTTTGTCAAGTATTAGATCTGAATAATTCTTTAACAAAATTTTGAATATTTCAGTAAATATGGTTATCAACTATATTGCTTTAGAATCACGCAAACGGCAAATGTTTATATTATTCGTATCCTCAAATATTCGCTTTTCATTTAATTGATCAGGTTTATCGAAACGATTCAATCAGCCGGATTTTGGTGAACATGATTAGGTACTCTTCAATTACGATAACAAAGCATCACTCACCCGCTGTTTTGTGGTGGTTTAACTGGGTTGCATCTCAAATGTGTACCTGGAAATATTAACAAAAATTAGATTTTCCTTAATTGTTTCATCACTAACTACGATTCTACGTCGATACTGCAGAGCTAGTTCTATATATAGAACTAGATTTTTTTATTCCAATTAGTTCCTCGTGTTACTACTGCGTTGCAGTTACATAATATGTATGTACCTCATTTCTACTGATGGTATGCATTTTGATCACACGGTTATTTTAAATGTGATTGTGACGGACTAACATATGACGCTCGAGACCCACCTGATGTTAAGCGGATTATCCTCTACCTTTAACAGATACCTTTTAAATTGCACTGTGCCCGTCACATTGAGACATAAGGTATATAAGTCCCATTGCCTGTAATTTTTCTGGCTCTCAAGGACAACTGCCGGAACACATCGTTAGGTGCTTGGCGACAGATATTCTACTTGAGGGTGGTAGCTAGGCAGGTGAGCATTCGCAAAATGTCCTTCCACCATGCTGTGAAGCTCAAGCCGGCGGTGGGGATTGAACCAAGGACATGTGGCACGGCAGTCCATGGCGTTACCGCTCGGCCATCATTGCTTCAATATTGGTTATATATACTTACATTAATATTCCTGGGACTGTTCTAATACTTGCTCCTAAGGGCGCTAATGTGCAATGTAGTTAGATTTTGCCCGACGTTAATTTAGAGAATTTATTAGCACCGAGGCTAAAGATAAAAAAAAACATGAGATCTAAAAATGTTTAAATTGTTATTGATGAGCTTGTCATGTGATAATGCTAAATTAGAACTGTTATTTTCACATATTTTAAAGTATATGCGAGTATATCCTTGGTGACTTACACTACAATTCACTATTAACTTTTTATCAATAATGTTTAAGGTTTTAAAGTAAAAACCAATTCTGACTTTATATATAAAACAATAGGACCGCGGACCTTTTTAACGGAATAGAATATTTAATAATTAAATTTTAGACAAATTACATATATTGAAGATGTGAGTTAAGTCCAGACCTAACTCACATCTTCAATATATTCAGATAAATTATATTTTTGTGCCTACTCCACCAAGTGTAGGTAAGTACAATTAACAGTATGTACGCAAAACAAAAAAACGTCCATACGGACATATTATGGTGTTAGTAGTATTAGTAAAATTTTTAGTTACAGCATATAAGATATCTTAATTTTTTGATCCAGTTGCTGTAATCAGCTTATATTTATTCTGCGCTTGCTAGTATACCTACTAAACTTCTTTTTAGGTCGGAGGATCTTTGTTCCAAACATAAAAATCTACGTAATGTGTTTTTAGGTCTCTTGTAATGTTCTTTTTGGGCACATTACAGCCAACAATCTGTTTTTCTTATACTCAGATAATTGTGAAATCTTATTCTTGACCTCATTTCACGCTAAGGTACATCCATTGACAAATATTTCCTTTTGGTTATGGTGATTTTGGAAACGTTATTATACATCAGAATCTATATGCGTACATTACCTAGTTTTGTCAAACACGTTCAAATAGAAATCTTTTTAACGTAGATAGGTTTTTGGTCTTTGCAGAAATTTCGTTAGTGGTAAATATAAAATCATGCCGAGGTACATACTAAAAAAAATTCACTGAGGCATATAATATACTAACAGTTTTAGATACTACAAACTATATGCATGATTCTACCGTCGTAAAGAACACTGATGGGGATATAAACTTTTAACGCAGTCAAGTCTCTTTATGGTAAGACGAGAGGTGGTTTCCATTCAAGGCAGACCGGCATCCCAGGTTCCTATAGGAACATTTTGCTGATTTCCCTTCAAGCTTTAGATTTCGTCCACAAACCGAAGTTGATATAAACAAAAACGTGAGTTAGTATAGTGAAGTTAAATAATTGAACATGTTTGAACATTTCGCTAGCTTGTTAAACATTATAAGTTATATATTTTGGCACTGAACAAAGGATTGAGTGTAGGGTAGGATGGCTTAGTCGAAAATCTGTCGCCAAGCACCTAACGGTGTGTTCCGGCAGTTGTCCTTGAGAGCCAGTAATTCTAGGTTAGCCTGAACAACATCTTCGACCACATCATCACTTACCATCAGGTGAGATAGTGGTCAAAGGCTAACCTACCAGGCATAAAAAAATATAATAAAAAGAATATCTTCCACAAAAACACCGAGATAAATAATAAAATTAAAAACAACTACAACCCCCTATATATCTTCCTGTGGAAGTCATAAGCGGCGATGAAGGCAAAAATACCAGAAGGCCTTCAGAACATCTACATATTACACTGCGATTCTCAAGACACATCGCATCCCTCCTCTAATAGGGGACGCTTTTGTTGAACGGCGGACGAGTTGGTACGTAGGTACCACATTTTTTCAAAATCCGATGTTTCTTTCACAATCATATTCACTCGCGTGTAATGTTCGAATAAGCATGATTTTAAAACGAAAAAGGATCTTTTCCGGGCTTTGGTCCCAGTAATTACTACCAGTTTTTAAGGCTAGGACGTAATTTAAAATAGGTAAGGTTAGATATCGATATTGAATTTCATAAAATAATATTACGACTATTTTCTTTCAAAATAGTTCTTAATACTGGCGAACGTTTCATTGTTAATATTCACACTGGCTCATATTTATTTTGATCATATAAGGATTATGACGAAGGTCGCGAAAAATGAACTTCCGTTGAAACCACAGCGAGATAGGAGCATCCGTTGTCAATACATAAATAACACTATCGACATGGCATTGGCGTCAACAGTCTGAACTCAAAGCGATTGAGTTAAGTTGTCATACCTACAAACCATTGATATTCAAGTATTATATTAATGTGTAGGTTTTTGCGATTATTTGTTACTAACTTCTAAATATAATTTACGTAAAATTCGCCATCTTGTCACTACTAGTGCCCTTTTCGAAAATTAAATTCTTAACGGCAATAGAAAGTAATTATAACAATAATTTTGCAGGTACCTTACTGCCTACCTACTATACTCTATAAGGCTAGTGTCTTGTTAAAGCTTTCCATACAAATGTAAAACTACATTTCACACACACGTCATATTTTAAATACCAAGTGTTCAATCACTTTGAAGTTTTGCATACATGTCCTTGAATTTAAATCTATTCTTCTGGTTATTCACTTTTCCGTAACAATTTGAATTTTTTTTGTATCGGAAATTGGGTTTTTTTTGTATCGGAATTCTCTTTTCCGAAGAACTGTCAAATAAGAAGCATAGATTTTAGGTTCAAGAACATTCTTGCAATATTTCAAACAGTTGGAAAATTTGGTATTTATAATATGATGAAACCATGTTTGTATGTAAAGAGCTACAAAGACAGTAGTCCGATTGGGGATATATATACATATATTAAAAGGCTATAACTAGGTATGCCATGAGCTAAACTATTTCCAATGAAATCAGCCTGACGTAGGTAGAAATAACGGAAATGCCAGACCTACACACTGCAACCTGAGCGACGCCACGCCTGCGCAATTCTTGACTATCGCCACTAAATATACATAAATAGTATCTACTCATAGATAAGCAAACATAAAGGTACTACATTTATATTTATATGTCTATTACTTATAAAACTTACATATATAAATATAATAGTAAAAGGCAGAGGATGCAAAAGTATACCCTGTCCTTTGGGGAATGATATGTTTTGATGGTATAATAACTGGATAACTGTGTGATGATATGTTTTATGATGAAGCCAAAGGAAATGGCATATAAGCACAGATTAGTTCCATTTTGAAACCTAAATTATTCTACTTAGGATGGAAGTTGGCGAACCATTCTCTATATAAATGAATTAATTTTTTTTCTTTCTGGATAATGCTTCTAGAGCAATAACTGTTTTCCTTAAAATCTAGGTCAGATATAGACACACCACTGTCTTTGCTTTATTATTAATAATAAAAATTTAGGAATAGTATACCCTATGGCTATATGTTACATAGTAGCTTTAAACATGTTTTTATTGTTGATTGTAAATTATTTTATGAAGAAAATGAGAACGTATTCAAAGTTTAAACACGGTGAATTTTTTTTATGATAATTGGTAACATATTATACATGCTTAAATTCTTGATATTTTTCAAAGTTCGATTCAAATTCCTGACTAAAATTGTACCAACATTTTTAGTTTAAAAATGGACTAGAGCTTTGACTAGTTTCGATGGAAACTTGATGACATGGTAACTTGCGATGGTGAAGCTTTTACTGCCCTAATGTACAATTTTAAAATTTTCAACGCTCCCTCTACTGAATATCTCAAGTATTTTAAAAAATGACGAGAGGAAAGTTTTAGTTATGTGTGGGATGACGCACTATGTCATTTTTCCCTCATTATTATTTAGTTATGTAATCCGCAAAGTATGCACGTTATTGCATAAATAAAAATATTAATTAAGTGTTCAAATCTAGTATCAAGTGACATTATGAAATACTGAGTTTAAATAAAAAAAAACTGTTAGATTATAAATACTATGCAATACTAAATATCTAATTTTATATAAAAAGTATAATTTACGTAAGCAAAAATGGGGCGATATCTTCAAATAAAACGACCCACAACGAAAGAATGCGTGGGCCTTCAGCAACAGTTTACTGACAATACTCGTAGCTTTGATATGTCACGGTCACGGGTCGGTTTGAGTCGATCGCGCTTTCCCAAAAGAAGGAGTAGGTAAAATTGTAGCAATAACAAAGAAGTCAAGTAAGCCATACAATCAATGTAGTCTACACTTAAAACTTCAACATAGTATTTCTTTTGAGTTGAACTTGAATTGCTTCCGCAATATGCAAGGCTAAACTTTGGTTGCATCGCACTGATGAAAGTTTTCTGTGGATTCTTCCACGCCAACGGCAAATTTCATTTACATTGCACGAATTCAGAAGCTAGAGCGAGACTAAGAAAGGCAGACAAGAAATAAAACAAAACTCAAGTGACTCCGAATACGTGTGCGCCATAAAGGGTTGCGTATGTTTTTGCAGCTTGGCAAAGCACGATATTGAATACTAGCAAATATCCGTGACTTCGTGTGCCGAACATAATGTGGCTATAGTTGTATATGCTTTGGGACGATAAATCAATTTTGATCTCACAAGTTTAAAGGACTTGAAAAGCTGTCATTTTAGATCTTTGTCCAAAATATCGGGGGCACAATTGTCTTATGATAATAGTAATGTATGCGAACGACATTCTGACATTTCTCTTTGAAATAGACGCCCATTAAGATGATCATATATCAAAATTTTCATTTACATACTATGTATACCATAAGGCGGTTAATATTTTTCTTCAAGTATTAACAATTATCTATATTCCACATTTCATGGAAATTATTACGAATCTCATTATTACATTTTTGGTGATTCATGAACAAGGTTCTTAAATCTCCTAAAATATTTCTTTTGGTATGTTTTCATGTACTCACAGACGCCTTTGCTCTTACGATATGGGTGAGTGGTAGTGACCATGGTTTGGCGTCATGGTCCGGTCGCGTGGTGACATTCCTGATCTTTCCAAAACGGGATAGAACGCAGACGGACGAGACGTCACTTACAATCAGATATTTCATTCTGTATTATATATATTTTGATAAGATATGGTTTAGGTCGGCGCAGCGTTTATTTAAAATAGAATGAGCCAGCAAATACTAAATCTAGTAATAATTCAGGCATAAGCGCATTTATCGACTTAAAATACATTCTTCATTTCTTGTTTGGAGGTACCTATATAAAGTAAAGGAAAATCAAATAAAATCTTTGACATTAGATGTCATAAAGGCTAGTTTAGAAATATTTCTAAAGGCACTAATTAGTTACAGTAGTTTGTTGTAATGTAGATAAGTTAAAATTACGAAATAAGCGGTTGTTAGTGTTACGTATATGGGCATGTAAACAAATATAAATAAGTAATAATATTATTTTCCAGTGATTAATACAACACATATACCTATTTTTTTTAAAATGAACATAATAATTTATGAAATATGGATAATGAAATATAGTAATATATTTCTGGCGCTTCGCCAGTCACTGCCGCGGCACACTCGCTTTTCTCGCTTGGCTCGCACAAGTAACCTCCGCTTCTCCTTGCTTTAATCGTCGTCGCACATATCCTGATTTTGCTCCGACAAGATACACCGAACTATTTTACTTACTGTGCAGTCCAATATTTTTATTCGCCATTCGTTTATTACAATTACTTAAGTATTTTGGTGCTGACACTGTTGAATGAAATAACCTACCAATTTTCTTTTGAATTCTTACACTTCAGCTAAAATGGGTAAATTTGTTCAAGTTTGTTTAAGTCAGTGACTGTTTGAATATAATAGATAGGTACAGTAGGATATTTTTAAAGAGCATAAGGATAGTGGGACAGTTACACTTCTTTATATACTGGTATTTATTCGTAGTATATTTCTAACTCAACGCAAGTTACCAGCCTTCGTTACAAATTAATCGTTTTTGCTACCATGCCTTATAAGATAAACAATGTTTACTATCGGTTGACGACACCAGCATCTATCAGCGAAGCACGTAGGAAGTACTTCACTAATATCAGTAATAGATAAAGAACTATCCGTTTATATCACGAATCAAGTTAACGAGTGCGTAGGTGAGAAACCGACCTGTTTCCGCCCACTGTATTTACAAACCATTATCAAACGCAATCTCGCAAATGTGAGAAATATAATGCGACGCAATGAAAGCTCAAAGAGATCACGGTATGCGGGGGAGTGGGAAACCACCCTGGCCTCCCCGGAAAGTATAACACGCTCAGAGCACAATAATTTAATTTAATTTTAATCCTGCTCAGAAAAACAAGATTTCATATAAATGAATGATTTTTTTCGTAGACCATAGGAAATAAACGTATTACGAAAATGTGGGCCAATTCTGAATGTTGCTGATGTAACCGAGCAGTATATGAAAAGGTAGTTAAAATAGGAATTCTTGTATTCATTATGTACAGTAAAATATATCAAAGTAGGCAAACTTAGAAAGCCGTTGAAGCGTACCTACGTAGATCTAATAGTGAAGATTCCTTTATATGAAAATTTCAATTTACGATACCAATAAAGAAATCGAATTCACATAAGGTTTCTTTTTATCCTTTCAATCATTATAAAACAGACGTTATCCCAGTTCAATCAACAAGGATTATTTTTATTTGATAGAAAAGGCCAAATTAAATGTTGTGCAACCTCTAGATTAAATGATTTTAAATATTTCTTAAGTAACATTTCGAAAGATGTTTTTTTCTCTTCCATCTTACAGTAATACATACCTTAAAGTTAGTAATACACCTTATGAAACAAAAATACCTTTTTATTAGAACCTTTATAAAAGTTCCCGAAAATTAAATACTTCAAACCTATAATCCTTCGCTTCCTCCAGTTTCAATACAAGTGCTAAATAAAAACTTTGCAGTATTTGCACTACTTCACCGCTCCAGCTCGATAAGGACGGTTTTGGTGTTCAAAACTCGCAGCAATATCGATTTATTTCGGCGAGCGTGAGGAATAGCGAGTCACTAACAAAACTTTTAGGTGCTTTTATTTTAACCTTCTGAACAGCAGCCACTCAACTATTAACTTTTAATTAGTATTTATTTATTCTTACTTAAAGTACGTTTGTTTAAGAATGTGATGTTTGTAAATTAGAATTATTTCAGTGTATTTATTTTCTCACTGGTAGAGACAAAAAGATGTGCGCTTTATTTCTCACGAGAGCACTTTTTTAAGTATAGTCACGAAAATTACTCACTACCTACACTCTTGATTTAATTCTAGAGGACTTCGCTAGCTCGGGATTTAAAGTCACTTGTACCAAAAAAAATACTTTGCATACTTGTCAATAAATAGATATCTTTCTGCAAAATAAGGAGGAGATATATGGAAAAGGCATACATAATATATCAAAGTGCCTCCAGCACTAGTATTTTATATTGCAATAATTTCATCATAACGTAGCTTAGCCCCTATAAACAACCATATATCCAAAAAGCAAATTAGGGCCTTATTATTGTCACTGTGCTGTCTTTCTTATATCCTTCCGTAGGTTGGCAATGTAGTAGGGTTTCTAGCTAGGAGTTACAAAGTTTTGATATTATCTTATGACTCTTAACTATTATTTGGTATTTTAAATAAATAACTTTCAAAGATAGCAAATAAAAAAATAACTATAAAATACAATCTCGCTTATTTATTCACAAGCACATCATCACCTCAATTTTATTAAATATAAATAACTATTATATTCATTATAGTATTAATAACTTTATTTTGTATTTATATGGACATTTATTTCATAACGTAATTTTAATTTTTTTACAATATTCATGTAACAAACAAATATTATTAAAAAACTTATATTTTTTACTTTATATTATTATTATTATATATAAATATATATATAGAATTTATTCTCTTCATTGTAGGCAGTTCTAAACCATTTCCTTAGGGGGCTTTTTACAAAATCTATAATTTGCTAAATGGTCATTCTATTTGACATTTATGGTAAGTAAATTAGAAATTATATACCTTATTACCTAAACAAATACTAAATACACATAATTTGCCAACAATTATATATTACTTAAAAAAATACAACATTGTTGGAAAAACAATAACACATAGGAAACTAGCGTAAAACTCACTACAGTTTAGTTGACAGTCACCAACCATATAACGATGGTCATGACTTAGTACCTACTTACTATTATATTATTGCTACATGCGCAATCATGCTACGCGACACAAATGCGAATCACACCTTTATTTGCATCGCCAGATACCGCTACTGATAACAATAAAATATACCTGTTTTTTCACTTAAAAGGAACTTCCACTGCCATAATACGAGTATGTAACAGATTTAACGATTTCAAGCAACGAAGCGAACTTTGTATTTACAGCAATCTCAAGCGTAGGTACTTTTTGGATTGATGAATATTTGAAATTGAAGCCTTTTAAAACTTATTTTGGTACTAGTACTATTATTTAAACTACTGAAAACCCACGATAGCATAGCCCTTGGTACCTTAGAACAGAGAAAATTAGACTTAGGAGTACTTTCCAGGACACAAAGCGTCCTGTTTATTATTCCAGGACAATCTCCATAGCTGATATCAATCCAATGTGTGTAGCCATTTCGATTGTGAGGGGCAATAAATAAACACACTCGTTGGCATTTAATATATGATTTTTTTGTAGTAATTTGTTCATAAACCTTACATTTTTAAGCAAGGTTTTAAGGCCTATATAGATTACCTTTGATCTTCGCGTTTTGGCGTTCCACACACCATGTTGTATTCACACGATGCGGAAACGACTGATAACTTCATCGAATGTGTAAATACGAGTATATAGTTTCCACTATCAATATTTATCTTGCCTACCACATCGTCAGACACTGAGTACGGCTTGAACAATAATAATGCGTTCGAGGAATTAAATATTGCGCCATTGAATTCTAGTTAATATTCAACTATTTAGGTACTTGGTATTAACAATTGACATAGTTGTAGCTGGCTCATTTCCATTACGTTTTTCTACTATACATTTATATTTCAACACTTAATATAGATGTTACTAGTCTGGTAGCGCCCATTTGATGATTACCAAGAAATAATAGAGGAATAAAAATATAGGTTTGCATGGTCTAAAGTATTTATTTATACACTTATAAGACTAACAATTGAGCGCATTCCATTGCACCTGTATGCATTACAATTCGTTTTCATATTACTGGAAAATGGGACCCTATAAAAGGTTTTGATGAGTCTTGATGCATCGCTACGTCTTATGGCATAAACTCCAGAAAAATCATACAGTTTTATCTTTTCAATAATAGGTACCTATCTTAATTTCAGTATATGAGCAACTGTTGTTTAAATACCTCTTGGACGTTACTGTCACGTTTATATTTCGGCAATAGTATTATTTGTGTTTGAGACCGTGCTTCTACTTTCTTTGGTGCATAATGAAAGCGGTGGTGAAGGTTGTGGACTGTTTGCAGTTGGTACAAGCATAAGTATGAGAAGCATGAAGAAGAAGGTAAAAAAAACTGGGATGTGATTCTTTTTTCTTCTTTTGTTTTTTTAAGGCTAGCATATGACCTCACCTGGCTTCTTAGAAATAAAATATACAATGGGTTGCGGTAGAAGAGGTGAGAGAGTGAGAGAAGAAGGGGCGTTCGAACAAATGTAATCGAGTACGTTCAATTACATCGCTCGATAACACACCACGCGCACTTTGGCGTTCAGAAAATCATTTTGATCACCCGTGCGATCACACCAAACCGGTCACTAACATAATCAGGCGCCGACGAGCGTTCGGATCGGTTCCCCTGAAAATAGTAGGGTGAAAGGCACTCAGTGGTAATTTTGACAGATAATAACGTCAAATGGACCAGAAACATAAACAGCAATTGGAAAAATGGCGACTCAGTTCATTATACATTCAAATATAATGTGATTTTTTATTTTCACATAATTGTATAAAAACCTTAAAGCGCGATCTTGTAACAGTGAACGAGGTATGGGCAATTTATGTGAATAATAACATTAACGAGGCAATATGTTTTGATAGATGATAATAAAAAAGAATGATAGAATAGATGATACTGTATAAAAACGATTTTACCAATATTAAAAAGGTTATTGCGAAATTAATTAGGTTATTACTTATTACATACATAGCTCTAATCTTTTCTGACGCGTCACGCACACTCACGCACCATAGATGGAGGGATACGCCGATGTACCTTAAGCTTTGTACCTACCTTGAAGCAGTGATAGCTCAGTGGCTTTGGCTATGGACTGCCGCGCAGCAGGTATAGACCTGCTCGAATCCCGCCGTGGGCTTGAGCTTCACCGCATGGTGGAAGGGCACTTTGTGAATGCCTGCCTGGCTAGCGACCACAGTCAAGTAGAAAATCTGTCGCCAAGCACCTAACGGTGTGTTCCGGCAGCTGTCCTTGAGAGCCAGAGTAATTCTAGGTTAAGCCTGTTAACACCTTCGTCCACATCATCATTTACCATCACGTGAGATTTTGGTCAAAGGCTTATATATCAGCAATAAAAAAAAAAAACCTAAAGTGCGGAGTGAGCCAGGCCTGATATTGAGAAGTTACCTAGCATATATTAATTTAAACCGTTCATGTATTTGTTGTTCCCGTGGGGCGCCGGTCGATGCACCCACCATAAGTAGAGTATTTTAAATATACTATCTAAGTATGTATACTTCGAACGAATATTGAATTTGTATTCCCTGCTCACCGTATCCTCAACGGGTTTTTTCCCTTCTATTATAAGGAAAAAAGAACAAGATTCAGATATTTATATGTTATATTTTGCATATTCTACTAAATAACCGATATCGAAAAGAATTCAGAAAGGATTTCAAAGTTCATTCATGGATATAGGCGTTACTTCGCGGAAATCAAAATTTAATAATTTAAGGAAAACATTAATTAAATATTTTATAAAAACACTAGAAATGGGAAAATATACATTTAGTGACAATTCTGACTTCCTTTTTGTTTTCTTTCTACGCCAACGTGACGTCATCAACGCCATCTAGCCAAACCAAAATTATTTTTCGACGCGTTCGCTTCCTCTCGAAGCACCATCAGGAGGTCTTGACTCTTCGAGCGCATGATCGAGAATCCTATTCTATTCTATATTAAAATAGACTAGGCTATTCCTAGTAAATTCTATTCCTGTTATTAGATATATTTTTATTTTACTCTGGAGTATTTTTAAATATTAATTTAATTTGCTCTTAATATATAAATATAATATCTAAATATGATTGAAAGCAATATCGCGTGCTAAGCGAAAATCATATCAAAGCCTTGGGCATAAAATTTTGTGTACTCCAATAATTTTTTGATATACGTTTCTCTTAAATATTTGCTACTATTAGATTTGAAAGTATTTAAAAGTACTTTTAGATTAGTGACAATGAAATGTTTTAGATTGGTGAACCAAAAAAGGCCTATGTCATCCAAGTAAATATATTTTCGTTTCATACTTTTCATTTGCAATTCAAGGGTTTTTTTAATTATTTACTATTAAACTAACTTTGACAGATGTTGACACATAGTCTGAGGCTTGCCCCACCAGACGAAGTTCCCGGTAGCGACATACATTTTATTATAATAACATTCCTTGTTTATATACATTCTTCTCCCTGTCTCAGTGTTTTGTAAACAGACGCTACTGTTATTGATTGATATTATGTATCTAACATTGCGATAATTATACATGTCATAACAACAAATATTATAAATAAACAATCATCATTAAGATAAAGTAGAAGCGGTTCTCGTGATATATGAATATGTATGATTTTGTATAACTGTACGAATTGTTTTCGTTGATCTAACATTAAAATGCAAAAGAAAGTTGTTTTCTGTTAATAAGATAATTTATTTTGAAGAAATTTGGTACTAAGACTGACTGTAGTTACGAAAAGATGCGATAGTATATAATCAAATCGCGCGCGGTGTAGTGGGATTTTTATCTGCATATTTGACTCCATTAATTAAATGCAGTAAGGGAAGTTGGTACGCATATATTTAAAGAAGGCTAGCGTCGTCCTAGCTCTTTCTTTACAAAAGTAGTTTCGTCATGTTTTTTATACGTAAGTGTTCAAACTTGATGAAGTTTTGTATGCATGTCTTTGTCTAAAATCTATAAGTACTTCTGGTTTGGTCTATACTATGGTTTTTTGGGGTTTATTATTTATTTTATATCTATGTGTGAAAATACGTATCCAAGTTTTGAAAATACTCATTCTTACTGAAACTGACAAGCATAGATTTTAGAGACAATGATATGCTTGTCAAATTTTAACAGGTTTGAACTCTTATGACGAAACTACTTTTGTATGAAAGCTTTGATACTACATAGACTATAATAGCAAAGACTCGTTAATGTTTGCAGTGTTTCCATAACATGATTATTCTTAGAGAGGAATTTCAGAATTTTTTTATTCTCCGAAAGGATAGTTTTGATGTCATTTACTACGTTGGTATTCTTGGAACAGTAATGGATTTATTGTAAAGTGGTACTTATTCGCGAAATACTTCCCCGTGATTGATTGCGAAGACTGGGCACTCATACATATGACATCTTGATGTCAACAACTTATATAAATCGTACAATTGATTTATCGCTCTCAATATCATAAGAGTGAATTAGACGCTAAAATTGAATAAACTTGTTCTTCTATTATATATCCTGATTTGCGTGGTTTAAAAGCCGCGTCAATTATAACAACGTGTCGCTGCATAAACGATATTTAGTTTTTTACAAAAGACAGTAACATGGTACCTAACTAAATTCACTGTTTATTGATGAAGTTGTAAGACGGCCAAGTCGCCTGCATGAAATCACGCGTGTCCATTACCATTGCAGTTCCACCTATCTTGTTCTGCTTGACACTGCACAGCGCTTGTCGCTTCGAGATCTTAGTTTTTACTTCAATTATGTGTTTGATTGTTTCTATTGCTTGTACTGTCACCGTATAGTGTCAGCCATCAAATAATAGAGGTACATAATTGATTCCACTATCCCACAATACAAGTGACTCGCTAATGCTGGTGACGCGAACTGTGGCATGTCAGTGACAGTGTGTCCCTTTGTTAATTAATTTGACGTGTCGTTTTAATGGACAAGAACAACAATTCGTTCGTCCTTGTAACAGATAGCACGGTGAATCAATTGAACGGTCACCGCCGCAATTATTAACATAAAATAGAAGCAGATGGTGATGCGATGGCGTGCGTGTGCACTGATCTCGGTTCTGTGAGAACAAAGCTGTTTTGATTGCTTTACCAGTTGGGCCATGTGTCAGTATACTGTCAAGAATGAAGAAGCTGAAAAATTTTATGTCAGTTTGGTATTATACCACAAAAAATACCAATTGGTAAGACAGTGATGCCTGAGCAATATATTTATGTCATTCGTCTCAATAAAATATTTAAAAAAATAGTTTAATTTTAATAGAAACTTACAGTTTTTACTACACTGCGACAGTAACGGGTAACTTTTATAAAAAAAATACAAACTCAGGACCTATTTAAAATAATTAAAACACTATAGGCCGCTGAAATATTGTCATACTTAATAATAGATATCACAAGCCCTATATGCTGCTAAATGTCTTAACATATAATTAAATAAATAAATAAGCTTTTACCATAAAATGTGTTTAATTGGCTGGCAAGTCACGAGCTCACGACTTGTCAGCGGCCGAATATCCGGAAGGATGTTCCGAATCCGCACCCGCACCAGCGGCTGGCGCATGCATAGCATTGCAATCACCAATGTTGCAACGTGACATAATCTTTAACCAGGAATACTGACTAGAATAGAACATTAATGGTGTCACAAAGGTAGTGTATAACACCTTATATTATTTTTGAGAAGGGATTCCTAACAGAATGCAAGTGACCTCTATATATAATATTTTGTACGTTGCATTATATTTCATTGTGATCTAAATATTTATTGTTCAATTTGAACGCGACAAAAAGTTCTACTCGATAGTCTTCGAGGTTACAATATCAACCTCGGGACCTTGTTATTGCTGACTGAAAAAAATACCTGTATTAGAATTGCATGCGATTGGTTACGATACAATACGATATGCACTTTACATATAGCTGGTGGCTCAATTTAACAAACTGCAATCATCAGAACGTAGCTGTATGACAAAAGCTACCAAATAGCTTAGTTGCACTAGGTAACGTCAATTCGATCACCAATTTAATTATTACGTAGGATTGTATAAAGTTTTTTGTAGATTTAACCTTTGTCTAATGTAGTGTGATCTAGCCCAAGTCAAAAGTATTTTTTTTGTTTAATTTCTGAAGCTGTCGCTTAAGTTGAAGTTTGTACCTATAAGTGCCAAAAGTGTTGCATATATTGTTTGGATACTAGTACATAGTTACTTTACTACAAACATATATTAATACCTCTCATATTTATTCATTTCAGACCTCAGATATTTTGGAAGGAAAACATGTGATTTACATAATACATGTTTCGGAATTAGCTAACGTAGACGTTACCATTCTCGTCAATAACTTGGGTCTCATGTCATGACATCAAGGTATTAATGAAGATAATATTTTCTACGCATCATGTTCTTCGTTACGCAGACAAGAAAAGTTCAGGTTATAATAATTATTTATGATGTATTACATTTGCTTTATTCCTTTCTTTTTGAATGAGGTAATATCATATTTTATAAGAACATTATTACATGGTTACGAAAGCATCGTAGACGCTTAAATTATTATAGTAAATATTTTGTACTAAAACCCTAAAAAAAGTACTAATTGCCAAAGCTTTGACTACTTATATTATAAATATATAGTTATTTCTATTCTTCATTTCATAACACTTTGTAGATTAATATTAACATAATTAAATTAAAGTCTGTTAGTTACATAGTATTTATATTTATAGTTTATTATTCAGTTGATATTTATATGAAAAATAAAACAATAAGTAAAAAGTTACAAGCGTCACTTAGCTAAAAGCCAATAATATAATGCGTCAACTCATTCAGAACTCATATCTTAATGATAGCGATATTTTGTGTTTTTTTTTTTCCTTAAAGTTTTCTAATATACCAAAATAAACTGAATACGTAACGCCATATCTTCTCGTTAAATAAAAAAATAAATCGGGTTATTTATTTTTTATTTAACGAGAAGATCACGTGTTTGAGATCGACTTAACAAAATGGTCTAAACTCTAGCGCTTTGACAGCTCTCCATTTCAGTTTACATTTTGATTTTAAAATATATTTGTATGCGAAGACGGGACAGTGTGAGACCTACAAGGGAAATTGTGAATAAAACCTAAGAAATGAAAGATAATGAAAAATATCATCAGCCTCATTGATGTTGCTTAAAATTAACGTTATTAATTATCTTAGCCTATAACACTCCCTGTTTTGCTTCGTGTATGGGGTGAAAAGGTAATACGCGAATAGGGATGCATAGATTAAAAACACTTGTGCAAGTCTAACATCGAAGATAAAAGGTGCAAATGTAGAGAGATTTTCCATCATTATCCCGATCGCCGGCAGAGGAATGGTAAGCCCATGTGTACACTGTGTGCACTGTAACTGACCCAAACCACTCTATAGATTCTGAGTACCAATATCCAGAGTACATACGCTTTACGCCTTTTTGATACGTATTTTTCTTATATTTATCGTTCCTTTTGGTCTTTTTACTTTCATTTCTTTTCACAAGTCACTGGATTCTAAGCTGGTTATTACTTTTGCGGCCGTTTTGTCGCATCCAACTGACACGTTTCTGGACTTTAATTTCTTAGTTTCTATAGCTTGTCATATCCCTTACTGTAACTCCAATCTCTTCTTGGGTCCATTTGGCAAGTTCCGTCTTCTTCGAATATGGGTTATTTTAAAAATTATACAATAATGGTTCGCCACTACCAAAGTAAGACTGCAGATAAAAGATAAACTTACATGAGGCAAATCGACCATTAGAAAGTCTCATTTTATTATCCTGCGGAGGGGAAGGGGTGTCTGTTGTCCTCCAGACGATCGTTATGCCTCGGATTTCTTTTTCTCTTCTTCCTCAATGAGTTTTTTTTGGTCAAAGTTCTACATTACAGATAATATAACAATTTCAGGTATGTAAATCATTACGTTTACCAGCTAGAGACCATGAGTGACATATGCACGGACAGATAAACAGAGAGTGGAGACTATATTAGGGATCCATCTACCCTTTGGATACATAACCCTAAAAATCTAACACACTGGCAGTGTGTGGTAGTGATAGATAAATTTAATTGAGTGGGATCAACTGGCGACCACACGCACGCATAGTTCGTGTCGTGGTTCGGCGAACCCATATTTGTTTAGTAGAGACTCGAGCATTATTTATCGAGTCATCGCGAAGTGTGTTGAATAAAATTATAAAAATGTGACGCCATACACTGTCTCCCTCCATCCTTTATTTATAAGCTGGCTGCTGTACTACTTTCAGGTCAAAGTAATATCGTGTACTTACCACATATCAATGTTACGAGTAATAATTCCACTGTCAAGAGGAAATTAAAACATCACAGCAACAGCACATACTTAGGTTTTTGCACAGACATATTTTTTCTACTAGACTTATTTACTCGTTGGTAAAATTATAGTCCAAGTCTTAGCTACAAAACGATGAACGCATTTTGTACAGATTATTACCATCATCAACATTTCCATGAAAGAAAGTTGTGAAAACCTCACATTTTAAGTACTTAGCAAAATAACACTCATATATGTAGTATTAAAACAAAAAGGCCTTTTCGTTGCCTAAATGCTTTAGTTTTAATAGCTATAGAGTTATATTTTGTTTGTAGTGGTTTATTAATGAAGGCATATAAAAATAATCATATTAGCGCATTTTGGTATTAAGCTCTGGTCCAAATAATATTTAGCCACGGAAAACAACCTACTGAGATAAGGCAATTGTAGTATTATATGCTGAGATCGTGACTTCGCACAGGTTAGTTGAAGGGGGAACTATCACACATTGAGATTCTATGATAAAGCATGTCTGCACACTCGAGACAACGACGAAGTTTCTATAGAAAGAGATAGATAAAGTACTGACCTACATTTAATCGATACCGATAGTATATATTCGTCACTGAATGTTTTAGGTACATAACATATCATATCACTAGCTCGCAATATGATTTATTGAAAAGTCCAATAAGAAATTATCTTTACAATTATCATTTGTAATAAAATCCAAATAGCTGTAAATCTCCGTTTATGGTTTCACATTAAACTTAAACACTTGTACGATCATTCATTTTAAACTAGAAAACCGTCGTGCAATTGCATTCAAATGCTAAGGTCAAGCTAAATAATTCAACTGAATTGCTTTCATCGACAAAAAACTATTTCAAGAATTAGTAATCGAAAATAATAAGAGTATATTATTGTTACAAAGTTCATGTTGTTGATTAGTCTGGCGTCGTGTTACTTGTTTTGGCTAATTATGCGTTTTGTTTTAAAAATATTCTAAAAGGCGTAGGTCGCTGCACTCTCCAATCTACAAAGCTATTTGAATATTTTATGGCTGGCTAAGAAGTGAGAAGTCCACGCGCGCAATGCCACGGTGGAGCCACCACCCTCGCGTGGAATCGGCTTGGGACAGGTCTACCCACGCCACTGAGCTTGCGCAGCGCCCGCTGCCAGCCCACGGCTGCACACTGCTGCACCCGCGGCGTTCCTCTCACAACCTCCATAAGCGTATTTCATAACCTCTATTATAAGATCATACAATAGACATTAATCGTTCCCGCATATATTATTATGTGGGTATTCTGCGTGACAGCATCAACCTTTTTATGGATAGCCACACCTTCATTGAAACAGCACCAAAAACAGTGCAAAAATGCCTACCTCGGGAATAGGTAACTGCGGACTTATTACCTGTTAACTAGAATTCTCTCAGATATAATTAGCTATAAAATTAATTAAAACATTTCTTTAATTTAGGTTATTAAGGTACATATAATGTATATGTAGGTATAAATGTAATAATAATTGGTAAGTACATTTTATATAATATATCTTGCGGCGTAGATAGAGCGCTCGTAGTGGTTATCTATTGAGATATTAATTAAATAGGTTACTGTTGCTTTTCGTCTCTTATTTGCGTTACATAATTAACTTACCACCGTGTTTCCTTGTCCAAAGTTATATTAACTTATACTTACGCAACATATTGCAACAGATCTTACAATCAAATAGTTTTATTAAATTGAACGATAAACAATAGACACTTATCGTTATTACATCACCCATTGTTTCACTCGTTTGTAATAAGCCTCATTGGGTTTGATTAACCTCAAGCCATTCAGGCTGAAGGGATACAAAAAGGCAATCTAGAGTTCAATACATATAAGGGATGTGAGGTGGAAATTGCAATTCCTAGATCGAACAGACGTTTTATTTCCACAAGCGGCGGCTTCCAGCGCCGATGAAAATGCCATCGCTCTTTTTTATAAAGCCTGTTATTAATCGTACTTCTGTATTCAGTTAATGGGTTGTAGATTTTTAGTTTTTTTTAGTCATTGCGGTAGTTTTATTATTTGCTGTTCTGCCAGATACTCTACGCTATGCCTATCCGTACTCTTTCCAACCATCAAGAAATTGAACCATGATTACTTAAAACATTTCTTCATCGGTTCGCTATCTACCAATCAGTCATTAATACAGTGTTAAATAGTTGTACGAACCTAATTATGCAAATAAAAGATAGCATACATCAGATAAGTACTTAGTCAACTAGGCAACTAACAGCAATCGGGGCAGTAACCACAATTGGATCTTGATTGCTTGGTGTCGTAGAGATTTGTTTCCGGTTTCGGAGGCCATCGGACGGTCAACCGTTGGGAAATTGCCCGCTCTCTGCATCAAATCATATTAACGACCCCTTTCATCTCGCACCACATTGCTACACGCTTCCTCCCGAAGTCGCATGCTCGGTTTGCCGTTAAGTGGTCATTTGAGTGACCCCGAATAGCTTTGTGGATTTACACCGATGCTTGTTACAAAGCTCTTAAAATATATGTGTAAAATATTCTGCTAGCATTTTAACGATGCTGTGAATTGATCGCCAATTTACTGTATGATACAAGTCAATAGCTGTCACCCGTCAAACTCATGCCCACGATGGACGTTACTTAACTTAGCTGGTCTGTTAGGAACAGCTACTTCGCTACGCGCGCTTCAATTTTGTTAAAAGAAAATGATAGAAGCAGAGATGAAGATCTATTTAACTATATCTTTGATTAAATTTTAATGGCAATAAGTAATTGAAGAAAATATTGGAAAAGAAAACAGGAGACTAAGAAACGTTTATATGGTGATTTTTTTCCTATTCTTAGAACGCATCGTTCTTTTTTTTATACCAAATCCGTGTTGAAAAATTTTAACTTCGTACTGTCGCCTAATTGTTATAAGTTATGTTGGCGCATTTTTTCGTTGGTCGTAGCTGCCACGTGTAGCGCGCAGACATATATTTGGGGTATCTTTTATATAAATTAGGCGTCCTATAGTTGGTAAAATAATGTTGTTAAACAAAGGCCCAAAGGGAAGAATGTTCATTGGAGGGTGTTTCCCATAATCTTCAAGCTTGGCATGCTTCTTAAGGATCGCAGATAGCAGTTGTTCAGAAAGCAACTGCTGCCCGTCTTCGAATATTTTACTTCGTCGGTTCTTACTACTCCGATAAGAGGTATGGAAGGTTGCGGTTCTTATCCAGCAGACTTCGGTGATCTTTGCGCTTGCGCTTCCGAATGACTGCTAAAATCGGGATAATAAGTATTTTATATTCTAAACCAGAATCTGAGGAACGCTCAGCCGTTAAGGAATGAGTAAAGAGCCAAATGCAAACCAAAGCTTTCAAATTTATAATAACAATTAGGTTAGATTGGAGTGGTAGATTGTAACTGTGCAACTGCGATTGTGCAATTTGTACAGGAAACATAAACCAAAGGCTGTAAAGAAAACCTGGAGGTCAGATCCGGGATATTGAGCTGTCGAAGCGACGCTTTGCGAATTTTTACCAGCAAGGCATTTTATCAATACTAAATTTAATCAACTGAAATTGTACTTTATAAGAACCACAAAAAAGGTATCAGTTGTGACACCTGTCAGTGACCGCTTAAATTGTTTATAAGAAAAACAAAAACATTATCACACGTGACAGCTGACAGTGACAGATGGTAATTAATTTTAGCTTTTGATTTCAATTCAATCCACTCTTGTAATCGCAAAAGAAAATTATAGAAGCCTTTATGAATATCTATTTAACTACCTCTGTCATACATTTTTAATGTCAAGAAATGATTGAATGGTCTCAGTATTCGAGAAGAAAACAGGAGAATACGAAACGTTTATTTCGTGAATTTTCATAATATTCTTTGAACGATGTTGTGTGAAGAGTGGTTATAAACTTTACGGTTCCTCCGTAATTTCGTAATCCTGATAACTTTACTTTAACTTAATAGTTAGGTGACAGTAATTTTAGCTCATATACAGATTATATTTAATTAAGCTAAGTATTCTAAAACCCAGATGCTCCAGGCCACTATTTTCGTTGGCTGGGTGCACGCCCAGAATATTGGATTGGATACATTTCAATCATAATTCGTTAATCTAAACATGACCCGTTTTTTGGTCACGCGAACCTCATCTAAAGCCCGTGAGGTAAGAATATTTGCACATGTTGATATAAGTTTTTAACAACTTCAAATATGGCGGAACTTATCAAGATGACGGGGATATATTTTTGCTACATATGACCACGTATATAATTTTACCGGCTCGAGCCAGTTTACTCAATTTTGTTAAATAAAGCACATTTATTCTTTATTTGATTTTTTATCAAAATAACGATTTTCTCTTTACCTGACTTTTACAGTTTATCCGGAAGTCAAGCAGCCTAACTGCCTGGAATATTAAATGTTTTTTTTTTAATTTGATGTGGTTAAGGAACAAGATAGAGGCCCACCTGAAGTTAAACGGTAACCTCTGCTTATAACAGACACATTTCGCCACAAGTGACAAATTGCACTGCACCCATAACCCTGAGATAGAAAGTTGTTAAGACTCATGTGCCTGTAACTTCATCGGCACCCACACCCTTCAAATTTGAACATAGTAATGCTCGCATTGCTGTTCGTCAGTAGAAATAGGTATGGTGGCACTACTTCTCCAGATGAACTCTTCACTAAGAAGAAAAAATATTAGTATATTAACTGCTAAAAAATATTGATGTTTCCTTTTTATTTGTTTTGTACATTTTTACTCGTCTTTTGTCAGATCCTGTTAATTGCTTAATATTCTCTATTATACTTTCTATTCATGTATGACAATTAAAACTACCAAATAATTGTATGTTCAGCTGATCAGCTTGATACTGTCGGTTTATATTATATCTACTTCATTTAAGCAAAAAGCAAGTACTTCTATAAACAATTTGAAACTTTTTCTTTAAATAAAATCTGCCATTTTATTAAAACTTTACAAATATATTCCTCATTCACATCATTTTAACTAAGAATTAAAAGGATGCAGTATGTAGGGGACCTGAATTTCAACTTTTATTAAAAAAATAATTTTGCTAAATTTTATTTTCAAAACCCTAATTCCGTTTTGAATTACGAAACTAGTTTTTTTATTTGAGTCTGTTTTGCATTCTTTATCTGAACTAGTTAATAAATATGTATTATTCGTACTTGTATATTTAATAAAGTAAAAGTATTAAAATAATACCTCGACATAAATAAGTTTGGTTAAATAGGGTTTTATACAACATTAGAACAATTTTAGCCAGATTATATAAATTAGTTGTCCGTTATAAAACTCGGAGGTGAATCAAATTCTATTTATTTAAAAAATGAAAATAAAATATCGCAAATTCCAAAGCACAAGAATTAAATAAAAGGATTGACATCAGACTTAAAAAAAAAATGAAAATAGGCATTGTGCTTCTTACTAAATTTATTGTTACAATATGTATTTATTTTTTAGACCTTGTCTGACATAAGAACTTTTACAGTTTTTCTTTAGATTTATTATCTATAGGAAGTATAACAAAGTGAACTGCATTGCGATCGAGGTATTAGTAGTTTAATCGCATGTGCCCGTTATTTTAGTATTGGTGAGTGCCTTGCTTTGGTATGCTCACTAACCTTTTGAACAGCTAATAGTTTAGGCAAACGTAGCGAATAGACAACCTTATCTCTAAGGAGGGATATATCTGGCGCAACCTCGTTCGTCGGTCGACGCCCTTGGTTGTCGTGGGACGCTGGCTTATCTCACACACTCATTATATAATTGATACATATAGCTTTATACGTACCTACAGTTTGATCGTATTGTATAATACACATTACTTGGTTTGTACTGCTACCTCGTTATAAATTGTTTGACTGGTAATATATTTCTCTTTGCTTCTACAAAAAGGGTTAACTTTATTACAAAATTATACAGGATATTTCTGATCATAAATAAGGTAATATCATAAATCATTTACTTGTATGCCTCATTCTTCTGTTATTTTTTAGCCTATGACAATTTATTTAATTTTTTACTTATTTATAAAGCGAAAACTCTGTAGATTATAGCACTATATTTTTTTATTGAATGTACTAGTATAATTTATACGTATATATAGTATTGTTTTATTGACATGAAGCAGTGATGGCTCAGTGGTATTGGCTATGGACTACCGCGCAGCAGGTCCATGGTTCGAATCTCGCCGCGGGTTTGAGCTTCACCGCATGGTGGTAGGGCATTTTGTGAAAGCCCGCCTGTCTAGCGACCACCCTCAAGTAGAAAATCTGTCGCCAAGCACCTAACCGTCTGTTACGGCAGTTGTCCTTGAGAGCCAGTAATTCTAGGTTAAGCCTGTTAACACCTTCGACCACATCAACACTTACCATCAGGTGAGATTGTGGTCGGCTTACATATCAGCAATAAAAATATTTTTATTTTTTTACATATAATAATAATTATATACCAATAAAACAATTGTCGTGTTATTTGTTTATCCATTTGGGTATAAATGTACTATTATATTGACAGCTATAGCTGGTAATACAATTTTACATCAGAGCCATCACAAAATTATGGGAAAAACGCGTAGCAAAAGCGAATCCTCAGCAGGTTTGTGTTGCCAGAACCTTAATTTGGCGGTGATTAGCAATTCGATGTGCTGAACCGACCATCAACCATCGTCGTAGCATTTATATATGGTAATTCATTATCTATGCGAAAATCGCGTGACTGTTTTCTGAGTTGAGGCCAAATGTCTACTAATATTTCTGTGCATATCAAACTAAATGTTATTGGTCAACTGTAGAGAAATATAAAAATTCTGATAGATTTAGGGTCCGTTTCAGAATGTCCTAATAAATTTCGGGTTGCTAACTGACACATAAAATAACTGAATAATAAAAATGACAGTTAACATGCAGCGCGTTTCAAGCTTTAACCGATGGATATGCTAAATCGATAACTGTGAAACGCAAAAATAGTGTTTTATTTATTAAATATGTTCTGAGTAGCAAAACCGGAACTTACTCGAACATTCTGAAACAGGCCCTTAAACGTGGAATCGCGTTTAAACCAAATGGCACATGAATTAGTTGCAAGTTATAAAAAGTACAGTCATCAACATGAATCGTGTACCCGCAAAATTTTCGCTGCTCAATACCTGAGGAAAGTCGCATTTATATTCAACGAGCTCGGAAAGGTTTTGTTTGTCAATTATGATCTGCGTGCAAATGTGCTTTTTATGCACTAGCACGGAAAAGTTTTTAAAATTCAAACACATAGTGATACGTTCAGAAACACAAACCAATATATCCACGTGAATATCTTGGTCTGTGTTTAGAAGTGACCTAGGTCGTCCCTTGTCTAGTTATATTTTACTACCAATCAACGTTATTTATCTATACTTTTAATATAAAATAATAATACTAATTTACTGTTCATTTTCTTGCACATAAAGTTTTCCTCACTGTAGTGAGATGAAAAATTATATGTTTCACTCAGCAGCAAAGTTATTTTGCGTATCGTACTTTTTAAGCTCGCTGTTTCAATTTCAGAGTTAGAGACTTCGATGTCAGTGATAAAACAATTTTAATACATTAAATGCAAATTTAAATGAAAAAAAACTTGACTGCACATTTTTTTTCTATTTGATTGTTTTTATGGGTAGAAAATGCATAATATGATGTAATCCCATTTGCCGATAACTTGTACCTCCCGTGATCAGATTTTGGTTCGGTATATCTCGTGCCCCAAATGTGTATGACTAATAACTTGATGTACGCTAATTATTAGTACATCAAGTTAAGCTCAATATAACGTACAAAATGTAAATTTTTATTTACGTATCAAACGTAATATGTAAGTGTGAGAGCAACAGTAAATAAGGTCAAGTAGCGTACTCATACGCTAATACACTTAAAATGTAGGTTTATTTTATTCGTTAATTAGCAAAATATTTTAAAAAAAATTAATTGCGATGTATCAGAAGTATTTTTTGTAATACCTATTACTGTAACAGCCGGATTATCCACTGCTGAATACAGCCTCCCCTATAAAGGGGATCGCAGTGCAAGTTGGCAGTTGTTTAGAAGGCGCTGCTGCCCACCTACAGACTGTTTTCGGTCCTTAAGGGTACATGTTTTAAGTCCTTCTAGATCATGTTTGGTAAAGGATATGAAAATATACTTCCATTCGAACTTAAATAATGACGTAATTAAATTTTTGTCCGAAATAAGTGGAGCTGGCATTCCACTGTGCAGTGAGCTTCAGTGCGAACGCGGCTCGCTAAAAATAGTCGGCTTAAAAATAGAACGCACTCAACTTCCGCATTAAGCTGAGGGGCTCCAAGTCTAAGTCATACTGATTCTTTAAATAATATCCCTGCGTATACAAAAATTGGGTATTTTAAATTATTAACAATTCTTGGACTGCCTGTTCGTCTATTACTTCTTACGCGATGCGCTTTCCATACAAACGCCCTTTCGCCATATTTTAGGTACATACCAAGGGTATAAAAGGTGAAATGTTGTTGTAACAGATACCATATTATATTTGTACTCATAGTTTGCCGAATTTCTGTAAAATGTATTATCAAATTATTCAGAAATTAGTTCTGTATGTGAAGAACTTATTTTCGCATGTAAGGAATAAAATCTGGCTTAATAAATCTCAAGAACGCGCATGAAAAATTTCGCTTTAGTATATATCACTATTCTTTAAGTATTAAAAAATTTGGCAGTAATTTATTGCTAGTTCCTTTAGCTATTACAAAATTTTGCAGTAATTTATAGCTAATAGTTCTAATTATGTCATATATAATAATTATTAGATAAGGAGCCTACATTGATTTTCAACAGTGCTTAGGTTCACGCTAATAAACACAAAACCCGAGGCCTATAGAAGAAAGCCAGATCTATCTGATAATAGATCTGGCTTTCTTCTATATATCAGCCATGGTCAGGTTAAAGAAAAGTATCGGGAAACAAAATCACTAAAGCCACTTAAATACAAATGCTGAGACGTAGATGGTAAGAAAAAGGGAGAGGAAAATAAAAGTTGAACCTTTACTCAGAGCTTAGGTAACTAAGAGTACTTAATCTAATAACGCGATGGTTAAACTTATCCTCACCTTTAACATGCCTACACGCTACAATAAGCTGAAACAAGAGATAGGGTTGAGAATGTGCATGAAAACTGGCTAAATGCACAATACTAGCAAAAAGTTGTTTTGAAACGTCCAATACAATATCTTTAACAAGGGAACAAGGTTATTGACTTCTTCCGTGTTACTGATATTTTATTTTCATAGAATTTTTCGACGCGTTCCGCTTCTACACGAAGCATCCTCAGTCGCAAGAATTTTTCGACGCGTTTCGATTCTACACGAAGCATCCTCAGTCGCAAAATTCTTCCGATTTGGCTGCGTGGCGTTTGTGACGTCACGTCGGCTTAGCAGGAAAATTAGGCGGAATTGTCACTAGATATATTTTGTATTTTTAAGTGTTTTATTAAGATATTAATTTGACGTTTTCTTAAAATATTTTAAAAATATTTGTTATTATTAAATATGGATTTCCGCAAAGTAACGCCTGAATCTATTCATTCAGTAACCAGCATAGTCTAACGCTCTCTGGTATCATGTACTTTAGTAGATCAATAAGGACACTACACGTACTAACGATGTAGTTTATATTCCTTGTTAGATTCTTATTATAACAAACTGTTGCCTACATTATCCGCTGGGGAATCGGTCGCGTTACAATGTGAGTGATTATATATGATACTACGATACCGTATTAGGAGACGAGCTAAATAGGCTGATGTCTTAGCAACTAAACACAACTAAAACCAAATCAAAATGTATTTTAGTATTTGTGTCAAACTTACGATAGTTTTAATCAATTTACATGATCATGGTATTAGGCGAGTTTGCAATTATATTGCTCGTATCATCTTGCTAAATCATTAATTAAAAAAACTACTCCCCCTCTTTACTTCACATCATCGCAATTAAAGCATCGTGTCACGTGTCACGACTAAAACCAATATCTCATTATATATTTGTAATCAAGATTTGTATGCTCTATTGAAAATGATGCAAGGTCAAATCTTATTAGGGTAGTTGATAAGACATGCTTCGGAGGGCACGTTAAGCCTTCGGTCCCGATTGTCTTTGGATGGCAGTCGTTATAGCATGGTGGTAGGGCATTTTGCGAATGCTGGCCTGGCTAGCTACCACCCTCAAGTAGAAAATCTGTCGCCAAGCATATAACGGTTGTTCCGGCAGCTGTCCTTGAGAGCCAGTAACTCTAGGTTAGTCTGATCCTCGACCATCAGGTGAGATAGTAGTCAATGGCTAACCTATAAAAAAAAAATATAGAGCTTATTGCCAAAACTTTCTGATGACATCGGATATACTAATAGTCTTAGGCTGAGATTCAGAGACATTTGTGTAAGACGGTCAAAGACCAGTCTTAGCCTAGCGTCGGCTAAGTAAATCTTTGAATTTTATATTCAGAGATATAGTCTGAGTCCTACTTACCTTGCTCTTTGTTAAGATCACACTCTATTATCTATGCCACATTTTTCACTTTTTCACTTATGGAATGTTTACCGGTTCTTGTTTATCTGTGCATCCTGATATAAAAAGAAAAAGACAAGAACAACAGTATATAAAATGTGATTGGAGTGAGTGAAACAAAATAAGTGCCTTTATTCAATGTAATACTAGGAGGAAGAATCCTCCTAGTTCCTATAGAACTTTTAGCACCATTCGCCTCAGTGTCTCACTTGGCGGCGCCACTCCTGCTTTGAGACAGGCTAAAGTAGTCGATTTCCACTACACTTGGCTTAGCATAGCACGCGCTAAGTTTAAGTACTGTCTGTCTCTGAATACAGTTATGAGGCTAAGCACTACATTTTGACGGATTAAAACATTAGTTCACGCTTAGACTTGTCTCTGAATCTTAGCCTTAGTCTTATACTCAGTCATAGTCACCATGAGGTACGAGTAGCTCTGAACAATATTTAGTGAAACCTGTCTTTTTATTCTCCGTCCAACCGTTGCCACTAAAGCTTTCGGCGGATATGGAGATGCAAGTCTGCAGGTGCAGATGCCGTCTTACTTCGCATCCTGTCTTTTGCAGTCCTTTGTTGCTCTTCAGGAAACTTTAAAAAACGAGTGGATGCCGTGATTAAATTTGTAATGTGATGGCAGACTCGCAAAGCTCCGATTTGGTCCATTCCCGATAAAGGACGCTCTGAAGTATGAAACTTTTAAATTTGATGAATTATCTTTAGTTTCCGACGGCAGAAATGCATAAGACGCTACAACACCTCAACGTTAAGAAGGCCAGTAGCACCCGCAATCTGAAAACATTGTAGTCTTAAATTGACTTCTGTATAAAGCTTTCTCCGACTCACCAAAATATGCTAATGAACACCCAACTCCAGTTACTAGATTTATCAGCTTAACCTAAACTAAATTTTGGGTCGTGCATGAGTCCAGGGCTAAATTAGTTAAGACAAAGGTCGGAGTCTCGAGTAAATGTAGAGACAGTTTCGAAGTCTGTAACAAGATAAAATCTGATCTAAAATTGCTTTACATGAAACTGTAAACTGTTCTTTATACTTTACATTAGGTACTTTAAAATTTTGGACTCCATTGATACGTATGAAAACCTTGTTCTCGATGATGGGTTATAAGTAAAGTTGCTAACTCATTGCATTTAGTGAATGTGAGATCGATCTACAATACAATTTCCCCATTTCCTTTCTATCATCTGACAATAAGAAGCACAGAAGGGCGCCTTCCATGATATCCCCAAAATACGCAGGAAGCGTTTCAGTTTTATTATTATTATATTCATTATGAGTGCTGATGCTATGCGAACATAAAAGTAGCAGCGCTTCCAAAACATCTTCATATATATGACCACGCATATTTTTTTTATAATTTAATATACCTTATACCTGCAGAATTAATAAATAATATGTCAAACTGCTAATCTAAACTAGACGGTAAAGATGGAAAAAGCAAGAAAGATCTCCAAAATACGACAAAAAGCTACCTGGATAGGTAAGTAAGCAACTAAGTATGCTATTTCCATTCAATACCGGAAAAATAGGCGATATCCAAATCAGGAAACGGCTATCGGCATTCGTCCAAGAAAGTTTTTATTCGCGGGGTGCATGTCCGAGCTCGTCCGTGAGTCATGTGCCGGAAATGGCTTCCGGCGGAGGACATGCGAGGACTACCTACGTGCCGTGGACAAATGCTGCAGTGTCCATAGAACTGAAGTCTATTGATAATTTTATCGGATTATGTTATCTGTTCGGTACTTACTTGAAATATATTACCTTAGCTCCCATTGATAAAGGGGAAACCATTAAGACGCCGACAAGTGCTGAATAGCTTTACTTGAACAGATTTTTAGCAAAATGTATTTAGTTAGTAGCATTACGAAAATTAGAAAAGAATAGAAGTAGAATTAGAAAACATTACCCGGGTTGCCGGGTTAGAATTTCACCTCTCTAGGTATATCATCCCGTAGGTGTCGCAAGACGCGACTAAGGGAAAAATTCTGGAAGGTGGGCAGTAGCGCCGTCGAAAGAACTGTCAACTTACACTGCGATTATCACTAAGTCGCCTGCCAAGCGTGGGAATTATGGCAAATACCACCTTAATAGAGAAGGCTGAGTTCAGCAGTGGATGAGTCGGCTAATACAGTAATTATGAAAATTATATGTATATTTTGATCACATCACACAGCAAATTTGAGTGTAAATTACGCTTGTAACGTAAATATCTTAATTATTTACAAATGAATGTATATGAAAATATATTAATAAAATAGCAAAACCTTGTCAAGGAGGACAAGAAAACTTAGATTTTCGATTTATGTTACTAGTTTTGTGTTATTAAGCTTTCTTTCGGATTTTACCTAAACTGATCGCGATTTCACCATCGCTGCCTCTTCCAATCCTACACTGTCTTATAGTGAGAAAATGTCAGCATTTGACAGCGTCTTAAGCGTGAACTCTGCCTTATTTCATTGAGATATGGTTTAGTGTGTAGGTAAATGTGGTCGGTACCACAGAAAAGTGGTATTTTATATCTCTATGGTCGGTACATTTGGTAGTTTTTGTTATTTACTACATATAAAGAATGATTAAAGGTCTATTGATAATAATGAAATAACTAGGTACTGCTAGTTTCCTTTGCTACTAATGTCTACTGCTATTTAAATCATATTGCTGACTTCATTTATCGTCAAAATGATTGTCAAAATTACGGAGAATATGATCTGAATATAAAATGAGTGTTATTCATTGCATTGTCAGGATCCGATGGCTTTTTGATAAACATAGTTAAATTTTTCGCAACATAGTTTACCGGGCATGATGATTATGTAAAGGTACTGAAAGAAAAAACAAAATGTTAAAAAGAAAACAAAGGTAATTCTAAGTCTAAGTTAATTCTAATTATAATAAAATTCTCATTTTATTACAATCTTTATAGAGACGCCATTATAACCACCCACTGCAGTGTGAAAGCTCTACAGCAAGGCGATAGTTCCTCTAAGTAATGAGACCGTAGCAAACCTAAATCAAAATGATGTATGGCCGCATGACTTTGCGCCGCACATCAACTTGTAGGAGAGAAGGTGCTGTGAGACTTAATTACTTGAGTAACCTAAGCTATGGGGGCTTATAGTCGTGCAGGAAAACATTTTATTATCTTCTGTTCACTGTCAGGTAAGTGTTTACATGTGTTCGACTTACCGGTGGGTCAATTTCGTTGTGGTTAAATATTGACCAAAAGACAAGTGGTTGCTTACTGTACTGTATTGCTTACTGTACCATAATCCCCACGCTTGGCAGGCGGTTTGGGGATCGCAGTGTAAGATGGCAGTTCCATAGAAGGCGCTGCTGCTCACCATCCAGTATTTTTCCCTTAGTCGTCTCTTACGACACCCACGGGATGATATGGGGATGTGCAATTCTAACCCGGCACCCCAAGGGGCATTAAGCTTACCTCAGAGACGACATTAAACCTCTATTTATTTCACGAGCATTAAAATTACCTCTAACTATTTGAATGAATCAATTTATTAATAGTAATTTGTTAGAAACATGATTATGAAGATCTTATATCTATCTGACTCTCATATGACGAGTTGTAGTAAATATAAAATGTAAACACATTTTTTTTTAACCTAAATATAAGATTACTATAGGATTCAGGTAGCTTTTAGGATTTAGAATGATACAATTGCTGACAAAATCAAATTCAACGTAATTAAAAATTCAATGCAAATTTCAAAATACGTATAAATAATGTAAAATATCATTTGTATCTGTTAAAGTTACCTATAATTTAAACATTTAAAGTAGCATCTATCTAAGGATTATAACGTGGATAATATTGTTTTGGTTAACATTTGTAAATGCGTCAAGAGAGTAAAAATGTAAGTATGTTGACCAGTTATTTTAAATTAGAACCGTAGTTATGAAGCTTTGAAATTTGTTATAACGCTAATTTCGTTTAAATTTGTTTATATCTATATCATCAATATGTTTTATCTTTTCTAGCATAGTAAAATATAAAACAGCAGAACGCGTTGTATTCGGAATCCAGATGAAAGATAATCTCACGTCGACATATGTAAGAAGGTAGAACAGTAATATTCCACATAATTTCTCCGTTAGCACCCAGCCTATAAGAGCGCTTATCTACCCACTTTAGGCATTTACAACCTTTATTTATTTGCAGTAGCAAGTCGATAAGGACGGAAATTAACCGCTTTTCGGTATCATGGCAATGTTGGTGATCCATCATATGTATAGTGACGTTTTAACGCACGCTTAATGGGACACTTCCTTCGCTGCGGACGCATTTGCGCGATTGTTGACACCCGGTTCAAGGGTTGACCTTTCATTGTTAGTCTATCGATAAGCGAGGCGCCACTGTCATATTATCACGGCTTGAAGTGATGCAGTACTGGTGCTACAGAAAATACCTACATCCACTACGCGGAAGATTCCATGAATCATACTCGTATTATTACCCATATAGGTACTTGTTCATGCTTTTGTGCTTTATATCTGTACATGATGCATCCGTTAAATCCTTTCACATTCACACTCTCTGGATATACCTACCTATTATTTATTGGTCCCATGTTCTGCATGCTTATCTGTTAACCCCTTCAGTTACACTGTACACTTCTGTAACTGTAGTTATTTACAAGCGCCAGGCTTGATACCAACTGTAGAAGTTATGATCAGAATAATAAATACTATTTTGTTTCAGTATTTAACAACTTGTTTGTTCAGTCTATTTGAAGCGTTAATTTCTGAGGTTCCGTATTATTATATGTCCTATGGTTCCGTGCGATTTTAATATGCGTACTGTGCAACTCTCTCGTCAATTGTTTCTACACAATTGCAAGTATTTAAAAGTATGTAACTTATTGTGCAAATAATGTTATTTCGAAAATAAAGCCATATTACGTAAGTATGAAGACATATTTCTGGGATATTTCCTCCAAGGTTTGAAAGCTTAATTACTGTGTCGTGCGTCGTTGTCGTGAGTGATGTTTGGCTAACATCACACGTTCGCACATTTGTAAACAAGAGAAAGCAAGGTTCCTTTCGACAGTTGACGAGCACGTCTAACTAGTATTCATATAACCTGAAAAGGTCCCGGAGATAACTGAGACGTTCTGACTGTGAGTATAAACATATAATTATACATCATTTAAATCTTATCTTCCATAATGCATAGAATTGAATTGGAAGGAGTATAATCCGGAGCGCAGAACAGTAAAGTGCTTTCGTGTTTGAGTCATATCGGAAGTAAGCGCTAAATTCGCGTAGCTTGTATATGGCAACTCTAACCTAATCCGAGGCACAGTACGGCAAACGCCAACCCTCACCCTCGTTGTGCCGTCGCAACTCCCCTCCCATCTCCCGCGAGGTGAATGAACGTCTTAACAGCGGGTTTCTATTATGTATTAGGCACGCTTATTATCGAACGAAACCTTGTAAAATCTCCATTAACAATCATCCTACTATTCGCTGCTCGTTATCTCCGCGTTGTAAAACCTGCGACTTTCTAAATGGTAGGTACGTACTTTTAAAGTAATCATGAATTTCTTTCTTTCAATTAAATGGGTCAGACTTAATCCGATTCCACGTTAATAGCTCTTTTTACTGAATAGAAGGTAATGCCGACGTTCAATCCGAAAAAAAATAATCTTCAATAAACAAATAGGCAGCAATATTAGGCAGTATTTACGGAAAAAGTCGGTTTAGTATATTTATTTATTTATTGGTCATCCAACAGGCTGTTAACAATTTTAAATAAACATTTTTAGATACATAAGGCCAATTATAGGGGCAACACGTATAACAATATTATAGAATAATTTTGACCATGATCACTTAGTTAATAAATAATAAGAACATACAAGTTTATCCACTTAAGACAAACGTTACTCTCGAATTTGTTTACAAGGTAAAAATAACACTAACAAATTAACAAAAAGAAAACAAAAGTCGTAATACGTATGTATTAAAAAAGAAAATAACATTTTAAGCAAAAAACTTGCTAAGCCGCCGCCTCACATATCGAATCATGTATTTTTTAGGTAGACTTGTACTTGTACTATACCAGTTTGTATAGAAACTGGTATATACAAATAAAAAACAAAATTCAATTAACACGTAAAGGTAAGATTAAAAATATTACCTAAAAGTTTCCCACCCCTAACACCCTTTAAATAATCTAATGAACGAAGTGAATTCAACATAATATATTTAAATCACGAATTATAAACTGTAGGTAATCACATAATTTTTTTTCAGCACTCCCTAATCTATGCGCTCACCCCGTGATACCCAAGGCAGGGCGGGGTCGTCCGCGAGACTTGATGACTCATCTAAACACATATATATTATTAGTTTCGGTACATTTGTACATTTTGTAAAATCATTTCCTAGCTGACGAGTAGAGATAGCGGTAGATGTTGACTTTAGACTGGCAAATATTTATTTTGTAACGCTTATTCAACGAGTAAGCATTGCGAGCCAGCATGCTGCACACGCTGCATATGGTAGTGTGAGCTGTGGGCCTGCAATGGTTTTTTGTTGACCGAAATGCTTTCGTATAACGAGCTGTAGTGTTGTAGTATTTTCTTAATATAGACATACTACATACATAAATAACCTATCGGCTAAATAATAAGATTTTATAGGCAAACAAAAAAATACTTAGGTTTTTTTTTCAGTGATTTTGTAGTCGAGTTCCAAATTAAAAGTTTGTCTGACCGGTACACACACCTATTAAATTTATCGATTTTCTTTTACATTAGCATCTCGGCAACGTCGCAAAATGTCATAATATGCCAACTCTAGCGTATGTCAATGCTTAGGCGGTATTCACGTTGCGTCTTTATTAAGTTGTTATATGTTATCTGGGCAATAATTCTAATTTAATTAGTAACTTGAAATCAAAATATTAATTATAAAGAAATTTCTTATTTTAAATCGTGTCCATCACAAACAACGTAAAGTACACTCGAGAGCAATGAATCCGGGTCACTTAAAGAATCCTAAAAATCTCGGAAACTAAAAATGCTAGGTTAATGCAATAAATTGTATTTAATAGACAATGTAATACTCCTTAAATGAAGGTATTAAAACTTCTTAGTTATTGTAAAGTTATATCATAAAAAAATCAAATTTGAAAAAGGGCCACTTTCGAAGATGGAACTACGAAATTACAGCATTTGGTTTTGCTTTTGTTTGTAATCTGTCATTTATGTGGGTACATAAACCATGTTGATAGTGCTCTATATTCATTATTCAAGCTGAAATTATGTCGCTTACGCCTGAAGAATGCACCAGAATACTTACAATGCTGGAAACCGACCGGAATCAGCGCGATACACCCAGGACTGTCGGTGTGTCGCTGTCAACAGTACAAAGAGTTCTCCGACGTTACGAAGAAACTGGTTCTAACCTACGCAGACCAGGAACGGGCAGAACCAGGTGTACCACAGCACGAGAAGACCGATACTTGGTGAACACCATGCTTTCTCACAGGAACTGAACTCACCAATCAGTTTCGACGCCTCGGAGGAAGTAACCCAAGTGCATGGACAGTAAGACGTCGGCTTGCTGAATCTAACTTAAAACCCCTTAGACCTGCAAACGGCCCTAAACTGGAGCGTGGGCATCGTATTTCGAGACTAAGATATGCCCAGAGCCACGTAAATTGGAGTATTGAAGATTGGTCAAAAGTTATGTTCTCCGACGAATCAAAATTTATGCTCTACAAGCACGATGGAAGACACAGAGTGTATCGAAGACCTTATTGTCTATTAAATACAATTTATTGCATTAACCTATCATTTTTAGTTTCCGAGATTTTTAACATTCTTTAAGTGACCCGGATTCATTGCTCTCGAGTGTACATAGGAATCAAACCCCGTACCAAAAAGTAAAAGCCACATGAATTTATAAATTCATTCTTGGCTTTGCGACAAAGAGCAACACTAGTAGGGACCCAACTAGAACTTTAGAAATGTTCCGAAGAGGTTTTATTGAGTTGCGCCCTAGCGTATCTTACACGCTGTCATAAAAGCGCTTTAGCACATTGCATGTCGTCCTACTGGATGTCGTAAAAGGCGAATAAAGGAAGAATGCGCTGAATGAGCTGCATACCGTCACCCATTTTGATGGGGGGTAATACTGCACATTGTCAACAGCATCCTTGCCATTTCAACGTCCTGTTTACATGGTGGTGGTTAAACTACCAACGAGAGCATTTCCAAAAAGGGTTGGCATCAAGCAGATGGCAGACCATAAAACCAACGGCAAGCGTTTTGCAATCATGTCCTTGTTTTGTACTGTGTTGTTATGTGAAACATATTTTCATGTGTTCTTGTGTTATCCTTTATGTTGTAAGAAGTACATATTGTGCCTATCTCGCACGAGTAGGAAAAGGGTGGGAATTTGATGACTACATAACTTACATTATTAAACTATAACAAATTCTTCAAAATGTCGAGTGACGATAGTGAATATGCAGAAGCCTTAGGTACAGTTTACCAACTTCCGGATCGACAAATTCTACTTGTAGAAAACTGCGAGTACTCAAAGCGTCTTATTGCATCACCGTATGCAGCATTCGTAATGAATTAAAAAAAGATTAATAAAAGATTTACGGTGCACCTATTCATTGTTCGGGTCAACTCAAGTATCATATCAAAGAGGAAATAGGAAAATCATCTACTCAATTCTTGTGTTACTACAATTGGGCTAATGTATCAAATAACAGTCTTCAAATACCTCATCGTGTTTGCGTTAATGACAATGCTACCTATGTAAGTACGTAAAGGCAAAAGGCAAGACTATGCCTCGCAACTCGCAAGTCCGGTAGGTGTAAATGTAAAATTATTTTTCCTCGGAGATGAAAGTATCTCGGTACTGGCTGAACTTGAATCCTTCTCTGCACTCAGGATTCTAGTTCTCACTCCATCGTTGTGGAAGGGATTCCAAATGACGCCCTTATCGTTACCCACTGCTTTTATTCTTGTTGCATTGTCTAATATTGCAATAAGGATAATGATTATTTTAACAAATTGCATGTGCTACGAGAAGGCTTCTTTATTGTATCGAGTTTATTAATCAATAACAGTTAAAATTAATAAAAAGCATATATATTTCACTTGTACTTATATGAGCAAGGAAAATCTTGGGTAGGTTATATTGCGGTTACCGTCTTAGTAATCCTATATCGTATTGCGGATCAAATATATACCTATACTACTCGTCATATTATGCATGTAGCTTTTCACGGACATCCGCTTGTTGTAGGCTTCTATGCAATTATATGAACACGATTTTATGGTAGGTAGAGAAGTAATTGTTTATTTAGATGTATATGATGTTGTCATGATCAAATTACACTACTCAATAATACTAAACTAATCCATACATTAACCTACTCAAGTAATTACAAACATTTTGAAAAACTTTGACTTAATACATCTAAAGCTTTTTGAACAGTGTGGTTTCGTTTTCGTAGGTTTAGCTAAATGTAGTCTTCAAAAGGACACTATTAGACGTTCTTTGCGGCGAAGGTTACTTAATTATATGATCTGTCGGGAAAATATAGATGACTTCATATTGGAAATTAAATTCGTTATATATCAAATTAAATTCATAAAATATCAAATATGCACAGTTATGAGATGTGCAAAAATATCTTGTCTTTCCACTGTACAAGTATTGACTTTCCAAATGCGTCGAAAACAAATGAAAGGCGATTACCGCTAAAGTTTGAAATGAACACGCTATAACCACAGTGACATCACACATTGAAAGCGTATATATTGAAAACTTTTGAATTCCTTTTTGGAACAACTAAAACGCATTTATTTAGTAAAGATGAACATACCATAAAATTATATATTATGTACATCTATCATCCGTCATTGTTGACTCTACTCTACCAAATTTTGCAGTATTTCCAGTATTCTTGTATATATCAAATTAATATGAAAATTTTATACTGATTTCTTTTATTTTCTAAACCTTTAACGAAAATATATTCGAAAAAAATTAGTTTAGGGTTCTTCAAAATAAATATTTTGGTATAAATAGGTAGAGGTTGTTGCAGTCAGGTGGTGAATTCATTTAAAACAATCTCTGCTAAAGTAATTTTTACTGGATGGCCTCAATGACGCTTGACGTCAACTACGAAGTAAATTGTTCTTGATTCTATAGCAGGTTATGCGAGAAATCATTGAACCAGCTCTAGTTAAATCTAGTACATACTTATAGTTTAAATGAGAAGCTACAAGCGAATGCAGCGAGAATTGTATGAACAGACTGAAGGATGTACAGTCGCCTGCAATAAGATGTATACACGTCGTCATTTTCAAAATTATGCAAAATGACTAAATTCTTAACATACGAAGCTTACATAAACATATATAAAATACGTTAAATTATGTTCTGATTGTATGATACTTCTGTGAACATATAGAGAAGCAGAAATCTTTGCCACAATTTTGAAAATTACATCGTGTATACTTCTTATTGCAGGCGACTGTACAAGCCACAATTTCTAGGCTGAAAATTAGTATGACATGAATTCCGTACGTTCTTCATGTAGTACCTAACTATCTAGTAACAAAGGAACCGAAAAAGAAATACAATCAATAAACCATTCAAGTTCTTTTCGGGTTCGCGTGGTGAGGCTTCAGTATTTTCGATAATTTCAATATCTACTATGTTTTTAGTAACTAAGAGTTTTAATTTTTAAGTCGCACGTTTTCAACACTGTTTCAAACATACTCTAAATCTGGATAAATCTTGCCCCGTGGGTTGCAGAGTTAGAATACAGAATGGTACAGAATGGAAGCTTCACTACTACACGCACATGCTATGTGTGCATAACTAGTCACTGACAAGACGTGAGGTGGTTGCAGCGGCCACTTCTATTTTGTCAGAGGCGGCCACAGAGCGGCGCTTGGTCCGGTGCAGAACCGGTTTGAACCAGCTAAGTTAACGGATAAAGTTGACGTAGCTTTCATTCTGTTCCTTTCTTTATTTATGTGCCAGAACTGCACCCTACCAATAATATCTTCCTGTGGGAATCGTAAGAGGTGATGACGAAGGAAAAATACCAGAAGATGGGCAGCAGCGCATACTGAAAAACTGTCATGTTACACTGCGATCCCGAAGACGTCTGCCAAGCTTGGGGATAATAGCAAACCCCTCCTGATGAGACCTTTGTTCACAGACCGAATGTATCCTCATTATAACCAACGAGTGATAATAAATGTCAGTACAAGATTACCACCCGGCTCAGGCCCTTACTATGTCTTGACAGGTAAGGTTTGTATGACACGTAAGTAAGGAACTTACTTTCTGAGTGATTCACAATACTTATTTTATAATTTTCTAAATAATTTGATGTTTTTCACAATCATTCGCAACTTTAAACTTTTTTGTTTACCACGCAAATGAAGTACTTACTTTAGAGGCCGTTCTCGTATTTGACTCATTTCGGACTATTTTGCTTCGTGATGGTAAGAATGTGATACAATATATCTGTAATTTTATTTATGGTTTGGTTAGTACAACTCTTTATCTTGCATGTAGCGCGAATGTTTTTTTCAATTAGCTTCTAAATTAGTAATATATAATATATATAGTATATATAGTATATACTAAATTAGTAATATAAGTATAATGTGCAAATAAGATATTTTCAAGAAGCTGGTGAAAATAGTCATTTTATTCCAGAGAGGAACAACATGATTTTTTTTAACACTTAATATAGGTGCGATTAAAACTCTATGACGTCATTACTTAAGTAAATAACGCGAAATCAAAGATGCTTTGGAAAAGTTCTTGAACTGTTGCTCTGGATATCATATTTACGTCCTTTAAATAACATCAAGTAACCGTAAAACGAATACTAAATGTTATCATGGACCGGGTCGAATCATATTACGGGCCGGATTGGCTCTTAGTCGCTATTTCCGCTATCCCTGGCAGACTGACCTAGGTTATTAAAACTGCTATCCATTTCCACAGTCAAAATCTAAGGTCTCAAACGAGTTACAAATGTCATTGATATATCGGCTACCTAATGCAACTATAGGCATTTTTAGTCATCTGAAACAGTAACATCTGGCGTGACATCAATTGTTCATGGCATGCAGTAGATACGCTGCGTGTACCAACATTGCAACATTGAGGTTAAACAGCTGTTTTATTCATACTTACAAACTCCGTGAACAAACACATATTGTAAGTAAGTAGGAAGGAAGGTATTCGGCAGTTGATACTAGAAACACGAGATAGAAAATCTAACAGTATGATAATAATAACAAAAATATACATTATCACAGAATATTCACTGTGTACAAATTATTTAATGATATAAGTACCTTAGATACCTATATATTACAACAAACATCAAGTGACATTGATCATAGAAAAGAAAAAGAAGTACACTATGTCTCCGAACTCTATATATGTAAATGCAACTGTGAAATGGTCTCTCTGTTAATACATTTTCATGCACGACCCTCCACTTTCCTACTCCCGTAGCGAGGCAATGGTATCCAACCAAAGATTACTTAGCAAATTCATATGGGAAGCATAATCGTTTTAAAATGACGTAAGAGAACACTGAACTCTATTTCACATTTTCTGAGGATTCAAATCCCAGCTAAAATGAAAATGTTCTACTCTGTCATCCGATCTGATCATCACCTTGAAGCCAAATTCAAGACCTTCGCGCTGAATATTATAATTGCAATAATAATCAGTGCAATGGTTTTAAATTTGGCTACGGTCCTGCTGAAAAGAAGGAAAGATGGCCGAGCGATAATAAATATAGACTGCCGTGCCACAGGTCCCAGGTTCTATCCCCACCACCGGCTTGAGCTTCCCCACATGTTGGAAGGGCATTTTGCGAATGCTCGCCTGACTAGCTACCACACTCAGTGTGCACACTGACAGTGTGTTCCGGCAGCAGTCTTTGGGAGCCAGAAAAAATACAGGCACATGAGACACAACAACTGTATGTCTCAGTGCGACGGGTGCAGTACAATTCCTGACACGACAAAATGCATCTGTTATAGGCAGAGGTTAATCCGCTTAACATCAGATGGGCCTCATGTTTGTTCCGTCACAATCGAATAAAGAAAAACGTTATCAGAGGAAGAGTTTAAATACTCCTATAATACTCGGTAAGAAACAGTAGATACGTACACTACCAAATAATGAAATGATCATGATTATCGGTGATTAGAATACAACAATTGGTAACAAGATGACCTCACATGATACAATAAGAAGGTTTGGACTCGGTAACAGGAACAAACGGGCCGAGATTCTTATCGATTTCAAGAGAAAGCTGTCAATATTATACACCAATTTTCAATATCACTCTCGACGTTCATTGACGCAGAAGTCTTCTGGTAACTCGTACAAGAACCAATCATAATAATATTTTCATTAACGTTGGGTGAAGATCATAGACAAGAAATGTTAAATCATTTTCCAGTACTGAGTGTGGCACAGACGATAATATACTCGTTGCAAGTTTCAAAATTCGTCTAAAAGTACCTAAAAAGTAAATGAGTGCGTCACGCAAACTAATGGGGAGGCACTGATTTATTGCATTAATACGTTTCAACAGAAAATAAAAAAGTGATTCGAGAAACAATTGTCAGGCGGTCGTTGTCAGCACCCTATTGCTCGAAAAGACATATAAAACCAGTGAGGATTTTGGATTAAACTTACATAACAGATAAAGACCCGAATGTGATGCTGATGAGAGATTTTGTCAAGCTGTACAGATTGATTTATGACGGATGGCAGGAAGTCCTAACCCAATCTCAGCTGATATAGTTAAAACGCTGGAAGATTCAACGAAGCGCTGTGACTATTATTTTTATGTCACACTAATGTAAGATTCTACTTCGTATATTAAAGAAACAAATCTGTCATAGGCTAATTTGTCCAATTTTGTGTCCATGACGTACTTGATATTATTTAGATTACGACAGACCATACTTATAAAGGCATACGAAGATAACGTCCTGTTATTATGAGCCTTTAGCATGCAAGCAAGAACTGCGTCAATTTGAATTCTTTATAGAAAGTTCTGGGGGATAGCAGTGTTCAGGTTTATTTCGGAAGAGTCAAGGTATAATCAAGATTAAAAAATACACAGCAGGTAACTTTAACTTTTAAAATGGAGTTCTCTAAGGCTTGCACTCTTTCGCCAACACTTTTTAATGTACACGGTGCACCATGACACGTACTTGTTCCAATTACCTATTGGCATTGGTTATATATCACCAACCTTCGATATGCCTACGACATGACGATATTTACCGCAAGCAAAGCCTGGGAAGAGTATAGAACTAACAACAATTTGTAATTTTCGATTGACTGAATAGTGTCGGTGAATCCGACTTTTTTAAAAGAATAGGAATGGCCAAGAGTTCTCTCTATATAATGGCAAAGAAGGGCAGTAGAATTTCTCTGACAACTAAGATGAAACTGGTTAACCCTTTTGTTTTCTTTCTCAATAACCTGGACAATGTGATCGCAAACGAATCGATGCCTTCAAATTGTGTGTTGAAGGAGAATCCTAAAAATCTCTTGATCAACATTTACAAGTAACACTAAACTATATAGTAATATACGTAAAGGTTATCCATGCCTGAAAATATTGAGAAAATTTGGACAACCTAGTAGTCTCTTGTAAAGTTGAAAGAAAGCATGGTTGGAGTTCTTGTATTAGTGTGACTATGTCAGCATCACGAGCACCTCGTTTGATACTTGTGTCTACGTTGCTATCACGCATCCAAAACAGAATAAGATAGCGTAAAATCGAGGAGAGAGTCATATGAAGGAAGGCACGACCTTCGGACAAGAGGAATGTGAATCAAAGAGAAAGGACGAGGAAAAGTGAAATAGGTTTAGCTGTGCACTTCGTTGACAACTGAGCATATCTGTCATCGTTTTATTTTTTCAAGCTACAGTCTATCTTTGTGCCAAATTACTTCGTTATCGATCGAGTTCACCAAATTACCAATCGTGGCTTCACAGGTAAGTTTTAGTTAGGCACGTGAATGATTAAATTCCGTGCGCTCGAAGAATCAACTCCTCCTGGTGATGCTTCATGTAGAATCGAAACACATCGAAAAATCTTCCCGTGGCATTTGTGATATTTCATCCGCTTAACAGGAAAATTAGGCGTTTTTGTGACTAGATAATTATTCCGTGTATTTAATATGTGTTCGTGTACAATAGTTAGAGGACCCAGGCTATCTCTATAACTGTTGTCATGGCGATATAATCGAAGGTTCGAGCAAGCTAAGCCTAGACTCGCAACTGACTCTCAATAACTTCAGCCAGAACTCGACGTAACAATCTTTAACGAACAATTCTCTAATTGAGGGTGGCAAATACTAGTAAGGCGAACATTCGTAAAGTGCCTTGCATTGCTGTAAAGCTCAAAGCTTCTTTGTTTTTAAGGGTTTGAACCATGGTCCCCTGCTTCGCCGTCGGCACTCATTACTACAGCGCTTTCAATGCCTTCACTTTTTTCTAAATGTATTTAGCTATAGCGATATATAAGCTAATTCAGAAAACTATGTGTGTAGCATTTGGCTTTTCTCGATCAGATCCTGCAAATGTATATTTTTAAATAACTAGTTTGTTTAATCTCATTTGGGGTTGGCACAAAATATAATTATGAAAGTACCTACTATATGTATTCTCTAACAACCACATAAAGGACATATTATGTAAATGTATAATATTTTTATATATATTATTATATATAAAAATATTATATATTATTATAGGTTGTCTCCCTGACGGCAACCCCCTAAAGAATAGACTCGTTGATAAAATACCAGTTTCCATTCGGGTCATATAAGCAGCCCTGCTATGCACCTAATATGCAGCAACATTCTACTCAATATAGCATGCTGCTAGTAAGTACTAGTCACTTTTAGCGGCAACGAAACCTAGGCATTAGGTAAACGACCATTTTCCACTGTGAATTTCTTGCTTTCATGATGAATCATTGTTTTTTAAGCATGGCTAACGAAAATGAAATAGCAAATATGACCAGCAGGTAGGTAAAGGTTGAAATTAAAACTATTTATAGGTACATGGTGTCACTATTCTTGAATGACTTGAACAAATGCAAATAGATATAGGTACCTACTTTTTCATGCGTAGTAGGTCCTACCCTACATGAGTAATCAAATGTCTAATTTCCATCATCCATGATCTAGCCGTTAATCCCATAAACACTTTCCGTCTCTACAAATGTTCAACATCGATGCGTTGTAAGTATACTTTTTTGTTGATTACCATATTTATTACTAATGTATCAAGGTAAGTAGATATCTTCTACATTTGTTTAACATCACATGAGCTTTGAGAAAGCTTTACTTAAAATATATATAATTAAAATGCGATTAATATCAGTAGATACCACTCAGTAAGCATCTACCAAGTACTACCTATACACGAAAGCTTCATCAGTAACTCAATCTCAAAAAATACTAATTACCTACATATCCCTTAAAGTAATTCTAGAAAATATATTTTATAGAAACTTACCAAAAAGACCGGCTAAAATGAATTAAAACAATGAAGCACGTTAAGCAGTTCACACTTAAAAAATCACAACAAATCCAGAATCGTTCACTCGAGGGTTGTCAACAAATCAGTGATATTGTCTTGTTAGAATAAGAGGATTATAGACGCGAATTCAGTCGATAACAGCACGATACGACACTAGAGGATGCGTACGTCCGCCTCTCTACACTGCACTTCGCTCTCCGGTAGCATAGCACTGGGCAACTAACGTGTAGGCGGAAGCGGGTACACTCATACATATGGTTCATAGATAGAAGCCGACAGAGTCATATAGCAGCGCCATCTGTCAGTTGCCTTCACATATCTACGTTACCGCCACCTATCGTCGTTTCTCAAACTATGGTAGCGAGCGGTTCACTATTTCTGATAGTGGAAGCCCTGCAAGCGCTTGGTTCAGAAATGTATAATATCTTATCTAACAGTAACGCGCCTTTTCGTCCGAACGTCAGATGGCAGCAAGATACATCGAAACAGTTACCGATGCTCATAATATATTATGTTAACTAAGTAAAAATTAAATTTACTATGCTACGTTCCGCATCTGCTTTCGTTGTTTTTCTTCGAACACTACAAATCCGATTAAAATTATACGGTGGTGGATAACTAGATTAATCAGATGTATAACCAGAGAATATCTTCATAAATAAACTATCAAAATACTCTATCTCTTCTTATTAATATATAAATTAATTGCGGTTGATTGTCTCGCTAAAATTCGAGAACGGCTGAGCCGATTTAGTTGATTTTGGTTTTGAATCTGACAACGGCCATATTTGAAGAATTAAACATTCAGAACTTCTCTATTATAATATGCATAACTGAATATACGATACGTATATATGCCAACCATATTTACGTATATAACCATATTTTAACCATATCTATATAATGATACATAAACAAAATACTGTCAGGCCTATTTTCTGGAGGAGTAGGCTGAGACCGAGTATTTCCAATTGCTAATTTCCAATTTATAATCTTGGAATTTCTCGAGGCCTTCGGTTAAAGGGCAATCATGACCTGGCCATCATTCAGAACATCTCTAATCTGGTCAGAATTTATTTGCCGAGGTCTTTCAATTTCGACTATTTCTTTCACACTCATCTTGTATAGTATTAGTACTCCCTCTTCCCGAAACACTGCAAACTACCAGCCTTGTTATATTTTGTACTTCACATCACTTTTATGACCCGGTTATACACTCTGTTTTCAAAGACTCAACATACTTAATGTATGGTCATACATAATTGTTTTGTTAATACTTGACATTGATTATTTATAACGATTATTTATGTTATAATTTAATTGAATAAATAACAGGTGACGGTATGATGGGCACGATGCCAACTAGTGGTAAGCTATAATATTTGGACAGCCTGTGGGGCTACAAAGGTCTTTATGTTGCCTGAATGCCTTCGTTGTATATAGTTCGAAGTGTTCCTGATATAAATTAAATATTAAACATTGTTTTTTTTTTTAAAATATCTATGCTATTTGAATGGAGTTTAACATTCATAGTTATAAAGGCCTATAAATGTTTTTGCTTGTGATTTTGACTTCTCAAATATCTAATGTCAGTTGATATTAATTAACTGTAAGAATCGCACTGTGATCTTCTGACATACACAATTTTATGACCATAAATTAATTTTACCACCTAGTGAGCAGCCTGCTCGTTTGCTATCCAATCACATAAAAAAAGAAAATCATATCCAATCATAGATGTTTTCAACTTTTACTCTTAATATTTTTTTTAACAGGCGGTATGCCTTTATTAAAATACTATATACAACACTACAGCTACTACAAAAAAAACATTTAGACAACCTTCAAGTCCTTACAGACTCACAGGCAGTCCTAATATTAAAATACTATTCTGACATACATGCTTTTGAAAATCATTAATTTCGTACTACTACTTACATTATATCTCACTCTGTTTTCCTCAAATTCTCCATACATAATAAATACCATCTAATCTACTACGTCAGAGCGTAGCAAGTATTGCCGTATTACCTGATTCTGCCTAAAAAAATATTAACATACCTACCGTGGTCTATGATCCGTGCATGTGCTCAGAGCCTTCTGAGGTCGTTGATCAAGTCGTATATATAGAATACTGATGAGAACTCTACACGTAGAAACTATAAATCAATTTGTGGCTCTATCTACCCACTAGTTGGCTTCCAGCAACATTTCCGTAAAGGTACGAATCGTTACTGTACTCCAACATGATTACACACATACATCCTATTATTTCCTTTAATCACACGACTACGGAAGTAAGGCTTAGCGCTAGTCTACGACATATTATGAATCGTTCCTGTGCTGGAACATGATTATAGGTAGGTACGTCCTGTTATTTCCTGTTAGCGACATGTGAAATATGAATGCAAGGTTTGCGCTGAACGTATTTTCAGGTCACAAATTGACACAGATAGAAAACGTAACAGCTTTTAGTATGTCATTTGGGAGCGGAAAACTATTGATGAAGGCATGGTTTGTAATTTATATTTCAATTTTGAGCGCACGGTTTGCAGAGCGAAATACCATAAGCAATTCCTGTGTTCATTTTGCTAATGACGATAGTGTGAAAAATTAAGCAGTGATGTTAGAAATGTTTGAGAAGCACGACTTCTCGAAGTCAGACATAATTGATTTCTATACCAGTAATAACTAAGGTTTGGTTTTTATTCTTATTTTTTTGTAGTTTTAATATTTCTTTTAACAAAATTGTATGCTGTGAATTTAGCTCTAGATGACTATGGTAATTCTGCTAAATAGGATACCTATTATGGTTTAATAGAGCCACAGTTTAGGTTATCTGAGAATAGAGCCCTTTAAAGAAAGGACCGATGGAGGATAGCATAGGTTTAGTAATAGTATAATTTGAAGCAGTGATGGCTCAATGTCATTGGCCTTGAACTGCCACGCAGCAGGTCCAGCGTTCGAATCCCGCCGCGGGCTAGCTGCACCGCATGGTGGAAGGGCATTTTGCGAATACCCAACTGGCTAACGAGTAACGACAACACACAAGTAGAACATCGGTCGCCAAGCACCTTGCGGTGTGTTCCGGCAGCTGTCCTTGAGAGGCATTAATTCTAGGTTAAGCCTGTTAACTCTTTCGACCACATCATCACTTACCATCAGGGGAGATTGTGGTCAAAGGCTTAGGCTTTGTTAGCAATAAAAAAACTAATAGCAGGTAGTAAATTAGTGACGAGACGTGTAAGTTGCCCGCCTTTTGGAAAGCATTACGCCTTGCATTGGGCTCATCACTCTGAGACGTTAGTTGTCAATTCTCGTTCGTTCAGTAATTTCAACCGTTACAGTGTAATTCACGCTTTACACAGTAGTGTTTGCGGACAACTGCTTCAAGGCTTACTATTGAAATTACTTGTTACTAAGAAATAACGAACAGCCAGTATACTTACCCGTAATTTTGATTCCAAAATTGCGTGACCAAAATTGGGTGCCGGGTTAGAATGTCACACACCCCATTGCTACTTGTGGGTGTCATAAGAGGCAACTAAAGGTAAAATATCGGAAGGTGGGCAGCAGCGCCTTCGGAGGAACTAATATCTTAAACTGCGATTCCCAAGACGCTTGCCAAGCGAGGGGATTATGGATGTGTTCGGTAGTGGACAATCCAGCTGATACAGTACAGTACAATTTTGGTACATGTATTATAATACCACCCTCAAATAGAAAATCTGTCGCCAAGCACCTATAGGTGTGTTCCGGCAGCAGTCCTTGAGCCAGTAAAATTACAGGCACATATATGATACTTAGAAATGGTATGTCTCGCAGGGTGACGGGTGAAGTACAGTTCACACTGCATCTGTTATAGGCAGAGGTTGCCACTTAATATCAAGTGGATCACGTGCTTGTTTCGTTACAATATCATAAAAAAAGTGGTAGCCTCTCGAGAATCTTGCTTTCCCAACGGTTATAGGTTCGTCGAATAATGTAGCATGTCCGTTGCATCAGATTTTCAATTTTCATTACTCCACGAAGAACTGACCGTGCGGTGTTGACTTTCCAAGAGCGCGGCCGATTTCGGATTGAACCAGTGTTGCCTTTAAAGTCGTTCACTTCCGAAGCTGGTTTGATTGAAAGAACAGCCCGTAGGGGTACATTGCTGGCTCATTATGAGAAATTTATTGAATACGCCCAACTAGTGGAAGGCCAGTAGCTATTGGTTCAATAAATGTCCTGATTGTTCAATATTCACATATCGGAAGCTGGAATAGCCCTGCTTTTTAGTTTCTTACTGTCCATTGTTTAGAGAGTACCTAATTATTAAGGCTATAGCCTCTTTCAACATGACTCTGGATGTTTTCAATAGGGAACTACGTGATCGGGACACGCGGACTATGAACAAATTGTTTGAATTTATCGAAGGACTAGCACATCACGTTGTTTGTGAGATTTATAACTTGAAGGACAGCTTTCCCAGCGTCCAACCTGTAGTAAGTCACAACTAGTTCACTTGGCTTGTCGAGTCTACTTTCTATTTAAGATCTATCTCATGTTGACAGTCGTATAAATTAACGTTTAGCTTTTTTCAACTTGTTCGTCAGTTTGGTATATGCTTGAACTAACGGTCTATTAGTTGTTGCAGACCCTACATTTGATAACTTTGAGTCTTTTTGAAGAATAGAGTTCACGGAACGCTTTCCTTACAAACTTACTCGTAGTTTCGTCATATTTTAAATAATAAGTCTTCAAAGTCGGTGAAACTTGGCATGTATATCCTTGAGCCTAATATCTATGTTTCTGGTTTGCCTGATTTCCGTAAAATTTAGATTATTTTGTTGTTTTGACATTTAGGGACATAATAAATATCAAACTTCTGACATCTTCTCACAAACATCTGCCCGAGTAGGGTCTTGCTGGAAAACAGCGCAGCTTTTCCATCCTGTGAACAGGAAGTAAAAATTAAAATATAATAAAATTAGATAAGATTAGTAAAATTTTTTAAAATATTATTACTTGTTAACTTGATGAAGGCAATAAATTGTTTTTTTTTAAATAATAGATCGAAAAACAGGCAAACCAGAAGCATCGATATTAGGCTCAGCAATATACATACAAAATTTTACCGATTTTGAAGACTTGGTATTTGAAATATGACTTACTGAAATATGAACTACGTTTATATGGAAAGCTGCGTGAACTCTACTCATAAAAAACAAAGCACCGGGCCACACAAAAGCCACCTACACACAACACAAAACCCTTCCTTTTTATTTTCGGGCACATAGAGTTCAACCGGTAGTGTAATAGATAACGTCGATGACGCCCATTACGAGAATATAATAATCACAAATAGTAACTTTGCTCCTCCCGCTTGGACTTACTGCTGCGCCCTGCGGTTTCACCCGCATATACAATAATGAAAAGTGACAATGACATTCAAACGAATCCTATGTGTTAATACAGGACATTGAGCTAATACGTTACATATATATAGGTCAATGATGCAGGATCTAATCTTTTTATAGCTATTCCAAGTTTCATCCAAATCTGTAATATACAATGTGTATTACTTATAAGGCAGAAACCATGACCATTAAAGAGCAGAGACCATGACCCTGACTGCACACTCCGCAGAAAGATTCCACGTTGTCCAGAGAGCAATGGAGAGAGCAATGCTCGGTATCTCTTTACGCGACCGGAAAACTAATGCTTGGATACGTTCGAAGACCAAAGTCAGGGACGTGGTGGAGGTCATAGCCGAGCGCAAATGGCGATGAGCAGGACACGTTGCGCGCATGGACCATGAACGATGGACTCCCAAGTTGCTGGAGTGGAGACCACGACCACACACAAGACCCCGAGGAAGACCACCTAAAAGATGGAAAGATGACATCAGACGTCACGAAGGTCATGCATGATTGGATGACAAAAGCTCAAGACCGTAAAGATTGGTGGACATTGGAGGAGGCCTACGTCCAGGAATTGATATCCACAGGCTACTGTAGATAGATAGAATACTTACAAGATTACGATTACTTGTAAGATTAATGTACAAACATACACACTGTCATTTATACTAACAGTGTAAAGTGTAATATTGTTCACCGAACAAATTTCCAAGCTTTCAATATACCTACCCGTAATGTACCGATATTGTTTTTCTTTGAAACCAATAAAAGTTTGAAAGTTCTTGTGAAACGATTTCCGCAAAAAAAATAACTTGTTGTTAATTTAATTTCTTCATCACGTTGAGGAAAACGTTTTGAAAGACTCGTCAAGCTTTTTGCACGTTGTGTATCACGTTAAAAACGTGATGAGGTTACGTAGATATACAGGTACCTTTGCTAATTAACATTAAAGTTGCTCATGAAATAATTCACGTGAAACTTGGTTATATCGCCTTCAAGGGTTCTAATATACTCGTCTACACAAGGGATGATTCTAATAAGGTCGCGTTAAGGGTTATTCAAGATAGGGTCGCGTTGTTCTAATAACAACAAGAAAAAAATATAGTCAATTCTGAATAAGGCTCCATTTTACAATTGTCAATAAACTTTCACATGTAGATTATACATTCATCAAAGCACTTCTGTATTTGGGATTATTTTTTTACAAGCTTTCTGGGCGTGGCTCCGCCCGCGAGTATGTCAGTGATCACGCGAAAACATTAACCTCTTTTTGCGCAGTCAGATAAAAACTATCCTATGTTTTTTCCCGGGTCTCAAACTATCTCCATACCAAATTTCATTCAAATCGGTCCAGTAGTTTTGGCGTGAAAGCGTAACAGACAGACAGACAGACAGAGTTACTTTCGCATTTATAATATTAGTACTGAAGTACTGATTAGTACTGATGGGATAATGACGCAACACCCATCACGAGGCCCCCCTGATTTTAAGTGGTAATCTTTGCCTATAACAGAATTATATCTCAGAGTGTTATTTTATAATTACCTACTGGCTCTCAAAGTGTGATGTCGGAACACTGTTGGGTACTTGGCGGCAGATTTTCTCCTTAAGTGCGGTAGCTAGCCAGGTGAGCATCCGCAAAATGCCCTTCATCCATACACTAAAGGTAAAGCCGGCGGCGGTGGGGGTCGAACCTGCGGCACGTCAGTCCGTAGCTATTACCGTTTGGCTATCACTGCTTCAAGAGTTATGAGTGACTTTTGTTCTATTACCTCAATGAAAATTTAACAAGAGACAAGAAATAGTCACATAATATCTGGCGAATGAGGTAAATTGATCATACTCGAAATTAGTATCAGGAAAACTCTTACCATGATTGGAGTATGAGATTTTTTGGGGATAAGATGGCAAACAATCAGGCTACACACCTGGTGGTAAGTGATCACCGTCACCCGCGAACATCCGCAACACCTGTGTTCTCCAGGAAGCGTTGCCGGTCTTTAGTAAAGAATGTGCTCTCGATTTGTAGGCTCCTAAGTCGGTTCGAGAAAACTTGACATGACAGCTGGCTCCACATTAAAGCAGTGTGAGGCAGAAAATTCCGTGAGGAGCAAATTTAATGACATCCAGAGATTGTACGTTGTCGTGGTGCGGTATCCAAGAATTGCTGTTCCACAAATCTGACCTCTAACTCCTGACGCCCTTTCAATATTATTTCTGTAAAGTTTGCCCCCGTGGCATACAAAACTAGAAGTGCACATCTGCATATATAGGTACCTGCAATAACAGTAAGAAGCGACGAAGGGAAATTACCAGCAGCAGCAGTTTCCGAAGAACTTTACTCTACGGCACCCAAAGCACCACCCAGGTGTGGTAAATTACTATGCAATGGTCTTTTTATCAGTCGGTTTCTTGCCTTTTTCTAAATATTATATTATTGAATAAAGTTAAACTCTTAGCACCGGAGCATAAAAGAGTTAAGACATAAAAAAAATTAAACAGTTTAAATCTCGTATGTTTATTTTTGTCTTATCCCGACGTTTATACACTTTTCAGCGATCGTGATCACGGGGTTACCCCGGGTTTGAAAGGTCGAGATAAAATAATAAGGGGTTTGTGTAAATATCACTTAAACTTTTTTTTTTCATGAGGGAAAATTCCTTTGCACTACCCTTCCAGCGGTAGAAGGGGATCTGTGGGACTTGAAACCACTAAAATCCCCCGTGAGCAGTCCTCTGCCGACTAAGAGCAAGATAGGGTCGCGTTAGCAGTCTTACTATTTTGCCCCGGCGGTATGCCAAACTCAATTGGGCTTCTGAGCCTGTAGAGGGGCGACCCGGCTCACCAAGGCCACCCCCCAACCTAAAACCTAAGTCAACATAAAGAAAAGATTTCATATCCATATATGTAACTGAAGACGATATTGTGACGATAGCTGATGTCATCTAATAACATTGTGATGATATTTACATGCGTATGAACGTAAATATAGTAATTATCAAACATAATGTATAATAATTATCAGATCCTTGAGAATTGTTCGTCGTATTCTTTACAGCTAATAACTCCCTTAGTACCTGCCTACATTGATGTCGGTCGGATGATTTATTGGTTGATACAGATAGGACAGAGAAGAGGATTTTGTTAAGACAGTAAGTATATACAAGGTCGGAGTGATTTCCAAGCAAGAACGTAACGGAGAAACTGCAACCTAGTTGGGAGTATGATACTTTACGTGTGTATTGTTGATTACTTTCCTCGGACCCTCACCTGACGCCTCGGGTCCAATGGCGCCTCAGCGGTAATAACCAACATTACACACTTGTACCATAATGTACTATTGATGGTTGAAGGGGTAAATTATGGAACCATGTCCGTTGGTGTCCAATAACTGTTAAGATAATACGAGCAATATCATTATAAACTTGCGAATACCGTAATCTTGTACAATGGTAGGTAACGAAACAAAGCTACAAGGGAACAAGATAAGTGCATTCCGTGTGGACTCTCGCTATGTGTGCTACGGGAGGACTTTCTGAGTGAGCTAAGTGTGGACTCTTGCTAAATATGGAACGCGGGGACTCTTAAATTGATATAAGTGTGCTGCGTGTGGATTTTCTGTCTAAACTCTCAATGAAGGTTTTACTCAAAAGAGTTAGATGTCTTTCCAATACCTTTACCCACTGCTCAAAACAATATTAATAACATGTTTCCGCTATCAACAAAGTATAACCATAGAATATACAATATATAACATACACATGGGACATAAAAGTAAAACAATGTGGCTTTGTTTTTTATAGCCATTCACTTGTTTGACTTCGTTGGGTAAGTACAAGTATAGTGGTTGTAGTTTACATGCTGGGTAATCAAGGTGTTAAGAAGAAGGAATATTTTAGAATATAGGTACAGTATGGGAACCCCTTACAACGCAAATAAATTTATATAAGTGTACGTACATATTACATAAGATGCATAGGCATATCGTAGTACCACTACCGGCGTAGACTACCGGTGTAAGTGCGGAAGATGCAAACGGATCGTGTGTTACCTACTAATGCTTATTGCATATAAGTATATGACAGTGAATGCAGTCATTGTTTAGAGGACCCATGATTTATTTCATTACTGTGAAGAATATGTAATATATATATGATAAGATACTTCTGCTTTATTGTTACGTTCTACGAAATCTTTTCGATTAAGAAGCTGACAAGTGGTAAATAGCTTTAATTTAACAGATTTTGAGCAAAATGTATTTAGTTTGTAGCAGTAAGAAAATTATATGTTAATCTTGATCACATTATCTAAGGCAAAAAAGTCCGAAAGACGTTTCCTTAAAATAGTGTCGATAGAATAATATTGTAAAGTTGACTTTAATTATTTTTTTATTGCTGATATGTACCTCTGACCACAACCGTAACTGGCGTAACTATCACTTACCTGATGGTAAGTGATAGTTACGCCAGTTACGTAAATATCTTAATTTATATTACGACTACTAAGTAAATTTATTAATAAATTACAAAATCCTTATCAAGTAAAGTAATGTTTCTGATTTAAGTTAAGTTTTGTGTTATTAAGCTCTCTCTCAGATTTTTTAAAAACTGATCGCGTCTTCACTATCTATACCTCTTTTTCACTCCTACTTAGTTCGATAGCGACAAAATTTCAGCATTTGACAGTGTCTTAATAATTAGATACTTTCAATCAATTTGAAATTGTCCTGTCCTGTCCTGTACTGTAACGGGGTCACGTTTTTATTTCTTACAAGTGGAAATGCATTTGTGCGTACTCTGCGCCTTAGGGAAAGGCACAAAATTATGTGGGGTTCACCATTCAGTGAAGTGCAACGCTAAAAAGAATACCAACTAAAACCCCTTGGTTCGCCATCATCGCGCATATGCAAAAAAAGGGCGATAGTTGCCCTTATCCTCTTCTCTCACAAAGTACACAGCCACTTCTGGACCAAGTACTGGCTGACTTACTAACATTATTATTCATAGTAGTTGTCTAACAGGACACGGTTATACAACCATGTCATCTCCTTGCGTTGCTTAAGAACTACAAGTTCACCTAAACTTGACGTTTGAACCTTGGGAACCCTAGGAAGGCTTTCTGGTTCAGACATTAGCCCTGCGTCTTCATCCGATTCTCCTACGATGGATAGGATCCAAGGATGGGTCATCGTCTCTGCATTGGTTTTCTTTTGACAGTTTATGCAGAGAACACTTCTAGTGTGTGTTGCGTTGTATCTTCAACGACGCCTCAGCTATGACACTCTGAGGTTTACTCTCTTCTCTCCACTTTGTAAAAATAGCTACCACATAGATACAATCTGCACTAGGCGATAAGAAAGCGAACCCGATGGTCGAACAATCCATTTTTGTAGAACAGGTTGTATGGCCGCAATCGTGCGGCGGCCAGCACTTGCATCCTTCTTAAATAACCTAACCTAACGAGACCACTTCCAGGAGGAGTGCCAGCACTTCCTGTTTCACACGAGACTGTGCGATAAGCCTGAGCTATCCTTAGCGCCATGACCCACTGGGGACGCAGCAATAAGGTTTTGTCACCGTTCACGTCTACGGTTTAACACGTTTTTTTTTGTGTTTTATAGGCTTGGGTTTAAGTATGGCTCCAAATTATCGTAATAATTTCGACATGGAATCCATTGACGTGTGATGTATTTATCGCACGTTAACTGACCGTTATATTTTAAATGTCCTTTCAGAAACACAGGAACTGCTATACTATTTTATACATAGAATTTTGAGAATTATTTTCAGTCCCTCTGAAAGCTAGCTTTATCTGCTTGAGGGTGTTTTTGAATCGATAATTCCCAAGTTGCTCCACTAAATCATTAGTATCAATATACAAAATGCTCCTCAGAACTGAATCTCTCCATGCACCATGTTGTACCAGGAATCTTCAAATAAAATAATTAAATCCTATATAAACTTCAAAATTTGAAATGCATCGAATTAAAAGTCGCAATAAAACTAGAACCAAAAATATCAACGAAAACACTAAATAGATAATATAACAAAAACCAAATAGATTGAAATTTATCCAGCCTTGCGGCCTTCGTTTTGTGCTACAATAAGGCAACATGTCAATACAACCCACCCACTTCAAATTTGAAACAGCAAATTTACCTGTAGGTACTTTTTGACTTTGTACTTTGGTGGCCACAACGCTTTATTCAGTGCACTTGGGTACAAAACTGAGCATCATAAAGGGGGTTATCAAGGGGGCGATACCCTGACTATGGCCGAGTATCGCCACTTTGAATCGAACTCTGATGATCATCGAATGAACCTAGAAAAATATATACATTATTAACGGTCGTTTGGGCGCTTTTTTTTCATAAGTATTTAACCGTTTACCTCAGTACTGGAATAGATGTATCCTAGCTCAGGAGCGAAAATAGACCTGAACGAAGGGGTTAATTAATAGGTTCAAAATTTGTTAAATGCATTTGTTGCCAAATTATTTTTTTGGATCTCCTCCTCAACGATAATCAATGTTCACATCTAACTCACGCTTAATTGGGTATATCTTTATAAATCCGTGCTGGAAAGTTTAAAACAAACAACCGCATCATGGTTATAAGTATTACTTTATCTCATTTTGTTTTAATTTCCGTGAAAAGCTCTTAATTACTCTGCAGAAGCATGATCTCAGTGGCAAGTAGAGACTCACGCTCATGTATTTTTGGAAAAATAATTTGAGAATGCTTGTTTTGATCTTCATATAGGTCGGTAAGAAATAAGTTTTAATTAAGTTCGTATATCTTTTGATGTAAGTACATGCAATACTTAATAATTCTATATAAAAATAGGAAAGTCCATAAATCCATATATCGGTTGTCAAGACAAATTTGGTAAATAAATAAAATCTAAATATATATATGATAAAGGTGTAAAATATGAGAAGGTTTTAATTATACATTTTAGACCTGTTATTTAGGTATTTAATTTAAGAAAATAAGTAATTTTAATGTTTACATGAAAATATGTAAAATAATTTTACTTTATATGCCGTGCACTCGTCTTAGTTCAATCTCACGTACAACAGGTACAATCAATACATTGCAATGCACAACAGACACTGCACGGATCGGCTATCAGCTCGAGTGCCAGATCAGGGAAGAGAATACACTGTGTTTAGCAGAGACAGAGAAATATTATATAATAATTGATGCACGCTTCACACACAAATCAGCGCCGTATTGACCACGCCACAACTCAAGCTTACGAGGCTTATGTTTCATGACCAACAGTTTATTGCATACGAATAGAAAACAAAAAATTAATCTTAACATCATTGGTCTTTATAATGCAAACAAGATTATAACATAGAAAGCATCTAAACTATATAAATACAAGAGTCAACTGCTTTTAAAAAATAATTTAGCCTCAGATACTGCAATATTGACACCTACGTAATTTAAACAAAAAAAATTAATAATTGAATTATATTGTATTTAACACATTGTTACAAGACGTTTAAAAGTTTAATGGTCCCTAGTTTCTTGCCCGTTTTTTTTTAGGGAGGACTTAGATGCTGACTACCGACTGTTCGGACGTTCAGCTCCACCGGATTTTGGGCGAGGGAAGGCCCTACTATAGCCCGGGAGGGAGAGGTGCCTTCGGCAGACCGACTTCTCGAGACGGGCGTAGAAGGCAAAAAGCGCCTTCTACCTCCGTCTCCTGCGGACGGCGAAAACGTGCTGCTACTGTAGGAGGGGTTGACAGCAAGCTCAAGGGCACACACTGGTGGCTCTATAAATTTTTTTGCTGAACGTGGCAGTACTATGTAGAATATTTCAATATTAAAATTTGTAATTGACCTTCATAAGAGCGTCGTAAACGCCTAAATTGAATAAATGATTTTGAATTTGAATTTGACACCTACAGAACTCCTGGAGCTCTACGAAAGCGCTTATAGCGTAGTCTGCTTATTCGCTAATAAAGCTAACCTCCGCTGCAGACAGTCATGAGTTAGATAGTTCACCAGCGCTCCCGTGCTTCGGAGGGTACGGTAAGCCATCAGTCTAGGCTGTTGTCTCAGGACGGCAGTCGTTATAGCATGGTAGCGGGCATTTTGCGAATGCACGCCTGGCTAGCAACCACAAAACCTCAAGTAGATATTTTGTTGCAATTAAACAACCTAAAGGCTTATATAACTGGTCATTTTGATATTTAATGTTTAAAGAGATTTATTTTTTTGCACCTTTGGAACTACGTAGTAAATCGGGATAAATATTTTCCTAACCTAGAACTTAAGGAAGTTTCATGACCATGTTTTCACAATAACCTAAAATTTGGATGATATTGTTTTATATTTTATATCGCTGTGGACAAGTTACAAGTCACCCGTCTTATGTTCAGCGTCACACCTGTCCAATACAGTTGCACTGTGTATTTTCTCATTCTGCTTGATGCTGCACTGCGCTCATCTCCAAGACGTTAGTTCTTGTCTCGTTTGCCCTCTTATTTCACTTGCTACTTTATAGTTCACTGGCTACTACTTCAAGGCTGAATATCTGACACTGCGATGGGTACCTAGACGGAAGTTAGTTGAAAGGACCCACACTAGGGAAAACACTCTTAATATTTTAATAACACGTTCGATACTAAACCATGGTGTCCGATAATATAATACACAAGCATTAGGTTATTATATTTTTTAATTTGGATTTCAAGGTTCCAGAAACATGTGTGTAGTGTTACAATATCGAGTTTCTGTGAACAAATTTAGAAAATTTGTCATTTCACGAGCCAAGTATTGGCTACATACACAAACCCGTTAATTTTCGCATCGAAAACATGACTGTGATCATACTAATATGTCTTTAGGTTCCCGAAAGGGTAGGTAGATTTATCTTATATAAACACCCGCAACGGTTCACTGCGGTATATATAAGTGTATATGCATTATGCACTGAACCTATGGCTATTCTATATACCTATAGCATAGTCCCTGACTCTCCAGATAATTAATTTGTCCGAAAAGCCAGTAATCAGTCCGCTCAAGGTTTGAATTTTGGACCACGAGATTCCAAAGCATTTTCATTATCTCTATCTCCTTATATAAAAATCAATTGCGGTTGTTTGTCTCGCCAAAACTCGAAAACGGCTGACCCGATGTAGCTAATTTTGGTTTCGAATTGTTTGTCCAGGAAAGGTTTAAACGATAAGAATGCATGGAAAAATGGTGAGGAAGATAGTAAAAATAACAATATCATTTTCCCATATAAACTGTTCTACCAATACTTTCCTGTCAAACATTTGACGTTCATCCGTTAGGATAGGTGATACGAAGTACGCCGGGTCATCTAGTCTAATATATATCTGACTTTACGTTTCCCGAGTAACAAGACATGTCAGTTATTATAATATAAGTTGTCAATAAAACTTACCCACTTAATTATTCGGGTATCGGGTATCGGGGTCTATCCTCCTTATAGGCGCCAGGATAGAAACGCAACCGCCTTCCCGGGGGTTTCGTCAGAGGGTACGAAGAGAAAAAAAAATCGGGCGAACGTGAGCCTCAGCATCTCCTGAAGAACAGCCATCTTACACTACGATCCTGAAGACGCCTTTGGCAGTTTGGCGTGGGAATAATGGCAAACCTATTTTTATTCGTAGGTATAGCTTTATAAATGAAAACTTGACATAGTTTGCACATATACCTATTTGGTATGATATAATAATATATAAATAACAGAATACTAGACATACACGAAAAAGTTTGTTAAAGACGTAAGACGTTACGGTGGTCAGAGATCACAGGTGATCAAACTCTCTGAGGTCTGGATTCCACTAATTCATATTTCTGTACTGTACTGTACTGTATCAGCCGGATTGTCCGGATGGGGGGGGGGGGGGGGCGACACCCACGGGTAGAGGTGGGTAATATTTATGCATCGTTAAACATATAAACAGCAAAAAAAGGTGGATATTACTAGATAATACGTGTCTGAATGGAGCAAACCGCGGTTGTCGTTATCATGCACAAAGGCACCGCGCCACTGCACTGCTTAGTTAGTAGTTATTATGAGGACGTGGAAATTAAACATGAGTGGAATACATTCAGTTATCGATTCCACACCACCCTTCACAGTATTATTGATACATTAATGTCCATATTACAGCTAGAGGAAAAATTAGTCTTGTCCGAGATCAAGAAAACCCAATGAATTCTACGCGTCAACTTATAAACAATCCTCCTTTTTTGAAAATCGGCTCACAACGTTAATTGAATAGTAGGTACCTACGAAGCAAGAGGCACAAAATCTCAATGTTCAATAAATTATGGTATCCTTTCCTTGAGGCACAGCCGGAGAACAAATATTGTAAATTGGTATCGGACCCCATGCTGAGCTCTTCGAGTTTTGGGAAGTTACCTAGCGCCCATAGCTCATATGAGGGCATTCAACCCATGCACAACAAAATTATATTTTCTTAGGAAATATTCGAAGTTCACAGAAACTAGAAACATGTGTGACAAACGGTTCTCAAAACATCCTTTATTTATAGTTAAAATGGAGCTACGTGGCAATGTCTCGAATTCAAATATTGGAATGTTATCAAAACAGATTTTGTGAAGTGTAGCAGTGCAGGTTACATAGGTACCTATCAATTTCAATGCGATGTTGTTCTACTCGAATCTTAGCTCTTCACGTAGGCACCGTCATACTTACAGCACCTTACTTATAAAAAAACAACTTAATGCTACTTAATAGTTAATTCTGTTTATGTAAGCTTAGCATTGACACAACAAAGAGAAGACTTTGTATTGTATTGTAGTAATAGATTGATCCACAGTTCATTACGTAATGTCATGATAAAATATTCAAGGCGCTACGGTTACTTCATTTTGTGAAAAATGCACTTAAATGGAACTGTATCAGTGAATGATGCTAAACGATTTTGTTTGAGCTTGTAGTAAAATATGCACAAAAAGTTTATAGGTATTCCTTTTTTTGTGATTGTGACGATACAAGCATGAGGATATATGTATACGTTAAGCGGATCAACTTCTGCCTATAATAGATGCTCTTCGTCATGTGACGAATTGGACTCACATTGAGACATACAGTTGTTATTCTCATGTGCCAGTAATTTTTCTGTCTCTCAAGGACAGATGCCGGAACACACCGTTAGGTGCTTGGCGACAGATTTTCTACTTGAGGGTGGTTTGGCCAGGCGAGCATTTGCAAAATTTTCTTCCACCATGCGGTTTCAAATTGCAAATTGCGTGTGTTTGAACTTGTCATAAAATATGCACCAAAAATTTAATTCCTGCAGAATATAGCTGTTATGGCAAATAACTTTTAATAAAAATTTAACGCAAGGTATAAGTCACGTGAAAAAAAACTTAATGACGTGTCTATACTGAAATAATACTACTAGAATTTTCTCGAATATATGTACCAACCTACACATCTCAATTTCCTTTATTTCCGCCATCAGTAGTAGACTTTTAAAATAATATCGTATTACGTTTAATCAGTGTTCTTTGACATCCATTATCAACAACTTAAACAACTTATATGAGAAAAGTATGTTTTAATCGGTGATCAAAGTTACCTTGATTTTTTGGTAACTTTGATTTGGATTATTTTTCCTTACTTTTTGCTATCTATTTGACTTGGATTAGATTGAACTCTTATTTTAAATTAAAAATAAAACATAGATCTGTCAAATAAAATTAATTTGTCATATTGCTCTACTTACTTATTCACACGAGGTACTTTCTTCGTGGGGTAGAATGTCACCTTCCATTGGAAAGGTGTCGATAAGAGGAGACAAAGGTAGTACGGAAGGAACTGATATCTTAAACCGCGATCTCCAAGACGCCTGCCAAGCGTGGAGATAAAGGAAAACACCCCTTAATGGGGGAGGCTGTGTTCAGCAGTGTACAATCCAGCTGATATAGTAGAGTGCAGTACCATCTGCGAAATGTCAGCTATATACGTAAATGGAATAAAATTACCCATGCTTTTTCACCAGTTTGTACCCACGAACAAAATATACTCAAAAATGTTAATGTTTATTTGACAACTGATACTTTTTTGTGACTTGATATCTAAAGTAATTGGTCATACAGTATTATACAATATTTGACAGCGAAAAACCCTACTAAATACCTGCCATCCTAAATCAACACAACCAGGATATACGATTTAGCGTGCCCTCCGAAGCTAGAAAGCGTTAAGTAGTAATGTCACCAGCGGTCACCCATCCAAGTAATGACCGCGGCGGGCGTTGGTTAACTTTGCTGATCGGTTAAGAACAGCTAAGTAAACTTCGCTACGAGCGCTTCAAAAGATTCTTCATACTTAGGCCTCAGGTGCCAGATATTGCTTTAAAAATATTAATCGATAACTGATATATCGACTTGTTTTACCGGTGGTTTGCCTTTTTTAACCAAACACTTCGAACTATGTACAACAATACACCTACAACAATGAGAGCAATTAGAAAACCAGCAAGCCATTGCAACCTGCCATATAGTTATGTAGAAACTCTACTGCATTATGGGTACAGTCACCTGCAATAACAAGTATTCACTATGTTATTTTAAAAAGTGTGGCTAAGAGTTTTGTTTCTCTTAATGTACCTACACACACAAAAGTATCCAAAAATCAAAGTTCTTTTTTTATTATTTATTGCCATTCAACAGGGTATCCTGTACCCTGTTGAATGGTAACTTAGTACCCTGACTATGTTTTCTACTTATGATTGCCGCTTGAACGGAGCTTTCAGTTTTTTTATATAACATTTTTAGGTAGGTAATAGATAGATTTAATGATTTTTGTGTTGCTTTTCTTTTTGTTAATAAAACTGTTTATTTACCTAATTATATGTTTATATAATCAAGAATTTCGTGTTATAAAAAAATATTTTAATAATTACGAAGTGTATACTTGTTACTGCAGGCGACTGTACTTGCTTTAATATTATAAATTTAATAGTGCGATAGTTTGAAGGTCACTGTAGCAATTGAAATTACTGAATGCACGAGACATTATTACATTATTATATTAATAATGTCTCAAAGTGCCGAGATAGGTGTATTTAGTGTCACGCAAATATGTGACACTGCAATATGAAAATATACTGTTGCATAAAATTAATCATACAACTGAATGCTCTAAAGCGTGACGGCGGCAAATGACTTCAAAACTTGACGTTATGACTTTGGTTCCATGGAAGTTAGCAGCCCGGCACGTCCCTAATATGGGACGCTACGTGCGTTGACACTTTAGCGCCGTCACATCTTTCTGAAACAAACGCGAGGACTGGCGCTGTGGGTGCTTCGGCGGAGCGACTCGCGCGGCCCAAACATGCTTACCTCGTTAGTGGTTACACATTTGAGCCGTCTGGTGTAGACACACTGGGTCTATGAGGACCGGGAGCTCATCACATTTTCCAAAACTTATCAGACAGCTTGGTAGATGCAACGCGTGAACGAAATTCTGGCAAATTATTTGACTGGACGAATATGCATTGCTGTTCAACGGGACATTGCTGCCAGCTTGCTGGGCACGGTGCCTACTGGTAGGCTAGAGATGGGACTGCCTGTAGGCGTGCAATGGTCTTAAGGTTACCTCAATACTTTCATTGTAGTAGCTGTAGTGTTGTGTTTATTTTGTTGTGTGTTGTTAATAAAAGCCAAAGCGAAAAAAAAACTGTAACTAAATGATCGAGTGGTTGCTCTTGTATTTTAAGGAGGGGATTCGCTGTTTTGATCACATTGAAGGGGAAGTCCTTCTCAAATGATTATTGTACGGATTCAGAAAAAAAATGTGGTAAAATTGCCCGTTCTAAATAACATTTGGCCACAAATCCTTTCTGAAGGTTTTTTTATGATTGTTTGACTAACAGGTAAAACATATTAAATTAATTTCGACTGTTAATAATTTATTATTTGGAACTCCTCAACGATAATGAACTATCTCATCTAACTCATGATTAGCAGTTTATTATTATTTAGTAGTTAGTTTCTCTGATTTTCGTGCTTCAGGACAGACATAACAGACAGAATATAACGCAGAAGTATAGTTCCTACCGCGTAGTCTGACAATAGGTAGCTATGTATAACTACAAACTTCTAGTACCTACTACCAGGTAGTTTGTTACAAAAACACTTACGTTTAAAGCGGGAAATGCAAAGTTTAATTAACGATTTGGTTTTATTATTCTAACTAATGAACTTCACCATGTAAAAGATTTCTTACTTTGATCTCTATGATCAAAGAAAGAAATCTTTTATCACTATCTCACCTGATTATAAGTGATGATGTGGTCTAAGAAGTTGTTCAGGCTAACCTAGAATTACTGGTGCTTGGAGACAGGTTTTCTACTTGAGGGTGGTAGTTAGCCGGGCATTCGCAAAATGTCCTACCACCGTGCTGTAGCGAATAATAATAGCATTTCTGATTTTTACGGGTAAACATAATTTTTAATGTTTATTTAAAGGTTTTAGGAGTTTGGAATCATGTGCATGTGTTCAATCAGTACTAATATTATAAATGCGAAAGTAACTCTGTCTGTCTGTCTGTCTGTCTGTTACGCTTTCGCGCCAAAACTACTGGACCGATTTGAATGAAATTTGGTAAGGAAATAGTTTGAGACCCGGGAAAAAACATAGGACAGTTTTTATTCCAACTGCGCAAAAAGAGGTTAATTTTTTGCGTGTTAACCGACATGGGCGGGGGGAGCCGCCCCCGGAAAGCTAGTATTTTATAAACGCGAATATCATGATGTTGTAGAGTATTTACCAAGTCTAGTTACAGGTGTGATAAAAATGTTTAAATTTTCAAATTCTCGCCACAGACGGGGAAATGTATTCATAGCGCTTTATGCTTGCAAATTTTCAGCGAGAGTGAACACTTGTGATATTAAACACGACGAAACTACATTTATATGGAAAGCACTATGAATAAACTTCCTTTCAGGCGTATAAGCGCCAAAGTCGAATCAGACCAGACTTTGAAATCTACTTATAAAAAAATAAATATATTATAATATTTAAACTTTTATGGCGGTTCGAATTTAACTGTTCGGTGGAAAAGTGCATTTTCAATAAGACGCACAATTCCACACAGATTTTTAATGGTAAACAACACCTTTGCGAGCTTGTGTGGTGGTCGTTAAATTGTTTTTGCTTTCTTTTTTTACGCCCGATAGGTAAGCCTTTGACCATTATCTCACCTGATGGTAAGTGATGATGTGGTCAAAGAAGTTGTTCAGGCTAACCTAGAATTACTGGCTTTCAAGGACAACTGCCGGAACACACCGTTAGGTGCTTGTGAAAATGGGTACGTATTTGGGTGGTAGTTAGCCAGGCGGGCATTCGCACAATGCCCTACCACCATGCTATAACGACTGCCATACTAAGTCAACAATTGGGACCAACGGCTTAACGTGCCCTCTGAAACACGGAAGCGCGCAGTAGTAATGTCACCAGCGGTCACCCATCCAACTCATGACCGCAGCGGACGTTGCTTAACTTTGCTGATCGGTTCAGAACGGCTTAGAAAACTTGGTGGTCACTGCAGTCTATGGCTGAAAGTAAAAATAATTAGAATGTTTAACGAACATCTAAAAGCGAGATGAAACTTTTCAAATGTATATTTCTCTCCACAGACATGAGTTTTCCTTTTCACATACAAAACAATGTTTAGCTTGTATTCCTTTATGAGGTAGGCAGCGGCTTTTAAGTTTCCACATTTCTGCAGACATATTTTTATCCTGTATAGTAGGAGGCTAGTCTATTACAATCAAACGGTTACAGTTCTAGACTTCAAAATGCTACTAAGTACGCATGTGTTAGAAAACCCCGATTATTGTCCGTCCCGGGCCAGAACCGTTCTGGTAAAAGCCCAGTTCATGAGTAGGTATCGTTACAGGCATTTGAAAAATTGTATTACTGAATGAGAAGAAATATTTTCCACACTCATAAATGTGTGGCTTCTGCTTACTCTTCCTGGAATATCCTGGATATCAAATAGGCGTGACCATGGAAGAAAAAAACGATTTTATCTTCTAGTGATGTTATTTTTCTATTGCATTCATCTGAAGTTAGAACCAAAGCCTGTAAACAAATCCCGTATTTATTTTTGTTTTTAGCTTAGGGACAAGGAAACATAATTATACTGTTAAGTAGCTATATCGAGACATAAATAACGTTACTTATAAATCTTCCACCGGGAGGAGGTTCCTCGAGAAGCCATGCAGCCGGCTCAGGAGTACTTCTCGATGTCACATCTATGGTGTCGGAACGGTGTTGTAGAGCTGATGTGGAGATGAGGACGGTGGTGATGATGGAAAACCAGGAAAATACAATCATTTCATGAAGTTTTTTAATATCCAGATAATATAACAGATTAAATAATTATAAATATCTGTTCAGCTCCTTTTAGTTAGATAGACAAGTACCTACCACAGTTATTTTACATGAAACTGGGTATTATAGAAGTAAGGTTGATTCAACAGTGTGGGTTGGAAAGTAAGTGTGGCAATGGCTTAACTAAGTCTAGTTTTGACTTACGAATAAACAGGTATAAATAAAATCCGAGGAAAACTCACCAATTCACGGAAATATTCCCTTCTGAACTTGTATGATATCTGTTTAAGTTTTTTTTATGTGATTAGGTTGCGATTGAGTTCCACGTTTTATCCTCTAAGACTGACCCGATTATTTAGTTTTGCATATTATTTTTCAATAAAAGTACATTTAGGCTCGTATATCTTATGTTAAAGACTTTTCAAATTTGTCCGGTGATTCTCTGATCGTGGCAGTAAAATGGGGCGTTTTTGTGCGAGGGTCTCATTAGTGTTGTTAATAGTGGTTAAATATAACTATTATTTCATCTCCACCCTTTGAACGCCGAAACGCAGTAGCGCGAACATTACTACTTGGCAGTGAGAACAGGAATCGTAACGTTTAACTAAGTTTAATATTGCCTAAACAACTTATATGTTCGGTTTTTTCTAATAATATTAATATGTTGTTAGAAAAAGAAACAAAACTAAAATATTATTTTTCATTTCTCATACACGGAAAGAAGTGTTTATTTGATCTGAGTAGCGGGTGGAAAATGCTTCCTTCTCTAGAGCCAGAAAATCTTGTAACCATGACCAAAATAAGATGTTAAATATTTGTTGTAAAATACTCTGCTGCATTAGAAAAAATAATAACAACTACATTTCTTTTTATGTAAAGGCTAAACGAACCAGATTAACTAAATTTTAAAAAAAAATCTTAGTCCTCAGTTATCATGATATCATTTTTATTATTTTTTGTAGTAAAACTACTATTTTTACTTTATAATTATTCATCAACGTAAGTACGTCATCGTCTCCTACTTGGACTATAGCCGCAATAATTTTAAATAGGTACTACTCATATTATTGTTATCAATAAATATTATAGTAAAACAATTTTTAATTTCTACAAGTTCATAATGAAAAGTTGAGTGCTTAACACGGGTAAGACTCATCAATTTCTGTTCGGCCTATAGTGGCCCGTAAATATTTCATACAAAAATTACTTTCAAATTCACAAATATTTCTAACATCTCAATTAACTTTACAAGAATTTAATTATTAATGAATAATTATAAGAAAAACTACTATTTTTACTATCCTTATATTTGAATTAAAAAAGTAGAGTGTTTAGCACGGGTGAAATTCATCAGTTTCTACTCGGATTCTTGGACTATAGTCGCCCACGCTGCGTCTAAATACCTCGTAAGGGAGTTGATTCCTTTCGACCCTTGTCACAGAATAACCCTTGTTGACCAATCAACTATCCCACAACAGGAGGTTTTCTCAGCCCGGGCCAAAACCAAGCGCATTTTATAAGTAAGTAAGGTATTTTGGTTTAAAAAGTAATTGAAAAATTTACAAACGATGCGGCAAGTATTAAGTTTATCAGCTTTTTGGAGCAATGTGGAATGAATATCGTCACTTGTTGAAATAGTTTGCATAATATGTTAAGAGGATAGATCAGAGGAGATTGACTAAGCAAGTCTACACGAGGAGAGTGAATTAGAAGGGAATACTCCGATGAACGTATCACGTATGAACTCTTCCAGCATTTTGGTTATATGTCTGGAAAAAGTACCAGGCGTGTATAAAGATTGTAATGACAGCGAAGAAAGCAAGAGAAGTATATCGATCTCGTATTAAGTGATAATTCGCATTCTCTGCCTACTCTTCCCAGAAATAGGCATACTGTTATATATGTAGATGCAGATTGAAAGACATATATATATATATATATATATATAGCGCATGCTTGTCCGGAAAAAACATACTGTTAGTAACACTAAAACCACTCAATCAATCGACGTTCTCGCACTGCAATCAATAACATCGAAATGAAATTGTAAACGTTTTTGAATCGTGAGGCGAGTGCGGGTCAATTTCCACTTCAACAAATTGATTTTACAGATTGAATGCGAATTCAGACCTTGTGATCGGCTTCTAACATGTTACCTGTCCAAGACTGAATAGAAGCGCAAATTGTTTTTAACGACATGTCTATCATCCACGCAGACTGTTTTATTAGTAGCTCTTTGTGAACGAGTTCGTCCGGGGAAGTACTGCTACGACACCTGTTTCTACTGGCAAGTAGTAATGTTCGGTCTACTGCGTTTCGGCGTTCAAAGGATGGCGATGAATAATAGTTGTATTTAAGCACTCTATTAACAACACTAATGAGACCCTCGCACAAAAACGTCCCATTTTACTGCCACGATCAGAGAATCACCGGACAAATTTGAAAAGTCTTTAACATAAGTTATACGAGCCTAAATGTACTCTTATTGAAAAAGAATATACAAAACTAAATAATCGGATCAGTCTTAGAGGAAAAAACGTGGAACTCAATCGCAACCTAATCACATAATAAAATTTAAACAGATATCATTCAAGTTCAGAAGGGAATATTTCCGTGAATTGGTGAGTTTTCCTCGGATTTTATTTATAACAGTTTATTCGTAAGTCAAAACTAAAGTAAGAGTATTGAAAAGAGTTGCAGTTCCATGTTTTCCAACAGAAATGAATATCACTGAGCAATCTAATTAGATTGCTATGTGGATGATATACATTTGCAAGATTATACCCAAAATGTAATTGCCCGCAGTCACCGATCTTTAATGCTGGGATAAGGGGATAAAAAAAGTAGGTACCTCACAAGTTCTTAAAATCACACCCAAACGTTATTGACCGTAGGTTTCATTGGTTTTCAGTTTTATGATTGTTTTTAGATTTCATTATTATATTGCGAATTCACGACACTGCTGGTGGATGGGTTTTTTAATCAGTTCAATTTCTATTCGGACTCGCTAAGTGCGCTAGCGAGCGCATTATAGTTTTGTGGTTGGTGGCGTGTATTTGGCGGGCAATTTAGAAAACATGTCCCTACAGAATATAATATTAACAATATAGACGATCAAAAGTGAACTTATCAACATTTTAATGTTTTTTTTTTCGCATACTTCTGATATAATAATTTCTTTTTGCAATGTATATACATTGCAAAAAGGCGCACTTCACGAATATATATTGAAATTAGCTTTTAGATTATAGTGACAAATCTAAATTTGTCTTTGGTGCTAAGTACCAGGTTGCTCCAAAAGTTGTTAGAATAAATACGATTGGATTTTTTCTTTAAATTAATTGACGCCTATCTTCAATACAATACTCTCTGAAGAAAATCATTGGCCACCAATGTGTATATACAACTGCAGTGTATCTTGCAAATGTCACTAGGGTAGAAAAACTATTGCGGGAGAATAAACACATTACACATCGAAAAATTCAGGCTCAACTAAAGAGTAGATCACAGGCAATTTCCACACCTGAACACCTTACAGGAAGAAAGCCTTCTTCGCAATGATACCTCATTCTACCACCAAAGAGCACAAACCCCATCGTGTTGATTGGAACTTAGCAAAATATATATTAAATCCTAACAACTGACGAAACTGAACTACAGCTACGATGCTCTCACGACGCAACAATCCACACAATGAGTGTTTGAAGAAGACAAGTGACCTAAAAAGTTATTGGCAATTTTTTTTATGTTATTGTGACGGAACAAGCTAGAGGCCCACCTGCTGTTAAGCGGACTAATCTCTGCCTATGACAGATGCTTTCGTCACAAATCACGAATGGCACTGCGCCCGTCACCTTGAGACATAGCTGTTAAGTCTCATGTGCCTGTAATTTCACTGGCTCTGAAGGACTGCTGCCGGAACACACCGTTAGGTGTTTGGCGACAGATTTTCAACTTGAGGGTGGTCGCTAGCCAGGCGGGCATTCGCAAAATGCCTTTCTACCATATGGCGAAGCTCAAGCCCGCGGCGGGATTCGAACCATGGAACTGCTGCGCGGCAGTCCATAGCCAATGCCACTCACCCATCACTGCTTCAAAGTTGAAGCGTTACTAAAATGTGATAGTGGTTTTATTTCGATGCAGTTGACAAGTAGCATTAATTCTACTAGAAAAACATTTGACAGTGAATGGAATTGCTAAGTTTGTCTGCATAAGGCTTTCGGGGAGTTAAATATCGAACAACCAAAGAGCGCTGCGGTGTCCGTGGCATTTTTTTTCACCAATATAACACGACCACTCACACAGCTGCCGGAACCATGAACTATGGACTCCAGATAGGCCAGATTTAGAAGTACATCTTCGTAATTTAAAAAAGTCATATTGGTTGATCAAATCTTTACATTTCATACAAAAACGACATCATTAATAAATATACGATGAAAAAATAGAACAGACTTAATTTCTCTTTAAAATGGTAGACAGAAAACGTGGTAAAGATATGTTACCAAGTCATCTTGGTTCATGTTATTAGCCAATTAATAATTAGCTAATAATATGAACCAAAATGTGTTAATAGCTAATTGAATACTTCATTATTGATACCATGGGAGCGAAGGCGATGAGGTGAGCAATGACCTAATGACCTAAGTGAAAATTTTGCGCCGGAATGTTTGCACCAGATTTTAAAAACTTGGATGCAACCTACCTGCCAGTGCAGTGAAAAATATGGTATGAAAATTGCTACGAGACGCAATAGCCCACTACGAGCCCGCCGATACTCGCTAAGTCATTATTCCAAGGTCTAGTGGGAGTGGTGAAATCTGTACAAATTGTTATAATGTTGAGTCACACACGTTTTTGTCATGGATATTAACAGTCAGCATCGTTGGTCCAGACGCTTAAGCATCGCGACGGAAGCTCGAGGTTCCAGTTTCGATTCCCGGTTTCTATAAGTGTTATAACGTCTTTTTACCAACAAAAACAGTATTAGTGCAGAGCATGAACCTGCTGCTCCAAGGGCCAACCAGCTTGCTCCCTTATATCGAGTATAAATACAAAAGCTATCCCTTTACCACTAACTAGCAAGCTAGGCCTAGTATTGAAGTTGGCTTTTCATGATGGCTAGACACACCGTTAGGTACTTTGTTGAAGGTTTTCTACTTGTGGGTGGTAAAATCCGAAAAGTGTTTTATCATATATTTTTTTATTTCTTGATCCAGTCTTTGACCACAATATCACCCGATGGTAAGTTGATTTGGTTTAAAATGATATTAAAACTAGCTCTCAAGGATAGCTGCCGAAACACAACATTAGGTTCTTGGCAACAGGTTGTGTGAGTGGTAGCTATACCATGCTGTGAGTGGTACTAGGGAACTTGGCGGCTTAGGTATAGGCTCTCTTCATAACTCACTCATCCGAAGATTTGTACCGGGTCGCCATAGTCGGTTCACAAGTAGAGAAGCAAACCTGCCGCCAAGGAAGCAAAGCGAAAAACCTCATTTAATCCCACTTTTCTGACAAGTACCGCAATATCCGCCTTTTGCCACTATGCATGGCTACGATACAGCCTTCACAAGACAGTGAGCTGATATACCCAGTGCTATCCTGACAGAGAATATCTATCCGGATCGAGCAAAAGGTCCAGGCAGTTTACAGTCTTGGTTTAATTATCTGGAAATTTGTTTGTCTCTTCGTCGCCACTGCGTGAGCGAAAGATACTACTAGCAAAGAAAATTTTTCTTAGAGTCGGTGTCGACCAGAATTCACAAAAGAGAAAATCTAGGAATTTTAAGGTTACGGAGATGCCTATTACAGATGTCCTCGCATGCATAAACACAGGTTCCCGGGCACGATTTGAACCTGTGTTCCAGAACATAGCCTGGGTAAGAGAGATATGTCGCGTCAGTGGGGCATTTTATCTGGGTCTCGGAGAGGAAAAGCCAGTGTGGTTTTTGAGTCTCAAGATAGTGGTGGACTGAGTCGATATTTGTGCATGCATACCTTGTATGTTGCAGAGGTGCACGTGTAGCGAGAGCGCGAGCTTCCAATGTTGTTTATTCCTCATTTTTAATTTGAGTTAGCGGCAGTTTTGGCACTACGCACTATGTTCAAAGATGACACAGTATGACATCATACCATAAGAGACAAGTTGCAAGTCAAGACAGCAAGACAACAAGAGACTATAATGGCCATGAGTCCTTTTCGTCCAGTCGACAACCGGCATCATGGCGCATTCCCAGCACTTTTCTCTATATTTATATTTAGGGCGGAGCAACCTTTCGCAAGTGGCTAGCATTCTTGGGCTAGCCTATTATCTGCGACTCAAATAAGCTAAATAAGACAGTCGATAGGCTATTATCAGTTATACATATATATTTTATAACTTAGCTTTCTTATATTTAGTCTATTCTCCAAGTAACATAGTTAGGGATCTTGAAGGTTGTCTCTTTCTTTAGGTGAGCCCCGTTTACCAGTAGTACCTACGTCAAAGTTGTGCTCGCGCAGTAAGATAGCCAGCACTTTTTTTCTTCCCTCCGCGTTACCACGCGTAGTCCTGTCATTCCAGTCCACCTTAAAATCTTGTTCCTTTACTAGAGGACAATATTCGCTTAATACCATGCAGTTTAAGGTCACTAGCCAAAGGAGCCGTGATGAAGGGCTACCTCTTACTATTTTGGCTGTTTGTTGAGTCTGCGGTGGCTGTGATATTTGTGCCTTCTTTTAAATTTTTTTGTTATCTTTCCATTCCAAGGTCATAACAGTATCATCGACCGTGATCCTGGTGACCAGAACTGCGGGTCACCGTGCCGGTCAGCCTTGGCAAAGAACATATATGCACAAGGCCTAGGTACCAGTGATTATAACCACGCTCTTGTTTTTAATCTCTTTCTTGAATATTAGGCCGGATTTTAAGTTCGCGGGGTAAGTGCCTGGCAGATCGCACAAGCTCTTCTTTTGAACGTGTAAATTACAAGTACAAGAGAAGGGCCTGGCCTTTTCGCGCTTAGCCTCCACTACAACGCATATTCCAAATTTCGGTGACGTTATTGATCCCGGTACCTATTGCCAGAGATTACACTGAATTAGTTTTACAAGTCAAAGTGGAGCTACTGGAAGAGGAATGGAGCATTTGGATTCCAACATCCCTGCACCGGCCGGCAAGTTTATTCAACTGATTTTGTTGTGTTAACTATAGTGCGAGTAGTACCATAATGTGAGATTGTGGTCAAAAGCTTTTAGTGTACATGTTATTTTGCCAAACTCCACAGTAGCAGTGCCTTGAACGCCTAGCTTTTTTATGCTTCGCGGACTAATATAATAAATAATTCGTAGAAGAATTCGCAATTGAATCATTTACTTGATTTGTACCCTGATCTTAAATGCACAGTAGCAGTTTCTTAAATGCCGTCTAAAACAGGTTAACTTATGAAAATATTAAGTATCTACATTTCTTTTACCGAGTTCCAGAAAATAAAGAGATTCTCAATTTGCTTGTAAGTTTTTTGTATATCTATTATGTGATTACTAGACCAGTCATGAATTGATTGGCGGATTTGATTTGTTGATTCTTTTTTGTTGGGTAGAAAGTTGGTCCCATTTTAGTTTCCTCAAACTCGGTTGTGTAGTTTTTAATTATAGTCAATTAACTGAAAAAGGTATTTATATATAATATGTGGATACTTACCTGATTGATTTCATGGTAATTACAAATCTTGTCGATAGTAAAAGTATTTTGAACGAATATCAGTGATCTTGTATCACTGATATGGGATATACTATATAGACTGATATACTATTTTTGGGATGCATTATGCATCCCAAAAATAGTGAAAATTAAAAAATAAATACTCTACCGACATGTAACACTGAAAAATATGAAATAACTTCCTACCATGACAATATGAGATCACAGTTTTGAATCAGTATGGTACCGACTTCAAGTTATTTCATACTTTTCAGTGACGTGAATTTGTTCCGTTTTTTAGAGTCTTGCTTCAAAGTATCTTAATATTTACGTGATAAGAATCTGTGAAGCAGATCATATGAAGATCCCAAAAATAATATCAATATCATATTAAAAAAAAACTCACGTCACGTCCTCACACGCAACGCCCTACTTTATGTGCGTAATTATACGAGAGCTCAAGAATTTTGGCAATATGGAATATATTACATTTTGAACGTGCTTCATGTTAATTCACACTAATTCTGCTCGCGGTTTTGTTCTCGTGAGCAAGCATAGATGAAAATTATTGTTTTGTCCTAAGCTGCTTGTTTTTTTACTCATTATTGTAATGCATAGGTATAGCTTATAAGACCGATTGTGTCTCTCGCACACAATGCTACTGTACCATCAACAATGGCTGCAATTCATTCAGGTACAGGCATATTAGCAAATGCTTTCTTCAGTCAAAAGTGTATCCTTAAAATAACTAGGGTTTTTAAAAATTCCAATCAATTGTAGATAATACTTCCAAAATAATTTGTTCCAAACTTGTACACTTTCAAGCTAGTACTTTTCGCCTCGAAGTCTCTTGCCAGAATGACAATTCGACGGACTGACTGGTTTCTTCTTCCTGTATTTTTCCCTTCAAAAATCTTTTCTGATTGGTCGATCGAGCGCACCGGTGATTGGTCGATTTTGAATAAAATATTGGTTCAGATAAAATAATCTATAAATCCATGGAAAATCATGACATTGTGTTGACCAACACCATAAGTGTACAGTCCATTTTCAGTACTCTGTTAGTTACCTCTCTTCTACAGCATCCTGGGCCGATTCTAGCCTGGCACCTATATTGTCGTATACGGTACGTAGGTTTTTTTTTTTTTTTTTTTTTTTTTTTTTTTATTGCCGATAGGCTATCCTTTGACCACTATCTCACTTGATGGTAAGTGATGATGTGGTCGAAGATGTTGATCAGGCTAGCCTAGAATGACTGGCTCTCAAGGATAGCTGCCGGAACACACCGTTAGGTGCTTGGCGACAGATTTTCAACTTGAGGGTGGTAGCTAGCCAGGCGGGCATTCGCAAAATGCCCTACCACCATGCTATAACGACTGCCATCCTAAGACAACAACCGGGACCGACGGCTTAACGTGCCCTCCGAAGCACGGAAGCGCTCAGTAGTATGTCACCACCGGTCACCCATCCAAGTCATGACCGAGGCGGACGTTGCTTAACTTTGCTGATCGATTCAGAACGGCCAAGCTAACCTCGCTACGAGCGCTTCAAAGGTAGGCTGCAGATCATCCGTTCTGAATGTTGTGTATACGAGTATGTAGAAAACCCTATACATTTGGGCATTTTCACATAGTAATGTACGCCAAAGTACCAGTAGTATTGGCAATGGCCGTAAAAGGGGGAAAGGAGCACAGCGAGAAAATAAAAGGTTATTAACTTATCATACATCACATCACAAATACATCAATGTATTATTTTGAAGCAGTGATGGCTCAGTGGCACTGGCTATGATGGACTGCCACGCAGCAGGTCCTGTTTTGAATCCTGCCGCGCTAGAGCTTCTCCACATGATAGTAGGGCATTTTGTGAATCCTCGCCTGACCAGCGACCACCCTCAAGTAGAAAATCTGTCGCCAAGCACCTAACGGTGGTTCCGGCAGCTGTCCTACAGTAAGCCTGTTAACACCTTCGACTACATCATCACTTACCATAAGGTGAGATTGTGGTCAAAAGATTACCTATAAGTCATAAAAAAATTAATAGTTACATATTTTTTATTTGTGTACCTACTATTGGAAGGTACTCAAGGTACATTCGATAATAGATCGTAATCCTTGTAGGATTATTAGCGTGTCTGTCCATCTGTTACAGCTTATTTTCTCCGAATGTCCGATAAGGATAAATTTAAGGAATGTTACATTTGATAAGTGAATTAACAAATGAAAAGGCTGTGTGGAAATACGATAGCTATATACAATTTGTAAAATTTTAAAATACTTTCATGTATATATACGTAAATTGAGCATCCCGGGTCTATTATAAACAACGGAAACATTTCCCAAAAATAAATTAATAAAAACAAATTTTAAATGAATCTACGCATATAATATATATAGGTACTTACATTATCGATTAAGACTTGAAAATTTTCATTATGTAACGTATTTTGCTTACCTACCAAATTTCATGTATTTTGTAGGTAGACAGATTGGACATTCGTAAAACACGTATACCTATATGGCAACATTATGATGTATTTTATAGATACATACATGCATACAAATGCTCAAACTACCGAAACATTGCTTTGTTTATTTAAAAATACATTTTAAAATGAGTTTCTAGGTCAATTTTTTGTTCATTTACAGTCCGGTAGTCCGGCCGTTTCGGGAAATACTGCATTGACGGCTGCGGCCAGCATTTTAAACGTAGGTAGCTGCTCTAAAAATGGACTCGACTGATCGATAACTATTCCTATCCGTTCATTATACATTTATCAAGCATTGTTGCTGTATCCAAGGTAGGGGTTATGTCAAATGGGGAAAGCTTTTGTTGAATGAGTAGACGTCGTAGCTGTTGATGATGACGATTTTGTTGTCACGGAACTGACAAGTGTTTTATTATTGATTATAGTCTAACCTTTCATCACTACCTCCCACGATGGTAAGTGATGATGTTAGCCCGTTAAAGGTAAGTCTAACAAATGTCTTCGTATTTCTAGGTAGTTGGTGCAACTGGAATTATTGGCTCGTAAGGATAGCTGCCGCAACACACCATTAGGTGCTTCGCGACAGATTTTCTACTGTCACTGGCCAGGCGGTCATTCCCAAAATGCCCTAACACTATTATGAGTATTTAATAATCCTGCCGTTCTTAGATGACAACCGGGACAAACGTACCCTCCGAATCGCGGAAGTGCTTAGTTAGTAGTAAATTCTACTGGTGGTCAGGTCACCCATCCAAGCTATGATCGCATAGAACATTGCCTAACTGAGTTGATCGGTTAAGAACGACTTTTAACGTAGTGGATTTTCCACTATGCGCGTTCCCAATTTTCGTATAGTATTGCTTCTGTTGTGAGCTACAATTAAATGTTATAAATTAAATAATTTAGGTACCTTACCTTAACCAATGGACCCTAAGAGCACCAACTCTACTCTTCCATTGGATAGAAGAAATGGGCTTAGTTAAGTTATTTATTTTATTTATTTAGTCAATTAGCACGGCTTACGCCAATTACACTAATGATATGGACAAATTATTAACAACAATTACGAAAGAAGTGTACAATAAAATCAAGTAATAGTTCATAGTTAATGTCAAAGATAATAATAATAGTCAGTAATAATAAACAAAAAATATTTAGCGCTAAGCAAAATGATCCTTGCAATTAATTATACATGAGATGATTGATGCAGTGAAACAATACGTAGCAGTGGCTTTTGGTAGGTATGTCTTGTACTATGAATAGTAAATTTTCAAACTTCAAACAGAACATATGCTAGATCCACAAATGCACTATATTGTCAATAAACCAACAGTTTTTTGTTTAATAAGTGAAAATGAGTACATCAGCAATGTAGTCGAAATCAAGACAAGCATAGCTTTCGAATATAAAAAAATCATCAAATTCGGTACAAAAAACCTCTTTTTTTGAAGTCGGTTAAAATATCATCAACACTCTTGTTAAGGAACATTGTAGGTGGCATCGTTTATAACAGCAAGTAAATTTAATTTTATAAGATTGCAAGATGCTCAACTGATTTACCTTTACCCACAAGGATATTTATTCAAAACATTGGTTACTACGGTTATATTTTTAGTTAAGTTTATTAAAGTAAACGAGAATAAAACTATCTTTGCCTGTGGCGAGCTTGAATCCCTCACTATTCTCAGGATTCCTGTCTTAATTGCTTCGCTCGGATTGAAAATGTCGCTGGTGATGTACAACACTGCTTTATTACCTTCCTGCATAATCTACTATCACAGAGTGAAAAAAAATGAAGACATTTAGTTATAAATAGTAGTTTATTGAATGAATGTTTGCCACTCGTAAACTAACATGGTACCCCAGTCAATTTAAATATTATTTCAATAATCAATCTTTACAAAAATAGCCCGAGCTAGCAAGAGCTCGGTCTTTTAACGTTTCAAAAGCCAATAAAAACCTGTTTTTGGTTATGGTACAGCATTGTAATTATGTTACATGTCGGTGTTTTCAGTATTTTTGGTGAAATAGAGATCAATGATACATAATGTTAAACCGAGTATTCAGTTTTTTTAATGCCTGATAGGTTAGCCTTTGACCACTATCTCAACTGATGGTAAGTGATGATGTGGTCGAAGATCCTGTTCAGGCTTACTAAGAATGACTGGCTCTCAAGGACAGTTGCCAGAACACACCGTTAGGTGCTTGGCGACAGATTTTCTTCTTGAGGGTGGTAGGTAGCCAGGCGGGCATTCGCAAAATGTCCTACCACCATGTTATAACTACTGCCATCCTAAGACAACAACCTGGACCGACTTCTTAAAGTTCCCTCCGAAGCTCGCAAGCGCTAAGCAATGAGTAATGTCACTAGCGGACACCCATCCAAGTCCTGGCCGCGGCGGACGTTGCATCACTTTGCTGATCGGTTCAAAACGGTTAAGGAAACTTCGCTACGAGCGCTTCGCAACTTTTCCTGTTATCCTGTTATGTTTGATTCCTTATAAGTTAAATTTTTGAAGCTAAAACAGAAAATAGGTGAGAAAAATACTATGAATTCATATTGTAAAGGGGACCAATTTTACTACAAGTAAAATTTTTAGCGAACGACACTCCACATGCTAGTGTGCAAAAAAATCCCTGTATTCGGAGTTATCGTTATCTAATAGAGCCCACTAGAAAAATAATTCCTTGAATTTATTATTCTTCCAATCTGTTTACACCCAATAAAAGATATTAGGTCAACGTTCTACACAAAATACCTAAATTTTAAGTTTCCAACCCATTCCGTTTATGAATTATTTTAATATTATATGGATGTATATTTATTATATATCACTAATATATTATATATTATAAATATACAGCATATCATATATGTAAACTAATTATTGAGCTCTAGGTGATCGTATTTAATAAGGCAGCGAACATATTAAGGTACAAAAATATATTTTCGGTTACGTTTTCATATTTTGGAATGTACTTATCTGATACGTAATAAAATTTTCAGTTGTTAACAATAAGCCACGGATTATATAATTAAAAAAAAAAACATTTTTACAGCACTGTTTTAGCATTTGGGTCAGCGTTTGACACTAAATAACTACTATTAGAAATGACGCACACAAAATGAGAATACAGCTAAGTAAGTTAATAAAATATAAACGGACAAATACTAAGGTCTTAGTTTATTTGTATACTTATAAAATCCAAAATCTATAATTACGTGAGATTCGCGCCTCAAGTAAAAATAAAAAACGAGAGAAGCCAAAGCAATGTTATTATTATGTTTACACTCACTACTGTTACAATATAATCATACAAGAACTCTTTATTGCAAATCAAATTACAAATAATACACATATGAAATTAGAGGCACATGATACTTAACAACTGTCTCAAGGTGACGTAAAATTCGTGATTTGTGACGAAATGCATCATCAGTCTGCTTAACATCAGGTGGGCCCAGGGTTGCTATATCAAGGTATATCAATTCCTTGACATATGTGGGGTTAGAAACATATTTGGTCCTTAGAGTTCAAGTTTTTTTTATTTTCAATTTTTTATAATATGGACAACGGATGGTTGAACATGCTTGCTTAAGAGATACCTGTTTACTATGTACTTAAAGAATTCCACATTATATCTATCTAGGGAAATAGTGACGCTGGTAGGGTATTCTATACTTCGATCGTACGCATTATAAAGGTGGATTTAAATTCCTTAGTGCGTATTTTCGGAATAGCGAAAAAGTATAAAATTAAACTTGAAACAAAATTGAGCCACTCTTTCGCTCTTTGAGGCGAACTTAATTAATTAATTGTGAAACTATAGATCAACATTAAAAGAAAAAACACTAATCTTATTTTTTTCTTTTGAAATCATCATTGAATTCATAGCAGGCTTGCGCTGTACCATACTTAGCATGGTATTGAAATCCGTTCAGCCTCCTCTAAGGTTAGTTACAATAAAGGCATAAGTAGGTACACCAAACACAAGTATCTAAGTGTGAAGTGTGGAACAGAAATTTTGAAAGATAGGCGGGATTTTGTTTGTTGTATCTGTAAGTTTGTGAAAAACGTCACACTCTTAAATTCCGGGACAGTCAAGCAAAATTACTGGACACAGGACAAGACACCCCATTCCGGGACCTTACAAAATGGTGTTACAAGGGGTGATCTCTAAAGCGATTTCTTCCAGATAATCTTTGGATGGATAGAATCAGAAACAGGGAATAGGCGGTTGGTGCAACTTGAAATCATACACAAAACTTTTACTAGTACTTTAATACAAATCACAAATGATAGCTTTATAATGATAGAAATAATTAAATACATATATTATTTTAAGGTACAAAATTTAAAAGGTGCCAGTTTGTTACATAATTGAAATAAATTAGTTTTTAAATACAAACCTTAATTTGATCTATATGTAAGAATAAAATCACGGGGGCGATATTTAGTAAATATTTACTAGCAATTTTACAAAGGTACGCTTTTTCATAAGCTATACTGAAAATACCTGGCATAGCATTATGGGGGCTGAGCTGCCCGCGTCCGTAGGAGAGTACCCTTAAACTTGATTCCCTACACGTGGTCCCTGGGTGGTGCTAAACAGGCAGCAACTAGGTGGTAGGTCTCATAAGAGGCCGTCTTGGCGGGTACCACTGCAGTCTCATGTATTCTGATTCAAAGCAGTATTTCACTGTGTTTAGGTATGAAGGACACTGTAGGGAGTGAAATTACTGGGAAAACCAGATTTTAGAACGAATGTCTCGGAGTGACGAGCACAGTGCAGTGTGCAGATCAATGGCACTGCAACTGTTTATGAGCAGACGCGATGCTTACCATGAGGCACCGTTTCGCTCGTCTCGTCACTTCATAGCAATAAAAAAATAGCAACATATACCTATTTGTGTGTGTAGGTTGGTACTTCAATAACTCATTCTTGTAGTAAGTAGAAAACATTTATGATTTATTCATAAGCATCCTTAATCCAAAATCCATTGTTTGTTTGTCAGTCGACACGTCATTATGTCGTCGAACAGTACTGGGTACCGTTATAATACAATATTTATTTTTATTATTGTATTGAGATAAGATTTAGCTTTAGAATAACGGGTCTGGTGCTATTCAATTAGAAGCTCGATATAAACCGGAAGAACAGCTTTGTCGCTGGATAAGTTTCTTGACCTTTTGTATGAACATAAGTATCTATTTTTATGTATCGTAAAATCAAATGTTTGTGTTCTCTTTATGACTTTCGCCTCCAAATATTTTTTCAATGTTTCCCAGCTCAATTTAATAACTTACTTACAGACTTTTATTTTGACTATGTATGCGAGTGTGCGCAAGAAAAGTTTATAATAATATTAATTAATTTTATTAACCAAAAGCGTTATGTGTTTTATTATTTCTGAGAACAATGTTATAAAAATATGGAATTCCTTTATTAAATTAAATAGTAACATTAATAGTTCAATTGGAGACCCCAAATTAAGCTACTAGTCATAGCCAATTCAACCTTACTAACAACCAATACAACCAGGTTGGCTGAACCTTTGGCTTTATACCTACTCTGCACAAGTCTGTGAACATTGTTGTGGAATTTTTCCGCAGCAAAACATTATGAAAAATCATAGAGATATAAATTGCTTTCTCTTTTCTGTGTGAAAAATCATGTGTTTAGCCGTTCCAGCCTCTTTATGGCTGAAACTATGCTCGATGGATAACAATAGACTCGCCTTTAATTTCATCACACAAAACATAAGGGGTTAAAGGATGAAATTGCCGATAGAACTGAAAAATTGAAATACTTTTTTAAAATTAAACTTTTTTATTTAATTAAAATACTTACCATTATTATCCATACATTGCTGCCACTGCACAGGAAGGTCATTTATGCATTTGCGATTGAATTCTGATGATCTAGATTCGACAAACTATGTGAAAGTATTACTGTACTTGTACTGCCTCCTGGGAAGAAAACTTTTTATCACGTAGAAAATTGTCCAAATAACTGTTTGAAGCGCTCGTAGCGAAGTTTCCTTAACCATTCTGAATCGATCAACAAAGTTAAGCAACGTCCTTCGCGGTCTTGAGTTGGATGGGTGACCGCTGGTGACATTACTACTGAGGGCTTCCTTGCTTCGGAGGGCACGTTAAGCCGTCGGTCCCGGTTGTTGTCTTAGGATGGCAGTCGTTACAGCATGGTGGTAGGGCACTTTGCGAATGCCCGCCTGGCTAGCTACCACTCTCAAGTAGAAAATCTGTCGCCAAGCACCTAACGGCGTGTTTTGACAGCTGTCCTTGAGAGCCAGTAATTCTAGGCTAGCCTGAACAACATCTTCGATCACATCATCACTTACCATCAGATGAGATAGTGGTCAAAGGTTAGCCTATAAGCTGTAAAAAAAAACAAAAACTACTTTTCATCACATGTCACAATTCGATCCAATATTCCTTCATTTCTGTATCGATTCAACAAGGCAACACAAGCTTTAACACGGGTATCTTTCTGCAGACCAGTCTAATCATGAAGCGCCCATTTCTCTTTGTTTTTTTGATATAATGCAAATGAGTCAAGGTATCAAGGTGCTAATTCCTGGGTAGAATGGCTCGGATCGGCTTCCACCATCTCATTGTTATTCACCTGTGTGGGTGGTCTTCCACGTGGTCCGTTCTTCAAATCAAAGTTTCCATCACGAAAGCGTTTAAACCAAAATGGCACGGTACGTTCATTAGCAGTCCCCTCTCCAAACGTAACATTGATATTGTGAGCTGTTTCTGCCGCCTTAGTTCCGCGTCGGAACTCGTATTTAAAAATCACTCGAATTTTCGATGTATCCATCTTTCTTGTCTAAGCTGAATAAAAAAAACAAATGAAAGTCGATAATCGAATGTTGCACATTTATAAAAGAAAGACCTTATAGGTACCATGTGAAAAAAAAACAAAAATCTCTAACCGTGAAGGTTTCAATTCAAAGTACCTATTACAAAAAAACCGAATTTCATACTTTAATCCCCTATTTTTATCTAGTGAAACTTCTAGGAATTTAGCCACCTCTGACCACAGTGTTCTGATATACGGATGTATCTATATTGTAAAATTACAATGAAAATATGATTTGCTTGTCGTCTTTGCTAGATATGAGGATAGAACGTATTAATAAAAGATTTTTTTTTAAAACTATTCATATCAAATTTTGCATAAAATATTTAAAAATTAAAGTCTATTTTTGAAATACAATTTTGTCACTTACTCCTATGTTGTGTTTTAAAATGGGTCAAAGCCTACCTACTAAGACAAACGTTGGACAAAATTTGACGACGAAACCAATTTCAGAACCATCAACTACAATTCAATCGTTTTTTTATGTTATTATTACAAAAAATTACCTAACTATGTTTCATTCGAATTCAACGGCGAGGAGTTAAGTAAATAATGAAGCAACTCGCATAACGTCTATCGATCACGAAAGGTGTAGCCAAGCGGGTCGGCTATTCAGGAAGGTACCTCAAATCCACATTTACCTTACTATATCTGTCATAAAACATTGTGTTCATAATTAAAAATGTTTAAAATGAGAAGCAAGTGTTTTTGGGACTAGAATAATATAATTATTTTGTCTTCTTACATCATAATAAATAATCATATTACATTATATTATATACTTGATTTTGAAGTATATATTTGAAAGTCATACATATGACTTTCAAATACAAACTGAATAACAGTGCGGTAGGAAAGCGACGTGGAATGGGATGGACATTAGTGACGTTACTCGAGAGAGGTATACTTAGATGTAGTTGCGCGTGTAGAAAGGATGAAGCCAAGGAGGCTTACAAGGACAAAAGGCGATTTAAAATAAACAGCGAACGTATTCTGTCTTTTAGTACTCTCTGTAAATAGGATTTGTTTAATAATGTGAAAGAGGAGGAATAATGAAAATCTTTATTAGTGTAATAATGAAAATTCGAGGGCTCTGCAAAATTTGCAAGCAAAAGTAGTGACTTTATGTATGTAAGCCTTAACCTGAGTTCATTACTTTATTGTAATCTTAAAAAAAACACAGATTCATGTATTTTTAGTGGTAGCGAATCTATGAATCGCCTAAATTCTATATTTTTTCAAGATTATGTTTAAAACTTCTTATATTTCTATATATTGGTAATAATATGCACCCACTAGTATATAATTCCACATACCATATTGCTGATAAGAACTTAATGGCAAAATCATCAATATTTACTCTTCGGGATGGACTTAAAGTTTTTGTTTCAGATTTTAAACAGAGATGGTCCAGGGGTCCTTGGGTGGAATCTTTGTGCACATGCAGCCTTGATCACCGTATGATGTGTATACGCACTGTTACACCTAATATATTGCTGATCTAGGCCCGAATCCCTCACAAACCTATTTACGCGTTGTCAGCAGTATTTTTCTCTATATAAACGGTGGCTTCCAAAATTAAGTGTTCAGATTTATTGTGATAACTCCAGGAGTCACCAGACTCAGTACCAGTATACCCTTCAGGTGGAACCTCTGCCCAAATTAGTAGTTAAAAGTGAGTTGCGGGAACTTCAAAAGTCAAGTGTATATTAATAATTTTATTTTTTTAATAAAATAAATGTGTGTGTGTCCTTAAGTTGTTTTTTTTTAAGACAACTGAATAGGTCCACACAACAGCACGAAGTGTTGTGGATAAGCTTTACCATCTCAGGCAAATCATCTATTAAATTTTATCAAGCGTTAAAATGAATAACCTACGTCTACTTTTCAGATTCAATTAGGTAAGTGCCTATTAAAATCTACTCATTAATGTATCCAACCTCCATGACAATCAACTTGCTTCTATCTTACTATTCACTCTACTTTGATAAATGACTGAACATTTGTCATTTCTTTTACATTAATAAATATCATTGCATTGTCCCCTCAGCGTTGTTAGCGAAACATATTTCAATCCTTTTATCTTCGATGCTGCTAGATAAGACATATTGTATTGATCCACTATGTGTGAGAGAAGGGCAGAAATATGATAATAATATCAATATAATATATTATTGTGTAGATATCTAGGAAAAGTTTAAACTATAGTGCAAACATCTCTTTTCTCTAGATGACATTTTTAACATCTACACACATAAAAGTTTTCGAATCTTCAAAATGTTATTACCCAAAATATTTGTTAGCTACGAAACTAAAATAGTTTGGAATCTAGATTATCGGTACACTACGGACACAAAACAAATTCGCCAAAATGAAACTGAAAAAGTACAGTACAACCTACTTACGATAGAAATTCATTACAATAGACAAAGTGCTTATTGTAAAATGAAATGAGTTCGCGGTATTTGCATAAAATTCTACTCAACGCTTTGTTCCACTTTTGGTCTAGGTTATTAGCTTAACCCTCTCTTGACAGTTCTTACTTTACTTATGTACCTACTGGTGATTCGATTGGCAATACTAGTCTGCAGACTTTTTTACCGGCGGCACATTTTTAATCACAAAACACTACGAACTTTAAACAACACTGCAGCTACTATAACAAAGGCACTATAACAACAGGCAGTACCAACAAATGCTCCAGGTTGGCTTGTTGGATTGCCATGAATATTCCTTGAGCCAAATAGTTTCCAGAATCATCGACCCCGCAATATGATAAGTTTTGAAAATTAAGATTAGCACCCGCGCCCACGGACCCAATGTGTCCACAACAAACGGATCAAATATGTAACCCATACCGAGGTTAGCATATTTGCGCCGCTTGAATTGCTCCGCCGAAGTAGCCGCGTCGCCAGCCCTCATGCTCATTCCAGATAGATGTGACGGCGCTAAAGTGACCACGCATGTAGCGTCCCGTAACAACGCTTATTGACATCTTCTGAGCATAGTTCCAGACTCCACCTTGTCAGAAAATTTCAACAAGGGATTGAAGACTCTTGGACTTGAGATTCGAAATTATAATGCATTATGCCATTCAAATGATTTATTCTTCGTTAAACTCACCTGAGTATGATCTTTTGTAAACTTATTTATTTTCACCTCTAGAATAAAGAGTTTTTTAAGCTTTCGCGCATGAGATTCATATTTAACTTGGTTATACAATGGACCCTATCGCGTACAATTTAAAATAAAATGTAAAAGGGTGCTAGCCAAGGTTAAGCCAAATATATTTTGATTTTAAATTGCGAGCGAATAGATCTGTTGAATACCCTACTAAAAGTAAATAATAAAGCCAAGGTATAATAGTCGTTACACGTATCACATACAAAGCACTCTCTGCCCTCTGGACTGGTAGTGAACTAATAGGTATAGGTCAGTGACACACTGTACATCAAAGACAATTTATTGTAATAACACAGCCGGCCATGTTATACTCGTACTAAAGTCAATAAATATTGTTTATAAATTCTCGTTAGTAACAAAGCTAATAAAGTTCTTTCTGCACAAACTTAGCAAAAGTGCCCGAAATTTACAAATTTTTCACTTAAGCTTTTTTGATGATGACTTAAAGTTATGTTGTAATATAATGGAAACTAAATTTACTGTCCAATACTACCTTAAGAAGTAGCTTAATCTTGATCTTGAATGTTGAAAATGCGAAAAAACACAAAATTTTTCATAATTTGAACCACCTTCTGGGACTCTTTTTGGAAATCTTAACAAGCTCTGAGCCAGCACGGCTCAGAGCTTGTTGAGCAAGCAATAGCTCCTAAAATAAATTTGGTTCAAATGTTCTAGAATGATCGGCGGATAGATACCAAGATAGGCTTTGCTCAGGCTATTAAACGATTAAGTATGACCGTCCATAAAATGCAGATTAGGAACTTAATCCAGGTTGATTTCTTATGGTATCGGTTGGTATCTTCAGTGGCGAGTTTTTTTTTCTAAAACTGACAATTAATCTCTGTTTAAGGGATTTTCTTAATTAAAATTGATAAGAAATAAAGTTATTTGCGCAACATCAGTTTTACTTCAGATAACCATAATATATAGTTATTTATAGTGATAAATTTTATATACCTACATGTTATTTTTAACTTAAAGCAGTGTCAGAATATTTGTCCATTGACTGGTAATGTGTGTCCAATATGAGAATTTCTGTCCAATACCTAACTGTATATTTTGGTATTTTTTTATTTATATTTTTCTAGATCTATAAATCATCACCCTATCAGACTTAGGATATTTAGCTTCAAAAATAAACCAACTAAATAATTATTACAATTTTAAGTCCCTTAAGTGTCCAATCACTAGTAGTTTACCCTATACCATATTATTAGGTATACTGTTGGTAATTGAGTAAAGATAAAAGTTGCTGTCCAATGTCCACTAACCCTCCACACATGGTATCCTTACCTAGTTGTAGGTCGTCTGTCTCAAAATATTGATGATATATCTCTGCTGAATAATTCATTTCAGTGTACATAATATTTAATCTAGTAGGAATACTGTTCGTGTAACAGACGGTTACGCTTGACCTGTCCAATTTCAGCAAACAATATACTAAGGGCCGGACGGTGCGGCGGCGGAGTGACGGTAAGTACGGTGCAAGCGTCACGGGTCAACGGTATCCAGGACCAGAGATCATAGCCTCTCGCAAAAGAAAAATGTTGAACCCCCGAGAAGGGGAAGTATATAAAAGAGAAGGTTGATGTTTCGCGCGGTTCAGTCATATCGCGGTCGTTCAGCGACCGCCTCGACAGCTAACACTTGGGTGAGCGCTCACCGGCCGCGAACACGTCCTCTTGTGGTTTCCTGCGGAGGCCGCGCAGATCCGAACCCCGAAGGCACAGCACAGGCCGCAGCGCCGCCCGCTACCTTGTCAGTTGCTCGCGACCCGTGCCCGCGTCCTATCACACGTTCGCGCCGTATGCCGCCCTTCCTCGCATAACTTTATCGCAACATTTAATAAAATTCCCAACTCAATGAGGTAAGTTCTGATATTTTTAATAATATTTTTTTGTTGCTTGCGATGTTGTGTTTACTTCTCTATAGCGATTGCCGACAAAAACAATTAATTGTTTAGCGTCTACTCACGATTTCCGTGGCGGGTCAAAGTTAAATTGTGTCATTACTCGTTAGAAAACTTTGTTTGGAAATTTAAATACGCCGTGCCGTACGTGTTTAGTTCAATTCAGAAGTGTTATAGAATGGAATGGATACCAATGAACGTAACAATTTAATTAGCTCGTAACAACAATAGTAGAACATGATAGGTAATAAGGCAACGACGACGTAACTATCCAATCCAATGTATTGTTTCATGATGCAACAAGTGGTATTCAAATCTTTGGCTATCGATGTACCTAGTTACCTACAAGGCCACAATCATACAGGTTATTTATTCTAATAAAGTGTACATAACAAAAATTGACAGATATGCGTGACTCTACGTAACAGGACATTATTACTAGACTCACAATTTACAGTATTTATATATTCATATATGTTTATATATTTAAGGTAAAATAATAAATAACTGGATATAGATTATATAAATATATTTATAATGAAATTTTTTGTTCATTTGGTGTTGATAGCATAACAATTTGTAGTGAATACATAATATTTTAATGGTGACAAATAATTTTAAAAAATGTATACGAGAAGTGTATGAATGTGTAAGAGATGAACTTAAATATTATGATATAATATTTCAACGAGTATTTATGTATATATCTTTATTTCACAGTGGTTGGAAGGACCAAATTAAGGTTTTGATCATGTAGAGTCGAGCTACTATGACAATATCTCTACACCAATTGTAAAACAATGCCCGACTTTCCTTTTTACGCACAGCAAGAAGACAAAGATAAATTTTGTTCAGAGAATCAATATGGAGACGATAAATAATATGATGTATTGAATAATATATTTTACTTTTTTTTAACACCGATCAATCTATATCTCTGAAAGAATACGTAAATTTTCAAGGATTAAATAAAAAAATTTAATTTAAATAATTTAATCAATTTTAACGCGGCTGTTAAATTGAACTATTTTATATCATATTTATCTCTATTTAGATTATCCTTAATTTTTAAGTTAGTATTAATAAATAAGTGTACTATTTTCAAATACATTTTGTCTTACAGGGTATTTACCACCCAATCAGTGTGTTGTTTTTTGATGTCACAATGTTTTCGTCGCACAGCTTTGCGGTTTCATTTTATTACAATGGAAATACTTAAGCATCACAATATGTTGTACAACTTTCAATTACAAACCTGGAAACAAAACGTTAACAATGCCGGTCAGGCTTAAGATTACTACATATCACATTTTCCTTAATACTACAATATTATTTTAAACATAGGGTCCATTTTTTTATGTCATTGTGACGCAATAAGCTCGAGGTCCATCTGATGTTAAGGTGACTAACCTTTACCTATAACAGATGCATTTCAATATAAGTCACGAATCGTACTGCACCCGTCAGCTTGACATAGTAGTTAAGTCTCATGTGCCTATAACTTCACTGGCTCTCAAGTACTGCTGCCGGAACACACCGTTAGGTGCTTGATGAAAGATTTTCTACTTGAGGGTGGTAGCTAGCCAGGCGGGCATTAGCAAAATGCCCTTCCACCATGCGGTGAAGCTCAAGCCTTCGGCGGGATTCGAACCATGGCCCTGCTGCGCGGCAGTCCATAGCCAATGCTACTGAGCCATCACTGCTTCAAAACTAGGTAGAGTTTGATGTCTCATTATTCATTATGTAGGTACTTAGTTAATTTTCTTGTCGGGTGTTTTTGATCATTTTAATGTAACTTTAACGTGCACTTAATTACGCATAGTTTGTTAATGAATAGGATCTTAGAAGCAGTTATAATTTAAAACGGCAATGCGAGTAAAAGTGCGGGGTTAGTGTGTTTGAATGTTTCATTGTCGTAATGACAGGTTCATGACTTTGTTCATTAGTTAGTCACGGCACGTCACCGTTACAAGCTAGCGTCTTAGAAATACCGAAGCCTTGGTTATAGCAAAATTTAATATATATTATATAAACAATTATTAGCTTCGTTCTATCAATAGGTTATAAAACATTACATACGCAATAATTACCAACATTTAACTTAATAAGGAACAAAAAATCTCTACCTAGTCAACGGGCTAAATGTCGTTAAAATTTTAGGTCAATAATCATAGATAGTAGAAACTAATAAAAAGGCTATAATAGCTAAATGTTCCTAAAAATCAGGGCTATTGTCTTCACAATTTAGTGTCATAAAATAATATGCTAAGTAAGTTCTTAATACAAAATATACTATATTTATATTGATTTAAAGAAGAAAATTTAATTTTCTTTCTTGGCAAAGTGGAAAATTAATATTACTTTCCACGCAAAATTAACTTTTCTATAAATTTATTAAATATAAGAACAATTACATTATATATATGAGGTTAAAGAGTATGTGTCACACTATTATTGTATGACATTGCGGCTCACAGAATATTATAAATTCAATCCACTTATTACACAAAGAAAGGAACAAATATCAGAAATATTATATTAGTCATTTCATGACAAGTGACGGAGTGCATTGGGCCCTTCACCATAGAAATTCAGTAGTTAAGTCTCACCAGCCTGTAATTTTCCAAGAACTTTCGAGAACCGCTGCCGGACCGCACTGGTTAGGTCGACAATTTTATTTTTTTATGCCTGATAGGTTAGCCATTGACCACTACCTCGCCTGATGGTAAGTGATGATGTGGTCGAAGATGTTGTTCAGGCTAACCTAGAATTACTGGCTCTCAAGGACACCTGCCGGAACACACCGTCAGGTGATTGGCGACAAATTTTATACTTGAGCGTGGTAGCTATCCAGGCGAGCATTCGAAAAATGCCCTTCCAGCTGTTAAGGGTCAAGCTTGTGGTGGGGATTAAGTCATAGATCGGTAACACGGCAGTCCATGGCTGTTAGCGTCTGTCAATGAGAATTTGAATATATTGAATGGAAGTGATACTTATTTATTAACAAGGATGATAATAATTGTATTAGGTAGGTACTTATATCTGTCCATGTTACTAAGAAGAAGAATACCTAAATGAGGAGTAATATGAGCAGATTTTTAATGTTATTTGTAATCGACTTGTATTATTTTGTTAAACTAAACAATATTTATTCAAACTGCCTTGTTGATCAAATGGCTTGTGAAATCATGGCTTTAAATTATCACCGTATTGTTTTTGATTCCCGGTTTGTAATACTCATTGGACTTCTTGCATAAAAAATATTTAGTATAGTAGCCCGGAAACTGGAACTATGCCTGGTAGGTGACAATATAGGTACTCGTCCCCTATACTATGGGCTCAAACCATATTTATTTAGTAAATAGTAGGTGTTTTGGCATATGGTTTTTGTGTAATATTAGTCTTTAATTAATATTTACTTTAAGCTGCAAAGTTATTTACAACTACAACGGTTTGCATTAGTTATGTATTTATTATTTATTTTCCGTGAGAACATCTATATTTTTAACTCTTTGAATATGTGCAATTATGTTCACAAAACAACAATATTTTGTATATTAAAACCTATCTGAGCGCTTGGTCGATGCGACGCGTTATCAAAATGCTGGCACATATTTGGCTCAAAGAATAAGCATTGCAATTCAAAGGGGCAATGCTGTCAGCATGCTGGGTACGCTGCCAACTGGGAGTGGGCTGGAGCATTTGGACTGCCTATGAGTCTGCTATGACTTATAGGTTGTCTAAATGCTTTTATTGTAGTAGCTGTAGAGTTGTATATAGTTCATAGTATTTTGTTTAATAAAGACATACCACCGGTAAAAAAAAAATATGTTCAACTTATATTAATCATCAGGCAAGCAGATCTTATTAATTCCTTTGATAACTTAACCAAGTCAACAAAAATATATTTTAAACAAAATAAATATTTGTTTTGGCGTTATTAGGTACGTACCTATGTTATTTAGATAGATGCGTACCTTTACCATTTTGCTATCTGAAAGTTAAAGGTCAGTTATTGTTCATTATTTCTGTTGATTTATCTTGAAAATGATGGTGATGATAATTAGAGTATAAATCTAACTATCATCACTATACCTAATATAAAAATAGCTAAGTATTTTATAATATTTACCTACTTACTTATTTGGAATCCACGAAATGAGATCTATCTCAATTAATAATAATCTCTTATAGATAAAATAAATAAAACGCAGCTTTATTTTTAAAGAAATAAAGTTTACTAATAATATTTTTTTAAAGAAGTTTACTAAAAAGCTTGTTTGTCTCTATTGATAAGATTTTGTTGATCTCGAGGAATAAAATGTTATAAAAAAGTTATACAATTACACTACATAAACAATTAAGATATATCCGTTACAAGCGTAATTTAGAGTCAAATTTGCAATTGGTATTGAGTTTTTTTTTATGAACCGTGTTTTGGCATCAACCTCAGGCCTCAGAGAAATATGATCAAATTAACATTGCTACTCGAGAGCAATGAATCCGGGTCACTTAAAGAATCCTAAAAATCTCGGAAACTAAAAATGCTAGGTTAATGCAATAAATTGTATTTAATAGACAATGTAATACTCCTTAAATGAAGGTATTAAAACTTCTTAGTTATTGTAAAGTTATATCATAAAAAAATCAAATTTGAAAAAGGGCCACTTTCGAAGATGGAACTACGAAATTACAGCATTTGGTTTTGCTTTTGTTTGTAATCTGTCATTTATGTGGGTACATAAACCATGTTGATAGTGCTCTATATTCATTATTATAGCTGAAATTATGTCGCTTACGCCTGAAGAATGCACCAGAATACTTACAATGCTGGAAACCGGCCGGAGTCAGCGCGATACAGCCAGGACTGTCGGTGTGTCGCTGTCAACAGTACAAAGAGTTCTCCGACGTTACGAAGAAACTGGTTCTAACCTACGCAGACCAGGAACGGGCAGAACTAGGTGTACCACAGCACGAGAAGACCGATACTTGGTGAACACCATGCTTCGAAATCGCTTTCTCACAGGAACTGAACTAACCAATCAGTTTCGACGCCTCGGAGGAAGTAACCCAAGTGCATGGACAGTAAGACGTCGGCTTGCTGAATCTAACTTAAAACCCCTTAGACCTGCAAACGGCCCTAAACTGGAGCGTGGGCATCGTATTTCGAGACTAAGATATGCCCAGAGCCACGTAAATTGGAGTATTGAAGATTGGTCAAAAGTTATGTTCTCCGACGAATCAAAATTTATGCTCGACAAGCACGATGGAAGACACAGAGTGTATCGAAGACCAGGGGAAAGATTCAAGCAAGCATGCATCGAAGAAAAAGTAGCCTACGGTGGTGGGTCTGTACTTGTGTGGGCCGGAATTTCTTCTGAAAGTCGCACAGAGCTGGTGATCATAGAAAACGGCTCTTTAACTAGCGTAAGATATGTGGAAGCAATCCTCAATGATCACGTTGGTCCATTTATGGTCAATTTAGGTGAGGATGCTATATTTATGCATGACAATGCCCGACCTCATACAGGTAGGATTGTGAATGACTACCTTCAAGAGATGAACATTACTCGTATGGAGTGGCCAGCGCGCAGCCCGGATATCAACCCGATCGAGCATGCTTGGGACGAGCTAGGCAGATGCGTAAAACAACGAAACCCTCCCCCAATCACGCTTCGTGAGCTCAAAATTGCTCTCACAGAGGAATGGGAAAATATTCCCCAAAATCGTATAAGGAACTTGGTGTACAGCATGCCAAACCGCGTAAACGCAGTAATGGAAGCACGAGGAGGCAATACGAAGTATTAAAATTCAAGAAAATCGTAATAAAGTTCAAAAATTTCATGTTTCCTATTTTTGTTTTAAGGAGAGATCAGCAGTTTTTTTCTTTATGTAATTTTGTGTTAATAAAATGTATGGTGACTCATATTTTTTTTACTTTCGTTTAAGGAGTATTACATTGTCTATTAAATACAATTTATTGCATTAAACTATCATTTTTAGATTCCGAGATTTTTAACATTCTTTAAGTGACCCGGATTCATTGCTCTCGAGTGTATATACAATTTGCTAAAAACTGGTCAAGTAAAGCTATTTAGTTTTTTTTATGAACCGTGTTTTGGCATCAACCTCAGGCCTCAGAGAAATATGATCAAATTAACATAATATGCTACAAACTATATACAATTTGCTAAAAACTGGTCAAGTAAAGCTATTTAGCACTCCCTCGGCGCCCTATTAGTAGTGATACTGAAGCCTAGGTAAAAAAAATATGACAAAACATCGCATTGGTGTGACGACACCTCTACCTATCACTTTGGGAAAAAACGTATGTACGAGTAACCTGTAAACATGTGGATATGTTATGTACCTACTTGGTCTTATATCTTATCGTCAGGCTGTAACAAGTAGATAAGTTACTTTATAAGAAGCTTATACAGTTAGTTAAATTCAAATGTTAGATATAATGTGTATACAGGGTTATTGGTTATATGGTAACAACCTCTTAGGGTTGACATTTGCTACTCCTAACAAACATTCTAAGATAATTTTTGTATGGTTTTGAAAAAAAAAATTTTTTTTTCCTTTTTTTTATGTATTTTTGGTGGAATAAGTACGATGCCCATCTAATGTTAAAAGTCTCTTGTGTGTTAATTTCATATTTTTCATTACTTTACTCGACGTAATTATTCAAAACTCTATTCAAAGTGAGCAAGGCGCGGTCCAGTGCTACCGCGGTGAACGCTCTTGGCTCGGAGTAGGCAACAAAACACAAAAAAAAAACATTTTTTTTTTCAAAACAAAAAAAATATATCTCAAAAACTTTGTAAGAACTAGCAGATGTCAACCCTAAGAGGTTGTTAGCACATAACCAATAACCCTGTATAATGCAGGAAAATGTTTCATGAATAACACTGAAAAATTCAATAAACACTGGTGATTAGCATCATAAGTAAAGTTTACTAGTCACAAAATGTTGTACGTGTGTCAAAGCATTTCATAAAGTGCCAGTGATAAGATTATGTTTATTAGATTCGTTTTAGGTTTTAGATGATTACACATAGTAGTTAAATAACTTTAAACGGTTTAAATCACATATATTTATCATTATTTTTGTCCCGACTTTTCAAATACTTTGCAGTGATTGTGGTCACGAGGTAACTGAGTCCAGTCACCCCGTATAGTTTAAAAAAAAAAACAGAAAGAACCAGAAACTATCCTGCAAGTGCATTTTTCCCGAAATATGCCCCCATTCACATGCATTGTAGGGCACACTGAATGTAATGCACTCCTGGAAATGTAATAATATTTTAATTTACTTAGGCTATTAGGTTCTAAAATATAGTTCATTGTAAAACAATCATTAAAAGAATTGTTAATTTATTGCATGTTTTAAAAAGGGGTAAAATACATTTCTTTGATTTTCTTTGATTTTAAAAGTTCTCAAAGTCAAAGTTATCTGCTTTAAACTTGAATTCAAAATGGATTAAGAAATGAAACACAACATATAAGCACGTGTCAGTACGCTAATATAAACGTGATCTTTAATTCTATGACGTCTTTTTCCGGCGTGAGATGTAGATGGTACCTTGGTCACATGTTCCTCAGTACCATCGTTGACCTCAACGGTGGTAACTGAGGAAAATGTTCCTGGTACCATTGAGGAAATTTGAGAACAATTGAGCACTTGCTATTTTCAAAAGATTTTGCAAGAAAACTCGAGTAAAAGGGAAACGTTGCTTTCACAGGAAATGTCAGGAACTCACGTTAAACAAGCACGTGGTCAGTAACACAAATAAATGTTGCTGGGTATAAGTAAATGAGATATACACATCCTGTTTATGACATCGTAACAGGAGACAAATATGAATGAAATTTTTATTATCTGAAAAATTTACTATGAATGGTTCTATGAAAGTGACAGCAAGGCAACCAAGCTGCGAGGAAAAAGTATTATTAAGCATAGTTTTTTTTTTTGTATTGTGGGTCACGTCATTGGACTTACGTCATGGAACAAAACAAATTATTAAATTTTAGTGGAACACATATGTATGCTTCATTCAAATTCTTGAGAAAGTTTTTTTCATTATTGATAGGCTAGTCTTTGACTTTTATCTCACCTATCACAAGTTTTGATACGCTCAAAATTATTACTCAGTGCAACCTAACATTACTGACTCTCGAGGTTAGTTCCCAGTACACACAGATAGGTGTTTGGCAACATGTTTTGTACTTGAAGGTGTTAGTTAGCCAAGTGGACTTACGCGAAATGCCCTAGTTCCATTGCTGTAACAGCCATGCAAAGACAATCGCAACACTGGCTCCGAATCACGGAAAAAATTAATAAACGCCAATAAGAAAAATAAAATACATAAAAATAAAAAAAAAATAAATAAATAAAAAAATAAAATACATAAATACATAAAATACTCATACGCCCATAAAAGTTTCCTTGGTGGATTTCCCAAGCAGTCACACCGACACGAGTAACACTGATACTTCTTAGGAACAAAAAAAGACATGTTGCGCTACGATAACACTTGTCCTCACACTAGGATAAATACAAAGGATACACCTCTGTCTTCCTAAAAACTGGTACTGGTAATACATACGGCTCACAACCCAGAATTTTTGCGAAATTAATTGTCTTTTTCATGACATAAAATGCGAATTTCGTTTCTGGGGCCTAGAACGTAAAAAACATACAAATCATCGGAGAGGAAAATATTTTGAAATCAATGAATAAACAGTTTTCTTTATTAATTACGTCATCCACCTTACGAATGGGATTGATCTAATTGATAGATCTTAAAATCTAACAAAGAAAATAAATCACATCGTACACGAGGGAATAAAAACGCACGCATACATAATACACTCTTTTGCAAAAAAAACGGGTACCTAAGGAAATTTACGTTCTAAGGTCGATTTTATTTAATAAAATGAAATTTATTTCCTTGATACTTATAATCGTGTAAATTAATGCGCGTGAAGTGAATTCGAGCAATTAAAAGAAAAAAAAACGATGGATTCTTTAAAATCGATGTACACGCCCAAACAATAAGAAGTGGTCGGCAATAAAGACAAGTTTTTTTTTACTTTTTTTAATTAAATAAAGTTACAAATGTAAAACCTAATAACGAGCGTGACCTCCTCTTGCCAAAATCACAGCTTGAATCCTTCTGGGCATGCTTTCCACGATGTTTTTAATAACGTTTGGAGGAATACGTTCCCACTTTTCTGCAATGACTCTTTTTAGCTCCCTGATGTTTTGTGGAGCAGGTTGCACTGATCTTACCCGTCTCTTTACAACATCCCACACATGCTCAATTGGATTGAGGTCAGGACTTCGAGCTGGCCAATCTAAACGACGGATCCCAACTTCTTGTATGTACGCTTCCACGTCGCCAGAACGGTGCGGGCGAGCATTATCGTCCATAAAAATGGAATTTTCCCCAAGCGCAGTCAATGTGGGTTGTGCATATGGAATTAGGACTTCCATTATGTACCGGTGTGCATTTTCTATGAAAACTAACTCCGTACGCTCCGTCGAATTAATTGCTGCCCAAAACATAACGGAGCCTCCGCCATAAGGAGTCATTTCTTCGAAACACACTTCCGCATAGCGTTCCCGTGGTCTTCGCAGCACTCGCCGGCGTCGGTACTCTCCACGCAAAGAGATTCTAGCTTCATCAGAAAAAAATACTTTATTCCAGTCCTCCAGAGTCCATGAAGCACAGTTCCGAGCAAACTGAAGTCGAGCAACACGGTGCTCACGGAGTAATTTAGGGCCCCGAGCTGGGCGGTAACTCTTGATATTGGCAGCCAAAAGCCTCCTCCTGACCATCCACAAGCTAACTTCTACTCCTCTTACTTCTTCAAGTCCACACTTGACGCCTTACGATTATGCAACGCCTGACTCACCAAAAAGCGGTCATCTCTTGGTTCTGTGCATCGTTTTCTTCCCGAACCGGGTCTTCTTTTGACCGAACCAGTGTTTTGACACCGTTGCCAAATCCTCTGGACAGTTGAACGACTCACATTTAGCCGCTGAGACACGTAAGTTTGCGAAAAACCTTCTTCAAGTAGGGCTATAATTTTACCGGCCCTTATCGCTTTATCACTCATATCAAAAAGTGGTATTTAATGTAAAAAGAAAGATTAAATTGTTTAATTTGCAGAAAATATCCAAAAAGTTTTAAAATATCGTAATCAGTTAAAAATCGGTTCAGCAATTCGCGCCATTAGTAAAGCAATTTTAGAATAATCCACAATAATCATTATTTAACTTTTAATAATTTCAAATTTTAAATTTGGAACGGTAAGAATCATGACAGGATGCTTCAAAAAACATGCCAGTACATCGTCAAATTAACAAAACTATTTCTTGTTCTTCTTCATTGAAGTAGAGAAAAAAATCTAAAGTGCCTGTTTTTTTCGCAAAAGAGTTTATTATAATGATATATGTTAAATCATTCTTCGATGAAAGTGAGCGTTGATTATAACGATCAACACGGCAAAATTTATTTAGTAAAAATATTATTCTTTATTATAAAGATGATTTTTTTGCACTTATATTATCATAGCAATGAATAAGTTGCTTTGTTCCGGGTTGTTACAATAAATGTATTGAAGTACCATTATAAACAGATTTAAATGTGGTTCTCTTTGAATTAAATTACAACTCATCCAATCAATTTTTTTCTTCTTATGACGTACTAACACGATTTCTCTACATCGAAGTTGTCAAAGAACGTAAATAACACATGGCTGAAGTTTTAATTAAGTTATTATGAAAACTTCACCCTCTTATAATATATAAGTTCTAGACAGAAATCTTTTAGTCAAATCGATATGTCGTAATAAAAATTAGATTTATATAAAAGAAGATTCTAATATAATTTCTATTATTATTAGCGTTTATAAGATTATAGTCTCTTATATATATAAAATAATATATTATAAAACTTCGAGTGGGGTATCAAAATGAGGAGCTTTAAAAAAACATTCCATAAATAAACATAACTTGCAGTTTTAATTGATATTGAATAGATTTTTTATAGATATTAATGACTTCTATTAAATTGTAGTACATCACTTTGCTCTATTTTGAATAATTTCCACAGGGTACGCGATTTAACGATTTTTATTGGTATTTACTCGCACCTTGTGTTACATCATCAAAGTTTCCATACGGATCCCTAACTTTTTAAAATATTCTATAGCCTATTTTCATCAGGGATAGTGTAGAATTCTGATGGTGAAAGAATTTTTTAAATCGGTCCAGTAGTTTCAGCAATCAAACAATAAAATCTTTCCTCTTTATTATATTAATTTAGATAATGTAGATATATCGCATTTGAGACTTAACTTCTACCGGGCATACAGGCATATCTTTATTACATGAATTTTTTGGTTTTGAAAAACGATAGAGATATAAAATTGCTTTCTCTTTTCTGTGAAAACGAAATAACATCTGAGCCGTGAATCGACTTTACATCTCTTACCCTTTTACACTAGAGAGAGAGTGAAAGCAGAGAGGCAGTGACATCTAAAAAAATTATGATTCTAAATTGATTAAAATACCAAATGAAATACCAAATAGCTTGAAGGTTTCTATTCACGCCACGCTATTTCAGCGTAGAGACAAGCGTCCTTGTACGCCTATATCAGACAGCTCCTGTACGTACGGTCTGCGTCATCACTAATACCTCTATTCGATCATAAAAACGTCGATATTTTCCGAGAGTAATCCATCCCATCATCATAAAAATGACGTGCGGCAGTAAAAACACTCAATGTCCTATAAAGCATGTTAGCAATGCATTATCTGCTACCTTCACTAAAGGTTTTAGCAATTCGAATAGGGCTCACTCAGTTCTAACGTTTGATTGATCTGCCTTTTGGGAGTCGGGATGGTAAATAATACAAGATATCGAATGGTGCGTGATTTATTGTTTGGATACATCAAGAAAAGTAATATCGAGAATTTATAATACATAGTTTTTTATATAGAGAGTGAATTGCTTATTCGTGGCAAGAACAGATCGCTCCCACGTATAACTAGGTAATCTGTTGCGGCAATATATTAGGTTTACACCCAAGATATACACTCGAGAGCAATGAATCCGGGTCACTTAAAGAATGTTAAAAATCTCGGAAACTAAAAATGATAGGTTAATGCAATAAATTGTATTTAATAGACAATGTAATACTCCTTAAATGAAAGTAAAAAAAATATGAGTCACCATACATTTTATTAACACAAAATTACATAAAGAAAAAAACTGCTGATCTCTCCTTAAAACAAAAATAGGAAACATGAAATTTTTGAACTTTATTACGACTTTCTTGAATTTTAATACTTCGTATTGCCTCCTAGTGCTTCCATTACTGCGTTTACGCGGTTTGGCATGCTGTACACCAAGTTCCTTATACGATTTTGGGGAATATTCTCCCATTCCTCTGTGAGAGCAATTTTGAGCTCACGAAGCGTGATTGGGGGAGGGTTTCGTTGTTTTACGCATCTGCCTAGCTCGTCCCAAGCATGCTCGATCGGTTTGATATCCGGGCTGCGCGCTGGCCACTCCATACGAGTAATGTTCATCTCTTGAAGGTAGTCATTCACAATCCTACCTGTATGAGGTCGGGCATTGTCATGCATAAATATAGCATCCTCACCTAAATTGACCATAAATGGACCAACGTGATCATTGAAGATTTCTTCCACATATCTTACGCTAGTTAAAGAGCCGTTTTCTATGATCACCAGCTCTGTGCGACTTTCAGAAGAAATTCCGGCCCACACAAGTACAGACCCACCACCGTAGGCTACTTTTTCTTCGATGCATGCTTGCTTGAATCTTTCCCCTGGTCTTCGATACACTCTGTGTCTTCCATCGTGCTTGTAGAGCATAAATTTTGATTCGTCGGAGAACATAACTTTTGACCAATCTTCAATACTCCAATTTACGTGGCTCTGGGCATATCTTAGTCTCGAAATACGATGCCCACGCTCCAGTTTAGGGCCGTTTGCAGGTCTAAGGGGTTTTAAGTTAGATTCAGCAAGCCGACGTCTTACTGTCCATGCACTTGGGTTACTTCCTCCGAGGCGTCGAAACTGATTGGTGAGTTCAGTTCCTGTGAGAAAGCGATTTCGAAGCATGGTGTTCACCAAGTATCGGTCTTCTCGTGCTGTGGTACACCTGGTTCTGCCCGTTCCTGGTCTGCGTAGGTTAGAACCAGTTTCTTCGTAACGTCGGAGAACTCTTTGTACTGTTGACAGCGACACACCGACAGTCCTGGCTGTATCGCGCTGACTCCGGCCGGTTTCCAGCATTGTAAGTATTCTGGTGCATTCTTCAGGCGTAAGCGACATAATTTCAGCTTGAATAATGAATATAGAGCACTATCAACATGGTTTATGTACCCACATAAATGACAGATTACAAACAAAAGCAAAACCAAATGCTGTAATTTCGTAGTTCCATCTTCGAAAGTGGCCCTTTTTCAAATTTGATTTTTTTATGATATAACTTTACAATAACTAAGAAGTTTTAATACCTTCATTTAAGGAGTATTACATTGTCTATTAAATACAATTTATTGCATTAACCTAGCATTTTTAGTTTCCGAGATTTTTAGGATTCTTTAAGTGACCCGGATTCATTGCTCTCGCGTGTATTTTATTGTTGAATATCATATATAATTTTACAATGCTTGGATGAGATGAGGCCCCAAAAAGCTGCTGGGAGCTTCACGTCTTCTCGTCTTCGCCCGAAACGCACATTATTTGAAACGCTCTAACGCCCAGGCACAGCACTGGTCACAGCTTCTTTAATCCAGAACATGACAACGTTGAAGAATATAAGCCGTATTAATTGAACCTAATTGCAAGATGGTGGCGATACCTATCCAGGTGTTTCCTCTTGTTTCCGACTGTCCTCTTTTTATACTGAAAATATAAAATAGTATTAGGAGCTGAAGACTGTGTAAAAGAACTTCAGTTTAAGGTACCTTACATCTATGTCAATAATTATTATTTAGTAACCGGCTAGGACTCGCGTAATATTTACCGGATATTGCTCCTGCTGAGGCCCGCGCTCGACGCTGTGCACAATCGTGACTCCCAGACGAAGAACTTCAAATAAGTTCGAAACTAGTCGGAGCAATATCCGGTAAATATTACGCGAGTCCTAGCCGGTTACTAAATAATAATTATGGACAAAACTCGACCATAACCAAGTAGAGATCTTTCAGTCTAAAATTGCTCGGCCCTCCAATTTTGTTACCCTTACATGTAAAACAGTGTATAGACGCAATGCACCCAACCTCGTCAGTATCATTGTTTCTTCAGTTATGGTGATGTGTGTGCAAGTGTGCATTTAAATAATCACGTTTAGTAGAAGGGCGTGCAGTTTTAGACTGAAAAGTCGCTGGCGTGGTTCCTTAATCTAGCTAGATCTTTACATGATTGCTATTCGTGAGTTGTACCTACACTTTGAGTCATACTAGTAAATTGCGTCTTTTAAAACATTGTTTATTTTCTAGATATTTCTTTTACATCTGTTTCTGCTTCGGTTTCAATTCTCAAGAAAAGAAATTCTCAATTAGAAAATATATAATATAGTTGCGTTTCAAGTTCTATTTATATTGAAAAAATAATTGTGCTCGGCATTTAACTAACCTGTCCCGTTGTAGGAATATTAGTTTCTGGAAAAAGGGATCGTGGAATGAAGGGAGTAAAGAAGAAATTAAATCAGTTCATCACACTGAACTGACCGAGATTTTGACGCCATTTTAGTTTTCTAAACGAGACTCTATTGTAAGCCTACAAAGTCCGTCCTACTATTATAGGGATGTATCTTATAGAAAGTAATACCTACATAGCATGTTTAAATTTTCCCACAATTTGTTATTATAGCCAATATTTTAAAAATAATTAATGGTTTCCCTAATCATTCAACGTCTTTTTTCAACTTTTTTTGTTTGTTATATTCTTATAAACGATGATACGAGTTGGTACATACATACATTATAACTGAGTGTGCCTATTACGAAGTGTAAAATAAAACAAAAAATGATAAAGCTGACCAAATACCAGCCAGGCACGAACTAGGCCGGTTTTATACCTCGCCGGAGACAATTCTAGAAAAATTAATAAAACATTTATTTTTGGTATCGTCTTTACCTTCAGGTAATATTTGGTGAATTGAATATACTCGTAATAAGTACAATATGAAAAATTAATATCTTCATTAAATTTACAATATTATTATTATTTATGTAGGTAATTATTTCAATGAAGATAATATAAGCCACAAGTTCATTAAGTTTCCCATTATGTATATATATTGCGTATAAAATGTAATGGCAAAGCACTAAACATTTGCGCAGTAGCAATCATACTTGTAGGTGCATCAGAATCCGTATTTTATGATGAGATTAGCGTCAGTCAGCCAAGTTTGCTTTGTTGCAATTATATTACGTCCATGGATTAGGTCATAAACTTGTCAATTTCAATTGTTTCCTTTTGTTTATAATAAAAAGACGTATATTTGAAAAATCAGCCATGTGCAAATTGTAATAGAGATTACCAGTACATAGGTATAACGAAAAGAAATACAGCTATTGGTATGGTACATACCTGCCAAATTTTATAAATTCACTCCTTACACTTACTCGTATTTACAAAAAAAACACGTTAATTGTAGGGGTAGTGCTTATCGCATCTCTACTGCCAACGGGAATACGGGATGGGAATTCCATTGAAGTACTTAATACCTAGTACAGTACATTAATACCGTTCTAAGCCTAAAGTACAAGAAAGTACTTCTGCCACGTCATGCAAATAGGGAATCGCTGGTCATTTGGATTATTTTTTTCCTAGTTTTCTTTTAGTTACGATCATCAAAGTCAATTAAAACCAGTATTCGAGTCAGTATACGGATATAAGCCCTGGTATAAACTTGAATGTCTTGAGTTGAAGAGCCAACTTAGAACACCTTAGTTTAAAGCATCTGTCAACTGACCTGAGCACATAAAGTATTTCACTTGGAGAAACTATCAATATTTTTATGGTTTTTCAACTGATCCGGAGCCAGAAATATCTTCCATTTGTATTTTTTTTAATTTACTTCCTTTAAGCGCTTGAGTTGTGGCAAACAAGGTTGTAAATGATTAAACAACACTCCGAAACTGTCTAAGTCACGTATGTTGGTATCAAGGGCATTGTTCAAGTTTAATATATAATGAAGGCAAACGGGGACTCATTTCTCCTAAGAAATATTTTAAATATTAATGTGTGGATGCTGCGAAAATTGTTGTTACTTGAGGATGGATAAAGATCGTAAAGTACCGCGATATCTCAAAGAAATGGGGGTAGACTATTATTGCGCTCTACCGACAGGTTAAAAAAATAAACGAAACATACTCACAATTACAATGACGATTAAATATTAAGCGTAAATTTATCTCAATAAAAATAATTCATATATAAATAAATCTTATAAAAATAACAATCAATCGCTGTTTCCAAAAATCGAAAATGGCTCCAACGAATTTTTTTTTTTGTTTTCCACTTCAAAGCGGAAAATATATGAAAATATTATTGTATGAGATTTCCAACTTCGGATTACTTTTAATAACAGGCGCGGCGGTATGCTTTTATTAAACAAAATACTACGAACTATATACAACACTACAGCTACTACAATAAAAGCATTTAGACAACCTATAAGTCATAGCAGACTCATAGGCAGTCCAAATGCTCCAGTCCAGTACCAGTTGGCAGCGTGCTCAGCATGCTGGCAGCATTGCCCCGTTGAAACTATGTTAATATAAATAACAATAAAATAAGCTTGTCTGTCTGATCGAAACTGCCACAAAAACCAGTAATATGAGAGTGCGAGTAGGAGGCGCGCTGACGAAAGCTTTCCCTGTAATTACAGGTTTAAAACAGGGGGATGCCCTGTCGCCTATCCTCTTTAACTTGGTTTTAGAATACGTTGTTAGAAGCATTCTAGCACTAGATGTTGGATTGGAATTGAACGGTAGGTATAAAGTGATCGGATATGCTGATGATCTGGCTTTGTTGGGAGGAAAAAGTGAAGATGTCCAAATAGCGACCAAGGTCTTGGAAACGGCGGCAATGAAAGTGGGTCTTAGTATCAACTATGACAAGACTGAGTATCTCCACATGAAGCGATATACTAACAGACGCACCAAACCACAAGATCTACATGTCGGAGATACCATTTACAAAGGGGTTGTCAAATTTAAATATTTAGGCTGTACTGTCAATAACTCGAATTCCCGAGAGGAGGAAATTGACACACGCGTCCAAAGTGCCTTGCGTTGCGGCGCTGCCCTGCATAAAGTTTTGGTGTCCAGGCTTCTTAGTAGACGCACGAAAATCCGCATCTACAATACTGTAATAAGGCCAATCCTAATGTACGGATGTGAGGCCTGGACACTGACACTTAAAGAAGAAAATAAGCTTCTGATAGCCGAAAGGAAAATCCTCCGAAAGATTCTTGGTCCGAAGCAAAGGCCGGATGGAAGCTGGAGAATCCGAAAAAACGCCGAAGTCGAAGAGCTCGTAGCCCAGCCGAATATAATTGGAGAGACCAAAGGTCATAGACTCCGCTGGCTGGGCCACCTACAAAGAATGGGGGAGGACCGAGAGGTTAAAAGAGCCTACCTGAGTCAACCAACAGGCCGACGACCGGTTGGACGTCCCAGATACAGATGGGGTGATGCGGTGAGCGCTGATTTACGCGAACTTCACGCAGACAACTGGCGTGAAACTGCACAGGACCGGAACCAGTGGCGTGCTATCATATCGGAGGCCAAGACTCACTTTGGGTCGCTGAGCCAGTGGAGTAAGTAAGTAAGTATTGTTACTTTTAATTGCAAATTGGGAGGTGGTAATCCAGGCATTTTCAATGAATTTAATTGTTAAAGATAATGACAAATCAGTTTAATCTAATAACTATACAAAACCATGTACCTCACGTGGTACCAAGTTCATCTGGTCATCTAGTATCAAATAAATAAAAGAAATGACTTTTTGTGATGGTTTTGCCAGAATCAGGTCAGGAGTACCCTAAACCGACGGTCATGTATGAAAGGATTGATGTGTGTAGATGAAGCGAAAGATATATGTAAGGATCGTAGTAAGTGACAATCAGTGGTCTCTGCCTACCCCAAAGGGAAAGAGCTTTTATGTATGTATGTATTTGCCAGAATTTCTGACTTGTCACGTAAATCACGCAACAAAACTCTACTCTCTCATATCCATGCGAAGCTTCATCAGGTAGTAAAGTTTCTCATATCATAAGACAATATACAATTTGTCCGTTTTTTAAAGTTACCAGAGCTTCCTAATTATACCGAATGTAGGGGGTTCCTGTGAAATATACTAAATTAAATATTAATATCTATATGCAAATAATAACTAAATTTTATGGAGTTGTTTTACTGCTTATCCATTGATAAAGAAACTGCGTAGAAGTAGTATCATTTTCCTTTGTTACATTTGCAAAGTGCAAAGTAAATGCGTGGAATATCAAAATCAACTCAATTGAACTTGTATTGATTGATTGGTCTTTGCGAATATCGAACACATTGTAATTAAGATAATTTCGAGCTCGGTTTCGACGTACTAGTGCACACATTACATTCAAAAAGCCTATTTATATCAATACACAGAACTGCAGATAGATATGGCAGACAGTTATATGCAATACTAGAAGCTTTATCTCAAAATCATCTTCCTACCCTTTTGCCGCTTATGTGAGGTTAGTATTTAAAAATATGTATTAAGTACTAGCTCTACGGTCGCGGCTACTCCCGCGCATATGTCGCTTATGGCGCAAAACAATTAACCTCTTTTTGCGCAGTTGAATATAAACTATCCTATGTCCTTTCCCGGGTCTCAAACTATTTCCATACCTAATTTCATCCAAATCGGTCCTGTAGTTTCTAGTTTATTCGTTGCATACAAAAATACAAATCTTTCCACCTTATAATATTAGTGTAGATTTATGAACGCAATTAAAATCAAGAAACGTATGTAAAATGTTCTGGCTTTTTTTAAGAGTTTGCTTTCCGGACACAAACTTTCCTAGTAATTGAATATTGTTAGTACTCCTCTTTCTTTCTGTTGCTCACAATGATGGTAAAGAGACTTTTGGTTACCTAATGTGAACCGAATTACCAAATCGATGTGAGTGAGTCACGAGTCACTCGTACCTTCACTCGTCAGAACAACATTGCTGATTCCATAATGTTTACTAACTTCTACAGATCGGTAATCAATTAAAACAATTGAATCTATATTATTTTGTGTGAAATCGCATTCGCAATTCTTAGCGGTTAAATTAATTTTCTTAAATAAGTATAGCAGTAATACTAAATGTAAGGTATTCAAGGGTATATACTTGAGGGTTTTACTCGAATTTTTTGATACATCACTATGGTTACGTACGAACTCTTGTTCGTACTCCTTCTACGTTAACTGAGAATTTTATCGATGACGATATCCTAAGTAATAATATTTGTCACAGGGGAATAACACGATTGTTTTCCATCACCCATCCTTTGAATGGACGACGGGAAAATATCTGTTTCGGACAATCAGTTATACACTCATTTGGACCGCATAACCTCTTCAACCGGATGTTTCTGAGAGCGTGGAGTATAATTAATTATGTAATTACCTGGGCTCGGGCCTTATCTGCGCAGCGTATAAATAACTAACTTACTTGGTTACCGAGTTAAGATTCGATGAAACTTGTACATTAACCATTTCAAAGTGTGTCTTGTGTGGAACATCAAGACTCGAGCGGACTCTCTCACGGTGCCGTGGCGTGGTGTATCATGCACGTTTAACCGGTTAGATACGAGTTGCGTGTTTCTGAAATGTAACATCTAATGTCACATCTATTTACATTCTCATATACACTCACAGAGCATACATTAGTCCTTTTATTTTAATAACAACTCAACTTTTGACGTAATATAAAAAAGGTGGGATGTAAAGTTATTGGAGGGTTTGACGAACTGATGCTTGAAGGTGAATTAAATCATGTCCCTAGTCACAAGTGACATGTTTTAATTCACCTTCAAAGTTCCTAGTGAGTTTCTAGTTATACAGGGTTATTGGTAAAATGCTCACAACTTTTTTTTTTTTTTTTATACTGAACTGGGTAGCTCTTGACCACTATCTCACCTGATGTTAAGTGATGATGCGGTCGATGATGGAGCGCACTTACCCAGGAGATACCTGTTCACTCGCGTTTTTGAAGACCCCCATATTGTACTTAACCGGAAACACAGACTCAGGCAGGGTATTCCATTCCCTGGCGGTTCGTATAATGAACGAAGAAGCAAATCGCTTTGTTCGGGTAAATGGAATATCTACCAACTTCTTAGGGTTGACTTCTGCTAGTCCTAACAAACATTTAGTGATGAAAATTTTTGTATAGAAAAAAAAAAGCAATATTTTAGGGTCTTTTTATCTGTTTTTTACTGAATAAGTACGAGTTAAAAGTCTCTTATGCCCGTAACGTAAATATTTTTTATTACTTTGCTCGATGTTAATATTCAAAACTCTATTCAAAAGGAGCACGGTGCGGTACAGTGCGGCCGCGGTGGGTGCTCTTGGCTCGAAGCAGGCATTATAACACAAATAAGGTTGTAATTTTTTTTTAAACATAAGAACTCACTTGTTTAGACTAACAGAAGTCAACCCTAAGAGGTTTTAACATTTTACCAATAACCCTGTATATGTGTGCTCAAAAAGACGAACAAAGGGCACTTTTTATATTCGTCACTATTGAGATGATCCCGTGTATAATAAACACATATAGTGTAATAATATTATATTGCATTATAGCGTAAACTACGTTATCTCTGATAATTTCTATGAGATAGAAATAATGTGATGTAGATGCTGATTTTTTATTTGAGTAAAATTATGTACACTTTTTGCGATGAAATTAGTGCATAGATATTATTTGGGTTTTATGTTCCCTTTATGTAATATTATGTATGTATCAAAATAGGTTTCCGAAAAGCAGATCCACCGTAGTCCACAACTGATGAAAGTCCATATGATACACTAGGCAAAAATCGTAACAAATTTTCTACCACTTCTTACATTTCTAACACATTGACTGAGAGATAGATATCAGATGAGAATTTCACAAATTATACTTGTTTTTACAAAATAATACTACATATATGAATTTTGTTCACAGATTTGAGTGTTTCCTGTTCATGAATGAACTGTTTTTATTGCGCTTGGTTTTAAAATAGCAATAGGTGGAGACTAATAATAATTTTTGCAACATTTTACCATCAAGCCCAAATCTATTTTCACTTTGAATCCTAACTTTTATAAAAAAAACATTGCCAATAACAGGGTCAATCAAGATCACCTTCATCTTAACTAATGTAAAATCTTCCATACGAATTTTTTATTAACCTCTATGTCTAAGTGTTCGATTTATCTTTTTCGTGACTCATTTGACTGTTTGACTGTGTTTGTTGTTTGGATACATTTTCAAACTACTATTTCTAGTTTTTTCAACCATCTGCCCGAAATTATTTACATTAAATAAAATAATAATAGTAAATGGTTAATTGGGTGAATCAACAATTTTACCCTCACTTTACTGCCCCAATAGCTTATGCATAAATGATAATCTAGAAATATTTACAGTTATTTGGCTAAATCGAAATCGTGTTGACGTGCCAAAAAACATTAATAAAAAAATCTAAATTTTGCTCCATAGAAAATGTCTTTGTCCCATGATCAAAACACTTGTGAAAACTGATATTTTTAGTCATTTCCCATGAAACCATAGTGGACCATTAATTTCACATTGAGATATAAGTAATATATTTCAATAGATAAAAAAAATAGTAAAATTAAAAGAAATATTTATAAGTAACTTTTAAAGTTAAATAATTTCAATAAGCTAAACATTCAATTAAGAAAAAATATCGTTCCCTTAAAAAAGGCTTTTGCTTGGGTATGGTGAGTTACGACCGAGAGTTGCTTTCGGAAATACATAGATGGCAATTGACGGCAATATGCGGAAAGCGAGCTAACCGTGCGAGCGAAATTTTTTTTTAGTGGCGTGAAATAAGTTATTTGTTTCTAACTTTCAGTTTGTTTTATAGTTCATAGCATATATTGTTAACCGAACCGCATGTTTTATTTACAATAAAGTAATAGTTTTTGATCAAAATTTTAATATTGTCTGCTAAGTTACCGGTACACTGAGTTACTCTGCGGGTAACTCCACAGACATTATCGGTAACTTAGACATATGCGTGCTATCTAATTATGATGCAAATGTTTTTGACCGTAATAAATAACATCATCATCATCATCAGCCGGAAGACGTCCACTGTTGAACAAATGCATCCCCCATAGAACGCGACAAAGAACGGCTATTAACCTCTTGTAAGTATTGGTTGGCTAGCCGCGACTTTAACGATTCGAGAACCTATCTTCCCCATCGGTTATCAGTTCGTCGAGAAATGTCATTCCGCCGCAACTACAACTTGCAAATTCTGAAAGCTATGTGGGTGACTTTGTTTCTTTGGCGAATCCACGTTCCGGATTTTATCGCGCAAAGAAACTCCGAGCATACCTCTCTCCAAAGCTCGTTGATCGACTCTGAGCTTGTCCATAAAGGCCACAGCTAAATAACAGTATACAAAACTTAAAACCTGATGTTTAATGGAAATAAACAATTTTAACTAGCCAGGCTAACAAATAATATGACAATGATCTGATATTACAATTAAAACTTTGTACATTTATTTCACAGTTTTAAGGAAGATGCCGAAAGTGATTTGAATCAGTACAAGCTTGTAATCTAATTCCCAGAAAGGTAGACAATTTAACTGACTACCAAAAACATATAGGAGGTGATCAATTCCACTTTACAAATTTTCGTGTATGTTTATAACGTGATTATTCAACAAATTATGAATTTAATTTTATGATAATTTTTCTTTTGTTGTGTATAAACGTCCAAGAATGGTTCATTTAAATAACATCAATATCGGTCGAGTTTTTAGGTTACAGTCAATGAACTGAAAAAAAATATTTGCATATCTCGATCATTCAATGGTAATTGCAAATCTTATCGACGGTGATCAGTATTTCAGGCAAGTGTCAATGACCTCACAGTATGGATATTATTCGTGATTTTTTTTTTCAAAAAAAAAAAACAATACTAATTTCCAACACTAAGAAGTATGAAATAACTTGTGGAAGTTGGACGATGGTAATGTGAAGTCAGTGTTTTAAATCAGCTTACTACCGTATTATTTTATATTTTTCTAACAAGAGTTGTTGAAGTAGAGTTTAGGAGTTGGACATTTTGAATCCCGAGCGTAGAGCAAATAAAATCCAGGTAGAGTTAAATGTTGAGTCGATGTTCTTCAATAAAAAATACATATGTATAACTCCATATAGATATAATATATGTATGGAGGTACTGGCGAAACATGGATGTTGGAACAAAAGTCTCAATGTTAGAAATAAAGCACATGGCTTTCGTAATTGTTCTGATTATCTACTTACTAACCGTAATTTACAAATTAATTAATCAAAGTAAAGTAAAGTTTAACACACTCAACTATTATTAATGATATAATATAGTAAGATTTAACTGTTTTATTTCAATGGGAGTTTTTAAACTGTCACTATCATTAACATTATAATTATTATTACCAACGCGATATTTACCGTGTTTTTGGTTAGTCTTGAGCTCCCGATATTTCGGCACTATTGCAAGCGCCATGATCACGAGTAAACTGAAGTCTTTGCGAGTGGATGGTAGGCACTAAGAGCAGACGAACCGGTCTACCCTCTTTCTAGTACGTTTTTTCGGCAAGGCGATGATATTATTGTCATTGTCACTCACACCACTATTTAAATTTCAACATGCAAAACTAACGATATCAGGTCGTGAACTATTTGAAACATTTCTTCGGCTGTTGTATAGGTTAACTTAGTTTATTTCAATAGTTAAAAAAATCTTAGGTTAATAAAAATTTTTTTTACAAGCCTAAGTAATTCAGAGTTATCTTTTTAATTAACCATGATATTCAATGAAGGTATAACGGTAATTTTAAAGGAGCTTACAAACAACATGAATTAAGAACACATGATGTGTTCTTACTAAGTATAGTTTTCCCGCTAATCCAAACATAATTATGAAAGCTGTTCAAGTGAAATTATTTATTCTTGTCAGCCTACTTAGGCCTTGAAAGTTCCCATATAATTTATTTTAACACAATAATACTGACTAAAAGAAGGTTTCATAAAAAATATACAATGACTTAAACAGTTTATAGTCAGTTTTTATTGTAATGCGTAAAGATTTAGTGTTTAGTTATAGTTTTCTCCCCCATTAGCAAGCGGATTCGTGCGGGCATTCGGAACAGTCATGATCACGAAAATGTGTTGGCGGTGGCATCGTGTGTCGGGTCGCCCTCTTCCCTCAAAAATGGTTGAGGAGGACGATGGCTGGCACGCGAGTCGAGAACGAGTGCTGCTTGAGGACACTGGTCCGTTCGGAATACCTGTGCAAATCTGTTTGCTACTATTTAGTAATAGTATATTCCTTGAAACTGTGTATCCCCATTAAGTATGTAAGAATGCTCCCCATAGTAATGTAATCACTTAACAAATTTCTCGGTTAACTTAAAAAATGGCACGGACCCCGGAGTCTGTGGAAAATGAACAAAACCAAATATAAATGAACAGTTAATAAGTTCATTTATCCCAAGAAATAAGAATACGTCATTTGCAATTATATAAACATGTGTAATAGTGAAAATCTGCTAAAAGAACTAACTAAAAATCTACTAGATAAATGCTAATCCAAAACGTATTTGAATAGGTTTTTCGTCCATCCGTACCAGTAAGGGCTGCATAGATCTCTTTATGCAATCATTATCGTTAAGTTTTTATACTTAGCGAACAGCACCACTAGCTGCAATGCGTTTGCTGTGCCTTTCAACAGAACAAAAGCAATCTACCCTTTATGATGAATCCTCCAGCCTGATGCTACAGTTTAATGACATGAAACTATGAATAGACATTCCATGGATAAATATTATACCGTCATATAATAAAACATTTTGACGTTAATATGTCTACCTAAAATATACTTAGTTAGGTACGCAAAGTGATTGAGTTGAGTTGAATTTCTGGAAATAACTCTGAAACTCGAAACAAACTATTTTCTCAAATACAATGATTTTAATGTACATAGAACGATATATTTTATACGGATTTCTTAATAAAATATTACGAACTATATATAACAATACAGCTACTACAATGGAAGCATTTAGACAACCAAGAATCACAACCAAAATCTGCAGCCCACTACCAGTTGGCAGAGTGCCCAGCATACTGGCAGCATTGCCCCGTTGAATTGCAGTGTTTATTTGTTGAGCCAAAAAGGTGGCAGAATTTTGAACTCACATCGCATCGAGCAAGCACTCTGATAAGTTTTGAAAATGCGATGAGCTCCCGGTCCCCACGGACCCAACGTATCTGCACCAAACGGCTCAGATATGTAACCACTACCAAGGTTAGCATAATAACTCTGCCGAAGTAGCGGCGCGCCGCCAGCCCTCACGTTGGTAAACGATATATTTGTATCTTGTTGATATCTATTGTAATCTAGCACGATCGACTTAAATCGATGACAAACCACATATTGGAGTCACCTCGTCAATGTGACTCCAATGCGACTGATGAACATATTATTTAACCAGGCAGTATATGTATAATAATATAGATAAGTCTATGCGATCAGTTCGTTAACTTGATCTGAACTTGAGAAGTCGATTAATTTTGCTCAAGTTCGAAACATTGCTAATTAAATGTAATTGGAATCGACAGTCATTTGACTTGTTTGTTTTGGAAGTGTTCAAATACTTTTCGGAGTAATGAGATTTGTTGGTACTTATTCTGTAATATTAAGGCTTTAACACAAATGTTGCAATCTACGACGCCATGAGTTCGGCGTTGCTTTGTTTGTTGTACTACTGTTATCGTTGTGGTGCAAAACTATATGATTGAAATAAAAAACATCTTCTGATTGTATATTTTGCCATAAACACTTCAAGTATAACTTTAATTAACTAAATCTAATCATCAAATCTGTTCATAGGAACTTAGTATTTCGAATGATACCAACAAATAAAAATAAAATAAAAACTTTGATGCGTATTTGAATGATTGTGAAGTACTCGAAGGGTAGTCTGATCAAGTAAGGTCCATTTTAGCCAGAGTTTTATTAATACTTGGATTTATATATAGACATACTATAGACCATAAAAATGAGATAGGCTTAAGCTTCCATAGAACTTCAAACCTAGTGGTAGTTTTTAAATTTATTGGGTTTATGTAGTGTATAAAAGAAAACTCCTTGGTATAGACATGCAAAATTCAGAGTTTCAACACTTGGTATCTAAAATATAACGAAACTACGCTTATATGGAAAGCGATATGAAGGCACGTTGGACACGTACGAAACCCATTACAAAATAGCGTGAGGGTATTGGTGCTTCGTCTTTTAGACCAGGCATATTTCGTCACACGAAGAAACTAACACCTTTCGTATTTAGACCTTACACTGTACTGTGAGAAACGAACATACCCTAAAAACTAACATTTATCACGATATAACAAACAAATTGAACAAAAACTTGTAGGTTAATTTACATGCTGTAGAAACCGAAGCGACACCAGCGAATGCTACGTAAATCGTCTCTAATATGATTAACTATACATACTCTTTTAATACGTAGATACTAAGTACATAAATATAATTTCGTATAAGTGCATGGAAAATTTTAATTAATCATTCAATAGTCCTTAATTCTTGTAGAATATTCCTCATTGGAATACTGTTTAACAATGTGCACATATTTGACAGTGCATTCCGTGTGTCATCCAAAGTTACTTTAACTTTGGGTGACACACGGAATCGGACAAAGCAAAAACACATACTCTTTATGCATTATCTTTGGAATTATAATATCTGACAAACCCATCAAGGCTTAATATCAACTGTTAAATCAATTGGTATGCCATTTTAAAATCTGGTAGCTGCGCCTATTTGCGCATACTCACCTAGCCAGTAATTACCCCTAAGTACAAAATCTGTTGGCAAGCTACTAACAATGAGCTTTGTCAGACGTTTTTGTGAGCCATCTCCGATTCTATGGCTTTATCTAATATCATTACTTAATGATAGGTGAGATAATTTTCAAAGGCTAGGTCATAAATTACTTTTAAACATTGGTTAAAGGTGAAATACGACAAGGGTTAAATTATTTTTTAATCGTAACAAAGCAAGCGTCATTCTACAAAGTCAAATAATATGTGCAAGAGTATTTCTATATTTGATTAGTGTTTTCCATAAATAATACAAACATTTAATTAACTAAGTTGCTAGTAATACAATCTTATCATCAAATCTGTTCGTATTAACTTTACTATCGCCAACCAACATCATTACTCCTTAGTCACTACATTTAGCTTAGAAAGTAGATAAGACCTAAGAGAAACGCACTGAGCATGGGCTACTTGTTGAATTAAAAGTAAAACTAATTTGATTAGTACTGTGTCGCGATAAAATTATAGGTTTTTTGAAAGATACACAGTCGTTACATGTTTTCTATACTGAGACACAGTTCTGGGATACTTTTTAGACACATTTAACCAGTTTAATGCAATAATTTCCACTTCAAATGAACGCAGTGTTGAGTTAAGCCGTAAAGTAGGAAACAAGTCATTTTGAATTACGTTTTATATGACATTAGAGGGAAGGATGGATGACAGGTTTATATATGATATAGGTAAGACACGGAGTTGCTCCAGTAGTCTTGCAAATAAACTGTCCGTTGTTATCAAAGATATATTTGCTCAATCCATTGATCAAGACGATCGAATAATGATATGAAGAGAAAGCAAGAGTCAGTATTGATGGATACCACCGCAAATATACTGCTCCGCAGCAGAATGGTGCAAATACTACTTTATTAAGGCGTAAAGGAAACAGTAGCAAGTGCTATTATTGGGCATATGAGACAAAGGACGGACGGGACGACAAGCTCCTTCAGTATAAAGCAGGACGAGAATGGTAACTGCAACTGTTATAGACAAACGTGATGCTTACAATCTGGAGGGTGATCACTTCTAAAATTAAAATGAATATCTGTATGTATTTTAGAATCCCCTTTGAAAACGCGTTCATTGAAGCAACATTTTTGAAGCGCTCGTAGCGAAGTTTGCTTAGCCATTCTGAATCGATCAGCAAAGTTAAGCAACGTCCGCCTCGGTCATGACTTGGATGGGTGACCGCCGGTTGGACATTACTACTGAGCGCTTCCGTGCTTCGGAAGCACATTAAGCCGTCGGTCCTAAGCATAAGCATGGTGGTAGGGCATTTTGCGACTGGCTTGCTACCACCTTCAAGTTGAAAATGTGTCGCCAAGCACCTAAGGATATGTTCCGGCAGCTGTACTTAAGAACCAGTAATTCTAGGTTAGCCTGAATAACATCTTCGACCACATCATCACTTACCATCAGGTGAGATAGTGGTCAAAGGCTAACCTATCAGGCATAAAATAAAACAGTAGTTCATTTAGCTTTTTCTATGATATCAACCACATGAAATTTGGTTTGATGTGTCATTAAAGAAACCCAATTTAAGTCCCGTTTGGTCTAACCAGAGATATTTCGATTTTGATCAAACTCATTTGGTATTTTGTTAATATTTATAGCATACAGCGAAATTCACTTTGGACGTAATTCCTACGATTTCCGCCTCGTGAAATTTTGTTATAATATATGTAGGCTTGTATTCCACCAAGCCCAATTTTAGACACCTTTAGTCGAAGCAGAGCTATTTCGATGCTTAATTATGTAATACTTTGATGTTGATAAAATCTTTTATGATATCGAAACAGTAGCACAGTAAAATTAGTTTCAGAAATTGTTAGCTAGAGGACACACACTACACATAAGTAATTTGGCCTTTTATTATGTAGTATATCAACACATAATATGTTGAATCAAAAATAGCCCAGTAGAAATGGCTATAAAGAGTCACGTATGGACTACCACGTATCCAATTCATCCACAGACTTGAGCTTTACCGCATAGGCTACTACCCTCAGGTAGAAATTCTCTCCAAGCACCTACCTATTAGTGTGGTAGGTAGCTATTCTTCAGAACCTATTCCAAATTAGGGCTAAGCCTGAACAAAACGAGTATCTTTGACTCTTATCAACAGACTAAACTAACTGTAATAAAACTATTTGGACCGTATTTTGTTCAATCTTCAATCTGTGCCCAGATATTTTATATTGGCCCCATCGTCTATCGCCTATACAATACACAACTATGTTATTTTATGTAGGTTGCCGTTTGTTGTCGGGTCGGAGACGCTACTAATTAGCCAATCTCATTCCCAGATACCGTTAATAAAACGATTCTAAATATTTACACAACAAATCCGTCCGTTAGGCGAGCGACACCTGTTCCTGAATAGCAATAGATGTGCCAGGAGCTGGCGCTTGTCTTGTTGAAGTGTTTAAAAAGAAAATGTATCAATATTTTTTTTTTTTATGTGAATGCGACTGAGCAACCACTAAGGCCATCTGATGTTAAGCTATAATATATAAATAAGATAATGCAAACTGCACTGCGCCTGTCACCCAGAGACATAAATACGTCAATTCCCATGTGCTGTTATTTCATAGGCACCAATACCCTTCGGAACACAGTAGTGCGAATACTGCTTGAAGGTAGAAAAGGTATGGTGTGGAACTATACTATCCCAGACGAACTCCTTCACAAAGAGTTCTACTGCTACGACTAATAACTACGAGACAAATACAAGTATGGCTTTTAGTTTCATATTGAATATAGGCTCCATATAAATTGATTTAAAATATTGTATTACACGAATGTAGTTATTTAAGCTCTCTTATGGAACTTCTATTAATAAATTAGTTTAATTTTGGCACACTATATGAACCGATTACGGGTTAATAAGGGCTTATTATACTACCTATGTCATCATAAATTGCAATTTATTACTTAAGTATTAACTATTTAAAATTCAACTAATTGGCTTATTGTTTTCTTCGCGTGACAACTCCCTACTCCAAATGTATTGGTACCTATATATATATAAATTTTAGGGAATCATGTAAAGATAAAACAAACCGAAAACATAAGTAATCGTAAATATATTTAAAATATTACAAAATATATTCTATGCGTAAAATATATTCTTGATATCACGGTTATGTAGGTATAATTCGTTTATTTTAAACCACCACTATCGAGATTTACCGGAAATTGTTTCTTTTGTTTTCTCGGAAAATATATCGTTGTATCGTTTTCCACTAAGAATCCAACATCCACATATATTGTTAGAAAAATTAAAGATTTTATTGAATTGTAGCTATAAAAATGTTGGATAAAATACGGTTCAATAATTAATGTGTGTAATTGATAAAAGGTGATATAATTAGAAATAATCTTGGATCTCGTTCTCTCTCTACAATGGCTAGAGGTGGCGACAGTAGTCAATCGGCAGTCGCGGCGGCGCGTTACCGTAGCCCATTGTTTCCCTAATAAAATAATTAGTGGATATTGCGTTACGGATACAGGTTATTTTGTATTAACGGACGCCATGACTGACGACCATGGCATCGCCTCGAAGGCTACCAAGTACGTGTCAATATGAAATAAGGTTACTGTTTCCGCGACGAACAAAACTGAGTTCATTTCGTTGAATTTCGGACTTTATTCTTTTAAAGTTACTTTACCGATATATACTAAATTAAAGGTTTGTGTTTGTTGCAGTGGAGACGCCGAGTACAGCCCTACAAACTACAACACAATGCGTAACAACGTAAAGTGAGTACCTACACATATTATATAGCATGAAAAGTAACGGAAAATATAGCGGCAAGTCTTTTGATTTAATTTTTTTAATAAAGTATTGAGGTTCACTTCATAGTTCTAGGGTCAAATAAACCTTTTGCTTGAGGCGTAGCTATAAACAAAATTTATGTGAAATGACGACATAATTCTCAAGAAGACTCAGTTAAAAGGACGTATGTAAAATTTGGTGGCGTTAAATTATGAAAATGATAATTATGGTTCACTGCCGCCGTTAAACATGTAAAGTGGTCACGAATATGACATATTTCACAAATTAATCTTCATTTCGTCTTTAAAGCGTCTACAAAGATTAAAAATATTACGAGGGTAGATACCTATTATGCTTAACATTATATCAGATACTGCCTTGGTAGATATCACCACAGTACTATCTGTTTCCAAACCAAATAGTAGAACGCAAAAATAGACTTTAAAAATTAATACTGTAAAAATTAAATCTGGTGTTTTGAAGTGGGGTGGTCTTTATTAAACAAAATACTTTGGACTATATACAACACTACAGCTACTACAATAAAAGCGTTTAGACGAGCTATAAGTCATAGCAGACTCACAGTCAGTCTAAATGCTCCAGCCCACTCCCAGTTGGCAGCATGCCCAGCATGCTGGCAGCATTGCCTCGTTGAATTGCAATGCTTATTCGTTAAGCCAAATATGTGCCAGCATTTTGAAGTTGTCTGTAGAATCTTAAGCGATTTATCCTTAGCTTTTACTTGATTATTGCTGAGAAGACCCTGGTTCATGGGACATGGTATATATGGGTATGTATTTTAGATACTGATGAAATGATTGAATAAATTCAATCATTTCAATAACGAGAAAAAAAGACTAGATTAAATTATAGTTTAATGCTAATTTATTACTAATATTCTATATTACTAGAGATTTACATAATGACTAAAAATATACATAAATAGTCAATAACATTAATATGTTTGTACACAACCTACGGGGACCGTGGTTATTTTATGGAGCCATAAGATATGCTCATACACAGCTTTAGAAAAAGTGCTCATACAATAAAATATATATTTGTAGGTAATAAAATAAGGATGTTCTGTAAGCAGTGACGCTTTGTAAACTGACATATGTATTTGGGCATAATAATGAGATGGATAAATAAACGAATGTGAACGCGTAACGAATGATATCTCAGATATCTTCGTTTACGTTTAACAAAAATAATTTAAACTGTACAACGTATGGCTTAAGATATTTATTTTCTCTTTAGTTACACATTCACTTAGCAGAGCACATACAAAGTAAAGCTAAAAGGTTGCAATATCCGGCAAACTATATATCATTACTTTCGAAAGAAATTCGTTGACAAAACTTTGCAATAGAAGTAAATAAATGTAAGCAACTTTTGTTTATCAGAACTTTCTGCAACAGAGGTTGATAAGAGTAAGCTACTTTTGTGATTCAGCACTTACTGTGTATTTTAAAGTCGTCATAAAGTATTGTGAAGTCGCATACTGACAGGAGAGGAAGTGCAACATCATCGATCACATCATCCCTTAAATCAATGGTTAAAGGCTCAAACTACCAGCAATGAAAAAGGATAGGGATTAGGTTTAGAGAGGAAGTACTTTAAATATTGAAGATAGGACATTTCAAGAGAAATAAAAGAAGACTTCATATCATTTAAAAAAACAATTTTCTGATATCTCAGATTTGAACCCACTCGAAATGTAAAAAAAGATACATGTATTTTATGATATTAGTTGAAAGGGTTTTAGTTGATTTTTTGCTTCATATTTCGGGGCGGTTCTATTCCCAATTGAGGTAGGTAGTTTCCATAAAACCTATGAATGCAGATAGTATTATAAAAAATAAACGAATTGTTCTTTCAGGGGATGTATTATCTTCCCCTCCGTGTGGCATAGCCGTGGGACGCCTAAATATTATAAACAATATGTGTGCAAAAATCCCATGGGAACCCTCCCAGGGCACTTGCAACTAATGCCGCCGCAGAGATTTGTCCTCCTATGAGGTAATCCTCATGGGAGGACAAATCTGGGCTGGCTATGCAAAACTTAATTTTTGTCAAACAACCACGGGCCCATAGTTTCAAAATTCAGTGCTACAATATGTGCACTAAGCTGTGAATATTCACGCCGTTTTAAAATTTGCGCTTGTTCTGCCGCAGCCACGACACTGCGAACGGAGCTGATGTGTGACTGTGTTAGAATGACTACACAATTGGCGTCCTTCACCAGAGAACATCCGAGGCATCAGGGTACCATAGTGACACCATCTGTTCTCTTAACATTCTACTCGATTACAGTGTCGAGGGTACGGATGAAGTGGAGAGTACCCGCCTAACTGTGTCATTAATATCCCAATGCAATGACGATGTTGTCGGTTAGCACGATAGCACGTGTCGTCCGAGTGAGGCTCGCAAACCTTAGCGCCCAAGCGGATACTTATATATAATTATTTATTTACGTGTTTGTAATATAGATTGTCATATATAATATAAATTCAAATCGAAATAATTTTACTATGGTCGATAAAACATACCTATAACATGTTGTTTCCGTTAATTCAATCAATTACAATCAATGTTGAGGAAAATATAGATTTACCTCGGGTAAGGTAAGGATATACTTACATATCATCTTTATTATTAGCGCACCTTCGCATAAGAATGGGCATTTTGAATCTAAATTTATGTGACTTAAACACGTATTCACTTATCTTACTGAGAAGGGTTCAATTTTCTAGAATTAATACAAATAAAACCTTGCAATGAAATTGATTTAAACGTATTATAATCGACCTTGCACTCGTACGAGCACTGACCAGCTACCTTCAATAAACAACAAGAAGGAGAATGGGACGAAGCAAATACCAATGGCTTCCCAGCATGTTAACCAAGTCTATGAGAAAACTAAACATTATCATTGCGTCACAAGCAAAGAGACGACGCCTTCGGCAGTATTTTTCCTTGAATTTAATAGTGTTATATGAATCAATTTCCCCGCATGGGCAATTAATAAATATTTATCAGTTACTAAAATAGCTTGTTGCGAAAAACATGATTTTCTCGTTACGATCCCCATTTGGCACTACTGGAGTAGGTAGTAGAGCGGTACGCGTGACGCGTATAGACGATGCCATAGGAGGAAATGCCGGGCACGACTCGTGACTCGTGCTATGCTCAAATAGTGTTAAAAAGACATCTTATTATACCTATACGCTTATAATGTTCCTTAAAAATAAGAATTGAAGTGTATCTGTTACAAAATGCAACATTGTAAGATACTTATCACAAGAAATATACTGCGGCTGACCCTTTTTGAAAATCACCATAACATTACTCTGTAAGAAATTTCGGAGGCCGGCAAATATATTCAAACTTTTAAAAGTATTTTACTGAGTTCAAAAACCCGACGTAGTTCGAAGGTCACATTTCAAACGTTCAGCCATCTTCGACTGATTGTGAGTTGTGATATAAAAACCTTACTACAACAAATATGACCATTAGTTATTTAGGATGTGATAAAATATTTTCTAGCTATAAAAGTACGTTGTATCAAATTTAAAGTAAAATATTCTCGTACCCACGTCATGTACCTTATATTACGTATGTAACATGTAGACTTTGTTTTTAGTGAAGGATGACCGTGCGGTTAATTATTTGTATATCAACTGTTTTATATTGTAAGCACTTAGCTTACAATATAAAACAGTTGAAATATTTTCCGTAGTGATAATGACGAGCTATAATCAGAAATGTCAAGGCTGTGGTACAATATGGGTCCTGATATTTCTATCTATCATTTGTCTGACACACATATAAAATCAATACACTTCAAAGACTTTAAAATTTTACCATCTAAAAGAGCACATTGAAAATGGGAAATATTTTTGCCGTAGATGTATTTTAGTTACACCACAGAATATTAAATAGCGTCTCAAGTAACGTGTATATAAACTTTGGGACCGTTGGCATATTTTAGCATAATCATGTCATCAACATTTTATAGTTGTGGATTCAACTAATGTCATAGTTTATTGAACTTTTGAACTCGTAGTAGCGGCTTTGTAGCCCGTAACGGTGCTGACTTAGGAAACTAGAGGTAACTTTTTGTATTGAGATAGGGGAGGGAATGTCTCTTAGAAAAATCAGTCTATAAAAGGATTACCTCATACCTGATTTCAAATTCAGAAATTAGGTTATTGGGGATCGCAAGTTTTTAAATCCTAAACCGTGATCTGCAGTTCAGTTGTTGACAGTGCGTGACCGAAATTCTTATACGCTTTTGGGTTTAATTTCGGAGGCCTGAATACCAAATTACTTTAAATCACTCATCGTTTCTCTTTTAAATGTAGTCTTATCCAAGTTCTGTTAAGATTTTCTCAGAATACTAATAATATGTATAAAATATCAGAAAATTAATGTGTTTTGTTATTGGTTTCACTTAACTTTAAGTAAGAAAGGCTATGAGTATATGAATCTCTAATGTGCCACCACCCGACCAAGCAACGCTCGGGGCCCCTTTGTTACAAACGTTCATCAGGTCCTTTACTAGAAAGCTGTTTACCATTGTATCTCTTGGATCACTTCCAACTATTGTCTGAATCGAGAAAGTCACCAATGTCACCATTCCTATTTACCGACTCTTCATTGATTCCCAAATCATAATGGAAAGTGTTAAAACCCAAACACTGACGCTTCAGCTAAAAGTAAAAGTTATTAGTTTTGTTCACCTTGATAAAAGCCCAATTCAGATGATACCAATAAATATAATGTCAAATGGTTTGTTGACCTCGCCGGAGACAATGAACTTGGACGAACAAAACCGGTCCTCAAGTGCCAGAAAAAATATAGTAGTCCAAGAGATTGTAGTTGCATAACTGCTGTTGCAGCGATTACCAGAACTGGTTTCAGAAGCCGTAGTTTGCATCATCTAATTATTTTTATAATTGCAAATAACTACAGTGAAGTCAAGAAATTTATCTTTTTCAGGATACTGTAGAATTTCTAGTACAAGTAGCAAAGTAAAGTTTTAGTGTAGCAAAGTGGTTATATTTGTTTTTAGTTTATGGAGCAATACCTCCAAATTTATCGTATAATTTTTCAAACTCGGAGAAGATTTTTTCCTTTGTCAAAAAAGTCAATACCATGACAAATTAAAAAATACTGCAAAATTATTGGATGTGTATGGTGACAGGGATCTATCATCTTTTATTAGGTTACAAAGGTTTAAGTTAACATCGTATTAGTTTTACTCTAGTTTGCTGAAATTGGCCTTTAGTTGCGTACGGAGAAACGAAGTCATACACCCCTAATGTAATTGTTTTGAAATGCGTATTTAGCCTTATTTTATCGACTTCTAAGAGTCTTAGTTGCCTTATCTTGTATCTGCACTTTTTACAGTCTTGTTACCTATTGGCCTACCTTTAGCGGTAGTCAATTTAATTTGACCTTTATCCGCAATAAGTAGCGTCTCGTGACAGCTACTTAAGTGTTTCATTTCCCTCTGTGATTTCCTGATCTTGTAGTGCCTAAGCAATTCAATAAATTCTAAATTGACATTAAATTAACAATCATCTTCAGTTCATATAACAATATTTACTATATAATACGTACATAGTTTGTTAAAACAAGATGGTATCATATCGGCAAAGATAATTTTCCACTTGCTACGATCCTGGCATATTTTTGACTTTACGAAATTATATTTTTTTTCAGCACACATTTTGTAAGCTACCTTTGTCAATTTAATGTTTTTTCCTTAATTCATTCTTTATATCCACCCTATGCATACCTGCCTCGACTTACAACACATTGCTTCCGTATCTTCTGTTCCATACTCTTTCTTTCAATTAACACGCACTTTCCAATGCTATATTATAATTATATATCAAAAATGAAATAAATAAGGATTTAATAAGGACTGTAATTTCTTAGCTAATATTTTATATAGATATATATTAAGAAGCGGCTTTCATATAATATTTTCTGCGTAGCCTTATTTGCAGCAGGTACAAATGTATTGACTAGGCGAGCTCCATGATAAAACCGAAACATAAAAGCATAGATCATGCGTGATGCCAATTCAGGTCAATAAATCTATGTCCATATGTACCTACCTACCTACAGCATATTATTGAACGCCTATTTAAATTCATCGTAAGATAGATTTTTGCAGATTATTAAAATTAGCGTTTGTTTTTTTTACTGTAAGTGTTATTGTAACCGTTTATATTTATTTGTTTGGTGGGAAAAAAAACGTTTTAATATTTTTATTTTTGCAATACATACAAATTTATGAGAGTAAAATTAACCAGCACTTAACATAAATTTTCGCTCGCGTAAAGTTGTTGGTAAAGAATTTTCGTATATATAGAAAATATAAAATTAAGAAATACAGCTACAACGAGTTTAATAAGTAAATTTTAATTCTAAAATTTAATTTTAAAATTTTCTTGGTTTTATAAATTCACAAAGCTTGTAAATACATATTAAAATTTGTAAATAACTTAAAATTTTAACCATAATATAACTGGGTACATATCTACTTATTTACTCATTTGAAATTTAGTTAATGCTTTATTACAACCTTATTTGTTTTTTCTTTTATTTTTTTTATTTTTTTGTTGATATGTAAGTCTTTGACCACAATCTCACGTGATGGTAAGTGATAATGTGGTCGAAGGTGTTAACAGGCTTAACCTAGAATATATATTATATTTTATATTTAGATAAACAGGAAAATTTTACATATACAGAATAAATAAGTATATATTTTTAAACACTTTAACTAAGTTTTGTCATATTAAATCAGATCTCAACTACAAAGGGAGAAGCTATTGGCTTTGAAACACAGTTTCACACTAGTTCGGAGTCAATGGGTTCAAATATTAATCTGTACACATCTGTTTTATGACAAATAAAATTAATTATCATTATTATAATGTGGACAATGCACTAATATGTACAAATAAAAATATTTTAAAAACTTATCAAAACATATATAAATGTTATAAAAATAATTGACAATGATGTTAAAAATATAAAAAATAAGCGTTATTTATTTTAAGTGTATGTTTAATGTAGTGAAACCCTAATGTTTGTATGTAAAATTACTTATCATAATAAGTAATTTGAATCATAAACATTCGATTACAATATTACAAATTTACGAGAGGAATAATTTAAGTCATGTGCGGGATTCGAACCCGCATCCATCCCTTGTATATAATCCGCAGAGCATGCGTTATTGAAAACATAAAAATATTAAAAATAATCATTCGATTCACTATGAACAATCACTTCTGTACAATCCTGTCCTATTTTCGCAAAATTTTACATGGAAGAGTTGCTTGTCGATGCGAACTAATAGTATATTTCAATTAAAATACTTTTTTTTAAATAATTAAATTCATAAGGTTTTACGTCTATTATTATTAACATAAGTAAAATTTGAAACTGATATTAATTCATATAATATAATATACAAAGAAAAAGAGACTGCATGTGCTTCTGCAATTAATAACACTTATAATAGGTATATAACTTACAAACGACAATACATTCAAATTCTGAGCATGCGAATTAAAACATTTTTTATGTAGCGCAGTTTTTATCAATTGTTTTAAGACGAGGCTGCGGAAAAAATACTCTCATTCGACTAGTTTTTTTAACCAACTTAAATATGCAATCGACACGTTAACTTAAATATTTGATTTTCAAACCTTTTTCTATCCGTTGTTAAGACAGAAACACATTTGAAAGAAATTTACTCGATAGTTTTAATTTTTTTAAATGAAGCCTTTTCTTTAAATTATTGGATTTTTCTTGGAAACTACGTCAGTTACATATCAATAATAAATACACATAGAAAGGAAATGTAGTTTATTATCCACTGTAAAAGTAAAATTTACCTAGAGTTATTAGTATTCTCATAATAAATTAAATTGTGTTTTAGACTTACGACCTTTAGTTCTGTGCAGGATTACGGTCAATCAGAAGATTCGATATTCAACCTTATTAGCTTACGCTTACGAAATAAAATCAATGCGTAAGAGCTGTCCTTCAGTGCCGCGCTGTGCGCCGTTGGACGTGGACCTATCGCTCGCGCGCTATCACCTGAGCAGTATAAATACGTATCTTGGTAGGTATATCAATCAATATGGGAAATAAAGATAACTAAAAAATAAAAAAAGGAAGCAGAAGAGTCGATACAAAGACTTTGCAAGAATTATGAGAGAGGCAAAAGCGTATAATATTTCAGTTTTTTTTTACCTATTGCACCTATGCAAATTTAATATTCGTTTGTGTTTATTCTATTCATGAAACATACTATCTCGACCGAACTAAGAGATTCTATACCAACTAGGTTTCCTATAGTACTGTAATGGAGCTGTAAAATAGCTATATGTCGTACTAATCTAAGTATGATTAGTAGGGTACTATAATATTATCTGGTATATGTATAATTATGGTCTCACCTGATGGTAAGTGATGTGGTTGAAGGTGCCAAACAGGTGTAAACAAAAATTATCTGGCTCTAAAGTACAGCTGCCGTTCAACCGAAAATGGAGTTGAGTGTTGCTAAATAATAATAACACAAGCGTAGCAAATCAAAGCATTTGGTTTGGTGGGTAGGTATATCCCAATAAAACATCGAACATTCTTTATGTCCCTCAAGACTAGATGTAGATTTATATCAATGAAAGAATATTCAGAATCAGGCAAGTAGGTATATATTCAAGAGATTATCTACAAAGTCACCTGCATAGGTACTTTTAAATATACATTTTATCACTTAGACATGTACATATAAGTATCGATTTATACAAAAATAATAGAGTGGAATAAATAGATTGTGTATATACTCGTATAATAAAAAAGACTGTGCTCAAAAATGCACCTTCTTTCTCAGGAAAAAAAATAATAAATCAGTCGAAGTCCGAGATCACTCGGAACAGGGAGAACTGTCGGAGTCGCCATCTCATATTATAAGTTTAGACTGTTCTTCCACTACACGAAAATAAGTGAGTAATTCTTTGAACATAATACTTTAGTATTGCTAAATTTGCAAATTTTATTCACAGGAAATTTCGTAAAGGAAATATTTTATATACTACCTATATTAGGCTAAAAATTATTTTGACCTATCCATAGCAGAGCAGCAGGTAAAATTAAATAAAATAACGTATAAATGTATAAATACAATGAAATTTTCTTATTTACACTGAAAAAAAAACTTTACATTATTATCGCCCTGCACTTGTCACACCTCTGTAGGATCGGTATAAACAATATATTTTTTCTGAGTACCTACACAAAAGACAACGCATTGACATAATTGTGCGGAGTAAGACTTAAATTTTATGGCCGGCCTCCTATCTGAAGCAATACTCCTTTGCGAATGCCATCGTTGATACGTATTATACTTGCCTTCACCCCTTTTTCGGTTATTAGGGTATTAGATAGATGGTAAAGAGCGATGTTGTACTCTTGACGTGCAAAAAATCTGACGTGCAAATTATCTGAATATATATATTTAAATTCATTTATTCATATTTCCAACACCCCCTTTCTGAAGGCCGAGCTTCAGCAGGGGCGGAGCAATTTGTATGGTGGCCGTCTTGAAATCGCCATTTTGGATTTTTGACAGGTGTCATTCGACTGCTCTCCCGACATTTATCCTTACAAATTATATTACAAATTGTGCGAAATTGATTGTCGGACAAACAGAAATGTACAGTTGCTTTTCTGAAGGCTTCAGGTAACTGATTGTCTGTAAAATGTATTTTGCAGGTATATATATCAATCAAAAATCTGATTGATATTATCAAACTGAAGGCTAAATGCACATTTTGCATGGGGTAGGGCACTTTGCGAATGCCCGCCTGGCTAGCTACCACCCTCAAGTAGAAAATCTGTCGCCAAGCACCTAACGGTGTGTTCCGGCAGCTGTCCTTGAGAGCCAGTAATTCTAGGTTAGCCTGAACAACATCTTCGACCACATCATCACTTACCAACAGGTGAGATAGTGGTCAAAGGGTAACCTATCAGTCATAAAAAAAAAAAAAAACATTTGTAATATAACTAAATGCTAATTTGCCGTGTAGTAAGGAGACAACAAATTAAAAATAGAAATTCTACAAAAAGATGAAGAATTTTGGTCGAAAAAAATGGAGACAAAACTAGTCACATTCTATATGAACTCCCTTCTGCCCGAGCTGGTCGATCCCCACCACCCTAAGAAAAGACTGATCCGGGATCAAGAATATGCGGATACTTCTAGAAAAAGATAAAATCAAGAGGAGGCTGTTGAGGGTGACTTGCAACATCAAAGTGCAAATGCTTCAGTACTTCCTCCCGCCATAAAAAGAAGACTTGACTTAATGTTGTCTTAGGTTTTCGCGATTGTTACACATAGTAATTAAACAACATTTAACGGTTTAAATCGCGTATATTTATCATTATTTTTATCCTGACGTTTCAAACACTTTGCAGTGATCGTGGTCACAGGGTGACGATCGGGGGGACTGCAAACTTGAAAAAAAACTTGACTTTCCGTTCCGATATTCGTTATTTCTCACGTACACTTTTGCATATCATTAATTCTGTATAATCATTAATACTGTATAAATTGAAAATAATATATTTTTTATTTCATAAATGATTTTTTGTTAATTTATATACATCTTAACTTAATTTGTCTATAACCACTTACTAACAATCTAAGAATCCACTGTTTTTATTTAAATGTCTAATTTAGTCACCTGTTCCAGTGCCACTCACTCTCTCACTTATCTGCCATGTTGCATTAAAAGAAGCTTGTATAACATGTTGTCTACAATGTTTCTGCAGTTGTGTTATTTTTTAAAAACCCTAAGTTTAAGGCCATTACAATTGCGTATATAGACTCTTCTGCAAGTTTGGTAAAAAATCTTATCCTGCTGTTTAGAAGTGGCTAGATCTATATCTGGTTGGTCTATCTAATTTTTACCATAGTTGGTATCTAAAAGCAGAGTGGTAGTAAAATAACACCTTTCTGTTCACCAGTGTAACTGAAAAATAAAACGTAATAGGATGTATACGAACATATTTTCAACATTAGTAATTAATAGTTAAAAATTATATGATAGCAATAAAAAAACAACCTACTTTATATTATTATGGGAACGTGTACCGTAGCACAGTTATGAAAAACTATAATTCATATTTGTATGACGAGTCATGGTAAAATATATTGGCCACAACTAACATTTAATCAAATCAAATCCATTTATTTCAGGTCAATTGTACCCATATTCACCGAATATAATATAATGTTATGCTCATTCAATTTGATGGTATTTTACGTTATTCTAATGATGTGTAATCTGATTAATCGCATTCCAAGATACTGAGAACAATGTTGATTCATTCATAAATTATCGTCCACGCCAAGGGGTAATGAAATTTTTGTAGTAAGTTTAATCAGTAGAAATCACTTTCGTTACTACGGAGAATTTAAAAACACCCCCCATTTATCAATATATATCGTGCCGTTTGGGCTGATATGTACCATCATCATATTCCGACCCTTGTCTCACTTTATTTTGGTTTGGTGCAATATGTTTTCTCTATAAACACAGAGACTGCGACACAACAACATAGCAAAGAAAAAAAAGACTTGAAAACAATTTTTTTAATTAAAAAGTCTGGTAACTAACTGGTTGATATCGGTGCAATATGATCTCAATTTTGTGCTCATGTAACTGACTTAGACAGGTTATTTGATATACTGATGACTACAGACTTTACTAGAGAGATAATTATTCACATATTATTTATAGATTTTATCACTATTTAACAATAACTTTCATCTATATTCATAGTTGCCACTTACATTAGTTGCTAGAAGCACTGCGATCGTCAAGGCATTTTGGCAAATTACTTTTTAGTAAGTTTGACTGTAACTGGCAAACCGTTCGACCGATGTTGATGAAATTAAAATGAAACCAATTAAGAGTTAAACTGTACTAGCAAATAAATAATCTTCAATATTGTAAGGTTCAGTAAAAAAGTTATGTGTGGTCAAACATAAAATAAAAAATAGACAAGTCAATTTAAGAACCCTCTTTCTTTTGGGAAGTCAGTTAAATATGAATAATATATATACCAATACATTCATACATAATAATATATACCAATAAAGTCGAGCAGACATGATCATATTGTAAAAAGTAAAACTTTTGGCTTTAGTTTTATAAGCTACTGACATCAATTTCAGTATATACAAAGTTACTATGTATCGAAATGCGTCACGTGAATAAGATTATAAAAAAAGTTGAAATCGTCTCAATGGTATCTGTGTTCGCGAATCTAATTTCAAGTACACAAATATTTTTATAAGCGAGACGCGTGCGCCGCTGCACATCGCGTCGTTCGGTGCAGCGGGGATCGTTGCGCCGCATGGGCGGAGCTAGCGTGGGAATTATTTTTGACTGCCTGGACTTAACTATGCTATGAGGATTTTTTAAAACTTCTATTCGATTACTGTACTTCTAGAAGATTATCCCTCTTCCTCCTATATTTTTTATTGTAATATTTACGTTATTTACCATCAAAAAGTGTGTTTAAAAATACTTCTTTTGCGTAATTTTGGCATTGGGCCCACCCTTAAATATCCAGAAATATCAATATCAACTTCATTATTCAATACAATGTTTGTGGACGAACCTATTCATAATAATTATTATGAAACATTTAAGGCCATTGTTTTTAGGAGACTTAGGGCTCGTTTAAGAATGTCCTGATAAAGTTTCGGGTTGCTAAACAACACATAAAATAACTGAATGATAAAAATGACAGTTGACATGCAGCGCGTTTCAAGCTTTAACCGATGGATAGGCTAAATTGATGACTGGGAAGCGCAATGATAGTGTTTTATTTATTAAATATGTTCTGGGTAGTAAAACCCGAACTTACTCGAACGTTCTGAAACAGGCCCTTAAAATCCTTACTTAGGTATTAAGATTGTTACCACTCTTTATATCCTTACCTACTTGAAAGTAGGGAATTTTATACATTGTTAATATAGTATGTAATTACATTTTGAATATATATGCAGGTATAGCGTGAACTTAGGGATTTTGCTATATAATTAGCAGAATTTAATGATATTCCACAACCAGTGTTGTTGAATATCATTAGGAATATCACTAGGTCATAATCTCCGAGTGTTCATTGCACGAATTTAGTTTCACTGTTTGAGTCGAGACATTGTTATTTGCAGTAAGAGTTGGTAGTATGGAACTGTGCCTCATAGATAGCAATAGACTTGGCCCCTTTATTTTTTTTAAGCCTTTGACCTCAATCTCACGTGATGGTAAGTGATGATGTGGTCGAAAGTGTTAACAGGCTTAACCTAGAATGACTGGCTCTCAAGGACAGCTGCCGGAACACACCGTTAGGTGCTTGGCGACAGATTTTCAACTTGAGGGTGGTCGCTAGCCAGGCGGGCATTCCCAAAAATACCCTTCCACCATGCTTTGAAGCTCAAGCCCGTGGCGGGATTCGAACCATGGACCTGCTGCGCGGCAGTCCATAGCCAAAGCCACTGAGCCATCACTGCTTCGTCCCCTAAGGGACTAATAAGCTTTTTTTTGTGTTATTGTGACGGAACAAGCTCGAAGCCCTGATGGTAAGCGGACTAACCTCTGCCAAAAATGGATGTCGTCATAAGTCAAGAATTGCATTGCGCCCGTCACCTTGAGACATAGTTCTTAAGTCTCATGTGCCAGTAATTCCACTGGCTCTCAAGGACTGCTGCCGGAACACACCGTTAGGTGCTTAACGACAGATTTTCTACTTGAGGGTAGTCGCTAGCCAGGTGGGCATTCTCAAAATGCCCTTCCACCATACAATGAAGCTCAAGCCCGCTGTGGGTTTCGAACCATAGACTGCTGTGCGGTCTTCCATAGCCAAAGCCACAGAGCCATCACTGCTTCAACAATGGTCAATTTGATAAGACACTTCTGCCTTTACTTACCTCATCATTGATACACGTGTTATTTTAATTTTATTTTTTTTATTTATTATCCAACTTACAACTATCATTACAGGTAGCAATTTATACATCAACATTATAACATTCTCAAAGCTCCTCCGCAATGTCATTGAGAGTGCGTAATGCTCGCGTAAGAGGCGCCTCTTGCAGGAGGTTTGTCCGCGCATGAGGCAATGCCAACAACCTTGGTAACCGTCTTCGACACACGAATCCACCTGGGACGCACAAATGTATCTGCTGTAGAACATCAGCATTGTGTACCCTACCTCGCAGCACTTTAAATATATAAGAAACGAGAGTGAGCTCTCGCCTGACCCTCAGTTCATTACATCCTACCATGCCTAGAATAAATAAAGTAGGGTACATCAATTTTGTGCAGTATCCACGAGTAATAGACAAAGAATTTGTTTATTACATTTTCCCCGAAGACGCGTATTTTAAACAAATATAATGTGGACGAAGGCGCGGGCAGTTTACAAGATAAATGTATGTATTGTTTCAATATATTTGCTTGTTAATTTACAGATGCTTAGGCCGAAATCAAAGATTTTTGTTGTCTATTATCATAATGTGAACATTGTAATTATGTGTAAGTACTCATTGTATTGTTGACCAACATAGAGGGTCCTTCCTTGAAAGCCTTCGGGCATATTTATTATATCGAAGTTGTGAGCCCGAGAATAATAGCTTTTTTTAATGACTACAGTACTGTTTATATTCAACATAAGTATATCGGTAACAATATACGAAAAATATTTGTAGGTACTGTTTCACTACTTCGTTGATTTCAATAAAAAGCCGGGCAAGTGCGAGTGGGACTTGCGCCCGAAAGATTTCGTACCATTATAATATGTAACCTAATCTTGCAAGTTACAGACACTTTTCGAGCAAGAAACGGTAAAAAATCAAGTTTGTTGTATGGTTATTTTTAGTATTTGTTATTATGCAATAGAAATAGCTATAGAAATACATCATCTGTGAAAATTTCAACAGTCTTGCTAACACCGCTCTGGAGCTACATCCTGGTGACAGTTGGACGGACGGACAGCGAAGTCTCAGTAATAGGGTCCCGTTTTTACCCTTTGGGTACGGAACCATAAAAAGTATCTAGTAAAAATCATAAAGACACGGTTAAGACTAATTATAGTAAGTAAATATATACCAATACTATTGTTTAAATGCCCTATTAAAACACTAGCATGTGCATTTAGCTACTACTAGTAGGCATTTAAGCAATGTTGAGTCCGTAGGTACGTACATCTTTAAACGGTCTATGTCAAATGTTTCAGACAACACTTTGGGTGCCCAAGATACAGGCACAGCCTAGTTTGGGGCACACGGGTACACATTTTTATCAGGCCTATTTAACATAAATATAAAAATACTTTAACTAACATAGATATTAAATTTAACACAACTATGTTCTAATGTTCTTACCTTAAAATATATATCATAACCGTAATAAGTTAAGATTATATTTAAGAACAAAACCTGTTAATCTTGTTAATCATGTTGTTGTTGAAATTCGTGTGTGAAATAAATGATTTATTTATTTATTTATACAGGATATAGTAATGGTAATCTTTTATAATATTATAATTCGTGCAATAATCTAACTGCATATGAAAAAATAAAAAAATAAAAAAGAGATTTAAAATATCAACAATATACGAGTTATAGTCTGTAGGGCTACATCTTGGATGTATATGATGAAGTTTGGAATGCGTTTAGTATTGAACAATTTGCATTTAAAACAATTAGCATATTGAAGAATTTGTTTTTAGAATATTCACTTGTTAAAAGTTTTGAGTGTTTAATAATACTCGCAATGAAATCACGTGATGCTTCGAATTAGCAATCGTTTGTCTCCGAATCTGTGTGAAACATACCTCAACCTACAATCACCACGAAGAAGTTCACCTCTCTCCGAAGTGCACTTCTTTAATATACAAAGCCTTTTTTTTACAGGGGGAAATGCGTTACGCATACCCGCAGCTTTGGGGAAAAACTTACGGATTATGTAGGACTCGCCAGCCGGTGGGCAGCGCGGCAAAGTTCGCTGCCCCTCGGCAGGAATAACCACTTAAACCACCCTGGTGTTCCACGTTTGCGCTTGGACAAGGGTTAATATACGAAGCCTGCTCCAACCACATTTTAATATAACTTATATTAAAAAAAATACTACGAACTATATACAACACTACAGCTACTACAATATAAGCATTTAGACAACTTATAAGTCATAGCAGACTCATAGGCAGTCGAAGTGCTCCAGCCTACTCCCAGTTGGCAGCGTGCCCAGCATGCTGGCAGCATTGCCCCATTGAATCGCAATGGTTATCGGTTGAGCCAAATATGTGCCAGCATTTTGATCATGCGTCACATAGACCAAGCGCTCAGATAAGTTTTGGAAAATACGATGAGCTCCCGATCTCCACGGACCCAACGTCTCTACACCAAACGGCTCAAATATGTAACCCATACCGAGGTTCGCATATTTGCGCCGCTTGAGTTGCTCCGCCGAAGTAGCCGCATTTTCCAAATGACGAATATTTTAAAATCCATGTCAGTTTTAATGAATACAAATTTAAATTTTCTGAACCATCATGATGGCCCCGCCGCGTAAGTAAAATCCAATTTTTACGCCACACAGTATTTTATATTTTTTTTAACCGATATTTTTGTTCATAGTTTTTAGGTCATGGATTCTCACATAGTACTTACTGTTTACCCTGAAATATTGAGTTGTTCTCGAGGGAGTACTTTGTATATATATATATATATATATATATATATATATATATATATATATATATATATATATATATACTACAATTATCAATAAAGTACAAATTATACGTGGTGATGTTTTTGAAGGCAAAAAAACAATCTAGCTGAGTAATTATGACATACAGTAGACGCTCGGTAAACCGACGCTCACAAATCTGACACGTCGACTTTTCCGGCGTTTTCTAACTTAGCTCGTCTACTCTGTAATCCGGCAGGATTAATACAGAAGTGCCGGATTACAGAGCGCGTTTTATTTGTTGTCGTTTTATAGTAAAATTCACGATCTAGTCAGATATGATGGGCTCGCGCACTATCTACTCGGCCTACGGCCTCGTACCTTGATAGTTCGGCCTTCGGCCTCAACAAAAGCTCGCCCTCCGGGCTCGCTATACGGTGTTATATGTCCATATCTCCAAATTAAGTCAAATTTCCCACAAAAACTCCTAATACAGTCGGTAATGTATGGTAAAATACTCCAAATACAGTATGAAGAATGAGAGGAGCATGTCGATTGGACTGCCTATGAGTCTGCTATGACTCATAGGTTGTCTAAATGCTTTTATTGTAGTAGATTTAGGGCCCGTTTCAGAATGTTCGAGTAAGTTCCGGTTTTACTACCCAGATCATATTTAATAAATAAAACACTATCTTTACGTTTCACAGTCATTGGTTTAGCATATCCATCGGTTAAAGCTTGAAACGCCCTGCATGTTAACTGTCATTTTTATGATTCAGTTATTTTATATGTTGCATAGCAACCCAAAACTTTATTAGGAAATTCTGAAACGGGCCCTGAGTGTTGTATATAGTTCATAGTATTTTGTTTAATAAAGACATACCTACCGCTAATTTGAAATCAAACAATTTCATTTGTGGAACGTATTTTTTGCATGTTTTGGATGTATATTGACAGTGCTTACGCGCGTTAATTTTAACCTTATTTCAAAGATTGCATGAAATATTAAACGATTACCCACTGTGATGCATCCCGCACTGATAAATATTCATACTTTTGACGGGGTTTATGACGGAAAACTTAGTGTACACGCAGTGGCTGCATAGCAGCTCTCACAGCGTAGGAAGGCTATCAAGCTATAGAACAATAGGTACATCGTGGTATTCAAAGGATTCCCATTGGCGATAATTTTACTGAACAGTAGGTACATCAGATAGCCTTCAGACCTGTCCATTGTTTACCAGATTTATCTCACATTACAGAACTAATCCATCCTCTAGTACTAATATATGCCTACGTTAATTACACTAAAGATTATAAATGCGAAAATTTATGTGGGAGTATGTCAGTGTGTATGTTTATTAATCCTTCACGCTAAAATAAAAAAAAAAAACAGCTGAACTGACCTAGATGAATCTTGGTACATAGATAGTTTAGAACCTGAATAAATACATAGAATACTTTTATATCATCATCACTTTTGTAACTATCTGCGCCGTTACCGTTATCAGAAAACCGCGAGGCGGAGCAAGGAATAAATTAGATATATGCGATATTAATTTCGGTTACAAAAATAAGTTATGGCCATTTAAAGTGTTCAAATAAGGCCAGTGAATCACAATTGCATGGCTAAGCACTTGTTACATGACATCATGCACACATGCTTACACGTAATATAATATAGTAAATATGTAAAATAATAGTACGAAAAATGCAATACAGCAGCAGTATTATTAATATTATTATACAAACAAACATAATCTGAGCATGCCTTTGCGTTTAATGTCAAATGAAATCAAAGCTTCCAAATTTTAAAACGAACAGATGAAAACAGTATCTTTATCGTTTAATTTACAACTTTAATAATATCAATTGACATCTAAAACACATTTAGTGCAATTAAGTTCGAAAATCCATCTAATTGTCGTTGAAATAAGGTTCAGGGTAAAATCAGCTTTGTAGCTGTAGTAACGAACGCTCTTTCAGGGATGAGAGAAAATTCCTATAGGGACTCTATCTGCTAATAGGCGTGGCTTCGCACTGTTATCATTTTCTCTCGCTCGCTCTACAGGAGTTTCCATATGAAACTTTCTGAACTTTAAATTATTTATAATAAATGAGACGCACACATTTATGGTAAATAAAATATATATTTCACAACCTTATGCTAGTTTACTTTACAAGTCTTTTTTTCGTAGATATAGAGTTATTAGTTTACCGATAAAAAAATATTGAAAATTGATTCCTGCATCACGCAAGCGACGGTTTCATGACAGGTTAGTATGAGTACAAGTTGAATTGTAATACCTTTAGGAAGTCCGTAGCTACTACGTAAAACGGTTTACAGACGCCGTTCTAAAGTCTGGAACGAAACGGCAATACCCATAATCTCCTTTAGAGATTCCGGTCTCAGCCCCACGTCAGTAACTCATTTGACTTCCTTTTGGTAATAAAAATCATTGGTTTTGCAATTATTTGCATATTTGTGGTGACTTCTCCGCTAAGTTAATTACAGTACACGGTATCTTGTTCCTTGTTAATAGTGGTGACAATTTAAAATCCGTTGACATGATTTAATGTGAAATAGTTTGGTACACATTTTTCAAGAACACACATAGAATGTTTATAATACGCTTGCTCATTTCAAGTGCAACTGTGTACAAGTTGTTACAAGAAGGCTTTTAAAAAACTAGCTCCGCTTGGCCTTCTAAGTATAACACTTTAATTGTTAAAGGTAATTTACTCATATGTACGACTTCCAAAGGTTGTCTTAGCACGCACGTCCTTGCGGCCAATTATCACAGAGGTATTAAAGTACTAGAAGATCAAAATTTATACTCAAGCGCCCATACCATTATTACCATGAAAACACTGAGTACAGTGCTAAAATTTGATACATCAATACAGGCAGCTGGCAGCACTATGTCTAACTAAATTTATATTCCAATCTGCTTTCAGTTCGGCGTGATCGAGATTTAATAAGTGAGAGAGAAATCAATATAGTGGAAACCGGTGGTAGCCTTTTCAGCAAGCGTCCTTCTTGGTGGTTACCAGCATAGTATCAGATATTCTGCATCAAAGCAGTACAGTGCAAACAGTTTCGGTTATTATCTGAGTAAGGTGGAATATCAATGTTATTGCCTTATTTCTTTAAGGTAGGTATCAAAAGAGGTTCAATTAAACACATTTTCAAAAAGCAAATTGATTTTAAGTAAATCAATCTAGTTAAGTTTAATGAACGCCTTAGACAGTATAAAGTTATGTATTTTAAAAGTAATATGTAAAATTTTATATACAAAACAAATATGTAATGAAAAATTTATTAATGATTATTTTGTTAATCATAAAGTTTCTCAATACCAGACAAAGTAAATCCAAGCGTGGCATTTACCGTGAAATTGGAGGACAAATTGCGAATAATTCATGTAAATGTGCCAATATGTATACATTTGAGAACTTTCTTAGTGATTAGATTTTGGTGACGCGTGTGTGTCCAATCCAAAGAAAGGATTGAGGATTTAGGTTGTGTTTTAATCGACCTAAAAACGGAGAAGTTTGTCAATTCGACTGTATTTTTTTTTGCGTATTACCTCAAATATTTTTACATACAATTTTGATGATTAAAATTGATTATTAATTATTATTATTAGTTAATTATTCGATCGCTGGATCTTGTCTTGTGGTCCCATTTGAATTGCAGTGAGATCTGACGAGAAATATTTGAGTCATCCCTGGAAATACGCTTGTAATTGGTTTCGACTACATTAATGATGTTCTCACGTAAAATAAACAACAAAAAAACTATGTGCGATGGTTTGGTTCATTTAGTTTTGAGTGCACTTTTCGTTTTAGAATATTTTTGTTCGATATCGGTTTTTTGTAAAAAAAATAATACAACACTTTAGCGTTGGTAATTCTGTTCTATCTTTATTTATGTCATGCTCAAAGTAGACAATTTCCAATACGGCGAACGCTAAGCGCTTTGGCAGGAAATTCATAATTTTACTATTATTTTGGTTTTATTGCTAGTTTATTTTACTTGATCACATTAAACGTGGGATTCGAAGAAGAGTTTTCACACAATCATGTCTTACGGGTAAACGTAATAACGAATAGTTTTAGAGGTAAATTATGAAATCATGCGCATTAGTTTCCAATAAATGTTAACTATAATACAAGAAATATGATTTTCAACTGGCGAATACCATCATGATCTTGAAGAGTGGTTAAGAAACCAGATACATGAGTCGTTAGTTTTCACGTCGAATGACTTATCTATGATCAAAGCAGTTACTGAACTATTCAGGCATTTTGCTTTAGAGTTGAATTAAGAAGTAGACTTTACTTATAACAAATCTTTTGATATTTGAAGCTTTTTGATATCAAAGTGTCGCAACTAGATCAGCTAGATTGCCGCTGTATACTTAAAAATTAATTCGTAAGTTAAACAAAAAAAAACTATGTCGAATGTTATTTTATCAATACTATATAACAGCATGCACTTAGGCATGAAATAAAATAACAGTAATAAAAAATTACGTTCGAATTTTACCTTATTAATTGATTGACCTATATTGATGAATATACAATTTGTTGCAACCGTTTAGCAAACAAGTGGCAATCGACACTAAACTCAATCTAAACTGTCTAAATTCGGGTTTTATCGAGACAAAAATGATTTCATTATAGCAAGTTTGGTTCTTTAGTAATTTTGATTGCTTTTAAACCTAGTTAAGTAATTATACAATGACTGTGTCTTAACTATGTCTAAAAACTATATTACTTAAAAAAATACTCAAATTTTACTACGTTAAGAAGAAAAGGAAGTAACGGCATAGTTCACCATTGCCAAAATAGACAAAAATGATGTCAATTTAAAGCAAGAAATGAATGCCATATATAAGCCTGAATTTATTGCATAGAAAAGAAAATTGACATTAATAAAACTTAAATATTAATAGTCTATGTTTATGGTCGTCTATAACGTACACTTTTTCTTGTATTTTTGAAGACCGTTGATTGTTTATTAAAAAAAGAATTATTCGTGAAATACATTTTCATGAAGAAATCCTACTACACAGTTTGTGATTACTTATACGACAAAAGGCTTGGACAAAAATTCTTGGACAAATCCGCTTCTACCAAGCAGTCTCGTTGTCACCTACGTAATTTAAGTAATAATCAATTGGTATAATTTTATATCATAATTATAATACATTATTAAAAGACGTTTAAAACACGTTTAAAAGAATGGCCTCGAGTTTCTTGTCCGTTCTTGTCGCAGTGGCTCTCTACATTCCTTTGCTAAACGTGGCAGTACAATAATATAGAATATTTAAATTTATCCTCCAATTTTTGCACATGCACATTCATAAGAGCTTCAATATACGTTTAAATTGAATAAATGATTTTGACTTTTGATTAGTACTATATTATAATATTTCACTCGAGAAACAGAAGTGAGTTTAACAATTTAACTGTATCCAGCTTTAACTTTAAGGTAACCAGCGATATTTACTGGTAGGTAATTCTACTGCGTTTTCATTAAATTAGTTATAAAATGATTGTCAACTCATCCGTAGGTAATTCTCCAGAGTAATACGTTTCAAACCACAAATAACACAATAATTTTCAAAAAAATATCTTTATTATTACTTAAATTAAGCTTTTTTTAATGTATCTAACTAAAATTAAACTGCTCTATTTCAGTTAGATATTTTAACTACAATATAAAAAAAAATATTAGCCATAAATTACATAAAATTCCTATACAATTTACCTATAATTTAAGTTTACTCTAGGTGTAGTATTACGTCCACCACAGAATTATTTACGAAAACGTACCCCACTATTACTGAACTCTCGTCTAGGAGTATATCTATTAGATAACGTGAGAGACAAAATAGTTTTTTCCAAATATTGGTTAGAATTTTTTATTTTTCCTTCAAGATATTTTCAACACCTTGTAAAGATAAGGCAATGCTACTTTGATAACTTGTGGCTAAGGCCATTATCATTTTTAAAATGTATTTATTGTCTTTGCCTAATACCCGCATTACAAATATAAGATTTTTTTTTCTATATGCCTGAATGAATACTCGATCTCTAAAGTAGCCACAAACGTATAAAAAGAGGAACTAATAAAGTAGATCGTAAACTATTTGGATTCCATCCAAAACTTTTCTATCGAATGTTTTGTCGAGACATAGCACCCAGTTAAAATGTATATGTCTAAGCTCTTATAGTGTCAAATTTCATTGTCAAGGATAAAATTTTTGTTGATGAGCTAACTAGATTAATATTATAATTAGGTAGCAGTTTTTTTACATAACGTATGCCCGATTCATAAAACGATGCTGGTTTGTATCTAAAACATATTAAAAGATTTTTTTTAAATCAAAACAGAGCTTGAATTTCGTTGTATTTTTCTCGTGAAAAATATAACAAAATGGCACTACGCCAGTCTTGTATGTGCTCCATCTTCTCCACAGTAATCTTTTCCTCCACTGTCTCTATTAATGGAGAATAGTATTAAGCTCTTCGAATGTTTTAGTTAGCTACAGGGTACGGGAAGTGTAATATTTTGGCTCAGCCTTAGATTCCGCCTCTGCTGAGGAATAATGTAAATATAAAAACAAATAATGTTGATTCGGCTACTATTGAACTAGCAGAGCACAAGATTAGTGATGGTGACATTAAAAACGTGGCACGCATCTTGTTTTCCAATGTTTCTGTAACCTCTTTGACGTCTGGTGCCATACATTCGTACTGTAGCGACATATAAACTAATCATCAACTCGCGAACAAAGTCTGTTGTAAGCGAAAGGTTGCTTATTTTAGTAATCTCTTTCAACCGATGTAGCTTGGTTTTGGTTTTTGGGGTAGTTGTAAAACAATCACTTCGCACAATTCTCGATTAAAATTGTGGAGATGTGCATTGAAGGTGATACTTCTTACTCGTACTTTTAATTTAATTTAAGTTACTTTGTAATGGCTATGTTAAGAAATTTCTTTGTAACAGCTAATAATCAGTATAAACCGAAATTAGTTGACACTACCTACGTATGTTAAATTTCAATAAGTAATTTTCAGTAAAATATATCTGCGTTATATATATTATGAGAAAAATATATATAATTTGTAAGTAATTTTTTTATTGTTGATTGCCATTGGCGGTGCCTTTGACCGCACCTGTTGGTCAGTTATGGTATTGTCAAATATGTTGATCAGGCTAAGCCCAGAATGGAAACTGGCGCTTAAGGGCAACTGGCTGCTGTTTGATAACTCAGTTTCCAATGAGGTGGTATCTGCCTGTGCGAGCATTTGTAAATACGGTAATAAGCGTATTTTACTAGGTAAAGCTGTTATTGTTTTTGATTGCATTAAGCACAAACATATATTATTTTGATACTACTAATGATACTTTTTATTGCAATGGAGAGCATGATGCAACAGAATCCAACGTGGACTAAATCGCAGATAGAAACGAATACATAGCTTTGTCCGTATTCAAATTTTACTCGTGTAGACTTGAAAGTGGGTTAACACGATGCCTGGTAATACAAAAAACCATGTCCATGAAATGGAATTCGCTTTTAAGAGTTGTCGTAAACAACTAGTAGTAAGTATTGAACGACTTTGATTCCGCGTCACAAATACACAGTATGAGTATTCTACTCAGTACCCAAACTCTTGCCCCTGAATGAAATTGTTGCGTATTCATCCCACGTCGTGTTTCTCACTAAACTAGAAACCTTGCGAAATTTTACTGGTCGTATAATTTAACCTCCTTAAATAAGCAAGTTCTTTTTTGTATTTTTCTACTTGATACACAAAACAGGCAATATGTATTGGAACAATTTTAGTTAATATACATCATTCCTTGACTCTTAAATTTTGGCATTATTATTCATACGAGAGGAAATACTAGTATCTAATCTTAACATAAGTACTAGCATCTTAGTGGAATTTAGGCGTAGCATAAACGTTTGTTGATAGATGAGAGCATAGCGAAGGTGTGGTAAATACGAATATTTAAAAAAATATCTAAGACATAAATATCTTAGACAGGTAAAAATTGGGTGCAAAATTAGTTTAATCTATAAAGTAAAGAAAAATGTTACATTAGATCTTAGTAAGGTACACAGCTATGTCTTAATCGGGTGGATAAAAGAAGAGTGACTTAAAATGAAAAGAATGCGACTGATTAGGGCATTTCAATGGAAAAACTTCACTAACCAAACGTATTCTTACCGATTTGGGGATATTATGGATATAGGTCCGTCAAATTAATTCTAAACTTGCAAATATGTACAAGACATGTAATAAGTAGGACACAAGAGAGGTATGCTAAGATCATAATCGATATCAGCAGTTGCTACCCAATTTTCTGGATAGGGTTGGACCCACTAATCGACTCGAAATCGAATGGCCCTGACTTTATTCACCATGTCACGTATATTTTTGCTATTCCATTACGCAGTCATGGACCTCCTACCCCTAGGCCCTCACTTTGCTAGATAATAATACATTCTCACCGCCTAGCAAAAGCAGAGCTCAAACAGCGAAGCGCTCGTAGCCAAGTTTGCTTAGCCATTCTGAATCGATCAGCAAAGTTAAGCAACGTCCGCCGCGGTCATAACTTGGATGGGTGACCGCTGGTTGGGCATTACTACTGAGCGCTTCCGTGCTTCGGAGGGCACGTTAAGCCGTCGGTCCCGGTTGTTGTCTTAGGATAGCAGTCGTTACAGCATGGTGGTAGGGCACTTTGCAAATGCCCGCCTGGCTAGCTACCACCCTCAAGTTGAAAATCTGTCGCCAAGCACCTAACGGTGTGTTCCGGCATCTGTCCTTGAGAGCCAGTTACTCTAGGTTAGTCTGAACAACATCCTCGACCACATCATCACTTACCATCAGGTGAGATAGAGGTCAAAGGCTAACCTATCAGGCATAAAAAAAAAAAAAAAAAAAAAAAAAAACAGCCATTGTCTTCTATTATTACTACTGTATTGAATGTATTCTGTTGATACTGCTAGTTTCATTGAAAGATTCAAAACATACAGATGTACCTACATTTATTTCTGAAATTTAGTGCTGTTCGGTTATTTATAATTTTACCGGATGCTATCTTACCAAGTTGTGAGTGTTACTGAATGTATTTTTTATAAAAGAATGTATATTTATGTAACTGTGTCATTAATATTACAAAAAAAATATTTAGCTCCAAGGGTAAACTAGCATAATAATGATAGATATTACAAAACTTTGCTTGCATATTGAAATGTAACCTATATCACGTATGCAAATGAAACATTTTGTCATATACTTTGCTCTAGTTCAAAAGATAGTTGTTTTCACTTAGATAAGTTATGTTTACCTAGATTATATCTTTAAAAATAAAACTTTCAGAATAAATTAATTGATATTTTATACGCAATACAGGTTCATAATTGAGTTTAAATATTCCACGCTTACTTATATGGGTTTTAAGTCAAAGATATAAAAAAAATACCGAAGTTTTTTGCTATCAATCTGAAGCCTTATTATCCAACTAAGTAGAATGGTATTAGCAATACTTAAACATAATGTTGATTTAAATGAAATTGAAAATGTCCATCTTCCTTTAAAAACGATGCCAGTTATGAAGTTCAAAGTTTAAAATTAAGATCATTTCTAATTATATCATAAGGTCCCAGGCCTTAATGTCTAACTACTCAGGTCAATTTTCGCTCAAAATTATGGGGTCCGCATTTTGACCCCCTTGATTTTAATATTTATAAAAATTAAATTTTATGATTATTTATTATTATATTTTATTGACTCATTTTATTTTAAATTTAATTTTCATAATAAATTGACTCATTTTATTTTAAATTTAATTTCAATTCATTCTGAGCTGGAATAGATTCCGTAATGAGTGATTGGCAATGCAGATAAACTTCATACAATTTGGTCATTTTCCTTTTTGTCATTCAAGTCATGTTTATGTATAGGTACACTAACAATATTTCTAATGGATATTAGACAAAAATACAAAGTAACATTTCGTCCTACTGTATCACGGATTCTTGATAAATTTTCAAATATATTTACTGTCTCTAGGCCGAATTCCAATCTCTGGCCTCGTTTCTAATATATTATACCAAAAGCCGAAAAAAGTGACTGTCAGAACACAACTAAGTTTAGACAAAATACAGTGTTGCAGAAATATATTATGTACTTAGGTAGTTATATCTTCGGAATGCTTTCAATTTACTTAATGTATCTGGAATGATTTTATATCTTTTACCTCTTGAGTATTCGCCATTGAACAAATAAAAAGATTTGTCTGAAGTTGAAACACTGCGTATTACATCTATATCAGAGTTTATAACTTTGGTCGGAGGTGATAAAAGAATGATAAAATAAATTAGATTGCGGCACCTGTTGTCCATTGCAGTTTATTTCTAGCCGCAATAGTATTAAAGAATTTTAAATAAAATTAACGTATTGCCTCGCTTTTCCGAAGTATTAATGAATTGTAGTCGATGAATAGAGGTTATATGTAGTATATTTATAGTACTTTTCCGGTCGCGACTCCGTCTATGTTATTGCTCTCGGTTCCGTGTTCAATTTATCCGGACTAATAATCACCCTTCTCGTAAGTGAAATAATCCGATCATAGCTTTCACAGTATTGGAGAGTCCCGTGGGCAGTAATTTATTTTGATACTGACGTAAAGTTAATAGTCTGTTGAATATACTTCAATTATTGAACTAATTATATTCAACACGTAACATTTTTATGCAACCTTCAATATAGGCATTTCATGTACAAACGTTCATATGTAAAATATTAAGAGCTGCGTGCCATGATAGAAATACAGATTTTCTGGACAAGCAAAAAATTAGCATAAATGTAAGGTCTGATTATACTTAATTCCTATAGCGTGGTTTTTATGTTATTGTGACGGAACAAGCTCGAGGCCCACCTGATATCAAGCGGACTAACCTCTGCCTATAACCGATGCGTTTCGGTTCTTCGGTAGTTACTATAGAACATTATTTTCACTGTACCTAAGCTGTTAAATTTCAAGAGCTTAATCAGAAGAATATAAGATTTTTGTTGATTAAAAAATTTGATTTGAGAAGCAATTCGTAAATTATAAGATCATCATAGGACTTGTAGTAATTTATGTATCTGAATTTCGGGCAACAAAAAAGGTGGATGAAAGAAGAGTACTGGAGACAGATATGAATCGGTTAAGATGGATGTGGTGTAACTAGAATGGACAAGAAATGATTTTTTCAGAGAGAGGCTAAAGTAGCCCACGTGACAGCTAACTTAAATATTGATTGACTAGCGTGGTATGGTTTAGATTTTAGAAAATAAGACAATGGAATAGCTACCTGAAACTACTAGCGCATTTTGGATGTGATGCGTCGTGAGGTCTTCTATAATATAAAGTCTTTGGTTCTTTTCCGCCGCATGTTTTTCATAGACGATGAAACAGGTTTCGTGCGTGTGTCAGGCATGCAAAAAATAGCGTGAAGTGGTAAAAAGCTCCACTTTATTCGTCCATACGTACACAGATATTTTCATATAGTATAGCCAAGGAAATATAAAGTCATGCAGAGGGTACGCTCAAGTTTCACGTAGAAAAAATAGGGTGCATAAAATTGTATTTGTTTGCAAATATTAACAAAAAGTCATGTGGAGTGATGAAAAATAAATACTTACCAGAAGAGTCTATCTATACCTGCTCGGAAAGCAGTTAATTATTTTTTAATAATAAGGTAGAAAGTACGTCATATCTAGTACAACCATGCGGATAGGAAAATTGTATGGAAATCTATTTATAACGCGCTGAGCGGGAAGAAAATGTACATAAAATCCATTGTCGACGTGCTAGTTTGTTATGTATTGAATTTTTAGTAGGTAACCTATTTTCATAAAGGTATAATGTTAATACACAAAAAGGTTTAACCAAGTCCTTAAAATTATACTGCCACTAGTTTTTCTATGAAAAGAATAAATGAGTGAATATCGCGCAGGGGCGGAATGCTGTTTTTAGTACTACTACATCAACCGGATCGTCCATTACTGAACACAGCTCTCCTTATTCAGAGAGTATCTGCCATTATCCCCACGCTAGACAGGCGGCTTGGGGATCGCAGTGTAAGATGACAATTATTTAAAAGGCGCTGCTGCCCACTTTCCTGTATTTTTCCCCTTCATCATTTCTTATGACACTGACGAGAAGATATGGGGGCGTTGCAATTCGAAGCCGTTACCGGACGGATGTCTATCTACTCGTATGTTTATTAAGAATTATGTACATTTCTTTTTATCTAATTGTGACGGATCAAACGCGAGGCCCACCTGATGTTAAGTGAAATAACCTCTGCCTATAACATATGCATTACGTCACCAGTGATAAATTGCACTGCGGCCGTCACACTGAGACATACAGTTGTTAAGTCTCATGTGCTTGTAATTTTACTGGCTCTCAGGGACTGCTGCCGGAACACACTGTTAGGTGCTTTGCGACAGATTTTCTACTTGAGAGTGGTAGCTAGTCAGGCGAGCAATCGTAAAATGCCCTTTCACTGTGCGGTGAAGCTTAAGCCAGAGTTGGGGTCGAACCACGGACCTGCGGCACGGCAGTCCATACGCACAGCCATCACTGATTCAAAACAATACTGAATTGTTAATAGTTATTTTCAGTAACAAAAATATATTTTATTTTCCTCGTGTAAATCACTATGTAAGTAGAAAATTCCCCCCGTAGAAAGTACCCCGTGGGTTGCCGGGCTAGAACATCACAAGGGAAATATATAAGTCGGGCAGCAGCGCCTTCTGGGGACCTGTTATCTTATACTGCGATCCCCAAGACGTCTGCCAAGCGTGTGGATTATGGCAAAACCCCCCTTAATGGCGGAGGCTGTGTTCAGCAGTGGACAATCTGGCTGATACAGTACAGTACAGCAGAAAATGCTATTCTCAACTTGGGTGTATTATGATATGACTCAAACTATACCCTCGATGGGAACCGATTCCCATTCTCAAGGAATTTCATCCCACGGTGTACAAAGGCGGTACTATTATTGACTATGAATTTTGATGGATATAGAGGTAGCGGAAGGCCAAACAAGGTATGGATGGATTGCGTGAAGAAGATGATGAGCAATAGATCTGAGTAGAGGAATAACAAATGTGCCAACCCACCTAAACTTGTTATAAGGTCAGGAAAAAGAAGGTCGGATGTAGTTCAATGCAGCAAGTAAAATAAATTTAAATGCTACATTAGTACCTGACCTGTATGTTTACAACAACTTGTATAATGGGAAACCAGTAAATTTATTTGTCTTTGTACTCGCATATTACATAAAACAACATTTAAACCAATTTTCTATTAAACTCAATGAGAATGGCTGGAGCCAGGATCCCTCGTGATTTCTTTTCGTTTAACACCAAGGAAAAAATAAGTATACAGAAAATTGGGTTACCAAAACAAATTGAAAATTTCGAGGCAATTTTCTACCTCAAAGCTTAACAAGTTAAATAGATACTTTTACATTTTTAACATGGGACTGTTTTCTATATGCTCAGTTTGATTGAACAACATCACCGCAAGACAATATTTCGATACTATTATTGATTTCGATGACAGAGTTTTGTATAAAATATAATTGAAATTTAATGTTATAGCTACTGACAATTGTGTTAAGCACGTCGTTTCTTGACCAATTAGGATATTACTAAGAAGATATTTATAAAGAAAAAACCTATAGTTCAAAGTTATGCAACAAAAAGAACAATAGTTAGGTACTTCGTAAGTTATACTACAATTTCAATTATGGGAACAATGTAGTTGACTAACAAAAGCTTGCATTATGTACATTATGTTGTGATTTGATACTCCTTCGTGACGTTTGCATAATATTACACGCATACTGATAGAATAATTATATGCATTGAAACTTGAATACATTGAACCCCTCCGGTGACCACAAAACTTTCGAATTTGAACCTTGTATTGTATATCTCTATTTACATATTTTTTTTACTTCCTGTTTAGTTCTTAATCAAAATACCTTGTATAAATGTGAGTGTCTAATGAAAATCCAAAGTTTAAGAGAAAATTCTACGACTACTGCATGTCCACAATGGCCGTTGTGCCTAAATACATTTTTGTTGAATCTGTTGCATTGTCAATACACAGTTTGTAGTGTTTAATAGTTTGAACAAATAAAAGGAAAACCAATGAAAAAGTACTAATATTTGTGGCACAAATTTTGTCTGTCCCGCTGTTGTGTGAATTGCGTGATCTACTTTTCCTGCCAAATTGTAGGCACACACATCACATAAACATAACCACAAAGCTATAGAAATTTATTACAAAACTGTAAAGATACAGCCAGTGTGTAATATTTAAAATCAATTAGGTATTTATCTAAATAGTTACTTCGGCGAATCACGAACGGGCGGATGTACGCATTATATCTGAACAAGATAGTGTAATTATTATAGGAACTACTCGTAGAAAGTGTAGGTGTTAAAAATTAAGATTTCAAGGAACAACTGGATCCGATACCAAATAAAACTTATGATATAAAAATACACAAAGTACGAGAGCAACTCGATGATAAGCGGTCTCTTTATAAGCATACTTACTACGATTAATCCTATTGCAGCCACAGTGCATAAGAATCCCTGCCAGGACAGAGTACAGTTTGTTGCAGACTACTTAGCTTCTTCTGCATTATACGTTACATAAATCTGCCTAGGAGACATTACAGTATATCGAAATATAAGTGTCCCTTACCATAGTTTCCAATCTGCAAATGCCTAATTTCTTTAATCTTTTCGGACATAGATGTAGCAAATGATATGGCAAAAGTTAAGCAGTTTTTAGTTTCACAATTACTGTTCCCTGTACTATATTATTGAATATATATTTATTTCAATGTATTTTGTATCTTATATGGGATACTAATTTAATGTTATTGTTTGCAGGCCATCATTTTGGAACAGGAGGACGAAGATGGAGCAGCGCCTGATTTTGGCGTTAGGAGTAACAACAATCTTAGCGATTGCTTTTCTCATCGCTTTTTGCGCAAGTCTAATTTTGAAGAATTCTGGAGATGTTAACGGTAAGATCTGTTAAAATTACTTTATCTGATAAATTATAAACCGCAGTCGATGGATTGATAAGACTACAAACTCTTCCATTTATTAAATACCTAATACTGGTGTCAAGAATTATTACATTAAATAAAAATCAAATTTACCTTTATACAAGCTTTCAAGTCATGCTTCCCCAGGCAGTATTTTCTAATTGTTGAGAAACAGTTAAGAAAGTCAAGCAAATATCTAATTCATTAGATATTTGACGTACGATCACTGTTAAGTAAGAAGATAATATTGGTTCTTCTGCCACGGAGAAATTCAAATCCTGCTATGAGTTTGAGGTAAACTGTATGATAGTAGGATGTTTAGCTGTTTAACTGGCTAAGCTAAGCCTCAAGTAGAAAATATATTCATTGTTGCCAAAGTAAAAACAATAAAAAATATATACAGTCATAAGAGGTTCTGCGAATCACATCATCTCTTACCGTCAGGTGAGGCAGAAGGTCACAGGCTAACCTGTCAGCTAATCAAAATCAGTCAGTTAGGGTCCTTTATCCGTTTCAATCCGCACAAAAGCATTGTTTTGATTTATAATGAAATCAGTATATATTATTCTAAATTTAGTGAATAAGTCAAGTTCATTCGTTTATATATTTTTTTTACATTAAGTTTGATTAAGCGTATACCAATATTTTTCATTACAATAATCTATATTTTGTAGTAATCCTGGACACCTACTTACTTATCTTTATATCTTATTATTAAAAAACGATATTAACTCAATCGTTTCGTTTTTGGAAGTACTAAATTGTCAACCAATAAAATTGTCCAATTTGTTCATTTTGATATCCATCGGCGTCGGTGACGGCGTCACTGACCCAGATTTGATACTCACATAAAAATCACGCACAATTTAACAATATTCAAACCACGTTTTGCCATTTTGTTGCCTTACAAATATTTTTGACTGGAAAAGGCTATACACTCTATTTTATTATTGTTTTGTTTTCATAGGGTTAAATCAGATATACTTCTTATATATTTTTAAAGGGAGCGGTTAATAGCTTCTATTTTTGATCCAACAGCAAAATGGAATACATACTTAAAACTGGTTGAATTCCATTTGCAAAAAAGAGCATGCAATTTTTAAAATAATACATTTGTTAATATGACGTTTGGCATATTCCAAAAACAAAAATATATATTAGTCAAGCGAAAAAAATGCTGGCGCTTTATTTAAAATATTTCCAGTTCGAACCTTCGGAACTAGTGTGATACTTGTTAATGCCACCAACCCCGTTGCTGCGGGTAGTGCCAAGTGATGAATACTCCTATTGATATTATTCTCTGACGTAACAAAGGGATGATAACAGTGGAGGTTGAATTCACCCAAATTATATAGCACTTCCCAAAATTTTTGAGACAATATTTTGATCACCTATTATTAGATCAAAAGCTGACTAAAGTATTTCTACGGTATGTTTTACGGTACTTTAAAACAATTTACCAATATAACAAATGTCTACCTATCGTTTTGAGGACCAATATTTTTAATTTTGTTTGCACAAATCACTGTCACGTGGCTTGTACTTTCCATATTTTAGACTTACTGACCAACTCGTGACATTTTCGCGAGGAACTTCCTTGAGGACAACGTGTTTTGACAAGGATAAAAATATAAAAATGTAAACTTACTTACTGAGATACAAAAGCTGTTTTTATAGCATGGCATCGCGTTTTACTAATAATACAAGATGATACGTAGCTGTACTCGTAGTTACTCACACATTTACACGAAAAATACTCTGACGAAATTGGCACTTCTCGGTCGCTTCTAAACATATTGACTAGATCACGAATGTGGCCCAAACAGAACAATGTTTCTTTAATTTTTTTTTGACATTTGTCCGGTTACAATTTATTATAATAAAAGATACTACAAAAATAATTGAGTTGGTTCAAAATTAAAAGGATATTCGCAGGAACGACACACGCGCGAAGAAATTTTGACGAAGAAAAGTTGGAGATCTGTCACGATATCTCGTATGAAATGCTAGGTACCCACCCTGACATTTGTCGAGGCCATTACCTATTATAAACAAACAAGTCTGTTCAATTGTTAAACAGATATAATGACAAACATATTAAAACACTTAAACGATTTTAAGTTGACATTTCTGTAATTTGTCTCATTGATCGAAAGGCGTAAAGTGGCGCTGTATCACCTAAAAGTGTTTTACGGCAGCAGTCCTTGAGTCAGTAAAATTACAGGCATAATGAGACTTAACAAATTTATGTCTCTGAGTGACGGGCAACTGCAGGGCGCATTGCAGTTCGAAACTTGTGACGAAATGCATCTGTTACAGGCAGAGGTTACCACTTAACATCAGGTGGGCCTCGTACTTGTTCCGTCACATTCTTAGTTTTTATTAAGTGTTTTTGACAAACAAATGTTCAGTGGTCTAAACTATGGAACAGTGCTGGTATAATAGTAGGCAATAGTCTACATATGCATACATATATATACATGCAGTACTATAACTTATATGGTGAATTCGTCCGGAAGAGATTGAGTGAGGTGTCATCTCTGCCTTATCCTTCGAGAATAAGCGTGATCATATATATTTAAAAATAAAACAAAAATTTAATTGTTACTGAAACTAGGTGTTGCTTTCGACTATATATTGAACATTAATGATAATTCTCATAAGTTATACCTTAGCACTGCATATCTATCTAATCCGCATAAGAAACGTAGGTAACCAGTTTGTCATATATTTCTAATGTCTAAATATTAAATAACATAGATACTAAAAGAAAGGCCAATAATGAACTCGTAATATGTCATGCATGAGTGCGTCAATGTCATGAATCCTAATTGGATTATGGATGCCAATAGAGTATATAACTAGAGAAAATTTTACCATTGATTCACATTGTGTTGTTTCTACCCGCTTTTGAGAATATTCGTGGTAAATAAGAGTAGGGACCTTTAAGTCCCTTAACATCCTTTATAACAATATAGTAGGATGTGCTCCAATTTTAGAATAGATATGAATTTTTATAAATATACCCTTACTTCTAACGCTTGAGATTGAATCAACAATAATTCCTATCTAAAAGCTGATATTTATTCAAAACTTTTACTTTTAATAATTTCTTGGCATCATGTAAACAATTTGTGATAAACATATACATATAATATTCTTTATAAGTACTCTTAAGTTTCGAAATATTCTATTTTTTGTTTACAACAAACAGGCTGGTTAATAATAACTATATTCATAAAACGACTAACATCTTTGTAACTTTCATAATAATTAATTATAGAAAGTAGGTAAATGTTATTTATGTCCGTTATAACAATTAAATAAATAATTGAAATAAATTGCTTTTCGCTTTGAATATGAGCTTTGAGTATATTTAATTATTTATTCAATTATTCTGTGAAAATTGTAAGGTTTATTCCCTCTTTTATTTAAACTCAAAATAAAAGAGGAAAATAAAATACTGGCCACTGTTTTAGACTCACGTAGCCGATGTTTATTTACCCGCGTCCTCCCTCCCGTCCGGAAACCATGAGAATGTTTGCGGAAGCGCACCCGAGACGCGACGTGATTGAAATTCACACATCATTGCTCAAGATTGCTCAGAAAACGACTTACCTACTGATGCGAAATTAAATCAGACAAAAACAAGTTTATCGCAACGAGAACTGGTAAATGCACGTTACAAGTTACCTACGAAACATTTGATCACGTCGTGTTTTGTAATTCGTCAGCAACTGGACACGCTAGGTCGCACCTACTCGTGTCAACTCGATCGCCCAATATCAGGGAACAGTATCTACAATACATTGCACAGAGGTCACCACAAAGTTGTGCAAGTGTAATTGAGAAAGATCAGTTATATTATGACAAACCTACCTCTGATAGAAAACGATTTGTTTAGTGGAGCGCAATAATTGTTTTCCTTCAAGCAGTGGTGCTTTGTGGTACGTGAATGCCCGTTACTGTTGAGCTATAATTATTGTTTGCGATCGACTATGTTACTGTTGTTTAGTACGTTTCATCGGATAATACACTCAATGTGAGACAAGATGATACTAAACATTTAATTCATTGTAAGATCAGGTCTCGGAGGTGAGGAAGTAGGAAACATTTCTTCGAACGTTTCATTTGATACAATCATTCTTATAAATAATTTGTAATAGCTATTGGTAAGATTATCTTCCTTGTAAATGGTATCTACCATTTACATTTAGGAAGATACCCTTACAAGCTTATTTTTAACCTTCATACAAGAGTGGCATCGATGCTCCAATAATCACATTTTCCATGCGTATGCCACAAAGTGCCTCATTTTTATGTTAGAAACGAATTAATTTCGACAAAGGTGTTTCTCAAAGACCGGGTCCGTTGAATTATCTAGCCTATCCACACAAACTATGAAATTAATAAATATTATAAATATCGAATATTAAAGCACAAAAATTATAATATATAAGTATAAGTATATAATATATTAGTGCACTACTTCTCAAGTAGCAAACTGTCGTCTGCACCATCTATGAGTATATGACGTTTTTTTAACCACTATCTCACCTGATGCTAAGTGATGATGAGGTCGAAGGTGTTGTTCAGGCTAACCAACAAAATTAATGGCTCTCAAGGACAGCTGCCGGAACACCGTTAGGTGCTTGGTAACAGATTTTCTACTTGAGAGTGGTAGCTAGCCAGGCGGGCATTCACAAAACCACCCTACCACCATGCTATAACGACTGCCATCCTAAGATTAAACCGGGACCGAAGGCTTAACGTGCCTTCCGAAGCACGGAAGCGCTCAATAGTACCTAATGCTACCTGCAGCGGTCACCCATCCAACTCATGACCGCGGCGAACGTTGCTTAGTTTTGCTGATCGGTTCAGAAAGGCTAAGCAAACTTCGCTACGAGCGCTTCAAAACGTATGTCATATATCTAAAATTATTTTGTGTCATTAAATAAAAGTTTATAGATATTGGCTTTTGGTTAAGTAGATAAATAAAAAGAACTAAATTAAAGTGAAGCTAAAGGGGATATAAATAAATATGAAGATAATCATTTTATACTTGGAAAAAGGTCAAGTGCAAAAATCTTAAACTCGGTCAATAACAACTACCTATACGTTGTAAATTGCACAGCGAATCGAAATAAGGTAAACAATGGGTTATCGTTATGAAAAGTATATGTGACATTTATTATGACAATTTGGCAATCAAATCCGGCAAATTTTACCCCACACATTTTCCCCCCTTGAGCAGTAAGCGGGAATACCGTGAGGCAATATGTTTCCGATGGCCATTTTTAGTTAAAAAGAGTAGGTCAACATAAGGAAGTCAAAATGTCTTCTTTAAAATCTTGGCACAGAGTAGAAAATATTGGAAATCATGACACATTTTGATTCATGTAACCCCGTTTCGATACAAGTTCAAAATTTTCATTTTCATTCAAGTCGTTGAGGGCCTATAATTCTAGATAAGCATGAACAACATCTTCGACCACATCATCACCTACCATAAGGTGAGATAGTGGTCAAAGACTAACCTACAAGGCATAAAACAAAAAAAAAGTTCAATATAGTAAGTTGATGTAACGTCTTAGCAATAGATACCAGCAAGTAAAGGTACGTAAAATAAAAGGATCCCGGCAACTGTTATTAAAATCTTGGATTACCTTTTTATATACAAAATTATTATGAATCTATGCTGGAATGATCATGATATTATTTTCTGTTTGAGTGGTATTTGAGGCATAATTTCACAAGGTTCTGGCGCTGCAATAGAAATTCAAATTATTTTCGATTATAACATCTTTCGACACCGCTGGTATATTATAAATTTCAATAGGTGAATGATGATCATGTGAGATCATCAGAAGTTAAAATTTTAATTTAGAGTAAGTATTATTTTATCTCGCCCAGAATTTTATATAGATTTTTTTTTATGAAGAATAACCGTCTTCATACCTAATATGCGCATTATTAGGGATAACTCAAATACCACTATCAAACGCATTATTGGGGATAACTCAAATACTCAATCAGATCTCACTAAAATTTAAATGGGACAACCTTTCGAATTAAAAAGAAACATCAAAATCGGTATTTAAATCCTGAAAAGAACCTCATCCTGTTTTTGAACTCGGTTAAAAACAGATATAGAATTGGGAGGTGCAAAGAACACGCTCTGTACGTGCGCGCCGGCGGGTAATCTAGTTAAACTAAACAAGTTACCTTCCTGCATGGTGCAACATTGCTAATGAGGATAAACCTACTTTGCCCAATCGCAGGACCACTTGTCATAAAACATTATATAATATTATTTTGTGACATCACTCTTTAATATCACCGAAGCGTTAAGGTAAAAATTATATTTGAATACAAGATTTATTATACTCATATTATAATGAGGAAATATTTGTATTTTTTATCTAACGAATAAACTTAAAAAAACTGGACCGATTTAGATGAAATTTGGTATAGAAATAGTAGTTATCCTTGACAAGAGATTTATGGTAACCAGAAATCGTCTGCTTGTTTAGACAACATTTTTAGAGAAACTAATAAAGCACCCATTTTTCACCAGATATTCATGTTATTATCCTATGTAGGAGGTTAACCTGTTGCCAGATTTTTACAAAAAATGTCTTTATCGGCCAATAACTTGTCTGACCCCGGGTTTCAACTCAAGACTAGAAAATTTTAAAGCGATGCCTTACGGCACATAGTCAACGATGCAAAGATATGGAATATGCACCACAATTATCCAGATGGCCAGCTCAATCACTGTGCCTCTATAATGTGCCATGACATGATAGTCACAGCATGTCATTGATGTCGCCAGACTGTCGGCCGCCTTAGAATTGTAAATTATTTTAAAGCAGGCAAAGACATTAAGTGTAGTTTGGCAAATAACAGAGTCTGAAAAGTACCTACTTATTATGCTTTGACTAGTTCGAAAGTACTATGCAGTGATAGTGATTATGGATTGGTTATGAGGGAGTTCCAACATAAATTCATGCTTAGAATCATACTCGGTAACAGCGTCTTAAATATTCACCTCATGAGGGGAATATTGCGACTTAAAAGAATATTCTAATGCAATGTATTCGGTATTATGCAATTGCGCTTTAAAATCATAAGTTGAAAAAGTATATCACTTGTTAAAATATTAGTAAGCGCCTACGTAAGTTAATCCCGCGGCTTTGCCCGCTTTGTGTACCTATGGTTAGATCGCTGCCTTGGGAACTATAGTCACTCGCTAACATTGTAGCATATTATTTAGTATATAGTTCGTAATATTTTGTTATTAAAAGCACACGGGTAAAAAAAGGTATTATGTAGTACAGAATCTCTCACCAGTCATCATGCATCTGACGTTGTGGTTACGATGAATCCTATTGTCGAATGTTTAATTCTGAAATGGTATTGATGTAAAATTAGCTATCCATATAACGCATACCAGCATATAGTTACACACAGTCAATGTTTGGATCTATATTTACATGCGCAATATGTTAAAGAATACTTACAACTTTTAAATTATCTGAATTACAAAGAAGAAACAAGAAGGAAATAAACTTTAATGTGATACCCGTATAAAGAATTTAACTTTGATTCTTATTTAACTACGACGCTCTCGTCTATGAAAATTAATAATATCTGTATTATTTTGTTGCTCTAAAATAGTACACTTCTATATAGGTACTTACTATTGTGACAATAATATTTTTATCAATTGGAGCGATTTATAACTGTCCAAAATAAAAACATTTTCATTTGCTTTATTTAGTGTTTCAAAGTTTACTCATTCTAGTTTAGAATGAATTCTCTATTGAGGATTAGATTGACATTTTGAATACTGCAAAACTTTAAATTTTTTATTCCATGGGGTAGGAAGTTGCACAAAGCTAATCTGACGTTGCAAACTATTGCTCTATTTACCTATGTCGTCTATGAAATAGGCATTGTGGCAAACTGGCAAAACGTGTATACTATTATTTATCAAGCTCACTGCTTTAAAGCAAACCTAAAGCATATGTCTACTAATTTACTACACTTACCTATGCTTAAAGTTTACTCATTTGTCTTATTCACTGGATGGTTCACTGCATGTTCCACTGCGGCACTAAGGGTCGTTTATAAACGAGCACTGCATAAAACCTGATATAGGTACTTAAGTAGTGCAATGGTGCGTCCATCAAACTGCTGTTTTTATGTTTTGAATACTTATTTAGTTTTACAATTGTGTGCGTTAGCATACCACGCATTCAGCATGTGTTTGTTATCTGCATTTTAGACATGCCACAGACTAGTGAACTGAGGCTTTCTTCGCCCATGCCTCCAGTTGTGGTCTCCAACAGTGATTACGAGGCACCAATCTGCAACCAACCCGGATGTATTCATACAGGTAATAAAACGTTTCACTTTCTACCCTCTCTGAAGGTATTTGGGAGCTTAAAATTGTCTATTATATGAGAATTGAGGTTCTTGCTGACATAGGAGTATATAATCATTGCTTGTAACTAGCTTGTACCTGTAACACCTGCATGTAGCCGATTCTACACATACTGCAAAGCAAGCAATGTGTTTTTTGATGTAGTTTGAACACCATTCGTCAGTTAATTAATTTTTTTAAATGCATTTAGATTTTTATACGTATCTAAAGACATTTAAAAAAATAAATATAAATAACAATTATGACAAATCATATATATAACAATGAGCACAAAACTTTCAGCTACATAGTATATGGATTAAATTTTTGGAAAGTTCTCAGGAACCTTTATTAAGCGAGATAGGAAATTAAAATAAAACATATTAATAAAAATTAAAACCTTTTGAAATACATTATTTTAAGTCGTATGGACAATTGACTACCAAAATGACAGATATTAATGTTTGTTATTTATTGCTCTCACTCCCGTTCGTGGATTATAATAATACTAAAATTTTCCAGCGTAAGAAACGTACCTATTAATGCTCCAATATCAGTAATCTATAGATTTATCTGCAAATTATTCACATCTTTTATTTATTCAATCGTTCATAAACGTCCATAAACAAGGATAATCTAAAGGTCACTTCATGAGGTTATGTGCATTGAACTAAGAATGATTTTTATAAAAGATGGCAGTATTACGCTTCTTTAGAGAATTTTTCCTTCAGTTTGCCGTTTATAGCTAACGAATGACGTCTTGTATAGTTATTGTTGAATCTTGAAGTTGGAATCAGTCAACCATATTGAAACTATTAAGATTTAGCCATATTTTAGGTTAGATATACTTAGATATATTTTTTTATATTTTTTAGCTTCGAAGCTCCTGCAGAACATGGATGACAAAGTGGACCCTTGCGATGACTTCTATGATTTTGCATGTGGCTCCTTCGTCAAGAGCACTCGCATCCCTGATGACAAAACCTCTGTCAACACTTTCTCCATCATAACTGATCAGCTTCAAGAACAAATACGAGCCCTGTTGGACGAGCCCATTGCCCAAGAAGAACCCAGACCTTTCCGATTGGCGAAAACTTTATACCAAGCCTGCATGAACAGAAGTAAGTTAAAATGTTCCTCTAAACCTACCCACCTACCTTTATGACAAGCTACTACGATGACAATATTCAAATTACGGTAGAAAATTCCATCAAACTAATAACAAGCTACAACAAACTTGTATTGTTCATTGGTTTGAAACACAATTATGGTAAACTCGATCCACACACGAGACACTATGTAAATTTTGTTTCATTGTTCAATGGAAATAAAGTCAAACCATCGCACCTGCACACGCTCGTATCCGAAACAATATACCTACCTACTTGTACTGGTATGTCAAAATTAATTAAAAGTTGCCCTCCAAAGTTTGGTATGGTATAGTCTGTGCAAAGTTATTACTGATTTTTTATCTTTGTTTGGGAATAAAGTCTATATTGCTCGAGTCATTCGATTAGAAATTAAGTATGGTATCCAAAGTATTGAAAACATCGATTTAAGTAAAAAAAGAAAGATACTCTAAAGGGTACTCTCTAATGTCACGAAAATGTGAAGTAAATTTAGCACAAGTATATAATGCACATAGCTGCACATCCGTTGTATATGCTACTATTTAATGAATGTCAAAGACAAAAAGATTAGCAAGCAATAGACGCACATACGCACACTACTGAAACTCAACCAGGAGACGTCGCCTGATTTGACATTGCCATACATATTGTACGGGTACCGATGCAGTTTGTCCCGTTTTTAGTTCAATGTTTAACGCTCCAATTTTTTCACATAGGTACTCCTTTCTCCTCATGAAAAACGTATAAATCTTCGATATTGTCCTAAAATATTTGGCAGCTAGGAAATATTTAGCTTGGCATCTAGAAACTACAATTTTGTTTATAAATTATCCGCAGTATAGTGTCGTCATGCGCTACCCATAACTAGTCATTTCTTATCATCTAGGATAATAGATGATACTGCATGAAATTATAGGTTGCAGCAAGCACTTTAGCACAGGTTACCCCTAATAAGGCTACTTAAGTGAGTATTCAACATACCTACTAAACAATTTAGAAATAGTTATGTGTTATACTAGACATAATTTCGATTTAATAACGTCAATTAAGCGTTTAGTGTTACTTCTGAAACATGTTATGGCGTTGGAGTTAAATGTGAGTGAAAGTGAACTGAATGATGTAGCTTCCGCCATTTGCACAACCGACAGCGTGACGTAAGGTGATGTATATATAATAACTGAAGCCTTCCTTTACGAGCTTTGCACGATTCAATAGCTGCAATATGCGCATAACCAGTTAATCAACAATTAATAGGTTATTTTATATTTTTTTGCAATAAGTAGACTTTTTTGATTAAGTACGACTATTACAATTAATGTATTCTTGGGTAACAATATGTATGATTAATTGAGTAATTGGTTTCGTTGTTCTCTGATACTGTATATATTTGAGACTTTTATGTATATACCTATACCTATAGACAATTTAAATGGGTGTAATAAAATAAACTGGGTAGGTACCTTCCAGTATACTTACAAAACTTTTGAAACTTAACTATTTAATATGTGTAACTAGCTTTCCGGGCGCGGCTCCACCCGCTAGTGTGTCGGTTATCGCGCAAAAACATTAACCTGTTTTTGCGCAGTTTGATAAAAACTATCCTTTGTTTTTTCCCGGGTCTCAAACTATTTCCATACCAAATTTCATTAAAATCGGTCCAGTAGTTTTAGCGTGAAAGCGTAACAGACAGACAGAGTTACTTTCGCATTTATAATATTAATAGTACCTACTGATTGAACCCAATGTTATGCGTCACATCTACCTATAACTGACATTCGTAATATGGACCTGTATCGTCAGAGTTATTAGTCTGTCACAACAGTCAGGTAAGCACCACGTTACTTAAGTAGGTATTAGGATTGTACACTTGAGTTTACGTAAGTAACCTACGAGGTTGCCGACTACAATGCTCATTGACCGCCCTATGATTAGTTGACAAGCCTTTGCTTTTATACTGATTCTTTGTCTATTAACTTATAAAGTCCTCCAGTTCTATCATGTTTAGTTGACCAACATGAGAGTACATGGATAAGTCAAAAGTCCACAAAAAATAATTACTTATCTTCTCTTGTAAAATAATCATATGGAATTTGAAATACTGTACCTATTTAAATGAGTCAGAAGAGTCAGTAGTAGACCTACATGTCTTTGTGGCTCAAACATGGCTCACTGTAGTCGAACTTTCTTGGTATTTGCATCATTAATTACGAAGATGATTCAGAAAAGAACATTAGATAATAAAGTGTACCAATCTAGTACCTATTACAAAATTAAAAATTTACGAGAGGAAAAATTTAAGTCATGTGCGGGATTCGAACCCACGTCCATCCACCCCTTTAGCCGGGGTATGTTCTAATCCAATTGAGCTAACATGACAATGAGTAATAACTCAATTTTTCTTATCATTCTTTAACCATCGTATTGGGATGGAGCGACATCTATAGTTCAACCCACGTTGTACTACCGCAGAGCATGCCTTATTGCGAACATACATATATTAAAATCTACCAATCTAGTATTGGTATTAAATTTTCATAATATTAATTTATAATTTAAAATTCACTGCTGAGTTCAATTTCGTATTGACAATAATTTTATCTACGTACAAACACTTAGACATACCAAGAACTTAAGGTCAAACAACTTCAATCAGTGTCTTCATATCAGCCAATGATTTATTAATTATTTCCATTAGTAATATAATTAAACCCATTTGCAAATATCTTGGAGTCTTCTCAGTAGCAAATAATGCTGATAGTAAGGCAAGATTATATCTGCGTATGGATATACTTAGATGCCAAACAAATAAAATCTGTAGTACCACAAGGAATTGACCATGTTCCGGTCCTGTACTTCTTGTGTATCTGGAATATTCTACAGCTAAGAAACCATTGCAACCTTTGCAGAAGACTATAATAATTTGTGCAATAGGTAATACATACAATTGTTGATACTATCCTAAACCAAAATAAAAAAGCGGGTAAATTTTTATGAAACAAAATTTATCCACATATATTTTAGGAATGCTCATGAACGAAGACTTCGACGTCCAGCGAGACAGGTCCTCGTGAAAATATTTCGACATAGAGGACTTCGTGTCTTGAGTCCATCCTTTTAATAGAGATAAGAAGATAGGATAATAGACACGTAAATATAAGTAAATCTTTGCTTAGAAGTTAAGCTGTACGCTATATATGGAGTCTATGGAAGGTCCGTTTTTTGTATGTTGCCATGGTTTCTAAGTATTTTACCTGAGCATGTAATTTATGAGTTTCGGTAAATTATGAATCTTATTTTTTTTTTCTTTTTATTTACGATTAACGTATTGTTTAAGACATTTTTACGGTTAAGGGTGAATTTATGGAGTAATCTGCATTAATGTTGATTTTTATTTAATAATTTGACCTACACTATTTTACACGATCATATAGAATGCGAAGTGATCAAAATAGCTAGAATCGAGATGAATTTGCTTAAAGTTTTATACTACTATAGTACTATTTCACGCCACATACATGACATATTGTATTAAGATTCCATTTAACTTAATAGCAAAACCCTATTATAATTTTATTAAAAGAACCTTTTTAGGCACCTCAAAAAATGTAATTTATGTAATTCTAATAGCTATGTTAGATTTGGAATATGTGAGCTTTTTCTTGTAATTATTACCTACTTACTGAATGCTGCGTGACTGTAGGTAGGTGGCCCCAAATGCATAAGGACGAAACTGACGTCTGTGATGGAAAAGTCAAAACTTTAACAGTTCTTGTTTCTATTTTGAAGTTATGATGGCCATGCGGTATCAGCTATGGACTACTGTGCCGCTGGTTCATGGTTCTATCCCCACTGCCGCCGGCTTGAGCTTCACCGCATGGTGAAAGGACATTTTGCGAATGCTCGCCTGGCTAGTTACCACCCTCAAGTAGAAAATCTGTCGCCAAGAACCTAACGGTGTGTTTCGGCAGCTGTCCTTTAGAGCCAGTAATTCTAGGTTATGCATGTTTACATCTTCGACCACATCATCACTTACCATCAGGTGAGATTTTGGTCAAAGTCTTACCAACTATCCAGTTATTTCATATGCCTTAAATTATCACTGCAGAGAAAAGTCTTACGATCGCTTTAAAAAAGTCATCATCACCATCATCGTCAGCCGGAAGAAGTCCACTGCTAAACAAATGCCTCCACCATAGAACACCACAAAGAACGGCTATTAGCCACTTGTAGCCATTGACTACCCGCGACTATCACGATGTCGTCAGTCCACTTAGTGGGGAAGCCTAACAATTCTACGTCTTCCGGTGAAGTGTGGTAACCACTCGAGAACCTTTCTTCCCCATCAATTATCAGTTCGTCGAGCAAGGTGGCCCGCCCATTGCCACTTCAACTTGCAAATTATGAGAGCTATGTCGGTGACTTTGGTTCTTTGGCGAATATCCACGTTCCGGATTTTATCGCGCAAAGAAACTCCGAGTATAGCTCTCTCCGTAGCTCGTTGAGCGACTCTGAGTTTATCCATAAGGGCCACAGTTAAGGACCACGTCTCAGTTCCATAAGTCATTACTGGCAACACACATTGGTTGAAGAATTTGGTCTTCAGGCTCTGCGGGATGTTGGACGAGAAGATGTCGCGTAGCTTCCCGAACGCTGCCCATCCGAGTTGGATTTTTCGGGCAACCTCTTTGTCGAAGTTGGACCTATCTAACTGGACATTCTGTCCCAGATATTTAATGGTCCACAACTTCGAGCGTATTGTTTCCAACAACTACTGGTACGGGTTCAACATGGACATTAGACATAAGTAAAAAAAAAGTACTATAATGTAAAGTTGAGCGTACACAAGTACCATCATTCATCGAATTGAAATGTAGAAAGTTATTTTGGTAAAATAGTTATATAAGTATATAGTACTTACATAATAATGCATACTAAGCTGCTAATGCATCTTACACAAATTTCTGTGTCACATTCGCAATGCGGCTTTGACTTTCAACGTGACTTTCAACATGACTTCTAATATAATATATAACGACTTGTGGCGACTTGAGTTGTGTGTAATCGTGGCAACTTTCAAGCTGTAACAGAGCCGAAAGTTACAGCTTGAAAGTTGCCACGAAAATTTTATTTATATACTAGCTGACCCGGCAAACGTTGTTTTGCCATATAGGCAAATAACTATGAAAAAAAAGTTCCATAGACCTATTTGAAAAACATTTACGTCCTATTCTCAAACCTACTGAATATACACACAAAATTTCATAGGATTCGGTCAAGACGTTTCGGAGGAGTTTCGTTACAAACACTGTGATACGAGAATTATACATATTATTAGATATTTGTGTTATTTAAACAGAAACTTATATTAATTGCGGGTACTACTTGCACTACGTTGAATGTAAACGCAATTAGGTTCGAGAAGACAAATTTACGACGTGAATTAGACGATTCTTGTATTGACTATTTCAGTATTTCAATAAACATAACCGAAGTGATAAACTTTGCGTATGGGACTAATGTTTGTTCGTTCGTAATAGCTGCAATTGAAGACCGTGGAGTGAAGCCCTTGCTGGAGATGATAAAGAAGCTGGGTGGCTGGCCAGTGCTGGATGGAGACAAGTGGGACGCAGACTCATATAGCTGGGAGCAGTCCGTCTACAAGTTCAGGAAAGCCGGTTACTCCGTGGACTACTTCCTTGACTTCTCTATCAGCGTCGATGTGAAGAACTCTACCAAGAGGGTGATTGATGTAAGAGCTTGCGAATTATTTTACGTTACGGGTCTTTGTACTTGTAAATAGTTTGAAAAATTCTTATACATGTCGAATCTATCTATTTTCTCACAAGTTATGTTTAATTTTGTCTATAACCAAATATATAACTATTAATTTTGCAATTATAAGAGTGAACAGTAAAATAGTTTAATTTCATCAAATATATACGAGAATAATGATACTTGAATTAAAAACTTATAATAGGTTAGTCGGCCGACTAATTTTAAGTGATATTAACCTACTGCATTAGATAGGTAGTAAAATAAACTAACATAGTGTGTTGTAACATATGTAATTTCTGTGAAGTGTGAAGCGAATTTTCAGCTCAGCGAATTTTTAACTATTTATTCTATATTGCGAACACATTTGCATATAGCTTATGTGAACTACGGAATTTCAGACATATCATTAAATCATATATGACATATTATAGTGAAGGCTAATTAATCACTCTCAAAGTCTTCACTGCATATCGCAGCTTGAAGTGTATATTTGGGTATATATCCAGAACATTTTTGGATGCCTTTTATTATTCAGTACTATTCAGAATTTGATATAAATTATAATAAATAAATACTATTAAATTACTGATTATTATTTGGCGTGTTTCAACGCGTAGAGGATAGCTCTCTCCAAATAATTTAATTTTGATATCTGCATTTTAAGTATGCTTATTTATCAAATGTAGAATAAGCACGACGACGCTACGCTACGCTTGTTGCCTCATGACTATGGTTTCTTTTATAGAAGTGATGATTTGATGTACATCTGTGAATTTAATAGTATTTTGTCTGAAATTTCGTACACATGAGAATTTTTTAAAATGTGAGCATTGACCCAACGTGTCCCCTACAGCTGGATCAAGCCTCTCTGGGTCTGAGCCGAGAATACCTGAACCGTGGACCTTCCGACAAGCTAGTGCAGGCCTACTATGACTATATGGTTGACATCGCGGTTCTTCTGGGCGCTGACCGCGCCAGGGCTGAAGTAGAGCTCAAGGAGTCATTGCTGTTTGAAATAGCTCTTGCCAACGTAAGTATAGTACAATATCTTTTTTAAGAACAATTTAGTAAAGAAATAGCAGTAAAACACGAGTAGGTGATTCCTTAGACTTGCTAAAGTGCCTTTACATGCATTGGCTTTTGTGAGATTGCTTCAAATATTCAGATTTATGCTTTTTAAAAGAGCAATAATATATATACATCGTTTTTAGTTTAGTAATAGTAACTGTATTAGGTATATCACAAATACTAAATCGTTAGAAAATTTGATTCATCGTACAAATCATGAAATATAGGTAGAATATGTGTGCTACAAAGTTAACGAATAAACGATATGCTTGATAACTATAAGATATTCTCTAGGAGGTTTTATTTAATTTATGTGGATAGCCATAAAGCTTTTGCAGGTAGTAGGTACCACATTACTCATCAAGAGTCCGTCTTGATGGGTACCACACCGCTATAATTGTGCAATGCAGTATCAAGCAGAATATGGATTGTGACACTGCAAATATAATAGACTCCGGCCGTGTCATTACTTAAGAGGAAACGATACGTGCAAGAAATAGTAAAAAAAAAACACGATATCGACGTTGGTATTTTCCTGTTTTCTCCTCCGAAACTCCAAAACTGAGCCTATTCAATATTTTTGGCATTAACATTTAAGGAAGGATATCTATACCTAGGCTTGCATTATTTTTTATTGTTAAAAATTTATTCAAATTTACTTGTTGATCCTCTTATCATGTCGGTAAAACTGGGCATTTTTAATTTGATAAGGGTCACATTTTCTTTAGTAATAATTAGTTGCTAAAAAATGAAAACGACATGGGGATGTCGATAGCAAGCTTATATTTTAAAATATTGTTCTAGAGGCATTATCCGAGAAGAAAATAGGTGAACATATTTGTTTGAAGAATTGCACACCTTCCCTCTTAATAACTTAAAAAAAGTAGCAAGATGAACCTTGTCTATGATATCCTTGTGTTTCTTTTGTATTGTTAAGGAAAACATATTATAAATATGTTGTCGTTTGCTTTGTACTTACATAATAAAATTGTAACGACCTCAAAAGAATGTAATAATGGTAGAAAGACGATGAAGACTTTTAAATCACTTAGGATAGTTGAAAAACATAAAAAATATGTTAAAAAAGATATAACGATATTTAAGATTGCCTGCTTGTAGATGACTATAGATTCTATACACTTTTTAACATAACGTAGTTTTTATACTAACGCATTTTATAAGCATTTAAAAATTAAAGTTGTAAGGAGTACATTCTTTTTTATACTCGCATGGCTGAAAAGGCAGTAGGCATTAGTTTTTAGTCAATAATGATTTTGCAATTTTTTAGTAAGTAGAGCATTTTATTATTTGTCTTTACACTTTTCCTCTTGTTTGTTTTATTTTGCCCATGGATTAATACCCATTGTGGATCTGGTAAGACTTTTTTTAAATTATCGTTTTATTTTCATTTCATTAAAAGTAGGGGAAAGTACGCATATGCGACTCTCTTAGTTTAAAATTAACTGTAATCAAAGGCTTGTGGAGATAGTTTGTATGTGTACGTATATAAACTATACAGATTATATAAAATATCCCACTACCTGGTAAACGAGTTTAATGCACACCTAGTTGAAATTTTCAATATTTATAATTAAATTAACAACGCATGACATTTTCTTCACTGCATAAATGCATCACCATTATTTGTTCATAACGTACCTATAACTGAAAGGAGTATCCCTTCTAGTTATATGTAATTTCCTTTCAAAACTACAGATTATATATGTATTTCTGGTGTAAGTCTAAGCCCAGACGTATACATCCACAAAGTCGCGCCTCGCCATATTTTGCCACATCAAGTACCTACCAAAGCAAATATTTATTAGATTTCATAGTTTTACTATATGAAGCACTACACTAATGCGTAGTATACCAAGGAGGTCTACCCGTATAAATACATATCAACAATTTAGTAGGGGGAGCGTGACTTTGTGAGTCAACGGGACCTTATTGTCTAGCTGAATTATCAATGAGATAAACTTAACTTTGCCATAATTTTGACATCTTTATGGAATTCAAATTTCAAAATTTAGGTCATTTTCATTACAATTCGAATAAGACAATAAAGTCTGTATATACTTATTGTACCTATACTCCATTATGACCCTCGGCTTATGAGCAATCCTTATGAATGGAGTAACTTTAAGACTTTCGCGACTTGAACACATATATATATATATATATAGGTAATTATTTAACGGGACATAATAGCGATAAAAACGTGAATATATATTTATATATTCTAATTTACCTAATTTACCTTTTATTTATTTACCTAAATTTTTTCGATCAAGTTGTATTGTTATGGCGATTAAGTCACGTTAAATACTTATTTATAACTTAAGAAAATAAATCGTAGAGCGGTATCCAACACTCAGAGGCCTGTCATCGTATAATACCTATCAATAACAATGTTGATGCTATATATATTGATTAGAGAAAACGTCTCTATGTGTACCACGCACCAAACAGAAGTTTTAACGTTGTTGTCTTCGGAAAATATTTAACAAATCTACTCAACCTGATACAAGGTACAAGTCAACTCTAATATAGCCGCGATTTTCCAATGCATTAATAGTTCCAAATCGTTATTTGGCTTAATTCACATTTGAAGACACGATTTATTGAAAGAGGAAATGGGTGCATACTACCCAAATCAGCACACATGAATCTGTGAATGCGAATCTACAATATGCTAGTATTCGCAGTCTTAAGACTCTCTACCAAATTTCGTCTAAATCAGTTCAGCAGCTTCTGCACTTGCTGAAAAAAGGTTGCGTATATTTTAAGTAGGTAAATGGTAAAAAATAGACCGCGATACACTTTTAAATAAAATTCACCTCACTCGCGCCTCTCGTTACGACGACAGCTTTATGAGCCCACAAAGAATTCCTTTTAATGACCATCGCTGACTTTGATGTTAAATAAATCACACTGAAAGCTATGAACAATTTTACGGTCACTAGTTGACCACAACAAGTTCTCATTCAAGGTTCTGAATATTTGTTATGTTGACCTAATTGTTAGCTCGTTGCGTATGGCTGCCAATCGAAAGTGACACTTTCGATTTGTGAACGCATCTTATAGTCTAGGCAATAACGAAGAATATTTGATGAGATTTCAAGAGTAACCTAATATTTTTTACCTCTCCAGCATGAAAGAAACTTAGGTGTTAAAAAACACACAGCAGAATCATATTTGAGCGTGAGGAAATGAAAGAGAACTGCAGAATTGCAGCCATTATGCTTTCAATTAGTACCTACCCATTGGTAACATTTAATATGTTATTTGTAAATTAGAATAAACTTTTCTAATTTACAATATTTGTTATATATAATATTTTTCTCGTTAGTTAAGGTTAAGTTGTATGCATTTTGTTTAGGTCTCGTACCTTTAAACACTCACTGTGCTTAGCAATTTATATTCATAGCTTGCACAGGATTTAAAGTCAGATATCAAAACTCTTGCATGTTGAAGAAACAACTGCTGTACAATTGTCACGCATTACAGCTAGTAGGTAAATGATATCTGTAATGGTATTAAGTAACACAGATTATTAACTTTTCAATTTTATTTCAGATTTCATTGCCACTCGAAAAGCGTCGTAATGCAACCAGCCTGTACAACCCTATGACAATAGCTGAGCTACAAGCGACGTTCCCCATGTATGTATCTGTGCTATTTTTTATTTGAACTTTTCATAAAACCGCTAAATTTGATATCATACTACATAATTCATAATACGGTTACAAAAACTATCGCGCGCTGAGGGAAAATCACATTTACCACATATTGGAGCACAAAATCACCACCTTTCCCTAGGACGGTTAGAGTAATACAATTGTAGCACAAAGTTCAGGATCGAAAGAGTAAGGTTCCGGTGACCGAGTGAAATAAGCATCCAGCGCGAAATCGGAGGACGTGGGTTCGATTCCTGTCCGGAACCAAAAAAGTTTGTGCTCCAATAATTTCATTAAATGTGATATTAATTAATATATAATAATAATTATTAATATTTATAAGGAATTAACCTCCATTGGAGCTTTGTACATATATTCCTATTTCTTACTTAAAAATATCTACTTAATTAATAAGTTTATTGTTCATTAAAAACCACACACACTTAAATACAATTAACTACTAAAACAAAATGTCAAAATATTCTAAAACTAATCAAATAACCCTCCCCTGACCGTTCCCGGTGCAAAAGTGCCCATCACACTCGCCGCATTCCCACGCTGAATCGCGATGGCCATCCTCTGCACCAGGAACGAACAGGAGCGGGAGTCACCTGTACTTTCTATTATTCTATGCCCTACTTCTTTTATAAATTCTTTAGCTTCAATGCCCCAACAACCCAGGGTCTCCACGGCAATCGGCACAAAGTAGGAAAGCGGTTCCATATCGGCGTACTTAAGCCTCTTTTGTACACTTGCGTCCTCTGCGGCAGCCGACGGAGAGTGGACGGTGCGACTCAGGTGGCTGGCGGCAACAGTGTTGACACAAGTAGCGTCCCATACTAGGCACCTGCCGTTCTTCCAAGGCACCAGAGTCAGCCCGTCCGGCCTCTTACCATCCGATCTACACAAGCCCGGAGGCTCAAGTATGCAAGGGACGTTCGCCGATATAAGGGCTCTACGCACTATGTCGTTAAGAGCATGGTAGCGGGGAAATATCCCTGTACAGCGACGACAACTCAGTGCATGATGGCCATCAGCCTCCACCATGGAACCGCAGGTGCATTTGTGTGGTTCACACACTTTGCAGCCCAAGCAGAGAGCCACGGCCACACGCAAAGAGTTATCGTCTAGCAAGGTACCCAGGTGAGGCGAAGACAGCGCATTCAACCATGCTCCAGATTCCGGTTGCGACACAGCCCGCAGTCTGGCCTTATCAGCTCCCGTGGCGCCCTCTAATAATTGCGCCTGGATACACCCCACGCTTAATTCATCCCACGCCCGCTGAACGTGTGTCTTCTCTGGGATTGTCACATTTGAGTTGAGGCCAGACCACGCTGACAGAGCATCAGATATGAAGGGCATACAGGCCTCGCCACCATCGGAACAGACTAAAACAGTGACAAGTTCGGCAACCCCATGCGCAGACGCCAAAAAAGCTGGCAAGCCTACATCACATACACGACGTACGCCCAGACCTCCATTCCGGATCGGTAGACTCGCCTGATCCCACTGGCGTTCCTCAAAGGAGACATTGAGCACTGACTCCACCACCGCTTTTAGGGCAATGTCAAATGAGGAGACTTCTTCAGGACAAAGCCAGGTAGGGGTAGTCCGAAGCAGGTAGTTAATCTTAGGTAGGGCGAAGCACATGCGCAGCAAGACAATCGCAACGTATGCGGAAAGGTCTTTAAGACGTTCGTGAGCGGTAAGGAGAAGCTGTTTTCGAGAAGTTATGGCCTCAGGAACGGCGTCGAGGAAAATAGGAGAACCTAAAAGGTTGAAATTAGAAGTAGAAATTTCCTTGAGGCCAGGAAGCAGAGTACTGAAACGAGTGAAGTTTATACGAGACCCATTACTGCAAGGGAAAAATTCACATTTGGAGGGATTCACCTCTAGACCAAGGTCTTTGAGGCGAGGAATGAGGGTCTCAAGATCCTTTAAAACGTCATCCGGTTTGCCTCCAATAGTACCATCATCGAGGTACCACACGTTTAAGGATAACTTGACATCATGAAGCACTTTATGAATGGCCAAACCAAAAACGAGTGGCCCGAGCGGATCTCCTTGCTGGGCTCCCACTTGCGAAAGGATGAGTTTTTCATTAAAGAAGAGGTTAGAAGGTTGCCAATAAACTTGGTGAAGAAAAGGGTAGAGAGAAGGAATGTTTTCCTTAACCTCGCTCAGCAGAACGTCTCTTTCCAAGGTATTAAAAGCGTTTCGAATATCTAGTTTTATTAAAATTCCGTCCGCGTTCTCCGGGTTCATAACAAACGTTCGCGTGGCGTGAATAACGGCTTCACATCCCAGTCGCGTACCAAACCCCAATTGGTGTGGCTGCAAGTATCTGGCCATATTGTCTTTAACGGCTCGACAAGCTAATTTTGCAGTTAGACGCCGAAAGACGCTCCCGACAGCTATAGGCCTCATCCCACCATCCTTTTTGGTTAAGCACAGGTCAGCACAGAGCGATGCGCCATAGAGATAACGACACACCAAAGAGTTCAGCTGCCCGCTAAGCAAAAAGTTTACAAGTCTTGCTATACATCCCAAAAGGCGTTGTCCATTCTCACCAGCAGATACAGATGTTAGCTCCTTTAGATGCCCAGGGCGTAAACCATCCAGACCCGCAGCAGACCCACTGCAAAAAGAACTAAGCCCGGATACTACGTCCTCAACAGTGACCGACAGCGCAGCAATAGACAAATCAGAGTCAGAAGGAAAATTGAGAGGTCGAGACGGGGCTGGATGCTTCAGCCCCAAAGCCGCTAACGTATCAGAAGTGTCATCAGACATTAATAGTCGAACAGCCCCCCTCAAATCACCCCCGAAGACTTTTGTTTCTATTAATTTCTTAGTAGAGCGTGATCTAAGATTTTCCGGCCCACCTCCACACTTATGAACATGGTTGTACCCTGAATAAGACATGACATTAGCTTTAACTTTAGCAGTCATATTCCCGGGTAGTTCCTTTTCCGGTACTCTCAGAGCAACATACGCAAAAGAGAGGAGTGTGGTCCAGTCCTCTACCCCGTTACAATCAACACACGTGTTTATAATGTCGCACAACCTCCCAGCCGCCTGATTTCGTGCCCCCTTCGGTACGTGCCGAAGGACTGGAACACGCCCCTTCAGATGGACTAGCCTTTCTAAAGGAGACGCTGGTGACGAATGCACCTGACTCAATGCGGTGACTGTATCCCCCGCCGAGACCTGTGAAGCACCAACTGGACGCCGCACATTCTTGTGCTTCCGACCAATGTGAACCTTGAGTCCATGTGCAGAGAAAGTACGTGCAGACCCGGGGCAGTGGGGACATGTCAATTGAACAGATAAATCACTCATGTTGCCGTTATATCGATCTTATTATAAAAATTTAAATTAATACATTAAAATTATACTTATATAGATCAATAACCTATATTATCAATTATAATCACCAGTACTAGTAATTGACTAGGAGGGCAATAAGGTTTGTATTAAAATAATTAAATATTTAGAACTCAAACTATACCTACAATATAGGTAATCAAATAAATTAAGGTACAATATTAGTCATTAATAACATAACAAAAAAAGAAACACCCGACACGGATATTAATAATGACTAAAGTAATCAAATACAATAATTCAAATCTATAAATTTAACGGTTAAAACTTATTGAATCGTCAGTAATCAAATAAAAAGTCAATAGTAGATCCTACCTAGGTAGTAACTACAGATCTTTAAAACATTCAAATCGAACAACATTAAACATCACAGCAAATGCCTCCTGTACTGGATTGCCGGAACTAATGAAGTGAAAGCTGAACCCCAATCCCGCGCGGACCCGTCTTCACCCGGCGGCGCCTCACAAATGCAAATCCATCGCGACAGACATCAACGCATACATATAAGTGCACGCCGGCGTAATACGTCAACCTTGGCATAGATGGCGCTGATTTACAAAACAATTTAAATGGGGTTTTCTTGGGAAAATAAAGATTCCCCATCCATCTGGCCCCCACTTAATATGGCACAATCATCACACCTGCATTGAACTGCACAACAAAACACTGTAAACTCCAAAAGCCTCGATCGCTTGAATGAATATTTGTGGGCAATACCAGGGCTCCCGTTATTCACATGAAAAGTGCACTAATCTTCTTTTGACGAGAAAACCGATACTGTATCCGTGGGCAGCACTTTAAACTTCAGTTATTTAGTATAAATATATACGAAAAATCTTTTCTAATCTAATTTTAAAACAAAATTTACTGTCGAGCGTTTTTGTTGTGACGGGTCTACCCGCCAATCCCCATGTAAAATATTAGTTTGTTGAGTAGGTGTATATACGGTGTCCGATACTCCATCTAGTTTGAATAACAACTGTGATGTTTATTTTTGTGCAGGATCCCATGGCTGACCTATATTAACCAACTCTTGGCTCCCCACGTAAAAGTCGATCTGAATGAAATTACCATCGTCAGCGTGCCCAGCTACATCTCGGACCTTGAGGTAACATTTTTTTCTACCTTCTAATGACAAGTCACTAGAGGAAATTATATTTTGTAGCGTCGTCTTACTATTTGCTCTAGCCGTTTGAAGTTACGCTTCTTGTTACTTGATTTTCAAGCTACTAGAGGAAATACTTCTTCGTAGTTTATTTCTAAAGACCAAAACACTTTGCGCTTAAGCTCCTTAACATTTCCTTTTCAATGCCTGCATTGATTTAACAGCACTGTTTCGTGTGCTCCTTTTATTCGTCGTTTTAACCTTAATTAAGTTTTCTAAAATGTTTTTGTAATCCCTTAAATATATAAAGTATAAATAATGTATAAATAACTTTTTCAAGCTGTTTTAAATCAAATCCAAAAAATGACCAAGGTTTTTTTTTTAGTTTGACCACGCATACATTTTTACGGTATAACCCAATCTTATAGGGTTTTTATTGTTGGGTAGACTACACTTCTTAATTAGTCTCTTTAAAGTTTTAGCAACATGAATTGAGTAGCTGTTAAGTCATAGAACGTATAACATATAAGTTAAGTGACGATCAATTAACTGAAAATATTTGTTTTCTTACATGTATGAGGGTAAAAAGATTTTTTTTAATTCAGTATTTGACCTCTCTAAAATCTCTGAAAATATGGAATAAGTGGAAGTAATGTATTCTTTTTTTTTACCGGCGGTATGCCTTTATTAAACAAAATACTATGGACTATATACAACACTACAGCTACTACAATAAAAGCATTTAGACAACCTATAAGTCATAGCAGACTCATAGGCAGTCCAAATGCTCCAGCCCACTCCCAGTTGGCAGCGTGCCCAGCAGAAGTGGAAGTTAGGCCATGAAAATGTGACTTCGTGACTACAGTTTAAGAAGTAGGTTCCGTTTGGTTAAAACAAGTTTTTGGTTACTGGCAATATAAAGAAACCATCACGTAGTCACGAAAGGTAATAAACCCAAAATAAAATGGCATTACATCGCCAGGTCGTAGGTCTCTTTAACAAGAGTCCGTCTTGGTGGACACCTCTGCAGTGACAGATATTCTTCCTCAAACCAGTAGTGTGCAAAAACTCTTTGTTTAAGCATGAAGGGTAATATACCAAGTGAAATTACTGAGCGAACGAAAAATAAAAACAAACGTCTTAGAGTGATGAACTCAGTGCAATGGGAAACAGGATGAAAACGGTGGCTGTGACTGTAATGAACCAGCGTGATGCTTACACCATTAACATTGGCAGGCGACTTGACCGTATTATCAGTACATAAGAAATATTGCATTCCACAGATGCTTCTGCAAACTACTCCTAAACGCGTTCAAGCTAACTACGTGATGTGGCGCGTGGCCGGTGCGTCAGTGTCCTACCTTACTGACAATTTAAGACGACGGCAACTGGCTTACGTGACAACCCTGTCAGGAAAGACTGAGCGCGAAAGCAGATGGAAGGAGTGCACTGATACCACTAGCGTCAGGTATGGAGTTATTGCTGCAATATAAAGAACAAGCGGCTAGTTATTGAACATCTAATTAATAACGTGTAAAACTTTTTTTTATATCATCCCAAAGTAGCACTTTGTAATCTTGAGATCCTGGGTTCGATTCTAAGGAGTGAAATATTGTTTAGTGAACTTTTCCGCCAAAACATTTATTAATAATATTTTGGGACTATACCCGTTTGTTGACATTATATTTGCTGCCTATTACAAGGAACTACTTTTGAAGCAGTGATGGCTCAGTGGCATTGGCTATGGACTGCCGCGCAGAAGGATGGTTCGAATTCCACCGCGGGCTTGAGCTTCACCGCATGGTGGAAGGGCATTTAGCGAATGCCCGCCTGGCTAGCGACCACTCTCAATTAGTAAACGTCTTCCAGCACACATTCCACCTAATAGTGTGTTCCAGCAACGGTCCTTGAGAGTCAGTAACTCTAGGCTATGCCTGTTAACACCTTCAACCACATCATCACTTACCATCAGGTGAGATTGTGGTCAAAGGCGTACCAATCAGAATTAAAAATAACATTTAATGTTACAATAATTTGAAATAAATGACTTCAGAAGATTGTCTAGTGTATAACGTCTGCGCACCGTCTGCGTGTCGAGTGTGTTATCTGTAAGTGGTAATTGTCAATTGTCACTTGTCAGTGTCAAATTAATTTACGTCATTGGCGAAATTGAGGCAACACCACAGAAGCCACCCACAAAAAGAAGTTGAAGATGAAATTAATTTAAAAAAATCGTAAAAATATTTACTAATTACTACGAATATATACAACACCACAGTTACTACAATAAAATAATTTAGACAACCTATAAGCCATTGCAGACTCACCTGCAGTCCAACATGCTGGCAGCATTTCCCCGTTGAATGCAATTGCTTATTCGTAACTAATTAAAAACCTCTATTAAATACAATTGCCAAAATTTTGATGTAATTTTCATTATTTTATTTCTTCTTAGTATGTCAATTGCTGTTGGCGCCCTCTACATCCGAAAGTACTTCAACGAGAACTCAAAAGCTAACGCTCTTGAGATGGTGAACGATATCAGGTAATTTACTTCGCCACAAACAATATCAGTTTCGATTTAAATAACTTTCATTAATCTTCTTTGCTTTTACTATTCATATGAGCAACCCCATATATCTCTTGCTAACCGACAAAACACTTATGATTTAAATATTGAAACAGTATTGTAGGCTTCAGTCTTATTGCCGGGCGTCTACATGTCGCCAACTTTCCAAATTACTTAGACAATTCAATTATTTATTGGAGATAACTATATCTGGTTATAACTATCCTCTCTCAATAGTATCCTCTCTCCTCCTCCTACTTCACAGGACTTATAAACATAACATGTATCACGTGACATCTTTCCGGAAAATACAAGTGTTTTGATAGGTTCTTTAATGCTAATTTCCTTGTAGACAACAGTTCCGTAAGACCTTGAACGAGGTAGACTGGATGGATGACAAGACGCGCAACGCTGCTCTGGAGAAGGCTGACTCAATGGCTTCCCACATCGCCTATCCTAGTGAAATGCTCGACAATGATAAGCTCACCAAGTTTTACGAAGGGGTAAGCGCAAAAATTTCAATATAAAATTTTATAGGTACATTGTAAGTAGCAAAAAGGTTTCGATTTGAAATACTTTCAAATTAGTATTGAGGTTAGTTTAATGAAGAAGCTGATAGGAAGAACTAAATTGCTTCACTTGACAAGGTTCCAGGTAAGTATCCTTTTGTTGCAGCAGGAAAATTATGTGTTCATATTCTCTAAGATCATAGATCTAGAGATCATTATATCCTGGATATTTCCAAAACAAGGCCATTTGATACTATCTCTACAGAAAAAAATAGCAGAATCGATTCGAATTTATACTAGGTAAAAATGTTTTATTTTTATAAAATAACCAACCACTTCAGTTTGACGTATATTCTCTATATACAAATCTATAATATGATTATATATATACATCTATTAACACAAAATTTCACGAAGTTTGAATACTTGGTAGGTAGATAAATTATTGCGAAAAGCGTTTGTTAGATGACTAGCCTTAAGTACGACATGTGGCTATGTGTCAATGCGATACCTTAATCTAGCTAGAGCAACATAAATAAGGACAGAATTCTAAACTTGTTCGTTCTTTTCAGTTGGAGATGTCATCAGATAAGCTAATGGAGTCTGTTCTAAACCTGACGTTGTTTGGTACCGAGTATCTGTTTGGCAAACTCCGAGAGCCGGTGAACAAGACTGACTGGGTGTCTCACGGCCGTCCCGCCGTCGTGAATGCTTTCTACTCGTCTATTGAGAACAGCATTCGTAAGTATTTAGTAGCAATAGGATATTTTGTGAACGGGTTGTAATAATCCGGGGAAGTAATCCCACCATACCTATTCTACCTCCAAGCAGTAATATCCTTATGGGTCCTGGTGAATTTATTCAACAAAATACTATGAACTATATACAACACTACAGCTACTACAATAAAAGCATTAAGACAACCTATAAGCCATAGCAGACTCATAGGCAGTCCAAATGCTCCAGCCCACTCCGAGTTGGCAGCGTGCCCAGCATGCTGGCAGCATTGCCCCGTGAATTGCAATGCTTATTCGTTGAGCCAAATATGTGCCAGCATTTTGATCACGCGTCGCATCGACCAAGCGCTCAGATAAGTTTGGAAAAAATTAAAAAAGTGCTGGTTAAATTACAGGTATATGTAACTTAACAGCTTTGTGTCTCTTGGCGCAATGGGCGTAGTGCGGTTCGTCACATATATCCTGCTACTTCAGATCATAAAACCTTAATGAAACATTGAAGGATCTATTAACGCACAAATAAAAAGATTGACCAACCTCAACGCTACTGCGAGTAGACCAGTATACTCATGGGCACGATCAATACAACTTGACCGTAACTTCAGTGTTATAGTAAAAAATATATTTCAATGTTTATTTGTACTTGAATAAGTGGCCTATATCAAAAGACATAACTATGAATTTGGTTCGCCGAAGCTTTAATGATCGGTATAAAAGAAACATTAAAATTGAATGCTAGTTGCGATACAATTATTTTATCACATCATGTTTGTAGGATTCTGCCGAGATCTGTTGTTTACCTTTTGTATATGATTGAGTAGAAAAATACGTAACTCTTCTTACAGTCAATTTGTGATTTACAGAATTTCCGGCTGGGATCTTGCAAGGCGCGTTCTTCTCTGCCAAACGTCCCGCTTACATGAACTATGGTGCTATTGGTTTTGTTATCGGCCACGAGATTACACACGGATTTGACGATCAGGTATTACTTGACAATCTCCACGAGCAGAGTATTCCCTTTAAACTTTAGAAGTGATGTGATTTGTTTTTTTTTACTGTTGATATTGGTAGGATATTTCTCTAAGCACCGATGATGGTTGAATGATGGCTTGATGGTTAAATTAATGATGTGAGCTAGGGTGTTACCAGATCTAAAATGACTGGCTATCAAAGTCGTCAGGTGCTTGGAGACAGATTTTATATAGGTAACTGGCTAGTTACCACTGCCCTACGAAGCAAAAGTTTTTGAAGTTTGTACATACCACGAGCTGTTATCTATACAAGTAATGTTCGCAGCGAACAATGTTTAGTCGTAATTGAACGACTAGGCAAGTAAATATAAATTCAATCTAATACCTTTTTTTAATTATTTCTCAAATCACTTTTATTTTGATCCGTTATAAAGATCCTCCTCTTTGCGTCGTTATCCTCAAAGCTGAGGGTCGTGATACCCCGTGGAAATAACCTTTCTTTTAACAGTTTGTCGCCACCTGTTCCTATCTTTGGCGATGTGAATGGCGTCATGAACACTGTTGTCTAGGGTAGTGCGGATTTGGTCTGACCATCTCATGGGATTGCGACCTGTTGGGCGTTTCCCTTCAATCTTCTCAGTGACAATGAGTTTTTCCAGGTTGTCGCTACTCTTTCTAGCAATGTGGCCAAAATACTTTAGGACTCTTTGCAAGCAGACGTTGGACAGCCTCATCTTGATCTTTAATTCACGTCCTAATGATCGTTAATCCTCACGTCCTTGATCGTTAATTCAATCCGTTATAAAGATATTCCTCACAATACTGCCGCTAGTTTTACTCAACTATATATGTGTACAAATATTAATTACCTACATTTCCTTATAGGGTCGGCAATTCGACAAAAATGGAAACCTAGTAGATTGGTGGCAAGAGTCGACTAAGCAGAAATACCTGGAGAAAGCCAAGTGTATCATCGACCAGTACTCTAATTACACCGTAAAGGAAGTCGGATTGAAGGTGAGTACTTTTGTTCTTGCGAAAATAGTTTATATATAGCTCGGATTACGACCCCCCTGTCAAAATAGAAGTCTGAAAAGGTTATGAACATGATATTGAAACAATTGCTACTCGTATGTATGGCATGGAATAAATATTAGTAACACTGTTAGAATTTAATATATTAAAATTTTATATTTTTATATGTAATAGAAGTTTTGATAGAACATGAAATGAAAAAAATCTTACGCATTTCCAATATATTTTATATCAAGTTCAACACTCTCACAAACTGTTTTATATAAATATTTACAATAATTTTTGATGGAAATGGTCCACTTTAGGATTTTTTAATCACTAAGCGTATAGACATAATTTATTATTTTATGTTATATGCTTTTTTTCTAAACATGCTATTTACAATGTGTTTTATTAATGTTAGTTCATTATAAAACTTACTGAATCTGCCAGTTCGTTTACATAGCTGTACATAGCACCGTAAGGTCTTGCTACACATCCCTACGGTTGGCAGGCGTCTTGGGGATCACAGTAGATTGGCAATTCTTCAGAAGGAGCTGCTGCCCACCTTCTGGTATATTTTCTTTATTCTAGCCTGGCAACCCACGATCATGTATCAGTACCACAAATATTATTATGCTACCTAGTTTAAAGTCAACCTACATGTCAACGTTTCATGAAATAATTGATTGTAGGTACTTGATTTAGCTTTTATGCCTTATGAAACTATGAAATATTTCGTTCCTAAGATTTCTTATTACAATTTTCTAGTTGAACGGCGTGAATACCCAAGGCGAAAACATTGCTGATAACGGCGGTATCAAAGAAGCTTACTACGCGTACCAAGCTTGGATCCTTCGCCATGGTGAAGAGCGCCGTCTTCCTGGACTTGAGAACTATACTCCGCGACAGGTAAATACATCTCCCAATATATAAAATGAGCTTTGTATATTTGTAGATTTATGAAATAGTAGAATAATGATAGAATAAATCTTCAATATGAAGATTTACATTAAGGTTATCTACTATTTTATGTCTATGTAACTATATAGAAACCAGGAAATGTTTACCCAATTATTCAACTTTGTAGATCAATGTACCTAATATTTATCTAATAGCATAGAACATTATAATAATACTACGTATAATAGTGGAAAGTTTTAGGTACCTATAGAAAGCTATACACATGTGTGATTTTCAGCTGTTCTGGTTGAGCGCTGCCAACACTTGGTGCGCCGTGTACCGCAACGAAGCGATCAAACTTCGCATCACCACCGGCTTCCACGCGCCCGGCCGCTACCGCGTCATCGGACCCATGTCCAACATGGAGGAATTTGCGAAAGACTTCAAGTGCCCCGTTGGCTCGCCCATGAACCCCGTCGGAAAATGCAAAGTTTGGTAAACTACCCCAACACCCAACGAACCAACTTACTTACTCTCACAAGGCCCCATTTATTGAGGTATAGCTTACTTTGCGTTGGAGTGGATTTTCACAGAGCAGCTCGACTGGCGAGTCGATATTAGTCACTGCGACGTAAACTCAATGTTTAGTAGCATCAAATGTTTCGATGTTGTTATTGTGTATATATAAACTTAGCTGAATTTGTATTTATAGTTACTTAGTTTTGTTCCCAGCACAGATCAAATTGTATTTCCTTTGGGTGAGATGTTAGACTGAGCACAAAACGTTAGGTATTCGACGGGTATAAAGTTGTTTAAGTACTTAAGTAAATGTCGACATGGGAAGTACAAACTCATTCAATTTACTCTCCGGTCACAACTTGGACAGACTCGACCGCGTGTGGTGCACTTTGATAAGCACTTACCTACACCGAAGTAGTCTCTTATGTTTTTTAGTCTTTCATATTTATTGAGCACCGCAATCACAGTGCATTGCCTACCAGTATTCAAATTTTAAGTATATATTTATTAGTTTCTCTCTTAAGACCTTCTAAGACATTACGAATACACGCGTTTTTTATAATTGGTGAGAGCACTGTCGTTGCGGTTTGGTAGTTATTAAAATTTTATCTACTTAATATACTGTATCGAATCTCACATTAGGTGAATAAGAAACGAGCAGTGATAATTTAACTTTAATATAAGTATCTATAGATAAGGAACAATTTTGGATACGATTGTATTGTTGTAAATCATTGGAAAACCAATAATAAAATCGTTTTTATCGACCATTTTGTAGTTATCATTTAGAACAATCCTTCTCACAAAATTGTATGTGTAAGATAGGAGAATAGTTTTGAAGCGCTCGTAGCGAAGTTGGCTTTGCTGTTCTTAATAGATCAGCAAAGTTAAGCAACGTCCGCCGCGGTCAGGAGTTGGATGGGTGACCGCTAGTGACATTACTACTGAGCGCTTCCGTGCTTCGGAGGGCACGTTAAGCCGTCGGTCCCGGTTGTCGTCGTCGCCTGGCTAGCTACCACCCTCAAGTAGAAAATCTGTCGCCAAGCACCTAACGGTGTGTTCCGGCAGCTGTCCTTGAGAGCCAGTAATTCTAGGCTAGCCTGAACAACATCTTCGACCACATCATCACTTTCCATCAGGTGAGATAGTGGTCAAAGCCTATAAGCTATAAAAAAAAAATAGTCAAGCCAGTTCAGTGAAGGGGTAATCAAAGAAGCTCAATAAAGACAAAATATTTTGTTATTAATTTTCCCGTGGGGTGTGCAGGGTTAGGTTACCCCTTATCTTCCCCGAGGGAGTCGGAAGAGGTGACGAAGTTAAAAATATCAGAAGCTGGGTAGCAGTGCCTTCTGAATAAGTGCCATCCTTACACTGGGATCCCCAAGACACCTGCCAAGCGTGAGGATTATGGCAAATCGTGCCATTAATGGGGGAGCCTCTGCTAAGCGGTCGCGATTAAGCTTTTTATTAACACTTTCATTTGGGAAACTGTTGTCTGATACAACAGTTTCTCAAAAGTGTGGTCCAAGACCTGGGACTTTATTGTCTAATTCGAAAGGTAACGAAATAAACTTTATGAAATTCGAACTCTTTAATGGCCATCGTTTTCATAGGAATATATCAAAATTAAGACTGAAGGAAAGGGGGACTACATATATCTAAAGCGCAGCAATTAATTACCTAACTAAGTTTGGTAGGAACGGTATGCGCGGTCCCGTAGTCTCAATTGCTTCGAATACTATGTTACTGCTACATTGAATAATAATATTAATCTTAATTTCAATCATCTAGGATCATACATAGTTATCTACTAAATTACAAATGTTACATAAAATTACCCCTACACATCTACCGTGACTACATAAATACAGAATACAAAATTTTTCTACTGTAGTAATTAATAATTACCGATATAGATTAATTTACTAATTCAAAATTTCAAATACTCGTAGCAATGACTTACCAGAACTTGTATGATCGCATTCCCAAATTTAAAGAGTGATGCTCTAAACCTGGCAATGCGATGTCTTATCAGTGAATCGAGAGCTGGCACGCGAGCCGTCACAAACATTTCGAACGCGAGCAGTACCGCGGGAGGCCGAACAATATACGGAAAACGTTGCTATACTGCACCTTAAACGTTCGTTAAGCTTTCGAATTTATAAAGCAACCATAGTTGTGGAGTGTATAGTGCTGTACAATATGTTTTAAACATTAGTACTCGTATTTTACGAGCTTTCTTCTTCTTGCGAGCACCCACAAACCTACCGATCATATTGGCACGAACGGCAAGAGACCGTCTTTCTCTGTCGACGTCCATCCAGGTCGTCTCTCAGATCACGGGTCACGACGTGGCCCAAATACTTGAATGTGGTCACAAAAGACAGCATACTTCCGTTCAATTACAAGGGAAAGCAAAAATTATCTTTATAGTTCGTTCCAAATATCATTGACAACGACTTATCAAAATTATACACTAAATTGTGATCATTTGCATATTATCACACGTAGCCAATAATATTCGCATCGCACCAATCGATCGCGGGGTCAACAAGATCATAACATCTGCGTAACTAAGGTTATTTATAAATTTCTGAGCAATAGAACAGCCAACACAGGTCTGAAGGCAGACAATCATTATTATTCAATAATTATAGATTTGCATAACATATGAAAAATGCCTTATGCAAAATAAATGCATTTAGGTGCAAAATACAACACCTCCGTTGTACTGTGGACCCAAAGTTAGGTTTCTTAGTTTTTTAAAAGTATTTTCACAATTTGTTGTTTATCGTATTTTTATTCACTGGTAGTACCTACTGTCAATATTTAATCATCTCCTTTAAAACATATATCTACCGTAATCCAAGCTAATTTGATTACACTTTTTAGTAAGCTCGTATGGTAGCTAACTTGAACATTCTTTATGTATTAGGTACAAGTTCTATTCACTATCTGTAATTACTAGATAAGACCTTAGATTTACTTTGAATATAAGTCGAAAGAATCAGGAGAATCTTTATGTTCTATATGCCTTTATAGCGTAGTTCTTGAAATGTGTAATCTTTTAACAACTACATGCAACTACGCTAAAAAGGCATTGTATATTATGTATTGTGGGTATCTAAGTACCTACTGATCTGCTTTTAATTTAATACATTTTCCTTATTTTATCGTAATTTCGTCGTCTTGTATTCCCAGTTTTACTATTAGGCATTGCAATGTTCAATAATAAATCAAGTTCATTATCAGCATCATCCTCACTAAGCTCACTACAGGAACTCTCCCTGTAATTATCCGCACACGCTGTCAAGGTGTACATCTCGCTCCCAGTTTGTGTGTTCCACGACTTTTGAAATTCAAATTCAAAATAATTTATTCAATTTAGGCGTCTACGACGCTCTTATGAAGGTCAATTACAAAATGTAATATTGAAATATTCTACATTGTACTGCCACGTTGAGCAAACAAATTTATAGAGCCACTGCGAAAAGAACGGGCTAGAAACTCGGGGCCATAAACGTCTTTTAACAAAGATGACAGGTGATAGCTTGGCAGAGGCGGAATTTTCCAACCTTTTTGTCGTTTAAGTAATCACAAACTGTGTAGTAAGATTTCTTAATCAACATTTTTTCACGTGCTACTTGAATTTTCCTTCTGTGAGCATTGTAATATGTTTGGGAACTTTATTATAAAGCCGCACACAATTACCTAAAAAGGACCTTTTATTTGTCTTTGCTAGTCTAAAACCTGGCACCGCTATTTTATATTTATTCCTAGTGTTCATCATGGTTGTCACTGTTTAATTTAAATTTACTAATTTTCTCCAGTCAATATCTTCAGTAACGTTATCACAGATACAATGTGGGCCAAAAGTAATCACCCTATAGGAAGATGCTCTCATTTTCCCAAATGGCCGCCAATGTCAAATCTCTTTTAACATTTGTGGACTAGACTGATGCAGAATACAAGTGAACAAGCCATGGAGCGAGACACTCCCCATGAACGCGGAACAATCGTGTCTATTTTTTTGCGTAACAATTCGTCAGTGGTGTTTGCGCAGCGCGAATTCCGTCGCCGATTCCCCGGCCGTCCGACACCGACTGCGCAAACACTGCACCGTTTGGCCACCAACCTAGAAGAGTATGGGACCACACGAGACGTTGCCAAGAGTGGCCGGCCCTGGAGCGCCCGTTCTGCCCAGAAAATCGCCGCTGTTGCCGAGGATGTCGAGCTGTTGCCGGAAACATCGACCAGACGCCGTGCCACGGAAGTAGCAATCAGCTGGACGTCCCTAAGGCACATTTTGGTCAAAGTCCTGCGCATATTCCCGTACAAAGTCCAGTCCATGCATCAGCTGCAGCCTGCCGACCGCCAAACGTGCGTAACCTACGCCCAAGCCATCCTCAATCTCGAGGACGAAATAGACGATTTTTCGACCAAAATCATAATGAGCGATGAGGCTCATTTCCACTTCTTTTTGTGGGGTTTTTTGAAGTCCCGTGTTTACGTGAACAAACCTGAGACTCTGGAAGCCCTCAAAGACAACATTTGATACGAGTGCGAGAAACTGTCGCCCGAAGTTCTCGCCAAAGTGATGAAAAATGCCATAAAACGAGCCCGTATGGCGATCATTTGTGACGGCACCCATTTGGCCGATATAATCTTCTCGTAATCAAAAAACAGAATCGATGTTTTTCATTTAGAAAAAAAAAAGAGAGCCGAACAACATCGGATGACTTTTTTGGCCCACCTTGTATATGCAATATATGCAATATCGTCAGCATTTTCTGAGCTGTAAATGGTGCAGATGTGTTATGTTTTTAATAAAACATTAAGTATTGTATATAGATACAATCTATACGTAGGTACTAAGTTTAATGATAAAAGCAAACCTTTGACATAACCCCAAATCCATTCGATGGCATTGAAATGGCAATATGGTGGCATTCTAAGCACCGTATAGCCATGTTGTTCAGCGATTTCATCCAAAATGCGAGTTGGCTTTCTGGGTTTGTTTTCTTTCACTAATCGAACCAATTACTTTATCAGCATATTTATTTTCATTGGCTTCAATGCCTTTCCTCTGTAACCAAGATATAGGTAAACTCCAGTTTATTGCTGCTGGATGTTGGAACTTTGTCCATTGTCCTTTTGTAAGGAAGGGTAGGGCGCATTATCCGTGTGGTTCATGAAGATTTTCCATTAGTTTTAAAAACTACTTTTTTAACTTTTCGAAATTCATCTCCTCATGATATTCTGTTGTTTTTGTTGATTTTAAAGACAACAAACAACTGGGTACGAAACCACTTATACTGATTATAAAATAGTAGACTAGGTTGACTTACAGAAGGATGAAAGCAGTGTTGCCAACTTGGCGCGTTCAGCGCCGGATCTTTTTTTGGCCTACAGCGCGTTTTAGCGCATAGCGCTAAATCTAGTGCGTTTTTAAAATCATAATACCATAGCGTAAAATTGAACGCATTCTTCAATAAAGTCAATGTCAATAAAGAGCTAATGATGCAAAATACCTATTTTTATATATGATATTTGAATTATTTCAACACCGATTTTTGATTTTGGTTGATCGTTATGCGGTGGCACAATTGGCACATCACTATCAGAAGTCGTCGATACACATCCTGGAAGTAATACATTGTCTGTATGACAGTTTATTTAAAAAAATACGAATTTTCACAGGCTGTTAAAATTATTTTAAGATTACAAGAATTGTAGTAGAATAATTTGATTCATATGTTCCAGTGCAGAATTGTAGTAGAATAATTTGATTCATATGTTCCAGTGCATAATATATATAACTATTACTAACTATATATTGTTTCATATCATAAACGCGAACAGAAAATTTTGTTACGAATATACTAAGCATGCCAATTTAAATCATAAAATAATAACTTAATTTTTTCTACAGCAAATTTGAGAAGTATTGAATATGAACGGACATTAAAAATTTCAAAACAAGAACAAAGGCATTGACCAATTACGACAATGACCCATCTCACTCTGTCAATATCGGAATTGTGCGAGAGACATACTCAGTACTCGTTTGTTAAAAATACAGACTATAGTAACAAATGTGCTTACGTAATTGCAAAACAGCCATTTATCTAGTCTATTATTAATCTGATTTGTTATTGACAAGTTACATAATAGACTACCAAACCGCAATAAAACTATGCATGCAGTTCTCTGAGAACATTCGTAAAATGTGGATTATGTACTAATATTATTAATAACATTTTTTTGGTAGTTTATTAGGTCCTACGTTAAAATATGTGTAATTTTTGCGCATTTTCGGAGCGGTTGAAGTTCGAATCAAAGGCTCAACAATAAAATATTTTTCAATATCGGAATTGTACGAGAAACATACTCAGTACTCGTTTGTTAAAAAAAACAGACTATAGTAACAAATGTGCTTACGTCATCGCAAAACAGCCATTTATCTAGTCTATTATTAATCTGATTTGTTATTAACAAGTTACATAATAGGCTAGCAAACCGCAATAAAAGAATGCATGCAGTTCTCTGAGAACATTCGTAAAATGTGGATTATGTACTAACATTATTAACAACATTTGTATAATAGTTTATTAGGTCCTATGTTAAAATATGTGTAATTTTTGCGCATTTTCGGAGAGGTCGAAGTTAGATAATCAAAGGCTCAACAATCAAATATTTTTCTGTTATGAACCTATAGGTCAGAAATAGGGCTAAGTAATAAAAAGCCGTTTCCAAGAACATTTTGTTTATTTAATATCAAACACGACAGCAATACAGGCAACTACTTAATATAAACCGTACGTAATGAAAGTAGCGTCTAACAAGCAGAGACTCGGAAACTTAAAGCTAAACACACAATAACTCTACAGATTATTTGATAAGGAATATAAAATACATTTTTAACATTAAAAGAACCATCTAGGAAATTATGTACTATATCATCCTATGACATAGCGTGCAAATAAAGTGAGATTACATAAAGTGCATCTTTGTACCTAATTGTATACAGATAAATATTATTACATAATGATATATTATTTCATATTGAAAACATCAAGGTTACATCAAGATTGGTAGATTTGGTAGATATGTAGTCCTGTAAGTAATATGTTGAAATCAAACACTTTTTTATATAAAATATAAGTTTTAAATTTCACTGACGTAATCGCACTGAAACATTTAGAAATTGTTTTGTAGATCGTATCCATTCAAAGCTAAAAAATACGCTTAACATTACTTGTTACATATCCTTATTCAAACACGGACTAAGTCTAGTGTTTCAGATAAATAGATAAACCATTTATTAATAATTACTACAATTACAGGTCAAATAATATTTTTTGTTGATTTATACATTTAAAATTAATTAAATTTAAAAAAAAAATTTCAAAATATATAAAAAAAAATTAAGTTATCTTACATATTTCGTAACAAAATTTTATAATTAAAAACTTATTAAAATATTATGGTGAAATATGATATTATGAACACAAAGTCATACTTTTTGCAAGAATACAATAGTATTATTAAATTACTGATACCTAGTTACTACATACCTGATTATTTCGTTTTCGTGAGGATTCAGTCGATTCGAGCCAGTTCTTGAGGTTTTATTTAAATAAATTAAGACTTAGTGCGCCTGTAATAGAGTCAGGCAGTAATTTGTAAACTGACTGCGCACTAACAACGGCAGGTACATCATCCGCATACAGGAAAATGTCTCCTGTAACGATCACATCCGGCAGATCGTTCAATAACAATGAGTACAGGATATTGGACACTGAGGAGCCTTGAGCCACACCCATCGCGGTGAACAGCGGATTTAACTTGGTCTCTCCTCCATCGCTGACCACCATTTGGGATCTGTTCCTGAGCATATCTGTCAGCAGTGCAGGTCCGTTTACTCCATAGTGGCTTAGCTTGGCAGCGAGAACGGCGTGGTCTGACGTCGAAGGCTTTCGAGAGGTCGCAGCACCGCAGCGCAATCTGCAGTTTCTGCTCGCACGCACTAAGGACACGTCGTATCACCTCGTGCGTCAGTGAGACGGTAGATCGACCTGCTCTATATGCGTATTACAGTCTAGACTGTCTTTTCACAACAGGATGAGTTGAGTTGAAGCCAAGAACTCAGAGGATATAATGTAAAGTACAATTTAATATTTAAAAAAAACGTAACATTTGGACGGTAGACCAAATATAATTAATTATTATAACTAATATGAATATATTCTGATATATGGCTTGAATAGTAAGGACACGAAATGGAATATAGAGTGAGATCACAATAATATTATTACTTATCTGGAAATCTTTGTGGCAGTCATAACAGACTTGAAACTCACGTATGATACGAAATTGAAAATAACAGTTATATCGCGCTTGTATCTATATTTGGTAACGAGTATACATTATTCAGATATTCGCGAGTGCAAATAAAATTGTTCGTATTATTTTGAAAAGTAACGCACAAGTTACCCCTTAAACCGTATAGAATATAACAATTACATTTAACCTTAAAAATTGTAATTTGTAAAAGAAGATAATTGTAATCAGTTTAATGTATATAAAAATATATTAGGTAGGTTTGTCGTAAAAATATTCTCCGGATCTGACGTATTACGTGAGCATGATATAGTACGATAATGAGACGACCAGGATCAAACAAAAATTGTAATTTCATATTTCTTTATGGAGTCTATCCTACGTCACCACTCCCAGACAGCCAATAAAGGCAAGCTAGGGGTTAGGCCCAGAGAGAACGGGGATCGCTACAAAGCCACAGTTTGGCAACATTTTTACTAAACAAATTATGTTTTGTTTACTTTAAACTTGCCAGTATGTACACGACTTATAAACCAACCTTACATACCGAATAATAGTACCCATCTATGTAAGATTATATGTGATGATGACACCTATGTGTAATTATATTTTACAATCAATTAATAAGAAAAAACTTTTACGAACGCGATGTCTAATACGGTAAATACAAGTTATTTATGGATGAATCAGTATTCACCACTAGTTATGTTATAATGAATATATATTCAGTAATCTTTCATGTAAGTACAATTAGTTATTTTTGATCAGATTCATTTTCCGTATAACACATTGTATACAAAAATGACTAACGTTAATGTAAAAGCGTTCAACGTAAAAGTCATATCTCCTCAATAAAACTACCTACATCATGCCTTCGGCATTATATTAGATGTTACGATTGAAAGAAGCACCCATACATATAGCTACATGTAGAGAATGGCTATTTACTCTGCTATTTTCGTTTGACTTTGCCACTCTAAACTTAAAAACTTACACAATCAACTGTGTTTAAGTTAAATAGCACCACCTAGTGGAATTACGACGATAAAAATATTTTTTATTATTAAAATTCATTTCAATTATTGAGATCATACAGCAGGTAAATGTTGTAGAAATCTACAGATAAAAAATGTGATGACTAGAAAATAATATGCTAAAAATGTTTTCGAACAAAATACCCGGCCTTCAAATATACAGATATGTGTATTTATTATTATATACGACAACAATTTAAAACTATTATGGTGCACGATTTTTTTACAAACTGTGATGTAGATTAAGATTAGACACGTAAAATAGATTTTAATATTATATCTTATTCATTAAGCTTAAAACTTAATTAATACTATGTAAATCATAAACTAGAGCGTCCGGATAGCCTACTGTTAGCCAAAATAATACTCACAAATGGTCTCACAAAAATAATACTCACAAATCATCACCGTGCGTTTTGAAATGTTCTGGGCAAAAGTTGCTTTTTGAACGTTTTCGTTCACGGTTCTAATGGCTTCGAAAACAGCTACAACTTGATCTATGGGTATATTATATACAACGAAGAGTTTGACAGTTGAACTTTTTTTTTCTAAGTTATTGTGACGAAACAAGCTCGAGGTACACCTGATGTTAAGCGGTTACCTCTGCCTATAACAGATGCAGTTCATCGTTCAAGTGACGAATTGCACTGCGCCCGTCACCTTGAGACATAGTTGTTGTCTCATGTGCCTGTAATTTCACTGGCTCTCAAGGACTGCTGCCGGAACACTCCGTTAGGTGCTTGGCGTCAGATTTTCAACTTGAGGGTGGTCGCTAGCCAGGCGGGCATTCGCAAAAAGCCCTTCCACCATGCGGTAACTTCGCAATAATGGAAGAATTTTACCAGTTAACATATGTTTTTCGCAGCTAAATGTATTGAAAACCTAGTTTTGTATGGTATATAGTATGATATTAGCTTTGTTTGCGTGGAAGACTATTATAATAGTTTTATAAATCAAATCAAAACTCGCAGGCCTTTTTATTTTGAGAATGACAGATATTGTCTAAAAGTGAAACTACCACAATCGCTATTATCCCAAATCGAACGTCATTATTCTTTTGCAAAAATTCTTTTCAATTAACTTTTGATTCATTTATATTATTCACATCATATGTGTAAATTTGACGTTACAACAAAAAAAACAATACATAACATAATTAACAATAGGGCAAGATGAACGGCATTGTGTCTGCAAACACAACCCATGTATAGTAAATACTCAATATGATATATTAAGAGTTTGTAATAAAACAGGCCAGTTAGAATTTAGAACATTATATACGTTGCTATCCAAAACACTAACACAAACATAATATTAATTTTATGGTATAAGTATATAGAATGACATATAATTATTACTTAACACATCATTTAAAACCAAAACTAAGTTAAAAATCAAAGACTTGCCTTATGCTTTGACCGCACCTAATATCCATTTAAAGAAAGAGTTATTATTACAAAATTAATTATTTAATTCGTGTGGCAGCACCTGCAATAGCGTTTGCAACAAAACGCCTAACTCCCATAGCAACAAATTGACAAACATTTTCGACTTGGAGATTGCAACGGCGTTATATATTCTATACATTATCATTAAATTAATCCGTTGCATTATTACCGCGGCAAAGAAAAACCCAAGAAAATTATAAATATATTATAAAAATCACAGGAAACAAATCATGATCAGTCTATGTTCTTATTTTCGTACAACCTTACTCAAACTTACTTCCGAACACGTGATGTCTAGTCGCGCCTTCGCGATTCAGTAAAACGGACGCTAGTGTAGCTGCCTCTATAATAACTTTTGATGTACTAGAAATACGCTAGCGATGTCATCAATAATCTGCTGGTAAGTTAACCTGCTTTACTGGTAAGTTAACCTGATTTACTGCTCAGCATTTAAAACTAGAATTTGACGGGCGCTTACGCAGGTGTGACAAGAGCATAGAGGTAAAACATATAAGACACAAATAAAAAATCTTGCCAAGAGTCTTGCCAAACTATAGAGATGTAACAAACAAATACAATAGATTGCAAAGTAATCGTTATCATCAAAAGTGAATGTTATATACACTCGAGAGCAATGAATCCGGGTCACTTAAAGAATCCTAAAAATCTCGGAAACTAAAAATGCTAGGTTAATGCAATAAATTGTATTTAATAGACAATGTAATACTCCTTAAATGAAGGTATTAAAACTTCTTAGTTATTGTAAAGTTATATCATAAAAAATCAAATTTGAAAAAGGGCCACTTTCGAAGATGGAACTACGAAATTACAGCATTTGGTTTTGCTTTTGTTTGTAATCTGTCATTTATGTGGGTACATAAACCATGTTGATAGTGCTCTATATTCAATATTCAAGCTGAAATTATGTCGCTTACGCCTGAAGAATGCACCAGAGTACTTACAATGCTGGAAACCGGCCGGAGTCAGCGCGATACAGCCAGGACTGTCGGTGTGTCGCTGTCAACAGTACAAAGAGTTCTCCGACGTTACGAAGAAACTGGTTCTAACCTACGCAGACCAGGAACGGGCAGAACCAGGTGTACCACAGCACGAGAAGACCGATACTTGGTGAACACCATGCTTCGAAATCGCTTTCTCACAGGAACTGAACTCACCAATCAGTTTCGACGCCTCGGAGGAAGTAACCCAAGTGCATGGACAGTAAGACGTCGGCTTGCTGAATCTAACTTAAAACCCCTTAGACCAGCAAACGGCCCTAAACTGGAGCGTGGGCATCGTATTTCGAGACTAAAATATGCCCAGAGCCACGTAAATTGGAGTATTGAAGATTGGTCAAAAGTTATGTTCTCCGACGAATCAAAATTTATGCTCTACAAGCACGATGGAAGACACAGAGTGTATCGAAGACCAGGGGAAAGATTCAAGCAAGCATGCATCGAAGAAAAAGTAGCCTACGGTGGTGGGTCTGTACTTGTGTGGGCCGGAATTTCTTCTGAAAGTCGCACAGAGCTGGTGATCATAGAAAACGGCTCTTTAACTAGCGTAAGATATGTGGAAGAAATCCTCAATGATCACGTTGGTCCATTTATGGTCAATTTAGGTGAGGATGCTATATTTATGCATGACAATGCCCGACCTCATACAGGTAGGATTGTGAATGACTACCTTCAAGAGATGAACATTACTCGTATGGAGTGGCCAGCGCGCAGCCCGGATATCAACCCGATCGAACATGCTTGGGACGAGCTAGGCAGATGCGTAAAACAACGAAACCCTCCCCCAATCACGCTTCGTGAGCTCAAAATTGCTCTCACAGAGGAATGGGAGAATATTCCCCAAAATCGTATAAGGAACTTGGTGTACAGCATGCCAAACCGCGTAAACGCAGTAATGGAAGCACGAGGAGGCAATACGAAGTATTAAAATTCAAGAAAATCGTAATAAAGTTCAAAAATTTCATGTTTCCTATTTTTGTTTTAAGGAGAGATCAGCAGTTTTTTTCTTTATGTAATTTTGTGTTAATAAAATGTATGGTGACTCATATTTTTTTTACTTTCATTTAAGGAGTATTACATTGTCTATTAAATACAATTTATTGCATTAACCTATCATTTTTAGTTTCCGAGATTTTTAACATTCTTTAAGTGACCCGGATTCATTGCTCTCGAGTGTATTTGATTTTAAATTCTTTTACACCGCTAAGACTGAGAGCGATATATATAACTATTTATGTGTAGTTTACCTAACGTTATCTTGTTCAATACACAGTCTTAACTTCTTCAGACTTACAAAGCTGACATAATTTTAGCTTTTCCTGTCCACTCCCTTATTAACATCATCGAAAAGACGCGCACGTACATACTATCGTAATTTAAGTATACATAACACATATTATGAATATAAATATATAAAAATGAATAAATACACTTGAATAATTATACATCTACACATTTTCAAGAAGACAGTGATTTTGAATTACACAACATTTATTATAGATTTTTGTGTATTAAAGATAATTCATATAATAGATCAGAAAAGCCAGAGAGAACTAGATCAATTAGAAAAAATTAACATAAAGTCTGCTTGGGCAAATACATGTTACTACAGCATACCTTGTGAACGTTGCTAATATCAAATGCTTAATCTTCGTCACTGTTTGGGTCACGTTCGGCGCTGTTTGGGTCATGTTCGGCGGTGTTTGGGTCATGTTCGGCGGTGTTCGCTTCAGATTCAGCGGTGTTTGGTTCTTGTTCAGCTGTGTTTGGGTCATGTTCGGCGGCGTTTTCCTCATTGAGCGAGCAATGGGAGCGAAGGTAGATCATGTACGCCATGAGTCGGTCGTTGGTGGGATCCGATCCAGAACTAAAATACAAACAAGACAAATATATGAAAATATTAAATTTGATTTGGGACGTATCAAAATTAATTTCATACATTTCATAACCTGATTTCGATCCCCTGTTTGGATAAATGATTGAGTTATTCTAACAAAAACAAAAAGTTATTGCATTAGGCTCGGCCCCAAAAAACTTGTGTGGATGTTAATACATCTCTGTCTAGCCCTGCGATGATATTAGTTAAGTGTTTATGTAATAACATATTATTGGTGGATTGTCATCCGAAGTGTTTGTAAATATGGGCGTATAAATAAACAATATTTGTTTATTATCGTAATAAGCACTATAACATACGAATAATGTAATGAAAAGAAGTGTAACTTGTAGGTTTCTCACCCAACCAACAATATTATGTAGACTTAGTTATGTATAAGCCACCTTACTAAATTTATGAGAAATAAATATGTGACTCGGACTGATCGTAATTTGCTCATAGACGATTCTTACAATGCTGAAACTTGACTGTGTCTACCCTAATGCAAAATTAATATACGATTATATGTGGTGTTAAAGCTGCTACAATATACAAGACCGGCTACTGTCATCGTGCCAAGCGTATTTCGAATTAGCTCGGTATTGCGCCTCTTGCCTGCCTTTACGTCCATGGTAATAATTAATAAAGTTGAATATGTTAGGAAGTAGTAAGTAGAGGTGTGTCGCTCTTCACGGAAACGACTCAGTGAGTCGTTTCTTTGAGGTGATTCATTGATTCGAATCTTTAACACCGCTTCAAATATATCATTCGCTCAATTGTATCTCAGTTTCAATCGGCACGCGGCGCTCGCTGACACGATTGAGTGAGATAGGTAGACTGTTCGAAGCGCGTCGGGTCGCGTCAGAGATCGCCGACCGCCGTCTCTGTTACTTATTCACTACTAGTGGACTAGACTGAGAAAGACGGCAACACTAGCTCATCTACGCACGCATTACGCGTGAGGAAAGATGACCTGTTGTTATTGTTTGTCTAGTTGACCTTTGTTTGTGAAAAATATTAAAAAGTCGGTAAAGTTGTAAATATTTTACAGTGTAAAAAGCTTACATAGCAAAAAATATATACAAAAAAGTACGATAAAGTTGTGAATAATAAAAGAAATTAATGTGTATAAAAACGATTTTTTAAATACGCCAGTTAGACCTTTAAAAAACTAACTGTCAGTCCTAAGCCTGAAAAAAATATGAAGGAAAATCGATTTCTATAGAAGTTTTAGACAAATGAAATTAATTAAACAAAATACTAACACAATATCATATACTTTACATAATTCCTCAAACAAAGTCAATAATAACGATTCATGAAGGTTTTTATTTAATTTATTTGCAAATGAAGCACTTTCCTGATTCGAATCTTTGAACTGATCCAGATACAAATGATACAATCTCAACAAAGATACGTTTTTGCCAGCACTAGTAGATTATTTGGCATAATAATTATATTAATGTATAATTATGGGCATAGTAATTAGCTTTAATACACATCGAAGTAGCAGCAGCTGACAAGCAGTGCCGTAAGTTTTAGTGGCAAACCATTTTCAACTCTGACTCTTTGAATTAAGGAATTGACGGTGACAGCCGCGAGCAGCTATCAGCACCACGGGCGAGTCTTTCAAGCAATACTATGCATTGTAGCGATAGAGAGAGACAAAGTAGAAAATAGTTTGACGCTGTCACTTCGGTGGAAATCAAGGATAGTTAAGGAATCCTCTTCTCTTTGTTCACTTTACGAGTGGTCATCTGGGTTCGATTACCAGGTCATTCAGGTTTTAATTTAATACTAACTAGTCACCCAGCCTGATTGTAAGTGGTCACGCTTGTCGATTACCGATGCAGTGTCACCATCATCTTCAAATCGTGATTGGGCTCTTCTGACTGTTAAATTTTTCAGTAGCTGTCTGGTATTGAGAGGGATATAAGCTCGCAGCATATTACATGAGACTAAAAAATATTGCAGCGGAACGAAGACTCCTCTGCTATACTTTCGGAAATCGGGAATTCAAAATGGTGGAAGAAGTAAGTAATAATAAAAAACGTATTTATTCATGTAGTTTAATTACCTTGTATCAATGTCCAATGCGATGACGGTGTGGTGTGGCTTGCCTTCCTCATCAAACCAGCTGCAATAAAGAAAATATAAGAATGCAATGGAGTAGGCCTTCAACAACTGTGTTTACAAAGTTTTGGTTTTTTTAACATACGTGTACCGAAAATTTTACTACGTTGTTATTGGCCCACGTAAACTACATAAGGTCCGTTCCACATGAACTCTGTAGTTACATGTAGTGACATTCAGTTGAGTCTTCGACCAGGTACCTGCGCGTCGAAATATATTGCTTGTAACGAATCAATACTAAAAATGCAACTTTTGAATTAGGGTAAGCAAACCAAAGATTGGAAAAAAATGTTGTAGCTAAGCCAATAAATCGTCTCGTTATACGTTTGCCGAAGTACCATCGTGAGCTCAACCCAATTGAACTCATTTGGTCCCAAGTGAAGGGCTATAAAAAAATTATAAAATTTATAGGTAGGAAATAACAAAATTATAAAATTTATGAAGTCTGAACTCTTTTGTTACAAGGAGTTGTAAAAGTGGATAAATAAAAATGGTGGTTAGTAAAAATCTTAATCATGTAGTAACCAAGATAGAAACAAAAATGTACGGAGTCGACAATCATGTACAAAATATGTTACAGCAATTTATTATTGACGTATCTGCAGAAAGTTCAACTGAAGAATGACGATAATTTTTAAGATTACAAGAATTGAAGTAGAATTATTTGATTTATATGTTCTAGTGCATAATATATATAACTATTACAATATTGTTTTATATCATAAACGCGAACAGAACATTTTGTTACGAATATACTAAGCATGCAAATTTAAATCATAAAGTAAATTTCACAAGTATTCAATATGAACGGGCCTTAACAATTTCAAAACATGAACAAAGGTATTGACCAATGACGGCAATGACCCATCTCACTCTGTCAATATCGGAAATGTGCGAGACATACTCAGTACTCGTTTGTTATAAAAAAATAGACTATAGTGTTTTTTTTAAATTATTATTACCGCTCAACATCGAATGGGCCACATGTATTTTCAGGATATACATGTGGCCCATTTAGTGTTGAGCGGTAATCTCTGCCTACTGCTACTCTTCAGATTAGCTGCCAAGCGCAACACACAATTTTTCACCTTATTCCAGCAAGGAAAATGCTACGTGCAAGAGAAACAGCTTAAATATTGTTATAATAACAATAATAATAATCTTTATTCACAAAAAAGTGTACATGAGTTCGTTCTTAAAAATGTGCTAGTTAAATTTGATAATATAATTGTGCAAGAGTATCTGTTGCTGATCTAGGTTCATCACCCGTGTTTCAGCATACAGCGCTCTTCCCCGTACGTTGGACTTATACTAGCAGGTCTGCTAATAATTAATATGAATCTATAATTCTTTCAACAACCTATTATAAGCTAGGAGAAAATGGTATGTTCTTGTTCCTCTCTTTTTGTAATATGAAGGTGTGTGTGTGAGATGTAAGGGGGTGTGTATATATGTTCAATATGTCTTGAATTAACTTTGATCTGTAAGGCATAATACTTTGCATCCAAAAACAGGTACATTAATATTAGAATTTATGTAATTAATTTCAGAAGTTCTTCTGTCTCGTCATATGACAGACTTTTTAACCAGTTCATTACAATTTGTTTCATATTTGATTTGGTATGTACATGGATATATATTTAAATTTTTGTTTATAAAACATTGTAGTAAATTTGCGTTCATTTCATTTATTCTGGAAACTATAGAGGTTCGTATTTCAAAAACCCTTTTCAAACTAGCGGATAAAAGGCACTTTTCCATGTAGATTTCGAGTGATAAACAACTTTCCGAGCTTGTGAGGTGAAAAATCAGTTTCATTCCATCGGCCTTTGCCAAGTTCACAACAAAAAACCGATTCGGTAGACTAAACTTCAGTCGTATGGCCTCTATCAGGTTTAGGATAGTATCCTTTACTCTATCAAAATGCTTCAAAATAATGCTTAGTCAGTATCATACAGACCTATTCACTCACAAAGGCGCTATACAGTAATAATAATCATTGTTACTATGAATAATTAATGAGAATTTGTAGTGGTAGGTTTGTTTGTACTCTGTGGGTGAGTTTGAGTGTAAATTCTCATGGTACATGGTAGTTATACAATAAAATATAAAATCTTTAAGACAAGCACTGGTATTATATGCAAACACATATAGAGGGGCTGAGTAACTTTGTGAGAGGCAAGGTCTGTATCGTTTATGGAAAAGTTCAAAGAAAACATGGTTAAAAGAAATATTCGAGTAGAGAGAACTCGACAGGCGTTTTGATATTACTTTGCATAACTCACATATCAGCAACGGAGGGGTTGGTAATGGGCAGAGCTGAAAGCACCGTAGGGCGGCGCATGGAGCCGGCCGCAGCTGGCTCGCCGGACAGCGCCGACGCGGACACAAGCGTCGAGCGCAGCAGGTGCCAGAACGTGTGCCCGGAGGTGCGACCGTTAGCACGTTCGATGCGCACCCACCCTGAAAACACCAGTAAAGAAACCATGCATGATTAACCAATGACAACTTTACTTATCATCTTTCAGCGGGACAATCGGAAATGTGATATCATTTACTAAATATACAATTCGTTAAGACCCCTCCCCCCTTTCCCAATCTCTTCCCGTGGATGTAGGGATCCACTGACATTCCCAATCACCTGTCAAGCGTTGGGATTATGGCAAACCTCCCCTTAATCAGGACGCTATGTTCAGCAGTGGACAATACGACTGATACAGTTATTGCAAAAGTTAAGAAAAACCTCATGGGCTTTTAGTACGTTTTCCTCATCGAGAAACTAACCTCAGGAGAAGCCATTCTAGTTGCTTTGTACGAAATAAATTCATTCAATTTTTCTCTTATCAAAAGGCTTTCTAATTGGCTAAGCAACCACCGCGTGGTTTATAGTGATGGAACGTGATTGATGTGCGATAGTGATGCGACGTAATCGATATCGATAAAACAATATTTTGATGAAATACAAAATAAGTGTCTCTATTCTATCTTGATCGTTGAGTGTGAATACTATAGGAAGTAGGTAGACAGTAGAAACTACTTTCTATGTGTAACATTATGTATTGTAAGAATTTACCAAATGCACTTAGCTTTACCTATTGCTAGTTTATAACAACATCAAAATTAGTTTCTTATCACAAGCTAGGGTAGGCATTCTTTGCAAATTCAATATAATACTATCGATTCATTAATGAGTACTTTCTGAATTTTGTGATTTGATTTTTTTAGACTCAAAGTAATTATATACTTATACATAACTAAATTCAAATGAGCCATAAAGAAATAAAGAAGATTAAAACACCATAAAATAATATAAGTTTTAGAGCGCTCGCAGAGAAGTTAGCTTAGCTGTTCTTAACCGATCAGCAAAGTTAATCAACGTCCGCCGCGGTCATGAGTTGGATGGGTGACCGCTAGTGACATTAATATTGAGCACTTCCGTCACAGTAATATTATCTATACAGTATTTCAACTTCATAGAAACGGATGAAACGCGAGTTATACCTACGCGCCTCGATCTCGGCCTACGCTCGGCATACAGACCGTCTTGTGTCGCAACGCGACTGTGCCGCAGGTCGAGCTAATGGTTTGTTGTTTTTTAAATAACCGCGCAATTTTTTCACTAAAAAATAAGTTCAAGTACATATTTACATATTATATATGACTAGTAAGATATATTGTGTTGTTTATGGTTACATGAATTCATCAAAAACAAATCCAGAGATTACTTTTTTTAGATTACCTGGAAACTGAAAGGTATAATATATAATAGTATATTATGATACAAGTGAGCTAAGTTGCTCATTATACACAATATACATAAAAAATAAATTGCACAAATGCGATACCAACAACATACGAAAATTATGGAATATAGCGATCAAGTTTTTTTTTGCGCGCGGCCAATGTATTATCTTTGATTACATATAAAAATCTTTGTTGTTACAAATCTGTATTACCCAGTTAAATTGAAAATGCTCTGTTTACTCGCATATAATTTGCAATTAGGTACTAACTTAACTTTGCAGGGATAATTCTATTACGTACTAGAGTATAATATTATTATGCACGAGGGTGTTATAGTTCGGTTTATGGCCCTAAGAACAGTATAATAAAGCTCACTTTACGAGCAAGGGTGTTGAAAAATATTTTTACTTAATAGTAAGTAAAATTATTTTATAGTCTACATATAGTTGACGGTACATAATGTGTGTCTTTTTAATGGACAAGTATTTCCTCTTAACCCCGAAAAAAATTACCCAATAAAAAAAGTGAATAGAGTAAAGGAAAGTGATTGACATGACTGAAATAGGTAGTTATAAGCTATTATTAGAATACGGATTTTTAATACTTTAAAATTTAATAATAAAGCATTTCGTACGTCTCATATATTTTTCAGTCGCAAATTTTTAAAACCGATTTTTTATTTAAACAAGCATGTTTTTTTGATTAAATCTCCGTACTATTAAAAAAACAACACTTCCTGTTCAATTCACAAGGTATTTTATTTGTTTACGTAAAAAAAAAGTATATTAACAATCACAAAACTAAATGAAAACACAAAATATGTAATTAAAATGCTGGAGGCGGGCACCTCTATCGCATGTTTACATACAGCGCGGCTGTAGGTAGTTATTTCAAGGACAGAGCAGAGTTAAAATATAAAATTAAACAACAGCTTCAGTCAATAGTGAACAACACCTTCGACCACATCATCACTTACCATCAGGTGAGATAGTGGTCAAAGGCTAACCTATCAGGCATAAAAAAAAGTTTGAATTCGTGCTTAAGAAATATAGTTTTATAAGTTTTAATTTGGATAAAGGAAAGAAATAAAGTAAGGACTATGTCTCCCATCACTAAAATTAAGTGAATATGGTATAATGACTCCCTATATAACCTGTGACATCCAATATGATTTATGATAAAACTTATCAGTTATAAAAAAATCAACACATTACGATACTGTAAGCACCTCCCTAGGAAAAATAATATTTTTAATTTCGAATGAGTGGAATATCACACATTAGTTGCATGATTAGCCGGCCCGTCAATTCCACTCTCGGGGTTAGTTTCTCGATGGTTTTCCTGAACATGTACGAGTGTAGGCAAGATATACATTAATTTTGTTTTTCTGGGCTATTCGAACTATAAACATCCCGATTATTGTCTTGGTTTAGATTTGTATACAACTGTGACTTTCACGATTTCCATACCACTGACACTTGTCTGTGACTACATTTATGTAACTTTAATTTTTGCAGCTTGATGAGGTTTGTTACCTAAGAACTTTTGACTGAGTGAACCAATTTTGAAAATTCTTTTTTTTTGTTTGAAATCTGATGCTTGTCGTTTGGTCCCATTTAAATTTTATCAAAATCGGTCAAGCCGTTTTTGAATTACACTCCAATAATTGAAAAATATTTTCCTATCTTGATGATATAGTCGTTGACAATTAATGACAATCGATCCCGTAAGTAGCAAGGGTCACTAAAAAGTGTCAAAAAGAATTTTTAAACTAAAAATGGAACCGACTTCAACACTTTGAAGTCGTTACCATGCGCACAATAATGTGATAATAGGTATATTTGAAATATCGTGGTACCGACTTCAACCAGTTATTTCACACTTTTGGGTGTTGAAGTCGGTTCCATTTATTGTTTAATTTTTTTAATCTCAAGTTGTTTGTTAATTTTCTGTAAATAAATGAATATAACATCCTGTCTAAATTAATATCACATCGCATACCCAGCATCGCTCGAACGCTCAAAGAATTAAACATTTACAAACATCTGATTATACTAATTTCATAAATAATTTTATCAAAAAAAAATATTTAGTGTCCAGGCATCAGCTTCACTCTACGGTACCACATATATGAACGTAATTAATGTATTAAATCTAGGTCCCTACAACTCGACACTTCTTTTTTCAATTCAACTTCGTCACACGTTTCGTTCTGACAGCCTTAGACTTCACGCACACAATTACACGCGTATGAAAACAACATTTGTGTAGTATCTGTGTAATATTTTGAAGCGCTCGTAGCCAAGTTTGCTTAGCCATTCTGAATCGATCAGCAAAGTTAAGCAACGTCCGCCGCGGTCATGACTTGGATGGGTGACCGCTGGTTGGGCATTACTACTGAGCGCTTCCGTGCTTCGGAGGGCACGTTAAGCCGTCGGTCCCGGTTGTTGTCTTAGGATAGCAGTCGTTACAGCATGGTGGTAGGGCACTTTGCAAATGCCCGCCTGGCTAGCTACCACCCTCAAGTTGAAAATCTGTCGCCAAGCACCTAACGGTGTGTTCCGGCAGCTGTCCTTGAGAGCCAGTAAATCTAGGTTAGTCTGAACAACATCCTCGACCACATCATCACTTACCATCAGGTGAGATAGTGGTCAAAGGCTAACCTATCAGGCATAAAAAAAAAAAAAAAAAAAAATATAGGTAGTTGTAACGCGGCTTTTTTATAGATAATGAGTCGAGTGTCCGAGTTGTGATATAACTATAAAAAAACCAAAGTATGGACTCTCAAATGGCACCTGACTACCATTTTTTTTATGCCTAATAGCCTAGCCTTTTGACCACTATCTCACCATGGTAAGTGATGATGTGATCTAAGATGTTGTTCAGGCTAGCCTAGAATTACTGGCTCTCAAGGACTATTGCCGGAACTCACCGTGAGATGCTTGGCGACAAATTCTCTACTTACCATTCACATGACAGGTGAAAATTCTCGCACATCGGGCATGATACATTATTATACTGCGCCAGGTAATCACACTCCGAGACCGGATGTCACGTGACCGGGACACAAGCACACGTCATCACTTTTATCAACGGTTCTCAAACTTTATACCTAATAATATGAGGAAATTCGGGAGCAGTAAAATAATAGTTAATAGATTTCAACTTTTTCCATGTAAATAACATGACGTGAAAGAAGTGATTCAGTTTACAAAAATTAATGATTCTTGAATAAGTTATTGTTATACTTGATAATACAGACTCCAGAGTCTATGAACTATAAATAGCTTTCCATTACTCGTCACCGTTGATGCTACTGGGCTTAGTATTTTTCGTTTTCTATGCCGAAGAAAAAAACGCAGTTTTATCTGTATTTTGGTGTACAGTTTAGCTTCAAAGAAAGCTAGAAGATTACAAAATCGGTATAGAAACTAATTAGGTACGTTATAATACGTTACAAGTATTAATTAATGTCTGTAGGCCAAATTGGTGGAACTAGCGTTCTTTCTTTATCTTTTGTACCTAGATTCACAGACGAATAAATCATTGTATAAAACTAAACAAATTTTACATCACATACCATATTCAGTAGTTGTTTAAGGTCCACAAAAACGAAGCCATTCTTTGGCTACAGATTATTTTGCAAATGAAAAAATCTTCAATTCACTGCCTTTTCTACCTTTGCTCTAGCAGTTCCGAGAAGAACAAAGAATAATGTGTATGTTTTTATTATACTCGTAGCTAACAGGAATGGGCACTTCACGTCCACCACAAAAGTTTGTGAATCACTGCGCATATGTGCATGAGCGAGAGCAAAGTAGATGAAAATCATATACGTGCGACAGAGATGACGATAATTGTCAATATAGTGGATCCACAGGGAGACAACTTTTCTCATACCATTTTCTATGTTGAATATTGATGCATGTGTAACATTCGATTAGACGTTTGAAATAATTTATTGATATTTTGCAACAAATCATTTACAGGAAAATAAATCATAATGTTGTATTTTGCTGCAATCATGTTGTACTAAAGAGCCAATTCGGTTGAACGCGCTCTAAAAGTATTAAATTTGAAGACATTCTTTTGTAGATTAGCTTAGTAGCTTATATCCTTAATTTTGCCCCGTGGGGTGCCGGGTTAGAATTGCACCTCCCCATATCATACCGTGGGTGTCGTATGAAGCGATTAAGGGAAAAATACTGGAAGGTGGGCAGCAGCGCCTTCTAAAGAAGTGCCATCTTACACTGCGATCCCCAAGACACCTGCCTAGCGTGGGGATTATGGCAAATACCCCCTTAATAGGGGAGGCTGTGTTCAGCAGTGGACGATCCGGCTGTTACAGTTACAGTACAGTAACAGGCATCCTTTTTTATATCTTAACCGATCAACTAAGTTAAGCAACGTCCGCCGCAGTCATAACTTGGATGGGTGAGGGAGGGCTAGTGTCATTACTACTGCGCGCTTCCGTGCTTCGGAGGGCACTTTAAGCTGTCGGTCCCGGTTGTTGTCTAAGAATGGCAGTCATTACAGCATGGTGGTAGTGCATTTTGGAAAGCCCGCCTGGCCAGCTACCACCCTCGAGTAGAAAATCTGTCGCCAAGCACCTAACGGTCTGTACCGGCAGCTGTCCTTGAGAGCCAGTAATTCTAGGTCAGCCTGAACAACATCTTCGACCGCATTATCACTTCCCATCAGGTGAGATAGAGGTCAATGGCTACCCATCAGCTATGTAACACTCGCTACCTTTTTTGTCTTATAAACAATTGTCTACGCACGATATCGCTACACATTTTTGCCTTACACCGTTTTAGATATTTTGGTCTTTATCGTCGAACTAGATTGGTAACGGAGACGAACTTCAATTTGACATTTACCTTTGAAAACAATGCCCATTATGGAGATCATATGTGATTTGATAAATTTCAGAGTTCAAATGAGGTTGCCAATACTTTTGATCGACCATTCTTCGTTCATCACCACTGGGGAAAGGAATTTCATTCAGGGCATTCAGGGAATTTTTCGAAACCTCGAACCAATTTCCAGTGAAAAATCTGGCGGTAACTCACTTAACGGTATGTGTTTTACATATGAAACGAGTATAATTACTGTATCAAAAGAAGTATATTTATAAAGGCGTGTACCTGCGTATCCTGGCTCAGGATCGGGTTGGCAATTACAACAGAAGCAGCGCACCTGCCCGCTGGCGACTACTTCGCGCATATCCGGATATGGGAGCACCAGATAATTCCAGTACTTCAGAGCCAAGTGCATGTGCTCACAGTTTCCGTTGCTCTCAGAATAGAACACCCATTCGCGTTCTGCGAATCGAGTCGCACCCTCTTCTGGGATGTAGTGTATTATGTTGTTAAGGTAAGTGAGATTCTCAACGTGCATTATACCGTCAGACCAGATATCGTCGCGGCGTGTCGACTCGTCAATCGAAGGTGACTGTTCTTCAGTCAAGTCTGGCAAGTTTCCAGGGTCGAGTGTCAGAGCGTCCATAATTTCATTGTCAAGTAAGTCGACGTCGTTACTAGTCGCCTCAGGGTATCGGTCGTTGTGACGGATGTTCGTGTCACAAATCTCTGGCACGTCTAGGCTGTCATCGTCGTCTACAATGCGCGATCCCAAGCTAAGAGCGTTTACGAGCGAGTCTTCATCTTCTTCGCTATCTTCTGCCGGTCTGGAGAACTGTTCTGTAGACATACTTTTTCTTATGCCAAAGATTTGCTTAGCAGCTTCATCGTTGTCAGACACGTTGATTTCTAATCCAGGCGACATTAGACTGTGGTGCAGTGATTTATGAAAAACAGGGCAGATGGTGTCCCTACACTTTATTTGATGGTTTCGAGCATCGTTGGCGTTCGGTAGACCTGGTAAGTAATCAGGCCGACTACTAGGGCCGGGATTATTAAGGGTTGGGTCGTCATCGTCTCTTTTACGAAGGTTCACTCGTTTTTTGTTTAAATGTTGATGCTGACTGGGATTGCCAAGATTATGGTGCACTCCATTCTCTGGATCATCGTCATCGTCATCGTCCTCGTCGCCACCATAACCATCGTCATCCGAGTTGTCTCTGAAATCCTCCCTGAAGTTTTCTTCGATTACTGGCAGATCTAGTGACCAATTTCCTCCAGTTACTATGTGAGGATGCAGGAGAATGGACACCTGAAATTTAATTTAAATATTTGTTTTGAGTAAGTAGGTATGATAACGATAAATTCTATTTCCCGCTCTCGGGAGATTGGAAACAACCGTAGTAAGCCTGGAGCTCTCCGCATTTTAGACACAAAGTTACAAGTAATTATATCACAGCAGGCCTGTTCACTAGTTAACAAGAACGCACGTCCACACGCTATTGCCGCTACTTACATCCAAATAAAAATATAACAGGAAAAAATCAAAATAAAGCACTTCTAACGGAGCTGTCTGTAACTGGCAACAAGCACGGTCATGCAACGACGCATTTGTTGGTCGGCATGTGCGATTATCACGTTTTGTCTTAATTGTCAAGTTGTTCGGCGACAAAATCATTTACTTGTAATGTCGTGCAACAAATTTATTTTTGCCGACCGTCCAACGATGACAATTTGTCCAAACTAAACTCAAGAATTCGTCAGTTATCAAGATTAATTTATCTATGCATGCTCTTTACCTAAGTGAAAACTGAAAACATAGTATACTGAGTACTATAATACTATCTAAAATATTATATTATACTGTGACACCAGTTGTTCAGGCTAACCTAGAATTACTGCTCTCAAAGACAGCTGCCCGGAACACACCGCTAGTTGCTTGGCGACAGATTTTCTTCTCGAGGGTGGTAGCTAGCCAGGCGGGCATTCGCAAAATGCCCTACCACCATGCTATAACGACTACTATCCTAAGACAAAAACCGGGACCGACGGCTTAACGTGCCTTCCGAAGCACGGAAGTGCTCAGTAGTAATGTCACCAGCGGTCACCCATCCAACTCATGACCGAGGCGGCCGTTGCTTAACTTTGCTGATCGTATCAGAACAGCTAAGCAGACTTCGCTACGAGCGCTTCAAAAGATACCCCCAAATAGAAAATCTGTCGCCAATCACCTAACGGCGACATCCTATATGGGTTCCGCAGATGTCCTTGAGACCCAGAAATTCTAGTTAAGCCTAAACAATATCAGGTGTATCACAAAGAATAACGTATGATATAAGAAAAGACACTATATGGTACTCCCAAAATTAGAGAAAAAAATATATAATAATTTAATATAATAGTAATATGTTAAATTATAATGCTAAATAAAAGTTAATTAACGGTTTTGAGTTCGACGCCACCCCGCAAATAAGAAAAGTATGAGATTATAATGATAAAAATAAATAATAAATGAAATGTGAGTTATGATAATCACCTGAGTCACTCTGCCATACAAGTCGATCGTTGGATAAATATTGGTGAATACTTTGGGGATGACTGCAATTACACCTAGTCTTTGGCCGTCGATGTCGATAGTCAGCTCACTGTTGAACTTGAAATGCAACGTGAGCACTGAGTTTTCCGTGATATTTTCCAGGCTACGGCCGATATCGCTGAGATACTGAAACAATGCCATCACCAAGTTCACAATTTTGAGAATTTTAAAAACAATTTAAATCTTAAATATATGGCACACGTATAAATATGGTCCGTCTAGTGAAAAAAAAACTAAGTTTAAGGAGATTTAAACTGTAAATTGATTGATTGAAACGGCAGAAAATAAGGTTTTATATAATAGATTTTGTATGTAACGGCTGTCAGTGATGCTGTTAAATGACTTTACTTATAACAAATGATTTTTTTTAAATTATTCTATAAATTTTAACAAACACATTGTATTTTGGTAAGTTACTCTCATTGTGCGAGTCCGATTCCATCTTTGCAGATTTCATTTTATTTAAATAATGGAATAAAATATTGTCACCTTAGATTTTACTTGAAAATTCAGGCACCATTACAGATTCAGAAATGTCATGAACATATTAAAACTATCATCTCAGACAAAATATATCTACTGTTGAACATAAGCCTTCTCCACATAACATATGGGTCAACTGTCCCTATGAACATGATAATTAACAGTACCTACCGACTTCCACAAATCCACGCAGTAGAGGGCATACTTTCACTACCTTTCAGATTTTTCGGGTCAGAGTAAAATAATTCTTTAGTATACTTACAAATTGTCCTCTATCTAGGATAATATCGTGAGCTAAAATCCAAGCAGGCATTTCAAAATTGAGCGCTGACGACGGCGGCACTTCTGTCGGCAACGTAGCAACCGCACCGATACTCACGGTGCCCTGCCATTCGTTTGTTATCTTGTCAATGCGGACCTGTTGACAACAGGAATCCCATAATAACTATGTCAATAGAACAAACTTTTAGTTTAAGTAAACTTGTCATTTTCTAGAAATTATGAAGTCTCCGAGTATGTAAATTGTATGTGCACAGCGACCATTAGGCATTTGATTGCAGACTCGTGAATTATGTATCAGATCAAAAAACTAAACAAGGTTGGTACAGTCGGCTCAGGCAGATAGGTAAAATATATATCGCATTCATTAAATCACGTTTTGGCTTTGTCAATGTGAAGCTCGTAAAACAATGATGCATTAATAAATATTTTTTATATAATGTTGTGCGAAAGTGGTGGAACGCTGAAGCGACAAGCAACAGCGTAATCAACCCGCTTTCCAAAAAGCAAAACGCATACAAGCTATGTACCTTCCGATATCTGGGTATTGAAGAATTATACAAAATTTTACAATAATTTATCTTAGGGCCTGTTTCAGAATGTTCGAGTAAGAGAGGGTTATACTACCCAGAACTTATTTATTAAATAAACACTATCTTTGCGTTTCACAGTCATCGATCTAGCCTCTCCATCGGTTGAAGCTTGAGACGCGCTGCATGTTAACTATCATTTTTATCATTCAGTTATTTTATGTGTTGGCTAGCAACCCAAAACATTATTAGGACATTCTGAAACGGACCCTTAATGTAACATTTTGATAATTCATCAATATACAGAAATAGCAACATGGTTTATTGAAAAGTTGCAGAAGCATTGTTGCGCCAAGCTAACAAATGAATTGTTCAGAGCGACGCGGAGCATCATATATTTCTCATCATCTTAGCATCATATTTTCTATTATTAGAACAGCCATAGCGGAATTCCTAGCCTTATTCTGTATAAGAAATAAATATAGGGTCTTTAAGGTAAGAGTGAATAGATATCATCTAAGCGAGCGTGTACTCTCGTACACTGCATTGTCACGTAACATCAGATGACAATGCAGACAAAAGGAATTTATATGCGTATGCCCTGCAGGACCCTGTATCGCAGCAGTTTCAGACTCTGTGTGATGATTGGTGTGTATTAGTACCTTACGAATTTAATACGTTTATTTCTAGTACCTATTAGGTTATAGAATAAAATGCAAAAAATAAATCGTGCTCTCCAGCGGGACCCTAAGTTAATATGAATCCTTCAGTTCAGATACCTATATTCTCAAGTAGAACTGTATTAGTACCTACCAAAACAGTCATTTTTAAAAATAAAACTTAATAGTATTCATAGTTTTTTTAGGTATAAAACTACCTGTGAGCCAGCGGGACCCTCGGCTATATTGGCATTTACAGACAACATTTTATGTTTACAGTTAGCATTATATTAGTACCTTCTAAATATATACATATGGTCACTTACAGTCACACACGTTATTTACTCAGTCAACATGTGCTATCAATGGTTTACTCTCAAAAATATTTATATTTTGGACAGTCGGTGACATAAATGAGTTGTTCTAAAGTCTTTCCAAGTACCAAGTTTACACATTATCCAAAGTCATATCTTTTGATTTTAATGGCCTGGCACCTGTAACATTATTGAAAATACCCCAAAGTTTATTTGTCAAGCGGCAAACATACAGATTAATTTCTGTAATAGAATATTGCCCAATTAGCTCATCTATAATAATAATAATAATTTATTTCAAAAAAGTTTTACATGATGTCGCAGTAAGGAATACATAATGTTTACATAGAACTATGAATAAGAACAACAAAAAACAATGTACAGGTACAATGTAGGTACGTTATGCAGGGCACAAGTATGCTTCAAGACGCAAGCCGCACCAACCGCCGTTAAGAAACACTACCCTCAGAACTAAGAAAAAAATCTTGTATCTCAGAGAATAGGCCCCCTCCTGACAGCCAGTAAAACAGTAAACGTCCCGAAACCATTTACATAAGTGTGATATACACTTCTTAAATCTGCTTACAAAATGTGCACCCTAGCGATCTCGTGGAACGAGCGCTCATTATACATCTTAAGTGATCCTACCGCGACGGATTCTGATGCCCTGTATAGGTTTTCACCTGAGTTTGGGCATCAACAATTTTTAACATTTGGATTCACCTCTGTCACACAGTGTGAGACGAGGAAAAGCGATTACAGTGATCATTAAATGGCTTGGAATGTTAAATTATTTGCAGAGGTTATAAATGAACTTAATAATAATACAAGTAAAAATACGTATTAAAAAAAGAAAAACAATAAAAAAAAAACTAAAATAATAATGTATTAACTGGACCAAGGTCATCATTGTTTATAGTAATTTATGTTATGTGTAGTATTATTATGTGTATGGAAGTGTTTCAATTGAAAATGAATGTGTAACAGGTAGGTTAATGTGTGTGGATTGAAATGTGGACAAGAAGTCATGTTTTACAAGCGTAAAAATAATAATTATTAGGTAAAACAAACAATAAATGAGATAGATCTAATATTTTAAACGAAATACCAGGAGATCTTCGGTTTCACTATAATTAAGGCCGAGAAGCCAGCTGGTAACTTTCATTTTGCATTCATGATTTGAGAGGGGGAAAATTTTCAAACTTTTATTTAACCGATTGTATAGTTTGTAGCTTAAAATAAGGACATTATCGAGCCCACTGCTTTAGAAATAATAATCAATTTGAATGCTACGATGACATTTCCAATGAAACAAACAGTAGTAATACTAATAAAATACATTGTGTTCTCTACAGTGCATTAGAATAAGTTCCTTTTGATTGAAATATTATACGTAATTATGTAGTTTTTCTTACTATAAATAAGCCTTATTACTTACAAACATTTATCAGTAAGCCCTATATATGGCGTTTGATATAAAATATGTATAACCACTTTTATCCTCTTACTGCTTTCTGGCAGCATGGTAGTTGCAATTACATTTAATAAAAACCTAAAAAAAGAAATGTTAAATCATCTCTTGTGGATTTCTGCTATCCTGGTACTTGGAAAGACTTTAGAAGAACTCATTTATGTCACCGACTGTCCAAAATATAAATATTTTTGAGAGTAAACCATTGATAGCACATGTTGACTGAGTAAATAACGTGTGTGACTGTAAGTGACCATATGTATATATTTAGAAGGTACTAATATAGTGCTAACTGTAAACATAAAATGTTGTCCGTAAATGCCAATATAGCCGAGGGTCCCGCTGGCTCACAGGTAGTTTTGTACCTAAAAAAACTAAGAATACTATTAAGTTTTATTTTTAATAATGACTGTTTTGGTAGGTACTAATACAGTTCTACTTGAGAATATAGGTATCTGAACTGAAGGATTCATATTAACTTAGGGTCCCGCTGGAGAGCATGATTTATTTTTTGCATTTTATTCTATAACCTAATAGGTACTAGAAATAAACGTATTAAATTCGTAAGGTACTAATACACACCAATCATCACACAGAGTCTGAAACTGCTGCGATACAGGGTCCTGCAGGGCATACGCATATAAGGAAATCTAATTCTGATACACATAAAGCTTGATTTTGATAATAGTTCCAATACTACAACAAAGCCGCTGAAATCATATAAAAATTAATAATATTTTGTTAGGTGAAACTTTGGATAGATAAACGTCAACAGAAAGTGATAACAATTCCATTTACAATCAGCTATAATTTGTAGACGCACAGCAACAACAGCAAACACTTCGCCCATATTCTAAACGACTGGTGATATTCTAAACCACGGTACCTAAATCTGATATACTCTTTTATTATAGTGACGTAACTGACACAGCTTCGGCAGCCAATCTCAACTCAGACCCACGCTGACGCTGAGGACTGACTGATCAATACAATTGCAATGTCAGCTGTTAACATTAAGAAAGCACGAGACTAAGACCAGCCTAATCATTTACATTATCTTTTTATATATACACTCGAGAGCAATGAATCCGGGTCACTTAAAGAATGTTAAAAATCTCGGAAACTAAAAATGACAGGTTAATGCAATAAATTGTATTTAATAGACAATGTAATACTCCTTAAATGAAAGTAAAAAAAATATGAGTCACCATACATTTTATTAACACAAAATTACATAAAGAAAAAAACTGCTGATCTCTCCTTAAAACAAAAATAGGAAACATGAAATTTTTGAACTTTATTACGATTTTCTTGAATTTTAATACTTCGTATTGCCTCCTCGTGCTTCCATTACTGCGTTTACGCGGTTTGGCATGCTGTACACCAAGTTCCTTATACGATTTTGGGGAATATTCTCCCATTCCTCTGTGAGAGCAATTTTGAGCTCACGAAGCGTGATTGGGGGAGGGTTTCGTTGTTTTACGCATCTGCCTAGCTCGTCCCAAGCATGCTCGATCGGGTTGATATCCGGGCTGCGCGCTGGCCACTCCATACGAGTAATGTTCATCTCTTGAAGGTAGTCATTCACAATCCTACCTGTATGAGTTCGGGCATTGTCATGCATAAATATAGCATCCTCACCTAAATTGACCATAAATGGACCAACGTGATCATTGAGGATTTCTTCCACATATCTTACGCTAGTTAAAGAGCCGTTTTCTATGATCACCAGCTCTGTGCGACTTTCAGAAGAAATTCCGGCCCACACAAGTACAGACCCACCACCGTAGGCTACTTTTTCTTCGATGCATGCTTGCTTGAATCTTTCCCCTGGTCTTCGATACACTCTGTGTCTTCCATCGTGCTTGTAGAGCATAAATTTTGATTCGTCGGAGAACATAACTTTTGACCAATCTTCAATACTCCAATTTACGTGGCTCTGGGCATATCTTAGTCTCGAAATACGATGCCCACGCTCCAGTTTAGGGCCGTTTGCAGGTCTAAGGGGTTTTAAGTTAGATTCAGCAAGCCGACGTCTTACTGTCCATGCACTTGGGTTACTTCCTCCGAGGCGTCGAAACTGATTGGTGAGTTCAGTTCCTGTGAGAAAGCGATTTCGAAGCATGGTGTTCACCAAGTATCGGTCTTCTCGTGCTGTGGTACACCTGGTTCTGCCCGTTCCTGGTCTGCGTAGGTTAGAACCAGTTTCTTCGTAACGTCGGAGAACTCTTTGTACTGTTGACAGCGACACACCGACAGTCCTGGCTGTATCGCGCTGACTCCGGCCGGTTTCCAGCATTGTAAGTATTCTGGTACATTCTTCAGGCGTAAGCGACATAATTTCAGCTTGAATAATGAATATAGAGCACTATCAACATGGTTTATGTACCCACATAAATGACAGATTACAAACAAAAGCAAAACCAAATGCTGTAATTTCGTAGTTCCATCTTCGAAAGTGGCCCTTTTACAAATTTGTTTTTTTTATGATATAACTTTACAATAACTAAGAAGTTTTAATACCTTCATTTAAGGAGTATTACATTGTCTATTAAATACAATTTATTGCATTAACCTAGCATTTTTAGTTTCCGAGATTTTTAGGATTCTTTAAGTGACCCGGATTCATTGCTCTCGAGTGTATTTGGTATGTAACTGGAAGATTAAATCACAAATGTTATCATGTTTATTTTAGTTATTGTTGTTAAGTTAGCCTTTGACCACAATCTCTCCTGATGATAGGAAGACGTTCACATGCTTACCATAGCATTAAAAAACAATACTAATATACGCTTAAAGTCTGATACAAAATGTGCTTATTACTAAACCTCCTGACCGAACTAACATGCCTGCGACTAAGCGGTAACAAAATAACAAATTATTTTGTTACGAGTTACCGTCTGTCCCTGTGTAAAACGTCATCAAAATCTGCTCAGTATTTATATGTTACTAAAAAAACAGGTATTCATTACTAGTGATCGTTCTTGAGAGCAAAAGAGCCCGTGTTTGTAGTACCACTAAAGGTATACTAGGCCTTCAAGTAGTATTGTGCCCTACAATCCCGAGTTGAATGTGACATAAGAACTAATTGACACAGAATGATACATATGATAACAGAAACAGTTTTAGGCAGGTTCGGCGCTTACATATATCAGGCATCCCTCTTCCATTTTATATCATAGAACATTATTGTATTAGTGTGAATACACGCTATAAAACAATATACCGCACAGCGTTACATTTTAAAAACAATTGCAATGTGTTTTCAGTGCAGTGGTTCAATTATCATTTATTAGACAGCATCTTTATTTCCTGATAAAAAGACCAATACACCTACCTATTGGCAAGCATGTTCCATCTTCGACCGCATCGGCACTTTCCATCAGGTGAGATAAATTGGTTAAATTGCTTGACTATTTTGGATAAAAAATAGTCCAGATATAGGTGGCATGTACGTATCACAGTAACACAGGTCTTCTTTCAAGGATAAACACTACGCCTTATTTTAGTCCATTGGCATAAACGTTACGTAAATATTTCCAGTTTATTTTCCCAAGTCGAAAAAAAAGAAATACTTTTTGTCAGCGTTGTAACTACCAAAAATTGTTTTACTAAGGCATTGTTCGACATTGTAAAGGAATATAAATAATTGTTATTTTGTTACGTAATTTCATTGTAATGTTTTCTTTAAATAAACGCGCAGCTTTTACTTAAAAAAAGCAATTATATTGAGTGGAACAACAGGAGTACTGAAACAACATTCGCTGTGCTAATCTAGATAATAAGCTTAATTCTAGTAAAAATTCGTATAGCATCAGTATTACAGGGTTTTTCAATAGGGATCGGGTATATTTAAATTGAAATAAAAACATGTTGATTGTTTACGATTACAATATGTTTTCTTTTTTTGAAAGCTTGAATAACACATCATTTAAATAAACACTTCGGCTTCGTATGGTAGCGTGAATACGAGTGGTCCAATATTTCATCACTTTTCGACATAATGGCACTTTTTTCTCATTGATGACGCGTGTTATGTTACTCTTTAGGTCTTCGACAGTTTTTGGATTATTTACATACACCAGGGATTGCACAATACCCCACAGAAAATAAACATGTAACAGGCCATGGGCCTTCAAGATTGTTTTTCCCAGAATTTTGAAATCAGAAACCCATTGGATTTCTCATTAAATAAATTGATTGTTTCTCTGGCGGCGTCATAGGTGGCGCCGTCCTGTTGCAGTCTGATGACTGTCACATCCATATTTTATTTTTTTGCAAAATTGTTCAAGTTGCATTTTAGACAGCCTGACTTGTTGGGAACGTCGTGGAATTGACAAATTTGGGTTTCTCTCACACTTTCAGCCCTCAATTCAATATTGTCGGTGTTTAGAACATTTCGATTATGGGTAGGAGGTGGATCATGGGTGGATAATCCATCAGGGTGTTTTCAAATTGTTTCACCATTTTCCGAATATACTTCAACATAAGCGCGTGTCAAAGAGCCCTTGTCCTTTTTGAAAAACCCTTTACTTTCACAGAAACATCATTCCTATTTTAAAAAATGTTTGCTAACCTAATTCAAAGTTGTGAAATTATTCGCCTTAGTATATAGTACGCACTAATTTTATATTTATCTGAACAATGAATATTAACAGTTCTTAGAAGACAAAAGGTTTTCACTACCTAACAGAAAGAGTGAACAGTTTTCATTACGTACCCGAAAAAAGTGCCCACGTTTGAGAGGCTGACTTGCCACCGCAACGCCATCGGAATGACTGCGGACACGCATAGCCACCGTATCTGGAAACATAAATGTGGCGACTGCATAACTGTGGCGTGGTATATTTTCATCTTTCTGTCTTCGTCCCACACATTAGTGGAAAATTTAGCCACAATTTAGTCGGCAAAAAGGTACTGTTCCTCCTTTTTTTTTTTTTTTTTTTTTTTTTTATGCCTGATAGGTTACCCTTTGACCACTATCTCACCTGATGGTAAGTGATGATGTGGTCGAGGATGTTGTTCAGACTAACCTAGAGTTACTGGCTCTCAAGGACAGCTGCCGGAACACACCGTTAGGTGCTTGGCGACAGATTTTCAACTTGAGGGTGGTAGCTAGCCAGGCGGGCATTTGCAAAGTGCCCTACCACCATGCAAAGGTCCTCTTAGGTACTTTACGAGTATGAGAGATCATTCAGTATATAAGATAAATTAAAATAAGAGTCTTAATATACACTTAAATTCCAACCTTACACTGCTTCCGCGTCACTGTCCAAACAAAAAAAGCATACTTCCAGTCTCTTTCGAATCGAAATTATTTTGCATACGGTACATAAATACAGAGACCGGCTGCTTCATGGAAACACTCATACATCTGTATTTTAATCTTAAGTCGGCTCTAAATACAACCCTGTAGATAGATATGGAACAATCCCAACCATGAAAAAATATCTATTAAAATTATCTGTACGTGGCACTGTGTAATATATCATTAAAAATTAGCCAAAATCGTGTTAGTTCGTACTCGTAAAACAAACTCAATTATTTGTCTACCTGGTCGAGATCCACTTACATGTTTACATTTATATCTCCACAACAAAAATGCGCTAATTCTGCAACATCTTTCGCATTAAACAGTTACAAACTACAATCATAGTTTATTTTCGAAAGCTTTGGCGATCAATTACGATTTTCAGGGGGTAATATTTTAAGAAAACATTAAATGAATCGTTAATAAATAATGTTAAATATGTACTAACAATTATCAATATGGAATTAATTGTGTTTCTTAAAATATTTGTAATTATCTAATACGGATTTCTGCAAAGTAAGGCCTGAATCTATTAACTATGCTTACCAGAGCTGCGAAGGCGTATATTTTTGCCGTGCATATAATGAAATGTAAACGGCCTGGCGCGGACTCGTCTGCGGACCTCAGCCGGGTTCTCATGTGAAGGACCGGCAATCGCCTCATCTTCATGATCCTCCACTGCAACCATTACCGGTGCGTTTTCAATTTCACCATCATTTTCAACGGGTATGTCATTGTCCGGTAGAGACCTTGCTTCTTCGGCGGGTTCCGGAGTGATCGGGGATTCTAAAGCCGCCATAGTAGGAGCACTTGGAAGGTCAACTTGGTTGTTTATGCTTTGTACATTTGGCTCTTCAAATGAGGTTTCTGGCTCCGCGCATCCTATGGGGTCAGTAGATAAGAAGTTATGATCAGGAGGTTTGAGCACAACCGGAGGAGGATCTCCCATTCCTATCATTGTTTCAGTACTCGCAGTGACTGCAGAGTCCGTGGCGACGGTAGCACTGGCTGCGATGGTCTGTGCGCTGGAAGTGATCATACTTTCTCCGGTGGCATTATCCGTCGCATTGGCGTCCAATGACGAGACATTCTGTTGTGGTGGCGGCATTGTGCCGCTGTCGTTTTTGACTGAAATAGGATTGTTTGCTTTGAGTACTATAACATTAAAAACTGGTAGCATGTTCGCATCGGGTTCCGCATACATAAAATATGTGCAAAAAGTTTATTTTCTTAAATAATTTATTACATATTATACATATTTGAAATAAGTAGTTTATATGGGGACACTTAAGACATAATTTGTTTTAGGTGCAATTTGTAAACTTTTAGTAGCAGTTGCAAATAACTAGTTACTATTATATATCTGCCAAACTTCAGCTCTGTCGTGTTAAAGATTTCCATTGTAAAATGTTTACTACTTATATCAGTCTGATTATTCAGTGCTGACATAATAATAGACAAATAGTCTGATCGAGAAACCAAAAGAGTTCTTATATGATCACAGATAAAAAAAACTTACTAGTCTGTTGATTAAGTTGAGCAACCGGAGTTCCACGCGGTACAGCTTTTATCGTGGTAACATTACCACCCAACTCGCATACCACGTAGACTTTCTGCAATTAAGTATAATAGAAAGAAATGACGACGACGATGATGACACACTACATAAAGTTGAACATCAGTACTAGTATAATTTTTATAACGATTTTGCTAACCAGAATCGAACAAAGTACCTTCTATCAATACCAATAGATTCATACATGGTATACAGAGACCTGGTTTTTCATTAGATAGTTCATATTTATAATAAATTTATTTAATACCAAACTACAAATAAATATGTAAAGAAGTGTAACTCTCATATAATCTCTTTGATTTCAAAGTCATCAAGTTCGCAAAATCTTCCAAATTCAATTGAATTGGTATATTTTTTTACTGGCGGTATGCCTTTATTAAAATATAATGAACAATAAATTCAATACTATGAACTATATACAACACTACAGCTACTACAATAAAAACATTTAGACAACCTATAAGTCATGGCAGACTCATAGGCAGTCCAAATGTAAATAAATAAACCCCACGGACCCAACGTCTCTACACCAAACGGCTCAAATATGTAACCCATACCGAGGTTAGCATATTTGCGCCGCTTGAGTTGCTCCGCCGAAGTAGCCGCAGCGCCAGCCCTCACGTTGGTTTCAGAAAGATGTGACAGCGCTAAAGTTTCTACGCAAGTAGCGTCCCACACTAAGGGATGTCTTAACTTCCACGGAACCAGAGTCATGCCGTCAGGTCTTTTACCATCGTCAAGCATCAGACCATTCGGTTCGAGAATAGCTGCAACATTGGCGCTGGTAAAAGCCCGGCGAATGATATCGTTAAGGCTGGCGTGGCGGGAAATTCGACCAGCACTTCGAGAGCAGGAGAGTCCATGGTGACCGATTTGATCAACTACAGTACACACTAGCGTGATGTGAAAACACAACACCTTGCATTGAATTGTTTTTTTTTTTCAAAAAGTAAAATAATACCTTAGCTAGAGAACTTATGACAATTGTGAAAAAATGTTTACTATATCAGTAATAAATTGCACCATTGAACTATATACTTTTAAGTATCTCAGGTACAATTGATTATTTGTCACAGTTAACAATATACGATTGTACACGTCTAAACTGCAGAACCGGTTATTATTAAAATTTCGTAAGACTCGTGCTTAGTTTAGGACAACGCAGAATAAAGAAGTATAAGGACGATATCGCGGGCAGGTCGAATAGTATTTTATACACTTACATCTGGTACTTTCTCGAAGGCCAAGTCCAATAGCTCAGAGTTATAATAGATGAGTACTTTGGAATCAGCAGTCCTCTTGAAACCGACCGTGTCGCCAGGCCGAAGCCACTCAAAGGACGGAACGAAGGAGTGTATTTCCTGATCACGGAAACCAGGCTGCGAGTATTTTAAGTATCTACCTGCAGAAACAAAAAGAAAATATAGTTTAAATTAAACTTTAGAAAAAACAACCGTATTTTTCGGAGTCATAAGCAGGGATCGTGGTTTTCCAATGTTCGTTCCGTGCCCGTTATATTTCTTGTTTCGTTCTCCCATCAGATATGATCAGCCATATTATATGCCCGAGTCAGTAGGTACCGCAACTTGATATTCTACAGAATGTCTTTGAATACTTTTTCAGTCTGATCGTCCACTGCTGAACACAACTCGGGGTATTTGCCATAATCCCGACGCTTGGCGTTCTTCAAATAATAATTAACAACTCAAAATATTACAGTTTTTTCAATTAATGGCTACAGTACTCCTCCATAGACAGTCGTTATAGTGAATTTAATATTCATTCATTTGAATGCCAACTTTCATTATCTTCCCATACATAATCCAATTCCTATGAAGTATACTTCGAAGAGGCAAATAGGCACCTGGTCATCGCATCGGCGCGTACAGGAACATTTTACGAGTTGGAAACTAATACATTCTCCCACATAAACAATTTCAAACCATTACAACTGTACATCCTATAGATTCAACCGCAACGATAATACAAACTAATTCGACGTACCTGTTGTCACCTTTATCGTCCATCGTAACGAACACGGGCGTACAAGCCGTGTATTCTACAGACATTAATACAGGCGGTAACCTCTACCAGATAACAGATGCTTGCGCCACAAGTGACGAATTACACTGTGCCTGTCACCCTGAGACATGCAGTTTTTAAGTCACATGTGCCTGTAATTTTACTGGCTATCAAGGACTGCTGCCGGAATACATCATAAGGTGCTTGGGGACAGATTTTGAAATTTTGAGATTATGACACGTGTTTTGGCTTTAGTTTCAAAGATCAGGGCTGACGCCAACTCTTCTTTAAAATCCTCATCGGTTCCCGCACCTTATTAGCTAATGGTAGGTCAAACCAACATAGACAAAGTATAGTTTAACTAGTTGTTGTATCAAAATGCTGCAATACCCCATACACCTGAATGAACAACATGTTGTTTCTTTATTGACCTGCAGTAAAAAAAACGATATGTCAGAATCACATCTTACTCTGCTAATACGAGGTTGAGTCAAATATATTTGGAATTTCAGTTATTGTAATTATTTTTGTACATTTTTGTTTATTTTGTTTACTCATTAGTGAACAAAAGTTTTCCATTACATTTTCCACCCACGAAGAAATCCATCTTGTCAACCCTCCCGGCATTAATAACAATATTGTCTGTGTTTTGAAATACGATAACCAACTGGTTTACTAATTAATCATTTATCAGATGTAATTAATAAATAAAGAAAAATCTTTGTTATTTCTTACACGACTTTCAGTTTAGAAAATACTTTGTATCTGTATTTTATATTAATGTGACCGCTTCGATAAATATCAAGTTACATTGTTTATCTTACAGGCTGTTGACTATAATACCGAATTGCGTGATTAAAAAGATATTGAATCTTTTAGAGTCACCATTAGGCACTGCTACTCATTTCATATATCTATTCGATATATCTTACAATACCATACATTATCTGAAGTACAGGTTCTTTCATTAAGCGCTTCCTATCTTTTAATTGAAATAAAACAAGTGTGTGTGAGGTAGCATTGAATTTTTTTATTAGTATGAAAGGCCATTTGGGTGAAGCGCGCGGATGGTTGCCCGAAACATTCATTTTGATAAAACAGTTTTATCTTTTGCACATGCTGTTAAACGCTACAAATTAGTATATTTAACCATGGTGTTTTGGTAACAGAGACTGAATAAATAGCAGCCGATTTGACAGATGTAGCTTCAACAATATGGCCACTATCGACTGTCAAAATTCGGAACTCCCTAACCTTGGGGTCAAGAAGTTAGCTCGGTATATGAAAAGAGGTCCGATATAAATTGCCCCCTATTGCGGGAGTACAAAACATCTATGGCCCCCATTACATTGGTCTAAAAATGAGAGTTTGGCCTCTGATCTGATAAAACCTTGACAAGGGCATGAAAATATATCCTCTATTGAATCAGTCCGAGGCCCAGCTACTTTTAGCCTAGGTAAAATTAACTAGGTATTTATATATAGTCGGAGGCATTAGACTAGAGCGAGTTTGCTATCCTTTGTTTCTGACACGGGCATCTATCAGACCTAAATCATTGTATAAAGGTTAAGTTATCCGTATTTTCCATGACTGTTTCAGTTAGTACTGTTCCACTACAATTCGTTCAGCATTCGCAATAATTGAAATGCTAATGTAGCTGAATAATTAGAATGGAATAAGTTTTTCGCAAAACGTTATGTAGCGGCAACCAAATCATGAGTATAATATATAAATCTAAATAACATTCTCTAAGTCATAGTACATTCCAAACAAAGTTTTGAAAATTTTTCTTGTATGACTAAAATTGCAAAGTTGAGTTTCAATTAATCTTGTAGTAATACTATGTATTTATACTTACTAGTATTTGTACAGATATATAATAATTAAATTCTAAAAACAAATTAAGCACAGGCTTTTTTAACTTGTCACCCAAACTGATCGCAAATTTACCATCGCTGCCTCTATTTCACTACTACGCAGTCCAACTGTAATTGCAGTCCGACTGAAATGCAATTGCAGCTCTTGTCAGCGTCTTTGAGTACCTGTGACTCACTATTGAAATGCTGTCTACACGGGGCCTCACTACCCGCACCACTTTCGATACGAAAATGTCTACTAAACCAGGCAAATAACTTACCATCAATATATGCAGTGAAGTGCGGTAACCACTTGATAGTCAGAGGAAAATGTCGATTCACGTTAGCATTCAGAATATTGACATCAGTAATGCCCATACGAAAACTGCCTGCGTAAATATACCTGCATTCGTAGATCTGGATCTGTAGATCAAAAGAAACATTTGGCTCAGATTTCCATTGACTGCCGTCGAGTTGGGGGTTATTATTTTTTTTACAGAAAGGTTACATTATTACAAGCACACACGCAAAGTTGTAAAACCAGAAAACAGCTAGTTTTTGAGAAAATAAATATTGAAAATCAATTATTTTAGCACTATTTATGTCAGTCCCTACCACAGATTATATAGAATTCTCGCTATTGAATGTTTCGTTTTAACTACGGATAAGTTGTGTAATAGTACCTACTAGGGTAGATTTCAAATAAAATAGGTTAGGTTCAAATTAAATCAAAGAACCGAATTGATTGACCCCGACTCCACCTGGTATGAGTCTGTCCTACCCCTAGAGTGTTTTTATAAAGCCGGAGGCGCGTAGGGAGAGCAGGCTCCGCCCGCTGTAACAAATTGTAGGCATCGGACGAGCCGGAGCAGCTGAGGCTGGTCGCCGAAGGCGACCAACAAGCCGAAGCTGCGGAGGTAAGGACGTATGCCTGCGATTTGTTACGCAAGGGCGTAGAGGCTGCTCTTCCCGCAGCGCCGGAGCCATTGCAGTCTAAAAAGAGATACAGCAATCCCTCTGAAAGTCCCCCTATATTTTTCTAAGGGAAAGGAGGACCCTCCCCTCCCCCCTTTCACCCCTTTTTTTATGCCAACAGATTTAAATTTTTTACCTTATTTTAATCAATAAAATTAAGAAAAAATTTAAAAAAGTCAAAGGGGGGTTTTCCGAGATTTTGCTTTAAAGAGGGGGGAGAGGGACCCCTCCCCCCTCCCCCACCCCCTCCCCCCTCAATTCGACGGCAGTCAATAGAAAGTCGTGCCAAACATTTTATAAAGCTAATAATTATAAACTACTAGCTTTCCGGGCGCGGCTCCGCCCGCGCGTATGTCGGTTATCGCGCGAAAACATGAACCTCTTTTTGAGCAGTCGGATAAAAACTATCCTATGTTTTTTCCCGGGTCTCAAACTATCTCCATACCAAATTTCATTAAAATCGGTCCAGTAGTTTTGGCGTGAAAGCGTAACAGACAGACAGACAGACAGACAGACAGACAGACAGACAGACAGACAGACAGACAGAGTTACTTTCGCATTTATAATATTAGTACTGATTTCCTGGAAAGCATGACGCGAACTGAGAACAAAATAGTCTACACGATGTTAATTACAATGATCAACACTGTAATCAGTTGCAGGTTATTAAGTTGCGAACAAAAAGGATATCGTCCAATTTTGTGGTTTTTGGTTTCATCGAGACCTTTTCTTAAATTACCGTTATTCAACAGTGGACGTTACGATTGCTTATGGAAGTATGTGGGAAGCTATACACTATTCAGTACACTCGTATATAATATTACTAGCGCCGCGTTCTGGTTTCGCACGGGTATTATGAAAATATTCTATAGCCTATGTTTATCAGGGATAATATAGGATTCTAATAGTGAAAGATTTTTTCAAATCGGTCCAGTAGTTTTCAAGTTTATTCGTTACATACAAAAATACAAATCTTTGATCTTTATAATATTAGTGTAGATGTAGGTAATAGTTTTATACAAGTTAAAAATAATAAAAATTACACCTATGTGACCATGGATATCCTACTCCTCTGCCTCTGTTTAAGGTAAGCATATTGTAAGTGTAAGGAAAGCACATTTACTCTGTATTAACAAGTCAGAAAATTCACCGTGAAATACGTCATCGAATCTGGATATTTTTATCATACCTGATCTAATAGTAACAATGGGGATGATGATCTAAAAACAAACATTACGTATAATTTGAAGTATATTTTAAATTAATATATTCAACTACGTCGTATCTGGAGGAGTACCTACGTCAGATCGTTTTAATCGTTGCTTGTGTACAATTACGGGCTGCCTAGCCGTGGGGCTAGTTTATCTACACGGCTAGTTTATTTCGCATACTTCTCATATACTTATTATGTCGTATGGTGTATTGCTGTGGGGAGCTGCTGCTGAGATAGAGACAATTATCTTACAAAAGCGTGCAATTCGAGCCATATATGAAATGAATCCTAGGGAATCTCTAAGGGATCTTTTTAAAGAAATTGATATATTAACTTTACCGAGTCTGTATATATTTGAAAATATTATGTATGTTCGGAAAAAAATGAGTAAATTTAAATTAAACAGTGACAAAAACGATTACAACACTAGGAACAAATATAAAATAACGGTACCAAGTTTTAGACTAGCAAAGACAAATAAAAGGTCCATTTAAGTAATTGTGTGCGGTTTTATAATAAAATTCCCAAACATATTACAATGCTCACAGAAGGAAAATTCAAATTGCACGTGAAAAACATTTTGATTAAGAAATCCTACTACACAGTTTGTGATTACTTAAACGACAAAAATGCTTGGAAAATTCCACCTCTGCCAAGCTATCACATGTCTCCTACGTAATTTAAACAAATATTGTAATACTTGTATTGTATTGTATATAACACATTGTAAAAAAAAGTTTAAAAGAATGGCCCCGATTTTCTTGCCAATTCTTCTCGCAGTGGCTCTATAATTGTTTTTGCTGAACGTGGCAGTACAATGTAGAGTATTTCAATATTAAAATTTGTAATTGACCTTCATAAGAGCGTCGTAGACGCCTAAATTGAATTAATGATTTTGAATTTGAATATGCAATAGAACAGAATGAAAAAAGCGTTTTAAAAAACTACACGTTTCTTCTATGTATATCTCCCATTTATTTAAGCTTTCTGTTATTATTAATATTACTCAAGCAATCCGCCCATACTAACACATATTCTGTGAAAATTTCAACCGGTTACATAATTACCGTTCCTAAGGTAGGTCCACAGCCAGGACCCCCAAAGGTCGTACGGACGGACGGACGTACAGACAGCCGAGGCTTGGTAATAGGGTCCCGTTTTCTTGTACGGATTTCAAACTCAACAAAATGTAACACGCCGATGATTTTGTTATCATAGGGTCGAACTTTTGTTATTTTCATGATATTCTAAAACTCAAACCACTGCGTCTCATTTTCGAAGTAATGAAGAGTTTGATGCCCGCGACGGACAGTTATTGGGTTTTCTGACCAAGTTTTTTTGTACCCGTCACGTTTCTGTAAATATGCGCGGTAAACGCCAAAAGATCCCTAGCACGAGGAACCAAAACATGTCAGACATGTTTTGGTTTTGGCAGATCTCTGCCTGCCGTATCGGCATAATTATACGTATCGAGGTTATATGTTTAAATTATCAATGTACTGAGATATTTCTAACACAGACTACCTTTTAGAAAGTGGTATCCCACCTGTTAAATAATAATGTGATTGAAGATATTGATGCTAAGCGTTCTGTAATTTTCTTCGAAGAAAGCGTACAAATATTTAATGATAGTCCAATATCTTAGCTGCTAACAAATCTCCGATTATTTATTCACTTCATAATAAATGCAAAACTAATCGAATATCGAATATTGTTTGGTAGAAAGTCTGAATTTGACATGATATCGTTTGACAAGGTGACATCGCTTCTCGGGTGAATTCAGGCGAGAAAACAACAAGTAGACACTATGATGTTATATTAAAAATAATCACAAATATATTAATTTTACCATCCGTAATTTTCTCGATATCAAGTAATTACTCTTACCGGAAGGACACAGATTAACGGTAGTAGCACAAGGATAGAAAAATAAAAACCATCATATAACTATAACTTTGCTTACGTAACTATTAATTCTTATTAAATGTCATCACGTTGATAATTTCCACAACCCCTAACCTTCCGGCAAAGACTACAATGGTTGAATAAAAAACTTTTCGAAGCCTCTTAAAGTGAAATAAAAGAAACGATAGTTAATTAAAGGTAAAGGTTAGGTAATGTACGCAGCAATCTTATTAAAAAGATGATAAGATATTTACAAAAATAACTTATCAGGCTGAATTTTATAAATGTACAAATCTTGAGGAACGATAATTATGTGACATGAACTTTAGTCCTGATGCCGTATATTATTGTTGGCGAATCACCCAAAGATACCGTAATACATCACAGAAAAGAGAGTAGAATTAACAGATTTCTTTTTTTTTTTTATAATTTGTAATAACTTGCGAACTCAGTACAATGATCACGATATTCAGTGTTAGAATAAGTTTCCCCATATTATTTGGCATTTAACATCGCGGGAAGTCGGTAACTTTAATCTTCCTCATAATATAATGTTTACTCGAAATGTTCTCAAATGTTGACACTTATATTAATAAAGAAAATCTAATTAAGTTATTGACCACGATGTGTTAATAAAATGTATATTAACCAACCTCACTGTAGTGTTCAACCGAAGCCCAGTTTTCAGCCGAAACCGAATATTCGGTACCGAAACAGAAATGTTTGCCAGGAAATTCTAGTATTGAGCAGAACATTAACCTTTTTCTAAAGTAATATAATAAATAGGAAAGATTGATTGTTTGTTTGTTTGCATTGAATAGGCTCTGAAACTACTGGACCGATTTGAAAAAATCTTTCACCAACCATCCGAATCCAAATCCAAAATTATACCTGATGTTATTATAACTTTTTGAAAAGTTTATATCTATAATAGGCTATAGAAGATTTTCAAAAAGTTAGGGATACGTATGAACCTATGTGTAATAACCGCGAAAACCTAAGACAACATCCGTATGAAAACTTCGATAATGTAACCCAAAGTGCGAAATATATACGAAAAAATCGTTATATCGCGTACGCTGCGGAATTTATTGAAAATAAACCAAAACACTACAATTTTATAGAAGACATCAATATCTATAAAAAAAGTCCCCAATACTATAAGTCTAACTATTACAGTTATGTCACAATAACAACTTTTTTATGTGCTTACTTTTATAATTTTTGAATTGTTTGTTAAACACCCGTGCGAAGTCGGGCGGACCGCTAGTATTGTATAAATTTGTTACGTTTGGTTCCATCTTAATCCAAAACAAAAGCCACATATAACAGCTACACCAATTAATCATACTTTTAAGCACTAGCTTAGACACGCTAGACAATAAAACTTCGGCTGACGAATTATTAATCAAACGACATATGGTAGTGGAAGCAAATCTCTTCAAAACAGGGAACTATTTCGCCCGACAGCTTATTGAAGTTAGTTGGCTCGCAAAAAAAGTACAAAAATTGATTAACTTTGACCGAAACCGAATCTGCAGCTAAAACCAGCATTATGGGCCGAAACTGACCGAAACCGAATCTTCCGTTGAACACTAATAAAATATAGTTTTTCGTGAATATTTTATTGATTGTTTATTAGTACTTATATTTTTTAACGAAACCATTGTGAACTAAAACAATTTTTATATTGTTCTAGCTTTCCGGCTGCGGCTCAGCCCGCGCGTATTTCAGTTATCGCGCAAAACCATTAACCTCTTTTTGCGCAGTTAGATAAAACTATCCTATGTCTCTCCCCGGGTCTCAAACTGTTTTCATACCAAATTACATCTACATCATTACATACTGCATACAAAAATACAAATCTTTCCTTTTGGCTGGTTTTCAATCTACACTTGTAGGTTGTCTAAATGCTTTTACTGTGGTAGCTGTAGTGTTGTGTATAGTTCGTAGTATTTTGTTTAATAAAGGCATACCGCCAGTAAAAAAATCTACATTTATCTTATAATATTAGTGTAGATTGAAAAGCAGTGCAAACCAAGCACAGTTTAAAATTTTGTAACATCTTCTTCTAATTAGGTTTCTACCATATTTATTATGTAGGTTTTTCTGATCACCAATGTAAATCAGTATCAATAAAATGCGATAAATATTTGTATTAGTTTATAATAAATTTAAATTTTAGTAGAAGTTTTTCGTACCTAGAAAACATTAGGTGTTTACGAATATAAACTGTCGTCTGATTACTGAAATCGTCCTTATTAAAAATATTTACAGAAGCGTTAATAAGAACAGTGAAAGATTATTAGTGTTCCAGAGAATAAACCATTTCCAGTAAACAGTTCATCGTACAGATTTATTCTGATACATTCTTCAAAATATCCATGTATTGTTTATTTGAAAAGTAAAAAGCTATTAATACTCTTGTTTATTTTTGTATTAAATTGTTATTTTCTATTAAATGGCACAGTAAATTGAAATTTTCAAGAAATCCATTTCCACATTATGCACAAGAACTAGATTTAATAACTGAAATAGAGAAATTAACTAAATATTTACGTATATTTCAGCACTGCAAGGTTAAATTTTATTTCAAGCTGTTTGGACACTTTAACGTAATTTTGTTTCTTTTAATAACTGTAACCAGAGGTAAAGAAAATCCGAAGTTAACCTGATAAAGGTACCAATATAATTAAATAACTGATCTGCTCCCATATACATAAATGAATATCACGCAATTTTCATATGTAGGTAACCCGATAACTATACTAAAGCAAAACCATATAAAACTAAATCAATAATAATACGTAATAAATATTAGAAAAGTCTATAATAAGCTCACTGTTAAGGAGTCGTCTACGCGCCGCGCCGGACCACAACCGAATGACGGATACAACGATCCTGATTGTTCACGTCGGGACTCCTTACATAAATATAACCGACCAAGTTCAAGAGCAAACGACATTTACTTGTCCGTATAATAATAAATTCCCTTATTCATACAAAAGTTGAGATGCGAAAACATGTTCGATGGCATTTTACATAAATAGGGGAGGTTAGTCTTAAACTGGATATCGAAGTAAAACAAAGACCGAGTCGTATTTGGAAACAACATAATTATATTCGTGATGTGTGAGCTTTTAGTCAAAATATGAAATTGTACAATCACGTCAGTGAAACCGAAGAGGAAGGCAGCGAAACTTTATATTCGTCAAGCTTACTGATCAGCGAATGTCCGCTGCGACGTGTGTAACCGCTAGTAGCATTTACTACTGAGCGCTTCAGTGCTCCGGAGGGCACGTTAAACCGTCGGTCCCAGTTGTTGTCGTAGGATGGCATCGTTAGGCTATAGCGGAAGCCTTCTGTCATCCAGAATACTCCGATCTTTTGCGTGGTAGGCATGGCATTTACTCTGGCAGTTATTCTTTTGAAAAAGTTGCCATTCTAGGTTATGCCTGTTTATCACATTCAATTACCATCAAGTGAGATAATGTGATCAAACAGAAATAAATTTGATATGAAAAAAAAATCGCTAAAAATCCTAGTTCAAACATAAAATACGCATTATTAGATATATCGCACATACTTCTCGTCAGATCTAACACACAAATAGAAAAATAGAGTCGAATTGAGAACCTCCTCCTTTTTTTAAAGTCAGTCAAAAATATATTTAAATATGTCTAATGTAAACTCTTGTATGTTTTTATGTTGATCCTTCTTCGTCCACGTCACCAGTTACCTAGGTGAGACAGAGGTGAAATATTATTTAAATGTTGGTCCTTGCAATACAAAAGCGAATTTTTATCAACCGCAAGTGAATATACTCCATAATGTGGTTTTTTTTACATCTCAACAAAAGTTGAAGGCTATTTGAATATCACGAGGAACAACTCAGATTATTTTACAATTGAAATTGCAAGCAAAGTGAGAATATTTTAAAATACATTTATTAGTACCTACAGTCGTTCCTTAAAGGTATGCAGTCGACACTAAAGCGTTTTGTCACAACATGTTTAGTCTAACAAGAAATGTTCCAGTTTTTGTTTCTTCAATTTGCTAAAGCAGGTGTTACATTACTGCTAGAAATTGAAGAATATTTCCGCCTATTTCTATATGTTCGAAATACCGCATTTTATCATAAAAATATTCACATGTGTACGAGGAGTTTTAATAGAATATATACCGTTAGTGCGTGTGAATACAATAGTTATTTAGATTATGTTAAGGATGCTGAGAGTTCAGTGTTCCAATCGAGGCTATGATATAGTAAACTCGAGCCGTAGGCTAGGGCTCACAAAAGTTTTGTGCCAGACGTAATAACTAAGTTAGGGTGCTGACGTTGGTAAGCACGATTGTCGTATGGCTATTATATCAATACATTTATAAGTAAGTAGTAAAATTTAATCTTGCTATAAACATAATTGCTTACACTTATTTAAAAAAAAATTACATGTCTCGCCGAGCTTTTTTAGAGTTCCACAATGCAACTTCCCGTAAGTATAAAATTCTCAAATAAAAATATATTTTTACTTCTGAAGATCATAATGTTATTGTAATAACAAGGGCGTATAAATGTATTTCATATTTGTATTGTACACGGAGGTTAATTTTTTGATTGAGTTGGATTTTTAATATGTTAACAGTGTAAACTCCATGTAATGTCACTCGATTTAACAGCAAACTCCCTAAAGAATCGAAATCTGCTTGGCATTGGTTCAGCTTATCTATACTTATAATAAAACTGTAACAGGTCCAATTCTGTACATGGCAGATATTTTGAAAAAAAATATGTACAGTACTCTGTAGCTGATACTGATGCCGAAACTATATTTTTTTTTATTTTTTTCTGTCTGTCTGTCTGTCTGTCTGTCTGTATCCCGGCCGCGTATCACTCCAAAACTACTGAATGGATTTCAATGAAACTTAGCATGATTGGAGTTCATACTACAAGGTAGGATAATTTAGCTTTTTATCCCGAAATTCAGCATGGTTCCCTTGGGAGAGGGGATGAAAGTCAAAATACACACTTAGTTGTAATTTATTAACGCGTAGTCCGATTTCAGACGTTCTTTTTAGGGTTCCGTACCCAAAGGGTAAAAACGGTCTGTCCCGCTGTCCGCCCGTCCATCTGTCCGTCCATCCGTCCGTCAGTCTGTCACCAGGCTGTATCTCAAGATCGGTGATAGCTAGACAGTTGAAATTTTCACATGTGATGTATTTCTGTTGCCGCTATAACAACAAATACAAAAAGTTGGCCAAGTGCGAGTTGGACTCGCTCACGTTAAAACAAAAAAAGGTTAAAATATGAAGTCTAATGTTGTATAGCTAATGGTACGGAACCCTTCGTGCGCGAGTCCGACTCGCACTTGGCCGATTATTTTGTTAGAAAAGTGGTACTTTAAAATTTATCCCGTAAATATTTCAAAGTCATCGGGTTTGAAGTTCAGAAATAACAGACATCACAACCTAAATATTACGTTCCAAATAACTTGACACCCAAAATGTACAGAAGCCTTTCAACGTACGGCTCATCTTAAGCTGGCGTTTGCACTTTATCGTATAGGTATAATAGATAGGTCTGTAGTCGGACCTCTCCAAAAGACTGATTTTTCAAACGGTAAAACACAGTTTTTTTATTACGATAAGCACAACTTCCCTACGTATATTTTTCATAACATGCAATGCTCTAATCAGTCTAATCTATACCTATAACAGGTTGCAGAAGGCGGGTAGGGAAGTGCGAGGGGTAAGACGCTTACATTTATCTATTTATACCTGTAACAGGTCCAATTCTGCACATGGCAGATATTTTGAAAAAAATAATTACAGTACTCTGTAGTTGATACTAATGCCAAAACTGTATTTTTTATATTTTTGTCCGTCTGTCTGTCTGTCTGTATCCCGGCCGCGCATCACTCCAAAACTACTGAATGGATTTCAATGAAACTTAGCATGATTTGAGTTCATACTACGAGGTAGGATAATTTATGCTTTTTATCCCGAAATTCAGTATGGTTCTCTTGGGAGTGAGGATGAATGTCAAAATATACACTTAGTTGTAATTTATTAACGCGTAGTCCGATTTCATACGTTCTTTTTAGGGTTCCGTACCCAAAGCGTAAACACGCGACCCTATTACTGAGATTTCGCTGTCCGTCCGTCTATCACCAGGCTGTATCTCAAGAACGGTGATAGCTAGAGAGTTGAAATTTTCACAGATGATGTATTTATGTTGCCGCTATAACAAAAAATACAAAAATTTGGCCAAGTGCGAGTCGGACTCGCGCACGTTAAAACAAAAAAACCGACCAAATGCGAATGGGACTCGCGCACGAAGGGTTCCGTACCATTATCTGAAATTTTATTGCATGGGTGCCCCCTTAATTATTTATTCTAATTTAATTGATTATATTTAAAGAAAACATAAAACTAAATATTCTGTGAATAGTTAAAGCGTTTACCAGTCACCGTTATTAGTATCGAGCAAGAAACGGTAAAAAAATCAAGGTTGTTGTATGGGGGTATCTCAAATATTTATTTTATTTTTAGTATTTGTTGTTATAACAGCTATAAAAATACATCATCTGTGAAAATTTCAACTGTCTAGCTATCACCGTTCTTGAGATACAGCCTGGTGACAGGTGGGTGGACGGACGGACGGACTGACAGCGAAGTCTTAGTAATAGGGTCCCGTTATTACCTTTTGGGTACGGAACCCTAAAAAGGTTAAAATATGAAGTCTAATGTTGTATAGGTAATGGTACGGAACCCTTCGTGCGCGAGTCCGACTCGCACTTGGCCGATTTTTTTAATTAGAATAGTAGTGCTTTAAAAATTATCACGTAAATATTTCAAAGTCATCGGATTTGCAGTTCAGAAATTACAGACATCACAACCTAAATATTACGTTCCAAATAACTTGACACCCCGAATGTACAGGAACCTTTCAACGTACGGCTCATCTTAAGCTGGCGTTTGCACTTTATCGTATAGGTATAATAGATAGGTCTGTAGTCGGACCTCTCCAAAAGACTGATTTTTCAAACGATAAAATACAGTTTTTTCTATTACGATAAGCACAACTTCCCTACGTATATTTTTCATAACATGCAATGCTCTAATCAGTCTAATCTATACCTATAACAGGTTGCAGAAGGCGGGTAGGGAAGCGCGAGGGGTTAGATGCTTAAATTTATCTATTTATACTTATAATAAAACTGTAACAGGTCCAATTCTGTACATTGCAGATATTTTGAAAATATGTTTTGAGAGCAATCTGTAGTTGATACTGATGCAAAAACTGTTTGTTTTTTTTTCGGGCTGTCTGTCTGTATCCCGGCCTCGCATCACTCCAAAACTACTGAATGGATTTGAATGAAACTTAGCACGATTTGAGTTCATACTACGAAAACGACATACGATACTTTTATCCCGAAATTCAGTACGGTTCTCTAGGGAAAGGGGATGAAAGTCAAAATGTACATTTAGTTGTAATTTATTAACGTGTAGTCCGATTTCAATTATTCTTTTTTTGTTACAATAGTGGTTATTTAATTATTTTCCCGTAAATATTTCAGTCCTCAGTTTTGCAGTTCAGAAATTACAGATATCACAAACTAAATATTTCGTTTTAAATAACTTGGACCGCGGAATGTTGAGAAACCCTTGAACGTACGGCTCATCTTAAGCCCACAGGCAGCCCGGAACCCCACGGGAAGCCCGATACCCCACGGACAGACCGGCATCCCACGGGCAGCCCGGCGCCCCACGGGCAGCACGGCACCCTTATTTAGTTTTGCAAGCTTGCTACGATAAAACTCTAAAATGTGGTACATTTGAAGCAGTGATAGCTTAGTGGCTTTGGCTCTGGACTGCCGCGCAGCAGGTCCATGGTTCGAATCCCGCCGCTGGCATGAGCTTCACCGCATGGTGGAAGGGCATTTTTGCGAATGCCCACCTGGCTAGCGACCACCCTCCAGTGGAAAATCTGTCGCCAAGCACCTAACGGTGTGTTCTGGCAGCTGTCCTTGAGAGCCAGTAATTCTAGGTTAAGTCTGTTAACACCTACGACCACATCGTCACTTACCATCAGGTGAGATTGTGGTCAAAGGCTTACCTATCAGCAATAAAAAAAAAAAAACATTAACCACAATCAGTTTTTTAAACTACATAATTATCTTTCTTTTGACGGATACATTTCGGAGACTGCGCAATGAAAGTGCACAATGTAGTCTTAGGTTTTCGCGATTGTTACACTTTGTAATTAAACAACTTTAAAGGAATTGGTAACTTTCACCCGCGGTCAGCTCTCTACTTTTCATATCGAATTTAAAGAAAGTAAATAAAGTAGCTTTTCTAAAAATTATTCATTGATAGAATAACATACTTACTAAAAATTTATTGAGAGGTTTGAACTATTTGTGAAATTTTACGTAAAATTTTGTTTGGAATATTTACGGGCGGCTATAGCCCGAATAGGAATCTCTCTGCTTTTCACTACTATATATATAGAATATAAGGAATAAAGATATAAATATAGTATGTTTTTTTATATTATTTATTTTGATTTTAATAACATGAGCAGTATATTTTTAAAATTAATGCGGCTATAGTCCAAGTAGGAATCGATGACTTACATCCGTGTTGAACACTCTACTTTTGATTTCAAATATGAGGAGGGTAAAAAAATAATAGTTTTTCTAAATATTTACTAAAAATAATAAACATGAGTAGAAGATACAAAGATACACTAGGAGTTAGAACAATGATATTTAGGGAAAGTTTTTTTTTTTTTTACCTTCACTTTCTACCTTATATTTAGTTACTACCCTGCCAAACATAGTTGTTATTAATTGTTTTACAACAACAGAATATTTTACAACGAAAAATCTTAGACATATAACTTTGTTTACACCAATGTTTTGCCTTAGGTGGGAAGGAGCGTCTCCCACCCGCTACCCAGATCAAACAAACACTACTTTCCGAGAGTGAGAAACAAAAAAAATTCGATCTACCGTCAAACAAACCGCCGTTTTAAAATCGAAATTCTAAAGAAACGCACAAGGTACTTTGCTTCAACATTTATTGTGCGAACCGGGAAAGAACTCTCTGAGTTACTTAACTACTGTCTTCTGGAAAATACAACCCGGGAGTTTTGAAATCCAAAGTAGAAAGCTCCATTCTGAGCTATGGTTTACTATAAGAGTGCTTCACCGCAGACCACAGTGTTGCTTAATATGAGATAAACAGTGCACAAATGTGAATAATTAGTGTGCAGGTACGGCAATCGCGAACGAAGTCGCGGGTACAGCTAGTCTACCATAAAATGATACACTCTCAATCACGACAACAATTAAAAATACAAAATTCACCCTGTAGTTAAAACTACTTTTTACATCTCGCGGGTAAAAAGTAATAAAAATAAGTATAGTTCAATTTTTATTTGTTCCTTGTATGTCCCACTGTTCACCGCATTCCGAAAAAAACCTTTTTTACCACATGTATAATATGTTTCTAGATTAGTTCCATGCTTAAAGTACAGTTAGCAAGAGAATAATTTCCAATATTGTAGTTCTCTAACATGCGCGGCAATCTTGTGATTAGCTTTTTTGAATAAAGAACACGCGAGTTTTTATGTAGATGGAAAAACCATAACAATAGGCAGCTCGTTTTTTAATTTGACATAAAATCTTTATTTTTGGAATTTATTTCTTTTTCTATTTCTTTTCTTTTTTTGTTGATATTGCGGCATAATATTATGAGTGTAATGCCTACGCAATTGCTATGTCTCCAATGCCCTGGGTCTGCACGTACTTTCTCTGTAAAGGAGCTAAGGTACATATCGAGCGCATACACAAATTCAAGACATTCCGGCACAGATTCGCAGGTCTCACCAGCTGATACAGCTTCTACCTCAACAGCGAAACAAATACCGCCTACAGCTCCACCTACAAAGAGTTCCCTGCACAGGCTAGCTTCCTTCAAGGGGCGTATACCAGTCCACCGGCACATACCTAAAGGTGCTCGGAATCGGACGACCGGAAAGCTCTGTGAAATTTTAGTTTGTTGTGATAACAGAGTCGATGAGTGGAGAGCACTTCTTTCTTTCACTTACACAGCTTAAAGAGTTCCTGCAAAGGGGCTGCCTGGAAATGTGATGGCAAAAGTTAAAGCTAATATCATGCCGTCTGGACCCTGTCATGACTACGATTTTTCCACTGCCAGGGCGAATCTCGGGGCTCGCTCTATTAGGTAAAATATATTCTACGGTTTATGAGGGTGACTTGTGTGGGACCGTCCTCCGCCTATTAATGTCGGATGCCTTTCGCGAGGCAGGAAATGCTTTTTATAGTGGTTCTGCATCAGGCACGGATGGGATCCGGCCAGGGCATCTTAAAGAACTGTCTTCTGTGTCGGCCGAGGAGAAAGGATAGCGTCTTTTAGGGAGCTTAATTAGGCTGTATTTTTTTTGCTCTGTTGCCAGCTGAATATCTTGGTGCGTCCATATCTATACGGGGCTAAGGTCTGTCCATTAACAAAAAAGGATGGTGGCGTAAGATCTATTGCGGCAAGTTTTTCGCTGTCTGACTGCCAAACTAGTTTGCCGCGCTATTAAAGAGAATATGGCCGGTTATAATACATTTTCTCCAATGACAATAACTTCGTCAATGAACAGCATATACTAGGGTACCTCCTACTAAACCCATGTCTCATATTAGGTGCATCTATAATCCAGAGGAACATTTTATAAAGAATTGAATCCGTTATATGGACGACGGTATCGCTGGACTCGCACTCGAAGAAAGTTGTAGTTGTGTCTCGAAGCAAATGGCAACATGCTCGCCATCGATGTTCCATGTCATTGATGGCGAGCATGTTGCCTTGCTGTACTCTGCCCTGCTACATGTAACCTAAGAGCATAACCAGCGTAACGTGATATTAAGAAACTTTTCTAATCTTATGGGGAAGTACAAGTGCGATCATTTTGACTAAGTGTTACGTTTGCTATGAAATCACCTAATGTCCCGGATTACCCCACTGTCCCATAAATACAGAACGTTCCAACCTTACATACATGCATAAAATAGCACCATTTACTTAGAGGTAAATCAGAAGGCACGTATAGCTACTTATAGGTACTTCAGTATGCGCTCGCCAAAAGGACAGTCAACCGGACTGTCTGCTGGAATTATATGGATTTAAGTGGATGAGTAAATGAAACGCAAATGAATATCTTCCTTTACGAACATTTTACTAGTCAAAGTCAAAATCATTTATTCAATTTAGGCGTCTACAAACCTCTTATTAAGGTCAATAACAAATTTTAATATTCAAATATTCTACAATGTACTGCCACGTTCAGGTAAAAAAATGTATAGAGCCACTGCGAGAAGAACGGGCAAGAAACAATTCTTTTAGACGTCTCTTAACTATGTTTTACATACTATAAAATAAAATTATTGCAATATTTGTTTAAATTACGTAGGTGACAGGTAATAACTCGGCAAAGGCAGATGTGTCCAAACATTTTTGTCGTTTAAGTAATCACAAACTGTGTAGTAGGATATCTTAATCCAAATGTTTTTCACGTACAACATGAATTTTTCTTCTGTAAGCGTTGTAATATGTTTGGGAACTTTCTTATAAAATCGCACAGAATTACCTAAATAAAGAGTAGTGGTAGTACTTTTTGGTGGATATCCAAAAAGCACTAGTAAAATGGTCCAACAAACAAAGACATTTTTTAATTACCAGCGGAGTCTAGAACTGGCTTGCAGTTGAAGTTGGTTTTGCAAGTATGATCATTAACGTTTTCATTCAAATACGCAAGCTAGGTTCGACGCACCCAATACGCTCCTATTAAACAAAGAACATAATATTTATATAGAGACGTTGGCTTGCCGATATTTTCAACCTTTCTTTACGATATGAGACTATCACATGCCTTACATCGTCATCATCATCAGCCGGGAAACATACATTTTTGAACAAAGGTCTTCCCCGTAGAACGCCACAAAGAACTAGCTATTAGCCACTTGTAACCATTGGCTACCTGCGACTTTTTCGATATCGTCAATACACCTGGTAGAGGGCCTACCAAATCTACGTATTCCGGTGCAATATGGTAACCACTCGAAAACATTTCTTCCCTATTGTTTATAAGTTCGTCGAGCAATGTGGCCTACCCATCGCCTCGTTGACTTGGGTTCTTCGGAGAATATTTTCGTTCCGGATTTTATCACGCAAAGAAATCCTTACGGTATTGATATCAAATAAAAATGTGAAAATGTTACCTCGTATATTTCGTCTATTCCTAGGTGTTGTGAGCTGAAGACAATCGCGCCCAGTGGGTCTGGTGTCAAACGTTGGGCGTAACTGTACTCCTTTCGTAGAATTATGTTCTTACCGCAGTACTCTGAGAAGCTCCTGTTGAAAAAAAACACGATTATTTTAATATATTGTTCTCATGTAAAGCATTAACAAGTCATGCGGGTGATGGTAAACGTCGCACTCGCTTGGACATTTCCAGTAGTAGTGTCTATTTAGTACAGAATTACGTCTCTCAAAATCTTACCCTACGTGTCTTTTTTATAGATTATAGACGAGCCTATGACATCTACCTCTTGTTAATAAATTATGATGTAAGTAGTAGCACGCTGTCATGGTAACTAATTATTCAGATAAGCTGCTGCAACACACTTCAAGGTTATGGTTGGGGTTTTACTGCATGGAGCATTTAAACCACTCTATACTCTATCAGCCGGATTGTCTCCCATTATGGGGCAGGGGAGTTTGCATAATCCTTATACTTGGCAGTCATCTTGGGGTTGCAGTCTGAGATATCAGTTCCTCGGAAAGCGGTGCTGCCCACCTTATGGTGTTTTTTTTTTTATACTGATCTGGGTAGCACTTGACCACTATCTCACCTGATGTTAAGTGATGATGCGGTCGATAATGGAGCGCGCTTACCCAAAATTGCGAAAATACCTATTCACTCGCGTTTTGAAGACCCCCATATTGTACTTAACCGGAAACACAGGCAGGGTATTCCATCCCCTAGCGGTTCGTATAATGAACGAAGAAGCAAATCGCTTTGTTCGGGTAAATGGAATATCTACCTAATATGTTACTTTTAAAGGCCTCATACGATACACACGGATAGAGATAGGGGGTGACATTCCAGCACGGCATTACACGGGCACCCCTCTATATGTAACGTATTTAAATAGCATTTGGACCAGCATCTAAACTTATTACCAGGTCGTTCTCTTCAGCAGGAGTCAGTATTGGGGTTACACCACACTGGCAGATATTCTACGTAGAAACAACTATGTGCAAACACCACTGTGTTAAGGCGTAAACGACACTGAAGCAAGTTTAATTACTGGACTGACAAGATATAAGTACTAACATAAGTGACAAGAGCAGTGCAGAGCCAAGCAGAAAGCGGTGACACTGTCAATGTAATACAAAGACGTGACCTGCGTCAACATTAAGCGGAGGCCTTGTCCGCCTCATCATTTAATAAAGAAAAAACGAGCCATGGACTATTTGCTCCCTGCGGACACGGCTATCGAAGCTCACTGTCTCTAAGACCATCATCGCTACATATTACATAGCTACCAGAAGAAATCTCTCACCAATATGGTGGCGGCGGCGGCGTGACATAGCCTCGATGTGGCCGTTTCGCGTAATGTTCTGCGTTGCATCCGTTATAGTTGTAATTTCTATCGCTGTTTGGCACTATTGACACCTGAACAACAAACAGAAATATTTTTAAATATAGTGTTACAAATAAAGAAATACATTAACTGCGGAACATAAACCACTCGAATAATTTTTGCAGTGCTCCGTCAACCCACTGAAGTTTCCCACTACGGGGAATTAAAATTTTGCCTTCACCTACTGCTCTAGAGTGGGAACAAGTCAACTGCTTCATCAGTACTACAAAGAAAGAAACCCATACATATCGATTTAATACTGGTTTTGGAATTACCGATAAGACGTTTATCATTAAATCGTTTAGTCTTAGCGTTTAAGGACCGTTATTGAGTCCTATTGATTATCCTTAGTATCCGCAACTTTGCACCGCAGGCAGCGAGTTGCATCGTTGACGTTATATATAAGTAATATGTAACGCAGACGAGAGGTTTTTACATAAACAATGCCATTTATGACTTATTTTACATTTGGTTAACCCGTGAAGAGTAAAATTATTTCTAAAATTATGATCTAAGTACATTACCGTTGGATTAACAATTTCAACGCGGGCGAAGCCACCACCGACAGGTTGTAATAAAAAATTATAAATAACCTTCGTTCAATCTCATTCCTAATCTTTGTATGATGTTCAAAACAGATCATGTAGCTTGTAAAACAAGAGATAGGTAGAATACATCTAATTTATTTTATCACTTATAAATTTAGTTTTTACACTCAGTAAAATAGTTCAATGTTATTTGCAATTTAGAAAGTTATCGAATTTGATAACGTATCTTAAACTCAAGGTCTCATCAGGGCTTCCATATCGCGCAAGGAATGCCTACAAAGCTTCGATAAGTTGCTCTTGATACGCTCGTTTTGAAGCGCTCGTAGCCAAGTTTGCTAAGACATTCTGAATCGATCAGCAAAGTTAAGCAACGTCCGCCGCGGTCATGACTTAGATGGGTGACCGCTGGTGACATTACTACTGAGCGCTTCCGTGCTTCGGAGGGCACGTTAAGCCGTCGGTCCCGGTTGTTGTCTTAAGATAGCAGTCGTTACAGCATGGTGGTAGGGCACTTTGCAAATGCCCGCCTGGCTAGCTACTACCCTCAAGTTGAAAATCTGTCGCCAAGCACGGTGTGTTCCGGCAGCTGTCCTTGAGAGCCAGTAACTCTAGGTTAGTCTGAACAACATCCTCGACCACATCATCACTTACCATCAGGTGAGATAGTGGTCAAAGGCTAACCAATAAGTCATAAAAAAAAAAACTGCAACTATTCCTGATGTAAAATTGAGCCAAAATTATTGCTATGTACTATATTATTAAAACAATAGAGATTCGTTATTCAATGGCTCTCTTCACTAATATGCCATACCTTTTATTTATAAAATGTTTTGTAGAAACGCACCACAGAATCGGCACTACGGTCATATTTTAGATTGTACGAGATTCAGTTAAGAGTTACCTGAGCGCACTGTCCGTAGAGGTCGACTACGGCGTAGATGTTAAGATGAGGAACGTACCAAGCCTTGCCCATATCCATCCCATCCAAATAGTAATGAAGACTACGGTCTGCATGCCACATTATACCTAAAAACAAAAACAGATTAGAATTTCAATTTCTATTGCAAAATACTAAAATTAAATATTAGTATATGATATGGGACCTTAAACCTCTAGCTTAATTAGGCTATGTATAGAGGTGACGTGTTAGTTATATACCTACCAAATTATGGATAAATATATACGCCTTATACATTGCTAGCAAAAGACATGTAACAATGTATATCAAACACAGTTTTGAGGATAGAGCATAGCAAAAAAACGTTAAAGAATCTTTTTTAGCAAAATTAATTACGTAATACCCTTTAATGTTGTTTTAAAGATTGAGCCTGAACTTAAGAGATGAAAGGTGCGTCTGAAGTTAAGTTGTCCGTCCATCCGTTCCTAAAGCCTGAGTAATAGAGCTCTATTGATACCATGCGAAGTTCTAAAAAATAACTACGGAAAAGTTCAACTACGTGGTCGTGTATTACGTAAGTCAAACTTCACGTAATACACGACCACGACACGGCTAACAGACACAGTAGACGTTTCTAAATTTAAATTATAAATACGGTAACCTATGGCAAGGTGGATGCTCCGGATCTCAGTGAGCAATTGTGTCGTATATATATATGTTCCTGATCACTACATGCGCAGCAGAGGCCACAAACTGTTCTCAGTCCCGCAATGCAGAACGGTTGCTTATAGAGTCTCACCAATACCGCGCTCCCTTGCCGCACTCAATGCACTTCTTGAGGCAAATCCAGAGAGTGATATATATGACGGTTGTTGGAGTGACCTTCTAACATAATGTTTACGATATTGTGAGATAACATTTACAAGGGCTTCGACAATACAATAATGTTGTAAATATTTTGACATATAGATTTTGACCAGATTCATTCTATCGTAGTAATTGGTAGTTATTATTTATGTTAATTAACTTGACATTTAAATTTTGTTTTCGAATTTGACATTTAATTTTTACACCTGATTTATTTTATTATAGTAATTTGTAGACATATTAATTTAATTTTCATTGACTGTCTGTAATATTTGTGTGATTATTTTATTGTTTAAAAGTTATTATGCTAGCTTTTATGTTTTTGCTACCTATCATTAGTGTAACTCGCTCTGTAGCGGTACTAATTATGAATTAAATAAATAAATAAATGGAAATGGAATCGATGAGTCTTGGCGCCTCATTGCTATTCTTTATTGAATAAACTTAGTTTGGATCTTCATATGATAAACACATAATTACATTTGATGCATACTAAAAACAATACATTGAAAATAAAAGGATCGATCATCATTCACAGTTAGGGCAGCATCAACTTTAGTGTCAATAAAATAATACCAATCATACCTACAGCTCAAAATGCGCACCAGTCACTGTTTCAGAATGCAACGGCCTGGATTATCTGTATATTTTTGTACCATATAATCTATTTAAACAACAAGAACTAAACACGGCGATTTATTATATAGTTCTTTCAGTCAAAATGAGAAACTTTTTTGTTACATGAGTAGTTGCGATTCTGTACCTTAATTGAATGAGGCCAGATTCGCCCTTCGTCGATTTTATGGTTAACTGGCAATCATCAAATGCTGTCTAATCCTTTATAAAGGCAGTGACGCGGTCGACCTACAAGCTACCCAAAAAATACATGAAGACGGTGTAGAAACGTTGCTTGGAGCTTAGCTTACTTACCAACTCGACTGCCTTCAGTGAGCGTATCTAAGTCCAGGGGGTAGCCACTCCTCACGCACTCTCCGTCTTTCATCATGGCGGCACCGCTCAGGATATATGTGTCCCAACTTAAATCCGTAGCTGTGCCGGCGATCGCACCCACACCACCGCTCGCCTCCAGGTCGTCTGGACGAATTGCTGTTACACCTATTTATAAAACGATGGGATATTTATATATTAGGATATGTTATCTCCTAAGATACGCCAGTATGTCTCCTAAGATTTGAGGCGTTTTCAGCAGGAATTGCCTCTAGATCTACTGGGGTTAAAGAATTTTTTTGCGGTGATTACTTGGATTTAGAGAGCATTTACTATTGAGTGCTTCCGTGATTTGAAAGTCCAGGTTTGTCTTATGACACTATGTCGACTTTAAAATATTAATGGCGTACACTGGTATATAAAAAAAATCAATTAGTCATGTTTTAGTTGTAATACTAGAATGAGGCGCTTCGCGCTATACTCCAGAATGTTATCGAGGATTTCCAGTGGAAAAAGAAATTATAATTTATTCGAACCAAGCATTCAGACCGTGGCCGGACCGAGGATTTCTACGTGACGTCAATAAAATTAAATAATATTTATAACAGACAATGTCACAACATAAACAATACCGCTAATTAACACTACTTAGATACAATAAATGTATAGGTTTAAAAAAATGTTTCATGATCTTAGGAAATTCTCTATAGGTTTTAAAGATTATTTACTCATTAGTAATTCACAGTTATTTTCAGGTCCTGTGATCTTAACGATGTAGGAGAACTCGAGTTGTTTAAAGGAACAATCACAATATACTAGGCCTCGTTTGTTTAGACATAAGTTAATAATAGCACTTTAATTTTTAACTGTTGAAAGTAATACTGTGCGATAGTTCATAACGGTATCTTTGTCTACGTATTCACAAACCAAACGACCAACGTGACGGTTTCTTGATGTTATTTTTGCAAACAATAAGCTTTGCATTTAATAGTGCTTGTTTAATATTGCAGTTAAAAAAACTTGTATAAAAAACGATGATGATTTTACAATCTGTTATAACTGACTACAAGGCAGGAAGGTAAAGATATCTACTCTATCTCTAAGCCAGCGATCTCCAGTCGATCTGCAGTCGACAACCATTTCTAAGCCGCTCAAACTTAATCATGGCCCTCGTAGAGCGGAAGTCAAACTGGACTGATAAAGATAATCTGTGTACAGACTGCACGGCAAAATCGAGTATATACGTGCGATTCTCTTTCTGTGCTTAGTTCGACACGCAATTTTCCAGGGCGCATACAGCTTACCTATCTCCAAGCTACCAATCCAGCAGTCAACCATGTTTTCAATCTGTAGCTCGAACATATCGCACTCGCGGAGCGGTCTCGAGCTGAACAGTACTGCATCGTTGAACTCCGAGAGAACAGTCGCACGAGACGCCGTCAAACGGTTCCGACTAAGCCGCGCATTTCGCCCGTGGACGCGGTGGAAGCACATCTCCCTGCAACGAACATAAACAAAACGTGTAATGGCTCCACTCGAATATACGAGCTCAAAATCGTTGACACGCTCTCAACATATACTGGAGAAAAACGAACACTATAATACTGGACTCGTTTGCTTAACTCATACACATACCATACAACACCCATAAAGTCATAGCAATCCTCATTACTGACTAAGGGCGTTTCAGAGTATGTTTGTATTAAGCTTTTGTAACCTTCAAAAACAAAGCTGCAACGAAAATTTTGGTCTACAGAATAAAAAGTACAGGGAGTTAGACTTGTTTATTGGATGGAAACATCCAATGAGTAAAATACGCTGCTTTGAGACTAGATTAGTGTATAAAAATGTCAACGAGGCCTCCTAAAAGTTTTTTGCAGTGATAGCTCAGTGACTTTGGCTATGGACTGCCGCGCAGCAGGTCCATGGTTCGAAACCCGCCGCGGGCTTGAGCTTCACCGCATGGTGGCAGGGCATTTTGCGAATGCCCGCCTGGCTAGCGACCATCAAGTAGTAAATCTATCGCCAAACACCTAACGGTGTGTTCCGGCAGCAGTCCTTGAGAGCCCGAGAAATTACAGGCACATGAGACTTAACGATGAAACGAATAAATGGGTTATCCGTTTTAAGAGAGCCAAAAATGCTACTGTTTTTGAAGGACTGCGTGAAGACTGATTCGCATACGAAAAATGTGAGCACTGAGATCACTTCTGATAGGATAGAGAGAGTGTAATAGAAGTAGGGGAAGGAATGTCATCCATCACACGAACACATATGTATTTTAGTTATTACTGTATCCTCAAATTAAACTTACGGAAACACCGTAGCATTAGATTCGGATGAGATGAGCGATTCCGGCGATGTAGATGAGGGAGGCATGTACATGTCCACAATTGTTGCTTGCGCCACTCGCCCGTACAAATCTATAAATAAAAAAAAAATAAAAAAAATTCAATCTCTCGATAGCTAATGCATGCATCCAGCAAAGTTTTCTCCTTCTAACTGCCGTAATCAATACCTCACCCGTTCATTTATCTCCATATATTATTTATTTCACCGATTTGCTTAACTTGTCAACTCAGACTTTGGTTAGATCTATCCAACCCTACACTACTTGGGACCCCTACATTATCGAATGTAAGAACTACAAAATAATGTTCTTTATCTTATTTTTTAAGCTTGATTCTTTCCCGCCTAATATCACTGCAGTTTTCTTCACGACTCCGTAGACACGCTTCCGTAGACTCATGTTTATGAGAAGAAGAATAATAATATTAACTCACCGACAATACCAAATACATGTTCGGGTATATTGAAAGCGGCCGGTCCCTGGTCCACTCCATTTATGAAGAAATGTAATATGCCTATATCTTTTCGCATAACTCCAACGGTGTCACCTTCCTAAAACGAAAAATTAAATACCAAGTACTTAACTAATGCCATAAATAGAGGCACAATCGTTGCGAAATAGATATAATAAGTCCTTATAATAAATCCTTATAATTACAAACTTATCAAGTGCACCAATATATTTAAGTGCTTTATTGTCGCACACGGAGATGCCAAATAACATTTATTAGTATTAAATTCTGTCAAAAGCAGTACACACAAATATATTTTAAAACTAGTTTAAAGTTAATCGACGTCTCTGAGTACGACATTTTTTTTTTTTTTTTTTTTTTTTAATACCGCGGTCCCTTGCAGCCATAAATAATATACTAGACGCCAACCATAATTGTGACATATTTGCTGACGACTGGAGAGAGATTTTATCTGAATGCTTGAAGTACTGTGAGTCAGCGTACTACCGTACTTCAAGCATACAGTCATAGTTTTTATGTAGTGGATTTAATGTTGACATATTTGTTAAGCTATATGTAATTATTGTTTATTATTACTGACCATTATTATTATTATTTTATGACATTAACTTTGATTTGACATTATTATTCTTATTTAAATTTTAAATTGTACACTTCATTCATAATTGTTATTGATAATTTTGTCTATATTAACATTAGTGTAATTGGTGGAAGCCGTGCTATTTGACTAAATAAATAAAATAAATAAAATAAATAAAATAAATAAAATAAATAAAATAAATAAAATAAATAAAATAAATAAAATAAATAAAATAAATAAAATAAATAAAATAAATAAAATAAATAAAATAAATAAAATAAATAAAATAAATAAAATAAATAAAATAAATAAAATAAATAAAATAAATAAAATAAATAAAATAAATAAAATAAATAAAATAAATAAAATAAATAAAATAAATAAAATAAATAAAATAAATAAAATAAATAAAATAAATAAAATAAATAAAATAAATAAAATAAATAAAATAAATAAAATAAATAAAATAAATAAAATAAATAAAATAAATAAAATAAATAAAATAAATAAAATAAATAAAATAAATAAAATAAATAAAATAAATAAAATAAATAAAATAAATAAAATAAATAAAATAAATAAAATAAATAAAATAAATAAAATAAATAAAATAAATAAAATAAATAAAATAAATAAAATAAATAAAATAAATAAAATAAATAAAATAAATAAAATAAATAAAATAAATAAAATAAATAAAATAAATAAAATAAATAAAATAAATAAAATAAATAAAATAAATAAAATAAATAAAATAAATAAAATAAATAAAATAAATAAAATAAATAAAATAAATAAAATAAATAAAATAAATAAAATAAATAAAATAAATAAAATAAATAAAATAAATAAAATAAATAAAATAAATAAAATAAATAAAATAAATAAAATAAATAAAATAAATAAAATAAATAAAATAAATAAAATAAATAAAATAAATAAAATAAATAAAATAAATAAAATAAATAAAATAAATAAAATAAATAAAATAAATAAAATAAATAAAATAAATAAAATAAATAAAATAAATAAAATAAATAAAATAAATAAAATAAATAAAATAAATAAAATAAATAAAATAAATAAAATAAATAAAATAAATAAAATAAATAAAATAAATAAAATAAATAAAATAAATAAAATAAATAAAATAAATAAAATAAATAAAATAAATAAAATAAATAAAATAAATAAAATAAATAAAATAAATAAAATAAATAAAATAAATAAAATAAATAAAATAAATAAAATAAATAAAATAAATAAAATAAATAAAATAAATAAAATAAATAAAATAAATAAAATAAATAAAATAAATAAAATAAATAAAATAAATAAAATAAATAAAATAAATAAAATAAATAAAATAAATAAAATAAATAAAGTAAGTCAGTGGAGCAAGCCTTTTATTTCATATACTTTCATTTGCAGCCATTTGAAGCGCTCGTAGCGAAGTAGCCATTCTGAAACGATCAGCAAAGTTAAGCAACGTCCGCCGCGGTCATGACTTGGATGGGTGACCGCTGGTGACATTACTACTGAGCGCTTCCGTGCTTCGGAGATCACGTTAAGCCGTCGGTCCCGGTTGTTGTCCTAGGATGGCAATCGTTACAGCATGGTGGTAGGGCACTTTGCGAATGCCCGACTGGCTAGCTACCAACCTGAAGTAGAAAATCTCTCGCCAAGCACCTGACGGTGTGTTCCGGCAGCTGTCCTTGAGAGCCAGTGATTCTAGGTTAGCCTGAACAACATCTTCGACCACATCATCACTTACCATCAGGTGAGATAAACATTAATAAGTTATAATTTACTGGGTCCAGTTCCCACAACAAAAGATAAATCTAGAACTTGAAATCTCACCACCAACTTGTTGAGATGTCTCACGTACTGAGGTATAATTACTGTTCCGTCTCGTACCACATCTTCTCCTGTTACTGCCCAAGTACCAGATCTGTAATTATTTAGATGATATATTGATAGAAAATACTTTATTTCGACGAATATGTGCATTACTTATTACATTAAAAAATAACTTATTATAATTCGGTTCTCTGACTTCTAAATTATTTTTGTACAGCCTGACTGTTATGTATATGATTTTTTAAGGCAGTGATATCCGAGGGGTTATAGCTATGGACTGATGTGCCGTAGGTCCATCGTTGAAGCCCCACCGCCGACGTGAGCTTCACCGCATTGTGGAAGGGCATTTTGCGTATGCTCGCCTGATAAGCTACCAACCTCAAATGGATAATCTGTCGCCAGTGTGTTGCGGCAGCGGCCCTTGAGAGCCAGTAAGTAATTCAAGAAAACATAGGCATATCAGTCTTGTCATCTGTGCCCCCGTTTATGGGAGCAGTGCAGTTCGTCATTTGTGGCGTAATGCATCTGTTATAGGCAGAGGTTAACACTAAACACCAGGTGGGCCTCTGTATGTTTCCTAAGAATAAAAAGACCAGGCTGTAAGATTTATAATGAAGTAGACGCAAATAGTGGTAGTCCTCAAGCGAATGCTTAACAGGCTAAATACCACAAATAAGTGATACCTACACCTATCGCCAACAACTTTAATAATGAGTAATGTTAATTTTAGGCTTAGTAGGTTAAATGTCCTTCGACTACATCATGAGTTAGCGACCTGAGATCACAGAGCTAATCTATCAGCAAAAATAAAATATTTATGTTACAACATACTCATAGTCACGTATAGAACTATGTAGCCATAACGTCGGGAGTGAAAAAGGCAATTCAAAATTACAATTTGTATCGCGTCAAAACCTGCAGTATACTTTAAACCTACCAGAAACCCTTTATGAAACCCTTTTCATCAAACCCTTTTTGAAACCTGGGCACATGAAGAAATAACCGTACAGAAGGAAAGCTTCACCAATACACGCACAGCTATACGTGTGTAACTTGTCACGCTCGGGTACAAAACCGAATTGAACCAGCTCAGTCAGAGGACAAAGTTAAGGTATGTCACAAAGCAATTAGGTCTTACTGACAGATGTCAAAGTGAGACTTTACGTCATGTTTTTCAATTTGTATTTTATATTTAATAGCATATAAAATACAAATTGAAATAAAAACTAGGACATTAGAGGACAAATTGTATATTATATTCATATTTTGCAATTTAGATTGCAAATATTCTAAAAATGACTAGGTCTTAGATATGACAGATGTCGAAATGACACGGGATGTAAAAAAAATCAGTTTGTATTTTAACTTATTTTCTAATAACCTTTAGAATATTCGCAACACAATTATAAACACAAAATCGAGATATATTACAATAAGTGTCAATTTGACACCTGTCACATCTAAGATCTATGACCCGTAATAATTTTTAGAGTATTTGGTATCCAAATATAAAACTAAAATCAAGAAATTCGTCATCACCTGTCACTTCGACATGTGTCATGTCTGTCCATTAGTTCGTCCGTCCGTTCGCTAGTCTGTGCTCATTGCCGAATTCCAAGCAACAGTTGCCCGGTTTTCCATTTTCAATAACTGAGTGATAGCCTTATGAAAAAGGTCAAGCATTTTCAAATTTGGTAGTTTTCCTTTTGTACGGTTATTTATACATGTGACCTGGGTGTACCAGTGCAATTCGCACTTCGCTAGTTTTATATATATTTATAAATAATGTTAAAAATGTCGAAATATTGCCTAATTCTTCTGTTTAATTGAAGACATTCGGAGTAAGGCTAAGCAATTTATATATAGGTATGTGTTGTTCTCTTATTAGTTATTACTAACTTTTCATTGCTCATTCTGAATGGAAATTTTATATCTTTTGAGGAACGCTGCGTGACTCCAATCTCTATGCTCCCGGCCCACTTGGGAATGACCAGGTCCAATCGCACTTGGAACAGCTCGTTTGTTTTTAATGTGCGATTCGTCATTACGATGCCGTTATTGAAGAACTCGAAAGCGCTGAAAGAGAACAATAATTGTAATAACATGTCCAGGATCAGGTGATGATATAAAGTTGATTTACACTGATACAGTGACTATTATTCTGATATCCAACATAACGCTATTGGAGCATTGCGCTATTGGATAAAAAAATCATTTCGGAACATAATATAATACTTTTATTTTTTAGGTGATTCGAAGTCACTTAGAGTGTTTATGAATTCAACTTGGTTACTCATACGAAAGGTTTCTTCATAATCCATGCTAATATTATAAAAGCGAAAGCAACTCTGTCTCTCCAGTGGTTTAAAGGCTTTCCACGAGTAAATGGGTGAAAGGATAATGAGATATTAAGATTCCGCTTTTATTTCATATTTCGGTAAGGTTAGGTATCTATTGTATAGGTGGTTATTGTAGGTAAAAACATAGGTAGATCAGTACTCAGGTATTTTTTTATAGATCGCAAGTTAGCATTATATTAATAGTGTTATAATAAAGTCTGTTTAGTATTAGTCTATGCTTGTAACTTGTTCCTTTTTGTTTATAGAAGTACTGTAAATAAAACTACATGACTAAGTCCAGCAAAGTTAATGTTAGGTAGAGAATTGTGGTGTCGTTTCTCACTGTTAAGAACAAACCTAGTAAGTGATAAAGTTGATAATAATCATGTTAAGCAAATTTTAATGAGTAATAATAATATAAATAAATCATTTCTCATAAGAGAAAAAATAATGGTAAAAGATTACAGAAAAAATACCGATAAAAGGCAAGATTTGAGAAATTTCAGTACCAGGTGTAACATATGTAGTAGAAGTGACGGCTTACAGTGGAAGCGACTTTGTAACCAAATATTAAAATGTGGTTAAAGTGAGGGGAAGGTGTTAAATAGTATGTTTAGTAATATGTCTATGGTTGGAACGTAGCTTTCGCCTTCCATGTTTTTCAAGCTAGTGCTTGAATTTAATTATATTTAATTATTATTTACTTATTACTTTACTTATTAATTACTTTACTTTATTTATTTGTTTACTTTACTTACTCAGCCCCTTTCATTGGATTTTGGTTGAGTATGATCATATCTTTAACCATAACAAAACTTACATGTACAGATGTGTTAGTTGTGAAAGTCTAGTCTATCACAACAAAAAATCATCAGCAGGAAGAATCTTTTTACTTTTTAGGTCAAAAGCAACGTATTAAATGCAGAGCGTTTTGAAATAAAATGTCCGTAAACAAATCGTTTAATTTTTGTCAGTTACTGTATCAATGTAAATCGAGAACAATGAACAAAAATACTTACTTAGGCCTATGAGCAGTCTTACCATCGTTAAGAATAATAACATTCGAATCACGCAGCGTATGAAATAATAGCGTCTCCTCGTCTAAAGCCGGCCTAAAGGAACCTGTGATACAACGGCAACCTTCAATAACAGTTTTATCAGTAACAAATTTATTAGTAATTTAATACATTTTCAATTTCGAAGCGCTCGTAGCGAAGATTGCTTAGCCGTTCTTAGCTAAGCAAACTTCAAAATCGATCAGCTAAGTTAAGCAACGTCCGCTGCAGTCCGGAGTTGGTTGGGTGACCACTAGTGACATTACAACTGAGCGCTTCCGTGTATGGAGGGCACGTTAAGCCGTTGGTCCCGGTTGTTGTCTTATGATGGCAGTCGTTACGGCATAGTCGTAGGGCATTTTGCGAATGCCCGCCTGGTTAGCTACCACCCTCAAGTAGAAAATCTGTCGCCAAGCACCTAACGGTGTGTTCCGGCAGCTGTCCTTGAGAGCCAGTAACTCTAGACTAGCCTGAACAACATCTTTGACCACTTCACTTACCACCAGGTGTGATAGTGGTCAAAGGCTAGTCTATCCGCTATAAAAAAAAACTCTTGTTTACACACTATCTTGCCGCATTTTTTTTATGAATTAGCGGCTAAGGCTTAAAGATGATCTTAGATCCAGAAAAAACTAAGGCTATTTTTATTGTCGTATCTCAAACAACTAAGCCACGGTAGTACGAAACGATGAATAAGTTGAGTAATGTACTAAAACAAATTAAATATAGAAAGAGAATTACTTACTTGTAGATGGCAATGGCAGTTGGGGAGCGTTTAACATGCGGATTGGCAAATTGTTGATATTGCTATCCAAATCTTCGCATGGGTCTACTATAGTTACCTGTAACAATATTAACTGGTAAAAAAAAATACGATAGTCACATAACACTAATAAATGATTCTGTGAATGATATTACATAATAATTATATTACAATTGAACTATGTCGACTTTCTTTTGGCTTAATTGCGCCTTCTACTTCGACTTCAGTACAATCTCGATGTGTAATGAAGTTTTGGTCAACCAATGTTCATGAGTTTCTCCATAGACCCGCCACAACTCGAAAATTTCATAGAAAATGCTTAACGACTACCATCCTTACAAAACAATCAGAACCATAGGTTTGACGTGCCCACCAAAGCATGCAAGCGCTCAGTACAAGGATCCAAGCAGTAACTACAGTAAAAGTTGCGGCGGAACTAGTTGATTGGTTAGGAAGAAGTACTCAATCTCCGCTACGAGAGCTTTTTAAGTGACAGTACCTAAAGAGTACTTACTTTGACGGTCATGCCGTACAGGTCGATTACACCCCAAACTTGCGAGGCCACTTTATCCGTAGCTACCCCTTGGTCAATGCCGTTGATAAAGTAGTGTAGCTTGCCATTGCTTTTTCTCATCATGCCAACTGTGTCTCCTTCCTGAAAAAGTCAAGTATCACAGTTATTTACTAAAATTTTTGCTAAGGCCCACAGATGTAGAACAGTATCGTTCTACATCTGAGAGAGATAGGGTCTATATTATGGATAAAATGTATAACTAAACTATTCAGAGACGAATTATAAACGTCTAAAATGGCACTTAAATGAAAATCTGTATATTCGTTTGTAATTTTACTGATTGCATTAACTAAAAATGGAAATTTTGCATTTGCGCACTGCCATCCCAAATATATATAAATTGCATATATAAATTAAATCAATAAAAACTTACTCTAAGCTCGTCCAAATTAAAGTTCCCATACTCCATGCAAGTTCCATGGCCGTTGAGTAGCACCTTGCATCCGGACATCATTATGGTGCCAGAATCCATGTTGGTCATTGTTGACGGGAACCGTATAGTTGCCGGATTGTGCGTAGTCACACCCACCTACAAAAAGTATCATTCTGACCTGGTACACCGTCCTATTTGCACAGGGGAAGCAGAAATTATTCAGATTGTATAACACTGTCCCGTAGATTACACAAGTCCGCCACTACTACTACTATTACATAGGAGTTCAGACTCTTCAGAAATACTCGTATAATGGTATAAATAAAATGTTTAAATACGGTTGGTAATCAAAAGCTACTGCAGAAGATGGAATCCGTCTCACGAGGCGTAAGCATAGACAAAATCATTTATTCAATGAAGGCGCCTACGCCGTTCTTATGGAGGTCAATTAAAGGATTGCACTGATTGTGACCCACGTTATTTCAAAACGCTATAAAATGCTACTCATTGGTTATACAGGATATCAATAATCACTATATTGGTAATGTATTATTTGCTATCTAAAACATACAAAATATTTTAATATATTTCTTTTGAGTGATAAAATTCAACATTATTTAATAAACTATGCTAGGTCTAAAAGAACGGGCAAGTAATTAGGAGAACTTCTTTGTTCTCGTGTCCTGCGAGGAGGCAGATAAAATAGTACATTGTTCACCGAGAGGAGAAAGTGACCGATTACCGTCGAGGGTGTCGCTTTAAAACACCCGAGATCGGGAATCGCACTTTCTCTCGAGTGATACATAGTGCTTTATACTACACCTACCTTTTATTTTACTTTTCTACGAAAACTGAATCCTCAAACAACACACAAATTGAAAATGGCGCCAATGGCGTCTGCAATTTTCACATGTTCTTTTTTCAAATTGTTTGACACCATCCAACACACAGGTAGTGGCCAGTGTCATTTTGCGAACTTGGAGATAAAAACTCACTGTAAAAACTTTTTGGCTTTTGATATTTAGGTTACCAGCGCATAGTCTTACCCAAAATTAAAAAAGAAAAACCACGGATTTTCCCGAAATGGATTTTCATACACTTTTCTCTCCCGCTCAGATGCGTTTTCTCGCCGCATATTTGTTCGATATGCAATGACGTACTTTCTACCGTAAATTTGATAAAGTATCAAGGTACTTTCCGAGCAGGTGTAGTATAAAGTACATTCCACGACTCTTCAGAGATACTAATCGATTTTAAACATATTTTAGGATGTAGAGAGAGAGTTGTAAGAGAGAATTGCTATAAATTGTGGAGATTTAGGTGGAACGTGAACTTACAGGAAAATTTACCACAACGCGCCTCTCAAGGTAGTACGCATGTAGTTGTAAGAAAAGTAGTTACCTCTATGCTCCCGCTCCATTTGTCAACCAGTCTGTCGATTCGGATCTCAAAGAGTTCATTGTCATATAAAGGCCTATGTGTCATGACCACGCCATTATTGTAATCGTCTAGAGGACGAGCTCTCTCTGCAGTCCTGGAATAATAAAATATATCAAATCAAACTTGTTAATCTTGTTTATTTAAATGCTTCGTTAGTGTTACTTTCAAATCCTAAATTGGCTATTAAATGATCTGGATTAGACAATAAAAATATTATAATGACAGCAATGATAATTTGAAAATTATAAACTATAAATTATTTCAATTTTTCTTATTTTAAATTAACTTAGTAGTGATGACTAATAAATGATGTCTCAATAAAGTGTTATCTATCTAAATTACAATATTAATACTCATTCAGTTCAAATTGCTATTTTTTCACACTTTGTCTTTCTAAGCCACAGTCCACATCACATGTAGGTGACGTAGTTACTTTCAAAGGTCTCAAGAAACAGAGTAAAATATATAAACATATACATATATACAACACAGCATCCTGTCTGTATTTCCCGATGGGATTGCAGAGGTATCTAAACACTCGCGTTTCGCCAGACACAATTTTGGGAGATACTCCCATCTGCCAGTTTTAGTTCCCAGACTCCAGACTGTAACCAGTATTATTTAATGGTCTTGGAATTATTTAATGAAAGACTTCAAAAATTAATCTCTACATAATAGGTTACAATCCAGAGAACCAATATGAGATAAAATGACTTACTTGTTATTGGAAGACAGCTTAACTAATATTCCACATCTTGGGTGGAAACGCAAATGATCCTGGGATACTGTAAAGGAAATAGCAACTTAGAATAAAACCGGCCAAGCTTGAGTTGAATTCACACACCCAGGGTTCCATACCAACATAGAATATACCCTTAATCGTTTTTAGATACAAATTTACAAGATCTTTAGCGGGACTCCGACCTGCATTTGACCAGTTTTAGTTATACTGCACGCTAAATATTGGACTATAATCATACTAAGTTTAATGCATGTATTACAGTTTTTACGATAGAGCAAAAACAAAACGTAAATTCACACGTTCCTTGTATCAAGACCGCTTTTATTTTTGTTATTATTATTTTATGTTAGGCAATTCAACAAACTTACACATATTCTGTAAAACTTTTAGCAGCTCCCTATTATCGTTCCATAGTTATATACGGCAATTTAAAGGGGGGTATTCACCAGAACTGTGCAAGAAAGATGAGCTGTGTGCGAGGAAAAAATCTACAAGATCGCTGCGCTCAGAGAGGCTAGGAAAATGCAGCAACTCTATTGGTGGATTTTTTCTTCTTATACCGTTCATGTTGACGCACATCTATGGTGAATCCGCAGCCTAATACGGTAGGACGGACGGACTGTAAATTGTTATGAATTATTGCTATTTTAACGTGAGCTCCGACGTCTATGCCGGGAAATTCTAAACTTTTATACATTACTTTGGTTTTCCTACCATGTTGTCTATTTGTATTTGATCACGTAGTACGCGAGATACAGACAATATTTGATACAATATCTGATATGTAATGAATACTTTTTGAATTGATTACATTTGTCCCGGGTAACCATTATTTTTCATATATTTGACAAGTAATATATGGAATCATGTGCTTGTCCATAACTGCTTAATATTACTACTAATTTCTCAAGAGAATACAAGCAAAGTATTTAAACTCAAGAATACTATGATTTTATAGCATGGTTATCAAATCTAGCTACAAGCGCAATAAAACTGTTTAGATTTAGAATTTGCTGGCGCTGTCGTCAGTTTTCTGCGGATATAAATGTATAAAATGAATGTTTACTTATATTTTTGATACAGTCAAATATTAGCCCTATTCCCGAGAGTGTAAATTCTAGATGGATGGGCCAGTCAGACAGTAATTACCAATCTGTATTGGATAGTATTAAACATTCATTTGAATAATTTCAGCATTAGCACATAATAACTTTCCTATTCTAAGGCTTGTTTTAGTTAGAGATCGATCATAAGAATTAGGAGTCATCGAATTCATACCAAGAGGGCAGGCTATAGGCATCTGAATGTATGTATCACGGGATTCTTTTGTGTCTGCAGCCCAAGCAGCGGCTTCTGTTTGCTGATACCGTTCATTTTCATCATCTATAAACTCTTGCTGAAAAAGAAAGCACAGTTTATGAGGAAAGCAACACTACAAATTATATTTAGAAGTTCACAAGATAGGTGACCTCGTTAGTCAGTTAGAAACTTCTTAAGATCAGACGAAGTCCGGTGGTCAAATTGATGGGCACAAAACCATATGAAGTTAAAATTAGAAGACATACATCACTCAAATGCCTGCCAAGCATGGAAACTATAGAAATCACCACTCTCTTTTGGCGAGGCATATGTATAGCAGTGCGTTAACGGTTAGATACTCACATATCTTACAAATGGTTAAAAAATTGTTTGTATAGAAACGCCACCATGTCGATTCGACTAAAGAACAAGAGTACGCAACCAATCCAACTGCAACGAGGACTGAGACAGGTAGACAATATTCCTTCCAAAATGTTCACGAATGAGTTATTGCTGTAGTGCCCAGGTCTGAATTAAATCGAAGGCTTTTTGGTCTACTTACGCTACAAATAATGGCCGACTATACTCCTCAGTCTTGTGTATAATCTGGCGAAGCGTATGGATGTGGACTACTGTGCTTAAAACCTTCGTGTAACGGCTTGTTCGCAGGATGGAAGTCTACAATTTTTGTCTAAAACTCCTGCATGGCTATATAATGACTCTCGAGAACTGTTTATAAACATGGCTCAAAAGCGGCTTGTAATCATCTTTTTTCAGAACAGTACGCTAACTATTCTGCTCCACGCTTTTGGTGTCTATAGGACTGTGGGAACCAGTTTTCCGCTGACTTTTAGTAGCTCAGTCGTTATCCCGACTACACCTGGCGCCTTGTTGTTGAGCTTTAGCTGTTTTTTTTTATGCCTGATAGGTTAGCCTTTAACCACTATCTCACCTGATGGTAAGTGATGATGTGGTCGAAGGTGTTGTTTAGGCTAACCTAGAATTAGAGTAGTTTCGAGTATAATGTCGCGTCAGTTTGGCTCTCTTGTCCTGAGCTGCACGGTTTTCGTGGCAAGGTGTATAGATGTCCGTTAAGCCTCTCAAGGTCTCAAATCTCTCAGAATCTCCCAAATCTCTCAGATTCTACTATAGTCCATCCTCAATTTTGACATTTTGTTTTGCCCTATACTGGCACTGTTGCAAGCGCCATGATCACGGGTAAATATCCCGTCGAAATCCGTCTATTGAGCTTACTGTAATCCGATACATCAACTGAAGATTATATTCTCATCTCAATTCAGTCTTCTGTCAATTTGATTGTTTCTACTAAGAGTTTCAATTGCTTCGACTTAAAGAACTGAAACTCCACCGCTTGAACAGTTTCCATCAAACCGTTGTTTATCTAGTCCACTGTTTGGGATTCAGCTAGGCACTCTGAACAAGAAAGGCTTATTGACAGATTTACGGCACAGCATTTGCATATTGAGGTTGACATTTTACAGAGGATTTTGATAAAATAAAGTTTTAAGATCCAAGAGACTACCTACTGCCACTAAAGTTACGCTCGCACAATCTCTACTTTTACCCATTCTTGACTATGCCGATGCCTGCTATCTCGATCTTACGGAGGAACAGCTAAATAAGCTTGAGCGTCTCCAGAATTACTGTATAAGATTTATTTTCGGTCTTCGAAAATATGATCCCGAATCTCAATTTCGTACAAGACTCAAGTGGCTGCCTATTCGTCTTCGCCGGGATACTCATACTGTCTCTTCTTTACAACATTTTATTTAATCCCTTTACCCCCCTCTATTTGAAGGAACGTTTTAAATTCCTGCATTGCTCCCACTCGTGTGACCTTAGATCATCTAAAAACCTTACGCTGAATTTGCCAAGCCATCGAAGTGACTTCTATGGCAGCTCTTTTAGTGTTCAGGCTGCGCGACTCTGGAATAAGCTTCCGGTTAGTATTCGACAAGCACAGTCTATTGCTGTATTTAAAAAGACCATTATTTATCTACTTGTAATCTCAATGAATTTTAGTCTATGTAGTATTGTGTATGTTTATGTATTGCATAAGCTACAGCTTACTAATATTCTATCTGTTATAGTACCTAATTAGTATTTATGTACTGAATTTAAGCATTTGATTTATTTAAGTAAATATAATATGTAATAAATTTATTGTGTTCGCCAACCTCTCTGACTCCTTAAACGATCTCCATCCAACGGTCGACTGGAAGAGATCGCTTAAAGCGATGAGTCCGCCCTTAGTACTTTAGTTTTAAGTTTTTCTAGTTATTTGTATGTTTCTATTGGTGTACAATAAAGTGTTTTGTATTGTATTGTATTGAGACTTAACAAACACCGAATCGGGTCAAATATGAAATCAAATTGAGAATGAAAGAGCTTTATTCAATGCATATCTATTATGTAATATGATAGGGCCGACTTATGAGGCTGGGATGGCTTTATACTTGTACTAACCTCGCTTGTAGATTCGATGGCTCTCGCATAATTGTTGTGCATGATAGACACTTGCACACATTGGCCATACAAGTCAATAACTGGAAATAGTCGAGGAGGCAGATCTCTTGCAGCAACACCCAGACTGCGGCCATTTATGAAGAACATCAACTCTCCCTGGACAAAAAGTGGTATTACGATTTACTTTAAAAAAAAACAGTATACACAATAAATATTTTTTTATCTGAATGCTGAGTTACCTTACTGGTTCTGGTGACACCCACACAATCCCCTTCTCTAAGCGAGTCCAATTCTGGTCCGTAAACATTAACAATAGTAACACCATCTTTCACTATGGAATTGCCTGACAAAATCTGAAAAAACACTGTAAGTTAATCCATAACATTAATAAGTATACTATGCATTTCTATACATATTTGTACCCTGTGGGACTAGAACATATTCTATATTAATAAGAGCAATCTCCAAAATTATATATACCTGAGAAGCCACATAATAATAAAAAAAAATAGTATAATACAGTATTAAATTCACAGTTACTGTTAAGTGTACTATTAGATAAGTGTGCCTTTATAACTAAATAAGAAACTATCAAAAACAAAAAAATACTTCAGGACTCTCTAGGCCAATTTTCACAAAAACTTAAACTGTTTTAGTACATAAAGGAATACAATTAACTTACGAGAAAATCAGATATCACGTCGTCAGTAGCAATGAGGCTTGTCCATTTCCATTTTTTTTTTATATTGTTAAGTTTGCAATAACGCCTGCTAGGCGAATTTGTATTTCTCGTAAATTTGTAATTTTGTATTGTCCATTGATTTGCCACTTGAACATAAATGGACCGATTGGTCCTTCCATGGTGTGAAAAAGTTTAACTCTAGATGGAAATCGAACCAATTATTTTGCAAAAATAACAGTTTGTAATATTCCACCACTTGGTGGTGTACATTGACCATATATATACCAGACGCGACATCTCAAACGAAAATAGTCGACCGGTGCAAGTATTCTGGCCGGCATACTCTCCCTCACACGCAGTTGGGCACTCGTAGAGATTACACGCGCCGAGTATTATGCCGGCCAGCATACTTGCACCGGTCGACTATTTTCGTTTGAGATGTCACGTCTTGTATATATATGTCAATGATGGTGTATTGCAATTTTATTACTAAGAAATGACAAATTAATTTTGTATTAAGTAAAAATTTATCTTGAGGCTACATGGAGTATTTTTTACTTTTTCTTGAAGTTTCAAATTTAGCCATAAAGACCCACTGGTGATTTTCAAACTATAAATATCACTGTGTACACAAACACTCAACTCTACAACAATCATAACAATACATCTAAAAGTGCCAAATTTTATGTATGCAGAACTTTTGTGTATGCAGAATTTTATGTGTGTAGTTAGAACAAATTCTGAATTTCTAAGCATTCATAAATCCAATTTTCCATCGTACCAAACTACAATGAATCTCATAATGTGTGCGATCTTACTCTACAAGCTTCAATAACTTGTTTGTGACTAATAATTTATTTTTAAAATATGTAACCTATATTGTACCTGTTTACAATAGCTATTGGAGCAGGGTTTTCAATTCAAAGCCTTAGTATTGAAAGTACTTATTAGACTTTTTTAACAAGCCAGCTAATTGCACTGAATGTCACATAGGTCATATACTACTGATACAACCAATGTCAAAACCTTTATAATGATATACATATTTTGTTAGCGAAAGACCTTTTTTGAAGCGCTCGTAGCCAAGTTTGCTTAGCCATTCTGAATCGATCAGCAAAGTTAAGCAACGTCCGCCGCGGTCATGACTTGGATGGGTGACCGCTGGTTGGGCATTACTACTGAGCGCTTCCGTGCTTCGGAGGGCACGTTAAGCCGTCGGTCCCGGTTGTTGTCTTAGGATAGCAGTCGTTACAGCATGGTGGTAGGGCACTTTGCAAATGCCCGCCTGGCTAGCTACCACCCTCAAGTCTAAAATCTGTCGCCAAGCACCTAACGGTGTGTTCCGGCAGCTGTCCTTGAGAGCCAGTAACTCTAGGTTAGTCTGAACAACATCCTCGACCACATCATCACTTACGATCAGGTGAGATAGTGGTCAAAGGCTAACCTATCAGGCATAAAAAAAAAAAAAAAAAAAAAAAAAAAAAAAAAGAACCTATTGTGGTGAGCCCACCTCAGAGTTGAAGTAAGTGTAGGAAGATAACTTCTTTTTTTTAGCAGCTGGTGCACACAAAAGGCTTGGTAGAAAATGAGAGGATTCCATGCCAAGCAAAGTGAAGAAAATGAAGTGCTAGCTTTGTGTTTTTTTTCATTATCATGTTTTTTATATTTCTGAGCCTTCAACAACAATCTCACTTGATGATAAGTGCTGATGTGGTTTAATCAAAGGATTAACAAATAAAACCTAGAGTAACTAGCTCTCAACGACAGTTGCCCAAAACACACCATTAGGTACTTGATAATAGATTATTGACTTGGCGGTGGTAGTAATTTTGTAGATGTGCAAAATGGCTTTTTATATTCATAAGGCAACACAAAACATGATAATCAATGAGTTTCAATTCTTTGACAATAAATCTAGTTAATTCAGTTAACTTTTTGTTCGAAATACAAAAAAAACTCATCTAAGTTTTCATAATATCTCTGCAACATACATAGGATCATGCGTGTTTAGTGTTTGCCAATACTTCACTATTATCAGAATGAGTCAAAATATATCATTATAACAAAATTAGTGACAATAACAAGAATATTGGACCAACCCAGGCAGTATTTCTTAATTTAGTAGCTGTAGCTGGCAGTTCCATAAACTCAGGATCAAGTGTGGTCACACCAATTTCAAGGCTACCATTCCAAACATTAACCTGAAAGAAAGAACATATATTACTTATTAGAACTTAAATTATAGATTACCGTCCTTGGCTCAATAATCAGAGGCCTTATTGTCTAATTAGATTGGCAATATAATGAATGTTAATTTGTCATTTTCTTTGGAATGAAGTTCTAGACTAAAAGACCTTGGCCAATCAAGAATTGTAACTCGTAACCTAAATATTTATTTTAGAATAAAAATCTATTGCTATCTTCTGAATACACTCGTACATTCATAGCCGAACTTCAGTGGTTAAGAAGATCTTACCAAATATAGTTAGGCAGAGAAGAATGCTCGAGGAGTAGAGATGAGCTTTCATAACAATGTAAGAGGTCCTTTTACTGCTATGCATCAACCAGAGTTGATGTCATTATTATCTACATTGCGCATGCACCCAACTTTCTGAGTTGCAAGCCCCAGACATGACTTGAGCCTCTGCATCATAAGTCTCATGACTCAGACTTTGTATGATTAAAACAGTAGCAGGCATATCTACTACTTGTGTGAAAATAATGATCTAGGTAAGCAATATACTATAATATTATCCTTAATCATTATAAAACTTGGAGAAAACATACTGTAATTTTTACTGAACCCACATAAGTATGAGGAAAATAAAATTAGAGAAATCCAAGAACAACTTCCATCCTAGAACATGTATCCAAGGCATTAGTAGGATCTCACCAAATTTGGTTACTCAGGGGAGGAGGCTTGTGTGTTGAAGGGGTGCATTTGAAACCATTTGAAACCATTTATTGCTGTCATAATTGCAGGTACATAAGATGTTACACATTAAAGAGTTTCCGAGTACAATTTACTCTTTCGAGTGTTCAGCTTAATTATTTGTAGAGTTAAGTATCAAAATCCACATGCATTAATATAATTCAATGTTATAATTATTTCGAAAATATTCTTGTTTATTTAATTTAATATGACTAAACCTTAAAATAATTGTCACAAAATAATAAATCAATTATATATACTAAAAGTAAGTAAAACAAAATATAAATTAAATATTATGACATGTCACAGTATGATTAATATTATATTTCATTACATATTCACAAAAAACTCTTTTAAATCGTAAAAACATTTCCCTAAAAGCCATGAAAATAACTTTTTTTTTAATTTTGGTAGAGGTAGCTGGGTTATCTCTGTAGGAAGGTTATTATACACTCTCACAGACATGCTGAAAATGCTGCCCATGCCCATGTTGCTTAATAGTCTAAACTTAGGGGTAAAAAGTTTATGCCTGAATCGTTCTCTTAGCCGTTCACTGTGAGTTTCTGGCATTTCTTTAAAGTAGCCTATGTGTTTTTTCACAAATAAACATACTTCGTATATATATAACGAACAAAGTGGTAGTATTTTCAGTTCTTTAAATAGTGGACGAAATGACACAGTTTGGTCGTTAATATTGCACAGAGCTCTTATGCACTTTTTTTGAACAATAAATACTGACTCTACCTCACTTGAGTTTCCCCATAAAATAATACCATAGCGAAGATTGGACTGCACATAGCCATGATACGCTGTTTTCCCGGCTTCTAATGATGACATATTTACAATTCTCCGCAAAGCATAAATATATCTATTCAATTTAACTGTCAATTTTTCACAATGTTCTTTCCAATCCATATGCTGATCAACTGATATTCCCAGAAATGATATTGTTTTAACCTGTTTGATATTCTTCCCTTTATAAATTAATTTGAGAGAAGTCACAAGGGTTTTTGATGACAAAAGAATTGCATGTATTTAGTTACGATAAGAATTGCATGTATTTAGAGTACATTGATGACATCATAAAGGCATATAGGGGCTCCTTAACCTTACTCTCTGGGTTGTTGTCCCAGGCACCTGTGACTTGGGCCTCTACCTCTGCAACGCTATGGATCTGGCACCCATATGGTGAATAAGTCTGCTCATTTAATATAACTCATCTTATATAAATAATATGACTTTACAGACATTAATGCATTCAATTTTATCATTAGTTTCAAACAGAATATACAGGTTTGTTGCAAAATTATTTAATTGCTTAGTTAACTTGTATTGTTACCAATGATAAAGGTTAGATACTTTATTGAAAATTTTTTACATTACAATAGACTCAAATAGAACTTTGATAGAATGTATGTATCTTTGACTGGCGCCATCTCAAAGCTATTATGGGTGCATTCATCCAGGTGATTGCATACTTTACAGGGAATGCAGACCGCAGAACTCGAAACTCAGAACTAGAATGCTCTGTGCACTTTAATTCTCAAACTATAAAGTTAACACAATTCACAAACCATTTGACTAAAAACATACAATAGAAAAGCCTATGCAAAGAGAATACAATACATATCTTTGAAGACAACAACTAACTGAAGCAAAGACTCTCCAACAACAATGTTTCACTTCATGCCCAACAAAGTTGAAGCTTATATAGATAACAAATCACTAAGCCCCACTCTCAAATTATTAATACCTGCCACTGTAAACAATTTGTGTCTAGTCAGAGCTGGAAAAAAGTGAGCTTAGAAATGGTCTATAATATACACATATTTGCAAGGATGGGTCTATAGAATACGATGGTGGCACTGAAAGTTTTTAGAACTGGCCACTTGTATACACTGTAATAAAAAATGTGTTAGAATTCTGAAAATGGAATTATTTGCCAATATTATTGAGTATTTATTTTATTACTTTGGCATTTGTTTTCTGATTTGGCGGAAAATTTAAAATTGCCTGAGTCATGTGATGCGTCAGCATGAATTTAACACGAGAAAATTTTCAGTCAATGATTTTTTATTACTTTTGTTGTCATTTAAGTCAACAAGAAAGTTATGACAGACTACGATTGGCCTTCTCACGATGAAGTCCCATCTTGTACCACTGTATACAACTGGTTTAATGAGTTTTAACGTGGTCACACTAATCTCAGCAATGATCTGCAGAGTTTACGAACAATTGTTTGCCAATGCTCTTGGAAAAAGTTTAGAAGGAATGACCTCACCGTAGGATCCACCTTCACACGATAACGCATTGTCACACACCACCAGGCGAACGGTTGACTATTTGACAATGTCTGATGTGGAATTACTAGGTCATCAGCCGCATCGCTTAAACTCACACCTTGCGGTTTTTATTTATTCCCAAAAATGAGAGAAAATCTTGGAAGAAAACATTTTATGAATGCCTAGGGAGCTGTGGCTGTGTTTCAAAAGACTGTCGAACAGACCCATAAAGACAAGTGGTGAAGTGCTTTTCTCGGTGGATCCATGTAGCGATGTATTGACATTAATAGGCACTAATTTGAAAAGATGTAATAAAACTAATAACTTGCTAGTTTAATCAGGTTTTGATTATCTAAGAACTTTCAGTTTGACCCTCAAATTCCTTATTAATAAATATAGTTTTATATAGAATACATGCAGAATATCATTGAACCGATTTAACAACTCGTCAATTTAACATTGAAACAAAAGATTAATTAAGTATCAGTTTTGGCATGTTGGTAAATACTTGATAATTAATTGGTTTACTAGCAAGAATGTTTATTTCAGCTTTTGAAAGTTATTACAGTCAAATTGGCAACTAGGTGCATCAGGTATTGCAGTGAAGGAGTTTTGATTCTGTTAGTCACTATTAACAGCTATGTTTAGATCAGAGCCAACATTGTCAGTTTATGAATGAAATTCTATTGATACCTAATTGAGAATAACTTCATATGACTGGGCATTCAGGCCAACACATGGATGTGAATGCAAATAAACTAATTTAAAGATGACTATATTAAGTTCTGGTCTATCGCTACTGTTGGTTAGACAACACCTTAGTTGTATCACATATTTAAATGACTCTTTAGGTTAGTGCCATTGCTTTATTGTGTGATATGGATTTATCAAGTTTCCTATGGGGTACATTTCTAAATATTGATGGTATACATTATACATTAGTATAATACATTGCATTAGGTAGGTAAATATGCTCACCAGACTAGCAATAATTTGAATGGAATGTGGGATGAAAAACATTACAATAGAAAATCAAAGAGCATACCTTTCTATCAATTTTAACTTCAAACATAGCATCATCTGTGAGCGGTTCTGCGCCGAGAATCAGCCCATGGTTGAACTCCACGAAGTTCCGTATAGCAGTCGTATTGTAATTCAATAAAGTGACTCGGTCGCCACACCTTCTATGAAACTTATTTGTTGTATACATAATTGGTCTATTTTGTTTAGGTCCGCTAACTTACATTTGAAACATTATATTTAAATATATCACTTCTTTCGTGTAAAGTATTACGTTCATCGGTGTTCGTAAAACGCACTGGGGCGTTGTTTATACATGATAAACAGAGTAATTCAGACTCAGAGAACCCGGGCGTGCACAATTACATTGTAAAAATGATTGAACGCAAATATAATATTTGGTTGGAACATGTTTAAAGTTTACATTTTGCATGTATAAACTACAAATGACTACAATAAAAAGTATGTATTTGTAGGGATAATTTCTTTTTTTATAGTATTTTTTAACGTAGCGACGACTTCTATCGAAATAAGTACTGTCAAAGCTTTGTGTCGTGTCGTGTCAACTGTCACCAGTGACCAGATTTAAATTGGACATTATGCTAGCTGCTCCCCTAAATTCTGCTAAAGTCTGCTAAGTTTATTTTTGATTCTGCTAATGTCTGCTAAGTTTATTTTTGATTGATGCCAAAACATTGCTACTGAATGAAGTCCCAATTAAATGAATGATATGTACAAAAAAAACAAACATTTTCTAAAATATATAAGATTGAGTAACACGAATTAACAATAACTCTATATGGTACATAGGTACTTCTAATTTTCTGTGGTGTCGATTTTAATATACAGAACCTTCGAACTTTGAGAGTCTTTTAAATATTTTTGACGGCGTAAAAAAAAATCAAAACAAATTTAATTAAAAATGCATCCACCCTGTTATTTTCTTGCATCTACGTGTAGAATTACAGCAACATGTTGATTTTTTAAATTTGTCCCGCAGGTAAGTTATAATTTAGTGTTCATTAGTGTGAGGTCAGCAGAACTTCTCCCGATTCTACAAGATCTGCCACTACTTTATCGAATTTAAGGTCAATATTTTCGGAGTAATTAAGTTAGATTTGTATACCAGATTTAGAAAATGAGAACCAGTTATGACCAAAGTTAATGTATGTAAAATCTTTGTACACAAAGTTTTGTGGGTCAAGAAATAGCACTTGCTCAAATAGGGCATTAAGTTGTAGACAAGATTTTAGTTCAATGCAAAGTGCGATCAAAAATTCTGAGAATTCGCCTAAACTGTATTTAAAGGAAAACTGCCAGAACAGTAAGAAGACATCTTTCGTACATTATTTATGAATTGTAAAATTTTTAAATATTTCTTGCACCACTACCTAAATTGCTAATTCTTCTCCATATTGCTAAATTTCTGCGTATATTATATAAAATTCTGCCAAAATCTGCTATATTTTGAGATCTGCGACACAATCTGCTAGATCCTAAATTGGAGATCAAATTATGCTAAAATCGCAGAATTCTGCTAAATCTGGTCACACTGACTGTCACTGTCTAAGTCACTTTAGGAGGAGGGCTACGTTCAAAGCCTTTGAGTGTAGTTGTTTCTTCTTTATTGCTTGCTCTAGGTTCGAAATGACCCTGTACTTATTATTTTAAAAATTCAAATATCGACATTGATACTATAATAACCATATTTTTGTGGTGTTATCTTTATTTATAGCCAAGTAGCAAAATATCTACACGTTTTATGGTATTTTAACAGCCTAATACCACCGTTACCTGCAATATTAATATGATTGCCTTAAATTCTATCAATTTAATATCAGTCATGTAAGTAAAGTCCGGCCGAACAGAGATTGCGCTTCTGACAGGTCATACATGATCGAATGGGAGATACACATATAACGTATACATCTATACTTTGTCAGATATGTTTTAAAATTCTGTGTAATAGTGATGAGCATAGTTACGGTGTTGTGGATACTACTCGTATTGTTGACCAACATGTTGAGTTATCAATTATATTATCTTGAAATTGTTCCACCATTAGGCACCATAGGTTAGGTATAATTCTTCAAAACTTATTTCATGAGTTGTTTGACTGTGCAGGTATTAGAGCAAAATCTTACAAAAAATATGGTAGGTGCATTCAGATAAAAATTCTGCGATTATTTAACGCATAATTAGGTGATTGCACTTTATCATTATAATATATCTAGTAGTGCTCGCATTATATGGGTCTTATTTTTTAAATTTTGGCAAAATGTAATACGTTTCCCTCTGCTATTGCCATTTATATTACAGAATATAATATTTCAGTTTATTTAAATGATTCATAGATAGATGAGCTGGCTCTGGAGTACAGTCAACGCGTTCTTTGAATTCCCCCATAGCACTGCCAGTACAGTGCCCCGTGGGGTGTCGGGTTAGAATTGAACCTATTAATATCATCCCATGGGTATCGTAAGAGGCGACTAAGGGAAAATACTGAAAGGTGGGCAGCAACGCCTTCTAGAGAACTGCCAACTTGCACTGTGATCCCCAAGACGCCTATCAAGCGTGGGGATTATGGCAAATACACCCTTAATATGGGAGGCTGTTTTCAGCAGTGGACGATCCGGCTGTTACAGTACTGCCAGTACAATACCATTGAGCTAGTCTGGGCTCAAATTAAAGGTTATGCGTTCTCCACCGTATGGCATAAAAAAGATGAAGATGCTTATATATGAAAAAATTAAAAATATTATACTTGATCACTACAATCGTGATATGAGTGTAGATACTTTTATTGACAATAATATGATTATACTTGCAAGTGAAGACGACAGCGACTCTTTAATATTGTTTAGACGATTCAATTTTCATCATATCATATTTAAGGTTTGAAACTATGTATGTCATAACATACATTTTCCAATAAATAAAGCATTTTTATTTTCTTTTCCTTCTGTTTAGTGAATCTTGGTCCAAATATTGGGAAAATTCCATTAAGTAGGCATAATGGAGATATCCAACGAATCATTGATCCGAAAACTTTCTGGTTTTTCAAATTTCGTAAAGCCAATAATGTAGCCACATTAACACTATGCCGTCGACGACGGAGTCATGCCTGTACTCCAGTTCACATAATGAACATTAGGATTAGGGATTGCTCATTGTTTGAGTGTGGTCTCGAAGAACGAAACATGGACCAAATTTTTTTTGAAGTTCCATATCGTTCTATTTACTGTATGATATCCTCCCTCCTGAAGTCTCTCGTCTAACATCATTTAAGTGTCTTCTTTCACTTATGTTTTCCCCATTAATAAACCTTGTATTGTGTTACTTTGTTTGTTGCATGCATATATTTTATGTAGCTGTATGTAGGTACTCTAACATTTAAGTAGGTTAATGTTAGTAATTATTTTAGATATCATTTTAGTTATGTAGTTGTTATGTAGTTTGTTTTAGATAAATCATCATGGTATTGGTGGTCGTTTCTTTATTCTAAATACCAATCATATTCTAAATTAAAGTAACAACTCCACGTGACTTATGAAAATTGGCCAAAAAAAGAAGCCTAATTCGAAACGAGTTAAAAAAGTATTTAAAACCAATGACGTCAGCAAAAGAGAAAATATGGAGGTGCACTGAAATATTTATAAAATTCAATTAATGAAGACTGGATCGAGTGTGTTACGTGCCAGGTGTGGTGGCACGAAAAATTTACTGATTACTTGGGTTTCGGTGTATTTAAATGTGATTTATGGAAGTAATTCAACTGCGCAATCGTATCGCCCTCGATGCGTCTCGACTTCCATGTTTTTTTATTTTTAAGAAAAAAGTGATGAGTTGTTCTCAATAATTTATATTTAAATTTGTTACCAGTTGAGTGTAAGTTAAATATAAATAAAGAAACCTGTGATTATTCAGTTTGTTAAATTTTTATGACCGACTGATTCAAAACTGCTCAAACTTACACCACCTTACCCTATTATGGATGGTCTCCTATGAATGTTTCCCAGTATCTATAATGTTTAAGGTACCTGCCCTTACAGACAAGCCTCTAATAACGACCCTGTATAAAATACAAGTTTTTGAAGCGCTCGTAGCGAAGTTTGCTTAGCCATTCTGAACCGATCAGCAAAGCTATATAGGTTAGCCTGAACAACATCTTCGATCACATCATCACTTGCCATCAGGTGAGATAGTGGTCAAAGACTAACCTACCAAGCATAAAAAAAAACAAGACGAAACAACGTTTGTTTGGACTTTGGAAAGCGCTTCTATAGAATGTTGACAGAGAAAACACGCCAAAAGCAGGTGTTGCTTGCAGATAAATTACGATCTAGTAAAGGAAAATAAAACAAAATATGAATTTCACAATGTTCAAACCGTTCTTCGTGACGGCTACTACTTTTTATTTGCCAGAATATTAGAGAAAATAATAGTTTTCACATGGACGCGGCTACCAGATTTTAAACATTTCAGCATATTCAAATTTTAGCGAGTTAGATAAGAAAATTCATCATGATTGTTGACGAGGAGTTCCAGAAAACTATTTGAAAACTGCTCCATTGCGTTTTTTTTTCTTATTCAAGCATACCTATACGAACAAACCTTTAGTACAAATTTGTTGCCAAATATTTCGTACATAGTACCTACCTATATATTTTTTCTGAATCTAAACCATGATCCTTTGAAGACCTTCAAGGTAACCAAATTAGGGAATCACCCCCATAATCTAATGCTACCAGCAGGTAAGGAATACCAGTAAATCAGTAGGTAGGGATATGCCATGGTATGTTATTTATTTTGTGTTTTTTTATATGTTTTTGACGGAATAGGCACGAGGACTATCTGATGTTAAAAGTCTCTTGTGCCTGTAATGTATTATTTCATATATTTTATTACTTTGCTCGATGTAAATATTGAAAACTCAATTCATAGAGAGCACAGCGCGGTCCAGTATAGCGGGGGGGTGCTCTTGGTTCGGAGTACCTAGGCTTTAAAATGCGAAAACAAATTATAAACAATATTTTTTTAAAACAAGATAAACATCATCTCAAAATGTTTCTTAGGACTAGCAGAAGTCAACCCTAAGAGGTTGTTAGCATTTTACCAATAACCCTTTATAGTACGTAGGTACTATACCTAGGTAAAAGGTGTGCGTACCCTGTGTAAACAGATATGTAAAGTAAACTAGCCGAGCTGTTGCTACATAAGTACTAATGTCAACAGTTCTAGCTTTGTCTTATGATGTTTTGATATGGGCGAGCCCTATTACTATCTATAGCCTTTCTACTATCTGATTCTTTTATGCTACCTACACATTACTGAAAAACTATCACGCCCACAGATTAGTACATTTACATACCTAGTTAATTTAACTCCATATCACATTTACTGTGTTAACTGTCAAAAATATATAATTTTATAACCATTAATAAAAACTTAACATTAAGAGTTTTTTATTCATTGGATAGAATATTATTGTACTACTAACGCTTAACTTAACATCGCTGCAACAAAACTAAACTCAATAAACAAATACATCGTAGTTAATATACTTAATTCTAGATGACACCACTAGAGTCAGGTTGTAAAATAACGGTGGAGTTTTGGCGGGAAAGCGACAATGTCATATAACCCTATTTGTATGTATTGTTTTATTCGTGTTACTTCTAGAGTTAATTAGTAATAATGATGGAGTATTAACTATTAAATATTCGTGAATTATTTAACGAAGCCCATATCAATAATCCAACATAAAGTAGCTATTAAAAAAAACTGTCTTGAAATTATCACCCGTTATAAAAAGCTACGCGAGCCCTCGCAAAGGTCAGCTTTTTGCTTATATACTGATGAATATAAAGTTCTTAGGTTAAAAATTACTCATTTTTAGGTACAGCTCCCACAGCTTAATTTACGTATTTCCTCAGCATTATGTCATAAATTACTGGTATGATCCACTGTTGTGTAGTGCGACCATACACCACAATTATAGAAACCACGATTATAACACTAATAATTTCTTTTTACTCAAAAGTGTGAACTTACTTGTTGAAGTCGGTACCTGCCATGATAATTCAAAGTACCTATTATCATAGTATTGTGTGCATGGTACCGAGTTTGACAAGTTATTTGACTCTTTCGAGTGTTGAAGTCGGTTCTATTTGTAGGCAAAAACAATTTTTACTCTTTTTAGTGACCGTTGCTACTTACGTTGTCATTCACTGTCAATGACTAAATCACCATGATAGGAAAATATTTTTCAGTTATTAGAGTGTTATTCAAAAACAGTTTGACCGATTTCGATGAATTTAAATGGGATTACATGACAATCATCAGCTTTCAAATAAAAATAATTATCACAATCGGTTTACAAAGTCAAAAGTTCTGAGGTAACAAACAAAAAAAATACAGATATATTGAGAACCTTCTCTTTTTTGAAGTCGGTTAATAATAAAAGATAAGATAGCAGTGCCAAAGCTTGGATTAGCAAAGACAAATAAAAAGGCCTTCTTAGCAAATTGTATACTATGTAAGATTTCTAAGTTAGTTATTACAGTGCTAACAGGGTGACAAATCAAGTAAGAAGACTTGTGCTACGCAGGTACTACGCAGTTTGTGATTACTTGTGATTAGAAGACAAAGATGCTTATAAAATTCCTCCTCTGCCATGCTTGTCCATCTTGGTTATGTTGGTTATGCTGAAGATGTTATTCAGGCTTACTTAGAATTACTCTAGTAATTCTAAGTTAGCCTGAATAACATCTTCGATCACATCATCACTTACCGTCAGAAGAAACAGTGATCAAATGCTAGCCTATCAGCTATACCATATCAAGAGATTTTATACTTACGTAGGCTTATTATTTCTCTCTTATTCTCTAAATAACATGAATATGACGTACAATCAGCCACGGTGAAATTGTCAGGATGGTCAGCATTAAGAGCCCTTAAGGATAGCTGCCAGAACACACCATTAGGTGCTTGGTGGCAGATTTTCTACATGAGGGTGGTAGCTAGCTAGGTGGGCCTTCGCAAAATGCCCTACCACCATGCTATAACGACTGCCATGCTAAGACAACAACCGGGACCGACGGCTTAACGTGCCCTGCAAAGCACGGAAATAGTAATGTCACTAGCAGTCACCCATCCAAGTCATGACCGTGGCGGACTTTGCAAGGTTAAGAACGGCTAAGAAAACTTCGCTACGAGCGCTTCAAAAATATTCACGTTATTATTACATTTATTCTATGAATACACTAATTAAAACATCCCTACGAAAAAATGGAGTGATCTATTCTGTAGAGTGGTGTATCGATGAAAAGATAATTAGAAATCATTATAAGGATCAGACGATTTTCCGACCTCAGATATTAAGACAAGTTTTTAGGGTTGACACTTAAAATTTTCTTTAGCGGGTAGTTATATAATTTTATACATTATCAGATGCAAGGCAAGAAAAAGGCATTCTTCTCTCTATACTTTCCCTTTATCGTAAAAAAACCCAGGTAGACAAACTGTTTCACTTGTAAATTTTTTTTTGATCCATCACAATCACATACTATCATACGTTCATTCTTTTCAAAGCTCATTACAGTACATTTTTAGTACATAAATTCACTTTAATTATTTTTCTCAAGTGTTCCATGCATAATCGCTACCATCTCCTGTAACACACGCCCTGTTAAACCAAATATTTATTGATAATCGGCGTCAACGGCGATTATCATAGTATATTTTTTACGGCAATACTCGTAAACTCGATGTACTCCTTCATTCCTAATTTATCTTCGCTACATTTCAAGTCTCGTTAACAATTTGTCCATGAATAGATTTAACCATAGAGATATAAGATACGATTTACCAGTCGCGCCGACGACGCCACCCATTCTTGTCAAACACGTTTTCGATGCTAAATCATTCAGTGTAGGCGTGTCGTAGCAAAACTCAATTACTTAAATAAAGAAAAGATTTTTCTTTTCCGCAGCACGAAGGAGTGAGGAAATGTGATTGTTAACTAGAAGAATTGCATTAACATTACGCTACTCCTAATTATCAATCTGTATACTTACCTATATTGAAATGTTTTATTTTTAATACTTTTTTGAGGACTGTAAATTAGATTAAACTAATTCTTTGATATTGTCGTCAGTGTGTTTTTGACTATATTTTATGTTTCACATTGTAAGAAGTATTTTTATGCCTCAAGCTTTTATCTTACAACTCACAACAGTTATTTGTTCAGAAGTGAACATATTAGTTTTTGGTGCGAGTGACGACGTTTTTTCATAACTGATAGTCTACGAGTAATTTAAATATCACTAAATATTTATGTCGGTATATAGTTCCTGAACCTGGAAGGTTCGTACACATACGAGAGACATACATTTACCCAACACATTTAGATTTATTCAACACCAAAATGGCTATTATTGCTTATACAATGTTGCCTGATAATTGTAAATATTGACGATGGTGCGAAAGACTATTGTTGAAGGCAAATGACACAATTGATCCTACGCAGCATGAAAAATATGTAAGTAGGAAGCATGAACAAACTGTGTCAGAGCATGAAAGTGCGAGCTCAGAGTAAGTGAGTGAATTAGTTAGGTACTAACTTTTTCAAATTATTCAATATATTTCAAGGTGAATTTGGGTTTGTTGCAAACAACTCATTGTTGCTTGACAGATTTTCTTCTCGATAGTGGTCAATATAAACAGGAAGCATTTTTTCATTTTCAGAATATAAAGTCTGTCTAAAAATAACGTTACAGTACTCTGATCATAATGTCGAAGCAGAAGCGATGATACCGCATTATCGTTCTTACTGCAAGATAAAGGTATTACATATTTTTAGATTAAAGTACATACCTATATCTAGCAGCTGAATTCACATTTACATATTTAATTTTATAAAATAAGCCTCATACTAAATCATATCGACAATTTAATTTATAGGGACTATTTTGAACCTGTTTCGCAGCATTTTCGTTAAATGCAATGCAATATTTAATAATATGCAAGACAAAATTATTGCGTGTTTCTTACCCACGCTCCATAGGATTGGTCATTAGCATTACCACAGAACACTTATATACTCCAAGGAAAGAATAACACTCGCAACGGTCGAAGATAAGTGCCTAATATTGAAAAAAATATATACTACGTATACTTTTACAGCTTAATAATTAGAATATAAATAAATGCTTATAAGATTACGTTACTATTGTGTATATTACTGAATACAAATAACTGTTGCATCTACTGTGTCTAACGACGATTAGCATTTTTATGGAGAAATTTGGCGATCTTTTTATCAATCTGTACCTTAAGCTTGCACCGAGGCAGCGATACGTAATTCTGGTTCGTTTGATCCCTCGCTGTTTCTTTACTTCTTAATTTTGAGTTATGTAATCAATAAATATTATATTAAAATAAATAAAATTAAAATTAATTGATTACACAGTTATGTAATCAATAAATTTTATAAATCATACACTTTAGAAACACGATTATTTAAAATTTTCTCTATAGAAAAAAAATCCAAGGTTACATCTAAAAAACGAAATAAACCCTCAGTAAATACTTAACGGAAAGTCATCCGTATTTGAATAATAAAAAAACAACATGTTTTCCATAACTTATACACATTACATTTTTCAAATAGGTATTTGTTTTTATTATACGAAGGAAATACTCAAATTCACACATTTTCCGCCCGTTTTAGTCAGAGCCGCGATGCTTTGTCCCTATCCGCTTTAGTAATTCTTCGGCCGTCGCACGGGGACGGATGCTGTTGGCGTGCCTTACTTACGCACACATACGCGGCGCGCCTAAAAAGTTCGGTGCGCCCTTAAGCCACGTAAAGTTTTCAGCGATACAGTTTAGTCTTTGCAGATAGCGTTTTTATTAAGCTCTCTTTGGTTCTGTTACGCTCTAAATTCTTCATAAAACATGCTAAACTATTCAAATATTGACTTCACGATTTTAAACGACCACTTAAATATCAAACTGGTCAAAACCAGATATCAAAACTGGTGAGCTTCTAGACCAAAACGAAACTGTTACCTTTTTAGTAGTAATCAGCATCTCCAGGTTTTTCTCAGCACCTATACAAATAAATAGCTCAGTACAGAATATTTTATTTATCTCACTTATCTTCTATATATAAGAATCAAAGTCTAGACTCGCTGACTGACAGACGACGCACAGCCTAAACCGCTGTCACAGTGTCTTGAAATTTGGAGAGTGTATTCGTTTTATGCGTAGGGGTATACCTCCTAAGAAAGGATTTGTTGAAAATCAACCCCTGCGTGGAAAAATGGTTGAAAGCGTTTGAATGAAAGTCCTTTGTTTTTCAACTTCCAGTTCTTAATATGAGTATTTGTATAGTTCATTCAACATAAAAAGTGACGTATTCAATGTTTTTTTAAAGAAAAACATGCTACTATAATATTTTTTGCTAGGGTTGATTAGAATGAGTGAAAATGGGGAGGAAAGTTTGTCACCTAAACCTAAACCGCAGGCGCCTCGGCCTGTTCGTCCATCTGAAATATTGATGTACCTTTTGAACCGTAATAGGCAGACACTCAATTTCAATATCAATTGTTTATTAATATTTAATAAAAAAAAAGAAAATAAAAACTATCTTACTAATAAAACTTTTTATATAAATTAATATTATTAATCTTTGTACAATTAAGATTATTTCTAAATAAGTTAAACATGAAGCTAATACTTTTAATATTGTTAAGTTTGCAATAACGCCTGCCAGGTGAATTACATTACAAAATTACAAATTCATGTTAGCTCAATTGGTTAGAGTATACCCCGGCTAAAGGGGTGGATGGGCGCGGGTTCGAATCCTGCACATGACTATATTTTTTTCTCTCGAAAATTTTTAATTTTTTAACCTCACCACTGAGCTCGGACCTCGACCCCGGTCCTATTTATTCTTTGGAACTCAGGTAAGGGCAATGGATGTCCGTAAATAGATTGTACCCATTTCACTACTGCGGGCAAATACTCTATCGATATGTTACAAGTGTTACAATACGTTACAACACTTGACATGGGGCACTACGTTTGATCTGGTAGTCTCGGGACAAGTATATGTTTTCAAAGTGTACCAGAATGGAAAAGTTTATGGAAAATTTAGTACTGAAGGTTGACCTATAAAACGATTTGTATATGACACGTTTTACACAGATCCCAAAAACCGGTAACGGTTCCTGAGGGATAGTCCACGCGGCCGAAGCCGTGGGTAGCACCTATTAGTAACATGTGTAAGACAACGGAACAAAGTTTACGTATCTATGTATACAGGAATACAACAATATGATAGTACTTTTTTATCAAGAGGGACAAGTTAAGTTATATTTTAGATTTGAGGGACAAGTTAAGTTATATTTTAGATTTAAGTTACAAGTTTTGTGTTAATAAGCATTATTTAATTTTTCCCCCAAACTTCCGTGCTTTCACCATCACTGCCATTCTTTTACCCCAATCTGATAGTGATAAAATTTCAGCATTTGCTAGCTTCATAACAAGTAGGTAAACAATATGTCTTCTTTTTATAATGAAATATCTAGTAAAATACGCATCAAGGAAATACAGAAGTTGCTTATCACGGGTGACATTTTAAATCTTGTGTAAGTATAAGAAAGGATTCTAGAGTGCTAAAGTAGGTAAACTCAAGCATAATGAAATCCTCAGTGAAGCGAAATATTCAAGCAAGTGCAGGACGTAGATAACTTTATGTCCGATGAGAATATTCTACTCTTTTCACCACCTAGCCGGTGAGAAATTAAAAAAAAAAGCTATCGGAACAAAGCATTTCTATTTATTTATTTAGTACTAATTTATACATTATTAGTAGTTAGATACCATGAAAACATGGCATTTATTACATTAGCGGAAGAAACAACATTATATTATTTATATTCGAACAATGACATTACTATTCAATTTTTTTTTATGAATTTTTCTTTCTTCATTTCAATAATTTCATCTTTTACGAGTTTGATGCATACCGAACACAATGTTAAATGGGTTTATAGATGTAACATAATGTAGGTAATTTGCAGATTACTAATGCTGGAAACTGATTTTTTCGTTTTGTTTTTAGTATGCCATTACTGGAAACCGTCTTTTGGGTTAACGTTTTTGTTCAGTTTTCTAGGATTAGATAGAGTCAATAAATAAATTTATACATGTTTATCGCGATTCAGTCCCGTTAAATACTTATAACTATGAGTCAAAAACAGTCAGATTCTTTATTGCGGAGAATCAGTGGTACACAGAACATAATGTATACATACTTACCTACATGTATAATAAATTGTACATTGTTCAACATTATGTCGGCACATTATGGCGTGTGACTTTTAATCAGATCTCGAAATTTTGATTTAGATTTGTTAAAATTAGTTTTAATAAAATAACTGTTATGTTTATTATTTTAAATTTGTAATTATATAGATCAGAATGTCGCTCGGCCTAAAGGCCTCGCTTCAGCAGGCTCGGAGCACTCACGGTACTTGTACGGCGGCCATCTTGAAATCCGCCATTTTTGATTTTCGATGCATGTCATTTGACTACTCTCCCGATTCCCTATGGCATTTGTTCAAACACCCCCTACCTATCTCTTACCGTTTTCGAGATACGTCATCCATCAATACTTGGCAGGCGTCATTTTAATGTTTTTTCCATCCTCACCTAAACCCCACGAACATTTTTGTCATACATTACTTTCTTCCTACTCGTCTCCTTCTAGGAGTACATTTATGTCAGTCAGTGAATGAGTCAGTCAGTGGTAATCGATCTTTATATAACAAAAAAAAAATATAAAATGCCAAAAAATAATTAACAAAAAAAATTTTTTTTTGATGTTTTTGATTTCACGATGCAAGATTTCACACAAAGCAAATTCTTGCTATATTATAATTGCAGTCCCAAATTCTTTTATTAATAATTATTATTGACCAGCGAGTCATAATGAAAGTCTTCGGACGAGAAATGAAATTCAATATAATAAGCCGGCTCAGCCATGGCTCAGACCATAGAGCTATAACGACTTTACGATAAAGTAACTTAATCCTGTATTTAACTTTGATTACTTAATAGAAGCTAAAAGAGTTGGAGTTATAAGTTCGCACGTAATATGGCATTTTCGAGCACATCCTATAATTTCTGAATAGTTAAACAAGAATTCTTTCCTAAAACTGTGATAGAAATGGCACTATCCAATATACCGAAGTAGTGGATATTGCCAAATTGTAAAACAACGAAAGGTTGACTATTGCATTTTTCTTTATAGAAAGTAACAGATGAAATATTGTAATATTGAGACAAATTATTACTCATTACATTCATTAATTTTTAATTTTCATAAATTAATGAAGTTCTATTTTTTTTATTCAGTTTCCAACAATGACTGTCAGTTAAATCTTTCTTACTGCATATATGGCAAATAATTCCCTAGGTTGGTCGCAATCTCAAAGAATATTAAGACATAAGTTCTACATCGTAAACAAAACTTTTGGAACTGGAATAAAAAACGGAGATATTCCGGGAAATATAAACGTTTAAAAACGTAAGTCTGGTTGTTGAAAGTCATCCGAGTATTAAAATAATCAATCTACTTGATTAAACTCATATGTCTACTAGCTACCTACCTAAGTGGTTGACTTTGACTTGAACATATCCAAACTTCTCAATAGATACAATTTTAAAATGATCCTTAACCACACAAAGAAAAGAACCCTAAGTAAAAAGCTGATTGATGCTTTTTTTGCATCATCGGAACCCAAGCGACTCCATGTGCATTCTACAAATAAATCCATAAATCCAATATGTATCGTAGCGTGCCAGTCGGCTCTACGTTCCCGTAACGACTAAAGAGTACTATTCTGTGTAATGGCCTTCACATACCCGGTAACTTGGAGTGAATAACATAGACGGGACAGTTAAGGGAAAGAACAGTCTAGGACTAGTAGTATTTATGTTATTTTATTCTAATGAAATTAATAATTTATTGTGACGGTTATTTCCTATTACAGTTTGGAAAAGATAATTATTTGTTAAAATATATCCATAAACTGAATATATAGCATGCGTAGAATATAGACTGCAAAAACTTGCATACTAGACCTTTTTTGTATGAATCGCTTCTATTTTTATCGTGAGCAACATGTTGCATTCATGTGTGAAATTATTATTTACTGCAATTTAGACTTCTATATTTTGTACGTGAGTAAAGTAGAATAATAATTTGAAAGAAGACTAATGAAAAACTAAATTCTAATATAAAATTAAACTTCTAATATTTAGAATATTGCTTAAACCATGGAACTATTAATAATTACGCGGTTTAAATAATGAGAAAGTACCTAGGTTAGTTCAAGTTTAGATAGTTATAATTTTCTAGGACTTAGGAACAATCGACAGCAATGCCTAATATTTAGACAAACTTGAAGCTCACATTTTCAACTGAGATCTTACCTACTCTGAAAGTCCAAAATATACTTTTACGTAATCTATAGCTCACTGGTGTTAAGTGATAAGCAGATAAGTGAAACCCTTGAATTAATGTCGCAACGCAAGCTTTCCAATTACCTATGTTTATTATTATATACAATTAATCAAAAATCCCAATAAAATTAATGTCTCTTGTATAAGAACAAAACAATATACCTAACAAATTATGTGAAGCCATCATTTCTTATGAGATATTTTTTATGCAATAAATATAACTGCATTCTAACACTGAAATGTATAAAATAACTTGTAAAGTAGGCTTCGTGAAAATCGATCGTTTAACCAGTAATTATCAAAAAAATTGTGTAAAAATTGTTTTACAAAAAAATGCAACCGACTTCTAACACTGAAAAGCATAATAACTTGTTGAAGTCAGATCATGAAGCATAAATATCATCTCAGAGTGTTTTGAATCAGCATTTCAAAACACTAAGAAGTCGGTTCCATTTTTTTTATAACAATTTTAAACTCTTTTTTGTCATAATTACTGGTTAAACGATCGATTTTCACTTACCGATAATATTGGCCAACATCGACAAAGCTTGCAACTACCAAGTCAGGTATGACAAGCATTTTCAGTTAATTGAGTGTATAACTTAAAACCACTTGACCCATTTTGATGAAATTCATATGGGACTACGTCAGAGGTATACCTACCCGTTTCAATAGAAAAAAGAATGATCATAATCGGACACTGTAAAAAGTTATGCGTAGACAAAACAAAAAGAAAAAAGTTTCGAATTGTGAACTTCCTCCTTTTTGGGAATTTGCTTAAAAGAATCTATGTAAAATATTTTTTGCGGCTCTTCACCAGATCACAAATAAAGTGTTTTGATACAATAACGAAGCGTTTAAATAACATAACTGTTGAGCTAGACAAAATAAATGATTCTAATAATAATACGATTATTATTAGAATTATTTAAACGATCCATGGTATTAATTCCTGGATAAAGAGCGTGCAATCAAGCGGTCAGGCAATGCAAAAAGTACAACTAGTAGGTGGTTATTCTAAGATCGGTAGGTATAAAGGGGTGCAATGTGGATGCGAGCAACACATTCCGGTACAGTGTGGCCGAGTTTGGTCGCCCGCTCCGACTCTACAATTACTTCAGGTTGCTGATAAACAATCCCTGCAATGGCAAACAATATTATTTCAAACATGGCCTGGCGTATAATTCAGTTCTTAACTTTTTCGCTTGTAATTTTATTTTTACACTACATCGGAATCTTTTCGGTAAGTAAATTTTTTTATCAATAATATTTTGTAATCTATTTGTCTATTTGTATATCATGTTGTATTTTGCTGTACCCAAACATTATTTCTCAAAAATATTCGTAAATTGCATTGCGACTGCGGCGTGTTTAATTTATTTTTATGAGTATGTAATTCAAAGATCACTCGAAAAATTTATTTAACAAAGTTTCGATTGAAATTTGAATTCGAGTACTTAATTTTGAAAGGTGAATTTTGATATTTTTTTAGCATAATATTGATATAAATGTAATGTTTGTTGTTGTGAAGATTTACGCACGTATAAGCACGTGCACAATGAATGCAAGGAGTTACGACGGATGCAGTAAACAAATTATTCAGACATGTTTCTTGCGAATTATAAAGCGCCACAGCTCGCGTGCTCTATCGAAGTTTATATATATCAGTTGTTAGTTTCTTATTATACAAAATTACACGAAAAACCACTATAAACTGTTGTACCTATGCTAAACCTGACCTATTACAACCCTACCTATGGTTAAATTGTTGTATGTTAAGGTTGACCTTTCACAGCCCTACCTAAGAATATTGTTGTATGTTAAATTTGACCTATTCGAGCAATGGAATAAATAGTAAATAATAATTAACATTACTTAAGTACTACTCAGGCATCGAAATGTTTTAAGCAAAATGACTGAATAAGTACGTAATTTCGATTGAATTATAAATTGTATCATAAACATAAACTATGTTAGAATAGCTTAGAAACATTTGTTATACAATTATTTTAGAACGATAAAGTAAGCGTGAAATATTTTTTCATATGTAATAGGTTCCGTTTACCACTATCTCATCTCATGGTAAGTGATGATGTGGTCGAAGATCGGGTTTAGGCTAACCTATAACACTGGTTCCCTAGAACAGCTACCGGGACACACCGTTAGGTATTTGACGGCAGATTTTCTACTTGATGGTGGTAGCTAGTCAGGCGGGCATTCGCAAAATACCCTACCACCATGCTGTAACGACTGTCATTCTAAGACAACAACCGGGACCGACGGCTTAACGTGTCCTCTGAAGCTCGGAAGCGCACAGCAGTAATGCCATTAATCACCCATACAAGTCATGACCGCGGCGGACGTTGCTTAACTTTGTTGATCGGTTAAGAAAGGCTAAGCAAACTTCGCTACGAGCGCTTCATTTCGCTACGAGTGCTTCTACAAAAAAAAAGCTTAATAATTATTATAGAACCCTTTTAAGCGCAGCTACGCGAAAAGTTGTCGTAGAATTATTGAAAACATTACTCACACCTCTGGGATTTTAACAAGTGCAAACTTTTCTCTTGTTAAAATATATATAACGTCAAGCAACTGATATCATTAGCTAATCAAAAAACTCACACCCAAGCAATCATAAAAAATCTTAAATATTTAACTGTATGTATCTCATTGAAATCTACATCTATACTAATATTATAAATATTTGCATTTTTGTATACAACGAATAAACTTAAAAACTGCTGGACCTATTGGATGAAATTTGGTAGGGAAATACTTTGAGACCCGAGAACGGACAAAGAAGATAACGAGCAAAAGAGGTTAATAGTTTTGTGCAATAACCGACATACGCGCCGGCGGAGCCGCGCACGGAAAGTTAGTTACTTATACTTACATAAATGTGATAGGTTGGCATACATAACTTCTTACCACCAGTGCAGTGCACCAGTGCAGCTATTTGAAGACCATATTTGACTTCTTCGTTCTCTGTAGTTCCCGACCCAGCAAACTTTTAAAATCTACTATATTCTAGGCCATGCCTAATGAAATATTTGATTTGAAACCGTTTGAGTAGCTATACGATTCTGCTATTCATTCTACTGATAAAAATATATTAAGAGTTCTTCTAGGTAATACCTTTTTCTGCCAACCTGTTTCCTACGCTACGCTAAGTAGGCTAAGGAGAATATAATTTTTGTCATTTTTATATGTTAGTATTTTTATATATAAATTAAGTCACCTCATATCTCCGTAAGATGTGAACTGAATATTTGGAAGAATATTTGTGCTATTTACAATAAAAAAAGCCATATGTGAAAACACATATTCGAATCTTATGTAAAAAGAAAATTCAAATATTCAGGAAAATTCCCAAAGAGGCAAGTCGGCAAGTGTGAAATCATCATATTCGAAATTAATATCAGAGTGCTAACGTCGTCGGCTGAAAGACTGATTCAGCCACGAGATCGTTGGCACCAATAACTCAAGTACATTCCTTGTATAAAAATCTACTATTAACCATAAATTAGAAGTTAACAAGTCGAAGAATATCAGCAAGCTCTGTGGTCAAAAGCAAACCTATAAGAAAAGTGATTACCTAGGTATAAAAAGTGTAGGCAAAATGCAACTTCTTTAATTATAGTAGCACGATAGCCTGCGAATAATAATTGTATTTTTCATCTTCAATCAGCTCGATTTATACGTTGCTATTATAACAAAGTACACTTATCATTGCATCACGCACCGAGTAGTTTTCAGGAGTTATAATTATTATGCAGCCGTGTGCCAACCGGATCGTTGTATATTCACGCACTCGTTATTTTTCATTTTCAAATGAGATGCTAATTCCATCCAGTTTTTAATGTAGCTTTTATCTTGTACCACTGAACTGTAACAATTCCATACCATGAAATTATGAAAACAATTGTCTGCCCGCCACTCATTATTAAAAGCGTGCACAATGCGATTGGTTATTTAAAATTGGAATATCAACAACGGATTAACGAATAGTTAATTTCTTTTCAACTCACTTGCCTATACCGTGGCTCTAATTTCACCACAATTAGGCACTTAATGACACCTGTAATCAAATGTGGCTTTTTCATTAATTCCACAAGTATAGAGTTTTTTTTTACTATATTGGTTGAGTGATACAAAAAGATCGTGTTCAATAGTACAGATAAATTAATGTACTTATTGTTTGCTCATTTCATACAACTTCGTATTTATATAAAGATAATTTCAACTTGTACGTGTTTAAAAATAATACTTTTATTCAAATAAAACATTTATTTTCTCTGTAATAAAGATAATCTTAAATGCCCCATTTTGTTTGTGTCTAAAACGCTAACCGTTAAAAGCTGAAAAAATTAACCTAATTCTTTAGTCTAGGGCCGATAGCTATGCGCGTGCACAGAAAAATAGGTAATTTTTTCCCGCCATTGATAAAAAAACTCACAACTCGTTTTCACTGTTGAATTAGTTATTTATTAATTAGGATGACTACTGTACTAGTTATGAAGAAAATGATTTACGTTGTACGTCGCCCGATAAAAGATGTGAAGCTTTACCTGAATCTCCAAGGTAAAATTAATTTTTTCACAAGTATGTTGAAAACCGTCGTATGATACACGTGTGTATTGATGATTACCGTTCTCGGCTCTCTTAAGACGCTCACCTTACGGCTCGGGTCTCAATGGCGACTCAGCAATACTCAACTAATGACCAACATTACACACTTGTACTATAATGTACTATTATTCTTGAGGGATACAAGACAAAATGTAATTACTTACCCAATTATTCAATTTTATGAATATGTACGCGTGAGGTGTATGTACAAAAAGATCCGCATACGTAGGTATACGTGGGGTACTAGGTACAGGTTTTAAGTGCGTGGCGAAGTGTTCTACTTTTTTATGCATTAATGATTGTAAAAAACACTATTTTCAGACATTTCTCATTGAAAAATATGAATAGCACGTAGTGCAACTTTAGTACCTATTAACCGAAGTTGCGATAAAACCTCTTGGGTTTACTGCAAAAAGTCGTGTAGGTACAATGTCCTTTAACATGTATTTATCGTCGTGGATAGATAAGGTGACACAAATAACTTTATGGATACAAACCCACATAACCATTGTAGTTGAAAGTAATATAAATCATACATAGTGAAGCGATAATAATTCATTTGAATTTATGTCTGTAAGTATTTCATTATCTTAATTGCAGCATGCTTATGTACAGAATTGGACGATTCCACCCATAATTCCACCACATCGGCAATTAGTACACGTTTTTGTTGATAAGCTCTTAATTGGTTGGAAATGAAACAAAGAGTCGTAAAGATTGTTCAAAGATCTATCAAGGATGCTTTCTATAGATTATCCAGGTATTGGTAGCGTTTTGAACATTTTCCATCAGAGCTCATAGTAAACACCTTTCCAAGGCATGTCGATAAATATACTAATCTCCAAAACATTTTCTAAAGACAGCAAAAGGCAGAGTTCTTCGCCTATTTCTGGGAAACCCCATAAGTAGTATGATATTTTTCTATGTAATGATGATTCCTAACTATGTAATGATAATTCTAAATAGGTTGTTTCAACCAAATATTGGAACCGGTTCTCCTCGTCCAAGTAGTCGTACTACCTATAAACAATGGAAGTAATGACAACCAATTTGGCAAAGTTTCTGGGTCTTGGGCTATATTTTTCGTTAAAATAGAAATATTATGTAACATCTCAAACTCACACGCACATAAGTTATGGCTACAGGAATTTAGACAAAATTATATTGACGTTTAACTGAGACCAAATAACCACGACAAATGTTATTTGAAAGAGTTTTACTATGTCTTCATCCACTCTATATTATGTTCTATTTTAGGGATTATTTTGTGGGGTAACACTTATTTGGCGCTAATTTTGATCTAGGTATCCTTACATCCGTTTGTATATTAATATATAACTATTGGAATAGTTGAACATAGAGAATTATCACCTGTCGGTATTAGTTCAATGTTGTAGATATGCCTCTCCCAAAGCAACTGAGCTAGATTTTCGACTCTTCTTTTCCAACTACAATCTGTCAGTTTGTATATGTCGTGGTCTCCAGTCTCCACTCTATGGACACGTGTAATTCATTGGTAGTCAGTACCACGGCATGACCACCCTATTTCCACTTTAGCTCACTAATCTTTTGGACTATGTCTATAACTTTAGCTCTCTGTTGAATTTCCTAATTTCTGATGTGTCAGAAATGAGGAAATTCAACTTTAAATTGCTGTACAAGTCATACTGTGAGGGTCCAGTGTCCACGTCTCAGCACCGTTTGACATGGCAGGTAGGATGCGCTCGTTGAAGACCTTCGTCTTCAGGCTTTGCGGGATTGGCGACCAAAAGACTTGAAAGTTTACTAAATGCCAGCGTAAAGCCCAGCGTAGCTGAATTCTTTTGCCAGTCTAGTTCTATAGTGTCTATGTTTTTACCTAATTGCACTGTTTGTTCGAGGGATACCCCTTTACAACTTCGAGATCCCGGGTTTATATAATTATGTTACATGACTGTTGTTTTATCCAGGTTTATGCGAATGCCAATGCGTCTTAAAGAATCAACTAAGTTATTTAGCATCACTTGCAAGTCTCGCAACGTTTCAGTAATAATGAATATTTTGTCCGTAATTTTCGAGTGTGTGGGATGTATTCACCGTTTAAATTTGTTGCCCGTGCCCGTCCACAATCTAGAGTCTTAAACATATCCTATAATTAGTGAATAATTTTGGGTCGTCCTCTTCTCTTACTCCGCGATGCAGATGGATATATTTGGTGTCCTGATTATGGACTTGGACGCTCATGGTTGTGGCGACATCTCAACACTTGGATTTACCGCCAATCAATTTGGCTTCGTTGCCATGACTCCAGAACAGACTTGATTTTGATAGAGTCAAAAGTTTCTCATAGTCAACAAACGCAAGTCGCAAACAGAGGTTCATTTTTCTCTTTGGTCTTTTATAATATGCCGTACACTCAATTTTTTGCCTGGGTGGAATTTTATTATTATCAACCTAGGTACCTTACGTCATAAAAATCTGGGCAGAAAGATATATTAATGGTAACATACTTCATACCTACGCTATATTTACGGAACATGCATCATAGGATCTACATATATTTTCAAACATAGCTTAATCGGAAGTATACTTTATTTTAACGCCTAAACCGATTTTAATGTATACTTTCACCTAATCGCTGAATTTCGCAATACCTAATGCTTACTTGTATTTATGTACTAGTATACATATTATGTAATCTCAAGTGATCAATAAACAAATAGGCGGCTATGTCCTGAAATACCCTCAGAGATATATGAGGTCAAAACAGTTCGATAGAGTTCGTATAGATATTGCACTGTGAACTCCCGACCTTTTTGCACTTGTCTGCACTTCTTGCGGTACACTGTTTAAGAGTTCCGAACTGTTTATCACAGTTTTGAATGAAAGAGCCCCAAAATTTTTTTCATAATGTTTATACAGTTTAGTCAACGTAAGGGAGACCTTGTTCATCAATGGACGTTCCGATGGATGTGATGATGATGATTATCTTATTTGAATTTTATAATGAATGTAACGATTAATCTCGAAGGCGAACGATGACATTTATGGCGCGATATGTGAAAAAAAATCCAAATAATATTGTTATATCGTGTACGCTGCGGTAATGATTGACAATAGAGCAAAGTGATGTACTACATTTATATATAGGGGACATCAATATCTACCATACCTAAAATCCGCATATCTAACTATTACAGTCAAAACAACTAATTTTTTATATGTTTAAAATTATAATTTTAGATTTTTTTGCTAAACACGCGTGATATAATATACTAGGCTTTACCTAGTATAATATTTTGTTAGACTTTCTAACTATTGTACTTAAATACGTGACATACGGAGAACATTTATCACGCTATCAATTTTTGTAGGACTAATTGAATTGATAACATTTGAAACGGGTATTTAGATTATGTAATATTTTTGACGGTTTTTTGGGTAATTTTTGGAATTATGTGCATTGGTACTAAGTTTGCAAGATATTACGAGAAGTTATTTATTAAACTCGTAAATATTATGATCATGTAGAATAGTTACCAAACATAGCTGTAATCGCTAAAAGTATAAAAAAAATATATTTGTCACAGAAATGAGTTTTTTAAATGCCTGATAAGTTAGCCTTTGGCAGCTATCTCACCTGATGGTAAGTGATGATGTAGTCGAAGATGTGGATCATAACCTAGAATTACTGGCTCTCAAGGACAGCTGAACAAACCGTTAGGTGCTTGGCGAGATACCACCTTAAGCGAATTAATGTGTTTCCAATTCATATGTTAATAAGTTTTATAAGTGTATTTAACAAATAACATCTGCATTTTATGTATTTACCAGTGGTGGTAGGTCTCCTTAGCATGACTGCGTCTTGATGGGTACCACCGCAGTGTTATATTATGCCTTGAAAGTTTAGGCGTAAAGAGCATTATAATGATAACTAAGGTCTCGGAAAGACAAGCTCATTGCAGTGTCGAGTAGAACGCGAAAGGTACTGCTGGTGTCGGCGAGATGCTGTACCAACAGGCGATTGATATGTTCATCTCGTACATTCATAACAAAAAAATCTAGCTGTAAAATATTGTGTATAGAAATTAAGAATACACATCCTTAATCGTTTAAATTAAAAGTTTTAAACCTGTGTATTTTTAAGTTCCAATAATACTGTAACTACAATCTGTGACTTCGAGCTAGCCTTATAAAAAGTTTGGTATAACGTTATGTATTATTTTTCAATACTGCCGTATTACTGTCTCCTCAGTATTCACACGACACCACATTTTTTTTATAATACTGAATGGTGGTGCCTTTGAACATTAACGAACGTGATGGCATGTGATGATAAAGTCTAAGGCCATAGATAGGCTTAACGTAGAATAGGAAATTATTCTCAGAGGCAGCTGCCGGAACACACAGTTAGTTGCTATCCCACAGATTTTATTTTTGCGGGTAGTAGCTTAATATGCGGGCATTCCCCAAACTTTAAGACAAACACAACTGAAACAAACACAAACATATTTTATACCTAATAGTCACAATAAATACAATAATTTACTATTTAATATTATTAAAAATCTTGTATTTCGGCCTTACTTATGTAACAACTCAGTAAATCGGAACCTTTTTGTCCAGCACCAAAGAAATTAAAATTAGAATCTAAGAATTGTTAATACCAATTTTCATCAAAATCGATTCAGCCCTTTTATAATATGTGTCAATGATCTGCCGATAAATAACCCTTCATTGAAACACTATAATTTGTCATGTGTCCGTAATAAAAAAATACTTATAAGTAAAACATTACTAACAACTGTATCAACAGGGGAACTTATGGCTAAGAGCGATTTCCTCCAGACAAACTATCAGTAAGATTATTGAGAAAAATATTGATAAGTGTGATTTAATACATATTTTAATGCCATAATTCATTAACTTTGACCCTAATTTTATAGAATTTTTTGACATTTCCGTTTGAAGACGATGCACACCATAGAGTTCAAATTTCGAAATGAATTTTAGGCCACTTTACGCTTTTATTTTTAATAAAATCCATTTTGCAATTCCTTTAGTAGAACAATTACGATATTATCCACAAAACAAGTAATTATAATATAAAAATATACTTTCCATAACAACACACGGCAAGAACGTAATAATAATTTCTTTTTGCTAACATTTTCTATGAAAATACGAGGACATAATAAATTGTAAGTTTTAGCTTCGTTTTTATGGCCTGATGCCTTCCAGAAGCCAAGCCTCTCGTTAGTAGAATATCCGTTATCTTTTAGGCAATATACGATTATATAGCAGTTGTGCGCGAAATTTGCAGCAACATCACATGACATCTCCTACGGGAAAAAATGGAGGGATGCGAGTACTATCTCAGTTGTGAGATATAAAAATACTTCCAGATTTATAAAATGTATAGATAAGTTAGTATCATACCACTGACCTACAAAAATACCGGAGTGTTTTTGATCAAATTAGATACATCAATTTATAAGGTTCTGTATAAAGACAGGGCACACCTTTAAGTATTCCTTTATTGAATAGATGGACCTTCGCAATTTAATCAACTCCAAGCCGCACTGGCAGTACCGAGGTTGGAATTGGAATCTTTATTTTTTCTCGTTGTAGTATCTTATCAACTGTACGTCTTTCAGCTGCCTTCTTATTTCATAAGTCTAACGCTGTCTTTATGATTCACATTGATGTTTAATCTGCTATTTAAAATAATTTATTAGTCATCGTTCATTTCATAATTAACACAGTTTTCAATATTACGGCTACAAATACTCAATAAACAATGTGTGGAGTGACAAAAAATATAATAATAGCGTCTCTCTGCCTTAATTCGAACTAAAAATAAAGAAAAGAACGAATGTCAAGGCCTTTCAAATGTGCACCGGCTCAAAAGGGTCTTAACTATACTGATAAAATACAAATAGGGCTTACATTTCAATAAATATTACAAAGATGTTTATCTGTTGCTTCGTTTCTTTATGACTAGCTTTCCGCCCGCTCGTTTGCCGGTTAACGAGCAAAACCATTAACCTCTTTTTGCGCAGTTGGATAAAAACTATCCTAGGTTCTTCCCCGGGTCTCAAACTATTTCCATACTAAATTTCATCCAAATAGGTCCAGTAGTTTTGGCGTGAAAGCGAGACAGACATATAGACAGAGTTACTTCGCATTTATGATATTATAGTATGGATAAACAACCGAACCTACAAACACGTTCTAAATTACCATATTTGAGCCTGCGTGTGTGTCGAAAAGTGATATTGTTCACTATTTGGCCACGACCACAGCTACTGGACATGCAGCGTTTAAATATTGTAACCCAATAAGCAACATCCACTTGGCTGCAACCGCTTCAATGACGAACTAGGACGTTACGTGAACAGTGCAATGACATGCGTGCATAGTACTCGACGCGACGAGCACAAAATGTTCTACATAAGTTTCAATACTTAGGTACCTGCATAGTTATTTAACTGTTTCACATAAACAGTTGTTGGTTAGTGTTTTGAATCAGCATAAGAGGAGGTTCTCAATTAGACCATATGCTTTTTTGTATGTTTGTTACGGCGAAAACTCCGCCAACTTTGCATTGATTTTAATGATTATTTTTTGATGAGTACAAAATACTACTGAGTTTTTTAAATTTCATCAACATATGTCGAGTAATTTTATAGTTACAGTCATATATCTGAAAAATGTTTTTAGATATGTGGATGATTTAATGAATTGGCCGATAGTGAACAGCATTTAATCTAGTCAGTTTGCATCACTAAAAAAGAGTGGAAATATACTATTTATTAATACATGAGCCTATTTACAATACTAAAAAGTTTGCAATAACTTGTGCAAGTCGGACCATGATAATGTGAGATCAATGTTTTGATTCAGCATGGTACCGACATCCACAAGTTATTTCACGCTATTCAATGTTATTGTTATAGGGAGGACAGAGATGCTGGCTACCGCCTGTGCGGTCGTCCAGCTCCACCGGGTTTTGGGCGAGGGCCTGGCCCTACAATAGCGCTAGGCTATTCAATGTAGGAAGCTGGTTCCTTTCTAGCTGTTGGTATGCCTATATAGTTACCCTCGTCAAGTAGAAAATCCTAAATGCACCAACCGTGTCTTGTGGCAGCTGTATTTGAGAACTAATAAATACTTATTATCCTTGATCATGCCATCATTTACTAACAGGTGAGATTGTGTTCAAAAAACTTTCAGTATACAAACAAAAGTTAAAAATAATTATTAACGTGTGTAATAATTTAATGCAAAAATCACGTAATAATCAACAAATCCTGCTACCATCGTTAACTCCCAAGAATTATCGGTGGTACTCAGTATAAACAGTAAATTGTACAAGTCAGCTAATAATAAGTCTAAAAGATGGCACTGAGCCCTATTCTGTGCCAAATGTGCAACAACACGATTTATTGATGACTGCATTTAAAGACGATTCATTAATTTCAATTAAATTTTGTAGGAAAATTTTGGGAACAATTTCAATTCTCATTGCAAGTATTTTTAGATGTCGGTCGGTACCGAAATCAGATATCCATAAGCCAAGTCACACAAAAACTTTAATAGGGCTGCCATACGACTCGATACACCGAATCACCTAGTTAATATCAGTTGTTCTGAACCTAAGATCAGATACCGGATTTTTCGATAAAAATCGATAAAAAAGTAAATAAAGAAATTAAATATTTGCAGTATAATATTTAAAAGAAATCTAATTCGATGCAATTCTGGACAACAATGCAGTAAGCCATATGTATTTTTTTAGATATATACATTATGTCATTACTGTGGCCGACGTATCGAAACTCAGCGTGAGTAGAAAATAGCACCATTTGACTTATAAGTAATCACGGCAGTTATGGTGTCATGCATAAAATTTTTTAACTGTCCATAATTCACAAGTTATCGAATACAGTCTTTATGATAGATAAGGACGTTTTTTCTGCCATTTAAAATAATCAATTAACTTACTAGTTTTTCAATATTATTATAGCAAATACTCAATAATTGTGGTGCGAAAAAATATAATATCTATAGCGTATCTCTCTGCCTTAGTTTGAACTGAAAAATAAAGAAAAGAACGACTGTCAAGGCATTGCAAATGTGCACCAGCTCAAAAGGGTCTTAACTACATGGATAAAATAAAAATAGGGCTTAAATTTCAATAAATATTACAAGGATGTTGATCTGTTGCTTGGTTTCTTTGTGAAAGATAAACAACCGAACCTACAAACACGTTCTCATTAGCAATATGAGAGCCTGTGTGTGTGTCTATAAGTGATCTTGTGTATTATCTGGCCACGACTACAGCTAATGGACATACAACGTTTAAATATTGTAACCCAATAAGCAACACCCACTAGGCTGCAACCGCTCCAACAACAAACTAGGTTATTTAATAAAGTTTTTTTTTAATTGAGACCTGATTTTCGTCACTGAAAAGTATGAAATAACTTGTTGAATTGAATTCAGTACCATGCTGATTCGAAACACTGACCAACGGTGATTATATGACGACCGAAAAAGGAGGATATTCCCAAATGTGCACCAGCACTTTTACTTGTTACGCGATTGCTCTGCCAATTTTGCAATGATTTCGATGTTTTTTTTCGTTGGGTTACCTTTAAGTATTGTTTTTTTAGATATTTACATTGTTGTCATTAATGTGGACGACGTATCAAAACTCAACATGAGCAGAAAAAAACACCATTTGACTGCCCGTTTGAAATGTTCGCCCTGGCATTTAAAAATGTATTTTGTAGGATCGCGCTGGACATCAGACAGAAAAGCTATTTAAAATTAACAATGATTGCTCCAAATATCCATGTCGACGTTTTAAAATTTGTGGCAGCCCTATTAGACCCAAGTATACAATAATAATATGAATACGCAGTTGATCCGTATTGTACCTCGTTTTGGATGCTATTAATGCTATTAATAAACATCTGCGCGGTAGTAGTGAGAGCATCAGACGAAGGTAGGTACACGCACAATGTATAAATAGTGACATATATCCGATGCGATGCGGCGACCGGGCGTCCTTCAGCGAGCAAATCGAATCCAGACCTCCGCTCAGCAAACTACTTACTAAGTATACACAATAATATATTACTGCCCTTTGTAAAAATATAGATATATATCATAGTATATTGCTACCTTAGTAAGTAGTCTATTATATTACAACCCAAAAAATGGATGAGGTCTTGAGGTAATTGAGGATGGTAGCTAAGCATACGACCAAAGTTCCTCATACTAATTTGACGCGTAGGATATGGTTTGTAATGTAAAGGACAACCTACCCAAATTAACTTTATATGTATGTATATGTCGTATTTTGTTAATTAATAGATTCAAGTGTTACTTTGCGGAAATCCATATTTAACAATTATTTTTAAATATCTTAAGGTATCATTAGATGAATATTTTAATAAATCAAATGAAATATATGAGAATGTGAATATCTAGTGTCAATTCCGCCTAATATTAAAATATTAAATTATCCGCTAAGCCGACCTGACGTTATAAACGCCAAGCCAAAGCGAAAGATAGAAGTATCAAAATATTTTTTAAAATTTTGTAATATCAATTTAAAAAAAGGCCGTTGAAGTATAATTTTAGACAAAATGAGGATACCTGTTTCATGAGATGTTAGATCTAATGTCATTAAAGGCAAGCTGATTGTTATTTACCGGCACAATTCTGTACTTCAGAACGCATCTAAATACAACAATTCAGTCTTCATGCTTGGATACTTCACGAAGTGATTAAGGCTCCCTTCAACTTAGCACATCGCTCATTCAGTAGCCAGCTTCATTAGTCATGCCTGATGATTATAAAGCGTTTCTTAGTTTAACTGCACGCTATCTCGTGCATGGTTTTACTGAGGAGTTTTTGTCGTTGTGTAACTATGTTGCCAAGTTGTTGCCACCTTGTCTGTTCTGTTCGCCTTGTTTCAAGTTCAAGGTCGTAACATTTATATTGCATTACTTACGAGTTGTACTGAGTATTCGTAATGGGGTTTATGTATATAACATTATTGAAAGCTGTGGTTAAGAGTTAATTACAGTTTTCCAAGCATGGTTAAGTAATCTTTCACTTTTTCATTTGGCTATGCTGGGAATACATACTATATATTTATTCTATAAAAATGTATGGGAAAAAATCTCTTCTATTTTTTGATACGCTTAACAAGCGTAAGTTCAAATGCATTCATGTTACGTATTTCGCATATATATTGATGGCAAACAACAATGTAGTGCGGCCCCAATAGTTATCGGTCACCTCGCTATTCTTGGCAACAGTGGCAGCTACGGTTACACTAATATAAGGGGTGTTAAGAAACCTCAGGATATGGAAGGCCGCCAAATTAAATTTAAACTAGCCCTGGCACCATGCTACGGACGCACGCTATGTCTAAATTAACTTCTAGCTCTAAGAGGAGCTGAAGTGCAATGGTTGCATGACCTTGAGCAGTGTAATCGAAGAGCGGCAGTGGACACGATAACCTTACCGGTCGAAGTTGAGGCCACGTTGTAGAAATCTTCAGTGTCTGACAAGGGACGTGTATTTTATTTATTAGTTGACCGATAATAATAAAGACATAATAAGTAATATCTCAGGACTTACTTAGGTAGTGTAGATATGGTTGTAGAAACCAGACGGGGCAAAAGTTTGTCGATTGCTTTCTTTAGAGAAAAGGACTATTTAATTTTAGCTCTTTATTTAAGAAACCACAACCACTGTAACGGTAGTTTACGTGAATGTGGACGATTTAAGAATGGAAACTTACGAGACTGAATAAAACTGGATCGTAATAGACAAGATGAATTTGTGATCACTACGTCCAAAACCAGGACTAATTACAGACTTGTCTCTTTGATTAAGTAATTCTCATATAATATAATACTCGTATCACAAAAATACAATACAACATATTATATTCTAAAAGCAATTAAGTTAAACAGGGGGAATAAAGTCTTTGTACATATTATTTATTTATTAAGCTCGGCTCAAAACCAACAGTCAAAGGCCATTTTAATATTCTTTTTAATAATAAAAATATACATAATCCTTTATTTTGAATTTAACTGAAATAACATTAATCAGAGTTATTCTAAAAAAGAATTAAATCATAGCTGAGTGTAGTTATTATAATACTATATTATTAATGGGCACCCAGATTGAGGTATGGGCCTGCATGTCGTTTCAGGTTTTCCGGTCTTGTACCGTTCTTGTCCACGTGATGCTGCCATCTGCCTCCTCGATATCTCAGTTGCCCTCACGGTCTAGGGTCTCTCAACGGGACCAGTGCAGCATGCGTTCGTTCTTTCGTCTTTCGGCTGCCCTAGCAATGTGTCCAGTCTAATCCCATTTCAACTTGCATAAGATGCTAACGGCAACCTTGATTTTTTCCATATGTCGTCGTTACGTAATCGCTTTGTGGATAGCGTAGATCTCTCTTAGGCTCTCTAAAAAGTGCCTATTTTCATTACTAGGCTTTATGTTAACGGCCACCTATACATTCGTACGTACACGTCTCGTGATGGGAGAATATCAGTTTATTTTTGGGATGTATGGGTAATTTATATTTGGAATTTTTGTGCGTCTATTATATTATCCATGATGGAGCGATTCTTCGGTCTATTTGTTTTTATGTACCTTTTTCATTGGAAATTGTTTGGCCAAGGTATATAGCTCAAATCTTTTTAATAAAGCTATCTATCTGGCATTTGTAGACTATACCAAAGCCGTTGAGTCCATATTGCACTCATATGGAAAAAATTAGCAGAGCAAGGGATTCAACCAAATTATATCAATATTATTAAATTTACAACTGTGCAATGATAAGCACAACAATAACTCGGCTCCGTAAGAATGCGTTCGTTAGAATTCATGACTCGTTCTAGCATGTACTCATCGACTCTTATACGATTGAGTTTTTGGAGAAAATTCTGGCCTTTTGGGACTAGCCGAGCGGCAACATTTAAATGGTACAACAATTATTTAAATGGTATCAACTCGTTAGATAGAAATTTTGCAGCTAGCTCTCTCAAATTGAAGGATGATTTTTCAATCACTATTTCATTCACTTTTGCGATGTTAACTGCACATGCAGACTTTGATGGCCTGCCTGACCGAGGCAAATCTTCCATCACATCTCGACCGCTTAAGCACGTGACTTTGATAAAGTTTTCGTAGCACTTTCAGTGACTCTGAACACGAAATTCTATTGGCGATACGAAATTTCGGACAAACTCTTTGTTCGATGTTTTCGTCTATTATAAAATTCGTATTACACATTACACAAGATATGATATAATTTAAAACAACACTGTATTTAATCGTTAATTACAGTAATGACAAGATAAAGTGTTGCTCGAAGACCGTCTTACTTTATCTTTAATTATGCCCATAATTTACCTGATGCTGATTGACGACCTTTGCACGGAATAAATGCATTAAATGCACCTTGGCTTCTCTTTGTAAGTGATAATAAGAAGAGTAAGATATGCTATTTACTATATAAATATATTAATTAGATTAAAGTCAATCAAAACGTTCTGTTACACCTAATATATTGCTGAGCTAGGCCCGAATCCCTCACAAACCTATTTACGCGTTGTCAGCAGTATTTTTCTCTATATAAACGGTGGCTTCCAAAATTAAGTGCTCAGATTTATTGTGATAACTCCAGGAGTCACCAGACTCAGTACCAGTATACCTTTCAGGTGGAACCTCTACCCAAATTAGTACCAAAAGTGAGTTTCGGGAACTTTTAAGTCAAGTGTAAACTAATAATTTAATTTTTCAAATAAAATAAATGTGTGTATATCCATAAGTTGTTTTTTTTAAGACAACTGAATAGGTCCACACAACAGTTCGTTGATATGAATATTGTACAAAGATAAGGTTTCCACTTTGTATGTCTAATGACAAAATGGCTCATATAACTTATTAGATAATAATATCAATATCATAACTGACTAAACTAGAAATATTATATAAGCTACAATTGAAAATGGCTTTTTGTTAGACGTCTGGCCTGTGATAATGGTTGCTTTATGCACTAATTGGCTAATAGTAATTGATTATGCCCATATTTATTAAGGCTGTACAGTTGTAGTAAGTACTTGCATTTTATCTTTCTACGGTAACGAAATGTAGACAAGAACTTGGACCCTTTGGATCAATAAAGAACTGAAAATTTCTCTGTGGCGTACACTTAGAATTCTGCATGCATCAGTGGATTTCATAATAATTGGTTAATAATGATTTGAATTCGTGTAGGTGTGTATAATTTCAACCTAGATAACCTTATGTACTAATGAAAAACAAATAATGCCCATTACAGTGAAAGCATAGTTAGCTTTTCCGCAAAACACATGTTAAGCGGAGGTAATAAACATGTTTTACCAAAATATTCGGTAAACTGCGTGTTTGAACGCCCGGGTGAAACCGCGAGGTGCAACTAGGATACATTAACGAACAGTAGACGTCCCAAAGATACGTTTGCCGTACAGTAGTAATTTATAAGTTTCGAATATTTGCCTATCCTACCATTTCACGAGCTCCAATTTAGTGAATTAAAAAGGAAGTTAAAGGTGAACGCTGACATCTGTGGCTATATGCTTTTTTTGCTAATATGTCTAACTATTGTACATGATCAGAAGGATCACCCGCAAAGACCATCCAATAAATAAGCGACTCTAGCCTCGTTTCTACGACGGGGCACGCATCGTAGAATAAACTCTGATGACGGATACGCCGATGTACTTATAGTTTAAGGGCGGAGTGAGCCAGGCCTGTCAAAGTGATCACATTATACGTAAGATTTATAGAAGACTCTTTCAATGCATAATATATTTTCTTAATACATACTTGTTAGTTAGTCATTTTTAATACTTTTAACGGATTTATGGGTAATATGGATCAGTCATGTAAATTAAATTTTATAATTTTTATTTGGCGAATGTAGGTGCTCACTAACTTGTACTGTAACATTGTTGTGAAATGCACATTTTGTGTCAATATTCATATCAAAACTGATTGATTTTTGTGGACGTAGCACAGCTTGTTGCACCAAAACGTATCGTACAGTAAACAGTTGACATTAACATGATCTGCAGTACGATTATATGATCGTAAGTTGCTTTAAGCAGAAATTTACTGTAACTGAGTGGATATTATATGAACCTGAGTAGATATGTCAATAACAGGAACTTTAAGAATGAAATATGGTTGATTTTTTGATGCCTTAAGCTCCATTACATGTTTAGAGAATATAAATCCTCCTATCATCATAAATCTCATGTGTGTTATGTAAATACAATTTTAAACAAGTCTTAAGAATATCTATAAACTACTAGCGGTTGGCCCCGGCTATGAACTGGTAATTGCGACTCTGAATTGAGATGTAAGATATCCTATCTTTTAATTTGGATCAAATTGCACACGGTGTGCAAATCAAATTTGAAGACCTAATAACTAGATCAATACAAGTATTAAGAAAATTTTAAAATAAATATATATAATACTTATCTCATCATAATAAATACGGTTTAAAGTTATATAATACAAAATAGTTTTAATAGAGGTAATCCCATCCCCGTGGGGTGCCGGGTTAGAATTGCACCTCCCCATATCATCCCGTGGGTGTCGTAAGAGGCGACTAAGGAAAAATACTGGAAGGGGGGCAGCAGTGCCTTCTAAAGAACTGCCAACTTACACTGCAATCCCCAAGACGCCTGCGAAGCGTGGGGATTATGGCAAATACCCCCTTAATAGGGGAGGCCGTGTTCAGCAGTGGACGGTCCGGCTGTTACAGTAATCCCATCCCAGAATAGTTAGAGGGGACGTAGGTTCTGAACCTAACATTTCAATGTTCTATGGTCAACAATGAATACCTACGAAGTATCGAATCATTGTCATTCGTACGGAGGTCAGCGAGCAATATTTTATCTATACATACTGGACTAATGTACAAATTATTCTTCACTTTGCATGACTACTGATTACCTGTTAATTACTTGTTACTTATACTTACCTAACCACTAATTACTAATAAGTGGTTATAGGACTCACAGTCAAAATGCTTTGTTTCTTGAAGTCATACTTCTTTTTGTCTCGCAGAAGATTACAAGAGTTGAGTACTCTCACGAGTGTTAACGCTGTCCGCCGTCGATGTAGCAGCGTGCTGCAGCGCCTCGCTATGTTCATGACCTAAGACACTGCTTTATCACTTCTAATCGGTAGGGTTAGAATTGGACTTATAGGCTTGAGCACTTGCAGATTGTGATACGCGGATTTGCTTATAATAAAAGTGTAGTATACCCGCACAGCACGGCTCTAGACAGACTGCATGAAATATAAGCCAAGCTGCCAATACACTTTAAATGCATGAGAAATACAAGACGTATCTTAAAAAATAAGCTGATTTATTAGCACTGTTCGACGAGGGTCCGTAATCGATATGTCGGATCAGCACTCACTGTTTATTTATAAGTATATGGGGTTTTTATCTTTAACCAGCTACCAAAAAGAAGGAGGAGGTTTTGTAGTCAACGCGTATTTTTTTATGTGGGAGTATGCCTACTGGATTTTCAGGTTATAATTATTTTTGTTGCATAGATAACCTAGAAATTTGTACCATTTAAACTGCTCCAACTTCAGTTCTGTAGTTTTTGGTATACTGAGAAATATATAAATATACTAGCTTTCCGGGCGCGGCTCCGCCCGCGCGTATGTCGGTTATCGCGCAAAAACATTAACCTATTTTTGCGCAGTTGGATAAAAACTATCCTATGTTTTTTCCCGGATCTCAAACTATTTCCATACCAAATTTCATTCAAATCGGTCTAGTAGTTTTGGCGTGAAAGCGTAACAGATAGACAGACAGACTGAGTTACTTTCGCATATATAATATTATCATTATAAATATTAGTACTGATTTAATACTGCCAAACTTTAGTACATTAACGTGTCAGAAACTTAAATAAATGTCGAAGTTTCGTTTCTGTAACGATGATCGATCCGGAGGTTTGAACTTTATGAGCGCACGATCAAGAAATCGTGCGCTCTTCTTTCCACTTTCCATTTGTGGATAAGATTGCATATTACACAGAGTATTCGGATCCCATATTAGTGGATTTGTAGTAGGATAAAGACAAGATAAGTATGTAAGTTTACCTACATATCTCTACATTTTGTAACTAGATGGCGAAAGTGAGAAAGTTGAAGACGTAGGTATATAACGAAGTTAATTACACATTTTTTATCTACACTAGTAGGCGCTCAGATATTTTGACAATATCTCATGTATTCAATTCTATACGGGTTATTAGTTTTAGCATAATATGAGCTATATCGTTCGATTAATCTTTTTGTTAGTTATTTTCATTGTTTCGTTAAAATCTGTGCTATATATGTATATTCATAATAACATTTTTTTATTATGAAACTTAAGCTATGAACTCACATAAAAATATAACATTAGAATATAGTATGAATAATAATAATAATCATACGAAAAACGTCTATTGGTGATCACTGAGGCTCATGGGTGACCTGTGTCGTGAGATTACCCTTCCTTTTTTGATCAAAATATTCTTAGAAACATAAATGAAATAAATAGTTACTAAATAATAATGAAAGATATATACATTAAACTATTTATTTATAAATTAATTGACAATGAAACAGAAATATGTCTAATTATATTATTATTAAACATTATATAAATTTTAACTATGAGCCGTTTGCTTTCAGATAAGTTTGTTATTTAATTTGGAATATTAAATGAGGACAATACAATTCAAATAGCAATTCAAGATAACAACAATGTTGTTATCTTGTTTTCATGCTATCATGAGTGTTACTTCTAACCTGCTTATTTATCGCTTGCAATTCCTCATGCGTTATCTAATACTCATAAACTTGCTGTAACTGGAGCATAAAGTTACTAACGAAATGCATTAAATACAGGAAGGTACTATAATACAGTGTAAAATGAACAGTATCCTAGCCGTAAGGTACCTTATTTATATTGTCTTGATATGAGACTATGGGTTTGCTCGAAATCGAAACGTCAACATTGATATCTATCCCTTAAAACATTACAGCTCAAGAACCAAAACTGTGACTGTCTCCAGATCCTTACATTACCTGAACATAGAAAGGCAATCTTGGAAATAAATTTGAATTATGAACAGGCATGCCATTAAGAAACATCGACGCCACCATGTCGAAAAAACGTTTGGTAACGTTATTTTTCTAAAAAGGCTACAAGACGCTTATGGACAATTACTGGCCTAGCTCGCTAGCCCTGCCTAAAAGCTTCTACACATGTGCAAAAGTTGTCTTTAAAGGAAAATAAATAGTACCAGTATATACAAAACGCTCTGGGATCCGTAGCTACTTTGAATTTAGGCTGATCACGTAAAAAGTGTAGACAAGTTTTTACAGCCAAAAAGGCCCTTCTTTACTAATATTTTCAGTCGTAAATTTTAGAACTACCAGCATTTAAAAAGTTTTACCACGATATATATCACATTCCAAGTTTATCAAGCCAATTATGAAGGTATCTAGTTTAGTTAGTATATTATCAAAGTGGTTAACCTACGAATAAATGATGTTATTCGTAGAGGTTAACGTTTCTGGACTATGAAAGAGCAATCGATTCGAGGTGGTACGAAAACGTCGTTAGTTACAAGTTAGAGGCGTGCTGAGATGTCAACTTAATTATTTGACCAGATTACAGAACCTATCGAACCGCATAGAGGTGGAACTCCAGCTGGCTTAATTAATCCAAGACTATTTTCGAATGCTTTTAAGGACGTTTTCAAGCTTCGAAAGCATATCTGGCATTAGCATCAATTACGAATATTGTGTACTTCTTCTTTGTTTTTAGTAATTGTAGCTCAATCGCTTGAGTAAAATAAGTAAAAAAGTATATATTGTGGTCATTATCATAACGTGCCGGTCCCGATTGTTGTCTTAGATTAGGAGGCGTAACAGCATGGTAGTGGACGTTTTGCGAATGCTTGATTGGCTACCTAAGGCGTCTCAAGTAGAAATCTGTCGCTGAGCACTTAATAGTTTGTTGCGGCAGCTATCCTTGAGAACCAGTAAATTTAGATTAGCCTGAACAGTATCTTCGATCACATTATCACCTACGATCAGGTGAGATAGCGATCAAAAGCAAGCACATCAGCTGTAAATAAAAGTCCAGACTGTTACCTAAAAGACAGGGTTATTACCTTAAATGATGATCGACTTATTAATAATGTAATTAAGTAAATAGTTGTAAGATTTATGCATATATTTTTTATAATTCACAAAAAGAATTAAGTATTTACTTGATTTTATAATGAACGTACATATGATGATGAATACCCCACACGATATAATAAAAACTTGTAATGCAAAAAAACATTCTTAGTAATTTTAAATAAACCAATTTGGTAGAACCTAAAACTTTCGTCGTTTTTCCCAAGTGGCCGTCGTCGGTTTAAAAATATAATAAATGCAGCGCATATGTACCTATCCTTGAGAGTTCATTGCCGAGGTGGTACAGTCCTTGTGGACACAAACACACTAAGTACACAAAGTGAGCAGAACAGATTACAAAAGGCTTTGTTCCTCTAAGCTCAGCTTCTAATCTAGTCATTGCGAGAACATTCTAAACTAAATAGCAAGTGACTGACTAGGGTTAACTGACTGCCATTCTGAAGCCGACGGATTTTAACTCTGAATAGAGTAAAACTACGTTCTGGGCTTCTGAATCATGGAAGTATCTATAAATGCCACTAGCAGTCACTCGTCCAATCAATAACCATAGCAAACACTGCATAACCTAGTTGATCGGTTAAGAACGATGAGGCAAGATCCTCTACGAACAATAATCTTGTCGATTTAATTAGCTCTACATTGTAGAGAGCTGTATCTGCCAAATGCCAATTAAGCATGACCCATTTTCGTTGCTCGTAACTATTTTATGTATATGTTAGTATTGATAATAAACATTAATAATGTAACGGCATAAATATACATAATAATACCATAAATCAGAATGTAAATTAGTATATAGGTTAGTGATATTATTTTGTAAGTTCGTTAAAATCAAACAAAGTTCTCAGTTATATTTTTCAGTTGACTTGAAATACTTATATACATATTCGTTATATCTAGACAAAGTGGTTAAATATATAATTAAAATCGCGGACGCGAAAATTATCCTATAATTTGCATCACAATATAAAAAAATGCGTAGGTATTTTGAGTTAATTTCGTTAAGCATAATAATTATTACACGTATAATAATCTACACATAACTCACTCTCTCACAACCACTACAAATAAAATTAAAAATGTTATCCACTGGTTATTTGTGATAAATAAAAGAACATCTGCGATTCAGTCTAGACCCTGGTCTAAATTGGTTCATTTGTAGTGCAGCCACTTCATTAACGACAAAGTTGCCTGCAATTTCTTGGTCGTAAACTTTGGAATCGTATATGACTGTGTATCTGTTGATATGCTTACAGAATTGCTGAATGAAATCATACTTACCATTTCTACTATGAGTTGTTTAATATCTTGTACACTTATTAATAAGCAGCAAATCCCAAGGACACTTAAATTTTTATTTATTAATCAATGTTTTTGGAAAATAAATTGAAACAAATTGGCCTTTTTGCATTGGCATTTTTATTTTATAATTCATCTTGATCTGATTGACGATGATAGAATAGATGCAGGTTGGTACAATCCTAAAAATAAATAAACCTAATAATTAGGTAATAAGAATACAATTATATAACGGGCTTTAAAAAGTTCTAACTTAAAGTTTCTGGTTGTTAATCCTTAGTTAATATTGCTTACATTTTTTTTAGATTTTTTTTATCACTTTCTCAAGTGTTCTTCTGTTATAAATTACACAGAAATTTTACCTAGACCATAATTTACCTCCTGACTACAGATGTGTCATACGATTTATTGACCACGAATTTTTCATCTTCAGTCTCTGAAAAAATATATCACACTAGCTTTCCCGGCGCGGCTCCGCCCGCGCGTATGTCGGTTATCGCGCAAAAACATTAACCTCTTTTTGCGCAGTCGGATAAAAACTATCCTATGTTTTTTCCCGGTTCTCAAACTATCTCCATACCAAATTTCATTCAAATCGGTCCAGTAGTTTTGGCGTGAAAGCGTAACAGACAGACAGACAGACAGACAGACAGACAGACAGACAGACAGAGTTACTTTCGCATTTATAATATTAGTACTGATCTCCAGCATGAAAAGGGGTGTTTTGGTGTTAAAAACTCGCAGCAAAATCGATTATAGCTGTGAGCGAGTAATTTGATTTCAAACATCAGCTTTCGGAATAGATAACTCTGGCACTGGAAAAATAAAAAATACGGGGTTTTTTAACGTAATTTACACCTACGGCCTCAATTTAAGCTCCGAATTTTCATTTGTTTTCACTTACCTACGCACTTGAAGCAAAGAATATAATTATATAAATAAAATTAATTAATTTTATTCATGGCCTGAAAAATTGTCCTAACTTGTTATTGGTTCCAAAGTCATGCAGAAAAATATTATAATGCAACTTCTTATAAAAAATAAACATAAAACATCGGCGGATAACGAATTTTCTGTAATTAATTTTTACTAATTTTCAGCAGGTAGGTACAGGTGAAATTTACAAAATAATATTTTATTTTGGTCACGCGCCTTTTATTCTATCACTTTGCTCCGTAGTATATATGTTACAAATCAAGTCAATTTTACACTACTTCACTCGAGTTGCAGTTATCTGTGGGTGTATATAACTCATCTGTGCTCGCACCAAATAACAACCCTACTCCCTTGTTGAACAAATAACTACTGCATTAACATTATCAAAATAATTTATTTCATAAAAGCAAACAAAGTATTCTAAAAGGATTCGATAGCCTACCTTTGAGTTTTCAAAGAAGCACAGAAGGATTTCATGTTATATTCGTTGCATTTTTCCATAATCAGTCTTACGTTCACAATCTGCTCTCTGGTCCCTCGTTCCTTTGTAAAACCCACTTGCTCTGGTGGTATTTCTGAGACGTTCATGTCTCAGTGGATCTTTGTATGTCGGAGATTAAACCCGCTTGTTTTGCTGGTATTTGTGATTAGTTCATGTCTCGGTAGATCTTTGCATGTAGTTTACATGTAGGTACACTGTTAAAGTTCACTAAAAGAACAGAATTCTGACAATTATTTCTATATTTTCATATTACCAATATCTGATTGCATCACACTCGTACATGTTGTTGTTATTTAAATCCCAGTTTCTTCTATGTGTTTTAGATTCAGTCACTTTCGGACAAATCGTATGGGGTACTCTGAACATTCAACGGTAGTTTACGTAGGTGTATTCATATTCATCCATAGAACTTCCAAATTAACCATGAACACTGAATTGACTTATGAGATTATGATCACAAAATGATATTTCACATGTGCGCTTCCGTTTAAAAGTCAACATGCAAATACTTATACTTAAATAAATAGGTAGATAATAACACTAAAAGAGCACACAGTAAATATATACGCAGCTCAATATATGTTTGTAAATAACGATGTTAGTGTGTACGTATGTTTGTTACTCGCTCACGCCATAACGGCTGAACTGATTTAGATAAAACATTAACTATAGATTTTTTTTTATGAAGGGAGCAAACAACCATTTAAAAGGTGAGAGTGTTTCGAGCTTGCAATAGTTGTTGGCTCCCGTGGTGAACTCTCTACTTTTATAACACTCACATCACAATAAGTTAGTGCAATATGAATAAGAATAGTACGTTTAGATTTAATATACTTAGGAAAATAAGATAGCATAGAAATAGAGGCTAATATTTATATTTCAACAGTTATGGAAGTGCATCTACAATCTGATACAATGTTTGTTCATACGATGATTGATCTCTTAGGTCATTAGAACTTTTACTAAAAATATCCACATTCTAAATTTAAATCACTTTTTGGCCCTCAGGAATTAAAAAGCTATTTTAGTCCCTGTTTACTAGAGTAAAAATATATTTTAGGTCCACAATTAACACAAAAGAGACTTTAATCAATTTTCAAAACTTATTTCTTTACGCTCAAACGGTTGTAGTGAGTTGTGATGAAACTCGGTATAAAAATAGTTAAGGTCTTGAATTGACGCATGGGATACTTTCATCATAATCATCGTTTTACATGATTACCTATGCGAGTAAAACCGCGGTGCGCAGTTAGTTGATAATAAGATTAAACGTTAATAACCTGTTGACATATAAACGTACAAACACACGAAATCCACGACTCTCTACTAATTGCTACTAAGATATTTATATCTCTCAGTTAAGAAGCATACCTACTTCGTAAGACTAACTCAAGTAGTTATTATTGAACCCAGGATTCGGATTAGCATTTATGGTTTGTTTAATTGTAGTCAATACTTATCCGACTTGGCTCTGAATTCAGACTGTAACGATGCCTATACTTAAGAAGTCCGGCTAACTGTTTAGGTATGGACAATGGTCAGTTAACTGTGTTGACACTCCTAGATTTCCAGTGCCTTTAACACTGTTGACTTCGATATTCTTCTCGCAATTCTTCGCTCAAACAACATATCTCCAACGGTGATTGACTGGTTTCATTCTTACCTGTATGGTCGACGGCAGCGGGTTCGCCTTGGAGAAAGTTTTTCTTCTTGGTGCGACACCTCTGCCGGTGTGCCTCAGGGTGGCGTCTTGTCTCCTCTTCTTTTTACTATTTTTATAAATTCAATATCCCACAATATTTCTTCGTCCTACCACCTCTATGCAGATGATCTTCAATTGTACTGCCAAGCTTCTATAATTAATTTATCTGAAGCAGTGGAAACAATAAATATAGATCTAGCTAAAATATTGGAATGGAGCAAGGCCCATGGTCTGGAAGTCAATCCCCACAAAACTCAAGCCATAATTGTAGGAAGTTCTCGTTTAATTTCTAAGCTTAATTGGGATTTACTGCCACGTATTGTATTTGATGGAGTGGTCATTCCTTTTAGTGAATCCGTTAAAGATCTTGGAATTACCATTGACAGAAGCTTAACTTGGGATCCTCAGTTAGCTATAACTAGTCAAAAACTGTTTGCATCTGCCGGAGCTTTACGTAGACTTCGCAACTTTCTACCTACTACCACTAAAATTGCGCTTGCGCAGTCTTTGTTACTCCCAATCCTTGATTATGCTGACGTCTGCTACCTAGACCTCACCGAAGAGCAGCTAAATAAACTTGAGCGTCTCCAAAACTTCTGTATTAGATTTATTTATGGTTTACGTAAATATGATCATGTCTCCGAATTTCGTACCAAGCTCAAGTGGCTCCCTATTCGTTTTCGCCGGAATGCTCACATATTATCTCTCCTTTACAATATTCTGTTCTCTCCTTCTTCCCCGTGCTACCTCAAGGAACGGTTCAAATTTCTTCATAGTACCCATTGTTTGTCATTAAGATCATCAGAGAACTTAACGCTGCAGTCCCCTGTAACTAAAACTACCTTTTATCACTACTCATTTGCTGCTGAGGCTGTTAGATTATGGAATCCATTACCTTTACAAATAAAAAGTGCCTCATCCTTAGAGTCTTTCAAAGAGCAACTCAAAGTCCATTATCTGTCACTTTAGCTATTAGAAGAACTGCCTATAATTTTGAACATTACTGTACATGATGCATTAATTATGTATTAGATGGTTTGCTTAACATGTTTTTCAATAAATAGATATTCAAATTATTTATTATATATAATTTTTATATGTATATACATATATATGTTTTATTTATATATGTATATATGTTATATTTATATACGAAAGTATATACAACTCTATCTATATATAAAGATATATATTCTATTATTTATTTATTATCCATAAACTTCTAGGATAATTACTAAGATAATGTCAAATAAAATCTGTGTAGGTATTTAAAGTGTTTAAGTTAAGTTTGTATTAAGTTAGTTAGATGTTTAATATGTAAATTTATATTGTAATATTGTGGAACAACCAATTCGCCTTTTTAATGTAATCTCTCTTACAAATGGGTTGTCTGGAAGAGATCGCTTTGAGCGATAAGACCGCCCATTGTAACACTTAGTCCTATTTTTGTTTGTTATAGTTGTCTAAATTATGGTGTTTCAATAAAGAGTTCATCTATCTATCCATCTATCTATCTAACCCCTTAGCATGTAACGACTGAAGGAATTTCTGAACGCTACGCTAGTTAGAATACTTTATTTTAAGTACGGTTATCTGGAGCCATTATATTCAGCATTCATCTATAGAAAAGAAGTGGGTTTATGAACACCTGCTTCCTTGTACTATTCCTAATCTGTTTCCAATCCTCCAGTTCTTGCCAGGTTCGATTTAAATAATATAATATGCTTCATTTTTTCGCAGATCCCCGCATACCTATTTATTGAGTACTCGGTGACAAGAATACTTCTGATTGTGCTATCCCTGATAATTACTGCTAACGTTGTGATGAAAGATGTTATACTTAATGGCATGAACCTGAATCTACCTGGACCTCAACCGCTGCTGTTTCTTGGGACGAGTTGGCAATTCTGTTACCGTTACAGCATGAACAAGCTTCATGATGCTTACGCAGGTACGAAACAATGTATTTATAAACGTGTATTCTAATCACAAAAACAACTTTCTAATAGCAAACGCTTTTGAGCAATGACTAAAAGCCATCCCCGCAGTGTATGATATGTTTGAATCCAAATATTACTTTTAATATGATTGATTTATTATTTAAATAGTACGTGTCATTTTTTATTTAATATGATTCATAAGTATACATGTTAAGTTAAAATGGATTAAAACAAAGCTGGTTACTATAAGTGAAATATTTTCTTGTAGATATGTTCAAGCGCTACGGGACGGTATTTGCAGAATTTTCAGCAACTGGAACTATGATGGTATCCATTGCAGATCGAGCCGCATTAGAAACTATCCTCAGAAGTCCTTCGAAATGGCCTTATAGACCACCGACGGAAATTGTGCAGGCTTACAGAATAAGCAAGCCTAATCTTTATGCTTCCACTGGACTAGTGAATGAGTAAGTTTAAAGTGTTAATTTTAAAAGTAAGTCCTATTATAAATTTGTGACCCCAGCTCGATATCCTGTATTGGGAGAAATCATAAAACCAGATAGATATATACGTATGTTCCTATGGCCAATAAGCTCGAAGTTTACAAAAAGTAGTAGTAATAGCAAAGTAGTATAATATAATAATCGCTAGTATTTGCAAATGAAGGTAATAAGGAGAAATATGTGGGTTAAAATAGATAGGAAGGTAGGTGGTATGTGTATGTGGGAACAAAAATGCGTGGTGGGATTTTTTGCTGCTGAAGCTAGGATAATAATGCAAAAAGCCTCTTATGAGTGAAATATAGAGAAACAAAAAAGATTTATTAAGATTAAGATAGTAAAATAGAAATTCGATTATTATGTAAGATATTATAAAATAAATTTAAAAAATAACATATTCATCCTTAGTACAACAATAAACAGGTCATGACTAACATGACAAAGCTCAAAAGATCATAATGCAGTGCTTTTATGGCTTTAGCAATAGTTTATTACAAAAGGGCTAGGAATAAACTAGGGTCACTGTGAAATGAATATGTTTTGTCGGAGTAATAAATTAGAGGATATGGTATAGTTTATGCATGGAGCGGTTGCTGGCAGAGAATAAAAAACAACGTGATACCAGTTGATTACATTTCATATACTTGATAGAATAATATTTAAAAAAGGAAAAAGTCCTCTATTTTAAAGGAACTTTACCAACAAAGAACGGAAAAGAGATGAAAATAATCTCATTTCAATGAGAGTGAATGTTTTTTATTATAACATTAATATATTTTATTAAAGAAATACAATGAACTATATACAACACTACAACTACTAAAATAAGTGCATTTAGGAAAACTAAAAGTCACTGTAGATTCCCAGGCAGTCCAAATGTATGCTGTCACTAACAGTTGGCAGCATACCCAGCATGCTGGCAGCATTACCCCGTTGAATTGCAATGCTTATTCGTTGACCCAAATGTGTGTTAGCATTTTGATCACGCGTTGCATCGATCAAGCGATAAGTTTTGGAAAATACAAAGATTTCCGGTCCCCACGGATCCAATATCTCCACACAAAATGCCTCAAATATTTAACCACTGAAGACATTAGTATACTTGCGTCCCTTGAGTTAGCCGAAGTAGCCGCGTCACCAGCCCCCACATCGCTTTCATAAAGATGTGACCAAGTTAAGTGAATGTTGAAATTCAAGTACATAAGGCACGCTAAAATTACACGACCAGCCAAAAAGTGTTTAAAAAGACACAAGTAGTAATGCGTACTTACAGGATTCTTAGAGGGACATTAAAAATGGGTATGACAAGAGGTGGATGAAAGACGAACATATACAGTAGCAAAATTTAACCGATTAAGCTAAATCGACGTTAATGGAGAAAAGTTTGAAAGTACACTCGAGAGCAATGAATCCGGGTCACTTAAAGAATCCTAAAAATCTCGGAAACTAAAAATGCTAGGTTAATGAAGGTTGAATGTGATGAAGGTATTAAAACTTCTTAGTTATTGTAAAGTTATATCATAAAAAAATCAAATTTGAAAAAGGGCCACTTTCGAAGATGGAACTACGAAATTACAGCATTTGGTTTTGCTTTTGTTTGTAATCTGTCATTTATGTGGGTACATAAACCATGTTGATAGTGCTCTATATTCATTATTCAAGCTGAAATTATGTCGCTTACGCCTGAAGAATGCACCAGAATACTTACAATGCTGGAAACCGGCCGGAGTCAGCGCGATACAGCCAGGACTGTCGGTGTGTCGCTGTCAACAGTACAAAGAGTTCTCCGACGTTACGAAGAAACTGGTTCTAACCTACGCAGACCAGGAACGGGCAGAACCAGGTGTACCACAGCACGAGAAGACCGATACTTGGTGAACACCATGCTTCGAAATCGCTTTCTCACAGGAACTGAACTCACCAATCAGTTTCGACGCCTCGGAGGAAGTAACCCAAGTGCATGGACAGTAAGACGTCGGCTTGCTGAATCTAACTTAAAACCCCTTAGACCTGCAAACGGCCCTAAACTGGAGCGTGGGCATCGTATTTCGAGACTAAGATATGCCCAGAGCCACGTAAATTGGAGTATTGAAGATTGGTCAAAAGTTATTTTCTCCGACGAATCAAAATTTATGCTCTACAAGCACGATGGAAGACACAGAGTGTATCGAAGACCAGGGGAAAGATTCAAGCAAGCATGCATCGAAGAAAAAGTAGCCTACGGTGGTGGGTCTGTACTTGTGTGGGCCGGAATTTCTTCTGAAAGTCGCACAGAGCTGGTGATCATAGAAAACGGCTCTTTAACTAGCGTAAGATATGTGGAAGAAATCCTCAATGATCACGTTGGTCCATTTATGGTCAATTTAGGTGAGGATGCTATATTTATGCATGACAATGCCCGACCTCATACAGGTAGGATTGTGAATGACTACCTTCAAGAGATGAACATTACTCGTATGGAGTGGCCAGCGCGCAGCCCGGATATCAACCCGATCGAGCATGCTTGGGACGAGCTAGGCAGATGCGTAAAACAACGAAACCCTCCCCCAATCACGCTTCGTGAGCTCAAAATTGCTCTCACAGAGGAATGGGAGAATATTCCCCAAAATCGTATAAGGAACTTGGTGTACAGCATGCCAAACCGCGTAAACGCAGTAATGGAAGCACGAGGAGGCAATACGAAGTATTAAAATTCAAGAAAATCGTAATAAAGTTCAAAAATTTCATGTTTCCTATTTTTGTTTTAAGGAGAGATCAGCAGTTTTTTTCTTTATGTAATTTTGTGTTAATAAAATGTATGGTGACTCATATTTTTTTTACTTTCATTTAAGGAGTATTACATTGTCTATTAAATACAATTTATTGCATTAACCTATCATTTTTAGTTTCCGAGATTTTTAACATTCTTTAAGTGACCCGGATTCATTGCTCTCGAGTGTATTACTGAGATTTTAGAAATATTAGAAAAGAAGTGATTTGCAAAGCAAGTATGCAAGGTAATTGTGAATGGAACTAGTTAGAGAGGCAAGACGGCAGATATGAGACATTTAGACAAAGCTCTGCCAATTTGAGCTACCAGGATGAAAAAGATACTCCCATCACATCGCCAGGCCGAAGTAAAGCTTAACGAAACTTCAAACTGTGACTCACTTTCATCCTGGTAGCTCAAATTGGCAGAGCTTGTCCCGGCCCGAGGGACGGATAGTTGCAGGTTTAAATCCCGCTCGTAGTTTAAAAGTTTCCTTTCGTTATTATTTTAGAAAGAAACGTTTCTGCAAATATTTTTCAAGTCTTGTTTCTTGATAGCAGACCCCGTAGCTCGTTACCAAGTATACTCTTCATTTCATTTTTAGTATTTTATACAAAACAACTTACAAGCGCTGTCACATAATTTACAAAGTCAGTTTTTACTTAGAACTAGGAAGTATTTAAAGTAAGGAATTTCGGCAAAAAAGCAGAATACAATATTATAACCTGTATGTTTCCAATATTGTGGCAAGTACATCAACGTCTCAGTGGGAGTATATTGAGAATAAAAAGACGTGATAGTTTATTTCTTAGCTGTTTATCAAAATATTAGAAAGGAAAAATAACAGATGGCAAAATTTTGTTAATCCGATCATCATTCACAGACAACCTTCAGAAGATCGAACTTTGAAATAAATAATATACACCTACACATAAGCTGTGGTCCAAACAATCGTCCCGTGGTGGCATTACAAAAAGCCCATCCCACAAACACTGTTGTGCTTACTTATCGCATAATATGATATTTGAAAGAGTGGATTTTTCGCAATGTTACCTAAACTGCCTAACAAATTCTTTGATGTTTTTTCCAGACAAGGCGAGAAATGGTTTCACCTTCGTTCTAATCTTACGACAGAACTCAAGAGCCCTCAATTCGTACAAGGGTGCCTACCGGAGCTCAACATTATATCTGATGACTTCATGGCTTTGCTAGTCTCAAGTCGGCAGCCAGACGGTACAATCCATGCGTTCGATCAGCTGACGAATCGAATGGGACTTGAATGTAAGTATATTCGGTTAGCTAGCCTTTTACCACTTCCTGACCTGTTCGTGATTATCATTTGGTCGATTATGGTAACCAGCATTTACCTAAAATGGGATCGCAACACACGGTTATGCGTATTTTTTCACCGATTAGAGTCTGGTATTTTCGGTACAGTAAATTTTTTACCGCAATATCTTACTCCTATTGGTTATCACTCTATATATTTCTACAACTTCTGAGGTGAAATCGATTCAACAAGCCTTTTACTTCCACAAATACATGTGCAATAAAAACACTGGCTGGATAAATTGGGGCTAGCCAGTTTCAGAGGGGCGCCAAAACCGTATTATATATATAAACTTGCTCGACTAAGCGCTAAGCAGGTTGGCTCACCGTGGACTTGTTAGGTGCCACACAGGCCCACAGAACAAGTGAACTAGTTGAGTAGAGATGCCGATTTGAAATTTGCCGTGTCAACATGTTTCTACACGGTTCGAAAAAAATATAGATCCGGGGCTGCTGTGGCTTGATTCAAAATACTAAGGCTGGGTTGCACCATCTCTGGTTACGAGTACGAACCATACTAGTCAAAAATATAAACAAAACCATTAAAACTCTGCCTTCTTAATAATATTGTATGTCAACTATTAAATATTTTGTCTTAAAATGCGTAATGATTTTCTTTTCAGCTGTTTGTCAACTGATGCTGGGAAATCGTGTCGGGTTCTTAGAACAAAGGATGTCCGGCCGAGCTACTGCCCTCACCATAGCCGTTAAAGCTCACTTCAGAGCTCAAAGAGATTCTTTTTACGGAGCGCCTCTTTGGAAATTCCTACCCACTACTCTCTACAAGACGTTCGTGAAAAGCGAAGAGACTATTCAAAAGTTAGTTACTTTTGTTTTAGCTAGAGTGGAGCAACCAGCGACCAATGATATTTTATATTATACATATACATGTACACATATACGTTTAAGTACATATATTTAAATAATTGGGCTTGCGTTATAAATTTTATATTTATTTATGATAGGTTAGACTATACTCAAAATTTTACCCTTATGGTAAGTAATTATTATGTATTGCGGCTGAAACTAAAATAACTGTATTTCAGAAACCGCTGCCAAATATTGATAGGGATTTCGCGACAGATTTTCTACTCGCAGGTAGTTAGTCTATCATTGTCAAAATAATCTACTTAAATGCGGTGAAGCTCTAACTTACAGCAGGGTTCAAACCAAAAATTCCCTGAGCCGGAAACCATAGTGTAGGCATTGGGATATCATAGCTGCAGAATAACTTGTGATTGATGATAGTTCCAGGTAGAATCTAACAGTCGCCATAATTTCAGCATAGTTGCTAAAACTATCTTAACTATAACAATACGTAGCAATGGCAAGCCTGGGTATTTAATTGGATAAGAGTAATTTTATTTACTTTGTAAAATTATTATGTGTATTTCTGTTGGGGCGAGGAGATTCAATATTTGAATATTGAACCCATTAAACCCTACAAGTATTTTGTGGTTCGAAAAAAAAACACTGTTCTGAAAGCTGTTTAAAGCCGTTTATCAAACGTATTTATTATTGTGCAATCATAATAATATGGCCATGTTATATAGTAAAACTTGTAACTGTGGGTTTACTGAGCTGATTCATGGCTATACTGTACTGTATCAGCCGGATTGTCCATTGCTGAACATAGCCTCCCCCATTATGGGGGCGTTTGTCACAATACCCGCTTGGCAGGCGTCTTGGGGATCACAGTATGATTAATTCCTTAATTCCTCAGAAATCGCTGCTGCCCAGCTTCTGGTGTTCAGCTTGAAACTAAGGCTCAATTTAGATTTTGTGCCTCATGAGACTCCCACAGGAAGATATTCTAAGGGTGTAATTTATTTTTAGCCCGGCACTCCACGGCTGTGTTTGGTGTCAGTTGATATTAAAAGTTAATTTGTTGTGGCAGGATCATAACAGAACTTATAGACGAGGCGAATTTGGAAAACCAGAACATGGCGCAAGATAACGGAATGAGTGCAATTTTCATTCAAATCCAGAACAATCCGCACTTGGACAGAAGGGACAAGAAAGCAGCAATGATTGACTTCATTACGGCTGGAATTGAAACGGTAATTATAAATATTCATTGCACCTGCTTACCTTTCTAAACGACTTATTATTAGTACTACAGTTTTATAATTATTGGCTTGAGATTAGAAAAATTGTTTCTTATTAATCTATTGTATGTAGTAAAATGTTTCTGATGAAAAAGGAAAAATGCGCCTGTATGTAATATAATTAAGTGGAATATTGCTAAACGGTGAGGGCACAACAGTAGGGGAGAATTGGGGGTTCTGCATCTGCATCGCTCTCGCTACGCTCGAGCTCGCGATGCATGACCCCCAATTCTCTCGATTATCTGCTATCCAATCCACATCAAACATACGATTAATAAGTAGTATTGTAATTACAAGGGAACCGACAACTTGTTTGCGCACGGATCATGTGTCAGATGTTTTTATTCTCTATAATCGTCTCGTTAGCGCATTTTACAACATGTATTATGTTCGCTCACTATATTCGTCGCACTGAATTAAAAAAAGCGAGGTTCCCTCTAGCTTATAAACCGCTATCGTTTTATCTGGTCAGTATGCATTTGTTTATCTGAGCAGTTCATTTTATTTTAGACCGTTCAAGACAGATCAGTTCAGAACATAATACTTTGTCTGTCTAGTGAAACAGATGCGACCGACACATTTATAAGGCATAGGTATATAGTATCCCGATTTAAGTGTGGGTTATACAGCCGTGGTATGTTACCTAGAGTACGTACGAGTACGTATAAAGTGGGGACTTTTTATGATTATTACATTTTATTATTTTGTACTCATGTCAATGATATGTGCAGTCCTATGTACCTAGGCTATCAAGTCAGCCTATATTTGGATTTTCTAGCGTACGTGATTCAACGATATTTTTTTCGTCATATTTTTTTATCAAAGATACGATTAGTCAGACTGTCATGTTGACGTAGTTGGTAAGTTCTTGTCTTCTATGTTGCGGGTACTAGGTTTGATTCCCGACAGTAGCATAAATCTCCTCATCAAGGAAAATATGCACTTCTGGTTCTGGGTGTCATTGTGTGTGTGTGTGTGAAGAAGTGAATGTTTCTAGCACCTAAGATACAAGTCTATGAATTTAGTGTGGGCTATGAGTTTAAAAGTTTTTGTTTTTAGTATTTTCTAAGATATCTATACTTTTCACTATCTATACTATTAAATAGCTTCTTAGCAAACAACAATATTACTGTGATTATATCGATACAAATATTTCTGAAAAGAATTTCTCTTAGCGATAAGACTCCATTGTCACTATCCATAGGTTACTTTACGGGCTTTTGGTTCTTTTGATGTTTTGTAGTAATCATCTTGTATAGAAAATAAAAAAAGTTAAAAAAGAGATTGATTATAATGAATAAATAAATAAATGACGGCCTATGGTTCAAAGATACAACCTTCGTTTCATGATTTTACATAATTAAAATTATAATATACGTTTTGGTTAAAATTTAACGTAGGTACCTACATATTAATGTCTAATAAAAATACTAAATAGGTAACAGTAGTGATCAGAACATTATGTGATTTTTAAATATTTACTTAAGTAGCAATACATTTTTAGTATCGTCAAAAAATACAAATCGACTTATTGATGTTTGTTTCGCTACTAATATCTAAAAGATTTAGTTATAAGGATTTTCATAAAAAGCATTGTTTTATTCGAGAGGTTCTCTCATTACTGGTGATCAATTGAAATATGTTGTTTACCAGTTAAGTGAGATCTGTAATTTAAAAGACTCGTAATTGGTATAAGTACCTGCCACTTCCTTATAGGATTTTTGTCTCCAGTTGCTCGAGAATGTGCAGCAGTCATCGCTTTACATCCCTTGACGACAGCATAAAGTCTCATTCAGATTTGTTTATCGGTTGACAAGATGAAATGAACTTTGTTTACAAGATCGTTAAGGTATACAATCGTTAAAACTTTAACCTTTCTGTTTTTTTATTTTTGTACGTTTTAGTCAAGATTCGACTTGTGAATGCATCTTTATAAAATGAGATTATAAATAGGACTGATTTGGTGCATCTACATTTAAAAGCGGATATTCAGTGGTGGGCGACGACGCTCCAGCATCCAAAAAAAGTGCAGTTATTTACATATTCGGAACTTCAAGGAACCTAACTATGTAAGTAAGTGACCTTAAAGTATTTATTGTTAGTATGAAAGAAACGGACGGCTAGCAGCGGCGCTGGGTCTTCATCGAGAAAGAAAAAACTGCCAGCGGCGGTGTCAACAGAACTGTTGACGACATCCCATTTCTTTGGCTCGGACACGGATGACGTAGAATTACCTCTGGCGCAGCCCTCGATTACACAGGTAATGAAAAAATATTATTCGCTCGTTTACTTATTTTTATGGGTGTGATACTCAGTGTGTGTGTGTGTGATGATTGTTTACGGCACCATGGCCCTCTTAGGCAGGGTATTTTTTTAGTTACGATGGTGGATAAGCGTTGTTTAATGCAGGCTAGATTATTTTTGTAAACATTTATGTAACTTACTTTTGTTACAGCAGTTATATCAATAAACTGTTACGTATGAAGGTCACTTATTATTTGTTTGATTTTTTTTCAGGAGATCGGAGAAAGCAGCAAGGTGAAACCAGCGCGTGCGGCTACATTGCGGAGCTTCTTTTCACAGCGCGGAACGAGCGGGTATACAACACAACGAGATCTCACACGTGGCGGGGAGTATTACGTCGAGTTAAGGGTCTATAATTCCCGAGAAGCTGAATGTCAGCCTAGCGAAGAACGTTGGAAAAGAGCCCTGGTTACTTTAAAATTGTGTACTGACACCCAAACACCTGTATGGCGCGCATTGTCAACACTTGTAGAAGCCGGGAAAAATGAATTCAAGGCTATACAGCCAATAATGTATCCCATGAAATTACATTGAACAGTATGTTTTAACAGATTGGTACAATCGCAATTGTTTCATTTTGTCTTTACTTTATTATATTACCTTGATATTTTTATTTCTACCTTATAATAGGTAATTACTTGCATATATACTACTTTTGAATTAGTTAATGTTAGTTTTAGATTTTATGAATAAAATTTGAAATGGTTATTCTTATTTTGTGTCTAATAATTGTTTTATTTACAGCAAAACTAAAAATGAGAAATATTGAAATATTGAAATATTGAAAATTGAAATATTGAAAAATTGAAATATAGAAACTGAAATACTAATTGCAAACATTATAATAATATCTACACAGTAAATTGCAAACTAGGATTACCAAACTATACATTTAAGTATCCCATGATACCGCAATGAACAATATGTTCTAACATACTGACGCAATAATATTCAATTATTTCACTTTTATCTAGCTATCTTTACTTAACTGTTATCTTTATTTTATTTATACCTTATAATAGGAAAGCATTTACAATACTTTTTAATCAACAAATGTAAGTTTTATTTTCATGAATAAAATTTTAACTGGTTATTATTATGTTATGTCTAATGATTGTTTTATTTACAGCAAAACTATAAATGAGAAATATTGGAATATTGAAATATTGGAATATTGAAAAATTTAAATATAGAAACTGAAATACTGAAATATACTACTGAAAACTAATTGCAAACAGTAAAATTAAATCTCAGATTACGAAACTATGCATTTATATTATTACCGACATCTAGGCAGGTTAATCGCTTCATATCAATTCATGCAACTATTATATTAAGTAAATACCTCAAATATTTACCTATATTTTTTAATATTTTTTATCAGTTCAAGTTTGTTATCAAGTATACCTACTAAGGAACAAGTGAGGCAAAATGGTATATTGTAGAGAGTGTAATATTGAGGTGTCTCGTATCTCGTCGCATTATAAAAGTAGTATTCATAAATCAAACTGTTTGATCAACTCTGAGTTCCCAGATGTGCAGATTATAGCTAGTGCATTTAAATCTAGAATTGTAAGTTATAAAATAAACCCTATTTCGAATAATATGCTGCCTGAGGAATTTTTGAATAAAGCCTCTACTTCAGTTTTACAATTAATAAAAAAATCATTGATCCAACACAATGCATTAAAAGTCAACATGGAATTTTTTGTGTCATATTATTTACCTAAAAATGATGAAAAAGCCCTTAAGTCATTTAATGTGCCATTTGTAAAGATTTTTTACAACTCTGATTTGATATCGTTTTATAAAACATGTGTCCAAAAGCTGATAACGAAATGTTCAGAATTCGAAATGTCGGGGAGTGGTTGGACACTAAATTCTATCAGTCATTTAGAATTAAATATTAATCAATACAATCCATTACGGGCGGGCTCATACGTGAAATTGCCGCGAGAAATTCAAAACACCAAATCATGTTTAAACATTCAAAACAAAGATGATCGATGTTTCTTATGGAGCATAATTGCGCATATGTATCCAGCAAAAAATAATCCAAATAGAGTGTCGTCATATCCACATTATAAACATATTCTGAACACTTCAGGAATGACTTTTCCTTTGAGTTTAAATGATATTAAAATATTCGAAAAGATAAATCCTTTAATTTCGGTAAATGTGTACGGTTTGGATAAAAACAATATAGTATCTGGTCCCCTCTACAAAACAAAACATCGTAAGTTGACGCATATTAGCCTGCTCCTCATTGAGATAAACGGGAAAAACCATTTCTGTTTGATAAAAGATTTCGGAAAGCTTGTACATAGACAACTTACACAACATAAATGCAGAATTTTTTTGTGTGACGAATGTTTTATTTATTTTCCATCGCAAGAAAAACTGGTAAATCACGATTGCGCTAGAGTAAAAACAATTCTGCCTCAACCAGGTAGTAAGTTATTATTTTCGCATGTTGAACGAACTCGTAGAATTCCTTTCGTAATATATGGTGATTTTGAAAGTTTGCTTAAAGAATATTCGGATAAAAGCAAATCACAACATGTTGAGAACGTGCAAATACATCAAGCGACTTGCTTTGCTTATTACATATGCTGTGAGTCTAAACCGAGTCTAAACAAATTTGTGTCTTATCGGGGCCCAAATTGTGTAAAAAAATTTATTGAAGCTCTAACTAATGATGTAATGGAATTATATCAAATTATATCAATTAAACATGAAATGATGCCGCTAACTGAAAATGAGCTGGCATCGTTTAAACATGCTACCATCTGTCACTTGTGTAAAAAGGAATTTGTAGCTGATGACGTAAAATGCGCAGACCACGATCATTTTGATTCAGCTTATTTAGGTCCGAGTCACGTGGGATGTAATTTGAATGCTAGGACATGTAAATTTATTCCAATCATATTCCACAATCTTTCCGGATATGACTGTCATTTATTTATTACCGAGCTATCTGCGATCATAGGACGTATTAATCTTATTTCAAAAACAAAGGAAAAATACATATCAATCACAAAGTTTATACCAATTGATTCCATCAATGCCGCTCAGTTGAAATTTATTGATTCGTTCAATTTTCTTAGTTGCGGCTTGGATAAGTTAGTAAAAACACTGCAGAAAAGTGACTTTAAAAATTTAAAAAAATATTATCCTGATAGTAAATCGTTTGATTTATTGTGTCAAAAAGGAGTATATTGCTATGATTATTTGAATTCGATGGAACGCTATAATGAACCAAATCTTCCTGACAAGAGTAGTTTTTTTAATAGGCTTTCTTCTGAAGATATATCAGATAAAGATTACGAACATGCGCAAACTATTTGGAATGAATTTAACATAAAAGATTTAGGGGAGTACACCGATTTATATTTAAAATGCGATGTATTATTATTATGTGACGTTTTTGAAAAATTCAGAACAATGAGCTTGACTTACTACAACTTAGATCCTTGTCATTATGTATCATCACCTTCATTAAGTTGGGATGCCATGTTATTGTTTACAAAAGTTGAGCTTGATTTAATTTCCGATGTTGAAATGTATCAAATGCTTGAAAAAGGCATTAGAGGAGGTTTAGCACAATGTTCTCTCAGAAATGCTAAAGCAAATAATAAATATTTGTCTAATTACAATAAATACGAGCCCAATTCTTATCTAATGTACCTCGATTGTGTAAATCTTTATGGATATACGATGATGAAATGTCTTCCTACCAATAATTTTTCCTTTCTAAATGAAGACGAAATTAAAACCCTTAACAACATTGAATCGATACCAGATAGTAACAATCGCGGATACATACTTGAAGTGGACCTTGAATATCCTCCACAAATACATGATCATCATTCTGATTTACCATTCGCGCCAGAAAAATGTATTCCGCCTAATGGAAAATCTCAAAAGCTAATAGCAAACCTACATAATAAATATAAATATGTCATACATTATACTCATTTAAAAGAATGTTTGAGAAACGGACTTGTACTATTAAAAATACACAGAGTATTGGCTTTCGATCAGAAACAATTTCTAAAACCTTACATTGAATTAAACACATTGTTGCGACAAAATGCAACTTCCGAATTTGAAAGGGATTTTTTTAAAAAACAGAATAACTCTATATTTGGTAAAACGATAGAAAACAAAAGAAATCAAGTTGATGTAAAACTAGTTAATGTATGGAAAGATTGTTCTAACAGAACTAATAAAATTTGCGGCGCTGAAAAATATATAAGTGCGCCAAATTTTATGAATCTCTCGATTTTTACAGAAAATTTGGTAGCTATTCAAATGCAGCCAACACAAATCAATCTAGACCGACCAATATATATTGGCTTTACTGTTCTAGAACTCGCGAAGAGACATTTATATAGATTCCATTACGCGATTATGAAAAAAATGTATGGAGAAAATATATGCCTTTGCTACACAGATACTGATAGTCTTTTATATTTGATAAGGACTGATGATTTCTACAAGGATATGAAACTTAACCTACAATACTTTGACACTAGTAATTTTAAAGAAGATAATGTATATGGTATACCTCATGTTAATATTAAACAACCTGGATATTTTAAAGATGAAATGGCTGGTGAGTTAATTACAGAATTCACAGGACTTCGCGCAAAACTTTATTGCATAAATACTGAAACATCTTCACTTAAGAAAGCCAAAGGCACAAAAAAATGTGTAACGAGGAAACTTGACATGGCAAAATATAAACGATGTTTGTTTAGGAATATTGATTTTAGAGATAGTATGTACATTATTAAATCAATTAATCATAAAATATTTACTCAGAGGTTGAATAAATTGATTTTAAATAAATCAGATGATAAGAGACAGATCACGAAAGATATAGTAAAAACTGTACCTTGGGGACATTACAGCAATATATTATAATAATATTGTATTATATTAGAAATATATCATAATAATAAAAGTGACATTTAAAAGCAACATTGAACTGTAAATAATGACAAAATTATATATCTTGTCAACTGAAAACCGTTTTATTTTGGTAAATGTTTACTATAATTCCTAACATAATAACTATATATATATTTATAAGTAATACATTTGTAAAGTTATATAGTCTGTAAGTCTTGATTTACTGGTAAAAGTTATAATTTGCTATATATAATATATGTGAAATATATATGAAATAAATTGAAATCGCATAAAATATCATTCCTTGCATTTTTCTTAACCTATCCTAATTCCTGTCTGATTTTATAAGATTATTGTTAGTGTTCGACCGAATCCAGATTTACATCGGTCACCGAAATAATGTGTAGGTAAACCCTGCGTAAGCAAGATAAATAAAACAAGTACGTGACTCGTAACTATGTTTATTAGGTTATATATTCAATAATATTACAATAAAATAAAATATCAATAAATACAATTAGATAGATTTATAAAGGTTCTGGGACACATAACTTTTTTGTCATCTTACTTATTAAATCTTGCGTTGCGTCTAAAATGTTATCATATTTATCCTCAACTACATACTGCACACTTACACAACAATCATCACTTGCTAGGGTGTTAATTTCACTGATTTCAATTTTTATTAAGTGATGTCCTTTTCCTGGTATTTTTCTGACAACGAATGATGAATCTGGTGATATTTTTTTCTTAAAACTTAACTTTCCTTTCTTATGAATTGTTTTGAATGATTTATTTTTTGTATTGGTTTCTTTATTTTCTCGAACAATATCTCTATCGTGTTCATGACTGTTCCAGATTAAATTCATGTCTTGAGCCTCTTGTAGATAGAAAGGATCAGCGTCAGCAAAAACTATGCTTGTCATTGTTTCTGTAACAAAATAAAATAATACTTATTAAATTAACCTTCATATGAACTACCAATTAGTTTTAACTGATATTATTAGTAAAAAGTTAAAATAAACACTTACCAAAATCAGGATATATGTAAACCAACAGTGCAATGCAAATTTGTCTGCTATACAGTGGAGCTGGTGCAACAATGAATTAATAAGTATTACAAAAATAATAACTAAAATATAACTAGGTACTTACCTTTTTTGGTAATAGATCACGTGGACAAAGGTTGTTTTTAAAAGCTAAATTTCTTGGAAAGCAAACATTAGAACCGCTAACATTCGATCAATAGAAATGGACATTGTAATGATTTATCTATTTAATATAAATACCCTATACAGTATTGTCAGATATCATTATGAGGTTGATAAAGCAACCCACAACTTTAGAAATTAACAACATAGAAGTAAAATCACATTCCGGAATTAACAGACATAGCGTATTACTTCCCAATACGATTCGCTGTCTAATTTGCGGTCCATCTAATTGTGGAAAGACCAATGTAATGATAGGCTTATTATTACATAAAAACGGCTTAAAATTTAAGAATGTTTATCTGTATTCAAAAACCACATTTCAACCAAAATACTGCTTTTTAAATGAAATCTTGAATCAAATTCCAGATATAAAATTTAACATATTTAATGATAACAAAGACGTTATTGACCCGGATATTGCTTTACCAAATTCTGTTTTTATTTTTGACGATGTGGCATGCGAGAATCAGACAAATATACGTAACTATTTTTCAATGGGACGGCATAAAAATATAGATTGCTTTTACTTGTCCCAAACTTATTCGAAAATACCAAAACAATTAATACGAGATAATGCAAACTTTTTAATAATTTTTAAACAGGATGATATAAATTTAAAACATATTTATAATGAACATGTTAATTCAGACATTGATTGGTCCAAATTTAAAAACATATGTTTAAAAACATGGACTTATCCGCACTCATTCTTAATTATAGATAAATATAGTGAATTAAATAATGGTAGATACAGAAGTGGATTTGATACATTTATTAAGTTCGATTGATTTCATTTAAATACAAGTCATAACTACTAAAGTCATCATTTCTTATAATTTAATGGATGTGGTAACATCGTTATAAAACATGGAAAAAAAATGGAAACACCAAATACTCGCCTCAGTTAAAACAATTAAAAACAAAATAAAACAAATAAAGGATGAAGAAGACAACACAAACTTAAATTTAAATAAAATATTTAAACCTCTCACTGATCCTCTTAATAAAATGGCTGAATCTAATTCATATAAAAGTGATATTAAATGCACTTTTGATACAAATGATTCATCACTGTGTAATTATTCCAACGGTTCACCCGACGACAAATTTCAAAGCTATAACTCTGCTAAAAGTGAAAATACATTAACCGATAGTGAATCAGAAAAACAAATACATTCAACGCCATTTAAAAATGAAAAAAAAGTAACCAATTTAGACACTCCCCTTCTATCAATATTAGAAAAACAAAATTTGCTTGATGAAAATAATACATTAAATGTACCATTTGGAGTACGGGATGAAAACAAGCAATTATTCATGGGAAACATACCAATCTCTTTTAAGGTTTTTGGTAAAACTTCTAGCGACAATGAAATTTCTTTAATGACCCTTGGAAATATAAACTACGAAATGACACCTGGTATTAAGGAACTTTTATTTAAAAAAAAGCCGGATTTAAATTTGGTAACAGAGAGAGATAAAATAGTTTATAAAGATATGTTACACAATACTAATGCTCACAAAAGAGATTTTAATCGTTTAGGCCAAATAAGAGGAGACAAAAGCATGAAGTACTGCCAAATTATAAAACCCTTATTTTTTGATCGAGATGAAGTGGAAAACAAAGCTATCAAGCGTGGAACTGGAGTTAAATCCCCAAGTTTTAAAAAAACCTATAAATCAAATACAGATTTTATTTATTGGGACGATCCTAATGAATTAATTGAAAGACTTATGCTTTTGGTGGCATCTAGAGATGCTGGTAACAGTAATCATGACAATGAAATTATTTCAATCATAGAAGAGTTAAAAGAAGCTGGTATAATTAAAGAATAAAATGACTAAGCGTTGCGAATATTTGTTTAGTCTTTAAGAATCATTCAAACATGAATGTCAACAAATTCGGCCATCACCTATATAAAAAACAGAAAAAAGATTATATAATCCAAAGCGAATGTTCTATAAAACAATCTAGTGATGGAAATTTAAACGCCCAAAATAAGATCCTTAAAAATTTGGAACATCCAATTGATCTGAATGACAGCGCAACCAAAGAATATGTTGATAAATCTCTCATTAATATTTTGAATAAAATTTCATCTAACACAAACTTGCTTATTGAATTAAATAATCGAGTTAATAAATTAGAAGTAATATTTAAACATTATAATAAACATGAGCAAAAAAAGTGTGGTAAATGAGATTCATAAATATGCAAGGGTAAATTTTCCTCGAAGACATGTTGTGATGAAAGATATTGATGACCTTTGGCAAGCTGATTTAATAGATATGCAAGCTGTTTCTAAATTTAACGGTGGTCATAATTTTATTTTAGCCGTTATCGATACTTTTTCAAAGTACGCATGGGCATATCCACTGAAAAGTAAAAAAAAAGAAGTTGTCACTCGAGCTTTTCAATCTTTATTACATAAAGGACGAGTGCCTAAACACCTACAAACGGACAGAGGCAATGAGTTCTATAATGACAAATTCAAAAAAATTGTGGATAGTTATAAAATAAATCACTACTCCACTTACTCTACTAAAAAAGCATCTATTGTAGAAAGATTAATCCGAACATTGAAAAATAAGCTCTACAAAGAATTCAGTTTCAGAGGAAACTATATATGGTATGACGAAGTTCTTAATAAAGTGATTGACATATACAACAATACCATTCATAGAACAATTGGTATGTCTCCAGCACAAGTAAAACAAAAAAATAAAGATATATTACTGGAGAGGTTCAAAAAGAATCTTACCTCTATCCCTAAAGAAAAATATAGAAAGAAATTGAATGCCAATGATTATGTGCGCATAAGTAAATATAAAGGCACATTTGAAAAAGGGTATACGCCGAATTGGTCAACAGAAATTTTCAAAATCATCAAAGTGCAAAACACTGACCCAATAACTTATTTATTAGCGGACATGAGGCATCGTCCAATACTAGGTGCATTTTATATACAAGAACTACAAAAAACTCAGCACCCTGATGTTTATCTTGTCGAAAAAGTTTTGAAAAAAAAAGCTAAAAGGTGTTACGTTAAATGGCTCGGGTTCCCTTCCAGTGAAAACAGTTGGATTAACAAAACGAATGTTTTATAAAGATTGATTATACATAATTGTAATTCAGTCTCCATCTGGTTATGACGGAAGATAGTCTTCTGAATAGATTAATCAACAAATTGCCATTTGAACTTCATCTACCAGGATATAATTTCTGTGGACCAGGAACTCGCTTAAAAGAAAGACTGGCTCGTGGGGATAAAGGCATCAATCAGCTGGACGAATATTGCAAACAACACGATATAGCCTACAATAATTCATCTAATTTACATAAACGGCGTAAGGCAGATATAATTTTACTAAAAATGGCGAAGACACGGACTACTTCTGCTAATGCTAGTCCCGGAGAAAAAATAGCAGCTTCATTGGTTAATAAAGCAATGTTGGCCAAAGTTGCTTCTGGTTCTGGAATGAAAAAGAATTTTAAAAGCATTGTATCTCACACTAAAAAGCAGATTCGTAAAATGAAACCAAAATGTAAAAAAATGGCAATAGAACTGGCATTTGCTGCAGCAAAAGATTTAACGAAAGATTTACCTATTAAACTACCACGAATTATTCCTTTACCAAAATCAGGAGGTGTTCTTCCTTTAATACCTATTTTTGCGGGATTATCAGCTGCTGGAAGTCTGGCTGGTGGAGTATCCGGAATCCTTAAAACGTACAACGAATACAAAGCTGCAAAAAAACGTCTTTCGGAGTTAAAGAGACATCATGATAAATTGGAAGGTTTAACTATAGGCAAAGGGCTATGCATTAAACCATATAAAAAAGGTTTTGGATTATACTTATCTAAAAAAAAAAAAAACTAAATCAACGGTTGCCTAGTCGGGCTCTTACAAATATAGATTTATTGAAATATTGTAATAATATTCCTTACTTTAGAGGTGTTTTTATGAGAGATAATTTACCTAAAAGACCATATCCTATTGAGTGTGGTGTCGTCAATTTAGATAGCTCAATAAATCCTGGAACTCATTGGGTAGCCTATGTGAAAATTGACGATTACATTGAATATTTTGATAGCTATGGGAACTTGAGGCCGCCTAAGGAATTTATAAAATATATGATGAAGGGAAACATTCTATATAACTATAATAATCATCAAAAAAATAATACGTATAACTGCGGTCATTTATGCCTTAAATTTTTAGAACAGTTTTGGTGTAATACAAACAAATAAATAGTGGATGTGTTTTATGTTTTCTCCAGTTTAGTATAAATTGTAGAACAGTCTACGACTATGTCTATCTCATTAAGTTTTTCTGGAAAGAAATCTATATTAGAAACCACTTTTCATCCACCTCTATCTTTAAATCATAGCTATGAGTGCGGATTATTATATTTCTCTGTTTTCAATGTTATACCAAATATATCAGATGTTAACAATATATTTAGTTACGGTGAAAAAAATAAAAGATTAAAAATTCCAAATGGAAATTATGATTTACAAGACATTGCCGACTATTTAAATAGCAAATTGGATGACTGTGAACTCAATATTGAATCCAATTCAAATACTGCAAAATGTTCTCTTTTTTGCACAAAACCTGTTAATTTCCAAGTAATAAATAGTATGGGAAACATGTTAGGTTTTCGAAAAGAAATACTAGAAGCTAATAAATGGCATGTATCAGAGAATCCAGTGAACATTCTTCCAACAACAGTCATAAGGATCGAATGTGATTTAATACACGGCTCGTACATTAATGGTTTATCTTCCCACATTATTTATGAATTTGTACCAAACGTTCCTCCAAGCTTTCGGTTTATTGAAAAACCTAAAAATATTATATATTTTCCCGTAAAAGACAACAACATATCATCAATTACAGTAAAAGTTGTTGATCAAGAAGGCAATCTCATTGATTTCGGTGCAGAAGAAATTCAGATGAGCCTTCATCTACGCAAGCAGAAATGATTGTATTTGGTCAAAACACAAAAAAATATAATATTATATCACCAAAACCAAAATTAAAAAACGGTATTATCAGCTATGCTTTCAAAAGGCATAGACGTATCAGAAATCCCAAAGTAAAAAAAATAACAAAAAAGAATAAAGATTTTTTACGAGCTCTGGGTTTCAAAATATGAATATTCTCGATATTGATAATTCACCACATTTCGACAACTCTATTGAGAGTTACGAAATACATACATATAATCCATACAATAACAGTTTTAAAGCCAATGATGAAATACGCATATCTATCCAACAACAAGACATATATGTACTACCATCTGCCAGCTCTATTTACATCGAAGGACGTGCTACGGTAACTGGAAAAGATGCTGCAGGCCATCCTACTAAAAAACCTGTCAATTTTACTAATAATCCAATATCATATCTGTTTCAAGACATTCGATATGAAATAAATGGCGTAGAAATAGATCGTATCAGGAACTCTGGAATTTCTTCTACTATAAAATCATATATTTCTATGAATTACGGTGAGAGCAAAGTTGCTGCTGTATGGGGTTGGAATATAAATGGTCAAAATTCCAAAGATGATTTCTTTAGTGTTGTTATACCACTTAATAAAATGTTAGGGTTTGCTGAAGATTATAATAGAATAATTTTAAACTGCAAACATGAACTGGTACTTAATAGAAGCAGCACTAACTATAACAGTGTTATTATTGATAAAGATGACAGTATTGAAATAGATATACTGAGAGTTCAATGGCGCGTACCACATGTGAAAGTTTCTGACCGAGAAAGGCTTTCATTACTTAAATTTCTAGAAAAAGATAAACCTATACAAATGGCTTTTAGAAATTGGGACTTATATGAATATCCTTTGTTGCCAAGAACCACAAAGCATTCATGGTCTGTAAAAACGGCTTCTCAATTAGAAAAGCCTCGATATGTTATATTTGGTTTACAAACTAATAGAAAAAATAACAAAACTAAAGATAGTTCTACATTTGATCACTGTAATTTGACTAACGTTACATTATTTTTAAATTCCCAATATTATCCTTATGATTCACTAAACATAAAGTTCGATGAAAATAAGTATAATATATTATACGAATTATATGCCAAATTCCGTCAGTCTTATTACAACCTCCCAGCTGATCCGTTGTTAAACATTAACGAATTTAAAGAGAAAGCTCCTTTGTTTATAATAGACTGTTCACGACAAAATGAAAATTTAAAATCAGGACCAGTGGATGTACGTTTAGAAATTGAAAGTGCCCAAGAAATTCCAAATAATACAGCAGCCTATTGCCTTATTGTGAACGACCGGCTTGTTGAATACAAACCACTAAGTAATATTGTACGTAAACTAACATGAATGCAATTGTAGACGTACAAGGTTTCAAAACTGATTCTAATGAATTCATTGTAAAAGAAATAGCACTACAATTTGATAAACAAATAATAAATCTTGTATTTAAGCCACCCTTCCCGTTTTATGACTTAACAAAAACAGAAAAAAGACAAGTATGCTGGATTGAAAGAAATAGACACATTTATTGGAAAGAAGGACTTATACCGTATAATTATCATAAGATTTATATTGCAGAAATTTTAAGGAACTGTAAAATATATGTCAAAGGTTCAGAAAAAGTTAGATGGCTAAGGAAAATATTAGAACAAGATAATATAATGTATGACGGAATTAGTAAGTGTATTTTCGATCTAGAGGATTATGGTTGCCCTAGTTTACTAAGTTTGTATAGAAAGTATATTTCATGTTCCGATGTTTATTGTTGTGTATATCATACTTCATACTGTGCTCTAAGAAATGTAATTTGTCTTCAGAAATGGAATGTAGAAAATAAATGTTTTTAAAATTACCTATCTTTTTAATAAAATCCTATCCTATTTAATTTTAAAAAATAACCGTTCGGATTAAAAATAACTAGGGGTGCCTAATGCATAAGCACTCTTAGAATCCTTAAATCTTGTAAAGTTACAATAAGGATGGACGATTGTGCAAACAGCTCGATCCGAACTTAGCCCATTGATATCAAGAAGAATGCCAGTTGTGATCTATATAACGGAGAGAATTGGGGGTCATGCATCGCGAGCTCGAGCGAAGCGAGAGCGATGCAGATGCAGAACCCCCAATTCTCCCCTACTCACAACAGGGATTCTTTCCTTCTTAAAACCCTGATAACAATATTTGTGCAAGTACTGCGGTAGATGCATGTAACCGTTTAGTACCAATAAATTTAAGGAAAAGTAATTCTTGTTTATTTGTGTTACTAAATACGAGTAATGTTGAAATATCTGGTTAATTGACCATCACAAATTGAACAACAGCGTACTCTATACGCATTGATTGCACATAAGGTTAAAATCTCAAATATCTTCAGAAACATTTTGCTGATTATGCCTATCGATGCCAAAGCTTTAAAACCTTTCTTAAATTATATTATCATTATTTAATCACCGCTTCCATAATAATTGAAACGAAAATTGCTGACTTTTTTTCTTAATTGCTTGTATTAACTTTTGTATTACTTTTATATTAATTATCTGTATATTATTTTGGATAAGCGAACAGTTAAAGGAAAGTCTTAAATAAATAATAATCGTCAGGTAATCTTCTGTCAATCTTATTAAGCTCATTTGCTCATCTCTTCTTTTCTATTGCCCATTTCTTGTGTCGGATTTCGCTCTATTAGGGTTTCGTATTAGAACTACGAATAATGACGTATTCGTAGCATTAGAATAATCCATAAAGTAAGCAAATGATATATGATAATCACAGTTAAAAAACTACATTAGAAACAGAGTTTTTGTAGTGTTATTGGTTAAGAGTATATAAATCATATAGATAGCAATAAAGTCTATAGTTGAACAAGTTTTATTTTTCTATATACTGAATCAACTGGATCGTCCACTGCGGCACAGAGCCTCCCCCACTACGGAGGGTTTGCCATAATCCTCAACCTTGGCAGTTGTCTTGGGATCGAAGAGTAAGATGACTGGTCTTCATAAGGCGCTGCTGCTACCTTCTGGTATACTTCCCTTCGTCGCCTCTTACGACTCCCACTGACTGATATGGTGAGAGTTCTAGTCCGTGGGAAGTAAAACACAACCCAGAAATTCCAGAAATTTCTTAAGCTTACCAGCTTTATAGGCGCGCCGCGTATGTGTGCGTAGGTAAGGCACGCCAACAGCATCCGTCCCCGTCCGACGGCCGAAGAATTACTAAAGCTGTACATGTGAAGTTAGAGTAGAGTTGAGTAGTGCTGGTAGTGGAGTTGAGGTTTTGAAGTAGTTGGAGTCAAACACTGCGTTCACCGTTATTTTTAATTATTAGTTATTAAGTAAGTAGAATTACATTGAAAGTAAGTAGGCAATTCACAATCGGGTGCGCGTGTGTATAGTATGGCGTTCTATTGAGCACTCGTCGTAATATTTTACCGATTGACGTATAAATGCAATGTGCGCTGTATATAAATGCGACACAAAATGCATCACAGCTAATATGCTTGTAAGAAATGTACGTTGAATCGTACAAAAGCGGATAGGGACAAAGCATCGCGGCTCTGACTAAAATGGGCGGAACATGCGTGAATTTGAGTATTTCCTTCGTATAATAAAAATAAATACCTATTTGTAAATGTAATGTGTATATGTTATAAAAAATATGTTGTTTTTTTATTATTCAAATACGGATGAGTCTACTAAGGGTTTATTTCGTTTTTTAGATGTAACTTTGTTTTTTTTTTCAATCGAGAAAATTTTAAGTAATCCTCTTTCCAAAGTGTATGTAGTGTAGAATGAATCCTTAAATATAATATATATTAACAACATAACTCAAAATTTAGAAATAAAAATACAGCAAGGGATCAAACGAACCACAATTACGTATCGCTGCCTCGGTGCAGGCTTAAAAATTTAGATTTTGAGATAGACTCCGTAACGCTATCTGCGTCTAAAACTGAGGGCTTCAATCACCCATCTCATTATTTTTATGGATTCTTTCTTATAGAAAATACATTAAAATACGACTGTATTTGATTATTTTACGAATTCTAGATGATGATAACTAAGATACAAAAATATTTTTATATATTTTTTTAGGACGCCCTCTGAAAAATTATTTAATGGATTTCTAATGCAATTTATGTATAATATGATCTTCAATTTTTTCTTTGAAAGCCCACTCCGCTTAGATTTTATTTATCGGTTTATAAATACAGTATTTTATATCTCAATGGTAAATACGTTTACACAACATTTTATAAAAAAATCAGATGTTTACGCAATTTATTGCAACCTTTTGTGACCTGTCTAACAAATTTACGATAGTTTACGCCTACTTTTCTAACAACATCATTCTATCTACTCAAGAATATCATCTGTTCTCCTAATCTGTTTCAGCCTAATCAGTGGCTTTTTGAATTATTTGGTTGATTCTAGTTGCTGAACAATCCAATTTTTCTTGTCACGTGCTAGAAATTGTACATCTGTATCCCTAATAATTTTTCTCCGAATTTCATTTTTAATTATCTCTTTTTTCCTCTTACATTAGTTTTATTTGCAACCACATATCTTCTACCTATGTCTATTGTAATTTTTTTTTTTTTTTTGTATTTTTTTTTTTTACCGGCGGTATGCCTTTATTAAACAAAATACTATGAACTATATACAACACTACAGCTACTACAATAAAAGCATTTAGACACCTATAAGTCATAGCAGACTCATAGGCAGTCCAAATGCTCCAGCCCACTCCCAGTTGGCAGCGTGCCCAGCATGCTGGCAGCATTGCCCCGTTGAATTGCAATGCTTATTCGTTGAGCCAAATATGTGCCAGCATTTTGATCACGCGTCGCATCGACCAAGCGCTCAGATAGGTTTTGGAAAATACGATGAGCTCCCGGTCCCCACGGACCCAAAGTCTCCACACCAAACGGCTCAAATATGTAACCCATACCGAGGTTAGCATATTTGCGCCGCTTGAGTTGCTCCGCCGAAGTAGCCGCAGCGCCAAAAATTGTAAATGACTTGAGCACAATGAACCTATTAGGATTCACATGATATTTACAGAGAAGATTCTGTCCAGATTCGAATTATTTTCCTAAGTCCTTTATCTTGGAGTCAAAATTGCGCAAAACGACGAGCATGGGTTTGCGTATAATTATGCGAGCGACTTTACGCAACGAGAAGAAACTTATTTATAATAAAAAAATTCACATCGACTCTAGGTCGTATTTAGCCTGTGTATTTTTGCCAATTTACTTTTATACTTATTTTTCATACATTGTTCGTGCAGATTTTCTACTTTTACTCTTCATAGCAGCTCTCCAGCTTACTAATATCTACTTCAGCTCGTATTTATTATTTCTTTATTATTTTTCCTCAGCTAGCAAATACACTGGTATTCTTGCTGTACCTGCTGAGCAGACGACCTGACTGGCAGCGTCGGATCTATGACGAGCTGCCTTCTATCACCATGCTCAGTGTTGAACAGTTTGCCAATGCACCATCGATGAAAGCGGCAATCAATGAAGCTTTCAGACTATTGCCGACTGCACCTTTGTTGGCGAGAATGTTAGAGACGCCTCTTACTGTTGATGGACATGTACTGCCTGCTAGAGTAAGTATTATATTTTCTCATATACATATATATATAAATGAAATGTAAATTGAGATAGGCAGTGGCTTAGAATAATTTGAAGCAGAACGAAAGCAGAACAGCGTTCTGTGAATGCCTGGTACTCTAACGAGTGAGTATTATCCACCTAAGACCACACGTGATCCACGTATGTCCTAAAAAGGATAAAAATATACAACCACCGTAACATCTTTCGTTGTGAATGGCTTTCAATGTTGGGCAATGAGAGAGGCGGATTAAATGGATAACATAGATATTTAAACCATCATAACTTACCAATCCATTTTCAATCACAATTTTGAAACCTACTTTAATCAAACAAAATGTTGTTACATAAATGAATAGAATTGATAGTATGCTATAACACATAGATTCGTCTAACTAAGTCTTTTTCTTATTTTTTATATTTTTTGTTATTGCGACGGAACAAGCTCGAGGCTTCCCTGATGTTAAGCGGACTAACCTCTGCCTATAACAGATGTATTTCGTAATTAGTCACGAATTGCACTGCGCATGAGACATCACATTGAGACATCATGTGCCTGTAATTTTACTGGCTCTCAAGGACTGCTGCCGGAACACACCGTTAGGTGCTTGGTGACAGATTTTCTACTTGAGGGTGGTCGCTAGCCAGGCGGGCAGTCGCAAAATGCCTTTCCACTATGCGGTGAAGTGCAAACGAATATATCGTAAAATATGCAACCCCAACGAATCTATAATGGTACCGAAAATCATTGTGGTAGGGCATTTTGAGAATGCTCGCCTGGCTAGCTACCACCCTCGAGTAGAAAATCTGTCTCCAAGCATCTAACGGTGTGTTCCAGCAGCTGTCTAAGAGAGCCAGTATTCTAGGTTAGCCTGAACAACATCTTCGACCACATCAATACTTACCATCAGGTGAGATAGTCAAAGGCTAACCTATCAATAATAAAAAACAAAATACCTGTCACTTGCACACACTATTGCTGTTTATACCGGTCTATACAACCAGTTGCTACTTTAAGCTTTGGGTACGATATTCAAACTATTGTTTGGAATAAAATATGGTTTATCTATATTTACGCACGCTGCTATGCGGTGGTTAGGAGAAAAACTAAAGTTCACGAATATTACACACAATATAACTAAACACAAAAATAACCTTAAAAACAAGTGGTCAGAACATAACATATTAGCTGTTATTCCAATATTTTGCACTGTGAACGCGAAATAATGTAGTAAATAAAATAACGCTAGTTAACAGAATATTTTCCTTAGGCTTAATTTCTATTTATGTTGATAAAAACTATTCCTGTAGTATTATTCAGTTGGATAAAAACCTGTGGTAGTACTTATGGCTTTAATATTTTACTTTTGTGTCACAGACGATGGTGCTGTGCCATACGGGAGCCGCGTGTCGTCGAGAAGAAAATTTCTGGAAAGCAAATGAATACCTTCCCGAGCGCTGGATGGAAGTGAGAGAGCCCCACGCAGCGGCTTTGGTTGCCCCATTCGGAAAGGGCAAACGGATGTGCCCGGGCAAGAGATTCGTCGAATTGGAGCTGAATGTGTTGCTTGCAAAGGTACTTAGTTTTATAAATATTGCACTCTAGCTTGTTTAGTTTGGCAAATATCATGTTAATGTTTTAGTCCAAGCACTTAAAATGCAAGGCGTTCGTTGAATAAAAATAAACCTTACCATAAATAAAAATAGAATTAGAGATTCATTTCTTGGATAAAACCACAGAGACAAAAAAGTACTAAATTGATCATCTTCCTTCCCACAATATTCACCTCTGAAAGGAGAAAAAAATACACACATATTGCAGAGATTTTTGGCTTTAGTTCTATGGTTATCCGCTGAAATGGCTAACATATAAAAAACGTAGGTCAGAAGGGTTCTCGAACTCGTTAATCAAATGTCAAAATATATATTTGTCACAATTTTTTAATAATTAACATTTTGTATTTTACACAGGTACTACAAAAGTGGCGAGTGGAGTACATTGGAGAGCTTGATGTCGAATTCGATTTCTTACTTTCTCCTAAAGCACCCGTGTCATTACGATTTCTTGAATGGTAAAGGAAAGCTTTAAGGTGCGCGACCGAGGCGAAATCAACACTCGACTGCAGGCAGAAGACCACAACACGTTCGCTTTGTATACAATTTTATGAAGAACAGCGGCAGACTGAAATGAGCGACTATGACGGGCGGCAAAGGAAAAAGTTTTATGTCAACAGTTCTAACAAAGCTCAGAGTACTATGCTCATGGCGTTTTACTTTATTATGAATTCAGATTAAGCAAAAGCGTGCTTATGACATCAATCAACTATACAAACAAAAAAATAGTTTGCCTACCGAAAGATAAAATACGAATTGAAGCTGTGAGAGAGTTTATAAGAGCTAAATCACGAGCCGTAAAACAACTGTAAATAGTCTCAGATTTTCAACTTTTCAATGGTCGTGTCTGTTCTGCCAAAGATTTATATTATAAGCTAAGCCAATCCTAGATCTGTTTTACGCTTACGGTTCCGCGAGTACTATAAGCAACCTGTAATGATGTCATCGATGACATCGACTTTTCAGCCGTACAAATTATTGGTTCCCCTTGTGCAATATGAACAAGCTGTGACCATTATATGGTAGCAATAGTTCGAATAGGACCGCACCCATAGACAGCATGCAAGTGAATGCTCTAGAACTGATGGTGTCGCTGTTGTTTTGCCCACAATAGGTTTACAGCAAGGGCCAAGTTTATATAATTATACACACGACACCACCGGTACAAAGGCGGTCTTTTGCATGCTGTATCTATCACCTGTCGTAGTTACCTAGTCACCACAGTCTCGTGCTCCAAATGTTCTTCAGACGTGCTTAGTAAACAAACGTTTCGCGGCTTCCTGGCCCGTGGATTGCATTGCGGTGCCTGCCCGGTCGTGTACCTGAAAGTCCACATTTATCACCCGTATTGCGTACCTACCTAAAGTCGCAAGTTATAAAACTCACGTCTTATATTATAGTAACTAACACTGTATTTAAATTACAGCCTTGTCACTATAAAAAAACTTTAACATAATATTAAAATACAGATAGTGCTACTTCTGAAAACATTCAATCTAATACCTAAGCAGTCACATTTTTGCCACTAATGCCACTTAGGTATTTCTTCGTCCATATCTTAATACATATGTTGAAGTCCAAAAAAATATACCACTATAAAACAAAATTATTCTACTAACTATATGTACAAAAAATTTAAAAATAATACAATATCTTTTACCTATCATACGTAACTTTTAGTTACCTAACATATACCTATATGATATGACATAATGTTGAGAAAGCTCTGTACAGAATGAAGGCTATACATATGACCAATTTTTTCTTAGCTTAGGTAATAGCTTCGACTTCCTTGACCTTGATATATTTAATTATTGTTCTCCTTGATCTATTTTATTGAAATCGAATGTTTACTGCTAAGCTTTAATAGCTTTGATCTAGTGCTTTACCTTGCGACTTTATATATGTCCCATGATACGAGTATATTTTATTCCAATCATTTCACGTTCAGAAATCAGAAATATCATAAAATGCATTTGCCATCTTTCAGTAACTTTATTCATTACATTATTTTAAGGTAATATTTAAAAATATCAAGAGTGAATACAATTCTTAAAAAAACTTGTATTACGCCTGCCTGACAATACAGTCAGTGTATTTATAAACATCCACATTTCGCCCATAGCAAGCACCTGGGACAGCTCCGGACCCTAAATAAGTATTTGTTTAAAACCCATGCTATCAACTCGATAACTGTCCGACCCGGGGTACAAAACTAGGATCCTCAGGCTCCAAAGACATAAGCGAGGCAGTCATGCAATACTGATTATTTTAAATTTTTTCTCAAAAGTTCTTTCTATCCATAATACGAACACTCTACCAGCATCTCTATTTCCCAATATCTATACCTAATCTTTATTCAAGGTTAGCCTGAATAACATCTTCGACCACATCATCACTTACCATCAGGTGAGATAGTGGTCAAAGGCTAACCTATCAGGCATAAAAAAAACTACAGAATCCTCATTTACAGAGCCGATTCTTTCTAGGCCAGCATGTTTCAGCGACGACCGTGTCGCTACTTTCCATCAGGCGAGACTGCAGTCTAACGCTTCCTAATCAAATTGAGTATAATTAACACATTATTTTTCATACGATTCAAACTCTTGAATTTCCGAAACCCTTTTAGCTACGATTGGAATCGTTAACTTTTCGCATTCCTATTCCAATGCAAGGTACTATTGCATTAGTTCGCTGTACTTTAATATAGAAATATTTACTATAATTGCATAAACAACGATTTCTTTTATAAATTCTGTTTTCATTCCCTTTGGCAGAAGCATTACTATTAACCTCATTGAAAATAAAAACTGATACTTACGTAAATTTAGCAATATAAATAGTATGTAATTTTTTATTGTATTTGGGAGCGGTAATAACTAATAAATTAAGTATACATTAATTGTTTCAGAGAATTTTCATAATTGTCCTGTTATATACTATTGATGCGGATGTACCATAATATGTGAGCTTTACTCATAATGTCATAATATTTCATAATAATATGTAGGCATTATTCTTTGTTGATAAAATTCTGAATTATTAAGACGTGAGTTTTTATATATATACACGGGAGCTATAAAATATGGCTGTGCTTATTTAATGAATGTATGTAGAATATTTTACTTAACCGAAAATACCTCTTTTTAGGGTTCCACAATCAAACTAGTATCTATTTTGTTTCAACATGCCCTTCAGGTTCTCTGTACGTCTAGTTTAAATGTCACAATTTATTCTAAAACTATATGTAAACACATCATCGGTTGTGAATGTAAGCTGATGCACTTATTATATAAGATCACTGCTTTATTGACATATGAACGTGTAAAGTACTATTCTTCGAGTTCTAACCGTTCAAGTTAGTTTATTAGAAATGGGAAAAAAATTAAGAATACAAATATTTGTATGAATAATCACAGGTCATCCATGAAACCTGTGATTATTAATTTTTTCGTTAATATGTTTCACATGTTCTTTGATCTTCTGTATGATTTTTTGTATGAATTTCTATATGTCTGTAAGTTCTGTATGTCTTAACTGTTAAATCGCGCACAGTGATCAAGGAAAGCATTCTTTGTCTTTACTTTTATAACTAATATTTGTAATATTTGTATGAAGAATCACAAGTTTCATGGATGGCTTTTTACGTTAATATGTTTCGCATGTTATTTGATCTTTTGTATGATTTTTTGTATGAATTTCTATATGTCTGTAAGTTCTGTATGTCTTAACTGTTAAATCGCGCACAGTGGTCAGAGAAAGCATTGTTTGTCTTACCTTGTCAAACCTGGAACCCTTACAATTTGTATTCTCTGTTTCTAACTTTCAACCCTAGCATTATTATTGTGTAGTAATTATAACAGTAGCTATATGAACAACTTAGTTTCCGACTAGCGAAAAAGTGTGTTTGCGAATAGCTTCTCATATTTTGTAATGTTCACAAAAAGGCAAGAGTAGAGCCTTTTGTCACACCAAATTTATATTCAGAAATGGCTTTTTTACATATTTATCTGCAAATACGCCTTTTCTATTCACTGGAAAAACTTGATGACTTAAATAGACACTTCATATCAATTTCTCCTTGAGATATCTGTTATTCAATTTAAAGGCCATTTCACAGTTGATTGACTGCACAAACGAAGCTTCGCGGCAAAGCATATTCTTATAGTTTTTCTAGTTCAGATCAGTTAGTTTTATGGACTAAATTAAGATAGGAATTGATTATCTTGTATTGCTATTATATACACGTACTTAATCTTGTTACTTTAGGAAATGAAATCGAGCTTCTATAGAATGTTTAAACATAAAAAAAATATGAATTTAAATTTCATTTGAGTGAAGTAGCTCATCAGCGCAAGAGGCTGTTTATCTAAAGGTTGTGGGTAATGTAACGAAGCGTTAAGTAATAGTTATAAGTTACATATAATTGTTTTTTTTATACTTAACTGGGTAGCTCTTGACCACTGTCTCACCTGATGTTAAGTGATGAATGCGGTCGATGATGGAGCGCGCTTACCCAGAAGATACCTGTTCACTCGCGTTTTGAAGACCCCCATACTGTACTTAACCGGAAACACAGACTCAGGCAGGATATTGCGTTCCCTGGCGGTTCGTATAATGAACGAAGAAGCAAAGTATTTGTTCGGGTAAATGGAATATCTACCATATAGCGGTGGCGCTTCTGAATATCCCTGGATGTCCGGTTATAGAATGGGGATGGTGGAATCAAATCATGTAGTTCTGTGGCACACTCCCCGAAATGTATCCGATAAAAAACTGATAAGCAAGATTGTAATATTAAAGTTAACGTAACACTTTTTACACTTAATAATAAAGTAAATTTAGAGGAAAAGTAAAATATATGCTATATAGTATCGTAAATATCCTATATAGTAAAACGTCTTATTTCATTAAATTATATTACGATTAGATTTGTCAAAGAAGCAAATAGAAACGCCCAAATGTCTGGCGCTTTCCTCGGCCAAAGAATGAGTATTGCAATTCAACGGGGTACATAATGTTCCCAGCCTTTTGGGTGCTCTACCCGTGGACGGTGACCTCAGCTCTGTTTTATACTAATGATTGCCTCCTGGTAGGAAACAGAGATCACATTTATTTCTATAATAATTTTAGGTGATATATAGATATAGTTACATTATTTATTTTTGTTTGTGTTGCTTTTCTTTTTATATACCTACTTATAGGAATAAATCGATGTATATGCTACAAAAAGTACAAGTGTATGATTTATATTTTACGATAATCATGTAAAGTTTGGTAAAAATGTATATAATATTATATAATTTACTACTTCTTAATAATTGTTACTAAAAATTAAATTGATGGAGTGGCGAATATTATTGTTAAATAAATATATTTTGTAAGAAGTTTTAATAAATTTCCTTTCAATAAAATTTTTGATGAAGTTTTATTATTTACATATATTTATTCTCAACAGTAGGAAACTAAAACGACTTAGATAACCATCAATAATCTGCTGAATGTTTATCAGACCCACCACAATCGAAGCAAAGTTGAAATATTCCAATAGGTTACATTTTTATGGTACGAGTTTTGAGTAAAAAGTTAAAGGCTAGGAGGGATAGATAATTATACTATTTCGTGTAAACCTAAAATTGGTATTACCAATGGAAGTTGTCCCGCGGTTTTCGTAGAATATTATTATCATTGGCTGTAAATACGTCTATACTACCTATATGCTGAGCATTCATCAAGTTAATGAATAGATTCAGGCGTTACTATGCGGAAATCCTTATATAATAATATCAAATATTTGGAAAATATTTTAAGAAAACATGAAATTAATATCTTAGAAAAATACTTAAAAAATATATCTAGTGACATTTTCCACGCGTTTTATATTTTACACGAAGCATCCTCAGGAGGTTTTGACTCTACGAGCGCACGATCGAGAATTTTCTTTTATTGATCGTGCGCTTGAAGACAAATAGGCACATTAGACGGAATAGTCCTAGGTATGTTAGTTATATTTTTTAAGTATATTTCTAAATATTATATTAAAGTTTTCTTAAAATATTTTTAACATATTTTTAAGATATTTGAGATATAGGATGAGGAAACCCAAAAAGACCAAAGAGGATCGTATTGAGGAAGAGGAAGTTTAAGTAAAGCAAAAGCTCGCCGCACGACGGGCGGGTATTTTCTCCAAATACCCGAATTTGATTATAAATGTACCGTCTCGGCACACAACATGTTTTATCACGTTTAAATCCCAATAAATACTTAAAACTAACTGCTGATAGGCCGTGGTATATGCTGAGGAGACGCCAAAGTGTTAAAAAAAAGTTAAAGTTACTATTCGAGTTTGCACGTTATGACCTTTTAATTTTTCGAAATCCATGGTAGAGAATTATTTTTTTGATAGGTGGTTCACCGCGATAAGGCGGACTCAAAAGCGAGTGACACCTTTGCATTTATCGATAAGAAGCAAAGCGTTGCTCATTCACTCAGTTGATAACGCGAGCACTAAAAACATATATACCATAGTAGTCACTATTTTCTTCATAATTATTTCTAGCTCCATATTTAGTTTTATTGAAGAAGGTATACCCAATGCCACCCCTCTTGCTTTGAAGACATTTAAGTTTTATATAAGCAACATATACAAGTAGTCATATGTGTGTTTAGAATGTTTAATAAAGTGTTCTGAAAAACTTGCAGTACCACCAGTTTGATTTTCATAGAATTATTCTCGAAAAGAGCTTTTATATTTTTTTAAATTTTTCCGAATCGTAGAATTCGTTATATTGTAAAGTGTGAGACTCCACATTCCTTTGCAAGTTCTCTAATATGATTCTCCGTTTTGCAATCACCATATAATGTGTGATTTATCTACAATATTGAAAAATATTTAACATTTGCCTATTTTTTTCGACAAGGTAAAGCAAAAACACAATCAAAAACAAAACTCATCAATGAAACCTTTCATTCCCACTGTTTCCTATAAAACTAAATAAGTCGTGAAGCATGCCAGGCCAAATGGTACAGAGCACGCAAGAGGTTCGGAGTCAAAACATTCCTTCATAGATTAGAACAAGTTAGATTTTTTTCCTATTGTTTTATTTTGCCGGTACAAGCACAATGGTTGGTCGTTATAACCGATAAGTTTCGTCGTTCTAAGCGATATGTCGCTTTATCCGATGTTGTTATAGGCGGTATGTTTTCTTAACTGTTTATTAGGAATTAAGGCCGCGGGACCTTGCCATTCAGTTGTAATAACCGATCCGTTGTTATAACCGATGTCGTTATATTCGGGTTCGACTGTATCTATATTATAATCAAATAAATCATTAGGAGTCAGAATCAGTAGATATAAGGAGAATAAAATTAAACATTATTGTTTTAAAAGTTCTTACTACACATATTTTTCAAATAACTACAAACCGACAACAAGGTATGCTTTAGAAAGCTTGATGCGATACACCAGTTCAAGAAGCAAAATTTAAAAAGTAGCATGGGACTCATGCCCGCATAGTAATTTGCTAGATTAATACTACTAACATTTACACCTGCTTTTTGCTTATTTATCGAAAAATAAAAGTATTTTGTTCTAAAATAATCGTGCACAATACTCTGTTTGTTATTTCTAACACAGTTTACAAGTACTTTATTTTATTGAAGGTTTGTTACGAATGGGAGAAAACTAGGGAATTCCAACACCTCGTTGTGCTGAAACGGAAGTTTCCACGAAATACCCCGCCGCCCCGTGCCGTGAAATATACAGAACAAAATTTACCGCCGGCATCTTCACGCTCTTAGTTTCATTAAAACAGCCAAGTCTCAGTCAATAGAACACCAGTTCTGAAATACTTACGGAAAACATGATTATTGTAAAATTATATGTTATAACATTACTTATGTATCTATGCAATGCAGTATGAAGTGTAAAGTTAAATATTCAGTTTTTTTATGTTATAGTGACGTACATGCGCGTGGCCCACCTGATCTTAAGTGGACTGACCTCTGCCTATAACAGATGCATTTCGTCGAAGTGACGAATTACTGTGCCCGTCACACTGAGACAAACGGTTGTTAAGCCTCATGTGTCTGTAATTATAGTTGCTCTAAAGGACTGCTGCCGGAACACACTTTTAGATGCTTGGCAACCGATTTTCTATATGGTAGTTAGCCAGGCGAGCATTCGTAATATGCCGTTCCACCATGTGGTGGAACTCAAGCCGGCGCGCGGCGGGGGTTGAACCATGGAGCTGCGGCATGATAATACTATTAACTTCAATGGCGAGGCAATGTTCTATCTTTAATTCAAGTTTAAGTCATGTTTCGAAATAAAAATCTGGTTCTTTAATAATATACACTGGTCTAAGGATATTATTAAATATCCAGGCAAGTTGTTTGAATAAAATTTATTCGAAAATAAAATCTTTGAACAAAATAAAATAAAATATTAATTTTTGTGTAATTAATAAATACAGGTATTTATGCTGGGCATGAAAACCCGTTATAGCCTGCTTTCACCGGGCATAAACAAGAATATTGCGGGAATGAAAAAATATTGTGGAATCTTTTGTCTTATGGTTTTTTCCTTTATATTGACTATACTTACTTAATTGAAATTCTACTGTTCCTATTTTTTTCTTGTGTTTAATATGTATTTGATTTAACTAGTGTTTCCAATCTATTGTAAATATTTTTGACGATTGCTGCATTACTTATTGTTATTACTTTTTTGTGTTATTATATTAAATCTTTAATCCGTATTATTTGAAATAAATGTTTATTTTTCTATTTAGAGAAATTAAAACAATCGTGTTTTCAGATCAGGCATAGTATGTGTAACATCCTCAAGAATATTATACATATATTTTATTCAAATAAATAAAGCGTACACTCTTTCTAAGAAAATGGTTCATAATTTCCTTTTTGAGACTCACTTCACCTTAAGTAAGTATTGTAAGTACTATAGCTTAAAATATCTCTGATAGTTCAGACTACCAACTTGGCAGGGAAAGTCTTTTTATGTCGGCTGAGCACTTCGATAAACAAACAACTTCAAAACTTTTCCGCCTGTTATTATAAAGACTAACACCACAATAGATACATGGAGCTTCTTAAGCAGTAGGTTAATTACGAAGAAATTACCCGAATTCAATCACGTGATCAACCGTGCGGCCTTCCCTACATCGAGGAGGTACAAAAAGATGCAACTAGAATGATGCTCACATGCTTTAAAATATTGTAATCATTTTACTATATACTTCTTTAAGAGAATGGCCCTGAGTTTCTTGCCCGTTCTTCTCGCAGTGTATCTATAATTTTTTTTTCGCTGAACGTGGCAGTATAATGTAGTATATTTAAATATTAAAATTTGTAATAGACCTTCATAAGAGCGTCGTATACGCCTAAATTTAATAAATTATTTTGATTTTTTGACTGACTCCTACTCATTAAATATTTGCTTATTTGCCTCGGCTTCACCTGACAACAATACATCCATTTCAAATAAATGTTGATGCTTTAATTGTACTGATAGTAGCCAATCACCTTCAGATACAGTTATTGACTGTGTTCTGACTGACATTTATAAATCGGATTACTTGACATTAATTTTATCTCTAATTCTACACATGAAGTTTTCCCCAAACTGGATAAATCCTGAGATGTTGTTTGAGGGTACTTTGAAAAAACGTTCTGTAGTACACTTCATGTTCAAGTAAAACTTCTTTAGTATTTACGTTGAGTTTACAGACATTTAATGCTTCGAAGGTTAGAATTTCGTCTACACGGACATAAATTATAAGTACCAATATCATGTAAAATTTCTTCCAATTAAAATGTCACAGCAAGAAGGTACATCAATAACATACAGTGTAATCATTAACTCCACAGTATCGACTTTAAGAGTAACTGCTACAGCCTTACTTGAACTGAATAATCTTTCGTAAACCCTAGCAAATTAATTGAACTATTCAACGAAAAATGTCGTAATTTACAATTATCCACTAAAGCGGTCGTAATTTAATAAGAACTCACTGCCCAAATTAAAAAATATGCTTTGCGGTCGTTATTATCCATTAAACTTGTTTGTAGTATTATTTTTTTTTGTTTAGGCATAGAAATCATTTTCAACATCCTTTTCGGCTTTAGCTTTCGGTTTCGATTTACAAGCGGCATCTATATGTCCTAATTTATTACACGAAGAACATCTGACGCTATCTTTGATAGTGCAGTTTTCCTTCACTGCCAGTCCAACAGTGTTCAGTGTTTGGTACAAAGCTAGTATAGGAAGGAGAAGCCTCCTGTTTACTATCAGATTTACTTGATGTAATATGATAGTTGTGATTTAATGGACGAGAAGTATCTTTCAGTGAAGTTATATATTTTTGAGAATGTTCCTAAGTTTTACCATGTAAAAACGATGCTAGTTCGTCGCAATCCTGGAAAGTTCCTGCTTCAACTTTGCAGCAACGCTAATATCCGTATCACCGATTGATCTTACTATGGTGGATATTATATCCCGTTTCCGAAAACCTAGCTGTAAATGATCTACTTTAGATTTTTGTTAAAAATAAAATTCATACAAGGATTGATTTAGTAAAGGATCTGTATCAAGCAACTCCTTGAGAAATATTAACATATTGCGTTTTACATGAAACGTATCAGATAATGCATCACACCATTGTTTTCACTTCCACGAGGTCCACCTTGTATCGTTCTTTTGCAAAGAATCTAGCCATTTGCTCTCGGTATTACGTAGTTTTTGTAACGCCTGATATTTAACCATATTATCGGACCATCCAAAAGAACGAGCACTGACCTCTACAACATTAAACCGCATAATATCTACATTGTCTATACGAGTGGGTCAAAGTCAGGGATCACTGACGATGTAACGACATTCTGTCATCTTCACTGCTACTGGAGCTAGATGTACTTGAGCTCAATGATGGCTCCCTTCTTGATCTTCGTTTCCGACTACGTAGCATTTTGAGCGCATAGAACAATCCAAACTTCTGATAGAGACAAACAGTATTAGTAAATCACTTTATTCTCTTTATACACAGAGTAACCTAAACTATTTTATGTCACACAAATATTATAACTAAATCCGTTAAACTATCTGACTTTTACTTTAAACTTTGAATCTACATACTTAAATCAGATAACTGTAATTTTCAGCAAACCTAGAATCTAAAATTATATAATATATAAAAGAGATTACTTAGTCTTGTCGTTACGAAGGCTTGAGCAAAAGTGAGTCCCGCAGCCTTCCCTTTGCCGCCATTTTGACGCCACCACGACGTGAAGTTCGTTGCGAGATACTTGCACGTTGCTGACGTCACATCCCATTGCGTTAGAAAACCTGAGAGCGACAACACCTTGGAGTTTTCAGGTTGTAAGCTTTCCATAACGTTAATAATAATTAATAAATAACTATAATTTCAACAGTTTTAACGAGTTGTGATATTTTTTTATCAATGGCGGGAAAAAATAATGTTCTAATGCATGCGCATGGCGATTGGCCATAGACTAAAGAATTAGGTTTATTTTTTTGTTTTTCGCGGTAAGCTTGTTAACCACGTACAAAATGGGGTATTTAAAATTATCTCTATTAGAGAAAAAATAAGTTATATTACAATTAAAGTTTAATGTTTAAACACGAACCTACAAGGTGAAATTATCTATATAAATACGAACTTTTATGAAATGAGCAAACAATACATAGGTACCTACATTAATTTACTTGTACTATTGAACACGATCTTTTTTGTATTGAAACTTTTTTAAGAACAAAGGAACTCAACCAATATTAAAAAAAACTGTATAACTCACTTGTGAATATTAACAATAAAAAATTACAGTTTGATTACAGTTTACGTTATGTGCCTAATTGCGGTAAAATTAGTGCCATTTTGAGTAAGTGTGTTGAAAATAATATTAATATTATTATTAATATTCAAATATGTGTCAAACTCACCACAAATTCATTTTAAACCAAATGGTATTCAATAAAGTTTGATATAAGGTCAGGACATTTAAGACACTAATTGAAGGCTAAAATGAACGAAACGAAAGGAAAATTTGAACTACGAGCGGGATCCGGACCCATGACCGTCTGTCACGAAATTAAATCCTGGTCGTAGTTAAAAATAGTTTTTCCTTCGTTGTAATTTTATAAGCATACCCGCTTAGCGTTAATGCAAAAAAATATAATATTAGAAACGTCAGGGTTGGTAGAGTTACGAGAAATGAAATGTAGTTACTTCCAACAGCCCGACAGATACATCCGTCGGCGTAGGTCTGCTCTCGGCTTATATCCGCACTTCGATCAAAGCAAGGCTGGCTTTGACACACAAATCTACTAGAGGTAAGTACATTTATTTACCGGGGTATGGAAAAATGTAGCGTTACCATTTTAGATTTAAAAAAAAAACATTTTCAGAGGCGTGCTTTCATTGGGGTGTAGGTACTCCATCTTCTTATCCTTTTCCCTTTATGGTAGTGTTGGTTCAATATGGTTTCTCCAACAACACAAAGGATGCGACATAAGAACTAGAATTCTCTGATAAAAAAGAAATATAATTTTGTATGAAGAATTCACATCGCTCTTGTTGGTAATATATCCGTAACCTTCCTATAAATGGGTAAAGATGGCAAAGTTATTTTATTTCTAACTAATAGACTAGCTGACCACTAGCACATTTGATGGTAGGTGAAGATCTGATCAAAGATGTCGTACAGGCTAACCTAGAATTACTGGCACTCAACGATAGCTGCCGTCACACTGCTAGAGGCTTGGTGACAGATTTCCTACTTGCTACTTGCTTGCTACTAGCTCGCTTAAACCACCACGCTACAACAATTGCCGCTGTTATATACAAAGACAACAACCGGGACCAACGCGGATGGCTTAAGGTGCACTACAAAACACGGAAACGCTCAGTAGTCATCCATGAAAGTCATGACCGCAGCATAAGTTGCTAAACTTATTTGAACCACTAAGCAAGCTACACGAGCGCTTAAGTATTAAAATGTTTTGCGCTTTGTGAAAAGTTACATTAACCAAGTCAACGTCAATTGTGGCATGCTTTCAAAGCAATGATGGCCGAGCCGTAATAGCCATGGACTACCGTGCCGCAGGTCCCTGGTTCGATCCCCACCGCTGGCTTGAGCTTCGCCGCATGGCGGAAGTAAATCTGTCGCCAAGCACCTAACAGTGTGTTCCGGCAGCTGTCCTTGAGAGCCAGAAAATTACTAGCACATGAGATTTAACAACTGTCTCAATGTGAAAGCGCAGTGCAATTCGTCAGATGCTTACCATCAGGTTGGCCTCATGCTTGTTCCGCCACTAATACTTAAAAAAATGCTGCCCATTCAGTGCCTTTTCCCGTTAGTCGACTCTCACTTATACAATAAAGAAATGGAACAATTTCATTCTGAACCAAATAGAGAACAAAAAAACATACACTGAGAAAAATGACTGTCATGATTCATGATAATTGTAAAGGAATTTTGAAATAAATATCCGTATTCCCAATAAAAACGGACCAAGAGTATTTAATTATAATTTGCATGTAAATCACAAGAATTTACCATGAATTGATATTACGATAAATAATCAGGCAACAGCACAAGATTTCTTAGTGCTGAATACTCATGTTTTGTCAGTACGCGTCATAACAAAATATCATGACGAACTCGGAATTATCCCTAACAGTAATGACAAAAAGTCGTGAATTGAATCATAAAAATTTAAGAATGAATGGTATAGTTTCATTAATGAAATGATAAATTATTGTGAAATTCACCAAAATAAGAATACTTTTTCCTAACAACTTTACGGGAAAGTTTTGATATATTTTCGATATCATCATAGCAATCTTAAAAGAGCTTTCCGCTTTTAGTATCGTGAACCTGTAATAACTTTTAACGCGTAATTCCTGGTGATTCTGCTGCGCTAGACTGCCGAGTGTTGCCGATTGCTGCCGATGTCAATATATTTAGTATAATGTTAGCTGAATATCTTTTGGAACCGTCGGATTATTTCGTTTGCGCGATGCAGGATTTCATACATTCTGACGCATTTTGTATAGGAAAGAGCGTAAATAGTGATAGCGACATCTAGGTAGTTCAAAAGGAACCACCAGTTCAAACTCTTTTATATGAATATGGCAGAACAGATGTATCTTAATAAAATCAATTCAATTAATATAGAATTACTCTATACCACAAAGAAGATGAATCTGTGATGATGACTCATTGGTTGAACATTTTTGACCAACAGTCTAAAGCTAGAATGGGCAGAATTGATATTGGCTACAACGTGATCTACATAACACAAAAGCACATTAGGTTAGCTTAGAGACAATTTTTCTACTTGAAGGTGGTAGTCAGCCAGACGAGCATTTACGTTATGCACTACAACATCTAGGGACGTCGTGCCGGTCACGAAAATTTAACATGACATTACTATAATTTATTTTTTCCCATCAAATAATTATTTCACAAATTATTTAGAACGTTACATCATAGTAAATGATTGGTAAAAACCCGTTAACTACTCATGATTCAATAACATTTTGTGGGTAGAAAATTATGTTTTTTAGTCATGCTCGGTCTTGATATTTTATTTTCGTTTTCGCACTAATTCTTGATTAATTGTCGTGCTTCATTTTACTCACGACAAACTTGAAAATTTATTATGAAATTCCTGTTAAAAAGCAGGTATATCGTAATAATTTAATATTTAGTTACTTTATTTTTTAATGAAAGGCTGTCATGACTTCTGGTTGTTATTTGAATTGAAACTTGTTGTGATGGAACCAAATGTATATTTGCCTTCATGCTATTTCATCATACTCTTGATATTATTACAGGCATCAGCATTATTAATTATTCTGCACGTCAATAAGTAATGAAGAACGGAAGTCATTTTTCTCAGTGTAGGAAAATCTTTCTTTAGTGTTTTTTATTAGAGGTGAAATAGTTCATTAAGTAACAGATTATGGCTGTGTAAGAACAATATAAACCCAATGGGCTTACCCTTAAGATTAGTTTCTTTGTAGCTCTTTCCACACAAACGTTTTAGCATTGTGGTAGGGCATTTTGCGAATGCCCGCCTGGTTAGCTTCCAACCTCAAGTAAGAAATCTATCGCCAAGGACCTAACGGTGTGTTCCGGCAGCTGTCTTCGAGAGCCAATAATTCTAGGCTAGCCTGGTTGTCCAGGCTAGCCTAGAATTATTGGCTCTCATCATCGGCCACATCATCACTTACCATCAGGTGAGATAGTGGTCAAAACTAGCATACCCGCAAAAAAAAACGTAATCAAATTTTGAATACCAAGTTAAATTATCATGCATGCCCTTGAACCTTAAATATATGCTCATGTTTTGTCAATTACGATAGCGACTGGTTTGTCAATGTATATTCAAAATTATTTGGGTAAATCGTTTAGTATACTTATAGAGATAAAATAAATAACATAACGAAAAACTGGAATACCAGAAGCATAGATATTAGTCACAAGGGCGTCCGTGCAAAATTACATCAAGTTACATAATATAATTGGTGGTCAAATTATGATAACACTACGTTTGTATGGGAAGAGCTATGAAGATAGAAAACTTAAAGAACTCAGACACAGCTTAGAGCACAGCAGCTATCAATTACGTCGCTCTTTCAGATTTCAGAGATAGATTGCATGGCATTCAAGTTCTGTATCAACAGACGCTTCGGTTGGTATTCAAGGTTTGAAATAGAATTGTAAGGATTCTGCGGAGAAACGAATAGTGCCAGCAGGTGCACTTTATTCGTTTCTTCAAACCTTGAATACCACCTGTTGAAAAGGTATCCAGTAGATGAGTAAGGTGATAGTGAACTAGACTTCACCAGCCAGTCTCAGTGTATATCTCATCAAATCAGTTTCCTTTCATCCCACCCATTCTAAAAAGGATGTTTTCTTCGCATAGAATTGCGATCAAACTAGACATTTCTCCACAAGACTGGGGGGTGGCTATGAGATTAACCTAGTATTTGTAAAATAAATATACCTTGAAGCTCTGCAATCAAAGAGATTGAATGAAGATATTTAATGAATAAAAGTTACTGGCTAGTGAGAAATACACGACGGTGGCGCCGCTATCCGGAAAAACGGTTAGGTATCCCGTTCGTCAATTTGTACTACAAACGAGGCGTATTTTCTGTGTAATTATATATATTTGTCTATGCCACTATTCTGAATCCAAAACTGTGTTTGTCAGTTTGTTGGTTGTCCTTCTTTCACGTTGTAGCGGAGCAACAGATCGACCTGATTTTTGGCAAAGATTTATAGATTAAAGGCTGGAGAGTAATTTAGGCTATTTTTTATCTTTATATAATTTGCAGTTGCTGTAAAATAATATAATTATGAACACACTTAACAAATCTATTAAAATAAACTTACATTCTGAAAGTCAAAATGAAATTTATGAGAAATCTGCTTCAGGTTGGCGATTGTGATTCTTCTGATAAAGATGGATCAAGACATGGAGATATAAAATAATATTCTCTTTTTTTTTAATGCCTGATAGGTTAGCCTTTGACCTCTATCTCACTTGATGGTGGCGATGATGTGGTCGAAGATGTTGTTCAGGCTAACCTAGAATTACTGGCTCTCAAGGACAGCTGCCAGAACACACAGTTAGGTGCTTGGCGACAGATTTTCAACTTGAGGGTGGCCAGGCGGACATTCGCAAAATGCCCTACCACCATGCTAAAACGAATGCCATCCTAATACGACAACGTGGACCGACGGCTTAACGTGCCTTCCGAAGCACGGAAACGCTCAGTAGTAATGTCACCAGCGGTCACCCATCCAAGTCATGACCGAGGCGGCCGTTGCCGCCTTGGTCAAGACTTGAAAAAAAATTAAGTAATTTTAGTAATTTCACTTACAGCTTGACGTCCGTGATGACGTCATCCCGTAAGTAAAATTACTATTTTATCGCTACCAATTTTCGAAATTGTTGCAAGCGCCATTATCGCAGGACATCTGGAGCTGAAAATCACCTTAATATAGATTTCAGTGGCTGCCCTTCAGTGCTACCTCATGAATTTGAATAAACTACGAGATATCCTCGCAAGCTTACGTCATGTTATGTTTTATTTTGACACTTCAGAATTTCAGCTCCATTTAAATATTCTCTTCCCGAAGCATTTTTCCGATGCCTTTGCAATAATATAGCCACTTAACCAAAGAGATTTGGTGGATAAAAAATATTATAATGTTATAACTAAAGAGTTTTTATTAGAGGAATAATAATGGTCTTCTAATTATGTACCAAACGATCCACATTTTTTATTATATCTAAAGACTATATTTATAAGCAGTTGCCAAATTTAGTGTGTACTGTGCTTTAAAGCATCAAACCGAAGACCTGGTTGTTGGGCTGTGCGCACATTCTTTTTTTTCATTTTATGAGCGAAATATATGCAAAAGTAACGCGTCCCTACATATTGTTGTTTCTGTTGTAGCTTAATTAGTTATATATTTAAAATTGGTAGCTACTATGGTAGTTTTTAGCACCTAAGAGAAAACAGGCTTAAGAAGATAATTTTCTATCCATTCTAGTTTCTAGAAGACCTACCCCTTAAATTTCAAAAATTGATTACCATTATCACGTAATAATGACGATCTTTATGCATAATCTAGAGACATGACTCGATTTCATCTGCAACAGCCGTGCACCTCATAACAAAGAAATCCTACCATTTAATTTATATTCGTGTACAAATCAAAAGATTTCAGAGTTCAACAATCACAATGTGAAATCTCCTAGTTTCGTAATCAGATATTTTATTCACGTTTAAATAACAGTTTAACAGGAATATAACAACATTATTATGAAGATAAAATAGACATCAAAAAGCAGTTGAATGAGTGTACGATTTGTGCAAATACTGATTATGTAGGTATGTACTATGTGTACTTTAGGAGTGGTGTTTTATTGAGAACAACAAAAAACATTTTTTCATTTCTCATATTACTACTTTCCGAGATTTGTTGATTCCAGTAGCAGGTGTAAGACGCTCGCACCTTAGGGAGGGAAAGGCTCATATTAATTGCTTCCCTCTCTAGGGCGGGTTGTATGTTTTAAAATTTGGTTTGTAAACAACTTGGTTTGGTTTGTTTTCAACAAAATAAGGTGTCAATATAAGAATTATAAATACGTGTTGAGCGGGATAGCCCGCCGCACTAACGCGGTGTGTTCTATATTTAAATTTTAAAACTGACTATATTATTTGGTGGGATAGTAACTAAATATCTATAAAATATATACAAAACTTATAAGTAAAAATAATGTGAAATTCGTAACACATCGTACACTAAATATTATACAACTAGCACTATAAACCACTGTATTTAATCCAAATAACAGGTGCAACTCAAGCCTCGCGCCGAAATGGAAAACAGTTGTGCCAATATGACAAAACCAAGAAAAATAAATTGAATTTGGAACCATAAACAAAACATTAGTGTCCGACCGAACGTTTAGTTTTGAATTGTCGTGCGCCGTTCGGATAACTCTGTAGCAAAGCAACGCAACTTAGTCAGTACGTTATCGCTCGACGCAAACATTCTTTAGAGGTTATGTTTTGATGGAACAAATTACATGTAAGTTTTTGTGTCGTTTCTGTACTTGAATGATTTATATAGTTAAATATTGAGTCAGTAACTTAGTTTTATTGTATTAACAAATCAAGTCACATTTAAAAAAGAGATTGTAAATTAAAAATGTTAAATGTTTAACTTATTTCAAGATTTGTTTATTATTTTGGTATACAATTCTTCTAAGCACTAATACAAATCAAAGAATTAATTAAAAATATTTCAAAATACCAATACTTAGTATTTAATGAAACAGTATCAATTAGTAATGTGATTATTGATAACTGATAAACATTTTGCAATGAGAACTAAATTAGAAACAAAAATATTTTATATTAAATCAACTATTACAAACAACAAAATTAATAAACAGTGTTTCCATTTCATGTCGTAATTAATGCAGAATAATGGGTAAAATTAACCAAATTTCAGTATTTTAAGGAATTTTGTTACTGGAATACGTGAGTTTCGGTTTCCACGGCCGAACATTCGATTTCGGTTTCGGCCAGAAAACCAGTTTCGGTCGGACATTACAAAATATCCATTCCCGATAAGTACTTCGAGATGACGTTCTTTCCACTCTGGATTCAGTCTACAACGGCAGCTTTATATTAGCAAGATTTCAAGCTAGACCGGCGACGACGGCCTGGTAGCCTAATATGAGCAGTTTTGACTGCTCTGCGTTGTTTATATTTCTTCTTAATGTAAAAGATATTGTTAACCACTAAACACGATGACTTGAAGAGACAATTTTGTAACTGTTGTTGAACTGAAATCTGTGTCAGCAATCCCCAAAGCCCAAGCGTAGACTGGCGTCGGCACCGGCTCAGGAAACACGGAGCCCCGGCATCGGGGCAAATTGGTTGTTTTAAGGTCCGTTTCAGAATGTCCTAATAAAGTTTCGGGTTTCTATGCAACACATAAAATAACTGAATGATAAAAATGACAGTGAACATGCAGCGCGTTTCAAGCTTTAACCGATGGATAGACTAAATCGATGACAGTGAAACGCGAAGATAGTGTTTATTTAATAAATAAGTTTTGGGTAGTATAACCGGCACTTACTCGAACATTCTAAAACAGGCCTTTAGTACAATTGACTAAATTTAGGAGTTAGGTACTTATTTAGATTTGTTCAATTATAAATCTTATAAAGAGTCTTCATTAGTTTACTTGTGCAGCAGCTGCATTTGCCGTCTTGAAACTGTATTATAAAGAACCTCTAATTTGGAAGATACACACATACTTTTATGCTTTTTACCGCATGTTTGCTGCAACTAACGTAGCTTAAAATACATTAATTTATTACCAAAACAAAATCATAAGTACGCCAATTGATACCGAGAAAAATGACTTAAAGGTTAAATAACCAGCGTGTAAGCCAAGAGTGGCATAAAGACATTGTGGAGTGGCATAAAGACATAAATACTTAGGGCGATTTTTGATTTTTGTGATTTTTTTCTATTTAGTTGTAGGTATATTGATTATGGGGTGAACATTTTGCGCTTAAGATTGTAGATGTGATTCATTTAACACTTGCCTGAAAATCATACTCCTGAATTTCCATAACCAGCGCCTATATGACGGTTCAAATCAATAAAAGCGCATATTTCACAGTTCTGATATCGGTCTCCGTAGTAAAAATAGGAAAATGAGCAAAGATCGTGGAGCCCAAAGATTAAAAGTAACTTAGATCCTCAATAATAATAAAATTCTATATGAATCATATTTGGAGTATCAAAATAACATTTCAATTTTACTTCTTATAGTTTTACCCGTATCCAAGTTTGCGTGCCTTTTCTATATCCACATGAAGAAGAAAGCTTCTTTGTAAATCGGAGATTGTGTCTGTTGTAGTAATAAATGGTTGTTTTGCCTTTGCATGAAGAGTCAGTGGATTTCAAGACAGTTTGTTATTTTTGAAATAATATAATATACACTTGTTCGCAGAAAAAACGGGCACTTTAGATCTTTTTCTATACTTCAATGAATATTACAAGAAAGAGGTTTAATTAATATGCCGCTGTATTGTCGTGTTATTTGAATCCTCCTGGCATGATTCTTAACGTACCAAATTTAAATTTTGAATTTAACTAAAGATACCATTATTAATATAAAGTTGCTTTAATAGTGGTGGAAGAAATAAAGACAAGAAGATTTGTGTACGTACTTATTTTAATTAAATAAAGTCTCAAATGTAAAACCTAATAACGAGTGTGACCTCCTCTTGCCAAAATCCCAGCTTAAATCCTTCTGGGCATGCTTTCCACGAAGTTTTAATTACGTTTTGAGGAATACGTTCCCACTCTTCTGCAATGACTCTTTTTAGCTCCCTAGTGATTTATTGAGCAGGTTGCACTGATCTTACATATCTCTTTAGAACCGCCCAGACATGCTCAGTGATTTCTTCGAAACACACTTCTTCACAGCGTACCCGTGGTCTTCGCCGGCGTTGGTCCTCTTCAGACAAAGAGATTTTAGCTTCATCAGAAAACAATTTAATGTTTTTTTTTTATTTATTTAAGCAGTCTGAACACAATACGATAATTGGTTATGTTGGTACTAAAATCCGGGTTCAGAAATATCTGAATGGATTTCAGTGTTTACAAAAGTCAACATGAGTCTTTAACCGAATGCATCATTAATAAAAATGTGTTGCGTCATCGTGTCAATTTAATCTACGAGTATTAGTGAATGGTACAGTTATACCATTAGCATACCATTAGCTTAATGAAATCTACGTGTGACATGAGTTTAGGCTTTACATTACCAACTATGTAGTTACCCGTTGAAACTCTTTTAACTACGCCCATAATCTCACGTTAAAAATACATGGGGAACTTGGTGTCATGATATCAAATAAATATTTCCCCGAAGTCCAACTGAAATCTTCTATATACACATCCATAGTAAATACCTTTTCTGTGGATTATTTATAGGAGCTAGTATCGATTGTGCATGACCAGTGATTTAAATAAAAAAGGAAAATAGATATACCTAATAACAAATAGAAGCTCTATATCACGACAATATGATATGGAGAAAATGTTATACAAGTATATAATGCACACTAATGAATTAATCAGGAGACGTCACCTGATTTGACATTGCCATGTTTGAGGTACGGGTGCCGTTTCTCCCGTTTTTTATAACTTCGTAGCGGCCGAAGCGAAGTTTGCATAGCTGTTTTTAACCGATCAGCAAAGTTAACTAACGTTCGCCGAGGTCAGGAGTTGGATGGGTGACGGCTGGTTACATTACTACTGAGCGCTTCTGTGCTTCGGAGGGCACGTTAAGCCGTCGGTCCCGGTTGTTGTCTTAGGATGGCAGTTGCTATAACATGGGGGTAGGGCATTTTGCGAATACCCGCCTGGCTAGCTACCACTCTCAAGTTGAAAATCCGGCAGCTGTCCTTGAGAGCCAGTAATTCTAGGTTAGCCTGACCACATCTTTACATACTATCAGGTGAGATAGTGGTCAAAGACTAACCTATCAGGCAAAAAAAAAAGTTCTGTGTGCATTAGCGTCAAATTCCAGCTCAAGATGACAATTTCGTGCTACGAAAATTTGGTAAGCATATGTAGTATTGCTGGTTGAAATATATGAAATTACATTATTAATTTTCACGTTTTAAAGCAAAGAATCAAAAGTTTTATGTCCAGTAACACTTACAATAGAGAAACTGCAACTAGGACTGTAAACAGACCAGAGATGAAATAAATGAGTTTTAGTGAAATAAATTTGTAAAGAAGAAGTCGTCGTCTTTTTGGTAACCGGCACTGGGGGCGTTTCAAGCATCTTGTTTTCATAGTTTCATTCAATACTTTTTATAAGGATTCACATTTTCTAGTAATATTTTGAATTTTGATGAAACCATCTATTAAGCAAAAGCTGCTGTTACAAAGTACATTTATTTTTATTATGGAACCAAAATTATTCCAATAAAATATTAATTTCAAGCGCCATTAATTTCATAAGAAAATGTATTTAGGAAATTAAGTTGAAGAATTACTTCCAATACTTGAAAAAAGGTGTGTTTTACTCAGAAATATTTATTGTTTCTTCATTTCTGTACCAAATCGCGTCATTAATTTTTATCCGATACAGTAGATAATCCCTTTCTGGGAATACTACTGACTTGTTTGACGTATTAACTCGAGTCTGGTATACACGTGTTGTACATGCCACCAGACCAACGAGAAAAATAAATACTGATAGTTTAGCCTTTGACCACCATCTCACCTGTTGGTAGTTGATGTGATGAGGTCGAAGATGGTAAACAAGCTTACTGTAGAATTATTGACTCTTAAGGACGACTTTCGACTCTCGGACACCGGACAGATTTTCTACTCGAGTAGTTAGCGAGTTTTTGCGAAAGTTTATTCCCAAAATTATCTGCTACCATTTAAAATGTACACTAAAGGAAATGGTTCCTTAACACTTTTTATATTATTTATAAGCATCATTCGTTAATAGGTTCAATCTTCAAATCAAAGTTTCCATCACGAAAACGTTTAAACCAAAATCGCACGGTGCGTTCATTAGCAGTCCCCTTTCCAAATGCAACATTGATATTGCGAGCTGTTTCTGCCGTGTGAGTTCCGCGTTGAAACTCGTATTCAAAAATCACTCGAACTTTGGAAGTATCCATCTTTCTTGTCCAGGCTGAATAAAAAAGTAACTAGAAGTCGATAATCGAATGTTGCACATTATTTTATCATCTGAAAAAAGTTTTACTCAAAAATTTCAAACCATGAAGGTTTTATGACATAGAACCTTCATGGTGCGAAGTACCTGTTACAACGGAAAGGAAATTTCATACTATAACACCTATTATTTGTGAAAAATTGTTATAACAAGTATTTTGGACTTACTTGTAGGTTATTGATATAAGCAGTCAATAATAAGTAATTCGATTTCAATTTGGAAAAAACTGTAAGTGTTGTTATCATATTAATAAATAAATCCTAATCATTTTTAGTATCAATAATTTCATAATGAAGTGATATTCCTAGAGCAGTGGGTGTGTCTGTCACAAGAACGAAAAACAGTTGAATTTATAGGAATGTAGTGCCCTATCCCTTGTGAACGAATAAATGTCAGATACATTGAGAAAATAATTTGTTTGTATTCTGTGGTCAAAGGCACGTGTATCATTGGAACATATTACTATACATAACTTGTGTTTTGAAGGCACGTGTCTTGCAAACTCTCACTGACTATTTCGTTACGACCACTCATTAGTTTGTAAAAAAATATTTTACTCATACCTGGTCTACTTAATAAATGTCTTCCTTACTTTACTAAAAATTAATCGCAAGCAGATTTCGTAAAATTTATTTTATTTCATAATATGTACTACTAGATCAAAATTCTAAGTTTCATAACGGAGGTAAAATGAAGAAAAAAGTTTACTTCGTACACGTTACTGTGTATGAATGACTACGTAATTAATGGCTAATAGCTAAAGTTTCTAATGTTGGTTAATAAATTTGAAAATAAATTTTATGTAGTTATTGCATTAATTACATATATTTGGCATATTACATCTTTATATTATATTATTTAATATGTCATAAAAAAAGAGAGGAATATCTATGACGACGCATTTAAACAAAAATAAAAATATATCCTCGAGACGGTCTGCACCTTTACCGTTTACACTGTTAAATCCTTTACAGCTCGCACCTAGTCTAGGAGCGCTTACTGCGTGGACGTTCGAGATTTTGGTGAATAATATTCACAATAGGTATTTGCAAAATATGTGTGGATTTATGGGAATTTCGGTAACGCGATCAAAGTTATCCAAAGAAGAGATAAGACGTTTAGAGACGAGGTTTGGAAGTTTAGATGTGGGCGAGTATCGATCGACGCGCGACTGCGTGCGCTCAGAATCAGAAGCAAGGGGAGCGGGTCGAGCGGCTGTCACCACTGCCAGGCCAGTAAACAGAAAGCACGCTCGCATAGAGTCGAGCTACCGTCCCGGGATGCAGACGTTGCTAGCTCTGGGGCTGGCCGCTGCCGCGGCGGTTATCGTCATTGCACGACCACCTGGTAACTAACTTTCAATATTCACATCTAACTTTTTAGCTCGCTGAAACTACTTCAAACTCATGCGTGTTCATTTTCATCCATGTTGTTATCTCTATTGATAAGAACTTCCCGCGTGAATAACGTCATCGCGTATTTTGACACTTTTTTGTACAGTGGCTACCGAACGACTGTTTATAATAGCAACGGAAAAAAGGTGCTAGTTTAGTGAACGTGAGTGATATATTCATTTCTATTCCTTTAAAAAGAAATAAGTCAGATTCAAGTTGCAGAAGCCACCTGTTACACGCTCCGTTTAGCTTGTTAGTGCTGTTGTGTTCCGTGATACCAACACATTAAATTTAGACAAGTGAATATGTGTAGTCTTTTTGACATTTTGTTCTTCTGCGTGAAATATTATTGGTATAAACCACAATAAGAGATAGTAAATAGTTCAGCGAGATCCGAACTTATCAGTTGTTTAATGTGTGTTGCATATTTCTTATCCGCGTGATTATAATTACAGTGGGAAAAATAATATTAGTGATCAAGTGCTAATATTGTGCATTATACTAATAAAACAATAGTTTTAATCAAATGTGCTTGGTAAAAATATTAGTGCTTTCTCCGGGTCTTTGACCGCTAAAAAGCCAGTTGTCTGGTTCAAATAGTCATGAACTCATTAAATAAAACAATGTCCTTTTAAGCTTCTATATATTTACACGTGGCAAGGTAACCTTGAGAGTGCCGTCATAAACGACAAAACTAAATAAACTAGGCAATAACATTTATATTGTGACGATTTATGTGTAAGTAATACGTTTTAATTCACTTAAGGTGCTTAGGTTCATTTTGAACTTACATTTATATTGCTATATTAATTTATAAGAAGAATTATTTAAGGTGGAGGTAAGTACAACATTTTATATACAATATATTTTCAGCTGGAATTATATAAATTATTCCTGATCATGTTCTATGTTATTATTCAATATAATTTTCAGGTTGGATAAATTTATCTACTCCGGCAAAACATGGGGCACCATTATGATCACCAAAGTTATGAAATATATATAAATTGTACATAATGTGTTTATTTTTATTTAGGGTAAAAAAGGTCTCTGAAATAATTTTTTTTTTTTTGAGGTTGTTCATATTAAATAAATATGTCTACGAGTAAATGATGTTTCATTTTCAATCCATTTATATGTAGTATGTATTACTCTATTTTACGATAAGGCATAAACAGGAAGGTTATGTCTACAATATTTAAACTTCATGCTAATATATTTTATTCGAATGCAAAAGTGTTTTCATTCAAAAACACTTTTTGACAACACTTGAATGAAAACGTTTTTCTTAGCAGCGAAATTCAACAATCAATAAGATAATTAGGGTACGTTGGGGAAAAATGCTCAAAACAGCATGTATTATATATACATTAAATATACTGTATTGCTTATTAACATACAAAATCATAAAAATTTAAAAATACTGACTTCGTCTATTCATTGAACCTTGCAATATAATATTTCTCAACAGTTAAATGTTTATATCAACACAGACTTTTAAAACATCAAACTAACAGATATGGGAAAAATCTATTTCTAAGTAACAACGCTTGGAAAAACTGGGTCGTTATATTTTTTACGTAAATCTATGTCAGATTGCTTTCATTCCATCCACCACATAGAAACCTCACACTTTGAATAAAGTTTTATAAATTGTAAACGAAGCGTAATAATAGTCTACTAAAACATTACAACATTGAGGTTATTCTTTTTACAAAAAAACCGTTAAATACGTAAGGGGTGAAGGCTTGCCTTTGATTGTGACTTAAAATAATTTCAAGCTACTTTTTAGGAATAGTATCTCTTAAATCTCTTTGAATATACATAATTATTCTCTTTTTAAATCTCTTTGAATATACATAATTATAGTAATATTTCTGAATATCATTTCTTTGAGATTAATTGGAGCGATCACTATTCATGAGAAGAGGAATTGTTGTTGACAGAAGTAACGAGTTGGAAAATATCTCGGTAGAATAACTAGGACATAACCGAGTTATTTACGTCGTCAGTAGTAGGAAACTACCTAGGCGTGTCATAATCATCTTTGCTTAACAAAAATGTACGCGTAGGTGTGCTTACTGAATGGTCTCAATATCACTCAATAAACATTTGAGCTCACTGCGCTTGTGACTTGTGTTATGCGCTCGTACGATATGTAAAGTTCCCCTCCCTGAGAACTAAGTTCCTTGTAAAAATCACCATAAATATCAATACTTAAACCCATACAAAACTCTATTCATAAGACGTTTGAATCATATTAAAACTGATAATGTTTGATAAATAAAGAAACGTAAGTAAATTGAATTGAAAATAGAAAGTCGATCCGAACAATACTGAATTGTGAAAGCCATTTATGGACGATCGCGTTTCTTGGATTTTGTATTTGTTCTGTAACGAAAGAAAAGTTAGAAAAATCATTCAGTAGACGAAATTCGACAATAAGTATACGTATTCACCTAATAATATAATGTCCACATCGCTTCCTTATGTTCTGTAATGCAGATGCCAAATATTAATTTTGGAGAGAAAGTTGCATTATGGAGCAAATTCAAGGCTTTAAGCTAGCCCATTGCACCGATAGTTTCGTGCAACCACAAAAAATAATATTCTCATGCACTTATTAAAAAAAAAGTGATTTAATACCATTCTGGATCCTAAGACCGTGTCTGAAAAGACACAATTAAATGTTTTCTCCGCTATCTATTCATGTATTACATGGACCCTGAAAACAATTGGATGAAGTACTTGGCTACATTTCTAATTCAGCATTTGGTTTTGAGTAGGGGTTTTAAAATTGCGAAAGTTCATGTAACGAGCCAGGGTCACTTGACATAATGACAGACATATCGATTGTAATAGGTTTTCCATTTGGGCATGAAACCTTAAAAATGTCCTGACAAAAAAGATAATAACCAATTTAACTGCTTGGATGAATCTCATAAAACCAAAGCTTCCAAAGTCAATAAAAAATATATGTAAACTCGATGAAAACCTGTAATTCCACAAAAAAGTGATATTGCCGTTTGAGCTTTTTCCATGAAATAAATATTGCAGGAACATACGGTAATTAAAATGTTACGGATCGGTTATAAAAGGCTGATATGTTACATACCAGTTGGTGTATTCATTTATCATATTTTCATTCAGTGTTATGTGATCAGTTTTGTATATCGCGAATATGATACGAAAATACTAGTTTACGTGCATACGTTCGAATAACAATAGGTAGCTAGTAGTTCTTAGTATCGACCGCCGATTCGGAGGTCGTATCATATAGAAGGCTTGAGGTTAATACAATAAATCCATCGTATCTCACTCAATAAAAAATATCGCCTAACGACTAACAACGTTTTATGTTGGCACGGCGGGTCGTATGTTTCCTCACAGAAGCTATAGCTATAGGGACAGGAACCGTATTGCATACGTATTCCCTGAAGTATGTAATGAAGATGAGCCAGGTCAAGTTTTTCAGGATTTTCAGTAACAAGTTATTTTTTTATGTCACACTAAAGCTCGTGCTGGATTGTTCCTTTTGCAAATTAAAAGGCATGAATTGGGTCACGCGTTGCCGGCAGAATATTTCGAACGGAATACAATTTTGCCTCTCAATTTAAATTGATATGCATGTTTTCAATTTCCATGGAATGCAGTGTTCCGTAAAATCTGCGACACCTTCAATTCAGATAGAAAATTTACAAACATATCCGATGTATTTTCAAATTTTTATAAAATTCCAAATAATTTATTATATTTTTAATATCTTGTGAGATATTCCTTGGATCACAACCAAATCTTTAGTTAGTTATCATCATCATCAGCCGGAAGACGTCCACTGCGGAACAAAGACCCATAGAACGCCACAAAGAACGGATTGTAATTTGTGACTGCTTGTCGCTTGTAACCGTTGGTTACTTTCACGATGTTGTCAGTCCACCTCGTGGGGTGCCCACCAGCTCTATCAGTTTTTCGAGCAATGTGGGCCGCCCATTGCCACTTCAAGTTGCAAATTCTGAAAGCTATATCGATAATTTTGGTTCTTTGGCGATTATCCACGTACCGGATTTTATGGTGCAAAAAAAATCCGATCATAGCCCTCTCCATAGCTCGTTGAGCTACTCTGAGCTTGTCCATAAAGGCCACAGTTAAAGACCACGTCTCAATGCCATAAGTCATCACTGGGAACACACACACTGTTTGAAGACTTTGGTCTTTTTGGTCTTCAGGCTCTGCGGGAGAGCAACTTCCCGAACGCTGCCCAGCCTATTTAAATTCTACAGGTGACCTCTTTGTCGAAGTTGGACCAACCTAACGAAGTCTCTCGTAGTTCACGTATATGAAATAGTCAACAATTTAGACCGTATCTTTCCCAACAACTACTGGTTTACCGTACGTCTGGTTACCGTATGGACATTAGACATTATTTTCGTTTTGTCCATGTTCATTTTTAAACCCATATCTACTGAGGTCGCTGAGCATTGTACTGTTCCTCGAGCGACTCTGACTATATCATCGGAAAAACGAAGGTGAGTAATATATTTGCCACAGATGTTGATGCCGAATTCTTTCCAGTATAAGAGCTAAACGTTTTCCAACGCATTCGTGAAGAATTTTGGAAAAATAACGACTCCCTATCTTATGACTCGTTGCAGTTGTATTGGTTCCGTGCTCTTGTCCTGTAGTCAAATCAACACAATGGGTTCCTATACAAACACTTCAGCGCTTCGATGTACCAGTAGTCAATTTGGCATCTCTGAGGAGACGCAGCATGGCCCAAGTATCGATTGAATCGAAGACTTTTTTATAGTCCACAAACGCTAAACATAATGGTCGATTATACTCTAAACAGTCTTCTGTATAATCTGGCAGAGCATATGGATGTACGAGCACGACGATTTGCAATGACTCTCGAACCTATATACCGTACCTATATACTTCTTACTTTATTTATACGTTGTTTTATGTCGGAATTAAATAACTTCTGGAGGACTGAGAGTACCAGTTTCCACCCATTATCAGAAGTTCTGTCGTGATTCCGCCATCACCTCGCGCCAAGTTGTTTTTAAGCCGTTTGAAAGCCATGAAAATCTCGTTTAGGCAGATGTTCGGAATGTTTTCGGTATAATGCCGGGTCAGTTTATCTATTGTGTCATAAGCTGCAAATTTTTTGATTTGGTCCCATTAGTATAGTGGGCACACTGGTAAAACTGCATTAACTATTTGTTACCGTGTCGAGGTGTATAGCGGTCCATAAAACTTCGAAATTTCGGCGCGCAAGATGTGTCACAGTGCTTACGAAATTCGTCTCTTGAGCTTGCCTTAGTGAGACATATCAGCTGAAGATTGCAGTCTCATCTCATTCCGGTCTACCATCAGCTTGATGGTTTCTGCTGAGAGTTTCTTCGGTTTATTTCAGCGGGAGGTCTTAAAGAACTGAGACACCACCGTTTGAACAGCTTCCACCAACTCGTTGTTTATATCGTCCACCATTTTGCGCTCAGCTAGGCACTGGGAGAGGTAGTTCGAGTTGAAAGCTCTCGGAGTTTTGGCTTTGGGCAACGCAAGGATGGAGCGTTGCCCATCATATAATGATTTCATCAGACGCGACCTCTCCAGCTTAACATTGATATTCGAAGTGCCTCTAACGATACGGCGATCGCTACTGGTTTTCACTATATATATTATAGAGACTTCATCAAATATTTGCTTTAATAATAATAATAATATTTGTCTTCATTATAAACTCGATCTCATTTTTTGTTGAACCATCGAAGACAAGCAGGAGCCACGCTGGTCGCTTCTTGAAGAAAGAGTTCATCGCATAGCGTCCCTTCTTTTCCATGAAGTCAATCAACCACTGGCCCGTTTGGTTCCGCTGCACATATCCAAATGGCCCAACTCTCAACTCATCGCGATTTTGAGTGCCCAACAGGAATAGGTTATGCCAGGTATATTTTTATTAAAATTTGTTCAATTATATTTATTTAATATTGAGCCAATTTTAACTTCAAGCTAATTCATTTTTTTTTCGTAATCCAGATAGAAGGAATTGAGTCAGTAGGTACAGTAGATTTAAGGATAGGAATGGTAGAGATAGTGATAGTAGTAACACTAATAGGGATTGTAAGAAGATATATAAGGATAAGAACGGTAGAGATAAAGGTAACTTTATCTCTCGGTAAACTACCATTTTTTTGGCATTTTGTTGACCTGTTAAGCAAATATGCTTACAAATTTACAACAAAGGGAATAGTAGATTGGTCTAAAAGGGTCAAAATAAATCACTTCCCATAAGAGGAACATTTTTTATTTGATTAAGAATTGATGACTTGATATGTCCGAAAAGGAATTGATGACCTTCACTCATGTTAAACACACTTTTCATCTACATCTACACTAATATTATAAAGAGGAAAGACATGTATTTTTGTATGCAACGAATAAACTTAAAAACTACTGGACCAATTTGGATGAAATTTGGTATGGATGTAGTTTTTTCTTAAATATTTTTTGATAATAATAACCTGAGTACTATAAACCAGTTCTTATAACTTTTAATAATTAATATAGACGTATCTAGTTATTATTAATTGTTTTATTATTATAACAGCAAATTATGTTTCAACGAAAATACTTAGACATCTTATGATGTTTTTGTGCCAATGTGTTAATTAATAAAATTACAAACCAACCTACCTACAACACGTTCCGACCCTAGAGTGGGAAGCAATTAATATGAGTAATTCCCGCTCTAAAAAGGGGAGCAGAGTCTTTCCTGGTACTCTGATTAATAATTACTACTTTCCAAGTAGGAGAAATAATGTTCAGGATTCTTGTCCACAAACATTTTCTGGAGAATGAATTCAGTTTTTTTTATGCAGGATAGGTTACCCTTTGACCACTATCTCACCTGATGGTAAGTGATGTTGTAGTAGAAGATGTTGTTCAAGCTAACCTAGAGAATAACTGGCTCTCACTGGAAAACAACAACCGGGACCGACGGCTTAAAGTGCAATCCGAAGCACGGAAGCGCTCAGTAATAATGTCACCAGCAGTCACCCATCCAACTCACGACTGAGGCGGATGTTGCTTAGCTTTGCTGATCGGTTCAGAATGGCTAAGCAAACTTCGCTACGAGCGCTTCAAGATTAAAGATTTTGCCTACTTTAAAGTACAAAGCTTCTAAAAAACAAATACGGGCCCAATATTTATCCAAATACGTTGTGATCTTTCGTAACATTTTTTAAATAAACTTACTCGTATATAGCAATTGAATTCTCAAACTAGAGATATCGCATCGAAATGGGATTTCTCACGTCAACACGTCGACGATAAAAGATTGCAGAAAGAATATTAAGTAACTATTATAGAAAACTAGATCTTCTTCTAGTAAGTTTGTTGGATTTGTATTTTTTTATCTATTATATTATAAGTTATAAGCGACTCGTATATCAAATATACTGAGAGATTTAGATTGTACAATATATTCGACGTTTAGTGCGATGATAAAATCTTTGCAAGTGTATCCATATAATTAAGCCGAGATAAATCTTACCACGTAGGTAGGTCATTTGGTCAACAAGGACATTTAGTGACCTAAGACAACATTAAAGAAATTTAGTTTTAAAAATCTAATACGTTTTTTTTGTTTTTTTTGTAATGTAGTTGAAATATGAAGTTTATTCATGGAAATTATCAATAATATCTGGTTACAATAATGTGATTTCACCTATGATTGATTACTGATAAAAATCTGTATGTTTTTTAATAAAAGAAAATTATAAATTATACATAGCAAATGGAAATAAATCTTCGTTATTACTATTATTATATAAGCATAAAATATGCTTATATTATATTTTATGTACATATACTTATGAGTATTCATTTAGTTTTGTAGTTTTGGTTAATTACTTAGTTAATAATTTGCTAACATGAACTATTTATGCATAATATTATTTAGAAGATAAGACACCCCGACCAATATATGGACCATATCCCTTATTGATGGGTTGTCTGGAAGAGATCGCTCTGAGCGATAAGACCGCCCATTGATACACTTGGATTTATGTTTTAGTAATAAGTGTATTGTTGTTATTACGGTGTTGTCAATAAAGAGTTATCTATGTATCTATCTATCTATCTATCTATCTATCTACCTATCTATCTATCTATCTATCTCTCTATCTATCTATCTATCTATCTATCTATTATTTACTAGATTTATTTTTGATAACTAATATCTTTTTTTATATCTACACATTTATTATACTAGAATAGCATAAGATATGTGCATCACTACCAACAAAAACATACATTATTTATGTATTCGTTTATCAGTTATATCCAATATTAACTGTTTCAGTGTTCATTGATGAATAATATTCTATATAAACACAATGCACAGATAAGAAAAATAATGTGACAGTGTTACCCAACTCAGTCTTACTGTTACATGAATAAGACTACTCGATGCAAACTCGCTAGAAAAATAATATATGTTGCTTTTACGAATGAACTATTTTAGTTGAATTATTCACCAGGTACGAAATCATAAACGAAAATAGGACAATACCTCTCACTTTGACAGCCGCCAAGGCAATATTTCGCTTTTGCTTCTAGGAATTATTATTGGTTGATTTAGTTCATGTATGAAATTGTCACCAAAAAATATGACATCACTGTTACTTTTAAATACGAAATCAAAAACATACATCAACCGTCATTCTTACAGCTGTTAGATCAAAGATTTACATTAGAATATTTTGTAGGTTCATTGTAACCTAAGTAAGTAAATGTAAACCAAAATCTCCAAACAAACTGATATGAGGTCATAACCTAACACAGAACACTTTTGCCCCATATATAAATTGTTGTACCGTTTTGGAAAGTAACATTATGCAAATAGAAAGAAAAATAATGTCGATATTATTACAGAAATAAATATAAAATTTTCTGGTTTTGGTTTTCATAATGAATTATATCGAAACTGAAGAAAATACAAACATATTTCCAGTGAAACCGTACAAAGGAAAATACAAAATCAAATTACCTACATAGGATTTTAACCTATGATGAATCTGTTTACAAAATTGGCTACGTAGACGGCTGAGGCCACATTAAACCTAAATGCTAATTCTTTTGAAAATGTTGTCTTGAACATATTGCACTTCACGATTATTTAAATTAAATATTCTCTTTGATATTAAATTAAAAACCTAGTAAAAATAAATCTAAAATTTTTCTCTTCTAAATAATGCCTTTTTTTTAAATATTATGAGATTACAAGCATTACCGCGTACTAAGCGAAAATCATAAATTTACAAATTATTGGAGTACAAAATGTTTTGCCCCGGGCGGGAATTGAACCCGCGTCCTTCCGATTTCGCGCCGGATACTTAAACCGCTCCATTATACAATAATTTGTAAATCTATAAATTATGCCTTACCTGACCAATTTAAGTCAAAATATAATTAATAGAGAAATCTATAATTATAGAAAAAATTCAAGTAGTATAAAACTGAAAGTCTTTGATGATATATTTAAATCAACTTGGAATACGTTTTTTCAAAAGCTCATATTATATCACTTTTATATAGATGTACTTATAAATATAATTTCAAACAATGCTAAACTAATGAACATTATAAAGAGAAATAAAAAAAAATGTCGCACATGTTACAAACTTTGTACAAGAAACTGAATTTGAGTTGCTGCCGCAGTTAAAGTGCCCAAACAGTTATTAACTTTACCTCGTTGAATGGCTAAGGCCTAATTTCACCATACCATGTTTGTTTACGCTAAATCAGGCATTAGCTAACGGGTCTTTAAAAATAACAGAGCTGTTAAATCAGTCTACGTTCTATGAAGTTAACTGAATTAATCATCCATTAACAGTTGGTGGGACACTCGGTTCAGTTAACAGTCCGTTAAAAGGATTAACAAGGCGTCAAAGAAATAACAGAGTATGGTGAAACTAGGCCTAAGGTAGGTAAATTATGCATTGAAAGAGGTCAGCGCCACCTCTTTGATCACCTTTCGCGTCCCAATAAATGTCAAAACCAACGTAAAAGAAAACTGTAAAATATGAAAACCATTTTTCAAAAGCTTCATATCGATAAAAATGTGGTGAAAAGAACGTGTCCGAAAACTGCAAAATGACTAAGGTTCTCGGTAGTAAATTCATTGGAATAAACGCTCCTCCTTTGAAAACAAAACAACATCAACATTTCCAGCAATTTTGCTATCGCTGCCCGTACCGATGTTGTTTTATTTTTTTAAACAACTTTCTTTCTCAGTTCCATCTGTACCTAATGGACTGGAAGAGCTTTAATTCCGTAAATTAAAATTCAATCACGTGCTGCGTTTATCATATTAGTTTCAATATTTGAACCTTCCAGGGCGTGAAGAACTTTGCTATACATGTTGGCTCTATTTCCTGCCATTGCGATGATTAGTTTTTACAAACAATCTATTTCCACCTATTAATTGAATTCCACATTGCTTTTTATATTCATTTGAAAGACATCGTCTTTTAAAGATTTTGTGCTAAGATAAGGTGAATTCTTGAACGCCACGCAGCCCAACCGCAAGAATTTTCGATGCTTTTGATTTTACACGAAGCATAATCGAGCACATATCACTAGATATATCATTAATTTTTCTAAATATTAACTCAACGTTTTCTTAAAATATAATTTTGATTAGTAATGGATTTCTGCGAAGTAACGCCTGAACTTATAATCTTCTAAGATATTTTAATATGTGGTTAGGGTCTGTGCATATTCTAGAACTGATGAGACTGATTGTGTCAAGATCAAATCTCATCAGCATATTTTTTCAATTTTATAAAATTAATTTCAACTTAAATATAAATGCTTATCTACTCTTTAAAAAATCTTTAACAGATAGGTCGATAGCCCGATAAAAATAATCATTTAGCTCTCGATTAAAATCAAGCCAAGGGAAAAAGTTAATTAAAAACAGGGTATTAATCAAAACTAGCCTCGAATACTATCGCACTTAGAAACTGTGTAGAGAGATAGTTTACTAGGTCAATCATACCCGTACTAAGAGTTTTCTGTCGATATTAAACTAATAATCGCAAGCGTGTTCAACTTGTATCATAAATTTTATATCACGTATATAAAGGCGAAAGCAATTGTACACATAATGAGATAACGTGCGTGATAGAGAAGTTTTTGGTTTATGTATGTTAGTTGTCCACCTCTGCAACAACAAAAGGGTTTTGATCAGTATTTCTAGCTAATATATCTACACTGTCTAAGGCTGGCCCGGGATAGACGTTTACTTGTTTGAGGACATTTCTTCATATGATAATGGATCCAGCCAGCTTCCCCCAGTCATTGCATTCGTTTAGTTATCTTGATCGACGTCATCTAACCTTTTTAATTATGGACGACCACGGTTTCTCGGACTATCCGCCTTTCCTTTACCTAGACGTTTTTGTGACCCTGTCTCCTCTATACATTTCTAATGACCTAACAATCGGAACTGGTGAGTTTTGTGGCCTTCATTATAGTTGGTTCGTCGAACAGCTGATACAGTTTATGACTGGATCCAATGCAATGCATCTCAGGTTTTTCTCTTCAAAGATTAACAGATTCTGTTTTTTTTTCTCACGTGCTTTTCCATAAGTCATAGATGGTGCCATGAGGGTATTTAGTACTAATTTGTTTTTTTTTCGATAGAAATTTTGTTCGTAAAATCTATGAATGCCAAAGTGACATGTATTTCCAGCTATTATTGTGTTACTTATTTCTTCTCATATTTTGGTGGCATATTCATTATGGATCCAAGTTACGAGAATTATTTTATACTCCTGTTTGGGAGAATGGTCTTTTGAGGTTTATTATTTGGTTTCAGAAATGTTGACACTGAGACTAGAATATTTTTATGCAACCTCTGGAGGTTCTGGAGCCATATAAGTTTTCACCATTGTAAAACGTACCTAGCAGATTAAAATCAAATTTACCTGCATTTCCTAAGATTTAAATAATATATGTAAATCTTAGGATATTTCCCGTACCGATGTTGTATGTTATATTTCGATAGGTGGTAATAATTTCCCAATAATTTCTCGGAAAAATGCTCGGCAATTTAAAATAAAATGTGGGATAGAGCATGGCCCTGTCTCAGCCCGATGCATGTTAAAAATGGCTCTGAAGTTACAGACTAAACTGTTATGACACTTCTAGTATTCGTCACCGTCACCTTGGTCAGAAATATCAGCAAAGGAGGTAGTACAGAATGGGGCTATATATGTTGACATATGCAGCTTTGAAGCCTAGCGTCTAGTCTATATTGAACTCCATTATCTTCTCAAGGATCTGCCTAAGAATAAGTTCACTTGTAATAGTGTCGGTGGCGGGCGCTTTGTTATTTTATGAGCCTCAATAATCTTTTTTTTATTTTCTAGAGGCGGTTTTAGTGCGGACATTTGTGTCACAGTTTCTTCGATGGTTTTGCACACCACGTCTAAAGGTAATAGTGGTGATCCATGGTAGTCCTTGGAAATGTTCAGACCTTCTATTGAATATTTCTATTGATAAGCAAGTTTTCGTCTTAAGTTTTCACTTCTACTTGACACAGTTTTAAGTGTATTTTTTTAACTGACACCCTCATTTTATTTGCTTATGCAAGTTTCTTGTTGCTTGTACGAGTATAATTATTGTACGTACAGGGTACTTATATCATATTTATTATCTATATTTTAATATTAGAGGCACGTTTGTTAGTTTGCAGACAATTACATACTGGTACTACATAGAAGTAATGAAAATTTAATAAAGTAAGTATAATATATGAAAATTATATGAATTCAAAAGCTTCATGTTCATTTATTTTCAATAGCTTCATGTTCGTTATTTTATTTAAATTAACTTTAAAATTATAAATTCCATTCTTTTAATTATAGTGTGCATAAACTGTACGTTAAGAACTAAACTATGTAGTTTTGAAAATCCGCCTTAGTAAACATGTGTCCAAGTCATTCGAATAATATATCAGTTATCAATATTGTGTGTTTTTTTCCTAGGTTTTACCACGGTATACAAACTCTTAGTCACTGAAAATTGCCTTTAAGGTTCATGGTAGGGGCAGCCAATTATGTCTCTCATCTCCCGAGTAAACATGATCAACTAGAACGTCCAACTTGCCTTATAAGATTTATAGCAGTTTCAAATGTGCAATGGTTTCATATACGACGTAATCACATCGTTCGTCCCCTACACGGAGGTAACTTTATTCTATATATAGAGCAGTTCAATATATAGAGGTGTTTATATCTCAATAAGTAACTATATAAGAAACTTAAATAAAGAACATTTAGTACTCACATAAAATATTTGTTATTCGCAATTATAAAATTAAACGTTAGTTTTTCATTCGGTTTGGGATTTTTAGTTCAAGTGTAGCTGACTAACACTTGTCTAGTTCTTAGGTTTCTTTACCCAAAGGGGAAGAAGGCAAGACTTCTGTCCGATTTTCTGTTTGACATAGGTATGTATATTTTATTTAGATATTTTGAGTAGAATGTTTATCCATATATGAATATTATGTTAGAAATTCAATAAAATTATTTTTCGCAGGGGCTTCAATACGTAGGCGAACAAAATATTTTGTTCAGTCCCTAGCATGGACCTACGGTGTCTAGATCTAGCCGAATGGAGCATAAATTGCTATGTATATTTTACGCTAAAAATTAAATTACATCAAGTGGGATGTTTGTACGTACTCGTTTCTACAATAGAGCGAGGGCAAAATGTTTTGTTTTATTATTTTATTGTTAAACTCATGTAGAAATGTATTTATATCACAATGAGAAAATTTTACCTGTTACAAGTCCTACCAAATATTTGAATATAAAACAATAACTAAACGCTATAGATTTTCCTTATTTGACGATACAGTACAGCCAAGAAAAATAAATTTGATTGCCAACGAAAAATATATGTAAATCAGTTCGCGAATTACACTTAAATGTCGAGATGGCTAAGACTGACGACATGTATAGAAACTATGCATAGGCTATCGTCGGTGGCACTTGGAACTTCTAAAATCGTTATTTCGTAAAAGCTATAAACGGCAAAACAATTTTCACCCGTTCGTCACATGGAGCTCGTTACTTGCTAGCTAGATAACCACAGGGGCGTTATTAGCAATCAGTGAGATGTCCACGAACCAAATGTGGTTGCATGAAATGTTCACAAGGTATGACCAAGGCTATGCTTTGAGCTTCCATGGAGCGAGAATAGAAGCAATTACATTGCAATCAGTCATAAACCACATTGCGTTCCAATTGAAGGAAAGGGAATTGTTCAATTAGTGACGCATGATTGATTTGCACTTAATAGACACAAATGGCTTAAATCAGATCGGATATCGACTAGGCTCGATGACCATCACGGTATCTTCATCAGCCATCTTAGGTTAAATTAAATATCAATCAGTTGCTAATATATTTATTAAGTAATGTCTACGGGTATAACGAGATGTCAATCAAGTTGATAAAATAATTATTATCCACTACGTTGAAATAAAGGTAAACATTATATGTTGATGAAATTTTAATTGGTTACTATTTTAGTACTTTAACGCTAGCAGTGGAAACAATGAAACCTAGTTAATAAATTGATTCACGGATTACTTTGTATGGAATGCTTGAAGGTGAAGTAATGCATCAATATATTATTTAAGTCTAATAAACTAAATAATTGAAAGCATACTGACAGGAATTCCGACTAAAGAAGTAATGTTACGTCAAAGATGCTATAATATAACCTAAAAAAACTATATTCAACGCTTTTCGATTCTACGCAACACATGATTAGACATTCGAAAATGACACTTATTTTTGGTCACCGGTACACCGATCCCACCTATTGTCCACGCATAAAACTTTATGTTTCATTTTCCACACATTTCGGTAAAAGAGTCAACATTTTTGTTATGTGAAGATCCGCTGTAATCCTCTTTTCAGAAGACTGCCTGAAAAATGTAGGTGAGTCAAAGGTGAGTAAAAGTTTTAAATTTAAACTTCTAATTCGATTCGAACTTTTGGGTTATTTCAGGTTCTTCTTATGATTATGGTGATAACAATCTAGATTGTTGTAAATTTATGTACTTTTTGTTTAAAAGAATGTCTTTAAATCGCAAAAGTTTAGACTTAATTGAAGCGTATTTTATAAATAATAGGTCCACGGAATCTGCATTGGTGTGGTACACGAATAAATATCCATTCTGACAAGAACCACCAAGACATACCACAGATAATTACAAACTTTTTAAAAAATTTCGTAGAAAATGGTGCCTTCAAAAAGAAGTTAGTGCGGCAACCTCTTGTACGTAGAGTCGGAGTTAGTTATTTTAGCCTATGTGGAAGCTTGTCGAGAGATATCGTCCAGATAAGTCGCTTTTGTCTTCTACTTATGTAGGCGCTTTTGCATCTAGGTACAGTAAGCCACGATGGCAGCTTGACAAAAACTGTAATTATCTTATAACCCTGTATTTCCGTTAAGTGTACGGAAAAGTTTTTCGTCATTGTCGACGTTTCAAGTACTCAAACCTCAGTCGATCCAGTAGAGACTTTGATCCTTATAAGAAACATGATCGATTGGCATAAAAAAAAGTTTTTTGTGTAAAATGTCAATTTTCTTGCCGACTGTAAATGTTTTCCGAAATCGGTAGATGCAATTCAGAATATATGAAAAATTATGGATGGTCTCCTAAAAACGTTTTTCTGTAACAAAACGGTTAAGGTTACCTCCCCTTACTGTCCCGTCTCAAAAAATCACTCTGTACATATAATAGCACTATTGCGGCAAAAGTAGCTCTTTATATGAAGGTAGGGCAGGTAATCAACGTCCGCTGTCAAACAACCTCCGTGAAACAGCAATAAACGTAATCCACTTGGCACTTTTCGTTCACATAGAACCAATAAAAAAGCGTGAATCTAGCTCGCTCGGCTCACTCGCGTCCGCGTCGCTTTTTTTGTTATAGAGGTGCTGCATTCCAAAAATGCTGTGACAAAATAGTAAGCATTTTGCTGGTTTCATTGCATTCAAGTTCTTTTTTTATTAAAGTACCGTGCTATTTCAATTTATTTATTTGATAATACACTAATATTTTAGGGCACATAATATACGTCTCGAGCGGTAATCAAACCCGCTCTCAGTTGTACGCATCGGGAGCCTTTATCTAATATCTATGATAATTTGAAAAATTATATTCATAAAAAAGATAAAATCCCAACCCAGCCAAAAACTATAGGTGAAGTGCTCGTAACGGAATTTGCCTCATGGTTCTTACATTATATTATGCATGTTTACCATTTTCGATGGCATCATCACCTTCTGTTAGGTCACATTGTGGTTAAATGCCAGCGTATCGGCAAAAAGAAACATCGGCCAAGTGCGAGTCGGACTCGCGCACGAAGGGTTCCGTACCATAGCTGTACAACATTAGACTTCATATTTTAACCTTTTTTTGTATTAACGTGCGCGAGTCCGACTCGCACTTGGCCAACTTTTTGTATTTGTTGTTATAGCGGCAACAGAAATACATCATCTGTGAAAATTTCAACTGTCTAGCTATCACCGTTCTTGAGATACAGCTTGGTGTCAGACGGACGGACGGACGGACGGACAGCGAAGGCTCAGCAATAGGGTCCCGTCTCTACCCTTTGGGTACGGAACCCTAAAAAGCACTCAATAACAAGCAAACTTTAATAGTTTAAATTAATTTCTATTAAAATAGTTACAAAAAACTCTATATATTTTTACCGTAATAATACTTAAGTTCCTTAAATACATGTATAGGTAACAAAACATTAACTGAAGCATTGTTCCCTTTTAATTTATTTAAAACTTTGTATGAAATGATGTATGTATACAGAAAATAATTAATTTTATACATCTAAATTACTTCGTTGAAAGTTAGGTGTGGCGGCGTTAATTTCCTGGAGTGCTTATAGACGGAATCTTGACGGCTACACAATGGGGAAGCTCTCTGTCAAATTAATTCCAACCAGATGGCGCTAAATATTTGTTACATAGGAAATGTCGATTTGTATAGAAATGCTTGATATTTTTCTGATTGTACTAAATTTAATAAAATATGTGCCACTGTCTACGCCGAGAATTAAAATTTTGACATTAAAATTCCAGAGTTCGTATTTAAGATGAAAGTGGTAATAGCGCTTAAAAGATTCGTTTTAGTTGAATGGAATACTTGGTTGGGGGATTCAATCAATAAAATTACTAATAATAATGGAGTAACACGATTTTATTCGTATAAATACAGTAATATTCAAATCTAAAAATAAATAATTGTTTAGACTTCAATCTGTTGATACAATTTTGTAAATTATAATACTTTGATGAAATAACAAATTTTAACCTGATTTTGTTTATGGATACAGTGACAAACTTTGAAAATCACTTGGACGCATTGGCAACGGTTATATAAAAATAGGTAAAATAATGAATAAAATGTACCTTTATGTCAAGATCAACTTCCTTTTATTGTAGGGAAGAACCTCGTTTGTTATCACTTCTTTAGTCGGGTGATAAGCCGAATAATATAATATAGCATCGGAAAACTGGAACACTCCTGTTTAAAATCAGATAGCTCGTAAAACACCAGTTTTTAAACATGGCGAAATCCCGGTTGCATACATACAGCGCCCTCTGCGAAAAACAATACCAATCAAATATAGGATTAGTAATCAACCCTATTGCAGATAAAATTTTACACAATATTAGTCCCATGCGCTTTGAAAATAACGAAAAGCTATTCTTTAAATTATTATCCCCTTCCGGTATATTTGAGATAAATATATAGGTATAACGGTATAAATTGAAGCAGTGATGGCTCAGTGGCATTGACTGCCGCGAAGCAGGGCCATGGTTCGAATCCCACGGCGGGTTTGAGCTTCACCGCACAGTGGAAGGGCATTTTGCGAGTGCCCGCCTAGCTAGCGACCAACCTCAAATAGATTACAGGCACATGAGACAACTATGTCGCAAGGTGACGGGCGCAGTGCAATCCGTGACTTTAGACGAAATGCATCTGTTCTAGGCAGAGGACACCGCTTAACATCAGGTGGGCCTCGAACTTGTTCCGTCACAATAACATAAAAAAATGATATATAGTTTACTTCTAGAACACGAAAGCCACGATAACCTGTAACACAATGTATTATACTTTAGTATCCACAGGCTATATTAAATAATAACATATATATCTCATAATAATGATGTACCTAGTAGTTATGCTGTAGAATGCAGTTTACCTCTAAGCTGAAGTACAAATAAAAATCTTTCATAAATATTACAGATCCATTATCATCTTTCAATTCAAATATAGGTACTCATTTGTTAGAATGTGCTACAACTCGATCGCTCATCGCAATATTACAAATACAAATTATTACAATTAAATACTAGCTATTTATATTTCATATCTAAAATTTGTCATTAAAAAGTTTTACAAAACCCTTATCACTCATCATTTTATTTAACAAAAAGTTATTTTAAATTTTAATTTATATACAGGGCATTGGTAATTTAGACTTTTCGGGGCTATTAGAAAGATGTTTGTATTTATAAGACTAATTAAAGACAGCGCGGCACAGAATTTGCTTTTATTTCGCATATTAACGTTGTGCATGGCACTCAACAGACTGCACAATCACTTGCATATTTTTTTTTATTATGACATGACAGTACTGTCTTCGGCAAAATAATATCACGGGGTGTCTCGTACGCTTAGAAATATCATAAATATAAAAAAACAATATGTCCCGCACTTACTTATTTCGCTCATGTGGTATCTTTTGGGTTATTGGGGCGTTAAAATGGTGATAATGAACCTGTTGTGCTCCCATTGTGCAGCCACACACCAATGTCATTGATGAGTAAGTCTAATAAGCATGCTAGCGAGGCATATTTTTTGATTCAGTCACCTTTTGCGATATCCAACAGATATGGAACAGTCTGCATAATCTTAAGATGGGCACGGCTGGCTTAGTGACCGCTCTAAATCATAAAACATACATTTTTTTATACAGCTGAGCTAATTCTTAGACAACATTCAAATTCTTGAATTAGGGCTTTTATGAGCTCGTCCGCATTCTATTACTCTGCTTCAGTCAGTAAAAAGTCGCTTAAATTACGAACAAGATTTCATGTCACTCGTAATTTGACTTATTATTTGACACAATTACGCATATTAGTTACATTACTTAGAGTACAATTAAGAAATAGCACTCACCTGTTCAAAACTTTTGTGTAACTTTCTCAACCAACCGTTAAATTGGCAATGTAAAGTACAAAACAAAAAGGTATAAAGGTTTTCTTCGCTCATTTAATTTAAAAAGAATTTTCTAAATAAAATAAAGAGCTTATTTCCCTTTTAGAGCGAATTCCGTAGACTCGAACAAGCGTTCACCGGATGGCAGTCGCACGGCGCGGCGTCCTCAATATGTAGACGGGAAAAAAATCGTATCGAATAAGTGTCCGATTACAAAGACTGGCGCGAAGAGTGGAACAAATGTTGATGGTATTGAAAATTAATTTATTTCGGTTACAAAAATAAAACTTAGTTTTAAAATACTCATAAATGGTAAAAAGTTAAGGCAGCATTAACTTGGCTTATCAAGCCTATCCATGTGAATTGAAACTAAAAGCGCCGTAAACAATGCTAGGATTTATCTGTCGTATGCATTATTGTGTTCCGAACAGTTGATGAGCAATTTACAGACGTATTTTATAGGATTTGATATTTCCATTCATGCGCTAGGAAGGGATAATTCCGTTATTTTTTTTGTCTGTATTTCGATGGACATTTCAACATTATTGAAAATCGGGTTGTAGAAAATGTAGTGAGCAAAGTTACCGGCTTAGTACTTGCAAAACCTTTGAAAATGCTATACAATTGAGACAGAAAAAAATAATTAATCAAATTATAGAAAGGAATAGGAATTAAATAATAGGAATGCATTTACGGAGTAAATACGTAGATTCCAGATCAAATATTTATTTTACCTTTTTTACTAGTCGCTACTGGTTGAATTCATTTTTTATTGTAAATTAATTGTTATGAAATAAATTTTATATGAGCATATTATACGATGCAAAACATATAAATTATATATCTGTCAGTTTTAGGATTTTAAATTTACACTATAAATGTACAATATTTATTATTATTTATGGTTAGTAAAGATCTTAAAAACAATCTGGTTGAACCAGTCATTTCTGCTACGGTGAAATAAACGTTTTATGAGGGCAAATAGGCATAGCTAGAAAATTCTGTATGCAATACAAACATGTATCTGATATATCCGCAAATATGATTACCGCCATGACAGCGTTTGTAAAGTAGGTCAGTTCAGTTACTATCTGACCTAGGCATTTAAGGTCAGATAATTTGGTCCCTGGCATCGAATTTATAACTATTTTATCGATTAATCTTTGCCTATATGCCCTTTCGATCATGCCTAAGTATGTTCAAATATTTGCTATCGTTATAAAATATAGTTTTTAAAATCTTAAGAGTTATTTAGGAGTTTTCTTTTTATATTGTGCAATTTTGAACAGATTAGCCAACTCCAATTATTCATTCAGCATACCATACTCGCGTAACATAGAAAAAGCATTTTGATACAAGATAATTTTAGTAAGAAAAGAAGGAAAGATTTAATATTTAATAGCAAAAGATTTAACTCAGCACTTGCAAAGCGACAATATCTTACATGTGTGAAGCATTTACTAACATTAAAGTAGGGCAATTTTCCTGTATCTGGAATCTTCTCACGCACACGAAGAAGTTTGCGCGCAGAAAGGAATTAAGCCTTAATAAGCGAGGGGTGATTTTCTACAAACGGATCGGATTTTTGTACATAGTTGAGGCTTAGTTTTCACAGAGGTAGTTCTTACTGTGTCGTAGTCGTGTTTATTTTTTATTTTTACGAGGCCATTATATTAAATTTTTATACGAGGGATAAATAGACTTAGCTTTAACAATAGCCTTTAATATTGACCCGAGTTAAACACGCTGCTTTATATTTCAAATGTGAGGAATCTAAATTTTCCCAAAAATAAACAAATCTGAAAACCATAGCTTACCTATAATCCTATTCTCACAATAATTATATTATTATTAATAATATATTAGGCATCCAGAAGACTAACCTTCTCTCTCATAATCATTCTATACATTTATGTAAAGTTTATCAAACATATTCAGTACTTCAAAAAGGTAGCACGGTACCTACCGACTTCTAAAGTAAAACTTCTTAGTGCGAGAATAAAAACAGTACATACTGACCTTATTTATTTTTAATGTATATGTTAGCTATATGCTCTTGTAACCGTCTTTAGTAAAGCTATTTTGCAAAATTGAGTATTTTTATGAGAATCGTTACTCTGTTATTGTTTGTTTTGTATACTTTCACTGCTTACGGATATATATTATTATAAAAAAACGCTTCATTCTGATTTTCAACTGTCCAACAGGAAACAAATTTTACTTACAAACATTCTAATCAAATTTAGTACCTTCTCCTGTTTCGTTTCAATTTAAGTTCCTAAAATTCTTCCTAACTAACAAAACTGTAGCTCTAACTGAATCACTTTTAAATCCAAAATTGCTGAAATTAAAATCGATTTTCTAGTCAAAAAGTCCGTTGGAATTTCGTGTTTACATTTGATACCAATATTGCTTTTACATCGTTCGTCCAATATTGGCAGACCTCATGCAGTTTGTTAATAAACCACGCGTGTTTGAGCTCTAGAAAGGTCATCGGTTTTCCATTCACAAGCTCTTTTAATGACAGCTCACTTTTGTGGTAAATTATCTGTATTTGTAAATACTTAAAAATACAAATACTTAACGGATACTTCGTGGAAAATGGCTTGATGACTTTAAAAGATAAAGCGTAGTATTATTAGTTCACAGTAAATGACAGTTACTGCTACAATCCCTTGTTTTTAGTTTGTTTACGTAAGTTTTAACATGAATAAAGTTACAATGTACGTTAAAATATTTTCAATGTTTTGAAGCGCTCGTAGTGTATTTTGCTTAGACGTTCTTAACCGATCAGCTAAGTTAAGTAACTAATTTCTACTGAGCGCTTCCGTGCTTCGGAAGGCACGTTAAGCCGCCGGTCCCGGTTGATGTCTTATGATGGCAGTCGTTATAGCATGTGTAGGGCGGGCGTATTTTAAATCAAAAACTACCTATTCTAATATATCTTAGATATCTCGTAGTATAAATCCAAAAATCTCAACTTTAATAATAATACAATAAATGAATCTGTGACGTTTATAAAATTCAGTTCAAATAATTCCAATACATGCATGGTACTAGTAATTCTACGTTAGCCTGAACAATATCTTCGACCACAACATCACCAGGTGAGATAGTGGTCAAAGGCTAACCGATCAGGCATAAAAAAATGCATCGTACACCTAATAAACGCGTGTTGAGATTAGAAATTGCGGGTGCTTGGAGAATATCGAACGAAACCCATGAAATATGAGTGCTTCTAAAGTGCCTGAGCAATTCAAAATCATAGAAGAATTTCGTTCAAAACATCGTAATCGCACAGTATCCACTGAATTACGTTTGATAATGCTAAACAACAATTGTATGCTACGAATAAATGTATATAATATATGTACTTATATATTTTTTTTTTGCAATTACTGATAACATTACAGAATCACATGCAATTATTATTGTTTGTAGTACAACGTAAGTTGAACTATAGTTGTCGCAGGCAAAATTAGAATCATACATCATTTGTTATGTCGGCTTAACGGCGGAACATATAGTGGTGGAAGTTAGAATCCCGCATATAACTTTTTTCAAATTTCTGATAGTTAAGCCTTTGGCTAACATCTCACGTGATGATAAGTAATAAGAAAGTAAGTATAAGTAAGTATGTGGTCGAATTGTTAAACAGGCTTAACCTAGAGTTTACAGCAGTTTAAGTAGGACAGCTGCTAGAACACACCGTAAGGTGCTTGGCGACAGATTTTATACTTGAGAGTGGTCGGTAGCCAGGCGGGCGTGCACAAAATGCCCTTCCACCGTGCGGTTAAGCTCAGGCCCGCGGCGGGATTCAAACCATTACATGCTACGCGATAGCCAATGTCAATAAGCCATCACTACTTCGAAAATATATCCTATAATATTCTATACTGTATACTATATTTTTTCCTCTATATAATATATATATATGTATTACGTATGTTTTTTATATATTTTTTGAGTCGAAAATTAGGGGCTGATTAAACTTGTTTAACCTAAATTTTATTGAAACCAGGTCCAGTAATGACGACTGAGTCCCAGGAGTCTGTGCTTCATTCACCAGCCAGGCAGTACCTCAAGGACCACATGCTTCCGCGGTTCCTCTGGCCGCACTATTTTGCTAACGATGCAAAGCCTCGAGTATTGCAACCACACCGTCAGCAACCCATTCCTGATGCTGATTGGCTCAGCCAGGTAAGAATCAAAAGGGTTAAGTGATACAATGTTCAGCGTATTTTTATACGTCTCATCAATTAAATTACAAAAATTTTCACAATATAATCGGAGACGAGGATCTTCCACTGCTGAACACAGCCTCCCCTATTAAGGGGGTCTTTGCCATAATCCCCTCGCTTGGCAGGCATCTTGGGGATCGCAGTATAAAAGTTGCAGTTCTTTAGAAGGCGCTGCTGCCCACCTTCCAGTATTTTCCCTTAGTTGCCTCTTATGCCACCTATGGGATGATGGGGAGGTGCACTCCTAACCCTTTTTTATATTCCCGAAAGGGTGGGCACATGTTTCTAAACCCCCACGTAAAGCCAGATATGTTTTGGTACCGTACCACCACTCAGCACGTAGTGACAATTGAAAATGATTTAGTTGTTTATAATTAAGTACATATATTACATAAAAAAATATACATGATTACACGAGGTACTTGCCTATTATATAGACAATTTAGTGTAATGTACTGTATTGTATCTGGATCTCGATTGCCCCCACTGAATACTGCCTCCCACATCATGGGGGATTTGCCATAATCCCCACGCCTGGCATCGCAGTGTGAGATATCAGTTCCTCAGAAAGCGCTGCTGCCCACTTTCTGGTATGTTACCCTTAATCGCGTCTTACGACACCCACGCGTCGAGATGGGGGGATGCCATTTTAGCCCGACACCACTTTTTAATATAGTTTCTGTGTAAACATATATTTTAGGTAAATTAAATAGCGATTTTTTTTACAATACGTATAACCAGTACATTATTTTGCCAAAACATTATTTTTATCCGAATAATGTGTTAGTGTAGTTATAAATTATTTTAATCCTGATTATATCACCACCTTGCCAATATTCAAAAAGTTACACTTCTTCAGTAAATATATTTACTTCTATTATGTTTTACTAAAAAGCGCTGGTACAATAAATATTTTACCAGCGCTTTTCGGAACTATTTTTGTTAAATAAAATTTTAGCTACAAAATATAAAAGTTGCATACATTTTTGTAATTTTGCCATGATCTACAAGCCAACTATACTGAAAAAATTATAACTCCGTACTAAAATTGCTGATTTCCCGCCCTGTTAAACTTCGTACTAAAATGTATGGAAAGCACGCGGCAAAAACATTTATATTTTAATTTGATGACATGAAATACTCTCCGTTGTCATAGTTAAATAATATTTTCATAGAATAAAGATACAACGATCTGAATAAAAGCGTTTTAATACAACATAAATGGAAATACACGAGATAAGAAGTAAATAACAAGGTTGTGTTTCCATTTAGCCTTCAGCGGACTAAGGCCACTTTATGTCAGATTTTTGTTTAGCCTTTTAAAGTGCCGGCCATAAAAGGATTGCTATCTACTGAGCACAATTCCATACAGCAACTGCTACTACAGAAATCCTTTTCACAATTTCCATGCTATCGGATACTAGCATCCATCTGCGCTCTTTTGAGAAGTTCTCAGAAAATTAGAGTAAAAGTATTCTATGTTCTTATATATAGAATATATGATCTATAAATAAATACATAGTTTTATTGAAGTTTTAGAGATGAATTTTGCCAACCGCACGAATTAAATAATATTTTTAACTGAGCATATACAAATTGTTATGATACATATAAAATCCTCAACGTTCTATTACTTAAGCAAAATTTTATTATTCCTTAGAATATCGATTGAGAGACGCGCCAAGAGGTTAATAGGCAGTGACTTGATTTGGGAGTCTCGGCTGCAAAGCCTCGAGCACCGGCGTAAAGTCGCTTGTCTATCGGTCTTTTACCATATACATTTCGGTGAATGTGCACAAGAACTGCACAACTTAGTTCCACCCTCCCCTTCTTCCATCGGACGTTCAGACAAACGGAGAGGCGCCACCCGTACATGGTTGATATTCCCAGTACTCGTACGGTGCGCTTCGCTTCCACTTTTCTCGTGCGTACTGCGAAAGAGTGGAACTACTTACCATGGTCTGTTTTCCCAATAAATACAACATGGGTGTATTCAAATCGAGAGTAAATAGGTTTCTTTTAGGTGAGCGTGTTCCATCTTAGACCACATCAATTCTTAACATCAGGTGTGGTCAAACGCGAACCTATTATGAATAAAAAAAAACCTTTCCTTGTTTCTGGTGAAAAATAAACACATAAAAAATCTCGCTTATACATTGTAGATGGTGCTAATTTAGCTTGGAATATGATTTCTGGAATATGACATTCTCATCTTAATTTGCATATGACGCCATAGTAAATCACCTCACTATTCCTGTTCTATTTTGAATTATGTATTTAATGACATGAGCCACCGTTACCCACGTATTTGAAGTCTGATTCTACTTAGTTTTTATTTTTGTGACGATTTTGTTTCGTTTGATTTTATATGTTTGATACAAGATTTATTTTGACAACCAATTATGAATTCATTTTAATGATATTTTTACCCTCCGAAGCGCTCAGTATAGTAAATGCCACTACCCGTCACCCATCCAAGTTATGACTGCAGTGGACCTAATTAATGGTATTTTTTTAGTTTGAGAGGATTCGGATCTATTAGAATGACAAAACAAGATTCAAGTAAAATAGAATAGAATAGTCATAATTAAATCCTCGGCAGGAAGACGATCATAAAACTAATTCCAAAGCTTTTTACAATTATATCCTTTGGGTTGTCATATGTGATATTAGCTGTCTTAGAAGACAATATACTGTACCAACGCTATATGCGCGGATAGACGTAGGAGAATGATGAGTAGTATTTTTATCATCCGGAGAATATGATCAATGTCTTTATTTCCACTAGTCACTGCGTACACTGTGCAGATCTAAAAGCCTGAGATGCCTTATATCTAACTACTTAAAGCTACAAAGTTCGACAAAAAAAACACTATATCTATATAAATCTTCATATTTTATTTTCGTGGCAAAAGAACATTACACGTAGAAGAAAAACATCAGTACCTTAATCCATTTTTCAACCAACTTTAATAAAGGAGGTGGTGCTTTTTATATATTCAAAAGCCAGTGCTGGTCATATGCAGAGTTGACTTATTCCTAATTATGCGTGTATTATTTAGCAAGACGGGTTTTTTGTCATGATTTAATTTCTCTCTCTTTTTAGCTATTAATAATAATAATTGTACAAATCTTCGCTGGGGTGTGAGAAAACAAGTTCTCTGTTCGGTTCAGTGCCACATCATTCCTTGGTATATATATATATATATAAATTAAAAATATACTCAATTCTTGAAAATGTTTCAACTCATGATTGTTTTTCTAAAGCCTAGTAAAATTGCTTTTGAATAAACTCAAGTAAAGCTAATTTCGTGGTTAAGTGCTCCTTAAACATTTTTGTAAAGCTTCTTCAACTGAAATTCGGCGCTATCTGATTATTATTATACACCTTATTTTACATAAATAACTGGCCCTTTACAAAGGCAGTAAAGTCGAATCAAACAAGTCAGCTTTTTTTACAACATAAAATATTTATAGTTTTAGAGGGAAGATGTAATGATATTTCACTCATATTTATAAATATATGAGTGAGTGAAACAGTGTCAAGTTACTTTTAGTATGAATTATAAGTTGGTTTTATAGACGGAAATAAGATAACGGCACCTGCAGTCGGTCGTCTCAGCAATGTGTGAAGGCAGGTTTACTTTCCAGTCACTAAATAGGCCCTATAAGGGCCCTCGGCATTGGCAATGAAAGGGTCTGCGTTGGTGTGGGTTGATAAAGGGTGTAGAAAGGTGTTCTGCAGTTTCTCTAAGAGCTACTCCCGGCGTTATGCCTTTTGTAAACTCCCCCTTAGGCTAGGTATTCGCTCTTGCGTTTGCATCTCTGACGGCAAAATGGGCAAGCTTAGGTTGTTCTTATTCTCAAAGAGAATAAGGGTATTATATATTTTAGTTAAGGCTGGATTCTTGCAATGATATCTGCTAAGCGACGTTAAAGATTCAAAGTCAATTGTAAGTTTGGTTTGCGCAATTTATATTTACTTTTGATTTTACTACGTCTTAAGTGCATTAGAGCATGTTTGAACCCTATTTAAAATCTTCTTTAGAAATCTAAAGCTTACATGCAGTATTTTTTCTCTATCCAATAATTATATTATATTTTTTTTTTCTATCTAGTAATTGGTAAAGTAGCTCCAGTCATGTCTTGCGACAAAGATACAAATGAGTAGATTAGTAGATTAATTTAAGACATATTTGTATCGCGAGTAAACACTCGTATTTTACAGTAACAGCGTGTGATAATTAATTTCTCATACCTGGAGATTATGCTTAAAGTAAACTGATCATAGTTATAATCACAGCACTTTTCATCCGTGTTAAAAAATCCCTGCTGTCTATATAATTTACTATATATATGTATATATATATATATATTACTAATTATTAAAATTACGATATTTATTTTCTAAAAAAATATTCTATTTACATCCATTAATTTTTCTAACGTCCCTGACTGGGCTTTCTAGAAATAACTTAGATTAGCCCCCAATTGTGTTATTTAATTTTTTCAATACATAAATAAGGTTTTATATCGACCGATCCATCCATCTCCAATATGAGATACATCTCTAAATAACGCTCTACATCGTTACAGGTTACAACAACTTGATTTAAAATAGCAATTTGCTAATAAAGTTATCTTCTAAACATAAAGATATAGAGAGCTACAAAGTTCTATAAAGTAAAAAAAAAACATTTTTCTGTAAATAAAGGGTAGGACGGTTCTAAGGGATTAATTATGAAATTGGCTATTGTCGTATGAATACAATAATATTTCTGCTACGTTTATGCTACGGATGGTCTACGAACGTGCTACAAAATGCTACACATCACTTACTTTTATAACGCATTGTCACAGGGACGTTTTTTTTTATTTGATCACTTGTCTACGTTTATCACGTTAAAGCTACTGAATTATTTGGTATAAATTTTTCAGACAGATACAGCTTATAATCCAGTGGAGATTATTCTATACCTATCTCCGAGTTTAAATATATTTTTTTATATAGCATGTGCTTTTATCCACAAAACAACAATACAAAATATACACAGCTATATAAAAAAATAAATTTACCAACCTAATGGCCATTGCAGGCCGGCAAGCTAGTTTCAGAAAAATATGACTCCGATAAAGTGTCAACAAACGTAGGGTCCCACACTCGTGGCCGCCCTAACTTCCACGGAACCTAACTTATACCGTCAAATGTTATACCATGTCACGCATTAAAGTCCGGCGGATAATATCGTAATGCTGGCGTGGCGTGCTAAGATATTCCACCAGCACTTCAAGAGCAAGAGAGGCTATGATGACCGAGTTGATCAACTGCAATACCACACTGGTAGTGATGAACAATTCAAAACTTTGCACACAAGCGTGAGCTAATAGCGACATTTAAATATGATTGTAACCAAATACCACAGTCATTACTTTTCTGAACGAAGTTCCTTCTAAGGCAACTCTATACCAACGTATTCGTACACGTTCGGCCAACAGTTGACCGATGAACAAAGACGTGGTCGCATTTTGATAATTGGTTCAGACCTTTACCAGATCCCCACATTGTAAGATTGCAGTACAGATAGTATCCTCAGAAAGCTCTGCTGCCCACATTTTACGTTTAGTCACCTGTTATGCCAACAACGGCAAGAGATGGAGGGGTGTGGGGGCTTACATCATAAGCCGGCACCGCATGCGCAGCAGAAGAGCTGTACGAGGTGGATTAGTAAAAGTGTTTTGAAAATTGGTGCAGATAAATAGTAGTGGAGAGTATTCAAAAGATTTAATTAAATAAAATGCACTGTAGAACCTTTTTTTTAGTTTTGATAATCTTACGGAGTGCCCACGTATATACAGAAATAAATATAAGAATATTGATGCCCCAGTGACAATCGCTATGGATAGATTCTCTGTATAAAACTTAATGAACAAAGATAAGATGGCAACAGTATTCTTGCAAGCAGCAGCTGACATGATTGATACTGAGTACAAGGTACATAATTATTATACCAAACCCACACAGAAGGTTTTCAATTGCTCGTTCAAAAACTGGTTATAAAGTTCGTCATATAAAACTTAAATGGAATTTATGAAAATCCATACCTACCCTCATCACAAACCTTACTAGTTTTCGAATGCTCATTGTTTATATGGTAATAATAAAAATAAATATACTTTAGGTGAAAAAGTGTTTTATTAGTATACATGAGGTAATTTATGAGGCACGAAACATGAATATCGTCCACAGAAATCTTTTTACAAGTAACATAAACTAAAAAAAGAAGCACTAATTGGAGGTTAAAAAATTAATATTGAATATTGATTTCTAGTAGAAATAGACTAGTATTCGCTTGGCCCAGTTTCATTAAGTGACTAGACCTATATACAGGTAAAGGGCAAATCTAAATGGAATGTTTTATAAAGAGCAATGGAGGGGGCAATTTCGATTGTGTGATAGGTTACATTACAAAACGACCACTGACCATGCAAGGATTTGCCTTGAGATACATTGTTATGAAGCATTTTTTATCTTGATAGTCTAACTCTTTATTTCTTACATAGATAAATTTATATTCCATCATATCGAAAAAAATACATTTTAAGTTATCTTTACGTCAAGTATTAGATATGCACCAAATTTATTTTAATAAGATTCTAGTTAGATACAAAGCTAGTTAGAGTAAATCATGTCATAGATATTTTGCTAACCAAACCTTAACTTGGATTAACTATTGCACTAATTTTGTATTACTTATTTCATACAGGAAATTGAGCGCTTAAACCGCCTGCAACAACGTGTTATCAATCCCTACAAGTCTGATTTTAGTCAGCAAATTCCCTACAAACCTTCATATATGAAGCGAATGCTTATACCCAGCCCTTATGATTTGGTTGGTCGCACACAATCGTACTTCATCCGCCAGCCTTGGCCAGCATGGAGCATGTTAGCAGATCCGGCTCAACAGCAACATGGACACGATATCAATGAAATAGTTAAACCAGCAAAAGCCCCCTTCACCGTACCGGCCACTAAACAAGAAAAAAGGAAAGAATTCGCTCTCACTCCTCGCGACAAGGGGTTCTTCGCCACCACCGAGAAAGACACCACCTATTTAAGTAAGTGTGCATAATTGATTTATATGGAACAAAGTACTATGTTTTGTAACATTGTGTTTGTTTTAGCTAATATGACGGCGGAAATTATACAAGAAGGCGTGGGCCAACAAGGACTACACGAAGGTGGTGGCCAACCTGCCATCGATCTAGAACTGGACCAGGGACTTCCACGGCAAATTCGACAAAATCCAAATCTTAGTCGTACAAAAACTCTTGTTTCCGAAGATTTAGGCAAACTGCAAGCGGGACTGTAAGTATGAGAATAATTTTATTGCTTTTTATTGTTTGTCAATGGAGAGCGTAAGCTTGTGTACATACTTTAGATAATGGAATGAATCAACCGAGCGCGATTCTTGAAGAGTTCTTGTCTCTTGAAGAGTTCTACGTCAAGAACTTCTTCCACTTACTTAGAACAATGGAAAGGTATTGCATTAGAACATAAAAAATGGCAAAACAATAGAAACTTCATACCGTTACAGTTCTGATTTTGATACAGTAGATAAAAGTTAGGATTAATGTTACTAAACAAAACTGTTACTAGATGTATATAGTTTAATAAACATGTTAGATTTAGGTGAAACTTGTTATTGTTGTATAACTTATCTCATGTTCCGGTAGGAATTTTATTGAGATAAATTCAACGTATGACAAGGGTGTATTGGATGAAGAGAGTAAATAAAGTCTTGAAACAATATCGAATAGCCTCACGTGAAATCTTTTATAGCACACCTATCCAGTATACGGAGGGCCATTTATTTAACAGTTTTATTTTATCAAAGCCTCACAACTGTATATCGTAATGTGAATTGTTTGCAGGCATGTTAATATTGTCCGGTAAGGTAGAGCTATTGTATATATGGTTGTGTTATCTGTTACAGGAATATAAGATAAGTTAAATTTAAAAGGCTGTATTGTCCGTAACAAGTAGTATAGGTGTCAATGTGAGTAATTAGATGAATAGAAAGTACCTAATCTTATTAGAGATAGACTGCATTAGGGTTTTTAATTAATTTCTTGAGTATACATACTTCTTTGTTAAAATATATCATATCAACTACGAACCGTCATAAGAGTAAAAATTCAGATTTTTCCCTTGCAATACCAATCAGTTCTATGAGTCTTAAACATCATTTTTCTGTAATAGATACAGGTAGTTTATTAGTTTGGAAAAGGAATGAAATACATAGTAATCCCATATTTCTACTTTATATAGCATTCAAGTTTCACATTTTGTGTCTAATTATATCACTAAATTTACAAATATTGACTTTTATAATTAGGTTTTTGTTATTACCACGTGCTACGTATTTAACGGTCAGCGGCAAGTCCTTTCACGACTCTATATTTAGTAATTTACAGAAATAATATTCCGTAGCGCAGTTTTAGCACTAATGATCTGAACACAGTCGACCGATTCATATTAATTCCAGGTCTAATAAGGAATACCGATTACCTGTATCCCTTCTGCCCACCAACCTGCGGTGGTTGAAACTATCCCGACCCCTAGAGCTTAACCAGAGGTGAAAACAATCTCTTCATACATTATTTAAATAAATTAGATGACATGGGCAGTGACTTTTCTCACCTTAGTTCCCAATGGATGTGCATCCGGGTCACCTCATGTGACTATTAATTATTTTCCGTGACATTTGGAGATGAATTGAATAATCGGCCTCACGCAAACTTATAAATAAAAAACAATAATAATCTAATATCGATCTTTGCTTAAGGTCAGTGTGGAACATCACCGTGTTTTTCCGTGAGAGTTGCCCACGTGTGAATTATGCCTTTTGCTTAAAAAACAAGTATATTTGTCTACAAAATATATATACATATATATTAATATTGTATACAATTAAGTTCCAATGAGTGTATGCCAATCATTGCCTATTAATGTTTTATATTTACTCAAATGTATAAATTTAAATTGTTAAATTGAATTTTTGAAATATTTGCTTTTTGACTTATCTGTACTAAAAATGTGAACTGCTTAAATTATATTGTTTGCAAAGATTATTCTAAAACTTCTGATAATAATGTCTTAAGTCATGCGTGGTGGTCTCCATCGTCCATTGTTGGCTACAGGTTAGAAAATTCATCCCTAAACCTACTCTATCCCTGAGTGCGCCCTTTAGATGAGCATGGAATTGAATTTTTGTCCTTGCAGATCTTCTTAGAGTTACACAGCACTCCACCTTTGAACTGTTCGACAATTCGGAACAGCAAATGTGCAACATGAATTCGTTTATGCAAATGTTTGTTCTATCTGTATAATATGATGGAAATATTCTGTTCATATCCGTGTTAATGATTAGTTAAAGTAAAAAAAAAATGTGTTCGACAAGAACACAGGTACTGCTGCTCTAGCGGAAGGATTGTTTTTTAATCACCAGGAAATGCAGTTGAGCGGAATTAAGAATTTGCGAACCAGGTACTAAGATGTCCAACACTTGGACACCATTGGGAGGCATTTTTTATATTATTTAACAAACTCTAGTTTATTGACGCGCGTGCAAAACAACTAATGAAAAATTTATAAAATAACTATTGCGGTTTGATACAGTACGTTATACACAATCACCAATACCAATGTTTGCTTTTAGTCCAGTATCAGTGTTTGCTTTTAGTTGAACTGCACAATGTCCACACAAAATTTTTATTATTCACGACATCGTTTGCGAAAATAGAACTCAAATGCTAAAATTGTAGGATTTTAGGTTACACATTATGTTTTCAAAGTAAGGTTTTTGGTAACACCTATACATAGTTGTAAATGATCATTTCAACATTTGAATTGTCATCATATTGAGGAGTATATTTCAGCAACATGTAAGTATTTTTTAAACGTAAAGCTATAACAGCCCATTCTTTGTAAAGCTTATCCATGTTAGATTGTGTTTTACATGAGGTACGAGTACATAAAAAAACGTTGGCATGAATACAAAGAGTTTGATTGGCGCATGTGTTCCATTTTAGCGTCCAAAAGTGCGCTTAAATTATTATTTTACTTTTTGGTGGCTCTATGCTGCATTAAAGCTAGTTTGATGGACATTCAGTCAAGCTACGGCTGCAGATAAAAAACGTCTCTAGGTATTGATATATCACTATTTAAGAAACTACTACCTTCTTTATCTATTATATACGATCAATTTGTTAATTTAAACGTATTTTTGGAGTATCGTAGATATGGCTGAACCCAATTAATTCCGTTAATGAAAATTGAATTAAAGATTCTGAGAGCAAGCAAGAGCATTCATACCAGTTTCTTGGGTTCATCTCATAAAGAATGTTCAAATAAAGTTGTAGTACGTGTAGAGTTAGTTGTTAAATATAAGTCAATATACTAGTGCAATTTGTCTGATTGTCCATTGTAAAATGTGGTCTGAACACGTTCTCATCTAAACACGTGTTAAATCACTATGCCACTCCAGTATACCAAGACCGCTATTGAAATAGAACACCGGCTCTCCAATGTTGCTCTGTTTACGTTCTCGTCAAAGGAAAACGGAAATTGCTTTGAAATAGATATAATGCTGCATCGATTTGCTACAAAATGACAATATATTTTTCCATAATATCGAAGCAAACAACGTAGTATTTATCAACGATGCGTTTTAAAAGCGATATAGAACTGGATACAGGAGGTAGAGTAGACGTCAGTTTGTTCTTATTTTAAACACTATAAAAAGAGTGATTATGTAGGTGTGCTTCCTAACATTGAATAGTATTTTTTCTTAATAAATTCATAATAAAGCGTAAATACTCCTAAATTACAACTTCATAATTGATCTACACATAGGGTCTTGATATATTTGAGCGTGTAGAAAGCTTGTTAGAGTTATTTTGATAATAATAAAAATTAACCATTCTTAATGAAATTTAATAATTTCTGGATATCTGTAGTGGGCACGAGAACTTGGGGGACAAATCACAGAATATCCACATGGAAGAGTCTGCTGCTCTGGGTTCCAACGGCTCTTTTTACGGCGTGGCCTTGATCTCCGCTATTGGCGCTGTCGTCGTCTTGGCTTTCCTGGGCTTCGCCTTCGCTTGGTATACGTAAGTACTAATAAACTTATTACAACTCTGCTATCACTCTGTTTACCATTATTATTATCTTGATGAAAAAGTGAGGCAATTGTTCATAATTGAAAGCCAGTTACGCAGGCAATCATTAACATACATATACTTACATATACATTGAAATATAAATAAGCTTTTTAATGTTCTTGAAATAAATGTATCAAGGTCATACCTATTCAAAAATGTTTCCATAACATATTTGCTATTGGCAACTAATTATAGTCCTTCTTTAACCACGGTTATATATATATATATATATATGTGTATAATTCCTTACGTTTCTTTACTACTTTCATAGCGGAAAAGTTTAATTCTTACTGGGTATTACTTCCTTTAGGTACACGCCAACCAACTCGCAGTTTCCGTACTCTGCCGAACGTTACGTCACCCCAATGCTTAATCGTGTCAATGGTCATTTTGTTTTGTATACATAACAAAACTATTGTATAATTTACGTATATGCACAATGAAGCAATGTTTTTAGTAAATATATTGCATATATTTATTTATTATTGTATAATTTTTTATACATTTATATTAATATATCCCGTAAATTATTATGTGTACTCAATAAGCCTAAGATGATGATACGCCACATGGTAGGTAATAAATATTTTTATCAAGTTTCCAAAAAATATGTATTTGTATTTAATTCAAATTCTTAATTCGGCATGTGTTGCGTCAATATTTTACACTACGTATCTAAAAATTTTTATAGAATTGTGACACAGCCTTTTGGTACGGAACCGCAAAAAGTGCATTTTATCTAAAGTGGCAAATGACAACATTTTGTATTGAGGTGACGCTACGTATCTTCTGCTCACAAATCCTGGAGCATTAGAATTGTGAGGTATTATTCTGACGTGAGTGCTCTACAGGTGGCCGTCACATAAAATTGCCTGTTGGAAAATGTCGTTTGTGCGCTGAAATACCGTTACTTTACATTCAATGTTGTTTATATGACTGAAAGTAGAAATTGATTGACATGCTTTGCGAATAGAATATTTATAAAGTTCGTTTAGAACAGTTTAGAACATTGACAAAAATGAAATACGCACTGTAAGTGAAACATGGATCAAATTTTATTTTTCTTCATGGAAATGAGAATGATATGGGAATGATAACATCAATCTCGTCTGTTACTCCTTTTCAAATAATTATTTTTGTCCAAAAATAAAATTTAACTCAGATGCAATTTTCGAGATATCCTTATATTAAACTTGGTTTGTTATTATTGTGAATAAAAATAATGCGAATTATATATACTACTAGCTAAGGCGAAATACATTCTACTATCCAAAATAAAATTTTATTCCAGCACCACCTACCACGTCTCATTATAATTTCTCTGAATAATTTATAATTTATAATAAATTATATACACAGACACAAACACACAACAAATTTTATCAAAATCCGTTCAGCCGTTTTGTAGGAATACAGCAGCATCTACAAGTTTATAATACAAGGTGGGCCAAAAGAAATCACCCTATTGGAAGATGCTCTCATTTTTTCAAATGGCCGCCAATGTCAAATCTGTTTTGAAATTTGTGGACTAGACAGATGCAGAATACAAGTGAACAAGCCTTGGAGCGATACACTCCCCAAGAACGTGGAATAATCGTGTCTATTTTTTTGCGTAATTATTCGTCTGTGGTGTTGGCGCAGCGCGAATTCTTTCGCCGATTCCCCGGCCGTCCGACACCGACTGCACAAACTCTGCGCCGTTTGGCCACCAACCTTGAAGAGTATGGGACCACACGAGACATTTCCGAGCGTGGCCGGCCCCAGAGCGCCCGTTCTGCCCAGAAAACAAGCCTGTATGGCGATCAATTGTGACGGCGTCCATTTGGCCAATATAATCTTCTCGACTTGACAAATAAAATTCTAAAGGTTCAAATAAACATAATAAAAAAACAGAATCGAAGTTTTTCATTTAGAATAAAAAAGAGAGCCAAACAACATCGGATGACTTCTTTTGGCCCACCTTGTATATATTTATATACAAAGATAAATGAGACATAATTTTTCACTTTACTTATGATACGTACGTGATAAACATTTTTTTTAGTTTGGATTTTCACAAAAGCTAACTAAGACAAAACAATGTGTCATATAATCAACTTACCACTAAATACTAACTTATCATTATTATTTTGTTAAGGCCATATTAGTTGATTATACTACCACTACTATCGGCTTTAGTACCAACGAGGATTTCCGTAGACTCCGTAGAGAGTCATGTTTGGCTGACCACAAAATGAAGCCCAAACTTATACAATATGTGTATTGTTTCTGTAAGTGAAAAATATACTACAACGGCACCCATATTGATGGGATAAAGGTAGGAGATGATGATGAATTGCGTCAGTTAACCCGTGTACTATCAATTATTACGCCCGAGATCTCTGAAATAGTGCGATATCTATTAAAATTTTTTGACCAAGAAATATTACTTTGTATTAGCGCTTCTGCGAAAGTTTAGATAATACGAGTATCAGCGAGTGTTTTCTTTTTCCAATTAAAGAATTTCTTTTCCGTTTTGGTAAGAAGTATCTCGGGAACATTAACATAATTGAATCTCTCTCTCTCTCCACAAAGAATGTGTTGTAGTTAAATTAAGGTACACATATAATGTAAGCTTTTTTCAAGAATATTCGGATATTCTCATGATCCAACCACTCACACCAAATACATTGGCCTAGTTATATTATTATCACCGTTTTCACCGTTATTTAATATCTATTGTGTTTGCACGGAGCAGTTTATACACAAAACATATAGATCAATAGACAATCACAAATAGTAAATACAAGAAATACTTCCACTTATTGTAGGTAACGGTCTTCTAAGAAATAATGAAAAAATATTTGATTGAATGTGATACGAAAAACCTGATTAGATACTATCAATATACGAAGGCAATTATTCTGAATGATCAAAGCTGTAAAAAATTCCATACATGGAAGTGGTTCTAAGGTTTATGGTGTTCAACAGTATGTCGAAGCGGGCAAAAGCGGCTGCTGACGTAGATTACCCAGCGTATGGCGTCACTGGCCCGACTATCGATACCTCTGGCGACAGAAAACTGGCACAATCCGCGCACATGTACCACTATCAACATCAGAAGCAACAGATCATTGCCATGGAAAGGTAGGTTTTAGAAAATAAATTTTGAAAAGATTGGCAAATGATCTGCGTCTAATTGGCAAGTATTATTATGGTGCAGTTTTTTTTATATTATCACAATCATTACAAAAGCAGTCGCATAAAAATAAAATTGAAATGATTATTTAAAAGGTTAAGTAGCTCAAATACTTTAGATGTAATAAAATTTTACTATTTACTGTAATTTTGGTTTGTTTGTAAATTATTAAATTATAAAACTCTCGTCGACAAAACTTCACGTAAGTATTCTGCATCTTACATTATTTCATCATGTCATTCCAAACACTTTCCCCAGCTCATTTGATTTTAATTATTAACTGACCTCGGGCCGCGCCCATCGTGGCACGATGCTAAACATCAGAATGGTATAGTATATTGTGAAATATAATTTGATTCATTCTTTTATTTTATTAAATTCATTTATTAAAGGGTTTTTATAAAAATCTAGTACCGGGCATGGCTGACTGACTTTTAATCTATATCAGATCATAACTGTAGTGCAATTTCAGCAAATCTCGTTGAGCCGATTTGAACGTTTTAAATGGCAAACTAATTGCCTCGGAACCACTAAATTAAAAATTCCACCGATTTTGAAAACAAGAAAAATACTGTCGCTAGCAACTCATCATCATCATCACCATCATAACTCAAAAGTTGATTACACCCAGGGGGCCAACTCCCATCTCTTAATTCAGTCTTATTTTAACATTACATTTACAATTTTAATTCGCACCGCCACATGTCACTATAGTATACTTACATAAAAACTTCAACGTGAGAGCGGGATTCATGCATCGAATCAAGTCATTTGTGCGACAGAGGTAGCACTATATGAACATTATTGTTTCGTGACGGCCACGGTACTAACCTTAGTATCAATAATTTAAACTTGAAACAATGACGTTTGCATTCCATAATAGTTTATAAAAGGTGGGAGTTGGGCCCCAGGAGTACCACCCAACTAACACAGGTTGGGTGAAATCGACACCTGTCAAAAAAGATGACATAATATGATGTCGTCATCAGAATCATATGGCTATTGAATAAAGTGAAGATACAACTTACCTATAGTCATAGATTCAGATCAAGTGCGTAGATTTATAATGTCGTGAGTAAAGTGTGAACTGATAAAAATGGTTAGTGAATTAAATGAGAGCGCTGCGCTATGAGTTTAACTGTCAGCTCGCTCCTTGTTAGACAAGAGTTAGAACATTTATTTATTGTGTATTCAGAAGCGGAATGGACCAACGCAGTGGTTCCGTAACCGATCCTGAATCCGAAGACGAAAACGAAGAGGGAGATTACACCGTGTACGAGTGCCCTGGATTTGCCACGGTATGATACGAGGTTATTTATGAGGTAGTTATGTAAAATCGATATCTACCAAAAATAAATCAATAACTTTAACACGATTAAAAATAAGATTATCTTTTTGGATTTGTATGTGATGCAAAAAGTATATTTATGGCATCTTACGTAGATTACATAAATAAATAAGTGATAATATTAATTTATTAAACTTATTCCTCTCCACGCCAAATTGAATCTCTTGTGAGTCGTAAGTAATTTTACGCCAAATCGATACCTTAAAAACTTTGCCTTTTGGGCTTTGCTCAATGTAAGGCGACTGCGCGCTGGCGTCAAATACTCTTATAAGTTTATAAGTTATTAGTATTCATGTAAAAGTCATACATTTATTTATTTATATGTAGATATTGAGATAAATTGCACGTTGTTTCCCTGTAACACGCTTGTAAGTCAACAAATATCAGTGTTCGAATATTCGATAGCTTGTTTACAGCGTTAACATTTGAATAATTTTGATGGTTTCCTATTAGGCGGGAAGGTGACGAGTTAACGAGGTGAGGGGAGGGTTTATGTTAGCATTTTAATCAATCATGATGGCTATAACTGAGGTTCTGCCTCGAAAAGTTTAATTTAATACAATTAAAAACTGTGGCCTTTTTAATTTACGCAAATTAATAATAACTTGCCGAGTTTGATGACCATGATTTACACAGTTCTATTTTAATTACAATTGTATACCGAACCACATTGACAGTTTAAAAACTGTTTTGATTGACATTTGATTCGTGGCTGAGAATCGTTAGAAGTTCCACGGGGCTGAACAAATATGGAATTTGCTAAACCGTAATTGTTCATCAGAAACTTTCATCCTTTTCAAGCATTACAAAAAAAACAAATATTCAAATTCACAAAAATCTCATATATATAAAAGAAATTGATTATTGGAGTCAAGTTTCTATTAAAAATTGTTCGTCAAATTAAATATGTCAGTCACAAATGGTTGTAATCGTATAAAATTAAAATTATAAAAAAACTAACAATTGCTTACGTTCCACAGACTGGTGACATGGAGGTGAAGAACCCACTATTCAACGAAGAGCCGACCCCAGCCACGCCCGGCAAATGCGAGGTCGTTAAACCTCAGCCAAAAGATTAATTTGCCCTAAGCGTTCAAAGCGTTTGACCGCTTCTGGCAAGACTCTGCACGACCCTATTTTAAATCATTAATTATGGACATCATTTAATTTACCCTTATATTTGATAAGTTCTTCTATAGGTAGAAATATTCTATTCCCATTTCAATGCGTCCACAAAAAATGAAGTTAAACATCTCTACACTAAAGCACAGCAGTTATCACATTTAGGATTGAATTGGGGGCTGCTTTAAAGGTTGTACTGTTAGCAAAATTATTATAAAAAAAATGTTACTGTTGATTCAATTTAAATTCAAGCTTGATCATTGCTTTAATTAATAAATACTATCAAAAACTCAGAAAAAATAAAATTACCCCGAGACTTTCCGATTCAGTAAATTGTTTCATATCCATATTAAAATAAAATAAAAAATAATTTACGTGAGCAAAACTGCTTTTAGTTGGCGTCTTTTTTTGTTAATTCAATAGTCAAATTACCGAGTTTATGTTCTTATCTTTCGCCAAAACAGGTATTCAAATGAGGCGTCATCGACGAGTTTAAAATACCACCACTGAGTTCAGCAATAAGGAATAGAACCTCTACTGAGATGAATAATTTCATTTGAGGTAGTACTGAAACTTTACGGTTGTTGCCTCTAGATCGTCGCATTTGACATAGTAATAGTTCCACAGTCATGTCTTTGCCCGCTGCTCAAGATTGTCTCAATTCAAAATAGACTAGTGCCAATATAATTGTATAAAATATACTTCATTGGAATATTACAAGTTTTCTACATGTGCATCGCTGAAGAGAGAATTTACCTGTATTACGTATACATGACTGCCATCACTTTAGGGAGATCACGTGTCAAGAAATCATTATTACCCAAACGGCAATTAGTGATTTTAAATGAGTTATTTTTATCAGCTTTAGAACTCATAAGACGAATGGGGAACAACTTCTAAACTTTTTAAGCTTATACAAACATATAAATATTGGCCTAATTGACACTTAGTCACAGCTTTTAATAACGGTTATTCCAAATAAATTCATAAGTTTCAGCTTTATGAATATGTTAACGTAAATTATTATGATATAAGCGTGAAGCTTAAATTATTCCAATTGACACTGTGGAAATGAAAGCCCCAACTGTAGATAGATATGTTAAATGACAGATAAAGCCGGGATCGGAATAATTAACGTATCACGAAAGTATGACTTTTTAATACGTTTGTGAGTCAAAACAAATGATAATTGATTTTCAAAAAGTTCAGTATCAAAATGATCTACTATGATGAAATCGCACCATTCCATATCTGATTTGTATCTTTCCCTTGAAAAATTCCGGTTATTATATTGAAACAAACAATATCTTAAGGGCCAAAATGCGAGCAGCTCATTAAAACTTAACTGTCGACTAAAAATCACTTGTATGACAAGAACCTCTTTTCTATCAGAATTTGCTCACGTAATAGAGCTTTTACTATCAAATATATTGAAAACATCAGGTCTCATAAAGTTGGAGTTTACTCAAATTATCCTTAACATTAAATAACGAGAAGAAAATCCTTAACTATTTAAAATAATAAACCCATTAACTCAGCGCTAACTTATACTACTATGCTTATTACTGATTTCAGTTTCAAAAATTATCGTAACAGAAATACACTAAGAAATATCGTAGTGAGCTAAAGTCTTGTTTCGCTCGGTAAGCTACATTTATTGAATGATATTTCATTCATAAAATCTAAATTTAAATAGGTGCAGGTATCTATAAAAACTAACAGAATAAGACGCAATCAACATATCTTACAAGTGCACAGAAATGCCCATTAAAATTCTTTAATTTTTTTAATAATTATGAGACATATGAGGGTAACCTTTGTAGCAATTTTTAATTGTAGGGACCTATATCAATTTTAAAGAAAACGATCTATATAATAATATTAAATTGTGCACAAAATTAAATACCATATCTTTCAATCTTCTTAAATGTTTATTCGTCAGTAGATAGATGTTGTTAATATTATATTCACACGTATAGATGAAATAAATATGTAACAGACAGTAAAGATATATACATAAGCAAATGTTTTAAAATTCAACCCCTTAGATCGTAAGCAGTAAAACATAAATATTTGAAAAATTACCTGATGAAATTTGAAATGTATGTATGCCTATTTTAATTTAAGTTGTCTAGTCATTATTATTTTATCATACTAGTAAATTAAGTTCAGGTATCAATTCACTACAATTCATTTTTTTTTATCAAATATCAAAATGTCATCCATTAGTCAATTTTCGTATATACTTAAGTACTAAAACTATCTCGCCGTGCCATATTCACAAAATTATTGTATATGCCTTATATTAGTATTTTACTTTTAAAAAGTCTATTTATATTTTCCTATATATAGTTAATATATATTTTTAAATAATATATATGAGATACAATTTGATGAAAACGTTTTAATATTTAAGTAGGTATATTATATCATACCAATTACGCCATCAAAGTTTTAGTGTCATCATTTAGGTCCTAATTATTAATAATCCAGGTAAAATTAGTACTAATCCTTTTAATTATCCCTCCTGTAATGTAACCGTTATAAAACAAATGAGTGTCCCAAAATAAGTGCAGAAAAATAACAAAAACGTAACAGTCGAATATTCTCTTCAACTTGTGGTATACCACCATCGTTTAATAGTACTTATCACATAGCAGTATTAAAAATTAATGTATTCGAATCAATAATAGTCGCACATATACATATTTGTGAGTAGAAAAATACATCTGGAATTATATTAAATAAATGTTAAATGTATACACAGCAATTGTTCGTTTATTTCAACTCAGTTCTTTTTAACACCCTCTCACAATACCTCATTAACTCAAGTTCCTTTATTTAGCACCGTTGAGAACTCGAGCACACAAGAGGTACTTGTCTATACAATCAGTTAGTTCTACCAAAGGGAATAAGTTCCTTATCGCTAGTACGTACTTCTACAGTATGTAATGATTTATGCTCGTATACTTCAAGTTAAGAATTCATGTCTTCATACTTACAGAAAAGGAGAGATAAATTATTCAAAGTGTGTTTATATATATAGAAGTAATTTCATAGCATTTGTATACTATACACCTAGAGAATTTGTATACTGAACACCTAGCGAAAACAATTTTATAGCTGTATTCGAAACGCATCAAAAAGGAAAGGCTTACCAATCGGAATAGTGTATGCAAAAATCTTAACAGAAAAAGCCTGGTTTTGGTCAAAATTTATAGATACTCTTCATGGGTTTGGAAATAGTAAGTTAGACATGGAAATGTACAAGTTGGTAAGGTGTTAAGCAAATACTACCGTCCAATAAAAAATCTGTCACCAAGCACCTAATGGTGTGTTTTGGCAGCTGTCATTTAATGCCTAGTAGGGTATGCTGGTTTACCTATTTCGATAACAAAACTTACCATCGGGTGAGATTGTGGTCAACGACTAGCCTATAGGAAAAAATAGAACTATAACCAGTATTTTACAAGATTAATGCAAGCAGCAACCTCATTTAAGTTTTACAATTTGTGTATTAAAATACCAGTGTAAAGATACACGGGACCCACACGGAATGGTTTAGCATGGTTCAGATTTTTGACAAAATATATTACTTTAGCTGGCATTTCAACAATGTGCAAGAAAATAAAATAACTCACGTTATTTCACAAGGTGTTAGATGACACTTGCCGTAATTCTTCCATCCAAATTAATCTGAAATCCAAATTGGTATAGGACATAAGGGTCATAAATCATATATATTTGTTTTCTTACGCATTTTTAAATTGGAGCTAACTCACCCGAGTAAGCACCAATCTAGATGACGACTAATCTGTTGAAATCACCCGCAAATGCAAAGAATAAATTTAATTTTAGGAATATAATTTTAAGTGTTATACTAATTTGGACTTTAGCTCAAGTGATATAAGAGCCTTTGTATTTTACGCCAGTTTAGTTTATTTTGCTCAGTAGAATAACGGCGACTCTCCGTAGTAAGGATCAAGTTCTAGGAATTAATGTAATATGGAAAACTAATAAACGTAAATTGTTAATTGCTATTTAAAAAATATTGTGTGCACTTTTGCAAATTGAATTGTACAATCCCAATTAAATCAAACAGTGACACTCACGATTATAACACTAGGAATAAAGATAAAATAGCGGTGCCAGGTTTTAGATTAGCAAAGACAAATAAAAGGTCCTTCTTAGGAAATTGTGTGCGGTTTTATAATAAATTGCCCAAACATATTACAACGCTCACAGAAAGAAAATTCAAGTTGCATGTGAAGAATATTTTGATAAAGAAATCTTACTACACAGTTTGTGATTACTTAAACGACAAAAATGCTTGGACTGGTTCGCCTCTGCCAAGCTAGCGCCTAACACCTACGTAATGTAAATTAAGTATTGTAATAATTTTATTATATAGTATGTACCAAACACATTTTTAAAAAACGTTTAAAAGAATGGCCCCGAGTTTCTTGCCCGTTCTTCTCGCAGTGGCTCTATAATTTTTGTTTGCTGAACGTGGCAGTACAATGTAGTATATTTCAATATTAAAATTTGTAATTGACCTTCATAAGAGCGTCGTAGACGCCTAAATTGAATAAATGATTTTGACTTTGACTTTGACTTTGACCAAATTGAATCGCAAATCATTTATATTGTAATTACCAAAATCAGCGTTCTAGCGTGTTCCTGCATTTCCATTATGACTGTCTGGCAACCAAGCGACATTGGCTTTGGGAGCGATGGGGCAGAAATTTAACAAAATTACGTAATATTACTAAAAATGTTAATTGTATTTGCAATTAATGTGTAATAAAAACATTTATTTACAAGTGTTGCCAGATTATTTACTTGTTGTTCAGATAGCTGTTTGGTTTCAACTTGTTGAATTCAACGCAAAATTTACGTAATTTAGTAAAATTTCATAAAATCGGTTTAATCCCTTATATTATCGCATTCACATAATATATGAAAATGTCAAACCACTTGGAAGTTGTTTACGCGTTGCCAGACTGGTATATTTTTTGTTTTCAAGTGAATAATTATAAACTGTAGTATGCCAGCCGCTGCGAAGTGTTACAAGGAATACCATAAAGGTACCTACTCTCTCGCAAAATATCTTATGATATTGAAATTTTTCTTTACTTCGAATCACCTTTATTAACTTCAATACTGTCATCATCATCTCTTTCAGTGATTGTCTTACTGTAATATTAAAGAACTTGGTTAACTATACACGGGACCCACTCGGAATGGTTTAGCGTGGTTCACATTTTTGTCAAAATTCACTTATCTTTTTATAAAAACATGTCGTTCTTTCCAAAGGATGGTAGCTTCTCTATTACTATTTGTTCAGCCACAGTCAGGTGGTTGTAATAGTGATAGGTTTTTTATTTCGTGACACACTTGTAATTCTTGAAATGTCATGCATATGTCAGAATTTATAGCTTATAGGCGAGCATTTGTCTCTATCTCATCTCATCCGAAAATGTTGTTCAGAGTAAGCCTAATTATGTCACCTATTAACGGTTCTCAAGAAAAGCTGCCAGAATATACGGTTTAATGCCTGTCGATAGATTTTCTACTTGAAAATGACAGCTAGTCAGACGGGCTTCGCAAAATGCTCTACCACCATGCAAATGCTGATGTAGGTAATTCAATTTGGATCGGTAGCAGACAAGTGTCAATTTTTGAATTGATATTATTGTATGGTAATTGATTCCATTTATTAGGTCGGTAGGTGATAGATAACATCTTCAATATTACCTTTTTAACTTCGATAAAATTCCGAACACAATAATGTAGCTGTAAATTATTATTTTTTTAATAATATAAGTATATTAAAGGGACTTACTTCACCTTAATATACTTATATTCTTTTAAAGTTTTCGCAGCATAGCTTCTCAGTCGTTCTTAACGAATCAACTAGATTGTGCAACGTCTGCAGCGGTCAGTCATGCCTTGGACGGGTGACCGTTTGTGGCATTTCCTTAAATGCACCTGTCAGCAGTTTAAAAGACTAATGACATTTACTTCAGTATTTTTCAAGGTTGAAGAAGGTTGCATTGTAATCGCAGCCTGTAAATCCATGAAATCCATGCCTGTGAACAACCTCTAAACATTGTTGCAATTTTCTGCGGTCAACGTATCCCATAATACTGCCAACAACCCTTTGATCCATTTACTTGAACAGCCACGAGCATGTTCTATGTTGCGCCATAGTAACCAATACATTTGTGTCGAACATTCTACGAGGATATTGGCTTTAGTTTAATTTTGACATAGGTACATGGTGAATAATCTTTGTGTCATCTTCATCATGATTTTTACAAGATGATTTGTCGTGTCGATACAAAAATATGTCTGCCAGCTGTGCTATATGATGTTCAAAATTCAAATGTTATCAAAGTTTTTATATCAAAATTAAAAATATTTTCGAAAACCTACCAAATATAAATATTTTATACCACACCCACTCAGAAAGTGTCTCATTGCTCGTAATAAAGTTCGTTATTTTTCCTTTATAAATGTACGGCGATAAAGTTATTTAGAATTTCATTCCTTCCCTTCGTAGCAGTGAAGAAATGTTGTATGAAAATCCATACCTGCCCTGCTAGCGTTCATATGTTATTTTTAGCTGCGAACATAAAAAAACAAACATCTAATCACAAAACGGCTTAAATGATTATAATGACTATAAAATAATTAGAATAATGAGGTTGGATCATTTTTACACTATTTTCAATGAAAGGAGGTTGACAACCTTTTTCTGCACTACGTAAAAAAAGCGCGGCAATTCGTTATGTTTGGTAAAATTTAACGCTTTTAATTATTCTAAATAATTTTCTAAAATGTCATCTGATAGTAAAAATTACGATTTTATAATGATGACGCCAATATAAATAAGAAATGCAGCTCAAAAATTCATAAAGAACTTAATTCAAAAAAGAGATGGGATTTTTTCGTATTCGATTTTCAATGAAAGGAGTTTTTCAACCTTTTTCTATAATACGAAAAAAGGGCGGCCATTTATTTGTTTTGTTTTTTACTTAATTGAACAGCACGCTTTTAATTATTCTAAATAATTTTCCAAAATGTCATCTGATAGTTAAAGTGACAATTTTACAATGATGACGCCACCAGTAATAAAAAATACAGGTCAAGAAGTCATAAAGAACTTATGAGGGACAAATACTTAACAAATTATAATGTACGTATTTTCCTCGTAGGTATCGTATAAAGCACTATGACACAACTCAAGTGAAAGTTCTATTTCTGTTTCGAGTTTCCTTTAAGCCCTTCACGTCTCGAACACAAATAGATCGTTTTCACCCCTCGATGTATAATGTACTAATTCTAAGACCATAAATTAGCCTTCCCAACAGAAATACTAAAATTGTGACACGACCAGTCTGCTACCCTTTGAAACTGAACTACATTGACATTTACTACAAATCCAATACATACCTAACTAAATGTAGAATAGATGCTTGTTAATGAATCTACTAAAGTCTACTACTACTTGTCTAGTCCTTTTATTGTGGTGTAGTGTTGTATATAGTTCGTAGTATTTTGTTAATAAGCCCCTACCGCCGCAGTACGTTGTAGTATTAAATATATTTAGTATATAACCAGGGTGTGATGAAATCCTCACATAACAAAACACAACACCATTCACATCATTGTGGTTTGCCAAATCATTACATCATCAGCCGTAAGATGACGGGTTGACATGATCGTCCTATTTAAGGATCACAATGTAGGATAGAAAATCATCAGAAGTCGCTACTACCCATAGCCTGGTATTTTCCCTCCGTCATCGCATATTACACATATCGCAGAGATCCTCAGGAAGATATGGGGTAAGATAAATAATCGTATATATTTATGTGATTGTTACAAAAGTCGATGGACAACGAAAAAAAATTACAGATGTGACACTGATGGAGACACTATCGTCTATGACGACGATAGTAAAGAAAAATATCCGAAAGAGTCGTTAAACATTCAAAATATAACACCGGATGGTTTATCTTTATCAACATCCGGAAGACCGTTAAACAAATGCCACCCCCATTGAACGCCAACAGAACGGTCATTGGTAATTCGCATCCATCCGCTCCCCCTAAAGATGTCTGTCGTCAGTCTTCCTTTGGGGTGTTTTTATGTATTTTAAACAGATAGATGATGATGTGATCGAAGGTGTTGTTTAGGAAAACCAAGAATTACTGGCTTCCAAGTACAGCTGCCGGAACACACCGTTCAAATTCAAATTCAAAATTATTTATTCAATTTAGGCGTCTACGACGCTCTTATGAAGTTCAATTACAAATTTTAATATTGAAATATTGTACATTGTACTGCCACGTTCAGCAAATAAAAAATTATAGAGCCACTGCGAGAAGAACGGACAAGAAACTCGGGGCCATTCTTTTAAACATCTTTTAACAATGTGTTATATACAATATAGTACGATTATTACAATATTTGTCTATATTACGACAGGTGATAGCTTGGCAGAGGCGGAACTTTCCGTAATCACAAACTTTGTACTCGTAGTATGATTTCTTAATCAAAATATTTTTACATGCAACTTGAATTTTCCGTCTGTGAGCATTGTATTATGTTTGGGAATTTTATCATAAAACCGCACACAATTACCTAAAAAGGACCTTTTATTTGTCTTTGCTAGTCTAAAACCTGGTACTGCTATTTTATATTTATTCCTAGTGTTGTAATCGTGGTTGTCACTATTTAATTTAAATTTACTCAATTTTTTCCGATCATACATAATATTTTCAAATATATACAGACTTGGTAAAGTTAATATATCAATTTCTTTAAAAAGATCCCTTAGAGATTCCATAGGATCCATTTCATATATGGCTCGAATTGCCGTAAGGCGACAGATTTTCTCCTTGAGAATGGTACGAGTAGCTAACCAGGCAGCATTCGCTAAATGCTCTAGCACCATGCTATAAAGACTGCCATCCTAAGACAATAACTGGGGCCGACTTCCAAACACGGAAGAGCTTAGATATAAGGTTACTAGCGGGCATCCATTCGATTCATGACTGCATCGGATGTTACTAAGCTAAGTTGGTCGGTTAAGCACCACCAAGCAAGCTACAAACACTTCAAAATTTATGATTATAGTATATTCATTAAAATCCATAAAAAGCTACGATATTTATTATAGGTAGGTATGATATTCAATATATGCCACATTTGAAACCAAAGTTCGAAACGGGTTTCTAAATAAGAATAATATTTCTTCTTTTGATATAGCCATTTTATTGACACAAATTCAAACAGTTATTTTACAGTAATAAGATATTTATTTAATCGAAGTATTGACCCTCATTATTAATTTTGCCACCTCCAGGGAAAATTATTTATGCTTTTGCGGTAGAACTCTGTGGATCAGGACATTAGGTATAAGTATCGCTTTCTGAGAACAAATTTTTTCCGTTTAGATATTTGACCAAAATACGAAGAAAATGTAATAACATGGAGATCTAATAGAGATTAAGTACAGATGACATAGTATGTTTTTTTTACTGTAACTAATAACCTTATAGCATATAGTTAGTCATTGTTGCTCTAAACTACTAAGCCATCGCCAAACTACTTGAGCAAAGTTATCGAGAGGCGATATACGACGGAGATTGAAAAGGCAATAACGCCGATAACGTCGTTATTGTTCAGATTGCAGGACAGCGCATGAAAAGCCCATCTAAAGCCGGATGAAGACGAAATGAGATGCAAACTCGAAAATTATCTGAGCAGATACAGAGGTGACACGTACATACCTACATCGTACATATACAACCACAAACTGGATGTATTTTAAGTACTCAAAGGAATATGGTAAAGTTGGCTTTATGGTGATAATAAGAATTGAAATGCAAGATTTCGGTCCAAATCACCAATAAAGAACAGTGTTTTTCGTCAAGACAGTGCAATTAAAGTTTTAATACTTACATTTTGAAGTTCCACTATTAAAAAGAATCAAATAATATTAAAACACTTACGACTTCTCCTGAATATGCGACAATATGGTGACAATAGGGTAATATAGTGATATTTTAATTCCGGAGCAATGATGGAGACATAATTGAAGGCTGAAATTATCATTTGGGACGGTACGTGGTGCAAATCAACCACAGAAGTACTGTATTAGCCGGGTTGTCCACTTCTTAACACACCCTCGCTATTAAGTGCTTGGCAAGCGTCTTGGGGATAGCAGTTTCAGATAGCAGTTCCTCAGAAGGTGCTGCTGTCTTGGTATGTTACCCTTGGTAAACTCTCTTACGACACCCACAGGTGGCAAAAGGGGGAGGGGGGGTGACAATCTAGCCTGACACTTCTCAAGGTTATCATTATTCAAATTCTCAGAAATCTGAGTCCAACAGTCTCTTGGATTTCTTGGATGACTTGTGTTGTGGCAATGAAAGCAGATCAGCCACGATCTTGTTATCACTAACGCCAGGGACTGAAAGGGTTCAGTAAAGATGCAGGTCTGATCAATGAAGGAGCAATGCTTTCATTAGAAATTGCATTATGAGAAGCGAATACATAAGTGAAGAAATGTCATAATTTCAACGGGGTACGGTAATAAATGGGGGGAAAGGGGTGCACCCCTTTCATTTGGAGTTACTTGTGCCCCACTGGTTCGTTTTTGTAACAAAAATGGTGAAGTATACACATATCAAACTCATTACATTCACATCATTGTGGTTTGCCAAATCATCACATCATCAGCCGTAAGATGACGGGTTGACATGATCGTCTTAGGGAGCACAATGTTGGATAGAAAATCATCAGAAGTGGCTACTACCCACAGTCTGGTATTTTCTCTTTGTCATCGCATATTACGGGACCCACAGGAAGATATGGGGTAAGATAAATATTTGTATATAAAGTCGATGGACAACGAAAAAAAATCACAGATGTGACAAAGATGGAAGTACTGATATGCTATCGTATATGACGACGATAGTAAAGAAAAATATCCGAAAAAGTCGTTGAACATTCCAAATATAACACCGGATGGTTTATTTTCATCAACATCCGGAAGACCGTTTTAACAAATGCCACCCCCATTGAACGCCACACAGAACGGCTATCAGCAATTCGCATCCATCCGCTCCCCGTAAAGACCAACAGTCCTAGTCGTCAGTCTTCCTTCCGGATGTTTTTATGTATTTTAAACAGATAGATGATGTGAACAGATAGATGATGTGAATGATGTGATGTGGTTCTAAAATATTACTCGTACATATTTAGTATAATTATGTAAAATTTTTAGATGAATAGTTTTTTTTTATTCTCATTTTATTTAGGGACTTTTAAACATTAAGTTTATGCCAGTCCCATGATGAATAGATACGAAGTATATTGTATTTTATTACAACGTTAATTCACGTAAAACATGTAGAAATTACAATAATAAACAACAATTATAAGTAGTTGATGATATAGTGATATTTACTTACTCATTTTGCTAAATTATTTCCATTGTATTGGCTTCTGAGCTCGCCATAACGCACTCTCTGCTCCTTGGATAGTGATAAACGAAGGAGAAGGGACCGGGGAACAATATTTTAAATTAAAAATACGTGCAACGCTCGCTGGGCATTGTCGCTCTAGCGAAAACCAAAATTGTCACAATATTACCCTGTACCACCAATTAGCCAACCTTTACCCTACGTTGAAATAAAAGTGTATGCAGATTCAACAACACACATTTATTTTCTTAGCACGATTGTGACTTGTATTTAGTAAGTTTTGATTTCTAAAGCAAGTCTTACTCGTGCCAGAAAAAAATATTCTTTACTTTGATCACATTATAAAGAATTATGTATTGTAGAAATAAATGACACAAAAGCGAAATTTCAGACTATTAATATTTCTTTTATTTTTTAATCTGACTCCGTAACAAATAGTACACAAATTTGAATGCCTCTTGTTCTTTATTTTTCAGATGACAAAATTAACTTCAATACATACATTATATTAGATATACATCTTATGAGTATATTTTCAACGCAATGATCTCTTCTACTTCTTCTTTCGAGTTGGTTTAATGATCTCGAGAAGATGCCACCACATAAATGTAGTGGAACAAACACTTTTACTCAACAAAAAGTGTTTGTTCCACTACATTTATTCTTCAAATATAATTTTTTTTTTTTTTTTTTATAAGTTATCATAGACATTTTGTAAAGAAACACTGACATATAATTAAGCGCTATAATTGTAGATGTATCCTTGCACGTCTCAAAAATATTATGACAAAATCAAGTAATGCAATTTTACAAATCTGTTTTATTTAGTAATAATTTTAAAATGATTTTTATGTATACATTCAAAAATGTTAATCACGTTATTGGACTATGAAGGAGTCTGTATTAGGGCATAACGGAGCCCCATTATTGAGACTCCACCCCTCTGCCTACCTATATGTAAATCCGTCCGTCAATATGTCCTACTGCGCCCACATGAGAAATGCCACGCTTAAAACGAGATTTTTAGTTGAGTAGATTATTTTCTCTTTCGCAGACAAGTGGTGGCAGCGCCAGCGGCCGCACCACGCAATAATCCGTGCTTTTAAAGTGTCTATACACGAGCTCCATTGCGCTATTTGTAGATTGGATCTTAAACTGTTACAGGACATAAACAGCGATTTTTGAAGCGCTTGTAGTGAAGTCTGCTTAGCCGTTCTGATACGACCAGTAAAGTTAAGCAACGTGCGCCTCGGTCAAGAGTTGGATGGGTGACCGCTGGTGACATTACTACTGAGCGCTTCCGTGCTTCGGAGGGCACGTTAAGCCGTCGGTCCCGGTTGTTGTTTTAGGATGGCAGTCGTTATAGCATGGTGGTAGGGCATTTAGCGAATGCCCACCTGGCTAGCTACCACCCTCAAGTAGAAAATCTGTCGCCAAGCACCAAACGATGTGTCCCGTTAGCTGTCCTTGAAGGCCAGTAATTTTAGGTTAGCCTGAACAACATCTTCGACCACATCATCACTTGCCATCAGGTGGTATGTGGTCAAAGGCTGACCTACCAGTCATAAAAAAAACTAACCTTGGTGTTATCCAATATCTGGAGATAGAAGCGATTATATTTAATGAACGTACTATTTAGTGCCCATTGCACTGACTGCATTGCCACGCTGGAGCGGAAGTCAGCCGTATTTTCACTTAAGCTTTGCCCAATATCGCTAACCAAACCTTTAGCTTCAGTGACCCAGCAGCCCATGGTCTCCATGGCAATGGGCACAAAATAATGTTGTGCCTCCAACGCCGCATACTTCAGCTGTGTTTTAGAGGCAGCGTCTTCCGCAGCAGCTGCCGAAGAGTGAATAGTCTGACCCAGGTGACTGGAGGTGACAGTGCTGATTCAAGTGACATCCCATTTAAGGCACTTGCCTTTTTCCATGGCACCAGGGTCAGCCCATCAGGTCTCTTTCGATCAGATCTTCTAGGGTCTAGCTTACATTAAATTAATATTTTAATAAAACACTTTAAAAATATATCGAAAAATTATCTATAGTGCTCTCGAAGAGTCAAGGCCTCCTGAGGATGCTTCGTGTAGAAAACGCGTCGAAAATTCTTCCAGTTAGGCTGCATGGCCTTTGTGACGTCACGTCGGTCTTACATGAAAATTAGGCGGAATTGTCACTAGATACTCGTACAATTTTTACATGTTTTATGAAAATATTAATTTAATGTTTTTTGAAGTTACTTGTTATTATTAAATATAGATTTCCTCAATGTAACATCTGAATATATTCATTTTGTTTACGTATCAGTTATTCAATGTAACAAAAAAAGTATAAAAATAATAGTTTCTGTTAACATTAACTTACTAACGGTAATTCCTATTCAAAATCCCTATCTAATGTTAATAGGTGTACGATCCAACGTACATTTCTTACCAGCATTTTGACTGTGATGCAATCTGTGTTGCATGTATAGGGATATACAGCGCACATTGTATTTATACGTCAATCGGTAAAATATTACGACGAGTGCTTAATAGAACGCCGAACTACAATTACCTATGTACACGCACCAAATGTGAATTGCCTACTTACTTTTAATGTAATTCTACTTACTTTATAACTAATTATTAAAATAACGGTGAACGGTGGCGCAGTGTTTTGACTACATCTACCTCAAGACCTCAACTCCACTACCAGCAGTCCGCAACTACTCTACTCTAACTTTAGGAAAATGAAACAACAATAACGATTTAATTATTTTTATATTGTCTAAAATCAAAGTAAATCCTGACATTTCTATTAAAAAACGTATCATTTTTCAGAAATTTAGCCTGCTAAATTATAACTGACGTTAGAATAATCATTTTGTCTTGTAGTGCCATAAATATTTTTAGGTGTTCATAAGTTTATTATAGACCACTATTTACCCACACAAATTTGCTTAAAGTAAGATTATTGCTTATATTTGATCATATAACCATTGAGAAAATATTGATATAGACTGAGTGACTTGGTGTCTATATCAAAGGCAATTCAGTCGAAAGGCACAGTTTTGAAAGTTCCAAAGAAAATATTTTTGTGACAAATTTGGAATGGTAAACGAAACATCAAAAGAACACAATAAGATATTTGTACTACAAATAGTTCTAAATAAAATGGTTACGCAGACCGTCTACAATTTATTTTATGAGACCGAATATAAACAGAGCAATAGTAGGAACATTACAAATATTTTATATGACTATATTTTTATTATTATTCGAAGAGATAGATATAATCCTATGCGAACTCAGCGATTAAACTAACGCCAACTGGAATATATGTAAGAGTAAGATTGGCCAGAAGGGGCTTTTACTAGTGTTGGAGAATTATTCAGAGATGTACACAGATTAGATTGAAAATTATGTACATTTAGTAACATAGTACAAAGTATCAGGCTTTTACTAGTGTTGGGGAATGATTCAGAGATGTACATAGATTAGATTGAAAATTATACATTTAGTAACATATGTACAAGGAATGGTTTAAGGGTTTGAGGTAACTTACGCCAATATACGTCTGAGTACATATAAGGTACACGATCTAATAAACTACACACAAGTTGCCATGCATACGAGTACATGTAAGATCAATGGCATTGCTGTTTTTATCTATGCACACTTTAACCCAAATACAACAAAAGTGTTATTCATATTAGGTATACAGGGTGTCCCACGGCTGCATAGCCCACGAAGGGTTAGTCCCTTAAATAATAATGATATAACAAAATAAAAAAAGGCTAATTCTGTATTATTTTTATATAGGTAATTTTTTTTTAATATTTTTACTAATCTAAAGACTGCATTTATAGATTTTTTTAAATCGCCTATCGTATTCGGTATTCCAAAACGGCCGAAAAATCCAAAATGTGAGAAAAACATGTACCTAGGTATATCATCATGTTATATAGCTTCTCAATCGAAAGAAAGATCATAGAATTAAACATTTCATCAAATAATTACGATGAACTGCACTTTATTTATCGTAAATTTTGTAGTAAATTAAGTGTCACTCTCCAAATAATTTGGGTCCCTGTTGATTTACACAAGTATATTTACGTCTTCCATTTCTGAACTATTATTTTGGCTCAAAACAACCAGCTGCGTTGAAATTGTGAGCTACAAAGAGAAATGCTTTAATGGACTAAAGTGCATGTAGCATTTAAATTTTCAAATAAGGAAATCATTTCGATATTTAAGTTGTTCGTTACTAGTTAAATTACGTTTTTACATAATATATTAAATGAATACTTTAAAATCATTATATTTATTATAGTCAGCGTAGCAAAGTCAGAGAACATTGATATGAATAATAGAATTATTAAATTGAATTAAAATGAATAATATAAATATTATATATCTTCCTTCACAAATTTTTAAATAAAATGTAACATTTCAAGACTTTCCTTTTATTTAAGATGCCGTATTATTTAAGAATTTATAAACCTTCTCATTAACTCTTCCGACCGTCTTCATTAAATACATGTTTTGTTTTCATATTACGGGTTTGTTCAAATTAGGTTAGATGCAAGCTATTAAAAAAACTGCGAATGTACTTACAAAGAAAAAAAAGTAAGTCTTCTTTCAAGGAAATGTTCTTTCTTCAATAAATAAAGCATCTAGTTCACATACTTGTGGCATAGCCGTGGCACACTTTGTATAGCTACGAGTATAACACCATTGCGACGATGAAAGCACAGCGCGTAGAGGAACAACTTAAATAGATTATAGACAAAATAGCAAAATCAACATTGATGCAACCATGAACTTGATTGGAGACCTAACCAGTTACGCTAACATTGGTGGACATTGACAAGGTTGAAACAACAAACAGCCCTTGGTCGGTGTGATGCGGTATCTAAACCGTGTTGTTTATTTAGCTTAACGAATTAACACTGAAATCCAGCTAGTAAACTAGGCACGTATCTAAACTAGACCGGTTGAATTTCCTATAAAAACACAGCGGCGTTAAGTTGCACAACTGTTTTCTTTGAAGTAGCTGGAAAGTTTGTATTTTGTTGTGTTTTTTAATAATCGTAATCCGTTGTAAATTTGAATAAGTATAGTAAGTTGTTGATCTTAAAGTTCCTTACAGTCAAAAAACCATATAAAAATTAACAGGCAATTGGATAGAAAAAGATGACAATCATTACGAGGTGATGGTAAGAAATTTTCGTTATCGTCGTTAATTAGTCAATAAAATAACAATACCCATGTATATGTATTAGTATTATTTCATGTTACTTTGTAAATGTTTCTGTTATAATTAATAATGAATATTTGATTCGGGTAAGTCTAGTATAAAGTATTAGCATTGTTATATTTATTATAAAGATAAAATTACAAGAATGTTTACAGTGACAATAATTAATCGTACACAACATACTTAACGTCTATGATGAAATGACGTTGAAGGTAAACTTAATTTAAACATTAGACACATATGACTATACTAACAAGTAATTAATTTATAAACAATCAAATATGTGAAATAGTATTATCAAAAATGAGGTCCACACTAGAAAAATCTATATTTCAATGTTAGTGATACTACAAGAAAACCTATATTTAAGTTTACATTCTTATTGTAGTAGACCAAGATCAAATACACATAACATAAATTTATTACCTTCTATTTTTATTAATCTTGAAATTTAGTTGAAATATTAGTTCCGTTGTAATCTGTAATCTTTTACTTTATCTCATCACTTGAAAAGGCTTTCAAAGCGGCTTTTCCTATATATTTTATATATAAATAGGTTATGATAGCTAAGAACATAAATAGATCATATTAACTACCTATAGGTATAAACTTCTTGAATTAATTATACTTACGAGCACATAACATATTCTGATACAATTATAGATATAAAGATATAGATAACTCTTAAGATATATAAGTCAATAGTCATTAAATAAGACTTAGGTAACGAGACAATCAAAAAGAGCGTTCAGTAGACATAATATTCTAAGTGTAATAGATACACATTTACTGTTTCTAAGTTTGTTAATAACATGGCTAGGTATTCCTATAAGGTTCAAATATTTTCCCATGGCTTTTATTGCTACAAAAAATCATCCATCTTAATACACTTCTAGAGAGAGAGATATATATATATATATATATATATATATATATATATATTGACACAGTAACCACTAACTACTCACTGTAACCTATCAATTAAATCTAGATAAGTATCTCATTACTCATTCTTATTTACCGATACATGACATTGAAAATGACGATGTTGTCTCACGATAATTTTATACAAAATATATTTGTGATAGACAGTTATAAGAACCTGGTTTCAGGTGTAAAAAAGTTTTGATTTTCATATAATAATATTATTTCTAAGTTCTACCTGCTTGAAAATAACTTGCAGTCCCTTAGGAATTACTTATCGGAAACGTATCTTATGTCCTATTCCTGATTCCAACTACCCAAAAGTTTTATCAAAATCCACACTACCATTTATCTGCCATCATAAAATAACATACATTCGCTTCAACAAATTAGTCTGATTTTATTTATTCATTTAGTTCCGTACGTGGCACGTTTGTGAGCAAATTTATTTATTGTGCCCTCTCGTGAACTTCCAGTATAGTCTCACAAAATCTGGAGAATTTAAATTTTATCGTTGTAGTGATATACTTATATACATACTTATTAAATTTACTCGTGCCAATTAAATTTCCATCCAACAAAATTTTAGTCGGTAGTCTATACTGATAACGAGTATGAGCTATATATTTGTATTTTGCCAGTTTTCAGGTTTATCTCCTCACAAAACCTCGTTTGTAATATGAGTTTTTTTTTTTTTTTTTTTATTGCTGATAGGTAAGCCTTTGACCACAATCTCACGTGATTGGTAAGTGATGACGTGGTCGAAGGTGTTAACAGGCTTAACCTAGAATGACTGGCTCTCAAGGCCAGCTGCCGGAACACACCGTTAGGTGCTTGGCGACAGATTTTCTACTTGAGGGTGGTCGCTAGCCAGGCGGGCATTCGCAAAAATGCCCTTCCACGATGCGGTGAAGCTCAAGCCCGCGGCGGGATTCGAACCATGGAACTGCTGCGCGGCAGTCCATAGCCAAAGCCACTGAGCTATCACTGCTTCAAGTACAGTTACAATAATACAGTTGAAGTTACTTTGTACATAATTTTTGAGTTCTTCTTAACTTAAAGAAAAATTACAATTAAGCTTTTGCCTTATTAGCCTGATCACGACTAATTCAATACCTGTATATTTGTAGATAACATCAATTAAATACTAAAACAACCTAAACATACATAGCCATTTGAAATAAATAGGCGTAAATACTTCGGCTTTTATTCCTATTTAAATTTTTAAGGCATAATTTTGTTCACAACCATTAAGAAAGATGGTAGCTGTTTATGAAGTATATCAAGTCATTCACAATACGAAAGCTATTAAAACACATTTTTACAGTATGTATTAAACTTCACCTTCTTCCCTGACAGCTGAATTTGAACGACTAATGTCGTAAAAGAAATATGTTAATGATGAAAATATATTTAAGCTCCCGTATTAATAACGCAGTTATTAGTAAAATAAAAGACGTGTGGCAATCGGAGACTGCCGCGGTAAAGCTATAACATAGCATTTTTTATCAACTTATGCAATTGTAAATCTCGACACGTTAGTTGTCAAAACCTTTTTTCTGCCAAAATTTAGTTCCTTTTACGCACTGTAGAGGCGCTGATCAAATATAGTATCACCGCTGTGCCGGTCAAAGTGGGGGGTGTAACGAGTAGGTTATTTTCGTTACGGAATTTCTGGATTCGGTCTCCATGCTCAAGGCCCGCGATAGAAGCTATGCAATAGCTTAAAAATATTATAACGACAAAGCATCTTTATTTAACTCTATTTTTGTACATTAGCTAAGTACCTAGTATTTTTAAGCTTTTAATTTTATTTAAATAACCATTTCAATCTGATAGAATTTTATAATTAAGTAAATACTTATTTTGAGTTACTAAGGGCCTGTTTCAGAATGTTCGAGTAAGTTCCGATTATACTACCCAGGACATATTTACTAAACAAAACACTATCGTTGCGTTTCACAGTCATCGATTTAGCCTATCCATCAGTTAAAGCTTGAAACGCGCTGCATGTTAACTGTCATTTTTATCATTCAGTTATTTTATGTGTTGCATAGTAACCTGAAACTTTATTAGGACATTCTGAAACGGGCCCTAAATAAAATAAACAACCACTGAGTTAGCATTCAAAAGCTAATTTATTAAACGTTAAAGATTTATAATATCATTTAGTTATAAATAAAGGCATTGTTACTCACAGGGTTGAAATATTTAAATTTAAAATTCCATCACGTTTTCCATGTGTACTGCTAAACAACAGCCCGCGTGGCTGAATCAAAAGCCAAAAGAATTTCGATTACTTTTCCGATGTTTTTTTTCTAAGGTGCGAGTAGTCTCAGCTTTCTTTTCCAAGAAACAGTACCATTTGTTCCTTTTTATTGCTCTCCGTGTGGTGTTTTCCTTTCCTTCGAATACCCAGGAGATTTCCTCGAAGTCATTGCTATTTTCTAGGAAGTTGTTATCGATCTTTATAAAACATTTTATATTTAATAAAATATATGCATAAGTCCTCGTATATCTATTTTTCATAGATCATTACGATTAAGTGCGATAAGCCTGTATGTAAATCTGCATTAGATCTCTATTAAAATGTTGTATATGTTGGTTTTATGCATATATTATTAAGTGGAATTTTTTATCAAAGGGCTTGGAATTACAAAATTATTAAAAAAAGGACTGTTGTAATCTGCTATGTTAAACTTACCCGCCTAATAATAGTGACAATTAGGAAAAATAGGTTTTAGCCTTAGTAAAAAGTTTAATGTTTTTGAATGGTTTCCACGTTTCATTGTAGGTATAGTTATTTTGTGTACATTTTATAAGATCTTTTTTTATTATTTAATATTAACTTAATGTTTATCTGCTGGACCGTCAGAGTACAACTAATCCCCCAGTTGTTTAAGGGCACAAATGGAGGATCACACTTAGGTAATTTAATACCTTCTATCACATCGTCACTTACCAACTATATTGTAGTCAAAGGCTAAACTATCTGCAATAAATACCTAATTAATTCTGTAAGCGAGTCACGCTCTGGGTGATATAGTTGGAAATTTACCACAATTTCTGCAAACTCTATGAAATATTGGAATAGCTCGCTGCGAGTTAATTAATCTGCCACAACACAGCTCATGCATGGCATAACGCGCTTACGTTGCAAATATTCGATAGCAGGTAATTTATCCATCAGCTCGTATAACGACATAACTGCAGCTCAGTTTTCAATCGGGCTTTTGTATTTCATAAAAGGATTACTTATACAGTATTTATACAACTGAAGTTCAATAAGTTAAGTTACCCCAGAAGTATTTTAAAGGTGTGTGTTTAGCTGTTTATACTTTTTCACTCGGTATTTTTTTTTGGATAGAGGTGATATAAGGCTGCAAAAGTGACTAATGATACCTTAACCGTCTGTGTTTGTTGGTTTATCCCATAGAGATATAAAATTCTCTTTTCTGTGGTTTATCCTATTTGACCTGATGTTTGCGTTAAGATAGAGAAAATAGTGGTAAGTAATGTAAGGGTAGATAACAGATATATATATAAATACTTACAGTTTTTGATATTGTATGTTATATACGAGTATATCATACATTTCTGGTGAAAATATTCAGTAATGCATTTATATAGTTCCCAATTCAGGCGAGCAGCGGAGTAAAATACATACATTTAATATTCTTAACTGATAATGAGTTCGATGCCGTGGGGAATTTCGACAGCTTTTGTAAGCATATATTGGATACTGCGAATTCGAGAGCCAATTTCAATTATTCAGAACAATGACTAGCCGGCGGCCGAATTATCATGAATGAATCCAAAATTGGACATTGATCTTGTATATCGTAAAATTATCGCATCGCTAAGGGCAGCAACTTAGATATATAATTCAATAACAAACTGATTATTGTAGTAAGTGAATATTGAATGGTGGTGTCATCTTTATGCCGGTTTTACGAAGTTGCGAGCCTATCACAGCTTTTGTAAATAAACCTATAACCCGAATCACTTTAATCAAATAATTAACGGTGTTGGAATATATAACCATAGTATATATCGAGCTAGCGTTACCTCAATATGTGCACTATGATGAATTAAGCCGAAAAACATCAGAAACAAAGCATTTGAAAAGATAAAATCCTTAATGTGTAGCTAGAATGGAAAGGCTGATGAAAATGGGTGGAACTTCATTTTGAAATATGCCATTTGAGGACAAAGCTATGGAAAATTTACAAAGCAAAATTGTGAAATTACAATTTAAAAATAATTTATTTTTAATAAGATCCAGGACGCGAGAAAATAGACGATCTCTATATACTTCCTCGTTTTCGGAGGGGTATAAATATTTGGAATATATACCTTAAGTAGGTTCTGCTTTGCTCTTTTGCTCAAAATGATACATCATCAACAGGTTCTAACAACGCTTACAACTTTGAAATAGAGCATTGTTAGCACAGTCAAGCATATGTCCGTCCGTTCATATGTGGGTAGTGGGACCGCCTTGTCATGGTGGTAATTGGATGTTGAAGCGGCTGTAAGTTGCAGCACGATTGTACCGCAACTGAGGCTGGTAGTGATGTAGTATAGTGACCAAGTGCCGGTATTATCTCCCTATCTTCCGAGGTCATAACGGGGCTGCCTCCGTTTGATGGTGGACGTGGTGATGATGCAAAGGAAGAAGACTGTCGGTATGGAGTAAGTGCAAATGGCATGCAAATATAAAGGCAATTTTTTTATGCATATAATATAACTTTATTGTTTTATTAGACTACTAATTATAAGAGAAAAAACTCAACTGATATAATAAATGTGTGATTATTGTACAATGTAAGCAATAAGACTGGGCTAAATATAGATTGTCACATGATATGCTATGAACAGGAGTCAACATACTAGATCTTAAAATAATATTAATAAGATTTATGGTAAACAAACCATTAAAAATGTATCAATATGAATGAAAATATCTGAGATAGCTAATATTAAAAATATTAAAAGCCGTCTTTTTAATAAAGTTTGTTATTTTATAAGCGCATTAAGTGCTATTGACGTCCGAGTACTTGCTTATAGCTGACTGGCTTAGTTCAGGGAGCAAAGAAAATGCATAAAATAAACTCCACAACAAATATTTACAAGAACTATGGAGCAGATATTCTTATTTAAATTGTAGTAAGCTCTTTACTTTGAATAAACTTAAAAGAAGGAATATAAAATAAAAAATGCTGGTCAAAGTTAATGTTATTTAATCTGTTCAAAAAAACATTGATAAAACACTTTATATAACAAACACAAACATATAAAAATGGAATTAAATGAGATCGTACATAAATAATATGCTAACAACTAACTAAAAACAGTTAAAATAATGCGAATACTATCTAACACAGCCATTGAAATTAAAAATTATTAACTAAAGCAATTTGCGCATAAAACATACCATTGAATTAAAAATGTTAAATGCCTATACCTACCTGCTTACATTCGTTTATTTTTATCTGAACCAAAAGCTGCATTTAATTATGTGCGTTAAAAATTAAAAAAAAATGTTCACCAAGACACCTATAAAGTTTACTTAGAATTTAAATATGTATTTAAGTTCCATTCTATAAAAAATATTCATATCTATTTTAAATACATTATGTTTTATATATATTTTAGAACCGCTAGCAACGTAACTTTTATAAATTGTGTTCTATGCTTTTAATCAATATGATTACAAGTTTATAAATCTTTCCTAGTTATAACAAATTGCTTAAATTTGATTACTTCATGATGACTAATTACTAACACATTTATATTGAGGACATTTAAATATGATATGATTTTTATTGCACGAATAGTTAAGTGTCTATTAGATATAACAAACACAATTATTGTCGATACCTATATATCAATATACAATGCACGCGAATATCAACGCGTAAACCATACAGTTTTCAGAAAGGTAACAATAACATAACAATATAAACTAAATACTCATCTTTAGAAACAGTACCTGTATCATTAGACGACAACCTATTGTTGAGCCTTATAATATATGATGAAGATGACAACGCCTTTTTGGCCATACTATAAATAAACGAAATCAACAGAAATACGATTACCTATATCTGTTGATTTTCTTCATTTGATTACATTATCATAACTGTGATGAATATATGATTATATAACTACAGATTCATTAACAAATTAGCTAAAAAGGCAGTATATAGTATAATACAACTAAAGGAAGGATATTAAGAATTACACCAAATATTGACGAGATACTTAACTACAACATCCTTTGAAACACTGAAATTTACCAGTTTTATATTCGGCTGTATTATAAATCTATTAAATAGTAGGCTTATTTATCTCTTTTAATCACGTCTATTTATATTCACTTTCGGGTATAATGCACTTAATAACGAATGTTAACACCACCAACTAAACGAAGGCTTCACGGACATGTCTATGGTTTGTGTTAGCTCTATCGTGATGAATATCTATTAAAAACTCTTTTTTGGTGTCACTCTCATTCGTTTTATTAAGAGCATTTTTATAGTCCTATAAGAATTTTAGTCGCATTAGGGCCCACTGATCTCAGTCGTCATTGTCCATGCCAATGAGTTCAGCTTGAAGGCGTCCCTTGGAGCGGCAACACGCAGTGAGGCACAAGATACGCAGTGCCAACCGAAATTGAGGGCTCAGCGAGATCAGGATCACGATCTTCCAGAATGAGTTCATTATACCGATCCAAACCATACCGAAGTGCAGCATTGGAACCTTTAGCTCCTGGTTGTTGACGTACTCGTAGAATCTTATGCCTGCGTACGGTGCCCAGCTCAGCCAGAACGTCGATACCAACACGAAGCTCATCCAGTGACTGGGGTTAGCTAGATTTTCAGCCAGAGCTGTCGCGTACTCCTTGTCGTGGATTGGTACTCCACTATTCAGTTTGCGCTTCATAGAAAAAATGTACCAGTAGTTGTAGACGATGGATATGACGCTCGGGCCCAACACTAATATGCCTAAGGTAGCCGTATATGCGTACGTTGTGCCCCAATCAAGCATGCAGATGAACGTTTCCTTGTCGAAGTTTGCTTCTTTTTTATATCCAAGTAACGGTGGACAACATAACATTGCCGCAGAAATCCAAGTGAACACCATCCAGCATTGACTGCGAGTGCGGGTTTGCACCTGCCCAAGAGCATCCCAGACAAAGAAAACACGCATTAATTCTAAATAAATAACGGAAGTGCCTAGCGTACGTACAAAGGATTTGAGCAGATTTCATTATCTATAAAATAGACCAAAATAGCTAAATCTTTAAAAATCCACACGATCTCTAACATGCCATATTAATAAATGGATAGGTATTGGTATTCCATTTATGATTACCTATTGAATGAAAAGAAGTATTTATTGCAGTAGAAAAATAGAGATCAAAACTGACTACGTATCAAATATGCTATTAATATATGAGAATCTAAATAGTTGCACTCTTTAAATGGGAATGATTTTACTGTATGTTCGGTTACGTACACTTTATGAGAGAAATAAAGAATATAAAAAAGATAGCTACCGTTGCACTAACCGTCTCATATCGGAGAGGTTTTCTGACGGCTAGATATCTATCGACGGAGATCCACATGAAGGTGTAGACGGAGACGGACCAGAGCGTGACCTCTACGTAACCGGCCAGGCGGCACATCAGGTCACCGAACATCCAGCGGCCCGTGATGGCAGGGTACACGGACAGCGGCACCACGAACAGCCCGCACAGTAGATCCGCCACAGCCAGTGATAGCAGGTAATAGTTGATCACCTCGTTCGACAGCCCTGCAAACCGCATTCCTGATATGACTATAGAAAAAATATTCTTTGTATCAAAAACCAGTGTCAGCCCTACCTACCTACACTAAACCTTTGGCCTTACCTAAGTGCCCTCGGTAAGGTTGCTAATCTTTTAAAATCCTGCTAAAGTTGAAGAGATTTAGAGAAACCTATCAAATTAGCTTATCCGCTTAGTCTACAAACCATCTTTGTGCCTTCGACATTTTAATTTTGCTACCGTTCTTATATGTACCTACTTGGCAATTGGATTTTCTTCTAACCTTTGATCATAACGCTTTTAGATATTTATACACGTTATAGGTATTTTTTGTTTTCTAATAATAACCCTTCTACTGATACATTTAAAAAAGGAAAAATGTATTTTATTTCTAATCCATTTGAAAGTTACAAAAAATTTTGATATAACCTAAATAATGTGAATAATCTGTCAATAATTGACGTTATGTGGTAATTTTATAGCCAGTAGTCCCGCCTTTGACCGCCCATCTGATGGGAAGTTAGGATACAATTAAATATGTCGATCGGGCTAATCAAGAATTACTGCCTCTCAATTGCAGCTGCTGGAACACGTCATCAGGTGTTTGGCATTTTTTTTTATACTTTATGGTGATAAATAGTCTTGCGGGCTTTCGCTTAATATCATACCACTATGCACTAAGTCGTTATTGCATAGTGGTATGGCATCCTAACACAATAAATAACCTGGACCAACGCAAAGGCTTAACGTGACCTCCGAAGGGGCCTATTGACTCCCATATGAATTTTTCCTTCCTAATTTACTTTAGTAGAAAATGATTGTGCTATAACGTCGCATAATCATCATTATCGTATCAGGAACGGAAAGAGAACACTGCAACCAATTATTATTCTTGTAAAGGAAAATAAAACTTTAGTACTATTCATTCAGTTGCTTGCTTAGCTACGGGGTGAAAACAAATTTTCTTTACAAAGCTCATTGAGTTAACCTCAACGATACTTGGAGTATTTAGCCAGAGAAGTCATGTAAGGATGCGATGACGAGTGAAACGTTGATCGTTAGTTTAATTGATAACAATGATTCGGGAGCCGAGCGAGCGAAGTGAGCATTTCGCGGCAGTGGCTGGCAAATATACCTATTAATCCAAATAATCAAAATAAATAATTTGCTGACGCATGGTGCGTATATAGAACATTCGGAAATGATGACGTATTGGTGATATGAACATTGATGTAAATAAATAAATTCTTATTGCGTAAAAATAAGTTACAATACATTCATTCATCATCAGCCGGAAGACGTCCACTGTTGAACAAAGGCCTCCCCCATAGAACGCCACAAAGATCGGCTATTAGCCGCTTGTAGCCATTGGCTACCCGCGACTTTAACGATGTCGTCAGTCCACCTGGTGGGGGGCCTACCAACTCTACGTCTTCCGGTGTAGTGTGGTAACCACTCGAGAACTTTTCTTCCCCATCGGTTATCAGTTCGTCGAGCAATGTGGCCCGCCCATTGCCACTTCAACTTGCAAATTCTGAGAGCAATGTCGGTGACTTTGGTTCTTTGGCGAATATCCACGTTCCGGATTTTATCGCGCAAAGAAACTCTGAGCATAGCTCGTTGAGTGACTCTGAGCTTGTCCATAAGGACCACAGTTAAGGACCACGTTTCAGTGCCATACGTCTTCACTGGCAACACGCACTGGTTGAAGACTTTAGTCATCAGGCTCTGCGGGATGTTCGAAGAGAAGATGTCGCGTAACTTCCCGAACGCTGCCCATCCGAGTTGGATTCTTCGGGCGACTTCTTTGTCGAAGTTGGACCTACCTAACTGGACAGTCTGTCCCAGGTATATGTAATGGTCAACAACTTCGAGCGTATCGTTCCCAACAACAACTGGTACGGGTGCAACATGGACATTAGACATAATTTTCGTCTTATCCATGTTCATTTCAAGACCCACCTGCTGGGAAACTCTACGTTGCAATACACTAAATATATAAATATCTATAGGTTTCTTTATATACAATTATATACCAAATACATAGATATATAGATTGAAAATATATATAAACAAATCAACTTATTTCAGATACCTTTATATGAAACCTTGCTTAACCATAAGGAGTTCCTAGCATTTTAAATTACAGTAAATAATTAATGCCTTTTGGAATAGAAATTTTATACAAAGTGAAAACAAAGAAATACAAAGTGCGGTGACCTGTCGCTTTTAGTAGCTTCAGTTTGTTAACTAGCTGTGAAAAGAATCGCATCCCTGCATCGCATTATAATCTGGCTTACTTGTGAGTAGGACAAACATAAAGTGTTAAAAATAATAATATTTTCTGCTACATAATATTATATTAAACGGGGATCTCTCAGACCATCACTAAATATTGATGTGATTTTCATGCACCAGGTATGCATTGGAGTAAAGAAGCAAGACGAACTTTTAATATTTTTACATGTTTTTAGTGCTACTGACCGAGTTTATATGCATATAAATATCCAATCAAGGATATAATAATAATTCATTAAGTACATATTTTTCGAAACGTTCGCTCCTGAATTGATTTTAAAGTTAAGACCAATTATGACCTGTTCTTCGAATACATAATATAAATACGAAAAGGTTAGTTTTCTGACGCCTTACAAGGATACAATTTATTTATGTAGTTATCTTATTATTGCCTATATTGAGTTTAAATTTAGAACCAGAAACTAGTTTCGCCAACTTTAAATAGCAGCTGCCGGATATGTCAGAAGCTTTATAAAATGGAATTGCTTCTGTTCCGATCCCAATTTGAAATGCATTCGGCTAACGCAAGTCATGAATAACTGAATATTTGAAATTGCGAGAGCACGTTACACTATAGAGACTATGATATTAGGAAAGTTTTATGACTATAGATAGAACATGCTAAGTTTCTACTAATTACCCATTGCAGGTTTAGCCTGATTAAATTTTCGACCACATTATCAGTAACCAATAAATGATGATAGATGTCAAAATTATCCAATAGTCAAATATTTTTTGTATTGAATTTATAAAATGCTTAAGCCTGCACCGAGGCAGTAATACGTAATTGTGGTTCGTTTGATCCCTTGCTGTATCTTTGTTTCTTAATTTTGAGTAATGTAATTAATATATATTATGTTTAAGGATTCATTCTATAAATCATACACTTTGGAAACACGATTACTTAAAATTTTCTCTAGAGAAAAAAAATCCAAAGTTACATCCAAAAAAATGAAATAAACCCTTAGTACGGCGTAAATATTTAACGGAGAGTCATCCGTATTTGAATAATAAAAAAACAATATGTTTTCCACAACGTATACACATTACATTTTTCAAATAGGTATTTGTTTTTACTTTACCAAGGAAATACTCAAACTCACGCATGTTCCACCCATTTTAGTCAGAGCCGCGATGCTTTGTCCCTATCAGCTTTAGTAATAGGACGGGGATGGATGCTGTCGGCGTGCCTTACTTACGCACACATACGCGGCGCGCCTAAAAAGCTCGGTGCCCCTTTAAGAGAAATTGTGAGAGATCCATCTCGACACCTAAGAAATCTATTAAACTATCTTGGTGTGTCGATAAATACCTTGACAATCGAAAAAAAATTAATGCAATGCGGAAACCAGTCTGACACAAATACGAGACACATTCTAAGAGATGACCTGTGTATATTTTCTATACTTTCCTGTATATATTTTGCTTTAGCAACGAGCCGACACAGTCAAGCAATATTATCAACATATTTTTTTTATCCTATCGTGAGTACGAGGCCCACCTATTGTTCACGGTAACCTCTGCCTATTACAGAGGTTCATCACAAATGGCGAACTGGACTGCGCCAATTACCCTGAAGCTGTAATTTTACCGGTACACATACCCTTCAAACTGGAAGACACTACTACCATACCTATTTTTGTTAGCAGCAGTTGTTCAATTAAATAGGCCGATCCCTTAGTGTAGACTCAGATTGCCCGGAAGGATAAATAAATGATATATTTTAATGCAATTTTCGTAGTTAAATAGTGTTTAACTTAAAATATCCCTAATTGTTTTTACTACATAACTCAGGGTGGAGTTCATCTATCTATGGTATAACTGAGGCAAAATTTTGTATTCAATTCTTGTCAATTAAATTGTATATACCTACAAAAACTCTACTGCCGCGTTCACAACTTAAAACCATAGCGCCCCTACATAACTTTATTTTTTCAATATTTAACCTTATTCCAACGTAATAATATGAGTTGACGAACGATTTAATGCTATCCAGGAATAATGAAACAAAGCCTAAAAGTTGTTAGGTATTACTTATCATACAGTCAAATTATTATGAATTAATTTAAATTTAATGGTATTTTCTTGGTTTGATGTGTATAAATATTGTCACGTTTTAAAATCATCATATTATTATCATTAATAATCACTCAGCAATCCCGTGCAATCAAGTCATTCAATTATTATTACTGACCACGATAATCGACATTGCTCTTCACATTAAGCTTTCTCCTGGTTTACCATAAACATCCAGGAAGCAGAAGAAAATCAATTTATGTACTTATTACATATTTAATTTGACGAGTAGGATATATTGTGCTGTTTTCGGTTGCATGAATTCGTCAAAAACGCATCCAGAGATAACTTTTTTTAGATAACCTGGAAACTGAAAGGTACTATAAAATAAATTTACTTACTAGTAAGTAAAATACGTCTACATAGTTGACGGTACATATTGTGTGTCTTTTTAATAGACAAGTATTTCCTTTAATAAAATAAAAAAAAAATGTCTCGATTAATAAAAAAAGTGAATAAAGGAAAGTGATTGACACGAGTGAAATAGGTAGTTATAACAAGCTATATATTAGAATGCGGATTTTTTATACTTTAAAATTTAATAATAAAGCATTTCGTACGTCTCACAAATATTTTTCGGTCGCAAATTTTAAGACTGTTTTTTTATTCAAATAGAAACATGTTTTTTTATTAAATCTATCCACTAGTCATAAAACAACACGCATTTTCAGTGCACACTTCCTGTCCATTTCACAAAGATGTTATTTGTTTATATAAAAAAAAGTATATTTTCAATCACAAAACTAAATGGAAACACAAAGTATGCAAATGTAATTAAAAAGCTGGAGGCGGGTAGCCCTATCGCATGTTTACGTACAGCGCGGTTGTAGGTAGTTATTTCAACGACAGAGCCGAGTAAGATACTGTATAGATAACATTACCGTGACTATACTTAATAACAAAACCGCACTACCTACCTAATCGCGGCAAACACACGCCTTCTGCAGACAAATATGTAGCTATAGACTCCAACCGTACGCCTCTTTAAATCTATTTCGTTTGAACTAACTAAATCCGTGAACAATGTACTTTAATACATCAAAGAGATATGTGAAAGGCGTAAAGTATTTCAAGAAGCTTTAGAACGTCTGGAATCCAGCTGTGAAAACTTTTATATCGTATATCGAGGACTCGTGCCATGTACTCGATTATTGGCCGGAAGGCATAGTCTACAGGCACTGTAGGAAGATGGAGGCCAAAATTGTTTAAGCGTTTACCTATCGTATTATATTATTAAATATATTCCAATCTAGGCACCTAGGTTGTCTAAATGCTTTCGTTCTAATAACTTTAGTATTGTATGCATGTAGCGTTTTAGTAATAGTAGATAATGATATGATACAAGCGTGGTATGTTGACCATTACACACGAGGCGATATAGCGCGCGAGCCTTAGGCGAGCGCGATGAGGTAGCCGAGTGAGTAATGATAGACATCCCACACGCGTGTAATTTGACGTTTTTCAAGACACTTGCGAGGAACAAAATATACGAAAATTTTGAAAAAAAAATATTTATTTATCAAAGGCGCGCTGATTACACTACTATAAGTAGATTGTTATGATTTGTTAAAATAACAGCAAAAAAATTTGATTTTCGAGAATGATAACAAACACCCATTTCGGTAGGTATAATTATACCCGAAATTGATGAAATTCACCCTGAGATAGATAGCGCTAATTTGTGTGTCTTAATGCTTTTACCTTTGAAGTTGAGGAATGCGGCGATGATGAGTAGGTTGGAGACGACGATAGCGACACCCATGCAAGCGATCACGGCAGCCTGGGTAAGCGACTCGAAGGTGGCCAGTGGGCTGTCAGCCACCGCCACCTCAGTGCCACCGCCGCCACGCGCGCCCAGCATCCTAGCAGGCATGGTGCTAAACAAAACAACACATACAAAATTACCATTCCTATCGTAAATTTGTAGTGTCGTAGTTGTTGTTTGTTGTGTTTTTATTATACGAAGGAAATACTCAAACTCACGCATGTTCCGCCCATTTTAGTCAGAGCCGCGATGCTTTGTCTTTTTTTATGCCTGATAGGTTAGCCTTTGACCACCATCTCACCTGATGGTAAGTTATGATGTGGTCGAGGATGTTGTTCAGATTAACCTAGAGTTACTGGCTCTCAAGGACAGCTGCCGGAACACACCGTTAGGTGCTTGGCGACAGATTTTCAGCTTGAGGGTGGTAGCTAGCCAGGCGGGCATTTGCAAAGTGCCCTACCACCATGCTGTAACGACTGCTATCCTAAGACAACAACCGGGACCGACGGCTTAACGTGCCCTCCGAAGCACGGAAGCGCTCAGTAGTAATGTCACCAGCGGTCACCCATCCAAGTCATGACCGCGGCGGACGTTGCTTAACTTTGCTGATCGAATCAGAATGGGTATGCAAACTTGGCTACGAGCGCTTCAAAAAAGAAAAATAAAACATTCTCTATCCGCTTTAGTAATTCTTCGGCCGTCGGACGGGGGCGGATGCTGTTGGCGTGCCTTACTTACGCACACATACGCGGCGCGCCTAAAAAGCTCGGTGCGCCCTTAACCAAATATCGAATACTCTGTACATAAAGAGTCAAAGTGAAGAATAGTGAAGTAAAAGTATAATAAAAATAAAAAGCACTGAAAAGAAGAGAAATCGTTACAATAACGTCAACAACTTAAAGTGTCTTTTCTATGATCGTCTAGCCTTTGACCACCATCGCTCCTAATGGTAAATGATGATGTGGTCGAAGATGTTGTTCAGGCTAACCTAGAATGACTGGCTCTGAAGGACAGCTCCCGGCTAACACCGTTGAGTGCTTAGCAACAAATTTTGTAGTTGAGGGCAGGTAAGCAAATTTATATGCGCAATAAATAACTGCCCGCGTTATGCCCTACCAACGTACTATAATGACTGCTATCCTAAAACAACAACTTTCCGAACCACCGATTAATGCCACTAGCGGCTCCCATATAAGTATGACCACACAGTAAACATTTCTAAACATAGTTGATCGGCTATCGACGTCCATAACCGATATTTTGTGAGTTAAGCTTCACTATGATCGATTCAAAAGAAGCGAAGTATACGAACTCCACGTTTAGTGTGTATTCACATATAAGTGCCTTTGAGATACACACGTTAGAGTTCGGTTTTTTTCAAGGTTTATGGTCCATGTTGTTTTTTTTTTATGCTTGATAGATGAGCCTTTGACCACTATCTCACCTGATGGTAAGTGATGATGTGGTCGGAGATATTGTTCAGGCTAACCTAGAATTACTGGCTCTCAGGGGCAGCTGCCGGAAACACACCGTTAGATGCTTGGCGACAGATTTTCTACCTGAAGGTGGTAGCTAGCCAGGCGGGCATTCGCAAAATGCCCTACCATCATGCTATAATGAGACAACAACCTAAGACAACAACCGGGACCGACGGCTTAACGTGCCCTCCGAAGCACGGAAGCGCTCAGTAGTAATGTCACCAGCGGTCACCCATCCAAATCATGACCGTGGCGGACGTTGCTTAACTTTGCTGATCGGTTCAGGATGGCTAAGCAACCTTTGCTACGAGTGCTTAATAGCAACAACACTTATTATAGGTACATAGACTGGCAAGTATAAAATATACGTTTTGTGATATAAATTCCTGCGACCAATGACCTGTCCAAGCTTCATAACTTGACTGAAATATCCGACAACGGCGTCACATCACTGACGTCATCGTATAAATAGTATGAGGCAGTCTAGGTGACACACAATACATGTATGATTTATTCACAAGTCAATGACATAGTGGTAGAAGACAGCTTATGATAAAACAGTGCACATAACTGGCATACTAACAGATATTTATAAACGAACCAGTTTGGTTTGACAAGCATGAAGAAGGTATTACCCTAGGAAGAAGTATCTATTTCCTCCTAGGTATTACCACTGCCCTATACGAATATTGCCATATTTGTGCGAAAAAGACCATAGAAGACCTAGCCTGGCCACAGAATATAAAGGACCTGGCGGGCATTCGCAAAATGCTAAACTACTATGCTATATACAATAAACTACTATGCTATAAAAAATATAGTAACTGCCGTCTTAAAAAGATCAGAACGTAAGCCGTCTTAAACAGACGGTTTACGTGCCCTCCGAAGCACGGAAGCACTGCGGAGTTAATACTTACTATAGAAAGGTCTGGAATACGTATCGAGTAACATTTGTAATATAAAAGTTTGGTGAACTATCTTCACGACTATCAATATCTAAACTATTCCAAAATGTACTGATAAAACTATTCATGAAGAAACTTTATCGTCTTAGAATTTGATTTGTGCCCGATTATATTACACTTATTCTATTCTTTCTTCTTTATTACTATGTCGAATAATCTTTCTATAATATTGTGAGATCAGCATCACATTTACAGTCTCTCAATTCTAATTCACACACGTAACCTAATCTGTCTGGTTTTTCTTTTTTTGTAGATGGAATACCAGATCCACACGGTAACCACACCGGCCCCAATAGACATTTCCCTCTACACTCGGCGTAATTACAAAAAAACTCTATAAACTATCGCCCTGCCTTGGCCTGAACGTTTCAATTCAAATACGAAGTGCATAAAAACAGATTTTTGTTTCATTCTTTTATTATGTCAGTTACATTTCATGTCATAATGTGATGATAAACATTACATACATATTTTACTACGTCATTAACTTGCGAATGAATTATACGTGTAGGCTTATATTAATATCCCTCAAGTCTGGCACCTATGCTCGTATCAATATATGCATCTTAAACTTGAGATCGATGTGACCTGAGGATGCTGTGTTGACGTTTAATTTATGGAACATTTGTCAAAAACAGCATCTTAAGATAGATCTCAATTTGAGATGCATTTATTAAAATGAGCCATAGCTACCAGCTTAATAATTGAAATTCAACTTATAACGATCAACTTTTGTGAGCAGTGGAGAAAAATATACTTTCTCTGGTCGAGTTGATGCACGATATCTGAATTTCTTCAAGCTAAAGTAATAGTGTAGTTTTCATTAAACCATTTTTAAAGCTATTTCAACAGAAATGGCTACATATATTATTTAGTTACGTAGCTTATAGGTGAAGTATGTTCGTGCAGCTCAGTACTAAAATCTACTCCAGAAATCTTTACTATCAATATATTTTATTTCACATGCGAATTTTAATAACAAAAATTACAACTTTTAATACCAATAAAGCCTATGTAACTTTAATTTAAATAGTAGGTACTCATTCCTTAAACTATCCAACCACATAGTTGTTCAATTTTGGAATGTACCTGCACCTATAGAGGTAACCTACAAGCTATTACTGTGCGGATATTACAAATTCTTTCTTCGTCTGAAATGCAGTGCTAATGTTGTACCACGCTGTAGTCTACATTTTTATAACACCGGGCTTACATTCTTGAAAATAATGGAAAACTTTAGTATTACAGAAAATAATAAAACAGCAGAAGTGCATCTCTGACAGAAATGGCACTTAATTTAATTGCTCCAACTGAAAATTCTCCAAGTTATGTTAAGTTATGTTTACTTTATAAAATTGAAGTTCAGCTACGGGTGAACTCGAGAGCTTTAACGAAATAGCAGCTGTTTGTTTAAATGTTGATGTTGCATCCCAACGCTCTTGACTAAGTAAGAGAAAGATCCTTAATGTGTAATTAGTCAGAAGTAATGACTGCTGCAGTTTCTGAAGAGATACATTTATGTTTAATTACATGTTTTAAATTTCTAAAACGTGAACTGTCTACAATTATTAATATTGAAAAGTACTCAAAATACAATCTCAAAGTCAGTACATGTGAAGCAATATATCAACAGTAAATAATATATTATTGTTACTGCCCACTGTACGTACCCTTTTTTGAGGAAACATTTTCTGGGTTTTATATTCAAATGCATTGTCAACGAACAAAAAAAAACAATAAATAATTAACACAGACAGAAATTATGTAACCAAAATACCTATTTGATGTATTTTAGAATCATCAAGTGCAGCTTCAAATAGAAATAGAAACGAACAAACTAGTTAAAATGTATGTTTGGTTATTCAACTGGAGAGAAAATGAAGGACAGTGAATAATATAATTTGTAATAGTAAATAATATACTGGTCATCATCATTTACAACTTTAAACGACTAATTTGGTGTCGGTACCCCATATAGAACATGGCTCCATATTTGGTTACAATATAATTAAAATTATAGATTCATTTTGCTAGCTTATAATTATGTGATGACTCTTTTACTTTAGTAGATACTGTACTGTTACTGTATCAGCCAGATTGTCCACTGCTGCCCACCTTCCGTTAGTCGTTATCTTTAGTCGCCTCTTACGACAACTATAGGTAGCATTGGGGGAGGGTGACATTCTAGCCCGGCACTCCGGTAGTTAAAGTTAGAATATTTTCCTCTTTGCAGAAATAGACAAGGTTGCATTAAAATCAAGCTGAAGGTACTTATTACTATGTAAATACAACCGACAATGCAACCAATATTATGTACAGACTTACTGTTTATTTGCACTTGATTAAGAATGACAGAAGAACACGGCCATGTTTGCAGTTTGCGATGGAATCTGTAGAAAGAAACAATTTAAGTTAAAAACAATTAGGCACATAGTTTTTTATATAGAGTGCATATGGTTTACTATCTTTGATATCAACATCAAAGAGTTACGACGTTAATGTATTATGTATATCGTTAACGTACCGTAAGTAAATTAACTAATCAATATGCGAATGATATGAAATTGAATCCAAAACCTACATGAATTGGTGACCGGTACGTACATTCAAGCTTGTGTTCTTACGTGGGCAAGTAAGCAGTTCTTCTCAGATGAATTTGGACCAGTATTATACTGGTCCAAATTAAACAATATTTTGGCCCCTGGGCCATTATATAACATTATCTATAGAGACTAGTCTATACAAAAATATGAAGATGAACTGAGTAGGTACTTCTATAGCTAGAACTTGTATACAGCAATCTGAAACTCAAATAGAACTCCAGGAGCTCATTTCCGTGCTCCGTTCGCCTTCAATTTAAATTTTTTCATCAGTTGCAATTTCCGACGCAAGCCGAGATAAATTTATGAATTTTATTTCGTTATAAAGTCATAACAGAACATCTGAATTAAATAAAATGGACGCAGCTGTAATAAATAATATGTGAAAGCATTTGACCACTTTGAATTTATCAGTTGACGATAATTTTCATAATTTGTCGGTAGAAATACGAGTGTAATTTTAGCTGACAGTATTGGTGACAAATTATCGGTGATAAATTCATTGAAAATTTAAATATTTGAGTCCTAGCAATTTGATATCGATTAATTATATAGTTCATAGTATTTTGTTTAATAAAGGCATACCGCCGGTAAAAAAAAAAAAAAAAAAAAAAAAAAAAAATTAATTTCTTGTTATTAGTATTATAGTCTATTTTTTTTAACAAACGAGTACTGACAATTTTACTGCTTTGCTATTATTGGCCAACGTAATCAACATAAAGTCAGTTCCACACGAACTCTATCGTTACATGTAGGTACATTCAGTTAAGTCTTCGACTACCTGCGCGTCGATACAAATTTAATAAGCCTCATAAAGTTTTTTTATGCTCGATAAGTTACCTGTGACCAATACCTCACCTGATGGTAAGTGATGATGTGGTCGATGATGTTGTTCAGGCTAACCTAGCATTTATTAATCGATCTGAGTTGTTTCTACACAACTCAGATCTAGAAAACTAGTTATAGCGATAACGATGATATGGCGGTTCAGCTTCAATCCAATAAGATTATTGATTAATAAACGATCGAAAAATGTCTCAAAGATAAAAGTAATTGATATCAATCATAGACAATACACAAAGAATTCAAAGAATCTGATCCGAAAGATGATGATACATTATTGATACTCGCACATGGAAATGACACTGTACCAAAATACCCGTGCGAAGCCGGGGCGGGCTACTAGTATGCAAGAAAATACGATTTATTATTTATTTATTTTTATTAATTTAATGACCAGACTCTAGATTTCATTTGTTTTCTTCACCTTATCCAGCAAAAAATGTATAATAATGGCTTATTTACGAAGTGATAATCAATACAGCATTATTCCTTATCCAATTAAGTACCTTAAATACATAGTGCATTTAAATATATCAATATGGCTCTTGTTATTTAAATGAATATTTTCGAAAATTCTACAGATTATTTAGTATCAGCATTGCACCCGTGCGAAGCGGGGGTGAGTCGCTAGTTTGGAATAATTTAAAGCGTACTGTTAAATTATCAATTTCGCAAAAAAACAAAATTAAAGCAAACATATCAATTGCCGCCGTTTTTTTCGTAGTGCAGAGAAAAAATAACCCACCCCTTTTTATAACTTTTTTTATAACTACATATAAAATCTTTTTTGAAGGAAGTTCTTTGGCTGCATTTTTATTTCTGGTGGCGTCATCATTATTATAAAATCAACACTTACACTATCAGATAATATTTTGAAAAATAATTTGTAATAATTAAAAAAAGGAACTAAATTGAGCAAAACCAATAAGTTGCCGCGTTTTGTTTTTCGTAGTGTAGAAAAAGGTTGTTTACCTCCTTTCACTGAAAATTGAGTACAAAAAGAAACCCTACCTCTTTTATCTAATTATCTAAATAAAACCTTTTTGAGACTCAACGATTGTATTTTTTATGTTCGCATACAACATTCCTTCACTGCTACGGAGGGAAGGAATGAAATTCCATATAACTTTTCCCGCCGCACATTTATAAGGGAGAAATTACGACGTTTATAACAAATTTTTCAACGACTAATGAGACACTTTCTGAGTGTGTGTGGTACATACAACTTTTATACCATACCCACTCAGAAAGTGTCTCATTGCTCGTTCAAAACATGTTATAAATTTCTTCATTTCTCCCTTATAAATGAAGAAATAGATCGTTTTCTCCTCTCGGTGTACAATATAATATACTTTGTTTAACAATAAACAATTAAAATTGCTTATGTCTTCTACATGGTCACCACAATTACGCCAATGTCAAGTGGAAAGATTGGAAAACAAACGAAGGAGATTGGTCAGTGGCATAAAAGCTTCAAAATGGGTGATGATATAAAAATCTCAAAATGGGGATATTTATAAGGCTTTCACGTCTGTGAAACTTACGTTTGATATATTTGGACTTTGTAGTGAAAATTATAACCCAAGTTTTGGTTTAAATTTTAGATTGTTTACCACTAACTAAACACTACTCAATTAAACTTTGAAAATCAACACCATAAAAGATACGACTAATTGAAGAACCTTCTATCTATTTGTGGACATGTATTTTATTTAGTTTTCTCTTTGGCGTAAAAAAATTCACTATTACTTATGTTGAATAATATTTGGTACTGAAATACGTTTATTCCGTACTAACTTCTACCGGTATTTTTGCTTCTAACGGATTCCGGAGAATAAGTTCAAGCGTAAAATTCATAGCTTACAGCAATTCCAATATTAACAGAATTGAAGAATCCTGCCTAAGTAGGTCGCATAATATGCCATTTCCTTCTTTAATATATATTTTGTGTATCAAAATAATACTTACAGAAACTCTATACCTTTATTATAATTATAACACCTTAATCATAAATTTAATTTAATGAATGTATCAGCATTTATAAGAAATTAGAAAAAACGTATTATTTATTAGTAAAGATTCGGTTAGGCTAAAATGACTTCAGCTTGCTTGAACTCCCCCTGTGTGTTCTAATCTTGCTGTAGCGGGGGGCTCTATTGTTGGCGGCACGATGATAATAATTGCAAATTAATTAAAATAATCCAATGTAGAGGACTTTATATGTTGGAAATGAAAAAAATAAAACCTAATTTGAATACTTTATGGAACCAACATGCTACAGCTTGACAATGATTTCTTAGCACACAGAGGTCCAAAATATCGTTTAGCGAAGAGACCGTGGCATGACCTGTCTGTAGTTCGAATAATTTGAAATTAGAAGGCTATAATTACGAAAAGAAAAACAAAATACCATTTGGAACAAGGGAGAAGCAACAGTTGTTAATCAGAGCTACTTCACTCTGATGTTCCGATGTGGAAAGCAAAGTGCCTTTGAGGCTCTGACGTAGAAAAAAAGCAGCAAAAATACTTTACAGCTATCGGGAATGAAAACTTTGAGGGTGTTTGTTTTAAATGTAGTGCAAGTTCATAGCTAAACAAAATACAGTAATGTGCTAAACTATAGTGATTACCTTATCAGTGTCCATACATGTGACCCAGAGTTTTATACCTAATAGTTAATATAACTATTAATGTAAAGGATATATACATTACAGAATGGCTAAATGCAATATCGAGTGAAATAAACTCCCTAAACAAAATTATGTCTGAACGACAACATAAACTAACGATTAAGCTTCTTTACTGCTATATAGTATTGAATCAAAAGAAAGCCATAGATGCTTAAAATCACTTTTCTACGCAAATTTTAGTTGACAAACAACACCTTTCTGAACTTGTTAATAAATTTTTTACATACTAACTAGAAAAGGAGGTAGGTTCTCAAGTCGAAGCATATAGAATATTATATTTCTTATTTATTATTCATGTTTGACTCATAACTCTTAACTTTATCATAAAATTTTGTTTGTTATTTTTGCAGGGCATATTTACCAAAGTTGATTCCATTTATAGTTCATCAACTTCGATCGAGATGTTTTAATGTTACTCTCAAATAAAAGACATTACACGATTATATTATGAAATGTAGGTAAATCCATTATTGTGTCGATAATCGACATTCAACTTATAGATTTGAAAATATAATTTTTGCTTGATAGATCCTAAGATCATTACCTAAGTAAATTCAAATTTAATGATGACCACCATAATTACAACACTAGGAATATAAATGAAAAAGCGGTGTCAGGTTTTAAATCACCGAAGACAAATAAAATGCTTTTCTAAAAAAAAGATAATTGTGTGTAATTTTATGATAAAAAAAATAAATATATAATAGTAGAAAGCTTAAATATAAAAAAAGAAAGCTATGCCTTAATAACTTAATAATGCGTCTGATCATAAAAATCAGTACTAATATTATAAATGCGAAAGTAACTCTGTCTGTCTGTCTGTCTGTTACGCTTTCACGCCAAAACTACTGGACCGATTTGAATGAAATTTGATATGGACTTAGTTTGAGACCCGGGAAAAAACATAGGATAGTTTTTATCCAACTGCGCAAAAAGAGGTTAATGTTTTTGCGTGATAACCGACATACGCGCGGGCGGAGCTGCGCCCGAAAAGCTAGTATTAAATAAAGCATCCTGTATGAGATATTGGCAATAAAAAACCAGCCTTGGATAAATGTAGATTCTTACAATATTTTGAAAACTATGTCCAAAGAATGAAAAATCTGTACTTAATAAGCATAACATTTATTTATATAATTCTTCGAACTCGTGTTTATTTTCAATTTGTGCTAGAGAAGCCTTTTGAAATTTCAATATGTTTCATGTTCTCTGTATTTCACTGTGGTCAGCAGTGAAGGGTCCGCCTGATGAATACAGTTACTATTATTATACAGATAAATTTCTGATAGTTTATACTCATTGGCATAAGTAAGTAATGCACTTTTCAATTATTAAAAAAAATATTGATTTGCTCACGTACGAAAGAGGTGATTCAACTTTCGCCACAAATGATGTTATCAAATACAGCGTTTCATCCACTTCTGAGAAAATACCTATAATAATATACTCATAAGACAAATTAATTTTAAAAGTTTAACAATATGGTACTAATCTGTTTCTTACAATTAATTCTGTATAGTACCTACAACAATATTATAGTATCTGCAGCAACCTGCAGGCAATGCTAAACAAAAGAAATAATGTGGGCAGTAGCAAATTTGGGAGAATCCATCAATGCCTGGCTAAGGTTTGTAGGTATATATGTTTGTTGTTCACTTCCCAATAAATGCGCGAAAATTAAAGTACTAAGTCTGAAATCAACAAATAAATTCCAGAATAAATAACGAATGAAACACATTTAACTCCGGCTAATGTTCATACGTTTTTATTTCAATTGCAACCGCCGGGTTTACTAACAAATTTATTTTATTTATGCACGGGCTTTGTGCTAAAAATTTAAACAAAGAAAAACAACGATTTTAAAATGAGAAATGAATATACCTGAACTGAACTTTATCATTTATGCCTGCGCGGGCCATACAAGCGCTAAACTGAGGTTAAATATAGAATTAACGTTCTATTCGTAAGTCAGTGCAAAATTTACATATAACCTTTATAAAATATCCTTCTTGGGTACCATGTATCGAAATAAATAAATTGGGTGTGGTTATGTTATGGTAACGGCTGTTTGTTGTACTTGAATTCGGCTCGCGGGCTCCCCCTAACGCCGCGTGCGATGTATTACAGTCCTTGCTTAGCGTAATTAATTTTTTGATTCTTTAGCTATCCAGTAATGTAACTGAAATTTAGATGTAGATGATAGATATGTAGCACTAAATTACATATCTATCATCAATATTGTACACTAAATTATTTTGAAGCAGTGATAGCTCAGTGGCTTTGGGTATGGACTGCCGCGCAGCAGGTCCATGGTTCGAATCCCGCCGCGGGCTTGAGCTTCACCGCATGGTGGAAGGGCATTTTTGCGAATGCCCGCCTGGCTAGCGACCACCCTCAAGTTGAAAATCTGTCGCCAAGCACCTAACGGTGTGTTCCGGCAGCTATCCTTGAGAGCCAGTCATTCTAGGTTAAGCCTGTTAACACCTTCGACCACATCATCACTTACCATCACGTGAGATTGTGGTCAAAGACTTACTTATAAATAAAAAAAATTATATCCCCCAATTTTGTGATCATTCGTTTGTTAATTGCATCCTTAGGACAGTTAGACAAGCAGCATTTTTGAAGACTTATTTTCAGACAAAAGTTCTTTCCATTTTGAAATAACATGACAGTTGCGAGATTTAATCTATTTCAAATATTTTGCCTGCTTCATATATATGTACACGAATTATGTGACTGTGAGTGAAGAAGCACGAGGCCCACCTGATAATAAGCGAACTAACCTCTGCCTAAAACCCGTCACCCTGTTACATGCGGTTGGTAAGAATGCCTGTAGTTACACACTGTTAGGTGCTTAACGAAAGATTTTCTACTCGAGGTTGGTACCTAGCTAGGCGAACATTCTAAGACTGCCCTTCCACCAAGTGCAGAAGCACAAGATGGCGGTGGGAATCGAACCATGGCCCTGCGGCACGGCAGTCCATATATATATTACCGCTCAGCCATCAAAGCTTCAAAATTGCCATCACTTACGTTTATTTACCTACAGCAATTTTAATTTATCTCGCAATGGCTGTCATCATAATTGATTATCCAAGCATATTTCAGAAAATATGATTCATAATAATGTTTTGTTAAAATTATGTATGTACTTTTAGATGTTTAGTTTTTTGGATTCTGATTAGGGACACTTTTAGATACACATAATTATTTAAGGAACATAAAAAACCTACATCTTATTCAAAAAAGCAATAAATACATAATAGGTTGTTTAGGTAAGCGCCATTGAAGCGTGATGAAGCCCTAAGGCTTAGTAGGGCAGTATAGGTACCAATCGAGCCTAAAGAGCAAAAAATTATGAAATTAGCACCATCAACGCGTGATGAAGCTGTAAGGGTTGGAAAAAGTTTATCAAGGGCTAAAAATTTTAAAAAAAGACAACTCTTTTTCACATGACAAGCTCGGAAATGTGTTGTTTTTCATTCGAAATCTGCGTGGAAGAGTAGTTTGTATCCGTTAGCGTGGAAAAGGTTTTTGAAATTCGAACCTCAATAAAAGTACTTTAAAATTTACTAACTTTAAATATAACAAAACATATTTAGTAATTTTAATAGTACTTTAACAATAAATTGATGCAAATTTATTACATTAATTAAAGCTGTTTTTCTTACATCTGCGCTGTGGTGACGCGAAAAAAATATGTTTTTCGCTTCAAGCAAAGTTATTGTGCATCTCGTTCCATTGAAACCTTTAAGTACGCTCTGGATTCTATACCTTATTTATTAAGTAAGACATATTTCGTTTTTGAATATTTTCTGTACTCATTTAGGGCTACATGAGTAGGGTACAAATAAATACCGCATCCCGTCCGAACCTGCAGACCAGTAGTGCTACACGAGACGACAGCCCACGAAGCTGGGGACAGTTAGGTGTGAAACCTACACTGTACCTACTCATAATATAACTATCCGAGGGGAACGTAAAGATGCAATAAATTACTATCCAGGTCATCATCACATCAGAGTGTCAGATCCTAGCCCTACGCCAAAGTAGAGTAAAAAAAATCTGAAAAGATTTCCTAAGGGACTTATAAATTCACACGTAGATTCGAGGGTGGTCATCGCAGTCTACGCGCAGCGAGATGTTAGACATGTCCTGTTCTTTAAGACTGCTAAGGTGACGTGAACATCTGTTCACGTCATATAGGTACAGTAGGATATCTATCATGTCTGTCGCAGATTGTGGTAAAAAGGAATGCGCCAGCTTGTACCCCAGATAGGTGAGGCAAGGAAGTATGTTTCAGACAGGATATCTCTTTAAAATTTTAATTTTATAAAGAGCAAGGTCGGCTTGTTTGTCTCCAGGTTGTAATGGATGGCGTTTAAATCACAACAGAGACCCCGAATGTAACAAAGCCATGCAATTAAGCAATCTTACTAGGCGGTGGCGGGATGCGGTATTTTGTTGCACCTACTATTGTAGCTCTAAATGAGTGCAGAAAATATTCAAAAACTAAATTTATCTAAACCAAAACTATGGAATCCAAAGCGTACTGACGGTTCCAAAGGAACGAAAAGCACAATGACTTTGCTACCGACCTCATGCCTTTTTGTCCCAAGCAGCTGATAGAGAATCGAACGTGCTATTTTTTTTCCAGGCAACGCAGGACAGCCTAGTCATATACTTCACGTACAGGTCCTGGCGGTGGATGCCTCAAAAGGGGTTCACTAGCGCTTACGCAGCAGGTACCCTTCTGGAATTTTATCTCTTGAAACTGTGCTAAGGTGGCACCTGCATCTTTCCGGGAAACAGAAGTAACTTTGAGTGTTATGACGTAAGAGCGATGCCATGGGTAACAGCTAGTATACAATAGAATGTAATTTAAATAATCTACTTAATGTTATTCTAATTTGAAAACGAACTGTAAAGCAAGCTATAATTTTGAAACATGTCACATGTATTATGGTTCACAAACAACCGATTATGCATGCGAAGTAGACTATTCAAAAATTAAACCATACTAGCAAACAATCGATCATTTATGCAAAGTGGTCCTATCAAAGCGAATCATAACTGAATCGATGGCAAATATTACTCGTACCATGAGTACACTATAGTTTAGCAGGGCAAATAGTATAAAAAATCAGTACTTTACTCATTACTTATTTTTTTTAGAAATGGATTGACTAAATATTTTTTCTTTAAGCCACTAACTCACCTGTTGGTAAACGTAATGTATCTGTCGAACATGACAATTATCTCCCTTTGCGTTGAATGGGTAAAGTTTTTAAAATGTTCTTTTCTTATATGATGAGGTTAAAGCAGAAGTTGCTTGAAACTAAGCCTCTCCTTCGTGGTTGTGGTTCCCAAGGTCCCATTCTCTCTGTACTCTACATCTTTTACAACCAAAGTCCAAATTATTTATTCAGTTTTGGCTTCTGCCATGCCCATATTAAGGACTTTTACAATATTGAATTTACTAAATTACAAATTCTAATGACTCATCTGAACTAATATAATAAAGAGGAAATATTTGTTTGTTTGCGTTGAATAGGCTCTGAAGCTACTGGGCTGATTTCAAAAATTCTTTCATCATGATAATCCAAGAGTTACCCTTAATGAACATAGGCTATAGAAGATTTTCAAAAAATTTAGGGATCCGTATGAAAACTTGGATAAAGTGCGAAAAAAATACCAAAAAAAAACTTTTTGAGTTGCGCAGGCTATGTGTAGTTCCCTTCTAGTTCACTTGTATTACTTCTATTCATGTATGTTCCTGGTCCAGTGTTCCCTCTCTTTCAAATAAACTTTCGAAATACTTTTTTTTCAACACACATTCTTCTCATTTTATAATGCTTCCATCATGACTTCTGATTTGACTCAGCTCTGAGGTCATGGTTTTGCCCCGAGCTGTGGATGGATTTCCAGAAAAACTTTACATTTGATTGGAAATCTTCAAAAAGCCTTCTGTCAAACATATCCTTTCGTTCATATTTCTTTCTGCTTACAAAATCCTAAACTGTCTCTTTTAATCTCTTATAATCCTTTCTTGCTCACGTATATCACCATGGATTGCCATTTATACTTTTTGATCAGATTTTGTGGCTAACCAATTCTTCATCAAGCCTTTTGTACATCTTGATCCATGCACACATTTTTTTGCATTTTTGCTTTTTAGTAGTTCCGCACACATTGATGGCAACGTCTTCAACGCCCCTTCCTTAAATTTCTTCAATATCCCTTATCTCTTCCAAACCAGCAAGCCTTTCGTGCAGCTTATTAACATACTAATTTTTAAAATCCTTCTCTTGCAAATTTAGAACTCTCACTCGTTTCTAACAATTCGCACATATAGATGCACCTACTCGGTGTCACCATCGATTAAAAATGCCTGTTAATGCACATTAATTAAATATTAAACATCACAACTGCATCGTACGCAGTCATGTATAATAATTGTCTTTAATTGTTTATGGTATCGCCATCTATCCGAAATGACGGATATTAATATTAGCAAAGCTATGTCGGGATTTACTTAGCTTGTCAAAGCACAACAAGGTTTTGCCTTTACACGCTAGATGTCGGTAGTAAAATGTGTTAAAAATCCTAGATCGCGCTGACGAGATTCTCCTCCTACATTTGTAAACTTTCAATTTTTTTTGTATTGTTGAATATAATAACATCGTTGTGGCTTCTTACACGATCGTATTATTTCTATTATAATACCTCTCCCCGCACGTACCCTTAGGATTTTGCTCATAGTTTGTTCATGGTCCTTCGAGTTCGGGTGACGTCAGTATTGACGTAGGAAGGTTTTTTGAGCTTGTGGGACGGCGGATTGTCGTTGCAACATCTGCAAGCGGGGAAGTGGGCAACAGCGCCCGGAGTGACGCTGTCGGAATTATCACGTTGAAGTTGAGACCCAACTACAACGGATCTTTCAAGCAAGGCAAACCGCCTTGCTGTTGAAGGAAGGTGCATCGAGCAACAACTACGTGACAGTAAGGGAACTGTCAGGAACAAGGGATCAAATTATCCATCGAGTCTCTTGCTAATTGGTTTGGAATTGGAATAATTGGTTTGGATTCAATTGTTTGGTTTGAAGTGAGTTAAGAAGAAAAACAGTGAGTACTTTCAAATTATTAAATAATAGTGAAGTGAATATAGTAACAAAGAAGAAATGACTTTGCAAAATTTTGACTTTAAATAATTTGTTCAAATTTAAATATTTAGTAAGAAATTGTGTTTGCATGTTAGTTTAGACACTTAGAATAGTTCGCCCAAAAGTGAACAGACGGGGAACCTATGCCCGATTTTGGAGCGACAAGGTTCTAAACACTTGTAAAAATATTCAATTTATACTATACCGGACTTAGAAAATTCACGATCAGAAATTCAAACACTTGTAAAAAATTTCAATTCATACTATACCGGACTTAGCAAATTCATGATTAGAATTTCTAACACTTGTGATTTTTTTCAATTTATACTATACCGGACTTAGAAAATATCTGATAAGAAATTTCCGACACTTGTAATTTTTTAGGAAGTATACTTTAAGGAACTTGGCAATTTTCATATAATTTAATTCTTATTTGTTTTAAATAACTTGATTTATCACAATGAAATCATCTGAGACCGAAGAACGCTCCGTAAATTCATTGGTTAATTTTCAAGAGGAACTTTATAATCGCCTTGTTAAAAGCAGAACCAACTTTAAAAAAAGTCCCAAAGACAGAGTAACTACAGATTATATCAATGGTAGGTTAGAGCTGCTAGAGGAGGTTTGGTCTGACTTTCGTGCGGGACATAAAGAGTTAATTCGTGCAGTTCCTTCTAGAAAAGATATTCAAAATACTAATTACATTAAGGATAGTATGTTTGATCGGGGTGAAGAAGTCTATTTTGAATACAAATGTGAACTCAAGTCGTCTTTACCAGCCTCAAATGAACAATCGGTTCCTGCACAAGCACGTGTAAAATCATGTTCTGTAAAATTACCAAAGGTTATAATTCCTACATTTTCGGGAAAATATTCGGAATGGAACACTTTTCGAGACTTGTTCCAGTCACTGGTGCATAACAATACGGACTTAGACGATGTTCAGAAGTTGTTATATCTTAAGGGGTATTTAACCGGTGAGTGTGAGCAGCTATTGAGCAGCATTCCTATAACCGACAATAATTATACCAGGTGCTGGAAACTGCTCGAAGAGCGTTACAACAATAAGCAGCATATATGTCATCAGGTTTTGAATCGCTTATTGAATCAAAACAGTTTAAAACTTGAGTCAGCAAAAGGTTTGAAAGATATTGTTGATACAACTAATGATTGCTTAGCCACCCTCTCTAATTTAGGAGTAGATGTAAAGAGTTGGGATATTTTAATAATACATATTCTGACGTCGAAATTGGATCCAGAAACACGTCGACAATGGGAGTTGAACGTAACCAATAATAATTCATTAAATGAACTACCCACGTATGATCAATTCAAGGAATTTTTGACGAAACGATTTCGTGCTTTTGAGTTTCTGGATACCAAGCCAACATCAACGTCAGGATATAGAGGGACAAATAATAATAATAAAGTCAAATCACTTCATATCGCAAACAATGGAACGAATCTGTCGTGTCCTTTCTGTAAACAGAGTCACAAATTAAGTCAATGCAAAGGGTTTCAAAACGAAACAGTCGAAACTCGACGCAAGTTTGTCTATGACAACAACGTTTGTTACAATTGCATGGGTAGCAATCATTCGGCCAAAGAATGTCGTACTAATTTAAAATGTCGCATATGCAAGCGCAATCATCATTCGTTGCTGCATCCTAAGGGTTCACAATCAGTTGAGGGTAACAACGGTGAGCATGTTGCCAACTCTTCAGTAGGTGCCACCAACGCATCTTCAAGTGCAACAACCACAGGACCTATGGTCTCGTGTTTTGCCACAGGTAAAGCTCAAAGACAAGTTTTGCTTGCCACCGCACTTGTGAAGGCTATGTCGAAAAGCGGGGTAGTATACAATTTTCGTGCACTCCTAGACCAGGGGTCACAGGCATCGTTTGTCACGGAAGCCACAGTACAGTACCTAGGGTTAAAGAAAACCACGACAACAGGTCAAATAACAGGGTTAGGTGGGGATAAAAATATTGTTTCCAAGGCAATGGTTCTTATCGAAATTCAATCACGGATCGACCCACAGGTGAAAATTCCGGTAAAAGCACATGTACTTAAGTGCATAACATCACTTCTTCCTTCAAGAAGAATTGAAGCCATAGACTGGCAGGAACTCAGCGAACTAATGTTGGCTGATCCGGAATATCATACTCCCAATCGCATTGATATTCTTTTGGGAGCAGAAGTATACAGCAGTATTCTTCAGGACGGCTTGAAGAGAGGACCACTTGGTTCACCAGTAGCACAAGCCACTAGCTTAGGCTGGATATTGTCTGGTGTTGTAAATTCAGTCTCCAAGCCATCTTCTAACATTAATGTTATGCATTGTTGCGCTAACGAAAACGAAATGCTTAAAAAGTTTTGGGAGTTAGAATCGGATGTACAAAAGCCTAAGGAGATGATGTTCACAGAAGAAGAAAGACGTTGTGAGCAGCACTTTGCCGATACTACTCGGAAGGATGAAAGTGGGCGATATATCGTACGCCTTCCTTTCAGGAATGGACATCCGGAGGTTGTAGGTTCTCGAACGGTTGCTGAAAAGAGATTTAAATCATTAGAGCAAAAATTACTCACAAACAAGTCGTTAAATAGCAATTATCAAGATGTGATAAAGGAATATTTGACGTTGGGTCACATGGAAGAGGTACCTGCAGAAGAAATCGAAAAACCGAATGCTATTTACTTACCGCATCATGCTGTTGTTCGCCATGATAAAGAAACCAGCAAGGTAAGAGTGGTATTCGATGCATCCTGCAAAGGTAAAAATAATCTCTCACTCAATGATCAATTGCTAGTAGGACCTACGTTGCAGCCTGAACTTAGGCATATCATAATGCAGTGGAGGTCATCGCCAATTTGCATGTCAGCCGACATCGTTAAAATGTATAGGCAGGTGAAGACTGACACTGAAGACTCTGATTGCCAAAGAATACTTTGGAGAGAACATAGAGATTCGGATATGAAAGATTACCGACTTACCCGAGTCACCTTTGGCACGGCCTCAGCACCATATCTGGCAGTCAAAGCTCTTCAACAAGTTGCACAGGATCATGGCAGGGATTATCCATCAGCAGCTGAAAGAACACTAAAAAACTTTTATGTCGATGATCTTATGACAGGAGTTCAAAATTATGAAGAAGGAATAAAGGTATTTAAGGAAATGAATGAGCTACTAAGCAAAGCAGGTTTCGAGCTACAAAAGTGGAATAGTAATAACAGGGAGCTTGTAAGAGCAATGAACGGAAAGGAAAAGGAGAGGGATTTAAAAGCAGGATTGGAGATAAAGGAAGACGACTTGATTAGAATAATGGGACTTACCTGGAACCGTAGTGATGACACCTTCCGCTATCAGGTCAGCATCCCGGAGATACAGAACCCTGTAACAAAAAGAAAAATTGTTTCAGATATTTCTCGTCTGTACGATCCACTTGGCTGGGTAGGACCCAGCATTATCGTAGCCAAAATAATAATTCAAAAGCTTTGGTTAGCAGGGTTGGACTGGGACGAAGCAGTTCCAGACAATATATTGAAGGAATGGTTGACTTACCGCGAAGAGCAAGCATTACTCAGTAACATACGGATACCAAGGTGGGTAGGCACCAAAGCTGATGATATCCTTGTTGAACTGCATGGATTCTGTGATGCGTCCAAGGTCGCATACGCGGGAATTGTGTTTCTCCGCGTTATTGACTCCAAAGGACAGGTGAGAGTTTCATTGGTTACAGCAAAGACGAAGGTAGCTCCTGTTAAACAAGTGTCGATACCTAGACTAGAATTGTGCGGCGCTGTTCTTCTCTGTAAATTGCTAGTGGAGGTTGCAAAAGTGATGAACATAGAGAAACACAACATCCACGCATGGACTGACTCAACAGTCGTCTTAGCATGGCTAAACAGTCATCCAAGCAAATGGACTGTTTTCGTGGCGAACAGGGTATCAGAAATACTTACTAACTTAGAGCCACAAAATTGGTCTCACGTAATATCTAAACATAACCCAGCGGATTGTGGATCACGAGGCTTGCGACCATCAGATTTAGTAAGCAACGATTTATGGTATCAAGGCCCAGAGTTCTTATCTCGCGAAACTATTTATTACGTGAAACCAAAGGAAGTTGATACGGAATTGGAGGCAGCTAAGGTTCATTGTGCTACCGAAAACGATATTTTATGGAACAAATTCTCATCTTTGACAAAAACCATTAGAGTAATAGCGTACTGCAAGCGATTTGTTAATAATTCTAATAAGCTCTCTGGAAAAAATAAAACATCAAATTATCTTACAGCAAAAGAATTGGCAGAAGCATTAAACACATTCATCAAGCAATGTCAGGTAATCCACTTTGAAAATGAGATTAGTTTAATACAGAACAAAAAGGACTTACCCAAGGGCATCCGATCCTTGAATCCTTTTCTTGACGTCAATGGGTTACTAAGAGTGGGAGGAAGGTTAGATCAGGCGCCTTTGAGTTTTAACAGGAAACACCCCATTCTGCTACCACGGCAGTCACATCTGACTGACTTGGTAATAGCAGACGCCCACAAACAAACCCTTCATGGTGGTCCACAATTAATGTTGGCTTACATTCAGACCAAGTACTGGATCGTTGGTGCTAAACAACTGGTAAAAGCACAATACCGCAAATGTGTCACTTGTGTTAAAACAACAGCAGCTACTAAAAACCCTTTGATGGGACAATTGCCTGCGGTAAGAGTGACACCAACGCGCGCGTTCTACCATAGTGGAGTAGACTTCGCAGGGCCGATCCAGATTAGGACGTCTAAAGGAAGGGGGCACCAATCCCATAAAGGATACATTTCTTTATTTGTCTGCATGGCAACACGGGCCATACACCTCGAGGTTGTGAGTGATCTGACATCTGAAGGTTTCTTACAAGCATTTAAGAGGTTTGTTGCGAGACGTGGGCATTGTTCGCAAATGTGGAGCGATAATGGCACCAACTTCATTGGAGCGTCAACGGAACTAAGGAAATGCAGTGTTGCCGAGCAAAAACAAATTCTTCAAGAAGTCGCAGTGTCTTTAGCAAATAATGATTGTGAGTGGCATTTCATTCCACCGCACTCTCCAAATTTTGGAGGCCTATGGGAGGCCGGTTGCAAATCAGTGAAGCTGCATTTAAAGAAAATCATCGGTAACTCAACGCTGACATACGAGGAAATGGCCACGGTTTTGGCCCAAATTGAAGCCTGCCTTAATTCTCGACCAATGTCAGTAATCGCCGGCCAACCCGATAATTTCATTGTGTTAACGCCCGGACATTTTCTCGTCGGAGAGCCACTAGTGACATTACCAGATCACAACTTTGAGATGCAGAACGTGAGTTCTCTGAGGAGATGGCAACATACTCAAAGAATGTTACAAACATTCTGGCGACAGTGGTCGCAGGAATATCTCACAAAATTTTTACACAGGTACAAATGGTCAAGTGAAACTTCTAAACCTAGCATTGGGGATGTAGTAGTCGTAAAAGAGGATAATTTACCTCCTTGTCGTTGGCTCTACGGTCGAATCATTGCTACTCATCCTGGTCTGGACAATATTGTAAGAGTGGTAACACTTAAAACTAAAAATGGGACATTAAAAAGACCTGTTTCTAAATTATGTTTTTTACCAGTAATCGACAATTAAAACAATTAATGTTTACTCATATAATATGATAAAAATCATTTTTATAACAAAAAGGTTTATTTATAACTAACAAGTAAAATTCACACACAGTAAAATCATATAAGAATCAAATATTGTACTCTAAATAATTGTAAAATGTGCACTGGCAAGGAGTTTTTATTTGTTAATTCGATAATTGATTCAATCATTGCAATAAAATCATATTTTGTGTTTAATTAAGGACAAAGGTTCACTTTGCCCTTGGTGGGCGGTATGTTAATGCACATTAATTAAATATTAAACATCACAACTGCATCGTACGCAGTCATGTATAGTAATTGTCTTTAATTGTTTATGGTATCGCCATCTATCCGAAATGACGGATATTAATATTAGCAAAGCTATGTCGGGATTTACTTAGCTTGTCAAAGCACAACAAGGTTTTGCCTTTACACGCTAGATGTCGGTAGTAAAATGTGTTAAAAATCCTAGATCGCGCTGACGAGATTCTCCTCCTACATTTGTAAACTTTCAATTTTTTTTGTATTGTTGAATATAATTACATCGTTGTGGCTTCTTACACGATCGTATTATTTCTATTATAATACCTCTCCCCGCACGTACCCTTAGGATTTTGCTCATAGTTTGTTCAATGCCATTTACACGTGTTACCACCAGGTAGTGGTCTGTATTGATGCTAACTCCGTGGTACGCCCGAGTATCTATCTAATTGCAACGTGCAACGTAGTAAATCGGCTCTCAGTGGGGTGCTTTCCGCTCCCGCGAAGAACGTGACGTGATGGGTGGCGAACCACGTCTTCGTCATTTGGGATTTGGTTTGAAAAATTCAAATCCGAGCAGTTCCCACGCGTAGCGTAGCATTAGAAGAAAAACTGACAATTACAAAAATAATAGCAGTTGAAGTATGAAATTGCCGTTATATTGTATAGGTACTTCGAATTGACATAGAACCTTCATGGTATGAGATTTTTGAGTGAAACATTTTAAGGCGGTATCTGTTGTTCTTCTTTTGAAAAATGTGCAACAAACGCTTTCGTGGTGGAAACTTTGGTTCAAAAAACCGACCAAGTGCCAGTTTTTTATTTTAATTAATTATATTTTACGAAAACATATAACTAAATATTTTCTGAATAGTTACCGTCTACCTGTCACCGTTATTAGTATCGAGCAGGAAACGGTAAAAAATCAAATTTGTTGTATGGGAGCCCCCCTAAATATTCATTTTATTTTATTTTATTTTTAGTATTTATAGTTATACCGGCAATAGAAATACATCATTTGTGAAAATTTCAACTGTCTAGCTATCACCATTCTTGAGATACAGCCTGGTAACAGACGGACGGACGGAAGGACGGACGAATGGACAAACGGTCGGACAAGTCTCAGTAATAGGGTCCCGTTTGTACCCTTTGGTTACGGAACCGTAAAAACGAACTATGTGGAAGACCACACGAAAGTGAATAACGATCAATTGAAAGGCATGGTAGTAGCCGATCTGAGCCAAACTACCCAGGAATTAGCAGCATGATTTAACGTTACCTTACTAACAATACTGACTCATTTGCGTCAAATCAATATAATGAAAAAATATGAAAAATTGGTGCCTGATGATTTGACTGATCTGCAGAAAGAACGCGTGTTGAAACTTGTGTTGCCTTATTGAGTCGATACAGAAATTAATGAATATATTGGATCGAATTGTGGCATGCTAAGAAAAATTAAATCTTTACGGTAACCGAAATCAAAAAAATGCAATTGCTGACCCCAGGTCAAACGCCGCAACATTTTCCTAAAGCGAAGTTACCAATAAAAAGGTAATGATAACTGTTTGGTGGTCTCAGCATGGTGTTATTGACTATAGGTTTCTCCGATCTGGTGAAGCAATAACGGCAGGTGTCTCCCAATGTACCGAACTCCGAACAATGATAGCAAAACTAGCAGTGAAACAGCCCCGACTCATGAATCGATCTTCACCATTATTCCTTCATGATAACGCAAGACCTCATACAGCACGAGAAACCGTTTTAACTCTACAGGAACTGCAATTAGAAACCATTCGTGACTCCGTATTCACCCGACCTTACTCCAACAGACTACCATTACTTTCGTGATTCGGACAATTTTCTACGTGATAAAAAGTTTTCTTCCCAGGAGGCAGTACAAAATTCTATAACTAATGTTATAAAAAGTAGGTACCTTTAATGCCACGTCTAGATTTCCCAAAAGTATATGTGTATCTTAAGACCCAAGGTACCGAATAAATAATTCCATATCTTATACATGAAACAGTTTCAGAATCTAAAAACTGACTGAAAAATACCTAATAAGTTGTCTTATTATTGGTTTAAATTACAAACTTTTAATAAAAGATCAATTGATAAACATTTTTTATTAATGTTAATTAACTGATCACATGCAATTTTCCTCTTTGTAAGCACAGGGTTTTAAGAATTAGTTTTAAAATAGCACAGAAATGTATTAAGGGCCCGTTTCAGAATGTCCTAATAAAGTTTTGGGGTTGTTGTGCAACACATAAAATAACTGAATGATAAAAATGACAGTTGAAATGCAGCGCGTTTCAAGCTTTAATCGATGGATAGGCTAAATCGATGACTATGAAACGCAAAGATAGTGTTTTATTTATTAAATATGTTCTGTGTAGTAAAACCGGAACTTACTCGAACATTCTGAAACAGGCCCTAAAAATACTGACACCATGTTATGTTTCTTATTAATAATATATATATATAAGTTATTACTATGATTAATAATTTAATCATAGTAATAACAAATACTTTTAAAAGTATCCTAAAAAACATTAAATAATATTTAAATAAAACACTTAAAAAAGCATAAAATTATATATCTAGTGACAATTCCGCCTAATTGTCCTGTTATCTACGTGACGTCATAAACATCACGCAGCCTAACAGAGATCCTAAGAAACGAACCTAAAGATAAGTAAAAGATCTTATCTTTTACTTATATTTTAGTCTCGATCGTGCACTCGGTAAGTCAAGACCTCCTGAAGATGCTTCGTTTAGAAGCGAAACTAGTCGGGTATTCTTCCGGTTAGGCTGCGTGATGTTTATGACGTCACGTAGATAACAGGAAAATTAGGCGGAATTGTCACTAGATATATAATTGTATGCTTTTTTAAGTGTTTTATTTAAATATTATTTAATGTTTTTTAGGATATTTTAAAAGTATTTGTTATTATTAAATATGGATTTCCGCAAAGTAACGCCTGAATCTATTCATTTCTTATTAGTGTTTAAATTGATATATCTTTTACATTTTAATACCATTAGTTTTTTATACATATTTATTTTAAATTTCTGACTAGTAGGTACTATTTTATATCTATTCCTAACCAATACCATAACATGACTTTTTCCTCAGTCAGTTAAAAACAACTTGTATTATATCTTTCAATTACTTAATTGTAATTTAAACGATTGCGTCTTATGGCATCCCAAGTTCACTTTCATCTAAAAAGGTCATGTTTGTCACTTATATTAAAATTTATTCTAGGACGATATATTTTGAAAAATATACAGACCTGACGAAGCAGTTATTTTTTTAAAACAATCAGCAGTTATAATTAACAAAGATCCATTTAATACATATATAGCACCAACAGCCTCTGTTTGTTTGATAATGGTATCTATATCTAATATTGTGTAAATACGCGAATTAAAGTAGTGACTATCCCATTTTACAAACGCTTATTCATAACAGCCACTAAGTAGGTATTTGCATATTTCAGGCATCGTTCTGCTTACAGTGGTATCAAGCGATAATTTGAAGATGAATTCTATTCAGCTTAAATGAGAAGGCATGGGTGCTTTGCAGTGGATCTAGAGGTTACACACTTATGAAATTTTTGTTAGTATACAAACGCACACAACTTTCTCCTTTCAAACACATTGTACTCGTAAATTGTGTATAAAATAAATCTATAATAAATACATCCTAATCCTAAAGGGAATAAAACATGAAGTTTAATCACGATAATATTTTCTAATGTATATAAACATCTTTTAATTCTAATCTAATAAATGTAGGAATAGTTTCAGTTCACTGACCTATATTTTTAATTATTATTAATACTGACTATTATTACTCATACACTAGACTTGAAGTTGTTAAATTATATTTTTTCCTGAAGGCGTGCATAAGGCAATATTAAATGTTTATAATAGAACTATTAATGACTGAGGAATATGTATCGGCCGCGGCGCTATGGTAAAGGCCCTCCGGTATTCTATTGATGTATAATTGCACGATTACCAGTACTGTATCTAAATACTCGGAACACGGTGCTAGTGCCGCCGTTTATGTATAATGAACATGTCGAGCAACAGCCTGCTCCCTGCTTTGAGTGTCTTATACTAAACGGCACGGCAACACCACAGATTTTACCCCTGTGCACCTCCATCCCATTTTAATGCTAATAATACATTGAATGAAAATCAGTTTGGTTTCACAAAGAGCAGATCCACAACAGATGCAGGTGTTCAAATGATGTCACATATACTTGAAGCCTGGGAAAGTTCACATGATGTTATTGCCGTATTTTGTGATCTTTCCAAGGCACTCGACTGAGTAGAGCACGCACTCTGATTCGTAAACTTTCACACTATGGTATTCGTGGAAAAGCTTTGAATCTTATGGAGCTATATCTGTCAGCAAGGCAACAAAAGGTTGAAATAAATTGCAATACTTCTTCCGGTTCATTGAAAAAAGATTACCGCCGGGATCAACTTTAGGACCTTCTTCTGTTTCTAGCGTATATTAATGACTTGCCTTGCATGGTCAAAGATTTCTGCAATATAGTTTAATTGCAGATGATATATCTTTGATTTTTAATGAATGAATGAAGACAGGAAAGATAGTGAACCCATTCATCTATATAATGTGTTATCTCTGATCTCTGAATGGTTCGCCGCTAATAATCTTCTCTTAAATTCATAAAAGACCAAATTTTTTAAGTTTTCTTTAGCAGATGATACTTATATTGACTATGCGACAGTCTTCCTGGGAATGAAAATGCATTCAACTTTACGGTGGGATCCACATATATTTACATGATCTGGCCGGAAGACTTAGTTTTGCTGCATATGTAGTTCGGAAGAAGGACCTAGCTACTGCTCGGCTAGTTTATTTCGCGGACTTCCACAGTAGTATGTCGTACGATGTATTGCTGTGGGGAGCTGCTGCTGAGGTGGAAAACAATATTTATCTTACAAAAGCGTGCAATTCGAGCCATATATGAAATGGATCCTAGGGGACAATAAGTGATCTGTTTAAAAAAAATGAAATTTTAACTTTACCGAGTCTGTATGTATTAGAAAATATTATGTATATTCGCAAAAAAATTAGTAAATTTCAATTCAAGTGACAATCACGATTAAAACACTAGAAATAAATATAAAATAGCGGTGCCAGATGTTACATTAGCAACGTCAAATAAAATGTCCTTGTTAGGTAATTGTGTGCGCTTTTATAATAAAGTTCCCAAAAATATTACAGTGCTCACAGAAGGAAAATTCAAGTTCAACACGTGAAAAACATTTTGATTTAGAAATCCTACTAATCAGTTTGTGATTCTAATTCTCTCTTAAACGACAAAAATACTTGGACCTCTGCCAAGCTATCGCCTGTCAACGAATCACTAAACTTCTTCTGTAGTTTTGCTATCGCCTACGTTGTTCTATTTAGCAAATGTGAAAGTATGTGTGGACTTTCTATTTCCACCTAGAAAACAAAACGACTCAATAAATTTATTTGAAAAGACTTCACAACTTCATCTGCACGGTTTTAGAATCAGCTCAACAAGTGTTCGACGATAAGAATAAACTTTATAACATTCTTTTATCAACAAACTCCATGGTCACATTAATGACCCACAGTACGACTGTGGGACATTAATGTGTACTGTGGGCACGACTCATGTCCAAATGAATCCTGACACTTTGGAGTTTTGGTGTAACAAAATTACTCACGTGGTATCTCAAACTTTACACGTCTGTCTTGGGCAGATCTGTGAAAAGGTATCTAACTTTAAAAATAAACAAAAATATGGTCTGTAAACTGATGCAGATTTCTCTGCAATTGCAATTGCAATTTTTAATTTGCACAGGGTTTGAGTTGATCCATAAAAAATATGCAGGCACTAAGAAGATCTTTTCACATGAAACAATGCAGAGCTGTAACGGTAATCCAGTAAAGCACACAACAAGCATATCTTTATACAAAACCAAAGGTCCTAAAACCTGTCTCAAATCGTCAAACATACAGATCAACTATAATTATTATTTAGTAACCGGCTAGGACTCGCGTAATATTTACCGGATATTGCTCCGACCAGTTTCGAACTTATTTGAAGTTCTTCGTCTGGGAGTCACAATTGTGCACAGAGTCGAGCGCGTTGCAGCACGTTGGCGTTGAGACGGTTGCGCCGCAGCTGTCAAAGTCAGAATTTCTCCGTCCGAACTATCACTTCTGTCACTATCACAGTAATTGTCCCTGTCATTTTGTAGGTAAGGGAATGTTGACACACTACACTTGTACTATCCTCTTCGCGGTTCCACCCCGATGCCGTATCACAAATGTTAAGGACTGGTATCCAGGCCAGCGGAATGTTCCATCCACGATCCCGATTGAAAATATGGTGGCGTCTAATTTCGATCGCCTCTCGTACTTTACTCGGAATTAAAAACTTATCTCGCGCTAGTAGGGCCGTCTTATCAAAGCGGATGTATTCCATTTTGCCTTAAATATAATTTATTGTTCAATAAAATTTAACGGCATTAAATTTTGTAAAGGTTTTCTAGAAGCCTATATTGAAGAAATAAATTTTCCTTTATTTTTTTTACTTTTATCTAGGCTTAATCTGAAATGCATCTTCTTTCAAATCTTTACTTACCTACTAACAAGTGAGAAGGTATGGCAAATATTATCATGAAAAAAGACGACGTCGTGTGTGCCCTTGCATAAGTTCAGATTAAAATTAGTGGCACCAGTCTCGTTTTGTTGGCCATTAATTAACGTAGTGGCAGGCATTTCCACTCTCCCTTCGGTAAGCTTTTGTATTATGTATATAGGTCTATTATCAAAACATTTAGACACTAATTAACTACGACTATAAAACTGCTAGACCAGAACTAATGAAGTTTAAAGGCTACCATTATTTAGATGTTATGCGTTCTCATTATTATTATCCACGCCCAACAAAATCCAAGGACAATTTTGTATAAAATACCTATTACGTTTTTTTTTTGTTTTTGATGACTTTCTGATAGAAAGCAATGATTCAGTGTACATGGTAACATACTTTCTCAAAAGAAACTTCACCTACTCACTCTATATATAAGATATAAGACGCCCAGATCTTACAAAAACTATTCAAATAATAATAGTAAAAAAAATGGAAACGTGTAATTTTCACATTATCCGAATTTATTTGTGCCCGAATCACCAGTAAATTATTATTTTGAGCATCAATCTACACCACAATAGCAGGAGCCGGCAGTTTTACTGTCTTTAATCATAAGTGCATAAGTGTCGCAGCCGCCCACGGCCCATGACCGCCAATTATTTATCCTATACTATACATTATATTGATACAGACAAAGTAGAAAATGCTTCGATGTAAAACCGCCTCATTGCAAGCCTCTTCCACTTTGGTCTGAATTAGTGGACTGTGTAATAGACTTTGAAATCGTTTACAATACTTTTTTATTAATTATTTTCTTCCACTGTTAATTGCAATGCAGAAACTTAGTGCAGATAGACCCGTTTATAACTGACATGGACATTGACTATCAATTATTATACAGAGAACTAGGAAGCCTTGGTTATGTAAAGCATAGTCACAGCTACAGTATCCCATATCCTAAGTAATTTGTTATTTGAAGTGCAATAAAATACCCTCTAGCTCGGTTCCACTGTTTTAGTCCCACAAGACCATTAAAATATATATATGAATACATACATTATACATGTTCACTCACATAACTCGCAACCGTAAGTGGATCTTGGCCTCTGACAACAATAGATGCCCCTAATCTTTCCGCATTATGCCATCCCACGCCATTCAGACAGGTAAAGTAAAATTTTAAAAGGTATTCTAGATTCGCTCCTATTTTATAAAACTGTAATACATGTAATCTTAAGAAAGGTTACTAAGGTTGTTCGTTACCAAGAGCAAGAATAAAAGATAAATATGCTGAGATCTTTTAAGAGGTTGATGTCAAATAGTAGAAAAGAATAAAAAGTTTGCAGTATACAGAGTAGCTAGCTACATATCAGAGCTAAATATCAAGACAGGTCTACATATATACATGACAATAATACCAGTAATGTATTAGTCCTGCAGTCTTTACTCGTTAAAGCTCAAGATTCTGCAGCGGTATATCTTTAATGTTACTCATACCATCTTGCACTTGTCAGCCGGGGTTAACCCAGAATTATAATTTATAGAATTAAGTTATATGAAATGTATAAGACAATGGTAAAAATGGCAAAGTATTGTAAGATGATTTGTTTTCTCTAAATGTAATAGCGGATTAGAAATCCGTACACAAAAAGGTAACAACTCGTAGCACTTGCTACGAAGTGCTACGCCACTGGTGATGTCTATAAATGGGACATTTGGAAAATTATGCGTACTTAACTAAAAAGTCTTATTAAATAATATATGTAGGTATACACTAACCTAACAGCATATTAAATGTTTTATAAAATACTTGTTTTATAGTTGATAGGATGGCCTTTGACCTATCTCACGATATGGTCAATGTTGTTGTTCGGGCTAACCTAGAATTACTAGCTCTCTAGGACAACTGCCGAAACACACCGTTACTTGAGGTTGTTAGCTAGCCACGCGGGAATACGCAAAATGCCCTACCACAACGCTATAACGGCTGCCATCCTCCGAGGCACAGAAGCGCTCAGTAGTAATGTCACTAGCGGTCACTCATCCAAGTCATGACCGCGGCGGACGTAGCTTAACTTAGCTGATCGGTTAAAAACGGCTAAGCAAACTTCGCTATGAACGCTTTACTTTGCAAATATGGGGCCACATAAGTCTGTTAATAATAAACGAGTTATTATTTCTTATTAGCTTTCTAGAAAATCATTATTTGTGTTATACAAACCATATATAATAAAACGTGATGCTCAACGTTCTTATTAATTACTACTACTTATATTAAATAAACTTTGTGCTGGAAGAACGCTGAGCTTTGTTAATAATTTACATAACTACATAACTATAGGTAATATACTCGTATGCATACTTACAACAAAATATACGAACTACTAGTTTAGTTTAGAAGATTGCTCCTTCGAAGTAAATATGATAAGTAAGTATGTATGATTGTTAGAGTATGTAAGAAAATGTCTTGTAATTATCCATAAGAAAAACTCGGAAGAAATTTAGTAACCAATGTAAATTATGAAAGCAAAAAGTTATGTCTAAAGTGAAATGAAAAGGATTTACAGCTGCTTTCAGAGGCATTAGCTACTCTAAGAAAGCGGTTGAAGTTGCACCATATACTTACAGTTTGGAGATGACCAAACGCAGAATTCGCAATCCTTTGTCAAAACATGGATGTCAGATTTTTCAACATTACCATGAACTATTTGAAAAACGGGTCTATAGACCACATCATGAAAATTTATTGGAGCCTTAAGTTTTATGATCTTTATGTGGTTCCCTAGATAATTTAAGTTTTTTATATGTATATTATGTAATTATATTCTATGTGTTATTGTTAAACTTCTAATATATTATATAATTGCATACTTTTACCCTACATGCACATTTTAACGCAAAAGACTGCATAATTTTATCCACATTTAAGTGCAAAATATACTGCTTTAGCCATCTTCAAATACTACGAGTATTTGTACTTATAAAGTACGATAAATGTGCTACACATATCACGTAAATGCATGATAAATATCATAAAAGTTTCAGTTCAGTTAATGAATGAAGCAAAAATGAAAATTTACCCCAAATGACTATTATTCATTTTAACATAAAATAAACGAACTGTCTAGACTTGTTACAAATAGCAAATTTCTGTTCAACGCTACTCATGTTCAATTTACAGAATAAATTTACCGTTATTGAGCACTCTCTAAAATTATTACCGATCGGTTAGTAGAGAAAGCGCTTTGAAACTATTAACTAAGTTTAAGAGGCAGAGAAGAGGTAGAATGTTCAATTAATTGCACTAAGATGGTTACGCAACTAGCTCTAATGATTTTGACAAGAAAGTGGGCCAGATGAAGGTTGAAAAGAGCAAAAAGAACAAAGAGTAGTTTTTAATATGTTGCGTAATAAATATTATCTAATTATTATGCGTCGTTTACTTATATAGTCCATCGTAATGATACCTTTCGTATCCCAGAATACACAGGTTCTTATCTTGCCAGCAGACTCAGGGACCTTAAATCGTTTGGCTGAAGAGGAAAGTACATTAAGTCAAAAAAGTATCGGGAATGGATGATTTGTTTATGATTCCAATATTTTTTTTGTTGCCTTTAAATGGCGTAATTGTTTTCCATATTGGCGTGGGGTCTAAAGTGCATCGGATAGATAGATTTAATAGTATTGTTATAGTTATATCATATCTAGTATTTATTGCGAATTTCATAATGGTCAAAAACATCGAACAAAGAGTTGGTATTCAATATTGCGTCGCCAATGAAATTTCGTGTAAGTATTACAGAAGTATTACAGAAGGCTTACGGTCAATTGACTTTATTATAACACTTGCTTATAAGTGGTACAAAGCGGCTGAGACGTGATGGAAAATTTGCCTTTCTCTGGTAGGCCATCAACGTCTGCAAGTGTTCTGTGTCTTTCTGTGTCACGAGACGATCCGTATCATTTAAATAATCACTTGGGTATAAAACATGCATCGCTGAGGACATGCTAGAATGAGACAATTCCGATACAGCATTCAGGAAACACATTGTTACTGGTGACGAGACGTGAGCTTACGAGTTTGACATGCAAACTAGCTGCCTAGTTCGCCTTTCAACTGAACCGAAACAAACAGGCCAAATTCGATCAAAAGTCAGTCATGTTCACTATTGTGCCACGGTGTTGTGCACTCGGAATTCTAGCCGGAAGGTTGAACGAAATGAAGATTATTTTTGGAACGATATGCGGCGTTTAAGATAGCAAATTCGACGGTTAAAGTCAAATTTGAGGAAAGAAAATTCTTGGATTTTGCATCACGATAATGCGCCGTCGCACAAAGTTCATCATGTGAACGATTTTTTGACCAAAAACTTAACAAATACCATCGAGCATACAACTTATATATCAGATAAGGCTCGAGCCGAATTCTTTTTTTGCCGTAAACTCAAATTACCACTTAGTGGCACCCGTTTTCATTCGGTATAAGACATTAAGGAATTCACGGCGAGAACTAAACTCAATTCGGCGATATGCGGCGTTTAAGAGAGGCGTATATACCACACCCACTCAAAAGTGTGTTATTGTTCGTTCGAAAACGTGTTATACAGTTCATCATTTCTCCTTTAAAAATGTACTGCGGGAAAAGTTGTATGGAATTTCATTCCTTTTCTCCGTAATAGTGAAGGAATGTTATATGAAAATCCATACCTGCCCTGCTAGAGCAGGGCTACTAGAGAAAAATTCTAATCACAAAAAGTATTTACATATATCCAATAATTAGAAAAAAGAGGTGGGTTTTTTTTCCACAATTTTCAATGAAGGTAGTTAGTAGTTAATAAAAGTTTTTCTACACTACGAAAAACAAAGCGCAGCAATTTGTAATATTTTTAATTTTGTTTTAGTGTTAAATTGATATTAACAGTACGCTTTTAATTATTCAAACTAGTTTTCCAAAATGTCACCTGAAAGTGAAAGTTACGATTTTATAATGATGACGCCACCAGAAATAAGAAATGCAGCTCAAGTCATAAAGAACTTACTTCCTGAGAAGTCTCCACAGAAGTACGAGAAAACTTATAATGATTTTATATTGTGGAAAAGTAGCAAAAATGCACAATCGTTTTAAGAAAACGTCCTACTATCATATTTTAGCGAAAACGCGCAAAATATAAGCCAAGTACTTTGTGGTCGACATATTCTATGCTAAAAAGCTCTTTGTCAATGAAAAACAGTTCATATTAAAGAATATGCTAAACTAAAAGGATTTTTAAAGCGGTTATCTGAAGGATTTCGTGGTAAAACATCCAAAGTTTTGACTACGAAAGATGTATTTGATTTCTTACAAAATGCTCCAGACAACAAATATTTACTAATAAAGTTAAAAACAATGTAACATTATCATTGTACCTAATTATTACATTACTAAATTATACAAAATTATATTACGAAATTATCGGGGCAACTAATTTTTTATTTTTATTTACAGGTGATTTTAATTCTGACCATAAATGGTGCCTGTCGTTCTCAAGATGTTTTGAATATAACTACTGCCGACATGTAGATCCGTGAAGATATAGCCATAGTCAAGTTTTCCCGAACTAAAACTAAAATAGAGAGGAGTTTTGTTGTTACCGACACATTATTTCATTGTTCAGGAGTTTTCTTGTGTCGGTAACAATCCTCTCTATTGAACTGAACGACTGAAAGCGACAAGTTCATAATTATGACGCCACTTTAAATAAAAAATACAGTTCAAGAAGTCATAAAGAACTTACTTCCTCAGAAGTCTCGGGACAAAATATACGAGAAAATATATTAAGATATCTTTAAAGCTCTATGTATCACTCGGGAGAAAGTTCTATTTCTGTTCTCAAGTTTACTTTAAGCCCTCCGCTGCACATCGGGCATACTATACATTAAACATATCTTGAACATAAATAGATCGTTTTCTGCCCTCGGTGTAGAATGTACTATTATTTTTTTTTTAACAATTGGATTATTCAATTGCGTAAGTATATCGTTTCTGAAAGAGCATACTTAGAAGGTGATAAAATAAATTCCGATTAATAATTAACACATTGTTTATTATTGATCTTTTCCTGGTACTTTCTTGACAGAGTAGTATTTTCCATACCTTCTTACTTTGTTTCTTCGTCTCCGGATGAAAATAGTCTTCCCCACATTTTATTGTTATTTGGATTTGGATTTCTTTTTTTAGTCTGCGAATATTCAAAGAACAAAACCCGTGGCCTCTTTGAAGAGGTTTTAGGGAGCTAGTTAACATGATATGAATTGTTTTATATGAATACTTCATAATTTTCGAAAAACAACGTATCACGCGCTTCACAGCTCGTAGCGAAGTTTACTTAGACGTTCTTAACCGTTCAGCTAAGTTAAGCAACGTCCGCCGCGGTCATGACTTGCATGGGTGACCGCAAGTGAAATTACTACTGAGTACTTCCGTGCTTCGGAGGGAACGTTAAGCTGTCGGTATCGGTTGTTGTCTTAGGATAGCAGTCGTTACAGCATGGTGGTAGGGCATTTTGCGAATGCCCATCTGGCTAGCTGCCACCCTCAAGTAGAAAATCTGTCGCCAAGGACCTTTCGGTGTGTTCCGACAGTTGTCCTAGAGAGCCAGTAATTCTAGGTTAGCCTGAACAACATCTTCGGCCACATCCTCACTTATCATCAGGTAAGAAAGTGGTCAAAGGCTAGCCTATCAGCTTCATAACTAGTAGAAACGAGCCGCAAGATGTTCGCTTCTTCAGGTGCCCTACACATACTTCGAAACCTTCTACGCACTACCACTAAAATTGCTCTTGCACAGTCTCTTTTACTCCCTATTCTTGACTATGCTGACGTCTGCTATTTTGACCTCACGGAGGATATGCTAAATAAACCTGAACGTCTCCAAAACTTCTGCATTAGGTTCATATTTGGATTGCGCAGGTATGACCACGTCTCTGAATTTCGTACTAAGCTCAAGTGGCTCCCCATTTGCCCTCGTGGGAATGCTCATATTTTGTCCCTTCTATATAGTCTTCTTTTTCTGCCTCCTCCCTTCGTTATCTCAAGGAACGTTTTCGTTTCCTTCATACTGTCCACTTGTCATGTTCTTTACGATCGTCTTTGTATTTTGAAGTGCCTGAGCTTAAAACTAAATTTTATGATGGATCATTAACCTTTGAGGCTGTTCCTCCTTGTAACTCTTTGCCTCTTGCTATTAAACGTTCACCATCAATTAATCTTTTCAAAAGGTATGTAAAATATCATTTTTCCATCAAGATTGTGTACATTACTGTCTGTATGATAACCACTTACATTATTTATTGTTATTGATAAAGGTATATGTATATATTGTATGATCAATATATATTTTATTTATTATACGCAATTAGCATTTAACACAATTCAAATATATTATATATATTTAAATTGTGTCCTCCAGTTATAGGTCGTCTGGAAGAGATCGCTCTAAGCGATAAGATCGCCTATTGTTACACCATTGGGTAATCATATATTGTATTGTTATCTTTATAATTTTTTCTATGTTGTTTCAATAAACTGTGATCTATCTATAAAAAAATACTAGCATAACAATAACTGTTCTTTTTTAATATTGTGTATTTGTTTTTTTTTTTTAGTATTCAGTAGAGGCGGCAGTTCAGTGCCTAGAGCGCGTCTCGTAGTTATGTCTCGTTTATATTCCGCACACCAATTAACAACTGAAGAATAAGACGGAGCATTGTCTTCCAAAATAGATTGCATTTCTGCAAAACACGTTTTGTTTCGTCAGACTGAAATATTTAATAAACTATTTTCTCACGAATACAGCATTTTCAAGAGGTCTTGAAGAGCTCTTTCATGATCGTTTGTCTGAAGAGTTAAGAAATCCTGAAGATGGTTCGTGCAGAAGTGAAAATGAAGTCTTTTCCAGTTGGCTTACCTAGCGTTTCTGGCGACACGTGTGTGTTAAATAGTACTAGTTTTTTTTTACTTTTTAAGATGTAATACTAATTTTATGTTTCCTTAAAATAATGCAGAATGCAAACTTTATTTTTTAAATTTGTAAATAATAATAATAATGTAGGACTGTACTGTATCAGCCGGATTTTCCACTGTTGAACACAGCTTCCCTCCCTAAGAGGGCGTTTGCCATAAGCCCCACACTTGGCAGGCGTCTTGGGGATCGAAATTATAGATATCAACTCCTCAGAAGGCGCTGCTGCCCATTTTAGCTCTATCGTCTATATATGGGGAGGTGATAATTCTAGCCCGGCGTCTCACGGTATTTTTAATATGCATGTAGTTACTTCATCATTATATCCCAATTTCGGAATCATATTTTATATATCGAAAAAGATACGTTTAGAAGGTAAGTACACAAATTTAGAAGATTACTGTAGTCAGCCAGATAGTCGTTAATACGAATTTAAGAAGAAACTATGTAAAAGTAAAACCGCTTTTCTTATATTACCTACTTACATTTGATATTAAATGATAAGATTAGGAACCACCGATTTCGCTCACAAAAAAGCTTGAAGCCATGTTGTATATAAAGGGCATGACGAGCACTCGAAGTTAGATTATTCATAATTTATCAGTAAAACAGAAATTGTAATTATTTTGTTTTAACTGGCGATATACCATTATTAACAAAAGACTACAAACTTTACACAAAATTACAGCTTCTATAACAATTAAATTTATGTATGCTAATTATTGTTATAATTAATGTGGATTAAAATCAATAACGTCACAATTTTTTAAATATACCTACCTCATAGTAAATTTTTCTCAGTTTTTTTTATGCCTGATAGGTTAGCCTTTGACCACTATCTCACCTGATGGTAAGTGATGATGTGGTCGAGGATGTTCTTCAGACTAACCTAGAGTTACTGGCTCTCAAGTGTTCTTAAGTGCGGTGTGACATATAAGCGATTTCAAAGTCTGTTTGTTGTTTGGCTATCTTTAGAACTCAAGACTTGAAAACGCCGGATGCTTCTCCTTCTCAACACGACAAAAAGACCAATGATCAAGTGTCGTCACAACCGGGCTACTCGGTCACCACCGTTTGCTATTTTATCTGTTGTCAAAGCATACCAAAAAAAAATTATAAAATTACGATCTGCTAATTACATCTAACGTCATTAGACGTACATTTTCAACTAATAAGATTAATTCTTAAAAGAACTAGCTCCAGCACCAGAGATGAGCAGTAAGCGAGTTGAGCGAGCAGCAAGTATGAAAGAGAGTAGAATTTCTATACTGTAAGGGAGTGAGCAAGTGCCGGGGACCCACTAGTATCTCCCAGTGAGTGTTTTGACCACCAAGAAAGCTTCGCTGAGGACGCTGAGCTAGTATAGCTAATGTCGCTGTGATAAACTAGTGGAGACCGAATTCTCATCGACACTTTGATCATTCAGCGATCAACTATTATTTATTATATGCATGGCTTTTGTTGCCACAGGCGAGATCTGTATTTTTTTACATATCTGGAACGAGAAAATAGTCGATAGGACCTACTCGTTTTCTCGGCAAGGCTGAAGCTACATGGACGTCCTTCAGGCTTAGAGGTATAATTCTGGTTTGTTAATATAATACATGTTAATTACATACGGTAACGACTTCAATGTCGTGATAAACTTTGTGTTCCCCACCATTGGGGCATATGCCCCAACGAGTATTAATACTGCGACTAAAATACTTTTTGTAGCTAAGTATTAATATCGTATTACGTACATATTTATTTGTAATATATCATCCGAAGATTAAAACTCATAAACCTGCAACCCACGACAGCTTCATATCAGCCAGACCTTCAAATACCCCACTTGAACAACGTTTAAAAGGCTCCATGTGGTCTTCCAATAACCTAGAATATTCTACTCCTATCGAGTTTTTGGGATCTTAGCTAAATTCTTAATCTATCATCGCCTACACATCGCGTAAGAAACAAAGCTTCATAGCAATTAGACTGATATCAGTACGTGCTGTAACGTAACTATTACGACATTCGCTTCGTCAAAAATGTCTGATATTCAGAGAAAATAATACTTACAGAACACACCACATAGAAGCAATTATCCTAGTTTCATTTTGAAATGCTTATACCAAGCTTGTCCATTAAAATACTTTTAAAATACTCTTTAGCGTTGATATCGTCAGCTTCTTTTATAAGAAGATGCGCATTTTATGTCTGGATTGACCAAAACTCATTTAACAAACATATTTTTTCCTGCAGTATAACTGGCATCGCTTAAATATTTTAAAAACTCAGAATATAAAGCTTAAGACGTACCTAGTATCTTTGTTACAATCTTGTTTCGATTATATCGAATTATGTTAATTAAGGTCAAAAAGTTAAAAATCCTTAGCACTTTGGAGCTTCGTAAGTGATGATTTCGATGTAGCTATTACTTGAATGTTACACCATATTTATTTATTGCGGTTATAGTACTTGTAAAATCAAAATGTAAGGTCTGAAATCTGCGATAACACGAATGCAGCAAAGCGCACCGCGCAGCTGCGAGTTGAAGCGCAACCTCAGCCTGCTCAAGGTCAGGGACAATGCGAATCGATAGCAAAGTTCAATGTTATTGACACATACTTACTACATACATAATTGGTGTTACTAATGCATTTACGTACTAGTATCTATATTCATATGTACAGACACTCGTTTCACATCACATACTTGTATTTTTCAAGCACTTGTTTATCACATCTATATCTTAAAAGGTAGTTGCTACTCGTATAACCAAACAGTATAAATATAGCCCAAAGTATGTAAATAAATAAATCCACTCACTCATTTGATCAAACTTAGCGTAACGCGCGTTCCAGCCAGTGACTACAGCACTAATTGTCCAATGCAATAAGAAAGAAGCGAAATTGAGAACGTTTTTGACAGAGATATCGCGGAATACTAACGCAGAAATGCGGGTGGACCGAAGGGTGCGGGGTGTTTGGCACGCGCGGGTAGGGGACGCTTGCCTGGCGTATCCAGGAGTCAAGGGCGCGCAGTACATTTTATCACAGTATCCAAACACAAATCTAAAGTTTCGCGACGACGCTTTATACGTTGTACGATATAAACGCTACGCCTGAGTGTGAGTGAGTCGATTGGGATCGTTTTGAAGAGATATTTAACTGTTTGTACGTTTGTTCAAGGGCTCCGAGCCGCGCACAAGGGCACGCGTGACTACGCCGCCTGTAGTCGCACATCGATTACTGTTCCGCCGTTCAACGCCTTGAAAACAAGGACGCGCCTGTTTATAAAAACTGACACAATTATTAAATAGACTAATTTTAAATAATAACACGGCAAATATGTATAACTCATACATAATGACCGTTTTATTTTTTTAATAGTAAATATAATAAAACAAGTATTTTTTTAAGGCTCAAGCTAGTTACATGTTGACACTCATTTAAGTTGATATTTAACCCCATAATTAATCCTACTTTATAGAAGTAAGTAATTAAGGAGTTTTATGACCGCAAATATGATCATTCTAGGCTATATCTAACCGACTTCCAAAAAAGGAGGAGGTTCTCAGTTCGTCTGTTTTTTTATGTTGATTTGCTCAGAACTTTTGTACCGGTTTTGAAAATTCCTTTTTTGTTTTAAAGCTGGTGCTTGTCATTTTTGAGTTACACTCCTGTAACTGAAATAATTTACCTTGATAATATATTTATCATGATGATATAGTCGTTGACAATGAATGACAATCGACCTAGTAAGTAGCAAGGGTAACTGCAAAAAAAAATTTACCAAAAAATGTAACCGACTTCAGCACCCAAAAGTGTGAAATAACTTGTCGAGGTCGGTACAATGCGCACAATATTGTGATAATAGGTATTTTTGAACTAATATTAAAAATATTACTTAATAATATTAGGGATAGGCGTCAGTGTGTTGAAATTACCAAGTTACTTAACAATAAATCCAAACAAAGGTTTAAGTCTACGTCGATAATAAATGAGCGAGGCGTTCCTCATGGCAGCATTTTGGTGCCTTTGTTATTTATTATGTATTATGTAAAAAACAAGTATTTTGTTAAAACTATGAAACATAAATGTAACTTCTAAAGCAAATAACAACTCAACTTATTTTTATTTTCTTATTATGACAGCCTTCATATAAAATAACAATAAAAATAATCACATAACAGATACTTAAAAAACTACTCTTCCATAAGTTCTGATTGAGTGTGCCTGTCGAAATACATTAACCTCATATATGTTATATGTTCGGTGCAGAGTAATTCCTTGCACAAAGTGCAAGCTTTTTTTGGCCGCCTATTTTTGCATCTCGGACAAATGGAACAATTCATTCAGTTCGAGCGCCAATTATTTTAGGAATGTACGTCTTTCAACCAAAGTGTTTGTGTTAGCTTTGTTATATTATTTGGGCAGTGATCCCAGCTATGTTCAAAATGGAGAAAAAGTAGCGCATTGGCCATTTTGAAGTGATTCTTTCAAGGAATAATCCTTTCTTTTGGTTTACTACATCTACTCCTCCTTTTGTGGAATTGTAAAATGTTATAATCTCGGGCTTAGCTTCATTCCCAGTTTCTTCGTCTATTTTATCGTCATCGTGAAGAGATGATACCATAAGAACTAATTTCTTTGTTTCTTCTTTGGTATACATATAACAAGACCATAATATCTTCTCCAAAACCAAACATAGTACTTGGCATTGGCCAAGTTCTTCAACAAACTTGTGCTTCAAGTCGATCTCCCATTTTACATGAGTGTTGTAGCTAAAAACAAATAATATTATTATTAAAAACTATTGAGTATTTACACAATAATTAACCAATATAATATATTTTTTTAATTTTTTATTTATTTATTAGGCACACAAAACAGGACAGTATCAATTAAATTACAACAGTTTACAATATGTTTATGGTTCTGGACAGGACAATGTCCCTAAACTATGTGTACACAGCATGACTACATATATAAAACAGTTTAAAACAAATTTTGAAAAACAATTACTTTAAATCGATAAAATTACATGATATCGTTATTGTTACATAAATTGTGATAAGTGTCAAGTCACATCAGAATGCGACTTGGTGTCTTCTCGGTACAGAGGATGGCCAAAATATATTTTTTTAAATTTAAAATAATCACGATTGAAAATATCCACATCATTGTTGTGATTTTCAAGAATTTCGTTATATTGGCGACACATACGGACAGTGGGATTATAGTGAGATGTATTTTTATTAGTATATACTTGTAAAACAAATACATTTAAGTGAGGATGGCGCAATCTAGGTTTGATATTCAGGCTAATAAGGGAAAGCAGGGAAGGTGAGTCAATAATGAATGTAATATCTTATACAAGATTGTGAAGTCGTAATAAGCTCGTCTCGTCTTAAGAGATAGCATATTAAACTTACGAAGTTTGTCATCATATGACGGAAGAGTCCGTTGTAATCCATACTTGTAACATACCATACTGAGACACTTCTTTTGCACCCTCTCTATTCGGTCAGAGTGGACAGTATAAAATGGAGACCAAATGGAAGTGTTGTATTCTATAATACTGCGGACTAACGTAAAGTATAAATATAAGAAACTGCTGGGTCGTTTGAAATCCGTAGATCTAGATAAAAAGCCTAAAAGTTTATTGCACCTGTTAAATATATAATCATAATGTTCTTTAAATGACAGTTTTCTATCCAATAGAATTCCTAAATCTTTAACAGTGTTTTTTTTCTATCGAATGTTTGGCCTTTCAATGTGTAATCATACAAAAAATATTCGTTTTGTTTGTGAATGGTATAACACAACATTTTTCAACGTTTAAGTACATTCTGTTTTCAGAGCACCATTTATCAACAGTATTAAGATCAAATTGGAGAGAATCAAAGTCAGCCAAGGTGTTGACGATGGTATAAATTTTTAAATCGTCTGCATAAAGCAGGCACGGGGATGTAAGTTTATCAACTAACTCATTAATAAACGTTATGAAGAAGAGCGGGCCAAGATGTGATCCTTAAGGTACGCCCGAAGTAACTTCAATAATATTTGATACAAATCCCTTGACTGCTACAAGCTGACTTCTCTTACTAAGATATGACTCTATCTAGCGCAGTAAGTTACCATGTATTCCAAACGTTAAAGCTAACTTGCGGAAAAGAATTTGGTTTGCTAAATGCCTTAAAGAAATCAGTATATACACTATCCACCCGAGATGTTTTGGCAAAAGCACGACATAAATAGTATTTGTATTTTAGTAAATTAGATGTTGTAGATCTTTTTCTAATAAAACTATGTTGTCTAGGAGACAACAGGGGTTCAACATGATAGTATAAAGAATCATAGACTAATGACTCAAACAACTTTCCTAAACAAGACAATATGCTAACGGGCCTGTAGTTTTCACACAGTGATTTGTCACCAGACTTAAAAATGGAAATCACATGCGCAACTTTCCACTCATGTGGAAAGACGCCTGTCTGAAGGAAAGCATTAAAAATTGTACATAAAGGAACACTTAGTGCTGCAGCACAACTCTTTATCATTAGAGGAGGGATCCCATCTGGACCAGCTCCTTTATTAGGATCGAGTTTACTTATCTTTCTTTTGATGGCAGATTCACTAATTTGAATACTATTTAAAACACGATTTGTATAAGATGATTTTATAGCAAAATTGTCCGCTTGAGAATTCTGCACTGGTTCAAATACTGATCTAAAATAATCTGAAAAAAGCTCACACTCTTCTTGTCTCTCAGATGAAACTAAATTACCATACTTCATAGTATGTGGAAGCCTATGAGAAGATTTTCTACTATTGATATATTTCCAAAAATGTTTAATGCTATTATCTAACGAAGATTCTACAGATGAAATAAACGCAGCATAATCAGAATCTATCAATCTTTTACATCTGCATAGAAAATGTATCATAGTCGCGAGGATTTTTATACTGTCGGTATCGATGATGATATTTCAGTTTTTCCTTTAAACTACGATTCAAACCCGGGGTAAACCAGAAAGGATATTCTTGGCAATTGTTTTTAGATGAAGGCGTGTGCTTATAGATAATTTGTTTTAACTCTTTGTAGAATGTATTAGTCATTGCATCTACGTCGTTTCCTATCAGAATATCGTGCCAGTTAATCAAACTTAAGTCACGACTTATAAATACAAAGTTGCTTTTGTGAAAATTATATCGATTTAACTTTCTAGTTTTGAAAGGTTTCTGCATTACATTTGTACCGCTGACCTCTGCTACTAATGGTGGATGATAACGATCAAGTTTACTCAAAGGTTCAGCCTCATATACCTCTACAGAAGTAGAAGTAAAGAAGATAAGATCCAAATACCTGTTATCCTTATTTGGAATATTGTTAAATTGGTGAAAATTACATAAATTTACTGTTTCTAGAAGAATAGCAGCCCTCTCACTTCACGAACTACTTGGGAGCATAATGTTTGAGTTACTTGACTTAGTCCAATTAATATCTGCGGTGTTAAAATCGCCAATACAAAGAAATTCATCAGAATCACTAGATTTAGATAATATTATATTGTGACAGTTAGAGTGAAATTTTCTAAGTTTTTCTTTAGATAAATAGGGAGGAAGATAACAAATGCACATGTTGATTACTTTAGTACTTGGAGAACCATCAGGCATTATACTTATCCATAAATCTTCAAACTCAGATTCCCATGATGTGAATATGAAAAATGAAACAATATGCTCTAAAAATTAAAAAATACTATTTATTGGAAAAATAAATACTTACATGCATGGACGCGCGATGATAAAATTGCCGCACGGTGGTCTGTGGCCTTCACAAACGCTTCGCTGCGCGGTCGCAACCGAACTGTTAGGCGAGAAAAATGCGTAAGTGGGAGGGGTTGAATCCTTAGGAAGGTACCTAGGCGCGTGAGACCCTAAGGCGTCGGTATCACCAAAAAAATAGTTTTAATTTTTTTTGTGAGCAAATTGCTCAATGCGCGCCGTCTCACGGGTTAATAAATACACATAAAAACTATATTTGGTGGCACTTGCTTTATAAAAGAATACTAAGTTTCAAAAACATCATGAATCAAAATCCTTATGTCTGGTAATGGGTTAAACTTCTATGATATACAGTATAGCTCATATTATTCATCCTCCAAATTCTGCTTTCGTTCTATTGATGTTATCCATGTTTGCGTGTATCTATAAACCAAACGTTACCATAGGTGTTGCTTAAACTTGGCGACTTTTATAATTGAGATTATTGCACACCAAAATCGTTTGAACTTATGAGGAAATTGAAATTTATTAGAAAAATTAATAAGTATCGTATCTAAGATAAGTTGCACTGGCTGTTAAAGACAAAATCAAAACCTGCCTCCAGATTATGCACAAAAATCATCTTCAGTACGCAAAAAATTAAAGTTTTTGTACCTACTACACTAACAGTTTGCATTGTCGCAACATCGTACTCTTAGAAAGTCTATTACTAAATTTACAAATTGATTATTCTTTTTACTCAAAATTTGTTGGCAAATTTAGCATAAAATGAGAATAGTTTAGTAGCTATACCAGAATAAGTTTTTCAACACCCTTGGTCGTAAAGTGAGCTTTATTATATCGTTCTTAGGGCCAACTATAACACCCTCGTGCATAATAATATTATACACTAGTGCGTGATAGAACCATCCTTACAAAGTTAAGTTAGTACCTAACTGCAAATTATATGCGAGTAAACAGAGCATTTTCAATTTAACCGGTTAATACAGATTTGTTACAACAAAGAGGTTATAAGGCTAAGTATATGTGATCAAACAAAATACATATTCCGCGCCCAAAAAAAAAACTTGCTCGCTATTTTCTATAAATTTCGTATGTTGTTCGTGTCGCATTTGTGCAATTTTTTTTTTTTCATCGCAAGGGTGTTGAAAAAGTACGTGTGTAAATCGTGAGCAACTTAGCTCACTTGTGTCATAATATACTATTTAAACTCAACAGTCTTCTACAGTCATATTATTACATGTTTTATTATGAAACTTTTCGTTTGCCAGCTATGATGTTTTCTAGGGGTCTGGAGAGAGGATTTTTAGCTAAAACTAACCACTAACGAAGTTATCGCAGTAACAGAACAAAAAATTTAGATACGTTATTTTTGCATTAGATATATAGCTTAGCTTGTAAAGAGGTGGACGGGAATATGCGCATAGGACAGCAAAAACTGTCTTGGTTTCGAAGCGACATCGCCTCTTGTAGCAACTGCTTCGTCCTCTTGCTAAGCAATGCCATACTTATAGTCTTTCTATATAATAACTAGTACTTCGCCCCAAACTGGACCTCGCGATCTCAAGACTAGTAACTCTTGCATGTCAAATAATGTGAAGACACTTACCGATTGTGACAATGATTATGATTACTTAGCATTGGACATACAAATAAAGGCGTTTCATTACATTCAAATAAATACGGTTATCTATTATAATTTTAATCATCTTTGTAATTTTCTTTTATAATATTTACACTTTTTTGATAAGATTTTTACGCATCTTAGTGCAATGACCACTTCATTATTATTATTATCTACATAAGGCTGTAAATAACATGGATATTTATACATTTGAGCCTCTAGGATAGGCCCAACCTTAAACGATAAGCTTAATCTTATTTCTTCTTCGATTCTTAGTTGCAAAGCTAACTTTATTTTAAGTCCTTTAAAATCGAAGCTCCTATCGAACACAGGATACTCTAGACGTTTTGATCTTGAGAGAGCAACATACGTGCACCCTGCGGCAAACTCTTTGTCACCGATATCTACAATGACATTTTCCAATGCTTCGGATTTATGAACGGTGCATGTAAATGCAGTTTATCCTGACCACCACGACCGGGTCCATTGATGGTTAGTCCAGTATAGCAATTTAACTGTGCAAGGACCACTAGTGACATGTCATGCGGTCACCCTGCTGCCTACAGCTAATTGCAGTACTTTTTCGAGTCCTTGTGCAAGTTCTGCGTCTGCTTTTGCTGCGGTAGGTTTATTAATTTTGTTTAAAAATTAACTATCCAAAGCCTCACATCATGTGAGTTGTTGTGCCTCACGTCTCACGAGTCATGAGAAGCCTCAAATCATCTGTTGTTGATTCTCCCACACTCGAACGATCAAGAAGTTCTTTAAACGATTGTTGGTCGGAACTTGATTGTTTGTAAGCGGTTTTCAAGAAAATAATTTTTTTTCTTGACTTTTTAGCAACTTGTCGTTGATCGTGGAGTGTGAATGATATGTACCATTGTCATAGAAAGCACCGTCTATCACAGGTGAAAACTGTTTAAGGTCTCCTAGCAATTACAAGCACATACCATCAAATAGCTCTTGTGCTTGCCTGCACTTGGAGTCAATGTTATGCATCAAGGAGCATCCTACCACACTCATTTCATCAAGTATAATGAAATTGCAGTGTGCAAGTTTCGCCTGAAAATCCGTAGCTGCCTCGCCATGCAATTATTTGAACCCTCTTTCAATTCCTATGTGCAGGCCAGAATGAATTGTGCACCTACGTTCACTGCTGCACGGCACTAAAGACAGAAAGTTCTTAGGCCCCAGCTAATTGTATTACAAACTACTAAGGAATATTAAAACACAGCCATGCGTGGACGCTTTCCTGAACAGTCAGATTTGCCGTGATTTTTTGTAAATAGCACCCTTTAAAAATATCATCTCAAATCTTTCACTTAATGCCTCAAATAACCATTAGATGACAGTCAAATCAACTACATCAAAAACGTGCGAAGCCAAATCCCGAGACCAAGGGAATAAAAAAAACGCAATACTTCAATATAAGCGTTATAGCAAAAGTACGGGAGATAGCACCACGTGTCTTTTATCGGTGACTAGGAGGAAGAATATCTATATTCTTCCTCCTAGATCGGTGATATAATTTACGACATTTTCAGTTCAACTAGTATTATTATATGTTTTATGGTTCAACAACCACTTAGCCGAATTTCTCATATTCTAACTTAAAAATTGTATTGGCCTAATCTATACGTATATAAAATTATTCGTGGCGTTAGAACCCATGGTACACAAGTTATCGTCGGACATAATATGATACATACAAACATATAAATATAATACATAAAAATATACAAACACCGCTTGTTCCGAATGGACTCTGAGACCTCGCTACGCTCGGTCAAAAATATGAAGATAGATTTTGTGGTTAGAGGACATCAGGAACTCTTTCAATAAAAATTCTTTAGTTATGATCTTTGAAAAGGTTTCTAACAATAATGTCTTTGATTTTGAGACCCTCCATAGAAAAGAAAATGGAAAAATGCTTCGAGAATATTAAGAAGATAAAATAACAATAAAAAAACAGTACAATTCATATGCCGAAAATTCAATAGCATCTACAAATAAAGCAAACCAACTGTAATGATATGCATGACCACATTACTTTATGGTATCTCCATATTTTGTACTAATATTTTTTGGCAAAACGCCATCGTTAACCTTAAGCATCTCTATCATGAAAAAATGATAAAACTGAAATAGATTTCTTTTTTATTTTCAATGTAACATTCAGAATATTTAAAAGGTTTTTAATTGGATACATGGAAAACGGCATTTTTGAAAACAGGAACAGGAACTGAAATTTTATATCGTTAGCTGCCTATGTTGAGTAAGAACTATTTACACAGACTGGAACTCTCCAGCCTTCAAAGTATGCGCATCGTGAAAGAAGGACAAACCAAGTGAAGGGCACAAGCAAATAATAGGGAATGTCCTGAATTTTGTTGAAATTAATGAATTTTGAGAAAAAACAATTTGAAAGTTTAAAAGTATATTATTTTTATTGAGATCAATGCATGCAATAGCTTTTGCTTAGAACTAATTAAATGCTTAATTAGTAATATTAATTATTATGTTAAATAGACATTTTAACCTTTGTAATAATAGTAAACTCCTATCAAAACAAAATTAAATATCCTTTAACAAACAAAAAACAAGGAATGTCCAATTTCAGTCATCTGAATGTTTGGTACTTGGATCATATTATATTGATAGGTAAATAAAAATATTGAGCTTTTCTGGTACAAAATGGCATGAAAAACATAAAATCTTATTTCATATTTTACTTCGCTTATTGGCAAAAATCTTTATATTATAACAAATCAGGAAGCTTTTAAAGAGTTTCATCACTCGTAAATTTATAATTTAAAAGTTTATTTTCTCCCAAGAAGCATTATAATTTTCTCCATGCAGTATGACAAGACCATCTTTAGATACCATCATTTAAAATTGCAAACCTTGCATTTTATCAACAATTCTAACCTGAAAATCATAACTGTCAGATGTTGGCGTAATGTCGTGGACATTCCCAGTTCTTTTCGTTTTGGCCATAAACAAAACTGCATTTTTGGCGCCATCTGGTAACTTTTTTTAAATTGTAATGATTGGAATTCAAAATACCGTAGGCAAAGATATGATTCTATAAAAAAATATAAAATATTATTTGTGACATTCCCTGTTATTTGCCTGTGCCCTTCAAGTAACCTTTTTATATTAGCTATCTAGTAAGTTTTAATTGGTACCATATGGCGATAAAAAAATATAATAATTTTATTGTGCAAAAAACAGTTTCTTACATTGGTCAGACAATATTATGGGATGTCACTAAACATGTTCTAAGAAGCAGTTAATCAAATTCAATATAAAATTTTACCATAAAATTTATAACCTATATTATTTTATAACTTTTTCATAGTTACTGACTAATTCATACTAGCCCCCACACTAGGATACCCTGTGTCGTGGGTGGTGTAGTCCTCTCCCAAATGCACATATTTTTTTGTAAATAAATGATCAATATCTACATATTTATAAGATTTTTTTCTAAAACATACTAGCAGTTAGTATTTAATGTAATGTTACTTTTAATAAAAGAATACACTGAGTAAAAGAATACAAGAATATACAGTAATTCTCACTTACGTGAATTTCTTAAAAAATGTATAATAACAGTATTTAAATTTTCCCACAGTAATACTGAATTAATAGGAAACCAAACATGAAATTGCAAACTGCGGAGAAAAAAATAATATAATATAGCAAAACATACCTATACCTAAAATATCGTATTATGACCAGAAAATATCGTATCTATGCCGAACATACGTACAATGTACGTTTTTTGAGAAAAGGAGCAGCACTAGAGCAAGTCAACTCTTGCTTTCTAATTCACTAAATTGTTTACATACTATTTTATGTACCATAAAAACCTTTTATCTTAATGGGTATGACAGGAAATTCACTAAACAATTTCTAAAACCGAGCTTGAATTAGTTAACCTTGGTGTAAGTATGTCTAGGTATATGTATATTTGGTATGTATGTAATATTTGGTCAAAGTTAGAGTAAGTAAGACAAAACAATCTATTATTATCTTGACAAATAACCGACAAGCCAATATGAAGAACACGATGAGTGACTTAACCAAAATAGGTAGCAGAAACAAAAAACCAAAGTTAAGTGCGACAAACATGTAACTATTAACAATTTTTCTATGTGTTAAAACAATATGTTTAGATATCAATGAAACTTCGGGTAACAACCTTTCCATGAAAGGTACATAGGCGTAATTTCATCCCAAGTTTATCTTATAGAATTTCTGTTCAGGCCTTTTAACTATGTTAACATCCTCGTTCCAGTTTCATAAATGTTTTGTATATTTGAAAGTAAAGTTCTCAAGTATATTTTTAATCAATACCACGTTAGTACGTTAATTCGGTGTGAATATATTATATACTCAGGCAAGTCCCTATCTCATTGTTTTAAGTCGGTAATATTTGGGTGGGTAGGAGTCACTTTGCGCTCCTACTCAATATGTAATTACGGTAATGTATATAATTTTCGTTAATGTATAAGCTAACGCGCATGTAGGCATACGTTATTAAAAAAATAATAAGAAAACAGTTGTTAAATCTATTCCAACCTGGAGGTCTACTCCCAAAAAAGAAAGTTCGAAGCTTCTTTTCGGATCAAAGTAACGACGAACATCGAACTTGTACCCTACTACCAAATAACTTCGGATGCGACTTGTACGGACGATCTTCTTTCGGATTCATAGACAAATATTATGGGTAGTGAGTCTTTGAGTAGGTTCTTTATGGTAGACATGTATCAACCGGTAAATAAATCAAAAACCAAAAAGAATCTGAAAAGAAGAATGTTTCAATAATTAATGAACTATTTATTCATGTCAGTGTACATGTTGAATTCAATGTATTCCGCAATTTATTTTCTTAGTAAACAAATGTTTTTCAGAGTGATGGTTGTGTCGTCGACAAACAAAGAACCTAATTGAATTATGCCTAACACTATAAACTCTTTAGTAAATACTACTTCGAATATGACAACGAGAATGCAACCATGGACTTACATTAGTAGATAAGCCCATATATGTTCAACACACCGTTCGTCAGAATGTTTTTTTTTTCTGACGAGGCAGATATAACATTAGTAGTGCTTTCTATGAACAACCATGCAACGCGTACCCAAATTAAGTAAACATATTCTTGAAAACACAAGAATGATATAATATATTGTAACGGCGACTCTTGTATATACCTACATTCATGTTCCGACTCCATAACCTTTTCTTCCACCACCAAGTGCATCACCATTATACGAGTAGAAAATAAGTTAATTTCATTTTTATAACGTATGCTGGATGTGAGGGATAAAATTAACACTGTGTATAAAATGGTAATTTATAGAAAATATCCTATGAAAGAGCATACTTAGATAAAAACCAAAATGTGTTAAAACAGAGTCAAGCAAGTTTTGTTGAGGCAAAGCAGTTTCTCAGCAAACGATAACTCTGCGACAGACGTTAAAAGTAAGGCGTATCTATTACGAGATCATCATTAATCCGTAATCAACTACGAAGTAATAAATGCCAAATAACATTTGGGAGTAGGGTCAAAATACGGGCAATATGTCAATTCACGAAGTACGGATCGAAATTTCGGATTCGAAAGTGTTTCGTGCTAAGAAAAGCTACGATCCGTCAAACGAAACTTCGAACTTCGTTTTTGGGAGTAGACCTCCTGGACAGATCCGTCAAACTATTAAATTGGAAATTAATGGATCTATAATGTCACTAGTTTGACAGATCTGTCCAAGAAGTTACTTCATAAATCTTCCCTTAGGGCCTGGAGGTCTACTCCCAAAAACGAAGTTCGAAGTTTCGTTTGACGGATCGCACCTTTTCTTACCATGAAACACTTTCGGATCCGAACTTCGATCCGTACTTCGTGAATTGAAATATTGCCCATATTTGACCCTACTCCCAAATATTATTTGACATTTATTATTTCGTATTTAGACAGTAAGTTGATTATGGATGAATGATAATCTCATGACAGATACGCCCTACTGTTACGTCTGTCAAAGTCATCACTGCTTCAAAATATATATATTTATAATATGTATAATGGTGATGCGCTTGGTGGTGGAAGAAAAAGTGATGGAACATGAATGTACAAATACCTTTGTATACAAGAGTCGCCGTTACAATAAATTAAAAATCATTCTTGTGTTTTCAAGAATATGTTTACTTAATTTAGGAACGCGTTACATGGTTGTTCATAAAATGCAGCGCGAGAAATAGGTACTTACGTCAAAAAGAAGATCCCCAAAAATGGGTCTGCTACTTGAAAAAATAAAAACATTCTGACGAACGGTGTATTGAACATATGGGCTTATCTACTAATGTAAGTCCATGGTTGCATTCTAGTTGTCATATTCGAAGTAGAATTTACGAAAGAGTTTATAGTGTTAGGCGTCATTCAATTACGTTCTTTGTTTGTCGACGACACAACCATCACTCTGAAAAAGACTTGTTTACTAAGCAAACAAACTGTAGAATACATTAAATTCCACATACACATTCATGAATAAATAATTTATTAATTATCGAAACATTCTTCTTCACAAATTATTTTGGTTATTAGTTTTTGATTTATTCATCATATCTACCATAAAGAACCTGCCCAAAGATTTCAATATCACTCCACTATAATATTTGTCTATGAATCCGAAACGAAGATCGTCCGTACAAGTCGCATCCGAAGTTATTTGGTAGTAGGGTACAAGTTCGATGTTCGTCGTTACTTCAATCCGAAACGAAGCTTCGAACTTCGTTTTTGGGAGTAGACCTCCTGTTTCAGAATGTTCGAGTAAGTTCCGGTTTTACTACCCAGAACATATTTAATAAATAAAACACTATCTTTGCGTTTCACAGTCATCGATCGATATAGCCTATCCATCGGTTAAAGCTTGAAAAGCATTGCATGTCAACAGTCATTTTTATCATTCAGTTATTTTATGTGTTGCATAGCAACCCGAAACTTTATTAGGGCATTCTGAAACGGGCCCTAAATGTAAGTAAATGAAAGTACTTTCTCCAGTAAGGTACTTACGAGTACATCGTAGACATACATCTTTTAATATGAACATAGTCGAAAATAAATGATAGTTGATAAAAACAAATAAACATTGGTAAAAAACAAATGAAAAGCAGCTTAGTACAAACAAATGAACATTTGACAAAAAATTGTTCATTTAGATCTTTTAGGGTATTTATTTGTTCTTGTCAATGTTCATCTGTTTTTATCATACTTAGTAGGTATATTTTAATGGATAAGGATTTTTTTATTAGTCACATGACTACTACTACTTGAAACGGTCGGACATCTTGCTCATACAAATGTCAGATGGTGTGTCTCTTGGGGCGTTAACGACCAATATGACACCGAGCGCTTGCAATTTTCTCGCGGTGCGGCACATCCGCAATACCATAAGAGGGTTTGGTCAATTATCTCCACTTCTTCCGGCTTATCGTTAATTATCTTTTATGACAGCTGCTATTCTATAAATAGTTGCTTTAATACAACAGTAAAAAAGCGCTCAAAATACCATTTAATGCATAATAAACGAAAATAACAATTATCAAACAATGACCAATAATTATTGTTATTCGTTTATTATATTTTAGAAATATTCTAGTTTTATTTTTACAGGTCACCGCCGAAGATGGCAAAATTGCGTGACTTATTTAGTCTTGTGATATATTTGTATTAACAAGTCTAGGTAAAAGACAATTCTTTGTGTACTTCCAGTACCAATTTCGCATTTACTGAAGTACGAGTAGCCTACATAACCTAAAGCAAGTGAAGCAGCTCAGCTAACGCAAGGAACGTGCCAAATGGATCATAAATTAAAGCGACCTCTCGGAGAAACTACCTCCAGTCACAGATTAGATCGTAGTTATAGGAAACTACAGGGGCCAAGGACCGACACAGCAAGTTGATGTAAACTTTGCTTACTGTGCCGCACTAAGCATAGCGCACCTCTGTCTCTGTGCGGGTGACAATTATGCAAAGATAAAACTAGTACTTCCTAAATGATTACTATTGTGACTATCAGTTTGGTTTTTAGAGGCTATAACATGCCTAGTAGCAAAATTATGGACCCAGTTCTATAACTACAGAATTCTCCACTTTTTATATTCCATTTAAATATAATCAAAAATATCCAATGTGTGCAAAAAGTGACGGGTGGTGGAAAAATTCATAACCAACTCTATTTATTAAACATTATTTACTAACTAAATATTCATTTTTAAATAGGTTTTAAAACATTTCAGTTTGTTTTACTTTCTTTACAAGATTTTAGCCGTTATTATCATTCCCGGCTGAATGGATTGATGATATTGAAGCTCGTCAAATCTCTATTACGTAAGCGTTACGTACCTGTAAAGAAATGGTATACTATCGAATACCTGATTTTACCTTCCAATTTATTGTTGTAAGTGTATGCAAGATACGCAGATCCCTTTTCAAAGTAGTAAAGCCACGTCAGTACTATAATATGTAATGTACTGACATTGCAGACCCTTTTATTATTTAAATAAAACCAAAAATAAATTTTCATAAGATACCATGTGTGGTCACATAGGATAAGGCTGAATATTTTTTGTAAAATATACCTAAAATGATACATAATATCCTCGTTATACATGAAAGGAATTAAAATAATATTTGTCTTCTATATATGTATATATATATATATATATATACATATATATATATATATATTTCTTCATTGCGATATGAGACAGTTCTATAAACTAGCGCACTTCGTGGCAAACCCCGGCCCCGGAAGGTTATTCCTTCTGCATGAGAATCAGTTGCATTTGCATCACAGCCGATATCCACACCTATCGAGCTCCTCAACTGCTTGCCATATTCCTCCTGTCTGATATTTACCCCACCATATAACCTCAAAGAGCATATAAAAAATGTTTGTCACCGCACAATCTGCCTCAAGTGCTTTTTACGTGAGAGGGGGCAAGTGTATAAACACATATCCCACACCAGAGTCTTCCCACGACTCCATGGTTCAACGTAGAACCTCTCAAGTGTCTTGCCGTCACGTCAAATATCTTTAACAGCAGGCACGTGAACATTGGCAATGGCCCGACGAATGACCTGGTTTACAGCGTGGTTTAAAATACAATCTGCACTGCGGCGATCTTGACAAACCATGGAAACCCAATTTATCTCTCTCACTAAATATACTAATTTGTGTGGTTCAGTTCTTTAAATTCCCAGACGTAGCCTTACTGCAACGGAAAATACGAGTAGACATTATCCATAAGGATTCCCAAATTCGTCGAAGGCCTGATGCCAGTCATGTACAACAAAATATGTACTTCGGACTCCTCGACGCTGAATAGCATCGAGAGACTGGAGTTGGTACTTTTGTGCGCAATTCCAGAGGTGAGAGCAGTACTCCATGTGAGGGCGAACTAGTGCTCTATAAAGCAAGACGCTGGTTCGACGTGAAGCACCGCTTTGCCTTATTAAGCACACCAAGTTTCTTGGATGCCAACCCAGCCTTACTCGCGATGTGACAGTGGAACTGGACATCTTTGGAAATGTCGACGCCAATATTCTCTGCGGTTTTTAGGGGAACACCCTGAAATTCAAATTCAAATTCAAAATCATTTATTGAATTTAGGCGTCTACGACGCTCTTATGAAGGTCAATTACAAATTTTAATATTGAAATATTCTACATTGTACTGCCACGTTCAGCAAAAAAATTTATAGAGCCACTGTGAGAAGAACGGGCAAGAAACTCGGGGCCATTCTTTTAAACAACTTTTAACAATGTGTTATACACAATGTAATACGATTATTACAATATTTGTTTAAATTACGTAGGTGACAGGTGATAGCTTGGCAGAGGCGGAATTTTCCAAGCATTTTTGTCGTTTAGGTAATCACAAACTTTGTAGTATGATTTCTTAATCAAAATATTTTTCACATGCAACTTGAATTTTCTTTCTGTGAGCATTGTAATATGTTTGGGAATTTTATTATAAAACCGCACACAATTACCCAAAAAGGACCTTTTATTTGTCTAAAACCTGGTACCGCTATTTTATATTTATTTCTAGTGTTGTAATCGTGGTTGTCACTATTTAATTTAAATTCACTCAATTTTTTCCGAACATACATAATATTTTCAAATATATAGAGATTCGGTAAAGTTAATATATCAATTTCTTTAAAAAGATCCCTTAGAGATTCCATAGGATCTATCTTCTATTTCATATATGGCTCGAATTGCACGCTTTTGTAAGATAAAGATTGTCTCTATCTCAGCAGCTGCTCCCCACAGCAATACACCATACGACATAATACTGTGGAAGTACGCGAAATAAACTAGCCGTGCAGTAGCTACGTCTGTTAACTGTATCTAATCTTACAAACTGCATATGCAGCAGAACTAAGTCTTCCGGCTAGATCATGTATATGTGGATCCCACTGTAAAGTTGAATCCATTTTGATTCCCAGAAAGGCAGTCGCATTGGCAATAGAGAGTTTATCTAGGTCAAGCTTAATGTATGGTTCAACATAGGGAACATTTGGTTAAGAAAACTTTAAACATTTGGTATTTTTTGAATTTAAGAGAAGATTATTAGCGGCGAACCATTCAGAGATCATAGATAACACATTATTTACATTAATGAGTTCACTATCTTTCCTATCTACTTTAAAAATCAAAGAGGTATCATCTGCGAATAAAACAATATCGCAGAAATCTTTGACCATGCAAGGCTGATCATTAATATACGCTAGGAACAGAAAAGGTCCCAAAATTGATCCATGCGGTACACCTATTTTTACCAAAGACCCGGAAGAAGTATTGCCATTTATTCCAACCATCTGTAGCCTGTCTGACAGATATGACTCTTTAAGATTCAAAGCTTTTCCACGAATACCATAGTGTGAAAGCTTACGAATCAGAGTGCAGTGCTCTACACAGTCGAATGCCTTGGAAAGATCACAATATGCGCCAATAGCATCATGTGAACTCTCCCAGGCTTCAAGTATATGTGACATCAATTGAACACCTGCATCTGTTGTGGATGTGCTCTTAGTGAAACCAAACTGATTCTCATTTAATATATTATGCTCATTAAAATGAGATAAAAGTTGTTTGAGCATAAGTTTTTCGAATACTTTACTCAGAACAGGTAAGATGGAAATAGGTCTATAATTGCAAGGGTCAGAAGCAGCCCCCGACTTCAATATTGGAGTGATTTTACTTAGTTTCATTAAGTCGGGGAAATTTCCTCTATCGACACAAAGATTGAATATTGTTACTAAGTATGGTGCAATAATGCAAATTATAGACTCTGCTACTTTAACTGACATACTCCACAAGTCTTCAGTACTCTTTATGTTTAAACTTTTGAATGTCTTTATAATTTCAGAGTTTGTCGTGTATCTGAAAGAAAAATCCGGTGTTTTGCAGGGAAAATTATGTTTTAATAGGGCTTCTGCTACATTAGGACAAGAATCCAATGATTTAGTGACTTCTAGGGATAGTTAGAAAAAAAAATAATCCGTTTGTTGTCGGTTTTTGTGGCACGGATCAAAGGGTTACAGCGCGAGCGCTCGGTGTCTGTCCAGTGTCCACACGTCTGACGACGCATCAGTGTTCATCGGGAAGCGAATGAGAGTGCACGCTTGCTTCTTGCAGTTTTATTCATTTCTTTAGGTACCTACTTACTCGTTAAAATTACTAACATGAGCACCGACGAAACATTTAAATTCCTGGAGCTATATCAAACAGAAAACTGCCTATGGAATCCTAAATATAAAGTAGCACATGAGCAAAAATTTAGGTATACAATTAATTCATTTTATTTAACTAGCTACCAATATTTAAATTCAAAAAATAAATAATAAATTCAGCTGTGGCTACTACTGGCTACTATAAATTGGATACTATTTAATAAAACAATTTAGACATTGTATTTTTATTTCAGTTTGAATTAAACCGCAGTGACACACAATCAAAGTTATATTAAACAGGTATAAAGGTAAGTAGGTATTTTGATCGTGTTGATGCGACATAAGGCTACTTATACACCCACATTATAAGTATTTATTGTTTCAGATTAATAATTCGTGGGCATTTTGGTACTTTTTTCGGTTTCTATGTATAGTCAGCATCCACCAGCTTCTCCATTTTTTTAAATAACTACTGCGATGCACTCTCAAATACCTAGTACTTAAAAGTACTAAATAAATAAATAACTGCGGCAGCTACGGTCTCAATATCCATTTTGCGTGCGTATGTGTTGCGTCTGTCGAGAACCAACACAGACTGATCAACGTACACTCGTGTGGACGGCTCGTGGAGATCCATCTGCGGATTCATCTTCCCACATCTGCGGACGCATCTGCCGACGTGTAGAGGAGGCTTTACAGATTTGCAACATGTCATTGATATGCAGAATAAATAGCGTAGGCGATAACACTGATCCCTGAGGGACGCCAGCATTAATCGGCATGGGATCATGGGACAACGACACGAATGCTCCGTCCAGACAAAAAACTGACGACCCAAGTGCAGAGCCCCTCGGAAAGACCGTAAGATGGCAACTTTGAAAGAAGTGCCCTGTGCCAGACCCGATCAAAAGCCTTAGTAATATCCAAGCTGACAGCTAAAGCTTCCCCTCTACTTTCGACTGCGTCAGCCCAACGGTGAGTGTGGTAAACGAGAAGATTACCAGCCGATCTGCCTCGACGGAAACCGTATTGACGGTCACTGATCAGTTGGTGATCCTCTAAGTAACCTAGGAGCTGGTTGTTAACTACTCGCTAATCACCTTGCAGAGTAGAGAGGTGATTGCTATAGGCATGTAGTTGGATGGGACTGTACGGTCACCCTTCTTGGGAATGGGGTGTACGTGAACAACCTTCCATGAAGACGGCACGCATCCTTTGGAGTAAGAGAGCTGGAAAAGGCGCGTTAACACAGGAGTCAATTCAGCAGCACATGACTTGAGATCAATAACCAGGATGCAATCGGGCCCACTCGACTTTCGCACATCAAGAGATAAGAGTTCCTTCCGTACCGCTCTCTGCGAGAAACGTACATCTGGCATGGAACTCTCACATCGGTGAATTACCGGAGGTTTTGCTTCCCCATCGTCGAGAGTCCAGTTAGAGGCAAAGAGAGTACACGAAACCTAGGCGAACGTTCCGAAATCAGATTGAAGATGTTCTGAACGAAGGCCAGGTCAGGAGTACCCTGAACTGACAGTTATGAATGAAAGGATTGATGAGTGTAGACTGTAGATGAAGCGAAAGAGATATGTAAGGATCGTAGCAAGTAGAAATCTGTGGTCTCTGCGTACCCGTACGGGAAAGAGGCGTGATTTTATGTTTGTTTGTATGTAAATATGTGTCCATAAAGGCGCCGGACATTTTCTTGCTGTTTCAAATTAAATTCTCCTTACTGTTCTAAGGAATATACCAGCTTTGCTAGTATTATGCGAAAAGCATTTGATAGTCTACAACATGTAGCGCAACTCATCTTTATTTGCGGCATGATTCATCAAAACTTTCAAACTCCGCCTTCATCCTGAAGTCAACAACGAACGGCCTCACGAGACCAACAGCTGTCTTTGTGGCGTTTCCGTTGAAATCCCTATTCGTTAACTTGGTTGGTAAATATATTTATAACACATTTCCTCGTAAAGGGTCTCTTATTTCACCAATTTCAATATCGTAATGTATCTCATAACGCAGTTGTGCGTTATTGTAATGTAAAATGCACGGTTCAAGATGCACCGTCTAAACGAACGGTACTTTTTTAAATCTTAGCAAAGAGTTTTTGTGTCAGAAAAGTGGTCAACATTTTTATGAATATTTTTTTTTTTTTGGGAGATAAAATGTAGTAAATATGTAAATATTTAATTCTTTAATTTAATAAATTTTGATGGAATTTTAATTCGTCCCCTCCCCACAAATACCTTCCTATGGGAGAGGCGACAAAAGGAAAAGTAGTAGAAGGTGAGCAACAGCACCTTCTGAAGAACTGCCATCAAACTACCACTAAGAAGTGGGGGAGGCTATTTATGTTCAATCAGTAATGGGCGATCTTGCTATTCGCCGCTTATGAATTATACTGTAAGCCATCCGGCTTACAGTATAATTCATAAGTAGCTTTAATTAATTAATAAGTAGCCAGACCAAAGGGCTGGCACTTACTTCTGCTAGAGAATTAGTATTGCCATTGAACGGGGTAATGCTGCCAGCCTTTTGGGTACTCTACCCGTGGACAGTGACCTGAGCTCTTTCACGATTGCCTCCTGGTAGGAAACATAGCTCACAATATTTATGTATATCTACCTAAGATCTTTAGGTCATGGATATAGTTGCATTATTTATTTATTTTTGTATTGCTTTACTTTTTATATAATTTATCATGTTAGGATGTTTCTTAATTAAATAAATGTAAAAAGAATAGTAGTACAGTGTGGTACTGTGTATTTATCACACAAACGAATTATAATAACTATCTAAATAGTTACATATATGCTAATAATAGATCATTGAACACAAAATTTTCGAAGTTCTTACTGTCCAATGTTTATTATTAGGAATTGAAAATATTTCTTGACAATGACAAATTTTATATATTGATAAATTATCCATCTAGTAATTCGTATCGATCCCGCAATATATAGAAGTGCTCAAATTGAATACCCTAATATGCAGTGTTCGCAGTTGTGCTGCATCTGCCTTCGCAAAATTAGATTATTGACAGATGTTCCATCCGGGACAGGTGTTCCCTGAATGTGTTGTTTGGGGACGAATAGTCCAATTAATGGTTGATATGATTGACATATTGCGATGGGATTGAATGAATGTGAAAATAGAGGATTGTTTTTGAAAATTGGTATAGTTTTAATTGTATTTTTTGTAAATCGATAGAATTTGTCAAATTTTTTATTTGAATGATTTATTTGTGTATGAATATTTGATCTGTGTACTGTAAGTAATGAAACTTGCTATATGCCCTTGCATTTTTTTTAGTTACGTGTTTTGGAAAAGTTTGTGGATTAGTTACCTACTAAAATTTATAGTGACTTGAGGCGAGAACGTGAAAAGTATCATCTATTTTGGATTCCGTTTTTGATTTATTGGATAAATTAATTATGATCCACCTAACCAGAAAGCGCTAACCCAGAAAGTTGCTTCACCCGCACGGACTAACTACCGCGGACTTCCTCATAATAACATACTCGGGGAATATTGAATGTTTCTGGAACTATGGCCACTTACAATAAGAAAAAAAGATAGCAGTTACAGGATTCCAAAATAGAACTCCCTAGAAACATGTTAGGGACTATTTAATTTCGGACACTGTCATTAAATGACAGTTAGATTATTATTAGTTATATCATGTTCGTTCAGTCCAAGACAGCGCCGGCTTTACTTAGTCAGCAGACTGTGCGCCACACACGGGTGTATGTGCCGAGCGCTGCTTGCGACCTCAAAAGAGCGTGCGTCGCTTGCAGCGCTCAGAGACCCTTGCCCACGTGTTATGACTCTCACTATATAGTAGAGAGTCGTCCTGTAGTCTCATATTGAAATCACCAAACTGACCATATTGACACAAAATGGTTATTAGGTATTTGGCCCTTTTTATTCTGTGCTCATAAAATGAGTTTTGTAACTTTGGCAACCCCATTCATTGGTGTTTTATTTAGCGCAGGTAGTTAGCATGAAGACCAGCCGAATATATCGAAAACATTCTAAAGTCAGAGCTCGGGTATCGGCGTCGAAAGTTACTAACAGAGCTAGGCATTCGGCGTCGCTGTAAACTCGCCCTTCAGACTCGCTACATCACTAATACCACAATATCTCCAAATTCAATTCCATAGAAACTCTTTTACAGTACTTTAAAAGTAGGTACTGCTGAAAATATGTGGTGAAATACATCTAACGCAATATGAGGAATGAAAGAAGCTCATAGAGCAAATCCAAAATGGCAGATTCAAATGGTCACCATACTTGACACCCCACTGAAGCTCAGCTACACTGCGGGTATTGCTTTCCAATGCCATTGCATTATTAGCTCCCGAATTTCTGATCTCTACTGGTGTAAATATAAAGTATTCCATTTTCATCGCACACCTAGTAGAGAGCGCCAGGGTATTTATTGCACTCGGGCGCCGCATGGGCCGAGAGTTGGAACTTCAGTGTAATTGCCGCCTTTGTGTTATGTACAATGGACGCAATCATTACCGGTGTACAAATTATAAGGGTTAGTAGATCAGTAGAGTAGTAGTCACGATATTTTATATAAGATAATGTTATGCGCTGCTACCGTGACGATTAGCGGGTATTAAATTAGCGGGGTAACGTGAGTGTACGACGAAGGTGGCATCTAGGAGTTTTGCATATCATAGAAAAAGTAGGAATCTTTTTATATTACGTACCAAGGAATTAATGCAAAATAAAACAATAAACCTTTTTACATTTCTCATACTCGGAAAGTAGTGTTTCTTTAATCTGACTAGCGGGTGGGATACGCTGCTTCCCACTTAAGGGCGGAAAAAACTTATAGTAAATGCTTCCTTCTCTAGGGCTGGAAAGACTTGTCACCCTGGTAACCATTGTTGTAAAACAAAAATAAATGTCTATGATTTTTGTTGTAAAATACTCTGGTGTAATAAAATAAATAATAACAACTACGTTTGTGTTTATGTAAAGGCTAAAAAAACTAGTTCATAATAGTATTTATGTGACTTTCTCAAGTTGGTGTATGTTAGTCAGCAGTTTTTTTTTAAACATTTTATTTTTGGTAGTTAATATAAAAAGTTTCCTACTTTATCTATGATATTATATCGCTAAACTCCTTGATGCCACCTTCGCCGTACACTTACGTCGTCACCCCGCTAAAGCCGCTAATCTAATACCCGCTAATCGTCACGGTAGCAGCGCTTTCTACTGATCTACTATAATATACTTGACTCTTCGATCATAATTATCAATATTTATTAGTATAATTGTATGACCGAAGACTTGAGTATACTAATGTCCCATACCTACACTATATGTACTCCCCAGTGTAGTGAAAAGACATTGGAGTCGAACAACACAGCCCGCCAGCTTAGGTAGATACGTTGTGCATGGGTTGTCACAAAATGGAAGTTCACCCGCAAAAAATATTAGCAGTTACCTACATAATAATCATATTTTTTATTGTTTAACATACAGAATATCAGCAAATTCTTGTGTGTTAGAGATACATTGTTCACACGAAATCAACATTTTACATGTCTTGAACTTCCAGAAATTGTTGTGATACTCTATTTTTAGCTTTCTTTCTAGTTTTCAATTTACTATATACGTAATGTATTGCTAACACTGTCGACCTCGCCATCATTTCCTAACAGGTGAGATTGTGATTTAAAGCTGTCAGTAATTAAAAAAGCCTAGGTACAGTACAGCGATGTGTGATGGATGGACATACATACCTAATATTTCCGTCTTCTGTGTCAAGTGCCTATTAAACATAATGACGAATGATACATATTTTCACAACACTTCTTAAGGTATTTCTATTACCCTAACTCAATTTAATTACCTATGTTACTGATAACATAAATATTAATCAGTAAAAATGGACTGGACAATATTCTACATTATAGTTACTTATAAATTGCAGGCAGGTAATATTAGGTGTTATAAAATTAGGTATAAGAAAACCTTACCTCGCATCGTGGGAAAATCGATGGACTCTTCACTCTTTGCTGTACTTAGAGGTAAATCCGTACACAGATGACGTGTACACCATTATATTTTTAACCATTAAACAATTTTCCTAAAATACGTTTAAAAAACACATTCGCGTGCCTACTCCCCGCGAGTACCACGACTCCACGCAAGTACAGGCTTTTAACAACTGCATGGATTGTAAAACTCTGCTAGTATAATACAAACTATTTTTGTTACTACAAACTTAAAACTTATGAAATGGCTACTACACAAACAGCACAATCTTGGGAGTATCCAGGGGGTGGATCCTGGATTTTGTACGCCTAGTGCCTAAGTACTTACGTCCACAAGTATTGTCACTTCTAAATATGATTCCAAGCGCTATAGTGTGCTAAGGGAAAATCACATTTACATATATTTAGTGTCCCCCGATTTTGGGGTGCCCTAATCACTGGGCCATGAGAATCGCTCGGCGGCGCCGTAATTGTCTACTCTAATTGTACCTACTACATCGAACAGAGACTTCATCTGATGGAAAGAAGTGCTTTTCCCAACCAATAACTCCCGTAGTTCGCTACTTTATTTCTATATATGATAACAAGCACTATCGCGTCCTAAGCTAAATTCACATTTACAACATTTCTCACCTCGAGTGGGAATAGAACCTACGTCCCCCAATTTTACGCACCGGGTGCCCTAATCACTGAGCCATCGAGGATCGCTCAGCTGAGCTGAAGTTATGTACTCAAAAAATTTGTAAATATTATTGTTACTTCTTTAATTCTACCGAAGAAGACAATGAGGAGTTATTTGAATCAATCAATGAAAGGGCTGAAGCTTAAATTTAGAGCGGCATCTTCCACGCACTGTGGGTACCCAACATAAGGTAAAGGGCAAATCATCCAGCTAGATTGTTAAGCGAGTATTTTCGCCGCTCATTATACGTGCCCTATTTGGCATCTTCCTGTTCTGTTCTCTGTCATCTTCATTAAAAGTGAGGTTTAGCAAAGATATATAAAAATACTTTTTACGGCTCAAAGTCGAAGTCAAAGTCAAAAAAAATAATTGAAAATTATTTAATCCATTTAGAAAGGCGCTCTTGTGAAGGTCGATTATACATTTCGATATTGAAATATACTACTTTGTACTGGCATGTTCAGAAAAAAAAATGTCTAGAGACACTGCGAGAAGACCGAGCAAGAAACTCGGGGCCATTGCGCTCGATATCGAAAGGGCAAACCGAAGTCCCAATAATGAAATGTGTAGTCTCACAGCAACGTCCGCCGCGGTCATGACTTGGATGGGTGACCGCTAGTGGCATTACTATTGAGCGTTTCGTGCTTCAGAGGGCACGTGAAGCCGTTGGTCTCATTTGTTATCTTAGGATGGCAGTTTGTTAGGTGGTAGAGCATTTTGCGAACGCCCGCCTTGCTAGCTACCAACCTCAAGTATAAAATCTGTCGCCAAGCACCTAACGGTATGTTCGGGCAGCTATCCTTGAGGGCCAGTAATTGAAGGTTAGCCGTAACAACATCATCTTACCAGTCAGGTGAAATAGTGGACAAAGATTTAGCTTATAAGCTTTAAAATAAACTTTTTCTCCTGTTCGTTTTGTTAAGAGACTGATCTAACCTTTATGAGCCCTTATGGCCCGACCCGCACATGGCCTGTTTTTTTGTTTATGTTGATTATTTAACTACCTGTAAGACATTCATAGGTTGCCCCGACACCTTTGTCTAGGTGACTTCTTATGGTGGACTGTGGTGATATAAATCAGTATTTATTATGTTTTTGGAACATAATTATTAATCAATAACATACTAACATGTCTATCACTTTCATCTAAACAAGTAGCCATTCGAAGCATGATATCGCATGCATCTAATGTATTATCACAACAAAAATCACATATTAGATGATATAACTACATCTAACATTCGATATCATAATTTTGCATCGTGCTACAACATTAAAATATACAGCCAGCTTAAAAACAACAATTGGCACACACATTATATGTACAAAGGCATACGAGTATAAAACGATCGTGAAATGTTAAGGCTCTCGCTGTATCTGAATACACGTGCCTCGCCTATAAAACCGCGCGTAAGCATAAAGTTTTGAAAACTATTTCACTAGTTTATTAGCCGTGCATTTGATTTAAATAAAGTGAATTAAGTAACATACCTTATATTGTGTTGGTAAAACAGCTCGGCTTCGCGGTGGCACGACGTGGAACTACGAAATGGAGGCGGCTCAGGAATGCCAGCGACGTATAAAGTAGCTGGAATCCGCCGCCCGCATCATACAATGGTAGCAAGTGTGCCGTCTCCGCGCGACCGTACTCGGCTGCGGTGCGAAGCCTCGCGCAAGCGCCCGGGTGCGACACCCCCACCCTCACAAAACATTTACCATCGATTCAACGTTTAGCCGTTTTTTATCACCAAAACTAAAGCTCAGATTATGAATTGGGTCACTTGCTATTTACGCACGACGAGGCCGAAGGGTAAATACGCACAGCGTTGAGCGAGGCGGTCGCGACGTCGCGCGCTGACTGCCGAACTCGCCGCCGCCGCCGCCGCCATCCCCCGGCCGTTACTCCTACTTCTCGTAAACAAGTCACAACACAGCCATGTATCGCCTTGGTGCGGCGACTATCCGTCTGCTGACTCCTAGCCAACGTTTGGGGTGGTTGTTGAATAAATAGGTCACCAAATATATATTCAAGTTAAAAGCCAACGTCTTGCCAAATATACCTAAAGGTTCTTATTTTAGAATGGTTTGTTATTTCATAAAATTTATTTATTATAAAATAGTTGCGCCCCGCGGTAGATAAACGTAGATAATCATGAGAAGTCATGATGATGATCCCTATCTAGAACCTTAACTGTCTACATTTTAAGTTTCATCAAAATCGGTTCAGCTGTTTCAGCGTGAAGGAGTAATAAATATATTCATACTCATATCTTTATATCGTCATTTACTCACAAACCATTTATAATATTAGTGTGTTGTTATTCTGTTAATTTACAGAATACTTATTCCAATTATATTATTGCTCAAATCTGCATACTCCTAGTTTATTAATATTTTGTGATTGACCTGCATAAAAGTGCTAGACTACGAGTACCAAAATATGTATGTAAGTAAAGTCAAACAATGCTTAACTCAAACATCGAGATGTTAAATATGAATATCAGGCAATCAGCTTAGTAAATTTGCGTCAAACTTAGAAACAACCGCATTAATACAATAATTGGAATAATATAAACAACATCGAGATCGGTATGCTACGAGACAAACACAAAGAATTCAAACTCACACCACGGTCTGTGGAGTTCAAATTCTAAACCAATATGTATACAAATAAAATATTATTTACATTTTGTAACAAAAATATATTTAATTTATTTGCCTCGGCCTGGTATCGGATCGGCACGATCTTACTATCAACGTCTTTTCGTGAAACTAATCGACATAGTCATTACTGGGACATAAGACATTTAATCATTAGTAACAGTGTTAAGTAGATTTCATACAAAACCAATCACTAACTATTATTTTACTGGCGATGCATCTATAATTCTAACAAACCATACAACATAATTAACTGAGTAGAAACTCTCTAACCACTATGAGGTGAAGCCTATTTATGACTTGTATGTTTCTGATAGATTAGTGTTTTCTTTTTAATAATATTGGCCAGTGTCCTAAGACTATATTTATGAGTCTCTACTCATTTTAGGTTCTTTGCAATGTTTTAGCTCATGTGAATTTGACCTACATCTAGGACAAGCAAAAGCATATCTACTTTGCACTGAGACAGAAGCCACCCTTTTAAAATTATTATTAAGAGTGCGTGAGTGCTAATTGGCGCTTGCCATACAAACAAGGTTTCGTCATATTTTAAATACCAAGTACTCAAACTCGGTGAAATTTGGTATGCATATTACTTATATCAATGGTTCTCGCTTGCCAGTTTTTCGATTTATTATTTACTAGCTGCCGGGGCGGCTCCGCCCCGTCATTCCAATCGGTCCAGTAGTTTTGGCGTGAAAACGTAACAGACAGACAGACATACAGACAGAGTTACTTTCGCATTTATAATATTAGTACTGATAAGTACTGATTATATCCCTAAATGTCAAAATAACAATTCCCATACACAAACTATTTTTCAAATTATTTATGAAAATACTTAATTTTACGGAAATCTGGCAAACCAGAAGCTGTCCTTGAGAGCCAGTAATTCTCTAGGTTAGCCTGAACAACATCTTCGACCACATCACAGTGGTCAAAGGCTAACCTATCATGCAAAAAAAAACAAATATGACGTAACTACTTTTGTATGGAAAGCGCTTCGAGCACTTTTCCTTAATGTAGGTACCTTCTTTCCTACCTACTGGCCGCTTTATTCATAGTATAATATACTATTGCATATAAAATAAAATGAAAAAAATTTAAGTTTCAAACATTTAAATACCTTTTTTCCTAAGTTACAAATATACCTATTGACTGAAATGTATGTGGTAAATAATATAAAAATCCTTTATTAATAATCAATTCATCGGTAGATTGACTGTAAATTTAATTTTCAACACATTAAACATTGACACTCAAATAATTTATGTGATACTCTGTATTTTATGCTTACAATATATATAGAACTACAGTCTTATATATATATTGTAAGCATTAATAGACACTTAACCTAAATGGCTCCACTTAGTCCCAGGTGTGTAGGTTCTCCTTCATACTCGTATATATAAACTAAGAGGATTAGCTTATATGTTGGATGTCCCTAGTAACTACAGAGCTAATTCCTTTCTCATTGGAATAGATAACTAATGTACAACTGTTAGCATAAACAGTAACAAGATATATGTTTATATCCAGAATTCCACACATTCTCAGTGTTATTTACATTTACGAGTACATATATACAATTCCGCATATGCATATAGTACTCGTTCAATAGACGAACACTAAAGATGTTGTTTTCACTGCCTAATCAGAAGCATCAATAATAAATAAACAAATTTTTAAGACTAATAGAAGACTTTAAGAAGGAAGTAACTACATGGAAAGTAAAAAATATTTAGAAAATAAATAATAACAGCGTAAAGTTTCAATAAAAGCCGCAAGTAGTCATAATTCTACTTCGTCAACTTGTGCCAATACCGAGATGCTTCGATATCCAATACCAGGAATCTTTAGATCGCATTGGTTGCTTTGGAAGTAAAACTAATCATTCAATTTATGTGTAAATAAAGTGTGTTAAAGTGGATTAAACGCCTTTTCAAATCAAACATCATAAATAAATTTATAAATCCATGGAGAGCATCATTGGTACGAAACTTTTTGTGAGACGCAGTGCATTATCAATAAAAATAACAAATGATCAATATAGCTGCGTAAAATAAAGATTACAATAAGCTTATTATATAACAATAATTACACTGTGGATGACAATGGTTAACAAGATTTTGATCTTATATTCAAATATACCCGATTATTTTTACACATTAACTACATATGTATCCCACGAAAGCTTAATATTAGGATGAATGGATTAATTCGACTTCTGCCAACTAAACAGACTTTAAAGCAAAAAATTACTATATATTATATATAGTATTATACTTTGATTTTGAAGCCCTGACAGCTCATCTGGAACACAACCAAGTTATTTTATATACATGACGCTGTTTGATTGTTAAATTACAATATTTTTTCATCAAGGTTATGATGATAGCTATTCTGTACTCTACAGTTCTGTATAGCTGAAAACTAAAGTTATTTCTATAATAGGTTTAGTCAATTTCATCAGATTGACCCGGATATATCCATCAAAGGCACTACGGCAAATGAACGTATATAGTAATCTCTGAGATTGAGCCAACGGGTTCCAATGCGAATGTCACATGTCAGCAGACAAATAGGCCAAGCGCTCAAAGGCTTTCTGAACTGTGGGACGCATTGAAAACAGCTTGAACGCAATTCCGTTGTCACATTCAAAACAACTTGAACGTAATTCTATTATTGTCCAAATGTGAATATTAGCGCAAACAAAATAAGAACTTTCTTATTTTACTTTCAGTGCGGTATGGCATTTTGCGAATGCCCGCCTACCTAGCTACCAATCTCAAGTAGAAAATCTGTCACCAGTATGTCTGGTACCTAACAGTGTGTTAGTCCCAAAATTCCCCTCAAGGGGAAATCAAAGGAGATTTCGGGACTCAGTTGTATTTGAGAGCTAGTAATTCTACATTAGCCTGAACCACATCTTCGACAGCATCTTCACTAACCATCAGAAGGATCAGTAGACGATCAATGCAGTTTTTAAAGAAAACACAGCTAGTACATTATAATCTCGAAGATTAGCAGGACGACGCCTATGAAACCGTTGGCAAAAGAAAATATAGTCCATAACTTTTTAGTTGAGATAAATTAAAAACGTAATTCCTTATGCTTTTTATTGAACACAAGAGCACAGAGTGCTATAAATACACTTATTGAGTAGAAGTCATACAAAGCTTTTATATAATATGTCATATTGCTTCGACATTGAATAGTTATAGCCGACATGCGACACGGTGGAAACAGTAAATACAGGATCTAACAACAACAAAAAAAATACAATACGTCATAGTAATTAAAAAGTAATACGACTTACATTAGTATTTATGACATAAAACATGGCATAGTAAACATTTGTTTCATATAGTAATTTACAGGTAAGGACGTGTTTAAACGAAATTTAGTGGACTTGAATTTGAGTTTTGAAGCGCTGGAATTTCATTATTTTACATACGCGCTTTGCGTATATTTCATCCAAAATATCCACTATTTTGCTATTTGTGTATTCTTAATTATACCAGAGTATTATCCACATTTAATAAAATTACATAAAATTTAAACGCGCCCCTAGCCTTACAAATACAAACTAAAACTACTTATAAACTTGCGTCTAACAATGACTGCATTTCAAAGATGTCAACAATTTAAAAAATCAGTCAAATATCATAGCCTCACATGAAACAAAAATGTTACAAAAAATTATTTAACGTAGCTTTGGTAAAGTTTTCAATTGTTCATAATTTTGCATTATACGTTTGATTATATGTACTTATAAGAAGCGGAAACGCTTACGTACCTATGGCGCAAGCTTTATCACCTTTTATAACGGCCGTACTATAAAGTAAGTCGTGCATTTTAACTTTGCTATTTTATCATATATTATATTGTAGTTCAATCGCTTAAGTTACGTGAAGTTAATCGCGTAACTTACGCAGATATGAATTGTATAATAACACACAGCTGCTTTATACACTTCAATCTTTCCTAGGGATTTCTTATATAGAATTCTCATAGCTACAAAGAAATTCATCCAATAACCTAGTAACTTTTCGTATAATGTACATAAATTTAATGCCTCGATGTTGAACATTTCCACTAGTTGTACGCAATGTACGTATTCGTTGCAAATTCAAAATAGCAAGGATCTGACACGACTTTCAGACGATGGAATGAGGTACCTATATAAAATCGAACCTTATACATTTTGACCCTGCTGCCGTTGGGAAGGTTAATTACATATATCGTTATAATTATTAATTGTTCTGTTTCTGCTAAACATACCTGTTATAGGTTTATAATTTAGAATATAGCGTAAATGTCAATGTGATATGCTGCTGTGGTACCGCCAAAGGCGACCTACTCTTGGGTTTTTTTTATTTTGACTTGACTGAAAAGTTCACTAACAATCCTATTAACAACGTAACTCAAAATTGACTCAGACTCAAGATTTTTCAAGTGTCGTTCTAGAATACGGATCTTAATATCAAAGACTGAAGCCTAAGTGCTTTATCAACACTATTAGAGTTCTAATTAGCTTGCTGCCATAACATTTATGAAAGCAAACATTGACTTTTGTAGAAATTTCGTATTGATTAGAATAAAATACACAAAATAGTATGTATTATGTTAGTTGATTGAGATTACTTCTATATATTCGAGACAAATTGGGTAAATAGTTTGTGAGTATTCTTTAGAATAAGTATTGTAGTTTGTCTATCGCTTTTGATTTACAATAAGGAATGTCAAACCAGTAGATATTAATACGTACTAAATTTTGCTCATACACTTCTGCCATTCATTAGCCTAATTATTACAATAAACACAAGGCAATCAAAGTACAAAAATATCAATACCTACTTATTGCAAACAATTTTGTACTTAATATATATTTACAGGTTAGTATGTAATATAAAGCGTTTATAGAATTATTGCTATTTATTAGTCTTTGTTTAAAAATCATCAAACATATGAGTCAGTACAACTATTTCTTTATGTAAAGTAAATATGTGTATATTATTGTGTATGAATTTAAATATACAGTTTAGAATTTAAGTATTTTACATTTATTATTTTATTATAGACCCGATTTTTTTGTGATATGACACGCGTTTTTAATAATATTACGATGTTATATCATGTTTTAATGAATTAAATAATTCTAAATTTACAGTCATCTTCAACAAAGGCACGTTTGTACGCCATGATTTGAAAGCAGAAGACTAATGTAATTATAAATATGTAGCCTTTGAAACCGAGCTAAAGCTTGCCTTTATTTAAATAACCTCGCATTTTTCCGAATACATTTCTTCCCGTTACTCAGTCTAGTACATACTAATAACAAAAGAAAATCGTAATAAAATGGAATAGAAGACTTCTATACACGAAACACGTTATGTAGAACGTTCTTTAAGTTTCGTAGTGAATTTGTTTGCAAACTAACGGGACGGTATTATACTTCATAATGAGAATTATTTTACAATGAATAGTGTATAAAAGAGAGCGCTTTCATTTTCATGTTGAAAGTACTATTACATACTGAGAACTATGCCCCGGTGAGAACTATTCCACATTGAGAACTATTCCACACTGAGAACTATTCCATGGTGAGACCTACTCCATAATGGGATTTATTCCACGGTAAGCACTATTCCATGATGAGAACTATTTCATGGTGAGAACTAATTTACAGTAATAACTATTCGACAGAGAGAACTATTCGATGGTGAGAACTACTCCATAGTGGGATTTATTCCATAGTAGAAACTATTCCACGGTGAGAACTTTTCCATAGTGAGAACTATTCCATACTTGCACTTACTGCGAATCTCTTGTCAAAGAACAAAAAAATCAATCACTAATCGCACTGAAACTGTATTAAATAACGTCAGTAATTAAAAGGCAATATACTCAGTAGATACAATTACGAGTATTAAGTAGAAAATATTTTTTGCTATACATCAAGTGAGACAGTTTTTAAACGCAAGCCTCCTGTTATTTTGTGGTAAGAAAAAGAAATGCACACTGTATAAAACAGAATATCACTAAAAAAAAATTTTGATTATTTCTGCCAAAAGTATCGGTATAATCATACCATCACACACGTAGGGCTTATCCAAGGAATATAGAACGATAATATAATACAAAAACTTTTTACCACTTGCAAGGAATATATGGAAAAATTATTCGCATATTATTCAGTAAGTCGAATCTATTTCAATCCAGTTAACCTAGCAAAACCATTTAAATATAGTTTTGAGCCAATTACTTAGGTTATCATAATATAGTCTTTCGGGCGTTACATTTGCAAGCAAACTATCTAAAGTCTAAACAGAGCTTACAGTTCATCGTAAGTACAACTGTTACTCATAAAATTTTTACACATATGATAATTATATCAAATTATTATAAGCATGATCCATATCGAAACTAGGGCCATTTTGTTGTTACTTATATGATTGTCAAAGTCAAAGACCGTAGTTATACATAACTGATTGAATACTGGCTGTCAAAAATGTGACCTCAATCAATGACCATGACGTCCAGGACCGCAAATTATTAAAATGTCACAACAAAAAATACTAATTTATACGATTTCAATAAGTGTATGCTTATTAGATGCAGAAATATGGAAAGTACGGATTGAAAAATCTGTGCAAATTGGATAGAAATCTGTGAGGCTGGAATAAAATTAATTTATCTTTAAAAATATTCTACACGCCTGCGGCTCTACGGCCTATGTATGGGTTGTACAAACATGAGTACGGGCTGTGTACAACCATTTTCTTATGTGGTAAGACGAGTTCGTAGACTTGTTAAAACTTTTCGTACATGCACCACAGATAGCGTCAGCAGTTATATTAATATGATTCTAATTTTAAGGTGACGTTGATTCAACATTTCTAATGGAAAATCATACGCCCTAAATTTAACTTAGCAATATGCATGAAAGAAACCGTTATAATAATATTTAATCACAGAGAACTGAATGTGTACTACTTTCGTGATGTTTTAGTTTTGAGTTTAGTTAGTTATTCTAGGAAGATACGAACACAATATATTTTTTAGAAATCCTAAACTTTGTAGTTTTATTTTTAACTAATTCTGGTTTTAGCACATATCAAACAGTGTTTGAGTACTTACAACCTACTTATGCACCCACCTACTTAAAATTGATGTCTTACTTTTGTTTCCATTTTCATAAATTCAATCGATTTTACGAAATAAACTAAAGTGTAAAATTAATCGTACCACGAACTAAAAATTTCGAAGACTGTTGCCAGACCAGTCCAATGGCCGTGGAAAAAAATTGCCTACCATATTGATTGCTTTCAAACTTCAAAGATAATAAATAATGCCACCTTCGACCTGTCATAGTTTCTGCTGAATAATATATGACTAAGCCTACTTAAGTCGAATTTCACCATTGTAGTCTAGTATACACCTATTAGCAGATTTAAAATTTGTTGGATTACTGCCTTTTGCAGGTATTTGAAGCAAGTAGAGTTCATTGGTTTAAACTTTTATGAAATCTGACATCAGGCAGATAGATATAGCAAAAAAATAAAAATTCTAAAGTAACATTAAGAAATTATACCGTTGGACTTGACGGTATAGATCCATAATCTAAAAACGAATATGGCCATTTTGATATAGCTCATAATATACACTATTTCTATGTGTCTGAAGCTACTGTTGTCAAATATCATATCCCTTTCGTTGCCAAGCTTTTAATTGACATGACCTCAATTTGCCAATGTAAACATGGCTGCCAATTTTTTGCATAATTGCAATTAGAGCAATTAATTTATTAATTATTTTTTTCTACACATAAAAACACCTATATATTGTCATAATTCTTATAACCTGTCTCTATTATTTTTGTAAGAAAACAATTAAACATGTGCACGATTTAAGCAACTAAACCTAAATATGGCAACTAATTTCTTCAACACACGTAATCATAAAATTTTTAACAAAGTGCATGACTATCATTAAAAATCTATGTAGAACAGGTTGACGCATACCTTTGCTGTGTATAAATAACAAAATCCCGCTACTTTTACTTAAAAATTCACTATTTTACATGCTTCAATGTGCGCCATGTAACCGCGCGAAACACTCAAGGAAGCGTCGCCGATGTTTACGACGTTTGAACTAACAGACCGAGTATAGTACAACTGTAGGAATGAATGAATATCGCTAGCTCTTTTCATCCTTAGACGATGGCATAGTGAATACAAAGGCAGTACACGAACCAGGTATTCATTAAAAACGAAATACGATACCGGTCCGCTTTCAAATGCTTTGAAGTGGTTGTGGTTATGAGTTTTCCTTTTCCCATGACAGAAATCTGATAAATTTAAAGACTGCTACTAGGTTCGACGTTCTACGATTGCAAAGGCCCATAAAATATGAAGGTTAAGCACCAGATTGGTAAAAAACCACCTTTAGTTTGTAAAGCACCGAGCTTAATTGAGATCCAAATAGAAAGCATGTCAATAGTTTAAAAAAAACGAACTTGCCAACTTGATATACGAATGTCTATACTCATAACTTCGGCATTAATTGCGCCAGTGAATCCGATGAGACAATTTCTACAGTTCAATAATTATATAAAGGAGTGTGAGTACTTTTATATTCCAACCACAACTGTACAAATCAAAGTTCTTAAGAATTACTTACATAACAAACAAAAAATAATGATGTGAATGCGACGTCGCATTAGTAATGCTCGGAGCGCACTTATAAGTTTGCTACATGCGGCGGGCAACAGCTGCGGCATAATACGCGCTGCAGTTTTGTAACATAGTTTTTCCATTTATATTGCGCGAAGTTACAGCATAGACAAAGTTGTCGCAGCGATGAAAAGTATGTGAATGTTACAACTTGTTTACGGCTGTGGTCGTCGGACGATCGTCGTTTTGTACCATCCTACACTATCAAATGAGTAATATTTTTGTAGATATTTCTTGGTAGCTTAATAGAAGGTATTGAGTGGAATTACATGTCAGTTAGTTACACTTCAAGACATCACAGTGAAGTTTTCGAAGAAAATTTTACTCAGAATTTCGAGTTATGCTGCTACTTTAACTGCAACTGTAATGAACAAGCGTGACGCTTACCGTCAGGTGAGCCACATGTCTGTCTCGTCCTTCATAACATATAAAAAAGGTGGCTTATCAACCCTAAAGATTTTGTATCATGTTGCCAAATCCCTTACATATTGTGGACATCAATTAAGCACACATAACAATTTTCTGCCATTTAACAATGATTTTTATTAAGATTTAATTCAATTTGAACAAGTTATAGTATTAATTAATATTCGTAACCACAAATACCTTTAAAATAAAATGAAAAGATTAAAAGAAACGATACTTTATCCTGTTCAATATCAGCACTGGCGGAGCAAATAATTAAGCTCGGTAAATACTGGTAGTAACTTCAACAAATAAATCGCATTTAATTCAGATTATTTTATCTCACTGTTTAAACTCTTCAGTGATCGTCACAGGCATTAAAACACTCGTAGTGTTTTAATTAGCGCAAAATCTAATGAGAAAATACTACACTCGAGAGCATTGAATCCGGGTCACTTAAAGAATCCTAAAAATCTCGGAAACTAAAAATGCTAGGTTAATGCAATAAATTGTATTTAATAGACAATGTAATACTCCTTAAATGAAGGTATTAAAACTTCTTAGTTATTGTAAAGTTATATCATAAAAAAATCAAATTTGAAAAAGGGCCACTTTCGAAGATGGAACTACGTAATTACAGCATTTGGTTTTGCTTTTGTTTGTAATCTGTCATTTATGTGGGTACATAAACCATGTTGATAGTGCTCTATATTCATTATTCAAGCTGAAATTATGTCGCTTACGCCTGAAGAATGCACCAGAATACTTACAATGCTGGAAACCGGCCGGAGTCAGCGCGATACAGCCAGGACTGTCGGTGTGTCGCTGTCAACAGTACAAAGAGTTCTCCGACGTTACGAAGAAACTGGTTCTAACCTACGCAGACCAGGAACGGGCAGAACCAGGTGTACCACAGCACGAGAAGACCGATACTTGGTGAACACCATGCTTCGAAATCGCTTTCTCACAGGAACTGAACTCACCAATCAGTTTCGACGCCTCGGAGGAAGTAACCCAAGTGCATGGACAGTAAGACGTCGGCTTGCTGAATCTAACTTAAAACCCCTTAGACCTGCAAACGGCCCTAAACTGGAGCGTGGGCATCGTATTTCGAGACTAAGATATGCCCAGAGCCACGTAAATTGGAGTATTGAAGATTGGTCAAAAGTTATGTTCTCCGACGAATCAAAATTTATGCTCTACAAGCACGATGGAAGACACAGAGTGTATCGAAGACCAGGGGAAAGATTCAAGCAAACATGCATCGAAGAAAAAGTAGCCTACGGTGGTGGGTCTGTACTTGTGTGGGCCGGAATTTCTTCTGAAAGTCGCACAGAGCTGGTGATCATAGAAAACGGCTCTTTAACTAGCGTAAGATATGTGGAAGAAATCCTCAATGATCACGTTGGTCCATTTATGGTCAATTTAGGTGAGGATGCTATATTTATGCATGACAATGCCCGACCTCATACAGGTAGGATTGTGAATGACTACCTTCAAGAGATGAACATTACTCGTATGGAGTGGCCAGCGCGCAGCCCGGATATCAACCCGATCGAGCATGCTTGGGACGAGCTAGGCAGATGCGTAAAACAACGAAACCCTCCCCCAATCACGCTTCGTGAGCTCAAAATTGCTCTCACAGAGGAATGGGAGAATATTCCCCAAAATCGTATAAGGAACTTGGTGTACAGCATGCCAAACCGCGTAAACGCAGTAATGGAAGCACGAGGAGGCAATACGAAGTATTAAAATTCAAGAAAATCGTAATAAAGTTCAAAAATTTCATGTTTCCTATTTTTGTTTTAAGGAGAGATCAGCAGATTTTTTTCTTTATGTAATTTTGTGTTAATAAAATGTATGGTGACTCATATTTTTTTTACTTTCATTTAAGGAGTATTACATTGTCTATTAAATACAATTTATTGCATTAACCTATCATTTTTAGTTTCCGAGATTTTTAACATTCTTTAAGTGACCCGGATTCATTGCTCTCGAGTGTAGTTTCCCTTTACTTAACGAAGTCTTTACGCATTTATTTTTTTATTTAAGACTTATGACTATAGACAAATTGGAACTTGGTAAATATTTAAAAAAAAACATTTTTAAACGTTTGATCTTACAAGAAGATCACATGCAGATTTATAAGGTTTACTTCATTCATCGAACTTTAAACTACTTCATATGACACTACTGAATCGGAGGGGAAGATTAGAATTTAATATGCATCTTGTAATTTGCACGCTCTCCCTTTTCAATGAAAAAACCATGAAAAAACCTTTTGTTGTCATATGATCAAATCAGCTAATTTGACAACAGGACCCACGGTGAAACAAAATCCCTCAAAGAAATCTAAGACATACGAAAGAATTTTGTCCGAAAATTAAGGTTATTTTTGCATATTATTTTGAAGTTAAGTAAGCAGAAGCAATTCATCAAGTGAAGAAACCAACCATCTGCAAGAAAGTTTTACCGGTTGCCATGCAGACACAGTACGGCACAGACGTATTGCATAACCAACAAATATCGCACTCGTGTTACGGAGTTTTCAGAAAGCTTTTGCTCTTAGAAACGTATGTGTTGTACAAGGAAAAGACGAAAGCCTTTATATGTCAGGGAGCAATTTTATATTTCAAATTAACGAAAAATCAAAACATTCTTAACAGTTCTTACGTACGCCATCGCTCTAAATAGGTACTCGTTACTATCTTAGAGTATTTTGTGGCTGGGCCCATGACTCGAGCACGAGTAGAAATGTATTAAATCTCGTTATTTATATTTGTCCACGTAGCTTTAAAAATATGGGAAGGTTTAAAACAAACTACTTATTTAATTAAAATAGTTAAATTGTAATTATAAAAATGATAAAAGGGTATATATATAAAGCCCAGGGTGAGTCAGTGCATACGCATAAATATATCTATCGAACAGGACACAGTAAAGTGGCAGTACACTGTAGAATATTTCAATATTAAATTTTGTAATTGACGTCCATAGAAGCGTCATAGACGCCTTAATTTAATAAATGAATTTGACTTGACTTGAAGATCCGAAAAAAATGCGGTAGATGTGTTATTTGCAGTGAAAAGACGATCTACCTCTTTAGAAAACCTTTTATAGTACGCCACTGAACGTCAATACAAGTAGGTATCAGATAATCAGAAAAACTAATTTAGCTACGGTATTACCCTGATAAATTATTACCTTGTATACTGCCCAGAACAATAATTTGAACAAAACTTTTAGATACAATTAAACTGACATGGTGCATTTTTTAAACTTTGCATGGTGGTAGGGCACCTCTACCACCCTTATGTAGAAAATCTGTCGCCAAGCACCTAACGGTGTGCTCCGGTTACTGTCCTTGAGAGCCAGTAATTTTAGGTTAGCCTGAACGACATCTTCGACCACATCATCTCTTATCATCAGGTGAGATAGTGGTCAAAAGCTAACCTATCAAGCATAAAAAAAAACTTTTTGTTTAAAGCCATTTTAGAAGAAATTACTAAACAAAAGAGTATCGACATTTTACTTAGTAGATCTCAATAATGTGGCCTAGAGTCTATAAACACGTAACAACAAAGTGACGCCATTGAATTTTGTTTTTATGATAATCAAATAAAACACATTTTTAATGGTTTACAAGTCTTTTAAGTATTAATAGAGATTGAAGTGAGTATTTTGAGTATAGTTATTCAATACATCTTTAATCGTTTTGCTTGAAGAGGATCGAACTATGCTTTATGTAGGAAATTATCTAAGAATAGCCCCTTCTGTTATCTAAAGACTTTGGAAGCGATACCGTGAGACTGGAAAATATTCCCAAGGCGTAGTCAAGTTCTGAAGAGAAAAACTACATTTTTTCATATCGTCACTGTGCTTTACGTACAACTACAACTGTAAGAGATATTCAAAATACACTTATAGTGAAGAAATTTCGGACCCGACGGTAAGAAATAGGTTAAGGGAAGCCAAATTGATATCTCGCGGACCAGTTTGGGCTGTGCGACGTCTAGCTATTCAACACAGACAAGCTATAGATATTAACCGAGATGTGAGGAACAGGACAATTGCAGGTAGGGTGAAATTCCGACAGAGATCTGGGAGCAAAGAATGTTAACAGACGAACACCCAGGCTCAAGGGGAAAGTTTTTAATACATTCGTAAGACCTATCATACCGTAAATATTGAATATTGGGCAACAATGGAGATGGATGACAGCAGAGCGCATGTGGCATCACATCGAAAAAGAGGATGATGTCTGATATAACTAAAATTAATACATTGATTAATAAAAATATTAGAAGAAGCATAGCACCAGTCATTTCATCAAATTATTAACCAAATGTAAAAAAAGCCTCAAGTTACACGCCATGTTAAATGCCGATCAGAAAAATATTCATAAAGCACCTAGCTAAACGGGTCACAGCAAATTTGAAAATTAACCATTTATTAGAACAAACACCGGTATCCACGTATTAATTATTAAATAGTATACAAGTTTAATTTATTCGATTCAAATTGGCTTTAATTTCCGTGCAATTATATTATTAGTCGACTGTCGGTTCATCTAGCATTGACGCGCCACTAACTGATCAAGGCACTTTCGATAATTAACTGTTGATATGCGTATTGATCGCGTTACGCGTATTATTGTATTCAACTGAACAGTTAATTTGAGCAATTAGCAATGCAATTCACTAAAGCGTACAATTTAGTCGTTTATGTTAGGTAGAATATATGTGAATTACGAATTCATTATAGCGCATGATACAGAGATTTGTAAGAGTTCGCAGGCTTTTAAGTTAATGATACGGGAAGTTGAAACAAACACGTCTGTGTGTTATGTATGAACGTGAATGTTATTTTGATGCAGTGAGAGCTAATGGGCTATATCTATGGACCGCCGTACCGCATGTCTATAGTTCGATTACACCGGCTTGAGCTTCAGGCTTCATATACAGAGCTAACCGCTTAACATCAAGTGGGCAACATGTGTGCTTCGTCACAATCCAATAGACAAAATATCAAATTTTCTCGCCAGAAGATGTAGACATCTAGAGTATTCTGGAGTAAAGTGTAAACAACCACGATTTAAAATTTATATTTATTTTTTATTTAACTCTTAAATGAAGCAACAAAAATCTTAGCTTGAGATGTATTGCAAATGATGACATAAAAATACAAACAAGAGTAGAATATACAAAAAGCCGTACAATGTAGGTTATAATCAAGTCGATTATATGTCTCGACAAAAGCCCTAGAAGCTGCGCTCGAGATTTAAAAGGTAGTCGGAATTGCTGCCGTTGGAACTTGGATTACAATGAAACTAGAGATAAAACTGCTTTTCTGTACTTTGCGACGCCGCTATTATAGACTTTTGTTTAACTTACAATGAAGACATTTAGTAATATACAAATATGAGCCGCTGTATTATTATAGATTTTTGAAACAATTGATTAAGATATGGTAATGCCAATAATTATTAGTAAGTATTTAAATAATGTCAATCAAGGTATGATCTCTTAAGATATTTTTTTTGTGTATATTTTGATGGTCTTTGGCCACAATCTTACTTGATGATAAGTGACCATGCGGTCGACGATAGTAAGCAGGCTTTACCTAGAATAGGTACTGGCTCTCATGGACAGCTGCCGGAATATATCGTTAGGTGTCAGCGATAGACTCTAACTTGAACTAAATTGACATTCACAAAAACCGAGCGACGTACGTCGAGCTAACCTGGAACGGAAGCGCACAGTAGTAAATGCCACCAGCGGGCACCCTTCCAAGTATTAGTTTAGATGATCGGTTTAGAACGATTAGACAAACTCCGCTTTGAGCGCTTCCAAAGAGACTTTTTAAAGCGAGTTTCTACGAAACAATGTTATTACAATAAGGGAAGCAAGCGTCACGAAGACAGCAAGTTAAATATGTGGGTCTATGCCTCTGTAACAGGGTGACTTTACTCGTACGTTAGTATTTATAGGGTACGTATGGTTTTGTTTTCACTATCGCGCATGTCATACTATGTAACAAGGAGCAATTACACTTCGGCAAACGTTTGTTTATCATACTTGCGTATAATATAATAAAATAACTATACTCTTTTAGTTTTATTCTATATCCCTACCAATATTTGATAGGCTTTAGTTATCATAGATGTGCATTAATGTTGCGGTATTTTAATTTTGCCGTGGCATTATCTACTTTGCGCTATGCTCGTAGTGCAGTGCATACAGAATAGCGATGACACTACGACCGCAACGGGCTTTCCTGGCAGAATTCAAAACAGCAGTTTGAATAGAAGATTTGTAGCCGTAACGTCAATAAGGGCTTGTCTTACTAACCACTTGAACAGTTAATGATATCTCCAAGAACACAAATCACAAAAACATTCAGGCCTGTAGTCGCCGGGATAACCCGACGTATAAATATATATTACGAGTATTATCTAGAAATGTTGCCAGGTCCTTCGTAATATAAGGAGCGTAATGGTCATATTTAAGTGAACATAAATAAATTGTTATCAACTGAAGAACACAAGGAACTTGACAACACTTCACCATTCGACTATGACAATTATTGTCAGTGTGACAGTTGGAATCACTAATATTAACAAAATGCCCTATCGTATCATTGCAGTTGAGTGTAGTACCGGTATCAACGTCAAAATGCAAGTATTTAGCATAATTAAATATTATTGAATATCTTTAGGGTAACTAACGTAAAGCACATGTTTACTACAATATCAAACCTTAAAATCAAAAATTTAAAAGAACAGCTATGGAGCGCAAGGCTACTTCCCGAGTGCAGCCAGTTTAACGTTCAGACTGCTTGGATCTTAAAGCTCTCTTTAACAAACAAGGTTGAACTCATTATAAAGTTTCAAACATTCCGATAAAAGACTTCTATTCTAAAGTAACTCAACATAAGTCTTCATCTCAGACAAACTATTGATCAACTTTAAAGGAACGCATAAACAGAAAAGTAGTTTAAAGAAATGTAGCGATAAAAAAGCAGACAAATACCGTTAAGTAGAACGAATAAAAACTGTTACCCTTACCAATGCACAAACAGAATAAAATCAAACGGAATTCTTATCAAACGTTCACGTACATTCGCTCCGTCTGATTCCGATTGAAAGAGTTCTTTGCTCATCTCTCAGCCACTAAAAGGAATATTTACGAGCGAGAACTGGATTAAAAAATGAAGCAGCTTGTGGAATTTTTCGCGCTAGCATCGTTTGCTACAAAATAGTAAGTCTTTTAAGAACTAACTAAGTCTACGTCGTTGGACGAGAGAAGTAAAGAGTCGCTTAAGTGTCTTGAGCTCATGGTTTGATACTCGGATTGGATGGCTTTGTAAAGTGTGAACTGGCCGGTCAGTTCTCCATACAAACGTCGTAGGGGTGATTACTCCCTGATTTGAGGATTAAGGTCCAAAACAAAGCATGATATGAATTGATATTTTTATTATCTAGGCTAGTATCGTAACGTTTATTTAATAAGATAATTAACTTGAGAGTTATGAGCCACGAAACATTTTCATAGTAAGTATTCGAGGCTCATAACTTTCAACATACTTATCTTTTTAAAAATTCGGCATCATACAAGCCTAGATAATGACGAGATCAATCGGTATTATGCTTAATTCTGGACCTAAAACAGCAAATAAGGCAATGTTCACCCTACTACATTTGTATGGAGAAGTGCCAACCTTAATAGCTGGCTGCGACCCGGTTGCGGTTTCACCCACGTGGATATTGAAGTAAAGTATCTTTCTTACGTACTAATCCAGCACCTATAATATCAATGTTCTAAGAGTCATCTACATCAGTTCATTTCTTTTAGTGTGAAAGAGTAAACTCAGAACTTCACGTCCCAACTCATTTACAAACTTTCGCATTTATAATATCATGTGATACAGTGTGGAGAATTTTTCAGTAACTGTCTGAAACTATCGCAGAACACCCTGATACATGGGACCAAAACATATCTGGCAAAACGTGGGTGTTGGAGGTGTTCAACATCCAGGTATCATCAAATATGTTCTGGTTTGCATACCCTTTGAGAGGTCAAGATAGCTTGATGATGTGTTGCTTTAGTATGTTTACTGCACTATTGCAGAACATTAAGGCGGGCTTTACCATAATCCCCTTTTTAGCTATTATCCCCTAATCATAATCCCCTATTTAGCTTTCGTAGCTTCTAAACGTGCAAACCAGTATATATTTGGCGAAACCTGGATGCTGAACATTTCCAACATCCATATTTTACCAGACATGTTTTGGGCCCCATGTAATAGGGGCTCAGCCTATTGCTATCTACCGGGCACAAATACAATCTCCGGATTGGATACTAAAAGTTTATTTGACAGGAAAATAGAATAACTTGTCCAACTCAGTACTAGGTTAGAACCTAGTACCTCGCGGTTCCATAACAGTCTGAGATTGTTTTGAAGTAAAATAACACTAGCCTAAACTATAAGTATAAAAATGATATTGTAATACGAAATATAATATCGTGCGGGACTGTTGCTGATTTTACCTTATACAATGAGCTTATGTCGTTTAATAATACCTCAACAATAAATCGTTAAAGGTAGAACACAATCCTTCGTTATTAAATCACATTGTAGAAATCTTATAAGCCTCCATTGTAGCTCGAAACTACCTGAGAATATATATTGTCATTTTATTTCGATTAATACTTTAAGCCGATTGAATTTGATAAACACTTTGATTGCAAATGCGAGAATCGTTCGACTACAAAGCGAATAAACATTGATAACATTTTTGCTGACGCGTTAATCCGTTTGCCGTTATATACTCTGAAAAACAATTTATTTTGTAAATTTTTCTGGTGAGCTGTCTCAATTAACCTTTTATTTTCAACCATTTATTTTTAGGTATCGGTGTGCATATTGGGGCAACTAATATTTGATCACACTATTTTAAGTGCCAAAGAGACTCTCGTGTTAAGTGGAGTAAAGCGTGTTATTGAATTTCAGGTCCTTGATAATGGATAGCTTGACACGACTAGCGTAGGAACATCTGGAATGAGGAGCGAAGTACAAAGTAATAATAATGAGAAAAGTGTTGAGTATGTCAGTGGTCGTATATAGGGTATACGTATATGGGTAGTGGAAGTCAAAAGGAAATTATGGAGTTGATTGATGTGAAACTATATGAGACGACGATAATCGATCTGAAGAAAAAAAATACTGATGATGACAGATACACATTGCTTTTTTGGTACACGGTCCGAAAACTTGAGTAATTTTGAAGACGAAACGACTATGACCAAGAATGACATATTGTACCAATAACAGATTTAAGAACTAACAAATTAATTGTTAAAATTGGCTACTCTGTTTAGGCTTTGCGAAAATTATGGTCAGTTTCAAGGCAGTCCGACATCCTTTAACTTGACCCACTCGATGTATTAGCAACATTTTCATCGTCTGACAGACGATTAATCACATAGTACTTATATCGACTGTTATTATTATCAAACCACATTGAATCGCTGCTGGTTAAAGACCTCCTTTTTTATTTCCAACTTTTGCGATGTTTAACTTCAGTAATAATCTTTGTCAACAAGTTAAGCTTAAGGTAACTCACGTCTTTGGTGCGAAATTCAAAATTGAATCATGTTTATAGCACATTTTATAAATTTTAATATAGAATTCGCGAATTTTAAATGGTATTGCTCGTATTATCTTGAAAAGTTAATGACCGCCAGTGCACACAATGTTACCCCTCAAAACTATTGATAATTAAGTTTACCCATAAAAATACCTATGTATTGAGATGATTATTCATTAAATCATTATGGAAGAAATAATATTTTGTAAAACATACTCTCATTAGAAGTACAATAATTAGGTAGATAAACTTGCAAGGAACAAAAATATATATATATTTTAAAATACGGCAGCGTTCTCCTTAATATGAATAAATTAATTTTACAGATATGCAGGTTGGGTTCCTGATGAATTGTTAATCTTCACCATCATTGGAAGGTATATATGAAACGGCATGTGAAATTACCGTCGACCCCACGCAGTCTCTTTATACTTTAAGCAGCTTCGTCAACAACATTAATAATTAAATATATATACAGGGTTATTGCATTGTATATTAATGGATCTATTCCTGCTAGGAGGTTGTAAGGAGGTTATTACCGAAGAATTATAACATTATGTCCCTAAGCAGAAGTTGACTATTTCTGAGGAAAAACATAATTCCTTTTTTTTATTAATTTAACCTGATCATAGGTTTAAAAAATATTTAAAAAGTAACTATTTCTTGTAATCAAACTTTTTATTGTATTTAAAGGATATAATAAGCATTCCTTAACCACACTAAAACGAGGAATGTATGTCCACATTGGGAAATAGCTGAAGGATACATCATAAATTTTAATAATTTTAATTAATAAGTTCCAAAAAAACCATTTAAAAAAATACCTATACATTTGGCGAGCAGATTATAAAAAAACATCTACGTATTTCTAGCTTACGAACAATATATTTAAAGTCAAAATTAGTTATAAGATTACAAGAAAATTGTCTAATTGCATTATTTATTAAAACATCAAATAAAGTAACTAAATGTAACTTAAAATATGAAATAATCGCACAAATCACAGTTTCTAAGGCTGATGCTCTATATGACTTCTTCCGTTTCTAACACAAACACGTATTCTTTTCAACTTGCTCTTTACCGCTGTACTGGTAAAATAAGTCCTGATTTGATTTGCAGCATTAATAATTCACTTCCTTAGCTCTTCAATTGATGGAGCAGTAGAGATATCATACACCAAAGATTTCATATGACCCCAGACGTAATAGTCAAGTCAGGACTCTTAGCAGGCCAATAAATGAGCCCTCCTTTACCAATCTACCGATCTGGCATTGGCATTTTTTTTTAAATGTTTTTTCCTTCGTAGGTAACTCATTAATTAATATAATTTTAAGATGTATCCGTCTGGTATTTTGTAATGTGGGCATACATATCTAGTTTCAGTGTGGTTAAGAAATGCTTATTATGTCCTCTAAATAAAACAAAAACAAAAGTTTGATTACAACAAATAGTTTTTTTTTATAATTTTTATAAACCTAGATATTAAAAAAAAAAATGTGTTTCCTCCGAAATAGTCAACTTTTGCTTAAGGAAGTAATGTTATAGTTCATCGGTAATATAGACCAATAACCCTGTATATCATTGTAGTCAAAATATTATATTTATTATACAAACAATTATATAGTGTCAAATATTACATTTAACCCCTAAACCCGCTCATAAAATGTTCATATCTAATGATATAATTCAGTCACAATAAAACTTATTAAAATTTCGTTTTTGTATTGGCTTGCCTTTGCCTACTATCCTTCCTATTAGTTAGTGATGAAGTGGAATTTTAAAGCAAGGAACGAACCCTTGTTGTCTGTTTAACAAAGCAGATAGCTACTAACCAATAAACCTAGAACGACTGTTTCAAGGTTACTGGTTTTAACGGCTTAAGGCGGTCGTAGCGTAGCTGAAGAGCTCGTAGCGTTTTAAACCGCTCGTAGCGTTGCTTGCTTGTTCTCAACCGATCAACTAAAGTTAAGCAGCGTCAGCTGAATCAAGCGATATATTCATAGCATGCTTAGTTGAACCCAAAAACTCATATAAGGGCGTGATCACACTACGACGTTTGTATGGAGAAATGAACGGCCAGTTCAACCTTAAGCCGCCGTCAGTCCAGGTTGTCGTGTTAGGACGGCTGTCGTTATGGCATGGTGGTGGGCATAGCATTTTGCAAATGCTCACCTGGCTAGCCACCGGAAAGTCTGTCGGGAAACCCCTAACGGTGAGTTCCAGCAGCTGTCCTTGAAAGCCAGTAATTATAGGTTAGCCTGATCACATCTTCAATCACATCATCACTGACCATTAGGTGAGGTAGTGGCCAAAGGTCTGATAGTATATCAGATAAAAAAAATATAATTTAATTACCTGTTCCCTGCTGAGCAATATCTATATCTATGACATTAAGGGCCCGTTTCAGAATGTTCAAGTAAGTTCCGGTTATACTACCCAGATCATATTTAATAAATAAAACACTATCTTTGCGTTTCACAGTCATCGGTTTAGCTTATCCATCGGTTAAAGCTTGAAACGCCCTGCATGTTAACTGTCATTTTTATGATTCAGTTATTTTATATGTTGTATAGCAACCCGAAACTTTATTAGGACATTCTGAAACGGGCCCTAAGTTATGCACGTTATATTACGCATACCGTCGAGTAAATGTAGTTGAAGCGTAATTACTACTTGGAACTTAGTAATTGCGCGCCACTTAGTCAACTAATGTCCACTTCAAATCATCTATTCTAATAGCTAATGGAGGACATCGTCGCTATAATAAGTGATAGACCGTGGTAAACACACCGTAAGGTTACCTTGAGGTGACCCAGCGTACTAACATTAATTACGCTGAGGAACTAGCTCACTTTACGCTTTAATTAACCGGTGTTACAGTCAAGTGCTCTACGAATAGTTAAATAGTATTATGCGACTTAAAGCCCCGTTTTATTTATGTATTTAAATATATTGTTTATATTTTAAAAGTCAATTTATATAATAGGCGATTACAATTATGGGATATATCTACTTTATATATTTTTTTTTGTATTATATCGCACTGAGTAAAAAATAAACTACTTTTTTCCACATACCAACCATATTCTAAGGTTACAACCGATAATTCTTTAAAATCTGAACGGCTAATTTTTATTGTAAAGTATTTATGAAACGATAATTATTTTACATTTTAACATTATCTAGATTTAAACGTGGCTTCGATATGTTATAGTACACTATTTTGAAGTTCTTTAAGTACGAAGCACGTTGCTTTATCCGCATTCCGTTTATCCTTAAAATTAAATTTGTAATTGCTAGAGCAAGAGGTGTTTGTAAGGCGATATTGCATCACTACGTAGATCAAGAAGTGAATAATCAACCTAGATAGAGAGCTTTTATATAGAGGTCGTATTGTAGATCACTTTACTTCAGACGATGCACATAAACAAAGAGACTTGTCCCTATTCTATCAATGAGTTATCACTGATCAAAATCAGTATTAATTGATATTGGTATCATTAATATGTATTAATATATGAATAATGAATATTATCGAAATTAATTTATTTTTATAGGCCGGCTAGATTCGTTAACAATTTAAAATGTAGCAATAATAATATCACGCAAGATTCTGCGACGCGACTTATGTAAGTACTAGTATAAAACTTACTGTCAGTAAAATACCTATCACATAAATAATGACACGGCATTAAAAGTCCTACAGAAGACAAGTAATAAAAGCTACATTGTATAGACACATTTCAAGACAACCTATAAAAGTAACGGTGTATTTTATATATTAACACAAGTTTTATATCATGCAACATAGTGCATTATAGGAATATGTCATTCAGGTAGAGAAAATTTCGAACGAACAAGAACACGAGAAAGATACAATTAAATAGAGCAATAAGATTAGTAGAACTCTCACATAAGGTAAAATAAATATCGTCAACTTATTGTAAAATATCATATGACAATTTAAATTTGACGAATAAAATCAGTAAGCTTCGCTGACTATTTATCAGATGGACAGAACGACAGCAGAAACGGTCCAGTTACGTCACAATACATATATTTAAAAAAATACCAAATTAAAAAAAACCCTTATCATCTTATCGGTCATACAAACGTACAAACACAATCATAGCCTAAATAATGGTAAGTATACAAAAATAAAAAATATAACAACAGTAGCAAGAATAATTTGCAAAACTTTAATTTGTTTATCTTTAAACGATTGATAAGCTGCATTTTCGTGTACAAACTTTTACTTTGCCTGTGCCATAGTTACACACACAGATCTAACAGGTGGGGCAAAAGTAATCACCCTATTGAAAAACCTATTGAAATCTTTCGCAAATGGCGCCAAATGTCAATTTGGTTTTGAAGCAAACAGCAGAATACAAATCGACAAACCACGAATCGGTTTACTCCGCAATAACAACAACCACATTTCTTCATATTCTGAAGGAAGCATTTCAAGGTCGCTTATTCTCTCGTTTTGGTGATTGACACTGGCCGCCAATTTACCCGATTTAACCGTTCTAGACTTCATATTGTGGAACTTTTTGAAATCGCGGGTTTACGTCAACAAGGCTCAGACTCTTGAAGACCTTAAGGAGAATATTCGCCAAGAATGCGAGAACCTGTTGGCTGAAGTTCGGGCAAGAATTATGGAAAAGGTCATAAAACGAGTCCATATGGTCATCAACTCTGGCGGCGGCCACTTGGCCGATACCATTTTCTCAACTATGGAATAATTTCTAATGGCTTAAATAAACAAACTTCACAAGAAGAACCAAATTTCCATGAAAAAAAATAATTACAGCAATACAACGTTGGGTGATTACTTTTGCCCCACTTTGTATATCCAAGAGTGTCATCAGTATTTCTAAATCCGATATATTTGTCGCAGTTTCATCCAACCATTCGCGGGCCGTTTGCGTCGTCATCGGTGGAGAAAAAAGGTCTGTTGATGGGCGGTGCCTTTGAATCAGTTTAGTGGCGTTGAATTGAATTCACGGGGCATGTTTTAAACATCACTAAATTGCTATGGTGACTTATTGGTTTTCAAACAGTTTGAAGCGCTTGTGTCCTCTACTTGGATATAAGTCTGTGGTTGCATGAGACACAATAAAGCTTGCACTTGCTATGCGCAGAATACCAATACGTTAATACAACGCAAATGTTCGTGCTACGACTGTTGGGTACAAAATTAAAATATAAAATTGTCCGGGAGAAAACGACAGATCACTACGTACGTACGCAGATTTGAGATTGATTATTCGAAAGACATGAGATTGGCCGGCAGCGGTTTCATCACCTTCAACGCTACATCTTCGATCTTCGTCACCCACTGTTTCGCCATTAGTTCAGAACCAGTCCTGTAACAAAATCGCCAGGTTAAAAATCACTACATTTTTTGTACATAACCTACCGAAACCGGTGGTATATAATACACATCGACCTAATGAGGACGAAGATCGGGTAATTTCGGTTTCGTAGAGTATGGTCTCGGTCACTCAGTACTTTATGTGTACTCACACTTAAACACGTAAACCCACATAACCACCACCAGTAACTATGCGTTTTATGAATGTTGCAGTCTAGTTCTGGTATGTCCTCAGCGACTCTTATGCGACTGAGTTTTTTAGGAGAAAACTCAGGTTTTTTTGGGATTAGCCCAGCGGCAACATGTTATATAATAATAATAATAATAATAACTTTATTTCAGAAAAACATACAAATCTAACAAAACATTTCATCTTGGCTTAGGTTTTTAAAAATATAAGTAAGTAATATAACATAGTACAGATTACAACTAATAATAACTGAACAGAAAGTATATATAAATTGTTGCAGACAGAATAAAATATTTTTGAAAGATAGACTATATTTCTATTGATCACTAGCCCTCATACTAGGATTCCCTGTGTTATGAGGGCTAGTTCTCCCAATCACAAGCTTATAGTATTATACTAAATGATAAGATAGCAATATTACTCAGTATAATTAAATTAATTAATCTAAGCTAATATTATAAAGTTGACAATAGAGCAAAGGATCAATTACATCTACAGAAAAGTTCAAATGCTTAGACTATTACAATTGTGTCACAACTCACAAAACTACTTTTTATGTGTTTCAATTTCTAATTATTATTAAATACACGTGCAAAGGCGGGCCGGGTCGCTAGTTAGTAATATAGTGAAACAAAATTATTAATTGTTCAAGTAGACTAAAATAATTCATTGATAAATGTGTAGAATTTTTTCAGTTTGTGTGTAGTTTAGTGTTAACAACCATCCTGTTACTTTTCTTTTACAAATGTATCTCGTACAGTTAAAGATGTCGAGAATTTTATTCATTTTTTGGTATGAATATGGGGCAGCGAATAAATAGGACTTTCTAGCGAACTTTGTACGTTGCTGGGGAGTGTTCCATGTAATGTATCTCTGCGGCCTGGAAGATTTGACAACCATGTTTGGTGCCTGTTTGTGGTATCTAACAATTATTGCCAGTATATATAATTGTCTAACTGTCAAGAACTTACATTCCTGATATAATTTTTCAGTAGAGTAAGTTATTGTTTTTTTTAGCGCAATCTTAATATATCCAAGTGATTATTTAAAATAGTACGGATCGACTCGTGAGACACAGAGAGTACGGACATTATCTCTTCGGTCACTATTTCCATTCACATATAACGGATTTGTCAATAAAAAACACACGTTTTCTTACAAAAATGGTATAGAAATTCTTTTCTAAAAACCCTTCGGCGCTCACGGCACACAAAGGATTTCGAAGGGCCAACGCTGGATGGTCGGTTGTGAATTCGGTATTGAAACATCATCCATTTTATTTCAGTCCCGCTCTCCGAAAAAAGGGAGACCAAAAAAGCCATTCTATTTAGATTTGGACGATTTGCACTATGATTTTGTCCGCAGAATGACGTACGATTTTTATTCACGATTTCACACACAGTACCATAATTAAAAGATAAATTATCTGAGGCTGAATCGACGTCGAAAAAATACTTCATGAAATAGAATTTCGGTTAATTGAAATGATTGAAAGATAACAAAAGATTTTATGAAAAAACACGATGTGACTCCGAAACGAATCGAATGCCTTGATAAAGTAACCAAATTTCCAATAAATTTTAAAAAATCCAATATATATGGATGAGTCTTAAACATAGATTCCACACTAAAATAAAAACTTAAGAGTGATGTTAAGAAAAATCGGCCAAGTGCGACTCGGACTCGCGCACGAAGAGTTCCGTACGCTATGCAACATTAGACATAATTTTTTAACCTTTTTTTGTTTTATGGTGCACGAGTCCGACTCGAGCTTGGCCAACTTTTTGTATTTTTTATTATAGCGGCAACAGAAATACATCATCTGTGAAAATTTCAACTGTCTAGCTATCACCGTTCTTGAGATACAGCCTGGTGACGGACGGACGGACAGCGAAGTCTCAGTAATAGGATCCGTCATTGTGTCATGCTAGCTCAATTGTTTAGAACATACCCCGGCTAAAGGGGTGGATGGACGCGGGTTCGAATCCCGCACATGACTATAATTTGTTCTCTAGTAAATTTGTAATTTTGTAAAATAGGGTCCTGTTTTTACCCTTTGGGTACGGAAACCTAAAAAGGAATACATAAGGCAATTTCAAAAGGACTACGATTAATAATTGTTCATGAGAACGAAAAAGGGTTTTGTGCCCGGAGCCTTTTCAACGTCTAAATCGACGGATACTACAGGCGATTATAATATTAAGAATGAGTGCCGCGCGTAATAATGTGTAAGAGGAGAAAACACCGTATATAGATAATACCATCGTTTAACTTTCCTAGCATCGCATCGCTACAAAGATAGTTTGTGGACATAATACTTGCAGAAAATGGGATCAATAATTTACGACTGCCGTCATATCACCAGGATTTTTCTCTAACTGAAAATATATGATAATAATATAAAGGCTACGTAGCCGGTTAAAACGTGGATATGAATTTAAATGCATAAATTATTGACTGATAAAGTAAACATGATTGGGGCTGACGAGTGAAAAAAGGTTTGCGAACACGCAATAAATTGTAAGAATTAATATCAATTATTTCAACGGGATTTCGACTTATAGTAATACTAGCTTTCGGGGCGCGGCTCGTCGGTTATCGCGCAAAAACATTAACCTCTTTTTTTCGCAGTTGGATAAAAACTATCGTATGTTTTTTCCCGGGTCTCAAACTATTTCCATACCAAATTTCATTCAAATCGGTCCAGTAGTTTTGGCGTGCAAGCGTAACAGACAGACAGACAGAGTTACTTTCGCATTTATAATATTAGTACTGAAGTACTGATATACGGTGGATAGTGAAAGCACAGAAACTGACATGAAAGTACTTAATTAAGAGTTTCTTTAGGACGTGTCATTTGTTTTGAAAGAAAATATTATAAAATAACTAGCTGACCCGAAAAGCGTTGTTTTAAATAAAAATGAAACGCACTGCAAGCGCTCCGTTATACAGAGACGACGCTTTATGAAGCCGAAATTAGTCGATTTTCTCCCTTTTGCGCACCATACGCAGCCATGTACTTGTAAATTTTATAAAAAATTTGCTCTGATCTTCCCCGGACTGTAATGCGCTATGTCTGCTTTACGTATGTGTTAAGTATGAAGCTTTATTTTTAAGTGATTTTAAGAGCACATTTGCTTATCACTTAAAAATAAAGCGTGTAAGTCTACAGTGCTTACCTACAAACGACAAAGTAAACAAACAGTAAACATTTCAAGAAAATACAGTGCATCCTATTATTCAACGTCGAGCGAGCTGCGGGAGCTTACGTAGTGCAATGTAAAACGATTCCGTGGCGCGGCCACGGTATTGAACAAAATTAACAGTTCATTGGAGCCAATATATCAACTTGAAAATGATTATCTGTACGTTAATGGTATGGCAATGGTATACCTTTTCTAATTACGTCACAGATATATGGATAACGGTTATATTATGGTGGATAGGTAAATAATAATATAATATAATGTCATGTAAACGGTTTCTGTATACAAAACCATCAGCTAACACAAAAACTTTTTGGTGCGCTACATGAATATGAACGCGAAAATACAATATAAAATGTTTTATTAAATAATCCAAAAATTCAGTTTCGACCTTTTTAAATAGCTCCACGCATCAAAACACGCGGGCCGCGATCCCCGATCGTTTCCCGTTGGATTGAGCGCGATCGGAGCTATACTTTTTGAAATATAGCAAAATCTTAGTAAATTTAACTTAGAAAAATCACCTAAAGTGTACCGCTCCCCATACTTTAGGAATACGACATAGTCAATTTCACATCCTAATATAGAGTGTAGTCTACCAAAATTGCGTCTCTGGTGGCGTAAATTAACTAGACAGTTTAAAAAGCATCGGCCCATAGTAAAATCTTACACCAGACAGCTAAAACAGGTTATTGCAAATATTTTTGTAAGAAATTTCATATATTCGTATTGTCTTTGTTCGTTTCCTAATTGTGTGGTGTTTTTGTGTTTGGTAATTTACAGCCGCTGGTAGCGGACCATCCTGCGTTGTTTTCAGGTCTTTAGTGTCAATAGTAAAAAAGTTATCGCCATTTTATAGTCATATTTTTCAAAATTTCGTGTATTTTTTAATGCAAAAATTCAGTTTCGACCTTTTTAAATAGCTCCACGCATCAAAACACGCGAGCCGCGATCCCCGATCGTTTCCCGTTGGATTGAGCGCGATCGGAGCTATACTTTTTAAAATATAACAAAATCTCCTTTAGATACCCAACTTTAAGCTCTACAGTTAATTTTGACACAACTTCGACAATTCATATACGATTCTAATATTTTAACAGTAGAAGAGGACATTTATTTTTTCAAAATTTACTATGAATATAGTTAGAAATGATTTATTTTGTCTACACAAGGTAAATACTACACACATAGATACACACACATATACAGTCGCCTTTCGTTAATTCGAAACTCGAGGGACTCTTAAAATGTTACGAATTATCGAGTGTCCGAAATATCAAATGGTTCGAACTTTTAAGGACTTATAACTAACACAAACTTTTAGTTTATCTGTATACAACGAACAAATGAGTAACAGTAACTGAAACTAAACAAACCAATTCGTGTGGAAGTGTATGTCAAACTAATCATTACCAAAACAAAGGCTCGTGAACAATACAAGCTTGAAGTTGTTCTGTATAGTATATATTATATATATATATATTATATTATTATTATTATATATATTACAGTATATATATATATATCCACAGCGTAAAAACTTATAGACTGTGATAGTACTAAGATGTCTCTGCGGCGGGATGGATTACTCGGACTTGTTTATGAGAGGCTCAAGTGAATATTCTTCACGAATTATCGAGTATTCGATAAGTTCGAATTAACGCGTCATTTTGTTGCGTAGCGTTGATTTTTTCGTTCGAATTACCAAGTGCATAAAAAAGTATTAAATTAGTTCGAAATATAAAGAGATTTTCTAGGGAGCTCGTGATAACTTTGAATTATAGTGAGGTTCAAATTATCGCAGGTTTGAATTAATGAGAGTCGACTGTATTTTCATCTTATGTGCTATTATTATTTGAAATAATGTGAGAAACCCAATATTTTTTTTATATTACTTTGTCTTTTTGACCTCCTATGGTTTGATACGAGTACATGTAATTTAACATGATATCTCGAAATGATCAACGTAGTGCCAGTGCGGCACTACACTGCTATGACTAATGTTGTCTGGGGAATATGCAAGTGATTGAAATCTATGCACAGTATTTTTAAGTTATGTCTATCGTTAAAGAATAATACTCAAAAGATAATTATTTTAATGTATCACAATTAACTATTGAGATGCTGGCTGACGTCACAGAAAGGTGACGACATATAGTAAAGTGCTATAAACAATAATTATTGGAAATATGAATTAATGCATACACCCTTACCCTATCGATAAAATCAATCAGGCCTACGCGTCTCATTAAATAGTAAGAATGACTTACTTGAATTTGTAGAGCGTGCCGAGATGGTGGTTGAGCAGTTGAAAGGCGTCGGGCGCGTCTGAATCCCATTTGGCGGTCCATCCGTCCAGCGGAAGCACCTTGCATCGCTCAGTGCGGAAATCCGTCCTCGCTGACCTGCACAATTACACATAAACGTCACTAGTACCCGCCTGGACTTCCTAAACCCACCAGAAATAAGAATAACTACAGCGGACTGCATCTGTTATAATGCAAAGGTTACCACTTAACACTACATGAGCCTCGTACTTGTTCCATCACAACGGCCCTCACCGTGAGACATAAAGATATCAAGTCTCATGTGCCTCATTTCACTGGCACCCATACACTTCAAAGCGGAACACAGTAATGCGAATATTACTGCTTGGTACAATAGGTATGGTGGTACTTCCTGAGTACGATGGCAGTTGTTACAGCGTGGTGGTACCTTCAAGTAGAAAATCTGTCACCAAAGCACCTAACGGTGTGTTCCGGCAGATGTCCTTGAGAGCCAGTAATTCTAAGCTAGCCTGAACAATATCTTCGACCACATCATCACTTAACATCAGGTGAGATAGTGGTCAAAGGCTAGCTATAAAAAGAAATAAGAAATAAAAAAAGTACTTCCCCAGCAGGGTTAAATTCAGACCCACAAAAATATAGTACATGGAAAAGAAGTTACACTATACGTCCCGATATATACCACGTTTGACATTCCATGTTTTTTTTGTATCGTATTTATACGTTTCGATTATCTTCGTTTTGGTTTTGAGTATAATAAAAATTTATTCATAAATCGTAAGTGATATCAGTTCTTCAGTTGAGACAAATAATATTGACGAATATTCCTAGAGGCATATTATATCAAGTTTAGGCAAGTGGGCGTTGTTTTCGGCTAATTCGCCAATCGGAAATTCATCCTTAGCATTGACCCAACGTAAAATGTTGCCAGACGTCATAAATTCTATGCAGTTATTAGATTTACCTACATTCTAACACAGCAATGGAGGATAGTATCTGGGAGTCAATAGAGTTAGTTGCGACTGTTGCTAGTTCATTTCTTGATTTGTTTTTTTGCCAAGATAACTTAGCTGAACACTTTCACAGCGTTTACGTGGGGTAACACAGCAATCTAGAGCAATTTTTTTAACATGATAGTTTTCTGACTTACTATTAAGCGCTTATTTTCGCTTTTCCAGATATGTAAGGATATATATTAAAAATAATAGTTTTCAGCAATAATACAAGTCGATCTACCTGAAGATAAAATTATGGTATTTTCACGTAGTATACTAGAATACATACTACAACACTATGAATAATTGTACAAATAGTATAATTATTCTATGAAATCCAACACTGTTCCCGGGACGAACTCGAACAAAGAGTCCTACTGCTACAAATGGCTATTATAAACTTTATTCATTCATTTAAAGCACAATGCATTCATTCACAACGTTTATGGGTCAAACCCCTTACAATCCCTTATCGCTTGCAAACGGATTGTGCGGAACTGCGGAATTATTAAAGCACTTATACGAGTTAGGAGAACCCTAACTATATTAAAAATCTTCCACCAGCAAAAAGACTTCGTTTCAATCCGCACCCGTGAAGGGTGCGGATTGAAACGAAGTGTTTTTGCTGGTGGAAGTTTTTTAATACAGTCTGACAATATACCTCAAGGTTCTTACTTTTATACATTTTAAAGGAAAGTTAATTAAGTTATTTGTGTTTTAAGTGTAAGAACCCATAATCGGTTCACATATTGTATGGTTTTACTTTAAACTTTGGTTGGAAGAGGGTTGTTATCATCGTTGATAAGAAACCTATGAAATTGGATTTTACGGCATACACTCTAATCACGCTAGAAAGCTGCCTGCAACTTCCTTCAAGTAGAATCTAAAACTATTTATAGTACCAAGATAAAAATAATACCGTCACCGGATATTAAAAAATACGAAACACGATTCATTTCATAATTTAATCATAAACAAGTAAAAAACACACGTGTAGATACACAAACACATTTCCTTATTTCTAATATTAGTGGTATAATACTAAAAATTATATTATTTTTTTTTTTTAACTCCGCGAGGTACCGGCTTGAATTGCCCCCTTCCCGCAAATCTTAAAAAAAATACAAAAAGGTGGGCAAAACCTCCTTATTTGAATCTGCTAACTTACACTGCGATCTCTGATAGGCCTACTGAGTGCAGGGAATGTAGCACACTCCCTAAAGCGGGAGGCTTTTGTTAAACTATGTGACATCATGACTGTTGATAATACTCAAAATTAGGAGAGATGAGGCACAATAAAAATGTGTGCTACTAAATATGAACAAGAATCTACCCATTGCATAAGCCCCTTGAAATATGATAAACACAGCCGGATAAAGTTTAAATTTTTTTGTAAATGACTTTATAACATAAACTCAGCGTTCTATTAATTCATAATTCACGCTAAGCCAGCTCACAAAGTCAGCTCCCAGACACCTAGTGCGAAGCTGCTACTTCGCCACAGTTATCTCGTTACATATTACTGAGAAATGTGAGCTTTAATCTCACTGAGATAAGCTATTCTTGCAATAATTATTGCAGTGCAGTGGAACGTATTTGGTGTACTGTTATTCAAGGAACTGGTAACAGAACTTACAAATTATACACAGAGTTTCAGAGTTTGTTTCCATATACCCTAACCAATTCTAGCATTTAGGTACATTGTGTTGATCTGAACGATAAACACTACGTATCTATAATTTTAAGGCAGAATCCAGAGCGTATCTAGTAGTAGAGTACATTAAACGGTAAGTTGTAAAAAAAATGTCTCGTGTTGCTCATACAACTTTTTCAACTCTGCATTAAGAACATTGTAGAAGGTAATCGTTGGCTTTTAGATTCCTATTTCTCACATCATTTTTCAGCAAGGAATTTTAATCCAGCATTGACTTGTTGCTTAAATACCTCTGGTGTTATTTTTCCTATCTTCATCACTGAACTCAATCATATTTTGTAATTATTTTGTATATACTAATTGTTTTCACTGTAACTATGATTCCAGATACTTTTTAAAAATTGCGTCCTGGAACAGAAAACCGCAATTTTCACAAAAATGTAGCTTTGTGGCGCCTTGATAAGACACGCCCCACCAAACCATCACTGATCTGACTGACAACACACCCACGATGATGAGCACGTGGTACCTTTCCGAACACTTGAGCAGCTTCTTTAGAACTGTGAGCGTACACTTTATCATTATTCTTTTTGTAGTGCTCATCAAACGTGAATTTTTTTCATCGCTAAAGAGGGTGCCCTTTTGTGACATTCAACTGTGTATCGCGACAGAAGGCGGTTCGATCGAGTTACTCTCTTTATTTGTAATGTCCATATATCGACGTGGCATGTCCTATATATCGACGATAAGCACGGACTTTTAGGTCTTGTTTGATAATACGCGACAGACTCCTAGCGGGAATCTTCATGTCCCGCGACAAGATTTTTTGCTTCCTAATGCGATTTTGACGTATTCTGGCTTTAGCAGCATTATCAGCCAGTATTGTATTTCTAACAGCACGCGGCCGCCGCGTTCGTTTAGGGTCTTCGACAGAGTATGGGTTGTTGTATCTGTTGATAGTACGATGTACGAACATACGTCTGATGCCAAGCTTTAGAAGTGTCTGAAATATGACTGACGCCTCCTTATCTACTTTGTATAACTCACTGCAATCCTACTTTCTTTAACACCCCATTCCATATTGTAATTTATTAATGAACACGAAAAAATATGCAAAATGACGCGAAATCGAAACACATCTTTAAAATAATAAACATGTTCTAAATTCAAAATAATTAAAACGTTGAATTAACGAAAAGTTTTTATGTTATAATATTTGCCTGATTTCATTATAAAATTATTTCAAATAAATATTTTTAGATCTTTACTTTATAGAGAGCTTTGGCAAAATATATTTATTTCATAATGTATACTTTCAGGTGTAGTAAAAATAATATTTTACGGCGATATGGAGCTATTTGTATCCACATTGGAGGTGAGGATTTTCTAGTAGAATCCTGAGCGCAGCGAGGAATGCAAAAGACGGCGCACGATATTAAACTATTTTATACTACGCCTGCTCGGAAAGTACCTTGATACTTTATCAAATTTACGGTAGAAAGTACGTCATTGCATATCGAACAAATATGCGGGGAGAAAACGCATCTGAGCGGGAGAGAAAAGTGTATGAAAATCCATTTCTTACGTGGTTTTTCTTTTTTAATTTTGGGTAAGACTATGCGCTGGTAACCTAAATATCAAAAGCCAAAAAGTTTTTACAGTGAGTTTTTATCTCCAAGTTCGCAAAATGACACTGGCCACTAGCTGTGTGTTGGATGGTGTCAAACAATTTGAAAAAAGAACATGTGAAAATTGCAGACGCCATTGGCGCCATTTTCAATTTGTGTGTTGTTTGAGGATTCAGTTTTCGTAGAAAAGTAAAATAAAAGGTAGGTGTAGTATAAAGCACTATGTATCACTCGAGAGAAAGTCGAAAAAAAAGTAAAGCCGACGACACCCTCGACGGTAATCGGTCACTTTCTCCTCTCGGTGAACAATGTACTATTGTTACACTCTACTATACACCCTATATGAGAAAATAAGTAATTGATCATTGAATATTTACTCTATAAAATTTGAGAGATTATATATATTTGACTAAATATTGAAAATAGGCTAAAACACATTTTCCTATGCCTTCAAATATAATTCACGATATTACGTAGTTAAAAGACTTTATATCACATTTTTAGCGTACGATATCATATTATCTTGAGTAAATATGTTAAATATACACTTCTTGAGGAAGACGCACAATTTTCAAATACAGTATCAGCAAAAATCCGAATTTGTCTTATCAATTACAAAGACAGAATGCATTTCACGCGTATTTTTTTACGGACTGAGTTTCTTAATTTGTTTAAAATAAACATAGATTCATGGGAAAGCGATATTAAAAAGTCCATGTGATGTCCATATAAAATATCCAATGAATCCAAGCGCAATGTCGTTTACAAGCTCGGATCAATCACTCAGTATTAAAAATGTGTCGTTTACTAGTAAATTTATAGGTTTTTATAAACAAAGAGTCGATATCGAACAATTCGAATGACTACCATTAACTAAAAAACCATGTTCTGTGCACCATTAGTACACTAGCTTTAATTTCATGGTAAGCTTGCACTCGGCGTCGTTGTTTATTACTTTACTCTTAGTTCAAACGGATAGGTCACGGGCTCTTAAACTAAGTTAAACTTTTGCACGGCGGGCAATGTTTACGTGGAATATCGTGTTGATTTTTTATAGTTCCATATTCAGGTTTACTGGAAAATATGCTAATATACTAAGCAGGTGCTACTATAACACTCAGCCTCCACTCTCCGTGTCTGTCTGTCCGACCGTCTGTTAGTCGATCTTATAAGAAAAGTATCATCAGAACTATAATAGTTTTAAAATTTTCACAAAATCAGTATAATTGCCAAACAAATGATAATAACAAAAAGTAACATAAAACGGGCAAAACAAGTACAGGCTTTGTATCTTTCTTTTGAAAGGCCACCTAAATTCTGAGGTAAGTTCTTACATGTACGGCGGTTCCTTATGCGCACTTTCATAAAAAGATGGAGGTGTAAGGCCAATTTGCTGTAAGTAATACGTTTCGACGTCTAGTAGCTAAGCTTTGCTGTTGTGCTGTAAAAAAATTACATTTCGACACACCTGCAGCCTCACCAGGTAGGTTTTGGTATAGCTCTTGGGTGTGAAGCAGCTATACATGCAACTCGGACTTTTGCTATGTGGGAAAACAGCAATGATGCCATTAATCACACTTGAATCAAACTTGACATACGCAACGCATTCAATAGTATTGAAAGAGATGTAATGCTGTCTGAAGTAAAAGACCTGGCACCATCCACTTTCCCGTTTTTGCACCAATGTTATTCCATACCGAGTAATCTATTGTTTAATAATTCAAACATAATATCCTAGATGGGTGCACAGCAGGGCGACCCATTAGGTCCGCTAATATTTAGTAAAGGTATCCACAAGACCATCTCCCCAGTTGCCCAGACCAGTTCCCTTTTCCCAGCTTAGAAAGAGCTAGGTTTGGAGGTCAGCACCGGGAAATGTGAACTTTTTGCTTGTAACTCAGCGGCGGCGACAACATTTCCAAATCTCATGTCCCTCATTCCCGGTTTAAAGGTTATGCACAAAGACTCCTTTGATCTTATGGGTGCACCTATTTTCGTGAGGGTGTCCACAAGAGCATACAGACAAAAACGCAGATCTTGGCATCTCTTGCAGATCATTTTAAATACTTACCGGCACATGTTTCTTTGATTCTTGAGAAATTGTTACGCGATGTCCAAGATGACGTATTTGGACAGAACTACTCCCACTTGGAAGTTTCCGGAAGAGGTACAACAATTTGATGATACTCTTCGACGAACACTCGAGGAAACACTTAATGTTAACCTAAGTGAAACGCAACGCCCACCGTGTCGAACAGGTAAGCTGGCCTAACACCAGTTAGGCCATCTAACCCGTTCGACACGGTGGGCTGGGTGGTACGTCGGTTACAGGAATCAAGCCCTATCGCTTTTCTCGCTTCTTCTTATGGGGTTGCGCAGCTTGTCACTAAAATTCTATCTATTCCAGGTGACATGCTGCGGTTCCAGGAGCCTTAAGCGCGTGGTCTGTTCTGTGCCCTGTTAGCGACCAGCCTGCAAAATTATATAAGCAGAGGGGCTGGGAAGAGACTACCTCCAAACAACTATTTTTAAATCTTCTGGATGAATGTTCGGGTGCAGAGACCGCTGCAAGAGGCAAACATATAATAGGTACCTTTGGCCAAAGGCCATTTCGCGGAGGTTTATTTGACTGAGTTACATTAAGTAACTATATTTTATTTCTATTATTATTATATTTTGAAATTTGACTGTATATTGACAAATTATCAGAAGGAAGGCAGCATCACCTTTTGAAGAACTGCCATTGTATAATGCGATCCCCATGCGAAGCTGGCAAACCCGTTTCCCCCCTAACCGGGGAGGCATTTTTAATGGTGTTGTACGTTATGACTATTGACGCTTATTTGAAGAATGTGATGGAAGTAAAGAAAGCAAGAAAGGTGTGCCAAAATCGTACCAAGTAGAAATACGTTGCCTCCGACTATCCTCAAATAGGCGAGACTAGTTTTTTTAAGATGTATATTAGAGATGTATGGGTACATTACTAAAGAATTAAACACACCCAGAATATTGCTACCAATGAATAAAATCGCTGGTAAGTTGTTTCATTCCTTCGCCGTTTTCCATTATAAAAATAGATTCAAAACGCTGTTATGTTGATGATCGATAAGGAGACACATCGAATATGAGTGGTTAATACTAATAAAGAAGTTATGTTTAAGTTAACTTAATAAAACTTACCCTTTGAACGATTTTGAAGCATAAAATATGAGTATATTTGCTGACATTTGCATCCAGTACCGTTGCCACGACGACAAAGATATCTTTCTTCCGTCTTTCAGTATAGTCTTCCGCCTGACAAAACCTTGGAAGTCGCAAGGCAGCTCCTCGGGCTCCGATAGGACGCTACGACATAACGACATACGATTTAAATCTAAAGTAATCATAATAAAACCTGCCTGTATTACTCGAAGGGGGGGGGGGGGGGGGGGGTATAACTTTGCGAGACATGTTTTAGTTCCATGTAATAGGGAGCGAGCGTACATCAATCTTCAGCTGAGAATTTCAACGACAAAAAAAAACAATAGCTGTCAGACCCGAGGATCCAACCCAGGACCTCGAGATTCGAGAGCGATAATTTCAGACGCACACACATACACATAAACGAGGCAATAATAATTAATATACATAAAGAAAAATTCTAAGCGTCCAGGTGGCAATACCCTCGATCTCTATCAAATAAAACACTCACATAATCAGTTTTTATTAATTATTTCTATGAATTACAGGCAAGATAACGATGTTTTTACATATTTCTAGCGACGGTTACAGAATAATAGTTATTTGTTATACAAGAGTGCAAAGTTGCTTTTTAACCGCGTGTTCAATTTTGATGACCGAGCAAGCGAAGGATTCTAAAATTGAATCACGAGCGCAGCGAGTGATTCAAAATTAGAATCCTGAGCGTTAGCGAGGGAATCAAAAGAGCACGAGGTGAAAAATCTTTGCACTCGAGTGCAACACGTAACTTTTCATTCCACCTCAGCGAGGAAATGACTAAATGCAAAAAAAAAACCTTTACAATCACAAGATAGGTACACTTTTATTTCAGTTTAGGTATTAATGACTACATTATGACAGGTAAGTATTACAGAATAATCTTTAAATTATAACAAAATAATACTAAGGTATAATTAAGAAGATTTTAAAGTAACGTTGCTACAGTTATTTAAATTGAGTGTAATATTTTTGTTTGGCTGTAATATTGGTGTTAGTCACTTGTGTACTGTTTTTCGGTATACTATCTGTCATACTTAATAGTTGTACCGATTCATCGGATTCCCTTGGCGTGAATGTTGGAGAGAGAGGGAGATGGTTAGGTGTTTCATAACGGCTTATTTTTGATGTAGAAGGGCCAGTCCAAGGTTCCGATTGAGGCTCTTTCATTTTGCTCTTTCTCCTACGATGCCTTCACATATTTTAGACTTATTTTGGATGGAATCCTCTATGTATCCCTCTACAACTGCATTGGACTTCCAGCCTCCGTGGCGCTTAAGGGCCAGGAGATCAGCTCCGGAATCAGCCAAAAGTGTGGCTGAAGTTCGTCGGAAACAATGACCCGTGTACAACAGGGGTTCTGGAAGTTCAAGAAATATTGCTATTTCTCGGGGGATACTGCCAATTTTATTAGTACCCATAGGCTGTCTAACACACTTTCCATTGCGATACTGTAGAAAAAATCGATTGATTGGAGTGTTAGGCGGGCGTAAGGCTTGATATTTCTCAACAATCGTTACGTATTCCTTACGAATGACGAAGTTGCGGTCTCTTTTTGTCTTTGTATTAGGTAAATTAATTAATAGTAAGTCATCTGAATGTTTCTCAATGTTTTTGACATTAAGTTGTGTTAGTTCATTAGTTCGACATGCTCCGTTTATTCCAATAATAAGAACAACCTGTAACGTATAGAGTATTGTAGTAGATAAATGAATAAAATTTATATGAACGCATAATTATGCCTATCAACATCTACTAAGTATACTATTTAATTGAGATTAATATACTTAAGTAGATACTGAATGTGCAACTGACTTACTTTTGCCGTCAAATATATGGAATCGGGTGCTTCGTTAAGAAACTTTTCAACATCAGATACTGTGAAAACCTTCGATTTTTTGGTTGATGACCAGATGAGGCTCTTTTTAAAAATGCCACTAATTTAGGAAAGGGAATCGATATGTATGTCTTTTTTCATCTTTATTGCTTTTAGCATCGAATACGTACTCCATAGATTGCTTGCTTTCTTGTTCTCGGATAATTCTATAAAATATGCCAGCAAAACGTTTTCTGAGAAAGTTTTGGCTCCTTTTGCTAGTCGCCACGTGTTGAACATATCGTACTGTTTTAAATACTTCTCGCGTGATTGTTGAGGGAGAAAGCTCATTTGCGCATTATTAACAGTTTCCGTCAATTCTCTTGGCGTCAAACAAACTTCCTCGTCGCTAGAATCACTCATTTTAGTTTTTTCACTTGTTTTTAATAATATAAGGTTTAACAATGACGTGAAAAAATGCCGCGTAAAGAACCGCGTACAAAGCAAATTGAAAAAAGAACACCAAGAAGGTTCCGAGTCTGAGTTTTAACAAATTAAAAAAAAGTTGTATGATATATTCGGCACCATAGAGGTAGCAGTAAATAGGTTTAATGTTTTTTTTAATTCACAAACTTAGTGCACACGATGTTCTTAATTCAATTTACTTTATCCTCTAGAGAATAAAAACGGCTTTTCCACTCAGATATTGAAGATTAAAAATACTCTTTCCGAGATGGTGGGATGAAAAGGCATTTATTTACAATGGGATAAAGACACATGGACCACACTTAATCGCCATTGATTTAATAATGAAAACTGTTAATGTCCAATGTTTTATTCTTGTTACCTGAGTTCTATAGTCATTAGCAGATTAGTGAGAAAATGTATTTACCTATGAGGCAGCGTTTGTGAGAGCTTGTCACCCGCGACTGAGCCCGGGGACTCCAGCAGCGTGTCATCTAAAAGGTTCACTGACCCAGCCGGAGTCTTCTCATTCTTGTCGTCTGGGTGGCTCTTGCCAAATATGCTACAAAACCACAACATTATTAGTACAAACTACAAGGAAATCTACAAGAATATACATTTCATCACTTTCACAAAAGTAGTGCATTGTGTAGTTTCTCAAGAGCGCACCGAGCTTTTTAGGCACGCCGCGGATGTGTGCGTGAGTAAGGCACGCCTCCAGCATCCGTCCCCAGAAGAATTACTAAAGCGGACAGGGAGAAAGCATCGCGGCTCTTGCTAAAATCGGCAGAACGTGCGTGAATTTAGGTATTTCCTTCATGTAATAAAAATACCTATTTGAAAAATGTAATGCTTTTATGTTATAGAAAACGGGTTATTCTTTTTTATTATTGAAATACTGATGGCTTTCCCTGAAGTATTAACGCCGCACTAAGGGTTCATTTAGTTTTTTAGATAAAGCTTTAGATTTTTTTCCCATCGAGAAAACTTTAAGTAATCGTGTTTCTAAAGTGTATGATTTATAGAATTAATCCTTAAGGGCCTGTTTCAGAATGTTTGAGTAAGTTCTGGTTATACTACCCAGCACATATTTATTAAACAAAACACTATCTTTGCGTTTCACAGTCATCGATTTAGCCTATCCATCGGTTAAAACTTGAAACGCGCTGCATGTCAACTGTAATTTTTAGCATTCTATTATTTTATGTGTTGGTTAGCGACCCGAAACTTTATAACCCGGACATTCTGAAACCCTTAATATAATATATATTAATTGCATAACTCAAAACTAAGAAATAAAGATACAGCAGGGGATCAAACGAAACACCATTACGTATCATTTGCGTCGGTGCAGGCTTAAATATATTTTCAGAAATACTTATAATTTACCGATTTGCTTTTTAGTCACACGCTTTCATAAATGCACACGGCGGTGTTTTATGCCAACGGATTGGTCTCTAATCATGCTAGGGCACTCATTGTTTATTTATTAACATGGATGTCATTCCATAATCTCCTAGTCAAGTTGTAGACTAAGATATTATTATGAGCGATCAACTGTCCTATCCTGTGTATGCTGATAGAATTTCTCATCATGCCATTTTTAAGCAAAATAAAGGGTGTTTTAGCATAGTAATTAACCAGACAAGTACTATGACTTTGTAGGACGGTACCAAACGCGGGCGTTACATGTACGCATCCGTGCGCACGTGACACAGCACGCAGACTATGACAAATAACTATCGTGTCCAGAGTGCGTTGATTTATATTTAAATGTAATATAATTATGAACAATAATAAAAGTCATGTCCGTAGGTAGGTATGAATTGATTTGCTTTAGTATTTACATATTACATTGATAGCTATAAAACCTTGAGCAATGGACAACCTGCGTATCCATACTAGAGTAGGCATTTGAATCTCCAACGGGGCTCTAGTTATGACTACTTTTCTGATTTTACTATGGTTTTAATCATGCTTTGCGTATGCCCTCATCTCATTTGTTTATTGCACATTGATAAACCGATACATAGATCATTACTAATAAGCAGTTAATATTCGAGAGTAAATTATATTTCTATATGCGCCTATAGCGTCTTACCGAAGAGCTATTAAGTATGTTTAGTAGATATACATTTTAGCGGATTTGTACCTTGAGGCCAGTTTAGTTTTATCCATTTTGGTTATTCGTACATGCTCTAGAATTTAACCAAGTTTTTTAGATGTTATCCCTTTGAGACCATACCCGAAGCTCGCATTAGTAAGCGAAACGTTCACATACCTAGTAGTCAATATGTCGAAAACTACTGAACCAATTTTGGAGATACACTGCTCCCTAAGCAGAAGTAAATGTAAACAGAATCAGGCAATGTGTAGAAGATACAATCCTATTAATAGTTTCAGTGAAATATGACAAACTAACTCACATACGAACAAACATTACATATCCCTATAAACATTTTTGTATCACATACGAATATATTGCAGTTCCAATATTAATACATACATTTGTTTCGGATAGATAACCTCCCTATTATGAATTCGATGATGAAAAAACCATTTTCTGTTTTCGATCTCATAGTGAGTTGCTTTACATTGTATAGGTTGTCTAGCTTTCTAAAAGGCCACTCTGAAAGTTCATTTAGGGGGCGCCCAAAATAACTGACAATAATAAAATGCGAAAATTTTAGAAGCTTGCAGAAAGAATTTCAAACAAAGACTGAGTAAGTATCCATTTGTGACAATAATATATTCAATATCATCTCTATAATCGTAACAAAGCAAAGTAATATATCTACTATCTACTGGAAGCTTGTGTAAGGAAACAATCCCGACGATCGACGTAAACATATAATTAAAAATCTTAAACAAAACTTTAATTTATATATATTTAGTAATTAAACAACTTTAAACGGTTTAAATCGCCTATATTTATCATTATTTTGTCCCGATGTTTCAAACACTTTGCAGTGATCGTGGTCACGGGGGGACAATTAATGATAAATATACGCGATTTAAACCGTTTAAAGTTGTTTTATTACTATGTTTAACAATCGCGAAAACCTAAGACAACTTTATATATGTTTGTTATTTTTGGCATTAGGAAAGATGGTGTGTGAATCCCTAATGATGCAATAAAATCCTGTTGGCTGTACTACCGCCTGATGTAGAACGTTGAAAAACGCAAAGTTTCACAATTATTAAGATTTTAGAGTAGGTTAACTGGTTGTAATTCAGCTTAAAGCTGTAAACGTTTCACAGTCATCGATTTAGCCTATCCATCGGTTAAAACTTGAAACGCGCTGCATGTCAACTGTAATTTTTAGCATTCTATTATTTTATGTGTTGGTTAGCGACCCGAAACTTTATAACCCGGACATTCTGAAACCCTTAATATAATATATATTAATTGCATAACTCAAAACTAAGAAATAAAGATACAGCAGGGGATCAAACGAAACACCATTACGTATCATTTGCGTCGGTGCAGGCTTAAATATATTTTCAGAAATACTTATAATTTACCGATTTGCTTTTTAGTCACACGCTTTCATAAATGCACACGGCGGTGTTTTATGCCAACGGATTGGTCTCTAATCATGCTAGGGCACTCATTGTTTATTTATTAACATGGATGTCATTCCATAATCTCCTAGTCAAGTTGTAGACTAAGATATTATTATGAGCGATCAACTGTCCTATCCTGTGTATGCTGATAGAATTTCTCATCATGCCATTTTTAAGCAAAATAAAGGGTGTTTTAGCATAGTAATTAACCAGACAAGTACTATGACTTTGTAGGACGGTACCAAACGCGGGCGTTACATGTACGCATCCGTGCGCACGTGACACAGCACGCAGACTATGACAAATAACTATCGTGTCCAGAGTGCGTTGATTTATATTTAAATGTAATATAATTATGAACAATAATAAAAGTCATGTCCGTAGGTAGGTATGAATTGATTTGCTTTAGTATTTACATATTACATTGATAGCTATAAAACCTTGAGCAATGGACAACCTGCGTATCCATACTAGAGTAGGCATTTGAATCTCCAACGGGGCTCTAGTTATGACTACTTTTCTGATTTTACTATGGTTTTAATCATGCTTTGCGTATGCCCTCATCTCATTTGTTTATTGCACATTAATAAACCGATACATAGATCATTACTAATAAGCAGTTAATATTCGAGAGTAAATTATATTTCTATATGCGCCTATAGCGTCTTACCGAAGAGCTATTAAGTATGTTTAGTAGATATACATTTTAGCGGATTTGTACCTTGAGGCCAGTTTAGTTTTATCCATTTTGGTTATTCGTACATGCTCTAGAATTTAACCAAGTTTTTTAGATGTTATCCCTTTGAGACCATACCCGAAGCTCGCATTAGTAAGCGAAACGTTCACATACCTAGTAGTCAATATGTCGAAAACTACTGAACCAATTTTGGAGATACACTGCTCCCTAAGCAGAAGTAAATGTAAACAGAATCAGGCAATGTGTAGAAGATACAATCCTATTAATAGTTTCAGTGAAATATGACAAACTAACTCACATACGAACAAACATTACATATCCCTATAAACATTTTTGTATCACATACGAATATATTGCAGTTCCAATATTAATACATACATTTGTTTCGGATAGATAACCTCCCTATTATGAATTCGATGATGAAAAAACCATTTTCTGTTTTCGATCTCATAGTGAGTTGCTTTACATTGTATAGGTTGTCTAGCTTTCTAAAAGGCCACTCTGAAAGTTCATTTAGGGGGCGCCCAAAATAACTGACAATAATAAAATGCGAAAATTTTAGAAGCTTGCAGAAAGAATTTCAAACAAAGACTGAGTAAGTATCCATTTGTGACAATAATATATTCAATATCATCTCTATAATCGTAACAAAGCAAAGTAATATATCTACTATCTACTGGAAGCTTGTGTAAGGAAACAATCCCGACGATCGACGTAAACATATAATTAAAAATCTTAAACAAAACTTTAATTTATATATATTTAGTAATTAAACAACTTTAAACGGTTTAAATCGCCTATATTTATCATTATTTTGTCCCGATGTTTCAAACACTTTGCAGTGATCGTGGTCACGGGGGGACAATTAATGATAAATATACGCGATTTAAACCGTTTAAAGTTGTTTTATTACTATGTTTAACAATCGCGAAAACCTAAGACAACTTTATATATGTTTGTTATTTTTGGCATTAGGAAAGATGGTGTGTGAATCCCTAATGATGCAATAAAATCCTGTTGGCTGTACTACCGCCTGATGTAGAACGTTGAAAAACGCAAAGTTTCACAATTATTAAGATTTTAGAGTAGGTTAACTGGTTGTAATTCAGCTTAAAGCTGTAAAAAACTAGCTCCTCTTATAACTTAATTAATTATGAAACAAGTAAAATATCATCTATACGTCTATATACTATATCTCCGAAGATATCATGAGCTGAAGATACCTTGAGATCCTAGATACCTTGAGATCCTAGATGTCTTGAGATCCTAGATGTCGAGGCCTCTTGAAACATGTAAAGATACTCCATTCCATTACATATATAATTACGTAATAGATTTGCGCCGTTTCATCGCTATTATCAGAATGATAATAAGATCATTCCTTAATTTGTCTTAATTGTTTTGTTGTTGTAATTCCATAATTGGTCGGCAGAAAAGTTGTGGGTGACATCTTCTGCATTATGAGAGGCAGTGAACAGGAGATTGTATTGTACATTAAGAGACCATTATAAGTCAAGTCTAAAAAAACTATTATTCAGATGATGTCAAACAGGTAAAAGCAAATTTATGTGTGCATATAAGATATATATTAATATTGTGTTCATATTAGAACCTCGAAAATAAAAATGCCTACGGATAAAATGACAAAGTTCAAAACATCGAACATATAAGTATCGATTGCAGCGCAATAACTTGTGTCACTACAGCAAAAAAAAACAGTATTTACTCTACTCAACATTTTGTCACCTGCACACCTCTTAATTTAGTCTTATTTGAAACTTACAGATACATTTTTATTTCATACTACGAATTATAATATTAAAGTAAGATTATATTAAAAATCCAACGTGAAATAGGGAATCATCGTGCATAATCAATCGAATCAAGTTATAATGCAATAGCGATAATGGTATACGAACATTATAGTTAAGTGAAGGTACGAATTTTACAATTAATACTTTAAGCTAGAACTAATAACGTTTGTTAACGTTTTCACATGATGGTTTTTAAGACGTGGGAGTTTATTGAGCATTATGATGATAGTGCCCATCGTACGTTTTTTATTACGATTCTGCATCACACCGGAACTGTAGCTGTCAGACGTCTGAGTTAACACCTTTAATGGTCATATACGGACTCACCATTACGTATATTTAATACCTCGTAGTACGACTGGTTTTGTAGAGGGTTTGGCCTTATGTTAAGTAGCTGGTGTATTAAAAATAAATAAAGAGTGAAAATACGTGTGACAGTACATTAACTTGAAATGAAACTTGTGCTTGACGTGAGAAAGCCACAACATGCAAGCGAAAATTTAGTATTCACATGAATCCGGCAGACATAATCATCTTTAATTATCTTTAATTTTGCATGTCCTCCTTTGTCATATCATAAAAATACACAAATTACAGTTAGAGCGGCTTATTACTTATGCAATGTAACACAACATATCATAAACATCAACTTGACGTTTCAAACTACAAAAAAAAAATGTGCGCTCCTTACTTCAGTTACTCGTTGTGTAGAAGCCTATCTGTAAAACTATCAACGAATTATTTTATTATTCGATAACTTCTTTACATTTTTAAAATAATATTGGTTACATTTTTCAATTAAAATTAATTTAAAAGGTAACGCTTCATGCAAATGCAATTCATTTCGGCATTTATAACCAATTGAATATAATTAATTATACAATTTAATAAGCTAAAGCTAGAACCTAAAAACTAAAATATTTATAAATACAGTTTACTCTACGCAAAGCTATATTATATGAAAAATTTTCATTACTTTTATTCTTACCTGCCTGCCTAATCAATCTTATCATAGTAATATATCTAGTTAAGATATTCTCATTTTTATGAAGAAATATGTTACTCCACATATTTTTATAGACGATTTAAACCGATACTAAAATCTGTTGTCCTCTTATATTGTTGTACTACATTTCAGAGGCATAGAAATCGTTTCCAAATCATTGAATTTGTCGATATGTTCGGTTTAAATTCAGTAATGATTAGTTGCTGATTGCATCGGGAACTACTCAAGCCAATAGGGGTATAAAATAAGGATTGCTGTGCGTTACTTATATACCTATATACCAAATATAAAATCTGACTAACTATTACGTAGTCAAGTAGTGCGTAGAACACACACACACAAACAATCGAAGGTATCATATTAATAATACGTATACAAAATAGGATGCATTAACTAAGGCATAATTTAACACTATACGTATCCTGTTTTCAGTATTTTCTTCACAAAATCTATGCTTTATTTACAAAAAGCGCAAACAAACTTCATTTCTTCAATACAAAACTTTAGTCTACCCGCTCAAACTCCAGTAAAGAAGGCAAGTTGAAGATATCTGCCACAAGATTCAAGTACTTCTACTTTAATGCTTTGGCGTGCACATTCTCACCTTTCAGACATTTTTCAAATCTCATAACAACATGGTTATCGTGATAATATTCAGTGAATGACAGTCCAATATGCCTTCTCATAACCCAGTGAAAATCTTTTCAAATCATACAACCAGCATGCTCTTGAGATGTATTGTTCTATTATTAGATATACTATATATAATATCCATCTACATTACAAGTATAAGCCGTTCGTTCTCATCAACCAAACAAAAAAGGGACTCACCCAACACCGAAATTGACCTTGTGAAAATTTCTTGGCAAGCTCGCGCTACGAAACCTATGCACCAATTCCAAAACATATACACCGTCAATAAATAAAAACATGATTATGTCTCAAGGATCGAAAAGTATAAAATACCAACACCAATAATATATAATAATCATTTCTCAAAGTGTAATGAGTCGATAGTGTAGACGATAGATAGGAGAAACTCGTGTGAAAAATTAGTCAGTGTTAATCAGTTAAGGACTTTCAGCTCGGAGGACATGGAGCAAGGCAAATATAATTTCATGGGAAACCCGGCTGAAAATTTTATCTGGCTGTTGTAATTTCACATTTAAAAAAATGATTTAAATGAATAATTTAAAAATTGTAATTTAAAAATGATTTATCTTGAATTCTAAATGCATATTCATTGTGCACCTTTTCTTTTATTTATTTTTATTATTTTGTTTTATTTATTAATACGTTAATCTTGAAGGGTATTTTATTATATTGCTATATGTCCCCTGGCTCTGTGTGGAACTACTTAGAGAAGAGATTTTAGTGTTAGTAATAATATTGTGAAGATGACAAATAATTTTATAATGTACTTACTTAGATCCTAAAGATCGACATTTCCGGTGGGTGGGTATGAACCTGCCTTGATGGCACGACCCTTGTAGTCTCAAGGAACCCGATCCTATCTTAGACGGTGAGACGTTGATGTGACCACAAGCAACCGCCGGTACGATCTCTTTCACAGACTCTTTAGAGCCAGTACAGCTGCCGATTGGAGATTGAGGCTCCAGCTTACAGGATAATCTGAGATGAAAATACAAATTTATGTATTAGAACTTATAATATAAGACAAAGTAAAAACTTATTATATTTTGGGAACTATACATCAATTTTATTTCAATATACTATTAAAACAGAAGTAGGCATGACTATTTTTTATTAGATTTTATCGTCAGTATATTAGTTAATGATTAAATGAGTAAATGCGCCAGTTTTCTCAAGTAGAAGGAACTTTATAATATACAATTGTTTGATTATATTCATGGCTACGATCATAGCATATCTACTTTGCATTGGTTAATAGCCCGCATCCAATTTCTTAACATTTATAACAAATTGGAATTAGTATCGTATGACACGAGTTTGATGACTAATGTAACTGGAATGAGTAGAGTTATGTTCCCTGATTGTAACTATAACACATCTATTACAAAAATATGCTGAATTAACAAAACGCTAATAATAGATAAACATTCCATTAGGCGTGTGGTACGTAGTATCGAAGAAAATTGCGATATACAACCCCTGCCTCATTTACTGCCTTAAAGATTATTTTTTACCCCCAGCTTCAGAATCTATGGACTATTCCAAGTCTTTTTACGAGTATCCTTAAATTTATTTATTTTTTCATAAATGTCATATGAGCACAAATTATAACTTACTTGAATTGATCCTCTTCTAGAAACTTCTGCAGTTCTTCGATGTACCTCACGCTGTTTAGATAATTAGCAACATGAGGAAGCGGTAATATTTCATACTCCGAGGTCTGATACCTCTCTAGTGTTTTTAGTACCACCGCCATTTTGGCCGTCCGGTGCGGTGATCCCGCGGGGTGGGCGATGTCAATGTACACGAGATCCGTTAGGAATATTCCTGAAAGAGAAATAAAAATAGTAAGTCTTAGGATTATCTTACAATCAACATAAAAATTATTTTTAAATTAGGGCATGGTTAAATCAGATGACGTCATAATAGTAGTAAGTAAAAGCAGAATAAAATATTTATGGACCAAAATAATATGTATGTAATACGAGTATGTATACACATGAACTAACATAAATTAGCACTCTTATATACAAATGTTAGGCAATGTTCACTGCAGTTATTACTTGGATGTGTGACCTTTAGTGGAATTTTCATTGAGCGCTACGGAGCTTCGGAGGGCACGTCAAGCCCGTCCCGGTTAGTTATCTAAGATGGCTCTCGTTAGGCTATGTAGGAGGTCTTCGGGCGGCCTCAAAACTCAAGCACTTTTGCAAGCCTTTGTTTGCAAGTCAATTGTGTGTTCTGGCAGCTGCCCTGGAGAGGGCCATGTTTCCATTCTGGGTTATATCTGTTTCCCACCCTCAACCACATGATCATTTATCATCAGGTAAAATTGTGAACAAAGACTATCAGCAGTAAAGAAAAACAACTCCTTTGCAGTTTTATATAAACATTGCATGTATTGGAATACGGTTGTTACGGGTATTTGGTGCCTGAACGTATTATTAACATGTTTGACATAATAATAATGGCGCTATCTTGATCTACTATAGTTTGTTTTTTTAACAAACGAGTACTGAACATTTTACTGCGTTGCTATTGGCCCACGTAATCAACATAAAGTCCGTTCCCCACGAACTCTGTAGTTACATGTAGGTACATTCAATTGAATCTTCGACTACCTGCGCGTCAAAAAATATTGCTTGTAACGCATCAATACTAAAGCTGCAACTTTTAAAAGTAGCAAAAAAAGATCGTTTGGAAAAAAAATTGTGTCTTATATCTATAATCTAATGAACTAAGTCAACAAATCGTCTCGTCTTAAGTTTGCCGAAGTATCATCGTGATCTCAACCCAATTAAACTCGTTTGGTCCCAAGTGAAGGGCTATGGCAGGAAATAACAAAAGTCATAAAATTTATGAAGTCTGAACTTTTTTGTTACGAGGAGTAGCTAAAGTGGATAGATAAAAATGGTGTTCATGTCTCAATCATATGGTAACCAAGATAGAAACAAAAATGTACAGGAATGTCGACAATAATTTATATACACAATATGTTAGAGCAATTTATTATTGACGTATCTGCAGAAAGTTCAGCAGAAGGAATGACGATATTTTTTAAGATTACAATAATTGAAGTAGAATTATTTGATTTATATGTTCTAGTGCATAATATATATAATAATTACAATATTGTTTTATATCATAAACGCGAACAGAAAATTTTGTTACGCATATACTAAGTATGCAAATATAAAGCATAAAATAATAACGTATTTTTTTCTAGAGTAAATTTTAGAAGTATTCAATTACGGGCGAAGGAGCAAAGACGGGCCTTAACAATTTCAAAATAAGAACATAGGCATTAACCAATGACGGCAATGATCCATATCACTCTGTCAGTATCGGAAATGTGCGACAGACATACTCAGTACTCGTTTGTTAAAAAAAATAGACTATAGAACATATTATTTCTGAAATTAGCTATCCTATAAGACTGTGTTCGTAAACGAAAGAGTTCGCATCAGTGTACCACTTGTCAATTATTAAAGGAGAAATATCACGTAATAAGATAACCTAATATTAACCAAGTAATAGTAGTTTAAATATGTGCGCATATACATATCGTCGATGTATATTCAACCTTTTATTAATCATTGAAAGTATGTAATATAAAGAATGAGGATGGGTCGGCTATAGTGGCAATATTACGAGGCATATCATTTAAGTTCTGTCGTTTACATATTCACCACCAATTATGAACTTTTTGGAATTTCGAATCAAAACAATGGAAGTAGCTGGTATTTAGAATTCCAGCGTGGCCTTGCCAGTCTACATGACAAGACTCGTCTCGTGAAGGCCGTCTAAAATCCTTCACTGAAGACATTTACACAGACATTACTGTGTAATCCACGAAGACCATGTGACATATCGGGGTGCAAGGTCATTAATAGAGGAGGATCTTGCATGAGGCGCTGTGAGAAAGCTCGTTTTTTGTTGGATCCCTCATTTGCTTTCCGACGATCATAAGGTGGCCCGCGTCAAATGGTGTAACAAAACTCTTCAAAGGTTCAGCCGAGGAGATTCAAATCACGTCTAAGACATCATCAGTGGTGACGAATCTTGGATCTATGCCTACGATCCTGCCTGACCTAAGCCGTAAAGATTGCTTTACATTTCCTAAAGCTAAGAAAACTCTTCGTGCTCAAAGAATACATCTGGTGAAAAAAGGTGTATTAAACTTCGTGGTCAATATTTTGAAAATTAATAAAAGTACTATACGGTTTTAGTTGTTTTTTTTTTCTTTAGTTAGTACTTATAAGACGTCCCTCGTATTATAATACCTTATTTATTAAAAACTTTATAAATAAATAAATTTTAAAAATATTTTCGCCTCCGGCCTATCTATAAAGCCAACAAACACCATCTGCTCAACGCTCTGATTGTATGGGATCCTAATATAGATATTTTTGTATAAAATTTCATGTGGTTGTAAAATTATGCCTGATATATTTAAGTTTTAATTAATTTGCTTATGGTGCGCGTTGGCTAGTTTTAAGCACAGTAAGCATCTGATATATAAATAAATGAAGGTATATGCGATAGCCAACAACCTTATTAAGTTATGTGAAAAATATTTTGTGTAGGTGTATAACAACAGTAACGTGGGGGTAGGTACTGTATTATGACATAAAACTTAAAAATATTAGTAAGTTTGCCATGTATGAACACTTGACAGTATGTACACCTTGAAGGATAAACTAAGCTATCCAGGCAGGTATTCAAAGAACGACTAATAACCATGCAAATGAAAATGAAGTTGGTTGTATGTACTGATAATTATTTTATAATTGTTTAATCTATAAGTATGTAGAAAAGTGGGTAGGTCTAAATGTATAGTTTTAGAAGTATTTAAATTAATTATATATCTAAAAGTAAACCAGTATGGTAACTGGACTTTCTCTATAAATACTATTCTGTACCATATGCTCCACAAAAGCAAAAATGCTATAAAAACCTATACGTTTAATAACCCTAATAGAGCGAGAACCGATTGCCAATCGGCCGGGTTTCCGTATAATTGTTGAAATGCCATATGTATGCCATGTATATTATTTTATGTTTACTGCTCAGAACAGTAATGTAAATGATCAAGCAAATAAAGAAAGGCACAAAGGTTTTCATGTTGCAGTCATTTATAAAATCAAGTGATTGTACCCTTCACCGACATTATGTGATAAGCGCGACCCTGACAGCAGATAAGAAGTTCGTCACTCGTGTGAAAAGATGTACAAGCACAAAGTGTAGGTACTATAGAGAGTTGCATTTATGTACCTAAGTTGAGGCGATTGTTACTACTACAAATAAATACATTTTATAGGAACCGTGACCTGATTTACCGTATTCGCCATCACTACTAGATTTAAAGCATTGTAATAGCACAGTATAAGGTTGAGGAACAGTATCACTACAACAATTTTGAAGCTACAGTTAGATAGCCGAGCGGTAATATCTATGAACTGGCGCAGGTACATGAGTCGATCCTCACTACCGGCTTGAGCTTCACTACATGGTGGGAGAGAATTTTGGGAATGCTAGCCTGGCTAGTTACCACTCTCAAGTAGGAAATCTGTCGCTAAGCACCTAACAGTGTGGCAGCAGTCCTTGAGAGCCAGTAAAATTTCAGGCACATGAAACTCAACAACTGTATGTCTCAGGGTGACGGGCGCAGTGCATCGTCACTTGTGACGAAATGTATCTGTTGTAGGCAGAGGTCACCGCTTAACATAAGGTGGGCCTAGAGCAGGTTCCGTCAAAATCGCAACAAAAAACTTAAGACTGCCGTAACGCGAGGTGCGTTGCGGAAGTTTCAGTTTTTTTTTATTAGATTTCTCTGTAGACCTCAGTACTACAGATGGTAGCGGTCACGCGTGCACCGCAGTTACATACTCTCGCGGACACAAGACACGACCGTGCAATAGTTAATGATGTCGTCATTATGATGACACTACAATAACTTCTTTATAGCTCAGTGTATGTATGTTTAAAATGGCCTATATTTAAACTGCTGCAAGAGCTTATATTTATTATACCTATTACATATTTATTTTAGTTTTTCATGCGGGTTAGTTTTAATTTTCAAAAGGAGTTCGAACATTTTTAATGGAAGCCGCCATTTTTTCAAAGTTTCCGCGCACGATGTTAGCAGTATATTTTGGTAGAGGACGCTAAAACAAACAAAAATGTTGTGTTATGTGGTATCCTAAAGAGTCACGTTTCCGATATATTTGTAAGTAAAGGTCGCCATAACAGAATAGCAAATATCATTAAAAATGCATTAACAAAGTGTTTTTACACATTCTATTGTATTCAAATAATAGTTCGTAGGTCAATTTAACTGTTCATTAGAAGGTAGTAAAAATATACCTATATTTTTAACTTTATTAACTATTTAAGTTAATAAATCGCACAAAAGTAGGTATGTAACTCAAACTTTTTCACCAGTTATTTAACGTTACCAGATATTAGGTAGAAGTACTAAGTTAAATACTTTGATATACAACATTCGTAGCGTCTTGTTTTGCGATGTGTTTTCATAGCGCTTCTGATACATACGTGGTTCTATCACATTTTTCAATAGCATCTTTTTATTGCGATTTAGTAACTTAAATAATTAAATGAGAAAGCTTTTCATTAAATATTTGTACTGCATTCTACTAAATAGTTAAACGAGCCTAGTAACTATTATTATTTCAATACATTGGAATGTATAAACACTCGTAATCAATGCATTTGTATTGATTTTCATTGCTCATATGGCGATCTTTAACTCCAAATATGTCTGAAACGTGACACTTTGGGGTACCATATTTCATCACATGTTTTGTTTGCATAAGCGACATATACCTAAATATACCACATTAAATCCAAGAGGCAGCGGGTCGATATGCCAGTATGCCCTTAATCAAAGATGCCTAGAAAAGAACTGTGGTTTAATAAATACTTACAAGGACGTGTAGCCAACTTACATGATATTTGGAAATATTTGCTTAATTTTCAGGTCAACATTAACTTTGTGTATGTCATGTCACATATGACATACATACGATATTTGGAAATATTTGCTTAATTTTCAGGTCAACATCAACTTTATGTATGTCACGTCACGTATGACAATACATACAGTTGATGTTGACCTGAAAATTAAGCAAATATTTCCAAATATCGTGTAAGTTGGCTACACCTGCTAAGTAAGTAATAATGTACTTGTTTTGGTTTTGGTATGCCACGTTCAATTGTTTTCAATGACTTACCAAGATATGGCACACAGGGCAAGGATATAGATCTCATGTATTCTCTAAGAGCAGTCCAATTGTCTGTTTCTCCAAATAATTCCGCGAGTTTGTCAAATTGCTGCTTATCTTTCTTTGACAGACCAGCCCATGTTTTTGTCAATCTGAAAAATAAAATAGTTTTTTGAGTTCCACATAGGAAGTATCAATGGCGAAGAATAACGTTTTAAACGCTCAACCCTAAGTAAGATTCAATATTTCACATGATCTATACCCACAGAAAACTAAATTGAACTCCTATTAATGTCACTCTGCTGTCTCATTACCCGTCCTTTGTCTATGTCACATGTTATTTGAATAGCTTCATGTTAAGTGAGGTTGTTCAACTCACAATATATATAGATTTTACAAATATATAATTAAATCAATGACAATTAAGAAATGGGGGCACCTAATTTGTACTTATTAAAACATTTGTATCTGCGGTCCATCTCAAAATCATAAAAGGAAATCTGGATTTTCTATAAATAATGTAATGATATATGATAACGCCAACTATAATTTAGTTTTGAAGATGTATAATCAAAACAAACAAACATTCTTATCATACTCAGGATGTTGCTTTTACAAAGCGAGGCCGGACTCGCTCTAGCCCCATTGTTTCCTTAACACTAAATTAAAAGGGTTATGAATTTAAATTCTATTATATCATCAAAAATCGTAATGCGGATGTCTAGCAACAATTACGTTTTGGCCTTATGTCAAGCTTATTGCCATGTACGACAATATCAGACTTCAGACAGCAATGCAACATTAATTTCATAGATGAACCAAAAAGCTTTATAACCCATCATCGGGAATTAATATGCAATGATATTACTAATCGCGAGGCATCCTTATTCCAAGATTATTGATTTTGATGAAAACAGTTCCAAGAAAGGGAAGGGTAACAAAAAATGTATACCCAAACTTTTTCATACTATCTTCATAGGCGGTAGGCGGGGTTGCCAAATTTTACGAATATATTATAATTTATAATTGTATTTTGGTCTTTTGAACATATGTATGAAGTTCTTTTTGTTCTTTAGTGTAAGTGAGTTAGTCTTCGGCGAAACGACTGAACGGATTGAGATGAAATCAGGTATACCTACTATAGGTTTTTTTAGTCCTGGAATAAAACATAAGATTACTTTTTAATGATTCCCGGAGAAGCGTTGCCTAAGGGTTACCTTGCGGGCGAAGCCGCTGGCGGAAGCTTTTGGAATATAAACAAACAATCCTTACCTATAAATGCTAGCACTCTGCAGTGCAGAAACAACTGCGAATAAGGAGTGCAAATTGTTCAGTTCGTGCAGCTTTTTAGCAACTTTTATGAAATGTGTCAATATTTCTGCTCTACCCTTAGCAGATTGTCCATTAAGTATTTCCTGTACAGTCCAGAAGCTCACCTGTTAAAGATATCGAAAAGAGGTGATTAAACATTTGATTACAGCAAACAGCCGATTAAGAAGGCATTCTTATTTACAGATATGAGATAATGTTGTCTTAGGTTTTCGCAAATATTACATATAGTAATTAAACAACTTTAAACGGTTTAAATCGCGTAAATTCTTCATTATGTTTGTCCCAACGTTTCAAGCACTGCAGTGATCGTGGTCACGGGGTGACTAATTGATCGCCCCTGTTGAAACGTCGCGACAAAAAAAAAATTCGAGATTTAAACCGTTCAAAGTTTATTTATTTCCATACATACATCTATCTTTACAGGTACACACCCAATACGATAGAGTAGCTACTTATACACATTTAATATATATATTATTATTTTTTTGGTATCTAATTCCTAATTCCTATTACACAGAACATGTAATGCGACTTTTGTAAATTCGCTCAGATCACAACAAAATAGGTCCACTTGTAGTTGTTTAATTACTGGATATGAGATATTTAATAGTATTCTTTTAAATTTTAATTATGTTTTCTAACTTTGGAGGGCACGTTAAGCCGTACAGTTACAGGTAAAAAACCGATCTCGGTTTTTTTACGCTATCGTGATGGCACGAGATCCTTCTGGTATTAAGCGGTTTATATCAGATGCGTTTCGGAACAAGTGAAGCACTGCGCTCATGACCCTGAGTCATAAAGTTGTTAAGTCTTATGCCTGTAATTATACCGTCATCCATAACCTTAAATGGGAACACAATAATGTGAACATTATGGCAGTAGAAATAGGTATGGTAGAAGTACTTCCTCGAACGAACTCGCACTAAGAGATATACTGCTACTAAAAGAGTTAGGGGGGCAGTCGTTATAGTACGGTGGTAGGGTATATTGCAATGCGCTACTGGCTAGGCACCGGGTGGTGGCTAGCCGTAGAAAATCTAACGCCAAGCACCTTAATGTGTGTTCCGGCAGCTGTTTAAGATCCAATAATTCTATATAGTTAGCCTGAACCAAATCTTCAACTACATCATCCCTTACCATCAGGTAACATAGTAATCAGAGCTTAGCCAATCAGCTATAAATAAATAAGAATTACCGTTAAAATAAAGTTTTGACTATAGAAATATCTTTAAATAAAGAGGTGAGTAAAGCTAGCTAGGTTTAATTACTTGTTTTGCCTACCCTGTTGAATCTTTTCGTAAATGCTACAACATTCGGTGCCACAGTCAGTTTGTTTAACTTATTCCACCCGCATGTAGTAAGTTCTTCTGGTTGTATGTTTTTGAAACACGGCAAGTCTAGCAAAGTCAGTTGGTTGGCTATGTCTTCTGGCGTTAGTCTTAGAGCTGAGCAAACAATATCATCCCATGACTGATTCATTGAAGCTGCAGCAGGCAAACTGTTAGTTTTGTACTGATAAATAGGATCCTTCTGACGATTAGCTGTGGTCTCACCATGCCTGAAACATGATTTACAAGTACAAGTTTTTAGCAGGGCTTATATATACCATATTGTACACAGCAATTAATGTGTAATAAAATATTATAGCATAATTAGTATATGTAGTGTCAATCTTTATGTATAAAAATTACGTGACACATTGATTGTCCGCGATGGACTCCTAAACTACTGAACCAATGTTAAATTTGATTTGCACACCATGTGCAATTTGATCCAAATTGAAAGAAAGGATAGCTTATATCTCAATTTATAGTAGTAATTACTAGGGCATGGCAGTATTGGACTTTTTGCCAATATACCGGTATCAATATTTTCAAAACCGGGATTCCAGTATTTTTTCGGTATTTCACTATAAATGTTAAAAACGCAAAAAAAATACATTTTCCATGTAATATTGTTTTAGACTGAATTAATATACTAACTGAATAAATTTATTATAAAAAAATCATCACACAACAGTAATTTTTATTCCACTTAATTTTTATTCATAATTTTTGGTACTTATTCTTATGTTTTTTTTTTTATTACAACAATAAATAATCAAATATTTAATAGTTATCATAACAATAAATAATCAGCTGTAGTTAACATATAAACTGACAATAAAATGTCACACTCAAGTTTCTTTCTAAAGACATTTCTTAATATTGAGATTGATTAAGCACAACTGTAAACAGTCTTCAGATAAAAGTAGTGCCTGTGTATTATTTTATTATAAACACATTTTTGCCGGACAAGTTGCAGAAAACAAAAGGAATATAAAGTCTTGTCAATAAAGGAAGCCCGCCCCGGTTTCACACGAGTATTTTGAAAATATTCTGTCACCTATGTTCGTATCAGGGATAATATAGAATTTTAATGGTAAAACAGTATTTCAAATCAGTCCAGTAGTTTTTAATGCAATCACATCTTTCTTCCATATAATATTAGTTTGGATGAAATTCGCCACTGAAAAAGCTCTTTTGGATTCAACACTAGTTGGAGGTAAGGTCTTCTAAGATTCATCCAAGTAAAGCCCTTTATTTCCGCCATTTTCGTACTGTGTCATTTCCGTGTATAACTCAATAATGTGTCGCATTAGATTTGATCATCTTTCGGATTAGTCATAAGATTCGTTGTATAGTCCTTGTGATAAGTGTAAAAAATCCTTGTAAGTACTTTTCTCTTCTAGAGATTTCTCAATTGTTTTATTTAATTCTTATTAAATTGAAGCTGAACCGGCACTTTGACGTTATCGCCACAACCAGTTTTGGCACTATCTGCTGATATTGCGGAATGATCAAGCTGATTAGAGTAGATACACTTACGAGGCTTATTAAATATGAAAGAATTTAGAGTTTCTAACTTACCGATTATCTCCTATATGATAGTTTTACGTAATATTGTCTCGAAAACGAAAACTACCCACACAGTTCTTACTGTATCAGCTGGATTGTCCACTGCTGAACACAGCCTCCTCCATTAAAGCGGAGTTTGCCATAATGTCCACGCTTGGCAGGCGTCTTGGGGATCGCAGTGTGAGATATCACATTTCATACACAGTTCTTATCACTATAAAATACTCGGAAACACAGATTACCGTTTATACCATGTGCAAGTGCTTAGTAATAAGATAATTGTGAATAGAGAACTGACGAACCAAGCAAGAGCGCACAATGCAATTGAGAATATACATGAGATAAAAATATGCACCGCGCGGGTCTGATGGGCGTGTGGCGGTCGGCGGACGATACGTCAGTTTTGTTAAACTTTAGAAACAATACTACCACAATATATGTAATACCGTTTATGTACTCACAATTGCACGGACACATTGACTGATTCCAATCTTAAAATGTCATTTTTATTAAGTAGAAATCAACGCCTTACTAGATTATGAACTTATGGTTATTGAAGTTGGTTTATCAATTCATATGTAAAAGCATGAAAACGTAAACTGCGCATTAATTTACAACCATAGTATTTAATATGTTGTTGATGTTATTTATATAATCTAAAGTCGCCATTTTGTTTTTAAGCTTTTGATTAGTTTTCATGCAAATAAACTTCTATTTTGTCAAATACCTAAACACCGGTATTTTTGATTCCAATACCAGTATTTGAAAGTACTCTAAATAGGCCAGTATTACCGGTTTTTCAGTAATACCGAATACCGGTGTCCATGCCCTAACTGTGACTATAATGAATACAATCTGTTCACTTGTGAAGTCGATCACAGTAATAGATAATCAATATGTGTTCAGTGAATCAATGTCAGACAACTAGGGATGTGAAATGCATGCAAACAAGAAGTAAGAATATTATGAACAAGAAAATATCAAGCATGATGGATTTGACACCATGCAACAGCTTGAAGAATTAACAATACCAACCCATAGTTAAAGTAACAGGCACAATCATCTTTTGTGAATGACCGTTGGCTATTCAATGGAATATTTGATTGCTTTTTGTGATTCTGCTTGCAAGGTTTGTCATCCAGGGGCCAATTCTCTTCATCTTCATGCTTGAATAAAAAAAGATATGTACTATATACACAAGTCATATACTTGCCTTGTGTTTTTATTTATTATTTACATATTGACAAATAATACATTTTATGAAATTAAATGCTTTAAATCAAAAGAGAGAGCCATTTGATACTTAGAACTTTTGGAAACATACCTCAACAATCCGCAACACAGCCAAACTGTCACTCAAAATATCTCTTGGCATGTTTCTTCCCACTATGGCACATACTTCCTCTCTTGAGTTATCTATATAGGTATAAATAAACAGAGATTAGGCATAGGATGTGGTTTGGCAATACAATTATAACTATAATTAGAGTGCGTCCATTCACTAAACAACAATAAAACAAATGATATTTTAAGTAGTATGTGTTCAAAACCTCCAAAAAGGGGATGGACCGACTAGTTAGTAATCACCTGAGTGCAATCATCGATTTTTCTTCATTGCCTAAGTTTCGGCAATTAATGGACTTCAATTGCATATATCATAAATGGGTGTATCAATACATACCGCAGTTGTAACTGAGATAAAAAATTACACATAAAATCAAATGAAATTTAATTAGTTTGAAGCTCAAAGTTACTCGTTAAGTTTGGGTCATATTTGTAAGGAACATTGGAATTATCGTATTTACAAGAACATGTGTTAACTGCTATCTAATTATAAATCGAAACTTACAAAAGCTTTATCATAAAACACCAATAAAACGAAATAGTGAAAAATTCTACACAAATTCCTTCTTTCTATACCAACTAGCCATAGACTAATAAAGGTTTTTTTTTATGCAATAGAATCCACAGTAATCTGTGGATTCTATGCCATAATCATAGATCAGAGTAAGCGAAGATTTCGCCCGACGACGGACGATCGCTCCAAGCAGAGCGACGCTCATCATCCGCCTTTTAAGAACGGCTCTGTATCATGAACACTACTTAAAATGTTTCACTCGCTCGGAAGAAATGTATTAACAATAATGTACATTTTCCACGACACACAACTAAAACAAACATACAAAATATAACAATAATTATACAATTTTGTAAACAGAAGTCTACGTAAACAAAAGTAACCTATAAAACAAACAAAAATCAAGTCCCAACTGTCAGATGAAACGTCAGGGCGATATTCATCCACCGAATTCGTGGGGCGACCGGTGCGTCGTCGAGCGATGTATAAGAACGCTCCGGATGATCATCGGACGATCGCAGAAAGTTACGCTCCCGCGCCTTACCGCAGTAAACACACACGTTCGGACTCTCCAACAAGAAGACTTTCGGTGGTGTTTTATTTTTAAAACACCTTCCGAAATCGCCCCTCAATGTGAGGTGAGAAGACAGCCGCCACAACGAAGTTCAAAGGGTTAGCTTCGGCTATCCCTTTGCGGAGTCGCGTGTGCGAGGAACGTCCTCATTGACGGTGCAACGATGCAGACACCAGGCAACCCTACGAAGAAGCCTGATGCTGAACGGACTCCACCCGGAGCCCCGAGGCAGAGCAGCCGCTCGTTCGGTCCCTCTACACGTGATAGATCACTGTCACGTATAAGGAACAAAATCGACCCCGCCGATGCAGAACGCTTCCAAGCACAGATTAAGAAGCTATACTATCAGCGCACAGCCGAAGCCAAACGCAAAGAGGAAAAGAAGAAATTGAAATGTGCCGAGCGGAACTTAAGGAGTGCAGTGGGCCCCAGTAACAATCCCGCTACCGCGGTTTCAGTGCATGTCCACCCCTCCCCTGCCCACCCCAGCTGCCAGACAAGCCAACAGAAAACCCATGCCCTGCTGAAATCGCCTCGTGCCTGTTTAGAGTACGAAGCAACGGTATTGAACAGCATAATAAGCTCCAGTATCGCAACCCCAGCCCTCGAGAAGACCCTGGTGGAATATGTGGCCAACAAATCCTCATCCCTGACCGAGGAAGAACTCAATGCTGACAGCCCTGATATAGCCGCCGCCAGACAGACAGCCCTAAATACCCTACAGTCCATGGAGATAACCTTGGAACCTACGACCAACCAAACCATGGCGATGAACCTCCGCCGTAAGCGCACCTACGACGACGCAGCCCCAGAAGACAGCAAGCGCGTATGCACCCCAAAGTTGGGGCGCGACCCGCAGCCGCAACGAGAGCAGCGCCGCTCGAAACTTCCCACACCGGCCCCTTCCTCGGTACCGACTGCAAGTACTTTTACCAGCAGCAGCTTAACATCTGCCCCACGCCCTGAGCCCAAGAAAACGCAAACCAGCACAACAGAGGGCCATAAATCACGCCGCCCCGACCTACCGTAGCCCAGCCGATCCTATGCAGCAGTAACAACCACCGGCCCTACCACGCTGGCTGTATCTGCCCCCAGGACTAGCACCTCCCGCGTGACCGCAGCCGAGACCTTTAACAGAGAAACTTCTGCACAAACCACCGCACCAAAACAAGGAAGAGACATGCCAGACTTGGACTCCTCACCTATACCAGTCATTGATATCACCAACGACAGCCAACCACAAGCAACCACCACATCCCAAGCACCAAAAGATGACCAGACGACCACCACAAAGAAGAACCGGTATCCCCCAATAGTTATCGAAGAGATCCCGAACTGGACCTTTCACCTGCGCCAGCTAAGGGACAAACTAGGACGCGTACCCAATGCCAGACCATTCGGCAAGGGAATCCGTTTCTCCCCGGCCGACGGAGAGGAGTACAGGCTGGTTCAAAGATACCTCAACGACCTAGAAGCCACAACGCCAGTCAAATGGTTCTCGTACTCGCTGCCGGAAGAGAGGGGCATCAAGGTGGCGATATGAGGACTACCAGTGGACACACCACCAAAAGAAATTGAAAAAGAACTCAAAGACCTCGGGTTCCAACCAGAAAACGTGAAGAGGATCCAAGCCAGGCAGGGCAGGCCTGGCTGTATCTTTTTCGCACTGCTGAAGAACACCCCAGAAACCATCCCAGGCATATATGGGATAACTGAGCTACTCTGCATGCCTGGGATCACCATTGAAAGCTAGCGAGGAAGGAAGGGACCGGCACAATGTCACCGGTGCCAGGGCTTCCGCCACGCTTCAACGAACTGCCACCGCACCCAAGCCTGTGTACGATGTGGTGGGGAACACTTCGCGGCGGACTGCCCACGCCCCCGCGACGAACCCCCCACTTGTGCCAACTGTCGAGAGGCACATACGGCAAATAACCCACGCTGCCCAGTTATGAAGAAGGAGCTCCGCAACAGGACAGCTGGACCCACTGCCAGCACCACTAAACAGATAATCCCACCACCTATGACCACCCAAGAAAGGCCGACAACAGAAGAGCCACTGGCCACATGATCCTCTCTAATGGCCCCGGCGTACAACCCCATAGCAAGAGCCCCCACCACAAACAAGAAGAAGAAGAAGAAGAAAGGCAAAAAACAACCCACAGCCGACCCAACTGCGGCAGAGGAGGAAGCCGCCTTCCCGGTCCCTCGGGACATACAACCTGTGGAGCAGTTACAAATGAACACAATGCCATCACTAGCTGCTCCACAAAGACACAGACCCGCCCCCTCCACCCAATAAGCGAAGCATAATATGCTAACAAAGGACCAACGACGGAAGCTAGCGGAAGTTGAAGCGGCCATCTCCGCCTTACAGGAGGTGCGGGAGGCCCTACTGGAGGGCAGGGACCCCGTCGCTGCCCTGCTGACCTGTTGATTAACGCAGCTCCCATCATAGACAACCAATCACCCCCTTTCCGAGTGATATTCTGGAATGCAGAAGGGATACGGAACAAGAATATGTATTTTAGAGCTATCCTGAAAAAATAAAATATAGATATTGCCCTGCTCTGCGCGACACACCTAACGCCAGACGTAAAGCAGAAATTCCCAGGCTATTACGTCTACCGCCTTTTTTTTTTTTTCACCCGGGAATATCCTTTATGGATACCACCCGCCCCGGGGGGAGCGGAGTGGTTATGTGGGAGTCCTCCAGTACCAGGACCCAGACCCAGCGAGGAAGTGAGTTTACCCACTAAAAACCCGGGATGAGCAGTCTGCCGCCTAGTAGGGCGAAATGGGGTAGCGTTAGCAGTCACCATCTCGCCCCGGCGGCCGGCCCGTCACCGATGACGGGCCCCGGCCAATGGAGGGATGACCCGGCTCATTGAGGCCATCCCCCAGACGTGTGGGATCGTGCAAGCCAGTGGAGAATCCCCCGACTCTCCACCGATGATCCGCACAGCACTAGGAAAGAGCGAGAAGGCGCCCGAATCGCCTTCTCCTCCCCCCAGTTCGTCTACGCCAGAGCGGGTCCGCGAGGACGTCGTCCTCCCTCGCCCGCTCCGCGGCCTCTTTCTGCGCCATCACCGCTTCGCAGAAAGAGACCACCGCCTGCCACGATCCGTCGCTGCCGAGCATAGCGTTAACCACGCTCGGCAGCGACAGATCTGCGCCAATGACCGCTGTGAGGGTGTGCCGCATGGGACTCCACGCGGCGCACTCCTCCAGCGTGTGGAGCGCCGTGTCTTCTGGCGCTCCACACTCGTGACAGGCGGGGGTCGCCTCCCGTCTCGCGATGTGATGCAGGTACCTTCCGAAACATCCGTGTCCGGAAAGCACCTGCACCAATCGGAAGGTCAGCGACCCGAATCGCCGCCCTACCCACCTCCGGAGGACCGGGCGAATGGCATCCACCGTCCTCTGTCCAGGGACCGGTGGAGCCAGGTCCTCCGTCCACCGCCTCAACAGGGCGGCCCGCGCCCGCCGTCGCATGCGCGTGACCTCCTCCCACGCTGGAGGCTCCCCGCGGGATCTCCTCGCCGCCACGAAGTGGTTAACTTCGGCGAGGATCTCCGCTTGGAGCTCCCAGGGGGGATCACCGGCCAACACGCATCCCGCCGTCCAGGACACCGTCCGGTACCCGTGTATCGCCCTCGTCGCGATGACCCGCTGCGGACGTCGCAGCAGGATTACGTCTACCGCCTAGACCAACCCACGCACCCGAGCCTACAGGGGTCTTATAGTACTGGTCCGCAGACGGATCATCCACCAAGCACTACCTGACATCTCCAATAACCTCAATACAATACAAGCCCTGGGAGTGGAAGTGGAAGTCGGCGGCAGCCCCCTGCACCTTTATGCAGTATACAAACCGCCAACAGAACTGCTAGATCTTCAAGACGTGAATAGCTTAATCAATCCCTCCATCACCACCATCTTGGCAGGGGACTGGAACTGCAAAAAATACCGCCTGGAATTCCGCCTCTATTAACAACAACGGCCGCAGACTGCTCAAGGACGCTGAAGCCAAAGGATATTTAATGACGGGCCCAGAAATGCCAACACACTACCCCCATCAATCAAACCACATTCCAGACGTTATTGATATCGTAGTCCATAAAGGCCTGCATACAAACCCACATCTCACAGACCTGGACGAAGAGACAGGGTCTGATCATCAACCTGTCCTGATGACACTGGACCAAGAGATTACAAAAACCCCATACCTGCCAAGGAAACCAAAAACTGATTGGCCGTAATTCCAGAAGGCCGTCTGGGAAACCACCCCCACCAGGCCCCTGACATCCCCTGCAGACGTAGAGGACTGCCGAACTCACACACTGTCTGCAGGCAGCCCTGATTACCGCCACTCCAGCTGACAATCAAGATGAGCACGGCAGATAAAAAAGCCTCCCGCGCCATATCCAGTCCCTCATCTCAGAAAAAAGACTCACCCGGAAACTCTGGCAACAAACCAGAGACCCCAAGGTGAAGAAGAAACTAAACCACCTAAAGGAAAAGATAACCAGCGAGTTGGAAGACCAAGACGCAACTGGCTGGGAGCGAAGGATAGAGGATGCGGCTGGGGATTGGGCATCCCTCCACAAACTGTGTCGCCAACTACGCAAACACCCAGATCCCGTACGGCCACTGTTCCATGAAGACGGCAACTTAAGATACCGAGCCGAGGACAGAGCCGAGATCTTTGCCCATTCAATGTAACAACAGTTCAAGGAGAACCCCACAGAAGATCCAGAACACGCAGCCTCAATAAGTAACCATTTGAGGCAATACCTCCACCAACCACTGGACCCGTACGAAGATCCGATGGTCATTACCCCCCGCAAAATACAAAGGACGCTACAGACCGCCAAACCAAGAAAAGCACCCGGAGCGGACGGAATTGGCAACGCAGCCCTACGCCATCTACCATATAAAGCAGTCGCAGCAATTACTCGTCTGTTTAATGGAAACCTCCGCTCCGGGCACTTCCCAACCAACTGGAAGATTGGCCAATCTTAATCCACGTCATTCCCCAAGCAAAGAAAAGATATAAGAAGACCAGAGAGCTATCGCCCCATCACGCTGCTGCCAAGTCTCTCGAAAATCTTTGAAAGACTGCTCCTGCTCCTGTCATCACACCTCAAGCCACGCCCGGAACAGTTCGGCTTCCGGTCAGAGCACTCCACCACCTTCCAGCTGTCCAGGGTACTGCACTTCATGGCCGAAAACTCGAACAAAAAGGAGGACACGGTAGCAGTATTCCTGGACATGGAGAAAGCCTTTGACCGGGTCTGGCACAACGGCCTACCATATAAGCTGACCCTCACAGGAGCCCCTAGACGAGCAGTGATTACTATACAATCATTCCTGAAGGACAGAAAGTTCAGGGTGAGGGTAGACGGAACGCTGTCGTCAGAACGCCACATAGAGGCAGGCGTACCACAGGGGAGCTGCCTCTCCCCTGTCTGCTACGCCATCTTCACCGACGATTTGCCAACTGAAGCCGGAACCACCCTAGCGCTCTATGCAGATAACGCAGCTCTGCTGACCTCCTCCTTCAAAAGTACACATGCAAGGACCAAGATGCAGCGTGCCCTGGACCTGCTACCAGATTGGCTTGCAAAATGGAAGATGAAAGTGAATGTCACAAAGACGCAAGCCATGATGGTAACCAAGCAGCGGACCTCATCACTACCACCGCCACTCCAATTACTGGATACGCCAATCCCCTGGCAGAAGACGGCCTAATATCTCGGGGTCACCATCGATCGGTTGTTAACTATGACCCAGCAAGCCAACCACGTGGTCAATACCGCTAGAACAGCAAGAGCTCACCTACATCCAGTGATCAAATCCCGATTACCACTACATCAAGAGGGCAATATATTTAACATATATTCGCCCACATCTGACATACGCAGCCCCGGCATGGTTCGCCCTCGTCGCCGAAACACACCGGAAGCGAATGAGGGCCCAACAAAACCTTGCCCTCTGCCAAGTCACAGATGCACCCCGCTACGTACGCAACACCACTCTGCACAGAGACCTCAATGTGGAGGACCTGGACACCCACATCAAGTCGCTGGCTGAGAAGATGTTCAAGAAAGCCGACACATCTATGCATGCTCACCTACAGGGACTGGCCCCACGGCAGATAAAATATCCAGGAGCAAAACCACAACCACGCGACCTACTAATTATGGAAGAGGAACAACAACCCATTACCAGACCACAAACACAAAGGGCAGCCCCAGCAGGGGTACCGCCCCATGTGGATTAAGTAGGGACATAAGAGCCCGACCTAACGATCAGCCCGCATGATTGCGGACTGCGAGCGAGTACCGCGGGAAGGGGCACCAAACGCCCGAAACCGCATCCGCAAAATCCATGATGGATAAAGCGAAGGAAGACCCGATCCGATCGGACGATCGCTCCGAGCATATAAAAACGCTCGGGGCGTCGTCGGACGTCGTCGGACGACAAATAAAAACGCACCCCAGAGAGTTAGAGATTGAGGCCAATTACATGCCACGAACTTGATTAAAACTTGACTATATTTGGTACTCGGAATAAGTTAAGCAAATATAATTTTGATCGCCAAGATTAATATCAGACTAATAAGTGCCCGTGATATAAACTTTCTTGTTTATATATTCAAGTAGAGAATAATCGATGACGGATGAATTGCATATTATAATGATCGCAGTCACAGGTTTTTCTTATGTTCATATTGTTTATATGAACTAGATATCAAGCCATACAAAGTGATTCTTAAACAATAAACTGAGTTCAACGACTGAGTTGCTAGCCACTAAGCCACCAAAAACAAATTGTAATTGTAACCCAATGATATATGAAAAAAACTGAATAAAAATATCGATACTGTGATGGTACTCTGTTATTCCTGTGCTTTGGTCCGTGCTAATTATAAGTTTGTAAGAGCATAGGTGGATACAGACATATTAGATTTTAGTTTTTGATATCAATTCAATTCCAAATCCACCTCTATACCTAACAATGTACAATTAATAAGAGATTCTACTTTGCAGTTCTACATTCAGTTTTGATTTATGGTAAAGTGGAAATTTGATTAGCTTTGTCTTCTCATAGTTAACTCATTAGTTATGCCCACTTAGTAATTCCACAACTTTATTGAAAGTTTCTGTACAACTTTGTCAAAGTTGGAAGTGTTTTTGAACTTGAACAGCAGAGACACATTATCAGCGTATAGGGCACATGCTATGTTTATTATTTTAGGCAGCTGATTTATATAGACTTAAAACAGCAAACGTCCTGATACGGTACCTTGTGGAATAGAGCTTTCTAGAGTTAATGGCTGGGATAGACAGCTTTCTATTTCAAATGACAGCACGTTATAATTTTGAATTGGTTCATATTGAATTCTAATATTGCAATATAATTCAATAATAATACCCCTATTCCCGCGTCATTTAAATGTCAAATCGTAGGTACTTTATCTAACGCCTTCGTCATGTCAAGTACTGTAGATATTTTTTTACCATATATGTGTTTGACAGCTTATTGGATTTATTTCAATACACCTAGAGAATTAGACCTATTTTGTTTCGAAAGCTGCACTGGTTCTCATATAAAATATCGTTTTTCTAAAATATTGATTTTTCTTCAATCAGTAAAGGGGGCCACAAAATGTTCAAATTGTGGAATAGTGATAGGCATTGGATACATTTGATACGTTAATAATATCAACGCGTAGTAGCTATTACACTACTTAAGTACAGGTATGATCTTTAATGATCTGAGTACGCGCTCTAAAGAATAATATATAGAAATGACAACGACAAACAGGAATATATCATCGCTTGCCAGCCTACGTGGAGTAACTGACATTGAGGTAATTGTTAGGGACAAGCATTTTTCGGTTGGGAGTTACTTTATGAGGACTGTAGCGCGGTAACTAAGATTTTTTATTTAATCAAAATGCATACATATACATCACGGGCTTAGACGTGCTTTTGTATCGTATATATACTTGTTATTTTTTTTTCCTTGGTTTGGTAATTTACAAATATTTATTTAAAACAGATACGTCACTTTATAAGAACTTTGTTTTCCAATTTTCTGACAATGTTTTTGACAAACATTGAAAGGTAGGTCCATAATATGTATATGAAAAGATTATATAAACATGGATATATAAGTTTATAACATTAGACAAAATTATGTGATTAAAATTAAATTAAATAAAAAAACGATGAATGATGAATTGAAACTCAATTATTAAAAAGAAATACATTTATTACGGATTTCAGTTCCGAAATAAAATCAACGATTCTATAAGCTAAAAGTCGTTATATATAATAGGCCATAAAAGAAGAAACGGATTTCAAATTCAATTTTGTTCTCAATTTAATATTGGTAGTGAATACATCATCATCAGCCGGAAGACGTCCACTGTTGAACAAAGCCTCCCCCATAGAGCGCCACAAAGAACGGCTATTAGCCGCTTGTTTTTGTGTAGCATTGGCTTCCAGCGACTTTCACGATGTCGTCAGTCCACCTAGTGGGGGGCCTACCAACTCTACGTCTTCCGGTGTAGTGTGGTAACCACTCGAGAATCTTTCTTCCCCAACGGTTATCGGTTCGTCGAGCAATGCGGCCCGCCCATTGCTACTTCAACTTGCAAATTCTGAGAGCTACGTCGGTGACTTTGGTTCTTTGGCGAATATCCACGTTCCAGATTTTATCGCGCAAAAAACCTCCGAGCATAGCTCTCTCCATGGCTCGTTGAGCGACTCTGAGCTTGTCGATGAAGGCCACAGTTATGGACCACGTCTCAGTGCCATAAGTCATCACTGGCAACACACTGGTTGAAGACTTTGGTCTTCAGGCTCTGCGGGATCTTGGACAAGAAGATGTCGCGTAACTTCCCGAACGCTGCCCATCCGAGTTGGATTCTTCGGGCAACCCCTTGTCGACGTTGGACCTACCTAACTAGACAGTCTGTCCCAGGTAAATGTAGTGGTCAACAACTTCGAGCGTATCGTTCCCAACAACTACTGGTACGGGTGCAACATGGACATTAGACATCATTTTCGTCTTGTCCATATTCATTTTAAGACCCACCTGCTGGGAAACTCTACTGAGGTCGCTGAGCATTGTACTGAATTCTTCAAGCGACTCTGCCGTTATGACTATGTCATCGGCGAAACGAAGGTGAATGATGTATTCGCCATAACTGTTGATGCCGAATTCTTTCCAGTTCAAGAGCTTAAAAACGTCCTCCAACGCATTCGTGAACAGTTTCGGAGAAATAACGTCTCCCTGTCTCACGCCTCGCTGCAGTTGGATTGGTTCCGAGCTCTTGTCCTTTAGTCGAATCGACATGGTGGCGTTCCTATACAAACACTTCAGCGCTTCTATGTACCTATAGTCAATTTGGCATCGCTGAAGACTGGAGTACAGCCCAGGTTTCGATTGAATCGAAGGCTTTTTCATAGTCCACAAACGCTAAACATAACGACCGATTATACTCCTCAGTCTTCTGTATAATCTGGCGGAGCGTGTGGATGTGGTCTATGGTGCTAAAGCCTTTTCGGGACCCGGCTTGTTCGGGAGGCTGGAACTCATCAAACCTACGAGCATTTCGAACAGTGAGTACATACAACGTACATATTTTGTATCTCAAAAATTAAATCAAAACTGAACTGTTATTTGTACAGCTGTCACACTTGACATGTGGTTTTAATCATTTTTATGTGAAATATAAGATATTTCAACATTCGCCTTGACTGCTGCTAAGCCAAAACTATACCTATAACATTGACCTCTATATACTGGACTCGACATCTCAAACGAGCAAAGTCGAATAGGTAGGACCAGCTAGCTGGCATGTACTCACCCACACGCAGCTGGGCACTCATAGAAATCACACGTGAAAATTGTGTATTCAAAATGCCATCCTGCGTCCTCAGATACTGCAGAAACCAGTCGGGAAAAACAAATAAAAGCGATAGAATCACTTTTCACATGTAAGTTCAAATTTTGGAATTAAACACGCCCGAATACATTATTATTTTGTCGATATGTAATCGCGAAAGACAATGCTTCACGACACATCATAGGCAGCCATGTTGACGTGGTGAAATTCATAGATTAAGTGGACAGATATGACAACTAGCAACATTGAGTAAATTACCTATTTTTTACTCACGATGACAAAAGTTTGACGTGTCTGTTTATCAACATAACTTCCAAATGGTTGAAACACTCCAAGGAGCATATTTATTATTCCCTTCATAACTATATAATGTCAATAACTCATACGTATTCTCTTAAAATAAGTTACTAAATAATTACACCAAATTCGGATTTATATTTTTAATTCAAAAATATTAAAAAAGTTTAATGAAAAAATCTAATGTGTATTTTATTTTAATATTATTTACTTAAATGTATGTATGCAAAATACGATTATTAACTTTGTTTAATCTAGATTTTATATTATCATTATATAAATTCTAGATTTAAAAAACTTAGTAACACTTTGTTTCTAGTAAAAAGCCAATTGTACCTTTACTTTCAAAAACTGAATAGCTTAGTTAGTGACCCTCAGTAATACTTAATTTTTAACTTTATTTTACTATTTTTTAACTAATATACTCTTCACAATGTTTCGTAGGTACAAAAGCCATGTCCGTTCTGTGTGCTTATAGTCTTTGATATTGAGAAACCATACCTCAGCGTTGTGGCGCTGCGTGTTTGGATATTTGGTTAGACGATATAATTAGTTCTAGACTGCAGTCCGATCACGTAAAGCGCTGAAGCGCACTTGAGTTTAAAATAAGTAAAAATGGCAGCGACTTTTGTCTCAAATGTCTTCTCTAGTGTAACGTATATCTCGATGACCTATAAATGGTTTTTAATGTATGTGTAGCCTACATATGAAATCAAAACTTAAATATACGACGCCAATTGTCGTTTTGACATATGTCACACCTAAGACCTGTATGGGCTATATTTATTTATGCTATATGTAGGCCAAATATGAAATCAAAAGTTATAAATACTGCATCAATTATTTCACAGCTAACCTGTTTCTCGGTCATGTTTACGTCATTTGGAGCTCAAATATGAATTAAAACGTACAGCTGTTACTCTTGAGTTCAATTTGTAGGTACAGTGGACTCTCGTTAATTTGAAACTCGAGCGACTCTGAAACTGTTACGAATTATCGAGTGTTCGAAATATCAAGTGATTCGAAATTTTTGAGAAAAAAGAAAACAATTCGTTCCGAAGTGTACCTATGTCAAACTAATCATTACCAAAGCAAAGGCTCGTGTACAGTGATACAAGCTTGAACTTGTTCTGCATAGTACTAAGATGTCTCTGCGGCGGCGCGGCGGGATGGATTACTCGGCCTTGTTTATGAGAGGATCAAGTGAATATTCTCCACAAATTGTCGAGTATTCGATAAGTTCGAATAAACGCGTCATTTTGTTGCGTAGCTTTGATTTCTCGTTTGAATTACCAAGTGCATAAAAATGTATTGATTTATTTCGAAATAGAAAGATATTTTCTAGGGAACTCGTGAGAACTTTGAATTATAGAGAGGTTTGAATTATCGCAGGTTTAAATGAACGAGACTGGACTGTATTTGTTTTACAAATACCAAATAATATAAAATACAAATATACATAACAGAAAAATTTCGTATTTTCCAACTGAGACTTTGACTAGTAATTTTTATTACATATCTAGCACATATTTGATATACTAAATTAAGAATACGAAAAAACAATAGAAATTACTTTCCAATGAAGCGTTCTAAGACAAACAATGTTACGAAGATCTTTTCATTTTATGTAAAGTTTAGGTTGGATAAAACTATCCAGGGTTGTCAAGTATAGGTTTCTATAATATAGTTATTTACTTGTTTATGAAATTTATTTCTTTATTTTACATGTATGGCTTTTCCAACATTTTACAACACATTATGGTATTTTTGCAGAATTACATATTTTTTCATCTTTATTCGTGGAAAGAAACCGGTCACGGTAACATTGATCTAGACCGTTCGATAGTTCATATCGAATCCCTATGCTTAAAACGTGTGGGAGGTGTAAGATATATTAATTTTAATAAAATACTCATAATTGATTGACCAGAGCTCAGAGAAAGAATATGTTTCATTGTCTAAGAACCAGACCCGATAAAATGCCGTAAAACTTTAATAAATGCGTCAAAATTCAAAATGTCATTGATTGAGGATTAACTAATTTCTTTCCCCCCTTGGACGATATAAAATTAATTTATATAAATTAATATATACTGTGTATATAATATATTTGCATGCATTTTTGTAAATGTGGCAAAATATGATGAACTGCATGGTAGGTACAATTGAACGTAAAATATATTCATAGCCGCGTCCCTAGCTTAATTTAAAAAAAAACTTTATGGTTCCGGACTACACATTTGTCGTTTCGATTATATTTATTGTCATTATTGTATATTTCCGCGATAATTTATCAAATGTAAATAAAAAATATTATATTGTTAGTTTTTATTACTAGTTTAACTTGTATAAATGTTTGACATGTAATTTAATACCTTTAAAGTGCTTTATATGATTCATTTACGACTTGTAGATAAACTGTTATGGCGTTTGTGTCTCGGTATACACAACGCATATTGGTCTAATTATCGCAATAAAACAAGAAATAAAGTGGATATTTATATGAAAGTTACAAAATACAGCTGAAAATTGTATATAATTCTTATTTACTCAAGTTGGGGTTGTAATCGCGGAGAGTATACTGTTTTAAGGTTATGTTTCCATCTTTATTGGCGTTTTAGGTGGGTTACAGTGAATCAGAACATAATTGGGTGTTTTTTCTCGAAGATAGTGCAGATCTAAGTGATGTCTGAATGAATTTCTCACGGTTTCGGTATGGTGATATTCAGTCATGGTGGGAAGTGCCGAGCATCGCATACTTTTGTTCTCTATTCAGGACTGCATTCAACCTTTTGGATTTTGACATCGAAGTAAGTGGCGTCTCTTAACGATATTATGTGATTTAGTTTCCTTGCTTAGTATGTGATGAGTTAAGACACTAAATGAACACATTTTCGCAGGAGCTTGAGGAAGCCTTACTGACAGATGGGACAGAGGAATCTGCCAGTTCTCTCCTCACTGAACTGATTGTGCGCCTTCTAAATGGTTGTTTGGGCAACAATGACATCTCCGCATTTAATTATCAGGTATAGCTTATAGATATACATACAATAACAAAGTTAAAATAATCATTGACAGTTTTGACTATAAAGTGACTGTTTTGAATATTTTCAGATGTATTTGAGACGACTCTTTCGACAAAAATGTCAAGAAACAGGCAGATACAATCCATTCAACACGGATATAGATTTCCAATTTCTTCCACTACGCACCAAAGTTGAAATCTTGTATGCCTTGTGTGATTTCCGGTTAGATGCTGAAGATGTATTTGATTTGTTTAAAAACCTTGAAGCAGAGAGCTTGCGGGTAGAGCCACTTGGGTAAGAAAATTTTACATACATTAATCAATCACTCAACAAATTGTCATCATGTGGAAAAATTTAACCCATGCACATCATACACAATAATAACAATAGAAGTATATCCATAAATGGACAATATTGATTCGAGTTGATACATAGTGTAATTTCACTTGCTTATATACTTTACATATTTAACATCACTATTGAATAATTGTATGAAGAAGGAGTATTTCCTAATTAAAATTCTAATTATAAAATCTTCATTGTTGCGCCTCTGTAATTATTAAGAAAACTATTAGGAAAGGAATTAATTTGGACATCTTGTAATGGTGCTACCATTACAAGATGTCCAAATTATTTCCTATTATATTATACCAATTTTGAGTGACAACTGGATAACCCGACACTGTGCCAACATACAATTATAATATATTTTCAACTGTTATTACATCTCTGTGTCAATAGAAACTAGCTCCAAGTCTAACTAACCAAGATCTACAGGTCTAGATTAGGGAATAAAAAAATGCACAGTTTCATATAAGACCTAAATGTACTGGTGTACTCTTAAGGAAGTCAACACATTTTAAGCAATGAGGCACTTACGAGATGCTGAGGTCTGCTGAGCCCTTTGTTTGGTTGTTTATTGTTCATGGCAATTAAAACTTTTATATGGTATTTATGCTACAATGATTTTGTAAAGGAATTAATTCCAGCTATCCAGTCAAAGTGAAACAGCTTCCAAATCTCCCTGTACTTTTCAACTGACGCTTTCCCCTTTCTTGTTCATAATTTTGGTTGATATTTGGTTTAAATTGATAAATCCTATATTATTCACATGTAATCATTTTGTAAATACGCCCATTCTGGACTGCTTCACATTTAACCATCATGTTATGACCCTATTCCACATTAGGTTTCATCTGAGCTACATGAGGTGGTGTAGCACCCTGAAAACCATCTTTCTCATGCTAAGATGCTTTTGTCATAGACTTCTATATAATAGAGGTAAACATGTCCTATGAGCTAAAACAATGATTGAAACGGTACCAGCTATGAATGCCTTAACATTTCATGGATTCACCCTGTGGGTACCAGGTCCATTGCATTGTAGAGGAAAAGGCTGAAGTTTCAAGAGCCTGAAACCCAGACAACCCAGGGAGATAGGTTAAGGGATATTGTAAATACTCCCTCTACAATTATTATGACTTTAAGTCTGATGTTGCATATAATCATGTATTTCACATTAATCCTCTATGGGGTTATCAATACTACAATTTGAGGATTGATTTTGATTTTGAGTGATTTTTGCTTAATAAACCATGTCTATCTCAGTTATGTAGAAGTCTTTTGCTTGTGTAGAGCTCATCAATGGAATCTGCAGTCATGCTAAATCACTTCATGTGTAATTCACCTATTTTCTGTAACATGTCTGCTGACTGTTTGAAATATATATTATATTCTCACATAAAAACTTAAGTTACCATTAGTAGCCCTCAAGCTTTTTTAATGTAATATGAAATTCTGTAATGAAATTTTATTTTATCTTACACTTCTAGATAAGCATCTTAAATAAGAAAAGCTTTTTCTATAACAGCTGTCAAATGTTATTCATAAATACCTTAATTATACTATTGGATGATTATTAATCATACAAAATTATTATTTTAAAATGTCCCTTTCAGTATTTACAAAATAAATCATTTCTGGGGAGAGTGGTCAGTGTTCATTTCTAAATACTTTATTTCTCAAAGCAAGTGCTTTCTATGCAAGTTGCTATTTTGTTAATATTGTATTTTAGCAACTTGGAATACATTTGGTTGTTGCTCAATTGGAATAAAATGTTGTATTTGTTTCTTTTTACATTTTAAATTACATTTTACATTTTGTTTCTTTTTTATTTCAGTTGGGATGACAATTATTCAGCATACTGGTACTTTTATGGTACAAGATTATACAGGGAAGATATTATAAGAAAGCCTAAAGGCAAAAACAAAAAGAGAAGAGGTAAAGAGAGTAAAAAGCGCAGTGGTTTCTTCGGTGATGTTTGGCTTGATGAAGAAGACTCAGAAAGAGTATGGCAGGTGGTGTGTTTTACTGAGGAGGATTGGACCCACCTGACAGAGAAATTTAGTAAGGCCACCAGCAAGGTTGAAAAAGAGTTGTACCGCTCACTATCACAAAACTTTCTGCCCGAAATACCAAGGCTTTTTCAAGAAAAAGAAAGACTTCAGCGTAAAAGGTAAGCTTTTCTAAATAAATCTAACTACTATAATATGTTGCATTCATATCTAGTGAACTACTAAAACTTGAGATTTTTTTGATTCAAACTTTAGTAGTATAAAATAATGTCATGCCTAGAAAAGAAATTATTGGAGTTAGTGTTCCACACCAACTTTGCAGTTAGAAGTGTGACTGGCCTGTGATATAAATAATTCTGTATTGATATTCAGTAGTAGTTTACTCTATATTTTGCAACTTGTTAACTTATCTCCATATTGGTATACATAAGCTTATTTCTTACAAGCATGATAATACTAATTTCAATGCATTTTATTCCAATAACTTATATTATAGGTAAAATTTCTGAAATATTATTTAACCAAGTTTTGATGGAGAAGCGATACAATTTGTTGTTTAGTATATAGAATTATAGATATTTTTTTAGTATAAATCATGCAGTATTTGTTAATTTAAGTTAAAATATTTATAAGTACCTATTTTAGCTATAGTAGGCGCTAGATATTGTTATACTCATACAAAAAAGACACTGGAATCTTTAGGAAAAGATCACCCCTATCTGTTATTATCTCACTAATGAAGATGCTCTCCTGTTTAATTGAAAAACATTATAACTTACCCTAGAAACAATTTTTCTTTATACCTATCCAAGCACAAAACACTTTGCAGAACTGTTTTGGATCAAAGCAGCCATGCCCAAGAACAAAAGAGAGCAAATATGAGTTGGAAAGATGAGTGGAAATCTGCGCGTTGGTCACCGCTAGGCGCCGACGGAAATGCAGAGGACCTATATTCAGAGGTGGGACTAGACTATAGCTTTATGTCAGACACAGAAAGTCAAACAGAGCATTTGGATCTTGGTAAACGATTTCACACAACTCCATACACCATAAAAAAATTATTATTTGGTGGATCTCATAAGGCGTATCGTTTCATGCCTTACCACAAAAGAAATCCAAATACTGCGCGTCGTAATCGTCGCTCAAACCATATCATAGAAGATCGTAAATCCTTGAAAATTAAATCGAGAAATATCGATTATCCATATAACATTGCTGAGAGCAATACATTGATAGCTGAAATTGAACGGACACGTAGGGCTCTGTCTTGTGAAATAATAGCTTTGCCTAAATCTAAATGCAGTAAGGAGTATAATTTCATTCTGGACATCAGAAACACAAAGAACTTCAATGTCACAACTGAAAGTACCATTAATCATGATCTCAAAAGTAATGCTAACACATTCATCCAAGCCAAAAATTGCCCAACATTAAATAATATTGATGAAACAGTACATATAACTGATTCTCCTGAAAGTTCTACTGGAGAAAATACATATAACATGCTCAAAAATTTACCTTATTCTCCAGAGAGTCCTACTGGAAATAAAACATATAACATGATTGAAAATCTACCTGATTCTCCTGAAAGTCCCACTGGAGATGATACATATAACATGATCGAAAATCTACCTGATTTTCCTGAGAGTCCTACTGGAGATAATACAAAAGATTACAAATATGTTTTGCCTGAAAATACAGCTGAATCTCCTGAAAGTCCTGATGGATCCATTTCTTATTCACCTCAACATTCAAATGGATATAATTCATTGGATTATAAATATGACATGATTGAAAGTTTTGCTGATTCTCCAGAAAGTTCTACTGAAGATATTCCTGACTCTCCTGAAAGTCCTTCTGGAGATAGTACAATGGATTGTTCATACAGCACAGTAGAAAATATAGCTGATTCTCCTGAATCTCCTGCAGGAGGTATACCTGATTATGATGAGAGTTCTATTGGAGATGATACAATGGATTATATACATGGTATGATTGAAAATATAGATGACACTCCTGAGAGTCCTACTGAAGATGTTGCTGATATGCCTAATGAAGAAAATACTATGCATGTCAATAAACATACAAATGATTTTAATGTTTTGATGCCAGCTCAATCTTGCTCTTTACCAAATGATGCCAAAGAAAAAGTTGAAGTCCCAGATCCATCTGAAACACCAATTGGAAATCAAGCAAAGGATTTTATTGCTATACTTAAACAGCTTTTATTCCAAGAACTGAACAAATATGAACAAACTTCAAATAATGCACAAGCACAATGTGACTCTATACCAAATTGTGAGGAAGAAACAGCAAATGCACAGGAATCTCCTGAACCACATTTTGGATTTAATACAAACTTCTTCAATCTTGCATCTGAAAATCTTATACCTGAAGATCTTAATGAAAATTCAGATGAAGTAAATCCTACTATACCTGAAGCATGCTCTACACTAAATGATGTGGAAGAAACAGATAATGACTCATGTTCTTCAGAAATGCATGGATCTCAAATCAGTCTAAACTATGCAGTATGGCTATTTAAAGTTGATGGGTAATCTGGTCTCAATCTAGGTATAATTTTCCATTAACTATATTAACCATGCAATGCCCTTACCAATAATTGTTACATAACTTTACCGTGTAGCAAAGCACATAGCAAAATATAAGATTTTTGCACAGTAATACACAACAAAAATTATTTGTAAGGGTTTTGTATAAAGTGCTATGTCACAGTCCATCACAAAGCCTAGTTCTGTTATGATTTACACTTCCTCTGGAAATAATTTATATGTGCGTTTCTAGTTTGTAGATATTTGTTAGGTTATTTCCAATAAATGTATGCAACTTGTGTTATAGTAAACCCTTTAAAGAGAATATAATGCTTTGTTCTATCACTTATATAAAAATATTGTATACAGAGTATAAGTTAACCCTCTTTTTTACTTATAAAATATTATGTAACATTAGCTAAATTGTATTGTTTTTCATAGTAAAAATCAATTTATAAAATAACTAGTAACAGAATTCTAGACAATATTTGAAACACATATTATACCATTATAAAAATTAGATACACATTGACATATGATACACTATTAGAATCACGGTGAGTACTAGAACATTTAATAGACACCAAAACCTCAACAGGAGTAATATTTCTTATTGTCACTTAATTTGTTGACTGTGTCTAGATCCATAGAAAATATATTTAGTGCCATATTTATTAGTTATTGGACTTATAATCCTTTTGCTTAAATGTTGTGGAGTGAAATTATTAGCGTATTTACTCTGTTTCTATATGAATGTGTTTAATAAAGAATAAAAAAAAACAATTCTGCAGTCAAAGCTTCTCATTTGCATCATATTAATTCCATTAAATATGCCGTGAATATGGAATGATGATTTGTATGACATTAGGGGGGAGGTATACAAAGCAAATAGAAAATCAAATAGAAGCCAATACATTAAGCTGTTTTACAATATTCTACAGTAATAATATCCTGAGTTTTCCATTTACTAACAGGACTTCTTCCTAAGGTGGCCGGTTCCGAAAATACCATAATCTTTTACTGTTAGATCAATAAATTATTAACGTCAATAGAGAACCCGTACAATGGGAAGTTTTGACTGTATTACAAAAAAAGTTTAATCATGATATTAACTTTTTAACATCTTGATGGTTTACTAATATAGCGTATATTTATGATATATTCTTGGTGTATGTAGTTTATTACTGTTAAATAGTATAATACAATATATAAATAAGTGTTCCAGAAAAGTTTTGAATGAAAGTATCTAAATCATGATCTCAGAGCAGAAAGAATTTCGCCTTTTACGCCATCATTGATCACTATCTCACAAACATATATAGTGCACTACCACTTGTGGGCGGTCGTTCACTTTAGTGAGACTGCAAAATCAAAATGTTCATAGAAACATAATTTGAAAAAGTGTCAGAAGTATTCATAGTTACAGTTGCGATCAGTTGCCACTTGTTACTGCTGGCCACCCATACATTACCGGATACTTATTTAGCCATTGTGAAATGTCAATAGTATCTTATTAAGTCTTCTTATTACATAAGCTTATCGTGTTATAATCGTCATCATTTTGCTCTTACCCTATAAATAATAATCGTTGTATAACTTTATCCTATGCAGTAGAATTTTGCTTTGCGCATTACTATAGGATGTTTAATAAAGGTAGACAATGATTGTTAGTAAAGTGGTAGGAGTTGTTTTTAGAAATCTCGTTAATCTTAATGTTAGAAAGCTTAACCAAAATGGTTTATATAATCGGCATTGTAGGCTGTATTCGGCGTTGGTGAACATATTAGGCAGACCACTTAAATGAGAATCATCAGGAGTACGATTACAGGGCAGTAACGAGTCATTATGTTCACTGCTCGACTTGTCCCACACCCGTTTAGTATCACGGGCGAAATATAATCTGAGCAGTCTGCCTATAGTAACCCTTTATAGGTATAAATTACAAAGGAATCAAATTCACATATATATAATGGTTATAAGGCAGTAAGTTCCAAATGATTGCCATAATCAATAATTTTTATGAATGCCAATGCGAAAAAATGCGCAGACAAGCTATATTTATACATAACGTTACTATATTTAATGGTGAAAATTTTTGTAAGTTCAAAATATAAACAGATGTTGCTTTATATGAAAATATAATAATGTTTTTTGGTAAATTTTACGACATTGTTAATCAATCATTTCTCTGGGTAACCCACACTGTTATAGTAAGTAAATTTATATTAAAGCAACTTTGTTTAAGCGGCGTCAACCACTTTGAGTGTTTACTGTGTGAAAAACAAAACAAAGAGATCTCATGTTAAAGGCTTATATTTCTTAGGATAGAAACAAGTCGTATCTTTACTTGCTGCTGTACATGATAGGCAATGTTAATTAAACTAGTCTCAAAAGAGTTTCTGTGACCTGTGAAAACTGACTACATAACAGCAAGAACTAACAAGCTGAATTTTAAGCAATATCCCACTTTTCCAATTGTCATGTGCATTGTGTTGTGTGCTTAGTTAGAACATTGTTAACGGTCTCTGCCACCCAGCCACCATAATACTCATTAATAGGTTTTTATTAAAACACTATCCTAAGAAACATAAGCTTATTTATTATAAATATATACCTTTGTTTATAGCTCAGTAGTTATTGATTTATTGTATGAGGCTAGGCAATAATGACTTTATGGGAGTTAGTAAGTGTAACAATTCTATTGATGTTATAAATGTTTATAAAAGTATCTACTTACATTCTCTATGCTTATAACAACCACAAAAGGTTCTGTAGCTCAAACCTTATTGGAACAGTATAACTTTAAACTATACAAATGTACCTAAATAATGACCTAGTGGCAATGTCTTTGAGTTCCTCGGGCAGTATGTCTGCATAGTACACCCTCAGTAGGGAAATCTGTTGCTAAGCATATTATGGTGTGGACAAATGTCTTTGAGAGCCAGTTCCCATTCTAGTTTAACTATGTTTACCATCCTTGTCCACATAATAAATAATATTAAGAAGAATTCTTAGTATTATCTTTTACTGATACTTAGTATCAGGAACTATTATTATCAAACTCGTGGCTTTTTTACCAAAAACATATAACATCTCAGAATTTTGGCTTGTAAAAGAAAATAATTAAATAAAACTTCGGAAAATTACATAAACGGTTATTTGATAGGCGACATTACAGGTTTTTGGGTAGCACCTGACTACTATCACATCTGATGTTCATTGATGATGCGATCGATGATAGAGCGCGCTGGCCCAAAATATAGCTATTCACTCGCGTTTTGAAGACCCAATTATTACACTAAACCCGAAACACAGACTCAGGTGTAAAGTAAGCCTATTGCACAAACAAGGAAAAAATATAGTAGCACGTTTCTTTTTCTAGTTAATCAAAGATGTTTATTTGGCGGGGAAATTGAAAAATAGGCACCACTATACTAAAATGTTGACACTAATTTATTTTATATATCTAGTTATTTCGTTGCATTCGTCACGAAAAGTAGAATGTTCCACACGTAAGTTACCATAGATATGCGCGAGCAAAACAGATCGAACGGGCGCTTATACGTTACAGAAAGCTTATAGTTTATTTAAAAATCGAATCATTCTATTATTCCCTACTTATATGGTAGGAGAATCAATTAAACATTTTCTACATAAATCATTTTCTCCACGTTGCGTTGTCTTGAATACCGCATATCTTTAACGATTATTGGTCTACATTGTAGCTTACCTAAGTTTTGGGCTATGGAACCCTAATAAACGTAATTTTCATAATTACCTCTTTATTGTATTCTATCACACATTATTGTACTCTAAATGTAAAACTTTCTTAAATAAATATTTCTGAGTGTGTAGAAAATAAAATTGTTTTTGTGTATAGTTACAAAACGTTGAGCTAGAAACACCAGATACGTAATAATATAATTTCTCTCATTTGAGAACAGTAGGGCTTTACGTATGTATTAAATATAGATAGATTCACACCGTTCATTGAAATCAATCAACTCATATCAAGTAGCTTCCACTGTTGTACTTGATATTTGTTTTATTGGCAGCTAGTTTACACAGTAAGAGTAAGGTTTGACACTCAAATAAATGCATAATAATACTCTAATCATTTTTACCGCCAGTTACACTTAGCCCTAGTAGTAGTAACTTCTGATAGGGCTAAGAGCCTCTTTCACCACCTGCAAGTAAAGTCTCGAGTAGGTTAATTGCTGGATTAAGTCACAAGTAACCGTACGTAAGAATTTCACAACAGCTGAGGAGTATCTATACATCGATTTATTATAATATATAAGGAATGTTTGCACAAGTTCAGTAGAAACTCTAACTTTTGAACGAATGATTGTATATACTTCGAAGGTCCTTCAAGTCACCATCGAATTGTTAATCAGAAGTCTCTTTCCTTTTGTCAAACTATAAAGCCATAATTGTAACTTTTATTAGACGAGTAACATTAACCAGGAAGTTACAAATTGACAATTGAAAGTCATGAAAGAGGTCCTAAGTATTAAGTTATCTGTTACTAAGTTTCCGGCCGCGGCTCCGCCAGTGAGTATGTCGGTTATTGCGAAAAACTATTAAACACTATTAAAACTATTTAACTACTATTACATAAAAACTATCCTATGTCCTTCCCCGGGTCTCAAACTATTCCCGTACCAAATTTCATCCAAATCGGTCAAGTAGTTTTTCAGTTTATTCGTTGCATACAAAAATATAAATCTCTCCTCTTTATAATATTAGTGTAGATGTAGATTATCCCCTCCCGGTGGAACAAATTTTTTTGTGCGTTTGAATGTTTATCAACGAATAGCCTAGCATGTGAAGTATGAACAAAAGTGCTGTAAAAGTTAGGAAATGGGTATAAAAATTAAAATTCCAGTAAACTACTAGTAGTTTTCGACAAGATACTTCTACCTCTGAGTGTGTACAGCCGAGAATAAGATGATGAGAACAAGTGTGTTTGGTTTTTGCTTTCTGTAAATGCAGGGCCAAGAAACTGACTTAGCAAGTAAATATTCTACTGCGTATACCGTGTATAACCAGGCTTAAAATCAAGCTGTGCATTGATTTATAGGCGATGAATCACGGACAATTTTCAATTCTTAAACAAGGTCTCAATTGACTAGCCGTCCGTCATGCTGTGTGTAATCTAAAATTGCAATGTCTTTGGCAAGACACTGCAGCAATCTGCTATGGATATCCGATATTTGTGCGATTTTAACAATGTTTGAGTAGGATCATAATCCTGCTTACAAGTTCATTGGTAAACAAAGTAAGTCTAAAGTATAGTTTGTTATAAGCAGCTCTGCTCATTTTTTTTTCCGGCTGTATGCCTTTATTAAACAAAATACTATGAATATACTCTGCTCATTAGATAGTGTATGTCAAGGTAGCCTAAGGATTTTAAATTTGCAACCAATTGCAATCTATTATTGTATGGTCTTATTTTGTTAAAAGTAGTGGAACATTTTTAAACATTTATTCTTTATTAATGTAAAAATTGACCATTATTCAATTTAAGATTGTAATTTTGATTTTGCATATTTACGGCTTGACCTGGACGTTGCTGTGCGCTATCTATAAACATACGATTGCCCGATGAGCTTATATGGTGGGATAAATAACATACGAGAAGTATGAAACGCCTATTTTTTACAAGATCTGTGCTAAAGTCAATTTATACTACAAAACAAGCCATTAATCCGCAGTAAGTAATACCTTAGTTTTTTTAGGTTCGAATCAAGAAAAGTCGATGTAAAATATGTGCGTATCAATGTCTGCGCTCCTTAGTGGAGTACACATGACTATATCTTAATTGCTTTTGCAGCACGCTAGCTTTAGGCTTATATCTTTATCCTTATAATTTGCGAATTTATTTCATAAATGTGTTTATTTAGCCAAATGCGATATTACTTTTATGTATGTGTGTATGTCTTCCACAATTTTTCCATTTATTATTGAATTTTATTTGTTTTCCCTGATAGTATGTATTATATTTCTAAATATGATTACAAGCACTATCGCGTGCTAAGCGAGAATCATATTTTACAAATTATTGGAGCACAAAATTTTATGCCTAAACCTCTCGGCCGAGTGGTTAAAGCGTCCGGCGCGAAATCGAAGGACGCGGGTTCGATTCCCGCTCGCGGCATAAAATTTTGTGCTCGAATAATTTGTAAAATATGGTAGTATGTATTATATCTATTTTGGCGAATTCCATTAAATTAAGTACATACTACTATTTATAATATGATACATTGTGATTTCGTTTTAGTATTTCAATTTCATTCATCAATCGTACTGAATGACTTATCAACCCGTTTTTTTTAAATATTTGGATGAATTCTGCCAGAAAATTAAACAGGAAATGCAGCAATCGTTGTGTGTGAACGTGAATCAGAAAAACGTTACGGACTTCTAACAATAAAAGGTCAAACTAATTTAAAGACGCCTCGTGCTTTATAGCCATTCAAATGAACTCTATAGAGAACTCTTTATATTTCTTCAATTGCATAAACTTCTACAAATTATTTTAAATTTCTGACCAGCCTACGCGGCAACAAGATCGATTATTCCAGTCAGGTATATATTTGTGTCTATTTGGAGTATGAGTATATATTACGATATATTGAATATTTCGTTATAATTGAAGGTAGGTAATTAAATAAGAATCACGATCTTGATGGACCATGATGAAATTTGTCTATTTTGTAATTTTGTAATACGTACATGCGAGTAATACTCGTTGACTTAAATTCCTTTATTTTTTAGGGCCCCGTACAAGACGGAGCCCTATCACTAAGCTTACGCTGTCTGTACTTTATTTGATAAGCATTTGACTGCAGCCTGTAGCCATCTATTCACTATGTACTAGAATACTCCCACATTATAATAATATATATTCGGAAATTAGCACACGCTGGTAGGGTGTTCCATACAACAGCCGTACGTATTATGATGCTGGATTTAAAGCGCTTTATGGGTGATGTCGGGATATCGACCATGTACGGATGCCGGGTTTTTTTTACGCGTCATGTTGTCCGAAGAAAGAGTGGGGGAATAACGTTTTGTATATCGATCACATATTCACCTAAGTGCAGCCTGTAAAGCTAATAACAAGCTTTTTAGTCTAGGTTCTGCTAACGCATCGTCGCAAATTAGTTTCTCCGTTCGATTATGAGTGTAATGCAAGGCTTCTGGGTGGTATCGAACCATCATCATTGCTGCAGTATTTCATACAAGACCAAATCAAACTTGGGCTTGATATAAGTTAAGAAGCTGTCCCTATGTGAAATTTAGCTGCTCTTTCTATAAAACTCCCAGCTTTATCGAAGCTGACCATCGCTTCCAACCTGGATTTGAAATCACAGCACAAATGTGCTGCATACTCGATGATACCGGGTTTGAACAGATCATTTATTGGCAGCAAGAATAGAATACCATATTATAAAAACTTACGCTCATATTTCTATCTAATATATGAAAAACACGGGTGTTTGAGCGTGAACTTACTATGAGTCGATATCGCTATCGACAATGTTTCGGCTTCTACCGGAAGCCAGTCAGTGTGAAGCGTGACGCGACCGCGGCGGACGTACCACACTCAAAATCCTGAGGAAGGCTTCCGGTAGAAGCCGAAACATTGTCGATAGCGATATCGACTCATAGTAAGTTCACGCTCAAACACCCGTGTTTTTCATATATTAAATAGAATACCAGAGAGAACCGACCCTTGAATGAGAAGAACCCATGCAATTATGGCATTTGATCTGCTGCCGGAACTGTTGGGTGTTCGTTGACAGTTTTGCTTCTTGATAGCTGGCAAGGCAATCGGGCATTCACACAACTCCCTATCACAATGCGGTAGTGAGCTACATAACTCACTACCGCGGCGGGATTCGTACCATAGTTTTAATTTATTTTGGATTGCATTAAGTTGGATTCAATTGATTTCGTCAGGGAACAGATTGCTTTACCACCCGCAAAGTGAGAAGGGAGAAACTAATTTAAACCCAACTCGGCCAATGCGACCTCTAAATCGGAACTAGATGCGTGATTGGTGTGCAACAGATGTGAGAATTAGCACAGACTTAAAGCTGTTAAAAGCGCCTCTTGCATGACTTGGCAGGCTTGAAAGGCACTTTTCTTGTTACGAATATCCTTAGCCAGTTACAGCATCCTCAAAGATAGAAGGATCACAAAAAGAAAAGCATATGGATGGCCAAAGATACTAAAAAAAGCATTCATGAGGTCAATATAGGCTGTATGGCCAACATCAAGCACCATTGTTCCCCATTAACAAGCTGGGCGAAGTTTAACGTTAATGCAAACTTGTGCGCCTTTTTCCTGTAGAATTGGTGTCGTGGTATGAGATAAGCTACTCATGATGTGCACAAACACAAGTTAGCAGAAGAGTGACGGCGGATACATCTTAACAACGGTTAAGATGTATCCTTGTTTGGTTTATGCGGTGTGGAATACAGTATAGTAGAAAGTCGGCAGTGAAACGAAACGTTACGTTACCTAACGACAAGACACACATGAAAGACGTTATATATCAAAGGATAGCTAGCAAGCCTTTGACAACCGTCTCAAATTATGGTAATTGATGAAGTTTTTAAAGATGTTGTTCATACTTGCCTAGAATTATACCAGAATTACACCCAATGTACATTGTTAAAACATGCCAAATATTCATTATATTGTTTGCTTTCCATTTACTGCAATCAAAATCTATTGGATAATTTTTTTTTCTATCCACTCATGGTTAGCTGTTTTGCATTAGCAACAGACCTGAAGCTGTGTTAGTAAAAAATACCTATCACAATCTTGCCGTGCTGCAAGCTCTAAACCTAGTCTCAATTTAGAAAAAAACATACTTAAACACAAGTGTAGGTGTTTATTATACTTAATATCCCGGCAACATAGTTTTGGTGTTAAAGACTGCCCTGAGCTCATGGCTCCTGGTTCAAATCGTGGCAGTAGTATTATTTTTGTGGTGATACTCCCCCCCGAGTATCAATATCTGTTCTAATGGTTTGTATAGACGCGACGAATTTACGCGAAGAAAAATTTAAGTCATGTGCGGGATTCAAACCCGCATCCATCCACACCTTTTTTTTTTTTAAATCTGAACTGGGTAGCTCTTGACTTGTCAACTATCTCACCTGATGTTAAGTGATGATGCGGTCGATGATGGAGCGCGCTTACCCAGAAGATTCATTTGGTCATTTGGTTCACTCACGATTTGAAGACCCCCATATTGTACTTAACCGGAAACACAGACTCAGGCAGGGTATTCCATTCCCTGGCGGTTCGTATAATGAACGAAGAAGCAAATCGCTTTGTTCGGATAAATAGAATATCTACCGTAAGCGGTGGCACTTCTGAGTATCCCTGGATGTCCGGTTATAGAATGTGGATGGCGGAATCAAATCATGTAGTTCTGTGGCACACTCCCCGAAATGTATCCGATTAAAAAGCGATAAGCAAGCGACTTTGCGGCGATGCTCGAGACTTTGGAGTCTCTTGTTTACAAGTTCGTCGTCGTTAATGAGTCTCTTGGCTCTCCTCTCAATAGCTTCCAGTGTCTCCAGCTGGTATTTGGCAGAACCATCCCAAAGGTGAGATCAGTACTCCATACACGACCGGACTTGCGCTTGATAAAGATTAAGCAGCTGTCCCGGTGTGAAGTATTATCTCACCTTCGCCAAAACACCAAGCTTTTTTGACGCTAGCTGGGCTTTACACTCAATATAGGAGCCGAAATCGAGAGTCGGTGTTAATGAGATGCCAAGAAGCTCGAGATAGTTACTTATCGGCACGGACACATCCCTGCAAGTAGGAGCCAGCTGAAAAGGTCTCCGTTGGGCGGAGAAAAGACACGCGTGGTTTTAGCAGCATTGAACTTACCCAGATTGGCATTGCTCCAATCGGAGACTGCCTTCAGAGAAAAGTTCAAGCGCTGACTACCTTTAGCAGGGGTATGCTCTAATCCAATTGAGCTTACATGACAATGAGTCATAAATCATTTTTTTGCCTATCGTTCTTTAACCATTGTATTGGCACAATCCACGTTTGCTAAAAAGGTTAGTTTGACCTCAACTGCAGTTGTGTCATAAGGAATGCTTTAAACACAAGTACTTGTTGTATCATAAAGAAATAATATTTGGATTGGCACAACTAGTTGGATCTCTTGTGCGGTAATACTAAATAATATCTGATGAAGATGTGGAACATTTATTAGTAAGGAGATTCTTAAGGTATTCGCAACACTTGTTTAGTGAGTAGGAATGCTTCTTTGTGGTTACCTTCATCTTACTTTATACATTATACTTAATATCTCCTCCAAGCACTACAAATTGCACTTAAGATGTTGAATCTGTTGGAATATTATATGTATGGTGATAAGGGCTGTTCTTATTTAGAGTATATAGTATATAGTTTTAATTCTAAATAAACTGTGAGAGATGCATGTGACCTTGCTGCAGGCATGAAGGGATCGATATACTCCCTATCCTTATCCTGAACTTTCGATGAAAAATAGGACAATTGGAGAGAATCATAACTTTATTTGTCTTGCAAACTCTATCTCCGTTAAATTGACAAATTGGGTATGTCAGATTATATTCAACAATACGTCGTGTACAGCTCCTTATTCTATATTTAAAGTCCGCGCCGTACTGTTAACTTTCACTGATTTCCATTGTGAACTTGCAGACTGCGAAGTACTATATTTCCAAGTTACCAATCGTGCTTACACAGGTTAGCTAGCTTATTTTCTATGACAAGTATGATTCTGTAACGAATTGCCTGTATAAAAATATGAAGATAACACGAGAAAATTAGTCAATTTTGGTATTATTTTGTGTCTAATTATGTAAAGAAATGTAAATACCTAAAACTCAAAAACATCAGAAAGCAAACCTTACGCGCCGTGGGCGTGCTTTAAAAAGTGTACCAGGCTATACATCATTACCCTGACGCCACCGATTGGTGGCGTCAGGGTAATGATAGTAGGTAATATAGATAGTAGTTTTGGCGCTTAGAAATGATCGCATCCGATTGGATGCGATCATTTCTAAGCGCCAAAACCATCAACCAATCCAATTCAATATAGAATAATCTATGTTTTGTTAATTATGAACTTGATGGGTTCAAAATCAAAGCGGTAACTGTATGAGAGTTACACTTCTTTACATATTTATTCGCATAAAATTTTCCATTGTTGCCAACGTATTAAGTTATAGATACATTTATATTGTATGAGTTAATAATTATAATGTAATGTTCTAATAATGTTCGCAAACGTGTTATAAAATCTTCTACTTCGCTATGCCATATGGACTAATGAAAATTACTAAAAAGCAAGTGATTCTCTTACGAATCACTTGTTTTTCAAAGGAAGATACATATACGGACTCTTACATGTGTGACTTACGTTAAATTTGAAACATTTTAGTCAACATTGTATCTTATAAGATTTTTCTTATTCCCTCGGCGTTATATGACTTATTGTTCTTTTACAGATAATTAATTTAGTTACCTATTTAGGTATGTATACCATTACAATAATACCATATTAAAGAGAGTTTTCATAATTTACGAGCCTATTTTGTTTTACAGGTTGTTGGAACTTGCTCCTCGGCGGACTTCCAATCGAGTGCTTCAGAAGACTAAAAAGGAGGAGGGCAGCAAGCCGAGCCTAGATGACATTAAAGAGGAGGAAGATAAAAGCAAGGATACGCCTCTACTTGCGAGAGAAAATAGGGCCAAGAGAAGAAACATGTTAAGGTAGGGAAATTAACTAACTAGGTAACGTACAGTAGTTTAAAACGTCCGATCTAAAGTTATGCCAAAGATATATACAGAGACAGCGTTCGTAATGATTGCACGTCGGTGCGGCAGGCAGCTCCCGCAGTAGTAATAGGAAAAAACGTACCGAACACAAAACCATCTGCTCCACGCAATCAATTTGACGTATTCCGTATATGCCTTTTTTCTTAATAATAGGAAATATCTCGTTAACCTTGTCGATTGAGCTGATCTATAAAATTATACCGCAGAAGCCCTGCATATTTTGATGCTCAATAATGTATAGAAGCAATACGCGCCACCTCAAATACTATTGGTCGTCAGTCATCGTGGTGTGCGTGCGGACATGTCCAAGTTCACAGTAAAATCACTGCACGCACACACATTTAAATAATCCAATTAGTGGAAGGGCGTGCATTTTTACACTGAACGATCTTAGAAAGAACCTTATTATTAAAATAACAACAATAGAACTCCAGACATATCCACATTACAATTATTATGATCATTTATGCAATTGAAGCGTACTACGAATCACTTATGGGCATTAAAGACCGCCATGTTCAACAAAAATGTAGGTACATAGTCACTTATAAGAATCTCGAAGACATTCTTTTCAAAACGCAGTTTTATGAAAACCTATATAAAAACAAGGGAAAAGGTAATATGAAGCACATAATTCTTTTAGTAGTACTGTTAATGGCCACTCCGCATCTCTCGCGCATTCCACCACGACGATACGTTCGCGAAAAAGCGCTCCTTCTTTTATATCACTTTGGAGTAACAGCCAAATGACAATCGACCGAAAGTTAGATCTATAGAGTAACCGCGCAATGTCAATCGCTATTTGTGATTAAGGGCTCAAAGTCAATCGTCTTAAAGTGAGTAACGGCCCAAGTATAGATATAACTTTCTTTAAAATCTAGTGTCAATCGTTACTTTTGAGTAGCGGTCTAATGTTTATTAAAAGCTACCCCACCGAGATCTTCGTTAATTTTAGTGTTAAACTCGCTTTATCTGTTGCATTCTAAATACTCTTATTACTTTAATTATTTTTCAATTTATTCATCTTATAGTTTAGGAGTGAGTACCTAATTCTACTGCCAAGCCTTAATGTTCGTATTACTGTGTTCCGGATTTATTATTATCTATGATGTGCATGGATTAACAACAGGTGGATGTCTAGCTTGTTCGGTCACAATGCCATAAAAAAAATTTTGAGTAATAATGAGTCCGTGTTATATTGATTTAGAATATTGTTAGGAGTAAGTAACCCATAAATTAGAAATCTAGTGTCTGTTGTAAACGATTTCTGACTGTTTTGTGAATATCGACCATTTAACGATGCTAAGTTCCTGTGCTTTATGTTGTTCGGTGAAAAAAAGGTTAAGGGAAACAAAGTTTTGAAGATCGACTCGCACTTTCTGCGAACGAAGCCTGTAAAATAGCCGTGAAGTTAGCAACTTTGCTTCGACCTATATTAAGTTATTAATAACTGTATAAAAATACCGTTGACGTACACTCTTAAATTTTTTTATGATTTCATAATTATCAGCAAAATTATTGTTATACTTAATGTTAAGTAAACGGGACACTTACCGTTTATTTGAACTCTCGATATATCGGCATTATTGCAAGCGCTATGTTCATGAGTGAACTAAAGTCTATGCGGTTGGATGGTCGGCAATGTGATGGCCGTACACTGGTACAGCCGGCACTATATTCAACTCAAGCTGTTCCGTATTATTTGAATGAAATTCTATACTACAACGCACACTAATCAGCACCGTAGCGGCTTGGAAATCGCCTCTACTCTGGACTAGTTAGGGAGCATTCGTGAGAGCAAAGTGTAGTTGTACGATGCAGAGACAATATATCTGCGTAGATCTTTTAAGAACAGATAAAATCTCTCTACTCTCTTTATTCTACTCTTTATATTACGTTTGTTCGGCCTAGTGACAATACCATAATCACAGTGGTCATTCAGAACACATATGAGTGACAGTTGTGATAGTACATAGTGTAATCATGGCAGCTTAAAAATATTAACTGTTGGGTATGCCTTCAACATGGGTTAGTTAGTCATATAACCCCTGCCTTGATTGCTTACAGGTCAAAGTCGGTATCTTCAGAGTCGTCGTCGATTTCGGAACAACCAAAAGAAGAGATGTCGGAGAAAGTATCCAAACGATCGAAGAGTTCAGACAAGCGTTCAAAAAACTCATCGTCTACACAAAAAGGTGAACCACCTCCAGATCCTCCGGTCAAGACTGGCAGAAAAACTAACAACTCGCTGGCATCCGTTACGGGGCAAATACTAATACCGGAGAATGATGAACCCGTCAACAGTACAAGAAAAAAGCTTAAGACTTCACAAATGTAAGTATCACACAGCTACTTCTAACTTTCAGCGGAGGCTTTACTTTCCATAAAATATCTATATATAAGACGGAAATGTAAAAGTACATTGAAGATTCTGACTAAGGCTACGATATCAAAAAGAGGAGTGTTCCGACACGTCATATAACACGTCACGAATGTTACACTGTAGGACCGAAAGTACATTGGCATTTTGGCTTGTTCCCTTAATTGAATCAGTGGTACTAATCAGTACTAGTAAGTACTATTCAAACAAATAAAATACAAACTAGTACCTAGTGCCTAGGTACTTACAACAATAATAAATAAAATTGAGACTATAAATATTTTGTACTTTCATAATAGTACAGTCATTTAGTATTTTTACTTGGAAAGTTTTCCGGGAGTTTTGAAAATTGGTAATTTTATAGAATTTGATATGCTCTTTCCGAATTTCAACTTTGCCACCTCGTATGTTTGCCGCTCGCACCGCCATATTGAAAAGATGGCGCCCAAAAGCAGGTTTTTGATAATAACTCCTTTCCGACGCATTTTACAGGAAAAACATATCTACATAAAATAAAAGTAGAGGAAATTTCCTACAATTGAAGTAATAATCTTTTTTTCCCTAAAATTAATGGTTTCGGCGTAGGAGCGCCGTAAAATATAATTCAATACACGTTTCGGCAGAAATACTCATTTCCACACCACCATCAGGTAGAGAAATCGGCGGGTTTTTTTTATCGTGGTTTCCCCAGTAGTTAGTTAGTTCAATTTCCGTCGCTTCATTCTTGTTGACGGACCAGGTGTTGGGTTTTCATCGTCTTCAATACCGATTGTAATATCGAAGACGGAAGTTTCTTCGGCATCATCGACGATGGGATCATCAGTTTCATCGTGGTCCTCTTCGTTCCTGATTTCATCGTTTATTTGCTCGAGAATAGTGTCCGTTTCTTCTTCTTCAATGACGTCTTGTGACGGAAATTGCGAATTATCGCAAGAACCACCACAGTTCGTGCACACAACGGAGCACTTTAGTCCTGCTTTTCTGCATCCACAAGCTTTTTGACAACCTTTCTTGCATTTGCAAGAAATAAGTTTCAGTAGCTTTCCGGAGCAGGAGAATCGAATATACTAACAGGAATGAGCCCGTTCATATCTTTTTTCCATCCCCATTGTTCTGCATTTTTTTCGTTTCCATACCATTGCTGAATTTGGTGATAAGTTCGAAACGAATGTTGTCGTGCTGCTGCTTCTGTTGGCGGTAGCGACGCAATATTAAATTTTCTCTTATATGCTGATGCTGTGAAGCATGCATATCTATATTTATTTAGAGATGTACTTTTCCGATTTTTCATATCGCTGTAGCTGAATAATGCGATGAGGAAACGTTCTCCAGCTTTAGCAATGACTTCTGGATCAGCATTAGGATTTTTGAATACTTTGATAACCTCGTTTAAATCTGGGTTTTTTTGAAGTACTTTAATAAATTTAATGTGGTATCACAACCACTAAAGTCATGTAAAAATGCAATATGATTTGCGGCTATTTTATCTTTTATACTGTTTATGGAGTATATTTGTCGTGAAATTTTTCCTTTTCCTGGTTTGAGGATGTATATATTTGAATGCGTTGATAGCGCCGTCAAAAGAATGAGAAGATCTATATCTTCACCGAGAACTACAACGAAATCAAATGCCGATGAGAAGTTTATAGCTTTATTAATTATTAACGTATCCGCATCTTCGGTGTCTTGTTTAACCACGAAGTGTTCAGCTTCAAATTTTATCTCTAACATTTCAATGCAGTGGTTCTTGTTTGCATCGTTACCCAGGAATTTACTTTGTGACACAGTTGGCGTCATTGTTTCATCAAAAAGTATGTCTACTGAAGCAGTTTTTCGTGATCGTCGGGATCGTTCTACATATTTAGTACTACGGGCTGCTACATCTTATGGGTATCCGTCAAATACTATAATGGCATTGGAGGTATAGTGCGATCGGACGTAAGTAATGTATTTATTTATTCCAAATAGATGAAAACGATTGGCCCTGATGCCAAACGACTCGGTGTAATAAGTATCCTCAATCGATGATGTATGTCGTATTTTCAAAATTGATATCGCCAGAATGTTGTTCAAATGCCTGATACATCGTGGATTTAATACATTTGCGCATGCCTTCATCATTCAACAGGGATAATGGAAATGGAGCAAGTTCGTACGGAAGAAAATTTTCAAGTTCTTCTTCAGAATCTTTAGCGATGCACATTCTTTGGAAAATTAACAAAGGATTAGTCGGGACAAACTAGTTTTCTATCCAAATACCTGTATTCATAACACAAAGAGATTTTACTCTGTCATAACGTTTAGATTTTACGGTATAGAAATCACTGCCAATGATTTTAGAAATTTCATTCTAGGGAACAATATTTAACCTTCGTATAATTTTTCTAATTTACAAATCACAATATGAGCAGTTTAAAGTAAATAATACACGTTGGTGTGGATGTACAATGGTTTACGGCGCTCGTACGCAGAAACTATTGATATTAGGAAAGAAAAGAATATGACATAAATTGTAGGAAATTTTTTCTACTTTTATTTTGTATAGAAATGTTTTCCCTGTAAAATGCCCCGGAAAGTAGTTATTATCAAAAACTGCTTTTGGGCGCCATTTTTTCGATATGGCGGCGCGAGCAGCAAACATAAGAGGAGGCAAAGGTAAAATTTGGAAAGAGCATATCGAAATCTATAAAATTGCCAATTTTCAAAACTCCGGAAAACTTTCCAGGTAACCTGTATTTTTTCGACCAAATGACTGGGCTATAATGTTAAAACTTGTTTAGAGATTAGATAGATTATTTACAGTACATAATATGTAAATCTAAGTGGTAGATTATTATTCTCCAGCAAAGCGCAAAAGGGTTGACGACGATGTTGCTGTTTACTTTTTAATTAAACTTTGGGCTACTAAAAAATTATCCGGAAACATACAATCTTAGGCTTGAGTCTATGTGGAGCGCTTTATGGATTTCCAAGTGGCGAGCCAGTTCATTTTAAATAACCTATATTAAGGTTACATTTCACAAATGACATCTGGTTGGATATCACTGTTCATTATTGTAATAATTACTTATTACAATAATGAACTTACGTATTCATATTTACTAAGTGTTCATATTTATGCCGCTGGTACTACAAGTCGAACGATAGGATTTTCAGACTAAAATACTCTTTGTATGAATTTTCACAATTACTTATTTCGAGCTACTTTCAGAGATTATGCTCGTAAATGTTCCGGGTAGTGACAGTAAGTTAACACCAGATAAGCTGTCTAATTATGGCTATATATAATAAAAAAACGTGTGCCTTTTTCTTTCACACTTTCTATCTGTACCTTAATTATACCTACTTTAGGTAATGAATAGATTCAGGCGTTACTTTGCGGAAATCCATATTTAATAATAAATACTTTTAAAAGTATCCAAAAAAACATTAAATAATATTTAAATAAAACACTTAAAAAAGCATAAAATTATATATCTAGTGACAATTCCGCCTAATTTTCCTGTCATCTACGTGACGTCACAAACATCACGCAGCCTAACCGGAAGAATACCCGACTAGTTTCGCTTCTAAACGAAGCTTAAAAAAGAAAGTTTCTCGATCGAGCGCTCGGTGAGTCAAGACCTCCTGAAGATGCTTCGTTTAGAAGCAAAACTAGTCGGGTATTCTTCCGGTTAGGCTGCGTGATGTTTGTGACGTCACGTAGATGACAGGAAAATTAGGCGGAATTGTCATTAGAAATATAATTTTATGCTTTTTTAAGTGTTTTATTTAAATATTATTTAATGTTTTTTATGATACTTTTAAAAGTATTTATTATTATATACCTACTTTCTATTTTGAGAAATAAGTTGTTTAATGACAGTGAAGCTGACTTACCAGCAACATATTTGTATCTACCGAGTGCCCATGCTTCGCACCCATACACGAGGATTCGTCAAATGACTGTTTTATATTTTCGTATATTTTTTACGTTTACTGAAGAAGTTGGACACTACAATTTTGTGTAGGGCTGCACTACTATGGAGGTAATTTTGTACTCTAATCTCAATCACTGACTCTCTGGTGCTGGTTGGTTGACAGGGCGTCACCCTGTTTAAGTCCATTAAAAACGTCAAACTCCTCAGTCAGGTCTGCGCCAACTTTTTCTCCAACTCCACACTCGCCTGTAGCTACTGCTATAATCCTTATCAACGTTGATGTTGTATTTAAATTACTTAAGATAGTGTAAAGCGCTTCTCGATCTATAGAAGTGCTCGTAGCGAAGTGAAGCGCTCGTACCGAAGTTTGCTTAACCATTCTGAATCGATCAGCAAAGTTAAGCAACGTCCGCCGCGGTCATGACTTGGATGGGTGACCGCTGGTGAGATTACTACTGAGCGCTTCCGTGCTTCGGAGGGCACGTTAAGCCGTCGGTCCCGGTTGTTGTCTTAGGATGGCAGTCGTTATAGCATGGTGGTAGGGCACTTTGCGAATGCCCGCCTGGCTAGCTACCACCCTCAAGTTGAAAATCTGTCGCCAAGCACCTAACAGTGTGTTCCGGCAGCTGTCCTTGAGAGCCAGTAATTCTAGGTTAGCCTGAACAACATCTTCGACCACATCATCACTTACCATCAAGTGAGATAGTGGTCAAAGGCTAACCTATCAGGCATTAAAAAAAAAAAAAAAATATAGCATCATTGCTGAAAGCAAAATTTACGTGCTACGGTTACGCCAAAACCCGCACTGGTAATCACCTATTAAAGGCTCAGCATTAGATTAAATTGTCATCGTTATTTTTATAGCTCAAGATAGCTTTCATGTCTTCCTCGAATGTTTGTGGCTCAACTGTTTCTTCATTTGGTGGCCGCAGTTCTTGGATCTACTAGGCAATGAAGCATGGACGAGAAAAAGTCTCGCCACATGTCTTTGTTTTTGGTCGTTTCTGTCACAAGATTTCCAACTTTATTCTCCAAAAATTGGTTCTCGGGCTGGTATCGTTTTGTGACACATCTGACCTCTTTATAAAACTTTCTTGACTTATTTGATTCCATATTATCTACTAAAGTAATCAACTAGAAAGCGAAGAAGAAATACAACAATACCGTGAAAACTTGTCATCTATGCTGTCTGATTTGTCTATTCACCAACAGGACAACGCCTCTCTACAAACTCACTACGATAATGTAACAAACGCTATAACCAATAGTTTGAAACTAGCCCGGATAAAGAGAGACGAAATTAAACAACATAAAATATTATCGGTACGCACAGTGTCTTTACTAAAAAGAAGAAAAGAACTTCAGAAAACAAAAAACAAAACGCGGTCTATGAAGAACGAACTCTCAGCATTATACAAAATAGTGAATATATAGATATAGATATAGATATAGATATAATATATATATATAGATATAATATAATATAATATATATAGATATAATATAATATAGATATAATACAATATAGATCGCCAAGGACACCACGGCCTCTCCTGCCGTCGAAGTGCTGGCCGCCTTTCTCGCCACGCCTCTTTAAATGATGTCATCCGCAGGGCTCTTGCTACCGTAAACGTGCCGGCTATTCTTGAGCCGAACGGTATCGCACGTGACGATGGCAAGAGACCTGACGGAATGACCTTAACTCCCTGGATTCGTGGAAGGCCGCTAGTTTGGGATGCCACTTGCGTTGACACGCTTGCGGCGTCTCATTTACCATCCACCTCCAAGACGGCGGGAGCAGCGGCAGTGGCAGCAGAAGGCTCCAAAGGGCGAAAATACGAGAGTCTCGGCGATAGTTATATATTTCTGCCTTTTGGAGTAGAAACATTAGGTCCGTGGGGTCCAAGCGCATGGACTTTATATAAAGATTTATCAAAGCGGCTGATAGAAAAGACAAACGACCAAAGGGCTGGCGCTTACCTCGGCCAGAGAATTAGTCTTGCCATACAACGGGGTAATGCTGCCAGCCTTTTAGGCACTCTACCCGTGGACAGTGACCTGAGTTCTGTTTTCTACTTATGATTGCCTCCTGGTAGAAAACAGAGCTCAGAATTTTTAAGTGTAATATTTTTAGGTCATAAGTAGATATAGTTAAATTATTTATATATTTTTGTATTAGTATACGTACTGTTAATTTTATGATTGTCAATTTGTGTGTGATAATGGCATATATCATATATCATAAATAGTGAATAAATATATAAAAAATGATTATACAAAATACAGACTTGACATCATAGAAAGACACCTACATCTCACTGGAAGCGCTAAAAAGGCTTACAAGGAACTCAGAACAAACAAAACTTGGATAGAAGGACTGAAGAAGTTAGACAAAGACCTGAACAAACGAACTGATATCCTCACCACGGCAACAGAATTTTATAAAAAACTATATAGGGACAAGACTAAAACACCCACAATTCAAAAAGATGGTATTAGACATGAAAACGAAGAGTGCATAAAAATAATAGATGAAATTGAAATTATAGAAGCAATTAATAGATTAAAGCTAGAAAAATCTCCTGGTTCAGACAACATCACAAATGAAGCATTGAAGACAGCACAATCAATACTGGCCACACCGCTAGCCAAACTTTTCAATCTGATTTTACAAAAATCTGAAACACCCACACAGTGGTCTAAATCTAATATCATTTTAATATACAAGAAGGGCGATCCAAAAGATATTGGCAATTATAGACCCATAAGTCTGTTACCGAGTATATATAAGCTGTTCTCTGCTATTATAAATACAAGAATTAGTCCTACTATAGAAGCTAGGCAACCTGTAGAACAAGCAGGTTTCAGGAAGGGATTCTCCACAGTCGACCACATACACAGCCTTGAGTTGATTATTGAGAAGTATCAAGAACAGCAGAGAGCCCTTTACCTGGCATTTGTAGATTACCAAAAAGCATTTGACACGGTAACACATGCAAGCATTTGGGATAGCTTGAAAGAACAAGGAGTTAGCGAAGTATACATACAAGTCATCAGGAGTATATATAAAAACAACATGGGTAAAATAAAATTAGAAAGCCTAGGACGAAGCTTCCCCATAGAGAGGGGTGTAAGACAGGGCGACCCGCTGTCCCCAATAATATTTATAGCCATTCTTGAAGCCATTATTAGTAAGCTAGACTGGGGCAAATCAGGACTCTACATACAAGGCGCCTTCCTGACCCATCTAAGATTCGCAGATGACATAGTGCTCCTTTCAGAGACAAACGCACAGCTTCAGCTCATGATCGAATCCTTACGGCTAGCCAGTGCAAATGTAGGACTGGAAATCAATCCCACTAAGACTATGACAATGACAAATAGCTCTAAAATACCAATAACAGTTAATGGTAATCCACTAGACTACACAGAAAAATATATCTACTTGGGAAAAACAATCAGTTTTGACAGAACAAGCAATGACATGGAAATAGAAAGAAGAGTACAACAAACCTGGAATAAATACTGGAGTCTAAAAGAAATTTTTAAAAGTAACTTGCCGATAACTTTGAAAACAAAGATCATGAACTCATGCCTCCTACCAGTTTTGACATATGGATGCCAGACATGGAAATTCACAGCAAAAGTAAAACACGATCAACACTTGCCAACGAGGTATAGAGCGTAGCATGCTGATAATTAGAAAAGTAGATAAAATTCGACACACAAAAATACGAGCAATAACAAAAGCAACAAATGCTCTGATCTATGCGCAAAAACTAAAATGGAAATGGGCAGGTCACATAGCGAGGCTTACAGACCAGAGATGGACCGTAAAGACAACACTATGGAGAGGCCCACAAGGCAAAAGGGGCAAAGGAAGACCAGTTACACGATGGGAAGACAAGATAAAGAAAACAGCTGGCACATACTGGAACCAAATAGCACAAGACAGGATTAAATGGGCATCTTTGGAGGAGGCCTTCACCCAATCAGGGGTTCTTACATAAAAAATCTTTTAATATAAGAAATAAAAACTAAATACATTTAATTTAATTATATATAATAGCACAACTACTAGAATTAAGTAAAGAAATGTAAAATGTAGGAAATAAAAGGCTTTTTATTTTATTTATTATTATCTACTAAATTGTTCTAGTTTTACCGATCGTTTTATATTCATAGTTTTACATTTTATATCTTTAATCCTTCTAATTAATTCCTTACCATCTTGCTCTGCTAGTAATGTATGGTTTCTCTTTTCTTAAATTTTGCAAATTAAATTACTTCATATTCATCTGTAAGCCCATTTCTGCTTTTCTTACGTTTACTATTCCCTAGACCACGAAACCCTATATCTTTTATAGTATCCTTAAATGTGTTCCACGCGTCGCCAACGTTATCTAATAATTCTAAATCTTTGAAATTATTTTTCAGTTCTTATTAAAACTTATATCGATTATTTATTATGACCATTTTTTATCCTAATAAGGTAAGCTGCTAATGTTGTCTTTCTGGGTTTTTATTTGGGTTTTAGATGTTTTGTACCAAAGATGGCTTTTTTAACAATGAACATAGGTATAGTGGTCAGAACTACATTCCGCTCCTCTGTATACACTAACACACTCTGCGACGGTTTTATGTCTGTTGTCAGTGAGCACGTGATCAATATGGTTGATGTATACTACCCATTGGCGGATTTCCAGTGACTTTGTATATTTCTTTGTGTTTTTCACTTTGTACTTTTCACAGCCAGGATTCTGATGAGGCTTATTCCATTATCATTGGACTGCTAATGTTTGCTATAAATCTCGATCTCGAGCCTTATTCCATTATCATTGGACTGCTAATGTTTGCTATAAATCTCGATCGTTGGTAAAAATATGTGTTCCCTTCCAACTGGTGGGTTGAAATCGCCTATTATCTTTACGCCATACTCCAGCACTGAGTTTTAAAAGGTTTTTAGATCTTCGTAAAAACCATATCTTGCCGTGTCATCCGATATCTCGTTGGCGCGTATACATTTACTATGGAGCAGTTCGCCAATTGTCCTTTTACTATTAAAACAGCTTGTCGGAGACTGCGTCGAAACGTAAAATATTCCCCAGAAGTGTTTTGTCAATAAATTCTTTACCGTTATTGTGAGGACCGTTACTTTTAATAAAGTAACACTTCCCCGATATCTAATGTACGCTTCTCTTCCCACGCCACCTTTACTTCTTGCAGAGCTATTATCCCGCTTCAGTTTCTTCTTATCTGGTAGATAGCGCCAGGCATAAATAAACTCGTAACATTCCGGTTGCTAAACGATAATCCAATAATTCACCCCCTTTGTCTTTGTGGCTGTGTGGGTTGTATTTCTCTTTATATGGGTTACGTAACTTGTAAATTTTTACGTGGGCGGGGAGTTAACCCTCCGCACTACCCCCAAAATGCTGAAGGACCGCAGCCGTCGTTGGTCAGGATTCTAATAGAGAAATAATTTTTCAAATCGGTCCAGTACTTTTATGTTTATTCATTATATAAAAAAATACAAATCTTTTATCTTTATAATATTAGTATAGGTCAATGAAAATGAAAGAATGTATTTCGTTAGAAGTTGACGTGTATCAAGTAGAATATGTATTTTACTACGTATTTCGCAAACTGTGGTACTACTTCTATACTACTATTTTCAGATTTAGCCAAACGGAAGAGGACATTCAAACTGATATGTACAAAGTTCTAGAGCAAATCACAGCGCACGAGGATGCTTGGCCTTTTATGGACCCTGTAGAAGAAGAATATGCACCTAACTACTATGCGGTCATCAGGAGGCCGATGGACTTGCGTAAGATGGAGGAGCGCTTGGACAGCGGGCACTACACGGACTTCTCAATGTTTAAAGCAGACTTCAAACTAATCGTCAACAATTGCCGCCTATACAATGGACAAGATAATGGTGAGTATTTGAAAACTAACATCATTAAATTGTTCGTAATCTTAAAGCATATAATTGGCCCATGGTTGGTCCATGGTGTCAGCGACTGTTCTAAGACACGATAAATTTGACAATCAGAATTAAATCAGCGATATTTTACTTAAGATAGTTTATGTATTACCTGTCCTTGCGTGGTTTATAATCTCTCACAATATCCGTCCGTATAACTCGATGGTCTTCATTAAGACAAGATTTCTACTTTTGTACAGGCTACCCCATACGTTAAGTAGTTGCAATGTTTTCCTGTATTGCTTTTGAGTTTATAACCAATGTCTTGTTTCGTATGAAACCCAGTTGTCGACATACCGACCCTATCGAAATAAGCCCTTGAAACACATTCCTCTCATTTGCCTTTTATCTTTGTAAGGTTCCATGAACTTGATAAACATTTCACAGTAGTTTGTAGCACAGACATGACGTAGAGATCTGATCCAGCATTGCCTGCTGTGGCTTAGGTATTCGTCACTTCATCAATTGCAATCATGTTCTTTGTCAGAGCTCCGTACAGCCATTCGCACAAATATTTATTAAAAGATGTACATATTCGATTATTCAAAGGTGAATTAGTGTAAAAATTAGCAGTCACATGAATTTGCACAAATGTGCGCTTAAATTTTAATGAATAAAATGTATAATAATTCAGGTTTTTTTTTATAGTTGATAAGTTAGCCTTTGACCACTATCTCACCTAATGTTAAGTAATGATGTGGTCTAAGATGTTGTTCAGGCTAACCTAGAATTACTGTCTCTCAAGGAGAGCTGCCGAAACACTTCGCTAGGTGCTTGGCGAAAGATTTCCTACTTGAGGGTAGTAGCTTGCCAGAAAGGCATCCGCATTAATGCCGTACCACCATGCTGTAACGACTGCCATCCTAAGATAACAACCGGGACCCACGGCTTAACGTGCCTCCGAAGTACGGAACCGCTCAGTACTAATGCGATGAGCGGTCACACATCCAAGTCATGACCGGGGCGGATCTTGCTTAACTTAGCTGAGCGGTATAGAACGGCTAAGAAAACTTCGCTACCAGCGCTTCAACACTCATTCAAAAGGCGGTCAAAATGTACCTTTTTAAATCTTATATACAAACAAAATATTTACCTTAATGTGTACAATGAAAACTTTGCTACCACTCCAATGATATTTCAAATAACTGTTCAACTAAAGTGTTGGAAATTAAAAATGTTATTACTTTGCGTACCGATTGAAAACCTTGAATACATATTCTTTGTTTCTATCAATGTGGCCATTTCTGAGAATTGAAGTAAGTATTTAAATCCTGCTGCGAAAGTTCTATTTATAAATATTTTGCAAACAGTTTATTCACGGTATATGAAACCTTTTAAAATAAATTTGAAAACTTTTTAAATAAAGTAATACAGTTATTTTAGCTGGTGATTGTTGTTTGAAGTTATTTATGGACTTTAATAAAGCACTGGTTTTTATGCGGTTTGTTACACAAGTCATAAATACAATTTCTTAGGATTTTCAAGTAACGTCGTGGTTTACTATTAATAAGAAGTAGTTGTGCAATTACTTAGCCATATATTTGACAAACTTGTTTATTACTGTCCACTGACAAATTATTTTAATTATTGGATAGCTAATCTTAAATTCGGGCTACTTTATACTAGCTAGATTCTAGCAAATTATATCGTCTTTGGGCGTGTGGCGAGTATTTTAATTGAATTACGCTCTCTCAGCACAAGAACAATCCTGGAAGGCAGTTTTGTAATAGCCTTAAGCGCCCTCGACACGTTATCTTCAAGCGTACTTTTGTCTTAAAACAGGCGCCTTTTTCAAATTCAGAATATTTTTAATAGATGTTGCTATGTTGGTACTATACGCAGGTTGGCGAAGCATGCGCGATATTAAGTTAAGTTTAATATTGCTTTTATTAAACAAAATACTATGAACTATATACAACACTACAGCTACTACAATAAAAGCATTTAGACACCTATAAGTCATAGCAGACTTATAGGCAGTCCAAATGCTCCAGCCCACTCCCAGTTGGCAGCGTGCCCAGCATGCTGGCATTAAATATATTAAAATAATATATTAAAATATTATTAATATATATTAATAACATAATAAATATATATTGCTGCATATTATTCGAAAAGCGCGCTGGCGCATTGTCGAGTTGGAGAAGCCAGTCACCACTTGACCAAAAATGAGTAAAGAGTTGTGTCCTAAATTTATTATGATAAGGTTTTCGTCACTGATGTTATCGAAAATCACAACTCTTAACCGCAACCCAACTTTCAACGACAGCAGCATGCATTCTACAGTAAAAGCTGTTACACAATTGAAAAAGGGTTATAGTTACTTAAACATATTTGATTTAAACTTCTGCTCTTTTGAATGATTTATGAGTATGCGTAGTTACGATTTATTATGTGTATGTGTGTGTGTTATATGAAGATGTCTCCGCAAAGTGTGTGTAGAAAGAAGGAACCTATAGTAGTGAAGAAAGTTAATGTACCGATTATATCTTTATTAAATTTTATTGCATTTTTAATAATAATTCTTCCACTTCATCGTAGTCCATTTTACTTATTCAGTCATTGAATTTTTCGCTATGCCATACTTTTTGTTATACTATGTTTGTATCATTTTTATTTTATAAAGATATAATCGGTACATTAACTTTCTTCACTACTATAGGTTCCTTCTTTCTACACACACTTTGCGGAGACATCTTCATATAACATACACACATACACATAATAAATCGTTAATAAGCGTACTCATAAATAATACAAATGAGCAGAAGTTTAAATCAAATATGATTAAGTAACTTCACCCTTTTTCAATAATTGTGTAACATATTGAAAATTATTATAATTAAACAATACAACTTTGGGAAGACCCTACCTTTTGTAACAGTTTTATAACTAAAACAAAAGGCAGAGTACTAATTAAAATTGGAAACAAAACTTAAGTTTTAAAATAAAATATTATAATGTATATTTGTTGTAGATATATTATGATCCTAAAACATATCTAGCGAAAATCGGGTGCTTTTACCTTTCAGCTTTTACCTTTTATGTTTAATTTCTATGTTTATAATGGCGAAAACCAACAACATGAAAATGTAACGTTTTAATACTGGAGAAAGTATAAAATGAAACAAATAACAGTCAAAAGTAAATAATAATCAAATTTATCAAGAACTCTTTTCTCGGATAATAGGTAAACATTTCAACGTCGTATTGTTGAAGCTAGGTAATAGGTTTCTATTTTTTTCGGCGTTTATTGCTTTTTTGTCTGTTTGTTTTTCGTCGCTCACCGTCTCTTTGCCTCGCTCAACTTGGTGGAAAAGCACCATAAAGTCTTCCTGTGAATTTTTTCTTAAATAATATTGTATCCTTTGAGATTTAGTTCCGACTTAAAATTTAGGATGTAATCGAATGATAAGGTATTCTATGTTAAGTTTGAGATCTGGATGAAATTATAAGGTGTTAAAAAAATCAAATTACAATCACAAACTAAAGAATGAGGCTTTTTCATGTGCGAGAGTGTTCCGTATTGAATTTCAAGTTTTTCCATTGTAGTTGTAATCTATGTTACTAAAGTTGAAAATGCTTCTTTTCAGAATATACAACAATGGTGGATAACTTGCAAGTAGCCTTCGATAGATTGACGGAAAAGTACATGCATCGAATATCCTCCTCTGACGAAGAAATAGCAGTAGAATACCAGATACCGACTCCATCAAGAAAACATAAACTGAAGTCTGAAGAATCTCCAGAACATCATAAAAGGAAAAAACGGAAATCTCATTCTGAAAGTAAATATTTCAATATTAATATCAGAGTAATGCATTCGCATTGATATATTTAATTACAAATACAACGGGTTATTTGGATATTGTTGCAGCACATTAAGCACACAATAGAGGTATTCCCATCTTAACTTCACATAAGAAATAGCGGGTATATTGATGTGCGTTACCTCAACGGCAATTTGGCGGTTAAGAAAAGGGGAAAACACGACGCCATTGAGTTTTTTAAAGTTTCGCGCTTTTTTATGAAGTATATTCGGGTAGAGGACACTTTTACAAACAAAAATTATACGTACTATGGTGCTCTATAGTGTCAGGTTGCCGATACAATTGAAAGCCATAAGAGAACAATGAAAATCATTAAAAATGCATCAATTACTTGTATATAGTAAACATATTCAATTGTCTCAATATAACAGTTCCTAGGTCAATTTTACTATATATTAGAAGTAACTACATCGCAATAAATACGCTTAGTATTTTGTATGTCAAAATATATAACTACTGGCTTATATACCATAACTGGTATGGTCAAATAACGGTAATACTTCGATCTACATACCAGCTTGGTTACGGCGTTTCTTTTTAACCAAATTGTAACCAAAACAAAACTGATGTTTGATGACGATCGTAAGAGACCTGACTAGGGCGGCCCTTAGTGTGGGACACTACATGCGTTGACACTTTAGCTGCGTCACATGTTTCTGAAATAAACGTGAGGGCTGGCGCCGCGGCTTCTTCAGCGGTTATCTTTTTCTTCTTTTCCAGCGGCACAAGTTTCGTGGTCTCGGTAGTGGTTACATATTTGAGCCGTTGGGTACCTTTGAAAATTGGGTCCCTGGGAGCCGGGAGCTCATCTAATTTTCCAAAACTTATCAGAGTCTGGTCGATGAGAAGCGTGATCAATGTACCGGCGCTTCTTTCGCTTAATTAATAAGCATTGCAACCCAACGGGGTATGCTGCCAACATACCAGGCACGCTGCCAACTGTAGTGGGCTGGAGTATTTGGACTGACTGCAATGGCCTTTAGGTATCCTGAATGCTAGTTTTTAGAGTTTTGTTAATAAAGGCTAAAATTTAGAGTTTGGTTAATAATGATTTTACATATCATTAACCTTCGTATGGCTAGGGATAACGATTGGGTCACACTGCAAATCTCTTCTTGATGGATCTAAAAGATCTGCTCAAACCCGGTGTTATAATTAAGTCCCGGTGGTGCGCAGGCATTATTATATAATTGTAGCATATAGAACTGATTTTTGGGATTGCACTAGTGTGCATACTGAACTCGTGATAGCTGATGCTCGGTCTGGTCAAATTGCAATACAGTCTTACAGGGAGGCCGTGCTCACGCGAATAAACTTGACCCTACAGGTAGTCTCCGAATAAGGGGATGCCAGTTTGGTCATGTTCAATGTTCGAAGACCCAAGCGTGTTTATTCTGTGCTAAGAAGAGTCCTTTCAATCTTACACCTGCCCTCCGAGGTGTGCCTGTTCCGGTAACCAACCAACTAGAGCTTCTGGGTTTAGCACTTACACACACTTAATTTCGGATTTCTACTACTTACATTGAGGGCTAAATCAGCTACCAAAAAGGCTGGGAACCCTTTAGAAAGAGTGGTTTTATTTTAAACTGGGACAGTTCTATACTCGTACCAAGTTAGGTCATGTGTGGTGATACGCTGGTAGAGGATATACTCAAAAGCCTCGATAATTAACGTGAAGTCGCTAGCTTATCGAAATGGCTTTATTTTGGAGAATGTGCGCGATTGATCTACACAACCTTATTCCTCCATCTCCTGTCTTTCATTAGGCAACAATACGCACATTATCCTGGCATAAGTACATCGTTGGAATGACAAATAGAAAAACCGCATTAAGTTTTTTCGTTCAACTTATTTTTATTTCGTTCAACTTATCGTTTATGCGCAAGCCTGAAGTTTGGAAGCGCTTACTGGCGTGGCGTCTCTTTCGCCCTGTATATATGATACGGGAGTCATAGCCATAGACGAACTATGATTTAGAAGAGACATTAAGTACAGAGTGAATAAGTATTTCATAGGAAAACTTGTGCCACCGTCAAGTGCGATGTCTGTCAAGAAACATTTAGTATCCATCTTACACTTTTGTCTTTGTATTCCATTATCATGTCATGATTCAATTGTTCCCATAATCCTCATGCACAATCAATACATTTGTTAGTGTAAATGGTAAATCACGTCGCTTTGAGTTCACGACTAAAAGTATTTTAGTACTTATCTACATAATAAGTAACTAGTAGTAATAGTATGTAAGTAGTAAAAGTAATTATTTCTACCTATTATAATTTTATCATCAAACATTTCCTTTCATTAACATTTATTTTTCGTGTTGTCACCTAAACGGCACACGTATAAGGGAGAAGGGATAAGTAATAAACGACCCGCGGCCAAAGCCTTAATTTGTTCCTTAGTGAAACACCAGAACCGAAAATATATAACGGTATCTGTACCGGTTTCTGATACCGGTATAACGGCATACCAACATTTAAGGATATCTTACTTTAGCGGTAGGTAAACCTTAGGTCTTGGTTTAGACTGATCCATTGACATAATATTTATTGCAGTAATGTACAGTTCTTGCAGCTTATGTATTAGGTACCTAATATTTTTCGTGAACAATTGTAAAGTTTTCCGGTATCTCATTGGGCTCACGAAAGGCGAGAATACGTGTCTTATTTTATAAGCAAACGTGAAATCTATGGCGCATCGCTTTCCGAGATCCTATGTCTAAACTTTAAGCCAAATACTTGGGTTTACGCATATGAAATTAGCTGAGCCTGCGAGCAGATTCTGACAAGTGTTTCTTTATTTTATTGATCTTTGCTACTTCAAAATCTGTTATTATGTTTGCTGGTGTCAGATTGATTTTAATTAATTATATACACTAGTATATAATATATATATATATATATAATATATATATATATACTAGTATAGCCCTGAATTTTGAATAGTGCTAGCATCACTATGCTAGCACTATTCAAAATTCAGGGCAGAGGTTAAAGAAGGTTGAAAGGAGTGACCTACTTGTTTGCAGCAGATGCTCCTTTTTCGTCGTCTCAGGTACTCTCCTCCTTGTATAGTCACTTAATTTGTTCTCTGTTCTAAGGCCGGTGGAATTTTACGATACACCACGATTCCCGCGATATACGAGCTTTCCAAAATGCGTGTAATTTTGGGTGCTTTCGCACGTGAAAATTCGTTACGGACGAGACGTGCAGTAAGTACGGCGAGAGTCGCGCGAATGAAGGTCACCCCGCGGTGGAGGCCTGTCTGCCCAGTTCCGTAATTTAGCCGCCCATATCTCTCAAGATATAAAAATTTAGCTCTCAGTTTTGTGTGAAAGCTAAAGATAATCTGGTACATGCAAGTGTTCTATTGCGGTATTTTGGGAAGGTCTTGTTTCACCCGTTCCCAACAAGACACGATATGAAAAATGTAGACCGTATGGAGTTGACAGCTGAAAAATGTTACATCAACCAGCGTCAATGAACTTACAAATTTGTTGTAGTACATAAGTCAACATTTTCACCGCAGCACGTACAATGATTGATTAAACATTGCTTTTGCAAGACACGAGTCTTCATTTGCGGTATCTTAGGAAGATCTTTATTTCTAACACGCTGCACAATCATATGACAAGCTGCTTTGTTGCTAGGTACCTAGTACAAGATTACTCTTGAGTATCGGATTAATATTTGTGATGGGTTATCCATATAGCAATATTATTAAATTTGGATTTAATATTTCTTATATTGTTGTATAAATAATCATGATTCCGACCACGACCCGGTGGAGCTGTATCTCGTGCATATCCAGTAAAATCTAGTTCAAGATGTTGGTGGTAAAAAAGCACCGAACTGTAGTTCTTTAGTAGCAGGAGTTCGGTTTGTAGAAAACGAGAAAGAATACGGAACAAACGTAGATTTAAATAGCTGTAATTATAGAAGTTTAATAAATGCAATTATTATTTCAGGCGATAATTGAATGATAATGGAATTTAGTCACGTGTTTGATGTGTCAGTAGACCTCATATTTTCTGTTTTAATTTCAGATTATAGTTTCATTTGACTTATAATTAAACACAAAATTGGTTTAAGATTTGACATCTGTCAAAATTGGATGTTATTTTCTTAGTTTTGATATCATATTTTGAAAGTCGATTAAACAATATCAATTGTACTAAGATGTGTCAGTTGTCACATACGAGCATATCATTGTTAATATGTATAATACTTGGATATTTAACATGCTTGACCCGGGTCAAACATGTGAAATATCTATATCTAATAAGTTGAGTAACCTACTAACTAACGACTAACTAGGTTCTTTACAACTGAAGAAGAACTGAACTACGAGTATTGTCACTAAAACTTGCAATACTTCGCCAATCCTACTAGTAACGTACATAACTACTTCTACTAAAACAAAAATGACGACTTGTGTGCGACAAACATGTAATTTTATGTCAAGTGTGTATGGATAGGTATACAATCAACAAAAACTACTACCATAACACTACCTACATCTAGTACTCGTTTTGTCATTACCATTAGTTAGTAATTACATTTTTAACCGTTATACTTTTTTTTTGTTTTCATTTATGTGCTATCACATATATCGTCATTTTATTTTTCTGCAGTGCACATTTTCCGCAAAAGCACCATTTTATTGAATTAAAACCACTTCAATAATGTAACTGCTAAAATCTGAAATTAGAAAAAAAAGGACTAAGATTTTTTAAAAATTTAATTGTTAACGTGTAATTTATTAGGAATATAATAGTTCGGAATTGTGGGAGCTCATACACATACAGTAAAAACCAACTGTAGTGTATAAATAAGTCCTCTAATATTAATACTGATGATCAAAGTACTTAGGCGTATAGTCAACAATACTAGTTTAGTGTTAGTAGATAAATGAGTCTGTAGTGTAATGAATATCATGTATTCATTATCATAAACGTACGCGTAAAGCTGTAAAAGAAAATTCCAGGTTAGTCTATGTATAGAGTACAAATATTTATATTTTATTTTATGCCTGATAGGTTAGCCTTTGACCACTATCTCACCTGATGGTAAGTGATGATGTGGTCGAGGATGTTGTTCAGACTAACCTAGAGTTACTGGCTCTCAAGGACAGCTGCCGGAACACACCGTTAGGTGCTTGGCGACAGATTTTCAACTTGAGGGTGGTAGCTAGCCAGGCGGGCATTTGCAAAGTGCCCTACCACCATGCTGTAACGACTGCTATCCTAAGACAACAACCGGGACCGACGGCTTAACGTGCCCTCCGAAGCACGGAAGCGCTCAGTAGTAATGCCCAATCAGCAGTCACCCATCCAAGTCATGACCGCGGCGGACGTTGCTTAACTTTGCTGATCGATTCAGAATGGCTAAGCAAACTTGGCTACGAGCACTTCAAAATCAAAATCTAATTTATTTATCAAAAGAAATAATGTAATGGTTGCTGTTAAGTTGTCAATTTAAGGCAATTATTGTTACGGGGTCTATCTCAAACACACTACTATATAAGACTATATTTTAGTAATTTGATCTACGTGCAATTTGCCAACTTTCTCTTCAGTATCCAGAAAAGCCTAAAAGCCTACTGTAGGCCTACTGAATGAGCCTACAACAGGCTATGTGATACCTAGGATAGTTACGGTACATTGTAATATATGCTGTTTTCTAAATATACTTCTCACGCTTCTCTACATATGAGGATAACGCCAAGCACATAAAAAGTGTAAGATACTTCAACAACTAATTCATACTAGGTATTTCTTTTGATGTAATTTTTCCCGCTAACAACTAAAGAAATACCTAGTACTCGGCATTGCCTTTATTGAAAGGGGGAAAATTGGTAAAAATAAACAGTGGCACAGCAACTTTTACGGAGAAGTTAAATAGAATAGGTTTCTTTTTATTGACGTCGTCGGAAATACTTTCGCAGGTATTGGCCATATTTTTTCCTAAAATGTGATCTCGATTTCTTTTGCGCATAACCTTATAATAGAAACACACCAACTCAAGCTTATTTTAATAAGTTTATCGTGCCCGTTTTCGATCATTACATAGTTACTCTTCATAGGAACAAAAGTAACAAAAAACACTTTATTCCTTTTAAATTGGGTGGGGTAACATTTTATGTCCTAATATTTTTTGAACTGATGATAATAAAACCGTGCCGGTAGGATAGGTGCCAGTACCAAACCCTAGGTAACCCCCACTGGTTTCAGTGTAGTAACCAATGATATTATATATAAAAGAAGGGAGGGATATGTTATATCGCGCACTCGGATGGCCCCATCTAAACGACCCCCGGGACAATCTCGTATCTGACCGCCCTCATTCGGCGAGAGACAGTCCAACGTGCGCGTGAATCTTAGAGACGCATACAATTTGAAATAAAAAAATGCTGTGCTGCGCGTACAGTGCTGCTGTAATAAGTATAGAACAGTAACAAAATAAAAGGAATTAGGTGTCACCTATAAGTCTGCATAAATTGTCATTTTTTAAGTATTTTAAATAGTTTATGTATTGCTTGAAAATAAGTGCTTGAAATCATAGAAAAGGATAGTGAAACAGTAGCGCGCAGGACAAGGATGGAGAGCGCGGTTATGTCGTAATGTGTTCCGTGTCATATTTGAATGGAGTAGATGCAATATTGCATATATGTGATTGAGTACCTACTGTACTAAATTAATATTCAGTAAGGTAGAAAATGTTCTTTTGACACAAAATTAATTAAAGTAATAAGTATACACATGATATATTCACATAAATAATGATTATAACTCACAGCTGTATTTTTTTTTATTACGAAGTTTAATTTACTAAGGTCATTTATCCATATTATTAAATCTATAAATTCACACAAAATGAATAATCAATTTCAATGCGCTTTATTTTTCACTAAAAAACCCTATATTATTATAACCATCAACTTTTCAATAAGTAACCAATTAAAAAACCATTAACATTCGATAATTAAGTAGCTTGTGATGGTTAAAATAGATAATTTTAAATACATTTTACACAATATTGTAAGTATGCACTAATCCCCCGAATCACTTAATCCTGTCACATCTATAGAAATAATAATCTTTGTTCCGACATCGTTGCGCGCTATCCCTGTTGCTCTCATAGAATGTCCAATTTTATGTCGCATTCCGGCGCATCTTCGAAACATAATCTATCTGTACAAGTACATACAACAATTGACGGTACGGGTGTCGTTTACAAACGTTGTTTTAATACGTATAAACGTATCTTTCGTGATCTTTGGTAGTAACTATAACCGTCATTTTTTTTTAAATGGCACTTACATGTAACTTCTTTTTATATGTGTTGTGCTTAAACTTCGTTAGGTACAGTGTATCTTTACGGAAATGTGTTTATAAATCTATGTTTATAAAATAATAAAATCAAACATGTTTTCTTCTAAAAAACTCACGACAATATTTCATAATAAATAGAGATGACTCTTTACTAAATAACTCCTTCATAAATATTAATTAATCTACTTCTAATAGAAGCATCCGTTTGTCGCATATAATAATGCTTATATCGCATCTTATCACGCAATATCGCAATAAACAATATATATAGAGCTAAATTAAACAGTAACGCCTATTTTACCTCTGTGGTAACGCACACGGTATACTACTAATGAGAGAATTCCCAGGATGGTAGCAGGAGTCAGCATACTCGAAGCCCATACATTAAAATTATGTACATGTTTGTATAAAAAAATTCAAAAAGTATTGACTAGCCGATAGCTGATGATAGAGTTATATGTTGTAATCTTACAATTTAATTTTGTTTTTAGGTGAACCAAAATCCAGCTCTTCAGATTTAGTGCCAGAAATTAAAATAAAGAAAGAGAAAGAAGACGATATAGAAGCGCCATTAAAAACACTGGAAATCAAAAAATCTAAAGAATCTCATAAAAGTAAACAAGGAAAAGGTAAAAAGAAACGAAAAGGACACCACCGCCACGGTAAACATTCCAAAAATCATAAAAAAACCTCTCACAAAACTGGGCACGGTGAATCGAAGAGCAAACACGGTAAGAAACAGAAACATAAAGATGGTAAAAGCAAGGAAGGGAAAAAATCCAAGCAGAAGAAAAAGAAAAGTAAACATCAAGAAGTGGTAGAAAAGAGTATAGTAAAGGTAGAGGCGCCGTCGTCGCCAGAGAGTTCACACCGCAGCCGCAGCGCCAGCCCTCTGCCTTCCATCCACACCCCGTCACCATCACCGCCCCCGTCAGCATCGCCATCACCGTCGCCCATCGAGCTCAAGCGCTGCTCTACACCGCCCTTGGCTCTCGACCACCCCTCTCCGCCACCCTCGCCGCCGCCCTCGCCCCCGCCATCCCCGCCACCTGAACTCACGGACCAGCTATCAGACCCGCATTTCTTCAAAGATAAATATGACAAGATAAAGGAGAGAAGACGCTATGCTGCTAAGGACGCTTTTGAATCGCTATTCGATTTAAAACAGAAAACTACTGACAAACAAAAACAAAACCTTATTCTACCCGAAAAAGATAAGCACCAAAAACTGCGCGAAACTATAGAAAAACTAAAAGCCAAAAATGAGAAATACAAAGAACAATCTACATTGAAAGATTTATACCCACCAGGCAGCAGTGGCGTAGAAAAGACGTCAGATTCGAAGAAACCAAAAGACATATCGTCTAAAGAAATATTTTCGGATAAAGAAGAAGGAAAAGAAAAAGAGAAGCCTGTTAAAACTAAAAGCTCTAAAAAAGGCCACAAGAAAAGCTCTGCTAAAAATGAAATTGCTTCGGAAGCCTTAGAAGAAGCTGTCAAGGATATCAGTAAATGGTTGGAAGAGCCCCCAAAAAGTTCAGCATTAAGTTCACCGTGTGATAGTCCGGCGCAAACTACTATATCGACCGAGGAACAAGATAGCCGTCAAGACGATGAACTTTCTCAAGGGGAAAAATCAGTATTCAAAAAAGAAACGACACGAAAGCGTCCGTCTTCGCGCGAACCCAAAGTTGTCAAACGAAGAGAAATTCAGAGGACTATTGAAAGACTACAACCAGGCAAAAGCAAAGGCAATCTTCTTACTAACATAAGCAACAAAAACAGTGAAAAAACAGAAGAAGCTGTAAATCTTGGGGTTGTAAATAAAGCAAGAGAAACCATCAAACCAGAAGAATCAAGTCCTAAACTGAGCCTCGGATCTGTGTTACCCACTGTAGAGTTTACACTGGGAAAAGATCATAAATTTGACAACAAGGAAGATCCTAAAGAAGAAGTAGTTAATGAAGTCACGACAGAGCCGGAGGTCGAATCGAACATTGAGATTAAAGAAGCTGAAAATACTCAGATAGTAACTAAAGTAGATGAGACACCAGCTCAAGTGACTAAAAAAGACGCTGAAGTAGAAACTGAACCACAGATGCCGCCTAAACCTAATCAAGAAAAAGCTACACCTAATTTAAGTGCGTGGTTTAAAGCATTCGGTGCTCCTAAGAACCCTACTTCAACGGTGCCTGTCAAAAAGAAACCTGAAGATATAGAGCCCGAGGAAAAGCCTCCAGAATCAACAAACCATGATCATAAGCCAACAAGCCCCAAGAACCCACCCAAATACGATTCCCCTACGGATCCTGATACTCCGAATCCCGATGGTGGCGATAGTCCCGTTCCGGTTAATGCCACTCCAAGGCAAAGGAGAACCAGCACTGGAAGCTCAGTATCGGAGAGATCATCTTTCAGTCAAGATTTAGATTCGCCTCGCCACCAGATGTCGCACACGTCACCATTGTTAAGGTCTCCAGCTTCTCCAAGAAACGAAGATTTCCAAAAAATTACTTATCCTATAATCAATGGGTCGGTCAGGGCAGGATTTTATCAAGACACGACATCTATCAAAAGTAGCCCAGAGAAAAGCTGTAGTCCGCGAGAGGGGCCGCAGTCGCCTTACTCTGCTTATCCTCAACATGTGTACGCCAATAACAATCCCGCAGGTGCTTCCACCCCTAACTACTTTGTTGATCATAACAAAAGCCCGCTTCCTACTTACGCTCATAACCCGCCTACTTACTATGATACAACTAAAGCTGCAGTCGTAAATAAGCCACCGCCACGCACTCATGAAGATTTTACAAATATTGTCCCAGAGTCATTTCCACAAAACCAATATGCTCGACCATATTCTCCAGTATATTCACCTTACACTCAACAGCCGTCTTCAAATTATGCACAAGTGCAACTGTCACCTCAGCCGCCTGCTTCTAATACTCCTCCCATTGTGCCACCGATGACACCTGAACCAAAAAATGCTCATTTCCCAGTAAAAAAACGCATGTATAATGAGCCCGAACAGTCCGTCGTGTCACCGACTAAGCCTACCGATATTAAAGATGTGGTCCCGACGCAAACTAAGACCGAATACGCGAAAGTTCAGCAACCACTTCACGCCGTTTCACCTGTATTAACGCCTTCAGTGGACGATATTGCATTAGCTCTCAGTGAAAAATCTGAAATGGCTAAATTACGAGAAAAAAGCATGGCAGCTTATGCAAGTAACGATCGACATATTGAAGACAGAAATGTTAAAAATACTGACCACATTGAATCCGCACATGATCATAAAAAGGATATAAGTAATATTGATTTGTTAAAACACATAAGTATTATGAAGAAAGACAATATTGATATGGTAAATATGGGTTACATGAATCCTGAGATTGAACGCCGAAACTGTAGTGAAACTCAAGAGAGTGACTTTTCGGGTGTAAGAGAAGTGGCTAAGACAATATCAAATGTACAACAAAAAGTATATGACGTTGACGCTATAGCCCTAAACCTCGGAATAAACAGTCAACCATTGCAGAAGACATTGACCAAATCTAACCCTATTCCAAGCAACATCCCGCCTGCGCATTCACAAGATAGAAGTCACACAGATATGAGTGTTAACCACAACATTGCTCACGCCCATCAAAATCAGTATGATCATATGTCGAGTGGACAAACCATTAGCAATTTCTCTATGAGCGATATAGAACTGGCTAACAAGAAACTATATGCTTGCAGTGCAACCCCAACATCAGCTATCGATTATGGCAATTGGAAACTCACTAATCAAATACGAAAACAAGAGATGATGCCGTCAGACTATTCTACAGCCTACAACACTAACTCTGCAGAAAAACTTAAAAACGAAATCAATGCAGCTACTAATGCCATTAATTATAACAAAAATATGCAACACCAACAGTATAACATGTTTAATGTTCCTCGGCCTAACACACAAAGGACTCAAGATATACAACAAAGTCTTCCCAGTGAACTAAGAATACCTAATCCTCGCGGACACATGAAGAACGACCACATGAATGCGTCATCAATCGGCGATCCAGACGCAGTAACCAAAAGTATGGAAAGCGTGTCTAGACCCCAAAAATCCGAGAAACTTGTACAAAATCATCCATTAGTGTCATCAAATCCTTACAAAACACCATATCCTAACTCAAGTCTTCCACTCGATACTCTAAGAAATTTACCTAACATTCCACAAATGTTGGAACGTTATACAAATGACGACAGATTTTTGTCTTCATTTGCTGGTGGTAGCTCATCACTTTACCACGACAAGCAATATCAAATGGCCCAAATGTTTAACAAGAGTTTATCATCAGACATACCCTTATCAAGCACTTCTAGCAGTATATACTCACAAGCAACAACTTCGCTCAGCAAAGATAATAATAGCATTTACAAAAGCACTAATGTAGTCACAGCACACCAAGAACCTAAACCGAAAGCTAAACGAAAGAGAATAGAGAGCAAACCGTCACAAATAGTGGGCAGTCAGGCATACCATGGTTCTCCTTGCACATCAGATGTGTTGTCTTCGGTAAAGTCGGGGATGATGCCAGCAAGCGCATTCAATTTCGGCTCGACATCCAACATGGCAACGAACATGGCGCTGAGCAGCGGTCTCTACGGCGATAACACGGGATTCTCAGCGAATCAGCTGATGGCGGCCAACTACATGGTAGCCGCAGTGGCGCACCAGCAACGGAACAGTGAAGCAAGTACAGAGAAACATGCGAAGCCAGCTCATCAGAACTCGAGTGGCGTCGCGGGCAGCTCATTCCCGTTCCTCGGGCATGGACAAGTCCGCGGCGGGTATCCTTTCGTGGGCACAGACCCCAGCTCGCCGCTCTACCAGCAGTACTTGCAGCGACATCAAGAAGAGCTGTTGCGCCAGACGGGTGCCCAAATTATGTCGCTTTATCCTGGCGGCTACCCGGCCTCGCTCGGCGCCCGCCAGCCCTATGACTCCATGAACAGGCACTGGCTCTAATCACTCCGTAACTCGAACGATCATAGTATAACAACTTAATTAATCGTTAATGTGACTATTGTTATAGGAAATTGTAATTTATATTGTTTGTAGATTAAATATTATACCTAGTAGGAATTGTGGAGATATTTCTTATTTACATTCATGACAAAATAATCGTTAATGAGCAATTGATAGTTATGCGTTTTACTATTCATAGCCTGTGATCTTTCTAGATGGGACTGCTTCTTTACACATGTTACTGTTGTGTTATGTACAAGTTATTGTGCAAACCTCACTCAATTACATTTTATGAATATATCTATAATAATTGTTCAGTTACATGTTATAGAGTATTTGTTGATAATACATATTTTATCTAAAAGTAGGAAATTTAAATATTACATAATAATAAAATTAATAACATTGGAATCCTCACAGATTTTAGAGGCAGTCTGCGATATCACTAGCTATTTTTATAAATTCATGAAATAATATCATTTATGTATTTTGTATCTTTTTTTTGTTTACTGATAGGCGCTTTTAAGCTTTTATTAGCTTTAATTTACGTAATAAATATAATAATTATTACTTTTTCTCTAAGGTCACATGAAATAATTAATAGATATTTGTTATATAATCATATTGAATTTTATGTTAATCTACTTATTTAGATTGTTGTGTAAATATTATTAGTATTTTATTTACAATCAGTGTTTAGCATTTTTTGATGATAAGATTTACTGTAATTCATGAAAATAGTATTAAGAAATTTGTTTAAGAGATAATAAACAGTTCTTCTTGTGTAAAGATGAAAATAAACAATTTGGAAATAAATGTACACTACTAATTTTAATTCATTATTTATCACTCGGCGGTCACGCTACACCACCATTCACAATAATTGTCTTATAATGTCACTGTAATAAAGTGAGTTCCCATTTAAGATGACTGTATGACTGATGCATTGTTTATTGTAAACTTACCAAGGATTGTAGAGAAAGACAGTGAAAAATATATTTTTTTAGTTTATACCTAGTTTAGTACACAAATAACTTTCAAAAACTTTATCGCATCCTTTATAAGGAGTGAACTTTGAACATTTAAATTACTTACTATAAATATGTTATCTATATATACTGAAAGATTGCAGTTTGCGTTCTGGCGTAGAGCGACGTGGTCACAGAAAACTACTACTCGGTGACTTGGTGGGAATGATTAGTTTTTTACGAAATTTATTATTACGCAATTTTCGTCCGATTAGTGTAGAATGTATCGAGAAAAAGTTTTTTATTTTGATTTCTCGAGTTGAAACAGTTCCCGTTATTGTAAAGTAATGAAATGTTAACTGTGTATAGCCCTAACGTATCTACTAACAACGTTTGAATTATGTATAACGATCGGACATCTAAAACCATGACATTTTGCAGACAGGTTCCAATTGCAGTGCAATAGGTTATAAACATACAATTGTGTTTTCTATAGAACCCGCGGTGTGCTAATCCGTCGCGCACTTTGCTAATAGTTTAATATCATTTACCTATTGTTAACAACAGTTTAAGGGCCTGTTTCAGAATGTTCGAGTAAGTTTCGGTTTTACTACCCAGAACATATTTATTAAACAAAACACAATCTTTGCGTTTCACAGTCATCGATTTAGCCTATCCATCGGTTAAAGCTTGAAACGCGCTGCATGTTAGCTGTAATTTTTATGATTCAGTTAGAGTAGCAACTCGAAACTTTATTAGGACATTCTGAAACGGACCCTTAGTCTTAATTTCTGGTAGACTTGTCAAGCTCTACGTAAATTGAAGGCCGAGGAAGCAATGATGGACGAGCGATAATAGTTTTGGACTAATAGTTATGGATTAGCCGTGACACGAGCCATGGTTCGATACCCACCGCCAGATTGACCTTCATCGCACGGTGGTAGGGTAGTTTACGATTGCTTGCCTGGCTAGCTACCACCCTCAAGTAGAAAATCTGTCGCCAAGTATCTAAAAGTGTGTGCCAGCATCAGTCCTTGAGAGCCAGAAAAATTACAGGCACATGTAACAGGCGCATTGCAATTCGTTTCGACGAAATACATCAATTATAGATAGAAGTTAGTCCGCTTAACATCAGGTGGGCCAAGTGTTGTACAGTCACAAAAGAAATTGGATTAACCAGTATATTTTATAATTTGAAATTTTTACCACTGTACTATGCAAGTCACATGGTTTTCGCTATTGATGAATGAGTACTTGGCACCTGTTTTCCCGGCATGTTACTATACCGACCATTTATGGGTCGGTATATTATAAGACTTTTTATTGACCAGGATCTTTATAGACAGAATTTACAAAACAATTTAATATACTACTAAGACACTCAATTGAGTCGCAGCTTTATATATCATCTATATTATAGGCACTGATGAAACAGGGAATCTAATGAAGAACCATATTATGACGATGACCTTTTCTTCGGGCATACATAAATAATGATGTTCATTCTACACAAATTCTCTAAATTTAAAATTTTCTAAACTATGGTAGTTCTTATTCTGTTTAAACCAAAGTCTACATTCATGTAACACTTAAAATGGCCTTTCTGAAAAATAATTATTATATAAAATTATATTGTGGGACGCTACTTGCGTAGACACTTAAGCGCCGTCACATCTTTCTGAAACCAACGTCGGCCAACCAACTTGCGCTGCGGCTACTTCGGAGTAACTCAAGCGGCGCAAATATGCTAACCTCTGTATGGGTTACATATTTAAGCTCTTTTGTGTTGAGACGTTGCGTGCGTGGGGACCGGGAGCTCATTGTATTTTCCAAAACTTATCTGAGCACTTGGTCGATGCGACTCGTGAATGCTATCTATATATATGCTGCTAATATTATCAAAATGCTGGCACATATTTGGCGTTAACGAATAAGCATTGCAATTCAACGGGGCAATGCTGCCAACACGCTGGGCACGCTACCAACTGGTACTGGGCTGGAGCATTTGGACTGCCTATGAGTCTGCTATGACTTATAGGTTGTCTAAATGCTTTTATTGTAGTAACTGTAGTGTCGTATTTAGTTCGTAGTATTTTGTTAATAAAGGCATACCGCCAGTAAAAACAAAAAAAATTATATTAAATTGAAGGCAATTTTACATTAGTTCAGTGAGCACAAAGTTGCATTTTGACTAAATTTAGGTAAAATACGAAAATATTTGGACACAAAAGTCAACTTGAAGGTTTGTTAGTTGCAAGAATTATATTAATTTGATCTTTAATGTCCACAGAGTAATTGTAATTTTCATAATATCATTCACAAACATTATACTTTAGATTTTAGTTACAATATGATTTTATTTGGATTTTTTTATGAATGGAATAAGATCTACCACAATTAAGAGAATTTGTTTAGACCACAACAATATTAATCCATTTTTTTATACCTATTAAGTTATCCTTTGACCACTATCTCACCTGATGGTAAGTGATGATATAGTTGAAGATTTTTTTTTTTAAATTTGTATATTTTTGTAAAGTTGTTAAGTTTGAACACAACTCCAGTTCCTTTTCACCATCTAATATACAAATAAACCTACAAACAAACATTGAATGCTCACTTTAGTTAAACAAGCTTACAGTGTATCCACACAACATTTTAAGTAAACACATAGAAAGGTGTTTGTCATTGAGTCCCATTGAGCTACAAACTGGTCAGTACTTTGAATGATTCGTTGAATTTTATGTTAAATAAAGAAAACAGCCTAATAACTCATTTAATAGAAAATTACCTTTTAACATGCTGAACTTTTATTCAACCCAATCACACACATCAAAACTAGACATGTTTCAGTTCTTAGGTAACTTATTGTAATATTATATAGCACTGGCAGGAAGTTATTGAATAATCTTTGTCCAGTGATTTTGTTAATATTCAATCTAAGTTGGAGTGAGTTGTTCTCTTAATGTTGAATCTTCTTTATACTAAGTATATGGATGTCTAAACCATATATGTATATTGCTGTATGTCAAAGAAGAGGCATGTAAACAAAGTGTGTACTGAGATTTAGCTATTTTTAATTCTATAATATCATTTGGTGATGCATTTTTATTCTAAGCTACTGTGTGGGAGTAACAATGACTGCTCAGAATGGAGGGAGACATGGTTGCAGAATTGGTTAGCCCACTCAGCGAACAAAGTTAACCTCACTTAACCTTGGTAGTTCTTGGTGTACTCTTGAAGAACACTAATTAGACACAATTTCATATATGAATCAATCTTGGGCCCTATTTCATGTTGTCCCTAGCATGTTGAACTTCTACAACCAAAAAGGCCATTGATCCAATGTTTTAAAGAAAAGTAATTTTTAAAAGCATACATAATTTATTGTTATTAAGGTATTACACTCAGCATCTATAATAAACTTTTCTATATCAAGACATAAGTATAAGTTTTTACAGTTTATTAATAATGTAACATCCAGGAATACATCTGCCTAGTTTGCTTTTATAACTCTTTTAAAATATGAATAAACAGCTTATACTGATCATAGATCACTGTTAGTAACATTAGTTATAGCTTTCAATAGAATTATACACATATTACAAGGTTTAATTTTCTTCTTTCATGTTTTATTGTTGCAATCAATCAGCTAACATATTATGGAGAAACTGTATTTGTCGGCCACACGGTGAGTTAAGAGCTGATAAATTTATGCTATAAACTTGTAAATGCAACTTAACTCTGTTGAGATAGATTACAACGATAAGTGATATCCAAATAATGTTTTACAACAAAATCTACACTCTTTATCCATCACTCAATTATATTTTTACCCAATCTTATTTCAAAATCATAAGGTGGCCAAGAACTGTTTTACACATATTACTCAGTAGATGAAGCAGCAGCAGCGGGATTAGTGGGAAAAACGCAATCAAAATCAGATTGTTTAAGATTTCGTTTCAGCTTGTTCTTTTCTGAGTTGAACCATTTCTCTTATGTTATTTTCACTCTCCTTCAAATTTTTTTCCAAATATTCTCGTTTGTCTATCAGGTCTTTGACTCGCAATTTCACCTCCTCTTCACGATTTTCGAATTTGTTTTTCAATTTGTTTAAGTCTTGAAGAAGAAATATACGGCCAACAGCTTCGTAAGTTCTTGTGCCGCTAGGTAACTCAGCAAGCCCGCGAGTATTTAGATTCGTTTGTTTCAAGGCACGCTCGTATGCTATTATTTCTGAGTCAATCTCTTGAATTTTCTTACTAGTTTCAATCATCTTTACTTGCAATTCTAAGAACGCTTTTCTGAGTTCCAAATCTACAGGTTTAGCCATCTTTTAAAGTTATGCGAACCAGGTCTGAAGAGAGCAGAACAAACGAAAATTTCAGTCACTTCACTATTATTCAAGATGAATGTGTTTTGTAGCAAATAATATTTCTGTCTGTGGCGAATTTCATTGATGGTCAATTCCTCAGTAGAACAGAAAGAGCAAAGGTAAATTTGTTCCAATATTTTTATGTACCAACGATACGAATTACGACCAGCATTGACAGATATTTTTTAGGTTAGGTCATAGATAACCCAGAGTAGATCGATGGGTTAGGTCCAGTGCTGCCAACTCTAAAATTTATCGGATAGTAGAACTCTTCGAAAAATACGGTAGATTTTCCAAAATTATGTTGTAATTTATATTTGAAATATGGTAGAATTACCTTGCCCATTTAGTAGCAAGTTCATGATTAGAATTGAAACGAAACTCATATTTTTATGCAGAATCAGATAGTATGATTGTTTCAATATTTTTATACATTTCGATATTATGTTTCTCAATCATATCTTTATTGGGATTAAAATCAACACAATATTTTCCGTGTCGCTGTATGGCCTGCTGCGATAAAAGGTTTCCCCTGGTGGTTTTCGTAAGGAGTTTATTCCGTTTTTTGTTTTGATATCGTTGACAGTCGCTATCAGTATCACTATCCATATTTGAAAAAACTCGGATCACCACAACACAATAAATTATAACGTAATAACTAATAAGACGCGTGCGCTTTATGAATGATGTATTGTCAGTCAAAACAATTTCAATTCAGATTCTAATAAACTAGGTAAATTAAAAAGGTCTAAGTTCAAATACAGAGCAATTCAATCGACATACCTACCATATTCGTGTGCATAATACGTATCACGCTATTGGGAGAATTCCAGATTATGTTCTATATATATATATATATACAGAACATAGTAAAAGTGTGCGCGAAGCGTAATCAGTGCTGCCGTTAAATAAATCGCAAAATCACCGAAACCGATAAAGAAAATAATAATTAAATTGTTTGAGTTAATATACACTTATCAAAATTATCTACTAGATTTAAAAATAAGATTCAGTCAAATCTTTTAATGGGTATTACGGTGTTTTTGGCTACCGTAATTAGTTTGCTACGGTAGGTGGTAAATCGAGGCTAATTACGGTGTTTTCACCGTAATTACGGTGCAGTTGGCAACACTGGTTAGGTCAGCCGTCACGGCAGATCACAAACACCTGCAATATTCATGTCGTAGGTCAGAATACAGAGTAGTAATAACAACATTATTATCAAGGACATGCTTCAAATATAAATATGGTCACAATTTTATTTACTGGTGGTATGCCTCTAAAAACACTACTTACTATTTATAACTTTAGCAATTCAAAGTGGGGTTTGTTCGAACACGTATAACTAGGAACAGCTGTCCGATTTTCATAGTTTCTGATTTATTGTATTTGTCTCCACCCCGAATAGCAGAATAATCCTAAAAATAGAAATAGACTGTCGTCAAAAGTTTTTATAAATTGGAATGCGCGAAAATGATCGCAAATATCAGCGAATTATTTTCAGGCTTCATCCACATGACCCTGGTTGGTCTTCCAGTTCAATAGGGTTTGTTTTGGAATGAAGTTACTTGTTTTCCACGCCATCTGCGTCATTCATCAGCTGATTGCCGACGAAGGGCACCGGTTTCCCATAGGAGCCGCAAGCTCCAAGTACATGGACGATGTATGCTTCAGTATAATGGCAGATGATTCATCACTGAACGATGAAGCCGTCGCTGTTGCCGCATGTACGCAACTTATCGCCTTATTCCAGTGTGGTCAATTAAACCTCGTCAAGTGGACAAATAATGCTCCTAATAATTTACGCGCTATTCCTGCCTCTCATCGTGCATCCGCAGATCTTGAGATCGACAGGGATGCCACTCCACATAAAATATTGGGCACGCATTGGGATAGGTCCAACGATGTTTTTAATTTGAAAGTCACCACACCTGAACCAGGGTGCACCAAGCGGATAATTTTATCCGTCGCACGTTTATGGGATAACTTAGGTCTACTGGCTCCCGTCATATTGCATGCCAAGCTCCTAATTCAGGAACTTTGGCTTTTGAAATGTGACTGGGATAACACGCGTCCTCGACGCATCGTGTAATTATTGTGGTCGCAGTTTTGCAGCGAACTACCTGCACTGAACCGTATACGTATACCGCGTCATTTAGGGGTAGTCCAGGGTTGCACAGCTAACCTTTTGGGATTTTCAGACGCAAGTGAGCGCGCTTACGGTGGAGTTATTTTCCTTCAGGTTGTGATCGGTGAATATAGGAGTGTTAGGCTCGTATGTTCTAAGTCTAAAGTCGCACCGCTGAATATTTTATCTAACACAAGATTGGAACTATGCGCCGCTGTTTTGCTATCAAAGTCGATGCGTAAGGTGCTGGATAATTTCGAACGCCGTTACAAAATCTCAAATATCTACGCCTTTACAGACTCGAAAGTTGTTCTGTATTGGATCGACTCTTCCCCCCATAGATGACAAACGTTTGTCGCAAATCGCGTCGTTATGATTGTTGATAATATACTTGCTGTTTGTTTTTATCATACGACAGGCATTGATAACGCTGCAGATTGCCTATCGCGAGGCCTTTCTCCCGCGATGTTAGTTGACCATCCTCTATGGTGCTCAGGGCCGCCATGGGCTTTGAAAGAAGTCTCTGAGTGGCCAATCGTGGAGTTCAATCGCGACGACATGACGGAAGTGCCAGCTCTGAAGCCGCTTACCCATACTACAGCTGTAGTTGCAATTGAATCACCAATTTACGCGCTCGCACATCGTATATCTTCTTGGTCAAGGTTATTAAGAATTGTAGTATACGTCTTCCGCTTTTTGAAGTTACTACCACGCAGACCTGTAAATCGTTCTGATTTAGATTTCGCAGAAACGAAGATTGTGCTAGCACTACAACAAGTTCACTTTAGTGACGACATAATTAAATTGAAAAATGGTCAAAGCTGTTCCCCCGCACTATAAAAATTAAATCCATTTTTGGATAACTATGGGCTCATTCGCACCGGTGAGCGTCTTTCGAATGATGCTATTGGTTATTCGCATAAACACGCATGTGTTCTACCTAAACACGATCGTGTGGTCGATATCATGACACATTGAGGTAGCCACGGGCCTGAGCACTGTAAGATTTCTCGCTGCGCTCGAGCGCTTTCCCTCGCGCCATGGTCCAGTTGTCTCTACTCCGACAACGCCATAAATTTTGTGGGCTGCCGCTCATATCTGCGCGAACTTCATAAGTTTTTAGACAATTATCAGCCGCACCTTGAATATGAACTTACTGAGATTCGCATTGATTTCTAGCAGATACCACCACTAAGGGCGCACCTCCCCCTGCCCAGTGGAATCTATGGTAAAGATTGTAAAGTGCCATTTTTCATTAAAGGTTGTATTTCAATTAAAATATAACTATTCCCAAATTATGCTCAATGTGTTGAAAACATGATGCGTATTTTTAACCGACTTCCAAAAAAGGAGGAGGTTCTCAATTCGTCTGTATTTTTTTATTTTTTTTTTATATTTGTTACCTCAGATCTCTTGACTGGGTGAACCGATTTTGAAAATTATTTTTTTGTTTGAAAGCTGATGCTTGTCGTTTGGTCCCATTTTAAATTTCATCAAAATCGGTCAAGCCGTTTCTGAGTTAAACTAAAAAATTTGAAAAAAAATTTTTTACAAAAAATGGAACCGACTTCAACACCCAAAAGTGTGAAATAACTTGTCGAAGTCGGTCCATGCCCACAATATTGTGATAATAGGTACTTTTGAACCATCATGGTACCTGACTTCAACAAGTTATTTCACACTTTTGGGTGTTGAAGTCGGTTCCATTTTTTGTTAAAAAATTTTTTTATTATCAAGATTTTCACTATACAGTGCTGTCCTGCAATGGCATAATAATTATTGTATAGTGTTGCAGTAAAGTCTATGGGATGATGTGATCAGAAATGATTTTATAGATTGGTACGTAGACAGAGAATTAGTTTCTCTGTGTACGGATTGGTAAAGAATTAATGATCTTTCATATAGCTCCAATCCTGGCATAAAAAGTATTTTGACATGCAAATAATATATTTACAATTTAATATTGTTCCCAAATTTACAATATAAGTCGTATACGTATAAAATGAAAATCAGCAAAGGACCGATTTGTTTCTTGTTAATTAAAAATGTATAAATTCTAAATAAAAGCGTTTATGAGTAAATATGAATACCATCGTTGGATCTATATAGGTATGGACATGTCTAACCATAAGTACTGTTGAATCAAAAATTTGGTTTTAGGTAACGTTATATCATCGTGCATTAACGGAAATGTTGAATAGTGCACGAGAGACATCTATAGCAGTAGTTTTAACGCTCCTAGAAACCATAAAATAAAGTAAAAAATACCCCCCAAAATTCCATACGGATTATATTATGTTTATTTCTCGAAATACTACACAAAAACACGAAAGTTTTGTCCATGGTTGAAATAAAAACTTGGTTCCATGCTTACAATGGTTCCTAAAAAGAATCTATTTTGACTCTAATGAATAAAATTTACTAAGCGATGGTTTAAGTTATGGCTTAGCTATCCACGTTCTTAGGAATTAAGCCTTGGTTTAATGATTCCGTATTAGTGCTTATCATATATTTTCATTTGTTTGTCATTCGTATATAAGTAAACACCGGCTTAAACCACTGCTTAAATGTCTAATAAAGTTAGTCATAAGAGTCCAAATTCAAAATAATTTATTCAATTTAGGCGTCCACGACGCTCTTATGAAGGACAACTACAGATCCATCCATACGTCATCGAATAGAGCGGCTGGCTCCGTTCGGTCGCGGTGTCGGGCATTTTTTGCCCCTGACCGCGGTAGTCAATCGCCGGCTGTATCTGTAACAGCCGCGTCGTGGGGTTGGAGTCAGGGAACCTGGCTCCGCTTCTTGGTCTGGGTATGTGGTCAATCCGGTGTCTTCTGCCTCCCTAGTCAACCTCAGCCCACCGAGGGGTCCCGGTGAGCGAGTCGTTCGGGAGGCGGGATGTAAGGCGCGCCCTGGCCGGCCCTTAGAGCCTGGGCGACGCGGCGTCATGGTGGTCTTCCAGTTGTGCTTCCTAACGAGCAGAAAGGAGTTTGCCGACCCCCGCTAGTAGTAGCGGGATCGGGTCCACTCCCTCCCTTATCGCCTGGAGCACCTCGTGGAGGGTGCATATGGCGGACTCAATAATTTCGAGCTCCGCTGCTGTTCTTGTTTTCTTCATCGTAGCCGTCTCGCTCTCGCGTGGGAGCGGGACGGGAATAGTGTTGCGTCTTGGTCTCGCGGCCGGGGCACGTGGTGCGCGGGCCGCGGGGGTGCTCTCGTTCTGGGAAGGGACGACTGGCGGGGGTGCGCCGTTTCGTGAACCCTTCTTTCTCTTCTTCTTCCTGTTATTCCTCTTCTTTCTTCCCGTATGGTCGGCGCCTCGTGGTGGCGGGTCGTTGGCGGCGGCCATAAGGGAAGTCGGGGCAGTCTTCTCGGTGGTGGTTATGGTCGCGTTGTCTGCGGCCGTGGTGAGCGGTGGTCGCGTGGTTGCGGCTGGGGCTCGAGCTACGAGCGCCGTTGTGCCCGCGCGCTTGTTCCGCGCCTCCTCGCGGAACACTGCGCAGCGGGGGTTGTTCGCGGTGTGCGCACCGCCACAGTTAGCGCACGTCGCGGGCTCATCTAGTGGGCGTGGGCAGTCGCGCGCATAGTGCTTCCCCCCGCACCGTACGCACGCCAGCCGCCGGAAGCAGTTGTGGGAGGAGTGCCGGAATGCCTGGCATCGGTGGCATTGTGCTGGGCCCCTCCTCCCACGCCATGATTCAATCTTCACCCCCGGCATACACAAAAGCTCGTCTGTTTCGTAAATGCCGGGGGTCAGGTTGGCCGTCCTCTTCATGGCCGCGAAGAAAATGCAGCCTGGTCTGCCTTGCCTTGCGGAGATCTTCTTAATATTTTCTGGCTCGTACCCGAGTTCTTCCAGTTCGAGTCGGATGTCTTCTGGATTGGTATCGGCTGGCAGTCCTCTGATTGCCAGCTTGAGGGAGCGTTCCTTTGGGAGTGAGTAGGAGAACCAGGTCATCCTTTCTGTCTCGTCCAGGCTTGTGAGATAGGCTTGGATGACCCGGTACTCGTCGCTGTCCGCTGGGGTAAAGCGTACGCCCTTGTTAAAGGGGCGAACGGATGGCACTCGTCCTAGTTTCTCCTTGATAGCACGAAGATGCTTCGTGCTGTTGGGGAAGGCTTCTAGTACAATCGGCGGGTACCGCACCTTGGGAGGTTGTGCGGGGGGCGTCGGTTGTACTGAGGTTGTCGGCGTCGTAGAGGCGGTAGTCGTCATGGTGGTTGTGGCTATCTTCAGTGGGAGGGCCCGGGATGTCGATGCCATGACATCCGGGCTAGAAACAATGACTGGCGCAGTCCCTGTCTCACCTCGGTGAGAGGTGGGAGGGGGGTGCGGGGCGGTTGTCTTCCTCGCTGTGGTAGATAGGGGCGGCGTGGCCTTAGCGCGCCCTTGTGCTGCCGTGGTTACAGCTGCGTAGGACGCGGTTCTCTGCTTGGCCGCTGTAGTGGTTACCGGGATATCATCTTGGGTGGCCATCGTGGCCCAGTCCAGGCGGGCTGGGGTTTGGGCGCAGGTGCGCTTGCCGGCTTCTTCTACAGCCTCCTCGCTGCGCTTCCTGCGCACACCAGGGGGTTGGATGTCGGCGGGCTTTGGCTGTTTGGGTGGCGACTCTGGGGAGTCCAGAATGACCACTACTGGGTTGGCTGCGTCGGCAGGGGGGGAGGAGGAGTCGTCTCTCCGGGCCTCTGCTTCCCAGCTGAGGCGTTCTTGGCGGGCTGCTTCTAGGGTCTCATCAATAGAACGTCGAAACTCCCTATAGCGCTCCGTGTCGGTGAGTTCCGAGGGGACCCGCCGCGTGGACAGGGATCTGTCGCGTGCTGGGGTCCTCGGCTGTCCGCGGGGTTTCCTGGGGGCTGCTGGGCATTTACGGCCAGGCTCTGCCTGAGCGTAATGATCGCTCGGTGAGCTCATGGCCGCAGGGGTTGCTTACTTCCGCGCGATTCACTAAACCTTCGGCTGCGGCATCTGCGTTCGCAGTTCCGGGCCAGCCGAGGTTCAGGCTATCTATTTAGGCGGCAGTCTTCGCCCTCAGGGAGGGGTGGAAATCGGAGGGTGTTTTCAATAAAACACCCCCGAGTTCTGTGTGGTTTTGGGAGAATCCGTGCGCGGTTATAGGAGCTTATCGCAAGCAAAACTGTCCGACAACTACAGATGTTATTATTGAAATATTCTACATTGTACTGCGATACTGCCAGTTCACTTATTTATCCCCGCGCAGGTAGAAGACGGGATAACCAATCACTGAGCAATTTTAAATCAAACTATAAAATGTACATTGCGTATTTTGGGAACATAATATTGTCAATAGAACCGTTACCTGTGCGGTCAATGTGAAATAGTTTTGATGAATTTTTATATTAAATAATTATTATTAAACACGACGGAGCTTACATTGCTTTACAATAAGTTTGAGTTCCATCTCAAATAGCCACTATCCTCAACTCACTTTGCTACACGTCCATTATGAATCGCGATCGTGTAGCTAAATGGAGACGTGGCCGACTTTTAGCTGGGGTTTTAGCTACACAAGTGAGTGGTATGTAAGGCGAAAACTATGTGTGCAATAAATATCATGCTCCGGATCATATGTTTCATGTTTAAACTAGATATTTTTCATAATTCAACATAATTAATTGTGAATCAGATCGTAAGAAGAACGTAACGTGTAGCTTAGCATAATGATATCATATACTACACGTATAATATGTATCCAATATGTACTCCGTGATCCACTGGATCATGCAAGGTCCATATTGAGACGTGTAGCATGCACTATTTTATATGTAACTGGTCTATACCATAGAGAATACAAAATGTTATGTATATATTTTTCTCTTTCAACAAGTCAATAGACTACCTATCTCTTTCATTCTTTCTTGAGTGTCTTGAATTGAATGTGACATGGCGTCCATCAAGATATATCACGGCCTTCTGTAAAACTGTTTTAGATGACAGTGGTTTAATATTGCAATTTATTAGTGAGGCCGTTACCAATCGTATATTTGCATTGATGGTAATGCATGCAAGGAAACCTCTAAAGCGAATTAGCGATGGGTATGATATGGCTTCGGCTAACAATCTGCACCTTTATGGCGGTCGCCGATTCCGTTTTTCTGTAATCTAGTAGTGTAAAATAAAAAAACATGTCTCTTTACAGGTACTTTGAGAAGCATCAGGCCCATCCGTATCAGGTAAGAACAAATTACAATATTTAGTAGCAGGCTAGCTGGGACCCAAGAATATTCAATGACTAGCTAACTGTGCATCAAATAATGTACTTCTCTACGTAATAACTATACCTGAGTATTTTTCCTTGTTATTGCGACTACAGCTCATATGAAACGCAAGAAACTAAAGTCAGCAGGCCTTAAATATTAGGCATTGAGTGGATCACAGAATGTATTTTATTACATGTAACAAGACTTTATTATGGTTGATCACATTACTAAGTAGTCAATTTTGTATAGTGTAACATCAGAAAACTAGGAAACCATGTGAATAGTTTATGTTGTGATCAGTATTCTGTTTTTCATTGACATGGAATTTTGTTGTTATTGCTTGTTGTTGTTTGTCCACCAAAGTCTTATTAGTTCATGGTCTGATTTATTTTAAACAGAAGTATGCCAAGAGTGACAGAAGAGCCCCACCTGAGTATGGATCTTCTGACAGCCGCTACACTCCACTGCGGTCCCCCAATGGCAATGTTTCTCATGGGCACACCATGCACCCCAGCCAGTCTAGCCATGGCCACCACCATTACAGCCATGTTGTGGATGACAGAGGATATTCTTCCTCGAGAAATTCCTACCTGCCAAAGGCATCAGAAAAGGAGAGAGAGAGAGACTACAAATCCTCTAGAAATAAGTACACAGGTAAGAAAATATGATACATTATTTCATTCAATAACAGTAAATTTGTTTAGAAATAAAAAAATATTCACTTACATCTGAACCTCTATAGACATATAAATGAATCTATGTGAATTCACATATCAGCTCTCTTTTTTCAACTGAGAAAAGCTGCAGGGTGTTTATGAAACTAGTTATTACCAATTACTCATTGTAATAGTCACCCTGATAGTAAAAGTTAGCAACTGAGCTACATTTCAATGAAAAAACTGACAGTCTAGTGTACAGGTTAATATTTTACAAATTAGTAACCAACTCTAATTAAGTTTTACTCTAAAATTACCACATATGAACAGCAGGGTGCATAAATAATTCTATGGAAGCTTATGCCTGCCTACATATTATAACTTGGCTTCCCTCAACTCTCATACTTAATGTAAAAAAAAACACATTTTAATGGTTAACAATTTAAAATTGTGTTTATTTTTATTTAGATTGTTTAATTATTCATGAAAGTGTTAACAAATATATACATAATTATAATATTCCTAGTTTCTAATCTAAATAATCCTAATAAACATATAGTATATTCATGCATGTTTAGGCAATGGGTTCCAAACTAGGCGCAGCCTGTATCTTGGTACTTGGTACTTGTGTGCTCTGAAGTTCAGCATATCTCCGATTAAAAGTTAATAAACCAACACCATTATTTAATGATAAAATATTTTTCCTAAATTGTCTACTTTATATAAACTAAAAACAAGTGAGGATTTTAGTTTTTGTGCTAAGTAATATTTGCATACGAACAAATGTGCATCAAAAAATCAGAGCATTTTCTATTTTGAATTATGCTTTTAGATATGTATTGGTATCGGCATTGGTAAAAGACTTTGTTGTTTTTTAGCCTTTCCACCCAATATGTGTCAATAATGCCAAAGTGATGATTTTCAAATAGTTTGGAATAATATAACTACAAAAAATATATAAACTTGCAGTCTTAAAATTACAAAAGTAGGCCATGAGTGGGTCTTGTTCAATTTGGGTTCTGTACCATGTGCCTTCCCTATTGAAAGGTACTTTATAACAATATCTTTTCGTTACTATTTACAGCTACTTTTTTTCATTTGCTACAACTGCCGAAGCAGGTACTTTCATCAGTTCAAATATTTTTTTTCATCTCTCTCAATCATAACCAGATCAATACAAATTAATTCATAAAAAGATCTATCAGTCCTGATTTCTTGATTTCTTCTATCAGTCCAGTGATGTTGAAAGTTGATAGATGTTGATTTCTTTCAGAACAACTGTTAGGTGATTATCAGAGATTGGAATAGGTAGAATGATTTAGAGTCATATGAATACTCTTAGAGTGCCATAGGTGACCGGTATTTTACAAATCACAAGTTAACATTCAAGTTTTTATAATACATTGCCCGCTTGTTCAGCCAGTTATATATCGGACTTCAGAGCTGCGGATACCGGGTTCAATTCCCGGTGGAAACACAAAGTTTCTCCCCATGGAACATTTGTGTTTCTGGTTCTGGGTGTAGTTGTGTACCTGGTACCCGTGATACAAGTCTTTGAACTAAGTGCGTGGGCTGTGACAGTGAATGCGTTTGTTTTGTTTCCTGTGGAAAATGTTTTCTCCCATCGTAGAAAATGTCCCGAATTTGCATAAAGCAACTCACCAAAGATTCAAATCAGGCAGATGAACTTTTTGGAAATGCGCATGGAGAGCAGACAAAAGCTTAAGGAATTTAAAATGTTAGAAAATTGATTCTGTTAATTTTCAAACAGTTACTGAAGTAGTTACCTACTGAATCACTATTTTAATAATATTATGTAACGCAATCCCGTGAATATCGGAACTTTCCGGAAAAAATGGCATATCCATGTTATGACAATGTGATGTAAGTACATAAAATAATTCAGTCTATTCCGATCACTGGTGATTATATTTTAGAATTAAATTGTCTTGCAGTATTCTTTTAGAGAGTGATAATTTAATGACAATTATGTGAACCACTATGCCCCACCACTTTTAATATAACTTAGCTCACAATAAAATACATAGGTATATAAAAAAATGGGTGTGTTGTTGTTAGAGGTAGTCAAAAGTTAAGTTAAAAGTATGTTTAAGTGGTATAGAGTATAAATAGCATGGAGAGGTCCACAAACAAGTTGGTATATCACCACCAGTGGCAATATCTATATCATTTAGGGAAATAAATAAAAATGCCTGTATTTCTACTACTTAATGGACACTAAATAACACTAAATTATAAAAATTAAAGAAATTATCATTCAAAACTTTAAGATTAGCTAGTCTTGATTATCACTATCTAGTTCTTCCATAGTAGTCACCTCAACAGTGTAAGCCTCTTCTAAGTGTATCCATACATGTGTTTCTCTGTATTTTCCTTCCTTGTATTTTCTGGTCTGCATTGTTCAGTGAAACTGTCCTTCTATCACTTCTTATTCTATTTGGGAGCAAGTAGTCCTGCAATGAAGATCTTTGGGGTGTATTGTGCATTTTCCCCCTCTCAGCTTCTACACAAACCATCCCATCTCATTAAGTAGTTGAGAAGTACTTTAGGTTGCCTGCATAGCTGCTCCAGTGGTGTGTATGGTGGTAATATCAATATTTTGGGTGATATTGACTCCTGTAGTCTCATAGAAATTCTTCTTTGTTCTGTGGCTTTACATTGTAATAGCATGTGCAACACAGTCCTATCTTTGAGCATACAGCATCTAGCTGCCTACAGCACACTTTCTAGTGATGTAGTCTAGATGTGATATTGCCCTGGCAGCTAACAATAAGCCTCTGCCTCTGTTGACTTTGTTGTTGTGGTTTTATTAAGGGCTTTAGATTGTGACATTCCAAGTGAGTAGTAACTGCAAACTGCACCTGTCATGTATTTCACGCCATCTGTATAAACATTGTAGGGTGGTGATACATCTGCCAGAGCAGTGTTATTAGTACCCAGCTCATTCTTGTCTCTCTCCATCTCTATTATGATGTTCCTTTTTCCATTTTTCTTCCAGTGGCATCCATTTTGTTGCTTGTTTGCAATAGAACTTTGTAATCTGTAGATGTGTCCCATTTTTCATTTTTACCCATGCACATTGTAGAAAATTATAATAGAATGAACAAAAGATATGGACTATATAGACTGTGGTCTATACATAGCGGTTTACTTTCTTTCTTATGATGTTGTTATTGACTTTGTCAGAAACCATTCATCCTTACATCGTCGACTCCATTTTACTTTGATGGATAGCATGTTTTTCTTTGTCTTCTTGAATCAGTACCAAAGTTTATCAGCAATTTTTCATACATGGAAGTATTGCTATGTTGTAAAACTTTTTCTTTATTATTCAATATTTCCTATAGGCTTCAGTACTTTCTCCATGGTAAAGTAGTTCTATAGATATCTTTTCTAGTGCAGCTTTCAAACGATTCCAATTGCTCAAGATAATCAAAGTCTTGAACATAATCTATCTTTTCACTATCTATAGTTATTTTGCTCTATATTTTTATCTATCCATAGTTTGTTTTCCAGATTTCCTGTCCATTCTGCTTTGTTACTGAGCTTTCTGTAGAGCTCGCAAACTTGTTTGTGTTTTTATCCAAAGTGGTTTTTTTATTTTCTATTCATATTTGATATTTGTTGGTTTTTCTATTTAATTTTATTATTTTTGATTGTATTTCTTTTGTTTTATGTACCGCGCGTTTGCCTGTGTACTCTTGGCTGTTTTCTTGATGGTACAGTGGAAGAATAATTTTAACCTATATATCTCTATATTAAACTGACAAGTATCAAAAGAATATTTTTATTTTAAAAATACCTATTTAAACGTTTTTATTGTGTGACATCTGTCACACTATAAAAGCTGCGAAATTGATATATGTCAATATATAAACATGATTTGAAATTTTGTTTGTTTAATATTACAGCTGTCAAAGTGACAGTAAATATTATGTATCTTTGACTTTGACAGCTGTTTTCTTGTTTGACTTCGATAACATAATTATTAAGTGTATAAATACATACACTTAAAATGACTTAATTTGCTAAATTGACAGTTGATGTTTCTTCATACATATTATTATGTTTTCATATTACAACCACGGGCCTCTCCACTCATAAAGTCACTATTCCATATTTTTTTCAGTATTCCATGAAACCAATTCTGCTTACCCAGCCAGATGCATTGTATATATTGTTGTTTTACTTTTACATGCACACTAAAACGCAATGTACAAATGAGGCCTACCGGAACTAATGCACATCAATAATTAACTGTGTAAGGGCTTGGCTAAGCAAATGAACATGTCTGCACTTTTCACATACTATTTATCCACAAATAGGTATTATATGTAACAGCTGTGTCATAATGATAGATGATGAATTATTTAAAATGTTGTTTTCATATTTGGAGTACTTTTAACTGAATATTTACCAAGAAATAGAACTTGGATGTGACCAATTTTGATTCCATATTTGGGCTACTTTTGACCTTACATTTACCTTGAAATAGATCTTAGATGTCTGTCACGATGACAGTTGATAAAATATTAATCAATTTAATTTTGGTATTTGAGGCACTTTTGATCTTATGACCTGACCAGAAGTCTTGGATATGACAGCATTCAAAATTACAGTTGATGACATATTTTTTAATCTTGATATCATAGGGCTACTTCCAATCTCATATTGATCCAAACACAGGTTTTAGATGTCTATCAGCTGAAATAAAGAATTTATTATGGTCTATCAACTATGTGAAGAAACTAGTACTCCATCATCAATAGTTTCCGAGATATAGGCTTTTTAAGTTTGTCAGCTGTCATCTGTAAAGAAGATTTCATTGAATAAATCTCTTTGACAGTTGTCACATGTAAAAGCAATGACAATGGCCTAAAAGCATGGAGCCTTAAAGTAAAACTAAAAAATATGACATCATTTAGAGAACGCACATTTCGTTATTTTTAGGTTGGTTAAACTCCTAATAATAAATAAAAACCGATAAATACGTCATCAACTTAACACTTCAACAGCCACATTACGACCAAATTCAGAAATATAAGTTCGACAACTGTCTCATTGGAAATAAAAAATCAAATCGTTTATATATAAATTTTGCAGCTGTCTGATAAGACATTTGTCATACAATAAAATAAAGTGTACAGTAAGTATTATTCAAATAAAAACATTATATACATCAGTTAGTTCAATTTAGTCGGATATGGCCAGTGTATATAGGTTAAAATTATTCTTCCATTGTACCATCAAGGCAACAGCCAAGACAAATCGCTCGCTCTTTTCAGAGTATAATAATTGTTTTTTATTTAAGAGTTCTTTTGTTTCTTTGTTGATGTAACCTCTCGCTTCTTTTCCTCTTTAAATCTAATTTCGCCAATATAGGGTTGAATTTATACATAGCAAATTTTATACCATAAACCATTAAAATTTGATAGGCCTTTGCTATCATACAACGTCAAACCTATTATAGTTTTATATTTTTATATTTTACTAGCTTTCCGGGCGCGGCTCCGCCCGCGCGTATGTCGGTTATCGCGCAAAAACATTAACCTCTTTTTGCGCAGTCGGATAAAAACTATCCTATGTTTTTTTTCCCGGGTCTCAAACTATCTCCATACCAAATTTCATTAAAATCGGTCCAGTAGTTTTGGCGTGAAAGCGTAACAGACAGACAGACAGACAGACAGACAGAGTTACTTTCGCATTTATAATATTAGTACTGATTGGAAATCTGTTATGGAAAAAAGAAAACTCATTGGTATGGAATTAATTGACATGTGACAGCAGCACGGACATATAAACAGTATGTATTATCCGCTGCAGCAAAATGGCCATATTTGTTCTTTAGTATATTGAGCTCAACACCACTAAATTAGCCGGTATGATTTTTAATCTTGTCATAAGATTTTTAGCCAGATGTCAAATTTTATTAAAGTCAATACCAAGTCTAATTTAGAATACTGTATCATCATTATACGTGGCAACTAAGTTCTATTAAATTATGTAGGTTACAGAGATAGTGATAATCATATAAGTTATACCCTGTATGGATGAAATTGGCCCTTCAATAAAGTACTTTAAATTATGTGCAATGACATTCGCATGGGATGTAGACAAACTAAGTGCAGTCAGCAAAGTATTCATCAAACATCCATGGTGAAATCACTATTTCAACCTCAGTTTACATTCATCGTTATACCTAGATGAAATACAAGCCCACGCTAAAGAGAAAACAAACTTGTTTGCAATTCTTTGGCTAAATTTATATATGTGCATACTGTAGGTAAAATATTCCATGTATTTCCACGTTGTAAAGCATCAATAGTAAAATGTAGTATTCGTCTGTCCAAGGTGCGCAATCTGAATATGAAGAAGGCCAGTGGTTCCAGTAAAATGTGTTCAATAGCCTTAAATTATGTGGACTCTGCATTTGTTTGCATCCCTCTTTCATCTTTCTTTGGAGACAGAAGCACTACCGAAAAGTTAGCTTACCTATTCGTTTATGTCCTTTCATATCCGATTATTGGAAAGATGCCCTTGATCGACGTTGCTCCGATTAATTAGCGATTATAGCCAGGATACTTCAAAGGCAACTTTTTTCTGCATAGTGAATAAGCAGATTCAACATTCAGTCATTACATTCAGTAGTCGTAAGCTATGCAACTGATGTTCGGTTAGTGAAGTGTCCATCCTAAGTTAAATTGGATTCATTGGATTCCATTACAAGGACGATGCTTGAGCGAGAGTTTGTTAGAATCGATTTATACAAGTTCTTTTACCGATCTTCTGAAAAAGACTACTTAGGTCGTTGAGCATTGTACTCAGCTCCATTGTACTCCTACAATGACAATGTAATAGGCGAAACGAAGGTGATTCATGTTTTCACCTCAGATGTTGAAGCAGAATCCGTTGCAGTTCAAGAGATTAAAAACATCCTTCAATGCGTTCGTGAACAGCTTCAGAGAAATAACGTCTCCCTGTCTCACGCCTCGTTGCAGTTGGATTGATTTCGTGTTTTTATCCCATAGTCGAATAGACATGGTGACGTTGCTAAACATACACTTCACCGCTTCGTATATCTATAGTCGCTTTGGCGTCGCTGAAGATAATGCAGTTCCACCCTGGTTTCGATTGAATCGTAGACTTTTTCATAGTCCACAAACGCTAGACATAATGGTCTAACACACAGGCCATAATCATATCAGGCGCGAACTCTCAAGCTTGCCATTGATATTGAATATCCCTCTTACGATGTGGTGATGCTTGTGATGCGCTACTGATTTTTAACCCTATTAGTCATAGAGACGTCATTAACTATTCGTTATTGGTGAGCTTCCCGGTAGAAAAAAAAAAAGTTACATACCAGAGTCGATAACGGTGTCCTGTCCCGCTCTGCGGACTTATCCCATGACGCCCCAGCGTAGCTGGTCCAGTCCAGTCCGAGCTAGAGCTCCTCAATCTTAAGCTTCTCCTTGAGCGTGCGTAAGTTACGACTGTATTGTCAGTGCCAAGGTTCAAAAGAACTATATGGGTAATGCCTAGATTTAAGTACATTCTTTTGTTTTATATCGCTGATAGTCTAGCCTTTGATCACTATCTCACAGTAAGTGATGATGTGGTCGAAGATGTTGTTCAGGCTAGCCTAGAATTATGCACTATATTCTATTCGAATATGGACTGTAAATCTAAGTATAGTAAAAATGTGGTTTAGTTCTGAAATTCTCCTCATAAACAAACGTACGTGTTATTGAAGAACAAGAATATATAAACTCTTTCAGAGGGCCAGTCCTACTCTATCATGAGACCATTCGTTTCTATACGAATTAGTTACTAAACTCAACGTTATTTCATGAAGTTGGAATAATAATTTAATATATGTAAATGGGTAAGTATAGAATCACATGAATATAAGTATTAGTAGTCATCCCATTATATTTCCTAAGTATTTTAACAGGGGAGGTCGTCGAGACAAAACTATGTTATTTGACGAGGACAGTGAAGCGTACGAGAAGTTATATCGTAAAATCGATTCCAGTTATGTTTGTTAGTAATCATAAATTAGTTAGATTTGTGCTATTCTGAACGCTAAGTGATTTAAGTGAATTATGGCACATAATCAAATACATCGTAGAATTATAACCACCTTAATACAAAGAATGATATTCTCGACAAGTCGACGTGTTATTTTGGAAATGTTCCATTATTTCTCTATATAAAAATATCGAAGACTTATTTCGATATATTTTGGTTAAATCTGATCTTGTTGATCCTGTGTAATCCCACGAGTTTTTTTTTCGAAATTCATCTCTTTCATTATACCGTGTGTTGAAATTGGGACTCAAATGTCAAACTTTATAAACATTGTTGACATGAAATAAAAACCCGTCTTACAAAATTAATACAAAACGTAACATTTTGAACTAAGAGCGGGATTGCTTCAGCTTTGCTAAGCTTATTACCTTTGCAGGCTTTAATGCAAAACAATACAATGTTAGAAAAACTCATCCCATTTGATTTTAGTAATTTTAAAGGGATATTGCGGATGTTCAAATCTGGAACATTATTCAGAAACAATGTTAACTATTAGCCGTTTAAAATTATTCTACCTCGCACTGCCATATTATGGAACCAGCTGCCAGGTGAAGTATTTCCGAACAGTAACGACTGAGGAGCCTTCAAGAAGAGAGCATCTCCTTCCTCATGGCCGGCAACGCATCCTCGAGACCACTGGTGTTGCGGATGTTTGTGGGCGACGGTGATCACTTACCATAAGGCGAGCCGCCAGCTTGTTTGCCCTCCTACCCCTAAAAAAAACACTAGTTCTTTCAAATCATATAATGTAGTCCAATTACAATGAGGTTTATAAGCTATTCATGTGATTTATTTTTTATAATATAACTGCTAAGAGAAAGTCTTGGGGTGGCGCTATATAAAGTTTATCTCCATTTCATTCCACATCATAAATAAGAACAACAATAGAAATGTATACATAAACTACTTATATCAAATGCTGGTCTATTTACCGCTGCAGAATAATAATACGAGGGTGAATCAAAAAGTTCTTAGAAGTGCATATATATGAAACCTTTTTGGATCAAGTTCGATATTCAAATTAAAGAGTGTCTATCACACTATATTTATGCAGACTGTCACTTATTTTTGTCAGTTCGTTCGCATGTAATAAATTTTTTTGTGCAACGAGTTGCTAAAAAGTCAAAATTATGGATAAAAGTGAGTTACGTGCGGTGATAAAATATCTCAGTTTGAAAAAAATGTCTACGAAGGAAATTTTTTTGGACATTCAGCAGACATTAGGGGGTGATGCTGTACCCTATTCTACGGTTGCGTACTGGGTGGCTGAATTTAAAAGAGGTAGATCAAGCTGTAAAGATGACCCGCGTTCTGGGCGGCCTTCAACCTCCGTTACAGAAGAAAATGTCAAAAAGGTTGAGAATCTGGTTTTGGAAGACAGAAGAATGACTATAAAACATATAGCTGAGATCCTAAAGATATCTTTTGGTAGCGTTCAATCCATTTTAATTGATTCACTGGGGTTCAAAAAAGTGTCTGCAAGATGGGTGCCACGAATGTTAACCGACGAAAACAAAAAGCGACGTTTGGAAATTTCCAAGCGTAATCTCGAAATGTTCCAGCGTGATCCGGATAATTTTTGCCGTCGTCTTGTCACCATGGATGAAACGTGGGTCCACCATTTTGATCCTGAAACTAAAAGACAAAGCATGTCTTGGAAACGACCATCCTCTCCATCCATTAAAAAATTTCGAGTTGCTCCTACCGCTGGCAAAGTTATGGCCTCTGTGTTCTGGGATAGTGAAGGAATCCTTTTTATTGATTACATGCCAAAAGGCCAGACGATTACTGGACCCTATTACGCAAATTTAATCCCGAAAGTGCGTGAAGCGATTAAAGAAAAACGTCGTGGAAAACTGTCGTTGGGCGTGTTGTTCCTTCAAGATAACGCTCCTGCTCATCGATCGGAAGTTGCGGTCAACGCAATCCGCTGTGCTGGCTTCAATCTCCTTGACCACCCACCATATTCTCCGGACTTAGCCCCAAGTGATTTTCACTTGTTTCCAAAATTAAAAGAGGAAATTCGTGGAACAAAATTTCACGATAATGACGCGGTTATAGCTGCCGTAGAGGACTTTTTCGAGAGTCAAGAAAATATTTTTTTTTCACAAGGAATAAGGAAGTTAGAAACGCGTTATTCTAAATGCATTGCATTGGAGGGAGATTATGTAGAAAAATAAAATATTATTATTTAAATCTTTGCATTTTTTAATATTGATTCCAAGAATTTTTTGATTCACCCTCGTAAAATTAAAATATTAATACATAGTTTGATAGGACAGCGGCATTCATATATTAGTTGTTTAATAAAAGCTAGCAGTAACACTGCTATTTTGTATTTTCCACGAGTAGGATTTCCGACAATTATATTTTAACCTAAAAATTTAATTAAGTTTTTACAAGTAACTTACAAATTAAAATGATAATTACCTAAATCTGATTGGTCTTCAACTGAATAAACACAGATGACTTTTTAAACTCAATTTATGATTTGTTGGCGATTGCAGTTCGTTTATTTTAAACCTTCATTACATCATTATTGTTTATTTATCATTCATTACTGAACATTGAGCACTTGTGATAGTTACGTAATGTTTAGACGTTCATTGCACTTCAAACGGTCGTGATACTCATGTTGAAAGCATTGTGTTTTGTGTGTACTTACTTAGTTACGCACTGAGACAAAATTTTGTTATTATTTTTAACTATTCCCGTAAGTATAATCAGTACTAATATTATAAATGCGAAAGTCACTCTGTCTGTCTGTCTGTTACGCTTTCACGCCCAAACTACTGGACCGATTTGAATGAAATTTGGTATGGAAATAGTTTGAGACCCGGGAAAAAACATAGGTTAGTTTTTATCCAACTGCGCCAAAGAGGTTAATGTGTTTGCGCGATAACCGAAATACGCGTGGGCGGAACCGCGCTCGGAAAGCTAGTTTACAATAAAACTGTAATATCATTACCCATATGATCAATATTTTTAGTTTTCTTAGCCGTATTAATAAAAATTTAAGAAATATCACTAAATAGATTTTTACATAAATGTAATGTCTTCATTGGGCTATCATTATTATTTATTATAAAGATCTATCATGAAGATATTGACCACAATCAGAATCGGGCAACTACTATGCGAAAACTTTAAGCTTAACCTAAATGTTAGCCTCAACTTATATTTAGTAAACAACAAAAATAATTAATGTTGGAATAATGTTGTGGCCGATAATACCTTTTAGGTTCTGTACCGTTTTGCCCTCTAGGACAATAAATCGTCTGTTTGCCTTGTAAATTATTATTTTAATCAGTAGTTTATTTTTGTCCATCATAAATATTTTTATTCTATTTATAAACTCAATAAATTAGGTGTGAATTAATATACATCATAATTATGTCTATACTTGGGTTGAAGTAATTAAAAATTAGGGTTATAATAAGGTTTATTCATACGTTCTTGATCACAAAAACGTAGATTAGTAGATACTGCTCAATTCAAGTTGGAATAAGGGATATCCAATAAATATATCAAATGGTTGGAAATAAAAGGGGTTACAGTCTTTTATGATCGTTGTTTACCGAAACGTAAATACACGAAATAGTCTGGGGTTTCTGACCTAACCTATGACTGACTATGACATTAGTTTGGTGAGACCAAGTTGCACGTTTTATTCGCTCTGATAATGAATAGCTTGTAATGTAACATATAATATGTTGTGATTGAAGTGGAGCTAAAAACATCGATAAGGTTTGTTTGATGTGCAATTTGAGTTCACAATATTAATAAATCGTTGGATAGATGTACCTAGGTGCATTTATTTATTTTCTATTCACAAACATAACTAAGAATTACATTTGTCTGTAAGACCCCGCAATGCCCTCTCTACATGTTTTGTTAAAAATCTGCGTAAGCGAAATTATCTTAAAACCTTGCGAAAATTGTACAACTTACCAAATACAACAAGATCGATAGCTGCGTCTGTATTCTTAACATTATTTTCTGTTATCTTTCATTGTATTTTTTTAAACCCTATATGTATTTTTATACATAGAATATATGCTTTTGCGAAATAAATTTGTGTTGTTTAAATATTACTAGTTTTGGATGGATTCTGCTAGTTGTTGGTTTTGATGCCACTTAGTACCACGGTTTCCCGAAGTTGCGTGTTTCTCTGTATTAATATCATTGAATGCAATATATTTATATTTGTATAAGAAGTAATCTTGTTTAAGGTTTTGAGAATGGCAAAAAATTAATGATATTTAAAGTTATATTGTCCTGTAAGATATTTCCGTCTTTATTCGCGTTATAAACTAGACGACTTGCTGTTAATTATTTCGCATGGTATATTTTGCCCAATCTGAATGCTCGCCTAGGTAACTGCCGCTCGAACACAAGCTTTTAACGGTGTGCTATGGCAGCTGTCATTCAGAGCCTTTCTCCAGATTCAGCTTGTTTCCCATATTCTACTACATCATCCACCAGTAAGCAAGATTGTGGTCAAATACTAGCAAAAAAATACATAATTACCCCACAATGGAGAAATAACATATGATACTGTACAATGTATATATACAAATGAAGGTGTAAGCAAAGTGGTTTAACGCGATCGCCAATTTTCTGTGACGGAGCCCAAATACACTATGAAGTATTATATAGGTATAGTAATATCTATTATATCGTTCCCAAGATCTTGAGAATCTAAAGGAATGCTTGACAAAGAGGCATCCCGTGAAGTATTAAAGAAATAAATTCAAAGTTTATAACATTAAGTTATTGATGAGATACTATATTTATAAAAAATATATTCTTAAAACTGTATTCACATTCGATCCTATAGCTGAAACTGGAACAAAACTATATTGTTATTCATATATTTGACCTTCTGCATAGCGAATTTACTGAATGGAATTATAGATTTCGTGCTCCATCTGAAACTATATATCTATGGGATAAGACTTATACCCTACATGCTATCCTGAGTACAGAGTACAGATATTATAATATTGTATGTTATCTTATGATGCTAATATATTTAAATGACTTGTGAACCTCTTACAAATAAAATGGTGCTACAATATGCTGTTGTATCTTAAGCCGCGTTGACACGATCACCATAATCTCTAACAGAAACGATACACTGCTCAGAGATTCATACGAGTGCACTCTGGTAGATGTTGATATCATGTAAACTCGCGTTAAATATTCATTTTAAACTTTACTCTCATTTGGCCAAACCTTCAAAGAAATTTTCGAAGAAGAATTTTAACTTGGACCTGGATTTTAAGGCGGAAAGATTGGGTAAGCTGGGTACATGTAAAAATATTCTACATCTTATTTCATACTAAGTCTTAAACTTAAAGGCATAAGATAGAATATATAGGTGTTTAGGAATAATTTGAAGCTGAGCGGTGAAAAATTTGACCATAAAACTTTGTAAATAATATTTTTTTTACTATCCTGATAAGAATCAGCTCTGATTAGTAGGATGCGTTCCTAGTCAACTCTTATATGACAATACCATCATGTTGTGCTCAGATCACTAGTTGACACGAAGAGAATAACATTAGAGCCGGCATCCGGGTAAACTCTATGACAGTGTGCTCTGATCGTGGCCGCGTTGCTTTATTATTGTGACATTAATTACTTAGAAAGGTGAGCGGTATTCATTCGATATTTGAAAACTATCGTAAGATACATTACTGTCAATGCCAACATAATTCACTAAATTATTTCTTCGGAAAATCCTCGTACCTAGGACTACTAAACAAGTACTTTTGGAAATCACGTCACATACTCATCGAAATTGAAATCATTGTAAAAGTCAAAACTATTACAGCATAATCATTTGTTATGCTTTATGTAATATATTATTGCAATATGAAACATACGTGCCAATTGTGAATTTCTTAATATTTTCAGAGAGTGTTCGATCGCCAAAGGAACGTAGTAAAGACATTGAAAGGGAACGGAGCAATCATGAACGAATTGAGATCCAACCGGACAAGAAGAGTAGATCGTCTAGTGGAATGAACGTTAACGTTAGTAGAAGTAGTGGTAAATACGACAAGAGGAACACTCCTGCAGTCGCCATGCCGCCGGGCAGCGAGTGGACAGAACACATCAGTTCACTTGGCAAGAGATATTACTACAACTGCATCACTGAAGTATCGCAATGGGAGAAACCGAGGGATTTCGATTCAAGGAGGACTGCATCCAAAGATTCAACATATGCATCCAGAAGCAGTGAGTACTTATGACTATTGATTATTACCGCTCCTTTCTCATCTTTCCGGAGCGATATTGTTGCAGCGAGTCTGCTACTCAATATGTAACTTGAAATTGTAAAAACTTTGCCCAGTAGTGTAGCGGATTCGATGCTCTTTAAACTAATATTGCTATCGTGATTGTCCTGTTCTTTTTTTTCTTTATTCTGGGTAGTCTTTGACCATTATCTGTGGTCTATAGTGCTCAGTAGTAATAATAATAATAATAATAATATTATTTCACAAATAATGTACAATTTGGTTACAAACTAAATAAGGTTCTTAATATTATAAATTGTGACAAAAAGCTATGGCTTGTATGTTTGCCTAGTCTGTTATTCGCACAGAACCTACACTAAGAAAATAATTTCTTGTGTTGTAGGCTCTGCATACCCTTCAAGTGTACAATAATATTAAACATGACAAGAAAAAATTAAACAATTACAACAAATTACGTATTACATTGTGGTACATAACTACGTCAAGTTGTGTATTACCTCTTAAAAGTAAATAAATAAAATGAAAATAAAGGAATGTATTTGAAAGTTACTTAAATTTTAAATTTTTAATATTACAATTTATCTAGGTAAGTACGAGTATTTAGATAATAATATAACTGTGTGTTTACGATGGGTATTGAAGGAATAAGTAAGAAAAAAGAATGAGTGTGATTGAGAGTGTTTGTATGTGCGTGTGAGAGGGTGTGTGTGTGTGTGTGTATGTGTGTATGAATTTGTGTGGCTGTGAGTGCGTACATAATAGGAAAAATATATTAAATTTAAAGGATATCATAACTTAGGAAGTATGCAAGACACAGAAGAAGAAAAAGGGTATCAGTCAGTACAGGATTATCCAACTGTTTTTAACAATTGCTCAGTTTCATCATAGCTGAGTTTAATCAGCCAATCGTGTACTGCACGTTTTCCGTTTCTCTTGTTTAATAATACGAGATCTTTAATTACTCTGCTAGCTTGATTATATAAATGAGGGCCCATAAAACGCAGATAGCGTTTAGCAAATTTTGTGTTAAGTTTCGGCTTAGTATAAACAAGGTCTTTCCTTCTTTTGTTGTTTGACTTTTTTTTTTTTTTTTTTTTTTTTTTTTATTGTGACCGAACAAGCTCGAGGTCCACCTGATGTTAAGTGGTTACCTCTGCCTATAACAGATGCAGTTCGTTGTTCAAGTGACGAATTGCACTGCGCCCGTCACCTTGAGACATAGTTGTTAAGTCTCATGTGCCCGTAATTTCACTGGCTCTCAAGGACTGCTGCCGGAACACACCGTTAGGAGCTTGGCGACAGACTTTCAACTTGAGGGTGGTCGCTAGCCAGGCGGGCATTCGCAAAAAGCCCTTCCACCATGCGGTGAAGCTCAAGCCCGCGGCGGGATTCGAACCATGGACCTGCTGCGCGGCAGTCCATAGCCAATGCCACTGAGCCATCACTGCTTCAAAACTGATTTGGTTGTTTGTGGAACGACGGCTAGTGAGTGGAGTAATGTCACTCACTAGCCGTCATCCATCCAAAAAATGCTCGGTTTCCATAAACAATAATCGTCATAGCAACCATCAGTTGTCAACCTACTACTTGTTTAGCGAGATGTTAAGCAGCGTTCCATAACTATTTTATGCCACCTAGCCCACACGAGCGTTCGTAGCTTGGCCACTAACCGATTGAAAAACTCTTTTGGGCGCTCCGAGCGTTTGAGACAGAGATAGTGCGCTATACACCCGCACCCGCTTGTCTATGCAGAGCTTGTTTTATCTATAGTAATTTTTTTCATCTTTATTGCGATATGATTTGCTTAACGAGGTGCACATATATTTGGTAGAATTAAATCATGAATCGCTTACCTATTTAATACCGCTACCAGATCAGACATCCATTACTACTTAATAAGCATGTACCTAATAACACATTAGCGTTATTTCTATCCTATGACTACACCTACCTAGTTCAAAGTATTTCGTTGATTTTATTAAGATTTGGTATCATTTTATATCTGTTATTAATCCCTGCGAGTCTCAAAAATAATAGATTACCCAGTATGTTCACAACTTCTTTTTAAGGGCCCTTGAAGTTGTGTACATACTGGCCATTTTTATTTTTCTTTTTTTATTCCATTCAAAGATCTAACGATAGTTAATGTTACCATACTGAATTGGCTATCAGTTTAGCACACACAAAAAAATCAAGCATCTACCGCAATAATTCATGTCACCATAAATAAAAATCTCATCGTACTCGGCGATAGGTGAAAAATTAAAAAAAAGGTAATACGAAATACCGGAATATAAAATCATATAAAATCGCGGAACATACATGGGGGTGATTCAGATAGCCCTCTAGTTCCTCTACCTCCCAGCTTCAGTATATCACTATTCACTACTTCTTGGGACACCCTGTATAAAAATGATGTTCATTTTGAAATACGAACTCCATAAGGGGCATCGTTTTCAATGTATAACAACAAAATGATGTCAAAATTAGGTTCATCTCCATTACAATTTTGTTAGACAATACGGCGATAAGGTCCTTATTGGAAAACCTTTTAGATTTTCATTGAAACCAAAAACTCAACAAGTTTGTTTGTTGAATTAACTGTGGCACGCAAGAGTCGCGCAGACTCACTCTTGTTTTTGCTCATGTCTTGCAATCCTAGTCTTGCTACAATTGAGTGGTTTTGATCTTTAAAAATGCAAGAACATATTCAGTACTGTAAGATTCAGACCGACTTTGGGCAACACTATTGTGGATACGTCATTAAAAATTTTAGACTTTAGATGGTTAAATCGAGATGAAATACACAACATTAAATTTAATGGGACACACGTTGGAACACGGGAAGGCCGAAGAAAGCTTTATATAATTTTTGTGACCAATATGGACGGAGCTCAAAACCTAAAACGGTTGTTTGAAGGGTAGATTATTTATTTTTCGAGTATAAGAGAGATGCAGTAATAATCTCTCTTAATTTTTGGCAGTAGCTCAAAAAGGCAAAGCCGCGGCTACAATCTAGTTGAATTTAAACGCACACAAAATAATATTTTTAATGGATTGATATATCATGAATTTCTATAAAAAAGGGAAACCTTGCTTTTATCTGACGCTGTTTCTAATTAAGTTTACCTCATATTTAAGATCGGGTTATATACACATTTATGATTGCGAACTACGGACATGTCAGGGATCTGACATTTAGGGGTTATCTTTCACGTCTAACTAGTGACATGGCACACGCTTCTCGTGTAACCGGTGCCCTTATTCGTATAACTAAATGAAAAAAGTGTTAATAATTAGAACAATAAAAAAAACTTTTTTTGACGACGGTAATATTAAATATTACTATAAACGATTGCCGTGAAATAAAGAAGTTGTAATACTGCACTCAAGCTATTAAGCTTGTTTACTGAAAAAAAAAATACGGCGCCTGAAACATTATAGCGATTTTACTGGCCATTCGATTAGTGTGTTATGCTGCGGCGTAGATATTATCTCCCTATCGCCCTAATTTTTCAGAACTAAACCGCGAACACTAAGCTGGCTGATTCTCACAGATAGATACCACAAGAGGCCCATCAAAAGAATCTTGCGACGTTCATCATTAGTATATTAGAGAGTTAATCGTATATAACAACTGATAGATGTCAGTAGTTCTGATCGGAACAGAAATGTAATGTAAATCCATAACTATTGATTATTGTCGTGTTATAGTGGCCAGCAACGATAGTGTGAAAATCTAAAATTGATAATAATATATAGAAAGAGAAAATACTTTATTTGCACAATAACATTTGCAAAAGCAAAAGCAAATGTTATTGCAAAAAAAAAGCAAAAGCTTGATTTGATCGGGTTTCGGTAAAAATGTTGCATTCTAGTTTAATAATTAAGGCGGTATTGTGTGTGTACATTTTTCATAAGCTTATCAAAGTTATAAATAAGAATAAATATGGATAGAAGATAATCCTAAAGTATTTTTCTTCTATTGTTGCCTTTCCTAAAGTTGGTAGGATAAAAATGAAACTTAATCCTCAACTGCACTATTTATTGCTTTTATATCTTTTTATATGTTATATACTTTGAAATTTATAAGTAGCTATTCAAGTCAATCTCAATATATAACGAATCATTTGATGCTCGTTGATGCAGTCTCAAGGAAGCACACATGACTACTGCAATTTAATTCTATTGAGCGCCCCTTTCTCGGTCGAAAGGTTAAATTATGCGCTCGCAATTGTTACGAATAGTACAACCACATCATATTTTATGTCACTATGCTCAAATACAAAAAATAACGAGAGGAAATATATACCCAAGACTTTCTGCGTGGTCTGATATTTAGAGCTAAGATTTTAACTCTCACTTGAAATACGGAATTATTGTTCTTCCTGTGCCTGTGTATCAAAGATTATATTGCGTTTTATCAGGAACTACCAAGTAAATCGGGAAAATGGTGTCTTTTGTATAAATTAATTCCGCACCTAATTATCCTTTATAACAAGTTTCATCAAAATTTTATCATTCCTGAGGCGTGTGAGAGTAGTTACAAACTATAGTATACACATAAACATCTTTGCTTTTGTTATATTAAGTAGGATGTAGGATTATCATCAGTCCATTATTTCTTACTACTGAACGTTGTCTTCCACCAGTTTCTGTTATTCTCCTCGATTTCTCGCCACTGACATCCAGACATTCTCCGCTATTATTTTGTTCTTTTGTATAGTGTAGTTTATGTGAAGTACTTGTATTAAGCCACAACTACCTACTGTTGTCATGATTATGATAATTATGTTCACAAATACCTAAAAGGATCAATTCATTGTTTGGTTCACTATAATATTATATTACACACTATAGCAAACATCAAATAAAACCTTGTTCAAATCATCATCATCAGCCGCAAGACGTCGAACAAAGGCCTCCCCCATAGAACGCCACAAAGTACGGCTATTAGCCGCTTGTAACCATTGGCTACCCGCGACTTTTATGATGTCGATAGTCCATCTAGTGGGGGGCTATCAACTCTACGTCTTCCGGTGTACCGTGGTACCCACTAGAGAAGCTTTCTTCCCCTTCGGTTATCGGTTCTATGAGCAATGTGGCCCACCCATTGCCACTTCAACTTGCAAATTCTGAAAGCTATGTCGGTGACTTTGGTTCTTTGGCGAATATCCACGTTCCGGATTTTATCGCGCAAAGAAACTCCCCATGGCTCGTTGAGTGACTCTGAGCTTGTCCTTAAGGGCCACAGTTAAGGACCACGTCTCGGTGCCATATGTCAACACTGGTTGAAGACTTTGGTATTCAGGCTCTGCGGGATCTTTGACGAGAAGATGTCACGTAACTTCCCGAACGCTGCCCATTCGAGTTGGATTCTTCGGGGGACCTCTTTGTCGAAGTTGGACCTACCTAACTGGACAGTCTGTCCCAGGTTAAGGTATTGGTCAACAACTTCGAGCGTATCGTTTCCAACAAACTAAACAAATTTTATCAGTGAGTTTCAGTTGTTCTATTGTCTAACCAAATATTAGGTAAGGAAATATTAATAAAAATTACAAAATGGTGTATCTATTTGCACACTATGTTATGACATAACCTATTTTCATGAAAATTAATGTTTGATACGTGGCAAATAATATCCACGTGACGACACGTAGGCATACCTGTCTACGCGGCATACGTATTTTTTTTCTCTCTATGGCAGCTAGTGATGCCATGTCTGCAACGCATAGATTATGTATGCCACAGATAAATCACAAATGTAATTTCACAATGATAATTGTTAGTAAAAGTCAGTAAATGTTTTATGTGTTTATATACGTATTTTTATTTATGGTTTTGTTTATGTTATTTATTGTTTTTGTTATTTTATGTCATGCACGTTCGTGATGTTAGTCGGGACTGCCGTCTGAAAACCAGCGCTTAGGGTCATTCTTGAACCTGGCACATGCTGAGACGGGACTCTTTCCTAGCATCACGCAACATTGCAATTCATTGTTGTTTAATTGTCTAATTCAATTTAATTGTGCGAAGTTTTGTAATGTTGTGTGATGATGGAATAAACTTCATTTCATTTCATTTCAACAACTACTGGTACGGGTGCAACATGGACATTAGACATAATTTTTATCTTGTCCATATTCATTTTAAGACCCACCTGCTGGGAAACTATACTGAGTTCGCTGAGCATTGTACTGAGTTCCTCGAGCGACTCTGCCATTATGACTATGTCATCGGCGAAACGAAGGTGAGTGATGTATTCGCCATAGATGTTGATGCCGAATTCTTTCCAGTTCAAGAGCTTAAAAACGTCCACCAACGCATTTGCGAACAGTTTCGGAGAAATAACGTCTCCCTGTCTCACGCCTCCCTGCAGTTGGATTGGTTCCGTGCTCTTATCCTGTAGTCGAATCGACATGGTCGCGTTTCTATACAAACACTTCAGCTCTTCGATGTACCTGTAGTCAATTTGGCATCGCTGAAGAGACTGCTGTACAGCCCAGGTTTCGATTGAATCGAAGGGTTTTTCATAGTCCACAAACGCCAAACAGAACGGCCGATTATACTCCTCAGTCTTCCGTATAATCTGGCGGAGCGTGTGGGTGTGGTCCATGGTGCTAAAGCGTTTTCGGAACCCGGCTTGTTCGGGAGGCTGGAACTCATCAAACCTACGAGCAAGATGATTCGTAATGACTCTCAAGAACAGCTTATAAACATGGTTCAGAAGTGAAATGGGCCTGTAGTTCTTCAGCAAGGTCTTGTCACTTTTCTTGAAGTCAAAAGTCAAAGTCAAAGTCAAAATCATTTATTCAATTTAGGCGTCTACGACGCTCTTATGAAGGTCAATTACAAATTTTAATATTGAAATATACTACATTGTACTGCCACGTTCAGCAAACAAAAGTTATAGAGCCACTGCGAGAAGAACGGGCAAGAAACTCGGGGCCATTCTTTTAAAGGTTTTTTTAAAAATGTGTTAAGTACATACTATATAATAAAATTATTACAATACTTAATTTACATTACGTAGGTGTTAGGCGCTAGCTTGGCAGAGGCGAACCAGTCCAAGCATTTTTGTCGTTTAAGTAATCACAAACTGTGTAGTAAGATTTCTTTATCAAAATATTCTTCACATGCAACTTGAATTTTCTTTCTGTGAGCGTTGTAATATGGTTGGGCAATTTATTATAAAACCGCACACAATTTCATAAGAAGGACCTTTTATTTGTCTTTGCTAATCTAAAACCTGGCACCGCTATTTTATCTTTATTCCTAGTGTTATAATCGTGAGTGTCACTGTTTGATTTAAATTTGCTCAAATTTTTACGAACATACATAATATTTTCAAATATATACAGACTTGGTAAAGTTAAAATATCAATTTCTTTAAAAATATCTCTCAGGGATTCCCTAGGATCCATTTCATATATGGCTCGAATTGCACGCTTTTGTAAGATAAAGATTGTCTCTATCTCAGCAGCAGCTCCCCACAGCAATATACCATAAGACATAATACTGTGGAAGTACGCGAAATAAACGAGCCTAGCAGTAGCTACGTCTGTTAGCTGTCTTATCTTACGAACTGCATATGCAGCAGAACTAAGTCTTCCAGATAGATCATGTATATGTGGATTCCACTGTAAAGTTGAATCCATTTTAATTCCCAGGAAGACTGTCGCATTGTCAAAAGAGAGTTTTTCTAGGCCAAGCTTAATTAGCCAAGCCAATTTAAACATTTGGTCTTTTTTGAATTTAAGAGAAGATTATTAGCCGCGAACCACTTAGAGATCATAGATAACACATTATTTACATGAATAAGTTCACTATCCCTCCTATCTACTTTAAAAATTAGGGAGGTATCATCTGCGAATAAAACTATATCGCAGAAATTTTTAACCATGCAAGGCAGATCATTTATATAAGCTAGAAACAGAAAAGGTCCTAAAATTGATCCTTGCGGTACGCCTATTCTTACCAAAGACCCGGAAGAAGTATTGCCATTTATTCTAACCTTCTGTAGCCTGTCTGACAGATATGACTTTATAAGATCCAGAGCTTTTCCACGAATACCATAATGTGAAAGTTTTCGAATCAGAGTGCGGTGCTCTACACAGTCAAATGCCTTAGAAAGGTCACAGAATACGGCAATAGCATCCTGTGAACTCTCCCAGGCTTCAAGTATATGTGACATCAATTGAGCACCTGCATCTGTTGTGGATCTGCTCTTTGTGAAACCAAACTGATTCTCATTCAATATATTATGCTCATTAAAATGGGATAGAAGTTGTTTGAGCATAATTTTTTCGAATACTTTACTCAGAACAGGTAAGATAGAAATAGGTCTGTAATTGCAAGGGTCAGATGTAGCCCCCGACTTCAAAATTGGAGTGATTTTACTTTGTTTCATTAAGTCAGGGAAGTTTCCTTTATCAATACAAAGATTGAATATTGTTTTTAAATATGGTGCAATAATGCATATTATAGACTCTGCCACTTTAACTGACATACCCCACAAGTCTTCGGTGCTCTCAACATTTAAATTTTTAAATGTCTTTATTATTTCAAATATTGTTGTGTGTCTGAAAGAAAAGTCCGGTGATTTGCAGGGGAAATTATGTATTAGCAGAGTTTCTGCTACATCGGGACATGCATCCAATGACTTAGTGACTTCTAGGGGTAAGTTAGAAAAAAAATTGTCAAATATATTTGCCACTTGTATTGGATCAGATATTTGATTTTTATCAACATTTAAGACATATGTAGAATCTCTAGGTTTATTTTTTCCGGTCTCTGTATTTATAGTATTCCAAATGGTTTTTATTTTATTTTTAGACTTGCTAATTATATTTCTAATCAAAAGAGATTTAGCACACAAGCAAACAGACTTAAACATTTTTGAATAGTTCCTAACATAATCACGAAACTGCTTGCAGGATGTCAAATTCTTCCTGCGATACAGATCATACAAATAATCTCTACTTTTTCGAATACCTGTAGTTGCCCAATCACCGAACTTCAACTTTCCATTTACTTGTTTCTTTATTTTTGGACAAACTTTTTGAAACTCAGTATTTACTAGAGAGAATAAACTATTATAAATGTCATTCGGGTCACTATGAGAAAAACTTGTAATGGCAAGCTTAGCTTCTATATTGGTACTGAGTATTTCTAGCCTACTGGTTGTTAACGGCCTATGTTCAATTTCATACCTTGCAGTTTCTTTGCTTCCATCAAATCTAATTGCCAGGCCCTCATGATCAGATCTAACACCCTTCATTATTGACTTTTGTTTAGTCTTACAGTTCGAGTATATATTGTCTATACAGGTAGCTGAAGTATCTGTTATTCTAGTGGGCTCACAGAATAGAAATTTCAAATTAAATGACTTAAACAATGAAATAAGATCAGTCTTATTTTTAGATTTCAATAAAATATCTACATTAAAATCACCACATACAAATATGGGTTTTTTACATTTAGAAATTTTTAGTAGTATACTTTCCAGAGTGGCTAAGAATTCTGTAAAATTTTGAGCACGACCTTCATCTGTTGGTGGTCGATATACACACAACACAAGATGCCTGTCCACCTCCACACAAGCAACTTCACAGACACGTTCAACAGAACATCTGACTAAGTCACGGCGTTCTTTAAATTTTAAGTTATTTTTTACAAGAATAATACACCCTCCTCCTTCTGCAGATGATCTGTTAAACGCACTGCCTACACTAAAATTCTTAACATTAAATAACATTGTATCAGCTCTTAGCCATGTTTCAGTAAAGCATAATATATCAAAAGGATATTTATCTAAGAGCATTTCAATTTCAAGTATTTTGCCAGAGAAGCGATTTATATTTTGGTAGTACAGTGCTATGTCAAAACACTTCCCTGTTGTCGGACTTAAAAGTTTAAACAGTTTGACTCAACATTTGTATTAGTACATGTACTAAAATCTGTATCGTCAATAGAAGACATGGTTATATTTCCTATAACCGACTCAATATTATAAGCTACCAAAGTAGCAATTAAATTCTTACATTTCTTAGGTAGGTACATCCTATCCTGAGTCAACATAAATTTAGTAATAAATTTATTACAGTCAAAAAATAAAAGTTTGTCTTTATGACGACATGTCATATTATATAAAATTGTATTTAAGCAGTTAGAAGAACAGTACCACTACTCTTCTGCTCCACGCTTTTGTCGTTTTACCTTCAAGGATGACGGAATTAAATAACTTCTGGAAGACTGTGAGTACCGGTTTTCCACCCGCTCTCAGAAGTTCTGCCGTGATTCCGTCATCACCTGGTGCCTTGTTGTTCTTAAGCTGTTTGAGAGCCATTTTAATCTCGTATAGGCTGATGTCCGGGATATCTTCGGTATAGTGTCGGGTCAGTTTAGCTCTCTTGTCTTGAGCTGCACTGACAACGGGTTCTCGTGTCGAGGTGTATAGCTTGTTCAAATATCTAATCGAAATTATAATTTTGTTTCTTTATGTATTATAGTTGAATTCTCTCATACATTATTTATCTATGATATAATATAATTAATCTTCTCCATTATTTGTTGCAGACCGTGAGAAGAGATCGCGATCCCGGTCAGGTAGAAGAGAAGCTGATAAGCCTGCCAGCAAAAGACCCAATAACTCATCCGAACGGTACTGGAACAACAGTGGCCGAGATACTAGAGAAGATGAGGTTCATGAAAGAAGAAGACAAAAACATTCTGCAATCGTACATGATGGAAAAGGTATTGAAACATTGTTTTATAGATTTATTGAGAAGATATTGGTAGTTTTATATGTAGGTGTCCATAATGAAGTAATTGTATGTAATAGTATAGATATAATTTATGATTTGGTCTAATTGTAATTAGATTGTTTCCATGTCCGGTGTTCTACCTCTAAACAATCAATACCTTGTATGCACTTTTCATTCTGCCTCGAAATGTTTACTCGATATAGGGGGGTTTCGCCCGTGACTTTGGATTTAGCTAATGTTCTTCGGACTTGTGCATCTATAAGTATAGGCACAGCCCACGAGAAGCAGCAGAATTTTTCGAAACTATAAAGTAGATATAAAAATGTAAATAAAACTTATGTTTCAATGTTCCCAACCCTTTTTTCGATTTGATTTGATTACTTAAACGACAAAAATGCTTGGAAAATTCCGCCTCTGCCAAGCTATTACCTGTAATCTTCGTAATTTAAACAAATATTGTAATAATTGTATTATATTGTATATAACACATTGTTAAAAGACGTTTAAAAGAATGGCCCAGACTTTCTTGCCCGTTCTTCTCGCAGTGGCTCCATAATTTTTTTGCGGAACGTGGCAGTAAAATGTAGAATATTTCAAAACTAGCTTTCCGGGCGCGGCTCCGCCCGCGCGTATGTCGGTTATCGCGCAAAAAATTAACCTCTTTTTGCGCAGTCGGATAAAAACTATCCTATGTTTTTTCCCGGGTCTCAAACTATTTCCATACCAAAGTTCATTCAAATCGGTCCAGTAGTTTTGGCGAGAAAGCGTAACAGACAGACAGACAGACAGACAGAGTTACTTTCGCATTTATAATATTAGTACTGATTTAAAATTTGTAATTGACCTTCATAAGAGCGTCGTAGACGCCTAAATTGAATAAATGATTTTGAATTTGAATTGCCTGGAGGTTAAAGTTATACCCAGTCAGATGATTGTACTGACTGCAAGAAAACAATACTTACATACGAAAAAAAAAAATGTTTTTTCTGTTTACTGCACCCTGAGACAAAGTTGTTAGCATCCTTACTCTTCAAACCGGAAAACAGTAATGTGAACGTTACTACTTGGCTGTAGAAATAGGTGACAGTACCTTTCAGTCCTTGCAAAGAGAGTTCTACTGCTACTAAAAATATCTCAAGTATGTACACCTACATAGAAACTACATACATATTACATAGAAACCTATAAAACTAACAACCTAGTCAACCCTGGGTAGCGAGACTAGAGTACGTACTTAAATCTCTTACGGGTATCCAGTCAAACTAACAAGTACTTTCTGGTTTTACTAAGGAGTAAGCATGAAAATTTATGCGCCGCTTTAGCGTTTTTTTTTTTTTATGCTTGATAGGTTTGCCTTTGACCACTATCTCACCGGATATTGAAATGTTGTGTTTCTAATGACATAAAATTGTGTCGTAAATTACCTGCGATTTGAAATACTTACAAGTGGAAAGTTACTACATCAGACCTGTATCATTTATCAGAGTGGAAGGAATTGTTAATTTGTATCCCTGTGTTCACGGTGTGACGTCCCCGTTGATACTAACTAGCGAATTGCATGGTTTTAGTGCTGTTGTGCGTGCATGTATCACAAAAGGAGCAAGGTTCTATTGGCTTCACAGATATCTCGAGCTCATTATTCTGTCTTAGTTCTTATTCGGTCGGATGAGACTTCGACTTGATATGCTCCTATGAAGTTTATTAAGATTAACAATACTAAGTAATTAGTTAATAGTTTTAAAATTGAGATTTATTTTCAGATGGCCATTCGTTACAAGACATGGACATATCGCCGGACAGAAGCACACCTATTTCTGAGAATTCGTACGGCGCCCGCGAGGCTAGTGTTGCGGCGGCGCGCGCAGCTAACGTGGAAGGAAATGCAGTTCCGCCCTTAGTCGTATTAGACAATTCCAATCAAACTGTAAGTTGTGATTATATGTTTTTGGACCCAGGGAATGCTTTTAGTGGTTGCCGTTTGGTTAACCTTTGACCACAATCACGCCTGATGGTTATTGACCGTGTGGTCGAAGAGATCTTAACCTGGAATCGGAACTGGCATTCAAGGACAGCTGCTGGAACACACAAGAAGTGGCTTGCCTAGATTTTCTACTTGATAGTGGTTTCTAACAGTTGGGCATTCATATCATGTCCTACCACTATGCAATATGTCAGATTTTTCAGGCTGCCGTAGGCATCCATAATATCCTTAACAGTGCCTCTCTAAGACTGCTTATCTATCAGAAATGTGCCAGGAAGATAAATGGTGTAAGAGGAAAAAAAAATACCATAAAGATCCCTGCGCTCAGGGAGACTAGGATAATGAAATGATCCTGTTGGTGATATTTTTCCTCTTACACCGCTCCTTTTATGGATGTCCATGTCTCTGTATATTATCATTTGTTAGGCAATTCGTATTATAACACATAAGATGTGAAAAATTTAACTAGATCCGTAGACGAACGAAAGTTTTGAAGCAGTGATAGCTCAGTGGCTTTGGCTATGGACTGCCGCGCAGCAGGTCCATGGTTCGAATCCCGCCACGGACTTGACCTTCACCGCATGGTGGAAGGGCATTTTTGCGAATGCCCGCCTGGCTAGCGACCACCCTCAAGTTGAAAATCTGTCACCAAGCACCTAACGGTGTGTTCCGGCAGCTGTCCTTGAGAGCCAGTCATTCCAGGTAATAAGCCTGTTAACACCTTCGACCACATCATCACTTACCATCACGTGAGATTGTGGTCAAAGGCTTACCTATCAGCAATAAAAATTAAAAAAAAAAAATTGATTTAGATCAGCGAGTTGAAGTGGCAACGGGTAGGGCACAGCACGCAGAACTGATGGTCGGTGGGGCCGAAAAGGCTTCCTTTCCCTGGCCCCTTCTATTTGGAAATCTATGGTGGAGGCATATGTCCAGCAGTGAACTTCTTGCGGCTGAAATGATGATGATGATGGTGACCTAGAACAGTTCAAAAGACACATCCTTTAAATTGTGGAAGTCGCTGAATGGGTGCTCAGTTTTTGAATCATCATATTGTTATTTTGGTGTAGGCTTGCAGAAATAAAAGAAGATATCTTTAACTAACGTTGTTTTAATCCACACAAAGCAAGAACAGATTTCGTAAAAAGATACACAGATACGGACATAATCATAGAGTAGTAGTTGAGCATGAAACCAAAGATAAGTGTTATTTTTATTTTACAACACTCCCACGAAAATAACACTTCTTTACAAAAAAAAAACATATAGTTTGTAACAAACAAATTTTTGGCAGTCATGAGTTAATAAAATACATATATAACATTACTATGATAATTAGTATGCTTCAGGCTTTCTTAATTGGATATGTCATGCTCAATTTTTGTATAAGTTAATAGAACTGATTTTTGGGCAAAGCCTTTGTTAGAATATCGGCTGCTTGATCTTGAGTATTTATATAAGTCAACTTGATACACCCATCATTGTACTTTTCTCGAATATAATGCAATTTTATGTCTAGGTGCTTTGTGCGCTTATGTAAAGTTTCATTTTCAACTAACTTTATAGTACTTTGATGGTCTATATATAATGTTACACATTCATCAAAATTACAAAGATATTGCAATAGATATTTTATCCAAATGATCTCTTTAACAATATGTAGCTGCATAGCTACATATTCAGCTTCACAGGTGGATAGGGTTACAAAGCTCTGCCTTTGCGATGACCAAGTTACTATGCTATCATTTATCATTACCAGATAACCACTGGTTGATCTACGTGTGTCAATATCACTGCCAAAATCAGAATCTGAGTTTGAGGTATTTTGTATAATCATAGCAAAGGCTTTAAAGTCGAGTGTTGACTTTAAAGCCTTTGCTATGATTATACAAAATACCAAGTGACTTAGTGTGTTTCAAATACTTTATTATTCTCTTCACAGCATTCCAATGAGGTTTATCGTGACATTCTAAGTATCTACTCAAAACATTTACAGCATACATTATGTCTGGTCTGCTTACAATTGCAAGATAGGTCAAAGCACCTACAGCCTGTCTATATGGAACATTTTTCTCAGATTCATATTAGGTTTACATAGTTTTACATTTGGATCAGATGGAATGCAAACTTCATGGGAATCAGTTAAATTGAACTTGTGGATGATTGACTCTACATATTTAGTTTGGTGAATAAATATTGAACTGTCATCACATTCAATTTGCATACCAATGAAACATTTCACATTATTGTTTATAGTAATGTGAAGTTTTTCTTGGAGTTGTAACAAAAAGTCATCAATTAGTTTTAAGTTCCTACTCAGGATTAGACCATCATCTACATACAATAAAAGATAGATAACCTCTCCAAACTTCTTTGAAATAAAAGTACATTTATCTACTTCACATGTTTTAAAACCAAAACCTTTCAAAATTGACAGAATTTTATCATTCCAGCACCTGGGTGCTTGTTTAAGACCGTATAGAGACTTAATTAACTTACATACTTGTCCTTTAGAAACAGCCAGTCCTTCAGGAGGTACCATATAAATTTCACTGTCAATTACACCATATAGAAAAGCAGTTTTTACGTCAAACTGTTTAATATTTAATTTTTGGTAAGCAGCCAAAGCAAGCATTGTTCTAATTGTATCATAACGCACTGTTGGAGAAAATGTTTCACTGTAATCAATTCCTTTCACTTGTGCATAACCTTTAGCACATAACCTTGCTTTGTAGCAAATTGAATCACTATCTGCACTTTCTTTCACTTTGAACACCCACTTAGAACCGATAGGTTTCTTTCCAGGGGGAAGCTGTACTAACTCCCACGTTTTGTTGACTTCATGAGCTTGTAATTCTTCTTGCATAGCAGCTTTCCATTCAACGGACTGCGGGGCTGACATGGCTTCTTTGTATGTTAGTGGTACATCCATTTCCACCAACAAAGCCTCCGCTATGTTCACATAGCTGTCTTCAAATTCATAAAAGTCTCCAGAGTCTTTCCTCTCTATGTTTGACTTCGCAAATAATTCAAATCTTCTTGCATTTGTTGAGAAACTGGCCAATTCTCTCTCTCCTTCATCGGCTTGTGACAGAGGCTCATCCTTGCTCTCTTCTGTCACTTCCGAAACTACCTTCTTGGCATCAAACAGGGAACTAACTCCTGTTTGCATCGAGGCCTGCGAAGGGGTTGACTTCTCATCATCAACGTCATCAAATTGTGGTAACTTGCAATACATATCATTAACTTCTCTTTCAACTGATGCACCTTCGACAAAGTGAACATCACGAGATACTTGTACCTTTCTGGTTTTCAGATCTAATAACTTGTAGTTTTCCGATTTTCCTTCATAGCCTACAAGTACTAAGTTTTGGCTTTTAGCACTAAGCTTGTTGCGTTTTTCTTTGGGTATATGAACAAATGCGCATGTACCAAATGGTCTGAGATGGAGAATGTTTGGTTTCTGACTAGTCCATCTTTCAAATGGTGACATACCATCTCTTTCTCTTCTGTTATACAGGTATGCAGCGGTGTTCACAGCTTCTGCCCATAGATAAGTTGGCAACTTGCTCTCAAACAGCATTGTACGAGCTGATTCCATTAATGTACGATTCATTCTCTCACTGCATCCATTTTGTTGTGGAGAATATGGTGCTGTGTGACATAGTTCAATACCTTCAGTCTTTGTAAAATCTGTCATTTCTTTGCTCAGGTACTCTTTGCCATTGTCACTGTGTAGAGCTTTCACAACTATATTATGCTTGTTTTTCACTAGAGCACAGTAATTTTTGAAAGTCTGGGGTAAATCACTTCTGTTCTTTAAGAAATAGACCATACAGTACTTAGACAGCTTGTCGATGTAAGTGACAAAGTATCGAGCTCCACTAGCTGAATTTACAGGCATAGGGCCACAGATGTCACTATATATCTTTTCACCAACCTGGCTAGCTATAACTTTTGATGTTTTAAAAGGTAAGCGATGCTGTTTGCCCATGATACAGGATTCACAGACAAAATTATTGATGTCTTCAGTTTTGAAGTTAGGAATAGTGCCACTCTTGACCATCTTCATTATAGTGTCCACACATGCATGTCCTAAGCGACTGTGCCACATAGCAAGGTCACTTTTATTTACTAAGTTGGCTTCTATTACTGGCAAAGTTTCAAATTGTAGTTTATACAAGTTGTTGTTGTCTTTCTTTGCTACTGCTACTAAAATGCCTTCACTATTGTATATTTTGGCACTAGTGTGTTCTTTCACTGTTTTAAAGCCTTTTGAGGTAATGACTCCTGAGAACAAGTTCTTGCACAGGTCAGGCACATAGAATACATTGTTTATTGTTGACTCGAACCACTGTCCGCCAATAACCTTCTTTATGTTTACCACTCCTTGGCCTTTGATTTTCAGCTCATTACCATTGCCAACACGTACTGTGGACTCCATCGGTTTGAACTCAGAGAATGCATCTCTCACATGGCACATATGGGCTGACGCACCACTGTCAAGTATCCATGTGTACTTATCGTTAAAAGTGGCATTTGCTTCGAAGTCGAGATAATCGTTTTTGTTGAGCACAAAAGCAGACTTTTGAGTGTTTGTTGCTTGAGTTGTAACTTTACTTCTGCAGTCTCGTGCAAAATGTCCACGTTTTCCACATTTGTAACATTTATATCGATTTTTGGTGTTTATACTTTTCTTTGATGCTGTTAGTGCCATGGTGCTGTCTTCACGCTTCAAACTCGCTTCTTCGTCGATCAATCTTGCTGTCAGGTTGTTTAAAGTTTGTTTCGTGTTATCTAGTGATAACCAGGCTCGACGAAGACTTTTGTAATTTTCTGGAAGCGAACCAAGTATTTTAGTACTCACACTATTTTCTGGCATGATTTCGCCAATTTCTTTTAGTTGTTGTGCTATATTTTGTACTTGTGAGATAAATATTGCGATATTCTGTCCATCCGCCATTTTCAACTTATGAAATTTCTCGTGTAAGAGTAGCTTGGTATTCTCGCTTTTCTGTTCGTAGATTGCTTCCAATGTTTGAATTACTTCTTTTGTTGTTGAACAAGATTCAATTAAGCTTATTTGTGATGTGTCCATTGAGGCAGTGACAATGAACATTGCCTTAGCGTCATTTTGCAGCCATGTTTCTTTTTTCTCTGAAAACTTCTCTTCTCTGTAATCTTCGGTGAGATATTTCGCAAGCCCTTTTGCTTTTAATGCCCATATAATTTGAAACTTCCAGTAGCGAAAACATGTGCCGTCGAACCGCCTTTGTGAGGTTGAGGCATCCATATCCATACTTCAGAGAAATTTCGCACAGGCGACTTAGAGCACGTGCACGTAACAATTTCTTGAAAACTCTTTCGCAGCAAATACGTCCAAATTCCAAAATCTTATTATTCCGCGTTTTCTGAGCCCGTAACCTATTGTTATTTTGGTGTAGGCTTGCAGAAATAAAAGAAGATATCTTTAACTAACGTTGTTTTAATCCACACAAAGCAAGAACAGATTTCGTAAAAAGATACACAGATACGGACATAATCATAGAGTAGTAGTTGAGCATGAAACCAAAGATAAGTGATATTTTTATTTTTCAACACATCATAACTGTACTGATACAAAAAGTTAAAAGTTAGGACTGATACTGTATGCTTTTTAATAAAGATCAGATTTTGTAATGAAATTTGTTGTAATTATTCAACGGGACTTAATCGAGATAAAAATATTTACCTACGTTAGTTACATCGACATTATTACCACATCTCATTGTTCATGGTCGCGAGTGAACTAAAGAGGCGGCTCTTACATGGCGGGTGTTTTCCCCAACGACCCGCACTTGATCTTCTATATAATATGTATGTGATATATTATCTTAATAACTATGTGTTCCAAATGCGAAAGTCTGAAAGTTAGTATTTATTGTTTGACAGAGTGGTTCACTACTAGCGGCGGCTCTGCCCCGTATAGCGGCGCCACCGGTGGCTGTGGCGGGCCCGAGCACTAGTAATGGCGGTGCGGCTGGTCCCTCGACGGCGGTCGACGTGCCCTGCGGCGGTGGGGAGACGCCCACGCGTGATGCCGGTCCGCCCACGCCCACGCACTCGGAGAACACGGATCCACACGCGCCGCCGCTACATCTCGACCAACCATTGCCCAGAAAAAGTAATGCTTTTTTTATACACCTTTGAAACAGTAGTACTACACCTAAAATTACTATACACTTGATGTTAAGCGGTAACCGCAGCCTATAACAAATGCATTTCGTCACAAGCGACGATCTGAACTGCGCCCATCACCCTGAGATTTACAGTTGTTAAGTCTTATGTGCCGTGTGCATTACCCGAGCAAGAAAATCACTTCTGGAATAAATTGAGTTCTACAAATAATTAGCGTTATACACTGTAAATGTGCACCAAATAAAAAATTGTGCACTTCTCCGTTTTTTTTAAAAAAAAGGGAAAAATCTATTCTGCTGGAGTAACGTTGTTCCAGCATGAAAATTTTAATCGAATGACCGGAAAGAAAAATTAAGTAATGGACAGATAGCTTATAATTGTGCGTAATGTCCGCCAAAAATTAAATTAGTGCGTCGTAAAGTTTTCGAGATATTTCATTTGCTGCTGGAGTAACGTTTAGCAAAATCTTATTTTTCGAAAACCAATAATTGTGCGACCTTACAATCAAACTATATTAGTAGCTCTTAATTTGTGCATATTTGTGACACCATTAGGTTTTCAAAAATCTGTACCATTTTTAAGTAATTATGCAATTACGAAAATAAAAAAAATATGTCTAGCGCTAAAACGAACAAACGGTTGTACTCACTAAAAACGGTATTTGGTTTTTCTTGTTATTCCATTCATAAAAAGTAAACTTATTACACAAAGTATACATGCATTTATCAATAATACCAATATATTATGTCACAACCGACAGTGTCATAGACAAAATGCAAGAAATTGAATTAACTCAACATGTTTCGGTGTTAACCAAAAATTAGTGCGTTTAATGAAAAATAGATACTGAAAATTTCAGCTTCATATGTAAAGTATTAAAGAAGATTTTAACAAAAAACTAAAACAACAACGAGATTACTTACTGGTTATCCGATCAAATTCGAAAGATAGCAAAAAAGCAACCGTTTCATACATATTGATGATCTTCTTAACTTTGCTCAACTAACAGGTGTACACATATTATGCCTGGGTACATTGTGGCATAAAACTGTTAAGGGAAATTATTTAACTGCTTTTTATATTGAGTTTATATAAAAGGTTTTTTTTATACGTAAGTACCGGCGTGTATATAGTTATTTGTAGCTTACACAATAATAAAAGAGTAGTACAAATTTATTTGGGTCACATTACTACATCAAACATTTTAATTAAATGAATGTATGTTTGGTACATTAATTGAGTTGTTTTTCATTAATTGCTAGTCCAAAGACAAATTATTATTAGCTTTACGATTGTTAGATGATGCAATTAGTTAATCATATCACAGAATAAATAATAGTACATAGTTGTTATTGCTTCGTAGGTGCATTCATTAAAAATCAACCATCTGTTCAACTTACCTATACCTACGATTGCAACGAAGAAGTCGACTGAAGTTCGCACAGCTATAAAATCATGGGAAACAGACTGATATAGTGTCTGCTCTGTCGCACTTGCAATTCTCATGCTAGATGTAGTGATATAACCTCTGTCATATTGATGTTAATACGATAAAGCAGTTATAAGAATAAACTCTTATTTATTAGATAAAAACTTTCGTAAGTAGTACACATAATTTCGTTAGTAGTATACATAAATTTGTATAAAACCCGTGAAGAATTAGTGTTACTGTTCGATTTTGGGTAAACAAAACTAAACATGTTTTGCACAGGTTAGTCGTTGTGTTACTAGGTGCTCACAAAATACTTTTGTAGTTTAGAATCGATGCCATTGATTAAGCTATTTAATTATGTAAATAGTAATCAAATAATACAAATACAAATAAATTTATTGTATCCATATTGTGTTACATTTATTGTTGAGTCTCTGGCTCTTAAACTAGGCTGGTGGCCTGTATTTCAAGAGCCAGGTCCTTCCTGGCTTTTAGTGAATCTATACACAATCTATAATTTCTTATATACTATTTAGTAACAACTCAAAAGTTTAACCAATGCATTAAAAACAAATATACACAAGAAAAATATTGTAACACTTTTTTTTTACACTCAAAAACAAAGTTTTCATTTTTAAAACAATTAAAACCTACGGTGTACTATTGTGTGTATGAGTTTAAGTGAATGTTTGTGAGGGATATGAAAGGTGTATGTGTCGGTGTGTGTTTCTGTATGTTTGAGTATACGCGCATGTGTAGGTATGTGGTTTGAAATGTGTAGTTTTGTGTGAAACTATACAATTTTAGTAATTCTTACCAATTTAAAGACTTTTTGCCATCAATTTCTCTGTAGCATCATAATCTAAATCATTCAGCCAATTAATTATGTAGCTTTTAATTTGGATGTCATTGTATTTCCTACAATCTCTAACGGTTTTCATAAATATGTTATATATGCGTGGCCGATCGATCGATCTATGATTTAATGCCATAATTACTTGATAAATATTTCATAATAGTTCTTCTGTATAATTACATTAAAAAAAATAGAAAAAATGTTAGCATAAACCTGCATTTTCATTTAATAAGTTGCCTGAGCGTAGGAATATACAATAAAAAAAATATTTCGACAAAATAAAAATCTAAACAATAACTATTATAAAAATATACACAAATTCCTCTTTAAGTATTTTATGTGTGACTGTACGGACAAGAGCTTCCATTAATGCTACTTATTAAAGAAGACCATCAATATGTATGAAACCGACGCTTTTTTGCTATCTTTCGAATTTGGTCGGATAACCAGTAATCTCGCTGTTGCTTTAGTTTTTGTTCATATCTTCTTTAATACTTTACATATAAAGCTGAAATTTTCAGTATAAATATTTCATTAAACGCACTAATTTTTGATTAACACCGATACAAGTTGAGTTAATTTTATTTCTTGCATTTTGATGTCTAACTATGGCACTGTCGGTTGCGACATATTATTATATTGATATTATTGATAAATGCGTGTATATTTTGTCTAATAAGTTTTCTTTTATTGAATGGAATAACAAGAAGAACCACATTAATACCGTTTTTAGTGAGTACAACCGTTTGTTCGTTTTAGCCCTAGACATATATTTTTTTCGTAATTGCATAATTATATATAAATGGTACAGATTTTTGAAAACCTAATGGTGTCACAAATAAGTACAAATTAAGAGCTACTAGTATACTTTGATTGTAAGGTCGCACAATTATTGGTTTTCGAGAAATAAAATTTTGCTTAACGTTACTCCAGCAGGAAATGAAATATCTCGAAAATCTTACGACGCACAAATTTAATTTTTGGCGCACATTAACGCACAAATATAATATATCTGTCCATATACTTAATTTTTTTTTCCGATCAATCGATTAAAATTTTCATGCTGGAACAACATTACTCCAGCAGAATTGGTTTTTCCTTTTTTTTAACAAAATAGCAAAGTGCACAATTTTTTTATTTGGTGTACATTTACAGTGTATAACACTCTAATTATTAGTAGAACTCAATTTTCTTGCTCGGGTAAGCACACTTATGTGCCTGATATTTCTTAATTACTGGCTCTCAAGGACTGCTTCCGGAACACACTGTTAGGCGACAGGTTATCTACTTAAGGGAGGCAGCTAGCAAGGCAAGCATTCGTAAAATGCTCTGGCACCATGCAGTGAAGGTGAAGATTGCGATAGGAATCAAAGCTTGGACCTGCGCCACGTCGCGTCTGTCCGTAGCTTTAACCGCTCGACTATTTCTTCTAAAACGTAGGGGGATGTTAGAATAAAATATCCCCTACAGAACCAGAAGTTGTCAAATGACACCTATCAAAAATACAAAATGCCGCCATTATAACCATACAAAGCACTCCGACCCTTTTGAAACTTGGCCTAATATCTCATCCAATCTGAAGTGGCTAGTTATGACGATCTTGTTTTAATTATCTATTTATTTTCACTATTATCAATCTGTCAGTCACCTTTTATAACTCAGCCACGCTATTTTCTTTTTCATCTAGATCCAATCCTATCCCATATCTTATACCCTCATTTCCATATGTGAATAATTTTAAATTTGTCACCTATATCTGAAGCTTTAGTTTTCTTCTATTTTGTCTCATGCAAGGTCCCATTTTTACTCAACCGCGTTATAACTTACCAAGAGGTGAGATGAGGGAAAGAGCTAACCATCATCATCACTATAAAGAAATTCATAAGCATACGGAAGACTTAGTCGATAGCTTACATCAGAACCCTAAAAGAATGTAGATTAAACACTAATAATGTATTTATCTGTTTCAACTAAATGGCATTGCAGTCTGAATCTAAATTGTAAGATTTTTTTTATGATAAGCTTTCATATCCACTATCTCAACTGTCAGTTAGTTTTTGCTACAGCCATAATAGCTACAGAAGTCACACATGCAAAATCAGTGACAAGGGTTAAACCCTTATAGCCGTTGATAGCCATCTTTTAATGTTCAAGAAATATATTTTCTATCTAGATATAACTCAATAAAAGTAATGCTATCCAACATTTTTATACTTAAATAATGATCCACATATTTTTCTACAGTTATACCAACAAAAACCCTAGTTATCGTGCGGGGTAATAACAGTAAAAGCAAAATGTTGCTGGAAAGCTACTGCTACTTCTTCAAGGACATAGAGTATTTCCCTTAATAAAGACTATAAGATAGGTCAATATACTCATATTTAGTAAAACTCTTATTCTAATTTGTATTATACATGGTGATCTTTTTAAAGTAAAGTACGCTGCTCTCACACATAAGTCTCAGATGTCCGTTCTTGAAACGATTAGACTTCCATAAATGAGTCCCATTAGAAATAAATATATGCTAAGAATGAAAACGCTCGGTCATTACTACTTATCTCTCGTAATACCATAATCGTTACAGTGGAATGCATAGGTAGTTATTTGTCTCGCTCATAAGTCTCGGAAGTCCAAAGTTGGTGGAATTATTTAAGTTCCATAAATGAATTCCATTAGCAATAAAACTGTGATAATTATGAAAATGCTAGATGGTTACTAATTGTCTCTGCGTGTTCTTCTTTGAGCTTACCGTCTTGGTTGGCGTAACGCGGTGTTCGCTTGCGGTCTGCAATCTTGCAGGCCGGTCATTAGATTGGGCTAAAGCTACTTGTCTCTTGTTATACCATTAAGTATTGTTTGTTACAGTGGAATGCCTAGGAAGTTATTCGTCAGTTGTCGGCGGCGCGCTACACCATGCAGCTCCGATGCTGACGCCATCGTTGCAGAACTATGTGCGTGGGGATCTCAGCGGCCATGTCACCGGCTGGCCCGCCGACATCCTTGAAAAACAGGTATCTATAACCTGCTACATTGCTATTATACCATACTCCTCTGAATGGCAGGATTGATCCATGGATTTTCGCTTCGAACTTTTAGTTCTGCTATTCTTATCAATCAAATCATAACAATAAATTTCTATTGTTATGAATTAGATACCGATATGTAAGGGATATTGCCACTCCAAATATAGGCAAGAGACTCCCAGACATTTCTTTGTTATGTATATTTTTTTATTGTTTTACTAAAATATCCTGTTTTATTTATATTCAGTCCTAGGTTAAAACCTTCTACAATGCCTTGTTAGAGAAGGCTCATTGTTCCGACCGTACATGAGTGGGATAAGAAAGGGATTATGATGTATTTATAGTATTTATCTGCATCTTATGGGCAACATAGGTTGTGGGCACAAAAGTAGAATGTGTTTCTATGGTCCCACAATTCATATAATTATTTATTTAAAATATTTTTCATGTGAAATTATATTTTCCTGCGAATCGTGGGTGCTTAGACACCTCTGCCTAAAACATACTCCTCCAGACATGCATAAAGTTTTTTATTTTTATTTTCCCTGTACTAAATTTGAGAATATATATTTTTGTAGAATTACACACAATTTACTTAAAGGAATACTTTAATTTATTTTTATGAATCAATTACCTGGTACCACTATCTTATATCGTTTAATAATAGTGGTGGTCAGTGTCAGCTAAAATAAAGTAAATTCTTCTACTTATTCTATATCTTATTCAATATATTTTCAAATACCTGGTGAATAGATTGTAAATGTGCGATTTTACAAGATATGGTTGTTTATTGTTGTAGGGCCCATTTTAAAAACACACGATGTACATATGACATAATGCTGTTAAATTGTTTCCGTCAACTGTCTTTTATACATGGTAGCATAATTATGGAGTGTAACTCGTGACCGAAGAACAAAGGATATAAAGTACAAACAATATGTTCAACTCTGATAGGAAACTGGGCACAAGATTATTAACAAAGTTAATAAAAATCGTTAGAGCAGACCATGATCAAAAACAATCGCTTCTAAATCACTTAATCACTAATTTGAAAAACGAGTATATCTATATAATTATGATCTTTGTGAACTCTTACTTTTCTGACCATAAACAAATATATTTAGAGAATAAGAAAATGAAACCTCCGCCGAAAATATACGCTAAGTACGAAGTTTAGCTTCGTGTACCCCTTACACATCGGTATCTAATTCATAACAATATATATATATATATTGTTATCCTGTGAATATATTACTATATTGCCAAATACGAAGAAGAAATGAAAAATGCGTCGAAGAACACAAAAGATCCAAACCAAAATTATAAATTAACCCCAGAAAGACTGGATAAACAAAAATGTAATTGCTGAAATAAATGAAAGGAATATTTTATGAATACATTTCAAATACATTTTCAAAATATTCCTTCCATTATCCAAATATTTTTATGGCCAACTAGACCACCCAGTTACTCTCTCATTAAATTAAACAACGGCTACGACATCAGTTGTATCTCTTAACAGTTTATGGCTTATCTTCCTAAAACCAACTTTTTAACTATTCTGCAACTAAACCAGCTTGATTGGTCTTTTTTAGTGTCATCGTTTAGTTTCAATACTAATAAAAATGTAACCAAAACTATCGAATGTGACAGTTTATAGTTTAGAAAATGAATCGCCAAGTATCTAACGGTTCGTCCCGGCAGCTGTAGGCTTTGCCTGTTATCAGTATCTTCTACTGCAATGATTTAAAACATATAAGATAGGGCCCGGGCGGGAGTCTAACCCGCGTCCTTCGATTTCACCAAATCCACTCTGCCACCTGGACACACTCTTTCGAGCCGAAACCTTGTGCTCCAATTGTGTTATTTTAACTGTCATAAAGTACGGTGCGTGGGACATAAAACTGTGCTCAAATAATTTGTAAAATGTGATTTTCATTTAGCACGTGCTAGTTCTTGTATTCATATTTAGAAATATATTAGATATGGTTAAGGGTAAGTCTATTAAAATAAAAAAACATAAGTTATTTTGTCAAAGTGATAATATCCCAAATCACAATACAATTGCAAACACTGATGTTTTTCACAGGCTAATAAATTCACGGAGGAGGCGTACCAATTGGGGTGCCTGCAGTGCACGCGGGTGTCAGCAGAGTTGAAGTGCTCGCGGTCTCTGGTTCGTCACACTGAGATACAGGCTACATTACAGGAACAAAAGTATGTATAGTTGTAGTTCACATGACACATTCTCTATTCAGAACTATCAATGGAATACTACATAGTATTGTATATAGAATTTGCAACGATAGATCCTCGTCTTGCGTTGTACCAACCTGTTGCGACTTCTTAGTCTATTCTATATGCCAACTAATATAATTAATAAAGAAACGGTCAAATTCGATACGGGCTACGCTCTTTGATTCCGCATTTTGTTGTTTATGATCATATCCTCAAAATCAAATTATAAATCGATAAATTGATGATGTTTACAGAACTTGTTGGATATATGGTACATAATATGTATCAGATTGCTACCTGGTTATGTTTTTGAGATAAACGTGGTAATGTTCTATTATTGACAATTTGAAATACCGTGCTTAAAATTACATGTTTTATGCACTCATTCTATGATATAGTCCAAAATTCATGTAGGAAACAACAAAAATCTGGGTTTGTAACTCATTCTGCCAACAAGCTAAATAGTCTAAAAACACGTGACATATTCTGACAGATAGACAGCAGAGTCTTATTAATCGGGCTCCCTTTTGCCCTTTGGATATGGAACCCTTAAAAGGTTGTATTTTCATTACAAAGATTGCCATTTTCCCAGTCATGATTAAAAGTGCACCTACATGACTAAAACTTTGTATGAAAGTTGCATTTAAATAAAATGCACTTCATTTTTAAATGACGTTGACAAATTCCCCAAATAAATATCATTTTGTTTTTTTTTTATTTTTGGGTATAGTCAAAGCTATTGTCTACTATCTCACCTGATGGTGAGTGATGCTGATGATACACCAGAAGTTGTTCAGGCTAACCAAGAGTTACTTTTTAGGCAGTACAATTTGGTGCTTGGCGATAGTTTATCGTTGAGGATTTGAGTTGAGGATAGTAGCTAGCCTGGCTGAAATTCTTGAGGCCCTAAAACACCAACCATAAAGGTTGCCATCTTATGACAACAACCGGGACTGGAAGTTAAATGCGCCTTTCGATGCACGGAAGGGCTCATTAGTAAATGTCATGGCTAGTGGTCACCCAAAGTCAAAACCATTTATTCAATTTACAACGCTCTTATCAAAGAACAATCGGAATTTATAATATTGATATATTCTACATTCTACTGCCACATTCAGCAAAATAGTTTTTTAAAGCCACTACAAAAACAGAAATTCGGGGGCCATTCTTTTTAGTATTTTTACCTTATGTTACAAAATATAATATAAAATGATCACAAGTGTGTAAGTGCAGGTGGTAGCTGGACAGAGGCGGAATTGTCTATATGTATGTATTTTGTAGTTTAAATCATATTTAAACATCAACTCAGTGAGCATTCAAATATCTTTAGGAAGTTTATTATGAAATCGCTTACAATTCCATAAATAAGAAGTCCATAACTTCTTATTTGTCTTTGCTAAACTAAAACCTGGCACTGTTTAATTTAAATTTACTCTAGTTTTTACGAGCATACATAATATTTCAAATACATTCAGACTTGGTAAAGTTAAAATATCAATCAATTTAAAGATGTCCCTCAGAGGCTTGGATCCTTTTAATATAAAGCATGAATGGAATGCTTTGTATGACAAAGATTTACTAACTCATCTGTAGCTCCTTGCAGCAATACATAACATTGTGCAAGTAGGCGAACAAAACTAGTCTAGCCAAAGCTACATCCGATAACAAACTGCATAAGCAACAGACCTAAGTCCTCCGGATAGATCATGTATATGGAAATTCCTCTATCAAGTTGAATCCCAGAAAGACTGTTGCATGGTTTATTGAGAGTTTATGTAGGCCAAGCTTAATATTTGGTTTAACAAATATTAACAAACATTTGAAGAACTTTAAGCATTTAGACTTTTTTGAATTTAATTATTACAATATTTACTTAAATGAGCTTCTGCTCATGTATAGTCTACCACTCAAGTATAATTTACAATTGGGTAGGTATCATCTGCAAATGAAAGAATATCACAGAGATCTTTGACCATATAAAGCAAAACATTAGTATATGTTTGAAAAAAAGCTTTAAATTTAGCCTTAAAATCCTTGCAGAACTCTTATTTTTAACGAAGACCTGGAAGATGTATTTATTCCAACCGTCTGCTGTCTGACTGATATGATTTTAAAAATTCAGAGCTCTTCCACAACCCCATATTCTTTACGTTTTATTTGGATGTTCTGACTGTAATTTGTATAATTACAGTCGGAACATCCAAATATTAACTGTAGCAGACTTTGTGGTTGACAGTTGACATATATGCGTCAACGCTGAGAACGATTAGACAAGTTCCGCTATGAGTGCTTCAAAATTTATGTTGTCATAGTTATTTCATTTGGAGGTAGAAGTAAACACGTTTTATAACGGTTGGTATGGTTTCTACAGGATAATGTACCTGCGGCAGCAAATTTCGCGGCTGGAGGAGCTAAAGTCACAGAATTCGTTCATGTCGGACGAATAGGAGTTGTGGTGGGGTGTGGCAACGAGGGCCCCTGCTCCCCCCCGCCCAGCCCCACCGCTGCTGCTGCCTCCGCCGCGGCCTGGGCCCTCGCCCAGGCCCAAGGTCGGGCCCTCGCTTCGGCCTCGGTCCCGGCACCGGCCCGGGCCTCCGCCGCCCGAAGTCGTCCAGTCGCCCGCCTCGCCCTCCAACCCGCGCGACATATTCCCCTCGCTCGCGACAGAGTACTCACACCCTAAACCCAAATATTGTTCATTCCGTTCTTTTTCTATGTAATTTAGATCGAATGATAACTGTTGTGTTTGTGTGATTTAATGTTAAATTTAAGAATTGATTGATGTGAATTCACCAGGATTGGCAATTTGAATTTCGTGCAATCATTTGTATTTTTCGATGATTATAAGTGATGGGGGTACATGGGAGGAAAACCATATATTTTAAAAAAACACATACATCAAATAATTTTCCCGTGGTACATGGGAGGAAAACCATATATTTTAAAAAAACACATACATCAAATAATTTTCCCGTTGGGCTGATTATGGGAACATTAGTTCAGTAACTTTGTTTCTATTAAATTTAAAATTTAAATTAGATTGAAGTAGATATTCAATATTGCAAACGACGCACACGTGAAACATTTGAGTCCAGTTTCAAGAAACATCAGATTATACTAAGAACACACTCACAGATAAGGTCGAAAATAGCGATTTTCTAAGCAATATTTCGAGAAAACTGTAGGATTATTACTTCTAATTATTAGATTTTTATGCTAACCTATATGTAGAATGGTCTCGATAAAATGATATATTTATGTATAAATTAAATTTTTTTCACATAAATCCACTAACATCGAGAAAATGTGGGTGAGGTAAGGTTTGTTTTACTATGGCTGTTATCTCTAACTTTTGTATCGATAAAAAATATTTAAAAATCACTGTCAGTTCACCCTCGGCCGTGGCAAGTAGAATGTATGTCGCTTGAGCACAATACTATACAAAAAATTACTGTATGTTACTTATTTATTAATTTTTATTACTGTAACTATACAAGGATATACTATATATATATATATGGATACACTGTCAAAGCTAGATCCAATGTAAGCTATTGAAACTCGTAGAAAGATACAGCTAGCTTCCTAGACGGACTGAATTGACATGATGGTAGACTTTGGAGATGACAAAGAAACCCCTATACAGGTAGTGTTAAAAGTGCCCAGTTTAGTTTCCTTGTATTGGTTATCATTTTGCTGCCGAGCTTATTAAACTGACTCGATCATAAACGTTGGAGACACCCACTGGAACCCCTATATAGGTAGTATCGGGTAATATATATACAAGAAGCTGAGTTTGGGCTTGTTTAAAAAATATCTGATATTACCTGGTGATGGACTTGGGAGTCAACTACTGGAACCCCCATAAAAGTACTCATATGAAGGCTGAGTTTGGGCTCTTTCATTAGTTATCATTAGATCTTTCTCGATGGTGGACTTTGGAGACCACTACTGGATTACCTATTTAGCTAGTGTACAAAGTGTTTAGTTTTATTAGTTACCATTATATCTGATGATGAGCTGATCTAGTTACGGATTATTTTATTAGTTATGATTAGACCTTTGTGCTGAATTGTCTTAATTTACCTGATTGTGGAATTCGGACACCACCATTAGAACTCCTGTAAAGGCTTTGCTAGAAGGACCTATTCCATAAAGTTCAGTGTTTAAGTTTAACTGGTTGAACAAATTGGACACAAATAAAGTCAAAATAATAGACAGTTGATAATTTTTTATGATAAAGGTTAGGTCTGATATCTCTAAAATAGGTATTGGTTGTGTCAGCTGTCAAAGTGACTGTAAATGTCGTATTATATATGGATTTCTCATTTGCACTAAAATAAATTTAAGAACAACCCGAATATAGGTATTGTATGTGATGGCTGTCAAAGCGACAGTTTATGTCATTTTTTATAATTTAACATATTTTCATTTCCAAAATTTTGTTGCACATGGAAGTTGCTAGACGTGCAAATTGTGAATTTTGAATGCTGTTGAGTTTATTGCGCTGCTTTGGGAAAGATATCTTCACAATTGTAAAAGTGAGCCCATGTTAGGTAAGTCAAGCTTCCAGTAGTAGTAGAGTAGTTTCTAGGAGTTCCAGTAGCAGACTGCCAAGGTCTACCACCATAATAATTCGGTTAGAACAGAAGAAAGACGAATAGTAAATAAACATTGCATTTCTAGTGTAAAGAACAAGTATCAAAACACGCTGTTTTTACTAATATTAACGGGTATCGTTCATTTCAAAATGTCAATTATTCATTTTGTTCGCTCGCTGCTCCATTTACTAGTACAACACTTATAATATAGCGTCATTAAGAAAATGTACTCGCAGCTCTTTCGATCAAACGTAGTTTCTTCATATTCATCATAAATACAAAGTGTTCATACTTGCTGAAATTTTGCATGCTTGTCTTTGAGCCTATCTAAGCTTCTGGTTTGTCATTTTTCCTTTAGATTATGTATTTTCAGGTAAATCCGGAAGTAAAGTTAATTTAAGATAAAACTAATAATGAAACGATAAGCGGACAAACCACAAGCATATAGATATTAGGCTCAAGGGCAAGCATGCAAAATTTCACTGAGTTGGAACATTTGGTATTTAAAATATGATGTAACAATGTTTGTTCTATCTAAGCGCTATGAAGACACTACACTTAATGGTTTGATGATCTCTCTTTTCGACTACAGAGTTAAGTAATATTAATTATCTACAGTTTTATTAATATTATAAATTTCAACTTGTCAACTTGAAAATCTACCCTTGTACCCCTTCAAATGGGTATATTTCGTTGTCAACGCGGCGATGTGCGCATACACAGATCGCGTTATAAGAAGTGTATGCATGGTGTATTCTGTGAAAGTAACATGTAAGTAGATTTAAGAAGCGATGGAGCGGGTAGCTCGCAATAGGAACAATTTTAACATTGAATGTAGAATTATTTGAGTATATTTTCTTCTTGGATTTCTATGTAAGGTCACTTTTTTTTTTAAAGGTGTAATTCTATTAACAGTGAGTCAAATTTTAGATGAAAATTAATTTTTCACAAACTTCAATGTTTAATAATGATTTTGTTTCAAAGAAAAATGTAGTTAGAGTATAATAGCTACTTTGGTCTTTGAATTTGTAGCTAATGTTCTACTTTATTTAAAATTTTGCAATTACTATGAGTCAATTTTCCGTGAATTTATATTTCAGTTCAGATCATTTATAGTACATTTTTAGTACTGATTTTATTTTAAATTAAACGTGAACACTTACTTTCGCTCTGCTAATAATCGTTGTGCAACTTTACACAACATTGTATATTTGTAGTACTGCTAACAGTACTATTAGGCGTTTGTGAATGTTATGCAACTATTATTAGTATTAGTATGGATGAGTATAATGTTTTAGTATTCGATGTTATGTGCACGGTTACTTTGATTAGTTTAAATTTTGTAATTGTTTTAACTTGGAGTCAATTTAAATTTTTCAGTATAACTACAATGTTTTTTTTAATGTTTTTGTAAAGTAAATAAATATTTTCCTAGCCAATTTATTTGTATAGCTGTGTGGAAGAGTGAATGTGTTAAGTTGTAATGGGCTCGGTACGGCTCAGCTCGGTGTAGGTCCACGAACGGTTGAGAAAGCGCATCCGCATTGGCACGCGGCTGTGACGTCTTCGTGCGTCATTAGGATAAATGCGCACGTTTATTCATTTGTGACCAATCGTTGTATAAACTTTGTAAAGATGCAGGTGTTTTATATAATAATTATAGTAATAACCTCAAATTCATGTAGCATATTAGTTGGTTTTATTCAGAAATCATATAAGCTTTAAATAATTATTATTACCTGAATATTTTCTTGCTTCATAATTTTGAGAGACAATGGTAATTCAATGAAAACATAGATTTTCACATCGTTAGTAATATGAAAATGTTAGGCGAATCGTAAGTTAGGTAACAACACCGGTTCTAGGTTTTTGAATGTATTAAAATAGAATTACTTAACTTGGGCCGCGCATGCCTCCAGGCGTCTTCAACCTTCACCTCGAGAGTGCTCGCTCGTAACTCAACACGTTTACGCTGTAGCATTAAGAAAATTGTTTCTTTTTTGTTTATTATCATGTCAGATTGTTAAACATTGATTTGCCTATTGTATGTAAAAATAAAATGTTGGGCTTTTAAGCACTAATACCTGCCAGTGAACTCTCAAGTAATATTTTTCGACTAATCCCACAATTCAATTTAATTAGCAATAAAAATGTAATCCAGGGTGTAGAGAAAATTATAACCAAAGTGAGCACAAAGGCGTATTAAAATCATTAAATCAGCAATCTATGGAGAATATATGAAAATTTACAGAATTACTGTGATATTCATTCACATTTCGCATTAGTAATGAATGTGTGTCTAGCTCTGCGTGGAGATTATTTATGTAATATAGTTTAATAAGATGCACGCTGTATGGCTAATATGTATGTAGGGCTCTAGTGGGAGGCGCTCCACCGATAATATCTTTGTGCATACTGCGATCACCCGAGATCCCTAGTCCGCCAGTAGTCCGCTACTTTGTTCAATAATTATCTAATGCTAGTATTTGAAATTATCTGATTAGTATTTAAATTTTATTCCTAAAGAGCAAATAATTGTATATCTGTTTGTTCCCTTCTCTGAGGCAAAGGTACTAATTTTATATTTTTTGTATACAATATAGCTTTATAATTATAATATTTATAATAATAATGTAATTATTAATTTTTGTGCTTAACAATTGTCAAAATGTAAGGATTTTATGTGCGTATTGCTTTCTGTAATTGTATTGTATGCTGATTAATTAAAGATGGATGAGTAGCATCGGGTGATATGCGACAATGTTGACGCCATTCTCTGATCTCCCCGTTTTTACCCCCGTCTTAGTTTTAATTAGGGTGAAGTTAAATTCGATATAATTGTATTATTATGCGAAATCAACGATGTCGCTGACGGGATCGACCCAAAAAGTATCGTCACATTTGAAAACCGCCGTTGAAATTCGGAAGGTGTTCGTGACACGATGTAAACTAAAAGTGGCAGATGCTGAAGGCGCAGAGGCTTTGCTTGACTAGTTTGAATGTTTTTAGACTATTTTGTACCGTACGGCACAGGATTTTATTTTGAATTATTGTAATGTCGGGAAGGTACGCGTAAGTGGGCGATTTAACACTACGACGTCGCCTCCACTCAGAGCTCGATTGTAAAATATTTCCATTTACGTGATTCTGTTTTTCGATAATGTTCGAGGTATTAATTAATTAAATCAGTTAAATAAATCCGTTTTAAATATACTTACATAATGTGTTTTTATTTAGCTCACGTCACTGGGTTGGTAAGGTACTTAAATGAGTGAGTATACATTTTCAATTTTCAATCTCGGCTTTACGTTGTTTTATAAATCTTTGTATGTATCGTGTTCCTTATGAGATAGATATATTGCATTTTTCTGGAATTTACCGACGCCGTCATATATAACGATAAACAAAGAAATTTATTCATAATTCATTGGTGTTTAAATCATTGGTGGGTATTGTATCAATAACTGAATATTTTCCACTCATGTTTAATTTTCACATATACACAAAATCATTACTTAGGTATTATTATCTAAGCAGGGGTCATATCAGTCTGAGCATGATAACGACATAAACCGCGATTCACTCACGAACAACGCCAAAACGGGACTAAACGCGTCGACCAATCCTCATCAAATTTATCTAGATCTAAGTGCATTAGTTTGTGCCAAAAATCATCCGTCTAAGCCCAGTAGTTGTTGGTTATTTTTCTAAAGAAGTGGTACCGCTGCCGTGATTTAATAGAGGAATAATTATCACAGGAAAAGTCCTTTACAATCTTCCCCGGAATGGTATAGTGAAACTTATACCATAATAAATTCCGAGTTTAACATGTACTTCATGTTTAACTCGGAATTTATAATATTAAGGTTTTTGAAGTTAAGTGTAACCAGGTAAACCACCTCACGAAACAACATCATATTTTTTTTAAATTGCTTATAGGTACGCCTTTGACCTGAATCGCATCTGATGGTAAGTGATGATGTGGTCGAATGCCCTTTCACCGCGCGTTGAAGCTCAAGCCCGCGGCGTGATTCGAACCATGGACCTGCTGCGCAACAGTCCATAGCCAATGCCACTGAGCCATCATTGCTTCAAATATAGAACACTATATTTACTTCTAATCATGTCAAAATTATTTGAAAAGTTACTATTGAGCCAGCTAATACCTATCAAGTGCACAGAATTATCAACATAACAGAAAAACCATTGGAAGAAAATAAACTTTGCTCTGCAGTGTTCCTGGAAGTAGCACAAGCATTTGTAAAAGTGTGGCAAAATGGGCAAATGCAAGGAGTGTGTTACCGATGCAATTTCCTGAAATACCTAATAGAATCTTATATTAGAAAAAGAATGTTCAGGGTAAGACAAGGTGATTCATACTCAGAAAATAAACAAATCAAAGCTGGAGTATCACACGTCCTTGGTCCGATCTGGTGCTTACTGTACACCTCTGGTATTCCACAGTTAAAAAATAACACCACTGCAACCTTTGCTGATGATTCAGATATCGATACTTCAGGGGCCACACCTAAGGAAGAAAACTACTTTAACTAAAGACCATCCATAAAATTTCCGAATGGACCAAAAAAATAAAGGAAAATAAAGCATAATGGAATCTAATTTGAATATTTTTATTTCTCCAATAACGCATGCTCTGCGGATTATAATACAAAAAAACAAGTTTACGATCCCCATAGTTACGATGTAGGTATTATGAATGATAGGAAAAATTAAAGTAGGTAAAGCGTTAAGGGAATCCAGCTCCTTCACTACACAAATCTAGTGAGAAGGCTATAGAGATGTATAGAAGACAAATCCTTTTGAGCTAGTTGAGTGTCGGTGCTAAACAGTGAAGTGAGTGCTACATATAAACTACACAGGCAGCTTGTGAAAGACTAAGTATATTCAAATCCAAATGTAATCATTTCTCCTCTATAGAATCTAGTGACGTGGTTTTTAAACATATCGATGATAGGCACATCAATAACGATCAGCTCAAATACCTACTTACCTAATTCTTTATTTACCGTTCGTACCGTTCTACCTACAGTTTGATCTTCCGGCAAGAATTCCGAGTGAACAACGCCGTGAAAGTCAAAGGAAACAGTCAACATGACTTTGCCTTTTCATCGAATTTGGCGTGGTTTATTCGGTTTCGGTTCTTTTGGAAGGCAATTTTGCATGTCAAACTCGAAAACCCACGTCTCGTCACCAATAACAATGCGTTTCATGAATGTTGGGTCGGAAATCGGAATTAACTTGTTCTAGCATGTCCTCGGCGACTCTTATGTGATTGAGTTTTTAAAGATAATTCTGGTCTATTGGGACTAGCCAAGCTGCAACATATTTTTTAACCAAGTGATTGTTTAAAACGGTACATATAGACTCGTGAGACACAGAAAAAAAGACATAAGTACACCTTGTTCGATGTTTCTGTCCATTATAAAATTTGCAATACACACTCGATAATATTACTAAAAACAGCATTAAGTACTTATGTAATCTATTTAGATTCTGTTTTTAGTTTCGTATGTTATTTAACAAACGTACTCGTAACTCAAACCCGCGCCAAAATGGAAGACAGTTGTGCCAATCTTACGTAATATAATCCATTCCCAGTATTTTGTACATATTATTTATTTACATACATTTATTATAACCATAGACAAAAAAATGTGTTTACAATAATCGAAAATAACGATAGTGGCGTCAAGTGGAATACGGCCTTAGCAAATGTACGGCACATAGCCCATAGGAATCCGAATTTTAAAAATGTTTTTCAGAAACTCCATGAAGCTGTACACAGGCCAAAGACGTAAAATGTGTATAATATTTAGAAAATCCTTGAAACAGGCTCATGGTCACGCAGGCTCGCTAGTATATGCTGCGATCGAAGCTCTTAGGCAAATCGTGTTTTGCGAATATCTTTAATTTGAATCCGAATATTGAAACTACTGCCCAAGAGAACGATTCGCATAATTGGAATTTTTATCAGTAGGTAATCGATAAATGATAATACAAAGTAAAAATAATCGATGATCTACAAAACATTTCGATTATTATGAAATCGGAAATCGAAATCCAAGTTACCTTGATATAACGACCATTTTTATGTGTTTAAGTTAATTTACCGAGCGCAGTGAAGTCTCTGCGGCAAGTTGATATGATGGCCTAAGCAACTGTATGATAACTTTAGTAATTTTCATGTCTTCAAATTTTACCAGCACTCACGTTAACATCCTCTTCATTTGTTCTGTAGGTACATTACTTTTACATCCTACGACTCCTTCTGGGAAAATGGACACCCCGCCTATCTCTTATAATTTCAGAGACGAGTCTGATTGTTTTTACGATAAAGGCCATCTTTTTTTCTCATTTTGCTAAAAGACATACACCGGTTAATAAAATATGTTTATTCAAGTCAGTATGTAGTTCGGAAGATGTTAACCAACCCATTGAAATATTTCTAAATATGATTGTTATAAGCACTATCGCGTGTTAAGTGAAAATCACACTTCACATATTTTTTATAAAATAATTTATCACTTTGCGTGGGAATCAAACCCAAAACCCCCAAGTTTGTTTATTTATTTATTTATTAAGACTTAAATTGTGAACTTACAGCTAAGCCAACACATTAAATTCACAATGTCATAGTAGTTTTAAGCGCCTTCGGAAGATCGTTTATCATAAACAGAAACAGCGTCGGTCCTAATGTAGACCCCTGACTTACGCCCGATCTAGTATAATATTCATCTGACCAGTAATTGCCAAGCTGAACGTACTGCTTTCGATCTCTTAGATAATTTGACATGAAAGCTAAGAGTTTCGGAGAAAACCCAAGACGCGAGAGTTTAGATAACATAATATCATTGTCCACAAGATCAAAAGCTTTCTTTAGATCGAAGTATGCAGTGTCAACTTGAAAACCACTGTCCATCTGTGTTTCCACATAGTCAACAAATGCAATATGATTGGTTACAGTAGAGCGCCCACGGCGGAAACCATGCTGCGAGTCATCCATTTTATGACTCAACTTGACCAATAATACATCGATTAATAATAGTCTCGAATATTTTTCCAGACAGACAGAACAGCGTTGGGTCTCTGACACCGTATGTCAGCCTCAGAACCACCTGCCTCAGACCCTGGTTACTTTCCACCTTGTAGGATAAACACTACATCGCAAAGACAGATTGAATATATGCAGAAGAGGAGACTCCAATGGGGAAAGACAATCCTTAACCAGATATGAAGGTATACCATCCGGACCCAATGCTGAAAAAGCTTTAAGTTTATGCACTGCACTGCGCAATTCACTAATAGTGACGTGGTCAATCTTTACACGTGTCATATTTGGGTATGCATGAGTCGTTTTCTCCGCTAATTGAGCATCTAATCTAGGAATTGAGTTCAAAAAAATAGAATTGAAATAACCAGCAAAAGCGTCTACCGCTTCCTGTCCTACAACAAGCCTATCATTATACATGTATTCACGATGTTGCTTCTTATCCTTGCGCATATCTTTAACGTGTGTCCAAAAACTGGAGGGCTCGTGGCGTATATTATTTTCAATAGATTGAATATATTGGTCATGAGCGTTGGCTATTTGGTCCTTAACTTTAGATCTATAGTATTTGAACATTTTATGATTAAATTCAAGGCCATTGCACTTGAACCGCTTTAAATGGAAATATTTATATTTAATACTGTCAATGATTTCAGAAGTAAACCATCGCTGGTAATTATATTTCTTCGTTGCATTATTTGGACTTTTCTTTACTGGCACATATTCATTGATAATCAAATTTAATTTTGAATAAAATATATCAATAGCTGAATCGACGTCATTTTCATTTAACACTTCGGTCCAATCGATGTAAGCTATAGCCAAATATAGAACATTTAAGTTTGCCTTTCTGAAATTCCAACTTGGGGCTAACTTGCTTCTTAATGGCGACATAGACGTATGAGAGCTGCTGATACATGGTACACGAGGGATACGACTACTGTCACCGGTGGGTGAAACGCATCGATCGGCACGAGTGGCTCAACGCATCCCGAAACATTTATATTTTTATTAGAAACATTAGACAAAATAAGATCTAATATGCTGTCATACTTATTACAGATCACATTATATTGTTTTAAATTACAATATTCTAAATAACATTCATATTGGCTGTTAGCACTAGAATTAAATGACTTTAAATTAAAATCGCCCACAATGACGACATCAAGTAATGAATATTTACATACAGCATTTTCTATACACTCTAATACATCACAAAACTAAATTTCTGTGTAGTTAGGTGGTAAATAGACAACACATACAAGAAACTTTACATTTTTACAAGTTATGGTAGCAAACAGAAGCTCTTTATCGACACTTAAACCATCCACATCTGTAATTAATTGAGCAGAGTAAGAATCTTTGACTGCTAATGCAGTCAAAGATTCACCCCATCCTACGTCTCCGGATCGATCCTTACGTAACACTACATAATTCGTACTTCAGTCAAAGCAATTATGTCTGAAGTACAAGAACTTAACATGTTGTTTCGAAACGTCACTGTTTTTCAACGTGCTTGGGTTTGCAGCGATTGTTTCTTACCTTCATTTGCACGAAAGTTCTGCCTCCAAGGCTTAACACATACGTCCGCGGGCCAATTCTCTGAAAGCATAATCTTATCTACAAATTTTGTTGGAACGCCAAGTTTAGTATGTTGGGTAAGTGGCGTTCTACGAATCATATTACTAACGTAGCGACCGCCAGAAGTTGTTTGATCTGGTTGGGTTGTTAGTATAAGAGAGTCTTCCAAATTGGCTGTGTCGAGCATCTCTGGCAATGGAGTATTAGTGTTCATAAGTATGTACACAAACACTACATGTTAGAAAGCGCCTAGAACTTATGAGTCCGCGGCACCCAGCACAAGAAAGCGCTTTAGAAGCCATCACTCAAGTAAATCGAATAGTTTTGACTCACAAAACGCAGTAAACCACTGATAAGGTAGCAACCTTATCAGTGGTGACACAGAATAAATAACAGTACTACACGCCAATCTCGTACGGCGGGTGACACAAGAACGACACGATCCCGTTTCTTTCCAACCAGCCACTTAGTCGACACAGAAATACCTTCAGATTATAAATTGATTTGTCTATAACTTTTGAAATAAAGCACAATTTAGTTGTCCAAATACACCACTAAATAACTTGTACAGTGTTTACTATACTTTAGCACTCAGATTATGTTTCACTCAACTTTTAACATTTAATTACAAATTTTCCATTACTGGCAAAAAATATAAACACGTCTACTTCGTTTCTCGTCTGTGCGAGCGTCGAAGTTTACGCACCGGGTGCCTTTAACCCTAAGACACCGAAGATAGGTTTATAGATAGGTAACGAAATTAAAAATATATTTAAATGTAACCCAATGAAATGTGGAATATTTAAGAAATACATCGATACCATGAAATATGATGCTCTGCTTGTTGTAACATTGACGTAGCCCCAGAAAGAACGATAAATATAAATAAATATGGATGTGACATATGATATATAATAGAATGCTACACGTCAATTCGATCACGCAGCAATTTACACATACATTTCTAATTATGTTTGTTTTTACATATATACGAGTACATACATAAAACCACGCCTCTTTCATGTAGGGGTAGGCAGAGACTACAGATTTCCACTTGCTACGATTCTTACATATCTCTCTCGCTTCATCTACACTCATCAATCCTCATACATAACTCTTAACTCGTTCATTTTTATCCACATTCACTGTCTTTCAGGTTTGTCAAGCAATTATCCATGAATAAGTTGAACAGCCACGGTGACGCTACACATCCTTGCCTAACACCATTTTCGATGTTAAACCAATCAGTGTATGTCCCGTTTATCCTAACACAAGCACTGGAATCTTCATATAGGGATTGCAGCGCTTGGGTCAGGTTACCATTCAGCCCATGCATAGACAACGCTCACCACAGTTCATGCCTACTCACCCTATCGTCAGCCTTTTCTAAATCTACTTAAGCGCAATAGACCTTTTGGCTTTTCGCCAAGCATTTTTCGGCTATGTATCGTAAAGAAAAGACCTGAACCGTACATCCCATTATCTTTCTAAACCCTGCTTGTGCATCCGATACATTCTTATCTGTCTCTTTTATCACCCGTTCAATCAATACGCATATAGTTTACCGACGAGGCTGATTCCGCGGTAGTTCTTGCAGTCTTGTTGCGACCCTTTTCCTTTATATAGCGGCACAATCACAGCCTTGCACCAGTCATCTGGTACTCGGCCGCTCCTCCAGCACAAATTAAAAAGGCGGTGCAACAGACTAGCTACTGTGCCTCTCCCAGCTCTCAGCACCTCGACTGATACTATCATATCCCGCAGCCTTACCTAATTTCATACATTTTAACGCTTTCAAAATCTCATTTATGCTTATTTAATTTCCATCATCACTTGGAGGTTTCTGGAACTTGGTCCAGGGTTCCCTATCTTTCAAATAAACTTTCAATATACTCTTTCCATCTTTTCAACACACATTCCTCTCCTTTTATAATGCTTCCATCATGACCCCTGATTTGATTCAGCTCTGAGGTCGTGGTTTTGCCTCGAGCTCTTCTTATGGATTTCCAGAAAAACTTCATATTTTACTAAAAACCTTCAAAGAGCCTTTTGTCAAATATAATATCCTTTCGTTCATCTTTCTTTCTGCTTACAACTTCCTAACTACCTTTTTCAATCTCTTATAATCCTTTCTTGCTTCACGTATAATCATGCATCGCCATTTGTACTTTTTGGTTAGCCTTTGTGGCTAACCATGGTTTTTTCTTTTCATCTGCAGTCTTTTCTACTTCTTGATCCATCCACACATTTTTCCTTTTGAATTTTTCCTTTTCGCCTTTTAGAAATTCCACACACATTGATAGCAACGTTTACCACCCCTTCCTTAAATTTCATCTACAATTCTTCAATTTCACTTATCTCTTCCAAACCATCAAGCCTTTCTTGCAGCTTATTAACATACAAATTTTTAACATCCTTGTCTTGCTTTCAACTTTCACTCGTTCCAACCAATTCACACTTGTAGGCACTCGGTGTTGCCATCTATTAAAAAGGTGACTTACACGTGTTACTACCATATAGTGGTCTGTATCGATGCCAACTCCGCGGTACGCCCGAGCGTCTAATACTTTCGTCCTCAGCCTTTCATCCACAATCACAAAATCAATCATACTTCTTGAATCACCTTCCTCCCTTGAATACAAATGGATCTTTTTGTGGTCAAACATTGTGTTTGTCACGCAGAGACTCCATTCGAGTCACAAATCTAGCAAACTTCGTCCATTCTCTTTCACTCTTTCATCCCCAAAAACACCAAGAACCCTTTCATATCCATCTCGCTTTATTCCTACCCATCCATTAAAATCTCCTAGCAACACAATCCTCTCATTATCTCTACACATTTTAAAATATCTTGCGAAAAAGCAATGGGGGGAAAGAAATGGGGAGAAAGAAATTTTGGGGACTTTCTCGAATCCATGTCAGTCGGTGCACCCACCACAAAAAGTCTAGTTAGGCCAAATTTCAGCCTCACCCAGAGAAGTCTTGGGCCCACGCATACATATTCGATCATACATTCATTCATTCGTGCAGAAAGGATCACACCAACGCCCTGGCAGGCTCTGTTGGTCAGCGGTACTCCCGACCACAGTGCTGTATAGGAATGTATGTTTGGTGGTGCTACATCTTTTCCGTTTCGTCTTGTGGGCCGCTTTCCGCCCCCGCGAGGAACGAGACGTGATGGGTGGCAAACCTCATCGCCGGGATTTGGGGTTTTCATATTAAAATAGAAATCCATGTGGTTCCCACGAGTAGCAAGGGAAAAAATAGGTCCACCCTGACAGAGCCCGCATGCCAGGATAAGGCTAGCCATTTTCTGGGTCATCATTATTTTGCGAAACAGATATATGTTCAGTTAATATACTATCGATTTCTAATATTAAACATAATCGATCATTGAGGATTTCTTGAATCAATTTTTAGCGTTAATTAAGGGTAAAAACGGGACCCTATTACTGAGACTTCGCTGTCCGTCCGTCTGTTGTCCATCCATCCATCCGTCCGTCTGTCACCAGGCTGTATCTCAAGAACGGTGATAGCTAGACAGTTGAAATTTTCACAGATGATGTATTTTTGTTGCCGCTATAACAACAAATACAAAAAGTTGGCCAAGTGTAAGTTGGACTCACTCGCCTTAAAACAAAAAAAAAGGTTAAAATATAATATCTAATATTGTATAGCTAATGGAACCGTTCGTGCGCGAGTCCGACTCGCACTTGGCCGATTTTTTTCTCTTTGGTCACTAGTTAGTTGACCAAAATACGGTTTGACTTTAATTCGGCTTATTTTCATGGAAAATTAGTTTTCATTAAAATATAGTTTGGTTAAAATCGAACTAAACCCGAATTGGCATCAATATCGAAAAGATCGACATCCAAACTGTAAACAAATGTGTCTATGGATGAAAAAAAAACAACTTCTGGATCCGCTCTAAGTTTATTCCATTGGTTAACGTTCTTCGAGTAGGAACGGAGGCTTCTGATAAAGCGTAATCTACTTTGACTATGTACTTGAAATGGTTATATTTTTAAGTGTTTAGTAAATTAATGCATTTCATTACTAACGTTTAAACCACTTATTTTGTGTTATGGTGTGTTTTTAATATTTTCACAAGTCTGCTTTCGTGTTTTTATAACTACCTACTTCTGAAGAAAAACGCAGCGTATACCTACTCGTAAGTGTAACGGGGATTATTCGATATCGAGTATTATTATTATCAAGTTTCGATTTAAATACGTACTTTGTAACTTTCGATACAAAATATTGTATTTTAAATATACTTGGGTGTATAAATTTAAAAATAGTAACTCATTTATCGACTTTCCGATTTTAGGCGGTAGGACTTTTCTGACAATTGTCCGACAGTAGATTAACTTATTTTTATTAAATATATATTTTAATGCATTTTATTGATGCAATTTGTTTCAGTTCACAAGAATGGATCGCCGATCATCGTATATTTCTCAAAAATGGTCGCATTTCAAACTTAACAACGGCGGAGAAATGCCTGCGATTGGCTGTAAGTTTTCTTCATCAAAGCAATAATTTAGAGATCATTTTTCGTTATTCCGTATTGTTAGTTATGTAAAAATAGTGCTTAAACTTCAATTTTACAAAATAATAAGCGTTATGTTTATTGAATGTTGTTTATATTTTTGTGATTTCAGTAGGTACGCACAAAATCCAAAAGGAGGCGGATGTTATTAACGCCGTAGATGAAGCTTTATCGGCAGGTTACCGGCTTTTTGGTAAGTACTATATTTATTGCATCTTGTAATGTACGAAAAGAAAACACCATTGAAATAAGCCTTCAGGCCAAGTACCTAAGTTGAATTTGCCAAGATATTTTCTGATAATTTTGAATATCTAAATCAATAAGTTAAATCCGAAAATGTTGAATATCTATAAAGTTGATTCCGAAAATGTTGAATTCTCATAATGTTATTAGGTACATTCTGTGCGCGCAGATATAAAATTTGAGATGAGATTACCTACCCACTTTTGACATGAAATGACGATTGTTAATGTTATATTCGAAAAGTTTCAAGGTTAATGTATTAATTATATTGCTATTCAATATATTTTTTTTATCAACGTAGTAAGTGACCAGATAGGATTAGCAATCCATAACGATACTAATGTGAGCACTAAACCTCTTCTCTGTAGGTACTCTCAATCGTGCCCTTTTGGGCCCCGACAGATACACTTATCCTTACATTTTCCCACGACAGCAGGCTTTTACAATTTTTACAGAGTTCATTGAGACTGCTTTTTATGCAACTTATTTCAGGTAGGTAGGTAATTAAATTCCAAGTATTTTCTCACTTGAAATAAACACATTAATGTTCAGTTTTAAAAATTAACTTATTTATTACTAAGTATGTAATGAATACTATATAAAATTACTTATTAATATTTATAATACTTAGTCATGTATTCTGGAAAGTTACATAAACTGCCTCCATACCATAAATTACTCACATTTTACACGAAATGGTAAAAAAAATCCGCAACACTAATAAACAGCCTAAACCAGGATAGAAGCTGGAGCTGTCTGTGATAGCTGCCGAAACACAACGTTAGGTGCATGATGGTAACAGATTTTAGATTTTCTACTTGCGGGTGGTACCTAGCCTCAGCATTTGCAAAATGGCCTACGACCACGGGTGGAGCTGAAGGCCGTGGTGGGATTCATCAAGTCCCAGCCCTATAATACATGGCCATTGCCCCTGGCCCATCACGGCTTCAAAAGCCCTGCATCGTGGTGTAGGCAGTTCTGGTCCTTTTTATTCTATGGTGTAGGTCCAAAAATAAGTGAAATTCTGAGCAGAAAAACTGACAAACCAGGACCAATATACAAAAAATCACCTATAGTAGACTGTGGTCGATGGCAATACACTTTTCGCGCGTTCGTCACTTGAGACTCGAGCTTTTGGAATACATAAGTAGGTATAGCATTATTGTATTGTATATATTATAGTAAAACTAGCGGTCTGCCCCGGCTTCGAACGGGTATTTTAACAAAAATTCTATATTTAAACACATAAAATGTAGTTATTGTGACATTACTATATTAGATAGACATAAATATTGCGGTTTTTTTATGTAGATATTGATGTCGTCTATAAAATTGTAGTAATTTCCGCAGCGAACGCAATATAAACATATTTTTTTTGGTATTTTTTTCGCACTTTGGGTTACATTATCGAACTTTTCATACGGGTCCCTAACTATTTGAAAATCATCTATAGCCTATGTTCATCAGGGATAGTGTAGGATCGAAAGATGAAAGAATTTTTCAAATCGGTCCAGTAGCTTCAGAGCCTATTCAATTCAAACAAACAATCAAATCTTTCTTCTTTATTATATTAGCTCACAACAATTCACCATCTTGTTAAGCCGATACGACCTTGATTAGTGTGTGCGTTGTGGTATGGAGTTCCAAAGTGAGGAGATAATGTTGATATACCAATATTCCGGTGGGGAGTGTGCGTCAGTGTGCGTCAATGCTGTACAAAGTTCGTAAAGTTCCTAACTTATTTATATTAGCCGTCGCGGACTCGCCAGCAGCATCTAGGTAAAACCCAAGCATTGTACAGCTGATAATAGTTCATTATTAAAACTAACGTGGTTTTCACTCATTTTAGTAAATAATACGGGATAACTCACGTGAATCAGTCAGATAGCTCCGACTATAGTTTCAACCACATTCGGTGGTCTTTTTCAAGGAGAGCTCGGGACGCCCGCGCTGACGTCTCGCTTAGCACGTGCTAAGCGAGACGTCAACGCGGGCCGTATTATCCCGTATTATTTACTAAAATGATAATAGTTTAGGTAGGTACATATTGTAATAAATGCAATAGATCGCGAGTCATTATTACCACTTACTTTAGAAATAGTTTTTGTTTACGAATGCTGTGCCTATTTTTTATTGCTAATAGGCCAACCTTCTACCAGTATTAAGTGATGGTCGAAGATGTTTCTTCCGGTGAATATTATAATGGGAATTCGCTCTTGAGGAGCGCTGCTGGAATGCCTGTTATGTGTTTGGTGACTTATTTTTCGTCAGGGTTCCGTTACAACAACGCAAAAAAGCTGAAGCCCGCGCGGTAGGATCCAAATGCACGGCAGTCCACAGGCAATGCTAGTCAGCTTTCATTGTCTCAAACTTTCCTTTTTCATTGTTTTCAGGTCTTGGAACATAGGGTATCTTATTAGCTCCATTTTTGCGCTGTAACTAATTCGTGGGTAATTTATACGCGGGTGAAGTAGCCACAGAAGTTATTAGGTCCCTACCTCATAAATGCGCAATACCACCATCATCGAAAACTGCCTAAGTACGAGTCAGACCATGCCCTTTTAGGGTTCTGTATTGCAATAAGCTGTAAAAGAAAAAAAATATCGATTCAAAAATTCATAACATTGACGATTAATATATTTTTTTAACTATGAAATCTTAGCTGTTATATCCCATATTGTTGGGTGCAACCACGATTCTTTTTATATGCTAAATTTTTGTATGTATAGGAGCCGCCTTGAAACTAAATATAAATAAATTTTTAGACAAATACTCGATACGAGTAAATTTTTTGCACAAAATATCCAAATGTCGAGTTTGTAACTCATTCGATGTTGATTGATGAATTGCTGTGGACGGACAGAAAGGCAATCTCGATAATAAGGCTTCATTTCGCCCTTTGGGTACGGAACCCAAAATATCTACAAGCTATTTTTTCATGATAGAAATGCTATCAACAAGCACCACGGATTTAGGTCAACTATTTTCATTAAAACTTGGTGCGGCAATATAGAACTTTGGACTTAGTTTTAAAAGCGTGATCAGCGGGGCTTCAAATTTAATTTATCTTTTAACGAATATGATTTTTGCTCATAAATTTGTAGGAGGAAGTTGTTGGTTCAACGATGCTTGATGCTTGTAGACGAGAACGCTGTCTGATTTAGTAGAATCCAGGAAGCATGGTTTAAAATTCATCAGCTGAGAATTTTTATAGACCAGTTCCGGTTTCATACGTTACAACGCATGTTGCAACTTATGATGAATATGAATTATGTGAAGATTTACGAAGTCTGTAAAATTTATTACCAAACAATTTACCATACTAATACCTACATTCAAAAATGCGTAGTTTTACAGACTAGGTCTGCTGCCGGAACACTGTGTGTTGCTTGTTGACATATTTTTTACTGAATGTACTTTACACTAAACACATAGCAAAATATATTTTACTGAAAATTCATTTATTGTAGTACTTACCTATGCAAGCTAGCATTCGCAGATTGCTATAAAATTTATCCGAGACCAAATACTAACTGCAACTCTTCTTGCTGCATATTAATGAACTTTGGAGAGATAACATTACAGTTGTGGAAAAGATAATCCTTAGTCTAGGAAGACGGAAAATCCTCATCATGTTCAACGCCCATAAGATATATCTTGCCTTTTCTCCACCAAAAGTCAGTTTCCTCTTTCCCCTACTTTCCGGGATGTATCCATACATATGACAGACCACCTACAGCTACTTGGACTGCCCTGAATTCCTGCGTTAAGCTTGGGAGGTTACCGTGAGTCCAAGGTTAAACGATTACGGATCGGGTGGCCTTACCTATAATATAGTAAACAAAGTCCATTGAACCAATATGACTTCAGTGGAAAACAACTATGGAGCAAATAGTCCACAGTTGAAAAAAATCATAAAAGCAAAATAAATGTCAAGAAAGCAAAATTTTCTGTTATGTATATTGGTGCTATATTTTAAAAGGCATCGATGATATCGAATTCGCAGATTTCTAAAAGATGTGACGGTACCTAGTTTGAAATGATGCCTCAATAAATCAAGAATCGTTATATAATATCACTAATATAATTTATTTGTCCGCAATCACTTTATAGTTTTTTCTATACATAAGAAAAGACCTTTCAACTCATAATAAATAATGACTTATCTTGCAAACAAATATATTTTTTAGACAAAAGCTACCGCAACTACTACTAGCGATGGATTATCGATTAATGAGGATTCCCAAAGAACTTTCTGTGCAAAAATATTTGGATTATAAAGTACATTGTATGTCTATGTATGCTGACAGCGCGAAAGGAAAAAGTTATTCCCAGTAGGCACCGAACAGAAGCACTGCTGGTTGTTCTGCTTTTCCATTCTTCGGTATAAAGAGATGGGAGTTCTAGTTCAACGTCGCAAATTATTTTCCCATTACCTAATTTAGCACTTTCGAAATGCATTAGCCAGTTCAGTCTTTTTATACCTAAGTAGTAGCAACCTTTAGTCGGGTTTTTGAAGGTCCTACAGGGACATTTTGTTCATGACCCCTTATAAACAAAGAAAACAATTTGGAGCAACCGTAAAATCAACTAACTATTGACCTGTAATATTTCATCACCTTTCAATATACATTTCCTACCCCCTTATTTGTAACTTTCTAAATTGCAGTCGTCTTGCGGCTATGAAATTTTATGTTATTAACATTTTGTTAGTAAGAGAGAACCTTTTAAACTAAGGACGTTATGCTCCCATGGCGTTTTATGTAGCAGAATCATTGGTCGGCAAAGACGTATAGCATTGAAGACCATCTGGTCCGTAATCGCCAAAACTGGCTAGCATGCTACATAAGTGAGGTGGTACTTGACATGGGGACAGTTGCTCCATTTATATTTTCACAAGCACAAGTTCGGTGTATAGAGTACTGATGCTATCTCTTGAAGGAGCAGTCAAATCTGGTACTTGGCTGCTGCTGGCTGGGAACTTTGGAAGTGGTAGACTGGTATGCAATAAGGCTCATCGGCAATCATGCTTTTACTACAGGTCAATAACAAGCAAAAAGACGGCACTCTGCCCCCCCGATTCTCGTAGAAGCCCCAAAAATAAGAACGCAACGATTTCCATATTATTTCCAAATTTAGAATGCGTAAAGCTTGTGTTTGAAACACCCCTGCCGCCCCCTTTTTTCTGAGAGCTAAAATATTATCTAGGCCTCTTCAATACTATAGTGAATATATTGTTTCTAGACCGACGTGCTCCATCCTCTGTCTCACCGTCGCTTACAGTTGGTGGCCAAACGTAGCTCTAATATTTAGTATTCTTTTTTAAACCGCAGTAGTATTTGTACAGCTGACCACACGAAATGAATGAAATGCCAACATACTATTTTTTAATATTTTTTATCATTTATTTTATAACAAACTATAATTGTATTCCTTGAATCGTAGGGAATAGTTACCTACTGGTATACATAAAAAGAAGAAATTATCATTATTCCTATCCTATCGATTAATTTACCAGGACAAGTGTTACTTATTGTTTACGTAATCAAGTTTCTTTCAGTCAAAGACGCACAAACTAATCAATTGAGCCGCATCCTCGGTAAAATATATATTTAAAAGAGGTCGCCACCGTGAACGGACCCAGCTAAACGCATGTTTTAGAGAATTATACATTCAGTCAATGCACTCTAGAATCAATATCAATTCTAGTAATTATATAGCTATTCCCTTTGCGACAGCAACATCAGTTTGTGTTTTAACCAATGTACCATTTCATCACTGTTGGTTTTTTTATGCCTGACAGTTTAGCCTTTGACTACTATCTCACCTGATGGTAAGTGATGATGTGGTCGAAGATGTTGTTCAGGCTAACCTAGAATTACTGGCTCTCAAGGACAGCTGCCGTGGTAGCATGTACTTGAGGGTGGTAGCTAGCCAGGCGAGCATTCACAAAATGCCCACCACCATGCTGTAACGACTGCCATCCTAAGACAACAACCGGGACTGACGGCTTAACGTGCCCTCCGAAGCACGGAAGCGCTCAGTAGTAATGTCACCAACCGTCACCCAAAAAGGCAACGCAAATTGAGTGTACTCGTACCTACTACTGGTTCAAATTGGGTTGTATTTTTTCAGATACTGCAGCAGTTTATGGTAATGAGTGTCATCTTAAAACAGCTTTTGAATTGCTCCTGCCAAAGTACGATCTGGAACGGGACGATATTTTCATTGTCAGCAGACTGAGTAAGTTAATTTAAAACCTAATTAATTTAAGCAATTCTTGATTTGAGTCTGCATATAACGCACAGCAATGTCAAAGGCATTCTCTTATCTAATTTAATTTAATTTACCTATCCTTCTAACTTATATTAAACTTGTCTGATTTGGTCAAACAATAGTAATTAATAGATTCAGGCGGAAATCCTTACTTAATAATAACAAATATTTTTAGAAAACATCAAATTCATATGTAAATAAAACACTTAAGAAATATATCTAGAGAATACTCCGCCTAATTTTACTGTTAAGCTGACGTGATAGAACCGATATAGTTTATATATACATATTTAAGTGTTTTTTAAAATATTAATTAAACGTTCCCATAAAATATTTGTTAGTATCAATCAACAGTACCTATATTAATAAACATAACAAACTTTGAATTTGAGCTAATTCTTAAGCTATAAGCTAATCCTTAACATAACCTTGTGAATAAGTTTTTAGGTGGTTGGCCACAAGTTTTCTACTTGAACCATATAGCTAGCCAGACCACAGATATCCGAGAGCAAGACGAACAGTCAAAATGCCCTACAATCATGCTGTCTCTTCTAGTACTATCAGCCATTGTTCTAGGAGTATGAACACTGTCCGTGGCCCCTCCCGCCTTATATTACTGTTTGAATATAGGCTTTTACATCTTCTATCTACCCTTGCTTACAGTGAAGTCTGTAAGTACATGTTGGCTTGCATCATCGAACACAGTAAAAAATCTGTAATGAATGTGAGTCTATGAGAGTACATTAACGCAAAGTTATAGTGTTTTTTTTAAAATAAGAAATTACACTTCACAGTTTTAGACACAAATCACAAACATTTTGAATTGCAGATTCATTCCACGAAATCCACTCCAAGCACGCCGTGAAAACAGCATATACAAGGAGTATCAACAATATGGGTTTGGATTATTTAAATCTATTACTGCTCCAATTTCCCGACGTAAGAACAAATACGTGTAATCCAAAGTACAAACAAATTCGCAATGTGGCATGGAATGCCTTTACGGAACTTTACGATGAGGCTAGCGTGGACGCTATCGGCGTTTCGAACTTTACTGTTAACAAATTGAAGGAATTGATTAAAGAGAATCACAGCGATATACCGACAGTCAACCAGGTACATATTTTTCACATTGGTTATTTTATGTTCTATGACATAGGTTCAGTTATGAATGGAATTTTTGTTTCTGTATTTGCCTATATATATCCTATCAGAATAATCCTGCATTATAATAGTATTGTTCTTGTATAATTACTGAACTTCATATAAGAGTCGCAAGTAACAACTTGTGAGATTGATAAATTTATGGTTAGTTATAGAATACTAACTCACCCAAGAGTAATTGAGGTAGGAGGTGGTAGTGGTCGATGATGTTGTGCAGAATATCCTAGAATTACTGGCTCGCAAGGACCGCTGCCGAAACACACCGTAAGTTGATTTGCGGCAGATTTTCTACTTGAGGGTGGTAGCTAGCCAGGCTTGCAATTACAAAATGCTCTGTGGATGCTATTACGACTGTCATCATAAGAAAACAAACGGGGCCTTAAAGAAAGTGTGCACGTAGAGCTTTTCATACAAATGTAGTTTTTTTATGCTTGATAGGTTAGCCTTTGACCACTATCTCACCTGATGGTAAGTGATGCTGTGGTCGAAGATGTTGTTCAGGCCAACCTAGAATTACTGGCTCTCAAGGACAGCTGCCGGAGCACACCGTTAGGTGCTTGGCGACAGATTTTCTACTTGAGGGTGGTAGCTAGCCAGGCGGGCATTCGCAAAATGCCCTACCACCATGCTATAACGACTGCCATCCTTAGACAACAACCGGGACCGACGGCTTAACGTGCCCTCCGAAGCACGGAAGCGCTCAGTAGTAATGTCACCAGCGGTCACCCATCCAAGTCATGACCGAGGCGGACGTTGCTTAACTTTGCTGATCGGTTCAGAACGGTTCAGCAAACTTCGCTACGAGCGCTTCAAAAAGTTTCTTCATATTTCAAATACAAAGTGTTCAAACGCAATGAAATTAGGAATGCATGTCTCTAAGCCTATCTGAGCTTCTGGATTCCTAGTTTTCCGTAAAGTATTTTCAAAATATTAGTTGTTTGAATAGGAATTCTGTGTGCGTTCGCCCAGCAAAATGTATCGCCTTTTCAAGAATTGAATGATACAGATAATTAGTGCCTTACATTGTGTAAATGTGCCCGAAATTTTATATTTGTGCGTCAAACGGCTTCAGAGTAATTTAAGAAAAACGGATTCTGCTGCAAGAACGTTCGCCCAGCAAATTTTTTTTTAATTGATGGGTCTAGCTGTATATTAAATATGCAAAAAGATAATAATGTGCCGTGAAAGCTAAATTTGTGCCTCTTAAGATTTCAGAGGTATTTCGTTTTTTGCTGGGCGAACGTTTTGGCAATTGCTATGTATCGAAACCGGTTGAACGCACAGTTATGATTTTTTTGTATGCAGATACAGTAAATGTGTGCATATTTGTGCCGGAATTTTCATTAACATGACTAGCATGGTTCATGAGCTATTATTATATTTCCTAGAAAATGGAAAAATGTTCTGGCTCTCCAACTAACAAGACCAAGGACTTCGCGTTATTGCCGACTGGTACCCGTTATATATTCACATGTTCCTTTCCAGGAACATATTGTGAATAAAATATAATTCGCCCGGCCTACTACATATCATTGGCGAGTTCTTAACGATTTTGTTTTTTTTTTTTGAGGTTATTTGAGTGAAATTTTTAGAATACGAAAACACATATTTTCTGTGAGTTGGCTTGTTACACGCTTATACAAATATTATGAGCGCTATTTTTATAATAGGTATGCAAAAAATCATGTATGTATATCCATTACTTTAAACAATAATGATAAAAAACCATTCGAAATATTTTTGGTAGATTACCAGACCAATTTCGAATGAACATTAAAAAGCGGCCGCACGATACTTCAAGCTATCCTTCCTCACTCGATGGCGTTGTAATGAAATTTAAATAGTACAGATGCGTACAGAATTGTTAAGTTGGAATTTTTTTTATATTAGAGACATGAATTAATATGTCAATTGTTTTATTTTTCATAATACCCTATAATTTTGTTATGTATTAATTAAAGTAAATTGTCCGTAGACAAGGGCACATAGGAGACTTTTTGAGATTATAAATAATAATGAATGATTGTGCACCAAAAATCTATACCTACATAGCTTGATAACTGATCAAGCTTGATAGCTTGATGTGCCTTTGACAGTAAATTTGTTTTTTTTTATTAAGTAAGTAAAGCAATTTGGATAAAAGAAGATAATAAAAAAAAAATTGTTAATTTATATATGGATTTATTTTTTGTAGATAAACAATGAATATGTTTAGGTACTATCTGCAGCTTTAATTATGACAGGATGGTAATTAAAACATGTACCATTGAATTCCAATCTTTTTGCATATTTAATATACATCTAGAGTAATCAATAAAAAAAAAATTGCTGGGCGAACGTACGTGCAGCAGAATCCATTTTTCTTAAATAACTCTGAAGCCGTTGGACGCACAAATATAAAATTTCGGGCACATTTACATGATATAGGGCACTAATTATCTGCATCATTCAATTCTTGAAAAGGCGATACTTTTTGCTGGGCGAACACACACAGGAATTCTTCAGCAGTCACCCATCCAGGTCATGACCGCTACGAGCGCCTCGAGCACGATGTACTTAAGTAGGAATCTTTACATAAGTAATGATAAGTATAAGTATCTAATATAAAAACGGGTAGGGATATGTGTATGAAAAAAACAATTCACGTGTAGTTATTTTAAGTGTAAGTGGCTAAAATTGAAGTAAAATATGTCTGACTTCATATCAACAGCCATAACGTCGGCGCTAAAAGAAAGTTTCCACAATTTGAGTGGGTTTGGTAATCCCCAGGCATGGCAGGTGCCTTGGGGATCGTAGCTAAGATAGCAGTTCTTCAGAAGGTGTTGCTACACACATTCTTGTATATTTCCTTTTGTCGCATCTTTCAACTTACAAAGAAATATATGACACTATGGATACACACTACATAACATGTGACATCATGGACTGTGGTTACATGATTATGATGATTATAGAAAGGAACATAATGAAAGCTATAGAGACTTTGGCCACTTACTGAACTAGTTCAAACCGGTTCTGTATCCCAGCGGGCGCCGCTGCAACTCGCGCGCGTCTTGTCAGTGACTACTGACTAGTTAAGTTACGCCTTCAATATTACGCTCATATCTGTGCGTGTAGTAGTGAAGCTGTCACTCTGGCTGATTCCGTCCGTTATTTATGTGTGGTGGTTTGCACATTTTTTATAGCTTCTAGGCTAACCTTTTACCCCTTTCTCACCTGATAGTGAGTTATGATGTATTTGAAGATGTTGTTCAGGCTGTCCTAGAATTACTGGCTCTCGAGGACAGCTGCCGGAACACACCGTTAAGTGCTTGGCGACAGATTTTCTACTTGAGGGTGGTAGCTAGCCAGGCGAGCATTGGTTAAGTGCCTTACCACCATGCTGTTACAACCGGGACCGACGGCTAAACGTGCTCACCGAAGCACGGAAGCGTTCAGTAGTAATGTCACTAGCACTAAGTAACCATCCAACTCCTGACGGCGGCGGACGTTGCTTAACTTAGCTGATCGAGAAGTACAAAATCTATTGCAGCAAAATGAATATTTTTATTTCCAGGTCGAGTGGAATCCCTTACATCATGATGATTCTCTGTTAACGTACTGTCGTCAGAACGATATCGTCGTACAAGGTCATTCCCCTTTCGGCGGGTTGAAGAAAAGAAACTGTGTGCTCATGCATCCCGCTGTAAAAGCGATCGCGTCAGATCTGTATGTCAGCCCGGCTCAAGTACTTTTAACTTGGTCATTACAGAACGAGGTCGCTGTAATATCTAAATCTATCAAGCCGGAACGAATTAAAAGTAATATTCAATTAAATTTCGAGTTGAATCAAAAACAGATGAACATTCTAAGTAAGATCAGCACTACGAGTGCATAATAGATCAGCAATAACTTACTAGATTCGCTGATTACAAGTACTTAATTCTCACATGAATAGTAACTATGCATATATCATAATCCCGCGAACGAATGAGATTCGAACAGTTAGGTACATCTTAATGTTCTCGCTACATACATTATTATATATTCTTTTTATTTATTTTTGTCTACTTTCGCAACTTTTTCATTTTTCTTTGTACCGTCATGGAGCTACTACTACGTTAGGTGTATCTCATAGTTTGAATCGCGTTCGTAGCTTATTATGATTATGATATTTTGAATCTGCGATCAGTATCATTCTTGTGGTTAAGTGTATCCTAAGATATATAAGGCTCGAGGAGGGCACGAAGACTAGCATCAATACAATGTGATTTGTTTAGGCCAGCTAGACTTTGAATATATGAGAGAGTGCCTCGCTAATTATACTTACCTTGCTGGCTCGGATCTCTGCGCCCTCTATCAATTATTTGCGATTTTCCTTTAAGTTTTTTGATTTCCACAACGCCGCCCAGTCATCACCGCCTAAACCTGAGTGACACTTTTTATTATAATTATTTATGCTACATAATTAAAAAATAATGTTATTTTATCTGTGATACATGCATTGATTATGTTAAATTAGTTATCATAACTTGTAATAGGTAATGTTTTTTATAATTATGTAAAACTAATTATTTCTTAAGTTGTAATTTTCAGTTTTATTAGTTCCTTGCCACAACCAGACGAACAGCTTCGGTTCAGTTTACAAATCCAAATTATAGTGACTTCTACTGCCGAAACTTAGAATTGAAATATCAGAATAAATAAATGTAATATCTTGCAAAGTTTCAACTTAACTTACACTTAAAAATTACAGAGTTTTGGGTATTAATTACTTGGCAATGTTAAGCAAATGTTGAATAAATTGAAGCTATTGCCACTGTGGTAACGGTTGTAGTATCTTGAGTTCCTTAACCAGTAATTTCTTTTTATAAAATATTTTTATGTTTGCTTATTTACCCTGTGGAGTGCCGGGAAAGAATATCGCCACCCCATTTCTTCCCGTAGGTGTCGTTAAAGGCTAAGGTATAAAATACCAGAAGGTGGAATACCTACCGAAGAAATGACAAATACTTCAAGACGCCTGCCAAGAGTGACGATTTTGGCCAATCCCCCAAAGGGGACCTTGTTCAGTAATGGCCTTTCCTGTTGATGTGGTAATGATGCACTTTTCTATGTTTTTTTAAATATAAGGTACTCTGTTTTGTCAAGTCTTGCCACCTCTTTTAACATCTAAAAAAGGTATTGTATGACTGTATATGTTTCAAAATATTTGTAAGATATTTATTCTTTGTGTCTGTGTGTTCATAATAGTTAATTGAGGTCTGGTAACCTCAACATCTGATTTATTTAATAAATATACTCGTAACTCATCTAATGTATTATCTATAAATCGATTTGATGAGATTTTGTATTTAAACCTTTTGATTTGCTCATATGATTATAATAAATGTGTGCTAATAACAAGTCTGTGAAAAAAAACTGTTAGGTACTTATAACAAAAGTCTATGGAGATAATGTGTATAGAATTATAGATAATATAGGGGGCGTCCATAAATTACGTGAGGTGTTTTTTAAATTTTCTGTCCCTCCCTCCCCCGTTGGTGAGATGTCGTGAGAATTTGTTCAACCCCCTCCCCCATCCCCCAAACTCACGTGAGATTTTTCAGAATGTGGGTTTCTTACGTAAACGCATTGCGTTGTTATTGTAGAAAGAAAAAAAAACAATTTGCTTCGTGCTTTTATTTACGACTAGTTAAGACTAGTAATCAATATTGCTGAGAGTTATAAATGTAATAAAAATTTAACAATAGAATACTTAAATCATGACTACTGTGATAAAAAGAAAAGAATATCTACTCTGATTCAGTCCATGGAGAATTCTGGGTAGTATAGTATATATATTTTTTTGTTTCAATCAGAACAAAAATTGCGTGATATTTGTCGAGACCCTCCCTCTCCCTTACGTGAGATTATATGATATTTGACTCGACCCCCTCCCCCCCTAAATCATCTCACATAATTTATGGATGCCCCCATAGATATAATAAGATTAAATCGAAGGCGTGTTGTAGTGATGCTGTAAGCTTTATTTATTGTATATTGTATTGTGATGATAAGCACATCTTAAAAAGATATGTAGGTACTTAATTAAAATTATTATAAAACTAATGAGTAAGTTTATTGTTATTTTTGTACTGCATTTTTACAAATTGTTATTAGAAGTTTTAATAAAATTATTATATAAAAAGAAAATGAATATGATATATAAATAAATTATTATAAATCTAAGATTTGTTGTGATATGTTTGATTTTTTATTGCTTATTTTGTTAGTTATGCTTGTGATACCTACTAGGAATGAATTAATTTGAGAAAGATATGTATTTAAGTTTCATAAAAATATAATGATTAATAACAAAATATGTGGAAAGTAAATAAATAAGATTTCATCGAAGGCTTGTGTATGTCATTATTTTTGTCCCAAATTTCTGCATATTGTATCTACATGTTTAGGATTTCCAATGGTTCCTCATATGATTAGTGATTATTACTAGTATTTCATACCAGTAATAATTCGCCGTGCCGGGCTCGTCATACACAACCTACAAGCATAATAATGCTATCAGATATCACATCTCATGTGAGGTACCATTAGCACATCAATAAATAAGGGACACTGCAGGATACTGTTAGGACACTGTTAGGATTCGGTAATCAGCACAGACGAGCAAACGGACGGACGGACTGATGGACAGACATGATAGATGTTGAAGTGACAGTTGTAGTATTCCTTAGATTTTGGTTTCAAATTTGGGTACTAAATATTCTAAACTATATTTTTTATGTCCTAGTGGACACTTGTCTTAGATGTGATAAATTGACAATGTCAAAATGATATTTTGTTGTCATACACCTATCTCGGCTTTTCGAGTTTATAATTGGGTTGCAAATATAAAGACCCAAGTTAGAAATAAAAACAAAAAAAATGACATTGCATGTCATGTTCCGTTGTTTCGATACAGAATTAGATTTCATATTTTAAGCTTTTTTGTTTTAACGTGCACGAGTCTGACTCGCACTTGGCCAACTTTTAGTACCTATTTGTTGTTATAGCGGCAACAGAAATACATCATCTATGAAAATTTCAACTGTCTAGCTATCACCGTTCTTGAGATACAGCCTGGTGACAGACGGACGGACGGACAGCGAAGTCTCAGTAATAGGGTCCCGTTTTAACCGTTTAGGTTACTTACCTACTTACATTCTTGTTAGATTCAGCTGTTCGTCACGTCGTAGAATAAGTTAATGTAAAACATACTTATACTTAAGGGTGTCCATCTGATCCTAGTAAGTTTTTTGTATCTACTCCTTTCTGGTATATTCTGGAGCTTTGCGTCAAAAATCTTACATACAATGATGCAAATAATACTGGGTAACAAATAAAACAACTAATAATTCAAAAACAATATAATATCAGCCATAAAGCCTATACTTAAACAATTCTTGCACAGTTCAAGGCATGATCTAAATGTCAAACATCTAAAGCCCTACTGCAAACCACGAGCGAGTGCAAAAAAAGTGATACACTGAACTGCTTGAGTACCTTACAAGCATTCTCTAGGTAAAGAACAGGACGCGCGCCAAAGCACACATACTTCTGGCGCCTATGATGTTTAATACCAAACCATTCGGCAATAGGTACGACCACTATTAAAGGTTGAAATTCAAAAGACATGTTGAAAGCAAATAAACAACACGTACCTAACATTATAAGTGAATACGCTATGAATATACGAGTATTAGTGTTGAATATAATGCTGGCTGTGTGCCATCGTACATTTTATTGTACCGGTTATCGACACCAGTGCAAAAACGTTACAGCGAAACCGTTACCAAATTATTATTTAATTATTATTTGCTAATAATTTTATTGATCATTACTAATGTTGATTTAATTATAATTACATTTTAGTTTTGATGCTACATTTTGATGAATTGTAATAATTTTGGCATTCAATTATTAATTTGTCTCAATAAAACCATATAAGTAATATAATAATAAATATTGTAACATGATCCTTGTTGGTTGAAATAAATATTTTGATTGATTAAGAATGTTAGGGTTGCTGCGCAAAATCAGCGAACATATAATAATACAAAATATATGCAGTTGGTACGGCGAGGCAGCCATTGTACTTCTATTGATTGAACATAGTCTATAAAAACTTGGAGTAATCAGTACTAATATTATAAATGCGAAAGTAACTCTGTCTGTCTGTCTGTCTGTCTGTCTGTTACGCTTTCACGCCAAAACTACTGGACCGATTTGAATGAAATTTGGTATGGAGATAGTTTGAGACCCGGGAAAAAACATAGGATAGTTTTTATCCGACTGCGCAAAAAGGTTTTTTTTTTTTTTTTTTTTTTATGCCTGATAGATTAGCCTTTACCACTATCTCACCTAATAAGCCTAACACCTAGTAAGTGATGATGTGGTCGAGGATGTTGTTCAGACTAACCTAGAGTTACTGGCTCTCAAGGTTAATGTTTTCGCGCGATAACCGACATACGCGCGGGCGGAGCCGCGCCCGGAAAGCTAGTTTTGTATAAGTGCTCAGGTTACTTTTTGCCCCGTGGGGTGACGGGCTCGAATGTCACCCCTCCATAGCTACCTGTAGGTGTCGTAAGAGGCGACTAAAGGTAAAATACCGGAAGGTGTAGCATAGCGCCTTCTGAGGAACTGATATCTTAAACTGCGATCCCGCCAGCGTGGGGATTATGGCAACCCCCCCTCCCCCTCTTGAAGGTGGAGGGTATGTTCAGCAGTGGACAATCCGGCAATACAAGTACAGAACATCTCTAGTTAAAAGAGTTTTTGTAATATTACTCACTAGCTTTCCGGGCGCGGCTCCGCCCGCGCGTATGTCGGTTGTCGCGCAAATACATTAACCTCTTTTTGCGCAATCGGATAAAAACTATCCTGTTTTTTCCCGGGTCTCAAACTATCTCCATACCAAATTTCATTCAAATCGGTCCAGTAGTTTTGGCGTGAAAGCGTAACAGACAGACAGAGTTACTTTCGCATTTATAATATTATATATAATATATATATAAATATATATATAAATATATAATATATATATATATAGTACTGAATACTGATTATAATGTTATAAGTAGTGTGTGGAAGACAATACTTCACCGTTATAATATATCTAGCCCTTGGTCGTATCTCTATACCGAAACCTGTTTATGTAATAATGTAGCAGAGGGTGAAGGGATATATGCCACTATCAATGGCTATGTGGCTTATTTTCTTCTAGTATCGCAATGTAAGCATAATATGTAGTACTTATAAACTGAACAGGGAAGTTATTGCGATTGATTATTTTCGCAATTTACAAGGTGGTCACTGTTACAATTAAACTTTAAGGCGTACTAACCAATTCCACAAAAAAAGTGCCAGTAATTCTAGGTTAAGCCTGTTAACACCTTCGACCACATCCTCACTTACCATCAGGTAAGATTGTGGTCATAGGCTTACCTATCAGCAATAAAAAAAAAAAAGCATATAGCACTGCCACATTATACACACCAGCTGTCAGATGAAGGTCTGTCAGAACAGATACGACTTAGGAACCTTCATGAAGAGAGCACATTCCCACCTTAAAGGCCGGCAACGCGTCCTCGAGACTTCTGGTGTTGAGGATGTTTGTGGGCGACGGTGATCACTTATCACCAGGTGAGCCGCCTGCTCGTTTGCGCTCTTATCCCATCAATATATATCTATGATAAGACAAAACTAGTAACTTAAACCGAAAGTGTAACAAATTCTTCCCTTTCGAACATACATTAATTATTAAATATATATTTATGTTACAAGCGTAATTTGGGGTCAACTTTGAAATTTTATTCTAACGAGAAAATTTTACACATACCTACGTGTTTTGGCTTTACTTGGCCTAGGAGAATATGATCAAAATTACCGTACTTATCATTTTCTTACAGCTACAAACCAAACAGACACATCATATATTTATGAATTCTTTATTCCTGATTGAGTCCTAGTAGTCTGGAAGAAATCGCTATAAGTGATAAGGTCGTTTAGCACACAGTGTCTTTCTATATATTTTTTATTGCATTGTTATTTTTAGATCATGAGCAAATCAAGTGTTTAACATCTATCTTATATCTTTCTATATATATATATATATATATATATATATAGGTTTTGCTATAAACCTTTTCGAGGAAAGCTTTTTAGCTTTTATCGGCGCCATCCTGTACATACATGGGTAGTACATAGGTGAGTGCTAATCAGTGATCTGCGTGAGCAGTGCAGTGCCGCAGATAATCCAGTAGTCTGGAGGCCTGGTGGCGGGCAGCAGCACGGGCAGCACGAAGTTGGTGCTGTGTCCGGTGGTGGAGAGCACGCCCGCGCGCTCCGACGTCTTGTAGAGAGGGGCTTCGTACCGCGGGTCGGGCTTCGGGAGCTCCAGCACCGGCTTGAACCACACCACCGGCAGCGGGGGGTTCATTTGACCTGCACCAATGCTACATTTTAGAAGCACTCGTAGCAATGTTTGCTTAGCCGTTCTTAACCGAACAGTAAAGTTAAGCAACGTCTGCCGCGGTCATGAGTTGGATGGGTGACCGCTAGTGACATTAATACTGAGTCCCGGTTGTTGGCTTAGGTAGGATGGCAGTCGTTAGAGCTGTCGATGGCCGAGGTTTGATATCCAGGTAGAATAAAATATTGGGATTTTCATACAAATTTCCCGTATCAATCCGGAGAATGGAACTGGGGCCGGTAGATACCAATTAACTCGTCGCTTATACATGTAACCTAAATCTTTTATGAGGAACTTTAGAACTTTAGACACATCTGCTCAGTAACAGAATACATATTATTGCAGTATATTGCGCAGGTCACGTTATGTGGTTGCTAAAGCTCATAAAGTTGTGCGCGAATTATACCATCACCACTCTTCATCTCCGAAGGGGATATTTATGTACTGCAATAATATGTACCTATTCTGTTACTGAGCAGATCACTTAGCGTCTCAGCCAGGGCTAGATAAACTCGTGTACGAACAATCTGATATATATATCCATTAAACGTTACCAGAAAGTGCGTCGACTAGGCAGTTATGTGCTGAGTCCCAGCGACCTGCGTCGATGAATAGTCCGTGTATATTAATGCCATCCTCGGGTTTTGTCAGATCACCGTAAACGTCCACATCCTCCTGGAAAGTAAGTAAACAATAACACTCTTAAACAGCGCTTGTCGGGTCAATCATCAAATTAAATTAATGATGAAACAGACTATAACTACAAAATTGCAACGAGAAGAAAAATTATAGTCATGTGCGGGATTCGTATCGATACACTTGACTACACATTTTTCGCTCGTTGTAGGTAATATTATAATGCGTCATTGCAGAAATAAGATTAAGTTCCGGTTTTACTACCCAGATCATATTTAATAAATAAAACACTATCTTTGCGTTTCACAGTCATCGATTTAGCCCATCCATCGGTTAAAGCTTGAAACGCGCAGCATTTCAGCTGTCATTTTTATCATTCAGTTATTTTATGAGTAGCAACTCGAAACTTTATTAAGACATTCTGAAACGGGCCCTAAGACTATAACTCTTTTCACTTATTAGTTAGATAGACCTGACTATATACAGGTTTATTAAACTACTAACAACTAACTAACGCACGTCAATGTTTTCATTTCGAATGTTATATTTATTTCAACATAAACTCATTTATTGAATTATGTTTGGGGGAAAGTCGCGTACTAATTGTTATTTATTCCATAATGAAATTCGACGTCCGTAGCAAAAAGCGAATTAACGCGACAAGATTAATTAAAATTGTTTTTATAATTTTGAATGTTCACTGTGTCCGCAAAACTGCACTAGCCGGCTTAAAATTCTTTTTGGAGGGAAGCACCTGAATTGAGCTACGCAAGGCGTTGATACGCAAATTTTGACTGTGGTCGTGCATTCGTCACAAGTGAAGCCATCTCATGCGTCTGTAATCTCACCGGCACCCATACCCCTCAATGGGTATGGGGGTATTGAAGGGTATGGGTAATATCAGGACCTAAATCTTAAGGTAGTGTAAAGCGACCATCCCTTGAATTCGTCAAATATAAGATGAGAGCAAATTAATTCACCTCTTTAGAAACCTAACCACCTTTGAAGTGGAGGAGTCACCGTTGGCAAGCAAATCTTGGTGCTAAATGGAACCAACTCTAAGGAAGCAGATCTTGGCGCTACATGGAATCAAGGCTAAGGAAAAGTACGATCTTAAAGTGACAAGTTAAATATAAGTTACCTTTTTCTTCTTGTTCTGCTTAAACACGTCTTCCTGCGAGAGGAAGAAGGGAATAGGCACAAAGTCGAACATAAGCGCGTCGATAGGAACGCGATAGCGACGCGCGTACGACTGCAGTGAGCCCGTGAGCATTCCTTGCGGAAAAAATAGCCCTGACACCCAGCTACTCGGCTGCAGTCCTTCCACTAACCACTTCTGCACAAACAATATATATATATGCTTTTGTTACAAACAGTTATAAGTAGGCTAGCCTTTGACCAATATCATACCTGATGGTAGCTAATGATGTAGTCGAAGATGTTGTTCAGGCTAACCTAGAACTACTGGCTCTCAACTACTTGGCGACAGATTTTCTACTTGAGGGTGGTAGCTAGCCAGGTGGGCATTCGCAAATGCTCTAACACCATGCTTTATCGACTGCCATCGTAAGATAACAACTGGGACCGGCGGCTTAACGTGCCCTCTGAAGCAGGGAAGCGCTTAGTAATAATGTCACTAGCAGTCGCTCATCCAAGTCATGACCGCGGCGGACGTTGCTTAACTTAGGAGATCAGTTATAATGGCTAAGCAATCTACTACGAGCGAGATTCAGAAATCTAAATACGTTGTTAAGCAGATCGGGTTTGAAATTTTCTGAGTAGCTTTTTACCGCGTACTTGCTTTCAATGATAACTCAGATACTGGTCCGAAATAAGTACTAGGTAGCTAGTAAATATGTATTTATGTAGCATAATGTAGCCGTGGTACGAACATCTACTTCCGTTAAGATATAGAAATCATATCACTTACGTATAAAGTTATGACTAAAATGAATAAATGATTTTACTAAATATTGCTTGATTTGGCAATACAGGTGTGGATAACGGTACTTTGAGGTTTTATACTATACAACAGGACTACTCAAAGGTTTTATTGACTTATATCTTTTATTAGTATACTGAACCTTTAATACCGGTTAGTCCACTGTTTCACAGCTGATTGTTTACCATTTGACCACTACTTTAACTGTTGGTAAGTAACGATGTGGTTGAAAATGATTAAAAGGGTTGAACCTAGATTTTTTGGTTCTTAAGGACAACTCCAGGACACACTGGTAGGTCCTTGGCGACATACTTTCTACTTGAAGATATTAGCTAGCCAGTCGAGCATTCACAAGATATCCTACCACCATGCGGTGATGCTTAACCCCCCCTAGCGGGATTCGAACTATGAACCCGTTGTGCGGCAGTCTATAGCTATTGCTACTGGGCCATCACTTTTTATAGTTAAATAATCTGATCTACGACTTAGAACGACTTTGAAAGCAATGCTTCATCCCATATAAGGAATTTCAGAAAAGAAATGTTTCCATTATTTGTACCATACCTCCATAAAGTCGATTCTGAGCACCAAATCGTGTATCCAGCTTCCCAGCGACTTGAGCGAGTTATATCCTTTTTTGTGCCACATCTCGGGCACACGATTGTTCAGGAACGCCTTGAACACTTCCTCAAAAGCTTCTGACATCACAACTATACCCTTAAATTAAAAAACAGATCCCCATTAGATTTAGGCTGATATTATCAATCACAATCAATTTCCTTCATATTATTCCTATACTTTACATATGTTGCCCATGTGGCCACGGGATAAAATTATTGTTTATTCACCCATCTTTATCCGCGAGAGTTGTTAAAGACGACTCAGGGTAAATACCAGCTGATGAGCAGCCAATTCTGGATCACATAGAGTTCAACACAGATTTACAGCACTGTCAACATCTAAGCGGCGATCCCCTAGTCGCCAACCGAAAATTGTTGGTGGTATGCCCGCTATCATACGGTTAATGAAGAAATGAGTTCAGGTGATAAAGAGTCGCGATATCCGCTGTTCACAGTGCTTCATCAGATTTTAAATACTAAGTGTTCAAGCTACGTTAAATTTTGCACGCATGTCATTGAGTCTAATATCTAGGCTTCTGGTTTGCAAGTTTACTGTAAAACGTAGTATTTTCAAAATTAGCAATAATCGATTTGTATGAGAATTCTTATTTTCACATTGAACTTAAAATAAATAGTGCAACGAAAAACTGGCAAACCAGAAGCATATATGTTAAGCTCAAGGACATTTATGTAAAATTGCACAGACTATCATTACTTGGAATAAAAATATGACAAAACAACGTTTTTATAGAAAGCTCTAACTTTAACAGATAGCAAAACCCGACTCACTCATAATATGCGAGTAAATGAGTGCTATTTACAGGCAAATTGCTAATAAAATGTGCAAGTTTGTTTAGCTAATGATTAGGTATGTACACCAGTCTCAGATATGGTAAAGAAAAGATATCAAACGTTTGCAGTTTTACAATTTAAGCTGATTATAATAGATATATATATACGCTATTTAAACCGTATACCTATACTATAATTGTAAATTTTTCTTTGTGACCTTTACTCAATAATCCGACCAAATCCTATTAAATGGAAAACAATATCCCTCTTGATATTTAAATATATGGATACATATGAACAAAATTTATTTCAATAACTCCTTAAACCGCCAAAATACTTACAATTAGATTTTCCCGTATTGTTTAATCATTTGCATAATCGATATAAGTCGACATACCATAAAGTTACAAAATGATTACGTTACTGTTTAGTTGAGAAATCATTTTTTAGCCAGAAGAGCGAAAAAACTGTTTAAATTTTCAATTTCCTGCAACAGTCTGCGTTTCCGCTTTGACCCACTTTTATACATGCTGGCAACATGTCTCGTGGTGGTAGAATTATTCTAAAAAACAAAACGGCCAAGTGCGAGTCGGATTCGCGCATGGGTTCCGTACCATTAGCTATACAACATTAGACTTCATATTCTAACCTTGTTTGTTTTGACGTGCGAGAGTCCGACTCGCACTGGCCAACTTTTTGTATTTGTTGTTATAGCGGCAACAGAAATACATCTTCTGTGAAAATTTCAACTGTCTAGCTATCACCGTTCTGAGATACAGCCTGGTGACACACGGACAGACGGACGGACAGCGAAGTCTCAGTAATAGGGTCCCGTTTTTACCATTTGGGTACGGAACCCTAAAAAAGATACAATGAAATTAGCATTGGAATCTCAAACTTTCCAATAAAGAGGATTTTTTAAACTACCGTTGCACTTTACCTAGCTTTCTCGCACAGCTCGTGATAAAAATCTAGATAAACTTGTTTGTCAATGGCAGCTAAAATGCACTTAGTTAAGGTATTTCACTAAGCGATTGTTACTTAGCGTATACCTGTTCCATACTGATATTGTAAATGTGAAAGTAACTTTGTCTGTCTGTCTGTCTCGCTTTCACGCTGAAACTACTGGACCGATCTGGATGAAATTTGGTATGGAAATAGTTTTACTTGACCCCCGGAAGGATATACGATAGTTTTTATCCAACTGCGCAAAAAGAGGTTCATGTTTTTGCGCGATAACCGAAATACGCGCGCGTGTAGCCGCGGCCTGAAAGCTAGTATGATATGATATCATAATACATGATAAAATAACGATATTTTTGTTACCTTGATGGCCTTTTGAAGTTCCGTAAGCGTTGTATGTATCAGATGCAATAGTACATTGAATCTTTCCGTTTCATGCAGTAACACGGTTGTCAGAGAGTGCAGCTGTCCCATGTCATCGGGTATCATGAGATCGGGGTTGATCAGCGAGCGATCGATCTTATTAGGTACAGTAGCTCGTGTCTGGTCGCAAATTCGCCACACGATCTGATCGGGCGTTTCGCCGATACCGCCACCGCTAGTGCGCGGTTGGACATCTACTATTGTTTGTATTAGTGTGGTCGTTTCTTTATTCTGTAGAACGGAAAATTAAAAAAACATACTGATATATGCAAATCAAATACATCACAAACAAAGCAACCAATTTATTAATATACCCATGAATTTCACGGAATATCCTAGATAGTGAAAAATGTAGAAAATTCAGTAGTAGTGTTTCAAATATTTACTTTACGTGTGTACTTGCGGGTCCCGCACATGGCTATAATTTTTCCTCTTGTAAATTTGTGGTTTTGTTACCTTAACCTACATGAATGACGAGGATGTACTGCTCCTTGATTTTTGATGGGTATCGTATGGTTAATACCTAATGTTTTAGTGCAATATAACTTTCCAGATGACATTCCATCATTATTCATAGCTCACCAAAACAGGAATAATAATTGCAAAATCGTAAGCGTAAAGAAATTTTAATATTCAAAAGCGCGTTTTATTTCAAGTAGGTACAAACTATTTATTAGTATTTCTGTGATGTAGTACAAAACGAAATATTACTTCTTCTCTTTACGTAACGATAACAACATTCAACAAATTAAATTATTCGAGACACAGCGAAAATAAGTACATAACAACAACAACTAAAAAAAATATAGATTATATTTTAAGTATATTTAATTATTTTTTTTTGTAGGAAGAACTCACCTCGAAGGCAATATTAGCATTCTCATGCATCCCAAATACTTCAGGATTCTCAATAGTCGGCAGAGTCTCTATATATTCCTTATAAGCTTCCAACTTATCTGCCCTTGGGCAGTAGTACTTCCCGGAGTGTGAGTACACGTAGCCCTCTTCGAGAGTAGGCGGTGAGAAGAAAAGCTTCAGGATGGTGGTCAAACATCGCTGGTCCCACATATCAGTCACTCTGCCACCATATGTGATGGAACCTATATAAACATAAAACCAAAGGTAATCACTTCTATACTTTCAGAACACGTACACTTATTCTAACATTGTAATTGCATTAACGCCTGCTAAGCGAATAAGCTTACAAAATTACAATGAAAAGAAAGATTTTAACCATGACTGGGATCGAACCCACGACTACCCCGCGGGAAATGCTCTGCCAATTGGGCTATAGTGGTGAGTTAGTAATAGCTTCGTCCCCTTAAGACGGTTAAACAATACGAATGAACGGATAAATTTGAGCTTTGTCACACTCACCACGACAGCTGGAATAGCAGAGCTTGTCCCAGCTTCAGCAGGTTCATCCCGCTCATGGTTAAACATTTTCCATTCTTTGTAACTTTGACAATGTTCATTAAAGCATCATTAATCACAAACTTGATCTATTCTAATGCCACTAGCGATTCCATGAGCTATTCCATTAATCTAATCATATGCGAATGAAATTCCAAGGTATTGCTGTTTATATAAAATAAAATGGTACTTTTTATAGTTCTAATCAGGGAAGTTAGTCAGTTCCCCGTGGGGTACTGTACTGTAATAGCCGGATCATCCACTGCTGAACATAGCCTCCCTTATTAAGGGGGTATCTATATATGCTATATATAGCAAATCTAACCCGGCACCCCACGGGAAAAAATCCCCGTCCCCGTTTAGAATTGTAACTCCGCATACACTGCGATCCCCAAGCCGCCTGACAAGTGTGGGATTATGGCAAATAACCCCTTGATAGGGGAGGGTGTTCAGCGTTCAGCAGTGGACGATGAGGCTGTTATGGTAATCGGGTAGCTTTTGGCTAGCAAAGACAGCTGTCGGGATGTACCGTTGGGGGTTTTGGTATTGATTTATCACTTGAGGATGGTAGGTAACCTAAGAGTACCTAATTACATAATGCCCTACGTTGTAGAACTCAAGGTCCAGGCAAAGATGAACATCACTGATGACGGACACGCATACTCAGTACCACTGGTCTTTCAACTCTTCAAAAAATGCTTTACACTGTACTAACACAATGCCACGCTTAACAGGCCTTCAGAGAACGATCTGTACTTGGTAAAAATATTATATCTAGCGGACTACTAGCTAACTGGTCATTGTATGTAGATAAATATACATAACCACTCAGTTCAGCCGGTGGTCAACCGATGTAGCCAATTTCCCCGCTCTTATATATACAATAACTTGACAAAATGAATACTAGCTCTTAATACTACGAGTATATTATGTAACAAGGTTCATAAAATCATTTTAGCCATATCAGAGTTGAGAGTGGTAACAAATTCTCTCTCTTTCTCTTATACACAAACACACTCGCTCACACACCAATCATGTACGCGATAAACACCTATAAATTTTGATATATGACTTGAGATATGATATGAACTACGCTGCTTATCCAGACTAGAGTAAGCATTTGAATCTCCTACGGCCTGCAGTTTGACTACATCTATAGTTTTACTATGGGAATACTGAGACTGGTGATATACTCGAGAGCATCCCAAGGTATGTGTTCATCCTCGCAGAACAAGTGCAAGTAGAGCAACGTACTTGCTATTGTTGTTAAACATATATATGATGTTTTCGCTAGTGGAATACCGAAATTACATTAATACTGTTACGGCGCAAGGGCTCGAACAATCTAGAATAATCCAGCGTCAGTAAACAAGTAAAAGAAATCAAGAAAGTACCTACTCTTCGCACAAAAGGTTATAAAAAAAAGGGTCGCCTTTGTTCTCAGGCAACTAGTAAACAACCACAGAATAAGTAGTAGTTAACTTTCGTGGAATTCCATTCAAAGTTGTTTACGTTAAAAGGATGATTTATGGCCCTTATTGTTTTTCTATCTAGACTATGAGTGAACATTCTGGAAAATGTGAATTTTGAGTATAAATAGGGTCGGGTCCAGGCCGACCAGTCCTCTCCAAATAGTCAAAGAGTATTATTCAGTAGGGCCCAATTGTGCAACACTGCAGTTGCACAGAGGCATTTTGCTCCGATCCCCCCCATGTCTCTCGACAGCGAGACAAGGCGAGGTCCGAACCACAGTGGTGCCCTTGAGCTCGCTGTCAACCCCTCCTATAGTAGCGGCACGTTTTCGGCGTCCGCAGGAGACGGAGGTAGAAAGCGCTTTTCGCCTTCTACGCCCGTCTCGGAAGGCATCTCCCTCCCGGGCTATTGTAGGGCCAGGCCCTCGCCCAAAACCCGGTGGAGCTGGACGACCGCACAGGCGGTAGCCAGCATCTATGTCCTCCCTAAACAAACAAGCCGACCAGTCAGTCTTACTTTGAGTTCGAAACGATCAACAGTGCGATATTATTTGGACCAAGTGCTCCAAGCGCGAATAGTGAAGTACAGTGAAGTTTATGAATAGTGTTCTGTGAAGTGCGAACAGTTCAGTGTTATAGTGTTGTTGGAAGTGACTGTAGAACTGTGGAATAAAGGTGTCAGTTTGTCGAAAACGTTTTGCATTATTTATCCTGAACCCCCAGCTCGTAACAATACTAACTAGTGATGTACTCGAGTGCGTCCCACGGTATATGTCCGTCCTCGCAGAACATCTGTAAGTTGAGCATCGCGCACTCGCGATCACTGTTGTTGAACTCGTAGGTGATGTTCCAGCCGAGCGGGCCGAACTTCTTGCGCTCTTGGATGATGCCGTGGAACATCATGATGCCGAACAGCATCGTGCGCCAGTCCTGGCCCAAAACTATTCAACACAAATCTTTATGAGTGTCGTCTGCTGTGACGGTTAAAATTATATATATGAGCAAAATTATAGCCTCAAAAGTTACACCTCCTTCCATCGTCTCATGGGTGCTTAGACTTAAAGGCGTGGATTAAAAATAGGATAAACAGTAAACAACTGAGACAAGACCTTCTTTAGTTTAATTATTGATTTAAGAAAATAAAATAATTATATTTGGTGCTTGGGCATGAGGATCACGTTTTCAACAATTTTTGCCGTAACGAGAACTGTACCTAAGTAGGTGACAATAGGATCGCCTCTACAAAAAGAGCTGGTATATTTACATATACTTAAGAAAGAAAACACTTATTTTAACAAGTAACTTTGTAAAAGTAACATTACGAGGGAAACTTCTTTTATTTTACAAAAAGCGTTTTTTTACTTCCAGATAATTCATATTCTTTTATACGATTCTGTTTACGTCTATGGATTAGCTTCTCAATACATTACACGTTTAGTAACGTACCAGATATTGATGCAAGTATAGTGATGTTATTAACTTTATTTGTTTAAGGCCTAGTTTCACCATACTCTGTTATTTATTTGACGCCTTGTTAATCCTTTTAACGGACTGTTAACTGAACCGAGTGTCCCACCAACTGTTAATGGATGATTAATTCAGTTAACTTCATAGAACGTAGACTGATTTAACAGCTCTGTTATTTTTAAAGACCCATTAGCTAATGCCTGATTTAGCGTAAACAAACATGGTATGGTGAAATTAGGCCTTAATGTATTATGTTCTATAGATTACTTAAGCTCAGTATTTGTCAAAACTCTTCAGTTACTAGGCAGCGCAAACGCGAAACAACAGCTCCTTTTTTGTGAATTCCATCAATATCACAAAAAAGGAGCTGTATTAATATTTGCTATGCTGCTTGGTAGAGCAAAAAGGGGTAGGACTCAGTCAAATTATTGAGTAACAGATGAATCCGAAAAGAATACTCGCCAGTATACATTATATTCGTGGGCAGCGTAGCATTTACGTAGACATTACTGAGAATCCGTAGCAACTGGTACGGAAAAGCTACGTCCTATTTATTGTATTTTCTGGGTACAATACAAGGCACTACAACAGCCATTTTTGTGGTTACCTAATATTATACCACGAAGGTTTGGTTACCGAATAATGTTTTGCAGTAGTAACTTGATTACGATGGCTATAGCTCAACATAACAAAAAATAAAAAAGAATTTTTCATCTATAACCATTATTATTCTTCTGCAATAAGGTTTTCTGATCTAATTTATATGAGATAAAAAACAATGATACCCATATTTTTTTCCTTTTAGGGCCCGTTTCAGAATGTCCTAATAAACTTTCGGGTTGCTATGCAACACATAAAATAACTGAATGATAAAAATGACAGTTAACATGCAGCGCGTTTCAAGCTTTAACTGATGGATAGGCTAAATCGAAACGCAAAGATAGTGTTTTGTTTAATAAATATGTTCTGGGTAGTAGAACTGGAACTTACTCGAACATTCAGAAACAGGCCCTTAATGTTATAAACCTCACGAAGCAATGCTTGCCGTGCGTTAAATGCTATAGACTGCAGTGCCGCAAGTATATGGTTCAATCCCCACCGAGTTCAGCTTGACATTCTCCGCATGGTGGGAGGACACTTTGCGAATGCTTCCCTGGCTAGGAACCACCCTCAAGTAGAAAAAATGCCGCTAAACTATCACAAAAAGGGCATCTCAGACTTAACATCTCTATGTCTCAGAGTGAAGGGAGCAGTGCAATTCGTCACTTGTGGCGAAATGAAATTGAAATTATAAGCACAGGTTACCTCTAACTGTTATGAGCCCCTGTTGAGCGCAAGGTACCTACGCACAAAATAAAAAAAGTTGGTCTTTTCCTTGCGAGATTTTTGAACATTTGTGAATATTTCTGACTCTTGGTACCACCACGTTTGTAAATACGTTTTGCGGCAGTGATGGCTCAGTGGTATTGGCTATGGACTGCCGCGGAGCAGGTCCATGGCTCAAATCCCACCGCGGGCTTGAGCTTCACCGCATGGTGGAAGGGTATTTTGCTAATGCCCGCTTGGCTAGCGACCATCCTCAAGTAGAAAATCTGTCGCCAAGCACCTAACGGTGTGTTCCGGCAGGTGTGCTTGAGAGCCAGTAATTCTAGGTTAAGCCGGTTAACACCTTCGACCACATCATCACTTACCATCACTTGAGATTGTGGTCAAAGGCTAGCCTATCAGCAATAATAAAAAATAAATAAAACGTCTATTTGTAAGTTTTTGAACGAAAAATGTTGAAGTAAGATACTTAAATTCACATGTCGCGCAGCTAAACTAATTCTAAAAGCCAATTATCAATTGGAAATGTACCGGAGTGGTGAACGTACCGTGATTCTCAAAAAAATCCTCTTCCATTTCAATAAGTGCTCTTTTCACGTTCGCTTTAAGCCCCTTGGGTGGTTCGTTAGTGACTTTTACAGAGTTTTGTAACACAGATACCGGGAACTTAGCAGTAGGCATTGAGCTTAGGTAAAGGCGGAAATCCACATGTGGGGACCCGGTGTCGCTGCTCAGGTTGGCCACTATCAACTCTAAGCTGAGCATCCAAGATGCAGCCAAGTGACAGTTCTGCAAACCAATCATCTTTTTCAAGCACGAAAACAAAAGACACGCTTTGATGGATTCCCAAATGAAGAGGGTGTAAATAGGGAGCACTTGATGCGTAGATTCTTTTATTTATGTTATGAAATGCGACATGAAAATTCGTCTGCCGGATGTTAAGCAAAAAACCTGTCCATTGCAGTTCAGTGCAGTTATGTATCCTTCACAAATCTAATTTAAAAAGTTGATTCCCTAAAAATACAATATTATTCCACCTAAATCGTAAGTAGTTCCTTACAATTCATTAAAATTTTTCTTAAATTTGTTTTGTAATAAAAAGTCCTCGTAACCATATGACGTCACATATCTTAAGAACTATTCAATGCATATTTCGTCTCCTGTGTACAATGACACACGCGCCCGCCGCCCACACCTCTGTCCCCTTTGTCGTCCTACCCCCGCACCCTTGAACTCTTCCACCCCGTGGGCGTGGAGACAATCGCTTAAGATCGTTTATAGCCGTCTGTCTATGAAGAAAACCTAATTCTCATGTATAACAATAAATAAATATATAAAATTATAATAGTTGAACATCAGGCTAGCATATTTTATGCACTTGTTATGAGAAGGAGCATTAATCTGCCTAACAATCTCGTAATTATGAGAGTAACTACTTCTGGTGCAACCGAGCTATACTTGTACCATGATTAGAGACCAAAAATGAAGGCTACATTTTCCGACTGACCGTCCGGGAACTAAATTTAAAATTGCACCGACCTCACCTTTGCTTACGAGTTAATGGATGCATAAATAGTTCTCTATACATTTTTGCTATAGGTAAGCCTTCAGCAATAATATTAATTTTGCTACTGCAAATCCAGCGTACGTGTAATAAGTAATAGAGGTATTACACCGTAACTGTTTTTTGACATGTCGAACAATGTCAAAAGTCCATTTAATCGCCCTGCTGGTCACCAATATTAAGACAGTAGTCTAGCATTGTTACGACAGAAATTGAATCAAACCTTATTCTCTTTCATAAGTATATTATTAATTTATCAATAGATTTAGCGATAACTTACCTAGTAATCACCTCATATAGTCCAAGAGCCCGTGAACCGCAGACCTTCGTTATTTCATAAAAACTAACAGTTTGTCAGCAACACAGGTAAGAACGATGGACCAATATGAAGTTTGGATTACCGTGGTTTTGGCAGGTTTTTTAACTCCGATTTCGCGCCGGATACCTATTCCACTCGGTGCGCGGTCATCAACCAGCCTACTAGTTGACGGAGGACGTGGGTTCGATTCCAGATCGGAAAAAATATTTTGCTCTAATAATATGTAAATGTGATTTCCGCAGCACGCGACAGTGCTTGTAATCATATTTAGAAATTTGTTTGTTCTTATTCTGTTCAGACTCAAATTCTAAAACGTTCATACGTATTAGAAATTAGAATTTGATTTGATACGCGTGAGAATGTGTCCTTAAATTTGACATTTCTGTTTAATTGTATGGTATGTAGTATGTAGGTATGGTAGGTGGTGGTATGTTGTACGCAGATTTAGTCATCATGTTAATTGGAATACTTTATACTGATGTAAAATTACCAGCCATTAAACAGAATATTCTGCTTTTAGAATTGACATACTACGTATTCACTGAAATCCCCATTTTTGTTACAAGAATGAAGACCAATAATGTTATTACATAATGATCTTTGAATTAATACACGTGTGTAAGAAATTGTGTTACGTACTTGTAAAAAGACCCAGTCTCCTTTAGGCTTTGCGTTGTTGATCATTTTCTCTGCGACAGGCCCTTGGCCTTGCCCGAGCGAGATGGAGTGGAGGCGGTCGCGCATTCCCATCTCGGTGGCGAACTTCTGGAATGCTCCAAACGGATCCGATCCCGTGCTTAGCACGAATACTAAAGGTATCACGGAAGCTGTGTCAGCATATCTATGAACAGATCAATGAGTCAACGATCGTGTGACGTTTGAGAAGTTGGGAAGCTGAACATTATGATGTTGTTTTATTGAATGTGCTAGAGTGTATTTATATAAACGAGTATGTTTTTACTAACAATAAGTTTTATATTATATAAATTGCAAGTTTTTATAGGAGCTTAATTTTTTTTGATCAGGGGGCTTAAGGTCTAAAAAGAGAGATGAGGTTTTTGAATTGACTAAAGTACGAATTTTTAGGTCAAGTCACAAAAGTGTATAAAGAACTGTAATTATACTATTCAACATTATTTTTGTCAAATCTTTGGCTTCGAGTGACTTTATATTATAACTTGTACTCTTTATATTACGTGTTAGTTTTATAGTGAATTGGTTTCAAAGTAAACAAGTACCTATACTCAGATTTTATGGACACAACAATCGAAAAGTAATTGCACGCTTATGAGTTATTATTTACTATAACACTACTTGGTATGTATTACCACGAATTTTGAAAAAATAAGGTATTCAGTATTTTACGTAGAATAACAAATAAATTTATATTTTTGTACAGTTGGAACATTGTCTTAATATGTCAGACTGTGGTGGTACTAATAGGTAAGCCAACGAAAACAATTGACAAGAAACACGAAAGGTAGAAACGAGGTAGTCTATCTAAGGCCGGCAACTTCATATTTTTATATCTCGTAATAAGATATTATCTAATAATATGGGACGAAATTGAAATTGTATCTGACTCAAATCACAAATGGATGCAAGTCGATTTTCTGCTAGTGTATTTTTAATGTACTCATAATAATTTGTGTAGTTTTGAGTGTATGGTTTGAGACAAAGTATAAAATAATTATAAATTCGATATGAATTTACTATTATGATACTGTTTTATTTTTCCAAAATATACATTAATTTATAGATATCCAAGCGTAGATACAGAGGCCAAAGTTTAACCAGTTTTCATCAAAATCACGCTCATCTTAGTCTTCAGTACCCCATCCAGAAGTAATTCAATTATGCATAGTAAATGGCATATGGTATGGATATATAACACACAACATCATTTATATTTCCTAGGTCGCGTTCCATATAGACGGCGTCTACGTTTAAAGCGATACATGAACGTCTCTTAATGTTTCATTAATTTGTTTAATATACAGGGTTAGTGATAAAATGCTAACAACCTCTTAGCGTTGACTTCTGCTAGTCCTAACAAATATTTCGATGTTTTTTTATGTCTACTCCTAGCCATAAGCGCCCGCCGTGGCAACACTGGACCGTGCCGCGCTCCCTTTGAATATTGTTTTGAATATTTACATCGAGCAAAGTTAATAAAAAAAAATTAATAATACATTACAAGCACTAGAGACTTTTAACATCAAGTGGTCCTCATACTTGTTCCGTCAAAAACATATAAAAAAACACAAAAAAATAATTGAACCTTCGGAACCTGGTATATAGAAAACTGAAGACCTAGATTTACACATTATATCCTGAAAATTAGGCCATAGGATGCCGGGCTAGAATATTTTTTTTTTCATAACTGATAGGCTAGCCTTCGATCACTATCTCACATGACGGTACGAGTAAGTGATGATGTGGTCGAAGTTGTTGTTCAGGCTAGCTTATTATCACCCTCCCATTGCTACCTGTGGGTGTCATAAGAGGCGACTAAAGGTGAAATACTGGAAGGTGGGCAGCAGCGCTTTCTGAGGAACTGATATCTTAAAACTGCCATCCCCATACGCCCGCCAAGCGTGGCGATTATGGCAAATGTGTTCAGCAGGGGACAATCCGGCTGATACTGTCACAGTTATCCCGAAATTCCCACGGGATGGGTCATCACACGGTTAAAACTTCAAGCCTATAACCTCGACCTATTCCTGTCACCACTTATATTATAAATTATAACCAATGCTGCGCGCATTTGTTATATGTGATGATACGAATAGGTAAGGCTTATTTACCTAAACTTCGAGGAACAGAGACAAGAATTTTATTTTAGAAGCTCTCGTAGCGAAGTTTGCTTAGCCATTCTCAATTCAATCGATCAGCAAAGTTAAGCGATGTCCGCCGTGGTCATGACTTGGATGGATGACCGCTGGTGACATTACTACTGAGCGTTTCCGTGCTTCGGAGGGCACGTTAAGGCGTCGGTCCCGGTTGTTGTCTTAGGATGGCAGTCGTTACAGCATGGTGGTAGGGCACTTTGCGAATGCCCGCCTGGATAGCTACCACCCTCAAATTGAAAATCTGTCGCCAAGCACCTAACGGTGTGTTCCGGTAGCTGTCCCTAAAGGCCAGTAATTCTAGGTTGGCCTGAACAACAACTTCGACCACATCATCACATACCATCAGGTGAGATAGTGGTCAAAGATTAAGCTAACAGGAATAAAAAAAAAAAATTGGAGACTTCCTTACATACAACAATATATTTTCTGGGACTAAGTTACATTTTATAATATTTGGTCGCTATAAGGACGGCTAAGATGTGCTTTCCCACGGTGCTCTCGACATTTATTTCGCCTTTACCTACGCGTTTTGTCGCGCACAACAAAGAAAATGACCACATTTTTTGAATTTACTTGAAAACACAGCGTTCGAGCGCTTATTTTCACATTTGTTACATGAATATAATAGAGTTATTTATTACTTACAACGTATTGAGCTGGACCGTAGGGCTTTCAATGAAGACGGGTCCGAGGCTGGTACTGACATACTGAGCAATAGCAAATACTAATTTTTCTTCCTTGAGACACTTTATTATCATTAACTTTTCAAACGTTGACAGTTTTGCGTTCCAGTCCGTTTTAGGAGGTGTCCGATCTGTCTTGTTCACATGAATATCCTGCAAATTTTAGTGAAATTTCTAAATCAGAAAGTATAATATGACCCCTGCTTTAGCTTTCCTGAAACTATACCGAAGACATCCCAGCTACGAATAAATATGTAAAGAAGTGTAAGGCCTTGTCCGCACAGCGATATTTCACCGCACGATTTTTAATCTAGCGTTATAAACTCCGCGATCAGAATTTCACTAATTATGCGCTGCGAATAAAATTTCGTACGACTTTTGTTAGTTCGATAGAGTTCTGAGCTGAGACGAACGTCTATGAACAGAATGAATAACAGAAAAAAAAATGTACCTGATACTACGTCGAAGACGGCGTGACAAATCTATCAAAATATATCATGAACATTTGATTCACCCATTAACAGCCTTGAGACCTAACAACCTTACTACAATTCGGGTGGATTTCACAGTTTCAATCCCAGCCAAACTCAGTTCACGTGCTTGACTGAGATAAGAGCTCCAATTTGCATTTCACCAACATACATCGAATCCAGTTTAAACTAAACTGTGATTACTTTCTAAATGCCAGCTTTCCGAAGTTATAAGTTCAAAAAATGCGATCAAGAGCTTTCACCGTCAACAAATTCGCACAGCAACCGATCGCATAGGAGTCACAATATTCGTTGCCGTGGAAACTTTTTTTTTAATTGCTGATAGGTAAGCCTTTGACCACAATCTCACCTGATGATAAGTGATGATGTGGTCGAAGGTGTTAACAGGCTTAACCTAGAATTACTGGCTCTCAAGGACAGCTGCCGGAACACACCGTTGGGTGCTTGGCGACAGATTTTCCACTTGGGCGTGGTCGCTAGCCAGGCGGGCATTCGCAAAAATGCCCTATCACCATGCGGTGAAGCTCAAGCCCGCGGCGGGATTCAAACCATGGACCTGCTGCGCGGCAGTCCATAGTCAAAGCCACTGAGCTGTCACTGCTTCAAAAAAACTAAACGTATCTCAATTTTGCCAGTGAAATAGTAAGTATTCACGTAAACCGAATTGAAAACCAAAATTTGATTTTGTTTAAGCTTAACTTGCTGCACTGCATGTTAAATGCATTTTGTGAAGCGGACGGCCGCAACCAGCACTTACACCAATTCATTATTATAACTAGGTCACAGCTATTTCCTACCCATGCTCGACAGCGACGCTCACTGCCTTTAATTGCTTCGAGAATTATTGCTTGGCTGGTCACCACATTCAGCATAATTATATCCAACATACAAAATCCTTCAGTTCACTAATTTATAATTAATAATAAATGAGTGGACGATTATAATCTTTCAACTTTACTTCTTTCAATTAATAATATTTACACATTATCCAGGCGCTAAAAATAATTGATTAGTAATGTCAAATGAGCCATCATATGAATTGACGTTTTACATTTGAGCTTATTATAAATCAAAGATACAAAATTTGCATTAAGACACTTTGACAAAATGAAAATTTCGCTATTTTAGTAAAATTTCACAGGCATTTCTTTCACGTGAATATTCTCCATAAAACAAATTTCCATTTTAAAAATGCTGTTATAAAATAACCAGCGTCAAAGCGATTATAACCGCAATATTACACTACTCGTCTACAATAGTTTTTGTTATTCCGATGTCTTAACTTTCTTATTGGACGATGCTTATAGTTTAGTTTTAGATTATCTAAAACAAAACTTATAACAAAAGGTTATAGGTTCGTTCCACGGGTTAAAATATTATTACGTATTCAATCTAATAAAATTCAGCAGTAGTTAAGAATATGCCAAGGTCATAAGAATGGCAAGGTAAGACGTCAATAGCTAGCCTATTGGCAATAAAAAAATACTAAGGAAAGTAAGTGATATCATACCAAGCTAAAGGATCCGATCTGTATATGTATCTTCCGCATGCAGTCGTATGAAAGCCCTTTGAAGCTGTCGTCAACTTCTTCCAGGTGGTAGACAGTGAGCCACATCGCTTCCGTCATTGCTTCTATCAGTGGCTTCTTAGGTGGCACCTAACATTTTAGTATGAATTATGCACACATACTCTTACTCCCCCGTGGGGTTCCTGGTTAGAAATGCACCTGGGGAGTGCAATTCGCCTTTTACAGGAAAATCAAATCGCTTAGTAGTTAGTAGGAAAGTAAATAGCCTTTCATCTGGCAAACCATATGTTTAATCAGGCCACATTAAAGGTAACGTGGTCTTTTCTACATAGTAAACAATAAAACTAACAAGAGGCGAGACTAATGTTATGCTTTCGCCCATGTAGCATGTCCATACTGCCAAGAACACATCTACGCGATTCTACATTGCAGTCGTCATCCAAGATATAAGTGTCAAATCCCATCCGTGACTATCACAAACATGTAAGCAATGCTTCTGCTGCTTAGAGCCTGAATTAATAGACCTGGTGGATTACGAATCCATATGGTGACGGTTACCTTAAAGATATACCAAAACAAAATCAGTGCTACAATGGGAACTGCAGCGCGTTAGCTTTAAAAATGACGGCAGACCGCACCACCCCGCACACACATAGGTACGAACACTACGCCAAGTCAATGGTCGAGCAAGGCCGTAACACAATTTAGCTGTTTTGTGTAGGTAGGTACACATTCTGATGGACGCGGTGACGGAGGCGGTAGCGTGATCAAACCACTTTAATTAAATTTAATGCTCAGTTTAAGTCACCTTTAGTCCTACTACATTAACGCCTGCTAAGGCGAGCAAGCTAAAAGGTTTGCCTACTTAATTATACACAAGGTAAAGTTTTGAACAACTAACCGGATATAAACCCGCAGTCAGGGCGCCGTGGTGCGGGAGACACATTGCCAATCTAAGCTTCCGCGGCGTACTTAGCCTTATCCTTTCGAAGATTACTAATCGGATGGTCTTCAATACTATACGTCTTTGTTGACCAAATTATCGTTACATAAAACGCTATAGGAGCATACTGTACTATACTGTATCAGCCGGATTGTCCACTGCTGAACACAGCATCCCCCATTATGGGGGGATTTGCCTCAACCCGCACGCTTGGCAGGCGTCTTGGGGATCGCAGTGTGAGATATCAGTTCCTCAGAAAGCCCTGCTGCCCACCTTTTGATGTGTTACTTAATACTTAGTCGCCTCTAAGGACACCCACGGGTAGAGATGGGGGTGATATTCTATCCCGGCACACCACGGGCACAGGAGCATAATGCCTATAATTTAAAAGGTCTGAGATTCCTTGGGAATCCCATTGGTAGTATTATCCGCTACCAGTAGTTGCGGTAATTTTTGTCAAAAAATGATATTTGTTTATTAAATGGGCCAATTTGTTTTGCGTTCAACGCTTTCGTATATTAAAAGTTAAACAATAATTGCGTACAGGTGCATATAATACATATATGTATATGGTATAATACATATATATTATAGCATCAATACACATTGTGGGGAATTTACTTTCATTGCATATTTAGTTAAAAGCTACCTGCTTTTATAACTTTTTAAATCCACTAGAATCATATTGGTTCTAAAGATTCTGTGTTTAGTAGACAGCATTATTCTAGGGAAATTTAGCATTGAGAACCACCCGATCTGTAATCTGTTCAATATTATTGCTTACGGGGGCGGATTGACAACTATAGTCAATGTAAATTGACAACTAATAGTCAACGTAAATTGACAACTATAGTCAATGCAAATTGACTTCGAAACTAGACTAATTTTGCAATCAGCTTTAAATTTGTTACGATTACGCATGAAAAGCTGACTAAGGGGTTCAAAAAGCCAAGGATGTATTGCCTAGTAATCGCTTATATCTGTTTTCTTACTTACAACTTTAGTTCCAGCTGGACCACGTAGGATGAAGTTCCACTGATCAGCGGTGACCAACCCAGCGTTCAAATATATTGCCATATTTAGTAAAAAGCTGAACACGAGCTTGTGCTTCTCGAAGAGGCCTCTGGATACGTTCCGGTATACTGAGAGAGTGATTTCTCGGTGGAGAATGTCGAGTCGAGTCTCCAGCACGTCACATTTTTCACTTTTTTCGATCACAAGGTTGAACACCTAAAATCATCAAACACTACCTATAAATAAGTTCTTTAGGTGTATATTGAAGAATCTTATAGTATGATAACGAGTAGGGTTTTTTAACTGGCCTGCGCTTGCCACTCCGAGACGTAGATTCTTATGTTTCGTTTGTCCAGTAGATTTACTAGCTACAGTGCCCATGTTCAGCTTGAAAGCATTAGTATTTGCCTACTACGTATATCCAGATATAATCTATGACACTGCGGTGGAACCCTACAAGGCCGACTCTTGCTAAAGAGACTTGCCACCTGATAAAAATGGTGCCAATTTATAGTGAAAATAGTGCATTTTGATACTAGAGCGGAAAGTTAAATACGAGTGACTTTATTATAAATCTACACTTAGGTCTTGTGAAACTTAGTAAATTTACCTGATTTCATTTATGGATGGAATGATCATCTATTATTAATTTAATGACATTAAATCGGGTACAATACGTTAAGTAATATACATATTTAATAGGTTAACCTAGTGAACCTTTCCATTTTCCTTACTTGAAGAGAAAATAAAAGCTTCATAAAAGAACCATATCTTTTATGAAGCGCCTCTTTTAGGCGGGTGATATGGCATCCAAAAATTATGAAATCATGCTTAAAATTAAAGTTTTTTTTACTATCTTAATTTTCAGATCCGACGTAAACCACCATCTGTGAAAAAGATTTTAGTAATCCACTATGCAACAATCCGTCATAAGTAGGAGTAGGACCTGAGGATTTTTTATCTGAATCGTATTTTTGTCAAATTTTTGGAGACCGGGAGACCCGACGTCATTGCTCAACCCAATTTTTCCCATTTGGCTTTTAATTATTGTAAATGTAAAATAAATAATTGTAATATGTATATAAATACTATATACATAATACTAATAATCTAGTATTACTCCTGATAAAAGCTTAAATTTACAACAAAAACAAAGGTAGCAAATTATTTTTTGTTACAAAACTTCCAGTTGTACTATTCGAAGCTTTCTAAAGCTTCTTTTGTTAGCTGCAGAAGTGCAGGAAAATAGTATTATATCTTTTTCCTATAAAAATGTGTAGTCAACATACACTTTCTTTTCGCTTTTAAAACGTACAAATGCTGGATATAACAAAAACATTAAAAATAAATGTAGGTACATATATGTTGGAAATAATAAAAGCTCGACAGAATTTTTTGTTGTCATTATATTCAAAGCGGTGTATTGTCATTATATCAAAAATATAGCTAAAAATAAAGCCTATTGAAATAAATATGAAAAAGCTAATAATCATGTTTATCGTCCATCACTTCTAACATTCGCCCCATCTACAAGCACCCACCTTCCCTTTTACTTTTATTAGAGAGAGCGTAATTATAACTTCCGTCTGTAATAATTACTTATTAAAATGAATAATCTCATTATATCGAAAATATCAGGGTGATGTTTTTCTCATGGCAACAAATCCCAAGCTTATGTAAAACCATTTAAGACGGGCATATCTCCAAAACGGAGGGGAATGTATATAGAGGAAACGTATTTTTATATAAAAATATTTATCCGATATACGTTTGTATGGCAACACCGCTTTCTTACCCTATTAATCCTCAATTAATAGGAACCAATTAAGGAAGGAAATTATATCATACTCGTATTAATTAGTGTAATCTTACGTGAAACGGTAAGCTTTGAGAATGTGTTAAATAGTTTACTTATACATAGCTGTTAAACCCCTTTATCATTATGGGGCTGGGTTGAAATACCTAACCAACCTATAAGACCTAATAGTAGCCAATAGGTAAGTTTGTGTACGGAACATTTTGTAATATTTGATTTTATTATATTTTTCATAAGACGGGTTGGTTTGTAATAGCTTGAAGTTGAGAAAAAGATACAACAAATAAACTTAAAAACTACTTGATCGATCAGGATGATATTGGGTACGGTAATAGTTTGAGAACCGGGGAAAGACATAGTATATTTTTTATCCAACTACACGCAAAAAGAAGTTAATGGTTTTGCGCGGTGACCGTCACACGCGCGGGTGGAGCCGCGGCCGGGAATTTAGTAATACAAAACAATTCATTTTATATGTATATATTTTATAAATTCAAAATAGGTTCGAATTTTTCCACACCCAGCCTGACGTTAAGCATTGCTGTGATCTAAAATGGAGCACGTTCACCTAGAAGTATCCTATGTACTCTTGATTTGCCAATTGAAAATTTGCAAATTTGAAAGTCGTTGCCTATTAACCTCTTGTGGTTCGTCTCTCAATCGCTACAAGTGCCTCAAGCTGGTATTCGGCAGAGCCGTCTCTGAGGTGAGAGCAGTACTCACACAGGATCTTACTTGCGCTTTGTACAAGTTAGCATCTGTTCCGGTGTGACGTACCGTGTGTACTTTGACCTTTGAAACTGTAGGAATTTTTATTCTGTTCTTACTGTGCGATTGCTACCAACATGAAAATGTGGCTTAGGAATTTGATGTTTCGCGATAATTTATTTGCAATTTAATAAATCTACACACCTAGGTAATTGGTAAAAATGAAACTAACAAGTTTTAGCTGCATGCATGGCCCCAATGATGCCAAAGGCAAATTTTTCGTAATTGAAACTGAAATAAAATAGTTAAACCATGAATAAAGTGTAACTTTTCAGCTAGATTCAGAGAAGGTTTTTTACTCCTCGATCAGTGACATGTTAGGTATATCTTAAATCACTGGATAACATGAAAGCTATTGATAAAAACAAAAGAGCTTGTGAAATAAAAAAATAATATCAATACACTGACGGTATAAAGTTGGCATTCGTTTTATGGCTAGGGGCATCCTTACGCGATTAATAAGGGCTCAAAGGTGTCAAATTATCTCTTCTTACGCAGTAGTTGCGAGAGGAAAATGTTTAAGGGCTGTATATCGAAGCGCTCGTAGCGAAGTTTGCTTGGCTGTTCTTAAGCGATCAGCAAAGTTAAGCAACGTCGGCCGCGGTCATGAGTTGGATGGGTGACCGCTAGTGACATTACTACTCAGCGTTTCCGTGCTTCGGAGGGCACGTAAAGCTGTCGGTCACGGTTGTTGTCTTAGGATGGCAGTCGTTAAAGCATGGTGGTAGGGCATTTTGCGAATGCCCGCCTGGCTAGCTACCACCCTCAAGTAGAAAATCTGTCGCCAAGCACCTAACGGTGTGTTCCGGCAGCTATCCTTAAGAGCCAGTAACTCTAGGTTAGTCTGAACAACATCTTCGACCACACGATCACTCACCATCAGGTGAGATAGTAGTCAAAAGGCTAACCCATCAGGCATAAAAAAGGACCCAAGGAAAAGTACCCCCACATAAGGAACTTAAGTAAATGGCAACAATTTCCCCTGTTTCATTATACGCGAACGCTTACTATATATATTTCACTACAGTGCACTTTTTAAATATTTTTTTTATCATGTTTAATTTTGTCGCAAAACGTGGTCTGCGCTCGCCTTTTATTTTACTGGGACGCTGATACAAACCAGCTGAGGCGCCGGGACAGGGGTTTCAAACCGGAACAGTCCCGATCAAACCTGGACCTATGGTAAGCCTAGTTATAGGGGGCGGTGCGGTCATCAACCAGACTACTAGACTTCATCTGAAAGACGTACTTTTCCAAAAACTAACTCTCGTAATGATGTCGCTTCCTTTTAACGTTTCTAAATATGATTTCAAGCATTATCATGCGAAAATCACCATCTTACTAATTTTAGGAGCCCAAAATGTTTCACCACGAACGGTAATCAAATCAGCATTCTCCGGTTTTAGGCACTGCATGCCTTAAAGGGCTATCAGAGATGGCTTGATTTTGTCCAAATGCATCTAATTGACCAACACGATGTAAAACTAATTACTCTCGAGAAGGATGATGGTCAGGTTCATCATTGTTGAAAGCTTAACATCCATATATACAAAAAAACATGGTCTAAACAAAGAATAAAAAAATCTCGTACAGAAAATTACGTGAACAGCTTACTATGCGATGCTAATTCATTGTTGCTGCTAACTGCATTATTAAAGGGGCAATTCAAATCAATTAGGAGCATGTTACGGAAAATAAAATAAATTCTCTATCGTTGAAGAGGAGTTCCAAAAATAATTTTAATAAAGCGTTCCAGATTTAAACTTCCCCTATTAATCAGGTAGAGAAAAAAATCTTCCGCACAGTTCATTTGCGAAAACGTACATAACAGTTATTTTTTCTTAATCCAAACAATGATCCCCTGAATAGAAGTTCACCTTGAAAGTAACTACAATCAGGAAATCAATCCCACAAATGCATACAGCAAACTGGTTAATATTTAATTCAGTGATTAATTTTCATAACATAATTTATTTAATACGTAAGTGAATCGTGTCTCACCAGAGCGGTCTCCGCCGACGACGTTATTCCCAGATTAAGGTAAACACAGTGAGTTTCATGTTATCTTACATGTGCAGGCACTAATAAAGGCAGGTATAACATGTCCTAGTAATAATGAGCTCAAACATCACCAGAGCATAATTAATCTTCAGCTATGAACCTGATTCTCAATTAAAATTTGCATGCTTTAAATTCACATTATTTAGGGGCATTTTGAGCTTGTGCTTACCTGGCTAGTTATCATGCACGATCGAGTAGAAACTTTGTTACCAAGCAACAGTGAACAATTTAGAAAATGCATCACATCAATACTTAAGTTATACCACGTATGAAGTGTATTTCGAAAGGGAGGAGGGTTATATAATTATGAATGATTTGGTTATGACCGCGTCTGCAGAATTTGTAGCCTAGGGATAGGAGCAAGCTTTGCCCTAGTGAGGCTATGCCCGCATGGAATTTGATTACACCGCGCTCACTGAGGCTATTTAGTCAGTAGAGATATACAAAAATACTGGCCATAAGAGACTTGGACCTCTCTCTATTTGGGTTCTGCATTCCAACAGCCAGTAAAAGAAAAAAAACTGTTTGGCCGCAGATTGTAAAACGTATAATGAATTTGAGCCAAAGGATGAATTTGAGCTATGACTCACTCACCACGATAAATCAATAAGGAGAGAATGTCTCGGCCCGAAGAACGGTAGTCGCAAGATCGAATCCCGCTAGTGGCTAAAATTTTTCATTTCGTTAATACTAATTCCACATCGTCAGCATATCCCCGGAGTCCGATATATTAATATATAAAAATGAATTAGAAATAACACAAATCAGTGTTGTGAGTGATTGCGGCGGACATTTGAACGTTTTGACTTAATATTCCACACATAATGTCAACAATACGCCTTTGGAACGAAAAAAAATGTAGATGATTTGTTTTATTTAAATTTGAATATAGGAAGCGCTTAATGAAAATCCCTGAATATGTTAAATAATACAATAACATTGTTTAGTAATGTCATGGTAAAAGTAACATTTCAAGCCTTATAAAACAACGAAAAAAATACCCTATAGAAAATCCTAAAAAAAAGAAATAAATGGAACAGAAAATCGGATTATTGTACCAATATCTAACAAATTATGTATCTTCTCTAAAGTGTATTTACAGAGTAACAAATATTGTGTGTTAACAGTATATTATTTATGCAGAATATCACTGCAAAGTGTTTGAAACGTTGGGACAAAATAGTAGATTGTATCATAAGGGAGCAAAATAATATTTTTACGGCGAGGGCGCTTTTTTGAATCCAGAGCGAAGTGAGGGATTCTAGAGTAGAATCCTGAACGTAGCGAGGGATTCAAAGTACGTCGCCCGAGCCAAAAATATATTTTGCGCCCGAGTGATACACTCTACTTTTCATCACCCACTATGAGAAAATAAAAGCGCCTCATATTTTATTGTAATATTATTATTTAATAAAACATAGAGTAACAACTAAATTGAAATTAAATAGTATCCTATATTAAAACAACTAAAAACTTATATTTACATTTGAGACGTTTTCGCAATTATGAAAATTTATTGTTACAGTTTTATTAGGAATAGAGATTGTTGTAGATTTTATATTCTGCGTGTTTGAAATGTCCGAATCTGGATCATTTTGAGGAAAATGTGACGGTGAATCTCGTTGTTTGGATGTAGATGGGCGCGGCGACAGTGGTATGGATGGATTAACTGAAGGTTGCAATTTAATGTTTTCCACGATGCGTTCAGATGTTTTCGCCTTGTTCTCAATGGAATCTTCTATATACCCTTCTGCTACAGCACTCGATTTCCATCCTCCATGTCGCTTGAGAACAGTTAAGTCCGCTCCAGTATCTGCCAAAAGGGTAGCAGAAGTACGACGAAAACAATGTCCTGTATACAGCTTGATATCTGGTAACTTCAAATAAGTAGCAATTTCTTGTGGCATGTTAGAAATTTTATTTTTTCCCATCACTTGTTTGAAGCAGTTGCCATTTTGATAACGAATGAAAAACCGATTGGTCTTCATAGCAGCAGGACGCAGGTCCAGGTATTTCTGTACAATAGTTTTGTATTCTCCTCGTATTACGAAGGATCGGTCAATTTTGGTTTTTGTATCGGTCAGCTTTACTAACAGTAAATCATCCGAGTGATTTTCGACATCATCAACAGTTATTTTTAAAAGTTCATTGCCACGACAAGCTCCATGTAATCCGAAAATTAAAGCCACCTGTAACAAAACCGAATGTGAATAAGACAAGTATCTATCAAAGTACAGGTTACAATAAAATGTGCATTTTTATACACTATGATTATATTTTACTAATCCACCGTAAACATAGTTACCTACTTACTTTTACGGCAAGAAAGACTTTGTCGGGTGCCTCATTAAGGAAAGTTTCCACGTTTTTGACTGAGAACACTTTGGATTTTTTAGGTTTAAATCCATCAGACATCCTCTTCAGGTACGCTATTAATTTCGAATATTTGTCCAGTTTTACATCGTTATTAGAACTGACTGTTGATTTTAGCATTGAGTATGTACTCCAAAGAGTGGAAGGTTGTTTAGTTTTGGCTAAGTACTGGAAGTAGGCCAAAAACACAGATTCTGAAAAATTCTTGGCGCTTCTTGCATTTGTCCATTCAATAAAATTACCATAGGCTTTCATATATTTCTCCCGGGATTTTGCAGGTAATAGATTATCCATCACATTTCTTGCGTCAGTTCTAATGCTTTCAGGAGTTAATTCTATACTTTCACTGTCACTTGAAGAACTCATTTTTCAAAACAAAACAAAACAATGAATTTCTAACAATCCGTGAAAATTTACGAAAACGCGGGCTGTAGTTCGCGCTTTTTTAATTTGTTTTTTTTTTTGATTCATCCGGCGGCGTGACTGAAAAAAAAAACAAATCATGGGCCGTCGTACCAGCCAGTCTTTATTCAAACAATATTTGCGTTCGATTTCTTTGGTGCTGAACACTAAGATGTTCCAAATTCAAAAAGTGCGCGGCAAAGGTAATTGCGGCGCACTTATAAAGAGGATTAAAAACTCATTACTGCCCGCTAAAAGTTTCTTATAGAAAACACCACCTTTGGGTGCACATAAAGGCGAACCAAGTCGTCCTAATTAAATGACTATTTGTCTAATAAAGGCGAACCAAGTCGTCCTAATTAAATGACTATTTGTTTAATCAAAATCGTTTAGCAGGAACTAGAAAGGTTCGACTTGAGGGTATAACAGGGCCCTACACGGAACAGCTCATAGTTGTATTTTTATTTTTTAAACTTATGCTAGTACAGTACAGGTAGATTATTGTGTTGTATTCATACCTGATTGAAATACTTCAAGGAGAATTGATACATCGGGTCAATATCAGCCAGTTGCGCTACTGCAAAATACAACACCGCGCCCCTAGTGGCCACAGTGCGATACTTCTCCCTAGCTGCTGATATGCTGATCTCAGTGGCTTCTGTCTCCTCCAGGCGAGCGTTTATGATTTCGGAGGTTTCCTGCACGTAAAAATCGTTTTTCGATATGAATATATCTAACCTAAATTCGAAAGATGCCAATGCCCAATGCCACTTGGGAACATGCCATTAATAGAGGCAGGGTATTGGTTATAATTGCCATAGTTTTGGTTCCAGGTTACCTCAAATAAAATCAACAGTCATGAACATATTTTACCTTGCTCTCATTGAGGGTTTCTATAAGCTCTTCGTCATCGAGAATATTTCCTGAAGAAGTATATAACAATCTCAGGATCTTGTCTTCGATTTCAAGCAGCGTTGCTTTGTCTGCATTGATGCGAACGATCAGCTCAGTTCTCTGGATTTCGAGGTCTGGACGCTCTAGTCTCACCACGTCCCTTATAATGTAAAAATAGGTGTAAAATTATTTCTTTTTAGTTCATCGTTAGCAACGGAAATAAGTGCATATGCACTAGAAGCGAACGTTAGCATGTATGTGTGGTGTAACATATATGTGTAAGTTTAGGAATAAATAAGTCAAGGAACGCTTGGTTAAAGCTAGACTAGCATGGTACTGACATGTTATCTAGAGAGATAAAAATCATATCACAAGAATTGAGTACAAGGATAAAGGTAGGTTAAAAAAAATAATGAATGGGTTTCGTGTACATATTATATGTTTGAAGGGCGCGTGTACGAAATGTTAGGAGTGAGGTAACTTCTAGAATGAAAAAGACACATGTTGTGCAAAACCCACTTAGCTTAAGATAGAGACCGGAAGATTTATTTGTAGCATTAAGCAGTTCTTTGTAATAAAGGTTTATAAATTTAATATACCTAAACATGGTCTTCAGTTTCGAAGAAAAATTACATTTGCCAGATAAATCGTTCCTGGAGAATGTTACACAAACAATGATATCGTCACGAAACTCTCTTATACAAGCGATTCTAACAGAAAAGATCATTGCTTCATGTTCAAGACGTCTAATAACACAATTCTCGCTTACTCATATCATTTGACCGATTTTACCTCGATATTTACACATTTGATCATTATATCATCAACTATGAATAAACAATGAACGGCCAAAGATGAAAGCAGGTAAAAGATAAAACGAAAATTTGTTGAACAGTTGCCAGAGTACAACGTAATGTGCTTGGCCACAGGCACGCTATTTGAAGGTGTAGCTTTTGAGGCGAGCATTTCCAAAATGACCTAACGTCATGCACTACATGGCAATACCAAGGCAGGATTTGAATTACGAACCCACGGCAGTCAACATATATTGCCTGGATCAGTGAACATAGAGACTTTTGCACCAATCTGTGCTTTCCGATAGTTTTAGCATATGTACCTACTTAATTAACTTACTATAATTTACTATATGTGCTTACACAACAAGTAGTTTCGATCGTAATAATGTGATCTCTTCTTCTAGGTCGCTATACTCACTGATGAAGGTCGTCTCTAGTATTAGATTTCTCGCGTTGCTTCGCGTTTTCAACTGATCTCATAGCTTCAGGGATTTGTAGGCCAATGAGAGCCTTAACATTTTTAATTTATAGCCTTTGACCACCAACTCACCTGTAGGTAAGTGATGATATGTTCGAAGATGTTGTTCAGGTTACCCTGGAATTATTGGCTCTCAAGGACAGCTACCAGAATAAGCCATTAGACGCTTGGCGACTGTTTTTCTACTTGAACCTTCAAGTAGAAAAACACCATCCTTAAGTTGGTTTGCGAATCCCCTACCACCACGCTATAAAATCGATGATAAAAAAATGGGTGGGATAATAAATATTATTTTAATGTTTGTCTTGTATCATACCTTTATTATATAAATTTAATAACATTATAACATGTACTCACGCCAGCAGTTGATCCTCAAGACCAGATAAGGTGACAGTAAAGTTCACCAGCGTCACTTGAATACATATCTCTGGTAGGTAGTGCGGGTTTGCGAGCTTTGTGGTGAGGTACAACCGGAAATTGGTATCATATTCAATGTCGCTGTCCCCAAGGTGGATCAGAAGACGACCAGCCTGAAGGAATATATAAAACTAGGTAATTACCTAAATACAACATTTTCATAATTAGTTTAATGTTTCAAATATTTAATGGCTGCGATGATATGTTATATGATCTGATGATGTTATGATCCTCTGAATAGCGTTTTTTTATGTTATTTTGACTAGGGTTGGTTATGCACGAGGACATCTGTTGTTAGGCGTGACAAGTGACGAATTGCATATAAACATGAGATTTTTTCAATTTTATTGTGATGTAACAAGCACGACGCCCATCTGTTGCTTAGCGGACTAACCTCTGCCCTTAACAGATGCATTTCGTCACAAGTCAAGAATTTACTGCGCCCGTCACCATGATACATAGTTATTAAGTCTCATGTGCCTGCCTCTCATTTGCCTGTCTCATTTTACTGGCTTTCAAGGACTGCTGCCGGATCACAATGTTATTTGTTTGGCGACAGATTTTCTACTTGAGGGTGGTTGTTAGCCAGGCGAGAATTCGCAAAATGCCCTTTATCATGCGGTGAACCTCAAGCCTTCGGTGGGGATCGAACCTTAGGGCTCTGGCACAGCAGTCCATAGCTATTACCGCTGGGCTATCATTGCTCCTAAATGTTATGTCATTCTTATTAAGCAACATGTGAGGCTATGATCGCTCAGGAAAGCAATTTTACTTTGCTTAGCAGAGGACACGAAACTTTGGCTAACAAGTTTTTCCAAGCAGAATTTCTTGTCTTTTTGTGACTTATTACTATTACTGAGCCTACGCCATCTAACCACCCGTCCGCCTTTCCCGCCGATCTTTTCTACCTTTAAGGAGCTTAATTTTTTTAACTCTAAAAGAAAACTTATTGATTGTTACTGCGGGCATACGAAGAAATTTCAATAAAAACAAAAGTTTACGATTGGGGGGAGCCCATAGGAAAAACGTTTCTTTTTCGATCTCGTTATTTGATTTTTGATAGTGGTGATAAATAAAAGCGTTAAATTTGGTGTATTAATAGAACTTTGAAGTTTTTTAAACTTTAAGAAGAACTGGCCAAGTGCAAGTCAAAATCGCGCTAAGCATCGAGTCTAAAGAAAAATAAAGTTCTTTTTGGTAAATATTTTGTGCTGATACGGATACCCTCGTTAGCCAGTCTGACTCGCATTAGGCAATATTATCAAAAATAGCCATTGCAGATAAAAAAACATATTCATGACGACGATGATGATAAGTACATAATGTGTTCCAGGACTTAAACTATCCACACTCCAATATTCACCCAGATCTTTTCAGTCGTTTGAAGCAGTGATGGCTCAATGGCATTGGCTATGGACTGCTGCGCAGCAGGCCCATGGTTCGAATCCCGCCGCCGGCCTGAGCTTCAGCGAATGGTGAAAGGGCATTTTGTGAATATCCGCCTGGCTGCTGAATAGCTTTATTTGAACAGTTGTTAAAATGTACTTAGTTTATAGCAGTCTTAAAATTATTATATAATCATTATTATAATCACTAATGCCTATAATAAAATTGCAATATTGACTCCAAATTATATTTGTAATGAAAATATCTAAATAATTGTATGTATGTGGAAAAACCATAACAATAAACTAACAAAACCTTATAAAGATCATTTGCATTAACGATTAAAATTACTAGTTTTGTGAAAATTAGCTTTCTTTTGTTTATACTAAGACTGATGGCGATTTCAACAAGGCTGCTTCTCTTTCACTCCTACGCAGTCTGATAGTGACGAAATTATTGAGTAACTTTGACGTAGTAAGCAATTGAAGAAATAATTTACCTGCATGAAGGTTTGTTTCAACAAAACAGGAGCAAGAGTAGCTTCTAGTGTTTCACCGAGGTCCTCTATGAGCATGGGCCATCCCAAGCGAATACAATTCTCCAAGACTCGTAGATACCCAGCGTCATTCAATTTCGTTATATGGAGGCCGGCATCACGTTCCATATTCTTGATCCATCTATTTGCCTGACGAGAGTTTCATCATTTAAAGTTCTTTAGGAAATATTAAGGAACATAATGTGTAGTTCAGATTTATCTATTGTACAGCTAGATGAGAAATGTCGTCATACGCTTTCAATAACAATAAAGTGGTTGCGATTCTATATTCTGAATCTATAATTCCCCAAAATTAACGCTAGAACTATGCCACACAGAATTTGATATTCTAATATAGAATAATATTATTTATTATTATATATAATAATAATAAAGAAGAATTTTTACTACCTTTCATATGTACGTTCTCTTTTGAGGATAACAAAGTGTAGCGAAGCTTTTTATTGTATAAAAGTGTATGCAAATTATATAGGTAATCTTGAAAAATTATCTACCGGGTGCTATAACTACAGCCAAATGGTTAACAGTCCGACTGGATGAGATGCCAATTTGTTATGAATTTACTATTATGTTTTGATTGTCATATGTAGGTGCAAAGATATCGATAAATGGCAACCCCCGGTCGTGTTGTAAATTCTCAGCCCTATATATGTGATATTCCCTTAGTATGTCATAGTACTTGAAGTAATATTTAGAATAGTATGGAACATCTCACTTCCATTAAAAACATTATCTACATTAGGAGAATGCACTCTGAAATCGATGCCAATTTCTCAGAGATCTCTCACGCATAATATTAAGTTAAGACCCTGAAGAGTAATTTGGGTTATGATATACGCTAGTACTTCTACTACTACGTTTGTACGGAATGTTTTTAGGCTTCCGTTCTAGAAAATGGTACCCTTTATCTGAACCTCGGGTGTCCGTCTGTTCGCCCGTCAATCTTTTCGACATTCATAGGAGGCCCGTTAAAATATCACATAATACATGTTAGTATGGTGGATTGCCTAACAATAATAAAAAATAATATTAAATAACAATTATTTTAAATGGTTTTCTTTTTAAGATACTGTAGAAAGGTCTTTAAAGTGGCAAGAAGTTTTCAAGTCAAGAATGAACAGTTAAATGTGTCTATACAAAAGGCCTTCATTTGTAAATTTTAACACAATTTTCTGTTATGTACTACTTCATTGAAGTTTTTAAAAGCTTAAATATAATTTTGTAAATCGTAAACATATTTTGTGATGTGATATACATACTTGTTCTTGTGGATCTATGGTGAGCGGCCATCGGCCAGCTCTTGTCACCAAAATGCCATTCTCAGTAGAGATGGAGTCTCGAGGCAGGCCTTGCGAATTCCACGTGCGGACCGTGTATGAGTCGGCCATAATGGTGATTAAGCTAGAAAAGTATAGAGGGCATTATAAATATAATAAATACATATTCTATAGGTTTCAAAAAGTTTCTAACACAATGTAGAAAATGTGAAAGAAATTAGTATAGTCTGTTTTTTTTAACAACAACGAGTACTGAAAATTTTGCTGCGTTGCTATTGAGCCACGTAATCAACATAAAGTGCATTCCACACGAATTCTTTAGTTCCATGTAGGTACTCGAACATTCAGACGAATCTTCGACTATCTGATGCGCGTCGAAAGATATTGCTTGTTACGAATCAATACTAAAGTTTCAACTTCTGAATTAGAGTAAGCAAAACAAAGACCGTTTTGAAAAAAAATTTAGTTAAGTCAACTAATCGTCTCTTCATACGTTTGCCGACGTATCACTATGAGCTCAACCCAATTTAACTCGTTTGGTCGCAAGTCAAAATCATTTATTCAATTTAGGCGTCTATGACGCTCTTATGAAGGTCAATTACAAATTTTAATATTGAAATATACTACATTGTACTGCCACGTTCAGCAAACAAAAATTATAGAGCCACTGCGAGAAAAACGGGCGAGAAACTCGGGGCCATTCTTTTAAACGTTTTTTAACAATGTGTTAAGTACATACTATATAGTAAAATTATTACAATACTTAATTTACATTACGTAGGTGTTAGGCGCTAGCTTGGCAGAGGCGAACCAGTCCAAGCATTTTTGTCGTTTAAGTAATCACAAACTGTGTAGTAAGATTTCTTTATCAAAATATTCTTCACATGCAACTTGAATTTTTTTTCTGTGAGCGTTGTAATATGTTTGGGCAATTTATTATAAAACCGCACACAATTGCCTAAGAAGGACCTTTTATTTGTCTTTGCTAATCTAAAACCTGGCACCGCTATTTTATCTTTCCTAGTGTTATAATCACCATTATAACACTAGGAAGTGTTATAATCGTGATTGTCAATGTTTGATTTAAGTTTGCTCAAATTTTTACGAACATACATAATATTTTCAAATATATACAGACTTGGTAAAGTTAAAATATCAATTTCTTTAAAAAGATCTCTCAGGGATTCCCTAGGATCCATTTCATATATGGCTCGAATTGCACGCTTTTGTAAGATAAAGATTGTCTCTATCTCAGCAGCAGCTCCCCACAGCAATATACCATAAGACATAATACTGTGGAAGTACGCGAAATAAACGAGCCTAGCAGTAGCTACGTCTGTTAGCAGTCTTATCTTATGAGCTGCATATGCAGCAGAACTTAGTCTTCCAGATAGATCATGTATATGTGGATTCCACTGTAAAGTTGAATCCATTTTAATTCCCAGGAAGACTGTCGCATTGTCAAAAGAGAGTTTTTCTAGGCCAAGCTTAATGTTTGGTTCAACATAAGTAACATTTGGTAAAGAAAACTTTAAACATTTGATCTTTTTTGAATTTAAGAGAAGATTATTAGCCGCGAACCACTTAGAGATCATAAATAACACATTATTTACATGAATAAGTTCACTATCCCTCCTATCTACTTTAAAAATTAGGGAGGTATCATCTGCGAATAAAACTATACAGAAATTTTTAACCATGCAAGGCAGATCATTTGATCAAGTGAAGGGACTATGGCAATAACAATAGTTATAAAATCTATGAAGTCTGAACTATATTGTTACAAGGAGTAGCTAAAGTGGATAGATAACAATGGTGGTCATGTCAACAAAATGTGTCTGAGCAAATTATTATTGACGTATCTGCAGAAAGTTCATCAGAAGGAGGACGATATTTTTTTAAATTACAAGAAATTGTAGTAGGCTTATTTGACCTATATGTTCTAGTGCATAATACATATACTATTATAATATAATTTTATATCATAAACCTGAACAGAAAATTTTGTTACGAATATAATAAGTATGCAAATTTAAACCAATGACGGCAATGACCCATCTCACTCTGTCAATATCGGAAATGCGCGAGAGACATACTCAGTACTCGTTTGTTAAAAAAAACAGACTATAGTATATATGGATTATATTATATGGATACTTAGTTTATATGGATTATATAATCAATCACCGAATAATAATAACGTATAAGCATTGCTAGCTCTAACAACATTAAATACCTATAAATGTTGATCAACTGTTATATGTCATGCAAGGATGCAAAGCTAGCTCTATGCTGGGCACGCTGCCAACTGGTAGTGGGCTGGAGCATTAAGACTACCTGTGAGACTACTATGACTTATAGGTTGTCTAAATGCTTATATTGTAGTAGTTTTAGTGTTGTATATAGTTCGTAGTATTTTGTTCAAGGGATACCGCCGGTAAAAAAACAACATTAAATACCTATACAGGGTTATTGGTAATTCGACCTATTCCTGGTAGTGGGTTATAGGGGGGGTCAAAACGAATAAATTTCACCCCGAAAGCCCCTATCCAAAAATCAACCATTTCTGAGATAAATTAAAGTTTTTTTTTAATTTGTCGAGGAAAGGTAACTTAAAAACTAATAATAAAAAAAATAGATGGTTTTGATCAATCGTTTTTTTATTGTTACATAGCAGAGACATTAGGAAATATTTATGAGTAAAAAAACTAGCACTAGGTGTCCTCATCACGTAATACCAGACGGAAACATCGAATAAAAATTATAATTATGACTAATTGGTTATCTTTGAATGACAATTAACTAAAAAAATGCAAACACACTTGGCGTGCAAATTATAAAAAAAACTACTACATACTTTAAGCTTTCTAATGAGGTATTAAAACTTAAAATGAGTTCTAAAATTACAGAGATATTAATATAACTACAAAAACTATTGTTAATATCCTTGTAACTAAACAAATCTTTACAATGTCATTTTTCTAAACAATAATTAAAAACTAAACTTAGACTACTAAAGTACGTTAAAGAGCCATATCAAACGTGAAATGTGAGTAGAGTCACAGTTCATTTTCGATATGGCTCCTTCTGTTTCTAATGCACAGACGCATTCTTTTTCGCAATTCTGTTTTAACAACTTTATTTGTTAAAGTTTCCTTTATTTGGTTGGCCGCATTTATGATGCGTCGTTTTAGTTCTTCAAGCGTTGGCACCGGAGCCAGAGACTGACCATACACCAGCGACTTCATGTGTCCCCAAATGTAATAGTCCAATGGGGTCAAGTCAGGACTTCTGGCTGGCCAAGGAATAGGTCCTCCTCTGCCTATCCAACGACTGGGGTAGTTGGTATCCAGCCACTGACGCACAGTTATTCTAAAGTGCGCTGGACAACCATCGTGCTGAAAAATCATTGTCTGCCTTGTCTTTAAGGGCACATCTTCTAGTAGCTCATGTAGAGTGTTTTGTAAAAATTCTTCATAAATATCCCCATTTAAAATATCTGGAAAGAAATGGGGACCGATCAAATTGTTGTCGATAACGCCCATCTACACATTAATTGAAAAACGGCGTTGAGATCCTCTCGGACGTTTCTTGTTTGGGTTCAATTCTTCTTTTTCAGACCAATGGTGAATGTTGTGGTAATTCGTAATGCCATCTTTGTCAAATTTAGACACGTCAGTACATAAGATTTTCATTAAAAAAATTTGGATTTTCAATGTCTGCATTGAGCATAAAACGGTAAAAATCCTCCCTTCTCAGAGGATCGCCTTCTTCTTGTACATGTACAGGAGTATAATGATACGGGTAAAGTCCCCCACTGTGCAGTGTAGACCAAACTTTCCACTGTGATATACCCAACTGTGATGCAACTGCGTTTGTAGATAACGTTGGATCTTCAGCAAATCGTCGCAGGATTTCCTCTTCTTGTTCCACAGCATAGGTTCGTGGTCTACCAGCGTCACTCGTTCTTCGCACGACACTGCCAGTTTCTCGGATTCGACGAAAAACTCCATCAAAAACGCTTACATCAGGTCTATGACGATTAGGGAACCGCCGAAGGTATTCGCGGCGAGCTGCTGCAGAGTCACCTGCACAATAGCCGTAACAAAACAACATATTGCCGTATTCTTCATTGGAATATTGTTGGATTCGTTATTCGGAACGGCATCAATTACGTCCGGTCATGATGAAAACTTCACCACAACTCACAAGTCCTTTAACACGCCAAGTCGTCGATAAAGCAGTCGATCACAGAACCAGTTCACAAGCCAAGTCACAAATTGTAAGAAGAATCAGTCCGATATCAAGCCAGGTCAACAATTGGATCGCAATACGAGTAACAAGTGAAAACACATCTGAACGATACAAGAAGTACGAACCGACTAACTCTACCTACTCTTCAACTAACATTTTTACGCGGCTGTGCTTAGTAAAAAATTCCGAGAATTTACTGCTTGTGATCCCTCGATACATGCCGACAAAACCATGATCGTTTATGGCAGGTAATAAGGTTTCCTTATTCTGTGTTTGTTGACGGGTGCCCGAACGTAATTTCCATGAAATTTATACCTGGACGATTTTATAAAGCATTATTTTATTAAATCCTATGACCGATGTTAAGTTGTTATACCTCATTAGAAAACTAAAAGTATGTAGTAGTTTTTTAAATAATCTGCACGTCAAGTGTGTTGGCATTTTTTTTGTTAATTATCATTCAAAGATAACCAATTAGTCATAATTATAATTTTTTTTCGATGTTTCCGTCTGGTATTACGTGATGAGGACACCTAGTGCTAGTTTTTTTACTCATAAATATTGCCTAATGTCTCTGCTATGTAACAATAAAAAAACCATTGATCAAAACCATCTATTTTTTTTATTATTAATTTTTAAGTTACCTTTCCTTGATAAATTAAAAATTTACTTAAATTTAATTTATCTCAGAAATGGTTGATTTTTGGGTAGGGGCTTTCGGGGTGAAATTTATTTGTTTTGACCCCCCCTATAACCCACTACTAGGAATAGGTCGAATTACCAATAACCCTGTTGATCAACTGTTATATGTCATGCAAGGATGCAAAGCTAGCTCTATGCTGGGCACGCTGCCAACTGGTAGTGGGCTGGAGCATTAAGACTACCTATGAGACTACTGTGACTTATAGGTTGTCTAAATGCTTATATTGTAGTAGTTTTAGTGTTGTATATAGTTCGTAGTATTTTGTTCAAGATACCGCCGGTAAAAAAAGAACATTAAGTACCTATATATGTTGATCAACTGTTATATGTCATGCAAGGATGCAAAGCCACAATTTGGTGCAAGTACTTTAATTGAAAACTGAGCAGGCGAAGGATTCTATGATTTAACCATGAGAAAAGCGAGGTGTTCAAATTCAAGAACGAAGATTTCATAAGTTATACACATAATAACTCTGCTACTGAGTAAATAACGCAATTTTTCACTGCAAGGTTAGGCTGTAAAGTAAATAAGTGTTAATGCATATAAAAAATCATACTGAAACTACTATATTTGGTAATAATGCAGGTAAATTTAATTTCATTGGAACTTTTAAAGAGGTTCTAATTGTTAATAATTTTTGCACGCTATGGGACAAAAAGGACTTATTTAAGCAGATTTGTAATGTAGAACTTGTCTTAGCATTTAAACTCAGAATTTACAGCGAGTTGATACGTAGGGATACAGTGCTACCATTTCAATCGCAGTTGTAACCGTACAAGTTATTACTAAAAACTACAAACTAGTTAGGTACAAACTCACTCGAAAGTATCAGAGGATGGGATCTCTAATCCGGAACACTTTTCTATCCACTTGAGCTCAAGCTCGCGCCGGTAGTGGGAGGGGAACGCGCCAAAGTAGGCGATGCAGCCAGACGCCACGATGATGTCGCCGATGGTGCAACGCAACTGCTCAGTCGCTGACTATTACCAATGCCATAAAAATATTAAAAATATATTAGGTTTATTTCAAGAGATCTAAGATAAAATAGTTTTGACTTCTAGCAATATTTAAATGTGGGTTAGCACTGGAGATAGTAAAGTGGAACGATGAGCTTTATATATTCATAAGCTAGCAATATAAAGCAATCGTATATTGATTAATATATTTCCTTTGTTCAACATTCTCCGCTTGTTAGCATAGTCCTGACGGAAATTAAATATGGTCTCGAAAATGCACAGATGAGACAGAGGTAACAGTTGACCTCTTTTATTTCTAAACGCATTTAGAAAGAAAAGAGCACAAATAAATAATATACATAATTTATTTAGGGCGCGTTTCAGAATGTGCTTATAAACTTCCGGGTTGTAAACCAATACATAAATTAACTGGAAGACAAAGGTATCAGTTAGCATTAAGCGCGTTTCACGATTTTTTTTCTAAGAAATTTATCTTCCAAATTGATTATTCATAAGTTATTCGAAGATGGAGCTGGCAACGCCACGCTACATTGATACGGAGTCTATACTGCACTGCACTAAATTTGTTGAATAATGTAATTTTAGAAAATAATATCACAATTATACATCAAATAAGTCATTTAGATACTTGCCGCATCATATGACTTATACATTATTAGCAGTTATAATCGATGCATAGGCTAAATCGATGACTGTGAAACGCAAAGACAGTGTTTATTCAACAAATAAGTTCTGGGTAATTAAATCTAATTTTTTTGTGTGTGCAATTGTGGCTAGTTTAAAGCTGATTTAAGTAGTCATAAAAATTGTTATCTATATCGATATTAATTATTACTACCTAGACTTAAAGTTGGATAGAATCATTGAAACTTTAGGATTATCATACTGATGTGTTACACCGATTTAGATTTTAGATTAAACAGAAAAATAACTTTTAATTTTAGTTTGTAGTGGATAGCAAGTTAGGACCATTATCAGATATTATTGGGCGCTGTTTGGACTAAGACAAAAAGACGTTTAGCACCTTTGAAATTGAGATTGTAGTACGAAAATTGAATTATAACCCAATTTACACTGACTAAGTTATATTAAAATTTAGTATTACAAATTGCTGTCTCGTGTATAACAGCAGGGCTATCATGTATCTTTTGTAGCTATGAACTGTTGATTGCAACAATAAAACTGTCAGTTTTGACAAATTTTGTAAGACAGATAGGTAACAGACCTTCATGCGTCGGAATGTTAGTCGCCGACCGTTTTTTTTCTTTTATACCTGAGACGATAACTGGCATATACATTGATCGAATTAAAATTTCGTACTATGCATTCTACTAAAGATTTTGTAAATATAATAAGTATAGTATATATACAGGCTGTACTCCCATGGTCAGTATTTCCTTTTCTTTCATATTATTATTATTCTAAAATCTAAATAAAACAAATATAGGCAAAATTCTTACCTGTTACGTGTGAGCAGAAATTTTTATGAGATAAACAAGAGAGTTGGCCTAGACTTATTTTGTACAAGCATTGCATCGGCTAGGCGGTTGTAGCAGAGAGTTCTTCAACTAAATGTTTGAATTTTGTCATAAGCATCAGTCTAAACATAAAAAGACTAATCTGTAACCCAGTGTTCATTATTTGAATGTCATTTATAAGATAGCTATCCGTGAGGACCTATAATTGGTTATCTGTTATTATTAGTTATATATAAGATATTTGTTATACTTACTGTTGGTCTTCCTAAGAAATAAATAAATAAATAAAACTTAAGTTTATACTGGCATAGATTTTAAAATACAAGTAGTAATTTCTTATTATTATTATTATTATTTTTAGTATTTGGAGAGAGGAGAAACTTATTTTTTTCCCGCTCATGACTTCATTTTTGCCTCTCGTATTTTTTTTTATGTTATCCGCAGAGCATGCGTTATTGCAAAACATTAAAATACTAAACATATCATAGTCGCTTTATTACATTTGGTTTTATTTTACAGGATATATCAAGCGTATGAAACGTGTTGCAGTATCCAAAGTGTAGATTGGCCATTAGACACTAGAATTGAAGCTGTGTGGAGGAAGATATATTTTGGGCTAAATTGTGTTCAGGAAGATGGGCTAAATTGTGTTCAGGAAGAAGAAATTATTACTTGTATTTTAAAATAAATGCCAATATTTACTTAAATTTTGATCTACTTAGATTTCAAACATTAAATTAGATTTTAGAATAATAATAATATGAAATCAAAGGAAATACTGACCATGGGAGTTCAACCTGTATATATACTATGTTATTACAACTCTATAGTAGAATGGATATTACGAAATTTTAAATCGATCAATGTATATGCCAGTTATCGTCTCAGGTATAAAAGAAAAAAACGGTCGGCGACTAACGTTTGGGCACAAGAAGGTCTGTTACTTATCTGTTTTTTTCATTGATACAAGATCTGTCAAAACTGTCATTTTTGATTGTTGCAATCAGCATTTCATTGCTACAGAAGATACGTGATCACCCCGCAGGTTCCACAGGTGACAAAGGGATAGCCCACGATGATATTTTAATCATGACACTACCGCTTGTGTAAGTTAATAATCTGTAAATTTATATCATCTATCTACTAATCACAAAGAATAGGTTCACGAGTATGATTGTTTATCGTGATACTTCTGGTAAAACTAATCCACGTGAAATTGAACTTTGTAATACGGACGATGATGCAGGGATATGAGCAATCGAGCTGATGGTGTGAGATAGGCAATACGCAGTATGCATTATCATATTGATTTCCCTTGCGGCCACGCTACGCTTGAAATATACACAGGTACATTTCAGCTAATTTCAAGCGATAGTATTCAAAATGATTGATTTATAGGCCACGACAGCACTAAATATAAATTAATGAAGTAAAAAGGAAACAAGTGAATGAAGTGTCGAATGTATTCCGATAAAAAGACGTTATTTTTTTTTATCTCAATCAGAGATGTGACTGTGTCGCAGTCTGTTTTTCACGGTAACGTATAATACACTCACGACGACTATAATTGCTCTGCACGTCTAAACACTCTAAGGCATGCACACTATACTGTTTTGAGACATAACACCTACTATGATCGACTCTTGCTAAGAAGATCTACCACCTGGTAAACTACTATCTAGAACTCACTGTCTATGTTCTAGCAAGGTCAGGTCATGACAAGTAGTTTCTCTTAACAGACTGAACAATAATGTAATAAGACAAAAAAGGCAGAAGTGATGTGCCAGTGGCACTTCGTGGTATCTTCGTGTTTTTCCGATTACATAAATAATATTATATATAATAGTATTTATCTTAACTTATTTCAAAATTTGTTAAATTAACTTATGCTCAAGTGGGATATAAATAAATAGTGTGTTAAGGTTCTTGTTTAATTTGACAATAAAGACATTAAGTCATAAAATTGAAATATTTATAAAACACGAATTAGTTCAAGATTGTCAAAACTCTTAATTAAATCATATATTTTAGCATTTTTTTTGTATAGGCGGATATTAGTCGGTTATATGAATTTAGAGACAGCATCCAGCATGTTTTGGTTTCCAAGTCATGCACCAAATGTTTTCTGAGATTTTTACCAAGAGCTCGTAAATTGTATGTAATTATTTTGATGATAACTGCATGAGGAAACCAACGATAATATTACTAAAAACTGTTTTTAAGTACTGAACAAGAAAACGATAGTCGATAAAGATCTACTGAAAGAAAACATGTATGTATTAATCGATGCCCTTTTGAACCGCGACCACTATGCTCATTTGTACTGTAGAATAATGAAGATACCTTGACGCTGTCTTCCCATCTCGTCTGCTCATCAGCCAGGGCTTGCGTTAGTTTCCCGGCTCGAGTAAGCCGCGCAGCCGCCAAGTCCACGTCGGCTTGCAGTCTTAAGCGCTCGTCTTCTACCACCTTTTGTGAGTTCATTCAAAGTCAACATTATTTATTAAATTAAGGTGTCTACCACGCTCTTATGAAGGTCAATTACAAATTTTGAATTAAAATATTCGACATTCTACTACCACGTATTGCAAAATAATGTTTAGAGCTACTGCGGAAAGAACGGGCAAGAAACTCTGGCACATTCGGTGTTTGAAAGGTGTTGATTGGATGTGTTAGGATACTGACTTTCAAAAATAAAAGACATATTCAAAGATAGACTACATAAATATTGTGTAAGCTTGTTACACAAAATAGGTCAAACAAACAGTTGTAGGAACAGTAGCTTCCAAGAATTCAGAACTGGATACTCTTAAAAAATCTATCATATGTTAACTTTTTGTACACAATGTATATTCAGGGGCCAAAGTTATCAAGATTTTTTTGTCTCACCTTTAACTCCTCCAACATTTTGGCCAACATAGCTTCGAGGGCTTCTACTTCTTTCTGTTTAGCTCTCAGCACTGCCATGACATGTTTCAATACACCAGCTGCCTCCTTGTGCCTATTACACGTATATTTTATATAAATCATTAAATACCCAATACTTTTTGTCTTCTAATGCCTGGTAAGGTTTCAACAGGGTAAGCCTGAAACTTCTGCGCAGCAGTATATACTCGTACTTATTGCTACGGGACCATCATCACTTCAAACTTATAACTTTGTACCTTTTTTTTGTATGGCTGATAGGATAGCAATATATGGCAAGTAATTATGCGGTAGAAGATGTTGTTTAGGCTATTCTAGAAATAATGGCTCTCGAGTACAGCTTTAAGAACACCCTGTTAGGCGATTGGCGAGTGGTTTACTACTTGAGGGTGGTAGTTACCGAAGCAGGCATTCGCATAATGTCCTACCACCATGCAATAGCGACTGCCATACTTAACGTGCCCTGCGAACCACGTGTACACATTCAGCAGTAATGCTATTAACGGTCACCCATCCAACTCATGACCGAGGACATTGCTTAATTTCGCTACGAGCGCTTCAAAACTTACCTTAATCGAAGCACAATAATTATAGTTTTGCAAGAGGATATTTGTTTACATTGTAATTTCTAAAATTTCATTAGTAACAATACAAAGATACGCCCTTCGCTTTGATTGTTCGACTAATTCAATTTGTTTTCAAGCTTACAAAGTCGTCATGGCGAGGGTGAATTATTGAGAGAGAAAAACGACAGTTACATTTACTTTTTTTAGATTTAGCTTGATAACCACTTCTACCACACCATCAATCACCAGTAGGCGACAATAGCCAAAACCTAACCCACATTTTACATGTGGGTTACAAAACTGTAGCCTTATTGTCAAACTAGAATGGTATAATGGAAATTAGCTTGATTATGTCTACTAAACTTTTTCAATCTTAATCTCATTAAACCATGCATAAGGTTTTATGAGGCGTTATTTACATGTTTTTCTTGCATACGAATGCTTTATTCATTTTCATTCATCATCAACAGCCAATACGTTTTTCAAACAAAATTGAACAAAGCCCCATTGGAAGGGAAATTTAAGGGATTAGAGAAAGCGCTAGCACTTTTAAACACATTCTGGTACTTTTCCCCAAGGGGCACATCATTTTCATTGTATTCAAGTACCTTATTATATGAAATACATATGATAATAATTCATTAAAAAATGCGTGGTCATATATTTATGTACTACACTGACGAAACGCGCCAACTTGATGTTGTCTCCATTTTTCGGAATTCAACTTTCTGCTTATATCTCGAACGCATGAAATTACTAACAAATACAGCTAAACTTACTTGATAATCTTAGGTTCTACAACTCTGAAAACTTTAGCGTACATGTCTACAGCTTGTACCCACAAAACCATGGATTTGCACACCTGAAATAGATTTTCCAATAAATTTGGAATACTTAGGAACGAAATGAAATGTTGAACAACATAGGACAGATAATGGCATTATCTAAGGTATTTGATTAGTTAAAACTCATAAAAATAACTTTAGTGTGATTATCAACGCTATCAATGCATCACTAAATATCATTGTCATGTCATGTCATGTCATGTCATGTCATGTCATGTCATGTCATCAACTAATATTTTAAAAATTGCGATCATAATCTTCTTGATATATTAGGCATACTATAATGCTCTATTCTCAACTCAACCAATATTAGTATAGTAATATTAATCAATTCGTTGGTAGTAATATTAATCAATTCGTTGGTAGTAATATTAATCAATTCGTAGTCAATAATTGTTAATTAAATTATTTTCATGCATTACAAGTAGTAAACACACGTAAAACAGGTATTTACCACAATTATAACATGCTAAGAACACGTAGATTTCGTGGTTTAAATATGCAGCACGGTATGTATTACTTTTTTTATTTTTTACTTTCATAAACATATGCCTCGCTATTGCTTCTTTCAATCAAGACGCAGCTTCGATGCTGATAGCTGAATGACAAGGATGGCACCACTCAAACATTCAAACATATTATTTAAAGATAAATATTTCTGCAGTGAAAAAAAAAAAAAATAAAAAAAAAAAAAAAAAAATACAAAGAAATAAAGTCAACGTAGGCTAATCCTTAGGACTTAAATTAAAATACAATATTGCGTGCCTACTGCAATGTGTAATAATTACCTTCGATACTTTGACGACGGTATCAGGGTTGAAATCCTTGTGTGTCAGATAAACCTTGAGTTTCTTTAGAATGGCGTCAGGTATATGATCTTTGTCGTATTCTTCAAGGTTTTTAATGAAATTCACGTCGGCCAATATCTTTTTTGTTGAATCCCAATCAGGTCTGAAATGTATTTTTAATATTTTGTGAAGCACATTTTTAATAATTTCCTGTCCAACGATGACATTTAAAATTATTCAGTAACTGTACAAGCAAACTGAGTGGAATGGTCGGTAAACACAGATGTGTATGCATAAAGTCATTAAACACATAAGGGTTTGTATTTCATACACCTTCAATAAATTATGAAGTTTTGATTGAAAAAAAACATAACTTGTATCAATATGAATATTTAAGGCATGATAAAATAATAAAAAAAAACACCATCTAATATTTAAGACAGTGCAAATTTGTATTATAAAATAACAATTGTTTTAAATTTTATTGACCGGTGCAACGATATTTTAATTTTTTTCTCTTAATAAGTATAGTACAATCAGATCACAGAAAACTATTAATATATGCATTATGTTCGCCACCCGAGATATTGACAGTTCTTATATCTTATGTGCCTGTGAATTCACTGGCTACATTATAATAGGGGTTAAAGTATGAAGTTGCCGTTTTATTGTAATAGGTACTTTGAATTGACATAGAACCTTCATGTGTAAAAGTGTAAAACTTGGGTTGTTGCGGTTTTTATAAATTAAATTCAAAATTACGTGTGGACACTTTTATTGTAGGATCTTGACAAGACAGAGAAAAAAGAGTGAAGATATTACATCTATGAAATAGCATAGACAATATTAAATTGTTTTCTCTACAGATCATTAAATGTTCTTAACACATGGTTTGAGATTTTTGAGTCAAACTTTATTCATATGGTGTCTCTGAGGTTCTTCTTTTAAAAATGTACAACATTCGATTATCGACTTTCAGTTGTTTTCTTTATTCCGCTTTCACAACCGTTTTAACTCCGTTTTAACTGTATAGGAACTGCAATTAGAAACCAATCGCCACCCATGTTCGGCAGACCTTGCTCCAACGGACTACCATTTTTTTCGTGATTTGGACAATTTTCTATATGATAAAAGGTTTTCTTCTCAGGAGGCAGTACAAAATGCTTTCACACAGTTTATCGAATCTAGATCACCAGAGTTCTAAATCGCACAGGCATAAATGCCCTTCCTATTACATGGAAGCAATGTATAGATAATAATAGTAATTATATTGATCAAATAAATCTTTATTTATAAAAATTACGTGACACGTTGTTTGTCCGCGATGGACTCTAACCAAACTACTGAACCAATTTTAAATTTGATTTTCACACCGTGTGCAATTTGATCCAAATTGACAGATAGGATAGCTTACATCTCAATTTATAGTCGTAATTACCCGTGCGAAGCCGGGGCAGGCCGCTAGTATATCAATTTATTTATTTAATTCAAATAATTATCATAAAAAAACTTATTTCAATTTTTCAGTACAAATCGGCAATTCAATACTTTAACCCCTGCATGTATGCACGGCAGCTTGACAGCTGATAATGTGTCATCAGGATGATACTAAACTTTCAGATTCTACCATTATATAAAAAAATATCATTAAATATGAATATTAAGGCCGGGAGCTATAGATATATCATTTACATATAAAGTAGAACATATATTTATTTATATTAACAGCAAAAGAAGTAAGTAAACAAGAGCAACAGAAGAACATATTTCAAACCAATGTGAACATACTTGGTCCCCATTAGGATGCAGACGGGCTCCATCACAAAGCGGACCAAGGTTGGTGGTTTCTGGAAGGCCTTAAGCTCATTGATGTCAGCTTTGTTCAAGGCTTTCAGTGCGTTTTGTGCCGCTTCCATTGCGGGCATAGCTAAAGCCAAGTCTGCTTTTGCCTCGTCCGCTATTTGTTTTACTTCTTCCGCTTTGATCTAATTGTAGTAAATGAGAATATATGTTTTAATTTTTATATGTGAAATTATTGAAACCATTGAAAGAATTATAAAGTAAGCCAGGTATTAAAGATCATCGAAATGATCGTCGACACATCGTCATTTCTACAGCCCAAGGAGCTATGTTTATATAAGGGACTAAACTTCGACCTTTGCTTACCACATGTGAATACTTCACGCAAATGGTATTCAGAGATATATATACTGATTATAGGATCTGTATATTGCAGCTTAATGATTTTGTTAATGGTAACCATAATACTAAGTTACGGTAAGTTTTATTTTCATCTTGTTTCGATAATAATTATGGTAGTTTCGACCTACAATAAATGCATTTGACTTCAACTTTGAATGAGTTTAATTTTTAACAGGCCCCAAAATATGTAAGAGGTTTTCAATCGAGTTCAAGTTGTATCCATGTTTTGAAATTTGATTTTCATTTGAAAATATATTATGTTATTTTGTTTGAATAGATATACTCGTACTTTTAGATTCATCTCAATTGAAATTTCATCATAATCAGTTAAGAGGTTTGGTTTTTAAATCGTAATAACCGAAAAAATATGTTATCCAACTGAATGAAATTGCATATTTTGCATTTTTGTGATTTCAGTGTTCTTCTCGATTATTACAATAGTGTCGTATGTAGGGCATAATTTCAAACTAGTGTGTCCTTTGATTCAACCAGTAAATCTGTCGATAATATTACGCTCGATTCATGACAACACTATGTCACTCACACATTTACATTTCTTTTTTTGTAGCACCGTTCATCTATCACTGTTGGTCTTGTACATTCTAAGCCAATGATTGAAACACCATTTTATCAGTATTATTGTTCATCTAGGCACAACTTTTATTACTTTTGCATAGATAATTTTAACCTTAGCTATTATTTTTTTTGACCACAATCTCACTGGATGACATGCAAAATGCACTATCGCCATGCGCTGAAGCTCAAGCTCGAGGCGTGATACGAACTGGAAAAATGGTATCCTTATAATAATATACAGGATTCCTTTCAACCCTTCTAATCGACGACATTCTCACCACCGTAACACATGTCACTGGACTAGCTATGCCAGCAAACCCAAGACCTTCTCCGCTACATCAAGGAATTGGGATGGCTTGGGTAGAAGCTGGTTAGGGAAATGCACAAAACACCCCAAGCGGGACGTCAGTGCAGGACATACCCCCCCCCCCCCTCCCAAAATAGAATAATAAATAAATAAATGTAGGATTACGTCGTTGACCGTCTGTCTGTCAGTAGTTCTGCATCTCTGTCCTTAAAAAATAAAGCTCTATGTCAATGTAAATAAAGATAAAAAAACCTCAGTCTGAAGTTTGTCGCCATTATGCGGTTATAGGCGATTATATATCATTCTGAAGATTATGTATCTTATGGTTTCATTCCACCCTTTAAAATTAATTTCAAATAAAAATTACTTAACTTTGTGACAATACTTTTACTTTATTTTTGTGATAGCCTTGTATCTCGAGTGAGCTCCTTTGCAATTACCTATACGGTGGCGGTCAAATGAGTCGGCTGACTGTTTATAAGGTAAGTAAGACAGTGGTATTGTTTAAATCCAGAATAGTTTTATATCACCTTAGCAGCTGCCTCGTCCTTCATAACTGCCTGTTTTACTTCATCTGCGGCTTTCTGTTCGACCTTGAGACGTATGACAAGAGCATGGCCTTCCTCAGCCTTCTTGGCCAGTATCGGTTCCATTTCTCTTACTTGTTGCTCCATCACGCCCACAACGTCGTATGTTTCATATAGTTTCTAGATTTAAAGAAATTCATATTTCTATTAAATTAAATATTTATTCATTAAAGTATTAAATTTTCTACGTTTTACACCCAAATAAATGGTGCTCGCCCATTAATCTGTAAATATACTAATCCGTAAATGGGCTAATTTAATTTGTTTTAATTATTACTGTCGATTTTTCCGCCATGCAAACCTTATTAATATCATCCGCTGGGAATACCAGTGCCAATGTTGCAACATTATTAGCTATTCTCGAACCAAATGGTCTAATGCGTGACGACGGTAAAAGACCTGACGGTATGAATCTGGTTACTGGAAAGTTAAGGCGACTCTTAGTATGGGATGCTACGTGCGATGGCACATTAGCGCGGCCATAGCCACACTACCGGTAGTACTGTATCAGCCAGATTGTCCAGTGCTTAACACAGTCTCTTTCATTATGGGGATGGTACCATAATCCCCACGCTTGGCAGGCGTCTTGGGGATCGCAGTATGAGATATCAGTTCCTCAAAAAGCGCTGCTGCCCAACTTCTGGTGTGTTAACCTTAGTCGCCTCTTACGACACCCACGGGTAGAAATGGGAGGTGACATTCTAGCCCGGCACCCCATGGTACTACCGGCAGTCGGTTGGGGCATTTTGACGGCTTGTGGGCTTACAAAAGCTTTTAGATTGCCCAAATGCTATCGTTGTAATACCTGTATTGTTTTATTTGGTTTGTACTGTGTTGTTAATAAAGTTATATTATTACAATCACAGCATGGCACATTTCGAAATTTTAATAAATGTATACAAACCGACAGTCCAAAAGAGATCCTGTCTCTCGCACGGATAATCTGCTGTTGTTTTTTATCCAGCAAAATTTGGTACAGTTTGAGCAAGTCCAAGTAACTACTGGGCGTGGTGTAGAAATATCTCCTCATTTCATGGTAAAGCCGATCCGTCATTTCATCTACATCCTGATTGAAATTTTAACATATAAGTCAATAGTATTAAGATTTCACTAGAGAATTGAATAGAGTTGAAGATATAATATCTCCTCTTGGCAACTATTAAGTTTATGTGTGTATAGAAAGTACAGAGTTTATTTTGTATGAATAATAACAGAACTAGCGCACTAAATCACGCTAAGATAATATTACTATTTATATAAATCTATCATCTGTCAGCTTCATCACATCAGAACGATATATATAGGTATTTTTCTAATCAATCCAATCGATTTAATCACACTGCGCGGTTATTACTAAGCCATTAGTGTTGATTGTCTGGTCGAGCCATCGAATATATATTATAATGTATAATATTATATATAAAACATGTAATATTATGCGGACCTGATGCATAATGACGCAGAGGGTGGATATCTTTTCAATGAGGTTTTGGTTTCCAAGAGGTTGCAAGCACTGCTGAGCCACTGACATCAAAGCTTCTGGAGGCCATTTGGTGAACCAGTCTATTGTGCAGCAGTTAACAAGAGATGGAAACATTCTGCAGCGACGTCTGCAATTAAATATTTAATTCATAAGCTCAGTTAAGTGAAACAAAGTCTATTCTTTGGGTCACTGAAGCGGAAAGTGACTTGTAGCGTATAAGTAAGTTTAATAGTTCCACTGTTTGGGGTTGGGATTTCTCAACACAAACCGGAATATCAAAAAGTAAGTCCTACGTAAATATTTTATCCAATCTTTCGTGCTAGTATTTATTTTCATTGCGCTGTTCACAAATATTTATTGGCGTCATTACATCTATCATCAACAGACTCAGTTAAATGTGCACATGCACAACATGAAAAAAAAATTTAACAAAAAATGGAACCGACTTCTACACCCAAAAGTGTGAAATAACTTGTTGAAGTCGGTACCATGATGGTACAAAAGTACCTATTATCACAATATTGTGCGCATGGTACCGACTTCGACAAGTTATTTCACACTTTTGGGTGTAGAAGTCGGTTCCATTTTTTGTAAAATTTTTTTTTTCTATCTTTTTAGTGTAACTCAAAAATGGCTTGACCGATTTTGATAAAATTTAAAATGGGACCAAACGACAAGCATCAGCTTTCAAACAAAAACATAATTTTCAAAATCGGTTCACCCAGTCAAGAGATCTGAGGTAACAAACATAAAAAAAAAAAAAAAAAAAATATAGACGAATTGAGAACCTCCTCCTTTTTTGGAAGTCGGTTAAAAAGTACTGAAATGTACAGGTAAATATGGTCAAACTTGTAAGAGCTACGAGTGTAGCCTTGAAGCAGCTCTCGAAGAGTAAGTAATTTAAAGTTAGGTAGCACATACCTAAATATTCCAAAACATCATAAACTTAAGTGCTATACAACGCTCTAATTATTACTGTTTTTTTACCTGAATGCTTCTCCAACGGGGCTCATGCATATACATAGATGCAGGTTGCTCCGCACCCTTTTGATGAAGAAGTAGTAGACTGCATCTCGGTCTGCTGGATTGATTCCAGCCTTTGCAGCTGGTTCACGGCATCCCGTTTGCAGCTGCTCATATGTGTCACCCTCGAACAGATTGGGTACTTCACCTGCATATTGCGTATATAATTAGGGCTTCTTTTCTAGAGCCTTAATGTATTCTAACTAGCTTCAATTGTAATTAAGTATCACTTCATAATTTTTTTTTATTAGCTTTCTTTAAATATCCACGCATTAAATGAGTGTTAAAAAGATGAGTACGTGGGGTGGCGCAGGCAGCCATCTTTGTTCGAAATACCTCGCGGAAAAACTAACCTGCTCAACAAAGCACCACTGACTACCACTATGCGAGCTTTTATTCGGGTGGCTGAAAAAGTTGACATATTCTACTGTTCACAGGGCGAGTTCATATGGGCTACAATATATTTTTTGTTATTGTAAGGCCTCGAACTAAATCTGTAATTATATATTGATGACTAAACTACTCTATTGTATTAGGAAATAACCTGTAAGGATAGATGTATTGCTTTAATAATAAATAAGTATAAAAATAAATAAATTGGGATGACAGTAAAAATTATTTTATATCATATTACACGTGAAAGTCCAGGCAATGGTTTAATTAAATGTTACAGTATAAAAGATAAACAAATCATACGTTTTTAAGAAACATATTGATCGAAAAATAAGTTGAAGAGTGTCTTGGTAAAAACTTGCTTTTAACAGCTAGTTAATATAAGTATTATAATAAACACTAGCTGTGCCCGCAGTCACACCCACGTGGTGATGGATGATGATGATAAAAAATATTATATGTGTTAATCCAGCGCCTTATCCTATGCCATAAATTTTTGTATATGATTTAGATTTAAATATGATCATGTCTCCGACTGACAATAAGCTCAAGTACCTATTCGTCGTCGCCGCAATGCTCTTTATATTATCTCTCCTTTACAGTACTCTGTTCAATCCTTAAGGCTGGAGCAGACCAGATGCGTATGCGTTGACGTAAGCGTAGACCCGCACGTACCACTTAGTTGTAATGTATTGAAATGTATGAGACAGGACACACTGCTTGCGTAACGTAGACGTGCGCGTCGACGTAATGCGTAGCCCTACGCAACGCAGCTCCCAAGACACAAACAGGCTGCGTGACTTACGCCGTACCTTACGCAGAGCAGATCGGCAACGTCGCGTTGATGACGTTGTATTCAATCGCGCGCCATTTTGGACGTCACACCGAACAAATTTGAACACGCACGTACCTTTGCTGTGCGTTGCCCTACGCGCGAAATTGCAGTCAGTTGTATTTTATTACAAAAAAGTGGTTTGTTGTTTTGTTTTGATTAGTAATGAATAGCGATAAAAAAGAAATTGTGCGTAAATATGAATCTATATACAATCCAAAAAGTAAAAACTACAAAAATGTATTGTATAAAAGTTTATTATGGGAGAAAATTGGAGTTACACTTGAAATACAAGGTATGTACTTATTTAGCTATTAAGATATGTAACAAACATTTCTCTTATAGTAATTGCATCTTTAGAACAACAGCTTCAAAAACAGTAATATGACTGCTGCTGCCGGGCACGAGACCAGCGATTGCATAAGCGCAAGCGTAGACTTATGCGTAACTCGGTGTGACATTGGGTTACGCCGTAACTACGCGGGTGACTACGACGTTGTTACGTCGTAGTCACGCATACGCATCCGGTCTGACCCAGCCTTTATCCCGAGCTACCTCAAGGAACAATTTAAATTTCTTTATTCTACCCATTTTCTGTCATTATTAGAAAACTTAACGCTACAACAACCTGCAACTAAAACTATTTTCTTTGATGCATGGTGGTAGGGCATTTTGCGAATGCTTGCCTGGCTAGTAGAAAATCTGTCGTCATTTACCTAAAAGTGTGATCCAGCTGCAGTTGTAGAAAGCTATTAAGAAATTACAGGCACATGAGACTTTATAACAGGGGTACCACTTAACACCAGGTAGGTACAGCACGAGCTCCGTCACAATCCAATAAAAAATATATCTCTTTTGAGAGAAAAATAAACAAATTAAATTAAAGAAAGAAAGCAACACGAGAGTCCGTACAAGTAAACGAAGTTAAATAAAGTTTATATCTAAGGTTCTAATATTTCATAAAGCTTGTTGAAGCATGATGCATGTGCGATGATATTCTACAATCATAATTTCTCTTTAAATTAAATTCCCTGCACGCATTTTATATAAATAGATTTAACTCCGTTCAACCCCTTTCCACCATACGTACCCGGGGATATGAAGAAATGGATCCTAAAATTCTTTTGATGGCAATTTTCATCCTTCAACACCTCACTTCATCGCACAGCTTTGGTGGAGTTAAGTAAAAGCAATAAGTAATACGGATATTACTCGTATTTAGTTCTACCCTATTAATATTGTACATTTGTCAAGAGTAGGTGTGATTTGGTAGGTGTGCCCTTTGACGAACAGAAAGCGCACGTTTCAATTAAGCTTTGATCCGGACCAAAACCTGCCAGCTATGCCTGGCTGGCATGTACGACTGGCTTCCATAAAATTGACTGCATTCCGAAATAAATTGATGCCGTATGTAAGGCATTCAAAGTTCAAAAAAGGTGTATCAGAGTTTTGAACAAGGTGTGGTTTTTAGATAGTTGCAAGCTATTATTTAAGAAATGTTATATACTTCCACTTCCTTGTATGTACATTAGAGACACATGTTTTAGTCAGAACTCATCCGAAATACTTTCAAAATAATAACGAGAATTATGTAAGGCAAAAAAGAGCTAAGTTTAATAATCTACTTTACCGCAGCCAATATGCCATAGACAAAATTTTAAAAGAAAACTGTACAACTGTGCATAATTATTTATAATCAATTACCACAAAATATCAAATTGTTACAAGGCTATAAGATTAAGTTAAAACTGAAAGACTGGTAACAGGACAATTGTTTTCATATGTAGTGTTAATGAATATTTGAATTTTTAAATTATTCTAATGTACTTTAATGTGATCGTGACAATAAGTGTAATAAATTTTATACTGTAACATTTTTTAATTATTGGTATAATATTTGCACGACTGCCTGCAGGCTGAATACATGGGCGGAGCTTATTTTTAGGCATCATATCGAATTGTATTCTAGCAGTTAAATGATTTGATTTGACTAAAATCAACTCCCAAAGAAATATTTTATGTTTTTTATTGCCGATAGGTTAATATTTGGCAACATTCACACCTGTGAATAGATGAACACAAGTGATGAAGTGGTCCAAGGTGTTAACGGACAGTCATTCTAAATTAACTTAGAAATACTGCCGTTTTTTATTTTCACCGCATATTCACCGCAGCGTACCATAGTACGCCAATTTTGAGGAGGTTTGATATAATCCCATCGCTTGTTGGTAGTTTTGAACATCGTAGTTCATTGGAATGGAACGAAAGAAGGAACGTAGCGTTTATATCCCCGAAAGGATGGAGGATATAGATTTTGGTCCCATATAACATACAAAGCGCGGTTCTAAAATAGTTATAGAATTAGGCTCTAGAATTTTAAAGCAATGATGGCTTAGCGGCTATAGCTATAGACTGCCGTGCCGCAGGTCCCTGGTTCCGATCCCCACCGCTGTCTTGAGCTTCACCGCACGGTGGAAGGGCATTTTGCGAGTACCCGCCTGGCTAGCTACAACCCTCAAGTAGAAAATCTGTCGCCAAGCACTTAGCAGCAGTCCTTGAGCGCCAAAAATTTACAGGCACATGAGACTTAAACAACTGTATATCTCAATGTGACGGGCGCAGTGCAATTCGTCACATGATGAAATGTTTCTGTTATAGTCAGAGGTAAATGCGCTTAATACCAGGTGGGCCTCGTGATTGTTCCGCCACAATCACATAAAATAAAGGTATTTTCGGGTAAGACAAAAAAATAAAGGGAGTCAACTCAGCCGCTCAATAAAGCAAGTATGCAGTGCATTCGTCAATAGGTTATGAAGGTATGCTGAATCATACATCTGCCCGTGAAGGCACCTGCGGTACTATGGCACTTCGGTATACTTTTCTTTAATTGTGTAGTTAATTATTGTATGAAATTTCTGGCGCATGCGATATGCGTATTTTTTGCATTTCAGTTTAAAATTTTTTTGCATGATAGTTTAGCCTTTGACCACTATCTCACCTGATGGTAAGTGATGATGTGGTCGAAGATATTGTTCAGGCTAACCTAAAATTTAACGTCTTCTCAATAAATAGTGAAACAAGATTACATGAACTACAAAATCAATTAATTCTGCCTCCCTCGAAAAAGCTTAACCATATGAGACTATCTAAAAAACTACCTATGTTTATATAGAAATGACACGTCAGCAGTGTACTAATTATACGAAAAAACAGGAGAAAGGGGCCAAAATAGGGTGATGTTTTTTAGAAATTTCCTTTATCTATTACATAGTTTTTGAGTAAGGAGTATGGCATTTAGAAGTAAGTTTGAGAAATAAAAATATTAATAAATTAATGGACTAAGCCCGTTTTGGAATGTCCTAACAAAGTTTCGGGTTGCTATGCAACACATAAAATAACTAAATGATAAAAATTACAGTTAACATGCAGCGCGTTTCAAGCTTTAACCGATGGATAGACTAAATCGATGACTGTGAATCGCAAAGATAGTGTTTCGTTTAATAAATATGTTGTGGGTAGTAAAACCGGAACTTACTCGAACATTCTGAAACAGGCCCTAAGAACGAATTATGAGACATAAATTGTGGTTGAAAATGTATATGAAACTCCTGAAACTTGAACTGAAGCTGATACTAATTTGGCATGTATGCCTTATATACATTTCTATGTAAAAGCGGTAAAACCTACGAGTAAAAGCTAGTTGTAATATAAATTGATAATGAAGGAGTAATTAGATTACTTATTATATTGATTAGTACAATATCTAAATACATCATACATTTGCTTAAATGGTTATTAGGAATTAGTCGTGTCGATTGGAGTGGATCAACTTAGTTATCTACTTAAGTATTATATTATATATGATATTTGCTATTATAACCATTTCATTGTAATGAATAGTAATCAATAATCTGGCAATAGAATTTCATATAGAAATTCCCGATAATGCAGAGCCCTGCGTCAATTTCGTTTGATTTCAGACTCATTCTGAACAGCATCCCCAGGGACAGATATAAACACACGGTGACACAGAAGCTCATCCATACAAATCGGCTAAACTATGATCCGATACCATTATCATATAGAACAGTTACAAAATCAGCTACGACATTAAATAATTATATAAAAAGTTTAATTTATCGTATTAATCGATGATGATGATGAATGGAAATGTGTTTGTGTTATTTTGTATTATGTAAAAACATGACTATTGTGAATGGAGGTTGGGAATGGAATGCATATTTTATTTACATATTTTTTTACTTAATTTTAGGCATGTATTCAATATAGTCCCATATCAAAGTGGGAGTCCAGGACCAGAAGGTCGGCAGCAGCATCTTCTGAAGATCTTATATATCACACTGCGATGCCCAAGACGCTTTCGAAGCTTAGAGATTATGCCAAAAATCATAGAAGGCTATTTGTTCAACAATATACGTCTTCAAGTGTGATGTGATTATATAATATAGATTTTGCTTACCAGAGTTCAGCATATTGTTAATATCTTCTAGGAACTCCTCTTTGGTAATCTGAGTGTCAGTGAACAAAAATACAGTATCTTCGCAAGCAACTCCAGCTCTCGTATACATCAGACGCAAGTCTTCGTGAAACTCTGGAGTGTCGTAGTTCCGTTTTAGTATCATGCCCATGCATCTAAAAATAAATATGTTATTACAAGCTAATCGTGGTGGAACATTATTGTATTTTTTTATGTAATGATGTCAGGAGACGAACAAGCCACTCGTCTGAAGGTAAGCATCACGTCTATCTATTACAGCTGCAGTGTCACCTTTTATATATATGAACAGTTAGTTTTTATATCTCGTTCGCCCAGTAATTTCAATTACTACATTGCCCTTTACACCTAAATACAGAACTGATTGCACACTATTGCGGCAGAATATCTGACATTGCGATGCTACCCACCAAGATGGACTCTTGCTGAAGTGGCTTATCACATGGTATGGGATTTATATCGAGATCCACTTCAATGTTAGGCATGTATAAATTGTGATGTAGGTGGCTCGAGGGGTTTGGATGCGTGTACGATAAGTGAAACGTCCGAATAGTTGAATATGTTCTTTAACACTGCAGGCACACATCGCATACACTCAATACTTAAAAGCTACTATACTATACCTACTTACTTAGCTTACATCTACACACTACAAAATAAAGATATTTATTGAAACATACACAAACACAAACGTAAACTCTTTGATTAGATGAATTGCTTGCATGTGAGGCTTTTTCACATCATTACCGGCTCAGTCTGCACTTTAGGTACAGAGCTACAAGTTCATCTTCGTAACCTCCGGACGAGATCATTCTACGCAGCGCGTAAAAAGAGATCAGAGCTATGCGATAGTAAATGTGTGTGCGAGCTGAAGTGCAGAGTCGCTTATTTCTTTGTATGGCTTTGCGAAATGATCCTTCATGTCCCTTTTATGCTGTGTCATTACTAAGCTTGAAAGATGTTGTTTTAGGTAGGCAGCAGTGCCATGTACCCAGACTTCTCTTATATGCAAGTTCTTGCAGCACTCATCTCCAAGAGGAAACACAGCAGATATTTTTCCGCGACATACCTACACACCGTTTCGAAATATTTTTGTGAGCGTTTATTTACATCGCGGTTTGTTTACTTTGCGAATGGATTCTGAAATTCGACGCTGAATTCAAAAAGTGCGGCGTTTTTTATAGTTGTTCATAGTGTGTACGTCAATATTTCATATAAATTGCTAGCGACCTACACTTTGTGCATGAAACGAAAAATTGTTATTGCTTTGTAACACTTTTTCCAAAACTACGGTTTCAAAATTTAGGACCTTTTTATTGTTGTTAGTCTTATATTTACTATAGTTTAGTCTTCACTGCAACCCACCCGTTAGTATGTATTGAATATTCGTATTATAGCTGATAACCTATCAGCCTTTTACGCAATCTTACCTGATGGTAAGTGATGATGTAGTCGAATATTAAGTATTTAGCAACCAATTTTATACATCACTAATGCCAGGCGGGCATTTGCGAATTGACTTAAAAACATGCAATAGTGACTGCAATACTAATACAACAATCAGAACTGACGACTTAAGGTGCTCTCTAAAGATAGATAGATAGATAACTCTTTATTGACAACACCGTAATAACAACAATAAATTTATTACTTAAAGCACGGAAGTGCTCAGTATTAAATGCCACCCATCCAAGTAATGACAGATACAGTTCGGCACAAGTGGCGAACTTCTCTGCGCCCATCTCTGAGACATAAAGTTGTGAAGTAATTCTCAACTCATGTACCTGTTAGTTTTGCGCCCATACATACAACTGGAACAGTAATGCGAATATTATTGCTGGGCGGTAAAAACAGGCATGGTGGCAGACTTCCCGGACCACCACACACAATAGTAACATTGTACATCGAGGGGAGAAAACGATCTATTTCTGTTCGATAGTATCTTTAAGCCCGATGCGCTGCGGAGGGCTTAAAGGGAACTCGAGAACAGAAATAGAACTTTATCCCGAGGGATACATAGTGCTTTATACTACACCTACGAGAAAAATTAAATAATTAGGTACCTATAAGTTTTCTCCAAAAAAAAAGAGCGGGCAGGTATGGATTTTCAAACAACATTTCTTCACTGCTACGGAGGGATAGAATTAAATTCTATATAACTTTTCCCGTCGTAAATATATAGGGGAGAAATTACGAACTTTATAACACGTTTCTGAACGAGCAATGAGACTCTTTCTTAGTGGGTGTGGTATATAAAGTTAAACTATTAGAAACATACAAAAAGTTGAAGTTTAAAACTAAGTAAGTTTGATATCTAGAGACAACGTACGATGCACTTCTTTACAGACCAGCACTTCCACTACTTGCTTAAGAACACCTATCTAGTGTAAACTGGGAGCTCTTTTATTAAGAGAAACGAGTACCAAGATAGCCCGCCCAATGTACCTATTACTCCTGCCCATCACATGTACTGGCCGTTCAGAACACGTACCTATTTATTATTTTATATATATAGATAGGAGTTGGTATCCATCAAGATGAGTACTTCACCTGAAATTGTACTATATACTGTGAAAAGGGTTGTACGAAGATTTTTGTTTGGAATGTGGCATATCCACCCGCCACCATGTTGTTTTATTTTAAATTTTTGAAATTTTATTCAGAGGACACGTATATGGTACCGTAAATTGTCACGTTTCCGATATATTTGCAGGTAAAGATCGATATATCAAAGCAATGAAAATCATTAAAAATGCAGTAATTACGCATCTATACGCATTCTATTGTATACGTTTTTCGAAGTGCCCGGAAACTTTATACAAAATCGGGTTGGCGTGTAGTCGATATGTAATCGATATAATATTTTATGCCCTTTTAACGATGGATTGAATTTGCAACAATTGAATTACATTTTTTGGTTGTAAGGAGTTGCTACTCACTGCATTGACATATCCTAATAGCGGCGGCCACACTGTGGTAGCGCCTTATAATACATATCACCCCCGATCAACCCTAGTGAAAGTTCCTAGAGTTATGGTCTAGGAACATCCACCACATTTTCTTGAACACTTAGAAAGCTGCCACTCACTTGCATTCATTGACATGTCCGGCTAGTGTGGCCACGCTGCGGCGTCCGGACCCACCCGGCCCAACCATGAGGCAGTGTCCCCGCTCAGCCCTTAACACGCGAGCCACTCGCACCACGTGCTCAACGCAATCCTTGAACAATACTAGGTGCATTTCCGCTCGTGCCGTCGAATTATACTCTTCAAGATATTCCTACGAAAATAAGCTTTATTAGTTTTCCAATACAAACATCGGTATATAAAATTACTCGTGGGTTGACCCACCAGGACCACTGGTAAATAGCAATACTTATATATTACCATAAATTAACTAAGTAGTCTTAGTCTATGATAAAACTGTGTATATAGACGGTATACAAATAAATAATTTTTAAATGAATCCTCAAACTATTGACATCCCAATAGCACCTCGGTATGAACTTCGTCATTATGTGCAAGAGTGCTAATTAGCACAGTTTTTTTTTGCTGAATACCACAACTCCTGTTGTAGCACGTAGGTCGCATCTTCCTCAGTTGTATAGAAGTCTTTGCATAATAGGCCCTCTAGTTCATAGAGGAATAATTGTAAACTTCGTAAAGTAAAGGTCGTTTCTTGATGTATGAGGGCAAGCATAATTTCGTTACTTATTAATTTCATTTTTATTTATTAAGATCTCAGCCGTACTAACACATACATTACCACCAGTGACATGTCTCTGCTAATAATAAGCCGTCATAGGAATGACCTATACGTAGAAGTATTATGTCATCTGACGTAGGAGGGACAAAAAGTTGGCGGAAGCTTAATAGTAACGCCCCGTTTTGTAGTGCGGGGTCCAAAGAAAGGGCTTTCAATATAATGAAAAAAATGTTTTAAAGATAATGAAATCACCGGAAAATTGCATGATCCCCTTACATTCTAAGTAACTCAAAGGAATTTTGCCCGTTGATGCTCCTGTACATTTTAGACTTTATGATTCGATAGTATTCTCATTTCGTACGCCAAATAAATTGAGGACCGGACAAGCTGAGGAGAAGCCGAGATTTTAATAGTTTTTAAGAAGAACTATGACGCCTCCTACGGCGGGTAATTATCAACTTAGTTATGTTTTTGATTTTGTTGTAGGATAGATTCGATAGCGAGATATGGAGAATGTTCATTACAATACTTACTGAAATGATTACATGTTTTACATAAATACATATTTTTTGGATTTATGATGATTTTTCAAGAGGAAATGAACATTAATATTTTTAATTCGCGCATAACTTGCTCGTGTATAACTATTTCCCTGACGTCTAAGTCGTTAGTATCCCTAACGACTTAGACGTTGAAGCCCTCAACAAGCATTTCTGCTCTTCTGCCAACTTTCATGGGCCTACAAAAGAAAGAAGCTCAAATCACTCCTCTGCCTAAAAAAATCAACCCATCTTCTTTCAGTGAATATCGTCCAATCTCTATTCTTCCTTTCCTTTCCAAGGTCCTAGAACGTCTTGTACATCATCAACTTACGTCTTTCCTACTTCGAAACAACCTTTTGAATCCTTTTCAATCAGGATTTCGTCCGGGTCACAGCACTGTCTCAGCATTGGTAAAGATCACAGATGACATACGTCACGGTATGGCTGACAAGCAACTGTCAGTTTTAACGTTACTTGATTTCAGCAATGCATTCAATAACGTGGATTTTGATGTATTGTTAGGCTTTTTGTGCTCTCTTAACATATCTCCAATGGTTATTGCATGGTTTCGTAGTTACCTGTATGGACGTCGGCAACGTGTTGATGACACTTTCTCTTCGTGGTGTACTACGTCTGCAGGCGTACCTCAGGGCGGCGTTCTATCACCTCTCCTCTTTTCAATTTTTATAAATTCAATATCACATCAGCTCTCTTCTTTCTACCACCTTTATGCAGACGATTTACAAATATACACGCAGGCTACTCTCAAAGAACTACAGAAGCAATTGAAACCATCAACAGAGATCTACGACGAATTTCTGAGTGGAGTATATCATATGGTCTCAAAGTTAACCCGGTGAAAACTCAAGCTATTGTAATCGGTAGCTCAAGAATGATATCCCTGATTGATTGGTTTCGCCTTCCGCAAGTAATCTTCGATCAACAAGCCATAGAATTCAGCACTACGGTTAAAAATCTAGGCATTATTATGGATAGGCAATTATCATGGATTCCTCAACTGGCTGAAACCAGTCGCAAAATATTTGCTTCCGCTTCTTCCCTTAGAAGACTGCGAAATTTTCTTCCCATTACCACTAAGATTGCGCTCGCGCAATCTCTTCTACTCCCCATACTAGACTATGCCGACATATCGTATCTGGATTTAACCCAAGAGCAGCTCGATAAGCTTGAACGCTTACAAAACTTCTGCATTAGGTTCATATTTGGGCTACGTAAATATGACCATGTTTCCGAATATCGCAAGTCATTTACACTGCAGGCTGTACGGTTATGGAATGCATTGCCACTTAACATTAAGCGTGCTAAATCACTAGCAGCATTCAAAACAATGGTAAAAAATCACTACTTATCAAGTATGTAACACTGCTTACAATATCATGATCTGCATTATACTAGTATATATATATGTATCTGTATTATTGGATGTAAGTGTATATAAATATGTATGTATTTAGTACATATCAGTATTATATTATGTATATGTACCTATGTACTGTTTGGATATATTTTATTTATATATTATATATTATTATATAGTATATATGCATTATGTATCTATATATATATATATATATATATATATATATATATATATGTATTTAGTGGATATACAAAACTTATTTTGTTTTATTTTATTAATGAGAAAATGTTGCTTTTGTTCACCACCGCGTTACATAAAATAGGATTCTGTCCATACAAAGGTTGTCTGGAAGAAATCGCTATATGCGATAAGACCGCCCATTGCTGCCATAGTTTAAGAGTATGCTATTTTTAAGATTGTTCTACTATAAAATAATGGTCTGCAATAAAGAGTTATGTATTGTATTGTATTGTATTTCGAAAATTAACCACAAGCGCAATAAAACTGTTTTAATTATTGATTTCCCATAACTGAAGTGAGTTTTAAACTTAAATAAGTTTTGATTACCGGCTGTTTACGAATACGTGTTTATTACGTTATATTTTAGCAGAAAAATAACATTATCTCGATCTACAAGTGCAACTATAAAACATACTTACTTTTAAAACAACCATTAGTTTATTCATGTCAGGTATTTCGGCGTACACTCTATTCTCTTTTGGTATAGCTGAGTTGATAAAATCGCCGAACAGAAGCACTGGTGGGTGTTCAATAATTGCATCGTCAGGCACTTCTACGATGGATGTCTGGAAATGCTTCAGGCAGACACTGCTCATCAAGTGTAAGAAATAACTCTTGTCTTCGATGTTGATAAGGCGGTCGTGGAATACTCGGAGACATTCGTGGTAGAATAATCTACAAATTTAATCATTGTTTAGATTGCCACGAAAGTTGTTCTATGGTTTTAGGATTTCGGCTTGTAGGTTTGATGGGTTTTTGTTTGAATGAACTTTTTTATTTGGTATACTATACAGGAGGCGCTAACGCCTACTTACATATCGTATTTACAAGTATATGGCACATTTCATTGAGATGATTTATTGAGATAAATAATTTTCTAAGACATCGAAATTGTTTTGAATAAAACTTGGTAATAATTATTAAGGCCGTTTTTTATTGACGTTGTATTCTTCAATTCTAAATTTAGTATAAAGAGTGTCTGTTTTATATTAACGGATTAATACGCTCTCTGTGTTCCCTTTGTTCGTCAATAACATTCTAATATTGACACATTACGATTGTATTGGTAATATTCACTCAAAGTGTCACTAATGATTAATTTTGAAAGCATTTTACTTTGTCCACTACGTTAGTATTTTTTGATGCAAGCAGTTGAATATTGCCGTGTAATCGATTACCAAATTAAATGAATAAACCATGCAGAACGAGTGTTCGTATTCCGATAAATTGGCGCGGCAACAACCCTGATAATTGGTCGTTCAACGGTAATGGATGCTAATTGTTGATTTAACTCTTGTCATGTGTTACAACAATTTACACGAATTTGTGGATAATGTAATATGAGTGCATATGAAAGAATTTAAGGCCAACACATCAAATATAAATGCGATGAGTAGTCGGTTTAAAAAGTCTTCTAGCTCCAAACGTTTATATGATATCAAACAAGAGCTTCTCAGCTCGCCTTTAACGGATCATCAATATCTTCAGCTATCCCTCAACCTCTTTTTCATACCCTTTCATAAAATATATAGCCATACTTATCTTTTCTACTCTCATATTTTTCAAGTTAATCAAAATTAAAATTGTGCCATTATCACTTATCACACCTTTGCCTTCTAACAATTGTAATACTGATCAATTGGACTGGAAGCACAAAAAAGTGTATCTCTCAAAGTCAATGAGAAAAAAGTAATGAGCTGCCTATCTAATAGCTGACCTGAGCATGCCTTGCGGAGCGCGCATGTATGCTGCGTCGGCTTGAAGTACACCTTGCATCGACTTGGACAAGTCACGCAAGTTAAAAACGTAATGAGATTTGGCTGGCGTCGGGAGAAGCTCCGCACAGATCTTGTTGTATACATCTACCGCTGCATTCACAATCGGTTCGCCTAAGCAGGACACCTCAGTGACAAAATCCTCCATGTGCCCTGTTAGGATGGCCTGGCGAGAAGTTTAATGTTTCAATTTATTTATAACCAATATTTATTTTATAAATTTACTTTTCTATGATAATACGTTAACACAAAAAACAAGACATTGTAATCATAGTAATTTACTACGCTATTATAGAGGTTGTTTGAAATGTTTTGATCAACACTGATGTGACACAATGATTTCTGATGAGTTGAGACTGGAACACCTTCAGCTATAATACTGTTACTTAGCCTGTTGTCATATATACTCCATATCTTTTTATAATAAACTATATACTCTAGTTTACACAGACCTTGAATATAGTTTTCATGGCATCTGAATTAGGTGCAGATATATAAAACATTGCGAAGTGTCGTACGAAGCGAGCTGTCAAGGGATTGCGCCCTCCTCCAGGAGGCGCACACGCACATGATATGACAACATCGAGAATGTCCTTCCAATAGAGCTTATCTCTGTCGTAAAGTCCACCGAAATCCAGGAATTGTCTGCCAGTAAAATAAATATCAACTATAAATAATTAGTTACTATTTGAAAGCCAATGATGGCGTAAAATTATGGTGAGACGAGTATACCTGAGCAATTCAATCGTAGGCTGAGCACCATATACGTCCAGTTTTGGCATATTGACATCGTCTATGAAGATGATGACCTTTTTACCGAGCGGCGCTCCTAATGCCTTCCGAGGTCTCTTATCTAGCCTCAACTCTATCACTTCCTGTGATAATAAGAAAATACATTAAGCACATCCATAATCTATTTAATATTTGTAAAAATCCCTTTTACTGCGGCTTCAAAACAGACTGAACTTACCATTATTATCATATGACATAGCATGGTGTCAATACAATATACTTATTTTATAAAAACAACATTAAATACTTAAAATATATAGAAACCATCAAAGCCAACGAATTAAAAGAAAACGTTTAATGATACTCGTATTTTGGTTGTTAAATAAAAAGTACATGTCCGAGACGTAAGTATAAGCCGGGATTCAGAAAAATATAAATTATCAATATTACACTGCGAGATAGTGGTCAAAGGCGGATAATCTATCGGCAGTAACATAAGACAAAGACTCTGAATCATCCACGTGTAACGTAATTATTATATTATTATATTCACGGAGGTCAACTAACATTACTTAATTGTGTGACCACTAGCGACCTTTACTACTGAGCACTTCCGTGCTTCAGCGGGCACGTTAAGCTATGTGCCTGGGTTGTTGTCGTAGGATAGCAGCATACCAGCTGTCCTTGAGAGTCAATCATTCTAGATTAGCCTCAACAATATCTTCGAACTAACATCACTTACAATCAATTAAGATTTCAAAATTAAAACAAGCGGAAAAATTATAGTCGTGTACGGGATTCAAACCCGCGCAATCCACCCCTTTACGATGGTAAGGAACGAGAGGATAAATAAGAATTATAAGTCATATGTCATATAAGCTTAGAGGCTATAATATCCCAGCGCGGGATCAGATCCCTCAAATGAATATAACGTTTCTTCTCGTTTAAATTTTGATAATGTAATCCGAGAGAATGCGTTTTACAAAAATAATAATATTAAAATTAAGATAGTGAACAAAAGATATAAAAATAATTATGCACCACTTTACAAATGCTTTCTAATAAAATAAATCCCTAACTGCTCACTAGTTACTGAGTAGAGTAACTGTAGTTATTCAACAAAATGTGTAGAAATATTAACTAACAATGTTTTGAAAACTATATCGAGATTGTAACACGATCGTGGTCACCTTAGAATTTCCATGTTTATTTAACGTTACTGTAATGAATAATTATTAAATTAAAATACCTGTGTTCGTGAACTGCTCGTCTGAGCTGAAAAATTTAATATCACTGGTACATAATATCCAGACGTAGCCATGTGATTCAAAGTTTCAGCAGCAATGCAGGTTTTGCCTACACCTGTAATAAACATTCGATATCTTAAATCTATATTGTATTATGCTTCGGTAAACAACCTCCTGATAGAAGTGGCCTTTGCTGAAGATGAAGGCAATATTTATGGAAGACGGCAGTGCAGACGTTTAGTGAACAGTCAGAACTGTTTAGCTACTACGACTAGGCTACTACTATAAAAAGCAACAGATTACGTGCGGAAAAGTAACTTTCATATAATTATTTTTTATCATATTAATGATAAAGAACGTGGGTATTACCGCATCAATATTGAGATTGCCTTTGATAAGACAAATCATGCGAGTTACCTGGAATGAATGCACATTGGCAAGAAATGTATGAAAGCAGAAGCAGATTTTTTATTAAAAATTGATTGATATATTTTTTTTGTGCATGATTGGTTTAGCCTTTGCCCACTATATCACCTGATAGTAAATAATGATGATGTGGTCGAAGATATTGTTCAGGCTAACTTAGAATTACTGGCTTTCAATGACAGAAAACTTGTGCTTGGCGACAGATTTTCTACTTGAGGGTGGTAGCTAGCCAGGCGAGTATTCGCAAAATGCTCTACCACTGTGCAAATACATTTATAAACATATAATTTTCATTTTAACAACGGTTTCATTGTTAGAATTATATAAAAGAAAATGCTATGATTAACTTCAAACTTCATTTAAGATTATTATGACTTATTGAAAAGCAACCGATAAGATCAGTTCGTCTGTCTACTAATCAATCAGATCTTACAATGAATCACAAAATATATATAATATAGTCTGCTGGTTTTGGTAAATATTTCAAGTTTTAATTTTGACTAAAATCGCAATTGTGAAACGTGATAAAAAATCTGTAAACAAAGAGAACTTTTCTAAACTTATCAGACTACCAATATTGGCGATAGAAATTCAATAACAATCGTACGTTTCTAATTTACAATAAATCATTTTTTTGGACTGGTTGAAAAGAGAACCGGCATTTCATTTTATTTGTGTATTTATTGTCATTGTGAAAGTAGTTTTTGAATTTTTCTTTAAATTTATTTATGATATATTGTACACAGATAAAAGGTATACAGCACTGGTCCAATATACCTGTGATTTTGTTTATTCGATTATGTTTCCTTAATTGTGACCAAAACAATGTGTGGATCAATATAGCCAGTACTTCAGACAACAAGCATTAACAGAGAGGAGAAAGTTATTTTAAACCAGCTTTATTAGATACAGTAACATCACAATCTGCATAATAGTTACAAACCAACCGATTGCATCTTACGTAAAAACCAATATTTATATTCAGCTAAGGTCCATGTAACCATATTTTGTAAAGCTATATACGCCATAGCCATTTGATAGATATCTGTCACATTGTCGCTTACTGTTTGTTGTACCGGTTTGTTCAATCAGATATCAGAGCTAAACATAACATTTTTGAAAGCAAATATATTCGTAACAGTTTATATTTTCTCACCTGTGTTTCCAGTAAACATGACAGGTTTATTCGCTCCTAGTAGTTTCTCAAACAGATATCCGTACCGCACCGTATCTATCGTTGGCACAAGGGTCTCAAAGAAAGGCCTGTTGGAATCGTATTCAAAATCCGGCTTAATCTCCGCCCACACTTTCAGTTTTCTATGCTTTGTGTCCATGAACATGTCGAAGAAATTGAACCCTAGTGGCAAACTGAAATAACACATGTCGAAAGCATTCCTTAGCATATTTTTCTATTATATTTTGAACTACACAAATCAATTTTGGAATTTTGGAATCGTATTCAAAATCCGGCTTAATCTCCGCCCACACTTTCAGTTTTCTATGCTTTGTGTCCATGAACATGTCGAAGAAATTGAACCCTAGTGGCAAACTGAAATAACACATGTCGAAAGCATTCCTTAGCATATTTTTCTATTATATTTTGAACTACACAAATCAATTTTATTATTGTAGTTTTTTATTTTTTATTATTTTATTTACCGGCTGTATGCCTTTATTAAACAAAATACTATGAACTATATACAACACTACAGCTACTACAATAAAAGCATTTAGACAACCTATAAGTCATAGCAGACTCAGCTAAAGTTAGATTCTATAATCAAGTAATAATAAACATTATAGAAAATGTTTATATCAAATGACCTTTGTTGTAAGCTCTTCGTATGTAAATAGATAATAGTCATGAAATAAATCTCACAGATATTTAACAATATGTGGGAGAATATTTTGATACGAGCTTAAAAGTATTGCTACGAAAATGTAGACTGTGTAGTGTGTAGCAACTTGTTTGCAGTTCGTAGCAACTTCACGTAGCAGTGTTCATTGTTCTGCGTAGCATAAGTTGCGGATTAATTTGAAATGCTCTGATGCAACTGAATTAGTATTTTCTCATATGTACAATAAGAAAAATATAATTTTGCAGCACATTAGATCTATTTAAGTATATGATTGTATTATTGTCTACTTCTATAAATTACTCTCAAGCTATTTATTACTATGGAAAATATGACCAATGAAGCGCTCGTAATGAAGTTTGCTTAACTATTCTGAACTGATTAACGTCCACCTCGGTCATGACTTGAATGGGTAACCGCTGGTGACATTACTACTAAGCGCTTCTGTGCTTCGGAGGGCACGTTAAGCCGCCGGTCCCGGTTGTTGTCTTTGGATGGCCGTCGTTATAGCATGGTGGTCGGGCATTTTGCGGATGCCCGCCTGGCTAGCTGGCTAGCTACCACCCTCAAGTAGAAAATATGTCGCCAAGCACCTAACGGTGTGTTCCGGCAGCTGTCTTTGAGAGCCAGTAATTCTAGGTTAGCCTGATCAACATCTTCGATCACATCATCACTTACCATCAGGTGAGATAGTGGTCAAAGGATAAACTATCATGCACTAAAAAAAAAACAGCTACAGTTTTTTAAACTTTTTTACACACTTGAACATTTTTTCATTATTATTTTTCATCATATTCATTAAGAGACAACAAGATTAAAAGACAGTTATACGGAATGTTGTAGTGAGTGCAGGAAAAATAACATTAACCCTTCAATAATCTTCAATAATATTGGATCCTTGGCGTCAACCTAGTGAACTTTACTAATATCGTATGTCAATAATTTTCCTGGTACTTACAGCATATAGCAATACGTACCACATGGAACAAAGTGTGATTCCAATCAATTTCTTGATTTAAATCATACTTTTTTAATCGGTCAAATTAGGTGAACGATGCACTGTTTATTATAATTTGTATCGAACATCTTAAATCAACAAACAGTATTATTAAGTACACAAAAAACTCACTATTCAGCTTCTTCGAACACCTCGAATTGCCTTTTAATGATCTCCTCCAAGCCTTTTCTATTGTGCTCAAGTATATTCCCGCCAATACACCATACATAGCAAAATATGAAGCAATGAGCTATGTACGTCCTTATGGCTGCTTTGTCGGCAAACCGTTCTCCCGGTTCCGACAGCAAGGCACCCAGAAGGTAGCATATTGCTGACACTTTGCTGATGTCCACCTGGCAACATAACGTTCTTTATTCCATACCTCCGGGTTGTATACTATGGTATTCAATCAATCCCTTACACTATGGTTATATCATTATTTGACAGATTTGTATTTTCAATTAATTTGCCGAAAAGAAACAGTTACTAGCTTTAGTACTGATGTTATACATATTAATAACTAACTTATTAGGATCCGACTAGGACCCCCGTTATATTAAAAAGGTTTGATATGTGCGAATGTGGGTCTTACCCATCGAGAAAGTAACCCAAAGAGAAGCCATTCTAGCTGCTTTATACGAAATAAAATCAGACAATTTTTCTTTTATCAAATCGCGTTCTAATTGGCTAAGCCACCTCCACGTGGTTTATAGTGAAGGGACGTAATTAATGTGCTAATTTAATCGATATTGATAAAATCAATATTTTTATGAAATGTATTAACATAAGCGTTTCTATTCTATCTTGAGCGTTGAGTGTGAATACTATGTTATTATGTGCTTGGCTATAGGCAGTATCTATGTACATATAGCTATAGCAGTAAGTAGACAGCAGAAACTACCTTCTATGTGTAACATTGTGTTCAGCATTGTAAGAATTTACCAAACCTATTGCTAATTTATAACAACATCAAAATTAGTTTCCTATCACAAGGGTAGGAATGATTTGCAAATTCAATAATTATACTATAGATTCATTAATGAGAACTTTAGGATTTTATGATTTGATTTTCTTAGACTTAAACCAATTCTATGATGAGCCATTCACCGCTTTTTAGTGTGTTTTTATATAGATGCAAGAAATAAATACAGAAGATTAAAACACCATAAAATATTATATGTTAGAATGTGCTTAACAAATATGGTTTTATAAGTTTTAATTTAAATATAGGAAAGAAATGAAGTAAAGGTTATGTCTCACATCACTAAAAATAAGTGAATATCGTACAATGACTCCCTAAATAACCTGTGACATCCAATATGATTTAGTATAAAAGTTATCAATTATAAAAAAAAACAAAACATTACCATACCGTAAGCACAACACTAGGAAACATAATATTTTAAATTTCGAATGAGTGCAATATCACACATTAATTGCCAGATTAGCCGGACCGTCAATTCCACTCTCGAGGTTAGTTTCTCGATGGTCTTACCCCACGATCTCGACACTGAACGACGTATTTTACACCACATTCAAGTTTTTTGCGTTTATTTCTTAACCGTACAACTTCCTTCACTTTGTTTACCATTACCGCGCCGTAACGGTTAGAAACTTCACTTTGAAAACTATCATGAGTTTTATCCATATTAACTTATTAGGAACCGACTAGGTTGCCATTGAAATTACTTTAGTAGATTTCACATTTTACGGGTTCGTGTATGTTCAGAGAGATTGTAAATTTGCCTTAAACTGCTATGTTTTTCTTGCACTTAGGTCCTTAACAATAACTTTGTATAGAATTATTTTGCATGTACACACTATTTTTACTATTTAATCTTTTGCTATGGTATATACGTAGTAAAACGAAGTGGCAATAAGAATAAAATGTATGTAAGGGTATTCATATAAAGTAGTCTTATCTCACTCATTTGAGATCGGTACATTATGTTTTCCCAAACAACACAAGCAAATTATCAAAGAAAAAAACACTATCACACACAATAAAATACAAAAACATCATTGTTAAAAGTTCGGTATTAATAAGAGGATTATATAGGGCGTACTTGTCCATACAAAAATAAAAAGATCTTTTCTAACTCTTAATATGGCCTGATTTCGGTGATTTATGTGTTCATGTATTGAACATATTATTGACTAGGATTGTACATTTTATTAATTCCAGTTTTATAAATAACTCTAAAGTTTTAAAGAAAACAGAATATGCTTCTAACGTCTATGCGTCCAGTTTCCAGTAACACGTTATTCACATTGATTTTTGTGGTTAAATGCTGTACATTGGGAACATTTTGCCCCTAGCTATATTTTACGACATCATTTATATATAACTAACATTTTTTAATCGGCGGTTTTCCTCTATTATCAAAATACTACCAACTATATACAACACCACAGCTACTACAATAAAAGAATTTAGACGACCTACAAGTAAATACAGATGCAAAGGCAGTCGAAATGCAAGGAGCATTTGGACTATTATTAGAATAACTTTTATTCATTAAATTACTATTTTAAACTTTAAAAGTGTATCGTAACAAATTACCTGCTTAATTCCAACTTGACACTTGGAATTAACGTGAACGATTGCGGTTTCGAGCATTTCGAACAGTTCGTAGAGGAATTCAGAGTTTTCTAAGCTGAAGAGATTCTTGTCTACGCTCTCTTCAAGCCACGAGCGGACAAACGGCAAGTAACCCATTTCATAAGGGTCAATGTACACCATGCCACAGCGGGATACAGTCGCCGGAGAAGCTTGTGCTAAATCTGCCACCTTATAATTAAATCAAATACAGAAAACCTCATCTTGAAACATTCTATATAAATAAATCTTATATATCTTAACATAGCAGTTTTAGGAGCAGCACAACTCTGTGTCAACGAGTTCGTCCGGCGTAGTACTACTATAATACCAATGTCTACCGCCAAGCAGTAATTTTTGTATTATTGTGTTCCGGTTCGAAGGGAAAAAATATTTATGTTCCACAACGGTGAAATTACAGCCCATTAGATTTATGTGATTTATGAATAATTTTATGACTCAGGGTAATAGGATGAGCCCAGTGCAATTCATCTTTTATAGAATTACCTCTGTTATAGGCAGAAGTTTAACACCAGATGGGCCTAAAAATTGCTTTTATTTGTGTGAATATATTTTATTTACTAATAATTCTTACTACATTTTACACATAAAAAATATTAAATAAATTTCAAATCATTTTTTTTTATATCATAATGTTTTTAGGCCTAGCAGATGTCAACCCTAAGAGGTTGTTAGCATATTACCAATAACCCTGTACACTTAAATAGATTCCAAAGTATTCGATACACTCCTGAATCTACAAACTAGCTGAGCTTCAGCTTATCCGTGGATGATAGACGGGTATAGGCTCGCCCTTCATCTATTCTGTCTAATATTATATTACTATCTAATTATTATACATATATCACAATCAAAATAATATAAACGAAGTATAATAAAATATTAGCTGTAATATTATAATAGCGTAAACAAAACTAACCTCGAATATCATATGAACGTATGGAGTGAGTTTGATTCGCTCAGAGTTTGAGAGACATAGCATTTTGTTGTCATCCAGCACTGTGTTCATATTTTCGATCCACACAGCGTCTACTGGTCCATCACATATCAACCATTGATGGTCTGGCTTCTCACACTAAAATATTTCAAAAAGAGTTTAGTTTGTGTATTTCTTTTCTTTAATAAATTATAATATGAAAATAAGGTCTACAGCCCTTAAAAATTTAGAAGAATTGTGTAAGCTGTTTAATCTCGCGGAAAAAGGGCTAATCACATTTTTAATCTTCTTAACTAGACGGAGGTTCTAAACTCGATGCTTAACCTTTTATTGGTCGATGCTTACATTTTACACACACACTCTTAAATTATGTTTTATTTTTAATTAATCTGCTACACCCTTTTAAATGTTATCAACGTTGCTTAGATTATTTAAATTTATAGCTAATTATTCAACAAAATGTTCATAAGATTTCGTATGAGGTATTGCCACTGTGAATACCATGGCAATTGGTTCCAAAGGTAACACGACTTGTATTAAAACCAGCAAGCGGAAGTCACGCGATGCATTAAGTATATATAAAACATAAAAGTTTTAAAATCAACGACAACATAACAACTTCAGCAACAGTTATATTCGATTAGGGCGCCTTTTAAGCTTCTTAATAATAATATAAAAAACTTACTTTCTGTGTAATTTTAGCTCCGCGGGGAGAAACCTTCAAAAGATTTAATCAAAGACGATGATATGGCGGGCCTTCAATAGATAAGGCAGTAAATGCAGGTCCTCTTTGTCGGGATCAGATTCAATACTCATATAATTTAAGAGACAACTTTTCACATTTTATAACGTACCAATGGATAATAATACTGAGCTACATAATATAGCATAATAACTATAAAAAGCGGTAAATAGTTGAATATTTTATAGAAATAAATTGATACATTGAGAAAAACATGAAACTATAGTAATAAGTAAATTTAAACTATCTTTCAATCTCATGAAATAACAGGTATAATATGATATGTTCTACGATTCAGTGAGTATGTTGAGAGATTGGTTAATCTCTAAAATAAATGTAACATCTACTTTTTTAAAAGTACGTACTTGTACAGCTGTCCTCAAACAAAGAGGTAAAATGCCATCATGCCACTCCAGCGTTTGCAGATTAACTTCTCCATACAACTCACCAATGGTAAGGCTCTTTGGATTCATTATGTACTTATGTACTATTTGGTTTTGGGGACCAGGTACACCATTTTCACATAGCCGCGTGTAAGTATCACCCAATATCTAAAATATAATTAATATATTTCACAATAATAACCGGAGTGGCAACTTGAAACGTAAGAAGTGGATATATAATTAAAGAACGCATAATATGTAGTCCAACTCAATCGTTAAGGTATTAAGATTTCTGGTTATGAACACGTGTCGTTGGGTACTACGGCATTGCATATTTATAGACAATGCTTACCGTATCAAAGTCGCTTCGCTTTATTTTCGATTGCTCACGAGCATTTCCGGAACCAGAGCGTGGTCCGTGGGGTTCCAGGCTAGAATATCACCCTCTTCCCCCATTTCTTCCGTGGGTTTCGTTAAAAGCGACTAAGGGTAAAATAACAGAAGGTCGACAGCAACTCCTTCTGATCAACGGCTATCTCACAATGTGATACCGAAACCGCCTGGCCAAGCGTGGGGATTATGTCAAACACTCTCACAATCGGGAAGGCTGTGTTCAGCAGTCGCATCGCCTCGAGACTTGCTGTAGTCTTTTGCCGCCGCTTACTTTGCAGCCGATTGTTCAATCGGCTGTTACAGCAAGTCTCGAGGCGGCGGCGCGATGCCGATACGGCGTTGATTTACGGACGATGAATTACGGAGTTTTTTAACACTGAACGGTTTGTAGGGCTGGCGGTGCGGGTACGGTGTTGATTGAATCAATGTGCGCCTCAAATATCTAACAGCTATAATAAAATTCCTTGTGCAGTAAACAAAATGGTCGGTACATACGAATAAAGTGTAATACGATGTACTAGCCATCAGCCACCAGGCTAGTGAATGCAATGCTGTTCATTATATGAAAGTTACGTGTACAAACAGTATGTCCTAGTTACGGCTTTAAATAATAAATATTTTGTAATTCGACACTGTTAAGAGCGTCGTATACCAACACCTGATAAACGATTTAGACTCTAGGGAAAATAACATGTTTATTATCTGTTGTTGCTGTTGAGATCAAATACTTAGATCGTGTTTTTTATCTAAGGGCTTTGTTGGGCTTTTCAAGGGGATAAACATCTGAGAAAGATATCCTGTTGAAGGGTTTATTTTTCTTATTTATAGAATTTATCGGGGCTCATGTATTTCAGATAATGTGCCAAGCCTACCATTCGTAGAATACTGTAATTTATGCCTATAATATTTTTATCTTAGATCTTTCATAGATATGATTCTTCATCCAAAGCTCGTAGAAAGACACATAGTATATGTTCAAGCTTAGCGCTTTTCAAGACGACGGTGGTGCCACCAAGTCATGCATTAATTACAACTCAAACATGCAACGAAAGTCAAACCCTAGTGGTATCTGTGACCTAGTGTTTTATTTTTCTTTTCTATCCAAGCCGCAAAAATTGCGTCATTCAACATTATATTCTCAAACCAAAAAAATTGTAATACTTCAACAACAAAGTTAAATCGAAGTAATATTTATAAAGTTATTTGCACCTTTACATCCTCCAAAGATATAACAGTATATTTTTGGGTCATAAATTAAGGAGAATAAAGAGGGAGGGCATTATTAGTGGATTCCGTGCTATCGAAGTCGCAGACTAAATCTAGTACGGAAGATTGTAACGACTTCTATTAAATTTTTTCGTTTGTGCTGTAGGTATTATTTACAATAAGGATCATATTGTCGTCATACACAGATGGTAGAAAGCTTTTGTCATCGCTTGTCACAACCCATCAGTCAAATCTACATCGCCAATGGCCCTGCCCGTTTATGTGATATCTAATGAAGTTATTAGAAGGGTGGGTTAATAAAACTCCTAACATACCAGAAAGCAAATTATATCTTCAGTGACAGTAAGGGTTTAACCCAATCCACTGAAATGGGGCATCCTTATCTATGCTATTCACATCTGGAGCGAGGCATACGATATGAGGAAGCGCTTGATGTCTCTTTTAATTCAATGGTGTTTGATAATGTCTGGAACGACAGCCTAGTCTAGCCTAGCCATAAGATGGAAGTTCATTAGCAAATAAGTATGCACGGCTGACTTCTTGGCTCGTGTTCTCGGATTTCTGTCTCGTCTTCTTTACTTCCATCAGAGGTTTATCGCAACCCAACCCAACAGTTGTCAAACTGTTGGGTTGGGTTGACACTTGTCAAACACATATAGTAACTTTGACGCCTAAAACGGTCAAGATGGCAGGCAAATTTTTTTATGCATCTAACTTCGCTCATCACGTTTTAATGCCTATGTTAAGTCTAATGTATATCTAATTCCCTAAAATAGTTAACTAAGCAGTTGTTTTATTGAAAAACACCATCACTTATATTATTTTCCCAGCTACATATTGAAATGAAATTCTCACTAGGAGAGACGAGGAGCAGACTTGCACAAAGCAGGTTCGGTTTCGTAATATGGGCGCTCATGCATTAAAATTATATTCGGGAAACACAGAGCGTCCTTGAAACTAGACATTTCAGTGAAATGTTTGACGTATTAATTTTGATATCAGAATTCAGTCACCACAAACTTGGTATAGGAAACCGCTTATGATAGTTAGATCGTATATTTTATTTTTTTAAGATTCCGTACATTCATAGGATCACTCGTGTACGAGTCTGTCAGTCCGTCCATCCACTGAAATATACAATTGTGAATCAAATTCAGCGCCCCAAAGATGGACGAATGACATTAATTATTTTAGGGGAAATAAAAGGGTGAAAGCAGACAAAGAAATTCTCATGAAAAATTTCTTAACTGAGAAAAATGTACAGGAATTCGTTAGGGCATATTTTACATATTGTATGCAACGTCTTCGTAACGAGTCCTTTTCTCGATTTTTTTTTCGGAATATGCCTTTACTTACGACACACCACAAACTCAATAAAACACTACAGCTACTGCAACGAAAGCATTTAGGCACTATTTTTTTATTGCTCATAACGTATATAATATACGTTTGTAAATTTTATGATAATAAAAACAAAATTTCTCTCACCATCTCTTCCGAACTTACATATATCCAAAATCATTACCTACTCATGTTTAAAATGTTGCAAAAAAGTTAGGATGTAATCTGCTTACCTTGTTGTTTACAGAAAAAACAGGTCTACAAAATAATTTGAAATTGTGGTAGTTTACATTACGGAACCCCTTCCTGAACATTTTATTTTAACAACCGCTTAAGTTTTTGTTCATGTAAAAGACTACCTGATTATCTAACTACTATTATAACTATATACTATATCAAAATAAAATATAATAATATTATAACGGTAAAAAAAACACTGTCTGAAAATGGTAGATATTTTTCATATAATAAATTGTATTCATGAAAAAAAGATGTGGCAATACTTACGTGCATAACTACAGTTTTACCTCCTCCGGTAGGTCCGACAAGCATCACCCCCCATCGCACAATCATGGTCTCGTGGAATTGTATCACTTTGCGGATCTGACAAATCTCTATCTGCAGTTTCTTTTCACGTAAACATATCTCTGTTGAAAATATATATTTTATAGCAATAGCGTCAAAATTAAGGGCGTTACCACAAGATCGCGTTGAAAGTATTTAAAATATCTCATTTTAGACCTTTATTTGAGGTCCTAAATTACTTGACCTGACACACTTGAGCTCTTATTGCGTTTCTCGGATTGTTGAAGTTTATTTAATGGTACAGACTTGTTGTTGATTGTGGTAAAACATTTAGTTCCTCTGTAACGAATAGCTTATTGCGTGATTTTTTATTGATGTAAATATTTAAAAAGGCATGTATCGTGGTTTATTTTAGTACCTAAACTTACAAATAAATATGTATACAAGTGTCAAGCAAAGTCAAGCTCATAACCAGTAGAACAAAAATTTACCTCGGCGGGCATGGATTTAAAAGTGTATCGTGCAGTGCAAATGTAGTGTATGTATTTGTAAAATAAATATGTTTAACAACAACACTAAGCACGTACAGATAGCAACAAAATTTCAAAATGATTCAGTAAATAATTTTAAATGGATTTAATAACGCAATGGATCTTTAACTCGTAATGATTGCCTTTATTCCGGGATAGGTACTCACTTATCGTGTCCTCCATAACTCCATAATCCCTGACGGGTAGACTTACGCCCGGGAACAAATCGGACAGTATACCAGCGAACAAAACCGCGTCAGCTGCTAGGAACTTTGGCAGGTTGCTGTCATTCAGAGCACACAGTAGCGTCATTTCCTCATGCTGGTCTGGGCTTGCGCGCTTTAGTGCACCTGCCATTACCTGGGAATTAACATACAAAATAATATCCATCCGCACATGACTCCACCTGCACTTTGCCAGTAAAGTTGCTCAAAGTACGATGGATTCTTTTTACTTATATTTAAAGAAGTGTATTTGAATCAATTTACATACGCTGACGGTTATTATGGATCCTTAGTCTTATTGACTGAGTGAGCAAGAAGCTCGTGCGAAGCGTCTTCGTTTCAGCTTAGGCCCAAATGTTTTCGTATGCACACATTTCTCAACAGATTCTCATGAAATTTTGTGAGCAGATTCAATAGTAATATGGATTTTTTGTGACAAGAAAACAAGTTAAAAAAAGGTGAAATAAAAACATATTTTGGTTGCAAGGGCTTCAGCTCACGAAGCCATTAAAAGTAAATAATAAAAAGCTTTTCATTTGGATATTGATAAAATGAAGCGCATCAATAACTTTAGTAGTAACAAAAAAGTAGAGAGAATTTTTCTTAATTTGTATCCGTGTAAAAACTAGACTAGAGCCATTTTTCATTTAATATTACTTAAATAAGATTGCATTAATTAAATTTACCAAGACACTTTTAACCGCTCGCATTCCGAAATCGTAGTGATCTTGTTTGGAAAGCTGCTCGCTTGATAGTTTGTACATTTGCACCATCTTTTTCGCTAATCCCTTTGACGACTCAAAACCTTCAGAGTACAGGATTACTTCCGCAATCAACGCTGAAAATATTGTATTATTTTATTTTATACTCAATTTATGTACAGATTTGAACGACATGACTATGAAACAAATAATTCAAAGGTAAGTTATATATGAAATATAAATTATTCGTAGATTTATATTTATTAAGATATTTTGACGCACCAACTTGAGGCCCATCTGGTATAGCTTCTGCCTATACCAGATGCATATCGTTACCCGTGACGAAAATTTAAGTCTCTATTTAATGTAACTCGCTAGTATACGACGATATATCGAAAAGAAACGGAATAATAACATTCTGCATGTACGTTTTCAGTGCCTATGCATTATACTCTTCTGGATGGGTGGTAGATAATACTATTTTGGTACTTAAAAACTACTAATATACTAACCGTAGTCGGGCACCATCATAGATATAGGTCTGAATAGGGCCTTCAAATTGTCTGGGAGTTCGGTCCTGCCCGCGTATCCCGGATTCATGGTGATGAACGCGGCGCATGACCGGACTAACTTGATCTCACGGCCTTCGAACATGAACCTACACAGAGAAGGTACACATAGGATTTTGCGCAGTTGGATAATAACTATTCTATTTCCTTCCCAGGGTCTCAAACTATGCTCATACCAAATTTAATCCAAATCGGTCTAGTAGTTTTTTAAATTATTCGTTACATACAAAAATATTAAATACAAATTTTGTTTTGATGTTTTTTACAGAAATAAATACATGGAACTGTTTCTATATATTATGATTACAAGCACTACCGCGTACTAAGCGAAAATCATAAATTTACAAATTATTGGATTACAAAATGTTTTGCCCCGGGCGGGAATTACTAGTACCCCCGGTAGCTTAATAGATAAAGCATCCGGCGCGAAATCGGAAGGACGCGGGTTCAATTCCCGCCCGGGGCAAAACATTTTGTATTCCAATAATTTGTAAATTTATGACATGGAACTGTTTTTTCAATCAGGCATAGTATTTGTATATCCTAAAGAATAATATGTATTTTATTCATTTCTGTAAGCGTACACATTTTTTAAAAATAACTGTTGCTATGTTTTTTTTGCCGAAAGCTTGAAAGTTATATTACAACTTCAAAATTTGCATGTGTGGAATTAAACTAATAAAAATAGTATGTGTTTACCTGGTTTGCCGAGCGACCTTAGCATTTCTGATGGTGATAAGCTGCTGCGCGATAACAGACAACACCTCTATATCGATACGGTTGAACTCGTCGAAACAACACCAAGCACCAGACGTGGCGAGTCCGGAGAAGAACCGGCCCATCATTTTGTAATCCAATCCTGCTCGACAGACACACACTTTTATGTTACAAGTATACATCTAAGCGTTAGAAAATTACACCTTACACGACTATTTATTAAGTTTTAATAGTTGCATCCACAACTCGTGAATGCTCTTTACCTTTCCTTCTTGACCTTCTAAACTTTCATACAAAACACAAAATAATAAAAACTGGCCAAGTGTGAGTCGGTCCTCTCTATTTTGGAATCCAAGCAGCTCATAAAAGTAAAATATATACTAGTTATTTTGTGCACAGCTTAAAAGTACATAATACATAGCGCTAGCTGTATTCGTGGTATTACTAAAAATATCTTAATTTCAGGTTAGATAATCATTTCGTTTACGAACTAGATACCCTTAACGTTTGTAGGGACGGACAAACAGGGAAACCTAAAAATTGTAACGCGAATACAATTCTGATACTCCATAACAAAATTTTAACATAATACAAATTCATACAGAAAATATTCATCCAGCCAATAAAATACGCGTTTTTAGAGATAGCTGAAACACTACTCGTCAGATCTCACTGAAATTAAAATGGGAATGCATGACAAGCACCACCAATCGAAAATAAAAAATAGTATCTAAATCGGTACACCCAATAAAAAGTTGTGATGTAACATACACAAAAAAATACTATCGTATTGAGAACAACCTTTTTTTTAAATCGGTTAAAACTCATTTGAAATAAGTTCAAGCATTTAAGTTTAAGTTTGTGGTTACATCTTTTTCATTTCGGTCCCGTATATACAAATATATGCCTAAAAAGATCTGACAGTAGCAAACAAAATCACAACTGAAAATAGCAACGGCCGTTTTTATTTCAGAAAATTGTATTGAAACAGGATCGGGCAAAAACAAATAAAAAAACCCTAGTATTTTGATTCCAGGGAACTGCTAACAATGGAACATCGGTCACAAAGGACTTTGTCGGAACATAGCGGTGTTATAAAAGCTGATCCCTTTGTAGGTACGTATAAACACATATTCGCCATACTGGTGATTAGTGCATACCTACCGCATAAGCCCTTTATCATATTGCACTGCCATATGATGTATTTCTTCTATTTCATTTTGTCTACATCCCATGCTATGTAGGGTCAGCACAATATTTAGTCATTTGCTACTTCGTTTTATTACTTGCCATTTCAGTACAAATACCGCTCACTCATATAATGTTTCACGCGGTGCATCTATATGTACGTCAACATTCCTGTACCCTTATGTCCGTCTATAAATATATGATCATTTTATATACGGACTTCGGGTCCGTAGGTGTGGATCTATCTCGCACTTGACTGGTAATGCTAACTGTACTGGGATAGATGTGTAGAGATCTTTGCTATGTGATGTGTAAATGCGTATGAAAATGCACGCCCCTCCAATGTCTTTACCCCAAATTGCATAAAAACATATACACGCAATAAAATCCGGTGGAGTTGTTTGCCGCTATCAACAGGACAGCGGCAAACAAAATCCCTAATACACGATACACGCCACTTTGCCAATATCACTAGTTTTCCAGTCATGGTGGTATGTGTGAGATCTATGCGAACTTCACAAAGTTCAAGCAAAAATGTATGTATATTTAAATAATCATATTTAGTGGATAGGCCTGCATTTTTAGACAGAAAGATCTCTACTTGTTTCAATTTTATTTTGACTTTTAATATAATATAACAAAAACATGTTTTACTTATGATATTAAAAATAAAACGCATGTGATTTGAGAATGATAAAACGCATATTATTATTCATATATGACACATATATGATGAAATCTACATTCAGAAGTTAAAATTACCATTTGATTTTAATAAATTTATATTTTTGAGTTCCGTTTCCGAAAATTAGGAGAATGGTTTTCAAATCGACGCATACAAATATATATTTATTTTACTAGAACCCACTACCGAAAGTTTTGTTCATAGTAATACAAACAAAACCATATAAAATCGATAGACTCGATAAATCTGAACCAAAAACAATAGTTTTGGATGTTTGCCGCGTACCTACTTTAGGAAATAATTGCATTTTTAAGAATGACAGAAAAGTATCTGTGTCGTAATGTCTATTGACCTAAAATGTCTAGTATGGTAAATATACCAGTGTCAAATAACGTCAAGTTCAACAATCTTCAGTGTAATAATAACATGATTCCAAGCGTACTAAAGGGGTTTTCAACAAGAACTTTGTTTTCTACTGACTTTATGATATACTAGAGCTTTGTTTGTTTGTGAAACATAATAGGGAATATTACACACTTACGGCAGAATTCTGTAATAACTTACGTAGTAGATACATAAAAGATATATTTTTACCAAAAATTTGTACAACAATATATAATAAAAGTACTTATGTAACTAGCATCAGAATGTATAATCATTTACCGCTGTTCATTAAAGAACTTAAGGGAAATATGTTTAAGAAAAAGTTAAAATCGTGGCTACTTATGCATGTGTTTTATGATGTTAAAGAGTTTTTAAATTTTAAAACATAAACTTGCTTCGTGAATTCAATTAAAATAATTTGTTGTCTAGATTTATATAAATTCTTGTATCATGTTCATTATGTGTCAAGAATATCACCTTAATATTGCATGCTCGATTTAAGTAAACTGTTACTAGCTCAATTTCAAACTTATATTGTTTATCTTTAAGTATTGTACTAACAGTTCTGCAATAAATATTACTTTACTTTACTTCTAAAACAAAATAAAACAAAGAATTTAGATGAATATGATTCAAATTTTTATTGTATTACGAAGAGAAAATGTTGGCTATTATGAATGAAAAATGATATCTGGCAAAAAGCGAAAACATAGACTATTTCAGATATTGGGTGTTGATAGTTTCATCAAAAGTTATGTAAATATATCAATAGTTGATTCGAAAAAGTCTGAAAATCTTTCTTACCACAGGTTTCGGGTCTAATAATTCAAAAAACAAATATTTTTTCAGAGGCACGCACGCCTTACATTTTTAAACTATTTTGAAAATGTTTAAAAATGTTTCTGTTTCTCTACGAAAAATTATATGTATTATACGAACTATTGGGAAACCATTCCGTCTGTAAACATTTCAACATCTTGTCAGAGAAAATTGATTTCAGATGAATGCTGGCAAATTTTCTGTGGACCTAATCAGTTGTCTTAAAAAAAAAAACAAATTATGGACACAAACGTATTTATTTTATTTGAAAAAATAAAATTATCAATTTACACGTTGACTGACAAGTTCCCGCAACTCATTTTTGCTACTAATTTGGGCAGAGGTTCCACCCGAAGGGTATACTGGAACTGAACCTGGTGACTCCTGGAGTTATCACAATAAATCTGAGCGCTCAATTTTGGAAGCCACCGTTTACATAGAGAAAAATACTGCTGACAACGCGTAAATAGGTTTGTGAGGGATTCGGGCCTAGGTCAGAAATATATTAGGTGTAACAGAACGCAAAATGTATCTCATAAATACTTCGCGTTTTTTTTAATTGTAGGCGACATTAAAATTGTAACTAAAATTGTGTAATTGTACATAGCGGAAACATTTAGAAACGTATCCGTAACGGAGCACATACGCTCCATGAAGAACCAGAACATTAACTGCTCAGCCGTGTTAGATCATTCTATGACATCTGATGCATGACACTACTTCCGCTTCGACGAAGCTACATCCGCTTCAACGAAGCTCTTGTCGAAGGGAAAGTTCTTCGTGCATCGCAAGATCCAAGAATCTTTTGACGTTGAAGGCGACAAACTTTTAATAGAGATGAATCCAAGAACCGTGTCTTCATGGAAGTGATTAGGGTGGTAACATCGAGAAACTAACCATGAGAGAAGCAAAACTATTTGGTTTGTATGAAATAAATTCAGCAAATGTTTTCTCTTATCAAAATGCGTTCTAATTGGCTATGCCGCCATCATGTGATGTATAGTGATAGGATGTAATAAATTGATATATAGATTTTGAAGCGCTCGTAGCGAAGTTTGCTTAACCATTCTGAATCGATCAGCAAAGTTAAGCAACGTCCGCCGCGGTCATGAGTTGGATGGGTGACCGCTGGTGACATTACTACTGAGCGCTTCCGTGCTTCGGAGGGCACGTAAAGCCGTCGGTCCCGGTTGTTGTCTTAGGATGGCAATCGTCACAGCATGGTGGTAGGGCACTTTGCGAATGCCCGCCTGGCTAGCTACCACCCTCAAGTTGAAAATCTGTCGCCAAGCACCTAACGGTGTGTTCCGGCAGCTGTCCTTGAGAGCCAGTAATTCTAGGTTAGCCTGAACAACATCTTCGACCACATCATCACTTACTATCAGGTGAGATAGTGGTCAAAGGCTAACCTATCAAGCATAAAAAAAAAGATACTGATCGAAATTATTGTTTGCTTAATATCATAGTGTTTTTTTTTTTTTTTTATCCGGGCGCTTGTATGCCCGGCCCGCGAGCTAAGGTCCCCTAATATGGTCAGGGTCTTTATTTATCCTTATTCTAATTTTACAATTTGTCTTTACTTAATTACATATTATTTCAGTTTATACTTAAATTTAAGTTACAAGGTAGTATTTTAGTACTTTTTACTTATATAAATATATTATTTTTATCTAGTTTTACAGTTTTATTTATCTTTTGTATATACATATGCCGTTTATATATACGTAACATATATATATCATAGTGCTAGAAATAAAAGGAAGACCGTGAATTGTAATATTTGATGTGAAATTTTGTTGAGAAAAATTAAAAGCTGACATTGCCGTAAGGACATACAACTGACATTATCATAAGTACCTATTACTAATAAACGTATCCACTTGAAAATCATTCCACTATTACAATTTAAGTGCATGATAACATGATGAAGAAATACGTAATTAGTAGGTACCTGGTTGTATGCAACAAATCAAGCCGTATCCTGAGCCGAAAGACGCGTAAATTATTTTGTCCATCGCAATGCGGCTGGCTGATTATAAAGAAATAATTCAAAATTTCACATCAAATGTTAAAATCGATGGTCTTCCTTTTATTTCTGACACTATGTTATTTAGCAAAAAATAATCCTTATGATGAAATCTTTCGATCGCTATGATAAAACTACAGGTTGATTTTGTTTCTCGTGTAACTGTTTGATTTCCGGTTCAACCGTCTAATCATTTAAATATCTATGAATGTTTAAATTGTTTTTTAAATTCAAATAATGTCTTTTTTCAGTAAAATGTTCTATCTACAATATTCAAGGTACTTTCCCTCCATGTGGCATCGCCGTGGGATGCCCTGCATATCGAACTTGCTCACAAAATTTCAGGAAAATTGGTTTAGAATGTGGTCTGTACAGGAGAAAACCGCGGATTTCCAGTTGTTGTTCTGTTTGAATTCGGATAGACATACACGAGGACTGCTATTTAAGTAAAGGCTAACATAGGTTTAACCCATGCGCATCATAGACAATGAGAACCATAGAATTTCATAAATGCACATGATGGTTCACACAGTTGCCATAGGGTAAATTAATGCACGAGTTATGCACTCAGATTTTAACTTCAAATGTGAAGAATTAATTATATGACAAGAATTCTCATTTCAATTAAATTTGAAACTGAAATTTATAGTAACATTAATATATATTAACAAATATGAAGGCACAATCATCAAGATGTTACGATTACATATCTGACCGTTACTGCCCACTTAGTCTGTTTTATAATCCTCTTGACCTAACGATTTGATAAGTTTTTGGCCTTAAAACGATGAGACATGCTTTAGTCGTGAGCCCCCGACTCTTGTTAATATGGAAGCATCTTGTTGCCTCCTAGCTATGACTGGTCATCAACCTATAGTCATAGCATCCTGTTACCAAGCTTGCAAAAAGCCGATCGTCCGAGCTGACTTAGAAGCCCTATTCTCATTAGGAAGCGCCGTCATTCTGATTGGCGACTTCAACAGTAAGCACATCCTATGGAATTGTAACGTCAACAATCCCAGAGGTATTGCACTTGAAAACCTAATCGCAGAACTTAACTTTGACATAATTGCGCCCACTGAGCCCACTCACTACCCTTATATGGAAGACCACCGATCTGACTTGCTTGACATGGCACTATTCAGAGGCGTAACACTCCGGGTACGCTCCATAGAAGTGGTTCACGAGCTTCACTCTGACCACCGACCCATTATACTGCGACTAGGTCCCGACCCAACGACTGACCTCCCCCGCCCCACTAAGACGATAGTGAACTGGAAGCAAGTAGGCGATGCCCTAAAGGCTATCAGTTCACCGGACCTAGACAAGATCCCTGACGACATCCTGACAAAAGATGACATAACCCTTGCGATCGATTCGTTCACCAATCACCTCTCCACCGTAGTAGGTGCATCCGCAAAGGAGGTCATAGTGCCGGACGACCGGCGCCTTGTCATTCCAGCGGATGTGAGACGATTGGTGACGGAGAGTAAAGCAGTGACCCGACATTACGACTCTTACCCCAGTAAAGAGAACAAAACTAAGAAACGCCACTTTGAACGCATGGTTCAAAGTCGCATGTCTGAGTTGCGTGATCAACAATGGGGCGATAAACTTTCAAACCTCGTGCCAAGCCACCACGCTTACTGGGACTTGGCGCGAGGCTTGAAAGGAAGTAACCATAACGACATGCCTCCCTTATACAGACCAGTCCCACTAGTCCCAGCGTTCTTTGACGAAGACAAAGCTGAGTGCCTAGCTGATAGCCTAGAGGCTCAGTGTTCCCCTAACGTAGATCACGTTGACCAAGCTCACCTCGATTCGGTGGATGCTGAAGTCGAACGTAAAAGCTCTGTGGTCACCTCTGAACTCCCACCAATCACCTTAGCGACTTACGCTGAGGTGGAGAGACTGATCAAGGCCCTCCGACCGCGCAAATCCCCCGGTGCCGATGGCATCTCCAACAGGGTTCTTAAAACCCTCTCTCCTCCTCTCATCCATCTCTTAGTCAGCATCTTCAATGCTGCTATGAGCCACTGCTTATTCCCAGACACCTGGAAATGTGCAAATGTCATTGGCATTCACAAACCAGGCAAAAGCTCATCTGACCCCACCAGTTACCGCCCCATCAGCCTCCTCAGTGCCTTAGGCAAACTTTACGAGCGGTTACTTGCAAACCGTCTCCAGTCCCATGCTAAGGAACACCACCTTATCCCAGATGAGCAGTTTGGCTTCAGACCCGGACACTCATGCGTCCAACAGGTGCACCGCCACACGGAGCACATCATTGAGGGCTTCAATAAGTACCCCAAACCCCAGACTACGCTAGCAGTCTTCCTCGACGTAGCGAAAGCTTTTGACAAAGTCTGGCACAACGGCTTGATCTACAAGCTATACCAATTTGGCGTGCCAGAACGTCTTGTGCTCATCCTACAAGACTTCCTTAAAGCCAGAAGCTTTCGCTATCGCGTGGAAGGCACCCTCTCCTCCCCCCACCCAGTCAGAGCCGGAGTCCCTCAGGGCTCCGTGCTATCACCTATTCTCTTTGCACTGTATACCAGTGACATCCCACGCTCTCAGCCTAACGTCCTATTAGCCCAATACGCGGATGATACCGCTATTTATACCACTGGGTGGCATATCAGTAGAAAGTCCATCCCCGCCCTCCAACGGGCCATCACCGAGATCGGTGACTGGTTCCGTAAATGGCGCATCGCGGTCAACCCAGTTAAAAGTGCAGCTATGTACTTTACTGAGAAGGGCCGCCCCCGTTACCCGCAACCTTTAACTTTGTTCGACCAACCCATCCCCTGGGTTAGTAAAACAAAATATCTCGGAGTCACCCTTGATCGGAATCTCACCTTTAGCGATCATATAACAACCGTCCGTAACAGAGCGGCCTTTGTAATGGGTCGCCTTGGTCCCCTGATTCGCAAAGAGAGTAAAATGTCTCTTAGAAATAAGAAGACACTTTACACTGCCTGCATCCGCCCCATCATGACTTACGCATCAGTAGTGTTTAGTCATGCTAGTGAGGCCCATCTCCATAAGCTTCAAGTCATTCAAAACCGTTTTCTTCGTAGTGCAACCGGCGCTCCGTGGTATATCCGGAACACCGAGTTGCATTGCGACTTAAACCTTCCCTCTCTAGCGCAGTTCAATAAGGACTGCGCCCGCCGATACTTTGATCGAGCGCCCCACCACCCGAACCCATTGGTTGTCCAGGCATCGAACTACTCGACTGCCTCTTCTATCCCATTTTTCAAACCCCCCCGTCGCCGACCACGGCAGGTATTAGACGACCCGGATGACCCCATCGCAGCCATTACGTTGGCAGCTTTAGCGTTATCCGCAAGTCGTCGTGGTAAAATCCCCAGGTGTGAGGTAATCAGAGGTCACACAATCAAACACCGAGCTCGCCGGCGAGCTCGAGGCAAAAACAAGGTCACGATAAATTGCTCTCCAAATAGTCAAAGAGTATTATTCAGTAGGGCCCAATTGTGCAACACTGCAGTTGCACAGAGGCATTTTGCTCCGATCCCCCCCATGTCTCTCGACAGCGAGACAAGCCGAGGTCCGAACCACAGTGGTGCCCTTGAGCTCGCTGTCAACCCCTCCTATAATAGCGGTACGTTTTCGGCGTCCGCAGGAGACGGAGGTAGAAAGCGCTTTTCGCCTTCTACGCCCGTCTCGGGAGAAGTGCCTTCGGCACTTCTCCCTCCCGGGCTATTGTAGGGCCAGGCCCTCGCCCAAAACCCGGTGGAGCTGGACGACCGCACAGGCGGTAGCCAGCATCTATGTCCTCCCTAAAAAAAAAAATAGTCGTGAGCTCTCGCATTAGAACGTAGCCTCCGAAGTATGGAAGCAGTCAGAAGTAAATGACACTAGCGGTCACCCATCCAAAAAGTGACTGCAGATAGCATTGCTTAACCATGCTAATAACTTATAATTATTATTTATATAGACTAGATAAGAGCGCTAGAAAGAATAACGGTTTTGAATATTGTTTACCTTCGGAGCAATTGAAGACCACGCACTGTATCGCGAGTGACTTGGCTAAGTCCTTTGTAGTCTCCGTCTTGCCAGTACCGGCGGGTCCAGCGGGCGCGCCGCCCAAGTCTAGTTGCAAGGCGCCCATAAGGCATAGGTAGCACCGATCCGTTAGAGGCGTTATTACAAGCACACCTTCAAAACGTTAGCAAATATTAAAAATTAAGATTTGAACTTTAGGGTAGGGTGTAGGGTTCACTTTTTTTTTTTTATTGCTGATAGGTAAGCCTTTGACAATGTGGCACAATCTCACCTGATGGTAAGTGATGATGTGGTCGAAGGTGTTAACAGGCTTAACCTAGAATTACTGGCTCTCGAGGACACACTGTTAGGTGCTTGGCGACAGATTTTCTACTTGAGGGTGGTAGCTAGCCAGGCGGGCATTCGCAAAAATGCCCTTCCACCATGCAGTGAAGCTCAAGCCCGCGGCTGGATTCGAACCATGGACCTGCTGCGCGGCAGTCCATAGCCAAAGCCACTGAGCTATCATTGCTTCAATTCATGGTTACATGTATTTAAAGATCATCTGACACATATCCACTCGTGTACGGCCGTTTCAATATGTTTTCTTTTTAAGGGAATCTGATGGAACACGCACGAGGCTAACCCGATTTTGAGTAAACTTTGACTATAACAGATGCGCACGTCTCAAGTGACGGACTGCACTGCGCTCATCACCGTGAGACATAGTCGCTAAGTCTCATTGTGCCTGTAATTTACTGGCTCTCAAGGGCTGCAGCTAGAACACACTGTAATGTTCAGATTTTCTACTTTAATGTGGTAGCTAGCCAGGCGAACATTCGCAAAATGCCCTTTCACCATGCGGTGAAGCTCAAATCTGTGATGGGGATCGAACCATGGACCTGCAGCACGGCGGTTACCACTCGGCTATCAATGCTTCATCTTCTCTAATAACAAAAATTACAATACATGAACTTATTTAAAAAAGTTTTCGCTAACATCGCATAAATATAAATTGTCACTAAGACAAATTGTCAGGTGATTTGGTTTTGGGCAGGACGCTTTCCTAACGTCAGCTATGCTAGAAAATCTCTCGTCGGCAGTTTACTCGCTACCCCGCTAATTGGGGCGTTATGAAAGTCAGGAGCACTGATGTGCGCACAATATGCAGCTAAGGCATGCTGCTTATTTGGCACGTTTTATTACGTAGCACGTTAAGAACGGTTATACTTATTTATTTGCGTTTTACATGTATTTAAAGGTGAATTGTAATTCCTTATCAATGTATATTATTAATGTTATCATAAGGTCAGAAAACTTCTTAAGCTTATTATATTCGTACTTCATAATATGATTATAATATAGCTGTTAAAAAAACTGTTTACCTCCAGCTCCTAAATATTCATGACCGTACACGTACATAGCACTTGACATTCGCGCCACGCAGTTATCAATATCTTCCTCCCAGTAATATCGAATCATTTTAAGCCATTCAAAGTCCGTTCTGAAAATTAGATAGTGGTAAAGCAAAACAATGGCTCACAAAAGTAGCGTGTAAAACATGTAGTTCAAAGTTTAAATCGCGATCTAAGCTCGATCCACTCTTTTGTTTTATAACACATTGTATATTGCATGAAATGTGTTATATGTGTTCTGAAGCACTTAGAATTATATAAATAATATATATGTTTATAAAATTCCAAAGAATTTAAGGTATTAATATGCGTGCAATACCTGTAAAATCGATATTATAGGTGTAGCGGTTAGTGTAGGGTGGCTAGAACGTACTGTCTGGGGGGTGATGGGGGGTGCGAATCACGGAAATGCTTTATAAGCCTATCCGAGAGTATAAATGGTCCAGTCGTTGAGTGACACTTACGCTCGTTGGACGTGTTTCTCGACCATATGCGAAATAGTGTCTCGCGCGTGAACGTCGATCGTGATCAGTGCACATAAAACTTTTCTAAACAAAGAAGTTATATCCATCCGAGTCAAAGCAGCCAAGTCGTTCAGGTCAGCTATGCACTTTTTCTCATATTCTAGGAGAGTAGTGTCGATGCGAAGTGGTATTTCCAGGGCAAAAACTTCATGAACTCCTTTTGCCCACATTATTTGAGACACTGTGAGGACAATCTAAAAAAAATAAATTATATATTATGATGTATGCAAGTTAAAAAGTAGGTATTGTTATTGAATTTAATAATTGTATGAAGTAATTGTACCTGAATACTTTACCATAAACTTAATTAAGAGAATTGTATATTTTAAACTAGTCGCGTTAAATAGAGTGAGCTTTAAAAGAAGAGAAAATCTTTTCTGAACAGGTTTTTAACGGGAAAATTATCTTATATTATTATTACGATGTAAATTTTGCTTGCTTTACTGTTTAAATTGTATTAACTAATAGTTTTTTTATGATTATCTCATTACCAAAAAAAGTTTTTTTGCTTAAGGTTGTAGCGTATATAGTCATAACAATATTAGTTGGGCTTTGTTTATGGAGAAGAGGCGTGTGAAGTGTGGCGATACAAGCCACGAGCACTGATAAGGCGTATCGGTGCCCGCGGTGATATCCGCGCGAGATTTTCTTGAACATTTAATATTATTGTGATATTTAACATCATCTTACCTCTGCGTCAGTTGGCACAATATTTTTATGTAACACACACTATATAAAACCCTTACTTCCGTAAGTACTTTCCGTAAGTAGGGGAATCTATATATATATATATATATATAGATTCCCCTACTTACGGTATATTGATAACTGCGTGGCGCGAATGTCAAGTGGAATATATATATATATTTTGATTTTTAATGAAGTTCTTTTGAACCGATTCAATTGAGCCTACCTACTATTATAATATAATAATAGGTAAGCTCAATCTAAACCCTTCAAAAGTCAAACTTAATCGTATTACTGGTACAACAATATGGCTGTGCGGATAATTAGTGCGAGGTGATTACTTCAGACCTCCTTGAGGTAAAAGTATAGTATCGTTTGAGTGCAAATTGAATGGGTACCACCTCAAACATGTTTACGTGCGTGGTAATGGTACGACCTCGTCTCGTGGTACGCCAGGTTGTAGCACCTATTTCCGCATGGTAAAATTCTTGTTCAGGCATCTTCAGTTACTTACCTTATAATGAATAAAAACAAAAATGGGACAAGTGCGATAAGTCAGACACAAAGGGGTTCCGTGTCATTATCTATACAACATTAAAACCTCTTATTAATTATAATAAAAGGTTATAATAGACACTATATTATAACTTTTTATTTGTACTCGCGCGCGAGTCTAACTCCCACTTGGTTGATTTTTAGTTTTTGTTGTTATAGCGGCAACAAAAAACATCATTACTCTGAAATATGACAGCTGTCAAAGAGACAATTAATGTCGTATTTTTGACGTTTTAATTTCATATTTATACTACACACACTAAAACCGACCTTAAAGATAGCTTCAGAGTGATGTGTTTACAGATTCATTAAAATATTAGTACAACTCATAACTCAATACATTTCAAGATATGTGTTCTATACGAGAACTTGTGTAACAATAGTAAAACTTACAGTCAAATACATCATATACATACATAGATATTAAGCTCAGCAATATGCATACAAAATTTCACCGGGTTTGAACACTTGGTATTTAAAATAACACGAAACTACGTTTGTATGACTACGCCCCGTGGGGTGCTGGGCTAGAATTGAACTTCTCCATGTCATCCCGTGGGTATCGTAAGAGGCGACTAAGGAGAAAATACTGGTAGGTGGGCAGCAGCGCCTTCTAAAGAACTGGCAACTTACACCGCGATCCCCAAGACACCTGCCAAGCGTGGGGATTATGGCGAATACCCCCTTAGTAGGGGAGGCTGTGTTCAGCAGTGGACGATCTGGCTGTTACAGCACGTTTGTATGAAAAGCGCTGCGTGCACTCTAATCTTAAGAATAATATCCCAAGTCAAGCAAAACTTTGATATAAATATCATGATCTACCTGTATTTTATTGTAAGAATGCAAGCTGTTATTCTAACATTTTTATTTTTCATAAACGCCTGCTAAGCGAATAAGCTTAGAAATTACATGGAAAGGAAACTTTATAATCACGAGAGGGACCCGCTCCGTCCCTAGAGCCGGGACATACTCTACTCTCTTGAGCTTTGTTGCGTCATCGTAAACAAGTTTAAAGCTAATTGAAAATTTAGTGTTGTTTGTTGTTCAATTCAGTTTGGCTGCAGATGTCACTAAGTGACTGCACTTAGGACGGTTAAACAATGGAAACGAAAGGATAAATTTTAGTTATGACTTACTCAACATGGTTTCTCAATTGGCAGAGCATGTCCCATGTACTTCTACCTAAAGGTAAAATCACGCGTGGTACCGCGCGCCTCTTACGATACTCACAGGCAGAAATATGGGGATGACTTTCTCAACCGGCACAACACGGGATTATGTAAACATAGCTATTATCTAATTTTTCATATTTAATAGGCTTGACTTGAGCCAATATCTTGCGTTATAATAAATAATGACACGGTTGAAGTTGTTCAGGCTATTCTAGATTTTTTGATTCTCAAGGACAACTGCCCGAATACACTGTTAGGTGCATTCAGACAATCTACTGGAGAGTGGCAGACATTCTCAAAAGAGCCACATACTATGGTCACAGTACTAGAGCCACATATATATACACAACCAAGTAACATACTATGTTTATTATATTGTGGATGTCCCCGTCAAATTGAAGTTTATTATCAAGAATAATACCTAAGGCACATATTATTATTATGATATGCTCTTGTTATTGAGCTAGCCATAAAACTGATATACTTTCTAATACGGTATCAAAATAAAATATATGGAATTGTCAAATTGTTGACCACATTTTATCGTAAATCATCTGCCTGTAGCTTTAGAACTTCTCGAGGTAAAACATTTCCTTGTATATGAACTTTTGTTAAGTTGTGGAACAAAAATCTATTTCAATTAAGATTTTATTTTATGTCCATGACAAATGCATAGACTTAATATGTTTGATTGGTAAAAACAGTTCAATGTAACGAAGGCATCCATGTGAAAAGTATTGTATTTTCATTATTCTGATATTTAATTTTCCGAGTGAAGCAATTGCCGTAACGTTGCTGCGTGCACCGATATAAACTTTATTTCAACGAGGGTTTGTTTGATTTTTGCAGCGGCTGCCAACGAACTGCTAATTTGGGGACAAAAAACCTCCTTGCAGGTTGTAAAAAATAAACACGGAGGGTTTTAATATTTATTACATACGTTCCTATCAGTGTTTGCTTTTATTAATTATTTGGTTAGAACGTTCTGATTTTATTCTTGGTTCATTTTGCGTTATATTTTCACAATGCATGATTATCAGTTTTTTTCATAAACAAAGCAATTTCATTATAACTTTCGTATATATTTATGTGTTTAAGATAGGAGTAACACACTGTACAAATAATATCACTTAATATGACACAATAATAATAACACAAAATATTTGATATGAAGAATCCAAGACGCACAACTTTAACGAGTATTTTCAAAAACGGGTGTTATCGTGGAGCGGCAGAGTTTTTAAAGTTTGCAGAAACACGGCGTCTTGTCATCGCTTGTCGTCTCAGTATTTTCTTATTTAATTTATTTAATATAAAGAGCTTGAACATTTATTCGTCTTCATAACTAATTACAGTTTGGTAACACGTAATATGAAAATGGTTGTTGGTACCTACAAACGGTTAACTGTGTATGTTTGTTTTGAACATAGTTTCACCCACGTGTATATTAAAATGTAACAGTTTCTACACTGCTCTAATCACATAAATATGCCATTTTTTAAATTATATATAAATCTCAATTTGGCACGACCACCTACATCAACCAGAAGTGGGAAAAGAGTAAGAAAATGATAAAACATTGAATTGATGGGTATCTTATATTTTCAAATTCAATAAAAGTCAATCTAGTTAGAAGCGAGGTCAATGCTAATGCACTTAGAGTGCACTGTACAATATATATGCCACACGAGTAAAATCCGTACGGAGCTCACATGGAACGACCAAATTGTGTACCCATTTGTCTCATCTATACATGTTACAGAGAGAAAAGCTCCAATTAAAACTTTGAAACTGTCTCACGATTACTTCAACAATGGGCTTATATTCCGAATTAATAATCTTTTTTTCCCAACATTAAGTGATGAACTACTTACCCATTTTTACCAAATCCGTTTAGCTGTCACAAATACTTAATTATGCATTTTGATCAGTAAGTAGAAATCGTAAAATATTCCGGGACTTAAAGTATTATTTATTTGAAAAGTATCGGGCAAATTTCAATATAACTGTAAAAAATTACAACGAAAAGAAAAATGTGAACCACGATCGGGATACCAACCTCCAAACATCAGTCCACAGCCCAAAATAATTTTTTTTTTAGTAGTAATTTCTAAACTGTGCAATCAATACAATGTTGGTAGAATATGATCAGTCCAATGGCTTAGCTGATACAAGGTACAGACCTTTTTCGATCGTGCACTCGTGTAGTCAACACCTTAGGATGTTGAGGATGCTTTGTGTAGAAGCGAACACGTCGAAATTTTTTCCGGTTTGGCTGCGTGGCGTTTTACATGTTAATATTATGTACATATTTTATGTGTTTTATTGGCATATTTATTTAATGTTTTCTTAAAATATTTTATTAATATTCGTTATTATTAGGCACAGACCTGTTAAAAAACGAAAAAATATTCGTGCGCATTTGTATACGATAGACCTCGTATGTACACTACATCTCAGTGTGGATGTGAATGCTAAATGGTACATAAAGTAAAACAATATAATGTTAAATATAATCGCTTTAGTAGGTAGTAGCTAAAACTACACCCAAAAGGTATGGAGGAGCACGCCTTCGTAAGTAGACAGTTCTTTTACTGATAGATGATTTGAACTATTATTTTAAATTAAAATATCTATTCTCTGAACCTTTTAATGTAAGAAATTATGCCAAACAAAATATGTCTTTAAAACAATTAAAATCACTTACTCATGCCTACTGGAATTAAAATAACTTCTTCACATTTGTTGTATAGTCCACAGGAAACATAACCAAATATAGGTTTTATTAACTATTTTATATATATTTATTAAGTATGTTAATTAGGTACGAGTATATATTGCGTATTACATACCTCAAATATATTCAAAACATGGATCCTGCTTTTTTGTTGCATTATTTTTAAACGTTTTGCTAGTGAGATAAAGAAAGTTATTGATATTGTAAAGCCTTTTCTAGGATCACAAAAGGTCAGCACAAAATCCAGTTAAAGCTCTCAAGTTTAACATCTAGGAAAAAAAAGTCTTGAGAGCTAGCGCCTTTCGAATGGGGCTGCCCGACGGTTGCAACATTTTAATGTGTACTTACTTAATTAATATAATTAAATGGAAAATACCAACGTGAAAGCAACTACACGCAGCGTGAAGCAAAGTTTATTGACATATTAACGCGGAAGAAAAGCGTTCACGCCGAATTCATAAAACCTCGCGGTTACTACCGCGGACAGACAAGAGAAGGTAAAACAATGGATGCAGACTACGAATAAATACATTTCATTATTCGTTGGATGCAGATCACCAAGTTGAATGACGAGGGCCCGAATATCTACTATGATGTCCTCTAACGCTGCGGATAGCATTCAGAACACACATGTAAATTTCCAGGCTTGAAGTATTTTAACAAAATGTGAACGAGGTTGTAACAGTACATATTATATTTATAATTACATTTAAAAAAATACTTACTGCACGAGTGAGTTATTTTTACCCCACATATGTGAAATAAGGTTAACAGGAGGAAGGTGCTTGATCATTATTGTGCAATGTTGTATTTCCATTTAATGATTTATAAATTCTAAAATTTATAATACCCGCGTGTACCACATTTAACGTGGTCATATACGAAATCAACCATGTGATGTTAGTTGAGCATCATGTTTACAGTCTTAGATATTTCATGTATCTAAGTGCATATTTTTTATATATTGACCATAATGGGAAATATGATGGACTCAATATCAGCATCTCATTTGGATTGTCGACTTCAAATTGAGGAAGATACCAAACCCGTGACTGAACGATATATTCATAATATTAGTCGTTAAGCAACAAGTGGTATAAACGTTCTTCGTACATAGACTCAAGCAAACTCATTAATGACTGAAATCTTATTCGCTACTATTCGCAGTTTTTGTATGCATCAGGGTAAGAATGAGACGTTTTGCGGCTTCCATGGTAGGCAAAGTTTCTAGCAACATCCGTCTACGAGCATTGCAGTGTCGTTGAGATTAGATATCGCTCGTATTTCATCTGCGACGATTACGGGGAACAATTATCTTCATTAATCTAATTATCGCGACATCACTAATCAATCCATGTACGCACGAGCCCGATAATATAATGTTGCGTATGGCTCAGCAACAGCCAGTAATTGTGCACCATCACTCAGTAATGATCATGACTGATAAGGATTTTCGGTTTCATGTTACCAGAGTATGTTATTATTTCGATATTTCGATAGTGCTCATGAACCCATTGATAATATACAAACCTAGGTGAACGAGATGTTCATCGGAGGCCGCTTAATTGAAGCAAAATGACGGATTGACTCGATAATGTGTTTAGTCTACGATGTGAGTGACACTATCGATTGCGTGCGAAAGCCTACGTGACTGTTTAGGTAGCTTTGTGTGATGCGGGCCTTGTTTTTTTTTATTTTGTGCTGTTCGCGAGAGGTCACTCGCACATCACTGCACGTTATTTGATTGTATTCGATCGCAGCGGACCGTTAGTTAGATCTACCTGACAAAGGGTTAGGCAGCGACGTTATTACGAGTACGTTATCATGTATAATGTAAACCGAATTGGATGAGTATTTTTTATTTTACCAGCGTATTCGTAATTTTTGCAACCCCAGTTATATCTGTTGTATTTTTCTTATAAGAGCCTACCTTATTGATATTTTCATAATTTCACAATTAAAGGATGGTAGAGTTCAATTTTGTATTTAATAATATAACACTTCATAACAAAGCCCAAATAATATTTCATCAATTATTTTTGTAAGAGAGTATAATGGTGTTTTTTTTAATTTATAAAATAGAATACTAAATGCAAACCCTACATTATTACACCCATCAAAAGGTCTTTGGACCCTAAGTGTTAAAAAATTATAATATGGTTATACTCGTATATATGGTGCACCATATATACTGGTTAACTGATTCAGTGGATCGTTAGTATAGAGGTAGAGAGCAATGATTCCTTTATTTATAATACGTTATTGGTTAGACTGTTATTATAGCGCAGACATAATCCAAAACCTATTTACAATTTGATCACTCATATCATTATTTAGAAAAGGCTACTCAAAAGTAGAAAACTGTAATCATTTATATATAATAATTTAATATAATTATACTAAACTGTAATTATTTATGTATAATAATTTATACAGACTTATTACACTAAAAACATCAAATAACGTGTTGAAGTCAGTTAACGTCTAATGTAGCTAAAAAAGTTGGTATGACATCCATAAAATAATTGTTTCTAGCTTACGTATACCTAAAAATTTAAAAATAATACAGTATTTTCGCTCATATAACTCCATTTGCTTACTTTTGTACATAGCCGTGAAATGCGACAATAAAATTATGTCGCTCATAATATTTCAAATATTAATTGAACAATAATGAACACGTTAGGTTAAAATGTTCAAAAAACTGCAAATAATTAGGTACTCTCGATAACTATATAAGCGATATAGAAATATATATTTTATCGTATCATGTGACTGTAAACTGACACAACCTGCTACAAAGAGAAATCGTGATTGAATTTTAAAGAGGAATGTCCATTTTCGGCTCAGCGTGAACAAGGTGCCCGAAAGAAAGTAAATACGCCAATAAATCAGATTGTATTTTTAATTAATTTCTGTGCTTTACCTTTGTATCAACTTAAACCTATTCAAAATAATTAATAAAAGTATTTATCTGATAATATCCGCACATACATCGGTCTTTCATAATACAGTGTTGCCAGCAACTAAATACGGTAAAGTATACAATTAATACAAAATATTACGTTTTTATGAAATATGACTTCGTAATGACTGTGACTAGACCCAAACGTGACTGTTGTGACTTGACTCGACTATTTAGTTACATATTCAACACTATTCAACTAAATTGACGAATGATGAGTGTACAAACCACACTAGTCCATCCATAGAAAAAAAATACTATTATGAAGAAATCAAACGATTTCGCTGTCACTGATGTCATGTTAATGTCATTCATTTCATTCTGATTTCCCGGTGTTGTGATTAACCACTGTACAAACCACACTAGTCCATCCATAGAAAAAAAATACTATTATGAAGAAATCAAACGATTTCGCTGTCACTGATGTCATGTTAATGTCATTCATTTCATTCTGATTTCCCGGTGTTGTGATTAACAGCTCTCGCTCGTTTGATATTTTTGCGTTTTCGTTTTCCTAATGGATTTCGCTGGTTCTTCCTGCTTGGCCACCTAATGGATACCGCTGCTCCTCAAAATCACGATAACTTCAGCTCGTCTACGAACATTGATACTTCTCCTCATGATGACCCTGGCCTGCCTTTAAATACCGTCTCCTGAGCCAGGTGAGGGAATCAATAAAACAATATTGCTGCAATTGAATTGTGGGCCGACGAACAGTGGCTTGAATCTGCGCACATGTCATAACGATAATTTGGTTTTTGAGCTGGGCCAGGTATCAGGAAGACCTAAATCCACCTGTCCCGTTTTTAGATAGCATACTGTTAACTTATGATAATAAGTAATAATAAAGAAATGTAATAAATAAGTGTGTTTTGTTCCAAGAGCTATTTAAGTAGGCCATTGTGAGTAAGGGTTTGTCTAGCATCCTGATACAATATATTTATTATATTATTATTTTAACAGGTATAAGCTATTAAACCTATATCATATTTATACCTATACTGTCTGTTCATTGTGGGCCAAAAGGTCCATACAAGTGGACAATGCCCTTTAGCGCCAAAAATATGAATATGAAATGAAATATATTTATTTACCACATCTTGTAACATCAAATTAGCACACATATTACAAATGAACAAAAAAACAAGAATTGAACAGTTAACATTAAGTGGCCATTAATTTAATGCTACCCGTCATAAATTGGAACCATCTCAGCATAAATGCTAGTTATAAACCAGCGCTGTTCTTCCGATGGACCCAGTGTACTGTCACTATTCACCTATGTCAAGCTTGTATAAGTTAATAACTAGTGCAAAATAAAATTGGATTCTCACTTGATTCGGATGCAGCATGACCCACTCCACCCGAGGGCGAGCCATAAAGTCCTTAAGTGCGTGTTTCATGCATCGTTTAACAGAAGCAAACATAGCCTCTTCCACCTTCCCAAGCCAGTCTTCTACGTTGCCACGGGCTTTCAGACCCTTCGGATTTGCAGATAAAATCAGTTATTTATATATCCTCTTAAAATTTTACAAAGGTTAATAAATAATTAACTGCTTTAGACAATATTGAGCAGACGAATATCCGGGAAGGGCGTACCAATTATATTTATATCAATTTAACGCTGTCCTAGCCAAAACAAGGTGTAATCGAAATCTCCGAGAATCCGGGGGTTGTTATTTGTTTTGAGCTCTTGTCTGTCTCACTTTTTCTATCTATTGTACTGAGTTTTGGACTTCTACACAACCATGAACATATTATAAATACTATTTCCTAATAAATATAAACAATTTTCTTCTAATGATTATAACAGTAATATTGACGAGTATTATCGAACACTTTTATTATATGGGTTAAGTGACGTTTTGAGTCGTATCTAACATGGGATGATAAAGCATCTTGTATTTTTATTAACTGCGTCAAAGTTTTTTAATGTAATTGTACGAAAATATCATTCATCAATGCTACCGTAAGTTTTAATCAATACCGTTTTCGTAGGTAAGACGAGCATTTATAGTTTTCATATATCCTCTGCTAGCATGTTTAATAACATAACATCTAGATACTCATATAGATATTATGTTGGTAGCACTATGTATTACTGTATTAAATTGTTTAAATCAGGCTACCTTGGAAAAGTTTCCGTAAATCGCGATGCATATTATGTTTAAATAATCCATGCAACATAATCTAAATACGTTCAACCATTAAAGCGTGAAAAGAAGACGAATACACACTTTTAAGGAAATACAAACTTTCGTATTTACAATATTGGAACGATGGGGATATAACGATGTATTTAATATTAGAGCCAGACAGCAAATGCAAGTACTCAAATAGTCTTGCTCTTCTAATTAATATTGCTAGCCAGTTTAATCACTTACCAAAGTAACAACTGAGGCAAATATGTACTCCACTGTGTACACATTTGCTTCACTGATTATGGCACCACACAGGAATTGAATGGCTTTAACTCCGAAATTCCCTTCAAAATTCGCCTTTAAGGGAAATTGGTTTACCAAGAGATCTTTTAGCACTAACGTGCTTTTGGCTCTACTATATTGGTATCTCTATACAGAGCATGCAACTTTCCAATGCTTTTTTACATTCAAACTCAACATATTTCTATTAAGTGACGCGGACGGTAGGTGATAGAAAAAGCTTCGACTTTTTTACGGGCGCCGCACTTTTACGTTTATGTGTTTGTGATTTGAAAGCGTGTGTACATTTTATGGCCTCACCTTGCCTAGATTAACTCTTTCAGTTTCCGGTGAGAGCATAGCTATAATATCCGTGGTCAATTCGTCCTGCTTTGCAGTCTTTGCCAGCCTAGCCTGAAGCATGTCTCGAGTTTGGAAAGACATTTCTTTTTCCACTAACGTACCTAAAAACATAACGTTAAAATAATATGACAAAAAGCATGAAATGTTTTGGTGGGCTTTGTAGGCTGGTTGACTTGTAATATATAAATTGTTGTGTGTTAAACATTAATTTAATGTTTTATATTATGTAAGGCATAACTGACTTTTGTGTATGTTAAAAGGTTATTGTAAATAACAAACAACGTAAACATTGCCTAAGTTTATAAATAAAATAACTTTTGAGTTTTGGATTATATGAACTAGTCCTTAAGAGCCTGTAAAATTACAGGCACAAGATAACACTTAACAATTGTATGTCTCAAGGTAACATGGGCACAGTGCAGTTCGTCACTTAATACGAAATGCATCTGTTACAGGCAAAGGATACTACTTAACACCAGGTGGAACTCGTGCTTGTTCCGTCACACTAACATAAATAGAAAATAATAATAAAAAGTAATCCGTATTTATAATTGACTTGCGCGTCGAAATAAGAACTGGATAAATATTTTACTTACATATTAAAAAAGGACGTAACCAAACGTTGAACGTATTGATATATTCTAATATAAAAAATAACCTATGAGTAGAATTATATTACCATCTTCTGTGATTTCCATTTCGTTCTCAGGTAGCCTCACGCCAAATTCTAGTTTGGCAATCGCATCGAAGCACTTGCGTAAGTGAGGTTGCACCGCATGTGGATTGCGAGTCTGTATAAACAATTAATTATTTTCAAATTCTTCCGCAGTCTTTAGGCTCTTTTGATGTAGCATATCTGGCTAAGGCCAAAAACACATGGAGAATGGCTGGTCCAATTACTGAATTCCCAAAAATGTAGTCATCTAAAAACAGTGGGATCGGCCCCTATGCTATCTAACACGGAAAGATCTTTTAAATGCGTATCCTAGCATCGCAGATAGTGCTCGTATTTTCGCTGTTTCTGTGTGAGAATTTGGTTTTTGGTGACAGACTATTCCTCCTTAAAAAATGGTATAGATCCCTCCGCTTTTCGTCTAGCTATTAGCTGACGCTTGGGTACAAGGTGTTGTGTTGCCCCTCACTGCCAGTGTGGTACTGCAGTTGATTAACTAGGTCACCATGGCCTCTCCTGCCCTCGAAGTGCTGATCGAATTTGCCGCCACGCCAGCCTTAACGATATCATTCACCGAGCTCTTACCAGCGCCAATGTTGCATCTGTTCTCGAACCGAATGGTCTGATGCATGACGATGTTAAAAGATCTGACGGCATGACTCCAGTTCCGTGGAAGTTAGAGTGGTCCTTAGTTTGGGACGCTACATGCGTTGACACTTTAGCGCCAGGAACCGGGAGGTCATCGTATTTTCCTAAACTTATCAGACCACTTGGTCGATACGGCGCGTGATCAAAATGCTGGCACCTATTTAGCTCAACGAATAAGCATCGCAATTCAACGGGGCAATGCTGCCAGGTAGCTGGGCATGCTTCCAACTGGTAGCGGTTTTGAGCATTTGGACTGCCTGTGAGTCTGCAATAACTTAAAGGTTGTCTACATGTTATTACAGTTAAAACTATATCAGCTTTCTGATATAGTTTTATCTGTAGTTCTTGCCTGATACTGTACAGTACGTATTTGAAGACATCAACATTTAATTTCAAATACTTAGAAAGGGGCCCAAAGATAGATCATCATTATTGAATGTTGACCATAGGATAATTACCTGAGCCAAAATCTCCAGCAACTCGTCATTAGACAAAAAGAAGAACCTCGGGAAAGCAACACGTTTTGTTTCTAAGTACGCTTCAAGGCATTTCATTATTTGGTCCAGCATTTCGTTGTTCTTTACAAATTCTTCGTAGAGCTTGGGTTGAGTTGCTGCTGGCATAGCTAAGGGTACCTAAAACAATACAATTCGTCCCCTTCAGAAGGTTAAAGTATACGAACAAGGAATAAACTTGAGCTATGACACACGTACTACGGTAGCTCATTTGGAAGAGCATGTCCCGGTTATAGGGACGGATGTTCACGGGTTTAAATCCGGCTATTAGTTTATAATAATCCTAAGTTTTGTAGGAATTCAAGTAATCGCACGTAAATCATAGGAACGATTCGACTGGGTAATTTACTTTCCATTTAGTCTATAGTATCCTTTACGCCGGATTTCTGTATAGTCTGATACTTACACAGAGTATAGACCCCTATACCGTTAAACGAAAATACTATTTAGTTAAATTTCCGAACCGTAAAGTGGCCTTAAGTTTGGTTACGGTATGGTTAAATTTCCGGAATATTTCGTGTTGAAAACTGACTGGTAATCACATTTTACAACTTTTATTAACCTGAGCTAATTAAATAGATGTGCTATAGGAATAAACAATAAAAAATAACAGTATATATAATATAACTATTGTAGTAAGTAGTATCAAAACGTACAAATTTCTCCAAGTTCAGACTCAGGACTGCTACTGAAATGACTGAAAAGTCAATTATTGTCAGACTTGGGATCGAACCTAAAATCTTAAGATTTCATGTCAATGGTTACGCCACTGGATCAACTTGGCAGCCATCAATGTTACATAGATAGATAGGTACGTATAGAAAAAGCTCGTCAGTAGGAAAGCGTTTACCAAATCACTTGGTTTCAAGTTGTATAAATAATCGTCTGAATATTTTATAACAATGGAATACAATAATATGGAGCGTCGTGCTAAATATTTTTATATTATAGTTCTATTATCAGACCAATGAATGAATAATATAATAGTCAGTGCCCAGCCTGGGCACACTTTTCTTATGTTGAACCCATCATCTATGTACACTAAAGTGTCTAGGGATCAAGTACGTTTTGGAGTGAAGTCGCACTAGAGGATTTTATTTTTTAAAATTGTAATTGAATTTTTTGATGAATTTTGGAAGAGCTCTATACGTCAAAAACGTTTAAAATTCTGTTAAGAAGTTTACCCATATGTAGGGTAACAATATTGGTTTGGGCCGGTATTTGAGTCGGTGGAAGAACATATCTCATTTGGATCAGGGATCAACCTTAATGATCAGATTTATGTGGAAAGTATTGGGTAATTCGTTTCGTCTAATGCACGATAATGCACGTCCACACACGGCTGGAGTCGTAATCGCACTCTTGCCGATGCTCGCATTGACGATCTGTCGTGGCCTGCTCACATGCATCGCCGGACCTCAACCTTATTAAACATGCATGGGTTATGCTACAAAGAAGAGCTCTGCCAAGTATGCCGTGCATACCCCACAACAGCTTTTTGACTTGTTACAGAACGTGGGTGGCTATTCCTCAAGGTGATTATGATGAACTGATTTTAAGCATGCCAAATAGCTGTGCTTGTGTGATTACTGTAAGTGGTAGAAACACAAATTATTAATTAATATAATTTTACACTAAAGTAATTAATATAATTTTACAATAAACATAGCAAAAATACAGATTTTTTTCGTTTTTCTGCCTTTTGATTGACGACATTAACTTAGATTACATTTTTGAAATTGCAAAAGTAATTTTTTTTCTTTATTCATACATAATATAGGGATTCGTTGTTAACTTTAACATAGGAATTAAATTAAAAAAACAGTCTGGATATACTTAAATTTGGCAAATATTAATTGTATATTTTTTATAGTTCAAAATATATATGATCCCTAGGCACTTTTAATGTGTGTAGAATTATTAGAAATTTTTATTATTACAAATATCGTCTTTCATTCTTTAATTAAATCATTCGTTTCTCCGTCATCTACTCCCAGATTTTATTAACTTATACTTCTTAGTAATCTTACGTCAATCTCCAGCCGTTGACTAGCCGTACTGCAAACGGATTTTTGTACTTATATTGTGTATAAGGTTTTTTAAACAGTAAATACCTTTGCCACTTTCCTCATAATATCTTTCCACGACTTATCTACGAGAGTGAATAGCCTGGTCTCGTTAGGCAATTGTCTCTGGATATCGGGAGCAGAGAATATAACCTCTAAGTACATCCAAGTTTGTTGACACGCAAACCATTCTTCCTGATAACATAAAAAAATCAATCAATGATTTTTTCCGAAGCACAGTTCAATCGCATTTCATAGGAAAAGGGAACAATAGAGTAAACACATTTGGCTTCAATATAAGTATGTGAGTACCAAGAAATGGCTTCTGCCTTAACAATAATTAATTCAAGAGAATCGAACAACTATAGTAGTTGATTGACGTTGAAAGAGAAAGTTACCGGTAATTATGTGTAGTTGTGATACGGGACCTAGCATTTTGAGTTTATATAAATTATAAAAGCCCTAAATAATCGATCGAAACCCAAAACATCAGTTATAACCATTTGATTAATAGATTATTGTTTAAATTATAAATTATTCTTCTGTAGTTTGGTATATTTGGTATACATTACTTGAAAATTTTACGAAAAAAAAAACTAAAAGACCTGTTGTGAAATCCTGTGTGCAAAATTCTTGACTTGCATAAACTGTATTTTATTGTCTTTGCACTTACATTATCATGTACTGAACACGTAGCACAACCATAATTAATAGAAAAAATATTTTTCATTAATTTTGTATAAATTGTATACCTTGAACTTCTTCTCAGCGCATTTTATTTCAGGTCCATACATACATATACTCACAAGAGTCTTTGCAAAGAGGTCTAAATTTTTTGCCCACTCTTCAACTCTGCTTTTAATTGGTCCACAGTTCCTGGAACTAAGAATCGTGCTGATGTGAATATTGCTCTCATCCAAAGCCGTTTGTATTTCTTCAAGGCCTCCCAAAACATATACGTCTTTGGCATCTTTGTGTAGAAGAACTGGAAACTCTAGAGATGCCCACATTTCTTCTACCTACGGATAAAAGACGATCGTTTTTATAAACTCGGACTACAACCTGACACATAGTTACGGTACATGTTTATATAAATAACAAAATATATTCGTCTAGAAAAATATATTTATTTTAACGTCTGCCTGACCGTGAATGCAAAAATGCCAATCACAGTTGCAAGCTCATCCAATTATTTACAATCAAAAGTTCTGTGTGACATTAAAAAACGATGTTTACTACTTGTATAGAAATATATGTGTCTACTTTAAACTTATGTTTCGTTTGCTTAGCGATTTCACATGCTGCAGCACGTTTCAAGCCTGCACTACTGATGAGGCAGAATATCTGATTCGTTGCCTACGGCGTAGAAATGCTACGAAAAGCGTAGCGCGCTCATGACAAACGTTGAAAGATCATATTTTGAAGTGTTGTGACTAAGAGTAATTTATATACGGCAACTGATGGAATTTAACGAATAACACAATAATCAATATAACAAAAGTTGGTAAAAAATGCAAATAAAAAATTAGGACAGTAAACGTAAATAACGTAGAAGCTTTACCTTCTTGAGTAGAGCTTCGAGACCTGCCTCAGAGCTGGCCTGCCCGGCCACTTCCATTAACTCTTCAGCATGTTGGAAGGCATGGAGATCCTCCAGCACTTTCAAAGTCACTACCATATCAGGAGTGAACCTGGTATGCAGGATATCCTCTATTTTCACCCAGTGCCGAGGTTTCAATGCGGGGTTACGAAGGTATGACATGACGGGTAGCTGTTTGAAATTAATAAGACAATAATTAAAATATTTATAACGTTAACAATACCGTCATTAACACGGTGTTGATGGCGTCATATACCCTTTGGAACGGGTTGGCCCCAACGAGGTGAGCGTGGCGAGGTGAAAGGGTTAGCAAGAGGGACAATTGAATTCCAGCAAGGTGCAGACCGTTTGTTTTATTATCCACGTGTCCTGTCCAATACTGTTTAGAAATCACACGGTCAATATTTAATGCACTCTATTGTAATTAAAGTTCAAATGAGGATAGCATTACGGAAGTTCATTCGTTAGAGTGAAGATATATATATTCTGGTAAGGATTGCCTGTGCCTTCTAATATGTATACCGTTTTTTACTATTACTGTTTTAATATTTTTATCAAATAATTACCATGACATTTAATTGTACCTAATGATGATGATTTTTAAATTAATGAATAAATAAAAAAACAGGTTTAGTCATATCAAATATTGTAAAAATATTTTAAGAAAACATTCTTAGTCTTTCCGAGAGCCCGATCGAGTATTTCTCAAGACCTCCTGAGGATGCTTCGTGTAGAATCGAAACATGTCGAAAATTCTTCCGGTTTAGCTACGTGGCGTTCCTGGCGTCAAGTCTACTTGGCTGGAAAATTGACCAGAATTGACAGTATATATAGTTATATGTTTTAAGTGTTTTTCTAAAATATTAAATTATTGTTTTTTTTTACAATATTTTTTATATTTAAATATGGATTTCCGCAAATTAATACCTGAATCTATCTAAAAACAGGTTAGTTTGAAAATAAGTTTATATAAAATAATAAAAACCCAAACCATTACTACCTCTTCCTAAAATAGAATACCAAAAAACAAAAAAAAATATTAGGTCAGTCAGGGAAAACGGGGATACAAAACAGCAGTTTAGGTGAATTTTCTTCACGCACACTCTTCCCTCTTAGTATAAAATCTGTCACCAAGCACTAAGTATTTAGAACTCATTACATCTTAAAGCCAAAATTTTGCTATTTAAAAATAATCAATCATCTTCAAAACAATGAAATAACATATACTTTAATCATATTTTACCTTCTCCTTGATGATGTCGATCGTCTCCTTACATTTAGGTACGATTTTGTTTGCCGGCAAACCTTTATCAAGCTGATTAAATATTTTTCCGTAGTTAATAGTGGTTGCCTGTATGTCATCAGGATCCAACGAATGGAAGGGATTATCGTACCTAAAAATATTTAGTGTTATAGAATATTCTATAACTCCTTACTATTCTACAACCTAAAATATTAAAACTGTTTCACACAAATTATAACAGTGAAATGAGGGCACCATACACGATACGAAGGTATATTTATTTGTAATGAATTATTAATATAATTTTAGTAGGAAATAAAAGTTAGGTATCCCGTGAGTATATGGTCGTCAAAAGTTTAAAGGCCAGAATTATGGCAATTTTTTAGATGTATTTTGTTTACCATGAACGGTACAATTCATTCCATTCCCTTGAGGCCTTCCACAACATTTGTCTCAGCTTCACGTCGTTTAACGTTTCATCCAACACTTCTATCCTTGCCGGAGGTATCTGTGGAGCAAACATAGTAATAAATCATAATACGGCTGACTTTACTATTGTCCTGAAGAATCCACTATATATGTTGCAAATCTCATCCAGCACTGTATTGAAATAACCTAAAATCAATCCGTAATATTTATTTTCACAATTTAGTAGGTATGGAACCACCCATCAGCATGGCTTATGATAGATTAGCATTACATTGGCTTTCTTATTGCTACCTACAATGCGAAAAGACCTGGGCAGTAAGGAGTGTGATAGAGTCAGCAGGGTTTCTGTTGGAATTTTTGACGATGATAATGAAAAACTAAGTGACGAAGACAATGCACTACAATCAGCACAAAATGGCGCGTGGAGCATTTCTCCAGTCCACTCTCGCGCCGTGCTGAACGAGCAGTCGCGTCTAGTCGTCACCGTGGTTTCTGGGATATGCCTAAAACCTGCGTGAGTACAGCCGGACATTTAACTCATAAATATGTCTCATACTCACGAGAACATCAAGAACTTTCAAACTCAAATAGGTATTCTTTGCTGTTGAAATAACGTCGCGTTTTATTAGTAACTTGGGCTCTAGGTCAGCTCAGTTGTTATAAAATGAGAAGAGGTAACGTTAGTACCGTGCCGATGCCAAGGCGGTACTACTGCCACAATAGATACATGGAGCTTCTTAAGCAGTAGTTTAACTACGAAGAAATTATCCGAATTCAGTCACGTGATCAACCGTGCGGCCTTCCCTACATCGAGGAGGTACAAAAAGATACAACTAGACTGATGTTCACATGCTTTACTGCGGTGTTTACTTACAGTTTGGTTTTAATAAGCTGTCAGCAGATTGACAATATAGAGGTTGTAATCTTTTCATAATTTTAATAGAAAAAAGAACCCAAGGAGTTTTAAAGGCAAATAATCATACAATAACCTCTTTGCTGGTGGCCTTACTATGTTACCAAAGACAATGGCGTTTTTTTAATCAATTCTGCGCGCGCTTGTGTTCTCTCAAATAAATAGATATATGTATAGTTATATTTTTACCTATTCACAACAAAATTTATTCATAAAAACAATTAAGTATTATTAAAAAAAATTATAACAAACAACAACACTCAAAATTTCGATAGTGATTTCCCTAGCACTCTGATCGTCATATTTTGTCATTGAATTCCAGGATACTGCGGATTGAAGTACTGTATATATATGTCTATTGTGCTTCTGCTTAGTCCTTTGTATTACAAATTGGAATGTTTGGTGAATGTGTGTGCGTTTGTGAGCTGAGTGTGTAATGGAAGTCATGGTGTGTGCGTATATGTGAGAGGGTGTGTGGGTGAGTGTTACTGGTCATCTCCGTCTCGGCTAGATATGACGAGGTATATAAAGTACCTATTTAAGACCTCGATATTATTTACCACAAAGTAAATTTACTTCAACTATGCGGTCGGTAAATATATTTTAGAGAAATATATATTGCACCAACTTTACATAAGTGAGATAAGAGGAAAAAGATCTTGCTTTAAAGATAATGAATAAAGTCATAATTTAGCACCTTAAATATCTTCTGCCACTCTCTAATCTGCTTGTCTCTTGCTATGCAAGCTGCCAATTTCTCAGATAGCTCAGCAAGAGCTTCCATCACTTTTTCCATGTCCGAGTTTTCGTTATACAACCATGGTTGCTGAAAATTTTAAAAAAAGATAGCTTAATAAATGTTTTGAAATAATCAATATGACACGCAGCTTTTTCATTCTGGGTATCTAATTTTTTGTTTATCAAACTTTTTTCTTGTCTTTATCTCACAAGCCTACGCTGGACGTTGAAGGCGGTACAACGTTGCTCTCCTGCTAATGCACTATAGTATTCCTGGTCACCCAGTACTAAAACACCTTTTATTCACATAGCATTTTCATCAATACCTTCTTGGGCTTTTCTTTGCAACTAAGTCCATCGAAATTCATCATCAACAACTTCTGTCGTAATCTCACCATAGATGCTAATACTACGATTTTCGGCGCTGATGTTACTTACTCTGCTTTATATTCGTCATTTTAGTAATATAATTCATAATGTAAACATTCACGTGTACTATATATGCATCTGCCTCTTGCAGAGCTAACCCCCATGGTACCATCCTTTTACTGAATAATCTTTCTCGTGTCAGTTCTAATTCTCTAAATAATCAATAAACACTCTGATTTCTTTTTGTTTACTTCAGGTATAATTTACAGTTGTTATCATCAGGCTTATGCCCAATTTTGTTTGTTCTAAGACAATAATTTACAGTTATTTTTTTCAACTCTTACTAGTTCGACTATCTGATACAGATGGAATTTTTTAATTTAATTTTCAACTTAATAATATAATAAAATTAATATATATATCCAACTTACAGCAACTTCATCCCTAAGTTTGTTGCAGTCCAGCAGAAGTTCCATGATATCTTTACCTATTTGGCTGGCGAACATGCCAGCAAGCTTGCTACGTGTTTCGAGACGAGCGTCCACGTTCGTACGGAGCGTGCCAAGTGCTACGCTAAGACCTAATCGTTAAAAACAATTATGATTATTTTAGTGAAGATTTGAATCACAACTTAACAAAAATTAGGAATGACTCCTATAAATATAAATGATGAAGCGTTGGTAACAAAGTTTGCTTAAAAAAGTATACCTTATATACTATCAATTTTAGTAAAATTACATTTAATTTTTAGAAACTGTCTTGCACAGGTGTAAAATAGCGTGATGCACTCGGCAACAAAGTTATTTTGCGTCTTGTACCTTTGTAACCTTCAATACGCTCAGGATTATATGTGTTGAACCACTCGCTTTTATAATAGCTAAATCCTAGAATCATTCGCTTCCTCAAGTCTCAATAAAAGTATTCGCGCCGAATAAAAACTTTGCCGTCTTGTCTAACAAATGACTAATTTCAGAATTTGTTTTTGTGTAAGCTGTGCTAACGTTTTGTATATTAAGTTATGCGACATACCCAAATAATCCGTTATATCATCTGGTGAGATCGGTATATTGTATTCTCCCATGAGGTCGTATAACTCTCTCAAGTACTCGAGTCGTTCCTCTAAAAATAACACCCTGGGTTCCAAGCCGTCCAGCATGAAGTTGAATGCAACCAGCTCAGCTGCGCTCTCAGGTTCCTTACTTATATCTTCATTTATAGTGTGAACACCGGCTAATATCTCATCGATGCAATCTCGACCGATACTGAAAGTTTTAATTGCAGCTGCTATTTGTGAAGCATTCCTAATAACTAAAACTTTCGCATTGGACGCCGTATGTATGTTACCGAGCAGTCTTAATTACAAGCTGGTCTTGATTTTTCCTTGTATTTGGTTAGCTTTGTGGCTTTTAAACAAAACTTTAATAGTTTGGTGATCCGGAATACTAACGGACATATCATCTGGCTAGATCGCTATATGTGGAAAATTTAATTAGACCTCAGATATTTATTTGTTGTTTGTTATTCCTAGATAGCTGTTAATTTCCTACATAAAAAGAAAAATACTGGAAGGTAGGCAGCAGCGCCTTTTCAAGAACTGTGATCATACACTATGATCCCCAAGACGCATGTGCGTAGGGATTATGGCAAATTCTTCATTAATATGGGAGGCTATGTTGAGCTGCGAAAGATCACCGATCAGATACACAACTGATCACAATCCTTTATTGAAACCATAAATTCAATTAGGTAAATTTTGTAATTTTATCTCGGTCAATTATCTCAGTGTAGATTTCCAAAGTTTGAAATAAATAACAACAACAAATCATATTCTAAGCACCGTTTCATTTTTAGTTTTGAATACAAATACAATTAAACGAATAACATTCTTACAATTTTGTTAAACTTCCTTAATAATTTATTGAATTCTTTCAATGAGTATTTTTTAACAAAAAAAATGTTTTAAAACGTCAACTTTTTCTTTACAAATTGGACTTTATGAGTAACAAACATCTGGATAGAAATCTGCCAGTGGGCTTCCTAAATGAAGTACAGCTTGAAAGTTGTAAAGTAAAATTTTGAATAGAAATTGGCTGGGCCCACACCGAGCGGCTTAGAGTTTTGAGTTCAAAGTTATGCGGCCAGCATTCATTGTGAAGTATGCAACTTGGATGAATGCACACACAACAGCTGTCAGACCGTGGCGCTTATAGAGAAAGCACACTCTGTCGGTGTACTACTTGTGTCGACCGCTTCGCTAGCATTGGTCACAATGTCCGATATTATGGAATAAAATATCTAACAAGTGCGAGAAAGATCTATGCTAACGTATTCAAGGATATTAACTATAAAAATCGTGATAAGAAGAGAGCGTGAAACATGACCGTGACCTGTAACTATGATTTCAGAACTATAGAACTCGACCGCTCGCTGTGTGTAGTGCAGTGAACCCGGAACGCTGAACTCTGGACTCAGACATCTAGACCGCTGTAGGCCAGGCTCGTAAGGCGTAGGATAACGCCAATAACCTTGAACGTTGTCTAGCATGAGCGACACTAACGGCTCATCCCTCGCTACGTGCAAGGGCCATGCAAGTGCTTGGAAGTAAATGTCGTAAGCACCAAAACGATATATATATATGTTAATTTAGAGAGTACCCACCGTTCCTAAAAACCCTTTTTATCTAGGCGAAATTGTAGTACTACATTTATAATATTTTTCAAATTCAAAATTAAGATACTTGTGTAATTTTTCTTGATCAGCGTTTTGTACTTAATAAAATGAAATAAATACTTCTGCAAGAGTATGAATCCTAGGTTTAACATTTGAAAAAGCAAACATTCCCTTAATATTGATATTTACGAGATAGCAGCCTTAAGTAGTATATGTGCCTAAGATTATGTTTGTGCAACCTGTTGTGCAGGTATTTATTGTTCTTTTCATTTAAATTAGATTAAATATTTTTTATTTCTAAATGTAATGATTAAATTAAATTTAATAATTAAATGTTATGAAAAGCATATTTTTACAAATTATTGGAGTGGTATAGGCATCCGGCGCGAAATCGGAGGACGCGGGTTCGATTCTCGCCTTGGGCATAAAATTTTGTACTCCAATACTTTGTAAAAATACAAATATATTTTATTTCGAGAATGCTCTTTTATAAAACAGACATATGTATATAATTTCAAATTTTACTCTTACAACTAAAACAGTACAAATTCCGCATATTTAAATAATTTTTTTAAGAAATCTGGTACAAAGATAGCCAAGACAGCTTGAAATAATCTGTGAATCCTACTTTAACGGTAACCAATAAAAGTACAAACCAGTGGTAGTTGTGATATAAAGGTTTGAAGTAGTGTCACTAATTAGTGTCATTAATGATATTATGCAATGCCACAATTGATAAAATGCATAAAATCATGAATCACATAAGGATCACGAATCAGCAAATTTTCTATAAGGCCAGTTTAAGCCTAATCTTTTGTTTATCGCGTAAAGCATTCGAGAATTACGCGTAGTCTAACTTTATTCTCTTCTCAATTTCATATTTTAATAGAGAGCGCTAGCTGAGATAATATTAAGTTGCTAAAGAATCCAGCTCGTCGTTCGCCGTCCAATATCTTATATAATTGAAACCTGAGATAACATCCGGCTCCGATGCTATCGCGATCCCACGCCTTTATAACGAAGTTATAGATCCTTTCTCTAACACCTAGGGCAAACTAAAAGTTTTGCACTCCTGGTTTAAGTTTGGAATGTAATGATTTTATATATATATATATATATAAAAATTTGTTCACGATTTTATACGGTTATGGCGAAAGAGAAGTTTATTATTTAGAGAAGCGAAAGAGAAGTTTATAAGAGAATATTTGATTTAAAAAATATATACGGTCCACACTAAATACAGAAATTTGAATCACAAATAGAATTAATGCATTGAAGCCTACAAATAAATATGATTGAAGCAAATATTTGTAACTTGTAAATATACTGTGTAAACATTGTTTAGTAAATGATAATAATTATGATTAATACTTACTCGGGTGTTGTGCTTACAATGATGTCAAACAGCCGCCTCGGCTGCGGCCTGAACAACTCCTGGAATGGGCACAAAGACAGAAACAGCAGCCCCAGCGGCTGGTAGGGAACTACTTCCTCAATTTGCTCCATTTGTTTCACAAACTTATCGCACAGCTTTTTGAATTGCGCAACGTCTCGTTCATTCTTTATTAAATCGACATCCATTTCATTCGCCTCTTTGAAGTTTTGCATAAAGCCCTTCATTCGCTCAAGGTACATCCAAACGTAAGTATAAGCGTCCTTTATGGACTGAGGTATGAACGCGATGTCCTCCAGCATTATTTTGTCTTGATTCATTAGAAAGTATAGGTGCGGTGAGACTCCGGCGGACCATTCTACTTGTTTCCCCATGATGGTCGGTTGAACGAATATTTGCAGTGTATCTTCATTGAGAAAATTGTGGAAATTGCGTACATGTTCATCCCAGTAGTCGGTAATCTTTTCCATGTAGCTAGATATGATTTGTTCGCTAGGGTTGAGTACTACTTCACCAGTGGGCAAGACGTAAGCATCCAATTGGAATAAAGCCCACTGCAAATGAGTTTTTAATTAAAAAACCGAACATACTATACAGTAGCTGTTGTGAATTAGTATTAGAATCTTAAATAAAATATGAAACTAATTATTAGAAACCCAGACAGGATTTCTTACCGATTCAAAATTTATCCAAATTATGTTTTGTACGATAGTATGTACGTTCGTAAGTAGAATGTGTAGGCGGAGGTATCTAGGCAGCCAAGTTTCACCGTACATGACACATGGTCATATGGGCGAGACTGTTGCCATCTACAAGAACTAGTTCCAGACTCCCGACAGTGACTGTTTTTTTTTGTATCTATGATATTAATTCTACTACCCACCAGAAAAAAAAAACAAGTCTACGTTGGAGATGCAAGATGCTACATTTTTGATTGCAAGTATTCAAATGAAGTCAATTACTTATTTCAACGATACAGAACTACTGATAGTGACGAGGTTATTCATAATGACTGATTTTAATATAATATCCCCAAACAGCAAACACAAAAATCCATCATATCTACCAAAAGCTATTTGACCCTGAAACAAACCTTGCATGTTTCAATTTGTCGTGGCACCACCTCCAAGACCTCATCGACCTCAGTGCCCATCAGCAGTTCCTTGTCAGGTGTAAACCCGGCGTGGGTACGCAGCATGCCTGCCATCATTGCGTTCGACCGCTTTGTGAGCCGGTAAAGCATATAGTTTGTCATGTAATCGTTCACTTTTATGAAACTGTAGGTAAAAGTTACAAGAATTCAGTATTATAAACATTGAAGAAATCGGCAGAAGGAAAGAGGAGGTGGATATTCAAATAGAACATTAGGGAGACGTTTCTGCGCATAATGTGCACAGCATTGCTTTAGTTTAAACTCATATTAGCCAACTACAGCTAGCAACAGTAACTAGCACAATAACACTATTAACCACAATTTTCGAATAAAATCACAGGCTACGGGCCACAACCTACGAATAAATAGTTAAAGAAGTGCAACTCTCATACAATTATCGTTTTGATTTCGTCGAAGTAACACAGCAAGCAACATCTTTCAAATTCAGTTGAATTGATTAGGTACTTAGAAATGATCGCACCCGCTTGGACATGTCAAGGCTAGGAGGAAGAATATATGGAGAAGACATTTATATTCTGTTGGTTGTGAGACAAGAATGGTAATATATACGCTTGCATTAGTTTGAAAGAGACAGCATCAGTTTTTTTTGTCTTGCTCGGCGTATGCGATTTCTTTGTTTGCCACAACGCAGTTTTGTGGCAGACAAATTTATTCGGTGCTTGAAAGTGTCCTTTTTTCGTGTTAAACAATGATTTTGAAGTGTGTATTGTAAATTGTAAGTTAAATTCAACGCTGCTGCTTCCACCAAACTTGTTGAAATGCAGAATTCTTGGCTGTAAAAACAGAACAGAACGAAATATGGAACACCTTACGTATCACATGTAAGTGCTATTTTTCATATGTCTTCACCATTCTCACACAGTCTATGCGAATCATAAATGAATTTCTGATCATAACATGAATGTCGGCGTGTTAAATTATTTGATAATCTTACATTTTACTACAAAATAATTTCTTGATTTTGAGATTATAATCCATAAAAATTAAGAAGTGTTCTTTTGTCTATCTGTCTCGCTCTACTAAGATGAAATTTGTTTAAGGAGAAAAGAGAGTGTGAACATAGATCAAAAATTATACTTTTTCGAATTATAGCAATTTTCGGAATACCAGCTCATGACCGAAGATTTTTCCCATAAAAGTGGGTAATTTTGTATAAACCACTTTTGACCAATTATGCAGTAAAATTAACGCAATTAAATTTTGATTTGCAGTTTTCATAAGGAATGCTGTCCTTCATCGTGTATGGATTCAAGCAACTGGACAACAAAATTAATTAAATTAAAAATTACACAATTTATTAATTAAATTGTAAGTGGTGCCAAAATGTTGAATCTCGATGTTATTCACACATATTTTTTATATACCATAAATCTATAAATACATTATTACTTTGTTTCATTTAAAGTGCACACTATGAAATATTATAGGTACGAAGGTTTGTATGAGTTTGTTACTCATACAAACCATCAAGTCACTCAACGCCGAAGTTTTCAACGAAATTTAGCATATAGATTCCGTAGGACCCGGATTAATAAATTGGCTACCTTTATTCCGAGATATTGAGCATTATCGGGGGACTACGATATAACTATTCGACGCGGTTGAGTCCACAAGCGCAAGCTAGTTATCCAATAGTACCATGGGTTAAGTTATATATATATTATGCCATAGTTTTAAACTCTACCAAAAAAATATTCTGTACATTTTCAGTTTTAGAATCATGGTAATTTTCTAAAACTAGCTGACCTGGTTTTTCTGCCATCAAGGCGGACCGTTCAATTTGTAGCGATGAAATTAGATACATATATGTATCTGATTTCATATATTTCTCTAGTAATCTGCAAAAACAGTTAAGAAACAATTATATATTTGTAAGTTATGATGCCAAAATACTTTAGGGTATAATTTCCGATTTGCGCAATTTAAAAACAATACACGCACTAAAGTTATCCGATCTAGCAACACACATTACATTTTGAATACCCCGATATAACAAATTGAACGGTTTAGTCCACCTTAAGCAAGTACCATGCAAATGTATTTTTTCAGTAGGCGCGGCAATATTTTTTCTAAAAGCTTCATTGCAATTTGGGTAATGTTATGGGACACTGGCAATTCTGCAATATTAGGTATTTATACTCTGTCTTTATCGGGTATACGCGCATAGGTACTCCATCATAGATATTCTTCCTCCTAGTGTCAAGGTAATATTCTTGCGCCGCACAGTACACTTTTTAAACTACCCCCGCCGCGGTAAGGCAAATTAAGGCAGAAACCAAATTTCTGCTATTTTTGAGCTTGACTTACATTTCTTTACATAATTAATCGTAGGCCATAACTAAACCGTTGTTTATACCATTTTTAATATAGTCAGACGGCATAGAAAACTATTTACCCTATTATATTTTGTTTATCCTACATTTAACCTCGGTAGGTAAGATAGGTACCTAAATTTGTCATTTATGGACCTTTTTCTAAGTTTTACGATTTTTCTTTAGAAATTATTACTTAAGTAGTTAAGTCGATTAACTTAACCAAAACTTTATTCCGCACGATTTACTTCACGAGCGGTCAATTTCGCTATTATTCAACTTTGCTAATAATCAATTTCAATATAAGTTCAATTCGCTATTCGTCAATATTGTCGATAAGTGTTTTTTTTTAAATATATTTTAAGTAAGGTAGTATTTTGTAAACTGTACTCACTACCTACATAGGTAAATAATTTCATAGCTACTCACCACTGCAGGTTAAACACATACCACTTTGCATTTCTTATTTTTATATCAGAATACGACATACGTCTCTTCCGAACGTAAGCAAACGTGTAAGATTTACGTTTCAGTAAAATATTATATGTATTATCATCATCACAGACATACTGAAGTCTGATAAGAAATAAAAGTGTCTTGTTGGTAACAAAATGCGTTTAGCTAAATAACATTACCCGTCATTGTCAGTATGTTAAAGAGTGACCAATACAAGAGGAAGTAAAACCATCTTTAACGAAGTTAGCTAAGTAAACTTTTGCAAAGTGGGCCATTTTCAAACTTACCAATTGCAAATTGGTCCGCTTGCCAAGTTGACCTTTTGCAAGTCCCCTAGAAGTCATTGAGTTGACTTTTTCATAAATTGACCGACTGTGACCAAAGGGAGAATCGCCGCTAGATCGGTTATTTAAAATTGCAGCTTGTGGAAGTTTAATCAACACATGTATGTTGATATACATCGTTCAACATAGGTATGTTGACTGGAACTATCTAATAGTAGAGTAAGTACTACGTAACTCAATCGGAACGCTCCACGCGTTTCGCATCTCCGTTGATTAACAACACGTTAACGAGCTGTTAACACTGCGAACGCTCGTTCGAAAGTTTTAATCAAACGATTCTAAAAAACGTCATACCTATACTAAGAGTATTCTGATTGAGTTACGTGACACATCACTGAATCCTGATTAGAAATATCATTGATGCGGAACACTGCATATCTATGCTCTTTGTAATAGTTTTGAGGCATTTCTGCAAATTAATTTCTATAGTCTGTAAATGTTTAGTTGTTATTCATAATAAATTTACATATATAGTTTTACATTACAAATTTAATGACCAAACAGTTACCAGGCTAATCTCTCACAGTATTTCCTCTTGTTTGCTTTCTCCGTGTAAGACATTCCACCCGTAGGCTTTCCACGGATGATTTGGAACGGCGGAACGTTTCTGTCATCGTAAAGAAAGCCCTGATTGTAAAGGGCCGTGTGACACGCTTGAGTGATGATATCCAAAACAACTGTTCGGTACTCTATTAGCTTCTCTCTCATGTATTCAACTTGTTTCATCTGTGGATAAATTACTTAAACGTGTTAATGTAAAAACACAACTAAACGTTAAGTGTAAACATTAACAATTTGATACTTGAGTGTGGTGATCTCAATTAGAAAACTATTTGCAAAATATGAAATAATAATTTCGGCAGGAGTAATAATAGCATAAGCCCTGATCACTTTTTTACTAACCATAGCAAGTTCCTTATTTTAACTTTGATTGCATGAATAAACTTTGCCGACAGAAGCCATGTTTTTATTAAATAACGATTTTAATAAGTACGATATACGAAAGTAATTTAATTTGTCATGTGCATGTTTTCTAATATAAAGCAATATGCTATGCCGTTCCGACCATTGCCTGCATGTAACTACAAATGTTGCAATAAATAATTGAGTATTGATAACAATCCTCTGATTTGTAAAATTTCCTCCGTAATTTTGAAATATTATGTAATGTTTTTTAAACCATTGAAATAAATGTTTAATGAAACCTAAAATAAAATATTATGAACAAAAATGCTAACAAAGTATATCAAATATATATTTATTTATAGTTTTGCCAATCATAAATTAATATCCAAATATAATATCATGGTTGCAGTACATGAATAAATAACCAAACAGAAGGAAAGCCTCCAAATTCAAACATTCTTACAGATTTCATAGGGCTGTTACTCAGCTATTTAAAAATGGAAAACCTGGCAACTGTGAGTTGGAATTTGGCAATGAGTACAGACAAGCGAACGGACGGACGGACTAATGGATAGACATGACACATGTCGAAGTGACAGGTGATGAGAATTCCTCATTTTTAGCCTTATATTTTGATACCAAATATTCTAAAAGTTACTAGGGGATGTAGATCTTAGATGTGACAGGTGTCAAATTGACACTTTTTGTCATATATCTGGATTTTGAGTTTATAATTGGGTGGCGAATATTTTTAAAGTGATTAGGAAGTAAGTTGAAATACAAACTGAAAAATTTTACATCCTGTGTTATTTTGACATCAGTCACATCTAAGACCTAGTCATTTTATTTAAATAAAGTAATTTAAATTTTGGCTCAACGAATAAGCACGGCAATTCAACGGGGCAATGCTGCCCGTATGCTGGGCACGCTGCCAACTGGGAGTAGGCTGGAGCATCTTAATTTAACTAGGTATGTATACAGTGGAAAACATAAGATAAATTACTCCATATACAGTTTGAAGAATGAGAGGAGCACCTAGGTCGAATCCAAATTGACGGAATTCAAGATGACCACCATACAAAGCACTCCAACCCAACGGAAGCTCGGCAACACATTGTATAGCGGCCATCTTGAATTCCGCCAGTTTTGATTTTTAACACATATGATTCGAATGCTTTTCCGATTCTCTACGATAATTTGTCAAACCTTACCGATCTCTTACCGTTTTCGAGAAACAAAACAAAAAAAATACATATTCAGAATAACGACGGCCATAACAACCTAGATATCGATTTTAAGCCAGATCGGAGTGAAAGAAGTTACTTTTTTCACTTGTCAGCAGATGTCATCGGAACACAAATTCCAAATTCGGAATATGGACGTCCAAAATTACCTAGATATCGATTTTTAGCCAAATCGGAGTAACTTGTTTCACTTGGCATACGTCATTGAAAAGAAAATTCCAAATTCGGAATAAGGATGAACAGAACAACCTAGATAGCGATTTTCAGCCAAATTGGAGTAACTTTTTTCACATGGCAGACGTCATCGAAAAGAACTTTCCAAATTCGGAACGAGGACGTATTTTCAGTCAAAGTTATGCAGTATTAACCTTTATCAAAACACCTTATACATTTATTACCAAAAGTTCAAAACTCGATGGCGGGTGCAGTGCAATTCGTGACTTGTGACGAAATGCATCTATTTTAGGCAGAGGTTAGTCCGCTGAACATCAGGAGGGACTCGAGCTTGTTGACCGCCCTGCAACTCCCGCGCGTCATGTCGTGACAAGGTGCACACATATAGATGTGCGTGTAGTAGTGAAGCTTTCCGTCTGAACGCTTCTTTATTCATGTGGTTGCAGTTTCAGAATGCACTTTTATTTACAGTGGTAATAATTATGTACAAAACAATTGCAAAACATAAATGAGTACAGTGACAAATGACAGCCTTTTAATTAGAAAAGAATTGAAATAACAATTTACGAATGAGGAATTCAATTTCCAGGCTGTAATGTAAATGGCCATCTAAAAGCCTCAATTACTTTCTATAATATGTTATCACTATATTCTATATATTCTGAAAAGTTGTCTGTGTAACACGAGTCCAAAGTATTCTCGTCTCGTTTTTTTAGAATCCCTCGATATACTCAGGAACTTAGAATCACTTGCTACGCTCTTGATTCAGTTGTCAAACCTTCGCTTACTCGGGCTTCAAATTTAGCAATCTCAGCAAAAATATCTTGTTGCAGATATAACAATTACTTGCTGGAAATCGTACCTAGTATTTATTTCGTAAAACGGATAACTATACTAATATATTTGCACCTCGCTTCAAAGGCCCTGAATTGTATTCTGCCTATTTAGATTTTTCACGTGTTTCATCATCATCATCGACTCGACGTTCGACAGTTTTCCGGATTGCCTATGATAACTATCCTTCTCTCCCTCAAGGCAGATAAGGATATTCTTACCGGAGGAGCTAAGCCCACTAAGTGGACTAAAAAATCTGAAAGTACCTAATTGTACTTAAAAATGTACCCCATATATAAGTTTCAAATAGTTTCATGACTCTAGATATCGTTATTGCTGACCTATAAAGAGTAAAAGAATCTCTGCCATGTTGGCACGTTTGTAATAACGCTATTGTTAGATGTCTTTTTATGCTATACTGAGGCTGAACTCGGTAATATCGATTTATTCTTTTATGCATTGAATCCGAGAGGAACGTAATAACTGCGTTTATAACTTGTATGATATACATACTTGAGCTTCAATAAAGTAGAAAAAAGCAGTATCCATGTCTCTACTTAAATCCGCCCAGCTTTTCATGTACATTTCGCAACACATAGACTGCACATTCAGCAGAGCCTTGCCCAAAATTGGGGTCAATATAAATAAATTTTTGGCAATTTTTACTCTCAATTTACTGTACTTTCTGAATAGAATAGACTTTCGCCACACGTAGAATGCTTTCCAGTATCGGTACACCCTGAAAAATTTGATCTGAAAATTATAAAGAAAATAAGTGTTATGTGACAAATAAAATAAATCAAACCCCTTGCTACTAAAATGGCATCAGAATTTATTTACATCCGTCAGTTTAACAAAAATCGTGTATTCTTGTTCCCATGCTCCTAGCTTGGTAAAAACCATCTCATTCGTATAGTGAGTTACTCCGCAAGGGCTGATAGTCAAGTAATTCTTTTTATCAATCTCTTCGTATGGTACGACTCTGAAAGAAGAAAAAAACTTTTAATCCAGTTGCCTGCGGCGTAGCTTCTGTTTCTCGTAGCAATTTACGAATGTAATAGCTTGCATACGTTCGTAGGCCTACTGGCTACGGTTAAAATTGTACATACGTAGCTTCGAGCTAAACAACAAATGAATTTTTGCATTCGCTGTAAAAGATTGCAAATTCTTGGTAATTGTATCTATTGCGTTCACTATAAATACCACAATAATTTTGCGAATCAAAAACAGACGGATGCTAAAAAGTAAAAGAATATTTCATGGAATACCGCAATTTTATATTTCACTGGATGAACTTTAGCAATGTTCTATAATACAAAACAGCGTTGTGAACACTGATGCTAGGCAGTAAAATGTTATGCCCATTTCGACCACTTCTTCACTGAGCTGGCTGTTGACCTGCCGCACTAATAAAAATTTAAACGGACTTACTTAAGATAATAAGGTGTAAAGTATACATTCTCTGGATGGACAGCGTATATCATATATAAAAATCCACGATTCGGGTTGTTCCTTATAAAATCGATGACTTCCTTTTGTGATGCAACTATGGGTTTCACTTTCAATGGATCTGTAGTGAAAATTTCTTTGCCAGCGATTTGAGAGCTGCTCCTCTCTCGAATTTTAAGAGTCTTCTTTTTCCTCATGGTTGCTAATGAAATAAATAATAAAATTTTAACATTATAAAAAAACAAGTTTAAGTATAGCGACTGATCTCTGAGTTCACGTATGCAAAATACACAAGATCAAAGACGTTGATAAGATGATCATGGACGTGTCAATATGTGTGGATTTAAATGTTAGTTAAAAAAGAGGTGAATCAAAGAAAATACATAATATGGCAGAGATGCGAAAATTAAGCAAAGGCGTGTGCAGTGAAAATAACGGCCAAAATTAGTAAAACCGAGATCAATGTTGCACCAGAGGGGGGATAGTTGCAGAGCAATTAGATTAAAGTGGTATGGGTATATCATAATGAGTGATTAGGATAAAGAGCACATTTTTTAAATATTGGAAAATGTAATTCAAACGTAAAATAAGTGAAAAAAATTATGAAAAGGTACTCAACATAGGTCTGCAGTAAACCTATATGCTTGCCCATCTATAAATCGATTCATAAAGTTCTAAGGATTATAAATTCAAAAATATTATATATCTTATATATAAAATTCTCGTGTCACAGTGTTTGTAACAAAACTCCTCCGAAACGGCTTGACTGATATTTTGTGTGTATATTCAGTAGAACTGAGAATAGGACGTAAACTATTTTTCAATTAGGTTTTTTTTCAATTAAACTCTTTTTAATTTTTATTTGCCTATATGGCAAACAACGTTTGCTGGGTCAGCTAGGTAAATATATATAATTATGGAGTATATAAAAAAGTATTCCAAAAATTTAAGGCTATATACTTGTGTGCTAAATGTTTTTCCATCAAAGACAAAATAAGTAAGTCTAGAAATAAAATAAAAACCATTTGGAAACTATAAAAACAGAGACTGGTAAATATAAAGCTAAAGATTCAATTTGTGCCTTAACAGTTGATAATAATCAGATTTCTCTATTACAAAAATACTAGGTTTCCGGGCGCGGCTCCACCCGAGCGTATGTCGGTTATCGCGCAAAAACATTAACCTCTTTTTGCGCAGTTGGATAAAAACTATACTATGTTTTTTCCCGGGTCTCAAACTATTTCCATACCAAATTTCATTCAAATCGGTCCAGAAGTTATGGCGTGAAAGCGTAACAGACAGACAGAGCTACTTTCGCATTTATAATATTAGTACTGATAGTACTGATAACTATGTAAATAGTTTTCTTAAAAAATCTGGAAAACTCTGCATTTACTTCACGTGTTCTTCAGAACTATGTCTATCCGACGGTAAGAACATGAACGCTTGACTTGACATGTTTTGGAGCGAGCAAATGTTTTATTCCACTTGATTTTAAACGGAACCTCTGCCAATCACAGATGCATTTCATCACAAGTATCGAACTGCACTGCTCTTTTTATCCTGGGACACAGTTGGTAATTCTCATGCGCCTGTAATTTACTGGTTCTCTAGTGAACTACGAGCAGGATTCAAAAATGCTATCGTTCCAGCCTATAACCGGGACGTGTTCAGCCAACTGACCTATCGTAGTGTTTTAAATTTTCAATATCAATATTTATCTCCTTCAGTATATATAAGCAAAAAAATATCTTATCTAACTTAACCACATAATTGACTAACCGCTACGTTCCGAAACTAGATTTAATCATAATTTCATAATTCCCAGCTCTTCGTTTAAATTACTCAGTCCTGACCCCAATAGCACGGCGGTAAAAATGTATAATCAAATTCCAGACAACTCGGAAGCAGAAAAATCGCATTCAATTTGACTCGACTTAAAATTATTTTTATCAGGGAAATGATTTTATAATTTAGACGAACCTAATATAGGATAATTTTGACATAACTGATAATATTTTCATGTATTAAACCAGCCTGATTTATTTTACCAGGATCATGAGCGATGGAATTATTAGGTTATAAATTATAATTTATGAGAATATTTTTCACATGTACGAGGTGAGGCCCCGTGGGGTGCCGGGCTAGAATGTCACCCTCCCATTACTACCTGTGGGTGTCGTAAGACGACAAAAGGTTTAATACCGGAAGGTGGGCAGCAGTATCTTTTGAGGATCTGATATCTTAAACTGCGATCTCTAAGACGCCTGCCGAGCGTGGGGATTATGGCAAACCCCCTCTTAATAGGGGAGGCTGTGCTCAGCAGTGGACAATCCGGCTGATACAGTACCGTATGAGGTCATAAACTAATGAAAATGAATAAAAAAAGTTAAAGATGGAAGCCTACTTAGGACAAGGACATATAAGAAGACAAAACATGATAAAACTGTCTTGTTTAAACAAACATTTTAAGAACTTTAACGAAAATTGGTGCTAAGCTAATTCAACCACACACAGTGTGTCAAATAACGTGCTATGGGCCCTGACTTCAGAAATAGGCGTAAATTGCACCACCTGAATATTGATGACATGGTCGAAGATTTAATCAGGCTGGACCTACAATGGAATCTGAATCTAAACAACAGCAGTCAGATCATCCTATCCCTAAGGTTCTTGGAGACATTTTTTTTTGCTTGGAGGTACAATCTAGCCATTCATTATACCTAAACCATGAGAAGTTAAGCATTAAAAGTAAACTTACATATACTAGTTGCATCCTCGTGAAGAGGGTCAAGTTTAGTTTGCTTTCTCTCGCGGCGGTACCGCTCAGCTTGAGAATCTGCGAAACCTGTCTGTGGAAACAAACATAAACAAATAAACACAATAAATTTACAAATAATTGGAGTACAAAATGTTTTGCCCCGGGCGGGGATTGAACCCGCGTCCTTCCGATTTCGCGCTGGATGCTTAGTCCGCTCAGCTACCGGGGTGTCGGCTATGTCGCCGAAATTTCGTGCTCCAGTTGTATTTCTTAAACCGTCATAGGGGACGATTTTGCTTCTAATCATAATATTTAGAAATAAACATAAATTTATCACCAATGAAATTATTCAAATATTAATACAGCGGTGTTAACTCAAGTGATTTATGTCTCTCATAATTAAACGATAAAGACAGTATTAAATACGCCGTCAGTAAAATAATTCTTAGTGTTCAACAAGAAGACAGATCATAAACACGTCGATAAATAACATAAGTCTATTATAGATTAATTTTCATAAAGTACGATGAAGTGTACCTAATAGTTCTTCACACGAGATTTTTACTTACAAGACATTATAAAGTTTTTGTAAGGCCAACGATTTAAATACGATAAATAAAATCGGTCAAGTGCGAGTCGGACCTGAACACCAAGGGTCCATACCAAACGTATTTAAGCACAGTAATATATACATTTTCTTCATTTAATTTAATCTTTAATTTTTATTCAGCTCGGTACCCAAACCTACTGCAAGTTTCACTGGCTTTAGGCTGGTTTTTATTAATCTATTATAAGTAATATACTTTAGATTTTGTACTCTAATAGTACTAAGTTTTATGTTTGTTATGACATATTACGAATCTTTATGTGTATGTTAACTTATTATTTTTATTATCATTTATTTGCCAATTCGCTATACTGCAACTCACATATATAGTGAACATTTTCCACTGGCTACCTGTTGCGATTCATAATATTCAGTCCCGGACAGCTAAATTTCAAAGTGCTATGTAAATTTACATACACTAGCGATTTATATCTAGGTAACGGAGTTTTAGTACCTACTATATGCGAATAAAGTACCACGCTATTTTGTCGGTTTTGTACTATGCTTCTATAAAGATCTCGGCTACAATGCACAGCTAAAATGGAAAACAACTAAAATCATAATTTACTTACCTGTTACAACAACCTATTCTACACGGTCAGGTCGACCATCCAACCACCACGTTAGCCTTTTTGAAATTGTACAAAAGTAGCCACGTAAGCCTTGTTGAAATTGAGCTAAAAACTGACTGTGTGAATAATAGTTGGACGACCGCGATGAGTTGAGTTCCCAACGGCCTTAGTCGGTCATGCTGAGTTCGCCATAAATTGGCATTGTCACGTCAGTCCGACCTAGTGAAGTCTTGTAGGCCGTTGTCCATTTAATTCAAATGTTGAGTGTAGAGGACGCCTAATTTTGCATAGGGAGCGTGAATTGTTTACAGAGAGTGTGGTACCGCGATCTTCTTTATTTGTTTATACCGAGACTCACATCGACATAAATAGTGGTGCTCATTAGACGCATTTTTCGATAAGTCGTTGAAATGGCCTGATATTGACTTTGATATATCTTTTATTAAGCTAGAAAGTTTATCAATATTATGATCTTGTGACCTTAATGACAATATTACAGATCTGCAGATAGATGGTGGTACAAGTACGGATGTTGATGATTTAATTATTTCGTACTCACTGATAACTTTCCAGAATGTCCAACGAATAAATACTTGCCTAACAAACATACATAACATGTTTATAATGTAAGCTTGTACGTATACTTAGGTAAGCTTAATCACTGTAATATTGGATTGTACTTAACAGCATTTGTTGTAACTATACAGTATTGTTACTTAAGTATTAAGAATAGAAATAAACGTAAACGTAGCAACAATAGTGGCAACAAATGCCACTATGAAAATTTGTACGTATTGTACTGTTTGCTAAAGCTTGTATCTGTAACACTTCTAAAACGGTTAAATGGATTTTAATGTATCTGACATTCAATACATAATTGTTAGTTGAACCTGCTAGATTATATCATAGAATAAATACTTTTTGTTCCGACTTTCCGAGAAATTCTCGGAGTAGCAATTTATTACAGATTTTACCGCGAATAGTATCACTCGTGAAATACGGTAGGTTCTAACCACCCTAACGCATACAATAGGTTGTAAATGGCTTAGAATATGTATCAAAATATGCCATAAAAACTGGATTCATCTACTTACAGTCTTGAGACCTACGTACACAGACCAATATTGGTCGTAAATATATGGCATAACTTATTAATTAATAAACATTTCAATTTTCTGTATTTGCCGAGCTAGCATATTACCCCCTACCCCATCTCTCACCGTTGGTGTCGTAAGAGACGACTAAAAGTAAATTACCGGAATATGGATAACAGAGCCTTCTCAGAAACTGCTATCCTAAACTGCGATCTCCAAGGCACCTGCCAAGGTTAGAGATTACGGCAAAACCTACCGTAGTGGGTGAGGCTATGCCCAGTACAGCATTGGACAATCCCGCTAATACAGAAGACATTTTGAGAATGTCCACTTGCCTCGCAAAAAAATTCTATCACCTAACAGTCTGTTCCGGTAGCTGTGCTTGAGAGCCAGTTTGCGGTCTAGGATATTCCGGCTAATCTTCGACCACATCATCACTTACCAATAGTGTCCAACAGTAGTCGTCCAATATATTGCATGTTCAAACTAACAAGCACGCAGTAAAAAATATCAATACCTGCCAAACAGAATGACAAAAGAATTCCTCGATAATATACCTACGCCCTTTTTGTGCTTTTTTGTTCGATTGTGTTACAGAATTGCGCTCATAAAATGGCAGGAATTTGTCGCTGTGCGGGCCAGCGAATGGAGAAAATGATTGGTACCTATCAGTGATTTGAAATATTTAGATTAGTTATATCCGAACACCACTGCTCTAAAAGCTTACTAGAATTTACCTATATACATACCTACGCACATGTATATGCAGTTTGTAATGACAAGGAAAGAACGTTCAAATATTATGCGTCATATCTGTTGTTAGAAAGAGATAAATAAGCAATTCGTGTTACCACCGAACCGCTACGAGACGTTCCGATCACCATTATGCTGCGATCTCTTTCACTCTCTCACACCAAACGATACACATATCTCGCTCATCCATTTCATTGAAATTAGTTCCTAAGATAAAACAAAATGACGATATTTTCTATTTCATCAATAAAAGCAATAATTACGCGTGAAATGAAACAGTTTTCTTATCTCTCACAGTGCCTGTATAATTGCTGCAGAGTCTAAAGACACAAGAAAGGCATATTGTCCACAGATTATTCCTAAAAAACACGATTAGCGACGATGTATTCACCGGACGCTTGGAAGTGCAAGACTGGTAGTGACTCAGGTGATTACCCTGAATTCGTCTAGTAAATATGGAGGCCATACAACACATCTACAGATAAAAAAATCTTAGGTACCTATAGAGAGTTTGTAAAAAGCCGAATATATACTGGTGTAGTACAAGAGTGTGGATGATCACTGAAAATGACTATGAAACAAAAAATAGAACAGCCTTAAAAGTTTCGATGGTATACATTGTTGGTATGCCTACCTAATAATTAGTTAGTGTAGTAATTGGTAATGGGCATAGTATGAGGATGAATTAATAATGGTATTCAGTATATATACTGAATAGTGTTGAATATAAATTAAAAAGTATTCAAGAGTTGTTAAATGCCCAAGAAGGTATGAATGCACTGCGTGTATATGCTTCTAAATATATAATTTAAAATATTAATATCGCGTGCTAAGCGAAAATAATTTTTTTAGAAATTATTGGAGCACAAAATTTTACGCCTCGGGCGGGAATCGAACCCGCGTCCTCCGATTCCATGCCGGATGCCTAATCCACTCGGCCATCTGCGCACGCTATTGCTAGACGAAATTTCGTGCTCTAATTGTATTACTTTAACCGTCATAGGGGACGGTGCGCGGCCATCAACCAGACTATTACACTTCATCCGATCGAAAGAAGTGCTTCTTCAAAAGTTCAAACACTTAATGATGTCGATCTATATTTCTAAGTATGATTACAAACTCTATCGCGTGCTAAATCAGAGGAAGCAGGTTCGATTCCCGCCAGGGGCAGAAAATTTTGTGCTCCAATAATTTGTAAAATATGCATGTATATGCTATTTTTTTTTTTTTTATTATTAGTAATGTCTTAAAACCTATGTTAGGTTTGTCTAGACATTGAATTCTCGATAAAAATGGGTATATAATACTACACAATATCTTAATTTAGTTTCAGTGCGCATACGTACATACCTAAAGAGCAAAGAAAATAACAAAAACTAAACAAAACATTAAAAAGATAGATTTTAGAATCAAGCTCTCAAAATGTCGAATGACAAACACCAAACCACCTTACCGAGATTGTTAGGCTTTGAATGGCATGGGTACTGCTACGACAAGTACCTAATAGAATAGAATCCATGAAGATTACTTACAAATTGTGCCAACCCCCCTTGGCGTGAGATAAGAACAAGAAGACACAGCAGCGAACGCTCAGTTGCTCTTTGGAAACGTGCTCTCAGAGATTCCAACAAAATTATTTTTGTACATTTTTTATGTCTTTTTCCTAATTAACTTATAAAATACATGAATTCATTTCAATGAATTTTTCACAATTTTGAACAATCAATTTTGAAGCAATGATGGCTCAATGGCCTTGGCTATGGACTGCCACGCTGGGCAGGTCCATGGTTCGAATCCTGCCGCGGGCTTGAGCTTCATCGCATGGTGCTAAGGCATTTTTGTGAATGCCCTCCTGGCTAGCGACCACCCTCAAGTAGAAAATCTGTTGCCAAGCACCTAACGGTGTGTTACGGCAGCTGTCTTTGAGAGCCAGTAATTCTAGGTTAAGCCTGTTAACACCTTCGACCACATCATCACTTACCATCAGGTGAGATTGTGGCAAAAGCTTACCTATCAGCAATAAAAAAAAATACGATAGAAACCATAGTTTCCTTTACTTACATAAATAAGTTGACTTGGTTGTCACAAAATCCAGAGAGATAGGATAGTGATTTGTTAAAAAGCATTAGTTGCGGTCGCAGCTTTACATTGAAATTGCGTAGTAGTGAGATCGTTGCTTATCGTAGAAGTCAGCATTATTATTATTATTGTAAACAGTAAGAAGTGAAAATCTATACTACATCACCGGGAAACAGGCGTGAATATGTATGCAATAAGAATTATGTATAATAACAAAATTACCAAAGGTTCTGGCTGCTTCTTTACATATTCTATTTTTTCCAGCAATTTCTTGTGTGGCAGATGAAAAGGAATGTCACGTGGCTTTCTGTAAAAAAAATGTAGGGCATTATACATTTATTAATGACATAAAGCAAGTTTTAATAACGGTTATAACAGTATCCTATTTCAAACCGACTAAGCACGTGTTCGACCTCGCTACGCAACAACACGTAAAAGCAAAAAATGGTTAGATCTTTTATAAAGTATTTTCGCTTATAAAGTAAATTATAAATCGCAGTTTTCAATATTTGTTTATGAGTATGGTTAGGTAAATGGTAAATATTTGTCGCCTAGCTTGTAGCAATATTTTAAAAGAATCCTTGACACACACAACCATTACATAAACACGGAATTCGCGAGTTTAAAATAATATTGCTCTAATTATATTGAAATTGATGAATTATCAAACTATGCGCATGATTCAATCAGTTTTTTTGTAATATTTATTATTAAAATATAAAAATGCAAACAATAAAATATAATACATTAATTCATACATATACGTGTATTAGATATCGTAAGAAATATTCTCCAAATCTTGCATATTAGGTTATCAAAATAGTACATATAGACGACCTAGCAACAACAACAAAACCAAAAAACTGTTTGAATTAAGAATTTCTCCATACATGTAAGCATTCACCTGTATAGCTTGGAGAGGATGCTCTGTGTATTATTGGAATCACTTTTATAACCGATTTGAATAATGAACCACTAGGAAGAATAAGTAGATACATAGGTAGTATACATTATGGTATATACAAGTGTGTAATGTTGATGATTACCGTTGAGGCGCCATTGAGACCGGAGGACTGTAATCATCAATACACACGTGTATCCATACGATTTTTTTCAACACACTTGTGAAGAAATACAAAAAAATCATATATTTTTAACAGGGAAAACGAATTGTGAATTTTTTTCGCAATGGCGGGAATAATTAATCAGTGTTCCTATGCGCGCGCATGATGATCGGCCATAGACTAAACAATGAGGTTTATTTTGTTCAGCCTTATGCGGATAGCGTTTTAGCCACGTACAAAATGGGAAATTTAAAGTTTCTTTATTACAGAGAAAATAAAAGTTATATTTACTAAATATATAGTTGAAATTAAGTATTCAAATACGAAGTTGTATGGAATGAGCATACAATTGATATATTAATTTGTTTGTACTATTAAAAACGATCGTTTTTGTATCGAAACTTTTTAAAGAGCTCAACCGTTATTATAAAAAACAACTATATAACTCACTTGTGAATAATATCAATGAAAAGTCATCGTTTGATTACAGGTGTCATTATGTGCCTAATTGCACTGAAATTAGAGCCACTTATTTCAACACTTGCTCATAAGCAAGTGTTGAAATAAGTAGGTATAAATGAATTAAAAATGTAAAAAACCAAACTGCAAATTATTTATTTTCGTTAAACATTTTATCAATCCTTAATTTCTCCCAAGATTAAAACTATAAGTTGTAAATAATTATGAAACCGTCTTTTAAAGCCTTTCATTTATATAAGTACCACACGATATATAAATGAAGTAAGAAAAAAAAAATAACTCACAATATTACGTCTAAATCCGCCAATTTGTTTGTGTACTTTTTTTATGCATCTAGTGTCACTTATGATATCAGTACGAATTTAACGATATCTCATAGATTAAAATTAAAAGTTCCCCCCCAATCTCTCCCCGTAGGTGTCGTAACTGGTGTCTAAGGGTAAAATACTAGAAGGTGGGCAGCAGCGTCTTCTGAGGAACTGCTATCTTCACTGCGATCCACAAGACACCTGCAAAGCATTATGTCAAACCCCCTCTTAATAGGGGCTGTTTTCAGACTTTTCAGCAGTGGACAATCGCGCTGATACAGCAGTACATTATTCGAAGAATACCGGAACAATGCGTTTAATATTGTCGAAATAACTGCTCACATGCTCACCTACAGGTACAGAAGTTACGATAGCTGTGGTCGCTTCATGTGGTATGATTAATTATCATTATACATAGCTTTTGTGATTCGGTGTATCAATAACAGCAGATGTGTAGAGTAAAGAACTTTGAACCATGATGGCGTCACTCTCAGAGAAACAATCCCGACTCGTCAAACGATCTTCGCCATTTATTGTTCTATGACCCAGATAATTCCATCCAAAACCATAAACTGATCGACCATCCTTTTCAGTTTACAAGAACTGCAGTTTTTAACCGTGCGTCATTCTCAACCAATTACTTTCTACCTTTACCAAAGCTATACAATCAAGTCGACCGCCAACTGCTTTCCATCAGGTAACACTGCGGTTAAATATTTGCTTATCAGAAGTAAAAATCCTACAGATTGACGTACTCCACAATTTGAGCAATTTTAAACTTCCATAAAATCTTTCCATTACTAATTTGTTCTCTACATAAAATGTTTCTAAAAAAACAAGTTTTTGAGTTTTTCAATACTTGGCGGTCAGTCTAAAGCGGCCATCTTTACTTTCAGTTAAAAGAAAACCTATTCAACGGTATATGTACCTACTTTTAAAGAGAATTTTATACGAACAAGTGGAAAGTTTATCACATATTTTGTAATATGCAATTCAAATTCGCGCAAATTACTAAATTAGCATATTGATTAAGTTACGACAACTGGACAAAAAACTTTAAAGTCAAATTGCCTCGAGTGGCCGCCCAAACCAGTCATGGGTGTAAGGGCAACTTGGCCACCAATATACATTAAAAATACCTGTTGGTTTGGCTACAAATGATGTAGCCTCTACGTTAGGTAGAAAATCTGGTACAGGCGGTCATTCGCAAAATGCCCTGCTTCTAGGGCAATAAATCGACCTAACTACATCTCACCTCAGGTAAACTCGTTTTACATAGGTATCGAGTGGAGATTGATCGTCCAGGTATAGATACCACAAATACGTATAATATTATGTTAGTACCTACTTAAACCATTCATTAGATTACAGTTTCTGTAGTTAACTTTTAGCTAAGTATTTTCGTACATAGGTATGTTTGAAACTCAATAGGGACCTACTGCCTTTTACCGTAGGTAGTGTTATGTATGATAGTGACGAGACTATATAGAAAGAATTCCACATAGTAGGTACCTAACGTGACTTTGACCAATACAAAAATTTCAGGCCAACAGCACAACCAGTGATAAAGAAAAAAGCTTACCTATTAAAGAACGTGGGCACTTTCTTTACATTTCTCTGTAGTGTTTCAATTGCCGGCAGTGTAGAAGAATTTATGCTCCTTCTCACGCTACTATTCATATTCACATCTACAAAATCAAAAAATATCTCGAAATGAAATTCTAAGTCACGTATCAAAGATATTGTACAACTTCCAAAGAGTTGCCAAGGCAAGGGTACAACAAAGTTATTCGATGACGGTTACCATGGGGACTCGTTCCCATGTACGGTCGCAATCAAAAATGTTTATCAGTTTTCTAAATTAAATTCTTCATCTGTAAAGTTTTGGGAGATAATTTATGAGTTTACAATAAGTTGTGAATTATCGATTCTAACAAAAGAGTACTTAGATATACTTCAAATACTTTTTGATAATAATACTCATTTCTTCAATATAAATGTAAATTTATTTTTACCGAATATTTTATATTATCCCTTCCGTTGCCAAGCTTTTAATTGACATGACCTTAATTTGAAGCTTGACAACGGAAGGGTTATAGATATATTTGATTGAAAACTGACAAGTTTAACACTGCAAGTTAAACTTGATTACATACATACTTTCAGGATATTCTGATAAACTTGATCATGGGCAGGGGCGTCAAATATGGCGTAAGCTTCGATCCTAGATTTATGATCGAAGGGCGTAAGCCATAAACATGGCGTGGTTGAACATGTACCTACGTAAAATTAATCTCATTCAATGGTCAGAAGATACTAACCGGATTGATTTTAATAAAAAATAATAAAAAACGTTGGGACTGATAGAAAGAAAAAACCCTGGAGTTGTGAGATCATACGATGCACGGATAAGGAATGATAATTATCAGAAAAATTTAAATAACACGCGCCTTGTCGCATCTATGCGAGATAGACTACGCGGCGTCATAGCTAAACTATTTTTTCTTTTATTATGTTATATATATATATATATATAATATCTATATATGTTATATATATAATATATAAGTATTGTTATGTTTTCAGGGTTCATGTATGTATGTATGTATGTTTGTGAGTTCCTTTATTCCACAAATACTTCTAAACGCCTTATCTGATTTTAATCCTATTATCCTACTAATATTATAAACGCGAAAGTTTGTATGTGTGGATGTATGGATGTATGGATGTTTGTTACTCTTTCACGCAAAAACCACTGAATGGATTTTAATGAAACTTTACAGTAATATAGCTTCGACATCAGAATAACACACAGGTTATAATTTATAAAGATATGATGTGAATTGTCGAAAATATTACGATAAGTGTCAAGTAAGTAAGAAAAAAATCAGCCATATTAGACCTATTCTGTCGTGCGCTGCAAAAACTTTAAGTGTAACACGCACATAAAGTATAATGGAAATGTTGATCTTAAATTTACCTACAAAAAAGCTTGCAACATCATATAGCTATCTTTTATGTGTAAGCCATTATCGCCAAAATAGTAAACCATATATACAATAAAAAAATATAATTTATTTCTAATGCATATTCGGTAGTAACAAATTGATCCTTTTCAAACTAATATTATAAAGGCAAACGTTTGCGAGTGTATTTGTATGTTCATTGCCTCTTCAACCTCAAACGACTGGACCGATTTTGATGAAATTAGGTATGATAGATAGCGAAATAGATAACTCCTTATTGAAAAAACCATAATAAAAGCAATAAACTTATTACTAAAACATAAATTAAAGCCGAGTGTGTCAATGGGTGGTCTAATCGCTCAGAGCGATCTCTTTCAGACAATCCAACAACAATAGATATGGTTAAAATATTGGGTGGGGTTGCTTATGGTTTTAATAATTGTAACTGCTGTAGGTATAGCGTTAATTTTTCTAATGACAGTAACGACAGAGAATGGGTACAATGAAGAAATTTCAATTGTTCCTTGAGGAATAAAGAGTTGAACAGAGTACTGTAAAGGAGAGATAATATATGAGCATTCTGGCGACGACGAATAGGGAGCCACTTGAGCTTATTACGAAAATAGGAGACATGATCATATTTTCGTAAGCCTTATATAAATCTTTAAAAAAAATATGGTATGGAGGTAGGCATAGGCATTTGATTAACACATATCATAAATTTTATCATCATCATCCATCACCACGCAGGTGTAACCGCGGGGCGCAGCTAGTGTATGATAAATCATTAGATTCGTCTTGATAGCGCAGTTTTAATCTCAATGGAATGATAAAGTGCTTAACGTAAATAAATAATTTTCAGCCAGGTTCTTAATTTTCAATTAATTTAAAAACAAGTATTACTGCTGATAGGTAACCCTTTGACCACAATCTCACCTGATGTTAAGTGTGATTTGGGCGAACGTCCAAGAACTGGCTGACAAGGACAGCTACCGGAAAAAACCAGTTATGTGATTGGCGATAGATTAACAACATGAGGGAAGTCCAGGTGGACATTTGTAAAATGTATGCATATTATACTCGTATTACAACGATTACCATCCTAAGGCAACAACAGGAACCAACGACTTATTGTCTATAGTATAGTATTGTAGAAACACGGATACGCTCAGTTGTAAATAAATATAAATTATTGTTGTGGATCAAAGATGGTAAATAAATAATGAATACATATTTATGTATTCCTTATGATGGAACCTGGCACTCAAGGGTAGCTGCATAATCACTCCTTTAGGTGTTAGCCATAAATAAAAATTATTCATATGGTGCTTGGCTACAGATTTTCTGCAGTAAAAGATGATGTGGTCAAGGGTGGTAAATAAGCTTCACCTAGATTGGGAACAGCTCTTAAAAAGGAAGGGCGCCGGAATGGACATGGTTAAGGTGCTTTACGCCAGGTTTTCCACTTAAGGGTGATTAGTGAGTTCAGCAAGGCAGGCATTTGTACAACGATCTATCATCTTACGGTGAAGCTCAATATCCCTGCTTGGCAGTTCATATCAAAACGATACTATACATATCAAAACGTCCTCACTGCTTCTGAATTATGTTAGAAATATTTTTTGTCTTGCTGCCCTGCGTAGTTATGTAGGTACAGCTACTAACTAAGGTCCATCTAACAGCAGCCATTACATGTTGGGTCATTTTGTTTCATACAACACCGCCAAAATTATGTATGCTTAAAGCAGAAATTAAAAGAAGTACGTTAGGTGTTATAATTTATTTTGTAATGATTTTTATAGGTTGTTTGGCAAGGTCTAACTTTACAAATAATCACTTGAATTTTTTAGCTATGTGTATAATAGAAATACAGCATACCTACTTAGGTTATTTAATAGAATAGTTAAATACCTACTGACTGCTTCTTGGAAAGTGTTGTTGGTTGTGTGCAAAAGTGCGTCTTTGGAATCTGGTTATTGGCATTCCCTGACCAATATAACCAAAATACCTACCAATTAAATAACACTCCGAAATCTAGACCGTGCCTAGTACATGGTAACAGGATCACCCTTATTACATGGCGTTGAAAACAAATGTGGAGAAATAAAAATAATATGTCTCTGTGACGGTTTAGTTGTTTATGTTATATACCCACCTACCTAAATATTTCTCGTGGCATAATCTAGTAGGTAGACAGACAGTACTAAATGGTGACAAACAGAAAGAGAAAAAACTGAAGAAGAAAATGGTCGGAATCTTGCCGGTAAATATAACGCGGGTCCTAGTCGGTTCCTAATAGTTCCTAATAGGTTAATATGGTTATAAAACTCGCGATAGTTTTTAAAGTGAATTACAAGGATTATTTAGTTTTTTTAGATGAATGTGTTAGATTTTCTTGAAAGTGATAGATATAATGATATTTGTTATAAGTGTTTAACTGAAGTACTCTTAAGATATTATAAGTATTTTTCTAAAAACCCTGAATATATCCCATACTACTACTAAATCTTTCAATTATTGTTAGGTATCTTAAAATAATTGCAATAATTACTAGGGTCAGCTTATTTTTACATATACAATGTGCATTAACGTAACCTACACCCAATTACATAATTAATAAGTAAATAAAACTAAACTACCTAACTAATAAAAGTCAACAAAAGTTGCTATATAGCCCAAGAAATAATATTCAACAGAATAAAAGAAGCTATGGTCCATACTAGTCTATAACTACTCAAATGACTTTAATACCATCAATCATTCGATAAGGATGTGTTTTTTTTTATTGTGACGGAACAAGCTCTAGGCCCACCTAATGTTAAGCGAACTAACATCTGTCTATAAAAAATGCATTTCGTCACAAGTCGCGAATTGCATTACGCCCGTCACCTTGAGACATAGTGTCTCAAGTCTCATGTGCCTGTAATTTTTCTGGCTCTCAAGGACTGCTGCCGGAACACACCGTAAGGTGCTTGGCGACAGATTTTCTACTTGATGGTGGTCGCTAACCAGGCGGGCATTCGCAAAATGCCCTTCCACCATGCGGTGAAGCTCAAGCCCGCGACGGGTTTCAAACTATGGACCTGCTGCGCGGTAGTCCATAGCCAAAGCCACTGAGCCATCACTGCTTCAAAATAAAATTATGAACCTTATGGTGATAAACATTCTCAGACCGCGACTGTACCTGTAACGTAATAATTTTCTGTGCACGGTGAACGCATATTATGCACTAGAATTTTTCCCGGACAGAATAAGGAGGTTCGATGGAGCTTAAGTATTGAACTCAAATAGAATGCATGGCAAACGGCAACTACTTATCGTTGCAATACAGTTGAAAATATTTATTTGCTACTGCCGACGGTTCTACCAAACCCCGTTTTATATTTCTACAAGTATCCTATGGAAACTTGTTAGCTGTACCACGGTAATGTTATAACATTACCGTGGCTGTACTTTAGTACATAAGATTCATTAATCTGAACACAGAAGGTTGGAGTAAACTGCATAGGTTAAATAGCATCTGAACGTGCACGAGTGAGTGAAATAGTAATAACAATTTTCGCTGCTTGTAATTGATTGGGGAAAAAACGTCAGTAAGTATTATAAATATTAGTTATTTTCAAAGAGAAAATAGACAAAGACTTACTTTATGTATATATATATATATATATATATATATATATACTATATAATATATATAGTGGTAGTCAGACAATAAGAAACAATGAGTCTCTTAGAGGTGTAAATTGCATTTTATGTTGCTATTGCTAATAATTTTGAGTTTGTTAATTGATTTACCACATTATAATATTGCTATGGTAACTCTAATTTAAAGAATATTTTTTTAACATTCTGTCCAGTAATAAAAGTAAAAAAATAACATATATATGTGTGAAAAAAGTGTTACTTAATTACTTTAGTACTGGCAATTGGACAATTAATTCGAAGCAAAGTGTGACGTTTCTTCAAAATTTGATTTTGAAATAAAATTAAATCTTTATTATTCTCATCAGTTTAGGCAGTTTCCCGCCATTTCTTATTCATTTAGTTAGGTTACATTCTGACTCTGAGTTTGAAAAAAATTGTTAAAAACAAAAGCTGCGATGCAGCTTCAAGGAAAATTTAGTGAATTTTCATTTCAAACGAAAATGGTCTTACAGGAAAATAGCCGTTCACTTAGTGTTCCGTGAAGATGGTATTTAACGCCATTGTACATTATAAACAGTTTGGAACATCAGATAATGTACCTAGAAAATCGCGACAAAGGAAGACCACTGTTCGAGAAGACAGGAGTATAGTTCGTTTAGCTATAAGATGGGCCCTTTAAAGGTTCAAATATTATTAGAAAAGAAATCTTTTCCGAGGACGACCCTCGCAACATGTCCTCAAGACTTGTCCGGAGGCGGGTGGTTGAAGGCAAATTGTTCGAAAGACTTATTGCTAGGAAGGTGTCAACTCTTACTAGGCAACACAGACAAAATCGCCAGCCTTCGCTAGAGAGTATGACAATTGGACTGTTCAAAAATAGGAAAATTATTTTCGGATGAAAATAAAATAAAATTGGTGAATTCTGATGGAAAACGATATGTTTGACGACCAATTAACGAGGCTTTGAATAACAAGTTCACAATTAAGACAGTAAAGCATGGCGGTGGAAATGTTAATGTGTGGGGATGTTTCTCTGGACACGGGGTTGGTCCGGTGAGGAAGATTCAAGGGCAAATGGATCATAATGAATACAAAGACATCATACAAGAAACAATGATTCCTTATGCCGACGGAAATTTACCAGTATCTTGGATTTTCCAACACGATAATGACACCAAACATACAGCGAACAGCGTAAAAGTGTTTCTCAGAGAACAATCAGTGCCAATGTTTGAGTGACCTGCTAACAGTCCGGATTTAAATCCTATAGAGAATTTGTGGAACACCGTGAAGCAAACACTATCAAGCAAATATATCACTTAAGTGGGTGATCCATTGGCGAGTCGGTGAGCTAACGGTATAAACTGTAGGCTCGTTGGACTGTCGACTCGCGGTGGTGATCCATTAGCGTGCCAAACAGACTACTCTCATCGTTGGCAAAGTCATGTCGTGCTCCCAGACGGAACTACTTTGTTACTTAGGAATACTCCTACAAGAAGAACAACCAAAGAAAAAAAAAAGACGCCACAAAGTGTGGGTCAAAAACTGGCTGCAAGAGAGACAACGCTTGTCCCATGTAAACTTAGTAGCAGAACTTATTGGTGAACCGAATGATTACAGAAATTATTAAAGGATGACCGAGGAAGTGTTTAAGGAGCTGCTGGATTTGATTTCCCCTTTAATAAAAAGACAGGATACAGTTTTTCGTGTACCGATTTCACCATATGAACGCTTATGTGCAACTCTTCGGTTCCTGGCAGCTGGTGAAACACAAACTAGTTTACAATACTCTACAATAATTTCCAGGCAGGCTTTGGGACGCATCATACCAGAAACATGTAAAGCTATCTATGAGACACTGAGACGAGAGTACCTACAGGTATTTATTAAAACAATTACATAATTTTAGATTTATTTATTGAACCAAAGTATTTGGCATTAAATCAATTATTTTTCTTTTATCAAAACTTAACTGTACCTACCTATTTATTGTTCTGTGAAAGTCCGGAGGTAGTTTTGTATAATTGTTGGTGATTGTGTATGTGCATCATGATATGTTAAATGAAGACTATTTTCTGCATTTAACACTACTGTTTCAGGCTGGGTCATTAATTGAGTATAGCTGACATTTTGATTACTTTGTGCAATTTTATTATTATTTGGTACACTAGTATAGTTTGAAGGCCCAGCCACAGACTGAGAATAAGTAGCCTCACTGGCAAAGGGAGTACTGCAAAAATTAGGTCTTTCTACAACATTACTCATTCTGCCAAGAGTTCCAGTAATACATGAGTCTAAAGTGAGATGTTTCAGTGTTCCAAAATACAGAGCGTCATTAATTATCTTTTCTGCGTGAATTTTCTGGTCAGCGTCCATACTCCTTAATTTGTTGGCTATATTTTTTCCCACTACATCAAACTCGTCTTCAGTACAATCCAGCTTTTTTGATATTTTTGCCAGTACTTGCTCCCTATTTTCTGATACAGTTTGTTTTTTATTTTTTCGCTGTGATACTGATCGCAAAGATGATTCAGACGAAGACACCGACGAAGGTGCTGTAATCTGAAAAATACATGTACAAAAACTTATGTTACTTCGCTTGTTACAGTTTCCTAGCATGGATGAGAAGGTGAGAAAAATAGCAAATGATTTCAAAAATAAATGGCATTTTCCAAATTGTCTCGGTGCGGTAGATGGAAAACACATTGCCATCATACCACCCACAGGTGCTGGATCAGACTACTATAACTACAAAAGATTCCACAGTGTTGTTTTGATGGCGATTGCTAATGCAAACTATGAATTCATTTACGTGGACGTGGGGACTAAGGGACGAATTTCTGATGGAGGCGTATTACGACATACCGATTTTTTTAAACGTTTAGACTCAGGTACTCTTAAAATACCTTCTCCAGAAAAACCATGCGCAGAGGCAGAAGAATTACCCTTTGTTTACATAGGCGATGAGGCTTTTGCTTTAAGACCTGACTTTTTAAAACCGTACCCGCAACGGGATCTAGACAATTCGAAAAGAATTTATAACTATCGAATTTGCAGAGCACGGAGAATAATTGACAACGCATTTGGAATATTAGCTTCTAGATTCCAAATATTCCGAGCTCCTATAAATATGAAAACTGAACACATAAATATTGTGGTATTGGCTTGCTGTGCACTTCATAATTACCTTAGGCGCAAGATAACAGGTACATATACAAGGCCTGAAGACTTTGACAGAGAAAACCACATTACTGGATCAATCGAACCAGGGCTTCGCCCGGATAATTATCTTACTCCACTGGCATCTTCATCTAGAAATATTCCTAGCAATGCGAAAAAAGTTCGAGAAGACTTCGAAAAATATTTCAACACACATGGTGCTGTCGAATGGCAAGCGCGTATGGTGAATTTGTAAAATATTTAAATTATGTAAATAGGGTTATTGGTATACAATTTCGAAGTCTGCCAATGATGATGGAAATCACCTATCATACGATATGGTGGTACCTTTTTAGTAGTTCAATGTGTACTATAAATACTTACCTCCATTTCTGTTAACATTGCTTCATTATCATCAATGCTCTCAATTTCATCTAAAGTTGAAACGGATGAAGTAGCTGAAATATTTATGTCGAATTAAAATAATTAATATTTTCAACAACCTTCATAACATAATCTATACTTATAATAAAACTGTAACAGGTCCAATTCTGTACATGGCAGATATTTTGAAAAAAAAAAATGTACAGTACTCTGTAGCTGATACTGATGCCGAAACTGTATTTTTTTTTATTTTTGTCTGTCTGTCTGTCTGTCTGTCTGTCTGTCTGTCTGTATCCCGGCCGCGTATCACTCCAAAACTACTGAATGGATTTCAATGAAACTTAGCATGATTGGAGTTCATACTACAAGGTAGGATAATTTAGCTTTTTATCCCGAAATTCAGCATGGTTCCCTTGGGAGAGGGGATGAAAGTCAAAATATACACTTAGTTGTAATTTATTAACGCGTAGTCCGATTTCATACGTTCCTTTTAGGGTTCCGTACCCAAAGGGTAAAAACGGTCTGTCCGGCTGTCCGTCCGTCCGTCTGTCCGTCCATCCGTCCGTCTGTCACCAGGCTGTATCTCAAGAACGGTGATAGCTAGACAGTTGAAATTTTCACAGATGATGTATTTCTGTTGCCACTATAACAACAAATGCAAAAAGTTGGCCAAGTGCGAGTTGGACTCGCGCACGTTAAAACAAAAAAAAGGTTAAAATTTGAAGTCTAATGTTGTACGGAACCCTTCGTGCGCGAGTCCGACTCGCACTTTTTTTTTGTTAGAATAGTGGTACTTTAAAATTTATCCCGTAAATATTTTAAAGTCATGGGGTTTGAAGTTCAGAAATAACAGACATCACAACCTAAATATTAGGTTCCAAATAACTTGACCAAAATGTACAGAAACCTTTGAACGTACGGCTCATCTTAAGCTGGCGTTTGCACTTTATCGTATATAATAGATAGGTCTGTAGTTGGACCTCTCCAAAAGACTGATTTTTCAAACGATAAAACATAGTTTTTTTTATTACGATAAGCACAACTTCCCTACGTATATTTTTCATAACATGCAATGCTCTAATCAGTCTAATCTATACCTATAACAGGTTGCAGAAGGCGGGTAGGGAAGCGCGAGGGGTAAGACGCTTACATTTATCTATTTATACTTATAATAATACTGTAACAGGTCCAATTCTGTACATTGCAGATATTTTGAAAATATGTTTTGAGAGCAATCTGTAGCTGATACTGCAAAAACTGCTTTTTTTCTGGCTGTCTGTCTTTATCCCGACTGCGCATCACTCCAAAACTACTGAATGGATTTCAAAGAAACTTAGCACGATTCGAGTTCATACTACGACGAAGACATACGATACTTTTATCCCGAAATTCAGTACGGTTCTCTTGGGAAAGGGGATGAAAGTCAAAATGTACACTTAGTTGTAATTTATTAACGCGTAGGCCGATTTCAATCATTCTTTTTTTGTTACAATAGTGGTAAAATATTTATTTTCCCGTAAATATTTCAAAGTCCTCAGTTTTGCAGTTAAGAAATTTCAGATGTCACAAACGAAATATTTCGTTTTAAATAACTTGAACCGCGGAATATTGAGAAACCCTTGAACGTACGACTCATCTTAAGCCCACAGGCAGCCCGGAACCCCACGGGAAGCCCGACACCCCACGGACAGACCGGCATCCCACGGGCAGCACGGCACCCTTATTTAGTTTTGCAAGCTTGCTACTATAAAACTCTAAAATGTGGTACATTCACCACAATCAGTTTTTAAAACTACATATCTTTCTTTTAACGGATACATTTCGGAGACTGCGCAATGGAAGTGCACAATGTTGTCTTAGGTTTTCGCGATTGTTACACTTAGTAATTAAACAACTTTAAACGGTTTAAATCACGTATATTTATCATTATTTTTGTCCGGACGTTTCAAACACTTTGTAGTGATCGTGGTCACGGGGTGACTGTCGGGACAAAAATAATGATAAATATATGTGATTTAATCCGTTTAAAGTTGGAAGTGCACAACTTTAGTAGATTGTTATACAAGGGTCGAAAGGAATTGGTAACTTTCACCCGCGGTCAGCTCTCTACTTTTCATTTCGAATTTAAAGAAATTAAAAAAGTAGCTTTTCTAAAAATTATTCATTGAAAACATAACATACTTACTAAAAATTTATTGAAAGGTTAGAACTATTTGTGAAATTTTACGTAAAATTTTGTTTGGAATATTTACAGGCGGCTATAGCCCGAATAGGAATATCTTTGCTTTTCACAACTAATATAAGGAATAACGATATAAAAATAGTATGTTTTTTATATTATTTAATAACATGAGCAGGACCTTTTTAAAATGAATGCAGCTATAGTCCAAGTAGGAATCGTATGACTTACATCCGTGTTAAACACTACTTTTCATTTAAAATATGAGGAGAGTAAAAAAATAGTAGTTGCATGGTGGTAGGGCATTTTGCGAATGCCCGCCTGGCTAGCTACCACCCTCAAGTAGAAAATCTGTCGCCAAGCAGCTAACGGTGTGTTCCGGCAGCTGTCCTTGAGAGCCAGTAATTATCTAGGTTAGCCTGAACAACACCTTCGACCACATCATCACTTTCTATCAGGTGAGATAGTGGTCAAAGGCTAACCTATCATGCATAAAAAAAGTTTTTCTAAATATTTACTAAAAATAATAAACATGAGTAGAAGATACAAAGATACACTAGGAGTTAGAACAATGAAATTTAGGGAAAGTTTTAGTTAGTTTTTTCTAACCTACACTTTTTACCTTATATTTAGTTACTACCCTGCCAAACATAGTTGTTATTAATTGTTTTATAACAACAGAGTATTTTACAACGTAAAATCTTAGAAATATAACTTTGTTTACACCAATGGTTACCATGGTTACAAGTCATTCCGGCCCAAGAGAAGGAAGCATTTACTATGAGTTTTTCCCGGCCTTAGGTGGGAAGGAGCGTCTCTCACCCGCTACTCAGATCAAACAAACACTACTTTCCGAGAATGAGAAATAAAAAAAAATCGATCTACCGTCAAACAAACCGCCTAAAATCGAAATTCTAAAGAAACGCACAAGGTACTTTGCTTCAACATTTATTGTGCGAACCGGGAAAGAACTCTCCGAGTTACTTAACTACTGTCTTCTGGAAAATACAACCCGGGTGTTTTGAAATCCAAAGTAGAAAGCTCCATTCTGAGCTATGGTTTACTATAAGAGTGCTTCACCGCAGACCACAGTGTTGCTTAATATGAGATAAACAGTGCACAAATGTGAATAATTAGTCTGCAGGTACGGCACTCGCGAACGAAGTCGCGGGTACAGCTAGTATCAAATAAAATTTATTAATATTACACGGACTCCTTGTGTAGCCATCTTTAATCATGTTTTTTGTAGAACCTATGTTGAATATAAAATAAAAGTAAAATAATCAAAAATGATTTTTAATATAATTACCTACGCAATGATATATAGTGTGTCTAACATAACTTGGCAAAAACTCATTTTTAAAATCTTTTAAAGGGCATCATTGTTTAATTAACGTAAATTCACAACGATTCAAGCAAACAATTTTAATAGAAAATTTATAAAAGTATCAAATGAGTTCGTAGTTATAATTTTGAGTGTTTACAGGTGACAACTTTTTTAAATTTGCCGCGTTTTTTTTTGTGCCAAGGTATACTAGACTATAATACACTAGCTGCGCCTCACGTTACCAACATACCTACCCATATAAATATATCGGTAAATAATCTAACCGTAACTTATCCGCTTGATATGTCGGCGTGTAATATAGTACCCAAAAACCGGTTAATGACGAAGACAAACAAACTTATGTTTTGCGAACGTCCGAAAAAATCGTCTCAAGCGTCAAAAATTTTTGTTTACATTTTAAGAACATTTCAAGAAAATTTGTAAAACGCTTGCGGCCAGCCGGTACCAAGCGGATAAATAATAGTAATAAAACCATTATGGTACCTACGTATAAATAAGTAGAAAGTAGATACTAACTTCCTATTTGGTCGTTGAGAAATTCCAATTCTGTGTAATACCACAGCTTGGGCGTATATACTTCATCGGCTCCCGATCCAGTCCTCATACTGTCTTGAACCTTTTTTCTCTCCTTCCTGTGAGATGCTCGCAGAGATTGGATAAACTTTTTAACATCGGCAATTGTGCAGGTCGTATCATGTTTTCGTTGGATCGCCAGAAGTTTTTCGTAGGCAGCTAATTTTAAAACTTTATTTTTGCAATCCCGGCTTGCGTACAACCACAGACAAGGCTGTTCCTTAAAACAATGTATCATTTCAAGGACTAAATCGCGATTATACGATCGTAAATCAGCCATTTTTCTATTTCGCTAATATCTACGTGCCGTTCGGCATGCGTGTGTTCGCTACAGCAGCGTGAAAAAGACTGTCGGCTCGCAAGCTCGGCTGATCCACTGACGGTTTATTATACCGCGGTCTTAGGATTTCAAGCATGCACGAAGAGCCAAACCGCGAACTTTTAAAACCGTGGTTTTGTAGGTGCTCCATTGGCGGTTTATACCTTTAGCTCGCAGGCTCGTGGCGGTCCAGCGGTCTCGCCAATGGATCACCCGCTTTACATGAACCAACTTTACGACGTATTTGTTGAAGTTTGGGGGGGTCTTGCAATGGAAACGTGTCAAAAATTTTTAGACGTGACTTAATGTTGTCTTAGGTTTTCGCGATTATTACACATCGTAATTAAACAACATTTAACGGTTTAAATCGCGTATATTTATCATTATTTTTGTCCTGACGTTTCAAACACTTTGCAGTGATCGTAGTCACGGGGTGACGATCGGGGGGACTGCCAACTTGAAAAAAAACTTGACTTTCCGTTCCGATACTCGTTATTTCTCACATACACTTTTGTTTATCATTAAAACTGTATAAATTGAAAACAATATATTTTTTATTTCATAAATGATTTTTTGTTAATTTATATACATCTTAACTTAATTTGTCTATAACCTCTGTAGACTATACCACTTACTAACAATCTAAGAATCCACTGTTTTTATTTTAATGTCTAATTTAGTCACCTGTTCCAGTGCCACTCACTCTCTCACTTGTCTGCCATGTTGCATTAAAAGAAGCTTGTATAACACGTTCTTTACAATGTTTCTGCAGTTCTGTGTTTTTTTTTTTAAATATCCCAAAGTTTAAGGCCGTTACAATTGCGTATATAGACTCTTCTGCAAGTTTGGTAAAAAAATATTATCCTGCTGTTTAGAAGTGGCTAGATCTATTTCTGGTTGGTCTAATTTTTACCATAGTTGGTATCTAAAAGCAGAGTTGTAGTAAAATAACACCTTTCTGTTTACCACTGTGACTGAAAAATAAAACGTAATAGGATGTACACGAACATATTTTCAAAGTTATTTAACTTCGAAAATATGTTCGTTTAATAATAATGGGAGTGTAGTTTGGTGTTTTTTAATTATGTGACCACCACTGTATTACGAGAGATAAACAGAAAATTTGTCTCTGTTTATTATGTGGAACATATTTTTTGGCAGTACATTATTTTTAAGGTAAGAAAGACTACAAGCATTTTAAATTTCTCAAAGTTAGAACAATTTTGTTTGAGTTTTAGATAGGTACAGTTGCCTACTTAGCTCGAAAGTCTACATGGTATATCCATACAAATATAGATTTGTATTTTTTTTTTAAATAAATTGTTCACACTCGTTGTCATTTTACGTGCATGTCGTCCCAAACTTAAAATAATGTTGGGAAATACAATCAACAAACCCTTTTGACTTAAGTGAAAGACAAAATTTCGGATTTATATTATACCCTTTTCTTTGGCAATACTACGTCAAACCGTCAAAATTAAACTACCAAAATAACTTAATATTATCATCCGTAGGATGTCATCAGGATGATTCTCTTACTCCAACTATATTTGGTATTTTTTTTTATTAATAGCTGATATGGTAGCTTTTGACTACTATCTCACCTGATGGTAAGTGATGAAGTGGTCAAAGATGTTGTTCAGGCTAACCTAGAATTACTAGCTCACAAGGAAAACTGCCGGAACACACTGTAAGGTGCTTGGAGACAGATTTTCTACTTGAGGGTGGTAGCTAGCCAGTCGAGAAATTTGCAAAATGGCACATATTTGGCTCAACGAATAAGCATTGTAATTCAACGGGGCAATGCTGCCAGCATGCTGGGCACGCCGCCAACTGGGAGTGGGCTGGAGCATTTGGACTGCCTATGAGTCTACTATGACTTCTAGGTTGTCTAAATGCTTTTATTGTAGTAGCTGTAGTGCTGTATATAGTTCATAGTATTTTGTTTAAAAAAGGCATACCGCCGGAAAAAAAAATATAAAGGCGAACGTTTGTGAGTGTGTTTGTATGTTCATTACTTCTTCACCCTCAAACAACTGGACCGATTTTGATAAAATTGGGTATGATAGATAGCGAGATAGATAACTCTTTATTGAAAACACCATAATAACAACAATAAACTTATTACTAAAACATAAATTAAAACTGAGTGTATCAATGGGCTGTCTAATCGCTCAGAGCATCTCTTCCAGACAATCCATCAAAAATAAATATGATCAAAATATTGGGTGGGGTTTCTTATGGTCTTAACAATTATTATTGTATACATAAATAACTGGTGTATAGCGTTAAGTTTTCTAATGACAGTAACGACAGATAATGGGTAGAATGAAGAAATTTAAATTGTTCCTTGAGGTAGCGCGGGGATAAAGGATTGAATAGAATATTGTACATAAAGGAGAGATAATATTATTAATATATGAGCATTCCGGCAACGACGAATAGGGAGCCACTTGAGCTTATTACGAAAATGGGAGACATCATCATATTTGCTTAGGTCATATAAAAATCTTATAAATGTATGGTATGGAGGTAGATAAGGCGCTGGATTAACACATATCATACATTTTATCATCGTCATCCATCAACACGCGGATGTAACCGCGGGGCGCAGCTAGTCTGACATAATGCACCGAGAGGTTATTATTTTACTTTATAATAAAACAATAGGAATGTGCAAGAATGTTGAATTTTTAAATCATTCGTAGGTTAAAATGATATAGAGCACATTTTTAAACTTTCACGTTAATTCATATAATAAGTAGGTATGCTTTTTTACCGTTTATAGCCCGTAGAAAAACGGAGTTCATTCCATAAGTAAAATTAAATACTTATTAAAATTAAACAATGTCGATAAAGTTGATGCGACCTACAGTTTTATTCGGTGAACTAATTAAATTTCAGGCTTCATGTATTGAACTGGTTGACAAGTCCTCCTCTAGGTTGAGTGACGGCATCGTGAAAGTCGCAGGTAGCCAATGGTTACAACTAGCTAATAGCCGTTCTTTGTGGCGTTCTATGGGGAGGCTTTGTTCTGCAGTGGACGTCTTCCGGCTCCACTTTGTAATATAATATATTCCAGTCGGAACATTATATTACAAAATATATTATATTCCAATCGTATTATATTAACTGACAAAATTACAAGTGGAAAAATAAAAACCATGTGCAGGATTCGAACCCGCGCCATTTACCGCTATAGCCGGGTTATGCTTTGACCGCTGAGCTTACATGACATATAACTCTAAGTTGTCAATCGTATGGAGACGGAGCGACACCTACAGTTCAACTTACATTCTACTACAAACAAGAAATTTTTTTGCGATTAGCTTTAAACTTGTTATCAATGACGCAATCCTATAATTTTAATATTTTTATTTTTGCAATAACGCATGCGGATAATATTACAAAATTACGAGAGGAAAAATTATAGTCAAGTGCTGGATTCGAAAATTTGTCTATTCCAGAAGACAGTACCTAGTAGGTAACTCATAGTTCTTTCACGGGTCGCACAATAAATGTTGAAGCAGAGTAGACCTACATTGTGTGTTTTTTTAGAATTTCGATTTTAAAAAGGCGGTTTTGTTTGGCGGTAGAACGAAAATATATATTAGATTGTGCACTTCCATTGCGCAGTCTTTGAAATGTATCCGGCAAACGATAGATAATTAAAAAAAAGTGATTGTTGCGAACCGCTCGGCAAACGCTAAGTTTAGGCATCCGGCGCGAAATCAGTGGAGGCGTGTTCGATTCCCGCCCGGGCGTAACATTTGGAGCTCCAATAATTTATAAAATATGTTTTTCGCTTAGCACGGGATAATGCTTGTAATCATATTTAGAAAAAAAGATAAGTTGTTAAAAAAAACTGATTGTGGAGAATGTTCCAGATTTTAGAGTTTTATATAGCAAGCCTGCAAAACTAAATAAGGGTGCCGGGCTATGAGTGGGGTGCAGAAATGCCCGTGTAGTGCCGGGTTGCCTGTGGGGTGCCAGGCGCGAATAGATCGCTGAAAGCTATGGCAGTAACAGTACGGGACGCTACTTTACACCAAGTTCAGTCTGTGAAGCTACTCGGCTTTCATGTGGATCGCGTCGTAAAGTGAAACAGCCACATAGACGTAGTATGTGTGTGGCTTACTCAAGCTTGCTTCGCTCTGAAGCGACTAGCAGCATCGGCTCCGCGCCACGCCGTGCTCAGCTGCTACTTCGACACTGTTCATTCTGTGCTCATGTACAGAACAGAGCTGTGGGGAGACGCGGCTGAGACGGAGTGGCCGCTGATACTGCAAAAGCGTGCGGTCCGTTCCATTGTGGGGGTCAAACGGGATGTATCGGCTAAACCATATTTTACAGAACTGGGAACCTCACCGTGCCAGCAATACATATACCTATACAAGGTTTGCCTCTTTGTCCGAACAAACCTAGAAAATTTTACCACCTGTGGATCTATGCACAGTTATAATACGAGGCATAAGGACATACTTGGAACACCACGGCATTGTCTCGCTAGATTGGTAAAGTCAGTATATATGGGTGGTCCGAAATTCTATAACCACCTACCTACCGGATAACATTCAAAATGCAGCTTCTATTAGTATTTGCCTAACCTTATACAGTAGTTTGTGTCATCTTAGGTGCTTGCTTAGGTAGAAATTTAGGTATTTGTCTTTGCGAACATTATCCGACGAAAATAAAATTCTAGTTGAAAATTTGTCTTTCATGATAATAATAATTATTAAATGTACATTATGTATTTTGTGTCATTTCTCTCCACGGAAATACTGATATTTAACCATTACCTACTATGGTGCCTAAACGGTTTTAAAAGAATATTATTTATTTATTTATTTATTTATTATCCAAATTACAACTATCATTACAGGTACGCAACCCAATGCGACAGTGTAGCAATTTATACATTATCTTTAAAACATAAAATTCTCAAAGCTACGTTTGTGAATTCACTCAGGGCACAGCTAAATAGGTCTATTTCATCCGCAATGTCATTGAGAGAGCGAAATGCTCGCGTAAGAGGCGCCTCTCGCAGGAGGTTTGTCCGCGCATGAGGCAATGCCAACAACCTTGGTAACCGTCTTCGGCACACGAATCCATCCGGAACGCACAAGTATATCTGCTGTAGAACATCAGCATTGTGTACCCTACCTCGCAGCACTTTAAATATATAAGAAACGAGAGTGAGCTCTCGCCTGACCCTCAGTTCATTATATCCTACCATGCCTAGAATAAATAAAGTAGGGTACATCAATGGATAAAATGGATATACTCCATAATTTTTCAAATATAAATATCTTATAAATTTATTTTGTATTTTTTCTACCATTCGAACATACTTTGTCTCGTGAGGGGACCAGATGACACTATTGCATTCTAATTGGCTCCTGACTAGGGCGTTATATAAAGCAGAAATTGCATTTATATTGGTAAAGCCTTTGGCCATACGCAGGATAAACCCCAAGTTCCCAAAAGCTTTTTTGCATATATTAATAATATGATTCCGAAACAATAGTTCCGTGCTGAAAGTTACTCCTAAGTCTTTCACCTCATTGACTCTAACTAACGGCATTCGGTCAATGCTATAATTATATAGAACCGGTTTATGAGAACGCGTGAACGTGATTGTCATACACTTGCAGGCGTTAAATTGCAAACAGTTATCCTTGCTCCAGGACACCACTCTGTCTATATCCCTTTGTAGTCGCTCGCAGTCCTCTGCATTCTTAATCACTAACGATAGCTTGAGGTCATCAGCAAATAGCAAGCATTTAGCATTCTGAACTACTTTCGGCAAGTCATTAATCATCAGAATAAATTCCAAAGGTCCGATATTGCTACCCTGGCTTACCCCAGACCTGGTGAAGTAAAGCCCCGACCTACATCCCGCATATTCGACATATTGTTTCCTATCCGTCATGTAGTTAGCAAAAAACTGCAAAAGATTTGGGGTGCACCCAAACCATGCTAGTTTCTTGAGCAATATGTCATTATCGACCAAATCAAAGGCTTTTTTAAAATCAAAATAGGCACTATCCACTTGACCTCCACCATCTATTGTTGGCAGCAGTTCCCCCATGTAACTAAGTAGATTGGTGGTAGTGCTCCTTGCAGGTCTAAACCCGTGTTGAGCATCTGAGAGCTGTGAGCTCACCTGCACCGCTATTTTCTTTTGTAGAATGGACTCGAATACTTTTGCTGCTGAAGAGAGTACTGCAATAGGCCTGTACTCATCTACCTTAATACGCGATCTACCCTTCGGTACCGGTACGACCCTAGTTATCTTCCATCTATCCGGAAACTTTGCTGTTTGAAGACATTGGTTGTAAATATATAGAAGTGGTTTAGCTAGCACTAGACGACAATCTTTTAAAATGTAGGGCGGGATACCATCTGGACCAGTAGACTTCTTCGGCTTTAGTTGCAGAAGACCATGTTGGACATCTACTAACTGTAACCTGTCCAGATGGACACGCGCCGCTCCGTTCTCGCCGCCCGATTCCGCCATCGCTGAACTCACATTTAATTGTGCTCGTTTCGTACTATATACTGAATGGAAATATTGAGCAAACTCGCTAGCACTTTGTTCGTTGCTAATAATCTTTCCGTCCTTCAGTAACTTACGAGGACATCTATTACCTCTTTTGGAGTTCACGTAATTCCAAAAAGTCTTTGGGTCTTTTTGCAATTGATTCTGAACATTAAAATTATATTGAGTCTCCGCGGCTAAGATTTTATTTTTAATCCTGGTCCTGCACTCAGCGAACGCATCGTAATCAGTAGATAATCCACTGATTTTATACTTCTTATGAAGTTCCGCTTTTAATTTTATATCTCGAATTAAATCAGCTGTGTACCACTCAGGGTAAATATACTTTGAGCTTACCCGGCTTCGCTTTTTCTGAGGAACACAGTTACTTAAAATAGAGTTAATATTATCATAAAAAAAATCCAAGCTCATCTCTAAATCTAAATCGTATATTGGTGTCCAATCTACGTTCGCTATCGATGTGTATAGTGATAAAAAGTCAGCTTTATAAAAATTATAATGGGAGGCACCTTGTAATTGCGAATCCGTTTGAGCTGATCCCGAGCCTTCGACGTCACCTGCGAGCGGGCACCGCCGAGGCAAACACACCGACACCTCAAGCGGAGGGTGGTAAGGGTCAACCTTCAAAAGCGGTATATTCGCCTCACATACACTCACACTACCATAGTCTTCAAACGTACTTAGTACCAAGTCCAATTGTCTGTCATCACAATTACCTATGCTGTTACTCTGAGTGAACCCACAATACGATTGGAAATATTCAAAGTAATTACATATTTCTACAGTGCAAGAATATAAATTGAAATCGCCTAGTACAATAATTTCATTATAGTTCTTACAATATTCTTCAATTACTCTAAACATTGTCATATATTCATTTTCCGCACTCCTAGGCGGGATATACACGACACATATTAAAAATAAAAATCTATTACGCAAATAAACGGCACCACAAACTAGCTCGAATAAATGATTGTCAATGTTTACATCCACCGGTACCTGCATACGTCTCAGCTTATAGCGCGGCGTGGCCACTAAACACGCGCCGCCCTGTTTACGCCCATCTGTACGGTCACTTCGGATAATTGTGTAACCAGGCGGAATTAATTCTGCATCGTGAATGGAATCGTTACATCCTGTTTCGGTAACGGCGAATAAATCAGCGCTAGAAGTTGCAACACCATGAAAAAATTTGTTAGTTTTTGTTCGTAGCCCTCTTACGTTCTGATAAATTATGGAAACGTTAGTAGGCTTCTTTGCGTTATTTTGCATGTTGTAGTGGTCTACGAAACCAAATCCACTCACAGAATTCAATATTAACGGGCCAATTTTCAGACTGGCACAATTTATTGTATTCATTTTCTGGAACACCTATTATAAAAGAAGCATAATCTCTTTCCGTTTTATGCTTTATTTTTTCTACTTTTATTGATACTCCATCCCCACATATTTTCTTCGTATAGTTTTCCAAATTCTCTATGGTCGTTTCCTTCTGGAGACGCCAGACATGTAAATATTTTTTCCTTGCAGCTCCTTGTATATCTATTGTACTCGTGCAGCCTCCGCGCTTCACCTCGCTGGTAGGGTATCTTTTCTTTTTCCTATTTATAATTGTCCAATTATCTCCAGTTACTGGTACATTTGCTTCTCTTACTGTATTATCCAGAGATTCTTCCAATGTTCCATGACTATCTTTTTGAATCATTTTGTGATTTGACGTGTCGATCACAGTCTCAGGTTTAGTGGCCCTACACTGATCCACCGTCAAGTCGTCTACCTGCTTTAGATTTTTATTTGAAAGGAGTACATTTTTAGACTTTTTCGTAGCCCCACCGTGTTTCGTTGACTCGTCTACCCTCGTCTGATTTTGAGTTTTATCAAGCGCAAACGTACTTTTAGGTTCATGAGAAATGTCATTTAAAGGAACTAAGGATTAATTATAATAGGTCAAATGGGTGTTACTAGTTTCAGGTCACTGGTATCCGTTGTACATAACGTTTTGTGTCGAATTCATCCATGGCATTTAAAAATATATATATATTTATTCTAGAACACCCCGTAAAAGCTACAAAAGAAAATACAAGTTATTAGATTTTACGTCTTAAATATTATCATAGATTAAAGAAACACTATTCTGAATTTGTGTCGTTTATATCCATGGAATATTATTCGTACCTACCGTAATCGTACCTACAGAACGAACGTATGTGCTTATTTCTGCAGCGTGTTTATTTTTGGTGTTTAATTGCCATGCATGGAAATGACACAAATTTACAGTATCTATTTTCCATGCATGCACAATATTGAATATGTGAACCCTAATGATTATAATATTTTTTTGAAGCGTTGGTAGCATAAAAAACCAAAATTATTAAAAATCTAAAAATTCCATGGTCTGAACCGGCACAAAATTATTTATTGGCCATACTTAGGTGATCCGATGAAGTTAATATTTACCATTTCAATTGTAATATTTTTTTGACATTGTTCTAACATACTGTCTGTTTGCACTGGATGATACTGACACAAACTGGGTTTGCACACTATGCAGGCCATCTTAGATACGATGCCATTATATTTTTAAACTTTAAAATAATTTTGGAAGTTTTGATTTGAATCAAACAAATTACCCACAAATCATTGAATTGCTGAAAATTCAAGTGACAGATGTGGCATAAAACGCAATAATAAGCTTTATAGGTACGACTGTATCCACATGCAAGAAATTAGCAACTTTAGAATTTTTGTAACTTATGACCCCAAAAGAGCCTAGCGCTATCGGACTATCATGTAAATAATGTGGAAAGTAAATTGACAAACATTTAGGTAATTAACTGGGTTATGATGTAGAAACAAAATATTTAAAGATCGTTACATTTATAAGTAAGTACCTATTAATTACCAAACTGATTTCATGCAGCTACTCCAACTGTTACTGTAAAAAAAAACAATACATAAAAATAATATATCGTTGTTACAAATTCTATGTTTTCAGGTATGGGCTGTATTAAGTTAAAGAACGGCGTTAGTGAGCAAAGTTGCACACCGGGACGGGGACTCTGAATGCGTACTAATTTAGGTTCTGAACGCACTCCGTCCCGCAAATTTGCTATTGCATACTCTTGTCCGTAGGCTTGTCAAAGCAGAGTATATGTAGGTACTTAGTAATAAATAATAATAGTACAATAACGGGTGCTTGTTTAGCTAACTATTGGCGCTATTTTGCGTTTTTCAAAATGTTTTATAGAAATAAGTGGGGGTTTTAATTCAGATGCATAAATATATGCGCTGCAAGCAAAAAGTTTCTGAGTATTCGATCGAGACAAGGTAGGTACTCATACAGACCAGAATTTAGTTTTTAGCAACTTTCACCTCTCTTGGCCTATAGATTGTGGACTAAAGTCAAATAATGAAATTAATTACAACAATTTCTATTGATACAAACTGTGTGTTCCATACAATAAATTATTGTGTTTACGGCATGCACCTAATTTTGGAGTAGGTAAATAAACGATATATAGTGAAAGATCTCCAGAATTTTCAGAAAATTATTGAATAATATATTATTTTTCGTTATGTTTAATTCACTTTTTTAAATATATTTTTATATATTACATAACAACTCTTTATCGGTGTTAATTAATTAAAAGCAAAAATATACATAATTAAAACTAGATTAGATATTGCATAGCACATTGTTATAATATTAAATCTATATATCTTTAAATATACATATCAATATTATCCCGTTTGTTTGTTTGTAACTTATCTAACTGCCTGCCTATTTGGTGTGTGACCAACATCTACAAGTGTTTATGAACAATTGTCCATTATCATTGAACTATTGTTCATTAATGCTTATATAGTGCCAAATCTGTTGTCAAATTATATTCTAATTGTTTGCAGATAATCTGATGGGTTCCTAGTTTTGAACCTGGCCTGCTACATTCTCTAGAAGCTTTTAGTGCTATTGCTGTTTGGGAATTGAATGGCCATGTATTATTATGCCAGTAAACTAAATGAGGCCTCATGCAGTACTAACCGCTGCAACATGAAGGTGCCACCAGCTCCCACAGAACAAGCACCAGTGCCTCCACCACCCCCAGAACATTCTCCCATAGTTGCTGATCCGGCTCTGTTGCGTGCTGGAAATGGACTGTCCTATTATGATGTAAGTTCTTCTTTCCTTAATGAACTAATAATGAAATCAAAACATAAAGGGTTCATATGCATACATCTCTCCCATATTATAAACATAATTATATTTGAATTAGTACAAAATACATTATTATAACATATTCATAGATATATATGATTTAAGACAAGTTTCTTTGATGTTGGTCTTTTTTTTTAAGCTCTGGATTGCTTGATTTGCGTATTATTCATATGCAATTTAATTTATTTTGTTTTAAATAATGCTTTCTCATACATTTAAGATCATTTGTACATATCAATACTTATTTTAATTATATCTTTTTCAGAATGATGACTACTACTCCATGGTAAGGGGGAATAAATTCATGTCAGAAAGCGCATGCCAACACATCGTAATGAATGGTGGCATCAACTTTGTGGCCTCTCAGAAAGTTGATGCACCACAGGTATTGCAGAAAACTTTATAATTGGCTTACTATTTAAAAAAACATGCAATGTAAATCATCAATAATTTTGCAATAGCCTGTTATTGTCATACAATAGCCTAACAATTATTATTCATAATAAATATATGATAATTTTATCGTATGTAAAATTTTACTGCAAATGTAACCTTATTTATAATAAAAAATTCATGATATTATTGTCATAATTTTTCAATTTCAGATACAAGCAGTTATATCCCCAAGGTCTTTGTCTGGACTTCCTTATGTTAACATTGCGCAAGATCGCCCTGATATAGAATACCGAGACGGTCAAATTCTCACTGGTACACTAGATGCGCTAGTTGATATGTTAAAGCCAGGCGCAAACAAATCATTCAAATTCACATTTATTCTGTGTTCTCGTCTCTTCATAAAGCCACACGAGTTGCTTGGCAAGATCTGCAAACGATATTACAAAAACTATGATCGCCTTGTAAGTTTATTTATATTATTTAAAAAATATATACATCAGACACACAAACATGGCAGAGCTTTAAATGTTACTTTGGTTTTATTTTGTAGGACTTAGTTATTTTAACATCAAAATGTCTTGTTCTGTAAATACACATTAATATTAAAACAGTAAATTTATAAGAATATAATGACATAAAATATGGAAACAGTTTTGAATTATAGGAACTTATATATTGAGTAAGTTTTAATCCCATTATATTGTTTTTAGAGGGAAAGGGGAAATCTGGACTCTGATTTGCTACGCAAAGAGCTTGATGACATGAAATCACTTGTAACTCTGTTTACTGAATGGACCATTATGTTCCCTTATGATTTCCGTGATGACCGAGTGATGGCCTTAGTGCGTAGTATTACTGAAAGGTAAATGGTAGTACAACCAATAAATATTGTTGCCTCAAGTATGTACAAGCTTCTTTTACACATTTATTTTAAAATTGCTATAGGTGTGCTGCAGAACACATGTCCGAGGTGCGAATTGAGATGTCTACAACATTGGAGAAACTTCTCGACAAATTAACAGCTTTGGAGCATTATGAAGAAACTTTGGCAGAAGTACCACAAGTGTCATCTATAGATCAACTAGCCCAAGTAAGAGTCAAAATATTACAAAAAGAGAGAAATTTCTTAGCATTCCATGGATTCGTTGGGGTGCAGGATCCATCGCATTGCAGAGGAAGAGTCTCAGGGGCCTGGGACTTGCAACTCTGAGTATGGTTTAAGGGCCCCTTTACAATGCTCCCCACAACTGCTTGAGCTTCTCCCTATCTCACCAAATTTTATAAGATCAAATACCTGTCAAGATAGGCCAAGGCCTTTTAGCAGGTGGTAAAGAGATGTCGATGTTATACCCTATAAATTAATGAACTGTTATTGTTTAAGTGGTATTATTCATTTGTTCTTATTATGTGGTCTTTAGATATTTTTGTTTCTCTCGTTACAGTGTCCCTCATAAAGAGACAATATCTAATATAGTTAATTATCGACTTTGTCTCTAAGATTATAACACTGCCAAGTGTTGGCGAGTCTCTCAGTAGCTAGAACAAAAGGAGGTTTTTTATAGACTATCTACAGTGAGCAAGTGAGATGTAATAATTTGCAGCGCATTCTACAATTTGTTTCTTAATAAAATCTTGATACATATAAAACAAATTATATATATATATATATATATATACATATGTACAAGTATCGTAGTCCTATAGTACTTACTGTAATGTGGGAAACAAACATATGTAAAGACTGCACAGTAAAAACTAACTAATATAACAACCAATTAATAAACCAAAAATGCTGGATGCTGGGCAAGGTGCTCAAAGCTGTAGCAAGGGGTATAAATGCTACTCTTTATAACCAACTAAAAAGCCATGGCTCGTCAAGAACGACCATAACTTCCACTCTAGAATGTGGATCCTAATCGGTATTAGTAGCATCTTATCAAATTTGTTTAGGCAGGTGGGGAAGGAAGTACAATAAAACTGCAGGTCTGATTGTATTAGAGATTAGAGGTTTGCAACGATTGCATTATAAAGCAAAAGTTATTTCTTGTTTTGTCTTTTGTACACATTATTCAAAGTAATCACTAGATTTAAAGAAATGGTTGATGGACTGTCAAGTAACTTAGAACACTTCATTATTAAGTTGTTTGCAAAAGAGAACAATTTATCCATAAAAATATTGTATGTAATAAATATGTAATGTAAATGCTTTTCAGCTTACTCAATAAATATATTAATAATTCCAAACTTAATCGAATGTTATTCAATATGGTGTACAGCATTAATTTTGTGCATTCTTAATATGTAACATCACATATTAATAATATGTGCATAAAAATTGCAGAACTTTTATAGCGGCTAATAATGAAACATAATTTTACTTGGCATTTCAGGGTGATATATTAACACTTGGTCTGACCCCAGTGGAGCTAGCAAACCAGCTTACCATAGTTGAGTTACACAGACTATCGTTTGTGGGGCCGGAGGAGTTCGTTCAGACTTTTGCTCCGCATGGGGCAATGCAAGCTAGCGCATCCAGCAAGAGCTCCATCAGCTTGCATCACATAGAATCAAAATGCACACGAAATTTGGAGGCATATGCAGATTGGTTCAACAGGCTGAGCTACTTAGTTGCCACAGATATTTTGAAGGTAAAGTACTCACAAAATTTCCATAAAGTTTTCGTTTACAAAATTAATTAAGTATACATGTTTTGCTACAATGCTTCGGACAAAGCGGATTATGTATAACAAAAATCTTGAAGATCAATAGACCGGAGTGTAACTTTAGACAGAGATGATAACAATATGCTTTTACATTCTGGATTTCCAATGCTTGCCTCCTGGCTTTAGATTTAATCATGGTATAATCTTTCAAATGGTACAGACTTATTTAATTGTCATCAGAACTCAACACAATTTCCAAATTTCTTAGTAGGTACATAATGCTTACATTAGAAGTGGGTTAAATTCAGTTTCTTTTATATTGTTACATAGATTCGGGTCAGCTCAATAGAAGCATGTTGAAAATTACTCCAACATAAGCCAGTTCAATTATGATTTAAAGTAATATTTCCAGCATGTAATATTTTAATTTCTATGCATAATAATCATGGTAAAAAATAATGTTTTGTTTTAAATATATTTTATAGTCTGTGAAGAGCAAGTACCGAGCCAGAGTGATCGAGCAGTGGGTGATGACAGCTCGCGAGTGCTTCAACCTCGGCAACTTCAACTCGCTGATGGCCATCATTAGTGCTCTGAATATGTCTCCAATCACCAGGCTTAAGAAAACGGTATCAATTTCATTATTTATAACACTTTTGCCCGTAACGGGTCTCTTGTTTCACCAATTTCAATATCGTTATGTATCTCATAACGCAGTTGTGCGTCATTGTAATGAAAACGCACGGTTTATCAAGATGATGCGTCTAAAACAAACGGCACTTTATTAAATCTAAGCAAAGAGTTTTTATGTCAGAAAAGTGGTCAAAATTTTAAAAATAAAATAAAATTTGGGAGATATAATATAATAAATAAACATTTAATTCTTTAATAAATAATTTTGTCAGTAAATTACTGTACAAAAAATCTGTAACAAAACACAAAAATATTAATTTGATTTATTCGTTTAAGAAAATCCGAGTTTTATTTATTTCCTCGTAAATATGTTATAAAACGTCGTATGACGTCGTGCGCTTTGATAATTACAGCCTCTACTAGCTTGAAGCCCTCGCGTACGGCTCGGGCTAGCAATATCGCCTCGGCTGTAATTTTCAACTTACCGCACTTATATCATAATGTACTATTACCAAAATTGTGATTTCTCCTGGCATATTGTGTAGATTTATCTACAGAGATTATATAATCAGGCTACAAAGTAAGTCTCATTGCTTATATAACGTCAGCACAGACTCACTATCGTACATCAATTCCACACGAACGAACCGTTTTTAATTAACTAACTTACTGTTATTGAGTTTGAACCAGGAAGACAAGTCAGCGTTGCTTATATACTTGTTTATTGAATCTATTTGATTTTATCCAATAAACAAATACTGCTTAAGAAATTATCCTGACTTAATTGATATCATTATCTGCATCCAATGCGCTTGTATATACTTTATTACTTGCCTCAGTGACATTGACCGCCAGCAGATCTAAGAGTAAAGTAAAATAGCATATTTGATTATTTTGTTGTTAAGCGATGAACTCAACAATTCTATGAACAAGCCTCGTTATCATCACAGTACTGGAACAGGACTGTAAAGGCCTTTTCAAACAGCGGACCAAACGCTCAATGCACGACATATTTGACGTTTCTGTTGAATAACCGATACTAGTTCCATTCCAAAAAATGCTTCGCTACGCATTCACGTACATAAAAATAATTACATTATTATATTATAGCTGTATTCTTCGATCTTGCATCCAATTTTTCGGATTTCTGCGACACATGTTGCTTGTACATGAAAAGAACAATATATGATACATGTCTACTACCCTGTTTGCTGTATGGCTGCCAAACTTGGACATTTACAAATAAAATAAAACAAAAAATTAAATGCAGTCAAACAGCAATGGAAAGGAGTATGCTGAAAATTAGAAGAATACAAAAAATTAAGAGCGAACATATTCGTCAAAAAACTAAACTCACAGATGCTCTTAGGCACGCACTCTCACTAAAGTGGAGATGGGCCGGACACATCTCGCGATACACAGACAAGAGGTGGACCATTGAAGCCACACGATGGAAAGGTCCAATAGGGAAAAGGAATGTTGGTCGACAATTAAGACGATGGGCTGATGACATAATACACGTCGTAGGAAACGACTGGATAAAGTTAGGCAAGGACAGGGAGTCATGGAAAAGGATGGAGGAGGCCTTTACCCAAACAGGGGTCCAAATCTCATAAATAATACTAGAATTAACTAATAAACTAATAAAGTTTTAATCTTTAACCAATAATTTACTAACAAATATCGTACATTGAAATTGAGATTTGGAATAAATGGCTTTTTTATTTATTTATTATAGCTAACATTCGAATTCGAGTATTTGTAAGAAGGAAGTTGATAGGTGACCTCTTATTAAGCCCTTATATAAGAAAACGTGTTATTTTCAGTGGACCCGCACTTCAGCTGTCTGTGGCCAGCAGCTACGACAGTTGGAACTATGCGTAGAGCCCAGTGGAAATCATGCCAGGTATGTTAACATCATGTACAATAAGCGGCATATTACTTGATCTCTGGGAATCGGGATACGAAACCTATACTATACTACGTAATGTGCATCCAAGTACTCAATCTATTTGCCGCCTACTAGAATACAATGTTATTTTAAGTAATTCACATTTTCCACCACTACATTGATGTCGCCTCCCAAGTTTAAAAGGTTGATTTTTAAATAATAATGATTTGATTTTTAAAATGTAAAAGAATTGGTTCATAATTAAATAAGGGCACAATTGATAAAAAATATTCACTATTTGCACGCTAATAATTTGAACCGAGTAGCAAAAACGCACACTGCACTACTTCATAGATGACGTCATATCACTGCCGTGGTGTGTGTTTAGCATATTGTGAACCGACCGTGGGCGCGAATACAGCTCAAATCACTGTATTCGCACACAGAAAAGAGTGAAAAGTGCGCACAAACCTAAATTTGATAGAGAGATGAGGATTTTTTGTTGCTGTGATTAGGATTTTATAAGTAAAACAATTTACAAAATAATGCTTTGAAATTTAATTCTTCTAATGTCGATAATTGAACTGAAGGTTAATTTGGGGTAATTACGAAGAAACAAATTGACAGATACCGTAAGCACGCAAACAGTAAATATTTTCTGATAATGTGGTCCACATTCCTGTATTTCAATACGAACCAGGTGTTGTGATGTCAATGAAAGCAGTGTTTGTATGATTTGAACCCCAGTGTTGCATATATGTGTCTAACATTAATATGTGTTAATGTTAGATACATATATGCTTAAAAACGCATATATGTAAGGCATTATAAGGCCTTAAAAATATTAGTAAGATATGTGTTACTTACTAATATTTTTAAGGCCTTATAAATATTGCTAGTATTTGTCTTCCAAAAACTATAACGTTACCCAAATTTATGTTTTGTTAACAAGTAAAATAAATACTGTATGTTATTAGAGAAAGAGTTTATTAATACTTTTCGAGTTTTATTCTGATCCCTATGCCGATTAAAAACAACAATTGATCATTCATTCAGAGTCATTGGTGACTGGGTTCCTTTTCGCCAATTTATAGTTTCTAAATATAATCTTGGTGAAATTTAGGGGCTTAGACTACTTTGGCCTGTCTCTTGGATGATGTAATTATCAACGTTAGTAGAGCATGTGTTGCGTACAGTACAAGCAGAATACTCAGAAAGGTTGATACGTATATATATTTTTTTCAAATGCATCATATTTTCGTAATCCGCTAAGGCCTGGTTAATTAATCACCAGATAAAACATATCAGCCAGATAAAATGTTAACCTATCAAATTTAAAACATATGAACTTTTTCTATTAGAAACCAATATTTGTCCTTTTTATATTGGTTGTGTATACATTTTATTGTCATGAATAATAATTAGCTGATTAAAGATAAAAACCAGGCCAACGTATGTAACTATATTGTTATTTGAACAGGTACAGGGCAGCCCTGGCGGCCGCGCCCACTGAGACGGCTGTGCCGTTGCTTTCAGTCACCTGCCGGGATCTGCACTTTGCTAACCAAGCCGCCCCATCCAAGTAAGCTTATCTATACATTTCATCATCATCACCCCATTTATACTGCCCACCGCTGGGAATAGATTATTCCTTGGTTTGTTACATTTACTTCGTCCCCCGCCATAATGCGAGTAACCTGTTCTTTACTAATCCTTTTTTAATTAAAATCGACCGAGTACTGGCTGGTTTCATAAGATCTTTGATAAATATTGTTTTCGAAGCATAAGATATAGCAAAATTCTGTAACAAGTGGGTAAAAATATTTAAATAGTCATTCTTGGTGGCACTGACTTTTGTTGGATCCAGGGCCATTCTAGGATTGAAATTAAACATATAGAATCTAAAGCGTACCGACGGTTTCAATGGCACGATACTCAAAATTACTTTGCTGCCGAGCTATAAACACGCAATTTTCACCTCATTCCATCGAGGAGAATGCTGGGTGTTCTTAATTCTAATTTCAAAAACCTTTTCCACGCTAGCGGATAAAAAGCACTTTTCCATACAGATTTCGAATGATAAACAACACTTTTCAGAGCTTGTGAGGTGAAAACAGTATCTTTACTCGGAAACATGTCAGCCCAAATTTCATTTAAATTTCGAACAGACTTGAAAAATGATAAAAAGTAGCCATATTATAAAAAAAAACTTACGGCCATATTGGCGCAAAACACATATTGCTAGCTCCGTGCTATTGTGATATTGACGCTTGAAAAATAATTATCATTTGTCATTCTGATATTTATTTAGTTGGATAGATATAACCGACTAACCGACAGTGGCTTGTAAATTGTCAACTTTAGTAACTAAATAATTATAAATTGTTTTTTGGAGCTGGGGCTCGACCACATCTAGGTGGGTCACTAGTGTGTTCATATATTTCATTCTTCGGCCAACAAGGTCACGTTCGTCGTTCGATATCTGCTTTGTAGTAATTGCCTCTGTAGTAATTTGCAATGTTGTTGTAGGTTGCCTGGCAACCGCGTGAATTTCGAGAAGTGCTTGGTGCTGGGGCGGCACGTGACAGGCCAGCTGGCGAGCCGGCGGCTGACGAGCGAGCAGCCCCCCGCACCGCAGCCTCCCGCCGCCCACCACTCTGTCTGGCGCTACCTTAACGACAGGCCCACACTCTCTGAGATCGGTAACACATGTTTTACTTTCAGCTCTTTGCATGGTGGCTACGTCGTCGCCGAATGGTTTAATAAGCCGGTTTGTGGGAACTATTCTAAGAAAACTATACTTACCGACGACATTGACATTACATCAATTAGTAGTAGAATTCCCTTGCGTCGTCTGGATGCAGAACACCGCTTCCGTTAATCGTAAGTGTAAGCTTAATCAATGCGGATAGAAACATAGCTAGTGAAATTACTACAGATTCAACAAAAAATATTTTAAAATATGATTTTGATGACTATAACAATTAATGATAATCGGGAATCGTAGACGCGTCTTCCGGGAGTTCAGAAGAAATAATTTGGTATGAAAAATGTTCTTGGTAAAAACCTATTTACCGCTTTTCATATCAATATATGAAACGCGCTAAAGCTATGTACTCACTCTCAAAGTTACACATTAATTTAATATGCAGGGATGAAATATGTATTTAATTTATTTTATTGAGTTTTACTATGGAACGAAAAGATAAATATTCTGCTTTTGGTATGTATAGATGCCAGTCAGGACAACTCCAGATATCATCGCAAGTACAATTTACCTTGAATGCTGTACTTTCATTTCCAGCTCTTGAACTGGTATCGTTCGAACGCGAACCGCCTGTTGACAACCTCGAGAAGGAGCGTCTGAAACGCTTACGTGGAAGTAGCTAAGGCCACGTTTTCACGATCGCGAGCGCCGTCATGCCGCGACTCTTCCCACCAGGACAGAGCAATCACTTCTTCAAGAATGTGTTCCAACCATAAATCTCCGGTCTCTGCCCGGTGATTGACACCAACAGGTACCATAGCCCTGAACTACATGATACATTCAGTTCTGTAGTAACATCACGACACAATAGTGAATGAGACGCTACGCCGTGTTAATTTCGTTATCTCAGTGTTGTGATCAGTAGCAGCCTACGATTTGAACTAATATCACTTCAGCCCGTGTAATTAGAGTTCAAAAATATTTTTATGCATAAATTTACACGTGCTAATCTGAAAAGTAAGTCTATTTGTGCCGTAACTGTTATAGAGTTATAAGCATTATTTAGCTCCGTAGAGTGAGGTTTTAATTATAAATAAATAATTACTAAAACAATATACACCTCTACATAATCACTTAAAAATATAACTTAATGGTTTACATTATCAGAAGGATATTTTTAATCCCATAATTTAACTCGAAAATGAATTTTAAGATATGGTAACGATTAACTGATTATTTGCCAGTGCTAGTTAGTGGCAACCACGGCAGTGGAATAACCTATAGATTGTACTCTCTGTAAAGTTTAATGTATATGTACAGACGCAACTATTAAACTTAACACTTGTAATTGTAGTTTATTCCATGTAGTACTTCATATAAGTACTACATATTTTCACTGCATTAATAGTCTCACCTCATTCTGCGATGTGAACCCTTTGCAAATATGTATTTACTCATCAACTTAGCATGAATAGAAATACCGCTGACATTTGTTTTATTTTTTTAAATAATTGTGGATTGTACAATTCGAAATGTAATTATGGTATTTTATATGAATATCTTAGGTATTAAGAAACAAAATGCTTTTATTATAAATTGATTTAGATAAATTTGATGAGGCCATCTGAATGTAAGTTCCTTACGCAACAGTATTTACATTATAAATATTTCGCCATTTTGATGAATCTCGTTATAATAGGATAATGTTCTATTTTTATTTATTTTACAAAAGTATTAAATGTTTGTACTTACACAAAAATTGATCTCATTTTAGGTTTGATATGTAATTTTTTAATTCGTGTTCGCAATGTTTGTGATTGATTATTAAAGTTTACTAGATCAATAGGGAATCTTGCATATAGTATACACTGTATGTATACATGTTGCATATGTATATATATCAATAATTATTATTAGATTTAATAATTGCCAACTACTTCACTGAAAAAACACTACGCTGAAAATAGTTGAACAACACATAAGTAACCCAAAACGTTTATTGGAATAGAATGCATTTTAATGAGGTTAAAAAATATTAACTGAAAAAATACTACTCAATTCAACACCGACAGCAGTCGAGCAACTCATAAATTGCCTAAAACGTTTATTAGAATAGAATGCATTTAAATGAGGAAGAAAATCTTTTTTTGAAAAACACTATACAATTCTACACCGACAGCAGTTGAGAAACACATAAATAACCCAAAACAATTATTAGAATAGAATGTATTATTAATGAGGTAAAAAAAATATTTAAATGACACTACGCAATACAGCACCCAAAGTTGTTGAGTATCACATAAGTAACCCAAAACGTTTATTAGAATAAAATGTATTTATAGTGACGAAAAAAACTTTGCTGAAAAACACTACTCAATACTACACCGACAATAGTTGGACAACACATAAATAACCCAAAACGTTTATTAGAATAGAATGTATTTTAATGAGGTCAAAGTAAAACGTTATTAATAAGACACCAAACAATACTACACCGACAGTAGTTGAGGAACTCATAAATTACCGAAAACGTTTATTAGAATATAATGTATTTTTAATGAGGTCAAAGTAAAACTTTATTAATAAGACACTACACAATACTACACTGACAGCAGTTGAGCAACTCATAAATTACCGAAAACGTTTATTAGAATATAATGCATTTAAATGAGGAAGAAAATCTTTTTTGAAAAAACACTACATAATTCTACACCGATAGTAGTTGAGCATCACATAAATAACCCAAAACCTTTATTAGAATAGAATGCATTTAAATGAGGATGAAAATCTTTTTTGAAGAAACACTATACAATTCTACACCGACAGCAGTTGAGCAACACATAAATAACCTAAAACGTTTATTAGAACAGAATGTATTTTTAATGAGGTAAAAAAAACTTTATTTAAAAGACACTACGCAATACAACACTCAAAGTAGTTGAGTATCACATAAGTAACCCAAAACATTTATTAGAATAAAATGTTTTTATAATGAGGTAAAAAACATTCCTCAATACTACACCGATAATAGTTGGGTAACACATAAATAACCCAAAACGTTTATTAGAATAGAAAGTATTTTTAATGAGGTAAAAAATATTTACTGTAAAAACACTACACTGTACTACACCGACAGTAATTGAGCAACACATAAATAACTCAAAACGTTTATTAGAATAACATTTATTTTTAATGAGGTAAAAGAAAAACTTTATTGAAAAGACACTTCTCAATACTACACCGACAATAGTTGAGTAACACATCAATGACACAAAACATTTATTAGAATAGAATGTATTTTTAATGAGGTCAAAGAAAAACTTTATTAACAAGACACTTCTCAATACTACACAAGTTAAGCTACACATAAATAACCCAAAACGTTTATTAGAATAGAATGTATTTTTATTGAGGTCAAAGTAAAACGTTATTAATAAGACACTACACAATACTACACCGACAGCAGTTGAGCAACTCATAAATTACCGAAAACGTTTATTAGAATATAATGCATTTAAATGAGGAAGAAAATCTTTTTTGAAAAAACACTACATAATTCTACACCGATAGTAGTTGAGCATCACATAAATTACCCAAAATCTTTATTAGAATAGAATGCATTTAAATGAGGAAGAAAATCTTTTTTGAAAAAACACTATACAATTCTACACCGACAGCAGTTGAACAACACATAAATAACCCAAACCTTTATTAGAATAGAATGCATTTAAATGAGGAAGAAAATCTTTTTTGAAAAAAACACTATACAATTCTACACCGACAGCAGTTGAGCAACACATAAATAACCTAAAACGTTTATTAGAACAGAATGTATTTTTAATGAGGTTAAAAAAAAACTTTATTTAAAAGACACTACGCAATACAACACTCAAAGTAGTTGAGTATCACATAAGTAACGCAAAACATTTATTAGAATAAAATGTTTTTATAATGAGGTAAAAAAGATTCCTCAATACTACACCGATAATAGTTGGGTAACACATAAATAACCCAAAACGTTTATTAGAATAGAAAGTATTTTAATGAGGTAAAAAATATTTACTGTAAAAACACTACACTGTACTACACCGACAGTAATTGAGCAACACATAAATAACTCAAAACGTTTATTAGAATAACATTTATTTTTAATGAGGTAAAAGAAAAACTTTATTGAAAAGACACTTCTCAATACTACACCGACAATAGTTGAGCAACACATCAATGACACAAAACATTTATTAGAATAGAATGTATTTTTAATGAGGTCAAAGAAAAACTTTATTAATAAGACACTTCTCAATACTACACAAGTTAAGCTACAGATAAATAACCCAAAACGTTTATTAGAATAGAATATATTTTTAATGGGGTAAACAAGATCTTAATTGAAAAGACACTACGTATTGTGTAGTACATTTACAGTAGTTGAATATCACATAAATAACCCAATAGGTTTATTAGAATAGAATTCATTTTTATAAGGTAAATAAATCTTTTCTGAAAAAACACTACTCAATACTATACCGACAGTAGTTGAGCAACTAATAAACAACCCAATACATTTATTAGAATTGTCAATAAAGCAAAAATAAACAGCATGATACATAACTACCCATTTTGCCATGCGCAATATGTAACACATATTTTATTATTAAATGATATTTAACTTAAGAATGGTGTCAATTCTAGAGTGAATTTTCTAAATCCCAAGTTCTTCAAATTAATATAGATACGTCAAACAGAAAGTACTACGTCAACATTTATCCCTAAAATTCTCAAATTAAATATATTACATTTTAGTTATACATCTGACTTTAATTTAGATTTATAAAACGCGCTGTAGTATCGACACTATTTTCAAGTTAAATAAGTGCGTCAATTTGTATGATCTATATTGGCCATTAGTTCAATATAAAAATCATATTTCATTTGCCTATTAAAAGATGTTGTATTTTAACATGATTTTAATCATAAGTATCTCGGGTACCAGTGCGTATGTAGGTCATAATAGGTTATTAACTTTTTGTACTTATTTATATTGAAATAAGTTTAAAAATACTCAAGAAAAATACATTAAGCAATGGTCTACTTAGGTAATCTACCGGTTAAATTATTTCCTATTGTGTTTCACCAAAAGGGACTACAAGAAATAACTATCGTAATCCGCCCGGGTGAGTACGAATCGCGGGTGGACAACGGGTAGAAGACGAAATTTGTGCTCTCCAACTACTTTGTTAGGATATGATTTACTATGTGTATTCAATAATCAAAATTTTACGAATATATAAATTGAGTATTTCTATGTTTTTAAGAAGTTTTAAAACACGCTACAGTAGCAAATAGTTAAGTTGGAGAATCGAACCCCGTCGTGGCAAAGAAACCAAAATTATAACACTAGACTATACTAATAGACTTCAGCGAGTATCGTTAAAAGAAACAAAAATCATTATATCATGGAATTACTCTTTGTCTTCAATTGTAGTATAATCGTAAACAATTGTGAGACACTGTCAAGTACTACATATTGAAAAGAATACCTTTTTTAAGTATAGATTATTGTTTTAGGATATTATATTTGATTTTTGAATGTTCTCCAACCAATATACATAATATTTTAAAGTAAATATCTTAATGTAAGTTTTATCAAAATGCTATGTGCAGTTTTATGCATAAATATGTGTAAATAAAGATTATTGATTAAGTAATTTTGATGTCATATTAACTTTAAATAAATCAGGTATAGTGGTTTATACAAGATATTACAAAAACAGTATAGTAATATTAAAACCTAGTACAGAGAAGGTCGAACAGTTGATCTTTTAGTACTGCACATCAGAAGTTTGACCTGTTACAATGCTGGCCACACAGTTTAGCTTTACTACGTCCATCGAGAAATAAATCGAAGACGTCTGCTATCTCCAGAAAAAAATACCTCACCATTGTTATCAAAATTTATTTTCATAATGTTTGAATGAATACATGATCATTGTAAAAGTCTCGTTGAAAAACGACTTATGGACTGAAATGCCCAACCAATGGCTACTCCACGCATTGTAAGTCTTACGAAGTACAGTTTCAGTGGGCAAACATTTTATTATCATACGGAAATTATTTGTGATATTGGAGGATTTATCTCTGTACAATGACCTCAAAAAAGCCTTCAAAAGGCACGTAAGAAGTACTTACCTAATACTTATAACGTAGCTATAGGCTAACTCCGCCTCGAGCGATAAACTTACATTTAGACTTGTTTAGTAATACGAAAATAACCACTGGACGAGGAGCACAACATTTATAATAAATTGACACCTTGAGTGCAGAACAATTAATGCATCCAGTGGACAAAACGCCTACTATCAAGTAAACGGTTAATATCTATATATAAGTACATTTTTTTTTACAAATATTTCGAAAAAATAAATTGACAGCAAAATAATGTACTTAATTAGTATAATTTATATTGTAAACGTGTGTGTTTTAACCAAGTATTTATTTGTGTTTAGATTATAATATGCTTCATTGTATCAAGATTGCCATGTTAATTATAATATAATGTAATTGTTGTCAGTACATATTTGGTTTAGTTTACTTAGTCGTAATAAAGAACAGTGGACTAGTTTGCGAACTGATCAGAGAACGTTAGTTAAAGGATCTGGATGCTGGCTAGACTGGATTCACTTAACTGAGTGTGATAACTGATTACACAGTAAATGCAGCTGCATAGATAAATAAAGATAGTATAAGAGTGGTTGATTTAAATCTAGCTCATAGTTCTTATATTGAATCCATTCACCTACTGTCCGATGGACGTCGGTGAGCATCAAAGTACTGAAAGAGGTTATTAGTTATGACTTCATTTACGTTCTCTTTTTATAATAAATTCTTAAACCCGTGTAATACTCAATTTGTTCTTCAAATGTAATATAAGTAAAGGTACCCGTATCTTTTCACACCTTTTCAACAAAAAAGTTTTTTAATACAGTGTGGAAAAGTTGACAAGTTCGTTTCGACGGATAACGAAACGCAATTTTTCCTCTTTTTCAGTATTGTTTTTGATTCGTGTAGTTAGCGCGTATCCGACGTCCATTTTTTTCTAAGTTAACTATTGAATAAAGTAGGTGTCCTTATATGATAATAAACCCAGTGTTTTGAATTCAACGTGTTCGAATTGTGTATTGTAAATTAAATATTTATGTCCTATATTGATGTCTATCTCACATTCTCCGCCGATTATAACGAACGAGCCAGTGATAGTGTAGCTTACTTAGTCCAAAATCTCCATACAATCTCACCTTTGTTACCTTAATACATTCCAAGCTTGACAGACTGATCGTGTACTTAATTTTCTTATGTTTATTTATTCACTTAGCATGTAGAACATAACCCAGTCGTATATAAATTGTATTTACTAACCTAACACTAAAACAGTATTGATTCCGGCTTTAATTAGGTCCACTTCAATTTTAAGTAGTTCTATTGTTCAACTCGACGATAACAATAATGAACTAATTATTTAGAAATAAGGATTTAATTAAGTCACTGCCTGTGAAAATTCTAACTTTTTTAAAGACCCATCGACTCGTGATTGTGATTCTATAATATTTGTTGTTTATGAACCTCGATTAATTTTCTTTGTGACTGATGTTTATCCTGTGATATGTCTACATTTTACGTTCTGTCTACATTCCTTTTTTATATTTTGTAGTTTCTTTATTCCGATCAAAATGAGTATAGTTATAGTCATTACGATTAACACTCCCGAATGTCTAAATAATATTGTATGAAAAAAATACAATGTGGAATACTGAATAATTCCTTGATACTATCATAATTATTATTGTAATGGCTTTTTGTCACCAATTGAAAATTATTATCAAAATAATAATCATCTTCGAAAAAAGTGTGGGAGATAATAAACTGTCATTATATTAACTAACAACATTGTTTTAATCAATATATCATTTTAGAAGAAGTCCCTGAGGTAAAGTAAATGGCACTGAGGCCGAGATAATAGTGCTTACTATGAGATTCTGTTCCGAACGACACTTTTTTTTTTTTTTTTGCCTGATAGGTTAGCCTTTGACCACTATCTCACCTGATGGTAAGTGATGATGTGGTCGAAGATGTTGTACAGGCTAACCTAGAATTACTGGCTCTCAAGGATAGCTGCCGGAACACACCGTTGGGTGCTTGGCGACAGATTTTCAACTTGAGGGTGGTAGCTAGCCAGGCGAGCAATTGCAAAGTGCCCTACCACCATGCTGTAACGACTGCTATCCTAAGACAACAACCGGGACCGACGGCTTAACGTGCCCTCCAAAGCACGGAAGCGCCCAGTAGTAATGTCACCAGCGGTCACCCATCCAACTCCTGACCGCGGCGGACGTTGCTTAACTTTGCTGATCGATTCAGAATGGCTAAGCAAACTTCGCTACGAGCGTTTAAAAAGCGCTTTACTGCCACCTTCAACTACAGGTTGGGTGCCGCGCGCATTCCCAAAGCAAGCCCACAAGTCCCGCGTGACCGCTCTGCGCCCGCAACTGCACTTGCAGCTGCCGCTGCGCACGGAAGTTATTTCATAGAAATATAAGACTACTACTGGGATTTGTTATCCTACATACTGATAGTGAGACCAAAGGGGATTTCCATAATAATATTGTGGATGTTAATACATATCGTCACGCCTGTATTCCCCGAAGCGTTAAGCAAACAACTTAAATGTAGAATAATTTAAAATAAAATTACCTAATATTAAAATCAGAGCGTTTACATACTTACCTTACGATTAGACTTTCGCTTTCATCGTACCACTAATTTTATATTTTGGCAACGGTTTGCTTAAAAAAAATTATATTCAGTTAGTTAATATACTTAGAACTGTTTGGAGTTTAAGTCTAGATTCATATTTTGACGAAATCAATATTGAGTATAAACTCGTAATTGCCCATGAATTTCTGGCTATATAAGGCCCACGAGAGATTTTCTCTCTTTGTAATAATAAAATAAACAATTTCAGTCCTCTCACTTCATAAAATAAAAAGTACACATGGACTTAATCATAGCCTATGACAGCAATACTCACGTCATGCACGTTACGAAATACGTCGGTTTCGTCTATAAACAATGCGGCGAGTAACTTAAGTTCCAATGTAATATTTACGTTTTGCTGAAATTCTGAACTTATAAAATAATCTATTACCGCCGTTTCCTTTAACTAAGCTGCTTGATACACTATTGAATGGTGGTAGAGATACTCTTAACTGTGTTTTCCAGCAGCTGTCCATAAGAGCCAGTTCCCACATCAGTTAAGCGGTGTTATCTTAATCACATCATCAAGGCAGTGGTTAAAATCTATCACAGCTATAACATAATAAGAAATTAAAATCACAGAGGTATTTACCGTTACATAATGATATCGCCAGGCACAGATAGAGCACACACAGTATAAGATATTAGTTCTTTAGAACGGCTGCTGCCCACCTTCCGATATTGTACCTTTAGTCGCCTCTTACGACACCCACAAGTAGCTATGGGGGTAACATTCTAGCCCTTCGCCCCACGGGGAATCCATACATGAAATGAGTTTTTTTCTTTTTACTTTATCGTAAATACATACAAGCGTAAACTTGGCATGATTATAGTCAAATATCTAGCGTATATACAACAATACATCTTACTAACTTTAGTGTCTAAGAATCTCTGATTATATATTTTTAAGTATTTTTTTGTGCCATCTCCACATAGAAAGAAAATGCAAATAAGTCATAATTATATATTTAATCAGTTTCGACAAATAACAAATTACTTCTTATTGTAATACGTCAAAAGATCTGATCAAGTTTTAATTATGTTATTTACCTAGGTATATATAGTATTGTGTTCCTACACAAAGGGGTTGGAAGCAACGAGAAGGATTGACTTGAAACTGTTATGATTATTACAAACTAGTTACTTACCTATTTATATTTATGAATACTTAAAAGTAACAATAATATAGTATCTTATAAATAAAATGCAGATTGATATGTTTAAGGTATCTTTTGGGAGAGAGAATTAACACTAAACGTTAACATTATATTTACTTACATAAAATACTTTCAATTTTGAATGGACTATTTAATAAAGAATGAGAGAGAGTTTTTCGGTTTATCTAAATTTCTTTATAAGTATTTCTGTGTTCTTTTGCTAAGACTAACCTAGCATCTCATCGGAGTGCCATCTGGATTAGTAGGCATTTTTGGCTTGCAAACTTTTTTTCTGCCTTCAGCACTGCTGACCATAGTGCATGTGAAGGTGAAGTAGCCGCACGATGAGGACTTCGTGTAGTACGTATGGGAGTACTGCTTCCGAATGTTGTTTTCGTCATCCAGTGAACGCGTCACTGATTTGGAAACTGACAAATACCGGTTGTCGTCCGGCTTATGGCTATAAAGAGACCTCAAGTCTTTTGGATGCACGCTTCTTCCGTATGCAGCAGGATATGTATACTTTATTTTACCCGTTCCCGGAGTTAAAGTTACTGTTTGTGCTTGTGATGGAGAGTTTTTAGACCCGACAACGTAAGTTTTATCTTTTGAGGCTACAGATTTGACGCTGCCAGTAAAACCGATCGGTATAGTGTAGCCACCGGTGCCGGGAATGCGTTCACCCGGTAGATAAGTTTTTTTCTCATCTGGACGTTCAGAATTTTGTTGTGTGATTTCTGCATCATGATCTGCCAAAGATCCCAATAAAATATGTTGCGTATTTCCACCTGTTGTTTGTCTCACATCTACTCCATTTCTCCTTGGGCTATGTAAAGATTGATGTGTGGCTCCAGATTCATGAGGAAGCTCATTGTAATTGTACTCGCCTTGCTCTACTTCTGATCCAAAGCCATCATCGACGTCGTAATCTTCAGTTTCATCCTTATCAGTAGTATATTCGTAGTCTACATTTTTTGGACTGTAAGTTGGCTGGAAAGATCTTCTACTTTCTATTGGTGGAGATATTGTTGGTGCCAGTTGTCCGATGTCTGATTTGTGGTGATCAGAATGTGAGTGCATAGTGTACTCGGTGTTGTCACTACTATTTTCACTAGTTACTTCAAGCAACTTTTCTGTACTGTAACTATTATCAAATGGTATATCAGTCGAAGGAATAATATCTGTTGAAGAACTTTCACTTTCTGTTATTGACTCAGGTGGAGTTTCAGTGCTTAAAAGATCTACGTTTATATTTTTGTTGCTTTCGTCATATACATCAATTTTATCGAAAGGTAATCTATTAGGGAACACAGCATCTTTATCTAAACTGGCTCCTGACTGTGCTGCCCCGTTGTATGTGATTCCATATTTGAATGTACCACGGAGCTGTGACTGCGACATGCCAATCCTTCCACTAGATTGAGCCGAAGCTGTTCCCCCTCCTACAAATGGAGTCTTCTGAAGGTCATGAGATGCTTTGTCTCCGTCTTTGTAAGGTGTGAACCCGATTTGAGCTTGTGATGAAGTACTGCCCGGTCCCTTTGCTTGTGCATCAGCCATGCCTCCCTTGACCCCGCCATGTACTTGCGAGTTCGATGAATGCATAATACCTTCACTTTGTGATCCTGTCAATATAGAGCCGGTTTCTGAACCAAGTTTAACGTTAGCTTGTGATTTATTGTTTTTGCCACTTCCCTGGGCATTGCTCGATGCACCTTTCTTATCACCAGTTACTTCGCTGTTAGCGGCTTTGTTTTCTCCAGATATTTCAGCTTGTGCTGAAAATGATCCACTGCCGGTATAGGCTCCGTGAACGTGTGTTTGTGCGCGACCCTTATCGTTTCCGCCTTTAGATGCTGCTGTCGCTATTGTACCATTGGCTCCTTGAGAGACACTCGCTTCTGCTGCGGAATCATCTCCATCTACCGATGCTGTGTTAGGGTCGATCACATTTTGTGGCACACCTTGAACAAAAACGACAGACTCATTAAACCAGCTAAGAGATTGTGTATCACACAAGTATTTAATATGTATTTGTACGTATATACGTAAAACTATGAGCATGATCGTGGCTGTACATAGAAGATTTTTTTATTGTATATGATGAATTAATAAATATAGTTTTTTTTATATTTATTAAATATAAAAAACATCGCGCGCATCTTAAAATCCGGCTACTTCTTACACGTCTCTCCAAAAGGACTGTTATGCTTTTAGAGCTCATGTGACTGTAACAACGGTGTAAATGATGATGCGAGTAAATACAATTGAGAGACTAAGCCGAAATTTAGGTCAATGTAGAAGTCGAGATTGAAATTAAGTAAAATGAAACACCAGTTGAAAAGTTAGCAAATGTAAATAAAAATGTAACAAAACCCACGCCAAAGAAAAAATAGGCAAAAGTAGATTGATAAATGTTATAGGAATATTTTTATACGAACCGCCGCACGAATTTTTATAAGATATGCCTTTATTTATTTATACATATATTTCAATTACCAGTTACATATACAGCAACGCCAAGGCATGCAACTTAGACAACAATTAGAGAACAACTATCTCTGGTACGAATAGTAGTAATGTCAGTTACGCAATATGAAGACATATAATGAGCCTAAACCTTTTTTATTTTATAATATAATATATACTATTCTACACTAGCATAATAATAAAATGTATATTTGTGACAAATTATTTACCTGCATTATCAGTGTTGTATCCTGTGCCCTGCAAAAAAATTACATTTTTAATAAGTATGGATATTATATATATTATATATATTATATATATAGATACATAATTAGCTAATATTTCTTTTTATAATATAACGGTATAGAATTTTCAGTAGAATATTCCATGAGTGTTGTTTGATTAGTTTCTAAACATTGAATTATTTACCTGTTGATTGTTGCCATAGGGCCCAGTACCAAATCCTCCAGAGCTTGGTCCCCCATAAGGCCCGTTCACTCCACCACCAGAAGTGCCAGTTCCACCATAAAGTCCATTTGGTCCTCCACTAGAAGAGCCAGTTCCTCCATAAGGCCCATTAGATACTCCACCACTAGTACCAGCTCCACCGTTAGATCCGTTTGGCCCTCCATCAGTAGTACCCGCTCCACCATAAGGCCCATTCAGACCTCCACCAGGAGTGTTTGTTCCTCCATAAGGTCCGTTAGGCACTGAACCAGTAGTGCCAGTTCCACCATAAGGTACATTAGATCCTCCACCAGTAGAACCTGTTCCACCATAAGGTCCGTTCCCTCCACCAGTAGATCCATAAGGTCCGTTAAGTCCCGTACCAGGGGTGCCAGGTCCACCATTAGACACGTTATTACCTCCACTGGTAGAGCCTGTTCCACCATACGGTCCTCCACTAGAAGTGCCGCTGCCCCCATAAGGCCCGTTTGGTCCTCCACCTGAAGTGCCTATACCCCCATAAGGACCTGTTGATTCACCACCAGTAGTACCAGCACCTCCATAAGGTCCACTTGGTCTTCCACCATTAGAGCCTGTTCCACCATAAGGTCCATTGGCTACACTGCTAGGAGTGTCTGTACCTCCATAACCTCCATTTGGTCCTCCCCCCGTGGTACCTGTTCTCCCATATGGTACATTTACTCCTCCACCAGTAGATCCAGGTCCTCCATAGGGTCCATTAGGTCCTGCACCAGGGATACCAGTGCCACCATAAGGCCCGTTGTTTCCTCCACCAACAGATCCTGCTCCTCCATATGGTCCGTTCGGTCCTGCACCAGAAGTGCCTGTTCCTCCATAACCTCCGTTCGGTCCTCCTCCGGTGGTACCTGTTCCACCAAAAGGTCCATTCACTCCTGCACCAGTAGATCCTGTTCTTCCGTAAGGTCCAGTAGGTCCTGCACCAGGGATACCAGTTTGACCATAAGGCCCGTTGTTTCCTCCATCAGTAGATCCTGTTCCTGTATACGGTCCGTTTGGTCCTGCGCCAGTAGTACCTGTTCCTCCATAACCTCCGTTTGGTCCTCCCCCGGTGGTACCAGTACCACCAAAAGGTCTATTCACTCCTCCACCACTAAATCCAGGTCCACCATAAGGTCCGTTGTTTCCTTCACCAGTAGAGCCTGTTCCTCCATAAGGACCGTTCTGACCACCAGTAATAGGCCCACCATAAGGGCCGTTATTTCCTACACCAGTAGTGCCTGTACCACTATAAGGTCCATTAAGACCGCCACCATTTATGCCTGTTCCACCATATGGTCCATTTGTTGGCCCACCAGAACCTAAACTACCATTTGGTCCTACACCTGTTCCGGTTCCACCATAGGACGGATAAGAACCTCCGCCTACATTTCCTGGGCCATATTTACCGCTTGGTCCAGCAAGTGTGGCAGATCCGCCCCCTAATAATGGAGGGCTATATAGTCCGTTTGCACCTGCACCCGTTCCTGTCTCTCCAGTACCTGGTTGGCTACCAAGTTGGGTTCCTCCACCCCCGCCGAGTCTTAAGTACTGTGGATTGTTATTAGGATCTACGACGCAACAAATATAATTTAGTCCTCCTGGACCCCGAAAAGGTCCATGTACTCCTGGAGTTAATCCACCGCTAGGAATCCCTGGAAAGCTGCTTTGTGTCATGCCAGGCACCAAGCCTACTGTTCCTTGATTAGGGCCATATGCTACATTGCCATAGCTACCTGGTGCTCCCTCTTGCCCAATTTGCCTTGGTCCATATCCACCGCCATTGTCAGATGTTCCCCAAGGACCATTAAGCCCCGATACGCCTCCTTGTCCTGGTCTATATCCAGCACCGTTTCCTGGTAAAGCACCGCCTTGTCCAGGGCCGTAGGCGCCACTAATCCCTGGTGCTCCAATTCCTTGACCAGGACCGTATCCGTTACCTGTCCCAGGTACTCCGCTTCCTTGCCCTGGTCCGTATGTGCCAGTAGTCCCTGGTGCTCCAACTCCTTGACCAGGACCGTATCCGTTTCCTGTTCCAGTTACTCCACTTCCTTGCCCAGGAGCGTATGTGCCACTAGTCCCTGGTGCCCCAGGACCGTATCTATCACCCGTTCCAGAAACTCCGCCTTGGCCAGGGCCGTATGTACCACTGGTCCCTGGCACGCCACCTCCTTGTCCAGGTATGTATCCATTACCTGTACCAGGCACTCCACTCCCTTGCCCTGGTCCGTATGTGTCTCTAGTCCCTGGTGCTCCACCACCTTGTCCAGATATGTATCCATTACCTGTTCCAGGTACTCCACTCCCTTGCCCAGGGCCGTATGTACCACTAGTCCCTGGTACTCCACTCCCTTGCACAGGACTGTATCCGTTGCCTGTACCAGGTACTCTACTCCCTTGCCCAGGGCCGTATGTGCCACTGGTCCCTGGCACGCCACCTCCTTGTCCAGGTATGTATCCATTACCTGTACCAGGCAATACACTTCCTTGCCCGGGGCCGTAAGTGCCACTAGTCCCTGGTGCGCCACCTCCTTGTCCAGGCACGTATCCATTACCAGTCCCAGGCACTCCATTCCCTTGCCCAGGGCCGTAAGTACCACTAGTCCCTGGTGCGCCACCTCCTTGACCAGGTATGTATCCGTTGCCTGTCCCAGGTACTCCACTGCCTTGCCCAGGGCCGTATGTACCACTAGTCCCTGGTGCGCCACCACCTTGTCCAGGTATGTATCCGTTACCTGACCCAGGTACTCCACTCCCTTGCCCAGCGCCGTATGTGCCACTAGTCCCTGGTGCGCCACCTCCTTGTACAGGTGTATATCCGTTACCTGTCCCAGGTACTCCACTCCCTTGCCCAGGTCCGTAAATGCCACTAGTCCCTGGTGCTCCAACTCCATGCCCAGGGCGGTAAGAACTACCTGTTCCTGGGCTTCCACCTCCTTGGCCAGGGCTGTACCCATTACTTCCACCAGGTCCTCCGCTACCTTGACCAGGTCCATATCTACCAACCGTCCCGGGTGCTCCACCTGCTTGCCCAGGGACGGATCCACCACCAGTTCCAGATGGTCCACCGCCTTGGCCTGTTCCATATACGTTATTTCCAAATGGTATGTATCCACCTGGTCCATAAGCCCCATTTCCAGACCTGAAGCACAATATTATAGCTGTTATTTCAGCATTTTACTACGTTTTATTTTAGTATTTGGTTTCTGAAATAAAACTTACGAGGTTCCTGGAGCTCCAACCTGATTCGGAGAGTAGGGTTCTCGCTTCAAGCTCTCAGCTCCCAACTCCGATTTACCTACGCATTCGTCGCAGCTTGGATCATACATTGTTTGGCTCTGGGCTTGTCCCATTCCGCTATTACCACCTACACAAATAAATTAATGTCATTATCTATACAATGAAGAGTTAAAAACTAAATTTAATCGTGTAGTGTTCATAGATACTTACTAACGCTAGCACGGGATGAATCGGCGTCGGAGAGCGCTTCGGCTTTTCCTTCGTCTTTTCCATTTCCACGATCAATGGCCAAGTACTGCGACTGAGTTTGACCTCGGTACCGACCTTTCGGAGTGTATACTTGTCGACGCACTCTCACCGCGTTCCGATGTCTCTCCTCGGCAACTCTTGCAAACTCATCTTTAATTATAACTTCCTTCGCATTGCAAAACATACTCTCCTTCCCTTCATCATCATCGAATGGCTTTACCTGTTACAAAAGAATAATTAAGTATAATTAGAACAATGGTACTAAAATTCTAACGCAACTTTACAAGTCTTTAATGTAAGATTGCCTTGACCCATATATGATCCGATTGTTACATTTATTGATAATCTACAAAAAGTTGTGAAACATAGGCCAAGGAACCTCATTCAACCTTGACAAAAAGAAGTTATCATTCAAATATATAATGTATGAGCGATAAAACATTATTTTACTCGTAAGTTTATTATTGCCGAGGTTTAGAATTTTGGTTCACTTACACAGTTGCAAGATAAGTATGTTTTTTAGATACATTCTATTTTTGTGTATCTGTACAAAAAAACATATTTCATAGATTACCTACTGCAAACATTAATGTATAATTAATTATTTTATCTTCACTTCTGGCTCACAGATGTGAGTTTCCACAAAGGAAAAAGTTGTCAGGTCTGGGGTTCATGATATAAATCTCATTTTGAACATCAGTGAGAAATAATGGAATTCAGTAGGTATAAGATCATTGACCTGCAGAGCATGGGCATGTTATGGTACAATAGGTTTGCACGACACGTAGTATTTACCGTGAGTAAAACTTAGTATAATTTCAGGTTCTTCCACAAGTTGCCCAAAGTCAAATTCGTAGAAGATGCCATACCAATGTCCAAAATATACATAAACAAAAAATTTAAATTTAATTATTACATAGGTAAGCAATGAACATCGAAGTGTGATACACCAAAATATCTACGTGATGATAATTATATACTACGCAAAACAAAATAAGGCCACTAACTAACTTATTTATCTTTTAGTGCACTTGAGTAAACTGAAAGTAATTGTTAATTAGCATTGTATTGATATTACGAACTCTTTGGTTTCTGATCTCATTCATGCTGGTGTTTGTGTTCCTAATTTGTGAAGTACTGGCCATTATTTAAGAAAAAAAAATGGGATTTTATTCTAATATTTTGCTTTGATTGTCATCTTAGCTTGTATCGCTTGTTTTAGGAGAAAAGTATTACATACTTTTTAAATTTCAATTGATTAAATATCATCTCGCATTAATCAAGTTACCAGTATGAAGGCACATGGATACGATTACTGCAACCAGAGCCATTACAATGATTCAAAAACGACATTCACAGCATTATATGGTTTTGCAGTGGGGTTTTTCTCGCATTTTTCATGTACCTAGTCATTGTCTCTCGAGAGTCTTATAATAAAGAATTCTTCGTTATGTTCAGAATTTAAAATGTAGTTTGGAATATAAATAAAGTAACACTACTTTATCCCCTTGGTGCATATTCTACTAAAGATTACGTAACTCCAGGAATCCTACAGTTCTTACTAAAAGTGTTCACGAAAAATAAGAAGGTTAGTGACATTTACAAAATCTAACAAACTACAAGTAATATAACTTTTTGGTGTAGAGACGTTCGGTCCGTGGCGACCGGGAGCTCATTGTATTTTCCAAAACTTATCTGAGCGCTTGGTCGATGCGACGCGTGATCAAAATGCTGGCACATTTGGTTCAACGAATAAGCATTGCAATTCAACGGGGCAATGCTGCTAGCATGCTGGGCACGCTGCCAACTGGTACTGAGTTGGGGCAATTAGACTGTCTATGAGTCTGCTATGACTTATAGGTTGTCTAAATGCTTTTATTGTAGTAGCTGTAGTGTTGTATATAGTTCTTAGTATTTGTTTTAATAAAGGCAAACCGCCAGTAAAAAAAACTTTTACAACCGTATTGAAGGAATATGTTGCGATAGGATAGAAGCAATGATGGCCGAGCGGTAATAGCTATGGACTGCCGGGCCGCAAGTCCACGGTTCGATCCCTGCTGGCTTTAACATTATCGCATAATTATGGCACTATGTGAATGCTAGGTACCACCCTCAAGTGAAAATCTGTCGCCAAGCACCGAATAGTGTGTTCAAGCAGTAGTCCTTGAGAGCCAGTACAATTATAGACACGAGAATAAACAACTGTATGTCTCAGCATGAAGGGCGCAGTGCTATTTTTCACTTGTGACAAAATACATCTGTTATAGATGCATTTTGAATGTAGAAAATTAATTTATACAATCGTGGCTAAAGTATTCAATCATAGGCAAGAGTTTATAAGACTGCCCGAAGCGTACCTATATAAGCGAGTATTTAACTAATAAAGAAAATACATTAATAATTATTGACTTAGTTTGAGTGCCATATAACGAAATACTTTTCTAAATGTGTTTAATAACTTGGTGAACAATGAATTTTTATTTTTAGCATTGCAATTCAACGGGGCAATGCTGCCAGCATGCTGGGCACGCTGCCAACTGGGAGTGGGCTGGAGCATTTAGACTGCCTATGAGTCTGCTATGACTTATAGGTGTCTAAATGCTTTTATTGTAGTAGCTGTAGTGTTGTATATAGTTCATAGTATTTTGTTTAATAAAGGCATACCGCCGGTAAAAAAAAAAGAAAAAAAATAATGTTTATTCCTTTTATATATGAAGTCCTGGTACGAAGGATAAACTTTAAGAGTTAGCTCAATAAATATGCGCTTATATTTATTGAGCTTCTGTCAGCGGTTTTGCAACTGCCCTTTGTTATAAAACAAATTTTAGGATTTTTAATTTCGATCACTATGAGTTACTTTTTAAAAGCAGTTACTCCCGTAATAAAATATTTGGCTCTAAGTCTAATGTTGTATAGCTAATTATTAGCTATACAGCATTATATTAATGGATTCTAACTCGCACTTGGCCAACTTTTTGTATTTGTTGTTATAGCGGCAACAGAAATACATCATCTGAGAAAATTTCAACTGTCTAGCCTGGTGACAGACGGACGGACGGACGGACAGCGAAGTCTCAGCAATAGGGTCCCGTTTTTACCCTTTGGGTACGGAACCCTAAAAAAGGAACAAAATATATCTATTTGTATCTGTTATAACACTTACGATCACAACATCACTAAAGAATGGTCGAGATAACGATCAAAATCCTGCCTATTAGTAATCAAAAAACTTCAAGTCTATTATGATACAGATAGGTGACTCAATATGTTTCCCTTTGCTACAACTTTTTACATTATGGATAGAGTATTCCTTGGGTTGTTCAAGATGCGCACGTCTTGTAAATATTGTCGTGAAATAATACATAGGAAAATAAAAGAAGAAAAATATTATGAATGAATTTCGCACAGCAGAAGAATATGGGACAAAATTATAAAACACTTCATATGATCAGCGAATATAGGATTAAGACAAAATAGGACATGTAATTTGAACTTGAATTTGGAAGGTGCACAGCACTAGTGGGGTGAAGTAGAGTGGAAAAAATAGGTATTTAAGAATTAATTTACCGCAATAAACTTAAGCCTTGGCGGCACAGGCTTCAAATCGGTGAGGCCGCAGTTCTTGCTTAAGTCTGATTCCGGAAGCAGGCGCCGAGCCACGTTCTTAACCACCTGGTAGTCAACGGGCCACGCCATGCACCACTTCGAGTTCGGTAACTTGCATGCTATGTACACCTGGAATCAATACGACACCGGTAAGCATCGCGCAACAGTTGACCCGCCGGAAGTAGGTCAGCCTTGCATCCCCGGGTGCAGCTATATTACCTACATTTGATTCAGATCGAACAAAAATATTTAATCATCACTTCGAATATATACATATACACAATTAAGTTACAAATTATATATTACAAATTGGTAATTTTTTTCTTGCGTTTAAAAACAAAAACACATATATTATAACCACAATAAAAACACATAAATTACATTATTGTGAACAAAATAACTTACATGTGAGGATGTTGAGCATTGTACGTTAATTAGAATAACTAGTAGGATCCCTAGTGAAAGTTTGACGAGAGATGCTGGTAGACGCGGGTGCGGCGAGCCCGCCGGGAGCGCATCGCGAGCCATGCCGTAGCGGTGGAGCGCGGCGAAGCTCTGCCGCGCTGCCGTAGCGCACCGTCCAGCGTCCGCCTTCTGACCCGGCCCCTACCTAACCCAAGATGAACTCGCACCAGATATAAGTTCACCCACCTAATTTCGGCGATAGCAAACTGATTTTCTACATTTCAACTATAACACGAGGAAGTATAACGAGCTTAGATATCACCAAGTTCCTTTAAATTATCTCAGCAAGTAGGTTGACCTATATACTAAATGTAGGTATGCTGATAAATGGGCAGTTTAATTTCTGAGAATGCAGATTTCTTGCAGTTTTACTTTTTATCGTAAGTTTGATGTTGCGGTAAGTAGGAAACCTCGTCAGGAAGTCGTCTCGATGTGTATCACCGCGCTGTCCATAAATTCAGTTGCTTGATGTAGTACAATAAGTCTGACGGACATAGAGATGAGTTATTACAGTTATAGTGACTACAGGTAGATGTCTTTTTATATCTACCTCCCGTGTTTCGTTATGACTAATAATAGTACATATTTTTTCTGTAATCCTAGCTAGCAAAAAACTAAATTTTTGTAATTAAAAAGTAAATTTTCTCAATTTGTAAACGGCTCTCGAAACTAGCTTCAAAACAAATAAAAACTAGATTGAGCAGATCCGCATTTATTTATATATTTGTAATCCCTTTTTTTTATTTTATTTTTACTCGATAGATTTTGTTACTTTTAGTAACGTATTAGGTAGGTACTATTTCGCGCCAAAAATTGGCTTATTTTTAAACACCTATATAAGGACACTTGGGGATTTAAGACAAACATAACGATACCTTAACGTCGAAGTCCATCCAGCCGTTTGGAAGATACAAGAAATTTACAAACAAACATACTTTAATACAAGATACTCGCGTAGAAAATAACCCTTCCTCGACAGTCGGAAAGAGCAGTCACATTTCTCCGATGTCGTAGATTACAAAATATTATTTTAGAACTTTCATTAGCTGTATCTGCAGGCTGAAACATTTCAGGTAAATAAATATCTAATAAATTTTCTAACAATGACTATCTAATATATAAGTTTAATTTCTAGCAATTTCAGTACTAAAATTCAAAACTTGTGCTTACCTTTTTTCATGGGGTTAGTTACTGATAACTTATAGCAGAGGGCGCTGTATGTTTGTTATCTAACAGATGCCTTCTTTACAAACGGGTCTTGATTTATTTTCTATTTCGCTAGCTCTTTAGTAATGACAAGAGTTGTCATGTTCCCTGATGCTGTATATCACCTGGCAAATCATCCGACTAAAAGAGGAGCTGAAAAAACGAGGTACCTTTCCGAAGCTATCAAACCAAAACAAAGCTTCTTTTTTAATTTATGTAATAATAAGTTTGTTAATTAATTTTATTAATTCGTTGCTTTACATATTGTCACATGTTTCTATGTCAGAGAGATGGTTTTTGTACATAATCAATGTATTCATGGATAAAATAAGGTCAAATTTTGTAGTCTTGATTTTAATCATAACGTATTGAAACGAATAAAACGCGAACAAAATCAAATTTATGAAAACATATGTAAGTTTAATCAAATTATATTCAACTGAATAAAATTTATTTTTATAAGAGTACTAAGGAATTTGTAATTTTTTATTTCTTGTCGTACTACATATTGTACTACAATCGCAACATTATTAAATGATCAACTAAGTGCTTCTTATAAAGTTAGATTTTCTATGTAACAAGCATTTAGCGCCATCTGGGTGGAACTAATTTGACAGGAAGGTTTTCCATTGCCGATTAACTAGCCAATAACCGCCATTCCACCCAATGCTTATTGATTTATTCGTAGATTATAAACAAGCATGGGGGAACACAAAGGGTTATGAATAAGAAGTCCCGTGCTTAAAACCGGGAAACACGGATTCGATTCCCACCCAAGAGGAAAATGTTGTGCTCATTAATTTGTAAAAGTGACAGCGTTGGGTAGCAAGCAAAAGATTTTGTAATTGAAGGTTGCAGTAAGGCAGGTAGGTATACGCAAAATGCCCTCACAGAATGCGAGGTGGACGGGATTGACCGTTTACACGTGGTTTACGTTTAAAGTTTTATAAATTGAATAAGTATACCTTGTATACCTACATATAATATGCATGTACAATTTCTTCTTAAGTGGGTATTTCGTAGTATAATACGCTTAAGTCAAAAATTTCCTGTTTCTGAAAATATTATCATCCTGTGAGATTTCACGTGAGAGGTGACTAGTAGGGAAGAATGCGTCACGCAGCAGCTCTCAGTATTCACAACCTTTCACGCCCTAATAATCCGAACCGCAGTGGGTATACTACAAAGAGCATTCGTATCGAATATTAATCTTGAACAGATTTCTGAACTGAATATAAACTGAAAAAAATAAATTACTTGTGGAAGTCGGTACCATGACCACGACAATGAGTTCAGTGTATGAATAAGCGTTGTGCTTTCTAACCTCCAATGTAACTTTCATGATATTTTACACTTTTCAGATCATTAGTCTATTTATATATAAGTATTTATAAGTATTAGGTATATATTAGTGAATTTCGATCGAGATATATTTATTTGTTAGAATAGGAATATAATACGCACACATACAAAATGGATAACTTAAACAAAATTTGGTATAGTCAATTTTTATTTTAAAACTATAAAACAACAAGGAAATATCAAGCAGTATAAAGAGCATAAAGAGGTTAAACGTAACGTCCAGCGCCTACAGTATAAAACGACAATTTTTAACGGATTATTTGTCACACTTAGGCCTAATTAATAACTGCTTTTTGAGCGATGAATAAATAATTTGCTAGGTATTAAAGCCTCGTTATCTCCGAGCTGACGTTGGAGTCTTTTTTCTTATATGTATGCGTCGGATAGATGAAGTGCTGAGTGTAGTAAGTCGCGGAGTGAGGCTCAGCAGGGCTCTTGCCGGCTGACACGCGCCGGTAGTACTCGCCCGACTCTCCAGCGCCTGCACCGCTGCACTCGCACGCCAGCCTCGTCTCCGAACCACTACCCTCCAACTGGTACTTCGGTACCATGACAAGGCTCTCGGTAGACTTCGTCGGTTGGCAGTGGCTGTGGCTCCTCGTGTACACCGAGTAGTGGTGTTGCACATTGTTTTGTCGATGAGAATGCTTCTCGTGAGGATGGTGCTGGTACTCGTTATGATTTTGCAGGCTACGCCCGCTGTGGCTGCGCCCATGACTCTTAGACCGATTGGCGTGTTTAGTATTAGTGGTTGTATCGAGGTACCCGTACCCGAAGCCATAACCTCCAAAAGCCTTTGTTGTCAAGTTATCCCAGGACTTCGGTTTTACATGCTGATGTGAGCTCTGATATTGAATTTTGGGCGAAGATTTCGCTTCGGAGCGATCGTTATCCCAGAACAGGGTATCGCTACTGAGTGATGTGCTGTAACTCGAGGCTGAATTTTCGCATTGAACAGTAGCGTTACTAGTAGCATACGACTGCAAACTGCACTGGCTGGTTTGAGTCGACTCGGTCGCTAGATAGCGGTAACGATTAGAACAATGCCCTGATGTGCATACTTTTTTGTTCCGAGTGTGAGGTCCACTCTCCGTTTTCTGTGTAGACTTATCGACCTGTTGGCATTTTTCTTTGCGTTTATGTTCTTTGGAGCACTCTTTTTTCCGTCTAGTTTTCTTCCTGCTATTTGGAACGCAATGTGGATCACAACAAGGGCTTGCGAGGTCATACGCTTCCAGGCTGTTAGCATCTTGATTGTTGTATGTCGGCATGCATGGTGCACAGCCATGACTGTGATTATTCCGGTGCCCTTTGCTGTGCTTTCCGCTGCTGGCCTTGACATACGTCTCGGATGCACGATGACACTCGCCCTGAGCTTTAACTACGTAGTGATGGCAATCGCGTCTATTCCTCGGTGAACCGACGGTAATTACAAAACTACCTGTGCGTAAATTTGGCTGTATGAGGCACGTACCATACCGTGGGTCGAGGTACTGGTACATAAATACGTTGGACTGTGGCGGTTTGGCGGCAGTGACGTTTTCGCTAGAAAGCGTTGGTCTACAGTATGCATTATTAATATTTTCAGCGGCAATATGGTCTTCGGAGTCTGAGATTACGTCAGAAGGTGACGTTTTCTTTTTCTGCGAGGGAAGACTATGTGTTTTCCAGTTGGAGTCAAAGAGTTGCCTTTCTCGGATCGTGAGCTGTTCCAGTTCTCGCATCTTAGACTGCAGATCTCTCTGTAGGTTGATGTATTTTAGATGAAGCTCCACTTTTCTGACGCAGTCCTCAAAGATGACGACCATGCGCATGCGTGCGTCGCAGTGGGTGATAGCGTCAACGATGGCGGAATGTTCGGCACGTTCCACGTCCGCACCGTTGATAGAAAGGATGACATCACCTTCACGCATGCCACCCACAGCTGCTGGGCCCTCCGCCTCTACGTGATCCACGTACGTTATCACTTCTATCTCTTGTTCCTGGAATGCAATAACACAATGATATTATAGTCATTAATTGTACGTGTACTTGAGAGAATCATCCTTAATGTTAATTCTGATTGGAGGGAATGCAGCTACACTTGTCATCAAGAAATCTAGGTCGTTTACTCGTTTGGTCACTCTTTCCCGTATTATATTGGTCTTGAAAAGGTTTTACTTACATTTTTATTTTTGTTCAGTATTCAGGTAGGTGAATATAGGAAAGCGCTGTTTTGGAATCGAAAAGCCTTGGGTTTTATTTCAAACAGTTATTGGCTTTGGCTGATACATTTTCAGAAAGTGTCATTGATAGATGGCAATAGGCTTGTCCCCTGTACACGGGACGTAAACATGTCTGTAGTAACGTGGATGTTTAAACAACTCTGCCTACACCTTTGCAGATTATAAGCGTAACAATACGATATTTTAAAATAGCCTCAGTAGGAGCTTTAGCCGTAAAAACTTAAACGGTTTGAACAAAAGTTATTTAGCCTCAACGTAAAAGAAACTAAATCACAATCCTTCTCACTAACATCACCTTCCTACGTTTTCTAATTATGTGTGTGGGTGTACTTCTTCCCTTACAATACAAAAGATATATAATAGTACCTAATATACTAAATTCTAAGTAGGTACCTATGTGTTCAATGGCTGGGCGCCAGTCTAACGTCAACCCTTCTTAGTAATGCTCTTGTTGGCAATATAACCGCTTTACCTTTTACGTAATTAGTACTTCAAGATAGTAAAGAGCCCTGTCAATATGCAGCAGCATACCACTCACATCGGCGTGGGTGGTGGCCTGATATATTAACCATCCACCCTCATATTATCGAGATAAGAAGAGATTAAAGAGAACAACCTTTTTGTAATGAATTCCATAGCTCTGGAGTGTAAACCCGTAGCTGCCGTTCTTCTTTTCGACGATGATGGTCCTTCGACGCCAATCTTCTTCGTTTTTGCCGGGTCTTTCAGATCTTATTGATTCCCTTATCTGAAAACGCAAATTTGATATTTCGTTTGTAATGTCTTTTTTATCAGAGTACAAAGATTTTTTATTATTATAGGCTTCTTAGCTTCAGCTTGTGGCTTCGCCTGCGTATTTCTCTGACGAATTGATTTGTTACATTATCCCGGTTATGTAGCTAATTTTGAACAAATATTTCTAATACATTTACAAACTGGAGCACAATATTTTCACCTTGGACTAGAATCGAACCCTCGTCTCTCGGTTTTACTCACTGAACGCCCTGCTCGACCATAGAGACAGGAGGGATGAAATGCTAATTTTCTGCAGTTACATATTTTATTCATTTAACCTTTAGGACTGGTTGTGAATTATATATGCCAAAAACATGCATTGAAAATTTTGAAACTCGTATGTTAAAAAAACATAGAAACGAGTAGGCACACACCCCACGCATAAGTAGCTACTAAAACTAAGAAGTAGCTACTAAAAATACTAAAAGATAAAAACAGGTATGTTTCGGTTTTGTTTCTTTTTAAATAGTAGCTGATATGATATTTATACAAAGAAGTCCGCTGTTATATAATTTGGAAAGTTTTATCGAAAAATAGATTTTTACTCTACCTATTTCATTCATAATTTTTTTTCATAGATATTTTTTACGCAATTATTATTTTAATCCATGAGAACGCGTTATGATAAAATTTGAGGTAGTAGGTAAGCAAATATTCTTTGATTTTTTATACTGCAGACCAGAGAGTCCGGTCAGTAAAGGCAATAAAAAAAATTACCATCCCATTTAGTAGTGGTAACTAAATAAGATTAATTCATGTAAGATTTCTTGAAGTAAATTGAGACACCCTGTTATAAATGTTAACAAATTGTTGCTTTATTTTTATTACGAGGTATGTTCCGTTGATGAATGAGTGATACATACGGGACGTTTATAAAGTCCTTAAATAGATTAGAATAATATATAAGATAGAAATAAACATACTTACTGAATTATCCATAGAGTCTTCCTTGGAGTCACTGTTGAGAAGTTTCTTGCTATTGCTCATGGTGCTGGAGAACCTATCGTTCAACTTGGGCGAACTCATTGCTATTATTGGCAGTGTAAATTAACCTATTCGATGATAATTGTTACGTTGTAATATTAGGCGATATAATCGCCATTTTTGGACAATAGTTACATTACTGGAGTGGAAGCACGGGCGAGTGGCGAGTGGTGAGTGAACTCGCCTAGGTGGGGAAATCATTAATCCGCGCATGCGTACTGACTTGTACGTACAAAGCGATGACACAAAGGTAAGGGTCGTCTCTTTTTAATAAAAACAAAATTCTCGCCACATGACATATATTGTAATGATCGTCTATGTAAAACAGTGATACATTCTGAAATTTTAATAATAATACATGTATATCGGTCAAACCATTTTTGAGTAATACTAAAAAGATTGAAAAAAAATTTTTTTTATATGTCAATACCACGCGCGCAAATAATTGACTACTTTATAGAATTTAGAAATGAATGCTAATTTTTTTTCAATCTTTTTAGTATTACTCAAAAATGGTTTGACCGATTTTGATGAATTTCAAAATGGGACCAAACGACAAGCATCATCTTTTAAACAAAAAAAGATTTTTCAAAATCGGTTCACCAAGTCTAGAGATCTGAGGTTTTAAAAAAAAAAAATACAGACGTATTGAGAACCTCCTCCTTTTTTGGCAGTTGGTTAAAAAAGATAATAATCCGTAGACTTGCATTATTAAAGGTACATTTGTTGGAGGGTTTTTAAAATGAGAGAATGAATCATCGAGGCTTACTGTTGCAAAGTTCTATCTTAGTTTTACAATCTATAAGTATATTGTAATATTGAGGTAATACGCTGCATTGCAGCTGGTGACTTGTTGCACTTCTTGTTATTCCTTTCATACCAATATTTCTCTTCCCAGATTCAGATTTGAGACTAATGGCACGGAAAGGTTTAATACAGTCACGTTATAGATTCACCAATAAGACTGTACTTACCTCTTTTTAGGGTTACATATCCAAAAAGGCAAAACAGAGCCCTTTTAATGAGACTCTGCTGTCTGTCTGTCCGTTCGTATGTCACGGGTCTCTTGGTTTTTTTTTGCTAGGTAGGTAAGCCTTTTAACTACAATTTCACCTGATGGTAAGTGATGATGTGGTCGAAGGTGTTAACAGGCTTAACCTAGAATTACTGGCTCTCAAGGACGGCTGCATCGTTAGGTTCTTAGCACCTAACGATGGTGCTTGGCGGCAGATTTTCTACTTGAGGCCAGGCCTTCAACCCGCTACTCACCCGCTAGCCAGGTGGGCATTCGCAAAATGCCCTTCCACCATACGGTGAAGCTCAAGTCCGCGGGATCCGAACCATGGACCTGCTGCACGGCAGTCCATAGCCAATGCCACTGTGCCGTCACTGCATCAGCTCGTAAACAAAGTCATACTCAAAATCATTTAGATACATAGATAGATAGATAAACTCTTTATTGCAACACAAAGCTTAATTTAAAAATAAATAAAAAACTTACAACTAAAGATACATTTATAGTACATAAGACAATTTTAGAAAATAACTTTGTTGAGTTGCTGAAACTTCGATAAGTATTAGTAAGTAGTAGGTAGGTATATCATATATTCTTTATTTAATCAAATAAATACGTTTTATATTTTACAACGTAGTTACAAAACCTGTGAGCAAAACCAACATTTTCTTTATAATATTAAACATTCCTGAAAGAGCGAGCTGACTTGTACTTTACCAGCTGTTTTTGATTACTATCACAAATTGTATTATATTGTACTAGTATAGTATTGTATATGTATAGTAAGAGACGAAGGAGGATATTTTTTCCTTCTAAGAATTAATAATAAAAGTCAAGTGCGTATTGTACACGCACTTCAAGATCAGCGTATTAACACTGAATGTACCGGAAACAGCCGTAGCTATATTTATAATATTTTTGTAATAACGCATGCTTTGCGGTTAGCATTACAAAATTACAAATTTACGAAAGGGAATATTATATTTTATTATATTTATGATTATGTTTTTTCCTCTCGTAAATTTGTAGCCTTTGCAACAGTCCAACCCGCTTTTGGCAGGTATTTATTATTTGTTAAAACACGTTAAAAATTAAACAATTATAAATATACCAAGCAAAAACCAACAACTGAAAAATCCGTTTCCTGTGTGTCCTTTTATTTTTAACTACCTATTTTTTATTATTATTATTTTTATGAAATTCACCATACACCATCTTATTCTTCAAATATACATTTTAAGCAATCCACCATAATACCACCAAAATTTCAACTGGCTACCTTTTACGACTCCAAAGATACAGCGATTCCCTGGTTTTGGTCACTTTAGAGGTGAAGAGGCTTCAAAACCTCTTCAGTATGTCATCATTTGAATTCAGAAAATTCAGAAAAAATATATAGACCATTTAGCAACACATTTGTATTGAACGTTTTTTATAACTGCTTAATAAATAGGTTAACAAAACTGATGTGTGGAACTCATCAAAGATAAGCAACGAATTTTCCCATTAAACTTTCGCTATAATGTGAGCATATGCTAAAAAATCAGTGTTGTAAATACACACATCAAAAGTGCCTAGGGATCAAGTACGTTTTCGAGTAAATCAAGTAAGTTTTAAACAGATCTCATTTGGATCAGGGGCAACATCAATGCTCAGATTTATGCGGAGAGTATTGTTTCAGAAGTGATCATCCCTTTGCCGTTTGGGTAATTCGTTTCGTCTAATGCACGATAATGCATGTCTGCACATGGCTAGAGTCGTAACTCGACTCTTGCCGATGTTCGCATCAACGTTCTGCCATGGCCTGCTCAATCGCCAGACCTCAACCCCATTGAACATGCATGGGATATGCTACAAAGAAGAGCTCTGCCAAGTATGGATGCCGTGCATACCCCACAACAGCATTTTACTTGTTACAAAAAACGTGGGCGGCTATTCCTCAAAATGATTTTGAAAAACTGATTTTAAGCATGTCAAATCGCTGTGCTTGTGTGATTATTGTAAATGGTAAAAACACAGATGATTTATTAATATTATTTTGTAATAAAAATAGCAAAAATCTTATTTCTTTTCGTTTTTCTGCCAAACAATTCAGTTATTGTACAAAATATACATGATCCCTAGACACTTTTGATGTGTGTATTTAAATTGGAAAATCGTCTCCATGTGCAAAGAGTTATTATCACTACTTTTCGCACATTTTGGACAAATAAAAGGTCGTAGCCGCCACGTGCGGCAAGCATTGCGATATAGCCCCCCTTAAAGGTTGGACATATGTACGGACGGACGCACAGATATATACACAGACGGCCGAGGCTTAGTAAAAGAGTCCATGTTTCTAGTAGTTACGAAACCCCATAAAGCAATCTATAGTTCGCAAATCAGCTATTTAGTAGGAATTACTATACTGTACTAGTGCCTACTAAGGCTTTTGGATTAATGTGTCAACTTTAGCATAATGTATCACAGAAGTGTTAGGAATAGGTACTGGGATATCTGAAAAGTTGTTGTTTAGAGAAAAGAGAGGAGGCAGGCCGATGGACTGGAGCCCGACGTCAGGAGGGATGAAAGCAGTACCATTGACCACCTTCACAGGGGTACTGGCCGTTGTATCCCTTTTGAACAACTGCCGGAAAAAGTAGTCCAGCGACCTTTTGCTTGTTGTTTTCTTCAAAGGTTGGTCTTCAATAATGGGAACATCCACGTTACCTATAAGCGTAATTTGTTTGTAAAATGAAACCAAACTCATCTTGATTTTAATTGCAAATTTAGCCATTATCTTGGATCCACAATCATTTACATCTAATTTATAGACGGTTTTCTTTTTCATGTTATCGTGATGGAATATAAACGAGACCATCTGGTGTTGACTGGTAACAGATCTGCCTGTAACAGATGCAGTTCGTTATAAGTTCGGCGAAATGCACTGCGCCGATCACCCTGGGATATAAAAAAATTAAGTCTCATGTGCCTGTAATTTCACTGGCACAGAAACTCTTCAATCCGTAACACAGTAATGTGAACATTACTGCTTCGCGGTAGAAATACGTATGGTGTTAGTACTTCCTCGAACGAACTTGCACAAAGAGTTCTAATGCTACTAATATTCGTTTCATGTTTAAGAACCTATGCGATAGTGGTCAAAGGCAACAAAAATAAAATTAGCCTGATACTTAAACCCACAACGGCGTGGCGGCTGAAAATCTTCTAGTATATCTCAAGCTGAGCTAATAAATAAACAGATCCTTGAAAAGCAGACTATCTAAATGTAAGCCGTGTGAACCTACCAACCTAAAGAGTGTCCAGAAGGTTTAAGCTGGTCAAAAGAGCCCCAGGCCGGTGCCTTGCTTGGGTTAGCTTGAGCGGAGACTGGAGCAACGCCTACTAGACTTTGAGCTGTCACATTGGTCATAAGGGGTTCTGGTATAGTGCTCAAGTCAACGCCATTACCGTTTGTGTTGTACAGCGTGATTGATGATTGGCTTCCACTGGAACAAAATATTGTCAACAATTGTTATCTAAAATCATATTAACTTTCTACGATGTGGCCTTGTGAAATGCTCGAGAGTTTCATGAAGTGGTCGCATTTCATGAATTTTTGTACTGTCCATTTGCCACATAATGATGTGCCTTGGTCATATCAATGATAAAAATTGTTTGCTGATAACCATATATAAAAATAGGGTGTCAGTTGACCACAACTGACACCCTATTTTTACGATACGGTCAATCGTGGGTGACAAAATAGTGTAATATAATAATAATAAATTTCTTTATTCAGACAACTTGATCAAATTTTTGTTAGTAAGTTAGTACATTATTACTAATAGTGATTTAGTCCTCTGAATGAGTTTCCACACTAATGGACAATCAAATTTACCTGATATGGTATTTAGGATGTTGTTGCTACTTGAGCGAAGTCTGTTTAGCAATGAAACTGACTTTTTGCGCCTAATGGCATCAAACGTATCAGTGTGTGCTTGTGTGAACATATTTGATGCACTGAGGAATACTCCTTCGCTGAGAACTGTGCGAAATAACAAAACGATATATCATGTGTCACTTAGCAGACAGCGTTGATAGTTAAGTCAGGTATAGTTAAGTTTCTGTCAAAGCAATGGTAAGATCTAATCTATAAGGATAAGAAAGTCTATAGGGGATAGATTTAATATTCTGAGTAGGCTTGTAAAATTATTTTTCCTAAGCGTTTCTTAGTGTCGGTGTAGTGTGTTAATTTTAAACATATCAAAATTTCTAAAAATTATATACTTACGTTGAGTTATGATTTTTCGTGCTGTTATCAGCTCCATTGGTAAGAATGCCGACTTGATAAACCGTAGCCTGTATAACGTACCTAGAATCAAGTTAAAAGGAATTTCTAATAGTTCAATCCTATTCATATGTCTGATGAATTTCATACCTTGTATAGGTTATTAGAAATTCGTCAGAAACATGTCAGAACCATAAGCTAAAGTTGGAAGTTTATAACTTTCGATGTTACATTATTTTTTGCCGGCGGTATGCCTTTATTAAAAGAATACTACAAACTATACAACACTGCAGCTCCTGCAATGAAATCATTTAAGCAACCCAAAGGTAATCGCAGACCCACAGACAATGCAAAGATCTGGCCCACTGGCAGTTGGCAGTGTGTCCAGCAAGCTCCAGTCCAACAGCATTGCCCCGTTGCAGTGCAATGCTTATTCAGTTATATTATAATATATTTATATTGGGTAGTATATAAGGAGATGAATAGTTAGTGTGTTTCGATCAATAAATTTCATAGTTCGCCTCCTTTTACGGGAGTAACGGTGTTTCGCGAAACCATTGATTATAACAGTAGTGATCTTTGTGAACGAGTTCGTTCGGAGAAGTACTGCTACCAAACCTATTTCTACCGCCAAGCAGTAATGTTTGCATTACTGTGTTCCGGTTAGAAGAGTATGGATTCCGGTGATATATCAGGTATATGAGACTCATGTCCTAGGGCTACAGGCGCAGTATATTTCTTAGAAAAACGTGTGTTATAGGCACAGGTCACAGCTTAACACTCGGTGAGACATCTAACTAATCTAGATTTTCAGATAGACTCAGTAACAAAAATGGTCTCATGACAGAACTTCATTATTTTTTGTATACCAACTCAATGAGCTCTAGACGATAAAACGCCACATGCTAAAGAGCAGAAACGTTTTATTTTATCCCCTGAAAAATAATTTACTTGAATTTCTAAAATTGGACATTGGATCAACGTTGTACACCATTTGTCAAAATTACGGGTTGTCTCCACATTTATATCCCAGAGGTCTAAGCGCCCTGGTTCGCCAGTATTGATCTGGTCCCAAGACAAGTAGACAAGCATGTCATCATCTATTGTGCACTGATCAAGACTGCAGATTGATATGATATGTCACCCCCATTGCTACCTGTGGGTAAGAGTGTAAGAAATTGGAGTGGTAATTAAAAAATTACCGAAAGGTGGGTAGCAGCGCTTTCTGAGGAACTGATGTCTTAAACTGCGATCCCAAGACGCCTGTCAAGCCTATATATTATGGTAAACTCCGACACCTCTAACTTCAATGGTAGACGTCATGGCTACTTCCATGCACTGGACACATTTATAGTTTCGTAGTCATTATAACATGATTGTAAACTTACAGGTCTTTATCAGATTGAGTAGCGTTTGTCAATGGATAAGCGAGGCCTCCGACCTGATCCATACTGCATGCCGCTCGCATATATAAGGACGCAAGGCACAATACGATGACCTGCAACATTACTGAAATCATTACTATTAACAAATAAAACCGGACCAGTTTGAGTTAGACTCTGACACCAAGGGGTGTAATTTCTAAATTTGTATGTAAAACAATTGTTATGTAATTTTTCAATCGGTAATGGATCCTTAGCATGATTTTGTAACCTCACTTTGCCAACTTTTATATTCTGTAATTTTATTTTCGATTATCACTGTAGTGTAATATTTTACGACAGAACAATATTAAAAATATTTGTTGAAAATCAATTGTCTTTTATGGGAACCCCCTTATCTTTTAGTTTTTCTAAATAAAAATAATAAATTCGCCATATAAACACATACTGTGGATCATTTTGGTTGGACACTTAAAAAATGATTCTAAATATACAACCAAAGGTCAAGGCAGTTAAAGCTAGGACAGGCGGATAAACGGTAAGGAGAACCGAAGGTGCAAGTATATTTTAGTCCAATATGGCTACACAGATTTTAATGCAATTAAGTGGATAGTTGGTCTTGATTACACATGTTCTATGATAGGTAAGTCAATACACGTAATAACAAAAATCAAACGGGTGATAGCGCAGTGGCCAGCTAGTCTGCATAAATCGCTTATAAATTTATTGATGCATAAAAAATGGGTACGGTTGGTTCCACTGCTTTGATACACTAGATTTTTTAATCCTCATGTTCCCATTTAGAATATATTTGGTGTAAAACGACAACCCAAAAATTATTGGACTATAAAATGTATTTAATTATTTTCACCCCATTTATTATTAATTATGTTCACGTTTTACCCAAATATCATCTAAATGGGAAAACGAATATTTAAAATTCCTGCTGGATCCAGTGGTGGTCCATTGTTTATGGAACCAACAGACCGTAAGTAAAATTTTAAAATTAAATTCCGGCACGCATAATAACAAGTGGTATAACAATATATTTAAAGATATTGAGTTATATAATATGTACTTAATACTTAAAAATATATTTGGATAGGCAAGCACGTACCAACAACATCATTAGTTGAATGGATCCAGAACAGACGAGCTGTAAATCTGTAAATAACACTAACAATGCATGGTTCTATTCAGTAGTTCAACTTATATATAAATATTACAGGTCTCTATTAGTTTAACGACGCAGTGTGATGATGTTAATCGTTATTGTTATGATGATTGACAACGTACTGTTATAAATATTCTGATTATGCCCAATGAATACGCAGTTTTCTGAAGGACTTATTACGTAAGGCTTATTGTCTAACATAATGGTAATATATATAAACTAAATTATTAAGTAAATTTGACGTTTTCCTTTCTAAGCGATGTCCATCGTGGAGTTCGAATTACAAAATGTTTTTTTTTTACCATTTGAAGATACCCCCTGATCATATTTTTTTAGTATATACAGAGTAACTTTATGATCAGTGATTCAGTGGACAGTTACAAGGTGGTTGGTACTTTCAACAATCGCTAGTTGCCGTCTTGATGGCTACCACCGCAGTATCAGATATTCTGCCTCAAAGCAGAAGTGTGCTAACATGTCGTTTAGGTATGAATAGTACAGTAACAAGAGCTATTTTTTGGTGACCAAGACATAAGATCTAATATCTCGGAGTACAGCGCGGCATATATGAAACTGTAATGGGCAAGGGCGGGCATATCATTTACTATTAGACGAACGTCTTGCCTATAGCCATTTAAGGGTTAACAGCTACTAGCAGTTTACTGTCAGGGAGTACGAAAATCTACGAATAAATTTATTCGTAGACGAAAATCAGATAAACTACCGTTGTTATAAGGATCATTTCAGCGCGCACCACGCGCACATGAACATAACGTTAATATACTCGTCCGAAATACGTGAGAATCAAATAAAACATAAGAACTAAGTATAGAATTCAAAAATGTTATCAAGACAGTTTTCATATTTTTAAAATTCCTTACTTTTGTTGTAAGAATCGATTATAAAGCATTTGTTGTTATCACGATATTTCAGGCTATATAAATGTCCCAATAGGCGTAAAACATTTTTCTTATCGTAACCTAGCTAATGAAATTCAATTCAGTGCAATTGAAATTAATCACGAAGAATTATTCTCATAAGTACATATTATTTTTATAATGTTGATAGAATAACTCCTTTTTCAGTACATTGAGTTGAATATACTGATTTGGTAAGTCTTAATCGGATACTACGCGAGATTCAGATCATATTTGGTAATAATATATTTATTTATAAAAAAAGATCTACATTTATATTTATACCTTTTATTGAATAGAATTAATTTGTTACGGGTAAACGTATATTTAATATTATTGACAGTTTTAGGTGTAATATATGGAATCAGGTGGTTTTGAAGCGCTCGTAGCGAAGTTAGCTTGGCCGTTCTGAATCGATCAGCAAAGTTAAGCAACGTCCGCCTCGGTCATGACTTGGATGGGTGACCGGTGGTGAAATACTACTGAGCGCTTCCGTGCTTCGGAGGGCACGTTAAGCCGTCATTCTAGGCTAGCCTGAACAACATCTTCGACCACATCATCACTTACCATCAGGTGAGATAGTGGTCAAAGGCTAGCCTATCAGCAATAAAAAAAAAAGGTGCGTTGGTGTTCAATGATTTTTCAAAATAACACGAGCAACATTATTTTAAATTCACAAATACCACATTCATGTGGAATGGTTGTAAATATAGCCATCTAGCTACGAGCGCTATATAAACGTTTAAATTTTGAATTTCCTGACATAGAAATGGGTTTCCGCCTTAAAATTATTTTCGTCTTAACCTTTCAAACAATTTTTAATGATAGTGGTCACGGATACTACCCGTGTGATATTGTAACATTTATTCAATTTATATATACATAAGCTAAAACAATAGACATTGTCATGCCCAAAAAATAGTTTTCAACGTATTATTATATGTTCTATGGCAACGTCTTCAATCAATCGGGTCCAACTGTGTATCTAAGGCTGGGTTCTTTAGTTTAATTTTGTATGTTATTATGACGGAACAAGCACGAGACCCACCTGATGTTAGGCGGACTAACCTCCTATAACAGATACATTTCGAAAGTGACGAAAAACACTGCGTCCGTCACCCTGAGACTTACATTTGTTAAGTCTCATGTGCCAGTAATTTGGAGCCAATAGCTCTCAAAAACTGCTGCCAGAACACGCTGTTAGGTGCTTGGCGACAGATTTTCATCTTGATTTACTTTGATTGAACCAAACACGCCTAAAAACTATATCAAAACTGTTCCTGCCGTTTAGGCCGAGTGAGACAATAGTGACACTAAATTACGTACTTACAGAAAAAATATATATATATAAATTTGAGTAGGTGTGTTGAAATCTTAAAGTATTTTGCATGTTTAACTAACCAGCTATCATATCTGCTATCATCAAAGTTGGAAATCTCTGATCAAATGACGGACTGTCTTTATTCTTCTAGAATTAGGAACCCTGTTCTGTAACTACTCGTAAAATGGGAACGGCTATTAATTAATTAGACATAATTTTGTAATTTTTCTTAGAAAACGATGCCCATTGTGCAGTTCAAATTTCAAAAAGAACATCAATTTCAATCCCACACGAAGAAAAAATAGCTTATGACCGGCTCCAGTCATGATTTTATGCACAAGAATTTTATTATTGATTATACATAAGGAATAAAATAGTTCGGTACATTCCTTCAGCCACATCTCACTATCAGCCGAACAAAAATGTCAAGTACCTACGAAACTGTCTCAGTAATATCTTAACAGGCATCAATAGTTGTTATCTTTGGAAAGGTGCAGCTTCGACCAGTGTGATGCTGGCCCGTGATAGAGTAGGTGGTAGAGATGGTAGAGTAGGTGCATGCCTTAACCTCATTAAGAGCTCTCATCACACTCGTTCTTCTTACTGTGAACTGTTCCAAAATGGTGATGAATAAGCCTATGGTTGTCGCTGGTGTCTGTACCTTGGTAAGAGAACTTTCTTAAATTTTGCTTGAATTTTTGTATGTTGATTCTATTTAGTACCACAATTTATGAACTATTGAGTTGAGTTATGTAGGTAATTACTATTTTTTCATTTTTAATGCCGCATGCCGTTTAAATATTCCTGAATTAAGAGTAAAAATGTTTTTATTATATTATAACATCGACTAGCGAATTTTCAGCATAATATAAAAATAACTATAATGTTTTTTTTCTGGAGTTTTATTTTTTGATGAGTAAGTCAAGTAACCTAGTAGGGCCAACCTAAAAAAAAATGTGTACTCGTCTTTTGAGAAGTGTTGACTCGATCTAAGTTGATAGCAGACTACTAGCAAGGTACTGCTACTGGCTTGAGAGCGTTTGAGTTAGTTAATCAAACTAACTCACTTTAGGTGCTTGGCAAAGAATTTTCTACTTGAGGAGGATAGATGCGAGCGGTCGCAAATAAGAATGAGTGTTAAATAATCGACTAAACGATTTATTCTTCGATTACTATATAATGATAATGACATTCAGCAGTACAGAGCTAAAGCGATCCTATGCATGGCGAATTGTATCCATCCGAGTTAAATATATATTGTGTAAATGCGTTACATTCTGGTCTGTGAGAGTCATTTGTAATATGTAATTACTACGATTCACATTGCAAATTCCTTCTAACCTAAGACCAACCTATTTGAAAGTGGGACATTGCATGGTAATAATTTCGTCAATAGTAAAGATGATAGTAAAGTATTATCTGCTCTTCGTTATCAGTTGAGAGTCTCATGTCACTGATAACGTACTGTTCATAGCGTGGGGCTGGGATACGCTGAGAACGAAATACATAGGAAGACTATTGGTGACTTAGCAAATTACTATTTAATTTAATATATAACAGTACATTAATTAAATGCCCCGTGGGGTACCGGGTAAGAATGTCCCCCCATTTCTTCCCGTGGGTGTCGTAAGAGGCGACTAAGGGAAAAACAACCAGTAGGTGTGAAGCAGCACCTCCTGAAGTACTGCCAACTACTGCGATCCCCAAGACACCTGCCATGCGTGAGGATTATGGCAAATCCCCCCAATGGGGGAGACCTTGTTCAACGGTGGACGTTCCGGTTGATGTAATGATGATGAATGAGAAAAGAACTAGCCACATCTTTCGAAATAAGACCCCTTTATTTTTAATTACACTATACTTTTCGTATTAAATGATAATATTACTTTTTTAGACCACAATCTTATTTGTTTGAACTTTCAAACAAATGAGATTGTGGTCAAAATTATGGGACTTGGCTATCGTCGATAGCTGCCAGAAAACACTTTTAAGTGGTTGGCGACAGATGAGTCAATGGTAGCTAACCAGGCAACCATTGACAAAATGTCCTACAACTACTACTAATCCAGACACAAAAGATATTGTCTTTATGAGAATAAAATACAAAAGAAAACTCTATATACCTGTGAAGTTAAGATTTTTAACATAGTTACTCTACACATTTTGTACAAACTCATTATCGTCGTAATTTAAAGATGTGCTTACTCCTTTTCCAGGTTATACAGATGATCTGTTTGTGTGTAATGTTTATATACATGGCACAGCAATAGGCACTATAATGCATTGTCGCACAATTCACTTTACATTTATATGTGTTTGAGGAGTAAGCTTTCTGTATTCTATGGCTTTGGGTCTACCCAACACACTTACCCTTACTTAGCTTGTGTTTATGCATCTAAGCGTTTATATATTTTAGACAAAATATTATTTTAGATAAGATACCTATACAATATGATTTCTACGAATACATTTGTAGTTACTTAAGTTATGCCGACTATAGTAGGTAAAACATGATTAAGACATCATTGTTTACAGAAATGCAAAGGATCGTGAAAAAAAAACCATAATATGACCATCAGAAAGTTTTCTAAATTAGAAGGTCAAGTTGATATTATGCGAGCAAGTGAACACACTAGAATACAACCCAGAATATAGAAAAATGATTATAATGTAGAAAAATAATAAAAAATCTGAGTTTTAAAAATTACCTTATTTTATGATTAAGCCTTAAAATGAAAGGGATAGTTTTACTGTTCAAATATTTATCTCATGTTCGTCACCAAATGATTCCACGCTGAGAATTGATCGATAAGAATTTTTTCATGATAACAACTATTTAATCACGATAGCGTTGACGTAGTTACACTAACAATATCGCAAGTGTAATCTACACCGGTTTAAAAAAGGTTAAAAATTCATAGTTTACTATTTGTTTAATGAAATTGTGACGGTACCCTCACTTGTTAAGCGGTCACCTCTGGTATATGACATATCACAGATGCATTTCATCATTAGTGACGAACAGCACTGCGCCCATCATCCTGAGATTCCTGAGGCATTTATATTATAGCGAGATTTGCTCGGCGCTCTCCATAAAACGAAGTTTTGTCATATTTTAGATACTATGAGTTCAAGTTCGGTGAATTTTTGCATGTATGTCCTTGAGCCTAATATCTATACTTCTGGTTTGCTAGAATTCCGCAAAATTAAAAATTTTCGAAAATGATTCGAAAGTTGTTTTGTAAGGGAATTGTTATATTGATATAACAATAAGACAATTCTCATAGAAAAACCAATTTATATTATTCTCGCAGTAATTGTAAAAAGTAGAGTTCACTCTCTTCAAAGATAAAGCTGTCTTAGTCTTAGCTTATAGAGGGCCTACCTTCGCCTAAAATCCGGTAGAGCTGAACGTCCGAAAGTGGTAGTCAGCATCTATGTCCTCCCTAAAAAAAAACAAAGGCAATGCTAAAATCTGATGCACATGACGTGTACCATTGAGGGCAATTGGAACTGGTTTCTTGAATGATATGATATATTTAATTTTATAAACGAATAAGGAATGAAAATAATAAATGTATATAATGAAATAAGGGCAATATTATATTTCATTTATAGTTTAATTGTTTTCTGAAGGAGAGAAATAACAACAGGATAGAAAAAAAAAACGAATACAAATACGCAAATACCATCGGTCATATTCACGGCTGAAGCGAATTTAATTATTGTATTCTGCTACATATATTTGTTTTTTGTTTGTTTTAGCTACAAGCTACGGGACAGTTAATCTTCATGACGCTTGCAGTCACTCAGCATTTCTGCGTCATTGATTTCCTTAAAGAACTACCGCTTCTTATTTACATCAGGATCCTTTATTTCCACAGTAAGTCTAGTGTTTTAATTTTTTTATTGTGTTATATACTGTCTTCAGTATTAATACCAGTTGCCTGGAAGGAGTGCTCATATAAACCGTACAGGATTCGCCTGGAAGATATTGATGGCTAACAATAAAATAACTGATTGTTAATCGTTTAGTTCTCTCTCTCTCTCACACACACACACACACACTTTTGTTTATTAATAATAATAATCTTTATTTATCTAGTGTCATGTGCCTGTAATTTTACTGGCCCTCAAGGACTGCTGCTGGAACACACTGATAGGTGCTTGGCGACAGATACTACTTGAGGGTGGCAGCTAGATAGGAGAACATTCTTAAAATGCCATTCCACCAAACGGTGAAGCTCAAGCCAGCGGTGGGGATTGAACTATGGATCTGCGGCGCAGCTGTCCATAGATGGCTTGGCCATCATTGCTTCATTATTTAGTATGCCACTGCTTAGACGCTCTATAATATGATTTATTTTTTAGATCCAGATAGTTGCGGCTCTCGTATCAACATAGGACAGTCTATCGACAGCATCGCGAATCAGGCTTTTGTGCTGCTCCTCCAAGAACCCTTCACTGCCTTCCGGACCTTCATCATCAACTGCACAGGACTCGGATTGAGCGTTTTGTGGATCATGACAAGTGTTATCCTTATACGTGAGTGGCTATATACAAGTTTTTTATTACAAAGATCATTTCCTGTTTTCAAATTCTTTTTTTCTGTTCACATAATAAAAAATGCCATTAAAATATATTGTGTATAATTAAATTATAATGTGGCCAACTTTAAGCTTATGAAAATAGGGGTGCTGCCAACGTCGTTTCGTGATGGAAACTGGTATACTTCAATATTTCATTATAACAAATACCTGCTCTTAACGATTAAAAAATATTTAACATAAATAAGAATTTTCAGAGGAATCATTGTGCATATATTGTTTATCTTTGGGGTGCCAGGCTATCACCCGCTTCCGCCCATATCTTCATTTGGGAGTCATAAGAGGCGACGAAGGGAAAAATATAGAAGATGGGCAGCGGCGTCTTCTGAAGATGGCACTGCGACACCCAAGCCTAACGTAGCGTAAGTGGGGGTTTGCCATAATCCCTACTATGACAAGCCCCCCCCCCCCTCCTATAATGGACACCGTTAAAGATAATACTCCCAGGCTGTTTTTATTAGCGTATTAATTGAGGAAGACTATAATAACTTCTGACTTCCTCATATCTTCATCATTTGTTTGCAGTGGGTGGAGCAAAAGGCAAAAAGACAAAACATGCGAGGTGGCCGTGGATAATAGTGTCAGTTTCCCAGTGCGCTGTTGATCTTGTGGCTACCGTCACATATGCGAACGACTCATTCCATACCAGGGTTAGTAAGTATTTCTACCTTCATAATACTCTTACAAACGATGTAAAATTTTACATTATATCTAAAAAAGTCTATATAATATGTAAAAGTGAAAGAAAACCCCTCGTCTACACGAGAACAGGCTGTAAGTGGGACGTATACTGTTTACATTTCGCGAAGCTTAAATATAGGTACTACTAAATGATACTTCAGGCACTTACAATAATGTTCTACGGCGATGCATTTTATATCAAGCAGATCCACAACAGCTGCAGGTGCTCAATCGATGTCACATATACTTGAAGCCTGGTAGAGTTCACAGGATGCTATTGCCGTATTCTGTGACCTTTCTAGGGCATTTGACTGTGTAGAGCACCGCACTCTGATTCGAAAACTTTCACATTATGGTATTCGTGGAAAAGCTCTGGATCTTATAAAGTCATATCTGTCAGACAGGCTACAGAAGGTTACAATAAATGGCAATACTTTTTCCGGGTCTTTGGTAAGAATAGGAGTACCGCAAGGATCAATTTTAGGACCTTTTCTGTTTCTAGCATATATAAATGATCTGCCTTGCATGGTTAAAAATTTCTGCGATATAGTTTTATTCGCAGATGATACCTCCCTAATTTTTAAAGTAGATAGGAGGGATAGTGAACTTATTCATGTAAATAATGTGTTATCTATGATCTCTAAGTGGTTCGCGGCTAATAATCTTCTCTTAAATTCAAAAAAGACCAAATGTTTAAAGTTTTCTTTACCAAATGTTACTTATGTGGAACCAAACATTAAGCTTGACCTAGAAAAACTCTCTTTTGACAATGCGACAGTCTTCCTGGGAATTAAAATGGATTCAACTTTACAGTGGAATCCACATATACATGATCTATCTGGAAGACTTAGTTCTGCTGCATATGCAGTTCGTAAGATAAGACAGCTAACAGACGTAGCTACTGCTAGGCTCGTTTATTTCGCGTACTTCCACAGTATTATGTCTTATGGTATATTGATGTGGGGAGCTGCTGCTGAGATAGAGACAATCTTGATCTTACAAAATCGTGCAATTCGAGCCATATATGAAATGGATCCTATGGAATCCCTGAGAGATCTTTTTAAAGAAATTGATATTTTAACTTTACCAAGTCTGTATATATTTGAAAATATTATGTATGTTCGTAAAAATTTGAGCAAATTTAAATCAAACAGTGACAATCACGATTATAACACTAGGAATAAAGATAAAATAGCGGTGCCAGGTTTTAGATTAGCAAAGACAAATAAAAGGTCCTTCTTAGGCAATTGTGTGCGGTTTTATAATAAATTTCCCAAACATATTACAACGCTCACAGAAAGAAAATTCAAGTTGCATGTGAAGAATATTTTGATAAAGAAATCTTACTACACAGTTTGTGATTACTTAAACGACAAAAATGCTTGGACTGGTTCGCCTCTGCCAAACTAGCGCCTGTCACCTACGTAATGTAAATTAAGTATTGTAATAATTTTACTATATAGTATGTACTTAACACATTGTTAAAAAAACGTTTAAAAGAATGGCCCCGATTTTCTTGCCCGTTCTTCTCGCAGTGGCTCTATAATTTTTGTTTGCTGAACGTGGCAGTACAATGTAGTATATTTCAATATTAAAATTTGTAATTGACCTTCATAAGAGCGTCGTAGACGCCTAAATTGAATAAATGATTTTGACAATGACTTTGAAGCACTCGAGTTGGCCGGAATGGCCTTCGACGAAATTCGACTCGCGTCGGCTTATAAGTCAGTCAAAAGGTGAGGATATCCAAACCACACTCACAAATTCGTATCCGCTAATCTACGGACCCTAATAGATAATGCCAACAGCAATTCGTTACGCCCAGTACCAAAATGAAGACTTTGAAATAGATTAATATTAGAGGGCCTTGAACTGAGTCGGTTACTATTATATACCGATCCGTCTGAAATGTCCGAAAATAATAGCATAATATTACTTTTCATATACGATCATTATCTAGATGCTATTGTTTGATTTAAAAATTACCAGATTTATTTGTTGTTCAGATACGCTTTACAATATACCCTTCATTTAAAATCGATGATTCCAGTATTTCAATCCTATTGTGCTAACCAATAAACCAGCATTCTTTTTGGGGTGCTCCCTTGTGTTTATACATAATTCTTCCAAGAGCATGAGAACAAACATAATTGATTGTGTCATAAATTAACTGCCCTTTTGTAGAAAATATTGTAAAATATACTTTAGATTTATTGCCCGAAAACACCCGAGATATAGATTCTAGGAGTATACATATCGTGATTGACTTTAATTTTTCTTGCTAAGAACTAATCGATGAAAGGGACCAATAAGATCAATTCATCAGTTACAAGGTTTATCAATTAAATCTTCATACCAATAATTCCATCAACAATCTTCAGACACTTTCTGATGTGATGGAATTCATCGGCGGCACAGTGAGCGGCATCGGAAACGTAGAGCTTAACACTGCGTGGGCAGCCTGGACCATGGTACTCATCTACTCCCGGTTCGTGGTCTTCTTAGTGATGAATGTGTTCCTCATCATCATGATTGTGGTTGAGTGCAATGTCAAACGGGACACTAAGACAAGCACTGCAGTGGTAAGTGAAACCAAAATACTATATAATACGTGAAATATAGAACCCCCCACCAGACGCTTGTGGAGTGTTGGTGCTATTTCCCGATAGATATATAATCTAGAAAATTTCTACTACAGACTGAGTAGGCACCATCCAGGCAAGTATGTTCCACCGTCAACCGCATTTTCACTTTTCAACTCTGCGGTCAAAGCTTTTCTAACGAAATGTAAACAAAATCAAATGAGGATTTATCACAACGTCTTATACCTACTTAGGTACTGAATAATATTCTCTTGTCTTGTATCAGAACTTAGACTAACTTAAGTAACTTTGTCAACCTTCAAAGACCATGGTGTAAAGTGAAGATGCTGATCAATGAAATCTTATATGTAATCCAGGATCGATCTATATACCAAGATTCGGTTTAGCCATTCAAACACTGATTCACTGGCTCACAAACTTTTGCATTTATTATTAGCGTATAATTAATGCCTAATTAATTCAGCCTTACTCGACCTAATAGCTGTGAAAGATAATAATTATTCACCTGGACGAATTCTAATACAAATCAATTAAACATATATCCAGCAAGTAGAAGCACCAACGCCTGAGCCTGAACCTGTGGTCATGCCAGTCCCTGTACCAGCACCAACATCAGAACCACCTCCAGCAGAAGCTGCAGTACCAGAACGAACTCTATTTCCCATGGTGGTCCCAGTTTCTGAGAGAGAAGAAAGCAGTGAACAAGGAGACGTTGACATATCAAGCACGCCCAGCGCCTACCGTGCTGCAAGTCGCATCCCTCGGGCTGGGCTGAGTCAATCGTTTCGAAGGATGAAGGCGTTTCTGTTTAGGAGACCTTCTACACCTGAACGTCGAAGCAGATCACAGCCTGACTCATTAGAAGCTTCACCAGAAAGGTATGACCTTATCCAAAACTGTTGATGGTAATGTATCTCTATTCAAAATTTATATACCCAAGTGTTCTCTTCTATAGTTACGAACAACAAATATTAAATTCAATAATTAGGTACGTTTTAATCACTACTTGGAACATAAAACAGCGTAGGTTCCAACTTCATCTATAAGTCCCTTATTATCTACAGGTCGCCCCGACCCCAGCACGTGGAAATGCTGGTGGATAAGAAACGCACTGTGAATTTTCCCGAGAATCTGTTGTCTCTTCCACAACGCTTGGAGAACATGATAGCCGAGCAGCAGCGGCGGCTAGACCAAGCTGTCATTGACACAGCTGGCAGGAACAGCCCTCCCCGCACCTCTCAGTCACTTCCGCACCTTGACTCCACAAACCTTACAGATGGACGAGGGTATATATTCACACTAAGTCACTATTTTAAATGACAGAAACTTGAAACATGATTCTTTTTTATATAAGCTCAACTCCTATTTTCTACAGGGTATGTTAATTAATTAAGGTACTGCTAATTTAGATTTTACAGCAAATCACTCAATATGTTCGCGTTCAGGCTCCTTGGTTTAATGGGGGAACTTACTAAAAAATATTTTAACTATTATGGCGCTCTGTGTTTGTTACCTGGTAGAAGTCCTAAAAACTGATTTTGTTTTGATTTTCCTCGTCTGCACTTTAGGTGGGTGGACCGGTTCTGTATTTCACTAGCTCTTTGGTTTGAAATAAGAGTTAATACTCGTAGTTTTAAATTGATATAAAATATACCCGTTATGACACTGATTAAACGAGGAGTTAAAAAAAGTGGTGCCTTCTGGAAAGGAAAAATAATCCATTCAAAAGGTTCCACTTTATTATTCATAGTTAGTTGTTCAATTAGTACTACAACTAACTAATTTTTACTTAGTTTCAATAATTTTAATTGGTTTATGTAAATTATTTTTCAAACTTCGTTTTGGCCCACTAGGTGTAGTGTAGATATCCTTAAGCCGGTAGGGATTTTACATTAGAATCTCACAGTATTGAAAGAATGAAAATTCGCACTATTAAATTAAACAAAATTTATTTTATAAACTTTCTCGAACTATAACAGATATCTTTAAGGATCACTGTCTGACTGTCTCTTTTAGGAGTACACAGTAATTTATAAACTCCTACTTCTCGCTGTTCAGATACATCACAGCAATCCTTTTTATAATTTGGAGTAAAATCACTAAAAACGATATTTCTGTTATAATCTTTCAACGTAACAAACCTATTCTACATAAAACCATATTACTGGATTAGAAAATACAATACATTGTATGCAGTATTAATAAGCAGAGATTGAAAATATATGCGCAATAGCGGCCTTTGGAAAAAGATTCAATGCACGAGTGTAATAATAAATTTATTAATAATAATAAGTAAAGGACTCATGAAAAAATATATCTTAATATTTAGCTTTACAATGTAATGTAAGCTGTAATAAAAAGTAACGTTTCCGGGATGGTACAGACGACGCGGCACGACCGCAGAGCTGCAAGGGCAGCTGCCGTGGGCGTACATCCCTGCATCAGCACACCGCATGCGCGACCAGCTACCTCCAGACGAGGATCTGCCACCGGTTCCACTCCCAGACTACACCGCAATACCTTCATTTAGAAAAGCTTGTGAGTTGCCCGATCTTATCACGGATTCATAACTCAAAGATAAGTAATTACTTCCAACTAAGGTACAACGACATGAAACGCTACAAAGTGTACCCGCCACCCGCTGGATTTACTTTTAACCCCCCGACCCAAACAGGGACAGTGAACTTGTTTGTGGCATCTTAGTTCTCCAACGATATTTGGTGACTTGATTAAGTGTTTTCTCAGCTATGATTCAACTCAATTTGTCCAGCCATTTGAAGATCATCAGCTCGTTTCTAGTTGCCTAAAGAATGTGGACAACATCTACAAGTCTAATAAATTCGAAATTTGATATCCTGTAACTTCAAGATACTGCATCGTGTTGGCACTAGTTTAAATAGTTTCAATAGTTTATAGATATCGGGTCTAGTAATCGAGCAGGAAATTAGAATAAATTGACGAAATTCTCTTCTACATTACTTGTTAAAGTCGTGACGAATAATAATTTGGCTAAATATTCGGTCACACTAGCTTCCAAAACACAAAACAGTATAATAATTGTAATGAAGATGTTGAGAAGCAGATTTGAGACTAGAATAGCGCTATACACATCCGCGTACATATGAGTGGCACTAGTAGTATACGTATCAGTAGAAACTCACATGCACTAGTCAATAAGTTTTGCTTTACCGTAAAAACAATAACACGATATTATTATGTGTCTTGCATACAAGACGGTACCTTGATTGATCTATATAGAAGCATTGCAAACGTGTTGCATCTTCAAGTTTACTGCTAACTTGACAGTAAACTTGATCTATAGGGCCAGCATTATATGCTTTGCAAAAGATTTTCTACTTGAGGATGCCTAGTCCGGAAGGTATTCGCAAAATTCCCTACATCTATGCTATAAAGATGGCCATCCTAGGACAAAAACAGGGACCGACGACCGGGACCAGGAAGGTGCCCTCCAAATGACAGCAAAACTCAGTAGTTACATTATAAGGCCATCCAAGTGATGACAGCAGTCTTCATTGTTTAACCTAGTTTATCGTTTAAGAATGACAGTCAAGCTCCGCTACGAGCACATAAAAATATAATGTTATAATAAATATGACCATACAATATAAAAATATATATTCATGGTGTTTTCCCACTTAATTAAAATATATTTAGGATAAGATTATTATTTTAATTTATACCAACTTATATTATGCAACATAGTTATCATTATTTATTGATATGATAAATTTATAATGTGTGCAATGTTTCTTGATTAGGGATTCAATAAAATATCCTGAACATAGCCAAGTAGGCCAAATACCGAACGATAGCCGAAAATTCGTGGCACGGGGCAAAGGTGGCGGCTGCCCTATGTCCTTGATGTATTCTTAGTTTTCTAAGAAATCTAAGAATCCAATGTATAGTTTCTATAGTCATCAATCGCGACGGAGCACTTGTTTAAGTTACTTGTTGGGTAAAGTAGTATAATCATATTGTAAGAAAAAGGACACCTCGAATGTATTTTATTGTTTAACACTTATAGTTTAACCTTAATTAATTTTAAAATTTGTTATTTTTCATCAGCTGTCCATCGAGCCGCTTCGAGTTTGAGTTCTTTGACGCAAAAAAGAGACTACGCATCAAACTCCACGCGACGTAAGTGATCCTTAGTATCAACATCATAATAATACCTACACATTTGAAATGCGAGAAACTGGGTCAGGTCAACAGGCCATTCGTGTCGAGCTCTAGTATCTAACTTCTACGTAAATTAAACACTATATCAACGGAATTAGGCATGATTGTACAAATTATGAAATGTATTAAAAAGTTAAAGTAGTATCGCAGTCGCTATCTTGGTTATTACATCACTACGGAGCAATGGTCAACTAGTGAACTTAGAAGTTGAGAAAAAACTTAGAACACTAGTTGAGACCAAAGATTTATTGAACTAGATACAATATGACGTCATCTGGTTTAAAATTAATCAGACCAAGGCGACCAAAAGCCGTAATAAAAATAGTAACTATTGAGATAATTTTTGAACTATATTCTTGAAGATAATTGTGATTTTTCTAAGTCATGCAAACAAGTTTGAAAAGTTTAAATATACCTTAATTTATATTTTACAGTGTTCAAGAGATCGCGCTTTGCTACTACCGGTTGGCATCAACTAATTTATCATAGGGAATAGTTTGGTAGGGACCTCAAATCATACAAAAATGTTATTGTCTATGAACTATAATGTAGAAGTTAGAATATACATTTCTACTTTACAGCCCCACTAACTCAGTCTGATGTGTTATACTAGAGACGGACAACATCAACGTCGTCAACTCCGAGCCCTGTTGAAGAAGATTGTTCACGCGACACCAATCCTTTGCCCCCAAATAATAAATTAAATAAATAGGTTACCTCGTACAAAACGTTCTAAAGAGATAATTGTAAATACGAGTATAGTTAGATTATTCATGATGTCATTAATAATTCATTAAAAAATAGATTTATACTTTATTATATAAAATTTCATAATAAGTTTGTAAAAATACTTTTCTGCAAAGTTCTTTCAGAAGATTACAGGTTCGATATAGTAAGTATGTTTTGTAAGTATTACTTTTCATATAAATAATATGTAACTGAAACTCTTTTGCCGTGCATAATCAGTGTTCGATAAATAAAACACTCCAGCAAAGTAAATGATGATTTCTATTGAATCACTGCGAGGAACGCATTGTGTACGATACAAAATTGTTTCTGTTATGTATGAACTGGCTAAAGAATCTCTACTTAAAGAGATTTTGTTCAGCTGTAGTATGTGAGAGCCTTGTAAACAATCTCTGTCGGACTTTGTTAATGTAAATATATTTTATAACAAAACGGCAGTGTCTTTTCCTTTTACCTTTTTGTACCTATCTAGGTTCCTCATTACAAAAACACATACATGCAAATTTATGAAACTGTTACTTTGCTTTATTACAATGCTTTATTCTAACAATGCAAAAGTTTACAAGAACAGGTCAATTCATTCTATTCTATGCCAATCAGTGTGAATCATGTAGAATGTTTCTGTAATAGACGCTAGGGTCACGAGGTAGAGGCATACCGTGAATCGCTTGCTATCGAGTGTTGGGGCTGCGTATCCATGCAGGAAGTACATCGTGATAATTTGCGAAGGAATGCTCAGGATTGTGCTTGCGAGGCTAAGACGGGGAAACTCGTTCAGTGGGAGGAGCTGCAGCATCAAAGCGGTGCTCATCAATGAAGCAGCGACGACCAGTTTTCCGCCAGTACCAGCAGACGACGGCGTAACGTTCTCGGAAACCCAGTAGCTGGAATACAAGAAGCTTCCGATTCGCCATCCCCAATAGCAGTACAATAATCCAGCGAGGAACCCTTCGGTTTTTAACATAACATTAGGTATACTATATTACTATACATTAGAAGAGGGTACCTACAATACTAGTTTTGATTGTAGAATGAAAAAAACGTATTGTGCAGTGTACAAATTACATACATTGCCCTGGAGATAAATTATTGTCTCTAAAGTTTGACCATAGAGAAAAGTATTTATATCGGAAAGTTTGACATTGCCCAATGCTTCTAGAGATCAATTCTAGGGATGCCTAAACAAATTTTAGGGTTTTGTAGTCATAAATAGTTGCAAAAAAACTTTAGTTGTGGGCATAGAGGTATGTCATGGTTGTGGGAAAATATGAAAAACAATCTGGTCTAATACTATGTACCTACAACATGTTTTTTTTTTACGTCACTTTCAACTATTGTTGCGACTATGAGTAATTTGACCTATATTTGAATAAGTAGAGTTTTTATTTGACACATTACTATTTGATTCCGTAAAGTAGTTATATAAAACTATGGTTTGATAAGAATTTGTCCATTATGACACATTCTTATCCATATTGTATATATTATGAGAAAGTTGACACCTTCTTCATATGATCTTTGAAGAAAGCACTTATTCACTTAGCAAACTTCTTCTCACTATGTCTGTTAAGAGGATTATATACCGCTTACTTCTCCATACAAAATAAAAACCTCTTTTCCACCTCTTAATATTATCCGATTTCGGTTTTTCGAGCTAGAGATAGTCTCAGCTTTGTCGTGATGATGAAGTCGCTTCGCTTATGAGCTTATTTTCAAATAACGTTATGCGGTAGTAGTCCCTTAGTACTTTATTCTGGACGCGTTGTATTATATGTATATAAGCTGGATATCGTAAGTCCATACTGGCATGAGGACACGTTTGTACTAAAGTGCTTTGTCGGACACTGAGAGTACTTACTTCCCAATTAGCCAGAATATATTTTTGTAGTGCAGCTGTAGCTCGATGCATTTCTCTTTAACATGAGCTTAGAAGTGTGTTGGAGACATTTATTAGAAACTATTATAATACAACGAATAAAAAATTCAGCCCCGTCATCTCTATACGTAGGTTTACATAGCAGGGAAATGAAAGAAAAAATAACCGCTAATTTAATTTTTAAACGTAGTATTTGTTCTCAAATATATCTACACGACTACGGAGCTCTACTCAAACGTAGCTCGACACGCACTTGACTTCACTCATTTACTATGTTGCTATGGGTGTATGGATGCCATAATCACACAACATATAATAATACTACGCCATAATGCAACTTTTCTGTCATTATCAAACATTTCCCACAGATTAACGAGCATATTTGAAACTATTATTATGTGAGACGCTAAAAAGTTTTTATTTTATACACCTACGTAGATTTTTTTAATGCTGTATGCGTTTTATTTCCACCACCATCGAGATCAATGACGAAACCCTGATAGTAAGAAGGTGCAATCATTACATTTTCTTAGTAACCAACTCATTACGTATACATGGTTGTATTCATAGTTTCTTTTTAGGACCGCTTTTGGCCAAAATCTTTCTTGATTGTAAGTGATAACGGTAATCTCCAACTCCTCAGATCGTCTCCTCAGAGACGTTAGGTGCTGGGCGATAGATTTTCTACTTGAGTGTGTAGCCAAGCGAGCATTCATAAAATGCTTTACCACCAATTTTTATCATGTGGTAAATCTCATTAGCGAGAGATATCTTGACGGGTACCACCGCAGTGTGTCAGAGACAGTAGGTGTACTTCACTACTACTATGTTTAGGTGTGCACCAAGAACACTGCAACTAGTGGAATTACTGAATGAAAGAGGCATAAGAACTAACGCCTCTTAGTGACAAACGCAGTGCGATGTCAAGCAGAACTAGAATGCTGACACTACAAAAAGCAACTCGGACATTTGTACAACTGAACGAATTAGTGGAATTGCCATGAACAAATTCTCGCGACAACGCGAATCTGTAGTATTTTCTATAATACACATGCATATTATACCTTGACAGAGTATTAGGAAAATCCTTTCAAGGCTTTAATGTCACACGACCTGTAAAAGAGTGTACCTATATCGACTCTTGACTTTTTATGTCCATTAATACATGGCACTTATTACGTTCCCTAACTCTACACCCTGTGCAATAAAGGATCACTAAAGTCACAGTAAAGAACTTTTTTTACTATTATTTTAGTTCTTTGGATTTGGTGGGCTTTACAGTTTCTCAATTCGACTACCCAATGCTTAACATAAGATAATTATAGATTATACTATAGATACACACAAAGCAAAATATATACCTAAATATATTTATAAATGCCCCAAAGAGTACTATTCCACATACTCTACTGCCATTCTGTGAAACTCTATTAATGTGCAGTGGAACAAATCCAAATGCTGGTACTGCTGAGTAACCCCATAGGTAAGCGCAAAGCACGCTGGAGAGTTGACTGACGTCCAAGCTTAGTATTGCGTCTCGGGACGTCAAAACTTTATCTATACTTTACACATAATTTCCTTATTACATAATTATATTACAATTACTTTTTAAATATAACTTTAAATAAATGTATGTAGTAATATTAAAATAACTTTTAATTTACCTCGACTTCAAATGACGATGCTTCTTCATACTAATTTTTACCCCTTAGGAGATAAATCCGAGAAAATATTTTCTTTGGTCTCATTTTCAAATTCTGCTGCTGCAGGAATTGCTGTCATCTTCATTTGAAGCGCTCGTAACATAGCTTGCTCAGTCGTTCTTAGTTGATCAACTAGATTAAACTATGTCCGCAGAGATCATGACTTGGATAGATGACCGTTAGTGCTATACTACCATTGAGCGCTTCCTACTTCAGAGGGCAAGATAAGCCGACGGTCCAGGCTGTTGTCATAGGATGGCAGTGTGATGTGCATATACTTATATAATATGTTTATGTATGTTTACTGTATATCCATACATCACGAGTGTTTTACTATAATATGTCTAAGTGTTCCTAAGATATATTTGCCTTTGTAGTTAAATTAATATATTCATCACTTAAATATTTATGAGCAATACGAACATGAAGTAATACGCACAGCTAAACAATTCGGAAAGATAAGGTTTTACAGATATGAATGTTTCCTGGGTCTCATTCTGCTGTATTCACATCAACAGCTTACTAACGCATTTTTTCCTTCTGTCGCCCCACACTGATATGTAGGGGGAGGGGTAGTGGGGCAATTTCAGCCCGGCATACCACGGAGATTATATTTCCTTCTATCGTCACGCCTGTTTCTAAGATGAAAAGGGAGCAACTACGGTTTTCCGCTTTACTATTAAGTTGTGGTCATAGAGGCCGAGCTTATTATTTGTCGGGTATGGTTCCATATTGAAGAACATAACCAAGAGAGTACAATCAGTAATAAGGATTAGAAGGGCATAATCTGGTGCTGACCGCCTGAGACTATCAATATGACCTTACTTATTACTTTATATAGCTTTCTATAACATATTTTATATTATATGACATTATTTATTTTTTTGCTATATAGCAGAATTAAGTCTCAGCACACGTCGCGTCGTTCTGCCGATTAACATAGAATCCTGCGTAATATTCTTATCTAGGCCGATTTATAAATGAATCTTTATGCTTTGGAATCGGATGATATCTAATGCTGGTCTTTTGTTAAAATTTTAAGCTAATAGTAAATTTTATTCCTTGTTTTATTGGCTTATTGTAAAGGCTTTGAAAGGTAAAGGCGGAATAAAGTCAAAAAGGGAAAATCGTTGGGAATTAAAAATGTGCGCAAGTAGAAGGTAACATCGGACCATCCAATCACTATACAGAGTAACTGTTGAAATAAGCATAATTTACATGCTGTCTTTCGATAAAAGATGTCACCACTAAAAGAAATACATTTAGGAAGACATGCAGATTGAGAAAAATTACAGAGTTAATTAACATACCTACTTGAGTAACATGAAATTAGCGCTACTTCCTATAACATAGAGTAGATTGAGGTTTATAGTTTTTAAATTTGTATTATATATCATGGCGTAGTTCCACCGAGAAACTGGGTCAGGTCAACAGGCCATTCGTGTCGAGCTCTAGTATCTAACTTCTACGTAAATTAAACACTATATCAACGGAATTAGGCATGATTGTACAAATTATGAAATGTATTAAAAAGTTAAAGTAGTATCGCAGTCGCTATCTTGGTTATTACATCACTACGGAGCAATGGTCAACTAGTGAACTTAGAAGTTGAGAAAAAACTTAGAACACTAGTTGAGACCAAAGATTTATTGAACTAGATACAATATGACGTCATCTGGTTTAAAATTAATCAGACCAAGGCGACCAAAAGCCGTAATAAAAATAGTAACTATTGAGATAATTTTTGAACTATATTCTTGAAGATAATTGTGATTTTTCTAAGTCATGCAAACAAGTTTGAAAAGTTTAAATATACCTTAATTTATATTTTACAGTGTTCAAGAGATCGCGCTTTGCTACTACCGGTTGGCATCAACTAATTTATCATAGGGAATAGTTTGGTAGGGACCTCAAATCATACAAAAATGTTATTGTCTATGAACTATAATGTAGAAGTTAGAATATACATTTCTACTTTACAGCCCCACTAACTCAGTCTGATGTGTTATACTAGAGACGGACAACATCAACGTCGTCAACTCCGAGCCCTGTTGAAGAAGATTGTTCACGCGACACCAATCCTTTGCCCCCAAATAATAAATTAAATAAATAGGTTACCTCGTACAAAACGTTCTAAAGAGATAATTGTAAATACGAGTATAGTTAGATTATTCATGATGTCATTAATAATTCATTAAAAAATAGATTTATACTTTATTATATAACATTTCATAATAAGTTTGTAAAAATACTTTTCTGCAAAGTTCTTTCAGAAGATTACAGGTTCGATATAGTAAGTATGTTTTGTAAGTATTACTTTTCATATAAATAATATGTAACTGAAACTCTTTTGCCGTGCATAATCAGTGTTCAATAAATAAAACACTCCAGCAAAGTAAATGATGATTTCTATTGAATCACTGCGAGGAACGCATTGTGTACGATACAAAATTGTTTCTGTTATGTATGAACTGGCTAAAGAATCTCTACTTAAAGAGATTTTGTTCAGCTGTAGTATGTGAGAGCCTTGTAAACAATCTCTGTCGGACTTTGTTAATGTAAATATATTTTATAACAAAACGGCAGTGTCTTTTCCTTTTACCTTTTTGTACCTATCTAGGTTCCTCATTACAAAAACACATACATGCAAATTTATGAAACTGTTACTTTGCTTTATTACAATGCTTTATTCTAACAATGCAAAAGTTTACAAGAACAGGTCAATTCATTCTATTCTATGCCAATCAGTGTGAATCATGTAGAATGTTTCTGTAATAGACGCTAGGGTCACGAGGTAGAGGCATACCGTGAATCGCTTGCTATCGAGTGTTGGGGCTGCGTATCCATGCAGGAAGTACATCGTGATAATTTGCGAAGGAATGCTCAGGATTGTGCTTGCGAGGCTAAGACGGGGAAACTCGTTCAGTGGGAGGAGCTGCAGCATCAAAGCGGTGCTCATCAATGAAGCAGCGACGACCAGTTTTCCGCCAGTACCAGCAGACGACGGCGTAACGTTCTCGGAAACCCAGTAGCTGGAATACAAGAAGCTTCCGATTCGCCATCCCCAATAGCAGTACAATAATCCAGCGAGGAACCCTTCGGTTTTTAACATAACATTAGGTATACTATATTACTATACATTAGAAGAGGGTACCTACAATACTAGTTTTGATTGTAGAATGAAAAAAACGTATTGTGCAGTGTACAAATTACATACATTGCCCTGGAGATAAATTATTGTCTCTAAAGTTTGACCATAGAGAAAAGTATTTATATCGGAAAGTTTGACATTGCCCAATGCTTCTAGAGATCAATTCTAGGGATGCCTAAACAAATTTTAGGGTTTTGTAGTCATAAATAGTTGCAAAAAAACTTTAGTTGTGGGCATAGAGGTATGTCATGGTTGTGGGAAAATATGAAAAACAATCTGGTCTAATACTATGTACCTACAACATGTTTTTTTTTGTACGTCACTTTCAACTATTGTTGCGACTATGAGTAATTTGACCTATATTTGAATAAGTAGAGTTTTTATTTGACACATTACTATTTGATTCCGTAAAGTAGTTATATAAAACTATGGTTTGATAAGAATTTGTCCATTATGACACATTCTTATCCATATTGTATATATTATGAGAAAGTTGACACCTTCTTCATATGATCTTTGAAGAAAGCACTTATTCACTTAGCAAACTTCTTCTCACTATGTCTGTTAAGAGGATTATATACCGCTTACTTCTCCATACAAAATAAAAACCTCTTTTCCACCTCTTAATATTATCCGATTTCGGTTTTTCGAGCTAGAGATAGTCTCAGCTTTGTCGTGATGATGAAGTCGCTTCGCTTATGAGCTTATTTTCAAATAACGTTATGCGGTAGTAGTCCCTTAGTACTTTATTCTGGACGCGTTGTATTATATGTATATAAGCTGGATATCGTAAGTCCATACTGGCATGAGGACACGTTTGTACTAAAGTGCTTTGTCGGACACTGAGAGTACTTACTTCCCAATTAGCCAGAATATATTTTTGTAGTGCAGCTGTAGCTCGATGCATTTCTCTTTAACATGAGCTTAGAAGTGTGTTGGAGACATTTATTAGAAACTATTATAATACAACGAATAAAAAATTCAGCCCCGTCATCTCTATACGTAGGTTTACATAGCAGGGAAATGAAAGAAAAAATAACCGCTAATTTAATTTTTAAACGTAGTATTTGTTCTCAAATATATCTACACGACTACGGAGCTCTACTCAAACGTAGCTCGACACGCACTTGACTTCACTCATTTACTATGTTGCTATGGGTGTATGGATGCCATAATCACACAACATATAATAATACTACGCCATAATGCAACTTTTCTGTCATTATCAAACATTTCCCACAGATTAACGAGCATATTTGAAACTATTATTATGTGAGACGCTAAAAAGTTTTTATTTTATACACCTACGTAGATTTTTTTAATGCTGTATGCGTTTTATTTCCACCACCATCGAGATCAATGACGAAACCCTGATAGTAAGAAGGTGCAATCATTACATTTTCTTAGTAACCAACTCATTACGTATACATGGTTGTATTCATAGTTTCTTTTTAGGACCGCTTTTGGCCAAAATCTTTCTTGATTGTAAGTGATAACGGTAATCTCCAACTCCTCAGATCGTCTCCTCAGAGACGTTAGGTGCTGGGCGATAGATTTTCTACTTGAGTGTGTAGCCAAGCGAGCATTCATAAAATGCTTTACCACCAATTTTTATCATGTGGTAAATCTCATTAGCGAGAGATATCTTGACGGGTACCACCGCAGTGTGTCAGAGACAGTAGGTGTACTTCACTACTACTATGTTTAGGTGTGCACCAAGAACACTGCAACTAGTGGAATTACTGAATGAAAGAGGCATAAGAACTAACGCCTCTTAGTGACAAACGCAGTGCGATGTCAAGCAGAACTAGAATGCTGACACTACAAAAAGCAACTCGGACATTTGTACAACTGAACGAATTAGTGGAATTGCCATGAACAAATTCTCGCGACAACGCGAATCTGTAGTATTTTCTATAATACACATGCATATTATACCTTGACAGAGTATTAGGAAAATCCTTTCAAGGCTTTAATGTCACACGACCTGTAAAAGAGTGTACCTATATCGACTCTTGACTTTTTATGTCCATTAATACATGGCACTTATTACGTTCCCTAACTCTACACCCTGTGCAATAAAGGATCACTAAAGTCACAGTAAAGAACTTTTTTTACTATTATTTTAGTTCTTTGGATTTGGTGGGCTTTACAGTTTCTCAATTCGACTACCCAATGCTTAACATAAGATAATTATAGATTATACTATAGATACACACAAAGCAAAATATATACCTAAATATATTTATAAATGCCCCAAAGAGTACTATTCCACATACTCTACTGCCATTCTGTGAAACTCTATTAATGTGCAGTGGAACAAATCCAAATGCTGGTACTGCTGAGTAACCCCATAGGTAAGCGCAAAGCACGCTGGAGAGTTGACTGACGTCCAAGCTTAGTATTGCGTCTCGGGACGTCAAAACTTTATCTATACTTTACACATAATTTCCTTATTACATAATTATATTACAATTACTTTTTAAATATAACTTTAAATAAATGTATGTAGTAATATTAAAATAACTTTTAATTTACCTCGACTTCAAATGACGATGCTTCTTCATACTAATTTTTACCCCTTAGGAGATAAATCCGAGAAAATATTTTCTTTGGTCTCATTTTCAAATTCTGCTGCTGCAGGAATTGCTGTCATCTTCATTTGAAGCGCTCGTAACATAGCTTGCTCAGTCGTTCTTAGTTGATCAACTAGATTAAACTATGTCCGCAGAGATCATGACTTGGATAGATGACCGTTAGTGCTATACTACCATTGAGCGCTTCCTACTTCAGAGGGCAAGATAAGCCGACGGTCCAGGCTGTTGTCATAGGATGGCAGTGTGATGTGCATATACTTATATAATATGTTTATGTATGTTTACTGTATATCCATACATCACGAGTGTTTTACTATAATATGTCTAAGTGTTCCTAAGATATATTTGCCTTTGTAGTTAAATTAATATATTCATCACTTAAATATTTATGAGCAATACGAACATGAAGTAATACGCACAGCTAAACAATTCGGAAAGATAAGGTTTTACAGATATGAATGTTTCCTGGGTCTCATTCTGCTGTATTCACATCAACAGCTTACTAACGCATTTTTTCCTTCTGTCGCCCCACACTGATATGTAGGGGGAGGGGTAGTGGGGCAATTTCAGCCCGGCATACCACGGAGATTATATTTCCTTCTATCGTCACGCCTGTTTCTAAGATGAAAAGGGAGCAACTACGGTTTTCCGCTTTACTATTAAGTTGTGGTCATAGAGGCCGAGCTTATTATTTGTCGGGTATGGTTCCATATTGAAGAACATAACCAAGAGAGTACAATCAGTAATAAGGATTAGAAGGGCATAATCTGGTGCTGACCGCCTGAGACTATCAATATGACCTTACTTATTACTTTATATAGCTTTCTATAACATATTTTATATTATATGACATTATTTATTTTTTTGCTATATAGCAGAATTAAGTCTCAGCACACGTCGCGTCGTTCTGCCGATTAACATAGAATCCTGCGTAATATTCTTATCTAGGCCGATTTATAAATGAATCTTTATGCTTTGGAATCGGATGATATCTAATGCTGGTCTTTTGTTAAAATTTTAAGCTAATAGTAAATTTTATTCCTTGTTTTATTGGCTTATTGTAAAGGCTTTGAAAGGTAAAGGCGGAATAAAGTCAAAAAGGGAAAATCGTTGGGAATTAAAAATGTGCGCAAGTAGAAGGTAACATCGGACCATCCAATCACTATACAGAGTAACTGTTGAAATAAGCATAATTTACATGCTGTCTTTCGATAAAAGATGTCACCACTAAAAGAAATACATTTAGGAAGACATGCAGATTGAGAAAAATTACAGAGTTAATTAACATACCTACTTGAGTAACATGAAATTAGCGCTACTTCCTATAACATAGAGTAGATTGAGGTTTATAGTTTTTAAATTTGTATTATATATCATGGCGTAGTTCCACCGAGCGATGCCCGTAAACCTGCTAATTCTGTCAACCACTTATATAGATAGTGTGGGCATTATTACCGATAACAATTATCATGGCGCGATTAATGCCGATATCTTGTTTATTTCCTTCATAAACGAACACTAACTCGACATGACGTGTTTCTATTGCAATATATGATCCTAAATATATTACAAAATGATCCAACGTGATACAAAAGTGCCTATCCTGAGCGCTTACCTCTCTAGCGGGATTACTATTGTAAGTACCGATTTGTTTTGTTATGGTGGGCAGATGTATGGAGAATTTATTACAAACATGATTAGAAGCGTTGCGAAGACTTATTCATAGCTTGGCGAATTATTTATATTAACGAGATATATTCCCGGCTAGTCATAATTAGGACATCAAAGTGTTGCTAGTTTTACGCCCATCAAAGCATTGTTGTATGGCCCTTTATCAATGACGATAGAGACTACTTCATAGGAATTATTTGTTTCTAACACAGTACACATATTTAGATATCTATCTACTGTGTTTCTAATCGAGCTACGAGCTTGAGCTTCTACGTAACTGGTGCTAGAGAGTTTGCCGTTGCTCCGTGTGCTTTGCTGTTACTATTACAAACTATACATATCTATATAGGTCATAAATCTTCATATCCTTAACCCTTGCTGAAAATTGTATCTGACATCATATATATATAATATTATGTATGATGTCATAGCACACTATGACATTATATGTTATATTATTTATCAACTAACATCCAATAATAGAGTCCAATAATAGTCATAAGTAGATATAGTTAAATTATTTATTTATTTTTGTATTCATATATGTACTGTTCATTTTTACATCCAAATATATAGAAGGAAGGTTTACAAGACATTAGCCTCCAAGTTAGTCCCATTTGAATTCCATCAACTACGATTGAGTAGCTTATGAGTTTCAATTAAATTAAAAAAAACATTTGGAAATACATCTATACCTGGATGATATTATAAGTGTGACCTGTGCGTATAGTAGGTTTTAATGACACAATCGATCTCGCAAGCAGTATGCGTCATAGAATGAGTGGAAAAAAATCAGAAAAGTATAATACTCTTTGCTGGTTTAATTTATCATATTTACATAAAATAGAATATAAATATATAAATATTATACAACCCTTTAGACGTTCATAATTTCCTGGCCTGAAATAATTTAAATACCTGCGACCAGTATGACACCAATATTATATTGTAGTTTATTTTAACCATAGATTTTGACCATTTTCTTTCAACTTATTCTTCTTCAGTATGTTTCATGAATCCTGTGCGTGCATATAGAATTCAAACAGATATGATAAGAAATTTTCAAAGTGATTTCTCACAAAATATATTGAAAAAAGTGGGATGACATCCGTGAGACATCTCGGTGTTGCCATTTATAGCCCTCCCTTCAATTTAGTCTTAAAATACCGTGGCCTTGATTAAATACATAATATACTATTTATACGATAATGGTTAAACTTTTATGTATGTTCTTGCATAGGTAGATGGTAGAGTCATGCTACTGCTCCGCGCTGGGCATAGGATTAGATGCATTGCTTTCTTGGCTGCTTCACCCGGTACTCATTTTGTCCGGCACATAAACAGAGAATATTTAATATTGACTAGCTATACCAGCCAATTCGCTCGCGTGTGATTTGGCTATATCCTGGTAAATTAGTTCAAAAATTGTAAAACAACTAAGGCATATTCCAGCTCCACTGGACTTAGGTGAGAGCTACCCTCAATAGACCTGTGCGGTCAATGTAGAAGGCACTCAACCCAAGAATGGCGCAGAAAACTATACCAGGCTTGAAGCGCCTTCTATACCTACATCGCCTGTGGGTGCTCCATTGCTTGTGGGTGCTGCCATCCGTGGTCAACTCCATTGAGTTGACCACGGGCTTCATTGTCCTCAGCTTGACTTTGTTTTTGCTTCGAGCCCGCCGGCAAGCGTGTTTGATTGTGTAGCTACCCGTAGTACCCGAACAATTTTTTGGATCAAGCATCTTGTGCTTCTATATTTTCAATGGAAAGCGTGTTTTAATGACCTTTTGTGCCATGTATGATTTCCAACATTTAAACTTTATAGTCTGGGCTTATTGGCCTGGTATAGTTTGGGCTTTTCTCCTCAAGCCAATGTTGAAGCAGCCGTAGTTTGCGGTGTTGTATGGCGGCACCGCAACCAGGAGTTTTTCTTATATTCCAACGGGTGCTTGCCAATTCAAGTTCCTTTAGCGGATGCTGATACTTCCTCTCCTAGCGGTGATTAACTTTGAAGTACGCCTAGAAATGCCTAGCTAAGCAAAACAGAAATCTAAGCATGAGTCGATCCCTGATTTTAATGACCAATATTTTCTTTAAATTATATATATATTTTTTTTTTTTTTATGCCTGATAGGTTAGCCTTTGACCACTATCTCACCTGATGGTAAGTGATGATGTGGTCGAGGATGTTGTTCAGACTAACCTAGAGTTACTGGCTCTCAAGGACAGTTGCCGGAACACACCGTTAGGTGCTTGGCGACAGATTTTCAACTTGAGGGTGGTAGCTAGCCAGGCGGGCATTTGCAAAGTGCCCTACCACCATGCTGTAACGACTGCTATCCTAAGACAACAACCGGGACCGACGGCTTAACGTGCCCTCCGAAGCACGGAAGCGCTTAGTAGTAATGTCACCAGCGGTCACCCATCCAAGTCATGACTGCGGCGGATTTTGCTTAACTTTGCTGATCGAATCAGAATGGCTATGCAAACTTGGCTACGAGCGCTTCAGCGCATATATATAATCATATATATAAATTGTTATAATATAAGACGTTTAAATGAATGGCCCGAGTTTCTTACCCGAATTTCTCGCATTTTTTTGTTGATCGTGGCAGTACAATGTAAAATATTGCATATTAAAACTTGTAAAATGTTAAAATTGATGGTCTTCTTTTTATTTTCGACACTATGTTATTTAGTAAAAGTATGTTATTTAGTAAAAGTAGGTTCTATTCCCGGTTTAACCATGTAATTATATAAATGCATTTTAAATTCAAACAATGTCTTTTCTCAGTAAAATGTTCCATCTACAATATTCAAGGTACTTTCCTTCCATGCGACGCCCTGTATATCATAAATAATAAACAAAACATAGGTTGGGACTTATCTCGGCGAAGCTGATGATGTGCAATTCTTTCGGAATATTATGATCATGTGCCTACCTAGATTTAATCTGTTGGTCGATAAATATGAACAATATCTATATATATTTGTATACTAAGTCACCTTATCAACTACAGCGTTATAGTCAATCAAGTTATAGTATTTAAATACTTATATCTATTAATAGGTAGGTAGTTTTTTTTTCATTCTTTATCAATATTTTTCTATGTATATTATAATTCCAATTGGTAGTATATATTAGACGTTTTTATAATTAAATTGTATAGAACTCATACACAAACTCAACGCTAATTGAGGAGTTACATAGAAACTCTCTTACATAGACCTCATCAACACAGCATAATGGCCATGTTGAGTTTACAATCAATTTATTGTGTCAATTCAAATCAAAAGAGGCTAAACTTGTAGGTAATATATCGTACTTATATACGAATAGTTATTTATTCGTATGTACTAAAACATAATATGATACTGTTGAAAACTATTAATTATTAATAGATTATGGCTCTACTTTGTGGAAATATCTACATTATTAATAATAACTAATATATCCTATTGACTGCTAAGCAAAACGACCAAGTAGTAAAATTCCCCAAGTAGCAGTACGTCAAACATCAAAATGGCAAGTTGCGCAAGTAGCTTTATGTCAACGGAAATGGCTATCCAGCAAAACGGCCAAGCAGTCTGGCAATTCACCTAACCTTCATAATGTCAAGATCGCGAATCGTGACTACGACCAATATCATAACGAAATAATATCACTTATGTATTATCCCTGCTTTGCCTTAAATATTCCACCCTATAATAATTTATTCTAATATTTGAAGATAACATTAAATTATTTTTTATAAAAATATTGTTAGTATAACAATTAGAGGATCCACCTAAATTTCCTGCTAAACCGTACATACCGATACACCACGTGTATAACTGGAATAGTTTTCTATGTATTTCGCTTCTACACGAAGCTCCAGATATTTTTGTATTTATTAAATCATTTTCTTAAATGTTACTGACTTGTTTTCTTAAATTATGTTAATGTATTCTTTAAACAAATACTGCATATTTCTAGTTCACTAACATTTACGCTAGGGGCACTATTAAAAAAGGCAGGGGGAAAAAGTTATCGTAAGAGTGCATAGTTACCTAACCACGAAATATGTCTGCTACCATTAAATAAGTATCATAAATTTTCTTATTCTTTTGAATAATAAAGTGGCCAACTCTTCATAACCGAAATCATAATCACTATTGTGATTATGATCACTCTCTCCTTAATCTGATAGAAAAGTTTTCTATGGATCAATCAATTAGTAGTTATGCGCTCCAAAATATTAGTTCCTAATGGCACAACTTGGCATAACTCGTAGTTGTGCTTAAAGTGTTCCTTATGACAACTATGCAGTCGAGGTATAACTAACTACTCTAGTAAATGGCTGTGATACCCTGATAAAATAAAGTAATATCTAGGCATTCATATATCTACCTGGATGTAATATAAAAAGTGGCATCTGTGAATGACAGATCTTGTATCGACAATTATGTTTTTAATATAAGTACTTATTATGCATCACTACGCCATAGACCACTCCTAGACCAACCTACATTTAATATATCATCACCTCTTACATTGTGGTCTACCCAAATCTACTCGCGTAGGTTACTTCAACACATCTTATAATATAATACATGCTTCTTTTGTTTTAGGTGGTGTCCATTAGTTACATAGTTTTGAGTATATTAGCATTGATTTATCGCTTCAATTGTGATGCAGTAAACCCCGCGGAAACGGAACCTGCCAAGTTCTTCTGGACCACGATTTATAGGGTCTATATACTAAGTAAATATAATTTTATCAAAAATTAGTTTTTGTGCGTCGTAACGTGTACTTAACTTGATTTCAGGGTTTTACCATAATCCTGACGCTATGCAGGCGTCTTGGGGATCGCAGTATAAAAAGGCAGTTCTTCATAAGGCACTGCTGCCAACATTCTTGTATATTCACTTTCGTCGCCTCTTATGACTCCCACAGGGAAGATATGGGAGGGGATGGGTGCGACTCTATCCCTACGGGCACTTAAAGACTATAATATGAGTCAGAATTAAAAAACAGCAACTAAACAAATATGACGTTTGTAACTAACGTTATAGGTGCTATGAAATGAAACTCACAGTTGTCAGTATACTTTTGAATCAAATTAGATATTCATTAAAAGAATACTCACTTAAATCTTACGTATATACCTACTCTAATTCTTTTATTAAACACTAGCTTTCCGGCCGCGGCTCCGCTTGCGCGTATATAGGTTATCGCGCAAAATCATTAACCTCTTTTTGCGCAGTTGGATAAAATCTATTCCCCGGTCTCAAACTATTTCCGTACCAAATTTCATCTAAATCGGTCCAGTAGTTTTGGCGAGAAAGAGAGACAGACAGATAGACAGACAGAGTAACTTTCGCATTTATAATATTAATATAGTATAGTACGATTAAGCATTGTAATTCAACGAGGCAATGCTGCCAGTATGCTGGGCACGCTGCCAACTGGTAGTGGGCTGGAGGATTTGGACTGCCTGTGAGTCTGCTTTGACTTATAGGTTGTCCAAATTATTTTATTGTAGTCGCTGTTGTTTCGTATATAGTTCGTAGTATTTTGTTAAATAGAGGCATACCGTATGGATTGTTTCTTTAACATATGTTGTTGTACCTAATGAACTTAAACGCTAATTTCAGGTGAAGAATGTCCAAATCACATAACAAGTTCAGGGATCACGCAGTCGCATACCGTATTCGTGTTTGCGGCAATCACTCTTAGCTTCTCTACGGTGACTCTTATCACGAGCATCATTTTAGCAGCACGTAAGTCTAACCATTTAGTTCATCTTTGCTATTATTACAATTTTAATTAAATTTACCTAGATAACAAACATGTGTGATATTTTAAGAGCTAAGAAATCATATGAGTTGTATGACAAACCATTCCACGATACTGTAGTGAAGCCGCCGTTTCTAATGTTATAGTAAGGGCCCGTTTCAGAATGTCCTAATAAAGTTTCAGGTTGCTATGCAACACATAAAATAACTGAATGATAAAAATGACAGTTAACATGCAGCGCGTTTCAAGCTTTAACCGATGGATAGGCTAAATCGATGACTGTGAAACGCAAAGATAGTGTTTTGTTTAATAAATATGTTCTGGGTAGTAAAACCGGAACTTACTCGAACATTCTGAAACAGGCCCTAAATGTCTTAATTTTACTTTTTAATATAATTAAAAGTATTTCTTTAATATCTTTTGTTATTCTAATAATATTGGCAAATAAACATTGGTATTAAAAATTGTGGGTATACATTTGATTAAATATATCAAGTGACTAGAAGGACAAAGCAAGGTGGTTACGTGCCTGATTAAAACCAACAGTCCCACACAAAAAGCCTAATAATAATAATATGGTCTCATGTAATACGAAGCCAGCCCATTGCTATGAACCGGGCACAGTTTTGGATTATTACAGATAATTTATAAAACTTAATTACCCGCCACTATGATTGTTGACTGACTCGTGGCTTGTTTGAACCATCATGGTGTACGAGTATAAAATGAAATTGCTTTTATTAACTATAAAAGTTATTAAACACCAATGCACATGATTCTATTAGTTAGGTAACTTATGTAAACAATGCAATAAGTCATTATTTATAAAAACATTAGATGTCGTTACAAAATAAATATTCGCTTAAACTAGCTTATTACGTGACCTATCGACAAGAGTAAGATAAACTAACACCAAAAATAAAATAAAATAATAAATTCGCCATTGACATCATTGACCCCTTTTAACAATTTTAAAATTTTTCCGACGCAATACTTTCACACTAATTTTCGATGGTGGGGTCTAATACCACAGAACATATATTTACTACCTACTCTACTAATATTGGAATCGATAATGTCCATCAGTAGAATTTTGATCAGTTATAATTTTTCTGGAGCATGTGGCAGAAAATAATAAAGGAGAAGGTTTTGAAACCATGATGTGGTCACGTCCCCCAGCATTGGGGAAACGACGCAAGGAGGGAGGGATAATTTTTCTATAACGAAACATTGACAAACCTCTAACTTGACAAAACTACATTTCAGAGATCTACAATACGGGTACGAACAAGAACTTCAATATATATGTGTACGCTTACTTCGGATCGTGGATGGGCTCATTGATAGTAGACTTGACCTTCGCAGTACATCTCGGCTTGGACTACACGTACTTGTCAGACCAGCTGGTAAGGCCAAAGATTGCTATTTCAATTAATTTTTTTACCTTGGGTAAATATATCACCTTTTCCAAAAGTTGTTTCGTTCGTAGATAGGTACATACGAGTGCTTATGCGCGACCCAAGTACAAGTAGGTCGTTTCTCCACTAGATTTTCATAGAGGTCTGTAATGTAATAATCATTATGTCGCATATAACCAGGGCAGGAATACCCTGGTGTTATGCGTTTTTAGAGTGTCATGTTGAAATGTTTCAAGTGCAAAATGATTATTCAGGTCTTATAGGCCGTAGCTGCTAAACTATACTAAGCGAGGAGCGTTATTGCAAACAGCATCTATAATTTCACCAAAAGTATGGTATGATGCCACTTTTACAAAAACATAAATACTACATTGTATATACATACTCGTACTTCGTATTACATACACTATTCATCATACTGTAATCCCAGTATTGAAATGTAAATTTCAAGCGTGCAATTCGAGCTATATATGAAATGGATCCTAGGGAACTTTTTAAAGAAATGAATATATTAACTTTACCGAGTCTGTATATATTTGAAAATATTATGTATGTTTGTAAATAAATGAGTAAAGTTAAATTAAGCAGAGGCCATTATGATTACAACACTAGGAATAAAGATAAAATAGCGGTGCCATGTTTTAGATTAGCGAAAACAAATAATAGTTATTTGTTATACAAGAGTGCAAAGTTGCTTTTTAACCGCGTGTTCAATTTTGATGACCGAGCAAGCGAAGGATAATAAAATTGAATCACGAGCGCAGCGAATGATTCAAAATTAGAATCCCTAGCGTTAGCGAGGGAATCAAAAGAGCACGAGGTGAAAAATCTTTGCACTCGAGTGCAACACGTAACTTTTCATTCCACCTCAGCGAGGAAATGACTAAATGCAAAAAAACGTTTACAATCACAAGATAGGTACACTTTTATTTCAGTTTAGGTATTAATTACTACATTATGACAGGTAAGTATTACAGAATAATATTTAAATTATAACAAAATAATACTAAGGTATAATTTAAAAAAAATTAAAGTAACGTTGCTACAGTTATTTAAATTGAGTGTAATATTTTTGTTTGGTACTAGTCACTTGTGTACTGTTTTTCGGTAAACTATTTGTCATACTTAATAGTTGTACCGATTCATCGGATTCCCTTGGCGTGAATGTTGGAGAGGGAGGGAGATGGTTAGGTGTTTCATAACGGCTTATTTTTGATGTAGAAGGGCCAGTCCAAGGATCCGATTGAGGCTCTTTCAGTGTAATGGCTCCTACGATGCCTTCACATATTTTAGACTTATTTTGGATGGAATCCTCTATGTATCCCTCTACAACTGCATTGGACTTCCAGCCTCCGTGGCGCTTAAGGGACAGGAGATCAGCTCCAGAATCAGCCAAAAGTGTGGCTGAAGTTCGTCGGAAACAATGACCCGTGTCATTGTTCTGGAAGTTCCAGGGGTTCTGGAAGTTCAAGAAATGTTGCTATTTCTCGTGGGATACTGCCAATTTTATTAGTACCCATAGGCTATCTAACACACTTTCCATTGCGATACTGTAGAAAAAATCGATTGATTGGAGTGTTAGGCGGGCGTAAGGCTTGATATTTCTCAACAATCGTTACGTATTCCTTGCGAATGACGAAGTTGCGGTCTCTTTTTGTCTTTGTATTAGGTAAATTAATTAGTAAGTCATCTGAATGTTGCTTAATGTTTTTGACATTAAGTTGTGTTAGTTCATTAGTTCGACATGCTCCGTTTATTTCAATAATAAGAACAACCTGTAACGTAAAGAGTATTGTAGTAGATAAATGAATAAAATTTATATGAACGCATAATTATGCCTATCAACATCTACTAAGTATACTATTTCATTGAGATTAATATACTTAAGTAGATACTGAATGTGCAACTGACTTACTTTTGCCGTCAAATATATGGAATCGGGTGCTTCGTTAAGAAACTTTTCAATATCAGATACTGTGAAAACCTTCGATTTTTTTGGTTGATGACCAGATGAGGCTCTTTTTAAAAATGCCACTAATTTAGGATAGGTATCGATATGTATGTCTTTTTTCATCTTTATTGTTGCTTTTAGCATCGAATACGTACTCCATAGAGTGCTTGCTTTCTTGTTCTCGGATAATTCTATAAAATATGCCAGCAAAACGTTTTCTGAGAAAGTTTTGGCTCCTTTTGCTAGTCGCCACGTGTTGAACATATCGTACTGTTTTAAATACTTCTCGCGTGATTGTTGAGGGAGAAAGCTCATTTGCGCATTATTAACAGTTTCAGTCAATTCTGTTGGCGTCAAACAAACTTCCTCGTCGCTAGAATCACTCATTTTAGTTTTTTCACTTGTTTTCAAGTTTCATGTTTTTAATATAAGATTTAACAATGACGTGAAAAAATGCCGCGTAAAGAACCGCGTACAAAGCAAATTGAAAAAAGAACACCAAGAAGGTTCCGAGTCTGGGTCTTTAACAAATTAAAAAAAAGTTGTATGATATATTCGGCACCATAGAGGTAGCAGTAAATAGGTTTAATGTTTTTTTTTAATTCACAAACTTAGTGCACACGATGTTCTAAATTCAATTTACTTTATCCTCTAGAGAATAAAAACGGCTTTTCCACTCAGATATTGAAGATTAAAAATAATCTTTCCGAGATGGTGGGATGAAAAGGTCTTTTTTAGGTAATTGTGTGCGCTTTTATGATAAAGTTCCCAAACATATAGGAACACTCAAAGACAGAAAATTCAAGTGACTCGTAAAAAACATTTCGATTAAAAAATCCTACACAGTTTAAAATTACAAATTAACAAAAATGCTTGGACAATTCCACCTATGCCGAGCTATCACGTGTCACCCACGTAATTTAAATAATTATAGTAATCATTTTATTATATACTATGTAACTCATTGTTAAAAAACGATTAAAAGAATGGCCCCGAGTTCTTCTCGCAGTGGCTCTATATTTTTTTCGCGGAAGGTGACAGTACAATGTATATAATTTCAATTTGAGCTTCAAAGGAGCGTCGTCAACGCCTAAATTGAACAAAAGAATTTGACAATTTGACAAATTTAAAGAATTTGAAATATAGAATCCTGAGCGTAGCGAAGGTTTCAAAGTACGATACGCAAAATAATTTTGCAGCGAGCGAAACATACAATTTTTCACCTCACTCCAGGAGGGAGGGAGAGGAAAACGCTACGTACTACATTACTATGTAATTTATATTCCAAATCAAATGAAAACTTGCTACAATTGGTAATAATAATATTGGAGATAAATTATTTTTTTGAACCGTACGCCATGCACACTGTACATCTGTGTATCGAGTTTTCTCCTTGAAACAACCTGTGGACTCTCGGAGATCTCCGTTCCAACGAGAATAGTACGCATTGAACATGAATGTGAAGAAGGCATAGATATGCCATTTATAGAATGCGTGAAGAACGAACTGTCGTATGTTGTCAGTTGGTTGTCAGAAGTGTGAGTAGGTATATTGAGATGACAGTTGATAGAGCGGAGGGAAAGCCGACCCCACTGAATTTAGGATAAAGACATGCAGAAGATGAAGAATGAATATATACTTCGTTACGATCTTACGATCTCACACATTTTTTAGCAAGCCATAATTGCATGCCTCACGAACCAAATATATTACTCTTCTTTTTTGCAGGCTGGTAGCTCCCTTGTCAACTATGACTTTGTCGTGGAAGTGGTCAGGCAAGGGTCGTTTTATCTACTGGCTTTATCACTGAAAGGATACGCGATCCACTTGGTCAACTTGGTCCTTATCGTTCTGATGATCTTCTTCCTCGAATATCAGGATGTATCGAAACTAGAAGAGGTATGTGAACTGTTTCATGTACATGCTAGTATTTCGTTTTGACCATGTACCTACTTAAAACATTATTGCATGTGTTATTGATATTTTAAACCATTAATGTCACCTGTAAAATATTGTTCACTATCACCACCAAACTTACTAGTTATTACCAAGTTATAGGTAGGTAGTATATGGATAAGGTATTTTAATAAGTCATCCAAATATCAGTGGCCATAACTACCATTTAGGGCCCGTTTCAGAATGTCCTAATAAAGTTTCGGGTTGCTATGCAACACATAAAATAACTGAATGATAAAAATGTCAGTTGACATGCAGCGCGTTTCAAGCTTTAACCGATGGATAGGCTACATCGATGACTGTGAAACGCAAAGATAGTGTTTTATTTATTAAATATGTTTTGGGTAGTAAAACCGGAACTTACTCGAACATTGTGAAACAGGCCCTTAATATAATAATATGCCTCTACCATAAGGGGGATTGACATTATTCCAACGCTTGGCAGGTGTCTTGGGATCTCAACGTAAGACGGCAATTCTGGCATTTTTCCCTTAGTCGCCTCTAACCTAACTCTCTAACAGGAAGATATGTGGGGTGTAACTCAAGCCACGATCACTCCACGGGTGTTTAATATACAACCTGAATAAACCAAAAAATTTAATCAGCAAAATATATCGACGTTTACCTTTGTGGATCAATTAAAATAGGAATCAGACACTATATTATAAAAATACTTTATTATTTCAGCATTCCATTCACAAAGTGGGGACGATCAATGCTTTTGAGTAAGTAATAGTCTTAAAATATTAAAGGGATATTACGTTGTACCTTACATATTAGGTAATCACTTATAAGGTAACTAGTGACCCGACTGGGGACCCCTAGGGGTAGTGTCCGTCCTAAATATAAGACGAATATTTGTAGTTATAATATAATTTAATTATAATATAATTTAATTTATAATATAACATTATAATTTAACACTTTACGATGTTAACGCTGCTAGGTTGGCCTTTGACAACAATGTTTTTTTTTTTATGCATGATAGGTTAGCCTTCGACCACTATCTCACCTGATGGGAAGTGATGATGTGGTCGAAGGTGTTGTTCAGGCTAACCTAGATAATTACTGGCTCTCAAGGACAGCTGCCGGAACACACCGTTAGGTGCTTGGCGATATATTTTCTACTTGAGGGTGGTAGCTAGCCAGGCGGGCATTCGCAAAATGCCCTACCACCATGCTATGACGACTGCCATCCTAGGACAACAAGCGGGACCGACGGCTTAACGTGCCCTCCGAAGCACGGAAGCGCTCAGTAGTAATGTCACCAGCGGTCACCCATCCAACTCATGACCGAGGCGGACGTTGCTTAGCTTTGCTGATCGGTTCAGAATGGCTAAGCAAACTTCGCTACGAGCGCTTCAGAATGTCACCTGATTGTGGATGATGACGTGGTCGATGGTTAACATTGTTTTACTCGCTCCTAAGGACAGAACTTACTTAATACTTACTTCAAATAGCTTTTCTCACAGAATCTGATTACCTATACGATATACTATAGTATAATTATTTGGTTCAAGTCTATTTATAATAAGTGAACTTTCATAGACGTAGGATTCTTATCGACTGACATATAAAAATTGATATCTTTATATTCGAATTGATTTAGGGCGTCAAATTTTTAGATTTCATGATTTTAGCTGCGATAATGTTATATTTAGCTCTTTTGTTGAAACTTTTATGTACTTTTAGTCAGCCCCGGAGACTGGATGAGAACTGGTCACGCCCTGAGATGTACGCGGGACCAATCATTCATCGTGGGTAAGTCCTATTATTATTATACTATAGTACCCAAAATCTCTGATCGTTATGGTCATGTCGTTTTATGATTAACCGCCTGCCTAGCGCAATCTCTTCATAATATTGGTATTTAGTAGTTTTTTTATATATTTAAAACCGTAATATATCTAACACCAGTCTTTTAGTACCTAATTTATAAAAAAATACTGGTATTGGACTCGTTCGATTTGGCCATTCGTCAACTACAATAACAATTGATCCACGAGTTGAGGTTACATACCTTCGTATTCATACTAGGCGAATACACGAAAAGTAAAGTTTGCTAATTATTTTACATGTGTTTAATAATAACGTTTCTATATATGCACGGCCATACTCGACGTGCCCTGCCTTGCCACACTAAACTGGTTAACTGCGAGACGAGAGCTTGATATGGTTCTCCGATTCACCCTTCATAGAACGATATGCTTCATCGAAGCCACGCTTAACCGATGGTCGCTTTAGCGCAAAAATTATTCGTCGAACGAACGGTTCACCGAAAACACTCCTTGACGACGGTTTGTTTTACGAAAGAATCCTTCTCCATTCAAAGGTTCGCCAAAAACACTGCTTGCCGACAGATCATTCGACGAAAGAATCTTTCTTCATTCAAAGTTTCGCCGAAAATACTCTTTGTCGATGGTTTGTAATACCAAAGAATTTCTTGCCGATTAAATTTTTGCCCTACCTCTTCTTCGTTGACGTTCAGTGAACGATTTATTTGACATAACAGAGTAGTAGTATCAAAATTACAGCTGACATAGTGACACATGCCACACAAAGTATACTACACTACTACACGAAAGATGAAATTTTTTAGCAGTCAGATGAACCTCGCTCTTCTTGGATTCTACATTGCAATAGCCTGTAAAAGAAAAAAAATATGTGTTGGTTTGATCTCAGCTTCTAAACGACATTAAATGTTTGCGTTTCCAGTATTTGTTGGCACATAATGTACCAAAACTTCAGATTCCTAACGACTTAAGTTCTTTAGTTGTTGACATAGGCACCATAACAAAATAGTTCTTCATCTTTTTAATATTTATTTAAATAATTTTACATTAATTAACTTTTAAAGACTAAAAAATAAATATGTATTCTACTCAATGAGCTCTAAACGATAACAAGTGCTAAGGTGCCAAAAAGTCTTTATTTGTGTTACCTAGGTATTGCAGGCCCCGCAAAAATAATATAAAACATCTTTGGCTCAAATTGTAACACCAATAATTAAAATTGCAGTTTTGTAACTCCTTTTAGAGACCCGTGACATACAGTCGGATAAACGGGAACACAGATAATTGAGACTCACTTAAAGGGTTTCATATTACTCGTTGTTCCAGGCGAGCAGCAACGAGTAGTTGGTAATGCTTGGGATCTTTTAGGGTACAATTAGTATTATTTACAAGAGCCTCGTGGGGTGCCAGGTTAGAATTGCAACTCCCCATATCATCCCGTGGATGGCGTAAGAGGCGACTAAGGGAAATATACTGGTAGGTGGGCAGCAGCGCCTTCTGAAGAACTGCCAACTTACACTGCGATCCCCAAGACGCCTGCCAAGCGTGGGGATTATGGCAAATACCCCTTTAATAGGGTAGGCTGTGTTCAGCAGTAGACGATCCAGCTGTTACAGTACAATTAGTATTATTAACCAACTTCAAAAAAGGAGCAGGTTATCAATTCGACAGTTGTTTTTGTGTTACTTCATAACTTTTTACAAGTCTAGTTAGTCTTTAGTGTCTATTTTGACGATTTTTTTTATATTTGAAGGCTGGAGCTTGTTATGTGGTCCCATTTAAATTTGACCGAGATTCGAAGAGTAGTATTTTAGTTATCTCTAATAATGCGTATTTAGTTCGTCTTTTTTTAAATATTCTTTTATTGCAAGTACCACAACGTTGATACCATTAGTTTTTCCTTTGTAAACAAACTTGTTTGTATGATCTGAGTATAAAAGTATGGCGATCGTATGTATGAAAATATTTCCTAAAATTTGCTTTGATTTCATTTTGTCAACATTTTTCAGATTGTCAACAATATTTTAAGAAATACTGTCATATTTAGTCACAATGATATTTGTTATCCACAGGCAAGTGAACAACGCTTTTGTTGATGAAGAGCCACGCATGTCAAGCCGCAACGATTACTACAATAATCTGTAAGAATAATCCTTTAAATTTCTGTTTTGAGGCGCTTAATTTTTTTTTACTGCCGAACTTCGTGAACAAGCGCCAGCGATGGTGAATCTCGATGCATTTTGTGTGGATACTTACAGAAAGCTTATTCTCACAAATTAGACTGCTAATGTTACTCAATAAGGAATAAAAATAATATACAATAAACAATACATTAGGGGCCTGTTTCAGAATGTTCGAGTAAGTTCCGGTTATACTACCCAGAACTTATTTATTAAATAAACACTATCTTTGCGTTTCACAGTCATCGATTTAGCCTAACCATCGGTTAAAGCTCGGTACGTGCTGTATGTTAACTGGAGCTCTTTATTAATAGTTACAAATAATAAAGTGCAAACTACTGTGCTACCATTATTTTATATAACCTTGCGTAAAGTGCAATTTTTGACATCTTATATTGACAATATTATATTATTAACTAGCAACTCGGCCGAAGCTCCGCCCGCGCGTATTTCGGTTATTGCGCAAAACCATTTACCACTTTTTGCTTTTGGATAAGAGCTATCCGATGTCCTTCCCCGACTCTCAACTATTTCCATACCAAATTTCATCTAAATCGGTCCAGTAGTTTTTAAGTTTAGTAATTGCATACATAAAACAAATATTTCCCCTTTATAATATTAGTGTAGATGACTAATGACTATAAATGCTGTATTTCCATCTAGGGTAGTACCAAGATGGCGCACAGTAAATAGGTATAGTTGCTATACCTAAAAGCAGGGAAGTAAATACCTATTTCATAAATATAGCTGAGACAGTGGAATACTGAAAAAAAAATATTTTCTCCGTCTACAACCGGCTTCCGAAGAGGCCAATCCTGTTTAGATTTGTTAGTAGATAAATAAATTTATAACGTAGCTTTGACTACCCCGTGGGATGCCGGGATAGAATGTCGACCCCACATTTATACCTGTAGGTATCGTAAGAGGCGACTTAAGGTGAACACCGGAAGGTGAGCACTAGCACCTTCTCGAGGAACTGATATCTTTAACTGCGCTTCCCAAGACGCCTGCCAAGCGTGTGGATTATGGCAAACCCACCCTCCCTAAATAGGGGAGGCTGTATTCAGTGGTAGACAATCCGGCTGATACAATACGTGGTTTTGTAATTAATCCTTTCAGAGCTATTTTAAGTTATTAGTAATCAATTATATTTTCAATATAATATGTCAGGAAGTATACTTTACACGAGTAAAGTGCGCACAAAAGGGTTCATTATTTATGTTAGCACAGTGGTAGGCACTCTATAGTCCATAAAATTGAAAAACTAGCGGTCCACACAGGCTCCGCACGCTTTTTTTGGACAAAAAAGTATCTACTTACTTATTTGAAAATATTCTATAGCCTATATTCATCAGGCATAATGTAGGATTCTAATGGTAAAAGAATTTTTCGGTCCAGTAGTTTTTAAATTTATTCGATGCATACAAAAATACAAATCTTATAATATTAGTATATCTTTATAATATTAGTGTAGAAAGCTCAAAGTCAGGTTCGGATTGCTAAAACGATTTGTTTTACAGTCGCGCTCCGGGGAGCTTCCGCCGCTCCGATTCATGGCACCATCAGCAATCGTCGCCGCAGCCATCACCGAAGCCGACGCTTCAGCCGATGCCGTCTAGCTCGTCGCAACGACCATTCTCTTATTTAGAGGAGATACGTCGGCCAGTAGACCCCGCGCCCGCGGGAGAAGGATGGAGAGGCGCGTGGCCTCCCCCGCCGGTTCCTGCGCCGGACTATAGCCCCCACGGCCCACGCAGGCTCAAGTCCGCACTCAAACCCAAGAACCAATTACAAGGAAGAAATCAAATGTAACTGACTATTACATGTTACCATCAAAAACATAGAAGTCTTTGGTATGATATTCAAAATCAGCCGAAAAACAATTAACTATAGTAACGATTTGTCGACAATTTTTTTTTTCTCACGTTAGATTAAAACTTTTGACCATTTAGATACAAACTTAAGACCTTTACAAGCAGCTCCACGCTTTTTCATTCGGGTTGATTTTGAGTCCCCAGAAATCCTAGCTTTAAATCAGGAAATAACCCATAAATATCTATCATATGTGTTAAGAAGCTACCTAGTTATGACCAAGAAGCATATGTCATTAGAATCTGTTATAAAGGTAGGTAGCTAGTTAAAGATTTAGAAATCCACCTATAATATAGATTAAACTTTTGTTTAGAAAATGCGGGTCCTTAGGCCTCTGGGCTAAGAGTTTAAGTTGAACCCTTATGACGATCTTCTTTTTTCGTGGCGTACGAGTTATCTCTATAAATTTGAATTTAAAAACATAAAACAGTGCATACGCCATTTTGGCCGGTTTTTTGTATGTGGCGGATTGTCAGCGCTGACCGTCCGTAGCACCCCTCCCACCCTGCTACAGATTGTCGGTGCGAAGGAATGAAATTGGTACATTCAAAAATAAAAAGCTAAGACAATACTTGAACCTCCTCCGGTTAATGTCAAAACGTTCGTAAATTTAATTATTCCGTCGGGTTATGGTGGATTATTGAACGTTTTTCGCATATTTTAACCATTGTCAAATTTGGTGCCTTCTAGCCTTATAACAATGAATATTGACATAACTATTTATTTTGTAGGCTAAGACGTTGTCGATGTAGAATACGACAAGTAGACAATTTTGTCAACACTCTATTTACGCTGCAAGACTTGAAGGCATAATATACGCTGCACAACGAACTGCTCAAATATGTTTTTATGTGCGAATTCCGAAGTTCGATCCGTCCGCGTCGGCCGAAATGTTATTGGTTTTTCCACATGCAATTATCGCGTCACATAAGGTGTCCGCACTGGCAATACACTCCCACTTATTACATGGGACCTCATACACTACATGCATTTATTAGCAGCGCAATTTATAAGCGTAAACTAAAATTTATATTTATATATTTGTGCATCTTATTAAATTATTCTATTTAGACCACAGATCAAAAACCCAGCATAGTCTTTAATTTAGAGTTATGTAATCAATCATTAGTCGATTTGTATACCAGATCTTGGTCATCTCTATTTCGATATAATTGTGATTTCTTCTACAAGATGAGTGCTATTTTATGTTATCTTAACAGTATAAATAAAATTTGTTTTTAAAAGTCATTGTTTTTATTGAATATCATTATTTTTTAATCATAATAGTTCCATTGCAGTCCTATTCCACAATATCAAAAGATGCTCTTATTATTTTACTATTGTTGATATTTTCTTTACATAACTATGAAAGATAAAGATCCATGTTCAAGATAATAGATGAATTGAGCTTATTTAAAGGATCGTGTAAAAGCAAATTACAATTGTGCAAAGTAAAACGAGTGATGTATATTATTATGCAGTAGAAGAGAGATCATTGGACAATAAGTCCACAAACTTGATAGGCATGTAACGAATGAATTAAAAAGTTTACTGGTACGGTTATGTATGAAATAAAGGATACAACATAAGTTGTTAAGTTCGTGTCGCTCCATCCCCATGCAATGGTTAAAGACCGAGGAAAAATTAGAGTTTCGAGCAGAGGTCGGAATTAGGTAGAGTTACTTATGTACTTACACTGATTTCATACAGCGAAAGGATAAAGTGGATATGCCTGAAATCCCGAAATTAATTTTAAACAGCAGATAAATCCCGTGATTTATAAAAAAAAGTAAATGAAATAAAAAAGTATTTTAGATCGGGTTTCTGAAGTTTCTGAATTGTATAAAACAGCTGTCAGAAACCCGATATTTCTCTAATGGAATCATTTGAAATATTTTTCCGCACGGAACAATGTATGATCTACAAGTAGTTATTGGGTCTGGGTATTTGTCTAAGTGCGAGTTTAAATCTTTGTAAACGCATCCGCGGTACATAAATATATTGCGAGTTAATGTATGTACTAATAAAAAAAAAATGTGAATAATCTTTGTTTTATTTGACTTATCTATCGCTGAGGTTTTAATTATTATTTATTTGTAATATTATTGTCCACACGGGATTGTAATATAAATCCCGGGAAGATCCATATTAATATCAACATTTCGATGCAAGTACGTAAATAACTCTACCTCCGATCTCTGGATATGAGTAATTGTCATTTTAACTCAGTCGGTTAGAGCATAACCCGGCTATAGGGGTGGACGGCTCATTTTACCTCTGGTAAATTTGTAATTTTGTAAAACTAAATAACGGTGTACAATCCAAATGACAATAGACCGAAAAATTCTATTGTTACATTATCAAGTTACAATGGTGTTGTGACCAGCATATAAAACGCATTATGTAATGTAGTCTAACTGTAGTCAAATAGTCAATATGCTAAATCGTCAAACTGTAAATTTGTCTAATATATCTGGTCATTATCGACTTATAATTCAACTTCTGTACAACTCGTAGGGTCAAATATAACAGGTGCACTTTTGTCAATGATTATTTATTACCTACATAAATAAATAAAAAACATTTAAAAACGCGAGATTTTATCGTTTGCAACTTCTTTGTATGCCGACGCTGCTTACAAATTGACGTGACAAGAGTGTGATATTAATTTTTTATTTCACTATTAGGCATTGTCGACCTTATTACTTCGGTCCTTCGGCATCATAAAACGAATTTATTGGCTACATTAACATCATTGTATAAAAAAATACTTACATCCTAAATATAACAATAACATTATTAAATATTATTATTACCATCAATTTCTTAACTAGATTAATATATATTTGTATTATTGAAACTATATACAATTAATTCTTTCACTTATTTCTCTTAAAATTTTAAATCTTCATACATATAATAATTTTAAATCTATTTATGTATACAATCAATTTATATTTTATGTACATTTTAATATAACAATTATTACAAAAAATAGGGACATAGTTTAGAGAACACATTAAACGTTATTTCGGTACTTTAGTTCGTATGAAAAGGCACAGTCCATCTAGTACTACTTTCAGAGCTTACGCTAAAGGCGGTCAACTTAGAGGTTTTACATTTTCAACTTTTGGAAGAGTTTATCGAAAAGCCAAAGTATCAAACCTCTAAGCCAATCGATATACTGTGTTTACAATATATACATTAGTTAGTAACTCTTACAGCAAATATGTACATTATACAAATTTTAATATACATTGAGCCTTAGTTGGTAACGTTACGCCAAGTGTTCATCATAGTATCCACATGAAGTGAGCTACAAAGGAGACACGGGAGTATGCGCTCGACGTATCTTTGAAGCTCAAACTTCAATATCCCTCGCATATGGACACTATGTTTATGCGTTTGTCAGACTTCATCGTTTTGTTGATCACCTGCAGTACTTTGCAGCTCAGGCTGCGCCAGTTCTACCGTTATAGGTCGTTCATTTCCAGTGTGTCGTTCTACCGGACAAACCTCTATAGTATCTTCGGGTTGTTCCGTGTGTTTATCATTGTGTGATATGGAGAGAAGCGACGCGGGCGCTTCATCTCCAGCAAGAGAAAGCTCGAATTGCGCTACTAGTTGACTGAGTACTTTCTTGAGGTGGTCGAATGATTCTTTTTCGACGGGTGCGTCGGTAGTCTCGATGACAGTCTCGCATTTGCCACCCTCACAGTCTTCTGAGAACTCGCGTTGCATGGACTTGAGCTCGCCAACGATAACGTTCAAGTCCGCGTTAGCCTCAAGCTGCTCGTTGAGGAAGGAGGCTTCCTTGCTGAAGAGAAAGACGGCTGGGATGGTGATGTCATCTTTACCGTCACCGGACATGGCAAAGATCGCGGTACTCTCGTACGATGAATCCGCTATGTTGTCCAGAATGATAGCGAGTTTGGCACCGGCCTCTTGTATATTGCGCACTTTCTGTGCGAACGTGCACTGTCCTCGAACGGCGATGCCGAATTCTCCTTCGATTTCTAAAGAATAATAATAAGCAGTGTTATACATTGTACCTTACGTTTAAATAATTATCTACTACTTCACCGTAGATCAAGTTTATGACTATGAGGTATTTAATTAATTTCATTTTGGTGGACGTAAAATTAACACATTGTAAAATATCACTCCCTCCAGTTTCTGGAACGTTCGTCAAAGTATTGATCAGTTAACAGACTGATTAATTAACTATCATTGGTCACAAGTGTCAATGCCATTGACCAATTAGCGTACAGTATTTAGTCTGCTAACTAGTCAAGGCATTGACTAAGGTTTTAGGAAACGAAAGTTAGCCCTAGGTTAAACATAATTTGGGGAAGAGGCTGTTAAATACTGTTAATAAAGTATTCATCAGCTGCAATGAAACACAAGGCAAAAGATTGTAAAACTATCAAGTAGGCGAACGAAAGAAGATTGCATGTTGAAACTATGTTAAGATGGATGTGTTTTGTAACAAGAATAGACATGGAATTAGTATTCCTTCAGGTAAAGTGACAAAAAAGTAGAAGAGTAATAGTCTAGCGTGGCATGGGCATGTCTTGAGGGACAAAAACATAAAATTAGAAACAAGTTCGCCATAGAGAGCGATTCTCAAGACGTCTGCCAAGCGCAGAGATGCACTTTGCAGGCGCCTGATAATTATGAATAATCTGATACATACATAATTTTAAGAGTAGAACAAAGCCTAAAGAATAACAGATTAAAGGAAAAAAAAATATTATACCAACCCCACTTAGCATGAAATAAGGACAGGAAGAATGAGATCGGAGAAATAATTTCGAGGAGATGAGCACGTACCTTCTTTGTTAGTGATGGGTGTGCAAGCATCCTCTGGTAGGACTCGTGCCACGGCTCCCATGAAGCGAACACCGGCCGTTATCTCAGTGCCAAAGTGCGCCGGCCCCGCTGGGAACAACTTCCCTTCTACCCTCACCGCGCTAGCAACCACGCCATTCTCTAGCTCGCTCATCGAGTTCCATTTGGACATCTCCCGCATAAACGTCAGACCTTCTGCTGCGTCTTTCGACGACTTAGCCTGCAATTCGAACAAAGGCCGGGATAAATGGTCTTTACTCTTGCGTAATCAAAGTTTACTTTCCAATTGTACTTTTTTTCCTTTTACCAGTTGAGCCTTTGATCACAATCTCACCTCGTGTTAAGCGATGATGTGTTCGTAGACGATAAACAGCCGAAAATGACATTGCCTGTCAACGACAGATGCCTCAGCACACTGTTATATGCTTGGCAACATATTTTTTTAGAAAGAGTTTTTCATACACAGTGATTTACTGATACTTTCGACCAAAGTCAACATCAGTGCTAATATTATAAATGCGAAAGTAACTCTGTATGTCTGTCTGTTAAGCTTTCACGCCAAAACTACTGGACCGATTTGAATGAAATTTGGTATAGAAATAGTTTGAGACCCGGGAAAAAACAGGATAGTTTTTATCCAACTGCGCAAAAAGAGGTTAATGTTTTTGCGCGATAACCGACATACGCGCGGGCGGAGCCGCGCCCGGAAAGCTAATATTTACTAAAATAAGGTAGAGTCTTGTCGCTGATATTTTAAAGCGATTCAAGTTTCGATGTCTTTTTCTACCAAGAAAGGCAATTATTAAATAAATAGCAATAATATGGTTGACGAAACAGACAATATTCATCCCGAGATTTTTCGTAGTAGAAATCCTATAACTTATTATGACGATTATCAATACAGTATCGACACTTTTATGTCGTTCAACACATAAAATATCTTATTCCGATCACTTTAACAACATGTCAAAGTAGTGATGTCGAATTTGCTGCACGTCGATACCGTTTAAACATTTTATATATTATACAGTATACAAGCTTCTCTTCGCGAATTCGTCCACGTATAATTTGATTGTGTACCTTTATATATTTTTAAAACTACTAGGGTTAAAGGTAACTTCGAATTAATCGAAGAACTAAAATCTGTGAAGCAAATTTCATTTATACATATACGTAATCCCTTAGGTAATTGCAGAGGTAAGTATTAACAAACTGCCACACAATGAAACACGGCAGAAATACCCCAGTGTTAACTCGTGACATCATGCTTCGAAGCTTCCATGTGCATTCTCTCATCACTTACCATCACGTGAGGTTGTGGTCAAAGGCCAAGGTATTAGTAGAAAAAACGTATTATAATGATGTCTGCGCAATACTCGGTCTTAAACTTTTAAGCTTCATCATGCATACGATTCGCACTAATATTATAAACGCGAAAGTTTGTAAGGATGTATGTATGGATGTTTGTTACTCTTTATTATTATTATATATCTATCTTTTGTAAGTCATTATCGCCAAAATAGTGAACCATATACAGTTAAAAAAAATATATAATGTATTTCTAATGCATATTCGGTAGTAACAAATTGATCCTTTTCAATCTAATAATATTATAAAGGCAAACGTTTGTGAGTGTATGTTCATTACTTCTTCACCCTCAAACGACTGGACAGATTTTGATGAAATTGGGTATGCTAGATAGCGAGATAGATAACTCTTTATTTAAAACACCATAATAACAACAATAAACTTATTATTAAAACATAAATTAAAACCGAGCGTATCAATGGGTGGTCTTACCGCTCAGAGCATCTCTTCCAGACAATCCATCAACAATAGATATGGTCAAAATATTGGGCGGGGTTTCTTATGGTCTTAATAACTGCTGTATAGCGTTACGTTTTCTAATGACAGTAACGACAGAGAATGGGTAGAATGAAGAAATTTAAATTGTTCCTTAAGGTAGCGCGGGGATAAAGGATTGAACAGAATACTGTAAAGGAGAGATAATATATAGAGCATTCCGGCGACGGCGAATAGGGAGCCACTTGAGCTTATTACGAAAATCGGAGACATGATCATATTTGCGTAAGCCATAAATCTTATAAAAAAAATATGGTATGGAGGTAGACAAGGCGCTGGATTAACACATTACATACATTTTACAATCATCACCAGAGATCGGAATAGTTAGAATGATTTAGGGTCAATGATCTCGAACGTATATGTTAATATGGATAAGCCTCCCAGATTTCGGAATTTTAAATTCATTCTTTTTGTCCCGGAATATCAAAAATATTACGTGGAGGCGTAAGGTGAGTAACGTATCAATATGAGCAAATTTTTTTCTGTATAACTTTTAATGCTCTTAGAGCGCCATAAATCTTTAAGTAAAAACCTAACTAAGAATAAATAGGGATCAAATTAGCTCTACATACAAAAAAAAATAGCTAACTATAATTTGGGAAATGGGGTCTTTTGTCACCTTATACTTCGTATGCACAATTGCAACCAATCAGGGCTGAGTATCTTCGATGGTTCATTTATTGTTCGTCAGAATATTGCGCTCACGCTCACTTCACAGGTAAATAACTCAGTATAAACGAGATCAGATTAGCTATAAATACCATGAATAATAATTAGTACCTATAACTCGGCAAATAGGGTCTTTTGTCACCTTATTATTTGTATGAACAACTGCAGCCAATCAGAACGGCGTATCGTCAATGACTTATTATTTGTTTGTCAAAATATAGCGCGCACGTGCACATCGCAATTACCTATCTCATTCTCTTACTTCGGTTCGTAGAGTGCGTTTCTTTCTTTGCTGAGTTGTGAAAATGGTGATTTGTACGGACTTTCTGGAATCTTCTTAAAACGAGGAATTTGGCTTTGATCTAAGGACTTTTATTAGTTACTGAATCACTATTTTAATAATATTATGTAACGCAATCCCGTGATTATCGGAATAAATGGCATATCCATGTTATGACAACGTGATGTAAGTACGTAAAATCATTCAGCCTATTCCGATCACTGATCATCACCCATCACCACGCAGGTGTAGTGTCACCGCGGGGCGCAGCTAGTCATGAATAAATCAGTTTTTTTACCGCAATAGACAAGTATTTGACCTCAACCAGACCTTACGAAAAGTGACGATAATATGTAAATGTGGTTTTTGTTTAGTACGCGATAATGCTTGTAGAGCTTAGAGCATATTTAGAAATGCTTAAAGTTAGTCTGTTAAAATTAACAGAGCGGAGGTGGGAGATATCCCAACATAAAGTTAAACTAACCGTAGATGTAGTGTAGAGCAGTTGCACCCTCCCGTCGGGTAGGGTCAACACAGAGATGCCCATGTCGGAAAGTGCGTGGATCTGCCGCGGGTCGTTGAGGGGGCGGAGGCGAGCGGGGGGTCGGGCAGCAGTCGCACCGAGCAGCTGCCGCATCGGTTGCCGCACCTTCGCAGCCACTAGCGATGCCGTATTCGGACATGTTCTGGAATTTTTATACATTCATGACGTTAAGCATGTTTTTCGGTGGTGTTGGATTCGTGGTCTTCCACATACATACATTTTAACCAAATTAATGTTGAGAAGAATGCCTTCGAATTATATAATTAATCCCGTCATGCGCTTTCTTCGGCTTAAGAGGCTATTTTTTTTTATGGGTTTGTGACGTTATTCGTGCGAGGCCCACCTGATGTAAAGCGGTAACCACTTCCTAAGATGCATTTTGTTACTTTTGACGAACTGCACTGCGCTGATTGTCCCTGAGACATACAGTGGTTAAGTCTCATATGTACCTATAATTTCATAATTTCTGGCTTTCAAGGAACTCTGTATAGTATAATGACACTGTTAAATGCTTGGCGACAGATTTACTAGAGGGTGGTAGCTATCCAGCTATAGCCTATTTTTTTTAACAAACGAGTACTGAGTATGTCTCTCTCACATTTCCGATATTGACAGAGTGAGATGGGTCATTGCCATCATTGGTCAATACCTTTGTTCTTGTTTTGAAATTGTTGAGACCCGTTCATCTTCAATATCTACTTCTAAAATTTACTGTTGAAAAAATTACGTAATTATTTTATGATTTAAATTTGCATACTTATTATATTCGTAAAAAAAATCTGTTCATGTTTATGATATAAAACAATATTGTAATAGTTATATTTATTATGGACTAGAACATATAATCAAATAATTCTACTACAATTCTTGTAATCTTAAAAAATATCGTCATCCTTCTGATGAACTTTCTGCAGATAGTAAATTACTCTAACTGAGATTGAGACATGGCCACCATTTTTATCTATCCACATTAGCTACTCCTTGCAACAAAAGAGTTCAGACTTCATAAATCTTATAACTTTGTTATTTCCTGCCATAGCCCTTTACTTGAGACCAAACGAGTTCAATTGGGTTGAGCTCACAGTGATACGTCGGCAAACATATGACGAGACGATTTGATGACTTAGCTTACAACATTATTGTCAAAACGTTCTTTGTTTTGCTTACCCTAATTCAAAAGTTGCAACTTTACTACTGATTCGTTAGAAGCAATATTTTTCGACGCGCAGGTTGTCGATGACTCAGCTGTATGTACCTACATGTAACTACAGAGTTCGTGTGGAACGGACTTTATGTCGATTACGTGAGCCAATAACAACGCAGTAAAATTCTCGGTACTCGTTAGTTTAAAAAAAACAGACTATAGAACTGTCCCAGAATGCCCTTGTACCATGCGGTGAAGCCGACGGCGAGGATCATGGACTTGGAGAAACAGTCCATAGCTTTTACCGATATTCGAAAGACAAGATTTATACTGCATTATAGATTCAATATAAGCCTTTTTTATTCATCATATTCTTACCGTTATCCCACTAATGTAAAGTCAACTAAAAATTATTCCTCTATCAGCTTTATGCCCAGTGGTAATACAAGGGTATATTTGGTAAAAGTTTCAGTTTATAGCGAAGGCAACCCTTATTGATGCCCTGGTACTATCTTCCATGTCATTAGGTCGTTAAGATGGTAAGGAATAGTGTTGTACGCTCTAACGTGCCGCAACATCACTCACCTTGCCATGAGTAAGCATCTAATAGGAAGATAGAAACAGTCCTATATATTATTAAGCCGGAAATAGTAAATCCCATCCAATACTACAATACGACCTATATAAATATTATAATCCATCTGTCCGTTTGTTGCTTCTTTTATGACTGTTATTTTTATTTATCATAAATACAGTTACTTACAAGCGTAGGAGGACTCTCCCGTTCGTGGCTCATGGAATTCTTCTGTTCTTTTATCTGTATGAATTGTATTCTTTTCTATTTGGGTTCTCAGTTTGAAATTTCAAAATTCAATTGCGCTTTCTAGCGCGCCTCGATAAGCTCATCATTCATCATTTTGTAACCGTTTTTATTGCATTGTGGTGAGAGAATATATCAATACATTTAGCTTAACTTTAAATATCATGATGATACAAAACCCTTTTTGAATTAATCTAGATTATACAGCTCATCCCATATTGTGACAAGCATATGCTGCGTATGAGGGATAACGTGAATGCTGACGAGTCTATTCGAAACATGCCACACATTGCTTCCAAAAAGTAATCCAATGTCGGTATTTGGTGTTTTATGTTCGCAACTCCGTGGTCGTGGTAACGTAAATCAACCAAAAATATCTGGGCATGAATTGTAGCCTCAGGCTGAAGCCGTTCAACATTTAGTCATCTTAATTAAATCTGTACCACGTTTCCCTGTATTTTAAATTCGAACTGTTAAACATGCCTTTCCGGGGAACTTTCAGGTTTTTTTTTTTTCGCAAAGCCGTGGTCTTGCCTGCGCCGATTTCTCCGCGGCTAGGGTAACTCCATTCGATTCCCATCCGGAGTCTGGTGCCTTTTCGAATTTCATTTTATGTGGTTTTTTTCTGTACCACATAGCTGCAACACCAAGTGACGCCGTATTTTATTATCCTTTTCGGTAAGAACGGAATTCGGCCCACTATCTCAATAAACTCAACTTAAATTATAATAGCTTAATATTTAAAACTTAAACCTGTTTGGCTGGGACAAGTAGATAATGTATTAATGTCTTTTTTAACACATGAATCTACCTAGTGAATTTCATACCCATGTGGGTGTGATGTGTCGGTTCGAATTGGTCTAGGGTTTCTCTGACTTCTTCGAGTACAACAAAATTTGATTACCTACTTCGTTACACTACTGAGCGGACTTTGATGAATTTTTTTTTTTACCCATACCGTATTTTAGCATTTAATATATAAAACGGTTTGTCAGTTAGAGTTACATCAGGAACAAAATATAAACCGACTAATGCCCGGTTACTTAATTATCAGATAAATACCATGCACAAAAATAAACGGAACGCAAGATATATAACAATGAACGAATGTTGGTTGTTCAGCACAAAAGTTTCATTTGTTTTAAATTTGGTTGGTTAACATTTTATCTGTCTGATAATTTTATATGATGATTGATAAACTATGACCAAATTAGGCAATTATAAACAACTAATAAACTATACATTTTCAGTCTGGTGTCTGAAACTGTATACCGTAAATGACAACAGGCTCGCCCCGTCTTACGAATAACACCATAATATACATATCAAAAAGTGGTTGATGAAACATCTCTCTCTTGATTTTGTATAAAAATTTTCAGACAGCCTTAACTTTTTCCATCTTTTCGCTTACGACGAAATACGACGCTTATTAGATAGACGCTTACGAACCTTTCAAAGATTTCAAAGACAAACTAAATGTAGAATAATGTATCAATTTAGTTTTTTTTTATGTGGTTTTCTAGAAGACCACCATTGTAATGTCTAAATGAAGTACATCAGTACCATAAACTTTAAAAAAATCTTTTACTCACTTCCTTAATTTATCGTCGTCTTCATCATCAATCTTCATTGTGAAATAGGTAGTATTCCTGCCCGTATTTGCGAGCGACAATGGCAAAAAGTGGGCTTCAGTCGTGAGCACGTAATTCTCCAACTTCAACGGCAGCTCAGAATCTTCACTGAACAGCATAAATAAATATTTGAACGTTTCAGCTAAGACGAACGAGTCCATTCTGTCTTCGTGCTGTCTCGTTCTGACGTCGTTGACGGATGCGTATCCGCAAGGGACGCGCGTGTGCTGTTGTAAAGCTTTGAGGACAGTCTTGCCGACTTGCAGGTAATGGTCATCTTCAGTTGCTCGATGGAGGAAGTACGTGGACTCAAGGAATTCAGGTCGCAACGGGTGCTGGCCCCAGTGTACCTGTTGACAAAGACAACCCAACATTACATTTATCACCTTTCACCACGCTTATAACCATTAAATCACTTATTGAACATTGATTTCTTCGAACTTAGCTATTACCAGTATCTGTTGTTAGTTGTTATCAAGAATGTGAACTGGTTCTTCTAACTAGATTTTTGGACAGTTGCCGTAAACTGATTGGCAACAGATGATCGTTTTAAGAGTGGCAGCTAGCCCAGTGGGCGTTTGCAAAATAGCCTACGATCCTTCATACGGCTTATGTCCAATATACGTTAAGTCAGAATAACATTCAGTTTGAATAATGAATAACGCATCACACGATTACGTACGTGCTTAGTTCCCTGTCAGTATGGTTTAGTATAAGAAATAATATGATTTGCTGCGAACAGGAATTTTTAGTATAAATACGAAGTTCCCTTGTTATAAGAAAATTAGTCTTTGAGCTATCTCTAAGAATTCTATGATAATGTTTATCTGTATTAACTTATAAGGGACCGGTTAAGACTCGCGTTATGTCTATCGAAAAGATTCCGACCAATTCTGGACTGTTTTGAAGTCCTTCGCCTGGGAGTCAAGATTACGCGAAGCGACGAGCACGGGCTTCAGAGTGTTACTCTATAATATAGATCTAAAATATAACACGGGTCCTTGGAGGTCACTTAAAAGTTAATATGAATAAAATTCGCAATAATTTTCAAGGTGACAATGTTTATCTGTTGAGTAATATACAATGATGAATTATGCTTAAAATTATTATATATAACCTCTGTTTTAATAATAATTTTAAGCAGAATTGACCATCAATAAGTCGATCCTCTGATCGACTCTGTGAAATGCAGAAAGAAAAAAGGGTTACGCAAATTTTAATTTATAAAAAAAGAGATAACATAAGAAGTTGTACCGAAGAACTGTGTGAGGATTTACTGGATATTCCGGGGTCCGCATTTGTTTACAGAACAACATTACTATAGTATTGGTATCAATAAAATATTCATGATATCGCAGTAATTAACCTTGAGGAACGGATAAGAACAGTCCCCATTCGATAACAAACATAATATACCTAATTACAAATATAAGACACGATTCTGCGTGATAGTGATACATACGACTTCTTTTTAAATAGTTAAATCCTAACATTTTTCGTTTAACACACAACTGTCAATGTTTTGTTTACCATTTGAAATCTGCTTCTTATCTACTAGCGTGGAATAGGTTCTTAAAATTCGATTCTTTACAATTTCAAAAAAAAACATGTAATGCAAAATATTGTCGCTTTTTTACATATTTTTATTTACCAGATCAGTTACATACTTTGAAATATAACATAAGGTAACTTTATTATATTTACTTAATACATTATTTACAATATACCAATGGGCCCCAAACTAGGCGAAGCCTGTATCTTGGTAACCCAGATTGTTTTCAATAGATTATTAGAAATATCGCGCGTTCAATATAGAATTGGAAAGTTAATATCTACTAATTTAATATAAACTTATATACGCGTGTTAGTTCTATTTTAGCATAGATTGTCATAACTTTTAATTTTTGATATAAATTAACACTTGTATACCGTTATATAAGGTGACTATTAATTCATCAACAATACTGCGGGGGATGGTGTAGAATGGATAACTGAATGTGATCCACTCATAATTAATTTTCACATAAACAAAATGAAAATGAATAAAAAAAATTAATACTAACTATTGCCTAAGCTGTGGCGCGTTGACTTTGAGAATGATAGCGACGACAACACTCGCGGCCGCCGCGGACTGGACTCACACATACACACACGTTCTAGATATTCTAACGCATTGCGAGGGCAATGAACTCGGTAGGTATAATTCAGCTGTTTCTTGTTTGACGGACGCAGAAGCGGTAGCAATGGCGAGGCGGTGCGGGCCAAGTAGGTATTAGATGGTGAGTAATAAGATGATTGATCAAAGAGGCGAGGAAATTTTCAACTGGCTCTCAATATCCGTTACCAGGGTTCACTTTTATCAGATACATAGTTAGGTACATCTCAAAACAGTCTTCACGACAAAGATGAAAATTCTTAAAGTATTAAACTTACCCATTAAATCCAATAAATCAAGATGTAACGTTTGTGCATCAAAACACTTCACAGGAGGCTCTGACATTTATCATTTGATAATTTTCATCGACAATCGTTTTTATTAAACGAATGTTAATATTGAGGTAGAGCGAAAACATAAAATTACATCTACTTGGCGTGTTTAAAAGTCAATCAATTCTATTTACAACAATCACTTAGTACCTACACAATTATTTACATGGCTATTTACACATGAGTCTGGACATATCCACCGTTCCTTTCGACGCACACAGTTATTCTTCAAAGGATATGCCCTTGCACTCTTTCACAACTTAACTGCCGAAAGGCGGCAACAATTCTGCCCTTTAATTCACCCACGGTAGGTACTTAGATTATAACCGTTCTGTCCGTACACAAGGACTTTAAAACGGCCCCAAACAAATAAATCCAGTCCGAGAGCTCATAACATATCACCATCTCCATGTAGGTAGGTACTCTTGATTTGAATAGCCGTACGGCGGCATTTTTAAAAGTACGCACGGCAGCGTTCACTTACAGTTTTCACGACGCGTGCACGAACCAACTAAAGACATTTTTATTTGAATAATTTGTAAAAATATAAAATAGTTCGTTGTGGGGCGCGGAGGAGTGAGGGCGGCGGGGCGCACAAAAACGCCGCGATCAATCATCTTATTACTTACCATCTAATACCTACTTGGCCCTCACCGCCTCGTCATTGCTACCGCTTCTGCATCCGTCAAACAAGAAACAGCTGAATTATACCTACCGAGTTCATTACCCTCGCAATGCGTTAGAATACCTAGAACGCGTGTGTATGTGTGAGTGTAGTCCACGGCGGCCGCGAGAGTTGTCGTCGCTATCATTCTCAAAGTCAACGCGCCACAGCTTAGGCAATAGTTAGTATTAATTTTGTTTATGTGAAAATTAATTATGAGTGGATCACATTCAGTTATCGATTCTACACCATCCCCCGCAGTATTGTTGATGAATTAATAGTCACCTTATATAAATGTCTATGTATATTATTTAAGCTTTCATGAATTCATAGCATTTTCCTCGCTGTAGTGAGGTGAACATTCGCGTGTTTCTCCAAGCATACTTCGCTTCCTGAATTTCAAAACAAGTACCTACTCGCGCCAAATGACAAAAATATATATTGTGGAATAAATTTCTGACCTATTTTCTTACCATATACTTCATCATCAGCCGGAAGACGTCCAATGTTGAACAAAGGTCTCCCCCATAGAACGCCACAAAGTACGGCTATTAGCCGCTTGTAACCATTGGCTACCCGCGACTTTTATAATGTCGTCAGTCCATCTAGTGGGGGACCTATCAACTTCTACGTCTTCCGGTGTAGTGTGGTACCCACTCGAGAACCTTTCTTCCCCATCGGTTATCGGTTCGTCGCGCAATGCCATATACTTACCAAGCATCATTTCTCACGTTAGATTATGATCAATTTTGATTATAATAATATCATTATAAAAACTGTTTTTAATATTTTAATTTATTTTTATGATCAAATATATTTATTAATAACAAAATCGTTACAATGTCAAATATATAATAGTCAATCGAATAACCCGCCCCTTAGCGTTCCAGGTGCAAAAGTGCCCATAACGCTCGCTGCATTGCCGCGCTTGATAGCAATGGCCATCCTTTGCACCAGGAACGAGCCGGAGCGGGAGTCACCCGACCTTTTGGCCAACCTACGCCCTAATTCAGCAACCAGACCATTGGCTTCCGCTCCCCAACTGCCCATTGTTTCCACAGCGATGGGCACAAAATAATAATGGGGTTCCAGCTCTGCATATTTTAGCCGCTTTTTGGTAGCGGCATCTTCCGCTGCTGCTGCCGAAGTGTGCATGGTACGACCTAGGTGGCTGGCGGCGACAGTGTTGACGCAGGTGGCGTCCCACACCAAGCACTTCCCGTTCTTCCATGGCACCAAGGTCAAACCATCTGGTCTTTTACCGTCAGACCTACTCAGTCCCGGTGGTTCCAGCACACAGGGCACGTTAGCTGAGACAAACGCTCTGCGGACTATTTCATTGAGGGCATGGTGACTTGCCTGGTGATATATTTTTGCAATGACACGTGCTTCACGATTACAACAAGATAAATTATAATGAACTCGTATATATCGAATCGCACATGACTATAATTTTTCATCTTCTTGTAATTTTGTATCGTATAACGACGTCGGCATCCCATGTATTTTTTTTTTCTTATAGGTAAGCCTTTGACCACAATCTCACGTGATGGTTAGTGATGATGTGGTCGAAGGTGTTAACAGGCTTAACCTAGAATTACAAATTTGAGAAAGAATTTAATTTTTTAAGAATTACAATTTTTACCGGCTATATGCCGTTGTTAACAAAACAATACGATATAAAACACTACAACGAATACAATAAAACATTTAGATAACCTACAAGCCATTGCAGGCTCAAAGGCAGTCAAAAGCTCCAGCCAGTTGGCAGTGTGCCCAGCATGCTGGCAGTATAGCGCCATTGGATTGCAATGTGCCAGCATATTGGTCACGCGTCGCATCGACACCAATTTATTTATACTTTTATTTTTATAGCTGATACGCTATGCTTTGTCCACTATCTCACCTGATGGCTTCTGATGATTTGGTCGAAGATGTTGTTCAGGCTAACCAAGAGTTACTGGCTCTCAAGGACAACTGCCGGAATACACCGTTAGGTTCTCTTGGCGACAGATTTTCTACTTGAGGGTGGTAGCTAGCCAGGCGGACATTCGTAAAATGCCCTACCACCATGCAACAACAAATAGGTGAGATGAAAAAGAATTTGTGAGTTTATCCTCCCGAATACTACCGCCAGACCGTGTGATGATACCGATGCCTTTCTGGAGGAATAATGGACCTTGAGGTCTGGATGAACTTGGTCATGCTTTACGCATAAGTAGAACACTATAAGTTAACATTGTAGTAATAATATATCTACCCTCCTCCCTAAGAAGACAACAAGCCTTACAAAAAAGATATCATTCCGTTTTCGTATATACTAGGTCCCGTGGGGTGCCGGGCTAGAATGTCACGTCCATCTCTACCCATTGGTGTCGTAAGAGGCGACTAAGGTAACACACCAGAAGGTGGGCAGCAGCACTTTCTGAGGAACTGATATCTCACGCTGCGATCCGCAACACGCCTGCCAAGCGTGGGGATTATGGCAGATCCCCCCATATTGGGAGAGGCTGTGTTCAGCAGTGGACAATCCGGCTGATACAGTATATACACTACACCATCAATAGATAATTACCTGAAAGTCAGAAGTAAAAGCTTCTGGAATGAAGGTGTGCCGCTGCATGACCTGGTAGAGCATCTCGTGCGTCTCGACCGCGGGCCGCACATCGCCGAGCAACACCTGCAGCCCCGGCCAGAATGCGAGGAGAGCGTCCATGAAGTTACGCGACTGCAGGTGAGGCCTACAAACAAGCGTTAGAAGAAAACCTGAATACCAATATCCAATGGCAAAATTTTAGCATCAAGCCATAAGCTGATGAGTGTTATATGCTAGTAGCCTGGCGCATCTACCGCTACACCTTATGGTGAAATCTAAGCGCGTGGCATGATACGAACCAGCGAACATCGAAGATAATCTCTTGATATGATAGAATGGCATGTAGCAATGAGTGGAAAAATATTGTTTGTATTCTTAAGTTTCTAACAACAATAGGATATTCAAATGAAACATAAAACATATTATATGTATATGAATATTTCAAAAATACTTTACAAAATTCGCATATAGTCGCTTATATCACTTCGTCAGAGGCATACACAGAATGATTATATCGCAGAATAAATTTTCAATTATTGATTTAGGTTCAGATATTATAGTAATTCGCAGAACGTAAAATATCTTATGTATTATTGCAGAACCCACAGTATGTAGGTGCCAAATACCAACTATTTTTCATTTATGTTCAATTAAGGTCATACTTATTTAAGCACAATGCTCTATGACAATTATTTGGAAGTTAAATCGTGCAGTAATATGAAATCTCATTAAATTCAGTAGTTCTTGTTAAAGCGCTCGTTGAATTTAGGAAAATAATGATCTCCTGCAAGCAATAAATTACCAGTGGATCAATAATGTCAATAACAAAATCGGATTGAAATCACGGATAAGTGATTTGCGATAATGTATAGAATGTGTTTCAAATCAAAGCTGCAATTTTTTTACGATTTTAATCAGATTCTATCAATAACCAATTATACAATTAGGGGTCATTAATATGTTCTTGGAACAATTGTCAATTAGGTATTTGGGAGATTTGACAGTAAGGGCCTGTTTCAGAATGTTCGAGTATGTTCCGGTTTTACTACTCAGAACATATTTTATAAATAAAACACTATCTTTGCGTTTCACAGTCATCGATTTAGCCTATCCATCGGTTAAAGCTTGAAATGCGCTGCATATCAACTGTCATTTTTAATATTCAGTTATTTTATGTGTTGCATAGCAACCCGAAACTTTATTAGGACATTCTGAAACGGGGCCTAAGAATATTTTAGGATAGACGCTTCAGCTTTATTAATTGACATGGATATAAAAACTATTAAGAATTGAGATAACTTAAAAAAGAGTTTTATATTTTTATGTTTGCAATAACGCTTGCTCTGCGCATTACATTGCAAAATTGTCATGTTGCTGAATTGGATTAGAGCATACCCCGGCCAAAAGGGTGGATGGACGCGGATTTGAATCCCGCACATGACTTAAATTTTTCCTCTCGTAAATTTGGACTTTTAATAAAGAGTGCCATAATCCATAGAAATAGAAACTTTTCTTAAAATCATCTAACCAACTTGTCGTCCAAAATTTTATAACGTCTTGGCGATTTCATACATTTTCATAGTGGCGGAGCATTTGCAAATCCCGGCTGGCTATCACCCACAAGTAGAAAATGTGTCACCATGTAGATAGCGGTGTGTTCCAGCAGCTATTGTGTGTGTTTAGCAAAAATTTACAATGTAAACGACTTCCTGAAATAATTTAATAAAATACTTAGTTTAAATAGTACTAATTTGCATGCTACGCCAATACTAGCAAAACATGAGCACTTTAAATTTTTATGATAACAACTTTATACCATGTTTTACGCAAATAAAGAATTTTTATCTTTATCTTTTCTTTGAGCCAGTAATTCAAAGTTAGCCGTAACAAGATCTTGAACCGCATTATGATGCGGTGATGATGACTAACATCAGGTGAGATGATCGTCAAAGGTTAGATTACATATAAGAAATTAAAAATGAACAATTAAATCGTAAACAAAATATAGAAAACAGTTATACATTGTCAACATATCACAAACAAACGATATGCAAGCATTTAAGGTAATAACACATCGTCCGGTCAGCACTACATAACTTAAATAGTACACGGCCTATTGGCTGTGAGTATTCACAGCCGCCCAGACGGTCCGTAGTTCGTATCTTGCCGAAGGCTTGCACTTTATAGCATTGAGGTAAAGCATGTTCGCATAGCATCAGTTACGGCAGCTGTTCTTGAAATACAGTTATGGGTTACGCTTAACATTTTCGATCGACTACTTATAACTCGGTTTTTAAAGAAACAGAGCATATAGAAGGTGGCGTGAAAATGTGTTTTTAAGGAGAATTACAAATTACAATAAAATAAATTATTACAAATAACAACAGGAAAAAATCAGTACTAATATTATAAATGCAAGTAACTCTGTCGGTCTGACTGTTACGCTTTCACGCCAAAACTACTGGACCGATTTGAATGAAATTTGGTATGGAAATAGTTTGAGACCCGGGAAAATACATAGGATAGTTTTTATCCAACTGCGCAAAAAAAAGGTTAATGTTTTTGCGCGATAACCGACACGCGCTCGGGCGGAGCCGCGCCCGAAAAGCTAGTTAAAAATAAATGAGGATCAACTGCCAACAATAATATTGATAAATACATTTTGAGATTGGCAATAATATATGACTTAAACCTAGTTTCCGGAATGTTAATCAAAGTTTAGATTAGTTAACAGGCTAAATAATGAAGGCTCATTGGTCAATGTTAGCCAATGACGCGATCGGCGACCAATGAGAGTTCAGTATGCACTCACATAAATGGCTATGACTTTGACAAACCTTTCACAAACTGGGGGTGAATTTTAGTTTTATCAAATTATTTCTTTATTATGTACTACTGAAAACTAAGGGATTGAAGTAGTGTCCAACAAAATAATTAATCAAATGCGGATGATTTGAAGAGATCGTAGCGAAGTTTGCTAAGCCGTTGTTAACCGATCAGCTAAGTTAAGCAATGTTCGCCGCGGTCATGAGTTGAATGGGTGACCGCTAGTGACAATACTTACTTCCGTGCTTCGGAGGGCACGTAAAGCAGTCGGTCCCGGTTGTTGTCTTAGGGTGGCAGTCGTAATAGCTAGGTGGTAGAGAATTTTGCGAATGTTCGCCTGGCTAGCTACCCACTTTCAAGTAGAAAATCGGTCGCCAAGCACCTAACGGTATGTTCCGGGAGCTGTCCTTGAAAGCCAAAAATTCTAGGCTGTTCTGAGCAACATCTTTAACCACATCATCACATACCATCAGGTGAGATAGTGGTTAAAGACTAGCCTATCGCCTATAAATAAATAAATTCAGTAAAATGTTACACTTGTTCTTGAAGATCTCTTCTGTTTTTTAGTTGGTTCAAAAGTTCAAACAATTACCTATGCATATGAACGGCCAGCATTACCGGACCCCTGCTTATATACTTCATGATTGCATTGTAGTGTCTGTTGAACCGGGCAAGATATTTTTCATCGCCGAGGAGGATGTAAGCTTTTAGGCAGTATTCATAGTAGGAATCAATGCCGGCACCGACGCCCGAGTCTTTGCGAACCCAATCTCCATTGTGGATGTTTATCACAGTGCCCATGAGGTCCGAAGTCCTAGAATTCAGAAAAATATAGGTATAAATTAATCTAATAGAGAGGAAGTTGTCTATACAACAGTTATAAACGGTGATCAAACCTTTTTTCTCGACTAGACTCTGATTGCTGGTACTTCGATAGGCTAGGCTTTAGTTGTTATCAATATCATGTAGGGTACTTCAAAATTACTTTGGTTTCCTTAGGCGCTAATTTTACCAATCTAGAATTTATTTAATCTGCAGATAACTTACTATAAACCATTCAAACGCGATAGGCTTTTATAATAATACAACGTCCATATCACGTTGGATTCTTGTCGTGGAAAGAAGAGAACTCCTTGCTTTAACTGATAAGAGCAAGATATACTTAACATATCCCCACAGATATGGCATTAATTAAGTATGTATTAACAACTGTAGCAAAATAACCATATTTGTTTTTAGATTACGGAATTATGAGGCCAAGTTAAATGGTATACATTTTTAATCATATATTTTCCTTTGCAACAGCTGTATGCCTGACGTCACATTTAGAAAAATCAGCTTCAGTTGTTTTCAAGCATCTGACATATGTGCTGAGGTAGGGCCTATTTGAGTCGATGCTGCTCTTAACTGTCTTTTTGCTTTGTAACTTTTTCATTTGTGTGATATAAATTATTTTTCTTTCTTTCTAGTAACAGGGGCAAATTTTAAATACTGCAATATCGTTGGAAATGTATGCTGAAAAATGCTATCCACATTTTAATGGTTTATGGTATAAAATTACCGAACATTAATTTAACACTACAATGGTAGAATTGGACCTCAGTATTGCAGTTTAGCAATACATAGGTTCTTGTACATTTTCCGTGCACATGGTTACCATTGAGCCACGGCATCGCTACCATCGTCTAGTCTACTATTAGAGAGCCCAATAATAGTGTATAATTTTTATTTTTACAATATTTTTACCTATGCCTAATCTTCCAAAGACGGTCCATAGCTTTATGCGCCTTTTGCTCATAGACAGGATTGCCAGTGAGACGTGATAATGCTGCCATCTCGAGTATCATCGTTCCGGCGCACGCCGTGCAAGTCTCTCTGGACTCTGACAAGTTTTTAATGCCGTGGCGGAGGTTTACCTAGAAAAATAAGAAGGCTTATTTGTAAATTAAGAAACAATTTTTTGTTTAATTTTAGATCATAGTATTTTTAAAACAGTGATAGCCGAGCGGCATTAACTGCCGTGCCTCAGATCTATAGTTCAATCCCCAACGCCGGCTTGAGAATCACCGCATGGCTGAAGGGCATTTTTCAAATGCTCGCCTAGCTTACTACCGCCCTCAAGTAGAAGATCTGTCGCCAAGTACCAAGTCGCCAAGTAACAGTTTGTGTCGGCAGCAGGCCTTGAGGCCTTCTAGGCTTTGTCTGTTTACCAACTTCGACCACATCATCACTTATCAACAGGAGAGACTGTCAAGAGCTAAGTCATCGGCTAAAAAGAAAAAGTAGTAAATGTAATTGACCAATGAGCCTTCATTATTTAGCCTGTTAACTAATCAAAACGATACGATATTTAAAGACATATTCTCCTAAAAAATACTTTTATATATTTATATTTAGTAATAAAACTAATATACAACATATCGCCACATACCCCATGCCTGCATGTCCCGGAGGGGTCTCCGGGACATGGTTTTTTTTTTTTTTTATGTGGAATATAATTACCACTACGAATCGCAAGACATGTTTTGGTCCAAACAATGTTGGAAGCCTGTTGCCATATACCGTGCACCGATTCAGACTACGGACAGTTATCATAAATTGTTCATTAGATTTTTTGTAATTTTCTCTATTCACGATTCAAAAGCCAAAAACCAGCAAAGCGGTGTTCTTACAAATACACCATTTGCATGGTGGAAGGGCATTTTGCGAATGCCCGCCTGGCTAGCGCCTGGCTGGCACCCTCAAGTAGAAAATCTGCCGCCAAGCACCTAAAGATGTGTTCCGGCAGCAGTCCTTGAGAGCTAGCTATAACTTTTTCTACTGAATGTTTATTTTCTTTCTCTTGAATATTCGATATTTAGCAATATCGAATACACTTCTGCAATAATTATTGAATTTATTACCATTTGTCACGGGTAAAGGTATTTTTTTATATTTTCGATGGCATTAGGAGAAATTTACTATCACATGCATTGGTGTCCAATAACTGTTCATGATAATACGTGAAATACTAGTAAATTTCTGCATGTCTGAGTACACTCTTTGCAGATTCGTTCATGATAAACAATAATATCAAATGCGCTACAATTACCTTCTCATACGTGCAATGAAGAAAATATCAATAGAGAATTAAGTTCAAGGACTCTCCGTTACGTATAAAATGAAACGAATTTTGTTAGCAAACGCGGTGCAATGGCGCGGAACATGTTAAATGTAAAACGATTTACAGTTAGTTTTTATTAATATCGCATATTGTATTTTTTCAAGGAACAGTTAGGTGGCAATTTTTTTATGGCAGGCACGGGTGAACCGCTAAAATGGTGAAAGGCACGGTACGCAAGCAGCAAAGTAATTGCAAGGAAATTAGCTTGACACCGTTCAGGAACACATGATTGAATATAGATGAAATTACTTTGAAAGAATTGGAACCATCGGTTCTCTTTGTAACCAGACGTATTTTTTTAGCGAGTAAGGCAACGTATGTAAACGTGGAGCGTAGCGCGGCACGTACATAGTCTTACAGCGCGTCACGTGATGACACTCTACTTGAAGCGTAGCGGCACATGCAGGCGTCACCTTTACAAAAGCTAAGATTGGTAATGTCGGTAGATATGGAAGATATTACAAAACAAGCACTTTCGCTCAATTTTAACATTCATTATCCGTACGGCTGTTTTTGACACACTACCAGAGATGCTGGTATATGTATATTTACCGCTATATGTAATCTAGAAGTCTTCAGGTACAGATTGAATAAATACTCATATTTTCTAGACAGCCACATACTTCCTCCAAATCCAGCATCTAACAGGTGACACTGCGGTCAAATGCTTACCTAACAATTACAAAAAAACAATACACCATTTAACTGACACGAATTAAATTATCTGATCTGTAGCTACATCAGTCAACTATCTTATCCAGCGAACGACATATTCAGCGGAACTAGGACTCCCGGAAAGAGCATGTACATATATAAGTACTCCACTAGTTGAATCAATTAAAATATCCGAACATTTAATAAAAAAAATATTTTAATCTTTTTCAGATTAATTTGTATATTGTTAGTTTTTACAGATAATTGAACACATATTTATACACTTGAATAAGTTCACATTACTATCTTAATACTTAAAAAAAAATAAACATATGAATAGAGCAATATAGCAGGAATATTAAGCAATGTCAAACAAGATAGACTAGAACCTAATAATGATATCCCATATTTACTAGAGACCCCGAAATGTTAAGGGACAGAATTCTAAAACCAGATGTTAGATTTTGTCCCCACTTCTCCTCGCGTGTTTACTTCGCGGTGTACATGGCGCCACGTCCGCAAGTCAACGGTAATATTTTATTTGGTTAAAAATTTAGAGCGCTCTCTAGTAGAACTAGTAGAAACTATCTTGTCACACACGAATGTGATGTGTGCTGAAGCGCCATCTAGTATGCATACATGATACCAACCATTAGTTGATTGTATGCTGTAAATATCATAGTGTGACACAGTTAACCCTTTGCGATCATAGTTCCCGCGAGCCTAAATTTACCATACCTACAGTAGAACAAGTTTAGTCTTGATTATTACCAACTTGTTTGATTTTGCAGTTTTTGTGTATGTTCATTTTTAATGAACATGAACTATGGTTTTGATGAACATGAACTATGTATCTACTTTGATGCAAGGCGTAAGCTGTTACACAATAGATGGTTTATTTATTACAAAAACAAGTATATTGTGTAAAATTTACACAGAAAATCATAAAAAAACTTTTTTACCCCTGATCAAAATACAAATAGAGGGTTATACTATTGGGTATTTTTAACTGTCTTCAAAAAAAGGAGGAGGTTCTTAATTCGTCTGTTTTTTCTTATATGTTTGTTACCTCAGAACATTTGACTGGGTGAATCGATTTAAAAAAATCTTTTATTGTTTGAAAGCTGATACTTGTTGTTTGGTTCCAGTTAAATTTCATCAAAATCGGTCAAGCCGTTTTTGACATACACTCCAATAACTGAAAAATATTTACTTATCTTGATGATATAGTCGTTGACAATGAATGAACATCGATCCCGTAAGTAGCAAGGGTCATAAAAAGAAGTGTTTTTTTTTTAAATAAAAATGGAAATGACTTCGTCACCAAAAAGTGTGAATTAACTTGTCGAAGTCCAACACTAGTACCACGTGCACAATATTGTGATAATAGGTACTTTTGAACTATACTGGTACCGACTTGAACAAGTTATTTCACACTTTTGGGTGTTGGAGTCGGTTCCAATTTTTGTTTTTTTTTTATCAAGTAGCGTAGTTCATTCAGATCCTGGCTTTGTTTCCGCTAACAATCAAGGGTACCTGCTCGTGTCATTACTACAAGTCATATTAAGATTTCACTAACAAAAAATCACATGGAGAATGTAGTAGGTAGGTACAGTTATTGTTTCAATTTGTTAATAATAATAAATACATCTCGTGGATGCTATTGTGTAGATGAGTGGAACAACAAAACTTCTAACAAAATAATACCATTATTGAAATCACCCAAGGAGAAAGATAAGTATTTTGTTTGAAAATGTATTACTTTGTATTACTATTCATACGTAATACCACAATATTACATTTCGATTATAAAACCGTGGTATTACTGTTATTAACTGTATTTGTCATTACGAAAGATACGTTTATGTTTGTAAACGACACCCGTGCCGTCACTTGATGTATGTACTTGTATAGGTAGATTATGTTGCGAAGATGCACCGGAGTGCGACATAAAATCGGACATTCTATGAGAGTAGGGCTGCCATCCGTCCGGGTTTCCCTGGATTAAGCATTTTACCAATAACCCTGCGTATTAATAAAAAAATAATCGAAAGGTGAATGTTTCGAGATTTGTCTTAATATACTCTTTGTGTAATAGTGTATATCAACAATGCGTCGTTCTTCTCCTCCATTTTCTATACTAGAAAAATAACAAACTTTTATTGATTTTCAAATAATATTTTTGGTGTCCGATATTAATCGCCGGTTTTCGGTACGCGTGTCAAAATTCAATTCATCTAACAAGCCATCACAATTAACAATCCGCTAACTTTCAACGGGTTTCTGGAACGCATATTAATGAAAAATTACAGAACACCTGATTAAAATGCTTGTTTATCTATGATAACATGAAATTTGAAAATGTCGTTCAAATTCATTCATTCTCTAGTGTTCTGTCTTTTTTTAACACATAGCGTTGTCTCTTCTGTTTTGACATGAAATTAATCCCAAATCATTTTTGGCATCACCACCGTTACTATGGTTACCAATTAAATATGACGGATGATCGTAAACGTAAAACAACAAGAGAGAGGAGTTCGAAGCGTTCCTATTTGTCAAAATACAAGCAGATTTGGGCATTCACATCCAACAATACTATTTGCGCTCGGATTTCTAACTGACAGAGTCCAGTCGTGCGAGTGTACGCTCTAATACCTAAAATGTCAACATTGATGGGTTATCGCTAGTGGAATTATCAAATTTCATTAATTTTTATGAATCCAGCAGTGATAGCTCAGTGGCTTTGGCTATGGACTGCCGCGCAGCAGGTCCATGGTTCGAATCCCGCCGCGGGCTTGAGCTTCACCGCATGGTGGAAGGGCATTTTGTGAATGCCCGCCTGGCTAGCGACCACCCTCAAGTAGAAAATCTGTCGCCAAGCACCTAACGGTGTGTTCCGGCAGCTGTCCTTGATAGCCAGAGTAATTCTAGGTTAAGCCTGTTAACACCTTCGACCACATCATCACTTACCATCACGTGAGATTGTGGTCAAAGGCTTACCTATCAGCTATAAAAAATTAAGTTAAAAAAAATCCCTTTATCCTCAATACCATCATGATGATTATAAATACTCTTTAATTTTATAGTTATTATGTCAGTAATAGTTTATTGATAGTGAAAGTCACTAGCGTACGTGAAAATGTGCGTGTTTGTCTTCCCTTACTTGTTGCTTTATATCGTAAAAATCGATTAAAATAAAAAAATCATGAGTGGCATTTTTTATTGCTGCTAGGCTACGCTTTGACTATAATCTCACCTGATGGTAAGTGATTGACGTCTGATGATGATGAAGTCAGTAGAGAAGAATAGGCAAGAACAGCCGTCGTAACATACCATTAGATCCTTGGTAATATATTTTCTACTTGAAGGCCAACAACTATCAAGCCTATCAATGATTCTAAAAACTCCCGCCCTCGCATCATGCGGTGAAGTGGAAGACCGCGGCGAGATTCTAACTATGGACCTCCTGCGCATCAATACAAAATAATACCACTTCTAACATCAACGTGAATATGTTGTAGCCGCACATCAGGCGCTAAACAGAGCTTTAAACCATATCTTAACGCCCTCAGCCGAAAGGTGTTTTCTCAAAGAGGGTTGGGGTTTGGAAGGTCCATAACCTACTTATCTTGGAAATGCTTTTGTTGGTATTACAATCTACCCAGCTGCGGTTTGTTTAATGGCTGCTATGGTTATGTTATAGCACCCTATTGAGTAACAAATGAGCAGCAACACTATAATCACGTAGTCTTTAGTAATATATTTACGTAGTTCTATAATCGGACTCTTGTTCTATACTCGCTCATCATACACACCGCTAGGGAATGGAACACTCTGCCTGAGTCTGTGTTTCTGGTTAATTACGGGGGGGTTTTCTAAACAGGAGTGAATAGGTATCTTCAGGGTAAGCGAGCTGCATCATCGATGGCATCGTCACTTAACATCAGGCGAGATAGTGGTGAAGTGCTACCCAGTACCTTCGGTATGAAAAATAGCAATATGTGTTTTTAGAGTAATCATACTTGATATAATTCTGTTCTTGTTCTATCTTATCAGTTATTAGAGTAAACGTTGTAGGTAGGAATGCTTAAAACTATTTTTATATATTTTTACGATATCAACACGTTAATCTTAGAATAATTGGTCGATTTTGGGCAATTAGAATTAGTCAGTTTAACAAACCGTTAACGTACCGAAAAGCTTTTCAGAAACCCAAAATTGAAATAATTGTCGATTAATTGGAGATTTGACATTAGTGTTGACAAACAGTCACATGAAGTTTTTAGAAACCCAATCTGCGTATGACAATGGATTAACAAGTATTTAAAATAATTTGTCGCTGATTTGCGTTTCAGAAACCGGGGGTAAGAATTTTATTGGTAAGTAAGTTATGGGATAGTATCAATAACCAAGAAGCATCCTCCTATCCAATATATGGGGTTGTTTATATGGCTACCATATGTTGTTTATACAACACAGAAGATGTAACATTTAAAAACATAATGGCTATAATGTGTATAATTTTAACTTTTGTTGAATTACCGGCCGCCCCTTAACACCAAAACGTCCTGGGGAATACTCTCTTTGGTAGTATATCCGCTACACTTTGGTTATTAAGGGCGTTATAGTTAAGTCCTCTATAATGCACCTTACTCGATGTTCTTACGTAAGTATTGGTATGATGCTAATTATTTTATTTTCTTTTAGTCAGTTCTTAATTCTTATGCTATTCAAGAAAACCATGGAAAGTCTCATTCTAAAGCAGAAGCTTAGGCTTCATCTTTTTGTATTAAGTTTTCATTTCAGAATTTCATTATCTCTATCGCATCAAACGTTTACGGCCATCTTTTTACTACTAATTTATATGTACTAATATATTACGTACTCGATAATACCATGAATATTTCAATAACTTTCCATGTATGAAAGTTTGTGTTTTCTATAGTAGTGGACAGAAGGACGGTGTTTACTCAACATAGCTTTGTAGTAAATTGAAAATGTTGTTCTACTGTAACTATTACGCTGTGGCAACTCGTGTCCATCCAAGACATACTTTTTCGAGATCTATGAAAAAACGTGTTCAGGTAGCTAGATTAGGTAGTACCTATTTAATGTTCACGTTCATTAGATATACTAAACTCTCTAATTATATGAAAACATGGAAACTCGAGATACCTAATAAATTTGCAAGCATTGTAATCGTAAATTGAATACGCGTCAGAAAACTTAATTATACGTAAATATAATACGTATCAAATAAAAAGTAATACAAATAAAAAAGTCACCAAAAAGAATCTAGGTACGTGAGATTCGATCCACGGTACTCGATCTTCTGATTCGACTTCAGTAGTTACACACTATACAATCATTGACCAAGGTGTCGAAAATTACACACATATCGTTTATGCCTTACTGTCAGACACATTATATTGGTCCACGTACATACGTAAAATTATTATTGTATTATTAAGAATTATGTCGTAAAATTAAAATTAGACCAAAAAGAATCTCTTTACGCTGGATTCGATCCACGTGCCTCTCAATTGCGAAGCGATGTCACTTACTATGCGCTATTTGAACGACGATTGATTTGTCGAAAATTATGTACATAACCTGTGTGCCTTATTGTCAGAAACTGTATAAATTAATCATGATCCATCTAAAATAATTACAACACATTCATTACGAAAAATTCTGAATATTGCTTATAATAATTATTTTAGGTAGCTAAAGTTGTACCTTTGTCTTGTAAAATGTTTGAAGTGTTTTTTATATTGCGTTAGGGTTCACAATCATATCATAATTTCATTAATATAAGAGATATATACATAGGTACATGGAGAAAGGAAGCCATAGATGCTTACCTTATTATGTCCATCATGCGTTTTTGACGATTTTTTGCATTCCCAAAGCGTTTATTTATAATTTTACCCATGTTTTATTTTAATTGAGATCGCCGAGAAAAGTGACACAGGTCCGACGCATGACGCGGCTGACCGCGTTATGAGCGAGGATGATAGCAATATACGTAGATCGCTGGAGTAAATAGTGCGACATGATGTTAACGCTTCTCGGAATGAAAGGGCGTATGTGACATTTTGTAAACAGGCTCAGTACGCATTAACTGTGCTTTTTTTGGATTAAAATAATCAATGAAATTTATTGTACTTAAAAAATCAATATTTTAGAAAAAAAATCCAATTTTTAATACACTAAAATCTGGCGGAAAAAGTAGGAATCCTCTATTTTCAGAGGTGTTTTTGAGATTTTTTTCTATCGAGCCAATTATTAGGAAACATGTTTTGAAATCGATGAAAGTATTACTTATATCCTTGAGTATCGTGTATTTAAATTGCAGTACCATCCGGTACCTGGTTTATGAGATTTTCCATATCATGTTGGCACTATTTCGTAATTTCCGAGCCTTATTCATTATTTATTAATCTTCTGATGCTGCCTCTAAAAGATTCCAGAGTTGCACAATTTCACATTACGGAAGTTTACGAGTCAGCATGCTGTGTTTTGTCAAACTGGCAGTCAGTCATCCTTAGGCTGAACTTACTCTGACGCTGACCGTCAGCGCTGATAGTGCAATGTGTAAGTAACAATGGGAAACGTTTCCAAGTCAATCTGGCCGGATAACGCTGTCGTGCGCTGAGCCTACAGCGGGCGCGGGCGCCTCGCCTCAGTACCGCTTAGCAACCTAGTATCTCTACAGTGTACACTACACCCAGTGCCTTTACAGTCTACACTACACCAAGTGAGCGTTCCACACTCACGCGAAGCGCACAACTATTTTAACAACTCACTTTGCGACTGTATGAAACAGTGATGTCAGTGATCGCGTGAGATTTAACGATACTGAGCTGGCAGGTCATCGATGACACTGCTACGCGCATTTAGACGGGCGGCGTGAGACTAATACAGATGATCCATACAATAAACGTAAAAACTGCATAAGATCGATCTCAACTTTGAGATATATTTATTAATACCAGTGTAAGAATAGTCTTAGGACTATATTTACTTATTTGTATGAACCAATTTCTTCACAAAGTTATTAGCTCCCTCTCCCTTGGCCTACCATAAAGACGTATCTTAGATATATCTTCAATGAAATTATATTTTACTGAGGAAAACAAAATAGCCGTTTTTTTCATATGTTACCTTTCCGTGGGGGATTCCTGTAGAGGTGTTAAAGGCTGGCAAAAGCCTCTTCCCAAGGTCTTCTGCCATCACTAGCAGCTCACCATTGTACCAATGAAGAACCGGTATATCGGTCATCAACGAGGTTGCCAGCACGTGGGCGGATAGAAGGCCTCTGCAATAACAGCAATTATTAATATATATTTTCATTTGACATTGTGTTAATACATTTAAAAATAAATTAGATATTATGTCTGTATCCGTTGTATTTGTATTTTGTACTTGAATAAAACAACCTATTAGGATACGGGTGCGGAAAGTATATTATTCCAACAGAGGACGCTACGATATTGTAAGCCGGAGCCCTAGGCGAGGATTTTAACTATATATTTGCACCTAATTAAAGTTTTCAAATTTTTGATTTTTTTCTCTTCATTTACTACGCGATATATCAATTAAATGTCATTGACTATTTGAATTAGTCATGAGGGCACTGTATTTTTTTATGTGATCGTGATGCAACCGTAAGTATGTTATAGAAAATCGCTGACAATATTTAAATATTACATAATTATATTTCACTCACTCGCGAAACTAAGTTTCAAAGGCCACATCGTCTTATGTCTCATGTTACTGGCTCTCAAGGATTGATGCCGGAACACACTGTTAGGCGCTTGGCTAGGTAACCATGCGAGAATTCATAAAATTAGACAATATTTATAAAAAAAAAAGGCCATGTTTAAGGACATAATTTAAGGACTTTGGTTTGACCTTGTGATTCACGTCTAAATTCTCTAAATTTAAAAAAATAGCTAAGTATTCTCTGAGGTCTTAAGAGTATTCTTCTACGGAAAATTAAATAAAACACAACATTCTGCTTGGAATCTGCTGACTGTTTAATTATTAAGTATACTCATATACATACTCCGTCCAATAAATTAAGTTATATAGTTCATAGTATTTTGTTTAATAAAGGCATACCGCCGGAAAAAAAATGTTTATTTTGCCAACTCGAGCACTAATCAATTAGTTCTAATGCGATACCGTTTCCATTTAAAATAACAATCGATTTTTTAATCGATTTCACACACTGATCATTACTGCTAAAGATTTTATATTATTTCATAAACAATCCACCCATATTTTAAAGAAATGACTATATTTTATTAACATTATCCATTACCTTTAACAAGCCATTTTGATATTTGTATTTATTATCTGGCAGTTGAAATTGACAGTTTTGTCGTTAATGCGATTTTTGTCATACATGCAACTTTTACCAAAAGAAAGTTATTTGAACTTTTAAAAAACTTGAAGAATCTCTACGAAATAGTCTTGACCACGGAAGTGTTCAAAAATCTTAATTGGTCACCGTATTGAAACAGATTGGGAGATACTATTAGAATATGTCATATGACAAAAATATTAATGTAACGCCATTATGTTGTTTTTTCAATTTCAATATACTCTATTTCTCGATGTTTATAAAGGTCTACCTAAAAACCACATCTATTAAGTTTTTATTTTTTCTTTAGTTGCATGTTAATAATTAAAGAATTTCAAAGGATTGCATACGTATTAAATTAAATAAATGGTTGGACGGAGTAATGGTTGCATAATATCCGTATCGACACCTCGTAATGGGAATACGTCGTATTATCAATAAATGTTTACACGTAATGTTCTATGAGGATAATTTATGAGAAGAACAAGCACAGTAGGTACCAATATACGAAAATAAATAATATTATATATTTTATACAGTTATTTATTTAGCCTGCGATAGTACTTGTGTAGCGACTTCTTTACTGGTGTAGTTAAATGTTTGAAAAACTTTTTTTGGTTAGATTATCAGATATGAAGTACTAGAAATCTAGTTGATGGCTGCATCGCACCTACGAAGGTAAAAATAATACAATTAGAGCAAAAAAGTGACCATTCTCGCTGGCCGAGCGGTTCTGGCATCCAGTGCGTAGATCCGACGAAAGCGTGTTCGATTACAGTTAAAGACTAGCCTTTGCTTATAGATGAACATGATGGTAAGTGATGATGTGGTCTAAGATGTTAAAGGATATGCCTAATCCTTGAATGGAAAATGGCTCACAACGACAGGGGTCGTAGCACATCATTAGGTGCTTGGGGTCAGATATTATATTCGATGGTGATAGCTAGTCAAGCGGGCGCGCTAAAGGCCCTACAAAAATAAGGTAAACCTCAAGCTTGCAGTGGCATTCAACCCATCACTCTTCCTCTTGGCAGCTCAAAGTATGTGTACCAGTGTGCTACTTCAAAATTTTTCGACAAATTTATTTCCTTAGACGAGAATGGACTCTCCGCATATTTCTTTGTACGCTTCTATTTTTTTACTCTCAAGGTTCTTTTCTAATTACTACTGACTCTCAAGAACTACTGCCGGAAGTGCCGGAACAACCTGTTGGGTGCTTGGCGAAAGATTTTCTACAATTACGTAGCATTTAAGCTAGCCATGCGAGCATTCACAAAATGCCCTTCTACCATGCGATGAAGCTCAAACCGAAAATGAGGAGATCGGACCACGAACCTGAGGCACGGGAGTCTATATCTATTACCGCTCCGCTATATATCCATTAGACGTTTGTACTAACTATGCCATCGAGACATGTTTACTCACCCCAGTATCCGTATGTTGGTCTCGAAGACTGATACTGTGATGTCGTGGTCGAAGCTGACATCGTTTATGACCAGTTTCATCGCTCGGCTGAACTCTGAGAAATCACCCATAACTACCAGGGTGTCCAAACTGTCCACAAGGGTAAGAGAGAAACTGAAACAAAATAATTAATATGTAAAACGTCTTTTTTGATAGGTAAGGCTTTGACCACAATCTCTGATTTGGTCGAACAAGTTAACCACGGACTAACGTTAGTCCGTTGTGTTGACAAAATTAACCTAGCATTACTGACTCTCAAGTACAGCTGCCGGGACACACCGTTAGGTGCTTGGCGACAGATTTTCTACTTGAGAGTAGTCGCTAGCCAGGCGGGCATTAGCAAAACGCCCTTCCACCATGCGGTGAAGCTCATGCCCGCGGCGGGATTCGAACCATGGATCTGCTGCGCCGCAGTCCATAGTCAATGCCACTGAGCCATCCTAAGCATTGTACCTACGGAGCTCCTAAATCGAGTTTGTCATAATGACTTTAACTATCGTATTCGCCAAAACTCGGATAAGTGATGTGTTTGCCATTGATATAGAGGCAATATCCATTCCACATAGTCATATTTTTTGTTATAAGGAGTCGATTCACAATCGACCGATCCCAAATCAATGAAATTTTTTAAATCGAATACATTATATTGACCTGCAGTTTGGTTTAATTGTAGTACAAACTGGCGATCGACGTTGACTGAGCTCAGGCTTCTATACATACGAGGGTCATTCAATAAATACAAAAAGTACAAAAACCTACAAAAAAAAATGAAAATTTTGGAAAAGTGGCAATTTATTTTTCAACATAGTCTCCTTTTAGTTCGATACACTTAGCCCAGCGATGCTCCAACTTTTTTAACCCGTCCGAAAAATAGTTTTTGTCAAACTCTGCAAAATAGGCCTCCGTGGCGGCGATGACCTCCTCATTCGATCCATATCTATTCCCGGCGAGTGATTTTTTCAGATTAGGAAACAGAAAGAAGTCACTAGGGGCCAAATCTGGAGAATACGGTGGATGGGGCAGCAATTCGTAGCGTAATTCGACCAATTTGGCCATGGCAACGGCAGACGTGTGAACCGGTGCGTTGTCGTGGTGAAACAGCACTTTTTTCTTCGCCAGATGGGGTCGTTTTTCCTTTAATTCGGCGTCGAATCGGCCCAATAAATCGGCATAGTAAAGCCCTGTAATTGTTTTACCCTTCTCGAGGTAATCGATGTAGATTACACCTTGTGAATCCCAGAAAACGGTGGCCATAACTTTTCCGGCCGATTTTACAGTTTCGCCTTCTTTGGAGCACGTTCCCCAGTCTGGATCCATTGTTTTGATTGCTCCTTGGTCTCTGGTGTGTACCAGTGGATCCAGGTTTCATCGACGGTCACAAAACGACGCAAAAACTCAGCTGGATTCCGCTTAAACAGCGCCAAACATGTCTCCGATGTGGTCTCACGGTTGCGCTTGTTTTCTGGTGTGAGTAAACGTGGCACCCATCGCGCCGACAGCTTTCTCATGCCGAGTTCCTCGTGAAGAATATGATGCACTGTTCCTTCTGAAATGCCTACAGTCTCAGCTAGCTCCCGAACCTTCAATCGGCGATCTGCCAATAGGAGAACATGGATGTTTTTAATGTTTTCCTCCGTAGCAGCTGTTTTCGGTGCACCTGGACGTGGTTCATCAAAAACCGACGTACGGCCACGTGCAAACTCGTTGAACCAATTCTTGACGGTGGCCATCGATGGAGAAGAGTTACCGTACACAGCATCCAAGCGCTCTTTGATTTCGATGCGCGTTTTCCCTTTCAAAAATAGGAATCGAATCACCGAACAATATTGCTCTTTTTCCATTTTTGTAAAACCGATCGACACGTTCGCTTCCATAAGTTGTCAAATTAAAACAAATAAAGGGATTGGAATTAAAATTTGAAAAAAGAATTAAAAAATAATGTACTACACTGTGGTAAAACTCTTTTGAAACTACAGCGCCCTCTGGCGATGAGGCTAGGTACTTATTGAATGCACCTCGTATATATATATATACATATATATCTCCTGGCACTGGTACTAGTGTCAATCGACGTTGACCGTATCAGCTGTGGTAACACCGTTAAATACATAAGAAGTCTTGATATGATGATGTTAAAGTTTGATAATGAGTTGTCATCACTTTGGATCATATTGCCCAAATCCCAGACGAATTATTCGTCGAATGTGCAGCGCTCATTAAGACGCAAAGATAAGTTTTAAATTGCTTTACTTGAACAGATTTTTAGTTTTAAAATTATATTGATCATATTTTCTAAGGCAAATAAAGATCCGAAACACGTTACTTTAAAATTTTATCGATAGAATTAAATTGAAAAGTTGACTCTAAATTACGCTTGTAAAGTAAATATCTTAATTATTTATGTATGAATGTGTATGAAAATAGAACAATAAAATTGCAAAACCTTATCAAGAGGGACCAGAAAAGTAAAAATTTCGATTTGCGTTATTAGTTTTGTGTTATTAAGCTTTCTTTCGGATTTTACCAAAACTAATCGCGATTTCACCATCACTGCCTCTCTTTTACTCCTACGCACTCTGATAAATTTCAGCTATTAAAAATGACTTAATTATTCCATTAATCTTGAAGATATAGACGGTGGTACGTATCGTTTTGTGTTACGAAGTGATGAGGCGATAGAGTCCGCTCATTTATTTGCATCAAGCTAGTTACAAAATTTGCTTGTTAATAAGGTTCAAGCCTGCGAAGATACTCATTGAAGTTTTTGGCCTCTACTGATTTAATTGCCTGAGGTTGTGTTTACCATCTTTAGTGTTATTCAAGAATAAAATGTTAAAACACAAAGGTTGTTCTTGAATTTTCTTTTATCAAAACGTTAAAACGTCATTGCTAGTGTACGATGTCATTATTATACGTAGGAGTTCATTGAATTAATAATTTATAGATTACAATATTATGTATTCAACAATACATGTAGATGACGTGTATGTTAGAGGAAATTGTAAATAAGTATTTTAGTCGTAGAGACTTAAACTGAAACTACACAATTCCAGTACGCGCAGATATCGACAGAGCACTATATTACAATTAATACATTTATGACGCGCGTTGTTTGGGAAACGCGGTGTCTGCCGATTGGTTCGATACGCGATATCTATCCTCCAAGTTTAGAGCGTATGTGGTACAATAATTCCATGTTGAAGTTTTTTTATATTATATCTAAATGAGCCACTGGTCTTTCTGATCTTCGATAAGAACGATTCCACCTTTAACAAACGATTATAATAATACCACGAAATAATTTAGCAAATACAGTCAAATGACGTAAATTTCAAAATATAAACTTCAAAACGAGTTTGTTGAAATACTTTATAAACACAATACCGAAATTTTAGTAGCAAATTTTTGACGGAAAAATAATTTATAGAACATTTTTATTACTGATACGAAACAGGGCACACCAAGACATTAATATGAGGGGAGTTCAAAGTATTCTTAGGTCGGTATTGGAACTTCTCAGCCTTTCTTGATTAACATTGAATGAGTGTAATTTTTGCCGATGTCTCTTAATATGGCATGATCCAAAAAAACAGTATATTATTGATTCATTGTCTTATGGCATTATCCAAGGTGACAATTAAAAAAATATCTTTTTACCATTAGTTATTTTACAATCTTAAGCAAAAATTTTGACCAAAATCGAGCACCACGCTGTTGTTAAATTCCTGACAAAACAAGGAAAATCTCAAAAAAAAAAACTTCTACTAGACATGGTGGCCGTTTACATGGATTCCGAGTGTCTTTGTCTGGTCAAGTAAATTCAAGATGGGCAGAGAAAGTATTGGAAGTGATCCTTGATCAAATGGTCTTATCTCTGCCACCACGGAGGAAAACGTGAAAAAGGTCGAAAAACTTGTATTCTACAAAATTCGCATATAAATCAATTGGCCAGCCGAGATGCTATACTTTGAAGAATATAAGATAGAATATAAGCTATCCCTTCAAATCATATATTTAATGCTACATGATTTTTTGAACCTCTTTAAAAGTCATTGCAAGATGGGTGCCACTTATGATTCCACCACCATAGGCATATTTAATGTTAAAGAGTATTTGGAGCTTGGTATGGTGCCGGCAACCACGAAACGACGAAATGTGGGATCGCCACTCTGACCTTGAGAGCATCTCTAAGGAAGTTCATAATCACGCAATCGGTCGAAACGCTATAATGGCGCCAGTATTCTGGGACTCAAAGGAATTTTGCTTATTGAATATTACCAACGATACAGAATAGTTTAAAAAAAACTTCTCAATTTATTTTTAATATTCCTTAGGTCACATTTTAATAGAATACTCAGTGCAAATAGTAGATAACAGCGTTAAATAAAAAAAAAATAAAAAAAAAACAAAAACAAAAAAAAGCAATCTAATATAAAATTAGACCGACTTCCCTATTTCCCCCTAAGTTGTTTTATTTAGAAAGTTTTTAACCGATTTCACCCCTTTTGAGTGGAATCATTTACCTACGATTTGTGTTAGACGTGATTTTGTGACTTATATTGAACAATTAAAAAAATATTGGAACTTTTTTATGCTATATAAAAAAAAGTTGTAAGGCTAACCTTAGACTACTATCTCACCTAATAGTAAGTGATGATGGCTCTCAAGGACAGCTACCGGAACACACCGTTGGGTGCTTGGCGACATACTTTCTTCTTTAGGGTGGTAGCTAGCCAGGCGAGCATTCGCTAAATGCCATAAACCACCGTACCATAACGACTGCCATCCTAAGACAATAACCGGGGCCGACGGCTTAACATGCCCTCCGAAACTTGGAAGCACTCAGTAGTAATGCCACTAGCGGCCACCCAACCAAGACATGACCGCGGGGGACGTTGCTTAACTTAGCTGATCTATTAAGAACGGCTAAGTTAACTTCGCTACGAGTGCTTCAAATATCGTTAGTGAATAAGATCGTTGTGGTATTACTAATGAGCACTTCTGTGTATCGGAAAGCACATCGGTCTCGGTTGTTGTCTTAGGATGGCAGTCGGTATAGGATAGTGGTAGGGCGTTTTGCGTACGGCCGTCTGGCTAGCTACCACTCTCAATCAGATAATCTGTCACCAACCACCTAACGGTGTGTTCCGGGAGTGGTCAAAGGCTAGCCTACCAGCTATAAAAAAAGTAAGTAACTTTTTGTACCTACTACAGACTTTTGTATGGCATTACTACTATCTATCAGTAGTTGTCATGTCTTAATTATGAAATAATAATTGAAACTGAATCAGTTTCTTACATATACGGTATGATCGTTTAGAATGTAGTATTTTTCATTACAAAAATTACAGAAAAAGTTCGTGATAATGTGCAACTTGACAAGCGTGCGAGCCGAACGCCCAGCGAAGGACTTACTAGAAGAGATAAAAATATTATAAGAAATATTTTACAAAATAATAAAATATATATTTTATTATTATGCAATCCTTTTCCAGCATTCATTAATAAGCCAAGCAACATGTAAGGTATATAGCAAATTATGGGCGTATGTAAAGATAATGTCATTGAGCAAAACTTTGTCTTGCAACAACTGCACAAATATCACAGATTAATTATTAGTATGTACTAGATCTAATAACAATCAAAGAACAATCTCAATTACTTATTTATGTCCTTAACATAATATTATAAATAAAGTTATTAAGTGTGTATTTTTATATTGTTCAGTGAAATTTGATGTAAAATTTTGGATTCAAATCATTCACCTAACCAGTAGGACATAGTCTATCCATGTTGTTATTGGTATGTTTTTAAATTATTTTTTATGCCTGATAGGTTAGCCTTTGACCACTATCTCACCTGATGGTAAGTGATGATGTGGTCGAAAATGTTGTTCTGGCTAACCTACAATTACCTAGAATTATTTCAAAACACAATTTTCAATCAATCGATAATAAATATATAGGAAATATTATTTTCATCCCACCATCTCGGAATGAGTATTTTTAATCTTCAAAATCTGAGTGGAAAAGCCGTTTTTATTCTCTAGAGGATAAAGTAAATTGAATATAGAACATCGTGTGCACTATGTTTGTGAATTAAAAAAACATTAAACCTGTTTACTGCCACCTCTATGGTGCCGAATATATCATACAACTTTTTTTTATTTTGTTAATAACTCAGACTCGGAACCTTCTTGGTGTTCTTTTTTCAATTTGCTTTGTACGCGGTTCTTTACGCGGCATTTTTTCACGTCATTGTTAAACCTTATATTAAAAACAAGATACTTGAAAACAAGTGAAAAAACTAAAATGAGTGATTCAAGCGACGAGGAAGTTTGTTTGACGCCAACAGAATTGACTGAAACTGTTAATAATGCGCAAATGAGCTTTCTCCCTCAACAATCACGCGAGAAGTATTTAAAACAGTACGATATGTTCAACACGTGGCGACTAGCAAAAGGAGCCAAAACTTTCTCAGAAAACGTATTTTTTTTGCATTTAGTCATTTCCTCGCTGAGGTGGAATAAAAAGTTACGTGTTGCACTCGAGTGCAAAGATTTTTCACCTCGTGCTCTTTTGATTCCCTCGCTAACGCTCAGGACTCTAATTTTGAATCACTCGCTGCGCTCGTGATTCAATTTTAATACCCTTCGCTTGCTCGGTCATCAAAATTGAACACGCGGTTAAAAAGCAACTTTGCACTCTTGTATAACAAATAACTATTATGCAAGCAAGAAATTAGGTTTATAAGATACCCTACGACCATATTAAAGTCGTAGGAAAAACAATTTTTTTGTGTGGAATTGCCCTTGATTAACATGTTAACCTCCTTTTCCTATAGGTCTAGAATTTGCATGACACATAATGTGACTTTTTCAAGTAGAAAGTATTGAAAAAGTTTATTGTGTGAAGTGTGATAGAATATAGATCACAAACGCTATGAAGATTGATTCGAAAATATATAAAATAATAAATATATATCATCCAGATATATCTAAGTTTTGAAGTAATTTAACTTATATATATTTGTTTTTATGGGAATTCGACAGAACAAGCATGAGAAGCACCAGATGTTAAGTGGTAGGTAACCTATGCACTTCAACATAACAGATGCATTTCAACACTAGTGACAAACTGCACTGCGCCCATTACTCTAAGACTAGCATAGTCGTAATTTTACTTAACTAAATAATAAGTCAATTTTCTCTTTAATTTATATCAAAAGACAAAACTCTAAAACCATATATTTCACAATTTTCAAATTCAAGGAAATTTGTATGAATCCAAAATATCCATGTTTTTGTGAATAGTTTGGTAGGAGTGCTTTTGCATGCTTGTTTGGCTTGTATTTACCACCTTTAAGTACAAAATATATCAGCAAGTACCGTCTCGTGTGTTCGAGCAGCTATCTTAACTAAACTAGTTACCTTTAACTGCACCATCACTTACCATCTAGTAAGATTGTGATCAAAAGAAACCCTATCATGAATAAAATCAAAAGTTAGTAGTTTAAGGCTAGCAAGTTATAAGCACATTCTGTTTTACTTTAACTCAGGTTTATTTTACATGTAACCCAAGGTGTTACCTTGTTTCAATTATTCTTATCAGTCACTTGAATGTTACAAGCAATTAAAGAAAATCTTGATTAAATAAACATATTTTTTGATTCTCGAATTCTAGAAATATAAACCTGTAAATGTGATGAACTTTTAAAGAAACAAAGATGTCATGAAATGATAAATAATCCTGATATGTCAAACATTGAGATGCTCTTAAGAGCTGTAATTACATCACCAACAGAATGTATGGAAGTGAAAGAGTTACTGCAATTAAGAGTAAAATTGTTATACAGTAGGGTGAATATTAAATTAAGCTTATTTACTTCTATCTATAAATTATGCCAATTTCAATTATATCGAGAATATTGGCCTTTAATTGCCTACAGCTGCAAACTTAATATGCTTTAGCACCTTTAAGATTTTTGCGACTTGAACACATAGTCACAAGTATATAATAAAATTAAATCACGTTAAATACATTTATATTATTTACATCTAAATTTTAACCAAGTTGCATTGGTCGTGCTCATGAGCGTACGGATGAGGCAGGTGTTAATATGTTTTGCCAAAGCACTGTTCAAGTGAAGCATGCATTTATGCTAATTATCTCTTATCAGCCTCTAAATGATCTTTTTAAGGCAAAATGGGTAAATTATTTTACATTAACATACAGGGAACTTACTTTCCAAGTGCATCATCCATGTCTCCACGACTCGGTGTAATGCCTTTCCATCGTCCTTTACAACTGAGTGGCATCAGTTCATCAGCAGGGTAGGCATTATCCATGTAAGCATTGTAGGCATGATAGAACATCTGTCTGGACTCTTCCCTAAATTAAAAGACACCAATTACGAAGGTTGAAAACTTAGCAAGTTTTTATACTCATCCTTCATCTCTTATATAATGTGACCTTTGTGGTGTGAATGTCGACAAGTTAATAAAATTTTATTTGGACAGAGAAGTCAATGATGTACATTTATGCCCACCTAATTACTCAGGTGAGAATAGATAAAGGCTAGCTTACCATGAAAAATAAAAAACTATCAGTCAACAGTTCTCAGCTTAAAAGTATAGGGATTAAACACCTGCTAAGCTCACAAACCCCACCCTTTAAGACAGTTAAACAGGACAAGAAAGAAGCTGGCCTTAAACCAAACTCATTTGTTTTTACAATTATATCCTGTGTGTTGTCCTCCCATAAGTTGTGCAGAAAAAAAATGTTTCTAATATGTATCTGTATGTTGAGAGAGAAAAGAGAATTGTCCATGTAATTGTGAATTCTTTAGGAAAATGATGTTAATACATCATAGGCGTACAGAGATAATGGGAAGATTATTAATTTAAATTCTTTCTTTTCATACCTGTCTTTTCAATCATCAGATAGTTACTATTCATAAGAATAAATGTATAGAAATAATTTATAAGTTTTTTTATTTGGCAAGGCCCCTTGTCCATAATTTCTCATTGAAATGGTAAACAAATAATTACAAGATATGTGTCAGTGATCTTGTCACTTTTGGTGTTGATTATCAAGCAACACAGCGAGATTTATACAAATAATGTTCAAAAGCAAACCTATTAATTTGAGTGGAATTCTAATCTTATCAACCAACAGTACTTATGGGTTTTGCTACAATATCATTATATAATTTAAAAGGATAAATATACTGTTGTGTATTCAAATTGATTTTATGAATCATTTAGATGAACATTATTCCAAAATAGACATATAAATGTTGTAATTATAACATTACAGCTTTCTTATTTTGGAAAGTAAACCAAGTGTTTTATGAATGGGCCCTAGGATTACATGTAATACATCAATATAAAATTACAAAGGGAATCAACCTAAAAAACATATCTAATTATATGTGTTCATAAGGCTCTGTATTGATGTATCAAATAAGAAACAAAATTGTACAATTGCTTCAACCGAAAATTTTGTAAACATAGTAATTACAAGAGCAGTGCCATAAACGATTCACAGGGTATCCTACCGTGAGAGCTAGTGAACTAATTAATCCTAATGTGAGTAATATAATATAGTTATTTATGATAATTTTTATTGTAAGCAATGAAATATAATCATTATAATAAGTAATTTTATTAGCATGACGCTAATAATAATTATTAATGTATGAAATTGAAGCATATATGATTTTATTATGTATAATTAATTTATAGATTCTCGTGGGTTTTACCTTAAGTTGATTCTCTCCAGCTTCGACATCCGTGCTCCTATTACTTCTTCCTCAGTTCTGACTGATATTATTGCTAATAAAAACACTAATATGACTCGATATGCCATTGTTAAGACCTTACAAGTTTTCAGGTGGCTACCACGGGGTCTAAACGTTTTAAGTTATTAAGTTCAGAATTAAACGGGTGACTTTTATTGATTACAGTAAAGATTTTTTTATATTTTATGCCAATAGGATAAACGTTGCACAAAAAGAAATCAGAAAAAAACTACCAAACAAGTGAGGTGGGGCAAGCTTTGCTATGACATGATGAAGACTGTCTGTTTCTGTTGTATGAATGTATGGAAACTAGCGCCGTGTCCTACCAACTCAAAACGAGAAAATAATTTTGACATAAACCACTGTCTGTCAAACTTGAACGTTAGGACAAAAAGTCAGTGTCGAATAAAATGGTCCGCGTTCCAAGCCTCAGAGTGTAAATGTTTGGTTGCTTTAACTTAGAGAAATCTCTTTGCCCTCCCTACTTTTATTTCAACAAATATTATAATAATATAATGATAATAATCTTTACCCGTTTCAGGTTATCTTTAGCAGTTTTGTACCCGAGCGAGCGCCGTTGTAATCAAGTGTGGATTCCGTATTGTCATGACAAGTTACACACATATTATAGCTATGCGTGTAGTAGTGAAGCCTTCCTCCTGTACGGTTTTTCATTCATGTGTAGTTGCTGTCAACTTATAAACTTTATAAGACGATTATAACCTTACCTGACATAACTTTGACATTTGCTGTATAGGCGTTCATATGAATTTTGAAGGTATTGTAACACTGGTATAATATTGCGCTTTTCATATACTCTAAATCGTGTATTTTTTTTACTACTTCCGTGCAAAAATACAAAACCAGTAAACAGCATGTCTAAGACAGACATTTTATTATCAATGTCGATAGTTGAGGTTATAAAACAACCACCAGTAGGTACAGTCATAGGTGCCTACGACTAGGTTCAAAACAACTACATAGCCCAGTCATTAAGCTTAAATTAGGGCAGAATCTTGGAATTCGAGATAGCCAGCTGTAAGTCTGTAAATACTTGTATATTGTCACCCTAAAAGTTGTCTCAAAACCTACATATGGTACGGTGTGCGGAACTATTAAATTTCAAGGTCAAAGGTCATAAAAATCGCTTTTCTGCGCTTTTTTTGTAAATATCTCATTTCCTATGGGTTTTTGCTATTTGTATTTACAATCAATATTGTAGAATAAAAAAAAATCTACAAATTTTGTTAAAAAAAAATTATACAGTGAACCGTTTTCGAGATAGAGGGTGAAGAGCGCACGGTCACAGGGTCAGTTCAGGTCAACCGGTGCCTCCGGTCTAAAACACGCTATATATAGTTGATGAACTATCGATAAATCAATTATTATAAATATTTGTCCATTTTTAGTAACTATTATATTATATTGTATAATATTTTCCCAACCTATTCACTTTTTATTCAGTATTAATTTATTTAACAACACTCACCTGCCCATGCAATTGCAGAATTGTTAATGAAAATATAGGAATTAGATGTGAATTTTAACCTTATTAATATTAATAACTTCTTAAATGATGAAAAAAAATATATGAATCTTTTTATTAAAAAATATCATTCAGTACATGTATTATTATTAAAAGTAAAAAATGGAATAAAGGTACAAAAACTACAATTTATACCTTTAATCATCTCCTTCCTCTTCATCGTCGTATTCCGGCTGCTGCTAATTTCAAACTGGTCTTAATTATCGTCTGCAATGGTTGAAGATAAGTTGATCATATATAATAGTTAATAAAAACTGAACAATATTTATAATCATTGATTTATCGATAGTTCATCAACTATATTATACTATACCATATACTATATTACACCAGAGGCACCGGTTCACCTGAAGTGACCCTGTGACCGCGCGCTCTCCGTCCTCTATCTCGAAAACGGTTCACCGTTTACATTTTTTTTAAACAAAATTTGTAGAGAATTTTGTGTTCCATAATATTGATTGTAAATAAAAATAGCAACAAACCCATAGGTAATGAGATATTTACAAAAGAAGCACAGATTTTTGTGACTTTTGACCTTGAAATTTAATGGTTGCGCACATCCTACCATATGTAGGTTTTGAGACAACTTTTAGGGTGTCAATAAACAAGTATTTACAGACTTACAGCTGGGTATCTCGAATTCCGATGTGAACTTACTATAATGACTGGACTAACAGGCTCTGAGGCTCTGAACGTAGAGCAGGAAAAATGTTACAGTCTTGCTTAATAACGCCACAATATAAGCATTACCTAGCCGCTGCCTAGCAAAATTTCTTACTTATAAACGCTATATGACTTTGTTGAGTACATAAGTACTGCTTAAATCGGCTGTCAATCTAAAGACTATCCCAACATACATCGTCCTAGATCCCAACATTGTCAAAAATTTTAAATGACAAGATGGCGGCCACATTATTATTCATCCAGGATCTAAGAAACCATAATGAAGTTATTGATAAGGAGGCATAAGTACAAACTAAAAGTGTAATAGTATACGCTTAGAGAAAGAAAGCTATAGAGTGAAGGGTAGCGTGGCCTCTTGAGACATAATATTATTGACTTAAACATAGGTATATAGAACTTAGTGATACCATGCCCTGAAAGTATTAATTTCTGCATTAAGTTTTTCTCATTGTAAAAACTGGTACCTTCACTTTCTTTCTTCTGCACCTTCATGTGCATGCAATCTTAACATTTTTTCAGCACGTTCGCATATTTTGATTACGCTCCTCCATGGAAAGATCAACCATCCTTATTCTTTTTTGGCTTATAATCCATCATATTTATTCGAGATTAGAGGTACGAAATAATCCTCATTTTTAATTAGTCTTCTTAATTATTATTTTATAAATGAAATCTGTTTATGTCCTCGATGACTTCTTTTGTGGACAAAGAAAGTGTAGTGGGGTCTGCCAATTAGTCATAGTCACTATCGATAGCTGGAAAACTCTCTTAATACTCGCAATTTAATTTTTTCGTTAAATTCAGACGTATGCGTAAATAACTGAACGTTATTTTTTTTTTATTTTAACGTTCAGTAAAATGACACTTACAGGCATAGATTCCGTATCATATTGCAACAACTCAGCAGACACATGGTAACTATCTGTGATGTATGTAGATGGCATGGGTTCAGATAATTTTGTAGAAATTTCATCAAATTCAAGCTGAAAAACATAAAATATCATATGATAAAAATTATAACTTCATTGTATCATTTAAATTGAGAGATAAAATGTTGCCAAATATTGAAACACCGACCAAGTTTTAACCAGACTAGCGTACTAAAGCTTCCGTACCATCAGTACTACCTTATGGTTTCGTATTTTGTATAATCTTTTATTGCTGAAACTATTGAACTCTCAATTTTACTATGGAGAGAAATGAGAAATTAAACAAAAATGTTTATATATGTTTCTCTCACCATCATAACTGGAACAGCTTGAGGATGAATGTAGGTATATATTCCTTGTTTTAATATTTGCTCCGCATCAAAACGTCTTTAGCAAATTTTGGAACTCTTTTGATACCCATGGATATCGACCACATGCAGCAATCCATTATTTCCTGTATCAGGATCATACAGAAACTGTAATATAAGATAAAAGTAAATTATATTAGATAAACTATTGGATCAAATAATTAATGTTGGCTTCTATTTTTGATTATTATAATATGTATTATTTTGCCAATATTGCTTTATATCATTTAATGACTATTGTGTAATTCACTCACATACTTAATTAAATTTGAATATAGATTTTACAAAATATTATCATAAGATTTGAGATGGACAAAGGGGAAAATGCACGACCTGAAACTAAATTTTAGGTAATGAAATAAACATAATTTGGAATTTTGATCCAAGTCCACCACTGTTATTATAACAAAAACTGCCAGTACTTCACTGAGATAAACACTTAAACACAAAACATTGTTACAATAACCAAAATATAAAGAAAAACGTGAAACTTACTTACAAATGGATAAACCTTGTATTTTCCGGTCATTATTGCTTTAACAGTTAAGGACACTACATCGCATTGTAATAAAGGTTTATAAACAACAATAAAAATCACATACATAATAATAAATTATGCTGAAACGTGCCAAAATAAACTTCCCAATTTCACACAGATGACATGACTGTCAAAGTTTGTTGAGCTACATATGTTGCTGGCCTTGAAAAAACTGGTACACACTGAGAGATACAAATAGCATAGCTTTGTCATTTTCTGTTACATATAATAACTCAATAATGTATCCCTTTCTGGTGGGAATGAAACGGAGCTACCCGCAGTCTATACTTTTCTTTGTCTGTTCACACGACAAAATCTGTTATAAATCATAAAAAATATATCAAATAGAAACATACAATATATAATGAAATATTTTTTTCCTACTTTTCGTGATTTTGTTGAAGAGTATACTGTAGCTACACCTAGGACGATGTTATGATACATCGTCCTAGAGCTACACCATGGAATTAATAAGTACTACGTACCAGGAATGAGCTCTATCTGTGCATCATGCAGCTAAAATAAAGAAAATAAAACCTTATGCTAAGGTCATAATGAGTCTTGTTGCGCGCATAATAAAAATGAAGCCTAGTGAGAAAGCTACCACTGAACCCTGTGTCTCGTTCTAACAGTGAGTGGCCTAGAGTTGCCAGAGCTAAGTCGATTTCATTCCTTTCATTGTTTGTTGAAAAATGTGCGATTGATGTAATGTAATGAAGTAAAAACATTTACTTCTAAAATGTTTCTAAACATAATTAATAATTTTGTACCAAGATGTTAAAGCAATATAATTTGTTGCTACGTGTAAAGCCATACTAATGCAAAAAAATTGCGATTGGCGTATAGGTTTTCTTTTATTTGTATGAAATACGGACTCCTGACTTGACAACTCCACATGAAATTGCGGATTTGGACGTTAATAACGGAGTGTTTTTGATTTCGTGACATTTTTGAAGAATTTTAGTAAAAATGGAATTTGTGTCGTGGAGGTAATACTTTAAACATAATTTGTTAGTGAGGAATTACGGTGACCATGCATGACTATCCCATTATAGTTCAAGAACAAATTAATTAAATACCTTTGAATATTTTATTCCTTTCTCTATTAAAATAACTTTGTTTCAATTTCAGATTTCCTAAAGATCCTAATGTTAGTTTAACCCATAATGCAAAATTAGAAACTATGAAACATTTAAGGAATAAGCTGGGTTTGCGGCAGAAACTTCACAAGACTGTTTTATTTAACAATATTTGATTTAGAATTACACTTAACTGTTTTTTCTTACCTAGTTAATTAAATATACCACAATAGGTAGTTTATCGTAATTTTATCTTAGTCCAACTGCATGTCGTATACCACAAGGACCAGTAGCACGGTAATGTTATCTATACAGTATTTCAACTTCATATAAACGGACGAAACGCGAGTTACACCTACGCGCCTCGATCTCAGCCCGCGCTCAGTACGCAGACAGTCGCGTCTATGCCGCAGTAACGAATAGACGGTGTGTTATTTTTGTAACAATAAACGCACGATATTTTCGCTAAAAATATGTTTATGTACAATGTACATATTACATAATACTGAGTGATATAATTACCGAATTTTGTTGAAATCCGCCCAGTAGTTCGTCGTAGAAACCTTCATATCTTAAAATTAATAAAAGTACATATCTTGAAATCTACTGAAACAATTTTGATGAAAATAACAAAGACTCCAAAGTTGAGAGTACACACATTATTCACGAAAACAAAAATTTGTGGAATACAATTTCTAGTTTCAGCGTAACACGTCCAATATACTAACACACATCCATACATTACAGTTATGAAATTGGCACAAATGCTTAGAAGCTAATATTAGTCTAAACTAGCTTCTAAGCATTTGTGCTAATTTCATAAGTATTCATATCCAAAAACTCGAATTGATTACCTCCATTTTTGAAATCGTTTAAAAAGGATTCGCCAAGTAGTTTTATTTCCAACTACTATACACGAGAGGATTGTGCAATATTATTGTAGTTTTCTATGAACAGATTTTGCTGTAAGTATATATTGTATATTTATATCTTCAAAAATGTGAATACAATTTTAAAAAGTTGCAAAAGATTATATGATAATAATCGTGATGCTTGTGTACTATTATTGTACCTTAATGAACATGTTTTACTGTAATTATATCCTTTATATTTATATCATGAATAATGTATCTGCCATAAATCCCACATATTAGTTATATTTTCTTTCATGTGGCAACACTTCCATCGTACACATATATAAAATAGCGGCTTCAGTTTGATATATTACCGGAGTGACCGGACTCTGTCTTTCCTTCTTACTTTGTCAAAGTGCAACCTACCAATGCTCAAACCACCCGCTAGGTATCACTATAATTGCAAGGAATCGACATGATAGAATATCTAGAAGAGGTTTTTTCTTATTCTGAACTGAGTAGCACATGACCATTATCTCAACTGATGTTAAGTGATGATGCGGTCGATGATGGAGCGCTCTTACCAGAAAGTATCTATTCACTCACATTTTGATTACCCTATATTGTACATTTCCGATAAAAAACCTATAAACAAGCGACTTTGCGGCGATGCTAGAGACTTTGGAGTCTCTTGCTTACAAGTAGGTCGTCGTTAATGAATCTCTTGGCTCTCCTCTCAATAGCTTTCACTGTCCCCAACTGGTATTTAGCAGAACCATCCCAAAAGTGAGAACAGTACTCCATACAAGACCGGACTTGCGCTTGATAAAGATTAAGCAGCTGTCCCGGTGTAATGTTTTGTCTCATCTTAGCCAAAACCAAGCTTTTTTGAGGCTAGCTGGGCTTTACACTCAATATAGGAGCCGAAATTGAGAGTCGGTGTTAATGAGATGCCAAGAAGCTCGAGATTGTAACTTATCGGCATGGACACATTTATGAAAGTAGGAGCCAGCAGAAAAGGGCTCCGTTTGGCGGAGAAAAGACAAGCCTGGGTTTTAGCAGCATCGAACTGGACAAGATTGGCATCTCCCCAATTGGAGACTGCCTTCAAAGAAAAGTGCAAGCGCTGAACCATCGCTTCCTTATGAGACTAGATTTATAACGCACTGGTTCATGCGTTAGATGTATAACTCTCCACAACGGTGCTGTCGTCTCCGTACAAAAAATACCGGGTTTAAGCAGATATTTAATATGCAGCAAAAAAAGCGTTGCAGTGAGTACTGATCCTTGAGGGACTCCGGCGTTTATAGCCGATTGGTCGGAAGAACAGCCATCGATGACTACTCGAATCAACCGATCCCTCATGAAATTTGAACTCAAAACACATAAACCAGTGGAAAGGCCGTATGAAGGAAGCTTGCTTATAAGGCTATCGTGCCAAACCCTATCGAAAGCCTTCGAGATATCGAGAGAGACAGCAAGCACCTCACCGTGGTTCCTAATGGCTTCATTCCAGTGGTGAGTGGCATACACTAGAAGATCCCCAGTAGACCAGTTTCGGTGAAACTCGTATTCGGTCACTGAGGAGATCATTCACTTCTAGGTATTCCAGGAGTCTGTGGTTCAGTACACGTTCCATCGTCTTACAGAGTATGGAAGTGACTGAAATAGGCCTGTAATTGGCAGGGTCTGCGCAACTACCCTTTTTGAGCACGGGCTGCACGTTTGCAAGCTTCCTGGACTTAAACACTTGACCAGTCGTCATAAACAAGCGAAAGAAGCGAGTCAATATTGGAGTCAACTCAGGCGCCCACATCCTCAAGACTACAGCTGGTATACCGTCTGTACCTTTGAAGCTTTGTTCACGTCCAGATCGCGCAACGCTATGCGTACTTCGATTGTTGGATGCGGATTTCTGACATTGACGTCCTGCAGTTTGGCAGACTAGAAGGTGTACAGCATTGTCATCATCTAAACGTGAAGACTCTGCAAACAGAGAGGCAAATAAATTTGTTTTATCTTCCGTAGTGTGCGCTAGTGAACCGTTGGGTTTCAGCAGTGGAGGCAGTGAGGGACGGCAGAAATTCTCTTCGATCGACTTTGCCAGGGACCAGAACGCTTTGCTGCCCGAGGAGTAAGAAGCAAGTTTGTTCCCTGTTCGGCGTATGTGGTCAAAGCGAGCCTTTTTGAGAGCCTTTTTGCAGGACTTGGCGGCTAGGTTAAATGCTTTCTTCTTTTCACGTACATCTCTATACATGTTTTGACACTTTTGCATCTTCACATGTGGCACTAAACCATGGTTATTTGCTGGACCGGGACGTCAGAAAATGGTATGAAGTATTCCATACCCTGACGTAACACTTCAGTAACAGCATCCGCGCAAGTTGAGGTATCGCTCGAAGAAAAACACAGCTGCCGCCAATGGTAAGACGCTAAAAATAACGCATCTCATCCCAATCTGCTGACCTGTATCGCCACACCCGCCGGGTGCCTTTTGGACTGGGATCGGGCGGGGAGTATACTGATACAGACTTCACCAGACAATGGTCGGAGCTACATAAGGGTGATGAAACCGACACCGGGGGTGGTCTGGATCTGTTGTCAGCAGAAGGTCCAAGCAATTGGCTGTGTGGCCATCTGTTAAAATACTTCATAGGTATCCGACCTAACTTATTAACATATTTGTGGATCTTTTAAGGAATAAAACTTATTTTCTTTTACTATACCAGATTTATTTATAACATTGAAAAAATATAATTTTATGTTGTTTATTTATTAGCACGTGACAGACAACAAAAACAAACTCTCTTGTTCCTAATCAAATTTAAAAATCATTGTGTATGTGCATAGATTACTAATGAGGATTTTCTCCAATAATTTAAATCCTTTTTCTTAACACACCTCCGTAAGTTTTTGTAGAAAATATACTTTTAAAACTCAAGAACAATAACCTAGATAACATACACAATTGTTAAAGCAAAACATTAATAAACCATTAACTAATAATAATTCCTCATATAAACTCTATACTATTATAAAATCAGTAAAATGTACACATAATGAATAGCTAACTAACATACAATAAACGCATTTCATTAACCTATAACTTTCTTAATTAATTAATGACTATAAATATTAAGCAGCTATCTTAACTTAACAAACTTAATTTTACCTAGTGCCTTTGTTAAAATGTCTGCTAACTGATTCTCTGTATAAATTTTTGTTACATCAATAATAATAATCATTTACAAAATGAAAACTTATATCAATATGTTTAGAATTTTTACAAAATTTTCCGTTTTTGGAAAGAGCTATGGCACCGCTATTATCTTCATAAATTTTAACAGGTTGTTTAATCACCACATCTAAGTCATTGAGTACTCCTATGACCGGTAATATCTCTGTACTTAACACATTCTGCTAATGCATAATATTCCGCATGAGTTAATGCTCTCGACACAATTTTTTGCTTATGTGTTTTTCGCATTACTGCATTGTTATAAACTCTTAATAAAATACCCGTGGTTGATTTTCGATCTGTTTGGACTGCTGCCCAGTCCGAATCGACGAATGCGTCAAAACATTCCTCAAATTCTGAATTATATTTTAATGTTAAATTTCGAGTGTAATACAAGTACTTTAAAATCCGTAGTGCATACTTGTAGTGTGTATCATTGTAACAGTTTTGGAAACGACTTAAATAATTAACACTGAATGAAACATCTGGTCGCGTTCCACCAGCCACATATGGTAGTGCCCCAATCAAGTTTCTATATTTTAAATCATTATTGTTTACTACACTACCTTCAATAGATAAATTCTGTTCCATAGGCGTCTCATATTTCTTGGATTATTTTATGTTATATTTCTCTGCTAAACTTTCTATATACCTGCTCTGGCTCAAAGTAATTAACTTTAATTCTGGCTTGTAATCGATGTCAATCCCTAAATATTGTTTAACTTTTCCTAAGTCCTTCATTCAAAATCGATTATTTAACTTCTGCTTAACCTCCTTTATAACTTGTTCATTTTCTGAGCATATTAAAATGTCATCAACATACAAACATAAATAAATCCGTACATTTGCAATACATCCCGTATATAAGCAATAATCATAATCTGATCTCTTAAAATTAATGCTTAACATAAATTCGTAGTACCAATATCTTGGGCTCCATATATATCCATCTGGTGCATATATATATATATACTTCTGATTTAATTGAAGCAGTGATAGCTCAGTGGCTTTGGCTATGGACTGCCGCGCAGGTCCATGGTTTGAATCCCGCCGCGGGCTTGAGCTTCACCGCATGGTGGAAGGGCATTTTGCGAATGCCCGCCTGGCTAGCGACCACCCTCAAGTAGAAATTCTGTCGCAAGCACCTAACGGTGTGTTCCGGCAGCTTTCCTTGAGAGCCAGAGTAATTCTAGGTTAAGCATGTTAACACCTTCGACCACATCATCACTTACCATCACGTGAGATTGTAGTCAAAGGCTTTAGCTATCAGAAATAAAAAAATATATATATATTTCCATTCAAAAATGCTGTTTCGACGTCCATACTTTCAATGTGCCAGCCTCTAACACAAGCAATTGACAAAGCTTTCATTGATATCATTCTGGCAACTGGTGAATATATTTCCTCTTCATCACCATACACTAGTTGAAAACCTCTTGCTACAACACGAGCTTTGATTTTATTCTAAAATTCCATTTAACTTCAATTATGGGTTTATTTACTGGTTCGTCAACTATCTCCTACGTTTTGTTTTCCTCTAAGCTTTTTATTTCTTCAGCCATTGCATTCTTCCACTTTTTCGCTTGTAAACTATTTATTGCATCTTTCTAAGTATCTGGTACTCCAGCATCACACACATTCACATAAACTACATGATCCTTAAATTTTTCTGATAACTTTCGCTCTCTTTTAGGTAAGGTGATACGGTACGTTTATCTCCTCAATCTTAAATTTCTTTCTTTTATCTCCTTCATCCTCTATTGTATTATAGAATTCATCATTATCACTTGTTGCTGTTGATTTTGATTCAGTTTGCTTTTCAATTTCTGCTTTACTAAGTTCATCATTTGTATTATTTCTCTTTTCTGTACTTTTATCATTTGTTTCTACATCCCGAAATTTAATTACATCTGCTTCTGGATCTATAAATATAACATTTCTGCTTATTACTATTTTGTTGTCCACCAAGACTTTGTACCCAGTATCTGTATAACCCACTAAAATACCTTTCATGCATTTGGATTTAATTTTGAAGTTCGTACTTCTTCGGGAACTCTTACAAAACATTGACTTCCATAAAGTTTCAAATTATGTATGTCCGGTTTATTACCATAAAATATTTCATATGGACTTTTCTTTTCTACTGTATTTGTAAGTGTTCTGCTTCCAAGATATGCCGCAGTCAATACGCATTCTGACCAGTAATATTTATTTATATTTGCTTCTGTCATCAAACATCTAGCTCGATCCATTACTGTCCTATTATATCTTTCGGCCACACCATTTAATTTATGAGTATAGGCTGGGCTTGGCTTTAAGTATATTTCCTGTTCTTTGGTAAATTAATAAAAATTTGATCTGGTAAACCATCTAATAATTTATGCCTACACATTTCTTTTAGCTTTGAAAAATTTACGTGACCTAAAATTCTGTGCCATTTCTCTTTCACTGACATTGTCTTATCATTTGTATAAATATTTATATTCTCTCTTTTATCTACCTTACCTTCTAATTCATACAGTCTATTCTTTTTCCTTGCTACAGCTACTATTTTACGCTGCGCACTGAATATTTCTGCAGTTTCATTTTGAAATTTTATCATATTACCTCTATTCACAACACAATGCATGAAACACTAAGCAAGTTTCTTTTCATGTTTGGGACATGGTAAATATTATCAATATAAATTTTGTGCAATTGGCCACCCTCATTACAATACATACTAATACTACCTATCTTTTCCGATTTTAGAGCAAATCCATCGCCTACTCTTATATTAACTGGATTATCTAATATTTTGTACTTACAAAAGTATTTGTCGTCATTCACAATATGGTCGCTGCAGCCGCTGTCAAGGAGCCAATTTATGGAACCTGTGTTCGCTCCAGCTGTCATCACTTCGACGTTGAAACCGATGCAAGAATTTCCAGCTGTAGATTCAATGTAAGAATTGTTACCTCGGCCTCGTTGACCTCTGTAGGTACCTCTGCGTCCTCTATACCTTCGGTAACCTCTACCTTGACCACCACGATAATAAGTGCTGTGTCCACGACGACTCTTGATGAAAAGCTTGGGACAATCTCTTTTAAAGTGTCCTTCTTGTTAGCACTCATAGCACACCTTTGAACTGGAATGATTACTTGCAAAAGACTGTTCTATGTCTTCAAATTCATTTTTCTTATAATCCAACAAGAGCTTTGATTTAACATATTCTACTGTTTGTTCCTTGTGTGGTAAAGCATCTACAATATTATTATGATTATTATTTTTTTATTGCTAATAGGTAAGCCTTTGACCACAATCTCACGTGATGGTAAGTGATGATGTGGTCGAAGGTGTTAACAGGCTTAACCTAGAATGACTGGCTCTCAAGGACAGCTGCCGGAGCACACCGTTAGGTGCTTGGCGACAGATTTTCAACTTGAGGGTGGTCGCTAGCCAGGCGGGCATTCGCAAAAATGCCCTTCCACCATGCGGTGAAGCTCAAGCCCGCGGCGGGATTCGAACCATGGACCTGCTGCGCGGCAGTCCATAGCCAAAGCCACTGAGCTATCACTGCTTCAAATATTAATGATTGTTGAAATTTTTTCTGGTAACGATAATAACAAATAATTAAGTCTATCCTCTTCTGAGACTACTTTGCCTGTATTTTTTAAATCATTTATATGTTTTTCAAATACTTGAAAGAACTCTATCGGATTCCCGTCTTTAAATTTTGTTTCCAATATTTTTCTTTTAATCAAAAGCTTGTTTGCACATCCTCTAACAAGATACATATCGTCAAGTTTTTTAATCATTCGTTACGCTGTCTGCTCAGTTATGATAACATCTAGCTGCGAGTTGCTAATACTATTTACAATATAATTTTCTGCTTTTAGCTCCATCTTTTTCCATTCATTTTCCGTTATTTCCTCTGGCTTAGCTTCATTTTCTATACATTCTACACAATTTTTCATATCGAGAAAAAGTTTGGACACAAAATTTTCCTCCCATAGAAAATTTGTTCCTTTTAACGCTCTGCTACCATGTTAAAATACTTCATAGGTATCCGACCTAACTTATTCACATATTTGTGGATCATTTAAGGAAGAAAACTTATTATCTTTTACGATACCAGATTTATTTTAACATTGAAAAAAAAATATAATTTTATGTTGTTTATTTATTAGCACATACCACAACCTTTATTTTTGCTATATTAACTAATCCTAATTATTTTTTTATTAATTAACCGCGCATTCTTTATTAATACCGTACATTGGCCACACTCTGACACTGGCAGAAAAACGCCAAGCTGCGTTTAAAAGCCATCTAAAGAAGAAGAAGAAGAAGCACATGACAGACAACAAAAACAAACTCTCTTGTTCCTAATCAAATTTAAAAATCATTGTGTATGTGCATAGATTACTAATGAGGATTTTCTCCAATAACTTAAATCCTTTTTCTTAACACCATCAACATCCGGTATCCTTGTGGCTCCTTGGACCAGCTGACTGAGGTGTACAAAATCAGAGATCACACTTTCGTTATCTTGTGATGGGATTCCACTCTTTAATAGACTCGATACTTAATGACAGGAACAAATCACTTTGATAAGAGCAAATAAATTTCATCTCAGTAGTTCGTGAGCTTTTAATCGTTTGATTAAATGTTCAAGATAAAAAATGAGCGCGCAGAACTAATTTTCGCTAACCTATAATCTCAACAATACTCTAGCGATGTGTCGAATGTACGCACCGTAACCTAAGAATGACCAACCCTATAATAAAAAAAACCCGAAACCACCCTTGACTTTACAAAGTTTCGTTACTAATTATTTACATATTTGAACACAAACAGCGTGACCCTCTATCATTTTCTTTTAAGTTTAACGTAGAGCCCTTAAATATCCTTAATAACCTAATTAGTAAGTCTACCTAACATCTGCGTATTTATTATTTTACCTATTGCTGACGTAGATGCGTCTAGCGTTATCTATTGTTGAATCGTCGAGGCTTGCACGTTCGACAACGATTCGTTTCCTTGAGCAGATGGACCTACCTCGTTAGTGAGAAATGCCAAGTCCCAGGTGGCCGAGATGGTATAAGGCATCCGACGAGATATCGGAGGACGAGATATTAGAAACGCACACAACTTAATATCCAGTTAATTGTGACACACAAGTCACAATTAACTGGATTCTGGTCGATCATAATAACTCTCTATCACTCTCTAATATTGATCCATGTAAGTATAGTAACCATGTAGAACAATATTATTAAACAGCATCGAATCCTTTTAAGAGTCAGCAGATAAAATTTGGAAAAACTTGTTTGATGTCGGTACATCAGGTCAAAGATCGGCATGTCTCGGAAATAGTCGGTTTTTCGAAGCGCTTGTAGCGAAGTTTGCTTAGACGTTTTGATTTGGTCAGCAAAGTTAAGAAACGTCCGCCACGGTCATGAGTTGGATGGGTGACCGCTGGTGACATCACTACTGAGCGCTTCCATGCATCGGAGGGTACGTTAAGCCGTCGGTCCTGGTTGTTTTCTTTGGATGGCAGTCGTTATAGCATGGTGGTAGGGCATTTTACGGTTGCCCGCCTGGCTAGCTACCACCCTCAAGTAGAACTCTGTCGTTAAGCACCTAACGGTGTGTTCCGGTAGCCTTCCTTGAGAGCCAGTAATTCCGAATACAATTCTGAATACAATTATATCCATAATACAATCCATATTAAAAAAGCACTTAGGTACGTGTTGAATGTGATGCCTAAACTCATATTTTGGTATCTTGTGTTGTTATTTTAATTCGGGAATGCACATAAAGGCATATTTTGTCAGTTGTCAATGTATTGCATGTGATATTATTATGCGTACGTGCGATCAGGGTTGCCAGATATCAGCTCGCTTATTCAACTTAATTAACATTTTATATAACAAATAATATAAAAATTCGCGCGCGGCTAGTTACAGTTTGTGAGTGAAGTAAAAATCTTTACCTATATATATATCTTATATCCATATATCCTTATCTCCGTACATATGTATGAAAAAAGTTTTAAAAGATTTTTGACTTTTCTAGTACTCAAACCTCAGTCAGTCCAGTAGAGACTTTTGATTAATTTATGAACAGGATTGATTGGCATCAAAAAAAGTTTTGGTGTTGAAAATATCAATTTTCCTGCTGACTGTACAGTTTTTTCCAAGATCTGTTGATACAGTTCAAAATATCCTAATCATTTGTGGATAGTCTCCTAAAATCGTTTTCCTGTATTTATCGTTATAGTTCAGAAAACGTTAAGGGTGATTCTTCGAGTGAGGCATTCTTTGGTGATTTTCGTGGCAGTTCTCAAATTCTTTATTTGTTTTAAATTTGTTTCAGAATCTTAAAGTATAAGTAAAAGCAATATTTTTATTAAAAAAGGCACCTCGAAGAGCGATTTACTTACAGAGATAATCGAGGTTAAAAAAATGGAGACCACGCAAATCACAAATAAACCCACAAAAATGAAAATTTTAATTTAACTATGTCAAACGAGTTACTTATTGGTCCGTCCTATTGAAAATAAGTTATTTTTGTATAAGGCAACAAAATATAGGTTACTAAGATAGAAACGTTTTTAGTAGAATCAGTCCAACATTATTTATTATTTGTTAAACAAATTACAAAAATATAACACTTAATTACACATTTCAAAAAATAACACTTTCTCTTATTATAATCAGCATAAATAAAATAATAAAAATATATTTTTATTCATAACTAGTACAAAACTCAAAGTTATTTCATTTGCATGGTCAAAAAATGATCTGCGTGGGTCAAAACTACCACGTAAACCACTCAAATCACGACCACGGAAATCAAAATAAACCCTTTATGTTAAAAATAATCAAAAACCTTTGAAGCAAATAAACTGTGTTTTGATTATACGTTACGTTACCTTATATTTGTTCGGCACAATATTTTATTGAATAAATAAATTCACAGACACTGGAGATAATTGTACCACGCAAATCAAAGTTTTGAGAAACCAAACCCACGCAACGAAGTTCTTACCAAATATTTTTTGAAAACACGACTTACCATCACTCAACCACTCTCCCGGCCGTGTTGGAGCGCAACCAATTCTAACTTGAATTAGGATGGTGCATCATGGGGCCACGTATTTAGAGATGTGCAATCGAAATTATAATAATCCACGCAAATCAGCAAGAACCTTGGGACAGTTACATTTAATTTTTTTGTACGAAATGCAGTTCTTATAGAACTATGGTCTATTTTTTTATAGCATTGACTTCTTAAGACTTACAGGTTTTTTTTTGGTAAGCATGTAGCGTTTAGTTTAAAATATATAAATTACTAAGTGACCAGTTCGGGGCTTGGGACACTCCACGAAAATCAAAGAATGGGGGTATTTTATTTTTTAAAGATATTTAATTATAAAGATAATTGAATAATAATCAGTAAACCAGTTAAGAGAGGATTTAAGGTATTCGTAAAAAAAAATTTGGCTTGCTGACTTCTGGATTTCTATTATTTTTAAGTAAAGCCGCTTGAAAAACCTGTCCTAAAGAATGACCCTTAAGGTGCTGTCTCAGAAATTCACCCTGTAGAAGACGTAAACCAATATTATTGGTTATACCAACTATAACCACCACACATATATAGCTGTTTTTTACAACTTTTGTTTCTACTCCTTGGCATCCACGTGGAGGACATCAGCATGGATGAAAGCGTTAAGTAATTAACATAGTAAGCAATAATTTAGATAGATACGAAGATATATAAATAGGTAAACAATTAATAACACACGCTCCTTGGCCGATGGACTGAATAAATGCGATCAGAGGGTGAGGCGTGCGACGGAGGGCCGCGGCCCACCACTCATGCATTTTTGTATGAGTACAGAGGTGGGTAAAAGTGAGTCCTGAGTCACATTATATATAATTTCATCAGTTTTCGGAATATACCTATGACTTTTGGATATTAGACCCATTGACACCACCCATGTGACACAAATGCAGACTTGCGAGGTTTACCCAAGAGCCACTGTTGTACATAATTGTTTTTCAAGGAGAGTACGGTATGTGTAAATTTTCGTCTGGTCACACTGGGAACGAGTTCGAGAATTGAGACACTTTACTAGGCTGGCGGGCGCCGCACCGCCATATTGAATCCGTGCGTTGTCAGCGAAGATTCATTCAGTTTCGCACAATTTTTCAAATATTGTTGAACTACAGCTGAATGTGATAGTTATTTCTGCGAGGATATTGTAGGAAGAACCTTTTTAACTTTTGGAGACATATCTTGCAGCATTGTAATAGTGTTCGTGCTAGAAATACGAGAAATTTGGTTCGCTCCTCCATTGAAGCAACCTAGCAGTGAACACTGTCCCATTTTGAGGTTTGGATTCAGGCGTACTGAAACCTTGATTGCTACGTGTGTATTATTGTTTGATATTTCATTGGTAAGTGTTTTATCCATACATTTCGCGAAAAGCAAACTGTAATATGCCGGTATCAGACTTGTTTACAAACTAACTTGCAATAAAATTTGTAAAGTAAAAAAATAATGAAAAATAACATAACCAGGGTGTTTTATTAAAGTCGCGATGTATGCCTGATCATAATTAAGTATTCTTATTTTATGAACTGTCTCAGTTTAGGACACATGAAGCGAATTTCGTCCGGAAATCAAAAACGAAATATTTTGTGTTCTGTTTGCAATTACTAATTGTTTCGTTGGTTATTTCGAAATATTAAGTTTGATGGAGTGTATATTCATATTCTCATCTGACCCTTGAGTGGGAAATACGGTACACGTAACTCATCATGTACCTAAGAACCGCCATTTTGATTCTCTGCGCCTTGCCAGGGGGGAGAGGAGGAAATGGGAGGGGGGTACCTATCCGCTATAAAAAATCAACAGCCAGACTGCCTCAAACATTTGGTCTCTCTCAGTACTTCAGGGGTAGTTACTAACATAACCTATTGTATTGTTTATGTTTTCCAGGTGTTGAACCACATGGATTGTGATTGTTGGCCAATATGAATGGTGATACAAATGGCACAATGGGTGAACCCATGGATACATCAGTGCCAAGTGAGCTGAACAGTCCTCCTGCCATAGGACAGTTGACCACTGATGGTTTTGCAAATGGTATTAAGTGTGAAAATAGAAACAACACTGATGGTGAAAACTCCAAAGATGATATAGCAGATTATAAAAGCAGTATTAAAAATGAGAATAACTCTAGCAGCGATGCCAATAACACTGAGGCTGACCCTTTAGGAGATTCTCAGGATAATAAGGCCACTTATCCAGATGATGATTCTGGAAACTGTGAAGAAATTAAACCAGATATAAAAAATAATGTCTCAGAAGAAACCACCAATAATCACAGCGGTGATTGTCTTGGAGAAAATGAGTCTCAAAGAATCTTCCTTAAAAAAAAAGATGGACCATTTGATAAGGAAAATCTATGTGAAACGGTTAATAATAGTAGTAATAAAGAGCCTGTTCTCGGAAGCTCTCAAGAAATCATAACAAATGAAAATGTAGAGAATTCTCAAGAGCAAGAGAACTATAAAAATGGTGTAGAATCGAAACATAATTCAGATGAATCTAGTGGATCTGATGATGACACTGCAGAGGATACAATGTCAAGTGTTGAGAATGAAAAGGATACAAAAGACCGGGATGTAGCACTCAAAAAAGAAACCTTCAAGATTATCAATATTTATCCACATGTAAGTTCTAATTATGTCCTTTTTTATTTATTTGTATTGTATAATTACATGGGATCTTAATTTAGGGAGAATGATAGATGTTATTATAAAATTGATAAAATTAAATCAGTTATATTTAGAGACATTATATCCCACTTCCTTTGGGAACTGCTTAATAGTTTGGGATAATAAGTATCCTACACCCAAATCCAAAAGCTAGACAATATATGTACCAAATTTCATCCAAATGTGTTTGGTAAATTCAAAAGTGAAATAAAAACTATTGAATTTCTAAATTACAATTGAAATAACATATAAGCAACAAATAAAAAAAAATTTTTACTATTTCTATAAACCTTACCCAAGGTTCTGAAACGCAAATCAGCTACAAATTATGTTAAATGCTTGTTAATCCATTGTCAAATGCAAATTTGGTTGCTGAAAACTTCATGTGACTGTTTGTCAACACTAATGTCAAATCTCCAATTAAACGCCAATCAATTCAATTTTGGGTTTCTGAAAAGCATTTTTGTATCTTAACTGTTTGTCAAAGTGAATTGTACTAATTGCCCATAATCAACCAATTATTCCAAGATTAACATCTTCTAAATTTTTAGAATAAAAATTAAAATAATAACAACAGTATGTAATTTTTTTCAGTGCACAACAGTATGTATACATACTTGTTGAAAAAATTTCATAAAATTAAAATTTATAAAATATAATAAAACAAAAATGAATCTCATTCTATAAGTCCACCACATAGTCTTTTATTGTCACTAAAAGACTACCATTTCTGTAGGAAAAAAGACAACAATTTTATCAAAGAATTTCTGTCACAAAAAAATGTTACCCATTCTGGTTATCCATTGTGCCCATTGTTACCCATTACGGAGGCTGGGAGCGCCTAGGGTCTCCCAGCCTCCCCCGCGCCGGCGATTCATCCTCGTGCTTCCCTTTTCCTTTACGGCATTGAATTACATGTGTACATAGCTAAAGTAAAACAATTAGCTATTTATGCAATAATGTTGTCACAACCAGAGTTTCTGATTCATGTACAAGCAGTATTCAATCTTTATATCGGGATTGTATTGCGAGTTGGAGACTATTATGCATGCAGTGTTGAGGTCATGTTTTGCTGTCAAAAGTATTAAGAGTAGGTTGTAGCCAAACTAATACAAAAAGTTAAGGTGTTAGTGGTGTTGAGGGTGTTTACATTATGTGTGGACAAAACTTACATGTGTTGTGATGGTAACAGCTCATAAGACTAAACTAAGTTCTTTATATAAATAACTGTCAGCGCATGCTTGCTTACTGATGAGCAACAAGTATTGAAACATAAATTCTAAGAAATTTTATTTCCCACTGGCCTTTACTCTTGGCTTCGCCCGCATAGTCTATCCCTCAGAAACCATTACTGTATACAATTTACTTAACTCTCCTTTCAGTACCAAATTTTTCATGTTTTACATTCTGTTACACTCCGAAAACATAGTTATATACCTTGTTGAGTGTTGTAACTAACATATTGTTAGAGTACTCAGCCATGGTGGTGAAATTGTCTCCATAACACTTAGCATCATTATTATTAATTCATTTCCTTGCCATTAAAGTGAAAAGCTGAGTGTAAAACTTGATCAAACCCATTTTAGCCTCATCTTAAATATCAACCCTTGCTTTTTGTTTGTACTCTTGAAAGACCTCAGTTAAAATTACATATTTTATGTACTAGTTGTAGAATGTACTACTTTTTCCGACTTTAAATAAAAGAAGATTGCTTTTAAAATTTATGTATGGTATAAATTTTTTTGTTATCAGATTGTGCAATAATGAGTCAGTTAAGTCGCCCGCCTTATGGTTAGCCTTAACACCTGTCCATTTCAGATCCAGTGTCAGCATATAGACTGCACTGTGCTTATAACTCCGAGACATTCTGTTCCAGTAATTTCACATCCTACAGTGCCCTTGACATTGACAAAACTGCTTGACCGAAGTTGACGAAATATAAATACTCTACTTTATCTAACACTGCAGTAGTACCCACAGAGAAAGACTCTTTCTGAAGAGACCTGGTATACATTTTTACTGGGTCATCTGATATTGACGATTCTATTTTTATTATGTAGAGTATATTCATATTTAAATTTCATCAATCGATTATTTAGATCAAGCAGTTTTTCATTTTCACAACAAATAACTGAAAAAAGTAATAATCATTATGCTTATACCCAATATCCTGATAATGTCGACTTTTGCCTATGATCCCTAGTATTGAGAGAAATGGTACATATTCTGAACAAAACATACATTACAGAAAAGGGTAAAATAAACAGTAGATACCGACTTCTAATACTGAAAATATAAATTTCTTAGAAGTTTGTAATAAAAATCATTTGTCGAAGTCGGAAGCAAGAAATTGCGATTTGTATTTTTTTTCTGTAAGTTTTGTAATATGCGGAAAATATAAAGCAAGCGTGTAAGGGAAATGCCCGTTACCAGGCTGCAGTCACGTCTTCACAAAACTGATTTAAATACCTAAGAATCCTTTAGCAGCGAGAGAGATATTATATAAGCGGGTGGCAAGCGCTCGCAAGAGGGATAAATGAGATGGGATGGACACAGAAAAAATAATAAAACTTCATAGTAATTCGTAGCACTGTGAACTTGTCTTTTATATAACTCTCGTATGTAAATACCTAGTCGTATTTATACAAAATATTATTATTACCAGCAATTGTTCCTGATTGCGCATTCAACAAATAGGCTGTGTTGGCCATTCAGACGTTATTCTCACCAGGAATAGTTAAGTATCTGTCAATGTCGTGACGGGCAACGGATCGCGGTCGGACTGACATCGTTGGTTAACGTAGGTTCGTTCAAAGTGATTATCGGCCAATGAGCACGAGCGGTGTGATGGGCGCACTGCGTATTCGCAGAAACGTATTGTTACCGTCATCTATCCAGTAGATTGTACGTGTATTTGGGCGTGCGTGACACTAGTTTCGAACAACTGTAAAAGTAGACCTTCTGGTACAGTGATCAATTGTCTTATGTGCCATTACATAAAAGTGCCCCCTGTTGAAAGCGTCTTCTTTCAAAAGGTCATCGGGCATATATTGCGAACGCGACTCATACAAACGTATAATTCAAATTTATATTAGCTATGTACCAATTTTATGTCAAGTTGACAATATAAGGCTTTTAAAAGTTATCCTCCACTAAACATTCAAATGTTCAGGTCTTCAATTTGCTCCAGAGACGACTCTTCGCTCATTCCATAAATTTAGATAAACTTTGTTATACAAAATACGATTTTTGCACTATTGCAAAGTAAGCGAAAATTTTATAACTATCTTTATATATAAAAATTACGTTTCATGTTGCTTGTCCGCGATGGACTCCTAAACGACTGAAGCAATTTGAACTTTGATTTGCACACCATGTGCCATTTGAACCAGATAGAAAGATAGGATAGCTTACATCTCAATTTATAGTCCTAATTACCCGTGCTTACTTCCAAGCGCTCGTAGCGAAGTTTGCTTAGCCATTCTGAATCGATCAGCAAAGTTAAGCAACGTCCGCCTCGGTCATGACTTGGATGGGTAACCGATGGTTGGAAATAACTACTGAGCGCTTCCGTGCTTCGGCTGCTTCCGTGCTGGCACGTTAAGCCGTCGGTCCCGGTTGTAGTCTTAGGATGGCAGTCGTTACAGCATGGTGGTAGGGCATTTTGCGAATGCCCACCTGGCTAGCTACCACCCTCAAACTGAAAATCTGTTGCCAAACACCTACCTAACGGTGTGTTCCGGCAGCTGTCCTTGAGAGCCAGTAATTCTAGGTTAGCCTGAACAACATCTTCGACCACATCATCACTTACCATCTGGTGAGATAATGGTCAAAGGCGACTATCAGGAATAAAAAAAAAACACCCGTGCTAAACCGGGGCGGGCCGCTAGTATGGTGGAAACTTTCCGCAGAACAGTAAGGGGAACCGTTGCAGATACACGAAAATGGTCTTAGAAATTATTTTATTTAATAATAAATAGTTCGAAATTTGCATTGTTTTTAAACTTATTTTTTTATTCAGTCAACAAAAAGATCTAAAAACGTCACTAAAAATGCTTTTGCGTAATATTTTCATACAGAATGTACGAGAAAAGTTTTTTGCAATTTGTGACTTTTTGAGTACTCCAACGATGGTTGGTCCCCTAGAAGTTTTTGATCAGTATTAGAAACAGGATCGATTGGCATCAAAAAATGTTTTTGTGTAAAATGGCTATTTTCTTGCTAACAGTTTTTTTTTAAATCTGTGAATGGGGATCAAAATTCCATAAAAATAATATCCTAGTCTCCTAACGTAAAACGTTATCCTCAAAGTTTTTCTTTTATTAAAGCAAATTTTCTTAAAAAAGGAATAAATAAATATCGCAAGGTCGGGGCTATATGCCGTAATCACCTAGCCCCGACCTTTTATTTTGATTTATGGAATTACTGGGTACTGCAGTACCCAGTAATTCCATAAATAGTCAATCGTTTGTCTGGCGGTGTGCGATGAAGCGTTTTCGTGGGGAAGGAGGACCCTACTGAAATTTTTGCACATTGCACGAATTTTTTTTATCCTGACGTGACACAGACAATTTTTAATTTGCCGCCAAATTGCTAAACAAATGACAAATAGATAAAATAAACACTCAATAATATTGGCAAAGAGTTTTTTCAAAATGCTTTTTCAACATTTTCAAAATGTAAACTTATTTTATTATTACATTGTTTACAAGTGACCAGTTCTAAACTTTCAGTGTCGCCCTCGTTTAGGCGAAGACAAGGCTGGATTAGCCCCGCGCGAAAAAGAATTTTGTTCCAAAAATCTCATCGTTCTAACTCTATCGTAGTTAACTAAATGTACTCTATATTATTATGAACATTGCAATTTAATTTATCCAAGTTGTGTACTATAATCCTTATTCTTATATGTATTATATGTATAGAGATTTTTAAATTAAATTCAGTACACATCAAGGCTGTTTAAAATAATATTATGTATAAATATGCACAAAAATTACAACTCTTTTCCACTTGTTTTCTCAATTTTCACTGTACTGTAAAAATATGCATCACTTGGAAAAGAGTAAGAAATAGAAGAATAAGAAAAGAGTTAGAAACATGATGCCAAGCAGAGGGTTGTGAAAAAGTTAGTTCACTCTCTATTAATGCAGTAATGTTCTCTTTAAAAATCTATCTTGTAAATCAACTAATTTAATCATAAAAATCAATAAACAAAGGTGATTTAAATCCAAAGTGACATATGACTTAACAACTTTATGTCTCAGTGTGATGGTTGCACTGCAGTTCATCACTGACGTAATGCATCTGTTATAGGCAGAGGCTACCGCTTAACACCAGGTGGGCCTGTGCTCCTGTCCAGTCACAATCTCATAAAAAACCTTGATGATTGACAATCATGCCATTTGCAGTTCTAATTTTTGTATGATTATTGGCTTAGCAGGGGTTAGTGCAGAGTTGGAAAATAAGAAATATTGCAATTTATGTCCATTTATTTTTCAATACAAAAGTATTTGTATCCAAACTTGTAGTGACCGTCATCTATACAACATCATGACAATGTAACGTTTTGTTGCAGCACTCTGACGAAGAAGTGAAATCAATTAATTTATCAGACTACTCATGTTCCGAGGAAGAACTCAAAGCAGAAGATACTGTCAGTATTGATTCAGACAGTGGTGATGATCAACGGGAAACTAGTGTGCTCAATAAGAGCAATGAGTCAATAATTTTAATTGAAACTGATGGGCCCGGTAGCCTCAATGGGACTTCTAAAAGTCTGGATGTACATGAGATAGTAAGTGATAATGATGACTGTGTATTGACAGTTGAAGGTTCACCTGCTAAAAAAACTGACTCTACAAAGAAAAAAAAACCCAAGGCAGGATCAATGATGAACGCTGACGAAACTAATAAAGAGTTGCGCCGTAGCAGTCGAACAATAAAACGCAAAAAATATGATGATAACATAGAACCTCTCGATGATGAATCGGATGTGGAAGAAGTGCTTTTGGAGGATCCATTAAGGCGGAAGTCTAAGAACCTTAATTGTAACACATATATAGAGATGACATCAAGACAAGGGAAATCAGGGATTACACATATGAAAAAGGATGCTAAAATAGTCTTTATTGATTCACCTCCTCCAGCAAAGAACCACTCGCCTCTTGGAAATAAATCAAGTGGCTCAAATTTGAATCAAAATTTATATCAAACGATCTCAGCGCGCGGTACCAGCGTAACCCCTATTAGCATTAAGTCTACTAGCACGCAGGTTTCACAGGCTTGCCAGACTCCAGTTCAGACCCCTATTCAGCCACCCAGTCAACCTATATTGCCTACTTTAACTGATGATATGTTTGTGGTGGAAGCACCTTCATTCATAGTTCCTTACGTTTATGAAAAACCTGCAAAGGTGCCATTCAAAGAATTTGTAGACAAGTGGGGCAAGGAACTCGAAGAAGAGAAAGCTAAGGAAGAACAGGCATTATTGGAAAAGATAAAAGAAGAAAAAGCAAAGATTGATCAAGAGAGAAAAGAAAATCGGGAGAAAGGCGAAGAAGTGGAAGAATCAGAAGAGGAAGTGAACTCTGAAGAGATTAAAAAGAAAAGAGCTGAAAAGAAAGAAGAGAAAAGAGGTATATAGTCAGTCATGTTTTTAAAATTTCCTCTTAGGTTAGTGCATATTAACTTGGTGAAACTGCAATTTCTATCCATTCACATCTCTTTCTCGCATTTTCTGGTGGCTTTTGATCCGTTTCAGTTGGTGACTCATCTCAATGTCAAAATATTTTCTTATCTGACTGGACTTGGCAGTGGCTCTATGTTCTATGGGTCTAGTTCATCATCCATTTATGTAATGTATCCAGCGATTGTTTATTATAGCCTAGATTCAATCAATTTTAAGACAGTTTGCTATATTACTCTTGTAACTAGGGGCATGTTACCTATGGACAGTTTCCAGAATTTATAATAATATATTTTTTTCTCTGGAATGGTAAAGTTTCTTTAATTGTTAACATATGGCATGTTTTACGTTATAATCAGCCTTTAATTACCTAAAATCTATGCTTTGATATCTATTAAATTAATCAAGTTAATTAACTTATTTAAAAACACAGTTTTGGTCCATATGTATACCATACAACAGTTGATTGTACAATTTGATACAATTGATTGTCAAAGTACCTGTTGCCGATTTTATATTTAGACATTATGTATGCATGAAGGGCATTTTGTGAACGCCCGCCTGGCTAGCGACCAGGCTCAAGTAGTAAATCTGCTGGCTGAAGCTACTTAAAAAGCGATAATTAATTAGTATAAATATGATAAAATAGACACATTTTAAGTTGTTTCATAGTAAAACTCTTTTTGTAAACCAGTGCAAAAATTTACTTTTTGATGCAAAAAAATTTCAGTCTACAAAACAACAACTGTGTGTAAAAATGGTGACACGTCACAAATGTCAAATATAGATAAAACATTATATGCACATTCAGATTAGAATTTAAGAGTGCCCAGTTTCGTCGAAATTGGTGGTGTCCTCAGGTACAATATTTCTATAGGGACACCACTTGTCCCTATATTGTTAATTATAGCCTAGATTCTATCAATTTTAAAACAGTTTGCCTTTATGACCTTTTCTTCGAAATAAAAAGCCTTTTTTTATACATTGTTTAATATTTCTATTCCAAACTGGTTTTTGAGGCTCTCGAGCCTTTCTAGAGGACTGGACCTACGCCTTGATATGATTGAAACATGTATATTCGAACCATGGACCTGCTGCGCGGCAGTCCATAGCATAATTGGCTATGGACTGCCGCGCAGCAGGTCCATGGTTCGAATCCCGCCGCAGGCTTGAGCTTCACCGCATGGTGGAAGGGCTTTTTGCGAATGCCCGCCTAGCTAGCTACCACCCTCAAGTTGAAAATCTGTCGCCAAGCACCTAACGGTGTGTTCCGGCAGCAGTCCTTGAGAGCCAGTGAAATTACAGGCACATATGTCTCAAGGTGACGGGCGCAGTGCAATTCGTCACTTGTGACGAAATGCATCTGTTATAGGCAGAGGAAACCGCTTAACATCAGGTGGGCCTCGAGCTTGTTCCGTCACAATAACATAAAAAAAAAAAAAAAAAAAATTGTGTATATTAATATTATTTAAGAGTAATACATTATGTTTATGCGGGGAATACATGCGGGACAACGTACATGCGTGTAGTATGGTAGAGATATTTTTTTTATTAATATAGTGACTGCAATATAAACAAATCAGACATATAAAAAAGTAAGCATTGTGTAGCACAGGTTCCGCTTGAGGTTTATCCTGCAATGCTATCATCGTTGGCAACACCATCAATTATATCAACAATATCATTAATTCATAGCTACGATAATGGCCAAAGAATAATATACAGGTATAAAAAGACATAATATAGGAATTGTCTACATAATAATATATGATGACTGTATAGCACCATGGACACTAATTATCCTGTATTAATTTATAGGCTATATCCACTGCTTAAACACTGGTCAAAACCTATCACTGACAAAAAAATAAGAAAATATGTTGTAACATTTCAGAGAGACGGCGTCGTAAGAAAGAAGACGACGATATTTCGTGGGATGGGTCCAGCTCAGAGGAGTCAGAAGACGATAGCATAAGCGATGAAGATAGTCAAACAACTATACTCAAGGATAAAGTCGATGTCATTGAAGAAATCAAAGACATCGTAGAACTCCCCACTGTCCCCACTACTAAATCTGAGAGCTACTTTGATCTTTTCCTTGGAAAGTTCTTCATGAATATTGGTCTCAACCTTGTACAAGAATATGTCCAGACTGATCTACTCAAACAGCAAAAACGAAAACTCCAGAGAGAGAGAAAGGGAGGACACGACACTCTTGATAGAGAACTTTCTATAGCACTTTTGACTAAAAATTTAGAGATGAGTCAAAAAACTAATGCCACCCTCACATTTGAGCAAAAAAAATGTGAATTTTGTACTTTCAAAACAGAATCTACATTAGCGTTAGCTCATCACCTTGAGACGCCACACATGAAGAATAATCTCTACTCATGCAATAACTGTCCCTTCGAAGTCCGAAACCCACACGATATCTTGTTCCATATGGAAAGAGAGCACGGTGTTAAGGCAAAGCTAGAGCGAGCGCCGGCGTCACACCAGTGTGCTAATTGTCCTTTCGAAGATCACGGCAAGGGCAAGCTTGGGCGCCACCTTATAGCCTGTGCCAAGAAATTTAAACCAGAATTAAATTTGGCACCGCCTATTGAATGGGAACACCCCGCTAAAATTGCAAAGGTGAGTTAAGCAAACTATAGCAGTTTCATAAATAGAACAAAACATTATACGTATCACGCATATGACTTTAATTTTGCCTCGTATTTTTTTTATTTTGTAATGTAATCCGCAGAGCATGCGTTATTGCAACAATAAAAATATTAAAAACTTTATTGTTTCACAAAAAGCTATCTAAACATTATTGCAAAATAGTACAATCTGCATTACGTAATATGAAATATTATTGTCGTTCATATGGGCTATATACGAATAAAATATTTTTCAGATACCGCGGGCCCGTCAGACCATGGCACCATACCAAATGGCGTCACAATTCGGCCGGCATCACGTTGACGGAACCGGATTTGCCAAAGTCCCGATTCCAATTTCAAACGCGATGCCTTCAATGACGACTTACCGGCCACGCAACCGCGCGGTTCAACCTCGCCTGCCGTTGAATATTCCAGTGCAAATGCGTCCTAGTGGCGTGCTTATACGTCCAGCACCGCCTATTATTTCCAACTATCCCCCTGGGGTAAGTTGTCACGTTATTAATAGTGTCCACACATTAGCTAAAAGTATTTTTTTTATTGATGAAAAAGAAAATTATTATCTATAGCACTTAAGTTTCATCAGATTTATGTTACTGCAATTTATTAACTATTTTGTCATGTACCGGGCTCAGTCATAGATTGGATAACTTTTTTGACCTGGCATTTAACCCAGAACCTTGAGCTTTCAATGCTTTACGTAAATTCACCAATGAGGCAGTTACTTAAAAAGAAGAAAGTTTTGTTCATCTGTGCATTTCATGTGTCACTCCTAAAATTGTATAATAAACGCTTCTGCTCATTTAATGCTATTTTTCCCTTTGTTGTCTCTAAGGACTCCCACACGGAGATATGGAGGCGTGTAATTCTATCACAGGGTTTTATCAATGAAACCAATTTCCTTCTTAACTTTTAAGATTATTTTTTTTGATGATGCTCATGGCAGACAGATAGTTTACTATAGTCGTAATGATTTTCAGAACGGAAAGAAATCAAATAACCCGTCCCTTTCGATAACCCCATTGCCGCGGCAACAAAATCCTGTGCCTTCTCAGCCGCTCCAAGCGGCTAACGCAAAGGGCTTCGTTATATGCGAGATCTGTGATGGATACATCAAGGACCTCGAGCAGCTGCGCCATCATATGCAGTGGATACATAAAGTCAAGATACATCCCAAGATGATATACAACAGACCGCCTCTCAATTGTCAGAAGTGTCAATTCAGGTAATTGCTCTTATAAATAACTCATGTAATCGTGCTCTGATTGTTTTCGTTTCTGGCCATTTTTTATATCTATTCTCCAGCAAATTTCCTTTTTCCATAAGGAAGCTTTAATTGCTAAAGGTGACTAAGGGCCCGTTTCAGACTGAATGTCCTTATAAAGTTTCGGGTTGCTATGCAACACATAAAATAACTGAATGATAAAAATGACAGCTAACATGCAGCTCGTTTCAAGTTTTAACCGATGGAAAGGCTAAATCGATGACTGTGAAACGCAAATATAGTGTTTTATTTATTAAATATGTTCAGGGTAGTAAAACCGGAACATAATCGAACATTCTGAAACAGGCCCTTATTATATAAAATTATTCAATTATATATTATTGACTAAAAAAACTAAATTATGAAAAATTTCTACATTGAGGACATATAGAATATAGGAAGTAACTGTATAACCTGATGTTGATGTGATACTTTGGTGTCATCTCGGAAGTATTGTTTTGTAAACCAGCTGGGTTTTCTAAAGCCAAATGGCTTTAGATGCATGCTTCCAGTACTATAATTTTCACTTCAGAGAGGTGAGTGAAGTATCACTAGGTAATTAATATGAACTCAGACAAGGGCCAGACCCACAGACATCATCAGTTAAAATGTGAATTTTGTGTTTGCTTCACTTCAACAGTATGCATTGTTATTATCAGTGTTAGTTATTGTTAATTGTGTGAGTGAGACATACAGTTTTTACGTCACATGTGCTTGTAATTTTACTGGCTCTCAAGGACTGCTGCCAGAACACATGTTATGTGTTTAGCGACAAATATTCTACTTGAGGGTGGAAGCTAGCCAAGTGAGCAGTCGCAAAATACCCTTCCACCATGCGGTGAAGCATTGCATATATTCAATTTACACACGAAATGAAATTGTTAAAATGCTGCTCAATTAATATTACCTTACATTGACACATAACATTTACGAGAATACAAAAATTATGAATATAACATGCCAAGATTTCATACAAACTATGGTAGAAAAACTATTACAGACTAAAGTATTTCAACCTTGGGTTTCTCATGTTATAAATTTAGTTGGAACACAAAGTTACCTAAAGACCACACAAAATTAAAAAAACCTAATATTATGACTTAACCAAAAACGGTTATGTGCTTAATTTATATGCTGTATAAGTCAGTGTAAAGGGTTTGGTCAGAACAACCCTAACTACTTCCTAGAATGTGTATCCCAGGCGGCATTAGTAGGATCTTACCAAATTTGGTTAGGCAGGGGAGGAGGTTTGAGCAGTGAGATTGGATGACATCACAAAGGGGCCCCTTAACACTACTTCCTGGGTTGCAACTCCCAGTTGTCTGTGACTTGGGCCTCTTCTTCTGTAATGCTATGGACCTGGTACCCACATGGTGAATCTATGAAATACTAAGTCATTCATCTCTCTCTCTGAAAAATGTTTTAGAATTCATGTGACATTATACAGAACCGGAACCAAAAAAATACATTATTGTAATGCTATCTTGTATGATGATCAACATATGAGAGCATAGAATCACAAGAAATTAGGTGGATATGATAGTTTAGATTATATTATCCGAAATGTCTCAAGCTTGTATTATTTAGATCAAAATTATATGTATAATGTGTTCATTTTATAGGTTCTTTACCGACCAAGGTTTGGAAAGACATCTCCTGGGCTCACACGGTCTTGTAACCAGCTCTATGCAAGAGGCGGCGAATAAGGGCAAAGATGCTGGCCGTTGCCCAGTATGTGGCAGAGTATGTATCCGTTGTTTAGAAGTGTCAATGTATCTAAATAAAGTATCCTATATGCTACTTTAATCTATACATGCCACATTTCTAATGACAATGATAAAATTTTCAGGTGTACCAATGGAAGCTGCTCAGTCACGTTTCCCGCGATCACAACTTGATCCTAAAACCAGCGCACCTTTCGTACAAATGCACAGTGTGTACTGCAACCTTTGGCATGTACCGCCAGTTCGAGAACCATGTGTACTCGGCGCATAGTGTTGTCGCTAAGAAGGTTATTGACAAGAAGACGCCTGCGGCAACAGCTAAGGCCAATGCTAATGATAATGCTGCGAAGCAACTGAAGATCAATGACGAGATCACCATTATACCGCAACCGGTTAAAATTGCCGCCACAAATAAGGAAAAATGAGGTATGTATGACTCAATACTTCCGTTTGACCCTTTTGGTTGTAAAGGTGATTTCAGCTTAAATATTTTTTTTGGTATTGCAGTCTGTTTTCTCTGTTTTACAAATTCATCTGCAAACGTTGCGGTTATATTAAAATCACAACAACATGTTAAAAAAGTTCTTCGTAATTAGTGTGAGTCCGGAATTCAAGAACTACTTTTCTAGTGGATCCACAATAATAACAAATATTGTTTTCACCAACATTATTTTACCAAGCTCAACATTAGAATAAAATTATATTGACCATGCTCATCATGAGATATTCAGAAGCATAACAAATGTGTCCGTATGCTATTAAATAACAACATGCATGAATTTATTTTAAAGAGATTGAATAAAACTAAGATTTTAAGGTGTTTTCATAGCTCTTGCGAATATTTTTGCTTGTGACTGCTAGCGTTTTGAAACTTTTGTCACATGAAAATATAACATTGCGATGTATATACTGTTGAACCAATGCGTATTGTGTATAAAATAAGCATCATGTCTTCTCTTGTGGGTTGCTGGTAATCGGTGTAAATAAACATTGCAATTTGTCAGCATTTGTATAGAAGTATAAGTGTTAAAAAGCATTGGATATGGATATAAATAGATCTCATCTGTGGGATACCTTTGCATTACTGACATTAAAATGTCAGAAGATATCTTCACAAAATTTTAAATGTTGTACACTTCTTACTTGCAGTTTGCTCCAAATAGCTGCTATACATATTTAGCTATATAATAAGGTCAACAAATAGCCTGGCAGCACATTACCAAAAAACTTTTATCTGATGTAGCTGCTTAGGTGGTATAAAAACTGAAAATAAATTAAAGCATCTGCAATATCTGTAACTTTAAGCAAATGGCGAAGTACTCAAAAATGTTGATCAATAGTTCTTTTATTTCAGTGTCCTATTCTTTTTTATATATTTATTTTTGATAGGCTAGCCTTTGACCTACAACCTTTGTGGTTGAAGATGTTGTTCAGGCCAACCTAGAATTATTGGCACTCAATAACAACTGCCGTAACAGATCCGTTAGTACCTTGGCAACAGATTTTCTACTTGCTGCTATAAAAATGCTACAGTGAGTGCCATCCTAAGACAACAACAGGGACCGATGGCTTTACGTGCCCTCCGTAGCACGGTAGCGCTCAGTAGTTATGCCACCAGCGGTTATCCATACAAGTTATGACCGCATCGGACGTTGCTAAAGATGATCGGTTAAGAACGGATAAGTAAGCAATGCCATGAACACTTGAATAGTTTATATATTCAAACGTTCTTATTATTTAAAAAGTTGATATTGTTTTGAGTTGCTTAATGAAAGCACATGCGATGGAAAACTTTTAATTGTTTTAGGTTCTTTGTATTTACTAACACGAAATATGAACCTGATACGACAGGGCTCTGTTTTCTCATATTGATTTCTTCTCATATTTCGTACATAGTGTTAATGTCATACTAACATGAATAAGCTGTGTAAAATTTTACCCAATTTTCGTAAAACTTGACATTATTTACTTTTATACGATTGTGTCGTTTTAATATTGTATTAACATTTTTTGCCAGTCTTATTAGGTCAAATGTAATAGGGGCGAAGCTATTTCCATCTATGGTGTGGTATAGTGCCATACATACTCCGACAGTTACCGCCTTCATAACTGTTACTGAACATTTACTGCAGTAAACACATGGTTGAATCGAGGAGAAATCCCATGGCGTGCTATCCGCCGCCGCTCAGGGAGGCAGTCGTCCATATATATTTGTTTTATTTGTATATTGTTTTCACCATCTGTCGTTAACAGTGTTTCTTAAAAAAGGCGGGAAATTTTGAAATTATACATACAAATTAAAATTAAAAATGGCCTATCAAATTATACACTATTAATAAAAAAATATTGAAGTTCTAATTATTTTACTACGTTTTACACCCTTGTGTACACCCTTGCCATGTAGACGCGGTAATGAAATCAATTAAACAATCTTACCTGATGATAAGTAAAGAGGCTAAACCTAGAATTACTGGCTCTCAAGGAGAGCTTCTGGAACACACGTTATGTGCTTGGTACAGATTTTCTTCTTAAGGATGGTAAGCTAGCCACTTGGGCTTTTGCAAAATGCTCTTCTATCAAGCAAAACTAATGTTTGTTGATGACTTATTGCCTGAATAAAGCGAACATTTTGCATAACATTGTGTATTATAAGTGCTGTGTAGAAAAATAACCTTGTGTAGGCAGAAGAAATAGTAGATTGTTATACGAGGGTCGAAAGGAATCAATTCCCAATTGCTTATAACTGCGCACAAGCATTTTGCTATCGCGTATTACCTTTATGCTCTTCATTGTTACATATTTTAATATTCTTTAATGAAGCTCTTCATCTCAAAATATCCATTGAATAAGAAATGCAATGGCTTACATAATATTAACAAAAGTTCTTATTAATTGGTGTTAAAATATCAGAGGACATCCGTCACGTCCACTTTTTTGTGGCCTAAGATTGAAATATACTTTTGAAGTCTGTGTGTTAGATTTTCATTCGATGTAATTTATCTTCGTTGAAGCTTTTTAAGTTTTCCTACCATTTCAAATTGTTCTTGCTTTTATGTATGTACTATTTTCTAAGTGTGGATTTGCCTTGAAAATGGAATTTAGCTGTACCGCGTTCAGTCTTGCTGAGCGTATGAGTACTTTGAATACTAAGGAGGTAGTCTTATAGAATCAAATAGATTTTGTAAGAAATAGAACCAAAATTCTTTAGACCTTTAAGGAGGAAAGCGGTTACAAACACACGTACATACAGGGAGATAAACGAATACAAAACTTGCGTTGTTACACTATTAGTATGACTATGGTATTTTCTATCAATGTGATATGCATCTAAGCCCATTACATATCTGTTGCGATTTCGAGATGAATAATATTCTACTCACAAAAACTATTCGCACGCTGATTCGCCTGGCTGAAATATAAAATAAGAATTTATTAGTATTTTTTCGAGGTACTATCAAAAACTAAATACCAATTCCCCAGCAATGACACATTTTGACCAACCTTGCTGAGTTCGAGTGAACGTGCCACGTGTAATAGTTGTAATGCGACTATAATACTTGTTCCAGGAGATGACTAGATGCCGGGGATGGACAAGGAGTGGCCGAACAGAGCTGCAAGCCTGTTGTCGTCGCTCGCAGGGACTCTGGTGTACATTCCGAAACAGATACCAACTTAGTTTTAGGGCTTATGAGTACACAATACTCCTATCTCCTTAACGTGCTTATTTAGCGGACAAATTAACGGGTAACTGATGTACTTGAATACGAATTTCGCGATAGTCGAAAAAGTAATACTAATGCTCTGATTACATAATTTACATAAAAAACTTATTTGTAATATATTTAAGAAAGTTTATTACGTAAATTATGAAATTAGGTTTGTTTGATTTAAATAATTAATCTTATTATGCAATAGTTACCTGGCCTTATTGACCTATATTTTTTATTTTCAAAATAGCATTATATCAAATCCTTAGGCTATTTCACAAACTCCATGAATAAATAAAACGCTGCTAGACGGAGCCAGTGCTATTTTAAGCAATTGTTATGACGCTACATATTATGTATAAGCAATAATTAATAATGATAATTTCGTCGTAGAACTTTCCTTCAAATGTACGAATATAATTTCGCATTGATGGTTATGATTATATACCTGGAATGTACACCTTACCTGATTATTGGAGACTCATATTAACCCTATATGTAAAAAATAGTGTACCTACAAACAAATACATTTCGATTTGTATTGTTTATTTTCTGCGAAGTGGAAAGAAAATACCTAAGCAATAAATATAATGTCGCAAAAGTTTTGGTCTTGAAAACTAGGCCTTTCTAAAACAATGGTTAATAAACCTCTTAAGTATTAGAGAGTCGTTTATTATATTTATTGTTCGGGCTGAGAGGTGTCATGTGTCCCAATATTTTGCGTCAACATTTATATTGTTTTTTACTCGTATTTGAAGATAGAATAGGTTAAGCCACACTTTTTCGAGCTCTCATTGACTTTAAACCAGCCATTTGGCTGTACTGCTGTGAAATATTTCGCTTCGAGCTCGAGGGAGTTCAAGATGTTGTCTTATAATAACGTCATATGGTTTACCTATATTTTTACTTTGTAGTGCCCCTTGGTGGTGTCATTAAAAAAACTTTCTAAGGACTAAGAAGTCTGTATATACAGTATCCTTCTTACAAATTAAATTTGATTGATGTAAGAAACTTTCTGAAGACTTAAGTCTATAAGATGTGAACCAAAATAATAAACGTATATTATATAATATATATAATATACTATAACACTACACACAGGTATATATTATTTGAATCGCTTAAAGTTAATATTAAGGCCTGTACTAGTTGAATGTATGCCTTGATGTCACACGGCACAGGAAATATTATGTTAACTTAATTGTGAGTTTTTATTTATAATATTATTTAGTAAGCTTAATAAAAATATTTTTCAAATGTGATAAATTGATAATGAATAAAGGTAATATTGATTTTCAGCAATTAGAATATTTTGATCAGTATATCCGAAGTATAAACAATATGATAAGCAATTATATTATCATAATGAATGTAAGAATACTTTTCTTCTTACAGTATATAGTCAGGTTGTTGATAATCGATATTTTGTGATGATAAGTTATTATTTAAATCTACTACAAAAATTAGCACACACATTTCGATTTTGCGTTGATAAATTATTAATAAATTATAAATTATGTATGCAATGAATTGCATACATAATTTATAAAGTATATTCCTATGATCCTATAATTATACTGCTTAGATTTCAGTTGTGAACACTAATGATAATTATAACTATAGAGAAATTATTTGACGTTATTATGTAGTTTGTTTAGTGATATCGTTATGATTATAAATAAGTTATATCATCTTAAAATATCGCTAATCAACATTCAGACATATCGTAAAATTAAACCAGTTGTATATAGTTTGTAATAAAGTAGTCCAATTTGCAATTGGAATTGCCTACATTAGATATAGAACAGGGATGGGTACTATGTTTATGTCATTTATATCAACTTTCTTGCCGGTATTCAGATTATGTATAGAATACAACCAAAGTCCTTGCATTAGCCTTTTTAAACTCATTAGATACGTTTTTAGTTACAAATTGGTGTACCTGTTTGTGCATACGCTATTCAAGTAGTGTGTTACACAAGTAAAAGATGTCAGTCATGTAGAATTATACTACAGCGATGTCCAAATCACGTTTTAGTAAAACATGGTGGGTACATTCCATATACTTCAGAAGAAGATTGGGCGAGTAATATTTCTTGTCATCATTGTAATATATGCTTAGACACATAACAACGGTTACTAATACACTATTTTTACACAGTGACCCTCTAAGAAACATTTTTAACAATAACACAATATTCAAAGATTTTTCACATTTCTGATTTTCTCGCCGAAACTTCAACATGCTATACTTGAACTCAGTGTAATAGTTTCTATGACTACTTTTAATTATTTAAGACGAGATGTTGCGGCTGTTCGCTAACGAACATGGAAAATTGTTCCACTTGATAGATAGTTATTGACCCTATTACTTGAGACATGTCTCCGGCATCGAGCCAAGGTTGTAATTTATAAATTATTTATGATTCATCGCGTTGACAAAAAAAATATGTTAAATGTAATTATATTTAAATATTCTATATTTCACTCTAAACTTGCTTTGACTAGCGATTTTAAAGGCGTGTATTCGTTAGTGTAGCATTGACCGTTATCCTTATTCCTGATTGAAATGGTGAGGTATTTTTTTCGGACGGCCTACTGTAAAAATGTTATTGCCATGAATCCAAATGGATTACAATTGTGGAAAAAGACTCTTTTGAAATATTATAATTTTACCTATAAATGCATGAAAACATTTAATCCTTACAAAAGGTTGTTAAGTTATTTTAACGTCATTAGATAATGTTTTTTTTAATTAACCAATGACCTTCATATAAGAAATAGAAGTCTAAAAAAACTTATTAAATATACTCCATCTGTGGGTTTAAAACATGATATTAAGTTATTGAAAACCATTCTCACGTATTTTTGATATTTTATTATGAAACATAATAGTCTGTTATTTGACATTCATTAAACCCATGTATGACTTTGGTTGCTTGCTTTGTTGTTGGTAAAAATCATATACATACTATAAATTAAATATGAAGAACTAAGTGCAGATCTGAAATATTTACAGCAATCATTTGGCATTATTAGCAATTAAATGTCATTAATGTAATTAATGCTTATTAATGTAATTTTGTTTAACGATAATCCATAGAAACGCATGTGTAGTTTGATAAATTTTATTGTTAGATAACAAGAAAATTGACTAAAGTTCTTTTTGACTAAAGTTTTAATTTTTATAAGACCGTTAAAGCTAAGGGTCTAACTTTTTTTTATTGATTGATTGGCGATTTTATAACTAATTAAAATAATTTATTTTGAAAACTATATACATCTGGATCCATAGCAATATTTTTTTTTGTGGGAAACCATTTAAAAAATAATTGAGTCGGCGACAATTTCGGTGAGAACGTATACACACCCTTCTGCAAGAGGGACTACATGTCGATAGAATTTGACGTATCATCTTTAAAATATCGCTAGCTAATGGCCGGAAACGCTGAATATCTCACTTGTGTTTATATTATTTCTTGATGGTAAAACATAGATAATATTTATGAATGTTATTGTATAATCCAGAAGTGTCTGTTTTAATAGTAATTATCGTATATGATAACTCGTCCTGCTAATATTTGTCTTGGTTGTTGAGAGAGAGTAATGTAAAACTTTTGGTAGCGTGACTTATGTTGATTGATACAATCAAATTGTAATTATTTTTTCTTGAAATGTTCTGCACAGCCCTTATGTTTATGCTTTGTTGTTCAGTGGTAAGAATGGTAGCTAGACTGACGTATTTAAGCTCCTATTGTTCCCTTATAGTAGAAAACAGAGTAATGGCAAAATATATAATTGATCATATCCACCATCATTGGGTATTGCAGATTGTTGTTTTTTTACATTGCTCTAAAATTCCTTGCGATATATTTTAGACTACTAATTGCCACGTTGAATATAAAAATAATAACTCGAATATGGTATTTATGTACAAAAATCTATTGTGATATATTAAAATATTAAGTGAATCTGACCACGGGGAATTTTAATTAGTCTAACTACCAATCTAAGCACTTAGGTGTGAAATGGTGCAAGACGCGCGAGACAATAACATCGTACTATACGTCATTCTGATTTGAATATGTTCATGCCACTATACTTATTTAGTTTTCTACGTGTGGGTTAGAGTGATAAGTGAATAATACAGTATACACCTAGTTTTAGGTACGTTCATTTGTACAAGGACCTATTAGTTCTGTGACAAAATTGTAAGTGTCTAATGTTAATGTGTATAATTACCATGAAAATGTGCTTGTACGTTCGCACCTTGGGTACGCCCAAATACATTGATTATAATATTTTGTAGATTTTGAATTCTACCTAAATGTGCATTATTATAATTTTTCATTGTGTATTTGTAAATTTTATGCAAGTTATGACAACATTTGTGATGTCCCTCAATTGACTCAAAAAATAATTTTCTACAATGATTTTGTAGGGCCACATTCCTTACTTACTTTTCATACGCTAGTAATATGATGTGAGTGTGCGAGGAAATATTTATTATTAATCTTTAGGTTGTTTAGAAAAGTTAAAGAAAATGGTTAAAAAGAATTTAATTCGTCGTATTTGATTGTATTGATGTTTCCATATTATACCTTTTGCCCGAATTGTTTTACAGGTATTAAAAAATGCTTATAATTTACCTTCACTAAAATCAAGGTTTAGAATTTTTTGATGTTTTGTTATGTTCTGTAAATAATTAAGGTATCCTTTAGTGTACCGTTTGTAATAAAGATACCTTCCTGTGAATGGATGTTTCAATTAAACATACATAGTCGATAACTATCACGGAGGGGAGCAAGTGAGCCTTTATAGACGCGAGTTGGTATTTTCATTTTTTTCCGAGTGATACGCTATAACAAATATCTGTAACCACCTTGGATCCGCGATATTGGCAGGTGTCAGTTATGCTCCTCAAGTACTCCCCACCTATCTCTTGCTGTTTCCTAGGTTACTGCTTTCAGCTGCACTTGGCAGATGACATATATATAATTTCCGGCAAGTCTTATAGGATTGAACTTTCCATTCTCTATTACATTTATTGAATACTTCCTACCATAATTTACTCTTACCGTTTACGATTACAGGGGGGTGGCGGGCGAAAGTTTCACCTCCACCCCAACCCAACGTATCTATTTTTGGGAGCAAGAGGCAACAAGAAAAAATACTACCTGTGACTTGTTATACCGCGATCCCCAAGAGGCTTGCCAAGCGTGGGGTTTAAGGAGAGACCCTTTTGCCACGGCGGACGTTCCGGTTGATGTGATGATGATGATATTTGTACGACAGAAATTACGTGAATGACTGCCGCTCTTAGAGGCCGATTCCCTTATTTAGGTCAATTTAAAAATGAAATCCTCATAAAAAGATCTTAACATGGACTCAAAAAAACATGTTATGTACGTATGTTGTTCTTGCAACAAATATATGCTGAAGTTTATATAATAGATTGCGTAGGAAATTTATTTATTTACTGCACAATTCCACAGCCCTTAACATAAAACAACAAATTAACCCTCAACTTAGCATATCTTATGGCCACTAATGGTTTACATTTTGTACAATAGATTTCATAAAACAGTTATAGATTCCTAACATGTTTACTAATAACATAAAATGATCAGTGTAAAAAGTGCCTACTCTTACATTAGATATACACATATATAATAATTATGTTTATTGATCCAAATAAAACATGTTACAAAACTCAATGTAGCACTGTCTCTCACACTAGGTGTTAAACCTGTATAGTGAGAGACAATACCTTTCCACAAAAATGTCATATAGATTAAGTTAACTGTACTTGTAAACAAATAAAAACATTATTTAAATACATATTTTATATATAATATTTATTTCTATTGTGATAGGCAAGGCTATAAACTTATTTGGCTCTTTGGTAATTTGATTTTAGCGAAAGTATGGGATGAAGGTGCGTGTGAGGGTGTGTTTGTGTGTGTGTGTGTGTATGCGTAGGAGGAGTGTGCTAGGTGTATGCGAAAAGGAATGTTTGTGTGTATGTTATTACAAGCTTAAAAGGTATGTTATTATTAATTAAATTAATATTCAACTATGATACTTAATTGTAATAGGTGGTAATTGTAACTATACCACAGGAATGAGCAATTGCTCAGTTTCACGATAATCAAAATTAGATAGCCAATCTAGAATGGCTTTCTTCATTAAATAATTATTAGCTTTAATACACTCATCATTGGCATTTTTAGGACATTTAAAGAATTCTGTATATAAAAAGGGGGCAAGGTATATATAATGTCGCTTTGCAAATGTACTGTGTATGCGTGGTACTGACAAGTTATCTCAGTCATTTTCCTATCAACATACAGTTAGTATCTGTCACTCTGTGATGATTTTGTAAACATTGGTAAATGAAGAGTTTTCGAACTGAGAGTACTCCAGTTTTCAAATAGACATCCTTATTATATATTTAGGTATTATATTTCTATTAAAAATATATATGTTTAAATGAATGAATATTTTTGGTTATGTAATATAATTGACCGAGGGTAGCGAGGTCTCAGAGTCCACTGGAAACAATCGGCGAATATATGTTTGTGTATTTGTAGGTTTATATGTATCTTATCATGTCCGACCATGACTTGTTTCTAACGCCACGGAACTACACACATCAACAATGTCTAGGGATACTACATGAAAGACTTCTTAACTTAAAAACTATTTACAGTATAAAAAAAGTTTGTATATAAAATATTTTCTTCTCCACCTCCTGTTTCGAAATTCAAAAAAATAAAAACAAAAACTCATTGAAACAAAAGAATATCGATTATTCGAATTTGGCGGTCGAAAAGTTAGTTTATGTTACAATAAATTTTGAAAAGTTAAAAGCAATTATGTACACATTTTCTTTATTCTAATTTAAACGTGTGTTACATTTATTGTTATGTCACGTCGACATTTGACAAGGGAACAGCAGATTAGAGCTGTAGGCATGTTGAAAGCTGGCGCTATACAACGCGTGGTTGCTGAAATTCTGCAAACCGGCCAAAATGTAATCTCCAGGTTATGGTCACGTTATCGTGCTACAGGCGATGTCGCCGATCGGCATTCAGGCAGAAATCGACATCGTACTCAATTTTCAATGAACGGAGGTTGAAAACCTTTCTCTCCACTACGAAAAAAACCGCGGAAAATTATTTGTTTTGTTAAATTTTGTTTTTTACTAAGTAAATAATTTTACAATATGCTTTTAATTATTTCAAATAGGTAATTTTCCAAAAGGTCATCTGATTGTAGAAATGACGATTTAATAAAGATGACGCCACTAGAAATAAAAAATACAGCTCCAGACATTACTTCAAAAAAGATTTTATATGAATAAAAAATAGAAGAAAGAGGTGGGATTTTTTTCGTACTGGATTGTCGACTGAGAAAGGTTGGCAACCTTTCTCTGCACTACCTACGATAAAAAAGCGCGGCAATGGTTTTCTTTTTACTAAATTGATAATTTAACAGTATGCTTTTAATTATTCTATGTTATTTTCCAAAATGTCTTCTGATAGTGATAGAAAGTGACAATTTTACAGTGACGGCGCCACCAGAAATAAAAAATACAGCTCAAGAAGTCATAAAGAACTTACTTCTGAGAAGTCTCGAGACAAATACGAGAAACTTATAGGTACCTAATGATTATATTTTCCTCGTAGGTGTATCACTCGGGCGAAAGTTCTCCCCTCGATGTACAAAGACTATTTACTATTTTATGTTCGCAGCCAAAAGAACGGTAATGGCAGGTATGGATTTTCATACAACATTCCTTCACTGCTACGGAGGTAAGGAATGAAATTCCCTATAACTTTTCCCGCCGCACATGAATAAGGGAGAAATTAACTTATAACATGTTTTTGAACGAGCAATGAGGCACTTTCTGAGTGGGTGTGTAGTATAAATTTTATTTTTGGAACTATTCCTCAACCATAACCAATTGTCACATCTAACTTTTGCTAAAATGTGACCAATTACATCCCATATAATTCCGAATATAAATCTGTATTGAAAAATAACGCACAATCGTATCCACGTAAAAAGTATTATTTTCTCTAATTATCGCGTATTTGGCGCAAGCAAAAGGTCATCGTAGCCGTAGTAGCCACCACGTGTAACGCGCATCGATATTGTACTTTATTTAAATCACTTTTTGACACACCTTTCTAACTGGTCTAGGGCCTTATATTTTTCTTTGACATTGATGCCTATTAATTAATTCGAATTTCAAAATGAAGATCATTTTTTCTATCATTGGAAATAAACAATAAGACCCCTGAATCACTTCTTATCAATATTATAAATTGTTTAAAATTACCGTTTACCATCGAGGATGGTAATCAAGGAGTCAAGGGCCATAATGAATTCGAGTTGGGAATTACGCTTTCTACCGAGTGCTACATAGTGCTTTGTAATAAGAGGTACCTTTGGAGAAAATAATAATTTTCACCGCAAATAACTTTTCAGTTATTTATCGGCAGTAAGCACTCCGCGCGCGCGCGATGATCACATTCTTATATTTTCTTGATCCATATGTATTTTGGGAAAACTTTTTTGTATCGAAATGGAAAGTAGGTATGCCGCTGCCGCGGCACGCTCGCTTTGCTTGCTCGGGTCGCGCGTTGTTTGTCGCAGTTTCAACCTATTAACCTTATTTTTTTTGGGGTGTGTACGATATGCCCAAGTTTCGCTGGCCAAATCGTCAAACGTTGAGTGTCAAACGATACGGCTAGTGTAAGATGGCTAGCTCACGATGTGCCGGCGTTTCAAGGACTAGTTAACCATATCGTGATCTGGCCAATTCAAAGATCAGCTCATGATATATTATATAAGTTTAAAAGGCAAAACAACCGTTTTTAACCATCTCTTACAGCATTCGGCAAGCTTTGAAAACAGATACCTACTAATGACATCGCGAAATGCTATTTTTGACCCTTGCCCGACGATAGGTTTTTAGTGATAATTGTCATTAAATTATCACTGCTAATATGACAGTTGTACCTACTTCGTAATAATAGAAGAATTATATCACACAAATATATGTTTTTCGCATTTAAATGCATTGAGTTTTGTGTGTCGCATTATATTTATATTCGCTTTGTTTTATGGGAGACAGGACTAAAATGTATAAAATTTAAATCAAATCATGCGCACCCGTTATTATTTGAGAATGACAGATATTGTCAAGAATTCTTATCACTGTATCAGCCGTTCGATTTGGGACTAATCAGTGGTGAAAATTAGCAAAACTATTAAAACTTGCCTTCTTTACGCTTAGATGCAAATGCCTATTTTGAAATTGCTACGAAAGCTGTCAACTCAAAACGATCGCACTATAGATATTTCTTTATTTTAATCAGAGTTGCACCGGCTGCAATTTACTACGCAAAACTACGACTTGTGCCAAGTTCTGGCATCATGAACTAATATTTTGGATGGCAAAACTACATAGTTGTGCATATTGATTGGCCGTAGGGAACTTCTCTATCATACATATATTGTACATTTTGTTTATTACAGCGGTTTTGGATACGGATGTGCATATTGATTGGCCGTAGGGAATTTCTCTATTCAATCTATTGTATTTTTTTTTTATTACAGCGGTTTTGGATACGGATTAAGTGTGTCTCGTATCTTGACCGTTCTCTCTTGTTATATAAGCAAAACCGAATTATAGCCATGTGACGCCTGACGCTCCGTATAGTCTTGTCTAATTTAACCGAACAGCGCAATGACCGCATCTTGTACCCGAAGCACTGATTAGATAATAGTCACCCGAAGGCCTACTGTAGTATATTTTCTGTGTAGTGCCGATGCCGTACATGTTCGGTTCGCCAGTTCGCTTTTGCTTCAGATCGCCGCTTACTCTATTCCTGCGGTGCGGACATGCGCGTTTATCAATTACGTGCGATATTGAGCTACCTATTGCCGTCCAGAAGTTTACGTGCTAATAAAACGATGCTCATCAAGACTATCACAACCGTGACTAAAGATCTTGCTTGAGAAACAAACTTATAATTATTTAATTTATGGATAAGAAGCAGTAAGTACTTATACAGCTTCTTTTCTTGTGATAACTGATGAGATAAAATCATCATCATGTTGGTTCTCTTATCCTACTCAAGTGTGGTGGACAGCACATTATGACAACAGAACATATAATATTATATTATCTTGATTGTTTTAGTCTATTCTGGCCTCAATGTGCAGTGCACCATAACCCTGTTTAGCATGCTTCACATATTATAGACAATAGGAGATAAAAAGCCTTTAACTTAAGCCGGGAACTATAAGGTGCATTAAATGTTTTACATTTATCACGAAAGCCTATTATCGATGGAGTCTATATGTTTTTTGTAATGTGAATAAAGTAAAGTACCACCTACCTAATAATGATCACAATAACACTTCATAATATATTCAACAACTTCTGAAGCGCTCATAGCGAAGTTTGATTATCTGTTCTTAACCGCAATAGCAATGTTAAGTAACGTCCGCCGCGGTCATGAATTTATTTTTAAATTCTTAAAAAAAACATCCGTTTTCTGAGACTATTTCTAATTCGCAAACTGTAAATAAATCGAGTGCAATTCATTGGTTCAGACTGATGGGATTAGTAAGAGGAGTAATTATGTGTAAAATGTAAGATGTATTTAAAATATTCTTGATAACTTATATTAAGGCGTCAGTATATAAAAACTGAAAACGCTGATTCATATAGTTTTAGCCATGGCCAAAATAACATTTTTTTTTGTGGGTTAAAAAATTTTAATAATATATATTTTTTTATGCATTTAAGGTTACCCTTTGACCACTATCTCACCTGATGGTAAGTGATTATGTGGTCGAAGGAGTTGTTCAGGCTAATCTAGAATTGCTGGCCCTCAAGGGCAGCCGCATGAAGCAAACCGGGGCCTGTAGCCCAGGGCGCTTAATCTAAGATAAGTCTATCTTCGTCACCCTATTCACTCATATTTTGAAATCAATTTTATAGCCGTATTCTATTTCGATATTAAAGATTGGTAAATAAAAAATAATGATAAACTTTATTAAATTTTCCTCATGTCATAATAAAATAATTTCAAATACATAAGTATTATGTCAATTAGATAAATGAAAATTTACAATTATTTATTTTTAATCTGGTCTTTGGTTACAGGCCTTCTGCCATGACTTCTTACAAAACTGGTAGCCTTATAGATCCATCCGCTTTTCGTCTAGCTATTAGCTTACGCTTAGGTTGAAGGTGTTGTGTTGCACATCACTGCCAGTGTGGTACTGCAGTTGATCTACTCGGTGTCCATGGCCTCTCCTGCTCTCGAAGTGCTGGTCTAATTTCCCGCCACGCCAGCCTTAACGATATCATACGCCGGGCTTTTGCCAGCGCCAATGTTGCAGCTATTTTGGAACCGAATGGTCTGATGCGTGACGATGGTAAAAGACTTGACGGGATGACTCTGGTTCCGTGGAAGTTAGGACGGCCCTTAGTGTGGGACGCTACTTGCGTAGACACTTTAGCGCCGTCACATCTTTCTGATACCAACGTGGGGGCTGGTGCTGCGGCTACTTCGGCGGAGCAACTCAAGCGGCGCAAATATGCTAACCTCGGTATGGGTTACATATTTGAGCCGTTTGGTGTAGAGACGTTGGGTCCGTGGGGACCGGGAGCTCATCGTATTTTCCAAAACTTATCTGAGCGCTTGGTCGATGCGACGCGTGATCGAAATGCTGGCACATATTTGGCTCAACGAATAAGCATTGCAATTCAACGGGGCAATGCTGCCAGCATGCTGGGCACGCTGCCAACTGGGAGTGGGCTGGAGCATTTGGACTGCTTATGAGTCTGCTATGACTTATAGGTTGTCTAAATGCTTTTATTGTAGTAGCTGTTGTATATAGTTCATAGTATTTTGTTTAATAAAAGAATACCACGCCGGTTAATAAATTAGATAAATCAAAATATATGCAGATGTTTCTCAAATTATAGGCGCTGTGTAAAAAAATGTTATTTGGTTTTCATGGCATTCCCGGTCACTTTGTATCACTCTCACAGCAACAATACATTTTGCTTACTGGTTTCCAGCAGCAAATGTTTTGAGCTTAACTCCAATCACCATCCATGTCAGTTGGCTACCGTAGGCAAATCTTTGTTACAGAGAGCACATGGCATCTGTGACACTGAAGATTTCAAGGAGGAGAAAATTAATGTAAAACAAGTACTACGAAGCAATAATCACAAGCTCCCACGAATGCGTCACAGAAGCCGGCCCAAGCCTTCCACAGTTGAGTGACAACCTGCCATCTTACCTTACATCAAGGGTGTTACGGACAAAATTGGTAGCGTAATTGATTAATAATAAAAATTGAGTAGCATAGGTATCCGGGTAAAAGAACAGATTGCTGACATGAAAAACAGACGCCCGACCAAGTCTGTGGTTTGTGAACGTGTCCAGGACAAACCCAACCACTACATTTGTTTTGACAATCTACAAATCATCGCCAGAGAGACCAGGTTTATGTTTAAGAATGGACCGCGACGCTATTGTACCCAAATTTCAATAGAGATGATGGTTGGCAAGTACCACCTGCTTGAGATCCTGTTATCAAATTAATTAAATCCCATGGCCGACACAAAACTGCTGGACCTCTGGAGACTGTGAGCGAATACTGAATGAATAGGGAACGTTATGATTAAAATAAATAATAAAGAAAAACTGACTGTAGTACAAATAATTTCTTTATAACTCAAGTGACAAATTAAACCAATTAGTCACCCCGTGACCACGATCACTGCAAAGTGTTTGAAACGTCGGGTCAAAAATAATGATAAATATACGGGAATTAAACCGTTTAAAGTTGTTTAATTACTATGTTTGAGCTGCTGAGGAAAAAGAGCAGAATGTTACTCAAGGGTCGAAGGGAATTATTTCCTTTTTGACGAAGTACTTAGACTACATATAGTCCGAGTAGAAATTGGTGAATTTCACTAGTCCAAACACAACTTTTCATTTCAAATACTAGGAAAGTAAAAAAATAGAAGTATTCTTATTATTTGTTTTATTACAGCAGAGTATGTTACAAAAAAAATTAGATGTACATTATGTACATCTTATTTTGTTTACAACAATAGTTACCATGGTGATAAGTGATGGGAAGCAATTAATATAAGTCTTTCCCGTCTTCAGGTGGGGAGCAGCGTCTTCCACCTGCTACTCGGATAAAACAAACAATACTTCCCGAGTATGAGAAATGAAAACACTTTAGCCACTATTTCTTTAAATTGCAATTGGTAAACCAACGTGAAACCAATGAACGCTGTCCGCACATTAATTTGAATGGTTTGTTCACCCTCTGGTCCATTTCTCCTGAATTTAGCCTAAGTCAATATAAGCCAATAAGGTGAACCACGAATTATAATATTAAAAATATATATATATTACCTTTCGAGTGAACTGCGGGATAATGATATTTCATGTAGAGTCTGTAGAACCAAACGGGAGGAACATGGGTTTGAACACTGTATTGCTAACCCCACTTAGACTACGCAGGTTGAGCATGGAAGTTCCATCCCCGTCTGCAGTAGTGGGGCTGTAGCTGATGGAGAGGTGTCGACAACGCGCTCAGTTGTGCAAAGATGTGGATGTGGTCGGTGCTGTGGCGGGTCTCTGCCCTCCTCCTCGTGAATGGAACTATAGACCTCAGGTTCTTCTCGCAGAAACGTCAGTTCGTGCCGTCAGTTACTACAGAGGTATGTCGCTTTCCCTTTGTGTTAGTCACCTAGGTGGGGAACGAAAAATTAGTTTAATTTTCAAAAATGTAAGCCTCAATTTATTATAGTAAGCTTTCATGGTATCTGTAGATTCCTAATGTGCAGTTGTTATACTTTGTTAGCTGTTTCTGCATGTACCTATCATTTCTTAATAGCGTGTAACGAGCTCTAATGTAAACTTGTACTTACTAGGTACCTAATATGTTTTTTCCAATGAAGGAACATACTTAATAGACAACTAATTTAAATTTACATTCAGCATTGATATTTTGACTGTATGAAACGAAAGAAATAACATTTGGTGTATGTACATATAATATATTAGGTATAGAATCATAAGGTCGCAGTTGCAACCAAAAAAGATCATCCTAATTGATAATATCAAATTTTATTTATAACCGGCCGAAGCATCATGCACGTGTAGAGAAGACAAACGCCTTCACGTAAACGCACTCTAATATCATAATTACCTATACAAAATATTTAGAAAACTAATCATTTTTCATATATAATATAAAACTAACACTTTAATAATAATCATACAGAAAGACTAATAAATAAAAGATAATTAAATAATAACCCATAATTAATTCCTTAGGTACTTTTAAAATTCGTTATGCGTAACTTAAAATATGGCTCCAAGTCATATAAGCCATATATTCTACCAAATTAACCTAGTTGCGTTCTTTTTTCTCTCTCGTGCATGCAAAGTCTAGAATCTAGACTGTGCTATTAGGTACAGATAATTCTAAGGTATTATATATACTAATATACTAGTCGGATAGCCGTATCCGTCAATGCAGCGGAACCATCTGCTCTGATTTTATTAGTACATTACTGCAGCGGCCAGCAAAGGAGGCATTGATGGACGAACGTGTAAATGTGGGCCGAGGCGAAGCCGAGCCACACATACGTAAGTCCATCAATGGCTAGTCGAGGCCAAAGCTTGTATAGTGCTTTTCTCAAATAATGCGCGGAAATTAAAACAGATTTTTTATTTGAAGATACAGTTGTTAAATGTACAATTGCATTGAAGTCAGATTTGGATACTGTTTTAAATTCAAGTTACGTTTCATTAAAACTGTGCATTTTAGCATTGAATAGATGACCCATAGCGTTGTCGGCTTAACTTTCTTGGCGAGTTCGCCGAAATAAGCCAAAAAAACGTTTTCGGATAAGGATTTCAATTTTCATTTCATTCTTCCTTTGAACAAAATTTACATAGGTTTTTCTATTTTCAAATATTTTTCTTTCGATTTTGGCGGTAACAAGTTTTCTATTATGGCTCTTGCTGCCTCTTGAATTTCAGGTGGCGTTGAACTAAGTTCATCGCACTCATTGTCTTCACTTGAACTCATTTTGTCGAAACAATTACTTTTCAAAATCAATGACTATCAACAAACAACAATAAAATTTCCCGCGTTAAAGTGTTCATTTGTTTTTTATTGTTCAATAAAAAGCAATAAACAGTTATATTTGCAAGCCAGATCGAAATTTAAATAAAACCCTTGATAAGTTACCTCCTTGGTTGCCATGCTGCGAAGTAAAAGATCGTTCCATTTTTTAATTACACGAGAGATATGAGTTTACTATGCAATTTATTTGGCCGCTAGACACGACAGATATAGATTTTCATACATTTTTTGCCGGCCGCTGCGCGCATGTATTTGGCCAGTACAGCAATTTCGATTTATCTCGAAGAAGGCTGTCAAAATAATGCTCACATTTCCAAGCATGTTTGAGACAACGATTTTTTTCATCAATCGCGATTAACAAAACATCTGACTGCATAAGCTGTTATGTTTTGTCTACTAACACTACAACTTACTTCGCCCTTTTTATGGTTCCATGCTAGAAAACGGGACTCCATTACTAAGCTATTACTTATGTATTTACGTGCGTCTGTTCCTCGATTGTAGTATAATCTGTGACTGTGTTTCTAGGACCATATAAGGTAAACGTAAGTATTGTGGACTGTTACTAATAAAAATCACAAAAAGTCCAAAGTAAAAGGGGTCTGCTACACAACAAACGTGTTTTATTTTAACATTATTTTTTTCTTGTTCTACCGTAAGAACAGTAATACAAGCGACAAAATTGGTGAGATTATAGTCCAAAATTGTATGTCTTATAACAAATAATAAAATCTGGCCATGTGCGAACACCAAGCAGTATGAAAATAATTATCTACTAACGAGTTTTTTCTTAGCAAGTGCCGCATTGTAATTGCGTCAGTTGAAAATCGCTACACGAACGCGATACTCCTTCCCCTTCGGGGAATAGAGACGTATATATAAGTTTCGTTAGACTTGTTTTATTTACATGTAACAGTGGGGAGCCTAATGTCATCTTCTGGCCACTTTTCCAGATTCCTGAAAGTTTCTTAGTCGAAAAGCTCAATAACTTGTTCAACACGAAAATCGAACTCGGACTGGCTCAAAAAAATAGAAAGAAAACAATAAATTTATAAAAGTTCATCTATAAAAAGAAACAATAGTATTTACTTATATGTAAGCTTTTGATTAGTTATCATTAATAGCTAACCGCGATAAAGAATGGTGTTGGGGGGGATTAATCATTTACTATTTAAAACTGGCGGTATGCCTGTATTAACAAAACACTAAAAACTATAAACAATACTACAGCTACTACATTGAAAGCATTAAGGCAACCTTAAGGCCATTGCAGGCCAATAGGTAGTCCAAATACTCCGGCCTACTGCTAGTTGGCAGTGTGCCCAATATACTGGCAGCAAATCCCCTTTGGATTGCAGTGCTTATTCGTTGAGACAAATAGATGCCAGCATTTTAATAACGCATGGCAACAACCACCATTACTCCATTTCTTTTATTTAATATAATAATTCCTCACGTCATGCAGATAAGACATGCAGTCAAACCATTTTCTCGCGAAAATCTGGAGACTTCTGCAGTCAGTAAACGACGAATAGATCGAAATACTCAAGTTTGTGGAGTCCTATAAGTTTTAGTATTTATTTGACTATTACTATACCTTTACCCAACCCAACATTCATTTCGACACAGACCGCGTTGCCACTGGGTATCTTCAATGTACCTACTAATACAAGAGTTGAATTCCGAATGCCGGAACATTAATATTACCTCGTCACAATGAACTAATTAAAAATACTCATTATATCTATCGTTAATTTTCCTTGGCGAAATGCCAGCCTCTGCCGCGGCACGCTCGTTACGCTCGCTCGGCTCGTGTGTTTTTATCACATTTTGTGGTCTACTGTGACCACAAACCAGACGTTTCTTCTTTAAGACGCTTTATAGAAAGACATTCATATCTTTTTATCTGTTGAAGTGTGGTGAAGCAGATATTTCTACTCTACAATTAAGGGCAGTGTATTTATAGCGCTTTCCATGCGTAATTTCCTTATATTTTAAATAACATGTGTTCAAACTCGATAAAACTTTACACGAATTTCTTGAGCTTAAAGAAATAGATAAATATTCTTCTAGTTTGTCAGTTTTTCGTAAAATTATGTATTGACAAATATATTGAGGAAATTACTTTTTTAATGGAAGTTTATTTTATTTCCAAAGTTATTTTCACATTTGGAAATAAAATAAATTATGAAACTGGCAAACCGGAAGCATTCATCAAAGATAACTGTGCAACATATATATCACAGAGCTTAAACATTTGGTTCGTAAAAATGTATATATATAAATCACATTTCATTCTTCATGATAATTTGTGTAAGTATTATAAATAATGATGCCCCTTGGGACTCGACGTAGCATTACTGGTATTTTTATACTTCATAAACACATTAGTGCTTTGTCCACAATTAAAGAACCAATTGTAGAACAAGGTTCTTTATATGTCCCAAGTCCTGGTAGCCAACCGTTTGACAGGCGTACCTTTGAACTTCATTTTAGTAGTCCAAATAATCAATCGTATGTGCAAACACTAACAACTCTATCATGTCTGATTTCGATATCTTCATCTACACATACACCATCGATATCGTCTGATTCCGTAGCCCCAGATAAATCGTTTTTAAATATTATTTTTACATTTTTATGTTTGTATATAATTGTTTGTTGTCATTTATTTGTCACGACTAGTATTCAGATCGATAAGTATTAGGATGTAAATGATTATCCTCTATGTACACGCTAGAAGGAAATATGTGTTTAGTAAGATATTATCAGATGCTATATATTATAATATCCTTATGTATTTCCATATTTGTGGCCTACCAATAAAAAACGGCCAAGTGCGAGTTGGACTCGCGCACGAAGGGTTCCTTCCGTACATTAGTTATACAACATTAGACTTCATATTTTAACCTTTTTTGTTGCGCGAGTCCGACTCGCACGTGGCCAACTTTTTGTATTTGTTGTTATAGCGGCAATAGAAATACATCATCTGTGAAAATTTCAACTGTCTAGCTATCACCGTTCTTGAGATACAGTTTGGTGACAGACGGACTAACGGACAGCGAAGTCTCAGTAATAGGGTCCCGTTGTTACCCTTTGGGTACGGAACCCAAAAAGAAAGAAGGAATAAAATTACCTAGAAAAATGTTGAAGCCGAGTTTATTTTCATATACGAGTACTTAATTAGGTTTAAGCTATCCTGTAATTCCTCGTTCCCTAGGTCAACACTATAGATCATCGGGCCATGGTAGATACTCGTATTTGGAGCTATCCAAATATCTACTGTGTTTGGATGATGAAAAAAATAACAAAGAACTTGAGCGGGTATGCTTCAAAGTAAATTATGAAATGTTTAACCAATTTAACATATCACGGAAGCCGTTTTAATGTGGAAAGGCAAAGGCGAGCTGATTGCGTGTTGTAAAATTAGGTATACCTTCAGCTAAATGATAACGTGTTAATTTACGACTTTTTTAATTACTAGTGACAAGCAAAAGAAATAGCATGTGCCACAATTGTGTCTATGATTATGATATATGATATGTAAAATGAGTGGCCGTGTACAGGAAAACAAATCAGTTAAAAGTCACACGCTACGCTACATGCATGATATGAGTTAATGCAATTTTAAACTGCTGATTATGGTTACTATTACTCCCATCAGTAAGATGAAATTCTCGTGAGTTTCACACATATTTAAATATTATAAATAAAACCGGCAAAAAACACTCACTTTGGGGATCGAATACGTCGACCCGGGTTTCGAGCATATCAGATACTCATCATCAGGGCGAGTGCACAGCTGCGTCTGCGAGCTCCTGACGGGCACTGCGGCTCGCAGACGCAGCTGTGCACTCGCCCTGATGATGAGTATCTGATATGCTCGAAACCCGGGTCGACGTATTCGATCCCCAACGTGAGTGTTTTTTGCCGGTTTTATTTATAATATTTAAACATCAGTAAGATGTTTTTTCTTATGAATAGGTAGGTACTTACATACGTGATGTTCAGACTCATATATAAAGCCGATAGAATAGAATGTCGTTAGCATTTGTACTAAGATAATTTTGAGCATGAGCCGATATAAGTAGTTTGTAGAACAAGTAATTTTGAATGCCGCCTCTTTTTGTCTATAAATCATCCATATTTAATTAGGTCAGTAAATTAAGAGCTCATGCAGTTTACGTTTATAATTTCCACTGAAAAAGAGACTATTCGTTTTTCGATTTGTTCGATTCTTGAAATCACTAGTGTTTACTTTTGGCCACAATTTGATTTTTTGTTATGAATAATTAAAGATAGGTTTGGTAATTTATTGAGGGTCATTGTAGTTAGGACTGGAATCTCTTCTGATATCGGATTGTTAGAAGTAATGATGTTGAAACATAATTACAAATTTACGAGTGGAAAAATTATAGTCATGTGCGGGATTCGAACCCGCATCATCCACCCCTATAGCCGGGGTATGCTCTGACCGACTGATCTAACATGAGAATGACTCATAACACATACATGTTGCTCCATCCCCATACGATGGTTAAAGAATGAGAGGAAAAATCAGAGTTATAAGTCATTGTTATGTGAGCTCAGTTGGTCAGAGCATACCTCGGTTATAGGGGTGGGTGACGCGGTAATCCTTTTTATAATATTTCCCTCGTAAATTTGTAATTTTGTCAGGTTTATTCGCAGAGCATGCGTTATTACAAAAAAAATATTAAAATAATGATGTTGTTTTTAGCATTTAATTTTAATTGTGCACTGTATCACTTTCATTAAATAATTGACAAAGTAAGCTAGCGTCTATTGTTAAAGTGTTGTCGGTTGTCATGCATTTGAGCGAACACATAAGTACGCAGCGAAAACGCATTGTGTGCAGGCTTGCAGCGAGTTAATGAACTTGATGTACCCGTTGTTGTGCTGTTAATGCATGCTCAATAAACTTTAGTGGTGATCGTAATCTCTTTACCGGTTGTAAACCATTTCTATGTAACTATCGTATCTAGCATTATTTCCGTATTTTCAGATGAACTGTTACGAGTTTTCCAAATTTGGTAATCGCAGATTTGGCAGAGCGTATAACGAAGGTAATCTTATTTTACAAGTATATTATATATTTCTGAAGTCTACCGAAATCGCTTTTTTATAGTTTATAGGCTAGCCTTTGACCACTATCTCACCTGATGGTAAGTGTTAATATGGTCGAAGATGTTGTTCAGGCTAATCTAGAATTACTGGCTCTCAAGGACAGCTGCCGGAACAGAACGTTACGTGCTTGGCGACAGATTTTGTACTTGAGGGTGGTGGCTAGCCAGGCGGGCATTTTATACATTTTAACTTATAATACATACAATTTTTTTTTTCAAAAGTAAAGTAACTGCAAAGGTTCTTTCTACACAACTTGACTCACACCTACTTGAATTTATAAATCCTCTTCATTTATATAAGCTACAGTCCTACCAAATACATAAGTTCAGATCTGATGTTCAAAAGCTATCGTTGGACCCTAGCATAGTCCATTATTTTATTATGCACCTACTCCAGTAACATATTGAAATATATCATATTTTTACAGAATGGCGGTCCCGTGATTCTGCAGTAAGAACTAAAATATCTCCATATTTTCACCCAATGAACATTCTCAACTCCGAGAAGATGATATCTCGAAGAATGGATAACCTATTTCGAAAAGATGATGATCTTGTAAAAGAACACGCAAAACTCGTGCAGGACATCAACAGCCTGAAACAGGTGGTCTTTTTTGCCCCATTTGATGACCTTAAAGATGTGCAGTATGATGATTCTATTTTTCCTGAGATAATAGAGACGTCTTCAAGTACGACGATGCGGCCAATCTCGCAGAGACCTAAGCTGAAGGAAAGGCCGATCTCTTCTTTTCCCGTGATCTTGCTTGGTGGGGCGAGTACGCGTCAGACGGTCAAGAGTCAGCCTATATCCTTTCCAAAGTCCTCCATCAGTCTAGTGGGCACGACGTCAACTCCTCTATTGAAGCATCCGTATCCTTTCGTAATGCAAGGCTCCTCCGTAAAACCATTAAGAGTCTGTATGCCAACGATACCCAGTTTTCCAGCTACCACAAGTCGTCCCGGTCTTTTGGAAAGACTGATATCAGCCATTTTACCTAGACCAGGGTAGATACACAAGAAGCTCCTGTGTTAGTGATATAATTAAGTTCTTCAATCACAAAAAGTAGATACGTAATTAGTGATTACGTTTGTAATCCAGGAAAATGATTTTCAAAGATTTTCTGAGTATATATTATTAAGTTGAGATTGAGTGGTTAACTATAAGTAGGTAGATAAAGATTCATAATATAAATTGATGAACAACTTATTATGTGTGAATTCAATGTTCTTGTAATTTTTGTAAGCACCCGGAAACTGCACGTTTCCCATAGATAATACATTGTTTATGTTCCGAGGAGATGCGCGGGCGCAGACGAAGTACAACAGCGCGGCTTGAGTGATATCGAGAGTAAACGAATGCGTGTACCGTTACTGTTATTCGCGTGTCTTGTCACTAATTACCGATGCCGATTATGTATTGTCTTCTGCTATACACTTTTTAGTCTCGGTATGGAAAAGTTGAATGCCTTGAATGATGACGAAATAATTATTTTACAATATGTCTTATGTCACTAGCAGATATTATCTCATTCTTGTGCAAAGTGCATTCTGGAAAGTTTTAAACCAAACATACTTAACTTATTGTAAGTTTATTATTTCTGTTCATGTAGGATTAAACGAATCAAAACAAAAGTTTGTCATTGTTTGGTTATTTTTTGTCGATAAAAGATACCTTCTCGGAGTGTCGAACATATACTCGTAGATAGATCGTCTTTGTAACCTTTGTTACTCAGAATGTTATTTTTAATATCTCGTAATAAGTTACAAACTCACTCGCAAATATCAATATGTTAATAGTACATTATGGTACGTGTAATGCTGGTGATTAGGATTACCGCTGAGGCGCCATTCAGACCCGAGCCGTTAGGTGAGGGTCTTAAGAGAGCCGAGGACGGTAATCATCAATACACACATGTATCATACGACGGTTTTCAACACACTTGGGAAGAAAATAATACTACAAAATCATTTAATATAGTAGATAAAAAGTTTATTTTGAGAAACAAATAGTAAATGTGCAGTAAGTAAAATTATAATAAATTGTTTTTGATGGTCATAGCGGTCCCAGGTACATTATTATTTACTGAAATACTTTCATGTTCTATTGATATTTAAGATGGTTCATTATTCGTTTCAATTATTGGATATACTTGGTGTTTCGCCAGTAGGACGCGCCTCAGAATCAAGTTTAATTCTTTTTGCAATTTTTGCACACATTTTCATCTTGTTTTGTATGGAATCTTCTACGTATGATTCTACATAAAAAATCTGTACATGGAATAAGTATTTTAAAAATGTGGCATAGATGTTACAAAGTTACAACGAGAGGAAAGTTACAGTCATGTGCGGGATTCAAACCCGAGCTATCCACCGCCTTAGCCGAGGTATGCTCTAACTGCTAAGCTAGGGTGACAAATGACTCATAACTCTAACTTGTCCTCTCGTCCTTAACCATCGTGTGGGCATAGAAAACATAATAATATGGTGTGGGGATGGAGCGACATCTATAGTTCTACTTACGGTGTACTATAAACAAGACAAATTTTTGCAATTAGCTTTAAGCTTGTTAATGATGACTCATGCTCCTCAAATTACATTACAAAATTCCAACACGAGGAAAAATAATAGTCATCACAACTGAAGAGTAGCCCTCTGTCACGTCTGACAAGATGCGCTTGAAACAAGAATCTCCATCCCTCCTAAGCGAAGCCTGCTTGTTTACATCTCCACTCTCGCCACACTCTACTACTTTTATTGCTTATCATAGCTTTAATATTCCCCTGAACTTTTTCTCTTCAAACAACTAACTTATCTCTTGATTTAAAAAATATATCCAGTTTCTTCATATTATATTACTAGATCTTCTATTAATATAATATATAACTATTATATAACTATTCAGTTCTAGCTGTTCTAGTCTTCTCGGTAGCTCTCTATGTTTTTCTTTTTGAGTTTTCTATCTTTTTATAACGACGCATAACTTTTTTGCAACTTTACATAGTCTAAATACAGAACTAGACACAAAGCTCTCTTTTATTCAATCTATCTCGAAAACTATGTACTGGCCATTCGCATAATATGAGAGCTACGCGCACAATAGGGTCACTATACGGTCGTTGCTTTATGAAGTTGATGACTATAGTAACTGACCAGGCCAACTCGCTCGCTAACTCGCATTTGTAATCTATTCATTGGGATTATTGACACACAGTGTGCAGAGGGTTCAAGCGGATGACGTTACAATGTTTCATCTCAGGATGCGTGATCTAGATACAGGAACGATTTTAAGATTTCGATGTATTATAGTTTACTAGACGGTGTGTGTATTACTTCAAATGATCACTGTGTTTTACTCTGATGTAACTTCTTCTCTTCTTCCGTGCACCCTTGAAATCTGTATCTGTTGATGATTGACTAAAGGATTTACCAAGGTTCAAAGATGATATTATATTTATGTTCTTCTGGATATAGATAACGTTAAATGTGATTAAAAAAATAAACGATGATAGATATATGCCAAACTTGAATGAACTATAATGGCTAATTTTTTTGAGGCGTTTTGCAGTTTATACAGTTCATGCATTAACACTGCAGTATACCAACTACCTACTAGAGATGCGCTGAGTACCCGTTAGGGATTTCTCCTATAATATTTACCCTATTGACATAAATATTTTTTTTTGTAAAACAGTGTCTTCGAAAAAATAAATTACTATTTACCTACTATTATTATCAATTAAAATTTATATAGAAATTTGCGTGGTACTAAGAGGTTCCACGCTTCCAATATTATATAAGGTAACCATTCATTCAGCTATTATATGTCTACTTCCTCCACCCTTTGGGGCCTTTGTTCCACGGTGGAAGTCTTCCGGCTGCTTATGATGATTATAATTGTGACTGTTAACTGTAAGGTAGCCGGTTTGCTACCATTCAACGCTTAGTGCTCTTTACACCCATATTAACTGAAATGTAGCATATAAATACCAACAAGCAAGGGCGTCGCCAGCCAGCAGCCCAGGGAGTGTTTATATGGATAATGAAAAAAGAATGAATTATTTATTTTATTAATACAGTCAAAAGGACATGAAGTTTTACACTTGTATAGTGCGAGTCTTTAGTGATTGTAATAAGAATGGTACTAAGTAAAATGTTTGAAGCATAAGGTAGGTGATCATGATCTTTACCTGGGACATACTAACCAGTAAAGTAAGAGCTCCAGTAAGTCCAATATCGACAAAGAGGTTGCCAGAAAATCCAACTCGCATCGTTACGGTCGGGAACTACAGCGATATATTTTCGCCTAACATGCCACAGGACCTAAAGACCGGTCTTCAACCAATGTGTGTTGCCATTGTTATGATTTATGGTAATGAATCGTGGTATTTCATAGAATTGTGGCCCTTATATTGAAGCTCAGTGTCACTCAACGAGCTATGGACAGGGCTATGCCTGGTAATATAAAATCTGAAACGAGGAAATTTGCCTCTGAACCAAATTTAATGACTTAGCTTTCAGAATTTGCAAGTTGAAGTGGCGATAGGCACGCCACATTGCTCGTCAAACCGATAACCGATAGGAAAGAAAAGTACTCGAGTAGTTACCACACTTACCTGGATACGTAGAGCTGCAAGGCCTACCACCTGTTTGACTGATGACATCATAAAATTCGTGGGTAATCAATGGCTACAAGTGGCTATACTAGCTGTTCATATTGGTTTTCTAAGGGGGAGCATTTGTTCAATCACCGAGGTTCGTTGGATACTATAAGAAGCCTCGCCGCCTGCTACTTCGGTAGAGTTCGTAGAGATACTTCACTACTGCCACAGCCTCCATGCCTAAAGCGCTATTCTGCCCATACGGCACCACTGCCCACCTCAGTTGCGGTGCCGCCCACTCAGCATCGCAACGCAAGCGTGCATCAACATGGCTTGAGGAAAAAAGGCCAAAAGCTACTTCGGGTTCACTTAGCTTCACCATCACGGTGAACCTAAAGGAACCCAGCCACGGTAATAGAGCCCCCCGTGCCACCGCAAAGAAGACCCACGGGTGTGCATTTGTACCTACGATAAGCTCAAAGTGTTTGAATTGATAGATACTGATCGAATGAGAACAAAATTTATAGATAGACATCTACGAGTTTATAATTTGTAATGATTGCTGTAAACTTAAAACACGCTTTCCATGTATTGTATTTTTAGGAGCTGAGGATTTGGGATAAATAAAGCAATACTTTTTCAGTACACTTACACCTTTATTCACCAGTTCTTAAGTCACTTCACACTAAACTTAAAACAACACTAAAACACTGAACTATTCACATTTTATAGATCACTAGTCACACACTTCACTGACTTAAACTATTCGCGCTTGGAGCACTTGGTCCAAAGATAATCGCACTGTAGCTCGTTTCGAACTCAAAGTAAGGTAAAAAATTACTGGTCGTTCCGAAACCGACCTTATTTATACCCAAAAGTCTTAGTTTCCTGAATGTTCATCACTAGTCTAGATAGAACAACAATAGGGACCATAAATCACCCTTTTAACGTTAACAACTTTTATATGAAATTCCTCAAGATGCTTACTAATACTTACTCGTATACAGTGGTGTATACTAGTTGACTGACTACAAAGACAACCTATTTTTATAAAATTTTGTGTAAAAAGGGCATTCTCGATTTCTTAGAATTGTTTTTGATGATGGGTTTTTCGAGATTTTTGGAGCCCATGCGTTGTAACAGACAAGATATAATATAATATATACCTACATTACAAGATGCTAGACGCAAAATAAATTTGGTCACTTTGGGTACAATCGAGCTCTTTTCTTGCTCATCGCTTGAGGCAAAAACAATTTGCATTTAGGGTCTGTCCAAATAGTCATAGTGCAAATATCTGTGGGGCTAAGGCACCCTCGTCGGTACAATTCTGTTGTACCTGGGTTAATAGTTCCAATTTCCTTAAATAATCTAGACAACACACTCAAGCCGCGGTCCGTACTAGAGTGGTGCCCTTGAGTTCCAATGTCAACCACTTTATTTGTAGAGGCGCGTTTTCGGCACGATGGCGAAGGTAAGACTGTAAGACTGTTGCACCCATCTCGAGAAGAGTGTCTTTATAGCACTCACACTCTAGGGATATTGAGGGTACAATCTGGCCTAAAGCACGGTGGAGCTGGAACATGCCGCAGAGGCAGGCGCCATTCAAAATTGTGGAACTTATGGAAAAGCACAGAGTTGCTCAATGAGTAATGGAGAGAAGTATACTCGGAGTTTCTTTGCGCGATAAAATCCGGAACGTGAATATTCGCCAAAGAACCAAAGTCAGCGACATAGCTCTCAGAATTGTCAAGTAGAGGTGGCAATGGGCGGGCCACATTGCTCGACGATAACCGTTGGGCAAAAAAGGTTCTCGATTGGTTACCACATTACACCAGAAGACGTAGAGTTGGTAAGCCCCCCACTAGGTGGACTGATGACATCGTGAAAGTCGCGGGAAGCCAATGGCTACAAGTGGCTAATAGCCGTTCTTTGTGGCGTTGTATGGGGGAGACCTTTTTTCAGCAGCGAACGTCTTCCGGCTGATGATGAATGAATGATCATGTTCGGTCAGGGACGTTCTTTAACATTGATTGTTTGATTGGTTCTCCAACATACGTTCGAAAACCTTATCGCTTTTCGGATGCTCTTAGTTTAGTTAAGTTAGTAAAATGGGTTAAAAAATTTAGGAGATAAGTATCGTTGCCTCTAAATGCTCATAATAAGTCAGCTAACACCGTTAGCAGAAAACGACAGAATATTTAAAGTTAAAAAGAAAATAGATATCGAAAGAGGTTGTTTAACACTTTTCATCATGTATTTTCCTGTTAACAGGGATATAGTAAAGCCAAATATCACGCGAGCGAAGCTGCGATTACAGCAAGTATTTGAAATAAGAACGTGATTCTACGTCAACGTAAAAAGAACTAGAATTGCGCCCGTACAATGTATCCATATTAAATTGTATATTGTCATCTGCTAACTAACGTCGCCGTCGACGTCTACACATCTAAGACCACTAGAAAGTTTAGTTTTTTGCTGTCACTCGCGCTATCTCAGAAATAGCTCATTGATTGATATAATAACGATTTTAGAATTCGTGTCGTGTCTTTGTGTTTATTTGGAAATAATAAGAACATGATTTTTGTATGCGGCTTGCAACATAATTACTTTTGCATTACTTATATTTAGTCAAATCCAAGCAAGGAATTACGTTATGCGCTTATAACTTCTGAAGCTGCTAAATTAATCGGGCATAAAATAAATTCTACCATCTATGTTCAAAGTGTCTAGCCATATCACCCTCTGGTTGTTGTAATGTATTTCAAATCCAGTACTAAATACAAATCATTCAACTCGCACTTTGTTTGAAGACTAGCGGCACGCTCAGGTTTCGCACGGGTATTTGACAAATATTCGAACAATTTTAAAATATTCTAAAACTAATGTTTCTCAGATATAATGTAAGATTGTGATGGTGAAAGAATTTTTCAAAACAGTCCAGTAGTTTCGGAGCCTATTCAATGCAAACAAACAATCAAATATTTCCTCTTTATAATATTATTATAGTTAATTAAAACTTTGTACCTGAGGTCATAGACTGCACAACTCTCATGGCTACACGAACTATTTGTAGATTGCAAAGAACACTAAATGGGAGCCTCAAAAATATCATGCCATTAGCATTGCTAATGTTGTCTATAAAATAGCCCAAATGTCTTTATATATCTTATTTTTACCGGCGGCATGCCTTTATTAACCAATATACGAACTATATCCAATACTACAGCTACTACAATGAAAGCATTTAGACAAGCTATAACTCATTGCAGACTCACAGGCTGTCCAAGTGCTCCAGCCCAATATCAGTTGGTAGCGTGCCCTGCATGCTGGCAGCAATGCCCTGTGGAATTGTAATGCTTATTCGTTGAACCAAATTAGGTGCCAACATTTTGATCCCTTTTTGATAAGTTTTAGAAAATACGATGAGCTCCCGGTACCTATACAGACCCAACGTCTCTACACCAAACGGTTCAAGTATGTAACCACTACCGAAGTTATTTTTTATATATTACAAGCTAGCATTTGATCGCAGTCTCACCTGAAGGAAAGTGACGACGTGGTCGACGGTGTAACATGCTTGCCCAGCAGATACCTACTAACTCTGTACTTGAAAACTTCCAGATTATACTTATCGGGAAATAGAGACGCTAGTAGGGTGTTCCATACATCGGCCGTACGCATTATAAAACTTGATTTAAAACGTTTTGTGCGTATTTTTGGAATATCGACAATGTATGGATGCCGTGTTCCTGTGCGTCTTGTTGTCCGATTAAAGAAAGGACAAGAGGGAATGAGGTTGTGTAAATCGATCGCACATTCTCCGAAGTCAAGCCTGTAAAATACCGATAAACCACCAACGCATCATCACCAAATACTCCGCTGAAGTGGACGCGGCGCCAGCCCTCACTTTGGTTTCAGAAAGATGTGACGGCCCTAAATAGTCAACGCATGTAGACTAAGGGCTAACTACTAACTATTTACTACTTTTTACTAACTACAACACTAAGGGCGGTCCTGTCTTCCACAGAACCAGAGTCATGCGTTCAGGTATTTTACCATCGTCCCGCATCAGACCATTCAGTTCCAGAACAGCCTGGCGCATTGGCGCTTGTAAAAGCCCTGCTATCGTTAAGGCTGGCGTGGCAGGAAATTCGACCAGCTCTTCAAGAGTAGGAGAGGCCATGGTGACCGAGTTCATTAACTGCACTACCACACTGGTAAGTGTAAGCTAATAGCGAGACGAAAAGTGGATGGATCTATAAGGCTTATTAGACCTTATACCAGTTTTGTGAGAAGGAATAAATAGCCTGTAGCCAAAGGCCAGATTCCCAAACAGAAACAGCGTGAATACGAGCACGATCTGCGATGCTAGGACACGTATTTAAAAGTTCTTTCCGTGCTAACTCCGTGGCCGATACCACTGTTTTCGAGATGACAACATTTTTCACAGTTGACAATATCTTAAATAGTATGTAAATTTAGGAACGCATAGGCAATACCTAATAATGTAAAAGCCATATTGGCCTTAATTTTCGATCAAGTTGCATTGTTCGTGGTCACGAATTGACTCCTATATACTAGTACTTATGTACAGTCGCCTGCAATAACAAGTATAAACGTCGTAATTCTCAGAATAATGTGATGTCACTAAATTCTTAACGAAGTTAACATAGACATAAGTAAAAAACAAACTTTGATTTTAAGAAACTTCTGTGTATATAGAGAGAAATATTCAGTCTTACCATAATTTTGAAAATTTCAGTGTGTTTACTTATTATTGTAGGCGGCTGTATCTAATATTTGTTTTGTGTCATACAAAGCAAATTAATTGGTGATTCATTAAATTGGTGATACTTATAGCAATTAAACAACTTTAAATGGTTTAAATCGAATATTTATTATTATTTTTATATCGACATATTGTGTGCTGTGCTATAAATTAAAAGAAAAACTTACCTACCTTGGGTTTCATGACAAAAAGAAAGCTTGAGGGTTTTATATGGGGGCATTAAGGCCACTTTAAGCTGTATGTTTAGATACTGTTTACGTGCAAGTGTGATGAAAATATTATTCTATTTCAGTACATAAGTCAAATATTTCGAAAAATAAATAAAATATACCTATCTCAAACATCAACAACGTGTATTGCATTTTTGGCGCTTTGCATACACCAAGAGACAGAATGCCTGAATAACAACTTAAAAAACTCTACAATGTATGATTCCCTCAAGACCATGTCCACTGGATCTGTAATTTTTTGTCTTGAACATTCTTTATGTTACTGCATCAACATGAAAAGGACCGTATACGCTTATTATCTAGTTTCATAGAACAATTCTAGCAAAACATTTTAGGTAATCTACGGAGCTAATTGAATCGTAGAGATATCAGGGATTATTTATATTAGATCATATTTATTATCTCATTCAGTAATCAGACAACAAATATGCTCAGCCTATATCATAATAAGCAATAGAGATGATTTATAAGCATATAAAATCACTGATTATGCCTTGCTAATTTTTCACGCAAAGTTAAAAGTTGAATATTTGCCTCAGATATAAAGCGTCGACGTGGGCTAGTTTGAATCTTTTCCTGTACCCAGGATTCCACTCTTACATCACTTCGCTCGGTATTTACTCTGTACTCCCTCACTATGCGCGAACGTAAACTGTAGAATGCTTCACAATTACAAATTTACTAATGGAAAAATTTAAGCCAGTGCGGGATTTGAACCCACAACGTGTAGTACAACGTAAGTCGAACTAGATGTTGCTCCATCCCAATACGATGGTTAAAAAGAACGATAGGAAAAAAATAAGTTATGGACTCATGGTCATGTTAGCTCAATTGCATTAGAGCATACCCCGGCTAAAGGGGTGGACGGAAGCGGGTTCGAATCCCTCACATGACTTTCTTCTCGTAAATTTGTAATGTAATCCGCAGAAGCATGCGTTATTGCAAACATAAAAATATTAAAATGTAGAATCCTTCGTTACTCTCCGGATTCAATATTCTCGTGGAAAAAGTCACTACATGACCCTCGTTGTGCATTGTGTACTATAGTCAGGCAAAATAAAATACGAGGTATCAAGTAAATAATATATTATCTACCTTAAACAAATTTCTCATTAAATGTCTAACGTAGTGCTTTCCATACGATCGTAGTTTCGTGATATTTTATTATCAAGTCTTCAAAATTGAATGCTTGTCCTTGAGCCTCAAATATATGCTTCTGGCCTGCCAGTTTTCCGTAATTTGATTGTCTTTTATTCAAAGATATTTTGAAAAATATATATTTATTAATAAATATATTTTGCATCCTTATTTTCTCATAGGGATAAAATAAATGTTAAATCGAAAATTGGTAAACCAAAAGCATAGATATTAGATTCAGCGATATGCATGCAAAATTTCACAAATGTTATCACTTAGTTTTTAAAATTTGAAGATACTATGTTTGCATAGGAATCGCACAGTGTTTTATAAAGTCTATTTTTCGGACATCGCATTTTTACTGTAAAACCTGATAGATATAAGCATAGTAATGCCATATTTCTTATCCCCATTTAACCAGGTCATCTAGTTTTTGAATAATGTTTTTTGAAAATCGATCATTTTGCGTCCGTATATACTGAAAAAAAAATATTTCTCTTAATCTAAGCATGATACGCAATAAGAATGTTAGAAACATATATAGTGTCTTTTATACTGCATCTTTGAGAGCATAAATAAATCTCGTAGCTTAATTAGATTCACATTTATGCACCTTTTATTTTTTTTGTTTTTCTTATTTTTCTCGAGAATTCCGCCGTATTGGGAAAAGTTATTTATACTGAAATTATGCTGTTTACTTCCGCAACACGCCACATAAATTATACATCCCAATTCAATGGAATCTTAAAGTTATTTAAAATTAACTATTTTTGCTAGGGTTGTCACTTTTGTATCCGGATTTTACATACTACAATTTTGTTCGATATTGATGACTGTTACATAATTTTATATATAAATTAGAATAAAATAATATTTATTGCCACTGAAAATTACAAACATATATTAGTCACAAACATGGAATTAACCGCTGAGGATCAGCTGTGAATATATTCACAAGATAGCAATAAATTAAAAATAGCAAAATGATTAAAAGTATACAGGTGTGTAATGTGTCCTGTCGTTTTGCGTTATGTGATTTACTAGTATGTGAGTTGGGCTAAATTTGTCTGTTTGTCTTGAAAGGTTTCTCCAAAATGTTTCCGATATCAACCGAAAACATTTTTTGTATTTGAGTCTATGAATACCAGAGTTATCATTATTCTCATTTGAAGGAGAATATTGTTTCAGATTTTGGACGCATTATACTTAAAGCAAACTATTAACCAAGGGGTCTCACTTTTAGATATATATAGAATGAGCATGAGTTTTGGTTTTCGATCTAGCATTCAATGAGTGGATATAGTTCTTTACGAAACCACAACGTAAAAAACCGTAAGTTAAATCTGCTCCAAATAGTAAAACCGTTTAGGGCCATAAAGGGGAGATAATACCAACAAGTTACACAGTTGAATCTGATCTCTTCTGAAAGATGTTTCTTGATCCCACATAGACGTTTTAACTTATAGAAGCTACGTAGTTTTTTTCAGTAACGTGACAGTCTAACCTAAATCAACTATCAGGAACAAGTCCTAAAAACAAAATAATAAAATAAAATTTACTGTTTACCTATACTATTTTTGAGTGTATCCCATATGGCCCGGTGACTTGGCCTGGCGCCGGGCCACATGGGAAAAAAAAGTTTTAACTGGCCCGGTGATATCTTTACCGAGTCAAATTACATAAATCAAGTGCCATCGTCCCCGGTAAGGTAAGAAAAGAGGATACGCCTCGTAATTTTTGATAGGGCTACGTAGTCACAAAGACAAAACAGGCCCCCATTTTACCCGCAACCTACACGCGTTACGCACTCTTCAGAATGAATTATTTACTTGTTTGTTTGTAGAAAATATGATACAAATGACAGGTATAAATCCAAGTTAACATAGCAGGTTATTTTTATGAAATCATCGAAATTCTTTGAAATTCGGAACATAGTATGAATTTATTCGAAGTTGTAGGTATTAATAGAAGTTTTAGTCATTAAAAACTATTACCGCCTTGACCGTGTGGAGTATTTCCAGCTTATGTTACTATTATTGTGTAACTGTCGTTTGGGTGTCATGTACTACAATATTACCATGTTGCATTTAATTGCTCTAAATGACTTTTGTATATCCATGTATGTAACCAGATATATAACTTAATCAATTATCAGAGTATAACGGCTGCTAGTCTTCCCTTGGTTTTACATCAGATGATCCAAAATACTGTTTCTATGTCAACAAATTGCTATTAGGTAGATGCTTGTTTTGGCAAAGTCAAAACAGATCCGGATATATTTTTTATATAATAGCTTGACAACCCTGACGACATAAAATCCGGATATTACTTAAAATGGTTTCTAGATTCCATGGAGTTAGATTTATGTAGTGTATTGCGCAAGTAAGCAGGATAATTTCGGTAATAACTTTTCCCAATATGGCGGAACTCTCGAGAAAAATAAGTAAATCTGAAAACTGAAAAACGCGTATAAATGTGAAATTAACAAAGTTACGAGATTCGTTTATACACTCAAAGATGCAGCATAAGTAATGCCATCTGTGTATCTAACATTGATATTGCGTATCATGCATAGATTAAGATAAATATATTTTTTTCTATAAATACCTACGCAAAATAGCCGATTTTCAAATTTTTTTTATTAAAAAACTATAAGAGCTGGTTAAATGGGGATACGAAATCTGGCATATTTATGATTATATCTACTAGTTTTTACAATAAAAAGGCGATGTCTGAAAAATAGCATTCGCAAACACTGTGAATCGCTACGTCCACTCTCTACTACACGTGTAGGTACTCTCTATACGTGCCTTAATTAATGTAAAATAGTAAGCATTATTAAAACTAAATAAAAACCACAATAAGTATCAGTGTTCAACCAAATTAAAAGTAAATACAAATTTTTTCGTAATCTTTCTATGTCTATCATGTTAATGAGTACCTACTTAAATGTCAAATTCTTTCAGTCTCCGACATGTTATATGACCTAAAGTAAAAATTTACCAGATGCCCTTTACCACTTGACTCTTAATTAAATTATCTTGTAACTAGAAAGTTATTATACAAACTTATCATGCCTGTCTTTCACCCGTCGCGCGTCGGCAGAATACATCCCCAAGTAGATCCCCAAAAAGGCATAGATGAGGCAGAATTGTCAAAAACCCCGTAACGGCAGACATACTTAACATTTAGTATGCTACTGCTGCTTTAAGATTCAACGTAGCCATTTTAATTTTTATTAGACATGCTGGTGTAAGTGTTTTGATCCTCGTGGTCAAAATATTTAACCAAACTGATTTAGGCATGGAATGATATTTCCGAGGTCAAACTGTTGCATAGTATATGGTTGAACCTAATCTACTTTCATACTGTACCAATACATACTGTACATTCGTGCTGTAAAAATACGTCGTGGGACCGCTAGCGCCACAATATCTGCTAGTAGTTGCCTTTAGTTTTTCTAAAGAAGATTTATTTTCTAAATTCTTATCCTCTATTTTCTAATAATTTCGAGGGAAAGTAATGGGTTTAATTGTACAAATAAACCAGGATAGAAGCTTCTTATAGTTGTGAAATATTTTAGTATTGAATGCGTGATGTGCCAATTTTTTTGACGCTCCCCGTTGACTATGGGTATACAATATTAATCAGATACAATGTTCTTTACATACACACATAAGTACTTATAACTAATTTCAGACATTTGTCTAGACTTAATACTTATATATATAGAAAAGTATATTATTTAACATAGCTAAATAACATATTTTATTGTAGGTAAGAATGGTTGTTCTGCACCTCTTGATAACCTCCAATACCTGATATAATGATATTCACACATTTTCAGCATACAATATTTCTCACCTCGAGCGAGAATCGAACTTTGTTAATCACGTCTCGTCGTATTACTTCAACCATAGAGATATAAAATACTATTTTTCTGTGACTTCAACCGTCATAGGAAGCTAAAAATTTGTAAATATGGTTTTTGAATAGCACGCGATAGTGCTTGTAGTCATATTTATAAACCTGAGATAATCACTTGGTTTGCCATAACTTCAAGGTTAACGGGTTTTTTGCATAGTCTTATCTACATCACTGTTGACCTGGATTCGCCCATGACCACATTTAGTGAGGGCACACTGGGAGGTTCACGACAAAGAAGACGTTCATTTCGATTAAAGCCGCCAGCGTTAAGAAACCGATGTATACCAGGGTGCAGGTGAGTCCAATCTTCCAGTCCAGCTGGAATTTGTTTAAGGCCAGACTGCCATATAGAGCCAATAGAGTAGACAGCAAAGAGATGGCATTGTACGATAGACCGCTCGAGTTTATTGTTACCTGTAGAAGAACAGACAAAAATGTATTAAAAATATGTTTATTCTGGCAAAAATAATCGTTCAGAATTAAAAGGGGAGTATCTATAATGTTTGATATGGCATGGCATGGAGAATCCACAAGCCAGAAGTGTGGATTATTCCTGTTGTCTATACTATAGATATTATTTTGTATTGATATCTGTTGATTGTAGTTCCTCGTTATATTTATTGAAGAATAAATGCTTTTTACAATTATGTTCTGTGTGTTGTTCGCGAAAATATATTTTCATGTAAAAATAATGTTCAAATATTGGTATTTGTTTGTTATAGAAGACATAGAGCGCCGACCCCACATTGTATAAGTGCAGGAAATAACGATAACAGGTAAAGTTAATATAATTTTTACTATAAGTACGAGTAGCTCCATTTATCAATGATCTGGCATATGTGAATCTGACATTTTGCGCATAAACCATATGATCATAAAAACAATAGGACTTGGAGGTCAATTGCAGTGTGTCATTCTTAATTCTTCAGACCGGCACTGCTGGCTAAATTCGTCCAATAGTCCTCCGGTTTTGAGTTATGAGTGGCAGTTGGCTGGTGGCGTCTGTATACATTGCCCATAATGAGAAGATTGCGTTACAGATAAACTGAATAGGATAATAAGCCTCAACGCAGATGATTCCATAGTTTCAACGATCTTACTCTCAAAGGCAGGGATGTACCAGGGAACTTTAGTATTGCAATTATCTCAGGGATAAGGACAAGGCGATGAGGCAATGAGTATAGACAACAGGCTTACAAGGAAGCAGTTGCTTCATGATACACTTACGGACACATAAACTGCTTAAAAAGTACAAGACGCTATATAACCAAGAAATAAGGACACGTGGAGATAACATGCCTTATTAAAAGAAAAAAAACATGCGATTTAGTTTTTTTCAATTGTTTAAAATTTTTAACCAATTTTTGTTACATTACCGTATTAACTTATATTGATATTGACCTCCTCAATACAATTTTTAGCATATCTCTCCTAACGTCGATGATAGACTCTTCAGCGATCATCTGTTCCATATAAACATGTTCTTCACTCTTAGTGAATAATAAGGAGGCCAAATCTTAAGCGAGCTGTTTGAGAACTGCACACAATTTTGGAACATTTCTGGTATAAAAAAATATTTAACCAAAAAATGGAACCGACTTCAATACTCAGTGAAATTGTATATACGCACAATATAATAGGTATGTGATATATATCACAAGATAATAGGTATCTTTGAACTATCATGCTACCCACTTCAACAAGTTATTTTATGAGTGTTCAAGTCGTTTCCATTTTGACGAATTGAGAAACTCTCTTTGTGAGAATCTACAACATTTCTGTACACTCTAGGAACCGTAGACTATTTAAAATTGGAATTTCTAGTAATTGTTCGTAGCCTTGCTGCAACAACGCCACAATTTGTGCGGCTTGTTCGGACGACGTATCCATATTATTGTACCGGAACTCATGTTGAGTTAAAATTTAACAATTCTATTGGCAACAATAATACAATTGGCAAATAAAAAACAATAAAAATTAGTTCAAAACCTTACCTACCTCATTTTTTGCAAATTGTTATGCATGGTAAGCACAAGAGCATAAAAATGATTATGTTGATCAGATCGTTCAAAAAGGTTAATTTTGTATTTTTTTTGGGGTCTTTTATAATAACCATCAGCGGTTTTATTGAAACACAGACATACATTTTGTTGTAACACTCTAAAAATAGAAAAATGTCTAAATATTAGTTCCATTTTAAAATAAAGTTAAATTACTCACTATATGATTGTTCAATTTCCCCGCAATCGTAGTGAAAATTCGAGGGTACAACTCATACAATCCATTTTAGCCACTACTAAATATCTATTTAATGTCTCAGCTAAAATGACTTGTTTTATCCACTGGCTGTACACTATTTTATGATTGATGGTCAGTTTTCACTATTTATTTATATATGTAGATCTAAAATGTTTGAAATTCTGAACTTTGATGCAGTTTGTGTGTCCTGACACCGTAGTTTCTTATATAAATCATCTACGCCGTGTCTTGCGTAAGCCAAGTCAATATGTTCCATACATGATAGTAGCACTTGTAACTACCAATTTTTTTTTGTAATACAATATTGAATACTGATCATTGTTCATTTTTTGAATCATCATGATCATCATCAGTTTTTGAAGTCAATCCGTCATTTGACTCAATTTAATGGGTAATTGTTGAACAAGCCACCGGTCAACTAAATATCTATGACCAATAGGTAGATACTTTTTTATTTTCGGGGTGGAAGTTCATTCGTAGACCTTTACGATCCTAATACTATTAAACCGCACTCCAGATCCTGAAGATGGCTTCCTTATGAAGTCAAAACAATTGTCGATCCTTACATCGGCAACACGTAAGTGTTAAAAATCACGTGAATAACCTGTTCAAAACAATTATACGATCATATATAAAAACAAAATTAACTTACCCAATGGTTATCTGGGAACGATGGGTAAAACAAAGACTTAACCAACCACGGCAGTCCTAAACACAGCAGAATATCAAATGTGTTTGAGCCGATTGAGTTGCTTATTCCCATAGTTCCGTGACCTGAAAAGTATATTAACTTTAATACTCGCTATAAATATAATAATTTCTAGTGGATGTCATATGCAAAGTCATAAAAAATAAAATAGACAAGTACAAGCTGCACCCTCGTGGTTAAGACTTTCATGCGTTACCATAAAATTGTATTAAATCTATTTAATTTCGACATTCTTCAAAATAAAAGATGGACCTAATATATTTATTTTAAATTTTTGCTCGAATTACTTGTATTGCATATGAATAAAATAACTAGTAAATATAAAGTCTCTTTTCTATAATGTTGTCTTAGGTTTTTGCGATTGTTACACATAGTAATTAAAAACAACTTTATACGATTTACATCGCAGTCACCCCGTGACCAGGATTACTACAGTGTTTGAAACGTCGGGTCAGAAAAAATATGACACATATACGCGATTTAAACCGTTAAAAGTTGTTTAATTTCTCTTTTCTATATCTTTAAACTATACATAGTGCATACATATATACTAACATAAAAGTTCCCTGTTCCTCTTTCCCATAGGGGTAGGCAAAGACCACAGATTTCCACTTACTACTATCCTTACAATATATCTTTCGCTTCATCTACACTCATCAATCCCTTCATACATAAGCGTCCGTTTAGGGTACTCCTGACCTGGTCTTTTTTCAGAACGTCTTCAATTTGATTTCGGAACGTTCGGTTAGGTCTTCCCCTTTGAACACTTCCATTCACTTGTCTCATGTATACCTGTTCAGTCATTCTCATTTCATTCATTCTGTACAGGTTTACGGTTATAAATATAAGAACTGGTCCGGAGTGCTATTTGGAAATATGATTTTTGCTTGGCACGCGTAAGTGTTTGTAATCATATGTAGAAATATAGAATAAGGCATACAATAAGACATCATTGCATTACTTTAAGTGTTTGTAAAATGACTTTATTCGATCAGATGAGAACTAGTAGTCTCTTATGGTTCCACCCTTCCCTATGTTGGTTAAAATAATAAGGTTAGACTATAAAATTTCGTCTCATTTGAGCCAAACCAGTGTGGTTAAGGCACTGGAGGTGCTAAAACATGGCGAACAAAAATTCGTATGAAAAATTGTGTTGTCTCAAAATTTTTCACTAAGCACGCGATTGTACTTGTAATCCGATAGTATATAGTCACGGTAATGTTATCTATACAGTATTTCAACTTCATAGAAACGGACGAAACGCGAGTTTCGTCCGTTTTTCACATGTTTTTATTTGTTTATATAAAAAAGTATATTTACAATCACAAAACTAAATAGAAACACAAAGTAGGCAAAGTTTTTGACGAATTCATGTAACTTAAAACAGCATATATATCTTACTCGTCATATTTTATATGTAAATATGTACTTGAAGTTATTTTTGGTGAAAAAATCGCGCAGTTATTGGTAAAAAACAACAAACCATTCGCTCGTCACTGCGGCATAGTCACGACACTCGAGACTGTCTGCGGTACGAGCGCAGGCCGAGATCGAGGCGCGTAGGTATAACTCGCGTTTCGTCCGTTTCTATGAAGTTGAAATACTGTATAGATAACATTACCGTGATATAGTCGTACAAGTAGTAGTTATATGGTCCTCTTCTTAGGTAGGGATATCTAAAAATAAAGAAACAAATCACCGCAGGGTAAATTGCGGGCCGATGCGAAATATTATTTTACCCTTTTCACTTAAACAACACACCCTGATTAGTGACAAGGACACTGGAGACTGCTTCAGGTAGACTGGTCCCGGCTGCCAGTATCGTGAGGCCAGTGATGCTGTCAGGGACGCTCAGCGTGTCGCCTACAACAAAATATATTTATTTATGAGACGAATGACAATGTACGAAAGTGGCCGAAAAATTACGTATCTGTGCTCCTCTTGCGACGGTAGGTATTGAATTATTGCACCTGCATCGAAATATTAAAGTAGATGATGAAATGTCGAGTTTGTATAAACCTGAACGAATATTTACTCGAATCTCAGTAACCTTAGTAGGAGTTTTCATCGTTTACATCATCGTCTGGTTTCTCTACGGCTATATCTATGATCAACTTACAAAGCTGCTAATTTATAGCATTGTCAAACCAAATTGGGTTGCTGAGAAGGCGATTAGGATAAAATTAACTAATTGGAAATCAATGTTAACTGACCCGAGACAGTATATTTTGTATATGGCAACCTTCCTTTTTCCCTTCAATATGATTTATCGTTCATTCATTTTCATGTCAAGTTGACAAATGTAAAGGCTGCAGTTTGGTGAATTTTTAAAAAACTAATGCTGAGCGTGTGCTATTGACTTGAAAATTGTTTCTTTTGGAAGTTATATTGTAAGCTCCACCAATTGATGGACAGTCTGTTTCGAAAGCCTGTACCTGGCCCTGAACTCCTCGTCGCATTACTGTTCCATAGGAAATATTCTTTGGCGATAAACTCTAGACCGAGTGTAGCCGATTGCTCATCTTCACTGCTACTAGTCAATGACAAAGATGAAAGTGAGAATTCCATCACATACAATAAAAAGAGCAAAGCAAGTACCTATAGTTTTATTTGTTATTGAATTGCGCACAGAAATCTTTTTAATATGCTTCCACAGTTCTGTTTTTATCACTCTGCTGGAATGTCAAAATAGTCCGCTAATGATAACAGAAGTAGATATTTATTTAAAGTTCTAAGAAAACAGCAAAATAGGGAGCAAAGTCTTTTAACAATCAAAATACACATTTCAATGAGCATGTAATTTACACGTTAATCGTCAGATCTTGGTACGTTAGCTAACAAATTATTTGAGAGCGTTGACATGACATATCTTGATCGTTTGTTTAGGAACCCAACTTACGAGTTAACTAGAGATTAGTGTTCAAATTTAACTGCTGTGTTAACTGAGCAGAGATTACAATCAAAGTAGCAATCAGTTACAATCAGTAAGCGTTCCTGCATCCCGACCTCGACTTAACAAGAGATTTGACACATGATTACTTAGTTTGTTATTTGAATAGCCGTTCAGAAACCGGACGCTAGACTTCATCATTTACGTAAATTTGAAATGAAATGAAATGAATTTATTTATGACGTTAACAATTTACAACAAAATATTTACATAAAAGACATGTGACAGACTTAGAAATAATTGTTTTGCATTATTAATTGGTCCCCAAATCAGCATGAGCTAGTTTAATTTAAACTAGCGCTGGTGTTCCGTTGGAGCCATTTTGTGACGTCACGGAGGATTAAAGATACAACAGCTCAAACTTTATAACATAAGCATTAAATATTATAATTTAATTATTATAATTTGAAAATTGCGCTTTACTAACTATATGGTTATTAATATTAGAGAAAATCACGCTGATACTACGAAATATGGCGAAGAGTACCTACCAATAAAAAAAGTTGTAAGTTATTTGATTTTTATTTCTTTTATCTTACCCAATATAGTAATAATCCAAGCTACAAGGTAGGAGACTCCTCCAATCCACGTGATGCACATGAAGAACGTGACAGGGTACATGCAGCTGTGTCTCCGGCAATCAGGAATGGTAATCCACAATACAAGACTGATAGGCCAGGTTATAATCCAGAATAGCTTCTTCCATATCGTCGTCTTCTCGCCAGGCCAGGACCAGACAGAGCTTGCACTGTCATCTTGAAAAATTGCAAAATTTGAATACTTATGTCTTAATTTATTTGTAAAAGAATTAAAGAAATAATAAATAAATGAGACTTGCATTGAAGACTATACATAGTTTATGCAAGTTAAAATATAATAATATTCCATATGTTATATACAATATTAGTGTTGTATACGAATCACGCAGATAATCGAAGTTTAAGCTATTGATGGCCCAACGATTTTCGTTGGGAGGCAGTGGTACTTATCAAAGCGAATAACGTTATTTAAGCGTAGGGCCCTATATACCAGACAGTTGATTTAAACATTGAAATGCTTTTTCTCTTCAAATACATCGTACTATTATGTTATCTACATACAATTTTAGCAAAAAACAATCGACTTCAAGCGTAAAATACACATTATTAGAGATAACTCAAATAGGTACTACTCGTCCGATCTCACTCAAATTCAAATGGGACCACATGATAAGCACCAGCTTGAATTAATCGAATATAAAAAAAACATCCAAATCACAATACAAAACAGTCGTATTGAGAACCTACTCCTCTAAAATAAACGATCAATAGCATTTGTTAAGAGCGTTCGCATAGCAATACAAATTTTCGCAGAAAAGGCGCAGACACACTTATTAATGTAAACCTGTCATTATTTAGCAACTGGTTACTAGATAATAAATTATAAAACAAACTGATATGTACCCGTGACTGCATCTTTGAGATATTCTGTAATACTACAAAACAGAAATGAATGAAAGAGCATGCATATACATTCTTTTGCACATAAAATGTATCAAGGCTTACTTTTATGATAAAATATACTTACCGGAACTTGTTGAGTCGTGTCTTCTTAGTTCAACTCCTTGCTCCAGATCATTCATAACAGAGCGGCTCAATCGTTGAGTCACGTCTAATGGATGAGGTTTACCTTTAAGTAAAGTTTATCAAAGTAAAGTGAACCATCATCAATATCTGTGTACAGCAGTGTACATGTGTGCATGTTTTTTATAGGGCTCTTTAAGACAGCGATCAGATCACAACAATTACATGCTAGGCGACCGATTTTCTACTTGAGGGCGGTAACGAGCACGCGGGTGTTTTCAAAATGCGATACCACCATGAAGTGAAACTCACCCGTGATAACTATCGAAACATAGACCGTTCCCTTGACATACCACATTCATTGACGTAAGTATACAATATCTGCATCTTGCTAAATATGAATCATCTCTGTACTCTGTAACAACCAGATCGTCCACTGCTGAACACAGCCTCCCCTATTATGGGGGTATTTGCCATAATCCCCACGCTTGGCAGGCGTTTTGACGATCGCAGTGTTAGTTGGCAGTTCTTTAGAAGGCTCTGCTGCCCACCTACCAGTATATTTCCCTTAGTCGCCTCTTACGCCATCCACGGGATGATATGGGGAGGTACAATTCTAAACCGACACCCCACGGAGATTAATCATCACTACATCATAATTGTATCAAACTTATCTTTGAGTATCGTCATTATTTGGCCCACATGCCGCACCTTCACTAGATATCTTCAATCTTTCATGCACTGTCTTAACATCCGTGACTCAGCATTTTTTTATGCCTTTTAGGTTAGCCTTTGACCCCTATCTCACCTGATGGTATGTGATGATGTGGTCGAAGATGTTGTTCAGGCTAACCTAGAATTACTGGCTCTCAAGGACAGCTACTCGAACACACCGTTAGGTACTTGGTGACAGATTTTCTACTTGTGGGTGGTAGCTAGCGGGCCTTAGCAATATGCTCTATCTCCATGCTATAACGACTGCCATCCTAAGACAACAACCGGGACCGACGGCTTAACGTGCCCTCCGAGGCACAGAAGCGCTCATTAGTAATGTCACTAGCGGTCACCCATCCAACTCATGACCGCGGCGAACGTTGCTTAGCTTTGCTGATCAGTTAAGAACAGCTAAACAAACTACGCTGCGTGCGCTTTAAGAACATAAAAACTTATATCCTTTGCAAATTTCATGTATTTTCTTTTCTTACTATTTCGTGTGCTGGAGGCACGTTTCTTCATCATTACATTACATCCACTTTCTTCCCAATCCAGTCATCGTTATTACATTTCAGCTCAACAATATTAATCATGCAATCGTCCTTAATTCATCAACCCTTGTCCATAAGTCATTGGCACTGGTTGCCCTCCGATCGCCGGTATAACATATTGGCATTATCGTTAAATAAATTCCTTTGAATGACGTGTCAAATGATGTCAAATGTCAACCAGCTGCTTGTATGAGCGGACGGCCCTCACTAGGAATGCACTTGCTGGTAATATAATATATACACTGTAACTTACGTTTTATAAGAGCCTTATAATGAAAAAGTATCTCGTAGTTTTCCTATTTTACAGTACACTGTTAACCGTACTCACGTCGGCCGAAGTTTGTATAAGATTTTACTGTACATTAGGTGCATTTCATCCCTTTATCACTATGCAATTAGTACAGTCCATTAAGGCGAACGTGAGTCTGTGATGGCTTATAAATTGTCTAAATGCTTTTATTGTAGTAGATATGGTATTGTTTATAGTTCGTAGTATTTGTTAATAAAAAATATATACAGAAAATGGCGAACGTTACGTCTATGGAGGAAATTAATCATATGTTAATACAACACAAGATTTGAAGAAGATATTTTTGTTTACTTTTAAATGTTAATTTTGAATACTTATTGTATTTATAATATGTTATGGGTAAACGTAGATACTATTAAATTATATTTTTGACGGTTTAAGGGGTAATTATTGGAATCATGTGGCTTGTTGGCCAATAACTCTTTAAGATAATACCAATATTATTTTAACTTCACGAAAACAATTATCTTGTAAATAGTTTATTTATTGATTACGAAACCTATAATATAGCTAGCTTCAAGCGTATAAAATGTGACAATATGATTATAAGCACTAGCATGCGGCTATGTGAAAATTACTTTTACTTTTCAGTTCAGACGAGCGATCCCCGAAGGCTCAGTGGTTAATGCGCCTGGTGCTTAAACCCAATGCGTAAAAACGTGGGTTTGATTCCCACTCGAGGTGAGAAATTTTATACTGTATACATTTGTAGAATATACATTAGTTTACACCAAAATTTTGGAGCTGGAAGCACAAAAACTATGCTTAGCAGAATTGTTTTGTTAAAACCGTAAATTGCCGAAGGTATTCAGTAATTGGAGCAATTATCGTGTACGTCAGAATGGAATGAAAACTGGAGAAATTTTAGAGTAATCGTAGAAGTAGTAGAACAATAAGTAAAGAAATGCATAAAGTTAGAGGTATGATATTGGTGGTCTAGGGGCAAGGCTATTTATATGGGTCAAGTGGTCCAAGACTATTATAACAAAGCGTAGCGGGCATGACTTTAAATACACTTCTAGAGATAGGTACATTAATATTCATTTTTACGACGACGAACATAGTACAATGACTGCATTTGCCTGGATATAAAAAAAAATAATGATATAGTCTAAAAGTTTCTCAGAACAAAACTTAGTAGGTATATGGGTTAGCAATATAGGTATACATGTATCAATGATTACAAGTGTGGCTACGCGGCTAGTAGCCGTTCTTTGTGGCGTTCTATGGGGGAGGCATTTGTTCAACGGTGGACGTCATCTGGCTGATGATGATGATATATGTATCTATCGAGAACGATAATTTATTAAATATTAGTTGGATGTACATGTCTGCATTCCCTTCTAGGGCACACATACGCGATGTTTTTAATTATTAGGATACAAATACAGATAAATTTATTTCATCCTTATTGTGATACATTTATGATGAGTCTCTGACTCTTAAACTAGGCTAAAGAACTTAGATAAAGAAGGTAAAAAATATGTATTTATTATTGTACTTACTTTTAGTAAGTAGTGGCGTGATTTCTGTGTATGGTTTAGGTTTGTTGACGTAGCAGCAACCACTTCTGACGAATTTTCCCAAAGGCCCATTGAACACCATTGCTACAACGAAAAAAATAAATATGAAGTCCAACAGCGATGTATTAAATTGGAATGATGAGTTTGTTTGCATAATAATTTGAGAAAAAACAACCACATACGCGGGGAAGTCTTATAAATTTACCTTAACATAAATGGAGCATAAAAAAGAATACTTAAAATAATAGCCAATTCTTTTATTGCTGTGTGTGTATTGTTGCCACTTATGAGGCTGAAGAGTAGAAACGGATTTTTACTACGTATTTATTGGCCCACCTATGCGGGTAGCGACGTCGGTGGGGGCTGCGGATGAGAACGCGAGTGACCCCGCGGTCCCCTGCCACTAGTCGATGACGGCGGAACACCACGAGGAGGCCTAAAATTACTTACTCGTATATTTAACGGAGCGATATGTAGCTGCGTCCCGCTGTTTCCCCCGCGTAGATAATGATAAAGTGACGATAATGATTGAAAATATCTTGGGTTTAATTCAGGAAATAAATTATATATTCGAAATTTCATCTAAATTGATTCAGCAGTTTCAAACTCACATTCTACCTCACTCATACACTTTCGCATCTTATTATTCTTATAAGTGTGATTCAAGGAGGGTAAAGCAGTGGGTGGAATTAAGTTATTATTAAACATTAATTTAGGAGCACTTACCTAAGATATATAGCGTATACATGAGCACCAATAGTAGAGCTTCGTGCCAGTAAACCTTGTCATCCAGAAGAGTCAAGATCAACGTTACCACTGCCACAGCGTACATCATGCAGTCACGGGAAACTGACCACCAGTCCAGCTCTATCGCCTATGGAAAATGATCAGTATTTATACGTATAGAGATGGACAAAATGCTTTGTATATAAACAATGTAAGTGCCAGATAAAACCTAACCGAGAAAAATGAAGAAAGTAAATGATTACATATTGCGAATGCCTAGCGATTTCTCCTTTCCTCGGCCTGTGTAAGCATCTAACCGTAGCCTATTTTGTGTTTATCAAATGTTGTGAGTCGAGAGGCGGTTGCAAGGCATCTAAATATATAAATACCTATCTTTATCTCGCCTAGAATGAATAAATGATACAAAAGAATCGTTTTTAATAGATTTTTTGGTAAAATTACCTTTCCCCGCACAGTTTGTAGAGTTGTTATTTATAGTACCAAATCATAATTAATCAAATACCAATAATATATCCAGAATAATTAATTTATGTTAGCATTTTAATTTTATTTTTTTACTACTAATTACTATAAATTTACTACTTTATATTTTCAGCTGTGTTTCTTTCACCTAGCATTTTCCTCGCTGGATTTAGGGGAAAAAATGTGTTTTGATCGTCAGCAATGTTATTTTGCGTCTCGTACATTTGAAACCTTCGCTTCGATCTGAATTCTATATTTTGACGTTTTTATTGGATTGTAAGATTGAACGAGCACTGAGAATGATTGCTCGTTCAATCCTAGAATCCTTCACTATACTGGCACCTGACAACATTGCAGCCGTGCATAACAATTACCTAATTTCACCTGACAATTTTGGAAAAGTATTGGTTATCATTCGAAACATGGGTTAAAAAAAGATCTTTGTCCCCTAATGTGGACAAGCTTTTTAAAATGAGAACCTCTTTGAAAGTTGCAGAAAATTTATTCAAATTACCAATTTTAGTAATTGTACTTTTAACTTTTACAATATAGTAAAGGAAGCTACGAAGCTGTTTTTCTTGCATTTAATAATTTTCTCGACAGCGAGGTGCAATATTGGATGTTTCACTGAGCAGCAAAGTTATTTTGCTACTCGTCCATTTGAAACCTTCGTTTCGCTCTGTCTATGTTTTGAACTATTCGCTTTGCTCGTGATTCAATCCGGGTGCGTTCAAATAATTTCCTTGCTAAAGTTACAATAAAATTATTTGCACCAAATAAAAAGTTGCAGCCGTGTATAAAAAATAACTATTTCACTTCTCATGCTCGTAAATGTCCTGTTTATGCCCGATGTAAGTTAAGCCCTAGTGCATTAAATCTTGCTTTTATTAAACACAAGTGCATAAAAATAATAATATTGAAAATTGTTCAAGGAGATTCAGTTTTTAATATATTTCATGTAAGAAGTTTGCTTGGGTCATTAAACATCCTACAAATAACAGTTTAAATTTTAATTACAGATATATGTGTAACTAAGGATAACGTTGTTGAATTTCCTCCCAATTGAAATGAAAATCTGAATGTACAACTTGACTTTATCAGCCTCTCGCCTTTCGTAAACATCTCGGCTAAAATTACTTGTTTTATGCACTCGTTGTACCATCGACTGTTGTTTAATATCTTATATGTGTATAAAACTAGTAAGTGGTTGCATCGCAGCTATCGCAGGCTACGTTAGCTAATATAACATTTTATTATGTGTAGTTTATACGCGTTAAATGTGTGGAGAGTTTAGTAGTATCACGCATGGACATATCGATAGTGTTGTGTATGTAGAGGTGCTTTAACATACGTTTCGAGTAAATTCAAATTAAATGTGTTGCTGGACTATTAAATCATTAACATAAAATACTTAGGTCCATTTTTTCATAACCTACCCTGTTAGCAATAAGAGCGCAGCAAGCTGGAACAGCTAAGACATTGAAGACTGCCGAACCAACCACTGCTCCAACTCCAAGGTCTCCTTCAGTGACAAAAGTTCCCACGCAGTTGATGAACAGCTCAGGACTGGAACTCGCAGCCGCCATAAATGTAGCCCCAGCGATGTCAGCTTCCATATTTAATCCTGAGGTTTATTGTTAATCATTTATATAAACATTTTGGGACTGGTTTTTATTGCAAGTTTATATTTGAAGGGTAATTTACTGTCCAACCAAGTTCTAACTTTATGGAACGTCATCAGTCATGCGCTCATTAAGACGCTGATGGATGAAACTTTACAAAACATGTTATGTCAAGAGTTATGTCTTCTGGATCTATCTGTTTGTCATATATGTTGTCACATGTGTCTTAATAAGCAATTTATGAGCCTGTGATTAATATTTTATTGTTATGAACCATATTTTTATTCTTTAAAACCATGCTGTTTGGCACGTCGGCGTCTTGGTGCATTTCATTACATTCACTCATGAAGACTTTTTTTGCTGCATTTTTCACCCATCGATAATAACTCCTTAAGTACAATGCCACCAATGGAGACGAAGTAAGTTAATGTATGAATAAATCAAACTAAAAAATACTACATCCACGGCTTAAAACCTCTACGCACTCTCAACATGTCACTATCTGTTAGAAATATGAATGAGAGTTCCTCATAAATACCTATATGTAAATACGTTCTACAATAGTATATCACCATCCAAAAACTATAGTAAAAAGTAAGACATGTCAACTATGTGAACAGTAAATTTTACAGTTTAAGGGTCTTTTTCAGAATGTCCTTATAAAGTTTCGGGTTGCTATGCAACACATAAAATAACTGAATGATAAAAATGACAGCTAACGTGCAGCGCTTTTCAAGTTTTAACCGATGGGTAGGCTAAATTGATGACAGTAAAACGCAAAGATAGTGTTTTATTTATTAAATATGATCTGGGTAGTAAAACCAGAACTTACTCGAACATTCTGAAACAGGCTCTAAGTAAAGGGATGAAGTTACTAGATTATTCTTCACAAGCGTGAACTCGGCGAGGCGGCTGCTTAGCCTCGATTTTTTCAACATTAAGTAAGAATTTTATCCAAACTTGTTAATATAAATGTATCATAGCATTATATAGGTAATTATAACAAACTTTGGTATGATTTGGTGGAAATTTACATTCCAATTTAATTGTAAGAAAATAAATGCTCGCGTTAAATTTCCTATTTCCTAAATTGTTTTTTAATCGTGAGGACCTGTAATTGGATTTCTTGGTGTTTATGTTTAAAATATTATTTAAAACTGTAATTAAAAGTTGTAGGTCTTCCTATAAATAAATAAATAAATATGGCCTTGAAAGGTTATGGTCTTATTATTATTATTCTCGTTATGGTCTTTAAAGGAAAACGGCTTTCCAGGACAGGTGCCAGAACACGACGTTTGCGGATTTTTTTTTACTTGATAATTGTAACTAACAACTGCGAACATTGCTAATCCCCCGTCATGTGCTGAAGGTAAAACTCATGACAGGATTCGAATCAAGTGACTGCCCTAGTGCTAGTACTAATCGTACCATGGAGCTATAAAGAGTAACAGAAATCACTTAATTTTATTAAATCTATGTGGTTTATGCCTTCAATGTGAGTGACTTCACAATGATAACACCTGTGAAAACATTACATTATTTCTTATCAAGCACACTATAAGCATTGCAATTCAACGGGGCTATGCTGCCAGCATGCTGGGCACGCTGCCAACTGGTACTGGGCTGGAGCATTTAGACTGCCTATGAGTCTGTTATGACTTATAGGTTGTCTAAATGCCTTTGTTGTATATAATTCGTAGTATTTTGTTTAAAAAAGGCATACCGCCGGCAAAAAAGCACACTTATATATTAAATAATTGACAAATGTAGTTTCAGTTTAGCACGCGATAGTAAGCATATTTAAATATACCAAAAAATGTCTTCAAAATAAATCACTTTGCATAAAATGGAACCTTTTGCTAAAATTATTGTCGCATTGACCTGTTGTTTCATTATAAAACTCACCTCAACTATAGAACATATAATAATATTACCCACTACCTATCTGTGCTCAGTTTTAAGAGCAATTTTATGTTTAGATACAGTTTCGTCAAAGAGACTATGACATATACAAATCTTATTTTTATGTAGTGATTGCTACTAATTTCTCTGCCGTTTAATGAATATAATGAAAGGGTAAATTTTTATCAAAGGCGATATTGTTCTAGAAATAACCCAGAATTGCACGTAAATACTTAGGGCAAGAAGGATGAATGAAATAAGAATGATTTGAAAAGGGCCTGATATGACGCTGAATGCTATGGTTTTATGAACTTATTTCACCTTTCTGTGTAAAACAATAATAGGTATTATATGTAAATATCTTTAATATAATTATTTCCATTAAGCAGAAGTGTGAGTTAATAGGGTTTTGTCATAGTTTTTTTTAATATGGGACTGTGAAATGTACTTACGTTCGCATATCATTTCTATGGCAGGAACAAAATATTGTTCACATACAGTCCCCAAGAGCACAAAGCAGTAAATGGCTAATACACAGTGAACAAGAATGAAACCCTGCAAAAAGAAAATAATAAAGTGATTACATGAATATTGATTACATAACCTAAGTGATTTTATTCTTTACCTAAAACAAACACAAGCAGAACAATATCACAATTATTTTTTAATATCTAACGGCCTTTTTTTGTCGTGTTATTATATTCAAATATAATTTTGACTCATTTCGGCACGGAACACACCGTTAGGCACGGTGTAATGATTTTTACCCCCAAATGTTGGTAGTTTCATAAAGCTTTTTTGACGCAATTACGTGAAATGACCCGTCAGTCCTTATTTAATTTTTTTTTATTTTTATTTTTTTTATTCCGAATAGGCAAGCATTTGACCGCAATCTCACCTGATGGTAAGCGACGATGCGGTCTACGGTGGAGCATGCTTGCCTAGAAGATACCTGTTCACTCTATACTTGAAGACTTCCAAATTGTAGCTCTCAGGGAACAATGACGCTGGGAGGGTGTTCCATTCCTTCGCTGTTCTTATTATAAAGGTGGACGCAAATCGCTTTGTGCGAGCAGGAGGCAATTCTAGAATAGGCAAAATAAATTTCTAACAGAAGACAATCGCAGGCATGTAACAGCTCTGGTTAGATCATGTCCACGGAAGAGTACCCAAGAGCTTCGCAATGTTTCCCGGTTGAATGGCGATGCTAATTATCTGGCCAAGGTAAGCATCTGGCCAAGGTAAGCATCTGGTCGTTTGTCCTCCATATTTTTTTGTATAATAGTCTGAATTAAATTAGTCACCCTACCATATTTACAATTTCTTTTATTCAGCATTTGTCTTTACGACATCCAATATTGTCATCTATTAAAAGTAATAATACTTGTCAATCAAAAAGTTCCATTAGTTTATCGTTCGATCTATAGGTATGGCGAATATAAAAAAGCGGTATTAGTTCAACAGCTGTTAAATAATAACAGATCGATTTCAATCAATGGTTATGATATATTTGGTGAACTAGGCTCTAAGCCTTCGCTGTGCATAGTACACATAAAACTTCAACTGGCTCTTAATTGGTGTGTTTTATTTAAACCATCTATTCCAAAGGACCCTGGTCAATCAGTGAACTGTTGTTCCTCTTCCGTCACAGCTGGGCATTTGAGGCAGATATGATGTTATTTGTGTTAATCTGTAGACTATCGTGGTGCATTTCAGCGCGGATCGCAATGTTAGCAAAAATGATGAAAATAGTAATTCTCATATGATGTGATAGTTGGATAACCCAATCCGTGTTTTAGTGATATGTAGTTTACGTTAATGAATGCGCAGCGCCGTGTATACAACCGTAGGTTCGTCATAAGTATTTAAAATGACAAGTGTTATGAATACTTTACCCTAAGACTCTTGGCAATAGCCTCCATTTTAGATTTAGATTAATCAGTTTCCCGTTAAATTATATTTATCAGTATCTTCAAAAATCTGCGCGAAACATTTTCCATGGAAATGCATACTTTAAAATTTAGGAATAAATAAAACACATAATGGAAAACTGGCAAATCATAACTGGCATACAAATTAGGCTCAAACGCATGCATGCAATATTTTACAGAGTTAAGAAACTAAAATATTATTGTGTGGGAAGCGCTGAGCATAAATAACGTATCCTCAGGAGAACTGCGCCAGTCGTATCGGTCATTCAGATCTTACTACTCGTACCTATATACACAGTGACTCATATCTACTTCAATAAGTTAAGCACTGCGTAAATAATCATCATATGATTAGCACAAGTCGCCGATAACTAATTTTATCCACAAGATAAAATTACACACAATTATAGATTGTACTACGAGTACTTACACTCGAGCTCGACCAATCAATCAATTACGGGAACTATTCGGATAATCTTACTTAGATATTATTGTAAAAACAGGCCGAGTAGGACTAAACAGCAAGAGTTCCGCTTAGTACTTGATGTAAGAATTACAAAGTGTATTCCAAAAATGGTTATTTAAGCTGTGGTCAAAAATGTTCAGGCACAGAATAAAAAGACTAGAAAGATCCTTCCCCAAAACCATTTCAATAAATAAGCGACACAAGCAACGCGGAAGCAGTGATGGCTCAGTGGCATTGACTATGGACTGCCGCACAGCAGGTCCAAGGTTCGAATCCCGCCGCGGGCTTGAGCTTCACCGCATGATGGAAGTGCATTTTGTGATTGCCCGCCTGGCTAGCGACCACCCTCAAGAAGAAAATCTGTCGCCAAGCACCTAACGGTGTGTTCCGGCAGCAGTCCTTGAGAGCCAGTGAAATTACAGGCACATGAGACTTAACAACTATGTATCAACTCAAGGTGACGGGCGCAGTGCAATTCGTGACTTGTGACAAAATGCATCTGTTATAGGCAGAGTTTAGTCCGCTTAACATCAGGTGGGCCACCAGCTTTTTCCGTCACAATAACATAAAAAAAACGAATATCTGCGAATAAAATACACTTCAGCTCGCAAAGCAAAGAGTACATAATATCTATATTCACCTACAAGGTGTCTCTCTCTCTCTATCACATAACCATGCATGGGTTTGATCTTTTCTGTTGCGGCACGCACTGTAGAATAATCTCGTTCGGACGTATACTATATACTATATAGGTATACACCGATGTACCTGTTGCTTTGTTTTGGACTGAGCAAGGCGAGGTTTGGTTACTTCACGATTCCTATCCTAGCTTAGGAATCCTAAGCTTGTTTACTTTTAAATCTTGGAAAATGTATAAGATCTCAACAGGTATTAAAGTGGTTTCGTCTGTCTGTTTTATGCCTCTTATTACAAACCGTTGTACGGATTTTAATAGAATTTGAAATACAGTAAGCCCAGAAATAGGCATAACACAATTTAACTCTGAACTCGCCAGAAAGCCCGACGCAATAAAATTCCTGGCATTGAAGTCTAGGTTCGTTTCAAGTGGTATCGTAATAATGAATATAAATATAATTAATGTGTTTTCAGTTACGTGTTGTCTCTGGAATCTAGTGAGCCCGTCAGTAGGAAACTCCAGAATAGCGGCTGGTGTGCAATTTCTTCCTTTTTTTTCCAACAAGCTAAGCAGGCGGCGACCAGTGTAGCCATCTGTATATCAAATTATAAAAACAAATAAAAACAATTAACAACAATAAGTAAATGCGTGCTCTAAGTAATGGACATGATTTTTATTCCGTTCAAAATTTTAAAATCTGTGGTAAGCTGAGAATTGTGGGCATCTGAATGTTCGTTCAATGAAAACCTCCAAAGGAATTACTTCATTTAAATCAGTTCTTAACACAATGTCCTTGCTAGCTACCCTCAAATAGAAAACATATTACAAAATTACAAATTTACGAGAGGAAAAATTGAAGTCATGTGCGGGATTCGAACCCGCGTCCATCATACAAATATATTGCCTAGTACCTAACAACAACAGTATTATTAAAGGAATCCTGTTTACTGACTTCGACTACATCGTTACTTAACATCAGATGAGTCCGTGTACAGATGCAGTAATAAAACATAAAAGGGGTAATTTAGAGTGATCATTTTTTGTTTGTTCAACAAGAGAGTCCAAAGTTGGTATGACGTGAGTAATCTAGAATTGACGCACAAGCGTATCGAGTAATTCTATATATTTTATGTATTGCTGAGCGAAAAAAATTGCTTTCGTGTGAAACATACAACATTTTACCTTTACCAGCGAGAAAATTACTAGGATAGGAACAAAGTGAAGATTGATTGATTTTATTAAATTTTGCAAATATTACAAATTAAATAACTTTACGTTTAGAGTAAGTTCTGTTTGTAAATCATCGTGAAAGCGTGTAACTTCAAGAGCCAATAATTTTAATTTAAGCCTCACCTTCGACCACATCCTCGCTTACCATCAGGTTAGATTGTCAAAGACTATCCAATCCTAAATATAAAATCAATTGCCAGGCGTTAGTCTTGCAAAATTTTTATAAATGCTCAATCGATTTCATATTATTTTTTCGCAGAAATACTAGGAATTGTTAGGCATACAATAATTTAAATATCCAAAGCATTCAGAAAAATATAAATTACTTATACGAATTAACACTTTGTATGACAGTATGGTGCTCGTAGTAGACTTATCGCTATAAATATAATAACTATAAAACATTACTAAAACTTCAAGATGATAATTTAAATGGATAGTGGAGATTTACTTATAGCATTAATTTGTTTAAACTTGCAATTTTCATATTAATTTTATTTATCAAAAAAGGCCTAAACACACCTTTCGCCACTGCTCATCAAATCAATCACCACTAATTTAATAAAATGACGATGCATTCTATACCAAAAAATCGCCACGTTGCACCGTGTTTTTTTATATTTATTCGAAGTGTAGGAACTTACGTAGAACTTAGAGATCATTTGTAGTGAATAATGCATATTGGCATAATGATAACCTTAAGTAAACTAAGCTAAATATGTAAAATCAACAATGATATGTATGACTTTTGAACATTAATGCATCTCCATTATTTATTTTCGATCACTTTGGAAAAGTACCATCTGTACTGTACTGTATCAGCCGGATTGTCCACCGCTGAACACAGCCTCTCCCATTAAGCAGCCATAATTTGCACGCTTGGCAGGCGTCTTGGGGATCGCAGCTTTAGATATTAGTTCCTCAGAAGACTCTGCTGCCAAACTTCCGGTATTTTACCTTTAGTCGCCTCTTATGAAACCCACTGGTAGCAATGGGGAGGGAGTTTTCTAGCCCGGCACCCCACGGGACCATGCCCGTAAAAATACCAACACGAACCATTTAACATCTTATATAGTTCATGATTTTTAAGGGTAATATTAACTTGAAAATTTTGTTTTTATTTGTCAGAATGTTGTTTTCAACTATAAATAAAAATGGCTAACTGCGAGTTGGCGCACAAACCGAGGTTCCCTATTGAATGTACCGAAATTCGTTATGTTTTACAGATCGAGAACTTTAGCGCGAGTTCGACCAGAAATTGACCGGTTTTAATTATTTGTTGCCATACGGCAGATATTGGACTATAATCGTACTAAGTTTGGCGCTTGTATGCGTTACCGTTTTATCGATAGAGCAAAACAGAATACGGTAAAACAATTCGTTTCTTACAAATTTGTAATACGGAGATCCCTTTTTATTTTTGGCAATCCGCCATATCAACTCATATTCTGTAAAAAACATCAATCAGCTACCTAAATACGGTTTCAAATATACAGTCCCTTATGTTTCACACGAATGGGGCCCCGTTTTAAAGCACGGAACCCTAAAAGGTGTTTAAATAAATAAATCCCTAAAATAATTGATAAGTAAGTGCCTTCATACTGTTATCCTACAGGAACTGTAATCTATATCGTGATAAAAAGCTGCCCATGTCACTCTCCAACTTGTTAAGTATCAGTCTAAATAGAAAAAAAAGAAAGAAAATTTGAAAACAATATAATAATGAATATGGTAAAAATAAAAATAAAGATTCATGATATTTAGATTTTTATACATTTGAAAATTTCGTGGGTCAAAATGCAGGGCCCAAAATTTTTGAGCAAAAATAGACCTGAGCGTAGGGTTTAACTATTTATATGCAAATCATCCATTGTACCGTAAACAAAGGACAAACTAACATACATACTTTCGCATTTACTATAGGTCTGGGGATTCCTACGCATTACAAATACAACTGCATTCAATCTAGCTAATATCTGCAGTAGGTACTACCAAACGCACAGACTAGATAAGATATTTAAAGTAAAAACTTAAATATCTTATCTAGTAATCAACTAATAATAGTAGTCATTTCATCACAAGAATATGATGAAATGACGAGACGTACAAGTCTCCCGCCTGCTGATAAACGTTACGCCTTTTTATTACAGTTGCAGTGTCATCATCCACGTTTTGCATTACACTTCGTTCTGCGCTCGTCACTCCGAGTCATTAGTTCTTATATCTCGATCACCCATTAGTATCACTAGATAGTGTCCTTCACGCCTATACACAGTAATGCTTCCACCAAAACGAACTCTTGCTAATGAGACCTACCTACCACTTGGTATAATTATGTCTGTAATATAATTTGTCCTATTGTTTTTACCTGTACCAAACTGAGAGTCACTGGAAGCTCCTGTAGATGTGTCCACATCAGCTGTCAGCATGTACACCGAAGGTATCGCGAAGAACAGAATCACTCTTACAACTATCGCCACCTTATATTTACACGACTTAGTTCTTATTAACATGTTTGCCATTAGTATTTACAATTTATTAAAGAAAAATGACTAGAATTTGCAGATAATAAAATTTGTAAATGAGGTTTTAGGTAGAGTAAATATCAAATAAAGAAATCGTATATTTTGCTGTAAGCACAGCTCAGTAACATTAGAACAGAAAATTTTAATAGCAGCGCATAGTATAGCATAGAACGTGCTATTGTCACAGAAGACCGTAAATTACTAGAACGGAGGATTTCTTGCTGCACACGACGAAAACACACTGTTTATCGATATAATATTATTACTAATGTAACGCACACACTCCTATCGATGCTATCGAAGGTAAAGTAAACATTGTTACCGCTCTAGATCATTACAGGTAGCTCAGTATTGATAAAGACATGCCTACTAATCTTAACATTACAAATATCTACTTCTGCAGTATTTGTTTTCGTTGATAAGGGTTTCTGCTTCTCAATGTATATATAGTGTCCTATTATCTATCTGTTCATTACAAAGTACAGACTTTTCACTCACGAAGGCACACCCCTCCATGTTTTTCAGGGTAGTTGCAACTACTACTACCTCTACTATCGTCTACTACACAAACCATAATATTTTACGATTTATTGCTTTATTGTAAATACTATTAGAATTTACTCCCATACTAAGACGTGTAGAAACGAAGCATTTCCGTACAAATGCGCAACGAAAATTTACTGTGGATTGTTCGTGAGTGAACAAGGCCCTTATTTCATTTGAAAATGAAGCTCATTAAGGGAAGAGTGCACTTCCCTTAATGAGAAGCTCATTAAGGGAATAGTGCACTTCCCTTAATGAGCTTTGCTTCCCACACTAACATAGTTCCACCATATTTTAAATATCAAGTATATGAGCTCGGTTAAATTTAGCTTGTATATCCTATGCTTCTAGAGTGCCACTATGACGTAATATTAAGGGCCTGTTTCAGAATGTTCGAGTAAGTTCCGGTTTTACTACCCAGAACATATTTATTAAGCAAAACACTATCTTTGCGTTTCACAGTCATCGATTTAGCCTATCTATCCATCGCTGCATCGGTTAAAGCTTGAAACGCGCTGTATGTTAACTGTCATTTTTATCATTCAGTTATTTTATGTGTTGCATAGCAACCTGAAACTTTATTAGGACATTCTAAAATGGGCCTTACGTATTTTCAAAAATATTCGGTACATTAGTCGTATTTGGGAATATTTATTATCACATATAGGGATAAAATAATTGAATAAATAAATAACTAGCAAACCAGAAGTGTAAATGTAGCTCCAGAGCCTGTAAAAATGTACAGAGCATGAACATTTGGTATAAAAAATATGACAAAACTATGTTGGTATGGAAATCACTATGTGCACTCAAGTAACTAACTCTACCGTATGTGGTTCAAACGGGATGGGCGTAGGATTGACAAAAAATTTGAGACCGTAAAAATCTTAAAAATCTTGGCTATTTATTGGACTGTTAATACATACATGATTATTCCATTATTTTTAATTATAAATAATCGAAAATAATGTTATAAAAATTCAAAAATCATGTGTGGGATTCGAACTCGCGTCGTGAATATAATGTTCCTATAATTTATACACAACTACTGTAAATCAGCAGGATTGTTTTCCCTCTATAGATATTATTATAACTTGTTTATGCTACGATTACTTCTACTACAGTAGATGTTCTACAGAAACCAAGTAAGCTGTGGAGTGAATTTGAAAACACTATTGCGCAAAATGATTGAACTAATGGCTAATTCACCAAACAAATAAATGGTTGATTCATGATGAAACGTGGAAACGGATTTAAGAAAGAAAAAGCTTATATGTCACCTTGTCTGCAATTTCAGAAAAGAATATTCACGACTTAATAAGATAGTGCAAAATCTACAAAGACGAGACAAAAACCTCTTCCTAGAGCTACCTGTTCCGAAATTTAAAGTTATGCTGAGAAATCACCAATGGTCGATCTTCAATCCACAATCTTGGATAATCGAAATAAGTATGGCAATATATCTGACTTAGATGGTGCCACTGAAAGATGAAAAATATATTCGACGTCTCATCGCATCTTTCGATATTTAAGAATGTACGCGGGCTCAGTAAGAACCAGACGATTTCCTGGCCAAAATGTAGCAAGCGCTCAGAAACATGGCTGCTCGTCCCGAATCACATCGGAACCTCTGAAGGCACATGGTGAAAAGAGAAAATAAACTCTGCTATATATAATTTTTTTACGAGCTCCATCTGGTCATTAACATTTTTGACCGATTGATTGTGCAAACGAAGTGGTCCTCAACAATATGATTCATTTTTTTCAGACTTAAACTGCTGCAACTGTTTCATTTTTACCGTAGAACTACAAATATTGATTCGTAGCCATGGAAGAAGAATTCATTCTTCCACGATCTTTAGTCTTAGCAGTTTACTCTCCTTCTAGAAAAGCTCTCATGTTCAATAAAGTGACAATAATTTTATCATTATCTAGTTACATAACAAGTTATTAGTAATGATGTGGTCGAAGATGTTAACAGGCTTAACCTAGAATTACTGGATCTCAAAGACAGCTGCTGGAACACACCATTAAGGTGCTTGGTGACATAATTTCTACATGAGGGTGGTCGCTAGCCAGGTGGGCATTCGCAAAATGCCCTTCCACCATGCGGTGCCATGGACCTGTTGCGCTGCAGTCTATAGCCAATGCCACTGAGCCATCACTGCTTCCTAAACTTCTGGAGATTTAACGAACACATAAGTGCACGAGCCCTAGACCCCCTTATCAATAAATGAATTACAAGAATGAACGGTCCAATATTCACAGAGTACTCAGAGTAGGAGTAGGTGTAAATACATTTTGTTGAATGAGTTTGGAGTGAAGGTATAGGTACATTTTAAGGTAGGTAGTAAGGACTTTTTCATGTGAAACTTCTTTACCCCCTATCAGGTTGAATTTTAATTATGACACTAATTTTATATAAACGATATTTTGTATATTATATATGTTTGTGTATTTACAAAACTCCCTTACCACCGCTTAAAATAATATTTTGTACATATTGACATTTGGACTCTATATTTCAATTTTTAATTTAATAAATAGAATATGGTATTTATCAAAACTACACGGAAATTACATTTCTTACCCAACCGAATCAAGAAATAACAATTTCAATTTGCTTACACTTTAAGAAGATAATTATCAGGAATATAAATCAAAAAATATCCTGTAGAATTCAGAACCTATTTTTATGGAACTCGGTTAGTAAAATTAGTAGAATAACATAAATATTACTAATTTAATAGCAAAACTACCAATTTAAATAACGTTATTTAAAATATTTGTCATATTCAAAGTAATACCATTAAATGTGCAATTTAAACACATCGTGATATGGCAATACTTTATCTATATAAATTTCAACAGCACATATAGATAAATACATAAAATCACGCCTCTTTCCCAAGAGGGTAGGTAGATATCACAATTTTTTATTGCTAAGATCCTTACATATAATATCTTACGCTTCATTTACACACATCAACCCATCATGTCAGTTTAGGGTACTTCTGACCTGGCCTTTTTTCATAACGTTTTGAATTTAATTTTGGAACTTTCACCTCGTTCTTCCCCTTGCAATGCAACATTTCCGTTCACTTGTCCCATGTATACTTCTTAAGTTATTCTCATTTCATTTATTCTCTCCACATTTCCAAACCATCCTAACATACCTTTTTCGATTTTTGACACTACATTCTCATTCACACCACACCGTTCACTTATCATACTATTCCTTATCCTGTCATCCTTTGGGACTCCAACCATGCTACTCAATGCTCTCATCGCCACTGCATTATTCTACTTTTATGCTTTTCTGCCATACACAATTTTCACCAACGATGCTCTATGAACACTTACAATACTTAAAAAGAATTTAATTAAATCTATAAACAAACGTTAGGCTACTATGTTCCCTGCACCAAAGGCCTTGATGAGCCTTATCAATTCAACACTTAAAAAATATATCTTAGAATATCAATAAGTTTACATCATCTTATCAAAAACCAAAACTTATTTTAAATAGACAACGTCATTATTTTTATCTTCGTCCATGGTTGTCGATAAAAATATTCCATATCCTTAATCCGTTGATTAACAGGTGCGAAGTGTGCAGGGAACTTTCCACTCTAGTGTACTTGCTGTCTTTACACAAACAACTATTACACGTTTTATCAGTACAAATATGATCGATAGCCCGTTTGATGCTGATGCAATGTAACTAAAGAAGTCTCCAGAAGTAATTCATAAACTGTATGGCGGTTATTGATTATGTAAAATGGAATAAAGCTTTTTCCGGAAGAACATATTTTTTCAATGCATGTTACTAATAAATTATAATGTATATGATTGTATGATTTTTATTATAATTATAATAAATTATATGTATATCATGGCTCGCTGTGCGCGGCGTCGGTAGATTCACAAGTAAACGGCGAATTTTCAACTAAATGTATATGAAAGTACATATAAAATTATTCCGTCATATTGAATTTTTATGGTGTTCTTTCTCATCAATCATTAACATCATTAGTCAGACGTCCATGATTTAACAAAGGTCTTCTGCATAAGGAGAGGTTTAACATAATCTCCACTTTTAGCAGGCGTTTTGGGTATCGCAGTTCTTAAAAGGCGCTGCTGCCCGCTTAACGGTATTTTCCCTTCGTCGACTCTTACGATTTCCACAAGAATATATACTGTACTGTATTTTATTAGCGTTAGGTAGAGTTAGTATATTAAATGTAGTAGAGTTAGGTATATGTTTATTACTTACTAGCTTTCCGGGCGCGGCTCCGCCCGCGCGTATGTCGGTTATCGCGCAAAAACATTAACCTCTTTTTGCGCAGTTGGATAAAAACTATCCTATGGTTTTTCCCGGGTCTCAAACTATTTTCATACCAAATTTCATTCAAATCGGTCCAGTAGTTTTGGCGTGAAAGCGTAACAGACAGAGAGACAGAGTTACTTTCGCATTTATAATATTAGTACTGATTAGAACCACAAAAAAATATCAGTATATATTATAATTATCAACGGTAAAATAAGCTGCTGGAACATTTGTATCTAACCCAAGTAGTGTGGTTTGACAATCCCAAAATACGACCTGTAAATATAACTTAATGAATGATCTATCCAACTTGAGAGCGGGAGAGTTAAGTTCAATAAGTGTGTGTAATTAGATTCGAATTTCATTGAATTTTCCGCCGAGTTTTTTCCAGTGCCAATGTTGACGATATTCTTAAACCTATTAATTATTATTATTCTTAATATATTCTTAAACCCATGAGTTACGATGGTAAAACATTTAACGGTTCCTTGGAAGTTAGGGCAGCGATTAGTGTGGGACGCTACATGCTTTGATATTTTAGCGCCGTCACATCTTTCTGAAACAAATGTGGGGGCTGGCGCATGGCACTGCGGCTATTTCAGTAGAGCGATTCAAGCGGCGCAAGTATATGCTAAACTCGGTTGTGTTACTTAATATGAGACATTACCAAATGGTGCAATGCAATGCAGATGCATTGGGTCCATAAGGGCCGGCGGCTTACGATATCACAGCACTTGGCAGACGCGACTGTTCATCAATATCTTGGCACTTATTTGGCTCAAACAATAAGCATTGCAATCCAACGAGACAATGCTGCCACTATCCTGGGCGCTCAGTCAACTGGTAGTGGGCTGGAGTATTTTGACTGCATGTGGCCCTTTCGGTTGTCTAAATGCTTTCGTTGTAGTAGCTATGGTGCTAGTTTGTAATGTTTTGTGAATAAAGGCGTATTGTAATCGCTAGGGTAAGATTAATCAAAAGCCACAATGTCCACTGTTAAACCAAGGTTTCCCCCATTAGGGGATGTTTCCGTAATCCCCAGGCTTGATAAATATGATTTTGGGATCGCATTATAAGATAGAAGGCACTGATGCCCATGTTCTAATATTTTTCCCTTCGTTTCCTTACATGATTTTCACGGGACGGTTTGCGGTCGCTGCAATTCTAGCCCATTTATACTAATTTGAGCCAATTATATTTCAATTTAATTATGTAATTGGCTACAAACAAATAACAAATTACAAAGCCAAGGATACGTATTTTTAAAGATATTTTTAAGTAATTGTCGACTAACAAAAGTGTAACCTCCTAGAAATTTCTAATCGCCTAGTATATAGGCGCTAATCGCCTATTTACCGATAAGGATTTACCTAGTATTTACACTAACCTAATGACAAATACCAGCTGAAAATTATCTGAAAATAATCTTATTTTAAATGTTGTTGGTAACCTTTTACTTAAAATAATGCTACCTTGTTTTGCTTTTCCAAGAGTTCGTCTTGTACCATCTCTTAATAAGTCCAAATAGATTCAAGTGCGAAAATCTCTATTATGTACCCCTTGCAGTATTATAATCGCCTAGTACATGTTATTTAAATCGATAATATTTCTATTAATTGCTTCCTCCAAGCGTTCTGCGTGCAGTTTAGTTATTAATTTAGGACTTTGTCAACGATGATAAAATAATAAAGTCTCTATCCCATCGAATCGCACCTTACGTAGGTATAATTAGGACTCATTGATTTTTAAGATTGGGAATTTTATAAAATGCCTATATTTTGGCACTACCTGGAAACAGATAGATAAAAATTATGTGCGGAAGTAATTTCATTGACGATGTATATGGATATACATCGTCAATGAAATTACTTCCGCACAGCAAGTTATTTAATGCGCTGCTCATATTACACATAATATTTTAAATGACGTCGCATTTTTTTACCGGTCGCATGCCTTAATAACTCAATACTAAAAACTATATAAAACACTACAGCTACTACAATGAAAGTATTTAGACAATCTATAAGCCATTTCAGACTCACAGCCACTCCAGCCCACCACTGATGCATTAAATGTGAACCAAATAGGTTCAAGCAATTTGATCATGCGTCGATCTACCAAGTGCTCTGATAAGCTTTGGAAAATACGATACGCTCTCAGTCCCCACGGACTCAATGTCTCCATACCAAACGGCTCAAGTAACCACTGCTAAGATTAACATGATTACGCCGCTAGAGTTGATCCACCGAAGTAGCCGTGGCGCCAGACATTACGTTGGTTTCAGAAAGATATGACGGCGCTAAAGTGTCCACTCATGAACCAGAGTCATGCTGTCAGATACATTTGCATTATTCATTAAAATAGCTACTTAATGGGTATGTGCTACCACGCAGAAGTTTGCTCCGGGGTGGCAGTCTTTGAGAGCCAGTAATTCTCGTTTAAGCCTATTAATAGCTCCTACCACAACAGATCTGACCACCATGTGAGATTGTGACCAAAAAATCTAAAATCAAAATAATCCAAAACATTAATACTGAGTATCAATATATAATTTTTAACGCAGCAATGAAACTGATGAACTTTTTCGTCATCATAACGGTATTTCATGATAGAAAAAATGACTTTAAATCTGTCGCATCATTAGTGCTAATATAACTATCATAATTATTGTTGATCCGAAATAGCACGTGGACCGACTAAAAACTTTAATAAATTTTTCCTTGTGAATCCTTGACTCTGCCTTAACTAGTAGCAGAATATACGAATAATCAAACGATAAAATATTATTAAACGTCTTCAAGGAAAGGTTCTCAAATCGCCTGTATTTTTTTTACTACACATTTTGGAAAGATATTAACATAATTTCGTATCTAGCGAGATTGGCATTCTAAAAATGCCCTACCACAATGTGAACTGAGAGTTAAGGTGTTAACTTTGCCGTTTTTGTTTTCCACCTACTTCAGATACCGTGCTATTTAAGAACAAACAAAATGTTGAATCATTATAATATGAGGCATGGTGTACAACGAAGATCTGAGCTCCTCCATTAATTAAACCTAATTGTACGTCGCGTGCCGAGATCACACTGGCGGCGCGGCGGCGCGCTGCCGCCAGAAGGGTCGCTAAATTGACACTTGACCCCACGGATTATTCAAATCAGAGCTCGCAGGATCTTTTACAGTTAGCCGGATAGATTACATCTCAATTTGCGTCACAAGAGCCATTACTCAGGCAAATAGCAATGAAAACTGCTGTCTTTTACAATAGAAGTTTGTTTGTTTTGGACAATAACGAGAAAAAATAGCAAGCACCTACAACTGTCTGTACGACCAGTGTTATTTTTTTAACCAACTAGTGTTGTACATTAATATCAAAAATAATATTTAGAGCAAAGAAGTTTATGTCAATAAATTTTTGAATAAATATGGTGCACATTTTTAGAAATTCTACACCAAGTTATCTATGGCTTGGTTATGAAAATTGTTGATATTGTTTTCTTTTTATTTTTATTATGCAATTGTGGTGGACCACGCACTTAGCCCACCTGATGTTAAGCAGTAACCTCTGCCTATGATAGATCCATTTCGTCACAAGTGACGATCTGTACTACGCCCATCATCCTGAGACATATAGTTGTTAAGTCACTGTAGTAATTCACTGGTTCTCAAGCACTGCTGGCGGAACGTACTGTTAAGTTCGTAGCGATAGATTTTCTACTTGAAGGTGGGAGGTAGCTAGGCGAGCATTTGAGAAAGCGCGCGGCGCGGCTGTGGGGTTCGTACCATGGACCTGCGCCACGGCAATCCGTAGCTATCACCGCTTTAAATGCTTGATCTTAGTACATACAGGTGTCTGTACGTACCTAGAAATCTTCCTCAAGGGCTATAAAATATATAAAGAGTTAAGAGTTCGAAATAAGGGCATTGACCCGTATTATTGAATTAAATTATGCTTCTTGAGCGTATCGTATATGTGAGCGGCTGCAATTAGGTGGGCCGTGGCGCAGAGTGGACGATGCTTGATCTGGGAGTCACTCCCACACTGCGCCCGAGCGCCGAACGACGTACGCGTATTGTATGAAAATAAATAATTGGTCACCGTATTCTTCTTTTGACGAGGTCTCCGGCGGGTCCATTATGTCCGTTTGAGAGCGAGCGGTGCCATTCGGACGCCAGTGGCGACGTCCTCGGTCGCCTGAGTCGAACCATCCAGCACCGTGCCAATATGAACGCCTCCGATCGAGGTACGACACAATGTCTTACATTTTTAAAGGAAAGTTTGATTATCCCTTGAGCTTTAGAGATCCTGCTGCCGGTGTAGTGCCCGTGTACTTGCCCATCAAGGTTTAGAAGGAGGTCGGAAGTGCTTTTAATGCTCGGTGAACGTCTTGTCCACTCACTATTGCGAAGTGAATCATATAGAGCTGCGATGAAGATTACATCAACGTTCTGAGTGTCAGTTATAGATAGTGAATGAAGTGATTTTAGTCGGCGTCTTCCTCTCCTGCCGCCGCTGCCGTGCCCCTCTAGTAAGTAACGGAAGAATGACTTGAGCTGAGACATCATGGACCTCTATATCTCAGGTATTATTGTTATTTTCACATTTTCAGTGTATGTTCAAACTAAAAATAAATATTTACTATGTGAATTGATTACAAAATCCTGTTATTGTCATGACAATTAAAGGTCAAACATGAAGTTTCTGCGTTATTGTTTTGTGAGTACTCGCTCGGTGATTCCTATTGAAAAGGTTCACCAACTACGGGCGTGGTTGCTGATTCTTCGCTGATAGCTATTATTGACTACAAACGAATTAGTGTAGATTACACCATGAATGTCCTTTCTGTGGGGAACCGCACCTATGTGAACAAAAGCACCTTGTGAGTGACCTACCACAATATAGAAACAGTTGTAGTTTTAAGTTTTCCAAAATCCTTCATCCGTACATATAATCCCATAAGTATTAATTATTAGGCATTTTTTTTTATTTATTTATATAGGAATGTTTATATATATGGCCACGCATAACGTTTTTAAACACTACAAGAAATTGAGCTCCTTTGTTTGCGTAGTTTTGTACATAACGGTATAGTCGTATTGTATTTGTTTGTCGATAGAAAATCTAATGACCTAAGCGTTAAGGTCTGTACGGATACAATTTAAACATAACTGATTCCGTGTGATGCTCTTTTTATTGACGTGACATGAAAAGGACATGAATGCTTTCTCCATTGAGCAAAACAATTAAAACGTGTCGTTACGTCTGTATTCCTCAAGAACCAGGCATTGGTCTAAAAAAAAAATCTAAACCCATGTTTCACCAGGCATGTTTTTGATCGCATATAAAAGGAGCATACTGCATGGAAACAGTTCCCGGACTTCAAACTGCAACTGTATTTTTTTGACAGAAAAACTGGTCCACCCTGGGTATCGAACCCAAAACCTCAACCTTCCAAAGCAGTGCTTTTACACAGCAAAGAAGCAGCAAATATTTGTTGTAGATGTCTTCGAAAGTTTCCTCCTTGAAAATTCGTATAGTTAGTTCTATATATGTTTTAAAAAAGGATGGTTATTAAAATAGGTGAAACAAGAAAGTGCATTAGGTATACATACACACACAGTGACGTTAATTGTTTAATATTTAAATGAACAGTTTGATCAATGACCATTTGACATCGGCGAGAATCGATCAATTCAACCCAACAACACGTCATTACAAAGTTGCAGCTATTTTTAGTATTCTTCAATGTGCCTACCTCGGTTATCCATAATTACCAATCTGCTGAAACGTTTATGAGCATTCAAGTTTATTCAGAGGTCTGAATATTACGTAATTGTGTTGATCATAGCATATTATAACTGTCGCACAGGTATGACACATATTTGGTTTTAGGCTGGCGAGTGATTCGGTGTGGTAAATTTGACGCTCTGCCCATTGACCAGAGTTGACCAACGTTCCTAAAGTTAGAAGGGGGAGGCATGAACTCCAACTCGGCGCCTCATCCGGTCGGTCCTCGCGCAAATTGTCAATTGGACGACGTCGTTGACTCAGGGCTGTCAGCTTGCAAGGTTGAACCGCCATCTTCACGTGACCTACCGATGCCATTGCCCAAAATTATACCTCTATAGCACTCAGCGATAATCCTTTTAAAACAACCAAAAAAATTAAATAAGTCTAAGAAAATTCCAACTAGAGTCGATCGATATCGTATAGCACTCAATGTAAAATCGTCGTCAGAGAGAGCATTAGGATCGAAATACGACTTATGCGACGTTAATGTAGACATCCTGCCTTCTTTGATCTGTCAATTTCCTCATAGTGCACTCGATGATATGCGAGGGTCTAAACGAGATATGACACGCACAATTTGGCTTAGGTTCTGGTATATGAAGGGATAAATGTAGATCGGAGGATTACTGCATTGACGCCGCAGCCGACAGGTCGTCTTTTCTAAAATCCACTCATTCGTTTAAGCAAGTTGTGCAGTGGTAATTTGAGACAATTTAACCACGATTGGCGTGTTGACTTAGCTACTTGTAGGGGCTCAACACGAGCAGGGAGCGTGTTGGGTATAATCTTCGAGATCATGCTTCAGGGAAAAAGTACGTACTGAAAACAACACTTTTGGTATTATAGAATATTTCAGGCAATAGATTCCAGTATAGATTTAGATAGACCATTTATTACAAACTAATAAGACCAACTATATGAAGTTATCCCAAACTCTTAAGAGTTTAATACCCTAATATTTCTATTAAAAATGAGTGATATAAAAGAGGATGGTTTTCAAGTCGTCGCGTTTTTTTATTACGCGTATATCGATAACGCATATTTTTACTGGATTATCCAATCTTGATGGATTTTTGTTGGCACTCTAACTCCTCTATGTTTGTCGCATATAAACGCAACAACTTTAAACGATATCTTAGTTTTTAGGTAATTTACCAATGCCTATACCAGTATGACTTATTAATTACATTTCTTGCCGACGGCGACCGTTACTTATTGGACATGTACACAATCAATTTTGTTATCAGTACGCAAGACAAAACATATTTTAAAAAATTGAATCGACTTTAACACTGAAAAGTATGGATGGCCAAAAAGATGTTTTGAATCAGCTTTGTTCTGTCTTTAACAAGTAATTTCATTTTACTCAGTGTTGGAAGTGGGTTCCGCTTTTTAAAATATATTTACCGACACTGTGTTTGGTTTATCAGTTTATTTCAAGTTTCAATGAACCAGATTTCCAGAACTAATATAATAATAATATAATATTATTCTATATATATATATTATTATTAACCAGAGCTTCCAGAACTTATATCATACCTCTCAAGTTCTATTGAAAATATAATACTTATTATGGTCATAATGAACTGATCTGTCGTTACTGAAAGGAGGTAACGGAACTACTCAATAATTTAAAGTAGATTCATGGTATTGGGAATAATTTTGATCACCTTAGTGCCACTTACGTAATTTATAACAAGCTAGTTGAAAGAGTCCTACAAAGCTTACCTATTTCTTATTTATTCAGCTATTGAGTTTATGTGCTTATTTGTAAGTCTTCTAAAAGATGCCAATGTGATCACTAAAACATATGAAAAAATACATTTGAAGATTATGTGCAGTGGCTATAGGCGGTGAGGGATTCAAGCTCGCCCAGTACGATAACAGCTTTTGCCCGATGAAAATACTCTTCATTTTACACTTCATGCAAGAAGACATAAAGCAAGCCTTTTAAGCTAGGCCTATTATTGACCTTCATAAGAGCGTCGTAGACGCCTAAATTGAATAAATGATTTTGAGTTATATCTTCATTTTTCTTCTTACTTTTCTGGGAGTGAAATAATTGCCGTTTCATCACACTTTTTTCACTCGATATATTAATAGTAATGATGTAAAATACATAAAAAAAATTTGTATTGAATCATTATACGGGTACATACATATCACATTGCGTTAAGAATTATATTTTTTGTGCTCTTTTAATTCGGTATGTAGTAGTATATTATGTAGTGTCTAAGCTACCAATATTTATATAATCTATGAGCCCCCAAATTTATGTCACATCACTTACACAGTAGGTATTCATAAGTTGTTTTAGGGTTTCGCGATTCTTAAACATAGTAATTAAACAACTTTAAACGGTTTAAATCAGTATGAACCAGTATTAAGCAATCCAACAGCTAAAATGGTAACAAAAACTATAAGAAAATAATTTGTAAATACTCCGATACTCTTGGGTCTATATACTCGTCACGGCACTGGTACCTTCGTGTGTGAAACCACCAAAACTGTATGGATTACCAAAAATACACAAGACAGACGTTCCTTTGCGCCCAATTGAAAGCCAAATTGACTCGCCAACATACAAACTAGCTCAACACCTTGCTAAGATACTGTCTCCACTTCGCGGTCAAACTAATGCGCATGTCAAGGATTCTTACCACTTTGTCAGTCAAATGAAAAATCTACAACTGACTGATGATGAAGTTATGGTCAGCTATGATGTACAGTCGTTATTCACCAGCCTACCTGTACATGACTGCATTCAAATTTTCAAGAAAAGACTTAGTGAGAATGATCTTCCCATGGAATATGAAGAATTACTGGAACATTGCCTAACATCTGGCTATCTATTCTGGGAAAATAAGTTCTACATACAGATTGATGGTGTGGCTATGGGCTCTCCAGTCTCCCCCTTTGTTGCCGATATTTTGATTGTCATGGAGGACTTCGAGGAGAGAGCTCTTTCCACAGCTGTGGCTATGCCGAAGATCTATAAACGGTACGTAGATTATACTTTTACCATCCTCACCAGTAATAAATTTTCCGCATTTCTTAACCATCTAAACTCCTTACATAACAAAATTCAATTTACAATGGAGCCTGAGGTCAATAAATGCTTAGCTTTTCTTGATGTTTTAGTCATCAGGAATCCTGACAACTCCCTAAGTCAAACCCACCCATACAGATAAATATCTCAATGGTAACTCCCATCACCATCCATGTCAGTTGGCTACCGTAGGCAAATCTTTGTCACAGAGAGCACATGGCATCTGCGACACTGACCATCCCAAGGAGGAGCTTCAATATGTAAAACAAGTACTACGAAGCAATAATCAAAAGCTCCTACGAATGCGTCACAGAAGCCGGCCCAAGCCTTCCACATTTGAGCGACAACCTGCCATCTTACCTTACATCAAGGGTGTCAGGGACAAAATTGGTTATATCTTAAGACGAGCTGAAAGTTGTTAAGTAAAAACTTACTTCAAGCCGCACAAGAAGATAAACCAATTTTTTTAAGACCTGTTAAGTGCAATATTCCCCTACAAGATGCAGGTGTTTAGGTTTAGGTTTAAAGATATTTATTCCCAATAAGACAATACAGTCACTTACTTGAGAACAGTGCTTAAACATAAATTAAAACTATACATTCGCCATGCCGTCTGTCATAAGTAGGTAATACTATAGTAGCAACCCATCCAATGCATTATTTACGTAAAAGTGAATGATCATTGATGACATATTGAGCTAGTTGGGTCTTAAATGCATTAAATGAGTTGACACTTTTAATTCTTGAGGGTATCTTGTTGTAAAGTTGCACTCCTTCAAATGTGAGCATTTTTTTGCCATAATTTGTTCGGTACTTTGGTAGGACTAAGTAACCAGCACATCGGTTACTACGCTTACTTATTTGTTTAATTAAAGTGAACTTCAAATTTGAGCGAACAGTTTTGTTAAGACATTTCCGGATAAAAATGCAGACATGAAACACATAGAGCTGTCTGATGTTCATTATTTTTGTGTCTTTGTAAATTTTTGTTTACAAACTTGATTGTGGATGTGGGCTGTCATACATTGGGCAAACAAAGAGGAGCGTTGGTATCCGGGTAAAAGAACACATTGCTGACATGAAGAACAGACGCTCGACCAAGTCTGCGGTTTGTGAACATGCCCAGGACAAACCCAACCACTACTTTCGGTTCGACAACCCACAAATCCTTGCCAAAGAGGCCCGGTTTATGCCAAGAATGTTACGCGAGGCTATTGAAATCGAAAAGTACCCAAATTTCAATAGCGATGATGGTTGGCAAGTACCACCTGCTTGGGATCCTGTTTATTAAATTAATTAAATCTCATGGCCGACACAAATCTGCAAGACCTCTGAACACTGTGAGCGAATACTGCGTGAATAGGGAACGCTACGATTAATATAAAAATTTCTGACGGTAGACCAAATAATTTCTTAATAACTCATGTGAGAAATAAAACCAATTAGTCACCCCGTGACCACGATCACTGCACAGTGTTTGAAACGTCGGGACAAAAATAATGACAAATATACGCGATTAAAACCGTTTAAAGTTGTTTAATTACTATATCATGGTACCGACTTCAACAAGTAATTTCACATTTTTGAGTGTTTAAGTCGACACCACATAAGTTAAAAAAAAAAAATTATGGCCTTTGCTACTTTTACAGGATCGATTGTCATTCACTGGAAATGACTATATCAACAAGATGTGAAAAAAAAAATCAGTGATCGGAGTGTAACACAAAAACGGCTTGACCGATTTTGTAGAAATTTAAATAGGACTACGCGACAAGAATCAGCTTTACCTCTCCTTATAAACGTTTTTGAAGTCTGTTTAAAAAACTAGTATATAGAAACTTTTCCTGATCCGTGTGAACAATAGCAAACACTTCAGAAAGTTTCCTTGATGTGTAGTGCTATTTAGAACTGGCATTGAATTTACAATGTAACTGTATTCATATACCTACTAATTCTAAAGTACATATTTGAAGCATATTATATCTTTGGATGCCACTTTAAAGCAAATAACATAAAATTGATAGATTACCCGTGTATGTGCTTTATTTTCCTCAACACAATAATCATAACATATTTTCACACCGTGTTCCTTGAAGTGGCAGGTAGATGTATCTTCTCAGGTTTCACAGACATCTATTGGTTTCATGTAAAAGTGAGCAAGCCACGTGCTCTTTAACTCCATATAATACATATGTAATGGATCCTATGGAATCTCTAAGGGATCTTTTTAAAGAAATTGATATATTAACTTTACCGAGTCTGTATATATTTGAAAATATTATGTATGTTCGGAAAAAATTTTGAAAAAATTGAATAATTTTAGATTAAATAGTGACAACCACCATTACAACACTAGGAATAAATATAAAATAGCAGTACCAGGTTTTAGACTAGCAAAGACAAATAAAAGGTCATTTTTAGGTAATTGTGTACGGTTTTATAATAAACTACGTAATTTGAACAAATATTGTAATAGTCGTATTATATTGTATATATTATAAGTATAGATAACACATTGTTTAAAGATGTTTAAAAGAATGTCCCCAAGTTTCTTGCCCGTTCTTCTCGCAGTGGCTCTATTAATTTTTTTGCTGAACGTGGCAGTACAATGTAGAATATTTCAATATTAAAATTTGTAATTAATCTTCATAAGAGCGTCGTAGACGCCTGAATTGAATAAATGATTTAGAATTTGAATTTGAATTTGAGTACCTGAGTGTCCGAGTATCGCTCGTTATGTATTTAAAACTATGACCCAGTAATGACATCTAGCTAAACAAATTGCGTGAATTTTATTCAATGTGAGGAACTGTTTCAGAGAACGCGATTTTAAATATGATGTACAATTATATAAAAACAAACATAGCATTATTTAATATAGTGAGTTATAAATAAATAGGTAACGTCGTAGCGTGTCGTGTCTAGACAGGTACATATAAACAGTGTCCTGCAAGACATCATTGAAATAATAAATAAACATGTATAGTGTCTCAAAGTTAACTTAAACATAACAGCGGCTTTGGATATTATGTAAAGATGACACGGATAAGTCACACATGGGATGGAAAGGTTTCTAAACAGTTATTATATTATAGTATCACAACTGTCCGTTACAGTTGCAATGACACCGATCTCGTCCTACTTGACACTCCTAATCAACTAATTAAACATTTAGTAGGAAACGAGGTCTGCGAGGTAAAGCAAGAAAAATCACGAGAACGACGTTCCGTATTTCCCTGTTCCAAAACCGTGAACATTCAATTATTTTGTGGCATTAAAATTTTACGAAATAGTATCTATACTTCTATCAATTTCCTATATTTTGAAATCTTTCCGAATTTGTCTGGTGGTCCTGTAATCATGGCGGTAAAACCTGGCTTAATTATTGCTGAATAAAAAGAAATGACAGAGGGGCGTCTATAGCTGGCCTACATTTTATGCAAAAGAAATAATTGCTAAAGAGGCATCTTTAGGGAAGAAATTATGGAAATACTTTCGTATGGACAACCGCACTCTGTCTTTCCTCTCAACATTTGTGACGATAAATAAATACAAAGAACATGGATTATTTATCTTTGACAGTGCACTACACCTCTTAAGTATCTAAATAAATGAGAATAAAATCTTACATGTAAAAAATATTTTTTGGCCTGTTTGTACGTTTGGTTCGTGAACTCAACGTGGAGACGTAACAGCTATGTACCATGAGTCAGACTGAACTCAGAACTCTAAAGCAAATAACATTAACAAGGCGCTAATTCCACCCAATTTAAGAAACGTTGCAAGACACCCTTAAACGTTTAAACCTTAAAACGACTAATGTTTTAATAAGACCAATGCATCTATTCAGTCAATAAATATAAAGACATCAAGATGTAATAAGTATCATGGTCCTTTACAAAAGTAGAGCATCGTGGACTTTGATCTATTGATTGATCCCGTAAATCAATTATACTCATATTGTCACTGACACTAGGTTAATCAAAGTTCATAACCTTAGAACTAAAGATCGAATCTGTTTATAAGTCTGTACAGTAGAGCAATATTTGTTTTGATCTTCAATATTTGTCTGTTTATTGGTTCTTCTGCTGGATTGGTCTTCAGGCAGTTTTGGGTTTTTTGTTCTGAAGTAGGCAAACCTGCCTGATTGCCTGACCTAATGGACGTCACGCATGTCTTAATGGACATGGATTTGAGTGACGAAGGGAATGGACTCAACACTCAGAGTTATTAGTTCATTACCCCAGTAATTTTGCGTGCCCTTCAAGCACATGAATTTAGAACAGAACATAAGAAAGCTACGAAAACTTTCCCGTGTAGCTGGTTTCGCGGGGTGGGCACCGCTGGAAATACCGTGTATCTAGACAGTGACTACTTACGCATACATAGCTGTGCATGTAGAGGTGCAGCTTTCATTCTGTTCCTTTCATTATTAATCTGCTTCAAGCCTAGACACAGTTGTTTTTGATTCCTACTGCTTCGCGGCTCAATATCTGACCCTGCAGTGGAATCCTGCAAAGTCGTCCTAAAGATACTGCAAAGACATCTTACCATCTTTTAAATGTAGATTTTAAACCGACAAATATTTCTTGGCTTTGGTGAATTGTTATACTTTGGTATTAAATTTAAAGAAAAATAAAACTTATACAATTATTGATCATATTTTAGGCAGATAGATAATATAATATTTTAAATGAAAAATAGGTGATTAATGAATTCCGGTCGCAAAGAGAGCTCAGGACGGAATGAGTCAAATTATGCAGGTGCGAGTAGTGGTGATTGTTTAGAATTTGAATGAAAAATGGGAATATGAGAAATTTATGTGGATTGTGGACAGTAGCAAATCAAGAAATGAGGTGATAATATGACGAAAAGAGATGACTTCGTCACAAGGTATCGTGGTGAGTGAGTCATAGCTCAAATGTATTCTTTCGTTCCTATTGTTTAACCGTCTTAAGGTGACGGAGCGTCATTTACAGCCAAACTGAATTGAATTTGTTTACAATGACGAAACCTGATAATTCTATCATTGTAATTTCTGTATTTACACCTGAAAAACGAATAAGCTTACAAAATTAAAAGGAAAGGAAAACCACAAGCGGGATTCGAATTCGTTACCAGTTACCTATAGCCAAGACATGCTCTGCCAATCAGACTATCGTGGTGAGTGAGTCATGACTTAAATTTATCCTTTCTTTCCTATTGATTAACCTTCTTCAGAGCGACACCTGCAGCCAAACTGATTTGAACTAAAAACAAGACTAATTTTTCAACTTGTTCACGAAAGTTACAATCCTAGATATCAATTAATTAATTCAGTTCAATAAAAGAGAGTTCTCCTTTCTTCTAACATCGTAAATGATTGGCTGAATACCTAGTTAAATTAATTACAGGCACATATGAGACTTAACAACTATGTCTCAGGATGACGGGCGTAGTGCAATTCGATTTGAGCCGAAATGTATCTGTTATAGGCAGAGGTTAGTCCGCTTAACACCAGGTGGGCCTCGAGCTTGTTCCGACACAATAACATAAAAAAAGTCACATCACGAGGGTTCACGAGAATCACTGCTGCATATAGCAATCAGAAATCTTCTAATCAGCGCCATATAATTTAATGTAAAAATAACGCCGTAATAATATGTAATCTCTCTATATTAAGCCTAACGCCTTCGGATAGCGTCGTTAACTTAACAAAAAGTGAGATATTTGTCAAAGGGTAGCCTGTAATAAAAATGTTATGTCCATTTTGTTTTTTTAGTTACGTTGTTGTCGTAGCTTTGTTACGAATCAACTTCGCGGAGTGGGCCGCCTCGCTCTAGCGCATGGTCGACCACGCTGCTCGGCGCTTCATTCATTATTCTATACATTGTAACGATACAGGAAAAATCTATAGCTACTCTTGCTTCCGTAGACTATTTTATTCAGCACATGCATGACTGTACGGATATAAATAAAGGACTCTCCATACGTAACGTTGTCAGAACGTTGCCTGGATGGAGACAAGACAAAGTGAAAATACGGGTGGACGACTTTTTATTGCTTCACGATACTGATGTGAACGATAAGGAGAAATGGATTTTTCCAATGAGGTATTAACATAACATAAATATTAAAGCCAAAATTTTATTTCAAATTATTTGTCTCAATACGTTTCATTATACGGTCGCTTTAGATGTGCATTTAAATGTAAACCTGGATGAGATCCTACGAATACTTTTAACTTTTCGTCATATTGTTAACTTGACAAATACGACACGTGTACGCTCTAAGTATCTAGAGGAACTTAAGCACGGAGGCGGAGAGTTCAATTTGAAGCGTTCTAAAATATTTCCATACGGTGCATATTATGTGCCCATGTGCATCCTTAAGTTATGCATATACGCCAAAGTTTTCTATGAAATGATGTTATTAAATTTCATTTAGTTCCGACTTGTTCAAGACGCGTTACTTATGCAGCGACCTTTAGTGCGCTTGGTCGTGTATGCAGAACGTTCAAAAAATAGCCAAAGATATTTGAATCACATTTCTATTGACATGAAACGAAAGTTAATTTACTTATTTTTCATATTAGCAATTTACCAAATATATCGACAAAAAATAGCGATACATTGAAAATAGTCTCATAAATGATTGCTTTACATCATAAATTGGTCTTCAACATCAATCATCACTCAGCATGTGCTAGTTAATTTAATCTATCGCTGGTCTTCTGTTCGAGCCATTTTGTGACGTCACGGCGAAATAATGATATTACAACATTAGTGCATTAAAAATGCAATACCTACTTTACACGACCATGGTTTTGAAACATAATAATATACGGATCATGAAATTACATTTTGTCTCCCTTGCAGGCGCCAAGAGTTAGTGTAGTTATTGAAGTATAGGTATCTATAGAATAATATGTACAGGAATATTACTTCAGAAATCAAAGTTGACATAAAAGCAGCGTTCCTACTATACATGAAAGGAGTGACAGGTAACGTAGCCAATTTTAAATAAATATTCGGTAAATACGTTTTAACCCTACTGGAAATTTGTGCACCTTTGTTCGCCTTGAAAACCTGGTTTTCACAAGATTGTCTGTAGTTGTGGTAGCTCCTACATAGACCAAGCTAAGCGCCTATACCTTGCACAGTAACCGCTCACATAAAGGCAGTAAAACAAATCGACACTAAAAAATCATCCATCATCAAACTATCTATACATTCGGGATAAATCACGGAACAGATTTGCATAACTCACAGATAATTTCGACAGAACACTACATGCCAAGATTGGTATGTAGGTGAAATGATTGAAATCATAAAGCACAAATATTCAATTGTAAAGACTAGTTTCAACTGTTGAGTGGTTGGATTCCAGTGATACTCTAGACTTGTCCGAAATGGATATAATTTGATTGCTTACAGATACTGTCAGTGTTGTCTGTCGAACTACATTTTAAGACTGTTATAATCAATATACAAACAGTGGTACCAGGAACTATTAAAAAAAAAATCATTTACAAAAAAGTCTCCGTTGTTTGTTAGTAAAAAAACCAGTTCTACCCGCAAGATTTTCTATTAGCAAGTGAACACGGCGCCGTTGAAGGAGCCGAAATATCGGTTAATTCTCAACGTCACGGCATAGAACATATAATAATATGGTCACGGGGAAAAAATAAAAGAATTGTAAATATCCCGTTTCAAACCAATATTCGCCGAATTAAAGAGAACATATTAGCTTAAACACTATGTCTGTACTTTGAAGTATACAACTGGATCTGCCTAAGTTGTCATAAAAAATAATTTCATATTTTGGCATTTACGACGTTGTAATCAAGGTTATGCTCTGAAATAGACTGCTAATAGGCTGTACAAATGCCTGAAACTAAACAATTTTCTGAACAATTTTCATGGATCAAGATTTAAAGATATAACATACATACATAAAATCACGCGTCTTTCCCGTAGGGGTTGGCAGAGATCACAGATTTCCACCTGCTACGATCCTTACATATGTCTTTCGCTTCATCTATACTCATGCTTTCATGGATAAGCGTTGGTTTAGGGTACTCCTGACCTGGCCTTTTTTTCAGAACGTCTTCAATCTGATTTCGGAACGTTCGCCTAGGTCTTCCCCTTCCAACACTTCCGCTCGCTTGTCCCACGTATATCAATCTCATTTCATTCATTCTCTCTACATGTTCAAACCTTCTTAACATATCTTTCTCAATTTTTGTCACTAGATCATCATTCTCACCACATCGTTCCCTTATCACACTATTCCTTATCCTGTCACTCCGTTGGACTCCAATCATGCTTCTCAATGCTCTCATCTCCACTACATTTATTCTACTTTCATGCTTTTTCTGCCATACCCAACTTTCACTCCAATACATTAATGTCGGAACCAAAACTCCCCCATGAACAGCCAGACGAGCCTTCTTAGACACCTTCTGACTATTCTTAAACCCGTTAACCATGTTTCCAGCATTCACTCTCCTTTCTATATCACTTTCACACTTTCCATCATTTGTAAATCCCAAGTATACAAACTCTTTCACCTGTTCCACTTTATCAACTCCAATCACAATATTGTAATCGGTCACTCTATTATCTCTTTCAAACACCATAACTTTCGTCTTATTTACGTTTATTTTCATTTCGTTTCTTTCTAAAGCCTCATGCATAACATTTACCATCTCCTGCAACTTTTTACTTACGACGCAAGTATCACTTGATCATCAAAGATACAACAACCAGATATGTTAAACAATTTTTATACAGCATAATGAAATATGATTTCCTAAGTTTTATGAAATAACATTTTTAAATGTCATTGTACGTTATTAGTATCTGTAAATAGTGATTTACGACCTAAATTTATCCTTGACTTGGGCAAGAAGCTATTGTTTTCCATTAAGTGATCCCAATTAAATACGAGTGGATAGTGGACATTTTTCATCCATATGATAACTTAACAATTATAATTACTTTCCAGACTTGTACCTGCGGAACTGCACACCGCCCGCGATAGATGACTTCCCGGCGGGATTTTTTACGGAAACGCAGCGGCAGCATGGAGCCATCGTAGTCCACGCCTTCATCTCCATATACCTATTCCTAGCGCTTGCCGTCGTGTGCGACAAGTTTTTTGTGCCCGCAGTTGATAGAATATGCCATGGTGAGTTATGCTCAGCTCACATCAGAATCAACCGAGGTTCAGGGTTTGTTATGTGTCAATGTCAAACTTATATTATATATTAATTAGGTGAACAAAACAAAAACTTAAAAATAGCAAGAACATAATTTTCGAGTTACTGATTTATAAAAATGCTACGATTTCGTAGCATTTCGTAACGTTCTACGCGAGAGATCGTACTTCTCTTAACATTTTTTGGCTAATCATTTATTATTTACTAGCAGTGACCCGCGGTAACACCCACGCGCCGCGTCGTGATGGATGATGATGATGAAAAGTATCCTATGTGGTAATCCAGCGCCTTATCAAACTCCATACCAAATTTCATCAAAATTGGTCCTGCCGATTAAGCGTGAATAAGTAGCAAACAAACACACTCACAAACTTTCACCTTTATAATATTAGTGTGAGTTCAATGGTATCAGCATTTAAAATAATATTAAATTGCTGGCCATGTTTCCAACAGGTTCTGGGCTGGACAATTTGGACTGCTTACAGGCCTGCAAAGACCATAGAGTTGCAAAACTGTTTTTATAGTATTCCGTTCGGGACTGTCAAGGTTGTGATTGAATATATGGGTATATAAAGTGGTAGTAAATGGGTTTATTATGGAAACTCAATGAAACAGCTGAAAATGTTGTGCTAACTGCCATAGAAAAGGTTCTAGAAGGGTTGAAAATGCTGCAAAAATGATCAAAAAATTTCCATATAATGTAGAATGGCTTTTTGCCATTATAATAATGATATTAACATCTCCTATTTATTTTAAATAAAGTAGGTAGTTAATGTATTTTCCTTTAAATATAATCAAATTAATATTTGAACAATATAATAAACAACAATACCTCATGCACGTGAGCCAAGCTGCAGACAGAAGCTATCAAATAATAAAACCGCGAAATAAGTAAAGGCTTACTTAATGAGCTAAACTTTTAAGCGAGCAACGGAGTTAACTGAAGTTTACTCGTACTTAAATATTGTTTGCTGGCTGCGCTGCTGGCTAGTAGGTGGTATTTTGCCCAATTAGCTTTTGCACGAACAACTTAAAAACAAAAAGATGTGCTAAACATTTGCTCAATAGATATTATTTCCTGCGGTATGCCTTTAGTAAAATAATACTACAAATTGTATACAACACTACAGCTACTACAATAAAATCATTTAGACATATTTATATGAATTATGCTTTTTATTCATTTATTAATTTAACATTATGCTTCATGGTCTCGAACAATTTATCGATCATTCAATCGAAGAGTCATGACCTGATGATGCTTCGTGTTGCTCTTGTAAGTGAAACGCGTCAATAACTCTTCCACCATGGCTGCGTGGCGTACATGACATGAAACATGTAAAAACATTTTTTAATAGTATGTAAAATATTAATTTAAAGTTTTCTTTAAATATGTTTGTTATTATGGATTTTTACAAACTCACGCCTGAATCTATTCAATGTAATTATTGTACTGATTCCAGCGTTGAACATGACAAATGATGTAGCGGGAGCCACATTCATGGCGGCCGCTACCTCAGCACCAGAACTCTTCGTAAATGTTATCGGGACGTTTATTACCGAAGGTGACATCGGCGTCGGTACCATAGTCGGCTCTGCAGTCTTCAATATCCTCGCTGTGGCAGCCTGCTGTGGCATCGGCGCAGGAATGGTACGAACATATAATTTTTAAGAAGTTTTTTATACCACAATAGCTTGATGGAAAGTGGTTACCACTGCCTACATATGTTTGCAACACCAGGCACATCTCTTGCGTGTTGCCGACCCTTCACATACCTATTAACCGCCCCTTTGAAGAAACTCAGCAGTTCCCCAGGATAACCTCAAGCGCTCGTAGCGAAGTTTGTTTAGCCGTTCTGAACCGATCGGCAAAGTGAAGGATCGTCCGCCGCGGTCATGAGTTGATGGGTGACTGCTGGTGATATTCTGAGCGCTTCCGTGTTTCGTTAACTTGCGGAAGGCTTAACGTGCCCTCCGCACGTTAAGCCGTCGGTCACAGTTATCTTAGGATCGCAGTCGCTATAGCAAGGTGGTAGGGCATTTCGTTTCATGGTGGAATGCCCGCCTGGCTAGCTACCACCCTCAAGTAGAAAATCTGTCGCTAAGCACCTAACGGTGTTTAATTAAATATACCGGCTAGCACTCACGGTGTTTAGTCGAAATCTCCGACCGGTGTTCGAACAGTAAAGATGTTCATTCTCAAGGAATGAAACCTAACGGTGTGTTTCGGCAGCTGTCTTTAAGAGCCAGTAATTCTAGGTTAGCCTGAACAACATGTTCGACCACATTATCAGTTACCTTCAGGTGAGATAGTGGTCAAAGGGTAATTCATCAGGGATAAAAGATCAAAACTTCCGACAAGGACTTGCAGTCGGAATGTTTGCGTAAGGAAATGATTTTAAAATCATACAGTGCCGCCGGCGAATAGTGAGGTAGAAAAATGAGGCTGCGTGGGCATCGTGTCAAACATTCCCTTGGAGAAGATCCCGTTCTACAAAAGGTAGATGAAACATAAGGAGCATAATTTTCAAAAGCACTTTTAGTTAATTTTCGTAGCCACTATAAGTACGACATGTAACTATACGCGCTAAAAACATAGTTTCGTGTAGTGGGCAAAATTTATTTCATGAACTGTGAAACGGTTTCAATTAACGCGTTGGACTAGACAAGTCCCCGATTAAAAATCTAGCATTACACAATATATTCCAGTAGATGGCACATATTACATTTGTACTAAATCAGCTGGCTGTTTAGTAATATATATATGTCATCGCTTTCGGAATATGATGAGTTAGTAAATATATTATATAGTTTTTATAACTAAACTAGAAAGTAAAAAACATTCATTGACATGTACAAAAATAATTAAAAATATTTCTGTACAAGCATTGATATCCGAGCGGTAATAGCTATGGACTGGGTCTATGGTTCGATTCGCGCCGGCTTGAGCTTCACTGCATGGTGGAAGGGCATTTTGTGGGTGCTCCTCCCTACCACCCTCAAGCAGATAATCTGTCGCCAAGCACCTAAACGTATGTTCCGGCAGCAATCCTTGAGAGGCAGTAATAGAGCTTATACGACCTTGTGTATTTCTTTTCAACACACTAAAACATGATCCTTTTGCAGTTTCAACTAACATAAAACGTCAACTGTACTTTCTGCATCATGACTCAAGTTAAGGGCTATAATATTTCTTAAATATTAGTAAAGAGAATGCTGGACAGACATCAAACCAATGTATTTTAAATATTTTAAAGTGAATAGTGCTCAATACTAAATAGGTTACTGCCTTTAAATATTTGGGATCCTATTCTAAAAGAGATTATTATCATTTTTATAACTTGGGATGGTAGTGACGCTGATCCTGTTGCCTCTCTGGGATGAAATATGCCTATCCTTTAAACAGTTCAGCAGAAGAATCACTTACTAAATTGGCATCATCCTGTGACACAGTTACCTATAGGTTGCGTGTCGTACGACTTGACAAGGCATTGTGTTCGCACAACACGCACCTTAAAAATTTCAATGTATATAATACAGTGCAGTAACTAAGCGCTTGGCATATAAAGATTTCCTCATATAATTACTATCAATATTTTCTTTCTAAAAGCTGCTAGATTCTATTATATTGGGTGTATTAATTGCAAATTACCTAAAATTATATATTTACTACTAGTGGCTCTGAGAGTTAAAATGATCTGGTGGTTGAATTATGCATTGTGTATATCATTTTTACGTTTTAAACCATATTAACTCCACTATAATAACCAGTTAAAATATAGAATTCTGAGCGTACAGAAGGTTCGAAAGGTATGAGACGTAAAACAACTTTGCTGCCGAGTGCAAGACACAATTTTTCACCTCACTACAGCGAGGAAAATACTAGGTGCAAGAAAAACAAACTAAATAATGTAGTTAAAATAAACTCTTTTGCAAAAAAAACGGGCACTTTAGATTTTTTTCTCTCCTTCAATGAAGAAGAACAAGAAATAGGTTTTGTTAATTTGACGATGTATTGGCATGTTTTTTGAAGCATCCTGGCATGATTCTTTACGTTCCAAATTTAAAATTTGAAATTATTAAAAGAAAAATAATGATTACATATTGTGGATTATTCTAAAATTGCTTTACTAATGGCGCATATTGCTGAAACGATTTTTAACTGATTACGATATTTTAAAACTTTTTGGATATTTTCTGCAAATTAAACAATTTAATCTTTCTTTTTACATTAAATACCACTTTTTGATATGAGTGATAAAGCGATAAGGGCCGGTAAAATTATAGCCCTACTTGAAGAAGGTTGTTTGCAAACTTACGTGTCTCAGTGGCTAAATGTGTGTTGTTCAACTGTCCAGAGGACTTGGCAACGGTATCAAAAGACTGGTTCGGTCAAAAGAAGAACCAGTTCGGGAAGAAAACGATGCACAGAACCAAGAGATGACCACTTTTTGGTGAGTCAGGCGTTGCGTAATCGTAAGGCGTCAAGTGTGGACCTGAAGAAGAGCCTTGAAAAAGTAAGAGGAGTAGAAGTAAGCTTATGGACGGTCAGGAGGCTTTTGGCTGCCAATATCAAGAGTCACCGCCCAGCTCGGTGCCCTAAATTACTCTGTGAGCACCGTGTTGCTCGACTTCAGTTTGCTCTTAACTGTGCTTCATGGACTCTGGAGGACTGGAATAAGGTATTGTTTTCTGATGAAACTAGAATCTCTTTGTGTGGAGAGGACCGACGCCGGCGAGTGCTGCGAAGACCACGGGAACGCTATGCGGAAGTGTGTTTCGAAGAAATCACTGCTTATGGCGGAGGCTCCGTTATGTTTCGGGCAGCAATTAATTCGACGGAGCGTACGGAGTTAGTTTTCATAGAAAATGGAACATTAAATGCACATCGGTACATAATGGAAGTCCTAATTCCATATGCACAACCCACATTGACTGCACTTGGGGAAGATTCCATTTTTATGGACGATAATGCTCGCCCGCACCGTTCTGGCGACGTGGAAGCGTACATGCAAGAAAATGGGATCCATCGTTTAGATTGGCCAGCTCGAAGTCCTGACGTCAATCCAATTGAGCATGTGTGGGATGTTCTAAAGAGACGTAAGATCAGTGCAACCTGCTCCACAAAACATCAGGGAGCTAAAAAGAGTCATTGCAGAAGAGTGGGAACGTATTCCTCAAAACGTTATTAAAAACATCGTGGAAAGCATGCCCAGAAGGATTCAAGCTGTGATTTTGGCAAGAAGAGGTCACACTCGTTATTAGGTTTTTATATTTGTAACTTTATTTAATTAAAAAAAGTACAAAAAACTTGTCTTTATTGCCGACCACTTCTTATTGTTTGGGCGTGTACATCGATTTTAAAGAATCCATCATTTTTTTTTCTTTTAATTGCTCGAATTCACTTCACGCGCTTTTATTTACACGATTATAAGTATACATACTACGTCAAAAAAATAAATTTCATTGAATTAACTAAATCGACCTTAGAACGTAAATTTCCTTAGGTGCCCGTTTTTTTGCAAAAGAGTGTGTATTAAAACTTTACTAAATTGATAGTAGAGTTATTTAGTTTGTTAGTTACATTATATACATTATACAGGGTTCGATTGATGTTTTATTGTTATAGGTACTTCGAATTGACATAGAGCCTTTCTGGTTTGAGATTTTTAGTGACACTTTTTTCACATTTTACCTTGAAGGTTCTTCATTAAAAATATGTGCAACATTCGATAATCGACTTTCAGTTGTTTCTTTCATTCAGCTTAGACAATAAAGATGGATTCTTCGGAAATTAGAGTGATTTTTGAATAGGAGTTCCGACGCGGAATTAACGCGACAGAAACAGCTCACAATATCAATGTCGCATTTGGAGACGGGACTGCTAACGAACGCACCCTGCGATTTTGGTTTAAACGCTTTCGTGATGGAAACTTTGATTTGAAGGACGAACCACGTGGAACACTGCCCACACATGTGAATAGCAATGAATTGAAAGATATGGTGGAAGCCGATCCGGGCCAAACTACCCAGGAATTAGCGGCATGGTTTAACATTGCCTTACCAACAATACTGACGCATTTGCTTCAAATCAATAAAATAAAATATATAAAAAAATGGGTGAAGAAGCTTTGATACAACGTGTGTCACAATTGGCGGTGCAACATAAAGAAACAAGACCATCGGATATCTAAGATTGATTACTAAATACTGAACATTTATGTAATTTTGTAACTATTTATTATACTAACTAAATAAATTAAACCATTAATAATAAAATATTAAAACTTAAATATATCACATAAATATTATATATATATTTATTTATAAACATACATATTCTTCCTATTATATTAATGTAGCAGATGAGAACATAAATATTGAACCAGCATAAATAAGACAACGAACTGAAGAGTACCTTTTGCCTTGTGCTTTGAAAAAGATCAGTGATTGAGCACACTTAATAGAGACTGGTATGGATTTCCACAATTTAATAGCTTGTGATGTAACGGACGACCGTAGAAGATAAGTACTACACGTACTACAAGTGTTTGAAACGTCCGTCGGGGAAAAATATACGCGATTTAAACCGTTTAAAGTTGTTTAATTACTATGAGTACTACACTCCGGAGTATTAAGAGTAGAGTGCTCGGAGCTCTTTCCATACAAATGTAGGTTCGTCATAATTATATTAAATACCAAGTGATCAAACTCGGTGATTTTTTGGTTTGCCAGTTTTATACAATACTAGCTTTTGCCCGCGGCTTCGCTTGCGTTAAGAAGTATTATTATTAATAAGCTAGTCGTCAAATATAATCCGCTAGATCTATGCACTATGCACAAAAACGGAAAATAACTCAATGTAGATGGCGCTAGCATACAGAAATTTGTATATTTTAAACTGAAAAGTTACTAATCTTATATAGCCTGCATTTCATAATCCTTTCTTAGCGGGTGCCTACTTCATAACATCTACCTGCATGCCAAATTTCAGCCCGATCCGTCCAGTGGTTTGGGCTGTGCGTTGATAGATCACTATGTTAGTCAGTCAGTCATCTTTGAGTTATATATATTTAGATTATTTATTTTATCTCTAAATATCAAAATAACAATTCTCATACAAAACGATTTTTTGAATTATTTTTGAAAATACCTAATTTTACGGAAATCTGGCAACCCAGAAGCATGGGCTCAAGGACATACACGCTAAGTTTCGCCTAGTCTGAACACTTTGTATTTAAAATATGTAATATAAACTAGTTTTGTATGGAAAGTGCCATGAGCATTAAGAATAAAGTTTTCTGACGACCTGACATTAAGGGAATGGTTACTGTGCAGGAAGCTTAAGCATTCTTTGACATAACGAGGACTTAGGACAGTAGGTACTTGATCAAAATTTTATAGAGGAGAAAAAGTATGAGACTATTCAGGTGAACAGGTTTAGAGAGTAACTTGCGCTTAGAATGGAAATGAAAGACGTGATCGTATTTGCGTACACCAAATATTGTTTGTGCGTATTCAAAAATTTTCACAAGATGATGTTTCTCTGTGAGATAAGGATAAGCGTCAAGCAGGCGTCAACATAATCCAGAACAGAAGGAAGAGAGATTGAACTGTTACAGAAACGTAATAGATGCGAGCACAGAAAAGAATAGTATTTTATCATATTATAAAAACTTACGCTCATATTTATATCTAATATATGAAAAACACGGGTGTTTGAGCGTGAACTTACTATGAGTCGATATCGCTATCGACAATGTTTCGGCTTCTACCGGAAGCCTTCCTCAGGATTTTGAGTGTGGTACGTCCGCCGCGGTCGCGTCACGCTTCACACTGCGGGCGGCAGCTCGCTGTGCTCGAGCCGACGGCGCTGGCGGCGGCGGCGGGGGTCGTTGCGGGGAGTGTTGTGGCGAACGCTGCGTTTTCGGTAAAGGATGCGATGCACCATCTTCATCGCTACTGCTTTCTTCAGATGACACCATCGCAGTCCGACAAGCAAAACTAACTGTGTCCACCATCTCCTGCTTCACATTTTTCAAACCTCCATGAAGACAAGTTCTCCAGCTTTGTGACAGCGCCCACCCTCTATCTCTGTTAAAATTAGGACGACGACTAATTTCTATAGCCTCGCGGATTTTGCGCGGTACGTAAAACGACTCATAGTAAGTTCACGCTCAAACACCCGTGTTTTTCATATATTAAATAGTATTTTATATCTCTATGGATCAAAGTCAAAATCATTTATTCAATTTAGGCGTCAACGACGCTCTTATAAAGGTCAATTACAATTTTTTATATTGAAATATACTACAATGTACTGCCGCGTTCAGCAAACAAAAAATATAGAGCCACTGCAAGAAGAACGGGCAAGAAACTCGGGGTCATTCTTTTAAACGTTTTTTAACAATGTGTTGAGTACATACTATATAGTAAAATAATTACAATACTTAATTTACATTACGTAGGTGACAGGCGCTAGCTTGGCAGAGGCGAACCAGTCCAAGCATTTTTGTCGTTTAAGTAATCTCAAACTGTGTAGTAAGATTTCTTTATCAAAATATTCTTCACATGCAACTTGAATTTTCTTTCTGTGAGCGTTGTAATATGTTTGGGCAATTTATTATAAAACCGCACAAAATTGCCTAAGAAGGACCTTTTATTTTTCTTTGCTAATCTAATACCTGGCACCGCTATTTTATCTTTATTCCTAGTGTTATAATCGTGATTGTCGTTGTTTGATTTTAATTTGCTACATTTTTTACGAACATACATATTATTTTCATATATATACAGACTTGGTAAAGTTAACTTACAGCTTATCACGGTTTAGCGGGCTCTGTGCTGAGGTATGGTATTATCTTTTGGGGCAACTCAACTGATAATGAGTTAGTATTTAAGGCACAGAAGCGTTGCGTACGATCCATGTTCGGCTTAAAAACAATTGATAGCTGTCAACCATATTTTGAAAAATATAAAATTCTGACACTTCCGTCACTTTACATTTTTGAAGTAGCAATGTTTGTAAAAACCAATCCTGATTTATTCTTAAAAGAATCAGATGCCGTTATGCGTAATAGACGAGATAATTTAAAATTGTCTATATATCCAGGCAAAAGCAAGATGTTGCGCAAAGGAATATTAGGAATGGCACCTAATATTTATAAAAAGTACCAAAATATATTAGAGACATGAATCATAATTTATTTAAAAGGACATTGAAAAATATACTGACTGCAAAATGCTACTACACAATAAATGACTTTTTAAATGATACATTTTGACATATTATTATTATTATTTTCTATTTTTATTTCACTGACACAATATCAATATCCTTTTATTTAATTTAATTACTGTAATTTCCATATGATTGAAGTTAATATTGTATAATATAATTTACTATAATCAAAAATTTGATATGTTGCACACCTTAATGGTATACCACAGCGCTCACCCAATTTATAAGACCTGTATATAACCTGTGTTAATGCAATAAAAATAATTTGAATTGAATTTGAATTGAATTGAATTTGAATTAAAATATCAATTTCTTTAAAAAGGTCTCTCAGGGATTCCCTACGATCCATTTCATATATGGCTCGAATTGCACGCTTTTGTAAGATAAAGATTGTCTCTATCTCAGCAGCAGCTCCCCACAGCAATACACCATATGACATAATGTGTGGAAGTACGCGAAATAAACGAGCCTAGCAGTAGCTACGTCTGTTAGCTGTCTTATCTTACGAACTGCATATGCAGCAGAACCGGATAGATCATGTATATGTGGATTCCACTGTAAAGTTGAATCCATTTTGATTTCCAAGAAGACTGTCGCATTGTCAAAATGCGAGATATATATTACTAGAAGCAAAAAACTTTAATGTTAGTATTTTAAGTATTATTAGATTTGAAGTATTTAACTAGAGTGGACAAGATTAGGAACAAGTTTGTATCAGAGAGCGGTAGTACAGTGATACAATAGCTGATGTAAATTTTTCTATCACTGATTTACTTTCATGAACCGATATAATTGTGGGTATAAGGAAAGGGTATAATAGATGTTTGGATAGGTTATTTGAAAAATAATGTCTTTGAAAACTGTGACTGAAGGAAGACAGGTATAACCAGAATATAAAAATAGATTAGGTAGATATTGTGCTGACTCCATTTAGCGTGAGCAGGAAAAAAGTAAAAATATACATTTATTTCAATGACTGAAAATGAAAATTTCTCAAAAACTGTATGTAATGTAGCCTATCTCTATCTCTAAAAGGATCTCCAGAAAGTGAACTCTACTAGAGATTTATTCACAACTGTCCAGTAAAAATGCAAATTTTAAATTTGGGATATCCTACTTTCCAGTAAGTAAGTATGTAATTTACTTACTGAACAGTTAGGACATCCTTTTTTTTATGTTATTGTGACGGAACAAGCTCGAGGCCCACCTGATGATAAGCGGACTAACATCTGCCTATAAGAGATGCATTTCGTCACAAGTCACAAATTGCACTGCGCCCATCACCTTGAGACATTATTGTTAAGTCTTATTTGCCTGTAATTTCACTGACTCTCAAGGACTGCTGCCTGCTAACACACTGTTAAGTGCTTGGCAACAGGTCCTCTTTAGATCTGGTTAGAAAAAAAACTTAGTACCAGACACAGATTAGATTTTAGCCATTATAACATGGCCTTAGGAGGGAGGCCCCAAATATATATCTATCTCTCTTTTTGGTATGACATTTTATGAGATAGATATATTTTAACCCTTATAGCCTTATACATATTATATTATAGACTTAAACAGTCATTTTATAGTATAACGCGACGCAGAAATAGTATGCATATTGCGTTTTGTACTTAGTAATGTTCTAGAAGTATAGTGTGCGTTTTTATGTTTGTATTTAGTAATTTCAGTTTATAAATCATGTTGGATTAAAACGTTCCATTCTAAAATTAACATGGAGTTTCAAATCAATAATTTATCTTTTTTTTACTATAAAAATCATGTAAAAATAGAACAATGTTCAAAACTAAACACAAACTTTTATTCCCAGAAATGTTAAGTAACATTAATTACTTGATATTTCCGGGATTATTTTGTTCAGGGTTACAATATAATATAAATAACTGCGTACACTTCATTCCATTTCAGGTTGTTCCTTTGGATTGGTGGCCCCTGACGCGGGACTGCCTTGCTTACGGTATTACCGTGTCTATCCTCATTTGCATCATGCACGATGAGTACGTCCAGTGGTACGAAGCATTCCTTCTGGTTATGCTGTACGGGGTTTACATCTGCATTATGTACTATGACAAATCCATTCAGAATTTTGCAAAAGGTAATAATTGCATGTCTACGTTAAATTTTGATTTTGTTGCCATATAGCTAACAATTATAAAATTATATTTTTCAGGTAGCTGGAAATATTTTTCAAATATGTTAAAGAAACAAGACAATATCATTGGTGAGTTAGATTTCCTGATACGATTTGTAGCATTTTTGTAGTGATATTCCCTATATGCATGCTTATCAATTATCTTGCAGAAGTTAAAGAAGCGAAGCCAACGACAGCTACAAGCAAAAATGATGGAACTTTGGAGCGTCATCAACAGAACGGGAATATCACGAGTACATTACCGCTTCATCGAGATTTGAAAGAGAAAACCACTGGGACTACCTGCGATAAAACATGTGAAGGAGCCGTAAAAAATATAAACATTGATATTGAGTCTAAGGGAAATGAGATGGAAATGGCTTCCACGGAGGAAAATGCTAAAGAGATTGTCATAGATGATGCCAATAAAGACACTGTTGATGAGTATCAGCATTCTCTTTGGAAATGGCCAAGTGGAAGAAGCTGGCTGACTAAGGTATGGGATAATTGGTATGATAGCTGGAATTTTTAAACAGAGTGAATGTATTTATTTTACCAATTTATGATTTCAGTCAACTTGGATTGTAACTTGGCCTATTCACCTCGTATTTCTCTTCACGATTCCTGATTGTGAGAAGCCACGCTTCAAGAACTGGTTTCCACTAACATTCATGATGTGCATCGTGTGGATTGGATCGCTCTCTTACATTGTTGCTTGGATGATCACTATCATTGGTGAGATCTATATCATTATAGCACACTAGAATCAGACTAAGAAAAAACTCCATCCCTGTGTTACCCTAAAGTCATAGGGCATCTGTGTATTGGCACAACTGATTCAGCAGACATGATTTGTACGTAATAAGGAATGGGCTTATTGCTATTTAACAGATACTGTTCTATATTTCCCACTGTTATTGAACATTTTGTGACTAAAAAACCCAATAGTTTTTGATAGTTGGTTTTGAGTTGATATGGATGGTGTTATTCATGACAATATAATAATGTTTTGTGTTAAATTTGTTGTAGATAATTACGATCTTTAATTAATCGGCACAACCAACCAAATTACGTTCTAAATTATATTACATATAAACTTTTCACACATTTTTAGTTAACCTGATATTTCCTTTACTTGAGAAAGGAGTTGCATAATTTTTCCTTTATTCAATGAAATGTTTGTTTTGGTGTGATCCTTTAAAATCCGACCCTTAATATTATGAAGGTTTATTGCTCATTATTTTTACAGTTTTAAGGGTATCCAAGTTGTCATAAACAATCTATGTTAAAACAACAAAAAAATATTCGAGGTATTCTTTTTGTATTATCAACCTATTAAAACATCAAAACTATTAAAATACACTAGTCAATTCAACCTTTACCAGGGTAAAAATGGCAAAGTTTAAAAAACATGTAATACCACGATAGAATAATAAATCTCTTTGTATGATTAACGAAGTCTAATGTTAGAAAAGTAAAAACGACTAGTACATTCGTATGTGATTTTTGAATTAACGATCTAAATGAAATTATAAATACCAAAACTTTTCCCACTATGTTGACGAATTGAGAAATCCTCCTAAAATTTAGTATACCAATCAACAGTTGAATGAACGGACAAATGAACATTTGTCCGGTTTATTGTTATTCAAATTACACGTTAGACACAACTGCAACAAATTATTATTATATATTTTATATAATTGGAAGAAAGTACGTCTATATTATTGAAAATAAATAGTTTTGATTGATGTCATAACATGATACAGCGCAAGATTGGTGCTCAGTTATGTATATTGTATCTTAGTGTTTACATCAACAAGGTTAACTTGCTTAATATGCAAGTAATAATCTAACTATAACATAAAATCAAATAGAAAGTTTCCATTTATTGTTAATAATTAATTTACAGGAGATACGCTGATGATACCAGACTCTGTTATGGGAATCACGTTTTTAGCAGCAGGTACTTCGGTGCCAGAAGCGGTGTCGAGCGTCATAGTGGCTAAACAAGGTATAGAATGCTTCACTTTCAACTGTCTTTTTCTTTCTTCAACAATATATTAGTAACTAGCTTACCGGACGCGGTTCCGACCGCGCGTATGTCGGTTATCGCGCAAAAACATTAACCTCTCTTTGCGCAGTTGGATAAAAACTATCCTACGTTTTTTCCCGAGTCTCAAACTATTTCCATACCAAATTTCATTCAAATCGGTCCAGTAGTTTTGGCGTGAAATCGTAACAGACAGACAGACAGACAGAGTTACTTTCGCATTTTAATATTAGTACTGGTACATAAATTTTCCCTTGAAAAGTTGATATGTATACTCACTAGTAATAAAGAAATAATTTTTAGGTTTGCCATTGCCGACTCTCTCACTTATCTAATCTCTAATATATAAAATTGTCGTGTCACAGTGTTTGTAACAAAACTCTTCCGAAACGGCTTGTCCGATTTACATGAAATATTGTGTATATTAGTTGGTCTGAGAATAGGACGTAAACTATTTTTCAAATAAGTATATTAAACATTTTTGACTCATTTTTATTTACAAAGCAACGTTTGTCAGGTCAGCTAGTAATTTATATAAGTAATGATAATGATGCGATTAAAGATAATTGTACGCACTCGCCTTGAATATTCACTACGTCTATAATGTCTCTAGAAACAAACAACGAATACCATTTTAGCACCTCGCAGCATGTATGTAAATATTTTACATAGTATATGTATAATAAACATTATTTTGTATTATACGAAAATGAGGTTTATATTTATATATAAAGGAAAGTAAAATACGTTTCCTACGAACGATCACAATTTAGGTCAATAAGACATAATTTTGGATTGTCGTACAACTATGTCACAGATACTGTACTTTATAAGATTGCAGTTAATTGAATTACAAATAATAATCTTAAAATGTTTGTCACAGGACATGGATCAATGGGAATCAGTAACTCGATTGGTTCGAACACCTTCGATATTCTCCTGTGCCTTGGTCTTCCGTGGCTTATTAAAGCATCGCTCACTCCCGCAGAACCTGGACACTATTGGGTTAGAATTTCTCTTACGCTTATTACATTTAATATCTTATATGACATTTGCGAATGTAATGCACAGTATTTGCGAATTTATGTACTGCTCGGCACTGCGAATATTAAGTAACTAGGCTGGCGATGAGACCAAAATTAATTGTGACCTCAGACTTTAAGAGCTCCCGCTTTGGCCAGTTTTTAGCTTGGAGCAAGTCTTTTTCAGTGATATCGACTGGATCGGGTAATATACTCATTTTACATCGCAATTACCTGGAATTTTTAGGTTAGAAACTTTGTTATATTTGATTATTTTGTTGATTTATATGACACTAAATTATCAACAGGTAAAGATAAATTCGATGGGCTTAGAATACTCAGCCATATCGCTGCTATCGACGTTGCTGCTGCTGTACCTGACGTTTTGGTTCAACAAGTATAAGCTAGACGCGGCGGTAGGACGTGCCTGCCTCGCCATGTACGCCATGTTCCTCGTGCTGGCTACACTCATCGAGCTGAACGTCTTCTTTCCCGTCAACGTGCGCACGTGCAGGCGAAGTGAACTCAAATCTTAAACGGTGCACAGACTCGAAGTGGGAAACGGCGGTCGCGGCGCCACAAGTACCTAAACCTACGAATAGCTCTATCATGACCTACATCTTGTGTTGTTATTTGGTAGTAAGACTGTATTTGAATGCGTCTTTAATACATGGATTTGTCGCGCATTATTTTTGCCTATATTCGTACTTCTGTGACGTTCAAAGATTTTTAGAAATAATTATGAAAGTTGAGTAAGCATATGCCATTTCATTTCTTATTAAGTTTATAAATAAGTAATAGTATTTTATTAATTATTTTTGTCTGCGAATACTAAACGCAAGTTATAATCTCCGGAATTAAAAATCTTAGCTATTTTAATGATAATGTCAGTACACATTTCATATGTATGTATCTCTCATAAAAATATTAGGTACCTAAGTAAATTTGTGACAAAGAATATCAATACATTTTATTATATTTTTCAATACACTTGTTCATTAGAGCTCATGTATCGTAGGTGTTACTGCTTTCGACACAGGTTGGCGTTTTTTTACGCACACGTATTTTTACTTACCACCTTAGTTTTTGTTGCCAGCAGATTGACACCAACGAGATGTTTTATTAATTCTGCGTAAAAAAACAAAACGACGTGTTCCTTAGTTTCGGAGTTGAAAATACGAGTCCACCTCTTCGCAGTACTGTCATAGTGTTATAGTTGGCGGTATTGTGCAATCTTACAGTTTAATGTATGCCTAAAGCCTTTTTATGTTATCAAAATTCAGTGCGCGCAATTGTAATGAAATATTTAAAGATTGGTTTCACTACAAGTGTATTGAAAATAGTTGTATGACACTCGTGCTACATTAATTATTTCAATCTCGGCTTGATCACGTATTCACGCGTATGGTTCGTGTATAGACCTAGTAAATTCTCGCCTACGCTTTGGGTTTACAATATAAAAGCCTTGGTTGAAATAGCTCACGTACCTCACTCGTATGTTTTCTACTCAGGATATGTCATCTATCAGCAGTTTTAAATTGTATACGAATGATGTTACATAGAGTAGCTAAATTATTCTCTGTTCGTGAGATATTTCATACAGTCTTTGTGTACTAATTTCGACATTATCCACAGCCTCACCTCACCGATGAATCTCATAAAAAGTGTTGTTGTAAATACATTTTGTACGATGTATTGTTATTATCATTAAGAATAAATAAATAATATACCTATCTATAGATTTCGTTCCTGTTTTATTTTTTCTCCTTTATCTACACCAACAAACAATGAGTTTAATCTTGAGTATCTTGTTTATGGGCTCAAACATTTATATATTGAGATACTAAGCTAGTCTACGATAAGCATACCATTTATATCCAGCATATAGCTATATTAGCAAACCAGCAGCGCCTGTTGAAGATCGGATGAGTGCACTTACACGGGACATAAAGGTAAATAAGTTTATTTTTTTTACTGCCTGCGGTGGTTATTTAAGGTAGTGAACTATTATTTTGTTAATCTCAAGAAAAAACAAAGGTGCTATATTCAGAAAAATAATGTTAGACTTTCAGGCCATAGAAAAAGTCCTCAATAAATGAGGTAGAAGCGCCCTTAGCGCTACATCATGAATCATTCAAACGGAGCTATTTACCATCGTTGAATGCAGTCTACACCGAGATAGTGTCGCGCTGGGTTGTCACGCAGTAATACATTATTTTATCAAAAGAACAGAGAAAAACCAACATGCTTACATTCAAATACTAGTTTAAGTGCAGCAATTCACAACAAAGAGCTTAATAACTACAACCATAAAATAACATCACAAATCTTATTTATTTTTGTAAAATGTTCATAATCAATAGCCGTCTATCGTTGAACAAAAGCCTTTCCCATTAGAAGTAGTTTACCACGCTTAGCAGGCGTCATGGAGATCACAATGTTAAATGGCAATTGCTTAGAAGGCGCTGCTGCCCCTCTTCTGGTGTTTCTGGCACATCCTACGTTTCCCGCAGGAAGATGTTTTGGTGCACAATTCTAGCCCAGCAAGCACCACACAGGGACATTTTATGCTCATTAGATATCTATGTAATCAACTCACCTCACGTATATTGCCAGAAGTTTTAAAATGAATATGGAGTTAGCATTGTCAATTTCTATTTTAAGGCAGCAAAAATTACCTTACTTGAATAAGTTAAGCCCTTCAGATGACGTTCAACTCAAGTTCCCTATAGTTTGACTAAGGTGACCACGGCGTATGCCAACTTTGTACAAAAACTTGATATATGATATCAGATGGTTATTTAACTTGGGGTTTTCACTTACAATGGCTGGATAAGAGGAAAAAAGAAAGGAAATAGAGGTGAGGTGACTGACGATGGGTGATTGTGTTAGGAAAAGAAAAATTCACAGTACAAAAAATACAATTATATACGTAAAATCTAGGATATACAAGGATATAACAAAGGAGTTAAGAGCATCAAATTGGAAGACGTTGCAAAGCAAGTTCTATTATATTTCAACTAAATCTTAACTCTAAGATTCAGTACAAATTGTTTTTTGTTTCGATCTTGAGTCAAGATCTCCTGGGAATGCTTCGTGTAGAAGCGAACGCGTCGAAAATGCTTCCAGTTTGGCTGCGTGGTGTTCGTTTCGTTCCGTCGGCTTAACAGGAAAATTGGGTGGAATCGTCACTAAATATATTTTTATATATTTAAAGTGTTTTAACAAAATATTAATTTAATGTTTTCTTAAAATAATTTAAAATATTTGTTATTATCAATCAGAAGAAATACGCTTGTGAAGAGAGATACATATTTCTTCCGTTTGGAGTTGAGACCTGATTGATGCATGATATAGTGAATGCTACAGGCACTATTCATGTGCTACAGGTGACATTATTTTGCAGTCATTTTGATCGTATCTTACGGTAAGGATAAGTTTAGCCATTCAACGCGGTAAGGTGACTTTAGGTGTTGGCAACCTAAAATGAATTTATATGGGTGTTACCTCATTTGTTAATCAAGTTTTGCTGCACAAGTCACAAGACACAAATATCTCCTGAAGTGCCTTGAATTTCTGAAGTTGCGTCTCCGTACACAATAAGCTTTCCAGAACTCCATGGGATCAGCTTAATTCCTCCTCTTGTGACCATACTTAGAAAACTAATGAGTTTTCTAAGAATGATCACAAGAGGTTATTATTGTATCCAGTACGACATCAATGCCCAGCACAACCTTTATGGCTACTGTGAGTTAGACTGAGGATTGTATGATACATAACTGGACATTATCAAGAAAATGGTGCTACCAAAATGAGCTAATTACACTAAAACTCCTAAGTTTTGTTACCATAAAACGAAATAAAATTCCATTGAAAATTCTTTAAAAACTGTGAAGTATAGCAAATTTTTCTTTACCCAATTATATAGTGATTTATAAAAACCAAATTTGAAAATATACTTCTGTCGCAGCTAAGCAAAATAATGTGTTAGAATAATGATTTTTTATGGCGTAATTAATATATAGAACGTGATAAATAGTCATTTCAAAAACAGTAATGAACTGTTTATACTTTATTTTTGTTCACATTGTTTAATTTAATATGCAAACATTATATTTTATTTACTAGATAATCTCACGTGTATTAAAATTTACGTATATTTTTAACTTCAATACAATTTTAGTCCAGCTAGATTTGAGTTCATGTTAAAAAATCATGATTGTATGATACTTTTTATCATCGTGATTTATTTATATTGCGAAACATCCTGGCTTGCAACAGATTATATTATGACAACAAACTCGAAACCATCCCATAGTATGAGACTTAAGAAACATCAGACAATGTGAGGATTGCTTAGTGTGATTTACGTTATCGTACTAAGTAATTAAAACACTAGTTATTTTTTTGATTCAACACACAATCACAACAAATTATCAGTGTAATTTTGTAGGTGTTCAATCTGTCAGTTTATTACTACGAATAATTATATTCGTAGGTTTATTACATCTAAAATAATCATAAATGGGTTCAACTGTTACTACTACGAAGAGTTGTTGTTGTCAGGACGCCCGAGAAGATCACATCGGCTCTCGCTCGTTGATTTCTGAAAAGATAAAACGCTTATATGTAACAATGTTTTTAATATGTATGTATATATTGTATGAGTATTTGGAAACAAGTTCAACTGCAATCTGAAATGCTGTTATTATAAAAAGCTTTCCTTGGAAAAGACTACTGGATGTGGTTGAAACTATCTATATAGCTACATGACTTAATCACGTGAGTTACCCCGTACGTTGTTTTAATTACTATTATTATATATTAAGTTATCCGTATTTTTTCCCGTATTATTATTATAAAAATACAATAATATATTAATAATAATACGGGATAATATAAGGATAACTTTATGTATAATAATAATAATTAAAAAAACACAAGAAAAACAAGATGAATATAATAATATTAATGTTTATTATTATATCCCTTATATTTAAATAAATGCTGCTTTTATTTTGACCCCAAACTGTCAGTAAATATTATTTAAATTCCCCTTCGATCGCAATCGATATAAAGCTCATATATCCTAATTATTTTGAATTATTTTTTATATATAATCGCTAGTATTTGGCCAAATCTGTTCTACGTTATGATGTGGCCGAAAATATTTAATAGTTTAAGCCTGCAATTAAGAATGGCTTTCAAAGACAGCAGGTGCAATACACTGTTAAGTGCTTGGTGACAGATTTTTCTATTCAAGGTTGGTAGCAGGCGATAAGAGCATTCTCAAAATAAACATATTCTGCTCATGCACCCTCTACGGAATGTAGGATTCCCGAACGCTGTCAATCCGAGTTAGATATGGCGCTAAGACGTGGTTTTTAACCGTGAACCTTAAAGACAAGCTCAGAGTCACTCTATGGAGAGCAATGGAGAGAGCTATGCTCAGAGATTCTGTGCCCGATGAAATCAGAAATGAAAAGAACCAAACTCACCGGTAAAGCTTTCAGAATTTGCAAGCTCAAGTGGCAATGGGCAGGCCAGATTACTCTAGATTACGATAACCGGTGGAGAAGGAAGACTCTCGAATATTTAACACATTAAGCCGGACGAGGTAGAGTTGGTAGACCCCCTACTAGGTTGGATAATCGTCAGAGTCGCGGGTAGCCATCGGTTATATGTGGCTGATAGATGTTCTTTGTGGCCTTCTATGGGGGAGGCATGTTCAACAATGGACGTCTTAAAGCTAATGATCATGATGTAGGTGTACGTACGGCGTATGGAACATGTATAGTTGTTCGCAGTTGGTCTAGCTCACGCTCGTGAACTTCTAAATCATTATGTGAGAACCGTGGGCGCGTACAGTTCGGGTGCTGCGCCGGCAAAAATCGGTGGATCATCGGCGTAAGTAAGTCTCTGTGAACCTGTCAACATACATTTCAACAATTAATAAGATTACAAATTATTATTCAACACAACAGAGCTACTATTTACATTGGGCGAGGTAACGACTAACTGCATAAATAAAAAAAAGGAAAAAAAAAATTACACTGCAGATTATGGCCCACACCACAGGTATAGCTTATATTATAAGTACTCTTAGCATTACTTAATATTCCTATACTAAAAGCATATTATTATAGCCGTGACTCGTGATAGACTAATGATGAAGATATAATCTATGATGCCTGTTGGGAAATCCATGCTGACGGCTCATGTGCTCACTAGCCGCCCTGAAAGCCTGATGTGAAATCTATGCTCACAGTTCATATTGTAGCAGTCTGTAGTGTTATGTGAACATCGTAGCCTTGAATGGAATGATTCACTTTTCACGCTCAAATCATGCAATTATATTTTCTTTTATTAGTAATATTATAGCTTGTGTGTAGTCTGATGAATGATAATCATTAATAGTAATGTAGTGATGTGTTTAATATATAGTTAATTTATTTACGTATACGTATTATAATTATATAAATTATACCTCTTATACAAAATTACATTAACCTGTAACAAACGTAATGAAGTCAATAAGTACTTAACAAAAATCTAAACAAAATAATATTATATATTGACAAAGGTTCAAAATTTGTAAATCAACAATTTGAAGGTACACAATTCAAATGATCTACACAAATAAAAATGAACGTATTCTGTATTTTGTAATTGTAATGTACTTGAGAACCTGCGGTTAAAGATAAATGAATTTTAATAGCAATACTATTTATACAAAGTATTGCTGCCTATGATGGTACAGGTTCTATGGCGTGTCAGGTCCAAATGCAATTCTTATAAGTATGCCGTGGGTGGGTGCAAACTCACATCTTACTTATTCTCATATCTTCCAGTGAGAGTGAGTAGTAAGAGGTGACAATGGGAAAATACCAGAAGGGTGCAGCAGCACCATTTAAATACCTGTCATCCTACACTGCGATGCCCAAGGCGCCTGATGGGAGTATAGCAAAGCCCCTCTATACTGGAGGAGGCATTTGCTCAACGGTAGACGTCATTACATTTAAAGAGAAGTCATATGCTTCAGAAAAAAAAAATGCAGTTGTTGTTGGAAAGTGACATCGTAGTCGAAGATGGTAGCCAGGTTATATCTTATCATCTTCGAACCCTTAACCCACTTTTGTGGAATCTGTAAATGACTTCTTTTGTTCTAAACAAACTCAAAAGACAACAACATATTTTACTTTAACTTTTTGTATACAAGCATAGCAACCATAATTATCAAATAGCTCTGGCATAAGTTTTTTTGGATGGCCGCCTTCCTGCTGTCAACCCACTTAGGAATACTCCCGTTATTAGTATAACTACTACATTCATCCTTCCTCTATGCTACTACGTTTCGGGCAATCATGGGTTAAGATGGTAAGGAGCCCTCACCTGTGCCCAATGTACATCAGCACCCCACTAGTATAATAAGGGAGTAATTTAGTTTTTACAAGCAGGTGAGTGCCTCTGCTACTGAGAATGGTAACCCAGTTTGTGTAGAATTGTTGAGTCTGAACTGTAGCTAGTAGGTAGTAAAGGACTCGTCCCATATCACATGGACCCAATTTAATTAGGACGTAAGATGTATGAAACGGAGATTACAGGAAGTATAAATAGTATGAATATCTTACAAATATTACAAATTATATATGAGAGAAAATACTATAGTCTTGTGACAACCGCGTGTGTGAAACTGCTTCAATCACCCCTAATAGCCGGGGTATGCTCTGACCGACTGAGCTACCATGACAATGAGTCCCCTAATTTTTCTTATCGTTCTTTAACCATCGTTTGGGAATGGAGGTGTACCCATAGTTCAACTTACGTTGCACTACAAACAAGACTAATTTTGCAATTAGCTTTGAATTCGTTAATAATGACACAACCCCATACTTAACAAAAATATATTTAGTTAGAATAGTAGGAATAGAACGCTAAAAATCCGTTATGAAAAGTTGAGCATGTTAATAACGAAACAAAATTATCATGATGATAAAATATCTGACTTACCATTGAAGGATTATTTGGCTGAGTGAAATATGACACGGTGACTCCAACGATTACGCACACGATCATTCCCACCAAGGTATAATACAAGTAGCTCAGGCGATAAAGGAAGAACGTTCCTGACCTGTTCAAATACAAACTTCCGTTACTATAAATACGTCGAGCAGAAAGTTACTCGTAGAATAGAAACAGTCACATGTTACTAACGTCGTTTTTTGCAATGCGGGCTCCAATTCACTTTACTCAAGACTCGTTGTTTTTCTATGTGCTTGAATCATAATTGAGCATTCACCCTATTTGTACTGCCTTGCACATAAAATAAAAACCGGCCAAGTGCGAGTGGGACTCGCGCACGAAGGCTTCCGTACCATTATCTGTAAGATAATCTTGCAAGTTACAGACACTTTTCGCAGTGTCCGATTGAGCTGGGCAGGTGCGTTCCTATCCTAGGTAGGTACGAAGCCTAAATAGTGATCTCACTCACTGTTTATTTTTTAAGTAAATATACAACTAAATATTCGGTAATTTCAAGTTTCTATACCCGTTTTCATAATATAGCGAATAACGGCGAAAACATCTTTTATTGTATTGGAGCCCCCTGAATTATTTATTTTAATTAATTATATTGAAAGAGAACATAAAACTAAATATTCTGTGCGTTAAAGCGTCTACCTGTCACCTTTATTAGCATCAAGCAAGAAACGGTAAAAAAATCAAGTTTGTTGTATGGGAGCCCCCGTTAAATATTTATTTTATTTTATTTTTAGTATTTGTTGTTATAGCGGCAATCGAAATACATCATCTGTTAATTCAACTGTCTAGCTATCACCGTTCTTGAGATACAGCCTGGTGACAGACGGACGGACAGCGAAGTGTCAGTAATATGGTCCCGTTTTTACCCTTTGGGTACGGAACCCTAAAAAACGTGAAACGCATTGATCTTATAGGCATCGTTTTTGCGTCGCCTCGACTTGGGACAAGCTGATGAGTAGTCGTGTCCCGACTACTTACGACTTAGGTGCTTACGAGAAGGAGGTTCTAAATTCGACTGTACATTTCTTAGGTTATCTCGCGGTTACTTCACATATTAAGAAATTATTTTAATGAATATTTATTTGATTGGTAGAGTATATTTCCAAGTTGGTCTCATTTAAATTTCATCAAAATCGGTATAGTCGTTTATAAGTTACACTCACACACCTCGATGACATGTTCGTTGGCAGTCTCGATGGTGATCAGTATTGTGAATTGTGGGTGACGGAAAATCGATTTTGTAACAAGTATATTTCATTATAAAAAAAGGGTGAAATTATTTTTTTATTATAAACCGAAACCGCCTACTTACACTGATTAGTACGAAATAGTTTGTGGAATCCGAACCATAAAAATGAGAGCTGAAAATTATTTGAACCACGATAGTACCGACTTCAATAAGTTATTTCATGCCTTTCAGTGTTAGAAGTCAGATTCGTTTTATATATTTTGTTTCTTATGAAACCAAATTTATCTGTGTCAATGGCTGTTACAGTTAAATAATTTTATCATAGTTGTCTTAGATATGTTTTCACTATCATTCACTAATAGTTTTGAACAGAGTTAACGGAAAATTTATGTAGATGTTTAGCTAAGCACCTACTTGCTTGAATCAAATCTGTCACATATCATCACTGCATAGTATACGAGTAAAACAAAGTGGCTTCCCGCTGACTATCCCTATGTATGCATAGATCTTTAAAACTACACAACGGTTTTTTGATGCTTTTTTTTAACAGATAGAGTGATTACAAAATTACCAATTTGCGAGTGAAAAAAATTATAGTCATGTGCGGGATTCGAAGCCGATTAGATAGAGTGATTCAAGAAAAAATTATTTATGTAAAATAATTTAGTATCAGCATTGAACCCGTGCGAAGCCAGGGCGGGTCGCTAGTTACGAATAAACTTATAACACTACGAATAATAATAAACCATACCTATCAAATTCAACAGTGAATGTGTCAGCAGGCGTAGTGGGCAGTGTGAAGTTTGAGGAGCATCCGTGCACTGACACAGGTTTAGGCATAATCACGATCTCACCACGTATCATAGCGGCCTGGGTGCCCAAGGATATCCACGCCACAAGCATCGTCGACGTTATACCCCCGACCAAAGCTCCCTGAACATTAGATCAAACTTCAAGGCTAGTGTGTTCGAAGAGCTTTCCATACAAACGTAGTTTCGCCATATTTAAATTACTAAGGGTTCTAAGACGGTGAAATTTTGCATCCATTGAGCCTTGAGTCTAATATCTATGCTTTTGGTTTTCCATAAATTTCAGTATATTCAAATATAATCGAAACACTCGATATGTCTGGGATTTTTATATTCTTTACATTTAGAGGTACAATAAATATTAAATTAAAAAACTGGCAAGTCAGAAGCATACATATTAACCTCGCAAACTTTTACAGATTATAAACACTTAGTACCTATTTGTAATATGATGAAAATAAATTTGTATGGAAAGCCTGCAGTGCATTCTAGGTGCACTTGAGTCTCTGTAATTAGACCAGTAAAATTAAATTGTGAATTTCCCTCCCTTTCCCTTAAAACCAGTATTTTTCTCGATTTTGTAATATTTATCAGAAGACAGTAGAAAGTTACATAATTATGTCATGCTTGTATTTATGTGTTTTGTTAAGGATCAGTCGCTTCTTGAAGTGCGCATAGAAGAATGTAATCCAATTTGTACTGTTCTGTAACAGCCAGATCGTCCACTCCTGAACACAGCCTCCCCTATTAAGAGGGTATTTGCCATAATCCCCACGCTTGGCAAGCGTCTTGGGGATCGCAGTGAAAGTAGGCAGTTTCTTTAGAAGGCGCTGCTGCCCACCTTCCAATATTTTTCCCTGAGTTGCCTCTAACGACACCCATGGGAAGGTGAGGTGCAATTTTGACCCGGCACCCCACGCGGGATCGTAATCAAATTTACCAAACAATAATTTAGTAATGGTACACAAATCTCATAGGAAAAAGTTGTCCTTGATTGGTTTAGTTGTGCAGTTAAGTAAAATATTAAAGGAGTTTGCATTACAAAAATATTACTATATTTTCTTAAACAGTCTTTAATTTTAATCGTAGATATATCCCCGGCAAACATTTTACATGCCACAGAAAAGAGAAAATAGTATTTTATATCTCTATGCCACTAGTTTATTTACTGTCAGCTAACTTATAGAGAAGCAATTACTAAACGTACTGCGATTTCCTGCAAGTAACATTTGGTTACATCTATCGTGCATTTTCATGAGCTATGTTTTATTGGTGGATTTTTTTATATCTAGATATTTATCTGTATCTGCTGTTTCTCAAAATTATTTTCGTGTTCATAATATTCTTTTTGCAGAATTTATTTTTTTGTAACATATATTTAATTTACAGCGTTCTTACCGTTGCATTGACCCATGGTAAGAATAGCCCCATAGAAAATAGGCCGAGCAGACTCCCTGCTGTGATTCCTGCCAAGCTCTTTCCTGCTTGGATCATGGCTCCCATTTGCTCCACTAGAAAAACCAACCCGACGCACACTACCCCTGTAAAATAAATGTGAAAAGCATTAGTATTATAATTTACTATTTTTTTAATTTATTAAACAATAAGTGTTTGTATGTGTTTAAGTAACATAAACCGAAAAAAATATGTAAGTAATTATATTATAAATAATTCAAAATTACAAGCACATGAGACTCAACAACTGTATGTCTAAGGGGGACAAGCGCAGTGTTACAGGCAGAGGTTACCGCTTAACATCAGTTAGACCTCTTGCTTATTCCATCACAATCACATAAGCTAAGATATTCAACAGATCTGTAATTATTTTTCGGAATATCACAAGTTATTACACTACACAAAGTTAAGTTTGCAATTAACTTTTTGTAGTGTGATAACTTGTCTTTTGACCATTTTCAAATAAAAAAATCGTCTGTCTATTTTTAAATCTGACGTTTTGCGCTTAAAGTTATACAGTACACCCACGTCTAACAAACTGTAGAGCAAAATTTTATCCATTAAATATTAATATTATATTCGATATAAGTAATCAGAACATAAAAATATATACTACACATAAAATTGACGTTTTGTAAGGAAAAGCAGGTCTTTTTTTATAATTCAATTATTTTAATTATTCAAGTAAAATTTGTACCATTATTATCTATGAACTTTCACCATTTAATCAGTAGTTCATTGATTCTTTTGGTGAAAAGATTGATGGAGCGGGTATCAATAAATTTTTTAAAGTCCATGAAGCAGCAGTGACGTCGTTTGCGATGGTTCCGCTTCCACCTTTACTTTTAATTCTTCATTGTCAGCTGGGGTCTAAGGCCGTATACGGGGTTTATTCTGTAGGTCAACATTTCCTGAACAAAAACATTGGAACCAACCAAACGTATTTTCCTTTACGGTAGCTTCCCCATACACATCTTTAACTTCGAGCTGTTTCTGCGGTTCTGGTGCCACGGTGGAACTCGTATTCGTAAACGACCAGAAATTTTAAGTTTTCCATAGTAAAAACAGAACGATGGCAACAAAATATCAAAATTATGATGCAAAAATAAATTAACCGCTAAATTAGAAACACAAATACACAAAACCTAAATTTGAAATAAACTTGAATTTGGAATTTCTAACCAAACGCCAGATATTTGAGATCAAAGTGCCCAATTTCACAAAACGCCAATTTTATAAGTTGAAACAATAGAAATAGAGTTTGTGATAGCATTTTCGAATCATCGCTGTCAAATATCTTCCACCTTCAAATCTGCTAAGCTCCTTATAATGTGTTCAAAGCTGAATTTTGGTCAATCAGATACTGTAACTTTATTAGGTCATATTAGCAATTATCAACCGCTGAGATAGTAGTCAAAGACAGATTTTTAAATCTATAATATTCCGAGCCAAGCAGCACTCATATAATCTAACTTAGATTACGATTAACAAATGGCGATGAACTTAATTTTGACTTTTGTAGTCCAGAATGGGCATTTTTTTCGTAGAAGTTGTGTAAGAATTAGTTGGTAATATCTTTGGTGAAGGAACGAAGGTAAGTAAATGTAAATATAATCCAACCAAGGTTGGAGTAAATTTACATTATACTCCTTAGAGTTGCATTTCAAATGTTCAAATTTCACAATGAAGATCATCACCAGTTAGACAATTGGGCCACCAGTTGATCAGTTTAATTCATACAAACCGATTACAACGACGATAATCTTCATAATAAAACTGGCAGTTCTCTCCGATATAGGTTTATTATATGCTGGCCTGATTAGATCCTCAAATATCACTCCACACATAGAATTCAGGCCAGTTGACATGGAACTAAAAATATAAAGGCATTAATGCACATTTACACCAACGTGATGTATGTTGCCCGAAGGGGTTAGTGTGTAATGGGCCCTGATACATGAGCTGGTTTTATTCCAGAAAGTCTCCAATATGATCAAAATACGTTCTAATTTCTCCTTTCCACACATTCACTGTAAAAGTGATTGTCAATATTTTTATCTTTCATCAATTTTACAAGTTAAACTACGAACGAATATAATTTATTAACTTACACAATTATATTACAATATATTCTCATGAATTCTCCATTGCTTATTTATCTATCACGATAACCTCAGTCTTTTTTCAAAGCTTCACACCTAGTCCTCAAAACTATCATATCCACTGCGTTTATTTCTGACGTTGATCCTTTTTTATCATATTGAAATTTTACGCACATACACTGTTTTTCTATATATTAATATGCTTAAACACAAAAGTCTGTTAAATAGTTTTCATAGTTTCCATTATTAAAGTAAGGCGCAATATCTTCATACCTCAAAGCAGCACTGAAAACTCCACTCATGAATATTCCCGGCAATGCGGGAATGGAGCCCGTTATAGTCATTACAAAATATGGCAGCAGCTGGTCACTTTTCTTGATAGCTCCTGTCGTCAGAGGATCACAATCGGCGAAGGTAGCGTATATAACCAGACCCGTGTAGCAGCACAAGGACACTATGACAAAAATGCCCGCTGCCATAATGAATATCGTTCTAAAATAAAGAAATAGAATATATACAACTATAGTTGAAATGATTGAGCAAATGAAGTACAGGACCAAAGAGAACTTTGGAAGTGTAGTGCTTTGCACAACATCAATGCCATGTGAAATATGTGTGTAGCCGCTGGATTGCTTGACATGTGTTAAAAGATAGGTCAAATTATTATGTTAAAACCGCAGAGAAAATTAGAATGTTGGCATTAATTAAAATATTTAGGCAGCAGTCCTTGAGAGCCAGTGAAATTACAGGCACATGAGACTTAACAACTATATCTCAAGGTGACAGGCGCAGTGCAATTCGTAACTTGTGACTAAATGCATCTGTTGAAATGAAATGAAATTTTGTTGTTGTTGTTGTTTCTTTGTTTTTGGGCTCTGCGACTGGGCGATATCGCAATTTTGCCAATGTCATGTGCTGACTGTACTAGACCGACAAGTGATGGAGAATAATCTGTCATAAATGTAGGTACGGTATGGTTCTATGGGAGCATCCACATGCTGGCTTCCAAATTCAAGAGATTGTATAATCTAAAACAGTAATAAAAACATCACATAAGCACAGCTCTATATCTACACATAAAATAAATAAAATATAAATTTATATGGGTACTTTAAGAAAAATAACAAATATATTACGTTAGTAAGTTAGTTTACTATATATATCATAATTTTATCTTATTATATGAGATAAATTTACATAGGAGGTACACAAAAGGAGTATGGCAAAGTGAGAGGAGAGATTTTAGGGAAGTGGGACGGGGGATCTCACGAGGGAGGATATCATAGAGAGATAGCCGCAGCCTCTGGCACTCAAAAAAGAGGTGATTAATGTTTCCTTCGTCCAAACCACATTCGCATAAGGAGTGATCCCTAACCCGAATTTTGGCCAAATGAACTGGGGTACATGCGTGTCCTAACCGAAGTCGACATACTACTGAAGTTGGAATTTTGCTTGTATTTCGAAACTTAAAGAACCAAGGTTTAGCTGGTATATCTGTCTGGATTTCGCTATAAAATATACCCTTAGTGGTCTTAGAAATTTGCCATTCCTTAGCCCAGGCAATATTCATTTGAGGTTTTACAGTTGCACATAGGTCATGAAGGTAAATTTTAAAATGATCTGATGTTCCGACATGGATTGCCTGCCTTGCGCATGAGTCAGCTGACTCATTTCCAGCTATTCCTTTATGTCCTGGAATCCACGCTAGTATAATGTCAATTCCTATTTGCTTGCAATTGAATAATTCTTCCCTAATTTTTAAAATTGTTGGAAACCTATGTTTACAACGAAAAGGGTTTGAAAGAATAGCTTGAAGACAAGATTTAGCATCAGAAAATATTATTATTTTATTTAAGTGATGGGACTTAATGAAGGAAATGGCTTCAAGGATAGCTATAGATTCTGCGGTAAATACGGAAGTAACTGGGGGGCATTTAAAACTTAATATTATACGGAATGAAGGAATCCACACAGCTGCACCTACTGGGATGCCAATTTCCTTCTTAGAGGCGTCAGTAAATATGGGGGACCATCCATCATAAGAGGAGGACATATTTATCCTAAATATTTGGTCTGCCTCTATGGAGTCTTTATTTATACCAAAGTCTAGGAGTACTGTTGGTTGGTATAAAAGAGCTTCAAAGGGAAGAAGGAAAAGGGGGTTTGCTGGTAATTGCAGTGTAGGGTGAGGCAAAGACGTAAATTTTTTAAAACTGCGGAGAAGACAAGGAAGGTCATGTAAGGAGCGGTAGCCTTGAGATTCAACTAGGGTTAACAACTGTCTGAGCTTTGGCAAAATAGGATGGGAGGAATTTTGGGCAAGTTTATAAAAGAATTTATCTGATAGTAGCTGTCGTCTCAGATGGAGAGGTGGTTCTACGCATTCGACTTGCATGGCATTGATTGGGGAGGACTTCATTGCACCCAGGATTATTCTTAAACATTTAGATTGAATTTTAGAAAATATTGCAAGTGATAATTTATTACAGGGGTCAATGAAGAAAGTTCCATAGTCTAGGTGACTGCGAATTATAGCATTGTACAGGAGCTTTTGTGTGAAGGGATGAGCACCCCACCACACGCCTGATAACGATCTTAAAATATTAATGTTTTTTTCACATTTTTTGGAGATATAATTACAGTGGAACTCCATTCATCCTTGAGTCCAAAAGAACCCCCAAGAACTTTACACTGCTATCCTGTGGGATAATTTGATCGTTGACAACTAACTCTATGGGAGGTATAATTTTTTTCCTTGTAAAAACTACAGCTTTACACTTGGGGGCAGAAAGTGATAGCCCATGTTCGATCAGCCATACATTCAAATGAGAAAGGCCACAGTTTAATTGTGATTCAGCTTCGTCAATGGTTTTAGCAGCGGTGTAAAGGGCCAAGTCATCAGCATATTGCAAAATGTTACAATAGGGTAATACTGTACGATCAAGATCATGGGTGTAAAGACTATAGAGGAGCGGGCTTAGTACAGAGCCTTGGGGGAGGCCTTTCCAAACTGTTTTAGTAGGGAGGTATGTTCCCTGGCATTTAATTTTAATTGTCCTTTCCATTAGAAGGTTGCTGATAAAGCGTATTATCTTCACAGGGATATTCAGCTTGAACATTTTATTCCTGAGCACCGGAAGACACACATTATCATAGGCCGAAACTATGTCTAGAAAAGCTCCTAATAGATATTCTTTTTTACGATATGAAATATGAATATCGGTTGTTAGAATTCCAAGACTGTCATATGTGCTGAAACCTTTTCGAAAGCCATTTTGAGTTCGAGCAATAAAACCACCACTTTCCACAATCCACTCAAGTCTATGTTTTATCATATGCTCTGTTATTTTACATAGAACTGAGGACAAAGCAATAGGTCTCCTACAGCTGGCATCTGCCAAAGTCTTTCCTGGTTTGGGAATAGGGATTACAATTTGCGTTTTCCAAGCATCAGGAATGATGCCTGAATTGTAAAATGCATTTATTATGTTTAATAGGTATTGTTGACACTTGGGAGAAGCATTAATTAGAAAGGAGTATGGGATGCCATCTATTCCAGGGGCAGAATCAACTAACCCATCAAGGGCTAGTTGAAGTTCTGAGAAAGAGAAATCTGAATCGAATTTACTGAGAGAGGGAAGGGAACAAGGAGGAGTTGGGAAAGAGTCAGCGGTAGGGACTGATGGGGGGGCCAGTTTATCAGCGAAAGCTTCAACCCACGATGATGGGTCATTAGCAGTTATATTGTCATCTTTGTATGAACCTCTGAATCTTTTTATTTGTTTCCATACTAAAGAAGCTGGTGTTCTTGGGGATAAATTTTCACAATAGCGTATCCAACCTCCCTTCTTTTTTAATGAAAGAGATTATTATGCTGATATATGAGAAAGTTCGGCATGGTCATTGATAAATTATAATTAAGTTCTGCCTCATTTCTGTCTCTAACAATTTTGGAACATTCGGAATTCCACCAAGGAGTGGAAGCAGTAAATTTAGGGGACTTCTTCAAGGGGAAAAGGTTGTCAGCTGTTGAGGTAATGGCATTAACAAAGTTTAAATATGATTGGAGAGGGTCAAGAGAGTTAACAGGGGGTATGACATTAATTTTAGACTCGAGACATGTAGAATATGCTGACCAATCAACACCAGTAAGCCTGTATTTGAGAGAAGGGGTATAATTAGTCACAGGTAGTGATCTGTTAGGAATAGAGATTAAAATGGGGAAATGGTCACTGCCGAATGAGAGATTTAATATCTGCCATGTCAATAGAGAGGCAAGGGAAGGTGAGCAGACTGAGAGGTCAACAGCACTTCTAGGGTTCTGAGACGGTCGGACCCTGCGAGTAGGAGAACCATCATTGACCACACATAAGTTAGCCTCGTCAAACATTTCTATTAAAAGATGGCCAAATGAGTCGCAATGGCCGGAGCCCCAAGAGGTATGATGGGCGTTAAAATCACCCATTACAAGAATTGGTGCTGGTATGGAAGAAATAACAAATAAAAGATCAGAAATTAAGGAGCCATTAGGATGGGGGATATATATGGATACAAAGGAAATATCAAAAGCTCTTACAGCTGTGATGTTAATATCAGGGGAATGGGCAGGGAGAGGGATTTGGGCAAAGGGGAGGGTGCGTCTTATTAAGATCGCGCATCCTGCACACCCGTCAGCCCTGTCGTCCCGAAGGCAGGAGTAACCCGAGACTCTGAAATGAGAGCCAGGTGCCAACCATGTCTCCGAGACGGCAATGACTGACGGGTGGAACTTGGATATGAGGTGAACTAATTCATGCGTCTTTGGACGCAGACTGCGGCTGTTCCATTGCAGAACATTGACCTGGTCCATATTGACCTAGAAGAGATGTAATAGTTGAAAGTGTGCTGGCAACGTTGGACGGTATGGCTGTGTTGTTTTGTGTAATCAGATCAATTATGATCTTGAGAAGCAGTTGGATAAGGTTCTCATTTTGGGATGATACAGGTGGGGAAGGGTTTTGCAAAGCACAACCATTAGGCATAGCGGATGGGACATCTCCCACAATAGCCTGGTGTGCTACCTTGTCGTAGGATTTTCCTAGTGGAGCTCTGGGGGGACGAGCAGCATAGACAGTTTTTGTGTGAGATTGTGTGCTTGCGGTAGGGTTGTTGTGCATGGGAGTGGGAATTTCTGATTGTCCGGAGAGATTAGAAGGGGCCTGAGCCACCTCTGTATAACGTTTATAAACTTGAGGTAAGCGGTTTGCAGCATCCATGTAAGACATACCCTCTTCAGCCATAAGCTTTTTAATGGAAATTTGTCTACTTTGTTCTGGACAGCACTTATTGTTGGCAAAGTGGCGTCCTGAGCAGTACAGGCATGTAGAGTTGCTTTCTACAACATCACAGGAGTCTCCTGAATGGGGCTGGGCGCATCTAAAGCATCTTTGTTTTGACCTGCATTGGGCTTTGATGTGCCCAAATCTGCAGCAGTTTAGGCATTGAATTGTGGGATATTGGTAAACCTCCACACGCATGGAGGTATGAAAAGAGAAAATCCTTTCAGGTAACATCTGACCACGGAATGTCAGCACTACAGTTTGGGTGGGTATCCATGAAGCTTTACCATCGTTTATTACCTTTCTGTTGAGACGACGAGCTTTTAAAATATGTCCACATCCAGCGGAAAGGTCTACATTTTCAGCGAACTCTTCCATTGAAAAATCCACAGGGACATCACGGACAAGACCCATACGGGTGATGTTGTAGTTGGGAATCACAGCAACATATTTGTTCTGGCTTAACAGTGGGTTTGCAACAAAGCCATTAGCATCTAAATGAGAACGGAATTCCACAGCAATTTTATTTCTGCCTACGCGTTTAACACCATCAGGACATATATTGCTAATCCTATTTTTGAACAGAAATTGTCCAAATTTGATTGGGCGGATGGTCAGTCCTGCAGCAGGATCTGGTTCGGCGCGGGAAACATGCACGATAAAGGGACCTTGATCCATGTTTGAGTAAGCCTGAGAACCTACTACGACACTCGGGTGGACGTACATAGTTTGGATAGAAGCTGCGGCCATATCCACACTGGTCACCGTTTTTTTGGCACTAGTTTGTTCAACGGAATCTGTTTCCAAACGGCGTTTGGAAGCAAATTGCGTTTCTTTGATTATTGCATCATTAGGTGGATCAGGGGGTTTCGGCGGGACCTCCTCGACCTCCATCTTGTAGGTTAGTAAGCGGAGCGGCGAAACAAACAATTGTGTTAAAACATCAAACTTACCACCTTCCCGGGGTTAGATTGTTTATAATAAGTTAGGTGTTAACAAATCACTTTGAATTTGAAAGTTTCCACACAAATTAAAAGGAAATAATGTTGTTTTGGAATTAACTCGCTGACACACGTATCGACTAGCACGAAGACCAGCGGGCGAAAAAAACAAATGAAATTTTATTAGCTTGTGGTCCTAGGTTACATGTTGTTGAAATATAAAAAGAAGTATCACTAGGTTCCGCTTCAAAGCATACAAGCGTAACAGTAAAGAATTATTATAATATAATCGAGAACAATAATACATTTTATCTAATAAAAAAAAATGTTTAACAACTTAATGCATATTATATGTATTGCTAACTTACTTAGTATTTTTATCATTAAAAAATTCGTCTATTGTATAGTAAGCCTTGGTCATTAGAAAATCAGATAGATTCCTTTTAAAAGTGTGTTGATCATTAGTATCACGTATTGAAATCGATATTTTGTTGAAAAGAATTGGTGACCTACTAAATATGTTTTTTTTTAATAATGCAGTTTTTATTCTTGCGCCTTATTGGCGTAGATTTTTTTCCCGTCTGCTGCCAGGATTATTTTTTTCGAAGAGATGTAGGCCTACAACTGTTCATGTTCATCAATACATTAAAAAGAAAGTCATAAATAGCCATGTTAATATTTTTACTTCTCCGAAATCCATATTGGTTTTTGACAAAAATGTTGTGGCTTTCAAATAATGAATTAAATTTTTGATATATTACTTTTTCAAATACCTTAGCAAAAATAGGAATATGCGCTATGGGTCTATAATTTCCCATAAGCTCTTTGTCTCCTTTTATATGTACAGGTTTAACACAGTTACAGACACCTTAAGCGCGCTGGGAAAAATGCCACTCTGCATACACAAGTTAATAACGTGACTAAGAACAGGTGAAATTACTTGAGGAACATATTTTACAACTTATGTTGTGACACCATCATAGACACAACTTTTTGTATTATTCAAAGAATCAATTATTCTACATAAATCCACGGGAACCGTAGGTGTCAAAAATATTGAATTCGATTTGTCATGCCGTATTCCATTAATTTGAAGAATTACGTTATGTTATAGGCAGAGGTTAGTGCGCTTAACATTAGGTGGGCCTCAAACTTGTTCCGTTGCAATAACATAAAAAATATAAGAAATTGAGTGTTGTCTCTTTCCAAAAGGCGTAGCTATTGTCATCACTTGTTCTTGTAAAATAGTTTTGTGCCAAACACGTGGGTGCATTTACTTCAATTACACAAACTTACATTCTTGCTCGTCTTAAAGAAGACAACGCCAAGCATCTTTGCACCATGGCCTGGTTTACAGAACACGAAGCCAACCAACTGAAGTAATTACCAAATACAGTTGACCAAAAAGTATGTCTGATTGTTGGATCGAAATCCATACTGAAAATAATAAATAAAATTAACTAGTAGTACTGAAAATAATGAAACTCTGATGAAAAATGTGCTACGTTACTCACTTAAAGAATTCTAGACGATCACCTTTTTCATTTATACCAAATACTTCATGGAAGCCACCAAGCCTCCAAGTACCATAGGCCAGTACAAAAATAACCCCAAAGTACATCAGTACTGTCTGAAGTGTGTCTGTCCACACCACTGCCTTGAGCCCCCCCTGGAGAACGCATAAGATATAAAAAAACTATTGCAAGTAAAATAATCCAAGCTATTGAACGTCTGATTTACTTGACCTCGATATCAAGAGGTCCTGACCGGAGCAATTTATTTGTTCTAGCTGGGGATTGAATAGGGTCAATATATAAAATGTTTGTACTCACCAGTGTTGTGTAGAAAATACATACAACGCACACTATGGGTGTGATTAAGTGCAAATGTATGCCAGTAACTGAAAAAAGACCGATTTTTCAATTAAGCATTTAAAAAAGTCATATAAAATCATATATAATCAAAATATACCTTGACTAAATGCTAGTGCTGGCACATAAACAACTATCGGAATGTATAACAACATTTTAATGATAAATATTATAGATCCAAGAAGTCTCACTTTTTGATCAAATCGTAGACGCAAATACTGAAAAATACAAGTATTAGATAATACACAACATAGATGAACTTAGTGAATGAAATACTTCAATAAAATTCGTTCAAAAGCACTTTAGGTTGGTGAAATTTGCAGTACTAAAGGAAGCTTTGTTTTGTTCATTAGCGACTTAATTATGTTGGCTTCTGGATTCGTACTTAAGAATTGATTGTCTTTCGCGTGTGCAAATAAATTTCATAAAGTACATAAAATATAAATACACGGGTAGTCACTTGCCTAGTCAGAGATCTGTGTAAATATTCACATTTCCCTGATGTTTTGGTGTAATTGCAAATAGTTTTGATCACTGGCCAGTTCAGATTCCGGACTGAACTCCTCCGACTTAAAAAAATTCTTTGGCAAGTAAATATTATACCTGTCTGACTCTGGGATCGAAACCAAAGCTTTATGCTTCTAAAGAGTCTCTTTACGCCACTTGACCAACGATGCAGTCAGGTCAGTTACGGTAAACTGGTGATTATTAGATCTCAGCGCAACTGCAGTAAGTAGCTCATACCTACGCTTTATTATTTAGTAAAGAATTTAAGTAGGCAGAGCACGTTATAATGTAATCCAATATCATTACCTCATACGTGGAAGTAATTTGAAGATTGTAGAATACCGGTAGGTACACGATAGCTATGGTAAGTGAAACCGCCCATTCCGAAAGGACAACAGTCCATAGTTGAGTCCCATAGGTGTACATTTCAGCAGGGAGACCCAGCAATGATATTCCAGATATATAACTGAAAATACAAAATAACATACACAATATTGTAAAAATGTAGTTAAATAGATAAAACAAGATAAAACACATTACCTGGCTATTAGTGACATCGATATCGGAAATATGCCCATCGTCTTGCCTCCCATTAGATACTCCGATGTAGTATTTTGCTTTTTCCTGGCAAAGAACGCAAAATACACCCCTATCAGGGCCGAAAAGAAAAGCATCGCCCCGAAAACGAGGTAGTCCAGCCAGTCGAAGTATACTACGGTCATATTGCTGTTTGGCGTGACGTGAACAGATGTCGCACGTCCGTCCACTGTGACACTTGAGCTCCATCTCGGAACGAAATCGCCATTTAACGAGTGGATATGTAGTTGAACTGAACTATATTTATCCTTGGAAGGATCACAGAGGGATGAGGCTAGCTAATTGACCAGTTACCGGTGTCAGCGCATCTTGCGCTCCGACACACTTCCGTCTATCCAATACTCGCGTTGCTCACACGTGCTTATTGTATTCTTACATTGATTCGGATTCAATGTCATGAAGACTTTAATAAAAATACAGTAATCTACTTCGACATTTATTTTCTAAAGAAACATTTTATGAACATACATTTACGTGAATTTGCTTGCTACATTGAACAAAATGTTTGTGCTGTATTATAATGGGAAAATGTGTTGATTACGAGTAGAAGAATTTCAGATTGGTGACAGGCCAGATGTCTAACTTTACGTTCTTATATCTATTACGCTTTATTATATGTTGCTTGCTAGTTTGCAAGCTATGTGAGTAGATATAAGTTAAATGTCTATACTTTATTAAAAATAAGCAAAAATCATAATTCTTCTTCAGTAACCAAACATGAGTTTTATATTCCTATCCATAATTTATAAATTAAACTTCGATATTTTTCTACCTGAAACTAATTTATTTAATATCGCATATCAAAGAAATATTATTTTTATTGGAGAAAAACTAGAGTCACCTTGAAGACGTGATCTTACTTTCTTTTAAACTAGTTAAGATATACGTAATATTTAATAAATATCAAACAACTTTACTTGTTTCAAAAGGTATAGCCATTTTTGTGAATCAACTCGGTTTTTCTTTGAAAAACTTTGGTTGCGAACGGAATAGAAGGCTCATTTCCCAAAAAGTTCAAGTAAAATAACACGAGTACGTATTGTAGTATTGTATAGTTGATATTTTACTCCTTTAGACCCCATTTCACGATTTTGAAATAAGTTCCATGTACAAAATTATTACATCATGGAACATTGATGTCAAAATAGATTAACTAACCGATACACAGATTGTTAAACAACGGCTTTGATTGACAGAAGCTACTGGTTAGTTTAATTATAACCACCTGCGCAAGTATAAGTAGGAAATAATATAATATTGTAGGATGTAGTATTTCATGCGTACTGTATACTTTAAAACTGATGATATAGATTATTTAGAATACAACCTCTTTGACTAATAATTTCCTGTTGTTTGTAAAGATCCAAAAAGATCGTAATGTATTAGTCAATATAAGTACTTAAATAGGCTAACCGCGAAAATTAGACCTATGACTTTAATAACATTGATGTTATAATTAAATTTAGAGTTAAGAATACATGTCGTTTATAGAATATAGTAAAGTATCTTAGTCTTAATACTTATAACATTAAATATTTTGACTAAGAAATAACATCAAGTAAATATATACCTACGAATATTGATTCGTAAACAAAAACTGCATGTACCTACCTATAATAACACCGATGTTGCCTTAGAATTCAAGTAAGGTACTGGACTCTGAATCTATTTCTAGATTTTATGGCTAGGTACACATTTCAATTACAAATTTATTCATTAGACATCAAATCGACACCGAAACATTAATAAAATTACTACGGCTATCCTTAGTTCTTAATCGTCACTAACGACTGGTTAAACTGTTAGTGCAGTAGTTAAATATATGACTGTAAAATGCAACGTTTTTTTATATTGGAAACATAACTATTATTATAAATTGTGTAAATTATATCTTTTTTACTGTCCATATGAAACAACTTATAAATAGTATGTAATAAGTAGGCTGAGTTAATAAACAGCAACTAATATTATATTAGTTAAAGGAGCTAAAGAATACACTTTCATTAATAACCATTCTTAAAACGCTATTTAATACATGAAAACTTTTTTAAGAAAATGTTTTTATTGCTAGGTACACATAGATAATTCAACAGTACTTTATATATCTATTAGACATCAAATTAACATCAAAACATCAACGTCTATCAATAATTTTATTATTACTAATGACTGGTTAATATAATAGAATAATGATATATTATAGCTAACCAATGTATTGTACGTTAAAATACATTTCATGCTGCAGAGGTGATAAGGTTTATTGTATTATGGCCAATATTGCATAATATTGTAGTTAAATAGATGAAACAAGATAAAACCAATTACCTGGAGAAAAAAAGAATACAATTAAATAGTAGTGAGATAGGTACATATAAGTGTGTTAATTATTATTAATGTATAAAACGCTAATTAAAATAAATTATTCTTTTAATATACTTTTATGATTAGTTCACAAATATAATATAAGTGACTTATTTTTCAATACATGTGCTCGTAAAATATCTATTTACTTACCCTCGGACCAAGATTAACTCGTTCAAAGGCGTAACTGTATTGAAATTTAGTTCTTTTAATTGTCAGTTTAGTTTAGATAAGGCTAGCACCTAATCACCTTGAAGTCATTCAAGGAGATTCTTGTGTTTATTTTAATTTTTGTTATATGAACATAAACCAAGGGGTTTTTTTATCTTCGGAGTTAAGTTTCGAATCGCATGACCGGTATAGTGCGATATTTTTTTTTTATGAATCCTGCGCCGTTATTTATGTAATTTAAATAGTTACCTAGTCAAATGATGATTATTCATTGTCTTTACTAACAACTGTATTGAAAATAAGTGTCTGACACTCGTACTTAGTGAATTATTCCAATATGAACTTGATATATTAGGTATAGCCCTCGCCTAAATCACGGCATAAAATCCTGGCCTTTATTGGAATAACTGACTTCCTACACTGGTATCATATTGTTCTATTGAGACATCAAATGGACATTGAAAAAATATTAAAACAATGATGTTTTCTATTGATTTAATATATCCACTTATGTTGAAGTCAGGGCAGGATTAAATTGAACTAGTTATTTTATTGGGTTCAGTTGTTTCACAATGATGTATGCTTCTAGTTAACCAATACTGCCATTTAATTATACGAATTTTATAACTTGTAAATATTAGATAATAATAGTCGTAGCCTAATAATAGATACCTACATTTAAATAATTTATCCCGACAAAAATCTTTTGTAAAATCATATCGGGACAAGAAAATTATGATATTAAATGTTTTTGGACACATATCAACTACATATACAATGCTTTTTTACTCGTCGGATTTTATTTGTAATAGTTACAAAAAAAATCAACATCTTACTAACATAATGTGAAAAGCATTACTTAAAATAAATAATATATATATAATTATATATAGGCTTAGTTCTTTTTAAAAACCCTATAGTTGTGCCTGGAAGCATCAAATTTCAATAAAATAAATCGATGAAAAGAAAAATATGTAAACTTTAACGATTATTTCAGAAAATACAAATAATAATAGTTGTTCACGGTAAGGTATATAATTTGGTTCTATGGAAAATATAAGCTAATTAATATTACATATTTAATAACATTAGATTATTAGATTAAAATCTTGTAAAAATATACATTCTACCTATGATGTAAATTACGACATGCATTATCTACTTTGTAGCTCTACACTTACTCAATGATTGAGTGTCCCTGTTCACACATCGTCGACAAAAGAACTGATAAAAATATAAAAAGAACTTTAAGTTTCATGTACTTAAAATTATTAATTGGTGTCCAACATTTCAGAAATTCCATCTGTAATAATACATAATAATTGTATTCAACAGTATATTAGGAAAATAATAATACATATCAATCTTGTAGGATATTTTCTCAGTGCCACGTCTAATATTTTAGTAATCATGAAAACCATTATGAAACCATTGAATACTTACTTGATTACTTTTCTAATAACCAGAGCTATTCCTATAATTGTTTGAACGTAGTGAGATAAAAAAAACCAGAAGACAGAATCAGATGTGACAGATCGGGAATGTGGTGATGCTTTATGTTGTAAAAATATTATAATGTATAAAATTTGTCTTTTTAAATTTATAATTGAGTTACGTAAATTGACGTGAATATTCAAAACTATTTCAATTTCATTTCCCTTTCCGTTATGGTGCTATGCAATACGTTGAACGTGGAACAGAGCCTGCCACTTTGGTACGACATTATTGGGCTTAAATCAAGCAATTATATTCTACTTTTATGGGAAGTTGCATGACTTAAAAAGACCGATCAAACAAGTATGGTCAGCGCTGCACTAAATTGCATTGGAAGTGTTTAAAATGGCAATACTCTAAGTAAACCACAAACAAGTAAACAAGAGCATTGCCAGCAAACTTTAACCGGTTGGGTATCCAACATAATGGGAACATGCTGTCAGTTTATTTATAGAATGGACATGTCAAAGCCCTGCATTGTACAATGGCTAACCTAAAAGGTTATTCATCAAAAGGATCACAATGGTTGCTACGGATTATCATGATCGGGCTCTACTACAGCTTAGGAGTACTTATTTCATATATATTTATATACTCCCATACAACACTTACAAGGTTTACATTGTTATAGCATATTTTTATTTCTATTATAGAACTAAGACCGTATATTATGATTTTTATTATCATTTATTATAAATTTTATTCAAATTTTAGTCGTCATCTTAAAAGTATATTAAGAAACCTTAACTATTTAAGCCAGTAAGCTGCAGAAAAGTGTAGGTGAATTGCTCCAAGCAATAATATGACTATATAGTAAAACTTCAAATCTATTAACCAAAGGAATCAATATTCAATTACGAGTGTTCATTTCGACCGATCCAAATCTAAGAGGACTACTGGCTTGCAATACTCAGACCAAGGCAAATGCTATTACAGAGATATACCACACCGTCCTGTTCTCTGCAACACACAACTGTTTGGTAGAGTATCGTGCTTGAGAAGACATCTACGGAGAACTACATGGATGACGACTCTATATTACAAGAATATATTCATAGTAAAATTGTACTTACTCTTGATTAATACACTAATGTTTTAGAAAGAATTAACATTTTATATATACGTAATAATTACGTTGCTATATACATTCTTTTCATTCATGTTCATCCCGTCTACGTTTCATATTTAAATACGAGTATATTAACATACGTTCTATATTTTAAAGAGTTAATACATTCTACTATAAATATTTGTTCTATACAATTAACAATTAATTGATTTGAGAAAACTATGAACCTATATCCTTTCAAAAGTCTTATCAATCGACCATCACAGAGTTCCTTCAAAGCACTTCACTTAAACACACCTTTAGATAATCACGTGTACTTCTACTCTTATCTAGGACTACTAGTGCCATAGTTACGCGCTAACATTTATCATGTAGGAAATATTGTTCTGTATCATGAATAGACATTCAATCACCACTATGCCACGTAACTCTCCCATTGGGTATATCATCAAAGACATTGTTTGTAAAAGTAAAAGTTTTAACAATAAGACATAATTTTGTGGGTTTTGACATACAATTATAAGAAAAGAGGGACAAATAGAGTAGCATCCCAGTAGAGTGTCGTTGCCGTTAAGTCAACTTAGAGGTCAGAGGGGGACAGATCGAATCTCGAACGACGTCGGTCACGGCTTGTGGACGGCATTTGTCCAGAGTTGGACTTCTGGACTGATGCGGAACGTGGTCGTGCCGCTAGCTCGGCTTTGTTCTTCTTGGCTTGCTTCTCGGCAGCAGCTGCTTGCTGCTTGCTCTTCAGACTCGAGATTGACACTACTACGTCAGTGCTCACTCCATCGTGTTCTGCGGAGAAAATGCATAAGCTTTCATTACTTATTTCGTATTCCGAAAAATCACCCTGGAATGAAGTTGGCATGAAAAATGTATAACTTTTCATTGAAATCAATTTGTACGATATATTTATAAAGCATACCATATTTTTCGACTAATATATCAAGCCCTTTCTCTTTTTTATTTTTCGTAAAAACTGAAGTACTGTAAGTGTACTCACCAGTCCGTTTGATTACTTCGCCAGCGTTGTTAAGGAAGAACTTAGACTTGGGTTCCTTAGAATCCTTGTCGTCCTTTGATTCCTGTCAAATTAGAGGAAAGATTAACATCAGAAATATGTCTCTCAAGTATACTACATGGATGACGACTCTATATAACAAGAATATAATCATAGTAGAACAGCGTTTTTTTTTTCTTGAAGTTTAATATGTACTAATATTATTAGATGTGGAATCTCTATTTGGAATTTTTCATCCTGAATAAATTTTGATGAAAACAATTTAATAAAGTATAGATATACATATTCTAAATTTAAAGTTGGAGATAATATACGGTAGGTTCGTTTAAGTAGTTCCGACGAATGTGCATAAATTTCAAGTGTACCAAATTGCAAGTAGATCTAGTGCGAGTAGTCAATTTGAGGTTAGCTAACTATTCATATGATAAAAATTTGTATGTTTTTGCTCCACTGTAAAAACGGTAAGACTTACAGTGCAGTTCGCACTTCTACTACAGTATGAAAGAAATAGGTACATTATGGTACAATCTGTGTTGCTACGGAAACCTCGGTGAGAGTCTAATTAAAATTTAGCAGGTTTTATTTATATAGTAGCTGCTCCCCGCGGTTACACCCGCACTGTGATGGATGATGAATATCCGGATGTGTTAATCCGGCGCCTCATCTACTTCCACACCAAATTTCATCAAATTAGGTCCAGCCGTTTGAGCGTGAAGAAGTAACAAAAACATCAAACACATACAAATTTTCCCGTTTTTAATATTAGAGTGCTAGTTTTTGATAAATAAAAAATCTAAAAGTACCTTTGATTTGGTAGATTTGGAAGCAGAGTCAGTGCTTCCGCGCCACCACAGTCACTGGATCTCACAAAAGCCCCTCCCGGGCTCTTTGTTGGGGGTGGCCGCCTCACCGTCAGCTTCACCATCCAGCTTGGGCGAAGCAGTTCCTGATGTAGCACCCCTGGAAACCATACTTTTTAGTCAACAACTTAGATAGATTACAATGTGAAGAAGGGAATAAAAAGTCTTTGATTTTGTGTTATGTAGGTATAACCGAATTCCGGAAATTCGGAGAATTTTAATTAGGTGCATTTTTTAGGTTTCAGTACTAGAAAACGGGATCGTAATACGAAGCCTCCGTTGTTCATCATACGTGTACCGTGAAATTTTCACAGAATATATTAGTATGACCAATTTCTTTATTTTATTATGACTAGTATGACGTATTTAATTTCCTTGATCGTTACACACACACACACAGGCTTCAAACTTGGTATGATTATATTTTACAATGAAACCTAAAACACCAGATACTTAACAAAACCTAACAAGAGAAGGTTCGACTACAGTTAGTAATATTGAGGGGGGAGGAGAAAAAATACAAACGGGCTTTAGCTTCACGGCATTTTGTGAATGCCCGCCTGGCTAGCGTCCACCAACAAGTAGAAAATCTGTCACCAAACGCCTTACGGCGTTTTCTGGCAGCTGTCCTTGAGAGCCAGTATATTTCCAGATTAAGCCTGTTTAACACCTTCAACCACATCATCACTTACCATCGAGTGAGACTATGGTCAAAGGTTTTACCTATCAGCAATAAAAAAGACTGGAAGTGATTGAAAAAATATCATTTTTTTATTATTCGTAGGATATTTGTGACAATCTATTTTGGTACTGAACCTTTGATCCGACACGCACTTGGCTAGTTTTATTTTTATTTATGTATTTTAATAGATATATCTACCAATTTTAATGAATATTTATTTATTCCAAAGTGTATTTCAATAAAATCTCATTAAATAATTATATATATTTCATCCAGAAGTGGTTAAATGGCGGTTCTTTTCTCAGAACAGAAAAAGTCGGACTGGTTAAAATATAAATCGACATGAACATTCACATCATATTTTCTTATTTAAATACTTAGCAACATTAAGAGCTGTTAAGAATTTTCTAAGCTTGTGGCAAATAAAAGGCTAAATCAATATAAATTGTCAACCGTAATGGGTGATTATTCTTACCAACTGTTTAATATATACTTCAACTATAACTTTGCCATTCTCATTTGTGACTCTCAAATTCAGATGCTTGCTAATAATACGCATGCAGCTTGCTGCGCCTATCCTTCTTGATAAAAGTATAAAGCACTAGGCGTTACTTACGTCATATCAACACGGACGGTGTTGTTATTGGCTTGGTTGCGCATAGCCAGTGTGGAGACCATTGGCGGGCGCGTCGGCTTGTTGGCAAGCACGCGTTCAATATCCACCATCACGGACGGCGTGAGCTGTGGCACGATCTGTACACATGAACACAGCTTACAGATAATATGTCCTACACAAAAAGGTACTTACAGTACCTACAGTACTGCACAGCAAAGTACTATACTGTACTTAACAGTATACAGTACAGTACTGTACTATACAGTAAATAAAAGTACAGTACATTATAGTATCACATTGTAAAATTATTATGAATGTCTTTAGATGATAAGTAAATGTGGCGAATGTAATTAAAATCGTATGAGTAGTAGCCAAAATGTTTAAGTATTTAACCTTACCTGTAAAGCATGGATATTTTCCTTCAATTGGGCCACGCTAGTAGCACCCAAAAGCAGACAGTTGACTGCTTCGTTCTTCAGACACCAAGCAACGGCAAGCTGGCTCATAGAGCAATCTGTATAAAACAATTAAAATTTTACAACGTAGTTTATGTGGTTCATAAACATCGAATGTACATGTAATAGTATTTTTTATTTAAATCCATCAGATTACCCTATAAGAAACGATGTTAGTCTCTCGAAATTATTTTAACGTACATTGTGTTAAGTATTTAATATTGTCTGTAACACAGAATACACGCTCCATAATGTTGAAAGTATGCAAGTCTTTGACCATTAGTTGAAGTATATTAACAAATCGTTTTCTTATAACGATTTAACTTTTTTCTAAGCGCACCATTTTATTAGATCGTCATACAATTTTAGGTATCTTTGTTTTGATTTAAACGTCAAAAGGTTTTCCACTACTGCTTTGGGCTCTTTTCATAAGTAATCAGGCGTTAAATCCATATCTGAAACAAACGCACTCATCTGCTATACGGAAGTAACAAACAAAACTCTACAACTCGAAAAAATCTATGAAGATCGGACTCCCGATTTTTTTTGTCTGTGTCTATTGCTAGTTCTCGATTTAACCATTATTTTTCATTATCTTAATTGGTAAATATTTTGACCAAATGTATGTATCTTATTTTAAAGAATAGTTGGAAGCAAATTTTAATTAAGGCATATAAAAATATATTCATTAAATAATACCTTATGTTATTTCAATTTTACATCGCGCTGTAATTGAGTAGTTGAATAGAAAGTGGGAACATTTTGTCTAAAATATTGTGTTTCAATAAAGAGCTCATCTACCTGTCTGTCTCTAATTGAAATATATAATTATAATAAAAATAAAGAATATATATGCTGCCAGCATGCTGGGCGCGCTGCCAACTGGGGGTGGGCTGGAGCATTTGGACTACCTATGAGTCTGCTATGACTTGTAGGTGTCTAAATGCTTTTATTGTAGTAGCTGTGGTGTTGTATATGGTTCATATTATAATATAAATAGTGGGCTGGAGCATTTGGACTGTCTGTGAGTCTGCTATGACTTACAGGTTGTCCAAATGCTTTTATTGTAGTAGCTGTAGTGTTGTATATAATTCGCCGTAAAAAACGTCTATATATGTATAATATCAACAAATAGGTATTGCTTTTTAATAAGCTTTATTCACTATAGTGCATTTTTTTATATTGCATATGAGATGGGGCGGATATTGATTAGATACGATGGCAAGCATGCAGGTGGCTCACCTGGTGGTAAGTGACCACCGTAGCCACGGACATCCCAAACAGCAGAGGCACCACGAATGCGTTACTAGCCTTTGCCTTTTATTAGTAAAAATAAAATAAAAGATAAAATAAAATAAGTACATAAAATCAGCAGGTATAAACATACCAAGGGAACTAGCCAGGGTGGCAAGATCGCGCAGTTTATCACCATATGTACGGGGCTCTTCCCCTGCCATCTGTTCCTTGCTTCCAGAAATTGGCAACTGCTACATAAAATAACACATTAAAACGTTATTGCACCGATTTTTTTAAAATCGGCCAAGCAGAAACTTTGTTTGTTATAATAGTTTTATCATATAATACTTGCTTACGTACTTTCTATACTTGAGGAATGAAAACAATGTAAAATTTCATTCATTGTTATTAAAAAAATCAGCGCTGGGAGTCACACTTTGACAGAACTGAGCTACAGAGCGTGATAATGATCATATCAAAATCCTTTCGAGTAAAAATAATATTCAGTATCAAGCTCTTTCAATATTAATATCGAAGTACATTTTGTTATATTTTTAAAGTTAGTGCAAATTGCCCGCTTGTGTTTTTTAAACTTGGATACCGTACGTTTGGGTTAGTGTATAAAAATAAGGTAAAACGTAATTGAATATTTAAACATAAATAAATACTTCAGGTAAAGCGAGATCTTCTTCACACCAACTGAATGTGCTGTATTTTCGGTTGAAACGTGATTTTGCGAACAGCGCAGTAACATCTTCTGGTGCAAGCCCCTTGCCAGTTGTCAGTGCTGACCAGACCATCATTCCTGAAAACATTAGATGAGATTTTTTCTTGACTTAGCTAGAAAAAAATACATAAATACAAAACTTAGCTAGAACAAATACAAAAATTGCTTTGAGCATTATTTTTACACTGTATGTGCTATGATTTGATCAAATACGTTTTTTTTTCTTACAAACTTTGAAACTCTTTTTCACCTTCTTTGGAGTTAAAATTTCCACAAATATTTTCTTAGCACATACATATAGTAAATAAATCGACGGTATCCACCATATAGTTTATTTCTCATCACATTACAATTATTTTTTCTTACTACGTAGATTATGTACTAAAACTGTATTAGGTATAATTAAATGGATACACGATGTGTTTCAGATTTTTCATGCATTTTCGTATACATACCTACACCAATCTTGTGGTAGAGTTCTGGCATATATAGTTCCGGTTTCTCGCGACAAAACATGTGATATTCCGTTTGTTCCACTATCGGCGTCACGCAATTGAATTGACGGCAGTTTGTGTATGCGTCCATTATCTTAAAAATATATAATAATATATTAATGATTAATTTTAATCTGCCAGTTTTTTTTATTGATAAATCATGAAACATACAATAGATATTGTTTAGTAAAGATATTGTGTCTTTATCGCATGTACAAATGTTAATTTTGCAGTTTTGGTTTCCTGGAACAACATCTAATATTAATTTACCTCAGAAGGAGACCAACGAGCTGTACCCCAATATGTTACCCATCCTTTGTTAATCACAAAATTCATAGCTCGTACTATTTCTGAAAAATAAGAACAACAGTATAAATGAACTCATATCGAGCTATTGTTGGCTACTAGTGAGTAATAACGTTAAATTGCGCCGAATAGATGCTTTGAAAGTCTACCATAGAACTAATGCGTTAATCGGCAATCAGTGACGTGGACCTACGAGAGAAGATACATTATATTCTCACGTAAGCACTTAGAGACATCTAACCAATCATGACAATGAAGAGGAGTAAGACAAATTCAAAAATGCAGATCTATCGGACAAAAGAAACGCCATGAAGAAATCATCAAGAACTGGGGTAGGCAAGAAATAATTGTGGATAGCATCTCATGAGACGGAAATAGGAAATGAAGTTGACAGTAGACTTACTGGAGAAAAGTTTCACAATAGCAACATATATAATATATAACAATAGCCATGGCTATTGTGAAACTTTTCTCAAAAAAAGATTATTTTTTACATTGCAATTCTACAGAGCAATGCTGTCAGCATGCTAGGCACGCTGCCAACTAGTAGTGGGCTGGAATATTTGGAATCTGTCAGTCTACGTTGTCAAAATGCATTAATTGTAGTAGCTGTAGTGTTGTATATAGTTCGTAGTATTCTGTTAATAAAATCATACCGCCGGTATTAAAAATAAATGTAAAATGGCACGATAAAATGTAATTTTTATTTGGTATTGTATCAAATTTGAGGTATAATTCAATTTGAAAATAAAAATGATTTACATATTAACGGAAACGTTGCAAACTCTCGGACTGCAAGTTGCAAGGTTGCAAAACAAGAGTTAGATACAAGGTGAATATTATATGCGTTGCCAAGGTTACAGAGAGTAACCAAACAAAATCATCACACAACTAGGTGAACTTCCATTAACAACTAAGTTGCAGTTTACTTCGATAAACCATATAATATACTTGATAAAACTTAGCTGACCTTCCATTGGGCATAGTGGATCGACCTTGTGAAGCAATACAACGTCGACATAGTCCAGCTGAAGCCTAGCCAGAGATGCTTTTACGCTCTCATAAATATGCTTACGAGATAGACCCCTTTCTACCGACCTGTGAATATAATATGTCCATATGTAATAACATTCTTAAACTATTGATTAAAAGCAATTCGGCAATAAGCTGTCGGTCTCGTAGCTTTCATTATTGTGCATAATAATGGCTTAGGTATATGGTAGAGAATTATCAAGAACTTGTTATCTAAGTTAATTAAGAACTTGGTAGTTTTTGACAGTTGACATAATAAATAACACTACGGCAATCAAATCTGACAAAGTAGGTATGTATGTGCGAATTTAACTATGAATTATACATTCAAAATAACTGTATTTTTTAATGAATTATTGAATTTTTAAAGAATCTTGAGCATCAAAGTAAGAAGTTGAGAAACTGCCAATCTACCAAAAATACCTATAAAACCATAATGTGCAGTTAAAAATCAGCAAAAAGCAAGCGTATTAATGATGAATGCATGTTTACGAACGTGCACGGTAGAGGTACTGATGGTGGATCGCCTTTTTCGCTTTTAGGGCTTCATAACGAAATGATATGATTTATGTTAGTTTTATTAGTATGAAAGAAAAAAGATTAGTTTATCAATATTAAATATCTAATATTAAACAATCAAATCCAACTATCATTTCCACAGGACGTGTATGTACTCCTTACAACTATAATGAGTTGAATATTTATTGCCTAGTTCTCTATAAAACAAAGAAATTAGGTACTTATTCTATTAAGTACCTAGAACCTAAGTTGACACCATCGTAGATTTTCAAATATGGCGGAGAGACGAAATACCCATTTATATATATTCTGCATGAACAATATCTGTTAATTTTCATATAAATATCGGTTAAGAAATTATCTAGTTGTAATTGGTTTTATAGAAATAGTAATCATACAATATTATTTATAAAAAAGATATTTATTTTTTGGAATAGTTGGAAGTGATTCATATGTGCCATTCTGAATTTAGAGAGTTGGCAATATCGGAATATTTTCAGTTCCTTGTTGCCTTCTAAATTATACTGAATGATATCAATTTATTTAGTTACAAGCACTGTTTTACCAGGTAAGGCCAATATAACCTGGTTTATAATGAAAGCTCTTGTGTTATCCGCAGATACGGAGTATGTAGAAAATTTAAATTCAATCATCGTTCTAAAACGTGATATATCCAAATGTGGTCTAAAATGCCGTCCAACTAATACTAGTAGATTGCCCACGATCTACTCTAACCTATTTTTAACCTCAAATACACCGTGCTTGTGATAAATTTCAAAATTTTATATTTTTATAAAGCTTAAATATTTCGGTGAGATGAATGCCTGATGTAATGTCTCAATATTTATTTCATGAATGATGATAGTCCCAAAAATTCAACTTGATTTTAAGCTATACGTGAAAAATTTTATATTACTGAGTTTGTCCCACGCAGGCGCTAACTCAAAGCTTTTTATTTAATATTAGCGGACCGCCCCGGCTTTGCACGGGTGTTTCAAAAATTATATATTTAAGCACATAAACAAGTAATTATTGTGACATAACTGTAATAGTAAAACATATAGTGTTGCGGACATTTTTGTAGATATTCTATAAAATTATAGTACATCTCTTTGCTCTATTGTCAATCATTTCCGCAGCGTACGGGTTATAACCATTTTTATGGTAATTTCTTCTCGCGTTGGGTAACATTACGGAAGTTTTGACATGGATCCCCAATTTAAAAAAAATATGCTATTGCATCTTTTCATTAGGAATAATATAGAATTTTAATGGTGTCCGATAGTTTTTAAGTTTATTCGTTACATTCAAATATATAAATCTTACCTCTTTATAATATTAGTAAAGATATAGGACTTAAGACTTTTTCTTCTAATTAATCTAATGTGAAAGGGTAGCCGACAAGTTAATAAAAGAACCGACAGTAAGCTGAAAGGGTTAAGATTTAGATTTTTTTTGATGCACAGTTCAGCAGGCATTCATCTCTTTGCCTAGTTATTAGTTTTGGTAAAGATCGATATAGATAAAAAAGACAGGTGATGCAAGTTCGTGAACTTTGTAGTATACAATATTATATAATTAGTATAAGTAGAATGAGTGCATAAAACAAGTAATTTAAATCGAGACGCTTAACATTGACGATATTTAGGTGTTGGGGTTTTATACACAATATATACACTCAGCTTTTCACTTTTATTAAACTTTATTCATCTACGTCAGCTGCATTATAGCTTCATTAAAATCTTCATGAACGAACATTTTAAGAAATTACATATCTTGTATTTCTCAATTTTGCGAAATATTTACCTATATATACATGACCACCAGTATTATGTACCCTATTAGACCAACCATCCAGCCGCACGATCTTACATCACCCTACCTTAAAAAATGTGCATAGCTGTTTCACTATTATACAAAGGCGTACTAAACTTCAAAATGTCTATATGCGATACTCAGACATGTTTCATACATACTTTGTGCTCCAATAGATCTTTGTAGTTATTATCACACTGGATCTCCTTACATTCCTCTTTTTAAGGATCCTACCAAGCTCTGCTTCACCTTTAGCTGTAATATAATGCATATCTTTTTAATGTATTGACATTTTATACTCAATTTTATTCTTAATGTTCCAAGCACAGGTAAAAGGTAAATAATCATGGTATCAATATTTATTGCTACCATATCAGTAACTACTTATTTGTAGACGTAATCATAATGTAACATAAATATAATACAAAAAAAAAAGTTTATTTTTATGTCATCAGTACTAATATTATAAATGCGAAAGTAACGCTGTTACGCTTTCTCGCCATAACTACTGGACCGATTTGAATGAAATTTGGTATGGAAATAGTTTGAGACCCGGAAAAAACAAAGGATAGTTTTTATCCAACTGCGCAAAAAGAGGTCAATGTTTTTGCGCGATAAATGACACACGCGCGGGCGGAGCCGCGCCCGTGAAGCTAGTATATTTATAGAAACTGTATATAACGATTGATATGATAGTAAATATTAATATAAATTTTGATGCAACAGTAAATGGTTAAGGAGACTTTACATACCGCAGTGAGCTTCAGAAAGATCAAATAAATTAATTCCGTTTTCAAGTGCTGTCATCACTACATCCTCGGCATTTTCCTCATTCATCATGGTCCATATGCCCAGGCCGACATTGGGAACTCGCAGGCCGGACTTGCCCAGGCTCTTGTACCGGAGACCAGGCGTCACGGCCGATGCTACTGCGGTATGGTTGCCCGTGTATGAAGACATGTGACGTGACATCGCCATTTCACCAGCTGTAGTACGATTAATTAAAATTTATATTATAATTTTATATTTTCGTAAAATTATAACAAAAGGAAAAATTTTACCATTTACGGCGTTAATATAAAAATTACAATGTAAGGATAATTTTATGTGTCTGTTATTTAAAATGGAAAATTTTCAACAAGAATGTTAGCTTTTAAATTCTACACATATAATCCATTAGAATTATATTGTCGAAAAACATATTTGCATGAACACATAAGAGTCCAACTTGTTTTTTAGAATTTCGGTATACTCGTTATATTATATGCATAACTACAATGTAAAGTAAAGTAAGAGTAGTAATTTATCTCTTATAGATAAAATAATTATTGCTGTATATATAATACTCTCTATCTAGACCGTTGAGTACTTGTTCCACAATTCTGATAATTGCAAATTATTTCAATTAAATTTATTATAATTATTAGGTATTCGTAATTTTGTCGGAGTAGGACTAAAAGAATGAAATCGAACACAACATTTGTGAAAAATACTACATAGATTACTAATAGAGAACAAAAGTATATATGCAATTTTGTATTTTTTTCTCACAATCAATTTTCGTTGGTATATTAGTAGGTTTTTTTTATATTATTATAATTATTTTATTACTGTTTCCCAAGTTGGTAGGTTTAGAATGCGGTCGTAGAACTTATTCAGCCTAAACGAAACTACATTCAAGGATCATCATCAAGGACATAAACCTTTAGGTGCTTAGTGACAAATTTTCTGACTGACGGTCGTAGACGGATATTTCGAAAAAACATAAGTAATGATTATGGTTTGACAGCTTACAGGTGGATAGAAAAAAGTAATTAAAAAGTTATTTTAAATGATAAAGCTTTAGAAAATCTTAGAATATGCATAAATAATAATCAATATTTGTCTAAACAAGCAACAAAAATCATAGAAGCTATAAATTTGTTAAAAAAGTTATAACGGAATCTGTAATTATTGTAAGTAATAGTTACGTAAATCTTATTTTCATGTAATTACGTATTCAGTAAGTATTTCATGGTTTTATTTGTGACGGTACAAAACGAGCGGTTCTCACACTATATCATTGTTAAATTGCAACAGGCTTCAACTGAATGATAACAGGCCACTGTCACGCCAAGATAAGTGCTTTAAATCGTTGCCTGCACTAGATTGCAGGTACCCATGTTTCTTTGCAGTCACTATATTATATAGTTGGAACAACATATACAGGTCAGAATTAGTTTATTTATGTTCCTGTATCTGTGAATTTACCTATTTAAGTTTATGTATTACGTGACTTCGATTATTGATTTATTTAAAATTAGAATACTGCATCGATAAAAGTTGGTTAGTATTCTTCTTGAATAAAATGTATATAAGTTTAATTACGCAACATTTGACGCATATGAGTCATGAAGCAAATTGAACTGTGAGTAATTTGCGTGTTTACTGGAAAGTGAAATAACAGTAATAAATGACGTAATAAGAGCCCACCGGGTTTTTGAATAAACATCGACTACTATTTATAAGGTAATTCTTATTCGAAATCGGCCAATGGTGGCCGGACATCATATTTGAATTGGCGACTTGCCCAGAAGGTAGAAGACACTCGGAGCTCAATCAGCGTATTAATTTTCGAACAAAATGTATATATGATATATATATATGATAGATCAATGTAGGTTGGCGCAATTTTGTGTCAGTCCAAAATTTTTAAAACCACGTGTTAGTTGTTTAAAGTCGTATTAGAATTGTTTACTATCTTTATTTTATGAAACCGCTGCTACGACTGCCTAGGAATATTAATATTTTTTGACTCACCTTGATCTAGCATCTGCTGGGAATGAGCACTAAAATCGTCCATACAGTCCAGCGAAGCGATCGGAGCACGACATCTAAACAATACAGATATTTTTCTATTTTAATAACGGATCAGTGTTTTCATTTCGTATGATATCTACTCACTAGATTAAACGTGAGTTTGCATTGCAATCGTCATATTATGGTAATATGGTGGCAATTTTTTTTATTTCATGTTTAATTTTTGTAATCCTATCTCTATACTTTATTATTGATCGTGATTTATTCTTCACGCTTTATTCTATTTTTCTTTGGTATTTCATTTTTGAATGGAAACGTTTTTGTTAAAAACATTTAGATTTGAATAAATAATTGGCAGAGTCATTTAATACAAAAATAGTAGAATAGGTTGTAGTAGAATTTGAATTAAGTAAATAACATTTGATGTACATACCATCAAATATGGTAGGTAAGTGTTACAAAAACTGCACAAGAAATTTTTGAACTTGATAATTTTTATTATATAATATTCCACGGTAAAGTTTCAGTTTAACATTATATAAATATGAACTTATTTATTGCAGGCAAACTTAAATAATCATCATATATTAGAACTGCCTTTTTTCATTTTATTATATAAGGTAATTGACTATGTATACATGGTCGAAACTAAAAAAACTTTTTTCTATGACATACATTGAAGAAATTTTCGGAACATTATTAGTAGTAGGCAACTGTAAGATTATTGTGGAAAAGGATTAGGTGAGGAATCCTGTTTTACAACCTGATATTTACAACTACTTTTAAGCTATTTATGTATGAGATAATATATAAGTAGCCCTCAGGCTAGAATGTATTGTTCTAATCTAAATGATGTATCTATTAGGTCATTGTACTCTAAGATATTGAAACTAAGAAAGCCTTCTAAAATAGGTATTATGGGTGCTACGAGCTTATTAGCAATATGATCGGTTGCGCAGTGGTTCGACCAGGTTCAATTGAAATGATTTCGAACATTCTACTGTGCAATAATACGTCATGCTTTTGTTAGTATGTTATTTATTAATGTACTTAAACCTAGTATAAAATGACTTATGAGATATTAATTAATGATTTATAGGGCGGTGATAAATAGTTGTAACAAGAACTAGAGGAAGTGAGAGCCGTAAAACTTGTAATTTGAAAATTTTACTAATAATCTGATAGAACTCGATTAAATGCTTCTCGTTATGATTCCTACGTATTCATTTTTGTAGTCACAGAATCAATATTGTCAACTTCATGTTCCTGGGTCCAATGTTGCTGATTTCTCTACCTTTATTAATGCATTGGCTTCATTACGCTAGAGTTTGAAGAAAGGTCGTCAACATACATAGATTGACATGCAGGGAGATAAAGGTTAAGATGGGATAGTGATACAAGCGACAGGTGTGGTACGACAACGAAAGGATTATTGACCGCCTTACCTTTCTTTGTAGGTGACTCAATATCTCCGATGATCCAGCATGAGATAAGCCAAGCCGTTGTAATCTAACACTCGAAAGCTAGAGTGGCTATGTCAACTCTTGTAATTGATTTATTACTCTGAAAATTTTGTTCAAGTGTCTCTGTTTCAAAACACTTTAACCAAAACCAATCTAGCTTAGTGTGTGAATATATTATATAGTGTTTTGGTAGTTATACCTATTGACATGCGACGATCGCGGTGCGCGATGCGTGCGGCGTAGTGCGCTCTCTGCTTTTATTGACCGCGTAGAGAACACGTATCAACATCGCTTTTACTCCGATACGTTTAGAAGCTACTAAAGCCGTGAATGCAATATTCAACTAATCAATCATTGGTTTTAAAGTGACAGTTTGCCTCAGTTTGAACTAGAGCAAGTAATATGAATACTATCTAAAACTTGTATATTTGTAATCTCTTTTGAAAAATAATTTAATTATAATAGTTATATTATATTTTGTACTTAATTTTAAGGACTATATGTGGTGCGACTTTACGAGGTTGTTAAATCATCTAAATATGCAAAAATCTTACAGTTTTTAGATAATGTTGGTCAGAGTGAGTAGTAGAAATAATAAACATCCCATTTTAAAGAATTTTTAGGCTTATTAAAATGTTGTTAATGGACACTCTTAGCTCAATTTGGATAGATCATTATATATGCAACTAGTGTTGTAGCAAATTAACGTAATTAATTTTAACTGCAATATATGGCTATAACACATTTGAAGTGGGTTGCTGAAAGTGCGATGTGGATACGTGTCCTGAACGCGAGCGCCGCGGCGGTGATCCAGTTACCGGTATATAGTCGGCATTGGGTTCGAGTCGACGCTGGCGCTGTCGGGCAGGCCCAGCGGGGTATGCGGTGTGCAGCGGCTGATGGTCGACTCGCTGCGAGACATCTGCGAGCCATCTTTGCCGCACTCGCCCTCCACCTCGGTCCCCTTGCCTTGCATCTCGTGTCTCCGCATTCCGCTCCTATTTTATGATGGCATCTTATCTCCCTACAAACATCTTATCTGTAACGTAAGGTTCCGGAGCCTCCGGAGAGACTGGACCGCGAGCCGACCGGAACCCGCTCTACGAACGCACGCAAGGGCTTGTTAACATACACGAGGACGACGACGGGGAAACATAGAGAAGCATGCAGGTGACACAACCTAGGGGGCTATATTCCTCTACAGGAACGCAGTACCGAGCGATTCACGATCGATACATCTATCAGGTACAGATATAAATAACTAAACATTGATTGATCACAATGAAGGTCAAGAAAGTGGGCGAGTATATATGTAAGAGGGTATATATAGGTACAATTAGGGAGAAGGATGTGCAATAGACGAAAATGTGTATAAACTCACCGTGAAACTTGATGAAAATGGCAGTTAAATTTGTATGTACTCGTATTCACTAGGCGTAGGTACGTATTGAAGATTCGATGCGGTAATATGTCGGAAACTACGGACAGTCGTATTACGGGCATTCAACGAGCAAAGGACAGGGCAAGTCACATCGGGGTCGACGACGCGCAGGTTTTTCAGCGCACCCTCCCACCCCTCGATCTATATTGCAACCTGCGCACTTGGAATCTAATAACGAATTCATGTTATTATGCACCTATTTAGCTGACATCAACCTTTAATTGGGCTGGTGTTCCTCTTAGGCTCAACAAATTTGCCTCTTGACAATATTAACTATGAATGTAATGATTTTAGAATTTATACTCATAAAGTTTAAATATGGAAAGAAGGTCGCTATTTTAAAAGGAATTATATTGATTATAGCCAAATGTAATCTATTTTATTACTCGGATTGACTTGAGTACTATACTAAATAGAATTAATCAAATAGAACCGATATAGTTGTCTATTTCTGGTCAAAGAAGATTTTCAGTGCATATTAATATTTTTATTCCAGCCATTGTCCCACGTTAAGAGGGGTTGACATGACATGTATTGTTCTTTCAATCTGTCATCTATGTCACACCAACAATACAGATCATACGTCACGTAGTCCGTCTACGTTAATTTCGGCTTTCCTCTGTTCATGTTCATCTACATTACATCCAATATCATTTTACTTACTTGTAAGTAGTTGCTCGAGCAGAGAAGAAAATATTTACGTATATTTTTCATTGCCTCTCAAACCGAAGTTTATTGTTTTTTCCATTGTATCAAAAGCTACTTACATACATACAATTTTGTCTCGGTTTAACAATATGCAATGTACTTGGTAGACGTTTTATAGTACGTAACTTAGTCGTGACATTATGCTAAAATTTGTTGTTCTCACTATCGTGACGTATCTAAATGTCGGTAAAGAGACAGAAGATCATTGCACTGTTGGAGCGTTGAAGATCTGCCGAGGAAGTTGATTACTTTTTTTTTTTTTTTTTTTTTTTTTTTATTGCTTATAGGTAAGCCTTTGACTACAATCTAACCTGATGGTAAGTGACGATGTGGTCGTAGGTGTTAGCAGGCTTAACCTAGAATTACTAGCTCTCAAGGATAGCTGCCGGAACACACCGTTAGGTGCTTGGCGACAGATTTTCCACTTGAGGGTGGTCGCTAGCCAGGCGGGCATTCGCAAAAATGCCTTTCCACATTGCGGTGAAGCTCAAGCCAGCGGCGGGATTCGAACCATGGACCTGCTGCGCGGCAGTCCATAGCCAAAGCCACTGAGCTATCACTGCTTCAATTACCTCTCTAAGGTTTTACTGAGGATGTGTACAACGTTTATTATTCATTTCAAGTCAATAGTTATTTCTACATTTCGAAACCACTAACGAGTGTATGTAAAATAATTGTACTATAACTAATATACGTGTAGAATAATCGAAATAAAATACACTACTTTATGTTTTTTTTAATGCTAATACGCTAGCCTTTGACCATCGTCTCACTTCGTTAATGGTATGTGAAGAAGGTGGTAAAGAGGTTTAACCTAGAATGCTCAAGGATAGTAAAATACCGTTGGGTGCTTGGCGGATGATTTTCTACCTTAGGGTGGTTTCGTTTAGCCCTACCAACATGTGCTGGTTTGAACAATGAACTCTCTGAGCATCAGATTGTCATTGCCACTTGGTTATAACGAGCCGAGGCAAACATGCTTGCTGGCTGACATAACTAGCTAAAGCAACTCACACACGGACAGCAGTATAATAATTCTTACATACTTTTTCATATACGGGTATACCTACCTAAGTTGCCGTTTTATTGCAACATCTGTCTATACTTATATAATAAAAGAGTAAAAGCCAAAAAGTCAGTGCATGGAATATTATTTTAAATGATGTGGCGTGACTTACAGTAACCTTTTGAATATGAGTGTATCATTTCCCAAAGAAAACTGTTTGTCTTTCTGTCTGTATGCACACGCATCCCGTAAAAACTACCTAACCGATGTTGATAGAATTTGGTAAACACATGAATTTTAATATTTTTATTTTTGCAATGACGCATGCTCTGCGGTTTACATCACAAATCGCTATAGAAGTGGATGGTGCGGGTTCGTTTCCCGTACATGGCTATATTTTTTTTCTCTCGTTACAATTTTGTCCCATAGCATGTAATGCGAGGACCATAAAAAAAACTATTTTTAGTAGGGTTCCGCACTAAGATTGGAACTCTTTAACTAAACCTTCGACTACGTATACATATATATATAAACTACGTATATCCTACTTGCAAAGAAGTAGTAGTAGCAGTAAGTTACGATATTAATAGAATTATTTTTATTATAGCTTACAACATAATACAAAACTAAATATAAATCATGTGGTTAACCCTAATATTGTTTTATTCACATTTACCCTATTGAAGATATGGAAATATTAATCTTGATGTAGTTATGGTATAATCATTAAAATATGATAATAAATAACAAAATTTGATCAAGTATGAGTCAGATGCCCTGTAAAATCTGAATAAAAGAAAACTCCATCCAAACATCCCAAGTATGATTCCCGGTCTTTGAGGAGGGAATATGCTTTTTTGTGAACATGGTCTTTATAAAAGGACTGTATAGTAGTGCCACACGAGACGACTGCCCACAAAACGGAGGCGATTTAGGCGTGTCACTGACTCTGAACACCATATTTTGTATCAGATCAAACGCCAAAGCGAAGTCCGGAAAATAACTCTGCACGTGATTGGTGGAGCGTGAACCATGTCATTCAGCATTCTGTCCGTTGATATCACCAAGTATTAAGATCTCTGCGGTAGGATCTGCCCTACGAAATCTATAGCCATCTCTATGTCTTCATAAATTGATCTATATCGGCTATACTACAACTAGGCCCTAGAAACGCGCTCGTAGATCACGGATGAGCATCGCCGGCTTCGCGCAGCTAGATATTACATAGGTTCCTTAAAACTGCTTCCTTAAGCCTCTAGTTTGTACCTTAGGTACGTTAGGAAGGAGTTTATCTTAGAGAGAGCCTATCTGTATTTTGGACAGAAAGATGAAGGTTGGCTTAGCAGTCTCCATGTGATAATGGATGGCGTTAAGATCCCGCACCTTTCAGAAGTCCATGGCAAGCATGTTAGAAACATCTTTTGCCAAATTTGCCCCTATCAGCTAATAGAGGATTTAGCAAGGTTCTTACCCCTCCAGAATACGCGGGACAGCCCGTACTGGGTCAAAAGCCTGAGTGAAATGGGAGTTTCATGTAGAGGCAAGCACGCCTGTTGGCTGAAGCTATACGCCAAGATTTTTCTGACTTTGGAATTCTGTCCAAAGTTTACTTGAAGGGAGCCCCAGTTCTCGAGTCAAGGCGAGCATGTCAGATGGCTGATGACGTTAGCTGAACCGTAGATTGTACCCTTTATTATAGCCACATTTTTTAGAAATACCTACCACTAACGATTTATACTTATCAATTAATTGTATGCATTACTGTACCCTGGACATGAAGGCGCGCGTGGCAGATCAATGGCAAATCGAGGCGAGCGCGCTTGCGGACTAACGTCACTAGTAGAAGCACGCCAGCCTCCCACTACGCTGGCGGCACTGGCACTGCAACCACCGTCATCGCACTCACCAACACTTTCTACTGACTCATCTGTAGCCAACCAAAGCACAAGTTTGTAAAACGGAATGTATAAATTATTGAACACCCCGTGGGGTGTTGGATAAGAGCTCGTGGTGGCCGAAAAAGGCGACTAAGGGAAAAATACCAGAAGGTACACTTCTACTGCGATCCTCAAGACGCTTGCCAAGCGTATAGGGATTATGGCAAATTGCCCCAATGGAGGAGACCTGGTTCAAAAGTGGACGTTCTAGTTGATGTTATGATGGTCATGATGAATATTATTCAGAGGAGGCTCACTATCATGATTGAAATGACTAGATTTAAAACGAAACTGCTACAATAGCAAATATACAAGTCAGTACTACATTACTTTTATTTAATATTATAAAATTATGTGAATCTTTACCTCTGCGTGAGCCAAATCTCGAGAGATTTATAAAAATCCCATCATTGTCGCTGATGCTCTGGCTCGAGTGCGGCTTTGGCAAATGAGCGCTGCAAGATTTCTTGATTACACTCTGCTGTGAAAAAACTGATGCATTAAATAGTATTCTGTGTCAAATATATCCGATATTTATGTTTAAAAAGTCGCGTGTAGTAGATAGCGACCTAACGTTAACTCTGTAAGTTTCTACCGCTATACTGAGTTACCGCGAGGAACTTAAGTAGGATATCGCTCAGTTGCCGTTTTTGTTATATAAAGCCTCTGCAATTTTAGAGCATAACCATGAGTTTTTGACAAGCTTTTGACTTTCTGCCGAGTTTGCAAAACCATGTCTCGTCGCTGGTTATAACGCGGGTCATGAAGGTGGCTCGGAACATCATGTTTTGAGTAATATACTTTCAATGCTACTTTAAGGCAAAATATTTTTTATTGTTATGGGTAGGGGGGACACGTTTCATACCCAAAATATTAGTTATCATGTTCACCCCTCGAGACGACGACTCTCTAAGAAAACATTTAAGTACAGTGCGCAAATTGTTATTTGCTTGAGTTTTTCATTCGTAACCGTTGATAATATATCAAATCCAATGCCATTTTTTTTAACTCATTATTCCATTCATACCTATAAATGAATGTAGTTCTGAATCTTCGTAAGTTAATCTATTAATTCGTATGTGGGACAACGTCAAATCGTTCAATTCAATTATTCCGTTGGAATAAGATTAAAACGTTTTTCTCATAATTAACGAAGGGCAAATTTGGTGCAATCGCGCCTCAGAAGTTAAAATATATAAGTATATAAGTTTATATTAATATATAAGTTTCTTATGCGCTCATGGCATGAAATGGATGAAAATGAAAAGTTGTATTATGTTCTTTAGTTGTGAAATATTGAGACAAATTAAGCTTTTTTTTTTTTTTATGCCTGATAGGTTAGCCTTGGACCACTATCTCACCTGATGGTAAGTGATGATGTGGTCGAGGATGTTGTTCAGACTAACCTAGAGTTACTGGCTCTCAAGGACAGCTGCCGGAACACACCGTTAGGTGCTTGGCGAAAGATTTTCAACTTGAGGGTGGTAGCTAGCCAGGCGGGCATTTGCAAAGTGCCCTACCACCATGCTGGCATGCTATTAAGCATATCTCTGTTATTAATGATAACAAAAAATCACTTCAGATAATTAGTAAAATTAGGTAATCTAATAAAATACAGTTTATACCCTAAGCTAACGTACCCTATAAGGACGGGTAGTGTCGGGTATAGAAGGTCGGCTATGTCGCCACCGCGCCGCCTGCCTCTGCAAGTCACATAGCCGGTGATGAGACCAAGAGGTGTTCATACCTCGCAGTTCCTCAACGTACTCCGCTATCTTAAAAAAGAAATCGGTAAGTTAGCAGTTCTGTTAATAGCGTTCTGGAACTTCTGGAGTAAAAGTCAATCTTACGTAGACTAAACTAAATACTTCACTTTCCTTTATAGATATCACCTGGCTTTGTCTGTGATATTCTAATAATTTGACGAACGTTGATACATGTGTTCAATGTGATTAGACATTTGATTTTTGTGTTTATATTTTAGAATAGGAAAACGAACCACATACTTACGAGTATACGTATTTGCTGTAATTATGTTGTAATAAAGCGCCTAACTTGTAGGGACCTTAGTAACTATCTGTTTCGAAATAGAAGAACATGTTTTCTTGGCTCTTGGTCACGAAGAAAACGATTTGAAACCAAATAATTACAAACCATAAGTGGATAGAGTGAGGAAGACAGTAATTGAACACCAGGGAATTCGAAACAATCATTTCAGAATGCTGAGTTGAAGTTCCCTACGATTACTTTTTTAAATATGTTTTAACTGATACTTAAAAAAAATTATGTAACACGAGCCTATAGGTTTTTACGCCCCTCTATACACTTACCTACTTAAAATCTTTCGCTACGCTGCTATTGAATACATTCGATTTCGCACGTTCAATATTATATTTAAATCGTTGATATTGGCGTAAGTATAGTATACCTCCCGTTTTTGTTCTTCCTCTGCTTCGATAGCTCTCTGATGAAGAAGTTCTATATCAAGCTTTGCAACCTCCTCAGCCTCTCTTGCTTGGCACTCCTTTTCCTGTAGATGATAACATATAGGTACTTACCCAAAGTTGCGAAATGTCTTAAGTATTGAAAAAAATATATCGTGCCCTACTCATATGCATATAATACAACATGCTAAGGAAGAGCTCTAGTTTAAAATTGAAATTTGTGACAAATGAAAGAGATTTTTGTACATGGGAAATATACATAATAATATGATGTATGTATATTTTTTGTATACGGTGTGTTCCGGCAGCTGTCAATGAAGCTGACGCCCAAGAGGTTATAAAAGCAATAAGCAAGTATTAACGTAAACTAACAACTGTCATTTTACTAATGTATACATATAATTATATAAAATTAATATGATATCCTGTTATATTATACATAAATTGTTATATTACTTATTGTATATCATTAATACATTATCTTGTAGTTTGAATACACGAAGGGGCCCGAAATCACCTTTAAATTTCCTCTTATAAATAATTTCAGGACTTTCCTCCTGAAAACCTATTTAGGGCATTTATTGCTGAGTAAAGCGAATTTCAGCCCTCAGTAGTGCCAAAATTCCCTTGATTTGGAAAACTAGGCGTTCAATAAAAATTGAGAATGCGTATGATGTTGGTAACTTATTGAATGTTAAATGTGTTTTGCAAAGTTGTTATTTGCCAATAGCACAAGCCAAGCGTCCAAATTATAGAATCCTGAGTGTACCGTAGGTTTGACCTGTACGAGACGCAAACTAAACTTGCTGCCGAGCGCTATACACAATTTTTCACCTCACTACGGCGAGAAAAATGCTAAAGTGCAAGAAAAACAGCTTAAATAATATCGTAAAATTGCGGTAAATTATAGCAAAAGTAAAATGTGAACTAACTAAAAAAATCTACTTTCGTTATTTCCCATAATATTGATAGGAAATTAATTTAATTATTATTTAGTAACCACCCGTGGGATGCCGGGTTAGAATAGCACCTCCCCATTTCTTCCCGTGTGGGTGTCGTAAAAATCGACTATGGGAAAAATACTAGAAGGTGGGCAACAGCGCCTTCTTAAGAACTATGCCATCTTGCACTGCAATCCCCAAGCCGCCTGCCAAGCGTGGGGATTATGGCAAATACCCCTTACCTAGGGGAGGCTGTGTTCAGCAGTGGACGATCCGGCTGTTACAGTAACCGGCTATGACTCGCGTACTATTTACCGGATATTGCTTCGATCAGATTCGAACTTTTTTGATGTTCTTCGTCTGGACTCCCAGACGCGATTGTACACAGCGTCGAGCGCGGGCTTCAGCACGTAACTGGCGTTGAGACGGTTGTTCCGTATTAATTAATTCGTTTGGAACTTTAATAGAAGTTCCAATTCCAAAAACACTTTCCACGCTACCGGACAAAGATCACTTTTCCATGCAGATCTCAAATGATAAACAACACCTTTCCGAGCTTGTGAGTTGAAGATACAGTTCATACTTTCTTACCTTTTGTACTTGACGTTCATGTTCGATTTTCTGCTGCTCCAGCTCTTCTTCCGGTATCGGTGGCGTTTCATCGCCACTGGAAGCGTGTTTCGCTCCTGAGGTCCAATATTAGGTACACGCATTTTAAGGTATCAATCTAAGATATACAATTTAAAATCCACTGCGACTTAATAAACATAGATATTACCAGTAGGTGGGTGGTAGGAAATCCAAAATTGATGAGCCAGCTTTTTTAACTGTCAAAACACTAAAACCAACTAACGTAGTAAATTTATAATCGCTAAACGTTAACTGAAACATGTACACACCGCTGTGGGAATTTATTCATAGATGTTTATTTTCATGGTTCCGATGTGAAGTTGGGTATAGAACGCTCTGGCATTAATCCAAGAGATTCTTTCTCCCTAAACCTTGGGATTGGAGTAATAGTTCGGTTAAATAATATCCAAAAAATGTATGTTAACCATTGCAACCTTTTTTTTTACCTAATTTGCATAGAACATCAAAGCTTACTTATGCTCTAGCTGGCTGACCTAGCTCTCAATACAACCCTAGATTATAGAAAGTTGGATTACATCCTTAAATAATTTTTCAGTCATATTCAAGGTACAGATTCGGAACCTGCATTTATACATGTAGGTACACATGGGCGTACCCAGCTTATAGACAAGAAATTCTTGATTGCAGTCAAGAATTTCCTACACATAGACAAATAATCAACATAAATTAAAAACAGGTTAAGTGCGGGTCAGCTTCGTTCTTTCAAGGGTAAGATCAATCTCTTACCAAAACGAACAGGAGAAAAAAATGTTTTTTTTAATCAGCTGATAGGCTAACCTTTGTTCGGTATCTCACCTGATGGTAAGCGATGATGTTGTGCAGGCTAACCCCGAATTGGCGCTCAAGGACAGCTGCTGGAACTATACACCTACTTATAGATTTTCGATTTTCCTAACAGCTATTTAATAATAAAATATGAAGACTTTCCATTATATGGAATGCATAGATTAAGCTTTGTCTCATTAACCGTGGTTGTACTTCTATTGAGTACTGAGACCGCCGGCCGATATTCTTTCAAACGTAAACAAAAACGCCTGAATTAAACTAAAGAGCAATGCTCTCTTCCATAAGTTACATTAAGTTGAATTGAATCATTATCCTTTGGTCATATTGAAGGTAAAATGGATGACAGTAACTTTACTTGTCGTGCAACATAATCTTTAGTATAAAAATTACGTGTCACGTTGTTTGTTCACGATGGACTCCTAAACTACTAAACCAATTTTAAATTGAATATGCACACCATGTGCAATTTGATCCAAATTGAAAGATAGGATAGCTTACATCTCAACTTATAGTCGTAATTACCCGTGCGAAGCCGGGGCGGGCCGCTAGTATTATAATAAAACATGCAAGTGAGCGTGCCGCGGCAGCGGCCTTCAATGCGCCGAAACAAAGTGTTAACTTAAGACATTGAATTAGTCATCATAAACTACCAGTCTAGGGACAAGCCTTATAATATAATAGTTGTAATTATAATTGTAGTAACAAGCCAAGGAGCCAAATACACCTCCTCACTTCGCTCTTCGTCTTACTTATATATGACGTTGTCCTAGACCAGTCATGACAACTGAATCCTAAAACAAAAAAAAAACTCGTTATTGTACCAAAAATATCAATTCGATTGTCAAATGAAAAATCATCAATATATCGAAAAAATATAATAATTGAACAGTATGTAACCTAAGTAGTAAATAAAATTATGGTATTACAATATTTAAAATTTTTCCTAAGTACATTTTATTATATGTAAATAATGTAGTATTTTTTACCCGCTAGGGAGTGTTCGTATCTTGAAATACCTAGCGAGTGCCGCCAGGTTATGAAAAGTTTTTCATGGCACATGATATTTTCCTTATTATGCACTATGAAAAACTCGTAGATTTATAAAAAGCTTATGATAGAGTGAGTGGGTATGAACTGTTGTCAGCGTCGTAGCAGTCTTATGCCCTTGCAGTGTAGGGACATAAACCAAAAAGGTTTAATTGAGGAAAAATATTCAAGATTTTATTTAAAAACCGGTCATGTGCGAGTGGTACTTGCACACGAAAGGTTCCGCACCATTATCTGTAACCTAATCTTGCAAGTTACAGACACTTTAATATTAAATAAACGGTGAAGACCCCTTTTATTGTATTAGAGCCCACTTAATTTTTTATTTATTTTAATTCATTATATTTAAAGAGAACAGTAAACTAAATATTCTGTGAATAGTTAAAGCGTCTACCTGTCACCGTTAATAGTATCGAGCAAGAAACGGTAAAAAAAAACAAGTTTGTTGTATGGGAGACCCCTTATTTTTTTTTAAATATTTGTTGTTATGGTGTCAATCGAAATACATCATCTGTGAAAATTTCAAATGTCTAGCTATCGCCGTTTTTGAGCTACAGCCTGGTGACAGACGGTAGGATGGACGGACGGACAGCGAAGTCTCAGTAATAGGGTCCCGTTTTTACCCTTTGGGTACGGTACCCTAAAATCAGTAGTATTTAATTAGATGAGTAATAAAGGTCGTCCGACAGTGTACCAAATCAAAAAAAAATCAATAGCTGAAATTGTGACTTAATGCGTCGAGTTTAAAACCTTAGTCGTACACATTCTTTTGTGACATTTTATAAGCGAAATCCTCGTACCTATATGCAAAAATAATTTGTCTCTACAACTTGTTGTTTCAGTGGAAACTTAATTAGATAAGAGAGCGCGCAAAAAAACATATGTTCGTTATTTACACAACATGCATAATGTGAGTACCCAAGAGCAATCTACCGTAAAAATACCAATATACTTTCGTAGGTTTTTAGTACGTAGATATAATATAGTGCCAAGAGAATATAGCTATCGTAGGTTAACGAGAAATATTAACAAATATTCTGTTAGTATGGTATTGAGTTTACATTTCTTAACTCTACTAAACTACACGCATTATTTTAACTTATCATTTATATGGCCACTACACATTCTTTAGCTAATAAAATTTACAAAGATTTTATTACTTATTTAAATTAATATTGAATTTTTAATAGGTTACAAAACAGACTTGCGCTAGTGCAACTTGTTTGTATGAGATGAAAGAACAAAAAGCGTGGTATTATAATAATATGCGTCGAACTAATGAAAGCTCTACTGGGCTTGCTAATTAACAGACACTGTGGTAGTAATCGTTTTTTACTCCTAGTGACTTCACCAGCTGCTCCAGTGATCGAAAAGGTACACTAAATGCAGACGTAATTAAAGCCCAGCTTTTGAACAACACTATGAAAATCAGCCAGAATTTAATATAAGTAGATGATTTAGATGTGAGAGTTGCGTCGCTACCATAACTTAAATACGGGACGTTATGCTTGTACCTACACACTTTGCATTAATAATAAAGAAGAACAGTTGAAAATTTGTACCGATGGGCAAAATTCCTAAGTGGGTAAGAATATGCATAAATATGATTAAAGATCGTTTGATACAATAAGTGGAAACTCTTTGAGTATTTTTAGAACATATAAAATGGCTGAAAGCAAACAATGAGATGATGATGCTGAAAGAACACAATTAGATGATACCTAATTATTTTTGTTATTTTATGGTAACTATAAAATAGTTAACTTGTGAACAATATTTCAGCTCTTTATACTTAAAACAATCTTGGGCTTATTGATGTAAATATACATTAACTTTAGATTTTGCTAAGGAATACCTACTCTTTAATATTCATTTACTGTAGAAAAAAAAATCGTTTATTATAGTTTGCTTCTTACCGTTAGTAGGTAGGTATCTTTCTGTGAGAGTCGTAAGAGGCGGATGAAAAAACATAGAAGGTCAGCAGCGCCTTCTAAAGAACTGCTATCTATACTGAGACCCCCAAATCACTTCCCGAGCATGGGTATAGCAGTCTCTCCCTCCCGCGTTTGTTTAATGGCGAACGTCTTCTGGCTGTTCATGATGATGATGAATGCTAAGCACAATGATAAGAAACGTAGGTACCGAAAACAGCGTGGTATAGTACCTAGGTAGGTATTTAAGAGAACTCGACTCTTTGTAACAATCGTCCGGCTTCATATCGTTTCCATCATCAGATCAGTTCACTCACTGATAAATTAAATTACCTGTTACCTACCTATGCAGGTAGGAAGGTATACAAAATGAAGACTAAATTTTGTAAAGAAAACTCTGTCCGTTTGCAACTTTTGACACACCTAGGCTTACTTATGATACCAGTTCTTCTTAGTAGGTATTCTAGGCATATACCTACAGCAGATTTTCTCTTCGTTCAGTACTTAGTACCTTTTTATTCTGTAGTAGTATAACTAGGATGGTTGTTATAAACGTGTAAGCCAATCATAGCATGGATTTATAATTATCGATTTGTAGGTACACACATCCCTATGTTCTAGGGGAGTGTAATTATTGCCCGACATCCCACAGAGTCATTAGGTATAGGCCAGTGTTTCCCAACCTTTTATTGACCAGGGACCACTTTTGTTCTCTTTTTTGACAGCAGGGACAACGATGTCTAAGAAAAAAAACTGAATCAATTTAAAAATAAACTTTATTCAAAAACTCAAAAGCAAGCATTAGTAATATTATTTGAATAGAATATATAAAATTTTTAACAGAATGCCATATAGGTATATAAATTTTGAAATTATGTGATTTTTAAGCTTACATTTTCTGCACAAGTTCAGTAATCGTGGGACTAATATTATTGCACAGAACTACACGCAAATTATTACTTGGTTTCAATGGATTTCTGGCCTTGTTTTTAGTTGGTAACAAAAGCCTTAATTGTTCGCATTAATAAGTGATTGAGAAAGTAAAACAAAAAATAACGTTGCAAGTTGATTTCTCAAATTTTGGTGATAGAAATTATTTTTATACACGAAAGCTTACCAAGCGAGTTGGATATAAATGCAATCTTACAGTTTCTATCATTTTGAAATCAATCAGTTCTCCCTGGATTTCTTCAGCAACTTCACTAGAATCCGTGCTAAAAGAGTTTCAAATCAGTTTTTGATGAACAATAGTTTCTGTTTCGTAATATTATGGAAAGTAACGATTGAATTCATCAATCAACATATTAAAGACCGGAAAGGTTAAGTAGAGGACTCTTAAGGTTTTTTTTATGTTTGCCCTACTAGCGTCATACGTTTCGTCCTACACAATAAAATGTATTTTTTTTATTTTATTATTGCAAACGCATAACAATTACATTCCTGAATTTCGCCTAACCATAACCGCAGTTTGCAAATAAAGGCACTACGCTTATTTTTATTCTCTCGGCATTTGTTCGTGGACTAAATTTTGACTCCTGCGGACCACTGGTTGGGAACCACTGCTATAGTCATTAGCGTAAACTCATTTTTATAATAACCTGCTAGCATAAATCTATAAAAAAGCATAAAGTAGGTTCATTTCAAGGCATGATGGCTACAAGAAATGTCATTAAACCCCAAAAAAACCTAACGCAAACTATACCGCGGCGGGAGTGATTTAAAAAGTGTACCGTGCGCTCTGACAAAATAGAAGAATTATTATTATCTTATTCATTTCTCTGAGACCGTGCGGCGCTGTCAGTCAGTTCACTGTGCGGGCTCGAGTCCTGCGGTTGTACCGCGGCAATTTCAAACTGAATTTATCAATGTTCTTCTACGTTGTTTAATTCTGCAAAAATACAATAATCTGTTGTAAAATAGTGAATAAGCCATACGAATTTGAAAACTCAGGAATAACTTTCATAAGCTAGAATATAACAATATTTTAGGAAAATATACTTGACTACACTGGATAGTTTTATGCAACATGAACTTTTACATTAAATAAAAAAGAACTTAAGAACATTGTTTGTCTGAGAACACTTTATATGAAAGTAATTTCCAGTACTTAATTTTTTCGTATTCTTAATTTTTTTATGTCATATACTTATCCGTACCTAACGCCGACACATACAATATTTAGGTACCAACACAAAAATAATGAACATAAACAAATTATAAAGTTATAAAATTTGCATTTTAATCAGGAAAATTTTAGACAAGAACATACACAGGACACAAATTACTTGAAAATAAAAAAGATTACTAACAAAATTTCATGAGAAGTCGGACCATGAAAATGTGATCTCAGAGTGTTTTGAATCAGCATGGGACCTCGGTGTTAGAAGTCAGTTTAACTTTTTTATAATTTTGATTTTATTATTAAAATTGGTTATTCAAATAATGTTAGCTCTGTGCATTATTTAACTATGAATGTGTACAGACCACTGAGACATGACAAGATTCCAATTGGTGGCTGTTCTCAAAATTGGACAATAAAATAAATGTCTTTTGAACACATACTCATGAGATATTAGACTCTGCAAACGCACACTAAAAATAGTTTAGCCCTCGAATACAGCTGCGGAAAATACACATTTAGATGCTTTGCGACAGATTTTCTACTAGTTATCTACACAAGCATTCTGCCTCAATGAAAAATTCCCTAACACAATGACGAAGTTACTGAAATTCTTAGACAACTAACGAGACTGACGACAAAACCTGCCCTCCGAAGCACGAAAGCTCTCAATAGCCCCTAGCAGCCATCCAATCTAACAAACAATAACCGCTGAATTCACTTAATCTATTAAGAATGACTTGGAAAGCTCCACTGTGAGCTTTAATCATACACTGTATCAGCCGGCTCCACTGCTGAACAGTGAACACAGCCTCCGCCATTAAAGATGGATTTTCCGTAATACCTCTGCTTTTTTTTATTCATAATAGGTTAACCTTTGACCACTATCTCACCTGATGGTAAGTGTTGATATGGTCGAAGATTTTGATCAGGCTAACCTAGAATTACTGGCTCTCAAGGACAGCTGCCGGAACACACCGTAAGGTGCGTTCCGGCGCAGTGGTGGCGACAGATTTTCTACTTGAGGGTGGTAGCTAACCAGGCGGGCATTCGCAAAATGCCCTACCACCATGCTATAACGACTGCCATCCCAAGACAACAACGGGGATCGACGGCTTAACGTGCCCTCCGAAGCACGAAAGCGCTCAGTAGTAATGTCACCAGCGGTCACCTATCCAAGTCATGACCGAGGCGGACGTTGCTTAAGTTTGCTGATCGGTTCAGAATGGCTAAGCAAACTTCGCTACGAGCGCTTCAAAATTGCCAGGAGGCTTGACAATAGCAGTGTAAGATCGCAGTTCTTTAGAATTCACTGCTGCCTGCCTCACGAAATAATGGAGTATTTTTCCCTGAGCAGCCTCTTACGACACCACAATGATAAGGGGAGCACGATTCTAACCCGGCATCCGATAAGTATCTAAAAAATACATACAAATTAACATTTTACGATGTTTGTGAATGATCGCCTGGCTGGCTGCCAATCTCTTCTAGTAATCAGTAAGCAAACGCGTAACGATGTGTTACAGAAGCTACCTTTGATATCCAATTAATAAAGAGTATCAACCCAAAAAAACTATGATAATTCCATTCCTCCAGAAACTTTAAATTTATATTAAAAATAAACCTTATATAGGACCGGAAGAATTTTCGAACTGTTTCGAATATATACGTGCACGTTTTTTTCTTTTTTTATGCCTACTCCGAGCCAAGAGCGCCTGCCGTGGCAACACTGGACCGCGCCGCGCTGCCTTTGAATAGATTTTTGATTATGTACATCGAGCAAAGTAATAAAAAATATAAAATGATACATTACAGGCGCAAGAGACTTTTAACATCAGGTGGTCCACTCATCAAGCAGTGCTTATTTCCGCCAAAAAACATAAAAAACAAAAAAAAAACCTCTCCAAATGTTTGTTAGGACTAGCAAAAGTCAACCCTAAGAGGTAGTTAGCCATTTACCAATAACCCTGTATATTTATTTTTATATCTTGTATTTGTTTTTATTTAGGTTTTTTTTATATTCGTTATTATTAAATACCTATGGATTTCCGCAAAGTAATGCCTCTTAAACCTATTTGTAATACTAGTTTAAACAAAGTTACTTTATGGTCTGAATATATTTATTAAATCAATCATTTTGCCAGATATTATTAAATTATTATTCATTAAATTAATCTCTGGTAAAATAAACATGAAATGAAAGCTTACTCGGGCACTAACCGATCTCACTGAAGTCGATTCTATATTCGGAACCTAATAAAATTTTACCATTTTGTCTGTTCTGTGAGATGCATAATTTGGTATTCGGAATTATGTAATTGAAACGTAATTATGCGAATTAAAATCACGACTCAGAGACTAAGGAGTGCCTGAGTAATATGCCTTAATCTATTTTACCAGAGATATTCTAGATAATAATCGATGAGTGTTGAATCGACTCGCATTAGAATGATAGCAGTCATAGGTTTTTAAGGTTGGTATTGTAAATATATCAAATAATATAACGGATACCAAAGGTAGCTTCTGTAACACATCGTTACATAGGTACCTGGTAAAAATTACGAGATGAGAATGGTAACCAGCCAAGCGATTCACTAAGCACTGTAAAATGTTTATATGAGTGTTTTTAGATAGAATTGCACCCCACCCCTCTTATCTTCCAGCCGGTGTCGTAATAGTTGACTAAGGGAAATATACTGGAAGTTGGGCAACAGATTCTAGAGAACTGCGATCTTACAATGCAATCCCCAAGTTGACAGCCATTTGGTTTGGTTATTCCATCGATTAATAACATTAAATAGTGATGAGAATAAACGATTATTTTGATAATCGATTACGCCTAAAAACTAACATTTGATTATTTCGAGTTGGTGGTTCAACTCGTGGTTAGTGACCATCACCCACGAGCATCCGCAACAGCAGAGGTCTCGAGGATGCGTTGCCGGCCTTTGAGGAGATATTAGATAATATAATCTGTTCTTCAAGAGAACTAGAATACTACTAAGTCGCATCTGTTTGGAAATACTTCACATGGCAGCCGGTTCCACATTGAGATGTGTGAGTGTGAGGAAGAAAATACCCTGAATATCACAAGGTTGTGGACTTCCTGAAGTTAACACGAAATTGATGAAACATCATGTTTTGTCTGGACGTCCAATGGCGAAATTCAGCTGCAGGTAATAAATCGAACGGTTCTCAGAACACTCCCCGTGATAGATAGCGTAAAAGATACTTCCCTACGATCTGAGAGAGCCGATCGGAGAGAGCATGCTCGTTGCCGATTCGAGTAGCTCTGCGTTGAATGCGGTCAAGCTGAAGGAGCTGGGCTGGTACTGAGGAGCTCCCGCCGTACTCCATGTGAGGCCAAACCTGAGTCTTATAAAGTTGCAGGTGATAGGCCGACTAGTACTAACTCAACTTTCCAAGCATACTTAGCTTCTTAGAGGCTAATTTAGCCTTATCTTCAATTGAACGACGCTCGATATATCGATTAAGTACCTACTCAGATGCTATTCAAGGCGGCAAGTTGAGTGTCTTCGAAACGGAGGGATACGATTTAGGGGGATCGTTTTGGGGGTAAATTCACAAACTGGTGTCTTTTGATGTTAAATTGGACTAAACTCAGACAGTCCCACTTCGAGACATGTGACAACAGAGTTTGACTTTAGACACTTAGTTTCTAAGCTATCTAACCTTTTTTTTATGCCTGATAGGTAAGCCTTTAACCACTATCTCACTTGATGGTAAGTGATGATATGGTCGAAGATGTTATTCAGGCTAACCTAGAATTACTGACTCTCAAGGACAGCTGCCGGAACACACCGTTAGGTGCTTGGCTGCAGATTTTCTACTTGAAGGTGGTAGCTAGCCAGGCGGGCATTCGCAAAATACCTTACCAACATGCAAACCTGGTAGTAGAAGAAATGTAACTTAGGTTCTTTGGTACATTGTAATGTAATATCGAGATTTGACAATGTTCTAAAACGAAAAGAAATGAATGAACTTATCAAAAATGATAAATGAGGTAGTATAGAAAAAAAAAAGTTGAATACAATAAGTTAAAATTTAACAGATAACAAGAATTTACATGCGGGCACATAACATTTATAAAGTCGTGGTTCAACCTAAAGATCCGCTTATTTCTGCTTCCGTAGTGCGGTACTATGTCGTAGAACCAGGTGATGATTGTGGTTGGCCTCAAGCGTTGAAGTACGCGATGTGGAGTCAGAAATAGTCAGGGGTAGACAGGCTCGTCGCTAGTAAACATAACCAGCTGATGGCCCACTTAAGGCTGGTTACACACTTTTGGACCGCGCCGTGGTCCCAAACCAATGTGGTCCTAAATTTGGTTGGAGTGTGTTGGCGTTCTTATATTCCCTGTGTAACGGTGTTAAATCCAAGCAATGATGTGGAGAATCGGAACAAACTTGTGCCTTAAGTACTGTTGTTACACAATATCTCGAATGGGGCTGACTGAACTTAGTCAAATTGAACACCAAAAGACACCAGTGTGAGTTTACCGCTAAATGATCCCCCTTAGTCGTATCTCTCCGTTTGAAGACACTCTCCTGGCCCCCTCTACTATAATCGAGAGTTGGTTTATTTCTGTCAGAATCTTGAATTGACTCTTGAATACAAGAATTTTAAAATGATCAAATTGGATCAAGCATGCGAAAATGGATAATTTAGCATGGTTGCGCCCAAAAAATCCAAATCCACTCTCTTTCTGATCAGTGTGATCGATCAGACACTTCAAAGCTATTTTGATTAAGTAACTAGGTACCTACCTACATTTTATGCTTATTAATAGACCCATGATTATAATTCATTCTGACGCTACGAATATTTTACTCATAGTTTAGATGTCACCTCCAAGAACAGCCCCACCTGCACAAAGTATATTTACATTGTATAAACAGAAACCCACCCGGTTTATTCCTTGAGCCCCCACCATATTCTAGAATATAATATCTGTAATCTGCGCACGCAGGGCAACCCACACATCTGTGCCAATAATGCCAATGCATCAATACAGGTCTGCGGCGCGAAGGCGCGGCGCACCGCACGTCATCTGAAAAGAAAATGTGTCTTTGTCTATGGTTGACGCCTTCGTTTGCTAGTCGAAGAATGAAATTCGCAGTTATTAGCTTTTAGCCTGCTAAACCGAAACAAATCGTATATTAGTGATCTTTTGTTATTTTTATATAATTATTTTGTACAAATGTATCAGTTTAGAAGTGAATCAATGAATATTATTCGTGAACTTAAAAAAAATCGAATGCATTCATTTCCCATGCGCATGAACGAAATGTCAGAGTAGAATTACCAAAGAACAAAAATTTGTCGTTGTTTTGACAATGTAATACCTTCAATATGTGTGGATTTTTAATATAATTCGTGGTTTTAATGTGTGTAGTGGAGTGGAACAATATTTAGTGGGAATGAAACGAACAACAGTGCTGAGATTGATACAAGCGCCGTTTCATTGACAGCCGGCAGGCTCGTCGTGCAAATACAATCGTAAGTGTTGTAAAAATGAACAGTCGAGGTGTTAGCGATAATCTCGTGAACTTCTCGACTGAGCTAGCTACAACACTGAATCAACTAGATTCGAAAGAGCCATTGTTGAGTTTTCCATTTGACCATCTGTATGCGTGCCATTCGGAAAGTGCAGCCGACCGCAGACCGACCCTGCACTTAGATAAAGAAGTGGAGATCTCGACACACTGTGCTCTTCCACATCAAGACAAGCATGTGACTCAGAGGGTTGCCTCTCTGGAAATTCAAAATAAGAAATTGAAAGATTTACTTATCTACCATCTTGATCTGATACAACAACAAAATGATTTGATGTCAAAAAGAGAAAAAATTTTTCAAGCTTTAAAACAGGAAAATGATACAGTAAGTTCATTGTTTGGACTGGATTACACAATTATTGCACACAATACCTGCTATGTACATATTCTTATGACAAAAAATATTTTGATAATAAAGACAGTGTGTAACATTTATGTTATATACATTTGCAACAATATCTTCTAACATTGTACTTTTTGCACTAACACCTGCTAAGCGAATAAGCTTACAAGCTCTTATTGAGAATAATAAATGGTTTCAGCTATGACACTGCATTCACACTGTGTTAAAAACATGTTGTAAACTCATTTTTCTATCAATGTTTCAAACCATGATTGAATTGGCACGCTACCCGTTTGTGACAATTACAACTTTGTATAAAAATTTTCATAGTTTTCTTATTGTACAAATGCAAACACCAACAAGACAACTTGTGAGATTTATATCACATATTAAGTTCCAAAACTTATACATTAAAATCTGATCTATTTCATCGACATTCAAGAGGCTGGCACACATTGTCTTAATAACCAGTTTTCGCCAATATCATCAAATGATCTAAGCTTTTTTTTCATTTATAATTATCTGGTATTCTTGTTATGAAATAATATAGTGTACAAAGATCAAGCAAATTAGTTGCTAAATTAGATGCAACAGGTGTATAAATTTGGATGCTCATCTGTGGGAGGTTACTCGGGAAACACAAGCTTCACAGAACTCATTTTAGTTAATCAATAAACATTCCTTAATCTTGCTTAGTTTGAAAAATACTGACTGTGAGTTACACCCCTAATAATAAGCATAATGCCAGAATGTGAGGTGGTGAATATAATGTGTGCATATTTATTTTTTGTAAACAAAATAATGCACCTATTTTTAATCTGAATGATTTATTGCCTAAATTAGACTGTTAAATGCTGTTGGTTGCTTAGCCTAGACTCATACTTTATGGATATGATTTTAAAGAATGCCTGTATAAATTTTCATCACCAAAATTAGTTAGCTGTTGTAAACATAGTGGTAATCAACAGATTCTACTGTACCCAATGCTAATGTTTTCTGGTGCGAATGTAGTGTTATACAAATAACTAATAAACAAAAGTCTGTATCATTAATGAGCTATTGAAATACCTTAATGTATTTGAGAATATTATATAATCTGGTGGAGCACTATTGTTGGTGTAAGCCTTGTATAGGCTAAACAATTCCATTATATTATGGTTAAACCCAAATACCCAAGACTAAAAATTATTTACTCAACAAGAAGTATCATTTTCAGATATCTGTATATTAATGCTCTAAATGCCTACTGTTTAAAAATAGCAAGAGCAACTAACACTTTTGACATTGGAACTTGTCGGTTTCCCTTACTAAAACCAAGCTTAATTAGGTAATAATGACAAAACATTAGTGTTTGAAAGACAACATTGACTTAGCAACATTTGGTACCAAAAAAAAAAAACCATAACACTGGGCCAAGTTTTGAGCCTTAGTGTATTTGTTTGTTTTGGTTGTTTTTAAACATACTCGAAAGTATGGAAAGACACAATTGTTTTATAACCTCAAATATCTACATTAATACTAAAATAATTATCTTAGTTAAGTTATTTTTTGTCTTCCCTTCTAGATGGGAATCTAGCAAAAAATATACACATTTTATGGTATTTGTAAAGCATAATATCAATGTTACCTGCAAATTCTATCATCAAAAAATAACAGTCTTGTTAGTTAAGTTTGACACTTTTTAACTCTACTCTCCAAGTCAAAGTCAAAATCATTTATTCAATTTAGGCGTCTACGACGCTCTTATGAAGGTCAATTACAAATTTTAATATTGAAACGTTCTACATTGTACTGCCACGTTCAGCAAACAAAAATTATAGAGCCACTGCGAGAAGAACGGGCAAGAAACTCGGGGCCATTCTTTTAAATGTTTTTTAACAATGTGTTTCTTATACTATGTAGTAAAATTATTACAATATTTATTTACATTATATGTAGGTGACAGGCGCTAGCTTGGCAGAGGCGAACCAGTCCAAGCATTTTTGTCATGACAAACTATGTAGTAAGGTTTCTTTATCAAAATGTTCTTCACATGCTAGTTGAATTTTCTTTCTGTGAGTGTTGTAATATGTTTGGGCACTTTATTAAAAAACTGCACACAATTGCCTAAGAAGGACCTTTTATTTGTCTTTGCTAATCTAAAACCTGGCACTGCTATTTTATCTTTATTCCTAGTCCTAATCGTGATTGTCACTGTTTGGTTTCAATTTACTCGAATTTTTACGAACATACATAATATTTTCAAATATAAACAGACTTGGTAAAGTTAAAATATCAATTTCTTTTAAAAGATTTCTCAGGGATTCCCTAGGATCCATTTCATATATGGCTCAAATTGCACGCTTTTGTAAGATAAAAATTGTCTCTATCTCAGCCGTAGCTCCCCACAGCCGCAGCTCCCCACAGCCATACACTATATGACATAATACTGTGGAAATATGCAAAATAAACGAGCCTAGCAGTAGCTATGTCAGTAAGCTGTCTAATTTTACGAACTGCATATGCAGCAGAACTAAGTCTTCCGGATAGATCATGTATATGTGGATTTCACTGTAAAGTTGAATCCATTTTAATTCCCAGGAAGACTGTCGCATTGTCAAAAAGGTGGTCTCTAAGGTTGTTAATGACATTATAGTGCAAAGTTGCACTGCGCCTGTGCTCTAACTAAGCTTCAAAATGAGCCCCAGTTTGAACTACTTGATTTTTCTGCATCAACTGTCATCATCCTATGACAACTTTTGATGTTGCTTCTGCATTTCAAATGTTACAAATATCAAGTTTTATTTTGTCTATTTAGGGACTACATTTTAGACCCTTTTAAGAAGTGGTGATTCTTGTAATACTAATATTATTGGAGCAAGGGGTATATTTCTCAATATGCATTTTTTTTAATACAATACACTTGGCTTACCTTTAATAACCTAATTAACCTCTGAACATAGAGCTTGCAAAGTAGAGGCGGTATTAGATGCATGTGCAACAGGTGTGCAAATTCGCACAGCTAATCTAAAGCGGCAATCTGAAGCATTACCTGTTCTAGGTTAGTAATCAGAATAATCATAGTGTTGTTTTACTGTTTGGGCAAGTTATAAGTGTGAGGAATTATCAAATGTTGTTTATATGGGTGTCTTACACAAAGGGGAGGTATTTAGTAGAAGTAATAACAAATGGACTTAAGTGTTGGTTATATGGGCGCTCACATGCATGGAAAGTTTTTAGTAGAAGTAATTTCAAAGGAACTACTAAAATGTTTGTTGTTATTACTACTCGGCTTAACTTCAGGATGTCTTGATCAGTATCTATATACTGATCACAGCTGCCAATATCAGTCTAAATATGATGATCTTAAGGAAATTTTCAAAGTAAAAGTCATACATGCTAATACAATCATGAGTAATCCAAGATCCCCAAGGAATAATAATGTAAAAGATTATATGTCAATGTTAATTAGATATTAAAGATTACAGATATGTCTAAGTTGGATTAAGGTTATGTCACTGATAGGATAAGATAAAAATAATGAGATTTGTTTAAGATTCAACTGGTAATTCCAAAAGTTAACTAAAAATTACCAATTTCCAAAGTACTTAAGTTAATTACATAGTATCAGTGCCATTGATGAAAATTTATTAAAGGTAGAAATAATTAAAAAACATGTTACTAAGTATATTATTTTTGGACAGTTGTATCTATGACCACAATGTTGATGGTAAAATACGACTTAAAAGACAAGAAAGACAATTTTTAAAAAAGACAAGTAGACTTTAAAGACTATTTTTTTTTCTGAATAGGCTAACTTAAAAATTGTTCTAAACAAGGGTCCGATATTGTTTGGTTGATGTTGTCATTTAAGCCTCGATATAATACTTAAAAGCTTAATTGCGAATGCCTAGTATGTGCAATGTTAACTGCCAAGCAAGATACTTTAATTATATTCTGTGTTTTATTTTCAGCAGTATATGAAAAAGTATCAATAGAATTAAACCTCATAATTTTTTTTCCACTATCCAAATTACATTTTTGTTGGTCTCTGTATTATACATTTATCTATCCAGATGTAGTAATTACTTCACCTTCCCATCTTTTGTGTACTCAACTCTTTTATTTATTTTCCTTTCCCTGGAAAATCATATCTACTATAACAAGAATACTTACAACTTTATTCAATTTGCCCCTTCCTGGAATGTTGTATATATTTTTAATGTTCATTTTCTTCTGTGGGAATGAAATAAGGTGCATCTGAGTCGATTCATACCATCTTTGATTTCAATGAGTCGCAATCTACTCCAATCATGTCCACTGTAATCTGTCTGGTGTATCTCTGATTCCTGATATCGCAAATTACTAAGCTTTTCATGTTTTGGGTAAGCTCAACCCTTTTATCTTTTTCCATCTTTGCGATAAAATAGTCCTTTAACTTTATTCCATTTGTTCTTACCTTTAACTGTGTGAAGTGAGAATTGAATAAGTAGTATCTGTTTCTATAGTCACTCGAAAAAAAATCACTTCGATATGAAGGTAGTTGTAAGTACCAGTACCTATTTAAAACAAGTTTCCATAAATCTTTCGCTTTATTGTATGATAACGCAGGTTTTTATTTTATACGTGATTAATTTGAGTATGCACGTTTTTTTCGTGGACTGAGGGGGTTAAGCTATTATCTATAAATATAAAAATTCTACCTAATACTAATATAATAGCAATTTTGCCATCACATATCTGTACACAGATAGTTTTTAGCTCCATTTTGCTTATTTAATTGAAAGTAAACAAATTAAGAAATATACAAAGCCTTAAACTTAAAAAAATATGATTGTAAAAATTTTGTATAATTGATATAGCATGTTTTCCCCTGTACCCTTCAAATGTAAGCAAAATAGTATTGTTCCATTTCATATTCTAGTTTTTTGTTTAACCCAGTAGTGCTCCATTTCCATTTATTATTTGATTTGAAACAGCTGTTTGCTATAGCAGTGGTCTTTGTTATCCAGGGCCAATCTGCTATCATCTTCAAGTCACTTAGCAGCAGGTAAGTCTGTGGTCCAAAAAAATATTCAAAAGTGTTAAATATGTGTAATCTACGTACCAACACTTTTCATGCAATGCTGTCATTAACAAACTTCTTGGACGCTGTTGTTAGCATTACACTTGTAATTTGACTTGCCCTTTTAACTTAACTATTAGGTATATGACTTCATAGTATGACTTAAAGGCAGTGTATCAGACACAATAAGGACCATAATAGATAGCCAAGTTATTTTGAGTTACATTGCACATAAATGTGATTGACAAGCAGTAAACAACGAATAACAAAAGCAGTCATACTGGCTGGTATTTTTCCCCTGTCCTGGTCAGACCGGATGATGACCTATGTGACAAATTAAAAAAAAATACAATATATGATACTCGTAGATCTTACACTGTATCATGGAAAACAGACATCTATAAAGATCATGCAATAAAACAAATATTACAATTTGATATTTATTGAAATAATTAGAAATGGTGCTACGTGTAATTTATGCAATGAAGAAGGTGAGTAGAAGTGGAAGCCAGAGGTATTCTCGTAAAATCTCATTGAATGTCTGAGTATAAAACCATATAAAATTTGGCTGTAGGTACATGGTGAATCTTAGATATTGACATTGTGGACCCAGTAATTTCACAATGCCACATGAAATTCTATGTAATTCACAATATATGTTATGAAATTAGTTCAGACGAAGCGCTCGTAGCCAAGTTTGCTTAGCCATTCTGAATCGATCAGCAAAGTTAAGCAACGTCCGCCGCGGTCATGACTTGGATGGGTGACCGCTGGTTGGGCATTACTACTGAGTGCTTCCGTGCTTCGGAGGGCACGTTAAGCCGTCGGTCCCGGTTGTTGTCTTAGGATAGCAGTCGTTACAGCATGGTGGTAGGGCACTTTGCAAATGCCCGCCTGGCTAGCTACCACCCTCAAGTTGAAAATCTGTCGCCAAGCACCTAACGGTGTGTTCCGGCAGCTGTCCTTGAGAGCCAGTAACTCTAGGTTAGTCTGAACAACATCCTCGACCACATCATCACTTACCATCAGGTGAGATAGTGGTCAAAGGCTAACCTATCAGGCATAAAAAAAAAAAAAAAAAAAAAATACGCAATCCATCTGTTATAGTTAGAGGTTAGTCCGCTTAAGATCAGACCTAGTGCTTTTTCCGTCACATTCACATAAAAAAAAACAAGATATTTCTTTCAAAGACAAAATATGTAACATGTCTTATTTTTCACTCTAGTTTGCATTTGTGGATACATCAATTTGCTGTCCATTTATTGCATGTGTATGCAATATTCATATATTTATTTGCAAAGTAAAAAGCAGTGTTTGCTGCAGCCATCACAGCTGCAATCTAAGTTATTACTGCTAGTGGCATTTACTAATGAGCGATTTGGTGCCTCAGAAAGAATATTGTTTTCTTTTTTTTGTTGTTTTCTTATGATGGCAATTTATTAATTATATATTGCATGGTGGTAGCCCACTACCATTTTGTGAATCCCCACATAGCCTAGATACCACCATCAAGTAAAAATCTGTCGTCACCAATCGTACCCAATTGTGTGTTCCGGCAACTGTCTAATAGACCAAATCAACGCATAGAAATAAAAAAAAATTGCAACAACGTTTTTGTTATATTTTACATATATTTCTTCCCTAGTTTTTTTAAGTTTATTAATTGTATCTTTGTATCTAACTTTCCCACTCCCAATGTATAATGCCATATAAATTAAATAGGCATTAAAGAACACATTCAAATTAGATTCCTACTTGTGTAGAAATCATATTAATTAGTTTAGTGGTGTATACACCACAGACACAGTGTCATGTTTTAGTAAAGTGGTTGATATGCCAATTTGAATGACCGCAATCGGTGAATGTTAAGATCTATCCTCAGTATGTCGTCAGTCATTAATTTCGATAGTGTAAATCTGAAATTGAATAAAAAACCTTTTGTAGTAGGACGTCTAAATGCATTCGTTGTAGTAGCTATGGTTTTGTATATATTTACTAGTCTTTTGATTATTAAGGAATACAGCTAGGAAAACAATGAAATAAAGGAGAGTAACTGTGCTTTGAATGATTTTTTTTCAGTAAGTCAGTTATATAAAAGTATTATTGCAACAGCAATAGAAGTGATGACGAGCGATTGGGTACTGAAGACCACACCAATGCGCAAGCCCTATTAGGAAAAATTGCATATGATGGCAGCCGCCAACAAATCACATGAAATCTCTGACCAACTAGAAGAACTTCATTGCTCTGAGCATGAAATATACATTTTGTGACTACAAAGTTAAATAACATGTTAATCACATAAAATGTCGATGTTTATTGTTGTATACTTTAGCAATAATAAGAATATGACTGCAGTCACCATGAAATTAATAAAAAAAAAAATAACCATAGTTTTTATTACTAGAGCAACTATTCCAAAGTGACCCTTAAAACCACTGAACCAAACAAATTATTGGTTATCATACTATTTGCACTAAATACAAGAAAAATATGAATTTTGGAAAATTTTCTCAATAACAAAGATGTTATATCTCCTCTTTCCTGCATTTTAAATTACAATTCTATCTACTTCGCGAGCATCAATGATGGGATGAAAAATATGTATTTCGTATTGGATCATAATATAATTAAAGCAAACCGAGCATAATGTGTCACAGAACAATATAAGTAATTGGACATTATTATCACAACTGCCAAAGCCACAATAGAAAATTCGTCATCTATGGCTGTATCATCTGGGGCTGTTCCAGGTGTGGATCCCGATTCCCGAGACCGGATGAATAGATAGAGGGAATAGTTATATAATGCAATTAAGACCCCTAATTTTTATCATAATGTGTTAATTTTGCGAAAGCCTTATGTTTCTAATTTTTATATTATAATACTTCATACTTATGCAAGTTTGCAAAGTCATGGCGCGAGTGCATGTATTGAAATACGAGGAAGCGAAAGATGCTAGGTATTTAATATAACACATAATTTTCCACCTCACTATAGCAAGGATAATGCTAGGTGCAAGAAAAAGCAGCCTAAAATTAACAGCATATTAGTGTTAAATTATATAATAATTAAAAGTAAATTTACTACGAGTGGTTATGTTGAAAGCCAATATATTATTTTGAAACTGTTAAAAAAATAATGAATATAAAAATCTTTTCCATGCTAGATGATAAAAGCACTTTTCCATTTAGATTTCAAATAATAAACAAAACTTTTCTGAGCTTTTGAGGTGAAAAGTAAATTATCAATGATATTAAAATTAATACAAAGCTTAGTCATGTCATAACAGAAGATCTAATGTAGCTGCATGTAATGTACAATTATTGAAAAGAATATTTTAGAGAGTTTTTTTGACATATATTAATGTCTAATTACAGCTTAAACTGAAGGTGACACATGACGATGGGGAGCGAAAGGTGACTACGGGACGCCAGTCCCTTCAACCGTCACCAATGGTGCATGTTCCAGTGACTGCAACAGTTACTTCATCTACATACAAAAGTGATTTGCCATCTTCAACTTCACAACAAGTAAGAGTCTTGTGTATAGAAAATAATAGCTTTATAGTACCCTTAGAAGCATATTCGCATGTAAAACTTTGTTTCATGTTGTTTCCTTTGAATAATAATCTTATTCGCCTACTAGTAGTTCTCATAAGAAATATTGTTGTTTCTTCTCTCCAGAGCGAACATAGTATTTATGAAACTTTATTCCTCTCTAAAATATAGTTGTAGCCTGTTGTAAACAAAGTCTTTTACACCAATTAATATTTTATATGAAATTCTACATGAGAAATAAACTAAAATAAATCACTGTTACTTATTGTACTTTGTAGCTAATTTGTAAATAAAAATTCTTTGTATACAAAATTTGAGCAAGTAAGTTAACCACATATTACAACAACAAACGTTTTTTTTTGTCTTAACAGGCTTTCTTCAACAACTTGAATGAATTGCTGTCGAGTGAAGAAAATAACTCAGGACTAAATCCATACCTATACAGCAGTGAACTCAGCACACCGAAATCATTGGATGGATATGATTTACGCCCAGACACAGGTATTTAATTTTTTACTCCTGTTTGCAGCTGGTAATTAGATTCGAAGTATTGGTGTCTATACCATACAAGTTCGTTAAATTTCTTTAAATTTCTCTAAATTATAGTAGTTTTTATTCTGTTTAAACTAAAATCTTAATTCGTACAATGCTTGTGAATAAGCCTATCGTAGTTTTTATTATGTTCATATTAAAATTCAAATTTGTATTTGAAAAGTTACTGCCCTTAATGTTGACATTTGTGTTAAATTTTATGTTTTATGCATTTTTAATCGTTATTTAACTTGGGGTACACATAACTGATGCAAAATTGCCTACAATTGAATAGAATAATTAATCCTATTTTTAACCGACTTACAAAACGGGGGAGGTACTCAATTCGACTGTATTTTTTAAATATTTGTTACTCAGAACTTTCGACAGGGTGAACGAATTTTGATGTTTCTTTTTTTAATTGAAAGCTTGGCTTTTGTAAGTCTGCCATATTTAAGAGAATTTTAAATTTATAGTTTTTTTACTGTGTAGTATCCACCACACCAATATATTTATTCTTTATTGTTAAAGGTAGCATATAAAATTATACTCGTATTTTTTCGACAACCAATACCAAAATGTTATATTGATTTTATTGTCCAATTACAGATTTACAAAGCTTTTTGGCGTCTGACTTGGGGACAAGTACGTTTATGCCATCAATTTTAGAAGGGACAACCGTTCCTTCCGATACATTCGCGATGATTGATAGTAAGCCGCCCGTAACCTGCGATAATAAACGCTCTGCCACAGAAAGCAAGCGTTCAAAAAAGGACTCTAAAACTAATGAGAACAAACCAGTTGTGAAAATAAAAGATGAAACCGTTTCACATTATACTGTATCAACGCATACGGGTAACGCAAAAATTCAACGTAACCGTAAGAGATCTACTGGAATTGGTAGTTTTAGTCGAATGCCTAAAACTAAACCTCCACCAAAAACAGAAGCAAGTAAGCACACTTTCCAAATATTATCTCTTTAATATGGCTGTCACGGTAATAAAATCTTTAAAAATCTACTAATTTAAATTTGCTATATTCTAAGTAATATATATATATTTACTAACATAAATTGAAAAATTAAAGCTTGCATAATAACTTCGCATAGTATGCTTAAAATAGAAGCTGATCTTTACCGCGTTTATACATTTTTCATGGGTAGTAAACGAACTGTTACTGTGGCTGTACCATAAAATATTAAACAGAATATGGAATTTAATGAAGTTTAATAATATTCATTCAAATATACGCAATATTTTGATTAACTATTGGTTTATTTTCAGGTACCATATACGACAATGACATGTATAGCGTAAATAAACAATCTAAAACAAATACCTACGGGAAATCCAAGATGAACACTACGGTTCCTTCAAGATTCAGATACACAGCTTTGGAAGCAAGGTTGCAACTCATTGAACCCACCCCTACTGGAGAAGATCCTTACCAAATCGGCGAAGCGGAAATGCGAGAGCAATCGCCAATACCAAAACTTATTTTGCAAAAACCTAGTCATGGCAGGTTAAAGTCCTCTATGAACTCCATGGGAGGCGTAACTTCTACGGTCACTTCTGCAACACCAACACGCCGTATCTACGATACTATGAGTAGCACCATGACTGACACTGACCCTCCTAGGTCAAAACGCAGTAAATACTCTTCAGATCCTTTTAGCGAATCGAACATGCATGTACAGAGCAAAAAGGATGCTGCAAATACGTCATTAGATGACGAACCAGAGTTAGATGTCGAGAAAACGGACGGTGACATCGATTGGCGGGTGTTCACCACAAATAAGCCGAAAGAAACCAGTCTTTGTGACTTTTCTTATGGGGAAACATCGGCTAATTTAGTAAATAAGCCGTTAGACATCACCAGAATGGACTTTCCGGACCTTTTTGAACCAGGCCCTGTTAATGCAGATAGTATAGAGATAGTCGAGATTGAAGAAACCACCGAAAAGAGCGCTGTACAAAAAAATAAAAAGAGAGGATCTAGAACTACCAGCTTAGCAGGGCCACTTGGAGAGGTTAGTATTGTCAGCGTCATAATCATGAAATCTTAAGTATGTATACAATAAACATGTTAAATTTAAAATTATCTTCCTACTTTTATCCAACTTATGTGGGAGATCAGTACAAAGTGTTTCCTGTACAACACAAGAACATATTGCAAAATATGATTTACTTACAACTTTGAAGCAGCGATGGCTCACTGTCATTGGCTATGAACTGCCGCGCAACAGGTTTTTTTATGCTCGATATTTTAGCATTTGACTACTATCTCACCTGATGGTAAGTGATGATGTGGTCGAAGATGTTGTTCAGGCTAACCTAGAATTACTGACTCTCGAGGACAGCTGCCGGAACACCGTTAGGTGCTTAGCGACAGATTTTTTACTTGAGGGTGATAGCTAGCCAGGCGGGCATTCGCAAAATGCCCTACCACCTTGCTTGTGCTTGAGCTTGTTCCGTCACAATAACATAAAAAGAAAAAACTTCTCTTGGAAATTGTCTTTGGGGGGTATACCCGCTAGCTTTCCGCTAACAAAATGCATGAACTGTAGTTATCCCTGTTATGCATTTAGTGTATAGTAACTACTCACGTCGACGTGAATAGGTATTTTTTATTAGTATTGATCACCTAATGACGTGATCGATCACATCTGGTGGAAGATAGTAGACATGCTTGAACTAGAATATGAATTGCTCTCAAGGACATCTGCCGGAACCTTACCATCAGAAACAAACTTTTCATTAGCTTTTCAATTTTCATGAAATGGCCTACCATATTGTGGTGTTGTCACTGGGTCATCATTGCTTCGCATGTTTCACATTCGAATCGAGACAAGGTCCTTCCGCTGTCGATAGATATTGCTACCGGTCATCACGGTTTTGGCATGCTGCTGATTCAATGCAGGCCAAGGACCTTCTGCTGTCCAAAGTTGCTGTCTCAGAGTTTTGATCTTTCGGTTTATCATTCGGTGCGAGCCACGGAGCATCTGCTGTCCAACAATTATTGCCACTGGATCATCACGGCTTCGGCATACTTCTCATTCGATGCAAGCCATGGACCTTGTGCTGTCTATAGTTTTTGCATCAGAGTTAACCTCCTTTGGCATGATGCTCATTCGGTGCGAGCCATGGATCATCTGCTGTCCAACATTTATTGCCACTGGGCCATCACGGCTTCGGCTTACTTCTCATTCCGTGCGAGCCATGGGCCATCTGGTGTTAAACAGTTATTGCCACTGGGTCATGACGGCTTCGGCATACTTCTCATTCGATGCAAGCCATGGACCTTATGCTGTCTATAGTTGTTGCCTCATAGCTAACCTGCTTCGGCATGCTGCTCATGCGGTCCGAGCCGTGGACTATCTGCTGTCCAAAAGTTATTGCCACTGGGTCATCACGGCTTCAGCTTACTGCTCATTTGGTGCGAGCCATGGACCATCTGCTGTTAAACAGTTATTGCCACTGGGTCATCACGGCCTCGGAATACTGCTTATTTGGTGCGAGCCATGGACCATCCGTTGTTAAACAGTCATTGCCACTGGTTCATCAAGGCTTCGGCATACTTCTCATTCGATGCGAGCCGTAGACCAGCTTCCGTCCAACATTTATTGCCACTGGGTCATCACGGCTTTGGCATGCTGCTCAATGGACGCGAATTTTCTTTAGTCGCCTTTGATGTTGCTCGACGATCACCCATTCATAGGATAAGGAACAGTCCTAGATGCTTAAGCTGGAAACTATAAGTTTAATAAGTTTGAAAATATTCTTGAGGTGTCCAAATTAATTATGGTAAGCCCACTGTCAAATTAGCGTTACATAAATGACACCACATTTTTGTAACATTGAATAGGTATAGAAATCGTTGATATTTTTAGAAATTTACAAAATTTTATAAAATAGAAGCCTTACATGACGTGATATCAAAGTTTTCAATATACTTACAAGTTCCAGGCGTTTATTTGCGTAAATCCATATTCAATAATTACAAATATATTGTATTTAAAAAAAATTAAGTTTATTTCTTAAAAATCTATAATTGTTTTACTGCTTATTTTTACTGTTAAGCTGACGCGACCTAGCGTATTCATAAACACCAACGTCACCCATCGGCTTAAATTTTTAATCTATCGTGCCATTACTCATATCGACTAAATCTTTCAGGAAACTCCTTCGGAACCGAAACGTGGGACAGAAAGCAAGCGTGGAAGAAAACGGGCGCATTCAACGGCCGCTAAAGTAAAACGCGGTGATGGCAGTCAGCCGAAAGCCCCAGCTAAGCCCAGAGCACGCCGAGGTAAGATAAATAAATTAACCTACAATTACATTACATAATAATTTCAACACTGAATATTAACACCTATAAATAATATCACTTATTATGATTCAAACAGTACGTAGTAAGAAAACACCAGTGCCAGGAATGGTGACCAAGAAACCTTACCACACCGGTATGGGTGATCCTGATCTTTCATGGTACCTCGGTCTTGATCCTGATATAAAGAAAGAAGACTGCGATCCTGTCGATAACACTACTTCCAATGTTGAGGTATGTACCCTTATAAATATCGAAGCATGTAAACAATACTATACCAATCTATTAGTTACATTGAAGGTTTGACGATATACCTAGAACTGGCATACGAAGTGGATTTCAACGTTTTAAAAAATGTTACTGTGTTATTGTAGGTTCCCCGTTGGCGAGAGAAACCTTACACTAGCCTTTATAGTTTGGAAGGTACTGAGAATTTGGATGACAAAGTCTTTGAGAAACGACACCAGAAGCTCGAAGCTGAGGAGAGGAGGCAACTCAGGTATGTTAAAATTCATACTATCCAAGAAATGTATGCTTTATCTTGCATTGTACACATAATCTTAACAATAACATAGCTCTAAACATCTGAGACAAATAGCCATATTGTCCTCTGCTCAAAGTCGCGGTTTTCATCAAATTTTTTACTCTTCGAGATAAGTTAATCGTTGTGTATTGAATTCATTGCCCATTAAAAAAAAATATGCTATTTCTGTTCAGCCTCATATGTACTAAACTGTTGTTGAGTTTGGGTCTATTCCCTGTGTGTTCAATAAAAATATCTAAATTTGTCCAGCTGTTTCTTTTTACTGTTTGCAGATGGCTGGGTTGTTATTTGTGTTATATATATTGTCAGTGTTACTGTTCAGATCCGTGGCAAGTTTGGAAAATATGTTAATGCTGTATCAAATAATCCAGTACCATATAGTAATTAATGTATCATATGGAATATAATATAATACGGGTCAGTAAATTTTTGTATAGCTGTCCGAAATAACCAGAAGGCTAATTAAAAGTGCTTTAGAATAAGCATATTTCCAAACAAGTGGCACAAAATTATCTGTACACTCCCGATCCAAAAATGGGTGCACTTTATATTGATTATTGGTAATGCTTTGCTACTGTTTTCTCGTCCTTACAGCAATAAAAAGTTGAAATGTTACGTTTTTTTATGTTTACATATTTATGATTGCTATCCCGTTCGTTTACGTTCCCATACAAAAGATAATTTCTTGAAAATGGTTTACATCTGGTTAATACATTACTGAATATTTATGATACTATATTAATCCAGATTTTTATTTTTACGAATGAGTCACATAATTATTTATAATTCAGCTTGCAATGCCCTTACAGGGCACATAATTATCACTAGCCTAAGACACATATACCCTATACAATTATGTTTGCATCAATAAATGAATAAATAAATGAATTCTCTGACAGTAAATACCATGTAATACGATACGACTACAGGATCGTGTCGTGAGTTAATGGTAAATGTTCAACTCTTCATTTCAAATTTACAGTTGCTTTTGGTGTTTAGCCAATTGCCATTGTTTTGTTCACATTTTGTGACATTGTGTTTTATAAATATGCTATTGTGTTTCATATCTATAAGTAAAAATATATAATCATCAGAATAATAATTTATTTCAATGGCTATATTAAAAACACATTATCTAATTTTTTCAATACATTAGTAACACGAACGCTTCTACACAGTCGACTTTCTCAAATCGTGATAAATTTGTTGTGATTTACTTGCGTTTATCCCTGCGCTATCCAGCTACCGAAGTCATGCTTTATGTGTCATTTTATGTACTGTAGAATCAATGTGCCACTCGTATTTGCTTTCACGCTTATCAACCTCATGTCCTTAATATTTGTCAAACGCACCTATACTTATTATGAAATAATATTTTTTTACTAACTCAACAGGATGCAATTTTTAGCACTTATTTTAATGATATATTATATATAGTTAAAACATTATAGAAACATTGTAAATAGTTATATTTATCACCACTGTAGTAACAAGAAAATCTTGAGATTGTGATTTCTGTAGGTGAATTAATGTAGCTCGAATTAGGTCTTCCATTATATTACAATTATGCAACGCTAATAATTCTATTGTTATTTATATTTAACTTTAATGTAAATTTAAAAATTTATTAGTTAACGAATATGCTGTGGCTGCTGGCGTAATGGTTTATTTCGCAATAAATATACTGTACGAGTACTTACATTGCAGAGCGTAATTTAATGTATGTTTGCTGTGTCTTGTATTTTTACTTCTATTGCGATTTGTAAAATATACACTATTTCTTATTATTATATAAAGAATGCTTTATGTAATATTAATCTGTCTTTTTAAATATGTGAATAACAATAATTAATCACATAAACTTAAATATTCTAAACAACAAGAATATAAATAAAAATCTTTTAGAGAAAAAATGTTTCTGTCTATCAGTGTATAAGATTCTCGTTATGTGAACACTTGGTCAATTTTGTTCATCTTTATACAGATAAAGATATCCAGCTAATTACAAGCTAACTTAATATCGTTCCGCGTGGTCCAGAGAACTCTCCGTTGAGTTCTCTGGACCACGCGGATCGATATTAAGTTAGCTTGTATTTAGCTGGATGTTACCTATTTGAACTACGATAGCCCTTCTATCATAGATGAGACCTATTTCTAAGCCATTGTTGTAAAATATAAACTGTACTTTGTTAAAATGAGGTTTTGAATCATGCATTATCCAGTTCCGCAATACTGTAGACGCTCAAACTGAATGTAGCTGACACTACAAATGCATGATCTTAACTTCAGTTTTTCAGATTATGTCTAACCGTCGACGAGGAATAGTTTTAGATTTTAGAACTCTTTATCAAAAGTAGTTTTTAGAAGCTCATCAAACTCATGTCTCGAGGTGACTATAGTCTGTTTTTTTTAACAAACGAGTACTGAGTATGTCTCTCGCACATTTCTGATATTGCCAGAGTGAGATGGGTCATTGCCGTCATTGGTCGATGTCTTTGTTCTTGTTTTGAAATTGTTAAGGCCCGTTCATATCAATCTAAAATTTACTGTAGAAAAAATTACGTTATTATTATATGAATTAAATTTGCATTCTTAGTATTTTCGTAGCAACATTTCTGTTTGCGTTTATAATATAAAACAATATTGTAATAGTATATATATTATGCACTAGAACATATAATTATATCAAATTATTCTGCTACAATTCTTGTAATCTTAATATATATCGTAATCCTTCAGATGAACTTTCTGCAGATACGTCAATAATAAATTGCTGTAACATATTTTGCGGATGGTATGATAATCTTGGACAAATTGGACCAAGATAGAAACCAAAATGTACGGAGTCAACAATCTTTGTCGACTCCTTTTTCCGAGACTTTGGTTTCTATCTTGGTTATCACATGGTAACCAAGTTATTTTCTGCCATAGCTGTAGCACTTCACTTGAAACCAAACAAGTTCAACTGGGTTGAGCTCACAGTGATACGTCGGCAAACGTATGACGTGACGATTTGTTGACTAAGCTACAAAAATTTTTCAAAACGATGTTTGTTTTGCATAGCTTCATTCAAAATGTTCAACTTTAGTAATGACTTGTTACAAGCAATATTATTCGACGCACAGGCACTTAGTCAAAGACTCAACTGAATGTACCAACATGTAACTACAGAGTTCATGTGGAACGGACTTTATGTTGATTACGTGGGCCAATAGCAACGCAGTAAAATTTTCAGTACTCGTTTGTTCAAAAAAAACAGACTATAGCACCAAAACTTTATTCTTAGCTAAGTAGAGTGCACTGTAAATAAACAAGCATGATGTTTGCCATCGATATTTCGCAAGCGTATCGCTATTGATAAGCATTTAAGTAAAATTACATTGGCGTTTTTATTCAATACAATGTTCTAAAAAACTTCATACATACATTTCTATTCAATATACAAACATTTTTAAATGTTGAAGAAAATATGAAGAACATATTTCTTTGTCTTACCCTAATTAATTGAAAATTGAGTATCCTGATTAATTTCTGCTCCATTAATTTCGCGAGATAACTGAAAATGTAATAGTTTTTACTAAAAAATAAAAAATATTTTTATATATAAGAACTATTAGAACTCTACTATGCTATAGAAATGTATTATTTAAGTGAGTAAATTAAAATTTTACTGCGAATTTCTAATCGAAATATTTCGCCATTCATCACGCGTGTTAAAATTTTGTATGGAGTAAAGTATTCATTAAAAACATTATTTTCTGCAAAAATATACATGGCATTTATTGTATTGATCTTGAATTGTATCAAATTGTTTCTAAATATTATAATATTCTAGTTAATAACAGAAATGTCAACATAGTTACCTATACTAGTAAGCAGAGAGCATATAGAGACATGTCTTCTAAATTAAAGTAGTAGAGCAGTTGGAATAGAACGTGTATGTTCCAGGTGGCATATGCGGCGAATCCGTGAGCAGAGGCACGTGGAGAGGTTGCGGCTGAGGCAGCGCGATCCGTGGGGACCCAACTCCTCTCAACGTCACTCCCGTGGCGATTACACTGTATGGCCCCAGCCGATTCGCGACCTCCAGTTCATTGAAATCACTGACACACTTCCAGTTATAGCTTTCGGCGAGGAGGTGCCCGATCTTCCACAAAAGTGAGTTTTAGAGAGAGCGGTGACCTAAAGTAAAGTACTGACATCGACCAGAAATAATTTCGTCCATTGAACCCAAGCGTTCATATCTTGTCGTTTACGTACAAGATGGGTGGTCGCCCTTACAGTAACGTTCCAACTGCAGAAATGCTAAAACATAACATAATATTACCAGAAGATAAAAATAATAAATAAAAGTAGCTGGTAGATGACAGTAGAGATTATTGCTAGAGAAAAATTGCTCAAAATAAAGAAAGCACTATAAAAATATTCGAGTATGACAATGATGCAAAAGGCCAGATGCTAATCATTTACAAAAATGAGAAAAGTCTACCTGTGGCTAATTCTATATCAAAGAACACACAGATAAGTGGACTTAAATACCTGATGGTAGAATAACAGAAGTACATAACTACACTTACTAATAAGATTTTGAAGTGTATAAATTACCTTGTGTATTAGGAAAATGTATTAGGTTCTGCGTTAGAGGTTAGGCTTTAAAGTGATTTTATAAGAATATTTGTATAAATTTGTGGAACGCAATTTTTTGCACATTGTGTGAGATAAATGTTACTATGAATAACATTACATAAATTTTGTTTATTGATTGCCAATCAGCGGTGCGGAACGATTGTAACAATTTTGTAAGCCTATTATTCAATATATGTATAATGCTTTCAAACTTTTCCACAATGTGACAAACAGTTCCTGTGAATTGGTACACGTTTATACAATTTATAAGTGCGTTCGAATTGAGACGATAGCGTTTGAAGCATTTCAAAATCAGTATTCGTATCTAAGAGTTCGTATAGCAAATTTTTGCTATGATCTGCCCCAAATCGAACGTAAAATTAATATTTTTGACAATTACGTTCATTGTCAAAACAACACTCAAAAATTAAAATTTAGTCTACTACGTAAGTACTATGACTTCTAAGTTAGCGAGTTAGTTAAGTACTTGTAAGCGATATATAAAATTAGATTTTCAATATATTAAACGGCGTCTAACGTATCCTATGTGATAAAAATCATCGTTAAACTAAAACTCGGATTTGTCAAAAAAAGATCACATAAGACCTCTGCTCAGACGTGGGTCGATAGTACCATTTATCCATGTAATGTTCAGGTGTTTTTAACGCTATCGGGACGGTATAAAAATGTTCTAAACGCAATTCCCATAGCAAACGGCCAATGTGATCATTTTTAACATTTATGAATGTTATTGTTGCTGACCAGTAGATTATCCGAACTCCCTATATGTTTATATGTTGTGTTCGTTATATAGATGTCAGTTATTCTCGCGAGAAGCACGTTCGTATGACTTCCATGGCTTTCTCTGTTGTCTCGCTTAATTTATTATCCTTATATTTATTTGTCCTGGCGAAATAAATTCTGCAAATGTGCTGAAACCTTTACAAAAAGTGAATTAATCTTTTATAACCTGTTAAAGTAAACAAATCACAGCAAATTACGATACGAGCATAGAATATTAGTAAATACATATTTTTACCAAGGAGTACTTACTGCAATTATTTTTCTGCTATTGATTATTCAAGATTCGTTTTAAACATTCTTTATGAACAAGTCAAACGAATCGGCGTTGTAATAATTTTTACTTTTGTTAATTAACCTTAAATGATTCCTCTAAAAAACGAATTATATCAAAATCTCCCGGAAGGATTGAGCTCATAAAAAAGCCATTGCAATAAAGACCTTACTGAAAAAAAATGGATACAACTGTTTGAAAACTGTAAATATTTGAAAAGAAACAAACCTAAATTCTAATTAAAAAAATGAAACGTAATATGTTTTTAATTACTTGGATGCCATAGGTATTTTTTTTTCCAAATATTTTGATTGAAAAACCAAACTGCTGATCCGTTTGCTTAACTCAATCAACTGTGTATCTGAGTCGCCTTTGGTCGCATCAAATATATAATTATAAAAAGAGCTGAATAGGAAAATAATATAGTCCTACAAGTAACTGGAATATTCCGAAGTGATAGACTTGTATAAAATATAAAAAAAATCTGTTTCAGGAACTTCGTGCTTCCATGGGTCAGGACTTCCAAGGCTTTGAAGAGATCAAAGAGATCTAAAACGCTTCACTGACATTCGGCCCACACTCCACTTGCGGAGACGCCGCCGAGTGCGCCCGCAGCGGATGTGTCGGTAACCACCTCTACGCTAGATTTAACCCAGTCCTTGCCCTTAGATTTGCCCCCGAGTGCAGAACTAGAAACCGATAGCTTATTTAACGATGACTTGTTCCAAAACACATCTTTGAATGATTTGTTCCCTTCAACTCTAGATGACAACGTGATGTCTTGTATGCCATATTGCGATCCCCTCGAGCTTCCATCCATACTTCCAGATATCTCAGTTAGCGAGCTTTCTCCTCCAAGCTCTGGCAATGTGTTAGATATGATGAGCCAAGATATGTTGTTTGGAAGTAACTTTCAAAGCTTGTCAAATAGCGCTTCCACCGAGGTGACTTATGCGTGCCAGTACGCGTCGACCTCGACGGCTCCTTATACTTCAGCGGGTGATGTATTTTTACCTACCTTGCCGTTAACCATGGCTCCTAATACATTTGTGAAACCTACGAACACATATGTTCAGCCTTCGCCTTTGACCCAAAGTGCGATTATAAAGCCAAAACCAAAACGTGCCAATGGGCGTGCAACTCTTAAGTCTGTGAAACCAATACCTATAAAACCAGAGACTCCTGATCCACTTCGCCAGAGTTTATTCTTCCCAATTGAAATAAAACCGGAAGATAAATCATCTGAAACAAACGATCCACTACGCCAGGATTTATTATTCCCTATTGAAATAAAACCGGAAGAGAAACCATCCGAAACAAAACCACGCAAAGCTAAAAAGCCTAAAAAACCATCGAAGAGAAATTCAAAGAAAAAATCGCCGAGTCAATCTCATGATTTCGATCTGTCTTGTGACAATCCAAGCTGCTCTTCCTCGGGGAGGCAAAACCGAACACAACCTAAAGGGAAGACCGTTCTTGTGCCTAGTTTGTCAAGCTCGTTTGTACCTGTGGTATCTAATCGCAGATCTACCACAGCTACACATACTATCACAAGTGCTACCGATGTTGCAACATCATCTTTCGTCGCTTTTGATACTGAAACGATTATTACAAATACGACGACTTCAACTGTGACTTCGACGACCAGCCCTAATCAAGCTGGTGATAAAAAATGGATGATTTTCAAAACAGCTACCGTAACATGTAACTCTAATACAAACACACGGAATTCTTTTACCACATCAACATTCACTTCATATACCATCACAAGGCCTAAAACAATTGCGAGCATAATATCTCCAATGCAAAGTACTTATTCGGTGCCGACAGGCGTGTTGAACCAGCCCATCGATTCGTTAACTCACCGTCCTATGTCGTCGCCGGCTCCTGACGGAGCTCATCAACTGATTCATATTCAGGGCGCACCTACAACCACTGCGGGTGAGGCGACTTTGCCTAAGACCCGTATTGTAGGTTTTGCGCCGAATGCAACGATCATATCGAACAACTATAAACCACGAGCCACATGTTCGATTCGGACAATGCAACCCATACACACTGTCACAAACGTGCATAGTACTTCTGCGATCACTAGCAGTGTCGCATCGCGTGCTTTCGCCCAAACCGCGATCACTTTACCGCCTGGCGCCACCTTGTACGCCGCGAGCAAGGTCCCTTTCGCAAGAGTAACCCGCTCACGAAACGTGGCCGTGACAACCCAATCTCAAACATTTGCCATTCTGAACGGGAAGGGATCGTATGTGTGTACTACTGTGACATTTTCCTCCGATTTACCGACAACTACATGTAGTTCTCAAGAAGTTTCCGAAACGCAAATTTCGAATCCTGTAACAGCGGCACTCAATACACACACTTCCTCTTTGTTAACTTCAGATTCAATCGTGCGACCCGGTAGCCATATGTTAATATCTATACCCAACAGTCAAATAAGTCCTAGCGGCAAACTTAGCTACTTAGTGTCTCCGCCTTTGGGATCTGATATAATTGCTGCTCATCATTCTTCCACGTCGGATTCCACTCAGAGCAATACCACCGCAAGTAGCGTATCACGTACAATAGCGACTATTAGCTCCGAAGCGTTAAACCAACTCAGGAATCGTATCCTGGTACCTGCTAGACATAATGTGCCCAATACTGCTAGCACATTAACTTCTATTCCAGTAACAACAATTCCTTCGGATTCTAATAGAGGTCGAGGCCCTGTCACCATTATTGCTAACCAACTGATAAGTGGAGTTAACCCACGTGTGACGACTGCTTCCACAGCGACAACGACTCGCACTTACTTCTCTCCGACAGGAGGTGTGTACACTATAACTGCCCCTGTTACCTCACAATTGTCTTCAAAAACAGCAGATCCTGCGGTTCAGACCCTTAACCAGTTGGTAATACCCGTAATGTCTAAAATACACGGTACTCCGAATATTCAAATTTCGTCTGCGGCAGTCACATCCACAACTCCTTCCCAAACCTGTACACTTCCAGCGAGACCTAACCAAGGGACCTATCTTATAACTGCAGGCGTGGGTGCGTCGGCTTCGCACGCCGGAATCACGACCACGAGGTCGTCACGCTGCGTTATACCTGTCATACATAATACGAGAGCCACTACGACGTCTACGACAGTAGTCACTAATGCCACCACGCCGTTAGCACAGAATGCCGATGAAAATGCATATACTTCATCGATGGCTCATCGATTAATGGTTCAAGCCACCATGACTGAGAGTTCACCCGTTACGACTATACCGGGAACAACACTCACGTTTACTAGAACTCGGGCACCGCAGACTGTATACTCTATTCCATCTGCAGCCACTCACACAAAACCATCAACAACATTATGTCCAGCTACAATGGCTCTGATTACATTTGATCCAACCGTTCCCCGATCAGCGAGCAGTTCCCCTAGCATGGTGCCTTCGGAGTTGACTCATAGTGATTTGGCTATGGTTTCGGTGACGACTGCGACCCCTACACTCGCCAATACAGGAAGTAATTTGGTTATCAAGTTAGCTACCACTTGTTGCACAACAACAGCTGCAAGCACGGTGACAGCTGCCGTTACGACGCCTATTACGACTGCTGCTGTCAGTCCACCTGATCATAACTTTTTGGAACCTCGGCAAGCTTCAAGACTTCGTACATTCCCGGGACCACGCACATATCCCGTGGCCCAACGTACGGCCACAGGAAATATTTTACACCGAATGTCGGTACGAAACGCAACACCTCAGGCTGCGAATAAAAAAACTATTATGACTACATCTCCCCTACAAATATTTGCAGATGTAGTGGGTCCGCCGAAGCCCATTCAGAGCCAAATTACTACCACGGCTCAAGATCAATCCAAACCACGGTTTACACTCTCGCATAGTTCCGGAAACTCAACTTTGATAGTACCACAGTACAAGGACACGGTGTTTAAAAATTTAGCGACTATTGCCCATCCGAACCCGGAACCAACTGGCTCGCGATTTTTAAATACCCGCATGTCTTCTGATAGATTAGTACTCAATCGTTCCGTAGCGGTTGTTTCACCGCCTCGATCTGTTACCGTCGCTCAAAACGAGTCCCAGAGACCACAGACGACTACCTCAGTAGTGCAGCCTACTCTCCGACAGATTCAGGTCACGTACGTGGATAGGGCCTCGACGTCAATTGTCACGTCCACCGCCACTGCTGAGTTGACACAGAATGCACCGAAACTAACTGCTACTAAAAAGAGAAATAATTAATTTGAACACCACATGACATACCATAGATAGATTGACTTACAGTACATATTAATGCTCGTCTTAACTATGGCGTACATCGGTATAGCTGATGGGTGGAATTTTTCAGATGCTTAGATGCTATATGGCACCCAATAGCGTCTTTAATAAATATATAGACCGCCAGTGAAGCTAAAGTAGCCGACAAAGACAGGAAAACACTGGCGTTCTAAGCCGTGAAGTCTGTGTCTAGTAGTGCTCATGTGAGGGACGCTAAAGCATATGCAGTTAGGAATGTATGAAGAAATACTGAACAAGAAATACATTGCCGCATTTATATCCCACAGTGAACAGTATCAACACAGATTTGTCCTGCTATTTGATTGTTATTTTGCCTTCCACTTCACGCAACGCACGAAAGTAGGCGTAAGGACGGACGGGTTTGCTTCTTTTGCGGATTTTGGACGACGATTTGCGACTCAAGTGCACACACATTTTTTTACCTCTATTCTACCAAAGATCTCAGTATGCTGATAAAGACAAGCATATGGTCGGGCTTCTATATCCGCCAAGTTAACTACTCTTCTTTGGTCACCGATTCAAGAGGCATTGCACATCACAACTATGTTATCCTAATAGTTATAGGTAGTATTAGCCTATTGTAAATAAAAGCCATCATTCTGATAGAACCAGTTATTAATACTCTTACCTGACCGTTTCAAGTAATATTGCGCGGCAACTCGTGTGACTCTAATAGATGCTAGATTTAGACTATTGTAAATAACACAAACAGTCATTATGATAGAGAAAGTCCTTCGGACTTCGGTATTCTTATCGAATTATTCCGTAGAAGCTAACTTCTCTTACTTTCAAGAGGTATTTCGGCACCCTTCTTTTGTTACAGTCCGATCTTTGATTACAATTGGTCTTAGGTTATCTTAGGTAAATAACACTGGGTAGTCTCTTGGTCCAAATATGAGCTCCACAGACTACTGTAAGTAGACACTTCCTCTACTCTTATTATATAAACTTCACAACCTGGCTTCCAATATATCTTACCTCAAGTTGACATCTAAGTACGCAGTGACATAGGCGCGTTAATGGAATCTGACATATAATTATAGATTCTATTTTGGTCATTCCTTAAATTTTCCATACCACTCGTAATATATGCATAGAAATGATCGTCATATACCTTTTTCAACTTGGCGCTGCTCGCTAGGTATTTATTGGATGAACACAAGCCCAGTAAAGGAATATCGCTATTGCATTATTTATATTTGTTAACGGGATAAATCCTACTAATATTATACATGATGCAAAAGTGAGTTTGTCTTTATGTTCGTTGACGACAGACAAACTGGCAAGCCCGGTCATAGAATATGTATTTTTATCTCGACAAACATGCTAGGCGCAATCGCCTAGCATTTTGTATATTGCATACTTCATACAGTATATTATTAAATTATTATAGAGGCCATATCCATAAGAATGCAGTTATAAAAAAATATAATGAATATCACGTAGATACGAAACGTTTTTTAAGCATTTATGTAAATAATTAACGTATTAAACATTACCCATTCAGTAATTATTGTAGGAAATTATGTGAATATATTGTGTTTAGTGTAAAGGTATATATTCTGTACATACGGTTAAAATGTAAAAATAAGGGGTTGTGGTGAGACAATTAATTCCCATGAAGGCAAAATGTCAGTGTAGTGCATATTATCAACTTTAAAAGTGTTAATAGTGAGTGAAAAACAATTTAAAAATAAGGAACTCTGATAAATTTATCTATAACATTAATTAGGAAGACGTGAGTACACCAATAAAATTTTGTTGTTTCTAATATTGATAACTTAGTCAGTATTGAACATAATAAAAATTTACAGACGATTGGTTGGTGGTAGTAAATAAGTTCAGTATGTAATTATAACATATTTCTCCAATATAAAAAATAAGCTCTGAAGCATATTTATTGTTAACTTAAAATGATGATAGTAAGTCTACAGCTGTAGGTTATAGTAGATAGTAGTTAGAAATAAAAATCGACAGGAATTTGGAAAAAAAAACGTTATTGAAATTATTAATAAATGTTAAATGTAAATCAATTTTTTTTTGATAGTAAGAAGCTGTTAAAATTTAATTATATGTGATCCCTGTTATATGCTGTTTTCAAGAAAAAAAAATTCTATAGTAAGTTTGCATAAAATCATAAGTTAAAAGCAAAAATAACGTAAGTAACATATCGGGCGAACTATGTTGATGTTTAGATACCCCTGTCGAGGTAAACAGACGTGATGACATGCTGTTTTTGTTTAGTTAACGGTGTTCTCAATAATTTATCATATTATTGTTCGATCATTTTTAGGAAACGACTTAATTATTTCATAAATATTATATCGTCGATAATTTTTAAAATTAATGAGTTATGGATACCGTTCTAAACGTTTTATTTGTGAATTAGGCAATGGTATAAATGTAATAATTGTTCTATGTCTATGTAATTGAGTAAGTAAACGGACTGCTCCCTATAATAATATTTAAACATAGGGCAGCTTCACAATATTGGATGCTTTCAATGTATGTAAATATTTGCATGTCGTCAAGGTATATGTAATATGTGTGATAATAATATTAGTTATTACGCATTAGATTTTCGAATTTGTTTACCAATGTAAGTACGAATAGGTCCCTTATTATTACGTAGGATTTGTTTTTATACGCTTTATCTGCGTTGTACATATAACTCGCAACTAAGTTCTATGCACTCGGTCTTTAATTTTTTTTATTGTTAGTGTTTTCGTTGCATGCAAGCACATTTTTGTAATTCTATTTTTTTTAAGACTGATAATTTACGGCTCTAAGCGTTCGGTAATGCGTTTGTAGGTTTGTTACTGTTTTCGCGCGTGATGCACTATTTCGTTTAGTTATTGATGTACATTGCACTTAGCATAGCATATGTATCGTTAGAAACTCGATCTTACATTTTAATTGTTAATGTCAAACACTACATACCTATACCAAATAGAAACAATTAAAAGTGTTACTTATAATTTATAAAATAACAGCTTGAAGTTGCATTCTAGTAACATTTGATAGCTTGTACTTAGTAGACGCAGTTGTAAATTATGAATTGGAGTGAAACATAACCACACGAAACAAATATTATAAATAGTATAGTTGTATAAAAATATATAGATTACACACTTGTGTTTTATTAAAATTGAACTTGACTACATGTAATGTTTGATAGGAGATCTCATTATAATATTATGCAACACAAAATTATGATACATAATATTTAGGGAGACTGCCACATTTCACCAAGAGTTATAATGTAATTTAAATAAGGTGGATATAATCAGATGGAAACGACACGAAATTGTTGGTGAACGTGCTTCTCCGACCACGTGCATCATACGTAGCCGGAGGCGCACGGCATGTGGCACAGAGAATGTCACTCGTAGCTCGATAAGTCGTACATTGTTACGGTTCGTTGTCATGATTCTATATAATTAGATTTAGTTGTCATCTCGCTACGCTTACGTGTTCTTTGTTTAGCTTCAAATGAGATGGAATATTTTTTGACCGCGTATATAGAATCAAGGCGGACCTAAGTTTTTCTTGCGTTCGGCGTAATTTATGTCGTCTATTTATCACTAGTTATGAAATCTAAATGTTGTCTTGGTATTACATTATTATGAATAGTAATTGTTTGATCGTCAGTGTTGTCAATACATATATTACAATACTAAGATGCCAGTTAGTCAAGCAATAATAGAACAGAATATGTGTTTGAGGAATGACTCTCAGTTGCATTACGAGTATACATACAGTTAGCCTCTTATTCATAATCGTTTCATAAATTTTTGATAAAATGAAGTGATTCTGAATTAGACCTTTATTATAAATAATGTCTAGGTAAGGCAAGAATTTCAACTTTACTGTCCACGTACATATAGCCGTTTTGAATTCTATACATATTGTAGTGTTGTTTGCATAATATAACTTTATAGATGTGCAATATGTATTCCATTTCTAATTAATGTCATTCTATATTCACATAAGCGTACAACACGCTATGTGCCGGTTTACTGGGATGAGCTCAAGAATGACCTGCTGTATAGGTCGCGCAATTTTTTATGAGCCCTCTGAAGTGATTGTGCACCCAATTCTACCAGCGATCTTTATTATTTGGACCTACTTTCAGAGGGCTTAAATATTTGGTAAAATTGTAACTCAACTCAGCTGTCAACGCCAATTACAATCGAGTATATTTTAGTGTACTATCATAATGTATATGAGACGACAAATTAATGAGCGATTAACAGAATTGCGATTCATATTTTATGACAGTGAAAAGGTAGCACACATCTACAGGCTTTCTATTAAGTTATTTTGAAAATATCCTCGATTTTACTACATCGATCGTTCCTATTTGGTTGTCACTCGTCTACATTCGAACTTAACAGTCAATCGTTCGTTCGTTTCACACTCTCATGTACCATGTTCTATTGTGTCACATTCCGTATTCGACACAGTTTAAAATATGCCGTGTATTATTGTGGCGAATTATTTACTAAGTACATAAATCATTTGAATAAATATTTCTTGAACTCATCCACAGTTTTTATTCTTGTATATTAATATGTAGTAGATAAATACTTTATTTCATGTCCGATTTGTGAATGAAACTACTTGTAACAACAAATACCAAAAGGCGCACTGTAAAAAAATGTATTTTTATGCCCTGGTCCCTATTATGGAGCCCGTCCTCACTCACTCTCACCTCACTTTACATGATTGCTATTTTTAACAGACTTAAAAAAAGAAGTAGGTTCTCAATTAGACTGTTTTTTTTTGTGTTAGTTAATTACTCTTTACTGGATGTACCGATTTTGATGTAATTTTAATTTATGATATTCGAAAGCTGGTGCTTGTAATGTAGTCCCATTTAAATTTTTGTGAGTACTGCGAGTAGTTTTTGAGTTATCCCTAATATTGCGATTTTATGCTTCGACTACATTGATGAATACAAAATTTAAAATTTACGAGAGGAAATATTTAAGTCATGTGCGGGATTTCTAACCCGCGGCCATCCACCCCTTTAGCAGGGGTATGCTCTGTCCAATTGAGCTCACATTTTTCAAATTACATAACTCAAATTTTTCCTATCGTTCTTTAACCATCGTATTGGGATGGAGCGACATTTATAGTTCAACTTACATTGATGATGTTGTCATTTTCACTTGTCGATATAAAAATAAAAGAGCTGTATACGATGGTTTGGTTTATTTACATAATAATGCACTTTTTGATACTTTCTGTTTGCGTAATATTTTTTGCAAAAATTTAGTTGTTTGCCACATTAACAAATTCAAATGACTTACATATTTAAGAATAGTTAAATTTGAAAACTTGCTATAATATCGCATATGAATCAATAAAATATTTGTTTCTTAACTTGAAACTGAGACTTGTTTTAAATAATACTGTATTGTATAAGCCGGAGTGTCTACTGCTGAACACAGCCTCCCTTATTAAACGGGCTTTGCCATAAACCAACGCTTGGCAGGCCTCGTGGGATCGCAGTGTAAGATAAGAAGGCGCTGCTGCCCATCTTCAGGTATTTTTACTTTAGTCGCCTCTTATGATACCCACAGGTAGCCATGGTTACATTCTAGCCCGGCACCCCACGGAGCCCATTTTAAATAATACACATTTCATAAAGGATAAGAGAGACATGTAACAATTTTAACGTAACTTCGATTTTAGTTCCCTGTATATCCTAACATGACAATGTACACTTAATGGCAGTAACCCAACTTCTTACTTGTTTGGATAATAATTACCTACCAATGGTAGATTTAACAATAAAACCGGCTACGCGTGGTTCGGAACTTCGCGAAGCATCTCCAACGGTATGTAAAAAAAGATTATGGAATATATGGAGATAAACTACTATATTTTGGTACATTCTGTAATGGACCAAAATATCATTTTATTTTCATACAGTTCGGCATACCTAAACAAAAGGGACCTCTTTTTGTTTTGGTAATTATTATTATTTTACAGGCAATCCGTCATACTTACACATATTTTGTAGTTCAGTTCCAAAAGTACAACCATTTAAAGGACGGACGGACGGATAGCCTAGGCTTAGTAATAGGATACCTTTTTCTAGTACGAGGCCCCAAGTCTAAAGTTTTCAAACGTAGTAATATAAACATGTCGCGGTAAAAGTTTAGAGCTAGATATATTATTTGATTTATAGACGATATTATAAATTTTACAATAAAATTATTTCCGATGTGTATGATATCTGTAGCCCTTTAGTATAATTATAGCCTTCATTACGACACATTTAGCAAACTTGAAGTGGAAAAATTTACTCTTGTTATAAGAACCGAAAGTTTTGTTTCACATACTTTAAAATCTATTTGTAAAAATTAAAATGTGGCATTTGATAAACTTTATTGTTATCAAGTATTACGCTTAACGTATAGCCAAAACGCAGGCGATACAGCAATGTATCGCCTGCCTTTTGGCTAAGTAAAGTGCAGATAAAAAAACATTCGACGCAGGAATAGGCCACGAACGTACCTATATCTGTATATAATATATTTCATGTACCTACGTATTTCTGTATGGTGTGAACCGTTCTTACAAAAGGAACCTCTGGGGAATCAATGTAAACTCACTATTACATTTGGACTCCGAATCGGTGGGTTCAAGAATAATCACAAAACTTATATATCAGACGAAGATAAATTGTGATAAAAGTATATTGAATGAATTGAACTGTTTGGTCAAATTTTACCAGACGTTTCGGACATAGCATCGGTTTTCTTCATAGGCTGTTTTACTTATAATCTACAATAATAGAACATTTTTTGTAATATAACCTTCTTTTTGTATATTATAACAATTATATTAAACTTATTTTAAATTAAGTTTGTCATATTTAAAACAAAAAATGAACTTCTCTTATTGTGTTCTTTTTTATCTAAAGATTTGTTACTTGTAATAATTTTAAACGCTATCCAAAATCATTACATTATAGTTTCAAGAAAGTTACCCATCGATATTTATTGTCGCCCTGTTCAAGTCGCATTTCTTGAATAAATGACTCGTAGTTTATACATTGCCTTTTTCTCGGATTCATCAAGGTTTCCTTATTTACGACAATATTGATTCAATATAATAATTATAATGCCAGTTTTTATCCCAATTGTTGTTTGTTTCGCGTACCTCGCCATATGCTGACCGAACATTGTGAAACATTAAATTTTAGATCCAATAATGCGTGTATTGCATAAATTTACTTATATTTGGTTTGTTTCATAGCTGAAGTTGTTCATATATGCCCATCCTTCATTTATTGAGTTCGTTGGTAGTAGTACCCTACAAAGAACTATTCTGTTGGTAATTGGACATTCTGATAATGATGATGATTTTTTTAGTTCGAGTTTTGTTAAATCCCTGATTCTCATTTGGGTGTATGAGGCGTAAATCTTTCCACAAGTGTACATGGTACCTTGATTAAGAATCCTAGTGAATGGATAGAAAATATCGGTCATGGCTATGACTGGTACTTACTAAATTAAGGGGACTCAAATTTAGGATGTAATTACCTGTTGTCTCCAATTTCTTATAGCATGAACAATATAGGAATTATATATTTAGGTATGTGTTTCAGTACTACCCCAGTCTGTCCAGTCTAGAGAATATAGGCTGTACAAATTGCTCTGGGTATCTTTGGAAGGTGCTGTCTCAAAATATGTCTAACGTATAGCATTTTTCGGTTTTCCTCTGTGCAAAAAATGTTGAAACAGTTATTCATTATGATTGTTATCACTCACATGAAAGTCGGAATGATAGTTGTGCGTTTCCATATCAACGTACTAATGATCCCGGGCGGTGCTTTTGCTATGGAATATGGAAATACTATAGTCTGTTTTTTTAGCAAACGAGTACCGAAAATTTTACTGCGGTGCTATTGGCCCACGTAATCAACATATATATATAAGTCCGTTCCACACAAAATCTATACTTTTAGGTACATGAATGTCTTCAACTTCAATTGAACTCAAAAAATATTGCTTAAAACGAATCAATACTTTATAGTATTGATTCGTTTTAAGCAATATTTTTTGCAACTTTAGTATTAGGGTGATCAAAACAAAGATCGTTTTGAAAACAATGTTGTATCTAAGTCAACAAATCGTCACGTCATACGTTTGCCGATGTATCACTGTGAGCTCGAACTAATTGAACTCGTTTGGTCTTAAGTGAAGGGCTATGGCAGGAAATAACAAAAGTTATAAAATAAACGAAGTCTGAACTCTTTTGTTACTAGGAGTAGCTAAACTGGATAGATAAAAAGGGTGGTCATATTGTCTCAATCATGTGATAACCAAGATAGAAACAAAAAATTACGGAGCCGATAATCATGTACAAAATATGTTAGAGCAATTAATTATTGACGTATCTGCAGAAACTTCATCAGAATATTTTTCAAGATTACAAAAATTGTATTAGAATTATTTGATTTATATGTACTATTACAATATTGTTTTGTATCATAAACGCGAACAAAAAATTTAGTTACGATTATATTATGTATGCAAAGTTAAATCATAAAATTATAACTTAGGTATTTTTTTCTATAATACATTTTAGAGAGTGTTCAATATGAACGGACCTATACATTTTTAAAACAAGAACAAAGGCATTGACCAATGACGGCAATGACCCATCTTATTCTGTCAATATCGGAAATGTGCGATAGCCATACTCAGTACTCGTCTGTTAAAAAAAATAGACTATAGTATTCGATTTTTTTGCCTTCTAAAGACAATCATACATTCAAATGTCAGAATAGTAATAATACATCCTTTGTCTTCCAAGGGAGTCTTCCAAAGGATTCTTAATATATTCATTATAAGTATATGGTAGGAACAGGTTGAAAGATGGGTTCATAACTTGTGCATGCTACATGCATGTGAAATATATATTTATATCTATCATGTAGTTAATAGACAAAATATATTGAATAAACAAAATCAACTAACTTAATCACAGAAGATTGGTCATTACAGACAATATGTTCATGTCACGGAGAAAATCTGTGCAATTCTTCTGAGGCCACTTTGCATATTTCTTATTTGTAGTAGAATATAATAGCATCTTCTTTCAGATATTTTGACTCAAAATGAATTTTCACGCCATGTTACATAGGTTGGTGCAGACTGAGACTTGTCGGCATATCGTCAGTCATGGTACAAGCCATGTCGAAAATACGTTTTTGAACCAAAAATCCCAAGTTTTTAATTAACGCTTACTAAAACTCCTTAATTTCGACTAATATATTTGTGCTCAGGGAGTCTAAGAGTAACACCAAACCAAGAATGTCCATAATCCTGCCATCTAAGGGGTTTCAAAGAGGCAACTGCTTAGTGAAATGCACGAGGTTAACCGCAGAGAGAGATGCAACGTGATTGTTAGTTTGTTAGAAAGTGTTTTGCCCCACCGTTTTCAATTGTTACGTACTTGCGTCTTACGATTGAAAATCAATACCTTAAGCTAATTAGACATCTCTGTTATATAAAGGACAAAGAAGTATAATATCTACTGATAAGACGGATGAAATCTAGTGAGGTAAGAAAGTATCGAGTATTGTATTGATACCTAGTCAAATTCTATATTAAAAGTATCGATACTATTCATTTATCGTTACTTTTTGCAGAGTCGTTCAAATACATACTTTTTATGTACTGTACTAGCCGGATTATGGTGATATGGGTTTGCATTAGCGTGGTAGGTGTATTGAGGACCGCAGTGTGGGACATTAGTTCCTTTTTCGAAAGCGCTGCTGCCATCCTGGTGTGCTACCCTTAGTCGCCTTTTATGAAATCCACGGGTAGAGATGGGTGAGAGAGGTTGGCGTGTATATATATATATATAATATTATTGTTTACTGGTCCAACACAATAGTCGTCAATGTTAACATGAACTGGAAACAGTTCTTTACGCTCCGCTGTTTAAATAGTAAGTATCTAGTATCGAAACGTTTGGCATTGAGTATTAACTTGCCTCTGAAAATATAAAATCTAAATATGAGATTGTATCGAATGTGCAAACACTTTGAATAGAGCGTAAGGCAGAGAGAGATAGTCTAGATGTAATGATAGCTGTCAATGTTAGTAAGTTAGTGTAAGATGTCAAAGTTTATTGTTGTGGAATTGTGGCAACGTCAGGTTTCTCAGAAACCATCTTTGTTTTCTGACCGTTGTGTCTGATAAAAATGCCCTCTGTCAATATATTTAGCTCATCAGCTTAAATATTTTATAATATCCAAAATTGTATCATGTGGTAAGTGGTTTTTCGAAAATATTGTCATAAATCCGTGAACATCGCTTAACGTTTGTCTTCATAGCGTTTTTTTTAATTAACACAAAAAGTTGAATATGCTTCATTCCCTCTACCAAGACGCTAATGGTATTTGTTGTTAGTTTTTCTAGAACATTTAACATCATACTTTATTTCTTGTATTTATAAGATTCTAGTTTTATTGTCGCATTTATGTTACTTATTGCATAATCTCGTGTAGGTATGTGTAACAAGAATGTAGTATATTTAACTTCCTTATATGTAAGAAAATAATGTGATAAATAAATATAATTAAAAACAAAACCTCTAAAATGTTTTTTATTTTTCCGTTTCTCCATGATTTCCTTATGGCCTAGTTGGGAGATGTACAACTTTATTAATATATAGGAAATCTACACACATACATTGTAAAATGAAAGATGGAAGATGTGTTGTACACATCTTACCTTATTGTGCATACAGAACACATTATTAAATATTTATCTCTTATAATATATGTAACACAACTATAGTCTATTTTTTTAACAAACGAGTACTGAGTATGTCTCACACATTTCCGATATTGATTGTCAGATGGGTCATTGCCGTCATTGGTCAATACCTTTGTTCCTGTTTTGAAATTGTTAAGGCCCGTTCATATTGAATACTTCTAAAACTTACTGTAGATAAAATTATTACAATATATTTCGACACGCAGCTAGTCGAGGACTCAACTGAATGTACCTACATACATGTAACTACAGAGTTCGTGTGGAACGGACTTTATGTTGATTACGTGGGCCAATAGCAACGCAGTAAAATTTTCAGTACTCGTTTGTTAAAAAATCAGACTATAGCTGTGCATACTGATTGGTCCATAAGGAACACTGATTTCCTTTAGTCCATCCTGTCTGCTTGTCCAAACTTCTTAACAAGTCACTACATTCTTATGTAATTCTTTTCTTCACTACTTTCTCACTCTGTTCTGTGATGTTTCTGTGGGACCTCCGTCTCTCAAAGTCACATCACACATACTTTTCTATTACCGACTTAGCTCGTCATTATCCAGATTACTTTTACTAATTTACCCTATACAAGAGTTTCGTATAAGAGACTTGAATTTGAAAGAAGAAACGTTTGAACATATTACGATACGATACGATAACTCTTTATTGACACCAAAAACAGGACATTACAAAGAAATAATAACAATATATAGGCACAAAGGGCGGTCTTATCGCTAAAAGCGATCTCTTCCAGACAACCTTTGGATGGATAGAGAATAAATTTTTTGAACAGGTAGGGTGGTGCAAATCTGTAATAATATAAATTGCTGTATTACGAATTACGATATAAATAAACTACGTATATTACTTACATAAATATCAAATTAAAATATGATAATATATATATATATATATTATAATATATACTCACATAAGTACACAATAAACATATACTCATTTAAATAAATAAAAATAAAAATTATTAACGGTAGAGAGGTAGTAATTATTGACCTGCGTTCTAAAAATATTGCGTTCCTTTGCCGTGGTACCATTAGATAGTTCCTTTGATGGTACCACGGCAAATTTAATTTGCCGTGGTACCATTGACTCAATGGTACTACGAAAATGCTGATTTCTATTAACCGTGGTACCATTGAATCGTTAGACTAAAAAATCCGTTGGCTTTGCTTAATTCAACGGAAGCAAGATCAATAAAGAACAATTTATATGTTAATTTTTTTTATTATGATTTTTAAGACAATTGGAAAAGTGACTATTAATTTATGATTCGGTTGAAAATAATCTTAAAAAATATAAACAAATAGGTTTTAGATGTGACAGCTGTCAAAGTGACAGTATATGTCAGATAGATAGGTGTGATTTGTGACAGGTGTCAAAGTGACAGTTGGTTCGTATTTTATGTACGCAATTGCTTTTCGTTTTCATAACAACTGTCCCGCGATTTCATAGAGATCTTAACTTCAGATGACAGCTGTCAAATTAAAATAAGATTTATCTCGGAAACTATTGACCCTAGACCACTAGTTTCTTTGCAAAAGTGATAGATCTGATAGAGATCTATATTTCAGATGACAGCTGTCAAATTAAAATAGGGTTTATCTCGGAAACTATTGACCCTAGACCACTAGTTTCTTAACAGATATGATAGATCTCAGAGAGATCTTCCTTTCGAATGGCAGCTGTCAAATTAAAATAAGGTTTATCTTGGAAACTATTGACTCTACATCAATAGTTTCTTTGCAAAAGTGATAGATCTGATAGAGATCTACATTTCAGATGACAGCTGTCAAAATAAAATAAGATTTATCTCGGAAACTATTGACCCTAGACCACTAGTTTCTTTGCAAAAGTGATAGATCTGATAGAGATCTATATTTCAGATGACAGCTGTCAAATTAAAATAAGGTTTATCTTGGAAACTATTGACTCTACATCAATAGTTTCTTTGCAAAAGTGATAGATCTGATAGAGATCTACATTTCAGATGACAGCTGTCAAAATATAATATATATATAATACGTTTTTGATAGGCTTTAATGCTTGAAAAACATGTATTTCAAGTTTTGTTTTACTAGGATTCCACTTACACTAGTATATGTACACGCTTATTTATGTCTTACAACTTAATAAAGATACTTAACAATTGAAAAAAAATTGACAAATTTAAAATAATATATGCACAGAACAATTTTGAATGTTAATCTGGAACCAATGAGGAAATTATTACTACGTACATTATTGGTTTATTCATTGAAAGTTTCATCATTCGCTTACCTATCAACAACCGAAAATAAATAGTTTTGATATTGTGGTCCACATTAATCTCTTTAAGTGTTAACACAACGGCGACCATAATACGTCACCTTACAGCTGAGCAGTGCGTCAGGCGGTCGAGTCCCCCCACACCTCAACCAGCTCCCCCCGCGGGCCATATATAAACCGCAGGCGCGCCCGGCTTCGCTCTCTTACTACCACGGAAAATTACAACGAGCAGACCTCTCGCAAATATATCGAAATTATCTACTAAGTTCCTGTCTTTTCATTCAAATCACAAGAAGAACAATACATTAAGTGACATATTTAGCAGTCATAACTGTCGAGATAAACCCTATTTTAATTTGACAGCTGTCATCTGAAATGTAGATCTCTATCAGATCTATCACTTTTGCAAAGAAACTAGTGGTCTAGGGTCAATAGTTTCCGAGATAAACCTTATTTTAATTTGACAGCTGTCATCTGAAATGTAGATCTCTATCAGGTCTATCACTTTTGCAAAGAAACTAGTGGTCTAGGGTCAATAGTTTCCGAGATAAATCTTATTTTAATTTGACAGCTGTCATCTGAAGTAAAGATCTCTATGAGATCGCGGGACAGTTGTTATGAAAACGAAAAGCAATTGCGTACATAAAATACGAACCAACTGTCACTTTGACACCTGTCACAAATCACACCTATCTATCTGACATATACTGTCACTTTGACAGCTGTCACATCTAAAACCTATTTGTTTATATTTTTTAAGATTATTTTCAACCGAGTCATAAATTAATAGTCACTTTTCCAATTGTCATCAAAATCATAATAAAAAAAATTAACATATAAATTGTTCTTTATTGATCTTGCTTCCGTTGAATTAAGCAAAGCCAACGGATTTTTTAGTCTAACGATTCAATGGTACCACGGTTAATAGAAATCAGCATTTTCGTAGTACCATTGAGTCAATGGTACCACGGCAAATTAAATTTGCCGTGGTACCATCCAAGGAACTATCTAATGGTACCACGGCAAAGGAACGAAATATTGAGTGATTGAGCACTTCTGATTGTAACAGGGAGTGCGTTCCATAGGCGCACAGCTTGTGCAGCAAAGGACGATTTATAAAATACTGTATTATGCGCCGGTGAGTGAAGAAGTAGGTTATGTGAAGACCTAAGGGAAAGAGAATGGGTAGAGTGTAGAAACTTAAAACATGCCTTTAAATAAAGAGAGGTAGAAGGATTAAATTAAATATTAGCTAAATAATCATTATATATGTAATCAATTTACATTCGAATTTCTCAATCAACATCAATTTAAATCAAATGATCCCTACTCGGGTAAGAAATCTATTATTCAACGATAGTGATAGGTATATAGGTAACCGATTCATCTAGTCTTATGAATATATAGTATAACGAATCATATCCCTACTTTGCTTTCCTCTAAAAATATCTATGAGTGCATACTTCCATTTCTGCGTGTACATACATACACAGTTGTCTCTATAACACAAAATTAATATCCAACCAAATTCCAATGAAATCAGGAAAGTTAAAAAAAACAATGTTTTACGAGAGTATACTTTATTATTTAATGATTACATAATATAAAAAATATTAAAATAATGACTAGATTCGTAATAATTAAGTATAAACTAGAAACAACATCCCTAAGTTCACAGAAATAAAATATTTGTAAACGTTTTGTAGCTATTGTGTCCCTCTCAATACAACTAAAAGTGGGCACCATTTTATTGGGAAAACGTTTACAAGATCTATGAATAAGAGGATATATACTTAGGTATATTTTTTCTACCTTAAATTTCATTTTCTTGACGCAGTGCTCCCCACTCGCTACAAATAAATTTTCGTTCTTAGAACTTTTAACTTTTATTTGACGATATAAACCTAACATCTACCATAAATTACATCTTATATCTATTGATGCGCTTGTCTTTTATATATATGCTACGTATATTGTATATGCTACGTAAAAAATAACATGTAGGCAATGCATGCTATAATTTATATATAAATACGTTCTTACGATTTTACTTGTGGTTATTTTATTCCCGATTAGAAAGATACTTAGTTTCCTATATACCTCATTGTATGCCACCCCCAATACTACGAGTGCCACGACATCAAATGCTGGAAGTTGTAAGCTCTTACAATAATATAGTTACAGGGTACTGTGATAATTACTTAATTTTATTGCATTATAGTACAGATGGCCTTAAATTGTTCCCATTCTTTGAAGTTCTATCTATTTTGTCAGGATGGTATGTCTTAACCATCTGCCCCAATATATTGTATTAAAAGTATTATAAATGAAATCAACTTGCATGGCGGCATGACATTATTAAGATACGCTTTAAGAACTGGGATCAACCCAAGGTTAGCCTTTACATACATTATCAGATAGGGTTTTGATGTACTTATATACAATTACATATTTTTACCTAGGTACAAGTATTTGACGGAACATATTGAAGCATGTATTGATCTACTGTTTGGTGCGGTAAGATTGTATAAACGTTATGTGGACGATGTGTTATGCATCAGGAGGGGTAACTGACATTGAGTTAAACAAATTTAGGATGATTTGAACTCAGTCCAAGCAAATTTCAACTTATTATGAACTGGAGGCGGAATTAACATTTTCTTCTAGGCATAAAAGTGATGGTAAGATTACCCACACACACGGCCAGGTGATTGATCACATCATATCAACCCAGTAATTTAAGATCTATAGACCGAAATGGAACAGATATTACCCGCACGTTTTTAGAAAATATGAAACTAAAGAACAATGAAGATGGACCAATTTGGAGTATTGTTAAATACCTTTTCCATGACTTGTTGTGTCAGTTGAAGACAGCAGGACATGTCAGGTCATCCAAAGACAGAATTAAGAAAATTAAAGTCATCTAAAGACAGAACTCCGCCCTAGTACGAGAAACTATAATTCATAACTATGTTCAAAACATTAAAAATAATATTATATAGACACTCAGATATTGTGCTATTAATATACCTTATTGAAAATTACATCGTAATAATAGACTAATAAATAATAATAATTAACTGTTACTAGCAAAATGCTATTGTCGCAATTTTTTATGTTTGCGGTATACATCTACAAAGTTAAGCACTATAGTCCGGTTTTTTAACAAACGAGTACCGAAAATTTAACAATTTCAAACACGAACAAAGGCATTGACCAATGACGGCAATGACCCATCTCACTCTGTCAATATCGGAAATGTGCGAGAGACATACTCAGTACTCGTTTGTTAAAAAAAACAGACTATAGAAAAGTGAAATATGCATATTGCATAACAAAGAAACAATTGCACACCGTGTGTTATTTATTCCTAGTAATTTTTTATAAAGTTTACATGAACACAATCTTATATTTTGGCTTATAATAAGTAATAAAACTAATATAACGTAACAAATTAAAACATTAAAGCTGCTTTGTCTATCAATTAATATTTTTGTGTGTAATAATGTAACCAGTGTAGATAGACATAAAAATAATGTTATATTGCATATTGTCTCAATCATAATCATCAATTTATTTATTAAATTTCATATTTGACACATCGTTTCATATTTTTTTTTTAATGTGGATTGTACAGCTTTTTATTTTCTCTTCAGTAGACTTTTACAGTACTTACATAGTAAAACGAATACAAAGGAATAGAAGGAAAATTTAAAGCTGTTTTTTTTTATGTGATGGTCATGTTAACCAGTGTAGGTATATTAAAATAAACAATTTATATGTTTATTATTCCAATAAATTGTCATCTGTCGATTACAATACACCCGAAGGTGCATACATATTCATTTCATACTGGACACAGTTATTCATCAGCTCGTCAAATTCTTTAAGCGTTGTTTCTCCGGCTTTGATTTTCTCTTCAATCGACTCTAAATCATTGGTTAATTTCAGTTCCATCTCACGTATTTGGTTGGTTATAGCCTCCATGCCGTTTGTGGTCCGGCAGTCCCCATGAAGTTTGTATAATAAGTGCTCTCGGCCGACCTAAAAAAATAAGTTTTATTTTTGTCTCCACTTTCATGCTTTGTATATATTTTTTATGCTTCATCAGTTAGCTTTTGACCACTATCTCACATGATGGTAAGTGATGATGTGGTCGAAGATGTTGTTCAGGCTAACATAAAATTACTGGCTTTCAAGGACATCTACCGGAACAGACCATTAGGTGCTTGGCGACAGATTTTCTACTTAAGGGTGGTAGCTAGCCATGTGGGCATTCGCTAAAGGCGTGCTATAACGACTGCCATTCAAAGACAACAGCAGGGCCGGGACCGACGGCTCAACGTGCCCTCCGAAGTACGGAAGCTCTCAGTAGTAATGTCACTAGCGGTCACCCATCCAAGTAAAGACCTTACTAACCTACCTTTGCTGATTGGTTAAGAACAGCTAAGCAAACTTCACTATGAGCGCTTCAAAATCAATTTCAATGTGAACTTTACGATTTCCCTTTGTTGTTAGTCTAAAGTAAACATTTTTATTACTATTAATAGCAAATTCTTGTATTTTTAACTCACCACATTAGGGCTCACTGTATGCTCCGATGTTTTAGCATTAGGAGTGAAGATGAACGGCTTGAAGTAAGAAATGGATGGGTCACATGTGGCTGTGAACCAGTGCACACTCACCAACTTGTTAAGGTTAGATATCTGAAAAATTTAATATTTCAGTATTTTATGTATTTCCCAAAGGAATGTATAGTTTATTTCAATAATTGTTAAGTATAACTATGAGAACTATTATGGCAGTAGGTAAATTAAAACTTGTGCAGTATTGTTAATGTTCTATTCCAAGTTAGTTTTATGTTTTTTTTCTTTTTAATAGCCTAGCCTTTGACTACTATCTCACCTGATGGTAAGTGAAGATGTGGTCGAAGATGTGGTCGAGGATGTTGTTCAGGCTAACCTATAATTACTGGCTCTCAAGGACAGATGCCGGAATACACCGGTTAGGTGTTCGGCGACAGATTTTTTATCTATATTATATTATGTATAAATTGTACTTCGCAAAACGACAGGGAAACAAAGTAAATTTGGTTTACTTACCTGACTACCCTGAGTAGGGAAGTTGTCCTCAATCGAGCGGCAAATGCGGCACTCTTTGTTCCTCAATATGTTCATCATGTCCCTGATATCGAACCCTGATGATGACTCCCGCAGCAGCCTTTCACCTTCTCTCTGACGAACAGTATCACCACCCAAAGAAAAGCACTTGGTAAAGTCGAATTGGCCCTGCAACACATTAAAATTGGACAATAAAGATGGGCTCAATTTGCCTCAAACAACTATACACACTGTGTAGACTATTGCAATGGTAAGGGAATTTAACAAAACTCATTAAAGGTAAGATGTGACTAAATTATAAAAATGATAGAAGACAAAGGTATGTTGATTAAAGTCCAAGCGCGGTCCTCAAAACTTGCAGTAAATTGTGAAAGAGACTTTAAATTTAGAAAGAGATATTTTTACCGCATGCTTTTTAACAGTCGCGATTTGAGCACGTTTTTAGTTATTTTTTCACTTTAGTATCAGAATTTTCCTTAAGGAAGATCTAAGTACCACACGCATTTATTATTTACTCTCTGCAAGTCATCAATTGAATTATGGCCATAATATTGCACTGTTTTAGAGGACAGGTAAACAAAATGCATTGTACCACACACTGTATGTGCATTTTGAGCAGTCTCTAATTTTCTTTGGCAAGGCCAAAAAATGAAAACGATTTCAGACATTGGTCAAGATGAGAAAGAAAATACTGGAATAAAAACTTGAAACATATTGCGCAAAAAAGTAAATGAATATTAAATATTACATACTTGTCCGTCCCAAAATCCCAGTCGACAAGCGTTTCCATGCAAATCTCGGGAATGTTTATCATATTTAGTTGTGATCGTGAGTCCATTAGAAATGTTCCTCCAGCGTGTGTCAACTCTCTCGGCAACCCAAAGTCTCCCACTGGTTTCAAGGACCCAGGCCTCACGCGGATCGGCAATTAGGAATGAGTTATGGTAATAATGAGAATCATCATTTTCAGAGCATGGCCCTCCCTGGCCATATAATTCTAGTAGTGATGTAATGACATCCAGGGCTTCTTCTGCTGTATTTCCTCTTTCAAGTCCCAACCTGAAATTGTTTGACTTGTGATGTATATTTACATACTATAATTATATGCCCTGCGTTGATCGATATGTCACTTTATGGGCATCAGTAATGTTCACCATCTGATAGATGACGTATGACTTGCATATTTCAAATATTCTAATTATGCAAATAATCTATTCTGTACCAGTTGCATCAGATGATAGTAAGGAGAAATACTGGTCAAGCGCGAGTCGGTCCTCACCGAGACAGATACCCGTGACATACGGACGCACGTACCCCGCTTAGTTAATATGTTAATAGCTACGATATCCTCTTTAAGTAACCCAGTGGTAAGAAACAGCGCAAGACCGTAAGGAATGTCGTCTCTTGATATGGGAGGCCAGGTTGCAATTTGGTTCGATGCATAATCTTAGTTATTGAGTAATAATATCCTAGACATTTTAAAGCATATCAAGTCTAATAAATGTATACTTAATAATACAAACAATATGGTCTACAGGTTTATGCTGCCAATAATTTTCTCTCACCTATATCAATGGAATAAGATCAATATCTGGACACCTGCTTACCGAACTAAATCCATTCCCAAAAGGCGCTTGACACTAGGATCACCATCTCCTTGGTTGTTTTTGGTCCAAACAGCTTCATTACCAATAGCTACATTCTTACTATTAGCTCCCATCTCTGCACCCCACATCCAGGCAGGCTTGCTCAAGATGACATCATTTATTGGGCCAGAGGCCTGATCTATTGTGATGTAAGTGCACTGAAATATATTTTTTTCTTATTTAAAGACTTCTAGCATATGTATTTTTAATATTTGACACTATGTGGCATGGTATATATTATTTGAAGACCTTATGCAGGCCATGGTTTGATTCACTATAATTTTAAAATTAAATCTGCACATATTATTTTATTAGCCGTATTGACAACTGCCAAATACGGCCTCCCCCATAGTCCGTGCACTGCACAGTGCACACATAGTCAATAAAAGTAATATATATATATATATATATATATGTTATTATATATAAGCCAAATTGGGAAAATACATGTTACAAATCATCACAATCAGCCGGAACACATCCACTGTTGTACCTATGCCTCCATCAATATGCATGTACATCAAAATATGTATTTGTACAAACAACGATTACAATTTTTCACTACTTCTCAAATTATACCCAGATACATTGTATACATTGTGCCACAAAGATATATTATGTGTAAATAAATTTAAATACATGAATGATTGTATGATGTACAATCTATTAACATCGTATTAGTTGTAGTGAGTAGGGTTATGTAGGTTAGGGACGTTCTAATAATAGGTACACCTATTGTTGAAGAAATAAGTTGAACTAAATATGTAAATACAATTGAAAACATGAAAAGATGCACAATTGTTTGACTTCATATTAGATTTAAAAAGAAGGCTTATGGAGGTTGGGGCTGATTTGATAATATGCCAATTGTTGATGTACGGAGATGCTGTGTAGGGTTATACTGCTAATTAATCAATAATATATGAAATTACCTTGTTTTTAGATTGAGGCTTGACATTGCTGCTAATCTTTACAAGGACTATGGAAGGTTCTATTTACCAGAAGAACAGTTCAATATTAGTATATATTCGATAGTCAATTCCATTGGAATGGGATGTAAGTCGAGAGTATAATAATAAATAAAATTAGATTGACATATTATATCTCATATGTTAATCTAGTTTTATTTATTATTATAATTATCAACAGAAAGTGTTTTTCTATTGGTTGGTACATATTATCCTTCAATAGTAACAATGTAAGTTAGAAAATTTATGTAAAATATACCTTCTGAGCGAATTGTAATTTTTATTGGCCTAGTCATGTGAACCACTCAGTCAGTACCTATTATTCAATTATTATGTTATATTGTTTGTTTATAATTAGTATTAAAGTATGTTAATCTCGGTAGCGGTTACATATTTGAGGTGTTATAGCTTGGTTGATGCTAAGCATGATCAATATGCTAGCACCTATTTGGCTCAATGATATAGCATTGTAATACAATAGGGCAGTGGGGCTGCTAGCATGCTAGACATGCTGCCAATTGGTAGTGAGCTGGAGCATTTGCAGTGCCTATGAGTCTGCAATGGCTTGTAAGTTGTCTGAATGCTTTCATTGTAGTAGCTTTAGTGTTGTATATAGTTTGTAGTATTTTTGTAAATTAGTATTAGATTAAAATTCGATCTAGATTAATGCTAGAATGAATTAATGAACTGGAATCAGATAAATCAGAATGTTTTTATTTATAATGGTAATTTTGACTAACAGCCTCTGTAACATTTAACTTTACATATTGACAACTGCACTAGAGTAAAAAAATATTTTATTTATTTACTTTCACTTGAACTATTGACAACATTATCATTGTTTAAATAATAATAGATTACCATATAATATAAAGCTAATCTTGCATCAGCTTTGTGGTGAAAGGTTGATTGGTGTTGTGTTGTGTGTAGCTCAAAACACAAGATATTATATTTATCTCAGGCATGTTTAAGTTTGTATATATGTTAGCATTAAGATACTGTGAAACGTAGGTACAAACCTATTATTTGGGCCCTGAATGATTAAAATTACATTGTGGTAGAGGTAGCCTTATAAGTTATAACTTTAGCCCACATTTTTTAGTTTTCATCTGTCACATTGTATCAAATCACATATAGATTTTCGGCTGTTATTTGCACACTCATAGCAATTAACAGCCATTATTGAAGTAAAAGTTACAAATTTATCAGTTAGTCAACTGCTATTTTGGTCACTTAGGTTATCTTGTAAAAATTACTCTTAATTGTCATGGACAAATATGGTAAACAATAACACAGCCTTATCTAATTTAGTGTTTTGCTTTAATACTTGAATGTTTTGTACTTTATTTATTACTTTTAACTTCAATTCAGCTCTTTAAAAATATCCTCCATTGTTCAATTTCATGGAGTTAGCATGAAAACATTTTTTGTTTGAATGTGTGGCCTTTAGGTACGTATGTTTGATTCTATCCATCAATACTATATGATTTTTTGTACAGAAATATGTCTGCTCTGGATGTTAAAGCACTCGTAGCATTGCTTGCTTAGCCATTCTTAACCAATCAACTAAGTAAAGCAACAACCTCTGTGGCCATAATTTGGATGGGTGATTGACTGCTAGTGGCTTTACTACTGAGCATGTTCGTGCTTCAGAGGGCAAGTAACGCCGGTTCCGGTGGTTGTCTTAGTCAGTCATTATAGCATGGTAGTAGGGCATATAATGTGCTCCCACCCTCAAGCAGGAAATCATCTGTCGCCAAGCACCTAACAATATGTCCCAGCAGCTGTCCTTGAAAGCCAGTAATTCTAGGTTCCACACATCATTTACCTTTAGGTGACATAGTGGATCAAAGTAAAGCCTATAAGCTATAGAAGAAAAAGGAGTGTTTTCACTTTTTCCGCTCCATTAAATTGACGTAAAACATAAATGTGGTTTCTTATTTCATTGCCATACAAATAATCGATATGTATATCAACACAATTTCATATGGCAATAGATACAATGTTTAGGATGTCATACTCTAATGGTATAATTCACCACGAAATGAACCTGTTTTATGTACAAGTACATTTCTTCTTTAAGTTATGATCAGAAGTTAGAATATAGCTCACTACGGCCAAGAAATGTAAGCTAAGTAGAAGTAAAAATGTTAATGACATTACTCACATACACAATAGAAAAAACAATTAGCTTCCAAGATGGGTGACTACACTGCACAACTGATTATATTTAGCATAGACTTAGATTCAAGCTTCTAGTTTAGACAGTTAGACATTGACAACAGATATATATTTTAAAAGTAGCTATCCGGGCGCGGCTCTGCCCGCGCTTATGTTGGTTATCGCGCAAAAACATTAACCTCTCTTTGCGCAGTTAGATAAAAACTATCCTATGTTTTTTCCCGGGTCTCAAACTATTTCCATACCAAATTTCATTCAAATCGGTTCAGTCGTTTTGGCGTGAAAGCGTAACAGACAGACAGAGTTACTTTCGCATTTATAATATTAGTACTGATGATTGAAGTAAATAATTTGCTATAATCCCCACCCTTGGGATGAGGCTTGGGGATCACAGTGTAAGATGGCAATATAAAAGGAGCTGCCGCCCACCTTCTGGTGTTTTTCTTTTACTCACCTGTTACAACTCCCACAGGTAGCTAGCCCCGCAACACATAGGACAGTACTGCTTGAGTAATTTTTATTATAGAAAAACATAGTTGGTACCTAGGAGTAATCCAATAATCGGGTAAATCCAAGATGACAGACTTGCAAAGTAGTTTTTTAATGGGAAAGTCCTTGATCTCTATTGCACTAGCAGGAGCGCGTTCTGAACCTCGGTTAGAGCGCACTTAGAGTGCACTCTAACCGAGGTTCAGAACGCTAAAATGGGAATCTTTAACTAACAAGACCTTGACATTTCTTGATGAGAGAATTATAGGCTCTTTTTTATATTTTGCAGGTAACGGTAGTTATTGCTTTTCAAACATCATAAAAAGTCTGTAAATTTTGCAAAATTCCCCGCCAAAAACGATATTTAAGGTTATAATACAACTGGTCGTTCGGAACCTTCGAGTAAGTTAAAGCAACCAAATAACGCACTCTGACCCTCGGAACGCGCTGCAGTCAAGTGATGATGTGGTTAAAGATAATAAAAAGCCAAACCAAGTGCAATAAATGGCTGAATGAGGTATTGGTAACAAAAACTGATAACGAAATGAATATGTGCATTTTTCAATCTTGACATAATGTTGCACAGTTGGGTTTGACTTAGTTAAATTCAAAAGTATGAGCTCAGGTTGGTTTGGTTAGCGGTATAGGATAGGCTTGAAGAGTAATAGAGCTCTGTGTTTTGATGTCAAAGTTGAAAATTGGTCCTCACAACAGAGTTCTGACATTTTAAAGGTAGTACATAGTAAAGTGTGAAGCAATTGGATGATCTGCAAACCTCACTACTTATTAATACTAAGTACTTTTACTTATTTCATTATTGTTACATGATTTTTATGACCAAGATACAAAGATAATTTTACCAACCATAAGCTTCTGAAACTGCTTGAATCCACCTCTTACAAAAATCACTTCTTGTACTTCATTTTGCGGCCTATCCGAATTTTTTCCAAATATAACATCGCCAGTTTTAGTATATGGTGGCATAATCACGAAAGTATCGCAGGACCGCGGCGGTACCATTTTGTTTCTGGAATTCCAATCAAACAGGTTATCTACTTTCACTGTAATGTCATTCACCCAGGTATTGATTGGCAAATACCTATCTATTACTAAGCGGCGAGCAGTAAAAGACATATCTCTAATAATAGTTACAGCATTCGTAGATATAGAGTACCTTACTTCTGTACTTTGTTATGCCTAACATAGATTCATCCATATGTTCACCATCACGCCGGTTAACATAAATTTTCTTCATATTATTTATTAATAATGCAGATAAAGAACTTGTGACGTTTGAGAAAGGCGAATAAATTGCAGTTGCAAACCAAAATAAATTGCGAATGTACATACACTACGCAGTTTCAACTAATTCAATAAAATAATGCAAGTAATAATCAGGTAGTACATACCGACTAACAAAAGTTTGATTTTAACAACACGGACACAGAAATTGCAAACATGTATTACCTTTTGATTAGACAACTTGAATGTGGATGTGGAAGCTCAGATATGTGTACGGTTCCTACGTACTTCTTGAAATTTTGTTATATTGTGGAAACAAGCAAGAGTGAAGAGATTAAAATGTACCTGTGGAATTATAATTGACACTGACACTACTGACAGCTGACCGTCCGGTATTAAAGTACTGCTGCCATTTAATCCAATGTTACGATTAGTTTTCAGAAAAGTTACAGTTGTTATGCAATGGTAACAAAGCATATTTTCCATTTTTAAACCGGCGGTAAGCCTATTTTAACATAATTCTACGAACTGCATACAAAACTATAGCTACTACAATGAAAGCATATATACAACCTACGAGGCATTGCAGAGTTACAGGTAGTCCAAATGCTCATGCCCATAACCAGTTAGTTGCGTGCCCGGCAAGCCAGCAGCAGTGCTCCGTTGGATTGCCATGTTTATGCGTTCAACCAAATATGTCTTAGCATTTCAATTATACGTCGTGTAGACCAAGTGCCCTGATAAGTTTAAAAAAATATGATGATATCGGAAAGGCTGGTGTGGCAGGAAATTCGACCAGTCAATCAACTGCAGCACCATACCGGCAGTGGTGTGCAACACCTGTCATCTTAGACCGTCTACCACTTTCTTCTCACTCTTACGTAGTCGGACATGTGTGCTACATTATTGTGACCATATAAATCACAACCTAATTGCATAAATTTTTACTTCAACTACAGTAAACTGCGCCTGCCTCTACGAGCATCTAACATGACTGTTCTAAGACACATAATATAATTGGTACCTACCTTTTCATCCTTGTAGCGCTTGGCTAACTGCGTCCCGCGTTCGCGTTGATCCGCGCACCGATGCAGTGGTGGCGCTGCGGCAATTTCAGCACTGCGACAAATTTAATTTGTTATATTTCTAAAATCATGAACAATCCTTTAATCTTTCTGTAAAGTTGGTAAGCACAAGGTTATACTTTTCAGTCATATATTTAGATTTATTCACTAAGAATATTCACGCTTTTACCTAGGTTTTTATAAATACCTAATTTTTACCTAAAGCATAGGAATATTCTATCGAAATTTTTGAACAAAGCTTAGTAAGTTACATAAAAATATGTTATGCGATATGGTTCAAAGTTACTTTAAATGTACGAAATGTAACCATAAGGCAACACTCTTACATAGGTAAGATAGTGAAGATAGAAAATATATCACAGATAATTGCAAATGTATAGAGTGGTAATTACTTCTCTATGGCATGAAGGATGGATTAGATCACAGATTATAAAATCAGTGTGATGTTCAAAACAAAGAAGTTTTATTACAAGTAAATAGAACTAAAAACATATTTTGTCCATTTTGACACCATTGAAATATGGCACCAACCGCATGCATAACAAGAACTGGGCCAAGTGAGATGGTTATAACCACGTTATAACGGTCCTGTGTTGTTCTATCAGTGAACTGGGGCTACTATTTTTTAAAATATGTTAACCTATTTGGTAATATTGTATACGAATATTGTACATAAACATAATACAACAAGATATGACAATTTACCCATCCCTTCGATGAATTGTACCATGAAGTTTTGGATAATTTAAGACGCCAGAGAATACATAAAATAGAAACTTATCTTAATCATCGTTATAGACATTTTCAACATCAACAGAAAGACCTATGAATGCCATAATACATCCAATATCAATAATATCCGATAAGTTCCTTCTAGCCTTAGATGTTGACAGCCGTCATTGAAGCCGTCGTTAAAAAAATAACTTCGAAAGGAGTAGTCAAACATCTAGCTATGCAAAGGATGACATTTAATTTCACATAAAAGTTTAGTTTTTTATGATTGTATGATATTATAATTGTAAACAAAACTATTACTTAACAAAAAAATAAAAATACACAAATAAATGTTTAAGGACGTTTTCTAATTCTTGACATTAAAGTATTGTCATAGATAGACCATCACCGTCTTTAAATTATAACACCTTGCCTTGAAATTGCGATAACTCGTAAGATTATATTAAATGTATTACATGTGTATGTACATTGAAATGTTTATATGGATGTGATATTATTAATTGTGTTTGAATTAGAACGTTTATATCAAAAGTTGAATATAATTATAAAAAAGGCCAAAGTAAACGCGGGCAAAGCCGCGGGTACATACAATATTAATAGTGAATTACGGTACAAGTGTGTAATGTTGGTGATTACCGCTGAGGCGCCATTGAGACCCGAGCCGTAAGGTGAGGGTCTTAAGAGAGCCGAGGACGGTAATCATCAATGCGCACGTGTATCATGCGACGTTTTTCAACACACTTGTGAAGAAAATAATACTAAAAAATCTTTTAATTTCAACAGTGAAAACGAGTTGTCAAAAATTTCTCACAATGGCGGGAAATATTTATAAATATTCCCATGCGCGCGCATTGCGATCGGCTATAGACTAAATATTGATGTTTAATGTTTTGGTTTTTCGCAGATAACTTTTTAGCCACGTATGAAATGGGGAATTTACAGTTTTGTTTTTTATAGAGAAAATAAAAGTTACATATGAGTAAAAGTTTTATTTATTAAACACGTGAAATTATCAAACATTAGGAAGGGTGGGGTGTTGATCAATGAACCACAAAAATGTTGAACACATATTACTTCTCCATTATTGGTCTGATTCATATGATTTACTTATCAATCACAAGACAATATATGTAGCTACCAAATTGCATCATCAACTTCATTATAAAATTCGAATATCTAGTTAATAAAAGTATTTTATAAAAAACGGGAATTGGCTCACCTATTCTATGAACCAGGGGAGTGTTATGCAATGCACCGGGATTTGAACAGTGAACCATGCCTTGTAACTTCACATATAATACATCACGTACTATTTTGCGGGTTTAAGATAAATAATTTCTTTGATTCTCTTTTATTTAACTAAAATCAAGTTTAAATAATTCAGCTGAATCTGGAAAAGTATCAGTCTGTAATTGAGAAGCTTAACCAAACTCGCTCTCTGGCACATAAATCTGTAAAGATTAAATAATAATAACACTAACAATATTATAAAATAGAAAAAGAAACTAATTTTTAGCACTTGATTGGCTAGGATTTAATATTATCACAAAAAAAAAATACAAAAACTAAGTTCCTTTTTGGGACATACTTTAACATTATTTAACAATAAAAAACCGAATTCTCTTTTTGGCTCATAAGTCGGCCAGTATCAAAATCAACATTAAAAACATGTTGTAAGTTTAAATAAAGATATATATTGTAGGTGTGCATAAACAGTTCGTCACATTTGTTCAGCTGTGTTTTTACCCTTTTTGACATGAATTAAAATTGTTTCCATTGGTACGCAATTCAAAAAAACTAACTTCGCAGTCACTAATGGTTATAACATCGGCGGATACTGTTTTCTACAGCTACTTACTTTGCATCTACATATATATCATCCCCATCCAAATTTCAAATACACTACTAAATAGCTAAAGAATCAAAGAATTTATTACGTTAAGAAAGGACTGTATTCTCGTACAACAAACGGTTGCGTACAAAACACAGCCACACCCAACTTTTTTTTAGTATACAATGTACGCGAATTACTGAAATACGATTTAATTTGTAAGTAACTAGGAATTGACAAAATTTTAACGTTATAAAAAAAAATTGATACACAATGACCGAGGATGTAATATACTATGAACCAATGGCTCACTATATACGACACTGTACTAGTTCATTGTATACCAACCCCCCTTGATGCATTTGAGGTTATGTAGAGGCTAACCAGACAAGCAATCAATACTTTAGGAATATCTTAAAGAAGCTCAAGTTTATAATGTCAATATGAAAAGTACTGATGTGAATTTTCCAAACATTCTCACTGATTTTCACGCAAAATTCAAGTAGCGTTGCTGTCCATTGCCACGACTCGCTAACGACTGGGCACGGCAGTACGGGTTTTAGGCCTGAGATCGAAGACCGAAGGCCTAAGTGGAGTAGAGATTGTAATAAACAACGCGCACGAGTTTCATACGTTTTTCAACACACTTGCGAGGAACAAATACGAAACGTTTCGATGCGTAAATACGAGTATTTTCTTATTTTTTTTTTATAGCAATAATAATCCGAATAAGAAGGTTTATAATTAAATCTTCTAAAGTTCTACTTCAGTAGGTAAAAAACTCTTTGGTTTGTTTTTAAATGAAAAACAATAATCTGATTCAGAAAGTTTATAATTAAATCTTCTAAAGTTCTACTTCAGTAGGTAAAAAACTCTTTGGTTTGTTTTTTTTATGTGAAAAACGAACGAAACAAACTACAATCTTCTTGGTGAGAAGTGGAGAAACGTTGTTTTTTTTTTATTTAAAACACTAGTGCGGTAAAGTAAATAAAAAGCACGAGTGCGTAATTGACTATGACACTAAAATCGGTGCATTTAAAGGCCCTTTACGAGCGAGTGTGTTAAAAATATATTATGCCCTCGGCTGACAACCTGACTTCGGTTAACAAAAGTAAACTAAATTGTGATCGGTGACACTGTTATCTTGGGCGCCGGGCGTTCATTGTGAATAGGGGAGCAACGGAGTCATGTCTGCGGGCCACTACGTCACCAAGGCTCAAGGGAAGTCTTATCCTACTAGAATTCCTTATTGTTAGGTGATTCATCAATTTACCAACTGTTTCGCGATAAGCCCCCTTCGACGGAGCGACTAGCAAGCCATCAGATGGTAACTTGTTCCCGCCGGGCTTGGTCCCCGTTTGGTGCTGAGCTTCCCTGTAGTGTGTCCTCTCATGTGTTCCACGTGTCGTGTGTGTCCTGTGGGAGCCGTAAGAATTGACGAAGGATAAACTTCCAAAAAGAGGGCAGCAGCGTAATCTGAAAATCTGTCGTTTTATACAGCTATCCCCGATACGCCTGCCAATTGTTTGATTACTCATAAAGCACTTTACCTCGTTTTTCCTTATAAAAAAAAGAAATCATTCGAATGTATAAAATATCGGTGGGAAGCGAAATAACTTCTTTCTATTTAAGGGTGGGGCGGAGCTTTTGGAACTTTTGCGCAGCTCTCGAATGCTACAATAAATAAAGCAAATGGAAAAAAGATCAACAATTTGTAATGGTTGAATCTTTTTTTTTATCATCACACAGGAATAATAATTAATCATACAGATGCAGTCAGTAAAGTTTTATACAGTAAAAGGGCAGCAACTCGCTGGACACGTATTTTCTCTTATTTTTTCTAGGCTGTCTCTAAATATTGCAGGCAGTTGATCACGATGATTCGGGGCAATTTTGCTTATTTGATGGTCTTAGGTGAATCATGTGCATTGTTATTAAATAACTTCAGAGATAAATGCTCACTGTAATATTATTTTTAACTCGTGAATTACATTAGTATGTAGAATGGTTGCTAAGCCTACATACAAGCGCGATTAAACTGTTTAAATTACGAATTTCTCGCTGCTTACGTGAGATTTCACCTCAAGAACTGTTAAATTTTATTACTATCGGACTGCGTAGGAGTAAAAGAAAGGTAGGGATGGTGAAATCGCAATCATTTTAGGTTAAATCCGAAAGTAAGCTTAATACGAGTAACACAAAACTAGTAACGTAAATCGAAAATTAAACTTTTCTTGTCCCTCTCGATAAGGTTTTACTATTTAATTAATACACTAGTATGTACTTGTGACTACGTTCGCGATTGCCGTATCTGCAGACAAATTATTCACATTTGAGCATTATCTTAGTAAAGCATAGCTCAGAAAAGAGTTTTTTACTTTGGATTTGAAAACACCCAGGTTGTATTTTCCAGAAGACAGTAGGTAAGTAACTTAGAGAGTTCCTTCGCGGTTCGTTGGAGCAAAACACGTTGTGCGTTTCCATAAAATTTCGATTTTAAAACGGTGGTTTTGTTTAGCAGTAGAACGAAAATATTCCTTTGCGCAGTCTCCGAAATGTATCCGGCAAAAGATAGATACTTAAAAAATCTGATTGTGGCGAATGTTCCAGATTTTAGAGTTTTATCTTAGCAAACCTATATAAGGCTAGCAGAACTATATAAGGATGCTGGGCTGCCCGTGGGACGCTGGGCTGCTTGTGGGGTGCCGGGCTGCCTGTGGGGTTCCGGGCTGCCAGTGGGGTGCCGGACTGCTTGTAACAACTAAGTGTACATTTGACTTTCATCCCCTTTCCTATGGGAACCTTGCTTTAATTTCGGGATAAAAAATATACTAGGTGTATCCTTTTTCGTAGTATGAATTCATATCGTGCTAAGTTTAATTGAAATCCATTCAGTAGTTTTGGAGTGATGCATGGCCGGGATACAGACAGACAGATAGACAGACACACATAAATAAAACAGTACAGTTTTATCAGCCACAGAGTGGCTCTCAAAATTTTTTATCAAAATATCTGCAATGTACGATTTGGACCTGTTACAGTAAATAAATAATATATTTACGTTTCAAGCGTAACTTAGTCACCTTTGCAATTTTATTCCATCGAGAAAGTTATAAGGAAACGTGTTGCGGACTTCTCTTTGCCTTACTATTTCTCACTGCTACAAACTAAATACATTTTGCCAAAAATCTTTCCTAGTAAAGCTGTTTAGAACTTGTCAGCGTCCTAACCTTTTCTTGTAGCTTACTGTCATACTGCACCTTTTAGTAGAGTGCAAAACAGTGACAGCCAAGTGGCTGCGAGTGCAGGTCGGCTACTGTGCACAGAGTCCTCGGTGCACAGTGTCCACCTTAAGTTTAATGTCACCCTGGTCATAAGGTTCGAAACGCTCGTAGTGATTGAGCTTACCTAAAGTCATAGAACAGATAATAATACTACGTCTATACTGCCGTCCGATTCCTAGATTCTCCAGGAACGACTTAGATTCAATAAGTGGTTCGCGGCTAATAATCTTCTCTTAAATTCAAAAAAGTCCAAATTTTTAAAGTTTTCTTTACCAAATGTTACTTATGTTGAACCAAACAAAAAGCTTGGCCTAGAAAAACTCTCTTTTGATAATGCGACAGTCTTCCTGGGAATCAAAATGGATCCAACTTTACAGTGGAATCCACATATACATGATCTATCTGGAAGACTTAGTTCTGCTGCATATGCAGTTCGTAAGATAAGACAGCTAACAGACGTAGCTACTGCTAGGCTCGTTGATTTCGCGTACTTCCACAGTATTATGTCTTATGGTATATTGCTGTGGGGAGCTGCTGCTGAGATAGAGACAATCTTTATCTTACAAAAACGTGCAATTCAAGCCATATATGAAATGGATCCAAGGGAATCCCTGAGAGATCTTTTTAAAGAAATTGATATTTTAACTTTACAAACTGTATATATTTGAAAATATTATGTATGTTCGTAAAAATTTGAGCAAATTTAAATCAAACAGTGAAAATCACGATTATAACACTAGGAATAAAGATAAAATAGCGATGCCAGGTTTCAGATTAGCAAAGACAAATAAAAGGTCCTTCTTGGGCAATTGTGTGCGGTTTTATAATAAATTGCTCAAACATATTACAACGCTCACAGAAAGAAAATTCAAGTTGCATGTGAAGAATATTTTGATAAAGAATTCTTACTACACAGTTTGTGATTACTTAAACGACAAAAATGCTTGGACTGGTTCGCATCTGCCAAGGTAGCGCCTGACACCTACGTAATGTAAATTAAGTATTGTAATAATTTTACTATTATAGTATGTACTTAACACATTGTTAAAAAACGTTTAAAAGAATGGCCCCGAGTTTCTTGCTCGTTCTTCTCGCAGTGGCTCTATATTTTTTGTTTGCTGAACATGGCAGTACAATGTAGTATATTTCAATATTAAAATTTGTAATTGACCTTCATAAGAGCGTCGTAGACGCCTAAATTGAATAAATGATTTTGACTTTGACTTTGACTAGAAAGCCGTTAAGTGAATAAACCAAGTTTTATAGAGATATTGGCAAAAAGGTGGGAAATGATGTACCTAGTAATTTACAATACATATCGTTATTTTTTTATCCAAAATTATTTCTTTATATATAAGCTTTTATTGTATGCGTTTTGAAACTCTATAAGTATTTATGTTGGTAAGTAAATAGCTTTTTTGTCTTTTAGTCAGGTTTACTTAATCAACACTGTGTACATTTGCTTTACTAAAAACGGCTGGCTGAAGTGCAGCCGTTTTATGGAGTTGTAACAAGTTGTAACTGTGTGACTTTTTTAATGAATATCACAGTTATATATCAAAACTAATCTAAATAGCAGTTATGTCACATAGCCGCCTTTTCGTGTTGTAAATAAAATGTAATTAAATAAGCACTAATTATTAAATAAATGTTAAAAGACTTTAACTGTCAAAATAGTTTTTATCTGATATGAAAATATGTCATATATCTCAACCTAAAGCCAGTTTTGGTGAAAAAAATTATTCTAAACTGCCTTTTAGCGTTGTGAATACTGGTCCAAGTCATATTATTATAATTGCTCAGTAAAGGCAAAGTGTACTTTTTCAAGTTAAAAATGTTAAATAGTATTGCATTTTGCACATTCATAATGTTTTGTTATTTATAAAATAATAAGAAAAGACTTGACCAGATATTTTAGAGTACTATATAGACCTTATGAAATAAATGGCATATAAAATAACTCAGTGAAGAAAAATCTTCCAATTTTTGTTATATACGCAGCCACAAACTTATCTGATTGTTAGTTCGATACTTAATCTAGATTGACGCAAACAGGGCTAAGAATATCAAATAACAATTAGATATAAAATAATAAACACAAAACGGTACATGATACAGTGAATAGTCAGTGGATTTATTTCAGACTTCAAAAGTGTATTTTGTGTGGTGCATTTATATCATTTAAAGCGTTATTGACGCTTTTTCTAGAAGTTTTGGCTCACATTTCGATTCGGGTTTTAGAAGATCTGTGTGTTTTAAATACTGTTTTATTAAAATTAATGTGCTTTTCGGACGACTTTTAGGTTCTGTGGTGACTGCAACGCTGTTTTTATTAGTATTCTTGTTTCCTTCCAGTCGAGAGCCCAATACCCTTTGCGTATAGTATAACTGACATTTGTTGTAAAAATCTATCTGAAGTTGTACTCAAATATGAAAAAGGTAGTAGTAGAGAGGGCCAACTGCATCAACTGCCAATTAAATACAAATATTTTTTGATGCGTCGTAGTTTTTTTTGTACAGCCCCGATCATTTACAATAAAGTATCAAAAAGTGTACGTGCTGAAAATGAGATTAGGACTTTCAAATGAGCTCTTAACAAATTTTTGATAGAAAAATCGTACCAAATTGTTGATGAATTTCTAAATGACAAAAATGTGAAAAGCATTATTAAAGTTATGAAATTCGTTTATTATTTAATAAGTGTGACATTTTTGTATTGATATTTTCTTATAATGTTATTTTCTGCAAACAATATTTCATATGTATTAATAACCCTTTCATGCTTCGATAGCGAAGATAGAGGAACTACAGTAACCTATTTAAAAGCACAATGTTTATAAATGTTGTTCACCTAGTCAATAAATGATTTGTGATTTATTTATCTAACAAGGTATTCGAATTAATTTTTCTCAAGCAGCCAATCTTTACTCGTTACGTTAATATCTTGTGTTTTTTCTATTATTCTCCCTGGTAGACTTCGCTGGCCACAGTAACAGTAAATTTTGAAGAAAGACCAGTTTCTATTTCGATGAAATTGTTTTCTTGATGAAGCTCAATGTTATTATTACTAGTCTCAATAGGCCATTTTAATCGAAATATCCTGTTTCTACTTTCATCACTAGAGTCTTCATCTCTGATAAATATTCATCGCTTGTACAGTAATCTTTACCTTTGACTGAATCGTCTCATAAATTATCTCCTGCTGGTGACTTATGTCATGGTGTTGGTGAGAATATGCTTAGATAATTCTGTAAAAAGTTTGGTAAAAGATCCAGGGATGTACTCATGACAAGGCGTGGTGATGACGTCGTCGTCGGTAGCCGTATATCATTACATTTCAAAGATGTTCCGTTACATGTCGATGAGATAGGTGCCTTTATGTCTGTAATAAGACTGGAGATATCGGACTCCAGATAGTAGGGTTTGAATTTTGTAAAAGAGATGTTATTATTGAATATTCCAGCGCATTTACAGAATTGTAGAGATCTTCTGGCGTTCTATTTTTTACTAAATTTATTTCTTTGCATGGAAAATTTTCCTTGGCTTTGTCAATAGTTGTTTGACTTGGATAAATCAAAGGCTGACTTTCTTTGTTATCATACTTCAAATTCAATGTAGATTCCTTACTGCATTTCTCTAACATGTTATCATCAATTCTTGTAATTTTTTACTTGAAATTAAAAGTATTCTGTATGTAATTTTTCGAACAAAATAATCATGGTGAATAATGAATTCTCTTTTTGCAAAGAAATATTTATTTACTAGCAGCATAATGTGCTGTTACAAAATAGTGATAATTAAGATGGTAAAAATTGTATTTACTTAATGTATAATCTACTCCCATTTCAAATTTCATCCAAGTCGAGACTTGGTATAAATTGCCATTGCAAAGGGAGGTGGCCAACAGGCGATATGTATCGACGCATGTATCACCAACCCACACAAAGCCATGTCTTTGCGGGATTTGCGCACATTGGCATACTTGTATACTTAATAGCGTACCAACGTCAGCGTGGTTAGCCTTAATAAAATTTATAAAGTCTACAGTATGCTAAATTAAATAAAAATTACTTGGCCAGATCCTGAGTCCATAATGGCGGGAACCATAACATGCGTTTATCAAACTACAATGAAATAACGACATGCGCGTGCAGGCTGGGTGGCACGGGCGCCTTTTAAGTTAAACGTCTTATAGCGTCGGAATGTCACATAACTGTATTCTTATATTATTTTTATGTCACGAATCCAGGACAAATCACAGCTAAAGAACATTCACCGTCTTTTAGAATTGTAAATAATAGCAATTTGTAATGGTTTACCTACGATGGTTTGGTAAAGTAGAGGTAACTGTTCTTTAAAATAGTAAATAAAACAAAACCATTATTTCAGCATTGAACATATTTAATAGGCCGGAGCTATTACAAATTACTAAAATACGTGTAAAGTCAGGTAGCGATAAAATAGTAACGCAAAGTTATGTAAACGTTTTTTAAACTTAATTTAATTTTTTTTTGCATTGAATATGTACTGACTCTACTGGACCGATTATAAAAATATCTATCACCTATCCTATCACCATGAGAATCCAACATTATCCCCGATAAACTAAGGCTATAAAAAAATTTGCAAATAAGTTAGAGATCCATATGAAAACTTCGATAATGTAACCTAATGTGCGAAAAAATCCAAAAAAAAAATCGTTATATCGTGTATGCTGCGGAAAATATTGAAAATAGAGCAAAGTGATGTACTACAATTTTATAGAAGACATCAATTGCTATCTGCAATACTATAAGTTTAACTTTTACAGGTTCTCACAATAACTCACATTAACTACTTTTTATGTGTTTGAAATTATAAATTCTGAAATTTTTGTTAAATACACATGCGAAGCCGGGGCGGCTGCTAGTGTGCGAATAAATATAATAAAATAAACTATATATATAATGATTGTAATAGGGACTCCTACAACTGTATTCATGATTTCGTTTTTCGTGATGCATTTCTGTCGAGAGAAATATTTTCGCTGACTTGTCAGTCAAGTAGAGGTAATTGTTCAGGACAAGCATTTTTCAGTTGAGAGTTACAGTACGAGGACTGTAGCGCGCTTATTAAGAATCCAATTTTAATCAAAATGTACACTTATACAATACGGGCTAAGACATGTAACATTCTAGCCCGTCACCCCACGGGGCGAATGAAATATAAAATATTTATAATTTTATTTCTCAATAAGAGACGTAAGTCACATACAACCCAGTTTTGTGCAGATACTGTAGGAATAAAAATCTTACGAATAGTCGTATGTGTCTTAGGTAAGTCTTAGGATAGCAGTCGTTTCGTTATAACACTTTCTCCCAGTGGGTCTGGCCTTGTTGTCACGGTGAAGTGAGGGAACCCGAGGTAGGACCGCTTCTTTAGAGATGGTATAACGGTGTTTCGTTCTCCCCCTACTTTCCGTGTCCCTAGCAGGGCCGCCACCGTTTGATTGGGAACGCGTTGGAGCCACAGGGGAGGAGGACTGCTATGGCGTTAGCCGCTATCCCTGTCTTCTTTGCCTGAAGTGGCAAATCGCGGGGTTACTCATCTGAGCCACCGCAGTGGGTCTTAGGATGTCTAGGCAAGCGCTTACCAATTTACAGGCTAAATCATGATCAAAATTAGGATGGTTGCGGCACGCCATATGTCCTGGCTTATCGCAAATGATGTTGTCCTCTGGAAATGGGTCCAGAGACGGACAACCGCAGCAGTGGGTTCATGGTCGTGTGCGAATGAGACGTCAAATGCGGATGAGGAGTGACATGCTGCTGTGGGATAGCTGGTGTCGAGTTCGACATATCTTATACATGTAGGAATGCGTAAAGGTATTTTCCACCAGTTTGCAAAGGTGTTGAGACATTTTGTTAATGCCCTCCTGGATGGCTACCTATCAAGTAGAAAATCTGGCACCAAGCACCTAACGTTATGACTATACTTACCGTGGCCACATCTTCGACTTCATCATCACTTTACAACAGGCGAGTATGTGGGTAATAGATAAACTATTAGCAACAAAAAATAATGCCAATTATCAAAAATAAATATAACTTGTTGAAAGTTATCCTACTAGCAAAGCGGATATTTAAAATTATTGAAATGACATGAAATTTATTTGCGTAAAATATGATGTTATGATGTTACAAGTTGTTGTTCAAGCCATAACAATAAGTAGTATCACTGAAGGCCTCTCTCAGATTGTCCTAATAAAGTTTCGGGTTGCTATACAACACATAAAATACCTAACTGAATGATAAAAATGACAGTTAACATATAATAATAATAATATTTATTTTCAAAAAGTTTATACAATTGCTTAAGAATTTTCAAAAGTACCTTATCTATCTAATATAAGGAGACACTGGTAAACATTGATACCCGTAACATGCAGCGCGTTTCAAGCTTTAACCGATAAATAGTTTAAAACGATGACTGTGAAACGCAAATATTGTTCTATTTATTAAATAAGTTCTGGGTAGTAAAACCGGAACATACTCGAACATTCTGAAACCGGCCCTTATTCAGTCAGGAACATAACTGACATGTAATATTAAAATTACCAAATTAATTACAGTTGAGCATATAAAATATAATAATACAAATACACATGTTTTTAAAAACATTGTCAAAGAAAATTTAGTTACAATTTAAATAAGCTTTATGTCATTTCATTAAACAGTTAGATATTTTAAGATGTCCATTATTTGTTAAATAATTTGGATACATCGTAGAATTTTTTTTCATAAACCATTGGAAAAGTTTAATTTTAGTCTTAGTGTCAATTGTCGTATGTATATCGCTAGGTATTTTATTACATATTCTTATTGACATGATCTGACTATTTTTTGAAAAATAGGCACATTTATTAACACGCATAATAATAAGGGGATCTCTTTTTAGGTTTCCGTACCCAAAGGGTAAAAACGGGACCCTATTACTGAGCCTTCGCCGTCCGTCCGTCCGTCCTGTGACCGTCTCAAGAACGGTGATAGCTAGACATTTGAAATTTTCACTGATGATATATTTCTGTTGCCGCTATAACAAGAAGTTGGTCATGTGCATTTCAGACTCCCGCACGACAAAACAAAAAAAGTTAAAATATAAAGTCTAATGTTGTATTATAGCTAATGGTACGGAGCCCATCGTGCGCGAGTCCAACTCGCACTTTGCCGATTTTTTTATTTTATGTTAATCAGTTTATTATGTTATCGTTTTCGAATATCACGAAGCCAAATTCACCTAGTTGTGATTATCAAACATAAGTTAGGTACGTATTTTGCTCTATGAAAAGATTTTTTTGCGCTCTCACGTCAGGTTTTCTATATGAATTTTGTTCAGGCTATAGAGTACGTTTATCCGAGCTTTCTGATCATCATAAACCGTTAAACTTTTATGCCATTAGCAGACTTTTAGTGAATGCGATTTTATTCATGCGTCATTTATCATTCCGAAACTTCGGATTGGAGATTTGACACTCTTGACAGGGCTCATTTAATCTTCAGAGTGTCTGATACACGCCCTGATGAACTTTGAGGCGAGGAGATTCTGCATGAACTGCACCCAGTAATTTTACTATGTAGGTAGATTATGAAAATATGTAGAATGTAGCTTTAATACTAAAACGACGGGCGGTAAAGCAGAGTGGAAGAGTAGAACTAGTTGAACCCGATTCAGATATACATAGTATTAAACAACGTTTTCATTTTATAAAAGTACCAAATCATCAAAGAGATCACAGAAATAAAGTTATATTTATATACCAAGGGTATATAAATTGTTGATGAATGATTAATTGCGTATGGCAGCCAAATAAGTATAGTAGAAAATTGTCTTAATCACGAAAAAGGTGGTAGTCCGTTGGAGCAAGGACAAATGGGGTGACAAATGGTTTCTAATTGCAGTTGCTGTAGAGCTGAAAAGGTTTCTCGTGCTGTATGAAGTCTCACGTTATTAAGGACCAATAATGGTGAAGATCGATTCATGAGTCGGGGCTGTTTAACTGCTAGTTTTGTTATTCTTGTTCGGAGTTTGGCACAATAGACATCTACTGTTATTGCTTGACCAGATCGGAGAAAGAACAACACCATGCAGACACCATCAAACAGATACCATTACCTTTTTATTAGTAAGCTTTGCTTTAGGACACTGTTGCAGCGTTTGACTTGGGGTCAGGCATGCATTTTTCGTTTACGGTTATCGTGCATGAAGAATCCACTTTTCATCACATGTCACAATTCGATCCATATTCTTTCTTTCACTTCTGTATCGATTCAACTGGGCAACACAAGTTTCAACACGCGTTTGTTTCTGCAGATCAGTCAAATCATAAAGCACCCATTTTTTTATTTTTTTATTTAATTGATTTGACGCAAATGAGTCATTATTATTAGTAATTATAAGGTAACGTTAAACCACGCCGCTAATTCCTGGATAGTGTGGCTCGGATCAGCTTCGACCATCTCTTTCAATTCCTTATTATATACCTGTGTGGGCGGTATTCCACGTGGTTCGTTCTTCAAATCAAAGTTTCCATCATGAAAGCGTTTAAATCAAAATTGCACGGTGCATTCATTCCAACGGTGCCTGCAGTCCTCTCTCCAACCGCAACATTGATATTGCGAGCTATTTCTGCTGGGTTAATTCCGTGTCGAAACTCGTATTCAAAAATCACTCGAATTATCGAGTATCTTTCTAGTAAGTGTCAGTCTAAGCTGAATAAACCAAATAAGTAAAAGTCGATAGTCGAATATTGCACATTTTAAAAAAGAGGAACCTCATAGGTACCATGTGAAAAAAAGTTCAATCTATGTTTTTTATATGTTTTATTAATAATCACATTTTTGTAGTGATTTCGTGAAAATGTTAAAATATTTATTTAGGTACTTATTGAGATTTTGTGTTTGAAAAACGATAACGGGCTCGTATGCCAGCAACTATTCTGACAACTACTTAAAATCTCACCGAAGAAAATTCTAACGGTGAATATTGGCGGTCGATTACTATAGTTCCAAAATATAAGGTTAAGTTAGGGGACAACTATTGAATTTTTCAAAAAGTGGCTTGCAAATATCTGTCTAATGGTGAACCATTAGATTTTTATAGGTATTTATTACACCTCTTTAGCGATATGATGTTTTTTTCATGCCATAAATGCTTTTATGAAATTTATTGACCTATCCCATATTGTTATTCCATATCTTAACATCAAAGAAACTGCACGGTTTATAGGCGCTGAGTGTAGCTTTCGTTGGGGATACTCGATATAATCACCCATGATATTTTATGTATGTGTCTAGTCTGGTACAGATATTCTCATTATGCTTTCTCCAGCTGACGTATTTTTTATAATAAAATTTATTTGAATCTACAGAATGAAGGTTGTATTGTCATGTATTTAGTTAAACCTGTAGTGTAACAAAAAGTTACAGGCTTAAGATTGAATTAATTAGGTTTTACTAATACTTGTATATATATTAAACCAAGTGATTGCAGATTTTAAGGTATTATTAATATTATTTTTGCTCTGCCCATGTTTATGAAAGGTAGTATCATCAGCAAATGAAACAAATTTAAATTTATTAATATCAGGGAGGCCATTGATATATACATAAAGAAAAGTAGTGGACCCTGTGGAACTTTTTACCTTGTGCAGTAATATCTATTTGACGCTAAATATGCATATCTAAATAATAACCACACTACCACAAAAATGTTGTACACAAAACTCCCTTCTCCATCGCTTCTGTTTTGTAAGTATGCGATTTGCTATAATGCATAAAATAGTTTTTATACCACACCCACTCAGAAAGTGTCTGATTCCTCGTTCAAAAACGTGTTATAAAGTTCGTCATTATTATTATTTTATAAATGTGCGACGGGAAATTTTCTACGGAATTTCATACCTTCCCTCCGTAGCAGTGAAGGAATGTTGTATGAAAATCCATACCTGCCCTGCTAGCGCTCTTTTGTTTTTTTTTGCAGCTAACAAAAAAAATTTTATGTTTAAATCTCAAGAAGGTTTTATATCAAATAATTAGAAGAAAGAGATAAGATTTTTCTCGTTCTGGATTTTCAATGAAAAGAGGTTGGCAACATTTTTCGATAAAAATACACGACAATTTGTTTTGTTAAATTTTGTTTTTACGAAATTGATAATATAACAGCACGCTTTTAATTATTCTAAATAATTTTCCAAAATGTTATCTGATAGTGAAAGTGACTATTTTATAGTGACGGCGCCACCAGAAATAAAAAACACAACTCAAGAAGTCATATGGAACTTACTTCCTGAGAAGTCTCGGGACAAATACGAGAAAACTTATAGGTTTTGAAGCACTCGTAGCGAAGTTTGCTTAGCCTTTCTGAACCGATCAGCAAAGTTAAGCAACGTCCGCCTCGGTCATGACTTGGATGGGTCACCGGTTATATATATGGGTATATCTAAATTACGGATTTGATATCTACTCTTCTTTTTACAAGCTAGAGAAATCAATCTACAACTTGCTTTTAATGAAGATGACAACGAATAAAACGGGAAGAACCCAAAAAAACAATTAGGGCAAGTATAGTGGGACAAAAATATTCGCTTAACAAACCAGCGAAATGATCTGCCGTTTACATATTGTTGTATGTTTAGAAATAGAACTTACTCCCGAGTGATACATGATGCTTTATACTACACCCACGAGGAAAGTAAAATCATTAGGTACCTTTTTTTATGCCTAATAGGTTAGCCTTTGACCGCTATCTCACCTGATGGTAAGTGATGATGTGGTCGAAGATGTTGTTCAGGCTAACCTATAATTATTGGCTCTCAAGGACAGCTGCCGGAACACACCGTTAGGTGCTTGGCGACAGATTTTCAACTTGAGGGTGGTAGCTGGCTAGGCGGGCATTCGCAAAATGCCCTACCAACATGCTGTAACGACTGCCATCCTAAGACAACAACCGGGACCGACGGCTTAACGTGCCCTCCGAAGCACGGAAGCGCTCAGTAGTAATGTCACCAGCGATCACCCATCCAACTCATGACCGAGGCGGACGTTGCTTAACTTTGCTGATCGATGCAGAATGGCTAAGCAAACTTCGCTACAAGCGCTTCTGACGAATGCTCAAACGGCAAGCATGCCAGTTTTAACATTTTGTTTCATAGGTTCCGTTCTTCTCACCGCTCCTCTCAGCGGGGTAGGTCCGCGTACCTACCCCACACTGACCGGTAATTATAAATACTATACCATTCCCTCTCGCAACAAGCGTGCTGTATGTGTTGTCGCTGTTAATCCTCACTGGACTTTAACAAGTTTTAATCATGAGTTAAGAGATGAACTTACTGCAACTAATTAAAATTATTGTTTGTGACACCAAGAGTAGGTCTTCTTAAAATCCATGGTATCCTCCATATACGTTGGCGTTTATCTTCTTCGTGGAATGTTTCTTAATAAATGAACCAATTCTTGGGTAGGGAAATATAATATTCATTCATTGAACATCAGCAATCGTAATGTCCACTGCTGAAAAAAGTCTGTTCATTAATCTTTGCATCTCATAGATTATGATAACAATTGAATTTCATTAATAAATATTCTAATATGGGTGCGTGTGATGCTAAATGAAGGTATGCTGTAACCTTTTTCACTAGGAAGGTGTTTTTGGAGAGCGCAGCTGCCTACCTCTTACAAACGTGCTTAGTACTAGCCACTAAGGACCTGCACTAAACACTCGTATTAAACACTAATCAATGTGCAAACAAACCTTAACTTAATGCACCACTAGCTCGAAAAGTCACATTATTTGCCATACTTAGGTCAGTAATATCCTATAGTAGGGCAGTATAGACTTATGGGTTGCGCTGAGCTTTGTTCTGGATTTCATTACAACCCGCCGGCCAATAATGTGAATAGAATTTGGAGCTTTAAAATGTGTACGAAAACTTTCACCATAAAGATCATATCATATCATAAAGGAAAACAAAGAGATCTAGTCGAAATTCAAGCTGACTATAGCCAGCAGAAGCTAAACCAATGAGGTTTCAAGCAATTTTTCTAAAATCTTTTTTGTTAAGAGCTAAAGTAAAGTAGATACTTGTGATACAGAACAATGTATTATTTTGCTTTCGAGACGAAGTAATACATAGTTCGTTATTTTGAATTCAGAGCGAAGCGAAGGGTTCTACTATACTTGTTTGTTAAGCGAGGATACAAAGTTTTGGCGCAAGTACTTGTATTGAAACCCGAGGAAGCAAAGAAGTCTATTCCGAGCGAAACACACAAGTATGTTTACGTTATTTTTTAACTTTAAATAACTTGTGTCTTAAATATACTTCAATTATATTTTATGAAGACTGTAATGACAGACCGAGTTTCTAAACGTATGATTGAGTGACAAAAATTTCAAAAATCTGTTCTTTCTACACTAGCAGATATATATACTTTTTTCAACCTGTTCAAACAGGGTTAATTGCCTTTAGCGAACAGTGGAAACTAATTTGGTTCTGATGGGTACGAGTAAGGTAATACAGTTAGATACCGTGCAGTTAGTGGACTTGTTTACCTTATCACGCAACAAAAGTAAGTAACAGAAAACGTGTGATTTTTTAAACAAACGTCGATCCAGCAAATATCATCTCTATTGAAATTTTATGTAAGCTGCGACCGGTATACGTTTTTGTCACGGACAATTTATTTATTTATTTATTTATTTATTTAAACATTACATACACCTTTACAGTTTACACCAAATCGATGCTGTAGACAATACTATTACAACAGTTAATTTATATACAATTCAAAAAAAAAAAACATAACACAATATATTACAATAGTAGATAACTAGAAACTTTCCAATAATTTTTGTGACACTTCTGTGAATTTCATCAAGCTGCAATGAAACACATCAATATCGTTCGAAATCAAATTAATTCATTTTATAGCCCGGGATAATGGGGCGTACTTTTGTAGGTTGGTGTTCGATGTAGGAACATTAAGTATGGTAGGGCGGCGACGCTTGTCCACATATCCATCTGGGGCACATATCTGCAGCGCCTCCAGCACTTCCGGGTGGTACACTTGCCCCCGTAGTACACGCCACACGTATTTTGCAAGTGCTACTTCTCTCCTCACTTCCAGTCTATTATATCCGACCATACCCATCACGAATAAGCTCGGATACATCAGTGGATAGAAGGGATAAATACCATATTCTTTTAAATATAAAAACCTCGTAAACTTATTCTGGATCTTTTCTAACATAAGAATATATTTATCTTCATAAGGATTCCATATCATTGCGTTTGTTTCTAACCGACTTCGAACTAATGAATTATATATATAAATTTTTTAGCATATATAAATTTTTGAAATCTTTTCCTGCCCTTATAATAAAACCCAAATTTTAAAGGACCTGCTACAAATTTCGATAATGTGCTTACGAAATGTTAAATCTGGTACCATCTCAACACCTAGATCTCTCACATTCATCACTCGCACCATCATCACCGAATTCATTTTATACTGGTGATGTAGCGGAACGAAGGTGCGGCAGTAACTCATCACATTACACTTGGCAATGTTGAAAAACAACTTGTTTGCCTCGCTCCACTGCACCACCCTATCGATGTCACGTTGAAGCCGTTCACAATCTGCTGTGTTTGCTACCGAAAGATACAATTTGAGGTCGTCTGCAAACAACAAGCATTTTGCATCCTGCACAACTCCTGGAAGGTCGTTAATCATTATGCTGAACTCCAACGGACCGAGATTGCTACCTTGACTGACTCCAGAATAGGTGTAGTAAGGCTCAGATGTGTAACCTGCGTATTCGACGTACTGTCTGCGTTCACTGAGGTAGCTCACAAAAAACTTGAGAAGATGTGGGGTAAAACCCATCGCAGCAAACTTACTCAGAAGGATATCGTTATCGACTTTGTCGAACGCTTTCTGAAAATCGAAATAAGCCGTGTCCACCTGCCCTTGAGCATCAACAGTAGGTAATAGGTAAGACACGAACGATAACAAATTACTCCCCGTACTTCGATTAGCCCGAAAACCGTGCTGAGCGTTCGTGAGTTGGGGGTTAACTTGTGCGTAGATACTATGGTGTAACGTCGACTCAAATACTTTAGCAAAAGCAGACAGTAAGGCCACAGGTCGGTATCCACTCACATCAGAATTGGACCCTCCCTTTGGTACTGGAATCACGCGAGTGGTTTTCCACACTTCTGGATAGTAACCTGCATTAAGATATAAATTAAAAATGTGTAACAAAGGTTTTTCAAAGGCTGACCGACAGTCTTTCACAATGTAAGGTGGTATACCGTCTGGTCCCGCCGAATACTTGGGCTTGAGCAGTTGGAGCGCGGCATGCACGTCGCGCAGGCCGAGCCTGGTGACGTGCACCCGCGCGGCGCCAGCTCGCGCGCCGCCAATGCGCTCTGCCTCGGCCGGGTCCAGTTTCGGCCGCACGGTACTATACACAGACTGGAAGTATGACGCGAAAGACTCCGCACACTCATCCTCGCTCAAAATATTCCCGTTATTTGTGACACGTTTTTTATTACGTTTGGCTTGCCTACATCTAATGAAGTTCCAAAAAGATTTAGCATCATTTTTCACATTTAACTCCAACCTGTGAAGATAGGCTTCATAAGTTAATACAAGCTTACTTTTAACTTGAGACCGTAAAAGAGAAAACTGGTCGTAATCAACTTGGTTACCGGTCATTTTGTACATCTTGTGATATTTCCACTTCATTTTGATATCATTTATCAAATCAGATGTATACCATTCAGGATATACATACTTAGACATATGTGAACGTACAATTTGGAATAGATCGTATCCTAATATTCATCAACTAAAATTATATTACAAAACGCTTAAAACATACAATACACAAGTCTCAAATGTTTTAACGTTACTAATGTTTTAATAAAACTTACATGTTAGAAGTTAAATGCAATTTTATCTAGAGTGATTAGCTAACTTGGCACACAATGTACACAAAAACAAAAATTAATCAATTTATAGCAAAACAAAAATAAGAGTTTTACATTGATTTCTTATTCGACACAACAGATACATGGAATGTGTCAAGTCATCATAAATTATTAGGAATTTAACGAAAACACCATTAAAAAATCTAAATTCTAAATTAAGTAAATTCACGTATGCGCTCTTTGAAGAGAAAAATACAATTAATTCAAATCATATGTACCTACATAATGCTGGTACAGAAAGCTGACACTTTATCAAGCGCCAAATTCTAACCCTACATTCTAGATTCTAGAAATTTGTAAAAAAATAGCCTCAACTTTTTAAAACTTTCGTAGACGTTAAAATAACTATAGGCGCTTCCGAACTCTAAGTTGAAGCTTTTCGTAGCCTAATAACTAACCAACAGGTACTAAGCACGTTCACGTTAAGTGGTTCTTCCTATTTAAAATTTACAGACCTGCTTATTTAGAAAGGAAACTAATATGTGTACGTGTTTGTTAGTTATTAGGCTACTAACTAATTTCAGCATTATCTGTTTATATAGTTCTGAAATACTTATTCTACGCTCCATCCAGTAACTTGAGATGGACCGTAAGCCTAATTGTTTATTTGAAAATGAAATTACCCTTCATTCCAGATACCTACCTACTTTTATGTTGGTCATAAATAGGTCTTTAAAAGAGCTTGATGTTTCAATGTTTGCAATCTGAAACTTTACAACGCTTTTGAACCACTATAAATCAGCAACATGTCAAGTAAATTGCAAAGTCAAGCACGAACAATATTTTTCTTACCTCTTCAGAAAGGCTCGCCACATAAGTCGATTTTCGTCTGTACCTCGAGCGCTGACCCAACGCAGACAAAAACACGAAAAAGAGTACAGAAAAAATATCATATATTGTTGAATTTTTCAATACATTCTGTATCTACTCAAGTATCTACTTATATTTTATCTAGCTGTTGTATCTGTTGCTACTTACTGGTAGAGCCTTTTGTAACATTTGTGATCTTTTTATGATAACGTACCAATCTCTCGTTCTTCTATTTACCCGTCCCTTTTCTGTTCTCACACCGGTATCTTTTTTGAATGCGTAATTTCTAAGCGTCCTTTTAACGTTGCGGTCATTTTCATATGAATGAGGTCATCCCTATTTATATCTAAGATGGGTAAGCACCTAATTAAAACAAGGCTTTGTATATAAAGTAGCTAGAGAAGTAAAATTCTTTTGTATGTTTTTCAACCTACTTGCGTATTCATTATTCAAACACGTCCACGTTCATGCAATTCGAAGCGGAAAGCTTAAGCTACGGCACTCTACAGTTTAGTTCAAAATGTGTCACACACACTGATCGGATACTAGGTATAATGCTTATTTAAGTCACGCTACTTTTTTTGAGATTGTGACGGAACATGCGGTGACACCTGATGTTAAGTGGACTAACCCTACCTATAACAGATGCATATCATCACAAGTGACGAATTGCACTGCACCCGTCACCTTGAGACATACATTTATTAAGTCTCATGTGCCTGTATTTTTACTGGCTCATAAGGGATGCTGCTGGAACACACTGTTAACCATGGAGATCTAACCATGAACCTTCGGCACTGCAGTCCACAGCTATTACCTTTCGGCTATCATTGCTTTCAAGATTATATGTCTATTTATAATTTGATTCTAAGATTTTGTTATGTGAAGATCTGTTTAAAGAATTTATTCTCATAAAGACAATGTCACTTACATGAGAACAATATTGGACTTAAAAGTATAAACATTTTCACTCGTGCCGTCGGTCACTTTTGTTTTGAATTAAAGTGAGTACTCATTAGTTAATTATTTGACTAAAAGCAATGTGATATAATGTATTCGTTTAGTTTGGCCTTAAATGAATTAAATGAGTCCTTACTTTTTAAATTAATAGGCAATTTGTTGTAAAGTTGTGCTCCTTTATTTGTTATCATTTTTTTACCGTAGCTTGTTCTTATTTTTGGTAAGACAAGAAAACTAGCCCGGCGACTACTACGTTTAGAAGATAGTACCGGCAACATTTAAAAAAGGTTTGTTATATTTTGAACCTTACAATTCAAATCTTTCAATGAATTCTACTTAACAAAAGGACTTTTAAGTGTATCTACCTCATCGAATACTTCGAAGACTAAGAACGTATTGGACAGTTTGTTGCTTTAGACGCATAAGCGTCAAATGCAACTCGTCGGGCTCTAGGTTTTTTGAATGTACTAGTTAACAACACCTTCATTTTTTGATTTTGTATCATAGCTATCATTTTCAAAGGAAAGGTTAGGAATAGGATACTGAAATTGCGCTTTGTACTGGTGATAGATATATTTAGAGCTACCATGGATGCAATCAATTGCGAAGTAAATTACAAAGGAGTCCAAGCAGTTGCAGCATTGATTCCAACTGGCTGCCAGGCAATAACAGAATGCTTGGATGCACTATAAAAGGACGAATAGGAAGATGAAATTGCGTACGACTCATCGGATTAAACCGTCGGATTACGTGTTCACATCACGGGGCTCTAGTGCAATCACTCTGTTTCAATAAAGAAAATTAAGGTTTTAGTTTTGATTCATGCAAGAGCTCACGCATGCGTTTGATTTCAATTATTACAATTGAAAGCTTTTAGTGGAGAGTACCCATTCGCATGATTGCTAGATTGATTTGTGGATTAAGGTGAGTCGTGATTTTTATTCACCTGTTTTTGTCGACGTTGATTGCTATTATTCGCTTTAAAAAGGTTTCTGCATTTCATATTCCAAATTTTATAAATAAAAATACAAAGCATTACATATAATAATGCTTCTGATAGGTACGGCTTTGGTTGTACAGTTCCCAGCTTCCCAGATTATTAGGACTGCTCTCTAGAAATGAATAATTCCATATGTACTGCGAAAGAGTGGAACTCCTTACCGTTGTCAGTTTTTTCCGATGAATACAACATGGGTGTCTTCAAATCGAGAGTAAATAGGTATCTTCTAGGTAAGCGTGCTCCATCTTAAACCACACCAATGCTTAACATCAGGTAGGGTGTGGTAAAACGCGAACCTATAAGGTATAAAAAAAATGCTCCTGTTGGAATTGTCACTATTCACGTATATATGAGTGCTGGAGACCTGTTCATTAGGAGCACAATAGTTCGTATAATATCATCGTTTACAAGTTAATGCTGTTTGCAAAAAATATTCTTGTATGTAATACAACGTAAGTAGAACTATAGGTGTCGCTCCATCCTCATATGATAGTTAATAACGAGAGATAACACATTATAGTTATGCGTCATATGTCATGTTAGCTTAGCGGTCATAGCATGTCCCCTATAGGGGTGCATGGTGCTGGTTCGAATCCCGCACATGACTATAATTCTTCCTCTCCTTGTAATTTTGTAATGTAATTGGCTGAGCATGCCTTATTGCAAAAATAAAAATATTAAAATTATAGGGTTCTTCTTATAAGTACAAATTGAAAACCAATTGCAAAAAAAATCTTGTTTGTTTTACAACGGAAGTTCAAATATAGGTGTCACTCCATCCTCATACGAGGTTTAAGAACGTGAGACCAAGAGTCATATGTCATGTAAGCTTAGCGGTCAGATCATACCCCGGCTATGGGGGCGGAGGCGAGTATTCGAATCCCACACATGATTATAATTTTTCTTCTCGTAGTTTTCTTCTCATAGTCCTTGATTACACGAGAGGTAGAGGGTAATCTACCAAGGAGAATATTTTCAAGGAGGGTTGCTTGGTTGGTGTAGGCGTTAGGGACGCAGTTGACCATAAAACCAAACAAAGTAAATCTTTCTACACTATTTATTTATATAATATTGCCCTTATATTAGTGTATGCGTGGTCAGAGAAAAAATATTAAGGATGAACTATTGTGTTGTCCCTTATGTTGTTAGACAATAAGACATATTTTAGTGACTCCACATGAGTGTGGCGTGAGTAGTAAGATGATTGTATACACTTAGATTTATATGCTAAAAAATAATAAAAATATTAAAATACACTATTTCAGTATTATACTAGGTATTCTAAAAATACTGAAATAGAAATACCTAATTAAGTGTAGTGCTTGGCTATACATTTTCCTCATGAGGATGGCAGATAGCGAGGAAGGCATTTGTGAAGCTCACTTTCACCATGTGATACCAATTTAACATGCATACTTATTATTTATCGTATGTTCTTGATTATGTCATGTTAGCTCAATTGGTTAGAGCATACCCCGGCTAAAGGGGTGGATGGAGGCGGGTTCGAATCCCGCACATGACTATAATTTTTTCTCTCGTAAATTTGTAATTTTGTAATGTCTTCATAGGTTAAGAAGGTTGAAGGCCTTCTTGACCGAGGGTACAACGACCCCTATGAACGTTTTGGTACCATTCATAAACACGAATGTTTGATGAAACTGATTCATTTTATGCTTATTCTAACATTATTGTCGACTTGGTACACGAAATTTCATTTGGAATATCTGATATTTGAAAATTCCTGCCAATGAAATACATTCTCCGTTCAATAATTTTATTAATTACGAAAATCTTGAATTGTACTCAATTAGCTTGCAACTGCAAAGCAAGTATTTATTTTCTTAAGTTTTATTTACGTCTGTTTATTTTTTTAATTCTAAATACGGCGGATGCAATTTCCACGCCTCGTGTGAACGGATGTTTTGCAAACGGAGACGCATGCGACTGCTGACGCAGTTTGAACCATTTGAAACTGTCATTGGTTTGAACGCGTTGGTCTTCGACTTTGCGCGTACCTCGCTACTATTGATACTATTGCTACACGATTGCCTTTGTCTGCTATCTCACATGAGATGTTATGAGGGTTGATATCAGGCTGTACCCAGCATGCATGTCATTAGGTGACTACCGTCGGTTTTCTACATGTGGAAGTATTTCAAGGTAGTATTTGCAAAATGCCTTACCACCCCGCGCGGTACACACCTACCGTGCAGGCAGTACCTGCTAAACTGCCATTCGGTAATCATAGATTCAGATTATAATCTAATATTATAATAATACATTTCTTTATTCAGGCTACAATGGCCCAATACGTTAGTAGTACACATATAATAAACTATATTGTAATGTAAGTTATAATAAACAGATAAAAACATACTAATGAGGGCTTATAGACCGAGGGTGAACTGCCAACTTCATAACTTCTTGATCTACTTTTAAACACTTATTCTATAAGTAACTAACTGAAATAGTTGCATGTATACCCTTACTACTTATCTCTCTGGTTTTCGATTCCTACTATTTCCATGCCAGGATAGTGCAGTCTATTGATATTGTTACACAGGAAATTACAATTTATTTAGCCCCAACTTAATCTAACTAGGGTTTAATACGCGGATAACTTTGTATCAAAGATCATTGTAATGTTATAGGCTTTTGCTATCATATATGGTCAAACCTAATGGGATTTGAGTTTTTCAACTGTCACGGTAATTTAAATTATAGTTACTATTAGAACCGGGATATTTACCGTGTTTTTGATTGTTTATGAGCTCTCGATATTTCGGCACTTTTGCCAGCGCCAGAGCCGTGATCACGAGTACACTGAAGTCTATGCGAGTGGATGGTCGGCACTAAATATCCTGATAATAACTATAGGCTAATGGGATTCTTTTGTATTTGTTGGCTTTCTGTCGTTTAAAAAAGAAAACTCTTAAGTATATACTTTTATAACATGTGGAATTGTATAATCTTGTAAAGATTCTTTCTTTTGCTACAGCCTGAAATTTACCTGATGTCAAATTTCATAAGGCTTAATGCCATGGCAAATTTAATATACTGCAACAACATTGGACGTCTATGGTGTTCCATGGTGGATCTATCATATTTGGTAAGTTATAGATATTATAGTTATTTCGTATAGTTTTATCCTAGTTTGGTGAAAATGACCCTTAATAATATTTTTTTCATATGTATCCAAAGTATTGTATATTCTGATGTCTTTCTAGGTATTATCATTATAATAAATTAATATTATAAATGCGAAAGTGAGAATGTGTGTGTCTGTGCCGTTCAGATCCCTAATGGTTGTAAAGATTCTAATGTATTTTAGATTGAATCTTCTTTGAATCCTGGATGAGGTTCCAGGTAAAGATCTTTTTATATGATTGCAATCCTAGGAGGAAGAATATCATTCTTCCTCCTAGTTGCAATCAAATTTTATTCGTTACAAATTACACATTACATAATTGATATGTAATTATGTCTTAATATATAATGACGACTTTAAACGTGTCTCGCTGTGTAGACCTAAACATATTCTTCTTCCACTTTCATCCATTGCATCTTATTTGATGTCGATACCTTTGATACATATTGTTTTCCACAGAGCCAATCTACACACTTCACATCTGATAGTAACCTAGATATCGCCAGAAACAAACAAATATATCTAACCGGTACAAACTGGGCATAACCTGGTCAAGAAAAATATGCTGAATTACTTACATAATAGATCAAACGCACCAGCATTAGGTTTATAATATAATACTGGCACTTAGTTACATAGTAGGGAAATGGCTGGTTATGTTTTAAAAAAAATGCATGCAAACTCCGGTCAGCAGAATATTAAACATAAATCCACCTACCGAATAATTCTATTTTAGGTGTGTGGCGTCTCGGATCAAAATTGTGTAAATAATTATACTCAACCTTTTAAATGTTGTTGTTTTTAAGAAGTATTGGTTAATATTTTTAAGGGCCTGTTTCAGATTGTTCGAGTAACTGCCGGTTTTTCTACCCAGAATTTATTTATTAAATAAACACTATCTTTGCGTTTCACAGTCATTGATTTAGCCTATCCATCGGTTAAAGCTTGAAATGTGCTGCATGTTTCTAAAAATGACAGTTACAATAATGGATAGACTCAGGGCCCGTTTCAGAATGTCCTAATATAGTTTCGGGTTGCTATGCAACACATAAAATAACTGAATCATAAAAAATGACAGTTAACATGCAGCGCGTTTCAAGCTTTAACCGATGGATAGGCTAAACCGATGACTGTGAAACGCAAAGATAGTGTTTTATTTATTAAATATGATCTGGGTAGTAAAACCGGAACTTACTCGAACATTCTGAAACAGGCCCTAAATCGATGAACGCAAAGACAGTGTTTATTTGACAAATAAGTTTTGGTTAGTATGACCGGCACTTACTCGAGCATTCTGAAACAGGCCCTTAATCTATTAAATTTGTATAGGCTTTGAAAATTAATGAAATGTTGGTCTCGTATATTTACTATGAATGAACATTATGCTGGTCCTTACGTATCATGCGGAGCCGATACGTAAGGACCAACATATCGTCCATTTATGAATGAAATTCAATTGTTATCATGTTTTTAATTACATTACCGACACACTATTTAATTATTGTTATCATTATCTGTGACGCGCATGGATGTGTACCGTAGATTCGATGTATATGTGGTCTAACATAGTATTTTGATATGAGCCTATCTACCGGTCACCTTTTAAGCCAATTATTAATCAGCCTTTTAAGACTTTCGGGATGCTACTGGTATTTTTATAAAAACAACCCACTTCTTGGTTTTGATCTATTTAACTATTTAAATCAAGTATTTACAGTATTATAGCACATAATTGTATTCTGTAAATAAAATGGTCTATAACTGTCAACTTTGAAAGCCTCATTTTTTTTAGATGAATAAGTTGCCTACCCAATGAGTTCTAGACGATGACACCTTTTAAGCAACAGGCGAAAACAGTTTTCTTTTTATGTAATTGTGACGGAACAAGCTCGTGGCCCACCCAATGTTAAGTGGTCTACCCTCTGCCTATAACAGATGCATTTTTGTCACAAGTCACGAATTGCACTGCACTTTGCTGCCTATACACAATTTATCACTTTACTGCAACGAGGAAAAATCTATTGGTGCAAGAAAAACAGCTGATATAATATAGTAAAATAATATATTAAATTAAAAATTATAATTTAAATTATAACAGTTGAAAATATTGGAAACTAGCTGTACCTGTGATTTTGTTCGCGATTGCCGTACCTGCAGACTAATTATTCACATTTGAGCACTATTTATCTCATATTAAGCAACGCTGTGATCCGCGGTAAAGCACTCTTGGTAAAGCATAGCTCAGAAAGGAACTTTTTACTTTGGATTTGAAAACTCCGGGGTTGTATTTTCCAGAAGACAGTAGTTAAGGAACTCAGAGAGCTCCTTCGCGGTTCGCACAATAAATGTTGAAGCAAAGTACTTCGTACGTTTCTTTAGAATTTCAAAACGGCGCGCGGCTGTTCTATTGGCGGTAGAACGAAAATACATTAGTCAAAATATCTGCAAAGTACAGAATTGGACCAGTAACAATCAGTACTAATATTATAAATGCGGAAGTAACTCTGTCTGTCTGTATGTTACGCTTTCACGCCAAAACTAATGGACCGATTTGAATGAAATATGGTATGGAAATAGTTTGAGACCCGGAAAAAAACCTAGGGTAGTTTTTATCCAACTGCGCAAAAAGAGGTTAATGTATCCGGCAAAAGATAGATGGTTAAAAAACTGATTGTGTAATGTTATGCTATTATAAATCGCGACACGTTAGTTGTCAAAACCTTTTTTGTCTGCCAAAATTTAGTTCCTATTACGCACTGTAGAGGCGCTGATCAAATATAGTATCACCGCTGTGCCGGTTGGAGTGGGGGGTGTTAGGATTTCGTTACGGAATTTCTGGATTCGGTCTCCACGCTCAAGGCCCGCGATAGAAGCTATGCAATAACTTAAAAATACAGTTTCGGTATCAGTATCTGCCACAGAGTAGGTACTCTCAAAAATTGTTTTCAATATATCTGCTATGTACAGTATTGTATCTGTTACAGTTTTATTATAAGTATAGATAGATAAATTATTTTTTCTGGAACTTTTTTTAATTATTTTATAAGAGCATTGATGCATGCTAAGTGAAACCATAGAAATTATTTCGGATGGAAAAAGATAATTTCCAGCGGGACTTGAACCCGCAACCCCCAGAGTACCGTCCTCATGCCTTACCAATTATACTATCGAAGCGGGCGCTGGACGGTCGAAATCTTTGCATCCGTTTGAATGCACGTCTTATTTAGTAACAAAATATAAGTGGTAATGCACCTGGACGGTTTTCTGGGGGTTGCAAGTTGAAGTCCCGCTGGAAGTTATTTTTTTCCATGCGAAAATTTTTCTAAACTTTTATAATGTTTGTAATTTTAAAACCCTTTCCAAGCAAGCGGATATAAAACAACACCTTTTCGAGTGTGAGGTTCACAGTTTTTTTCGTCCACCAAGTACATCATAAAATGTAATTGAAATGCAGGACACTTGAAGGATTTATCCTAGTGAACATAAATCACTGAACACATTTACAAAGCCAATATGTACTCTAATTTCAATCACGCTTTGCTGTGTACAAATATATTTGCTTGTGCAATTTTATAACAAAGTTCAAACTTCAACATGCATTATGCAGGAATCTAACCGCCGCCGGACTTCTAAAGCTCAGTGAAATACGTTTGCAGCAGGAACATGAAACTCTAGTTAGAAATCAGAGCCGACTATCTCGTGTAATTTACAGTAGCCAAATATCGAGGTGCCTTGTATTGAGCCACTTAGTTGACAGAGCCAGTTCTATTTCAATAAAAAAATAAGGGGTAAAACCAAAATTATTGTACAAAAAAAACATATTTATTATAAAGTGTTGTTTATCAAGCGGTTTGGCGTAATCGACCTTTGCTCGACTTTCGTGCATAAAAAACTTAATACACATCAGAGAAATTTAATTACCGACTAGTATTAATAATGATAGATGTTTAATAATACGCTTGCCGCTCGAAGTACAAAGTAAATCACCGCTTGGTGAATATATTTCGGGTTGTACACCACAACAAACATAATTTGACTAGGGCAGCGTATATTTATGTATGTAGGTCTCTAAATCCGTAAAGCCACAACTTCTGTGGCGGATACTCCGCTTAACTATAGGAATAAAACATTAGACTTCGTTACTGTGAAGTTGTTGTTCCAAAAATTATGTCAAGCGTTCATGTGGTGAAAATGGTTGTTATCTGTCATGTGGGAAGTTCCTACTAAGTACCCAACTTACCTTATCTTTTGAATTTCGGGGTACTCGCTTTTGGCGTGTAGCCAGTTTTTACCGATCGTGTATACCACTTTTTCAATTTATTTTCTTACGGAATTGCTTGAGTTACTTTAGTTTTTGATAAGTTAAAATAAGTAGATAAAGGTTGCTTACTATATCTAATGGAAGTTCCCACACAACAAACCCCTACTGACTTAAAAATGTTACTGCAACCCCACTTAGCTAGGGATAAGGACAGCCCAGGCACAAAGAAGAAGACATGTCTTAGATGTGAAAGCTTTCAAAATGACAGAAAATGGTTTCAGTTCAATTTTTAGTTTTCGGCTTCTTTTAACTTATAAATATTAATAGTTAATATCAAGGCGGGTGTAAGGTGTGACTGCTGTCAAAGTGACTGTTGGTTTGATATTTATAAGACTTAGGTGATAATATACTAAACATTACGTGGAATTTGGAATATGATTTGACAGCGGTCGAATTGACAATATATATAGGTACCAATTATTGATGTCGTTTTTTATGAGCAGATTAACGTGGTTTTATGTACATTCCACCATTAATGGAGACTGTCAATGGAGATCGGTGGAATAAATAATTGGGTTATTTAGCTTGGTGGGAACTGGAAATGGTGCAAACATCTCTTTGTCATGGTTGTAGCGTAGCTTGCTGTTACCACCAACGCAATAATTGCCAGTCGTCAGATGCACTATCCATTGTCAGTTCAAACTACGTACAAACTACTCGTATGTCAACACGTCTACAACTTTGTTAACTATGCGCCAAAATTTGAAAGCGAGCAAAGTGTATGTTTTACAGCGTGGAGCTTCTTTGAACAAGAGCTTCATATAAGTTTTTTTAACTTATAATAACGTGAATTTTTCGTCTATGACTTATTATTATCATCATTATCGCAATAATCACGCCTTTACAAGGCAGAACAAGTATATATACACCCTTATCATGTCGCCTGATTTATCTTGGTCCCAAGCAATAGGGGGCGCGGACATTGGTAAAACCTATATGACCCGGAAATCAAACCCAGGACCTTGTGATTACAAAGCAACGCTTTGCGGTGTGGCTTTACTCCGACGGCAGCCACTTCAAGTGCACTGCGGGAGAATCTAATGAAATGCATATACTTTGATACAATGAAGCGGTTTCAGCGGAGCTTGCTCAGTCATCCTTAACCAATCAAACCGGTAAAGTAACCCCTGCTGCGGTCATTATGTTATCGGTCACCGTTAATAGTATTAAGTCGGTCACGTATTTTGTTATGGGATAGCAATCGTTGTAGCATGGTGGTAGAACATTTCGCGAATACCTGGTTTGCTAACACCATAAAAAGTAAATCTGTCGCCCAGCTCCTAACGGCTTGCTTATTATCAATGATAAAAACTCTTTTTTTTATGCCTGGTAGGTTAGCCTTTGACCACTATCTCACATTATGTTAAGTGATGATGTGGTCGAAGATGATGATCAGGCTAACCTAGAATTACTGGCTTTCAAGGACAGCTGCCGGAACACACCGTTAGGTGCTTGGCGACATATTTTCAACTTGAGGGTGGTAGCTAGCCAGGCGGGCATTCGCAAAGTGCCCTACCACCATGCTGTAACGACTGCCATCCTAAGACAACAACCGGGACCGATGGCTTAACGTGCCCTCCGAAGCACGGAAGCGCTCAGTAGTAATGACAGCAGCAGTCACCCATCCAAGTCATGACCGCGGCGGACGTTGCTTAACTTTGCTGATCGATTCAGAATGGTTAAGCAAACTTCGCTACGAGCGCTTCAAAAACGTAATTAAATTTTACTAAAAAACTGAATAAGGGGAAATCCAATTACGTAACTAAAATTTTCAATATTTGCAAGCTATAAAAATGTGGCCGAAGATGAAAGAACCTTTGGGAAACAAACTATTTAGAAATCCAATTGCACCACAGCTACGGTACGTTTTTTAAAGAAAAAAAATTGAATATTAAATATACTTTTGAAGTCTGGAAAGCGCGGGCAACTGGTGATTTAGTAAGACGACAAAATGTTATTACAGATTTAAATATATAAACGTCATGTATTTAAAAATCACATCGACAACCTTACTTTTTTCGATCACGGAATGCGTAGCAACCTGCAATGTAGTAATATAGTTACTAATATGTAGTTACCTAGTCATTTTTTAAACATTTTTTTAAGACCTGATAGTCTAGCCTTTGGAAATTATCTCACATGATGATTCTGGCCTCTTGCTGTTTCTAAGAAAAGAAACAAAACATAAACAAGTGTGCATTCAGTGAACAATGCGCAATCTATTCATACCTAGCTCTAGGTATTAGCGTTTCGCTATTGCTGCATTTCTATTCATACACTTTTTGCTATTTGTATTTTGTCCTACCTAATGATGTCACGAGGACAAAAAGGCCCATATTGTATTGTGAACATGTCATTGTGCTTAAGGTGAACGAATATATAGGGAAATAACTTTTGTATTCATTTTATACAAGTCGTCTAACTATCATACTTGATCGCTTAATATTCGAGATTTTGAAATATTTTACGATACTTATAATATTTTTTATTTTTATCTAATCCCTCGTGCGTGCGTCGAGCTCCGAGGGGCGTCCAGGCGTTGAATATCAAGCGGTGTGAGCGGATCTTGGCCGCCTGGCGTGCGTGCGTTTTTAACCTATGAATTCTCAAGTTTGGTAGGGCTATGACTAAAAGTACATTTGTCATTGCAATTGCGGTGAAATAATCTAACTTTTTATGTAAAATAACAATATGTTTTATATTTATTCCCACTGTTATTGCAAGTTGTAAAGGAGATGTGCCGTTTTCCCCGTTTTTGGTACATATATTGTTATAAAGTATTAATATAACCATTATTTTAATAACAAAGTACTTAAATGTACATGGTAAACAAGTATTTACAAAGCATACTATTTAGATCGTATCTATTAAAACATTGATTTTGCACCACGAGCTTTTAAAAATTTTGCCGTGTTTATTTGTCCAAAGATTTTCGTGAATTTAACGATTTCTTAAAAAAATACCACAGACAAGAATGTCTTAACATTTCGGAATTGTAAGGTGACTACCACACAGCAATTCACAATAAAAAAATCTGGCCTCAGATCCGTTTAACACAATGAACAAAGGCGAAATAAAAAAGATGCGCACCTGGCCGCTCGACAGTTGACATTTGATAATCATTTTTGGATTGAATATATGTTACAGGTAATTGTAATTTTAGTATTTATATTTTGGAGGGAACATATAGAATAATGTGTACTTCTGCCCATAACTTTTCCAGATAATAATATGAGTTAATTTTTGTAAACTCACGAATACCATGATCATGTTCACGTTGTATTTCCCGCCGCAGACGTGAGTGTCCACTTTAAAATTCATAGGCATACGCAAATCATATGTGCTCTCAGAGACCTATCACTATTTCATAAACTCTGAAATGATGATTTCTGTCGTCTAGAAAATTATCCATAACTATATATTTATTAAATTTTCATGTTCAAGCTCTCCAACCTGCGCAGCCATTCTCGTATCGTATAATGTGGGGATTTTAATTGACTGGTCGCAAAAGACTTAAACCAGTTTTAAAGACTTTGGAAAACATTAGAATCTATGACTTCATAAAAACATAAACTGGGTCATTGTCCCTAATAAATGATTGAATATCAAAAACATTTGAAGGTAGGTGTATAAATAATGAAAAAAATTTTAAATGGTACAGGATGCTGCTTATTTTTTGCATGAGATTTTTCCTGATTTCGACAAAGAATTGTCTTGTCAGGGTTGACAAAGGGCTCAGATTAAGGGTTAGTAGAGTTCCCTGCGCGACTTAATTACGTATTATCAGCAGTGTCTGCGGTTGAAATACACTTGAGCTTAATTGAGTAAAGTTGTGACATCGTGATTTTACTTCGCAAATTCCCCAGTAATTATTGAGACCTATGAGGGATAAAAAAAAATCAATGTTTTCGACCTTCTCCCACAACTTTATTCTTGATGATCGATGACAAAATCACTCATCGATTGGGTGGAAATTGCTAAAAATTTCTAATCACATGCTTAGTCTTCTCTACCCTAAAATTTTCTGTTTTCTCTAATCCTCGTTCATGACTTAGTTAAATTACCAGTAATATAAAAGTATCGCTATTATGTTACTTTGATAGTAACAATTTCTGATTGAAATCGACACTTTGACAATGCTATTTAGCGACCGAACGCAGCTGCAATGGAAACTTTGACCTCTATGCAGGTGCACTGGATATGATTGAAGCCTGAAAATATCGCCAATATTTTTTAATAAAGCGTCAGGTCAGGTAACTTCATTTATTTATTACTAAAATATCATCACGTTTACTTAAAACCTGAAATATGCATAGATAGTACCTTAAATATATAATATTGCCTTATGCAAACCTTCAAGAGACATAATAATTTTACAACTCCAAGTACACCGTACGAGTTTTAATTACGTCAGTGAACCGACATTATTTTTGATATTTATTTGAATATAATCAACCAATAATAATCAAAGAAATGTCCTCAAACAGTATAGTACATAATCGCCCTGCAGGAAAAAAATACCTTCGTACAGACCTAGAAAATGGGCTAGGTATTTTTTTTTTAAATTATTCTTTTATATTTTTAAAAAATCTTTAGGTCAGTTTTGGATGCCACGAATACAAATCTTATCCCGTTTGTATCATCCCTTTAAATCGAGTATTTTATATTAAGTCACATTAAAACAACGTAGAAAAGTATTTTCTAATATAAATATACCTATATGATTACATAAACAGTATTATATTTATGTAGAATAGTATTTGATATGTGAACCACAAAAGTGTGTTGTTTTTTCCTTTCTATTCTTCCCAGTCCGAGGGTCGGCATTTAAAACTTTCCGGATCCTCGATATTGAAATTGTACAAACTCTTTTATTGTTTCTACACTTGTCTCTTGGGAAAATATTGTCTAAATTGTTACAGAAATGTTCTTTTTTATGCTGCGGATACTGAAGGAAATAATATATATTCGCATCTTATTCCCCGTCTTAATTTGTCATTTGTCAACACTTTTATGTAGGAACATAAAAACTTAGTTACCTTTTTCTAAATATATTTAAAGATAATCTATATTATCTTCTATAAAAACTAGAATATTATACATTTTTGGATTCCATATTAGAAAATGGGGACCTATTACAAATCCTCTCATATAAATTTGTTTTAGGGCCTGTTTCAGAATGTTCGAGTAAAATCTGGTTTTACTACCCATAACATATTTATAAAACAAAACACTATCTTTGCTTTTCACAGTCACCGATTTAGCCTATCCATCGGCTAAAACTTGAAACGCGCTGCATGTTACCTGTCATTCCTATCATTCAGTTATTTTGTGTGTTGCAAAGCAACCCGAAACTTTTAAGGACATTCTGAAACGGACCCTTAATGTTACAACAATGTTGATTTTGTTAAATATATTTAGCCTAATATTTGTTTTACGAATTCTTTATTTACATCATGCAAATATTTGAACGTCAGGAAAGCAACTTCTTTGAATGTCTGTAAATAAATTATATTTTATTTTCAAACAAAACTATTATTTGCAGTTACTTCAATTATGAATAAAATCACTACATAGTATAAAACAAAGTCAATTCACGCTGTCTGTCTGTCCCTATGTATGCTTGGTCTATAAAGCCACGCATCGTACTTTGACGGTTTTACGGAACGGTTTTTTTAAAATAGATAGTCTCTTCTTGGTCGTACACTTTTGGTAACAGATTGCGGACAGTCTAGTTTTTATGCGTAGTTGCTCGAGGATAGATTTATTAGTTCTCATAGCAGTCCATAGTATGCGGAGCATCCTACGCCAACACCACATCTCAAAGGTATCTATCTTTTTTCGTTACTTTGCTCGAATTGTCCACGCCTCTGAACCATAAAGAAATATTGAGAATACCAACTTCCGGACTAGTCTCATCTTAGTAACATTGGAGACCTTTCTGGCCTGCCAAATACGTGGCAGCTTGTTCATTGCAGCTTTGTCCATTTGAGTCCTTCTCTTGATTTCCTGTTCGGTTCCTCCCTGGTCAGTAAGTAAAGATCCGAGATAGATGAACTCGCTTACAAAATCTATGTCCGAGAATTCTCCCAGTCAGAGAGTTGACCGGTTCTGTCGATGAGCATTACTTTAGTTTTCGACTTATTTATATTAAGTCCGACCAGTTCACTCTCGTACTCTATTCTTCGAAACAGATCTGCAAGCTCTTTCTCTGAAGATGTAAAGAGTGTAGTGTCATCCGCATACCTCAGGTTGCTGATCTTTAATCCACCAACTGAGTCACCTCCCTCCCATTCTTCAAGGGCTTTTCTTATTATATATTCACCGTATATATTAAAGAGAATGGGTGTGAAAATGAAATAGATAGAGTAATTCAAGAGAAAGGTTTATGTATAATATATACATAATAAGATAGAAAAACACTGGTGATTTTAGAGGTTTCTAATGTGATGTCGTAAATAATCACATTTTATGTATAACAAATTTTATTATTTGAAAAATGCGACATCAATAGTCACATGTTCATTCAAAAGAATGTTTTAAGGAAACGTAAGTCATTTTGGCCGTATAATTAGAAAATCTTTTTAGGTTTTGAATTTAGGCTTTGCTTAGGTGGAACGTGGAATTTATCAGACGCGAGCGCTTAAGCATAATATGGATATGTAATGAGCTTCTAAAAATGCGGTGATTATTACACGGTTTAAACCCTATTGGTTGTAGAGACACAATTGAATATGAACATCTTTTTTGTCATGATAAACTAGATTGCATGCTTCTGGAAAAAATATTTATTGCAAGAAGTATCTACCTTTCCATCAAGTCAACCTACTACTGGCCACTCTAGTTTCACTGTCCATATCCCCTTCGAAACAGTCTTCTCAAAATATTGCGTTGAACCTTAAGAGGCGTACAGTTGTGTACCCTAAGAGTACAATGGTAACAGGTAACACTTCAAGTGTGACAACCCTCTTCCGCAAATGCATATTGACATCATTTAATATTAAAATACAGATTTATTGGAAGATGAGTCTAAAGTTGAGTTTTGTTGTCAAATATTGCAAGCTGTCAGGGTCTAAATCGACCTGAGACTGTGAATATCTAAAGACCATGTAAATTACTTCCACCACAGATTCGCATTTTGTAATCGTAGCATGCTTATAATATAACTTGATGCTGCAAATAAGCCAAGGTCTTGTAAACTAAGATTTGTTCAATGTGGACTTTTAGTCGATACAAATATCTCTTCAACCATGGCTGGCTCCCATACATAGTAGAACTATAACGACGGAATCTGAAATATGTGACGTGACAAATATTGTATATAGCGAAGAACGTGGGGTAGGCAAATGAACTACAATGCCTTTTCTGTCTGCTCCTCTCAACTGTCTCCCTACTTTCATAGGAATGAATCAAATCCACAAAATGTTAACGGTCCCTGATGATAAACGACGTTAGCGTCAGGTGAGTATTCCATTATTGGCAGGAGTACATGAGCTTTATTTATTTTTTATATTTATTTTTACTTTATGTTTTCATCGTAACCAATAAATTCATGTACTGTCATACAATCACAGACTCTCGTAAAATTGCTACATATTCTGAAATAATGCTATTATTATTTTCCGTTCCGATAATTCATCACTACACAGGAAGTGAGGTCCCGTAAATCAACGTTTGCGAAATAATGAGTATTCCAATATCTCTCGCGTTTTCAGCTACGTTAACTACCTAGGTATTTTTTTGCAAAAGGAAATTTAGTTCTAAGAACAATAATTAACACTAATTGGAGACGAACCTAGGGTAAGCTCGGAGAAGAAAATATATTATTTTTCTTATAGCCTTTATAAATATGTCATGAATAGAAAATATTGAATCACTTTCAATATTTTTCTCTATTCATGACACGTACGACAGGCAACGCCATGACAGTAGGATTTTTGAACAGTTCGCCAAATGCGTAGCTTTAATTTATATAAGCTGTAATAATAGGGATTTAGATATTTCAACGTCCATTCCACAAAATTAAAGGTTATAATATTTAGCTTTTTACTATAAAGGACTTAGACAAAACTTTACGCAAATATAACCGCCAAAGTGGGCTTACGAAAATGTCAGAAATCGGTAGATATCAACATTGATAATTCTTAATTGTTACACCTTTAAAATACAAATTATATTATCACAAAAACTTACTATGTAACAAAGTGCGGCCTTATCGCTAATAGCGATCTCTACCTTAATTAATAATAGTAAATAATAGCCATATACACAATCATCAAACTAAATAACATGATGCTACACATGCTGAAACACATAATTTAAAATAAACTTCTTATACCTACACAATATAATATTATTATTGACAGAGCGAGAACTTAGTTTCTGCTTCAGCTTAGACAAAATACAAATTATACAAATTGTTTATTGCTCCAATAAAAACAACAGGATAAAAATATTTAAATACTAAAGTCCTCAGATAATACACAGTATAATTAATACCTTCCATTAGCAGCCGTACTAGGTGAACCTGTGTTACGTCTGCTAAGTGTATTCCCACAAATATACAAATAGGTACATTTGTTACTGCAATAATTATACACGTAATTTTTTGTACAACACTAAAATACATAATAACATCAAACACACCGTGTGCCTTGTAAAATGCTTTCGTATGTCCAGTTGTTATCATCTACAGGTCGCATTTCACAAACAATTCTCACAAATTTGTGAGACCAAGTTTGATAAGTCTATAAAAAAAATTGTCGATTCAGTTTTTGGAAATTTTTCAAAGTGTCGGAGATATACATTATATTATATTATATTATATTATATTATATTATATTATATTATATTATATTATATTATATTATATTATATTATATTATATTATATTATATTATATTATATTATATTATATTATATTATATTATATTATATTATATTATATTATATTATATTATATTATATTATATTATATTATATTATATTATATTATATTATATTATATTATATTATATTATATTATATTATATTATATTATATTATATTATATTATATTATATTATATTATATTATATTATATTATATTATATTATATTATATTATATTATATTATATTATATTATATTATATTATATTATATTATATTATATTATATTATATTATATTATATTATATTATATTATATTATATTATATTATATTATATTATATTATATTATATTATATTATATTATATTATATTATATTATATTATATTATATTATATTATATTATATTATATTATATTATATTATATTATATAATATTATATATACATCATATTGGTGTTGAAAGTATGAACGCCTGCGCTTAATTAAATGGCAATGTCATGATACGCACGTCAGTTGTCTAAGTGATAGGCTCTCACTCTCATATAATCAATTATTTATTTTCCATGTTTTTGTAGGCAGTATATTAATTCGAGATATATACATTACTAAGTATGTAAAATTATTGTATATTTACTACCCCGCGTGTCGTTAGTTTTGGACATAAGTTGAAGAAAATAATTTATTATTTACATTACATAACTAGACTAGGTGTACATAACTATATTTATGGATTTCTTTATCCATTCTCCCATTAGCATGCCCAGTGAACCGTTATTCAATTGTAAGCTATGCAAGGGCTGACTCGCGAGGTCTACAGCTCGGAGAGCCACTAGTACTAATACATATGAATTTTACTTAAATACCACCTAATATGATCACTTAGATCTAATAACTATAATCATATAAGTACCAATTATGACGGAATGGATGTGATTGGTACTTTTAAATTAATTAATTAATTTATTGGTACTTTTAATGACCCACTTGAGCTTTGAATGGGATTAGAAAATGTGATCATGTTTGGGTAAGTAAACAAAATATAATTATTATCCAGAAATATAGCATACACTCAAGCTTATGTAGCTGATCTTCCGTAAGATAATCGAGATTTGGGAACAATAGATTGAACTAGAGCAATTTTAGAAACAACAGGAAAAAAATTTGCTGCGTAGACTTGCAATTTAGGTCCATCAATATGTTAGTATATAAACGCCATCATATCGATTTAACTACAAGACAAGAGCACGGAGCCAATCCTATTGCAACAAGACGTGGGACAGATAGAGGTTATTTCTTCAAAACTGTTCACAAATAGCGTTCGAGGACTTTTTGAAGCTCTTTAACAATAATGAATTCGGCATCAACATCTAGGTATAGCGAACAAATCACTCACCTTCGTTTTGCCGATACAATAGTCACAATGGTAGTCACTTGAGGAACTAACAATGCTCAGCGACCTCAGGAGAGTATTGCAACAGGTGGGTCTTGAAATGAACATGGACAAGACGAAAATTATATCTAATGTCCATGTTGCACCCGTACAGCTGCTAGGAACGAAACGCTCTTTGTTGTTGATCACTATAATTACCTAGGACAGTCTGTCCAGTTAGGTACAACTACGACAAAGAGGTCACCCGAAAAATTCAACTCGGATGGGCAGCCTTTGGAAAGTTGCGACATCTTCTTATCTAATAAGAGCCTGAAGACCATAGTCTTCAACCAGAGTGTGTTTCCAATGATGAATTATGGCACTAAGACATAGTCCTTAACTGCGACTCTTTTGGATCAGCTCAGATACGCTCAACGAGCTATCGGGAACGCTATGCTCAGAGTTAATTTTCGCGTTAAAATCTGGAACGATGATATTGACATAGCTTTCAGAATTTGCAAGTTGAATTAGCAATGAGCAGGCCACATTGTTAAACGAACTGATAACCAACCAACAAAGGTTCAAGAGTGGTTACCACATTACACCGGAAGACGTAGAGTTGGTAGGCTGACGACATTGTAAAAGTGGCTAGTAGCCGTTCTTTGTGGCGTTCTGTGGAATTTGTTTAACAGTGAAAGTCTTCCAGCTAACAATGATGATGATTGTTCATTTCTTTTTTATTTTCATCGTATTCATATGAATAATATGAATTTATAGAAAATATTAGTGGCGGTAATCGCTTTGCAGAGCAAGCTGATATGACACTTATTAGAAAAGTATTTTATTTGATTGTCACACTATCTTAAGGTAAATTTACTATAAAAATAAAACTGGGGCTATATTTTTTTTCTATTGTCTTATGTGTAGAGAACACATAAAATAGGTATTACGTAGTATTACTATATTATACATAACAAAACATTTATTTCTATAAAGTGTTCACTATAAAGTATGTGTACCTAACATTATAAAGATAAATTTGCCTCCCAATGTTACTATTAAGTCACTTCCTAAGTTTTGCTCTTAGCGCGCGCCGGTGCTGTGTGTAAGTCCCGTTGGAACAAGTTAAGTTTACTTACCTATCAATAGTTAAGGATGTTTCATTAGGTAGGTATTCGCGATGGCAGCACAGTGCTTACCGACAGGACATTACATGATGCTTCTATAGAGAAGTTTGCTCGGGTATGTTTCAGAGAGTCTCGAGTCGAAAAATATGAATAATATTTTTGTATTGTTTATCATTTTTGTAATGTATATGAACACGCAGAGCAGACCCTTATATTAGCGTTTCGCCAGATACGTTTTAATTCCACGTAACAGTTGTTACATTTCAGTTTTCATTACATCCAATAACTTTCTGAATCCAGGACCCGAAACACAAAAGTAGTGGTTTTTCATATACACGCATCAACGTGGACACTTCCAATTACTCGTGTATTATAATATGTTTAATTTTATTTTATTTTCAACAATGTTAAACTGAGTTCATTAAAAAAAAAAACATTAACATACTTGCTCTTTATACGCTGAAGACCGGGGAATGAAATTTGATAAGAAATGTATTAAAAACCATAATTGTAAATCTAATTGATTTATTTATATATTTATTTTGCTGATAGCATGTTACAAATAAATATGTATAGAATACAACATGTTTGGTAACAAACACAAACTCACATACACGTTTATCGTGCGTTACAATTAAGTTGCTTAGTCGCTGTAGGCACATATATAAAGAACTATTTATTTATGTCCTACATGTCATAGGATAATTGGTGATTAACTGAAGTGTGGGCCTCAAACTAGCCAAAACCTGTATCAAGACCTAGTTGTATATATTTGTCAAGTTAACATTGTATGTATAGATTTAATTTCCAATCAGATAAATAAAACTCATGTCAATAAGGCACGATATTAGCCAAGTAATGTTTTAGTAAATCAGTTTATAAATTATTATATCATAACTTACCTTGAAGGTGTGGGCGAGGTTACAATAATTATTAATATATCATCCAGCATTTTTATTAGTCATGTTAACATGTAACTTTGTCAGCCGGATCGCTCGAGGGGATATTTGCCATAATCCCCACGCTTGGCAGGCAGCTTGGGGATCGCAGTGTACGATAGCAGTTCCTCATAAGGCGATGCTGCCCCCCTTCGGGTATTTCCTTCCGGAAGAGGGTGTGGGTTGATATTCTAGCCAACCTTACCTTACCTTACTTTACCTTACCTTATTTTTGTATGTAACGAAACTTAAAAATTATGGACCAATTTGAAAACTTCTTACAACATTACAATCCTACATTATCACCTGATACATGGCTATAGAATATGTTCATAAAAGATTGCGTTTTTATTTCTATTGATAAAACACCTTTATATTATTAGATGCATATATTGAAATTGGGTGAGTTACACTACAAATAAAAATTGTTTTATATAAAATAAATATATATTTAAAAAAAATCACATAATGCAAATAAATATTATACAATAAATATTTTTTATTTGAATTTTTCACTGTCAAAGGATGACTGAGTGGATATACCTAATTATGGACTGCGTGCCGCTGGTCATTAGTTGGATCCCCACCGCGTGCTTGAGCTTCACCGCCTGGTGAGAGGTAATTTTGAAAATGCTCGCCCGGCTAGTTACCACCCTCAAGTAGAAAATCTAACACCAAGCACCTAACAGTTTGTTCCGGAAGCAGTCCTTGAGAGCCAATAACATTACAGTGGTATAAGAGACTCAACCACTGTATGTCTGGGTGACGGCCGCAGTGCAATTCGTCACCTGTACCTTTGTTCCTGTACTTGTTCCGCATTAAAAACATAAATAAAATTGTATTTAAAAACAGTGGCTACCTATACTCAGAACACTGTATACAGGGTTATTGGTAATATGCTAACAACCTCTTAGGTTTGACATCTGCTTACCTGTGTAACGTCGCACAAAGGGAGCCTTCCCCGGTCTGCCACCAGTGTGGCTTTGCGGAAGACACCGCCCAGCACGCATTGGAGACATGCCCAGGAGGAGCGGGACCGCGGCAATCCCTGATCGCGGTCGTGGGTTCTGACCTCTCCTTGCCGGCTATCATCGTAAAGATGGTCGGTGATGAGAGGTCGTGGGAGGCAGTTGCCTCGTTTTGCGAGACTATTGTCTCGCAGAGGGAGGCGGAGGAGCGGGAAAGGGAGAGAGATCATCTCTCTTGCGGTCCGCAGAGCGCGGACACGGAGGCGAGTCGATCGTGCTCGCACTCCGTCTCCACTCAGAGGACCTGGGGTGTCGGCCGTGGGGACAGCCGGCACCCCCCAACAGGGTTAGGTCCTCATGAGGTGTGGATGCCCTCGTGTTCCGGGGCATCCCACGAAGCGGCATGGGGGAATTATTCCCAGAGTCTGCGCCCGTTTAAGCGGGCAGCGACGGGAGCTGCAGATGAGAGCGCGAGTGACCCCGCGGCCCCTCCTCTAGTCGATGACGACGGAACACCATGAGGTTTTTAGTCGGTAGTGGGATCCCTATTGACCCTGAGCCCGACATAACCACCTGCTCCCCGGCGGGTGTGTATGCGTAAATGCATTTTCCTCATGAACATAAAAAAAGGGTTGACATCTGCTAGTCCAAACAAACATCTTGAGATATTTTTTTTCGTTGGTCAAGGTTGTTAGCATATTACCAATAACCCTGTATAGTTACTAAGAATAACTACAATATTGTTACATTCGTAGTTCTGAAATAGTTTCTGTCTCTCCAGAATTCATTTCAATGGGCACACATACAATGGTGCTATATCGTATAACAAAAAATACAATAGGTAGACAAACAGGCCACATCAAATAGAGAGCACTTTCGTAAACTTATTGTGTGGAGTGTTTCAATGCATTGCCCTGACCTGTCGCGTCTCATCAAATAACAAGCAAAAGTACATTGAAACAAAATATATAATTACACTAATAATTATCAACGCGAAAGTAATAGAGCATGTGTGCGTTTGTTTATACACACATCGGAAACAGCTGAACGGATTTTAACAGAACTTAGTACAGGCACTGTATCAGCCGGATTGTCCAGTGCTGAACAACATCCGCCTCGGTCATGAGTTGGATGGGTGACCACTGGTGACATTACTACTGAGAGCTTCCGTGCTTCGGAGGGCACGTTAAGCCGTTGGTCTCAGGATGGCAGTCATTATAGCATGGTGGTAGGGCATTTTGCGAATGCCCGTCTAGCTAGCTACTATCAGCTATCATGTAGAAAATCTGTCGCCAAGCACCTAACAGTGTGTTCCGGCAGCTATCCTTGAGAGCCAGTAATTCTAGCTTAGTCTGAACAACATCTTCGACCACATCATCACTTACCGTCAGGTGAGATAGTGGTCAAAGGCTAACCTATCAGGCTTAAAAAAAGAATAAAAAAAAGGTTTTAAAACTAAAATATTAATCTTACTTTACGTGGCGTCATCAAACTGCGCTGATTTAATTAAAAACCTATTAAGAACATACTCAGAACGGTGAACGTCTCATGCTGATTTATTAGTGTATTCACAATTACATATACTATCAGTTAACACTCCGTTTCATCGCTATTATCAGACGACCACTAGACAAATATCAAAAGATATTAATGTAAAAAAATAAAAAAAACTTAATGCCAGAAAATAATTGGATCGGTTTAGTTTTAGACGAGAATACAATGCGTTGATTTTGACAGCTCTTCTTTTTCCGCTGTCATTCCGTTCCCTCGTAAGTATTACATTTTAGTGTATAATACAACCTACAGCACAAAGCAACTAATTCAGATAACCTGCTACAGAAAGTTATACTTGGAAAAAATCAGTACGGAAACCAGATGGCGATAACGTCTCATACATAACCAACAGCGGTAGACAACGAGGAACTAGTTGCTTAGCAACAAAAGTACCGAATGCTAAACAAAAGTTCTTTTTTTCCATTCCGGTACAAAACTTTGTCTCGGTTGGCGCCATCATATTTGCGCGCATTGCGTTATATAATTGAATTGCGTTTTACTGATTGCTTCTTATTAAATGAACGAGTAATCTAATATGCAGTGGAATGTAAGGAAATGTTATGCAGTAAATCCAGTTAGTCATCTAATAACATTTCATATTGTATAAGTGTAAATACACAGCCATGAGTAATGTCTTCTTATAAAATAATATAAGATTTTTTATATATTTATATACACCTTACGTGTATACATAATACACCTACGTTTAGTAAAAATAATGTTGTTTAAATTTCATTGTTGATCTATATAGGTTCTGATGGAAACTTACATGCGTATTTTATTATTTATAATTTATTTTACATAAGTATTATCAATATTGGATGATCCAGATAAAGAGTTATGCGTTTCCATACATATAAATAAATAATAGGTTCTCCTTTTTTGGATGTTGTTCAAAAAGCAAACAAAATTACAAGCTTAGGAATGAAAGGAGAATGCCCATTTCACTAGGAGACTTAGGTCCCCTGAAAAAAGTGTTGTGTCCTGATTGTTTCTTTGTTAGTTTGTTAGTAAAACAATCTAATTTTAGAATCAGTAGACATTTTTCATATTTTTACCCTGGTTTAAAAGTAATTTAATTTTTATATTGTCATTCTTGAAGTTACGAAAATTATCAATCAACCAGATATTATGTTACTTCCTAAGACCATAATACTTATAAGACAAATCGAATGATACCATAATCATATGTATCATAATCCGCAGCGTGACGGTTTAGGAGGTAGGTCTCAACAACTTTATTCTGGTCCTAACTAATTAATTATTTAGACCTAATATTAATGGCAAATCTTCTTCTTCATTGCTTAATTCTACACAGTTTAACAATAAATAGGGTCTATTTGCTCGCACATGCTTCCAGCTGTAAGATTTTGCCTGTCTGTATTGATAACATCCTAATGCGAATCTTTTTAAATCACCTAGATTTAATCTAGGAAATTATCCAGATTGGGAACAGTGCTCTCAATGTTTTGAAAAATTGCACGTCATTTATATTTCTCATCTGAATAACTTCTGATAAGTAGTTTACAGTATTTAATCTGAGGGATATCCAGATACTCGGAAGCAACCGGCCTATCTTCTATTGTTGGATGGAATGCATTTAACAGCTACAGGCTATTTTACAATCAACCAAATGCGACTATGTGCCTTGACACTCTTGACAGTAACACGATATGACGGCATACCGCAGACGTATGTAGATCAGTAGTGTTGCCAGTTGACATTTTTAAATCGAGTCCGCAACCATATCGATTTTTCCCTAACTTAAGTGTGTGTCACTGTTCAGACAGCCGTGTTTCCATGGTATACCATCGCCGTTGCCTTATATCTGTGGCTGCTATAAATCTTATTTTATAATTTTTTTTTCCCGGTGGCACATCTGAGTGTAATCCACTGTAGTAGATAACCAATCAGTTTACTTAACAATACTATAGCACACTAGGCACCTATACATAGACATAGTACATAAACTATAGGATGGTCTTCAGAACTATCAATAGTACCGATAGTAAATGAAATAAGTTAGTATACTAACGGTATGGATTGTTTCTGCGCTGTCGATAGGCAAAACAAGCAACGTGTAAAAAACTAAATAAATAGTAATGAATAATATTAATAAGTTATAGCTAGCTATGTATTTCTAATCGATTTTAGATTGTGAAAAATTGTTGGAACTATAAATAACTGGCAATTAGAAGTTGGCAATATTGTAGTGCATATTATCTTTGGCTGGTAGTGTTGAAACTTGAAATTACAGGAAATAAATAATTTATAAAAATAGTACTAAGTAATTAAGAAAAATTTTAATGCTAGGGTGAAAAGAAAGACGCTGTGTATGATAGAAGAGTTAAAAAAATATGTAACGGTTTTAGCATAATATATTAATGGGACACTCCGCCATATAGGGGACCTGCCTTTGAACATTCTCCTTTGGATAAGATTTTTTTTTTATAAATCTTCTCTTGCCAGTTATTTCATTTACTTAATAACCTACTTTGTAGTCTTTTTTTCCTAATGAACAATCTTTGACTAAGTATCTACTTATCTCATGAGATACGTGCCAGATACTTAGTGCTAGTACTTTAGTGCCAGGTGTCAGCAAATTCGTCTCGTCTTACTGAGTGCTTTAAAGAGCTCATATTCTGAAGCTTGCTATACTTTACTACACTTTAGTGAATAAAACATACTTGAGCCACTTTAAATGAGCAACCTGTCAAGAAAATTGCAAAGTTAAGTAGGTACGAACAATATTTTTTAACCTCTTCAGAAAACCTTGCCGTTAAAGTCAATTTTCGTCTGTTGATCAAGCGTCGACCCAACGCAGATAATAAGTGCGTTCGGTTTGGGATGTTAGCGTTTGTTGCAGTTTCGAAATTGGCATTAGTAACTACTCGTAAGCGTTCAGTAAGCAAATGTTTATAATTTCGCTACCTGCGCTTTCCAATGATTCATTCCAAAACTTCTTGACAATAGCTGTACTTTGACAATGCGCGTGGGTTTTTTATTTATAAATACATTATATATGTAATGCAATCTTTGGAAGATACACAAACACATCCAACATAAATACTTACTTTATATACATTTTTGCCTAGAACATTCCAAAACGAGCACCCATTACGATATTTTTAAGCATTAAACTATGGTTCATTTTTATTTTTTGTACCTAGCATTATGCTGAGTCGGGGCTCATTACTGACGTCATGCAACATCAATTATTTTTTGTATATATAATATTAAACATTTTAGAGTTGTTTTTTTAGTTATTGATTGTTTTTTTGTTTTATATGTAATATTATTTAATCATTTGTTCGTGAATTTTTGATGTTGCGTGTAATCAGAAATAAATGTATTTTCTTTCTTTCTTTCTTATTTTGGCTAACAGTAGGCTTTACAATCGACCAATATTTTTAACAAAGAAATGAAGAAATTTCCGAAATATTAATCATCATATTGTTATTTTCTCTATTGAACCAAGTTGCTGAAATACCTACTAACAGTTTATATGGGAGTTTTATATGTTGGTACTTACCGGTAGGACTTTTCGTAACATTGGTGATATTGTAAAATAAAGGAGGAATGTTCACCCGTGCATTTTCTGTACCCACCAATTTTCTTTGTACGCCTTATATTTTATGGGTCCTTTTAACTTTACAGTCATTTAAAAAAATGTCATCCTTATTTATTTATTATGTCTAAGACGGGTAAGCGCCTAATTTAAACATGGCTTTGTATTTAAAGAAGGTAGAGAAGTTAAAATTATTTTGTTTGTTTTCAACCTACTTCCGTATTCATTATTCAAATACGCTGTCCACCTTTATGCAATTCTAATTGGAAAGCTTTCTATGGCTCTCTACAGTTCAGTTCAAATTGTGTCACTAATTATGACCAGATACTGCAGATTTATCAGTCAATGTTAATATATATTTATAATTTTCCAGGAAGATAATGCTGCATAGCAATAATACCAGGGGGCTTACTCTCACATCTTATAGTAATAATAAACTAATCTTACTAGGTACTAAATTATATACCTCCAAGTGAATTAAGCAAACTTACAAACGGTAATGGAATCGTTCGTCGTTTCGATGACGTCACAACAAATTATTCAATCAAGTTTGAAGTAACTTTTAATACAAAATATAAATTACTGTTCCAACCACAAACCCATCACGTTTATGCATCTTAAAAAAATACTTTCTAGCAGTGTATTTAAACTTGATTTTGACCAATTTACGATAAACATGAGTTTAACTAATGTGTAAATTACGTACAGTGCTTTTATTAGTACATATTATTATTTATAATAAATGCAGCAAAACTATTTGATGAATGAAACTATAAAAAGTTACAGACAGCTGTTTGTGCAGCATACAATAAAATGTCGTAAAACTATGGTAAAACCGTTCGATAACATCGTAGTTCGGAGCAGTGTGCGCGTGATAACGCTATATTATAAACATCTTTTATCTTGCTTGCACATTTGTGATATATATTTCATTCGTTCTTTAGGTAGGATCAAACCAATATTGCTTGACGCGGTTGTGAGTCGGTGATAGTTTGTATCTGCGATTGATTATTTTAAGCATGGAACAAAACGCTCCTTCTCTATGATGGTAAAAGGTGGGAGTTGGCCCCCAAAAATATTTTAGGGCACTTCTAAGTGATATTGCTGACTAAGAAAATTGACTGGTCAAGTTTGTTTGAAATGCCTTCAATACTAAACAAAAGTAGGCTTTAGGGTACGATGATATATGCATTTATCATAAAATCAGCCGCAAAAAGTCCTATGCTGCATATAATAATGCCCGCAAGATAGTGTAGATACCTATACTCGTACATAATCAAAAACCAAAGATCAGTCAACACGCCTTTCTTTAGGTTTTTTTTTCTATGCCTGATATGTCAGCCTTTGACCACTATCTCACCTGATGGTAAGTGATGATGTGGAGATGCTGTTCAAGCTAACCTAAAATTACTGGCTCTCAAGGACAGCTGCCGGAATACACCGTTAGGTGCTTCGCGACAGATTTTCAACGTGAGGGTGGTAGCTAGCCAGGCGGGCATTCATAAAGTGTACCACCATGATGTAACGACTGCCATCCTAAGACAGCAACCGGGACCGACGGCTTAACGTGCCCTCCGAAGCACGGAAGCGCTCAGTAGTAATGTACCAGCGGTCACCCATCCAAGTCATGACCGTTGCTTAACTTTACAGATCGATTCAGAATGGTTAAGCAAACTTTACTACGAGCGCTTCAAAAGGTTCAGGTTTAAATTAACCGAATCCTTAACTTAAATGGTAATGTGGATTAAATATACATTTTAAAATTTGACTCCAGAATGAGTATTGTTTTTGCAAGTATTATGTTTTGGCGTACATTTGTAAAATTTTTTTGTGCATGAATCGCATCATATGTACTTACTATACCAAAGTATATCTTATCTAATTTGCTTATACCCTTGCATGTGCATGTGTTGCATTTTTTTTTTTGAGGGAGGTTGTATATGTTCTGGGTGCCGCAGTCGGCCGTCTAGCTTCACCGGATTTTGGATGAGAGAAGGCCCTCTTATAGCCGTAGAAAGCGAAAAGCGCTATCTACCTCCGTCTCCTTAGGGCGCCGAAAACGCACTGATACTACAGGAGGCATTGGCAGTGAGCTCAAGGGCATCACTGTAGTGCGGACCTTATTGACAGGGACGGAACTAAAAGTGCAGGCGCTTTATACTTAATGATATTTATACTTACAGAGCTACCTGAACTGCAATCAATTGAAAATCAAATTGCAAGGAACCCAACAGGTGCGGCAAACTATATTGCAATTTACACTTAAAATTGTTGGTTTTATTTATGCAAAAGCACGAGCCAGTGTTTGTGTTAATGTACTTCGTTTTAAAGCTTTTAGTGGAGCGTGCTCGAACGTTTGCAGGATTGATTTGTGCATTGAGTGGTGTCGTTATTTTTGTTTATTCCCACCTGTTCTGTGAAATATTCTATTAAATTTTCTTATCAGTGTTTATAGCAGTTATAAAATTTTAAAGTATCAGCATTCCATTTTATTCACATTAGTAAGAATTCAAAACAACATACCAATTTCAAGTAACACTTCCAATACTAGGTACGATAGACTGTGTTGATAAAACCGAATAGGTCAATTCATGGTTATTACTGTAATGTACAACGTAGGGTCCTAACCATTAAACGATCGCGCCCATGTAGACCCGTGAGGTGCCGGGCCGGAATGGCACACCCCATAATCATCCTGTGGGATTCGTAAGATCAAAGGAAAAATATTAGAAAAGCTGCCATCTCAAACTGCGATCCCCAAGTTCTCACAGAAGGAAAACTCAAGCTGCATGTACAAAGATTTTCAATACATTCACGTATTAAAAAATAAGTGATTTTTTAGAAGATAAAAATGCATGGGATATTTCCCTTCTGCCAAAACACCGCCAATCACCTTTGTAATAAATATTGTAATAATTATATAATTGACTTAAAAATAGTTAAAGATATGGTTAATGGCGTATAAAAATAATGGTTCCGAGTTTCTTGCACGTTCTTCTCGAAGTGGCTCTAAACCATTTTTGCTAAAATCAACAGTAGTAATATTTTAATAGTAGATTATTCAACTGACGTTCATATGGGCGTAATTGAATAAATGGGTTTGAGTTTACTTTGACTTGTGGAAAACGCCTGCCAAGTGTATACGCACGATAAGCGTGAGGTTTATAGCATTTGCTCAGCGGTGGACGTAGGTATGGCTGTCGATGAAGATCATAAAGTCATATATATATTTTATGCCTATGCATACCTACTATTATATGAGTTCACCGCCCACAAACAACTCCTTTTAATGAAACACAGACAAGATATCGATGACAATGTCAGCAAAATATTCGCTTTATTACGCTAAAAAATATATTTTTTTAAAGAAATAAATTGTGATGTGCTTGATCTTAGTGAACACTGGATTACTTTGAATGAATAAGTGTTAGTGTCTTATTATAGCAGTAATGATATGGATCATAGCGGAAGGTGCATTCACATGTGAAATAACATAAAAGCTGCAAATAAAACTTATTATTGTGATTTATACGAATAGGTATTCGTGTTACTCATTCGATAGAACTTAATCCATCCGCATCATAGATAATGATAACAATTGAATTTCATTCATAAATTGACGATATCGGTTCCGTGTGATACATAGCGGTATTCTCGCTTTAGGCATTAATTTTGTACTATTTTGAGAAATTGTTAGAAAAACTCGATTCTGAAAACCTGGATTTTGTAATACTTGGAGATATTAACGCATGTCTGTTAAAAACAATACGTAAGTCCCGAAAACTTTACGACTTGTTTTCTTCATATAAACATGTACAACTTGTAAAACTTCCCAATACGTATCGAATATGATAGATTCACTATGCTCGATCATGTGAACACAAATGTAATTTAAACTGCAAGATCTAAATGAACTGATAGAGCTAAGTGGACTGCTGCATGAGTGACCACACAACGCAGCAAATGGAGGTTCAGCAAGAATCAAAAAGCAATACCTAAGCCGCAAACGAATTCCGCAGATTCCACAAACTAAATAATGTACTTTCAATATGCCTTATACACAGAATAAAATGAACTTATTATCATTTAAACGAAGTGAATGGAGATTCAGCTAAAATCAAATAGAAATAAGCCGGAAACAAATGCCACAATTTCCACAAACGAAATAATGAAATCAACTTTTAGTATCCCTTATTATTACACAGAATAAAATGGACTTATTATCATTTAAACGCAGTGAATGGAGGTTCAGCTAGAATCAAATAGAAATAAGCCGGAAACAAATTCCGCAATTCCCACAAACTTAATAATTAAATGTACTTTCAATATACCTTATTACACAGCACAAAAAGGTCTCATTATCATTTTTAACAAATAACACGACTACACACTGGCTAGCTCTATTAAAAACACAATCTTTTATCTAAGTAAACAAAAGAGACGTTTGTTCCCAATGAAATTTCATTGGGTAGTGATAAAAATAAAAGAGGATTAATGGGAAAAACATTGACACTTAGCTTTTATTATTTGACTTATTAAACATAAAAAGCCATACATTGAAGATGCCAACTAAATGTAATGTTTGTGGAAAATAATCAATTCTGAAACCGGAGGTGCCACTAAGCAGCGCAACCGCTACACGAAACTCAGGGGACGCTGAGAGAGCGCCGTTTCAGTTCAAATTAGAGCTGGTGTGTTCACCACATCTAATTTGAACTTAAACTAAATGATGAATTCATAAGCGTGGCGGATGTTGTGGTGCGCCCACAGGTGATCTCTCTTAATGCGCGGATGTACTGCCCTGTCGATCCGCACCTACTCAGGCGTCACTGTGTTTCAATAGAATATCTCCACTATATCTACATATAGCAAATAAGAATCGCCTAGATATCTACAGAGTCTCTGTCCACCTACAAAAATACGTAATTAATTAACTGTATACCGCAGCCAATTTAACGAAATGCTCTGAAGAGGGTTAATATATCCCATTATATAAGGCAAGGGCAGCAAGTTTGCCATGAAATCGTATCGCCCAATATCAGTTGTACCATGTGTAATGTGTAAAATTTTCGAATTCGGTTTAAATCAACCATTATTAGCTCTTATACCAGAGTACGTCATCATACGTTGTCAGATAGGCACTACGCGTACCCAAGAGGCAGTTCCACTACCGACCTTGAGATAGAGGTAGTCTGTGCGAGTGTTGAGTGCAAAGGTAAGCAGTCCACATCGCAATCCCACACCTCATTTTTAGCAAATTAGAACATAAATAAATACGGGGGCCAGCTCTAAATTTCATAATATTCTTCATGTCTGAGAATAATCAGACTGTATTGAGTCAGATGGCCATGCGCTATACTTACGACAGGATCTGCATACTAAGTTTTAGTTTAGGAGGCCGTCCTCCACCAACAATAAGTGCAAATGGTAGTCATCTGTTACAGGTTTTCAATACGAAACTATTGGGTTCCAAACGGCGCACTTAAATGGGATGTCTGACATGGACGGTGTCTGCTCATGGCTTGAAGGAGTTTGCTTTACGTTACATCGACTAGCCTCTACGGCAACTAAAGATATCGTAAGTGCATTCTACTTTGCAGTACACGCCATTCTCTCGTACGCCACAGAGTTTTGGACGCGAGCGACCGACAGGTTACACGGGTTTTGAATGCAAAAACGTGCCGTAGGAGCGATTGTTGGGATCAAACAGGGCTAGTCGGTAATGGAACACTTTAGAGACACATAAGCTTAGTGCACCCCTTCCAGCATTTATGTACACTAGGCTGAAATTTTCGTTCACTCAAATGGACATACATTTGAGGAAATTGAAGCACACCACCATTATTTCACGCCCAATAAAGGCAAGCCCATGGAAGGTGGTGCATATAGAAACTTAAATATATAGCCATTCTTGTCTGGTGCATCTATAACTATACAACATAAAGTCCCTGATGATATTAGTCATAGCAGACTCATAGGCAGTCCAAATGCTCCAGCCCACTCCCAGTTGGTAGCGTGCCCAGCATGCTGGCAGCATTGCCCCGTTGAATTGCAATGCTTATTCGTTGAGCCAAATATGTGCCAGCATTTTGATCACGCGTCGCATCGACCAAGCGCTCAGATAGGTTTTGGAAAATACGATGAGCTCCCGGTCCCCACGGACCCAACGTCTCTACACCAAACGGCTCAAATATGTAACCCATACCGAGGTTGGCATATTTGCGCCGCTTGAGTTGCTCCGCCGAAGTAGCCGCAGCGCCAGCCCTCACGTTGGTTTCAGAAAGATGTGACGGCGCTAAAGTGTCTACGCAAGTAGCGTCCCACACTAAGGGCCGTCCTAACTTCCACGGAACCAGAGTCATGCCGTCAGGTCTTTTACCATCGTCACGCATCAGGCCATTCGGTTCGAGAATAGCTGCAACATTGGCGCTGGTAAAAGCCCGGCGAATGATATCGTTAAGGCTGGCGTGGCGGGAAATTCGACCAGCACTTCGAGAGCAGGAGAGGCCATGGTGACCGAGTTGATCAACTGCAGTACCACACTGGCAGTGATGTGCAACACAACACCTTGCACCCAAGCGTAAGCTAATAGCTAGACGAAAAGCGGATGGATCTATAAGGCTACCAGTTTTGTAAGAAGGAATGGCCTGTAACCAAAGACCAGATTCCCACACAGAAACAGCGAGAATACGAGCACGATCTGCGATGCTAGAACACGTATTTAAAAGATCTTTCCGTGTTAGCTCGCAAAGGGGCCGATCCCACTGTTTCTGAGATGACAACATTTTTGGGAATTCAGTATTTGGACAAGCCAGTCTCCATGTGTTTTTGGCCTCAGCCAGATATGCTACATCTAAAGAGCCTAAAGATCGTGCAAGAATTTTTTCTACTAATTTGTGTGTACTGTGTACAGAAGACAAAAAAGCTGGTAATGCCACACTAGAAATTTTGCGTATCCCTATGCCCCCCAACCTCACAGGGAGGGAAGCTTGCACCCAAGCCCTATCATCCATCTCAACATTCAAAACCGACACTAACGTATCTTTTACTAAGTTGTCTAAGCTTAACAAAAGCTCACTGTGTTGCCACAGCTGACAACATCTTAAATAGTATGTAAATTTAGGAACGAAAAGGCAAAATCTTATAATTGTAAAAGCCATATGGGCGTTAATTTTGGATAATCTACTAGAAGCATTTCTAAACTTTTGAATTTGTTCTTCGACAAATGGTGATAAAGATTCGTCAAGAATCGGTGAACCCAAAAGACGAAGCGAACTTTTTTCTACTAATTTTATATTAGGTGCAAGTAAGTTGAATTTTTCAGTAATCGAAACTTTATCCGGACAAGTATCACAAACAAAAAGTTCACATTTGGAAAAATTTAGTTCAAGGCCAATAAGACGAAAATCGACTATAAGTACTCGCAAGTCATCCAAAACCGTGTTCGCATCGCCTCCTAAGGTTCCGTCATCCAAATACCAAACGTTAAGTTTTGATTGGAGACGTTGAATTATTGAGTGGATCGCAAGGCTAAAGATGGCTGGTCCCAGAGGATCACCCTGTTGACATCCTACAGAAGATAAAATAACGTTATTTTGGTATGTTAATTTTGACGGTTTGCCGTAGCATTGCGAAAAAAAAGGGTATAATTCCGGAATTTTATCTTTCACTTCAGTCAAAAGAGTGCCTCTATCTAAAGAGTTGAATGCATTTTTAACATCCACCTTCAAAAGCACATCTCCACAATTTTGATCAAGAAATGTGCGAAGTGAATGTACAGCAGCCTCACAGCCACCCTGTGAACCAAAACCGAGTTGCAGTGGTTGAAAAAGATTACTTAAAAAAGCAACCATTTTCCTACAACCGCATTTGGCTGTGAGGCGACGATAAGTGGTGCCTACTGCTATAGGCCTAATACCACCATCTTTTTTATTTAGGGCACATAAATTCGCACCGTACAGAATTTCGGTAATTTCATTGTTGACCTGACCCGACAACATCAAATTAACCAGAGCCGTAACATCTCTCAAAAGTGTCTCGCCTACCTCACCAGAACTAAAAGATAAAATATCTTTTAAGTGCTGAGGCGTTAGGCCATCAAGGCCACCGGCTGAGCCACTTAAAAAAGATGCCACGGCTGCAGAAACATCCTGTGGGGTCACCTCAACAATGTCTTGTATAGGAGGTTCGGGAAGGTGGAGACCTGCAGTTGCGGGCGGATGCTTTTCTATTAGGGAATTCAACGTATCAGATGTAAAAGGAGCGATTGTATCACTCGAAAACAAGATGCGTGCCGCGTTTTTAATATCACCATCAGTAATTTTGTTTTCTACTATTTTAATAGTAGCTGAATCGAAATTATTTGTTTTTGTATTCCACCGCAGTGGTGGAATGTTTAAAGTTGAGCCATAAGATTGCTCTTCCCGTGCCTTGTATTTCACGCAGTTTTCCTTTACTCTAGTAGTAAGTGATTTTTTGTTAGACGGATCAAAATTCACGTGAAATACGTGGTACGGGAATGCGAGAAGATGCTCCCAGGCTTGCGTAGTATTAGTAGCCAAGACGTTTTTAATGGAACAAGATAAAGATTGGGCAACAGATATTCTTGCACCCCGAGGTATGCGTTTTAATAGAGGAATATTATTTTTGTACGAGCTTAAAACCTCCCAAAACGGTTTGGAAGGCGTAGCAGGGCTCGCAACACTGCTACTACTTACGGTTTGATTATTAAGTGGTGCCGAAAGGGGAATTTCTATTTGTTTATGACACCTTGTTTGGTGAATTTTGAGGCCTTTATGACCTTTGAAATAACGAGCCTGGGGGCACTGCGGACACAACATCTGGCTATCTTGCGATACAAAAGTCCCTGCTACTGCATTTATAGTTGGGGCACAAAGCATTGTTTTCAAAATAAAGCAAAGCTTATCTTAGAATCTCAAGTGTGACGTCTCAACCCGGATGAAGGCTCGCGTCAACACCGTCGTCGTAGTGCGCGCGCCGGTGTCGCAGGCAGCGTTGCCATGGAAACAAAAATAACTGATTAGAAATTAGCTCGACAAGAAATGTCAAAAAGCTACTGAATAAATAAGCTAATAAAACTAACTACAGAGACCCAAACGAGCCCCACAAACAATACCTCGCAAAATTCCACTAGGAAGAATGCGGGTGATAGGCAGAAAATGCCTATGTACTATCTGAAAATAAAATTAATTATTTTTTGAAAATAAATCTGAAATTTACTGACCTGTCACGTTGATTGTTCGACTGACAATTAAATAATAATAAATAAATATTAAATAACTACAATGAAATAAATATTGCTTCCGAAGTTGACCATCCTAATAGGTACTAATCATTAGAAAATTACTCCTACTTTCAGTAATGATTTCAAAGCTCCCTTTAAATACTACGGATTTATATCGAGGGCCAAGAATCACTCGCGTCGCTCAGGATTCAAACATTTGAATCATGAATCACTACTCCCTATGGTTGTGAAAAATATCAGCTTGAGTTATCTTACAATTAAATATTAACTACAATTTCCCCCATACCTTATAGTAGGAGTCGTAAGAGTAGACTAAAGGAGAAATACCAGTGTACGATGCACCGCCTCTGAAGAACTCCCATTTTTCACTGCGATCCCAAAGCCGCCTATCAAGCGTGGGGATTACGATTCCCCGTAGTGGGAGAGGGTGTGTTCTGCTGCAGTGGAGGATCCGGCTGATACAGTACAGTACAGGTACGACTACCTGATGCTATATATTAGTGATCTGTGGTCATAACTAAAACGGCTATTAGGTTTGTTATTTCGTGTTGACTTGTCAGTGAGTGATCATATAATCAAAGAAACTTAGAACAAATAAAAAAAACCGGCCAAGTGCGAGTGAGACTCGTGAAAAGACGAAGGGTTCCGTACTATTATCTGTAACCTAATATTGCAAGTTACAGACACTTTTCGCAGTGTCCGATTGAGCTGGGTAGGTACGTTCCAGTCCTAGGTAGGTACGAACCCTAAATAGTGATCTCACTAATTGTTTATTTTAAAAGTAAATATACAACTAAATATTCGTTGAATATTTCAAGTTTCCACCTGTTTTCATTATTATGATTTTTAGCAAATAAACTGCATGTGAGTCGATAATGACTTGTAGGTTGTCTAAATGGTTTTATTGTAGTAGCTGTAGCGTTATATTTTTCTTCCATTGAGATGTAATACTAGACTTAGAAATAAAGATCTGTTTTATAGTACCCACTAAAAAGAAAACAAGCGAAAGAAAAGAATCTGATCTACATCGAGTAGAGGTATAAGGTGATATAAACATTTCGTATTCACTATAAATCTAGTACTTAACTACGGCTTCAAAGAACGTCGACAAACGTAACAAGAGTCATCCTTAAGAATATTATTATCCTATCAAGTACAGATTGATCAAACGCAAGTTGTTATGCAGTTGGAGTTCATTGGGTAAGTGTCCTCGTCATTCAGTTTATCAATTGTAGTGCCAATTTAGAGACCTCCAGAGATAAACAAAGCATTCAAAGTATAGTAATTGAGACATTATATTATGTTACAGTTAGTACCTACATATCAAACACAATGTTTCGCTGAGTTTATTGCTGACCGTGCCTACATTGTTGGTGAAGCTTTTATTTCTCAGTTACTCGACGCTAGCAACATAAATACGATAGCACAAGAGGTATCAGACCTGAAATTTTCCTTATATTGCTTTTCTGGGCAAAACATTTCCTATCGGCTGACTATATTCTACGGAAATGTGTTGCGGAAGTAGCAATACAAAATATCAACGACAACTAGATTCTCCCCTACATAGTTGCTTTGATAAGGATGTGAATAAAATGCATGCAAATAAAATGATCTGCTACTGACCGGATATGTATTCGAGACATCTTGAATAGGAGTCTATTTTATGTTTGTAACGTCTCGGATACCTAGAAATAGTGTCATATACCTACTATTTCAATCCAAGAAGTTTCAATCTTTTTGATATTATTTATTACCAAGTTTTTCAACGGTTGTTACTTGTAATTTACTAAGATTGAAGACGCTTTTAAAATTAGTACAATGTAAGTACATTTATATATGTGGGGTGCCGGGTTAGAATTTCACCTCCCCATATCATCCCATAGGTGTAGTAATAGGCGACTAAAGGATAAATAGTGGAAGGTTGGTAGCAGCGCCTTCTAAAGAACTACCAACTTACACTGCGATCCCCAAGACGCCTGCCAAGCGTGAGGATTATGGCAAATACCCCTTTAATAGGTGTTCAGCAGTGGATGATCCGGCTGTTATAGTAATTACCTTTATTGACCACGATCGAATACATACAATCAATCTGTCAATAAGAATTCCGAAAATACGAAAATACAAATGACTAATAAAATCCAAAGAATTGTCGAATCTGTTCACACCATTTCACGAGAATCGGTTGAGAAACGCGACCATCTGGAAATTTGCCTTATAGACGTACAAAAACATTTTTCCCAAGCTGAAAAGCTTTAGTTGCACTTCGCACTTATTAGTCAAATATCTTATTCTGAAATTAAATCAAACATCGTACTTATGCAGAGTGATTGAGAATTTGTGAACCAATCATACTATGCGTAGGTATTCACTCTTGACTCCGTATAACAATAAAGTTGGAAGGCACACGTTAAAAGACATTTGAAGACAGAAAAGACATATTTTCGGGAAAAGAAATCAACTTAATGGATTGTTTTCCAAATGCTTAGGTGTGCATTTTCAACACTTGTTGATCGCATTGTAATAAGTACATGAATAAAAAACAGAGCACATAATGTGGTCAGCTCGTCTAAATGTTTGGTAGACACCACCGTCGACTAAAAAAATGGTCACAACCTTGTGCTGTTTTACGCCAGATATCCCAAAGAGCGATCATATCATCACTTACAGTGGGACGTTGTGGTCAACGGCCAGCCAGGCGACAATAAAAAAGTTTTGTTTGAATAATTACTGTACAGATGAATATTATAATATTCAGATTATAATTATATACGTTTTTCATAGCTCTTCCAATATGTACCAAATGTGATGACCAAGAAATCATGCTCAATGGTTTATACAAAGTAGATAAAGTACTAGAAATACTAATAAGATACAAATTTAAAGAAACTTACATCCAGCCATTGACCTCTATATACTGGACGCGACATCTCAAACGAACAAAGTCGAATAGGTAAGAGAAGCCAGCCGGCAGATCCTCACCCACACGCAGCTGGGCACTCATAGAGATCACACGCGCTTTTTGACGAAAATTGTGTATGCAAAATGCCATCCTGCATCCTTAGATACCTACTGCAAAAACCAGTCGGGAAAAACAAATTAAAGCGACAGAATCATTTTTCACAAATAAGGTCAGATTTTGGTAATAAACACGCCCGAATACATTATTATTTTGTCGATTTGTAATCGCGAAAGACAATGCTTCACGACCGCATAGGCAGCCATGTTCACGAAGTGAAATTCATATATTAAGTGGACAGATACGACAACTAGCAACATTGAGTCAATTACCTAGTTTTTACTCACGACGAAAAAAGTTTGACGTGTCTGTTTATAACTCCCAATTGGCCGGAAAAAATTGGATTAAATATTTGAAAAGCGACTTGATCAAGTGTTTTATTATTCCCCTCATAAATATATTACATATGTCAATTACTCGTAAGTATTCTCTTAACATAAGTAACTAAATAAATTCGTCAAATTCGGATTGAATAAAATTTATTAAAAAAACCTTAATTAAAAAATAGAAAAATGTACTTAAATGTGTATAAAAATACAATTTACTTTTTGTAATCTAGATTTTATATTTTGTTAATAAAAACTCTAGATATAAAAAAGTTAGTAACACTTTGTTTCTAGTAAAAAGCCAATTGTACCTTTACTTTCAAAAACTGAATAGCGCAGTTAGTGGCTCTCAGTTATACTTTTTTTTTACTATTTTTTTACTGATATACTCTTCACAAAGTTTCGTAGGTACAAAACCCATGTCCGTTCTTTGTGCTGATAGTCTTTGATATTGAGAAACCATACCTAAGAAGCTCTGTATGTCGAAACAGCCTACAAGCGTTGTGGCGCTGCATGTTTGGATCGTTTGGTTAGACGATATAATTAGTTCTAGACTGCAGTCGGATCTCGTAAAGCATTGAAGCGCACTTAAGTTTAAAATTAGCGAAAATGGCGTAGAATTTTGTCTCAAATGTCTTCTCTAGTGTAACGTATACCTCGATGCATCCAGCCTACAAATTAGTAACTGTTTGCCGGTCAATATGAAAAAATCAAACCAACACCTATTAAAATAATACCATCAACACCTGCTGTACATTTACTTGAACCACTCCGTCCGAAATGCAGGAAAATATGAGAAAATAATGCTTTTCACAAGGATGTCGTTCTTTGATTACATTTATATAGGCTTGCTTTTGACCGCTATCTCACCTGATGGTAAGAGATCATGTGGTCTAAAATGTTGTTCAGGCTAGCTTAGAATTATTAAATCGAAACATTTCGATTATAGATGTTTAAGTTATTTATCGATTGTGGTGGTATTAAAGAAAATGGTAAATTTCAGTTAGGAAGAGATTTTAGGACGAACTTTGTTTTGTAATTGAACGAAATTTCTCAAACAAATTTTTATCCCGAGTAGTGTTGGCGCTACAGATTACAGTAATTTAGTCAAGAATATAAGAATTTAATAGCTTTTAAAGTCAGATCGGCTCCTAATTTGAGGACTGTAAGGACCTTAATTCAAAGCATTTATACAAGTTTAGGTACCTAGTATTTTGGTGTCTCCTTACAGCTTCGCTTATTTATTTTGTTCGTTCAAGATTAGAATGTCTATTTTAGTAAATTTTTAAATATGGAATCTACATTGTTCGAATTTCAATTTTTCAGCACAATTCGACAATTTCACACTTTAACGCCTAATATACATAAAATATTATTAGTTACTCTGAATATCAGTTTGAAGCCAAACTTTATAGTCCTTAATTAAAGCTCCGTTTGCTCTTTGAGTTCCACCACCAGTGTACTACGGGTCTATTGCACGTAAGCCGTTTAAATTTTTGTCAATACTTTTTTTTTGCCCTAGAATATTATTTAACGACGGTTACTTTTTATCCCGTTTGAAGAGCAGAAAATAATTACACGTGAAAGATGGAGACGGTAGAGGGTCGTAATTATGCTAATGTCTAAGACTTGTCGTCCGTGTTCATTACAACTACAAAATAATTATATGCAGGAGACTCCAATATGTGGTGCCACACGCAATATATTTTTTAACTTGAAAAATTAACGAGATGGATATGTAAGCTTCGCTACTGTCCATTACACTTGCTATTAGACCGTCCTGTATAATACCACGGTAATGTATAGATAACATTACCGTGATAATACTATACCGCGTTTGTCTCTGCGAGATGTTACTTTTGAAGCGCTCGTAGCGAAGTTTACTATTGAGCGCTTCTAGCCTAGAAAGGCTAGAAGCCTAAATAACATCTTCGACCACATCATCACTTACCATCAGGTGAGATAGAGATTAAAGGCTAGCCTTTCAGCTATATAAAAAAAAAGATTTTCATGCTATTACGATTGTATGCGTTACGCGCGGAATCGATATTTTCTCTTCTAGACTTCCCTGCATATATTATCGGTTATTTGCTGCAACGAACATAATTTACCCTGGGAAGCATGGTGTATTTATGTATGTAGGTCTTTAAATCCGCAAAGCCGCACTTGCTGTGGAAGATACCTACTTCGGTTAACTATAGGAATAAAATATTAGATTTAGTTTCTGTGTAGGTTTTGTTCCAAAAATTATGTGGAGCATGGTAAAAAACGTTGTAGACTGTTTGTCATCGAAATTGCCAACTATGTACTTAAAACACTTTATTTTTTAGTTTCATGGTGCCTTCATGGTACTATTTATTTTAACGACTTTAAAATAAGGAGGAGTTTCTCATTCCAACTATATTATTTTGTGTGTTTTATCACGTAGCTTTCTACTGTGTGTATAGTAAAGCTTTTTAATGTTTTTTTATATTCGAAATCAAGAATTAATATTACGTATATATATTTGTATGTGATTGTCACGTGGTTCCATTTAAATTTCAGTGAGATCTGAAGATTAGTATTTGAGTTATCCCTAATTCTTCTTCTTCTTAGTCGGCATCTTCATTACTGAAGGTCGTGTCTAGTCTGATTTGACAAATGGGTATTAAATTGGGTTCTACTACATTGATGATGTTCTCATTTTCACTTGTCGATGTAAACAAAATGTATACGATTATTTGGTTCATTTACTCTTAGTGCATTTTTAGTATTGAAATAATTTTTGTTTTAAAATTTTAACTAATCGATTGTTATTCAGTCCTCTTAGCGCCAGTAACTATGCCAGCTATTACCTACCGCTTTTTTAATTTTCGTGCATTAAGTTTCAGAGAATTGAATGGGTGAATTGAATTTATTAAGTTACGAGTACATACATAGTTTTTTATGGGTAAGGCAACGAGCATGCGGCTCACCTGGTGGTAAGTGATCACCGCGCCCACGAAAATCGGCAATACCAGCGGTCTCAAGTATGCTTTGCCAGTCATAACTAGTTGCAGGTAAAAGGAAGTCCCTTTGACTTCAAAATCTATTTAATGATGAAAGTTTGAAGCAGGAAATAAACGCTCATACTAATTATACTATACCAAGCATTACAAAAGTTGCAGCTTTCCTCTCTATGGCGAGGACGGCTGCAACTTGTAGTTACGCTACAGTTTGGTGGTAAAATTATTCTAAAACCAGAAACAGTTCAAACATCTCTGTGTCAGAGTTGTAGCGTTGTTTGCTACTGCCACAAAAGCAACGGTCGCCAGCTGCCGTCAGATGCACCCTCCATTGTATTAAAGTTCACACTATGGTAACATGTCTACAACTTTGCTTTGCCCCAAAATTTGGAGCAATCCAATTGAGTGCTTGTATATTGCCTCCTAATTTACAGTGCACGGTTTTAGTCTCCAGAATGCTACTGAACATTGCTTTGTGAAAAAACTTAAAACCCAAGATGCGGAGATTAGTTCAAAATTACAAAGTGATGGTTTACAATGCTTTAAGAATAAAATAAATATTAAAAACATTAAAAACAACATTGCTAAGAAAGGGCCTCAAAATAGATTGAGAATTCCGCGTTAAGTTGGTTAATGGTTAATAGTTTGTTTTTCCCGATGAATACAAGATGGGTGTCTTTAAATCGAGAGTAAATAGGTTTCTTCTAGGTAAGCGTGGTTCATCTTTGACCACATTAAGGCAAATCAGGTAAGGTGTAGTCAAATGCGAACCTATTAAGAATAAACACAAAAAAATTGTTTCAAACGGAACCCATTAATTTTCTTTGTATAAAATTTCCAACTGAACCCGTCTGCTGGTTAATCTTCTTGAGGTCTTTGTAGTGCAGTAGAAGTTTTAATTTTCAATTATATATTTTAGTTTTAGACTTTTTTGTGTCCTATTAAATTTGAAAACACAACTTATATATATTTTTGTAATCCCCTTTTAATTACCTTTATTTTGATACCCTACGCGATAGGTTTGATAAGTTTTTTATTAACGTATTACTATTTCGGGCCAAAAATCCGCCTTTTTAATTTTTTTAAACACCTATCTAAAGACACTTGGGTTTTTAAGACCAACATAAAAATATCTTATAAAACATGATACTGGCAAATGTACAAGACGTGTGAGACCATAACCCAACAAGTAAAAAAAAATATCTTAACTGTCGAAATCAATTGAGCCGTTTGGAAGATACGAAGTAATTAAGAAATTTACATTAATAAATTAACAATGATACCCAATTAAAAAAATGACAATTATACTGAAATACAAGCAACTTGAATTAGTGCAACGTGTGTAAAAGGTTGTTGGGTAAAAGCAAAATCCAATGCTATAAATAACTGAAAAAGAAAATTAGCTACTTTAATTAGATACGTGAAATAAAATCATTTTTATAAGCTGCAAATTTATATTTGCAGTTTCTAAAAATGTCGTCAAAGAAACAAATAGCCGACACTAGCAAACGAACTATTTAGAATCCCATTTGCTCAACTGAACGTAAACGAGATGCAATTTTTTTTTTCAGTAAAAGCTGCAGAAGTATTTTCTTTCAAAGAAGTTCTGTGACTTCTATGAAAGAAAATATTTCTGCAGCTTTGATTTGTTGCAAATCAAAGGTTTTCTGTGATGATTGGATGGTTAATAACATTCGCGTAGTAAAATATTGTGAATAATTACAAAATTCTTATTTAGTCATGATAGAATGCATCATATTTTGTTGGATACTCACGTAATCGATGAGAAATTAGTGACCATACGACCTCAGCTACTCCCTTAAATTCATCGGCATAAATTAATGCAAGAATTACTCTGTCGAGTCCTCAGGGCTTACGGAGTACTTGTAACAAAATGACTTTGTCAACCGAGGTCATACAATCTATTTAGCTACCTTTATTCACATTGTCACATTTACGAGTTAAAACTTCAACCCTGGTTGTTTGCACTTTATAGAAAGTTATACTTAGAAGCCCATGCAAAGTTAAAGTAGAGTCGTTACTCTGATATCACTTCAAAATGGTTGGAGATTTGAATCGCGTCCTGCTTGGTGGCTGAAGTAATGATTCAATTACAAATATTTCAAAGCATATTCACGTCGCGTAGAAAAATTCAAATTGACAAAAAATACTTTTATTATAATTAATATTACAAATGATGAGGTAACTGAATATTAGTAAGGTTCCAATCTTTTTATTTTATTTCTTACATATTGTAAGGTTGTTGGGCCAACCCTACAATAAGTATACATATTTAATGTATTTTCCTCAAAAATGGTATGTAATGTTGCCATCTCTAAAAAGTATCCAGAAAGTGAACACTACCGGAGCCTTATTCACAACTATCCAGTAAGAAGCGAGATTTTAAATATGGAATCTCCAACTGTCCAGTATGTAAGTATGTAATTTACTTACTGGACATTAGGTCAACCTTTTTAGATCTGCTAAGAAAAAAAAACATAGTAGCAGACACAGATTAAAGTTTAGCCATTATAACATGGTTATCGGAGGGACGCTCCAAATATATCTCTTTTTGGTATGACATTTTATGTGATAGATATATTTTTGGAGCCTTAAACAGCCAATTTGTAGTCTGTGATAGAAAACGCGACGCAGTAAAAGTAAGCACGTTGCGTTTTGTACTTAATAATATTGGTTGTAATATCAGTCTATAAATTTGTTGTTAAACTTATTTTCATTTTTGAGAAAAGCATTAAAGAAGCCTCAACCGGTAAGAAAGCCATCTTGGCCTCGTATATAACCGGACCTCACTTGCAATTCGGTCCGGTTAACTCATACTCGGCCACGAAGTCTTACTTACTGGATTCTGCAGTAATGTACTATTACTTCCACTCAGTATTGTTACTTATTATCTCATCCGCCATTTCGCATTAAATTTAAATCATTCTGCACGCAATTCATCCATACTTACCTGTACTGGCGGTGGCGTTACACTATCCATATATTCGTCAACATCCACTCTCAACACTAATGTCTTGAGAAAGTTCTCAAGACATCATTTTACGATACTCTATTCCTTCATTTTTCTCTATTATGCAACTTTCAAGCTTCCTATGATAAATAAATACTTATGATATAACCGTAACTACGAAATTAATAGACATTTTCACAACTCAGAGCCCTGCATAAAAATAAAATAAATCATATATGAAAGAATTACGGTATGTGTACTAATTAACAGAAGATATACTATGCCCTGAGTTTCATGCCCGTTTGTCTCGCAGTGGCTCTATAACACTTTTGCGGTAAACGTTTGTACCTTACCCACACGTATCCAATGTCTACGCCAAACGGCTTGAATTTGTTACCACTACTGAGATTATCGTATTATCTTGCGCCTCTTGAGTCGCTCTGCTAAAGTGCTAGCAGTAACCGCAGCTTCTTCAGCCAAAATACAAAAAAAATGTAAATAGCTCAATGTAGAACGTCTTATTTCTGATTTTCTCTGAATTTTGAATCCAAATTGAGGTAATTTTTCACCTTGATATATTATAGTCATATATTTGTCGTAGCTTTATCGCTATGACAAAACAAGAAAAGCTGTGTTACAACTTTCGTAACGCGTAGCACTAACGCTGGGCGCTGGGCCACTGCCAGAGCGCCGCACCTTTTGTTAACTAACGAGTACTGCAGTATACTATGGGCAGTAGGTCCAAATTCAGCTAAATACATTCTAGAAAGAAATTCTAACGTAGAAATGGAAACTGAGCCCTACACCTATTATAAGTAAAGTTATTACATTTTCCTACTGGAGATATGAATGTGTCTGGAATTGTTTCGTTTTTATTTTCTGGGATATTCATGTATTTTGTATAACGTTGTATATGGTAGTTGTAAGTATTTAACGGGCTTTAATCGCGATAAAAACATGTGTTTACGTTATCGCAATTAAATTACGTTAAATACTTATAACTATATGTTAAAGCGCGAAAGTCTTGAAGAAACTATTGTATATCGTGTCTACAATTACGAGCGCTGTTACTCAATCAAAAAGTTGAAGTTAGAGTAATATAAGTAACTAAATCTCATTTTACACTCTACAAATATATTTGGTCAATTTCAGAAATAGATAATGTTCTAGCTAGGGATTGCAATCCGTAAAAGCAGATCCAATTATCCGGCGGATCCGGCAATGTGAAATATTTACCGGATCCGATACCAATTGATCGGATCCGTTGACAGCAAATTTTGTCAAAATTATAGCTCTGTCGCATGACTCGGTACTGTACGTTAGTTAAGGGTGGTGTGCATACGTGATAGTCATCTCGCCCCTTCAGTATCATTAGCCTGGCTCGAGGCATTAAATAAGTGTTTTGTTATGCCGCTACGTAGAAAAAGTTAAAATATTTACATTACTTTCTCGAATTTCCACGAATATATTTGGGCTTAAAAGTAATCTATTTAGCCTCTCCATCGAATAAGACTACTAATAATGTCAGTAATAAATTATTTTCATAGATCAGTTGGGGTGTTGGGCTAGAATTGCATCCCCCGATATCTTCCTGTAGGAATTATGAGAGGCGAAGGGAAACCCTCAGAACATGGGCAGCAGTACTGTCTGAGGAACTGCCATCTTACACTGCGATCCTCAAGAGCCAAGCATGGGGATTATAGGATATCCTTCATCTAATGGGAGAGACTTTGTTAAACGCTGGTCGTTATGACTGTTAATGTTATTTAAATATTGCAGACAAGTAGAAAAAAATTAATGTAAGTGATATTTAAACAATCTGAATAGTAATAAAATAGCATATTTATGGACTACATAATATAATATAATAAAAAATAGAGGATAAAAGTTATGTTCCTGTTTTGTGAGAAAGTAGTTTTTTAATGTTTATTACTGATATTACGAGTATGTTAAATATCGATGTTTCTGTATGTGCCTGAAAGTTTGGCCTAAAATATTACTTAAAAAATACTTTATATATTTGTATGTATATTTTGACCGAAAGAAAACTACTTTGTTATCTCTCTTGAATGGAGCAATAAGTATATCCATTGTTCCTGTCATCATATCATACACAACATTTAGAAGGTCCGCGATTGTACTTACAATATGTTTTTATGGAATGTATATTATTTCCTATTTTCCTCAAAACTCCTCATTATTTAGGCCGGTTTTCTTCAATTAGTTGCCAGTAGTCATGTTTTCCTCAGCAATTGCATTGAAGGAATGACCTTCACGAATTTCATCATCAAGTTAAAACATGGCCACGATGAAATTCTGCGCAAGTGAGGTGCTTCCCTCCCAAGACAGTCAACTTGTAAAAGCTGACAAAATCATCGCCCTCAAATCTTTTTGCGTTATTTCCATATTTGCTACCGCCGACGAAATTTAACTTGTGAAAAAAACAATACAATAAAACGACTTCCCGTCAAAAATATTTTAACCAATAAATGAGTCTCTTTTGTTTAGAAAAAATAATCTAAATTCAAACATTCATCAGCGGCCAGGAGCGCAAAATTTTCAGTGTGCTCTATGTGTACCATTTATGCTGGTTTTATTGCACCTAACATTTTGCACGCTGTATTGAGATGAAAAATACTGTTCCGCTCGGCAGCAAAATTATTTTGCCTCTCGTACATTTGGAACCACTATTACGCTCAGAATTCATAGAATTCCTAGAATCCTGAGTCTCTTCAGGTTTCAATACAATACAAGTGACCCTGAAACATACAACTGTTAAATCTCATGTGTTTGTATTTTCTTAATGGCCCTCATATTATACAATTGCTGCCAGGCCGGGACACACTATTAGGTGCTTGTTGACAAATTTTCTACTTAACCGTAGCAAGCCAGGCGAGCATTCTCAAAATGCCCTTCCATCTTGCGGTCAACTACTAGCCAGGTGGCTATCTAACCAGGGTACGGCGGCTCGGCTGTCCAAAGCTTTAACCAGTCGGCTATCAAAAAAGTGAAGTTTGTTTTATAAAATGTCTATGTTTTTTCATAACGTCTTTTAAAAATCTTTACGAGTGCTACCACATCTGTGAAGCAAAGGTCATAATATATTCAAAGATTGCCCCTCCAAGACTCTCTCTGAAATAAATAAAACATACATAACAGCATGTAAAACAAATCATCCTGATAAAGATGCAAGTACCAGCCGCTTTGTCCAATATACATGAAAATACTATGCTACTATGAGTGTGTTTCATTGTAGAAAAGGGGTTTCATCCGATCCGATCGAAACGGAATATTGCTCAGGCTGATTCCTTAATCTAAACGCTGTTCTTTTTAGTTTACCAAAAGTTTATTAGCATTGTAGAAATTAAACTATATAGTATAATCTTTACATTATTATCTACTTTATTGCGAGTATGGACTTACATAAATTTATAATATTATACTGTTTTAGGATTCCTTACTGGAAAATGGGACCCTCTTACTAAGTCCAAACTTTAACCTTTTATCCTAAGCACCGTTATCGCCGATTTTCACAGATATAATATTATCGTCGATAAAACATACTATTAATGTTCGAAGCATAATTTAGTAAAAACTTTGTCAACTCTACCTTTGTATATGAGTATAGTGAGACATAAGTAGAAAATCGATGCTTTAAGACAGGCAGTACAAAAAGAAAAGCGGCTTACATGGGGATTTCGAGACTTTTTCAAGAAACAATGTGATTTGGAAATATATTTGTCAATGTGATGCGGATAGGTTTCCGATTTCCACTGAAGATATCTTTCACGATAGCGTAGCTTACCCTTCCAATTCAGTTTCTTTTTGCGGTTAGAAAAAGTTTTTAATCTGTATGTGTACTACGAGCTGTACATGTAGCTGTGAGTGTTTTTCCACTCCAATACATTTGTTCAAATAACTTGGACTTACTCGATTGTTGTCGAAGAACGATTATGTTCTAGTTAAGCAGCATTGCTATATTTCTATATTTCTACTCAGGTTAGTTTAGGTTGATATGCTATCAACACTTGACACCAATCCGATTTTTTTTAAATTTTAGCGTATTGAATGGAATTTGTTTTTTTTAATGTATCAAGTGAATATGAAAGAAAAGTTATTGCGATGTGACAAGAAGAAGTAACACACTTCACTGCTGATTAAATAGTTTCGACTTGTTTAGTACCATATTTTGTCGATATATTTAATAATTTTCCCAGAAAATCGCTTCTGATGTAGTGGCATTGGCTTTTGTGGCTTTGAAAAACATTGCATAATTGCTTAGAACAAAAATAAAAATGTCAATATATGCTACGACAAACATGATGTCATTATTATCTGATTTAAAAATACTCTAGTTAGTGTTATTTTAACGGTTTTTTTTTTCAGAGAAATTGTCGTTTTGTGATCATCATCAACCGGAAGGCGTCCACTGCTGAACAATTACTACATCTGAACGCCACAAAGAACGGCTTATTAGCCGCTTGTAACCATTGGATACCCGCGACTTTAGCGATATCGGCGGGAGAGCGATAGACGGGGGCCTACCGACTCTACTTCTTCCGGTGTAATATGGTGACTACTGGAGAACCTTTCTTCCCCATTGGTTATCAGTTCGACGAGCAATGCATCCCTTCCATTGCCACTTCAACTTGCAAATTTAATAAGCAATATCGGTGGCCTTGGTTCTTTGACGAATATTCACGTTCAGGATTTTATCATGTAAAAAAACTCCGAGCATAGCTTTCTCTATAGTTTGATAAGCAACCTGATCTTGTCCATAAGGGTCACAGTTAAGGACTTCTCGGTGCCATATATCATCAATGTCTTTTTAAATAAATATTCGATACATAGTGTAGTAGATATACTCAATTTTTCATCATGGGTAAACTAAAAGTATCAAATAGATATTGCATCTTATGATCCTAAATTATACTCAATTAGTTCATATAAAATTTAATTTTAAAAACAGTGTCTACTTGTTTCGTAGTTCAATTTATACAAAAAAACTATGGAACCACTACGCAACGCAGGTACTTTCGCAGTTCAGAAATAGTTTCTGTTTGTTCATAATTTATTTCAATGGGCTCACATACAATGGTGATATATAGTATCACAAAAAATACAAACGGCAGACAAACATGCCACATCAAATAGAGAGCACTTTTGTAATCTTATTGTCATGGTGTTGAAGTGTTTCAATGCATTGCCCTGACCTTTCGCGCCTCATCATATACCAAAATAGATGCAAATAAATAAAAAGCTTATTGAGAATATAAGACAATAGATAATGCCTTTTAACACATCATTCCAACATCAAAAGCGAGGGTGTGTAGTGTATGTGGGTGTTTGTTGCTATTCACCTTGTGAAAGGCTGAACGGATTTAATCGAAACCCAGTAGGTAGTAATATATACCTAGTGTTAACATGGTATATCTTAGGAGCTAACATGTGATCCTTTTTGATGCGGTTTACTGAGCTCTGGAGGAAGCGAGCTACTTGAGTTGGCTTATTTCAACTCGTTCGTACAGTTATATTGTTGCAATGAAATGTCAGGTATTTTCTGAATTCTGCTAATATGTGTTTATTAATGCGATGGTAATATTAAAAGCAACTTAATGGTGAGGACCAACATACTTTATTTTCTAAAATAATGGAGAAGGAGGTGAACTAAATTTGGACATAATTTAGCAATTTAATTTTGAATACAATGCTGATTATGGAGCTCAATTGCAGAATGAAGATCATTATCATAAATATTCGTTAGACCATAAGGCCGCAGGTCTTGGTAGTGTCTAGAACACTAAGATCTATATTGAGACCTGGTCTAGGAACGGTTTATCGAAACGGATATATCGATTTGAAATAAGAAAAGGAAACAATAGCCGATAGACATATTTAATAAATATCGGTTCAGTGTGTGGTGGTCAGTATCATGGTATATCTAAGTACATTGTGAACCTATTGAGATGATAGGGTGTTAGATTGAATTGAATATCAACTATGAAACATTGCGGAATTTTGTGAATATTGAAACCTGTATCTTTATGTGTTACAACATCATGTGCTAGACGACATCCACTATGGAATAAAACACCTGTAACATTAACTAATCGCGACTTTTACGACATCGTCAGCCCCACTAGTAGGGGACCTCAACCATGAAAACGTAGAGTTGATAGACCCACTACCAACTCTACGTCGTCCTATGTAATGTGGTAACCATCCAAGATTCCCATCAGATATCGGTTGGTCTTGCAATGTTGCCTGACCATTGCCACTAAAACTTGCGAATTCTGAAAGCTAAATGACTTTGGTTCTTTGGTGAATTTACTCGTTGCGTATTTAATCACGCAAAGAAACTCCGAGCGTACCTCTCTCGATACTGGTATCGGTGCAACATAGACATTAAACATTTAATTATATTTTTTCTTTTCCATGTCCATTTTAAGACCGGTGGGTCTTCTCCACAAGCAAGTTCACCATAATACCTATGTAATCGGCAAGTTGAAGGACATATTTTCCATAGACGTTGATGCCTTAATATTTCCGGTTCAAGAGCTTTAAAACGTCCTGCAATGCGTATGTGACCAGTTTCGGAGAAATAACGTCTACCTGCCTGACGCCTCGTTTCAGTTGGATTGGTTTTGTGCTCATTTTGTAGTCGAATCGACATAGTGGCTGTAGATGAACTGATGATGTGAGCCAACAAAGAATAACTTTAATTGAATTTATTAACGTTTATATTCACAAAAGGCACGAGATTTTAATAGTAAACATTAAAAAATTGGCGCTGCACTGTGCTCTCTCTCGCATTTTTGTACGGACTGGCCATGTAACCACGATCTTATCACATATACTTTTTTCAAAATAATGTAGCCACAACATTTTAACTACTTATCCTGTATTCAAATTAAAATAAAAGCAACGAGCGCTACGTTTCAGCAATCATCACTAAATGGAATTAGTGCTACGCGGCCTGCGGGTTTTTTCTACACACCAGTCCATAGTTTTGACTTCCACAAGTTTTCCACGACCACGTTTACCTGGTTGCAACTGCTGGATCATACCCTACCTCTCGTATCAGCCAAAACGTAATTCCACAGTTGACATGATTTTGCAAAGTGGACTCGCGGTGATATGTAATGCGACAGCATCTATAGCTGCTTCCCTGAGACACTTTCTCAACCTGAACAGAATTTTTTGGTCTGAATTTAAATACTTTGGTTGCTTCCATAAGTCCAGTTCCACCTGTTTGTCTGCCTCTGTGCCTTATGTTTTGCAGCATTTTATGTTAGCTGCGCCTTTCTAGCCCTTTTCAATTATGAAGCTTGCGTGCGAACTTTTGATCATAGGGCCGCTTCACTTTTAACGCTTGGTGTAACTTTAAGTGTTTTCATTTTGAGGTGTAGGCAATGCTGCGCTTACTACTGCCTTGCATTCTTCCGTAGATAATTTCTTTTGCTGATCAAGCCGTGATTCAGGTTATTGTTGCGCCATACTTCACGTACGCAACATTTGGGATGTCGCTGGTGGCGTATGATATGTTATATAGTAAATGGCTCGTAGATCACTTTGTAAATAAACCAATGGTATCAGGTAAAAAATAATAACTTCACTTGAACTGTTTCATGTTTTTAATCACAAAGAAATGAGATTTAATCAGATAACTATAAAAAGTTGGCGCAAAACAATGCACTCGCTCGTTTTTTTGTTCGGACTGACCGCGTTAGCCGCGGGCCGTTTCACAGATACTTTTTATAAAATAATGTGGGTACAAATTCTTATCTTGTCGCCAACAGTGTTGTATCTATACAAACTCTTGCGCGCTTCGTTAAACCTATAGTCGACATGGCATCGCTGAAGAGACTGTAGTACTTATAGCCTTGGTTTCGATTGAATCAAAAGATTTTTCTTAGTCCACAAACGCTAGACACAATATCTGATTATATTCCTTAGTCATGTGCATAATCAGGCGGAGCGTATAAATGCGGACTATGGTATGTTTCTCCGGAAACCAACTTGTACGGGAAGCTGGAAGTAATCAAACCTACTGGCAAGACGATTATTAACGACTTTCAAGAACAGCTTATAAACGTGGCAAAAGAGAAATGGGCCTGTAGTTCTATAAAAAGGTCTTATCACCTTTTTTGAAAAACAAAACCACTTCGCATCTGCTTCACGCTTTTGACGTTACACCTTTAAAGATGACGAAATTAAATAACTTCTTTATAATAACTTTTTATAATTCTAATATAATTTTATAACCTAATTACTCTTGAGGTTAGGTTGTTAGATACAGTGCTTAGGTTTTGATCATTTAGAGAAACTGTTGGGCTGATACAATATTTTCATCAAAATGTATTATGGGTCAGATGATCAAAACAATTCTCTCTTTAAAAACGATTTGAGCAATCACAATAACTTTATGTACTCAAGGTAACTCAGAAGTTACGAATATTTCTACAAAATATTATCTGATTTATCACCGCGAAGAGCATTATACTATATTTTTATAATGAAGAACAAAAAGAGGGTTTGGAGGTGTATGGCGTCGACTTAAGCTAAAAAATACAAATAAAAATATTATAATCATTCGTCTCGGTTTGTTATCCAACCTCGAGCTTAATTTATCTATGTATCTGAGTGGTATCATTGTAAATTCCACTGAAGTGCAATATAATGTTTGTGTCAACAAGTTGATTATATCTCTTCCCAAGAACTAAGCTGCAAACTTGCAAACTAATCCAACCTCACTATCATGCATTAGTAAGTTTGTTAGCCAATTACATTATGCTAATGTTTATGCTTCAGTTATCGAAAATATTAAACCAGATGAGACTCAAATCTTGCTCACGACTATTTGTATAGTCGTGTAATTACTAAAATATTATGTTGTTCACAATGGCGATTTCACCACTATTTGACATAATTGACAGATAGAATTCATCTCTAATATTACTTCAATGTCGCCATGTAAAATAGTTATTAATGTTAAAAACACGCTTTTATGATGTGGATGCGGATCTATAATATATACTCAGCTTTTTTCTTAAATTTCTTAAATTTCCTACAAAATATATTGTGTTAGTAAAGCGGATTGCCTAAAAAATATTATTACTACTAAAATTTTATTAGTTAAGTGTGCATTCTTCCATACAAGAATCAAGCTTACCATGCCATTGCTTTTGCTCTATCGTAAAAAAGATTATATGAGTACATACAGTTGTTAAACTTGGTGGGATCGTAGTACAGAGTCTAAAGTATAACAACAATATAAAATGGTGAAATGCGAGACTTTACGCCAATGCTACCGAACTAAATGAATAATGTATTTGGTAATATCCATACAACAATAAAATTGTATGATGCAGTAACGAAACTTTGGGTGTGAAAAACACTCGTTATTTGCAGCGGGTTTTCTTGCTATTATCCATAATAAAAACCACTGAATGCTCGAAACACTTCGTCATTTGCTGTGTACACAGCATCGTCGACTGAGGTAAGACAACTAGATTTTAAATCTATCGTAGTGTTGTTATAGATATAATATATAAATGTTCCTATTATTAAGAGAACAACGACCAATTTGAAAACAATCAGGTCAGCAGGTTAACAACTGTTTTATTGTAATAGGGGCAGTAGCTATTGTTAGTGCTTTTTCACCATAAATGCAAATCGCATATCGTAGATGAGGATAATTTTCTAGTAGCTATAACTACTATTATTGTACCATATACTATATGTTGTGCGGGGTACTTTCCCTTGATAAAATATTTATTCTTCCACTATAGTGCACGTAGCGCTTAATTAGTAAATACACACGTAATTTCGTCATATATTTAATACCACGTGTTCAAACTCTGAAAAACTCGGCATGCATATCCCTGAGCTTAATATCTATGCTTTTGGTTAGCCAGTTTTTCGATTTATCATTTATTTTACCACTAGATGTGAATACAAAATTCCAGTACTTACCCACTATTTATTTTTCGATTATTGTTATAAATACTTTAATATGCGAATAAGTGGTAAACTAGAATGGTATCAGTAGCCATTGAATTAAAGGGATACTCAGTAGCAAATATATTAGGCTCATAACATGCATGCAATATTTCACCGAGTTGGAAACTACGCTGGTATGGAATCTGCTCTGAAGACACTAGCTTTAATACGTTTTACTGTCAAATAAAGCGTACGTAATTAGCTAATTTTATTGTGATAACTAAAAGTGCCTGAAAGATAATCCTGCAGATTATACTAAAAGAGTTAATCTTGCCGGTAAAATCAATATGAGCGTGTTACAAAGTAAAGCGACAATCTGTGAAACTTTGTTTTACACCTAATAAAATATCTAGTAAATCAACATTAAGTACAATGTAAGTTTAAGTAGTTTAGGCGTGTTGTAAACTCTATTAAAAGTTAAAGGTCAGAGGCCAATAATAGTAGCTGGTGAGCTTTTAGCCGATAATCAATAGATCCAGAAGTTACTCTGCGGAAAAAACGTATGAAAATATTAAGTGAATCTATGAAAATCTCCACGTACTTACCTAAAAGTTTTCTAAGGATAATTATTAAATATTTGTTATTTATTGCCATATTATTTGCTACCATATTTTTTTAAAATGAGGTAGAAAGTACATTTTCATTTCACATCCTCGGAAAGAAGTGTTTGTTTGATCTGAGTCGTGGGTGGGACACGCTGCTTCCCACTTTAGGGCGGCAAAAAGTCATAGTAAATGCTTCCTTCTCTAGAGCCGGAATGACTTAACCACAGTTACCATTGTTTTAACCAAATTTGAGTTCTGTATTTTTTGTTGTAAAATACTCTGATGTAATAAAACAAATAATAGCAACTACGTTTGTGTTTAAATAAAGGCTAAAAGAACTAGTTTATAATAGAATTAATGTGACCTTCTTAAGTTAGTGTATTTATATAAACATTTAGTCATTAATTTTGTTTTGGAGCAGTGTGAATTAAAATAAAGAACTAAGCAGGATGGTCCCCAAGAGAGACGCATTGTTTCATATTTAAATTTAAATAGGACATTTTGGCGGTGTATATTGTCTAAATATAGGTACGTACGAATAAAAAAAAACGAACAAACATTTTACAAATTCTTCTCACTGCATTAATTTTATTAAAGTATCTTCTATTCATATTACATTTCAGTATTTTTTGTAAAAATTACTAATTTTTATTTTTTTATATTTGTCATTAAAATCATGAATAAAGTAGAGTGTTTTACACAGATGTTAGTCGTAGAAACGCATTCATTTTAAATAGGTACTAGGTACTCATGTTATTATTATCAATATATAATATAGAAAAACTGTCATTTTTCATTCTCCTTATATTTGTAGTGAAAAGTAGAGTGTCTAACACGGAAGATAGTCATAAACTTCTATTCCAACTATAGCCGCCCGTTAATATTTCAAACAAAATTTTACTTTATGTTTCATAAATAACTCTAACCTCTCAATTAATTTTAAATAGATGCTACTCATGTTATTATTATTAATATTTAAGAAACTACTATTATTTACTTTTCTTATATATATTCGAAATGAAAAGTAGAGTGTTTAAAACGGGTGAAAGTCATCAATTTCTACTCGGACTATAGCCACCCTCGCTGCGCGCGGGCGTCTATGGGGCGGGCGGAAATACCTCGTACGGGATTGATTCCTTTCAACCCTTGTATAACAATCTACTATTCTGTTCTACAAACCTGCGGCAGGGAATATTATATGGAAATTTCTAACACGCTTAGTAGAAAATAAAAATTTATAAAAATCCATTGTCTGCGAGTTTTTTGTAACATTAAGTATTGAACCTATTTTCATATACCTATGTACGAGTATAACACCAAAACACATACTAAAACTAGAAACTAAACAACGAAATGAATAACTAAACTGCTAAAAGGTATTTGCTGTAAAACAAACTTAGATTTTCCTCGTAGGTATATGTACAGTAGAAAGTGCAATTCAAAACTTGGGTGTATTATGATCGTCGCTATGGGCATTGGGCCTCAAACTACACTCACAATGGTAATCGGTCACTTACTTCCCTCAGGAACAATGCGCTATTTCATCAGTCATGCTCGGCAAATATTATGTATATAACTAAAATGCGTGCAGTAAATCAGATTTCATAGATCACGGGAGACAACAAATCACCCTTGGCACGTAAATAAATTTTAAATTCAACTTGGTTCCCTGACATAACATTCGTAATTCGACAGTAAAACAGTTTGTACATTACGACAAGACGCACCCTATAGCTAAAAGTTATAAAGGCTGTGTATACTTCGTTTTATTTATTAATTTTTTTTTTTATATTTTATATATAGCACAAAACACTTACCGCAAATTTGAAAATCATAGAAATTTTATATTAGATCTAAGGTACTAAGGATGCGCGATCAGTACTCGCTCAATAAATGGGTATTAATTTAAGGGCCAACTTCACCAAACTAAAGATGACACTGTATGAGGATAACTTTAATCTTTGTTACCAACAAAATATGATATACCTTTGTCAAAATATGGCCAGTTTGCTACAGCTGATAGTTTGTACAGTTTTTTTACTATTGCCAGGTTTGGCGATCTGTAAGCAAAACCCTAACCCATTTTAGCATTCATATTGCTTGTAAGAAGAATACGGGAATGCTTGCTAAAAACAGGCATAGTTTTTAGTATATTTTAAATTGGTTGACTATATTGTGACATATTGTATGTACCTATGATGTTTATTTTTCATCGAAAAATTACATTCAGTACATATCCAATAGCCCAAAGTAGACCGATTTTTCGGCTTTTCGTTGCAGCGCGCATTTACTTTTAATATGTGTTAAAAACTCCTTGGAAAGAATAAAAATGTGACACGAAATTAGACATTATCATTTCATTATTAGGCACAGTCAGCTATTAATCTGAGATCATCAGATACCGGAAGTATTTGCGAAGTTTTTGTATTCCTAAAATTGTTTATTATTTTGATTTAAAGTAACGAAAATTCGAATTTCAAAATCCGAATCAGCGACCCTTTAATTTTAAAAGAAACTGACGATTTTATGATGTGGCGCAGTGATCACTAAATGAAATCTCTGTGTAATGTGTATTATTTTATGACATCTGTGGGAGATTTTTTATTTCCTGGTGAATAACTGTGAAGGTGGTGGATGAAAGTAGTTCAACACGGGTTTAGGTATTATATTGTACTCTCTAACTATAAGCGATTTAAAATCTCGGGTGCAATTGGTTACTCATCACTCTTGGTAAATAATATACTAATAAGTACATTAAAGACAGACCGCTTTAATGAGTCCTCACCACCACGGGGAACAGGGGCACGGGGGTAGGACGACAAAGGCGACCGAGAAATGAGAGGCGGAGGGCGCATCACGTAACGTGGTACACAAGAAACGAAATGCGCATTTAATAATTCTTAAGATATTAGATGTCATAGTGGTCAACGACTATTTTGTATTATAAAATTAATTAATGACTATTTTAATGAATACGAAGTAACAACAACAAGTAAATGTAAGTGACAAAATAAAATACGTAATCAACTTCTGCTTATAACATTTGTGCATTATACACGTATGAAATTTATATCGCAATCATTTATGTCCATATAAATATTTAAAACTTGATTCTAAATTCAAAGCAGTCATCATCGGAATCGTCTTGCAAATTAATAAAAAAATTAACAAAATCATGTAAAATTCCGTCGTATTTGTAGTATTTGTACTCGATTTTAATAGTGTGGTTAGGTCAGTGCTTCTACTACTTTGAGGATCATTTAGCAAATAATTCCTTTAGTGTATTTCTTTTAAGTCCAAATTGGAGTCGATACTTTTTGTGCTTTTTGTCGTTTAATATTACCCAAGGCAAACGCAACATTTTATGTCCGTTTATTTTGTATAACTCGTCAATTTTGTAAATATCTTCTGTGTAATGATATTTCATTAATTATATTACTAAATTTATTTTTTCTAAGTTTATCATTAAAAGGCATGCAATATCGTCACGCCTTTTTTCCTGAGGAGAACGCAGAGACCACGGATTTGAACTTGCTATGCTCTTGACATGCGAGTATCGGTTTTGCTGCCTTTGCTCTTATCACATACACGCCGGCTGTTGAGATTTTGAATTTGTAACAGAACTTCTCCGATTTAACTGTTCTGTTTCCACTCACCTTCTTTAGTCAAGATCTTGTCATCTGTTTTTTTTTACGTTTATAGGTAAAACATCTTAACATTTCTAAGATAACGTCTTACCAACTTTTAATCACACTATTTCTCACTTTGTATTTCAAAGTTACATCACGCGTACATCAAAAGCTCTCGTCTCAACGGCATTTATTCAACTTTGTGCTACTAGGCACTCCCATTTGTACCTTTTTGGACATGTTTCGGAGCTGGTAATAAAAGTGTAGAGTGCCCCATCCACTTGATTTCTAGCATTCACTCTCCCTTCAATATGTTCCTCGTTATTTTCATTCACTGTCAATTAATTTCCGCAGTTCAACTTTTACTCTATGGACTCTATCAATCTAGCGTAATAGTACTATTATATTTGCATCAGTCAATAATATCATAACCTGAAATTCAGTACCAAGTTCACAGTTTTCTATAAAATAATACATACCCTCTTTTTTATTCCAAATTTTATTTGATTTCTATATAATTCTACATGCATTATTGTTACCATCATCTGTCAAACTGTCCTCTGACAATAAACTCCTAATCTACAAAAGAATAATACAAAAAAAACTGTCACACATGCATTATCTAAGCATGTATTATCACATATTACTTTATTATCGAACGCAGAGGTGATTGTTGACGAGTTACTCGTTGAGTTTCAATTTATTTGCGCAACCCTTCATGTAAATTTGTTTGCAATTATCCCAAAATAGATTAAACAGTCACGGTGACTCTATACTTCATTATCCAGCATTGTTTTCGATGTCAACCATTTATTGTAAATCACGTTAACCTTACGTAAGCTACATAACTCTCATAAAGAGAATTCAGAGCTCCTTATTTGTTTCGCGGACTGAAAGTTACAACTTTATTTAATGATCTTCTCCTAATAAGTAAATACTATTTTAAACAATTATTTAGAAGAACAACTATATTGATCTAAACGAATCAAAATGTCTATTATAATAATATTATCCACTGTAGAACTCCACTGTCAATTTTGCACTTAATGATTCAAGCCGTGCACGTACGAAACAACTTTTAATATTTGAGCAGTGCTCCGTGATTTGTAGGACATTGCGCTACCTAACGTTTATATTTTATGGTGTGAACTGGAAACCATAGCAAAGTTTTGTTAAACATCATTGCTTGTAATATTATGTTGTAGAATGATTAGAGGGAATATTTCTTTATTACTAAATACTTCATTAAATAATTTTCTAACTAATATAAAATATGTTTTAGTTGGTTAAGTTGAATCCATCTGATAATACAAACATCAAAGTACAAAATACAATACACAAGAATACTTTGTCAATATATAATCTTATTTAAAATCGTCCCCCAAAAATGGTTGAGGAAGGCGTTGGCTGTCACTCGAGAACGGGTGCTGCTGGAAGTCATCGGTCTATTCTGGATGTTAATGCTAACACTTTACCGGAAAAAATTACCTTTCTTTTAAGCCTGCACCGAGGCAACGGTACGTAATTGTGGTTCGTTTGATCCCTTGCTGTATCTTCATTTCTAAATTTTGAGTTATGTAATTAATATATATTATATTTAAGGATTAATTCTATAAATCATACATACACTTTGGAAACACGATTACTTAAAATTATCTCGATAAAAAATAAATCCAAAATTACATCTAAAAAACCAAATAAACCCTTAGTACGGCGTAAATACTTAACGGAGAGTCATCCGTATTTGAATAATAAAAAAAACAGTATGTTTTCTATAACGTATACACATAACATTTTTCAAATAGGTATTTGTTAGTCTGTGAAGGAAATACTCAAATTCACGCATATTTCGCCCATTTTAGTCAGAGCCGCGATGCTTTGTCCCTATCCGCTTTAGTAATTTTTCGGCCGTCGGACGAGGACGGATGCTGTTGGCGTGCCTTACTTACGCACACATACGCGGCGCGCCTAATAAGCTCGGTGCGCCCTTAACACTGTACCCCTTAGAATTTTGTATGTTTCCTATTTCTTGTTTTAGATTGAAAAAAGGCTATAATTTAAAAAGTCACGGAGTCTGTAGAGTGTAGATTTTAAAATAAGATGAACAAAAACTAAGCACACATTTTAAATGCCAAGGTTACGAGTAACTTCTACTTTGCTTTGGTGCTTGAAACCATTCCACAATAAATTAAAATAAGCTTTAAAACTTGACATTGATACGATATCACATAAGAATGAAAATTCCAATGTTTGTTTTATGACTGTGACGGTACAAGCTTGAGGCCCACCTGATGTTAAGCAGACTACCTTCAGCCTATAACAGATACATTTCATCACAAGTCCCGAATTACACTGCGCCCGTCACTTTGAGACATAGTTGTTTACTCTCATGTGCCTGTAAATTCACTGGCTCTCAAGGACTGCTGCCGGAACACACCGTTAGGTGCTTGGCGACAGATTTTCCACTTGTGGATGGTTGCTAGCCAGACGGGCAGTCGCAAAATGTCCTTCCACCATGCGGTGAAGCTCAAGCCTGCGGCGGAATTCAAACCATGGACCTGCTGTGCGGCATTCCATAGCCAATGCCACTGAGCCATCAAACAAATCAAACAATAAAATAAGAATAACAAGAAACAGTCTAAATAAATTTTGTGGCAGGTTATGATTTAAATACCTAATATATAATTTCCATCGATCAAAAAGACATGTAGATCAAAGATAATTTCTTATACACGAAACTAAGTCTGTTAAAAATTATTTTTTTATTCATTTAAATTTTTATTATTTTTACATTAGCATTAGTTTCGTAATTCCATCAGATAGAGTATGTTGCCTTAAATGCTATAGCGAGATTAGTTTTTTAATTATTCTTAAGATGAAAATCTGAAATGAGTAAAAGTAGTCGTGATAGCATGGTGGTATGGCATTTTGCGAATGCCCGCCTGGCTAGCTGCCACCCTCAAGTAGAAAATCTGTCGCCAAGCAACTAACGGTGTGTTCCGGCAGCTGTCCTTGAGAGTCTGTAATTCTAGGTTTGCCTGAACAACACCTTTGACCACATCGTCACTTACCATCAGGTGAGATAGTGGTCAAAGGCTAACCTATCGAGCATAAAAAAAAAGATCAAAACTTCCTTGAAACATTGATGAAGTAAATAAATTTATAGATCAAATATTCATTTTGACACCTTTAAAAATAAACCGGAATAATATAAAAAAAATATTGTTGGGAAATTGGGTTTATAGTTTTGCAAGCCTGAGTATCAGACTTACTCTTATGACCTTATTTTCACTTATATTAAGACCCAAAAATCTAAGTCATAGCATAAAATACGGCAGCATACTAAAACTCTACTCCCTATGTATGTATTAATATAATATGTAAATATTTTGCAATTAACTAATCCATACTTTAAATAACCACATGGTGTATACTTAATTATTTTTAGTAGTCGTGGTAGCATGGTGGTAGGGCATTTTGCAAATGCCCGCCTGGCTAGCTACCACCCTCAAGTAGAAAATCTGTCGCCAAGCACCTTACGGTGTGTTCCGGCAACTGTCCTTGAGAGACAGTAATTCTGGGTTAGCCTGAACAACATCTTCGACCACATCGTCACTTACCATCCGGTGAGAGAGTGGTCAAAGGCTAAGCTATCAGGCATAAAAAAACTTATTTTAAGATAATATTTATCCGGAAACAAAGCTCAAGTTACTAATATTTTTTTAATACTACCAATCACTTTCGTTTGTGTCTCACTCTATCTGCGCGACTGGACATTGACGAATTTTTGGTAACACCATATAACCTACCCTAAAATGAAGTTCAACTTAAATTAGAATAAAAATAAACAGTATAATTTACCTAAAGTGTGAAGAAGATCTTAGCAACCTTCAGTTTGGATTACAAAATGGATTTGGAACAAGGGGTGCTCTCTTTTGAACTAATTATTATACCCGGTCAAAAATCTTAGAAAATAAGCTTGACTACACGTAATTGTGCTAAGTTGACTATAAAAAAGTCTTGACAAAAGAAAAAACATAGAAAGTTGATTGGGCTCCAAATAGGATAACTATTATCAAAACCGGCATTGAGAACAAATAGCTGGAGTTGTAGTATATAACGAAACAACTAAATCAACAAAGAAACATAGATGAATGTGGCAAGGTTGTTTATCATAATCTCCTTTCTTTTTAATATCTACACAAATGAGATCTTTCAGAATCTATTTTTAACTGTGTTCAAACAGACTACCAACTGTCCATCTAGATTGTTTATTATGTCGAAGTTATTTACCTCCTACTACAAACCTCACGACTAGGTATCATAAGATGTTAACTCATAGAACAGGAGGCCACTGTCGGTAACCCTACCTCATTGAGGACCAGCACAGTCATTGCCAGAGAACAGACAAAAAGTAAAGTTTAAAAAGGCTAAAAAGCCTTGGTCGGCAGAACTTCGTAGGTTAATAAAAAAGTTGTGGTTATTTACGTCACAAACCTTATCTCACATTCACAAATTTATAAAATTTTATGATATTATGTCTACTTTCACATCTTATGTATACTTTTTAGCAATTAGTAATTTATATTCCCTTCAACTATTTCTCCTTGTAAGTAAACGTTTCTATACATAACGAATGTTTAGTTTTGCAAATTGTATAAACAATCTTAAAGCTAACTCATATTTGAGTATTAATTTGTAGTTTTGCTGGAACTGTTATTTATATCTGTTCAATCACGCTCTGAATCTCAAGATACAGGCTCTTGCCTAGTTTGTGATTCACTGTTAAAATATAAACGCTAACTTTAATAGTACAACTCTGGAGTACTTAAATTAGCTATAATATGTTTTAAATTCAATCAGACAATAATAATACCTAATGTATTAGATATTATAGAAACACTAAATCTCGCGGTTTACGTGATTAAGTACCATAGTTAAATGATCTTAGAACATAAGAATAATAGCATGGTGGAAGGGCATTTTGCGAATGCCCTTCTGGCTAGCTACCACCCTCAAGTAGAAAATCTGTCTCCAAGCATCTAACGGTGTGTTCCGGCAGCTGTCCTTGAGTGCCAGTAATTCTGGGCTAGTTTGAACAACATCATCGACCACATCATCATTTACCATCAGGTGAGATAGTGGCAAAGGCTAAGTTATCAGGCATACTCTGACAAAATAGAAGAAAAGTCGGAGGCTCGTAAAACATCAAACTGAAGCCACACTTTTATACATGTGTGCGATAGAAGTGTTGCCATATGAAAGCAAAAATAACTAAATTGTAGGATTTATGGGAGAAAAATTTTAGAAGATATAAATATACAGCAACATCTATTCGTGAGAATACTTCGCCATAACAATATTATTTATATTGTGCAATATCATTATAATTATTATAATATTGCACAATCATCACGATTATTGTTTAATATGTTTCGCAATATTTTTTAAAATATTCTAGACTTTACGTTCTCTTGTACAATAAATAATTGACCAAAGGCGTGTTAGGTTACGTATATGGTATGGTTTCGCCGCAGGTGCCGTTTTTTGTGTTTTTTTTTACATTTTTCGACGGAATAAGCAGAAAGTACATTATATTCAATACTAACGTGTGAAAAGTAATTCCAGATAACTTTTTTTTCACTGAATATGTTCTGTTTTTGCAGTGTTTTAACACGCAAGTGGGCATTTTTAGTTTATTTATTCCGTTGTGTGACGTGTGTAATGTGCGACGGTCTATCGTGAACTCAGAGTAGGAGTGCTAGATATAATAATAATAATAATCTTTATTTCAGAACAAAAAATAACATAGGAAACAATAAACATTGAAACGGTGCTACCTGCTATAGTAGTAGACAGTGTCGCAGATAGCAACGCCCCCTCCTTAAACATAGTGGTGTATACAGTGATCCAAAATTTACAGTGTTCCTAGTTAAGTTTTTTTTATATATAAATTTTTACCATAGTTAATATAAGGTTAGTAAAGTATTTCACACAATAATATAAATTTAGTATAAGAACTAATTATTATGTTAAACTATTTAATATACATAAGACTTCTAATTTCGATATAATATTAGTTAATAAGGTTACACAAAAGTTTTAGTTCGTATATCGGGCATGTGAGTTAGGGTGTGTGTGTGTGTGTGTGATTTTTGTATATATATCGATATTACAAAAAATATCAAAATATGAACACGATATATAGCTTCCGGTATGTATATCGATACATCAATCGATATTATTCAACCGATACTACACCATAGCTCACTTGACATGTTTGACCAAAACCTTTACATTTTCAAAAGGGATGTTGGCAAAGTTGTTTTTATGGCAAATTGATCGTAAAAGTTGCAAACACCACTTTAATTTTATCATTTTCTATTAACTTTTACAGTATAATATAAGTGCATACTGCTAATTATGCTGATCATAACGTGTAAACATATTTAGGAATATAGTCCGGCTCGTAAATGTTAACCTATATTATATGTCTTCTTTTAGTGATTGTATTCTGTTTTGTGTATCAATATAAATAAATAAATAATTAGATACTGATTTATGGTTGGCAACGTATTTAAAAAGTAAAAGCACGAATTGTGTATAATTAGCCTTCACAGTTACGAAGGTTTTAATGTAAACAAAACCTTAGTAACGGCATTTTTTTATGCAAGCCTATATTTTTAATCCAAGGCGTAGAGAATAAAATATTGCGAATTAAAAAATATTTGTTTCTTTACCCTAGCTGTTTTTAGTTATATCAACCTGTCAAATATTTAATATTATAGACTATATAAATTAATTAAACAAGAAAAACATTTTCTACGATATATCGAAAATATTGATATGTTTCTCCGATATATCGCAAAGTATCGATACAACACTACGATATATTATATCGAAAAAAATATCGATACTTTTTTTTTAACATCCCTAACTAAGAGCAATAAGTAAGAAAGAGGGAGTCTAAAATAAATCAAAAGTTACAATAGCCTCTAAGATTTCACTAATAAACTTTAGCTTGTTTATTTAAAGTATATAACCTTAGTAAGTAGTGATACGTACACCGACTTTTGAAAACTGCACACTTTTGGAAACAATCTAAAATGTATGTCTGGCAACACTTTTGGTTGCATTTTTATTCGAAATCATAACCTAAATTCCGTTGTTCAATATTAAAGAAAGTACGTTATATTCAATACTTACGTGTGTTTTAATACTCAAGACGGTTTTTATTTTATTTATTCTGTTATGTGGGACGTGCATAGCGTGTGATGGTCTATCGTGACTGAGGACAAAATTGGCTGAATTTGGATACGTTTTTGTGAGTGAGTTGTGTCTTACATAACATTGGCCGAATTTGATGCTTCATTTTTGATTTTCTTTAGACTCCCTCTTTCTTATTCATTTCTCTGAGCAGGCATAATAAAAAAGTCGACATAATTTTTCGAGCATTACCTACTTCATGCTATTGTTTTTCCAGTTAATAATAATAATTATTGTTTAATAACCGGCTAGGATAGGACTAGCGTAATATTTACCGGATAGTGCTCCGACCAGTTTCGAACTTATTTGAAGGTTTTCGTCTGGGAGTCACGATTCTGCTCAGCGTCGAGCGCGGGCCTCAGCACGTAACTGGCGTTGAGACAGTTGCGCCGTAGCTGTCAAAGTCAGAATTCCTCCGTCCGAATTGTCACTTCTGTCACTGTCACTGTGATATTGTCATTGTCATTTTGATAGGTATAGGACTGTTGACACCTAGGAGGAAGTATCTGTTCCTCCTAGGTTGACACACTATACTAGTACTGTCCTCTGTTGTCTGTCCTGTCGGCAGTTTTTTAGTTGAATAATTATATGTTTATATTTCTCCCTACATTGTGTAGGTACCTACTCAACAGTTATAAGTCAAAATGGTAATGTTACATATCTACCGGAAAATTTACGTAATCTTGATTTCTGACTTTGTCAAAGTTGTTGACACTGTTTGCAGGTCACTACTTAGTACTCAAATTATAATCCACTCCTTAGATAAATATCTCAGGGCATGAAAGTTTCAAGCTCAAAGTTTGCTCGCCCACACAGTCCTTTACAAATGAACATCCACTGCCTCAAACATGTCTATGTTTTAGGCAATGGATATTCATTTGAAAAGGCCTGTATGAAACGATACTTTCTTACTTCATGTATATTAATTTTCAGGCGATAAAAGTACCCACTTTTATCTCTATATTATTACAAATTTGTTGGCTCTTTACTAAGTTCAAGAATAATGTAGAATCCAATGAGTATTTGGTCAATAAAATCAAGTTTAAAAAGTATTTTGTATGACTATCGGACAAACGATTAAAATAAAACTCTAGTCCTTAATGTGATGTTAATTTTAACTGGACAATATTTTAAAATGTTATAAATAGAAATGAATAGATAATTAGTAAATATTTCTTTTTAATTATTAAATTTTTTAAATGTTTTATAGTAAAGAGTATAAGTATAGGTTTCTCTTGTTTTCCATATTCAATCATATCATTACTATCCGACAGGCAAAATAGTGGACAAATTCATCATCCAAAGAGATGATATGTCATAAGCTGCTATCCGCTGTCGTGGGGTTGGTTCAATATGTTTTCTCTAACTAACACTACATATATCCGCTTAAAATACGTATGCACAATACAAGGATATAATTTTAAAATTATATGGCTATGGTTTTATGCGTGCCTGCCAGTAACCCTGCTTGGGAACGCTCTGGTTGGTAGTTTACCCGCTACAAGAAGCCTTGGTATGTGCAGCAAGGTCCCATTCATATCAACGTGGGCGGTGGCATGTTGCTCATTTGGCGTATTATTACCCTTAGTCTCATTTGTGACATCCGACGACTAGACTATATGGAACAGTCCTTATATAGTCAGGAGCTGAACCGTAAGACTCTAAAATATAAAAAATCCTTGTGGCCAAAATTACTCCTATTTTCTTAAAATATGAGTAAATTTAGCCATCTTACTTAGTAGTGAAAGTTTCATATCCCCTTTCAATTTGTTACATCACATTTGTAAGGGTTAAAAGGAAAACCACAAACTTAGAAATAAGAGTCCTACTCTCGGAGTCATATACTATTTCATATCGTCTTTTTATTATAATGATTTTTCCCTTGAAAGTGGTCGTTCTCTTTATCCACTTAGATCTGGGGTGCTGTTAGTTATAAAGGTATTACGGTTCTCGACTATGGCAGGGTTGTGCGTATATTTTTTATCCATTTTAACTGTTTAAGGGCAATCTTTTGACCAGAATCTCACCTGGTGGTAGGTGACGATACGGTCGAAGGTGGTAACAGGCTTAGTTTAGAATGAGAACTGGCTTTTGTATATTTTTACTGACACGGACAAATCGTCCTCCTACCCCCACGATCACGATTGTCCATTACAGTGGCAATGACACCGTGCTCGGTTCTGCTTGACAGTACACTGCACTCGTGATTCTAAGATGTTAGGTCTTATATTTCGTTACCACAGTAAATTAACTTACTATGAAAACCCTTTACGCCTAAGTACAGTGTTAAAAATTCTATAAAGACTGCTACTGAAATACACCGTTAGGTGCATGGCGATTTCCTATTTGGGAATGTTACTCTGCCAGTGTTCGACTATAAAATAACACAATAACCAGTATTGTTCGATCGCGGAAACGCTCAATATAGTGAATGCAACTAGCGGTCACCTATCGATATCATGACTGCAGGGTGCACTGCTCATCGATTAAAAACGATTAAGAAAATTTGGTAATTTCCACTACGAGCGCACCATAAAATAAGTGCGCTAGAATATTAATATATAAAAAATATCTGTAATTTTAACAGTCAAAATTATACAAACAACACTTGTAAGGAATTGGAGCGTTTTGTTCTATAGGCAGGTTTCCTTCTACCAAAATGTAAACCATACTATCTTATTGATAAAGATCGCTCAAGTTGATGATGATACTTGTAATTTTGTTGAGGGCCAGTATTATTATTTCATTATAGTAGCATGTAAAGTGTTGTTTATAGATATTGATACTGAACAATAAGCTAAAAAAGTAATGTACTTGCGATTAGTGGCATTTCGTAGTCCTCGTATTTTTAAAATATATGTATGAGCGTGCCTAAAAGTTTTAGCTGCGTTCATGACTTGGACGGAGTTAGTAAAGCTTTCAAGCTTTCAAGCTTTACTATGTGAAATGAATGAAAAATTATTTAACCTCAGCTAGAACATGCTTCCACCACGTTTTGACTGGTAGTGCTACAGCAATTTTTACCAGATAATACTCAGTTTCGGAGCCAATTAGTTACTGTTTGATATATAAAATGCGATTATTAGCATGGGATGCATATATCAAACTCACAGATTAAGGCTTAAGAGGTACAAAATCTGGAACCATGCCGATTTCAATGCGGCCAGACTGAAATTATTTGAATGGGTTGCATATTTAGTCCCACTTAATCTTTGAGATGGTAGCCGAGGTGTCTAAGATATATTTATTTTATGATGCGATATGTGCAATGCCAGCATATTTTCTAGTTATAATGTGTGAACCAGATTTTTACGGTAGAAGTGGACTTCCTCCCCTCCGAGTTGCACCACGAGTATTCGTGATCTAACACGTTCTGCTAACACTTTTATTGGTACTAATCCGATCAGCCAAGATACATTTTCTATTTGTTCTTTTATTGTGGGTCTAAGTAAGCTTATCTCGTTGATTCCTCTCTAATATTGGAAAAAGTTTCTGTATGCGAAAGATGCTTCGTCAACTTATCACGAACTAAGTTTGCCAAGCTTCGTCCCTTTGACCTACCTTCAGTTCACTGCTCTCTAGCGTTGAATATAGGGAAATAAAAAGGGACCTCCTTTGCGTCTTACCTTCATACATAGTATTCCTAATATTGACTTATTCTTAGTCCAACACGTAAAGTGAATGGTTAGTATTTATACATTATCCCTTTAAACATATTATGCATTTTTTTATGCAGAACAAAATTTCTCATTTCTAGTGAGAAGCAAACACACGTCTCCCGATTTTATGCACATTCACAAATTTTGTATTGTAATTGTACCAATTTAACCTACTTATATTCCACAAATACCTATATGTTTACCTATTAAAAATAATTAATAGTTTTCAGAATATATAGAAACACTCGTCAAGAACAAGTCTTCGTCATCTTGTGGTGGGAATTAGGGCTCGTTAAGAAATATGAAATGAGCTGATACTCAATGGGTTTGAAGCCCTAGGTTTTCGTCTCTTATATCAAGCTCTATCACCAGACCAGCTTTTGGTACCACCATCAGTTCGCCATAATGATACAAAAATGGTGTATTACCAACCGAACACAATTTACCAAGTTGAGGTACGTGCGAAAATATGAAATGTGTGAAATTCTGTTCCTTAATTTTATTAGATAGCTGTAGGTAACCTAATAAAATGGTGTTATAATGTATACTGTAACTCACATGCTTTTGAGATCTTTGGCTGCAGGTAGACGTAAGAATTGAAAAAATAGTACCCTATGTTGAATTTCTGATAATTACGTGACATTAACTAATGCACATTAACGCGTCACGTAGGCTGTGGGTTTACAGAAATATAGCATGGACTATTCAGTTGGGACTCTCATTAGTTTCCGTATAATAATTAACAAACTAACGTAAAGTTTTTGGTTTGAATATTTTGTTTGTTGTTTAGTCCCATCTGCAGATAGAATTATATTAATTAAAATTGATTTATACAATAATCAAACTACTTTTTATAATGCTTTGTTAAATCTACAAGCAGAAAAGTACGAGTATGTAGTCTAAAATAAAATAGTCTAGTATATACTGAGTTTACATTTTGGATTTGATTTTATGATCGCATCCTGTGCCAAACCCTCCTTGGAATTTCTTGTTGGAAATATAACGTAACATCCTCCTTTATGCTTATAGGACTATGACACTGAAAATTGCTACGAGCCTCCTGTTTTGCTTTTCTCACCCTCTGCTAACACTTCCATGACATTACTGGCATGTGGTACTTATGCGGTTTGTTATTTCTCTTAGTCGATTTTTTCAGGCAGATAGATGCCTGTGAAAACCTCTTATGAGAGAATGCGGTACGGTACTGACTCTAAAACTGAGTATAAGGTAAAACTGAGTTGGAGAAATATAATCGGGAACAAACTATCGCACAGGAAACCTGTAATGTTGGAGTAATGTCAATAACTCTTTAATATTATTTATTTATTCAACTAGAACGACTCACAAAGAAAATAGGAGAGGAATCTTCAATTTCAAAGAGATTCAGAGAAAATTCTATGTTTCGCACAATTTCACCATACAGTATACAAATATTAGATACGTATATACTATTTACATCGATCTGAGGCTATTCTGAGCTAGTTTCTATGCCGGCTATTTTAAGTTAGTTATTGTACCTAAGTTTCGCGGTAGCTTCTTAGAAAATGGCGATGAACCTTAAGGTATGTTGAAAACAAATGGTGAAAACTATAAGTATGCACTTTCCCAGTAGGTGCCGGGAAATCTTAGGTACAAAAACCGACGTAAAATAACACTATATGGCAATACATTAAAAGCATTCATAATCTACTTTAAACTATCTTATTCTACGGGGCTGCATTGTCTTTATTTAACTTTTCTAATTCTATAACTCTTTTGTAAATAATCGCAACTATTTACAACTATACTATGCTTAGAACTATATACATGACGTCGCTAACAACGCTATTCGCCCAACAGAAGGGCTGATCTGTCACGGCTGCGGGAGGCTTTTTTTCTGATTTTGGATCCACCACTAACGAATATTATTATACATATATGTATATACAATTTTTTCATAGATTTCCTTCTAATCGTTGTCTTTGAAATGACTAATTAAGTAAAATAATTAGAGAAAGTTGGAGTTATACAAAATACACGTACGTTTGTTCGTTCCATTTTCAGGAACATGACGTTTGTACAACAAAAAAGGACACAGTAAAATAAGAGTCAGTCCTCTGCTATTTTTCATTTAGGAATAAAGGTGACAACGGTTACCTCCTCTCTTTATTTTCTTCGTGCTACGGCTTTATGCCAATTAAACGTATGCCAATGATTACAAGGAGGCATGCAACAGAAGCATAAATATTTACAATTTATTTTGATTTTTAAGTTTTCTTAAGCCCATTTTTTACTTTTTATTAAGAAAAATGTTATTTGTTTAACGAGTGAGAAAAGTTGGTATTTTTTGGTCCAACTGCCTTCTTTAAATCTCGAGTTAGGGCTAGGCTATACGCTTGTGATCCTAAAATATACTACGGAGCAAAGTGAAAAACGTAAATTCACAAGAACTATAAAAAATTAAAAAGTACAACTTTTCACCTCCAGTGAGAAAATTAGATAAGAGGCGCAGTATATTATTATATGTTTATTTGTTTATATTTTCTAAGAATTTGCGTTCGACATCTTTTCGACGTGAGATTGTTACCAATAACAAGATACGAAAATTTTAAAGTAATATGTCATCATCATCATCATCAGCTGGAAGACGTCCACTGTTGAACAAAGGAAGGGCCCACCACAAGGAAGGGCTATAAGCCGATTGTAACCATTGTATTAAAGTAATATGTACCTATGTAAAGTTTATTCATAGCCTTTTATTTCGTAAACAATTTGCTATCAAGATCGTAATTAAAAAGAAAAAGTACCATTTTGGAGTTTAATTCGAGCCCATAGGTTATGGACAGGCTATGGTTAGGTTATGGACTAGTCACCGAGATTTTTGAAAAATTTTCTAGTGTCAGATTTATGTTCTAAATTTGATGTTTGAAAACCAATCACTCTTCGTCACGCTCGGCACAAAAAAAGATTTTGCTGCGAGTTTTTCAATAGTAAAACACCCTTTTTCGTACTGCAAACGTGAAAAATTGTTTTACATCTGTGGGTATAAGATATTATTGACAAAAGTTTAGTTTTGTTACTGGTTAATTATTCGTTGGTAATTCAACAAACTAACGGCTCGCGTGATAATAATCAGAGCGTCCTTTATTGACATTCACCGCATATAGACTGCATATAGAAAACATCATATTCTTAAAATTATTTTTGCTGCATATACAGATGCCTTAATATGCTTTCGAAAAATTGAATTCCAATTCCAGTACCTATTTTATTTTAAGTAACGATCCACGCGTCTATGGCTTATAAGACCAGAATAATCGATCTAAACTTGACGCTACACATCACATCGGCACCTGTAGCTTCCACTGTTGAACAAAGCCATTCTCCAGTAGGTGCAGGGGGTTGGCAGGCATCTTAGGAAACGCAGTGTGATATAGTATAGTCCTTCCTGAGGCGTTGCTGCCCTCCGTCTCGTATTTTACCTTTATCGCCTCTTACACTCACTTTCCCACAGTAAGTTATATGTGCAATGTTAGCACAGGTGACATGACCATTGTCCGCAAAAAAGTGTATTGTACAGTTATGGTATACTTTTTGCTATTGTGTGCTCATACTGTTTGTATATGCGCTTATGTCCATATAATGGTGGAGCTATAAAATTCAAGAATATTCACAATAACTCCGTTTATTCTTGCTCTGTATGAATACTGGTTACATAGAACATCTATTATACTTAGGTAGGCACTGTACAGTGCCCTTTATTTTATAAATTAAATAAAGTTTACAATACTAAGAATAACTCAAAAGTTATGTTAACTTATGTGTATGTTATCTGAATGGTTTCAAACGTTATCTTCTGCTATATACATATATCTATATCTTAAATTAATATTGTCAATAAACTAAGTGGGTATACGGATATTGCACTATTTTTTTCGAGGTAAAAATTATTTTCCAGTATTTGAACTATACCCGTTGCGTCATTGTAAAGTGAAAGAAGGACAAACCAACAAAACGACAAAAACTCACATTTACAATAGATGTGGTGAAGTTTGAGGGTGGATTTGTTGCAGCAGTAGCAGGAAATGGAAAGCTTTGAGGCTATTTAAAGATGAGTTTTCCATTTCCGATGTAATAAGGTTGGTTTACAACATCTAACAGTAGACAGATAACATTAAGAGCGTCCACCACCGTTCCTGACTGCATCAAACAGATTTTCAATTTGCCGTTCCTATTTCCCGGTTAACATTTTCTGTGAGAGACGACAATATTAAATTGCAATTGGAATTGCAACTTTCAAAGAATATGAACGATGAATGCTCTCTGTTTCTCACTTTTGCCATGTTTGTTTTCTTACAATTGAAATTAATGTTTCATTTCATGGCATCTTGTAGCTCATCCAGCCAAAAACAGTTTTGTACATAATGATCTACAAGTGTGTACTGTCCAAATAATGTGTTGTGGGTAGTTTACGTTGATGTCTGGTACAAGTTAACTATTTCTAACTCTAACAAATTTTTGTTTTTTTTTTATTTTTTTTTGTTTCTAACATTTTTTTAACAGACCTATAATGTTTTATATATCAGGTTTTACCCATAAGGTTTTCCTAATGTCTTCTTTATATAAGAAATAATCTTAATCTTTGTTTTTGTTCATGCTTAAAACGACCAGTTATTCATTATTTGATTGTGACGGAGTAAGCACGAGGCCGTCCTGATGTTAAACGGACTAACCTCTGCAACAGACGCATTTCGTCATAAGTGACAAATTGCACGGCACCCGTCACATTGAGACCTACAGTTGTTACGTCTCATGTGCCTGTATTATTTCTGGCATACAAAAAAAAAATTAAATGTGAATACTTGTCACAGCATTTATAGATAAAATATGTAGGTAATTATTAAAACGGAAACTTATAAAACATACAAAATCGTGTCGAGAATATGCGAATAAAATTTTATAGGATTTAAAACCATGTTATTTAAAATATAATAAATCTTTTTTCAATATTGCTAAGTTTGCAATAACGCCTGCAAAGCGAATTACATTACAAAATTACAAATTTATGAAGGAAAAATATAGTCATGTGCGGGATTCGAACCCGCGTCCATCCACTCCTTTAGCCGGGGTATGCTCTAACCAATTGGGCTAACATGACACAATGACTCATAACTGTAATTCTTGCTCTTGACTCATAACTGTAATTCTTGCTCTCATTCTTCAACCATCTTTTTTCTCTCGTAAATTTGTAATTTTGTAATAGTAAATCTTTATTTGTAGGAACAGTGGTACTCATTCACTATTCTTAAGTCAGAAACTTGTGGTGTACCTACCTAGCCGTTATTTCAGTAGCTGTCCTGTATTCGGTCCCGTAGTCTTAACAATCAGTATCCACTAATAGCACGCCACCATCTTCAATTACATAATCACTTAGCAACAAGCAAGTAGTAAAGGTAAGCTATGATACATTTCATCGCTGGAAAACAACTTTGAAGGTATACCTACATTCTTCCGATAAATAAATAAATGTTAAGACTTCGTAGCGCACAATTTTCGTAGGCTTTTGTAACAATGAAAACGTTGCGGGTGTGGCATAATTGTTCACTCCTGGCACCCCATCGCACCGCTGCCACTGTTCAGGTGTGCGAAATGATTTCTATTGTTGTGTTTTGGTTGCTCGGATCCGTTATTGAATTCAACCATTGTTATATTTCACCATAAACACGAATATCTTTGTAAATGAAAACGATAGCTAAATTACTCATGGAAATTAGTTGACATTTTTGAAATATTATAATCTACGTAGATAACTTAGTCTTGGAAAACCTATGAACTGAGAACTCTAAGGCCGTGGTAATTTTTTAAAGCTAGCTTTAGACCGGTCTATCTCCTAATGGTCAAAAAATATGTGAAATAAAAATGGTTTATATATGAAAATGCGGTCAAAGATATTGTTCTGACTAACCAAGTACTGGTGTTAGAGTAGAACGTAGTCACCATTACGTGCTTCACGAGAAATTGTATACTAGAGGATAGTATTTAGCCAGGTAAACATTCGCTAAATGCCGCACTACCATGGCATATTGAGCAAAGATTCATATTTTCGTGGGGTACTCAGTACGGGATAAAAATTTAATTTATTATACATGAAGCACCCACGGTCAAATAGCTTCAGGTGATGAGGCAGCAATATATATTCTAATAAGGTCTTGCCATGAAATATACATTTTCGGGCATTCCCGATGACCTTTTGTTGCAAACTATATATTGTTGTGGTCAGTCAGAGAAAAAACTGGCCCAGTGCTCCGGTTTTTTTACGCTTCCGCATTGCTATACAGGCCATAAATGGTAAAAATGTATGTTGGTTTTGATCACAATTTCAAAACTAGATTATCAGTCACCGTTTTCATTATTTTTAGTACAAGATACCGTTAATAATATAGCGAAATTTGAGATGCCCAAATTCTTTAGTTTTAGATATGGAAACTGTGCCAAATAGACAACTTTGACGGCCCCACATTTATTTACTTTCTAAGATATAAAAAACATATATTATAACACTCTTCTCAATTAATTATAGACGATGACACGGCATTTTTTTTAATGTGATTGTGACAGAAGAAGCCCGCGGCCTGCCTGATGTTAAGTGGACTAACCTCTCCTATAACAGGTATATTTCGTCTGAACGAATTGCACTGCGCCCGTCACACTGAGATATACAGCTGTTAAGTCTTATGTGCGTGTAGTTTTTCTAGCTCTCACTACTATTAAATGCTTGGTGACAGATTTTCTACTTGAGAGTTTCTCGCCATATTTGCATTTGGGTCAATAATCTATGAAAAGTTATTAAATTAATATCCGTTTAAGTGCCAGAGACCCGTAATATACCTACATCCAGACAGACTGCTGGGCCATAAAAAGCGATTCGTGCTGCCTTTACGTAACCCTAAAAAGCGAAGTTACGTGAATATGAAAGTAATATAATCTTATTAAGAAATATTTTTGAGCAATGTATTTATTATAAACAAAAATGCATCTCATGCTAGGGCATGAAATAGGAAATAGAATAGCGTAATGTTAGCACAATCACCAAATTTTCTGCAGTTAATTACGATCATTGCAGCGTCTATAAATATTTATTTATCGTTTGGATATATTACGGAAAGTCTGTATTGTCTTCTATGTAACCATGACGATAGGAATGCACTATAAATGAAATATCTGCTAATTTTAAGTTTTTTATAAATGCAAAAACTTTCTGATTGTCAACCGCACAAAGTGTATTGAAATATCCTGCATCTGTTGCATTTTCATGAATTTGAAACTTCCCGATTTCACTTAAACTTTTGCAGACTTACTTTTGTATTCATTATTGTGAAGAGATTTGTAAAGTTTCATTCTTGGTGTCAGTATTTTATTTTTCCTGTGTAGAATGCTTCTTAGAGTGCTCTGCTGATGAACGGCACCTGTGAAGCGGGAATGCTTTTATCTTTCCAACGCTGGCCAGCAGCTTTACTATTTAAAGCAGTATCTGATGTCTAGAAGTTTTAAGAATATAATATATTTTATTGGGTCCGTGGGGACCGGGAGCTCATCGTATTTTCCAAAACTTATCTGAGCCCCTGGTCGATGCGACGCGTGATCAAAATGCTGGCACATATTTGGCTCAACGAAAAAGCATTGCAATTCAACGGGGCAACGGGGCAATGCTGCCAGCATGCTAGGCACGCTGCCAACTGGGAGTGGGCTGGAGCATTTGGACTGCCTATGAGTCTGCTATGACTTATAGGTTGTCTAAATGCTTTTATTGTAGTAGCTGTAGTGTTGTATATAGTTCATAGTATTTTGTTTAATAAAGGCATACCGCCGGAAAAAAAAGTATATTGTTAATCATGGGTGGTAAGCAATTGATAACTAACACCCGAGTCAAACACTATATCTCTATTGTAATAAGTGAAAAAAAAACTTGCAGAGATTTCATGAAATAATACACACATGCTTCATAAATATTTGACTTTCTTTTCAGTCCGCCACTTGATGTAATCATAATTCGTGGTCAGATTTTGTTCTTTTATCATATAATGTATCAGAATTTCTACAACTTATTTTACCTCAAGTCTCATTAGTTGCGTCGTCAATTCATTGTCCCGTAAACTCATCATTTACGACAAAAATATTTTTCCAAACTTAAATAGTATGATATTATTCGTTTCACGTACAGACGGCGGGATCACAATAGTTATTTTGTATGCAAAGGTGCAAAGTAGCTTTTTGGTTCAAGTACTTTTATTTAAACATGAGGAAGCTAAGGATTATAAGATTGAATCATGAACGAAGCGAAAACTATCTAGCGAAAGACACAATTTTTCACCTCACCACAGCGAGGAAAATACTAGGTGTTACAAAGTAAATTAGTGTTATAACTTCAATTAGTAATAATGAAGATCATTTTTTAACTGATACTTTTATAAATGTCATAATTTTTAAAACCTTTTCCACGCTAGTTAAAAAAAATCAATTCTCCACGCTAATTTCGAATGATAAACAAAAATTTTCCGAGCTTGTAAGGTGATAAGTGAATGTTATATACGGAGACGGGATGGTACTTAATTATGTACTCAGCGCCATATTTTTTATTTCTTCTTTTTCTTAGTCGTTACACTCTTGACAGAGTGGTCGTGGTCGTCACATCAGGAGTGGTGACACGCCTTACAACCCGTCGCCACTCCTCCCGCACCGCTGCCTTCCTGGTACACTCGTGGAGTGGACGATCCAGAGCAGCCTTCACTTGGTCCGTCCAACGCATGGGTGATCTGCCGCGAGCTCTTTTGCCGTCCACTTTTCCCTGCACTACAAGGCGTTCCACAGATTTTTTAATTTACTAAGGAGTTATTAGAGCCTCGTTAGAAAAGAACCCGAGCGCCGGGCAAATCTGAATCATCGGTCTTCCATGGACGATTGCATTTGACTTAATGTAAGGAAAACCATCATTTGATTATAAAGAAACATGAACAATACGTTTTTTTATTTAAAGTTCACATTTTTAAAAGATGATGACCACCTTCGGTGTCCTTTTGCTAAGCATTTTCTTATTTTACCCAAGGAGTTTGGAAGTAACTCCGAAGGCTTAAGACCTTTTTTGTGCTACTTTCTTGCACATGTTTGAATAAAAATAAAACCAATTTATTTAGTAAGTACAGTTCGTACACTCCATAAAGATGCGACCTACACACATTAATCAATTTGAAGGGAACGTATATGTCAATATCGTCGCATTAAGCTAATTTAAACTTCAATATTATTTTCATTCGCATGTGTGTGCTAACATAGCTGTGAAATAATAAAATGATGTAATACTTCGTTATAGATATGTATTACCAGTTCACATAAAGTGTATTTGTGTAATGTGCAGACTGTAATACCTATTGGCGAAGAACAAATATAGAAGGAAGGAACCCTAGGGTAATTGGCTATCTCCCGTGGGCTACAAAATCTAATTTAGCTACGCATTTAAGGTTAAATACGAGTACAACACATTTACTGAACATGAGTGTTAAAAAGGGTAAGAAAGAAACTGTTCACTTTAACATATGAAAATCACTGCATTACTGCTTATTATTATCTTAGAAAACAGCGCAATACAGTGTGCACTTATAGGTATGTTTTTATACCAATGCCGTTTGGTTATTTAATATTATTCGATATATTTTTGTTCACGAGCTAGCAATGTAGTGTATGACCAGAATGAACAAAATGAATGAAGCTTTTGTTTATGTTATGATGTAAAAAACATCTAAAAACATAAAACAATATGTTTGAGGAGTCAAATGTGGACCTGTAGGACATTCTTGAAAAATAGAAGAATAAATAATGGTTGTGTATCTCAAGGTATACACAAGAATACATAAAAATCTCTACCAGATAATGCTTTATCTATAATACGGAGGAATGCTACTAACATTTTCTTTGGCTGATTTTTCCAATAATGTCCGATCTAGAATGGAACTAATGACTATGTGTCATTCCAAACTGACACTGTGCCTGTACCATAACAATTGCAGGGATATATATAAGTACATACATAAACAAGGAACCTTATACTTATTAGAAAATTACTACGAAGTTGATCACTGTGTAATACTGTAACAGTCTGCACTTTCGGTGCACTGGCACTGAACTACTTCCGGAGTCGGCACAGGCTCAATTCTTATCTCTTTAGGATTCTCTTACCTAAACGAGCTATAGCTATACTGTATACTAAACGAATTGAACGATGGCAAACGAAAGTTATAACTTGATTTAACGGTAATTGACTACTTATAGGAGTTATTAATAATTTTCTTTTTTAGTTATTAATAAGTATCTGTAACTTAATACACATTTTTTTCTTTGTTTATTTACTGTGTAAATATAAACCGCAAAGTAGACCTTTCCTGAATTAACCATAATCATTAATTAACTAATTTGTCCGCCTGTTCCTTTTTGCCATACCATTAGGCGGAGCTCTTCTGCTCGACTTTAACGAATATTATCATTTTTTCCAGGGACTATCTCCCTCATTTTTCGGGTAATGGCGAAACGAGTCTCTCCCTCCCCTTTAACCGATAGTCATCGATGATTGATTGAGCGTCGTTCGGGCCGCTATTACCGTATCCAGCCACTTGGCAAATCTTAAAAAGAGAGCCTTAGAATTAAGGAAGAATGATATGTTTTACTGACTTTTTGAAGAAAAGATTCATAGGTTGTCCAACCCATTAAGAAAGCTTTTTTACATTAAGAGAGAAAGAAAATAGAAAGTAACTACATCACATATTAAACAGTTAAGTATATTCGGCTAAAAGTATGTATATTATATGATTATTTCAAGTAAATGAAAACATTATAATATTCAAAATTTTTATCATTCATTTTCGTTAAGTAGCTCGTATTTAGCGTTAGCTCAACATACTAAATTTTGATTTCTTAAACAATTGAACTGATTTCTAATTATAAAACGCATGTAATAATATTTTGATGTCATGTGCTGATTCAAAACACTCTGAGTTTAAATTTTCATGGTCCGACTTCAACAAGCTATTTCATATATATTTCAATGTTGGAAATAGATTTTGTTGTATATTTTTTAATTCTCTCTTATTAATTATGCAAACTGCTTACAACATCGGTTGTCATGTTCCCTCATTTCTATATTAGATAAATTATTATTATATTCTGATCACCATCAACAACAGTTGCAATTATCGTATCAGCCAGGTACAAGCTTGTTAGCAAATACCTTTTCAAGGAAATTGAAACGAAAACTAAAATAAAATATCTTTGCTAGAATTTTGTGCCCGAAAAATTTGTAAAATGTGATTTTCGTTTAGCACGCGATAGTGCTTGTAGTCCTGTATATAAATATAGAAGGGTAGCGACATAATTACGAGAGCTAAATGTTTGAAAAATACTTTTTGCGATTAGATGAAGTCTAGTAGTCTGGTTGATAACCGCGCGATGTTCCCTATGAGTTATGACGGTTATTACAGTTAAAACAAAACATCGGCTCAGTCGAGCGATCCTCGATAACTCAGTGGTTAAGGCAGCGGTGCGTAAACGGACGTGGATTCGATTCCCACTCAAAGTGAAAAAATTGTGTTAGTAAAATGTGATTTATGTTACTATAGTATCAAAATTTTGTTTTTCTGTGTTTACGTGTAATGTTTGAGTACCTCTGTATTCATATCGCTTACCATAAAAACCTGGATTCGTCATATTTTGAAAATCTACCAAGCGTACAAAATCGCTGAAATTTAAGCTTGAAATCGTTGCTTCTAGTTTGCCAGTGTTACGTAAAATTATGTAGTATCAAAATTGATCAGACTCGGAAAACGTTTTCTTTGGGATTTATTTATTATTTTTATATGTAGAGAAATCTAAAATAAATAATGAAACAAAAAACTGGCAAACCAGAAGCATAGATATATTAATAAGACTAAAGAACATGCGTGATAAATTTCAGCGAGAGAACACATGGTTTTCACAATTTGATGAAACTACGTTTGTATGGAAAGCGCTATGAATTATTTTCCCTAAAGGCAAATTTCATAATATATTAGGATAAAACGTAAAATTAACTGTCACATTCTTTTCACATCGCCATATCCCGTTGTACAGTACCCAGCAGTGTGTTCAAACCTAGACTAATTGTGATTCGCCTTTGACAAAATATTTGGAAATGCTAGTTAACCTTGTACGAGACTTAATCATAAAATTAAGTACAAACAGTACGAATCTTAGAAGGAAAGGCAGAGGTTTTAGTTTTATACATAGGTACGTATCCTACAACTCTAGTACTCTAGTAGAAGTACCCTAAAGACAAAAGCTGCAACTATCTAGTGGACTGTGGAAATAGTAAAGATACGCGTTACCTGACAGATATAAATACTACGTTAAAAGATATTTTAAATTTTTGGTAAAAACGTAGATTATTTAAAAAAAATCATTTGTCTCTGTTCTTATTATTTACCTGAATAGGTGGTGCGACACATTCCATAAAAAATGCTCCCCTAGTAATTTTGTAACCTTGGCTTATCAGACATTAATGTAATAAACTACCGTATTTCAAGGTTTTAGTACGGTAGTATCGTTCACATTATATTACTAATAAAATTCAATGGTTTTCTTTATTATATATGTCAAAAGAAATAATATGCTAACATGGCTCCAGCGGAATACAACCCGGGCCACACACAAAGAATTCAAAATAATAGAAAATTATTTAAATAACATGTTTGATTATTTAGAATACAACTAATATGTTATGAATAATTTATCGAATAATATGACTATTGCCCGATGCTAGATGCAACAGTGAATTATTCGCTGTCCAATAAACGCTACGTTAGCATTTCATGTCGTCGAGTTCTCGAGCGGTGTTAGCTTGAAAGGGCATTCCCTTGTTACTATGCAATAACTCCCCTGTAGATCAGCGACTATCCGAGTGCCTAGTTCAAGAGTGTCATTGATATGTTTTTATGATAAACATGCTTTAATGAGAAATTCTTATATTTCTAGGATGGTTATCTATTTTAGAAAGGCTTTGTACGCCACGTACAGGATTTCAGGAACATCAGTGTTCCCCTGTTGTTTCCCTGGATTGACTTTCTCGTTGATGACGTTTCCTTAGAATACGGAGATAGTGAAATAATCAGTATAGTTTCACTTATTAGTAAGGTGTAAACAGGTATCGTAGAGTGGTAGATGTATTCGTTGGTAAATTGTGCTATTTGCGTTGAAGCTGCTAGTGCCATTTTAGTGTCGAGTACATGAATATTTGGTGAATTCAAGATGATAGACGATGCTCTTTGTCATAGATATTCCACAAAATGACGAGGATTGGTACCTCGTTACATATTAACATATTACCGTCTGTTAACGCCATCATAAGGTGGCAATTGGCGATCCCAAAAAGAAATCAATTGTGAAAATCACGTGTTTTTCCCCGGGAACTTATTTAGGTTTATCCGTCTCAATGTTCATCCCTTCAGTCACCGAGCAAGGACCGTTCAGGAATGTCAAGCCAGTAGCTAGAGTGACTTTGCTATTGGTCTGGCAATACTGATTTTTCGGCGTTGTTTCTAGTCTGTGATCGCTGCTATAGAAATTATGGAGTCTGTGGTGCAACATTAGCACCTCTTGAGCTCCCAACAGTTCAAAGCTTACGTCATGAGAGACCGCAGTTAATTCAAGATTCCTTTAAAACTCGCCAAACTTGCACCGCATAATTTAGTGAAACTTGTGACAGTGAATAATTGAAGGTAAGTGCGTATGTATTAGTGTACATCGGGGCTGTCGTGCAGACATTTTGTGATATTATCTTTGGAAGATATTGGCCCATGCAATGGTCCGCTTATGTTCAAACACTATAGTTTGCTATTGGTACATACTTTGTTTAGATTCTAGGTAGGTATGATAAATAGCAGAGTCTCCTACCTAGACAGTCTGTTTATGAACCTAAATGTCCTCGATACACGAAGGTAAAATTAAACCTAAATGACATTCAACTTACATAAAATTACTCGTCCTTTCAATATTTGCACCCTCACGCTTACTTACTAATACTAAACTGCCTAAATAGTATTAATTTAAGTAAACTCACGTGCTGGGGGTGATGAGTTCTATTTTCCTCCCTCAAAGGTTCCTCAGGGGTCACTGTACACGACAATGTCCACATCAAACTGGTGTTTATCACCATGCACAACACTTTTACCATAATTACAAGGTTTTCTTCAAATTATCAAATTATTCTTATAATCTCCAATCATCAGAAAGTTCAACAACAAAAGGCAGCACCAGCCACCACTTTCAAAATCAAAGTTTAAAGAACAAATCAAACACGAGAAACCAACTTCAACATCAAAAAGTCAATTAGTAGACATCTTCCAAAATTCAAAGTGTAAAGACAATTCTTCAACAAGGTTATTTCCACAAAAAGTATAACCACAGACCATTAAGCAAGTAGATGGCGACACCGCGAAGTTGTGTTCGGAACATACTTAAAAATGTCCCCGAAATAGAAACGTTTGTTATAAACACCTATACGTATGGAATTTGTTTTTGTTTCATAGAATCTACCATATTTGTGTACCAAAGATCTACGATACCGTAGCATGGCGAAAAAGTATTTTGTGAATGCTCACCTGGCTAATTCGTAACTGCTATCTGCAGCAGCAAAATATGTCACCAAGTACCTAACATTGCGTTCCGGCAGCCAGTAATTTATCGTATGAGAGTTAGGTGCAGTGCAATTCGGTACTTGTGTTGAAATGCATCGTGGGCATCGTGCTAGTTCCATTTCAACCCCATAAATGAGTTGTGAAAACCACGTGTTCTGCACTATGATTGTAGTGATGCAAGGTGATAGTAGTTTAGGCGAGGTGCGCAATACCCACGGTATTGGACGTTTTTGGAAATTTGCACGGTATGCCCACATTATGACGACTTTGGCCTTTAATCCTGATGTTGACATTCTTTTTACTTATCCTAAAGATTATTTCTATAGATAATTCAGTTTACATTAACTGTAAAATTTCAATTTTCTTCTTAACTAAAAGAATACATTTTAGTTAAATTATTTAGTTATATCTTTAGCTGTAGCAAGTTGTCGACCTACTTTGCTATAAGAGTTATTCGAACTTCTTTGCCAAAATGTCTCCAAAACTTTTTCCATACTGCTTTTAAACTTTATCTAGTTTTTATAACTATGTGTGGTCACCAGGGTACCGCTACATAAATTTAGTTTCATATTATTGCATTTACGAAATCTGTTCAAACAATGAATCAACGCAGTTAGGACTCTTGGAACTTCATTAAGAAATTATTTAACTAATTGTTAATTGTAGTAAGACTCCCTACCTTTTCGTAACAAAAAGGTAGTTACTATAAGTACTATTAGGCTAACGTCAAGATCCGCGCAGTAAATGTGAAGCATAGCCGTAATAGTGTGCTGCTCAGTCAATTTGTTTTTCAGTGATAAATATTCATTCCATAACAAGCTATACCCTACATTAGGGTCTATTGTTTCTATAGTTTACTAGGTGCTGCCATTCGAGGTTTCGTAATTTTGTAACCGATCACCAAAAGCCAGAGCTTGTTCTAGCACATACCAAAAAAAAATGATTATGATTAAATTTTGCCTATAAAGAAAGGAAAAACTGAAACTTTCAGAAATTCGTTTCTTTTTCTTTGTGGTTAGTAATTTACCGTTTCTTTTCAAGGTGCATTAGATATCATTTTCTAAAAGTTATTTTGTAATCGTATGGTATACCATAGGTAGTCGTAAGTCTTTACTAGGTACTACATAATCAACGCTATCTTGATAGGAAAGTGGATATGGGTAGGTACAGTCAGCTGCAGCTAGATGTTAACAAAAATGATTATAATATTTGGATGTGGATCGACGAAATTATCTTGAGGCATAAGTCAAATTCTTATAATTAAAACGATTTCTATTCATGTCATATTTTCTAACTCTTTTTCTAATAAGATTTATCATAAAAACGTCTGTTTTTATTTTAAGTTTTATCAATCTTTAAATATGATCAGAATAGTAATGCATATAAGGAATCTTATATGTGCTTCTGGAGGTTACGTATATTAAACTCGACCTGAAAAAAATCGATCATAATAGGAAAACAAATAATGTTCATTTCGCTGTTGCGATTATTCGAAACAAACAGATAACATAAATAGGTAACATGTTTAGGTGATAGAAAACAACTGAGTAATTTTATTAAGATAAACAGCACTGTTCCTCGAGCGTCGGAAAACGGCATGGATAGCTGCGATGATCTTTACTATTTTTTCGATGGACAGTTAAACATTTTTTAGGGTGAAAGGATTGCATTGTGAAATTTGCCATTATCAAAGTAATTTTACTTGACCAGTTATTGAATACGTGACATCAATTATAATATTACGTTCAGCATTTAATTGTATACTTATGATAACACAGGTCCTTAACCACATGAAAAAAGTTACAAAAAGAAAGCTACAAAAGCTTCGCCCGTTTACTGAGCTGGTTCAAACCGGTTCAGCACCAGAGCGTATAGTAGTGAAGCTTTCATTATGTTCCTTTCCTTAATTCAAGTGCTTAAAATTCTATTGAACTGTTATTTAAAGCTATATGTTAAATAAAGTTGACTAAATATACAAAATGTTGTGAATCTCTAATAACTCACGCTTAAAAGGGTCAGGTAGACGAACTTCGTGACTTACTACAAAAAAAGGTAAAGTAGAATTAGGTATTAAGGTGGCCGTGGGGTGCCGGGCTAGAATGTCAACTCCCCATTGCTACCTGTGGGTGCCGTAAGAGGCGACTAAAGGTAAAATACTGCATGGGAGGCGAGCAACAGTGCCTTCTGAGGAACTGATAATTATTGAGGAGCCCCAAGACGTCTGCCACGGCTGTGTTCAGCAGGGGATAATCCGGCTGATACAGTATAGTAAAGGTATTAAGTAATTAACATTTGTTTCAGTGAAATAGTTTTTTTATTTATTTATGTACCACACATATTTGAAAGGCTTCGGCGATGTCTACACAAAAAATTGCATAAATAAAACTTCTGCCACGCTATAAAAATAACTACGCCATTGAACTTATAAAAACCGGTCAAGTGCGAGTGGGACTCGCGCACAAAGGGTTCCGTACCATTATCTGTAACCTATTCTTGTTCAAAGCTATTAATTAACTTAAATCTAAATAAACTGTAAGCATTTCAACCTGTGGTCATTTTAATAACGAGAAAATCACGTTTATTGTAGGTATATGGCCCTCCTAACCTATTTAATTTGTCTAATTGATTATTTTTAAAGTATATACATATTCGGTGAATATTTCCAGTTTCTACCTGTTTTCATTATTATTATTTTTAGCAAATAAACGGCGAAAACCTCTCTTAATGTATGGGAGCCACCTTAATTATTTATTTTATTTTCTTTTAACTAATTGTTATTAAAAGAGAACATAAAACTAAATATTCTGTGAAAAGTTAAAGCGTCTACCTGTCAGCGTTGTTAGTATCGAGCAAGAAACGGTAAAAATATCAAGTTAGTTGTATGGAAGCCACCCTTAAATATTTATTTAATTTTATTTTTAGTATTTGTTCTTATAGCGGCAATAGAAATACATGATCTATGAAAATTTCAACTGTCTAGCTATCACCGTTCTTGAGATACAGCCTGGTGACAGACGGACGGATGGACGGAGAGCGAAGTCTCAGTAATAGGGTCCCGTTTTTACCCTTTGGGTACGGAACCCTAAAACAGGGGAAACGGCACCCGTACTTTGAACGTTGCAATATAAAATCAGGCGACGTCTCAATAGTGTGCGTATGTGCGTCCACTGCATGCTTGTCTTTATTTTTTTGTCATTTTTCTTTTTCATTTATCATTTACTTTTTCATAACGCATCATATAATATAATGAAGTAGCTGCGCTATCTTCCTTATTTATTTAAATCAATTACCTACGCCTACAAATATTATTGTCTGTATTATACTTGCTAGATAGAATTAGCGATGGTTATGAATTTGACAAAATATGGAGACAGAATAATACAAAATCGGAACACGATTCAAATTAATAATAACAAATATTTTAACAGTATTTTAAGAAAACACCAAATTAATCTATTAATGAAACACTTACATGAAGATATAAAATAATAAATCTAGTGACAATTCCACCTAATTTTCCTGTTAACGTGACTTCACAAACACCATTCAGTCAAACCGGAAGAATTGTCACTGGATATACATATGTAATATTTTATATTTTTCAAGTGTTGTTAAATATGGATTTCCGCAAAGTGACGCCTGATTCTATTGATGACATATGTTAAGTATTAGAACTTATAGAATATGTGATAATAAACCAAGTCATTTAATAATAAACATGCCTTTATCCAATATTTCTATATATTATCCGTAACAGTGTGGAATAATGAGTTATATAGAAATATCATTAAATAAGTTTAGTAACGATACCAGTATGTTTTATGAATAATAACTCGACTTGTTGAGGTAGAGGTCTTTTTATCACAGAAAGTTGCTATCTTAGACACGGTCCAATGATCGTAAGGTAAGGTGTTAATCAACCTGTTCACCCTTTCGTAGCCGACACAAAATTTATTCAATCTGCGAAAATGTAAGTAGTAGATAATCAATTACTCTGAAAACCTTTCAGCGTGTTACCCAGAAATAAATAGCACGTTACGTTTTTTCAATACGGTTGACGTTTATTGACTTCTGTCGTTAAAATGTCTCTAGAATTCAGAGAACATTTTATACTTGTCTTCAAGCAATTCGCTATCAAACAAAACGCAGATTTACGTAAACATATGTAACACGTATCAGCAGAGCGGAGAACAAATCTGTTAAGGTTCAGGGCTCAGCAGGTAAGGCAGGTAACGCGACAAATGCCCACTCATCAATTTTCATCCTACATGCTGTACACATCGCAGGTTCTCACTCGGTTCGCATCCTTATTATGTGGGAGCCCACCAGAACAAATTATGCTATAAATCATTGCAGCACGACCTCGGAAAACTGAACAGAAATCCAAAAACAGGCTTAGTGCTGGCACGTTCCTTGAATACAAGGAATTTCGTAGCGGTCGGAAACGACGCAGCTTAACCACTCGTACGTTAACTACTCCTAAATTTACGACTTCTAGGTGTCCATCAGACTTTATATATAGATGAGTCTACGTGCCAGAGTTTTCCGATTAGCAACTACAGCAATTCAGGTCGGCTAATAAAAAAGTGCAAATAAGTTATAAAAAGCGGGGTGGTTGACCTCGAACGCGCCGGTCGCAATGTGGTCAGGCTAGCGCTAAAACAGAAAGCTTATTCGACGACTTTTAATCGTATTAGAAATGTGCCCGTTATAGATTTTTTCTGTGGAGTAAATGATGCGGTCTGATGTGAAATCTAGATAAACGTGATAAATGGTTAGCCGTCTCGTGACGGCCATGCGTTTCAGTTTTTGGCGGACGCTCACAGCTTGCCTACAGGTACACGTAGTATTAGGTGCAGCCGCGGGGTGGCAAAAGTTGTAATGTTAAAGTTTGTATAACGTCACACAATACCTAGAGTAAGGTAACTTCTGATATTATCGATTGTGATCGTAGGTATGCTTTAGCCAACGAATGTTACTTACCCATATTGGGGTATAACGTATTTAATTATTATATAAATGTTTAAAAATCCATTCATGGGACATAAAGAAAAATAAATATACATGTAATGATTAAGAAAAACTGTTTGTCATTAGAAAATGCATAAAAACTCCTTATATATATTAATGAACTCTGATGCGTCGAATCATACAAATATTGAACGCATTGCAGCAAACATTATTCATCTCGATACAAAGTAAAAAGAATTCGAGATATTATGATTTTCCATAAAAAAGTGTATTGTGGGCATCCTACAAGAGAAGCAATGCGGGTGAATGGCAGATGCCAAGATGAATAGCCAGCTATCGTACTGGTGATTATTACCTCTGTCAGAATTATTGGCAGTTTATTCGTCTACAATAATAAAGTATTCTGTTGTCAATTTATCTTGTTTGCATATTGATTCAAAATAGTTGTATTTTTCACAGAACAACTTGCACAAAAATCATAAAGTCATCAAATGTTAGTAAAAAGATATATGAAAATATTTATGTACTCACGTAACTCATGAAAATCATATCTCATTTATAGACTTCTCTAGCACGGTCCTGATTTATTAATACAACTTTTTTATACATTTTTTTATGTTGTGAGTATATTAAAGTAACAGCACAAAAAACATCATCATTATGTTTTATTCGTTGTGCACTACCGGAGACGCAAATAACAATGTATCGTAAGAATAGATGAGTACAGAAATCAAAACAAATAAAAAACGTCTGAAGTATGGAAATCTACAACTGTACGTTAACTTTTCACTATGATATTTTTAAGATTTTCAAATTATTTGTTTGTGTTTACGGTACGAAAAGGTCGCGTGATACTTTAACAAACACTACCGGCTACTTTCGAGGCGAAAACTATGTTAAGATGTCTGTTTTTTGACAACATGTCAAAGTTATTATGGCGAAAAATTCAAAAATCAAATGAAAGTATATACCTATAATAATAATAATAATAATATTTATTTATGTTTTATCTATAATTCGTAATTATCCTCTTAAGATCTACAAGATCTTAAAAGTATATATATATACTTTTTTACTTTTATTCTTCGTCTTTTACGCCATCCAACAGAAAGAAATAAAATTCTCTTTAATTGAAGCAAATATCACTGTAACATTCTGTATATTTGCTAGAAAATTAATATATTTGGCTCAACGAATAAACATTGCAATTCAACGGGGCAATGCTGCCAACTGGCAGTGGGCTGGAGCATTTGGACTGCTAATGAGTCTGCTATGACCTATAGGTTGTCTAAATGTTTTTATTGTAGTAGCTGTAGTGTTGTATATAGTTCATAGTATTTTGTTTAATAAAGCCATACCGCCGCGCGCCGGTAAAAAAAAAAAAAAATTATTAGTGACACAAGTTACGCTCGATTATATGATATACATATATCGATAAAATAAACAATACGATGTTGGAACTTGTTAAATTGGTAACAAACCACACAATAATACTATTATTCTTTTATACATATATCTACGCAATTTGCTTTAACAGCGTAGCTAAATAGCCTGATGTAAATATGGAAAAATGAACTCACGCTTATAAGTACATAAGCGTGGATATTTAACAATCAATATCCCATACTAATTACGTATTATTGAAGAGTTTTTAGTAATTATATTAATTTTCTTTTTATACAGTTGTACCTTGAGAATCATTAATAATAACAATCTTTAGATTACAGATACAATAAAATATTTCCCCGTGGGGTGTTGGGCTTGAATGTCACACCCCTATTTCTAGCTGTGGGTGTCGTAAGTGGCGATTAAAGGTAAAATACCGGAAGGTGGCCTCTGTAACTGATGTCTTAAACTGCGATCCCCAAGGCGCCTGTCAAGCGTGGAAATAGTGGCTGTGTACAGCAGTTGAAAATCCGGCTGTTACTTAAATATTCAATATTATAAATAATCAGTGGCAACCTGTAAAGGATGACAGTTTTTTAAAACCGCTGGTAGGTTAAGATTTGACCAAAATGTCACCTGAAGAAAGGCATGGGTAGTTGAAGGCCGTATAAAAGTATGCTGTTTAACTTAGGCGCTACTTCTAACATTACGTCCTTTTAAGGATTTCCACATTTGGACATAAACGCCAAATATCAAATAGCTATAGGTACTATTTCAGCTGCTAGTCTGGCTCCTATAGGTTAACTTTTGTTTGTGCAAATTGTTTGACAAGTCCTTTTTCATTTCAATAAATCACCTCACAAATTACAAGAGTTAAGATTAATTTTACTGAGGAGTCAGGTGCTAATGTTTAGTTTGGAAGTTTTCAGACAGAAGACATTATTATAACTGAAACAACTGACTGACAATATACAAAGTATTCACTCGTATATTGGTTGTAGTAATCAACGTCAGTTTCAGGTATTTTTTTTTTTTTTTTTTTAGGGAGGACATAGATGCTGGCTACCGCCTGTGCGGTCGTCCAGCTCCACCGGGTTTTGGGCGAGGGCCTGGCCCTACAATAGCCCGGGAGGGAGAAGTGCCGAAGGCACTTCTCCCGAGACGGGCGTAGAAGGCGAAAAGCGCCTTCTACCTCCGTCTCCTGCGGACGCCGAAAACGTACCGCTATTATAGGAGGGGTTGACAGCGAGCTCAAGGGCACCACTGTGGTTCGGACCTCGGCTTGTCTCACTGTCGAGAGACATGGGGGGGATCGGAGCAAAATGCCTCTGTGCAACTGCAGTGTTGCACAATTGGGCCCTACTGAATAAAACTCTTTGACTATTTGGAGAGCAATTTATCGTGACCTTGTTTTTGCCTCGAGCTCGCCGGCGAGCTCGGTGTTTGATTGTGTGACCTCTAATTACCTCACACCTGGGGATTTTACCTCGACGACTTGCGGATAACGCTAAAGCTGCCAATGTAATGACTGCGATGGGGTCATCCGGGTCGTCTAATACCTGCCGTGGTCGGCGACGGGGGGGTTTGAAAAATGGGATAGAAGAGGCGGTCGAGTAGTTCGATGCCTGGACAACCAATGGGTTCGAGTGGTGGGGCGCTCGATCAAAGTATCGGCGAGCGCAGTCCTTATTGAACTGCGCTAAAGAGGGAAGGTTTAGGTCGCAGTGCAACTCGGTGTTCCGGACATACCACGGAGCGCCGGTTGCACTACGAAGAAAACGATTTTGAATGACTTGAAGCTTGTGGAGATGGGCCTCACTAGCATGACTAAACACTACTGATGCGTAAGTCATGATGGGGCGGATGCAGGCAGTGTAAAGTGTCTTCTTATTACTAAGAGACATTTTACTCTCTTTGCGAATCAGGGGACCAAGGCGACCCATTACAAAGGCCGCTCTGTTTCGGACGGTTGTTATATGATCGCTAAAGGTGAGATTCCGATCAAGGGTGACTCCGAGATATTTTGTTTTACTAACCCAGGGGATGGGTTGGTCAAACAAAGTTAAAGGTTGCGGGTAACGGGGGCGAGTCTTCTCAGTAAAGTACATAGCTGCACTTTTAACTGGGTTGACCGCGATGCGCCATTTACGGAACCAGTCACCGATCTCGGTGATGGCCCGTTGGAGGGCGAAAATGGACTTTCTGCTGATACGCCACCCAGTGGTATAAATAGCGGTATCATCCGCGTATTGGGCCAATAGGACGTCTGGCTGAGAGCGTGGGATGTCGCTGGTATACAGCGCGAAGAGAATGGGTGATAGCACGGAGCCCTGAGGGACTCCGGCTCTGACTGGGTGGGGGGAGGAGAGGGTGCCTTCCACGCGATAGCGAAAGCTTCTGGCTTTAAGGAAGTCTTGTAGGATGAGCACAAGACGTTCTGGCACGCCAAGTTGGTATAGCTTGTAAATCAAGCCATTGTGCCAGACTTTGTCAAAAGCTTTCGCCACGTCGAGGAAGACTGCTAGCGTGGTCTGGGGTTTGGGGTACTTGTTAAAGCCCTCAATGATGTGCTCCGTGAGGCGGTGCACCTGTTGGACGCATGAGTGTCCGGGTCTGAAGCCAAACTGCTCATCTGGGATAAGGTGGTGTTCCTTAGCATGGGACTGGAGGCGGTTTGCAAGTAACCGCTCGTAAAGTTTGCCTAAGGCACTGAGGAGGCTGATTGGGCGGTAACTGGTGGGGTCAGATGAGCTTTTGCCTGGTTTGTGAATGCCAATGACAGTTGCACATTTCCAGGTGTCTGGGAATAAGCAGTGGCTCATAGCAGCATTGAAGATGCTGACTAGGAGATGGATGAGAGGAGGAGAGAGGGTTTTAAGAACCCTGTTGGAGATGCCATCGGCACCGGGGGATTTGCGCGGTCGGAGGGCCTTGATCAGTCTCGCCACCTCAGCGTAAGTCGCTAAGGTGGCAGGTGGGAGTTCAGAGGTGACCACAGAGCTTTTACGTTCGACTTCAGCATCCACCGAATCGAGGTGAGCTTGGTCAACGTGATCTACGTTAGGGGAACACTGAGCCTCTAGGCTATCAGCTAGGCACTCAGCTTTGTCTTCGTCAAAGAACGCTGGGACTAGTGGGACTGGTCTGTATAAGGGAGGCATGTCGTTATGGTTACTACCTTTCATACTTCGCGCCAAGTTCCAATAAGCATGGTGGCTTGGCACGAGGTTTGAAAGTTTATCGCCCCATTGTTGATCACGCAACTCAGACATGCGACTTTGAACCATGCGTTCAAAGTGGCGTTTCTTAGTTTTGTTCTCTTTACTGGGGTAAGAGTCGTAATGTCGGGTCACTGCTTTACTCTCCGTCACCAATCGTCTCACATCCGCTGGAATGACAAGGCGCCGGTCGTCCGGCACTATGACCTCCTTTGCGGATGCACCTACTACGGTGGAGAGGTGATTGGTGAACGAATCGATCGCAAGGGTTACGTCATCTTTTGTCAGGATGTCGTCAGGGATCTTGTCTAGGTCCGGTGAACTGATAGCCTTTAGGGCATCGCCTACTTGCTTCCAGTTCACTATCGTCTTAGTGGGGCGGGGGAGGTCAGTCGTTGGGTCGGGACCTAGTCGCAGTATAATGGGTCGGTGGTCAGAGTGAAGCTCGTGAACCACTTCTATGGAGCGTAACCGGAGTGTTACGCCTCTGAATAGTGCCATGTCAAGCAAGTCAGATCGGTGGTCTTCCATATAAGGGTAGTGAGTGGGCTCAGTGGGCGCAATTATGTCAAAGTTAAGTTCTGCGATTAGGTTTTCAAGTGCAATACCTCTGGGATTGTTGACGTTACAATTCCATAGGATGTGCTTACTGTTGAAGTCGCCAATCAGAATGACGGCGCTTCCTAATGAGAATAGGGCTTCTAAGTCAGCTCGGACGATCGGCTTTTTGCAAGCTTGGTAACAGGATGCTATGACTATAGGTTGATGACCAGTCATAGCTAGGAGGCAACAAGATGCTTCCATATTAACAAGAGTTGGGGTAGGTAGGGGAATGCAGTGCAGGGACCTTTTGTAATAGATAAGAGTGCCTCCCCCACGGGAGTTCACTCTATCATCACGTACCGTTCTGTAATTGGCAAACCTAGGGTTCGCCTTCCCCGGTTTTAGAAGGGTTTCCTGCACGCATATAATGTCGATAAGGTGGGTGCAACAAAAGTCGTGGACAAGGTCACGTTGTCTAAAGAAACCGTTAGCGTTGAATGACGCTAACGAAACTGAGCGCGGTTTCGTGCGTGCGGTTGTACTACCCATAGTGGTTGTACTGGGGAGGGGCCTGGGGAACGAAGCGCTTAAGGGCGCTAAGTAAATTCGCGTGTTCCAATGTGTATTGGATCACGTCCGCTGGGGATTGAGCGTATTGCATCTTGTGGAATAGCTCTTGTACCTCATTGATGTCAACCGACATAGCCAGATCGCTGACTAGGTTGATTGCCTCTTGAAGAGGGGCAGCCATCAATGGCATAGGTGGAGCTTGTGGCCGGGAAACGGCGCGGGGAGGCGCGCGAATGGGGTTGGCGACGGGTGCCGGGAGCGCGGGGCGAGCCGGGGCCGGTGCGCGGGCAGGGGCCGCGGCGCGGGCGGGTGCGGGTGCGGGCGCGGGTGCGGGCGCGCGGGCCGGGGCGCGGGCGGTAGCGACGGTCTTAACCATACTGGGTGGTTTAGACCATGCGTTACGGGCTGGGAGCGGCGCGGGTATTACCTGTGAGGCAGGTACTACCGTTAATTTAGGGCTTACCCGTTGGTAACGGTCGTAAGAGGGACGGGTCGGCCTATGCCTTGCCACCCTGTGGTTCACTCGTGGTGCTTTAGGGCAGCCACGGTAATTCGCGGTATGCCCTTGAGCACCGCATAAAACACAGCTGGGTGGGTCCGGCGAATCACGGGTGCGAGTGCACGCTGCTGTCGCGTGATCGCCTAGGCACTTAACGCACCTAGCGCGAGCGAAGCAGAAACGGGAGGCGTGCCCGTATAGTTGGCAGTTATGGCACTGCGAGGGACTCCCATTCTTGTATGGGGCTTGGACATCGAGTCCTGAGAGGCCACAGACCTTTTTTAAATTAAAAATGGCCTTGCCTTCAGGAGTACGATCTAGTACTACGAGTACTAGATCGTAGGGGCTGCGGTCCTTCCCGCTGTACATGCGGTGAACTGCATGTACGGGGAAGTCTTGTGCCTTCAGGTCGGCACATACCGAATCGGTATGTACCTCCTTGGGCACACCGCGGATGACCACTCGGAGGACTTTCTCCTCTTCGAGCGCATAAGTGTGAAAACTTATGCTCTCGTGGCGGAGGAGTTTAGTTAGCGCTCTGTGGTCGCTAATGGTGGAAACTTGGACTTTAATGCCCTGCTGCGTGGAGCGGGCATTAGTATAGTGGATCCCACGATCCGAAACTAAACGGGACAGCATGTCCCATTTGGTTTTGTCCTGAATGAACAGGGGCGGAGGCGGTTTTTCGCGGCGCGCGCTCGCGTCCTGAGGGGACGCGGCAGTGGTGGCCGGAGCGGAGGGAGGAGACGCGGGGCGCGGGGCGGGGGTCGGCTTCTTGCCGGAGGCGGGGGCCTTAGCGGGTGCCTTGGCGGGAGGGGCGGAAGTTGCGCAACTAGCGGCTTTAGGAGCACGCTTGCGCTTTCTATCTACGACGGTATAGCCGTCGTTATCTGAGTCCGAGTCAGTGCGTAAGGCGCGACTCGGATCTACCTCCATCTCCGCTTCGGAGTCCGAAGTGGGCTCGACAACGGCGATGGAGGGACGGGTGCTCGCTGGCCTCCCGATCGGTGAGCGCGAGCGAGACCTCTCACGGGGAGGGGCTGCCACCGTGCGTCTGTTGTCAGGGCCCGGAGCGGGCGAAGTCGGGCTGTCCTCTGAGAAGGACCGGGTCAGAGGAGGGACGATGGCCTCCGGAATTGGAATTCCGGAGGGAGCGATGAGAGTGTCCGTGAGGCGGGCACTCTCTGCATCGTTAAGCGATTGCTGATGATCAGCGTAGAGTTCGGGGTAGCGGAGGGCGAAGGTCTGAAGGACCTCCACCTCACCGTTAGAGGGACGTTGCATCCTGAGGGGAATACTCAGGATGGCCTAACGGGTTCTGTCTCCCTCACGCAACTCGTGAGCTCACTTGTGTGAGAGGGAGTGAGTACCTATGGTGTGCCCTAGTTGTGTACCCTCTCCGAGCTTTTTTCTCGGCGGAGAGGGGTGCTCCTAAGCGCTACTCCGGGTTTGACTAGGGGTGACCCCAAGGCCAGAATCCCGGAGCCCAGCTTGCTTCGGCTGACCCGTGAAGCGGGAAAGGCCACGGTGCAAGGTTAAACCAAAACAACAACAGTGGCCGTTGTCACCGTAGGGTGTCACACTGCGACCGCAGCAAATGGCGGATTTGATCGTTCAGACGGGTTTGGCTGACGCTACCCCACGCCTGAACGACGTCGCTTAACAGCACAAAGTGTGTTGTTACGCGACTGTTACTATGTTGTGTCGGATAGTAAAGTGGTGAAATGCGCACCGAAAAGTGCGGTCGAAGCAAGACCACCAGCCCGATATGATGTTGTTCGTCCGAAACAAGGGACTGGGTAGGTGGTAATGCCAGACGTCTTAGAGCGCCTCTGCGCGACGGCACGGCGAGCTCGTAGCTCGCGTTGCTCGGCGTTCGGCGGCTGCTCAGCGTCTGCACAGAAAACAAAACTTCGTCAGGACTGCGTATTCCAAGGCACTGGTCTGCAACTGGCGTCGGAACGATGGTCAGTTTCAGGTAAATATATTAGATGTTTTTCACCAGGAGCTTATGCAAATTTTTCGGGTCGAAGTATGTGTGCACGAAACCTCGGTCGACAATTACAAGCAATAAGAAGCTAAGAGTGAGCACAGTAAGTTACTTATAAGTCTTATTATGTCAATCATGTACTTACTTATATTATATACCTATTTTAGAAGCGCTGGTAGCGAAGTTTGCTTAGCCATTATGAACCGATCAGCAAAGTTAAGCAACGTCCGCCGCAGTCATGAGTTGGATGGGTGACCTCTGGTGACATTACTACTGAGCGCCTCCGTGCTTTGGAGTTAAGCCGTCGGTCCCGGTTGTTGTCTTAGGATGGCAGTCGTCATAGCATGGTGGTAGGGCACTTTGCGAATGCCTGCCTGTCTAGCTACTATGCTCAAGTAGAAAATCTTTCGCCATGCACCTAACGGTGTGTTCCGGCAGCTGTCCTTGAGAGCCAGTAATTCTAGGTTAGCCTGAACAACATCTTCGACCACATCAACACTTACACTCAGGTGTGATAGTGGTCAAAAGCTAACACATCAGGCTTAAAACTTGACGAAATAATTCGTCAAGTGTTTCTAAAAGGATATAAGGTACGTCAAAATTATTAAAATTACAACAAAAATAGAAAGGGATACTTCAATAGATTAAGCTTTGCTTTTTGATAAATCTTCAAACTATAATAATCAAGTTCATATTCATTTTAATAGCATTATATTTAGGTGAATCATTTATTAGCTTCTTTCAATTTGTGATTGCGAGTTGTTATATCGGTAATATTTTTTTTATTCCATTTTCTGTTCTTTTGGCAGCGCAAGGCAACATTTTGTATGTGAAAAAAAAACCGGTCAAGTGCAAGTCGGAGTCGCACACCGTACAAACCTGTAAAAAATATGTAAAAATTATGGTATATTTATAATTTTTTTTTTAATTAATAAAATCATTTTTATCGTATGAAGTAAGCAAAAATGTATGCTTATTCCTTCATCTGTGCTATAAGACGTTGCTTCGTACCAAATTTCAAGATTCTGAGTTCACGGGAAGTACCTAGTAGGTTTTGATTCCCTTGAGAGTGTGTAAAATTTTGCGGCAAAAACAGCTTGATTGCGTTGGCTTAGAAGTTTGATTATTTTGAGGACAGTAGACCTGAGTATTTGATATGAATTTCAGCTCGATAATTCCACGCGTTTTAGAGAAAAAGGGTCTTGACAAATATATATGATTATACATATTATAGAGTAAAAAACGTAGTCAATATATATTTAATTTTGATCACGCAGAGTAACGGTGATAATTATTCTAATTTGGTTATGTTAGGATGAAATTATGACTAACTAACTATTCAAAAAGAAAATTTAGATTATCTGGTTGAGTGCGATAAACAGGGTTAACCGTGATTGGAATTAAAGACAGATGAATCGTTCTAGGCGACAAATCTTTGTATTGGAGGGTGGTAACAAGACGGGTATTTGTGAATTAACTTACCACCATGCAAAGAATTCAAGTTTTCAGGCCGTCCGAAGACCTCCGACATCACTTTGAAACTAAAGTTCTAAGAAAATAACTGGTACCGGTTGCTTAACCTGCCTTCCAAAACATGGAATGGCTCAGTAAACAACGCCACTAGTGGTCACCTATCCATGTAATGACTGCAGCGAACACTCCTTAGCCAGATTGCGGTAAGAATAACTCCTCTACGACTTGTTTCGGGGTATCACATACTACACATAGTACGGCGCGTGGCTACTAAAAAGGTAGCGTAATTTTAACTTTAATTATTTTTGTATGAAACTATCTGTTCAATTAAATAATAATTAGTATACATATATTATACAGTTGCTATTGGCTAATCGTGTCAAGATTATTATTTTATTCATTTATTTGTATTATTTTAATATAATTTGATCATTTGAGCGTATAATCTAATACAGACAGTAAAACTCATATTGATATGTCCTCGTCCGATTCAGCAACTGATAATGTACCACTATCTCTGACAGTCCCAGCCCAAAACTTATTTAATAAACAAAATAAATATAGCAGAAAAAATCGTACGGATTTACACGTATCTGTAGCCCAAGCAAAGAACATTTCGATAGTCCGTAACGTAAACGTATCGAGTTTACAGTACGTTTACGCAGGAGGCGACGGTTGATAGCACAACGCATCGTTTGTTGGCTAACGTGAACTCGATAGGATCACAAAAGTGACGTCATCCGGTGTAAATCAAATTAATTGTACCTTCTTTCTAAGAGCTAATGATTCATTCCAAAAGAGGTTTGAATTATTTTTTCGGCCTATACAAAGTCCCCTATGATTGATATTTGTCAGTTTTGGCGTTTTATTTCTTCGAGCTTAACTTAGGTTCGTGCTCGCGATTTCATACCAAACATTTTACGTGACGAAACGTTCACGTTAAAATCTCGACAATGCGAAGTAATTGATGAAATTACAGTACACACTAATAAAAGAACAACTAGGCAAATCTCTGGTAAAAACCACCTACTTTCTAGAGAACTGTGTCAAATAAATAAAAGACACAAAGGTACTAAAAAAACTAAAGATGCACAGGAACCTGCACCAAAGATACGAGTATGTAGTTGGTACTGTGAAGAGATGTTAGATGTGTCTAAGAAAGAAGAAAAAAAAACAAAATATTGCTCTGACAATACAAAACTCCATTGTATGGAGCAGACCCTTCATATCTGCCGAGATTGCAGTGTGTTCAGAGCTGATGATCTCAACCCATAAATTGTATTGTGAGGCTGAATCATAGTCGATTTGTAAGCTTTTTATCTTAGATTTATATTACGAAACATAATTTATGATTGTAACATTATTTCCAAATAGTACTCACAATCTCAAAAAAAGTTTTATGAGTTTAGATAACAAAAGTAGTGATTTTGTCTCATTTTGAGTGAAGTATCAAACATTGTTCAATAATGAGTTTTGTATTTATTTATACCTGTAAGTAATAGTGAATTGTACACATAAAACGATACGAAATAGAACTTTATCCTAAGTGATACATAGGTAATGCTTTATACACCTACGAGGAAAATAAAATCATTATAAGTTTATTCGTATTTGTCCCGTGACTTCTCAGGAACTAAGTTCTTTATGACTTCTTGAGCTGTATTTTTATATTTCTGATGGCGTCATCATTATAAAATCGTCACTTTCACCATCAGATGACATTTTGGAAAATTATTCAGAATAATTAAAAGCGTACTGTTAAATTATCAATGGAGTAAAAAACAAAATTTAACAGTACAAAACAATTTGCCGCGCTTTTCTTTTCGTAGCGCAGAAAAAGTTTGGCCATCTACTTTCATTGAAAATCGAGTACAAAAAACAACTTTTTTTCTTCTAATTATTGGATATAAAAACTTTTTGAGATATGACATTTGTGTTTTTTTAATGTTCGCAGCTAAAAAACAAAAGAACGCTAGAAAGGCAGGTACGGCTTTACATACAACATTCGTTCACTGCTACGGAGGGCAGGAATGAAATTACATATAACTTTTCCCACTGCACATTGTAAGGGAGAAATTATGAACTTTATAGCACGTTTTTGAACGAGCAGCGCTTTCTGAGTGGGCGTGGTATAAACTATATTTGATCATATATACAATCAATATCTCTATTAGTTTCTATCTCTTCGCTGGTTTATAGAATATAACGTTAGTTTAGTTCTATCTCTATTATATTCGTTTTTTCTTTTTGGGTTTGTGAAACCCCAACATCTATGCCGTGTGACTTTTACTTACCTCGTACACGCAGGGTTAAAATAGCTTTAGTTCCATTTTACTATTACCATTAATACCATACAAAACTCACTTTACTAATACGTCGGAAAATCCAACAAGTCTGGGTTTATTTGGCGTTATTTAATACACTCGGCTTTTGTTATAGTAACAATCACGTCATTAGCCGTACAACCACCGAATTGTTGGGTAAATTATATGGGTGGTGTAATTAACGTGATTGGAGCAGGTCTGCTAGATACGGAAAACTGATGATATTTCTTGCCATCTACCGTATTTAATGCCTTTGTTGCCTATGTGTTAGTAGAGCGTGCATTTTTTAGAAAATATAAACATGCCGCCAACTTTTGAATGGTAATAATTATTTTAGCACCCATAACTACAAGTACAAAAAAAATATTCAGCTTCTTAAGCTTTGGATGTCAATTTAAACATTTATGAAATTTATTTCTTTATTTTTAGTGGTCATGTCATGAATGTTCAATTCGTCAATGTTGTGAAAATAGAAATTGCTTAATGTATTCCACGACCTAGTACCTAGTAGTTAAACATTCGAAACGTAAAAACATATTAGTTCATTTAGCATTGGTTTGTGTAAAATTTTCTAACATGTTTCAGCGTATTATTTTACTTACTGAAATATGCTACGAACAAATATATCTTCGCGGAGCGCAGTCATGTAAGTAGTTCTATTTTGTATATTTTTACACGACTGCCCAAAAAAAGAAGAGTTATGTTTTCAGGGTTCATGTATGTATGTATGTGAGTTTATTTATTCCACCATAACTTCGTAACGATTTTGATATTTGTAATATCATTAGAAGCGTTGAGTTATTCCGGGTAACATAGGCTACATAGTGAACGTTTTAAAAAACTTAAAGAGGGATACAAGATTCATGAAATAATCGGTTTGTTTTTTCGTGAAATTTTACAACCTATACTATCTCCGTCTAGAGCTCGCTTAGTACATAAAAAAATATTTATAAGAGTAGTATTCAATATGCATTCGTTCACCAATAAAAAAAAGTTTTATCCGTTTCTTGCTTGCTTCTTGTAGACAAATAAGTAATACAAATAAATAAAACACCGTTATGCGTCAGGACAGAAACCATGCGCCTCTTGACTAGAAAACGTCTTCAGAGAGAAAAGCATAGTATCAAATGGCTTATTATTGATGAGATTTCAATGTTGGCATAACCAACTTTAAGAAACATGCACCTCCGGCTACAACAAATGAAAGTGGGCGATGCTTATTTTGCTGGTGTCAACATTTTGCTGTTTGGAGACTTGATGCAGCTTCCACCAGTAGCTAAATCTGCTGGCGGGGCATACTGCTTTTAAAAACTGCCACATTTAAATGCTGAAGTGGATATATGGGCGTTATTTTGCTCCTGAGAACTGCAACAGAATATAAGGCATGCAGACGACACCACATTTGTGGATATTTTAAATAGTCTACGGGTTGGTCAACTCACCATGCAGCATCTTCAAATCCTGGATTGTCGTAGAGTGGATTGTCTATTCTTAAAAGTTGGTATTGGTTCTATGTAGAGTAATGTTGGGGAAAAATATTAACGTTGAACACGGCTTGGTAAACGGTTTTGGCTTTGATTTTGACTTATTTTAACCATAACCTAATATTGTATTATGACATTGATGACTTCTTATTTTTGTATATAATTTAAATTGTAATTTTGACATTGTATTTTGGAAATGGTATTTAATTGTTATTATTGTGTAACATCTAATTCTTATTGTAATTATTATTTTGAATTTGAACTTTTGTCTGATTAAGTAATGTGTGAGGTAAATGTAACTGTACATCGTTTTTATCTCAATAAATAAATAAATGGTGCTATGGGGGCCATCTGAAAATTCGTATGGCCAGCACTACGTCGTGACCAACTTGAACCGGGAGAGTTACCGCAATCCGTCTTCGTTGACAAGACAAATATTTAATTTTGGAGCATTGGAGCAAAAACGTACATACATTTATATAAACAAAAAAGGAGGGATTGGTACACTTTGTTTTTTGCCACAAACCAGCCCCAACTCAGCACGTTGCTGGACCAGCGATGGTCTTCCGGACCTTCCGGTTCCGGTGAGTTCGATGACAAAACGATACGTGGAAACAAAGTCGGTTTGGGTGACAAAAGTGAGCCTAGCACTGTCGAATTTGACACGTTACAGGGTCAAGGTAAAGTCGAGCGGCACATGCTACCACTGATATTATGTTGGGATGTGACAGTGCACAACCTGCAAGCAACGACACTGGACAGAACCGCCGGGGGTCTAGGCGCTAAAATGTTTGCCAAGGGCCAAGCTTATGTCGCTCTTAGTCGAATCAGACAGCTAGAAGGATTGGCAATTGGAGTTTTAGATCCACGAAAGCTTATCAAAGAGCCCCATGACAAAAAGTCTCTGCAAGAACTGAAAAACCTCAGAGATCGTATTAATGATTGATTAACCATAAAAAAACACGTTATCTCTTGCGCGATATTGATTTCCAGAAAAATTAAGTTATCTATCGTACACATTGTGCGTTTGCAAAAATATTGTTTTATCATTAAAAGGTATAACATAAAAACAAATAATTAAAAGAAAATAAAAAAAAACTCCTGCCGTACCGAAAAGTGAACTAAAAAATTATGAGATTGGTTATGAGTTCATTTTTGGGCACAATGGTGTTTTAATTGCACAGTAAATATAATCTATGTAGTACTTAACTTGTGACCATTCAACATTTAAGTCATGTAACTTCTTTGTAATTTTTAGTTCAATTTTGGGTACGGCAGGCTTGTTTTTTTAATTTTTTAATTATTTGTTTTTATTTTATGAGTTCTGTACCTACTTAGCTCAGAATAAAATGAAAAAGTAGATATAATTTACTCAAGGTAAACAAATCTACTTAGAATTGTATAGAGAAAATTTCAAACTCGTACGTGTGTGAGTAATACCATTGTAACACTGCTACTGCGCCAGGCAGTGTTTAATCGTATTTTGTAGACAACGTTTACCTAACTTGAATGTTTGCCCAAAGCTCCAACAGTTTGGTTGCGTCGGATGCTGTAGCTAAGGTACATGCCGTGTGTCGTTCCCACCTGCACTAACATTTCTCGGTAGTCTGATTGCCGGCCATCTTTGCCCGCCGCCAAATTTATTCAGATACATGCACATTTTAATACGACAGCTTTACTGCCTTAACTTGGGAATATAGTTACAAATTAAACTGTAACATCACAGTTTTAAGGCAGATTCTCTATCGACCTACACCTATTCTATAATAACAATATTATGAACCCAAATTATGAACGTTGTGGAATTATTTAGATACCTAGGCTTAGGACAGGAGATAATATTGTAAAACCTTGTAAATTATTATGTATTTGTAATTTTACGGGCACCTTATGGTGCTAAAATTTGCTGGTATTTTTTCATGGTATACTATAAAACTATAGTTGCTCGTAAGTAAGTCTATGCACTGCTATAATAAATTGAAAGTAGTTTGACTGGAACCACGGTACCAAAAATTAATGCTTTCACATGCACAAATAAAGCATATTGCATATGACAACATGCATTTCGTCAATCATTTTTGGAACCATGGAAATATAGAGATTCATCTAACTTTATAAATTTTAACCCATTTTTATAACTTTCACACGAAACAAGTTCTTTTTAACTTATAAGCATATTAAAATTGGATTTTTGCACATCATGAGTGGTTGAGAAAAGGCTTAATCGGTAAATATATTATTTCTGTTAATAATTAACTTAATTATTTCTGTACAGGCTTACAATATGCGCGCTTTTTATACCGATTTTCTTTAACGAAAATATACACAAAAACATTAAAACTATAGACACCTATTATATTACATTTTTATTTTACAATTAAAACTATAAAATAAAAATTTTCTGTTTCATGTACGTGTTATCGTAATAAATATTTGTAAAAATAAATTAAACTTATTTTAATAATGCCATTTTTTATTTTTGATCACAACGTCATGCTGTAAAATTTTCAAATGCGACTTCTATAGTGAAACATCAAGCGAAACGACGGGAAACTTTAAATCCCTCACCATGCTCAGTATTTCATATCAAAATCAATCGCTGCTCTCTTGATTCTATTCTACTTCACTATATTGGAATTCAAAGTCAGAATTCGCACCAAATAACAAATTAGCTTACTTGTTGAACAAATTACTGTCTATTACCTGGCAATGTGAAATGAAAGGAAATAGTAGGTTGTTACAAAAGGGTCGAAAGGAATCAAATACCATACGAGGTAATTTAGACGGTCTTTTGTCCGAGTAGGAATTGATGGCTTTTACCGGTGTTAAGCACTCTACTTTTCATTTCGAATACTTATGTGGAAAGAAAAAATAGTAGTTTTTTCTAATGTATTCATTAATAATAATAACATGAGTAGCACCAATTTAAAATGAACTGAGAGGTTAAAGTTAAATTTTGTTAGGAATATTTACGGGCGACTATAGTCCGAATAGGATTTAATGACTTTTATCCATGTTTAACATTCTAATTTTTATTACGAATGTAAGGAAAATAAAAATAGTAGTTTTTCTATAATATTCATTGATACATGAGTAGCATCTTTTATACAATCAAGGCAACTATAATCCAAGTAGGAATCGATGACTTACGTCCATTTTAAGCACTCTACTTGTCATTTAAAATATAAAGAGAGTAAAAAATAGTAGTTTTCTAAAATATTTACTGAAAATTATAACTTGAATAAAAAATACATATATAAACAAAAATAATTGAGAAGTTTTGTGAAAATTATGTACAATTTTTGTTCGTTTTTTTAAAGTACTAAGTATTTAGTTACAATTCCGTCAAATTTATAATCTTTTTAAATTATAAAATGGAACAGCATGCGTCTCTCCCAGCCGTCCCGTTTATTAGGTATTTTTTTAAATTCACAAAGGTTTAGACACAAGAAGTTATGAGTAATTAGTGATTAAAATTATATGACATACACTTACTTGAGATAGTCACATTAATTCTGTTATAAACAAGTTCTTTAGGCATTTACTAAACTCAAACGTAATTGTTATTATTTGTTTTATTACAGCAGAGTATGTTACTATGAAAATATTAGATATCTAGTTTTGTTTACAACGATGTTTGCTATGGTTACAATACATGCCGGCCCTAGAGAAGGAAGTGTTTCCTATGAGTTTTTCCCGCCCTTAGGTGAGAAGCAGCGTCTTCCACCTGCTACTACAAGATACACTACTTTCCTCGTATTAAAAATAAAAAATAAATTATGACCGTTTATTCGTAAGTAATTTCGTTATTTGCATTTTCGTTTAATTTTTATTCCAATTAGTAATAAAAGAGTATAACATGATGGTGAGATCAGTAAGAGTATTTATATTATGTAATCGCTGTGTGTTTCAGTTAGCCGCTTAGTTTGAGGGCAAGGTAGTTAATTTTCCAGCGTTCTGTTGGACGCCCAGACCAATCATTGAATGAACATTAAAATCAACATTCGATGAAAGGGTAACAAGTCGTTTAGTCTACTTGTTGAATTATTTCAATACGTAGACCATGAAACTGTTATGTTGCTTTTAGATAGATAGATAGAAAACTCTTTATTGTTACACCACTTATGAAATATAAAAGTTTACAAATTATATAATAATAACATAGTGTTACAATGGGCGGCCTTATCACTAAAAGTGATCTCTACCAGGGAACCTTAGGATGGAGTTAAACGAACAAAACAATTGGGGCGGGTGTAGTCCAAAAATGAATAATGAAAAAAAAGGGCATACTCAAATTTCATAAAATATTTTAAAATAAAAACGAATTTTAGTGTTATTTCTAAACAATAGTACAAAAATAAATTACATATAGGTTTTTACAATAACTAAATAAATACAATAATTATAAATACATATCTGTATATATACATAATAACATACATAAATAGATACATACATAAATTATATAAAAATATATACAAATTATAATATTATCTCATATAATATAGACATTGACAAAAATGTAGTGCAAAATTAATTAGACAAATAAAATCTTTTAACTTGATCCTTGAACATTTTGAGAGTCGGTGCTTGTCCGATTGATACAGGAAGAGAATTCCACAAACGGGCAGCCTGAATGATGAAAGATTTGCTATAAAACGAACTCGTATGAGGATGGATTTCAAGTGTGAGATTTTCTGATGAACTTAAAGTGTATGAAGAACAGTGAAGGAAATCGAAGCGTTCCTTGAGATAGCGCGGGGATGTAGGATTGAACAATATATTGTACAGGAGACTGAGAATATGAGCATTCCGGCGAAAACGTATTGTCAGCCAATTGAGCTTAGAACGAAACTGAGAGACGTGATCATATTTGCGTAAACCAAATATGAATCTTATACAGAAATTTTGAAGACGCTCAAGTTTATCTAGCTGTTCCTCCGTGAGATCTAGATAGCAGGCATCAGCGTAGTCAAGATTGAGCTAATGCAATTTTAGTGGCTGTTGGAAGAAAGTTGCGCAACCTTTTTAAGGATCCTGCTGAGGCAAATAGTTTGCGACTGGTAATCTGTAACTGTTGATCCCATCTCATATAGCGATCCATTGTTATTCCAAGATTCTTTACCGAGCTACTAAATGGAATAACAATACCATCGAAGAAAACTTGAGGAAGTAATGTCCAGTCTAAAGATGACAGTAATCTTGAGCTACCAATGACTATTGCTTGTGTCTTAATGGGATTTACTTGTAACCCATAAGAATTGCTCCAATTAGCTATGCGATTAAGATCAGCATTAACAATCTGAATGGCTTCAGAAATTTATTCACTGGGGCTTTAGAATAAATCTGTAGATCGTCTGCATATAGGTGGTAGGAAAAAGTGAGGTTGTGAGAAATGCAATTAATAAACAAAGCAAACAATAAAGGAGATAAGACGCCACCTTGCGGGACACCGGCTGACGTGCTACACCACAAAGAGTATTTATCTTCAAGGCGAACACGCTGCCTGCGCCCGTACAGATAACTGTGAAACCAATCAACTACCGTTGGAGAAATGTTAATTGAGCGAAGGAGAGCAAGAAGAATGTCAAAATTAACAGTGTTAAAGGCGTTGCTAAAATCTAATAGAATTAATACGGTAAGTTGGCCATTATCCATTCCAAGACGGATATCATCAGTAATTTTGATTAGAGTAGTAACAGTGCTATGCCCAGGTCGGAAGCCAGATTGCAAAGGATTTAAAAGATTATGACAAGATAAGAATTTACTAATTTGGTTATAGATAAGCTCAAACACTTTTGACAAGAATGGAAGTATAGAAATGGGTCGATAATCTGCATAAGATTTAGGGTTTGATTGTTTAGCCAAGGGAATAATTTGAGCATCTTTCCAAATGGAGGGAAATACTCTATCAGAGACAGAGTTATTAAAAATGTGACAGAGAACAGGAAGTATAACATCCAGGATGGGCATAACCATGTTACGACTTATGCCGTCAACACCAACAGCATTGTGTGTGTGTGATTGAAATTACGCTCTTCTTAACATCACAAGCGGATAGTTGGTTAAAAATAAATGGAGAATGGTCGGGAGTCGGTAAAGTTGAAAGGTAACGTAAGGTATTGTTTTTATCTGAGATGTTAATATCAGATGACGAAGAGAAATGTTGGTTGTGAGAATTGATATTTAAATCATTTGGAATAGACTCTTGTCGTGATTTACCTATGCCCAATGACCTGAGAAATTTCCAGATTTTGGCAGGGTCCTTGTTAGCTACAGATTTGTGAACATGGTGGTGTAAAGCATCCCTACACACCATATTGCAGCGATTGCAAGATTTAACATGCACAGCTTTATTTTCATCACATGGTTGACGCTTGTATTTACTTTTAGTCACTGCTTTTTTGTGCATCAACACCTTTATTTCATTGGTTAGACAAGGAGCTGGAAGGTGTTTTAATTTTATAGCTCGCAGAGGGGCATGCTTATCATACAGCTGTGTAATAGGGAGTTGAAAATAGCAACCTGGTCATTCACAGACGTTGCATCGTATACCGGAGACCAGTTGACTACTTGGGCATCATTAAGAAATGCTGCCTGGTCCATGCCACTAAAATTGCGATGAAGTATGACTTTAGGTTTTGCTTTAGGAGGACGAATTTTATACGTTAGGAATATTAGATCATGATATGAGAAGGCATCGGCGGAACATTGACCGTGCTTAGCAACATGCTGGGTGGATGATACTATAATCAAGTCAAGAAGTGAAGGAGTGTAATTTGGGGAGTAATGAGTAGCATTTAGAGGCAGAATATGCATGTTGCAGGAATTAATGACAGCTTCAAGTGAGGAAGCACGACTATCACGTTTGAGAAGACAGGTATTGAAATCACCCATGATAATGGTATGGATATATGAAGGGGTAAGATCTTCAAGGATTTTTTCAAAAGATGAGAAGTAATTATTACTAGATGAATTGCTATAATAGGCTCCGAGTAGGATTTTATTATGTGAAAGAAGGACTTCCACAAAAAGATGCTCACCAGCATTTGATGTAAGCGGTTGGGATGAGGTGCTGACTACTGAGAAAGGAATATGTGATCTAAGGTAAATAGCCACCCCACCCCCACGGCCGTCAGTACGATCATTTCGGATTAGGTTAAAGCCAGGCAAGGAGTATGATATGGAGGGTAAGCACGGCTTGAACCACGTCTCGGAGACTATTATGGCGTGAATATTTTTGTGAACTAGAGATGCCTACATATCGGGATAATGTGCCGGAATACTTTGCGCGTTGATATGAATCACGTTAAAATTTTTCGGTACATCAGAAAATTGTGCGTCTAGATTATCGTACAGCGTTGGAATGCTTTCGAAACTCTGGTCACTAAGGGAGCTGTTAGAAGACAATGACAAATACTCTTCACTATCACTATTATCTGCATTTTTAAATAAGCTTAACATAGTTTTCAATATGAGATATATTTATATATATATATATTATAATACAATAATAAATATGTTTATATATACTAAATATATACTTACAAAAGTAATATATATAGTGTAGTGGTTAGAATTTGTTGAATCTTTTGTTGTTCCTTTTATTCCAACAGGCGTCCTGTGAGATATTCTGGCGCTCCAACAGCGACTGCAATGGCACGCTCGCTTCGCTCACTTGACTCGAGCGAGATGTAGTATCATGTGACCGCTCTTCTTTGCTAGTCATTGAACCGATACCTCTACCAGTGCTATGCAAAGACTTTGGACAAGAGCCAGTAGTAAGTACCAGTGCTGCAGAAATCGTGTCAATAATACGTTTCAGTCATATTTTAGTATAGTAGTGGATACATTTACAATTTTATAGGTACTTTGGATAAGCAAAAAACATTAAAGTAAAATCTTGTGCTTGCGGACATATCTTTTTTTAAAGTAATTAAAAATATGCTGAAAAAACTTAAGATATTTTCTCAATTCAAGGCGTTTAAATATTCTTTATATATTTACTAGTTTATCCGTCTTGAGGATCCTTTTTTGTGAAGTATAGTATAATTTGAAGTTGTTTTAAGTTTAAGTTCATAACTTTCATTTATTTTTGAGAAACATTGTTAACAGCAACTGTTACCAATGTTGTCCATTATTGTCGACGTGAGACAAAATTGATTCCGAAAACAACATGCGTCACTTAAACGAGTAAAACGGAATTATATTAAAAAAAGAAACATTTTCTCCGACAAACGTTTAAGCCTTCACTATATACGCACGGGTTAATGAACAGCCTGTATGCAAATTAAAATTTTGCAAAGACCACTCCACGGCAACGAAATTTTTAACGTTTAAATCAGTCCAATAACAAACTACAAATTACGTTAATTAACTGATTTTTGCATTCATTTTTAAACTCAGTTCATTTTGTGTTTGTTTTCCTCTCACATCATGTTGTAACTATAATAGGTACAGAGTTTTGTTTTAGTAAAATATAACCTAGACTTTTTATTCCAACTCAATAAATAGTTTCCGAATGTACCTGGCGTAACCAAACTCCACGTAGATTAAGCTATTGATAAAAGTTTCATTTTTTCCATCGTCTAGCTTGATTTCCGAAGATACGTGAAATTAAAAATTTGGTTGGTAAGCTATTAGCGCTTAATGTAACTTTGGTTTTGGTAGTGTTACAGATCATTGTAAACTATAAATATGCTACGAGCGCTTGTTCTCCCATCCACTTTTATCCATGCCATACATATTATGTAGCCTAAATGACTACGTCAAAGCCAACTAAGCAGTGCGTACGATGAGTTAGTTTCGCGGAACAGTAAAGAACGGTGTAGCAGGACGTAGACCGGCGCCGTAGCACTCAAGCGTAGCTGGTAGAAAACCACTAGGATTCTGTAGCAACTGTTGTGATTTTAACGATAATAGGCTTATTTTGCGATTCCTGCCACATCTTCAACGACATTTTTTGTTTTGGTGGGTTCATGGAGTGTTAGAAACCACAGGTTGAATAGCGCCAGCTCGTATCAAGCATTATCCCTAATCTGTTTTCCCTAATGTTTGACTTTAAGTTACAAACACACGTAACACAACATTGAGTAAACTATTTGACTAAAAATATAATAAAAAAAAACGCTTTTGAATAACAGAAAGTTACTGTCGCCACGTCAAAAAGATGTGTATTCAAACTGATGCGAAATATTTGACTGTCCAGCACACGCTTCTATGTAAATGCACCAGGATGGTATTCTGGGGTTACGGGTTTAAGTCTCGCTGAAAGTTATCTCTTTTCAACTGAAATAATTTCAATGTAATCGCTTAGCATGCATCAATGCTCTTTTAAATAATACAAAAACTTACTGTTCAATTGGAACAATAGTTAGCTTTGGGGTCTTTTACTTTGTGGCCTGAACAAATTTGTCCTAAATTTTTGTTGTGGTGTGTGGACCGCTAGGTTTTATTTATTAAATAGTAATCATTATTAAAAATTATTGTTCGTTTAAAATAGGCATCAGGTACAGTCAACATATAGAAATATTTTAAATGTATCATCTTAAAGGTAAAAATGTACATAAACTTGTACTTTGTGATTAGAATTGAGGGTTTTTTTTTATAAAAAAAAGCCTTTTGATATATTTTATTTCCCAAAAAAACTATCCATTGTTATAACATTCCTAGATATTGTTGATTTGTTTATGTATTACCATCACGTATTTCTAATTATTTGAGGTGTCATTTATGATTTAAAATTATCTAATTACATATCTCCCATTTCCTACTTAGATTTATTTCACTAGAGTTGACTACACTAACAATAAAAAAAATTCAAGCACCCTAAACCGTTACAAAAATAATCAAATTTGAGCACTAAATTCACCTTCGTCATTCCATTGTCTTGGTAGCCAAGTTCTACGCACCGTAAAACAAAAAACGTACTAGTACGAGAGAGACAGGTTCCATATTCCTGCTCGAGATGATAAATAAGAGCTCTAAAATTTTGTAAATTTCAAGCAAGTTGAGGGATTTAAAAACAAAACTTCCTATACATACATTTTCTGCAGGGTTACAAAAAGGTTATGTATTTGTACTTGTTTCGATCTTGGTATATTACTTTTGATAACTTTAATTGCTCTTGTCACATTATTCAAATATACAAAGAACAAACAAAATTTTAACATCTCAAAGTTACAAGTGAAATTATATATTTCTTAACGTTAGCTGCATTAGGCACAACTATAAAGGAGAGCTGCCGAAACACTTTACGAATAAGAATGGATTTTTTTTATTATCACCAAGCAAATGCGTAGTAACAGTATAAAAAATTGTAACACAGTGAAGTTTCTGCATAATGATTATTTAGCACCAGATCAATCATAATAATTTTGTCATGTTGTATGGCAGCATATTTAATATGGATTGATTGTATTTTTGGTAGTTTCCCCGTAGAGTACTGGGTTCGAATGTCATCCTTCCCATTTCTTCCCATGAGCATCGTAAGAGACGACTAAGGTAAATACCAGAAGTTCGGAAGCAGCGCCTTCTGAAAAATTGCAAACTTCTACTGCGATCCCCTAAGATGCTTGCCAAGCGTCAGGATTATGGATTTTTTTTTAAACATCATAAGTAATATATTACGTTATTTACGGAACATAATTATTTACACACGATAGGTATAAAAAAAACTAGGACTGCTTTAAATAAAAAATACTGTATAATATCTTTATACGAGTACATATGTGTATGAAATATATTATGTTCATATTGCCACATATAAATAAGAGTCTAACTCGACAGCCCATAAAGGATCATTTTAAGTTTTGCTTGCCTTATAAAATGAGTACCTATATTACCTATTTAATCTCTAATATCCCTTAAGTAATCATTCTTAATCAAAGTTCACAAACAAAGTAACAGATAGAAGAATCACACGTAATTGGTCTAACACTTTATAAAACGATGATGATTTCATTCGAAACTCAAAATAGATGGTTATAAAAAAACCCTTACATAACGATTAGTATGGATATGTAATGCGTACGTTTTTTTTGCATGACTATTATCTCCCCAAATAAATTTCTTACCAGCACGTAACTAGATAAATTATATATCTACCTAAAGAAATACATTACTTGAAAGGTCCCCATTTTCGAACGTTAAAGGTAATTAAAATAAAAACGTTTCGAAAGCAAAGCCTTCAAGACCAGGACAACCCGATTAATGTCAGCCATTACGAAAAGCTTTCATCACGAAAACAAATCTAAATTGCAATTGTGAACATTAAAACGCCCCGCGCACACTGTTAGCCTGCTAAAATAGCTTTTGAACTGAGAACAGGGGAAATGCATGCACAAGAACCGTACTTGCATTTAAAAGCAAAATAATAATGTTATTCATTAAGGTTCTACGATTTAACGCGGCTTTTGCATTTGTGTAATTGCGGTTTAAAAGCTCTGAAAATACATCTCTATTTTTGAAACGTTTTTTACACTTCTCTCAACAGTCAATGTGTCATGTCAAATAAATGGAAAAATTAAATCTGAACTGTGATTTCATTTGTAAATAGTGAAATAAAGTGAGTTCAATTTTTATCACCGCATATTTCGCCTTTGAATTCGTTGCTGATATTATCCGACAGAACACGATTGCATTGATTAATATTCATATTTATAATTCTTTGGTGGTAACCACATGACAGAATTATTTGCATATCGATACAAAATTGAGATGCAAATCTGAGTTGAAGATAAATAAAATATGAAAGTACGTACAAACTGATAGTAATCATTACTTGGCTGTCGACCCTGTCGAAGCCCTAAGTTCAATCCCCATGGCGGATTAATTGAGTTTTAGAAATGTATTTCCGGTAGAAGGCAAAAGGCTAGAGCTTCTTATTACCTGGGAATAAAATCTGACGAAGCAAGGACCTCGAACCATTTCTGTTACCACTTGGTAATATGAGTTTTTTTTAAATAGAGTAGCAGAAATTCTTCAGAATTGTTATCTACGAGAATTATATACCATATTTGGTGGTGCCATTTACTAACATACAACAGACATGGGTTACGTATATATATGATTTGAAATTGCGATTAAGATAATAGTGAACAGCATTTGTAGTTCAGATATAAAGACAACCAAGTAGTTTTCAGAGTCAAAATCCAAAACTTAAATTATACAACACTAGTAAGCATACATATCAGAGAAATAATTAAAAGCAGGAACATAACATGTAATTATTAAATAAAATAGCTAATTTTCTCTTAATGGTTTTAAAAAGGTTCAAATGGGAAGGAGAAATAATATATCTCTGTAATTGCTACCTTTACTGCCGTTATATATACTTTGAAGCAATCTAGAGCCTTTCTATTAATTAGACGTTTGTTTAGCGGCTGTTTCAAGTTCCGTTGGCCTTACCTTTTAATTTTTACCTACCTATTTTATAAAACGCTCATAGAACAAGCTGTAGATACCTTAAAACTGAACAATTTATAGAGTGTATGAGCAGCTATCCTTAACTAATGAGCAGAGTTTTGCTTTACATTAGACGCAACAGTATTTTTTTACAATTAAATACCTTTATTAACTGAATGTACAAAAATTACCAACGAAAACATTCCTGAAAAGAACTGGTGTCAGAAAGGCTGTCGGCTATAAAATAGGTTACCACTTTATGGGAATTATGAACTCCCACCCCAAATATGAGAGCCACATTTGTTCAAAGGTAGAAGACGATATGGATGTTGATAAAAAAATACACACCGTAAAAACCCATCAAAATACTGGCAGATATGCTTTTTGTGTGTGAGTGATTTAATCAATTTTTGTGGCGTCTTTAGTTATTGTTCATATAACTGAGATAATTTGACGAGAAGATAAATCTATGTTGCGTGGCTAACTACCACATTCAAGTTGAATATCTGTCACCAAATGCTTAAGTGTGTTCTGGCAGCTGAGAGCTAATAATTCAAGAATACCTTAAAGAAGCTTGATAAACATCATCTTTGAACGCGAAACTTACTATCTGGTGACATAACGCTTAAAAGCTAGCATATCAGCTATAAGAAATCTTCATCACATTGTATCCAATACGCAGAATGAAACCTAACCATAGGTAACATTTTCTTTCTTGGCGATTGATTTTCTACCGTAGGAAATCTGTCACCGAGCAATTAACTTTTTTTTGGCGGCAGCTATCTTTAAGCGCCAGGCCTCATTTTAAGTTTCAGAATCTTTCACCTAGATAACGGCTCGTTACCGGCCAGGCGAAAACTGACTTTTGTTGAAATAAGATTTAAATAAAAGCGCACTGCAAAATTGCGAATTTTTTTTTTAAATTATGGTTTGTTCAATGTGAATCTGACCGGTAAGATTAAACATAAATTTGTCAATTATTATGCTTTGAAGAAAATTGTTTTGTGAAACGTATTTTGAGGTAATCGAATCCTGTTCCATTTAATGTAAAGCAAAAAAGAACAAATATCATTTTAAAAATTTCATTTCAGTTCAATTTGTCATGTACATTAATATGTATGTATATAACTACACAGGTTATTCCAATTCTCCAACAGCTGCAGTTGAAAGGTTTAGAATATCAAGCGTGATAGACATAAAATTTAGTTCATGCATTCATGAACGTATCACTTAATAGGATGGAAATCGTCCTTTCAGTTCCAGCTCACACAACCTCTTTGAGTCTGGTCACAATGGACAATAGTCAGGAGTAATTATACCCAACATGTTTTGATTACATTTAGTAATATACCTTTTAATAACTGCAATGAGGTTTCATGAAGCGAGATGTATCGGATACATATATATATATATATATATAAATATAGATGACATTTATATTTTAACAGTATATACATCACGGGAACTAAGCAGTCTCGTTATTTAAATTGAGAATCCAGAGTGCGTTGAGGGATTGAATATCAAACATACGTTAAAAACCACTTTATCCCCAAGGAACATTATCTACTTGAAAAACTAACTCCGAAAAAATTAAAAGCATGACCGATGAGAATGGTCATGCTTTTACATGAATATAATACTTTATTAGGTACAAATTTTTATGTTATATAAAACACACCCGTAAGCGGCTATGCAAAGACGCCATTTTTTAGAATGAACTTCCTATTTCTTCGTAATACGAGTAATTCCCATGGTTCGTTACATAATTATCGTGCGCCATGAATATTTTTGACCTGAAAATTTAATTGATGCCCCTTAAGCAACTAGGATCGAACTACGAATACTGGAAACAGGTTGAAAGCATCAATTCAGGCTTCGATATGACGTTTGTACTTCTCCATAATTGGAAAGTGTAGAGGGCTTTTAACTTTTCAAGCATCTCTTCACTTTTCAGGGAATCGATCACTAATAATGGCATTACCTGATTACTGATTCAAATCAGTCTTGTTACTTGACATAGAAATGTGTAATATAAATAAGGAAATAACATTATAAATTAACTGTTTACTTAATACTTGTTTTGTTTTCATCTAGTAAGGTAGTGATTTTTACGTTCAATTACGGCTTATACTTTTTTTCGTGTTCTGTTATTTAAAAAGAATATATTTTATATAATATATATAATTTTCGTTTTCCAATCTGAAAAAGCAGCGAGATTCAAATAAGTATTTTTTTGCGTAGTCTCTACGATAAACGCTGGCAAACAAATCTTTAGTGTTATAATATGTTCTATGCTTTAGGTTCCAAATTGAAAATCACATTATAGACTGGCAGGCTATAATTAAATTCATATCGGCCGATAATGACACATCATTGATGTTTCGTTACCGCCTGACATGAATTTCATTATAAAACCGGCTAAACCCATCGCGCTATAATGACTTAATTTAGATAGGGTTTGCAAGACACGTAATGTGCCATTATCAAGCACGTTGTGTTAAAAATATATTAGAACATATTTTTAGGGTTCTTTGCTATGAATAAATATGTTTTTTACATATTTTTCTATTTAAATGCTAAATAATTTTCGGAGGAACCAGATTACTTCATTTATTGATATATCTTTTGTAGATAAGAAATTTATCAAAACGTCAGAATTCTGTAGGTGCTAAAATTGCCACAAAGCAGTAAACTCTTTAATATAACATAACACATCATACTTCATAAATGTATTTACAAAACAATTCAAAACTTACATAGCTAATATAACGAAAGCAATCTAAATACCATTGCGGGCCCACAGGCAGTCCACTCTAGCCCACTATCAGTTGGTAGATTGTTCAGCATACTGGCAACATTGACACATTGGGTTGAAATGCTTATCAGTTGAGACAAATATGTGCCAGCATTTAAATTACGCGTCACAATGACTAAGCGCTCTACTAAGATTATATACTATAAACTACTAAAATTTTACCTATTCAGATGACCTATTATTATTAAAATGAGAGTCAAAATAGTTAAACTATAATGTCAAATCGATATTTTTATCTAACCAAAGCTTTATACAACGATCTACTTCTATTATGTTTGCTACGAGGTCTACGCACACATAATATATGAGTATAAGATATTTATATTTATATTTTGTACCTTTCTATTTTCCTTCAAATAGAAAATCCCTAACAATGTCCTTCGCAACTTTTATGTCGGGCCCCGAATAAGGGTGCAAAGATTCCAGCAGCGTTTCCTTAAAGATAGTGTAATGTAGCTTTTTCCACATAAGTAAACGTAGTTTTGCCATGTTTTATATATCTACTAAATGTTTTAATGTTAATATTTCATTTTCTTTTTATGTGATAATGGAACAAACATGAAACCCACCTTGGTGTTAAGTGCTAACACTGCCTATAACAGATGCATTTAATCACAAGCAAACTGCACTGCGCCTTTCACCCTACATAGAGTTGTAATTTCGTGCACTTTTTGGGACTAATCTTTATACTTCTAATTTACCAGCTTTCTGTCATTAAATGGAAAAATATTATTTCCTACAAAGTGATATATCCGTTTTTTTAATCTCGCGTAAATTATCGGCCTAGTCTCAGGAGCCTTCTAGTTCTATGCTAATTTCAAAATAAAGTAACCATAATTTATTACTTGTTTAGCGTAAATTTAATACTTGTTATTGAAATAATTGTGAACCCGGTTTTATTTGTAGCCTCCAAGGATCACTTTTATAAAATATTTAAACATTTATTTATTATTTTTGAAGTGTTTATTTTATGGCCCCACCCATGAGGGTAAAAGAGATTCCAAAGAAGGAGAAAATAGGCTTACATTAAAAAGTCACAAGCTCATCACAACAAGGCAATTTTGGTAAGTCAACAACGCGTGTAGCCGTCGAATGACGAGGCATGACGGCGGGATTAGGGCTCTAGTATGAGCGCATGACGACATGAGATGACGTGACGTGACAGGGACGACCATGACGTCCCCTACGTCTAACATGACGAGTATTTATTGACGTCACTGGATCTGTCTTAACGATGACGCTGCACTTTTATATGAAGTGTATCTAAATGGATGTATTGGAGACAATTTAACAAAGATAAGAGTGTTGACGCCTTTTATCAAATATTCTTGACGCAAGTAACTTGTTGTAAGTGACGTCACCTGCATTAATATTGAATGCTGCATTTTGTCACCTGGTAGTTATGTTACCGTAGAAAGTCTATCGCCAAGAACTAACGGCATATTCAGGCAGCTGTCCTTGAGAGCCATCTTTCATTATAAGTTAAGCCTGGTCTCTTTGAAGCGCTCGTAGCGAAGTTTGCTTAGGTTCTTAATCGATCAGCTAAGTTAAACAAAGTCCAGCTAAGTTAAACGTAGTCAGGAGTTGGATGGGTGACCGCTAGGGGCATTAATACTGAGCGCTTCCGTGCTTCGGAAGGCACGTTAAGCCGTCGGTCTCGGTTGTTGTCTTACGATGGCAGTCGTAACAGCATGGTTGTAGGGCATTTTGCGAATGCCCGCCTAACTAGCTACTACCGTCAAGTAGAAAATCTGTCGCCAAGCACCTAGCGCTCCAACAGCTGTTCTTTAGACCCAGTAATTCTAAGCTAGCCTGAACAACATCTTCGACCACATCATCACTAACCATCAGGTGAGAGAGTGGTCAAAGGTTAGCCTATCGTCTATAAAAACAAACTAAAAAAGAATGTCTTGGCATATTCATTGATTTCCAAACAAGAGTCATATTGTCTGGTAATCAATTAGAATGTCTGAGCATTCTCATTGATTTCCAGACAAGCGTAATTTTGTCTGGTAATTAATAAGAATGTCTGGGCATTCTCATTGATTTCCAGACAAGTGTCATATTGTTTGGTAATCAATTAGAATGTTGGGCACTCTCATTGATTACCAGACAAGTGTCATGTTGTCTGGTAATCAATTAGAATGTATGAGCATTATCCTTGTTCACCAGACAACATGACACTATTTATATCAAAGTATTCAACATCATCAACAACCAAAAGTTACATGGTTAAACAAAGGCGTTCAACATTAAGGAAAGGGGTCTGTCATAATGTTTGTGATAATTAATAATAATGAGAAATATTTAAATAAATCACTAAGTTTCATGTAGAAACGAAACGCGTCTAAAATTCTTCCGGTTTTGCTGCTTGGTGTTTATGATGTCTCGTCAGCTTAACAGCAAAATTAGGCGTAATTGTCACTGTTTTATTAAAATATTAATATAATGTTTTCCTAACATCCATTTATAATATTTGTTATTATTAAATATGGATTTTCGCAAAGTAACGCCTGAATCTATTCATTATTTGTGATAATCCCCACGCTTGGCATCCGTCTTGCGGACTGCAGTATAAGATGGCAGTTATTCAGAAGAAACTGCTTCCCACCTTCTGGTAGTGCTGTACCCTTAGTTGCCTCTTATCACACACAGCAAGAGATATAGATAGAAATTACTAAAATATTTTCTTATACCCAGATATAATCTTAATGTTTGCTCCGTCTTTACTTCACATAGCAAAACAAGCACTTCAAGGACAGGACGGGTATCACAAAATAATATTTTTCTGCAAATGGGAAGGGTCGGCAAACCTATAATTTAATTTGATCTGCTTCAACCTGCTTCGTAGGTACTTCAAATAGAATCGCTTGGGTGCAAGCCTTTTCTGGATTTGTAATTACTTAGCTACATAATTCAATCTTAAGGCAGACAACCGACCATTATATAAAATCAAAGCAAATCACACTAACGCCAAAGTTTCTAAGAGAGTGTGTATTTGTTACACCTTTTTGGTGAAATGGCCGCATAGGGAAATATATAGCTTAGTTTCTAGATTAACACAGGAGACTTTTAATCATCATCATTATTATTTTTAATCAGTTTCTTCGTACAGTTCTAGTTTTTATAAGTGCCTCCGTCCTTGTGGACTGATCCCATATAAACGGTATAGCAGTAGGTAAACGACGATTATATCATTTTACACGATGGTAGGACATTTTACGAATGCCCGCGTAGCAAGTAGAAAATCTGTCGCAATGCACCTTACGGTGTGTTTCGGCAGCTGTCCTTGAGAGCCAGCAATTCTAGGTTAGCCTGAAAACATCTTCGTAAACATTTTCACTAATGAAAAAAAATTCAATCAGGTGAGATAATTAGTGAAGATGATTGTAATCAAAGGCTTTCGATTCACGTATAAAAAATATCAAAGCAACTCTAAGAAGTCGTTTTTTCTTTTTAAATGTTACTTGCTAGTTTCTACTCTTTGTGTACAAATTCATAGAAGTATTCAATTAAATACATTGTTCTTCGAAGGAAGCAAATGTTTCCCACCGTATAGTCAAAGGAAGAGGCCATTATATACTCGAGTTGGGGCACACAGTAGACTACTGAGTGACTATGTGTTTCATATAAGAGGAAAACAAAATACACATTTTTACTTTAAATATCTTTTTACAATCTGATATTTAAAATAAAAATGGAGAGCTCTCCGCGCGTGTAGGATATTCGCTTGTTTATTAATTTGTTTACTTCATTTCCCAGAAAAATATTGGCCAGTATCATTTTACGGACTTGTGATGAACACTTTTTGTGTAATAAATCTACAGTAATAGAGATAAAAAATAAAAACATATCATAAAAAAGTCAGCACTATAATAATGGATTTTCATGTAATTTTTTACTCCCGCTTAGCGAGTTATAAATGTATTTCCATACAACTTTCCCTACCGCATCATGATGTTTCATCATAAGGATGCTTCGTGTAGAAGCGAGATGCGTTGAAAATTCTTCTGGTTTGGCTGCGTGGCGTTTGTGACGTCACATCGGCTTAGCAAGAAAATTTGGCGGAATTGTCACTAGATAATTATATATTTTATATTTTTACATGTTTTCTTAAATATTAATTTAATGCTTTCTCAAAATATTCACTAGCATTACATAATTGTATTACTTTAACCGTAATAGGGGACGGTGCGTGGGTATCAGCCGCTACTAGACCATCTGATCGTAAGAAAAGCTTTTTAAACACTTATCAAATCGTTACCTACAATGGTAACGATTTGATAAGTGTTTAAAAAGCTTTTCTTACGATCAGATGGTCTAGTAGAAAAGCTTTTTAAACACTTATCAAATCGTTACCATTGTATATTTCTAAATACGATTACAAGCATTATCGAGTGCTAAGCTTAATACACGTTTTTATTAATTTAGGAGTACAAAATTTCTCAGCTGGTGTGGGACTCAAACTCTCGTACCCCAATTTTACGCACCGTGTGCTACAACCATAATAATTAACTGTCAAAATGTCAGCAATTCGCGTCGCCACCGCTTTTCTCTGCCATCATTCCGTTCGCTCATGGATATCCCTAGCAAATAAACAAGGTACAGATTTACTAACGACATTGCGCGAAGAAATAGATTAAGAATATCTGGCACCCGTTCAAACTATACTTGCTTTGAGTAAGTTTTACTATTACAACGCTAGGTATAAAATCTTTTCTAGAGTAAAAACTTTAAATTTAGTAATTGTTTACACACATAATACACAAGACAAGTGTGATACTCGTAAAAATAGAGTGCGATACATTAAATACTAAAATGTTCGACGTTTGTGATCACTTAATTTTTACCTTGTTGTTTTTATCAATAATTCAGGAAATATATTATAGTAACATATACTTTGGGTTAGTTTGGACGGCATACCTAAGTCCGTTCATACATAAGGGACAAAGACAGACTGCGGAACATAATATTGTTAATTTTCTTGTAAGGCACCCTAGTATGTAAAGGGCAATTTTCCAACTCCAATTTTGTTGTACAGCAAAAAACCTATTAAATGTAATGCTAATAATGTCCTACCTTTCAGGTTCGGTACCCTTAAATTTCTTTTATATCTGAATCTTCGTTCGTATTTCATTCCCATTATGGCACCGTAAGTTAGCATCTAAAGTAAAAGTGTAATGACACAAAAACGAAGAACGAACAAAAACATGTTTTTTTCCGCTTTGCCTTAGCTTTCCGGCAAATATAATAAGAGGCAAGATCTAACAAATCGCGGGGATAGCTGAGCTCGGAATTAATGACAGTCATTATGACGCTTTCGCAGCTAAAACAAATAAAAAATGCAGCAATGTCGTTTAGTTTAAAGTATAAATTGAAGCAAAAGCACCGCGTGCTGCAGAACAATGGGTTGGGTTCAATTTTGATCTTTTACATAATTAATTTAAAAGCGGGCGAATACTGAAATGTATACCTACAAACGCGTACACAACTTACGGTTACTCATTACATATTGAAGGCACGCTTACCCAAATCAATTATTAAATGGCTTACCATATGTATCGTAGCATACTTACCGAAACGGTCATGACTTAGTATGTACCTACATGCAATATCTATTTGTGTTTACAAGTCAAATTTGTAAACATTATGCTGTCACGGTATAAACAATCGAACAACGAAACAACGTATTTGATCAATGTGTCCATCTTAACCTCATATACTCGTATATATATATATATTTATATTTCAAGCAAGTTTAGAATAAGCAAATCTCTAAAATAGATGACATGAATGCACTGTTTGAACTTTAATATTTTTAAAAGTTGATACACAGAAAATTATTATGTTTTAAGCAAACACATGAAAGTGCGAAGTCTATACGGCAGCTGCCTTTGAGAGCTAATGGTTCTAGTTTAATCTGAACAACATAATCCACCACATTTGAGATAGTTGTTGAAGGTTGGACTTTAAGCTATAAATAGATAAAAAAAACTTGATCATTTTAAACTCAAATTTTTGTTCGAAAAGGAGTTGTTGTGTATGATACATTGTACTGTATGTACCAGTTACACTTTTAATAAAAAAATACTAATAACTTAGTAGAAAATACACTTAAGTTCCAGATTTAAATTACCCTCCACATTTTATTAGGAACTTAATGTAATTGTCTCATTATCTCTTAATGCAATCTCATCGAAAAATTGAATTGTCTTGAGAAAATTTTCACGCGATTATATTTTACGCAATCAAATGTGGACTACGCCCGGATGGATCTTTTAATATATTTCAAAATACATTTGTCAATGAAGGTCCTTTCTAAAGCAACTATGCGCCGATGGTTAAGCGAATTTAAGCGAAATCAGCCAACTTTGGCGATGAAGAAAGATGTAGTCACCTTTGACAGCTGTTCCACACGAAAACGTGTCAGCGGTTACAAATTTAATCGAAGATAATAGGCGAATTTCAAATGAAGAGATCCAGCTCATCTTGAACATTGGATCAGGAATCGTTCACATAAGCATTTTCGTGGGACTAGTTTAGCATGTGGAATGGTGCACTAGGGATATGTTATTTAAGTTTGACGCAGGGTCATCCCGGCGAAATTATGGCATTGAGACAGGCGATGAATCTTAGATTTATCAATACGATCCAGAAACGAAGTGATATTCGCCAATTAGGTACTTTTTAAATGAACCTATGTCTACTTGGAGCGCAGGGTAGATTTTGCTAGTTTATCTCTGCTAGGATATCGCTAGTTTTTAGGGTTCCGTACCCAAATTTATACCTACCAGGTAAAAACGGCCTAACCCTATTACTGAGACTTCGCTAGTTTTTAGGGTTCCGTTTCCAAATTTAAACCAGATAAAAACGGGTTGGGCCGTAATAAATTTGGTACTATTACTGAGACTTCGCTGTCCGTCCGTCTGTCCGCCCGTCCGTCCATCCGTCCGTCTGTCAACAGGCTGCATCTCAAGAACGGTGATAGCTAGATAGTTGAAATTTTCACATAATATGATGTATTTCTGTTGCCGCTATAACAACAAATACAAAAAATTGGCCAAGTGCGAGTCGGACTCGCGCACGTTAAAACAAAAATAGGTTAAAATATGAAGTCTGATGTTGTATAATTAATGGTACGGAACCCTCAATGCACGAGTCTGACTCGCACTTGGCCGATTTTTTAACTATCACACGGCATTTGGTGTCAATTTTACGTGATCAAACAAGTATTGCAACATGCTTATCAGAAGTATTGACTGCCAAGCAGAAAGCGCAACAGCGGCGGGCTGCTGCCTCACTACATTGACAACGCATCGGAGCACCTAATTTCTGTTTTTTATAACTGACTTCAAAAGAATGATAGAATTATGGAACCGACTTCAACACTCAAAAGTGTGAAATAACTTGTCGAAGTCGGTACCATGCGCACAATATTGTGATAATAGGTATTTTTGATAACATGTATAAATAACATGGTACCGACTTCAACAAGTTATTTCACACTTTTGAGTGTTGAAATCGGTTTCTATTTTCGATAAAATTTTGTTCTTCAATTCGTGACTGCAGTACTGTCGTTGAGCTTGAATAGGTGGTGTACCACGCTGCCTCAGTTTGCGGTCACTATTAATGCTCATGCAGAAACTCGATTGCAGCACGCTTTGCCACCCTTTGGTGCTGGCTAGTATTTAACTTAAATGAAATTACAATTGGTCCAAAATAGCGAAGCTTGTATGGCCAAATCAACTAGCGCCTATATGAGGGCATTAAATGAATTCAGAATATGGCCCGGATAATATCCCAACTTTCAGCTAATGACACTTATGGCATTGCATTGTTTTAAGAACGCTATTGAGATTGTTGATCATACCGAAAACTATGTAAAGGTAATTTACAGAGTAAATTAAAATATAGAAGGGAACAAGTCTTTGTTATCTGTAAAAACATAATAAAATCATGCTTCAAAAAAAACTTTGTTCCTCAAAGTTCGTAAGTTAATATTAATATCAAGACTAAAAATAATCAAAACGGAATGACTAACCTAAGTGTGAAACTGTGTATTTTGTATTAAATCCTTTGATTTGTAAGCTAAAATGATTCGTTAACACTAGAATTATTAAATAGGCTCGTCGCGTCGCCTAATATGAATGGTATTTTAGTAAGAGGCTATGAAAATATATATTTAGCTTACATTAGTCGTCAACCTCGAGTGAGAGATGAGAACTTTGAATAATAAAATGTAACTAGCATACGGAATAAATAGTATATGATAACAGCACAAAAATTCTTATAATGTTTTATTAAAATATTGTGTTTCTGAATCACATCCGTAGCAAAAAAACGGAATTTTATAAAAAATCGATTCAAAGGGTATTAATAACACTGCATAGTTTTATCCTGATTCACTATTAGATTTCTATAGTAGTGCGTTGTATTAATTTTTCCCACGTATGAAGTCGCCCGTGGGGTGCCGGGCTCGAATGTCACTCTCACTTGGATTCTTGCCGTAGAAAGATAACCCCTTGGTTCGGACTTATATGATACACACACGCCACAGCATCGTGGACATAGAAATAGAGTGTTTTATCAGCTGTATGAAAGTGCCAATATTTGTTTTTAGGGTTCCGTACCCAAAGGGTAAAAACGGGACCCTATTACTGAGACTTCGCTGTCCGTCCGTCCGTCCGTCTGTCACCAGGCTGTATCTCAAGAACGGTGGTAGCTAGACAGTTGAAATTTTCACAGATGATTTACTTCTATTGCCGCTACAACAAAAAATACAAAAAAAAAAAAATATTCAAGGGGGGCTTCCATACAACAAACTTAATTTTTTTACCGTTTCTTGCTCGATACTAATAACGGTGACAGGTAGACGCTTTAACTGTTCACAGAATATTTAAATTTATGTTCTCTTTGAATATAATTAGTTAAAATAAAATAAAATAAATAATTAAGGGGGGCCCATACAATAAAAGAGGTTTTCACCGTATATATTTGTAATGGTACGGAACCCTTCGTGCGCGAGTCCCACTTGCACTTGGCCGGTTTTTACTTTTTGAAGCTATACCGCCATATTCGGCGCTATGAGTTTTTAATCTTGAATAAGTAGTTTTTTCTTTGCTACAGATATTTGCACTATTTAAAATTTTATAAAAGTCAATACCATGACAAATTAAAATTACTGCAACATCATTGAACGTCGTTAGGAGCATAGGTCTATTATATCGTGATGGTTACAAATAATAAAGTTATTCTCGTACACTTTTATCTTATTTCAGGTAAAATTTGGGGCTAAATGATAAAATATTGTGATACCTATATAATATTTATGTAAATATTAACAACATTAATAGAGATCTCGAAACAATATTACTAAAGTGCACAACTGAAAATCCATTTTCCTCCATTAAAGTTTTTTATTACTGTGAATATCCGCTATTTGTCAGAATACATACATCAGTCACGCTCGTAAAATGAAACATAAAACTTCAACTTTTTATTTCGTGATTTTGCTCGATGTGAATATTTATTACCTACAACTTCATCATACATAATTACGATTTTACAAACAGTGATTTGACGATAACTGCACACAATTCTAACTATAATGGTTATTATTTGTTATTACTCTTACGATAAGCGTTCCATTTTAACCCCCCATAATGTCCCAGACTGTCTTTAGCAGTCGATAGTCGTACTTAAATAAGTTAATTTCAGATCAAATCAACATCAACAGCCATAACGTCCACTGTTGAACAAATACCAAGGTTAGCCTGAACAACATCTACGACCACAACATCACTTACCATCAAGTGAGATAGTGGTCAATGACTAACCTATTAGCGATAATAAAAAATTGTTCTCCGAATGCCCTGCTGTCTACTTTCTGTATTTTTCACTTCGTCACCTTTTACAACTAGGTACCTCAGGAAAGTATGGTGAGGTGCAGACGTATTCCGGCACAACTGGCTTTAGTCCAACCATTGTACAATTGATAGAAATCAAAATGCGGCTTATACCACAGGGGTGCGTTCTTATATGTCGTCCGACGACGGATGATCGCTCCAAGCAGAGCGACGCTCGTCATCCGCCTTTTAAGAACGGCTCTGTATCATATCTGTATCAAGAACACTACTTAAAATGTATAAATAATAATAAAATTATATACTTTTCCACGACACACAAATAAAACAAACATACAAAATATAACAATAATAATACAATTTTGTAAACAGAAGTCTTCGTAAACAAAAAGTAACCTATAAAACAAAGAAAAATCAAGTCCCAACTGTCAAATGAAACGTCAGGGCGATATTTATCCACCGATTTCGTGGGGCGACCGGTGCGTCGTCGAGCGATATAAAAGAACGCTCCGGAAGATCATCGGACGATCGCTCCGGGCATATTAAAACGCTCGGGGCGTCGTCGGACGTCGTCGGACGACAAATAAGAACGCACCCCAGAATAATAAGTACAGAAGGGTCACTTCCCACAGACATTCCAATAAATACGCGACTCTAGCAACGATGCAATAAAGTCCACTTCAGATTGCAAAACGCGGAGTAACTTATATTTATAGTCACCTACTAGACCTCTTTCTTACTATCGCATAGCTCTGATCTCTTCTTATGCAGCACGCACCGTAGAATTAACCCTTCCAGGTGGATACGCAAAATGTATCTTTGTACCTAATGTGCGGAGTGAGCCTTGTCTACTTACGACTATACACAAAGGTGTAAATTAGACAAATTTTCAATAGGCAAGATTTTGTCCACGATACCACTTGATGGTTAGTGATGATGGGGATGATGTTGAGGAAGCAATCTAGAATGGTAACTGGAACACAAGGACAGTTCTCATCGTCAGGAGCTTGGCGGCAGATTTTGTATTTGCAGGTGAGGTTAGCCCTGCGGACATAAAAGAAAATAATACTTATAATAACAACCATACAATATGTTTGAGTTTTCGTTTCGCCCGCAGGCAGACTGAAGTCTTACAATTTCCATCCTAAAAAATAACCAGGTCCAAAGTCCCTTTTGAAAGCGTGTAGAAGCACTCAGTAGTACTTAGCTAGTCTTTCTAATCAGTAACACTACTGATGTCATTAGCATTAACGCTTCCAAATAGCTACCAATAACATTACTAAACCATTATTATTTTATCAAACAAAAAAAAAAAAAAATATTTATTCAAAATACAATTACGAGTACAACTATCTTTACAGGAATTTCCTAAATGTAAGTAACAAATTACGGTTACGAATGTAACCGTAATTTGAACCTATAATAAACACAATCAAATTCAATTAAATTAAAAACAAATAAAAAATTTAAATCATATAAAAATTAAATCAAAGTCAAATACAAATCAATACAAAATCAAATCAAAGTAAAATCAAAATTATATAAAATTAGAGTCAAAGTGAAAAAAAAATCATAATAGTCAACAATTACATATTACATGTAAATAAAACAGATTTCTTAAATTCCGTAATTATCTACCATATTGCATAAATTAATGACCTCATGCACTACATTACCGAGACCTTGATGATCATGCAGATGTAGAAAGAGCGTAGGGTGGCAGGAAGCAATATACTGCACGCAAGTTTGCTCGTTGTAGTGGGAAAGTCAGAGTAACGTTGTTTAAAGCATACTGTCAAACATACATCATACACGAGCGGCCTGTGGGCTAAATATACATAGAGCCTGTACAATGCCTTGCGTGTTATTACAACGGTTTTAGAATACTGTACGAGCTAACCCAGTTCTGCAGTACGTCGGGTATGTTTTTGGAGCCAATAGTTGATGGCTTTTATACCATCATAATCAAATGGGTTCCCTCCCTGCTATATAGAGTGCGGGGTAGCACTAACAGTATCTTACAACCCATTGCGTGGAGAATTGACTCTACCAACCTAATGACTTTTTTCGAGTACATTTTAATATATGATTCTGACGGAATAAACACGAGTGCCACCTGATGTTAAGGGGACTAACTTCTGCCTATTACAGATGTATTTCGTTACAGGTGACGAATTGCATTGCACGCGCCACATAAAGAGACATACATTTGTTCAGTCTCATGTGCCTGTAATTTTTTGGCTTATAAGGACTGCTGCTGGAACACACTGCTTGGGTCTAGGCGATGATTTTTTTATTTGAGTGTAGTAGCAAGGCAGGCGAGCATTCGCAAAATGCCCTTCCACTATGTGGTGAAGCTCAAGCCACCGGTGGGGATCGAACTATGGACCTGCCGCACGGCAGTCAAATCCAAATTCAAAATCATTTATTCAATTTAGGCGTCTACGACGCTCTTATGAAGGTCAATTACTAATTTTAATATTGAAATATTGTACATTGCTCTGCCACGTTCAGCAAAAAAAAAATATAGAGCCACTGCGAGAAGAACGGGCAAGAAGTCCATAGCTATTACCGGTAGGCCATTATTGCTTCTAACATTTCAGATAGTCTGGTTGATGAGGACATTTTATGACCTGCCTCGATCAAATTAAGTCCTAGTAATCTGTAATTTATTTTTACTAACATAAGATAAGTCACGCAAACAAAGCTTTTGACATATATCTGAGTAAATACAATTTATCTTTATTATTAATAAACTAGTTGATTGGTAAAAACAACTAAGCAAAATGTCCCTTAAAAATGTAAACTACAAACTGAAAAGAGAGAATTGTATCGACTGTTGACTTCCTTAGCTTATTCAGTTACAATAAAACAATAGATAAACAACTTGAGCTTTCAAACAGCATGAATAATCCCACAATAAGAAAAACAAAGCCACAGCGCAGTATGACCCCAACATTGATTTCCGTGCTGCTGTTTACGAGACGAGGAAGCTCTTGTACCTCTAACAATACAATTGTATCTCTACAGTCCACGTTATTGCGGCGCTTGCTACTGATTTTGTCCGACAGTTATCGATGTTCACAGTAATACGATGAAATTCGACTACTCGACACTAACACCGAAAAATGGAATATGCACAATATTTGCATGAGAATAAATCGCTCAAATATTTATGAGTTGTTCTGTTGACATTTGCATCTAAGTATTCTTGAAAATACAAGTATCGTAAAAATATGTCGTTAAAGATTCTTGGTAACGGTTACCTAAAAACTTTTATAATTTGCAATTTTAGCTACTGTTCGTTGAATACCTACCTCCTATACCATGGTAATATTATCTATACAGTATTTTTACTCGGCTCTGCCCTTGAAATAACTACCTACAGCCGCGCTGTGCGTAAACATACGATAGGGCTGCCCGCCTCCAGCATTTTAATTACATTAGCCTACTTTGTATTTCCATTTAGTTTTGTGATTGTAAATATACTTTTTTTTATATAAACAAATAAAATACTTTGAGAATTGAACAGGAAGTTTTCACTAAAAATGCGTGTTGTTTTTTTAATAGTAGGTAGATTTAATTAAAAAATCAGTCAAGTGCGAGTCCGACTCGCACTTGGCCAATTTTTTGTATTTGTTGTTGTAGCGGCAACAGAAATAAATCATCTGTAAAAAAAAAATTCAACTGTCTAGCTATCACCGTTCTTGAGATACAGCCAGGTGACAGACGGACGGACAGCGAAGTCTCAGTAATAGGGTCCCGTTTTTACCCTTTTGGTACGGAACCCTGAAAATCATGTTCATGTTTGAATAAAAATCGGTCTTAAAAATTTGCGACCGAAAAGTATTTGTGAGACGTACGAAACGCATTATAATTAAATTTTAAGGTATTTATTTTTTATTAATGGAGACATTTTTTTTCGGAGGATAAAAGGAAATAGTTGTCCAGTAGAAAGACACACATTATGTACCGTCAACTATATGTAGGCATAATATTTTATAGTATTACCTTTCAGTTTTCAGGTAATCTAAAATGAGTTATCTCTGGATGCGTTTTTGACGAATTCATGGAACCATAAACAGCACAATATATATCCTACTCGTCATATTAAACATGTACTTGAACTTACTTAAAGTGAAAAAATCGCGCGGTTATTGTTAAAAAAACAACAAACCTCGTTTCTGCGGCACAGTCGCGACACTCGAGACTGTCTGCATGCCGAGCACATGCCGAGATCGAGGCGCGTAGGTATCACTCGCGTTTCGTCCGTTTCTATAAAGTTGAAATACTGTATAGATAATATTACCGTGCCAATACTGTGCTTGAGTGGCTTGTAATAGTTAACAAGGCAAAAGGAACGTCAGCGTAATAACATTCAAATGGCGAGTTAATAATTGTAGCGCTCTGGACTTGATAATAGCAAAGAGCTGGAATTATATTCAGCCATCCGTAACGTGGCAGGCATCAATGTACGCTCGGCTACGCAAATCAGTGATGTACAGTGAAACCGACACCGTTGCTCGCTGGCAGCCGAGCCGTCAATACAACTGCCACATTCAGCAGCGGTAATTTTAGCCAATAATTAAATTTAAAATCATATAATTTTCCCGACTCTAGTCCCAATTTAATTGATATGCGCTTACCGCAGCAAAATTATATGGTTCCGTGATTCAAGGGTACATATTTTAACCCTTTAACATCAAATTAGACCCCGGGGTCTAAAAATTTTCCGTGCGTTAGAGTCAAATTAGACACCGGTGTCTAGTAGAACCGTTCGCAACGTTCAGCCTTATATCTCGAAAACTAAGCCGTATTTTTGAACGAAACTTTCTATGGAATGAAGATAATAAAACAAAGAATGCATTGGGGTGCTTAATCAGATCTGTGCCGGAACAAAATGTGTAGTGTTCACAGTGGGAATGTTTACTACGAAATTGTCAGTGCCGAGAAATCGCTGTCAAAGTTTGATAGAGATAAAAAGTAGTGAAATATTGTTAAATTGGTAAGTTGTTATGTAATTCTTATTATTGAGTGTTTATATCATCGATATACATAACAGGAATTATGTATTTATTGTGTTTTGTGCTCATAATCGTAAATTTATTTTGGAGCGGTCCTGTCACCGGCAGCCTATTTTACAAACGAATTTTTTTTCAAACGCCCGTAGAATATGAAACAAACATAAGAAAACATGTTATTTATAGATATTACAATAGCCTAGTTCATTGGCTTTCTAAAAATGTGACTTTCACTGATAAGGGTCCAGGGACGCGTCAAATATTACAACATTTGTGGAACAACTCCCCGCTCACGTTTTCGTCGCCACAGTCGCTTGGGCCATAATAGTCCGTATAGGCTTATAGGCTCGCGGGAACTATGATCGCAAAGTTATAAATAATGTTGTGAGAAGTGTAATAAAAATACGTCTTATTTTTAGTAGGTACCTATAGAATATTATTGTAATTTTTGGATGTCTTTGTAGGTGAATAAGGTAAAAAAACGCCTAATGATCAAATGCCACTCCTAATGTCGGTGTGATTGGAGTGTTGCTATACATTGGAAGAACAAGCAGGTTTTTTTTTATGAAAGCCCTGTTCATCCGCAAGGTAGCGGGTGCTTTCAATATGAGCATTCTTTGCGACGGCTGGCGTTAAGTAAGCGGTGGCTAGATATAAAACCGAAGCCAAAAGTTTCTACACTTATCCCCTTGTGTTTTTATTGATGGCAAGTTATATCGACCCCACATTTGCAGGATAAGGGTGGGTATTATCAGTTGTGTTTATTAAATTCATATTTTACAGAATTCATATTTTATCAGAGAGTCAACACCTCAAGACGGTGCTTCGTGTTGAGCATATGATGTTCGAAGCGTGTCTAAAATCAATTCGATTGGCTTACGGGGAGTTTCAGACGTAACGTCTCTGGAAGCCGTAAATGTTGTGATTTTTTACTTTAGTATGTTATAATAGAAATATTTTCTTATATACAGCATATAAATTACATAAACTAATGTTTTTTTGCTATGTTTTGACTACAATCTCATGTGGCAGTGGTCATAGACATTATCGGCCCGTCATCATAATCACTGCAAAGTGTTTGACATTATTAATAGGTTTAATTCGTTCAAAGGTGATTAGTTACTTTGTACAATAACCGCGAACACCTATGACATTATTGTGGATCAAGATTCGATCTGGCTATCAATGACAGCTGCCGGAACGCACCGTGAAATGCTACGCGTCAGATTTACTACTTGAGGCTGGCTAGCACGGCAGGTAAAAGTAAAATTTCATACTTCTGGTATAGGGTTGTTTTTTATTTAGTTGCCTGATAAAACTTGGCCCTAATTCTAATTGCGACTGACTTGTACAACCTTGTGACTGTGACTAGAACTTTTTCTACTAGAAATAGGCGTGAGGTCCTAAAGTTATGAGAAAAAGATGCCATTGTGGCCATTTCGCATCGTAAATTGCGCAGCTCCGCAAGTAAATCAGCGTCCGACAATTGAAATTAAAACTTTATTAATGTGAATTCACTTAGTCGGCATGAGTGGGGCTGGATTCGATTACGGCTTACACCCACAGGGACGGCCGATTGTCGAAGTTGGCGTTGATTGAGTTAACCTGATAACACGACTTACTTTGGTGGTACCTAACGAAGTTTGTCTTAAACTTTGGCGTCCGCACTAAATTATGTTTAATATTTAGCGTAGTGGTTTTGCTATTGCAGTTTTGTATGTAAAGCGATATCATCTGTTCTGTGTAAATGTTTAATCTAATTCAAATATGTAATAATAGGTACACATGTTTGCCCCATTCAGTCTAGTATTAGCGGCAGCATGTCACGTATATCGGTGTATATACCTATAGATCAATGGAACTTAAAATTGGACTGGTGCGGTTGATATATTTGCCTATGTCACACAAGTAGCATAGTTTTTAAATGGTCAGTATTTTTTCTGCTATTGTACTATTTTATTACACTCTAACTGACTAAAGTCAATAAAATAGACTTAGGATTATCACTACACATCCTAAGCCTCATATGGTCAGTAATGCAATATCATCAGTAGTATTCCTGATTTTCCCGCCGCAGTATATTAGTATCGTAATTATGGTCGCCTTTATTTCCATGTTAAGCATATACTTATATGCTTAAGCCTGCACCGAGGCAGCGATACGTAATTGTGGTTCGTTTGATCCCTTGCTGTATCTTTATTTCTTGGTTTTGAGTTACGTAATTAATATATATTATATATAAGGATTTATTCTATAAATCATTCACTTTAGAAACACGATTACATAAAATTTACTCTATAGAAAAAAAAACAAAGTTACATCTAAAAAACGAAATAAACCCGTAATACAGCGTAAATACTTAACGGAGAGTCATCCGTATTTGAATAATACAAAAAAACAACATGTTTTCTATAACGTATAGATATAGATATAGATAGTTAAGGTAGCCCTTAACTACTCAAGTAGTTAAGGGCTACCTTAACTATCTAACAATCAGTCCTATCCAATTTTGGGCCCACCTTAATTTCAGTACAGTTTTATGATTTCCGCGAGCCAAATATAGGTACATATATTCTAAGGGCCACCATTTTTTCGGAGGGTGGCCTTCTTAACGCCCACCCTGAGAAGGTTTTTTTATACTCTCTAGATGTATATTTCCGATACCGAAAGCATTGTTTAAGATAGCTCTGCACCTAATGCGTGCAGGAATACACAGACAAAATAAATAGTTAAAAATGTTGTTCGTCTGTATGTCATATAATGAGAAAGTAAAAAGGAATGCTGTTGAAGTGACAATTAGTATATGATTCTTACTGCCACTGCCGTACACATTCAACAGTTATTTTCTCAATAGCTGCTTACACGTTTCGCAATCTCATGTCAAAGGGCATTTCTATATATTCCCCCACTGCTGAGTTAGAGAATAATATATGAAATTCAATGCAATATTGCATGTATTGTCAATGAAATTTGTTGCAAAGGAAGAAATTTATACCGGAAATCAAGCGCACGGACATGGAGTGCGCTAGACAAATTCGTACAAAACGCCGCCGAGCGCGCACCGTGAGTAATATAATAACAGAATCGTGTTAGAGAATTTTCTGTGACGAGATTGTCTTCAGAGTAAAACATTTCTGTACATTTTTACCTATAACATGTTGAAGTGGAAAAAGCAATGCTTTATCATCATATGGTCCTGGGCTCAGCCTTCGGGAAGGACAATTTGTCCTATAGGTTTTTCTCACCAACGATCTATTGTTATCATTTCGTTCGTTGAGTTAATTATTCCGTAGGAATAAGGTTGAATGTAAAGCGTTTTTCGCAAATTTAACGATAGTTTTTGATGGCATCCTGCGTTAGTCTTATAAAATTTAGCAATAACAAAATACGTTAAATAAATACTTATCTTGTATCATACACGCCTTCTTTATTCGTTTGATTATTGTAAATTATACTCCGTATAATACTGGGTAAAATTTTAACTGGCTATCCATCAAGAATCATGTAGGTCCTCCAAATGTAGGACAAAGAAAACGGCTATATTTTTTAAATACAAACATTAATTTTAAAGAATATTAACACGTTTACAAATTTTTAGGTCTTAACATTTGAATCTTGATGCCTAATTGAAACGGATTTGAATTATGATTGATGATGTGAATATATTAGACACGATATTCTAAAAAAAATTTAGAATCTTTTAGCTTGCAATAATAAAGTCTCATATTACTTTAAGAAAAATATTGTATTGGGGTGTGGAACAGCATCCTTGAAATTTTTTTGCTTTATTTTACACAGCCACTTGCCATAACAATTCAACATAAAAATATATATAAATAATTCCACTAACAGTTTGTAATAATTCATTAGGCTATAATTATATTTTTTTAAGATTCGCCAACTAAATTCATATTTCAATTTCAATTTTGGGTCATTTCGCGCGCTGTGAGCTCGTGAATTTATATTAGGTATTACTTCGAGTTTCGTCAAAAATGCTATTTTGACCTTACTTGTGCGCGCTCAGACCTAAAAGGGTTATATTAAGCAGGGTAATTCAGCTATTATTTTTTCTGTGCTTAATTTTTAATAAGAAATAACCTTAAGACAATTAATACCTAAAGCTTAAATAACAATAGTTACGCAATTTAATCCGCGTGTTGATGAATGATGATATAAAGTAGCCTGTGTTAATCCAGCGCCCCATCTAACTCTATTACAAATTTCATGAAAATTGGTATAGAGGATTGGGCGTGAAGAAGTAACAAACAAACAAACACACACACAAACTTTCGCCTCTATAATATAAGTGTAATCAGTGTGATAAGTTAAATAAAAATCAATTTCGTATAACAAATACAATAAGAGATCCCCTATAATCAAAACTAATTTGACGGGAGCAACGAAGCGTGCACTTGATAAAATATCGCAACTGTTCGACATATTTTCTGCGGGTTGTCTCTAACTTCTTGTTATCTTTTGCGGGTGGTGCGACAGAACTAACTCAGTAGGGCTACTTTTGGTAGGCGTCCGCAACCGGACTGCACCCACCTACATCGTTAAAAGGCGCTTCGTTTAGCTGACAGTAACGATGATCGATGGCTACGGGACTTCCCCTGTAATATCCGATACTGGACCCTCAAACACCCACCGGCCGCCATCACCCCTTGAACTAACTACTAAATAATAGCGTTAAAATTTTAATGAATACGCAATACTACAAACTTATTGTGACTTAGAGCTATGCAAAAAACATTAAAATAATACTGAAGCACATAAATATTAGATTGGACGCATTCTTGCCTGTTGTCCAGAACAATACACAAGATTGTCATTGCATTATGTAAGTATAAACATAAATACACAATGCAGAATAATAGACTCATTCAATATCACAGTGACTGACTAATATAACATTTTGCAGCTGTGATGGTCCAGCGGCACTTATTATAGACAGTCGCGCAGAAGGTCCATGGTTCGCAACCTGTCGTGGGTATGAACTATACCGCATAGTGGTAGCTGACTATATATGCCTCTCACCTGGCTAGATACCAGCTTCAAGAGGAAATTTGGTTACCAAGCACTTAATGGTACGTTCCGGCAGCTATCTTGTGTTCCAGTTCTTACGTTTAATTTCCACCTCGACCTTATTGAGATTTTAGATAATCTTTCAAGCCATCAATGAAAAAGTCTTAGGTAAGATTGAAGCTTGATGGTCAAGTTTTTGTAGCGGCTGAATATCTGTAGCTTAGCCTATATGTAAAATCTCCCTCATTCCTCAGTCGGTTATACGCAAACTTGTTCTATTCGTGCGGCTATTTAAAATTGTTTCAATCGAATAAGGTTTTCTAAATCAAGTTGTTTGTACCTATTTTCTGTGGCATTGCATGAGTTCCACAAATAATCCTCAAACCCAGTTGATATATGTCGATGCCCTGTGCAATTTGGATATACGAGTAAACTAAATGGAACACTGCATGCAATTTTAATAGGAGACCGATTATAGAGATAATATGGAGTTTTTATGTACGTGTGTATCTACTCGTATTACCTTCCCATAGTGAAAGTTAAGAAGGTTTGATGGAGTTTGGTGTATTGATTTTTTAGTCTCTGGTGTACACCGCAGTTTTTCATATTGTATATATGTCGTGGTCACATCGTAGAATTGACCATATCATGATATGTTAGAGAATTTCATGAAGTTTGATGATGTGGCCAACTTAATTTGACCAGTACTGTTTTTGCTCGTGCAGTATTATTCTATATGATATTGTCAGTAAAATTAGAAATTGTATTGACCGCACATTGCGACAAGGTGGGACAGAGGGTGGCGATAAGTACTGTTGTGTCCCAATTTTATACGGATGTACCCTTAAGAGCGCGATGTTTCTACGATGACAAAGCCTATATTAGTTTTAGTATCTTTAAGAACATTTAACATAGTTTCTTGTTAAAGTAAACAAGTGTGCACTGATATTTCTTTTGTTTCTTCGCACTGAAAGCAAAGGAAAGAAATTGAATCCTTTATGTTTAGCAATAGATGTCTGACTATATGACTGGTGTAATTTCAAAGCTCGTTCGTTGTTATCATTATGTGCTAGAAGAGCACACTGGCGTCGTATTGTTATAATTGGTAGAGCGCAGTGCCGTGTTATAGTGCTAATTATCCCGTATTTGAACTTATACACAAAAGATATTTCTGACTTTTGATATATTTTAAATTTAGTATAAAGCATTTAAGATAACTATTTCTATCTACATTTAATGTATGTCCAATACTTGTCATCGGTTAGAATTAAATTGCCCATTCAGTTAATTAAATGATTGTGCGATTGAATTTTGAACTCTTTTTTTCGATTGAACAAAGTTTTTGATTGAGACATTTTTAATAATTAAAACTACATTATGCAGGTAAATTATAGTTTTTTATCATAAACTAGTACTTAGTATTCTCTTGAGCGTCTTCTCAAAAAATGTCATCAGGAAGTGTTTGTCCATATAGCAGGTGTTAGTCTAAAATAAGCGCACACAAAACTTTAATTCTCGTACATTCTCGTAAGTTGTAACTAACATAGAAAAATGCCGGAATGTGGGAAACGATTATACCGTATTTCGATCCCTAAGGCGCCTGCCAAGGGTGGGGATTATAGCAAATCCCTTCAGATTGGGAATCGGCAATTGAGATTGTGGGTGACCTTGTTCAACGGTGGACGTTCCGGTTCAAATTCAAATTTATTTGTTTATTTGTTACATAATATGTTGGCCTTAATTATCTTAAAAACTATTCTAAAACTAAACAATGTTTGCAATTTAAAATTTTCAGAGAGATAACAATTTATAACTCTAGCTCTCACGGTAGGATTCCCTGTCCTTTATGAGATCTAGTTCACTCCATTATGGTATAACTTAACATAACTACTCTGGCAAGTGTTTTTTTTTTAATGTGTGTGTATGTCAGTGTGTGAGCGCGCTCGCGTGTTTGTGAGTGTTTATGTGTTAATATGTAGCAAATTTTCGTTACCTTTAAGTCCTAGTGTAAGTAAGGTAATCTATGATTGTTCGTTTTAATTAAATTAAGTGTTTTGTTCAATTGTTTATATATATATCGTGTCCTATATTTTGATGCGCTCGTAGCGAAGTTTGCTTAGCCATTCTGAATCGTTCAGCAAAGTTAAGCAACGTCCGCCGCGGTCAGGAGTTGGATGGGTTGGTGGCTGGTCACATTACTACTGAGCGCTTCCGTGCTTCAGAGGGCACGTTAAGCCGTCGGTCCCGGTTGTTGTCTTCGGATGGCAGTCGTTACAGCATGGTGGTAGGGCACTTTGCGAATGCCCACCTGGCTAGCTACCACCCTCAAGTTAAAAATCAGTCGCCAAGCACCTAACGGTGTGTTCCAGCAGCTGTCCTTGAGAGCCAGTAATTCTAGGTTAGCCTGTACAACATCTTCACTTACCATCAGGTGAGATAGTGGTCAAAGGCTAACCTATCAGGCATAAAAAAAGAACATCCTTTTCCTATTGTTTTCTTTGTTAATGTTGTTTGCCATGAGTATTTGCGCCTGGAATAAATTTTGTTTTGATCTCTACTGAAAAGGGCTGTTTGGTGGAATCTTAATGCACTTACCAATACAAAGAGTTCTTACTCTAAGTTCCTTTGTGTCAGCGTATAGTGTCGGTAGCATCGGTGGGATATCTGTATGACTTCTTATATGCGTTTTTCTTATATCTTTGAGTATTGCACGTTGCTACGCATTAGGCCCATTATAAAAAAAAGCTGGAAGGAGGGCTGTAAAATGACAAGAATGTGCCATAAGACTGAAGCCATATTTTTAAATAATTTATGTACTTACTTATGTATATGCTATTATATTTAAATTAAAAAAACCTACTAACCCCTCATAAGTGAAATATGAGAAGGAGAAAGAAGACTTTATAGTAAATCTTCAATGAGGATTATCGGCTCACGAGGAATTACTGAAGATTACATTCTAAAGAGGCAGTCTGGCGAAAAGATTTGAGACCGAGTAGCTTTGACGTAAGAAAATCATTTAAGTACATAGCGAAACCACAACTGAAACACAAAGATTTAATTATACATTACAAACGAAATCCAATTATCCTAAAATAAGCTACTTCACCACCAGCAGATAGAAAAAGGACTGTGGCAGTGTAGTGATTTAGGTCATCTATGACATCGACTTACTAGCACATTTATTTCGCGTTAATAATCAATTATATAATACGATCTATCCGCTGCGCCACACATGGCTCACACAGGTAAAAAAAAACGTGCGCTTGGAATGTACAAATACGTTTCAGAGCCATATGTGTGTCAGAACAAACTTATACTTTGTGTAGTATATAATAATGTCTACTATGCATGTTTGTACTTTATTTTTTTATATCAGAAATTATTCAATAAATTTTCATAAAAAAACATTCTTACAGTGTAAAAAAATCGAAGCTGGATTATTGAAGATATTAATCATTACAATAATATATTATAAACAACATAAAAAGCACTTTTATACTTTTGGAGCTATTTTGTTTGATATTAATTCCTTACCGCAATTTATATCCTACCTTGAGTCTAAGGCTAAACCAGTAAGCTGTCTGGGTGTCTTCATGGCCAGAGTGGATAGATATTTTCTAAGTCTACGTGATCCAACCTCAGGCACACAAAAATTAACACCTTCTGCTCAAGAGTGTGCAGAAGCTAAAAACTGTCTAGCTCTGAACCGTATGTGCCGTACGGAAGTAACTAATGAACGTGCCAGATTATTTTGCTTTTATATTTTGAGACAGGGAAATTGTTATCACGTACCTACTTAACTTATTAGATCGTGTAGGCAAATATAATTTCACGATACATTCCTTTCTCGTAGGTGCAAAATAATTGTTGGATTACAATACTTCCATGTTCATTCGAAGAATAGTGCAGCGGCCAGCAAAGGAGGCATTGACGGACGAACGTGTAAATGTGGGCCGAGGCGAAGCCGAGGCACACATACGTAAGTCCATCAATGCCTAGTTGTGGCCAAGGCTTGTATAGTGCTTTTCTCAAATAATGCGCGGAAATTAGAACAAAGTAGCACCTATAAGGCAGAATTTTTTATTTGAAGATACAGGTGTTAAATGTACAATTTATGAATTTTAAAGTGGACTTTCCGGGATTATGTTTGTGTTGTGTTATGTTATGGTTTGTGAAAAAAGAGGTGAAGAATTTCAGGTGGCGTTGAATTAAGTTCATCACACTCATTGTCTTCACTTGAATTCATTTTGTCGAAACAATTACTTTTCAAAATCAATGAATATCAACAAACAACAATAAAATTGCCCGTGTTAAAGTGTACATTTGTTTTTTTTTTCAATAAACAGCGTTCTATTTGCAAGTCAGATCGAAATTTAAATAAAACCTTTGAAAAGTTACCTCCTTGGTTGCCATGCTTCGAAGAAAAAGATCGTTCTATTTTTAAATTACACGACAGATATGAGTTTACTATGCAATTTATTTGGCCGCTAGACACGACAGATATAGATTTTCATACATTTTTTGCCAGCCGCTGCGCGCATTTATTTGGTCAGTACAGCAATTTCGATTAATCTCGAAGAAGGTTGTCAAAATAATGCTCACATTTCCAAGCATGTTTGAGAAAAAAGCTTTTAATTCAATGATTGACTATAAGTATTTGCACATTTCCGAACCTTGAACTACAAGACTGTCCGAATAAAAAAATTATATGAAAATTGTAAAAAGACTAGGGAAAATTATCAACTTTAAGTTTGCTATTGTTGTAGAACTCTTCTGTAAGTACCGCTTTTCGCAAATAATGTAGGCTATAAAATATTCTTTTGCGGAAGCGTTTTGATATCATACGGAGCTCGGCTAACCTCAGTTTAAGCTATTTAAGTTGTACCTAACAAAGCGTCCAAAACAAGAAGAAGCCACAAAAAATGGCAATAGCCATCAAGGTCACCCATCCAAGAAGGTGCTGTTAAAATCTCTGCACAATCCAATTATCTACGTCTGCTAAAATAAACATACTTCATTGTGAACGCATTGTAAACCTCACGCAAATTGTATTACTATACAAGTTAAAAAGTATAATACGAGTAAATAAAACTGTCGCCAAGGATCTAACAGTGTGTTTAGGCAGCTGTCCATGAGAGCCAGAATATATTATATATAGGATATGTTATTAACTACATTTAGAAATCCCAGACATAAACCAACCCATATTGGCATTTATCTAAGTTACCCTTGCTTTTTAAACCATGCCAATGCGATACCTCTGCTATAAGCTGGTGAGGTATTGTTAAGATAATCCTTCATCAACTAGGAAAGAGCAGATAACCTTCAAACAGATAACCAGATTTTCTTCAATCTCAACAAACATGTGTCTATTCAAACAAAAAAAACCGGTTCATCCATTAGAGAGTTGCGGGACACAGACAAATAGGTACTCACGTTAAACATATAACAACCCTTTGTTTCCATCGGAGGTTAAAAAATGTTTTTGTTACCCCTAGTAAAACTGCTTGGATCTTCCTTAAAGCTTATATTTTGTTGCTACTATAATATTGGTTTTTGTAAACACACTAAGGTAGACAATTAATTTTGAAAACGTCCCTGTAACAATATATTGTTTGAAATTGTTATGGGTACTTAGATAATATTTCGTAGCAGAATATAATTAATAGTTACTTTACAGAAGCTGAAACGTGTATAGTGGTGGAGAATATAACATTTATGATTATGTTATATTATATTAAAAATAAGTCCGGTGGAGTTTGTTGCCACAGGGCAAACAGCATCTAAGTCTATTGTAAGTGAAAAATAACCAATATCACATTTTATAAATATTGCATTAAAAATAACCAGACAATTACAAAATCTTGCCCAGCGAAGATGTGTTTGTAATAGTTTGGTTATTTTTAGAGCAATGATATATTTGCTGAATTACGGGTGAACACAAATCAGGTTAGATTCCGTAGCCAAATGTCGAAAACTTTAAATTTTTTTTAGCCATAAATGTACTTGAGAAGGTAAAAGCCCGTTTCGTCGTCCCTGACTGACGTAACTGAAGTAACGCCTGAATAAATACATTCATTATCTTAGCCTATTTTTAGTCCCCTATAATGTTAGCTGCCTACATATAATGTAACCGTGTTGTAAAATACATGGGTATTTAATAACCTAGTTTAATTATATTAATCATTACAATAAAGATTCGCCAAATGTGCATGTTTAACACATTTATGCAGACCATTAATTAACTACATTTTACATTCCATCTGCATTCACTTAAAATAACAACAACCTATTTAGGGAATCTGATATGTATACGTTACATTCTCGTTCAATTCCATTACGCTACACTCTAATTAAACAACAATTATGAAAACCGCAAAGCTATCATTATAACAAAATATTTCCTTTCAGGAATGTTGCGGTGTGAAACTAACAGAGCAATGTCCGACACATAATTTGCAAGATATTATTTCTGTTATGAAAATATACGGTTCATGTATGGTATATATGCCCTCTTGATTTTTGCTTTTTGTTTTCGTATTTGTTATTTAGTGAATAACACACATTTTATGAGTACCTGTTACGGTTCATAAGATACAATCTGTTCACACAATAACTGTTATTGATTTATGATGATGATTGTAACATTTTTGTAATAAAAATGATAATAGATAACAGGCCAATATTTATAATATTTATGGAAAAAATAGTGGTTTATTGTAATAAAAATTTTCAAAGTTACATCTAATGTACAGGGTTATTGGAAAAATGCTATCAACCTCTTTGTCTGAGTTCTGCTGGTCCTAACAAACATTTAGAGAAGATTTTTTTTTTGTTTTGAAAAGAAAAAAAGTTTTTTTTTGTTTTTTTTTTTATAATTTTTCTACTATATAAGCGCGAGGACCACCTGATGTTAAATGTATTTTGTGCCTGTAATATATTATGCCATATTTTTTATTACTTTTCTCGATGTAAATATTCAAAACTCTATTCAAAGGGAGCACGGCGCGGTCCAGTGTTGCCGCGGTGGGTGCTCTTGGCTCGGAGTATGCTTAAAAATACAAAAAAAACGATTCAACTGTGTAGGGCACCGCTCTCTGATTCGTAAACTTTCATACTATGATATTCGTGAAAAAGCTTTGAATCTTAAAGAGATATATATATCAGAAAGGCTACAGAAGGTAAAACTAAATGGCAATACTTCTTCCGGGTCTTTAGTATTAATGGGAGTACCACAGGTATCAATTTTAGGACCTTTTCTGTTTCAAGCGTATATTAATGATCTGCCTTGCATGTTTTTTTCATACCGAACAGGGCTAAGTGATGATTCGTTCGATAATGGAGCGCGCTTAACCAGAAGATACCTATTCACTTGCGTTTTGAAGACCCCCATATTGTACTTAACCGGAAACACAGACTCAGGCAGGCTATTCCATTCCCTGGCGTTTCGTATAATGAATGAAGAAGCAAATCACTTCGTTCGGGTGAATAGAATATCCACCATATAGCGGTGGCGCTTCTGAGTATCCCTAGATGACCGATTATAGAATGGGGATGACGGAATCGTGAAGTTCCATTCCACACTCACCAAAATGTATCCGATAAAAAACCGTTAAACTGGTGACTTTGCGGCAATGCTCGAGATTCTGGAGTCTCTTGCCTACTAGTTGGTCACCGTTAATGAGTCTCTTGGTTCTCCTCTCAATAGCTTCCAGTGTTTCCAGCTGGTAATTGGCAGAACCATCCCAAAGGGGATAACAGTACTCCATACACGTCCAGACCTGGGCTTGTCTCACCTTAGCCAAAATACCAAGCTTTTTTGAGGCAAGCTTGGCTTTGGACTCAATATAGGAGCCGAAATTGAGCGTAGGTGTTAGAGATGCCAAGGAGCTCTCGATGGTTACTTATCCGCACGGACACATTCCTCCGTAGAGAGCATAGAGGTAGTTTGTGAGCCTGGTCGTCTCCTCATCTCCGCTGTGCGAACGGTAGACACTAGCATATAGTATCTTCTCCTTGCCAGGGTCCACCAGAACCCACATGATGGAAAATTTGGGGACTTCAAGATTGCGGAGACGTCGATAGCAAATGTCATCGCGGGCATACATACAAACTCCCACTCTGACCCTGAAGCTATGCAAGCTAGACAAGGTATGCAGCGTCAGCTGGACATTTAATCTGCGTCTCCGTGAGGAACGCAATGTGCGATCTTGCGGTCTGAAGATGGTGGTGGACCGAGTCGATATTGGAGTATAAACCTCGAATGCTTGAGAAGTGCACTTGGAGACAGAGGACGAGCTTCCGCTGTTGAACCTTTTTTCTGTTTGTACCTTTCATTTTATGGGTAGTAAATACAGGTAAAGGAAAACGGAAGTGGAAAAGAGCCTAATGGGAACCAAATCTGGAGACCACGGGGACGCCCTAGCCCCCCCAGAGGTGTCCATCGGGACCTCTCATCTGGTTGGCAACCAGCACGATGGCGTACCTCCAGGATTTTTCGCGAGATGGCAGGGCAGATAAAGTAGATAGGAAAGATAATGAACTCATTCATGTAAATAATGTGTTATCTATGACTTCTGAATGACTCGCCGCTAATAATCTTCTCTTAAATTCAAAAAAGACCAAATGTTTAAAGTTTACTTTACCAAATGTTCCTTATGTTGAACCAAACATTAAGGTTGGCCCAGATAGACTCTCTATTGACAATGTGACAGTCTTCCTGGGAATCAAAATGGATTCAACTTTACAGTGGGAAATTTGAATTTTGTATAATGGAACCTTAGCAGGCGATGCAAATACTGTATTGGGTTAACGAGTATTTATACTATTTATTGACAAATTCCGTCTTATTAGCCTAGAGGCCTAGAGTAAAGCTTTCCGGAATGAGATACTAGATTGGGATACTTGTCCCGATAAAGTTTGGATTATTAAAAAATGCAATTCTCGTGTGCTTTGTATAAAATTGATAGAAAATGTTTGCTTCGTCTATTGTGTTCAACGATTCTTGACGAATCGTTGTCGCCTTATGTGAAAGATTAGATTCTCGGTTAGTAGGATCCATTAAAAATGGAGTATTTTCTTCAAGTTAGTATTTTGTTGTTAATATTATAACACAAATACTCATCGGTTTAATATACATTAAACCGATACTAATACTCATCGGTTTAATATACATTAAACCGATGAGTATTTGTGTTATTAGGAGCTCAATGAGAAGCCAATTGGGATTTTGTGGAAGAAAGTTCACAAATCCCCATTAAGGACCTTCTTTGACCCCAATTAGAAATAAAGCTAATATAAGCGCACGCTACATCGTGGTAATTGCTACGAATGCAATAACATGTAAGAAATTGGTTCTGTGATTTCAAAATCATGTGTACAGATTTAAATATACTAAGTTTATCTATTGATTGATATAGATTTTCACGAAGGTCGTCAATGTCGTTTAGGAGGCAATACGAATTTTTTTTCAGTAACTTAAGGAACCTTAATTTCACAAATAAATTCTTAAGTTTTGGCGGTACAGACAAATTTTATACTGAAAGTGTACCCGAAGATCAAAAGATTCTAAGTATATTTTTTCACATTGTTTTATCACATTATTTTAAAGTAGATCATTTTAAGTTCTGGTTCTATAAGTGATTACCTTTATTGGCCCTGGTGATTTTATAAGTGTGTTTTTTATATGAAAAATAAAATATTCATGCAATGTTTATGTGTGTGTACAAAATAATCTGTTGTAAAACAGCATCTTCAAATTGTGTATATAATCTAAAATAACCTACATTTATGTAAAAGTAAGATATTTAAAATTTATGTTTTCATTCATTATCACTATTTACACAGTGCAACTTTAACAACAAAGTCTACAATATGTCTATCTACGAGTATTTTTATTGTTTATATTTTTCATTCGTGGGTGCGTTGCCACCATAATTACAGCACAACTTTCAAAAATTAAACAAAAACTGCCTTACACTGATATTCACAAGACGCAAGCCTAACGTGAGCATTGTGGCAAAGACCCCCCTAAAATGTTCAACGGTGGACATTTTCCAACTGTTGCTGAAGATGATGTGCAACATGTTTGTGCTCTTATCTTCTCGGTTTATGGGACTTATTTCAGGGTAATATTTAAATTGAATTGTTGCTCCGTTATCACAGCCAAACCCAAACATGTGACAAGACTGCCACTTTGACAGCTGTCTGCTATTACATCCTGTAATTAGTTCACCAAAAATAATAAAGTCGTTAGATATGTACATATTTTTTCCATAACCAAATTTCATGGTCTACCGCGTAGGGGTGGTTGCAAAGCCTGCTGAATTGAGCTTTGCATCATATAAAAATATTATAATATTATACAGGATAACAAGCAGATACATAAGTTCATACGGTGAAATAAGGCTTTCTAACATTCCACAAATCTCCATAAACACAATGTTATTGTAACTTCACAGCGTATTATTCGATCGGGTAATTGGTGGATTTTGTTTTCCAAGAAGGTGGAATACTCGACTATAATTTTGGTACATTATAATGCATAGTGCATGTTGGTACATTATAGTCAGGGAGTGATGGATGAAAACCTCGGTACCAGTATATTGGTACCTTTTGACGAAGAACTTTGACATTCATAACTTATTAATAACATTGTAGTTTTAAAGTATTGCAACTTATAAATTCAAGATTCAAGATATGAATTTGTAACTCGAAATATGTGAATACATTAGTATTTAATATAAATATGAATTATATACTTTGTTGTTTTATCATGATTTTTGGAAAGTAATTCTCTGTTTCCTGTGATATTTGATAAAAGTTTAATAAGTCCACGGAGTGAGCCAAAAATATTAAGAGTAACAGGCCAGAAGCGCACTATGAAATATCGACCCCGCCATGTTACGAATCATGGCTTAGTGAAAATTATTATCTCACATATTGATAAATAATGGACGAATCGCGAGCTATACTTACGCGTCTCGATCTCGGCCTGCGCTCGGTACGCAGACAGTCGCGACTGTGCTGCAGTGACGAATGGACGGTGTGTCATTTTTTTAACAATAACCGCTCGATATTTACACTAATAATAAGTTAATGTACATATTACATAGTTGACGGTACATAATGTGTGTCTTTTTAATGGACAAGTATTTCCTTTAATCCCCCGAAAAAAAATGTCACGATGAAAAAAGTGAATAGAGTAAAGGAAACTGATTAACACGAGTGAAATAGGTAGTTATAAGCTATATATTAGAATGCGGACTTTTTATACTTTAAAATTTAATAATAAAGCATTTCGTACGTCTCAGAAATATTTTTCGGTCGCAAAATTTTTAATGATGATTTTTTATTCAAATATAAACATATTTTTTAATTTAATCTACCTACTAGTCAAAAAACAATACGCATTTTTAGTGAACATTTTCTGTTCATTTTACAAATAATTTTATTTTGTTTATATCAAAAAAAGTATATTTACAATCACAAAACTAAGTGGAAACGCAAAGTAGGCAAATGTAATTAAAATGCTGGAGGCGGATAGCTCTATCGCATGTTTACGTACAGCGCAGATGTTGGTAGTTATTTCAACGACAGAGCCGAGTTAAAATACAGTATAGGTAATATACCCGCTAATGCCATTTTCACCTCAATATCTTAGAGCCTGTTGAAGCCACTATTGATTCCAAAATTATCGTATCTTGTTTAGTTTTTTGTAATGCTAAAGTTCTTATTGCCATCTCAACGAACTTAATCGAAACAATGTGGTTATTTTTTTTAAACTATAGTATGCCTTTATTTACTAAATACTACGAACTACATACGACACTACAGCTAAGTACTACAATAAAAGCATTTAGACAACCTATAAGTCATTGCAGACTCACAGAAAGTTCAAATGCTCCATCCCACTACCAGTTGGCAGCGTCCCCAGCATGCTGGCAGCATTGCCCCTTTGAATTGCAATGCTTATTCCTTGAGCAAAATAGATGCCAGCATTTTGATCACGCATCGCATCGACCAAGCGCTATGATAAGTTTTGGAAAATACGATGAGCTCCCGGTCCGCACGGACCTAACGTGTCTACAGCAAATGGCTCAAATATGTAACCCACGCCGAGGTTAGCATCGACGACAGGTTGACGATCACATTCCGACCTGTGCCGCCACGCCGTGCACACCTGTCTACAGCTCCGCCAGTATCTCCCAGTGAGACCGCAATAGTCTCCGCACTATTGCCGTCTCACTCGGGTCATCGTTCCGACGCTAGTTGCAGACCAGTGCCTTGGAATACGCAGTCCTGACGAAGTTTTGTTTTGTGTGCAGAAGCTGAGCAGCCGCCGACCGCCGTGCAACGTGAGCTACGAGCTCGCCGTGCCGGCGCGCAGAGGCGCTCTAAGACGTCAGGCATTACCACCTACCCAAGTCCCTTGTTTCGTTACAACATCATACCGGGCTGGTGGTCTTGTTTTGACCGCACTTTTCGGTGCGCACTTCACAACTTTACTACTCGACACAACATTGTACCAGTGCGCGTAACAACACACTTTGTGCTGTTAAGCGACGTCGTTCAGGCGTGGGGTAGCGTCAGCCAAACCCGTCTGAACGATCAAATCCGCCATTTGCTGCGGTCGCAGTGTGACACCCTACGGTGACAACGGCCACTGTTGTTGTTTTTGGTTTAACCTTGCACCGTGGCCTTTCCCGCTTCACGGGTCAGCCGAAGCAAGCTGGGCTCCGGGACAACTGGCCTTGGGGTCGCCCCTAGTCAACCCCGGAGCAGCATTAGGAGCACCCCTCTCCGCCGAGAAAAAAGCTCGGAGAGGGTACACAACTAGGGCACACCATAGGTACTCACTCCCTCTCACACAAGTGAGCTCACGAGTTGCGAGAGGGAGACAGAACCCGTTAGGCCATCCTGAGTATTCCCCTCAGGATGCAACGTCCCTCTAACGGTGAGGTGGAGGTCCTTCAGACCTTTGCCCGCCGCTACCCCGAACTCTACGCTGATCATCAGCAATCGCTTAACGATGCAGAGAGTGCCCGCCTCACGGACACTCTCATCGCTCCCTCCGGAACTCCAATTCCGGAGGCCATCGTCCCTCCTCTGACCCGGGAGCGCTAACAAAGCTCCTCCGTAAAGAGAGCATAAGTTTTCACACTTATGCGCTCGAAGAGGAGAAAGTCCTTCGCGTTGTGATTCGCGGTGTGCCTAAGGAGATACATACCGATGCGGTATGTGACGACCTTAAAGCACAAGACTTCCCAGTGCATGCGGTTCACCGCATGTACAGCGGGAAGGACCGCAGTCCATATGACCTAGTACTCGTAGTACTAGACCGTACACCAGAGGGCAAGGCCATTTTTAATTTAAAAAAGGTCTGCGGCCTCTCTGGGTTAGACGTACAAGCCCCATTTAAAAATGGAAGTCCCTCGCAGTGTCACAACTGCCAATTATACGGTCACGCCTCCCGCTTCTGTTTCGCTCGCGCTAGGTGCGTCAAGTGCCTAGGCGATCACGCGACAGCGGCGTGAACTCGCACTCGGGACTCGCCGGACCCACCCAGCTGCGTTCTATGCGGTGCTCAAGGACATACCGCGAATTACCGCGGCTGCCCAAAAGCACCACGCATAAACCACAGGGTGGCAAGGCATAGGCCGACCCGTCCCTCATATGACCGTTACCAACGGGTCAGCCCTAAGCTGTCGGTAATACCTGCTTCACAGGTAATACCCGCGCCGCTCCCCGCCCGTAACGCATGGTCTAAACCACCCAGTATGGTAAAGACCATCACTCCCGCCCGCGCCCCGGCCCGCGCGCCCGCACCCGCTCCCGCCCGCGCCCCGGCCCTCGCGCCCGCACCCGCTCCCGCCCGCGCCCCGGCCCCTGCCCGCGCACCGGCCCCGGCTCGCCCCGCGCTCCCGGCACCCGTTGCCAACTCCGTTCGCGCCCCTCCTCCCCGCGCCATTTCTCGGCCACAAGCCCCACCCATGCCGCTGATGGATGCCTCTCTTCAAGAGGACATCAAACTAGTCAGCGACCTGGCGATGTCTATTGACATCAACGAAGTCCGCGAGCTAGCGCACAAGATGCACTTCGCTCAATCCCCAGCGGACGTGATCCAATATACATTGGAACACGCGAATTTACTTAGCGCCCTTAAGCGCTTCGTTCCCCAGGCCCCTCCCCAGTACAACCACTATGGGTAGTACAACCGCACGCACGAAACCGCACTCAGTTTCGTTAGCGTCATTCAACGCTAACGGTTTCTTTAGACAACGTGACCTTGTCCACGACTTTTGTTGCACCCACCTTATCGACATTATATGCGTGCAGGAAACCCTTCTAAAACCGGGGAAGGCGAACCCTAGGTTTGCCAATTACAGAACGGTACGTGATGATAGAGTGAACTCCCGTGAGGGAGGCACTCTTATCTATTACAAAAGGTCCCTGCACTGCATCCCCCTACCTACCCCGACTCTTGTTAATATGGAAGCATCTTGTTGCCTCCTAGCTATGACTGGTCATCAACCTATAGTCATAGCGTCCTGTTACCAAGCTTGTCAAAAGCCGATCGTCCGAGCTGACTTAGAAGCATTGTTCTCATTAGGAAGCGCCGTCCTTCTGATTGGCGACTTCAATAGTAAGCACATCCTATGGAATTGTAACGTCAACAATCCCAGAGGCATTGCACTTGAAAAACTAGTCGCAGAACTTAATTTTGACATAATTGCGCCCACTGAGCCCACTCACTACCCTCATACGGAAGACTTTCGACCTGACTTGCTTGACATGGCACTACTCAGAGGCGTAACACTCCAGTTACGCTCCATAGAAGTGGTTCACGAGCTTCACTCTGACCACCGACCCATTATACTGCGACTAGGTCCCGACCCAACAACAGACCTCCCCCGCCCCACTAAGACGATAGTGAACTGGAAGCAATTAGGCGTTGCCCTAAAGGCTATCAGTTCACCGGACCTTGACAAGATCCCTGACGACATCCTGACTAAAGATGACGTAACCCTTGCGATCGATTCGTTCACTAATCACCTCTCCACCGTAGTAGGTGCATCCGCAAAGGAGGTCATGGTACCGGACGACCGGCGCCTTGTCATTCCAGCGGATGTGAGACGATTAGTGACGGAAAGTAAAGCAGTGACCCGACATTACGACTCTTACCCCAGTAAAGAGAACAAAACTAAGAAACGCCACTTTGAACGCATGGTTCAAAGTCGCATGTCTGAGTTGCGTGATCAACAATGGGGTGACAAACTTTCAAACCTCGTGCCAAGCCACCATGCTTATTGGGACTTGGCGCGAGGTTTGAAAGGAAGTAATCATAACGACATGCCTCCCTTATACAGACCAGTCCCACTAGTCCCAGCGTTCTTTGACGAAGACAAAGCTGAGTGCCTAGCTGATAGCCTAGAGGCTCAGTGTTCCCCTAACGTAGATCACGTTGACCAAGCTCACCTCGATTCGGTGGATGCTGAAGTCGAACGTAAAAGCTCTGTGGTCACCTCTGAACTCCCACCAATCACCTTAGCGACTTACGCTGAGGTGGCGAGACTGATCAAGGCCCTCCGACCGCGCAAATCCCCCGGTGCCGATGGCATCTCCAACAGGGTTCTTAAAACCCTCTCTCCTCCTCTCATCCATCTCCTAGTCAGCATCTTCAATGCTGCTATGAGCCACTGCTTATTCCCAGACACCTGGAAATGTGCAAATGTCATTGGCATTCACAAACCAGGCAAAAGCTCATCTGACCCCACCAGTTACCGCCCCATCAGCCTCCTCAGTGCCTTAGGCAAACTTTACGAGCGGTTACTTGCAAACCGTCTCCAGTCCCATGCTAAGGAACACCACCTTATCCCAGATGAGCAGTTTGGCTTCAGACCCGGACACTCATGCGTCCAACAGGTGCACCGCCTCACGGAGCACATCATTGAGGGCTTTAACAAGTACCCCAAACCCCAGACAACGCTAGCAGTCTTCCTCGACGTAGCGAAAGCTTTTGACAAAGTCTGGCACAATGGCTTGATTTACAAGCTATACCAATTTGGCGTGCCAGAACGTCTTGTGCTCATCCTACAAGACTTCCTTAAAGCCAGAAGCTTTCGCTATCGCGTGGAAGGCACCCTCTCCTCCCCCCACCCAGTCAGAGCCGGAGTCCCTCAGGGCTCCGTGCTATCACCCATTCTTTTCGCGCTGTATACCAGCGACATCCCACGTTCTCAGCCTAACGTCCTACTAGCCCAATACGCGGATGATACCGCTATTTATACCACTGGGTGGCATATCAGTAGAAAGTCCATTCCCGCCCTCCAACGGGCCATCACCGAGATCGGTGACTGGTTCCGTAAATGGCGCATCGCGGTCAACCCAGTTAAAAGTGCAGCTATGTACTTTACTGAGAAGGGCCGCCCCCGTTACCCGCAACCTTTAACTTTGTTCGACCAACCCATCCCCTGGGTTAGTAAAACAAAATATCTCGGAGTCACCCTTGATCGGAATCTCACCTTTAGCGATCATATAACAACCGTCCGTAACAGAGCGGCCTTTGTAATGGGTCGCCTTGGTCCCCTGATTCGCAAAGAGAGTAAAATGTCTCTTAGAAATAAGAAGACACTTTACACTGCCTGCATCCGCCCCATCATGACTTACGCATCAGTAGTGTTTAGTCATGCTAGTGAGGCCCATCTCCATAAGCTTCAAGTCATTCAAAACCGTTTTCTTCGTAGTGCAACCGGCGCTCCGTGGTATATCCGGAACACCGAGTTGCATTGCGACCTAAACCTTCCCTCTTTAGCGCAGTTCAATAAGGACTGCGCCCGCCGATACTTTGATCGAGCGCCCCACCACTCGAACCCTTTGGTTGTCCAGGCATCGAACTACTCGACCGCCTCTTCTATCCCATTTTTCATACCCCCCCGTCGCCGACCACGGCAGGTATTAGACGACCCGGATGACCCCATCGCAGTCATTACATTGGCAGCTTTAGCGTTATCCGCAAGTCGTCGAGGTAAAATCCCCAGGTGTGAGGTAATTAGAGGTCACACAATCAAACACCGAGCTCGCCGGCGAGCTCGAGGCAAAAACAAGGTCACGATAAATTGCTCTCCAAATAGTCAAAGAGTATTATTCAGTAGGGCCCAATTGTGCAACACTGCAGTTGCACAGAGGCATTTTGCTCCGATCCCCCCCATGTCTCTCGACAGCGAGACAAGCCGAGGTCCGAACCACAGTGGTGCCCTTGAGCTCGCTGTCAACCCCTCCTATAATAGCGGTACGTTTTCGGCGTCCGCAGGAGACGGAGGTAGAAAGCGCTTTTCGCCTTCTACGCCCGTCTCGGGAGAAGTGCCTTCGGCACTTCTCCCTCCCGGGCTATTGTAGGGCCAGGCCCTCGCCCAAAACCCGGTGGAGCTGGACGACCGCACAGGCGGTAGCCAGCATCTATGTCCTCCCTAAAAAAAAAAAAAAAAGAGGTTAGCATACTTGCGCCGCTCTAGTTGCTCCGCCGAAGTAGTTGCGGGCCAGCCCTCAGTTTCAGAAAGGTGAAACGGTGCTAAGGTGTCTACGCATGTAGCGTTCCACACTAAGGGTCATCCTAACTTCCACTTTATGTTCTTATTTAAATAAAATTGTCCCATATGCACTACAAAAGCAAAAATGGAACTCATCATCAATTATGAAAGTGGAGCTTACAATAATTTATTTCTTATGAATTAAATGAAATTTTATTATTTTAGAAAACACGTGCCTACGAGTATACCATAGCCAAGATTTGTAATGCTTTATATGCCTAGGATTTTGTTTTATTGCCGATATAATCGTACTAGCGTTTAACACGTTTCTGGTTAGTGATGATGTGGTTGAAGGTGTTATTCTGCAAAAGCTTAAAATAGGGACTAGAACCGAGAAAAAGAAATTAGCACTCATGTGCTTGGTGACAGATATTCTATATAGCAAGCCTGGTGACCATAGCGGCACGATACAAGACATGGATGCTCTGCGTGGGACATAGTAATTTGCACTAAGCCATCATTCTTTCAGTATCCACGCAATAAAATAACAGCAACATAAATTTACAATAAGATCTTATAGTCAGGCAGAGTCTGCTTTTTTATATCATAATAAGCCCAAATTAACTGTCCTACAAGGGAAACCACTAAGTTATCAGAGCGGATGTTTTATAGTACGCATGTCACAATGTAACAGTTTCCTAACCATCACGTCGCAATGTGGTAAAGCCAGTAAATAAACGTTACTACTACGGTATACGCAAATGTAGCTCTGAACCTTGTAAAAAAGTTCCTGAAAGCATTATTTCAGCCACGTCGTGATACCGAAACAAACTTAATGGAACCCTCTTCGCATTTATTTTATTTTAGTACAACAAAATTTCAGAACGGAAGCGCGGTAATAGCATGTTATCACAAGGAAATGAATGAATGAATTGAAGGATAAAATTGTTTTTCATAACAAAAGAGAACTAGTTTGGGAATGCGATCTTGTAAAGTTTGGTACATAAAATCTTACAGTGTTTACTTGTTACAAGTAAAATTTATTTGTACAAGTTGGGCTACAGGAGTAGTTGCTTAGGATTAGTGTATTTTGGTTGCAGTAATATTTGTTCACAGATTTTTGATTCCGTGCTTTAAGTGTAATTTGGTCACAGGCATAATTGAATTTATTTGCTATTATTATGAATTATTTGCCGCCTATTAAGTAAACACATGCAAAATCACACATTAGTTAGAATTTCAATATTTTTCCATCTAAAAGTAGGCTAACAAGTTGTGTATAAAATATAATAGATAAAAACGAACATTGATTATCATCTTAAGACAATCTTCAGACTTTCATTTATGGAAACAAAAAGGAATCGCAAGATGCGAAGTTTGGGCTGATAATTCGTCATCAGTTCTACATTTGAAGCCTTCAAATACGCTTCCGTTACCATTGCGGAATGTGAGGTAGCGTTATCATGGTGCAGCGGCATTACTTCAAGGACGCTTTACACTAACATTTTCTTAGACTGGGCAAGCAAATGTTGAAGTACCAATTTGTGGTCACTGCCCTTTGTTTTTCAAGCGATACTATTGTTTGAATTGCCGAAAAATGATGCAATCATTTTCTTATTAATGCTTTTCTAAACTTTCGTCGGTAAATCTTCAAAATTGTACTTCACTAGTACATTTTTTGACAGTTTCAATCAGTTGACGTAGGTATGGTATGATTATAAGATTCTTTAAGCGTAGTCACTGGACGACCTCCACGTACGTTGTCATGGAGATGATCACGTCCACGTCTTAATTCTCCAAAGCACGAATACACAGAGCTGCGAAATAGGTCTTCATCACCAAATGCCAACTGAAGTCTCTGACCACTCTCTTGTTGACTTAAGCCACAGCGAAAGTCTTTAAAAATTATTGAGCGAAAATTATCACGAGTTTAATTCATTGTGATAGCACACACACTCTTCTAATGGACGCCACAATGAGAAAACAAATGACAGGCTCCGATGAAAAGGTAACACGTTTCTAGAGATTTTAACTTTTGATTTCCATTTTTGAATATTTTTATTGTTAGTGTTCCAGTAACATTTAGTATGCTCCACGTATATACCAGAAATATCAAAATAAGAAGTAGTATTATGCAACAAAAGCTCAGGTCTAGATTACCCTAAACTGACGCTTATGTATGAAAGGATTGATGAGTGTAGATGAAGCGAAAGAGATATGTAGTGATCGAAGTAATTGGATATCTGTGGTCTCTGCCTACCCTTATGGGGAAGAGGCGCGATTTATGTATGTATGTATTATTAAATATTGTATCTTCTTGCTAGTAAAATTGCTCTTATATCTCCTTTTTTGGTAACGTATTTCTAGTGAAACAAAGGTGCTTATTAAGTAACGTGTTATACCTACTATTGCTTCATACGTTACATATTTGTCATATTTGGCGACTCCAGCGTCTTTCCTTCCACCTTCATGATCATACCTATGTCGGTCGCGTTGGTGCCACAGGGGCAAGCAAAGTTTTTTTGTCTATCTACCAATTAAACATATTCTATTTTCTTAAGTCTTCCTCTAAGTATGTTAAATAATGTCACATGACATGCCTGAGCATTAGTGAGCTAGCGGTCATTACGATCAGTTGGCCATTTAGTATCAGTATAACACTCGTATCGTAATACGCCGGTGAAAAAAGTATAATGTTGCTATTTTTAAAATATTGTATAAGGTAGAAGTATCTAACTTGCAGTGTACGTATCACAGTATATAAATGGAGCTTAACTGTGGGACTGCACCGCGAAATCTAGTTCAAACTTGTCATTTTAAAGAAAAGTGGTTCTTTGCATACCCCGATTCCTACTCGTAACATTACATTAACAGGTGCGCTAGTCTTCTGACAATGCCCCCGTTTGCACCATTCTATGCCACTTTGTCGAATAAACATTTTTCTTTGCGTCTGCAAATACTTTTACTTACACTGTGTACCCTTTAGGCTTACTTTATTGCTTTGGAAATTACCGAACCTCTCGGCCCTTAAACCTTTTTGAGGTCACCATTATGACCACAATTGACACTAAGCAATGTATCTCTGTGTGCCTCTGGGGAAATCAAAGGTTTTAGATGAACCCTCAATAAGTTCCCACGCGTAGAATAAAACAATAGAGTGGGGAGTGCTGTGTGAACAGCACCACTTCTAGTATTAGAGATACAATTTATGGCAGATCGTATTGAATACATAACACAGATTAATGTTGCAGTGTATAATTGAGTTCAAATAAGTGCATATACAAAGCTCCAGAATGTAACTTGTCTATCGTCACTTGTTATATTAATATTTATTTTAATTATGAGTATACTCATAATGATGATGTAATATATCTCTGAACATCCTTAAATGCAATCATATTTTGTAACTAACTGGAATTTACCTAGTTTTTCACCGTATACAAGAGCTGTGTTCGATTGCATAAAATTTGAAATCTGTAGATTCCGCACACCTAATTATTATGATACAAGACAAGTATTATTATTTTGTTTACACTGTCTGTCGATATTGGTTATATAATGTATCAAGTAAATTAGATTATATAAATAAAATTCATCTACGCTTTAAATTATTACGATTTTAACGTCTCTGTAGCGACAAAAGTAAGTTTATACTTTGTTTGATAAGTTACCACTGCCTAATACTTGATGTACCACAACACAACCTATGATTGCCTTCAGAAACATAACGCACTAATATATACAAAACAGCTTCATATTTTTGGATGTTTATTAAAATGTATAATTAGGTGAGTGAACTATCTATCTACTTAATTTGTTAGTGAGAAAAGATGGTGATGTGTTTGAAGAACCTAGAAGGCACTGTTCTCCAAAAGTCAATCAGTTAACGCAATATTTGTTGTTTGATCACACATATACATACGAGTAAGTGTACAATTATATTAAAACAAATACACATTATGGGAATAAAATTTCGTATTCACATTTTATGTATTACAAAGAGATATTTATGTAAGCAGTTTCGTTTAATATTAGGTGTTGTAGACATAAAATTTAAATAATAATTAGCATTTTCACTTACCTTTTCGTGTAAATCAAAGTCGTCAAGTATCTCAATTGACCACATAATATAAAATAGATTGCAATGTAATCTGGAGCCAAGTGTTTTACATACCCGAGCGTGCGAGATCACTCGACGAGGTCGTTTCCCGGATAAAATGTGTAACTGGTTCAAACGGGATATAGAATGTAAGTGGTTGAAACGGGAATATACAGTGTAAGTGGTTTAAAGGGGTTCGATTTAGAAGTTGTATACGTGCGGTTTGGTGGTATTAGCAGGATTAGGAGACGTTCAAACGGGGAATGTTTAGTGAAATAGGCCGTTGTGGGACCCGTCCCGACCGGGATCGTCGGCAGCTGAGGCTGCCAAATCTTCTTTGACACCGGACCGCGGATTTCCTTTACGGTCCTACGAACCCGGCCGAGTCAAAAATTATAATGTAATTATTTTATTTTGCATCAAATCCGCTAGGGATAAAAGCTTACCGTCCGTTTGAATGCTCCTCTTCGTTAATGTTTAATGCAAATTGTTTTGTGACAGTATTACTTACATTTATCGTGAAAACTTTCGGTAATATTTCCTGAAATAAAGTTAAAGTTGTTTTTTTATATGATAATCACTTAATAATGTTAAGACACGTAAGTTTAATTGAAGTAAAATGTGTCTAATAGAAGCAATAATGCTTATGAAGATGATTCGAGACCCATAAAAGTACATAATACATATTGAAATTTATCAATAAGCATTCAATATGTTACTACGTCCCCAACTAAATATTAAATTAAAGTATGTTGTATCATAAACATACTAAATAGTCGCTAACATAAACCAATCAATAATAATATTTAAAATACATAAATATTTTTTTATTATTTGAATAAATTCAACTATCGCGTGAATGAGTATCTCATGCTAAGTTTACTAAACAGATCTGATTTTATCCATATATATATAAGTAATATCTATATAGCTTTCAAATGATTTTTCCTAATATGAAGAATATAATTACGCTGCCACGTTTCCTTCGGTTGCATATTAAGGGCCATCCCCTGGAATCACATTAAAGAAAATGTTTCTCACAAGAAATTTAAGTAGGTAAGTTTCTGTAAAATATTATAAGCTTCATTAGAATTGGGAATTGAGCTCAGGAACTTGCAACTAAGACGTGACTCTTAGGCTCGTATTACTTAAAACACTTCAAAGGTAAGATCGCCTTGAGATGCAGTTTTGACGTGTAATGTATGGAAAATCTGTCAATAACTGCATCTTGAGATGTATTTATTAATACATGCCTTACTCCTTAACTCTCTCATGCCATCTCTCCTTAGAAATGCTCTCGTTGTCTTATACCCGCATTATTTGTTGTAATTTGGCGGCAGCCTTTTTTCCTTAATTGTCTTTTAAAAATACATAAGAAAGATCTGGAACAATCCTTATATTATAAGCTGGGAACTGTGCAGACAACAGTTTGAAACTAGTAGACATTTTTAGTACGAGTACCTACATAATTGAATACGAAAGCCAATGATCCCAATCCGGCGCTTTTGGCGGCGGCGGGGCGAAACTCCGTCCATAAGTGTAAATAAGTTAAATGGGATCGAACTCGCTAACTGGTGACCGTTTGTGCGGAGGTGCGATTTTGTTTGTCGTCCAATTAAACTAATTACACTCAAACGACCCTAGAAAGTAAACGAACCTGACCACAAACTGCTGCGCGCCTGTTCTAAATGGCCCATTATGACGTGTTAGTTTAAATGCATACTGGATGGTTGGCCATAGCAAGTCACTGCAACGCTCGCATTCAATTCATCTATGGTATCAGACGAGTTGCAGCTGTGCTCCCAATCCGTAGGTATAGTCAGAATACAATAGAAACAATTCTTTCGTTAGCATTGTTCAATATTTATTTTATTCACGAATCAAAGTATCCGCCGTGTCAACAAAATGGACGGCTAAACAATGAAAGGAAATCGTTTTATGGATTAAAATTAATGCCAATATTTAAAAATGTTAAATTAATCTGTAGATGCCCAAAACTCGAGGTTAACATTCATGATTTGACGGTGTTTAAATTGCCATTCCATTTAAATCCATGAAGTAATTTTTAGTGTCAAGAGTTGCTTTCATTATTTATTACATATCTTACCGTGGGAGTCTTAAGAGGCGACTAAGTGAAAAATATTGGAAGGTGGGCAGCAGCCCTTCTAAAGAACTGCCATCTTACACTGCGATCCCCAAGCCGCCTGCCAATCGTAGGGATGATCCCCTTATTAGGGGATGCTGTGTTCAGCAGTGGACGATCCGGCTGATACAGAATATTTATATATTTCCATATTCAATAATGATTATATATATCTATACCCTAATTAAACACCATAATTCCGCAACAACAGTGAGGGTACCAACCTTAATACTGGCAAGAGCCATACCACTACTCTACATAAAGCAGAAAAGCTATCGTCAACATCAGCTGATGCAATTCAAAAGGCTTCGTAGGTATTAGTTTGCTCGAAGTAATTACGAACCGGGACCGCAGCCCTGGGTCTTTCTATCTACGGTACGATATTTATTATAGCTTAGTTGTTGAAACGGTGGGATGTATACATCACTATACCCAATAGACTTATGACTCAAAATTACATATGGTTATCTCTTTATTGTATACGAAAATGTTTATAACAAAACGAGTTTTATATACCGTACACAATGTGTTTAACAGTGATTCAATTAAATAATTATTTGAGAAGATAATTATCATATTGTATTTGGAATAAGACGTTTCATTGTTAACTGCAGGAAATATGCCTTTTGATTTAGTCTATATAAAATAGGCGGTTCTGGTCTGATCCACTGGATTGTCTTCAAAATATTTTATTCGTTATGTTCGATTTAATTGCCGTACGATTTCACATGAAGTAGGTTATATACATATAATAAAAACTAAAAATAGTATATATTAAAATTAATATTCAATTTAGTATTTATGGTATATTTACGGATACATTAAATGACACATACTCACTTTGCAACAGATAAAGTTAGTATTAAGTCCTGTACTTTAATAAAAGTAGGTTTGCACAAAACGTTAAAATGAAATAGGGATTGTTTCGCATTTTACAGCTAGCCAGTAAAGCAATTTGCGGACGCCTGCCGCAGGCTATCTACTTCAAGGAGAACGCTGAGTACTTAAGCACAGATTACCTGCTGTGTGTTCTGGTACCTTAAGGAAAGTTTTCATACTTGATTAACCCTGATCATCATTTTCGACCTAGTCAATATTTTTGAACAACTTATCTATTTTGTCCAATTCTTTGTAGTTTAATGAACACACCTACTACAGTGGGAGCAAATCGATATAATTTCAGTATATAATATTGATATTTCTAATAAGCCGTTGTGATAATGATAGCGGTAACTTTTAATCTGCCGATATCTACACAAATTCGGACCAAATATAGGAATAAAAGATTTCATCTCTAATAATTTCTAATAGCTTAATACCAGTTAATTCTCAGTGTTCGCTGAGAACCAAGTTACTTAATGTACGCGAGCCATTATGTCGACGACCAGCCCATTATATGAGAAAACTTTGCCTAGACGATGAAGCAGACAAAATTAATGGCCTAAGAACAGATTAAGTAATAGTTACCAACTTGATGGCTGATGTGACCTTTTGATATTAAATATTCCTTTGAAAACACAGCTAGCAGCAGCATTTTATTTTCTAATTTCCATTGCGAACTCAATTGCTTTTCAATCTCTATAAAATTTCATTGTATAAATATGAAATCCTTTGATGTACAAAAATCTAACAGTACTATGAAACTTTAGAATGAATAGCTGATTTTAGTTTTGCAGGGTAGGTACTGTAATTGTGAGTGGGTATTTTAGTAACTACATAAAGGTCACAATTTTGAAAGTTCTCGTATTTGAGATGGCCCAGTAGTTCTAGGTTAGGTCGCCGCAGTCATTACTTGGATGGGTGACCGCTAGTTGCTTATGCATATATTACACGTCCGTGCTTTAAAGAGCACGTTATTACTATCTCATTTTGTTTAATTTAAAATCTTATTTCATATAATAGTGTTCAGTATTAGACTAGCAGAATATTTTGCAGATCGCTGCCTGACTACCTACTCAGTATCACGTAGAAAATCTGTTGCCAGACACCTACCGGCGTGATCATGGGAACTCGAAGACATTCCACCATAGAGTTTTTTACCAATGCCTATATTGAAAATGCGAACGTGCAAAAAGTTCATACGGGCACGCCAACTTTGATGGTGACATTAACTATTAGAACTAGTACTTATTGTATAGGTGATATTGTGGTTAAAGTCTAATTAATCAACAAAAAAAGAAGAAAAAAACTTTGTACTAAATAGTAGATCGTGCGAGTGCATGAAACAAATAATTTTACATGAGACATTTAATAACACAAGCCTAAGGTAAGGGCTGGCTTTAAGTAGGCGAAAATGGCTTTTATTCATCAGATTTTACATCAATTGCCAGGAAATCAAACAGTTATATTGTCATATAGTTATATTGCCCGTGGGGTGCCGGGGCCCGTAGGGTGCCGGGCTAGAAAGTCACCCTCTATCTCTACAATATGTGGGTGTCGTAAAAGGCGACTAAGGGCGCCAGAAGGTAGGCAGCGCTTTCTGAGGATTTGACATCTTACACTGCAATCCCCAAGATACCTGCCAAGCGCGGGGATTATGGCAAACCCTCCCTTAATGGTATTCAGAATTGTACAATCCGGCTGTTACAGTATATTGTCAGTACTACATACATATTTAAAATTGACTCTTATATTTGAAAAATGTTCTATTTTGAGTATCATTGTTTCTTGTGCCCAAAAAAAGGCCTGCATATGTTCATTCATTGCACTAGAGCAGAAAAGTTTTTGTCCGTTTTCACGGGTCAAAAACAAGAACTTTACGCATAAGAAGTGAAAAATATGTTTTTGTTTAAATAAGATCTTAATACTCGTAGTTCATTAATATGAAGTTGGCTTTCCGAAGGTCAATCCTGCTTGAAAAAGTCTCGTTATAATATACACACTGCGACATTTCGGATATTCAGGGCGTTAAAGGGATATTTCAGTAAAATTTGCATCTTGAAGTTTTCTCAGTCTGGATATTTATTTCCAAGCTGATTCTTAGTATTCTCAGTTTAGAAATGATCGGTAGATAACAACAAGTTTGTCCCTTATTGGATGGGACCAAAATATGTATGGAAAAACGTAAGTGCTGACACATAATGCCTACCTTCTTTGTGGTGCGTGACTATGTTTTTTTTTCGTAATTTATCGGCTGAAATACAACACAAAATACCTGTAATACTCATATTAGCAAGCACTTATAGTATGGCGGCTACAAAACTTTGTCCAAAATATGCATAAATTAGAAAATATTATGCACATATAAAAACAATGCTCGAAAGATAAAGAGAAGATCGTGATTGTCAATGCGATTGAAGAGTACTTTAAATTTCAATTCTATTTAGGCCGTCATAAAAAAAAAACTAGATTGAGAAAACACAATTAAAACACAATTTAAAATTAAAAGATGAAACGAAAGAAACTGTCTCAATTATTTTAATATCTTAACGGGAGTCTTTCCTGCACTTTTTCAATTATTTTTTTTGATCGTATATTGTTTTTGTATATCCGATATTGGATCATAAATCATAATATCGTTTGACGCTGGTGTGGATTACCGTTTATACGATTGTTCAAACGGAAAAAAGTAAAAAATATGTTTTTAACCTTAAAAACATATTTTTTCAAAATTCAAATTCAAAATCAAATTCAAATTCATTCAAATTCAAAAAAGGTAGAAATGTATTTTTTAACTTTTTTTATTATTTTATCAACAACATGGCTATATTATGATATATTATATTAAATATATAGGCCACCTTTCCATAGAGGAAGGAAGGAGGGACAACCGAGGTTTAGTAATGATTTAGTAACAGGGTGCAGTTTTCTAGTATGGAAACCTTAAAAACACTATTTTGTTCCTAACTAGTTATCTTTTTTTTTATGCCTGATAGGTTATCCTTAGGCCACTATTTCACTTGATAGTAAGTGATGATGTAGTCGAAGATGTTGTTCAGACTAACCTAGAATTACTGGCTCTAAAGGACAGCTGCCGGAACAAACCGTTAGGTGCTTGGCGACAGATTTTCTAGTTGGTAGCTAGCCAGGCGTGCATTCGCAAAATGCCCTACCACCATGCTATAACGACTGCCATCCTAAGACAACAACTGGGACCGACGGCTTCACGTGCCCTCCGAAGCACGGAAGCGCTCAGTAGTAATATCACCAGCGGTCACCCAGCCAATTCATGACCGCGGCGGACGTTGCTTAGCTTTGCTGATCGGTTCAGAATGGCTAAGCACACTTCGCTACGAGCGCGTCAAAATCTGTATTAATAAATCTGTATTAATCCTGAAAATACGCGCAATATTTTTTTTATACAATCGAAAGTTTTGTGTAGACCCAAAAACATTTTTTTTTACATATATGATAGGCTAGCCCTTACCACTATTTCACCTGATGGTAAGTGATGATGTGGTCGAAGATGTTGCTAACCTTAAATTACTGGCTCTCAAGGATAGCTATCAGAACACACCGTTAGGGGCTTGACGATAGATTTTCTACTTGACTTCCAGCCAGGTGGACATTCGCAAAATGCTCTACCACCATAATATAACGACTGCCATCACCGAACAACCGAGACCGACGATTAATATGCCCTCCGAAATACGGAAGTGCTCATCAGTAATTTTGCTAGCGGTCACCCATCTAAGTCGTGACCGTAGTGGTCATTGCTTCACTTACCTAATCGGCTAAACATGTGTATGATACGAGCGCTTCAAATAAAAAATAAACACAAATGAAATATTTGTTGAAAATCTATTTACTTTAATATGTTACAAATGTTTTTTTTTTTTATGCCTGATAGCTTGACTTTGACCACTATCTCACCTGATGGTAAATGATAATGTGGTCGAAGATGTTGTACAGGCTAACCTAGAATTACTGGCTCTCAAGGACAGCTGCCGGAACACACCGTTAGGTGCTTGGCGACAGATCTTCAACTTGAGGGTGGTAGCTAGCCAGGCGGGCATTCGCAAAGTGACCTGCCACCATGCTGTAACGACTGCCATCCTAAGACAACAACCGGGACCGACGGCTTAACGTGCCCTCCGAAGCACGGAGGCGCTCAGAAGTAATGTCACCAGCGGTCACCCATCCTACTCCTGACCGCGGCGGACGTTGCTTAACTTTGCTGATCGATTCAGAATGGCTAAGCAAACTTCACTATCACTATTTTACTCCAACAAAGCAAATATACGAGGATACTAAACTATTTAACCCGAAGAAACTCTATACGTACTACTCATGCATTTTTATAAAAAATACTATAACACAATCCATTCACTCTAACCTAACATTCATACAAAGAAAAAATATCTGCAACTTAAGAAATAAAATCAAACTTGAACTGATTAAGACGCGTACCAACTATGGAAAAAAAACAATTTTGTTTGAAGGAGTACAGATGTTTAACAGTTTGCCAAATGAAATAAAAAACTGTAGTAGCATCACTACTTATAGGAATAAACTGAAAAAATACCTAACAGATTTACCCTAACATTGTATAGCTTCCAGCCAGAGGACTATTAATTAACATAATATATATTTTGTATCTCATTTTAAGTGAACATTAGTTCTTATGAGAAATAAAGTTCTTTAAACCTAAACCTAACTTCGCTACGAGCGCTTACTTATCAGTACCATATAATATATAATAATACGGCAGTACTAATGTCTGTTGTCACTGACTGTTTTTCACTGGTTTATATGATTATTTAATAAAAAAATGCGCAGCTAAGCGACGCCGTAACCAGCTTGTAATACAGCTATATCGGACTAAGTAATTACATCAAGTAAGACGAGGATAAAAAGCGTTCTAGTTTTTTCTCTGTATGCCAATTATGAACATTATATCAGTAGTTCTTACTTGTGATCCAAATAAGGAATATACAAAGAAATGGAGTTCACGCGAAAAGAGATGCTGCGTGGATTGTGTCAGAGTAAAAAGAACATCTTATTATTAACACGATACGTAAAATTCCGTGTGGGCGTCGCCTCGGTAGTCACAGTATAAGCAGTATTATGTGGCGAGCCTGCAAGAAAGTGATAGATGTAATTATGAAAGTCTTGAATGGAAAAAGATATATTTGTCACGCGTTGGTTGTTGATCGAAACGCGATTGAAAGTAAACGAAGAAAGCGTATAGCAAGAAGATGATTCATATGATTGAAACTATCTAATTTAAACCAAAAGTTTCTTTAATTTGATTAGTTATTACGTTTATAAAAAGAAATTTACTAAATATGTGGTTTCAATTTTTTCATATTCTTGAAAAATAAACGTAAAATGTGTTTGAAGAGCCATTGAAGAGGGAAGAGGCAATGCAGTTGACCCTGTTGGTATGCACTGTATTTACTAATTCGAAACATGTTAGATATATAATATATTCTATATCTTCATTGGAATTTATTTCAAGTCAGACCAGGCTTACTACCTACTTCTAATACGGGGCCATGAGCTAAGAGCAATAAGAGCAGTATCTTTAATAATAATTATAGGAATTTAATATCCGTATAAATATATATATATATGCATTATTCCTCAAGCCTTATGCCCTTAGGGACATATATACAAAATTTCTGGATTCTAATAATTAATACCAGATACTTATGATACTTAATTGTTTTTTAAATGGCTTCTCAATTCAAACATATTTTTTGCTACTTTTTAATTCGTTGTAAACATTGTTAAAATCAGTTCGACTAGTAATTTTTAGGGACTTCTCAATATCTTCATGGAACGCCTTTACCACCGATTTAGGGCTCGTAAAACGTATGCCTCTAGGTTTATCTTTCAGTTTAGGAAACAAAAAGGAATCGCTAGATTAACTGTCTGGCCTGTATGGTACATGCGTTATCAGTTCTACATTTTTAGCCTTCAAATACGCTTCCGTTAGCAGGATTGTCAGGACGCGTTATCGTGGTGAAGGAGGACATTGTTTCGAGGACGCTTTTCACAAACTTTTTCAAAGACTCTGGGCAAGCAAGTGTTGACGTACCAATCTGCGGTCACTGTTCTTTGTTCTTCAAGCGCTACTGCTGTGTAATAAAAAAGTGCAGTAAAATAGACGAAACTATTATCTTCTCAGTGCTTTTAATTTTTCTTGACTCTCATCGGTAAATCTTCAAAAAGAATGACTCAGTCTACCGACTGACTTTTTATTTTCAGATCAAAGCTGTTCTGCCACTATATTATAGACAGCCACTGACAGTCTTTCATTAAACTTTGTATCATTTTACTGCACCCCTCGACACACAGTCGTTTCTGATCTTAAATCATAATGTATCTATCGAGTGCAAAGCTTCCAAACCTACAGATGCACAATATGCACATGCTAAATGTTTTCTCATGGCACAAATGGCTCGTTCCAATGCCTAATACAGTACAAATTTGCTGACAAGTAATTTTTTGACAGTTTCAATCAGTGGTCGTACCGCATCTATATTGAATATAGTGGTCGTACCGCATAATATGTAGCCGCAGTCGCCAGCCGACCTTCACGTGTATCGTCGTGGAGATGATCACGTCCATGTCTGAATTCTCCAAACCATGAATACACAGAGCTGCAAAATGGGTCTTCGTCACCAAATGCCCATTGAAGTCAATGGTAACTCTGTCATTGACTTAAGCCACATAGAAAACCGTAAAAATCTTTGAGTGAAAATGTTCACGATATAAATTCATTGTGATAGCGAAAATCCATTTTCTGAAGGACGCCACAATGATAAAACAAACGAAAGTCTCCCGTGTTTCTAGTGAGTTCTATTTTCGAATTCAGTAAATTATTTTTTCATTGTAAGTGCCTTGTTCCAGAAACATTCATTATACCCCACGTAGTGCTGCCCACGATACTTATAAACTATGAATAAATTTAATAACTCTGATTAAAAATACAGTCCTAGAAAAACCAACCACTTCAAGAGTCAATCAAAATATACGGCTAAGTATATTAATATATTAATATATTTTTATATTATTGCTAAGTATATAGCTATGAATTACGCACAACATCGCACACTTAAACGTAGAGCGACAGGCACACGATAGTCACGACGACGACGTACGTACGTTAGAGATAATACGTTCGCGCCTGAGACAAATGTTCTCGGCGTGGACTTGACACAGGGTTGTAAAAATAAATAAAGGGATCGCCGCCGTGCTACAGCGGGAGCAGTCTAGATGACAGTACATAAGATTGTGTTTATGTCGCCAAAATGTAGTGGGTCTTCTTCACTTCTTTTGATACATTTGCAGTACAATTACTATATGAAATGCTCTTAAATTCAAAACCACTCATTCTTACGTAGCCAGTAGGCATTTTGTGAATGCCCGCCTGGCTAGCTACTACCCTCAAGTAGAAAATCTGTCGCCAAGCCTGACGGTGTGTTCCGACAGCTGGCCTTGAAAGCCAGTAATTTTAGTTTTTCCTGAATAACATCTACGACCACATCATCACTTACCATTCAGGTGAGATAGTGGTCAAAAGTTAACCCATTAGCTACATATATACGTACTATTGCATATATACGTACTATTGCATGGGTGCATATAAAAAGACAAAATATTTTAATAGTTACAGCGATGTCACGCACGTGTTCTACTACCTACTATGATAACTCCATGAGGGTTTTATGGTATATACCTATTTATTGTTTTTGTTTCATACCACTCCATCCATCCCTCATCTATGAAGAAGATATCATTCATGCTCTGCTAGGTTTCGGATTCTGATTTCTATTGGATTGTCGGTGAAGCAACTGGGAGTTGAGTCCCAAAGTGACAAGCAGCACTCGCCAGAATGTTCTAGAAAATTACAGAAAATTCGATTATTTCCCAGGATGATTATTTTTACTCCTGATTTTTTTAAATATATTGGGTGTGATATTATCAAATTCCGCATTGTGTCTAGCCACAACCTTGATCTAAGTTAAACAAAAAAATAACGGTTCAAACAAATGCTTTATTTTTGGAATTTTACTTAGTTCAACATACACATACTACATTTTTATAATATACAATATAATTTTGAAATGCATATTTTCTCTTTTTTATACTTGATAGGTTAGCATTCGACTACCATCTCACCGGGTGTTAAGTGAAGATGTGGTCAAAGATGTTGTGCAGGCTAAGATGTTGCCGAGAATTACTGTATCTCAAGCTGCCGGAGCACACCGTTAAGTGCTCTGCGACAAATGTTCTACTTGAGGGTGGTAGCTCACCAGGCGGTGACCAAGACTGAGCTGGCCAAGCAAGCATTTGGTGCAGCGGAGAGTTCTTTAACTTAGCTGATCGATTGAGAACAGCTAGCAAACTTCGCTACGAGCGCTACAAATTCTCTTTTTTCGATCTATTTCAGATCACTGATATACAAGGTATTTTCTCGATAAAACACTTTTATATAGAAATAGATTATTTGGAATTATTACTTCATTATCATAATCAGCCGACGAGTTCCGCTGTTGATCTCACCCTCCGCACGCCTACCGTATACGCCCGTCGTAACAGAAAACAAAAGTAGAACTCCGTTTCTATTTCCATCACTATGAAAGATATTTCCTTTCTCACTAGCAAACTTATAACAAGATATCATTTATGAACCTTAAAATCAGAAAAATGTGCATAAAGTTGTTCCACCTCTAAGGATCATTAAAAATAATGACCATCAGTATTATTTACAAAATAATATTTTTCTATAGAGTAAATGCATAAGCTACTTATAACTTTTCAACAACTCTGTGCCAATTGATCACTTCCAGTCAATGGTCTGGATGAGCTAAATGTTTCCTACAGCAACTACGCAAGCAGCACCTTCAGTGCATCTAATACAATTATTTCCTTTAACGTAGTTATAAACTAACTCACAATCTCTATTCACAATGTTTCTGAGACTTTTTAAGCATAACGAACATCGCTCTTATAATACAAAAGAAGTCCTGAATTTTTTTCTTTGTGTTTCCTAAAACGGAACTCTTTTGTAGAACGAAAGCTCGGACATATTGAGCTGAAGCGTTGACGGACAGGCGCATTGTGTAAAATACACACACATGGCTCCGTTGGATTTGGGGTATAGCCAAGATGTGGAGTGTGTACGTGCTTTATAAGATTATCTTGTCGACCGAACGCATTTGTTCCTTATTTAAAATTAATCAAAGTTAAATTAATTTTATAAAAATACCTCATCACCTACGAATCTTTTTTTGGTTTAGAAGATTATGCTAATCACAAGCAAACAATATTGTCTTTGTTAGAAAGTTTTATTAATGGTATAGTCAGTTCAGTGAGCAGTTTGCTGACCTGGTGCTAAGTTATCACCATCACTCACGAACTAGCGCAACACCTGCGCCTTGCGATCTGTTTTGCCGGCTTTTGGTATATGCTCTTTTCTGTGAGGTTCCTAAGTCGTATCAAATCGGACATATTTCAGATGGTAACTGGTACCACATAGTAAAAGTGCGAGGCAGAAATTGCAGTAAATTCAAACGGCAATTTTTTGAGGTTGGTGAACCACCCGCACCACTCGCGGCTGGTGGACTGCCAAATATCTCAGACCTCTTTGACCCCCTAAATCTTGACCCTTAACACCTGAACGCCCCACTCACCTCACAAAAACTAAGCAGTCCGAATAGACCCTTAACAAAATTACTTAGAAATCGATTCGTAAAAATAACGCTCATAACGTAGCTTTAATATTCTAGAAGAAAATATATAGGAACAGTTTGACTTAAATTTAAGATACAAAAATATTTATTTATGTTCCCTCCTTTGACATGTGAAGATAAATATTAACTGCCTTAAAAGTTATAGATGAACATGCAATACTCCATATTTATTAGCAATATGTTTTTCACCGCACATGGTCGGAAAGGTTTTGTTCATATTTCGAAATCTTTGTGTTTTGATGAGTATGTTAGAGAAATCTGTGTGGGAAAGAGTTATTTATCCGAAAGAGATTTTTAAAATTTGAACCTCTATAACAATTCCAAAAAAATGTTTGAGGCGACGGCTTAACATGCCCCTCGATGTACGAAAGCATCTACGCTTAATATTTATTTGTAGGAGAGTATTCTATCAGCCACCCATCAAGTAGTCACGCTGATCGGTTAAGAACTAAAAGTCAAGCTCTGCTTTAATTGGTTTTAAATCTTGTAAAGTGCCATGTCTTTGTATTTTTACTGAACACTGAAGGCACCGATAAGTCAAAGGAACTATTGCATCAAATGAAAGGCATGCTCCAAACCCGCATTGTTTGCTCATGGTTTGTTCGTTGTACGTTCCAAGCCAAACCGGAAACCGCAAAGCCGTTTATCCAACTTGTACATACCGAGTGTTCCGTTTGAATACTTAAATACGTAAAATTTCGGACTCCTGATTCGATTTGATTAGAGTTAGTCTGTTTTATCTGTGATCTGATGAAGTTAGTTCGATTACATTGACTTCAAATTCAGAAAAGGAGCAATTCAATGACCGCATACGATTGTTCGTATATGGGTATTGATTTATTCTTATATTGGTATAATATTATTTACCCGTCAATTAATAAAAATTAATTAAGAGTAAAATTAATAACTTCTCTCTGATATAACTTCTCTCTGATTTTTAAAGTAGATAGGAAAGATAGTGAACTCATTCATGTAAATAATGTGTTATCTATGATTTTTGAATGGTTCGCCGCTAATAATCTTCTCTTAAATTCAAAAAAGACCAAATGTTTAAAGTTTTCTTTACCAAATGTTCCTTATGTTGAACCAAACATTAAACTTGGCTTAGATAATCTCTCTACTGACAAAACGACAGTCTTTCTGGGAATCAAAGTGGATTCAACTTTACAGTGGGATCCACATATACATGATCTAGCCGGAAGACTTAGTTCTGCTGCATATGCAGTTTGTAAGATAAGACAGTTAACAGACGTAGCTAATGCACGGCTAGTTTATTTCGCGTACTTCCACAGTATTATGTCGTATGGTGTGTTGCTGTGGGGAGCTGCTGCTGAGATGGAAACAATCTTTATCTTACAAAAGCGTGCAATTCGAGCCATATATGAAATGGATCCTATGGAATCTCTAAGGGATCTTTTTAAAGAAATTGATATAACTTTACCGAGTCTGTATATATTTTAAAATATTATGTATGTTCGGAAAAAAATTTGTAAATTTAAATTAAATAGTGACAACCACGATTACAACACTAGGAATAAATTTAAAATAGCAGTACCAGGTTTTAGACTAGCAAAGACAAATAAAAGGTCCTTTTAGGTAATTGTGTGCGGTTTTATAATAAAATTCCCAAACATATTACAATGCTCACAGAAAGAAAATTCAAGTTGCATGTGAAAAATATTTTGATTAAGAAATTATACTACAAAGTTTGTGATTACTTGAACGACAAAGATGCTTTAAAAGTTCCGCCTCTGCCAAGCTTTCACCTGTCACCTACGTAATTTGAACAAATATTGTAATAGTCATATTATATTGTATATAACACATTGTTAAAAGATGTTTAAAAGAATGGCCCCGAGTTTCTTGCCCGTTATTCTCGCAGTGGCTCTATAAATTTTTTTGTTGAACGTGGCAGTACAATGTAGAATATTTCAATATTAAAATTTGTAATTGACCTTCATAAGAGCGTCGTAGACGCTTAAATTGAATAAATGATTTTGAATTTGAATTTGAATAGACTAAGGTTAAAAATATTGTACTAAAAATCGAATAAACCTCTGTTGGTGGGAAAACTGCAGTATGCTGGCAGCTTTATCTCACTGTATTTTTACTCTAAGTAATTTTAAGAATTTTATATAATTTATATTAAAAGAACCGCCTAAAATTGGGTTCGTAAAACCGGGTGACATATTGTTCCTGCTTGTGTTAAAAGTATCTGCTCTAAAAAAATAATATTAAATTTTTATGAAGTTTTGATAAAAGCACATACCAGATGTAACAGACAGCTTATTTTTTTTAAATTTTAGTCTAAGTTTAATGAACACTTGTATGTGATAGTAATAGGTTAACAGGGGTGGTACGCTACTAATTGCAGCTAAAAAATTACTATCGCTCTTATTTTTACTGATGCAAGAACCTCAAAAATTACTAAATATTACAACAATGTAACCAACATATGATTTCAACCTCTCTGAATGTTTAATGTTCCATGATTGTATGTAAATATTTTGTGTCTTTTTTCAAACGTATCAACTGGCAGATAAACAGACAGGTAAACAACAAATCACATTTATTTCCCGATATCCTGTTAATTAGTCATCCTTTTGCTGAAGTCGATGTTATAATGATATATAATTATAATTTCCTGTGCCAAAAGTCAAGTAATATCTGCTAAAGACGCAAATGACAACAGAGCGAACAACCGGCTGTTAATTAACGACAATTTCTGTATATTATTCTGATATAACGGGACTCATAAATATTATTTAATAAAGCAATCACGGAGAATCATATATCCATGATAAACGTGATATGATATATTTATTTCACTAGAACCCACACACTGATTATAGGTAATTGTTATGCCGTAAAGTAGCCAGAGATTAAAAGCATAACTTTGAAAGGAAGATTGTGTTAGCAGAAGATAGAATTTTCTATTACACACACATCACATCAACAGTCATAACGTCTACCGTTGAACAAAGGCCTCTTTAGAAGAGCCGAGGGTTTCTACGATTCTCACGATCAGCAGGATAGTTCTTGATAAACCGTTACTGCCCACCTTCTAGTATTTGACACTTCGTCGCCTCTCAGCTCCTATAAGAAAATATGGTGGGTGTAATTCTGTCCTTGCATAGCACGGGAGCTATATTTTTTTTTGCTTGATAGGCTAGCCTTTGACTACTATCTCACCTGATGGTACGTGATGATGTGGTCGAATACACCGTTGGGTGCTCGGCGACAGATTTTCTACTTACTAGATTTTTTACTTCTACTTTTTATAGGGTGGTAGCTAGCCAGACGGGCATTCGCAAAATGCCCTACCACCATGCTATAACGACTGCCATCTTAAGACAACAACCAGAGCCCACGCAACGGCTTAACGTGCCATCTGAAGCACGGAAGAGCTCAGTGGTAATGTCACTAGCGGTCACCCATCCAACTAAGGACCGCGGCGGGTGTCGTTTAACTTTGCTGATCGGATAAGAACTGCTAAGCAATCTTCGCTACGAGTGAAAAAAACGGTAATGAACATATTCAGTTAACTAATATAATAAACGTTATCAATAATTGTTTGGAATTCAAGCTGTAACTTCAGCCTATTGGTCGCTATTTTGCAATCATAACAAACTAAAATTTAAGTTAAGTAGATACGAATAGAATAACAAATTCGGGGCTTGATCTAGCTATTTTGATTTTAGTTTTTTTATGATTTCGATGGTCGGGGCAACTCAGTTAGCACCAATTAAGATGACGACTAAATCTGCCAATAGCACAGAATACATTTAAATTAGATTTTTAAGGGTTTTACCGATTGGGGCATCCCAAATAAAATAAGAACTTCTGTATATTACTCTCTTTTAGTTAAGTTTGTGGTAAATAAATTGCAGAATTACATTCATGCCCTATTTATAAAATAAAATTTTAGTGGAGTATTGTGTGATTGTTAGATGAATATGGTCCATATGAGTTATGCTGTTAGGCTATTAGTGCCTGGATTTCCGAACGCAAATTTCCCTAATTACTGTGCTTACCATTCTAAATCCAGCTTTGATTACACGATACACAGATAAGCTGTACTGGGATGTAATTATTGTGCTTGGCTTACAGCTAAAACAGATTTACTAACAAAAATAAGTTTGCTGGATGTAAAGCAAATAGCTTATTTAGCTTATAATTTTTTCGAAATACTGAAATAGTGATAACCAAGCGGTATAAGTACCTATAGGCTGCCGTGCGGCAGGTCCATGGTTCGATTCCCACCGCCACTGGCTTAAGCCTTCCACCGCAGGGTGGAAAGGCATTTTCCAAATGCTCGCCGAGCAAGCTACTACCCTCAGGCGAACAATATGTCCCCAAGCACCTTACAGTGATTGGTGAGTAGTCCTTGAGAGCCAGTACATTATTATAAAATTACCAACAGCAGTACTTAATATTATAAATGCGAAAGTAACTCTGTCTGTCTGCCTGTCTGTTACGCTTTCACGCCAAATTTGGTATGGAAATAGTTTGAGACCCGGGAAAAAACATAGGATAGTTTTTATCCAACTGCGCAAAAAGAGGTTAATGTTTTTGCGCGATAACCGACATACGCGCGGGTGGAGCCGCGCCCGGATAGCTAGTATGATAATAAACAACTGGGTATGGGCGCAGTGCAATACGTTACTTGCAACGATATGTGTTTAGAATAGGCAGAGGTTACTGCTTAAGATCAGGCGGGCATCATGCGTGTAACGCCATAATCTTATAAAAATACTATGACTGCATTGCAGTATATTTAACTATTGTTAGGTCTGTGAAAATCTTTCAATATTCAACCAGATTCCAACGGTAGAATTCTGTTGAGAAACGATTTGCCTTTAACCGGAAATGGTGCACTCAAGGCTGCATCCTATGCCATCTACGGGGAATGTGCCAGTACGAATCAATTTAGGGAACTTCAAATGTACATAAATATAAACAAACAGCTATTTCTAGGTTAAGGAACGTAGTTTTCACTTATTTTAGTTAACAATACGGAACTATAGAGCTATTTTTGAAACAGCTTAGACAACATCCGACGATGTTGTCGAAACTAGTTGGAGATATAGTAGTCTTATTCCTGTGAGTAATCTCATATTATTTTCTGAAGAAAACGAATAGATAGCCAGATAAATGCAACATTAAATTGGGAATCAAAGTGGACTCAACTTTACAGTGGGATCCACATATACATGATCTAGCCGGAAGACTTAGTTCTGCTGCATATGCAGTTTGTAAGATAAGACAGTTAACAGACGTAGCTACTGCACGGCTAGTTTATTTCGCGTACTTCCACAGTATTATGTCGTATGGTGTATTGCTGTGGGGAGCTGCTGCTGAGATGGAAACAATCTTTATCTTACAAAAGCGTGCAATTCGAGCCATATATGAAATGGATCCTATGGAATCTCTAAGGGATATTTTTAAAGAAATTGATATATTAACTTTACCGAGTCTGTATATATTTGAAAATATTATGTATGTTCGGAAAAATTTGAGTAAATTTAAATTAAACAGTGACAACCACGATTACAACACTAGGAACAAATATAAATTAACGGTACCGTGTTTTAGATTAGCAAAGACAAATAAAAGGTCCTTTTTAGGTAATTGTGTGTGGTTTTATAATAAAATTCCCGAACATATTACAATGCTCACAGAAGGAAAATTCAAATTACACGTGAAAAACATTTTGATTAAGAAATCCTACTACACAGTTTGTGATTACTTAAACGACAAAAATGCTTGGAAAATTCCACCTCTGCCTCCTACGTAATTTAAACAAATATTGTAATAATTGTATTATATTGTTTATAACAAATTGTAAACAGACGTTTAAAAGAATGGCCCCGAGTTTCTTGCCCGTTCTTCTCGCAGTGGCTCTATAAATTTTTTTGCTGAACGTGGCAGTACCATGTAGAATATTTTAATATTAGAGTTTGTAATTGACCTTCATAAGAGCGTCGTAGACGCCTAAATTGAATAAATGATTTTGAATTTTGAATTTTGAATTTGAATTATACCTGAACATAACTTAAAAAATATTTTATGAAAAATAATGTCCTGCACCCATGACGCTGCAGACTTAGGGCCCGTTTCAGAATGTCCTAATAAAGTTTCGGTTTGCTATGCAACACATAAAATAACTGAATGATAAAAATGACAGTTAACATGCAGCGCGTTTCAAGCTTTAACCGATGGATAGGCTAAATCAATGACTGTTAAACGCAAAGATAGTGTTTTATTTATTAAATATGTTCTGGGTAGTAAAACCGGAACTTACTCGAACATTCTGAAACAGGCCCTAAAACTTCAACGACGGTAAAATAATTTGCAAAACCTTCTTATTCCCTGCTTTGTTTTGTAAGCAATTAGTAAGTATTTCAGACATAATTTTTACACAAATAACATGGCAATATATTTTACTTTCTAAGTATTGTTAATGCTCTGAAGAACAAATACATATTATTACATTACATTAAGCCGATTAAAAACATGTCATATGAGTACATATATTTATTAGATATGTATTTGAGAAATTCTTGGAATTCTTTAGATCTCTCTCTACTTTCAAAATGTTAGAATTGACGTTATTTTTTAACGTAGCACCAGGGCGACCAATCAATTTTGAGGCAGTGATAGCCCAGTGGCAATTGCTATGTTCTCCTTGGTATATATGCCCAAGTTAGAATTTGAAGTTTTAAGGGATACGAGGTTCACTTTCAATGATTGAACATATCGCGGATCGTTGCCAGAGTATTTATTAATTTTCATTTATGAATATTAAGAGAAGAGAGAGAGATATTATCGAAATTATTAAATCCTATTCCAAAACACAATGATAAGGACGTATTATATACTTGTTTAATTTTCAAATATTGCGAAGCGTTGGCACATAAAAACCTGCCCACTTTTTCAGATTATAAAGACGTAATAATATTTCTGTAGGTACTTGTATAGTTTTCACGTAAATGGGCCAATAAGTAAACAAAGTGGCTAAATGGTTTGTGTTTATAAATAAAAAAGCAAATTAATGATTAAAAAATTTAGAAAACTGGAAAAAAAAAACGTAGGTACAAGCCTAGTCAATGAAATGTTCACAAAAACCACCGAAATCGGAAAATATTAACGTAACTAACGATAGTAACGTAACGTTAATAATAACTAAGGGCAGCAGCACCTTCTGAAGAATAACCATAACACAGTCAACAGGTTATCTGACACTTCGGTGGTACAAACCAAGACAGAGTTTTGCTGAAGAGTATTGACAACAGGTGAATTTTTTACATGCTTTGGAAATAATTATCTCATTCAATACATCGTTCGATACATTAATATTTAGGTATGCATAAAGCAGTACTTACCACCATGGTACAAGTATTCTGTGTTTAGTATCAGAGAGGAAAATCTTTCCGCCATTATTACCAGAAGACACAGAATGGCGTGGAGATATTGTGCAGAAATTATATTAAGGAATAATTAAATCAACCCCTGATTGTTTGGTTGATATTAAACGCGCCCCTGAAGTGGTTTCTGAGAAGAATTGCCCTAATTTGTTATTTAGCAGGCACTCTTGTTAGAAACTCAATGATTTTACCTGCTCTGCCTTTTGTGCTCAACTTGGGTCGAGTTACAGAACTTGTTTTAAATTCTACATTATAAGGTACTCGAATAAACCTCATATATTCTTGGGACAATTGTTATAACGTCATAATATATGTTTGTAGAAGTCTGTACTTTGAAAATATATCCGAACAAATTATTTTTAATGAGCAACAAACACTCACATGTAATATTGTTTGAAATTATTAATAAGCGCTACTTTTTTATATGATTATGACGGAAAAAACACGAGGCCCACCAGATGTTAAGCGGACCAACCTCTGCCTATAACAGATGCATTTTGTCACAAGTGACGAATTGCACTACGCCGGTCACCTTGAGACATAGTTGTTAAGTCTCATTTTCCTGTAATTTTCCTGGCTCTCTAAGACTGCTGCTGGAACGCACTGTTAATGGCTTGGTGACTGTTGGCGACTGGCTGGAAAAAGGAACAAACCTTTTTTAAATTATTTTGTATTTTTTATACTTTGACATTAGAACATGTCAGATCAGTTGATTGTTTTCGGTTGTTGTGTAAAGTTTGGCTCTGGATTAATAATTTTGTACCATATTTTGCATTATATTCGTTAAACAGATCTTTATCTCTTCATTTACACCTCAGTATCACATACAGTCCACCATATCGTTAACATTTTGGTCCTTTGTCGCCCTAAATCGAACCATTTTCATCTCATATAATTATAGGTAAGTACTCATATTTTTCTTGCCATGGTAGTCACCCGGAGCCAAACCCGGTCTATCACACAACACGCAACGGACACACGAGAAATCCAACAAGATGCCAGTCAGTCGAGGCACAGTTCTAGGCTTTCGCTCCATTCACAACGTTCTGCGGCACAGAAGCTAGCCGCTGAGGCTGAGTTTCAACGACGCCGCGTGGATCGTGAACGGGAGCGCATGGAGAAAGAGCGCGAACGTGAGAATAATCTTGCACTCATGCAACAGCAAGCGGAGGAGCTGGAGCTGCGGGCGAAACTCGCTGCACTGGATGCACAAACCGATAAGTCTCGTAGTTCTCGTCGTTCATCTCATATTGTTTGTGACAACGATCGTATTCCATCGTGGGTAGCAAATGTTGAAGCTGTAAACGCCCCCTTGCCGTCAGTTGAACCAACCGTAACCTTGGCTCATCCCCAAGGCACCCCTTCACGGTTAGTTACAATGGCGCCACCTTATAGCTCCGAACAAATAGACCCACGCCCATGTCCATCGTCACATACCCACGCACCTAACAATAATGCAACGGATCCTTTTACACAACTCGCTAAAGCAATAACATCATTATCTCATAGCAATAAACGCCCTGAACTAGTAACCTTTTCAGGTAATTTAAGTGAGTGGTTACCATTCAAGTGTACATACGAGCGCACTAAAACTTTTTTTACTCCCGCAGAAAATCTAGCACGACTCATTGCCGCCGTTCGCGGTGCGGCACAAGTAGCGATTTCTTCCATTTTGTGGGCAGCGCAAGATCCAGATGAAGTGATGAGCGCTCTAGAGCAAAACTACGCGCGACCCGAGTTGTTAATAGCACATGAGATCGCCGGTCTTCGCAACATAAAGTTAAGTAACGCAGAACATTTGAATATTTTAGCAAACAAATTAAGAAACTGTGTAGCTACTATGAAACTACTAAAGCAAACCGAATATTTGTCCTCTATAGAACTACTTCGAACAGTGCTTTTAAAGCTAAGCGAGCATACTAGAGACAGGTTCACAGACTACGCTGCCACGCATAAGCCTTTCGAACCAACCATCACTAAACTTGAACTACTCTCTCAGTTCTTAGTGCTTGAAGCCGAACGTCAACTTAAATACAACTTCCTAGTAGATGTGAGTCCAAGCTCCTCCTTATTTAATAAACAAACATTGTACAAACCTTCTATCATGACGAAAGATCATGTCCATGCTACTGTCTCCAGTGATAACACTGGTAAGGTTATTCAGTGCTCATACTGTAAACAGGGGCCACACACAATCAAAACATGTAAGGTCTTCACTTCACTTTCTGTAGAGGACAGATGGCGCTGGATCAAAGACTCAAAAACTTGCTATCGATGTTTAAAATCAAACCCACATAAGTGGAACGATTGTCGAGCTAAGCGTTGTGGTTTCAACGGCTGTACCAGACGCCATCACACACTTCTTCATGGTGACGGGTCAAAGCAATATTTATCATCATCTAATAATAATTCTCTTTCATCGCAGAATCAGAGCTCTGAGACCACCTTGCCTCATCAACATAGTGACGTCAGCACATCTACCACTAATACGAATATGCCCGGCGTTCTAAGCGTAACTAACATATCTGACACTTTCATTGAAACAGGTGACGGGGTTCCAGCGGCCAGTACACGAGGCTTGCTAAAAGTTGTGCCAGTCGTTTTGGAGGGACCGCGCGGTACACTCGATACTTTTGCCCTACTAGACGAAGGTAGTACCGCTACCCTTATCGATGGTGACATAGCCAAACGTATCGGTGCAGAGGTCACTGGGACACAACGACTACGAGTCAACGGAGTAGGTGGTATGTCTTTAGAAACAGAGGTATGCTACGTAAATTTTTATATAAGGAAGCGTGGTGGATCTCAAAACCACCTTGTCAAAGATGCACGGAGCATCACTCCTCTTCGTCTTGCTCCGCAAAGTACAAATTTACTAAACATATCAGAATACAAACATCTTAGTGATCTGTCTGATATTTTAACTTACGAAAACGCAACACCAACTGTACTCATTGGAGCCACAGACTGGTATTTATCTCTAAGTCACGAAATGCGTGTAGGTAAAAAAGATGAACCCGTAGCGTCAAGAACAATTTTGGGCTGGGTGCTGCACGGTGCCGTGTCCACATCATCCAAACCGGTCGACTTTGTTCATCATACTTCTGAACACGACTACTCATCGCGCACAATGAACAGCCTAGAAGCGCTGATCAAACAGCAGTATGAGTTAGACTCGTTAGGTATTCAGAAACATTCCCCAAAATACAACAGTGACGACCAACGTGCTTTAGATTTAGTAGATTCTTCGGCCCAGAGACTAAGTACTGGACGTTTTGAGGTTGGCTTGCCTTGGAAGGAAAATGTCACAAATAACATACCAGACAGTTACCCCCAAGCGTTGTCACGCCTAAAGTCCCTCGAGAAACAGATGGCCAACGATAATAATTTTGCTTCGGCATATAAAAACTTCATAGATAAGATTATTGAAAAAGGTTATGCAGAAAAGTGCGACCCATCATCGAATCACGACTCATTTTTAAAAAACAAAGACTCCAATAACTCTTCAATTAGATGGTATTTACCTCATTTTGGTGTGGTCCATCCACAGAAGCGTAAGCTGAGAGTCGTTCACGACGCTGCAGCCGTAACTAGGGGTGTAAGTTTAAACAATATGCTACTGCAAGGCCCTGATCTGTTGCAATCCCTCTTAGATATTTTATTCCGTTTTAGGGAGGGACCAATCGCTTTTAATGCCGACATAAGAGAAATGTTCCCGCAGATTAAAATAAAAGAGAGGGACCGAGATGCACTTAGGTTCTTATGGCGAGATGGTAACGTACATCAGGCGGTAAATGAATATAGGATGTCATCCGTAGTTTTTGGTGCAGTTTCTAGTCCTTTCATAGCTCTTTTCATAAAGAATAAAAATGCGAAAGATTTTGAGCAGCAATACCCTGATGCTGCACACTCGATTATCTACGACCACTATATGGATGACTTCATTGGAAGTGAATTTAATCTTTCCAAAGCTGCACGTTTAGCTTTGGACATAGTTACAGTTCACAAGAGGTGCGGTTTTGAGATGCGTTCTTGGGTTTCAAACGTACCAGAAGCTCTCAAACTAGTACCAAAAGAATTGCATAATGACTCTAATGCTGATGTCCAATTATCTCCTAACAATGACGTAGGTGCATTAGGCGTAAAATGGAATCCTTTAGATGATACTTTAGGTTTCCGTACAGGTTTCAAAGACATGAGTACAAAACTAAGCAAACGCGGTTTACTTTCCAATGTTATGAGTATCTATGATCCCTTGGGTTTGCTCATGCCAGTAGTAATCCAAGGTAGAATTTTAATTCAAAAGCTATGGAGAGAAGGATCTGATTGGGACCAACCTATCCCCTCAAAATATGAAGCTGAATGTAAGAACTGGTTTGATCAGCTAGCATCAGTGGCTAATCACATGGTTCGCATTCCGCGCTGGTACGTAGGCAAGTTAGGACAGTGCGACACTCAGCTTCATGTTCTAGCCGATGGGGGGGAACAAGCCTATGCTTGCGTTGCATATTGGCGTTACACTTTTGCAGATGGCTCAGTCAAGCTTGCTTTAATAGGCAGCAAAGCGCGTGTTGCCCCCTTGAAGCCACTTTCCATTCCGCGTTTAGAATTACAAGCAGCTCTAATTGCGACGCGTTTTGCACAAACTATTTTGAGTGCTCATCGGTCACGACCTTCCACTGTCTACTACTGGACTGATTCTACTACAGTCCTTAAGTGGATCCGCAGTGACGCGCGTAATTATAAACCGTTCGTAGCCCATAGATTAGGTGAAATTTTAGAATCCACTAATTCTTCAAATTGGAGGTGGCTTCCTAGCGAACTCAATATTGCAGATGACGCTACGAAGTCAAAACATTGCCATCTCTCTATATCGCATAGATGGTTTGTTGGTCCATTGTTCCTGGTCCAACCACCCACGGAATGGCCATGTGAGCCAGAATATATCTCGAACGAAGCGTTACAAACTTCTGAGTTAAAACCAGAGTTCGTAGGGCTTCTAGTAGACAAACCATTACTTAATCCGCCCGTTCCGGATGTTAATCGTTTTAGCAGTTGGTTACGATTATTGAGAGCTACAGCCCGCGTTTTTCAAGGCGTAAGAAAGTTTTATGCAAAATCTCTGACACCGCGTTTACGATCCAAATTTGTAACCGATACTGCGTCCCCCTCGCAACTTTCGTCAGCGGATATAATTCAAGCTGAGAAGATGCTAATGAAACGTATACAATTAGACAGTTTTGCAGAAGAACTGAAGACTCTAAAAGCCTCCCAGCCATTGCCCAAGAGCAGCCGAATAGCAGAGCTTGCCCCGGTACTTGACAAAGATGGTCTTATCAGATTATACTCACGCATAAAGTCCACTCCCGGGGTCGATGAAAACATCAAATCTCCTATTATTCTGGATGGTCGTCATCGAATTGTTCGTCTACTTATTTTACATAAACACACTGAAGCTGGCCACGGCAACCACGAGCTTGTCCTCAATGAGATAAGGCAAAGATTTTGGTTACTCCGAGCAAGAACTACCATTCGCAGTGTAGCGAAAGCATGTTTACAATGCAGGAGACAAAAAGGTCGACTAGTGACGCCGCCAACAGGTGACCTTCCTTTGGAACGCCTCGATCACCATACAAAGCCGTTCACACATATTGGCTTAGATTATTTTGGACCAATAGAAGTGTCAATTGGTCGACGACGAGAAAAACGGTACGTAGCTTTATATACTTGCCTTGTAACGAGAGCTGTACATCTGGAGATCGCTACGTCACTATCATCCGATTCCGCCATCATGAGCCTTAGACGTCTGATAGCTCGGCGGGGAACTCCATCAACAATATACTCAGACAATGGAACAAACTTTGTCGGCGCAGATCGGGAACTCACCTCATTCTATGATGAAGTGGTCGAAGACTTTGCAACATGTCGCAAAATTTCTTGGAAATTTATACCACCCTCGTCACCATTTATGGGCGGTGCCTGGGAAAGACTAGTGCGCACAGTAAAAGCAGCTCTACGTGCCACACTTAAAAGCAGGGCACCACGAGAAGAAGTGTTTCAAACTTTACTTCTGGAAGCTGAATCTATAGTGAATTCAAGACCACTCACGTATGTCTCTAACTCACCAGACGCTCCCAAGGCAATTACTCCCTTTCATTTTATTATTGGCTCTTCGTCAGTGGAACCCTGGCCTACTCAACTTACTGATGCAGATCTCATACGCAGATGTGATTGGCGGCGTGTTCTGAGGCTTGCTGATCATTTTTGGGCAAGATGGCTTACAGAATATTTACCCACGCTCATTCCACGAGGACGAAATAGATGCGAGTTAAATATTTGCGAGGGTGACGTAGTTCTAATTGCCGACAACACTCTTCCACGGGGCCTTTGGCTTCTTGGTAGAGTGGTTAAAACGCGTCGTCCAGTCCGTAAGCTCCTGCCACTTGTTACCGAAACCCAGTCAGTTGCCACCAGGATATAGTGTTCCACCAGGGGTCCGGAATGTTGGCGACTGGCTGGAAAAAGGAACAAACCTTTTTTAAATTATTTTGTATTTTTTATACTTTGACATTAGAACATGTCAGATCAGTTGATTGTTTTCTGTTGTTGTGTAAAGTTTGGCTCTGGATTAATAATTTTGTACCATATTTTGCATTATATTCGTTAAACAGATCTTTATCTCTTCATTTACACCTCAGTATCACATACAGTCCACCATATCGTTAACAGTGACAGATTTTCCACTTGAAGGTGGTAGTGGGCATTCTCAAATGTCCCTTCCAACATGCGGTGAAACCACCCTTCGAGAAACTGATTACCCAAAGGAGTACGTATTCGAGGATTACGAATACGCTTCAATGTCCTTAAGACGCTGTCAAACGCTGACATTAGTCACTATCGGACTGCGTAGGAGTGAAAGAGAGGCAGCGATAGTGAAATCGCGACCGATTGAGATAAAATCAGAAACTAAGCTTAATAATACAAAACTACTAACGTAAATCGAAAATTTAACTTTTCTTGCCCTTCTTGATAATATTTTACTATTTAATTAATATATTTTCATACATTCATAATAATTCAGATAATTATGTTACGAGCGTAATTTAGAGTCAACTTTGCAATTTTATTCAATATTTTTTTTTAAGGAAACAGCTTTTGGATTTTTTTCTTAGTCTTAGGTAATGTGATCAAGCTTAACATATAATTTTCTTACTGCTGCAAACTAAATACATTTTGCTAATAATCTGCTCAAGTAAAGCTATTTACCACTTGTCAGCGTCTTAAGCCTTATATTCTCCGAGGATAATGTCGTGAGCAGTCGCGGACATCTATGTGTATTTTTATTCAGTTGCTGAGGGCCGCGCACAACGCTGTGCACTATCGTGACTCCCAGACGAAGAACTTCAAATAAGTTCGAAACTGGTCGGAGCAATATCCGGTAAATATTACGCGAGTCCTAGCCGGTTACTAATATATTATTTTTATTGCAATAACGCATTCTCCGCGGTTTACATTACAAAATTACAACGAGACAAAAAATATAGTTATGTGCGGGATTCGACTGCGAATCTGCGTCATCCATCTTTATAACCGGGGTATGCTTTGACAGTTAAGCCAACATACTCTAAAATGTGTCCTCTGGTTCTTAACCATGGTATGGGGATGAAGTAACACTTATCGACTGTGAACGGGCAATGATTCCAACTGATTTGAAAAAAACATGTTTTTCATAATTTGCATGATAAACGATACGACTTATTGCCAGTTCAATGTTGCAATAGTTCAACTTACGTTGTATTACAAATTAAACTATTTTTTACAATAAGCTTTTAACTTAACAATGACGCTATCCAATAATATTAATATTTAATTTTTTGCAATAACGCTTGCTTCGCGGATTACATTAATAAATAACATAAAAAAATATGACGATATTTCCTTTAGTTGTAATTTTGTAACCTATATATTTCGGGAATAATGAACACGGACATTCTCTCGTTCATGCCACACGCCAAATTTTGGTCAAGATTGTCACCCGATGCTACCTGTGTAAAGTAGCTTTATCTATTTCCTGTCTTCACAAAGAGAGCTCGCTTAGGATACGGAAGTGGTTTGTCACAACAATGTATTGCTTTCGCTGGATATCTTATTTATGTTTTATCATATTGCTTTCTGTGCTTGTAGTGTTCTTTGTTTCTCATCTTGCAATGGAGAATTTATATTATTTGATGTCAAATTCACTGATATATTATTATGTCAAAAGCCATCTTTGTTATGTTATACATAGGGGCTTCCTGGGATTTCCATTCGTTTTTTTCTTGTTTTATCGGTTTTCAATTTATTCCAGTTACTTTCATAGACATCATCCCATCTTGCTTTGTTTCTTTGATACTTCTCTTGGATATTATCATAACATGTCTGAATCTATTTTCCGTATATGTTCCTTTGCTTTCGCCCAACCCAAGGTCATATTTTTTTAATTGTAGGTTTATGAAACTTAACTTTAAATAAAAAAAACTCAAAAGTTTTAATTATAGTGGCTTTGAGTATATATTTTATGATCAGTATGTTGAACTTACCCGTTATTTTTGCAGTCACCAATTAGAGAAGCCATAAGGTAGTACCAGAAAAATACTGCACAGTATCAGCCGAATTGTCTGCTACTGAACACAGTCTGCTCCATTACGGTGAGTTTTTCATAATTCCCACGATTGCCTGGCGGCTTGAGGATTGCTGCTTCCATCTTCTTATCTCAGCAAATTAATAAATTTCTTTGTATCCTTTTATCAAAATCATTCAAAGTGACATGTTAACATAATTGAAATAACAATTTCTATTAAAACGTCGGTAACAGTGAATCAACCTACGCAACCAAATGAAATGCCTAAGCAAATCGGTAGAGGGTTGGCGCGGGATCAACAAGGAAAAACATTAAAAGCAAATTAGGTAGGCACTTACCTTTGTTTTGCCTGCTCGTTTAATTTAAATCCAAATGATTAAATAATAGAACGTGGGTGTTTGGGTACCTATCTATTAAAAATTAATAAAGTGTTATTTTATGTAATAAAAATCTCGTAACTTTCACATCGCACATTCTGATGTAATCCCAGCTTTGCCGGTGTTAAGTAAAAATATTATAAATCTCTCTGAATAGATCACAAGTCTCCATTTTTTAGACAAACATCATGATTATTATGAAAAAATGAAAGTAATCCAATTTTCAAGATTATATTGCGAAGAGGTTGAATTAACTGAATGTAAAGTCAGATTAATTAAAAATTAAACCAAATAATTTTTCAGAAAAAAAAAGCAAATTTGTCAAATTCAATATCGCTTACACTTGATTCTCATCAAGTGTAAATGATATTCAATTTGACCATGAGTTCTGCACTTACAAGACAAATATTCGAGCATTGATTATTTGCATAAATGTGATACTGAGAACCGGCTGTTTGGGAGGACTTCAAATATTCGGAGTATATATATGTAGTTTTCAATATATTTTTTGGTGCAGGGATATCGGTCTCACATCTTTGCTAATATTAGTAATTTAGAGGAAATTTAATTTATTACTTTAGGGCTGGAGCATTTGGACTGCCTATGAGTGTGCTATGGCTTATAGGTTGTCTAAATGCTTTTGTATATAGTTGGTAGTATTTAGTTTAAAAAAGACATAACGCCGGTAAAAAAAAAGTTATTTAGATCTGTATATAACTCATTTTCTGCATAGCTACAAATAATCGTCATGAGAAAAACATAGCTATTTCGTATCAGTTTTCATCTGCCCATCCTATTTTAAATACACAGTGTGTCTGCATAATGTCTGGTATTTACGTTACTGTAGTGGTACTAACTTTTTCTTTTAAGGAGGTCAGTTTTTTGGATATTTATCATTAATCAATATTTTTGAATTACCTTTTTTAATACTTTAACTTATGTATTTTTTGGTACGACTCGAAAATCATTATTTCTTTTAATCCGTATTTCCTTATACTTGTATTACATATTTTACAGTGAAATTGTTTCCTGCTTTTCCAGAATTTATCTTTCTTCTTGAGTTTCTAATAAACTATTGTACATGTAAAAAGAAATGAGTCAAAATACACAAAACGAAGTAACAACTTTATACCATCGTTGTCTTTTATTCCTGGTGTAAATTTCTATGAACAGCTTCTTAAAATAATATTAGCAATTAAAGACGTTAAAAATTTATCTTAAAACTTGAGCAAATGGGTCATCAGTTTTTTTTTCATTAAACCTATAACTAAGTAAAGTCAATTTACTGCAATAATTTGCATGACTACAGAACCTTAAGGCATCTCCATATTTTTTCCGAACTTTTTGGAAAAACCTACATCATGAACCATCTATCCAAGGATCTGCTAAGTTTTAAAACATACAATAATGTCATTACTTCTATCATAAAAGGTTGACAAAGCTCAACATGGAAGATTCTTACGACAGCCACATGTAGCAATGGGGGTTCATTCTAACATGGCACCATATAACATGGCTGAATATCAGTATGATTTTAAAAGAAAACTGCTTCAGCTTGAACATTGTTAATCTTTCATGATAGATGTAAAGGCACTATATTACTACTTGTGGATGTCGTAAGAAACTTCTTACGACACCCATAGGAAGCAATGGGGGGACATTCTAACCCGGCAGCAGCCGGTTCGTGGACACTAAAGGTAAAATACTAGAAGGCGAGCAACAGCGGAAACAGCTCCTGAGGAACTGCTAACTTAAACTGTGATCCCCAAGACGCCTACCAAGCGTGAAAATTATCACAATACTCCAAAATGAGGGATGTTGGGTTCAGCAGAGGATAATCCGGCTAATACAGCACAGAACAGTTACACAGGAGTTAAAAAACATTGTCCAATTTACAGGAGCACCTTACCCACAACGATGTGAGTACTGGCATGCTGTTCCTTAGATCTGTTAGAGGCATGGTTTTCCTTAATCGCCTTTACGATATCGTATAAGAGCCACAATAGAACACTATCAAAAAACTGTAATGGACGGAAATATACCCACTGCCTTACCCGTTTTCCAACGCCTGATCTCTTGGCCTCACCTGCCGTCAAATTCATTATTTTAATAAGGGAGAGAGATTCAAAGAGGTGATTTCGCTTGAATATATTTGCGAACCTATTCATTCTGCCATTCCACCGAGTCCTGTGTCTACATCCAATAAAGTGAATAATATTTTAAAACGGGGACACTTTTGTAGCCCATTACAATATTATACGGAGAGAGGCCAACTTATTGTCGAAGGTTGTTAATTTTATTCACGTAACGTTTAGGATATTCAAATTTAATCTGTTGACGTGAACTAATTATTTATATTTTATAACTTTATAGTGTGGATAAAAAATGTTATGTAAATATTTCCGAATTACTTTGATAATTATGCAACGTGAAGAAGTTTTGAAACAGATTTTCTTGATAGCTTTTTGATTAGCGGCCTTCCGGGAGCGTTTCGAGTTTCTAAAATTAAAGTATGAATAAGTTATGTGAAGGTTTAAGTACTTGTACTAAGTTAGACTTTTTAAGGCTAATAGACTAGTATTTTATCACTGTTAACAGTTTGTAATTGAGATGGAGAGCAGGGAATAACAATAGTCCATCTATACCTATATTAGAATAACTGACTCTGCTGGAAAACACCGTTAGGTGCTTGGCGACAAATGTTTTACTTGGGCCTTACCATTGCATGTGCGCTGCGGTTGCCATTGCGGTGTCCCTTACGCGCACCAATGCACCATGCATGTTTCTAAAGTATGAATTAAAAATCTTTTTTTTCGTGTTGATGAGACGGACATGAAGCCAATCTGATGGGTCACACTCCATTACAGATGTAGTGTCACCTACCTCGTTCTGCTTAAGACTGCTCTGCGCAAAAATTACTAACACCAAAAACATTTTTGGGTTCAGTAGTTATAATGCAGGATTCATATATGTAGTTATCTAAACTATAAGTTTTGTTATATTCGCTAAAAGTGTAATAGCGCTTGAAAATTATAATAAGTACTCATTATTGAGAAAAAAATGTGAAACTGTCTTACACCCAGGTCTCTTACTCTCACTGATCCATAATTATGACTTTCAGACTCTTACCATAAAAAAATCTTTAATTTCTCTCGCTTAAAACAAAAAACTGATTGCAAGCATTACAGCGCTCTTAGAGTAGTATAGGAGATTCCATAGCGGGGCAAGATTGGTGATGAACGATGCGGTCCGAACAAAAAAACAATGAACTTCGTACCGCAAATCCCATTTTCGTTGTCTAAAGAGCCGCTCGAAACACGAAAAACGAAATTGTAAATTTACAAAAAACGAAACTTCGACAAATTGTAGTAGCGGCCTAGAACTGGTCTTCGTGGGTACAACCGCAGTGTCAGATATTCTGTCTCGAATAAACTAAACGATTAAGTTTCGAAACTATAGCTAACGTGAAGGAAGCTATAGCAAGTGAAATTACTGAACGAAGGCAATATAAGAACTGAGGTCTCGAATTGGGTTCGTTTCATTCGCCCCCAATGTCGACTCCCCCGTCTCAGTTACCCCACGATCTCAGTTCCCCCGATAAATTTAATTGAAAGAAATAACTACCAATTATTAAAAGTACTGTTAAAACAAACGAGTTTCTCTTGATAATAACATATTTATTTAATTATTATATTTAATTTAATATCATAATTGATAATATTACATTTGGTCAGTTGTTTCGAATGGTTTTTATATGTTATTTTAAAAACCATGGGAATTTATGAGACAATTTTATAATATAAATTTTTTTTTTCGTATTAATTATATCAATACGAAAGATTCAAAATTTATGCATAAGTAATGAGTACAGTGCAGCGCTAATCAAAACAAGACGGCTGCAACTTCTTGAAGCAATGATGGCCTAGTGGTCACAGCTACGGACTGCCATGCCACAGGTCCATTGATCTTTCCCACCGCAGACTTGAGCTTCACTTCATGGTGGAAGGGCAAATACAGGCACACGAGACTTAACAACTATGTTTCAGGGTGAAGAGCGCAGTGCAATTTGTGACTTGTGACGAAATGCATCTGTTATAAGTAGAGCTTAATCCCTTAACATCAGGTGGGCCTCGTGCTTGCTCTGTTACAATAACAGAAAAATAAACAGTTACAGACAGCCGTTAAACGTGCGAGGGACTTGTACATCGACATACTTATTGACAAAAACTAAGTGGTTGAAACTCGCCTGCGGCTCGTTTCAAAAAACTACACTCATGTTTGAATACCCTCTATTATATGACAGTTGCATAAACTACTATTATATATAATACTTAACTAATCTTAACATGATGGCAAGTGATGACACATTAGATGTTGATCACGTTAGCCTTCAATTCATGGTTCTCAAGGGCAACTGTCAAAGCACACCGTTAGGTGTTTGTCGACAGATTTTCTACCCTATTGGGAGAGCTCGCAAAATGCCACAATGCTATAACGACTGCCAGCTTATAAACAACTACGAAAGCACTCAGTAGTAAATGCAGCTAGCGGTCACCCATCTAAACCCATGACTGAAACGGAGTTGCTTGACCTAAACGACTAAGCAAGCTCCGCCACGAGCGCTTCAAAAGTACTTTGTAAGACGGTAAATCATTTGGCATACTCGTCCAGCCAGAAAGACTCTCAACTAAAAACTCTGTCCCTGAGCGCTCAACTGTATCATCTATCAGTTAAACAAAATAGAAACCTAACTACCAATATCGACTACCTATATCATCCCTTACTCGCAGGTAGATAGTGAAAAATCGCTTCTTAAAATGTTCATTACAAATGTAGATAAGTATATTTTTATTATTGTTGAATAATCATAATGCTCCCCTGCTAATCTAATTTGAAGATCCTCGATTCATTCTAATCTCTATTCTATTATCGTTAACGGTAATGACAGCCTATAATTTATTTTTATTCTGGAGGCTGTTACCGTAACATTAAATTACTTAACTCCTGACCTGACCTAGTTTGGTCACTTGATGGACGAGAATCTAAACGGCACAGTTATCTTGTGATATTGTAAGTATAAAATACATAAATAGAAGATATCAAAACAGTAAACTTTTTTCAGCATTGAAGCAACAATGTCGACCTAAAATCGGCAATGCAATTAAATGGAAGCCTTCTAAGTTTTATTGACAGCTACAATTCTAAGTAACTTGAGATAGGTTTAGTAAGTATGGATTATCAAATGTAATTTAATTATATACATGTAATGTACAGAAATGTACTTTAGTTTTATCAAACCAGCCGTATGCCTTTATCAACAAAATACTACAAATCAAATCAAATCATTTATTTGCTAGTTCGATATATATATAAGGTCTTAAAATAAGTTCCGTCCATGTATTCGGCCTGCAGGCAGGCGTGCAAATATTATACAAATAATAAAAAAAATATATTTGACTTATTGTCACGATCACATCCAATTTTTTTACAATTACATTACATTACAATAATTTAAAAATTTAAATATTCATTAACACTATATAAACAATTGTCCAGTAACCGACCCTTCAGCTTTAACTTAAACTTATAGTTAAGTAATAATTTGATACTTTGTGGTAATTTATTATAAATAATTATGCACAAATTGTAAACATTTTTTGTATAAATCTGTCAATGGCAAGTTGGCTGGTAAAGTCTGTCTATGGCAAGTTGGGTTATTAAACTTAGCTCTTTTTTGCCTTACATAAACCTCGTTATAATTTTGAAAGTACGAACTATATACAACACCACAGCTACTATAGTAAAAGCATTAAGACAACCTACAACTCATTGCAGACTCACAGGCAGTCCAAATGCTCTAACAAACTATTCCATTGAACTGCAATAGCTGCCAGAATTTTGATCACGCGTCGCATCGAACTATTGCTCTGATAAGTTTTGGAAAAACGATCAGCTCCCAGTCCCTACGGACCCTATGTTTGATCATTGCAGTTAAATGTAATAATTTGTACAGACGTGTCTATGATAGGAATATTTTCCAACATCTCTATACCAAACAGCTCAAATTTGTAATCAGTACTGAGGTTAGCATACTTGCGCTGCTTGAGTTGTTCCGCCGAAGTAGCCACGGCGCCAGCTCTCACGTTGGTTCAAAAGATGTGATGGCGCTGAAGTGTCTACGCATATATACGTCGTATCGTAACGTTTTTAAATTACTTATTTATGATTGGTTCCTCCTATATGAAAAACAACAACATTTGGATCCATACATTTTTCTTTTAATGTTAGCTGGAATACTCTCTATTAATTAACATAGGTTTTTAAAGCGTTCCTTGTAATGTATATGTAAAAAATAATCCACCGTCTTAGATATTAGGTCATACGTTGTGGATTTTATTTTGCTATTTAGAGGGTGAAATAAATACTTAATTTAGTTTCGAACACGACGCACTAAAGAAACCTAGTTTTTTACAGTTCACTCTCAAAGAAACGAGATTTGTGAATGAACCTGTTTTGTTCTCTTGTTACCGAGCACCATACAAAAACAATTATTTATTGCGGCAAAAGAGGGACATCCCGCGACGCCACACTTCCGCTTGAATTTTAAGATGATTTATGTTCGCATATCTAAATAGAAAAGTTTCAAACTTTAAACATTTTCATGTGCATTAATAACAGAGTTAGAGTTTTGTATTGTTTTATAAGCTGAGTTGCGAGTTTTGTTTACGTAACAGAGTTTAGTAAAGCTTAAACTACGAAAGATAAACTAAGAAATTAATTAAGCAGAGACTTGACGAATCAAATTTCGAAACCGTATAACTTGTTAAAATTCGGTAATTCGAAAAACACACGTTGAAACATGACGCTGTTCGTTAATGGAATTTTCATCAAACAATTGGTAAACGTCATAAACTATGATCTGTTACAGAAAAGTTTGATAGCTACCAAAAATCCCGTGAAAAATACGCGTACAAAATTAATTAACACTTCAAAACGTGCAACCGTTTTTGACAATTCAATTAAAATGTCTACTGCAAGTTACTACTTCCCAAACCGATATTGAAATTGGCAAATAAACAAAAAGTGCAGCTTGGTTTAGGCGTACAATGTTTTCTCGTACTTTCATATATGGATATCCGCTTATATGTTCATGTTTTAGGACATAACAAACTCAATACCGCCGTTGGATTTCTGATCTCCTTCCTGTAAAATAACGAGTTACCTGAGTCGAGATTCGTCGAGAGTAGAGACTTCTGATAATCAGATGATTTCGCATTGTATCTTGCTCAGATCTTGCTCATAGCATATCAGACATGTAATCATAAGTACTAGTCAAATTTGCTACAGCGTTTTGACTACTCGTATTTTTCACTTCGTTATTTTATAGGACTTCACAAAACAAGTTAAAATAATATCTTACACAAAACACAGTGAAAACACTACACGAACACAATTAATATGCTTTACCACATTATTCTTTATGAAAGTCAACGAGAAAACATATATTTCACCATTAAAGATTTTGTAACTTACTGCGTTTTACGTAGTTAGAAGTATCGAAAACAAAGCGATCACAATAGTATCATTATAAATTGATAAAAAAATCTTCCTGGACTCAAAATTCGTATCAATTCGCGTGAGTATTTTCTGATATCGTTGCCTTATGCGGGACATAAACACAAATAGGCAACTGCCAAAACAGCATTGAGATTTTTTGACAGCTTCGATATCGTAAACTGCACTTCAACGAATAATATACGAAGGAGCTGGTCACTGGCACACTGCCATAATGAACGAGTACGTGTTGCCCTCAAATCAAGTTTAGGGCGACAACATGCAAACTGATACTACGACGTAGCACAAATGCACCTGTCTACACATAGTATAATGTGTAGTTTAGAGCTAACATACAATCAAAATATTATTTAGGTATATTTTTTGTAAGGTATCGTAGGTTTTTAATAATGAGTACATTATGATGGCATTATAAAATAAGGGGACAACAAGTCATCATAATCGTACAAATAGTATAAAACATGTCCTAAGTTGTAAGTAGGTGCATAACCAATTTTTCAGGCCTTGAAATAGTACATGATAGGACACTGGAATAACATTTTTATCCCAATGTGCTGAAGAAATCCCCTGGAACCATAATATACAAAACATTACTTTTATTTTGAGCAAACTGTAAGTACCTACCTAGATTAAAGGTGATCTGAGTATATACCAGGTAATTATTATCCGTAACAAGCGAGTGTGTATGAGAGTGAAGGAAACAAGAGGTATGTATCAAGATCATAACATTTGAAAATTCATGGTCTCAACATTTTCGGTCCGCGTAACAAGTGTAAGTACATAACTGTAAGTTTAAGTATATATTTTAGGTACATATCTGTCAGTATTATGGGTTAGGTTAGGTTCAAGTTTTACAATACGCGAGCTGCTAGTTAGATCTATACCAACTGTAATATTATTTTACAGTATAAACCTCTGTTATCAAATAGATCTTCCGCGGAACCCAAAACATCTCACAATCACGGCACGTAGCACTAAATCCATATTTCTCGCATAGAATGAATGTAAGCAAGTTTCAGAACATCTGCCGGTGATGTTTCCATCGAGACAAAATGGTACTCGATGAATTCCAATATGAAACTTACGAGTGCGCATAAATGTTTTTGAATGATCGTAATTCAATCTTCTACGAATTCATTATTATATATACGAATACATTATTATGTATTCTAAGTTCAGGACAATGACGGGCCTGGCTACTTATTACTTGGGTGTTTTGGAACTATAAATCTAAACACATTGCTAATAATTATAATCTATAGCAAATAAATTGCATATATTCTGCCAGCATGCTGGGCACGCTGGAAACTGGGAGCGGGCTGGAGCATTTGGACTCCCCATGAGTCTGCTATAACTTATAGGTTGTTTAAATGCTTCTATTGTAGTAGCTGTAGTGTTGTATAAAGTTCATATTATTTTGTTTAATTAAGGCATACCGCCGGAAAAAAAAACAAAATATTTAAATTGATTTTATATATTATCTAATAGGCTAGCTTTTAACTACTATCAAACCTGTTGGTAAGTGATGCTGTTTGAGAATTTGATGTTCAGGCTAACCTAAAAATTCTAGCTCTCAACGATAGTTGCCAAAACATACCGTAATGTTCATGGCGACAGTTTTTCTACTTGAGTGTGGTAGATAAAGGGGATTCGAAAAATTGCCGACCACCATACATACCGCCCGTTATCTTCCATATTCAGTCAAGTGCTTAAATATATAACAATTTTTTTTTGTTTCATGGTACAATCAAACCAAATAACCATGTACTGTATGATTGTACAATAAAACACGGTATACGCCCATTGTAGCACTTAGCCTTATTATTTGTTTATTATATTTATATAAACTTTCGTGTTTCAATAAAGAGCTTATCTATCTAAAACAAAACTTTGGAATATACAAAGATAATGAAATAAATAGTTTATTGATGAATAGATTAAGGCTTTACTTTCCGGAAATCCATATTCAATAATAAACAATATCTTAAGAAAGAAGGAGAGAAGTATTTTAGAAATATACCATAAAATATAAAAATATATCCAGTGACAATTCCGCAATATTTTCCTGATACGCCGACGTGACATAAACTCTACGTAGCTAAAGCGGAATAATCTTCGACGCGTTTAGATTCTACACGAAGCATCCTCAGGAGGTTTTAACTCTTCGAGTGCACGATTGAGAAATCGAAAAGAACGAAAGGAGAATTAGGCGGAATTATCAATATATATACGTTAATAATTTTTAAGTGTTTTTCTGATATATCAATTAAATGTTTTCTTAAAATATTTTAAAATATTTATACTAAATAATATGTTATTTAAGACAACTATATTGATAGAGTTTTATTCCATCTTTTATAGAAACATATAAACTATCGGTTCAAAGTATAATATTTTATTTTTACTTACAAGGCTCAGTGTGTATTGACGCACTATTATTGAAAGTGAAAATACTAAGAGTAGTATATACATATATAACTATATATATAACTTTACTTATATATACCATATAACTACTACTGTAAATCATCTTAAAAACTAAATCTACCATAAATAAAATCTAAGTTTTAGGTATGAATATATACTTTAAATACATAAATTTTAAGTGCTTTTTGATATTTCAAAATCCTACTATGACATTTATAATTCAAACATTTTCGTATTCAACAGAGATCATTATGTGAAAGCTGAATCATTATTCTTTTAGTCCAGTGTATATACTCTACAATACTCGTAAGTGTATGAAAATGGAAGAAAAAAAACAACTTTAATATCTCAATATTATGATTTCTTGAAAATAAAAATCAAAATCAAAATTCATGTAAATATTCACGCTATCCACACACTAAGAAACAAGAATAAGGTAAGCATTACTATATTTAAATCCTAAAGGAATTGTTTTATAAGAATTTGATCGGCTCTTTCAAATATGTACCGCATTGTGTGCCTTTTGAGATAAAAGCCTGATTTCTCCACCACTGGCTCTATTATGATATCCGGCCTTTGAGCCCCCCTCCTGCTATAAGATTTTTCTACAACGGTAGTACATAATAGAATCCTCACCTTCATTTCATTCAGAAACAGCATACTATAACCAATAACTCTGCCGCTGAGATAATAAACTTTGAAAACCTTGCGAAAAATGAGCGAAAACTTCACAAACTTCACGAACTTCACAGGTCATGCATTCCACATGATGCTGTGTTCACAAGCGCGTGTCGCGTTCAATGTGGGCACGAGCACGAACGTGTGAACTTTCTTGTTTGACCCGCAAACGCGCGCCGGGATGCCGTCCGCCAACCATTTTTCGGGCTTCCTGCCAAACTGCGCAGCTCGCGTCTTAATACAGCATGACATGTCCAGTATCATTTGTAGTCTTATAAAGGATCGACCTCACCACTGATGAACCAGCGGAACTCAATCATATAGAGACCACCTAATATTCTACAACTATGTACTTTTGTTAATAAACTTGCAATAGACAATAAAATACATAAGTATTTTGATTGATTATTAAGCTCCGAAACAAACTTAAGATATGTGTGTAAGGGGCTATGACTGCGATGTCCAACTCCAATCATGGAATTTTATCCTCATTAAATACTAAAACTGTAACTTACGCTGGAAGAAAGCAGGAACATTTTTGAAAAACCTAAATATCCGGCGTAAGCACACAATATATGCATAAAATGGTTGGATATTATAATTTTTACGAACATTCGTACATAATAAAACTTAATTTTAAGTAACTAAATATTTTAATAATATGAAAATAATAGGTTTAATTTTTCCAAAACTGAAATAAGCCAATAGTGTTTTTAATACCTTCACGTCCAGGATAGGTAAGCTGTTCCGATGTAAAATAATGCAGCACTTTTTTAAGACCTGCTAGGTTGTCCGCAGCTAATTTAGCCTTTAGTTGGAGTGTAAGTGTTACACCCAGTTCAAATTAGTCGGCAATCGGAACACGCATACGTGAGATTGAGTTGTGTAACTTGTAGATGGGACTTTCATTAGAACTAGATAGAATGCCTTTAGGGCCAAATATATTCCAACGACCATCGCATCCATATAAGACTGAATTTGAACATCGCTGACCCACGCATCGTGGCCCATGCTGTCGTCCAATATCCATTAATCCTAGATCTACCGGTGTTTTATATGGAAGCCTTTTGCCCATCTGTATCTAAACGTGAAGACTTCACAAAAGAATACCATAGCCTATGATTAGTCTTTTATCAGTAACTGTATTTACCCACCTTTTGAAATGGCTTCATCAGTTATCATGCCGGAACTCGGCTACGCAGTTTGGCGATATGTTTGTCTGATTGGTATGACAAGCGGCAGCCGACGCGTCGCACCAAATATTTTCACCTATCACCTAGAATTGAAATATAAAGTTTCCAGGGTTAAAATCTATGGGTGGGGCGTGGGCCAGCTGTTCATCATCTTCCGTCCTTTATTCCAAGCATACGGGCTTGGTATTATGTGTATTTTCTTACAATACAAACGATAACACAAGACTAATAGACTAGAAGTAAACGTTTTCTTTAATAACACCCAGAACAATACAAGGATGTAGTTGTAATAAGATTTGGTCTGAGTTTTATAGCCGAACGTCTGCACCTTCCCACCATGGGAGTGACGATTCCCACAGGACGATATGCTTGATGCAATTCTAATCTGGCACCTCATGGGGAGTATACACTATGTTACACCAGTATTCAAATCGTTAAGAGGGTAAGAAGCCCCGATGTGCACCCAAGGTGCAACAACATTCCTATATCCGATAAACATTACAATCACTTTACAATTACTTGTTTGATACAACTACTTTAACGATAACATAAAATAAGCTACAGCAATTTAAAATAAAATTGTGCAATCTAACTCTTTCTGAAGTAATATTAACGAGCGTAACAGCATTTCCCGTTTAAAATGAGTTGTGTAACTCGTGGATTTGACTTATTTTCTTTTACAGAATATAAAAACTCGACCGTAATAGAAAAGCGGCGGCGACTTTCAAATCGGCTTAAAAATTGTCAGCTTGTTAAAAAGTTCAGCCTGAACAACGGATAAGAAAGAAACTTTTTTTCCGTAATAGGAATCCACGATAGCCTTGAAATTGTACTCGTTGTGCTTGATTCCTGAATACACTACACGTATGCACTATAATATAATACACTAAAGGTATCACTGGAACTCATAAGAGTGCGTTAACGTTTTGGCAAGCAACGCTGCTAGTTTTTGTATCGATTGTTGAAGTTTTTACATGCCCATTTAACTGAACTTTTAGTCTCAATTATGCTTTTAAGAGCTATCTGCCGTTGACCTTGCTCGATTGGGTGTTACCGATAAAAATATCCCGCGTAGGCCCCGCAATAACATCGTACAATGATAGTCAGTATAAACAGTACGGACATACTGTCATGGAATAAATACTAGTAGTAATATCTGTAGTATCTATTCTGTGGCGCAGCAGATGACCGTGTTCACCGAATTTGGAAATAGCTCTGTCTGGAATCTCGCATAGTAATCAGCGACATAAATTACTAACCATGACCAGGGGCCCGATTCTCTTAGATATTGAACGGCGTTAACACAACTTAATTGCACGAAAATTGTAGTTTTTGACAGTATCCGTAGTCTACCCGCTATTTACGTTCGATCGCATGTCCGTAGCTCGCTATCAATAGTTTTTGACATATTTGGTATGCTGTAAGCTATTTTGTTGCGATTGCGTTGCTACAGTGGCATAAAATATTTTAATGATTTTTAGATAGAAAAATAGCTAAATGATATAAATATATTTATTTAATGTATTGTTTGCTAGAAAACCACTGTATTGATGTTTTGAGTGATGCTTGATTGATAGAAGTTTTCATTATTACTTCAGTGGCAACATTTGCAAGCCATAGCACAGCCATACGATAGCGACGCGGTTGCTTTACAACTGCGATTAGGAGCTAGAATTAGCAGACTACTGAATTTGACATTAACTGCAGTTCGATCGCAGCAGCATCGCAGTAGTGTGGCATTAGGTCAAAATTGGGGCCCAGATTTAGGTTTCCATAAAGAATCCAAAGGGCAAAACGGTACCTTATAAGCGAGATTCTGCTGTCTGTGTCTGTCCGTAACAACAAATAATGTAATAATGAACGCTACTGTGACTCCACCATTTTGTTATTTTTTTGCAGTTTTACATGGAACAACAAAAAGACGTGCGCGGGAATCTGTCGTAGTATTTTGTTGTTCAAAACGATGACTTATAGTCTCGTACAGAACATGTCGCGTTTGTGTAATGTACTTAAATTTATTTATTTTTCAAACTAATACGCGTTAGCCCTGAACAATGTGTCCCCAACTAGAAACTAAATACTACGGCCGTGGTATATGAAGTTTGAGATGCCACTCTTGTATAAGGACTGTATGGATATTTAGGCTCTGATATGACGAATCGTGTATGCAATTAACTGTTAGTGTGATCAATTCCGATTCTGAAGAAATGCGTGAGTTACAAACTCAGTATGTGACGAATTGCGTTTGTGTCAAATGTCGCATTGTGACTTAATGAGTAAGTGACGAAATACTTGTATAACAAGGAACTTATACTTCACGTTATGTCCGCGTAATTTTTGCATGAATATTGCTTATATAAGTTGCTACAGTATTATGTCAGCCACTTGTCTGACGACAGCCCTCCATGAAAAATGTCCTATGGTAGGTAAAATAATGAGGATTATTTTTATTTTAAAATTGTCTTACCTTTATTTAAGACACCGTAAATATACGTTATTTACTAGATAGACCATAACGTTTTTGCATTTATATTATTTTAATACGGTATTTGAAAATAGTTTCATTAAATAGAAGAGAAAAGAATACATGGCAAAATTTGATGTAAGTTTGTACGAAGATGTTAGAACGAATGTAGGTAAATGTTAGGGTTGCTCCTCGTAGCCAAATTTTTGACAATATAACATTTCATTAGAGATCGTATTTACAGTGTTATAATTTTATTGTTGCAAATACTTTGAAATGCATACATTGAAAGATTTATACAATTATGTGTGTGAAGGTTTATGTTGGACATTGGTTGCTTGGTACCAACATGCAATACAAAGCAACCACACTTTAATCGATTGATGTGGTGACGCAAACGTAGGCTTCATGTATGAAACCTATCAAAGTCACAGTAGATTTCCAATTCCTTGTTCTGATTCCGATTACATTCAACCAAAACTAGTTGTAAATAGACCTTCAAATGGCGTATAATTTGCTTTACACATATATTTTGGATGACAGCTATCAGAAGTAAGAGTTAAGGCAGACGTTTAGACTATTATGACTGATTATGATTTATGATGGTGCATATGCATAAAATAATTATTATAAACGGAAAAAAAACTATGTTTGCAATTCACACTTCATGATGTCAAATATGTTTATCTAGCACAGTACAAGACCTGGATGATTAATCACCTTAGTCCCGTTTGACAGAGAGGTCTTAGAATTATATTTAACAGCGGGCCCAGCACGGACCGGAAACATACCTCCCCAGGGAGAGGAATAATTTTCTCACCATTGAATTTTTTCACTACTCTCTAAGCTTGTGCACGCGCCGGTGTTTTTAAAACTACCTAGAATTTAATAAAACTACCTAGAACATTTATCATTATTGTCACATTTTTTGGCTCTCAATGATTTGAAAACATTCCATAGCCTATGTTTATCAGATATAATGTACAATTTTAATGGTGAAAGAATTTTTCAAATTGGTCCCAGTTGTTTTTATGTTTATTCGTTACATGCAAAAATACAAATCTTTATTTACTCTTTATAATATTAGTGTAGATTAGTAATTATATACCCACTAGGAACAAGGATAACCTCTCTCATTATTATGTCAGGCGCAGACTATTTTATTCATGCTTTGTGTCAATTCTTTTAAACGGAAACTCATTTCCGTGCAAAAAGGAAAAATTACATAGTTTAACTTGCTTCTGTAAATAATGTTGTCTCTCGAATGTGGATAAAATCTTGGGAGCAAATTAGGGGATACAAATTTTATCTCCAGTCCATGATAGACCCGCAGGATACCATATAAATATACAATGGTATTATGATTGTATTCATCGTGCTACCCTCATCTCGCTTCTGTAGGGTTGGTACAATATGTAGTTTTTATAACTTCAAAATAATGGAATAAAAGTTAAAGTTTTGACTACAGTTATATCACAGGCCATCAATTGGAACTCTAGTTGGGTGTAAGCTATTACATATCTTCCCACAATCTCGGATCAGATTATATGTTACTACTTTTATCAAGGCCACTTGTTTGCCTAGTGCGAATCAACACTCAACTAATATACGATAACGTAAGTAGTGGGTTTCCGCTCCTATAGGAATTATTTTACTGTTATTATCTCCTAAGACGTCCAGTTAGGAGTATCAAACAGTTCTCTTTCCAGTTAGAGCTGTGATAAAACAACTATTTAGTATTAAAACAGTGGAATTGCTTTATGTTTATTTCAGCTAGTCAAAACAATTATTTACGGCGTAATGAAGCTGACGGTTCTATGGTTGAACGCTTACGTTAACAGGAAAGATGTCAAATCACATCGCTTTTATTATGTTCATAACTTAAATGCAAAGGGCATCAACTTGACTAGGTATTATGTTTATAATCACAGATTGTATTTACTATGTCTAGAATATCAAATATTTAACACTTGATTAGGATTTAAGTTGATTAATCCACGGACTCAGTTATCGGAGGTGCCCGAAATCGCTTGAGACATTGTTTATTGTACAATGAGTTACCAAAATTTCAAGTACACATAATATGTGTTTATTGTGTATCTAATGATTATGTGGTGTAAGTGCCGATGTTAATATATGGAAGTGAAAGTTGGACATTGCATAAAAAGTATTAAAAGGCGATTATACTTGTATGCAGCAGAGGCAAGAGCTTTTTAGCTTTTACTTTTTTCCACGATTTGAACGATTTCGTGTTTTCATAGATATAATTATTATTTGAGAAAAGAATAATTACAGTTCTTGGCTTAGGAACAAATATACTATTCGGTATCTTCTTGGATGCGCTTAATAAGACGTGTTATAGTCACGTTGATGAGAATGGAATGTTGCTGCACACTGGGTGCATAAATGAGCTCATCTTTGAGGCCTTAATCACCCGAAATGTAACAGGTACAATAACAAGGGGCGCATTCATCTCAAGGAGTTGGCGTCAGGCAGGCGGTTGAACATAAAACTTTTATGTTGAGGGCGAAAATATATTTTTTAGATTGTTGTAGAAAACAAAATATGTCACTTACCCTATTAATTCGGTTAAGAGTTCTTTCTCTCCAAAACTTTAAACCAAAATATTTACTATATTTTGGTTAGATACCTAAGTCTAGTTGAAGGTGTTTACATTCATTCAATGTTTATAAATTACTTTCATGTTTTGCTCTAAGCAAGAAAGAGATGAAAACCTCGTCATTAGATTAATTTTCTATTTTCTGGGTTTTGATAGGGCTGATTTTTGCCAGACATAAATACAATGTACTTTGTATTGCCTAGCTAGAATTTTGAACTCGATACCTTAATATAGTGAAACGGTAAAGTGTTCATAAATATTTTTGGGTGTTCCAAATTCTAATTACAATATCGACAAGCGAGATGTAATGGAATTCATAAAATTCAGAAACACTATTGCTTTCCTAATTTTAAGATTATTCATTATGTTTGCAGGACATAATTATATTGTGACATTTTTGCACAGGTAGTTTATTATATAGGTAGGTAGTGAATCGATTTTTTTTGAAAAGGTTTCTTGTCATATACGCCTTAGACATTGTTATAATCTTCTTTTAGAAAATAATGTTTATTTAATGAAAACGTACTGAAATGTTTTTGAACATTGCCAATTATGGAAAACCACATAACGTCAAACATGTGCCTAATTAGGAGCATTTAGCTTCGTATCAGTATACATAATCTAAAAAGCCTTTTAAAATGTAGCGTCAACAATATTCACCAAACAAGATAATTAAGTAGGTATCAAAATAATTGAATTATCAAAGTAAACTCAAAGTTCATTAATTAAAAGTTTGCCTCTCCGTAACTCCTAATAAGTATATCAAGTATCAACTTTAAATTATGTCACTCTCCATAATTACCAAATTGTATCAAATTATATGCAACTATTAGATTTTATGTTCTAGCAAAAGCTAAGGTTGTTGTTTTCTTCGGGGATAAAGCTGTCTCCGCGTCGGGTGAGCTGCAATCCCTCACTGGATTCCCCACTCTTTGTAAATTACCTCGCTACACTCCGGAGTTAACTCCTTGTATCCTAATGTCACTCGTGACATAAGACACAGCTTTGTTCTCTGTGTAACTATAACCTTTTATTTCATGATAAAATACTAGATATATGGGACGTGCTTTGATTCAATTTTCTCTATTTTTAAACAATCTTAGTCACTCTATACCTATATGTATCTGAAAGTGCCTATTCAAACTGCAATAGTCCGGAAAAAGATATAAGCCTGGATATATTTTTAATATCTTTCTCCTTCGAGATTTATTACGGATGAAGTCGTGAAGAGAAGCTAGTAACTTTCCATTTAAGGTATAGCATTTATTACTTTCTTATTAGGTCATGTGAATAACCTGCTACAAATATAATAGTAACATATTTTATGAGTAATACGATTATTATATTTTATGATTAGAAACGACAGAGTGCTATGGAAAAATATAGAAAGGCCAGCGTATTCCTAGAGCGGGTTGATGTTTTCAATTCGCGCCTCAAGGGAAATAACACGGTAGCTCGATCTAAGAAAATTATCTTTGGCATCAACGCGAGGATAGGATCACGTTACACTAACAATGCTCACGGGGAGCTACGCCTTCTCATCATATTATTATAAACGTTTCATTGCGTTCGTGATTCGTAATTTTAAGAACCTAGTTTATGTTTGGGCACATATAATAAATACGTTAAGAATATTATGTTCAAAGCAATATGATCTTTATCAGCTTATAATAAGGCTCATAAAGATTTGGTAGCTGCTAATAGGAATAACTGAGGTATATGTAAAGAATCGGAACCGGGTTTGGGAAAATATTTAATCTTATCGACATTCAAGGAAATAAGCTCCTGCGGAAGGCAATTAGTGTGGCCTTCCTAACAACAGGTAATACTATTTCAATTCAATAAAGACGCTAAATAAGTAACACAAATGTTTGCCCTAAAACTTTATTTATCTGATTGTCGTCTCCATTACAGGTGGTAAAGTTTTTAAATTCATATACATTATACACATTAGTTTTCATGTGGCCAGCCTCAATCAGTGCCAACGTAAGAGCCAGGCTTTACTAAGCATTATTCACATTCAGTACAGATTTTTTTGTCGGTCAAAAGCAAGACTAAAAGTTAAAGCCATGCAGAGGGAAGATTTGAGTACACATGAGAACAAGATGAGTGTGCGTGGAACCATAAAGAATTTGGTAATCAAAATTGTCTAAGTATAGTTACACATGCTTTTATGACGAAGATGATATTATAGATTGTTGACGTAATAAAACTAGCTTCTTACGATAAGATACCTATTTAAACCGACAGTTTATAAAGTAAAATAATTAAAAATTTACTTAAAACCATTCCAAATAGGATTTACAATAAAAGCGCAAATGGCACTTTCTCCATAATGAATGCCGAAAGCCTTCGAGGGAGCCGTAATTAGCATAAAGCTTTTCTGGATAATTGCCAAATTAAAGGCATTGCAAACGGACTGCAAGTTGACCGAAATACGATTGGCACAATACTCGCATTATAGAGGGTATTTGATCAAACGACTGCGACTTAACTAATGATTACAGATTAGGAATACAATACACCATGATTGCCACAATGACATTCCATCAATGACGTGTGTTGTATACCGACTGCCTCGTTGATCAAGTGGAATTTATTTTTATATCTTACTCATATGGTACTCGCAAGGGAGGGTTTTGATTCCCTTGCGAGTACCTTCTTTTTGTGAACTCAGAATCTTCAAATTTGGTACGAGGCAAGGTCATATAGCGCAGATAAAGGAAAATTTGCCAAAAGCATACAGTTTTAGTTAGATCATATAATAAAAATATTTGAAATAATCTTAAAATGTTATGGATTTCATTTACCAATAAAAATACCACAACTTTTACATATATACCTACAGGTTTATACCCTCACTCGCATTTGGCTGTTTTTTTTTTATGTTACCTTCTCAATAATGAAATCAAATAAGTGAAATCATGTACGCAGTCATATCAATAACATTTGTTTATGACATAAACTAAAGTTAAAAAGGCAAAAAAAAAAAAAAAAAATTAAAAAAAAACTTTAAACTAATAATCATGATCATCACATCAACTGGAACTTCCTCCGTTGAACAAGGTCTCCCCAATATGGGGCATTTGCCATATTTCACCCCTTAGCAGGCGTCTTGGGGATTGCATTAGAAGTTGTAAGTTCTTCAGAAAGCGCTGCTTCTCACCTTCTGGTATTTTTCTTTCAGTCGCCTCTTACGGCATCCACCCAGAAATAGGGGTAGCATTATTACCCTGCACCATACGGAGAACGGGTCAACTTATAAAATGTAAAATAAGTAAGTATTTCAAAAAACTAGAAGTATACCTCCTGGGTTCTTCAAACAATTAGTTACATATACTGTAACAGCCGGATCGTTCACTGCTGAACACAGCCTCCTCTATTAAGGGGGTATTTGCCATAATACCCGCCTTTGGCAGGCGTCTTGAGGATCGCAGTGTAAATTGGCAGTTTTTCAGAAGGCGCTGCTGCCCACCTTCTAGTTTTTTCCCATAGTCGCATCTTACAACACCCACGGGGTGATATTGGGAGGTGCAATTCAAACCCGGTATACACAAGATTTTTTACTTGTCCAACATATATGTGCTCTTATTTCTACGAGTATACTCGAAGCCCTGCCTTCTGCTTAAGTATTAATACTGCAGGAGGCAGTGCCTTCCCCATTAATACTTACAAATGACATACCTAAATCAAACTTTTTAACTGGTTACATAAATAAAATAGATAGATAGATAGATAGATAACTCTTTATTGTACACCAAAATAACAAAATCATTATAAACAATAACATAAACTTAAGTAATGTTGTACAATTGGCGGTCTTATCGCTAAAAAGCGATCTCTTCCAGACAACCTTTGGATGGAGAGAAATTTAGCCATGATAAATGACGGTGGTGTATAATACAAGATTAAAAATAATTAACTTAAATAGGTACTTTATGTAACCTACACTTTATGGTAATAACATTACATAAACATTAATCACACATACAATATACTTAATAATATCTACATAATACAATAATATATACATAAATATTCATATATAAATAATAACAATATATATATATATATATATAAACTAATAATGAATGAGACAAACAAAATAAGTATCAACTAATCAACTTTAGAGACGGATTATTAAGCGAGAAGTACCATTCTCTTACTTGATTTTTAAAAATAGTGAGAGACTGTGCTTGCCTTATGGAAACTGGCAATGCATTCCATAAGCGAACTGCTTGGACTGTAAACGATTTATCATAAAAAGAGCTGCTATGCTGAGGCATCTGCAGGCAGAGATTTTCTGATGACCTGAGTGTAAGCGTCCCAGAATGTTCAAAGAATTTAAACCGTTCTTTAAGATAGTGTGGACTGTTGGGGTTAAATAAAACGGTGTACAAAAGGGAAAGAATGTGAGTATTTCGGCGAAGTCGTATAGGAAGCCACTTGAGTTTGTTACGAAATTCAGAGACATGATCATATTTGCGAAGACCAAATATGAATCGTATACAAAAGTTTTGAAGTCGCTCAAGTTTATCTAGCTGGTCCTCCGCGAGGTCGAGATAGCAGGCATCGGCGTAATCTAAAACAGGAAGCAAAAGAGATTGCGCAAGCGCAACTTTAGTAGCAGTAGGCAGAAAATTACGCAGTCTTTTAAGAGAACCACCAGACGAAAATAACTTGCAGCTGACGGCTTCAATCTGAGGACCCCACTGAAGACATTCATCCATAGTGATGCCCAAGTTCTTGACACTTTTACTGTAGGGGATAGTGACTCCATTAAATTCTACCCCAGGTAACATTGCCGAATCGACTTTGGCTAACGTTCGTGAGCTCCCGACAATCATGACCTGAGTTTTACTCGGATTCACTTGTAATCCAAAGGCTTTACTCCACTTAGTAATTTGGCGTAAATTATAATTAGTGACGTCTATAGCAGTATTAAGATCGCTAAGTGAAGCTTGAGTGTAAAATTGGAGATCATCGGCGTACAAGTGATAGGGAGAAGTAATATGGTTTGATATAGAATTAATGAAGATTGCAAACAAGAGAGGTGATAACACACCACCTTGAGGAACTCCGGCTGAAGTGTTACACCAAGAAGAAAAGGATTCTTCGAGGCGCACTCTCTGTCGGCGACCATATAAATAACTACGAAACAAATCAACCACTGTTGGAGATATGTTAATGGAGCTTAGTATTGCGAGAAGAATGTCAAAGTTGACATTGTTAAACGCGTTGCTGAAATCCAGCAATGTCAAGACAGTAAGTTTGCCGTTTTCCATGCCAAAACGTATATCGTCGGTGATTTTAAGTAGCGCAGTAACCGTACTGTGACCTGGGCGGAAACCGGACTGAAAAGGATTGAGCAGATTATGTCTAGAAAGGAAATTGCTTATTTGTTTGTGGATAAGCCGCTCAAAGACTTTAGAAAGAAAAGGAAGTATAGAAATAGGGCGATACTCTGAAATGGATGTAGGATTAGCTTTTTTAGGTAATGGGATAATTTGAGCTTCTTTCCATAAGGAAGGAAACAAACTATTTGATACACAAGTATTTAAAATATGACAAAGGATAGGTAGAATTATATCAAGTATAGGGATCAACATGTTTCGACTAATACCGTCTTCTCCGACAGCATTTGATGTAATCGACAAAACGCTCTTCCTAACATCACAAGCAGTGAATTGACTAAAAACAAATGGATCAAGGTCAGGAGTTGAAACTTTAGACAGATGTTGAAGTGTAGAAATTTTGTTTGAATCATCTATACAAAACGATGATGAGAAATGTTTGTTTAGGGCATTTATGTCTAAATTATTTGAAAAAGATTCCTGACGTGATTTGCCAACTCCTAGAGACTTCAGAAACTTCCAAATTTTACATGGATCTCCGTTTTCAACGGATTTATGTATATGGCGCCGTTGAGCATCCCTAAGCACTGTATTGCAACGATTCCTAGCTAGTACGTATTTAGTTTTATTGAAATCATTAGGGTTCAATTTATATTTACTTTTTGCCATGACTTTTTTATGCATCATTGTTTTATGGCCTTCAGTGAGCCAGGGTGCAGGAAGATGTTTAATTTTGACGGCTCGTAAAGGGGCATGAACGTCATATAACGTGGTTATTATGGAGTTGAAAATTGCAACTTGATCGTCCACCAATTTAGCATCAAAGACAGGCGTCCAATCTATATTCTGTGCATCTTTCTGAAATAGATCTTGATTCATGCCACTAAAGTTACGCTGAAGAATTATTTTAGGTTTTACTTTTGGAGGACGAATTTTGTAAGATAAAAAGAGTAAGTCATGATAAGAAAAGGCATCAGCAGAAAACTGGCCGTGCTTAGCAACATGCTGTGATGAAGAAACAATGATAAGGTCAAGAAGAGAAGGATTCGAATGAGGAGCATGATGTGTTGCGTTAAGTGGTAATATATGCATGTTGCTAGAAGTAATGATTGTTTTCAAGGATATAGAGCGCGAATCTTCTTTTAGAAGGCAAGTGTTAAAATCACCCATAATAATGGAATGACTGTAAGAGGGAGTAAGATCTTCTAAGATCTTTTCGAAGGAAGAGAAATAATTAAGACGCGCAGAAGGGCTATAATAGGCTCCGAGTAGAACTTTGGCATGGCATAGGATCACTTCTACAAATAAATGTTCACCTGTATTTACGGATGGTGGCTGTGCTGACATAGTAATCACAGAGAAAGGAATATGAGCACGTAAATAAATGGCCACACCACCACCACGACTGCCAATTCTATCATTACGAATGAGGCGAAAACCTGGAAGTGGATAGTAAATGGACGGGAGACTAGGAGTTAACCATGTTTCGGAGACTATTATAGCATGAATGTTTTTGTTGTCGAAAGTTGCCAGCATATCGGAAAAATGAGCCGGAATACTCTGAGCATTTATATAGATAACATTGAGATTCTTCGGTACATCAGAAAATTCATTTTCAAGAGAATCAGAAAGTGAAGGTACACTTTCAAAGCTGTCAGTGGTACTACTTTCAGAAGATGAAATGGAATAATAATCGTCACTATCGTTGTTACTAGTTTGAAATATGTTTAACATTTAGTATTATCTAAATAATATGTATAATAAATAAATAAATAGTATATATAAATATGACAAGTATATACTCCAAATATTAATTATCAAGTACAAACAGTAAAATATTATTATTATCTTACTCTCCTACCCGCCGGTTGTGCACTAAATATTATATAGATAACTTAAAAAAGTTAACACAACATCGAACTAACACACCACTTCGATGTATTTTACACATCGCTTACAGCTTTACCTATAATTGAAAATGTTTGACTACAGTGTGAATTCGAACGCAGCCTTACATATACAAAATCATTAACAAACCTTACGTGACATTGACTTATCAATCACGCGTATGACAATTTGTTGGCAGTTGATTGGTGTTGACAGCAAAGACGTCACGTTAAACCCAATTAGAAGAAGAAGAACTTGAAGCTACCCACACAAATTTTAAATGATTAGTCAATGTAAGATGTAGGTAGTGGCAATATCATATATCGATGCGAAATTATTTGTGAAACAAAAACTAAAAGAACCTAAACATACGTATACCTAGTGAAGTGATTTTATATTTACTATTTCCTGTTCGATGCATTGCGCCTGCTCTTGGTCGCTGCTATTGTGACTTCTTTGACCACAGGTGCTTGCCTCCTTGCAGCTGGTTCATCGATTTTGTCTAACTCTGAGAGGCAGGTCACTCGATGGCGCACTCCATCAGAACCCAACACATATACGGAGCCATCCCTAGTCCACGTCTTCTTAACACCAAACCGCTGTCGCGCTGCCATAAAAACGTCGTGACGAGATTTAGTGAGGAACTCGCTCAATGTGATGCCGGTTGCCTTGAAGCTAGCCTTAGTACCCCAGATTTTGTTGCGTAACGACAAGTCACGGAACTTCACTAATATTGGCCGAGGTTTATCCGGGCTAGTTATACGCCCCATTCTATGACAACGACTTATGCCAGAGGAAGAGAAGTCGGCCACTTTCAGCTTTCCAACGATAGTTTTAGCAACTATAGCGGCGGGATCTTCTGATTTGACCTCTTGCAAACCATGGAACAGCAATATCTTTCTTCGACTTTGCATCTCCATCATATCTTGAGTACGTGCGATCACGTCCACTTGCTTTTGAAGACCCTGAAGTGCAGCAAGGATAAAAGTCCTAAAAGATGCGAAGTCTGCAGCCAAGGCAGAGGTGGTGACAGGAGTGGATGCCTTCAGTAATTCAGCCTGGAAGTCTTCCATTTGCTGGACAAAAAGCTGCTGCATCTGTGCCACTGATTCCTTGACCTCCTCCATAATGCAGTGATAGTGTCAACTTTAATAAGTGAAGTGTTATTTAGGAGAATAAACACTGACCGGCAGGTAGGGTGCTCTGAAGATTTACTATATCATAAAATGTATAAGCAAAACTAAGTAATTATAATTAAAACCAAAAATAAAATGTGCAAAATTTATAAAAGCGTGTGTATTATTTCACACCTACCGCCGAAAAATATCTCGAGGTTTAAACAAAACTGTTTTGCAACCATTCAATTATTAATGGTTTTAGTTTGTATAAAGTGTGTTACCAAAATTTGTTGCTGTCATCATTAAATTTATTATATAAAATAGAGGCTAAATTATTATAACGAGGCAATTGTATCCAGGTATAGGAAATATTTGGGGTCTTTTTTATATCAGGCTGTATAATAATAAGTAACATAAGTAAAATATAAAAAAAACAAGTAATAAAAGCCGCAAAGTTATATTATATAAGTGAGTTGTGTATAGTTCGGTTTATGGCCCTAAGCACGTTATAATAATGCTCACTATCACAAAACTAAATGGAAACACAAATTAGGCATATGTAATTAAAATGCTGGAGGCGGGCAGCCCTATCGCATGTTTACGTACAGTGCGGCTTTAGGTGGTTATTTCAAGGACAGAGCCGAGTTAAAATACTGGATAATATTACCGTGACAACATCGTTGTCTTGCGGCCAAAGTCTGCTGTAAGAGAGAGGTTGCTCGTAGTGATATTTTTCGACCATTATAGCTTGGTTTTGGTTTGCAAGGTGGTCGTGAAGTTGTTGTACATTTAATGCGCCCTTTTTTGATCAAAATTATTCACAGATGCTGTTTAAGGTGGATGTAAAAAATATCTTGAACTCGGTAGATAGTGGCACCTTTTTGACTGAAGTGAGAAGTAAAATTCCAGATTCATACCCTTATCTTTGGCAATCCTAAGCAAACGTCAAAATTAACCCATCCAAAATAATGTTATATTATCATCTGAAGGATGTCGATAGTGTGATCCTTTTAGTCTACGTATTTTGTCTTGCAACTCAATAATTCAACGTCTCCAATCAAAACTTAACGATTGTATTTGGATGTCGGAACCTTAGGAGCAAATACTGTATTGGTTGATTTGCGAGTTCTTACTGACGATTTTCGTCTTGTTGGCATAAATGTGATCTTTTTGTTCATGATAATAGTCCAGATAAAGTTTTGATTATCAAAAATATTGGGTCTCTAACAGAATACCAACAAAGCTAAACAAAACCTAGATACGTGTCCTAGCGTCGCAGATCGGGCTCATATTCACGCTGTCTCTGTGTGGAAATCTGGTTATTGGTTACAGGCCATCACTTCTTTCAATACTGGTAACCTTATAGATCTATCCGTTTTTCATTTCGCTATTCCTTACGCTTGTGTGCAAGGTGTTTTGTTGCACATGTCGTAATGTAATTCATCAAGTCCACTTTTGCTCCCGAAGTTCTGGTCAAATCTCCCGCCACGTCAGCCGTAATGATATCATCCGCCAGGCTTTATCGGCTCCAATGTTGCAGTTATTGGCTCGAACCAAATGGTCTATTTAACCTATGTCTAATGCATGACGATAATAAAATACTTGACATTATGACTCTGGTCCCATGGAAGCTGGGGTCGCCTTTGGTGTGGGACACTAGATGCTTTGACAATTTAACGCCGTCGCATCTTTCTGAAACAAATATGAAGGTGGCCGTTTGCTATGTCCGTATCGGTTACATATTTGAGCCGTTTTGTGTTCAGACCTTGGGCGCTTGGAGGCCGGGTGCTCATTTTATTTTCCAAAACTTATCAGAGAACTTAGGCAATGCAACGCGTGATCAACATATTAGCACCAATTTGGCTTAACGGCACGCTACCAACTAGTAGATGGCTGGGACATTTGGACTACCTGTAGGCCTGCAGTAGTATATGGTTTGCCTAAATGTCTTCAGTTTAGTAGCTGTAATCATTATTTTTTTACTACTTGCTAAGTTACTAGTTAGCAAAATTTACATGACATTATTAATTGCTTGGAGACATATTGTCTACTGGAGGTTGGTAGCGAGCCAGGCGAGCATCCACAAAATGCCACATGCTAAAGCATTTGGTCTGCCTGTGAGTCTGCAAAGATTTTGTAGGTTGTCTGAATGCTTTTATTTTAGTAGCTGCAGTGTTGTTTATAGTTCAAAAAATATTGAAAGTTAAACATCAAATGTTATATTTTTATGTGATAAAAGTTTTACTCTCATAATCTGACAATGTGCAAGATTAATTTTTATCTAAAGTAGTCAGTAAATGAAAACGACAAGTTTATCTATAAACGCCTATTATTAAACTGCAAATATATTACAAAAAGCCAGTACTTAACTCTGCGTCCTGAGAAGTAACAACATGTAAACTTTTGGGTTCCTTCACAACATGTAAGGAATGCTAGTAAAAGAAATATTTTACTAACAATTTTATTATATAACAACATTTCTCTATACTTGTTCTCGGGGTTCAAGAAATACACAGTGAAATTTTTATATCTCATTGAAATCTTGACAGTCCGCATTTTCTGCAGTGTATCAACTAAGACATTTTAAATACGACAGTCCAGAGTCTGGAACTGTGCCGTGTAGATAATAATAGGATCGCCCTATATTATACGACCTACCCGGAGCGACAAAAGCATAATGAAATTATATTTTGTCGGTAGGCGTATAATTTGCAAACAAGAATTACACACTGAATATACTATGTAACTGTACTGCATGTTATACTTTCCATATAAATTATACCGAATAAGTTACTCACCAAACTTAGTAACGAAACCAATAACAGTCCGGCCCAGGGATTGAACTCAAGATTTACACATGTTTATGTATATATAATTCAAGACATGACATGATTCACTGCATTGGAAGTGGTTGATAGCACAGAGCATCGCACTTACAAGCCAGTAGGCCAAACATGCAATTTGAAGATGACAAGCACGGTACAATGCCATAACTTGAACTTGTAGGAGCAATAGTGATCGGATTGCAAGTTACGTGTATTGTATTCGTGTCCAATACCAAGGTAAGACAATTCTTCTGGGTGACTTCTCGCATAGAGCGCAGTCTGAAGAATTATTAACGACGGGACAGTCAGAATTCTCAAAGACTGAAATAAAGGCTTTGCAGGGGTGTCGCGTGGCACTCGCATCACAGATGGCACGGCTCTTTTCTGCGTTAGGAATAGCCAATCAGCTCCGCTACACCATAGCTTGATGCCGTACTGTATGACCGAGTGCACTGACGCAAAATAACAGTTTCGAGCCATCTCCTTCGGTAAAACTTCCGAAATCTACCAAAGTGCAAAACTTTTCGCAAACCTTATCTACGTGGTCTTCCCAGGTCAACCCACAATCCAATTGGAAACCCAGAAAAGTAATTTGACTCACATTTTTTGTTACTGTGCTTCCAATGGTTACTTAGATTCGCCCCTGGGTGCGACCAGACAAGTTAATACTCATGTAGTGGGTCTTCGATGAGTTAAGTTTGAGGCCGTTAACCGTGAACCGTTGGATTAAGCCAGGGATGATGCAGTCACGACTGCCGCGACGTTCATCGTCATCTGCATACATGAGCACTTGAGCCGCGGGGATGTTCTCTGGCAGGTCAGGAGAATTGAGAACATTATGTTCGAGAGTGACGAGCCGTGTGCTACCTCAATAAACGTTTCCAGTGGCTTGGACTCAACACTGTCCCAACCGCCTACCACCACTTGACTGCGGCCGCTCACAAAGTCCGTCAACAAGTTGAGTGCATTACCGCCAATCCCATAATGTTTCATTTTCGCTGCAAGGACTCCATGATCGGCAACGTCGAAAGCTTTCGAGAGGTCGCAGAAGATCACAGCGACTTCCATCGAGCTCTCACGCGCTTCGAGCACTTGTCTGATCACTTGTCGAACGAAGGATATATCGGTACCTTATTGCATTTTTCCCTTCATTCCCTCTTACCACTCGCATAGGAAGATATAGGAGTGTGCAATTCTAGCCCAACATCCCACAGGGAATCCGGCACCGCATGAGAGAAACTATTTTCATCTTCCTTTTTCATTGCCTAACATTGAGATCCAAAATATATTTTACTGGTCAGCGGCTCGGCAGTACATTACTATACAAATATAAACTATGAATAAATCTGAAACAAACATATAATCTGATATTAAGCGTTTAATTGAAGCCAAATAACGAGAAATTCTAAGCCGAAATAAATTTTACTAGTTGGCATAGTTTTAAAGATCAAAAGCTCGTTGGTGACAATAGTTTAGTGGAGTCTCAATTTTAAAGCCTTGAACATAGACGCAAAGTTTCCAGCTTATCAGTATTTTACAGGCTTCCCTTCGGAGAATGTGCGGTCGATCTACACAGCCTTATTCCTCTCTCTTTTCTTTCATCTGCAGGAGAAACATGAACGCGGCAAGCGTATATGGATGATAATCCAAAAAAACACTCGAAACGTTAGCTTGCCAGCTTCATACTGCGTGCGGCTGATATATGGATCACCTTATAGTGTCCCAGTTTCCCGTTAAATATAATCTGGGAGTATTCAAGTACAGAGTGAATAGATATCTTATTCGTATTTGAAGATTTGACAAGGCAAGGCAAGCTCTTTCGGCGACTCATCCTTACTTTCCACCAGGTGGAACTGAAGTCGCACAAGCATTTTTGTAAAAAATATTTAGAAGTGCGATGAAGTAGCATTGGAATGCTATTTCATCGCACGAAACGCCATGACGTTGAATGACTATTCTAAAATTTTGAGACAAATTTTGAATTAATCATGAATAATTCGCACCCACCTTTAACATATACTTTTTGAGACATCAGCGATTCAAAGTGGGATCACATTAAAATAAACACACACTATCTACACCTACAATCACAAAACATTCAATATTTTTTAGAATATTTTTTTTTTAACAATGCATCCGACTCCTTCACTCCAGTGTGAAATAACTTGTTGAAGTCGGTACCATGATAGTTCAAAAGTACCTATAATCACAATATTGTGCGCATGGTACCAACTTCGACAAGTAATTTCACACTTTTGAGTGTTAAAGTCGGTTCTATGTTTGGGTAAACATTTTATTTTCATTCTTTGAGTGATTTTCTGACCCTTGCTACTTACGGGATCGAATGTCATTCACTGTCAATGACCATATCATCAAGATAGGAAAATATTTTTCAGTTATTGGAGTGTAACTCAAAAACGGCTTGACCGATTTTGAAAAGATTAATGACAGACAATAAACGGGACCAAACGACAAGCATCTGCTTTCAAATAAAAAAAGATTTACCAAAATCGATTCACCCAGTCAAAAGCTCTAAGGTAACAAATACAAACAAGAAAAAAACAGACGATTTGAGAAAACTCCTCCTTTTTTTGAAGTTGGTCAAAAATCATTAAACTCATTACCACCAGCTGACAAAATCATAATAATTCCATTAAATATATAAGCTGTGCTATAATGACTCTCGCAAATGTATACTTATTTGCAAATTTTAATGTGACTATAGATGATTCGAATTTGGCGACTAAAGTTAAACTAGAGGCTAAAAATCACTAGTATTCAATTTCAAAACAATTTTATTACATACATAAAAACTTAACAATGTGTGTTAACAAGTGATTAACTAAAAAGTAGATACGTGAAATCATTCCTCGCAACTCGGATGTAACCAAAACATATATTTGTACACCAACAAACTCCCTGAAACTAAAGAGACCGCTCAATTCGCTCGAATACAATAAGGAAGGTTTAATTTAAATCTCAACACTAATATTATAGATGCGTAAGTTTGTGGGTATGTATTCTTAATACTCTTTCACGATACTCCTTTCTTCCTGGATTACACATTGGACAGTTTTCGTCATTGTCTATGTAGCTGAAATCGCGGAGCGCATCTAATATAAAAACAAAATGAAATTTTATCGAGAAAAGGCACTACTTTCATTCATCAAACTTTCTTTACTTATGGGCTTACCCTTTCATCATTGAACTTACTTTAACACGTCAAATAATTCCTTTTGTTCATCATCCACAGCAGCCAATCGCGTTCCCACTGGCGTTCTCTGAGATAAAACGGATTTTATAAAAACCTTTCAATCCATTCATAAGCTCAAACCGAACTCTCTCCATCGATATCGGACAATTGATAAAAGGTGAAATTGAACGAACGAGTTTTTATAGAACAGAGGAATTTAGTTATATTAAATTTACTGAGAGGATTCTCTACCTTTTGTCTTACTCAAAAAGGCACAATCTATTTATTTGATTATTTACTATCGTTACTCAAACTCATTAAATGTTAATTAGTAATGAGCTTTATCTGATATGAAGTTTTATAATGAAACAATTATCAGAAAGGGGTATATATTTCGTAGCCTTTTGTTAAATAAAGGCATACCGCCGGTAAAAAAAAGCAAGGAGTAACATATATACACATGACATAGGTTCAATAGCAATTTTCAGCTTACAATACTTTATCACAATCAAATAATTTTATAAATGTATGCTTATTGTGGCATTTTCTCGATGTTTTTTTTTGTATTAAAACCTCGTCATTTACTGAGCTATAAGTACCCATGATACCTTGAAGAAAAGTATCAATGTCAGTGGGCCAGGGTCGTCGTGAGGCTTTAGTCAAAGAGAACAATGAAACGTAATATCACAGTCCTTTTCAGTTTTTTTTTATCATGAAATATTATGTTTATATTTTATATTAGTTGGTTATTGTTGGTAGCACTGAGTTAGGAAAGACCGATGTAGTGTGGATTTTATTCCATAATACAAAAAAAATCTACTTTTGTTATGTGCTGTGTCAGTTGGTAGAAAATTAAGGGATGTGAAAATTTATTTTATTAAAAACATATTTTCGTTTACCGCAATCATCTTGTGCGTGAATGAATGGACAATAATCAATAAATTATATGGAGAATACGTTTACACGGAACATTTTACTGATGAAAGTTTATACATTTTGGACCAAAATCCACCACGCAGGCATAATACGGGTCGGTCAGTCATAATCAATAATATATTTCAGTATTTTTGCCAAAGATGCTTTCCTTCACATTAAAGTGACCATGACAACATTTTTCCTATACGTTACTTTGATATAAAGGGGCAAAACAAGTCATTTATCATCTAGATTAGTACTAGCCTTAGTATTTTCCCCTACTCACAACAATAAATATAACGGATATACCATTTACAATAATTAATCATAATCAAACTAATATAGTCACAAAATTAAATTAAGTTATTCAGTCAATACAAAAAGTCAATAAATTACAATATTAAATAAACATAATGAAATATTTGTCAATACTAATTATATAACTTATACAAGGTTAGTTTGAAATAGTAGACTCTACGTACTCAGAACGTTCACAATAACGTAAACAGACATGCAACAATTCCATCCATTCATCTACAAACAAGTCACTATTAAGATTTTGATCCAGGATAGCGTTGAACGCGGCTAGGATACGTGGCAGTGGAGAATTAGCATGCGCAATTGTGAGGTGACGAGGCTCTGCGAACAGCACGTAATGTCGGGCTCTTATGTACTCGTATTTATCCGGGACATGAAACCTACACAATTCCTACACCAACTCTGGACAGTCAATAGTACCCCGAAGTATATTAAGCCCAGTGACAATCTGCTCGTTAAGGCGGCGTACCTGTAACGAATGATACCCTAAACAACTCATGATAACATTTGTAGGGTACATATAAGGATAGTATCCATACTGGCTCAGTATGTTTTCTGGACCTTCTCAAGAGCTTTGTGATATCTAAGTTCATATGGGTTCCAGATGCAGGCACTGGACTCCAGCTTCGACCTGACAAGCGAGCTGGACAACAGTTTGACGACATTGTTGTTTTTGAAATCACGTGCTAAGGACGAAACCTAGTCTCCTGAACGACTCTTTCACAAGCGAACAAACATGATAGTGAAACGTGAGCTTCCTATTAAAAGTGACCACCAAATCTTTTATCGTGTTAACCTTGATTATTTCCTCTCCGTTAATTTTGCATGACAATATGAGAGGGTGAAAGTCATCAAGCACATTGCACTTAGAAAGATTAAACTCCATCTAGTTTGTGGTGCTCCACCTAAATATTGCATCCACATCTGTAAAAGCTGAAAATCTGACGCAGACCTAATCTCAGAGTATAATTTTAGATCGTCTGCATAAAGCAGGCACTTTCAATGGCCAACGACGCCCGGCAAGTCATTGACCTTCAGCAAGAAAAGTGAAGGTCCCAAGATAGAGCTCTGACTGACTCCGGAATAGGACTGGGATTCATATATTCCAGGTCTAACAAACTGCTGGCGGACTCGAAGATAATCCGCGACTAGTTGGAGGACACCTGGTGTAAAACCAATGAACTCCAGCTTCGCCAGCAGAATATCATTATTGACGATAAAAAGAATAGATGCAGACAGTTGAAATTGTAGCAATAACAGTCTAAGTAATATAATGTTAATAATCTGCATGTGCAACATTTTGACAGCTTTAAAGTAGAGTGCATCAAAAAATACTTCATTGTATTTTTTAGTATCGAGGCCAGAATATTGGTAAGCGGATTATTTTCGACAAATGCTAAAAATTGCGATTGCTAATATTGGATAGTGGTGGGTGGATTAACAAAATAAAAGTAAAATGTTCGTTAACATGCGGAATTGGAAATAGGAATATAGGATATTTTCAATAACAAAAAAGGTATATTTATTAAGTTTTCGTGGAAACTTATTTTTATTTATTCTAAATTTTCATTGCTCGTATGTTATTCACTTTCTATTTAATACTTTAAAATTTATTGAAACATTCTTTAGATACATACATACAAACCCTCTTTTCTGTGATACGAATACAAGTCCTATTTGAAACTTAACGATAGATTAAACCGCTCATTTACCCTACACACTTCAAAAACTTTAAAAATCTGAATTTATTTATTCATCTCGCGCTTGCTAAATCTTCGAATACAAAAATACATAAGTAGCTAAATATAAAAATTTCATTATAAGTACGAGTATCACGAACGCAACTAACATTTAATGAACCTAAATAATTATAAGTAGTTATACTCGTACCTATGTTTATTTTATGCTAAAGCGCATAATATCAAATGGAGTTTAAATCGCGCTACGTAAAAGCATCCTTTTCATACAAACTTCTGGTACCTATGAAAAATACTTAAGATTCAGTTTTATCTCATTGTAAAACGTAATTGTTTCCTTTGAATGCAAATTGCTGTATTTAATATTTGAGGTATTTTCCTTTATCCGACCGCCGTTGGTTTCATTGTTGTGCGAGCTTTTAAAAGCAAAGTATCTCGAAAAGAAATAGAGACTAAGCTGAAGTGGGGAAAACAGTGCCTGTAGCACGTATAATTTGCGTAATTGCTTTTTTTAATTAAACAATTGAACGCCCGTTTTTGTCTCAGTCCAAACTATTAAATTATGTATGATATTGCGTAAGAAAGTTTTTCTATATTAGTATTGAGTCTTTTATTGCTTAGAATATATAGAAATTTAGATCAAGAAACCAGCGGATTTCAGAAAATTTTATCTGATATGTAAAAGATCTGAAACATTGTTGTCAACATTATATAGGCTTAATATAATATGAACCAGATTTATATTTGCATTAATTAATTTGTACGAGATAGAAATTTGACAACATGCGGGCTCTAGCATAACTCATAAACAACGTAGCAGCGACGTAAAAATAAAAATTATCCACCAACACGTTTAGTTTCATCACAAAAGCACCGACTAAAAGCACCATCCATCATTTTAAAATTGATACATCTTATTTAGCGCTGTTAGTGAAACTGGCAAGTCATGGCAGAAAAATCCAATTGCATCTGTACGGGGGAAATTTCTTTACTTTTTTAGTCTTTACTAACAGTCACTGTGCACTCAGAGTTTTCTATAAAGATTTTCCAGCAAACTGCAGTCCTTGCTCGGAGATATAAGTTTGTTTTCAATAGAGTTGTTTGTAAAGTTTTCTTACAAATCCAGGAAACCTTCCTTGAAACTTAATGTTTCTGCACTAGTAAGATAAGATGTAATTAGTACTAATTAATTAAAGTGATCCATATGGCATGTTGATCTTGTATTTTGTACTGACAGAGCTTCCTAGGAAGTTAGTGTTATACTCTCCAAGAAAATTAATTAATGTTTGAACGAGTTTGAATGTGTGAAAGCCAAACTTTCATGGATTAAAATTATGTTGAATTTAATTATGACGGAGTGACATCTGCAGCCAAACTGAATTGAATTATAAATAAGATTAAATTAGCTTTAAACTCATTTTTAGGACGATGCAACCCGAAATTGTAATTTTTGCATTAATGCCTGCTAATCGTTTAGCTTACAAAATTTCCTATAGCCCTATAATACTATAATTTACTATAATAGTATATATTTAATGATTTTTAGAATTATCCCAGTGCGATAAAATCACGTAGTAATCGATGTACATATGTGCTTAAAAATACATTGGGATACTATTGTTTTATTGTGTATACGAAAGGATATGTTTCGTATGAATGTAATGTAAAAGATTTTTACGTAGGTAACGTTAAAGTCTTTTCAACCAATTTCGAAAGTACCAAACAGAATATAAATAAAATAAATGGGTATAAAGCATTTCAGAAGGCCATCATTCTCAAATGGTCTCACTCGATCAATGGCGTCTCGACTCGTCTTAATGGATTCTAATTCGGACATCTACTTAATTAATTAAGTTGATTCTCATCGAGAACTCGCACTATGAACCTCTTGAGTTATTACACATTGGAGATGAAAATTAAAACGTCCAGTAAGTGACATAAGATAATTTAGGTCAATTAAGCGTTCAAAATTAGATTTGAATAGGATCTGCTTGGTTGGTATTAAATGGTTAAAAAATTTATGTTATTAAAAAAAGTTTGTAAAAATGGCCAATTATTTTATAATTAATTTGCAAATGACTTCCACAGGTAAATAGTACAGTAAATATCTATCTACATAATATTCAAATATTACCCACCTCTTTCATAAAAAAACGGCCAAGTACGAGTTGGAATAAAAATTTCAATTTTCTAGCACTAACGGTCACTTAGCAAAACCTCGGACAGACGGACAGACAGACGGACATGACGAAACTATAAGGGTTCCTTGTCAGGACTACGGAACCGTACAAAGGAAGAAAAAGATCACTCCGCAGAGCCGTTCCAATAAATAAGCGTCTCTAGCTACGAAACAATAAAGTGCACCTCAGTTTGCAAAGCACGGAATACCTAATATTTATATTCACCTTCAAGACGTCTTTTTTTCAATTGCGTAGCTGCCAGGCGTGCCAATACACTAAGTGCCGACACCGAATGTGCAGATTGAGATACTCTGCAGGAGACCGACCTGCACTTGTCTTTTTTTGTGTTGCATGGAGAACCACCTATTTTTTTTTTTAGTTATTTTTTTTTTTAGCCTTTGACCACTATCTCACCTGATGGTAAGTGATGATGTGGTCGAAGATGTTGTTCAGGCTAACCTAGAATTACTGGCTCTCAAGGACAGCTGCCCGAACACACCGTTAGGTGCTTGGCGACAGATTTTCTACTTGAGGGCTGTAGCTAGCCAGGCGGGCATTGGCAAAATGCCCTACCACCATGCTATAACGACTACCATCCTAAGACAACAACAGGGACCGACGGCTTAACGTGCCCTCCAAAGCACGGAAGCGCTCAGTAGTAATGTCACCAGCGGTCACCCATCCAAGTCATGACCGAGGCGTACGTTGCTTAACTTTGCTGATCGGTTCAGAATGGCTAAGCAAACTTCCCTACGAGCGCTTCAATAACCTTTATTCTCGAATTAAAATAACTGCTTATTATCGTGGCAGGGACTTTAGACCATTGCGTTCAAGAATCGCAACTTAATTGACACTTGTGGAAACTAATAAAAACATTTGATATATACAAGGTTGACGTCACAGGAAATTTGACTGGCTATCCGAAAAAAAAAGAGGTCATAGTGACCGAGTTAATCAACTGTACCACGATTGACAGTGATAGTCTACACGATACTTTGCACCCAAACATAGCTAATAGCGAGACAAAAGGCGAGCTTCCAAGTTTCATCACCTGCTTCAATATTACATACTCGTAATATTCTAACAGATCCTATTCGTATTGAAAGATTTAGCGTGAGCATGACCTGCGACACTTGGACGTTGTAGTGGCCGACTTTATTGCTATCCTAATAGTTAGAGTACTCCGTAGGGGGCCAAAAGCATTTTCAATGAGAGTTACAATTGAGCCATACCAGAATTAACTTTGTATTTTAACAAACCAGTAATCATCGTTCTTGATCTCAGCTAGCAATGCTACATAAAAAAAAACGTTTTCATATGGTGCAAGCGTTTTTCCTTTATCATTAAATAATATACTACTTGGTCGAGGCAGACAAACGCAGCAGCATCGGAGATGCGTAGCGGTGCTTTTTCGAACATAAGGGTTGATCTGTGAGGTGTGCTTTGGGGGTTTAGTGTGTATTGTGTATGAGGGTGTGTTTATGTGTTTGTACGTGGGCGTGGAAAAAAATCTGAGAGAGTTTGTTCCGTTTTATAAGGCTCTTGTAACAGGCACTACAGTTTTCTTTGCGTTTTGATGATCCGAAAGAAATCGTTTAATTTTCAATATGACGCCTTGAACATTTTAAAAGTTCTTTACAGGACCAAGATTTAAGAATACAAAGGCAGGCTTTTCGTAATGACGCGCTATACCGTCAGTACGCCAATAGCAGTTATAATTTGATTGACTCCTTGGTGTGTTTATCTAAGAAAACTTAATAATACACTAAAATGTCAAGCTACTGGCAGTTTTTGGAAACTATACCGTTGAGCAAGTTAAAAGCACATGTGCAAAACCACCACATTTTAATGCCAGTAACGCATATGTAATAGACTAACAAGTAATTTAATGAAAGACATTAGAATAGATATGTGTGTTCTGTTATATGTTTCAGTTGCATAAAAGGAGAAGCCTCTGCCATCTGTGACTTCCCTCCTTTTTTGGCCTTACAACTCAACACGTAAAAAACATTAACATCTTGTGGCGAGGTAGGCGACGCTCTTATAAGGGACGTGACAGTTTTGGTAAACTCGAAGTGCTCAACAAAGCTTACAAAATTACAACGCCAGGAAAAATTGGAACCACTAGCGGGATACAAACTCGGTACAATCCTTGTGCGCTCAACAAAGATCTAACTAAACAAATTAAATAAATAAAAAATTGGATAAAAAATAATTCTATTTGATAAGCATTCTACTTGCCTTTAGTATGCTAGTTTTTAGCGATAGGTACAAAATGTATCGTTGCCTCACGGTTAAAATCGGCTATAAGAAAAAAAACAATTTTTTTTTCTTATCTTCCTATTTATCTTTTTCATCTAGCTGCAGGCGTTTAGCGGTAAGCTCAATTTGCTTGACGCATCGCGGTTAGTACTCGGTCAGTACTCGAATCTCGCATCTTTTATGTTGAACAATTCAAACAGATTTAGCTTTTGTAGGTTATGCTAGCTAATGTTAGTAACATGATAATAAAATTTGTGATAAAACGCCTTAAAAGTTTATTGAACACAAGAACTTGATTACTAAGGTGACAACAAAAATCTGCATTACATAGGGGAGGGAGGGGTCAAAACTAACAAATTTTAGAAAAGATCTGGTATCTCTGGAACGGATCATTGTATAAAAATGGTTTTTATATCACGGGAAAGGAAAATTATTTGCCTTTCAACATACAATACAAAAAAATATGTTGTTTAATTAGAAAAGTAACAGCGATGCCTTTTTTTAAATTTGTCTCGTGTTAAATGTAGCCCCGGTGTTGGGGCTAAAATTAACAGGGATGGGGCAGGTTTAAACAAGGGGGGCATGTACTAACTGCATCAATTAAATTGAGTTTTCTAGAAATTAAACTACTGAACATTACTTTTAATTATTATTTAATTTATTTTATTTAATTACTATTATTATTATTTCCCCGTGGGGTGCCGGGCTAGAATGTCACCCCCCCATCCCCCCGTGGGTGTCGTAAAAGGCGACTAAGGGAAAAATACCGGAAGGTGGGCAGCAGCGCCTTCTGAGAAATTAACACCATTAACTGCGATCCCCAAGACGCCTGCCAAGCGTGGGGATTATGGCAAAACCCCCCCTATGATTAGCACAAAAACAACTCGGCCCCCAGTCCCCGGCAGCTCTATTATTCCTGGCCCTGGTAGCGGGCCAGGTAACGGTGGAGCAGGGGGTGCGAAGAATCTCCGGAAGATGCCCGGCTACCGCACTCAAACACGACGACCCTTGGCCCTGGCAACACACAACATACGTACGCTCAGGGAGGACTACAAGATTGTCGAGCTGGAGGAAGAATTAAACAAGTTACGCTGGGATGTCATGGGGTTATCGGAAGTCCGAAGACAGGGACAGGACACCGTTATCCTTGACTCAGGTAACTTGTTATTCTACCGGGAAGGTCACCAAAAGTCTCAGGGTGGTGTTGGGTTTCTCGTCCGGAAGTCCCTTGTTAACAATGTTGTCAAAGTCGAAAGTGTGTCGAGCAGGGTAGCGTACCTTATACTCAGAATCACCAAACGGTATTCGCTGAAGGTCATACAGGTTTACGCACCGACCTCGACCCGCTCAGATGATGAAGTAGAGGCTATGTATGAGGAGATATCTGAAGCCATACATGCCTCCGAAACATACTTCACCGTTGTTATGGGGGACTTCAACGCTAAGTTGGGCACACGGAATGGCGATGAGTTGAGAGTGGGGCCATTTGGATATGGGCAGCGGAACCAGAGGGGCCAGCGGCTGGTCGACTTCATGGAGAAGGAGGGACTCTTTGCGATGAACTCCTTCTTCGAGAAGCGACCATCCAGGAAGTGGACGTGGATAAGCCCCGATGGTTCAACAAAAAATGAGATCGAGTTTATCATGACGACCAGGAAGCAAATATTCAATGATGTCTCTGTGATCCATAAGGTGAAAACCGGTAGCGATCACCGTATCGTTAGAGGCACATTGAATATCAATGTAAAGCTTGAGAGGTCCCGTCTGATAAACTCCACGCTCCGTCCTGGCGTTGCCCAAATTCAAAACCCCGAGAGCTTTCAACTTGAACTACATAACCGCTTCCAGTGCCTAGCTGAATGCGAAACAGTGGACGAGATAAACAACGGGTTGGTGGAAGCTGTCCAAGCGGTGGGGTCTAAGTTCTTTAAGACCCCCCGCCGAAACAAACCGAAGAAACTCTCAGAAGAAACCATCAAGTTGATGGAAGACCGGAGTGAGATGAGACTGCAATCTTCAGCTGATATGTCGAACTACGGCAAGCTCAATAGACGAATTTCGAAGGCACTGCGACACGACTTGCGCGCCTTTAATACAAATCGTATTAAGGTCGCAATCGAGCGTAACCAAGGTTCCAAAGTGTTCGCAAAAAATTCGTCTATAGGGCAAAGCCAAATGACCAAGCTGAAGATCGACGATGGCAGAATCATCTCATCAAAACCGGAGATTCTGAGAGAGCTTGAGAGGTTTTATGGACAGTTATACACCTCGACACAAGAACCCGTTGTCAGTACAGCTCAGGACAAGAGAGCTAAACTGACCCGACACTATACCGAAGACATCCCGGACATCAGCCTATACGAGATTAGAATGGCTCTCAAGCAGCTTAAGATCAACAAGGCGCCAGGTGATGACGGAATCACGACAGAACTTCTGAGAGCGGGTGGAAAACCGGTACTCTTAGTCCTCTAGAAGTTATTTAATTCCGTCATCCTTGAAGGTAAAACGCCAGAAGCATGGAACAGAAGTGTAGTGGTACTGTTCTTCAAAAAAGGTGACAAGACCTTGTTGAAGAACTACAGGCCCATTTCACTTCTAAGCCATGTTTATAAGCTGTTTTCGAGAGTCATTACGAATCGTCTTGCTCGTAGGTTTGATGACTTCCAGCCTCCCGAACAAGCCGGGTTCCGAAAAGGCTTTAGTACCATAGACCACATACATACGCTCCGCCAGATTATACAGAAGACTGAGGAGTATAATCGGCCATTATGTTTAGCGTTTGTGGACTATGAAAAAGCCTTCGATTCAATCGAAACCTGGGCCGTACTGCAGTCTCTTCAGCGATGCCAAATTGACTATAGGTACATCGAAGCGCTGAAGTGTTTGTATAGGAACGCCACCATGTCGATTCGACTACAGGACAAGAGCACGGAACCAATCCAACTGCAGCGAGGCGTGCGACAGGGAGACGTTATTTCTCCGAAACTGTTCACGAATGCGTTGGAGGACGTTTTTAAGCTCTTGAACTGGAAAGAATTCGGCATCAACATCTATGGCGAATACATCACTCACCTTCGTTTCGCCGATGACATAGTCATAATGGCAGAGTCGCTTGAAGAACTCAGTACAATGCTCAGCGACCTCAGTAGAGTTTCCCAGCAGGTGGGTCTTAAAATGAACATGGACAAGACGAAAATTATGTCTAATGTCCATGTTGCACCCGTACCAGTAGTTGTTGGGAACGATACGCTCGAAGTTGTTGACCATTACATATACCTCGGACAGACTGTCCAGTTAGGTAGGTCCAACTTTGACAAAGAGGTCGCCCGAAGAATCCAACTCGGATGGGCAGCGTTCGGGAAGTTACGCGACATCTTCTCGTCGAAGATCCCGCAAAGCCTGAAGACCAAAGTCTTCAACCAGTGTGTGTTGCCAGTGATGACTTATGGCACTGAGACGTGGTCCTTAACTGTGGCCCTTATGGACAAGCTCAGAGTCGCTCAACGAGCTATGGAGAGAGCTATGCTCGGAGTTTCTTTGCGCGATAAAATCCGGAACGTGGATATTCGCCAAAGAACCAAAGTCACGGACATAGCTCTCAGAATCTGCAAGTTGAAGTGGCAATGGGCGGGCCACATTGCTCGTAGAACTGACAACCGTTGGGGAAGAAAGGTTCTCGAGTGGTTACCACACTACACCGGAAGACGTAGAGTTGGTAGGCCCCCCACTAGGTGGACTGACGACATCGTGAAAGTCGCTGGTAGCCAATGGTTACAAGCGGCTAATAGCCGTTCTTTGTGGCGCTCTATGGGGGAGGCCTTTGTTCAACAGTGGACGTCTTCCGGCTGATGATGATGATGATGATGATGATTATTATTATTAATGTATTAACGCCTAAAATCACATTTATTAATCATAAATGAGGATTTTCTCAAAAAATTCGAAAAAAAGGCAGGATTACTTTAACATACTTAAAATAATACAAATTATAACACGTTATCAGTAATAATACTCCTAAAATCACATTACATAATCACAAATGAGGATTTTCTCAAAAAATTTAGAAAATAGGCAGCCTGGCTCTAATATACTTTAAATAATACAAATTATTACACATTATCAGTAGTAATACTCGAGTAAGAAAATGCTACACAATTACCTGGTAAGTATGAGGCTAAGAGTTGCTTTTAAAATAACAAAGTATCATTATAGCTTTGAAAACAATTAGAAAAGTCCAACAGCCCGTACAGACCAACATCCAAAGGTTGAAGACAGCCATAGGTTGGAAACGATAGCAGCAAAATGTGATTTTCTTTTGCCATTTTCACCAGCTCAAAAGCCACATGAGAATGGTGGCGCTCTACTAAATGTAATACAGGATCTGCAGCAGATAGTCTTGTATGCTTGATTAAATGGTCCGAAAAGAGCAAAAATTCCTTTTCTGTCATCTATTATGGTTTGTTTCCAGTACCTATCGCTTTAGGTGGGCTAATAAACATGTCGCTGTACCTCAATGTGAAAAAACAAACATGGAAGGAATGGAGTTTCCATTGGCGTGGGCAGCTCCTGCCAATGTCGCTAACGTCCCTCTTTCAGCTGAGGTATCTGCGCCAACATGTCGTAAACCTCACTTAACCACAACTTTTTTGGGTTTTTGTACAGGTATAATTTCGGTCTCATCCACATTATAAATTCGTCTCGGTCTGAAATTATAATTATCTGATCATAACTTGCCTGTATTTATTACAATATTCGTGAAAGTTGCTTTACGACGAATGATGAGAACAATCTGGTCCAGCAATTTTGTTCTTTTCCAACTTTCGGTTTTTACTTCACGTTATGGTGCTAAGGTGTTCTTTAAGGCTTTATACACTAATAATCTAACTTCAGTGAGAAGAAGACCGAAGTATATTTTTGAACAATGGAGAATATATCTAGATAGCTATGCTTCTTGTTCGTGTAAAAACAAGCTGTCTTCTTGTATACAACTTCTATGTTCTCTGTTGGAACACCTTGTTTGAAATTTTCAACAAATTTAAAAAGAGTAACGTGGCAAATGTTATATTCACGAGCCATTAGTCTCGACTCTCTCCGTTCTTCAATTATAGGTCCTCGTTCTGCAAAATAAACGAAATGGACAATAAGACTAAGAAATCCAGAAGGCATCCCTCCGGGGCAGATATTAACAAGTTAATTTTTACCCCAGTCGGTTTGTTACTTTTAGCCCCATCCCCTCATTTATCAAAATTTATCTGTTTATTTAATTAAGTATTGTTTATTTATTAAAAATAACATGAAAATATACAAGCCAGATAAAGCATGCATCGAATAAAACAATTAAACATTGATTTATAACATTAAATAAACAACTACTCAAAAAAATGCGAAAAAAAAAAGATCGTTTACCTTGTAAAATTGACCGCCGTGTTGCCACCTCTTCTTGTGGCAGATAAGCACGAACTGGTTGGTATGCGCGCGTTCGGCACTATTCAAAGTATTGGAATATTGCGCGAATGTAGTAATATTATTATTAGTTTGGTGACAATCGCTTGTTAATTGTTACCCCTGTTAATTGTAGCCCCTGTCTCCCCTACATAGGTAATGAACAGAATATTCTTCGAATTACTTATATACTTACTTATATATTATTTTTAGAAATTCTGGCGTATTACTTAAAGTACAAATATACCAAATAATAATAAATCCAATAAATGTGGAAAATTTATTTAGTCTACTCAGGAGGGAGGGGGCGGGCAGGGTACTACCGGCTTGACATAAGCAAGCTATAGTAATAATAAAAAATATTTTTAATCACAAATATATAGACATAAGTAACTCTATTATATATCTTGGACATTTATGTTAAGAAGGATACCTTGTCGGAGGCTCGATTGGAATTGGTACCTAACTTACCGCACTCGTATTTTAATGTACCTACTATTATATTTGTAATTGTACATTATGATACAAGTGTGGTATGTTGATCATTAGAAACGAGGCGATATAGCGCGTGAGCCGTAGGCGAGTGCGAGGAAAGAGCCGAGTGAGTTATGATCAACATCCCACACACGTTTCATACGACGTTTTGTAATACACTTGCGAGGAACATATACGAATGTTTTGATAAAAAATATATTTATCAATGGTGCGCTGATTTCGGTGCGATGGCCCTGACGAAAACACCGATCCACCAAAATTTTTCCATAGTTTTTATATATAATTAGTACCAGATACAATACAAAACGAATTGGAATATACTTTTCAACACACTTGCTCGTAAATTGAGCTTTATTATATCGTTCTTAGGGCCATAAACCGAACTATAACACCTTTGTGCATAATAATATTGTACACTAATGCGTAATAGAATTATCCCTACAAAGTTAAGTAGTTATCTGCAAATTATATGCGAGTAAACAGAGCATTTTCAATTTAACCGAGGAATACATATTTGTAACAACAAAGAGGTTGAAGGCTAAGTATATGTAATCAAACACAATACATTTGCCGCGCGCAAAAAAAAAAAAACTTGCGCGAAAATTTCCACAATTTTCGTATATGTTGTTTGTATGGAATTTGTGCAATATATATTTTTATTGCTCGCAAGGGTGTTGAAAAAGTGCGTATGAAACTCGTGAGCAAATTGCTCACTATACACTGGGCTGATTTACGCCCTCGCTTACGGCTCGGGCTGCAACCCACCTCCTCGTGTATAATGAGCAACTTAGCTCACTTGTATCATAATATACTAGTACATATCTTTTTTATTGCAATAATAATGTGAATAAGAAGGTTTATTAACTAACTTAATCTTCTAAAGTTTTACTTCAGTAGGTAAAAAACTCTTTGGTTTATTTTTATATGAAAAACGAATGAAACAAACTACAATCTCCTTGGTGAAAAGTGTGGAAACCTTGTTTTATTTTTCTACATAAAACAAAATTGCGGTAAAGTAGAAAAAAGCACGCGTGCATAATACTACTACTACATTATGAAACTAAAATCGGTGCATTTCAAGGCCCGTTACGAGCAAGTGTGTTAAGAATCATTTATTATAATCATAATTTATTGAACTTGCTTGAATATAAAAGGCCCGGTTGATAATGGAGAACAATAATTGTGGCTATAACACTTTAAAATGTAAAGGTAAATAAACTATAATAAATTCAACTTGAATAAGCTAATGTTCCGGGATAGAGACTTAATGTTCCGTGAAGAACTCGGGAAATAATGTAATTCTAAAGTGGTTTTTATTCTCTTCTTCGTCTACGTCGCCCTTAGTGCTTTATTATTGATTTCGGCGAAATGTAAATTTTGTAGACTATTTAGTTTACTTGTGAGAGATATATTAACATCGACATTTTAACGTCAGAATTTTATTACTTGTACTCTAATCAACTGCTGCATTCAGTAAAATAGTTTGCATCTATTCCTTATGCTTTGGTCAAATTATTATATAATTATTACATTACTTTCACACTGCGAATAAAATGTAAAGAAGTGTAACTCTCCTACAATTTTATCTTTGATTTCGGACTCGAAAAGTTTTCAATTAACAAAACACGCGCAATCTTCCAAATTCAATTGGGTTGGTTAATAGATTTGGGGATTAAAAATAATCGCATTAGGTTAGTCGTGACAAGGTAAAGTTGTTGCGTCGCATGTTAGACTTTTTTATTCACGCCCACCGCGTTTACTTTCTGAGCTTGAATTACATTTCTTTACATATTTCGTAGCTTTTACACCTATCAATCAATTAATGTGAGAAATTTAAAAGTTGTCGTGAAATATGCTAACGATTTTTTTTATGTTATTGTGCCGAAATAAGCTCGAGGCCCACCGGATGTTAAGCGGACTAACCTCTTAACATCAGGTCACTCATAACTGATGCATTTCGTCACAGCTCACGAATTGCACTGCACCCGTCACCTTTAGACAAGGTTGTTTAGTCTCATGTGCCTGTAATTTCACTGGCTTTCAAGGACTGCTGCTGGAACACACCGTTAGGTGCTTGGTGACAGATTTTCTACTTGAGGATGGTCGCTAGCCAGGCGGATATTCGCAAAATGACCTTCCACCTTGCGGTGAAGCTATAGCCCCGAGGGGATTCGAACCATGGACATGCTGCGCGTCCATAGCTAATACCACTGAGCCATCACTACTTCCAAAATTACAACAAAAGAAAAAATTGGAACTACTAGTCCTGTAGCCATGCTGTACCAACTGCGCGTAGAGAGTGAGTCATTGATAAAATTTATCCTTTTTATCCTTTGTTTAAGAGACGTAGCATTTCCCGGCTATAGGGACGTATAACCGCGAGTTCGAATCCCACTCGTAGCCTTTTCGTTGTAATTTTGGAAGCTTCTTCGTTTAGCAGGATTTAATGCATAAATATCAATGTTTGAAGTATCTGGAAATAATTTTAAATGTGGGTAGGTCACATTTGAAATAATTTCAGTACACCTTAAACTGGTTCTTTTCACGGTGTTGTATATATATAATCAATAATGAAATAACATGGTACAATGGAACTATTCTTATGAACGTGGTTAAAACTCTTTAACTGTTCAAATCCACTCCGTTCCTCATTCAATTCATATCGATAAGGAATATAAATGAATCTGGGTGAAGTGTGAGATATTATTATGACGGCACTGGGAGGTAGCCTTAAGAACTTCGGACGAAACAAGATAACCACATCGTATTTGGTCTTGTTTAATTTGACTTGAAAATTTCTATTACGCAAGTTACCCAGCATCATAATGATGTCATTTGCATTTAAATAATAACCCTTAACAAAGACATATACATTTATTTATACAACACACAAATATTAACGTAAAAGTGATTAGGATATACGACTAACAACAATGCTTTTAAACGACAAGCAATCATAAACAGCAAAATATATCTCGGAGACCGTTTATCCTTACTTATTTATTTAAATATCAGATGCTTACTGTGCTTACAGCTAGCCAACGCGCACATTAACCAAATTAATTAGGACTTAAATATATAAGGCCTAATTTTACAAATACGTGAAATTTTATACAAAAAATATCTATATCAGGATATCACAGCTCTTGAGAAGTGGTGCATGCTGGAGAAGAATGCTTGGGGTGTCGTGGACCGAGTTCAGCACAAACGTCTTGATACTCCAAGAACTCGGCATTAAGCAGCGTCTTTCAGCTATAGTGCAATCCCGGATCCTGGCATTCATCGGACATGTTTTGAAGCGAGGTAGTCAGTCCATTGAGCGGCTTGTCGTTCAGGACAAAGTGGAAGGCACGAGACCGCGCGGGAGGTCGCCCATGCGATGGACTGACCAAATTAAATGTGCGGTGGGCGGTCCCTTGCATGAGTGCACCAGGATGACCGTAAATCGAGGACGATGGCGTGACATTGTGAGGCGCATTACATCTGCTCCCACTACAACTACATGATGACCACGACCGCTCTATCAAGAGCGTAACGACTGAGAAGAAGAAGAATCAGGGTACCACACAATCAGAGCGTTGAGCAGATGGAGGGTTTGGGCTGTAGGAGCGAACTGAGATGTTTGCGTGCGCGTTACTGTTGACAACGTGAACAGTGAGCAAGGCACACCCAGTTCACGTCGTGACCGTTGCCGGTCTGCCACAAATAAGAAGCAACGAGATAGAGTGTCAGGATTATCCACCCGGTTGTTGAGCAGCATATAGTAGTGCATTAATAAAGCACACTTACGTCTGAGCTCTAAAGTATTCATACCTAACATACCTGATACGAAAAGAGATGGGTATTATGTACGTACTTACTCTGATGGCTTAACGACCCAAAGATAGTCTTGGTTCTGATGTAAAAACATGCCATGCCTTGTGCAGTTTCATGCCAGTCATCTGCTTATATATGTTCGCCCAAATCACTTTTCATCTCATCACCCATCTGTATCAGAGCCACAGAAAAGAAATAGTATTTATAGAGCCGTCGTCAACCTGTTGGTTATATACCTGTTGGATAACTATTCACCCTAGACTTTTTTTAACAAAAGTAATAGATCTTTTCAATAACTGTTTGCTCCCCAATCATGAATTGTTGAAAGCAGAGCTCCATTACCGTGCTTCTCAATCCCGGAGGCAAAGAGGGTCAGAATTAAAATAATGTTTGTGATGCTAACAGATTAAGTCGTTACAAAGCTCTAAGTAGAAAAATATTTATTCTTTATTTATATTATTTCTTTATGATGTAAATATGCTTCAGTAATGTTTTGAAATATGATTACTATGCTGTAGTGCTGACCCCCGTGGGGGTGCTGGGTTAGAATATCACCCTCATATCTTCCCGTGGGTGTCGTAAAAAGCGACTAAGGGAAATACAAGAAGGCGGACAGCAGCGCCTTATAAAGAACTGTCATCTTTCACTGCGATCCCTAAGCCGCCTGTAAAGCGTGGGGATTATGGTAAATACCCCCCTAATAGGGGAGGCTGTGTTCAGCAGTAGGCGATCCGGCTGATACAGCACAGTACAGTAGTGCTGAACGTAGTCACTCCCATTGAGGGGGGTTTGCTGTAATCCTCACCATTAAGCATGTACTGATATATAATACTTATGATAAAATAATTTATACGTATTGGACATTTAGGTATACCTAAATACACAATGTTCGTCACATCTTGTAAGCATTAGTACTCGTACTGTATATGTACTGTATATATAAATACTGTAAAGTTTTACTAATGTAAATACTCGTAGTTATGAATTAGAGTTTTGTGTAGTACCGAGTTCGATAAAAATAACCAAACCAAACGCATTCAACAAAGTACTGCATACTTCTTAAAACGTTATCTAATATACTGAACTTCTTATAGAAGCAAAGAACATAATAATATTACATAGAAGTTCAAACGTAGAGAAATATAAAACCAACCAAATATCGCACCACCATAAAGTAATACTACAGAAGGAAATGCTTTTACAATATTGCGTAACGTTTTTCAGGCTGTACCATTAAGTTAACTGAAACCATTAACTTCATTGGAGCTCGATTTTTCTCTATATATATGATAGATATCTCGCAAACAAAGCTCTGCGTAACATCAAATATGTTCTATTAGTGAAAAATATTGTTTTACTAGAGATTTTTCTAACTGGAGTCGTTCCTTTATTTGAGAGCGTTAGTAGCCAGAGACAGCATGCAATATGAAAAATTTTACGTCAATCAACGATTTCGTTTTGGCATAGCTTTGGCTGTCCAGCAAAATCAATAGCTATGACTGTTAACAGCCGACCGTAAAACTTAAAGCCATGGCCAATTGGTATGCACAGCTCGTGTAAAATTTAATAAAATATACAACCTTTCAATCAGCCTATACATGCCCTGCATTGCAGTAAAAATATGGGGACTGAGTTTACCATACTCTCGTTGCTTTCAGTATTAAACTTGATTGTATTTTCCTAAAATAAACACTAAGAATGGACACTATTAAAGATGAATCTCAGTTTTGACGTAATGTGTGCAAAACATTACGTCTTTTCATATTATAGAGTATATCAAGCAAAGCGATTCGTGCCGTGGTTACTCTCATTATATGTGTGCTCATTGTATCTTGTTCTTGGATTTGAAGCGCTCGTAGCGAAACTTGCTTAGGCGATCTTAACCTATCAGCTAAGTTAAGCGACGTTCGCTGCATTCATGACTTGGATGGGTGACCGCTACTGACAATACTTCTGAGCGTTTCCGTGCTTCGGAAGGCACAATAAGCACCTAACGGTGAGTTACAGCAGCTGTCCTTGAGAACCAATAATTTCAGGTTAATTCTAGGTTAGCCTGAATCTGTCAAATCGATTTAACGTTGAGATGCATTAATTAATACTTACCTTAACTTCCTTAGACACGTGTTGATTTTAAAGATTTTGCACCCGGTTTTCTGATTACCCACTTATTTTGAATAGTTTTCTCAATCAGAAGTCTTGAACTAATTAATCTCCACGGCTTCGCAAATACTGAACTTATATACACATGGTTCAGTATATGCACACTATACATTTAATCAATATGGTTACTGATAGCAACGAATACAAGTAATTAAGCTCTAAGCCCGTGGGGTGAATCGGGTGGGTCAGAATGTCACCCACCCATATCTTCCCGTGGGTGTTAGAGGTGATTAAAGGTAAAATACCGGAAAGTGGGCCTGCTGAGGAACTGCTGTCTTACACTGCGAACCCCAAGCCGCCTGCCAAGCGTGGGGATTATGGGAAAAACTCTTAATGGGGGAGGCTCAGCAAGCTATAAGTAGTTAGATAATGTAAGAAAAAACGTCATATATAGAATTGTTTTACAGATAAATCATTAGCTTCGCTAATGTGTTACATTTCTTGTTTTTTCATCTCTCATGCATCTTATGAGCTGTTATTGCGGAAGGTAAATTCCATTTTCCGCCAGGAGGAAATAGGAAATTGACCAAGAGATGTAAGTATTTGTTAAAATTCACGAAGCGCCGTTACGTATTGTATATCGCCACATTGAATAGCTGTTAGTTGCATCCATCGGCTCCTTACGATTCTCACATAGAATTCCAATACTGGAAAAGAAGCAACAGTTCTGCAAATTCGTATTTAATGGTTGCCGCTATCATAGATACATTCAAACCAACGAATCAGATCAACAAAGCAGCTAGAAGCAATAATTGTTTTCCCTAAAATGGGTTATGTAAGTAATGTATCACACAAAACAGTAATTTCTGTGGTACACAACAGTTTGCTTGCGTCAAGTTATTGAGAAAGTTTGCGAATAACGACCAAGAAGTCGCATCCTGTTGCACTACGGAAACGCTTTTCCTATTACCGCAATTGTAACAAAAATACTGTTAGGTTAAAAAGCTGCAGTTAGTGACCCATCGTGCTCACATGCGTATGGAGTTAGGAGAGAAAACTAGAAACATGCACTAGAAATGAAGGTGTTATGAAAAATAATTCGTGCGAATGGATATTTCTTAAAAAAGGCCATGAAAATATTATGATTAACAAAATTCAATTAAATTCTATATATGAATAGTTTTTATTGTATGTCACGCAGAACTTTCAATGTGCTTCACTACTATAAAATCTATTAATCTACATGTATACACTATTTAGGTACGCCCCGCAATGTATCTTGCGGGTCTCTGTTGGCTATCTGTATGCCTAATTTCATCCAAATCCGTTCAGCCGTTTGAGAGTATAGAAGTAACAAATATACAAACACACTCACAAACTTTTCCTATTATAATATTAGTTTGATATTGTTACTAATTTAGGATCTAAACGGATGTGGCGGACACATTCATTACAACTTCCATGGTATGTTTTGTGTTTCTTCTACAGAGATTTTAAAATATATCTTATAGTTTCTTAGAAAACATAGTGTAGGACGAGTGACATCCGTGATCACTCTACTGTGAGATTTGTTAACGCCAGCGGAGGCCGACCACTGTGAAAAGTCAGAAGCCTCTACGTGACACTTCGTCCTTAATGGTAGGTATCAATTTCGTTCATCCCTGTGTCGATGGCGCTCACATACTTGATTAAAAATGACGCTTATAATCTAAAGGCATAGTAACACGATCGTGTCATGTTTCGTTCAGATATTTTGGGAGTGCTCTATACAGAATATAATCGATTATTCGGTTCACGATACCTTATAAGAGACCTGCCGCTCGTGAATTGCATACATACAAGATAAAGTCCTGAATCTCAATTGATGATTTTTACGAGTAATTTTACACAATACTTGATTAAAACATAGCTTTTTTATTATTGGAAGGTTAACCTTCTTCCAGTTAAGATATATTTAAAAACAATTGCCTCGAGTTTCGTGACCATTCTTCTCGCAATAGCTATTTGCTGATTTGCTCAACGTCGCTTATGTCAATATTAAAATTTGTTATTGACCATCATCAAAGCTATGGTGAACGCCATTTTTGAATTAATGATTCATCTCATCACTAAATTGTTTATATTTTACTTATCAACAATGCATAAATTCTTAGTGATAAAATACAAAATATTTAATCGGGAAAAACTATCGTTATACCACCATATTAGTTCACAACATAAAACAATATCTTTTACGCCTGCCTGGGAGTAGAATAAAACAAAATGAACATCCTAACACACATACTACAAACTAAAATATAATTTAGAAAGTACAGTTGGTACCAAATTGTATATTGTGTTATTATAATAATGTACTTATAAATGTGTATTAACATTTTACTTAAAGAATATGTGTAAGCTAGTAAAAGATCAAAGTAGTTATTATAGTAGTTATTATAATATACTGATATTCTAAAATAAACTTTAAATAAATTTAGTTAGATACTAAATATTTGAATTTTTTGACGATGCTCAGTTCTTAAATCAAGGCCTTGTTTTCCTTATGGTGTGTTGTACGTTGTACATCAAAACATGTTATCAATCTGTTCTTGTATTGTCATGGTATCGATCCCCACATAGGTGTCTTTTTGTTGAAAGAATAGTCTTTGACTCGTATCGCACCTGATGAAGTGAATAGCGCAAATCTTAAAGTTTAAGCGAGTGAAACCTTTATGTGTTAATATCCACCACCGCCATATCTGTTAACAACACATCAATAGCTCGTTAAGTATCACAACGTGTGCAAGAAAAGTTCCATCTAAACAGAATCGTGGCAGTTGGCGTCGCTGCTAATGAGGGAAGTATCACGAGATCGCAAGCACCTAAGTATAGTCTGCAAAGTAATTGGCTCACCCTTCTTAAGGGAATGTTATGACATATCGCATATTATACATTGTACGAATATATACAACACGGATTTTTACGGACTTCTGTACCCGGATAATCTGATAATAGGGAATGCTTTTGTTCACCCATTCAATTTCTAAAACAAACAATGTAATTCATAAAAAGGGAAACATAATATCTTATTAATTTAATTGTTGCCCAGGCACACATTTCAGCTGAAAATCATGTTTCTGAAAGGCGACAATCGTGATAAGATATAATGATGAAAATGAACTGTTCGTAAATCAGAAATGTTTAAAGTATATTAATCGTCAAGGTCTCTTTGCTTATTTTACATAAAATGCTAACCCACCATCCGATAAGCAAGCAGAATTGTTTTGAACTGTAACAGTACCTACCTCTATAATATGGAACCAAAACATATATAAACAGCTGCCTATTCCTTTGGGGATATAATAGCATATCGATTTATTCTCACACAGTTTGTCAGCCTACTGTATTTACCATTGCTTTCCAACTACGCCGAGTCTACCTACAGATACGTGCACGTATATATAGATACATAGTAGATTACTAATATATCACTGGTGCCGTCGGTCGTAACGATCAAATAGCAGGAAAATCGTAAAGCGGAATCTAATATAGGCTTGAGGCAAGAATCACAGAGTATTTAGTAGTTTCTACTTAACTAGAAGCCCAATTCATGACCTAATTCAGGTAAGAAATTTTTAATGTTTTTATTTATCTCGCTTAGTTTGTTTGGCTTTCCGCTTATAGATGACATAATAATATGTCATCTATTTTTGCGGACTGACTGGCATGCGATTGAACTGTGATTTGTATTCGTGAAATAGTGATATAGTTTAGTACTAGAAGATCAAATTCTAAATTAAATAAAGTTAGAATTTCCCATAAAATTCTATCACTAATTGTGACAATATAACAACTTACAGAATAAAGTGTCGATTTGCCATAAAGTTGAAACCATTTCAGTTCAGAAATATACGTACTCATATTTTATTAATTATTTTACATAGTTCATTTTATTAACTTATCTTTATGAATTTCAATACTTAAGGAACATATTGTAGTCTTAGATTAAAAATAATTACACCGAGTATATTTCACTAACGAGATTCTTTATATCTAAAAGCTAATAATTACACCGAGTATATTTCACTAACGAAATTCTTTATATCTAAAAGCTAATAATTACACCGAGTGTATTTCACTAATGAGATTCTTAATATCTAAAAGCTAATAATTACACCGAGTATATTTCACTAACGAGATTCTTTATATCTAAAAGCTAATAATTACACCGAGTGTATTTCACTAACGAGATTCTTTATATCTAAAATCTTGACCCTACCTTACTCTTGGATAAGCAAAATGAATAATAATATTTTGACTAATGCTTAGCACTGTTTATCTATCTCAGCCTAAGTCGGAGAATACGCATGCAGTTTTTATAATGCTGATCTTCAATCAGATACTTCAATATTTTATTGTATCCGATATATTTGCGGTCTGTTCTAGAATCAGGTAGCATTTTCTTCGGAAAAACAATATTATAAGCCAACAGCGTACTTCACGTTGGTAGTGTAAGAATTAGTTCAAGTATATATATTGTGTAGTTATTGTCATTTTCTTTAATCAAATACGAATATTCCTTTGTTATAAATTTAAATAATTAATTAAATTGATGCTACTACAATAACGTAAATACGAGACATTACGAATACATACTATATACCTACTTATTAAAAATGAGGATAGGCCGTTGAAACTCACGCATGTGATCATTTCTCAAACATTGTACACTTAAGAACAAAACCTAAGAACAATATTCACTACTGCATACACTTGGTTCTTACAATGATTATCATTTTCTATGTTTAAAATTGTTCCATTGACTTAATTCCGCTTATTTATTGTGTCTTTAAATCTTAAACATTAGATCACCTTCATACATATGATGTTTTAATTTGTTTACAAATCTAGAAATATGTGAGTTTAGAGCCCATTCATGGAGAACTAAGCCCAATCAATCACAATGTAAAAAATCAACAGGTTTTATCATCATATTCGAACATATATGTTTAAATGACACTTTTTAATCTAATCATAAATTAAAATAGTATTTTTGACTAAGTTGAACTAATAGACCCAAAAGAGTATTTTATCTTATTTACACTGCATTCATTTAGTTACCTGAAGCTGCTTTTGTACGTTGCCTCGAAAATGTGCCTTCTCTCACAATCTTAATCCATTAATCGGAGAAGCCGAATGTTCCATGTGCACCCCTTTGCGAATGTTGATAGAGACTAAACGTATCCTACGCTTTGCTACTATCAACATTCAAGCTGTAGGAGGATTTAGCTTTCGTTTAACAGCCAGCCATCAACGTTCTGGAAACTATCGCTGAAAGTGTAAACTCACCCTGTCAGTTCCGGATGCAACAAGTATTATTTGCTAATCGCTTAGTTGAGACTAACGACTTCTGATTGCGAGATAACGGAGCAGTCTTTTTGAATCGAGCACTCACTCTTAAGCTAGGATACGAGTGGAAGTATTATATACAAATGTTGCAAGATAATACGCGTCAACGTTTTTCTGTTCGGAAAATCAGATAATAAGAAGAGTTTTTGATCTTATACTAACCTATAATATAATAGTATGTAATGCGGCTTTTTTGCAATCAATTGTCTTGGTTATGTATTATAGTTATTAAGCTATGATATTTCGAATATAATATATATATTTAGTTAAAATTGAGCAATGTAAAAAGGCGCATCTTTTATTATTAAAATCCAGGTATATTTGAGTTTCGTGATTTGTCTTAAATCTATAGCTCTCTTTCTGTCTCTTATTGTGTAGCCCAGCATCACGGTAATTATGTATACAGTATTTCAACTTCATATAAACGGACGAATCGCAAGCTATACCTACGCGCCTCGATCTCGATCTGCGCTCGGTACGCAGGCATTCGCGACTGTGCCGCAGTGACGAATGGACGGTGTGTTATTTTTTTAACAATGAAAATATACGCAATTTTTTCACTAGTTCACAAGTTCAATTACATATTTAATATGACGATTAAAATATATTGTACTGTTTTTGGTTGCATGAATTCGTCAACAACGCGTCCAGAGATAACTTTTTTTTATATTACCTGGAAACTCTGAAATGTAAGACTATAAAATAATACTACTTACTAGTATGTAGGTACATAATGTATATCTGTTTAATGGATAAGTATTTCCTTTTATTTCCCGAAAAAAAAATATCTGCATTAACAAAGTGAATATAGTAAAGGAAAGTAATAACACGAGTGAAATAGGTAATTATAGGCGGTTCATGAATCATGATACGGTAGGTACACTTGTGTTAAAACCTCGAGGCATGTGTGTTTTGTTAGTTTGTATACTTCAAAGTAATGACGTGGTATTTTATTATTAATAATACCTAGTTGTTTATTGTACTGTATATATAAATAATACTAGATAAATAAATTTGATGGTCTATTTTTTTTCTAGTATAATTTACTATATATTACTAATGCCTATACCACCTTGGTCACCTGTAGCTGGCCACCGGCATCCGACGCGATATCGGAGGACGCGGGTGATATATGATTTTCACTTAGCACGCGATAGTGCTTGTAATCATATTTAGAAATATTATTTACTATATTTAGTATAGAGTTAACATTTTTTCAGATTAAGTATTTCTGCTGCTGCTATTCCATCTTCCTGATGACTTCCTCTAGCACGGAGAAAAAAAAGACAAATCACGAAACTAGAAGACTTCCTAGTCAAAACCAAAAAACCTTAAGTGGAGATGGGCAGACCTCATGATGAGAGAGAGTAGTAATAAATGGACGAAAGATATTACAGAATGGACCCCTAGATTTCAAAAAAAGGAAACGACGAAGACAAAGAAAACGTTGGTCTGATGACATAAAAAAGAATGCGGGTACAGTGTGTCATAGATTAACACACACAAGAGTAGAATGGAAAGAGCTGGATGAGGCCTTTGTGTCACAAGGACACACCGACATCAAATTAGATGGGAAAAAATGAGAATAGTAATAAAATTAATGAAATACTTACAATGTTAATATATTTACATATCTCTTGCTCTGTAAGTACATCCTTACACCCCTGAATGGGTGTAAGGTAAATGGAACACCCCGGGGTGTATGACTATCATTACAGCATAGGTTTTGGAATTTGAAAAAAGAACTGTCATACTCATACTGCACGAAGAATATTTTTAAAAAGTTATTTTTTTTTTCTCGGTATTGATTAATTACTCGAATCGGAATCTAGACAATTTATTTTATAAAGATTTTATTTTAAATATGGAATAATAATTGTTTCCACATCGTATGTTAGATGGAATCGATTTAAAAATCAAACCCAGGCAAGGCCAGCAAGATTTGACGCGCTTGCGTGCGTGAAAAAAAAAGACAGTCTACTAGTAGGCGCGAAAGCATCGCGAAAATAATTAATTTTCTTGTTTGAGTTCTTTTTCAAAAGTTTTAAACATGTCTAGTGACGAAGACATAGATCTAACGCCCGATTTTATTAAAGAAAGGGCAAAAACAGTTGTCGAAAATATATTACCGCCGAACTCGAAAGAAAGATATGTAAAGGCATACGACGAATTTATGAAATGGCGGTCAGAAAAAAAAGTGAAATCTCTTTCTGAAAGTGTTTTTATATCATATTTTGATGAATAATCTAAGAGGCTACAACCTTCCAGTTTATGGTGCTTTTATTCCATGCTAAAATCTACAATGATGACAAAACATGACGTGAATTTGAAAGATTTTTCTAAACTTACTGCTTTCTTGAAAAGCCAGTCTGACGGCTTTAAAAGCAAGAAATCGAAGGTATTTACTGCAGAAGAAGTACAGAAATTCTTAAATGAAGCTTCGGATGAAATTTATTTAGCAATAAAGGTACCTACGTATAACTTGCCCTTTTTAATAAGTTACCAAAATATTTCACAAAAATACTATGCGAATTTGGTGCCTTTAATACAACTTATGTCTTTTTTACAGGTTGTTCTAATTTTTGGGATATCGGGAGCCTGCAGAACCGTGGAATTGACAAACTTGACAATAGAAAATGTAGAAAAACATAACAAATTACTACTCATAAAACTGCCTAACACGAAAACTAAAATTGACCGGTCATTTGTTGTGCATGAAGAATTTGCAAATTATGTTGAAAAATATCAAGCTTTTCGGCCTGAAAACGTGGATACAAATCGTTTTTTTCTTAATTACAGTAAAGGAAAATGCCACAGACAAGTAATAGGAAAAAACAAATTTACAATCATGCCAAAACAAATAGCCACATATTTAAAACTGAGTAACGTAGAGTTATACACCGGGCATTGCTTTCGCAGAACATCAGCGACTCTATTGGCTGATTCGGGAGCCAACCTCATTCTGTTAAAAAGGCACGGCGGCTGGAAGTCCAGCAAAGTGGCCGAAGGTTATATCGAAGATTCGATGGCAAACAAAAGCAAAATTACTTCTAAAATAACAGAAAATATAAACTTGAAATCACCACGTCGAAGCACATCATCTGAGCCATTTTTTAATGAAAAAAATAGTACCAGTCAACTGCCGCCATTTACGATGCAAGAACCTCAAGTCACTCAAACTCAAGTCTTATCATCACAAACTCATATTCAAACTATAAATATTCCTAAAAAGAACGTGACCTCTTACAAATTGTAATAATTTTACTATTAATTTTAATTAGATACAGATTTTTTTCTTCTTAATAAATGTTCATTGAAACCTGCTGTCTTGTTGTTTACTTACCTCACAATCGATATGTAAAGCAGAGTATTTATCTCGGGCGTAAGCATCAATTGCATACTCGGGTTAATTAGCGCCTTCGCTTCGCTCAGGCGCCAAAAACCTCGTATGCAATTGATGTCATACAGCCCTTGGTTAATAATCTACTATTAATTCCATACTAAAACTTAATAATGAATTATATAGTATACAATTATGTTGGGAATAAAGGCTTAATAATAAATAATAATAATATTTGCATTAAATTAAGGACCTATATACTGTAACCTGTACTTTAAACTGTACTAAAACAAAGTGTAGGTAGTATACAATTCCAATTAAATTGTTATCCATCTTGATTGAAAACAGGATCAAAACAACAGTGATTGGTTTTATACATGTATTCAAAGAAAAATTTATTTTTTTTTTTTGGTAAGAAGTTATTTAGATCCTAATGTATATTATAATCCTATTATAAATGCGAAAGTGTGTTTGTTGGTTTATAGGCTTTTCGTCCTTTCACGCCACCTAGCAATAATTAATCAACTTGAATTTTTGCACAAAAAAAGTAATAGACTGTGTAGTTAGTAGCAGTTTTTATCACGCATAAATTAAGGTTCTTATATAAATAGCTCATTACTATGAAGATACTTAACAATACAGTCCATAAACCTTATTACCATAAACTTGAATTTAGTTCGCAAAAGTGTCAGAAATAGGTGTTATTATGAAAATGTTTGCATTGTCATCAGGAGCCTAGAATTTAAAGGATGTATAACTTGGAGGAGTATGAACTAGGGACTTAGCATTCGAAAAGGTTCTGAAAATATGGGTTTGTTCGAGGAATAGTGCCTTCTAAACTTTTGTCAATGGTTTCCTATATTTTTATTAACACCGATGATGGAGTCACGTTTAATAGCTAGTTACTTATTTATATTCATGATAAACCGAGATTTAAGATACTTCACAATTTTAGTTTTGGTAACCTATCAGTCCAAGCAGGCGACGTTCCATATGATTAAACTTCAAATTTTTTTTACCTAAACTTCAAATTTTTGTGTTTGTAAGTAATTCCATTTACGTTTTGGAATACGAGTACTACCCGATGGACAGGCAAAAAGTGAAGTCTATGCAAACTAGGAATATACTGAAGCAGCTACAGTAAAAATATTGGAGCAAACTAATTTCATTTATTTTTCACAAATTTATCGGCTGTTGCAGGTATAGAAGCAATCTAAAGTATTTTATTTAATTTATATCGTTTAATATAACTAGGGGAACGTTCCGAAATCAGATTGAAGATGTTGAAGATGAATCGAGAGAGATATGTAAGGATCGTAGCAAGTAGGAATCTGTGGTCTCTACCTACCCCTACGGGAAAGAGGCGTGATTTTATGAATGTATATTGTTTACTTAACAATGATCTGTTCATTTGAAACGTTGATAAACGCTTGCATAGATATATTTCTCAAACTGATAAATGGGTAAATTTACGTATCGCTTAATTAATGTTGAACCCAACTTAAAGCGTATTTAATTGAATTGTAATTGTCGACTTTACCACCCTGTACCTGCTAATGAAAATTACCAGGTGTGATCCTCCGTAATAGAGATACAATGGATGAACGTGATATTCAGGTACTATAACATCACATAGCAATCTACGTTAGGCTGAGATTGTTAAGCGACACTTAACTTAGATTGCTATCCTTGTTGGCGTTTAGTTTATAATGACGTTGAATAACTTGGTTATTTTAATGACACCTATTGCAAATTTCAATCATAGTAAGATAGAAGCTCGAAGATCGTAACACGTCTTGGGGTGATGCAGGCATAACTTATATGTTGTGGCTAGAACGCACTCAAAGAGCAATTTCAGAAGTTTGCCCTCTAGCCACGTAATGGAGTTATGTATATTACACTTCTGAGCCGAGCTGAGAAGGATTTTGTAGTACAGACAGTACAAGAGTTATTCGTTAAATATTATAGAAAACGTATAAAAAATATACTTTGACTGATGAATATTGAAAATATTAGTACCGAAATGAAGAAATGGTTTCCTAATTCCATCGATTCGATAATAGGTCAGGATTAATAACAGGAGGATATTATAGTATGGATGGTAAAACATACATGTAAATGAAAACTCGTTTCAATTTGACTGCGTAGGCAAAAGATCTTATCTGTAAAAAGTCTACGTTGCAGAAAGACTATGTAGGAAAAACTTCGCAGCTGCAAAAATCTGAAATGCAGAAATACTATATGAGCTAAAGGTTTTGTTAGCACAGTATGTTGAAACAAAAAGCGTAACGTGCCATCGATGACAATAAGTAGTGCTTTTTGAAAAAAAAATACTACATAGAAACATATCCTAATACTTACTTTACTGGGTGAGGATTATTGGTAAAATGCTAACAACCTCTTAGGGTTGACTTCTCCTAGTTGATGTTATTTTTTGTGTTTTTACGGAATAAGCACGAGGACCACCTGATATTAAAAGTATCTTGTACTTATTATGTAGTAGTTCATATTTTTCATTACTTTTTTCGACGTCAATATTCAAAATGCAATTCAAAGGTAGCGCGGCGCGGTCCAGTGTTGCCGCGGCGGGCGCTTTTGGCTCGGAGTAGGCATTGTCTTTTACTACGAGACTCAAAACTTAAAACAATAAGTTTTCCTAGCACTGTCTAAAACTTTTTGTTAAATGTAAAAAATATGAAAAATTAGGACCGTGATGAACCCATAACACCCATTCCGTTCCTTGGGTCGACTGCAAGTTCCTAAAGTTTAACTTGAATGCATTAAAACCTATTTGAAACGTATTTGTATAAAATATTAAATATGACGAAAGTAACGAAAGAGCTACCGGTTCAAACATGGGAAAAGGATAAAAAAAACATTGTCAATGTCGATTCACAAATACTGCGGAACGCTAACCGGCTTGCATAGAATATCGGGGTGGATACAAAAGGATTTTTTGAGCCGCCTCGGGGAAAATCCCGCCGCCTCACTTTCGTGAGTTATAGTTCTTTTTTGTGAAACGTGTTTGAATGTACGAATCCAAAGTACTGAGGCAGTTTCAAAGTTTCCGGCCACAACGATACTTTGAATATATAATCACTCTAATACAGAACGGAGATACGTGCTTACATCTAGGTTTTGTGACATTATGTTTAGTCTCATGTAATTGTTGACAAGTTAATGGTCATATGAAATAAAATATCATAAATTAAATAAAGTTAAAATATCATCAAATGCAGGCAAGGATAGCCCCACTCTCTTCTTAAAAAATTTGTCAAATAACTGCGATGAGTTCTAGCAGTTGCTAATGTGAGCTAGTAATTCTAGGGTAACTCTATTCACCATCCTCATCCACATCATTACATACAAGTAAGATGGTGGTTAAGAATAACATATGTTCAAAAATGTAGGGAATCAAAACCAAGACCCGGAGTTTCTATAGCGGTACTCACGCCCCTCTGAAAACGAGGTAGTCAATTATAAAGAGGCATTAAATAATATCATTAAAAGAGACTACTTACCACATAAAGGGCTATCTTCCGACATCTATCTTATTCTAAGAAAGACCTGGGTGAAAGTTCTCGGCAGCTTAGGACCGCAATGACAGGCGCGATAAATTATAGGTCTAGTTGAGCCTAGTGTCTTCGTAGCTTTCCATACAAACGTAGTTCCACCTTATTTTAAATACCACGTGGTTTAGCTCGGTGAAATTACATGCATGTCTGTGAGCCTTACATCTATGCTGTTGAGTTGCAAGTATTTCGTGTTAGCATGTATTTTATACCTCAATGTGGATTTAGGAATTCCCAAAAACAACAATTATTGGAAATACGAATAAGGAAAACTGGCAAACTGAACAAAAAGAAGCAACGATGGCCGAGAGGTTATAACTATGGACTGCCGTGCCGTAGGTCCCTGTTCGAGCCTCACCGCCGGCTTAAGCTTCACCGCAAGGTGGTAGGGCATTTTGCGAATGAGCGCCTGGCTAAACACCACCCTTGAGTAGAAAATCTATTGCCAAGCACTCAACAGTGTGTTCAGCAGTCCTTGAGAGCCACAAAAATTACAGGCACATGAGACTTACCAACTGTTATCTCAGTGTGAGGGGCACAGTGCGATTCGTCACATGACAAATTGCAATCCGTTATAGGCAGAGGTTAATCTGCTTAATATCAGGTGGGCCTCGTGTTTGTTCCGAAACAATCAAATAAAATATATGAAAAACACGGGTGTTTGAGCGTGAACTTACTATGAGTCGATATCGCTATCGACAATGTTTCGGCTTCTACCGGAAGCCTTCCTCAGGATTTTGAGTGTGGTACGTCCGCCGCGGTCGCGTCACGCTTCACACTGCGGGCGGCAGCTCGCTGTGCTCGAGCCGACGGCGCTGGCGGCGGCGGGGGTCGTTGCGGGGAGTGTTGTGGCGAACGCTGCGTTTTCGGTAAAGGATGCGATGCACCATCTTCGTCGCTACTGCTTTCTTCAGATGACACCATCGCAGTCCGACAAGCAAAACTAACTGTGTCCACCATCTCCTGCTTCACATTTTTCAAATCTCCATGAAGACAAGTTCTCCAGCTTTGTGACAGCGCCCACCCTCTATCTCTGTTAAAATTAGGACGACGACTAATTTCTATAGCCTCGTGGATTTTGCGCGGTACGTAAAACTTCTCCTTAGCTAAAACCCGGGCTTTGTCGAAACGGATGTAGTGCGTCGTCCCAGATGTCAGGGCGTGCTCTGCCACAGCAGACTGATGGCTGTGCGCGTTTCTCATGGAGCGAATGTGTTCTCCGAGCCTTGTGGACACGTTCCTTTTTGTTTCACCTATATAGCATTCACCACAATCGCATGGAATCATGTAGACTCCGGGGGTTCCCAGTGAGTCCTTATCTTTCGGAGATCGCAGTAATTGCCTAATTTGTGAGGGGGGGCGGAATATCGTCTTGATAGAAAATTTACGCCGTAGCAAGTTTCCGATTTTATCCGTCACCCCCTTGATAAATGGTAGGTATGCTACTGCCCTCTCTGCTGTTGTTGTCCGGTTCCGTGCAGACGTGTTTGCAATCCTATTGCTTTGCTTCCAGCTATACCCATTGGACTCTAGTACTGAACGTACATGCGCAAGTTCCATATCCACATGTTGAGGATCACACAATCTTAGCGCTCTGTTAATTAGTGACCTAGGCACGGAAGCTAGGTGGGACGGGTGATGATGTGAATCCGCTTTTAGGTAACTATCGGTATGTGTTGGTTTACGGTACACGGTGTGTGAAATTCGACCGTTCTGTTTTCGTTTTACCAACACATCCAGAAAAGGCAACGTACCATTTTTCTCTTTTTCCACCGTGAAAGCTATTTTTGGATGTTTTTTATTCAGGTGTTCTAATAAGGGTATCAAGTCATCCTTATGTAGAATGGCAAACACGTCGTCCACATACCGCCACCAGTATCTTGGTTTGAAAGATATGCCGCTCAATGCCGTTTGCTCAAACCACTCCATGAAGATGTTGGCTATCACTGGAGCTATAGGTGAGCCCATGGCAACACCCTCTGTCTGTAAGTAGTATTCACCCCGCCATAAAAAGTATCCACTTGTTAGTGTGACCTCTATTACTTTCAAATACTCGATAGGTATAAGAGCAGTGTGGAATAAATTCTCAATTATCTTAATGGTGTCAGCTATCGGTATGTTAGTAAATAATGACGTCACATCAAAACTCACCATAAGTTCGTCCGAGCTGAGCACCACTTCCTCTAACATATTAACAAAATGCACAGAGTCCTTGACGAAACTCGTGGTGTTGCCTGTTAACGGAAGTAGTATATCAGCCATAAAACGAGCGGTCCTATAGGTGGGCGAGTCAATTTGACTAACAATAGGTCTTAAGGGCCACGATTCTTTGTGTATCTTAGGTAGCCCATATATTCTAGGTGATGTAGGATTTAGGGGACGCAGACTTGCATATAAATCGTCACTCAGCTCGCGCAGTAACTTTTTTAGGCACTCCGTAACACGAGCGGTAGGATTATACGTGACTTTTCTGTAGGTACTACCATCACTAAGTAACGTATCTATTTTGTTTTCGTACTCACTGGTGTCTACTACCACAGTCGCATTTCCTTTGTCCGCGGGCAACACCAAAAGATCTTCGTTACTGCGTAAACTCTTGAGGGCATCCATTTCCTGGCTAGTCAAGTTCGGCTTTGGCATTTTAGCTTTTCGTACCATGGATGCAACTTCCTGTCGTAAACATTCCGCATCATGACTCGGGATGTAATTACGTGAAATTGTTTCTTCGATACCTGTAACGATTTCTTCGACGGGTAATTTTCGTGGTGTGGGTGCGAAGTTGAGCCCTTTCGATAGTATCAATTCCTCGCTAACCGATATCTTTTGAGATGATAAATTGACCACAAGCTTATCATTGTCTAGAGAACATTTCACTTCAGTTTTTTGTACACAGTTATTTACCAGACGGTTAAGTTTCGAGTCATGTTTACTTATAATTTTGTTTACCATAGTCTGTGTTCTATTGAAGGTCATAGCATCCAAGGTATCCCACAAATCTGCTCGCAATAACGACCCCCGCCGCCGCCAGCGCCGTCGGCTCGAGCACAGCGAGCTGCCGCCCGCAGTGTGAAGCGTGACGCGACCGCGGCGGACGTACCACACTCAAAATCCTGAGGAAGGCTTCCGGTAGAAGCCGAAACATTGTCGATAGCGATATCGACTCATAGTAAGTTCACGCTCAAACACCCGTGTTTTTCATATATTAGATATAAATATGAGCGTAAGTTTTTATAATATAATCAAATAAAATAATAATAAAAAAACAAGGGCAATTATAAACAGGCTGAAGGATATGCATTCAAAATTTTACCAAGTTTTAGTAGTATTCTTATTATGACACAAATACGCTTGTATGGGGAGTGCTAGGAAGAGAGCCTTAGTCAAACAGTGGATTGAAATTGGCTGATGATAATATATCATGACACTTAAATACGTTTTATATTGAATAATATTCTATGGATGTATTAAGAATAATGAATTAATTATGTATATATGTCAAGAATAAAATTAACAGTTTTTATATATATTTTATTTTGATGACACCTAAGGGACACCTGAATACTCAAGGAATGCTATCTCTCGCCGCTAAATCATTTACTTACAGCGTTCTAGTATTAGAACTGGATTCACATCACATGATCGAATACCTTACAGTAATACTGCAAACAGCTATCTTTATTATTATTTTATAAGCCGCGAGCATTTAGCGTTTTATATATTATAGTGCCAATTCCACCTAATTTTCCTGCTAAGCCGATATGACCTCATAAACGCGCAACGTAGCCTAACTGGATGAATTTTCGACGCATTACGATTCGCATAAAAATATGTGACTGAGAAATATCGCCATTTTGGCAATATTATGTGTTTAATGTACCAGAATGTCAAAAACTGTATTATTAACATGAAAGTTTACTTACTTAATCATGATCGTTCCATAATATTTTCATCATCATTCATCATAATCATTCTTTAATAACGTCATCTTTACTACGCGAAGGAAAAATACTTTTGTGCAGTAAAACTTACGTTTGATAAACCTATCGTAAAGTTGTGGAACGAAAGAATAAGAACATATTTTGTGTTGTTTTCCTCGTACTTAAGTATGGTATAAAACACACTCGTGTGAATTAAAGTTCAGAGTACAGCCAAGATACTAAACTTGTACCCTCAGTGAACAATACACCTATATATCGTTTAGTATAATTACAAATGTATAGCGTTTTTTCAAAACACGTTTATGAAAGTTGCTTAGAAGTAGCAGCGCATTGAGACTCACGAATTGTCTGTTCCTCTAGATCTGAATACCACCCAGTAAATTCATTTTTGCAAGAGATGAATAGAAGAAAGTTTTCTGCGTGCCCAAAACTAGAACGGTAATAATTAAATTTTAAACACAAATTAAATGTTTCCAAAGTCAAGCTATTTTATTTTAATGTTTTTGTTTTTTTGACGGAACAAGCACGACGCCCACTTGATGTTAAGTGGACTAACCTCTGCCTATAACAGATATCTTTCGTCTCAAATGATGAATGGCACTCCGCCCGTCACCCTGAGCCATATTAGTTGTTAAGTATCATGTGCCCGTAATTTTACTGGCTCTCAAGGAAAGCTGCCAGAACACTCCGTTAGGTGCTTGGCGACAGATTTTTTAGGTGTGGTCGCTAGTCAGACAGGCATTCGCAAAATGCCATATCAGAAATGCGGTGACGCTCAAGTCCGCGGTGGGATTAGAACCATGGACCTGCTGCGTGGAAATCCATAGCCAATGCCAGTGAGCCATCACTTTTCATTTCATACTTGTTTGTTTCATTTTAATTTAGATTTTTCTGACTGTACAGAGAACAGTTAAAATATAGAAAAAGTTTGGCGTGCACGACCGCTTCCCGATTTGCCACAGAGCGAGTAGGGTATCCATACGAAACATGGATAGCCTGGGCAGTTGGAATACATACCAAACATATAGAAGTCATATATAAATAAAATCAATGCTGATGGAATTTTCAATATAAGGGTAAAAATACTCATGCACAACTACGTAAATTTGCGTCATAGAACGTGTCAGCCTTTGCAGGTTGTAATCAATAAGAGCTTCTTGGTAACTTCCTTGATCAATATAGCTGCAGCCAATTTACTAAACCGCACCTTACGTGTTACGAGCTAACAAATTCACTGCAAATTACAAATTTGTGTAGGAACTGCAAACTTTTAGTCATTGGCAAATTTTTGTACCCCTTTGAGGTGAGCTTGCAAATTCCAAATTTGTAGAGTTATGAATGCACGTCGACGTCCGAGCATTTTGCGGGATATATTGTTCGAGATAATGTCCTGCAGTGTCACACTACTACAGACAATGGCAGTTTAGTTACTTTGAATAGACAAAATTTACAATGAAAACTACATTTGTTACCCAACAAGTGCAGTTTTCATTGGATTTTTTTTACAAAAGCTGTGCTTAAAGCTTGACAATTTTAATTTCCATAGCATGGCGTTAGTATTGTTGCAATGCAACTATGCAATATTGGACAGAATAGATAACATTCAATATACCGCTTACTATTTGATTATTAGGGTTCAGGTTACAGTTAAATTTGCGTTATGATGGATCAATATAACATGTCATCACGTCTGTACGTGCGAGCTGGAATGTAACGCCCACGTGCCACGTTTCAGAAAATATTTTTAGACCCATCTATAAAGAGGGCCAAAAAAACGGGCTTATTAGGAGACAGCTCGAGACTCTAGACTGCTACCAAATTTTTTCTGTCATTTCGTTAGAGTAGATAATTTGTAGCTAAGCTCCTAACGGTTTTTTCCGGCAGCTGCACTTGAGATCCAGTAATTATTGCTTGGCCTGAACAATATCTTTAACTGCATCATCACTTGCAAGTGATGTTGTTAAGTAGTGGTCAAAGCCTATCGGATATAAAAAAACAACTGCATTTTATTTTGGTTCACCACCAACGCGAACCGAAACTAAACTAAAGATTACTAGGACTTTCATAAAAAACATAACGATTACATAGTTATTCGTAGATCAGGACGTATTAATTGTGGGGTGTGTGTCATTCTAACTGCTGCATTTATATTACCAATTTAAAAAAAATCTAATCAGGGATATTATTGTCTAGCTATGAAGCGCTCGTAGCGAAGTTTGGTTAGGCTTCTTAACCGATCGGCTAAGTTAAGCAACGTGTGCCGCGGTTATAACTTGGATGGGTTACCACTACAGTGACATTACTACTGAGCGCTTCCGTGCTTCTGAGCACAAGTTAAGCCGTCGATCCCGGTTGTTGTCTTAGGATGACAGTTGTGTTAGCATGGTGGCAGGGTATTTTGCGAATGCTCGCTTGGCTAGCGTCATTGACCAAATGATATAAGGTCTTAAAAAAACTAAAACGGGAATGTAAACGATCTCATTTATCATTAAAAAAAAAACATTACTTCACCTACGTAATTTAAACAAATACTGTAATAATTTTACAATACAGTTTGTAATATATTGTCAAAAGACGTTTAAAAATAATGGCCCTGAGTTTCTTGCCCGGTCTTCTTGCAGTGGCTACATATATATCTTTGCTAATTATGATGTAGAATATTTCAATATTAAAATTTGTAATTAAACTTCAAAAGAGCGTCGTAGACGCCTTAATTGAACAAATGATTTTGACTATTAAATGTTGTATTTATCAAAAAAAATGAGGGTCTAACTAATTATATTTTCATTTTTGGTAGCATGAAATATATTTATAGTCAAAGTATCTTCCATCGTTCTCTTATATATCTGCCACCTGATAGAAATATCCTTTGACAATTTGTGGCAATATTCTGAGGATCTGGAATCCGTAAACTGTTTGAAGGCATCTTGTACTGCTACCTGAGAAGAAAACCTTTTTCCCTTAAAAAAGTTATTCAAAACGCGGAAAAAATGGAAGGTCATCATCCATGTAGATCCATATTTCACCACATGTCACAATTTCGTCAAAAATATTTTCATAAAAGGACAAGTTTAAAATGGTAAAGCAAACTTTGTGCATATCAGTCAAATGATGAAGCACCCATTTTTTTATTTTAATATCTAATTTCGTGAAAAATTTGTAATATTGTAGCTGTATATGCTTACTTCAAAGCATGGCGCTTCTGCTTTGTTTCACTTTGACATGAATCAACTTCCATCATAACCTTCAGCTCATCGTTATTTAACTTAATAACTGGTCTTCCTTGTGGCTCATTATTCATGTAGAAGTTTCCACTATGAAAATGGTTTAACCAATAACGCTAAGTGCGTTTGTTTGCCGTATCCTCTCCAAACAAAACATTAACCTTACGAAGAGTTTCTACTGTGTAAGTTCTTTTTTGTTATGATTGAGGAAACGTACAAAGCTGTTCTTGATATCGTCACGCCTATCCGTTACATTCGCAGTGCTAACATCCTAGTTCAGCATGAAAGTGCAATGCGCTCGTCTCTCTTTAGTTTTTTATGTCTCGTTTGCCCAGTATTAATCTGATTGTCGATGCATCATCATCTTCAGGTTAAACACTGAATGTAAAAATAATTGAAGTTAAACAAACATGAAATCTCATGAACGTATGTCTCGATCGTGCGCTCGGTAAGTCAAGACCTCCTGAAGATGCTTCGTTTAGAAGCGAAACTAGTCGGGTATTCTTCCGGTTAGGCTGCGTGATGTTTGTGACGTCACGTAGATAACAGGAAAATTAGGCGGAATTGTCACTAGATATATAATTTTATGCTTTTTTAAGTGTTTTATTTAAATATTATTTAATATTTTTTAGGATACTTTTAAATGTATTTGTTATTATGAAACCTCATCTTCATCCAGGTTGATTGAAATTGGCCGCGGCGTTAAAACAGCAATGTCATAATAAAACCCCTGTTACAATTAGGGCCATTTTTATATTAAACTAGTAATAGAACACTAACGAAGATTAGCTGATGTTAAGCGGTAACCTCTCTGTGTATATTACATATTAATTAGTAAAAAAAATTCATTTGTTATGATTTACTATATGGACGCAAAGCTTGATTTAGATAATTTTTTGTGCTATATATTTTTTTTTCTTCTGATATTCATTAGGCATATTTTTCACATAAACGTCTTTTTTAGAATTATTCTAACGCCAGGTCCCGAACTGGTTAGCCTTTGACCACTATCTCACCTGATGGTAAGTGATGATGTGGTCGAAGATGTTGTTCAGACTAACCTAGAGTTACTGGCTCTCAAGGACAGCTGTCGGAAAACACCGTTAGGTGCTTGGCAACAGATTTTCTACTTGAGGGTGGTAGCTAGCCAGGCGGGCATTTGCAAAGTGCCCTACCAGCATGCTGTAACTTAACCGCTGTAAGTTAACCGACGGCTTAACGTGCCCTCCGAAGCACGGAAGCGTTCAGCAGTAATGTCACCAGCGGTCACCCATCCAAGTCATGACCGCGGCGGACGTTGCTTAACTTTGCTGATCGTTTCCGAATGGCTAAGCAAACTTCGCTACGAGTGCTTCTTCTTTCTCACTTAACTCTAATTTAGTCAGTACATTTCCACATAGATAGTAAAACACAATAGTTTATTTTATGTTTCCCAGGAGATATAAAGCTAACTAGTAAATAGACCGAGAAGTAAGTACGCGGTCACTTTAACCGTGGGCTAGTACTACTCAGCTTAGTGAATTTATATGCAAGTTTACTTGTGACTTTAACCGGAAATCAGCCTCGAGGCTTTACTTGAAAGTCGTGCAAATGGCCCTTATTATAATCACATCACAGTTCACATAGATTTGTAATTAATCTTGCGCAGCCAAATAAATTATACGCAATAAATAATAGTCATATAGCTAGTGGCATTAAAATACACAATGATATCTTTTTTTTTATGCTTGATAGGTTAGCTTTTGACCACTATCTCACCTGATGGTAAGTGATTATGTGATATCCTAGAATAACTGGCTCTCAAGGACAGCAACACACCGTTAGGTGCTTGGTGACAGATTTTCTACTTGAGGGTGGTAACTAACCAGGCGGGCATTCGCAAAATGCCCTACCACCATGCTATAACGACTGCCATCCTAAGACAACAACCAGGACCGACGGCTTAACGTGCCCTCCAAAGCACGAAAGCGCTCAGTAGTAATGTCACCAGCGGTCACCCATCCAACTCCTGACCGCGGCGGACGTTGCTTAACTTTGCTGATCGTTACAGAATGGCTAAACAAACTTCGCTACGAGCGCTTCATAGAAGATATCTATTCTTCTATGATGACTCCAATGTTCATTAATTCTTACAACAGTGACACCTGTCGGTATTTTGATAACATTTTATACTGTCTCCATGAAGTTCAAACTCTAAACCCGTTTCTGAACATGTAAATGTTCAGAAACCTTAAAAAACGGTCAAATGCGTTGCGGGCCACCAAATGTAGGGTTCCGTAGCAGCCCGTTGTCATAACATGTATGTAAAACGATTCTGTAGTTCTTCATTCTCCACCACTTTTTTCCTGCTAAAGCTAAATAATAAGAGTACGATTGCCGCCAAGTTATCATTTCATATTGTTCGTTACAAGTTATATGTCATTTAATTTATTTTCTGTAGCAATAAGTAATTATTCAATTCTATTCTTAAATAGTTGATGTATATTTGAAAGAAAAATAAAAAGTATACACCGATAAATTCAAGTAAGCTTATAAAAGGGCTATCATACTATATAACTAGTCTGGCCATAAATACTGTCAGATAAAAACTTCTATTTTTTTCAACTAATCAAAAACAATAATTTTGAATTAGGAACGCGTTTATTATTTTTAAAGTTCTTTCGATTTCGCGCCACTCACATATATTTTCGTGTTCATTATCAAATTACGATATGGAATGGGGTGTTAAAGAAAATAGGTTTGCATTGATCGCCTTGCACAAAGTGGGTATGGAGCCGACGGTCATATTCCAGACACTTCAAAAGTTTGGTATCAGCCGTATGTTCGTATATTGTAATATCAGTAGATACAACAACACTTCCCCTGGCGATGACCATAAAACATCAGGGCAACCGCGTGCTGTTAGAACTACAGCTGTTAATGCTGTGAAAGCCAGAATTGATCGAAATCCCATTAGGAAGCAAAAATATTATGACAACTAAACAATAATCTTATTGCAAGAATAGTTATTTGTTATACAAGAGTGCAAAGTTGCTTTTTAACCGCGTGTTCAATTTTGATGACCGAGCACGCAAAGGATTCTAAAATTGAATCACGAGCGCTGCGAGTGATTCAAAATTAGAATCCTGAGCGTTAGCGAGGGAATCAAAAGAGGACGAGGTGAAAAATCTTTGCACTCGAGTGCAACACGTAACTTTTCATTCCACCTCAGCGAGGAAATGAAATTGAAAAAAGAACACCAAGAAGGTTCCGAGTCTGAGTTTTTAACAAATTAAAAAGAAGTTGTATGATATATTCGGCACCATAGAGGTAGCAGTAAATAGGTTTAATGTTTTTTTTAATTCACAAACTTAGTGCACACGATGTTTGAAATTCAATTTAGTTTATCCTCTAGAGAATAAAAACGGCTTTTCCAATCAGATATTGAAGATTAAAAATACTCTTTCCGAGATGGTGGGATGAAAAAGAAGATTTACGGTCGATGCCCTAAATCAATATTTACAATTATAGGGAGTGGACCGATCAAAATGCCGTCCATCGCGATACGCAGGTGAAGGGCACAAAAATATTCTTTTCACCGATGAAAAAATTTCACGATTGAAGAGCGTCCGCCGCGGTCATGAGCTGGATGGGTGACTGCTGGTGACATTACTACTGAGCGCTTCAGTGCTTCGGAGGGCACGTTAAGCCGTCGCTCCCGGTTGATATCTTAGGATGGCAGTCGTTATAGCATGGTGGTTGGGCATTTTGCGAATGCTCGCCTGGCTAGCTTCCACCCTCAAGTAGAAAATCTGTCGCCTCGCACCTAACGGTGTGTTCCGGCAGCTATCCTTGTGAGCCAGTAATCTGAAGCTGAACAACATCTTTGACGACATCATTACTTACCATCAGGTGAGATAGTGGTCAAAGGCTAACCTACCAAGCATAAAAAAAAATAACATGGTTAACTCTAAAAGACACGCTGACATTGAGTCTCTTAAGCACTAAGCTTAAGCTCTCTCTGAAGCAAGCAGTGGCGAAATTTCGAAAACTAATCGAAATTCTTCCGGTTAGGCTGCGTGGCGTTTGTGACGTCACGTGGGCATAGCAGGAAATTTGGCGGAATTGTCACTAGATAATATATATTTTTTTATATTCTTTTAAGTGTTTCATTAAAATTTAACATAACTTATTTAAAATATTCATTTTTATATATAAATTTATATATATATGCGTCTGGCCATAAATTTATGGGAGATTTATGGCCAGACAGGTAAAGGTGGCCATTTCGAATAGAATATTGCTTTTATTATTTGCTGAGACTTTAATGAATATTGACATATCAGTTTTAGTAATATTACATAACTTCATTAAAAAATTGCATTTTCATTTGTAACTTATACAAGTAGGTATAGGTATAGGTTAGCAGTAAGACATATAATCTGGCTTCCAGTCTTGTGTTCGTGGAACCAACAAACACTTCTTGTGTACGGCGAGTATAAGGTCCAAATACTTATTGCATTAAGATTTTTTATTTATGATTTAATTTTCAATGCAAGTCTTTACCCTTAAAAAACAAACAACTACTTCATCTTAGTCATTTTAAAGTAATTATTCTAAGGATTTTATATTTGCTACAAAATTATCTAATACCCAAGTTCAACGACTATTACTGCTAATGTAATATAGTTATCTCAACTGCTATACATTTCCTTTAAAGGTTATAAACTACACTATCATTATGAAGTTTTTCAGATTTTTGAACCCAGCAGTTTAGCTTTTAGAGGGGGGGGGGGACGCCCTGCTGGAACAAAAATATGCTATTTAAAGTTTAATATTTCTTCAATGGAGCATCAAATCGAAAATCAATATTAGCAACCCCTAAGTCATTTTAAAAGAGCTATTCAACGATACCATACACGACGGGTTAGACGACAAAAAAAAAAATCTTCCCCACTTCATATGTATGGGAACTATCTTAAAAAAAAATATTTTACAAAATTTTATTTTACCACTTTTTCGGCGTGATGGATTTACGTATTTGTACAAAATTTCAGTTTTCTAGCACTAACGGTCTCTTAGCTAAACCTCGGACAGACGGACAGACAGACGGACATGACGAAAATATAAGGATTCCTTGTCAGGACTACGGAACCCTAAAAAGCTCCAAGAAACCAGCCGAATGGGCTCTACCAATGCAGACTTTAATTTAGACTGTCTGTCAGAATCATATAAAAAACTGAAGAACAGATTGCAAGGTGGGATTATAATAGTACAAAACCGATTTTTTTTTGTTAGCCGATACATGTTTAATTTAGAAACATATATTCAAAGTTTATGTATGAACGGAGCAAACGCTTATTACAGTTTTAAATACAATCATCAATGCTATTTTGTTTCAGTCTCTTTTGTTGATTGTTAACTTAAATTCTGTACCGAATGTTGTACATATAAGTAGATATCTATTCAGTAATATATATATTTAATAACAAAATATATGAACTTTTTTCTTTTTTTCTAATATATAAACTTTTTTTTTTTACTTTTTTAAACATCACAGAAATGAAATCAGATGTTTCTTAAAACTTTATTTTCAACCGATAGGTTTTGATATCATCTTATAGACAGCGAACCAGTTGCCACCTACCAAATATATTTCTAGTCTTGGTTCTGGTTCAGAAAATTTATTTTTCAGAAAACGATAAAACTGTCCGACTTAACGTTACCTTCATAAAGGCACATAATGTATCCCAACAGCCATATTGTACACATAGCTCTAACCAACTCTGTGAACAAACTCAATATCAAAGCAAAGTTCGTTATGTCGTATAAGAGCGAAAAAGGCTATATCGAAAATTCCATATTGGTTTGTTATCGTATTATATGATTTTAGTGTGCATTACTTTAGAAAGATGTCGCCAAAGATATGTTTTATGTAGCTATTAGTAATTGGTTCCACGTCATTGGATTTGGGCCTACTTAGCTCCTCAGAGGCCATTCGGTTTTAATAGCTACTGTTCATATCATACCAACTTTATGACGTTATGCTGTTTTCCATTTTTTTCTCATCCTTTATATTATCGCCATATAATATCTATTCCAATACCATATCATATCTAAGCGAATTTAAAACAGAAATAGGCATAGAGGTTCATTCAATCTAAAGATATATTTTGCGTTCGTGATTCGTAATAAAATCGATATTCCGCTTCCTGCATTCACGGAAAACAAATTCAATTTTTAGTTGCTCGAGCCATTTCATATAACACAGGAATATAGAGGCTTGCATACGGAATTGTGATGGGTTATGAATTGATAGAGAAACATCATTGTACAGGATTGAATATACGTCTGTATTTAGATTGCATTCTTGAAAGTAATATTATGGCTCTTTTCGATGATGTCGGTTTTTTTTTTCATCCTTAAAGTAGATATTCATAGCGCTTTCCATACAAATGGAGCTTCATCATATTTTATAGACCAAGTGTTCAAAATTTGGTGAAATTTTTCACAAATGTCCTTGAGACCAATATCTGTGTTTCTGGTTTGCCCGTTTTAAAGTTGTTTATTTAATAATAAATAATAAATGTTATTTATTTAATCTCTGAATGTAAGAATAAGAATTGCCATACAAAACGTTTTTCCGAACATTTTTACAGAAAACTGGCAAATTAGAAGCACAGATAGGCTCAAGGACATGCATGCCTAATATCAGCGAGTTAAACTCGCTGAAATAATACATGGTATTTAAAATTATTACGTTTTTATGAAAAGTGGTAAAATACTTTCCTTAAGATTATGAGTTATTTTTAAAATCTCACAGAAAATTCCATTGGGGTATTTTAAATTTTTTCTCTATAAATGTCCACTGACAACCAATCTACTAACAAGATGACATAGGTACATCTTGATTTATCAATAGACATGGAAATAAAAATCGTCCAAGTGCGAGTCAGAGTCGCGCACGAAGGGTTCCGTACCATTAGCTATACAACATTAGATTTCATATATTACCCTTTTTTTGTTTTAATGTGCGCTAGTCCGACTCGCACTTGGCCAACTTTTTGTATTTGTTGTTATAGCGGCAACAGAAATACATCATCTGTGAAAATTTCAACTGTCTAGCTATCACCGTTCTTGAGATACAGCCTGGTGACAGACGGACGGACGGACGAACGGACGGACAGCGAAGTCTCAGTAATAGGGTCCCGTTTTTACCCTTTGGCTAATGAATCCTAGAAATAAAAAATAATAATTCAAAAGAGTACAATTATACCTAATAAAATTCCGCTTGCAGTGTGTTGTTGATTATTTTGTAGTGTTGTTTGTATGAAGTAGCAGTGTAAATTGTTGGGATTTTTTTCTTATAAGCTTCCCATCGACTAACAGTGTGACAGTTGAGGGTGTTACTTGTTGGGAACATATCAATCCAAATAGCTTATGTCTGAGACGTCGAGTAGTCTGCGTACTACTGAGTAATACTCCCTCAGGATTAAGATACTACGCTGATATAAAAAGTATATGAATTCTAAGACTGTGCCGCAAATCTTATGCCATTTTTAGATTTAGGTATAAGAGATTGTGACTAGTGTGAAGGCCGCATTTATGGACCGGCACCTGCACGGTGAATCCATAGAATGCCAAGTAATTCGTGTCAAAGCCTGTCCATCCGTCCATGCGTCCGTCGTCTTGCAATAGGTAAACACTCCAAATTATTACATTATGTGTTATTATAGCGGATTGTCTAACATATAATAAAGTAAACTAAGTTGTAATAAATTATGTATATATAAGGCTTGTTTATTTTTTGATATATTGCAAACCGTTATACTTACAAGCGTAAAACTAAATACGATTAAACTGTTAGAACGGAATCCTGAAAGTGCAAGTCAGGCTATCATCTTATCGATTTAATTATTTAAATCAGTATTAGTTATTTAAGTGTCGACAGACAGAAATTCCCAAACTGTTTTCCTGTTCATTGGGCGAGCCTCAAATATCGATGATATCGATGCATCTGATATTTGAACCTCCAACCTATCTAAAAGTTCGCACTTCGTTGGACAGTTATTGAGTTATTATAACAAATAAATTCTTACAGCGGTCATGCCGTAGCTGTATGTGCAATGCAAAGCTGGAAGAATAAGATTTTTTTAAATACTTCTAAGTCTCATAACCCCCTACTAAATAGGCTACTGTACAAAACGCTAATCGGTATATTATCATTTACAGAAATTTTATGAAAAATATATTTATATCTTGTTCCCTAAAGGTGACATATTGAAATAATTCGTCAATCAATCAATCAATCAATTATTTATTTACAAGTATACAAAGTTGTAAAAAGGTCTTAAACATTATGGCGCTTTGTTCTTGTATTCTGCCTGCATGCAGGCGTGCAAATATTAAAATATTTGGCGTAGTTAAGAAATATGTTAATTTGAGTAATGTACGTAAATGGGATAAGGTAAAGAAGATGATGAATTAACATATTTCTTAACTACGTCTAATATTTTACGTCAGTAGTTGACCAAACGATATACCTAACACCAATCATGTCAAAATTGCAACGTTAACAGGCATGAAATCAATGTGAAATAGAATTTGTATTCCAAGCATTGAAGCTCTAGGTAGATATGCAGTTCAATATGCTATTTTCTTCCCATCAGTAACATCATTTTGTGTTGGATTTGCACTACATCTAAGTATTCAGTTGCTCATCATCTGCTCACGCCTCATGTATACATATTGTTCTTTACGCAGGCCATCTTTGGCCTTCCTATCTGTCCATATTTACACCTTCAATTTATTATGACATTTTATAGTATTATAAGTTATCTACGTGTGTAATAGCTAAGTTCAGATTACATTGAAACGGGCACAAAATTTAAAGTAATCAGTTAAATGCGCCTTCGATGTAATTAGACGACGGTTGCGGCAATTGCGGTCCACATCCCCTAATGACCTTTGCTAGCGCATTTACCTAACAGATGACTACGACGCTGCCGCCACCTTTGCTGTTAATGTGTTTGATGGTCATTAAGCGCAGAGTATTTTTTTTACATATCATATAATTTTGCTTTTAAAAAGAGTCATTGTAGGTTACTTTATGTATTATGTGGAGTAGTCATGAAATTATAAGGTTTTAGGGTTGCTTGCTTATAAGAAAAAAATTGTGCTCTTCTTATATTCAAATTTTATTCAACAGTATGTCTATTCTAATGTTACGGGTACCTATAGCTCGTAAAAGGAAAGAGTTACAAACTAGGTATACCTGTAGAAAAACCTTATTCCTTCTATTCCATATTTTTTGGGAGGAAATTGTATAGCACCATGTTTTTTCGCACTTTCAGCAAGTAGCTCATTGAGATGAGTAGGTATTATATTTTTTTTATTTATGAAAATGGCAAAACTGTGAGGCGACCGTCAAAATTGTCATTAGTTAGACCATATTTGTGAAGGGAAGGAAGATATGTTAAAAACTTAATAAAATAAAAATCATAGCTAAAATAATTTTAGTATATTATGTAGATACCTTATCCCAATTACTGTAATCATTTATTCATAATTCAGTTTTTTACCGAACATCGAGACAATCAAATATTTTTTTTAGTTTCTTGCTATTTTCTTCCTTAATAGAGTGAGGCTAGACTGGCACTTGGCCGGTTACGCCGATATGTGAATAAGCTCAAAAAAGTCGTAAGTATTAGGAAGTGATTTTATGAGGAGTCATTATTTATAACAAAATTTCCGCCTATTCTATACACGAGTTAGTTGTCTACATTGATCGACGTAAACTTATATTTCGTATATATTTATCAGTGTTCATCAGACATAGAAAAAAACATAATTTACGTTCCTTTTATTAAATATAAACTACATTATGCTGAAACACAACAGTTACTCCTCGTACAAATAAACCAATTGGGCCAAACTGACAGCCATTTTGGGCGAATTGACAGCCGTTTCATGCCTTCAGGCAGACCACATGTTTCTGACACCACCAGTTTGCTTGGACTAGCGTTGGATCCGCATATTGACATGTTACCGTATGAAATTGCAGTGAAATTATATACCAAATGCTTATTCAAACATTATTGATTCAGGCGTTACTTTGCGGAAATCCATATTTAATAATAACAAATACTTTTAAAAGTATCCTAAAAAACTTTAAATAATATTTAAATAAAACACTTTAAAAAGCATAAAATTATATATCTAGTGACAATTCCGCCTAATTTTCCTGTTATCTACGTGACGTCATAAACATCACGCAGCCTAACCGGAAGACACGTCTCGATCGTGCGCTCGGTAAGTCAAGACCTTCTGAAGATGCTTCGTTTAGAAGCGAAACTAGTCGGGTATTCTTCCGGTTAGGCTGCGTGATGTTTATGACGTCACGTAGATAACAGGAAAATTAGGCGGAATTGTCACTAGATATATAATTTTATGCTTTTTTAAGTTTTTATTTAAATATTATTTAATGTTTTTTAGGATACTTTGAAAAGTATTTGTTATTATTATTTATAATGATTTGTACGAAACACAAATCATCCTTCATCCTTCAACACGATTCAGCAGGTTGTTATTTTCCCAAGGGGTGCTGGGCTAAGGTGGTAGGCAGCAGCGCTTTCTGAAGAACTGCCGTCTTACGCTACGACCTTTAAGTCGACTGCCAAGCGTCAAACTTCCCCTAAAGTACCTTTGTTCAATCATGGATGTTATACTGTTAATGTATGTTACGAGTATTTGAACCAGCGTTATTGAATACTTATGTCAATTATTCGAAAATGGTTCAATCGGAATTTTTCAATACATATTTTTAGACATTTTCGAATTTTAGAAGTACAAAAAAATCATAGTTTAATGTAATAATGTTTACTAAAGTACCTAACAGTTTGTAGCCCGGAACACACCGTTAGGTGCTTGGCGACATATTCTCTACTTGAGGATGGTAGCTAGCCAGGCGGGCATGCGCAAAATGCTCTACCACCATGCTGTAACGACTGCCATCGTAAGACAACAACCGGGACCGACGGCTTAACGTGCCGAAGCACGGAAGCGCTCAGTATTACTGTCACTAGCGTTCACCCATCCAACTCCTGACCGCAGCGGACGTTGCTTAACTTAGCTGATCGATTAAGAACGGCTAAGCAAACTTCGCTACGAGCACTTAACTTGTATTTCACTGGCTTTTTTCACTGTCGCCGTTCAACCAGTTTGATCTTGGTGTTTTGTATAGCTTTTTTCTGTAAAATAGTATTGTCTGTTTCATCGGTCCAGATTGTGGGTAGATAAAAATTATACGGAAGTAGGCTATTTAAAAAAATAATACCACTGAACTGTTTTAAACCGTTGCCTCAAACTTAATTCAGTGATATTTTTATCTTACAGAAACCTATCAGTGCTTTCACAACAATAACCTAGCTTATTTATCAATACAGAGACGTAACTGAGTTTTGATTGCTCTATTTCCTGTCAATAACTGAAATCCCGTGTGTCGCGTCTGTTCAATTTCAATGTTTACGCTCATCCCCGGTAGTTCAAGAAGGCACTTAAGTTGTTTGCATATATGCAGCAAAAATATGAAGTTTAATCTGTGAAAAAATATACGTTATGTAGTCGAAAAAGAAACTTACTAGAAATATTTTAGTTTTGGCTTAGCATTGATTTGGATTTGTTTATTCCATTTATTTATTAAGTTCCAATGTGTTAGCTGAAACTTGTTTTTTTTTATTGAATCGGTGTAGATTTTAACGCTCTTAGTTAATTTTGTGGTCCAATTTCTACAATTAATTTGTTATTTATTTGTAAAAGAAGTCGATTTTTGAATAAACTCAGTAATGTAGGTATACTGCAAGCAGGAATTAATAATTTATATTATACAGGATTAATATTTTTTTTTGACAACAAATGAACCCTAAAAGCCAGCCCTATGTTGATATAAAGCACTAACATTTTTGAGGTGCGACTTCAACAAGTTATTTCATACTTTTCCTTATTAGAAGGCAAAAATTCACCCTTTTTCGTGATAATTACTGGTTAAACGATCGATTTTTACTCCCCTACAATACTAGGTACAATACTGGTCATCATCGTTAAAACTTGCAACTACCAAGTTTGTCAAGCATTTTTCATACGTAGTTTAATTATATGTTCTATAGTTGGATGTAAATTAAAAACTATTTGACAGGCTTTGATGAAATTTATATGATCCACTTCAAAGGTGGTATGCCTTTTTCAATACAAACGAAATATCAAAATTGGACTACTCTGTAAAAACATGTACGTGTATGACCATACATAAAAAAAATTCGTGTCGAATTGTGAACCTTCTTTTTTGGAAGTCGGTAAAAAACAGATCATCTAGGTTTATGTATTATGGCAAACATGCTTTATCAATCATTTAATTCTTACATAATAATATGCGACCAAAGCTGAAAATTTTATAAAATAACGTACTAAACGCATCGCCACGAAAACCTTCTTTTTAGTTTTTCGTTCCGGAAGGGTAAAACGGATCGCTATAAATAAAACTCCACTGTCTGTCTCTTTGTCTGAACGATGTCACTAGCTAGAAATTTAGTTAAAGCTTAATTTTTCATGGGGTTCCAATGAGTACATGAGATAGTAGTCGAAAATATTTTATATTTTAGCAGGAAACATGTCTAGAGCGATTAGAGATTTTTTTAAAAGGGAACATATGTATTGTGTTTTATTTATCTTGCAGATTTGTAAGCTTTTGACCACCATCTTACTCACGGTAAGTAATAATGTGGCCGAAGGTGGTAAACAGGCAAAACGTAAAATGGCATGATAAACAGGCAAAACGACAAGAACGGTGACCATCGACGGCTGAGCCCTCCAATGCTTGGACGCATTAAATAGAAAATGATACTAGCGGTAACCCATACAATTCAATGACCGCAGTGAACATTGCTAACATAGAAGATTGATTAAAAACAACTAAGAAAGCCCCTGGATCTTCAGATTATATATAAATGGGGGACTGACAAAGTGGTCAATATATGATCGTTTTTATTACAGCGTTAATCTCAAAAACATAAACTATTTTAGAATCTGGAATTGCGTTATCTTCTGTACCATAAAAAAACATGTATTTGCTTCTTGACTTAAAAAAACAACTTTAAAGCTATTGTGAAATAAAATGTATGCCAACAATAGTACAGATAGAGTAGCCAACGCAAGCATTGCCTCGGTTAGGGTAACAAGTCAGATAATATAGAGTTAAAATTCACATCAGCGTTTCGACAAGTAATTGCTTCGAGACACGATTCAACTCTGCTTATTTATTTATCGTCGAAAACGAAATAATGTTTATGATTCCATCGCAATGAAATTGGATACTCGTCAAATACAATAAATTCAGGTTTAATAAAGCTAAAATTAAATCTAGCGGTACAAATGATTGTCCTTGATATTGCTCGCTATCTCGGGTTCCCAGCGGTCTCCGTTAGTGAGGAGTTTTTCTTTATTGTAAAGAAGTTCCTCGCGGGTTTCAGTGCTATATTCAAAGTTGGGTCCTTCAACGATAGCGTCAACTGGGCAGGCTTCCTGGCAGTAGCCGCAGTAGATGCACCTGGCCATGTCGATATCGTAGCGGACAGCGCGCCGGGAGCCGTCGCTACGTTCCTCTGACTCTATAGTAATGGCCTGTGCAGGGCAGATTGCCTCGCACAACTTGCAGGCGATGCAGCGCTCTTCACCGGAAGGATAGCGCCGCAGTGCGTGTTCGCCTCGGAATCTCGGTGACAGCGGGCCTTTCTCGAAAGGGTAATTGATGGTAGCCGGTTCTTTGAATATGCTTCCTAAAGTAACCGCAAAACCTGAAACGAAACCGTTCGTTAAATAATTATTATGGGTACGATAAATTATTATAATAACTGTTGCAGTCTGTAATATTTTTGCGAGAAGGTTAAATATATAAATTTATGACTGTACAAGAACAGTTTACGCAAACAGTTTTGATCATGCTATGTTGTCGTAATGACTTCGTTGTTGTCACGTTTTCGAAACTCTTAAAACTCCATTTAGCTTATGCCGCACACAAAAACAGTGATTTCTTTAACTCTAAACTGACTTTTACTTAGAAGAAACGAAGGAAATTAAGAAGACAATTTAGAAACCACCTTGTCAACAAGTGCTTTTACAATCAAGTATAATCACCCATATTATATTTCGTATGTTTACCCCAGATGCCCGATGAAAAATTTCATTTGCCTGCAATTTCGTGACAGACTTTTACGACATTGTTCTATCTATTTAACATTCTTTATCCTATCATTTATGTTCTCGCGAATAAAAAAGTGATGTGATAAAACTTGAGTAGCGCTGAATCGAAAATAATATAGCGTGATTGGTATTTCCGTATCCAATAGCAACTCGTATTCCACAACAGCAAGCAAGAACCTACTAATGTTTTATAAAATTCTGACTGTATATATGAAGAGTTCGGTACTAGCTAGCAGAATTACTTGGTCCGAGAGTCCTAGATGGGAAAAATTAAAGTAATTTGCACTTGCTCGTAGATAGTAGTTACCAAAACTTGAACAACTGATTCATTAAGATTTGAATGAATCTTTAAAGATTATCTGAGGCAAGAGATTGTTTGCTAGAATGAGTTACTTATTCTGTGAGTGAAAGCACAACATTGGTGGAAATAAATTTTATTCCTTATTCTGGATGAATGTAATTATTTTTCACGGAGGTAAAAATAATGAAATTGAACTCCAACATTAGTTTTGAGTAAACATTTTACACCAAATATAACCTATATGAGAAGTGAGAACACGAGGTTTTTAAAATCCTACTAAATCCCTTAGTGAAACTAAGTAAGCAATGAAATCAACATACCGTAACCGTAAAGACTCTAATAATTATAGACAAGCATCAAAACTTAATGTAGGTATAAATTATAAAAAGATCAAAAATATACAGGATATTATTTTTGAGGTTTTTTTTTCGTAAACATAACGTACATAACGGAAATATATCTATACAAACATAGCGGTAACTCATAAGTAAAACAACAAATCCGGCTTAGTGTGAGTTGAATCGATTCTAGAATCCCTAACTGAATGAAAAAATAAGGGGTTTTGTAAATAACTATTACAGCTACGTTGTGTGTTGGTACTCTTGGTATCGACCCTCGGGTTTTGAGTTTCACAATCCAATTGTGTTTGTTTAATAAAGATATACCATAAGATATACTGCCATACCATTGGACATTTCAGTTGGTCTTATATATATAAATACTAAACATACAACGCGCGGATCTCAAGTAATATTCCAAATCTAAAATAAGTCTGTTAACAAAAATATCTACACTATCGTTTGTATGGTATGTACAAGCACTAGTCCCACCTGATATTAAGCAGTAAGCGCTGCCTATAACAGATGCGCGCGTCACCCTGAGGCATACAGTTGTTAAATCTCATGTGCCTGTAATGTTACCTGTTCTCTAGGACTGCTGCCGGAATACACAGTTCGGTGCCTGGCGACAGATTTTCTACTTGAAATTGCCAGCTAGCCGAGTGAGCATTCGCAAAATGCCCTTCCACCATGCAGTGAAACCCAAGCCAATTCCATATAGTGGGGATCAAACCATGTGCCTGCGGTACTGCAGTCCATAACTGTAACCGCTCGGCTACAATCGCTTCAAAATATAATGCTCTTGCAAAATAAATTCAGTTAAGAGAACAAAATAGTTTCCGGTAAGAAGGCGCGGGCTGCCGACTGGCACGGATACATTTATTGGACGTAGAGGAGGGTGAATCGCCCGTGTCACGACGTACAGGTAAGCGGGAACTGAGGCGTGCCGCGATTTAGTTAACTTGGCGTATTTTCTTCTGAAAATTTCCTGAACCTTAATAAAGAAAATACAATAGTGCGATCCGAACTAGCTACTGTAGACAGTAGGTTAGTATCGCAAGGTCAATATCAAGAGGTTGCGTGTTAGAATTCCTATTACGGCAACGAAACTACAGCTTTTTATGTTATGATTTATTGATTGACTAATATTTTTCATAATAACTAAACTTTTCCATTTTTAGAGTTTCGTATCCAAAAAGCGTAACTTTGTTGTATGTCCGTCCATTTATCTATACGTACGAGTCTCTAACTCGAATAAAACATAAGTTGCGAAACTGTTATTTTGATATTTTACGTAAAATGCTTGCCAAAACTAAAATATATTAAAGAAGAAATTCCAACTCATTATTTCTCACAATGGCTAGCCGAATAAAATTTATCTGCAACAATGTGTCATGGGTATAGTTCCAAACAATTATAAATGTGCGAGGAATTTGAATTTTTGAAAATTATATCCCATTGATTGTAATAACGGTAAATGATAATGTGGACGGTGGTAAACATGCTTAGCCATATTTTATAAATACACAACAAATTAGCAAAATACCCATTTATTCTGGCATGAAACAAAAAAATAAAAAACCTTTCTTATACGGGTTTTTGCAATGCATGCGAAACTCTAAAAGAGCAAAATCCAACTCGTATGTGACCGGTTTTTATAACTAACCATTACATGAAGTTACTAAGGGAAAGTAGTTAACTCTTCAAATATAGTAAAAAGAATGAACTGTGTAAAACTGAATAAATAGTGTAGAGCATGTTATTTTTAATAATAATCTATACACATCCATTGTATATGATACGTTTGACAAAGTCAGGAAGAAAAGCATGCAGTAGACGCACATACGCATACCTACTGAGACTCGATCAGGAGACGTCGCCTGATTTGACATTGCCATTTCCGGGGTGCGGGGGCCCATTCTCCCGTTTTTAATTACTTAAATGGTTTACAAGGATAAAATTGTATTTGTATTATTTTGTATGCAGATACAATTTTAATCGATTTTAAAATGCTTTTCATAATATTCGCACGATATTTCGCCGTTACTATGAAATACCTGAATTCTTCGAATTTCGTACGTTTATAAACTAGTAACTAGTGCTGTCACTCAACTGTCTGCAACAAACTCTGACCTAATAGCAATGCTAACCTCGAATGAGCTCCGTCCAAAACACACACTGCGCGGCTCGATCTACAAAGTCTCTCATTGTGGTTGATGGCGGAATTGCATTCACATATATGAACCGGACGTCGTATTTAGTCCTCGGATTGCAGATATGTGGAGGTTGTGGATTGGGTGAGGGTGGTGGACTTGGAGGGTAAGGTGGAGATGGAGGCCCAGGCATTTGCGGCGGACACTCAGGAGCACATGGATTGTGCCCATCGACCTTTAGTCTCGCTATCACTAACTGTGGCGTCCTAATTGATACACTTGAGCATGCTCTTAAATTCTTGGCTAGTAGCATGTTCACACATATATAAAAAACGATTGAAAACAATGCAGATAAATTTTGAAGTAAATTGAAGAATTTATTCTTTCAGAACATAAGTCACTCTCTTTGACATAAGTAATGTTTTTATTTTGTCAACGTCATCTTTTCAACCATGTAGGCTGCCTTTGGAAACGAATGATTTCTTGTCATGGCCAAAATATTTTAATCGTTTCCGAACGAGCATTGAGTGACTAGTAGTCATAATTATTTTCCGACATCTTGCATTATATATTTTTCACTGAAAAAATGAATCACTAAAAACTTGGAGAGTATTTTACGTAAACAAAACAGTTTCACATTTTTAATTTAAGCTAAGATTTTAAAACAAAATGTATTTTTATTTAATATGAGTAAATAAATAATGAAATAAATGGACTCTCAATTGATAACTGGCTACTATTCACCTGACAGGTGAAAATCCACACTCTGTTTTGTATCGGGTAAAATATTCAACCGTCAAGTGAACTGTCAAGTTATTGCTCGTTTTTTGAACAACGACGAGTGAATTTAACTAGGTAATGAGTGCACTTTTCGTACACACTTTCAAATTAATTTTTTTTATTTGCTCAAATATGGGTAAAAATAAATTACAGACGTTATTGTTAACAATGTTTCGTTCGCCATGTTCCAACCTGTTTGAAGTATGCAACATTATTTTATAAAAAGACATATCTAACCATATTTAACTAAGCACCTATATTTAATTAAGCAACTAATACAAATTATCAGCCATGCTAAATTTTAACTAATGTTTAAGATGTTTTTATTACAAAAGAAGTCAGACAATATTTATGTGATTATATTAAAGAAACAATAACATATCAAAATAAACACAAATCATTTATACTATATAGAAACACATTTCTATGAAAACCGTCAGTATTACAGTCATGTCAATTGTATTATTATATATTACAATTCATAAATCCAATTTCATATTCCTCGTCGAAAATTCAGAAATGAAATTAATAAGCTTTAGCTGTCAAAAATAAGTTAAACTTGATTTAAAGGCCCTGTTTTTTTATTTCTTTTCAACAGACTTGCTCGTAAAGAGTGCTTTATTATATCGTTTTAGGGCCATGAACCGAACCATAACACCCACGTGCATAATAATATTATCCACTAGTGCGTAATAGAATGATCCCTACAAAGTTAAGTTAGTACCTAACTTCAAATTATATGCGAGTAAACAGAGCATTTTCAATTTAAACGGGTAATTTATCCCTACAAAGTTATGTTAGTACCCAACTGAAAATTATACGCGAGTAAACAGAGCATTTTCAATTTGACCGGGTAGTACAGATTTAGCAAAACAAAGAGGTTTATATGTAGTGCCATTTCTAATATTATGTACAGCGAGGGAAGGGTTAGAAGCTTAAGATTTGAAAATGTTGTTGTATGGATGGTTCACAAGAAACTGTCTCTTTTAAACTGTATATTGCATGGTCACACTTTTTTTGAGCTTTAAAGGCCGATTCTCTTTTGTTGGAATTACCTCAGAACAATCCTACTAATATTATAAATGCGAAAGTTTGTGAGTGTGTATGGATGTATGGATGTTTGTTACTCTTTCACGCAAAAACTACTGAACGGATTTGAATGAAACTTTACAATAATATAGCTTATACATCAGAATAACACATAGGCTATAATTTATAAAGATATACCTAATATACCTAATATATACCTTATACCTAATATTATAAATGCGAAAGTTTGTGAGTGTGTATGGATGTATGGATGTATGAATGTTTGTTACTCTTTCACGCAAAAACTACTGAACGGATTTGAATGTAACTTTACAATAATATAGCTTATACATCAGAATAACACATAGGCTATAATTTATAAAGATATACTGTGTTAATTGACGAAAATATCAAAAAAACTGTTAATAAGCCACACTAGAAATTTTTGCGACGTCTCAACCCGGATGAAGGCTCGCGTCAACAACGTCGTCCGAAGTGCGCACGCCGGTGTCGCGGGCAGCGTTGCCATGGAAACAAAAAACAACTGATTAGAAATTAGCTCGACAAGAAATGTCAAAAAGCAATTGTATAAATAAGCTAGATCATGGTCTAAGAAAACAAGGTCTTCTACTCCCGAAGAATCACAGGCTTGCGTCACTACCAAATTGGCTCTTTATTAAAACGTGATTGCAGCAGAATACAAGTTCATGGTTCTTTTTCATGCGAATGTTTTGTTATAAAATATCAATACAATATTTCAAACGTCTAATAGAAAGTCACACATGAATCAATGTTCATCTCAGTAAATGGTATGAAAAAAGTTGTCTCCCTATGGTTCCACCATTTTGACAAATATCGCCGTCTCTGTCTCACGTATATGATTTGCATCTGTTTCGCTCTCGCTCATGCACATATGCGCAGTGATTCGCAAACTTTGTGGTCGGCCCATTTCTGGAAGCTACGAGTATAATAAAAAACATGTAATTTTTTTCTATTGTGACGGAACAAGCTAATACACCTCCGACCTGTGCCGCCACGCCGTGCACACCTGTCTACAGCTCCGCCAGTATCTCCCAGTGAGACCGCAATAGTCCCCGCACTATTGCCGTCTCACTCGGGTCATCGTTCCGACGCTAGTTGCAGACCAGTGCCTTGGAATACGCAGTCCTGACGAAGTTTTTGTTTTGTGTGCAGAAGCTGAGCAGCCGCCGAACGCCGAGCAACGCGAGCTACGAGCTCGCCGTGCCGTCGCGCAGAGGCGCTCTAAGACGTCAGGCATTACCACCTACCCAAGTCCCTTGTTTCGGACGAACAACATCATATCGGGCTGGTGGTCTTGTTTTGACCGCACTTTTCGGTGCGCAGTTCACCACTTTACTACCCGACACAACATAGTAACAGTCGCGTAACAACACACTTTGTGCTGTTAAGCGACGTCGTTCAGGCGTGGGGTAGCGTCAGCCAAACCCGTCTGAACGATCAAATCCGCCATTTGCTGCGGTCGCAGTGTGACACCCTACGGTGACAACGGCCACTGTTGTTGTTTTGGTTTAACCTTGCACCGTGGCCTTTCCCGCTTCACGGGTCAGCCGAAGCAAGCTGGGCTCCGGGATTACTGGCCTTGGGGTCACCCCTAGTCAACCCCGGAGTAGCGCTTAGGAGCACCCCTCTCCGCCGAGAAAAAAGCTCGGAGAGGGTACACAACTAGGGCACACCATAGGTACTCACTCCCTCTCACACAAGTGAGCTCACGAGTTGCGAGAGGGAGACAGAACCCGTTAGGCCATCCTGAGTATTCCCCTCAGGATGCAACGTCCCTCTAACGGTGAGGTGGAGGTCCTTCAGACCTTCGCCCTCCGCTACCCCGAACTCTACGCTGATCATCAGCAATCACTTAACGATGCAGAGAGTGCCCGCCTCACGGACACTCTCATCGCTCCCTCCGGAACTCCAATTCCGGAGGCCATCGTCCCTCCTCTGACCCGGTCCTTCTCAGAGGACAGCCCGACTTCGCCCGCTCCGGGCCCTGACAACAGACGCACGGTGGCAGCCCCTCCCCGTGAGAGGTCTCGCTCGCGCTCACCGATCGGGAGGCCAGCGAGCACCCGTCCCTCCATCGCCGTTGTCGAGCCCACTTCGGACTCCGAAGCGGAGATGGATGTAGATCCGAGTCGTGCCTTACGCACTGACTCGGACTCCGATAACGACGGCTATACCGTCGTAGACAGAAAACGCAAGCGTGCTCCTAAAGCCGCTAGTTGCGCAACTTCCGCCCCTCCCGCCAAGGCACCCGCTAAGGCCCCCGCCTCCGGCAAGAAGCCGACCCCCGCCCCGCGCCCCGCGTCTCCTCCCTCCGCTCCGGCCACCACTGCCGCGTCCCCTCAGGACGCGAGCGCGCGCCGCGAAAAACCGCCTCCGCCCCTGTTCATTCAGGACAAAACCAAATGGGACATGCTGTCCCGTTTAGTTTCGGATCGTGGGATCCACTACACTAATGCCCGCTCCACGCAGCAGGGCATTAAAGTTCAAGTGTCCACCATTAGCGACCACAGAGCGCTAACAAAGCTCCTCCGTAAAGAGAGCATAAGTTTTCACACTTATGCGCTCGAAGAGGAGAAAGTCCTCCGAGTGGTCATCCGCGGTGTGCCCAAGGAGGTACATACCGATTCGGTATGTGCCGACCTGAAGGCACAAGACTTCCCCGTACATGCAGTTCACCGCATGTACAGCGGGAAGGACCGCAGTCCCTACGATCTAGTACTCGTAGTACTAGATCGTACACCTGAAGGCAAGGCCATTTTTAATTTAAAAAAGGTCTGTGGCCTCTCAGGACTCGATGTCCAAGCCCCATACAAAAATGGGAGTCCCTCGCAGTGCCATAACTGCCAACTATACGGGCACGCCTCCCGTTTCTGCTTCGCTCGCGCTAGGTGCGTTAAGTGCCTAGGCGATCACGCGACAGCAGCGTGCACTCGCACCCGGGATTCACCGGACCCACCCAGCTGTGTTTTATGCGGTGCTCAAGGGCATACCGCGAATTACCGTGGTTGCCCTAAAGCACCACGAGTGAACCACAGGGTGGCAAGGCATAGGCCGACCCGTCCCTCTTACGACCGTTACCAACGGGTAAGCCCTAAACTAACGGTAGTACCTGCCTCACAGGTAATACCCGCGCCGCTCCCAGCCCGTAACGCATGGTCTAAACCACCCAGTATGGTTAAGACCGTCGCTACCGCCCGCGCCCCGGCCCGCGCGCCCGCACCCGCGCCCGCACCCGCACCCGCCCGCGCCGCGGCCCCTGCCCGCGCACCGGCCCCGGCTCGCCCCGCACTCCCGGCACCCGTCGCCAACACCATTCGCGCGCCTCCCCGCGCCGCTTCCCGGCCACAAGCTCCACCTATGCCATTGATGGCTGCCCCTCTTCAAGAGGCAATCAACCTAGTCAGCGATCTGGCTATGTCGGTTGACATCAATGAGGTACAAGAGCTATTCCACAAGATGCAATACGCTCAATCCCCAGCGGACGTGATCCAATACACGTTGGAACACGCGAATTTACTTAGCGCCCTTAAGCGCTTCGTTCCCCAGGCCCCTCCCCAGTACAACCACTATGGGTAGTACAACCGAACGCACGAAACCGTACTCAGTTTCGTTAGCGTCATTTAACGCTGACGGCCTCTTCAAACAACGTGACCTCGTCCACGACTTTTGTTGTACCCACCTTATCGATATCATATGCGTGCAGGAAACCTTTCTAAAACCGGGGAAGGCGAACCCTAGGTTTGCCAACTACAGAACGGTACGTGATGATAGAGTGAACTCCCGTGGGGGAGGCACTCTTATCTATTACAAAAGGTCCCTGCACTGCATTCCCCTACCTACCCCGACTCTTGTTAATATGGAAGCATCTTGTTGCCTCCTAGCTATGACTGGTCATCAACCTATAGTCATAGCATCCTGTTACCAAGCTTGCAAAAAGCCGATCGTCCGAGCTGACTTAGAAGCCCTATTCTCATTAGGAAGCGCCGTCATTCTGATTGGCGACTTCAACAGTAAGCACATCCTATGGAATTGTAACGTCAACAATCCCAGAGGTATTGCACTTGAAAACCTAATCGCAGAACTTAACTTTGACATAATTGCGCCCACTGAGCCCACTCACTACCCTTATATGGAAAACCACCGATCTGACTTGCTTGACATGGCACTATTCAGAGGCGTAACACTCCGGTTACGCTCCATAGAAGTGGTTCACGAGCTTCACTCTGACCACCGACCCATTATACTGCGACTAGGTCCCGACCCAACGACTGACCTCCCCCGCCCCACTAAGACGATAGTGAACTGGAAGCAAGTAGGCGATGCCCTAAAGGCTATCAGTTCACCGGACCTAGACAAGATCCCTGACGACATCCTGACAAAAGATGACGTAACCCTTGCGATCGATTCGTTCACCAATCACCTCTCCACCGTAGTAGGTGCATCCGCAAAGGAGGTCATAGTGCCGGACGACCGGCGCCTTGTCATTCCAGCGGATGTGAGACGATTGGTGACGGAGAGTAAAGCAGTGACCCGACATTACGACTCTTACCCCAGTAAAGAGAACAAAACTAAGAAACGCCACTTTGAACGCATGGTTCAAAGTCGCATGTCTGAGTTGCGTGATCAACAATGGGACGATAAACTTTCAAACCTCGTGCCAAGCCACCATGCTTACTGGGACTTGGCGCGAGGCTTGAAAGGAAGTAACCATAACGACATGCCTCCCTTATACAGACCAGTCCCACTAGTCCCAGCGTTCTTTGACGAAGACAAAGCTGAGTGCCTAGCTGATAGCCTAGAGGCTCAGTGTTCCCCTAACGTAGATCACGTTGACCAAGCTCACCTCGATTCGGTGGATGCTGAAGTCGAACGTAAAAGCTCTGTGGTCACCTCTGAACTCCCACCAATCACCTTAGCGACTTACGCTGAGGTGGAGAGACTGATCAAGGCCCTCCGACCGCGCAAATCCCCCGGTGCCGATGGCATCTCCAACAGGGTTCTTAAAACCCTCTCTCCTCCTCTCATCCATCTCTTAGTCAGCATCTTCAATGCTGCTATGAGCCACTGCTTATTCCCAGACACCTGGAAATGTGCAAATGTCATTGGCATTCACAAACCAGGCAAAAGCTCATCTGATCCCACCAGTTACCGCCCCATCAGCCTCCTCAGTGCCTTAGGCAAACTTTACGAGCGGTTACTTGCAAACCGTCTCCAGTCCCATGCTAAGGAACACCACCTTATCCCAGATGAGCAGTTTGGCTTCAGACCCGGACACTCATGCGTCCAACAGGTGCACCGCCTCACGGAGCACATCATTGAGGGCTTCAATAAGTACCCCAAACCCCAGACTACGCTAGCAGTCTTCCTCGACGTAGCGAAAGCTTTTGACCAAGTCTGGCACAACGGCTTGATCTACAAGCTATACCAATTTGGCGTGCCAGAACGTCTTGTGCTCATCCTACAAGACTTCCTTAAAGCCAGAAGCTTTCGCTATCGCGTGGAAGGCACCCTCTCCTCCCCCCACCCAGTCAGAGCCGGAGTCCCTCAGGGCTCCGTGCTATCACCTATTCTCTTTGCACTGTATACCAGTGACATCCCACGCTCTCAGCCCAAAGTATTCCTAGCCCAATATGCGGATGATACCGCCATTTACACCACTGGGTGGCATATCAACAGACAGTCCTATTTCGTCATGCAACGGGCCATCACCGAGATCGGTGACTGGTTCCGAAAATGGCGCATCGCGGTCAACCCAGCTAAAAGCACAGCTATGTGCTTTACTGAGAAGACACGCTCCCCTTACCCGAAACCGCTTATTTTGTTCGACGAACCCATTCCCTGGGTTCCTAGAACAAAATACCTCGGAGTCACCCTTGATCGTCATCTCACCTTTAACGATCACATAACAACCGTCCGTAACAGAGCGGCCTTCATAATGGGTCGCCTTGGTCCCCTACTTCGCAAAGAGAGTAAAATGTCTCTTAGTAATAAGAAGACACTTTACACTGCCTGCATCCGCCCCATCATGACTTACGCATCAGTAGTGTTTAGTCATGCTAGTGAGGCCCACCTTCATAAACTTCAAGTCATCCAAAACCGTTTTCTTCGTAATGCAACCGGCGCCCCGTGGTATATCCGGAACACCGAGTTGCATTGCGACTTAAACCTTCCCTCTCTAGCGCAGTTCAATAAGGACTGCGCCCGCCGATACTTTGATCGAGCGCCCCACCACCCGAACCCATTGGTTGTCCAGGCATCGAACTACTCGACTGCCTCTTCTATCCCATTTTTCAAACCCCCCCGTCGCCGACCACGGCAGGTATTAGACGACCCGGATGACCCCATCGCAGCCATTACGTTGGCAGCTTTAGCGTTATCCGCAAGTCGTCGAGGTAAAATCCCCAGGTGTGAGGTAATCAGAGGTCACACAATCAAACACCGAGCTCGCCGGCGAGCTCGAGGCAAAAACAAGGTCACGATAAATTGCTCTCCAAATAGTCAAAGAGTATTATTCAGTAGGGCCCAATTGTGCAACACTGCAGTTGCACAGAGGCATTTTGCTCCGATCCCCCCCATGTCTCTCGACAGCGAGACAAGCCGAGGTCCGAACCACAGTGGTGCCCTTGAGCTCGCTGTCAACCCCTCCTATAGTAGCGGTACGTTTTCGGCGTCCGCAGGAGACGGAGGTAGAAAGCGCTTTTCGCCTTCTACGCCCGTCTCGGGAGAAGTGCCTTCGGCACTTCTCCCTCCCGGGCTATTGTAGGGCCAGGCCCTCGCCCAAAACCCGGTGGAGCTGGACGACCGCACAGGCGGTAGCCAGCATCTATGTCCTCCCTAAACAAACAAACAAGCTAATAAGCTCGAGGCCCACCTGATGTTAAGCAGACTAACCTCTGCCTATAACAGATGCATTTCGTCACAAGTCACGAATTGCACTGCGCCTGTCCCCAGGAGACATAGATGTTAAGTCTCTGTACCTGTAATTTCATTTGCTCTCAAGGACTGCTGCCGGAACACACCGTTAGGTGCTTGACGACAGATTTTCTACTTGAGGGGGTCGCTAGCCAGGCGGGCATTCGCAAAATTCCATTCTAAGTATCATCTCATAATGCAAAAAGTAACTGTAAGAGTAAAAGTACAAAAATCAGTGATTTGAAGTTTTTTCATTTCCTGCAAAATTGTTTCATTCTTACTGCGACTACTAAATATGGTATGTAATGTAAAATTTCTTTGGTTATATAACGTATCTACCTAATTGGTTTTTACTTCCGATATTTTTGAGCTTTCTTTGAAACTAATTGTACACCAAAATACAGATAACTGGCTTTTTCTTCGGCATAGAAAATAATTACTTGATTTCAATCTACGAAAAATGTAGGCCTATTAGCATCGACGGTACCCATTATAAGAAAACTACGAACATACACTGTACGAATTTGATAACCATAATTTATTCAAGAATCATTAATCTGTTTAACTTAAATCAATTTCACGTGATTTTCTTTATTAAAAAAAAAGGTGAAATCTATTAACTGTTATTTTACTGCGCCCCAATTTCCTCAAATTAGGTATAAAGTTTGAGAGCCGTTGATGACGGTATGCTTGACAAGCTTGTGTTCCGGCCACGTGACATCCGGTCTCGAAATGTAATACCTGGCGTAGTATATTATTGTACCATGAGCTAGATTAACACATTTTATCATCATCCATCAACCTGCGGGTGAAACCGCGGGGCGCAGCTAGTATATCATATTTGAGAGTGGATATCTACATATGCATGATATGCACAAAGAAGTGCACTTTCATCTGCCAATTTTCTTAACATGTGCAGTGCATAGGAGAATTGATTTAATTTAGTGCACATCTGTTTTATTTGAGGTTTCCATAAAAGTTTTGTGTTAAAGTGTATACCTAAAAATTTTATTTATTTTTATGCATTCTATTAATTTCTATTTTCTTTTAACTTTAGGTATTAAATCACATACTCTCATTGTGTGAAAAATATTCTACCCAATGGCATCCGCGTGAAAGATGTCGTCCATTTATGAATGAAATTCTATTGTTTTCGTTACCTTGCATACCAAAGGATATATTTTATACTGAGTGCAGCAAATAGCAATAGACGTGACACCGTGATGAGCCATGAGACTAAAACAGGTCTGACAAATCGTAGATTTAAGTCGTCAAGCTCACTACCCTTCGGATATATATGGCACGTTGCCCCAATGGGGGAGATCAGGGAATACATTTTAAAACATTTTTACATCTTTATTTATTTTTGGTTGATAGGGTTTCTTTCAATTATTATTATAATAACACGCATTTTACCGCTGTCTCACCTGACGGAAAGAAATGACGCAATCGACATTGAAGTGAACATAGACTTAGGATTTATTACCTAAATCCTAAGCCTATGGAAGTGAAGCATGCTCTAGAAGATACGTGTTTTCATGAACACTTTTAGATTTCTATTGATATAGAGACGCTGGTAGGGTGTCCCATACTTCGGCCGTACGCATTACAAAACCTTTTGTGCGTATTTGCAGAATATAGACCATATCAAATCAAATCAATCATTTATTTGTAAACATGTGTATACATATTAAACCAGCATGCGAAGTCTTATGATAAAGTAGTCATCTTATCAAATAGAAGACGTTCGGTAAATTAAATAAGATAAACAATGTCAAATTAAAAATAAAAATGTTCGTTATTCATAAAATATTTAGAGTTACAATAGTTACAATTTATAATTCAGGAACTCACCTCTACTTATAATAACATTTGTCTACTAATATATATTACATCTTTTTCTTAAACAAATCTGTATATATCTAAAAATTTAATAGAATTAATATACGTGTGTTGTGTTTCTGCGCGTTTTGTTGTCCATGTAATTTTTAATGATTCACGATTCCTTTTTTACAATATTTTTTATTTACTTCTCGTCATTTTTAATCTTTAGACACAAACATTTTTTTCACACCTGTCTTCAGTGAAGAGACTGGCTGATGAGAGGAGTCTATACCCTAAAACAACCACGTTTCTCTCCGCAACACGTTTGATCCGCAATCACCCTCAAGCGCAGAATAACCTCAAGCTCCATCTTGCTTTATTATTAACTGCCTGAAAATCTAATTTCAAGGAGAAGGACGCCAACTATGTGCAAAATAGGTAATAACGTAGTTGTAATGCAATAAGCCGACAAAGTTCAGGTGATGAGATAATTAGGTTTTCATGTAAAGCGAGATTGTTAAGGATATTATTTCCTGCGAGATAGGCGCTGCTGTCACGGGGCTATTAGCATAACGACCAGTTAACGAGTGAAGTGACGCCTTACTGTTGCCGACGCTCGCAGGTACCATAAATGCCTAATCTTATTTTAAGTGCCCGTCCAAGCCTTTACAGTTGCGTTTTATACATATATATTATAATAAAATGATAAGTTTCGTAGTGACTAATATTGTAATTGCCCCGATATAACATAGAATAAAAGGTTTAACAATTTTATAGATTTCGGCGTGACTTTCATAAGGTACTTTTGTATTTATGTGTTGAAAAATTAAATGCTTGTATATTTTAATTGACATTTATTTCCAAACAAAGGTTATTATTGCAAGTTTCGTTAAATACGTGGACGAAAAGGAATTTAAGGTAAGAAAATAAAGGTGCATACTCTTATGCATGCGCTAATTTAAAAAGTTTTTCGGTCAGCCTGGAAACAAATTGCCGCGTTTTTTTCGTAGTGCAGAGAAAGGTTGCCAACCTCCTTTCATTGAAAGTTGACTACGAAATATCCGACCTCTTTTTTCTAATTATTTGATATAAAACCTCTTTGAGATTTGACGATTGTATTTTTTTTTGTTAGCAAAAACCGCTAACAAAACAAAATAGCGCTTCCAGGGCAATTATGGATTTTCATACAACATTCATTCACTGCTACGGAGGGAAGTAATGAAATTCCAAGTAACTTTTCCTGTCGCACATTTATAAGGGAATTATGACGAACTCTATATTACGTTTTTGAACGAGGAATGAGACGCTTTCCGAGTGGGTGTGGTATAAAATATATTTCCGATCTACCGTCAAACAAAACCGCCGTTTTAAAATCGAAATTCTAAAGAAACGCACAAGATACTTTGCTTCAACATTTATTGTGCGAACCGCGAAGGAACTCTCTGAGTAACGTAGCTACTTTCTTCTGGAAAATACAACCAGGAAGCTTTAAAATCCAAAAACAAAAGCTCCTTACTGCTTGCTGAGCTATGCTTTACTAAGAGTGCTTTACCGCAGACAACATCATTGCTTAATATAAGATGAACAGTGCTCAAATGTGACTACTTTGTCTGCAGGTACGGCAATCGCGAACGAAGTCGCAGATACAGCTAGTATATTTATATATATATATAAATCAAATATATAGTTAATACCTATACTTTCGACCTATATATATAATTTGTAATTACCTCTACTGTTATAGATATCATCAAAACTATTTTAAATAATGTACATATTAATTATATTTAGGCGTCATATTTAATTAACTAATAAAGTAATTTGTATTGTAAGAACATAATTATTTAGAATTACATGTTTATGTAATAATATATGCTTGTTCGTGGGTTTATATTGAAAGGTAATCCATATAAATTATCATCATCATTACATCTACCAGAACATCCACCGTTGCACTAGGTTCCCCCGATTGTGGGAAACAGACGTCCACCATTGAACAAGTTTCCCCCCATTGTTGGGACCCGAGGTCCACCAAAATGTCCACCATTGATAAAGGTTTCAATGTGGAAATGTGGTCCCAACAATGGGTTGTTGGGACCACATTTCCACCAGAATGATCACCGTTGAACAAGGTTCCCCAAAGTGGGGAATTCACCATAATGTCCACGCTTGGTAGACGTATTCACACACACCAACACGGTTATATATCCAGGGGTACTGAGAGCTGTCTTGACATCTACGGTTTGCCAGCCCTGTTTACGTCTCATGGAACATCACGGTGGCACGTCTATTGCCATCTGCTGCATTCAGTATTCGAGAATATAAATGTTAAACAGTAGGTACATTATGTAGTCTATTGTTGGTGATTACCGTTGAGGCCCCGAGGAGGAGAGCCGAGGACGGTAATCATCAATACGCACATGTGTCATACGACGTTTTCAACACACTTGTGAAGAAAATAATACAAAATAATCATTTTATATAGTAGATAAAAAGTTTATTAGTAAATGTGCAGTTAGTAAAGGTATAATTAACCGTTTTCGATGGTATAGCGGTCTCATCAGATAAATTATTTATTGAAATACTTTCATGTTCTATTGTTATTTGAGATGTTTCATTATTTGTGTAGGTAGGTGAAATCCCATCATTGGATGTACATGGAGTTTCGCCAGTAGGATGCGCCTCAGAATCATGTCTAATTTTTTTAATGATTTTTGGACACATTTCTTTCTTGGTTTATATGGAATCTTCTACGTATGATTCTGCTACATTGCTAGTTTGACACCCACCATAACGCTTCAAAGTCATTATATCAGCTCCTGAATTAGCCCGCAATGTAGCTGAAATTCTTCTGAAACTATGTCCAGTGTAGCTCTCAGCATCTGCTAAAAGTAAAAACTTAACGATTTCTTTAGGCATAGAACCAAATTTGTATATACCTACGCAAACTTTCATACTTCTTAACAATTTTATAAAATGGTCCGTACGGTCCGTGAATGGTGAAAGGCCTCGGTATTTTATTTTTCGTGATAGGTATTTTCACTAAAAGAATCAGGCCATGGTTCTCTACGTTTTTACAGTTATATTTGATAATAAATAACTATAATTTCATCAGTGAAAACGAGTTATGAAATTTTTTTCACAATGGCGGGAAATATTAATCAGTTTTCGAATGCGCGCGCATGCCGATTGGCCATAGACTAAAGAAAGAGGTTTCTTTTTTCTGGCTTCTCGCGGATAGCGTATTGGCCACGAACAAAATGGGGAAACGAATGTTTACTTTATTACAGAGAAAATAAAAGTCATAATTGAGTAACAGTTTTATTAAACACGTACAAGTTGAAATTATATATTCAAATACAAAGTTGTATGACATCAGGTAAACAATAGGTACATTGATTTATTTGTACCGTTGAACACGATCTTTTTTGTATCGAAACTTTTTTTTATGTTATTGTGAATGAACAAGCTCGAGATCCACCTGATGTTAAGCGAACAAACCTCTGCCTATACAGATGCATTTCGTCACAAGTCAAGAATTGTACCTGCGCCCGTCACCTTGAGACATAGTTGTGAAGTCTCATTGTGCCTTTAATTTCACTGGCTCTCAAGGACTGCTGCCGGAACACACCTTTAGGTGCTTGGCGACAGATTTTCTACTTGAGGGTGGTCGCTAGCCAGGCGGGCATTCGTAAAATGCCCTTCCACCATGCGGTGAAGCTCAAGCCCGCGGCGGGATTCGAACCATGGACCTGCTGCGCGGCAGTCCATAGCCAAAGCCACTGAGCCATCATTGCTTCATTGAAACTTTTGTAAGAACAAAGGAGCTCAACCAATATTACTTGGCCACTGAGCCATCATTGCTTCATTGAAACTTTTGTAAGAACAAAGGAGCTCAACCAATATTACAAAGACTCTGTAACTCACTTGTGAAAATAGCAATGAAAAGTCACAGTTTCTTTACAGGTGTCATTATATGCCTAATTGCGGTGAAATTAGAGCCACTTTTTGAGCGTGTGCACTTTTTTTAGTGTGTTGAAAAATATATTATGCACTGTTATTATGCCTCATCTGGTGAGTTATTATATTTACACAATCAAATTATACTTAAGCCTGCACCGAGGCAGCGATACGTAAATGTTAGATTTTCATACACATTCATACGTAAATAATTAAGATATTTACGTTGCAAGCGTCATTTAGAGTCAACTTTGCAATTTCATTCTACTTATAGAGATTTTTTTTATGAAACGTGTTGCGGACTTTTCTTGGCCTTAGATGATGTAATCAATATCACAATAATTATCTTATTAATCTTACTGCTACAAACTTAAAACATTTTGCTAAAAATCTGTATCTCTGTAAAGCTATTATGCACTTTTCAGCGTCTTAATGTGAAAACTGGCCTACGGCGAAAAAATCTAAATTTTTGCAGTTTTATCGCGCTTGTAGTTAATATTGGTAACCATTCTACATGATTATGGTATTTGCAAGTTTAAAATAATAATGCTCGTTAAACCTTGAAAAATGATTGAACATCTAAACACCTGGTTCCATAATTTACCAATAAAACTGTCAATAACTTTTTAAAAATGTTGTTTATATTACCCGTGACTAACAAAAGGTAACAATTCCTTAAAACTTATATATAATAAAATTCGAGATTCCTAGAATTTTGTACAGAACATATATTCTAAGAACCACGCATATCACGTGATCATATACAGTAGTAAGACGATCTAGAAACAAACCCATAAAAATGTGTAAATGATTAATTACACGCTATAGACGTTAGCATCCGCCTTAAGTTAAAACTTGGTAAGGCTAAGTTTCACCAGTAACCGAATACAAGTTATTTGTGAGTTCATCCAGAGAAAACTGCATTGATGTTGAGAAAGTTTGTTCCATTTTATTCAATACTACTACCTATTCTTCTAACCTAGTATCATGAACTACTTTTTATCAGATATGTATATTTAATTTTGAAAAAACATAGTACTGAAGAAGCCTATTTACTATAAGCAGTGCTCCTATAAGTTTCTTTTTTGTTTTAGGGATATAGGTAACTCTTGGTAACAACCAATTAAAGAGCCGCTTACTTAGTTAATCCATGTGTATCATAGATCTTAATTACAATTGATAGATGCCCGAATTCGGGTATACATGTAGTGATGTGTGTCTACCCTGTATTCAAATACGACATGTGTCACAATAAAATATGTTATAACAATAGTATAAATAATCATAAATAAACATATGATTTCTATTTTTCAAAATCCTAGTCGCAATAAGGGACCCAGATTTTTGGGTAAGAATAGACCTGACTGGACAGGTTGAGTGTTAGATCGCCGCTTATCACGGTCAGTAGATACCCCGTTGACCCTGGTTTCACCCAGCTTATATATTCTAGTAGGTTTTTACTTGGTTGTGTCGGCACGGTATTAAGGCATTTAATTATTCGTCTGCTTCGAGTTATACAATTATTGCATCTACTTCTGCTTCTAGTTCTCACGTGGTATTGAGTAGTATTCGGGAATAAATTAGTAAATAGGGATTGTTAAAATGCTTTAAAATGTTTGATCAGCTACTGCTACATTTTTTTCTTCAATCATTACATTCAAATGAACTTGGCTAGATCGGAGTTAAAGTTATGTAATCGATTCTAGCACTAGGAAAAAAAAATTTTTACTGTATGAAGCGAGACAGTTCATTGCCTTTACGGTTTTAGATTTCCTCATACTGTCACATAAACACCCTAAACTCAGTTTGCTTTGAATGTTGACCGGCATCCGGTGCAAAATCGGAGGGAGCGGGCTTAAGATATTGTGCTCAAATAATTTGTAAAATATCATTTTAGCTTAGCACGCGATAGTGCTGGTAAAAATATTTAGAAATATATAAGGGTCATTCCGAGAGTTAAGTGCTTGAAAAGGCACTTCTTTCGAGCAGATGAAGTCTAGTAGTCTGGTTGATGGCTGCGCACCGTACCCTATGACGGTTACAGTAATACAATTGGGGCACGAAGTTTCGGCGCGAAAGAACGTGCCCAGGTGGCCGAGTGAGGCATCCGGCGCGACATCGGAGGTCGCGGGTTGATTCCCGCCCAGGGCATAAGATTTACCAGTTTTTTTCCCAGTTCATGCACATAACTCATCCACTTCTCGTAAAAGTTCCGAAATTGGATCGGGTTACGTGTCAGTACTGCAGTCTTCAGCCAAAGCTAAGGTAGACTTGGTATAGTTTGTTGTTAATCTTGAACTACTAGTCCCATTTTATTCGTATATTGACTACTATGGGTGACAGCCTTAAAACAAACACAAATTGTGATGCACATTTTGTGATTTTTCATTTAAAAAAAAAGTGAACTTAAATAAAAAAAATGAACGTTAATTAGTATATTTAAAAGTAAGTATAATTCTTTGTCCTGCTACTTCATTTTATTCCTGCATTACTCGAAGTCTTCTCCACAACACAATTACTTCATCAATCTTACATAATTATCCTGTTCATCTGTGACGCTGAGTAGTTCCCCCGAGCAAGCCGGTGGCCTCTTGGGGTACCTCCATTGCACGTTTATTTAACAGTATTATCTTGGGATCACACTCAAGAAAACTAGTGAACCACGAAGGAGCATTGAGGAGTATATAATATGTAGTAAGGTATAGCAACGAGTGTATTATTTATTACTAACGCCCTATTTTTATTAATGGATTAAGGGATCACATGTTTTAGGATTACGTATAGGCAAATAAAAACTATTTCATAGTTTTATTTCCGTGTTAAATAACTGCGAGCTATTTCCTACAATATACAATCTCAAGATATCACGTGGTACCTCATGCTTCCTAGAAAGGGTCTGTTTACCGCCTACCTACTTTTGGTTTAGTCTACAATGGCTATTGTACGAATTGAGCGAAAAAATATATTTTAGGCATCTATACAAATTGGAGATCCTATTAAAATCATGTCATGGCAAACAAAAAAATACTTTTTAATACCTTTAAGTCGAAAGCATACGCACTAATCGCGCCGTACTACACTAGATTAGGCACTTACGTCATCATTATCTTCCTTCCCCATCGACGTACCAATCGCAATGACCCCATGTGAATAAGATCACGTGAGGTCACCACAATATATCCCAGTCATAATGGACACTGCTTTTAAATACAAATACAAGAACATATCAAAATATATGTGTTTGCTAACAACGCATACGAGAAAAAACATTAACACAAAGACTGCGACGGTTTTACGGCGATCTTCCTGACGCCTTTTTGGGCATGCTCTGGATGGTAGTTAATACGCTACTTCTGGGGTAATCAATTTAAGATAGTAAAAACTCATGATGTGCGCGCAATATGCAGTAAAATCCCACTCATATTAACGTGAGTAGTGCTATGCTACTTATATAGCAAATTATCTGTATCGCTTTCTACGAAATCCAATAGGCGGAAATGGAACAATCCTTATATGCTAGTTATTTCTACTTGCATATAGTTAAATTTATTTATTTATTTAGTTCCATACATATACATCTATCTTTACAGGTACACACCCAATGCAATTTTTGGTATCTAATTTATATAACAGAGAATATGCAATGCGACCTTATATATATATCTATATATATATATATATATATATATAATACAATATTCTTTTATGCAAGTAGAAAATTTGTCGCCAAGCCCCTAACGGTGTGGTCCGGCAGCAGTCCTTGAGAGCCAGAGAAATTACAGGCACATGAGACTTAACAACTACCTATGTCTCAAGGAGACGGGCGCCGTGCAATTCGTTGGCTTCGGCTTGTGACGAAATGCATCTGTTATAGTCAGAGGTTAGTCCACTTAACATCAGTTGGGCCTCGAGCTCGTCCGGTCACAATAACATAAAAAGAAATAAAAAAAATATTCAAGCCGGAAACTGCTCTACGTGTGTTATATTCATGGAAACACTACGCAAGTATTAAAATATTGCAAAAGGTAATCAAACTTTACACCATACCTACTCATATGCCATTCACATTTATACTTACTTTCAGCAAAACTTGTTTAAGGATGTTCTTAATTAGGTATTGTTATTTAGTTTATTACATATTAAGTACATATATAACGTAATGATGTGCACTCGCGGCCTTTGGTAGTAGGTCTGGATATGCTCTTCCAATGAGCCCTTTCGTATGGGGATGGAGATCTTTTTACAAGTTTTTAAAGGAAGCTGCAAAATGTTTCTTTTGATTTTCATAAGCTACATTTATTATTAGATCCGCAGGCGTTAATGCATTCAAAACTATAGAATATGTTGAATATGAATAGTCAAACATCTAACCACGGTCTCATCTGACAAAAGAGGCTTGCTCCTAGGTGCTTAATCAGTGTAGATTGTCATTGTGTAGACTGATCATTCTTACTAGTATTCAAGCACGTGCCCCGATTTTAAGCACCGGGTGCCTTAACCACTGGACCATCGAGGACCGCTCGGCTGAGCCGAAATTTTGTATTCTAATTGTAATACTTTAACATTAATTTTCCATAAATAATTTTATACCTATTTAATAATAATTAATAGTTTTAAAAATATAAAGAAACACTATGTAAGGTCTTAGTCTTTTATTTTACCAAAATCTGTGTGTGTTCCGAATATTAATTAATGATAATAGGCTCGTCATCTATTAAATGAGGAGTAGGCGAACAAAACGTCACATTTCCGCTTTTCAAGATTTTACAGAAACAAAAAAAAACTGTGTCTTAGCCTTAAATCTTTAAGCTGTATATTTTTAGCATCAAATTAGACTAAAAATCAATATAATTGACGCATCTCTTATCTTTTCTATATTATTTATAGGTTTTGTGTTATTTGCAATATAAAATTGCAGAAGTGACGTTTTGTTGGGTTATAAATAAAAATGCCTCTTTGTTAGGCCACTTTATGGAAAAGTAACTTTCTGATAGGGATATCCATGGAAATGTCACATTAATTGAGACAATAAAAATAAAATTTGCTCTGTAAATGAATATTAAAATTATTACGAATTAAATGTGAAGGGGACAATGTTCAAGAGAGACTCAGCCATTGGATTCGTTCATTTCGTCATCACCGTCACCCACTTCGCCGTAGTCTTCGCCGTTTATTATCAGCTTGTACCAGCATAATTCTTTCCTATTTGACCAATTCTCTCCATATATTTTCGTCAGCAATGATTTCACGTAATTTTTTTTGGCACTACTCAATACACATTAAATTCGCAGTGTTCTTAAAGTAACATTCTCAAAAGAATTGCGTAGTTTTAACAAATTTAATATGGGCTCATCCCCCGAGCTCAACCTATAATATTTAAAACATTGCACTCTAGCTTCTACAATGCCATCTGGTTTGACATGTTTTTTTTATCGATATTCTTTTATAATTTTGGATTTTTTCAATCCCCTTGAAGTTATCTTCAAGTCCTTTAACATCACGTAAGTCCCAATCATTGTCTAAGACGTGTACTTGCCCAAATTTTGAGTAATACTCATTATACTCTAACATGAATACAATGCAACCATTCTTCTCTCAGCAACTTTTATTTTACTATCCCATTGTTTATTTCTTCCATAGAAACAATAGACTTTTTCCATTAACACTAACCACTACAAAGTCTAAAATATCTACAAATCTCAGGTCGCAATGCAAACATGAAATTTAACTGAGGGTAGATTTAAAACCACTGACACTAACATCTTATTTCGGTATTGCAAATAAATAAAATGTAAAAGATCGCGTTTAGAAAGCACATAATGTGTGATTGCTTATTTTGTATTGAAAAAGAAACTTTTTGATAGATATTCGAATGAAGGCTTAGAACAGCAAGACATATTTTTTTTAAGTATCGTTTTGAAGGAATAGGAGAGTAGGTATCATTAAGCTTTGTCATAAAGTTGGCTACTATACTATATAAAAGATAAATAAAAAGTACACATTTTTTATCAGTATATCATTTATTTGTGCTAATTACATTTTTAAAAGCACAAAGATTCTAATGATAGATACATCTACACACATTATTACATTTAACTGTAAAGGTAAGAAGTAAACATTAAATCCGAAGGGACCGGAAGCTCGTCTTATTTTCCAAAATGTATCAGTGATTAAAATGTTGGCACGTGTTTGGCTCAACATATTTTTGGGCAATTTTAAACATTACATTTGGGCAATACTGCCAGGACGCTGGACACGTTACCAACTGGTAGTTGACTGGAGCATTCTGACTACATGTGAGCCTTGAATAGTATTTGGGTTGCTTAAATGCATTAAGTGTAGTATACATAGTTTGTAGTGTTTTATTAATAAAGGCATACGACAGGTAAAAAAAATAGTTGTTTAAAATAATTCAAAATGGTAACAGTATTGTAATCATTATATTAGTTTTACCACAGAAGGTCTACTAATCAAACAGCGTATGGAATTAGGTAACAATGTAAGTACTGTGTTTTAAAAACTAATAGTTGGTTTCTCATCTCAAGCGTGAGTTGCGCCTGGGGTAAAAGTTTCAGGGCGTCGCCCTCTTGCTTTGGCTTGTCTTGCTCCGTTACTACGGAGTGGTCATTGCGTTGGTGAGTACCTTGACTTCATCGGTCCTACCGCCCAGTGAGCAGTAGGTGCCTGGATCACGGAGGCGGCACCAGGTTGATCCCACTGGTGGGAAGCCCAGCGAGCCGATCAGCAACCACGGCGTTGCCCACTAAGTACTGTGTTTTAAAAACTAATAGTTGGTGAGTGTATCGCTGATTAGATCGCGGTATCAATATTTTGAATTTTCTCTTCTGCGAGTATTAGGTCTCTCCGGTACGTCTTCAAGTGCTTTTTGCCTTTTCTGTCTGGCGGTCTGGAATGCAGGGGCGCTATGCTTCTTATGTGCTCTTGTTTGGAGGCGTCTGCTTTTGCGAACATGTTTGTAGCAAGTTTTCTGATGAAGTGCTCTAGGTCTTCTTGTTCACTGAGATCTTTGAATATAGTGGCATTTCTCACATATCTTGGTGCACACACTATAGTTCTGTTGCATTTGTTTTCAACCAGTTGTAGTCTTGCGATTCGTATCTGCAATAAAACCGTACCACGCAGGCCCCGCATATGTAAGGCGCGATCTGATATAAGTCTTGTATAACATTATCTTCGTTTTCATTGGTAGCTTGGATCTAAGAATAGGTAGAAGCTTTACCACTGATCTTTTGGCTCTTCCTACGACGTCATCGACGTGCCGGTGGAAGTTGAGGCGTTTGTGAATCGTGACTCCAAGGTACTTCACGTCTGGCAGCCAATTGACTGAATCGCCCATCAGTTGGAGGCGTGATTGGGGATTCTTGCAGCTGATGGCGATAGCCTGGATTTTCTTTTCGTTAACAGACAACCTCCACTTCCCCAGCCATTCCGGCAGGGCGTCGAGAGTCGGCTGTAGCTTCTTCATGCCACACCCTGTCGAAAGCCATCTCCATATCCAGGAGGACAGCCACTGTGTTCTCTCTCTTGTTCATGGCTGTGGTAATTTCATGGACCACTCTTGTTACTTGCAGTGTCGTAGTGTGTTCCGCTGCTGCTGAACTTGCTTAACCCGAACTGCTCTTCTCTGGGCTTTGTGTAAATTTCACAGGGCCAATGTGTGGAACAAGCTGCATCAGTTGTTTTTCAATTTTGTCAATGTCTGAATATTCATACACCTTTAGTTCGAAATAGTGAGTGAGTGATCCGGCATCACCTGTATCGACACTCCTGACGCAAATCTATTGTCAAACGTGGATTGTAGTAGTAAATATTCATAACCGCTGTTAACCGCTTCTGGTGCCTCGTCTTCGGTGTCCTCACCGAAGAGATCCTTTGCTGCGACCCGAACCGGCATTGTAATTGTCTTGTATTTCTTGGTCGGATATGGCGTTTTTTCACCTCCTCTTCATCCTTTGGATTCAATCTGTGAATAGACGAACCTTATTATACAACAATAAAACAATGTTGCTAGTGGCATGGTAGTTATAAAAATAGTACAACAGATAGTTTATTGTACATGTGTATTATATCAATACATATGTACAAAGAGGTGCCGGGTTAGCATGTCACTCCCCATTTCTTTCCGTCGGTGCCGTAAGGGCCGACGAAGGGGAAAATACTAGAAGGTGGGATGCAGCGCCTTTTAAGGAACTGACAACTTTTACTGCGATCCCCAAGATGCCTGCCAAGCGTGGGGATTGTGACAAACGAATTAATATTTGCTATTAAATATAAAATCCAAATTGAAAAATATGACATAAAGTGTCACTCTGACATCTGTCCGACCTAAGACCTAATTTCAAGTAATTTTTAGAACATATCCAATCCAAATTTGGCATCTAAATTGAAAAATATGACGTCAAGTGTCACATTAATAACTGTCACATCATATATATATTTCCTAGTAATTTTTCGAATATTTACAACCCAAATGTGTAATCCTCAATGGGGGCGACCTTATTCAACGTTAGAGGTTCTGTTTGTTTTTTTGGTGGTGGTGATAATAAAGAACTAACGTTTGGGTTTCTTTTTTTTCTTTTCCCCTCAATACTTCATCTGCATATCGACCGGTACGCTTTTTGCTGGCACGTGGTTCTGCTACACCCCATCATTCATCCTCGGGAACAACGCCTCCATCGACGTGGGCTTAATAATCTTGACCTTAAAATACATATAACAATTTATAGTGGTAACCTATTCAAAAATACCTGCATTTTTGTTCTATGTATGTTGAGAAGTTTTGTTGCCTGCTTATCATTTTTGCTTTGCTTATTCTAAATAATAACTTCCGTACATACAGATTTCTTCTGTTTTTATTTCAACAAATGTCATAATGTGTGTTGTATTGTATAGATAGTAAAAAAACATTGGAAATCCTAATTTGGGAAGTATAGTCGTGAACACAATTGATAAGCATTAAGAAATGAATTTGTTTTCTCAGAAAACTATATTTTCTGTGGGTTTAGTGGTAGGAAATAGTATAAGTAAAGTCTACCAGGTATAAATACTATTTTCGTTTCCTAGATTAACTATGAATGCCCTGACTTTATGTCGTAAACATATTACATAGAGAGTGTACCTCAGTGGGACCATTTCGGAAAAAAGATCTATGCATGAAAACTAAAGGAATGATCACAAAATGTATTATACACAGGTATATTATGAAACGTACTTTGACGTCAAAAATTAAAAATAAATGATTTGTTAATTATATTAGCTACGCAAATTGATTAGCAGAATATATAGGGAATTCTTCGACGGCTGTCCTTGCAACCAATTACTTCACAATGCTTCTCACAATTACCGTACTTGTGTGAATCTTAATTTAAACACTGATACCGATTCGGTTGCCCATAACCGGTGTTCATTACTTGACAATAAAGCGAATATTTCGGAGTTGTCAACATGCTGAGTTTCAACCTTACAATATTTACACTATGAATTCTTTTAAATTGACGAAGATATTGTATGTTGAATAGCAAAGAAGAGTCTATGCTGGTTGTTTGCGACAGATTTGACATGTGACAAGTTTGTACCATAAAATAGCTTATATTTAGTTTAACGATTTCGGTCCTTACCCATGACACTACTGTACGGTACAACCAGTAGTGGCGTGGGGAATATTTATGCTCACCTACTCTAATTTGGTTGTGCTCCAAAAAATGTTCCAGTAGTTCTAAATAATACTGGAGTCAGAGAGTATGCACATATGCAAAGTTTGCCCATCTATTCCGTAAAACCCAACTTAAAAAAGTTAACACCTCAACTTACCCAGGAAAGGCTAGATGTTCAGGTCGACGTAGCTGTTCATCACCTCGATGCTGTTTCGTAGTCGACTGGCGAAAATGTTGTGATCTCGTGAAGGTACATGAATTGGTAACCTGGAAAGATACTTTAAAGACAGTTGGAGGAGGATGATAAATTCTAGCTGCCCGAATTGATCCTTCAGAGGACGCATTACTTGCGCTGGATCTACTCAAGACATCAACATTGCCGAGATAGTATTATGGGATATGTTTGATTAATATTTCCGGTACGCTGAATTACTAGTCATGGAATCAGCAGACTACATGGTAATACATGGCAGAGAGTTCTGTTCTTCTTGTAACTCTAACTCAGAAGCCTTCCGCTCTTGCTCTGCAAGTTTAGTTTCGAGCATGTCGGGCGATAAAGACAAGTTGTTGCGCTTTCATAGATGCTTGTGATGATGTTGAGTGAGCTGTAGAGTTAGTAATTAAAGACGTTGGCTGGGATTAAAGTGATTTGAGGACGGGTGAAAACGTGAGAAAGAGATGTAAGAGAGCTTCGTCATTTTGTATAAGGGAAGGTATCACCTGACGACAAAACTAACCTTACTAAACTTACCTCTTCTTGCATTACTGTTTCCGTTTTCGTCAATAATCGTGTTATTGGCATTTTCCTTTTTAGATATAGAAAGTTTATGTTCTTAATCGTAGTAACATTTCTGACACCATGAAACTGTTGCGGAAAACATATCTATAAGTGAGAATTAATGCAAATCACAGAATAATATTTCTAAATATAATTACAAGCACTATCGCATGCTAAGCGAAAAAAAATTGTCCTGCCTGGCTGGCATGCGCAAATACCATGGGTCTAAGAAAACAATATTATTGTACCGTGGAGAAGAGTATTTTTCTCGCGCGTAGAGAGAGAGTGGACGATAGCAGAGGCCGCACCACGCTAAGATCCGTTAATTGAGATTATCTATAGACGGTTCTCCATTGCGCTATTTATTGGTTGAATTGCGAACAGTTTTAGGAAATAAGCAGTGATGGACTTTGTACTAATAAAATACCATACTATTATAAACGATTAAACATTTTTACCGTTCTCGACACTTCATTAGGAATTATGATGGTTTTATGATTAAAACTGTTCCCGTTGATATAATTTTCAAACAAATGATGAAGATGTAAATACAATTGGCAATTTTTCTGCATTATGTAGGTAGGTATTTCATTTATATCTCTGTTGAAGATGGATGCTTATCTGTTTTTCTTGTTGATGAATGCTAAGTAGCGAAACAAAGTTTTTAATTTTACTTTACTAGTTTTCAGTGCCCTATTTATTTTTTCTTTATTAAACAATATAATAATATTTTATAGCAATATATTGAGTGCGGAACCCTAAAAGGATTTATTCATTTAGATTACTTTAAATGTTTACTGTTGCAAATTTGATGAAAATTTTATATTTTTTTAATGCCTACTCATTTATTTACATATAACAGTTATTTTGAGTAATCAGCTAAGTACCTATAATACCACTACTATAAAAATTGATGAAAAAAACAACCTACACTACCCACAGCATTATTCAAAGATATTGTATTTAGGCTACGCACACAAGAGTGTATTCAAATTACGTTATTGTATAGATTACACACACATATATCAAGGGTCTGCTAATACTGGACGGAAAGTAAATTTGTACTAAATCGTCGATCGCCCCCATTATACTTAGACGCGCGAGAAACACCCGATTTATCTCGTCCTCAAAACTGAGGTCGAGAAAATACACGCAAATACTCGCAGATAAAAGTGTCAAAATCGATTAAACGGAGGGCGCGCATGTTAGCGTTGGTCGACAACTTCCACAGGTAGCACAAAATGTACGTAAACACGGACGAGTTCTTTGCTCTACCATGTTAGCATTCGTAGTCATACGTCAATATGTCTATTTTACACAAGATAAAGGGTAGACAAAATTTACTCGCGGCGTGCATGCTAGCCGGGCTGGGCGGGAATCCAACCCGAATCCTTCGATTTCACGCAACCTGATGATAACCTCGATGTTTCAATCATTCGGTCACCGGAACATACTCTTTTGAGCCGAAAATGTGTGCTCCAATTGTACTACTTTAACCAACATAATGGACGGTGCGCGTACATCAACGAGATTTACAAGCACTAGACGAAATCACATTTACAAATTATTGTAGCATTTTTTTAGATGTCTTTAATTGTAGTTTATGCATTCGGCGCGGACGCACTTAAACTTGGAGGACGTGGGTTCGATTTCCCCTCGGGACGAAAATTTTGTTGTCCTATAAATTATTAAGCAAAAAATCATCAACACTCAAGTAACTATTACATACTGCTAAAACTAGTTCTTTCCTTATGTTTTATTATTTAAAATTCAATAAGATAGAAACACTCAGTACTAAAAGAGATCGGTTGGGAACACTGAGAGTTACATTAATTGTTCCAGAATACTTCCCAATCAACACAAAATATATAATTAAATCTAAACCTATAATATTTTGAATTTTAATCTATGTTCCACAGTTAACTGAGTTATAGAAATGTTAGCACATACACAGCTCTTCCAAAAAAACGATAAATTTGGTATGACGAGCACAGCGGCAGCGCAGTGACTCTGCCACTTTAATAGACAAACGTACTGCTTATCATCAGGCGGGCAACTTGAACGTGTCCGCACTTTAAAAAAGGAGGAGTAGTCGGATACACGTGGTTTTAGTACCGTAATGATGGTTACCGTAGTTGGATGGCACCAACAAAGATGGAGCAACGGGCTGTCCTCAGCTGAACAGATTCACTGAAATTGGAGCGCCATAGATAGATAGCATTACCAAAGATATAGCGCCAAACGACTGCCTCAGCTGAACAGAAGTAATGGAGGTGGAACACTGCACTGCGTCAGAGGGTAACTCCGCAAAAGCCTCCACCAGTGGTCTCGGCAGTAGGCTCCCAGTGAAGCAATCCTCCGTGGTTCTGATCTTCAGGAGTACCTAACTCCTTCTGAGGGTTAAACCTTATGGTACTAGGTTATTTCTTCTCGCAGGTTGAATAGGCTTTATCGTCTAACTACAATGCTAATGAAAATGAATTTCATTTAGTAATTAAAATGAAGTTCAAAATGGTTATTGTTTTCAAGGGAAAATATCAAAATTGAATTCATCTCCATTACTAATGTAGATAGATAATAAGGAATGCGAACAACTCAATAAAAGTAAATAATAAAAAAAACAAAGAGAATCAACTATAAGGTCCTAACTTTACCCAATGGTAAGGTAGTTTACCGATTTTTGCGATTTTCACCCTAATACTTTGTTAAAATCATCATATCTAGGTAAAATCAAACATTTCACGTGCTACTAGCTCAATTTTTTATAAAATTGTTCGTTTTATCCACATAACCCGTCGGCACTAGAAGCTACAAAATCAAGTTATTGTATCAAATACTGGCTTTAGTTAGTTTGCCATATATTCAGAAACTCTATATATTTACAGCTTACACAATCCCCATATATTTTAAAATAGAAACTATGATGAGTATCCATATCAAATCTTCGCCATTATGATGTAAGACGCAAGAAAGGTCTTATTTTTATTTTTCCCATGTCTATTGCATTTGGCTGTTCACAGTTCCGGTTTAGCTGTGCAGATAGTTTCTCAATTTCATAACAATAGGTTTAAAACACCTTTGTCATTATATACATATACTTCGATATAGTCCACATACTAGTGTAGTCCACACATTAACTGCATATTAACTTACCTATTGGTAGTGAAATGATAATCAAACGCTTACCTATTGATAAATTAACAATACTAAAGAAGTAATAAATAAAATGTGATACATTATGTGACACTAATAGATAAATAAAAGAAATTAGACCAATGACGCAAAATTTATTTATATAAAAAGAATACATGTTTATTGACATACAAGTTTTGGAAAAGCATACATTTTTGTACACAATTGAACGTAAGCATTATGTAACTGTTCCAAATCATAAAATTTAAAAAATATAAGCATAAGTTACATAAACCTAATTTACCACTGATTTAAATTAACATTCAATTAAATTTTATTGAACATGGAGCAGTTTTAACATAGAAAGCTAAATGATAATTCATTTATACTAAAACATAATCAACTAAGTTACAGAAAACTAAATATTCAACCAGTGAACCTAGACTTGGACATTGAAATCGACTCAAATGCGCTACACAAAACTTTGTTTTCGAGAATGTTCGCTTAAGGGCGGGTTTTGAAAACAACATACCATCAAAACGATTCCTCCGGTAGTTCACCAGTTAAGCTCTCCTAATTTATTACTCACAAGAAAAAAATAAAATTGACTGAAATTTAGTAACAACTTTATCCTTACAAAAGTTAATAGAACAAGTTTAAGATATGCAATACAAGGTTCTACACGACGCTGAAGGTAGGTAAACGAAATCTTTTACTGGCTAAAGCGACGCGAATTTTTATGAACGTTTATTTTGAACTAGTATTTATGTTTAAAACATTACATAAATTATATCAACCATAAGTACCTAACTAATGTTCGTATCGTCAAAAGTTATGGCAGAAAATATATTATTTCATCGTAGATATCCAATTAATTTCCCAATGGGTAAACCATTGTTTCAAATGTTTTTATCCACAAGCGTCATTGGTTTATTTTATTAATTTCAACATTTAGACAACACAGAAAGTACATTTCTTTGAAAATGTTCTAGTTATTTTGACACGTGCCTATTGTAGCTAATCATTAATAATTTCTATGTACTCGTAACATCATTTAAGTTTACAGGAAATACATGGGAGAAATCAAATTATGTCCCACCTAGACCATTTAATGGATTTGTCAGTTTATTAATGATCACACATGTGTGAAAAAATATTTTGTGGGGATAACACGTTCATCATAGAACTATCCAGATTTGAGATATTTATTAGGTGCTAAAAACAATTGTCTGTGTATTTATTTACCAATAGTTTTTTCCGAACGTTCGAAACCGAATAACGGATATTATCCTGAATTTAATATATGAACTTAAATTATCTTTTATACAATTTTATCCGGTAATGATTCATATTTATGGAAACCATCTGTTTTTAGACTTTATGAAAACTGGCCGCAAGCACAGATATAAAATTTTAAAACATTCAAATAAAAATGTAGTTTATAATATATAAATAAATAATTTTTAATGCATATATAAAAAGCGATTAAGTAATATAAAAAACATGTTTAAATTACTTGATGTAAATATATATATATATGTACTAATTAATATTTTCTTAGAAAATGATTTACATACCGACTAGGTAATTTAATTGGTAAATATATCAATATATATATATTTATATATATACTAAATATACATATATATTAATCATAAATAATTAGTTATAAGATATATTTGCCATGCAAATATATAATAGTTAAGTTAGATATGTACACACTTATAACCATCTGAGACGGTTTTTGGGCACCTTGTTAAAAATAATTTAGTCATTAGGTACCTTAATACTAAAATTTAATATATATTTTATTATTAGGTGAAATAATTTTTTTGAAAAAAAATAGAAATTTTAGTTTCCTTTTTAAAATGATATTTTTTTTGTTGGTTGGTTTTTAAATTTTTAATAAAACCAGTTACTATACGTTACATTGGTTTGAGTAGATCTTTCTCATTTTGTTTATGTTATCAATTATGTATAACGGGTAAAATTTGAACTTCCTAATATATTACGTATATTAGAACAATTTTATTTATTTATATATTTACTTAGTACCTTGGCAAGTAGTAAAAAATAATGTTTTCCTATAATTGTTAACTCTCTTATTAACAAAGTGGAACATGAAGATTACAATAGCAATGACATAATTATGATCAATAGTAGGATAGAACCAATTACAATAAACTATTGTGTAGCAAAACCAAATGTTACTCTAAAAATGTATGGATCACTCTCATACGCAAGATAAATACTTACGCAATAAATGCCCTTAAAACTTAATTCTTTTGGGTTATAAAGGTTGGGTCTTTATTGTGTTAACATGTCTCAGTAGAGAGCAAGTCTTATGACACAACTAATACCACGCATAAAATTACATGACTGCTTCACGCAAGCACGTTCATTTTGTTTCCAAGTTTAAAGTAGGATTGTTTTATTTTTTATACTTCATCTTTATATTAATTTTATCTGAACAAATAAGTTTTTTTTTCAGATGTATGTATACCAAATTATTTACGGACATTATTTTATTCGGACAATTTTACATTAGTCAATATATTTTCAAATACACACATAGCTGAATAAATAACTTATTACCAATTTGACCTATGAACATAGATATCTAAAATTTGCATATGGTGTAATGTATGTGCGCTTTTTCGTGCTTTGGAAACGGTAGTATAATACAGAATTTCTTGAACTTTTGAATATACTTTACAGGTTTGTAATAACACACATACCGCATCTAGCATTAGGCATTTACACTCCGCAAGTTTGAGCGAGCGACGAGCCATGATGGCCGTGGTAGTACATGTTGTTTGACGAGTATAAGAAATTCACGTGAATACGTGACATAATGTTTCATTGATAGAAGTATTTTTCTGGTTCCTATTATATCTTGAATACTACTACGTGAGACACAATACTATAAACATTGAGACATTTATTACATATAATGACAATTACTGTTTTTTTTGTATTTTTTACGAAGAAACTAAACTACTATTATTATTATGTTTAGACATTCAGATTTAAAGTGAGTAATATTAAAATTGGTTATTTTATATTTAAAATTGTATTTTAATCAATATGCGCATACACACTATAATCCTTCAGCTAAGCTAGTGATGTGATACGCGATCGAGCTGAGAAGACTGTGATTTTAATCACCACATATCGATTTTTCAATATTATGTAAGCTTGTTGCTTATAAAAGCGTAGAAAAATGCCTCTAAGTTATTTTTCATAGCTTTTATGCCCTCCATTGGACGGCCAACTAAGGCAAGCCAAGGGTTAGGGGTTTCAAAAAAAATCCCTTTAAAATAGGCAACATTGTGTCGACACTTATTTACGACCCAAAACAAACTAATGTTTTCTTCAGTAATGTCCTGCACTCTCAACATGGATGAAGGACTATAGTACTGTAAGCGTTCTTAAGATTACGATTAAAGAGTATCTTTTACATCGATATTAAAACCAGTCAGTTACTTCAAATTTAGTTTGATATAACACCAATTTAACTTTAGAGCACGCTTTAGCATTAATCACATAAAGATTATAAATGATCTTTGGTTTGTGTACTATTTTTAACTATCTGAACACTATATTATGGTAAAATTAATTCTAATTCCTTTATCGTTTTGTATAGATCGTTACAATCCAAATATCCAATTTGCACTATTTATATGCCAACACATTAAACCCGCGTGATATTTTCTTAATATTAAGGTTATAGAACATTAGTACATTATTTTAACTGAACTCCCTTACAGTGAAACAGACAATGTTTTATATAAATTACAATGATACATTTAGTAGTTCTATTTTCATTCTTAGTTCTATTTAATTCATTAAATTCAAAATGTTATTGAGTTGACATATATCAACCATTATAATTATTAAATAAAAAGTATTTTCACACCGTTGGACTCAATTAAAATAAGTATATACATAGTAAGTAATAATCTTGTTGGAACTTAGTATAAAAACTATAAGACCTTGTGTAATTCAAATTATAAATTATAAAGAAGATAATATACATAATAAACATGTACAGTATATAAAAGTAATTTTACATGAAAAGACAAAAGTTTCAGAATCGTGTTAGTATATGTTCTAACTATAGTAAAAATCTAATAGTAATATAGTCATATAAGTTGTGTAATGTGTCATGTTTGGTGTTTGTCCCTTACAGTAAAATTTGCCAATGTACAATTTTAAAATATATTTGTTACACTTAATGCAAAACTAGGAAGTTGTTTTCTGTTTTCCTTTTTTATTCGGTAAGTATAAGGCAGGTATAGCTACAATATACCTAATTTTGCATTCGGTGACCCAATTATGGTTCATAATTATTATTATTTTTACACTAATGTTGCCTAACAATGTATTGATAAATATCTGTTGACTATATAAGTACATCGAAAACTAATTCCATCAAAAACCTTATTTATAACACTGTAATTTCTTTAATTTTGTCATTTAAAAGTTGATTAAATTTAAATGTTATAGACCAAATGCTATATTTGCTGACTATAATTAATATTAAATGTTTATGGGAAATTAAAATTTAAATATTATATTACATTTCAATACTTATTCTCAACGGTAAAATAAAGAAAATAATTGCTATGAAACAAAGTAAATTAAAATAGAAGTTGAGTATTATAGCCAACACAGTTTAGCAACAAAATATAAATATAATACAATACATATCTGAAACAAAATAAATATTATATATATATATATATATATATTAAAGAAATACTTTCAAAGTCAAACTTGAGGGTTATGTACCTACTCAGATATTATAATAATCTGTTATAAATTGTTTATTAAGTAATTTTATCTATCTTGTTTGGTGTTCATTCCTTACAGTGAGATTTGTCAATGTACAATATATTAAATCTATTTGTTTTACTAAATGCAAAGCAAGGAAGTTGTTCTTTCACTTTTTCATTTGAATGCGGTTTACTCCATAGGTTGGTCTCACTTGTCTTTTGCATTAAGTAATCCTTTATTTGGTATTTTTTTTGGTATTTTTTTGATATATTTTTACTTTACTCTAATCTAGTACAACAATCTATTGACTATACATGGAATACAATAATAAATCATGCTAAACATTATAATTTTTATAAAACTATGTTAAAAACCAAATTCAACTTTATATGCAAGTGTTTGAATTTGACCTATAGAGGATACATCGTATGTAATTTCAAAGGAACAGTTAGATTACTTTTGTAAAATATGAATAAGATTCATTTATTGATATTTATGAATTATATTATTATTATGCAAGAGTTAGTCGGTCTTGTACCGTCAAGTGACTCTTTGGAATCTTGCTTACACTCATTCCTATCCTTTCAGGCATTTAATATAAATTTAGTTAATTTTATGTAATGATATAATTGTGCTGAAATAACCATTAAAACAGCGTCGATACATAAAATATCAAATAGATAGTTTGGTATTAAACTTAGGGGTAAACCTCAAACACAGTAAATCTCTATACCTATGGTATTTAACCAAATTTAAAACTACTGCCATTAGGTACATTAATTTAATTTAATTATTAACTATTTGGCACTTTGCCTTTCTTAAACATAAAAAAATTGATATTTACCAACTACAAAGTTCTTACACCATATAATTATCTTACATTCATTAAATGATTTTATATGATTTTATAATACGTTTTCTATAAGCTTATAAGGAATAATATATCTGGTTCAAAAAACATAGTCATCAGTATAAAATCATTTTAAGTTAAATGTAACAAATATGGCTAGAAATGAGCAATAACAAGCATGAAGCTCCTTGGATTCAAACTCGATACATATAGAAGTTAGGATACTGTCAAATTATTGATTTTTTTCACGAAAGTACGAGTTTTCTTATGTTTACTATACTGAAACTACAATATTGCTATATTTTAATGACTAGAATATTACAATATCGCTTAGATTATCGATAGTAAGTAATGATGTGGCAGAAGGTGGCCAGGCCAGGTGGCATCTTCAAATACTGGCTCTCAAAGACCGCTACCGGAAAACAGCGTTTTGTGCTTGGCGACAGATTTTTATTTCAAAACTATCATGTTTCGTACTAATGTAACTATTAATAGTGGTTATTTCGTGAAAATGAACTTTAATTAGCATTTCAGATTAAAACACTTGTTTACTCATCTACGTATGAAATTAACTTGAATTGTAAAAAATACTTAAGGCGATAGTTTTTCTTCTTCAATATTTGGCGTTTTTAAAATATTAGAACTCATGAGTGCCTGAGGTTACTTCTAGAGCCATATTAACATGTCATAACACACATCAGAAGGGTTTCTTATTTAATTAAATACTCATAATTTAAAAGGATTACTTCAACGGCCTTGTTAGTGCTCAAATCTGAAGATAACATCTAAGTATCAAAAAAGATGAGCAATTATAATATAATACAATAGGTACGATGATTTCTTTCCTGAAGCATTTTTTTTATAATCCATCGAAATATACATTTACAAAAGCTCAATCTTACTTTATCTAGAATAATACAAATGTTCGTACTTAAATAATTACTACAATTATTCCTTATGTACTTAAGTATCATTACGGATCCTATTATTTTCTATCAACTCTTAGTTGAAAAGTAAACATATATAAAACATTTTTTTGTTCTTTTAATGAAGATGTCTGACTTCAAAAGATATCGAGAAACTGTTAAAATATTAGTAGGTAGTCTGATTCTGCACAATAAGGGAAAAATGCTTATTAAGTTCGTACAGTAATATCACTTCATATAATCTACAAGTCCATATGCATTCTTAAAAACTACACTATCACAAACACGTAAGAGTGAATTATCACGATTGTTTATATTATATTCACAATAGTTTCTTTAGTGTTTATACGAGATCTTCCTCGTAATAATCTTCGTATCATATAATACTGTCATGATTAAGAAATTGAGGGGGTGGAGGTAAAGAATGTCTTGGTAGGTCATCAAAACCATTATCTACTGGAATAACTATTTCTGGTAACGGTATCATGCTAATATCGATGGTGACTGGCATCCCGCGTGTCGACTCATCATTATCAGTAATGTCCATTCGTAGAGCCCTGTGGGCTAAAGCGTGCGTGATAACCTGGCGTTAGCTACAATTCGGCGCGTGCTGGTAGGGCGAGTGGATGGTCGCTACGTTTCCGTTTTCTGATTGGGCAAGCAACTCTTCGGGATGATCGCGGTTGCGTCGCCGACGCTTTTCCTCATTGGTGTAGTACTGCGCAGCGCGACGGCGCCTGATGCACACCACGATTGTCATGGCAGCGAAGATTGCAACCAATACAAGTACCAAGCCTGCAATAACGCTAATTTGAGCCTCGTAGTTCAGGGAACACATATCAAGCATGTCAGGTGTCAGATCCGCCAACTGCACGCCTTGTAGGCGCGTGGGAGTATTGCAGGTCAAGAAGCGTATTGAATGATTCAAAACGGAAGTATTCATATAAGTAATCATATTGCCAACCGAGCACTGATCACAGTGCCAAGCGTTTCCTGATAAGTTTATTTTTGGAATTGCTTCAAGTCTACTGAGGTCCATTTCGTTCAGCATTTCAATCTTGTTTTCAGATATGTCTAGATCCTTTAGTACTTTAGTAGTTTGAATTGTTTTTAACGGAAACGTCGTTAGCCTGTTTTTGGATAAATTAATGTACTGCAGAAAATGGTTGTGTATAAAAAAATTTGGTGGTATATCCATCAAGGAAAGGTTAGACATTCCTATATGGGTAAGAAATGGTAAAGTTTCCAACAGTATCGCAATTTCATGCAATGGTAAATTATTGCCACTGAAGTCGATATATCTTAAAGTTTTGACTGCTGATGCAAATGTCTGCAGGTGAAGTTTGTCGAGCTTATTGTTGCTCAAATCTAGCACCTTGAGTTTCGAAAGGGTTTTTAGTGCACCAGGTGCTAATAGTGCGAGGCGGTTGTGTGCTAGTCCTAGCGATTCAATCTGCCGGTTTTGTCCAAACACGTTATCGACGATCACAGGCACCTGATTTCCATCTAGTTGCAATTTTTTTAACTTCTTTAGGTTTATGAATTCGTTTTCGTTAAGATATTTAAATCTATTTTCACCTAAATCCAACTCATCGATTAATGGTGCGAAGTGATAAATCTGAGGGTTGATGCGGCTAAGACGGCATCCTCTACATTTAAAAATTCTCAGATTTTGAATATCTTGAAACACTTCAGGGTAAAGTTCTTGTATAGGATTATAACTTAAATCTAATTTGTAGAGGTTGGCCAACATTCTGAAAAGGCGGGGTAGGAGTCCTGATATTTTATTGTACTTCACGGAAAGTTCTTGTAAAGAAATCAAATGTCGGAAAACTTCACTCGGCATCTCCGCTATATTGTTGTAGTCCAGGGTGAGGTATGTTAGATTCACCAATCCTCGAAAGTTTTCTGCAGTAATACTTGTTAGATTATTCCTCGTCAAATTCAGAGATATCAAATTGTGTAATCCCCAAAACGCAAACTGGCCAATGGATGGCACGTTTGAATTGGCAATAGTCAACAATGTTAGTCGAGAAAATGGCATAGGCTGTGTTAGTATTGGTCCGATGCTTAAATTGTTAGGCTTGTTTATTGGAGGTGAAATAACTAACTGGTACACTTTACGCTCGAGTCTTTCAACAGGTATTGCGTTCATGCCACCATTATTGCAATCCACGTGGATTGCCGGCCCAACTCCAGGTTTAAAATATAAATTGCAGCTACACTGCTCCGGGCACATCATTGTCTGGCCTTCAGTTGTTACAACTATGGCAAGCAAAAGACACCCCAACACCAGCATTCGGCACTTGAAATGCCTGTAACAAAAGAGAACAATTGTCATTGACATATAATGTAATTTTATTTTAAGAATCATTAAGGCTGGATTCGGTAACCCATCCCAATCCGAATAACCATGTAATTGACAGAACGGAGCGAGGTCTCAGAGTCCATTGGGAACAATCGGCGTTTGTATGTTTGTATGTTATATGTTTGTATTTATCATTTTATATCCGACGATAACTTGAGTAACTGTAGTTCTATCGCCACCTTATTTTTTATACGTATAGATAAGGCTAATACATTTTTTAAGTTCGAATATGAACAATTCGGCTAAGGTGTTGTTGAACTCAAGATTACGTAAATTATATCACCGCTAAAAGACACTTGCCATCTCACGTACATTTGCTGTAACGCGTATATTGAAGTTTTATTTTTTTATGTTCCCTCGCTCTCGGGGTTTGGCTTCGCACGTTTTTGATGTACGAGTAGTTGATTTTATTGTCATCTAATGGTTATTTGAGGTACCTCATATATTTTTTTCTCGGTCACGGGACTTAGCTTCGCACGTTTTGATGAAGTTGTTTTGACTGTCATTGGTTTACCGCGTCTACTGAAGTTTTTTTTATTCCCTCGGTATTTAGTTTCGCACTTTTTTGACGAAGTCGATTTGACTGTCATCTAATGGTCATTTGAGGCAAGATTTGAGACAATATTTTTAAAGGTTGATTTTCAAAAGTCACGATAAATCTGACTTTTCAGGAAAGCGTCCCACGCATGGCTGTATGTTGAATGTGCGTCCACTCCCCTTTTTATCGTTTAAATAGATTCTAACGAAATTTAGTGTAGATGTACTTCTGAGTACCCGATTTTAAAATTTGCTTCTTATATATCAAATTTACTATTATTAACATGGTTTTGTCTATAAATAGATATCATTTTTATTGAGCACACAATTAGGATGACGTTCAATTCACTTTCCCGTGTCGGTTATTTCTTATTCTCAATGATACGAGTACACACATGAATCTATAAATTCCAACTTAGGCATTAATGAACTCTGCATCATACAACAGAGAGAAAGATTGACTAAATAAAAAAATAAAAAGGTGGATTTTTATGACGGCAATAATTTAGATGAAAAAATCAGAATAGATTATGAATAAAATAATTTTAAAAAAAGTAAATAAATAAGGAAAAATATTATATGATGACAAAATGTTCATTTTAAAAGAAAAAATGATCAGCTATAAATTGACGACGTATATTTAAGGGAGGGTAATAAAAGATCTGTATTACATTATTGTAATGCTTTTGTAAAAGATCCCTGTCATTCACACAAAACAAAAACTTGAAACATTTATTTAAGAAATACATTCAATTGAAGTTTCTTCCTATGAGTACATTAATATGTAAATTAATTAATATGCTACTTGCGTCGACACATTAACGCCATCACATCTTTCTGAAACCAACGTGAGGATTGGCGCTGCGGCTACTTCGGCGGAGCAACTCAAGCGGCGTAAATATGCTAACCTCGGTATGGGTTACATATTTGAGCCGTTTGGTGTAGAGACGTTGGGTCTGTGGGGACCGGGAACTCATCGTATTTTCCAAAACTTATCTGAGCGCTTAGTTGATGCGACGTGTGATCAAAATGCATAAGCTTTGCAATTCAACGAGGCAATGCTGCCAGCATGCTGGGCACGCTGCCAACTGGTACTGGGCTGGAGCATTTGGACTGCCTAGGAGTCTGCTATGACCTATAGGTTGTCTCAATGCTTTTATTCTAGTAGCTGTAGTGTTCTTTATAGTTTGTAGTATTTTGTTTAATAAAGGCATACCGTCGGTAAAAAAAACATATGTAAAAAAAATTAAGTCAAGCTCATAAACAGCAGCACGACCTTACCGCGGTGGACGTGGCTTAAATTTGAAAGATTGTGCGTGTTTTGTTAATTGCGAACTTGATGAGACCAAAATCAAAGCGGGAACTGTAACAGAGAGTTACACTTCTACACATATTTATTCGTAAAGCGATTTATTTTTTCTCCAGTTTTAAATATATTACTGCGCAAAAATCACGTTGATCCGTTGCTCCGTTGCAGCATTGTCGGAGGAAAAACTGTAAACCAACATACTGACAAACATACTTCCATGTTTATAATAGGTGTGGGGATATATAATTACACATATGTGGTTAAAAGAAAAAAATAATAATATTGTTTTAGTCATTGCAATATTGCTTCAGCGCCTCGTCGTTGTAGTTTCGAGGACATAAATAAACTGAAATTGGCAGAGTTTATGTAGTACGTTGTTAAGACAAGGAAAAACTTTCGCAGGCAAGTTGCTTGGTCCCTCTCTGAGCTAGAAAAATACATGTTTAAGGATCTTTCTACGAAAACGACAAAGAAGCATTCCACGTTTAGATCTCTAATAATTTAATTCTAACAAATCCCGTTATACCACGCAGCGTTAAAAAATAAACACACTGTTATTTTATAGTTTTCTGTTGTCTTTTTTTTGTTATCGACTCATCTCTTTATGTAGAAACTCATTACGCGCTGTGCGGTACTAATAGTAAATGTGTTTGAAAAAAATCAATTCCCATACGAGGTATTCTGACTTCTTACTATAGTACGGTATTTTGACTTCTTACCATAGTAAGAAGTCAAAATACCTCGTATTATAGACTATAGTACAATACTATTCCTACTCGGACTATAGTCCGTAGTATAGTACCTATAGAAGGAATAGGAGCTCGAACCTCAACCTGCACCCTCGTTGGGAATCGGTCACTTTCTTCCCATGCTGAACAATATACTATTTTACTCGGAATATGACGCTGTCTACTGAATCATGCGCATAGTCAAACGTAGTTAGAAAAAACTTAGGTTTAAACGACTTCTGAAAAACGCAGTATTACTGTTTTGTTTTTTATTTATTATTATTAACTTTACTGTTTCTCATTCACATTAAAATAACATATAATATTTTTTATTTTTTTTATTTTGTTTGTTGGCAAATAAGCGGCCCATCCAACGGTAAGTGGTTACTATAGTCTACGGACTATTGATACATCAGGGGTATCACACACAGTAAATATGTTCGATTTCAAAATATTTTGGAAGCAATGATGGCTCAGTGGCACTGGCTATGGACTGCCGCGCAGTAGGTCCATGGTTTGAATGCCGCCGTGGGCTTGAGATTCACCGCATGGTGGAAGGGCATTCTGCGAATCGCCACTCTCAAGTAGAAAATCTGTCGCCAAGTACCTAATACGGTGTGTTCCGGCAGCAGTCCTTGAGAGCCAGTGAAATTATAAGCACATGAGACCTAACAAATATGTCTCAAGGGCGCAGGGCAATTCGTGACTTGTGACGACGTGTATCTGTTACAAGCAGATGTTAGGCCACTCAATATCAGGTGGGCCTCGGGCTTGTTCCGTCACAATAATAAAAACATTTTTTTTAAATGTACTTCACTCCACTTCCATTTATTTTTCATTACTTCAGAGAAAGACATGGACATTAACCCCAATAATTTAAAACCTACGATATTTAAGATGTATAATGCTACGAAGAAAATATTAAGCTAGTCGTTCACTTGATTATTATGAGAATCAATATTCTGTAGAGGTCACATCCGGACGTAACTTTATTCCAAATAATCTCGACATAACAAGGTTCATGCAGACTCTACGTACCATAATAATTTTATATAAAATATAATCTGTGCCATAGACATACCCCACGTTCGGGTGTACTATATTTGGTATTCATACCGCAACGTTCCTCAAAACTTTTAAAGATAATAAATACGAATATTTTATATGTAGCTCTCTGGAGTTCCCGGCTGGCAGTTTCTTTCGAACTCACGAATTATTTAAGCATCTTGTACCTTCACTTAAATGAATGGAAATCCCGCTTTACATACTTCTGTGGGATTAAAGAGTGTATATAAGTCTAAAACAATTGTTTTATTCTGCTAATAAGAAACAGTCTTCCTTAAATTCGTATATAAATAGGGTTAAGTACAAAATTTTCGTTTCAAATTGTGGATTAGAGGTAATTAATAGTGTCAAGTGCCTAAATACCTCTTAATAAAATAGGTAATTTCATTTGCGCTGCCATCAACATCAAAGTTAAGATGAGGTTTGGGGTATTTAACGAGTGTTAGCGTAATCGTCAGCTAGCTCTATTCACCCCTAATGAATTAAGTCCCTAACACAAATTTGGAAACACATACGGGTGTTGAGTTCGACAAGTATGGAATCAACATACAGTGTAAACTCTATATAACGACATTGAAGGGACTGCGCATTTTATAGCATTATAGAGAGATGTCGTTCATTGGAGAGAAGAAAAAAGTTTGTGAGCAAATAAGAATATGATTTGTATATGTAATAGAATATTTAAACATAATAAAGACGGTGCGGGTTTCAATCCCACACATGACTATAATTTTTTCTCCCATTATTTTGCATATTTGTAATTTAATCCGTGGAGCATGCATTATAGCAGAAATAAAAATATGTACTAATAGTTCGCCCCAAACTAGACCTTGCGAGAGACAAGCAACTCTAGCATATAAATTTAGTGAAGACATGACAAACTATACAGAGATTAAAGTTTGTTTGATCTTATCGCAATGTCCTCAGCATTATTATTATTATCTACTTAAAGATGTAGGTAAATAACATTTGAGCCTAGGTAACATTTGAGGATAGGTACCTACAACTGATTCGATATAAGATCTAAGGTAGGCTTATGTCTTCTTCGATTCTTAGTTGCAAAGTTCTTATATTTTTAATGTTCAAAGACTTTCATAATCAAAACTCCTATCGATCATAATATCTTCTCATAGAAGTTTCGATTTTGACAGAGCAACATAAATTCACCCTGCAGCAAGCCTTTTGTCACCGATATAGAGAATGACCTTTTCCAATGTCAATCCTTGGGATTCGTCGACGGTGACTGCCCATGCCAATGACAAGGGAAACTGCGTGAGTGAACATGCGGTTTGCCCTTACTTCCACGAACCGGTGGAATAGGTAAGAGACCATTGATGGTTGGTCCAGTAAAGCGTTCAAACCGCACAAGGACCACTAGCGAATTGTCATGCGGTGGGTCTGCTTCAGGCTCGTAAACAATGTCTCTGACATAACCTAGAGCAGAGCAGAAGAAGCAGTTTATTGCCACCTAGAAAGTACAAAGACATACTACCAAATGTCTCTTGTGCTTGTGCTGGTTTAACTTGGCTACACCTGCGATCAACTTTATGCAGCAACGAGAATCCTTCCATACTCATGTCATCAATTTTGATGAAATGGCAGTGTGCAAGTTTCGCATGGAAAATTGTAGCTGCTTCGCTATCCAATTCTTTGAACCCTCTTTCAATTCCTTTGAGCAGGCCAGAATGAATTGTGCATCAACCTACGTTCACTGCTGCAACTCTAGTCGGCGCTAATAACAGAAAGGTCTTAAGGGCCCAGCTTGTTGTATTACAGAATTTACAGACTACTGAGGAATATTTGCACAGAAACGTCTGCGGGGCGCTTTCTTGAAAAGTCTGATTTTTTGTAACTTTTGGTAAATAACACTATCTAAAAATATCATCTTTAATTTTTACTTAGTGCCTCGTATAACCATTAGATGTCAGAACAATCAACTTCATCAAAAACGTGCGAAACCGTGACGTTTAGCAGTGATATTTACGTAATCTTGAGTGCAACAACCTGTTGGCCGAATTGCTCATCTTCGAACAATTATTGGCTTAATCTATATGTACAAAAAATTTCGTCGCAATAAGACCAACGGTACTCAAGTTAACGTCGGACAAAAATAATAGATACAAACATACAAGGATATAAGGATACAAACATACACATTTATAAACATAAATATACAAATTGTTTCCTGTAGACTCGGAAACATCGCTATGCTCGGTCAATTAGAATTATAGCGTTGCATCATCGTTAACAAGTTGAAAGCTGATTGCAATAATTAGTCTTTTTAGTAGAACAACATATATTAATACTAGGTGTGGTTCCAACCCCAAACCAAATTTCAGTTATGAGTGATATATCATGTTAGCTTATGGGTCAGAACCCATTCCAGCTGTAAAGCTGGAATGGGTTCTGCTCTGGGGTGGATGGCGCAGGTTCGAGTCCCGCACATGACTATAATGTTTTCCTCTCATTATTTTGTTATTTTGTAATGATAAATATTTTTACAGTTTATTCGTAAAGCCTTGGCTTGGTAGGTCTAACTGCTAATACGCTCTTCGACGCGATGGCCGACAAAGTAAAAATTTCATGTCATTTCCTCTATTGTTTATGTAACTCTGTGTTAAATTCCATAAAATTATATAGACAATCCAAGTTAAAAATAATTTAAGGTATTAAATGACATTTAGAACTTCTACTAGGAATAAATTTTCAAACGAGGTATTTGGACTATAACCCAATTTGGAATTGATGACCGTCACCCGTGCTAAGCACTCTACTTTTCATTTCGAATGTAAGGAAAGTAAAAACCACTAGTTTTTCTTAAATGTTTAATAATATTTATAAAAGTATTAGTAGGAGTAGTATTTAAAATTATATGAGAAGTTAGAACGATTTGTTAAATTTAAAGTTAATTTTTTGTTTGGAAAATTAAGGGGCGGCTATAAACCGACTAGGAATTCATGACTTTTATCCGTGTCAATCATCCTACTTTTCATTACTCATTATTTATTGATAATACCTATACTATTTAAAATTAAAGCAGCTATAGTCCGAGGAGAAATTGATAATTTTTCAATAACGCATGCTCTGCGGATTACATTAAAAAATTACAAATGTCTGGATGGACGCGGGTTTGAATCCCACACATGGCACGGATATAAGGAAAGGATAAAATAATAGTTTGTCACCATTTATTGAAAATGATAATAAGATTAGTAGGTACATACATATTAAAATTTATTGAGAAGTTCAGGCAAAACAATTTGTGAAATTTAAGTAATTTTTTTTTATATATATTTTATAATAAGTAAATTTACCTCACAACAATATAGTCATTTTGAATATTAAATAAGGAACACACTGCGTCACCGCCGCGGGGCATCCCGCTGAATATTTTATTTTTTTATTTATACTGTTTCACGGATCAAACAAAAAGTACGAGTATTAGAAATAAAATATAATTTGACAGTAAAATATTCACAGTGGCACAGGTTAGCGAAAGAGTATAATAAATATTATTTTCGTAGCACATATTCAGCCCATTGAATTCGTATCAATTGCTTATTTAATTGCAACTATCTTCAAAGGGTTTCCTATACGGGCTATTCCTAACATCCCTTTGGTTTCTGAACATGTTATGCAGGAACATTTGAGTAAGCTCCCGTATTTATATATATACATACATATAAAGGTATATATGTTATAGGGATAAGTTACTAATAGATATTGGAATTAGTACATGTAGTGTAAACAACGGACCATTTGACTGCGTTTGCATTTCCGTCACACATTGAATGCAAACGATAAAGAACCCTGTGTTGATTTCAACATGTTTCTAGTCGTTTCGGCGCTTAGTCATTCTATAGGTCAGAATCATGACGTATGCTATAGTTAGCCGATTATTATTCCCGCGATGGCATATAGCGCTATCTTCCAGAATACTTTGTCATGTGTCGCAAAGTTACACAAGCTCTTTGGACGTAGTAAAGTTGTCTGAGACTAGGCCAGGTGGTATAGTAATAATATCAGGTTTCATGTAGACATTTTAACATAAAATTTGCCTTATTCTTGATTAGGTAATATTGTAATTATTATCTCATCGGTTTTAATACACATTAGGTGTTATTTTTCAGATATAAGTTGTAGGTAGATTAAGCATAGTATTGTTGTACAAAGGTCGAAAGGAATCAATTCCCATACGGGTTATTTAGACGCCCGAACGCAGGGAGAGCGTCAATAGTCCCAGTAAGAGTTGATGACTTTCACTCGTGTTAAACACTCTACTTTTTATTTCGAATATAAGTAAAACATAGTAGTGTTTTTTAATATCTTTTAATAATTATCATGAGTAAGTACAAAACAAAACACCTATTTAAAATAAATACAGATTTTTGTGAAATATAAGATTAACATTTTGTTTAGATTACCCATTTATAAGCGGCTATAGTCCGAGTAGTATTTGATGACTTTTAGCCATGTTGAACACTTTACTTTTCATTTCGAATATAAGAAAAGTAAGAAATAATAGTTTGGTTAGAAAATATATTCAAAATGATAATATGATTAGTAAATACATATATAAATTATTTAAGAAGTAAAAGAATTATTTTTGAAATTGAAGTGCTTTTTTGATATAATTAGTGTCTCGCGAAATTAAAGTCTTTTTAAAATATTAAATATGGAACACTCTACGCCACCGCTGGGCATCCCGCTTAGTAGTGTTTTTTTTATTAACACACTGGCTTGTGGCTCATAAACAAAATCAGTGCCTAAAATGTTCATATAACACACACTTAACATTAATTCTGTTATAAACTGATTCTTTTTCCTAACACAAACGTAGATTGTTTTATTACAGCACAGTATGTTACAACGAAAAAACTAAGACCAATTATTTTGTTTACAACTTTTTTGAAGGCAAGTTTGCTTAGCCATTCTGAACCGATCAGCAAAGTTAAGCAACGGCCGCCGCGGTCATGGAAGTATGACCGCTGGTGAAATTACTACTGAGCGCTGCAGGCAAGATAGTGGTCAAAGGCTTACTAACAAATAATTATAGAGAGATGGGAAAAAACGGGTACTTAATACGTAACGTGGATTTCATAATTTTTCTTCCCTTTCCTCATCGCATAGTACCCGCACAATTCATTGACTGTCTATCAAACTAAACTATTTTCATTTAACCATTATTGAAGCACACTACTTTTAGTTCCGGACGGGAATCGAACCCGCGTCCTCTGATTTTTGCGCCGGATGCCTAAACGCGGTAATGCTTGTTATCATATTTAGAAACGAAATCCATTTTCTCCTTGATCGTTGTTCATTTTACCTAGGATCCTACTATCTTACTTCAATTGCTTAAAATTCTTAAGAAATCAGTAAATACATTTGAATTAATATTGATCCTGCCGAAAGTTCAAATTAAAAAAACAATAATATTCGAGGTGAGGAATGAAACGACGAAGATAGCCAAAGTGAACAAAGAAAGACTAACCATTGTCAATCCCTATTATTCAGAGCAGCTCAATTTGGAATTAATTAAAACAAAAATTCTTATGATAATCAAAATCAAAAATAATAATAATTAAGAACTATAAACTACAAGTTTGGTAGGTACATATGGGACCGTGAGGTGCTGGGCTAGAATGTCACCCCCATCTCTACCCGAGGGTGTCGTAAGAGGCGACTAACCCCAGAAGGTGAGAAGCATAGCGCTTTCTGAGGAACAGATATCTCACACTGCGATCCCCAAGCCCAACAAGCGTGGGGATTATGGCAAACATCCCCATTATGTGTTCAGCAGTGGACAATCCAGCTGATACAGTACAGCACAGGTCCATATTGTCTCATCTTAAATTAATTACGTTACCTGAGCTTATTTCGTACAAAAATAAATATTATTTCAGCTCAGTGTAAGACTATTTAACTACTGTTTAAATTCTTTTCAAGATCTTGAAAGTCAATCTCTGTTCATCTCTTACTTGTTTGACTTTTAGATCAAACCGTGTCATGAGTTCATATCATTTACAGTCTAGGAGGAAGTATCTCTATACAGTTTATTCGGTCGTATTTTCAAATCGTTGAAATTTTTACCTCTTTGACAAGTTTCTCTATGATACTGGTTGATTTCGGATAGAATAAGTCCTAACACCATAATGTCTAAATTATATTTTGTGCTTACATATTGTGTGATGACGAGCCACAGAAAATGGTGATACTGCGTACAAGCTTTTTTAATCATCGCTTAGCCGATGGAGACATATCAATAAATTAACGGAATAGATAATTTCCTGTTTCAATATTATGACCAGTACATTATACATATTATAATATTCACAATGCTTCATTTGCAACTTTGTCTTACGAGTGCATAAAAGTTCAATTAAAAGCCCTTAAAGTTGACGCCGCCGTAGGACTGGCCCCTGGGGTAACGGCCTACCCGGCATTTCTAGCCCGTGGGTGTCGTAAAAGGCGACTGAAGATAACCAGAAACACTAGAAGGCGGGCAGCAGCGCTTTCTAAGGAACTGATATATCACACTGCGGTCCCCAAGACGCCTGTCAAGCGTGGGGATTATGGCAAAGCCCCTCATAATGGGGGCGGCAGCATACAGTTCGGTTGATACAGTAAAGATTACCCCATGACAATTTTAGAGGATATAAAATGGTAAAATAGTTCTTTTAAAAAATACACACATTAAAAGTGCCTAGGGATTTCGAGTAAATCAAGTAAGTTTTAAACGGATCTCATTTGGATCAGGGGCAACCTCGATGTTAAGATTTATAGGGAGAGTATTGTTTCAGAATTGATTATCCCTTTGGGTAATTCGTTTCGTCTAATGCACGATAATGAACGTCCACACACGGCTAGAGTCGTAACTCGCACTCTTGTCGTGACGTTCTGCCTTGGCCTGCTCAATCGCCAGACCTCAAGCCCATTGAACATTCATGGGATATGCTACAAAGAAGAGCTCTGCCATCTCTGTATGGATGCCATGCATACCCCACAAAAGCTTTTTGACTTGTTATAAAGAACGTGGGCGCCCATACTTTAAATTGATTTTGATGAACTTATTTTAAGCATGCCAAATTGCTGTGATTGTGTAATTAGTGTAAATGGTTGAAACACAGATTGTTAATTAATATAATTTTACAACAAATATAGCTAAAGTCCTATTATTTTTCGTTTTTCTGCCAAACAAGTCATTTATAGTTAAAAAAAAATATACATGATCCCTAGGCACTTTTGATGAGTGTATATTAATTAAGATATATTAAAAGTTAAAGTTGTAAAATACTTTTCACAAAACTTCTTTGACTATATAATAAATATTCAAGTTGAAAATATTTAGTGGTACAGAAAAATCTAAAATTATTAAGAATAATTAGTTTTGTATACGCTTTGAATGAGTTGTCCCTTAAACGAGCACTAGAGAGTAAAATAGCCTAATAAAAACTTATAACAATTAATAAAAAATAACTTCACCTGTTTGTGATATCCATAAGTTGGAAAAATAAAACATATATTTCCAACTTATGGATATAACTGATGGATACAACTGCTTATTTACGTGTAGGTGTAGTATGTAGCCTAGGAGATGTAGTACATTAGTGACTTATTTTGACCCGTTGAGCAGATTCAAGTTTAAGCTCTAGTTTCGTGTACCATGTAAGCGCCAGGATACACTGTAAAGGAATTCTTAGTTTTCAAAATTGTACTATTGCAATCATAATTGATGTTGTCGTGATCTCTACTAAGTGAAAACTTCTTATAAGTAAACGAAATCGTAACGGTTTTCCACTCAATAAACAAACAAGAAATGGTATAGTGAGGGAAAAGTGAGATTAATTGGACTCGTGGTCATCCTCTGTCACCCGATGGAACCCTAAAAACTTCGATTAATTTGGTAACTCCTTCCAAAACTTTTCTCATTTACCAACTCAAACCCAGCACTTATTATTATGACGATGTTTTAACGTACTCCCGTTACGTTGCGGTCTTAACGTTTACTAGTGTTTATAATATAGTTAGTTTATCTTATACCGAGGGATGATTTTTTTATTACTGATATTACAAAAAATAATAAGAAATATTTTAAAGTGTTTTAAAAAGACATCTTATCATTTTAAAAAGTACCTATTATTAAAAAAAGCTATACATGTTGCAAGGTAAAAACAGCATTTTCAAGTACCAGGCAAACAGAAACGAGTAAGAGGTCAGAATATAAGATCTTATAAAATTCAGAGTATTCAAATATATATATTAAATTTTTTTGAAAGTACCAGGCTAGCAGAAAATCATAATAGGTAAGAGCTATATATCCATGTAATATCTATATCCTTATTTGAAAATTTAGTGATGTACCCCACTGGAGGAACGCTAAAAGAATAAGAATATTGCGTGCTGTATATAGTAAATAGCTTATTTATGGTATCTGTATTATGGTTTGTTTTTAGTTAATTGATTACTGTGCTTTAAAAAGTATGTGTTATATGGGGCAAAACTAGAAAAATATCTTAACAAGAGCAAAAAAATATTTTTTTAAATGTGGGACGTTACAGTAATGCTTACAAGGAACAAATCATTCTTATGAATAATAATCTAATGATTGCGCAACCGGGTCCATGACTGTGTTATTATTTGAAAATAAATTATATTCAGTAATTTGTTGTTATAAATAGCCCAGTTTATGACATGTGTTGTATGACAAGGCTGACCTACTTGATACTTTTATTTTGTTTGAATTATTTTTGAGTGCAGTTTTAAGATTTTATTTCGGAGAAAATAAGGTGTGAGGAACTGAGAGAGAGCCAGGCACGTGACATTACTATACTAAATAAGGGTAACCTAACAAACTATTACCTTCAGAGTACAATGTTTTTTTTATCAGATGTGCCTAAAAATGTTCCACTTAAATTGCAATATTAGTTCGTGAGAGAGTTCGTTTGTCACGAGGCGCGACCTCCCGTCACGTACCGTACCGATACCAGTCATAAAGTCGGGAAATCGCTGCACGAAATACACCTATTCGCCTCTTTTATAGCTAATGGAGACAGGTACAACTACCAAATTATAAGAAAACCAGCTTCATTTTATAGCTGATTGCTGGACAAATCTTTCTAAGTAGGCACGTCAACTTTGAACTTTCTTGATTAAACAGAAAGAAACGTCACGATAGATATAGTGACGGTTAATATTTCGGTACTATTAACCTAAGTAAACCTTATATAATACGTAAGTCTCTTGGCCCGGACGCCTGCTTTGGGGATTCACTCCAATTCATTTTTAAGTAAGGACGTGTTCTGACCTCGCGTGAAAGCCTTTTATGAAATGAGGTAATTAAAACGTGATTATGTTTTTGAAACTCTTGATAATTTTTACCAGCTATTTTACTAGCTGAAGGCGAGGTGCACGTAGCGATTGACATACTAACGTACTTTCGTCATATTTTAAATACCAAGCGTTCAAATTCAGTGAAATGTTGCATATATATCCTTGAGGCTAATATGTTTGCTTCTGATTTGCCAGTATTTTGATTGAAGAGCACTAAAATAAGCAAAATGATAAAGTACAAGTAAATCACAGATCTATGGGAGGCCGGAAAAGTACAACGGTGTCATAACTTTACGTCAGTGATGGTTTGATGCGGCGTGTTTTATCAAGGCGTCACGGAGTTACATTTATGTGAAAAGGGAGTGAAAACTTCAGCCAAAGTGTATTAATCGACAGTCTTAGGTAAGTGTAGTGCAACCTCTCAGCAATAGACTTTACTACTTTTATAAATATACTGTGGACCTTGCAGCAGGACTCTGCACCTGGTCACAAAGCATGAACTACCCAAGCCTGGCTTGATACCAACGTTCTGGACTTTAGAAGAGGTTTTTTTTTGCTTATAGGTAAGCCTTTGACCACAATCTCACGTGATGGTAAGTGATGATGTGGTCGAAGGTGTTGACAGGCTTAACCTAGAATGACTGGCTCTCATGGACAGCTGCCGGAACACACCGTTAGGTGCTTGGCGACAGATTTTCAAATTGAGGGTGGTCGCTAGCCAGGCGGGCATTCGCAAAAATGCCCTTCCACCATGCGGTGAAGCTCAAGCCCGCGGCGGGATTCGAACCATGGAACTGCTGCGTGGCAGTCCATAGCCAAAGCCACTGAGCTATCACTGCTACAACTGTGAAGACTGGCCCACGTCTAGCCCAGACCTCAACCATATAGACTGCAAATTGTGGTCAGTTTATGCCTTGGAGTCTCTTAAAAAATCTCTGGACCAGGCAGTGGCGAAATTTCCAATGGAAACAGTGCGTGGAAACTTCATAGATTTATATCCAGACCGATAAAAGACCTTAATAAAGGAAAAGGTGGCCATTTCCAAAAGAATATAGTTTTTATGTTTTGCTCAGACTAATAAATATGTATAAAGAAGTCTTAGAAATATTACATTACTTTATGGAAAAAAATGCATTCTTATGGCCGGACTAGGTGTTATCCAACATTCACTGTACGATTTCCTTTTATCATATAATGATCCAAAAAAGAAAGAACGATGCTGTTTTTGAGTCACAATACATATAAAATACGCGACAATCGATAAACAAAGACTCTCTAACATTTTTATCGCAATTTGAGAACTGACACCATACGTACGGTGAGGTCAATAAAAATACAAAGAAAGTTGTTACTTAGAGCTACTGGACGGTCCTTGATTGTTAGTTACTGTCTTTTAATGAGTAGTTACAATTTTTTGCACATATAGATCACTAAAATTACCATTGGCAGTCAGGAATTTCAAACTGTGCCATGATATATGGTCAATTGAAAATCAAAAAATGTATAAAAAATATGCTAAAAACCCTAAGGTTGCCCCTATATTAAGTGCGAGGAAAATGAGCGGCGTCAGAGCCGCTATAAATAATATTAATTCTAACCATAGAATCACTTTATTTTTTTCCGGCGCTAAGCGAGCGATCTATTATTGTTTTTTTGATGATCACATGAGTTGCTTTCACGTACCTGGTGGGTGCGCCTTATGGCCCCTAAATTTAATTAAATATTAAATCCTACAGGGCACAGAGATCTCCACTATGTTATTTAAGTTATTAATGAACTCATTAAAACAACGCTTCAGAATAAATATAATCATTCATTTTACATAATGCAAAGCACTGTTTTTACAAATGCAATTGAAAGATCAAAGAAATTTTCTATACTGACATACCTAATAAGCTTTCTCCTTATTACACGGAACAAAACATGTTTGGCTTACGCCAAACATTTTTGTTAGGCACCATTTTACAATGGTCTTTCGGATAATTAAGACGTGGCTATTTTTATTTCATATAATCACGTTTTAAAACAAACGCAGGCCTACTATTTAGAGGCCATGTTCATTACAAATCAAGTTATGAAACTGCCGTATAGTACTTTTTATCTAACAAGCTCAAATTGTTACTGATTCCTGCTAGTCACTTTTGTTATATGGTCGCTTTTACTTAGGTATTTTCGATAGTACGTTTTTTTTGCCAATAGTCTGTTCCTGTAAAAGGTTATTGGTGTGTTTAGACTCTGCCGACTCGTGCGATGTTAATGTAAATGAATTAATTAATCTTAAAAAAATAATCATGAGAACTAATGAAAAGTATGCACGAAAATACCCAAGAGCTCTCGTAGTCATAGTTGTACATGTACCTAGAATCTAATAATATTACTAATAAAATATAGAATAAACAGCGCCTAGGTTTTCCTCGCCTAGTTAGTAAAACATGTAACATTACAATTGATATGGAAACCACTCAGGTCATCCATTTACAAGGTTGACCAAGCATGAAAAATGCATCATAAGATTTACGATTCTTTTATGCGCAGATTCCGGGAGACACCGTAACAAAGATGAAATTTATCACACGAGTACAACTCCGGTTTTGAGAATCTATTTACAGAAAGGACTTGAACAATATATTAAAAACATATTATATGAAAAACAACGTCAGTCTGGCTCTGCGATTTCGTGTACGCCGAATGTGTGAAAAATGTTATCGACCCCTGATAGATATCACCTGTTCGCATTCACAGAATTCAGTTATCGAAAAAATGGGAATACCGAGTTACCGTTTTTGAAGAGATTCGATTTTTATGTTCACTTGAAATATAGTACGATACAATCAACTGTTAGTTGATCGTATCTGTAATATTTATTATCTGTTCACGAGCAATTATATTGTACGTGTGATTTTTTAACAGAAAACTCGGCTCGACAAATTTGCTCCTACTAATTTTAATTTAATACTGTAAACGTTAAAGTATCTAAATACTCAACATTTTGGCTACAAGAATGGGGAGAATATTTTCAATCTATGTGTATTATTAAATATTAATAGCGCCTTTACGCAATTATTAATGTTACTTTGATCACCTATCCCTTAGGTAGCTCTTTTAATTTTTTCATATTAACAAATTTGATTAGTTTCTGGCAGTCGTCAATGAAATGATAGGCTTTTGGGTATTTGGGAATTATTGTAATTAAGTTTATTCTATAAGATATCGTGTACCCAAAAGTGCTCGTCTGTTGATAGATTTTATTTTTTTGAGACGATTCACAACTTACAGAAATTCTAATTACCTACTGATTTATAATGCTCTAACAATATTATACTCGAAGCGCTCTTAGTGAAGTTTGCTTAACCATTCTGAACCGATCGGCAAAGTTAAGAAAAGTCCGCTGCGGTCATGAGTTGAATGGGTGACCACCAGTGACATTACTACTGAGCGCTTCCGTGCCTCGGAGTTGGATCTCGGAGGGCACGTTAAACCATCGGTCCCGGTTGTTGTCTTAGGATGGCAGTCGTTATAGCATGGTGGTAGGGCATTTTGCAAATGCAAGCTGGGCTAGCTACCACCCTCAAGTAGAAAATCTGTCGCCAAGAACCTAATGGTGTGTTCCAGCAGCTGTCTTTGAGAGCCAGTAATTCTAGGTTAGCCTGAACAACATCTTCGACCACTTCATCGCTTACCATCCGGTGAGATAGTGTTAAAAGGCTAAACTTATCAGGGATAAAAAAAATATTAAGTCAAATCTTTAGTATGTATTGTAGATTATTCTTTTTTTTCTCTATACAGGGTTTGTGTCTTGTAAATATACTAATAAGTGGACTTCGAAACTACTAGTTAGTAAAATTTATATGTATATTGCATCATTTTGTATTTTTATATAAGCCCAACCACTACACTCCAACAGGATCAAAATTATGAACGGTTTTTCTAATTAAACGAGGCAACCCTGTGACATAGCTCATCTCGAGTAAAGATGAAAAGAGATATCTATGCTAGAGATGTCAAAAGACGACATCTTTTTCTTTTTCAATTTCTACGAAGCAAAAGGTACAGTTGAAGCTACGCCGATATTCACGTAGATTAAGTATAAAAAAGTACTCAGAAATCTTTTCTAGGGAATCATAACTGCTGCTTTTAATTTCCAAATATTACATAAGTTTGATAAATACCTATATAACAATCAAAAAAGATGACTTCCACGTTGTCAAGTAGCTTCACGTAAGCTGAAAGTATTGAACGTTTATTCTGCTCAGTTGCTTCATGAAATTGTGAGCTTGATGTAGAAATAAAGATCGCGCCAAACCAACCTTGCATCCATATTCTATGTTGATGGGTTCCATACTTAGTCATTTTCACACCCAAAGTCTGTCTCAAAAACTAAGGCTATTTGCCTTTACTTAACGTCAGCAAAAATGTGTGCCTGCATTATTAATGACACTGATGTTGTTGGTGTTTTTATTCGATATTTTCTGAAAATAAAAACGATTTTCTAGACGTTCTTGAAGAATAAAATTTCAGCAACGACTGAACTGACGATATAATTTTATTTCAGAGAGCCAATTGTCGTTTTAGGAACTTTATTTTTTATAGTTGACCATAGGCTTGCTTTTGATCACCATCTCTTGATTGATCAACCTGCTAATAAGTAAAGATTAGTTCAATGTTGTTCAGGCTAAGCAAATCTAAGAAGCAACCAGTCCAAAATTCAAATAATGACATCGTTGTTTTACCTTGTCGATAGGAATTATTATTACACACAAGCTCCAGTAGTTCAAAATCAAGTCACTTCAAGGTGGTGATTGATATCAATAGATTAATCATAAGGTAAAGGCACCTATTTCCGAGGTATTTTCAACAAAACTCGAAATAAAATCAAAAAATAAGCAATTCCTGTACATTTCTGCAAGTTTTAATGTTTTTATTACGTGTGTTATTGTTTTACTTTTATACTATACCAAATATTTGTTAATTAAGTCTTAAATTGTGTTTCAAATTAAACTAAATACGAAATAAGTCCAAGGCACCTTGATCCGATGCAAAAATCCTTATTCCGATGTATTTGGTTCCTAATTCCGTGTGTTCAAAATGCAATGCTTTCGCGCTTTATGTAAAAAGGACTGCCTATAATAAATTTTTACTTCATCAAAAGGCGTGGTATTATAATAAAAAAAATGCTGTTGCTTAAGCCTTACATATACTACTTAAACCAAATTAAAGTCCAACCCGTACATTAGGTATGGCGTAATTCTGTAACAAAAATCTAACACTCCACCCATGTATCAAATGAGGGCAAATAAAAGGCCCATAAGAGGCTTGCCTATGATTTCGTATACGTTCATTATTTGAGGATTAGGCATAAAGTTTGTAATATAAGTTGGTAATTATTATAAAAGTCAGATAGTGATATTTTTATTTTTTGCATTATCATAAACTGCGTAACTATTTGCATACAATTGTGAACACGATGTATATTACTTGTGCTTATGCCGCGTATTATGGTGCATTAAGAATCTTATTGCGCCCCACTGTACATCGGAATAACGTTTTATACAAAAACATTAAGTTTCCTAATTCCGTGTATTAAAATATACGAGATTTTTGCATAGTATAGAAACAACAAAATATTAATTGCAATGTTGTCCTAAATATATATAATGCCTGATAACAATTAGGATAGATTATGTATAAACTTGCATTGTCTCATATATCTATCCCATAGAACGAATTAACAAAATACCTAAATATACCACTTTCAACAGGCTGTAGTTAGGTAATGCGACGTTTTATTGTACCTCGTAAATAGATTCCAATATATTATGAATATTTAGGTTGTCAAATTCAAAGTGAGAAATGCTTCATCATAAAAAAATACTCAAAATAAAAAAAATAAACCGACTCTGTGAAATCGCTATTCCGTGGCATACATCGGAATAAGGAACTGAGTTAAATATTTGGCACCTAATGCCGCGGCATTTTCAAACTGTATTTTTCCTACATTTTACTAAGAAAAACTCACAAAGTTAACTATTTTCGATTGAAGACATATTTTTTGAAACATTTCTATTAAAGAAATAAATGCACTGTACAAAATTAACGAATAAAACACTATTTAAATAAACATGATACTCCCGTGCCCAATGTCCAAAATATATGGAGCGTTCGTTTGGGTCAGCCGCTGACGCAATACTTACCGTTTATTTCAAAATGTTTCCACATTCCACACAGCGCTCTTTTGAAGACTCAACTACGCAAAGATATATTATTTAATAGATAAAGGGTCTTGCAGCAAAAATAAATTTATAAGCATCATAATATCACCGTTTTTCGAAATACCTACGAATATAGTGCCAATATTAGAACACCTCGGAATAAGGTGCCTTTACCTTAAAAACATTGTGATGAAATGTTGTACCGTGCGGAGTATTAATATTGAGGAGTATGGTATATGGATATAGTTAAGACCGTAATTGTTGTGGGAACAGTTATGTAAAATTTTATATTTATTTACCTACATATACCATTATGGTACATTACTAAACAACATTAAACAATGTCACACTTGTACCAGAGAATAAACTTGTACAACCAAGTGAGTGCACACGCCTGGTGTGAGGCTGGCGTTACTGCCACTTTCGGTGTGTACAGGCTTCCAACAGGGATCGGTCTTTGGGCCCTAGAAAATACCCTAATGTATGTTGTTCGCTAACAACATATTTTTTGAAGAAAATTCTATTAATTTGTAGACCAGACTGAACCAAATTATGGACAGAATTGGAGAGGTTCATATTGTTGAATAGCAGAAAGATAACAGAGCACCTATTCTGCGACTTCGATCGATAATTGAATCTTTTTCATATAGCCTTAAATTATGTATACATACTAAGACTTGAATATAAAGGTAAATACTGGATAGATGAAATGGTGACTGGCCTCTTTAAACATGTAAACAATTAACGACTACGAAGAAAAAAATCAAAAAAGTTCAAATAAATATAGTAATGAACGTCATGGAAATAACCTGATTATCCTAATGAACTACGATGATTAATATATTTCTATATACCTACTCAGTACCATAAACACATTAATTAATTGCCTTAGTACCATGGTCACATCATTATATTTATTAAAATGGGGTAAGGTAAGCAACCTGGACATTCATTTCATACCATGTCCACATTGTTCACAAGGACTTGAAATATGACGACGATTATTCAAGATTATCTTCCGGTAAAAGCATATAAAGTTATTATTAAAAAAACAGCCCAATTCGAGTTAAGCATACGTACCGACAGTTATGTACAACCACATAATAAGATAATATTATTATGTTTAATTAAACCTATTTTTACCAAAATAAATATCCAAATGCGTCAACTTACGTAATTGATAAAAGTATATAGTTTTGTGTTATAAAATAATCTTCATTACAAATTTTCATAGTGCATGCGATAGTGATTGACATTACTTATTTAGGAATACGTACAAAAAAATGTATGTTATGTGTTTTTTCTTGGTTCTGGGCAGATTTCGTGATTCTAGTTCAACAAGACGTAATATATATGAATAGTGTAAACCATTGCTTTTGATAATTGCGTTGAATCGATACTTCAATTTTATTAAATTTTTACATATACTATGGGTAAAGTCAGCAAAAGAGCTCGCGGCAGATCACCTATGCGTTAGACGGACTAATGAGGCTGATCTAGATCGTCCACTCCACGGGTGTACCAGGAATGCAGAAGTGCGAGAGAAATGGCGATGGATTGTGAAGCATGTCACCACTGCTGATATCAAGACCACGACCACTCTGAGAAGAGTGTAGCGACTAAGATGAAGATCGGAAGGTTGAGTACAGTGTCATCAAAACATAACTTATAAGTACTTTTTATATTATTGGTCATCTATGTGAGCTTCTGCTAAATCCATAAAATCAATCATACCGATAACATATTAAGTATAAGGTATTCTTAACAATATGACCCAATAACCCGTATCTCAAAAAAAAGTCTAGAAAGACGAGTAGTCTGACGAACAATAAAATAAAACTATAAGAGTAAATTTTTTTGCTTTTGGTGTACTTACGTTGCCCTAAACAACATCCTCCTTGCAATAAAGACGATGTAATAAAAAGTGAACCAAATAGTATAGTATTTTCTTCTGTAAGCTTTGTAGTCTTGCCCCGAATCTCTCGTGTTCGTGGCAGATTATTATCAAACAGAGCTTACGTTATACGAGTATATATACGTCTGTCCGTACTTAAATAATTTACTCTGCAGACATTGAAATAGTTTTCAAACAGAGAAGTTTCAAAGCCGAGGGAAATTATAGTTAAACGTTTGCTCGATGTGTTTTAATGTAAAGCATTCCTTCCGTGAGTGTCTTTCTTGACTTGCCACCGTTAAATTATTTTGGTTGGGCCTTAACGCAAAATTAAACTAACTTAATCAGTATAATAAAAGGGTTATTTACAAGGGCTCACCTTTGAGACAAAATCAGCTTATACTTGATTACGATTTTTATATAAGTCATTTTCGCACAGTTTATGCCTATCTTATTATTATTACTTATGTTTGTAGTGTTACAAGTATTTTTCTTTGTGGCATAAATATGAGAACAATAAAATATACATGATATAAAAAATCTTTTGCGTGGGTCAAATCGAGGGACTTTATCGTTATTATTTATCTCCGAAACACATTTGTAGGAGCTCTTCTATATATCCCTTTATTTTACATGACGAGGACGCCGTACAAATTGATTTCTCGGAGCTCCCCCGAGATAGGGGCGATGAAAAGCACGCACTCATGCTTCGATGAATTTGTACACCGACTTTCCGTCATACTGACATCGAGATTTAGATGTAAGATCACATTTTATTTGGGAATTTTGAAGCGCTCGTAGCGAAGTTTGCTTAACCATTCTGAATCGATCAGCAACGTCCGCCGCGGTCATGAGTTGGATGGGTGACCACTGGTGACATTACTACTGAGCGCTTCCGTGCTTCGGAGGGCACGTTAAGCTGTCGGTCCCGGTTGTTTGGCAGTCGTTACAGCATGGTGGTAGGGCACTTTGCGAATGCCCGCCTGGCTAGCTACCACCCTCAAGTTGAAAATCTGTCGCCAAGCATCTAACGGTGTGTTCAGGCAGCTGTCCTTGAGAGCTAGTAATTCTAGGTTAGCCTGAACAACATCTTCGACCACATCATCACTTACCATCAGGTGAGATAGTTTGACCACTATCTCACCTGATGGTAAGTGATGATGCCACTATCTCACCTGATGGTAAGTGATGATGTGGTCGAAGATGTTGTTCAGGCTAACCTAGAATTACTAGCTCTCAAGGACAGCTGCCTGAACACACCGTTAGATGCTTGGCTAACCTATCAAGCATAAATAATAAGCATAAAAAAAAATATGGATTATTACACAATGTCTAAGATTTCCGATAAGAAAGAACTCCTTCAACAAAGTTTCCACAGGTAAAAATCATTACTCGAGAATTCCTTATGAACATTGAATAGAAGTATTCAACGAAAAATCATAATTACTCGTAGGTACAATATGATATTTGCAGTAAATATTTTTTTCATCTTCTGGGGTTTCGTATATTAATCAATACACAATATGAGTATAATTATATAAAAAACATTTTTTTTATATGGCGAAATTTGAGCTTATGGGGTTAGTAAAACACACGATACCGACTCGCGCTCTATTATTTTTATATGTTTTCATTTCACTTTAGGGTTTGTGTTACTCACAAGAAATACGCATTTTGTAAGGGTACCTTAACAAAATTACTACGAAAAGAAAAAAAAGACGTGTGGCACTCGGAGACTGCCGCGGTAAAGCATATACATAGCATTTTTTATCAACTTATGCAATTATAAATCTCGACACGTTAGTTGTCAAAACCTTTTTTCTGCCAATTTAGTTCTTTTTACGCACTGTAGAGGCGCTGATCAAATATAGTATCACCGCTGTGCCGGTCGAAGTGGGGGGTGTTAGGTTATTTTCGTTACGGAATTTCTGGATTCGGTCTCCACGCTCAAGGACCGCGATAGAAGCTATGCAATAGCTTAAAAATTACTAACAATCCCTACATAGTAGGGAAGATACATCGATCCCTACAGCCAGGACAATATGTTCTGCCAACTGAACTGTCGTAGTGAGTGAGTCATAGCTCAATTTTATACTATTGCATATTTTATATATTTAACCGACTTAAATAGACGTTGTGGTTTTATAAACTTATTCGCTTAGCAGCCAATTATGCAAAATGCACAATGTTAGAACTCTCCTTAATTTTTTAAAATACATTTTTATAATTATTTCTTAAAATATTTGCTAAAGTAAATGACGCACATGCGGTGAACATTTTAAGTGGATATTTATTATGGCTGAGCTTATCAAAAGTAAAACACACGGATAGAGTATGTTAAGTAAAACAGTCCAGTCTTTTCGTACGGAACTCTAAATGTTCTTGGGTATCTGTGGAAGAGAACAAAGTAGGTACTACTTTGTTCTTTTCCACTTCCACACTTGTATGACAGCGTACAATTATAGATATAACATATACACTTAAATTTTTGCTCACATTCTAAAATTCGATGCCGATTCAATCAACAAACACAATGAATGAAAATGAAATCGAAGCAAGCAAATATAAAATGTGTCTTTCCAAGAACTTTTGCTCGTTCACACGTTCCTCATATACTTTTTCCATATTTTCCATTCTGGCATTGTGCTACTGAACGCGTTGCATTACCTCCGGTTGCCTGCTCTATTTAATACGCATTTGACACGGGTAAGTAGGTTCCAAGTGCCACCTAAAATCCCCCGTGCCCCCAGGGTCTTTGTGTTAGACTATTCAAAGAAATCTTTTGTTAGCAACTAAAACGGCGAACACGAGATATCTGAAGTGAACCCGAGCATTCAGCACAGGCTGACGTCAATTCTTATTGCGTCGTTTAACGTCGTTTTACTATCTATTTAATGCGCGGTGCCATACAGTTGATATTTTCACATAAAAGGTGATTTTTTGCATAAAAGCAACCATCGTTTGATACAGACAGTTTGTCTCAGTCAACACCTTCAAAAGGATTAATTCCAACTGCGCAGCTGTCCCCGATTCGAAATTGGGGTGACACTGGATTGTTATATTTGCCTATATAGGTATTTGCAAAAGACGCGACGCACCGTCGTCAGTCACGTTGTTGTTGTGTCAGTGTTGAGACGCAATATCTGGCGGTCTTACTAAACGCCCCATACTTATACGGGACTGGTTTTAAAAATAATGTTTTGTTCCGAAATGAGAGGGAACTAACAATGGGCGGCCGCGGCGTGAAACATTTCTGAATTTATATTTAACATTATAATATTAAAAGGATAAATGGGAATTTGCGGGCCACGTGTAGGCTATAATAAATAGGGCGAGTGTTTTGCAAGGATTTATTACAACACTTCACTGGCAGGCTGCCCCGAGGCGATCCACAACCACACACACGCCTAGCTGAGGACATTTTGACTTTTATAACAAAAATAATTTTATATATACATTCCTAAACAGCCTTATAAATGCACTTTTTACACGTATAAGTTAATAATTAATATTGTACCTTTAAGTAGATAAAAACGAACACAAGATTCAACTGATGTCAAGCTACAACCCCTGCCCATGTTTACTACAAGTCAATGTTATTTGAAGTACACTGCATTGCGGTCGTTTATACATTTGTTTTTTATGGGTCTAAGCTTTGTATTTCCACTGGCAACATTGTTGTCCTATAATTCGGAATACAACAAAGCAAATAAATTATTTATCAACTTTTTTTAATTTAAACGCTATTTTGTTATACAAGTAATATTTACTGAAATGTACAAATTAATTATTAAAGTCAGCACATTCACTTTAAAGCTACTTACTCGTTATATTTTATCTCTAAATATTAAAGTCTCGAAATAAAAACATACATAATTTTACGGAAATATGATCAGTACTATTTAATATTATAAATGCGAAAGTAACCCTGTCTGTCTGTTACGCTTTCACGCCAAAACTACTGGACCGATTTGAATGAAATTTGGTATGGAAATAGTTTGAGACCCGGGAAAAAACATAGGATAGTTTTTATCTAACTGCGCAAAAAGAGGTTAATGTTTTTGCGCGATAACCCACATACACGCGGGAGGAGCCGCGCCCGGAGATCTAGTTATGAATAAGACCCTTATAAATTAAGGCATTTTTTTTTCATGCTATTGATAATGCTCTATTCCTAATACCTCTTGGCTTCATTATGGGAAAGGGAACGGTGGTAATCCAGGCGTTCCCTTTAGGAGGTGCGACCTCTCACTGGCTACTAGAGACATCTGTCTGCTTGTGAAGGGCCATCCAGAATATTTCCAAATGCGAAACCAGGTTTTTTCACGGCAATATAGGAAAAAATCACTAATCTATTATAACAACTGCCTTGTCGTAAAGTTATCATTGAAAAAAGTTTTAAACATTTTATTTACGTATACAACAGGATTCCTAATAATATAAATAAATTCAATGGTAAATTACTAAATTATTTAAAATTATATATGTGGCTCGCTTTTATCGAAATGTTTCTATAGCTTATGATAATATATTATTAACGCTGCGTCAAATAATAATAATTAATTATTAATAATAATAATTAATTATTAATAATAATAATTAATTATTAATAATAATAATTAATTATTAATAATAATAATTAATTATTAATAATAATAATTAATCATTAATAATAATAATTAATTATTAATAATAATAACTAATAATTAAGTGACATTAATAAATCTAATAAAATTTGCACGTCTGCTTGCATGCAGAATACACAGAACCTACCTAATGTTGGTACGTTTAAGACTTTGTATGACAACAAATAACAAATAAACCATTGCTTTGATTTGATTTGCAAAATTTGAACTATGACACCGACTGAGATTGAAAATAATTATATATTTAAGCACGTATCACAAAAATATTTCATTTTGATAATTTTACCTTATTACTACTTTATTTATATTTAAAGATCTTTGCCTATCCTTTCGACAATACAGGCGCGACGACGTAATAGTTAATAAAAAGTTATTTTAAGTAAAAACAAATGAATATTTTATCACAGTAAAGTGACGTGAAACAGTGTAGTGTATCAAAATGCGGTCTAGGTTTAAAATGAACACTGTTTTACTCAAAACCGCACTTCAAAAGCGGAGCTGCTCTTTTCAAATTAAGCGAACCAAGGATTTCCTCTGAGCTTTCGCAAAAGCTTTGGGTTAAACAAAGTAAAAACTATACTTAAATATGCATCAAGAGAGCAACATTTTCTCCTCTTTAGACGAACCTGTTAATATCAAAGATACCTTAAGTATGATATACTCGTAGTTATATGATTTGTGGCTTTGAAACTTCAATGCTTTCTTTGTTTATTCTTATCGCATTTATGTTGAAATGTCTGTTAATGGGTAAAAAATAAGAAAGTTATGCAATGGTACTCGTATTTTATACCTAGTTAAAACACACAGTTGTGGAGGTGTAAATAATACAATTAAACAATATTAAAAGTAAAAGTGTAATGATACGAAATACAAGCTAAAACTCTGACAAAATATATGCGATAAATAACGGTAAATACGAATACAAAATAACACATTTTATTGCCATTTTAACGGAGAGGATAAACGATATTGAAGAAAAATACTCTCCCATCAAATAAATGAATTATTACGGATCCATCAATAAGCCGAACAATCACTTTGCGCAATTGTTTTTTTTTCACCAGATATTAATATCGGAATATGTCGATACTGGACGTTCGACACATTGGCTTTTGATATAAATAAAAATCAACGTAATGATGAAATCAAATTAAAAGATTTTAATGACAAAATTGTTAAAATGGGAAAAGCATATCGATACCGAATTCATTTATATATGGTAGGTTTTTTACGCATTGTGGTCATAATGAAATGAAATTTGCAGTTATAAAAGTATTAACAATGAGTTTTATAAACAGTTAAATGTATCGATTGATGTTTTGTAGGGATCGCAGACTGACGCATCGACACTCCGTATCAATTTATAGTCTAGCCCCATTTTCACTACTACTGATGAGGTTCTTCCAATTAAAACAATGCCGCCATGGCCGCGTTGAATACATGGTTTTCCATACAAAAAGTACTGAACGGCTTGAATTTAATCAATTTCGATGCGTTACAAGTTGATAATTGTCCATTAAAATAGAATTAAGATACCTTTCCCTCATTATAATATAGCAATTTATATAAAACTAGATTAGACCCGCGGCGAACCGTTACTAGATAAAAATAACTTAATGTTCCTTTTATTTTTTTTCTGCCTGTGACCACTATCTCACCTGATGGTAAGTGATGATGTAGTCGAAGATGTTGTTCAGGCTTACCTTGAATTACTGGCTCTCAAGGATGGCTGCCGGAACACACCGTTAGGTGCTTGGCCACAGAATTTCTACTTGAGGGCGGTAGCTAGCCAGGCGGGAATTCGCAAATTGCCCTACCACCATGCTGTAACGACTGCCATCCTAAGACAACAACCGGGACCGACGGCTTAGCGTGCCTTCCGAAGCACGGAAGCGCTCAGTAGTAATGTCACTAACGGTCACCCATCCAACTCATGACGGTGGCGGACGTTGCTTTACTTTGCTGATCGGTTAAGAACAGCCAAGCAAACTTTGCTGCAAGTGCTTCATTTTTATGGACGCAGTGTAAAAGTGTCATATAAAAATAGGTTACTATTTAATATTTTTATGTTTGCAATAACGCATGCTCTGCGGATTACATTACAAATTTACGAGAGGAAAAATTCATCAGTCATGTGCGGGATTCGAACCCGCGTCCATCCAGCTAACATGACAATGAGTCCATAACACAATTTTTTCCCATCATTGTTTTAAACCATCGTATTGGGATGGAGCGACATCAATAGTTCAACTTAGTTCGTCAAAAAGAACGATAGGAAGAATTTGAGTTATGGAAATGACCTTTCTATACAAAGTTTATATTTATTATACCTCTATTTCATCCCTTAAGTCATTCCTGTCAAAAATATTGAACACGATTTTTTTTTCTGTCAGTCAGTGAGACAGGATTTTTATATAGGAACGAGTATAATATAGATCTGGGGTATGGTTATGTTCAGTTTTAGTACACTCATATAATGATATTTTCATATTGTAAAATTAAAATAAGAGTTGATATAGATTCAGATTACCTATGGTATGTGTTTACGCTCCTTCATTTTGGAATAACAGACTTATTCTGTTTCATATGAAAAAGTTGGTCTCGAGAATTAAAGATAAAGATTTTCCTACGGTGAAGACGCAGGCTCTATAAGTACCTAATGTGGCTTTATATTATTTAACCCACGACATATTCGTATTTGACTTATGTACTCGTATCTCACTAAGGTTGTTAGGTATAATTTACATGCGTTGTTGGAATTCAATGGAAGGATAGATTAATTCTCTCTGGCACAGAATTAATTATGAATATTTGATTGGTGCTCTCATTAGCGTCACAAGACTCAAAGTGATTTTAATAAATTAAAATCACAGATTATAACGAGTTGTTTGCTACAATTTGAACTTAGAAATTCAAGTTGGATTACAATTAGTCAAGGGCAAGTGAAATAATACATCTTTTGGAATAACATCTTTGCCAAGTTCGTGTTGATCTATAGGGTATAGGGACGTTCACCTTTGTGGTGTGTGCATCATGGGCTCATCTGGTTCTTTTAAGGTCTCCAGTAACCATTTACATGAAAAAATAAATGGCATGGGAACAATTTTGTTTTACTTTTTATACCACGCAGCGCTCACTAGCCGCGCGGTATAGGAATATCTGCATTCTAGAACCTAAGAACCTTATGAGATGTTAGGAAAAAGAATGGCAATTTTTTAATAGTTTTTACTTTATAAACGTCATAATATATACTTAATGATAAATAGTGGCATAACCCCGCCGTCGCAGAATTTGACCCCAATCGGTACCCATCAGTCGCACAATTTGAGTCCTAACCGCAAGCTTGAAACTCAATGCCTTGACAAAAGACATGCCGAGGGCTGGTATGCCAGTCGTTCATCGTAACGAAATGAATCTGTGTCCCGAGATATGGGAGACTGACAACATCAACTAAGATCTATGCAATTGGTAGTGAATTGCACAGGTATAATCTGTGAAGTGTATATTTACAAAGTATTTAATGACTTTCTACTGCAATTCGAAAACCTGCAATCGCGTCAAATGAAAATAAATATAACGAAGTATATTTAAAATCTCTGGATATGTCAACAATATTGATACTTCCTTTTGAGGCAACGAAATTCCAGAACACTTATACATCCACTAAAAGTAACAGTGTAGTGCGTCGTATGTGCTAAAACAGTGACCACACCTTACTTTTTCGAAAACGAAGCTGGCAAGACGTCTACTGTCAATGGCAACGCTTCAGTATGATTTTAAGTGACTCTTTAATACCCAAATTGAATATATTGCAATTGAAAATGATTTCAACAGGAAGGAACAACTGCACATGTAACTGTACTGTACTGTATCAGCCGGATCGTCCACTGCTGAACACAGCCTCCCCTATTAAGGGGGTATTTGCCATAATCCCCACGCTTGGCAGGCGGTTTGGGGATCGCAGTGTAAGATGGCAGCAGCAGGCGCTGCTGCCCACCATTATTCCCTTCCAGTATTATTCCCTTAGTCGCCTCTTACGACACCCACGGGATGATATGGGGAAGTTCAATTCTAACCCGGCACCACACGGGGGTGTAACACAATTAATATATTGATTGGAGTTGTGTATTGAATAACGCCTTTAGAGATGGTGTTAGGTTCCTAATATGCCAATTTTCATTAGCCCGCCACATAGGCTGATCTGTCCATACTAGATTTTTTGTGTGGGGTTATTTAAAATTGCTAATGATGAAAACTATTGTAAATAGAGCAGTACATAAATTCTGGATACCGTTATTTGAAGGATATTATGATATATACAAAACCAAATAGGTTTTTTTTTAGGTTTTCTTATACACAGTCGTGTTCACATTGCATTTCTTGCAATATAAAATGGTATAGGTGAGTAATAAAAAACTGTGAAACTGTGTAATAAACTTCATTATATATGCACCAACGTCTACCAGTTAATAGTAGGTACTAAAGTGTAGATTAATATATTTTTGTCACTTTTCCTTCTAAATTATTATGTACTTTAGTGTGTTTTCATACACAATGGATATATATTTCATAATGAAAATGGCATCAAAATGTTTCAGACTGTCTGGGAACAACAATACTGAAAGCTATTTCTGAAAATTTCTTGTCTCTGTGGCGGGAGGGTTTATTTATTTTATGGCACGCATTTGCATCGTTATTTATTTTTTCCGTTGAACTTAGCTCGTTCAAGGATATTAATAGTAGAGTTGGAACATTTTCTTCAATAATATTAAACTTTTCGGGTATATGATGACAATAATTTTATCCGGTATATTTCTTTGTAGGATTAATTGTACTGAATAAGCTTCATATATCCACTATATTCATTCGATATAGTGGATATATGAAGCTTATTCAGTAGTTTGACTCAGCCATATCCATGAATTCAATGACAAATAACCGTCAGAGCGCTAGGGTTAAAACATCGGAAAAATTTTAGCACCTATTTTACTGTATGTTTACTAAAGGCTCGTATTAAATAGACTGCTTATAATGCGCGAACTAAGAAGATAGCAATGAGACGAAATGGAAGGTAACATTTTGTAATAAACACGCAGATGTATCCTCTGTCTGGGTGTTTATTCTATTATCAAACGTTAACCTTATATTTCATTTTGATTCCATCTTTGCTCTCTACACTGTTGATTTTAGGATTTTGCATAAGAAAAAGTTTCCCCTTCTTCTAAACCTGCGCTGTCCATCCGTCATTATGTTCGATACGGACTGTATCTTTGGAACCGTAATAGGTAGCTCATTGAAATTATCACATTATATGTGTTGGTATGGCAGATCGCCTAACATATAATAATGGTGGTAATTAAATAAAACGGGATCCCTATACAAAGAACGTGTAATTTGTGACGTTTTGCTGTTTTTGCTCTATCGTAAGGATGGTATATACAAGCGTCAAACTCGGTATTATTATAGTCCAATATTAACCGTATAGCAATGAATAATAAAAATAGCTCAATAACGGTTTGGATTCTCGCTAAATATCTCTGTGTGTAAAAAATAACCAGTGTGGGTCGAACTTGCACTTACGTAGAACAATACTGAAAGCTATTTCTGAAAATTTCTTGTCTCTGTGGCGGGAGGGTTTATTTATTTTATGGCGCGCATTTGCAACGTTATTTATTTTTTCCGTAGAACTTAGCTCGTTCAAGAATATTAATAATAGAGTTGGAACATTTTCTTCAATAATATTAAACTTTTCGGTATATGATGACAATTATTTACATTGTTCCATGTTCATCATTTTGCATTAAGTACATAAATAATTTAACTATATCTACTTATGACCTAAAAATATTAAACTTAAAAATTCTGAGCTCTGTTTTCTACCAGGAGGCAATCATAAGTAGAAAACAGAACTCAGGTCACTGTCCACGGGTAGAGTGCCTAAAAGGCTGGCAGCATTACCCCGTTGTATGGCAAGACTAATTCTCTGGCCGAGGTAAGCGCCAGCCCTTTGGTCGTTTGTCTTTTCTATCAGCCGCTTTGATAAATCTTTATATAAAGTCCATATAAAGTACATAAAAAAATAAGTCATGAATATGAAGAGTTTTATCAAATACCGTTTACGCGTCAACAATATGAAGAGGGGAATATTATGATAAGAGCGCAAAGTTAATTGTTGCAATCGAGGTTATGAAACAGTAACCAGAACTGGGCTTACAAATAGTCGAAATAATTGCACTCTAAATAAAACATGGCCATACCATGTAATTACACAGTGTAATTATTTCGACCTAATTTCTGACTGGGTCATTCATTGTTTAATTTCCTCAAGATCAAAGTGAAAACCTGAGTGTATATCTCTTGCACTAAACCCATTTTAGCCTCAACGTAAATAGCCTTCAGAGTTCTCTAGATCTGTTAAACGTCTTGCCTACAATGTCTAGTTTGATGCACACGTTGTACAACCTACTATATTTAGAACTTTATATTATAACGTGGTCTGCTTAAAACACCAAATTAGTGTGGTGTATGGAATATCAGAATGCGTCAATTTTTTATTCAAAACAAACTCTGAAAGCGCTGATTTTAATATAGCTTTAGGGCTGTGCCCCAAAAACAAGAAAAAATTATGTTTCCCGATAGTATTTTATCGATATTATATTCACCATCGGAGCAATCAATTGTCTGGTAAAAACAACCGATAGTAATCACATTTCATCCTCTGAGTTTGTTTCGGAAAGCTAACGTGGTAGATATCATATTATACGGTGTTTTATTCCGCGATAGAGTTGTTAACCAATCAACAAGTACTACTTAGTGTAGTATTTAGTAATACACTTAGTACTACGCTTAGTATTTAGTACTACTCTTAGTAGTTAGTACTACTCTTAGTGTTTAGTACTACCCTTAGTAGTTAGTACTACCCTTAGTAGTTAGTACTACCCTTAGTATGTAGTACTACCCTTAGTATGTAGTACTACCCTTAGTATGTAGTACTACCCTTAGTATGTACTACTACCCTTAGTATGTAGTACTAACCTTAGTAGTTAGTACTACCCTTAGTATGTAGTACTACCCTTAGTAGTTAGTACTACCCTTAGTATGTAGTACTAACCTTAGTAGTTAGTACTACCCTTAGTAGTTAGTACTACCCTTAGTATGTAGTACTAACCTTAGTAGTTAGTACTACCCTTAGTATGTAGTACTACCCTTAGTAGTTAGTACTACTCTTAGTATGTAGTACTAACCTTAGTAGTTAGTACTACCCTTAGTATGTAGTACTACCCTTAGTAGTTAGTACTACCCTGAGTATGTAGTACTACCCTTAGTAGTTAGCACTACCCTTAGTAGTTAGTACTACCCTTAGTATTTAGTACTACCCTTAGTAATGTTGTCTTAGGTTTTCGCGATTGTTACACATAGTAATTAAACAACTTGAAACGGTTTAAATCGCGTATATTTGTCATTATTTTGTCCCGACGTTTCAAACACTTTGCAGTGATCTGTCACCCCGTGACCACGATCACATTGAAACCGTTTAAAGTTATTTTTTTACTACTACCCTTAGTAGTCGGTACTACCCTTAGTAGTTAGCACTCCCCTTAGTAGTTAGTACTACCCTTAGCAGTTAGTTCTAGCCATAGTTCTTAGTAACTATGTTTAGTTCTTAGAACTACCATTAGTACTTAATACTACGCTCAGTACTTAGGACTATGCTAAGTGGTACCATTTAGTGATTCAATAATACAAATAACAGAAATATGTTTGTTCCCATAAACAAGCTGGTTCCTAAAATAATGGGCAAATCAAACAGAATTCCACAATATATATTTTTGCTTTCAGAGAGCTCAGATAAATCAGAAAGATCTTTCTCAAATACAAGATATTTTCTTTTATGTTGAGAAGTGTTGATACGGACAAGTCGCCTGCCTAAAGATAAGTGTCAAGCCTGTTCATTACAGTTGCAGTGTCACATATAGTGCCCTTCACGTCTAAATACAGTGGAGTTTGCACATTCAGAATGCAAACTGGTTTTACCAAAACTGAAATCCCTGTTGTTCGGCATTTTTGATACGAATAAAAACCCCGGGGTCCACGCATATGTATTTTCACTATTTTAAAAATCCTTATGTTTTCTTAGTGAAAAAAAGGTATTTATTGTATTATAAATTTTAAACTGTTTTCAATAATTGAGTGAAGAAGCTAAGTTATTTTTGTATTGGACATTTATAGCAAGTAATATGTAAGTCACAAATTACTATTTTAAAATATCCTTGCTTTTCGTATTTCGTTTATTGCGCTAAATCATAAACCTCTTTTTGTATAGTTGGATAAAAAATGTCTATGTCCTTTTCTGGGTCTCAAACTATTTCCAAACCAAATTTCATCCAAATCGGTCCAGTAGTTTTTAAGTTTATTCGTTGCATACAAAAATATAAATCATTTCTCATTATAATATTAGTATAGCTATAGAAATTGTTACTAAATAACGCGGCTAGATAGATTTGGATTAAGTTCGGAACAGAGATAGCTTATAACCTTATACATATGCTTTTAAATAGTGGCCACCTTTTATCCCGAAAAAACATGTTCTATTTTAACTATGCTAACGCGTAGTGAAAATAATATCCCATTGTTTCTTTACTTTGACTTTTACAGTATGGACGAAAAGAGAAGCAACTAACTTAACTTCCTGGAACAGGGTATGTTTTTTATCTTCTACCAAGACAGCGTAGTTATTTTTTAGATTTTGTTAATTTTTATTATTCTTCATTGTACTTTATATTCATGTGTAATTATAATTGCTGAATTATTTTATCTTCAATTGATCACTTCGATACTGATATTTTTTAAGGTTTCTTAGTTTAATCACAAACCGCAAGAAAACCTTTTAATCAAACAATTTTCTGAATATTCATTAAAAGTAAAAACTATATTTTCTTTTTCCTAGATACGTGTCTAATTAAAGGTTAAAAAGACATCGGCAGCCTGAATGTTCAATGCAGTTTTAAAATATGAATGATACTAAGAAAAAAAAAACTCATTTTCGAAGCGGTTTCACCGAAAACCGGGGCATTTCCATAATTTTCATTTTGGCCGGTTTTGCAATCCTAGTTTCTTTACTACTGTGTTTTTACTACTCGGCAGAACATCTGACACTAGAGTTGGTAGGTACCCAGCAAGACGGATTCTTGCTTAAAAGGCCTTCTATTTGGTACGTATGTTCTATCCTAATGATAATGTGGAAAGAGCATAAAAACTTTGTAAGTAACCCATTTACAAATATACTTTTGCATTAGCAAGTATATTTTACATATATAGGTACGTGTATAAGTAACTCACGTTAGTATTAACGTAAGTATCTAAAGTAAGTAAGTAACTAAAATACAATTTTAAATTGTAAGATTGCAGCAAGCATCTAAGTATTACTTTATTAGCATATAATAACATTGCTACAAAAAATATGTCAGTTATTCTTCATTGGTTTTGTATTTTACTATGTAACTTGTATTTATAAGACGCAACACGAGAAAAGAGACATTGTTGAAAACCTACCGTTTTAGTCAACCAGTGGAGTCCTATTGAAAGCTCTGTGTATAGCGAGCTAGTCGACTGACAATAAACTGCCTTGGAAGAAAGGGAATTGTACGCTGGAATTATAGCCACCGCAATACCAACCGCACAGTTCTTGAGGAACTTGATACAAGTGGACTCATATTATTCTCGACTCCGTCAGTGGTGCTACTATCGATAACGCATAAGTATCGATGAATACCTCCAATATTAATATGAAAAGAACTAATTAAGTGTGATACCTATATTATAGCAATCAATCATTACTATGCTCGTGCACTTTCAAATTGAATCACAAGCTGTTTTACTTTTCGTTTATAATTTTATTAGTTACAATATGTGCACAATTTTTTTTTTTTTATTATTGCTGATAGTTAAGCCTTTGACCACAATCTCACGTGATGGTAAGTGATGATGTGGTCAAAGGTGTTAACAGGCTTAACCTAGAATTACTCTGGCTCTCAATTTAATAAAGAGAACAGGTTTGTATTTTTGTATACTTATAAGGCCGATTTAAAAAAACTCCATTAAAATTCTACTTCATCCCTGATGAACATAGGCTATAGAATGTCAAATAAGTTAGAGATTCGTATGTAAACTTCGATAATGTAATCAAATGCGTGAAAAAAAAATACCAATTAAATCGTTATATCGCGTACGCTGTGGAAATGATTGACAATGGAGCAAAGTACTACAATTATTTTATATACTACAATTTTATAGACGACATCAATACTACAAAAAAGTTCGAAATACTATATATCTAACTATTACAGTTATATCACGATAAAAACTTCTTTTTATCGGTTTCAATTTATTATTTAAGAAATTTTTGTTAAGTACCCGTACGAAGCAGTGGCTAAATAGTAGAAAGTCACTCTTTCTACTATGGTGGCTGGCCGCTATTTTATAATAATTACATATTATATAGACATTGCTTTAACTATTTAATAAATGTTTTAGTAAATTCTGTTTTAATAAATGTGATAATACCAAATATTGGAAACAAGAATGAGTGCTATTTTAATAACTGTGAATTGACATATTGTGAAACGACTATTAGTGTTTACTACGATTTTGTGTTATATTAAACTAGTATACAATCTTAGTAAAACGCTATTTCAGAGCCTAACATTTTAAAATTTTTCTTTTTTTCTTCGCTCTTAATTTATATTAGCAGTTTTCTTCCATACTAGGACATTACTGAATATAATTGGTACTGGTGTTGTTGCAGGTATAACTCCGCGCAAAGAAGTAAAGACTATGAGTCTTTTTATGGTTCTATATTTAACATTGATATGCTAAGTATTAAATCAAAGTATATACCTACAAAGCCTATTTTATTTTTGCACTTGATATCTATGAATTTTCGACTACTAGGTTAAAAATTTACCCCCCCCCCCCCTCCCTTTTTCTTTTCGCGGGTACCGTAAAAATTAACGTAGGGAAAAATGCCGAAAGGTGCGAATCAGCGCCTTCTGAAGAACAGACGACTTCTATTGAGATCCCCAAGGCCCCTGATATGCGTAGGGACTATGCCGAACCACAAACGTTGTACGTTCAGGAATTGAACTGATTAATTTAAACTGTTATCTAACAGGTCTATCGATACTCAGTACAACACTATTCCTATTTTTACTCTGCAACCCGCCGACGAAACACCCACTTGAGACATTGATTATTCAATTTAAATATAGAGATCAAAGTTCGATATCAAACCCTTGAATATTTCAGATCGATCTGAAATTCGGTTAATTAGTTCCGCAACAAGTTCAATCCATTTGCGTGATTGTCATAATCGTAACTCAGTTTAGATAACGTTATAACCGCAATGGAGAGACGATTACTATGTTCGCATCTGATCCCAACAGCACGTCGTAATAGTTTAATGCCGATGTAGGTGCTTCTCGTGTGACATAGTAACTTGATCTAGGCTTTACAGACTTTATATAATTTGTAGGTATATATATTGACTTTGATGTACCTATCGAAGAGTAAGAGGGAGGTCGGTCAACAGCTAGCGCTGCCTCGCCCAGTCATATGTTCAAGGGGCATGGAGGTTTATACAACAAATAGGATGGCTTGGCTGTTGTCCCCAGAAACGTTTACTGAAGCACTTACCTGTTCTGCATATTTTATGATGTCCGATCTCATGAGTATACGTGAGCCTCACCTGCAGATTTTACTTTATGCATACTTAAACATTACGCAACCACTAAAGTATTGATGTTTTAGATTAGATATAGGGTATATTTGGAGATTCTCGTTTTCTGAAATTATTCTAGTCATCGAGCAGTGAGCGTGACTTTATCTATATTTTATAAATAGTCTTTAAAAATTATCAAAGAATTTATTTATCATAAAACACCTTTTAAAGCAGAGATAGCGGAACGTTACTCGCTTTGGACTGCCGCGACGCAGGTCCATGGTTCGTATAGTGAAAGAGCATTTTGCGAATGCTTACCCGGCTATCAAACACTCTCAAGTAGATAATCTGGCGCCAAGCACCTTAAGTATGTTCAGGAACAGTTCTTAGGAGCCAGTCATTAATTATTAAATTGTAGGCAACTGAGAATATACAACTTTATGTAATTTTTATTTGTTTTTTTGACGGAACCAGCTCTAGGCGTACCTAATTTTAAGCGGACTAACCTCTGCCTATAACCGATGCATTTCATCATAAGTCACGAATTGCCGTGCTCCTATCACCCTGAGTTTACTGCCGTAACACATTGATAGGTGCTTAGCGACCGATTCTCTACTTGAAGATAGTCGCTAGACAGGTGAGCGGCGAGCAAGAGCCTTTCCACCATGCCATGAAGCTGAAGCTCCCTCACAACTCCCTTGTAGTAGTGATAAGTTCTATGTTTCACATTAGTGCAATTTTTTTGGGTCTGATACTTATATCTGTCACTCTGTTCAGTCGTCTATATTACTCATAGAATCACTTGATGAAACCAAATTGCGTACTTCAAAGTTGTGGAAGTCAGTATTGTTTTTTTTTAAGTACCTACCGGGAGGAACCAGAACTTTCATCTCTGGACGTCAAGCTTTGACTTTGACTTTCAACTTTTAACTAAGATATTGGTAAGCGCTATCAATATCTTATATATGTACCTCTTTGCTAAGATTTTTTTACCTGTAGATCAGTTGTTTGCCCTCCATATTTACTAGACGAATTCAGGGTAATCGCCTGAGTCACTACCAGTCTAGCACTTCCGAGCGTCCGGTGAATACATCGCCGCTAATCATGTTTTTTTCGGAATAATCTGTGGACAATACACCTACCTTGTGTCTTTAGACTCTGCACCAATTTTACAGGCACTGTGAGAGATAAGAAAACTGTTTCATTTCACTCGTAATTATTGCTTTTATTGATGAAATAGAAAGTATCGTCATTTTGTTTTATCTTAGGAACTAATCTCAATGAAATGGATGAGCGAGATATGTGTATCGTTTGGTGTGAGAGAGTGAAAGAGATGCAGCATAATGGTGATCGGAACGTCTCGTGGCGGTTCGGTGGTAACACGAATTGCTTATTTATCTCTTTCTAACAACAGATATGACGCATAATATTTGAACGTTCTTTCCTTGTCATTACAAACTGCTTATAGATGTGCGTAGGTTGGTACATAGTTGTACATAGGTAAATTCTAGTAAGCTTTTAGAGCAGTGGTGTTCGGATATAACAACTCTAAGTATGTCAACTCTCTGCCTCTTTGTGAATATAATATAGTCGCTCTGTAAACCCAGTACATATCTTGCACATACTGGTATATAAATTAAATGACTATTCATTTTGTCATCAATCTAGCCTTGTGGAACCTCAGCTGTTATTTACTTAAAATAATATCAAAAGTCTTAATCAATGAAAAAAAAATAAGTTGCTAGACTAGATTATGGCATATTTTTAGAGAAACAAAAATAATTTAAAACATTAACATTTGATAGAATGAATGTTCAGAAATTCAGTAATATTTCTGATTTAAGTATTTATAACAATGTTGAAACTTCTCACATTCCTTTCACTAAATATTTAATCGTAATAGCTTCCGGACTAGCGCCGTGCTACCCAGTCAATGCTAATATTTCACTTACAAGCTACTTTACTAGCGTTTTATTATAGCTTGACAGCTAGTTTGATATTTACATATCAATTAAAGCTACTAAACATTAATTGCTAACTAATTAATGCGACAAACTGTCAAACTCATTTTCCATTTGTGCGTGGCATGGCTGTACTACTAGCTCACAATATAACAAGTTTGTATAAATTTTCCGACATAAAGCGTGATTAAAGCAAACAAATAAAACAATTAGAAAGAATTATATCAGTGAACCCATATAATCCACTAATAAAGTTGGTTGCAGACATTAGTCACGGAGGGCGAGGAGACTAGAGCCTTGATAACCAACAAAGAGCTCGAAATCCACTCGAGTGTAGGCCAACTGAATGAATCGCCGGGAAGAATCTTAGCTTTTAACTTAATCCCCCTCTTACAGACGGAAAGGACAAAGATAGCTGGCGATCCGACCCACCAATATCGAAACAGACAAACGAGAAGTTCCCGGGCCGGGTTAAGCCTCTCAAGCCCTCACCTACCGAGGTGGTAATAAGACCTGTTGGGAACCTCAACGGATTATACATTTACAGAATTCGGCACCTGTACCGATACCTAAAACTCTTATCTCTAATGCTCGGCTTTGAGATACTCGACTCGATATCGTATTAGCAGCAATTAATTTATCTGTATAAACGAGACCATTAAGGCAATGTTTGACGAATGCTAAAGCTGTGTGTCCCTAACGACTCGGCAGAGTAAAGTGGCTCCGCGGCTATCATCAGGTGGCTGGAAAGCAATTTACCGTGTCTACCCGATTATCCCGTCGTTCCCGGCATAAAATAAACCACTTAAACATAAAGAAAAATCGATTTAGCTGTGATAGTCTAATAATGGCCTTAATGATGTTAGATAAACACCCGGACCGTGCTCAATCTACTTGTAGTTCGGTCGGGCGACCGACATTAACGTACGAGGGATATAGTCCGATTCTGTTTCCCACTTTTTCTTTACAAATGTGAAATCGGACCCACATTATTACGTACATGGCCTTAGGCGGCTGTACAAAAAATATTTCCCCAACCTACCTGCATAGAAGATCTTTTTGTAAAAGGCTTGTTAATTAAAATACAAGGCACCTTTTGAGACAAAGAAAATTAGCTATCAGAGTGTAAAAAAAAAACTTACCTTTCACCCTAAGAGCGCTTACTGAAACGCTCATAATTTTCATTTTTTGGTTTTCCTTTTGTATATTTCTGTCGTAACTCAATGTTTTAGCTGAGCATAAATTCGTGATGGAAAAACGTTTTAAATGGTTATTTTTAAGCTGCATTAGATGCCTTTTAAAAGAATATAAAATAATAATTTAAAAGAAAATATAACATTTTCGTGCTAGTATACGGCACTTTTTTATACCTACTTTAAGTAAGTCAAAACTTTTTGTATTTTAATAATAAATACTTATATTATAAGAAGATATAGTTAAATTAATTATTTATTTTGTGTTGCTTTTCTTTTTATTTAGTAATGATATTGTTAATAAAATATATAAATATTTTTTTCCTTAAAAAAAATCCTGGAAAACTATTGAATTTATTCAAAATAGTAAATATTGTGTTTCATTTTCTACATAATGTGACATGATACTTAAAAGGCAGCATTCCCAACACGATTTTTATAATAATTAAGTAAGTCAAAAGCATATATTTAATATAACGAAGATATTACTCATCTACTTCCAGGAGTGGTACGGAGACTCCACGTATTCCTACTTGTTATCACGTTGGCTCATCTCTTTTGCTTTCTGCACTATCATAATATTCTCCACAAACTTCTAGCTGTAAAGGAAAAGCATTCTTTTCCAGCCTTTTCGAATATTCAATGTTTTTACGTACGAGAAAATACATACTTTTGTGTTTTGACGTTAACATTGACTTTTCAATTCTACTAATAACTTTACGTCCATCATCAACTTTACTTCGCACTATACAGCTGGATAAAATAAGTACTAGAACTCCAACGCCACTTCCCTACCGCGTGCCAAACAATAACTATACTTACTGACTCAACTATACAATTCTACTGCGTTGTATTCTTGAGACCCTCGCCGTTATCGTTTGCGTTTAATAATTTCATAATTATGACTGCACGAAAGTTTACCCTCTATAAAATCGCGGTTTGAGAAGATACGACCAGTAAGGCGTGTGGTTTTGCTAGAATCATGTTTTAACTTTTTTCAGTGGTGCTAAGTAAAGAAGTGCCTATTTCTAATCTCTTTTTAATGATAGTAAGCCAACCGTTCTTTTGCGATCTATACACACTTGGTTACATTCCATGATACAAGCAAATAGTCTACTTGCATACTAGGTTCTTGTCATATCTGCTCATATATTACAGTTACTGGATGTTTATCAATTCTATTCATAATGAAATTTTAAAGTATACGAACATGCTCTTAAAATTAATACCTACCTTCTTACCTGATTGTATAATAACTTGCTTAGTGTCTACTGCTGTAATGACCTCTAATTTTGATTCTGATGGTCTTAGACTTACTTAGTGTTTCCTGTTACAATGTCCAATAATTCTGATTCTGATAGTAAGTTAATTGTATAAATTATTACCTAGGTGTCTACTGTTATAATGGCTTATAATTCTGATTCTGATAGTAAGTTAATTGTATAAATTATTACCTAGGTGTCTACTGTTATAATGGCTTATAATTCTGATTATGATAGTAAGTTAATTGTATAAATTATTACCTAGGTGTCTACTGTTATAATGGCTTATAATTCTGATTCTGATAGTAAGTTAATTGTATAAATTATTACCTAGGTGTCTACTGTTATAATGGCTTATAATTCTGATTCTGATAGTAAGTTAATTGTATAAATTATTACCTAGGTGTCTACTGTTATAATGGCTTATAATTCTGATTCTGATAGTAAGTTAATTGTATAAATTATTACTTAGGTGTCTACTGTTATAATGGCTTATAATTCTGATTCTGATAGTAAGTTAATTGTATAAATTATTACCTAGGTGTCTACTGTTATAATGGCTTATAATTCTGATTCTGATAGTAAGTTAATTGTATAAATTATTACCTAGGTGTCTACTGTTATAATGGCTTATAATTCTGATTCTGATAGTAAGTTAATTGTATAAATTATTACCTAGGTGTCTACTGTTATAATGGCTTATAGTTCTGATTCTGATAGTAAGTTAATTGTATAAATTATTACCTAGGTGTCTACTGTTATACTGGCTTATAATTCTGATTCTGATAGTAAGTTAATTGTATAAATTATTACCTAGGTGTCTACTGTTATAATGGCTTATAATTCTGATTCTGATAGTAAGTTAATTGTATAAATTATTACCTAGGTGTCTACTGTTATAATGGCTTATAATTCTGATTCTGATAGTAAGTTAATTGTATAAATTATTACCTAGGTGTCTACTGTTATAATGGCTTATAATTCTGATTCTGATAGTAAGTTAATTGTATAAATTATTACCTAGGTGTCTACTGTTATAATGGCTTATAATTCTGATTCTGATGGTAGTTTATTTGTATAAATTTTTGCCTAGTGTCTCCAGTTATAATGGCCAACAATTCTGATTCTGGTGGTGATTTAATTTTATAAATTCTTGCCTAGTGTTGACTATTCTAATGGGCAATCATTCTGATTCTGATGGTGATTTAACTGTATAAATTCTTGCCAGGTGTTGATTTTTATAATGGCTTATAATTCTGATTCTGATGATAATTTAATCGTATTATGTCTTGCCTTGTGTTTACTTTTACAATGGCCAATAATTCTAATTCTGATATTATGTTATTTATATAAATCCTTGCCTAGTGTTTACTGTTACAATGGCCCATAGTTTTGATTATGATACTAATTATATTGTATAAGTTTTTGCCTAGTGTTTACTGTTACGATGGCCAATTATTCTGATTCTGATACAAATTTAGTTGTATACATTTTTCTAGTGTTTACTGTTATAATGGTCAATAATTATGATTCTTGTAGTAATTTAATTTTATTTATTAACTTTATTTATTAATAACAATAGCTAACTTACAGTATTACACCAAAGTGCTAACTATTTTAGATTCATAAACTTGAGCTTTAAACATATTTGCGATGGTCCGTATCGAGTCAAAAAACACATCCACATCCTGGATCCGCGTGGTAGCGTTAAGAAGAGCCAAGGCTACTTGTGTAGGCGCATTCCTGGCATAGCTCGTTCTTGAGACAGGACAGATAAACAAATTATTCCTACGGTGTTCACCACAGCGGACATAGGTGTCGGGAACGAATAATGACTTACCTAGTGCTTAATGTTATAATGGCCAAATATTCTGATTCTGATGGTCACTTGTATACTGTCCATTGCAGTTACAATATCACCGCCCTTGCAATGATACGTTAATTCCTTCTTATGTCCTTTCACTTAATAATTGGACTTGCTATAGTGCACTTAAAGCCCACCTCTTGCTGAAGAGATACCTTGTGTACTAGGCGTAGGTAATACCACATCATATCATTATCCCTTCAAGTTCCTGAAAGGGTAAGCAGAGATCTCTAAACATATGTTTTTTTATATAGGTACATGTTTTGGTCTCTCGTAGAAAACGGACTTAACTATTTACTTAACGCAGTTTTATGCACGAGAGCAAATTTCTTTGTCAGAAGAACCCAGCCACAGCTAGTTTAATTTCATTGTGCATTCCCACGCACTGTATTTAAATGAATGTTGATTCTTGTTAAGCATCCTCCGCTCTGTATCAAATCGACCATGTAGTTTCTAATGGCCATTTTATTTAGAACATAACACTGTTAAAATAAATCTGTAATAAAACAGGTTCTAGTAATTCTAATGAATCTGCGTGTTTTATCAAGCACTGAACCACTTAGCAGCTGAAAATATTTTAGTGACATTCATAAAGTTTTTGCATGGAGTAACAAAATAATAGATTCTTTAAACTCGATTAACTATATGCTTAGGTATAATTATATTTTTTACGGTTTTGAAACGTCGGTTATGAATAGACAACTGGATATTAATCTAATGAAAACTGAGATTTTTGTAAAGTACGAAGCTAAGATGTGTTTGTACAATGAATGCGGATTGACGAATATCTGAGAAAAACATGTTAATTCATATCGCGATTATATAAGTCCGTTCCATCTACTTGTATATTAAAATAGAAAGGCTTAAAAAATTACCTATACCAAAAATTAAAGCCTTTTATATTTTTATATACGTGTAATCACTATGTTTATATTACTTTTTTTCACTAGGTACTTTCGTTATCCGTACAGTTCTCGGCTTCAGAATATAAGATAATATAATGAGGATGTCGTAAAAGGGAAAAAACACACCACATGAGAATGCCACCTGCACCCACATAGATGTGAGTGGGGAATATTCCCAAAGAGGGTGGACGTCAGGAAGGCGTCTGGCCATATTTTCAATCATGTCCTTGTATTGTTATCGGAAATAAATCTTCCATATTTTATTTTTGGTGTCAATTATTACGTTTTAGAAAGCATACCTATTATTAAACAAGCAATATTATACAAAACAAGCTTTATTTCATTATACGAATGAAACGAAGACACTGCTACTGTAATGATCAGCCGTCACGCTTACTATCATTCCGCAGACTTATCCGACTTAATAACATCAAAATAAAAAAATACCGACCCATACATGAATGAGATAAGAATTAGAAGATGATGTACTGTGTAGGTACTTTAGCTATGTATATAATAAATGCAACTTGATCAGCCATCGCGTCGATGTAAACGATATTCTACTTGATTAAGTATTGTCTTAGTCTCTCAAGAGAGAGGCAAGTTTAATTAGCAAGCACTCTTGCAAACACTCGATATGCAAGCTAACATATCCAATGCATAGTGCAAACGCGCACCCTTACAATAACACGTTGTAGCTATATAATGCTAGTGAGAATATATTGTGGCTACAGGTTCGTTAGTTAGTTCGTAGCGTCAACAACGACGACGCGAACAACGATTCGTATAGCATTGGACAACCAGAAATGTTAGGACTAGTCTTTCATTTTATAATATAATCTAGATATTAGAATAAAGACATCATGTTTTAAAACGTCCTGTGACTGAAGTTAGTCTACTCATTCTTAATCGATCTACTTAGGTTAGGCACCGCCCACCGCGGTTATTACTTAGATGGGCGACCCTCAGTAGCATTTACTACTGAGCGCTTCTGTGCTTTGGAGGGCACGTTAAGTCGTCGGCCCCGCTTTTAAGATGACATATGGCAGTAGTTAAACTTTGTCGGAGGCCTTCGGACTCCCTTAAAATTGAGACACTGCACGGTTTTAGGAGAAAATATCTTTCCAATTACCTAAAAGACTGCGACTGCTTTCTTTAAGAGTAATTTCCATACTAGGTTTATTCTGCTTATCATCTTCGACCACATCATCACATAGTTGCCTAAACATCAAGTGGTCAAGTTTTGTGGTTTACTTATAAGGAATAAAAAAAACATATATGATTTAGTCATAAAACTGTCCCAACTGAAACGATGCTAACTCGGACAAAAGGGTGAGTTTGGGTTGACGATAAGATACCTAATGTATTAATTTTACCGTGGTCATGTTCCTTGATAAATATTACTGCAACTAATTTTACGTCAGGATAGGGAAAGGAGAAACACTGCTGATCCGCATAAACTACCATGCCGACGCACTGTGGCTCATTTATTCACTCAGTGATTTGCAAAATGTTGCCTGTTTTGTCAAAATTGACATACCTTAAATTTAAATTAAATCACCAAAGAACCTCAGCTTTTTTTATGTTATTGTGACAGAACAAGCTTGAGGCCAAATTGATGTTAGGCGGACTAATCTCTGCCTATAATAGATGCATTTCGTCACAAGTCACAAATTACACTGCGCCCGTCCCCTTGAGACATAGTTTTTAAGTCTCATATACCTGTAATTTCGCTGGCTCTCAAGGACTGCTGCCGGAACGCAATCGTTAGGTGCTTGGTGACAGATTTTCTACTTGAGGGTGGTCGCTAGCCAAGCGGGCATTCTCAAAATGCCCTTCCACCATGCGGTGAAGCTCAAGCTCGCGGCGGGATTCGAACCATGGACCTGCTGCGCACCAGTCCATAGCCAATGCCACTGAGCCATCACTGCTTCAAACTGTGCATAAAAGCTGGGTCACTTAATTGTTTGTCGGTCCCACCATATGTATGTCGTTTTGGGAAACTCAATTTTGCTAGCACTTCCCAATTGGCTATCCAGCTTAAGCTTTCATTAGCCCACCACTCTATGACGATGCATTATTAAATCACTTTTCTTTTGTCTGTCTGTCTCTCTATCTGGTTTTCCGGGTGGATTTTTTAATTTTCAAGCCTTTCACGATTAGTTTTGTCTTTTTTAAGGTTAAATCAACATTAATTATGTAATACATGTTTTACTGTCTTTTTTGTTAGATTATTCTTCATTAAAAGCTTTTATAGTCAAGCCGCTGAAAGTAAGTATGTCCTTGGATGAGTCAAAGTAACAGAGAGCGCCCTATTATCTGAGATCCTTACTTTCCTTAATCTCACGTTTAACTCGATTCCGAAAGTATTTGCCTTTTCCAGAGCGTTCCGTTAACTTGAGACATTCGATAAGATTTTCTTAGAGATAACATTCACTAACTTTTTAATCTTGTAAGTTACCCGGAGCAGTGGCAGCTGTAACGCTAGTCGATGACACCCTACGTTTCGTGTGTGTATAACTCAGCCAACTGTACTTACTTCTGTATGGCCCTCATTTCTCCCAAAACGTGATGATATTTACCTACGTTCCGGTTTAGGTCGCTCTCGAAATATAGCCAAGCTCGCTACTGCGGAGGTTTTATTAAAAATTGAGCTAAAAAACGACTGGGAAATGAACAAATGTTCATATCTCATGCTTTTAAGTATCTTTCAGCTTCTCCATTCATGTAAAATAAACTGAATATTTTAATAATAATATTATTAGTGGGTAGGTATACCAAATTAAGATTTTTTTTAAGTGGTCAAATGCTAACCTATCAGGCATAAAAAAATGCAAAAATTTCAATGTTGGGTTCCCAATTATTTCGGTATTGAAACAGTCTAGGTATTTTTTATTACTTTCCAATTGTAAGTCCCAATTAACTAAGAAGCATTGCGTTTCCGCCCGGTACCAGTAATGCAAACACTTTTGAGATATATTGGATGAATGTGTACGTACAGAAATGAAAAATGTTTTTGCGATTTATTAGTCCATTTTTGCAGCGATTCTGGCTTCAAATTTTGCGAGTGCTCTTACCTATGTCAAACGATTCCAAAGTTATGACAAACGAGTGATCCCAAGGGAAGGAGCTTTTACCTTTTGAAGATAAGGGCTCGAAAATGGCCTGGATTGTATAATTGAAAAACAAGCCCCAGTGAAAAGTAAACGATTTGTGTAAGCACCCTATTTGGAGGAAGTGCCTTTTGTTTGCGTTTTAATTGTCGGACTACCTTTTATTTGTTAGGGTTGTAACATGTTTATAGTAAGGAAGAGAAGGTCTTGAATAATACAGTGAAAAATAATTAATATACCCGTAATCAACTTCTTCGACGCGGTTATTAATATAAAAAAAGTATTTTAGGAATATTAGAGAGTACAATTGTCGAAATAACTAAATACTTACTTATGTTAAAAAATATACCACAAATAATATTTTAAATCATCATCATTACAAAACATTATCAATTGTTTGATCTATATAGTTTTTTTAAAGATACCATTTTAAATTAAATTAATTTTATTTACCTATATTTCGGTTTGTTTTAAATCTGAATCGGAATTAGTTTCATAATACTCGTTATAATATATGAAATATAAACATTAGGTGATGTAACTATTATGAATAAATCCTAAACGTCCGTAAATCCAAACACATAATCCTGGAGCATAATTGCAGATTCGTACAACATCAAAGTTTCGTAATATCAGATTCTCAAAACACCAGACAACTAAAATTTTCATTGTCAAAAACATCAGTTTGCATTGATTATCATAATACCAGATAATCATAATTCCAAACTGGCATACTTATCCTACCAAAATTGTGTACTTTCTTGTACATACTTTTATACACGGACAATATTCAAGTTCTTGTCTTTGTTATTTATGCTGGGTGAAGGGATAACCAGGGGTTATTGAATTAGTTACAGGTATAAGAATCTTAGTTAACTCTTCATCTGGAAATTATTTATTGAAATGCAGCGTGAAATAGATTTCTTACTGCAACCCACTCTGCTTGTTAAAATGATCACAGATGGATAAAGTTCATAACTTCGACGAAGATACGATTTCATAGCAAAACATGAAAAGGTGCCGGCGTCAATTATTCTGTCACGATTCGGTGCTCCTTGAATCATGGTAGTGTCATCTTTATGTGACTAAAGATATTTATGGACTAGTTTATTATTGTCGACAGTTGGAAATACCTACAGCGTTTTGCGTCAGGTACAAATTATGTGCTTCCCTGGCTAGGTACCACACAAATAACAAATCAGCACGCCGTTAGGGGATGAGGAGCCTTAAACACCCATGTAACACCAGATTTGTCTAAAGTGGTCATCAATGGCAAGGTTTCAGATTCCGGACTGTGGCTTAGAATTTCTTTATCATAAAACTCAGTAACTACCTAACACAGGGATCGCACCTACGAGAGATTCCAAAGCGACGCTTCAACCTTTTAACCACTTTTCGCTCACATCCCTAACCAACATAGTATGGTTCAGTTTTCAATAAATCAGATACAAGACAAGTTATTTTGTTTGAAATAAGATCGATTTTACATTTTATCAATCTGATAAGTGAAAAACCGAGTCTTTACTTACAAATAATTATACACTAAGACTAGCTATAGATTTTTTGGTTATAACGGAAATAATTTGCAAGATCAAATTCTCAGGCTCGATATAACCTAAAAAAAATATTATATTTTTTTAATCAAATAAATTTCTATGTGTTAAAAGAAACTGCTAGACTGTCGGACATATCTGTCGTATGCTACACGAGCTGTAGGCAAAGTTCTCCACAAATTGGTTCTACAGCGAGGTCGACACAAAGCCACATGAGAGCGAATAATTTAAAAAGAAGTAAATAGAGAATTTGCTAATCAGTTTAGCGAATAAGAAAACCTATAATTAAAATATAGAAAGAACTCAGTGAATCTCATTAGTCATCTAGAAGACAAATGACTTTATTACTGTCAAATTGCAGTCTAACTATTCTGAATGAAGTTGGTTAAATTACTTTATCAACTTCTGAAAAGGAGAAAGGTTATTAAATATGATATTCGCCAACATGTCTTCCTCTGAAGGTCTAATTGCGACTGAAACAACTACGCAATCATAGAATGTGACATGAATTGTGGTCATGATGTCGTCATGAAAATTAAAAACAGTGTTTTTATTTTTAATGCTGACCAAACACTCATCGAAAATACTTTACCTACACGTACTTATTCGTCTGTTACTTTTATTTACGAAATCTCAGAACCTTTCATAAACTGAACTTTTTACCACTCGATATAATTTGAAAGAATACGAAGAGCAAAATATATATGGAATCATTCGCATGCAACGTCTATCGATTAACATACGCATTGTGAATGACATCATACAATGCACCCTAATCTGAACCGACCCCTCTGCTATTTATTGGGGTGCGCAAACAAAATTGGGGAGCACGAGTCCACAACGCTTGGATTTGGGACACCATCTAAAATTGCTTGATAGAAATACGAATCAGACTTAGATTTTTTTAAATTCCATTATATCCTTCAATGACTCTTACACAAGTATTTATACGTAGCAATAATTGCGGACTTTTAAATGAAATATTATTGAAACAGAAGATACGACTAACACCTTATATGGATAGTGGTGGGGAACTTTGGTGAATCATCGCCGACTAGCTACTAGCCTCAAGAAATACGTTTGGCGCAAACTGGGGGATAGAGTAAGGATAGGACGATGATATTTTATACTTTACTTTAATGTGCAGAATACATTATATTTTTATTACACGAAAATATTATTTAATTTTCATCTACCTTGGCAATTTTGACGTAGCACTTTACAATCACATCTGACGCTATACACATGTTTGAAGCACAAAATATTACATTCACCTATGATATTGCTTTCGCAATATCGTATTTATATTCAAATTAGGACCGAAGCCTATACGTTGCGCCTGAAGCTAATATTAAACATAGGCTAAATAATACATAAGAATTTGATAGACGCATAAAATATTCCTAGTATTTATGGGAATTGTAACTATAGTTAAAAAACAAGCAACTTCTCAATGCACGTACAGATGATTACAACTGTATGTATAAATACCTAATTACCGGTTAAAAAGTTATTGGTCGTTCCTCCGCGATTTTTTCCCATTGTTTTTATAATGGCAGTATAGTGATTGCATGACGCTTACCATACAAAACGTAATTTATTTATATTAATTTGAATACCAAATATTTTAAGTCTGTCAAATATTGAATCCATGTTCTTGAGCTGAATACCGATGCTCCTGGTCTGCCTGTTTTACGTTTTAATCTATATACATTGACCTTCTAAACTATTACCTACAAAAATATATATATATTAATAATTTGAAATATAATTGAATAATTAATATATATATAGCTTAATAGATATTAAGATCTAAATGTTAAAATAAGAAATCCCATACGAATCGATATTTCCGATTTCGAAAATACATGATCTATTTAAATATTATATGCTTATAATTTTGAAAATAACTAGTCAAGCCTTCATATGAGTATCAAAGTAAAGTGTGTAAAATTTTACGGCATTTGAGAACTTGGTATTAAAAATATGACAAAAGCACGTTTTTATGGAGAATACGTCCACGCGCTATACACACAATGACCTAAGCTTTTAACTCTAATAACAGAAACAAGCCACAAAAGTCAATAGTTCATTTTCTATTGGGCGTAAATGATTCATCGGCAGAAAGCCAAACGTACCGAAATAAATTTCGTCACCAGCCTCCCTTCATTTGATTCGGACACGTCCGACGATTGGTGATACTCCGCTTTACCCCTTTATTCATACCTTTGACAAGGGGCTTTTTTAGCCTTTAAAAACTTTACTAGTTTCAAACACTCAAAGGACCGTGCGTGTACGAGATTGAATAATTTATCATTTTTTTTATTACGTATTTACCCCAGAGCCGCAGCAGTGAACTTTGACCAAAATATGTTAGCCAACTACTTGATTATGAATGAATTTTGTATCTACCTGGTGGTGGAGAAATAAATGGAATATTAGAATCGTTACTTCAGAAAAATATTTCTTGGTTTCCTTTGTCCGCTTTTAAATGAATCCTGTGGTTGAAGATTTAGATTTTTTGCTGTAGTAGGAAAACAATTTCCGGAACCAAATTCAGTAGGTTTAAATAAAAATAGGTATATTTTTATAAATAACTAGCTTTAATCTCAGTCCCAGACTATGTAAAAAATCAGTGCTCAATAGACTCCATCTCAGAAAATCTAAGTATATAATCTACATACCGTATTTCATAATCCCGTTCAGCCGTAAAGTGAGTTGGTGCTAAAATATACTTCACACAAACGCTCTCTTATTCTTCTTAAATCGTTGAATAATTTCCAAAAGATACTTATAAGAACCGAAGAGGAGTTGAACAACATAGTTATAAGATATGAGCCGTTACTTGAACTAAAACTACCTGCGTCAGCGTCCTTTCCTTAACGAAATCAATAGCCGCCAGATGGTCAGACCTGTATACATATCGTTACCTACATTTTAGGTTTTAGGTGTTCATTGTACTTATTTTACCTAGTGCTGACAAAAATAAAAATTCGTAGACTTGCGATCCAACAATAATACAATAATTGTACCTCGCATGGCCAAGGACTGAAGACGTTCAAAATATTAAATAATCCCTGTTAACGCGCAAAAATAGCCCACAAGAAGGTCCGAATTGTATATATATATATATATATATATATATATACATCCCGCAAACAATTAGACGTCCTCTGAAGAGAAAAGTGCATTTAAACTGACGTCCACCTGCTTTTGGCGTCCGCATACTGGACGCCACTTTGTTGGCCAGTGGCACTTACGTCCCATTGGTCCTGACTAGCCATAGGACAAATATCGATAGAAGCCAAAATATCACTTAAATAGCTGCAACAATATATTAAAAAGTTCGCGACGAAATCTTAGCGCAGGTGTGGCGCTGCTGTCGTGCGTATATTGAAAGCCGCATATCGCGGAGAGTTCCTGACTATGGATCCGCGTATTTGGCGTCCACAACTGCGACGTTGCCAGCTCGTTTGCAACAATCCAACAATAAATCACAATTATCACACGATATTTAAGCAAAACAATATATTCGCCTTAGGTGGTGTACGCGTTGCGTATCATTAGGAGCCCGAGTTCAATTAAACTTTTAAAAAGTCAGTAAATGTTACGAAAAAATATACGTACAGTCAGCCTCATTTGCCTGTAATTTATAATCTTCGATCATTAATATGTCTTTGTAATGAATGATTCACTGGCTCTCAAGGACTGAGCTGAGATGCTAACCTCTAGAATATTTGCTTGAAGTAGGTAGGTACCAACGTCGTAAAGGTTGCTATTTCTAAGACATTAGTAATGATAGCAAAATTGAATCAACTTATTGTTGTTGAATTATTGTTTTCCAAAAAAATATTATACATCATCAAGACTGAATAAGTAATTTTTGTAGCTAATTTTTCTATTGCTATTAGACTGAATCGTAGGTATTAATTCGTCGTGAACGTTAATTACTAAGTAGGTACTTACTTACTTGGTAGCATAAAAATAACAACTTTGCCCAGGTTCTAAATAGCGAGCTATCTTTTGAAATCATTTCGTAGGTAGCAACCTATACCCGCAACTTTTAGCGTGAACTGGGCATGAAGGTTATAAGAAGCCATGTCATGCACCCTATGACCCTATGTGGAACAACACTCCACTCACATCATTTCAACATGCAATAGGAGAACATGAAATGTGAATTCACCTCAATATTGTTATTATAATAATAATAAATAATAATAATATAATAGATTACGTATCTGTAAATACCTCTACCGTAAAATCCCTGCTCGTCACTCCAAGATATTGGTTTTACCTTACTGAAATATGAAATCTCTACAATATACTCGGCTTGTACACCTATCCCTACCAAGGTTTCCACTTGAATATACCGGTTGTGACAGATGTAAACTTAAGTTCACTTATCCCTATATAGTATAAGTAATAATAACTATGTATAAGTTAATGATAGCAATTACATTATCACCTAGCCACGTTTTTGTATGAATGAGCATGATATAAAAACTATTGAAATATAATTATTTCATATAGCCAGTTTTACCCGCGCGCTGATGAAAAACGGTGATGATGGTGATGATGAACAGTAGTCTATATGTTAATCCAGGGTAAAAGCTATCTCCATACCAAATTTCATCCAAATCCATCCAGCCGTTTAGGTGTGAAGAAGTAACACACATACTCACAGACTTTCGACACATACCTACCTATTTTTTATTAGTGTGATTACAAAGATTTTTATTTATAGTAATAAACTTAAAATTAAATTATTTCCAATAAAAATCAATAACTAATCATAGGTTATTTTTGATTAGGTAAGTGCCTACAATCATTGCTAAGTTTACCAGATAAAATTTCGTACTACCTCATACCTACCTACTACAAATATATACCTATACTTATTCTATGAATTTACGTAGGTAGATACATAGTACTAACTTAATTATTTGTTGTGATCTTATAGCTATTTTGGGTAGATAGGTATGCAATGCAATGCGTGCCCGCGAATGTCGATTTGACATCGTTGACAGTTGCGTACCTAGGCAGGCCTATATGATAAATGATAATTATTTAGTAGATAGAGCTTCTAACCCTTTACTACTTTGTGGTAGGTTTACTTTATCGAAGGTAGCTATATTACTGCTAAGACTATATGTAAAGTGTTATTCTATCTTGATGATTAGGTAGTTGGCAGTGAATAACAATAGTTCCCGTAAGTGGCAAGAATCACTAAAACGGGGGAAGGATTTTTACAAAAAAATTAACTGACTTCAACACTCAAAAGTGTAAAATAACTTGTCGACGTCGGTACCATGCGCACAATAATATGACAATTGGTTCATTCAAACTAGCATGGCACCGACTTCAACCAATTATTTCACTGTTTGGAGTGTTGAAGTCGGTTCCATTTTTTGGTAAAAAACCTTCCCCTTTTTAGTGACCCTTGCCACTTCGAGAATTAACAAAATGCCCATATATATATAATATGTATAAATAAACTGTACATTAAATACATACGTTCTAACAATTTGAGGGCCCGCCACCCAGCTCCCGAGTACGAGAGTAATTTGTTCATGTACCCATGACTCGCTTCCCGAGTCGTGCCTATATGTAGTGTAAATTAAAACACGATGATAAAGCTGCAAAATATGTTTAGTAAATTCTTTAAATAAAGGAGAAATCGGACACCCAATAGCTTTATACGGACGACCAATAGCTATATACGGAAGCTCAATTGCTATATACGGATGTCCAATTCAAATTTAGTGGGATAGTCAAGAGAAGTTAATTAACAATATTTCTTCCTAATATAATATCTAATATATAATCTAATATCGATTTTTCGATATTTTAGTTACAAAATTTACGACTTATAAATTTCCTCAATTTTGAAATTTAATCAACATATTTACATTTAGACTAGACTTAAATATGTAATGACGATACCACCCACCAGTGTGGAATCCGAAAGACCTTTTTACTCCGCTGCCTAGACTTGCAATAGCTTAAAGTCAGTAGCTACCCTTATAAAAAGTTATTTTTATTCATGTATTATTTTGTTTGGTAGAAATCTTTATGAATCTTTATGTGTTGATATTTTTAGAAATAGCAATGTTTAGCTGTTAGTAGAAAAATAATACATAAATAATATTAATACGTTTTGTGCCCCGTGGGGTGCCGAGCTAGAATGTCACCCCCCGATTGCTACCTGTGAGTGTCATAAGAGGCCACTAAAGGTATTTTTTTTGTGGGATAGTAGGGCAAACTACCAGGCGGCTCACCTGATGGTAAGTGATTACCGTCGCCTACAAACATCCGCAACACCAGACGCGAATGAAAAACGGTGGTTCAGGCTTAAATTTATTTTTTTAAGCCTGATAGGTTTATACCTGATGGTAAGTGATGATGTGGTCGAGGATGTTGTTCAGACTAACCTAGAGTTAATGGCTCTCAAGGACAGCTGTCGGAACACACCGTTAGGTGCTTGGCGACAGAAAAGCTGCTAAATATGTTAAGTAAATTCTTTATATAAAGGAGAAATCGGACATCCATTAGCTTTATACGGACGACCAATAGCTATATATGGACGCTCAATTGCTATGTACGGAAGTCTAATTCAAATCTAGTGGGATCGTCAAGAGAAGTTGATTAAACATATTTCTTCCTACTGCCAATAATTCCCATTTGTCCCGGGGAAATCTGTGGGGACAAATGGGAATAATCCAATATGGTGCAACACAATTGGCAACAAAATTTCCACCATACAGTAACTTGTAGCCAAACAGTACTGCCTCACATAGTGCCGTATTTTTATAATAAAAGTAGCCAGGTTATTGGACGTCCGTATACAGCTATTAGGCGTCCGTATATAATATTGGACGTCCATATATAATATTGGACGTCCATATATAATATCGGACTTCCATATATAATATTAGACGTCCATATATAATATTGGACGTCCATATATATATAATATTGGACGTCCATATATAATATTGGACGTCCATATATAATATTGGACGTCCATATATAATATTGGTTCAGGCCATGGTACGATACAATTCCGATTTTATCATACCTATATTTATATTTAACCCACAAATGAAGTTATTACGTACCTAATTAAGCAATATTCTTCTTAAATTTATTAAAAAAATAGACTAGACAAACATGTACATATTATATGCTTGTTACCAATAGCTTTATACGGATGCTCAATTGCTATATACGGATGTCTAATTCAAATCTATAGTCTATTTTTTTAGCAAACGAGTACCGAAAATTTTACTGCGTTGCTATTGGCCCGCGTAATCAACATAAAATTCGTTCCACACGAACTCTGTAGTTACATGTAGGTATATGCAATTCGAAAAATATTGCTTGTAACGAATCAATATTAAAGTGGCAACTTTTGAATTAGGGTAAGCAAAACAAAGATCGTTTCGGAAAAAATGTTGTTGCTAAGTCAACAAATCGTCTCGTCATACGTTTGCCGACGTATCACTGTGAGCTCAACCCAATTGCACGCGTTTGGTTTCAAGTGAAGGGCTATGGCAGGATATGACAAAAGTTATAAAATTTATGAAGTCTGAACTCTTTTGTTACAAGGAGTAGATAAAGGGAATAGATAAAAATGATGCTCTTGTCTCAATCATGTAATAACTAAGATAGAAACAAAAATGTACGGAACCGACAATCATGTACAAAATATGTTGAACAATTTATTATTGACGTATCTGCAGAAAGTTCATCAGAAGGTTGACGAAAATTTTTAAGATTACAAGAATTGTAGTAGAATTATTTGATTTATATGTTGAATTGCATAATATATATACTATTACAATATTGTTTTATATCATGAACAGAAAATTTCGTTACGAATATACTCAGCATGCAAATTTAAATCGTAAAATAATAACGTAATTTTTTCTACGGTAAATTTTAGAAGTATTCAATATGATCGGGCTTTGACAATTTCAAAACAAGAACAAAGACATTGACCAATGACGGCAATTACCCATCTCACTCTGTCAATATCTGAAATGTGCGAGAGACATACTCAGTACTCGTTTGTTAAAAAAAAACAGACTATAGTGGGATAGTCAAGAGAATTTGAATAAAAATATTATTAAGTTATTTTATTACCAATTTGTAATTGTTGTGATCGTAATTATAACAATTTAAGTCTGAAAATTCTGCTTTACTAGTTCTTAAAGTAATTTTCACGTCCAGCACTATGTGCTGACATATAAGGTGATTTTATTAATATTTGTGACATTGATTAGTTATAGTAGTTGATAATCTGTTGTGAAAATATCTTTTGTTAACAATATACGGCGAAGTTGACAAATTGTTAAAGGCATAAACTTTTAACAATAGTGCGTTAATTGTCTCAACCTTACTCTAAATCTAAGATGTTTTAGAATTACAGTATCTAAGTACTTACCTAAGTTGTGTATCTAGCACGAAGTGCCAAAGTTGAACCTATATAATGTGGATATTAATTTATCAACAATACTGCGGGGGATAGTGTAGAATTGATAACGGAATGTGTTCCACTCTTTTTTAATATTCACATACACAAAAAGTCTGTACTATTGCTTAAGCTATGGCACGTTGGCTATGGGAATACTAGCAAAGACAACCGCGGTCTACGAACACGGTGTATCTACTCTATTCACACACACGTACGATTGCTACGCGAAGTCAATGAACTGCTATACTAGGCACAATAGACAGCTGTTTTGTGTACCTATTCTGCCTAGTCGGTCTTTGGCGGCTTGCGACAAAAGAACGCGCGACGCGGTAGCGGTTTATCACAATATGGCATACCTAAGTAGCTGCAACACAATACAGTACGTACCTACGTAAACTTGAAATTAAAAAGAATGTAGGTAAGTAAATTTTTTTTATCATTTAGATGAGTTTAATCGATTGGCGATTATGCAAAGCATTCGACAGTCTAGCTAGATTGGCCGGTAAGGCCTTCGCGTTCGTCAGAATAGGTACGTGAAACAGCTTCGTCTATCACTAGGGCAAAACAGCTGTTTTGCCATAATGATAGCGTCTAATTGACATCGGGTAGCGTTCGTACATGTGAGAATGGAGTAAACCGCGGTTCTCGATATCATACTAAAAGGCAACGCGCCGCGCTTAGAAAATAGTTATACTGATTTTTTTGTATGTGAAAATTAAACATGAGTGGAACACATGCCGTTATCGATTCTACACCATCCCCCGCAGTATTGTTGATGAATTAATGTCAACCTTATATAATAAACGTTGTGTTGTTAATTTTTTGTTGATAAAATTAATCAACGCTTGTTTTCTTATATCTAGCTCTTGCGTATTAGCGTTCTAAGTGCTTAGCTAAGTTGTGTGTCTAGCACGAAGTGCCATAGTTGTACCTACATAATAAACGTTGTGTTGTTGGTGTTGTTGACAAAATTAATCAACGTTTGTCTTCTTATTTCTAGCTCTTGCGTCTTAGCGTATTATAAGTCTACTCTCTCTCTCTAAAACGCGGAATAAAAGTGATACATCTACATGTTTTTTGTTTTTATTTATTTACCTAATATGGGTTACCCTGAAATATAAATATTACATATAGGTACACTATGCAAACTAACTTATTCTTTACTTTACCTACACACAAACTACCTACGACAAAAAAAAACCCACCTATTACACTAAATAGTCAAATTATCACACTTTCTATATTGATTCTGCAACAAACTAGCCACAGTTTAATCATATGTGCCGTTTGTGGTGAAGTGTCACAGGTCCGTTCTGTACTTCTGTACAACATCTTGTCCTGCATGATTTATTTGTACCTACCAACTACCTGCGCCCCGCAGTTTTACCCGCGCGCTGAAGAAAGGGGTGATGATGGTGATGATGAACAGTAGTCTTTATGTTAATCCAGGGTATAAGCTATCTCCATACCAAATTTCATCCAAATCCATCCAGCCGTTTAGGCGTGAAGAAGTAACACACATACCCACAAACTTTCGGCACATACCTACCTATTTAAAATATTTTTGTTTGCGATATATCAATGAAAGCCGAACCATGCCGAACGAATTACTATGTTTGACGACGGACGGAGATAGTGTCTCAAGCTACGTCACGATGTGTGTAGGTTCTTCAGATAAAATAATATTTTAAATTCACAGAGCAATAAATTTTCGCGGAGAGTAGGTACCTGTTACCTGTAGTACCTATATATACGTTAGGTACGCTGCTCGTGTGAGATACTATGATGAATAGATTACAATATATGATCGCCCTAAATAAATATGTAATATATTACATACCTACCTATTTAGGGCGATCCTTCTGTTGTTCTTTGTTTTTAGTCATCTTTCGTTTTATAATAACATTAGTAGGTAGATACTGTTTCAATATTGCAAGTGACATGATTGTCATTGATTACATTTCTTATAAAATTGTGTTTTATCTCTGAAACATATAGGTATGTTTATGGCATCAATATGAAAAGAACAAACTACTACATTTACTACGAACAAATAATTTTACTTAATATTTACAATAATTATTTATTACATAATTTGTAACTAACTGCATTTACTACAACATATTTTGTAAAACAGTGACGGCTCAGTGGCATTAGCTATGGACTGCCGGGCAGCAGGACTATGGTTCGAATCCCGCCGCGGGCTTGAGCTTTACCACTGGGTAGAAGGGCATTATGCGAATGCTCGCTTGGCTAGCTACCACCCTGAAGTAGAAATTCTGTCACTTAACACTTAACGGGAAGCAGTGATGGCTCATAGCTATGGACTGCCGCGCAGCAGGTCTATGGTTCAAATCCCGCCGCGTGCATGAACTTCATCGCATGGTGGAAGGGTTTCAAAATCTGTCTCTAAGCGGTAATCACGATGTCATCGTGGATCTACCAATTCTGGTAGAACGGCCCAAAAATTTCGGACTGGGTAGGTAGGTAACTGATTTAAATTATTTTCAATAAAATTCAAAAACTAATCATAGGTTAATTTTGATTAGGTAAGTGCCTACAATCATCGCTAAGTTTACCAGATATATGAAAAAAAGGCCCAAAAATTTCGGACTGGGTAGGTAGGTAACTGATTTAAATTATTTTCAATAAAATTCAAAAACTAATCATAGGTTAATTTTGATTAGGTAAGTGCCTACAATCATCGCTAAGTTTACCATATAAACTTTCGTACTACCTTATACCTACTACAAATATATACCTACACTTATTCTATGAATTTACGTTGGTAGATACATAGTACTAACTTTATTATTTGTTGTGATCTTATAGCTATGTAGGTAGATAGGTATGCAATGCAATGCGCAATGTCGATTTGACATCGCTGACAGTTGCGTACCTAGGCATGCCTATATGATAAATGATAATTATATCGTAGATAGAGCTTTTAACTCTTTAATACTTTATGTTAGGTAGGTACTTTCTCAAAGGTAGCTATATTGCTGCTTAGACTATATGTAAAGTTTTATTCTATCTTGATGATTAGGTAATTGGCAGTGAATAACAATCGTTCCCGTAAGTGTTATTCTTGCTACTACATGCGATTTATTGTGCAAAAATCTCAGAAACAGGAGCTAAATTTTCTTTATCTTATTATAAACTATTTGTGTACTTAACTTTATCAAAATCCATTGTTCCTACGTGTAGATAGATAATAATAAATTATATAAAAATATCGGGCATCCGTATATATATAGATTTGACCAAATTGTTATTAATGTACATACAAGCGATTGTCAAAGAAAGAGAAAGTAAACATAAAGATGGCAACGTCGCACTCACAAATGTCGTTCATCCTATGAGGACGCTAAATAGTCGATGCCATAGGTAAATCACGATCAATATATCCAGGACGCCTATAATTTATGACCATGGTTCGGGGTTCAAAAATGTTGCGGCACGAACGCAAGAAGAATATCGCGAAAAATAAAATTATCGGAAAATGACGTATCTCACGGAGCTGGCAATCGAAGAGCTAAGCAATATTCATTAAGACATGTTAAAAAAAGCAATGGGAACTGGAGGACGTCGTAATAATGCACCACGTGCATGACGCCAAAAAGCTTCTAGGATGTAAATATATATATATATATGGAGATGAGTTCCAAAAATAGTTTTAAACAGCTGCACTTCAGATTTCTTTTAACAATAAATCAAGCAGTTATCACAGAAATTATAATGAGGAAATATATGTATTTTAGTATGTAACGAATAAACATCAAACCTACTAGACACTGAAATATTATTTCACCATTAGAATCCCTCATTATCTCTGATGAGAATCCTACACTATCCACGATGAACATAACTATAGAACATTATCAAAAATTATATTTTTTTTGTTTTATACCGGTACTAAGCCAGGGCGGGCTGCTAGTAATATAAACATAATATATATATATATATATATATTACCAGCAGCTATATATATATATATATATATATATATTTTTTTTTTTTTTTTTTTTCTGAATCAAAATAATGACGCTCTGATAATTATTATTCACCGTGGCCAAAAATTAGGATGCCACCTTAAAATAAGCGCACATGTATGATATTAACAAAAAAGACATATGTCAGTCAGTCAGTCATTTGTACAATGTGCTTGGTGCTAGATTTTCCTTATCTGAGTAAAAATCTAGCTAGAGCTAGTCAGGCGAGAAAAATACATCATCACGCCTATAGTCAGTAGTAGAAGGTAGGGATGTCTTAACATACACTTTTTGCCAGACATCCAATCAAAATTATGTAAATTTCAAAATCTGAACCTAACCAAGATTTAAGATAGGGGTCAAAAAGAATGAAAATATACACTTCAACAGATGCTGCTCCGTTGCTTTTAAAATGATAGTGTTTACTTGTCCTACGTTAAATTTGATTTCTATCTATACTGTGAATAGATGCAAATCCCATTCTTTAAAATCAAAAACTGATAATACTTATAAATAAATCATGGAGACAAGATTTTAAAATATCAATAGGCTGCCGCTTACAATATCCAAGAAATTTACTGAGAACTATTTCCCACGTATTATATCAACGCGAAAGCGTGTTTGTCGGTTTCTCTTTGTTTCACGCACGAAAGGATTTATGTGAACATTTACATATAGACTTATAAAGTCGTGGTCAAAAATCTGCTATACGCTATTTCTACTAAAGCGCGCGAAGAGTTAAGTAGAAACGATAAAAGCTAGAGAGTAGCCACCTTTGAATTTATACCCTACTTTAAGTTGGTATGTAATGCTGCTGCACTTGTAGTTTCTGGTACACACACATGTTCAAGTTAAAGATACAAAGACAGCTTTACTTGCTTTCTTGCTATCAAAATAGCTAAAAGTCCAAAGTACTCATGTGTCCGCCCATTCACGAAAAGAACAGGTCACGAATACAGAGAGCACTTTACTTAAGTTATTTCTCCGATGCCCTTTTGTTCTTGACTTATGTAAGACATAAGAAAAGTCGAAGCAAATAATGAGATTGTTATTTCTCCATTGAATGTAACAAGTTGGCAGTTAGGTGCTGAGAAATCGCGTGATACGTTCACTTGGGTTGACCTGTCAAAATAAAATGTGGAGGCATTAATCCTCTTTTCTTTGATTAAGATTGTGTTCATACTGATAAATTGGACTGTTCAATGAGCATTGACGTTTATGTCTATGTTTATTGGATCCATGATCAGAGTATGATCATAGTATTGCAGACTAAAGTCAAATTTATTTTTATACCACGGAAATTTTGTTACAAGCTTTCAAAACTCGCGAAAAAGAATTTAATTTAATATCTAGTCTGATCTACCTGGGGTCAGTGTTTTTCACTAGATATTGAAATTTCAGGCAGCTCATTCAGTTACAAAGTTCAAATTACGTGTTGTTACATACGAAATAACAGCCTAATAGCTATGTCTCGTTAATAGGGATTCACCCGTTGGGGTTTAAGCACCTTAATCATTAATCAAAATGCCCTCTTGCAAACGGCGAGAGTCAAACCCACAGCCACGGTAAGTATTAAACATGCGACAAATTGTTGAGCAACACTGGCGATCACGGAAGCACGGAGCTCATCGCTTCTATATCCAACGCATTTATACCTTTGGTGAGTGCATCAACCTAAATCAGAATAGTAATGCTGAACCTACGTTCAAAACTCGTTGTGGTTATGTGTTTACGTGCTTAGACTTCTTGCAGCACGTTTATAGGCAAGGCAACACTGTGGGAGCCGACCACCATCGCCCTAATTATGATGCAAACGACGTGATCCTGCGTCGCCGCTTGATATTATATCTGGAACCTATTCTGTAATACCAATGGTGTTCATAGAAAATTGTATACATATTTTTGGAATTGTTTATAAAAAATACCACCTCACTTCCTTTATAGGAGACGCACACATTGACATTCTGTATTTTCTAAGCACGCAGAAGATATTACCATGGCCTGCTTATTTGATGTGTGTGTAAAAGCGCAGCTTTGAAATCTAGAGGTTTAGGGTTCTATTCCAATATATGATAAGTTGTAAATATTTGATGATATATGACTAAAAACTACTGGCTACCCCTTCAGGAAATACGTTATATATACCTTCCTACCCTAACTATAAAATTATTGTTTTTTATTATATGTTGATACAATACAATTCAAACTCTTTAATGCAAATATAAATATACAATACAAATAAATTTACATATGTTACACATATTAACCCCTTAAAAATTTAGTTCAAATGGTGAATATTATGCCATAAATTACACTATTGTTAAACACAATAATATTGTTTAAAGCATTATTTTTCTAATAAAAAGTATGCTTTTATTATTAAAATATTACGAACTACATACAACACTACAGTTACTACAATATAAGCATTTAGACAATCTATAAGTGGTCTTATCACTATAATAAACCTTATTTTTCTGTCTGCCTTTTGCATGGACAGAACGGACAGGCCAGGACAAGAAATAGGGAAAAGGCGGTTTATACAACTTGAAATCATATATGCAAAACTTTTTCTTGCACTGTTACAAATCCTAAAATAATTAATTGTATAAAATTATAAGTAAAAATATTGGTTAAGTATCTATAGATTCCGGAAAAATAATGTGGTACAGTTGCAATGAATTTGGTTTTATTTAAATTAAACATTTTTATCGGAAACTTAGTACACTTAATTAAATCCATCTGTGAATCTTTGGAACTAGATTTACAAGGTAGCTTGCAGCGCTAAATTCTTTGGAAATACTCGTAAGTCGTGATACGTTCGTTTTCCAATAAAATACTTGTTGTGCAATACTTTTAACCTATGAGTATATTTAAAATTAATTCTCGCTTAATAGTGTTTGAATTTTCTAAACAAAAATCTGATTTATAGGTCATCTGCGTTTTGAATTGGATTGCATATATTTTAATAAAATGTTATTGTATTGGAAGATTTAGTATTTCATAATATTGCATTGACTTGGGTAATATGCACTAGTACTCCAAAGTATAGCATAAGATTGGATTGTTTTTGTCTTATGATGTTGCATCATATTACAATGTACTGCATACTATCACATGATAGTGTATAGTATAAAATTGTTTTTTTTTTTTTTGGGGCTCATCGTATTTGCCAACATTTATCGGAGCGCTTTATTGATGTGACGCGTGATCAAAATGTTGGCGCTTATTCGGCTCAACGATTAAGCATTGCCATTCAAAGTGGCAATTGCTAGCAAGCTGGGCACGCTGCCAACTGGTAGCATTTGGACTGCCTGTGAGTCTCCAATTACTTATAGGTTGTCTAAATGCATTGTAGTAACTGTAGTTTTGTATATAGTTCGTAGTATTTTATTAATAAAAGCATACTTTCCCTGACATAGTATTCAATTAGTTATTGTACTGTGATATATTTCACTAAATTGTTTTGTGTCTTGTGTCTGACTTGAAAAGTAGTGCGTTTGTTTGTTTTGTATAATATTTCAATTGATTGTATCTTGTTGATTGAATTACACTTTTAACAACATTATTATATTAGATTATCTTGTACTATATTGTATTACTTGTTTTGGGTTGCACGAACTTGCAATGTACTGCATTGTTTTAATAACATTCCAATGTACTGTATACTATTTGATGTATTTTTTTTTATTTATTGACACAAAATTATTATGAAGTGATTATTATTACTGTATAGTATTTTATTAAATTGTACTGTAGTGCAACATATAATAATTTTTTCCTTGTATTCTGTGGCATTATATTGCATAAGATTGTACTTAATTATGTAATACACTTGTATTGAATTGCATTGTGATGCATATTATATTGCAATGAACAATATAATATGTATCGGAGGACTTACTTCTATTTTTGTAAATTGTAGTGAAACGCACTATGAAATATCGCATTAGATTGTATTGTATAATAATGTTCTGCCCGTTATGTGAGTAATTATATTGCAAAGTACTGCATAGCATATCATAAGATTGTATAATGTTGTGCACAATAATATATTCAGTTGAATTGTAATGTGTTTTATTTTATTGAAATAAACTGCACAGTATTGCAATTTATAATATTGTTGCGCTTGTGTTCTACACAATAATATATTGTAATAAAATTAACTGCATAAAATTGCAGAATTTTGTATTGCACTATATGTACTACAATTGTATTTTATTCCTTGAAATTGGAATACAAATATAGTTTACATTAGATTTATTTCTTTAATTATTTTCCTTGTATTATGTTGCACCAACAGTTAATTAAATTCAATAATGTTTTGAGTTTTTTCGTTTAAATTGTACTGCTTTGATTATATTCCAATGCATACTATTGCATTATAATTTTGAATTATATAGCAATTTACTGCATACCATAGCATACCATAGCATACCATAGCACACCATAGCACACCATAGCATACCATAGCATACCATAGCATACCATAGTATACCATAGCATACCATAGCATACCATAGCATACCATAGCATACCATAGCATACCATAGCATACCATAGCATACCTTAGCATACCATAGCATACCATAGCATACCATAGCATACCATAGAATACCATAGCATACCATAGCATACCATAGCATACCATAGCATACCATAGCATACCATAGCATACCATAGCATACCATAGCATACCATAGCATACCATAGCATACCATAGCATACCATAGCATACCATAGCATACCATAGCATACCATAGCATACCATAGCATACCATAGCATACCATAGCATACCATACCATACCAGAGCATACCATAGCATACCATAGCATACCATAGCATACCATAGCATACCATAGTATACCATAGCATACCATAGCATACCATAGCATACCATAGTATACCATAGCATACCATAGCATACCATAGCATACCATAGCATACCATAGCATACCATAGCATACCATAGCACACCATAGCATACCATAGCATACCATAGCATACCATAGCATACCATAGCATACCATAGCATACCATAGCATACCATAGCATACCATAGCATACCATAGCATACCATAGCATACCATAGCATACCATAGCATACCATAGCATAGCATACCATAGCATACCATAGCATACCATAGCATACCATAGCATACCATAGCATACCATAGCATACCATAGCATACAAAAGCATACCATAGTATTGCATTACATGGTATGGCATTGCATTGCATTGGGTTGAAATGTATTAAATCATAGTCATATTGCAATGATTTAAATAGAGATGCTAAAGATTTTTTTCATTTTAATTATATTGTAATAAACTGCAAAGTAGTGGATTCTTTTGTTTCGTTTTGATGGCACTTTTGTTGTGTTGTGTTGTGTTTTGTGTTGTGTTGTGTTGTGTTGTGTTGTGTTGTGTTGTGTTGTGTTTTGTTGTGTTGTGTTGTGTTTTGTTGTGTTTTGTTGTGTTGTGTTGCGTTGCATGGAATTGCATTGCATTCAATTATTATGTTTTCTATTTTACAGAATTGTTTCGGATTTGCATAATATTTTAATAATTGATGTTAAACATGGTATTGTAATATATTTTATTAATTGTATTAAGTTGCATTCATTACAATTGAGCGCCAAGCACTGCATTAAGTTATACATTTTTATTAATCTGATGAACTGCATTGTGTCATAACATTACAATGAACTGTTTAGTATCGTATTAGATTGAACTGTTTTATATTTTATTTATTTTGAGGTATTATTATGTTATTAGCATTACAATGTTTTGCTTGATCTGAGTTGAGATGTAGTGTCATGTCCTACATAGCATTAGCTATGTAGTATAGTATTATTGTGTAGTATTTAAATGTTTTGAATTATATTGTATTACATTATCTTGCAATGACCTGCATTAAAATGCATTACATTGTGAAGTACCAAAATATTTTATTATTTAATTTGTTTGAAGGCGAAATATTTCGAAGCTTTGAAGTTTGGCGAAGATAATTTTTAATATAGATAATATATATTATACCGTCCATCCAGATTTTTGAGATGTTTCGACGATGAAATCCTGCTCAACATATTCATTGTAGTCACCATAGGCATAATTGCAGAATAGGAATCCTTATACTTAATACTGAGCCGATATTAAAGCCAAATAACAGCCTGCTACACAACCAGAATATAACCATAACAGAGGCTGCCAAAATTGATATCCTTCATGATTTTCTTAATATTTTTCCTCATATATCTGGCTTCATAATAATTGTAGGCGTCTGCAGATACGTAGAAAAAATATCCTGGAGTCTGCATTATTAGAGTGCTAACTAAAATGTAAAAAGTAAAAACTAGTTTACAAGAGAATGAATATGACTTTCTCAAGGTAGTGTAGGTTATATTAAAATTTTATTCATTATAAATAATTGCAATGTGTATTAAAAAGAATCCTGTAATGCATGATGACCTTCCGGGGAAGACGTATTGTGTTCAATTTTCAAAATTTAAGTAAGATTATATATATTTGGCGTGGTAGTATCTAAATATACTTTTAAAAAATTTCAATTATATTATAAACTCAATTTATTCTATATAATATGTATATATTCTATATTCATATTATCAATTTCAGTATAAATTATTTTAAAAAAATATTTTTGCAAGAAATCATGCTTTGCGTATTACATTACAAAATTACAAAAAAATTTTTACTTATGTAATTCAGTATATATTTTAGAAAAATTACTATATTTTACTTAATATATGATTAAATGAAAAATAGAGTGTTTAACACGGATGTAAGTCATCGATTCTTACTCGGACTATAGTCGCATTATTTTTTAATAGGTACCACATTTTTTATTACTATCAATAAATAATATAAAAAAATGCAAATTTTTACTTTACTTACATATATTCTTTGTAAAAAGTATTAGTAGGTACACAACACATGTTTACAGTCATCAATTCCTATTCGTCCTACACCGCCCTAAATATTCCAAACAAAATAAAACTTTGAATTACGAGTATATCCTTGTAGTTAAATAAGTATATCATATATACCTTCACATTGTTCAATAACTTATTTAAACTGATTAAATTTATGGTAATTGGTTTTAACGGAAATCTGCTAAGGCACATCAAAAATGTATGGTGAAAAATTCTATATGTGAAGTTGAAACGTAGGCAGGCGAGCATTTGCAAAATGTCCTATCAGATGTGGTGAAGCTCAAACCCAAGACAGGGATAGAGCTGTGGACCAACCACCACCCAATTGTCAGCACTTTGAATGCCGAATTATCACCTAGATTTTATGAAATATCCAACCTGTCAAGTTGCACAGTAGGTACATTCAAATAATCAATTTTATCACCCATGAAAAATTACAAAAATGTATTTTTGTCTGTTGAAGTAAAATCGTCGAATATTCAATAAATCGTAACATAATAGAAGCTGAAATATTAATATCGTCAATTTGATCTTCAGAATTTCCATATCTTTATACTTATACTTTTATAGACTTGTATTGTAGTTTATTTCTGAGATAATGTTCTATGTTTAAATAAAAGAACAACTCCACCTAAAATTAACTTCAATTTAAAGTGTTCGAAATCGCGTATACAATAAATTGATGATGAACCGTAACTATAGCTCCTAAATTGAATTTATTAAAATTTCTATTCGCAAGTAAAAAACATAAATGAAAATTGCAGAGGTATAAAATATTAATAATATTTTTTTATGATAATATTTAAAATATAAATATTAAAATAATAACTGTAATATTTAAATTGACTAAATAAGATCATCAAATATAAAATATGCACCACGAACGTGTTTAAGTCTATTGTTATTTCTTATAAAAATTTAAATGTAACAAAGGCAAGAATCTTTTACTATTATTTATGATACTTTTAAGTTGTTGAGATTTTGTCGTCAGTAAAAAAATAATATTTACCTTTTAAACGGCCCATGCCTCATCGATCTAATCGCCTGTAGCGTAAAGCCTTTTTTCGCAACCAAACAACCCATTTTTTTACAATAAGATCAAACAACCAAGCCATTATTTAAATCAAATCTAGAAAGAACTCCGTTAATATTTGAAGAGTATAAAAATAAAAAATGATAACTCTAACAAAAAAAACCGTTCGTACCGAACTATTCCCCTGAACATACTTAAAATCACATATAGTAGTATTTCATCGGATAAGCGCGTAGTGCATATCTGCCATACAAATTATATCGCATATGCGGCCAGCAAATTTCGCATAAAAATCTATGGAAATTCTGAAATAAAAAATTGAAGATATAAAACACATAATATAAAATAATACGTACCAGCGTGCCTTTTGCGCCAAGTTCTCCATCTGGATGTTGTTCATTCTGCTGTTAATTTTCGTATTGAGCACTACTTCAAACTTAGTCCGCAAAAACTTTAACCAAACTCATTGCAAGCTCAGCGCAGGGCGAGCTCACTAAAAGCGTGCAGCTTCAGCGGTGTTCGAAGTCGAACTGAACGTTCCGTCTCCGACCGGCGACCAACGAGAGATTGTGTGGATAGGGGGTTGGGAACCCTCGCCCCGCGTTCCCCTGTCCCCCGGAGCCTGGCACCCAACCTACCCCACCTCTAGCCGCGGTACCTCAACGCAACTCTGCTGGACTTTGGCCGGTAGCCATCAGGAAACAGATTACTAATACCGGTACATCTTATCGTCGACATTTGGACTTAGATGCCATTTGCAGCTTTAACCACCCTCATGATACTGTATCCCGAGAAAAACAAGTTCAGCAAAATACAAATATGTGAAACCTATACAATACTTTTAAACAAAAATACCAACGTGAGTGTTTTTTGCCGGTTTAATTTATAATATTTAAATATGTGTGAAACTCACGAAATTTTCATTTCAATACTATTAAACTCTTCGCGGTAGTACATGCAATATTTTAGTTTAAATTACTTTATAAATATACTATCATTGCGTTTATTTGCAAGCTCTGTTAGATCTTTTTTAATTAAAATAATATAACGTTGCGCAATATGTTATAAACACACAATGCATTATTCTGGAAGATAACTAGGAGAAATAAACTGTATTTTGTTTATTTTAATCAGTCTTTTAACAATTTCAAGAATTATTTGGTCTACACTCTTTCAATTTCTGTATCGTGACAAGTTTTTGATAAATTTTGCGTTAAAATTTAATGTTAACGAAATGGCACAGATTATGGTTATATATGAAACCTCCTTCATAACATCAATAATAACATAATAAGAACCCGTTTCAGAATGCCCTATTAAAGTTTCGGGTTCCTATGCAACACATAAAATAACTGAATGATAAGAATGACAGTTAATATGCAGCGCGTTTCAAGCTTTAATCGATGGATAGGCTAAATCAATCACTGTGAAACGCAAAGATAGTGTTTTATTTATTAAATATATTCTGGGTAGTAAAACCGGAACTTACTCGAACATTCTGAAACAGGCCTTTAATGTTATGAAGGAGGTTTCAAAAATAACCATGATCTATTAATTTTCGGGTTATTTTGTGTAAAATATGTATAAATAAGCAACAGTAAATGCAAGTCTGCAAGCAAGAATAATTTCTTAAGTTTCCAAATTAAATTCATGGTGGTACCTACTTGTATCAAGTTTCAAGTGCGGCCGGAGAGAATTGAAAACCGCTCCAATTAGCCAAGTTTGCCAGAGTTGTAAGATAAACGCTTAACCCGCGCTCTAAGCTTGCACGGAAACTTCCCACCTAAATTGTATAAAACTCAATTGATTAAATGTTGTCAACAAAGATTCACATCTAATCTAGAGAAAAATTGGGGATTTGTAAGACGTGAAGATATTTTTTAAAAGTTTAGAGTTGCCGAAGGCACGCGACGCTATTGTGGGGTAAAATCGCGAAGGGCGACACGGAACGGTGAGTTATGGAAACGATGTAAGAACCAGGAAAATGTTTAAAAATCTCAGGCAACAGGATGTATCTCGCTAAAATAAAAGCTTTATAATAGGTGGCAGTTTCCAGACGCCCTCTCTAATAATGACTCTGAAGAGAAATATAGTAAGTATAGGTATAAATAAATGGCAAAGAAGAATTTCCAATATTGAGGTGTTTTATTAGCTTTAACTAATGGACTGACAGAAAGATAGAAAGTAATAAGACACTACTTTGCCTTTTCTTTGTGTCCTATTCCTTGAGATTTTTTACTACTCTCTAGTCATTCTAGTTTTAGTCCGCTGATCACTTCATGACCTAAGCAAATGACAGATTTGTTCAAAATATTGGTAACATAAGTTGTTTTTTATGTGCTTGTGACGGAACAAGCTCGAGGTCCACCTAATGTTAAGCGGACTAACGTAAGTCACAAATCCAGCTTATCCAGGATTTGGCCATAACGAAGCCTGCACACCATTTCTTGAGCAACAGAGTAGTGCATAACTGGAATAAACTACCAGAACATGTTGTGTCAGCCACATCAATCAACAATTTTAAAAATAAACTGGACAATTACGATTCAGGCGTTACTTTGCGGAAATCCATATTTAATAATAACAAATTTATTTTTAAAAGTATCTTAAGAAAACATTAAATAACATTTTAATAACAATTTTCCTGTTATGCTCACGTGACGTCACAAACGCCACGCAGCCTAACCGGAAGAATATTCGACTAGTTTCGCTTCTAAACGATACTTTTAAAAATACACTCGAGAGCAATGAATCCGGGTCACTTAAAGAATGTTAAAAATCTCGGAAACTAAAAATGATAGGTTAATGCAATAAATTGTATTTAATAGACAATGTAATACTCCTTAAATGAAAGTAAAAAAAATATGAGTCACCATACATTTTATTAACACAAAATTACATAAAGAAAAAAACTGCTGATCTCTCCTTAAAACAAAAATAGGAAACATGAAATTTTTGAACTTTATTACGATTTTCTTGAATTTTAATACTTCGTATTGCCTCCTCGTGCTTCCATTACTGCGTTTACGCGGTTTGGCATGCTGTACACCAAGTTCCTTATACGATTTTGGGGAATATTCTCCCATTCCTCTGTGAGAGCAATTTTGAGCTCACGAAGCGTGATTGGGGGAGGGTTTCGTTGTTTTACGCATCTGCCTAGCTCGTCCCAAGCATGCTCGATCGGGTTGATATCCGGGCTGCGCGCTGGCCACTCCATACGAGTAATGTTCATCTCTTGAAGGTAGTCATTCACAATCCTACCTGTATGAGGTCGGGCATTGTCATGCATAAATATAGCATCCTCACCTAAATTGACCATAAATGGACCAACGTGATCATTGAGGATTTCTTCCACATATCTTACGCTAGTTAAAGAGCCGTTTTCTATGATCACCAGCTCTGTGCGACTTTCAGAAGAAATTCCGACCCACACAAGTACAGACCCACCACCGTAGGCTACTTTTTCTCCGATGCATGCTTGCTTGAATCTTTCCCCTGGTCTTCGATACACTCTGTGTCTTCCATCGTGCTTGTAGAGCATAAATTTTGATTCGTCGGAGAACATAACTTTTGACCAATCTTCAATACTCCAATTTACGTGGCTCTGGGCATATCTTAGTCTCGACATACGATGCCCACGCTCCAGTTTAGGGCCGTTTGCAGGTCTAAGGGGTTTTAAGTTAGATTCAGCAAGCCGACGTCTTACTGTCCATGCACTTGGGTTACTTCCTCCGAGGCGTCGAAACTGATTGGTGAGTTCAGTTCCTGTGAGAAAGCGATTTCGAAGCATGGTGTTCACCAAGTATCGGTCTTCTCGAGCTGTGGTACACCTGGTTCTGCCCGTTCCTGGTCTGCGTAGGTTAGAACCAGTTTCTTCGTAACGTCGGAGAACTCTTTGTACTGTTGACAGCGACACACCGACAGTCCTGGCTGTATCGCGCTGACTCCGGCCGGTTTCCAGCATTGTAAGTATTCTGGTGCATTCTTCAGGCGTAAGCGACATAATTTCAGCTTGAATAATGAATATAGAGCACTATCAACATGGTTTATGTACCCACATAAATGACAGATTACAAACAAAAGCAAAACCAAATGCTGTAATTTCGTAGTTCCATCTTCGAAAGTGGCCCTTTATCAAATTTGATTTTTTTATGATATAACTTTACAATAACTAAGAAGTTTTAATACCTTCATTTAAGGAGTATTACATTGTCTATTAAATACAATTTATTGCATTAACCTAGCATTTTTAGTTTCCGAGATTCTTAGGATTCTTTAAGTGACCCGGATTCATTGCTCTCGAGTGTATATTTGTTATTATTATATTATTTTTACTAACAAATTAACATTATTAGAAGTAAGCTTCACTTTCTAATTTGTCAAATCAGACAAGTGCGAGTTGTGGCGATTGTTTTGCACTTTATGTGGACTGTTATGTGGACAGTAGCAAATAATGAAATGAGGTGATAATATGGTAAAAGAGGTCGTCACAATGGTACCTAATAATTTTGTCTCATGTTTAAGGACATATACCCGCCAGCCAAAGCGTGAACTTTTATATAAACTCAACTTGTTATTAAAAAAAACTCGCATGTAAATATAGTGTATTAGTAGGCCTATCGTTTCTGGCTTAAATCCTTTTTCTTTTTGACTAATAATTAAAAATTTTATTATATAGCGTTTAGTATATAGCACTCGTTTTTAGGAGTTTGAGCCAGTTATTCGTAGCTCCAGATTTATTTAAAAAGTATAGTACACATGTATAAATAACTTCCTATTATAGAAAGTTCATTATATTCCCCATGTTTGTGGTGCGATAGAAATATTAAAAACATGCTTATTTTTCTTAAAAGAGATACTTAAAGTTGGGTCTTTCTTTTATCTAAAATTACGAGTTTTTGAGCTAGTGTAATTTCAAAACTGTATAATTTAATGAAAATCTGATGCACCACAAACCTAGATATTAGGGTAGTGATTACGTAGGTAAAAAATCATTGAGTTTTATTCGCTATTATTAAAATGAGATTGGAGCTGCGTTTTGTATGGGGGCGTTCGTCTAAAATATACCCTTAATATAACTGTTTATTAATACATTTATATATTTTCATTCCGTGGTCCAGTGCACTTTATTTTCCCATTTCTAAGACGTGTGTATAATGAAATGTTCCCGTGCGGAACGGGAGTGCTTGTCATCTTTTATGAATAATAAATGTGAGGCAAATACCTCAGTACCTTATTGTTGAAGGCACCTCGTTGAATGAGTTGAAAAATTAGATTCACTTGTGCTTTTTGAGGTATTGAGGTGTTTGATTACCGATACTTTCAAATAGCAAAAATTATTCTAATAAGGTTGTGTGAATACTTACTCTGGCTTAGGTACTGATTGTTAGTTTTTAGTTTCAAAGTATTACTTATAGGATTCTGTACATAATTAATATTTAGAAATAATATATCAGTGCGTAAGTTACAGTCATGAAAAAGACGTGTGTATAGTTAAATGTTCCGTAAAAATTAACTTATCTGGAGTACGTTCAAGTCTTATTGCATGAAAAAATGACGGCGTCTTTGTGCCTGATAGAAATGCTCTCATTAAAATTATTTAAAATAATAAACGATAAACGGATAAAACAAATAAAATTATTGATATATTGAAGCTTATACTTAAGAAGACTTTTATAACTTATTTATCAATAATATCATGACTATCATGAATAATATTATGAATAATATATTTCAATAATAATCCGAAAATTGTGACGGGCAAAAAAGTATTGTACCTTGTTCAAAAGCTTAGGTTTAAAGACATCATAGACTAAGGATTTTTTCGCTACGCTCTATAAGCCTATAAAATACATTTATTCCAAAACAAGACCGTACAGTCACATGAAAAATTAATTGATTATTAATATTAGGTACATCGTCGTAATTCTGAAGGTAGATACTCATTCAGCGTATTTATTGTGTTGTGCTAAAATGTAGTCGTGCAGTCTAGATATTGATTTACGTTGAATGAGTACATTTTTATTGGGTGTGGGTATTTTATTGTAAAGTTTTGCTCCATCGTAAGTTATTGTTTTCCGACCATATTTCGTATGGATCCTCGGCAAAAAGAAACTAGTTCGAAGGGAACTACGTTTAGTGATATTTTTTATCTTTAAGAAGCTTGTGTCTGAGTGTATGTTTTGTCCAAAATTTTTCTGATAACATTGAATGTGTATCTGTATATAATTGTTTTATGCTGATTATCATTGTATCGTTGTGTCGGTGTTAAGTATGGATAGTTGAAAAGTATTTTAATCAATTTTTTTGTTTTAATTTACAGCTTTGCTAGGTTTATTTTGCGGCATTACCCCAAATTTCAAACCAATAAAGTGTGGTTTGACTAGAGTGTTCTAAAAGGTTTACCTGTACTTTATTGATCGAACTATGCGGAGTGAGCCGATGACTGATGAGAGTTTACTTTTTATCAGTTTCAGGTGAGTTCCATATTGATTTCAAGTCTCTATATAAAATTAGTATATAAAGCAAAATCAATTGATATATAGAATATGTATTTCGCAAATGTATCAACCGGATCGTCCACTGCTGAGCACAGCCTTCCCTATTAAAGGGAGGGTTGTCTTCATCACCACGCTAGGCAGGCGTCTTGGGGATCGTTATTTAAGATATCAGTTCCTCAGGAGGCACTGCTGTCCACCTTCTGGTATTTCACCATTACCCACAGGTAGAAATGGGGGGGAGGAGAGACAACGTAGCCGGCACGGGGCATGCATTTCGCAACACATGCTTGTAATTACAAATCCTTGCTATTGTAAGATTTACGCCTTGTGCACTGGGATGGGTTTATATATGTGTGAGATATTCTCTATAATAACAAACAGTAGAAATTTTGCTCGCTTTTTCAATTATCAGATAGTAACAATAACATAGAATAAGTGTTTCCACTTGTTCTAAGTGATTTTTTGGCTAATATTAAGAGGCGTAGGTTGTTAAAAATATTTTTTTTCGACACTTATACTTTTCTAAATTTGCTTGTTTAACATTTTATCCGTCTCAGTCTCTTATCTTTTTTTTGGTTTATATTAGTCAGTTTTTTATCTGATGAATATCAGATAAAAAATAGAGACTAAATATTACGCTATACCAAACCATTTCTAAATATTACACCGTCAAGCATTGTTTGTGAATAATTTTAATGATTGCGGGCACATAATTAACATCTTTGAAAATACCTATTGAAACCCAGTTTCCTAGCTCTACGCACTGGTGCGTAAGCCAAGAGACGTGGGTTCGATACCCGCTCAAAACTATAGGATTTTATTTTTTTTAGTTTTGGGTCTGAAAGAAAGAATGTGTATATGTTATGTCAGACATTTTGGAAATTTTAATAATAGCCCGAGATGCAGAATAACATACAAAATTTAATTCCGCTACCGGTAACCTATCCAAGTAACGACCGCAGAAATCATTGCTGAACAGAGTTTTGAATCATTAGCTATAATAAAATATGCTCCTTCTGCATATTTACTTATAACGCCCACAGACCAAAAAAGCTTATAGTTTGTCGGTAAAGAAAGACTAGGTAAGTTCTGCTATGAGCGCTTGAAAAGTAACGTGGGTCAACATAATTTGTCCTAGATTGACGTAGAGTTTCACAGTGACACTGATTCCGACCACAGTGACACTGATTCCGACCTGTGCCGCCACGCCGTGCACACCTGTCTACAGCTCCGCCAGTATCTCCCAGTGAGACCGCAATAGTCCCCGCACTATTGCCGTCTCACTCGGGTCATCGTTCCGACGCTAGTTGCAGACCAGTGCCTTGGAATACGCAGTCCTGACGAAGTTTTTATTTTGTGTGCAGAAGCTGAGCAGCCGCCGAACGCCGAGCAACGCGAGCTACGAGCTCGCCGTGCCGTCGCGCAGAGGCGCTCTAAGACGTCTGGCATTACCACCTACCCAGTCCCTTGTTTCGGACGAACAACATCATATCGGGCTGGTGGTCTTGCTTCGACCGCACTTTTCGGTGCGCATCTCACCACTTTACTATCCGACACAACATAGTAACAGTCGCGTAACAACACACTTTGTGCTGTTAAGCGACGTCGTTCAGGCGTGGGGTAGCGTCAGCCAAACCCGTCTGAACGATCAAATCCGCCATTTGCTGCGGTCGCAGTGTGACACCCTACGGTGACAACGGCCACTGTTGTTGTTTTGGTTTAACCTTGCACCGTGGCCTTTCCCGCTTCACGGGTCAGCCGAAGCAAGCTGGGCTCCGGAATTCTGGCCTTGGGGTCGCCCCTAGTCAAACCCGGAGTAGCGCTTAGGAGCACCCCTCTCCGCCGAGAAAAAAAGCTCGGAGAGGGTACACAACTAGGGCACACCGTAGGTACACACTCCCTCTCACACAGTGAGCTCACAAGGTGTGTGAGGGAATTCAAACCCTGGATAGGGCGTCCTGAGTATTCCCCTCAGGATGCAGTCCCGTCCCTCTAACGGTGAGGTGCAGGTCCTTCAGACCTTCGCCCTCCGCCACCCCGATCTATACGTTGCACATATGCAACTCCTAGAAGAGGAAGAGAATGCCCGCTTCACGGACACTCTCATCGCTCCCTCCGGGACTTCAAACCCGGAGGCCAACGTCCCTCCTCTGACCCGGTCCTTCTCAGAGGACAGTCCGCTTTCGCCCGCTCCGGGCCCAGACAACAGACGCACGGTGGCAGCCCCTCCCCGTGAGAGGTCTCGCTCGCGCTCACCGATCGGGAGGCCAGCGAGCACCCGTCCCTCCATCGCCGTTGTAGAGCCCACTTCGGACTCCGAAGCGGAGATGGAGGTAGATCCGAGTCGCGCCTTACGCACTGACTCGGACTCAGATAACGACGGCTATACCGTCGTAGATAGAAAGCGCAAGCGTGCTCCTAAAGCCGCTAGTTGCGCAACTTCCGCCCCTCCCGCCAAGGCACCCGCTAAGGCCCCCGCCTCCGGCAAGAAGCCGACCCCCGCCCCGCGCCCCGCGTCTCCTCCCTCCGCTCCGGCCACCACTGCCGCGTCCCCTCAGGACGCGAGCGCGCGCCGCGAAAAACCGCCTCCGCCCCTTTTCATTCAGGACAAAACCAAATGGGACATGCTGTCCCGTTTAGTTTCGGATCGTGGGATCCATTATACTAATGCCCGCTCCACGCAGCAGGGCATTAAAGTCCAAGTCTCCTCCATTAGCGACCACAGAGCGCTAACAAAACTCCTCCGCAACGAGAGCATAAGTTTTCACACTTATGCGCTCGAAGAGGAGAAAGTCCTCCGAGTGGTCATCCGCGGTGTGCCCAAGGAGGTACATACCGATTCGGTATGTGCCGACCTGAAGGCACAAGACTTCCCCGTACATGCAGTTCACCGCATGTACAGCGGGAAGGACCGCAGTCCCTACGATCTAGTACTCGTAGTACTAGATCGTACTCCTGAAGGCAAGGCCATTTTTAATTTAAAAAAGGTCTGTGGCCTCTCAGGACTCGATGTCCAAGCCCCATACAAGAATGGGAGTCCCTCGCAGTGCCACAACTGCCAACTATACGGGCACGCCTCCCGATTCTGCTTCGCTCGCGCTAGGTGCGTTAAGTGCCTAGGCGATCACGCGACAGCAGCGTGCACTCGCACCCGGGATTCGCCGGACCCACCCAGCTGTGTGTTATGCGGCGCTCAAGGGCATACCGCGAATTACCGTGGTTGCCCTAAAGCACCACGAGTGAACCACAGGGTGGCAAGGCATAGGCCAACCCGTCCCTCTTACGACCGTTACCAACGGGTAAGCCCCAAACTAACGGTAGTACCTGCCTCACAGGTAATACCCGCGCCGCTCCCAGCCCGTAACGCATGGTCTAAACCACCCAGTATGGTTAAGACCGTCGCTACCGCCCGCGCCCCGGCCCGCGCGCCCGCACCCGCGCCCGCACCCGCACCCGCCCGCGCCGCGGCCCCTGCCCGCGCACCGGCCCCGGCTCGCCCCGCGCTCCCGGCACCCGTCGCCAACACCATTCGCGCGCCTCCCCGCGCCGCTTCCCGGCCACAAGCTCCACCTATGCCATTGATGGCTGCCCCTCTTCAAGAGGCAATCAACCTAGTCAGCGATCTGGCTATGTCGGTTGACATCAATGAGGTACAAGAGCTATTCCACAAGATGCAATACGCTCAATCCCCAGCGGACGTGATCCAATACACATTGGAACACGCGAATTTACTTAGCGCCCTTAAGCGCTTCGTTCCCCAGGCCCCTCCCCAGTACAACCACTATGGGTAGTACAACCGAACGCACGAAACCGTACTCAGTTTCGTTAGCGTCATTTAACGCTGACGGCCTCTTCAGACAACGTGACCTCGTCCACGACTTTTGTTGTACCCACCTTATCGATATCATATGCGTGCAGGAAACCTTTCTAAAACCGGGGAAGGCGAACCCTAGGTTTGCCAATTACAGAACGGTACGTGATGATAGAGTGAACTCCCGTGGGGGAGGCACTCTTATCTATTACAAAAGGTCCCTGCACTGCATTCCCCTACCTACCCCGACTCTTGTTAATATGGAAGCATCTTGTTGCCTCCTAGCTATGACTGGTCATCAACCTATAGTCATAGCATCCTGTTACCAAGCTTGCGCAAAGCCGATCGTCCGAGCTGACTTAGAAGCCCTATTCTCATTAGGAAGCGCCGTCATTCTGATTGGCGACTTCAACAGTAAGCACATCCTATGGAATTGTAACGTCAACAATCCCAGAGGTATTGCACTTGAAAACCTAATCGCAGAACTTAACTTTGACATAATTGCGCCCACTGAGCCCACTCACTACCCTTATATGGCAGACCACCGATCTGACTTGCTTGACATGGCACTATTCAGAGGCGTAACACTCCGGTTACGCTCCATAGAAGTGGTTCACGAGCTTCACTCTGACCACCGACCCATTATACTGCGACTAGGTCCCGACCCAACGACTGACCTCCCCCGCCCCACTAAGACGATAGTGAACTGGAAGCAAGTAGGCGATGCCCTAAAGGCTATCAGTTCACCGGACCTAGACAAGATCCCTGACGACATCCTGACAAAAGATGACGTAACCCTTGCGATCGATTCGTTCACCAATCACCTCTCCACCGTAGTAGGTGCATCCGCAAAGGAGGTCATAGTGCCGGACGACCGGCGCCTTGTCATTCCAGCGGATGTGAGACGATTGGTGACGGAGAGTAAAGCAGTGACCCGACATTACGACTCTTACCCCAGTAAAGAGAACAAAACTAAGAAACGCCACTTTGAACGCATGGTTCAAAGTCGCATGTCTGAGTTGCGTGATCAACAATGGGGCGATAAACTTTCAAACCTCGTGCCAAGCCACCATGCTTACTGGGACTTGGCGCGAGGCTTGAAAGGAAGTAACCACAACGACATGCCTCCCTTATACAGACCAGTCCCACTTGTCCCAGCGTTCTTTGACGAAGACAAAGCTGAGTGCCTAGCTGATAGCCTAGAGGCTCAGTGTTCCCCTAACGTAGATCACGTTGACCAAGCTCACCTCGATTCGGTGGATGCTGAAGTCGAACGTAAAAGCTCTGTGGTCACCTCTGAACTCCCACCAATCACCTTAGCGACTTACGCTGAGGTGGAGAGACTGATCAAGGCCCTCCGACCGCGCAAATCCCCCGGTGCCGATGGCATCTCCAACAGGGTTCTTAAAACCCTCTCTCCTCCTCTCATCCATCTCTTAGTCAGCATCTTCAATGCTGCTATGAGCCACTGCTTATTCCCAGACACCTGGAAATGTGCAAATGTCATTGGCATTCACAAACCAGGCAAAAGCTCATCTGACCCCACCAGTTACCGCCCCATCAGCCTCCTCAGTGCCTTAGGCAAACTTTACGAGCGGTTACTTGCAAACCGTCTCCAGTCCCATGCTAAGGAACACCACCTTATCCCAGATGAGCAGTTTGGCTTCAGACCCGGACACTCATGCGTCCAACAGGTGCACCGCCTCACGGAGCACATCATTGAGGGCTTCAATAAGTACCCCAAACCCCAGACTACGCTAGCAGTCTTCCTCGACGTAGCGAAAGCTTTTGACAAAGTCTGGCACAACGGCTTGATCTACAAGCTATACCAATTTGGCGTGCCAGAACGTCTTGTGCTCATCCTACAAGACTTCCTTAAAGCCAGAAGCTTTCGCTATCGCGTGGAAGGCACCCTCTCCTCCCCCCACCCAGTCAGAGCCGGAGTCCCTCAGGGCTCCGTGCTATCACCTATTCTCTTTGCACTGTATACCAGTGACATCCCACGCTCTCAGCCCAAAATATTCCTAGCCCAATATGCGGATGATACCGCCATTTACACCACTGGGTGGCATATCAACAGACAGTCCTATTTCGTCATGCAACGGGCCATCACCGAGATCGGTGACTGGTTCCGAAAATGGCGCATCGCGGTCAACCCAGCTAAAAGCACAGCTATGTGCTTTACTGAGAAGACACGCTCCCCTTACCCGAAACCGCTTATTTTGTTCGACGAACCCATTCCCTGGGTTCCTAGAACAAAATACCTCGGAGTCACCCTTGATCGTCATCTCACCTTTAACGATCACATAACAACCGTCCGAAACAGAGCGGCCTTCATAATGGGTCGCCTTGGTCCCCTACTTCGCAAAGAGAGTAAAATGTCTCTTAGTAATAAGAAGACACTTTACACTGCCTGCATCCGCCCCATCATGACTTACGCATCAGTAGTGTTTAGTCATGCTAGTGAGGCCCACCTTCATAAACTTCAAGTCATCCAAAACCGTTTTCTTCGTAATGCAACCGGCGCCCCGTGGTATATCCGGAACACCGAGTTGCATTGCGACTTAAACCTTCCCTCTCTAGCGCAGTTCAATAAGGACTGCGCCCGCCGATACTTTGATCGAGCGCCCCACCACCCGAACCCATTGGTTGTCCAGGCATCGAACTACTCGACTGCCTCTTCTATCCCATTTTTCAAACCCCCCCGTCGCCGACCACGGCAGGTATTAGACGACCCGGATGACCCCATCGCAGCCATTACATTGGCAGCTTTAGCGTTATCCGCAAGTCGTCGAGGTAAAATCCCCAGGTGTGAGGTAATCAGAGGTCACACAATCAAACACCGAGCTCGCCGGCGAGCTCGAGGCAAAAACAAGGTCACGATAAATTGCTCTCCAAATAGTCAAAGAGTATTATTCAGTAGGGCCCAATTGTGCAACACTGCAGTTGCACAGAGGCATTTTGCTCCGATCCCCCCCATGTCTCTAGACAGCGAGACAAGCCGAGGTCCGAACCACAGTGGTGCCCTTGAGCTCGCTGTCAACCCCTCCTATAGTAGCGGTACGTTTTCGGCGTCCGCAGGAGACGGAGGTAGAAAGCGCTTTTCGCCTTTTACGCCCGTCTCGGGAGAAGTGCCTTCGGCACTTCTCCCTCCCGGGCTATTGTAGGGCCAGGCCCTCGCCCAAAACCCGGTGGAGCTGGACGACCGCACAGGCGGTAGCCAGCATCTATGTCCTCCCTAAAAAAAAAAAAACGTAGAGTTAATATAATACAGATTAAAAAAAATAGGTATCTGAAAAAAGCGTTTATCAGTATCTTAATTCAATGAGAGTTGCATTTCTTTGCTTTGCTTCTAGTCCTTACAACTTGTATAGTAGAAAATTTACGTATTGTATTAGAAATACAAGAAAATCAACAGAACCGATTTCTATACAAGGGAAAATATTATATAAATTGTTAAAGTCAGCTCAGAACGTCTAAAAGTTTACATTTGCATGTTCGGATTCTCACAAGCTATTTTATATTGTTCAGTGAAACAAAGATTTTTAAATATTTTTCACACCAGACGCATGATCCGCTTACATTGCCATCAGCAAAATTTGCAAAGATCATCGGAGTTATAGTATTAGCATATTGGCAAATACTTTCGGCATTTTAATGATGTTACAAAACTGATTCATCAAAATTTAATTTGGAAGCTTACTCTACTTTTCAAAATTTATTAAAATCTTTGCAAAGTCATACAAACCGTCATCTACTCACCTGAGAACACTTCCTATTTTAAAAATCTATTACAATGTTGGTTTGACTAAATTAACGGTTTTATTGTGACTAACCTCAATACTCGTAGAATACTTTTATTTGATGATTTAACAAGTGTTGATAAGCAAACCCTCAAACTCTTTATTTGGAGGGTCGAAAAATAACATAAATAACCAATCAAATTACTGTTATCGGGCGTTACTTCTTTACAGGCATCAAAAAGTATATAATATTGTAGAGAAAAACGTTTAGTTTAGCTCTTTGTGGTCAAGTACTAAATATGAAAATAAAAAAATAAATGAAACGATTACGTCTGTATCGAGATGATTAAAACCCTTTTAGTGAGTTATATTTCGAACTTTAGTTAAAAATACAAAATAAAAATAGACTATAAAAAGCGGCAACCCTAAAAATAATGTACTGTATATTATATGATGTATAAAAATTTAAATATCTTTAGAGCCATAACATGGATAAGCATATAAGAACTATATACAATGCTACTGCTACTACAATAATAGCATTTTGACAACCTATAAGTCATTGCAGACTCACAGGCAGTTCAAATGCTTCAGCCCACTACCAGATGCCAGCGTGCCCATCATACTGGCAGCATTGCCCCAGAATTGCAATGCTTATTCGTTGAACCAAATAGATGCCAGCATTTTGATACTGATTCTGGTAAGTTTTGGAAAATACGATGAGCTCCCAGTCCCCACGGACCCAACGTCTCTACACCAAACGCATCAAATATGTAACCATACTTGCGCCGCTTAACTCTTGAGATGCTCCGCCAAAGTAGCCGATTTTTAAAATAAATATTTTAAATATATTGTATAAATATAGAATTCTGCAAAGTAAGGCCTAAATCTAGAAAATATAGTAACAACTACATTCTTAGAAAATATAAACATCTCTTTCTTATTCATAGTGTTAAATCTATAATTCTGAAAATGCATACTGCACTTTGCATGCATCACTTTATCATTATCGTGGGTATCGTCCACGATGCAATAACAGTTACGTCGATGAAGTAGGCAAGCGATGCGTCCAGGGCGGCCTCATAAATTGGATGATTGGAGTCAGTGCATCGCCTATTGAACCAATCGACTCGACTTTGTGCCTTGAATGAATAGGAAATGGGAATGAGAATCGATTGACCTGTGACGATTGACAAGTGGATTTGTTAAACTTCACATAACGGCTTCAACGGTGGCTTTGTTGAGGCTAATATAGAGGTATCTGAGATCAAACGGAGATGAAATACGAATGAGAAATAGGTTAGAATAATACTGATTTGGAAAAGTATTAAAATTAATCAATTTAACTTCAGTTAGGTTCTATCCTCGGGTCGGATCATTAATGGATATGTGACGAAGAATTAATCAACTTCAAACCAGATTTTGGAACTTTGAATTTTTTTTATTTTATGTTGGTGGCAATAGGTTCGCCTCCTAACAGGAACAAACTTATCTGACGAAGCGTAAGTGCTTCGAAACCTTTGCCTATTGCTCTGGGTATATACAGGTAAAGATATTTGTTTAGATTTGATACGGATTTAATGAATTTCCATAATTGCAAAATATACCTACTCGTACTTTTCCGTTAACATTCCGGTACCCATGACCAGTAGTATGGCAATTACATCACAAGTGGTCTTAATAGAAAACTAGCTACTGAGTCGTAAAAATGTTAAATCTACTCTGTCTGGTTCTTAATCTTCATCGAATAATATATTGCGAAGCAACAAAAAGGACAATTATACGGATCGAAATCTAAAAATTGTGAACCAAAAAATCTTGAACATTTTTTCTATTTAATGGAATGTCTCAAAAAGATATCAATAAAATAAACCGTTAATATCTTGAGAAATACTACAGGTACTCGTAGGTCTCGCCACATAGGAGGTTATACTCGCGATGAAGTGGTGAATGTACTATATATGGGTGCTAAATGAAATTTGTATATTATTGGTGTAACAATAAATAATTATCTATCTTATTTATGATGTTGTCGGGTCAGGTCAACAATGAAATTACCGAAATTCTGTACGGTGCGAATTTATGTGCCTTAAATAAAAAAGATGGTGGTATTAGGCCTATAGCAGTAGGCACCACTTATCGTCGCCTCACAGCCAAATGCGGTTGTAGGAAAAAGGTTGCTTTTTTAAGTAATCTTTTTCAACCACTGCAATTCGGTTTTGGTTCACAGGGTGGCTGTGAGGCTGCTGTACATTCACTTCGCACATTTCTTGATCAAAATTGTGGAGATGTGCTTTTGAAGGTGGATATTAAATATGCATTCAACTCTTTAGATAGAGGCACTCTTTTGACTGAAGTGAAAGATAAAATTCCGGAATTATAGCCTTTTCTTTGGCAATGCTACGGCAAACCGTCAAAATTAACATACCAAAATAACGTTATTTTATCTTCCGTAGGATGTCAACAGGGTGATCCTCTGGGACCAGCCATTTTTAGCCTTGCGATCCACTCAATAATTCAACGTCTCCAATCAAAACTTAACGTTTGGTATTTGGATGACGGAACCTTAGGAGGCGATGCGAACACGGTTTTGGATGACTTGCGAGTACTTATAGACGATTTTCGTGTTATTGGCCTTGAACTAAATTTTTCTAAATGTGAACTTTTTGTTTGTGATACTTGTCCGGATAAAGTTTCGATTATTGAAAAATTCAACTTACTTGCGCCTCATATAAAATTAGTAGAAAAAAGTTCCCTTCGTCTTTTGGGTTCACCGATTCTTAACGAATCTTTATCACCATTTGTCGAAGAACAAATTCAAAAGTTTAGAAATGCTTCTAGCAGATTATCCAAAATTAACGCCCATATGGCTTTTACAATTATAAGATTTTGCCTTTTCGTTCCTAAATTTACATACTATTTAAGATGTTTTCAGCTGTGGCAACACAGTGAGCTTTTGTTAAGCTTAGACAACTTAGTAAAAGATACGTTAGTGTCGGTTTTGAATGTTGAGATGGACGATAGGGCTTGGGTACAAGCTTCCCTCCCTGTGAGGTTGGGGGGCATAGGGATACGCAAAATTTCTAGTGTGGCATTACCAGCTTTTTTGTCTTCTGTACACAGTACACACAAATTAGTAGAAAAAATTCTTGCACGATCTTTAGGCTCTTTCGATGTAGCATATCTGGCTGAGGACAAAAACACATGGAGACTAGCTTGTCCAAATACTGAATTCCCAAAAATTTTGTCATCTCAGAAACAGTGGGATCGGCCCCTATGCGAGCTAACACGGAAAGATCTTTTAAATACGTGTTCTAGCATCGCAGATCGTGCTCGTATTCTCGCTGTTTCTGTGTGGGAATCCGGTCTTTGGTTACAGGCCATTCCTTCTTACAAAACTGGTAGCCTTATAGATCCATCCGCTTTTCGTCTAGCTATTAGCTTACGCTTGGGTGCAAGGTGTTGTGTTGCACATCACTGCCAGTGTGGTACTGCAGTTGATCAACTCGGTCACCATGGCCTCTCCTGCTCTCGAAGTGCTGGTCGAATTTCCCGCCACGCCAGCCTTAACGATATCATTCGCCGGGCTTTTACCAGCGCCAATGTTCCAGCTATTCTCGAACCGAATGGTCTGATGCGTGACGATGGTAAAAGACCTGACGGCATGACTCTGGTTCCGTGGAAGTTAGGACGGCCCTTAGTGTGGGACGCTACGTGCGTGGACACTTTAGCGCCGTCACATCTTTCTGAAACCAACGTGAGGGCTGGCGCTGCGGCTACTTCGGCGGAGCAACTCAAGCGGCGCAAATGTAACGGTATGGGTTACATATTTGAGCCGTTTGGTGTAGAGACGTTGGGTCCGTGGGGACCGGGAGCTCATCGTATTTTCCAAAACCTATCTGGGCGCTTGGTCGATGCGACGCGTGATCAAAATGCTGGCACATATTTGGCTCAACGAATAAGCATTGCAATTCAACGGGGCAATGCTGCCAGCATGCTGGGCACGCTGCCAACTGGGAGTGGGCTGGAGCATTTGGACTGCCTATGAGTCTGCTATGACTTATAGGTGTCTAAATGCTTTTATTGTAGTAGCTGTAGTGTTGTATATAGTTCATAGTATTTTGTTTAATAAAGGCATACCGCCGGTAAAAAAAAAATTATCTATCTATCAAACTATCAACGAAGTTAGAATTGCTACCTACGTAAATTAAGGCGTGTGAACTAGTAATATTAGAGGGGCATTACATTAAGTGGGCAGAGAGGGCAATGTTGAGTGAATTTAGAATTATTGAACCCTAATTTATTATTAGTATTTTTATACATGGTGTCTATTGTGGTTAATATAGGCATACTCGTATCTGTTAAAACCGTAACTAAAAGACTTTCTTTTACGAAGCTTGTTTCTCAATATAATCCTGAAATATAACTAAATATATAATATGTATATAGGTACTCGTAGTTCGTAGTATTTTATTAATAATAACTAAATTGAACGTGACTTTGATGTCAATTAGACAATATAAAAATTGCATTAGAATTAGACATATCCAACATTACAGTAATAAAGCAAGAACTACTTTTATGTTGTTATAATAATAAGCATTAATATTGATCGCAATGAACTATGTAATTATATATACCAAACAAGCAAGTTATAATTTATAATGTTCTATTCAAGTCTGGGTTTAAATTTTAACATATGTTATTAGGTGTATCTAGTCGCAAATCATCATCTTCGTACCCTTGAACCACATATGTGGAGTCTGTATGATGTGTTTTCACTGCCCATACAAGGTACAACACAAAATATATGAAAGTTTAGCTTCGTCGCTATAGGTTGCTTGCCTGACGACAATCTGAATATTGGGCAACAAGTGAACTAAACCTAAAAAAACATTCAGCGTTGCTTACCCATTCAAAAATGGAATTAACGAGACCCCTTAGATTATAACATTTGTTCTGAGACGAGAGCTGATCTTATTTTCCGAAAATTATCGAAACGCTTGGTCGACTCGTGATCAAAATGATTATAATTATTTAACAAACTTACTATCGACACAGTTATCTGCGTCAACAATTTTTAATAAGAGTTTTGAATGTATTCCATAATCTAAATGCCTAATCTGACCGAAATCCAAATATTTTAAACAACGAAAGTTTACATTTGTATCATTTTACAGCAGTTCACAGTAATTATTCCAGTGCTAGCGTTATTAACAGAAAATTATTGTTTGAAATCATGATTCACCACCGTACAGTAACAAAGCATGTCATGACGTGCGTACATCAGATTATTCGTTAATACAGCACACCCGTTTCGTGTGTAAGCGCAATAAATGAAAAACACACAAGAATTCGATACACAGTTCATGAATATACAAATACAGGCCGCATTTTTTCTGCGTTATTGGATTTTTGGGCTTTACCGAGACGACAAATCACGGCGTGACCACCGCTTTATACTTTAAATTACATTTTATTGACATTACCATTGTTTTTTTTTTCGGAAAGTAATCTAAATTTGAGGATTAAACTTCGAGGATTAATAATGTTTGTTTTAACATCATCACGCTTGCATATTCCGCAAACAGTAGAAGATATCAGTTGATGTTTTAGAATCCACGTATGATTTTATGGATATTTTTGTAAGTTTATATATTCCGGACCAGATACTATTTGTTTCCAACAAAACTGATGCGATGTTCTAACCGACCTCCCTGATGCATAACTGGCCCAGGAACAAAAGCCTACTTAAGACTTATGAGCTTACAAACTTAGTGTCAGGCTCACAATGTAGCTGTCATGCATACAGTGGTCACTCTCCAGTACACCACGTTTATGGGCCTGTGCCTTGGCAGAGATTCTGTGTTTAGGATCTAAAGTTAAAATATTTATTATTACGTCTATTATAAAATGACATAGAGGACCTTGTCAGTCATATCATGATTGAGCATCGAAGATCATCCGTAATAAAAAAACTTAAATGCAAATGGAAATGCATACATAGGTATTAGTTGTTTATAAAATCATGAAAAGAGTTAGAGAGCTGAAGATCTGGCTTTAAAAAATTAAACAAACATTAATTTTCTTAAATTAAACACACCTAAGTGTGAGATACTGCTTATCTCATCTGTGCCTTAGGAGTTCTACGATCCACGATTTTATGCAGAATGCATTTTTTGCTATAAACCAGCAAGAGAAGCCAATAAAGTGTTCCACGACCGACAAATTAAAAAACTATTGCGCGCACAACTTTAAAAACTACAGGAATTCTACGAGACGTTTCATGGGCAAGTAAAAAACTGAGAAAATGTACTTAAAACAGTTATAAAAGTTTCTGACAAAATATGAAACTCTGATACAGTATATTTTCAGAATAACATAATGTTAGGGTGAAAGAAAGCGCTCGTAGCGAAGTTTGCTTAGCCATTCTGAACCGATCAGTAAAGCTAAGCAACGTCCGCCGCAGTCATGAGTTGGATGGGTGACCGCTGGTGACAACACTACTGAGCGCTTCCGAGCTTCGGAGGGCACGTTAAGCCGTCGGTCCCGGTTGTTGTCTTAGGATGGCAGTCGTTATAGCATGGTGGTAGGGCATTTTGCGAATGCCCACCTGGCTAGCTACCACCCTAGAGTAGAAAATCGGTCGCCCAGCACCTAACGGTGTGTTCCAGCATTTGTCCTTGAGAGCCAGTAATTCTAGGTTAGCCTGAACAGCATCTTCGACCACATCAACACTTATCATCAGGTGAGATAGTGGTCAAAGGCTAACCTTATCAGGCATATATGAAAAAAAAAGAATATCTGGCACTCGAAAATCTGACAGATTTTGGGAAAATTGAAATTTGGCTCAGAAAATAATCTGATAAATGATTACCACTCTGATCACTTCAATAACCTGCATGCAACTGAGATATTCAATTTCGTGCATGATAGATATATTAATATTGTATAAATAAATTAAGTGTCAAACTAATTTTATATAAATTTAATTCGGACGTTCTGTATTTACAAATTATGACACATAAGCTACACTTGACCCTAGCAGAACCTTCACACTGTTAACTATATAAAGTACAGTATGAATTATTGCAGCATCCGTAAGAGCACAAGTAGTAGCTCACCTAACCAACCCTATTCCCAAGTTATCATTTATTAATAGCAGCACATAAATTCGTTGTTCTAACTGTAGTCGAAACTACGCGAGCCGACATAAATCAGTGTAGCTTTTTTACTCGTTACATTTTTCAAAACAATTCGTCCTTTTGGAGAGATTAAAGCAAATCAAGAGACGAAACGTGGAAACGCGGTGAAAGTGGAAAATTGCCAAAGTAGGGCGTCATTTATCAACGCCGCCGCTTGGTGACATTTCACGCCTTCGGTGAATCTTAAATGGAATAGACACCGCAGGGCTATCTGACAAAACCATTGCAACTCTAGAGTAATCTGTCTCTTCAGTAATTCAGCTAAATGTTCACTTACTTTTTAAGGATATTATACTGGCATAACAATAGAGGATTATGCACGAAAGGACGTAAAACTGTGTCTTGTGTCAAACAAACGTAAGGAAGGATTCAAGGAGGAAGTGTGATAGTCTCGAGTAAAGTGACGTGAAGATACTAATTCTGAGTGTGTCTGTGAGTCTCACTCAAGACATGCTCGCTCGACCTCCCCGAGCAGCACTCTCTTATACTACTCTGCTTTTTATTACTTCTACGAGGTATATGAAACTAGATACATATCATTTCATTTGATTTACCATTTGATAGTACTAGATTTTATAAAGACAAATATTTTAAAATTATTTTAAGAAAACATCAAAATGATATTATATTAATATAACAATTAACAAAACAAAATATAATGACAATTTCGCCTTATTTTCCTTTTGAGCTGATATGACGTCACAAATGCCACGCAGCCAAACCGGAAGAATTTTCGACGCGTTCGCTTCTACACGAAGCATCATTTAAAACATTTCTTATTATTAAATAGGGATTTCCGCAAAGTAACGCCCTAATTTATTCATGTACCAGATTTAATATTATCAGCATACTAAAGTATTCTATAAAAATAATGTAGGTATTAACTATTAATGTAACCATAACATATACTAGGTCGACGAGACACAAAACTTTGCCTGATGACTTTTCTACTTCTTTGACACATATTTTTTTATACAGAACTGGGTAGCACATGACCACTATCTCACCCGGTGTTAAGTGATGATGCGGTCGGTGATGGAGCGCGCTTACCCAGTAGGTCTCTTTTCACTCGCGTTTTGAAGACCTACTTACTAAGACATGATGCATATTGTTAAACCATACATACAGGGTTGTTGGTAAAATGCTAACGACCTATTAGGGTTGACTTCTGCTAGTCCTAACAAACATTTCGAGATGAATTTTTTTGGTCAGAAAAAAAAAATTTCATATTCTTCTTAATTTTTTTTTCTGTTTTATATATTTTTGTCGGAATAAATACGAGGACCAGCTGATGTTAAAAGTATCTTGTGACTGTAATGTATTATTTCATTTTTATTATTACTTTTCTCGATGTAAATATTCAAAACTCTATTTTAAGGGAGCACGGCGCGGTCCAGTGTTGCCGCAGCGGGCGCTCTTGGCTCGGATCGGAGTAAGCATTAAAACACAAAAAAATATTTAAAAATATATAAAAATTTGTTTTTTCAAAACAAAAAACAAGATATTAAAATGTTTGTTAGGACTAGCAGAAGTCAGCCCTAAGAGGTTGTTAGCATTTTACCAATAATCCTATTGGATTGATGCATAATACTGTCTCTCTCAAGAGGTCAGTATTAAAATAATTAAATCCCGTTTTGTAGCAAACGTTTTTGAAAGAGTCAGTTATGAGCAGCTTTTAAAAACTCGTTTCATGACTTGCAGCATGGATTTTTGAGGGGTCGCTTCGTCCATCGTTTCAAATTTTATCTTATTTAACATGCAGATATACTTAAACAGATCCAAATATAAGATAATTGACATTGAACCATACTACGTTGTGGCAATGATTCTATATTGCATGTAAAATAATTTAATTGTGTCATGATTTTCAATGGGTTTATAGATTATTTTATCTGAACCAATATTTTATTCAATATTTCGGTATTTTAAATAGTGGCGGCACGCACAGGACCACGTGGTCGGTTGTTCAATATCGACCAATCACTGTTGAGCTTCATCGACTAATCAGAAAGGTTTACCACTATTGCATTTTGGAGGAAAAATACTGGATGAAGAAACCAGTCAGTCCGTCGGATTGTCATTCTGGGTCATTTTTCAAACCCCCCCGTCGCATTTTTCAAACCCCCCCGTCGCATTTTTCAAACCCCCCCGTCGCCGACCACGGCAGGTATTAGACGACCCGGATGACCCCATCGCAGCCATTACGTTGGCAGCTTTAGCGTTATCCGCAAGTCGTCGAGGTAAAATCCCCAGGTGTGAGGTAATCAGAGGTCACACAATCAAACACCGAGCTCGCCGGCGAGCTCGAGGCAAAAACAAGGTCACGATAAATTGCTCTCCAAATAGTCAAAGAGTATTATTCAGTAGGGCCCAATTGTGCAACACTGCAGTTGCACAGAGGCATTTTGCTCCGATCCCCCCCATGTCTCTCGACAGCGAGACAAGCCGAGGTCCGAACCACAGTGGTGTCCTTGAGCTCGCTGTCAACCCCTCCTATAGTAGCGGTACGTTTTCGGCGTCCGCAGGAGACGGAGGTAGAAAGCGCTTTTCGCCTTCTACGCCCGTCTCGGGAGAAGTGCCTTCGGCACTTCTCCCTCCCGGGCTATTGTAGGGCCAGGCCCTCGCCCAAAACCCGGTGGAGCTGGACGACCGCACAGGCGGTAGCCAGCATCTATGTCCTCCCTAAAAAAAAAAAAAAGATTGTCATTCTGGCAAGAGACGTCGAGGCGAAAAGTACTAGTTTGAAATTGTACAAGTTTGTAATAAATTGTATTTGGAAATATTATCTACATTGGTTTGGAATTTATAAAATTGTAACTTGATAAGTACATATTGGGATGGATATACTTAGTCTGGCTCCTAAATGTTAACCTAATTTATTATGTTTTTAGTGATTGTGTATATTTTGTGTATCAAGTTGTGAGTGAAGATGTGAATGTGTATGCGTGTAAATCCTTCACGCTAAAACGGCTGAACCGATTCGGATGAAAATGTAATTTATATACTTTAGGTCCTGGATTAACACATTATATAAATTTCATCATCATCATCATCATCATAATCATCGTCATCACTTTACATCATTGTCTACGTAAGTAAAATCGCGAGGCGCAGCAAATGTTTGATGTATATGTATATTAATCAGAGCGTTTTTACAACTTTATAGAAGTATTCTTCTAGTTAAGGTGGTAATTCTCTGATTGAAGATCAGTTTGAAGCAGAACTTCACTTTCGAAAATTATTTTTTGGCTTAGAATAAAGTAAATTTTATGTACGGACGTTTAAACAGCTAGTTTATGCTGAAGGTTTTTAGGGTTATGTACCCAAAGGGTAAAAACGAGACCCTATTACTGACTTCGCTGTCCGTCCGTCCGTCTGTCAGCACCAGGCTGTATCTCAAGAACGTTGATAGCTAGACAGTTGAAATTTTCACAGATGATGTATTTCTGTTGCCGCTATAACAACAAAATACAAAAAGTTGGCCAAGTGCGAGTCGGACTCGCGCACGTTAAAACAAAAAAGGTTAAAATATGAAGTCTAATGTTTTAGAGCTGATGGTACGGAATCCTTCGTGCGCGAGCCCGACTCGCACTTGGCCGATTTTTTTAATAACAGCTTGATTCATAAATAATAATAAAACCTGAAATTAAGTTGTTGAACTATTAAATATTATATCTCCCCCTCAGCGATAACGTGTTTTCACATATGATTTTCATTAAATTATGACTAATTACGAGTATATCCGTGTTTTTAAAATCGGACAACCGTATCCATAAGAAAAGCTTTATTATTTTCTCTTAACTGCGCTCATTGCCGAGAAATAATTGTCGTTGCCGCCACGGTAGGGCGCTTTAATATTGAACTTTATGTATTTATTTTATGTTTTGTTTTATTTTCCGATAAAAGCTCTTAATTGATCTGAAACGCCGCGCTCCCTTAAGTAAAGTGGGTACCTTTCACATTTCGCGTCGTTTAATTATTTTTAGTTCTGCTTTTGACATAAAGTCTGTAAGATCCTCATTATTCATGGTAAGTGATGATGAGGTCGAAGACATTGTTCAGACTACCTTAAAATTACTGGCGCTCAAAAACAGATGTCGAAACACACTGTTAGGTGCTTGGCGACAGATTTTGTAAGTGTCGGTGGGCATTGCGAGCCATGTTATAACGACTGCCAAGCTGAGACAACGAGCGTAAACGACGGCTTAACGTGTCTTCCGAAGCACGGAAGCGCTCAGTAATAATGCTACTACCGGTCACCCATCCTAGTTTTGACCGCAGCGAACGATGCTTAGCTTAGATTGAACGCTACACTTCAAGATTATTAATATGATTGTACTTTTGAAACAAATTGGTTGGCCAATTTAGTTATTTGCTCAGTGAGGTCTTACACTTCCAATCTAAAAATCGTGTCTACTACCATATTCAAACGTAGTTAGGGAAGGACTTAGAACCTCAAGAATGGGGCTGGATGCTTGAAAATGAAATCCTGGGGCCCATAAGAACGTTATTGCCTCCAGCACCAGCCGAACTACTAAATATAATATTTTGCAATTTCAAAAACGGTTGTGGTTCCCGCTGTGGATGCAGAAAATCAGGCTGTATGTTTTTTAGCTTGTGGCCAGTGCAAGTAATCCCGATGAAGAAAGCGCATACTATCCTGAAATTCTCAAAGGTATATGATCGATAATGAGGATGATGCCAAAGAATTGAACATTTTTGAGCGACAACAAGAAGAAGACGAAGAAGAAGATACTCGTAACAAGCTTCCATTTACAATTTCATTGTAATTAAAATCAACAAAAAATCTTTAAATATTTGAACTCACATTTCATTAAATGTATAATATGATATATTTAATGATAAATAAATATATGTATAAACTATATTCCCTTACTGTCTTTTTAACTTAAAATATAATTAAAATATATAATCCAAAATTAATAATATACTATAGTTAAATATAAATAAATAATAATAACTACATAAATAATGGGTATTCTTTAATATTTTAATCGTTTTTAGTAAATAACTTCATACAACGCACTGATAACCATTAGGCCATATATGACTGTACGCGGTAAACAGCAAAAACGGTTGAACGTATGAAAAAAAATTCAAACAAAAGTTGTAGAGAATTTTATACTCTACAACTTTTATGATACGTGCAAATCTCATTAAAGCAATAGAAAGCGAGATATTCGCGAAAACCCGATCTTTATGACCTTTGACCTTCAATATCTTAAGACGCGGACACGATAACATTTGTGACTTTTGAGACAACATTTAGAACGACAAAACAAAGGTTTATACCAATTTACAACTTATTATCTTTCATTCCGAGGTGAAACCCCTAATATGACTGGGCATAAGACGTGGGAATTTAATAAAGCTAAATCCTGCCCCAGATAAATTAATTATAGCTTAATAGTAAAAATACGATTACTTTACAAAGAATGCATATACGGACTAAGCCAAACGCATTTGGGTTGATCGTATAAGACGCATAATAATTTGAGTCACGTCATCTTATAAGGAGTGCAAAGTGCAAGCCTTCATTCAGTGTCGGTGAACGGTGGGCACAAACCGGGACTTGTCGTTGAATATATGATTAGGTGGGGTCTGATCACACAATACAGAAAATAATAGAATCGCCTATTGGTTTCAATATTTTTGGTGCACGATGTCGATTACCGTAGTTTTAAAACATCCGTGATTGGGAAGTTTGGGGATTGGTATAGTTTCAAATCAACACCTGTATTGTAAAAATATCGAATTCTACCACCTTCGGGCACATATTCTTACTCCACTATGCTAAAGAAAACTTTTGAAATTAAAAATGATGCATGTTCTGTTTGACCAACGGTGCAGTTTTTCACCAAATTGTAAAATTGTTTTCTGTAACTAATCTTATAGTTATGAAAATATATAACGAAGCAGTGATGGCTCAGTGGCATTGGCGCGCAGCAGGTCCATGGTTCGAATTACGTCGCGCGCTTGTGCTTCACCGCATGGTGGAAGATAGAAGGATAGAAAAAGGGGAAAAAACCAACCCCTCTAATTATCGACCCATAGCTCTACTGCCCTCAATATCAAAAATGTTTGAACGAGCTATGTCAAATAGATTATACTCATATCTAGAGAAAATCAATATTTTGGATGACAACCAGTACGGCTTTCGAAAAAATTGGTCTACTACTCTAGCTGTATTTGAATACATACAACAAGCTCTCAAACACAAAAATGATAAAAAATATTCTATAGGTATACTACTCGACATGACGAAGGCGTATGACAGAGTACGATTTGACATTATTTTATCCAAATTAAATAACGCAGGAATAAGGGGTATAGTTCATGAATGGCTGAAATCATACTTAAATAATAGAATACAATATGTACAAATTGAAAATTATAACTCGGTGTCATGTGAAATAGAAAGATGGCTATCCCAGCCATTAACTCTAAATGGCTCTATTCCACCAGGTAGCGTATTAGGATGTTTGCTCTTTTTAGTCTATATAAATCAGCTGCCTAAAATAATAAACACAACATGTGTCCTATTCGCTGACGACGTGTCTCTGCTGTTCGAATTCGAAAAGACTTCCAACTGTAACGAAGTTATAAAAGACACTTTCAATAAAGTTGTGGATTGGCTAAATGGGCATAACTTATTAGTTAACTAAGAGAAAACAAAGCTAATCGAATTTCTACCTTACCAAAAATCTAAACTGAATGTAAAACTGAAAAGTAATAACTTCAAAATCGAATCTGTTGATAATTGTACATTGTTAGGTATAGAAGTGGATTCGGGTTTAAATTGGAAGGCACATATTGAAAAACTAAAATCCAAAATTTCTAGATTTACTTATGCTCTATACGAACTTAAGATCAGCACGGACCAGAGCACAGCAATAACAGCGTACTATGCATATGCATATTCCTGGCTACGCTATGGTATTATCTTATGGGGTAACGGCACGGATGTGGATGACTTATTTAAAAAACAGAAAAAACTAATAAGAATAATTTCCAACATTGATAATATGGACTCGTGCAGGCCACAATTTATTAAACATAAAATATTGACCCTAACATGTTTGTATATTTTGGAATTATGCAAATTTGTTCGAAAGAATAATAAAATATTTGAAAGTGCTCAACACAGCACTACTAGACGTTATGCTGCAAGAACAGACCATACAAACAAAATGTCCTTACCAAAAAGTCGCTTAAAATTATATAGTAAAAGTCCTTATGTCTCTGCAATTAAAGTATATAATCATTTACCAAATGATATTCGAAGTGAAGAAAATATGAATAAATTTATGAACAAAATAAAATGCATGCTTATTAACAAATGTTATTATAATTTGGATGAATATTTTAATTTTAACTTGACCCATGATTGAATTTAGAATTATAAATTGACATGATTATTAATAAGATTTTATTCTAGTACTTCCTGATAATAATAATGATATAATATACAATTATATAATAATAATATTTTTCCATCATAACTGTTTAAAAATCAATGTCTGTTACACGCTGAATAAAAATACATCTTCAAATATGTACCTATCAATGATACCATGTCGCTCATGGTAATATTGCTATACCCAAATGGGTTTCATGTATGCTCTTATAATGTCTGTGTCACTTTATGTACTCATGAATGCAATAAACCACTTTGACTTTGACTTTGAAGGGCGTTTTGCGACTGCCTGCCTGGCTAGCGACCACCCTCAAATTGAAAATCGGTCACCAAACACCTAACGTTGTGTTCCGGCAGCAGTTCTTGAGAGCCAGTGAAATTACAGGCACATGAGACTTAACAACTATGTTTTAAGGTGACGGGCGCAATGCAATTCGTCACTTGTGACGAAATAGGTATATAATATATATACCTATTTTGTCTCTCTATACCTATTTTCGTATAACGACGTTATATGTTTAGTCCGCTTAGCATCAGGTGGGCCTCGAGCTTGATCCGTCACAGTAACATAGAAAACTATATATATATATATATATATATATATATCTCTTGTCAGGCGGGCATTCACAAAAAGCCCAACTTTACCAGGCAAAATTTGATTATATGTATTGATTATAATATATCCTTATATATACATATAATCACTGTATCAACTGCATATTACTGTATCAACCTCTTTGTCCACTCCTGAACACATACTCCCCCCGGTTTTGCCATAATCCCCATGCTTGGCAGGCATCTTGGGGATCGCAGTGTGAGTTATCAGATCCTCAGAAAGAGTTGCGGACCATAGCATGCTTCTCATAGCGTCACAGTGGTATTCACTGTAATGATGTAATACAATTTTGAATTAAAAACAGTTGAATTCGCTAATACAAAGCCATGGGCTGTAGCTTATGTCACATCACCAGTCGCTAACGCTTACAATGAAGTAACATTCTTCCACCGACATCGAACGTGTGGCCTATCTACCGATACTCGTAGTTCTGTGTGACCAGCGGCGTACTGGCACAGAATAAATAATAGTTCGTTGTACTTACGCCGGAAAAGACAGTTAAGGCAGTCCTTTTTAATATAAGTAACCAGCCTGGACCTTATAAAGGTCGGTTAGAGTTGTATAAAGTAGCTTACCAATTGAACAAAGTAATCGCCAGACGAGCAACCACAAGTGGGGTTAGAATTCGCGACGCTTCGTCCCTTGAGGCCAGTAAAACAAAGTATCTGCAAACAATACTGAATTTGTAGTTAGCTCTAATTTAACGATGAAATAGTCTTAGTTGTAAAATTCTTTTATACGAATGAATACTATGAACCTGTTTAGTGAGTCATCATCATCAGCCGGAAGAGGTCCACTGCTGCACTGACATGCCTCCCCTATAGAACGCTACTAAAAACGGCTGCTTGCCACTTGTAGCCATTGGCTACCCACGACTTTCACGTTGTCATCAGTCCACCTAGTGGGGGCCTACCAACTCTACGTCTTCCGGTGTAATGTGGTGACCACTCGAGAACCTTTCATCCCCATCGTTTATCAGTTCGTCAATCAATGTAGTCCACCTACTGCCACTTCAATTGCAAATTCTGACAGCTATGTCGGTGATTTTGGTTCTTTGGAGAATTTTCGTTCCGGATTTTAACACGCAAAGAAACTCCGAGCACAGCTCTCTCCACAGCTCGTTGAGCGACCCTGAGCTTGTCCATAAGGGCCACAGTTAAAAAAGTTATTTGTCATTCAATCTGAGTAAAATCATAGTAATACCTAAGTATCTGTTTTTACCAAAAACAACTCTGCCTTATAAAATGTTCAGTTTCAACTAGTACCTAAAGAACAAGTGCGTGATCATAAATTCATAGGAATGGCTTTAAATTAATTATGCTGAACACCTACTTAAAATAAATAATTCAATTCGCATATGCACTTTACGTATCCCTACGTTCAATTTGATTGTCACTTGGATGATAAGGCTAAATTAATTCGTGCTCAGGGGCAACGGTTATCAACTGATCACTTACCACCAGTTGAGCCATAACCTCGGTTTCCCTCTTATACCTATAAACAATTATTCAGTGATAAATACTAATATTGCTGCTAACCATGCTTCTGTTCAATCCAAATTGAGATACTGAAGCAATAGTGGCCGAGCAGTAATAGCTATGGACTGCCGTGTCACAGGTCCATAGTTCGATACCCACCGCTGGCTCGAGCTTCACTATATGGTGGAAAGGCATTTTGAGAATGTCCGCCTGGCTAGCTACCACCCTAAAGTAGAAAATTTGTCGCCAAGTACCTAGCAGTGTGTTCCGGTAGCAGTCCTTGGAAGCCAGTAAAATAACAGGCACATGAGCCTTAACAACTGTATGTCTCAGGGTGATGGGCGCAGTGCAATTCGTCATCAGTGTAAAATTCATTTGTTATAGGCAGAGGTTAGTCCGCTTAACATCAGTAACACCTCGTGCTTGTTCCGTCACTGTACCATAAAAATAAAAACATTTGAATTCATGTTCTGGGGCAACTCCACCTATAAAGAGATATGCTTTAGACTTCAAAAAAAATACATTAGAACAATCAGATGTATCAGAATGGATGAGAGCTGCTGTCCATGTTTTATACAATATGATTATTGACTAACTGTAACCTGGCTAAGGCCAGGTACAATAAATTATAAAAATTATTAGAATAAAATTACTTAGAATTGAAGAGCAGCGCCATCTGCTCAAGCCGCAGCGTACTAAATGGTATGAATGACTGTTTGCTATCACACTGTCTACACACCTCACTGTAGTACCGATCGTGGCTAGAATCATTTAGTTCTTCACTAAACCTATAGAGGTCGCAATAATAAATATGTACGTACCATCCAAACTTCACGACGGTGCAAAGATGAGCGAACTTCAGACTTAAGCCAGAGCTCAAAACTTCCGGCTGTTTAGCAAAAATTTCAAAATAATAAAGCCTCCGATTGGCTCTGATCATCATAAACGATTTAGCAGCGAAGATTACCTTATAAGGTAATGCTTTGAGGACCAAACTTCCGGTAGACTCAAGGTGTCTTCAATGAGAGACAACCGAACCGAGAAGAACTAAAGGAATAGTTACTAAATTCTCTTCACTATAATATAATACAAAAGCTTTCACATTTTCTACCCCGTTCTAGGGTGAGTGATAGATTATAAGATGTATTCTGTGATCTAGCCATAATACTGTGTTATTCTAACCTAACTTTTTGCAACATAGTTGTGTAAATTAACAGTGCTAAATACTTCTATATCTGTTCTTATTAGTGTCTGTTTGTAACCTTATTTCATTTACCATGTGCTTGAATTAATCAGTGAGTAAGCTCTTAAAGCCGCCACAATGTATGAACATGTGTAAACTGGATTGCAAATACTTCTGGTATGTAACCTAATTTTAACAACCAGTGCACTCAACCATGTGACAACTATATGCTAGGAATGCTCTTCAAGCTCCTAATGCATTGTAACCTTTTTGTACCTAACCTTTTCTCCTTTTTATCTGTTCATATTATCTTCATCTTTTGTAATTTTGTAATATCATTGTGTTTTTTTTTATCTAGCCCTTCAGGCAACCTAGCCCTTCAGGCAACCTCATGTTTGCTGGCGGGCCACATCCAAAGGCTCTCTGCTCGTCCCCAAATGCTCAGTGGCAGGGACAGTGGACCCACCAGCTCAACGTCACACTGGACCTATTTTAACCGGAGCCATGTGGATTCCAGGGTTCCAGTAGGAGGCTGATCTCCGGCTTCACTTCTAACCCGCTAGCTTCTGCAAGCTACAAGGCCAGCAACTTCCTTATCGACCGCTGCCACTCTACGGTTCCACGGACCCGTCTCTACAGCATCTGGCTGGGACGACCTACCGGCGCGGCTCTCAGGCTGACCACGAGCGGAGTGCATCACAGCGCCTGCTGCTGAGCACGTGCTACTCTTCACTTACCGGAGATAAGTCCTTCAAAAAGGAAGTCTACCACACGCCACCTGTCTGTAATCCACGACCCTTCTCATACTTGCTATATCTACCCTTCTAAACGTTCTTAATATATCTCTAAACCTCTTATTCTGTTTTCTTTTATGCCGCCTACTATCTACTGCTAGGTAGGAAGGTGACATTGGCGCCCATACTAGCAGAACAGGCAGGTTTAGCGTGGCAGGCTTTCTCGGGTGTGGCTCTGCCATTTTATTTTGTGTATACTGTTTTTATTTTTGTGTTCTTCTGTGTGTTAATTATAAGTTGTGTACGGCCCTGTGCTGTTCTCGGGGTTCTTCGAATAAGACAGCTGTAGTTCTGCATGTCGTAAAAGGCGACTGAAAGACACGGGTAACACCCAGGGGGTAAAAAACCGCCCATAGCTTCCTCAAAGCACCGTGTTATACGGCCAAGCCCTGTGCTGTTCTCGGGGTTCTTCGAATAAGACAGCTGTAGTTCTGCATGTCGTAAAAGGCGACTGAAAGACACGGGTAACACCCTCCGGGGGTATAAAACCACCCGTTGCTTCTTCAAAGCACCATATAATCAACAGTTTTTTTGCTTTAAATTTGTCACTTTTAGTTTTTTTTTTCTTTGGTTATATGGATGATCTTAAATCATATTTTAATATCTTAACTTAACTTCATTATATCTAATATCTGCTTATAAATTGTTCTATCTCATTTTTAAATCTGAAATCAACTTAAAATTATCACACTTAATATTTATCTACCTACATTTTTCCATCGGAAAATAATTTTTCTGTATAACTTTTATTTGACCTTGTTGGTGTAATAGGTATAGATCACAGAACTATCACTCACTCCTAAACGAATCTTTTCTCACTATAAAAATCATGTCACTTTTGAATAACTTAACATTTTCTCAAAAATTGCATCGGAGACTGCCGTTCTCCAAAATTCCAATGTTCTCTAATTACTTGGAATGTCGTTTTAATTCTTATATCTCTTCTTATCTGTTAACTTACGATGACACTTAATAGGCTAGCCATTGACCACTATCTCACCTATTGGTAAGTGATAATATATGGTGGAGGATGCTAAACGGACTTGGCCTAGAATTACTGACTCAAGGACTGCTACCGGAACACACCGTTAGGTGCTTGTCGACATAATATCTATTTGAGAATAGTCAAGCTATCATTCACAAAATGCCCTTCATCATATTGAGGTGATGCTTATGTGGGTGGCGGTACACCTACGACATAGCAGTCCATAGATATGACCGCTCGACTATGACTGCTTCAAAAAAAGTTATGTTATAATGCCCATTGTATGTTTTTGAATGTGGTCTCTAAAGCCTGAATTACATTAGAGCCAGTACAGTAGCGAGGTACGAATAATAATATGGTGAGAGTTATGAAATCGGACAGTTGTTAGTTGACAGTTAAGTATTAAGTAGTGTCCAAACGTGGGAGAGCTAGCTGAATTAACAGCTGGCGTTCCGCGACGAAAACTACTGTAGTTGGATGTGTATAAAAGGCGCTTAATTTATGTTGAATAATTTACAACAAAATAGATGAAGCTTACTTCATACCAATTTACAACTCACAAAAATAGTTTGTGAATAGTAGAACAAATTGAAAATGCTTGCCGAAAAATAGGATCGTGGTCTATTGATTTATAAATTAGCCTTATTTAAAGTACCTGCAAGAAAGAAGGATGATCTCCTTGACCCAAAATAAATAAATGAACTTTTTTAAAAACGTGCTTTTTATTTTGCTATTGTTATTTTTAATCTACCTGGCAACATAAATTTGATTGTATTTATGTGAATATTTCAAAACATTCCATTTCCATTGGTGATGTCGTAATGCTACGTAGTTTTATAATCAGTACTAATATTATAAATGCGAAAGTAACTCTGTCTGTCTGTCTGTTACGCTTTCACGCCAAAACTACTGGACCGATTTTAATTAAATTTGGTATGGAAATAGTTTGAGACCCGGGAAAAAACATAGGATAGTTTTTATCTAACTGCGCAAAAAGAGGTTAATGTTTTAGCGCGATAACCGACATACGCGCGGGCGGAGCCGCGCCTGGAAAGCTAGTGATACATATACAGGGTTATTGGATAAATGCTAACAACCTCTTAGAGTTGACTCTCTTAGTCCTAACAAATATTTTTGGACTAATGTTTTTTTAATGTATATGTGACGAGACCTGATGTTAAAAATCTCTTATGCCTGTAATTAATTATCAGGACTATCAGTACTTCAGTACTAATATTATAAATGAGAAAGTAACTCTTTCTGTCTGTCTGTTACGCTTTCACGCCAAAACTACTGGACCGATTTGAATGAAATTTAGTATGGAAATAGTTTGAGACCCGGGAAAAAACATACGATAGTTTTTATCATACTGCGCAAAAAGAGGTTAATGTTTTTGCGCGATAACCGACATACGCGCGGGCGGTGCCGCGCCCGGAAAGCTAGTAATATTATAAATGCGAAAGTAACTCTGCCTGTCTGTCTGTTACGCTTTCACGCCAAAACTACTAGACTGATTTGAATAAAATTTGGTATGGAAATAGTTTGAGACCCGGGAAAAAACATAGGATAGTTTTTATCCAACTGCGCAAAAAGAGGTGAATTAATTATTCAAAACTCTATTCAAAGGGAGCTTGTGGCCTACCTTTGTTTAACAGGACATACAACATTAGTTCAATAACTTTACTCAAAACATAAAACATCTATCACAAAACAATTTTATTCAAGTTTTTCTAGTACTCTCTGACACTTTTGAGTTCTGTGTCTCGTAGTAAAAGACAATGCTTACTCCGAGCTAAGAGCGCCCGCCACCGCAACACTGGACCACGTCGCGCTACCTTTGAATAGAGTTTTGAATATCGAAGAAAGTTATAAAAAATATGAAATGATAAACTGCAGGCACGAGAGACTTTTCACTCAGGTGGGCCACGAGCTTGTTCCGTCACAAATACATTAAATTTAAAAAAACATTCGACTAAAAATGTTTGTTAGGACTAACAAAAGCCAACTCTTAGAGGTTGTTAGCATTTTTACAATAACCCTGTTCAATTTCATCTAATTATTGTTATAATTTATATCCTCTTTACATTTTAATTATAATTGCTTGTTTCAAAAGTGCATTGAAACTATATTTATTTTATATGGTGGCAATGATTTTCATGAATAATAATTCTTAATAGGCTGTCTCAAAAATATAAAGGCCTAGCCTACGAATAAATAATATTTACTCGTAGAGCCTAGCAAAATAATATTGGGTGCCTACGGGGTTTGTTGCAGAGAAAAATTAATAATCTTAATAATAATATCAGATAATCTTATTGCTAAAATTAACATATAAATTATACTTAGTTTTTGATTTCATATTCTCTTCGAATCCTGTTCATGGATTCTTTTTCTTTAGTTGTGTTTTTGCTGTCTTGTTTGATAAGCAGGCGTTAATCCAAAATAACAATGACAGACATTACTGATTGTTATTAATATTTGAGAGACCAAATATATGCTTTACACTTGTCTTTGGTCGAACAATCATCGATAAAAAGCATATACTGACGCTTTTGATCGTTATCGCATCAATACTATGCAGTGCAATTTTCTACTACCTACTGGTGACAGTACTACCCGTGGAACCACTAGATTGAATAAGTGAGGCTGCACGAGCGATGATCTAACACATAGGGTTGGGTACAAAATTGCACTGGCTCCCGAAGACAATTGCCGGGACGTAATACAGTTAAGTGCAATTTAGCACTTTATAAGTAGGCCAAGACGTGCTACTCGAGTCCGAAGTCGTCACCTAGCGTGTGAACTGTTAAAAATAATATATAAATAAAACTTCAATCTATATGAAGTCTAATCTACTAATCTATTAAAGGAGTAATCTACTATTCGAATATGTGTGTACTACAAATAACATGGTACATGATCAACCCATTGTTACGGATGATTACTGTACAAAATATCATAATTCACACGAGCTAAGAGTATGCCAGAGAATAGAGCCCAACCACCTACATACGCAACTGGTCCAGTGGTAATATGACGATGTAGGTAATCATGATACTGAAAACCGCTTAGCCTGAATGGAAAATTCTCAGGAAGTAAATTCTTTATGACTTCCTGAGATGTATTTTTATTTCTTGTGACACCGTCACAATAAAATTGTTACTTTCACAATCAGATGACATTTTGGAAAATTATTTAGAATAATTTAAAGCGTATTGTTATAATATCAATTTAGTAAAAAACTAATAAATTGTCGTGTTTTTTTCGTAGTGTAGAGAAAGGTTGCCAAACTCTTTTCATTGAAAATCCAGTACGAAAAAAATACCACCTCTTTTTTCTAGTTTATTGATATAAAACCTCTTTTGATGTAAGTTCTGGAGCTGTATTTTTTATTTCTGATGGCGTCATCTTTATAAAATCGTCACTACTACTATCAGATGACATTTTGCAAATTTATTTGGAATAATCAAAAAACAAGAAAAGCTTGTTGTTAAAGTATTTATTTAGTACATAAGAAACTTAATATAACAAAAAAATAAATTGCCGCGCTATTTTTCGTAGCGCGGAGAAAGGTGGCCAATCTCCTTTGATTGAAAATTGAGTACGATAACAATTTCACCTCTTTTTTCTAATATGAAACCTTTTTGAGATTTGACGATTGTATTTTTTTTTGTTAGCAGCTAAAATAATAAATGAGCGCTTGCAGGGCAGGTATGGATTTTCATACAACATTGAAACTTCATTACTTTTCCCGCCGCACGTTTATAAGGGAGATATGACAAACTTTATAACACGTTTTTGAATAAGCAATAAGACACTTTCTAAGTGGGTGTGTCATGACAGAATAAAATATAATTACCTGCATTATGGTTATGTCTTTGTAGATCTTTCCATACAAACTTAGTTTTGTCATATTCCGAATGACAGAGTTCCATCAAACTAGTTAAAATTCTACATGTCCTGGAGTCTAATAACTAAGCTTCAGTTTTTCGTTTTAACACATAGTTTATCTCTAAATGTGAAAATATAAAATTCCCATACAAAACGATTTTTCCAAATAAATTTGAATATACCTATTTTCATGGAAAGCTGAAAAACTAGAAGCATAGATTTAAGGCTCAACAAATTCACTACACAAATCAAATTTAGTCAGAGTTTAAAAAAAACACTTGGTATATAAAATATGACAAAACAACGTTTGTATGGAAAGCGCTATGAAGAATCTTCCCTTAAATAAATATTTTGTTTTAAATTTCAGTATTTGGATATTGCTAATGAAAAAGTTCTCAGTAGCAGACTGTAACTGTGCTCGGTGGATTCCAAAAACTTTGTTTTCTAATACAAAATCTAAACACGTGTGACTAAACCTGGACTTTTCTAGATTTTTCTGCCTATACTTTGTCAAGTAATACTTTCAAAGGCCTTATAAAGGCCGCCAACGGATTTATGAGAGGTGTCATTGCAAAAGTCTGTGGGCGACGGTCATCACTTACCAGAGAGTGTAAGTTATTGTAAAACTAGGAGGAAGAATATCTATGGGATTCTTCCTCCTAGTTGTAAGACTACTTTGAAAGAGAAAAAAAATCGTCTTTAACCAGTGTAATATAATGTGAATATTTATTTTGCATGCGTATTCTCAGTCGATCTTCTTTTTTATAAATTTTCATTTTAATAATTTTGACATCTGTTTATATTTAGTTTTTATTTTAACTTTTTATTATTGTATTATATATATGTATAATTAGTGTAAAACGGGCATAAATGCTTTTCTAATTTAAAATAAACACATAAATAAAATACAAAATGACCACTTTGCGCAAGGCGTTCACTGCTAGCCTATTTTCTTAAACACCCCATTTCATATTGTATATGATAATGAACACAAAACATGTGTGTAATGCCGTGAAATCGAAAATTGTTTCAATAATAATAAACGCGTTCCTAATCTAAAATAATTAAAATGTAAAACAATATATTTTTATGTAACAGTATTTATGGCCAGACTAGTTACAAAATTCAATACCCAGAGCCAACCGATTGCGATCCAAGAGTTCTAAATAATGTATCCAGCGGAACGTGTTATAAATAATCACATATCAGGCAGAAACTTGTCAAAAACTTACCTATTTGAATTTTCTGGTAATTGAATGGATATCTTAAAGTTAACATTTTATACTTAGCTTTTCTAATGAGTATAATTTAACTATGATCTCACGCGATGGACTTGTACAGAATAGAAAATTGATATACAACGGACGAAAGAAATCAATTTCCTTGCAAGGTATTTAGAATCCCGAACGCTGCGAGAGTGTTTATAGTCAGAGTAGAAAAAGATGACTTTCATTCGTGTTACACACTCTTCTTTTCATTTCGAATATAAGAAAAATAAAGCAGTAGATTTACTAAATTACTCAATATTAATAATAGCAATAGTACCCACTATTAAAACTATATAACCCACTATATAAAAAGAAGGTGGTTCTCAAGTCAACTTGAAAAATATGTTCATGCATCACAAGCAACACAAAGGGAAAATACATGTAGATACATAAATTAATTGAGAACAAGTTTTGATTCAGTTTTATGGCCAATCGCCTGCCAGAGATCAACACTCTTTGGAAATGTTCTCGTTGATAGTATACGTACACGGCCCTGTAGTGAGTCTAAGGCGTAGCCACAATCCACTTACGTCGACGTGAGAAGTGGTATGCCAGTCATCCAGCGCATTTTTCCCTTTGTTGCCTCCTACGACTGCGACGGGGAAATGTGAATTCTAGACCGGCATTCCACGAGCATTATTATTATTAATCATATTTTATTCATAGAAGCTTCTGTCAGCCGAATACATTGATTGACGCAAACATATTTGATATCACTTATTTGTGCAATTGCATCAATAAAAAGGATATGGCAAAATTTGGCAATACTATCCTCATAATACACTCGAGAGCAATGAATCCGGGTCACTTAAAGAATGTTAAAAATCTCGGAAACTAAAAATGATAGGTTAATGCAATAAATTGTATTTAATAGACAATGTAATAGTCCTTAAATGAAAGTAAAAAAAAATATGAGTCACCATACATTTTATTAACACAAAATTACATAAAGAAAAAACTGCTGATCTCTCCTTAAAACAAAAATAGGAAACATGAAATTTTTGAACTTTATTACGATTTTCTTGAATTTTAATACTTCGTATTGCCTCCTCGTGCTTCCATTACTGCGTTTACGCGGTTTGGCATGCTGTACACCAAGTTCCTTATACGATTTTGGGGAATATTCTCCCATTCCTCTGTGAGAGCAATTTTGAGCTCACGAAGCGTGATTGGGGGAGGGTTTCGTTGTTTTACGCATCTGCCTAGCTCGTCCCAAGCATGGTCGATCGGGTTGATATCCGGGCTGCGCGCTGGCCACTCCATACGAGTAATGTTCATCTCTTGAAGGTAGTCATTCACAATCCTACCTGTATGAGGTCGGGCATTGTCATGCATAAATATAGCATCCTCACCTAAATTGACCATAAATGGACCAACGTGATCATTGAGGATTTCTTCCACATATCTTACGCTAGTTAAAGAGCCGTTTTCTATGATCACCAGCTCTGTGCGACTTTCAGAAGAAATTCCGGCCCACACAAGTACAGACCCACCACCGTAGGCTACTTTTTCTTCGATGCATGCTTGCTTGAATCTTTCCCCTGGTCTTCGATACACTCTGTGTCTTCCATCGTGCTTGTAGAGCATAAATTTTGATTCGTCGGAGAACATAACTTTTGACCAATCTTCAATACTCCAATTTACGTGGCTCTGGGCATATCTTAGTCTCGAAATACGATGCCCACGCTCCAGTTTAGGGCCGTTTGCAGGTCTAAGGGGTTTTAAGTTAGATTCAGCAAGCCGACGTCTTACTGTCCATGCACTTGGGTTACTTCCTCCGAGGCGTCGAAACTGATTGGTGAGTTCAGTTCCTGTGAGAAAGCGATTTCGAAGCATGGTGTTCACCAAGTATCGGTCTTCTCGTGCTGTGGCACACCTGGTTCTGCCCGTTCCTGGTCTGCGTAGGTTAGAACCAGTTTCTTCGTAACGTCGGAGAACTCTTTGTACTGTTGACAGCGACACACCGACAGTCCTGGCTGTATCGCGCTGACTCCGGCCGGTTTCCAGCATTGTAAGTATTCTGGTGCATTCTTCAGGCGTAAGCGACATAATTTCAGCTTGAATAATGAATATAGAGCACTATCAACATGGTTTATGTACCCACATAAATGACAGATTACAAACAAAAGCAAAACCAAATGCTGTAATTTCGTAGTTCCATCTTCGAAAGTGGCCCTTTTTCAAATTTGATTTTTTTATGATATAACTTTACAATAACTAAGAAGTTTTAATACCTTCATTTAAGGAGTATTACATTGTCTATTAAATACAATTTATTGCATTAACCTAGCATTTTTAGTTTCCGAGATTTTTAGGATTCTTTAAGTGACCCGGATTCATTGCTCTCGAGTGTAGTTATATCGCCAAACCTTCAATCAGAAAAATTTTACGCTCATTTGGCAATAGACATACGAGTTTTTGTTTACTTTCGTTTAATTCTGTCTAGACTTCGGTAATAAAGGTAGTTCCTAGAAGTTTGAACTTCTTCAGCAATTTAATTAAATCTTATCTAAGTACAAGATTTCGTAGTATTCACTTAGAGGTCAAAGCAAAACTCACTCTTAAGACACTCGGGGTGCTTAATAAATCGAAGCAATGCTTCACACCGGGTCAGCGGCTTATTCTTTACAAAGATTTAATAATTCTAGGTTAAGTGTGTTAACACCTTCGACTTCATCATCACTTACCATCAGGTGAGATTGTGGTCAAAGGCTTAACTATCAGCAAAATTAACCTCTGGAATGGAGAGCCAGTATAACAAGGTTCAAACACTTTACTCACTACATCGGCTATCTGACGAGACAAAGAATCACCCGAAGATACTGATTCTGGTAACTACTAACCACGTTCAAACCACGTTCAGATCTTGATATCCAATGACAGATGTCAAACATTAACCACCATAACCCTAAAATTATCGGTCCTAGAAGATACATGGTAGACCTTGCCCAGAACTTCATTTCTGATGACAGCTGTCAAACTGAAAACCAACATTACTCAACTCAACTGAAACAATTGATCCTAGAATACCAGCTCCAAAGAAAATTATAAATCGCGTCCAGATCTTTATTAGGGATGACAGCTATATAAAAATTGGTTTCAATTATAAAATAAACCTTAAAGCTGGACATAAACTAATACTGGATTCTTCAAAAATAAAAAAAATATTCGAATCATCACCTTCGCGTCTCTAGTACTGCCGACAGTGGGCGTATTTTCCTTATTTGGGGAAAGGGTTTGCACTGGCAAGTCATCGTCGCATCTACCTTATTAGGTGGTGGCACAAGTGAAACCTCCTATTTAATCCAGACCTTCCAAATTTCTATATTATAAAATCTATATATTCAAATAAAATTTGGTGACTCCTAGAGCATGTTTATTAAACCTTGTACAAAATAATTTTAAGGATATATTAATCGTAGTCGAAATCCATCGTAAAGAGACGATTCTGGCTGCAGCACCATGTTTTGTCGTCGGATTCTATAACCGGGAAGCACCGGTAAATTGGTTATATTTATCACAGTCAGACATTCAGATATTGAGAAAGGTGAAATTTTATATATGCTTGTAAAATACCAGTCACCCCGACAGTTCATTTAGTTTATCAAGTAGTCTCTGCATAAATGTAAGAATTTTCTTATTACGACAAAACGCGATTATAAAAATAGCATAATAAATAATCGAATATAATATTTCATAATATATGCTATGTTAAAATTGATATGTGTATAAAAACATTAATTTAAAATTAAATATTTCATTGTTTTATTTCGTTTAAAATAAAAACTACAAGAAATCCGATACCTGCCATAGTTTATTATAAGTATAACAATAAAATGTGGTAAAATTGTGCTATTTTACACCGCGATTGCGAGTGTAAATGCCTGCTGAAAAAATATTTAGCTTATGGTTATATACCTAATTGCCACGGGGGACGTTTTCACGTCGCCAAGCACCTAACGGTGAGTTCCGGCAGCTGTCCTTGAGAGCCAGTAATTCTAGGTTAGCCTGAACAACATCTTCGACCACATCATCATGTGAGATTATATATTTGATATATGATGATGATTATATATTTGATATATGATGATATATTTGACCACTATCTCACCTGATTACCATCAGGTGAGATAGTGGTCAAAGGCTAAGCTATCAGGCATAAAAAAATAATAATAATACAGTAGTTTTGCGAAACTACCCACTCATTTATTATATTCGGTCTTTAACGTGAAGAAGGTTACAGCAAAAATCAGAGTAATATTTGAATATGAGTTCCGACGTGGGACTAACGCAGTGCTCGTAATGCTAATGCATTACATTTGGGGCACGAACGCCTAACGAAGGCGACCGTACCTTAAGGGTTGAACCACTTTCGTACTTAGAACTTTAACCTGAAGAATGATCCACGAAGAAGCCTATCACTAAGGTATATAACGATGAATTATAGATGACGGTCGAAACCAATCCGTGTCAAACTACCAAAGAATTTGGTAAAATAAATAATATGAAAATTGGCCCCTTATGATTCAACTGATATGCATAGAGCAGTTCGCGTTTAAACTTGCCTGTTCTTGTTGAAGCGGTGCAGTAATTAAGCAATATGGGAACAAATTGACATGTGTCGAAAAGTGGTTCAATTAATATAATTGCAAGTGAAAAAAGTTATTGCTGACCCCAGGAGAAACGCTAAACTTCAAGTAATTAACTACAACTTCCTTAAATCGGGTCAGGCAATAACAGCAGATGCCTACTTTGCTGGAGCCAATGACGATAAAACCCGTAAAAAAAACAGCTCCGACGCTTCAATCTGCCACCTTTACGGGGTAACACTAGACTTCACACTACTCGCGTAACCATTTTAACACTACCATCCTCGTTGGATCTTGCTCTAAACAACTTTTCCACAAAATGTAAAAAAATATTCCTCGGTAAAAAAAATCTCAATAATTGTTACAAAACTCTTCACACAATTTGCCGACTCCAGGTCTACAGAGTTTAATCGGAAAAGTTTACAGATCTTTCTGTTAGATGTCCGAATGTATAGATATCGAGGTATACTTTGATTCAATAAGTATAATTCATATTTTTTATTTTAAAAAAATATGCATTGGTCAAATTTTTCATTTTGTTGTAATTTTGTTCGAAGAAGTTCGAAGTACAAGATCGTACAAACGTATTAGCAATAATATCTGTGAATACACGTAAACACGCAGTTTAGCAGTACCTCAACACTATAATATGCTAATCTCATTGAACACCTTAACAATCTTATCTTTCATTTCATGCACTTTATCGCTGTGTGCTGCTCCAAAGTGACGGCAGTGAGACTACACATTGACATACTGAATGTCAGTCCACGGTAATTCTTTGAATATTTTTCAACAATACCTACAGGACTTAAGGTTGATCCAGTGTTGCCAAACGTGCGATAATTATCCTAGATCCACGATATATGTACTTTGGATAAAACATAAAATGAAGACTGTTTTTTTTATATTGCTGACACACCCTTTGACCACAATCTTACCTGATGGGAAGTGATGATGTGGTCGAAGGCGTTAACAGACTGACTGGAATTACTGGCTCTCAAGGACTGCTGCCGGAACACACCGTTAGATGCTTGTCGACAGATTATCTACCGACCACCCGGTCGCTAGCCAGGCGGGCATTCGCAAAATGCTCTAGCACCATGCGGTGAAGCTCAAGCCCGCGGCGGGGTTCGAACCATGGACCTGCTGCGCGGCTGTCCATAGCCAATACCACTGAGCCATCACTGCTTCAAAATAATAAAATATTCATAGTTAATATTAGTACTTGGTAGGTCTCTGTTGTCGATCACAGCTTTACCACAACGCGGTATGGATTCTATCAGTTTTTGACACGTTTCCATTGCAATACCCTCCAAAACTTCAACAAATACGCCGTAAAGTTGGTTCATGTTACTGATATACTCATATCTGACAATGTTGTCTTCACGGGGTTTCACAAATTCTCTATCGGATTTAAATCGGCACTGTTAGCAGGCCAATCCAACATTGTCTTTCAAAATCTTGGGCCAGTTGAGTATGTTTTCTCTGATTAGTAATAATTCAAAATGACCTTTGCTTATCTGAATTATGTAAATTTTAAAACTGTGACTTTACCAACGAGGAAGACATAACGCAACGCTAAAAAATGAGTAATAGCTAAGTTTTAAGACCTAGTACCGATTTTTAATGGTTTCGTATTTACTTTTGCCATAATAACAACATACATGCAGAACAAAATAAATTGAACAAAAAGCACTTTATCATTATTCATTAAGTGTCGAGACAAACTCAAACAGGCATACCTAAATGGGGTAAAACCATAAAACAATGTTGATAACACGATTATCACGTTGGAAGGAGGGCGGCGCGCGGCGGTCGTGGTATTTCTTTTTCCCGAGAACTTTCCGTAAAGTTCGGGTAATCCCAGCAAAGTTGTCGTATAAATACATTATTCGTCTTGTATTTCTTGTACGCTTCCTCGTGTAAGGATCTATTTAGGACAGAAATCAACACGAATGAGATAAATAATCTATATGAATATTTTTATATGGAATTAAATATAAATGTGTGCATCTGGTGGTAAAATGACCTCAAAGAAATATCTGTCGCTAAGCAAAATCCAGTGTGTTCCAGTAGCTGTTCCGTTCCTGAGTCAGTAATTCTAGGTTTATCCTTTGAGCTCCTTAGAAATATCACCTGATGGTAAGTAAATAATGCGGTCAAAGGCTAATAAAACAACAATAAATAAAAATCACGTACGGTATAAAAACAATATTAAAATTATAGCACGATGGTTTACTTTAACTTCAAGATACCAGATCTTGTAGGTAAGTACAAACATTTAATCCACATATGCCAAGAGTTAACTGTCTTCTGTTGATGGATGCCCATGATGTCCAATTCACTTAGTATGTAACATATATTATTCTGTTTGATTCCTTTGCCATTTTAGCAATACCTGTTAGATTCGAATACTTTAGTTTGGATGGGTGACCGCTGCGTGCTGGCAGCGTTTACGATTCTATGCTGCGACCACTGTAAGCCATCTTCAGAGTCGTTTGTTATATTATGGGATGGTATTCTTGAAGAACGTCTGAAAACCTGTGCTGTACACACATTTTGTATAAATAGGTATAGACTTGACGCTGAAAATGTGGTGTTGAAGGGGCCTCATGTAGATTCCATGGATTACCTTAGCTATAAAAATAGTGCAGTAGATATTTAGTATTATGTTTTCCTGCGGTCGATGATGAAGCGCGCTTACCCAGAAGATACCTGTTCACTCGCGTTTTGAAGACCCCTATATTGTACTTAACCGGAAACACAGACTCAGGCTGTGTATTCCTTTCCCTGGCGGTTCATATAATGATCGAAGAAGCAAATTGCTTTGTTTGGGTAAATGGAATATCTACCATAAAGCGGTGGCGCTTCTGAGTATCCCTGGATGTCCAGTTATAGAATGGGGATGGCGGAATCTAATCATGTAGTTCTGTGGCACACTCCCCGAAATTTATCCGATAAGCAAGCGATTTTGCGGCGATGCTCGAGGCTTTGGAGTCTCTTGCTGACAGAGGAGAGCCAAAAGACTCATTAACGACGACGAACTTGTCGTCGTTAATGAGTCTTTTGGCTCTCCTCTCAATAGCTTCCAGTTTCTACAACTGGTATTTGGCAGAACCATCCCAAAGGTGAGAACAGTACTCCATACACGACCGGACTTGTGCTTGATAAACATTAAGCAGATGTCCCGGTGTGAAGTATTGTCTCACCTTATCCAAAACACCAAGCTTTTTTGAGGCTAGCTGGGCTTTAGACTCAATATAGGAGCCAAAATTGAGAGTCGGTGTTAATAAGATGCCAAGAAGCTTGAGATGGTTACTTATCGGCACGGACACATCCCTGAAAGTAGGAGCCAGCTAAAAAGGGCTCCATTTGGCGGAGAAAAGACACGCATGGGTTTTAGCAGCATTGAACTTAACCAGATTGGCATCGCCCCAATCGGAGACTGCCTTCAGAGGAAAGTTCAAGCGCTGAACCATCGCTTCCCTATGAGACTGGATTTTTAATGCACTGGTTCGTGCGTTAGATGTATAACTCTCCACAAGGTGCTGTCGTCTGCGTACCCAAAAATACCGGGCTTAAGCAGATCATTAATATGCAGCAGAAAAAGTACTGATCCTTGAGGGACTCCAGCGTTTATAGCCAATTGATCGGAAGAACAGCCATCGATGACCACTTGAATCGACCGATCCCTCAAGAAATCCAAACACATAAACCAGTGGGAAGGCCGTATGAAGGGCTTGCTAATAAGGCCATCGTGCCAAACCCTGTCAAAAGCCTTCGAGATATCGAGAGAAACAGTAAACGCCTCTCCGTGGTTCTAGATGGCTTCGCTCCAGGTGTGAGTGGCATACACTAGAAGATCCCCAGTAGACCGGTTTCGGCGAAACTCGTATTGTCGGTCACTGACTAGGTACGCCAGGAGCCTGCGCTTCAGTACACGTTCCATCGTCTTACAGAGTATGGAAGTGACTGAAAGAGGTCTGTAATTGGCAGGGTCTGCGTTTGCAAGCTTTCAGGACTTAGGCAATTGACCAGTCGTCATAGACGAGCGAAAGAGGCGAGTCAATATTGGAGTCAACTCAGGCGCACACATCCTCAAGTCTGGTATACCGTCTGGACCACTAGCTTTGTTCACGTCCAGATCGCGCAACGCTTTGCGTACTTCAGACTGTTTAATGCGGATTTCCGACATTAACATCCCGCAGTTTGGCAGTCTAGAAGGTACAGCATTGCCAGCATCTAAACGTGAAGACTCTGCAAACAGAGAGGCAAATAAATTTGCTTTCTTTTCCGCAGTGTGCGCTAGTGAGCCATTAAGTTTCAGCAGTGGAGGCAGTGAGGGACGGTAGAAGTCTCTTTGATCGTCTTTGCCAGGGACCAAAACGCTTTGCTACCCGAGGGGTAAGAAGCAAGTTCGTTCCCCGTTCGGCGTATGTGGTCGAAGCGAGCCTTCTTGAGAGCCTTTTTGCAGGACTTGGCGGCTAGGTTAGTTGCTTTCTTCTTTTCACGTACATCTCTAGATTTGCGGGTTCGAGCATCAGCCCAGGCTAAATAAGCCTCATGTTTTGACGCTTCTACATCTCCACATGAAGCATTAAACCATGGGCGAGCTTTGCTGGATATCGGGACGTCGGAAAATGGTATGGAGTATTCCATACCCTGACATAACACCTCAGTCACAGCATCCGCGCAAGTTGAGAGATCGCTCGAAGAAAAACAAACCTACCGCCAAGGGTAAGACGCGAAAAAATAACGCATCTCATCCCAATTTGCTGACCTGTATCGCCACACAGCAGAAGGTCCAAGCAATTGGCTGTGTGGCCATTAACATCCGGTATCCTTGTGGCTCCTTGGACCAGCTGAGTATGGTTTAGCGTCAAAGCAAGCTTGCGCATCTCTCGACCAGCGTGGTCTGTGCTCTGGTATGGGTATAGCCAGTCTTGATGGTGGGCGTTGAAATCCCCCAGAAACACTAATTGAGCAGAAGGATACCTCTGTTGGGCCACATCGGCCGCTTCACTAAGGTAGTTTGCGAGCCTGGTTGTCTCCTCATCTCTGCTGTGCGAACGGTAGACACTAGCATAATAATTTTCTCCATGCCATTTTCCACCAGAACCCACATAATAGAAAATTTGGGGTCTTCAAGGTTGTGGAGACGTCGATTGCAAATATCATCGCGAGCATACATACAAACTCCCGCTCTGCCCCTGATGCTATGTTCTAGAACGTAGCCGGGGTAGGCAAGGTATGCAACGTCAGCTGGACATTTGATCTGCGTCTCTGCGAGGAATAGAATATGCGGTCTTGCGGTCTCAAGATGGGGGTGGACAGGGTCGATATTTGAGTGCAAGCCTCGAATGTTTTAGAGGTGCACTTGGAGAGAGAGGACGTGCTTCCGCTGTTGGACCTTAATTCTGTTTCTGTTACCTTTCATTTTATGGGGAGTGAAGATAGGTAAAGGGAAACGGAAGTGGAAACGAGGCGCCAATTACCAGCCCGTAACACTAATTAGGCCTTTCCACCCAAAGGGAACCAAGCCTGGAGAACGCGGGCAGCCTTTCATGAGTGGCTGGCTCACTACATGGGCCCCCAACTATCTGCGGTCAGCCAGCGGAGAACCATGCCTTGGATCCCGCTGCTCTCCAAGATTGGCTGCCAGGCAAATTGACCTTCGATGTGTCACGACTAGTTATAGTAATAAGCGCAACTGTTTCCAACCCGTTCCCCATGATGGCTTCACCAAACATCATGCCGTAACGCGACAGCTTGGCGGCATGGCTTTGTCTGGTGGATGGTAGTACGCCGCGGCCTAAGCCTAACACCTGACAGTACTGCTCTTTTAGCGCCACCCTGAGGACACGTATAGGACATCGAGGGCTAAATCCTACGGACGCGAGCAGTATAGTCCCCCCGTAGTTTGCGCTAATATCACGACAATATAACGTGGAGTAAATTTAATACAAGTACATAATTCACACAGCTACATATGTTCCGTTGTATATGATTCGGTTTTAATTAATGACAAAGATGGGAAGACATGCACGCAGTAGACGCATATACGCACACTATTGAGACTCAATCAGGTGACGTCACCCGATTTGAAATTGCCACGGGTTCTGTTTGTTCCCTTAAACATTCTAACTTCATTCCATAATTTTCTTTGGTCATGTATCATTTATTTTATTTAAAATTGGCTTATGGTATGTTTTGGTTTTAAGTTTTGGTTAATAAATAAAAACCAAACACTGAAAGTTTTGAAACAGCGAGACGAACGTTTTTGTGTCAATTACGCACCATATTCTTATTCACTATTCTGCTGAGCCTGAGGACAAAATTATTTTTATGTGTGTGTTGCTAATGACGACTAGCAACACGTAGTCATATTGACGGCACCGAAACGTTATCTGTGGCCCATTTTTGAAATGTCTTATTAGAGCGATAACATCAAAAACGAGTAAATTAACAAAATAACCAAATTTGGTAGGTATGTATGTTCACAGTAATCAATATGCGAGTTGAAGATGCAATATCCTAGCTATATTGCTTCATATACCGATAAATTATAGGGAAGGCCCTCGACTGGCTATACCACTAACGTAAATGCTGCGTTATATACATAATTGCTTCCATTGTGGCGTTGATTGCCTATTTTCAGTAACGGACATCTGGATGATGATGTTGATGATTAAGTTTATACACCGTAAATAATTACGGTTAAAACAATTAACCTATGGAAGATACTTTAAAATAAATATAATCATGAAAAAATCATATGTACTATGATATTTTTACCAGTCTCATCTTGGAAGTCAGCTTGAACGTAAGCGTACGCTTATGGTTACGTAATTTTAGTTTTTATATTTTTATCCTTATTTCCATTTACCCAAACTACTGAACAAAATCTGTTGAGTAGAGTAGTAGGAACGATTTGTATGAAACAGACACACACATTTTGGATACTGATTTTGCTGATGACGTAGTGTCTTCTTACCTACCTAGCAGCGGTAGTAGGAGAATGAAAAGAAACGAGAAAAGACAAATGTACAAGTATTACCAGTGAAGAAGGGGTCGTGGATCTCAGACAGGTATGTCAATGGTAGGCTTCCTTGTTCAAAGACTTATCTCCGGTTCGCTAGTAGAGAGTAGATGCTCAGCAGCAGGTGCTGCGATGCAATCAGCTCAGTCTTCAGCACTATGAATCGCGCCGGTAGGTCGTCCCAGCTAGATGCTGTAGAGACGGGACCTTAAAGTGGCAGCGGTCAGTGCAGGAGGTGCAGGAGATGGTACTGGAAGATATAGCCTCGTACTGGAAGGTCAGCCTTCTACTCGAAGGTCAGCCTCCTACTGGAACCCTGGAATGCAAATGGGCTCCGGTTATGATGGGTCCAGCATAATGTTGAGCTGGTGAGTCCACTGTCCTTCTGCATGTAGGGACTCGCAGAGGGCCTTTAGGGATGTGGCCCACCAGCAAACATTAGTAGGTACACAATATGTATAAAACAAAAAGACTTTACAAGTTGAAAATAATTATACGCAGAAAAAGCAGATAAGAGGTTAGGTAATAAAAGTTAGAATATGCTAGGAGCTTGAAGAGATTCCTAGCGTATAAATTAACACGATATTGAGTACACTGGTCAGTTATAATAATAGTTACATACCAGTAGTATGTATTTGCACCGAATTTATTTAATTGGCAATATTAATTTTAGGCTCCGACCTAATTTTCTGGAAACTACACGCAGGTTATTTCTGTTCTTATACAAATATTTTTTTAGGATAGGTACCTATATACTGTAGGTACCTAGTAAATAGTATTTTTTTATTGAATATGTGTCTTACATTAATGTTAATCATAATGTAAGTTCTTCCTCAGAATTAGAACTCAATGATTCAATTTCTGTGGATGAGGCATGCAGGTCTTGACAGGCTCTGGTTTTCCCAGAGCTGTAAATAACTGAGCATTGTTGAACATTCAATCATGCTCGGTTTTGTATAAAATCGATTCAGCAGGTTTTTGCGCTACCACTGTCACAGCCTTCTACAGCTGAATTAACCATAACAACGCCATTAACAAAAGTGGTTATAAGACGGTGTCGGCTTTTTTATAACTGTATTTTGGAAAAAAAAAACATTTCACATTCCACGTTCGACTGAAAAATTACAAAAAGTTGAGTCCCGTTACAGATATTTGAATACATAACAAAATTATCCTGTATTTGATAAAAATATCGTGCGATACGTACTTATTATTTTTTTATCGCATGATACTCAATGTATTATAATTTGTTGAAGTTTATTTAAGTATGATTATTTTTATCATGTTATGTTTCTACGAGTAATTAGTTGCCTGCAAAGTTCGTTGTATTTAAATTCACTTTTAATTAATGTTAGTCTTTTAAAATAATTGCCATTGTTTTTTGTTACTAAACTTATATTTGTATACTATAGAAGGCATTAAAAACTCCATATCTTATGTTACCAGTAAAAAAATGTTAATAAGTTAAATAAATTAAATACAATAATGGAAGTGTAGTGTAGCTACTACTGTCAGTTTCCAATATATAACTAGGTAGTGCCAGTTGTATTTTAATGGTTTTGATAGCTTTCAAGCAGTCGAAATGAATTTTGCTTAGCCGTTAACGTTGTGTTCCGGCAGCTACACTTGAGAGCCAGTAATTCTAGGCTAGCCTGAACAACTTCTTCGACCACATCATCACTTACCATCAGTTGACTGAAGCGCTCGTAGTGAAGTTTGCGTAGCCGTTCTTAACCGATCAGCTTAGTTAAGCAACGTCCGCCGCGGTCTGCACTGCTCTCAATATTCTTGTCAACATAACTCTACAATCATTCGCTACATTTGAGATTCAAAATAATGCACGTGACGGAAGACTGCTTTATGCCCTTGGTTGATTATCTCCTTAATTAAATGTATAACCGAGAATATTAATTTGATGGGTCATCTCTTGAAAGTTAGTTTGTGTTGATTAAACACACTTCCAAAACAGTCCCATTAAAATTTAATCAACGTCGGTAAATTGGTTTTGAGTAACATTCTATAGACAGGAGAAGCTGTATTGGACGCAGCTTCCAATTTATGTGGTATTGTGTGACTAGCAGGTGTGAGTTGATTAGAAGCGTAGTGTTGGAAACTGTGTGGATAAGGAAACATATTTTTTTTGACAAATTATGGAAATACAATATAATGTCTCTCTAAATTCTTTGTAAATAAAGTATTTGGTATAAGTATATAAGGTTAAAATGTACATAGCGATAGAAGTCAGACTTAGAAGGAGTATTATGAAAACGCTATTATAAACAAGCAACAGCTCACTTGCAAAATTGATGAAAGCGAAAATTGATGAAAAATGATACTTATATAAAAACCTAATAAAACATTTGCTAAAAAAATCCTTTCTCATGTATTGTAAAGCTAGGAAAATTTAATTCATTCTTAAATTCAATAACTGGTTTATTTTTATAATATATACAATTCTGGTTTGTAACTTCACCAGGTACATATTAGTGACATAGGGACAGACTGAGAAACAGTCAAGTTTTCCTTAGAATACAGAACTCTCAGAAGGCGTTGGACAAAAATATGTAGCGTCACCCTCTGATTATTTTCACAATTGTTCATATAATTTGAAAACTAAGGAATGACCTCTATTAAGAAACTCTAGGATAAACAATAATATTATTCTACTATATTACTGAAAACGAAACTAATAGGAAAAAAATATAACCCTTTTCGTTTGAAAAGGGATAAAAGCTAGTGTCAGAAAAACGTATGTTTTTATAAATTATAAATCTCTCTGTGGATAAACGTATAATAATATGTGTTATCGTGATCAATGTAGTAAAAGAGTTTGTTTAAATTGAATCTAATTTACTAAGATATAGATACTAATGACTTTTAGAAATTGGAACCATGTCATGTATCAGTAAAAGTTGATTCAATCTGATAACCTTCAAGTATAAAATATATATTACGTAGAGAAGGTTTCAGCGTTTATCATATCAACTCGCTTTACCAGTTGAGACTGCACTCGAATAGTTGCCTATGGGTTATAAAATTCTACCTAAAGTTAATCACAGTTCAACAGACACAATACGCAAAATTTTATAAACATATCTGTATTGAACACAAAGTGATAACAGTGCTTCTAATAGCATTACTCAATTTATTCATAGTGACGTTTTACAAATGTTCACCTTGCTATGTACCACCCACAAGTAGAAGAAAATCTATATTAATATTATGAATATATTATATTATTTTTGAAGCGCTCGTAGCGAAGTTTGCTTTGCTGTTCTTAATAGATCAGCAAAGTTAAGCAATGTCTGCCGCGGTCAGGAGTTGGATGGGTGACCGCTAGTGACATTACTAAAGAGCGCTTCCTTGCTTCGGAGGGCACGTTAAACCATCGGTCCTGGTTCTTGTCTTACAATGGCGGTCGTTACAGCATGGTGGGGCATTTTGCGAATGCTCGCCTGGCTAGCTACCACCCATAAGTAAAAAATTTGTCGCCAAGCACCTAACGGTGTGTTCCGGCAGCTGTCCTCGACAGCAAGTAATTGGCTCTAAAGGCTAGCCTGAACAACATCTTCGACCACATCATCACTTACCATCAGGTGAGATAGTTGTCAAAGGTTAGCCTATAAGCTATAAAACAAAATATATAAAGAGGAAAGATTTGTATTTAGGTATGCAATGAATAAACTTAAAACTACTGGATTGATTTGGCTGAATTTTGGTATGGTAATAGTGTGAGATCCGGGAAAGGGCATAAGATACTTTTTATCCAACTGCGCAAAAAGAGGTTAATACTTTTGCACGATAAACGTCATACGCACGCGGGCGGAGCCGCAGCCGGTAAGCTAGTAGTATATAAAAATAATAGAGCTCATAATAATAAGTACCAGCAGTGTCTAAAGCATGCGTTATGTGTTGTAAACATTACAAGACTTTATTTTAAAACATAGAAGAGAATAAGCTTGTCTACCAATAAGCAAATGGATTAAGCGACCGCATATCAATTCGAATCCGTCCTTTGCAAGCTCAAAGGCGTCAAGCAGAGCACAGCACAAAGGGGTTCTCAAATTGATTGTAATGCATGGGGTTCGAGGAAACGAACCTTTTGATAGTATAGAGATGTGGTACTAGAACACGCAGAAAGTTATGCCTAAGTGTTTTTACAAAACCCTGACCAGTAATAATTTGTATATAAAAAAAAAATCGTTTATTAAATTTTTTAATAACAAATTTTGACGATGTTCTTTTGAAGATTGTACGTTTTATAAATATGAATAATTTGTATTTGTATAATATTTTAGAGCATATGAAAAATATTATGCCTGATCCAAAACGAATACGTAAATTTTTGTCAAAAGAAATAAACCATGGATACAGCTCAAAAAAACAAAAAATCATTAAATTAAATATTGTGTCCATATAATAAAATTGCACCAATACATTTTTTTTGTAATTTAATAATTACAAAAAATAATTGTGTTGAGAAATTATTATGTGATTAAGTATGTACCTAAAAGATTTTTCCCGTTTTTAAAAGCATTCTTATAAGTATACGATTTAAAAAAAAAAACGCTCACGTTATTAAAATATCTGTTATTATTTTTTATGATACTATTTGTTGTGACGTCATCAAAACGCCGAGCGATTCCTTTACCGCTTGTAAGCCTGCTTAATTGACGTGGAGGTATAAAATTTAGCAGTAAGATTATAGAGCTATTGTGCTGTATATTATTACTATAAGATGTCAGAGTTCGCGCCCTGTTATCGAAATTCTGGTCGGATTTCACACTATACCTGCCTTAACCATATCATATGCTTGGTTTTTACCAGCGCCAATATTGTAGTGATTATTGAACCAAATGGTCTTTGATGATGGTAAAAGACCTGGCTGAATGTCACTGGTCCTGTGGAAGTTAGGGTGGCGCTTCGATTGTTCGCTAGAACACTATAAATGCGAAGTGGAAGAAACGTGAGTGGTTTCCACAATACAATAGAATACGCAGAGTTAGTAGGGCTTCCCACTAGATGGACTTAAGACATCATAAAAGTCGTGGTTTAAGCCACTTATAAACCATTGGTTCTAATGGCTAATAGCTATTCATTGTGGCGATCTATGGGGGAGGTTTTGTTCCACAGCTAATGTCTTCCAGCTCATAATCATGATGATGACGATGATGAATATAAAAAAGTGAAATCTGCTTTTCTGCGTGTTAGTAGGTTTTTTATAACTTAAACCTCTTGTAAAAGCTTAGTGATTCGACAAATAGGATGATCTATTTGTCAAGTTCAAATACAATTTCTTTTCAAATAATTCCAGACCAAAAATAAAATGAATTCCGACCAAACCACGACCTTCATTATGTTTTGTAAGTATATTTCTTGAGTTCATTGTTTACATTCTCACCAAATAAAAACACAATAGCTCTAAAATCTATGTAGATTAAATGTTTTTTTTTTTAATCTATGCGCCCTTTTGAATTTGAAAATTATACATATTTACAAGTACTGCGAATATCAAAACGGTATTTGCTTTAAAAGGTAAATAAAAAGTCAGGAGTCGGAGAAATGTATAGCTTTAGATATATCTTTATACTCGTATACATAGCGTCTATTTCATCATCAGAGTATGTCGAGGTCGGTGCGTAAGCCGGTATGACCTTCAGCGAATACTATTTGATGTTTGTGACTATGTACTGCGCTACCCTGCTCGATTCACTTTTTTTCAACGATGTTAAGAAGGGACTTCCGGACGAGAAACCTAACACTTCTCTGAGATTTTTTATAACCGTACCGGAATAATAACAACATATTGAAAACCAGGATTAGAATGACCTATCCCTGTGTACGTACTTCCGATAATTCCAAGACGTCCTAGCGTAACTCATTTAGCTCTTTAGGATTACAGTTAATTGTATCAACTTCTCAGAAGGCGCTGTACCCACCTCCCGGATTTATTTCCTTAGACATTGATGAGAGAATATAAAAATGTGATATTTATCCATCCAGGGGCGCGATTTTTTTTATGTCACTAAGTGGTTATAAGTACTGCACTGAGTGCAGTACTTGTAAATGTTATTAGGTATTTTGAAGCGCTCGTAGTGAAGTTTGCTTAGCCATTCCGCTAACTAAGCTGAATTTTAGTTATAGGTAAGTTTCAAAATCACCATTTATTGGGAATCGGTGACTAAAATCATTTTGATGATATTTAGTCACCGAGAAGATTCGAATGTCGCACCACTGGTATAATGTAAGATTAATTGTTGTTACGGTTGTAAATTAAAATTTAACTTTCTAAAATCAAACAGATACATTAATTTTCTTGATAAAAATTACAAAATAATATTTACATGCATAATTTTATGAGGATAAAAGCAGTCATTCTTTCCTTAAGAAAAGAATTGATTTAACCCGTGGACATTAAACCGAAGATTAATTATTCTACAGTACGTTTTTGAGGCACCTTCGTGATGTTATGTTACGGTAACCGACGCCATAACCATGGAATAAAGGAAAGATGATGATGCTGATGAGTGCTCTTGCTGCTCCATGGATTTAAACTAGTTAGATTAGAGATTAATTCCTTATGTAGATAAATGACTTATGTTTTATAATAGTATATCAGCCACTCAAGATAATGTTCCCAGAAGTTTTGAAAACTGATTTAGTTCAGTGACTTATGTCACTGATTGCAGTATTATTAGAGATTTCAGATTCGTAGCTAGCTCATTGGTACAAATATAGAAAAGGAATTGCTGCGTCACGCTTCCCAAAATATCGTAGGTTTCCGAAAATATACTAGCACCTATTTTGTGGCAGTACCTACCTATGGCTGTACTATCTATACAAATTAATGTTAAGCACTGCGCATCTATTGCCAAGAGATCAAAGGCCGATGTGTAGGAGAATAATATTACGATAGATACAGAAAAATTTACAGATAATAATAGCTTGGAAGCAACGCTCGCGCTGTGAGAATCAACTGTTAAGTTTTATTAAGTAAATAATTATAGTTATAATATAATAGGAAACGAAGTGAAAATACTTTCTAGTATTTTCACTTTGTTTCCTCTTACGACTCCCAAAAGAAGGCATGAGGGGGTGTGATACTAGCCCGGTACCCCACGGGTATCTCGGATTGATTTTTCATCCATCTTTGAATCAAAGCAGATTATTTTATATACGTCTAAAATAATAGGTATAGTAGGAAGATTCCTTGTGGCACTCTACATGCGGTTGGTCTATAAGGAGACCTAATTATTTAATTTTTAGAATGTGTACAATTTTTGCTCTGTTCTTGATCATGTCTCACTCACTCAGTTTTTGAAGCACTCGTTGCAATGTTTGCTTAGCCGTTCTTAACCGATTACATCCGTCGCGGCCATGACTTGGATAGGTGAGTATGTCATATCATCGAGAAACTAACCTCTTCTCGATGCATTATATATACTTACTACTCAGCGATTCCATGCTTCGTAGGGCCGTTGGTCCCGGTTGTTGTCTGAGAATGGCAGTCGTTACAGCATGGTGATATGGCAATTTGCGAATGCCCGTCTGGCTAGCTATACCACCCTCAAGTAGAAAACAAGCATCTAACGGTGTGCAGATGTCCTTAAGAGCCAGTAATTCTAAATCAGCCTGAACAACATATTCGACCACATCATCACTTACCAATCTTAAAAATTGTGTTTAAAAGTAAGCCTATCAGCAAATAAAAAAAACTTATACTCCTCAAAGTTTTTCGATGTTCGCGGGTAATTTTCATATTATAATGTCCAACTATGTAGGTATTCAGGAATATAAACACTGCCGGTGTTTTCTTGTGACAAAGCTCTCTGTCACTACTTGAATTACATTAAAACATGAAAGAGACGTAGATTTATTTTTACGAAATCCTAATTGTTATTTAGTATCCGGCTAGGACTCGCGTAATATTTACTGAGTAGTACGTAGTTCTGAGGCCCGTTACTATGCTGTGCACAATCGTGACTCCCAGACGAAGAACTTCAAATAAGTTCGAAACTGGTCGGAGCAATATTTGGTAAATATTACGCGAGTCCTAGCCTTCTACTAAATAGTAATTATGGAAAAAACTTAAGATTTTTTGGTTTTTTAGCTCAAATCCTATTTGGTTAACTTCAACCTTTGCTTTACAAAGCTTTTTGAATATTTTTCTAAATATTAGTAACCTGCGTCACAGTTCTGTATTGTATATTCTGTATTATATATATATATAAATAGTAACTATTCAAGTTATCAGCGACTTCTTTTTTAAATAATAGCTAAACAATTGATTTATTCTAACCATTCTAAAAAACAGCCTTGTGATAAAATTAAATTTAAATCAATGAATAACCAACAGATCTGCTGTTATATACACATATTATAATTTTGTACACTACATGCTTATGCTTTGGCACCAAAATATTCTCCTATAATATTCCGCATTCAATTCATTGTAGAGGTGCACTCTCATATCTAATAACAAGCTGAATTCTTATACATATACTCGATAACCAGGTTTTATTTCGTCTGCCAATCTGCGTTTTGCGTGATTTGATTTTCTCTTTTTTGACTAGTAGCTCAGTCGTATAGAATAAAACGACTATTCGTCTGAAAATATGTGTTAATGTACAATTCGAAGAAAGCTTAAATTAATGCCGCTACAGATTATTTTTAAAATATGACTTTTGGTCCTTTCGTCACACATGACAGTTAATATAAGCGCATTATCATACTTTTAAAAATATTTTTACTGAAATTACAGATAGATTATTCTTGATAACATATACATAAAACATAGCCAACAGCATACATACTCGTATATATAAGTTGATAGCAACACAAAAATACATCAAACTCGGAATTTTATGCAGTCATTTTTTTTTATTCGTGATACTCCTATGTTTGGAAGTCGGATAAAAAGGGACAATCGCCCGTCAGCTTTTGTTCCATCGTCCGACTATAATGCATCATGACGGTTAAATTGATATTCCGTGCCTTAAATTTATAAAAACTCTTCAAGTAATGTACTCGAATAAAGAGAAAGTTTTGTATCTTGTTTCCAATAAGTAGAGGAGTTTGTTGCAAACTGAAATATGAAAACACCGATTCTTCTTTTATTTTTATTTTTGTTCCTACTGTTTCTTGTTATAAACTGATGAACGATGTTGGATTCATAGATGAAACGTATTGGATGTACAAATGGAAAAAGATAATAATCGATCAAAGATGTTTGATAAACCTTTGCTGATATTCAAACAAGCAACTGCTAGTTTGTTAGCATTTTAAGAACCTCGGTTGATTGTATTATAATCATCTTTTTTTATTATAATCATTACTACGGCAACCTATAATTTTCTCACATTACTTTGTTCATGTATTGAAAATCGGTTAGTACGAGTATAGTAGATTCTAAGCTAAGCCTGTTAATACCTTCGACCATATCATCAGGTAAGTTGTGGTCAAAGGCTTACCTATCAGCAATAAAAAAATAACTTCCTACGTGCCATAATATATTACCCGGGTTAGAATGTCACCTCCTCTTTTCTTCCCGTGGGGGTCGTAAGAGGCGACTAAGGGAAAAGTTCGCCAAATGAGCAGCATGTCACTTCTTGGATTTAAGTTGGGTGTTGTGGGCATTAGACGCATAATAGGGCTGTATTACATCTCAGTGCCCTTCCAGGGTTTCATACAATATATTCTTCTGTTCCTGTCTTTTAAGTTGTTACCGTAAACACATTACATATTTATAGTATATTCTTGTGTTACGTCCAGTGCGTTAGAGAAAACATTTAGTACGACCCTGAAACTTTGCCCGGTGAATGGCAATAGACTCGCCCCCTATTATATGGGTACAAAAGCCAATTAGTGAAACGTGGGTGTTTACACACCTCTACCTATCCCTTCGGGATTGTATATATATTTAGTACACAATGTGATATTATTACCATGCAATGTTGTCAACACTGGGTTGTGATCGATAATCGCCTGAACTCGCTTAATCTTAAAACAATACAGTACCATTTCCGCATCCAGTCTGGCATGCATCAGGAATGTCAAGATTATCTCGGAAGTAGTATCAATTTTGTCAAGATATCGTGTTGTTGGAGCAACAACTAATCTAGTTTGTTCAAGTTAGATGTAGTACTCCATTCATTTACTATTGTCGTAACATATTAACTACTCACACTTTAGAATGATTTGAACAAAAATATAAATAAGTATTGCTCTGGAAAAAATATAATGCTAACATAATAACTTGCGGGGATGTCTGAATCTAATGCTGGGTGCTGGTAAGAATGAGGCTGATGAAAAGGCAATGAGTGTAGCCACACTCATTGCCTTTTCATCAGGATGAAGAAATGTGAGGATGTATTGTGTAGATCTTTTTCTTGATTGGGTTGACTTTCTCTTCAGGATTTACTGTTAATTGTCCTTTATGGGAAGCATCTTCCGGATAATATTTTTCTACTAGATTCTAGTACTCAGATAACTTAAATTCTTCTAATCGAAGACTTACTACTAGATTTCTAAATAAGAATAAATATTTTGAGCGTTACAAAAAATGGAATGATCGCATTAGAATCGTCCTAGAATTTAATATACGAATAGTTTTCTGAAGTGTACAATATAAGGTTTTTTTTATGCCTGATAGGTTCGCATTTGACCACTATCTCACCTGATGATAAGTACTGATGTGGTCGAAGGTGTTGGTCAGGCTAACCTAGAATTACTGGCTCTCAAGGACAGCTGCCGGAACACACCGTTAGGTGCTTGGCAACAGATTTTACTTCAACGTGGTAGTTTAACCATGCTTTAACGACCCCCATCGTAAGACAACAACTGGGACCGACGGCTTAACGTGCCCTCCGAAGCACGGAATCGCTCAGTAGTAGTGTCACTAGCGGTCACCCATTCAACTCAAGACCCCGGCGGACGTTGCTTAACTCTGCTGATTGGTTAAGAACAGCTAAGCAAACTTCGCTACGAGCGCTTCAAAATATAAAGCAAAGATATTTTCTCCTCACAGATACATCATGAGCCATAACGTCTATCACTGAGCGAAGGCCTTCCCCATTTGGTGGAGTTTGTCATATTTCTCACGTTTAACATGTGCTTTCGGGATCGCAATGTAAAATAGCAGTTCAGAAAGCACTGCTGCCCACCATTGGTACTGTTTAATTTTATGTATCCAAAATTATTTTTTCTTATTTTGTAGTCTGACTATCTATCTGTATGTTTGTATAAACATAAGAAACTTATATCATCTACAAATACTGAACGGATTTTAATGAATTTATTTGAATAAATGCTTGTGTAAAATTTTTTAGTCTAAACCTATTTAGTTCATCAAAATCGGTTCATTGAAGACTGAGGTATAAAAGAATTGACAAAAGGTATGTCATAAGAGCAGATTAAGAAAAAAATCAACCAATGAGCAGCATGCCACTACTCATACTGCTGTGAGTAAGGTGTTTTTGTACATCAGGTTCATTACAGGGCGCTTGACACTTTACTCCTGGGGCGCCGGGTTAGAATTGCACCTCCCCGTATTATCCCATGGGTGTTGTAAGAGGCGACTACGGGAAAAATACTGGAAAGTGGGCAGCAGCGCCTTCTAAAGAACTGCCAACTTACACTGCAATCCCCAAGCCACCTGCCAAGAGTGAGGATTATGGTAAATAATAGGAGAGGCTGTATTCAGCAGTGGACGATCAGACTGTTACAGTAAGGGTTTTTAATTTTAAAAAAATATTGACCACCTGAGATTTTCTTTAATCATACTAGAAACGTTCCCTATGTACGCAGTAGCTCTCAGTGTCCAGAAGTACATATTGCAGTATTGCGTCGGCCTATTTGATAACTGGATCACTAGCAGTAGTATTTGCCAAACATCCACTGAAATTTAGGTACTTTTTATCAATAGCCTCGAGTAATATTATTTGCATGACTTGGTCTCCTTGGCGGCGATTTATATGTTCTCAAATTAAATGTCGTTGATGGGTTGTTTTTTTTTTTTTTTCCAGAACATGTTCACATACTGCAAACTTGGTCAACGCTTGTTCTTCATGTAAGAAAATAATCTGTCGCCAAGCAAATATTTAGTATTCTGGCAAATTTTCCGAAGAGTCAGTGAGCATTTTGGCTATTCCATGGTGGTAGGAAATTTTATTATGAACACCTGGGAAGTTACCACCATCAAGTAACAAATCTGTCGCCAAGCATATAGTGTTCCAGCAACTGTTCTTAAGTGCCTGTAAAAATTGAAACTATAACGTGGCGGTAGGGACTTTTGGTTATAAATGCCTGGAAAGCTCCACCATCAAGTATGAAACCTGTCGCCAAGTTCCGGCAAATGTCCCTAAGCGCCAGTGAACATTTTTTCTACTTCACGGTGGTGTTACCAGAGATTTTATTATGAACGCCTGCAAAGTTTCTATCGTCAAATAAGCAATCTATCAACAATCAGTTTATAGTTTTCTGGTAGCTGTTCTTAAAAGCTGGTGAACATTTTTGCTATATACATAAAGTGCTTTTGGATCATTCAGCATAAAACAGTAAAACCATTATCTTCAGTCCCATGTGTTTCTTAAATTAGTGAATCAATTACTTTACTAAGTTACATGTGACTGAAAGCGCGCCAGTGTTATCAGCGCAGCGCCGCAGATCGACGATTTCTTGCATTTATTACTTTTAGGCCCCGTTTCAGAATGTCCTAATAAAGTTTCGGGTTGCTAACCAACACATACAATAACTGAATGAAAAAATTACAGTTGATATGCAGCGCGTTTCAAGCTATAACCGATGGATAGGCTAAATCGATGACTGTGAAACGCTAAGATAGTGTTTTGTTTAATAAATATGTTCTGGGTAGTATAAACGGAACTTATTCGATCATTCTGAAATGTGCCCTTAGAATGCCTACATATCTTCATAATTAACCCTTAGGAGTGATTTGAATTAGCATGATACCGACTTCAAAAATGTATTTTATATGTTTCAGTGCAGAAGTCGGACTTTTTTATTTAACATTATTTTTGTGACACAATATTACACTTCGAATGACGATAGGTACCCACTCTAATAACAATATAAAGGCAATTTACAATTATATAAAACCACACAGTACCTACTTTACCCACAAAAGTAACTAGGTAAAAATAATAAATAAAATAACCAATTGATGAGTAAATTCCACAAACAATGAAACTTAAAAAATGCTACGCTCTAAAATTAAATTATTTGCTAAAAACGACCGGTAAATATAGTAAAAAAGATATTCTGTCGCTAACAACAATAAAATCCTATCATAATAGCTGCATTATTTGTTAACGAAAACGATTTTCTTTGAAATTTCTTGTAATTGCGCCCGAAATCTTAAAAAGCATTCATTTATTAGTTTTAATATTTTATATTCAAGGCTGTCACTAACTGCGGCACGTCTGAAGCAATGAAACATAAGTCAGTTTTAATAAGACAGAAATTGCCGCTCCGTCTAACAATAAGTTTACGCATTGTTGGAGTTTGTTTTTGGAATTTCCAACAGCTAAGACATTCCTAGAGATTTGTGTATAAATAATATCGTAGGCATATAAAGTCAGTTTATCAAATCTGAAGATCTTATACGTACAAATGTATACACATTATTAGCAAATCAATTATGGATTATAGATATCAATATGTACTTCGCGATTGATGAAGTAGTCAATCGAAACGATAAACATGCATTTATAGAGCCTTTTATATAACAAAGTATTATACGAGTACTATTTGCTGTCGATACAACCGTAATTTTAAATTGTAACAAAAATAAATCTCCTGACCAATATTTATACAATTGCGTATAATAAATACACTATCAATCCAACAGCTAATAATAATATAAATGCCATCATCATCATTTCAGCCGCAAGAAGTTGCAGTTGAAGTAGCTAGATATAGACCATAGATGTCCACATGGAATGATTGGAAGCGGCCTGCATCCAGTGTCTTCCTGCGACCTTAGTAATGTCGTCCGTCGACCTTGTGGGTGGTCTTCCGACACTGCGCTTTCTAGTTTGTGGCCTCTACTCCAGAATCTTTCAGCTCCATCAACCATCAGTTCTGCGTGCTATGTGCCCTGCCCACTGCCATTTCATCTCGCTAATCCGCGCGGTAAATCAGTGGCTTTCGTTTGTCTACGGATTTCCTCATTCCTGATTCGATCTCGTAGAAAAACACTGAGCAATGAGCATGGCCCTCTCCATAGCTCTTTGTGCGACTTTGAGCTTATTTATAAGGCCCACAGGCCACGTTTCAGTTTTATATGTCACCACTGGTAATACACACAGGTTAGCACTTTCGTCTTTAGGCACTGAGGTATTTTAGACGAAAAGACTCCGTAAAATTTCCCGAACGCTGCCCAGCCGAGTTGGATTCAACGATTGACCTATTTACAAAGTTAAACTTCCCTAACTGCACTGTTTGTCCTAAGTAGACGTATTAGTCAACAACTTCAAGTACCGAGATCCCAACTATTACCGGGGCGGGCACAACATGGATTCGACCTTTGTCTTGTCCATGTTCATCTTAAGGCCCACCCGTTGAGAAACTCGTTCGAGGATTCCGAGCATCATGCTCAAGTCCTCCATTGATTCTGCCATGACTACAATATCGGCGGCGAATCGGAGGCGAGTGATTTACTGACCTTATATATTTATGCCGGGTCCTTTCCACTTCAGGAGTTTGAAGGCATCTTCCAAGGCGGCAGTGAACAGTATCGGAGATATGACATCTCCCTGTCTCACGCTGTAGTCGGACCGACATGGTGGTGTTATAGTACAAATACGAGAAGAAGATACCGATAGTCAGTACGGCTTCTTGGAGAGACTCAAGCACCGCCCATGTTTAGATCGAATCGAAGACTTTCTCAAAGTCCACAAATACTAAGCATAGTGGCAAGTTATACTTTTCGGTCTTCTGTATAACTTGCCGCAGCGTATGGACATGGTACTATAACCTTTTCGGAAACCGGCTTGTTTGGAGGCTGGAATTCATCAAACCTGTAACTGAGACGGTTCGTTGACTTTGAAAAGACCTTATAAACATAACTCGTGATAGGTCTTCAGTTTGACAGCAAAGTTTTATAACCTTTTTTGAAGAACAGTTCCACTACAAATTTAAATGTAAATTTAAACAAATTTACATTTAAATTTGTTTAAAACTGTTAAAACTGTTTTATAACTCATTAGACTCAGATAAGACTTCTAAAGAATTAAAAACTAAACTAAATAAAGCTTGGTTTTTTGACAGCTGTTTGATCTTGCCACCTCCGTACGTGATTATAAGAGATAACTGCAATTGTAGTAAACAATACCCATCATATTTCTAAACTCGAAGCAGAATGAGTAAATCTTATTAAATTAACCACGCTAAAGATAAGAGAAACTTGTATACACCTAGTTGTAACACCTAGGTACTATCTACACTTCAATATAAACATGCCTAGTTCTTAGTCTATTGCTAATATTATAATTTTGGATTGTCGGTAGTTAGCTAATAAATAATGACACACTACTCTGTGTTACTTTTGTAAATACCCAGTTCTGGGCATTGTTTGCTTGCCATATCATAGATTTGTCCAGGTTTAGGTGTCAAAGATCTCGTTAGGAATTTTAACTTTATTATGTTTTAAATAAGATCTTTAAATCCCCAACTAAATACTGTGTGTAAAGTTATATTATGTTTGTAAATATAAAATAAAAAATCATTTCATTTCAAAATAGTATTTTAAATACTTTAAAACAACTAAAAAAGCTCTAACATAATCGATGTTTTACATATATTTTAACATTTATTTTACGTTAGATTAAGAACATCCTACGTGGGAACAAGTAGATACCAAAATTTTATATTACTTTCTGTAATCGCTTTGGTACGTACAAAAACTACAGCAAGTCGGACGCGAGGGAAATAAACGTCTCATTTGTGGGTATAACTACCCTAACTGCCTAATTAGAGACACATTATGTAACTACAGAACTTTGGAATGGTATGGTGATTCTAATAAGTATGTAGTTTGGTTCATTCAGTAGGTAGGTCTTCTGGTGACAGCTTGTTTTAGCGTTATAAGTTGGAAATTTACCTTAGTAAGTATTTATTATGAAAACTAACGTGGTTTTCACAAATTTTAGTAAATAATACGGGATAACTCACGTGAATCAGTCAGCTAGCTCCAATTATAGTTATAACCACATTCGGTGGTCATTTTCAAGAAGAGCTCGGGACGCCCGCGTTTATTTCTCGCTCAGTACTTACTATAGCCGTAGCTATCTCACTGAATCACGTGAGTTATCCCGTATTTTTTACTAAAATACCTAAGTATGCTAAATAAATATTCATTCAAATTGAATATAGTTAATTTGACAGAGCTTACTTATATCGCTTCTCATTGTTTTAAATAAATAAAAATGTATATGAATAGAAAAATTATACTACTCTTGGATGAGTGTTTCATTTAAATCCATCCAGCCTATCAGGTAGTAGGTGTCTTTACAATACTATACAATAACTCTTTATTGCAAACCAATCTACAAATTTTACATATATTACATAATAACAATAAAAATCCTTACAAAATGGTATTACAATGGGTGGTCTTATCGCTATAAAAGCAATTTCTTCCAGACAACCTTTGGATGGACAGAAACTGGAAAAGGGAATAGGCGGTTGGTGCAACTTTAGATCATATACAAGACGTTTACTAGTAGGTACTTTAATATACATTCTAATACATAAATATCAATAAAAATATACTATTACAATACATATACAAAATACTTATCAACATATACACATATATATATACATACATACATATAATATATAAATTAAACACGAATATATAAATATAAACAAATATCAAGCAGCTTTACCAGGTATAAAGAAATCTTTCATTAGTAAGAGCCCGTCTTGGTGGGTTCAACCCAGTGTTATATATTTTGCCTCGAAACAGTAGTCTGTAAATACTACTTACGTAGTTAGTTAAGCGTAAAGGGTACTGTAGCAAGTCAAATTACTGGACAAACGAGATATCACGTAACATCCACATTGTCAAGGACAACAAAGGTAATACTTCTTGATCTATAATGGACAAGCGTGACGCTTTTTTTTTTATGTTATTGTGACGGAACAAGCTCGAGGTCCACCTGATGTTAAGCGGTTACCTCTGCCTATAACAGATGCAGTTCATCGTTCGAGTGACGAATAGCACTGCGCCCGTCACCTTGAGACATAGTTGTTAAGTCTCATGTGCCTGTAATTTCACTGGCTCTCAAGGACTGCTGCCGGAACACACCGTTAGGTGCTTGGCGACAGATTTTCCACTTGAGGGTGGTCGCTAGCCAGGCGGGCATTCGCAAAAAGCCCTTCCACCATGCGGTGAAGCTCAAGCCCGCGGCGGGATTCGAACCATGGACCTGCTGCGCGGCAGTCCATAGCCAATGCCACTGAGCCATCACTGCTTACCTTAAGGCGGGTAACTAAATCGTCTCATCACAAAAAAATTTGACCCCCGTGACAAAGAGGAATGTGTTGAAATACTATGAATTTACTATAACCTCAACAATAAAATATCAATGTAAATAAATTACTTTTGCTGGCCGTTCTCATCAGAACAGCACAAGAACTTCGGAGCAGTAATGAATTGTCATATGTACTTAATCCATAGTTTTGAGTTTTTTCACGTGTCTTCCACTTTCAAGGACTTCCTTTTAACCTCATTAATAACTGTAAAATTGAGGGCAACTACAATATATCATAGTAGGTGCCCCGTCGGTTGCCTACATATATACACAATATCATGATGTGGGATTCGTAAGAAATGTATACTAGGGCCTTTAAAGGATAATAAATTTTAAGCACTCTTAGCGTAACTTTTTTGCTCGTTCTGAACCTCGGACGAAAAGGGAGTTCGTCCGAGTTCTGATCGATCAACTCAGTTAACTAGGGTCTGCTGCGGTAATGATTTGAATGGCGACCGCTATTGGCATGTCTACTGAGCGCTTCCGTATTTCGAAGAAAACGTCAAGCCATCGTCTCAGTTGTTGACATAGAATGGCAGTCGTTATAACATAATGGTTAGTAAGGCAGTTTATGAATGCCCGCTAGCTACCACCCTCAAGTATAATATCACCAGGCACCAAACGATATTCTCCCGCAGCTGTCCTTGTGAGCCAGTAATTCTTGGTAAGCCTGAACAACATCTTTGACCACATCATCACTTAATTTCAGGTGAGGTAGTGGTCGAATGCTAGCCTATTAGTTATATACACATTTAATAAACTAGTAAATCATATAAAGAACCTTTAAACTGCATACAAAAATCTTTATCTTATGGATTGCCAGGAACACATTATTTTTTAAGACATCGTGAATAAATTAACAATTAATATATTTATAAATGCAAACCATTTCGGTGGGTTGATTTATTACGTATTCTTTCTTATAGATGTTATTCAGATGAGCTAGTGACCAACACTGGTTAGAACGTGTTTATGGTCATATTCGCGTTGTGCTACATATTGTGTATTCCCATGCGAATAAATTAATCTATGGCCTTTGTTGTCGACGTGGGTCCGCGCCCAGACAGGCCGTTTCAAATGCAAATTGAAAATCGACCACCGCCACCCCGTCACTCCCTTTACTCACCCCTGACTTCTTAATTGCTGGCTTCTCAAAATGACAGCACCAGACAGTGTTTAATTTGCCCAACTATGACATCTCAAGCTTTTACAAAATTCAAATCTTTGAATCTGAAACGCTTTATAAAAATATATTTCATTAGCTACTGTTAAGACGCCAGCCCTAATTATAATAAAGGTGGGTTTATATTTTTCGGAAAATGTCTTGAAATTTTCAGAATTTAAATTCACCATCTCGTTTCTATAATTAAGAGAGATTCCGAGAATTTCCAAGGAGCGTTGGCGTGAAACAGGCTGTTAACAATGCACCTGAAGACAAAACTTTTTACTCGTATATGTAATTTTGACACGCTCGTAGTGAAGCTTGATTAGCCATTCTTAACCGAACAGCTAAGATAAACAATGTCCACTGCGGCTATGAATTGGATAGGTGACCGCTAGTGACATTACTACTGAGCACTACCGTACTTCGGAGAGCACGTTATGGAGTCATGGTTTTTGTCTTACCATGGTAGCCGATAAACAATGGTGGTAGGTCATTTTGCCATTACCCGCCTGGTAAAAAATTTGTCGGCAAGCACGTAAAGGTGTGTTCCGGCAGCTGTCTTTGAGGGCCATTAATTCTAGGTTAGCCTGAAAAACATCTTCGGCCACATCATCACATACCATCAGGTGAGATAGTGGACAAAAGCTAGCCTATCAGCTACAAAGAAATAAAATGTGTAAAATGTGTGGTAAGGGGAAAGCATATATATTGGCACCACATGAGTGGAATAAAGGTTGGAATTATTGATTAAGGTGCTAAAAGCTGTAGCACACTATTCTGTACGCTATATGAAATAAGCCGCGACGACGTAACCAAAACAAAAAAAAGTTGATTATTTTAGATTAAAAAAGAATAGTTATTTTCAGGGTACCATAACTGAAAACGTGACCCTATTACTTAGCATTGGCTGGCCGTCCGTCCGTCCATCCTCAGACCTTTAAAGGGCTGAATCTGTATAACCGTGATAGGCAGCTAATTATATATGGTTAAAGAAATAGCGGATTTCCTAATAAATAATTATATTAACAAAAAGTTAAAAATAAAAGGGTGTCTGCATTCCGGAAACATGTTAGTTTAAGTTTTTTTTTTAACTATTTTAAAATCGTTAATACACACAAGCTTGTTATGATTATAGCTTATTATCTATCGTATACTGTATCAGCTGTGTTGTCCACTGCTGAACACGGCCTCCTCCATTAAAAGGCGAGGTTGACCATAATCCCCACGTTTGGAATATAACATCTATTTTAATAGGTTTTATCTATAGCTTATAGATTAGCCTTTGAGTTCTTAATCTTACCTGTAAGTTATTATTAAATCTGCAGAAACACGCCAATTGATGCATGGCGTCAGATTTTCTACTTGAGGGTTGTAGCTAGTCAGATGAGCATTCAAAATATAACCACCTTACGACGAAACTCCATGCCCACTAAGAGATTCGACGCCAGGACCCACTGTGTTCTGGTCAATTAAAGGTAAGTCAAAGGTATTACCACTGCGCCAACACCTCTTCAAAGTTCCATCCATTCAATTATATTCCTTTTTTTAAATCATTCACTTTTGAATCAGATTTATTAAAGATTTTGTTTTATATATCGTTAAAATATCTTGTACATCGAATTGATAAAGCATAAAACCTTTAACCCTACAGTGTTCGTGCGCTTATAATATCGACACACAAGAAATCAAAAAAACATACAGCCGTTTTTTTGAAAGTTTTATAAAAGCGTGTAATAAAAGCAAATTTTTTCCACAAAAATAACTTACATAAGTAATGAGTTATTAGTTATTTTTCTAATATTTCTGTTGATGAAAGATAAACAGAAACAAAATTAATAATTACAACGATTCTAATAATTATGTAGTTGATACCAATGCTTTTTTCGTATTCAAATATATTTACTTCTCAACAAAGCGTATACCTAACATAATATTGCTTTTCATTTATTATACATGAATAGTGCGTCTAATTCAACCAATAGCATCTATCTAAAGCAAAGGGCGCTCGCAGTGCCCTTCGAATCAATGCCTCAAGGATATTAGCGTGGCCCCAAGCCTTAAAAGTTGATGGCCATTGGAAGCTCCCAGTAGTTTAACTTGGATAGGTCACGGACCTGCTGAAAACTGCGTGTTCGCCGACCGCGTCCGATTGGGGTCATTAACTTATAATGAAGCCTTCAAGGTTTGAATGTGTTCAGCACTGACTACAAAAAAGTTCTGCTAATTTACAACATTAGCGTTTTGCATCTCTCTAGTTATTGTTACAAAATCACACATCTTATCCCACTCATATGTGGCTAGTATTTTCTATACAATAAAACATAATGCTAAGAAAAGTTTCAAAAAGTTAGAACATATACAACAGGATCCAAAATAAAATCATACATCAAAGACTTTATTAATTGTACTAAACTAACGCCAGCAGACTTCGGACAAAAGCTGGTTAGAGATATATAGTTGATATTGATATATTATTATTGATATGCCTAGTTTATATCTCCTGCTATTGTCAGTAATAATAATCCACGCGACCAGTGACGCATTTTAAAATACTATTTTAGAAGTCCGAAATCAAGTTACCTATCATAATTTAATCTTAGCCAAGCATAAGGTCGTGTCAGCGTCTTAGGCCGAAATTCATAATTAGCTTACTTAGAGTTATCTGTCTAAGCCTAGCTTAAAAACTTCGAAACGAATTTTGTAGTCACGGCTTAGCTGCTAAACAAACTTCAAGTAGGCCAAATATTCTGTAATGGGAACAAAAAGTAGCATTGTTTAAACTTGAACAACGGTAATATGGGCAGCAATTTTCCAAATGTTTTACCCACTTCATAAAAGGAGGAAGTTTTCGATTCGTCTGTTTTTGTTTTTATTGTTTGTTATCTCGTACAGTGCCACTTGACATTGCGATGCCCAAGACGCCTGCCAAGCGCGGGGATTATGGCAAATACCCCCTTCATAGGGGAGGCTGTGTTCAGCAGTGCTGTTACCTACAGTACAGTACAGTACCTCATGCAGAACTTTTGACTGGGTGAAGCGATGTTTATGTTTCTTTTTTATTTGAAAGTTGTCGCTTATCGTTTGGTCCCATTTAAATTTCAAGCCGGTTTTGAGTTATTAATTTTCCAATAATTGAAAAATATTTTCCGATCTAGATGATATAGTCGTTGACAATGAATGACAGTCGATTCCGTAAGTAGCAAAGTTCACTAAAAAGAGTTTTTTTTTTGTTATTTATACGGAACTACATAATTATTGCATGAGTTTCGTCATTAATCGAAGTTACACGACAATCTCACGATTAATACTCCAATATGAAGCTAAAGTCAATGTCAATAAGCTAATGGGAAATCCTAGTGTCAAATTGTGAGATATAGAACCTCTTTGTAGTAATTAGACGTAGTTTGTTTGTTTCTTAAAAGAAGAAAATGTCTTGACTTTGTCATTTGAAATAAAAATGTTCTTGCGAAACTAAAAATAATATTTTTTAATTCCCAACATTCGTTATCAGCACGAATATGCTTTTTAATCTTATTTAGAAAAAGATATGCATTATAATCTTATTTAGAAAAAGATTTGGTGGTGAATTAGAAAAATATAAATATGGATAATTCAAATTTCCACGGGATACCAATTTTGAAAAATCGTGACGGATATACCTCCTGGAAATTTAAAATGAGGATGCTCCTTATTCACGAGGACTTATGGAGTGCAGTATGTGGTTATGAAAATACTGATAAATCGTCTCCTGAAGTACGGACCCGAAATGACCAGAAGGCTCTATCAAAAATATGCCTAACTGTTGATGCTGCTGCCATCACGCATGTAAGGACTGCTACGACGGCGAAAGAAGCATGGGATGCGCTTAGTTCAGCTTATGAGGACAAAGGTCTGGGTCGTAAACTAAATCTGGAAAGAAGACTCTACAGGTATTGTTTGACTGATTTTGAAAATTTAGAGTCTTACATTACTGCCATTACAAGCACTGCTCAAGATTTAGCAGATATTGGAAAGATAATAGACGACAGCTCATTAGCCGCAATAATGCTTGGTGGACTGACTGCTCGATATGAACCATTGATTATGGCTTTAGAAAATAGTAACGTACAAGTAACTTCTGAACTAGTTAAAACTAAGTTACTAAGTGAAATGGCTGGAAGCTCACGAGACCAAGATGCTGCGTTAAAATCTTCACATAAAAAGCCTATTATATGTTACAAGTGCCAGAAGCCTGGGCATAAAAGTCCGAAGTGTCCCCTTAACAAGATAAAGAAATCAGCCGGTTCTACTGAAAAAGGGTTAGCAGTAACTGAAAATGGACAAAGTCTAAAGAACTCGACATCATCATGTGTGGAATATTTGGCTTTATCTGAACCGAATCACAACTCTGATCAGTGGATAATAGATTCTGGTGCGACAGCCCACATGACGTCACATGCTGAATGGTTCAATACATACAGACATATTGACAAAGGAACCATTACCGTGGCAAACGGCGAAAAGTTGCCAGCAGTAGGTGTTGGTGATATAATGGTAGACACGAACTCCATAGTCAATAAAATTAGTGACGTGGTACATGTCCCTGGTATTAAATGTAATTTACTCTCGGTTAAGAAAGTAGTTGAGAAGGGACTATCAATTGTTTTTGATATAAACGGATGTAATTTTTATAAGACTGATGATGTATCTTTTGCTAAGAAATCTATTTTGCACGGCTCCTTTGGTGGTGGACTGTACAATTTGGACTGTTCTGTCAAATTGCCTAAAAATGTTTCTGCGTATAATGTGCTCTCTGAGGTTTCTAAGTTTCAGCTTTGGCACATGCGTCTTGGGCATCTCTGTCGCATTGGGATGGATCATTTTAGGAAAGGGTTAGCTACTGGAGTGGAGTACACAGAGGTTGATAAGGAACCATGTGTATCGTGTATAGAAGCGAAGCAAGCACGTAAACCATTTAAAAGGGTAAAGTATCAAAAAGCTACATCAGTCCTGCAATTGATCCATACTGACGTCTGTGGACCGATGTCCACTACATCTTTCAAAGGTAATAAGTACTTTGTTATTTTTGTAGATGACTTTACACGTTTGATATTTATTTATTGCATGGCCTCTAAGACCGAAGTGAAGAAGCATTTTTGCACTTTCCAATCACTTGTTGAGCGGCAAACTGGTGTAAAGATTCGGACTGTTCAATCAGATAATGGCTCGGAGTATGTCAATAGAGAATTGACAGACTATTTTGAATCTCAAGGCATACGACATCAAACAACGGTGCCTTATAGTCCTCAACAGAATGGTGTCAGTGAACGTTGCAATCGTAGTATTGTGGAAAAGGCTCGTTCTTTATTGTCACAAGCATCTCTCTCCAAGGCATATTGGCAGGATGCAGTAGAGACTAGTGTCTATTTAAAGAACAGGTCGCCTCATCGCGCACTTGACGGTAAAACACCTTTTGAAATGTGGTATGGAAAGAAACCGGATTTGTCTCATTTGAAGGTATTCGGTTGCAGGGCTTTGGTTCATGTGCCTTCATGTCAGAGAACAAAATTGGACATGAAAGCTACTGAAAATATCTTCGTTGGGTATTCAGATGACCCAAGAAGCTATTACTTTCGAAATGCGGAAACTCCTAGGAAATTAACAAAGTCTCGAGACGTTACTTTCTTTGAAAGTAATTTTACAGGGCTAAAAGTTAAGTGTGTTCAGCCTGATACTAGTACTGTGAACTCTAATGTGATTCATTTGCTATCGCAGACTTCATCATCATCACATCAAGAGATTCCATCCCCATCATCATCATCAGTGGAAGGGGAAGTGGTGCTTGATGAGCAGAGCGACAACTTTGTAGACGCTGATGAAGATATTGATGAAGAAGAGACTCAGTCAGGTGACACAGATCAGCAAATCAGCCATTCACCGGTTCCTTCACACGAATCCAGTGATAGTGCTGAAAGTCCTACTAGAAAATATCCGGTAAGAGTCCGTAAACCTCCAGATTATTTTTCGTATAGCAGTTTCGATGACGATATACTACATAATGATCCGAAAAGTTATCATGAAGCCGTCACTAGTGATGACAGAGATAACTGGGTAAATGCAATGAACGAGGAGTATAACGCTTTACTCAAAAAGGAAACCTGGACGCTGGTGGATAAACCATCTCATAAATCTTGTATCCCTTGTAAGTGGGTTTATAAACTTAAGCGAGATGCTGATGGTAACATTGTGAAATACAAAGCACGACTAGTAGTGAAAGGTTATACACAAGTGGAAGGTGTCGATTATTTTGAGACTTTTTCTCCAGTTGTACGGAACTCGTCACTACGTACTCTACTAGCGCTAGCAGTGCAAAATGGTTACAAAGTTCGTCATATGGATGTTGATACTGCATTTTTGAATGGAGATTTAGACGAAGAAGTGTATATGTTGCAGCCTCAAGGTTTTATTCAAAATAGGGAGGAAAATAAGGTGTGTTTGCTGAAAAAGTCCTTATATGGCTTAAAACAGGCACCTAGAGCCTGGAATACAAAGTTAAAGCAAACTTTGACCTCTCTAGGTTTTGACCAATCTCCTTCGGAGTGTTGTGTTTTTACCAAAAATATTTTAAACGAAAACTCTTTGATTCTGGCTGTCTATGTGGATGACATTGTCGTTCTCTACAAAAATGATGTCACGTTTGACTACTTCAAATGCGAACTTCAAAAATGTTTTTCCACCAAAGATCTTGGAATAATAAAATTTTTCACTGGAATGAACGTGAGTTGCTCAAAAGACTCAATAAAAATATCACAACAAAGTTATGTTGATGGATTGCTTAAAAAATACAATATGGCAACGTGCAAGCCGGCATCAACACCTCTTGCACAAAAGAAACTGGAACCTGGAACAGGTGAGTCGAATTATCCATATCAGGCACTGATTGGATCTCTCATGTTCCTGGCGGTCAATACAAGGCCGGACATAGCACACGCTGTAAGTTATTTGAGTCAATTTAACTCCAAAAATGATTCGACTCATTGGAATGCTGCAAAACGATGTCTTCGTTATTTAAGTGCAACTAAAGATGTTGGAATTACTTTCAGGAAGTTGGACAACAATGATACGTTGCAAGGTTACAGCGATTCAGATTTTGCGAACTGTCCTGAAACTCGAAGATCTTATACGGGCTACTACTTTGAACTTGCAGGTGGTCCAATTTCTTGGGAATCAAGAAAGCAACCGACAGTGAGTCTTTCGTCAGCTGAAAGTGAGTTTGTAGCTTTGTCGACCACGACGCGTGAAGCGTGTTTTCTTAAAAGACTAATTAACGAATTGACAGGCAAGTCTTGGAAAGTCGTCATTTTCACAGATAGTCAGAGTGCACTAGCAATGGCTCTGAATCCAGTCCACCACAATAGGACTAAGCATATAGATATTAAATATCATTTTTTACGAGAGAAAGTTAATGACAAGGTAGTAGAATTGAGATATATGCCCACAGATGAGTTACCTGCAGATGTTCTCACTAAACCTCTCGGTCCTCTAAAACATCACAAGTGTATTAAGCGGATGGGTGTTACTTAGTGTTTTATGTAATGAATATTTTATACCTACCTTGTAACTCTGTAAGTTTTTATTTTTTTTTATTTGATATTTTATGGATTACTAAAAACTGTTCTCTACTACTCTAATTAAGGGAGGAAATGTGAGATATAGAACCTCTTTGTAGTAATTAGACGTAGTTTGTTTGTTTCTTAAAAGAAGAAAATGTCTTGACTTTGTCATTTGAAATAAAAATGTTCTTGCGAAACTAAAAATAATATTTTTTAATTCCCAACACAAATACGTTCCACTCAAACTGCGTTATGTGTTTGTTACATGGAGAAGGTCTATATGTGTGAAAAAAGTTGTTGTTCTTTCATATTTAAATATATCATATAACATTTGTCTCACTGGAAATGTCGAGAAACCAAGTTTGTTACCAAGTTTCTAACTACACCGTAGAGAGAAAAAGGATAAACAGCTGTAAAAATATTGGTTTAAGTTGTAAGGAATCCTTCATTCTTGGAAGTCAATATACTTTTCAATTGATGAAATTTAATTTAATTTTTATTCGTTTAAATATTTTAAGTTTCAAATGTAAAGAAAAAACCATGTTGGTCATTGAGTTATAAGTGTCACGTACTAGAGAAGCTATTCCAAACAAAAACGTGTCCCAACTTGATGACAGTGTTTCTTTTTTATATTGTTGTGACGGAACAAGCTCGAGGTCCACCTGATGTAAAGCGGACTAACCTCTGCCTAACAGATGCATTTCGTCACCGTCAAGTCATGAATCGCACCGCGCCCGTCACATTGAGACGTAGTAGTTAAGTCTCATGTGCCTGTAACTTCACTGGCTCTCAAGACTGCTGCCGAAACACACCGTTAGGTGCTTGGTGACAGATTTTGTACTTGAGGGTGGTCGCTAGCCAGGCGGGCATTCGCAAAATGGCCTCCACCATGCGGTTAAGCTCAAACCGGGATTGGAACCATGGACCTGTTACGCGGCAGTCCATAGCCAATGCCACTGAGCCTTCATTGCTTCAATATTGTTTGATTGTACCGGGCCGGGCCGTGAATTGAAATTTTTGCTGCAGCGCTTAAACACAACAAACGCTAGATCGCTTATAGAGTATAATTTTCTCGGTAACATAATATTTAGGAATTATAAGCATGGGGCTTACGCGTTTCTTTCAGTATATTTAACCCCTATAGATTTTTCTCCGCAGAAATGTATGAATAGTTAAAATAGTACACAAATAAAATGAAAATAAATTGTAATATATTTGTTTTATTAAAAAAAAACTCTTTTCAGGTGACCTGAAAAACAAACCAGAAACTAGGTACAAGATCGAAATGGAAGTAAAACATAATGTCTTTTTTACCTACAACCGGTTTTGTAATGGAGCATCGGCATGTTTTAGTGATAGATTTTGATTGTATGTGGCGTGGCATTTAAAACAAGCAATTATATTTTTCTATTGTATTAATATGATTTCTACTAGCTTCCACACGCAGTATCCCCAGCATATAGAACGACTGCACCTATGGCCTGTGCGCGGGCGAAACTGAGGGTTATAAATCTATATCTCTTAATGTAGGACCTAAATAATATTATTTTATACGTATGTCAAGTTCCCTCATGAAGATGAGTGGCAATAAAGACACAGATGTTACTTTCTCTTTACAATAATTTTAATAGAATATGTCATTTTTAAATTTTGTTTCAAAAGTTTTGGCTAAAGTTTTATGGCAGGTTATGTTTCTTTGGCAATGACTCTTGTTAGTATTGGTAGTAATGTTAACTGATTGATAAGATACCGTTACATTGGTAGTATATCAGTTATTAAGTGTGTGATAGGCAATAATCAGCATTTCTCATATTGCACGCCTAAGTGTGAGTATTAACAGCTTATGGCATTAGACGTACGGTGAGTCGAACGCACAGTATGTCTGTAAGTACCACAAATATATCTGTAAGTAGGAGCATGCATAGAATATTATACTTTCCAGCGTGCTCCACATTTAGTGCAATATTTTCTATTTCCAGAAAATTTAAAATATATGGTGATACGAGTAACAAGATGTAAGGTGCAGTAGGTATTCATACCAAGCGATAACATCTTTTTCATTTAAGTTTTTATAAACTATAGCGTGCTACTGTGGTATAACGCGTGCGCTGTTGTTTATGTTCCATACAGCATAATTTTACCTTATATCCTAATATTGTGAACTAATCAGCACAGTGCAAACGTCAAAATATATCAGGAAGGCTAATACTATTTTTTTCCCTAATGGTAACACAGTAATACCAAAAGATGCACCCCAAAATTACCTATTAAATACCATTTTTTTTTTAATATAAATACCATTTTTGTGGCTTCAGCTTGAAAGCACCACGTCTTTTATTTTATTTTAGATTGTATCATATATCCTTTTATTTTGTACAAAAACCAAACTGAAACAAAATAATACATAGTGTATGTAATTAAGGAATAATGTAGTTATCCCTTATTATTTTTTAATCCTATCAGTAGTTATGGAAAATAGACCCTACAAACGTGCTAGTAGCAAACTCTTAACTTTAATTTACCTCTTAAGATTGTTAATGTAGAATAATAATAATAAATAGTTTTACTTACTTGACTGCTGAAATCATAATATTCATACAATCTAGATTCACACTTTGATTCGAATTCTCGTATCATTAGCGTAACTCCATAAGCACCCACACAGTATAAATGTTGTAGCCACACTAAGGTTAGGGGTACGGATTGCAGTACACTTCAATAGAACAAGTGAGTGTTTGAATCACATTCTATTACGTTGCAATTACATATCGATGCTGCAAAGAATGAGGTAATTTACATATTATGATACCTTATACACTAAGAAGTGTATATCTACAATGTATTAGATAAAGGAACTAAAGTTTCACCTAATTCCATGATGAGATACAATAATCATCTACAAAAGCCAACTGAATGCTATTGAAACGGTTAAATATATATGAATAAGTAAGTATAGTAAATAAGATAAAACTTATACAAAGTACAAGTACTTACTCAGAAGAATGAAGTTCGATTGAGTCGTTATTTCAGCCTCTCTGTTCACAAATATCAAACAACGGCTAGCGTATAACAAGATTACAAATTTACGAGAGGAAAAAATTAAATCATTGCGGGATTTGAACCCGCGTCCATCCACGTGTAGTACAACGTAGGTAACTATAGATGTTAAAGAACGATAGGAAACAATTTGAGTTACGACTCATTGTCATGTTAGCTCAATTGGTCATACCCCGTACATTGGAGCATACCCCGGCTAAAGGGGTGGATGGACGCGGGTTCGAATCCCACACATGACTGAAATGTTTCCTCTCCTAAATTTGTTATTTAATCCACAGAGAATGCGTTATTGCAAACATAAAAATATTAAAGCGGCTAGAGTAACTTCCGTGAAAATTAGAAAATGTGAAGTAACTGAATAAGTCTCTTGAACAGAACTTGAACCACTTTGATGTTGGTTAAAAAGTTGTTACTAACAACATTAAGTGTGACTGGTAAATAGCATATGTTGCAAAAATGCATATCTACTATCCGCTTCGAGAACATACAGATTTTTGTACAAGTGTTCGCTTCAAAATATTAAAATGTATTTAGTCCGATTTTCATTTCCTGATATTCAGCTGCTTCAGATGCAATAATCGATCTGCAGCTGAGGAAGTGTCAAGGCTAGAGGACAAAAAGGTCGTCGGGACCATGGCCCTTCAGAAAATTATGTGCAAGTTTAAATCTGTTTACAGTGGAATCGTTTGGTGAGAAATCCAGCTTCAATTATGCATGCAGTCAAGTTCAGTTCATGATATTGACGTGATACTTTTTATAGCCACAAAATTTTCCATACTTTAGAATTCTTATATTTACTGTCTGTCCAAGATTATCGTTCAGCTAGATATTCTGTTCGTAAGATACTTATCAGGGGGCCGATACTAACGTACAGACATTTTGTGAAATAATCCACATTCGTGCTGAAGAATTTTTCCCGAAATTTCAATTTACTTATCCAATAAGTTAATACAAATCGTGGCTTATATTATAATTATGGAAAATTTTAAAAGTAAACATTTTTCATATTCAGACTCTGAGAGAAATTTACTACTCTATATAAAATACCTAGTATATAATATGTGAAATTTAACTTTGGACTATGACAAAATTTAGAATCAGAATCATTTATTGACCATAATAACCAAGAATGCTATTCTACGCAAGTCAGTATACATGTAACATTTTTATATAAATATTTAAATATCTTACATCTTAATAACTAATACTTTGGCCACCTAATGTTTCCAATTAAAATGAAATAACTTAATAATAACTACATTCAAGCAATCATATCCATCGAAACGTTATTTAAAATGCATTGTAATTAGTGGAATTAATATGAATAAGGTCATTTATTTTATACAATTCTAATAAACAGATTACCTACAATTATAAAAAAAAGTGTTTAATTTATCGAATAACAACATGCGACATTTTAGTGAGGAGTTATTTTACACATTACCCACATTTTTTAAAGTTTATATCTGATATTTTAACCCTTGACCACTATATCACGTGATAGTAAGTGATGATGTGGTCGAAGATGTTATTCGGGCTACCCTAAAATTACTGGCTCTCAAGGACAGTTGGCGGAACATACTGTTAGGTGCTTGGCAGACTTCATACTTGACAGATTTTCTACTAAAGGGTGCTAGCTAGCAAAAAGGCCTACCATCATGCTATAACAACTGCCATCAAATGACTAAGTAAGCTACGGTCCAAGCGCTTCTAAAAGGCACATCGGGGCTCCTTACCATATATTGCACCTTTAGCAGCCCAGTTAAATATTTAGATACGTGGCTTCACATCAGGGCTTATTGGGCTTTTGGCGATCAACCGGCTAGTTTATATATTTACATGAACCAATTTGAAGCAATTTCGATCCTTCTGTTACTCGAAGCTAAACTAAATCTACATATTTGAATTATTGTATCATAAGGCCCGAAATATTTTTTAAAGAAAATTTTTTGTCAAATTTTCTTTAAAAAATCAAGGCGTCTTGCTATAAAGCTGGGGGCAAATGTTCCAGAAGCATATCGTTGGGTCATCCTGTGTGTTATTAGCTAAAATATATATTTATTACATTCTTGTATTGTCCATTGTGTTGTGAAAAAATCATTTTATAAAGACCCCACAAGAGTGTGATAAGGGTAGAGAACTTCCTACCCCTTATAACATCATATAATATATGTCATATTATGACATTATTTAAACTCAGTACATAGCAGAAACAGGCGGGATATCCAAACATCTAACTGCTTATAGTTTTAAAATTACAATATTGGCCAAATAAGGAGGTTGAAACTCTCACTCATAACAAAAAAAACCCAGAACATGTTGTGAAATGGGCCGATTCATTATCGGAAGTGTATAGTTTAAACTGTGGAGTGAGGCAGGGGGGAATAAGCTCACCGAGGCTTTTCAATTTATATATTAATAGCTTAATAGCCGAGCTCAGTAAGACAAATGTTGCATGCTCTATTAAAGGAAATATTATTGATAATATAAGTTATGCAGACGATATGGTCTTACTGAGGACGTCGATCAATGCTTTGAGAAAGCTGATAAAAATATTTGAAGATTATGCTGAATGTCAAGGGCTCAAGTATAACTCGAAAAAGCAGGTGGTGACTTAAGGTTGCAGGTTGTAACTTCTCACATTTTTTGATACCATATATCTGGGTCGTCTGGTAGTAAAATAATTTTATTTCTTTTCTAATGCATTATTCAAATTTGGGTGAATATCATACACTGAATATCTAAACTTTAGATATCTAACTCATGCTGTTTTTTCATAAGACCCGTTACAAATGGATAAATATACATATAGCCAGAAAGATTGCAAAGTGTTTTTTTTGACATTGTAAAATACGCACTACAGACACATGGTCCGTACTCTTTTTGTATTAGTATAAAATAGTAATATTTAATTTTCTGGTAGTAAAAGAATTTTATTTCTTTTCTGATGCAATATTCAAATTAGGGTGAATATTATACACTAAATATATAATATATATAGGACTTTAGATAATAGGTAACTCATGCTGTTTTTTCATAAGACCCGTAACAAATGGATAACCCGTAACAAAAGCACATTGTTCTCTAGAGTCTTATTGCCTTGTAGGGTTATCCAATTACACTTATTGCACTTACATTGTACAAATATCATAATAATAGTATGTTAACGCATCAAGAAAGAAAAATATTAGATGATTAATTTAATTGGGCTCTACATAAAAAGATTTTCTTTATTATATGAGACTATATATTCCTTCCGTAAGTTCAGATTTAGAGATTTCAAAGAAATTTAAATATACTTATTTATTTTCATAAGTTTGATATATAAAAAAACATAGGTACATCGTACCAACTCCGAGAGTTCGTACTTGCTGAAAGTCCACCTGCACTGCGGCTAGTAGTTAAATATCCAAACAACTTTTCAAGAATGCGCCTAGTAGAGCCGCCTGCATCAAGATGTAGATACGAACATATTAATTTTCAAATACATATATCAGCATATTACGTTTTATAATAAATACACAAGGAAAGTTATGTTTTCTTACGTGTTAAAAAGTGATGATATTACCTAGTTGAAAATGTTAAAGAAGCGCAACTCACAATAGACTGGTTCTCAAGGACAGCTGCTGGAACACATTTCTTATAGGTACTTCGGTTATGAATTTTGACATGTTTTTTTACTACGGATAATTTTTTTTACACAGTGACATAATTTTGAAAACCATTGTAGTATAAATATCTTTGTACAGGTAACCATGAAGTTTGTGTTTCGGAATCAATATATAGGCCATTTGACGGTTGAGGAGATGATAGCCTTTCAGGCATATGAAATCTGAATTTTAATAAAGGTTCTGTTGAGTATGTTTTTTAGCCATCACTCGGGAACTACTTAGCAAATGAGGACAAAGACTATCAGCGTGAATCAAGTATCAAAGAAACCTATGTACTCCACTCACCAAAACTCATTCAACCACTTCACGAAAATAGGGTAACGAAACAAAGACAAAAACATGTTTTCGTATTTACTTATAACATTAGAAATATCAATGAGCTTTCGATAACAGTAACATGGATTCAATAAGTAGGAAAATATAAATTATCTCTGAAAATTGTATACTTCTATTATTAATCTACCTACGAGTACAATCAAACTAACGTAAACTGTGGTATTCGTTTGAAAAATCAAGATGAAAAGATAATTTAATACATTAGCAAGTCTGTTTATGACCAATTCATTTATATCAATGTTCGTACTGAAAGGATTATTACACAATCATTCTGAATCCTTGAAAGGACTCGTAGACTAATTGCCTTGCAATTTGCACTATACGTTTTTTCTAAAAATATGTATAAGCATAATCTCATTTCATATAAAATCCATGCCGTGATATCCATAGTTAATAACGATAAAAACATGACATATTGACATAGGTAACGATTGTGAAGTTTAATGAAGCACTTTGTTTTATCTGATGCGGGTAGTTTGGTAATGAGGTAATTGGCGTGTGGTTTCTGGCAGCGTTGGTCGGGGAGGGTGCCAGCTAGGTGCGCAAACTGGAACCAGTTCGCTGAGTGAATATAAATCAGAGGATAAGTTCGCACTTCGCCGGCGCGGAGATAACACTGAGTTGGCTCCACTCTACCATAGAACTATTCGTTTGTTTTAGTCATCTAACTCGGTTTGGTATCCTAAAGTTGTACGGTCAGCTTTTATGTATTACGTGGTTCATTTACTCGACAAGTGATTTGTCTTTGTGTTGCATTATGTGAGAGTATCTAACGAGTTAATTCAACGTCGAGTAGAAACCAAACTGAGTTAAGTCATTTATCAAGCTCAGATACTTTGAGAAGGTGTTAGCTTTTATGTATTACGTGGTTCATTTACTCGACAAGTGATTTGCCTTTGTGTTGCATTATGTGAGAGTATCTAACGAGTTAAGTCAACGTCGAGTAGAAACCAAACTGAGTTAAGTCTTTTATCAAGCTCAGATACTTTGAGAAGCTGGTAGTTGTTTCTCGATGCCTAGGTATAACATGAAAGTCGGCGCACTGTATCCAAAACGATGAATACTTCAGGTTTCAGATTATACTTAACTGTTAGTGGAGTGAAATCTTGCCTGAGATGAAGACTAGGTACGTTGAGACTCAATCTTTTGCAGATATAATTCAACTGTTTTATGTTAAACTTTAAGCCGAATTTATAGATAAACCTATGGGTTAACTTATTTCTTAATTTGTTACTGTTTTTTAATAGTCCAGGAATATGAATCGGAAACTAAATTAATTTATTATAGCTTTGTTTTGATATATCGTGAAATCAAAACAATTTTCTGAAAAATATTCGTTTTAGTTTCAATATTTTTATGTGACCATGATAGTATGAAATCTCGTGTGACCTCGACCTCGTGTGGCAACACCATACAGTCACACAGCTATCTGTTGGTGTGGATTCATTAAGAGTTTTATATAACGTACATCACATATCGGTTAGCACTAGGTGTATGCAAAAACCGCAAATCGATATGCAGGGTAGTGCTTTTAGGTACATCCAAAACAACCATTTAACCCACAGTTCTTTAAAAGCGTTTCAAAATCATTTATTTAGCCTATCCATCAGTTAAATTATGCCATAGACATTTGCAGGACCCTACCGAGGATAATAAAAAAACAGCATATAAATGATTAGTATTAGAACATAAGCAAAGTAAAAATAGTAGTTTTTCTAATTGAGAAAGTTTGAAATATATTAACCTTTATTTATATATGGATCAGAAACGACATTATTTACCTATACCTATACATATACCTATTTATTTTGTTCTAATATTTATTTTATACTGACTTAGTATACCGATATATATGTAAAGCCTTTTAGATATTAATTATAATAAAAGCCGCGTCCCCGCCGCATGTCATCCCGTTAAATAGGTATTTTTTTATTCTCTCTGGTCCCTATCTTATAATATAGAATTAGTGGCAAGCCTAAAATATTCCAATTGAAACTTACTTAAGATATTCACATTTATTCCCGCCCTGGATAAAGACGCAATTGCTATCTATCCCGGCCGTAGGTGGGACGCAGCGTCTTCCATTACGCTACTGGGATCAAACAAAGACTTTTTTCCGAGTATGAGAAATGAAAATAAATTTAATAATCCAGATAATTTTAAGAATGCCTTTCAAAGAGATGTAGATCAATAAAGCTGGTCTCGCTGCAGGCACACTGAAGCTGCGCAGTGTTTTTTCCTAGATGGTTTTTAATTAATTGCCATACCATTTCTATTTATCTTTGTAAGGAGCTTATGCTATTGAGTTTTCTCTTTATTAAATCCTTTCAGGGTCTGCAAAAGCTTTGTTTGGTTGCAATCTAATACATTAAAATATGTTGTCATACTACTCTACGAGCTCACAGCGGATAAAGCTCAAAACAAGTGTATACTCGTAAAACAACTGTTTTAGCACAATAGACAAGAGCTCTACAACCGACCAAAACGTTATTCACTTCTCATGTTCGTATAGTTCTAGTGTAAGCAGATTAAAACTACTATTTATACTGTACGGTACCTAATGCTTTATATGGACTAGTGCATAAACATAATTTTTGTATTTGTTCTAAGTGCTGTGATACAGGGTGGATCAAGTAAATGGATATATAAGACATACAAAGATCTCTTCTTAGGAACCATGTCAGAATTTATTCATAGATTAAAAATATACTGTAATTTACTCTAGATAGACTCGGGAATTCTGCACTAAGGATTCAAAACGTCAACCTTGTATTTACACTATTAATGTATAGTCTACTCGCCACTTTGCTATTTTGACATTAGCAAAGTGTTGGGATGCAAAGTTGCACTAGATAAATTCAATTTAATGTAGAAAGTACATCGTTCATTACCAAATACAATCTGATAACATTGCCTTAAGTTTCGTGTCGGTGCTCGATCACTCGGGTAACTCAATTAGAACTTCAGGACATTTCGGGTTAGTTCTGTGCTTCGACTTCACTATGCATGTTCGTTCTGTTATACCTATAAATTTGTATGCAATAATAACACCTAAGAATCAGTAGCCATTTCCTTATAGGAAACAAGTATTCATTAGCGTATATTGCCTTACCAACGGTAATTAGTAATGTGATCACTGCCTGTATGTAACATTATAAACAAATTGCAGATTTAATTCATTGCTACTACATACGTGTATTTTACAATGGTGTATTTCATATTATACATAAATAGGTGATTCTTTATTAATAATAACAAATTAGCGGAATTAGTAAATAACAGTGCACACATTCCCTTGCGTTTTTATTATACATACGTGCGATGGTCCTTCGAAAGGTTTGAACCAGGACCGAGAAAATACTTCGAATTATCGACGGGCATTTTCTCTGCGGGTAGCATCTCGCAATATAGGACGCCATGACTAGGGGCCTGCATGATCTTATTCTATATAGAACAATATTGTGCGACGTGCATCGTTTTATTAATCGTGCATTGTGTAAAATTGTGATTTTCAGCAAAAAGATATATGTATTTACATTTTCTATTCCTACGTCTTATACAAGAGCGAAGTCAAATTAGCTGTAAAAAGTTAAATTACTGTGCCTTTCAAACATCGCCATTTTCAGATATATTTGAAGATGAATAAAAATGGTCAGCCTTGGGTTTACATCTAGTTTAGGTACATACTCATCGATTATTTTAGGAGTTTGAACTACACAATGGCGGAAACAAACGAAAGTTTAAACTTATTTTTAGTCAGTATTAACCACGAGCTGTATTTATAAATTGAAGAAACATTTGTAAAAGAACCCATTAACTTCGCATCTGCTAAAGTTGACATTCTGGAAGCTCGAAAGGAGAAATTGATAAGTGTGCCCAAAAGATATGAGGCAGTGCAAATGGATATTTTAAACATCAACTAAAAATACTAATTTAGTAGTATTCTATTTACATCACTAGCAACACTGAACAGGGGCCTAATGATGTAACTAGAATGCTTATAAAAAGGAGCTGCATTTGGTAATTCGAACCCCATAAAGGTCTTCGTTTTTATGGGAAAATGTCAAAATGAAGTTCATCGCCATTAACATTTGTAGTTACGCTATAAGGCCTATTTGTTGGTCTATTTGAAGAAAAATGTATTGCAATATTTGATAACATTCATGATCCATTCGAGCTTATGGGTAAGAAATTTGTCTTTGAATGCCATAATGTTAACACATGCAACTTACCCAATGTAGACATTGAAACATGTGGCATTCTTTTGTCCAGCAGTAGACCTCTTCCGGCTGATGATGATGCACTGCACTCTATTCGGATCCCGCATTGTAACCACTCGTGAAGAAAAAAGGTTTAATCGTTTTGTTAGCAGCATTATAATTCGCTTGGGCAATCGGCGTTTTCAGTGTTTGTTGCATTTCAAACTTTTACCCCTATTTTAGTTATTAAAATCGATCCCGCTATAAAAATTGTCTTAAACTAACAGCTTTTAGGGACCCCGCATTAATTCAAAAGAAAATAAATGTTAATTCTATTTAATGGTTTATGGAGGACAATAAGTTAGCTAGGGTATGAAAAATATATCTTCTCACCTTAGCAACTTAAACATGCAAGTTGTTGGAAAACGAGTTGAGATAAATGCGATTTCCTGCGAGAGTTAGACAAAGTAATTTTAAATTAAGGAATACCATGAAAATCAAATAATAAACTGCCACGTTCAGCAAACAAAATTGTATAGAGCCACTGCGAGAAGAACGGGCAAGAAACTCGGGGCCATTCTTTTAAACATCTTTTAACAATGTGTTACTTACTTTCTAAATACATTTTATTTACACTTTTACTGGTTCATCAACTAATAATTAACATTATTACAATTATAATTTAATACAATTTATAATAACTGTCAAAACCTTTTTAACAAACCATTTTAAGAACAATTACATATAAACAAGGTTAGTCATTATGTAATATCATAAAAGATAATAATAAATTACTTAACATCACATAATCTCGATCGGGCAGCACTTCGTCGTTAAAGACTACTTTGATATATTTCGACACCACTGTAAGATCTGAGTTATTCACTCTGAGCTTGCTTAAAGACGACTGACTTGCTGGGCAGAGCCCCTTTCAAATAACAACTTCGGCAGTCAATATCAATACTTTTAAATTATTACAATTTTGGTTTACTATTAAATTATTTGATAAGGATGTGCTTATAAATAACTATTTTAATCATAGGTATTATTACATTAATCTTATTATTGATTTTATACAATTATATGTATTGAACAAATATAATATATTTAAAATGACTAACGTCAAATCAAGTACTCTTATTTTAAACCTTAAATAAATGTACAATGGTTCAACATGATACAAATACTTATTAATAGTTCCTTGCAAGTCCTATTTTATTCAACATCTTAAAATAAAAACAAAGGACATTGCCTAAAACGTAAATCTAACGACCAATATTTACCTATGCTATCACATGCAACCTTGGAAAATCTTCTTTGAATTATTTTTTAACTTGATATTTTTTTTCAATCAGGCAAATGTATAGACATAATTTTTTTTTTAATTAATTGTGTCAATCTTTAGTTCTGAAATAGAATATCACGGTTGCAGTTTCAAAACGCACCTTTAAAAAGTAGCTGGTTTATAGTTACAGTTAAGCTAAGCTCAGCTAAAGCACATGAATAAAGAACACTTTATTTATGTGGCTGAACTGAACGCTGATGTCTTAGAAAATAATAAAACATTTTTATAATTTTTAGGTACATACGGTGGGTAGCTTTTTTTTCTTAATCATGTAATACGCGACATGCTGAGAGTGTTTTGTATACAAACAACTTACTTGTACTTCTAAATGAAGATATTAATTATTTATGCCATTGATTACTTTTGTACCTAATGGGTAAAAACTTAAAATTTTAGATGGGTTTGAGCATTTTAACAATACACAATTGATTGGGGCAAATTACAAAAAGTATTATTATTGATATCTCGCTAGTTACATGATCATTGGTCAGTTAACAAACCTTGCTTGAAAAGTGAAAAATCCGTTTCTATATTATGAATTTTCTGTGCACACGTGTGTAGCAACTTTAACTGGATATAATTATATGTGTGTTAGTTTTATTTACCTTCTTACCATTATTGTTGTTTCACTTTTTATGTTACTTTTCACATACATTTTTTTTCAGTGACATGTTGCGAATAAAATACATCTTGTTTTCGAAGTAGTATGATGTTTTGTATCTAAATTATCGTAATAATATAATACCCACTCAAATAATTTTGTAATAAGCGTAACGCGTCGGTCGGTGCGATGGAGGCCACAGAAGGGAAGGCGTTGATCTGGCGTGCCAAGTTCATCCCAAAGTTATATTTAAAGTTATGTGACTTATCTACGGTGCTGAGGATGGACGTATCTGTTGAGTACTTATGCTCGGAGCGAACTGTGTTTAAACAACCTTGTTTGCACGAATAAATTGAAATGAGGCCTCTATTTTATCTCGCCGTTTGCTCAGATAATATTATAACAACAAATATTGAGCCAATAAAAATAAACGATATTGTTTCTATTTAAAGATTAAATATTCAGTAGAGCTTTTCTTACACACCGAGGTTTTTTAATTTTATATCTTGTCTCCTAATAAACTGATTTTAAGAAAGCAAACCATAGTAGCTTCTTTAATCACTATCATCTTTCTAAATATATCGATAGAATATAAAACAATAGATTATATAGATAATAGACTCTAGCAACAAAAATAAATATACAAGAACATATTTAATAGTAGGTAGATTGTATAACATGGAGCAACATAACATTTTTACTACTACACTATTTTAAATCCTGAGTATATCCAGAACCTTAATTATCACCTTCAATGAGAACCAAGAACCATGTGGAACACATTCCAATTGATGACACCATTTTTATTTGGTGCTCCACAGCAAGTCAGTCAAGATCAGTTTATTCAGTGATATAGTGGGTATTCAAAGTGAATGGGTATTGGGTATTCATGTATTTATGCTCACGGAGAAGACGATAGGAAGCCTATAAGATACAATAACATGTTCTTAAAATGTGCCAGAAATAACTTTGTTTTTTTAAGAAGTTCTGAAACAGGATGTTTATAATACTCTAAACACTTTTTTGTACTTTTTAAAGATGAATCCAAGTGTTTTCGTTCCACCAATGAGCGATAATAGTGAGACTTTTGAGTCTTGCACATAAAAGATTCGCTAAACCTTTTCACTGTCTCTTTCTTTGGATAATACTCAGAGATTAGTGGAGATAGTTACTTCCACTTCTTCCCTTCACAGTGTTTTTTTTTCAAATTTGATCTACTGTTAGCTGTTAAATTGTCAGAAATATCTTTTGGCATACATGTATAAGCTATGTGAGATTGTTTCACGTAAAGTTTCGGGTGGTACTTATTAGGGGCACGATTGCCTACTCTCGGTCGCAAGCATTTCACTTTTTTACCTTGCAAAAGTTTAACATAAAAGCAACTTGTTCTTGTTTGTATGGAACTAGTACCATACAATTTTTAAGAAAATATTTATCTTCAATGTTCTTTATTCTCCAAAATGTCCAAATGTCAGATACTCTTCAAAAAAATTAAGACTTTTCGGCGCATAGATATGCAAACACAGCATTAAATGCTGGCAACAGATTTCTACGTGCATGAGATAGTTCCCCGTTAGCAAAGCGGAATCTTGGAAACAATATTAACCCTAACCATCCATCCATCAATCAAAATTGGGGTGTTGAGGTCCTCATTAGACTTGTTGGTTTTACACCTTACTTAAGTTTTATATAGATGATAATAATAATAGTTATAGATGCGAACCTTTGTAGGATTACGTAACTAAATCATAGTTCGTTATGGACTCACAGTACACTGAGTTCTACTAATACCTTAACAACCATTCAACCAATGTTGCGCATGTTTAAGCTTGCTAACTATGCAAGCGAACTTCCAACCAAATTTTATGAAGATCAGATAAGTCATTCGAAAGTTATCCTTGGATACATACATACGAGCATATAAATGCAGGAGCCAACAACTTGAGACAGAGACCTAGCTTCACATGTTCAACTAAGCATGTTTAGTTAACCATTTAAAATAAGTACAATATATACATGGTTTACCTACCTACATACCCTATGTAATATTCTTCCTATGAAATACGGTTATTATACGGTCATACGAGATATTACCACACGGGTAGACCTGCGGGGACGTCCTAGATGTAATTTTTTTTATATCTATCGTTTGACCACTATCTAACCTGATGTTAAATGATGATGTGGTCGAAGAGCTACATAAGCTACATGAAACAATGCTACTCTAAACTATAAATAGCGCAATTTTCACATTTTACAGTTGAAACATCCTTATATATATATAGTTAGTTACTCTATTCCCTACAAAATATTTAAATCATGAAAAATTCTGGAATTAACGTTCAGCTTATACGTGTTATTTTCCATGCATTTGGTGCATCGGTACGTTTTCTAGAAAGAAAGGGACTGCACATATTTGACCATTTTCTTAATAGAAACGTTAACACGCAATATTAAATAAGAGTCCAACTCCCGTAGAAAACAATTAAATCGTCATCTTGAACAGAGTCGCAAAACGTGCCCTCAGTGGTTGAAATGGGCAGTGCAATATTTGCATTCAACAGAAGTGTGGACAGTGGCAGGATTGCTTCTAAACCCCTTGTTTATTATCAATTTGTAGTAGACCTAACAATAAAAAGCAGAAGCTAGTTTATCAATAAAACTACAAAGCAATCTTCCAGCAAAATATACAGGCATACTCTCAAAAGAGCAGGCTACATCTATGAGACCTACGCTACGTAGCGTAGTGACGTTTGCCTCTACGAACTACGACGCTACACGCACGCTTCAGTATTATGGTGATGGGGTCGAACTTTTACCTGCGTGCGCTGCACCTTCCACGAAGCAGCAGTGAAAAAGTACTAATTTTGTCAATATATCGAATAGTCTGATTTTTTTGTAGGATTTCACCAGCTCTTCTATAACATCACGAAAATAATACAATTTAGGTAGGAAGAAAAAAATTTTAACGCCCGGTCTATCTCTTTGTATATTATGTCAATGTTACTTACATTCGATTTACGAATAAAAACGGCAAGTAAAAAGCTTAGCATACATCGGACTATCGATGCCAGCTGATGAAGTGGCCTGTGCCACATGATGAAAGCCGCCTAGAATGCTTGTGCAAGTTATGAGCGTAAGTACCCAGTTGAATGAGAAACTGATGCGGGCGGTACGTGATCAAACGCAAAATTTCCCTCAGTACAGCAGACAAGTCCTGGATCGATAGGGGTACCTGTTGGTGCTGACCATACTGTCCATTGCCTGGAGCATAATTTACAAGACAAAAAATGCAGAAAAAAACAGTCTCAGTTTTTTCACCGTCGGGTAGCTCTGACCATTGTTTAGATTAGTCTATTAGATAAATGAAATAAGGTCCTTTGAAATTAGAAATTATTAATTTGTTTACCTAGGAATGTATCTAAAATAAATAATTTTTTGTTAACCCTCAGAATTGCTGTATATAGTGTAGTATTTTTTATCTTAATTTATAATTATGTTTTATTCATACAGTACATCTTATTTCTTTTCAGTCGCATTTAGCAATGGTATTTTCCACAAGGATTACCATAGAATATAAATTCGAACACGGGTAGACATATACGTCACTCGGATCAACCGTAAGTACCACTCGAATCTACATATATAGGTATATACAGTCGTCAACAGATCGATAAATCGATCGGGATAATATTAAATTTTACTTTGAAAACAATGTGACGCATTTGAGCTTGTTTATGAGGCAGTTTACGAACGCAATACGTAGATTGCGACTATTGCACCTTGTTTTCTTAGTAAGTTTTTTTTTATTTAGTACGTACTGTCATGAATTATTTATATCATTATTTCATCTGTTGGTATATGATAGCGAGAGCCTAGAATGGGAGCTAGCTCTATGACAGCTACCGAAAATAACGTCAGGTAAATAATAAAATAATAATAACTGGTAATAGTTTATCTAAGTAAGGTGACTAAGCAGTTTTGTGAAATTAGGTACCTACTACACACATCAAAAGTTTTTTTTTTATTTTTTTTTTATTGCTGATAGGGAAGCCTTTGACCACAATCTCACCTGATGGTAAGTGACGATGTGGTCGAAGGTGTTAACAGGCTTAACCTAGAATTACTGGCTCTCAAGGACAGCTGCCGGAACACACCGTTAGGTGCTTGGCGACAGATTTTCCACTTGAGGGTGGTAGCTAGCCAGGCAGGCATTCGCAAAAATGCCCTTCCACCATGCGGTGAAGCTCAAGCCAGCGGCGGGATTCGAACCATGGACCTGCTGCGCGGCAGTCTATAGTCAAAGCCACTGAGCTATCACTGCTTCAAAAGTGCCTAGGTTTCAAGTACGGTTTCGAGTAAATCGAGTAAATTTTAAACAGATCTCAATTGAGTCAGGGGCAAACTAAATTCTCAGATTTATGCGGAGAATATTGTTCCAAGTCATCATCCTTTGCTAAGCCGTTTGGGTAATTTGTTTCGCCTGATGCACGTTAATGCACGTCCACACACGGATAGAGTCTTCTAGCTAAGCTTCACTATTAAACAGGATATTGAAAATACACATGTACGAAATGATATTAGAACCTACATTAGGTCAATTAGCACCTCGTTGCCGCCGAGTAAGAAACACAAATAGTCATTGAATTAAGGTTTATATCAGCGCGCATAATGCGATGAGCAAAACTTCGAGAATATATTGTTAACAGTTCCTAGATTATGAAATTATGTAAATGAAGAAGTTAATAAGGGGAAAATTGGCATGCTCACCACTTACGTAGATATGAGTGGGTAGGTACTTATGTTGATTCCAGTTTCGGCACCAAGAGAAAATGGTTCTAAGATACAAAATACGAGTTTAAGGTGGAAGACGATGGAAAAGGCGAGTGAAACTCAAGACGGTTTGAGATTGGGATCAACGATTGAAGAGTTTCAAAACTTGTTGATAGGAGCGAAGGAATAAATTCCAGCTATGACTCACTAAGTACAATAGTTCAGTTGGAAGAGCGTGCTATAGGGACGGATGTTCGCGGGTTCGAATCCTGCTCGTAGTTCAAATATTGCCTTACCTTGAAATGTTGTAAGTTTATTTATTGCTTAGCAGGCGTAATTGTAATGTTACAATATTAGACTTGTAGTTTACATAATGAAAACAAAACTGTATATTTGAATGACCCTTATAAATATTTTAAGCTAGTAAAGTATGCAGAACTCAATATCTTCCTTTGAGTATAAAGCAAACACGGCCGCTAAAAGTTTTGGTAAGTATAATATATTCTCAGTGGCACCAATTTTATATCTTAGTATATGGGCGCTTTATTAGATGTCGCGCTTCGTCATTTTCTTGTTACACGACTGCGTCGAAAAAAAAGGATAGTTAGTTTTCAGGGTAGGTACATGTATGTATATGTGTTTGTGAGTTGCATTATTCCACCGTAACTTCTAAACGGCTTAATCGATTTAAATGTATGAAATATCGTTAGATTTATCTTGATAACACAAGCGACACTAGGTATATAAAAAAAACTGGCAGATTTTAGACCATACTGTACGTTAAATTTTTTATCGAACCCCACCAATTGGGGAAACAAAATGAAGGGCTTTAAGCCTGCACCGAGGCAGCGATACGTAATTGTGGTTCGTTTGATCCCTTGCTGTATCTTTATTTCTTAATTTTGAGTTATATAATTAATATATATTATATTTAAGGATTCATTTTATAAATCGAACACTTTGGAAACACGATAACTTAAAATTTTCTCGATAGTAAATAAATCCAAAGTTACATCTAAATAACGAAATAAACCCTTAGTACGGCGTAAATACTTAACGGAGAGTCATCCGTATTTGAATAATAAAAAAACAACATGTTTTCTATAACGTATACACATGAAATTTTTCAAATAGGTTTTTTTTTTATTATACGAAGGAAATACTCAAATTCACGTATGTTCCGCCCATTTTAGTCAGAGCCGCGATGCTTTGTCCCTATTCGCTTTAGTAATTCTTCGGCCGTCGGACGCGAACGGATGCTGTTGGCGTACCTTACTTACGCACACATACGCGGCGCGACTAAAAAGCTCGGTGCGCCCTTAAAAAACAATTCCATAAATATATTTAATTCATAGTTTTTCAGGAACGACAAAATGTTAATAAATAAAAATGACACTCACAAGGCTGAAGGGTTTTATGGTCAGCATTATGCAGCGTTACCATTATTATCTGTACGGGTGTGAAATTCACCTATGTTCTCCATATGCGTGGGAGGGATGGTGGGGGGGCATGCTTGTTTTGTTAAATATTATAAAAAATCCGTTTTGAATGTTGGATGCACGTACTTGACGACCGAGAAGCAGTAAAATTACAGGCGCATGAGACTTAACAGCTATGTCTCAAGGTGACGGGCGCAGTGCAATTTGGTGATTTATGACGAAATGCGTCTAATATGGGCAGAGGTTAGTCCGCTTAACACCTGATGTTAAGCGGACTAACCTCACAGGTTCCGTCAAAATAACATAAAAAAGAGGATATTACTTGTTGAAATAAAGTATATGGTATATAAATTCAGATATTATAATTGATTTCTTTTTGAGATATTCTAAGTGAAAAAATACTGAAAAAAACTAACAAATAATAATACTGAAAAATAACACCGTGTGGTAGTGCAGATATAAAATTCGGCTACCTCTTCAGTCTTCACGTAATGGTATCTTGAAATATTATTTAAATTTCAGTAAATCAACTAAGCATAATTACTTTAATGTACTTATGTTTTTATATAGACATAAGACTAAATCTATATGTCTTGCTAAACGTGGGTGTTTGGACTTTAGACATATGCTTTTACCTATTTTCATTGAAAGACAGTAGACTTAAGTGTAAGTCTACTAAGTATTTATATGTATAAATCATATGTTTGTATATTTTGATACAATACTTCATCTTGATGACAATATACATCCTTCCCTGATGATTGATATATAAATACAAAGCAAATATAGCTTAACGTATTAAATTACCCGTAATAAAAATCCTGTTCATACTAGAGTCAAAAATCTGAATAACAAGTGTTCCTCACAGCCCCTTTTTACGAAATCTTTCCATTATACATATCACGCAAATGAAATACTTATCATGATGATACAAATTAAATCAACACAGTAGCTTTTTGCGTATAACTTTTCATGCACGAAAGCGTCATACAGGTTTATTTATAGAACGCATGCGATCGAATATTCGAGAATAATACATTTTACATGTTTTTTTTCTCATAAGTTTTGTTTCGAAAGAGTCAAGGTGTACAATTCGATGGCATATATGATAATTCCTTTGCATTGTAATTTGAATATGAAATAATAAAAAATGCTAATCCAGCGCAAAGGGTATAAAATGGCGACGGATGCTTCATTTCATAAGTGCTGTGTCCAACGCAGAGACCGAGTGTTCCCATCTGAAAACTAAATAACATTTTAAAAAATTATGAGTATCATTTTAATGCTGACCGCTTTTGCCATCGTGGTTTGGAAGTTTATAATAATAAATTTCGCGAAGCTCACAACTATCCTCGAAGTAAAAGATGTAGTTCTTTTGAAACCACCACCAGGACCTAAGCCTCTGCCTATCATAGGGAATCTTCACCTGCTAGGCAAGCATGATTCGCCTTTCCAAACCTTTTCTGTGTTAGCTAAAGAATGGGGAAATATTTACAGCTTGAGGCTTGGTTCTACCAAATGTGTTGTTGTAAATAGTTTAGAGTTAATCAGGGAGGTTTTATATCAAAAAAGCGGTCACTTAGGTGGGCGTCCAGACTTTTTGCGGTATCATATGCTGTTTGATGGAGACAGAAACAACTGTAAGTAAATACTATATTTTTATTAATTGTTCATTAATATTTTTATAGGAGTTTAAAACATCAAACATATGAAAATCGTGATTCAGAGAGTATTAAAAAAAATAAGAAGCGTTACGATCATTTAAAAAATATTAAGTTAAAAGTAACATACAAGTTTAGGATTGTATGACACACAGTATGTTGATAATGTATTATTTCTAATTTATCGCGTACTTTAACAGATCCTGGATTTTCAAATTAATGTATCCTATTTCTTTTTATTGTGATTTTTACGACAAAATTCAAGTAAAAGAATATTGTTAAATTCTCTTAAAATATTAGAAACGTTACCGAACTTATTATATTATATTATATTATATTATATTATATTATATTATATTATATTATATTATATTATATTATATTATATTATATTATATTATATTATATTATATTATATTATATTATATTATATTATATTATATTATATTATATTATATTATATTATATTATATTATATTATATTATATTATATTATATTATATTATATTATATTATATTATATTATATTATATTATATTATATTATATTATATTATATTATATTATATTATATTATATTATATTATATTATATTATATTATATTATATTATATTATATTATATTATATTATATTATATTATATTATATTATATTATATTATATTATATTATATTATATTATATTATATTATATTATATCATCAGAAAATCTTGCCCTCAGTATGCCTCAACATGGCACAGTATTTTATGATCACTCATTTTTAGTGAAAGCTGTTCGCTTATGGAACTTATTACCAGTTACTATCAGGCGTGCACAATCCTTGTCAACTTTCAAAAGCCAAGTAAAGTTTTTCTATCTCGGCTTGATCATAATATAATAAAGAATTAATGTATAATATATACATCGTGTAAGTGTATCAATGTATTAATTATATAAATATCTATAATATTTCAATATGTATTAGTGTTTTTTTATGTATTAGTAGTTAGTTTTTTTTTCTTGTTTGTGATTCATTACTAATTTTCTTTAGTCATGTATTTTTGTCTTGATTTGATTGTACCTTTATCTTTTATTACATCGGTCTTGTTATTCCTGTATTTCCTCTCCATCCAAAGGTTACCTGGAAGAGATCACTATTAGTGATAAGGCCGCCCATTGTGACACTTAATTGTAAGATTCCTTTTTGATGTTATTTTTGTATAATAAGTGGTGTAACAATAAAGAATTATCTATCTATCTATTATATTATATTATATTATATTATATTATATTATATTATATTATATTATATTATATTATATTATATTATATTATATTATATTATATTATATTATATTATATTATATTATATTATATTATATTATATTATATTATATTATATTATATTATATTATATTATATTATATTATATTATATTATATTATATTATATTATATTATATTATATTATATTATATTATATTATATTATATTATATTATATTATATTATATTATATTGTATTTAAGTCACATTTATTGTATTCTTGTTGTTCGTCTTAGTTGCCTGGTTTGTCGTGTGTTTGTTGATTGCTGTGAGTTTGGTGTAGAAGGTGCGTTAGATGGATCTGGTGTGTTTGACGAATCTTGTGTGTTTGATGAGTTTGTTATGTTTGTCGACTGCTGTGTGCTTAGTGTGTTATTTTGGTCTTGTGTATTATGTACGAACACGGTATCTCCTAGCACTTTACTAAGTATTGTGGATGTGTGGATGGTTGCCTGTTTTTGAAGAATGCTGAAATATAGGGTAGTTTCAAGTTTATCGAGATATTTGTTTAAGCTTCTCGCTACTACGCCAGAAGCGCCTATCACTATGGGTATGACAGTCGTTTGTGTATTCCACAGACGACTGATTTCGGTTTTGAGAAGGTGATATTTGCTCAGTTTTTTCTATTTCCTTTGCGCCTATGTTGTAGTCTGAAGGTACTGTAACGTCTATGAGAAATGTGTGATTATTTGTTTTGTCAACGTATATTATGTCAGGTCTATTATGTGTAACGGTTACATCTGTTTGGACGGGTATTTCCCAAAGTATTTTAGCGGATTCGTTTTCTTTCACATGTGGATGGATGAGTGTTTCTTTCCACCAAAGGTTCGAAACAGCTAAGGCATGCTTTTTGGCGAGACACCAATAGACATACTGGACGAGGTTAAGTCCCCGCCAGTTTGTCGCATCCAGATATGATGTGCTGCGTGGTCTCGTCTTTGCTTGCACATAGGCGGCATTTTCCATCTACTGCCTCTTTCAAGATGTCGCGTTGGTGATGCCGGGTTATAACAGCTTGGTCTTGTATTGCAAATATGGAGGACTCTATGCTTGGTGTTGTCTGTTGTTTTTTGATCCATTGAAATGAAAGTACTGTATCAATATTGTCCTGATCTAAAACTCTTTTAGGAAACTGTCCGTGTAATTATTTGCTTCTCCATACAGCATTCTGGTTTTTCACTATGGATTTTCTGATTTCTGCATCTGTGTGTTTGTTGATGTCCGGTAAGTTGAGTTCAGTTTCAATTTCTTGTGCTTCTTTAACTATGGAGTATTTGTCTCTGTTTATATCATGTTGAACTATTGCCTTGATGAGGTCATCGTTTTTTGCTTCTAAATATTGGTTGTATTTGATTATTTGCGTTTTGTACATGTATTCTATATTTTGAAGCCCTCTTCCTCCTTGTGCTACAGGTAAGTATAATCTATCTACTTCTGACTTTTGCTGATGAGCCTTGTTATTTGCTAGCAATTTTCTGGTTTTTGTGTCTATTTTCATAAAGTCTCTGTTTTTGAAATTGATAATGCCAAAGGAGTAGAGTAATACGGGAATGGCGTAGGTGTTGATTCCTTTTATAAGATTGCGTGAATTGAGATGGGTGTTGAGTAGTTTCTTAGTCCTTTTGAAATATTCTTTACAGATTTGGTCCCTAATGATACTGTGTTCTAATTTACCTGACTCATGAATACCTAAATATTTATATCTATCCCCAATTGCCAGTTGTTTGAAAGTTTCTCCACTAAGTAGTATATGCCCCTCACCCGTTGCATTGTTTCTGTGTCCTGAACTAAGGTGTATGGTATTGCATTTATCTAGTCCGAACCGCATTCCTATGTCTTTTGTGAACATTTCTACACTTTCCAATAGTACTTTGAGATTGTTTTTATTGTTTGCATATACTTTAAGGTCGTCCATGTACAATAGGTGATTGATCCAAATACTGTCTTTGAGTTTGTATCCTTTCATTTCGTACTTATTCAGTATACATGAAAGGGGGTTGATAGCTGGGCAGAACAATAGCGGTGAAAGGGAGTCACCCTGGAATATTCTGCGCCTAATGTAAATCGGTTCAGTAGTTATTGATTCTTTGGAGCCACGAGCCGTCATAACCACCTTCCATGAGGGCATGGCCAGTTGAAGGAATCCCTTGATCATAGCCGGGCACTTATAGACATCAAGTATCTTGTGAAGCCATTCATGTGAGACACTATCGAAGGCTTTTTGATAGTCTATCCATGCCATGCTTAGGTTCCTTTGGGATTGATGTGCATCCTCTAATATAGCTTTGTTGACCATAAGGTGATCTTTACAGCCCCTGGCATCACGGCGACATCCCCTTTGCTCAATGGCTATTATATTATTATTATGGCAATGGCTGTACAACATGTCAGCCAGTACGGAAGTAAGTACTTTGTACATACTTGGCAAACATGCTATAGGCCTCCAGTTTTTGGGTTCTTCAGTATTGCTATTTTTAGGTAAAAGTATAACCTGTCCTGTGGTGAACCACTCCTCTATCGATTCTGTACCGTTGGCTATATTTGTGAATAATGAGGCTAAGTTGTTATGAGTGCTGGTAAGATATTTTAAATAGTAGTTCTGGATTTTATCTATTCCAGGTGATTTCCAGTTCAGTAGATTTCGAATAGCAGTTTTTACTTGGTCTTCTGTAATTTCCTCTGTTTCAATAGTAGTGACGTCTTCTGATGAAATTTCAACCTCCTTAATCCATTTAGCTTGTTTGTTGTACTGCTCAGGGTTTGATAAAATTGATGTCCAGAATAGTTCCACTCCTTCTTTACTAGGGATTTTGATGTCATTATTACTATTGTCTCCTAAGCTTCTGTACATTCTATGTTCATTTTCTTTAAAAAGCCTATTTTGTTCTTTTCTACTGTTCATGTCTTCATATCTTTTTATCCTACCCGCTAAAGCTTTTACTTTTTGTTTTAAAATTTCTGCTGTGTTGTTGAGTTCGGTTTCATTTTGAATTTTATACTTAATATAGAGTTTTTTTTTATTTTTCCTCATCCTAGGTGTGTCGATACCTCTCTGAATTTCAATTATACGACCTAATTCCTTCCTAAACTTTTCTATTTTCTTTTTTATTCTTTTTTTCCAAGCTGGATCACTTTTTGGTTTAATGGTATTGTAAGGAGTGTATGGTGTTTGGTTATTGTTTGTTATGAGTGTTTTGGCGGTGGCATAGATAATGTCGTTCATTTCCCTAAGATTCCTATGGGTGATTAATAAATTGGTTAAGTATGCGTTTAGTGTGTTTAAGTTTTTTATAAAGTTTCGATTAATTTTAGCTTTCGGTAGCAGTAGACGCTCTGCAATAGGTGTTTCTTTTGTTTCAGCTAATGTTTGAAGAAAGTCTAATACTAAGGGATCCTGCTGTTCGTTTACTTCTATGTTGCTCGTCAGTTGGTCCATAATTTCTGCTTGTTCTGGGTTCATTTGGATTTCGTATAATATTGCTGGTGTTGTAGTTGTATTGTGTTGCTGTGTATCAACTGAAATCCTGTCAGTGTTCTCTGTTGGTAGTATTATACCTTCTGCTTGTTTTTGGATCCTTTCTAGCAGTTCTTGTAATATAACACTTTGTTTTATAATTCTGCGTGTTTGATTAGACAATGTGTTTCCGTTAAAGTGGTGTATTTTAGGGTTATTAGGGTTCCTATCCGTGAAAAGTGTCTGTAATCGGCATATATAGCCGGGTCCATCTGCTCTTGCCTTGAAGTAGCAGTACATAAGTTCTTCCAGTTCCTGTGTAGACCACCTCCGTCTTCTATCATCTTTGAGTGCATTATTCGTGGTCGTTGCAGATGAGCCGGCAGAGTCTGTAGGTGAAACCCTACTCTGCAAAACATCATCCACCCTCTCCCCTCGTCGGTCGGCTGTAGTATCATCGGGTTCCCCGACTCTCGCCCGCCTGTTCACAGAGAGCCGCTGACGGCTTACATGCTGTCACGTCCAGCGTCAGTTCCAGACGTGCCCCGGCGCTCGTCACGTCACGTCACGTCACATCACATCACATCACATCACATCACATCACATCACATCACATCACATCACATCAAAAAAATAATACTAAAATATCATATCATATTACATTAAGTATATATATTATTATTATATTTTATATTTCAGCCGCGGCTGAAAAGATAGTTAACAATATTTAAACAGTTTAATTTTTTTCAGCCGCGGCTCTGCCGCGCTTATATGTTAGTTATCGCGCAAAACTACTAACTGTTTTGCGCAGTTGGAAAAAACTATCTGCATACTAAATTTCCTCAAATCGGTCCGGTAGTTTTTAAGTTTATTCGTTGCATAAAATAATACAAAAATCAAATACAAATATTTCCTCTGTATAATATTTGTACCAGTATAGGTATAGATTAAGCAGCAAACACTTACGTTAGAGTTCGAATACGTCGATTAGGGTATCGAGCACATCAGATGATTATCATCAGGACGAGTGCGCCGCTGCGTCTGCGAGCGGCGGTGGTGCCCGTCGGGAGCACCCTAACGTGTTTTGCCGGTTAATTTTAATGTATACTCTCGCTGTGAGTTAAGATAGGATATAAACATACTTAGTGGGGGCCCTAAATATTTTATTTTTCTTCCGTTAACAGCTCTAGCCCTCTGCGATTGGTCCGACCTACAAACTCGCCGCCGTAATCTAGCACGTCGCCACTGCGGGCCAAAGCAACACTCCTTCAACTTTGCGCGGATTGGCTCCATAGCAACTTTCGAATCCATTGAACTTATGGATATCCTTAAAGGTATTACTAGAACTACAGGAGGTCCAATCAACATAAAACCAATCCTTATGACCACGGCTACGAATATGTTCACTCACTATATGTGCAATATTCGGTTTGACCCAGAAACTGACTCTGAATTCCGCAATGTTGTCGATCACTTCGATGAAATCTTCTGGGAGATCAACCAAGGATACGCTGTAGACTTCATGCCATGGCTTGCTGTGTTTTATGAAAATCATTTGAACAAACTTTCGGAATGGTCTCATAACATACGCTTGTTTATTTTATCAAGAATTGTAGAGCAGAGAGAAATGCGCATGACCAATGACGGACCTGAGACGGATTTTCTTGATGGCTTGCTAAGAGTTTTAAACGATGATTCGACTGTAGATAGAAATACCATCATATTTATGTTAGAAGACTTCTTAGGAGGTTCATCCTCTGTAGGAAACATGGTTATGTTATGTTTGACTGCTGTTGCAAGAGATCCTGAAGTTGGAAGAAAGGTCAGGGCAGAAATTAAAACTATTACTAAAAATAGAAGAGCAGTGGCTTTATCAGACCGCAATAATTTACCATATACAGAAGCGACTATCCTCGAATGCCTTCGCTACGCGTCTTCTCCAATCGTTCCCCATGTAGCAACAGAAAACTTTTCAATTGCTGGTTGTGGTATCGAAAAAGACACTGTGATCTTCATTAATAATTATGATTTGAATATGTCAAAAGAGTACTGGGACGAACCCAATAATTTTGACCCAAGTAGGTTTTTGGAGCAGAGTAAAGTAAGAGCTCATCAGAATCTCATATTCGAATCTAGTGTGAAACCTGATAGCGAGAGACACATAAAACCTTCGGAGACTGAAAAAGAATTCATTACAGTAAAAAGAAATATTCCACATTTTTTGCCTTTCAGCATTGGGAAGAGGACATGTATTGGTCAAACCCTTGTAACAACTATGTCTTTTACAATGTTTGCGAATATTATCCAACAGTATGATATCGAAGGTGAGAATATAGAAGACCTAAAGCAAAAGCCTGCCTGTGTAGCTTTACCCAAAGATACCTACAACTTATATCTTATTCCGAAGAAATAAATTTTAAGTCACTACCAGTTTTTACTTTATTTTATATGTTTTATTGGTTGTGTAATATACATATACATGTGTAATATACATAATAATATATATCTATTACATATATATATATATATATATATATATATATATATATATATATATATACCGGGTTCCGTACCATTAGATATACAAAATTAGACTTCATATTTTAACCTTTTCTGTTTTAGCATGTACAAGGCCGAATCGCACTTAGCCAACTTTTTGTATTTCTTGTTATAGCGGCAACAGAAATACATTATCTGTGAAAATTTCAACTGTCTAGCTATCACCGTTCTTGAGATACAGCCTGGTGACAGACGGACGGACGGAAGGAAAGCGAAGTCTCAGTAATAGGGTCCCGTTTTTACCCTTTGGGTACGGAACCCTAAAAATAAAGTTAAAACTGGTAATTTTTCTTCAAATAAACTATCAATTTTTCATTACTAATAATCAAATCTCAAAATAATAGTACATTCTGATATACAAGTACGTCAGGGACATACACATCCACAATTACTTGTCCGGTGATTTTGGTGGTATGCGGGTATGCGACCCCGACGTCCTAGCTGCTACTACCACTAACATAGCTTCCAATGTAGTAGTATCCTACATACCTATTTCCTACCCAAACTCATAGATATCCTTTCCTCCGCCAATCCAGGGTCTGCCGTGCCTATGGATGCGTGGCTAGGGGCGTGTCTAGTCTCAAGGGTGCCAAACTGCCCTGGGACCTGGCGAACCCATAAAACGACTAGCTTTATCCTGGTATGCGGGGCTCTGTCAGGATGGAGCTATTTTTGCCCTTGCATGGGAACCGCATGGATTTCTATTTTAATAACAAAATCCCAAATGGCGGCGATGAGGTTCGGCTCATCCGGGATGGGTTTCACGTCTCGTTCCTCGCGAGGGCGGAAAGCGGCCCACGGAGAGCCGCTTTGCTACGATGAAAGTAAGAGGTGGTATGGAAAGTAAAATGGAAGAAGTATGCCAGTTAATGCATAAAAGACATATAGATGTTTTGTGCTTGTGTGTGTTTGAGACGAAACGGAAAGGATGTAACACCACCAAACATAGTTCCTATACGGCACTGTCGTCAGGAGAATCGGTAACCAACAGAGCCTGTCAGGGCGTTGGTGTGATCCTTTATGCACGTATGAATGAATGTATGATCGAAAATGAATGCGTGAGCCCAAGATTTCTCTGGATGAGGCTTAAAGTTGGGCTTAATCGACTTTTTGTAGTGGGTATGTCTATGCACTGACAGACATGGGTTAGTGAAAGTCCCTGAAAGCCCAAAAAAAAATAGGAGCTAAGGGACAGTATGAATGATATTTTAAAAACGTGTAGATTTTAATGGGGTAGGAATAAAGCGAGATATCCATCTCGCTCGGATGAAAGGGTTCTTGGTGCTTTTGGGGATGAACGAATGAATGAGAATGGACTAAGTTTGCTAGTATCTATGTGATAAAAACAATGATTGACAAGAAACAGATCCATTTGTATAAAATAGAAGAATGTAATTCAAGAAGTGTGACTTTGTGATTGTGGATGAAAGGATGAGGGCAAAAGTATTAGACACTAGGGAATACTGCGGAGTCGGCATCGATACAGACCACTATCTGGTGGTAACACATGTAAGTGGCATTTTCATCGTAATCGATGGAGACACTGAGTTCGTGCAAAGTTGAAAATTGCAAGAGAAGGATTTTAAAAATGAGTATTTTTAAAATCCTTCTATCCTAAAATCCAATATTAATTTGCAAGTAATGCTTGAAGGTTTGGAAGAGATAAGTGAAATTGAAGAAATGTGGATGAAATTAAAGGAAGGGGTGCTAGACGTTACCATAAACATTTGTGAAATTTCTAAAAGGCGAAAAGGAAAAATTCTAAAGAATGTATAGATGGATCAACAAGTACAAAAGGCTGTGGTTGAAAAAAAATTGCATGGTTGGATAGGTTAGCAACAAAAGCAAATCAAAAAGTACAAATGGCAACGCATGGTGATATACGAGAAGCAAGAAACGATTATAAGTGATTAAAGAAGATAATTAAAGATGTTGTTAGCAGAAAGAAAGATGAACGAAAGGATATGTTTGCAAAAGGCTTCCTTGAGATTTCCAGTTTAACGTTCAGTTTTCTGGAAATCCATAAGAGCAGTTTGAGGCAAAACCACGACCTCAGAGCTGAATCAAATAAATAATATAATAGAATGTGTGTCGAAAAGATGGAAAGAGTATTTCTAAAGTCTATTTCAAAGAGAAGCAACACTAGGCCAGGTTCCAGGAGCTATTATGTTTCTGTATACATAAGATGTGATGATGAAAATATAAGTACGGACGAGAGTATGAAAGCGTTAAATGGTATGAAATTAGGTAAGGCTGAAGGATATGATAGAGTGTCAGTCGAGATGCTGAGAGCTGGGCGAGCTAGTCTGTTGCATCGCCTTTTTAATATCTGTGGAGGAGCGGCTGAGTACCAGGTGACTGGTGCAAGGCTGTGAATGTGCCGCTATATACAGGAAAAGGGTAACTGCAAGAATTACCGTGGAATCAGCCTCCTTAGCGTCGTCGGTAAACTATATGCGAAAGTATTGATTTAACGATGATAAAAGTGACAGATGAGAAAGTATGGGATGCACAAGCATGGTTTGGACAGGGAATAGGATGTACGGATCAGGTCTTTTCTTTACGATGCATAGCCAAAAAATGCTTGGCGAAAAGCCAAAACGTCTATAACGCTTTTGTAGATTTAGAAGAGGCTTACGATAGGGTGAGTAGGTATGAACTGTAGTCAGCGTTGTCTTTGCATGGGTTGAATGGTAACCTGATCCAAGCGCTGAAATGTCTCTATGAGGATTCCAGTGCCTGTGTTAGAATAAACGGAACAGACATTGAATGGTTTAACATCGAACAAGGTGTTAGGCAAGGATGTGTAGCGTCACCGTGGCATTCAACTTATTTATGGGAAACTGTTTGACAAACCTGAAAGACACTGACTGTGGATGAAGAGTGAATGAGTTCTTATTGTGATTGGAGGTGAAAAAGTGGAACAAGTGAAAGAGTTTGTATACTTGGGATCCATGTTTACAAAAGATGGAAAGTGTGAAAGTGACATAGAAAGGAGTAATGTATGGTAGTGAAAGTTGGGTATGGCAGAAAAAGCATGAAAGCAGAATAAATGCAGTAGAGATAAGAGCATTGAGAAGCATAATTAGAGTCAAACGGAGTGACAGGATAAGGAATAGTGAAGAAGAAGTGGCGACAAAAATCGAGAAAGGTATGTTAAGAAGAATGACTAAACAGGTATACATGGGACAAGTGAAAAGAAGTGTTGGAAGTGGAAGACATAACTAGGCAAACGTTCCAAAATCAGATTAAATACGTTCTGAAAAAAAGACCAGGTCCGGATTACCCTAAGCCGACGCTCATGTATGAAAGTATTGATGAGTGTAGATGAAGCGAAAGAGATATGTAAGGATCGTAGTAAGTGGAAATCTGTGGTCTGCTACCCCAACGGGAAAGAGGCGTGATTTTTATGTTAGTATGACACAAGTATGTTATGTTGATCATTACACACGAGGCAATATAGCGATGAGGGAGCCGAGTGTCCTTGCCCTATTAAAAGAAACCTAACGATATCTCATACATCAAAAGTCGATTAAGCCGTTAAAAACCAGCCCTAAAAACATTACACTCCTTTTTTTGGGCAGTTATTTAAAAAGCGATGATTCATCTAATAGGCTAAGCCTAAATGGCTCTCCAATAATTTTATGGCATGGTATCTAGGATCTTTATACGTAATTACTTTAGAATATTTAAATATGTTTTTCTTTATTTTGATTTTTATAGATTTACTTACTTATAATGATTGATATATGTTTTTGTCTACGTGCAGTAGTATATGTCTATTGCTTTAGTTTAGTTCATTAATTGGGGGTTTGTGTTAATTATAGTGTAGCATTTAAGCAGTATATTTTAATAAATATCGTGTAATCGGCTATGAAACAAGAAATTTGATGTATTTATGTATATTTTCGACAAAAATGAGTCTAACTGTTATTTTATCATAAAGAACTGGGCGATTGAGAGATTGGTCAAATAATAAAATCTATTAATCGTACGGTTTGTTTAAAATTATTTTCTTTTGTAAATGCGGCTTACATTTTTTTTTATAGTTTGCTTATTAGATTTGTGACAGATTATAAGATTGTTATATTTCTGTGGTATTTTTATTTTATTTACCTCAATGTGATTGCAAGCCTATTGCTAATTAATAATAAGGACTAAAGATAGTCCTAGATAAATCTCATCTACATTATGTATGAGAAATTGTACTGGGAATGGCGTCTAGAAGTAATTGTAGATTATCTAATGTTACAAAATTTTAGAACAGTAAATCTAAATGTTTTATAAATATTATTGTGAATTTTGTTTATATAAGACACCCTGGATTAAAATAGTTTTTTTTATCTATAACTTAATCTTTTAAGAGTCGCAAAATACTCGTTCTTACGAAGACTGGTAAATAAAAATCATAAATTAATAAAATATGTAGATACATTATATCCACTTGCATTTAAAGCTTTCTAGTTTGCAGACTGTATTTTAAATATTTCTTAATCGTTACCGGGTTTGTTCACGCACGAATTAGTACCCGCAATAGACCCGGTAACGATTATGAAATATGAGTTTAGTTCACGAAAGTTTAAAGAAAAGTAATGTATTTTAAATGATCAAGGTTACCATTTTTAATCCCGAGCTAAGGAAACATTTTGTTAGTATTTACATATATAAACCATTTATATGTATGCGTTATAAAAACTATATAAAATTGATGTTTGTGTAATTTACGAATTAAACTTTATTTTCTATACATAACTTTTTATTTAATCCTACATTGAATTCAAATATTACTTATATAAAAAGGTGTAGTTATATTACATCTATACTAATATAATAAAGAAGAAAGATTTGATTGTTTGTTTCCATTGAATAGGCTCTGAAACTACTGGACCGATTTGAAAAATTCTTTCATCATTAGAATCCTTTTTTTTTACAGGGGGAAATGCGTTACGCATACAGCGCAGCTTTGGGAAAAAACTAACGGATTATGTAGGACTCGCCTGCCAGCGGGCAGCGCGGCTAAGTTCGCTGCCTATCGGCAGGAATACCCACTAAAACCACCCTGGTGTTTCAAGTTTGCACTTGGACAAGGGAAAGGTCGCAGTTGCCCTTATCCTGTTCCCTTGCTTAGCGTCTGTCCGTTTTCAGACTCAACTCCTGGTGACGCTCGGTCACATAAATCTCCATTGTGTGGTGTGCCGGAACACAGACACACCACACAACCACCTCCTAGGGTCATTTCGCGTGCACCACGTTCCCCAACATGTTGCACACTCAGGGAGCGAAAATCCTGGCGTACGCCCTGCGTCTACGCCCGGTCCTTCTGCGGCGGAGAGGATCCGCTAATGGGTCTTCCTCTCGACGCCGCTCTCCCTCTTCTTTTTGGGCAACTACGGTCACGCAGTAGGCTCGAACCGTATCCCAAGCTCTCTCGCTACCGACCATCGGGTTGACGATGGCCGGCAGCGATAGGTCGGGACCAACCGCGTATACGAGCATCCACTCCGTTGCCCACTTCGGACAGTTTGCAAGAGTGTGCTCCGCCGAGTCTTCGGCAGCACCACACTCATGACACAGTGGAAGTCACTCTCTCCTCGCCACGTTGCATAGGTATTTACCAAAACACCCATGCCCGGTAAGCACCTGCACGAGGCGATAAGAGAGCGACCCCCACGCTCTGTCCTACCATTCATTCAGCACTGGACGGATGGCCACAATCGTGCGGTGTCCGGCGCTCGGCTCTTCCAGTCTCAGTGCCCATTTGCGGAGGGCCACTTGTCGGGCGTTAAGTTGCCAGTGCTCGACCTCTTCAGGGAGCCGGCGGCACTTGTCGCTTGGTCCACCGAGATTCGGCAATAGGCTAGTCAAGGCGGACGTCACTCTTTGAAGTTTTGGAGCAAGGAGTGTAAAGTTCTCCTTGAATTGGCCCAGATACCTCATCGTCGGTCCAACACCGATGGAAACTCCGCCGACTATCAGATGAGCTCCTATTGGTGGCGCGTTTCGAGGCCCGTGAAAACACAAGGCCTCGGACTTGTTAAGGGCCACTTTTAAACCCAGACGTCTGATTTTGCCCACCACGAGGGTGACTCCAGCCGTTGCCTGCAAGCTAGCCTCCCGGTAAGTTCGGCCACGGGCCGTAACCAAAATGTCATCGGCATAACAAATTACACGAACATCTGGAAGAGAGCAGCTGCGAATAGCCCAGTCATATCCAATGTTCCACAGTAGTGATCCAAGGACCGAACCCTGTGGAACGCCACATTTCACGTCCCAGCTACCCCAGCCATTTTGGGTGGGATAGGTTATGGGCCTACCCGTTAGGTATGCCATGACCGTCCGCCGCAAGTATAGGGGCACTCCGTGATATCGGAGCGCTTCCTCTATACATACGTGGGGGAGGGTGTTGAAGGCATTAGCTATGTCTAATTACACGGCTAACACCACCCCCCCCTTCAGTGACTTCCTCTTCTGCTAGAGCCCTCACCTGTGCAATGGCGTCAACGGTGGACCTGCTTCGCAGGAACCTGAATTGATTCTCCGACAGGTTGGGGCCAACGAGGTCGAGGTACTTGGAGAGGCGGGCTGCGATGACGCGCTCAAAGAGCTTACTCGCCTCATCAAGCAGCACGATCGGTCGATAGGCTGCCGGACAATCCATTGGACGGCCCTCCTTCTTCAGCAACACCAACTTGCCCTCCTTCTTCAGCAACACCAAATTGCCCACCTTCCACTTCCCGGGGAAAGTTTACCCTCTGAAGCTGGCCGTTAGAAGGGCCCTGAACCTATCATCAAGGCCATTCCTGAGGGCCAATACCCACACACGACCAGGGATCCCATCAGGGCCAGGGGCCGTGTTATTGACCTGAAGCCTCAGCACGGCGGCTCCCAGTTCCCCCACTGATACCTCCGGGATCTCTTCAGTCTCGTCTTCCTCCACGGGCTGATCGAGCATTTGCGGAGCCACATGCTCACTACGGGGAGGGAACAGTGTCCCCACAACGCTTGCCAGCAGCTCTGGCTCCATTGTAGACATGAGGGTGGGGTCCATGGGCGAAGCTTGCTCATAACGAGACTATACGGCCTACCCCATGGGTCCCTGTCCAGTGAAGCGAGAAGTTCCTCCCACGCCCTCTCTTTGGCCTCACCAATGGCCGTGCGCAGCTCTTTATAGGTGCGCGTCCTTATAGGCGCTATAAAGGCTTCTCTCCTCTTCCTCGTCTCGTCTGTTCAGTCTACGACGTCGATATCTAGTGTACCGACGTCTTGTTGATACGCAGGCTGCACGAAGACTAGCGAGGTCCTCAAACCACCAGTAAACCTGTCGGCGAGAGGGCAGTCTGGTTACCCGCGGCATAGCAACATCACAAATATGTGACATTGCTTCGCAAAACCAGACCGCCTCACTCTCAACGTCAATGGTATCAGGGTTTGGTGTCCAGCCCTCTACGAGAGAAACCTCAATCACTGCATCCCTATCCATACACTTAAGAGCCCAGCGGGGACCTAGATCTGATGCCGGCCGTTTGAGAATGTTCGAACTTGTGGGGGAGGGGAGATGGAAAACCGGATATACCTGTGGTCCGAAAGACTTACTACTCATCAATTGGGTATAGACCCAATTGATGACTTGTAGTGGAACACTCGTACCTTTGCAAAGTCTATTTCAGCGCGATTTTTCATTACATTCTTGATCACAATTCCGAAGTATGGTTAAAAAATATATTAACTACTAGCTTTCCAGCCGCGGCTCCGCCCTCCCGGATCATAAATGATTTCCATACCAAGTTTCATCCAAATCGGTCCAGTAGTTTTTAAGTTTATTCGTTGCATACAAAAATCTTTCCACTTTTTATATTATTAATATTAATATAAAGTATATAAGTATAAGTGGATGGGTTCGCAGCGATACTGCGAAAGAGAATTGCATCACTGGTGCGTAGAGTGCGTGACAGCTCCAACAGCTACCTGCAACTGATAGTAGGACGGGTGGGATTGGACTCTGCTGTTATGAAACACTGGACGAGCATGCATGTGGGGCTGTCCAGTCCTAAACTAAATTAATTAATTTTCTTATTTGCATTCTGGATTTATTTTTCATGTCTATATAATTAAATTACCTGCATTATGTTTGAATTAATATAAATGAACAATAATAAAAATGTTAACGCTTATATATATTGTACGAATATTTTTTTGACATTTGAATGTATGCTGTGACTTTTTATTATATTGTGTTTTCCTGATCCTATCTTACTATAATTCTATGTCTTTCTTTTTTATAATATGGACTGTTTTATGTCTGAAATAAAGATTTTTTGATTTGAATTGATATTGATAATAGTATAAACTATAAAGTGTAATATAGATAGTCAAATAACAATACAATACAAACTAAAATGTTTTTCAATTCTGTATTAGTTACAGCTGATAGATTACATTGACCTTTGACTTGCATCTCATCTGTTAGTAAAGCTCGTATTAATAAATGTACCTCAAAATTGAGATCGATCTTAAGATGCTCTTTTGCTGTATGTATGAACCATCTGCCAAAAAGAGCATCATAAGAACGATCTAAATATTGACATGCATTTATTACATGAACCTAAGTAATGATGTGCAAAATATTGGTAAACAGGCTTAACCTAAAAGGTACTTTCTGGCTCTCAAGTACAGCTGCTCGTTAGGTGCTTGGCACACAATGAGACGCTTGGAGACAGATTTCTACTTGAGGGTGTTAGCCTGGTGATTTGGCACACCGCACATGAGGCGAAGTACCAGAATACGCTTCGAACTATAAATGGCCCATGCATGCCAGTCGATAGCTTCCAATCCCCCCCCCCCTCCCCCACGTCTCCCGACAGCGAGACAAGCCGGGGTCCGAACCACAGTGGTGCCCTTGAGCTCGCTGTCAACCCCTCCTATAGTAGCGGCACGTTTTCGGCGTCCGCAGGAGACGGAGGTAGAAGGCGCTTTACGCCTTCTACGACCGTCTCGGGAGAAGTTCCTTCGGCACTTCTCAATCCCGGGCTATCGTAGGGCCTGCCCTCGCCCAAAATCCGGTGGAGCTGGACGACCGCACAGGCGGTAGCCAGCATCTATATACTCCCAAAAAAAAAGTCGAAAGCTTGCCACTGTGATATCACTGCCTAATATTGTTTTATTAATTATTGCAATACAAATTAAGTATTGCAAGTAGTACATACTAATACAATAATACCATTGTAACTATTACAAACTATAACCAACATTAACAATAACCTAAAGCATTAATCAAATATTAACTATTCCGAGAGGTTTCTACAGGCTGGTCAGCTTCTATTTTAGTTTAAATAGTTTACTAATTTGTGGAAATTGTGGAATCTCAACAGGTGATTAGTGATAAAAAGTCTAAGGAGACATAAATATAGGTACTCTTCTTGTCCTAATCATACACTAAATGGAATTGGCAAAACATATCTAAATACCTTCTAACTACTACTAACTACCACCGTCAACGGACACTCCCATCTGGTAGAGTCATCTTCAAATCGACAGCAACAGGTGCATGCTAGCTGGTCATCATCTTCTATATCCTTATAATAAAGGAGTTAAAGCCAAATAGTCTGTATCTCAACTGTGGCCTCTACATCTTTCTGTGAAACAAAAGTAGATTTTTTGTCCCCGAAGCTTTTTATTGATCTGAAGCGCCCGTAGCGAAGTTTGGTTAGCCGTTCTTAACCGATCAGCTAAGTAAAGTAAGTCCGCCGTGGTCATGACTTGGATTCCCGCTAGTGGCAATACTACTAAACGAGTCCGTGTTTTGGAGGACACGTTAAGCCGGTGGTCCCGTCGTTGGATGGCTGTCGTTTTAGAAATATATTGTTCAGCCTAACCTAAACTAACTGGATCTCAGGGACAGCTGCGGGAACGCACCTAAAGGTGCTTAGCGCTAAGCATGCCTACCCTACCTACGTGCCCTCGGAAGCACGGTAGCGCTCAGTAGTAAAATCAATAGTGGTCACCCATCCAAGTCCTGACCGCGGCAGTCTTTGCTAAGAACAACAAAGCAAACTTCACAACGAGCGCTTCAAAATGAAGTAATAAACATTTTAAAATATTATGAACTAAAAAAAGGTAAAACATGGAGAACTAACCACATTTGTTTTAATACCTCTTACTGTACCTATGTTTAACTTTAAGCACTTTAAGCTACTTAATAAATGAATTTGAATTTAAAACTGACCGCCACCTTGCTCGCCACTGCGGACACCACTGCACGCGTTGATTTGAGCCACAGAGAAGATATTTCGGAGTACCTTACGTAGCGTACGTGACAGACCGATTTGGATTAAGTCAGATATCGAACGCCTGCAAGAAACCTTGCCGCATGAAGATTTTATTATTTGCTAAGATTTTATAAAACCACATCAAGTTCATCGCCTTTAAGATGCCGAATGAAAACACGATTACTTCATAGATATATTCCCTCAATTTCTTGAGTTTTTGTATTTTTGATTATCTATCAATATTTGAACTCGCTAGCAGTTGTGGTTTAAAAAAGATCTGAAGAGAAATCATCTGTTTGTAAGTAGGGCAAGTAGACGTAGTCCCGGGTTTAGTAAAAGGGTTGCATTTTTGGTTGAGGAACCCTAATCACATCCTAATCATGATCACCCTAATCTGCTATTCCACCCGATGTTAACAATAATTCTATTAATAGCTATTATGGTTTTAAATATTTGTTAAGTTACAGGCACTTGAGACTTAACAACTATGTCTTAAGGTGACGGGCGCAGTGCAATTCGTGGCTTGTGACGAAATGCATCTGTTATACGTAGAGGTTAGTCCGCTTAACATCAGGTGGGCCTCGAGCTTGTCCCGTCACAATAACATTAAAAAAATTAAGATTCATCTCTTTGTATGTAAGACGCGTAGACGTAGTCACGGATTTAGTAAAACTGTTCCGTATTTTGATGCCGGACACCAATGTCGTTATGACTCCAAGAGACCTAAGACTATATTTTCTTCATTATCCCCGATGAACATTTTCAAAAAGTTAGGGACCCGTAAGAAAACTTCTACAATGTCACCAAACGCGTGAAAAAAATACCAAAAATAACGTTATATCGCGCACGCTACGGAAATGATTGACAATAGAGCAAAGTGATGTACTACAATTTTATAGAAGACATCAATATCTACAAAATGGTCCGCAACACTATATTATGCGTAACTATTACAGTTATGTCAAAATAACTACTTTTTTAATTGACTAAATTAATATTTTTTTAATTTTTGTTCTATAGTGCGAAGCCGGGTGGGCCGCTAGTTATTAGTAGGTATACACAGAAGATATCAGTACTTTATAGAACTGTACCACCACTCGATCCACGACTTTAAACTGCCTACGAAAATTTGTAGTAATTACAGCGACTCGTGTTGAAAGTTGAACCTAACTAATTACGAGTACTTATAATGTTAAATTTAATTACGGTTATTACTTACCTTATTATCTACTAGCTTTCTGGGTGCGGCTCCGCCCGCGCGTATGTCGGTTATCGCGCAAAAACATAAACCTCTTTTTGCGCAGTTGGATAAAAACTATCTTATGTTTTTCCCGGGTCTCAAACTATTTCCATACCAAACTTCATTCAAATCGGTCCAGTAGTTTTGGCGTGAAAGCGTAACAGACAGACAGACAGAGTTACTTTCGCATTTATAATAATAAATATTACAAATGCGAAAGTAATTTATTTTCTTTGACTTTTCCAAATTCCGTTGGAAAAGAAAGATCACTTTGACAAAAATTTGAACATCTGAAAAATACTGAAATACTTAAATAAATAAAAAGATTTTAATATTTTTATTTTTGCAATAACGCATGCTTTGCGGTTTACATTCCAATATTACAAATATACGAGAAGAAAAATTATAGTCATGTATGGGATTCGAACCCGCGTCAGGCACCCCTTTAGCCGGGGTATGCTCTGACTGAGATAACATGACTTACATGACGGTCAGATCAGAGCATACCCCGGCTAACGGGGTGGGTGACGCATAATTATTCCTCTCGTATATTTGTAATTTTGTAAGGGAAAAATTTCTTGAGCTCGTCAAAATTTAAACTTATTACTTTTAATTTACATTAAAAAAAAGTTTTATGGTTTTGAGTACTTAATTTACGTAACCAAACAAGATGACTTAAAAAAAATATACTCTGTAGTTGGTAGTTTCTAACTAGCTATTATTTTTTGATTATTTATTAAATCAGAAGCTATAATTTATTTCTAATTTGATACCAAATAACACTGATCCTCATAGGGCTGCCTGGATATACTCTTTTTTATATAAACATATAAAATACATTGTGAATTGAACAGGAAGTGTTCACTAAAAATGCTATGCTGTTCACTAAAACTTGGACAAAAATGCTTTCGTATGTCCGGTTGTACTCCTCTACAGGTCGCATTTCTGAAGGGATTCTCACGAAATTTTGTGAGCAGGTTTAACAAGTCCATAATTTGTTTTTTTCGATTCAGTTTTTGGATTTTTTTCAAAATTATTTTGGATTTTTACTTAAGGTGTTGAAAGTATGGATGCCTGCGCTTAATTTAATGGTAATGTCCTGATACGTACCTACGTCAGTTGCCTAAAAGTGATAGGCTGTCTCTCTCTCTCTCTCTCTTATATAATCAATTATTTATTTTCTATTGTTTTGGAGCCAGTATATTAATTCGAGATAAATACATTACCAAGTACTTATGTAAAATTATTGTATATTTACTACTGACCTACCTATTTCTGATACAACTAGCTTTAGTTCTGGCCCGCGTGTCATTGATTTTCTTGGACATTAGTCCAAGAAAATCCTTTATTATTTACTTACATTACATATCTAGATTTGACCCATATAGCATGCGCAGTGAACCTTTATTGAATTGTAATCTGTGCAAGGGCAGACTCGCGAGGTTTACTGCTCGGAGAGCCACTGGTGGTATTACTTGCCTATGATGTAGCTTCACAAATAGCAAATGTACAAACCATACGATGTTCATTGGAAACTTTAAAAAAGATCTACTACTTGTCTATACGATAATATTATCTTTGGCATAATTTTTTGCCAGCTGGCAGTGCCGCACTTCTGAATATTTTCCCCTAAAATAAGGGAGTTTTAGATTTATAGTGAATTTCTTATGGTATTATAGCTGCGAACCTATATAACAGTAGTATGCGTATAGTAAATGCTGCTAACGCTGCACTTGAAACAGTTTATACACATAATATTCTTTCCCAGTAACTTCAGAAATCATGTTCACGTGAATTGTCCTAAATTAGAGTAATTGTTTCTACGTTTACCTTAATTACAGACAGTTCTTGTAGGACCTGGAAAACCTTCCATAATTCATGGAAGGGTTTCCAGATCTGCGTATTTTCAATAGAAGGTAGTGCCCCCTAAAATCATTTACCTAACCTATTAATTGGACACTAAAAACGTCTTTCCGAGCACATCACGCCGCTCCATCCATTACCATAACACGCCAATTAGCTCGCTTGCCTAGTGCCAATGCACTAGTCACTATTCGCTTCGCTCGTCATCAAACTTAAATATTATCAATGGCCAAGACTCGGGATCAAATTGGAAGAAAAATGGCTTTCCGTATCATTTAGAGTTTAGACAGATGCAACATTGAAGTTTTGGATGTTATAAGTTTAGTCTCTTTCCATTTCCCGCATTCTTTAATAATTTTATAGGTAGATGTTTAATTATGTGCAGCCCCGGCACCTGGATTTGATTAACACAGCTTAAAACTGACACCCTTGATAACTTGCCACTTTTGACAGTCGCAATGACAAAAACATAGAGTATTATCTAAATTACGTTTCATTTCATACACAATCTAGAAATTTTGTTATAATTTTTTTTTATAAGTACATAAAATATATGTGTATCACCAGCAGTTAAAATAGATTTAAACCTCTTTAGACTTATCAGTTCTAACTATCTACGTTACAGAATCCCTTAATTCTGGTGTCTTGATTAAATACCCAACTCTTAATCCTAATTTGAGTCATATTACAATACTGGGGTGCGTTCTTATTTGTCGTCCGACGACGAATGATCGCTCCATGCAGAGCGACGCTCGTCATCCGCCTTTTAAGAACGGCTCTGTATCATATCTGTATCAAGAACACTAGGTACTTTAAATGTTTCACTGACCCAGAAGAAATGTATTTATAATTATGTACTTTTCCACGACACACAACTAAAACAAACATACATAATATAACAATAATAATAATACAATTTTGTACACAGAAGTCTACGTAAACAAAAAGTAACTTAAAACAAAGAAAAATCAAGTCCCAACTGTCAAATGAAACGTCAGGGCGATATTTATCCACTGATTTCGTGGGGCGACCGGTGCGTCGTCGAGCGATATATAAGAACGCTCCGGAAGATCATCGGACGATCGCTCCGGGCATATAAAAACGCTCGGGGCTTCGTCGGACGTCGTCGGACGACAAATAAGAACGCACCCCTGAGGTTATATAAACTCGCGATGTGTCATAATAATAATATGTCGGGAATTTCAACAGAGGCTACAGGAGAATGAAATTTAGGAGATGGCAACACTGCCAGCTGGGCGCTTGGGTTATTGTATTGGTCGATTGCTGGGCGGTTCCGATTATTTATTATTTTGTAACGTAAGATTTCCAATTCGAATATAATTCTAATTCTATAATAAAGTGGACAAAGTTCTTAACAGTTTTTATCGTTTTGAGTGCTAACAAGTTGTGTCATTGGATTTTCTTCATCAATAAAGATCGCAAAGTAAGTACATCGTTTTATGTTGTTATGTGGTGTTTGGATTTTAAAATTTGGCTGAAATCGTTGAAATGCGCTATTGAGTTGACTTTTATAATTACGTATAGCTCTTGCGGTGATTGATTACTGCAAGCTATGATATCGATTTGTAAAAAAATTGACAGGTCGGAATGAAATTGAGGCCAGTGCGCGGCCGGAATAGCCTAATTCTCAGTAAAGTGAAACGAGCGTATAGTATGCCAGACTGATGTTCCGATCAGCTGGAATGAACAAGCTGTATGTGAGCTACCAATGGCAATTTTATTTTATAATGATGGTTCATGCCAACAATACATCCATTTCTGTAGGGTAAAATATAAATCAAAACCAAAGAAAACTTTTATATCAAATGTTTTTCCACCTAAATGTTCAAAAATTCAGTCCATTGTTAAGGTATTTAAGTATACCTTAATTTCTTGTTATAAACATTTTCAACAACACCCTGTGATGTTGTGGACATTCCACATCTAAAAATATTTGAACATATGTTAAGAAATAATAAAACACTATCAATGGGTGCTCAAATGGCGTTGACATACAGAGAAGTGTGTTGTTGTTACCACTATTTCTTTAGTGTATTCTCTAATAGCATCTCAGTAAAATATGTACAGTTTTTGTTTCCCAAACAGATTTAAAATGCTTTAAATCTGTTTTATAAAGTGAGCACTGTTTCACTATGTGAATAGGCAAATAGCTACCTAGTTATTCTGCGAATAGTTTATATATTTTATAAATCTCTAACTACTAAACTTGGTTGAATTGGTATTATTGTACTTAATACCTGACTGTTTTATCTTGCACCTTGGATTAATTAAGCAATAAGAGACAAATCACTTAGCATTCCATGGATCAAACATCCGCGTGCTAGGTCCATCATCTTGCAGAGAAAGAGACTTTGGGGGTATGGCTAAGAGGCCTTTTTACAGTCATCAATGCTCCCCTCTGCTACTCGAGCCTCCTTCTCTGCCTAGCCATATTTGGTGAGATCTTACTAATGTAGCCTTGAATACTTATTCTAGGATAGATGTTAGGGTTGTTCTTGATAGACTTTTATAAGGTTAAATAAAAGTGATTAATCTGGTATTCCCCTTGCTAAGTAACTATCCTGGCGAGCAACCAAAAAACCATAACCATGCAAAGTATAGATACAAAATAGACAAAATTGTCTTCAAGCACAGTACTATACATAAACATTGGCATTTAATAAGTTGACTTGAATTTGTGAGAAAAAATGTGAGCAAATGGTTCATGTGATTTACATTTGTAAACCACATATATAATCATGCCACAGGCTGCATAATCATCAGAGATATTCATGGAAGATGATAGGATAAACAAAACCACAGTAAAAAAAATACTCCAATAGTTTTTCCTCAAAAAATGGTATGTAATGTTGCCATAACATCTCTAAAATGTATCCAGAAAGTGAACTCAACCGGAGACTTATTCACAACTGTCCACTAAGAAGCGAGATTTTAAATTTGATATTTCATACTGTCCAGCAAGTAAGTATGTAATTTACTTACTGGACAATAGGTCTCTTTAGATCTGTTTTGAAAAAAAAACATAGTGCCAGATAAGAGCTTAGCCATTATAACATGGTTATAGGAGGGAGGCTCCAAATATATATCTATCTCTCTTTTTGGTATGACATTTTATGAGATTGATATATTTTTGGAGCCTTAAACAGCCATTTTATAGTCTGTGTTGTAGAAGTATAGTGTTGGATATTATGTTTGTATTAAGTAATTTCAGTTTATATATCATGTTGGATTAAAACTTTCCATTCTAAAATTAACATGGACTACAACAATAATTGACATTTTTTTACTAAAACATTCATGTAATGTAAAAATAGAACAATGTTCAATACTAAATGCAAACTTTTTAGTAAAAAAAACAATGACTGGCGGGATTTAATTTATCGCGTGATATAATATTTATCGGCATTATTTGTTGTTAAACTTTCTTTCATTTTTGAGAAAAGCATTAAACAAGCCTCAAACAGTAAGGAAAGCCATCCTGGCCTCGTATATAACCGGACCTCACCTATGTTTGGTCTCATACTTGGCCAGGAAGGCTTACTTACTGGATTCTGCAGTAATGTACTATTTTGTAATTGTGATGGAATATGGCTGCTGGAGTGTGATGTGATACACTTGTTTGCACATGCAGAGAACTGTATAATAATTGAACATAAATGCAACTACCCAGTTTATAAATCATTAGATTGCTTTTGAAATAAAAAAAATATTTAAACAGAACTAATTTGAAATAAATGAATCTTGGTTGTTTTAAAGAAGACGTAATTTGTTTTAAATATGGTCAGTAAACATTTAACGGTCTGATATTTTTTATCGGATGATAGAAAAACTGGGCCTTTGAGATATGAACTTGAACAGGTGCATTTCATCACAAGTACTGAATTGCATTGTGCTCCTATAAAAAGGTCTTCAACTTTCTTCTTTTTTCTTACGACTGTTACAATACAACGGTTAAAACTGCTACAAATCGAGTGATAATAAATTTAAATAATAATACCTTGTAATCTATATCATAGTGAGCTCCCAGAAGAAACTGCATTTGACCAACAATTGATACATTTCATATGTTGGTAGTTTCATTTGGGAGGATATTATGATATAGTATACCAGGTATTTTATAAGTTCAGGTGGTAGGTTCTGTACCTCAAGTCCGTCTTGGTGGATACAACCGCAGTATCATATATTTTGCCTGGAAGCAGTGGTGTGCAAACACTACCCACTGTATTTCAGCTTTTAGGGCACTGTAGTAAAATTACTAGGCTACCTGGACATCAGACTGGATATACTAGGCTAACGTCTCAGAGTGACGAGCGCAGTGCAGTGTCAAACGGAGAATGTTGGATGACACTGCAACTGGAATAAACAGATGTGACGTTTACCGTCAGTTGAGAGACTTGTGCGTGTCATCACAACTTACTATAAAAAACATATATATAACTAAACTGGTCAAGAATGGGAATGTAGACCGAAGCAAAATTATTAATGGACAAATAGCAACTAAGGGAAAATGACCAGCATCCCTGATGTGGATGTGAGTGGGGAATTGAACATTAAATCTTACAGTATCATCAGCCAGTTTAATTATTATAATTAACCAGCAAAACACTCACGTTATGCATCGAATACGTCGACCCGGGTTCATGCTACTGCTCGGCTAGTTTATTTCGCGTAATTCCACAGTATTGTCGTATTGTGTATTACTGTGAGGAGCTGCTGCTGAGATAGAGACTATCATTATCTTTCAAAAGCGTGCAATTCAAGCCATATATGAAATGGATCCTTGGGAATCCCTGAGGGATCTTTTTAAATAAATTTATAATTTAACTTTACCGAGTCTGTATATAAAAAATTGTATATTAATTAGAACACTATAAATATTAATAAAATAGCGTTGCCTGTTGTAGATTAGCGAAGAAAAATAAAAGGTCTTTATAAGGTAATTGTGTGCAGTTTTAAAATAAAGTTCCCAAACATATTACAATGATCACAGGTAATTCCGCCTCAGCCAAGCCTGTCAGCTACGTAATTTAAACAAATATTACAATAATTTTATTATATAGTATGTAACACTTTGTTAAAAGTTTCTTGCCCGTTCTTCACGCAATGGCTCTATACATTTCTTTGTTACCAATGTAGAATATTAAATTTGTATTCGACCTTCATAATAGTGTCGTAGGCGAAGAATAGTTATTTGTTATACAAGAGTGCAAAGTTGCTTTTTAACCGCGTGTTCAATTTTGATGACCGAGCAAGCGAAGGATTATTCAAAATTAGAATCCTGAGCGTTAGGAGGGAATCAAAGGAGTACGAGGTGAAAAATCTTAGCACTCGAGTGCAACACGTAACTTTTCATTCCACCTCAGCGAGGAAATGACTAAATGCAAAAAAAAATGTTTACAATCACAAGATAAGTACACTTTTATTTCAGTTTAGGTATTAATTACTACATTATGACAGGTAAGTATTACAGAATAAAATCACTCATTTTAGTTTTTTCACTTGTTTTCAAGTATCTTGTTTTTTTTTTTAATATAAGGTTTAACAATGACGTGAAAAAATGCCGCGTAAAGAACCGCGTACAAAGCAAATTGAAAAAAGAACACCAATAAGGTTCCGAGTCTGAGTTTTTAACAATTAAAAAAAAAGTCGTATGATTTATTTGGCACCATAGAGGTAGCAGTAAATAGGTTTAATGTTTTTTTTAATTCACAAACTTAGTGCACACGATGTTCTAAATTCAATTTACTTTATCCTCTAGAGAATAAAAACGGCTTTTCCACTCAGATATTGAAGATTAAAAATACTCTTTCCGAGATGGTGGGATGAAAATTATTTTAACTTTGACTACAGCAGATGCTCATGCGTAGTGGCCGTCAGGAACTCGCAGACGCAGCTGCGCACTCGCTCTGATGATGAGTGAGAATGAGAAGTAAAATATCTTAATAATTGGTTTAATTTTCATTTTTTAACTAGAGAACGTCTTTTTATTTTTGGTAGTACGATCTCTAGAATGTATGACCACGTTTTTCTTTGTACCGGATAGTCCAATCTTAATGATTCTTTATATGTTAAGTAGAGTATACATCCAAATGTATTCCGTGTAAATTTCATCGACTTCTGCCAAGTTCAATTATATATAAATAACTAAAAAAGTATACAGTCAAAATGCCTCTATTGATTTAATATTTTCCGATAACAACCATTATTGTGTGAAACTGTCTATCATGTAACCATCAAACCAGAAAAGAGTAACATAATAATTGCTATTAGAAAGTTCAGTGTTTGAAGCAGTACTTCAACAAAGTCGTATCATATTCTCAGTATAATGCAGAAACGTGTTTTATTCAACGTTTATTATATTTGCTTTATTTTACGAACGGAAATGGCTACCTACAAACTTCAAACATGGCGTGGTCAATTAATACAGAAATGTGGTGTTTCCTTCAACTATTTTTTTTGGATCCACATTATAAACGTTAGTACATGTTACAAGCGTCAATCTTAATGTTATATTTATAAGATTGTATTAAGTCTTTAAAACAACAAATTACTAATGCTGTCCAAAAATGGGAGGGCCTTGACCTGTTAATCCCGAATTAACAACCAAGTCCTACCCACCAAAAAAGTAAATACATGCAACAAACTATTTTCTTTTTTTTTTCAAAGAAATCTTGATTTGATTCGGCTACACTTAGCCTCTTTTATTTTTAACTGATAATTCATAATTATAATAGCGATATTCAAAATAAAACATGGCCAAGTGCGAGTCGGCCTCCGCTATTTTAAGATTCCGCACCGCAATAACCCGTAAATAAATGTTTATTGTTTATTATCTCTTTATTTTTACTGCTTAAAATTATAATGAATATAAAGAAAACTAGTGATTCCATTATTTGATACTTAAATGGAGTATTTTATTCTTGATATACCCATGTTTTGCGATCGAAATAAAAAAAAGCTAATAGCTAATCTTTCGAATCGTGCATAGCATCAGTTTAAAAATCAACCTAATACTTAGCAAAGGCAAAGTCATGAATATCGTGGACTTAGTACTGACTATTGAAACTATTTGTTAACAATTTGGTTTGAAATAATCATACAACCACGTCCAGAAAAGCTGTCATGTAGAGCAAGAACCATAGATAAGCTGTCCATGTCAAGGAAAGAGATACGTTCATAATTTCAGTTTTACATTTGATTTCTTTCGAGACGAGGTCAATTTTAAAATGCATTCAAAATAATGAATACGTAAGACACGCATTCTATTTATAAGTTATTATTCATGATAACATATAAATAGAATGCGTGTCTCCGCTTATTAAATGTTACAACAAAATTATGGATTATCCAAGAACCACTATTGTTGAATGCATCTACTATCATAGACAAAAATTATGAATGCTCTTTGGGCGCGTGTTACTTGTTTATTTTATAGAGAATCTACTATGTTCTAGACTTCTATATAGTCTGTTTTTTTAACAAACGAGTACTGAAAATTCTACTGCGTTGCTATTGGCCCACGTAAACAACATAAAATCCGTTACACATGAACTCTGTAGTTAGATGTTGGTACATTCAGTTGAATTTTCGACTACCAGCGCGTCGAAAAATATTGCTTGTAACTAATCAATACTAAAGTTGCAACTTTTGAATTAGGGTAAGCAAAACAAAGATCGTTTGGAAAAAAGTGTTGTAGCTAAGTCAACAAATGGTCGCGTCATAAGTTTGCAGAAGTATAACCGTGAGCTCAACCCAATTGAACTCGTTTGATCTCAAGTGAAGGGCTATGGCAGGAAATCACAAAAGTTGAAAAAAATATGAAGTCTGAACTCTTTTGTTACGAAAGTAGCTAAAGTGGATAGATAAAAATGGTGGTGATGTGGTAACCAAGATAGAAACAAAAATGTACGGAGTCGACAATTATGTACAAAATATGTTAGAGCAATTTATTATTGACGTATCTGCAGAAAGTTCAGCAGAAGAATGACGATATTTATTAAGATTACAAGAATTGAAGTAGAATAATTTGATTCATATGTTCTAGTGCATAATATTTATAACTATTACAATATTGATTTATATCAAAAACGCGTATACTAAGTATAAATATACTAAGTATGCAAAATTAAATCTAAAAATAATTACGTAATTTTTTCTACAGTAAATTTTAGAATTATTCACTAGAAACGGCTCTTAACAATTTCAAAACAAGAACAAAGGCTTGAAATGCCAAATCAATGACAGTAATGACCCATCTCACTCTGTCAATATCTAAAATGTGCGAGAGACATAAACAGTACTCGTTTGTTAAAAAAAAATAGACTATAGTTTGATAATTTATTTTATAGCGCTATTCATTTTAATAGTTTATAACGTATGATTTGGTTAACATTACAAGACAATGTTACCATGTGACAATGCATTGCGAATGTTGTATTGCGAACTTAATCTTCGTGAAGTGTGCCTAACATCCGCGAGTTGCGTGAGAGCAAATAACAGTAGCGTCGGCAAGTAGGCGGAAATACAGTGTTATATTAGAGATGTACCGTCAGACGGCAAATTCTGTATTCGACCAATTTTATGTCCGGTCCAATGTTTGCTATGGACTAAATAATGCTAAAGAGATTCTTACAAATATAAAAGGTGAAAATGTGTTTGTATATTCGTTACTTATTATGAACTTAAGATGTAATTATTAAAGAGATAGAGCTTAATAAACATACTTATTTTATAGAACTAAATATATAAGACCACGGTAATGGTAAATTACAGTACCAAAAGAACTTACGACGGTAAAACCCTACATAAGTTTCGACTATTCACATTATATAGGAGATTATCCAATAACTAAATAGGGAGAATAACCCTGGCAGTATGTAACTACTATATGTCAGTAAATCAAGTAATTTGTGTAATAATATTTATTTAATTATATTTAAACACAGTATAGTTTGCATTTATTGCAACACAATCCTCGTATATGGTTATTCGGTTAAATCAAGGTCCGCTCTTCTCTATTAACAACAAAGAAGAAAAAGTAGTGTAGTAAGTAGTTAAATCGTTTGCACTAGAGTCGAAGATATTGGCCCGTGATACGATTAGAAGCAGGAGGGGGCGCGAGGCGAGGCTACGCGGTCGATGTACTCTATGTTATCCGCGTTCACATACGGTCAACAAACAGGTGTTTTTCTCTTTGTTATAACAAACCTACATTAGTTGTTTATTTATGCTGTAGAATAAAGTACTGTTTCATACGGATTGTCCACTGCTGAACACAGTCTCTCCATTATGGTGGATTTGCCATAACCCCCACGCTTGGCAGACGTCTTGGGGATCGCAGAGTGAGATATCAGTTCCTCAGAAAGCGCTGCTGCCCACCCAATGGTAGAGATGGGGAGATGACATTCTAGTCCAAGGCAAATAGTATACAATAATAGGCAAAATAAAGTATTTTTGTTAAGTTTCCAGCTTCACAATCAGGACTTTTCCATGTTGCTTCCATTGGATGATCGTAAGAGCCAACTAATGTCGACATTTGTTTATGCACATTAGGCGAACGAAAATACTCATTGCAGATCTTAATCAAAAGTAAGATATTGTGGAAAGAATAAATATAAATTCTAAGTAATAAAGTACCAGGCGATCATGAAGAGATAGATAGATCTGATGGTAGATTTTCTGCTTGAAGATGGATGAGCAACTCGAGCATGCAAAATGAAGTAAAACATGCTGTGAAGCCTAATCAAGAGTTTGAACCAACGACTTCTTGATCAGCTTAAGACATGTACTACCACAGAGCTAGGTTACTTAGCTAACCTTTCAGGTGTGCGTTTACAATACAATCGTTGTCGATTGAACTGCATCGTGCATGACACTTTCAATTGAAATTGTTAAGCCTATTTTAGTATTAAAAAAGGTTTTGCTGTTGCGAATTTGTACAAATATCATTATATTAATGATTATATTTTTGTTGATTAGTACGTTAAGTTAGATGTTTTATTGCATAAGAAGCGACTGGATCAATTGATGTGAAGTTACTGCTTTTACCAAAACAAGTGCAGGTCTTTTTGCCGTACAATTATGTTTTATATTGTACTTGTATTAAAAAAAGGGAGCAAATACGAAAGAAGCATATGATCTGACTAAGTGGAACCTTACTTATACCATAACCAGCAGAGAAGGACTATCTCACCTGATGGTAAGTGACGATGTGATTTGATGAGGTACGGTCAGGTTTTGCTCGAATTACTGGCCCACAAGCACAGCTGATGAGACACACCGTTTGCTTGGCGACTGGTTTTCTACTTGAGGGTGGTAGCTGGCGAAGCGGGCTTTTGCAAACTTCTTTACCATCATGTATATACGTTCGTTGAGAGCCGGCACAGATTACCCGAGGGGGTAATCTGTGGGAGCCGGGCTATAGTGTCACCCCTCCCATCGCTACCCGTGGCTGTCGCGACTAAGGGTAAAATACCAGACGATGGCCAGCAGCACCTCCTGAGGAACTGCTATCTTACACGATCCCCGAGGTATCTGCCAAACCTGTGGCCAAAGAGATTATGGCATACGCCCTTTAATTGGTGTGGCTGTGTTCAGCAGGGGAAAATGTGGCTGAAAAAGTTCAGTATGTACATATACGCATGTTTTTTGTATTAGAAATAATGTTGGTGGCCCACCTGGTGCATTCACACGAGCCTATAATATCTCTGGGTAGGTACTATGTCCCTTATTTTGGACACAGTAATCCAAACTGCTGCTCGGGGTTCAATGATTTAACAGCGTAGTTAAGTGACACCTATACTTCTCCACGATAGGTAATTTGACACCGTGTGCTGAAATTTAAAGACTTGTAGGCAAACACTATTTTCACACTTTCATCTATCAATGCGATTGTTTTTACTGCTGTGTTCAGGTATTCCTTTCGGGTCACACACACTTAGGTGGACTACCTACGTGTGTGTTAATGATTAATTTCGCTAGCGTTATAATAATCTGTTTTGTTTGACGCAATGAAGACATAACTTTACTTTCACCTTACGTCTTCTTTTTACTATGCTGGCGATCTTTTACTTTAAACCCGTCGCGAATGTTTCTTTATTCGTCACGCCACTAAATCTGATCTAGTTTACAAGTTTGCCTAATTATGCTCTAATCTTATGCTAATAATATATAGCCATCCTGACAAAAACGTAAACTCCATATTTTTCAAATAAAATCCTATTGTAGTATTAAAGTTTAGTAATATATTATATAGGTAAATCATTTTATCCGAGACTTTTAACAGTCCAAGTTAAAGGCGAGGGCTGTTATTTAATTCAAGGCTAAAATGAGTTTTATGTACGTTTTATACACTCGGATTTTCAATTTAATTGCCAGGAAATTAAACAATGATTTTACAATGTTCTATTGAGAGTGTAATTTTTTCAACGAAGATACATATGGATCTTTTATAATACCCCTAATTAATAGGTTTATACCTAGTCAAACTTCGTACTTTAAATATACTATAAATTGAACATCTTTGAACAGTTTAAAATATTTTTATGAACTTACTTGTGATTAAAATGTACAACTATTCCACTAGATCATAAAAATCCGTTTTAGTGCACTTATAAAGTAAAAAAGAAGTTAAATAGTAGATTGTACAACGAATGCATTCATTGTCCTATGGTACCTTTTCGGTTCGTCCTTTGGTAAAAAATCATTAAGCCGAGGCTAAAATAAGGATAGCTATGCACGAGTTATACACTCGAATTTTCACTTCCAACTACGAGAAAATGAAACCATGAAATTATTTGTTATATATATTTAAAATAAAATTAAAACTGATATATGAACAATGTACTGTTTTAAGTTTTTTTTGCCGGCGGTATGCCTTTATTAATCAAAATACTGCGAACTATATAAAACACTACAGCTATAGGCAGTCTAAATGCTCCAGCCCACTCCCAGTTTAATTGTTTTGAATAAAATATATGCTATGATGGGTTAGCCTTTGACCACTATCTCACTCGATGGTAAGTGATGATGTGGTCGAAGATGTTGTTCAGACTAACCTAGAATTACTGGCTCCCAAGGACAGCTGCTGGAACACACCGTTAAGTGCTGGGCGACTGATTTTCTACTTGAGGGTGGTAGCTAGCTGTAGTATGATTCTTGTTTGTGAGTTCGTGTAATTTTTTACTTTTACTTTAGAACGAATGGACGGACGCACTGAGTTGGTTTCGTTTCATTTTGTTTCGTTTCTAGTATAAAACCATAAAGTATTATATCTAGTTCATCAACGAACAATGATTTGTGACTGCGACATATTCAGCTTCGTCATATCTAAATAAATATTAGTAAGTTCAGCAGTATTGTTCGTTAGTAGTAAAGAACACATACCTACACAAAATTTAAAATACAATTCTAATATTTGGACAGCCGCTAGTTTGAAAGTAGAACCTAAATTGCTGCTTGTTTTTCGGCGTTTGATATAATTTCGTTGCTTAGTGTTTTACAAGGATGGCAGCGTACTGTTACATCTAATATATTGCTGGCCTAAGCTCGAATCCCTCTACGAACCTATTTACTCGTTGTTAGCAGTATATTTCGATTTATAAACGGTGGCTTCTAAAATTAAGTGATCAGAATTATTGTGATAACTCCAGGAGTTACCAGACTCAGTACTAGTATACCCTTCAGATGGAACATCTGCTCAATTTAGTACCAAAATTTAGTTGCGGAAACTTGTATGTCATTTATGTCGGGTTCCGAAAAGGCTTTAGTACCATAGACCACATACATACGCTCCGGCAGATTATACAGAAGACTGAGGAGTATAATCGGCCATTGTGTCTAGCATTTGTGGACTATAAAAAGCCTTCGATTCAATCGAAACCTGGGCCGTACTGCAGTCTCTTCAGCGATGCCAAATCGACTTTAGGAACATCGAAGCGCTGAAGTGTTTGTATAGGAACGCCACCATGTCGATTCGACTACAGGACAAGAGCACGGAACCAATCCAACTGCAACAAGGCGTGAGACAGGGAATCTTTATTTCTCCGAAACTGTTTACAAATGCGTTGAAACAGTTCAAGAGCTTAAACGTTTTTAAGCTCTTGAACTGGAAAGAATTTGGCATCAACATTTATGGCGAATACATCACTCACCTTCGTTTCGCCAATGACATAATCATAATGGCAGAGTCACTTGAGGAACTCGGTACAATGCTCAGCGACCTCAATATAGTTTCCCAGCAGGTGGGTCTTAAAATGAACATGGATAAGACGAAAATTATGTCTAATGTCCATGTTGCACCCGTGCCAGTAGTTGTTGGGAACGATACGCTCGAAGTTGTGACCATTACATTTACCTGGGACACACTGTCCAGTTAGGTAGGTCCAACTTCGACAAAGAGGTCGCCCGAAGAATCCAACTCAGATGGGCAGCGTTCGGGAAGTTACGCGACATCTTCTCTTCGAACATCCCGCAGAGCCTGAAGACTAAAGTCTTCAAGCAGTGTGTGTTGCCAGTGATGACATATGGCACTTAAACGTGGTCCTTAACTGTGGCCCTTATGGACAAGCTCATAGTCACTCAACGAGCTATGGAGAGAGCTATGCTCGGAGTTTCTTTGCACGATAAAATCCGGAACGTGGATATTTGCCAAAGAACCAAAGTCACCGACATAGCTCTCGGAATTTGCAAGTTGAAGTGGCAATGGGCGGGCCACATTGATCAACGAACTGATAACCGATGGGGAAGAAAGGTTCTCGAGTGGTTACCACACTACACCGGAAGACGTACAGTTGGTAGGCCCCCCACCAGGTGGACTGACGACATCGTTAAAGTCGCGGGTAGCCCATGGTTATTAGCGGCTAATAGCCGTTCTTTGTGGCGTTCTATGGGGGAGGCCTATGTTCAACAGTGGACGTCTTCCGGCTGATGATGATGATGATAGTCTAAGTAGACACTAATTGATATCAGTTATCTTGTATTTTTCTATGTACTGGTATATTAAAGGATTTTTTTGGGGTACGTGTATATTATGCGAGTTTATTGAGTCCATCATAACTTTTAAATGCCTCAGCACATTTTGACGTATAGGGAATTTATAATCCCACCATCATCCCGAGTGACACTGGCTTGTAAATTTTTTATTTACATAAGAATACTTTCCAAGTTGATGTCATATTGGTGCATAATATTTTTTAACCTTCAGTCAATTTGGAACTTAAGCAAATGCCTCCTCGTAGGGGGATTTGCCATAATCCATACCATTGGCAGGCGCCTTCTAGTATTTTTCTTCTTTTGCCTCTTATGACTCGCATAGGAAAATGTAACAGGAGCTAGTTATCAAAATTTGATCGATTTTGGCATGGTCATTTGAATTGCAAGCAATATGGGAAACAGATAATTTGAAATTACATTATAATGTTCCGGAAGCATCATTTTCACCCAAAACATTATTTTTGTAGCACACAATACACAATTAATATCAATATCCATTTCCGCATTAGTGTGGCTAGTTCAAGATTTTTTCGTATTAATCTTAAAATGGTTTATGACGCCAGCCGACTGCGGCCTTGGTCATTATTGGTATAATATTAAGTAACGCGCATTCACTGCCTTTACAATACAATACTTTATTCCTAAATAATGTAAGCTTTACTTGATAAATCAGTTTTATCCATGTCGAAATGCTAATGAAACTACACATTAAATGTAAACAGACGTATGGATTACCATCATCCTAATTAATTGTATCTAAGCTAAATTTTATATATGCTTCTTTATTAATAAATATTACATTATTGCACCCAGTGATAATTGACTTCTTGTGGTAATTACTGTTTGTTTGAAGCCCTAGCGAAAGCGAGGGTTTAGTACGCAACAAGAAATTAGGACAAGAAAAATTTATAGAAACCCATAAACCGCGGTAGAGATTTTTCAATCTAAAAATGCACGTCTATCCAATGTTTTACTCCTATTTGCAAAATGTATATACGCAATACACGCAACCTCGCCAATGTCATTGGTCTTTCAGTCATCATGGTTTGTGTGCGATCTGCGCGAACGATCCGAGTTCACAGTAAATCGCTGCACGCACACACATTAAATAACCATGTTAGTTGAGGGGCGTGGATAAAAAAGTTAGAAAGAGATTAAGAAAACCAAACCTGAACCCAAAAATAAAAAAAAATAACAGTAGTGAATTTTCATACAAAATCATCATTTCAACTGATCGCAATAATCATATTGTATTATTTCAATGACATTAACACATATTTATTTCATTCTTTCTTTGTTGAAAGTATGAATGACAAGGATAGGTAAAACTATTTCTTTAAATACTCAATAGTATTTAGTTTTGCGGTAAAATGGAAAAAAAGTTGAATCAAAATTAAGGCTAATAAAAATTACAATCTGAAAAACACACAGAGGACACTTCAGTTTCATATAGTTATTTTAATTTCATACAAGTCGTTACTTTATATTAAAATCAATGTATTCTCGGGACATAATGTGTTGTAGGTAAAAAATCCGTGCGATGTAGGAGGACTTACTAACGCATACTGTAGGCATCGTATAATTTTTTTAGGTACTCTGTTAATTTTGCACATATGGGCACGTACATGCATATTAAAGTTATTTTATAAACTTAATTTAAATTAATCGAACATGCATATTAAAGTTATTTTATAAACTTAATTAAAAATTCGTTAAAATACTATGATAATCTATTCAACATATCTACATATGCCACTATTAAAAAAGACATTTATTTCGGAAAGAAATATAACCTAAATATAATACTACGGCACAAAATGTTCCGTACTATCAGTACGATAAGCCCGGCGACTGTAGACCAAATGATTAATTTTGAAATATGTTTGAAAAAAGCGAAAGTTTGCCCTGTAGTCAGAAAAACTGCTGATAACTGTGTTTCGCGTCACGGTGCAAATTTGTTTATATGATTAGAACAATTTGCTCCGACTTTTCAAGGCACTTAACCGCAATGACAAAAAAATGTTTTAATAGCATTTAACATAAAATTACCTTTTTCATTTATTTGAAATGTGTTCCGTAAGTCAAATTAAAATTATTTGGAAGTTTTGTTAGGCGTGGCTAATGGATAAGGCTTTGCAAAAAGCTTTGCTTTGGCTCGTTTATTTCGCGTACTTCCACTGAATTATGTCGTATGGTGTATTGCTGTGGGGAGCTGCTGCTGAGATAGATACAATCTGTATCTTACTAAAGCGTGCAATTTGAGCCATATATGAAATGTATCCTAGGGATTCCCTGAGATATCTTTTTGAAGAAATTGATGTTTTAACTTTACCAAGTCTATATATATTATGTATGTATATATTTGATAATATAATGTATGTTCGCAAAAAATTTAGTAAATTTAAATTAAACAGTGACTTTCAGTATTATAACACTATGAGTAACGATAAAATAGCAGTGCCAGGTTTTAGATTAGCAAAGACAAATAAAAGGTCCTTCTTTGGCCATTGTGTGCGGTTTTATAATAAAGTTCCCAAACATATTACAACGCTTACAGAAGGAAAATTCAAGTTGCACGTGAAGAACATTTTGATAAATAAATCTTACTACACAGTTTGTCTAGTAGTTACTTAAACGACAAAAATGCTTGGACTGGTTCGCTTCTGCCAAGCTAGCGCCTGTCACCTACGTAATGTAAACAAATATAATGTCACCACCAAAAAAATTTAGAAAACTTACAAGATTATCAACAACAGTCGTAACATCCACCATTGAACAAATGCCTCCCTCATAAAGGGGATCGGTTTGCCATAATCCCCACGCTTGGCGGTCGTGTTGGTGATCGCAGTGTAACATGGCGGTTATTTAGACGGCGCCGCTGCCAACTTTCTGGTATTTTCACCATCGTCGACTTTTACAGGCGGATATAATTAAGTCTTAAGTGCACATCGGTTTCATAGATTACAGTAAAGCGTTTGACTCTTTAAACATTATTCGGGAAGCTGTCGCATTGGAATGATAACAAAACTATACACTTACGTGTAATTAAAAAACAAATATTTTAACACAAATAAAATAAATAAATCAAATTTAATTAAATTAGATTTTACCGGGGATGCGTTTCTAACTGCTAGAGTTATAAGGCCCTTTGTCCCCTAAACTTTTCTCAGCAATCAAAGTTAGAAAGATATAATTGTCAAAATGTATATATATAAACCCATGTAGGAGACAAGTATCAACAAAATTGAACGGATAAATCAATCCTAATATCAGACAACGCCGAAATGCTTTAACTATCAGACATTTCCCCGAAGAAAGTACAATAGCTGATCTCACCATTAATAAATCAAATTCTAAACAGCGAGGAGGTGACTATAAAAGTATACAGTAAAAATATCGAATATGTGGAAGAATAAACTTACTTAAGCCAATTTATTTCATTCAAAGATCAAACTGACTTGAAAATTGAACGATGAGTGACCAGTCCCTGGAACAGATCCTGGTCCCTCACGGAAATGTTTCAAAGCAAGTTCTTTCTAAACAAAAGTCTTTTCTTTTTGTTTATGTTTTTTGCCATGGATTACATAAGGATGCCAATCTTGAGCGTTTTCTCACAAACGACTAATTCAGCATCTCGCTCAAAGTGTTAACGTACTAAATGGGCGGGTTACTGAAAAGCAACTTATCATCATATACTGTCCAGCAACTCGACCATGCCTTGATACTCAGAACACGTCGAAGATAAATAGAAAGAAGCATCATTGGTAACCCGCTTAAAAAAAGGTAAAGAAATACGGCTCACAACTAAGGTGAACGTCATAAAATATGGCAACCGAAAGAAAGGAAAACATGCCATAAATTATAACAGAATGGAAACCGTATGATTGCAAAAGAAGAAGAGAACGACAAGTAAAACGATAGGAAGATGACGTAGTTGAAGTAGGAAGTGCAATTTGGAAAATAAAATCAATAAGTAGAGTTTCAGCCACTCTTTATTTTTTGGAAATTTGAGCTAAAGTATTTTTTTTTGTTAATATGTAATGTTTTATTAGTACCAGCAATAAATGCGAAGGTATATAATACCAATTTAAAGCACAACGCGTCAAATATAAACAATTAAAACGACTAGTGAAATAACTGTGAGTTTAATTGTTGCGAACGAGATTGTGCTACGTACTAACTACTAATGCATGTTTGTAAGGAGTTTGTAATAGATGTTTTTGTACACACGATACGTGTACTTACCATCGACACCAGCATCATTAAGTCGTGTTTTAAAAATGGGAAAACTAAACAGAGATAAGAAAGATGAATTAAATATACAGCACAAATCAAATGTGTTCTTTCTTAGCTCTTAGCAAAAATCCATCGCGTATATTATGTGTAGATGTCGATCACGCGTTAGGTTCTTATTTATTAAACTGGGTGGATTTTATTTCTAATGTGCAACAAACGATATCTCATAGCATATATATGAGTATCACATAAAAATGAGATGACTTGTATGCGATGGTCCTCAGATCAATGCACGAGTATTAACAAACGAAATCACTAAATGTAGGTCACAATAATGAACATACTATTTTTACTTTAATTCAGACTAGTAATCCGAAAAACTAGAATGAATATGTGTTTTCGCACTTCCACATTGCAACCTCAGGTGCTAAGCCGCTTATTCAACGACCGTTGTGTGAGTCATAAGCAAGTTCCGGAGAGAATTCCAATCTTGCGACTTGATGGACCATATCTGATTCATAATAAGTTTACAGTTTGGTTAAATGTGGCCACTTTTATCGAGCAATATCGTTTGATATTTGAAGCAAATTATATTCCCTAGCAATCAATTTAATATTATAAATGCGAAAGTAACTCTGTCTGTCTGTCTGTCTGTCTGTCTGTCTGTTACGCTTTCACGCCAAAACTACTGGACCGATTTGAATGAAATTTGGTAAGGAGATAGTTTGAGACCCGGGAAAAAACATAGGATAGTTTTTATCCGACTGTGCAAAAAGAGGTTAATGTTTTCGCGCGATAACCGACATACGCGCGGGCGGAGCCGCGCCCGGAAAGCTACTTTAAAATAAAATCAAGTTCTTTAGCTTTTCTATTTTTATTATACATTTTATTAGCTGTGTACTTTTTACTATACTAACTTAATGCTTAAATTTGTAAGTATCTCTTTTACACGTAATTAAATTTCTAACGTTTAATTGGACACAGCAACAGCAGCAGTGTTGTTACCTATATATATTTTAATAGATTTGAACAAATCTGTAGCGACACAACTTAGACTATTTGTACTTCAAGAGGTATTTACGTACGTCATTCATCACAGCGAGAGAATGGTGCCTAAGGCGTGCGCTGCGCCCGCGTCGGTTAGTGGCTAGATGTCCATGAGTCACGGTTGTCTGCCCACGTGGTGCGCCTGTCCTTACTTTTTATCACAACAAAAACGTAGGTGTACGTGTACTTACACACATGTACCGGTGGGTACATCTAAGAGGCTTTTAAATTAATGACTTAACGGATGTTACGGTATTAGGTATGTACCAAATATATATACATAATACATGTACATAGTACATACCTGTTGGGATGTAATTCGAAGCCAGTACGTATGTTAAATTTATAATCATTTTGTTCAACTTCTGTGAAGTGCAAGTGTTTCGTGCACTATTCTAAAGGATTCCATTGCTAAAATAATCTGTTAATAGACTAAAGCCGTGTTCATTTAGAGACAATGATATTAGCCACAATGAGTCTAACACTACTAAAGTTCGTGTGAGCCTATGCGAATTTTGATATAATTTGGTGCAAATATTACCACTGCACACTTGCAATAGAACTTTAAGCCTACACCGAGGCAGCGATACGTTTTTGTGGTTCGTTTGATCCCTTGCTGTATCTTTATTTCTTAATTTTGAGTTATGTAATGAATATATATTATAAACAAGGATTCAATATATAAATCATACACTTTGGAAACACGATTACTTAAAATTTTCTCTATAGAAAAAAAATCCAAACATCTATAAAACGAAATAAACCCTTAGTACGGCGTAAATACTTAACGGAGAGTCATCCGTATTTGAAAAAATAAAAAAAACAACATGTTTTCTATAACGTATACACATTACATTTTACAAATAGGTATTTGTTTTTACTATACGAAGGAAATACTCAAATTCACGCATGTTCCGCCCATTTTAGTCAGAGCTGCGATGCTTTGTCCCTATCCGCTTTAGTAATTCTTCGGCCGTCGGACGGAGACGGATGCTGTTGGTTTGCCTTCCTTACGCACACATACATGGCGCGCCTAAAAGCTTGGTGCGCCCTTAATTTGTAACAGAATTTTGTAGTATTTATGTTAGTAAAAGTTACAATCAGACCGTTTTCGCACTTAATGTAATTGTATGCTCGAGTGCTGTGTTGAAGTGAATGAGCATGGTTATACTGGCGTGACCGCTTACCATCAGGAGGGGTATTTGTCCCTCTCATCACTTCATAACATAAAAAACACAACTCATTCACCATCTTCCGACCTGTATCCCAAGTGCCACATTATTCAATGTATATATAATGCCACATTATTCCACCAAAAAATATTATTTTTTGATAAATAGTTTACGCCCTATTCTCAGACCTAATGAAAGTACACACAAAATTTCATAGGAATCTGTCCATAAAATTTATAAATATATCCATAGAAATCAAGCCGTTTTGGAGGAGTTATGTTACAAACACTTAAAGTAAGAAAAGAATTATTGTCCAAAACAGTTTCTTACATTGATCAGACATTATTATGGAATATCACTATACATGTTAGTTATAAGTTAGGATAGCAGAAGCAGTTTATGAAAAAAAAATACCAATAAAACGTATAATCTAAATTATTTATTTTATATAACTTTGGACTCATTTAGTTACTGACTAATTCACACTAGCCTCCACTCAAAGATACCCTGTGTTGTGAGTGGTCTAGTTCTCTTCCAAACGTACATTATTTTTAATAATTTTATGATCAATAGATAAGTGTATTAGATAACTCAGTGTTCTAAAAACATACTTACCTTTAGTATTTAATATACTGTTATTTTAATGAAAGAATATAGTATGACGTGCCTTTCTTAAAAAATACATATATAAGTTATCATTATTTCAAATTTCCACAGAAATACCAATATTTTAATAGTAAACCATTTATAAAATTGTAAACTGTAGAGAAAGAAATATACATATTTATAAATTATAGCAAAATCATACCAAAAATATTGTACGAGTATCAATCCTGACCGGAATATATAAAGGTTGTGATACAGGAATGTTATTTCACCACACTATTGACGATTAACACTACAAAAACATACAGAGGTGTTCACTAAAACATACTGTGACACGACAATTTTATATATTAGACTTTCTAGCATGAAATATAATCTTAACTATCTCCATACCAAATTTCATTCAAATCGGTCCAGTAGTTTTGGCGTGAAAGCGTAACAGATAGACAGACAGACAGAGTTACTTTCGCATTTATAATATTAGTACTGATAAGTTAAATTTGTCGTATCAAAGGTAAAATTACTAAACTGCCCCTAACTTGACATACGTTTGAAATCTTTGCTGTTCACTACAAGAGCGCAAGAAAAGAATTCAAAAACTATTGTAGTATGATTTTGTTCCAATCGAACTGCGATTTGGCATTAACTGTGTGATTTCGGTGATAATTAAATATTGAAGCTGGTATTTTAACATCTTTGATCACACCATTAATTACCAACAGGTGAGATGATGATCAAAATCTAATTTAGCAACAACAATGCGCACTCTCAATCTATAATGCAAACACCAACATTGTGAATGGACGTTCAACCCTACTGTGCTTAGGCGTACGCCATGTGGTCTGAGTTGCCAGTTCCAGGAATACTCAAGCTCCTTCGACCCAGCACCATCATGGTGAATCTATGGAATTCTAAAATTTGTACCTAGGGTAATAACAAATAATCAGGCACATTATAGTGTTGAAAAGCCTTTCAAAATAGTTGTTCCTGGGAAACCTTGCACTGAAATAAGACGAAGCTTTCTGATTTAATTATTATGTATTGTTTCAAATGCCAAAAATGTAATCATACATGGTTTTAATGTTGTTCTTTTTTGTGCCTTGTAAACGCAAAGACGTTTAATCATTATAATACGAATAAATATACGTTCAGATATTGCCATTATTTTTTACAAATTCCTCAACTATCGCAAATACAAGACATAAAACTATAGTAACCTAAACTGTCTATAAAGCCAAAGAAATTTAATTTTATATAATTTCCAGCCAAAATACATACCTTAAGTATTTACATACAGTAGTTTCGTTTACAGTCAAAACTAGGTGAATAGAACCAATTACTCAGTTTCGGTTCAGATTCATTCATAGTTAATTCTACGTACAGAAGGATCTGTACATCTATTTTTTTTTTTTAATTTATCATACAACGCTCTACAGACTCGTGGTCCGTACTACATATTACTTACAAAATTCGTACTCCATTACATCATTGACTTTAACACTTTGTTATGGTGTTATATCTTAAAAACTAAGTGAGTCCATATGTATCTATTTTTTTTTCCTATTCTAATTTTTGTTAGTATCTTTCTTATCTAAGTAGTTTCTATACTTATCGCATTACATTTTAACATTTGAATTACTAAAACTATATTGGGTATCCTATGATCTTGTCCCGGATGGACCTGTCTGCCACTGACTCTATATTTGTTCGATAATTATCATGATGCATGTATAACTCTATGACTCCAACAAAGACTGTAGACACATTACAATACTTTATTGCACTGTTTCACTTGGAGAAAATGCTAGTATTCTGTTTCGTATCACGTACAAATAAAAACACGCTCGAACGCAGATCGTATCTAAAATTCTAAATGCAGTTTAGATGAAAGCTTTGTGAGGAAACAGAGTGGGGAAAGCGTGGAAGAAGCGTGAAGTGATTAACGTTAATTTAACGTTATACTGTGATTCTTAAACGTTTGGTGATCCAATCCTCGTTAAGAACAGCCAACAACATGCGTGTGTTCGTAATGATTAAATGTAATAAAATAATAAATATAGCGATCCGCACTAGCTCTGCATGGGTATTAATCAAAAAATAATTTCGAAGCTTTTTGAAAATTTTCTATCGCCTATGTTCATCGATATATTTTTTCAAGTCGGTCCAGATATCAAAGCCGATTCAGTGCAAACAAACAATCAAATCTTTCCTCTTTATAATATTAGTTTAGGTTGTCTTGTGTTACTTATAAATTGATTCAAAGACGTTAGAAACATAAATACGCTTTTGAACACTTTAATTTTCAACTAAAAGGCTACAAGTAATTAACTGTGTGGATTTTTTAAATTAATGAATGAAAGGATAAAAAAAGATTGATGACCAAGGAAGCAGAGAGCTCACGTTAAAAGTTATACTGATCAAACATACTATAGGATCAACCATAAGTTCTGGCAACAGTCAGGTGAAGAAAACCCAAACGCGATGGCTGTGTGTAAAAAATATTGTTAGAATAAATAAATCGTAAGAGTTATTCCTAATCCTTTCGCCCGTGGGGTGCGGGACTAGAAATGCACCCCTTGATGTCTTGCTGTGTAAGTCGTAAAAGGCGTAGAAAGGAAAAATATCATAAAGTAAGCAGCAGCACCATACCACCATGTCATCTTACACTGCGATTCCCAAGAATCCTGCTAAGCGTCGGAATTATGTCAACCCAGTTGAACAGCTAGGCCTTTGTTCAACAGTGCACATTAAGCCTGTTGATGGACTCACTCCTTTACCAAATCTAACCTGTGGTTGTTGTGTTGTGTGATCTGTTAGTAATAAAAATAATCGTTTAAGATTGTATGAAATAACAAAGGAAGTTATGTCTGTCGGTATATACGCGTACAGTACAGTATTTAGATTGAAACAATAAGCCTACATAGTTTTTTATCATGAACTCATTATGAGGCAAACCATACAAAAGTAAAAAGTTAAATCACGTATGATTTAACCCGGATGAAGTTACAGCCACTATATATAGTATAGATATAGAGCTTGTTATTCTGCCATAACGATGAAAACGTATCTGCATGTAAGTAATCGTAATTAAAAAAAAAAGTAATCCCATTGTTCTAGTTTAATTGGTTGTACAAACAACGTTAACTTGAACATCTGGCTAGGTAATGCTTACTTAGTTGCTACTTGAGATTGCTCAAATGAATTAAACTTTTCTTAAAATAACTTTCGTGCACTTCAAAAGTCGAGTGCAATGCCGGCACATTTTGTTACACATGATTTTACAAGCAGTTCCACAGTAAAGTTTGTTTGAGGTAATATGAATTCTGTGGACCGTAGAGTGCAGACTGTAAAGCTACTTAAATATGAAAAGGCGCTTGATGAATCTAAACTTCATTCATCATATTTGTGTGGTAGGTACTTAGGGTTGTATTCAGTTAGAAGCTATATGTAACTCAGTTTTTCTTTGGCTTTCAGTTGATGTTTGAGCCGGTACCAGTCGTGACGTGCTCTGAAACTTTTATTGGAATCGAAGGTACGTAGTATTTGTCACATTTCATTTCCGTAATTCTTAATGCTCTTTTCGCAATGTAGGAACAGACCGAGTTTCATTTTGTTTTTGCAGTTTGTATTGTCACAAGAGTTAGTGTTGTGTTCACAAGCATAGCAATCAAAACAATTTATTGCTTTGCTTGCTTATTTATACGTTCGGTTAATTGTCTTGCATGCATGACACACACATTACTCTATATAAGTGAAATATAATATTACCCGTAACAATTATACCGTCTGAGATTTAATTGAAAGAGGAAAATATAAGAATCGATTTTGCCCGGAAATAAAGCTGATTATATAACTATTAGCTGTTATTAAATGAAATATTTTTAAATCTCTTACACAACATTATAATTTTAAGACGATTACTTAAATTAAATACCTAGTTGTACTTGTTGGTCGCTTCGTTGATTGCCGTGATTAGATGTTTTCGGGAAAACTGCTTTTCGTCTAAAATACCACCCTGAGCTGTGCATTCGTCATCAATTGGGTCACCAGGTGGCAACACCAGATTGAGATCAAGTAATAACTTTGCAAGACTAAATTAAGACCATATGTGATGTCTAGTGGGTAATCGTGGATCGCCAACTGTTATTTCTTTATATTTTGGGTGCATGGTTGCGTTTCGAGTTTTGAACTAGTTGTAATATTGATTTTGCTTTTGATAGAAGATGTGCCGGTCCCATCTGTCGTAATTGAGTCGAAATTCTCGAAGTTTCATACTTGTTTACTTTGTCTACTCTAGAATCAAAACATACGCAAAGATCTGATACCGCGATTTTATCCAACGACTACAAATAAATAAAATTGTATGATGCATCAAAAAGGTACATCATACCTGCAAATATAACAATTGACCAAGTTTTTAAATTACTAGCGCCAATACTCGCCTTTCTATTTTTCATTAAAATAGAATTTACCTTTATTATTGCTTGTTTATTGTACAAATTCATTAAGCCATAAAAAGGGTTCATCAATCTACTCGTAGGTAAATCACCCGTGGCTATTTGAAGTGTATACGTTCTGAAGTAGAGTGAATGCCATTACAAACATATTAAAACCAGACGCTATTAAATTAATTGAGGTATTATGTATCGCTACCGTGCTTCTGTATCCTCGATACAAACTTAGTTTGGCCATATTATGGCTGCGTTCAAAAATCACACCCGTGATTTTTTACGTTCACTCTGGCCCGTTCGAAAAACACAGTAAAAATTCAGCTGACAGTTTAATTTGTTACCGGATACAAAACAGGGTGCAGATTTTTACCTGTCAAATGATTGGTGGTCAGTTTTCGTTGGAAAGTCGATTAATTACTCATTTTCGTTATTCGTGGACCAAACAGTATCATGTTTAAAAAAATCTAATCATATATTTGTAGTTCAAAATGAAGTAGTTGTATCGGCCTAAGGCTTCACCTCGAAAACTGATAAATGAATGAACCGGGATGAAAAATACCTCTAAAACCTCATGAGAATCTTGGAAATTTCTGCAAAATCTATCAATTTGTACATAATAACAAGATAATGAAGAATTTCTGCCTCGCACTGCCACTATGTGGAAGCAGTTGCCATCTGAAATATATATCCGAAATGATACGACTTGGGAACCTTCAACAAAACAGCATATCCTTTCAAAAGCGGGCAAAGGCCTGCTTTATACCTATAGTTCTACGGATATCCGTGGGCGCCGGTGATCACTTACCACCAGATGAGCCGCATTTTCTGTCCTTATATCCCATTTAAGATAAAGCGATCAGTCTCAAAATCTGTCAAAAGCTATGCAATTTGTTTACACTTCAAAATGTATATATTATTTACCATGTTTGTAAAGAGCGCCGACTGGATACTACGCAAATGGAAATAACATATGAGCACACACACTGCACAAGTTAAGTACGTATGAACGCGATTTACGGAACACAACATCAGCTGAAAATCTACGGAATCCCTATTAAAAATAAACCAATTGTGTCTTAATTGATGGCACCATAAGGATAATTTAAAATAAATTACCACATAGACTAACCATTGTTGTATATTATTTATATATTCAATAACTCAGCGTACTATTTATAGTTACTCTAAGGCCCCGTTTCAGAATGTCCTAATAAAGTTTCGGGTTGCTATGCAACACATAAAATAAATGAATGATAAAAATGACAGTTAATATGCAGCGCGTTTCAAGCTTTAACCGATGGATAGGCTAAGGCCTAATTTCACCATACCATGTTTGTTTACGCTAAATCAGGCATTAGCTAATGGGTCTTTAAAAATAACAGAGCTGTTAAATAATACGAAATATAACCAATAGATGAAGTGTGGACTCTAAGAAGTACGGTAACTTGAGATGCGACAATAAAGGCAGCTTTTAACCAAGAGGTTTCATGACAATGTCCTTAGGAGTCCCATCCATACATGTTGAGGATAATACGAATTCTCACATTTTACTTTTATAATGCGACGATTACGTGTGGGGCACGCGGCTCAAAATCTTTCCGTGGGCACTAACAGATACACATAATATGCATGCGATCCGTGACATCATCGGACGGTGCACACAACCACATGAATAAAGAACCGTATAGAAGGAAAACTTCACTAGTACACGCATAGCTCATGTGGGCATCTTGTCACGACAAGACATACAACCCAATTATAAACTAACTTCGAAATCTAGAATATAAGAAAATAAGTGTCAATTTGATATCTAACACATCTAAGACATATGCCCCCCAGTAAATTTTTAGAATATTTGGTATCCAAATATGAAACTAAAATCGAGGAATACGTAATCACCTGTCACTTCGACATGTGTCATGTCTGTCCATTAGTCCGTCCTTCCGTTGGCTCGTCTATGCTCATTGCCGAATTTCAACTCACAGTTGCCCGGTTTTCCATTTTCAATAACTGAGTGACAGCCCTATAAAACGGGTAAGAATTTTTTTGGAAGCTTTCTTGTGTCTTTTTTTTCTGTACGGTTATTTATTCTCGTGATACAATGCTCACGGCTCTGAGGTAGATCAGTGTAAGCACTGTCGAACAGCTCATTGTCATCAAAATATCAACAGAAATTGCATTTGTCAGTTTGTCCTTGAAAAGTTTTTGCATTATACCACCAAAAACATCAAAAGTTAGAGGTTCCGATAAGTTGTTTCAAATGAAGAAAACCTACATATTGAAAACATAATTATAATGTATCGAGCGTTCATAGTCACTCCGATTTGCTTGTCGGTATTCATTTCCGAAAATTTTTCACCTGAGGGTGCTAGCTAGCAAGGCGTGCATTCGGAAAATGTCCGACCACCATCAGACAACAACCGGGACCGAAGGCTAAACGTGCCCTCCGAAACACGGAAGTACGCTGACACCCATACAAATCGCATGACCGTAGCGGACGTTGCTTGACTTAGCTGATCTGTTAAGAACGGTTAAGCAAACTGCGCTACGAGCGCTTCAAATCAATCAATTTAATCCATTGAATTTTTAATACTTATTAAATCGATAATGATTATTGTTACGCGAAAACGTAGTTTTCAATTCTAATGGAATAATGTGCATTGATGATAAATAACTTTACAAGATAACACGGCAGTATTATTGTTTATTTATTATTGTTATTTACTCGCAAATTCCATCATAATGTAAAAAAGTTACTAAACCTAGCTACAAGTGTCACAAAACTGTTTAAAATATTTAATATTGTATTTAAACAGTTATTTTGTGCACTGTCGTGGATCGCATTATCTTATACTAGCAAGCTTTCTATTTATAATATGAGTTTAGAAAATCAGTTGAGTCGCAAATAGTGGGTCTGTGAGGGTCACCTCTTTGTATAAACTTTTGCACAAACTCAACTTGTATAAAATATTACTTGAACAAAATAACAAAAGGCAAAGATATAATTATCGGATACAATATTTCCAAACTGGTCGTCATAGCGCCCGTAGCGGAGTTTGCCTAGTCTTTTATAACCGATCAATGCTTGCTGCGGTGATTCGTTGTAGGGATGACTGCTAGTAGAATATCCTATTGTAAATCACTATTGCGCCCTATGCGGTGCTCTCTTGCTTCGGGGGCTATTTTAACGCGTAAGATTTCGGATGTTGTCTGAGGATGGCCGTCATAGCAGCATTGTGGATGTCCGCCTGGCTAGTTATCGCTCTCAATTAGAAATTCTGTACCCAAGCACCTTACGGTGTGTTCCAGTAGCTGTCCATGAAAGCCAGTAATTCTAGGTTTGGCCTGTTAATACTCTCGACCACATCACCAGATATTTTGTAAAGGTAAGTCTACGTAAAAAAAAATAGTTTTACTGTCTGGACGTATTTTACTGTTGAAACGGAAAACCAGCCAACCAGAAGCTTTGATATTATCCTCAAGGACATGCATTAAAAATCACTGAGTTTGAATACAAGGTATTTGAAATACAAAAGTACATATGTATGGAAACTGCTATAATTACACTTCCCTTAAGGTAGGTGCCCATCCCAAACTACTGCATAATCTGTACAGTAAATGTACAGTCCACATCACATAGTTTCAGATTATTATATTTAAATTTAAGTACTGATTAAAACGCATTTAATTGTGCTCAAAGTCATATTTAATTAAAAACATTAATAACAAGTACAACAATTCAATCACATAGACTATATATGTACCTATACAAGAAAATTAAATTGAAAAGTCTTTCACTGTGCATCAAATATGTACTTTATTGGAAAAAGTTATTTAACATCGTAATGTTATGAAAACAAACCTTGTCTAGAAGATAATTTTTCCGTTGACGTATTTGTTTTGAAGCGTAGGTACCTTAATCAAGCAAATAGTAATTATACTATTTTATGATTCATAATAAAAAATTTATGAAATGACGGTAGAATAGAATAGTAGATTATGCATCAAGGGAATAGACTAGTGTTTTACGTCAGTAACCTTTCAAATCTTGAACGAAGCGAGAAGAAAAGGATGAAGCTTTTTACAATCTTCGAAAAACTAAAAGACAAAACTAACAAAGAGCAGAGCAATTTATGTAAGTGCTAATCAATATATGTTATTTATTTACATCGTAGTACCTACGTGTATGCGATATAGCGAAGCGGCCAATATCTACCTACCGTTTACCGTACATTAAAAAAAATATTTCTAAGTGCGCCAAGTGCTCGAAACTTGTTTCGAAGAAATTACCTGGATTGCAGTGCGGAAAGTGCAATACATGGTATCACGCGTTCCGCTGATAACTGAAAAGTTAAATATCCTGCACTCCATGGATGCTGTAAATTGGAAATGCAAGGAATGTTGCAGACAGTACAAACAAAAACGAGTTTTCGCTCATCCCCGAACCACGATACGATGAATTCACCGACAAAGAAACTCCAACAACATCGAAAAACCATTGACGACTTATGGCACTGAAACGTGGTCCTTAACTGAAGCCCTTATGGACAAGCTCAGAGTTTCTTTGCATGATCAAATCCGGAATGAGGATATTCGCCGAAGAACCAAAGTCGACTATCTTTCAGAATTTGCAGGTTGAAATGGCAATGCTGAACGAACCGATAACCGATGGGAAAGAAAACTTCTCGAGTGACTACCACATTACACCCGAAGACGTAGAGTAAACAGGCTCTGCAGGAGGTGGACTGATGACACCTTCAGTGTCGCGGATACACAATGGTTGCATGTGGCTAATAGCCGTTCTTTTTGCTAATAGCCGTTCTATGAGGTAGATATTAGATGTCTTCCGGCTGATGATAAACATTTTAAAACAAGTAACTCTTATTTGGGATAGAGGAAGTGGAGGAGGTTATAGAGAACGGGTGGTCCAAGCCGGAGAAGCGTAATTTTATATTAGTTAATAGAGAACAATGCGTGCTAGAAATAGGAATAAAATTCATGAAATCGATCGATGATTTTAAGAAAACGTATTTAGCTTATTATAATTTTTTGGTTGAAAGCTTTTCAATATTGTCGGTTTTCCACTAACCATGGCGGTAAAACCGTTAATTTTGAGTGATTTACATAGTATTTTTTTCTTTAGTAATTAGTTGCTGAAAATAATAAATAACGGGCGTTTCTATACGAGTAGAACTACTTATATATATGCAAAAAAAATGGCTCTAGATGCATTTTCCAAAAAGGTAATAGGGGAATACATTATATAGAGAATCGCACTCCGCGTACCCTCTTATATATTCAAATGTTTCTTTGAAGGATTCGCGGACTGTGTAAGTTCAGTAAAATCCAGGACTGTCTAGAACTTACTGTTCTAGCCTACTAAATAAGTATTGACACTAAGAAATGCCTATTTGACGCATCTCCAGCAGGTGCCCCGGTACTTTCTTTCGGTCGCTTGGCTCTCTGCTGTGGTCATCAGTAACGTAACGTTCCTCCTCGCTTCTATCATCGTCGCACCTGAATATGACAGACCTAGACTAATCATCAGATCTGAAGTAAAATGGCGGTCTCCAATTTCATTTAAATTATATTGAAAGGCACATTGCAAACGTATAATTTTTGTGACATTCTATGTCAAGGATTCACGAGTAGGTCATTGTAAACTCTGAGCAGCTCCTGACTTCTGACTGAGTCAGGAGTCAGGAGCTGCTCAAAATAGCAAATAAGCCGATTGAAACATCCTTTTTATACAGAAATAGTTTAGGTGGACCTCAGACTCACTTTTGACAAGACTAAAGGTAATTGGGAAACCATTCTGGTATTCCAAATTACCTTCAGTCAAGTTCCGCACCGATTTTAATGAGTTGCTGTTCAGATTATCATTTGCATTCATAAGTCTTCTATTTGCTTCTAAAACATTGGCGTAATAATTTCTTATATAATTTAGTTAAGCATGGTGAATATAATTTGGAATTAGTCTATTCCAAAATTCGAAAACAATATACAGGCTTAAAACCAAATGGTATTCCAAATTACCTTCCTTTCCTCTACCTAATAGAGTAAGGTCAAGCAAGCTTCAAAAACCTTAATATGAGACATGATGACTCTGAAATTGTTTTATAATGTGCTTATTTTAGAAAGCCTTCTATTTTCATTAGTGTCAGTTTTCATTCCAAATTCGTGCTGAAACATCTAATTGTCTCTATTCGCTAAGACATAAATATAGAAAAGGCATCATAAAAAACATGTTCACAATTCTCCAACAAATATATAGACTAAATAAAGCGTAGCTAGCCAGGCGCGCAATCACTAAATTCTCTTCCACAATGCTGTGAAGCTCAAGCTGTCGTGGCGATAGAGATCGAACCCGGGGCCTGCGGCACGGCAGTCCGCCACACCAATTTCTACCGCCTAGCAGTAATGTTAGCATTAATGTATTCCGGTTAGAAGACTATGGGTGCCAACGAAATTACAGGCTACTTTATGTATCAGGGCGATGAGCGTAGATGCAATTCGCCACTTGTTACGAACTGCATCTGTTATCGGCAGAGGTTAACGATAACACCAGGTGGGCTTAGGTTCAAAACACCTAATTGGCTATCGACATTTATGTAACAGAACGTGCGCTCGTTCAATTGCGCCTTAAAATAGTACAAAATCAATTGCCTGAAATTGTGTTCTAATTAAAAGATTGAGATATTCCACCTAAGAAGACAAGTAGGAGTCTCTTACGTATACCAACGATAAAGTTCAAACAGTTCCTTTACCTTAAGTCATAGAAAAATCCATCTAAATTTGAATCGTCGACACGAAGAAGAAGATAAAAAAATAAAGCTATCCAAGATTGATTGAGACTGGCCCGTCATGGGATCATGTGGGGGTGGTGTTATGTTTTCAACATAAAAGACAACACTAGAACCTATTGTAAAAAGTATTGGCTTTATTTTATCTTAGACAGGGGATGCCAAGCTCGAGAAGGTACCTAGAGAATTTTCGTTGTTTACTCGTTAGTCTCGTTATACCTTTCGGTTACTACGCGGTGCAAAGATATTAATGCGCACTTTGATGAGCCTTGTCTTTAGTAACACCCTACTCGACGCTATTATTGGCATGCTGCTCATGCAGCGCATTTTTTCTTTAAGTCAATTTATACGATGGTTTTAATGAGCAGTTCTAATCTCTAAAAACATTTACTTTTCTAGCTGCTTTCTCATGAGCAATTAAAAAAAATATATACTCTGAATGCAATGTTATAAATTAATTTATAGGTCATACACACACATCCACAATAAATCATGTTACGCAGTAATTTACATGATGACTCATCTATAGTTGGTCCGAAATAAACATATTTCAGTGGTATCAATTTCGATGTTTGAACATCTTTAATCAAGTAAACATATTGTAAGTTGACATGACATTTCAAATGCCAACCGATAAAATTTTAAAAAATGCGTATGAACCTGAACAGGAAATAATGACTGGAAAGCCGTTAACTATACAGCAGTACAACTTGGGCTGTATTCTACTTGACGCCAATAAAGTTTTTTTTCGATAACTTTGACCACTTTTTGCGTCTATGGTACATTTAATAACATACATTTTATATTACCATAGACAAAAATAATATAGAAAAAGAATTTGGAATAATATAGTAGGTTACTTCCAAGACACATAAGTAATATTTTTCTAACACTTCAAATGACTGAATGGGTAGTATGTTTTACTTCTGACTTAGCCGCATAAACTAAAAGTACGAGTAAATGTGTAATTTGATTCGTAGACAAAGACTGTACTAAACAAACATAGCTCAACGGAGCAGGCTCTTAGAAGCGTCACTGAGTGCTTTCCCCACTGTATCAACAAAATTAGAATGCGTATCGTGTTCTATTTAGCCATCGCTGATTTTATGTGTATAAAAAAATATTTTAATAGAACACCTAACAAACAAGATATTGAAATTAATCTGCATGATTGCAACCAATTATTATTGTTAGGCACGTAATCGTATTTCGTCAAGGCTAAATTTCTATTCTGTTTATCCTAAATCAAAAAAAAATAACTGGCTATTACTTGTATAGATTTTTTGAGTAATCGAAGCATTGATCTAAATACTGAAATCAAGCGGCTGATGTAGCAATAGATGTTATTATACACATTGCCTGCTACCTTTGACATCTCAAATATTTGTCTCTAACTTCACCACGCAGTTGTTCTTTACGTTGTTTGTCCGCGATGGACTTCTAAGCTACTGAACCGATTTTATTTGCACACCGTGTGAAATTTGTTCCAATTTGAAAGATAGGATAGCTTACATCTCAATTCTTAGGCGTGAGCCAGACAGAAGAGACGTAAGACGGAGACGGGGCGCGGACCTTTGTCTCTACCGCGTCTCTTTCATACAAAATGTATAGAAGCGTCGCGACGCAAAACATACAGAAGAGGCAGGGCGCGGGCGCGACGCTTTTACGTCTCCGCCGTTTATTCGAAACACACAGGAGAGACGCGGCGGAGACACGGCACGGGCGAAGTCGGAGCGCGGGGTAGCATGCCCGCCGGGCGGCAAGCCACCCCGCGCCCACTCTGACTGCGTCGCGTCCGCGACGCGTCTCTTCTGTATAATTCAAAAACTCGCGTTTCTGCCTCGTCTCCGTCCCGTCCTCGACGCGTCTCCGTCTTACGTCTCTTCTATCTGGCCCACGCCGTAGTCACAATTATCCGTGAAAAGCTGGGTCCGGCCGCTAGTTATTATGTATATTGTAACATTTACATAAATAACTTAATTATCTTATATTTACATACCAAGTTATTCCTTAAATTAATGTAGATATAGAAAACTTTCAAGTGCACTCGAGACATAATTGTGTAATTTCACTATATTGCACTTTTAATTAATATAATAACTGATGAGTTATTATAACAAATGTAAACCCAAGTATATAAATAATAATGAGGCAGTACTAATAATCTAGGCCCCGTGGAGTGCCGGGTTAGAATTGCACCTCCCCATATCATCCCATGGGTGTCGTAAGAGGCGACTAAGGGAAAAATACTGGAAGGTGGGCAGCAGCGCCTTCTAAAGAACTGCCAACTTACACTGCGATCCCCAAGACGCCTGCCAAGCGTGGGGATTATGGCAAAAACCCCCTGAATAGGGGAGGCTGTGTTCAGCAGTGGACGATCCGGCTGTTACAGTACTAATAATCAAGATGTATCCTTTATGAAGAATCTTAGGCTTGGTAATACAGCACTACTGTTTCAGGATATGTTGAAATTACTATTGAATAAGAGATTCATTGAGAATGATAATAATCTTTTATGAACTACGGGACTTATTATTATTAACACACATTAAACACATTGGCGAAATGTCGACTTTCTAGGTAGAAACTTATAGAAAAAAATACTATTTTATATATCGAGTCTGCTTGTCTTGATTAGTTTTAGAAAATAATTACGATGTAGAAAAGCACCAAAGCCAAGTGCTTTCCTCCTTCGTAATTATTTCTATCGGCAGTTTATTTATATTATTATCATCAGCGTTTATTATCAGCTTGATATAAACAGCCCTGCTTTTGAGTGTATGCGTTGTAAAACAATTATGTATTTCAACGAGCAGGTTGTTCCTTTTCATTTTGTATCACTCTGATGCATTATCTCACAATACATAGAAGTGTTATTCCCATTTTTGTGAATTTCATCATATGCTGCAAGCTGCAACTCCGCCAAATTATCACTATATTGTGTCTGACTACTGATAACGAAGTTATTTATTAAATTTCGAAAAATAAATTACAAACAATCCATTAATGCAAACCCTTGGCCACGGACTGTTTTTATTTCTTCCGACATATGGAAAAGTATGTAAAAATCACGGCATTGTGGATAAAATCCAAGTGATTTCTAAAAATTCTTATGTAAGTCTACTAAATTTATATTATACTAGCAGCTATGCAAACTCCGCATCGACATTAAAAAAAAAATATATAACCTATGTTCATCAGGAATAATGTATCCTACATTATCCCTGATGAAAATAGGTTATCTAATGATGAATAACATTTCCAAATGAGTCCAGTAGTTTTTAAGTTTATTCGTTACATACAAAATCTTCCTCTTTATAATATTGGTGTAGATTTTATACGTCTCAAATATATGCCCAGTCCGATCTTTGTTCTATTACAATCACCATCTCATTAATTATGTGAGCTAATAAACTTAGTGATTGAATTCACGCCCTGTCTAGCTAGCGCTGTCGCACCTTTTTTGGTATAACATTTATTGCATGCCCTGAATACTGGCTAGAATAGCTTTCCTAAAATGTATGTTTTTCATGGTTCAAATCAGCCAATTCTTATTCTCCATCATTTGTATCCGTAATATTTAATTATAATCGTAGCAAAATGATTTGTTCTTTGCTCGGGTATCGAATCATTAGCTAATATATATAATATGTATTTTTGCAAATAAATGATTGATTTGATTTGATTTGATAATATTGTGCAGTGACCTCGGAGATAGAGATCCTTTTAATTGTCTCCCAAAATATGTCCACGTTCTCAATTCGAATGAATGTTTTGTTTTCTTCGTAGAGTATACCTTCCACTGCGAATGCTCGCCTGGCTAGCGACCACCCTCAAGTAGAAAATCTGTCGCCAAGCACCTAACGGTGTGTTCCGATAGTTTGAGAGCCAGTGGAATTACAGACACATGAGACTTAATAGCGCAGTGCAATTTGTGACTTGTGACGAAATGCATCTGTTATAGACAGAGGTTAGTTCGCTTAACATCAGGTGGGCCTCGAGCTTGTTTCGTTACAACGACATAAAAAAAACTTATATTTATTATATAAAAATTATATTATAAATCGGTATAAGTTTATATGTACTTAGTTGTTTAAAATTTATAGTCAATAATTGAAAAAAATCTTTTGCATATCTTGGTGATTTTGTGGTAATTGGAATCCTGGTGAACAGTATCTTAGGCGAGTGAATGATTGTGTGCAGCATGCATCAATAAAAATAGTTTAAAAAATGTTTTAATAAAAAAGATACCGACTTCCAGCACTGAAAGTATGAAATAACATTTGATAGTCAGACCATAATAATGCGAGGTCAGTGTTTTCAACCAGCATGATCCGACTTCAACCAGATATTTCATACTTTTATTTAAGTTATAGGAGTCGGTTTCGTTCTCTAAACATACTTTTTAGTAACTATTATATATGTGATTAACTAAGCATATATTTTACACTAAAAATCCTTAATTGGGCTACATATATATGTTGTATAATAATTCCATTACACATGATGACAGCCCAATAAAACTGTTACTCAAAATTATTTTGTGTCCACTCATACTTCCATCCCTTCGGGATTACGCTGTTATACAAGTATCATGTGGGGACTTACGAATGTACGTATAAAACTAATATCATAAGTGCTCATTATAGCGACGTGGTCACGTATTGTTCGTCGGTATTAGGCTTCTATACATTATTTTTCTTGCGGGATAATAAGCATTGCATCCTTTCTACTGCTCAGGTATAAACATCACGTATGTTTATCCACGTAATGAGTCACAAACGATAATAAATTACCTCATAAGTCAATAGGTAAGATCTTGACTTGAGTCATCAACTCTTTAACCATCTTACAGGTAACAAATGGAAACCGGTTTAACTTAATGTTGACCTTTTTTCAAACTTGACATATTTTGTATTATAGAGTTGTTCCTTTGAATTGTTAACGTAAGTAAAATGTATAAAGGCATAGTCTGTGAGTTCTGAAATAGCTGTCGTTGTAGCAGTGACTCATTTCCCTCTACACTACAATGACAAGTTCCTTGTTATGGATCCTAGGTATGTTTATATGATTGTCTGGTTCTAGACCAAGCTGTGTTTTGTATGCGCGTTACTTATGACACGAAAAACTGTGTTATGAAGAACCAACCGGCCTTCACGGTTAGTGGGCGGCGCCTCGCGCGCGGAACATACCGCCTGACTTTCACCTAGAGCTCGGTATCATCAGAATTAAACTCTAACAACGTTTGTCGACCCTCTACACACGCGTAACTGACCATATTAATTACTGTGTGAACCGTTGTGTACTGTGTGTGACGTGTGCTATCACAAATTGTTTGTGTCACGCGGAATCATCCATTATTTGTTCTTTGCATGATTGGTGAAATTACCCTGGCTTGAATATAAACTATGGTCAAAGGGTTGGCTTCTTGATTTTCTTTGGGGCTATTTTTATAAGCATAGAATTAATAGCACGAGATACAATAATAGCGAATTTTCCTTATTTATAATTGCCCTGTAGTTTTCAAAATAACTTCGCTGTATTCATTAAAAATATTGCAAGTTTTGAATGTGAACTTACTTTTGTATGCACAGTATAGTTGTGGAAACTTATTGCATTCGTCTTGTCATGCATATTTCATACAGTAACTGAAGGGAACTAGGGCTGAGAATAGAACCATGAAGGATTGTACGGGGAAACTAGAGAGATAATGTAGGGCGGGTTACCTATGAGTTGGTGCGGTGAGCTGATGGCGTGACGGACGAACCTATCTGGTGCAGACAGGAGACCGCGCTGTGGCCGGGAGACGGGCGAAGAGAGCGCTCTATATGGCAGATCCCGAGTCGCCATGAAGGTGGATGCGGACGCGCCAACCGAGGTCGCTGCGCCGGCTGCCGCGCCCGGGACACCCATCGCTAGTAATACAGAATCGCCTGTATCATCCCTGGACGGTTTGTTGGTTTAACACTAACATCACTAGCACTTGTAAATACCGAGCTTGCATCGTTATATTAACAGGCCTGCTGTCGGAATGCTGTGGTGCATGGCGCTCTGATGACAGGCTTATAACTACTAATCTGGTTGTGGCTGCTTTACATAAACATTTATATCTCAATCATTCCATTGCATTTTCTTACTAAGTAACGTAACAACATATTATTATGACACTCGTTGTAGATGCTACTACTTTTTGTACATACATTATTGTTACATTTCGTTGATTTATTATTTATAAATAAAACAACAGCAAATTAAATAATACCGGGATTGAATCTAATTTAAGTTACTATTTATTTCTTTTATCCTTCAAATACCCTATGTGTATATAGAAATAAGAAGAATTTATCACATATATAAACTGTATGTAACATTCTTTGCAATTTCACAACAAGTTACATACAAGAAGTATTCACCTATGCCATTTCTTCGTCTGGTATTTATAAAAGAGGATTTAAAAGCATAAAAGGCAAAATATTATTTTGTATCAACTAGATAGGTATATAATGTGTATATCTTGCCCGCTGATTTGTTTAGTGCTAAACCTTGGCTAGATAAATAATATATATAGGAATTTTAAGTAAAATACCAAACTTCCACGATGTGTGAATGTGCCTGCTGTTTATTGTATACATTTAAAACTTCTTGTTATTAAAGGTTATCCTATTCTTAAGTATATTACAGCATTGTTTATGTAAATTGTTTATATGTAGACTAGTAGCATAAATAATGGGCTATAAACTAAATAAATCTTTACCGAAAAATATATAAGAATTTCTACTTACAAAGTTCACACAATTAATAGGTTTGGTGATACTCGTAGTTATGTTGAAAAGTAAGTACTGAAGAAGATTTAACAGCACTGGGCTACTTAGGAATCCTTAGGAATTTAAATAACATCGCAAAGTACAAGTTATTCCCTGAGAAACATTTATAGTCTAAGAGCCGGTGAAGATCGACCTTCACTTAGTAGATAATTTGATGAGACATATTTTATATTAAATATAACTTATTAACACTTAACTTGCATATGGAAAAGTTTTCATAGCTATTTTTAATTAAATCCTAGTCGAGCCTATATGCTTGGTTTTGTAATTAAAATATCTCGCTTATGATATCAATTTGCATTGGTTAACAGATCGGTGTAGTTACCTATATTGACTTACCTGTTCACATCTGATTGCCAGGTAGCATTGCACAGAAATAAATAGGAAAGCCTACCTAGGCATACTCTGTGTGTTAAAAACTATCAGTTGAGATGAAATTCATTAGGTTATGAAAATAGTAAAGGTGTTGAAAGAAACTTGATTAAAACTAATTCTATTAAAAATAACTCTGAAAACTTTTCGATAGGCAACTTATTTTAGGCATGTTTGTTAATAAATTACATTTGCTAAAGATATGTCTTATTAAGATGAGTGAAGATCGATATTCCACGTTTCCTCTACTATTACAATATGTCTTTGCTGATACTTTGCCAAACCGTGCAGATATAATAAGCATCGGGAAGATGTTTATTATTAATTACAAACATATCTTGATAGTTTGTCCAACGGAAGCCTGAACCAAGTTTCTACATGTCTGTGAATAATACAGACATTAAAGTCCTTCGTAGCTTACTAACTTAGATAAATCTTCGTAGAGCTTTGAGATCTTCTCTTGGAATTAATTTAATTTTCTTCAGGCTTTGCTTATAAATAATGTCTCACAATTTTATTAAGGGTTAAGAGGTAACAGTGTTAAACGCATTATAATTTCTATAGCACCTTAAAAGCGGATTAATAGGGTAGCTAGACTTAGGGTAAAATTCGTTTTCAATGTAACCTATAGGAAATACATATTATTTATAAGTTGGTCGTCTCCGCGATTGGAGCTGTCGGTTTCTTATTGAAATGTCGCGTAAAAAAGCCGCAATATCCATTGTTGTTATTTTTATAATTTATATCTAAACGAGTATGATGGAAATATTGAAGTACTGGAAATTGCTGTTATATACCAATTTGTTTAAAAAAGCTCCACTCAAGTTCGACAAGTTCGTGCGAGACCGTATACTCTGGGACAGCAAACGTATTGGTGACTCCAATGAGCACCCCTGGATCCAAAAGTGATGGCCGATATGGAAAACCGATGGTTGGGCATTTTAATGCCCGGATACTATATACCTTCAAGTCAAAAATCTGATCTCAAGTGCCTAAGGTTGTGGCAGCAGTCTTTAAGAGCCTATAGTTTTCCTAACAGGTGAGATGGTGGACAAAAGCTAACCTTTCAGCTGTAAAAGAATGACTGGGTACCTCGTCCTTGCCTACGTTTGCTGCTGTATCTGAACGGTCAGCACGGACTAGTCAGATTATGTAGCCTTATTGTATAACTAGATTGGTAACGAAAATGTTTTTCATTCTGACGTTTGAACTATTTAAATACATTTGTTCGTTGTCCAATCTCACTACAACCATTTCTGATACAATTCCTCCCAAAAAAACGCACTTTATGGAGTTCAATGTCAAAATGAAGTTCATCTCATTACATTCTAGATATAACAACCAGGCGGCTGAACAAATATTCAACCCTGCTAGTAATTCATTTCTTTGTTGTTTACGTCTTTGTATGCGTCCAATACATACTCTTGTTACATTTATGTAGCTTAATTGATGAAACAATGCAATGAATGATCTTCCGGCCACTTTGATTACCTACTAAAGTTTCTGTTTCGCATATTCAGATTTTCGTGTGCCGGATTGTGACGTGATCCCGACGCCCGAAAGGGCCTTGCTCGCCAAGCTGGAGGAAGAAAACAGACGGATCGAGGCGGATGCGAAGTGCCCGTCGCTTATCAACGCACACAGCCGTAAGAGCTCGGACACTTCACAGATCTCTTTGGCCTCGGGTGAGTTTTAACATCTTTGTACATTATTACGTATATAATCAGTGAAAAAGAAAATTCAATATTTTTCTGTTTACGTGCTGTATGTATGTAGCATAAAATAATGTAGTAATAGTCTTATGACTGAAAGTGATCTCCCACAGACTTTGGAGATATTTGAATATGTATGAATGGTATTAAAAGGGTAGAAGAAGATCAATGACTGCATCAGTTCATAGCGGAAAGGGGAAATATTTGTACGATAGGTGAGAACACTACTAAATTAGAGGGAAAAATACGATTTGCCTAACGTCCATATATCTTAGAAGCTAAATATTATTTAGTGCTCCAAAAAAGCTCTGTGAGGAATGGTGCCCAGAATTATTATTTAAAGATTAGAACATAAACAAACTAGCGTTGTTGCGTGGGCTTTAACATTCAAGTGTCAGAGCAAATGCTGTATTACGACATCTGTAACGCAATATACTGACATTGTATTACGCCTAAGATCAGTAACCAGATAAATAACAAAATAATGATAACTTTTGGAAGCAAGATGTGTACGGCAATTTTTACTTAACATTTACTGAGTAAAAAGTACACGTATTTTGGTATACCGTTGTTGCAATATCTGCACTGTGCTCAAAGGAATGTCAGTCATAGTACCGTTCTAATCGTCGGGCATGGGCGTAACGACTTGAGCTACTGATTCTTTACTGAAGTAAGAAAGCTTACAAAATAATTCAAGAGTACCTAAATGTAAGAAAAGTGCGTGTCACCTTTAGAAGCATTAATTGATTTTAATAAGTGGCGCTGGTTACTTTTGGCAATAGTACATTATACCAAAAGCCGCGAAATAGGCAATTTTGTCGCTAAATATTTGTGAAAATTGCTTTTGGCTTCCATCACTAAAATTTTTCATATATTTTTATTTTCACTTCGTTCGAAGCAAGTTTTCTCTCGCTAATTTGGTTTCCGTAAACCTGGTAGAGTGCAATCAATATCCATTTCACTTTCGGAACCGTCGCAATTCATTTTAATTTATGTTTATTATCAATATAACAAAATCGAGAACTATTTGCTTTACCGTCAGGTAAATGCTGCAGGTTATCCAGCTACGTGAACGGCAGCTTGTACCAAGATCGATGAAATATCAATTTCAAATGACACCCCAGCACGCTTTTAAATACGATACTTAGCGTGTTCTTTATTCAAAAGTAAAGATAATATTTCCACGCTTGCTTATAAAATTAGGTTGTTATGTTGGTCGTAATGTGGAACAGAGTGTTGGGCAACAAAAAAAAGAAAGAGTGAAAAATATTAAGATGAATGTGTGGTGTAAATAGTTGTATAGAAAGGATTAGGTATACCGTAGAATGTAACAGTTCAATATCGTAAACTGTGTCCGATAGGTGGCATACAAGTTTGGCGAAACGTTGGTGTTTAGACACCTTCGTGTACTCCTTCGGGAAATACTGGCGTGTGATATAAAGGACAATAGTCCCGTTTTCTAGTACGGAATCCTAAAAATTACGATTTAATTTAGTACAATATGTATTTGTACGGAGCCCTAGGTATGCTCTTGCAAAATACCAAATCGCTCTGAGTCGGTTATTTTATTAATTCAGCAACAATACTATTTATTTTAATTACTCAGAAAGAGTGTATAGTACACGACTATACTCTTGCCTTTCTTGGCCAAACTCATTACTTGCGTTACGATAGTCGTCACAGTTTTATGATAATATTTGAGTTGATCGTCTACAAAGAGATTGTAATGTCTTGAAGCGCATCGTGAAACATACCTCAAACGCAGCGAAAAATCTTCGCAAGTAACTACTTAAAGTAATCTGTTACACAATATGGCCATTTACGACACGGATTGGTGGCGAGAGCATTACGAAAATGCCCACCGGCCTCGATGTTGGTAAATAGTTACGTGGAACACATTGCCCTGCATGCCAGATATGCGTTTATCTCTTATCAGTTTGTCATTTAACTTGATAGTGTCGATACGGAAATATCTCGTCGTGCAGTTTTCAGTGAAAATGTGAATTAAAAAAAACAAAATGAACGATTTAAACGATCTGTTTAGCACGGCTAGCTTGCTGGACTTTTACCGCGCTGTTGTTTTGGAGAGGATATCGCTATGTGTGTATTAAAACTCACTATTTTAAAAGTTACTCGTGTCGCAAGTCTTTGTTTTATTTTTCGAGGCCTCTCCATGGTGAGTCATGTTATGATGGCGGCCAATTCGATACATAATATATATGGTTATTTTTTTTAGAACTGCCGTTAGTTTTAGTAGCTAATTGTTGCTTTTTGGTCGAACAATATCTATATTAATACGGTGTTGTGTAACTCTTAACTCATTTGTTAGTACCATAAATATTTAGTGAAATTTACGTGCATGTTATTTAGTCACGCGGCTTTTAATGTGAATATACCTACGTGACTGGTACATAAAAATTTTATCGTAGTTCATATATAGCATTGATAAATCATCATGATCATCTTCCTATCCTTATCACATGTATAATGTGGGGTCGATTGGTACGATTAATTCTCAACAACACAAGGACATGATAGTAAAAAAATCAGAATAACATTTATGGCCGGCTGTCTTCCTGATTCCCAACTTTTTGGGACCTCTCGTTGGTTGTATGCTTCTTTTCAAGTATTTTTTTTAAAACGGCGGTATGCCTTTATTAAACAAAATACTATGAACTATATACAACACTACAGCTACTACAATAAAAGCACTTAGACAAACTACAAGTCATAGCAGACTCATAGGCAGTCCAAATGCTCCAGCCCACTCCCAGTTGGTAGCGTGCCCAGCATGCTGGCAAGTAATAATGTAATTATGTTCTTAAAACGGTAAAGAGTTCAGCGCAACACCTCAATCGTATCGAAGTGACAACATGCTGTGCACTAGGTGCATTTTGCCATTATTTTCATTTACGACTCTAACAGGAGGATTTGTAACAATGCTTATATAATAAGCAGGAAACTAACGCCGATATAATTACAGATATCTGTACGTTAATACCTTAATTTTTTACTCAAGGACACAAAGGGTTTCGTGATTAAGTTAAGGGTGTTGATGATTATGCTTATATTATGTTCTAGCAACCAATGTTAAAGCGACGTGGTTTTTGTATAAGTCTAGTAATTATGGCGATGGTGATATTTTCAATCTAGCACCTTAGTTTAGAGCGATGTGGTTTTTGCATGAGTCTAGTAAATTATGATATTATTGATTATATTCTATCTAGCGACAAAAGTTAAAACGACAAGGTTTTTGTTTGAGTTCAGTAAAGATGGCGATGGTGATAATATGTTCTATCTATCAATCAAAAAGCGACAAGATTTTTAAATGAATTCAATTATTATGGCAATGTCGACATGATCTTTCTAGCGACTAAGATAATGCGACAAGTTCCGTATGATTTAAGTAGTAATTTTAATGGAATTATATTCTAGCGACCAGCTCCAGCCATGAGGCAGAAGCCAGAGTCAGCACGAGCTGCAATGGCGAGGAAGACCTTTGGAGCCTGTGGGGCCGGATTGTTACCAACTGGGAAACGGAGTGGAAGCGGCGGAATCAAATGGTGCGCGATCTCGTCCGCCAGGGAGTGCCTCACCACTTCCGAGGCATCGTTTGGCAGCTACTCGCTGGAGTTGACACCTCATCGGAGAAGAAACTCTATGCCTCTTATATTAAGGTACTTTTTACTTGGTACTTCCAAGAGCTGTCACATGAAATCAATTTCTATAACAGTTAATATAATGAATATTTGGTATAGCGCGTTGTTTTCGGATTCGAACATCAACTAAGTTATATTGTGAAGTAATTTGTCGAGGAAACAAGATCAGAAGAATTGACTTAATTTAGTTTTTGTCTTATGCTATATAATCTTAAATTGTTCATACGTTCTGTAATTTTTACATGTTATGTGAAATAGCTGTAGTTTGTCTCGTTTTTTTTTTAAAGCTACGAGGTCCTGAATTTGATGCTCGGTCGAACAGCTATTGTGCGTTTGCGACAAAGATATAATCAGTAGCAGTTCGGAGTATGGAAATGTGCCACAATATAGTACTAATATTTTAGGACATTATATACCAAAATGATTCAAGCCTCGCCTATGTAAGAGATAATCATTATCATAATGAACGATGAAACTGGCATTAATATTGAAGAGACGCAATAAAAATAGTAATTAATTAAATCTGAAACGGTGGCAAGTGTCGATTCAAGTCATACATTCGGGCTGATGTCCACGGGTCAATGTTACGTAACAGTACATCAGCACGTGACGTCAACGTCACGGTTCCATGGTCCCAGTGCCACCTGGTTATTGGAGACGACGTGTCATCGCCATCCGAATAACTAGTCGTGACCACCGGTTGCTTACTATTTTTTATTTATTTATAGATCTCTTTTTGTATAGATTATCTCCAAGCATTAAAAAAACTTAATATGGGAAAGGAGAGAAATGATATCTAGATATTTAAAAGTGTTCTCTATGTTTTACTGTATATATCGGGGCTACGAATAATATGTACAGAAGTGTAACTCTCATACAGTTTCCGCTTTGATTTCGGACTCGTCAAATTCACAATCAACAAAGCACGCGCTATCTTCCTTGATTGGTTAATTGATTTGACGCTTAGAAATGATCACATCCGATTGGTCGCGACAAAATAATGTTGTTGCGCCGCACGGTATACTTATTAAACCACGCCCGCTGCGGGAAGGTTTTATGTCCTGCTGTTTTTGAGCATGAATTACATTTCTTAACGTATATATTCATAATGTCGGGGTATTTTAAAATCAGATAGATTATAATTTCACTAGGGAAATTGTAATTGCGCTGCCGATGATGTGGTTGTAGGTTTATATGCTGCAGCAGGCTTGTGCTTCACAGCATGATGTCAAGGTATTTAGCAAATGCTGGAGCATCCAGCTACCACTTATTAAATCTGGCATCCGATGTGAACAACAATCCAAAGAACCAGTTCGTAGAGGGGTACGTCGTCTCCTCCTCATTATCATTTACGAACAGGTGAAATATGGTGTATCAGCAAAAATAAATTCGACCAAGTGCGAGCCGTACTCGCATACCAAGGATTCCTTACTAAGACAAAAAATAGTTATTGTATGTATATGTAAAAAAAAATATTTCCTTATTTCATTCTGTTCGGTATCGTTAGTCTGCATGCAATCGGTTTTATTTTAAGGTTTATACTACATAACACTGATTTTGACGCTTTAGATTTAATACCGTCTTTACTGTAGTAAAATAAAAACGTTCAACTTTGTAAGTGCCCGCAATGAGTAAGCTGTCAAAATGATAGGTACATATATAGCAGCCATTATATCGACCGTTGAAGATAAACTCCCCAGATGGGGGATCTTGGGAAACGTAGTGTTAATGGCAGCTATTCAGAAGACGATGCTGCCCACCTCTGGTATTTTTCTCTTCGTCGTCTCTTAAGACTCCTACAGAAAGATATGGAGAGTAGCAATGCAAGCCTGGCACTCACGTAACAAGATGATATAAATATCATGTATTTTTTCCCAGGCGAAATCAGCGTGTGAGAAGGTGATTCGACGCGACATCGCACGCACATATCCTCAGCATGACTTCTTCAAGGAAAAGGACGGTCTCGGGCAAGAATCTCTGTTCAACGTGATGAAGGCGTATTCACTACACGACAGAGAGGTCGGCTACTGTCAGGGTTCAGGGTTCATCGTTGGGCTATTACTTATGCAGGTATAACTTCAGATTTTTTTTTATTTTGCCAGTATCTCATTTAGGTGAGGTTCATGCAACATATACTCCACTTTCAATCGTTTATTTCACACGCATACCATACAGAGATCATTCTTCAGGCAATCAAACCTTACTTCGTCGCCAGTCTTCTTAAAATATATCTGCTAACATGATCAATAATTTAAATGAATGACTTATTCAATATTCCAGCAAAACTATGTTTTCTATACATTTCGTTAAAAAATACGCCTTTCATTAATTTTTATAATACATTGCGCGTTTGTTAGCCTTAATTCAAAAAACGCGCCGGCAATGGTTGTACGTAAATACGATACTTCACATTTTCATTATTCAAAAGTAATGATTTCAGCGCATCTCTTAGATAAAATAATTTAGTAACTGCATACCGTGTTTAAATACCGACGTACCTGCATTGTTTCCAGATGCCCGAAGAAGAAGCGTTCGCAGTATTAGTGAAAATAATGCAACAACACCGCATGCGTGATATGTTCAAGCCGAGCATGGCAGAACTTGGTCTCTGCATGTTTCAACTCGAAAATCTTGTGCAAGAGTTGTTGCCTGATCTTCATGTTCATTTTCAGTCGCAGGTAATACATTTATATAATAATAACAGTAATACCAACATCCCACCTCTGAAATAAGTTGGTGCAATATCTTTCTCTGTCCAAACATGTGAACAAACCTACATACTTTATTATATGGTGTTTCGCTTCGTTTTCAAAACCGGGTGCCTTACTGAAGCTGCCGCCCGTTCTACAATTTTCCCTTAGGCTCCGTATCCTCTAGGTCCGAGGAAAAACTCTACCAATGGCATCTCTTCGTTCAGCGAGGTTAGGAAACTTTACGGGTTAAACAAAGGATAAAGATACTTTTTGTTTAATTGCTGATGGGTAAAACTTTGACCACAATCGCACCTGATGGTAAGTGATGATATGGTCGAAGGTGTTAAACAGACTTAACCTAGAATTACTGGCCGACAGCTGCCGGAACACACAGTAAGGACTATGTGTTCCAGCAGCTGTCCTTGAGAGCATTCAGTAATGAGATATAGTTATTAAGTCTCACGTGCCTGTAATTTCACTGGCTCTCAAGCTTTCGGAACACACCGTTAGGTGCTTGGTGTCAGATTTTCTACTTGAGGGTGGTCGTAAAAAGGCGGGCATTCGCAAAATGCCCTATCACCATGCGATGAGCGCAAGCCCGTAGCGGGATTCGAACCATGGATCTGCTGCGCGGCTTTCCTTAGCCATTGCCACTGAGCCATCACTGCTTCTAACAACATATTATGTTCATTTCCATGTTACTTACCTCTTACCTTTGTACCAATTTGTATCAAAATACGTTTATAAGTTTTTGCTATATTGATTGACATATACCCAAAACAACACAAACCGAAGCCTTTTTTGATATTTGATATTCTTTTTTCTTATTGCATGAGTATGCGCACTGTAACTGGCAAAAAATGACGTTATAATATTATCTGTTACGCAATATCCAGTTCACTAGAGTGCGTAGTACCACCTCTGTTAATCTCCGAAGGGGTAGGTAGTGTTGCCCAAAACATTCTAATGAAGCCATTTTCCATCCTAGAATTAGCCTGATCACATATTTGACCATAATATTATCACTTCCTGACGTGTAAAATAGTTATAGAAAAAATATGCGCATAACACACGCTACTAGCGTTTTAAGTTTTTTTATTTAATTAACATCCTATTACAAAATGAAAGCAAAGGACAAGAGCGATATATATTTTCCCATAAGGCGCTGACGAGAGCTGAATATAGCTTCACTTGAACAGGTTTTAAAGCAAACATATTAAGATTGTAGCAGGCAAATTATATATTAGTGTTGATCATATCCTGCACAAAGGCTAAGCCTGGTTGATTCCAAAAGACATTCCTTCAAAGTTTTCCAGATAGAATATTATGCATGCAAAGTTAACTTTGAATTACTCAAAAAAAAAATTCTCAAATACCCGTATGTAAATTTATTAGAGTATAACAACAAATTGTTAAACATTGTTTAACAACTGGAGGTTAATCATTTGTCTTCCTCACAGCCGAATTGCGATTTCACCATAGCTGCTTCTCGTTTACTCGTACGCAGTCTGATAGTGACAGAATTTTAGCTCCTGTCAGCGTCTTTAAGCGTGATTCTCCTCTTTCAGCACTTCACTTATCATAGTAACGACTAATAGTAATAACATTTTCCACAGAGTTTTAACACATCTTTATACGCGAGCAGTTGGTTTTTGACACTGTTCACTACTTCCCTGTCGTTGCCGCTCGCATGCCGCATTATGGACGTATTCCTCTCTGAGGGGATCGAGATAGTATTCAAAGTGGCTATCGCGATGCTCACCATAGGGAAAAATGACTTACTGTCGCTGGATATGGAGAACATATTAAAGGTAAGGATAACTGACTATTGAAACGGCATAAAAAAACTGAATTTGTACTGTTGTGTGTACCTATTCAGTTGTCTTAAAAAATAAAATTATTATATATACAAGATGACTTACTAGTTCCCGCAACTCACTTTTACTACTAAAAGTGAGTTGCGGGAACTAAGCTGTTTATATATATAGAGAAATATACTACAGACAACGCGTAAATACGTTATGGAGGGATTCGAGACTAGGTCAGCAATATATTAGGTGTAACAGTACACATAATGAAACTTAAAACTACCTAGAAGTAGTATACTAAAATTAGCATGTTCAACTTCAGATCTCCAATATCCCTCTCTATACACCCCTTTGCACTCAAACATTCCGCGTACACAAACATACCCTCTGTTATCATCCCAATGTAAGGCTTAAAACAAGCCTCCAAGTTGCATAAATGCAAATCAAAGTTGAGTTATCTTAAGATGCAATTTTGATGTTTAATGTATGTAACATCTGTCAAACAGCATTTTATGATCTATCACAACTTTGAGATGCATATATTAATTCGAGCTTCAGAACTATGTCATTCACAAACCTAAAAGGTCCATCCATAAAAGCTTTCTAAGCCCGCTTCTAGATCGCATCATTGCGGTACAGATTCTTTACCGCATATAAAAATGTATGCTTCATTCTTTCTTCCTTCCTTCTCATTGAAGCCTTTATAAGACCCAAATTATCGGCTTTTTGCCGGCCACTACGAAAAGCAAACCAACCAACGTCGAAATAAAGCTCATATCAGCGCACGCTGCGTCGTGACAGTTACGGTAATCGCTCTGTTCGAAATGCATGCAAAAAGAAATGAGAAAATAATAGTCGTCACGTAAGCTCCGTTCTTGAATTGCAAAATCGTGTGTATAGATTAAGTATATTAAGTTATCTATATATTTACATGATTTTGAAGAAAAACCTCAATATCGTTTAGGAGATTATAATATTCTTCCGTAACTTCATTTCACAAACAAATTTTTTACTCCTGTAAATTTGGCGCTATTCGTTGAAAATTTATTCAAGAATCTGACGAGTCTTTGTATATTATTTAATATTAATTGAATTATTTTTGTTAAAGTAGATAGCTTTTAAACTCATGTGCTATTAGTATTTGGCTCTTATATACGCTTTAAACCTAAATCTCCAGATTTTTTTTTAGATTTTTAGTTGAAAAAAAACATGTACATATTCAGTCTGTACCCATTACTAGTTGGGTGGGCATAGGCGTGCTCTAGTTCTGTTCTAAACATTGATCACATTACAGTACATCCAGAAAGAGCTGCCTGGGAAAGTAGAAGCAGATTCAGATACTTTTATGAACCTTTCGTACTCCATCAAAGTGAACCCTAAAAAGATGAAGAAGTTAGAAAAAGAATACACCGTTATCAAGACCAAGGAACAGGGCGACATCGCAGTCTTGAGGGTAAGTTGTTTTAGGCAAAGATTTTACTTAAATAAACGTGATCTACTCACCAAAACTAAATTTTGCAAACTACAACATCGATAACTTTACAAACATAATTTTAAATTGTCAAAGTAAATAATAAGTTATGAAGTATAATATACAGGCATAGTCCGAAATCGCCTTTAAAATTTCGCCTTAAAGGGGATTTGGGACTTGTTGGAGCAAAATTCTCTTTATTCAGCAATCAATGCCCTAAATGGCATTTCGACACCAAATAGTTCCAAAATTTCTTTGATTTGGAAAACCTTGGCGCGATTTTAAAGATGATTTTCGCAAGTTTGATAGGGAGCTGCAAGTACAATAGGAAGGCGAAAATAAAGCCTGATTTATATGTGACAAATTATAATTATCTCCTTGAAAAGGGATAAGGACTAACTAAAGCCATATATAGTTCATTTAAATTGAAACGACCGCTTGACACCTGCTTAACGGTGTAAAAAACGTTCAGCAATGGTTCTAATGAGCTTTGTTTTTTATTTATTTATGCTGATAACTGTGGTAAGTAACTGGCAGCTGATGGTAAGCGATGATGCGGTCGAAGATGTTGTTCAGGCAAGCTATTACTGGCTCTCAAGGACAGCAGCCGAAAGACGTCGTTAGGTACTTTGCCAGGCGGTCATTCGCAAAATGCCCTACCACCATACTATATACGATTGCTGTCGTAAGACAGAAACCGGTGTTTACAGCTCAACGTGCCCTCCGAAGCGCTCACACCACTAGCTTTCACCAGTCCAAGTTATGACCGCAGCGGACGTTGCCTGACGTAGTTATCGGTACGCGTTGTGGCGCGGCCGAGAAGTACGCGTGGGTGTAAAACCAATTATGAATATCGATGCTAAAGAAAGTAGTCAAGTCGTAAGTTCGCCTTATATTATTTTCATACAGTGTCTCCGGCAAGAGAATCGTCTACTGAAACAGCGCGTGGAACTGCTCGAGAAGGAAAGTTCAGCTTTGGCGGAGAGGCTTGTCCGCGGCCAAGTGGACCGCGCTGAAGGCGAAGAGGAAACGTTCGCGTTGGCGAGAGAAGTGCAGGCGCTGCGGCGGGCAAACATGGACGCGCAACAACGGCTGGCCGTCGCGCAGGATGAAATACGCTCGCTTGAGATGACTATCGCTGAGGTGAGACTACTCACAATATCATATTTGTGAATATCGAAGTTATATATATCACCTGATAGGAAGAGCATTCTCAAGAAGAGATGGAATGAAGCTGGTGGGCCGGCCCACTGCTTGTATGCTTCAAACATCACACATTAAGACCTGACAATTGCCTCTCTAATAAAACCCCCCTTTGTATGCCATTTTCATTTGGAACCTCTAAAAGTTGCAAGCTTGGCAGGCGTCTTACTTAGGAGTCACTTTGTAATTTGGCAGTTCTTAAGAATGCGATGCTGCCCACCGTTTGGTATTTTTCCCTTAGTCGCCTCTTTCGACTTCCACAGGGTGATATGAAGGGTTGGGATACGAGGGATGCAATTCTAGCCCGGCACCCAACTCGGGGCTCTATTTAAAACATACTTTTTATTGGATTATGCCGGAACAAGCATGAGGCCCGCTTGGTGTTAAGCGGTAATCTCTACCTATCACAGATGCATTTCGTCACAACTCACAAGTGACGAACTACACTGCGACCCCGAGAGATAAAGCGTCTCATATGCCTGTAATTTCACCGGAGCCCATACCCTTCAAACGAAAACACATGAAATACTGCTTGGCAGTAGAAATTGGTATGTGTTAGATCTACTACTTTTTAACGTCTAATTTTACGTATATTTTTGAGTCCAAAAAATAACGGCAAGGACCCACATGCTCCCTTTTACAGAATAATTCAAGACAGAATTCGCTGGAAGGCGTGGAAAGTTCGACCGCAAAAGGTGAAGAGCTCGCCCGTTGTCTCCAACGCGAGCTGGTGAGGGCGAGACTGCACGCCGCCGAGAGAGAAGCGGCCGAGAGGGAACTCACTGCGAGGATCGCAGAGTTGGAGAACGAGAACAAGAGTTTGCGAAGACAGCGAGTTGACAACAACGTCGCTCATCTACAGGTATTATTGCTTCATCATTAATGTTTATAAAGTTAGATGAGGGTGAGATTGCGTGGTGAATGAGAACTTACTGGAAGGATCACAGAATTGGATAACGAGAACAAGAGTCAGCGTAATCAGCGAATTTGCAATCACATTGCACATTTACAAATAAGTTGTCTTCTTCGTATATAAGAAGATTAGGGTGAGAATTGACGCAGCTGGATAATAACTAACAGGGAAGATCACACAGTTGGAAAGAGAGAACAAGAGTTTGCGAAGACAGTGAGTTGACAAGAACATATCCAGATATTGTTACAATTTGGGCAACGTTTCAGTGTACTTCCATGTAGAAGATTGAAATCATATTTGAGTTATTATAACTTGTATGTTGGTTTCAGGACGAACTGATCGCTGTGAAGCTTCGCGAGGCGGAGGCGAATCTCTCGTTGAAGGAAATGCGGCAACGCGTCACTGAGCTATCGGAGGGACTGCAACGACATATTCAGGTTATTCTTCATTCATTTTATGCTGGTCAAAACCAACAGTTCCCCCGTTTAGTAAGACCATGCCTGCCTCTATTCCACTTATGTGGTGTCGGTGCAATATTCATTATTTAAGAACACAATTGAGAACATAAGAACATATTGAAATAAGGTTTAACTAAAACACATAGGCAGACGAGGTCATTTTTTTTTTCTATACTGCTATTTGGCAATCTGTCTTTGAAAGACAATAGTCCAATAGGCTGACTGAGGATTTCTGAATTCATGTCATTAGTGGAGAGATTTGTCCAGTGAGTCATCTCTTAGTCTGTTTCTGCAAATCTCTCTGAAAGGCCTTGAATACTATGACGTTTTAAACGACAAAATTTTAGGGGCTTAAGGTCATAAAATCGATACCTCAGTTCCAAAGTGTAACAATTCAGATACAGGTTATAATGAGATAATCTGAAAATTAAATGACCAGTGATACGTTTTCTGATGTATTTTTAATACTTATATCATTAAACCAAAATATATATATGTATTTTAATGGTCTTAGGTAAACACATTATTCCGCGAAGAAAAGAAAGAAAATTTATTAGAGTTGAACCAAGTTTTCAGAGTTTTTCTTTAATTGTTACTATCTGGAACTGAAAATGTTTTCATACTAGAGATAGTTATTCTAAGTTAAATATTTAATAATACTTACAGTAAATATGAAATAAAACAATCAATACTGAAATCAAACATAGTTTTGATTACTTCATATCCAATTTTTTTAAAATTAAATGTTTAATATCTCAATTTTACCTACAGAATCTGAAGAAAGAACTATTTTTTTAATATCAATGTTTAAAATCTCCATTTTAATTTATCAATGTTTAATATCTCAATTTTACCTACAGAATCTGAAGAAAGAACTATTTTTTCTGAATAAATTATACAATCTGAGTCATCTTCCTGAGTTTTTTCTTCAGTTTTTGGTTGAAAAAAATGAAATATTGTACTCAGGATTAAAAATGGTCTCATACAGATGTTTTTGATGGGTTGAATATATTCTTCTGTACATTTATAAGAATTAATTAATTAATTAATTTGTAATTTTTAAAAAAACAACTTGACATTCAACGTGACAGGTCAGTAAATTTCAGATTTATTTTCAAAAAATAATTAATTTTATTTTCAGATAGTAGATAGGCATTTTCTGCCCATCACCCGCATTCTTCCTAGTGGAATTTTGCGAGGTATTGTTTGTGGGGCTCGTTTGGGCCTCTGTAGTTAGTTTCATTAGCTTATTTATTCAATAGCTTTTTGACATTTCTTGTCGAGCTAATTTCTAATCAGTTATTTTTGTTTCCATGGCAACGCTGCCTGCGACACCGGCGCGCGCACTACGACGACGGTGTTGACGCGAGCCTTCATCCGGGTTGAGACGTCACACTAGAGATTCTAAGATAAGCTTTGCTTTATTTTGTAAACAATGCTTTGTGCCCCAACTATGAATGCTGTAACGGGGATCTTTGTATCGCAAGATAGCCAGATGTTGTGTCCGCAGTGCCCCCAGGCTCGTTATTTCAAAGGTCATAAAGGCCTCAAAATTCACCAAACAAGGTGTCATAAACAAATAGAAATTCCCCTTTCGGCACCAATTAATAATCAAAACGTAAGTAGTAGCAGTGTTGCGAGCCCTGCTACGCCTTCCAAACCGTTTTGGGAGGTTTTAAGCTCGTACAAAAATAACATTCCTTTATTAAAACGCATACCTCGGGGTGCAAGAATTTCTGTTGCCCAATCTTTATCTTGTTCCATTAAAAACGTCTTGGCTACTAATACTACGCAAGCCTGGGAGCATCTTCTAGCATTCCCGTACCACGTGTTTCACGTGAATTTTGATCCGTCTAACAAAAAATCACTTACTACTAGAGTAAAGGAAAACTGCGTGAAATACAGGGCACGGGAAGAGCAATCTTTTGGCACAACTATAATCATTCCGCCTTTGCGGCGGAATACAAAAACAAATAATTTCGATTCAGCTACTATTAAAATAGTAGAAAACAAAATTACTGATGGTGATATTAAAAACGCGGCACGCATCTTGTTTTCGAGTGATACAATCGCTCCTTTTACATCTGATACGTTGAATTCCCTAATTGAAAAGCATCCGCCTGCAACTGCAGGTCTCCACCTTCCCGAATCTCCTATACAAGACATTGTTGAGGTGACCCCACAGGATGTTTCTGCAGCCGTGGCATCTTTTTTAAGTGGCTCAGCCGGTGGCCTTGATGGCCTCACGCCTCAGCACTTAAAAGATATTTTATCTTTTAGTTCCGGTGAGGTAGGCGAGACACTTTTAAGGGATGTGACGGCTTTGGTTAATTTGATGTTGTCGGGTCAGGTCAACAATGAAATTACCGAAATTCTGTACGGTGCAAATTTATGTGCCCTAAATAAAAAAGATGGTGGTATTAGGCCTATAGCAGTAGGCACCACTTATCGTCGCCTCACAGCCAAATGCGGTTGTAGGAAAAAGATTGCTTTTTTAAGTAATCTTTTTCAACCACTGCAACTCGGTTTTGGTTCACAGGGTGGCTGTGAGGCTGCTGTACATTCACTTCGCACATTTCTTGATCAAAATTGTGGAGATGTGCTTTTGAAGGTGGATGTTAAAAATGCATTCAACTCTTTAGATAGAGGCACTCTTTTGACTGAAGTGAAAGATAAAATTCCGGAATTATACCCTTTTCTTTGGCAATGCTACGGCAAACCGTCAAAATTAACATACCAAAATAACGTTATTTTATCTTCCGTAGGATGTCAACAGGGTGATCCTCTGGGACCAGCCATTTTTAGCCTTGCGATCCACTCAATAATTCAACGTCTCCAATCAAAACTTAACGTTTGGTATTTGGATGACGGAACCTTAGGAGGCGATGCGAACACGGTTTTGGATGACTTGCGAGTACTTATAGACGATTTTCGTGTTATTGGCCTTGAACTAAATTTTTCTAAATGTGAACTTTTTGTTTGTGATACTTGTCCGGATAAAGTTTCGATTATTGAAAAATTCAACTTACTTGCGCCTAATATAAAATTAGTAGAAAAAAGTTCGCTTCGTCTTTTGGGTTCACCGATTCTTAACGAATCTTTATCACCATTTGTCGAAGAACAAATTCAAAAGTTTAGAAATGCTTCTAGCAGATTATCCAAAATTAACGCCCATATGGCTTTTACAATTATAAGATTTTGCCTTTTTGTTCCTAAATTTACATACTATTTAAGATGTTGTCAGCTGTGGCAACACAGTGAGCTTTTGTTAAGCTTAGACAACTTAGTAAAAGATACGTTAGTGTCGGTTTTGAATGTTGAGATGGATGATAGGGCTTGGGTGCAAGCTTCCCTCCCTGTGAGGTTGGGGGGCATAGGGATACGCAAAATTTCTAGTGTGGCATTACCAGCTTTTTTGTCTTCTGTACACAGTACACACAAATTAGTAGAAAAAATTCTTGCACGATCTTTAGGCTCTTTCGATGTAGCATATCTGGCTGAGGCCAAAAACACATGGAGACTGGCTTGTCCAAATACTGAATTCCCAAAAATGTTGTCATCTCAGAAACAGTGGGATCGGCCCCTATGCGAGCTAACACGGAAAGATCTTTTAAATACGTGTTCTAGCATCGCAGATCGTGCTCGTATTCTCGCTGTTTCTGTGTGGGAATCCGGTCTTTGGTTACAGGCCATTCCTTCTTACAAAACTGGTAGCCTTATAGATCCATCCGCTTTTCGTCTAGCTATTAGCTTACGCTTGGGTGCAAGGTGTTGTGTTGCACATCACTGCCAGTGTGGTACTGCAGTTGATCAACTCGGTCACCATGGCCTCTCCTGCTCTCGAAGTGCTGGTCGAATTTCCCGCCACGCCAGCCTTAACGATATCATTCGCCGGGCTTTTACCAGCGCCAATGTTCCAGCTATTCTCGAACCGAATGGTCTGATGCGTGACGATGGTAAAAGACCTGACGGCATGACTCTGGTTCCGTGGAAGTTAGGACGGCCCTTAGTGTGGGACGCTACGTGCGTGGACACTTTAGCGCCGTCACATCTTTCTGAAACCAACGTGAGGGCTGGCGCTGCGGCTACTTCGGCGGAGCAACTCAAGCGGCGCAAATATGCTAACCTCGGTATGGGTTACATATTTGAGCCGTTTGGTGTAGAGACGTTGGGTCCGTGGGGACCGGGAGCTCATCGTATTTTCCAAAACCTATCTGAGCGCTTGGTCGATGCGACGCGTGATCAAAATGCTGGCACATATTTGGCTCAACGAATAAGCATTGCAATTCAACGGGGCAATGCTGCCAGCATGCTGGGCACGCTGCCAACTGGGAGTGGGCTGGAGCATTTGGACTGCCTATGAGTCTGCTATGACTTATAGGTGTCTAAATGCTTTTATTGTAGTAGCTGTAGTGTTGTATATAGTTTATAAGATACAATCTGTACATTTCACAATTCCTTTCTAAATATTTTCGTTGAGTTCATGCCCGAGAGTAGTGTGCATTCGACAGAAAACTTTTGGGATGTGTCAAAAAGAAAACGTCTACCAGAAATCATAATATTGTTAAGATATGAAAAGTAACATTTCGATTTGTTTCTTGGAAGTGTAAATATTTTCAGTTCCAAAAAGAAACAACTAGAATTAAGAAAAAATATTGGGTGTAACAAACAAACTGCATTCAGTTATCGACTTTTTACTCTCTGGAAATGGTGCGTAATCGTATTCTGAACAATTTCTCATACTTATCTCAAACTCACTGAATTTCGGATTTGTTACACTCTGGAACTGAGGTAACGAAATGATAAAACTGAATAAAAATAATTATGACCTCTTTGTCGAGGTCATAATTATTTTTATTCAGTTTTATCATTTTATGACCTTAAGCCCGCCTGAAACTAAAGCTACTTAAATCTATTGGGAAATGCTTTCGTTGTTAGTATCACGGCTACCATTCAGGTAACGAGGTGTTGAAATGGTAAAAAGCCCTGTTTTACGCCCTTCGTGGTGCAACCCCTTACTTAAATCAACGTGAGTAACATACTGCCATTGAGGCAATTTTTTCCCCAGGCACCTTTTATGACGTCTAGCCGGAGGATAAATATGCCAATGACGTAAAGCAACATAAATACTGCCAAATATGCACCATTACAAAATAATACTCTCCTTTACGGCAGACGGTTACACAAAATTGATCTTGAAATTTCCACTTCAACATCAGACGAGGCTCGTGAGTGTACCGTCAAAAAACCATGTTCTTAAAAAAAATTACCAATAGGTATTAAAATCGTAAAATGCTCCTGTGATACTATTAAACATAACACTCGTTTTTTAATAGCCCTTATTATGCAACAGTTTCATAAACTTTTAGTAAATAATACGATAAACTTACTAATAATATGTTCACCACCGCAGGAGCATAGTAAAGATGCACCGGTCCCGGTTCAGTCCACAGTTGTGTCAGATATAATGGCGACACCGAAGAAGTTGCTGCGAGCCTGGGAAGGACGTTCCACTGACGTACAGAAAATGGAGGAGGAACTGATGACCACTAAGATCAAGGAATTCGAGGCGATCACTGAGCTGAAAGAGTTAAGACTGAAGGTAAAAATTTGTACTAACCATAACGGACGGGTTTGCCATAATCCCCACGCTTGGCACGCGTCTACGGGATCGCAGTGTATGATGGCAGTTTTTCAGAAGGCGTTAATGCGTGGGCATTCTAGTGTTATTCTCTTCGTCTTGGACCCCACAGGAAGATATGAAGGAATGTCCTTATTTGACACACAATTCCCTCATATGGACTTTTGAAATACCTGGAAGTTCCTTAGTCAATAATTCAGATTCAGATTTTATTTGAGACTGTTTAAGACCTGTCTTAGCTAAGCGTCGGCTAAGCCAATCTTTAAATATCGTATTCAAAGATATAACATCGTCGGCGTTCCCAGGTGAAGACTGCTGGCCCCCGTACATAATGCACCATTTCCTCTATTTATACAACAAATACTTACTGAAAACACCGTAAAAAATGAAGATTATTTTAGTAAAAAAAAATTTACTCCGGTTCGTTTCGTTGAGAGAATAATGTGAGACCTTGAAAAGCGAGGCCCTACCCGCACTTGGCTGATTTTAATATTTCGTTACTGCCTTTAAGAATTCCCTGATTTACCCCCGCTGAATGAGAGGCTGGGTACGCCCATAAGACTAAGATCTATTCGACCTATTCAAATAAAGTTTCCTGTCTAGGTAATGGAGCTGGCGACCCAGGTACAGGTGTCTACAAACCAGTTGAGGCGACAAGATGAAGAGGCGCGTCAGCTTCGCGAAGAGCTCGACGCAGCTCTACAAAGAGAGCGGCAGCTGCAAACTCGCCAGAAAGAGTTCCAGCACAAATACGCTGACCTGGAGAGCAAGGTATTGTCAATCAATTAAACTGCCCTTACGCCTACGTGACTTCTATTGAAGGATATGGAGCTGGCGACTCAGGTTTCTGAATGTTCAAGAATGAGTAAAATAAAAAAACACATTATAAAATTTCAATTTTTTTACGAGGGCATAAATTTAAGTCATGTTCGGGATTCGAACCCCTTTAGCCGGGATATGCTCTAATCCAATTGAACTAACATGAAAATGAGTCCATTACTGATTTTTTCCTATCTTTTTTTTAACCATCGTTGTTACAAACAAAAAAAATACAGTTTTAAAAAGCTCTGGCTATTAATGCGAAAGCTTCTGAATGGGTGAGGATGTGAGTGTACATGCTTCTTACTCCAAGGTGAGCCTTGGCATATAGTTAGTTAGGTCCTGGACAGCACATAGCATACTTTCATCTTCATCATCACTTTGATTTTCTACGCGGGGGAAACTGCGTGGCGCAGCTAAATGGTAAGATAATGAGGTACAGCTTCGTGAAGAGTTTGCTGGTGCGACAGCTACCGGAACAATCCGTCACTTGGTGACAAAATCACATAACATGTTCCTAACGAAATCTGTTTGTAACTCATTTTCGTGGTCCGTCTTCGACAAGCTATATGAAACCGATGTTTATGTGGTACTGCAATCAGTAACAACATTTCAAAGGCAATTTGGTTGATATAGCTTGATAAATTTTACTAGCTTAAGGAAAAATATCGTTAAAAGTCAGAATTAATATTGTACTATTACCGTTTCAGACTAAGTATGACTCAATGCAGGCAAACATCCGAAACATGGAAGACGCACAAAGAATAGCCGAGCTCGAGACTGAAGTGTCGGAGTATAAATTAAAAGTAAGTAAAACCGACAAGTAATAAGATGAAGGCTCAAATGCAGTCGCGATCTATTCTTTCCTTACATACATTTCTTTGTTTGTAAAAATTTAAACTTCACGTCACAACAGATTCCAATCCTTTTCCATGGTCCATGTGGAGCGCTGAACTTGAATTGTATATCTTTCTGTGTGAATCCTAAGAAATCAAGAAAAAAGATCCTGAAAAAATTCAAGAAAGTGAGCGTAAACGCCTTCTGAAACACTATTGATATTATATATATATTCTGAATACTAATGCATAAAATGCTCGCTATAGCCGATTTACCGTTACAGTCGTGGAATAGGGAGGGGGTTATAGAAGACACCTCTATACTTGATTGTTATCAATTATAATATATATATATTCTTATCGACCAGAAGGGAATTTCAAGTTTTTAAAAAGTAAAGTCACAATAATCACATAAATATATTCTCAAACAAATTATTACAAATGATATGAATTTAACGAAAGAACCGTCAAGCCTAAACGCCGCGCACAGAATGAGAACGAGGCTCGGTCGGCGCTCGGTTTTATAGATTTGGGTAGTTTGGTCGTTGACTCAGCGGACATTTTCCTAACAATATATATAGAGCATAGCATTTTACATAGCTACCTGAGGGTCTCAAGTAGAAAATCTGTCGCCAAGCACCTAACAGTATGTGCTCTACGAGCATGTTAGTGTGATTATGTATTATGGGCCTAACGTTATTTTATATGTCTGAAAACTTAAACTTATAATTGGCTTTCTGTTTTATTTTTCATTAATATTAAACACTAATGTAAACGTAATGACAGGATAAGGAATAGTGTGATAAGGGAACAATGTGGTGTGAATGAGGATGTAGTGACAAAAATAGAGAAAGGTATGTTAAGATGGTTTGGACATCTAGAGAGAATGAATGAAATTAGATTGAATAAACAGGTATACATGAGACAAGTGAACGGAAGTGTTGGAAGGGGAAGACCTAGGCGGACGTCCCGATATCAGATTGAAGATGTTCTGAAAAAAGGCCAGGTCAGGAGTACCCTAAACCGACGCTTATGTATGAAAGGATTGATGAGTGTAGATGAAGTTTGAGAGATATGTAAGGATCGTAGTAAGTGGAAATCTGTGGTCTCTGCCTACCCCTACGGGAAAGTGGCGTGATTTTATGTATGTATTATTGTAACTAGCCGTTAGTTTTCCTAGAATTATAAAATAAGTAGTCTAATTCCAGCATCTTTCAAGATTATTTTACATAGCTACCTGAGGGTCTCAAGGAGAAAATCTGTCGCCAACCACCTAACAGCATGTGCCGGTAGCAGTCCTTGAGAGCCAGTAAAATAACAGTCACAGGAGACTTAACAACTGTACGTCTCAGAGTGTGACAGGCGCAGTGCAATTATTCACTTCTGACGAAATGTATCTGTTATAGCAGAGGTAAGACCACTTAACATCAGGTGGGCCTCGCGTTTATTCCGTTACATTGATATTCACATGAAAAAAATGATATTCACGGTGGTAAGTTAAATTATATTGATGTCCAAAGAAAACATCATCTGCCTAACCTCCCCGAATTGAGGCACATGTATAGAGATACGCACGTTTTCCAAATGTTTCTTGGGCTAAGGGGAATGGGGCGTGAGCCTATTGTCATCTACTTGGGTACAACTTTGACCCGGAATCCAAAATGTTATCGAAAATTTGTCTAAAAACCTTTTAAATCCTGAAGAAATAATCTATTTTAGCGTTGTAATTTAATTACCCCGTGGGGTGCCGGGTCAGAATTGCACCTCCCCATATCATCCCGTGGGTGTTGTAAGAGGCGACTAAGGGAAAAATACTGGAAGGTGGGCAGCAGCGCCGTCTAAAGAGCTGCCAACTTACACTGCGATCCCCAAGACGCCTGCTTAGCGTGGAGATTATGGCAAATACCCTAATAGGGTAGGCTGTATTCAGCAGTGGACGATCCGGTTGTTACAGTATTTTAATTATGGTACATATTTTGAAAAAACGTTTATAATAAGATCGATGGAACTTCTATAGCGGTGATCGTTTTGTTTTTAGAACGAAGTGATGGCCACTGAAGGCGAACTGCGAAGCGGCAACTGCGAGGATACTGAGAGGGTCCGACAGCTGCAAGAACAAGTCACGGATCTGAAGGCTGAGGTATGACATTATCACTGTACAATTGACAATGTACCGTACACATTACACCTGATTACACAAAGGCTTTATTCGTAATCGTTTCATTATGGGTTAACTTTACTTGTTAAGGCAAACGCTGACGTTCGTGATTGGAAATTCAACGTTTGAGATTTTTTTTCATGTTGTTGCTATGTTGATCAGGTTTTCCGCAAGTTTCGTAGGTATTTTTTCGATATCTAATATATATGTTTTATACATATTAAATTGATTACATATGATACGGGTAAAAGTATATTTTTATATTTTTAGACATTCCTAGGGATAATATGTGGAATTATCTCACAAGTGTTCAATCTGTTCAAGATACGCCCAATATTATTTGTGATTTCATTAGTTCTACCTTAATGTATACAATATAAGTACTTACAATGAAACAAAGAATTAAGAAAAACTTAAGATTCACTACAAATACTATAGGTGTATATATTAGGTTACATAATTGTCTCAAGATTACGAATGAAGTCTTTTATCCTTGCCTATATTATATACAAAAGTGACTTGTGTGTTTCTTATCTCAAGAGCTACTGAACTAGTTTTAAATAAATTGGCCACTGAAATACTGACTTGTAATCCGAACATAGGTAAAGAATATCTCGAGGCTGCATACCGCAGATGTGCGGGGAAGATGAGCGGTATAAAGGGAAACAATCCACCAACAAGATCGCTTGTCCTCTTGATCGATGTACATTATGCAGCCTTGTCGTTATCTTTTACCTCATTCCAACCTGCAGTTTCCGATGTATCTGCAATGTTAAATAATATGAGATATTGAATATTTTCTTTATATGTTTCACTGACTTTTCCGCGAAGAAACTACCGAACTAATTTTACAAGCCCAGAATAGAAATGTTACAAGCCTGGAGAAGAATATGAGAAATAGATACATCATACTACATAAAGTCACGATCGCTTCTACATTTAGAAATGTATAGATCCCATCTCAACGCACTTTGATTATGGTACAGAACTGACTTGTTAGTAAAACTACGTTCATAAAATGGTAATGAAATTGATTTTTTTTATCATGCCTGTAATAAATAAAGCTTCTTACTTAACAGATACTATAATAAAGTAAATAATCGAATATTAAAGAAATTATCTATATAAATTTCATTCAAAACTCTACCACGAAGTATAGCGCTTCGCTTACCTAACAATCTATCTATGGCTTAATTTTTAATATAATTAGTTTATTATTTAGCGACATACAGTAAGTTATAGGATGTTTTTAACGTATCTTTTACCGTAACGCGTATATAAATCAAACTATCTGCAAAGCTGTTGCTTAAAAATGGAACTGGTACAAATTATGCTGATATATAATGGTTGTGACATAAACAAGAACAGTTTGTTGATATCTCAACTCAACAGGCACTTGACACTAACTCGAATGAGTGCGTTTTCTATTGTTGTTAAGAGATTTGAGGAAACAATATTGGAACGTTTTGAAATATATACCTACTAGTTGCATACATTATGTATGGATAATTAAAAAAATAATAATAAATTTATTTTTCATTTCAACCTTGACGTACATGATACATCTTTGTCCGAACGTGAATTACTTTAAGGGCCTGTTTCAGAATGTTCGAGTAAGTTCCGGTTTTTCTACCCAGAACATGTTTAATAAATAAAACACTATCTTTTCGTTTCACAGTCATCGATTTAGCCCATCCATCGGTTAAACCTTGAAACGCGCTGCATGTTAACTGTCATTTTTATAATTCGGTTATATATTCGGTTGCATAGCAACCCGAAACTTTATTATGACATTCTGAAACGGACCCTAAATCTGAACAAGTATGAATGTTAGAGATTTGCATAACTTTGCCGATTCTGAATTTTAAAGCAGTTAAATAAATAATTTCATTGTTATCCGGCTCATGTTAATAATTTCATTTCCCTATCGTGATTTTATAAACATTGTGCAATACTAAATTATTGGAGTTCTAGAAAACTTTATCTATTTCTTAACCATTGGTAGATATCTTAAAAAATAATAATATGTTTACTTGTCAATTAATAGATATCTTGTTACTTTGACGTAATTATTTCTAACATATCTCTATCTGTAGCTATAGAAGAAGTTTTCTTAGCACTTGTTTGGTATCTTGAAATCATCAAAATTTATGCCAACTTCAAATATCTCAAAATATGTCAAATGTCTTTATAAGACAAGACCGGTTTTGACTTGAAAGAAAAAAATAACAAAAACCTTTGTGTGATGGGTATGTTTTCTGTGCGGTCTCTCATGTCTTTATACTTCTCACTATCAGTCTGTTGTAAAAAGCTTAGGTACAGATAAAATAAGAAAGTCAAATAGACCTTCATATAAATTTATTTCGAGGAAAACGCACTAACACTAATAGATAATACATATTATGTCATAAAGAATTATCATGGTACCAGAAAAGCATCGAGTGTCACTCGCTATACCGCTTACAACATTCGTCAAGGAATAAAGTGGATTTTTAATGAGATGTATTGCTTGGGGATTATTGAATGTATTACAAACCTTTAGTTTTGTTGTGAACAGCGTAGAGAACAGAATATATAACGTGTTCTTTCAAGAAATTTGTAAAACATTCGAACATATATGTCATGATCAATATAAATAACATAGAACAAGCTTTTTGAATGATAATTTCTTGCCGGGTGGTGTATTCGCCATTATACTAAATTTACGCTTTGTATGGGACTCATTTTGTATATAAATACAGTTAAAAATGATCATCGCTTGCTTTCACATTGTGGAAAATATCTCAAACCTCTTCTTGGAAGGTGTATGTATATCAGTGAGGTTGTAACTATACATCCTGATGTCCTTTTATTCTATGTATTACGCTGCAATATTGAAGAGTATAGGTAAATAATATGTTAGGAAACGTACTCTCCCAAACTTACGTGTACGTCATAGGTACTAACGGGTATTGACAATTAGATGGGAACATCTAAGGCTTGATGTTCCCATCTAATGATCTAATGATCTTGAAGGCTTCACATGGGATGATTCCGATTCACCAATTTCTTTTTGCTATTGTAGCTAAGGTGGGTTCAAGATCATGAAACTTGTTATAAACGAAAAATATAATTTAATGAGCACTTTTACATAAAGAAAGATAAATAACATGCACCTGAAGACGCTTAATCGTATTATGATTTTATTGCCTAATATATGGTTGCATTGCTTTAAAATAACTGTACAAAGGTGTGTCCAGAATATCTCCAATTAATGTGTGTACATTAATTATCCTGTAAATGACCTGGCTACAAGAGAAAACAGAAAGTGTGATAAAAGTATGAAATTAAAAAAGGTATAAAACTGAAAACGGCTTGTAAAAATTTCCTTGTTTCACGTTCTGTTTCGCACTGCACAGTTTCCTACACCCATCACGACACCGGACACTGAGCCTTGGAAATGGCTCGAGTAAGTGAACTTATCGATCTGTGTTCGCGTTTAGTGTGTTAACATGCTAATAATATACATTATCATTAGTAAACGCTCGACAACTCGAGCATATTCCAAAAGGCTAGCTTGATTTCGTTAGCTGTTTTAATTCTTAAGTACGGCCGAAACGATGCCAATAATAGTTAATAGGTACCTAATAATCGTTACGTATTGTTCATATTGTTTTTATAATATAGGGTCGAGAGTAATTTAACGGGCGGGTAATATTAGTACATTCATATCATAGAAATTAACTTTCAACAAATAAAGGTTTCTGTCTGGAGTCGGTATTTTTTTCTCTATTTAATCGTTACTATATTGAGTCTAAGCTTACGTCATCAATCAGCATATTATTCGTTGTGTTGGTGTACTTTTTAGGTAGAATATGGGTTTCAAAAGGTATGTAAAGAAAAGTTGCTGAATCGACAAATAAAATGCTGTTTTTTTTGTTATAAATTATGATACAATACAAGTGCGCATAGAAGTGCTTGTAAAAGGTTAATGTGTTGGAAATTACTTCTAGATTCACTTTTCAATAATATTTTTGTACAATTTGTTATGCGTGATAAGATAAAAGCTTAACTTCAGCCACGCTTAGCATCCAGGCAAATTGTAGAAGCCACAAAATAATTATTTTTTTCACCTCTAGTGTGCAGATCCAAATGCTTAATGCTTACTAAAAAATAATGTTACTGAGCTACAAACCTAAATATAATTCCTAATAGAAATTCAATACTTTAATAACACACTTCATGTTAACACACTAAACAACCAAAATTGATATATTGTACGTTAATATTTATAGTATTAGTTGAAGTTTAACATGTGCGTGAATTTTAGTATTCGTATATTTAATAGCCGAAATATTAATGCTTTTCTGAAACGACATAGAGCTTGTTTGTGAAATTTTCATATTTGGTTTTAGATATACGCAGGGTGTAGATTGCAGAATATGTATCGCTATTATATTATTTTCTTTGACCACATATATATGTATATAGGTAAAATATTTGCTTGCACGCCTTATGCATGGGTGTTGGTTATTCCTAAGTATCATTTTGAATTTCACAAAAAAATAAATGAAAGACGATGACGTGCATGTGGGTTATCTTCTGTAGAGCTGACTTATTCATTAATAATATATTGATAAAGTCAAATGTCGTATTTTTTTCCTCATGATTGAAAAAGTGGACCTCAATCTGCTGAACAAGCTAAATGCCCAGTTAAAAAAGAGGGCACTATTCTTCAAAATGATACTTACCTTTCCTTCATCACTAGCTGACTTTAATAATCGTTCCCGTAACTTCCCAGTAAGGCCTTAAACACATTTTAAAGCTATTATACTTAATGAAGATTGTTTTAATGCAAGTTGTTAAACTATAAAAACAGTTTAGGTAGTGTTGTTGATTTATGTTTAGATGTGTTCGACATGTTTTTCATTATATTCAGCCTCCCTACGTTCAGTAGAATGTTTGCGACAAGTGAAAAATTACACCCAAACCATAGAAATGTAAAATTATTATAATGCTATAACATAGCAAAAACGTAATGGGGCTGAATACACGAAGATTTGACTTAATTCTATATTAACATGTGACTTGTATGGCAGGTCATGAGACTAGAGGCGTGGAAAGCGCGTATGCTAGGCCACACAGAGCTAACGCGCGCCATTTCCCTCGAAGACGATCTCGAAGAGGACGAGAAGCTGAAGCTAACATTGCGTCGAGAATCATCCACATCCCTGGACTTCCCTTCTACAAATTTACGCAAAGGCTCGTAGCGAATGCTTGGATCCACATCCAACATTACGCACTGATTAGGTGTTGCAACAATCCCGCGCACACAATATCCACTCTCTTGGCATATGATGCAAGACTTCTTTACAAATCTTGCGGTCCCTCTATTTTAATTTCGCTATGACTCATTTTTATGTAAGATTCGCTTCGTCGAGATGCGGTGTGTATGTATAATAGGTAACTAATAAATTAACAAGTTTTAATGATCTTATGTAAATTGCTGACTACGGACTATGTTTGCGGTCTCTATACTTCTGTTAAGAGCATGATTTGTAATCATTTTTCAATACGTTGATATGTGGACATATCCTTTAGTTTGAGTTGGGTAAATGCCACTAAGTTTAACTTCGTATTCTTTATGTATTACAGTTTACAGTATTCATAGAAACATATCTCATGTAACAATATATGCTATTTACTAATCTTGACTAAATCAAAACACACTGTATCCTATCGTTCTAAACTTTTTCTATTCTTTTTATAAATTTATTTCATTCTAAATCCAGATTTTAAGCATAAACTTCAGAATGTACTGACGTTAAAGTTCTTGGACTTTGAACTTTCTATTTCTTACTATTTTTCCTATAAACTAAAGAATATATCCAACTTGTCACATTTTATGTTTTTCTTAATGTTGGAAAATCGCGAGTTCATTGCGCTAAGAACTCTCGTAGATCAGTGTTTGATATGCCCTCGTGTGTAAAATTTGCAATTAGATAAAATAGTATATTCTTATACGAATTTAGCGTATTTTAAAATTGTCAATTGGAAGCATCCAGGGACTAGCAGTTCCTCTCGTGTCTCTACTAGATCGGACAACAGACCGCGTAGATTTTATACTCATAAAACTGAACATTATTAAATAGTTCCATTAATATAATAGGGTGTATTTTGAGTACATATAACATTTATAATTTTTTCAAGCGCAATATCACCTCTTATGAGAGTCTACTCTTACCTTAATTTTTTTTACATTTTTGCACATTTTTATAATGAAATGACAGTAATTACTTCAATGCTGACTAAAATATATAGATATAGATTAAATGACCGTAAAGATTACAAAAACAACATACTTGAAATATATATTTCAATATACACATACACCCTATTGCCTCATACCTACTACATTTATTTCGATGGCCTTTATTCCAGAACTTGAACATAACTTGAGTAGATATTAAGTGACATTGTATATATACTTTATTACAAATTACGCTGTATTTTTATTTTACTTTGTGTACTCCAATAATTTGTAAAATATGATTTTAGCTTAGCACGCGATAGTGCTCGTTATCATATTTCGAGACATTGTATACTTTGTTTGTATAACATCCACTCTTCATGTGATTAAATTAATGATCAATAGTTCTGGTACATTGGCCTAAGTTTTCGGAAAATATTGTAGATTACAGACACTCATGATGCCAACCAGGACGTAGTACTAAAATAATCGATTAACATTAGAAACTAAATTTTTTATAACGTTTGTAGTTGAAGTATACAGGTAGATTTAGACGTAGCTTTTTGTCGTTCATCATTATTATAGCATAGGAGTCTAATGAAAATAAACATCGGTTGAGATCTTAACTGTAGATAATTAGAGAGCACTAAAGAAGAGGCTTGATTTGACATATGCACGCGTACTCACCACCATTGTCCGTTACACAGACATTGGTGTGTTTGTCTTCGTTAAAACAACGAATGTGAGAATAAGCATAGTAAAATATTACATATATTTTGTGTTATTATGTAGTAGAGTGTAACCCAGTGTGCGTGTGTTATCAGGTGTTTGCTCTTACTGTTTTTATTAACATTGCTTTCACAGATTTCTTGACTCGGTCATTTTGATCTCAGTAATGCTCCCGAATTCGTTTCTATATATTTAATCACTTTAGACCAATCAATGATATCAATTAGTGAATATTAATTAGGATTTTATACGGTTTAAATAATTTTGTATTTGATTCGTACGTTATTATTAATTACAATTGTTTTATTTATATAATATGAGCATGTAGTTGTTGTTTTATATATACTGACATTTTAAATAATTTTATTTTAGAATCAACGTATAATTTCTTCTAATATCTGAATGTATTTTATTTTCGATGCCCCATTGAATTTAATTGTCACTATGCAGACATAACCGAATAACATCTACATGTCCATTCAAAAACATTCCATTGTACTCTTTTATAATATTATTTATTTAATTTAGTACATATTCGTAATATTATGTTGTGTGTTTAATTTTATGAAAGAAGGCTAATTTGGTAAAATGCGCCTGTTTATTATAAGTAAGACAAGACAACTATTTCGGCAATATTAAGCGTACTTATTAAAGTCCAATTAATTTTATTAGATCATAAGGCGAAGTATTTTTCTGTGTATTATTTATTTTGTATTAAATACTCAATGTTACATAGTTACAAGGGATACACAAATGTAATTGTGTTATAAACGTGATTATACAGTAGCTTATTAACTTAAATCTTGATTAACTTCAATCTTTATTACTACATAATGACCCTGGGATTAAAGGTTTATTTAGTCGCAATGGTATTAACAGAGTTTCATTGGCAGTAAAGTATACTCAAGGTGAACGTGTAAGTATAATTATTCAGCCAACTATCAATTTTAAATAAACAAAGTATCATTTGTATATTGACTGTTATTCGCGATTTTTTATAAACTACACAATTGAAGGTGTCTAATGCTTTTATCACAGCTTTTAGGCTACGGTAATCAGCAAAGTGACAAACATGTCAATGAGTTTGTAACACGTACCGGTAACCTCAGTTACATTTAGATTTTTATACACATATGTACCTATGTCAGTTATTATTGTAGTAGGTCATAAAACGCTCAATTTGATTGTCAATTGACTTATCTCGTTCATACAATTTATAATGGGTCGTAAAAATTATCCAGTTATTCAATTTCACTATTAGGTATTGCAACAATGTTGGTTCTTGCGTACAATTTTATATATTTTTAATTCTTAAAAGTGACGTAGATGTCTTAAATTGAATTGGTTTATTATAATCAGCGCCAATATCGTCCCAATTGACAACAAACGACAGAATAATATTAATTTATATTTTATCTTAAAATGTTTATTATCTCACAAATTATATTTAATATTGAAGGTACTTACCCATAAACTATATAGACTTAACTCACGTTCGAGACAGGTAAAAATAATATATTTAGATTTTGAAGTTTCTTGATATTAGTTCCTTAAATATTAAATATTGTTTGTCGAATTAATTTTATTACGTTATAATAAATTAATGGACATGGTATTGATATTAATTATATTTTTTTTGAATTATTTATTCGACGCCTGTTGCCTCATCAAATTGTTCAGGTACATTTAGATTTCATTGTTTAGATTAGTATATTAATTTTGTTTATATGGAATAGATTTTAAGTTATGTTTTTTTTGTAAAGAGATAGTCGGATATCGGCAGCTACGTTATAAGTATTGTTTGATTTGAAATTATAGACACAAGTATTTATGTTGCTCATTCAAATAGAGAGTACACAACATGTTAACAATTATGTGTTAGAATAAATAAAAATTAAAAAGTATTTGTGTTGATGCTGTCTTTGAAATCTGCATATAATTATTGATTTTTTGAATTTGCTTGAAATGTCTTATTTTGAAGTAATATATTAAAAAATAATATCTATTGTTATTATATATTGTTTACGTAAAGTATTTCAAAACCAGAATAGGTTATTAGTTATTACGCTAGATTTTTTATATTTGTAACTGCTTGATAACGATTAAAAACAATATTGGAACTTTTACACAGTTTACATTTATATTTACTGAAAATAGTTTGCGACTCTATGACTATTATAGTGAAAACTAGTTTTTATTATCAAACCACAATCATCGCATGACTGTTACTATAAATATTATGTTTTAAAAACAGTGGCAATGGAAACATGAGTAAAGAATATGTATAAATTACCATGAAAAAAATATCTAACATATTTACAACACATAAAATTATCATTTAATGTTATAACGTCATGCGATGATATATTTTATATGATTTTTCAAAATGCGCATTAATATCGAATAAAAATAATACTGTAATGTCATGTATTTTAATAAATAAACTACTTACTGTTTACATTAATCACGGCTTTTACTATGTGTCCTTTCCGTACGAACTAGACCTGGAAACTAGTAATTGTCAGTGCGTAATTAGAATGTTTTAGGGCCTGTTTCAGAATGTTCGAGTAAGTTCCGGTTATACTGCCCAGAACCAATTTATTAAACAAAACACTATCTTTGCGTTTCACAGTCATCGATTTAGCCTATCCATCAGATAAAGCTTGAAACGCGCTGCATGTTAACTGTCATTTTTATCATTCAGTTATTTTATATGTTTCATAACAACCCGAAACTTTATTAGGACATTCTGAAACGGGCCCTAAATGTTATTTGCTCATTGGCTTGTCTTGGTTAGTGATGATGTAAAAAAGATGTTGGGAGTGAACCTGAACTGTATTTCTTAGTTATTCAATTGAAATTACTGAAATCTGAATATGCCAATTTTTAGAATGAAGCAGTGATAGCTCAGTGGCTTTGGCTATGGACTGCCGCGCAGCAGGAACATGGTTCGAATCCCGCCGCGAACTTGAGCTTCACCGCATGGTGGAAGGGCATTTTTGAAAATGCCTGCCTGGCTAGCGACCAACCTCAAGTAGAAAATCTGTCGCCAAGCACTGAACGGTGTGTTCCGACAGCTGTCCTTGAGAGCCAGTAATTCTAGGTTAAGCCTGTTAACACCTGCGTCCACATCATCACTTACCATCAGGTGAGATTTTGGTCAAAGGCTTACCTATCAGCAGTAAAAAAAAGAGCATATTATACAATGCAATTATGAATACTAACACAAAATTTAGTTACCAGTGGTTAGTGTGTTAACTAGCTGACGATATGGTAGGGTAGGTTTATTTTTTATGCCAAATAGGTAAGCTTTTGACCACTTTATTACTGATAGGTTAGCCTTTGAGCACTATCTCACCTGATGGTAAGTGATGATGTGGTCGAAGGTGTTGTTCGGGCTAACCTAGAATTATTGGCTCTCAAGGATTGCTGCCGGATAACACCGTTAGGTTAAGCTCCGTGGGGTGCCGGGTTAGAATTGCACCTCCCCATATCATCCCGTGAGTGTCGTAAGAGTTATCGAGCTATCGCTAGTCGACTAAGGTAAAACCTATACTGCACTGCAATCCCCAAGACGCCTACCAAGCGTGGGGATTATGGCAAATACCCCCTTAATAGGAGAGGCTGTGTTCAGCAATGGACGATCCGGCTATTAAAGTACAGTAACACCGTTAGGTGCTTGGCGACAGAATTTCTACTTAAGGGTGGTAGCTAGCCAGGCGGGCATTCGCAAAATGCCCTACCACCATGCTATACCGACTGCCATCCTAAGACAACATCCGGGACCGACGGCTTAACGTGCCCTCCGAAGCACGGAAACGCAAAGTAGTTATGTCACTAGCGGTCACCCATCCAACTCATGACCTTGCGGACGTTTCTTAACTTTGCTGATCGGTTGAGAACAGTAAAGCAAACTTCGCTACGATCGCTTCGAAAGTAGGTATAAAAAAAAGGTAGATATTTCAGCCACATCTAGCTACAAAATCAAAAAATAAGTACCTACATTTTTAATTTTTCGCTAAAGTGCAGCGATTACCTTAATGATGTACTTAAACAACTATGATGGCACAACTTGTTGTGTCTATTGATTGGTCCATAGGGAACTCGTCGAATTGTTATATTGATTAATAATGGGTCTATAGTAGACGTGTTCTGTGCACGAATTTACCTCCAAATACAAGGATTATTAACATTTTTCCTCTTACACGACATACTTACATATGAAGCCACATAACTATGCATCTTTAAACTACTACAAAAGTCCTCAATCTGCTGTCGGAGATCCGATTATACTTTTAAGTTTGTCATAAGTATATTGCGTTCCTATAAGAGATTCAAAATACCCACCGGTTAGGTTATTTTATTTTTTCTGATAGGTATATATATATATATATAATAGGTAGTTAAATAGGCCTTTGAGCACTATCTCACCTGATGGTAAGTGATGATGTGGTCGATATTCAGGCTAACCTAGAATTACTGGCTCTCAAGGACAGCTGCCGGAACACACCGTTAGGTGCTTGGCGGCAGATTTTCTATTTGAAGTTGGTAGCCAGCCTGGCATTCGAAAATACCCTACTACCATGCAAAATTGATGTAAAAATTAATTGAATCGAGGTAGGTGAGTAGTCGGAGGATCGCAGGTATAGATATAAACTACTATTCTTATGAGGTTTACAATTGAAAAACATTCTTGTTAGTTAAAAATATTATATTTCAATTAATTTATATAAGGCACCATAATGTTACTCATTACACTTAGGTAAAATAATAATTTAGTAAGTTAATAAAATACAATCAACTTCTTAAAAGTAAAAGTAAAATAATAATTTAGTCAGTTAATAAAATACAATAAATTTCTTAAAAGTACTTGTTAATTCTTTTTCACAAGCTATATAAAGTCGAGTAGAGTTAGTGATAAATAAGTTATTCACACAATCCTATCAACACTTGCAAACACTACCACAAGTAGTGAGCAAATTACATGTATTTATTCTGGCAATAATTGGTTAATTTTCCTTATGCCATTCCTTTGTATTTTGTAAACAGGTTGTACAGCACTCTCAAAGTGGATTTTAGATCGAGATTCACAATATCTGGAAATTACACATAAATTAATTTTAACATTTTATAGGATCAAGTAACATAACGAAAGTAGGTGGGGGTGATTGACATGTTTTTATCTAAACTAATATTATAAAGAGGAAAGATTTGATTATTTGTTTGCATTGAATAGGTTTTACAACTACTGGACCGATTTGAAAAATTATTTCACCATTAGAATCCGACATTATCCCTGATGAACATAGGCTATAGAAAATTTACTAAAATGTTAGGGATCCATATGAAAACTTCAATAAAGTAACCCAAAGTGCGAAAAAATTACCATAAAAAATCATTATATCGCGTACGCTGCGGAAATTATTGAAAATGGAGCAAAGTGATGTCCTACAATTTTACAGAAGACATCAATATCTATTAAAAAAATCCAAATCACTTACTACTACTACACTTACTTACTTCACAATAACTACTTTTGAATTTTTTGTTAAATACCCGTGCAAAGCCGGAGTAGTAGTAATTTTTTATAATTTTATTACTAGCTGCACTGCTAGTCATTAATAACTTGATGTCTTAAGGTAGGAAAATGTTATTTGAGAATGGGGTTCGGCACTGGTTCACTAACGTAAGATTAAATTCTATGAAGGTTTTAATATTGTACAAAGATTGTTGATGAAAATACTATATTTTACAAAAAATCGTAAGTTATCAGCAAGTTTGGCTTTCTTTCTATTCTAATAACTATAAGATTTAATATATTTTATTTATTTTAAAACTACTATAATATCAAGACAAACAAAAAAAGCATGTTTACAAGGTGGGCAATTTTGATGGGTGAGTTTGGGCAAGTCTGATACTATAACATTTACAAAGATATCTTGTTAGGTAGCATGTCATCAATTTTAGTGACAATAAAAACTGCAACATAGATATTATTTTAACCTTGTAGTTTGGGACTTCAGAATCTTCCAATATTTTTATTTCGTTGTTTCATATTGTAAAGGATACGAAATACCTACAACAATTGATACCAAAAATGTACAAGGTGTAAGTTTGTTTTTTATATCTACGAATGCAGTTTTTGTGATCATTAAAATCAATGAAAAGAATCCTAAGAAGTGATCTTTGTATTTCTTAAATGTATGTTATAGCTAAACAGCTTATTGGATGAATTAATAGACAATGTGGTTTTTAAAATAAATCTTGAAATGTGGTGCTACAGTATAAATACTGTTGATGAAGGGAAAAACTAGACGTTACAACAAGTGGAATACTTATTTGAATACATAAATAATATTACCTTCAGGTCTTGCTTTAGGCTTAGCTAGCCCAACATCTTGCATTAGCTCAAAAGCAAAAGAAACATTGTGCACCTTCTGGTCAAAATCTTGAGGTGTTAGATGAAAATCATACAGAGGCACAAAGAAGCCTTCCAATAAGCCCATCAGCAGCACCAGATAGACTCCATCATGGAATTGAGTGTCCAAATCCATGACTTCCAGATTCACTTTACTTAAATGCTTATTAACAAATGTGATCAAAGATTTCTTCACGACTTGCAATTTTTCTGGTGCATGGTCAAAAAGAGCATCAAATGCATCCCGTTCACATTTCATTCCCAAGTCATCATATGTTGTTGTAATTGTTTCAATGTATGTCCTGAAATAGAGCATTTATTAAAAAAATATAAAAATTGCATATGGTGAGTAAAATAAAAAATAAATGTCTCCAGCCTTCATCCATCAGTGGCTTCATCATCGATGACATGGTACCTAACAAGATATCTTTATTGTACAAACTTCCAGAAGACGTAGTTCCAGCCTATACTGTAAATCAGTTCAAGAATCGACTTGACAAATATTTCATTGTTCGGTAAACAAAGGTAAATGTCACCATCGGGCTCAAGGGAGGATGAGACAATTATAATTCCTTATTCTATTCAAGTATTAAGTTAACGTAGGTTAGGGTGTTTTGTATTAAGCTCCCTTCGACGGAGCGACTAGCGAGCCGTTATGGGGTAAGTTATATATATCGGCTTGTGTCTTCCTGTGTCATTCTGGGAACCCAGTCGAATACGCCACAACTTCGTGGTAAAGTGTGGGACTACGGGGATTGAAAAAGGACCCTCGCCATACACTCATGTAACAATAAAAACTAGTAGGAAGTAGCAGAATACAGGCAAATGATTATATATATGCTTTGTTATATCATTATTTTGATTTACTCTTATGAAATGAAGATAAGTGCTCTAATTATTGGATTATTAATAGTCTCAAAATTAAATAAAACCTGTGTGACAGCTGGTTAGGTGTGTCTTTCTTGACAACCACAACATTAACGTTGACGTTTTCAGGTAGACGCACAGGGGCCCGGAAATGACGAGCCAAAGCCACCAACAAATGTAGGATAGACACTATGTTCTTCGAATGGACTGAATCTACACTCCATTTCGGCACTGGTTTTGTGGTTCCATAAAGCACCTAAAACAATAGTAATATGTATAACATATTTATACAATAACTTTGTAACAACTATTTTATATAGTTCAATGTTTCACATTCAATGGTTTTATATTATAAACTGATATTTTGATGTATTGGAATATCAGTAAAAAATATATAGAATATTTTTTTTAGGAATCAAACAGCATTACTAAGCTGCCGTGCGAGATGCACCAATAGTACCAAAAGTGCTAATAAGTGGCACTAATACTAATAATTGTACCGATTTGCATATGCATGCTCAGGGCCATTTGCATTACTAACAATTCAGACCAATCAAAGGCGTACATAAGACGTCATCCATCTATCTAAACAAATACATAACCTTTTTACCTTCTCCAACAGTTAATTAATATACCTGTTATGGAATACTTGATTGGGAGAGAGATCTCTCTCTCTCTTTCTCTCTCTTAAGTAATTTATAACAGTTAAAATACGTTATTCTCACTACAAACTGTAAAACAATTGTAAAAGGTCTCAGATTTTTATCTTACATTGTATGTGACAGTTGATCTACAAATTCGTAAGCAAGCAAACACTTGGCCCAAATTGAGCTCACAATGCTATTGGCACGGAGTGCTCACAATGCCCACAATGCAGGGCCGTGAGTACTATTAACGCTGAGTGGTGACGTATTTGTTGACATCATCACACATTTCAGCAATGTAAATGTTTGTAATACTTAGTAAAAAGAGGGCCAGCTGTGACGATGCTATTGGTACCAATTGTGCAAATCGTACTGCACCCAAAGTGTGCAGCATGGAACAGACTGCAATAACACTACAATAATTAGCAGAAAATGACAAATACGTGGACTTAATGATTCCAGAGAGTCAGAGGACTAAAATATTTTTTTACATCATTCCTTATTATTTTATTTTTCCAATTACATACTCGATTAACAGCACGTAGTACAACAGCAAGTTTCTGACGTTGGCCCTCTTCTGATTGAGTGACTTCAGGTACATCCAATTTTGTTTCAGTTAACACTTCAAGTAGCTTCTGAAGCACTTGACCATCATAAAGGTCTTCACTTATATCTTTCACAATTATCCTCTGTGATGCAAGCTCATCATTAATCCAATCTATGAGCACCTGTATTAATTCCTTTACTCTTGGATCTTCAAGTGATCTTGGTTCAATAATAGCTCTCTCTTCATTGTCCACTAAAAAACATTTCAAATGATTACTGATATTTATGGTTTCAATAATTATCATGACCTGGAATGTTCAATACTTACATAAACTGTACTCTTCTGGAGGGATCTCTGGGGCAGTGGGACTACCTGGTGAGTCTATGGCAAACTTTCCTTCGGCTTGAACATCTTGCACTAGAAAATAATATCTTATTACATTAGAATCCAGTTAGTCACAAGCAAATCAACTAGTAGCAGGATTACTTTTTTTGTATAGTTGTAGGGCATTTTGCAAATGCTCGCCTAGCTAGCTACCTCAAGCAGAAAATCTGTCGCCAAGCACCTAACGGTGTGTTCTGGCAAACTGGCTTTGAGAGACAGTAATTTTGGGTTAGCCTAGGTGAGATATAGTGTTCAACAGCTAGCCAATCAGCTATAAAAAAAACTTTTAACTATTATTTTTCTCTTATAAGCATACTGTGACCACAGACTTATATGTCTGTGGATGATGCGAGTGTGTGAATTTGTGTGCCAACAAGGAGAGCAATGCTCATCCTTTGATGCTGTTTTATATGTATAGTTTATGCTCCACCCTTATACTTATCAGAAGTCAATTGAAATTTAAAGAATGACTAATTGATGTATATCTAATTAAAAACTCTTACAAAATAATGCTGAGATAGTGGAAACATGTCTTTTCAATGTACCATTACTCATTTAGTTAATATATCATGTCATTTATTTTAAAATCAATTATATTATGTTTGTTGTGGTTCGAAACTAAGTGTTTTAACTGCACAATTCATAATAAATTGCAGCACTTAGTTACAAAGTTGTAGGGCCTATTGATTTAAACATTCAATTAAAATGAATCAAACAATGCTTTGAATTTAGTTCACTGTTTGTGGTACGATAATTATTCTCATTTATAGATGGAGCATAAAAATTTGTTTGCAACAAAATGTTGTTGAATTTTTTTTCTATTCATTTTAATGTAGATAGGCATCTTAATGAAAGTAAATAATTTTCAAGGACTGACTATTAAAGCAATATTGATACAGAAAATTTCAACTAATGATGATATCATGTCAGTGAATTAACATTAACATTTTTAGTCAATGTCTGAACTTTTATTCTTTACATATGGTTTAGTGCAGATCCAATATAGGAGAGAGTATTCATCTCATTGTATCTTTGAATTCAGTCAAACATATATATTTATATTCAGAATAATCAATTTATATATGGCATTTAGTAAGCAAGCACTTTGCACACAAGGAAGGTGAGGTATTTGATTACTCCAAAGTCATTTTGAGAAAATTAGAGATGTCCACGCCTACCACACTTGTACTAAACAGAATATGTAGCTTTAGTAATAAAGTACTAAACCCAAGCTAAAGATGAATCTATGTCACTAATAGCAGTTATTTATTTGAAGCAGTCATATTAATTTCACAGGGTTTATGTGGATTCTTATAGACGAATCCTACTTACTGACCTTAGTCAGTTATGAGTTACAGCCAACGCCTAACTTCAAGCCCACGCGAAACTATAACATCTGATAACAAAGTAACTACAATATCTTCAATATACCTTCCTTGATGCGCTTCTTTCTTCCAATAGTACCGATCTTATCCCAAAATGATTCTTCCTTGTCCTCTTTCTTAGGCAGAACGGGAGTGCGAGGAGACTTTGGACGTGGTGACGACATTTTACTACAACTGGTCTTGTGGAGCTTGAGGAAAGACAAGTATTCATGAATCATCAATAGCAATTTTAGAGCCAATCAATTATTAAAACTAACTAGGTATCTCCTATGTTCACAGCACACCTACCTCTTTGTATTAGATACTAATCCAGAATCTAGAACAGGAGATAAATTATTTGCTTACAAAATTGATATTTATTTTTGTCAATGACTGCTTTCCCATTGCGAATGTTTCATAGATAGTAGACTATTTTAATTTACAGAGCGTGAAAATGTCTATGTTACATTATAGTCTCCATGCCAAGAGTATGTAATAATGGCACTTCACATGGCTGTTTAAGTCGCTTAGCTTCAAACGAAGGTAAATCCGCTATCGCAAAGTCAATTATTTAATACTAGCTTCCCGGGCGCGGCTCCGCCCGCGCGTATGTCGGTTATCGCGCGAAAACATTAACCTCTTTTTGTGCAGTTGGAAAAAAACTATCCTATGTTTTTTCCCGGTTCTCAAACTATTTCCATACCAAATTTCATTCAAATCGGTCCAGTAGTTTTGGCGTGAACGCGTAACAGACAGACAGACAGACAGACAGAGTTACTTTCGCATTTATAATATTATAGTACTGATTTTGGAAACAAAGTGCCATATTTAATTATTAGTTTCGTTTTCTACAGAAAGTGAGATGATGTTACTGTTAACGTGAAAATGTTACTTTTTGAGCTGTCTTCTGTTACTTTTGGCTATAGGCCACTGACTGGCAACACTATTCATAGTACTACAGGGCCGGGTTCCAAGCCTCAGACTAGTTGTTTGGTTGCTTTACCGTACTCCAAGGTTCCAAACGACTCGGTTGTTATATAACCTCAAATATCGTTTTTGGCGAGGAAATAGCAAAATATAGGGTGTCTCAGTAAGAGTCCACTTTTTAATTTTAAAATAAAAACAAGTATTGTATGACAGAGTTGTGATATTTTTATTGTATTGTAAAGAAGACATGTTCCGATTAAGTATGGAATAAAATATCAGGGAAACGACGCCCACGGCTCCGATGACTGGCAATGGCCAATGACTCTTTTCATGAAATTTTCCATGACTTTTGCACAGAGATGTGGCTGTATCTCACCGCTGAAGCGTTGGATTTCCGATATGAGCACAGGAGTTGTTTCGGGTTTATTCGCATAAACCCGATATTTCACAAAACTCCAAAGAAAAAAATCGCACGGCGTTAAATCTCACGATCTTGGTGGCCAGTTGACATCAGAATTTCGTGAGATAATGTGTTCTGGAAATTGTTGCTGCAATAAGTCGATTGTTTCAAGCGCGGTGTGGCAGGTTGCGCCGTCCTGCTGAAACCACATGTTGTTCAGATTCATGCCGTCCAGTTGAGGCCACAAAAATTCCGTTATCATATTCTTGTAACGAATGCCGTTCACAGTCACGGCAATTTCGGCCTCATTTCAAAAAAGTAAGGTCCAATCACGCCGCCTGACTAAAATCCGCACCAATCATGGATAATAAAAATCCAAGGATTCTTAGTATCCATAATTGACCCAGTTTCTTAAAAAATTTTGACCACTCTTCGAATGGTTGACTCATTAGGTGCACTTTCTCGGCTGAAATTTGGCGAAGTTTGCGAGCGGTTTCAACGTAACTTTCCCCATTTTCGTAATGAGTTTTCACAATTATAACGCGTTGTTCTTTTGAAAAGCGCTCCATTTTTAATTATCGGAATAAACAGAGGTGACAGCTGTCAAATTTCAGAGTTGCCACTCGCATGGGAAAAAAAAAATTCAATTTTAAAAAGTGCACTCTTACTGAGACACCCTTTATATGGACGTTTTATGATGTTTGAAAAGCAATAACTACCGTTACCTGCAAAATATAGAAGAGTGCCTATAGTTATCTCATCAAGAAATGTCAAGGTCATGAAATGTTATTCATCAGAATCGGAAATTTTAATTAAAGATTCAACCTTTTAACGACCGCTTTTGATAGTGAAAAAGTTACGCTCTACTCGAAAGTTGTGAACGACGTTAAAGTGAAAAGTTGCACTCCGAGTGCGCTTTAATCAAGGTTCCGAACGACCTCTAGTACAAAGATTACTAAGGTATAGTACTATCCACAGATTAAGTACATGTAGCTGTAGTGTAGCTAGACTAGCTACTTACTTATATCTCGTCAGTCAGAGCGTCAGAGATCATAGATTGTTATTTAAAATTTTCGATCGAAAGCAAAAGGTTTACTAGATTTTGCTAGACACATATTAGTAGTTGGTATCTTTAAGTTCGGATTAAAACCTCCATTTGGCTGTTAATTATATGTGTAAAACAGCTACAGTGTTCCATTTGGTAAATTGGTTCCACTGGTGATTAAGAGTCATACCTAAAAATAGCTATAAGACTGTATTGCATCATAACCAGAGGTTTTATTGATCGTCCGTGGGCTAGTTAAACTATTACTTATCTCCAATCGTGGGGTGTTGGCCAGAGATCAGAGAGGTGTTGGCGCGTGACAGTGTTAACTCGTGTCTCAGGTGAACGATGGAGAAAGGTGGTAATCCTCCTCCGTATGGGTGGAGTAACTCGCACACAATTCAACCACCTCCAGCTGCACCGCCAAGCTACTCACAGGCTGTTGGAGGAGTAGGGCCTTCAAGCCCATACACGCCGCACTATGCGCCTAGTAAGTATTTAAAGATTACACTACCTTAAAATGCGACGACTTACGATTGGGTAAATGCACAAATACTAGATATTATACATAAGTTTACTTAACATTCTATAAAATTTAAACTTGTTGTATATTTTTCATATCATGCACTATTTCAGAACCATGGCAATGTTTATAGTAAAAAACATACACCATGCATAAACTTTTAAAATATAGAAATATTAACCTTTCATCATCTAGGCAAATAGTTATATGAAAAATAAACTGTTAAAATGTTTTGTATAACAATCAATAGAATTTATTTCTCTAAGCTTGTAAATTAGATTGTATAATGAACACAAGACAATCATATGTAGAAGTATTGTGATGTCATGCCTTGTTAATATCTTGACCTCAAAATACAGGAAAAGAATTCAAAACTGTTGGTACAAACACTTCCTGTACAAAACAGAGTAGCGTCTTTACTAGTCATTCTTCAATGCCATTAATAAAACTTCACTGTCAGTACAGTGAATTGAAGGCCACAGTGTAGCAATTAAAATTTGAAAATTTAAATTTAGAATTGAAATATTTTAAATTAAAAGCAACTTTAATATAAAGGTATTAAATATGGAAATATGGAAGACCAGAATGATATGAGAGATTGCTATCTTCAGCTGATATATTGGACTATTTTTTTTTTTAATGATATACTTAGTAAGTACGTCATTATATTACAATCTAGCCAACAATACGGACTAATGAGTAACTATTTAGCAGTTTAAGTCAAACTAAAAATATTGGAGTATAACAAGCTGTATAGATGTATCACAAAGTTAATATGATAATAAATGAATTCATTAATACAGAACATACTAAGGGTGGGATTGAATGTATAAAGGGTCCCAAAGTGCTTAAAAATTTACTCATAGAACATAAATAGGGCTATAAAGTGTTTGAGAAGAATTTGATATGAAGATTGACATTGACAGCATAAGTTTAAAAAACTGATAGCTGTGGTTCATTATATCAAAATTGAACTGACAATACCAAGAAGATCCCAGATATCAATGTATACTACAAAATTTGAATGACCCTCAAATAGCTTAAGAATAAGATTAAGTCAGTTTTTTTCTTAGGTCAGTTAATCATGATATAATCAGAATAGAGAGAGATCTGAGGAAAGAAAAAACCACTCTTTGCCCTTGGAAGCTATTTAATTCTCTCAGGACAACTGCAACAAAATCAGGAACTTTTATGAAAAGTGGATGATTTCTGTGTGTGGACTAAAGGTTTGAGAACAAATCCAAGTAGTTGCCACCGCCTTTATCTGAGTAGATGGAATACCAAATTTACATTTCACGATCTGGGATTTGGTAGGAGTACAATGTGCTTCCACAATTACTGAAGTTGTGCCATTTAAATTTCTTGGTAGAAAGATAGATTAAAAAGGATGCACACCATCTCTAGATGCAGTTGTCTATAGCTTTCTAAAAGACCTTAGTGCAGTAGACCAACAACCAATAAGTAACATTAAAAAAGCTTGGATATTTTACCAAATACTTAACATCATGTCTGACTTGGCCTTATCATTACAAAATCCCTTTTAACAAAGCTAGATGTAAAAGTCTTAAAGACGTTGAAGTCATGGTTAGGTCTCACACTTTCGACAGACCTATTTTTTTTTAAATCCTGATAGGTTAGCCTTTGGCCACTATCTCACCTGATGGTAAGTGATGATGCGGTCGAAGATGTTGTTCAGGCTAACTTAGAATTACTGGCTCTCAAGGACAGCTGTCGGAACACACCGTTGGGTGCTTGGCGACAGATTTTCTACTTGAGGGTGCTAGCTATCCAGTCGGGCATTTGCATAATGCCCTACCACCATGCTATAACGACTGCCATCCTAAGACAACAACCTGGACCGACTGCTTAACGTGCCCTCCGAAGCACGGAAGCGCTCAGTAGTAATGTCACCAGTGGTCACCCATCCAACTCCTGATTGAACTTTGCTGATCGTTTCAGAATGGCTAAGCAAACTTTGCAACGAGCGCTTCAAATCCTATATCCAGTATTCAGGGATTAAACTACATTTAGGGTGGAATTAAAGGAACCATTGAAGCTCTATAAACACCTCAAAGATACCAAAAAGTAAAATCCCAATTCAATATATAATCACATCTCTCCAAAATGGTAAAAGTGCCTCAAACCATGTTTCAAAACTTCAACTCCACGAACAATTTATGATAGGTTCATAGCCCAGTGACAATTGAGGATAAAGATGTTTTTTTGATTTTGCATCCCCCCAGTGCTTCAGCGGCACACCTTGATATTGTGTATGGCAGTAATTAGACTCCATACCTCAATTATAATACTTCACTTAGCTTTGCAATGTCTCTGTTGTTACCAAGACCTTTGCATGACTTATCATAAAAAAAATAGTCCCTTCAATGAAATATGATTTCGAGTGAATCCTTAGTTTGTGGTTGCTGAGTCAGTACTTGGTATACAAGTTAGTTGTTTCAGACAAAAGTTTTGTAAATATGTATATGTATAACTATGATGTCACTATCCATTACAACCTATGTGTAATGGAATGAATGTTGAGGATAACAACTAAATAGGCAAATCCACCAATTAGCAGAATTTTAGCAGTGTAATTTAAGTCTATATATAGCTCTGAGCCTAAGTAGCAGAATGTCAAAATCATAATATGTCTTTATAGCTTTTAGGCTAAGTAGTAGAATGTCAGGATCTTAAGTTTTCATTCATGATTAGAAGAAAAGCTAATATTTATCTATACACTTTTACCACAAAGGCTTTTTCTGAGCGACTGACTGATAGAATATATTTTAAGACTGAGCAGGTATAATTTTATTATGGTTATGGTCATAGACACAATTTGCATCCTTGACATACAAAATTCTTTATTGATGAACAAGCTTAAATTATTACAAACAAATTAATGCATTAGATTAGACAATTCGCGGCCTTATTGATTAAGCAATTTCTCACAGGCAATCTTTTATGGAGAGGATTTACAATATTGCGGTTTAGGGTGTCCAAAAAGAAAAAAAAGATAAAAACATATGTTTTATACATTTATTATACATTATAATAAGCACAGCACAAATATAATTTTCATAAATTGTGCATAAACAATACTTATATAATTAAAACATGAATACAAATACCTACAAATAATATTATATACATAAAATACAACATAATATATATACTACAACACAATGAGAGACGAGACTAATTACTTAGCTTTCCATGGATTCACCATGTGGGTGCCGTCCATAGCGTTGCGGAGTAAGAGGCTAGAGGGGCCTGGGACTGGCAACCCAGGAGTAGGGTTAAGAGGCCTCTTTACAATGCATCAATGCTCCCCTTCCCACTCGAGCCCTCTCCCCTACCTAACCAAATTTGGTAAGATCCTACTAATGCCGCCTTAGATACACGTTCTTGGATGGAAGTTAAGGTTGTACTTGGCAGGCCAAGGTCTTTCAGTAGGTTATATAGGGATTTAGCTGGTATACCCCTTGCTCCAACTTCTACAGCATATAAATTAACCACAACCGTTTTTGGTTAATTCCTTTGTTAGGTCATATTATTTGTTTGTTTTTAATGTGTGGTCTTTAGGTATGTTTGTTTCCCACGGCACAGTAAGTTCTATAAGTACTATGCGTTTTAGATTTTCGAGTATAGAAATATGTCTGGTCTGGAAGACGAAACGCTAACATCCTCAGGAATTTTGTAGTTGTGTTTCATATGTGTCCATCAAAAGAGTCCAATCGGGAGGTACGCCTAAGATGGAGTAAGGCTTGGATTTAGATTTCGTAGATGACCCTTCTTTTACAAAATCGACGTGTCGTTTGTTCGTGGTCAAACCTTTTTTTGCTCTAGCTACCGAGAGACTCTCGGCTTCTCGTCTGATTTAGAGGACTCGGCGATGTGAATAAGGACCCCTATCAAGAAACACCGTGCAGCCTACCAATAAGTGCCTTGTTGTACCTATCGCCTCCCGACAAATACCGTAAGACTTCGGTGGCTTTCCCCCATCTTACTAAGTTACTTTGGTCTGGGAGGGTCATCGGAAAGGCGTCTACATAAAATTTTAATATGGCAGGTGACCAATCGCATATCAAGGTACGCCACTTTAACGCCAGAGGGATACAAAATTCTTGTAATTCATAACGACACTTACGGGACTGTGCATTTTATGGGGCATAGAGAGTTGCCGTTAAATGGAGAGAGAAAAAAGTTTGTGAGCAGCTAAGAATATGATAACGTATAGATAATCCATGACTCCTACTTATTAGTCGTGGTCAACAGAAGTGTACACGTGCAAGCAATTTCAATTTGAAAAAGAAGAATGAATTCCTTAGAAAGTGCGGTATGCATGATGCCGACAGTCGAGTTTATTACGGGCTAGGATAATAAAGCGACTAAAGAATGTACACAGCTGCGCAGTTTTTACTAATTTCGGCATAAAAGTTACTTTTTATTACTTAATTGTTGCCGTTATTGAGAGTGGCTGTAATGCGATATAAATGTATTGTTGTAAGGAAGACAAGCTAATCCAACCAAAGCCAAGTGACCTTGACGCTTTAGGGAGTTTGTCGTTAAATCGAGTGAAGTGACATAGAGTTTCTGTATTACAAAACCACTATACCGGTAGGACAGATTGTGTTGTGGGTTCAAGTCCCACTAGCATAACATGTGAATTTTATCCTTATAATGTAATTGTTTCAGCTGGCGGACCTCAGATAGTGACAACAGTAGTTCCAGTAGGACCTCAACCAACTCACATGATATGTCCCAGCTGCCATTCTGAAATTGACACAGCTACACAAACAAAACCAGGTCTCATTGCTTACATATCAGGAGCAATCATATTCCTATTGGGGTAAGTAGCTTAATCAGGTTTTACCTTTTTTTTATGTTATTGTGGTGGAACAAGCTCGAGGCCCACCTGATGTTAGCGGACTTACCTCTGCCTATAACAGATGCATTTCGTCACAGTCACGAATTGCACTGCGCCCGACACCTTGAGACATTGATGTTAAGACTCATATGCCTGTAATTTCACTGGCTCTCAAGGACTGCTGCCTGAACACACCGTTAGGTGCTTGGCGACAGATTTTCTACTTGATGGTGATCGCTAGCCAGGCGGGCATTTGCAAAATGCTCTTCCACCATGTGGTGAAGCTCAAGCCCGCAGTGGGATTCGAACCATGGATCTGCTGCGCGGCAGTCCATAGCCAATGCCACTGAGCCATCATTGCTTTAAAAATTTAATATCTATGCACTGAATTTTTCACAACTTAAACTTATTAAACTCATCCATTTGTCAGTCATAAAGTTGTATAAAATTTGTAGTTATGAATATATTCAGGCAATATCTTCTATTATATACTCCTAAACAAAAGAAGGTAACCGATAAAAACTATTGCACACAATATTATGTAGGAACCATAATTATAATCTTATAAACCAACATAATATACTGAAAACACCGGTTTAAAACGTTAAAAAGCAATCAAAAAGTGATACATGATCAATACCATAAATAACACATTTTTTCTTTTATGGTCTGCTGTCTGGTGCAATGCCGAACCCTAGTGAGCAAAGCCTCACTCGCATATGTATTTTCCGACCAACTTCCAAACAGTAAGAGGTTCACAATTCAAACCGTATACAGAGTAGTTCCAATTATTATTTTTTGCAAAGGGTTTCAAGAGTTTCAAGTTTCAAATCACCTTTAAGGTGGTCCCATATAAAATTCATCAAAATCGGTCTAGTAGTTTTAAGTTACACTCAAATAACTGAAAAAATGCTTGACATACCTAGATGACTTGGTAATTGCAAGTTTTGTTAGTTATTAAAGGTGAATTAAAATCGATTGTTAAACCAAAAAAGTAGGTTCCGTTTCATGTTAACTTTCTTTTTATATTTTCGTTATTAATGTTTAACATTGTATGAGGTTCAGCACAGAATTGTGGTTACAATAAAAGAAAGAGACTAAACGATGTTGCCATTTGAAATTAAAAATTTAAACAAGCATTACTAATTTGAAGACCGGGTGAGAGAGATAATACTTTTTTATTTCATTGTTGAAGACATTAGTGTCAGAAATGTTACTTATTAAAAATGTTTGCTTATGAATTAGACTAGTATATATAAAATAATATATTTACAAATGAGCAAATAGAGCATCACTCTTTTTGCCTACTCGCATGCAAGTTACAAACACATCATAGTTAAATAATGGAAGGCCATATAAGGTAATCGTGTTTAATCTTACTAACGATGTTTTCCGGTAGTTAGCCTTGAGACTAGATATCATTCTAGAAATCGCTTAGCTAAAAGACATTAGCAACCACACCATCCAACACATAAAGTGAGATAGTGGTAAAAAAATGCTCATAGAAAATAAAAATAATAAAAGGAAAACGTGATGACGGCGTCACCGTGAACATTCTCCTTGGATATAATGGGACCAGTTGAGTGACCCTTGGGTTGTGTTACTGGGCCATCTTAGCATGAAGATAAAAGGGCTGGTACGTAGCTATAAAAAGTGTCAAGTTAAAATGTATAACAACTAATGCAATAACTCTTTAGATAAATTGAAGCAGACCTTCTGTACCATGTATATATATATATAGGGTACGGAACCCTATAAAGGTCTGATATAAATATATCCACCAACCAAATTAATTTGGTTATTAATTTGATTATTAACTGGTTGAAATTGTAATTGAATTTCTGATTCAGTTAAGAGTAGAGGTACATTAATATGTTTTACCACAGTTATTTTTTTTATACCTGATGCCTTTGACCACTTGACCGATGACACTCTACATGAAGGTGGTAGCCAGGTGGGCATTCGCAAAATGCCATAACGACTGCTACCCAAAGGCAACAACCGGAACCGTGCCCTCCGAATCGCGGAAGCGCTAAATAGCTATGCCACTACTACACACACACTAAATGGGTTTCGGTCACCCATCCAATTCATGACCGCGGCGGACTTTGTTTAACTTGGTTGATCGTTTAAGAACGACTAAGCAAGCTATGCTACTGGTGCTTTAAATACCATCATATGTGTAATAAATACTTTTACTCCATGTGATGAACGTGACAGTTGTTTCTTCGGACGCCTGACAAAGCCCCAATATAACAGATTCCATATGGGCGCTGTACAAAGTCTTTTGTTTGACTTTCTTCCTATTCGGGATTGAAGCGCTTTCATTCAAGAATAATAATTTTACTATAAGACTTCATATTGCTGTGGGAGTTTTTTGCGAGTCCTTAGAGCTTGTGTCAGGCAAGGCTGCAAGCCGAACAATTGTTAGTGAATTGCGTGGCCGCAGGCCAAGCTACGATTTGGCAGTATTTTCCTCATTTCGGACTTGTCTCCAAGGTAACTGCCTACGACAGATAAAACACTTACCTACGAGTTGAATTTCATATCCAAATGCCAAAGTACTTCAGAACCTTTAACGTTACATTGTTTTTTAAATTCAAATAATGTCTTATTCCAGTAAAATTTTCCGTCTACAATATTCTAGGCACTTTCCCTCCTTGTGGCATATCCGTGGGACGCCCTGCATAAGAATAATATGTGAAGGAGTCCAGTTTGATTTAAAAATTGACTTACCTATAATAATATGGCTTCCCCATCTAGTGCAGAAATTCAAATAACATCCTGCATTTAAACTACAATCAATTTTTCTAAAGCAGATAATCGAGGAACTCCTGCTTTTAGTATGTCTGTTAAAAAAGAAAGATATACGGTTTCCAATAAACAAAATTGTATAATCAATGTTCACAGATGTTTCTGCGGTTGCTGCCTCATCCCGTGCTGTATCGACAGCTGCATGGACGTCCATCACAAGTGTCCCCACTGCAGCGCCTACTTAGGACGCTATCGCCGATAAACAAGATCACACAACATGCACACACAATCGATGGTTTTTTTCTCTAACGAAAATAATACATTTCTACTTAAGCCAATAATTCTCATCTGCCTACCCTGAAAGAACTTCCATGGTAGGGTATAGCAGGTATTTTCGCTAATCAAAAACGCGCTTATTATACTAAAGCCTTTGGTCTTATGTTCTTCTTGGTAGCTTGCTTACTACCCTTCGGACAATAAGAACGTATTTAAACTAATAATCTCATAAAACTCGAAGATCTGAATCAAAATATAACTAATATATCCTCAAAATATTGTGCTAAGATCGAGCACTGCACATACTTCTAATTCCGAGTACTAATTTGGACTCACGATCTGTAGAGAAGGGAAACAATCTAATCAAGCTTATATTATTTTAATGTGTAATAATAATAAATACTACCTGGGTGACAGCTCTGTAATTACGGGTCTTGAAGAAGTATTAGGAATATGTACAGATGTATAATATATCAGAACCATTCTGACATAGAATCTATACTTAATTATATTCTTAGTGTATCAGATCATTATATGATTTCGACAGTTCGAGTGTTCGAATGACAAATATCACTTACGATAGTCACGATATATCGAAGTAAGATTTCGATGGATTCTGATGGATGTTGTCCATAGTAACTCTTAACCTGGTGACCTGGGTCTGTTTATGGTCACCAGCATATGGGATGTGTTTAGAATACCTTATACTCGTACTAGGTGAAGTATAATTACTGCCGACGCAGCGCTGCATTTCGTTCAACATACCTTGACCCCGATACTATTTTATTCTAGAAATAACTGCGGTTTCGTTGAGGTGTCATCAGTCTCCGATTTCTTCATAACGATTTGTACCATGTAATATTTTATTTATATTATCATTTCATCATAACAACAGCTTCGTGAATTTTCAGAAATGCAAATAAGAAATTTTACAGGCCCATTTACACACACATATATAATCATACATTTAACATTTAAGTTTTAGATAATATTAAAATATATAATTACATAATTCCGGACATGATTATATTGTGTTGTGTATGTATAGTCGATTTATTTTGGTATTTCGTCGGTATATGTCCAAATATTTTTGTAATTTTATTAGTAAAGAGAGTCGGTAGAATAAGTCGTAGATATTTACAATAACCGATATTTTTGATATATAGTCAATTAAGTCCTAATATTTTTCTATAATAATGAATACTGCAGGGCGATCATGTAATTTTTTATTAGTATTATTAGTATGCTATCTATTCTGTTTTCGATTGCAGTGAAATTCGATAGTAGTACAGAACTGACAACAAAAGAAAACACTATACTTTAGCACTTGATAATAAATTGACCTAACCTTGACTTACTATCTGAAGGATGTTTGGATGATTCTGTATTCGCTTATAACTGTAATAGCAAGGCAAAGTAATCTGTCAACCGCCAGTCCAACGAACGAGTGCTAAATAGAGGTCAGTGAACCGAAACCGTATATGACATATAGTCGATCAACCAATGTCAAGATAAATGATCGCCCTGCTCTTTGTTTATATTTGATTTTACATGCGCTGTGCCAATCACCTTGACACGATTGTCCAAAGGTTGATTTTTTCATTTATTGAAAGATAGTGTATATTATTGAAAAGATGTTTATTATACAGAAACTCTTTTTTATTTCCTTTAGTTTCTTCGATTGTAATATTCAAATAATCTGCCAAAACTTCACTGCCATTTTATATCCTCTATCTATGAAGATTTATGTTTGTATATGCATTTCCTAGGAGTCAATTTAAGTAACATCTATGAATATATTTTTATTATTGCCAGCTATTACTTTGTAAACTACGAGGCACTTAAGCTTCAGCCTTTTTCAATAGCTACTAATGAAAAAGCAGTTTCCCTTAGCGGTTATTTCTGCTTTTATTCAAAACCTGATATTTGATATACCTTATTATGTGTTTATCCCATTTAAATGTTTTTTTCTTCTTAAATTAATATAAATAGATTAAGATAGTGTAACTGCTGTTTTAACTTTTATTGTTAGTTGATTTTCAATAACAAATAAGCTTTTGACTGTATACTAATAAAAAGCGATTTAAGCAACTAATCGGTAACTATTTGAAAAGGATTACACCAGTTAAAATATGATATGTAATATATTGTGTGTTTAAGTGTACCAAACAGAAATTGTATGGAGCATCCTCCGACTGTCATTTGTTGATAGAATACATTGCATAATTACATTAAGTATATAATTTCATACAGTTAATATCTTCGTTTATTAAATGATTTATGCTTATTGCATTTAATATATATTTCATAAATAAAACTGTTTTTTATTTATATTTATGTCACGTGATGTAACTTGTATCTGAAAAAACTTTATGACAAAAAATAATATCACAGAATAAGTAATAGAAGGGTTTAATGTATCAATCGATTTATATTGAAAATAAACATATAAATGAAAAACTGATTAGTTTCGATAATCTAAATGTTGTAGATATAGTAAAATGTTACATTTGAATATGACTAGCATGGTAGGTACCGAATAATTTATTTAAATTACACCGTTATTATTTTTTTATGGATTACAATAATAAAAAAAACTCTTCCTAACCTGCCTTGTTGGTCATACATACCTCATGCAATGGCGGTAAGGGCGATGAACTTCATTTGATAAGAATTTGAACTTATTCCATGCAATTGAAATATAGAGTATATACCTGTGCTTACATTCGTTCGTTCTCCAAGCCCATTACTACCAATTCGTTTCATCCGAAAATGTCTACTTCCCAAATTGACCACTTCTCAGAATTATTACTCCCAAAAGGCCCGTTCCCATAACGAACAATATTAACCACTTCCAAAAGGTCCACTACCTATAATGACTACTTCCCATACCGACCACTTCTCTGAATGACAATATTTTTTTCATCCCACCATCTCGGAAAGAGTATTTTTAATCTTCAATATCTGAGTGGAAAAGCCGTTTTTATTCTCTAGAGGATAAAGTAATTTGAATTTAGAACATCGTGTGCACTAAGTTTGTGAATAAAAAAAAACATTAAACCTATTTACTGCTACCTCTATGGTGCCGAATATATCATACAACTTTTTTTTAATTTGTTAAAAACTCAGACTCGGACCCTTCTTGGTGTTCTTTTTTCAATTTGCTTTGTACGCGGTTCTTTACGCGGCATTTTTTCACGTCATTGTTAAACCTTATAATTAAAAACAAGAAACTTGAAAACAAGTGAAAAAACTAAAATGAGTGATTCTAGCGACGAGGAAGTTTGTTTGACGCCAACAAAATTGAGTGAAACTGTTAATAATGCGCAAATGAGCTTTCGCCCTCAACAATCAGCATTTAGTCATTTCCTCGCTGAGGTGGAATGAAAAGTTACGTGTTGCACTCGAGTGCAAAGATTTTTCACCTCGTGTTCTTTTGATTCCCTCGCTAACGCTCAGGATTCTAATTTTGAATCACTCGCCGCGCTCGTGATTCAATTTTAGAATCCTTCGCTTGCTCGGTCATCAAAATTGAACACGCGGTTAAAAAGCAACTTTGCACTCTTGTATAACAAATAACTATTTCAATTTACTGTAATGAAATACAATTTTTGATACATTTTACACTATTTTAGAAACTTGTATACTACCTACTTAAGATCTTGCAAGTTTGACTGCTGTCATCCGAAATAAAGATCTCGATGTGTTCTATCACTTTTGAGAAACGAGTACCTACCTAGATCATTAAAGTAACTGTCACTTTAACTACTGTCACATCTGAAACCTAATTCAGAATTACTGAGTACTTAAATTGTAGGCCAAAATAGGTGAATTTAAAATATTAAAATACATTTTTCATCCCACCATCTCGGAAAGAGTATTTTTAATCTTCAATATCTGAGTGGAAAAGCCGTTTTTATTCTCTAGAGGATAAAGTAAATTGAATTTAGAACATCGTGTGCACTAAGTTTGTGAATTAAAAAAAAACATTAAACCTATTTACTGCTACCTCTATGGTGCCTATACTATATATATATATATATCATACAACTTTTTTAATTTGTTAAAAACTCAGACTCGGTACCTTCTTGGTGTTCTTTTTTCAATTTGCTTTGTACGCGGTTCTTTCATTTCCTCGCTGAGGTGGAATTAAAATATACGTGTTGCACTCGAGTGCAAAGATTTTTCACCTCGTGCTCTTTTGATTCCCTCGCTAACACTCAGGATTCTAATTTTGAATCACTCGCTGCGCTCGTGATTCAATTTTAGAATCCTTCGCTTGCTCGGTCATCAAAATTGAACACGCGGTTAAAAAGCAACTTTGCACTCTTGTAAAACAAATAACTATTAAATAAGTGATAACTACGGGAAGTGGTCAATACAGGAAAGAGACTTTTAAGGAGTAGCTAGTTACTCTGGGACATTGGGGGATGCAACCCAGCAATTTCTTAAACAAATCGTTAGTAAATGTCCGTTCTGGAGTTCAAATATCAAAATTAATCCCTCAAATGCCGGCAGCCCGTTTTGGCTACATACTAGTTAAGTTCTTCCTGTTCGGACATAACTTTCTCATTCAAAACTGTAGTTATATCGCAAATTAGTGAGCTGCATAAACCAGCAAATTCTATTTGTACCAAGGCGTTCACTTAGTATTTAAAATATGACGTTTGTATGGAAATCGCTCCGCGAACTCTACTCCTAAAAACGAATGTTTACTAGGAATAACTCATATTTATTGAATATTTGTAATACAAATAGGAAGCCTGTCAGAAGCTTATGGTCGTTTTTCAAAGGGTAAAGAAATTAATCAAGAGAAACATTCTCTTGATTAATTTCTTTACCCTTTACGTATGTACTAAAACCAAATTATTTTTAAAAGCATAATCACTTGACATCAGTCAGCATTATTAATTAGTGATTAGCTAATATTTTGTTGTTATTAAGTATAAGTATGTCATATAATCACATTTTATTGTTAATATCACATGTAGACCATTTCCCAAATTAAAGTAAAATTTGTTTTACTATCTTTGCAATATCATTTTATAGGAAAACTTGTTTAACTATCATTGCCATTTTATTTATAGTAAAACCGGCTTTATTGTCTTTGCAATTTTAACTAAATTAAAGAAGTTTTGAAATAAAAACCGATTTGCGTATAGCAAAATTCGCAATGATGTCATTACTTTTTTCTGTGTTTTCTTTGTTGTGTTTAACATTAGAATGACGAATCCAACCTTTTTGAATGTGTTCTTGTTTAAAAGAGTTTCTATTGGACTCGACTTACGCGTAGTATATATTCAGATAATGATGATATGAATTATGATACTAATAAAGATAAAAGAATATTCTGATCCTAACAATGTGTCCACATGATATGCGTAATATGTGTTTCTTTCTACCCAATGTAATTAACAGCACCCAAGTCTGCTCTGCAGATGACTTCGCGGAAATATAACTATAAATTAATTTTATATGTAAGACGAATAAATGTGTTTACTTAATAAATATAGTCATTTATTGTGATTCGACACCCTGTCTTTTTGTATTTCGTAAGCAACGAAACTCAAGAAAAGTAACCGATTTAAATTTTTAGGTTTTATAGCGGTTCCAAGATTTTAAGTCCCATGTATAGGAGGTAGTTTTAATAAGTAGGTAACTAAGTATATTATTATTGTTAATACGGTATCTTCTCATTTACGACGTCATGGGAACGTAGATATACAGTTTGATCTTTGATTTCTTTGTATGCAGTTCGTAACTTAGTATTTGTTGAATGGTTTAGTGAAGTTTAAGTATATTATTTTCCGACACTATGGTAATGATATTACGGGTACAGCTTAGTAGGTATGAACCACAGAAAAGAGTTATATCTCTATGGTATGAACACATAGGTTATCTGAATCTGGCGCACTGATAACAAAGTGTGCGTATGCTTGATTTTCTATTGTCATCGATAAGTAAGTCATCCTTTGCATGACAATGCCATACTACTTAGAATACCTATATAAACCAATGTTTCACGGGAGAAAAATCACAAGAAAAATATTAGTAAAGCAATAAGTATACAGTAAAACAAGATCACGCACAGAAAATAAAGGAAAAAAATATTTGCGGAATTACAAAGTGAGTTTAGACCAGATTACTTTAAAATTAAACGATTACACCCGATGGTAAGTCTGTTTATTAACAAGAGTCCGCCCAAGCAGCAAAATGTGGTCTAGTAATTATCCTGGAACCACCGTTTTTTAGGACTATAACGGAATAGTAAGCAATTATAACCACGGAAAGGGGCCCAATTCATAGGCGTATTTTACCTTATTAAATATCTATAGTAGACTTGGTGAACACCACTTTGACCAATTACGACCTTATAGTTGGACTACGTGGAACTATTTCCTCCTGCGAAGCTAACTATCAGCGCTTAATAGAACCAAACACGACAATAACATACACAGTGAATCCCTTACAAGATCATACAAAGTGTTCTGTATTGGTGAATGTTGGTGCGCACATTTGTAAAGATTAAGATTAATAAAGGTAAATTATTCATCATTTCTTATTCAATTTTTTTATATTAACTGGAATATTAATTATGGGTAGAGTGTTAGTTAGCAATAAGTCAAAATGTATAATGTGTTCGAATGTGCATGGCGCACGTATATTTTCGGTGAAGTATAATAGGTTTATTATCAAAATTTATACACGCCCCTTGAAATTAGCGTTTTCATTGGTTTTAGTAAACATACATCGAAAAATCGCCATTTTGAGAAAGTTGGTTTTAACAAATACATTAACAAACCGTTATAGGCGTACTTTGTGTATAAAATGGTACTTTATAATCGTGTTAAGATTATAATAATATTGGTTTATACCACTATAAAACCGCTCCATTTTAATTATAATTGATCTGATGATAAGTGAACTTATAAAACCAAGTAATAAATTCAAATAGTTTCCAGTATGTTTAGTTCTGTTTATCACTCTTATTAGCGTACTTTACTTATAGTAGTTTTATAATGCTTCTTTTTAGCAGTTATAAGTATAGCCTACCAGTTTATATACTCTTGAGTGCATTTACACCCTCGCGATACTTTTATAGATTACCCAAGCTTATATTACGCCCTTAATTTCAACCTATAAGTAATTATAAGTTAATGTATAAGATCAGATATACTATAAGGCCCAACTAACTCCATTCTTGCTATTACAAGCGTGGCAGCCAAAACTAGAAACCTTAAAAGAATATTATTAGTGCTGGAGGCCTGTAACATCTGCATTATAGGATAATTTTGTTGCTTGGGCGTCTTGGTAGGTACCACCTCTGCCACCGCAGTGTCAAATATTTTACCTCGAAGCAATAGTGTTTAAATTAGTGTAAATGCTAAGGGAAGTGTAGCATGTGAAATTAGTAGGCGAACGAGACAAGGACATAATATTGTGTAAACTCGTATTAGTCATGAGCGCAGTGCAGTGATTAGAATAACGATAATGGTGACACTGCACTGAGAATGCCTGTATGCAACGAATAAACTTAAAAACTACTGGAGCGATTGGTTGAAATTTGGCATGGAAAGAGTTTAAAACCCGGGAAAGGACATAGGATAGTTTTATCCAACTGCGCAAAAATAGGTTAATATTTTGCACGGTAACGGAGCCGCGGATGGAAAGCTAGTAGGATATAAAATAAACTATGTGTATCATAGTTGATTCATCAATACCCAGAATGCCCTGCACGCAAAATTACGCGCAACTATACAAATAATCAAAACGCGAAACTTTCAATAAATTAAAAGATATACCTACCTAGCTACTTATGCATAATCATTAATACTGAGAAAATGGTTGATAACCTATTGGTTTACTTACTTACCCGTGTTTACTGCACCTACTATCAGTGTATTTTTTACTCTTACGGGGACATACCTACTTAGGTATACATACATTGCAGGGCAGGGTTCACAAATTGAGTAGACAGTCGGTAATATGGGTGTAGGCATTATCTACCTATACGTATGTCTGCCGTCTGGGATAAGAGGTACGTTCCTGTGAATATTCACCCCGTTGTCGCACCCCTATACTAAGGCATTATTATACACCAATACCAAACATAAACAAGGAACACCTTTTTCAACTTCTTTATACAAAAGTAAAACCATGGAATATTTACGATTGCAAGTAAGTACTTAATACCTACTTAACCTACCTAAGTACCTACTTACTTCTATTTTTAACCAACTTTAAAAAAGAAGGAGGTTTTTTGTTTGTTACCTCAGAATTTATGACTGGGTGATCCGATTTTGATGATTAATTTTTTGGTTTGAAAGTTGAAACTTATCGTTTGGTCCCATTTAAATTTCATCAAAATCGGTCCAGCCGTTTTTGAGTTACACTCGAAAAGTGGACTTCAATAACTAAAAGTGTGAAATTACTTTTCGAAGTCGGTACCATGCGCACAATATTGTGATCATGGGTGTACTTTTGAACTATCATGGTAGTTGGTACCGAATTCAACAAGTTATTTCATACTTTTGAGTGTTGAAGTCGGTTCCATTTTATGGTTAAAATTTTTTGAGTTTTGATGTCGGTTCTATATTTTGCTTATTTCTTTTTATTTTGAAGCGTTCGTAGCGAATTTTGCTTCAGAAAAGTTAAGCAACGTCCGCCGTGGTCATGAGTTGGATGGGTGACCGCTAGTGACATTACTACTGAGCGCTTTCGAGCTTCGGAGGGTACGTTAAGCCGTTGTAGGTCCCGGTTGTTGTCTTAGGATGGCAGTCGGTATAGCATGGTGGTAGGAATGCACGCTTGGTTAGCTACGACTCTCAAGTAGAAAATCTGTCGTCAAGCACCTGATGGTGTGTTCTAGCAGCTGTCTTTGATAGCCAGTAATTCTAACGTCACTTTGACCACATTATTGCTTACTATCAGGTGAAATATTGGTAAATGGATAACATATAAGACAAAAAAATATTTGAAAATTGGCTTTCGTAGGTTATAGAGACAGCGAAAGAAATCAAAAAACCGTGTAGGTACCGTCAACTGTCTGGAGGTAGGTACCTAAAAACCTACTTACTGTAATAGCCAGACCGTCTCCTGCTGAACACAGCCTCCCCTTATTAAGGGGGTATTTGCCCATGCTTGGTAGGCGTCTTGCGTATCGCAGTATAAGTTGGCAATTCTTTAGAAGGCGCTGCTGCCCACCTTATCAGATTCTTCCCGTAGTCGCCTCCTACGACAGCCACGGGATGATATGGGGAGTGCAATTCTAACCCGGCACCCCACGGGGCCCACATACTTACTTGGAGTGAATTGCAATCTTGACCGGAATCACAAACTCACCACAAGTAGAAATGGTAACATATAGCTGTATAAAATATATGTACTTATGTAGATTTAAAAATAACGATACACATAGCCATATCTGCGTTCGCAGGAAGTTTCAATAAAGCCCTGCGCGAAACGATTGCGCGCAGCCTCCCATTTCATATCGATCTTCGGTTCGCAGACGCGCTACGACCGTCACTGTACTTGAATACTTTGTCGTAAGCAGTTGCTGGCAGCTGTCGTGATATTGAATTGAAATAAATTATCAAGTAACAATGACTGCAGGAGAAGAAAACGAAGGACCAGAAAGGCCCCCAAGCCCAAACATGCCGTGGCCAAAGCTGGACGGGCCATTTGGATACGAGGTTGAAAGTAGCATTGATTCAGACAGTGGTAAGTGACGTTTTTTTTTTATTTCTTACTCCCTGGGTACACACACATGATGGCTGCCGGACGGTCGTCGTCGTGCTAAATTGCTGCAGGTGCATTTCAACGTGCTTCGAACCTAGCCGAGGTAAGTTTAATAAACTCTCTACAGGACCAAAACCACCTGTTGGTCTATCCCGAATGAACAACAAACAAAAGATCCCGCAGCGAAGATATGGTGACCGCTTACTTTTATTTTTATGAAAACATTGCCAATTTTAATTCTGTGTGCTGGAAACATGGTGACATTTTGGCGGAAACACGGTAATTTATCAAATTAACAATTTTTAAAGTAGTTTTAACCCAAAATGTATTGGGAAACTTCTGCTGAGCCTCTGCTGTGCCTATAAACATAAAATTAGATACACAGCGATAAAGGATTCTTCTAAGATTACGAATTAGTTGTGCGTAGGTGGATAACATAATACCTACCATATACTTGGGTACCTAAAGATTTTCTTTGTTCGGTAGATTGGTACCTAGGGTTTATTTTTAGATTACGCCCGGACCCGGGCTTTATCGATCTAAAGTGCATGTAAGGGTGGGAGGGGAGGTGCAAGAAGGACGTAGGCAGTGCGGGGCGGGGGTAGGGTGAAGGGTCGATAGATATAACCTGGTTTTGCAATTGTGCACCGGCGCAGTCGAGCCTTTAGCAAAGCCAGACAGTGCATTATATGGAAGCATTATGTATATTCATCTACCTAGGCTGTTCGATTCGAGTCTCCCGCAACCAGGATTGAACTATCCGATGTAGGATTTCGTTTCAGAATGGATAGTAGATAGGTACCTAATTGTGTTAATGCTGCTGTGATATTATCACTTACGACATACTAGGTATTTGTTTTCTTCAATAGAAATAACAATGATCTTGAGAGCTAGATCCATCCTGTTTGCCAAATTCACCGCACGGCCATCAGTGTTATCTTATGACGGCCGAGCGGTAAAAACTTAGCTACGAGCGCTTCACCGCTCGTAGCTAAGTTTGCTCAACCATTCTGAATCGATCAGCAAAGTTAAGCAACGTCCGCCGCGGTCATGAGTTGGATGGGTGACCGCTGGTGATATTACTACTGAGCGCTTCCGTGCTTCGGAGGGCACGTTAAGCCGTTGGTCCCGGTTGTTGTCGTAGGATGACAGTCGTTACAGCATGGTGGTGGGGCACTTTGCGAATGCCCGCCTGGCTAGCTACCACCCTCAAGTTCAAAATCTGCCGCCAAGCACCTAACGGTGTGTTCCGGCAGCTGCCGGCAATTCTAGGTTAGCCTGAACAACATCTTCGACCACATCATAACTTACCATCAGGTGAGATAGTGGTCAAAGGCTAACCTATCAAGCATAAAAAAAAAAGCTATGGACTGCCGTGCAGCAGGTCAATGCTTCTGACCTGCGGCACGACATAATATACGATTTGATATGCGAGCTTCACCGCTTGGTGGAATAGCATTTTGCGAATGCTCGACTGGCTAACTACCACCCTCAAGTAGAAAATCTGTGACCAAGCACCTAACAACGTGTTCCGGCAGAAGCCCTAGCAAAATCTGTTGCTAAGCACCTAACAATGTGTTCCAGCAGAAGTCCTTGATGGCCAGTAAAACTACAGGCATATGTTTATATTTAACAACTGTATGTCTCAAGGTGACGGGCGCAGTGCAATTTGTACGAATAAGTACTAGGTAGGTAGGTAAGTATGTCGATATACGAATAGTCGGTACCTACAATAAGTAGCAGGTAGGTAGGTATGTCAGAAAATTTCAACAAGGAATATAAGATTAAGTACCTGCATACATACCTTCCTACTAAGTGCGATGAGAAAAGTAAAAAAAAAAATATAGTAGGTTTTATAGTGACATTTATTTATTACCTATAAGCGTATTTTGAGTACATTTAGTTGTTTCTCCTCTACGAATAAATTATTCGTAGGTAGGTACCTAGTTTTTCCCGCATACGATAGAAGCACGGTAATGTTATCTATACAGTATTTCAACTTCACAGAAACGGACGAAACGCGAGTTATACCCACGCGCCTCGATCTCGCCCCGCGCTCGGCCCGCAGACAGTCTCAAGTGTCGCTACTACGCCGCAGTGACGAGCGAATGGTTTGTTGTTTTTTAACAATAACCGCGTGATTTTTTCACCAAATATAAGTTCAAGTACATATTTACATATTAAATATGACGAGTAAGATATATTGTGGTGTTTTTAGTTACATGAATTCGTCAAAAACGCATCCAGAGATAACTTTTTTTAGAATACCTGGAAACTGTGGAATACTTACTATAAAATAATTTTACTTAATACTATAAAACAATTTTACTTACTAGTAAGTAAATTGTTTTTATAGTCTACATATAGTTGACGATACATAATGTGTGTCTTTTTAATGGAGAAGTATTTCCTTTTATCCCGCCAAAAAAAATGTCTCAGTTAATAAAAAAAAGTGAATAGAGTGAAGGAAAGTGATTAACACGAGTGAAATAGGTAGTAGTTATAAGCAAATTATAATAATATTACAGGTATTAATGTGGATTTTTAATACTTTAAAATATAATAATAAAGCATTTCGTACGTCTCACAAATATTTTTCGGTCGCCAATTTTTAAGAACGATTTTTTATTCAAACGTAAACATGGTTTTTTGATTAAATCTACCAACTCGTCAAGAAAACAACACGCATTTTTAGTGAACACTTCCTGTGCAATTCACAGATTATTTTATTTGTTTATATAAAAAAATATATTTACAATCACAAAATTAAATAGAAACACAAAGTAGGCAAATGTAATTAAAATGCTGGAGGCGGGCAGCCTTATCGCATGTTTACGTACAGCGCTGTAGGTATTTATTTCGAATAGAGGTACGAGGTAGGTACTTATTTTGTAAATATACTTTTTTTGTATAAACAAATAAAAGACTGTGAATTAAATAGGTAGTGTTCAATAAAAATGCGTGTTGTTTTTTGATTGGTAGATTTAATTAAAAAAAACATGTTTATTTTTGAATAACAAATCAGTCTTATAAATTCAGTCCAGTCTAGTAGTTTTGGCGTGAAAGCGTAACAGACAGACAGAGTTACTTTCGCATTTATAATATAAGTACTGATTAGATATTATATGTTAGTACTGATAAAATACCACGTCTTTATTTTGAATTTAAATACAAAGTAACAAAACAAAACACACCAGCCCCAAGGTTTTAAAACAAGCGTACCTACCGTATCGTGATTTATGAACCGCCTATAACTACCTATTTCACTCGTGTCATTCCTTTACTCTATTCACTTATTTTATTATAAATCCAGTTAGCGTTTGTTCGGGAAATAAAAGAAAATACACTTACTTATCCATTAAAAAGACACGCATGATGTAGGTAACCTACATACTAGTAAGTAAATTTATTTTATAGTCTTACTTTTCAGAGTTTCCAGGTAATCTAAAAAAGTTACCTCTGGATGCGTTATGACGAATTCATGCAAAAACCAAAAACAGCGCAATATATCCTATTCGTCATATTAAATATGTAAATGAACTATTTTTTGTGAAAGAAAATTACACACCGGTCCATTCGTCACTGCGACGCAGTCGCGACTCTCTGCGTACCGAGCGCGGGCCGAGATCGAGGCGCGTAGGTATAAATCGCGTTTCGTGCGTTTCTATGAAGTTGAAATACTGTAAGTATAAATAACATTACCGTGGTTATAGGTCTGTGGTAGGTAGGCATCCTACATATTGCTACCCTAAGTAGGGGAGAGGTGGGTAGCCCCGGACAGCGGGTAGCCTCGGACACTTCACGTATAAGGTGTAAATGCACACATAGAAAGCAACTAAACACGCCTATAGATGGCACTCGGTACGTAAACAAATGTGCAATTTAATCGCGCCGTCAACACACGGTTCGCACGTGACAGGTGATTTTTTCCCGAGTAGTTAATTTTTCGCCGCGCCTTTGCAAGTTTGACGGCAGGAATAATACACTAGGGCCTGTTTCAGAATGTTCGAGTAAGTTCCGGTTTACTACCCAGAACATATTTATTAAACAAAACACTATCTTTGCGTTTCACAGTCATCGATTTAGCCTATCCATCGGTTAAAGCTTGAAACTCACTGCATCTCAACTGTCATTTTTATCATTCGGTTACTTTATGTGTTGCATAGCAACCCGAAACTTTATTAGGACATTCTGAAACGGGCCCTAAACGTTAGTGTTTTGATTTGGTTTAGCTATGTACTAAAGGCTTATTTATCAGGTTTGATGTTTTCAATAGTTTATTTAAAATCAGAATAGCTGTTTGGCAGCAGTTGGCAAATATTTTGAATTTGGGAGGTCGGGTTTAAAAATTTACTATCCTTGATGTTTTTACTTCTATTTTCGGTGTTCTTAGAAAAATAGTTTAAAGTATAGTTTTCATCCATAAACATGTTTTGTACAGGTTGAGAGGAAAATGACGAAATTCTATTTAAGGCGATTAGAGTCGCCAATGGCCTTGAGCATCTGGGCCTAATCGAGCTTACTTTACTCGCGCATCGCCGCATACGTTCCGCGCTCGCTGCACAAATATAACGGTCAAAGAATATGCAGATGCGCGATGCGCTCCGGTAACATGGCACTTTATATGCCTACCGCATTATTCTAGTGAGTATACGCAGTTGCAACTGCGACTGAGATCAGTATGAAAATTTATAGTGTACCTACTTAGGTTGTTCTGGACGTCTTTATTCCTTTTATTTATTTTTCAATGTCATGTGCCGAGTGAAGAAAGTTACTCAGATTTGGCTGAAAATCGATATCTAGGTTGTGCTGAGGGTCATTATTCCGAATTTGTAATTATTTTTCAAATGTCATCTGCCAAGTGAAGAAAAATGATACGATTTGGCTGAAAATTGATATCTAGGTTGTTGTAGATGTTATTATTCCAAGTTACGAATTTGTTTCAGGTTGATGTCTGCCAAGTGAAAAGTTTACTTCGATTTGGCTGAAAATCGATATCTAGGTTGTTCTCAGTTCGCACACAAACACTTTAAAAACCTGCTGATTTTAGTAATATGCTACATAAACGAGTTTTCCAATTAAAATTACCTGTTATTCGTACAACTAATGCCTATATTATATAATAAGATTTAGCCCTTTTATTGAAACATATTTATATAATCAAGTCCTGAATCAGTGCGATATAAAACATAGTTCAGTGTTTGAAGCCAAAAGCATCATTGTTAATTGGTTGTTCACGTTTAACTATGATGAGACTGAAAAAGTTTTATCGATTACTTCCTAAATTTATTTAGTTGATAATTTTAAGAATTAACCTTTTAATATAATGTTATGTATTCATAATTTATATATTAATAATATACGTATTTATTTATGATTTCTATATAATGATCATATTAACATACATTTTACATACATCCAGTTTATATATATATATATAAATGTCACAGGGTGCGACTGGGGGCGGGCTTTTTTGTAAGTTGTTGTTCTATTGACATTTAATATCTTTTAATTTACGTTAATTGACATTACGGAAAAAATAATAAAAAAAAATTATACATATATAGTAGAAAATATATTTAATATTTTCATTTTAAAAAAATCGCTTTAGATATAGTAATATACATAAAGCATCACACATACAAACACGTATGTAACACAAATTTAGTTAAAATATAAATACCACCTGTGTGGATAATTTATAAAAAAAGTGTATGAAACTGATGTTATTTTATGGATAATTTGTAAGTTAAATTTATGTTTATAACTATTTTGCGTGAAAAATTGTACTGAAGTCAACTGTGCACTAACCCTATTACTGTACAGCTCAAGCAGCAATACAAGATTTGGAAAAAGTGTTATTGGCTTTAAAAAAGGTTTTTTTTTATTATTTTACTGTTTATATTACTATTATTATTATTCTGGACGTTTTTATTCCAAATTTCGAATTTATTTTTCGATGAGTAGTGATAGTGAAAAAAGTTACTAAGATTTGGCTAAAAATCGATATCTAGGTTTTTCTGGGCGTCCTTATTCCAAATTTGGAATTTACTTTACGATGACGTCTGCCAAGTGAAAAACGTTACTTCGATTTGGCTGAAAATCGATAACTAGGTTGTGCTGGGCGTCATTATTCTGAATTTGAATATATTTTTTAAGTCATCTGCCAAGTGAAGAAACATACTCCGATTTGGCTGAAAATTTATATTTAGGTGGTCGTAGACGTAGGAAATTTGTTTTATTATGACGTCTGCCAAGTGAAAAATGTTACAACGATTTGGCTGATATATGGGTTGTTCTAGTCGTCTTTTTTCTGAATTTGGAATTAATTTTTCTATGACGTCTGCCGAGTAAAAAAGTTACTCCGATTTGGCTGAAAATCGATATCTAGGTTGTTCTAGACGTATTCATTCCGAATTTGGATTTTAATTTTCTAAAACGTCTGCCATGTGAAAGATGTTTCTCAGATTTGGCTGAAAATTGATTTCTGGAAGTCATTATTCTACATTTGGATTTCAATTTTCAATGACGTTTGCTAAGTAAAGATAGATGACGTATTTTTAAAACGCTAAGATGTACCGGATAAGAGTACGAAAATTATCATAATCAATCGTTTATTCAAATCTCTTTATAAATAAGATTATAGCCGACGCAGGTTTACTCAATTAAAAACGACGATATAAGAGGAAGATTTGTATGTTTTATATTATTTTTGTATGTTTTATTGTACATTGAAAAATAAGAAAAGGGATGACTGTGTCGTACGCAAAAATACAAAATGGCGAATGTTTGTGCGCCCCGCGGCCCTGCCCTAGCCCTTCTGACATCCGGGCTAGTTTTTGATGCTTATTCAATTGCATAGATAGTACAATCGTATCTGTTAAATATAAATAATGCAACTTCCATACATTACATACACAACAAAAATAGCATCAAGGCTACCTTAAAAATAGCTACTTCCTTTTAAAGACATTAATAAACATATAATATAACACATACAGTTATGTGTCGCCTACAGAGATGATCCTCAAAAATTGTAGATTGTTATACAAGGGTTGAAAGGAATCAATCCCCTTACGAGGTATTTAGACATGTCGGCCCTTGAGATGGAAGCATTTACTATTAATTATATAAATATCTACAGCTATATTGTAAAAATTGGTTCCATCGTGAAAAGGTAACCGAGATACTTTCTCAATTATTAGGACATTTCAATAATTGATTGATAAGTACGAGTAATCATAATTTTCCTACTCTTATCCTACTGCAGCGTTAGGGAGCTGCTAATCACCCACGGCCAGCAGGTAGGTAAACTCAGGGAATAGGTTTGAAAGTTTATTAGGCCTTATCAGGTTGCACAGCCGCACAGTTCTACCTGAAGTTATATAGACCGGGGGGAGACACTGGCCTGATATTACACGTGATCCAGGTCGGCCGATAGTTCTGGATCTAGGTAGCGAGTGCTCGAAACAACCGTCCTCAGTTAAGTTAGTGAAGTGGAATCCTGGAAGGAAGACACCGGCTTAGTGGCTGATATTCCTCAGCCAAGTGTTGCCAAGCCGCGCCGACACGATCGTGGTACTATTACTAGCGACTCACATTTTAAAACTCACAGTCTAGCGCAGTAGGGCAGCACAGCTGTTTACGTTACATTGGTTTTAGTCGGCACTATGAAATAACAATAATAAATAAGGAACTCACCCAAGAGGGATTCACGCACTTGACAACAAGTAAATAACAATTAAGATCGATAGTACGTATTATATTTTTATTTAGCGCAAGACGAGTGTTCCTTGCCAATTGCATAGACAAATGACTGCACGCCACAGATTAACTCATAGTAGTTAAGCTAACTGCATTCAAGAGATAAGGAATTTGTTTAGCGTTCCTTCACTGGTTTTCGACGCATTAGCGAAAATACTTTTAAACGTTCACAAGCCGTGGGTTCCACACGTAATTATTTTCCATAATTAGCAATATCAACGTAAGTTTATAATTTTAAGTGTTATGTAAGTGAGTTAAAGAATTTAATTAATATATTTTTAGTTTATGATTAACATCTATTGTTTCATATGACGAAGAATACTTTATTTAAGTAACGGCGTTAGGCACAACGTTACACTACATATCTTACCGTTTTCGAGATACGTCATATATCTTCACTTGGCGACGTCATTGATAAATAAACTCCAAATGTTGAATAATGACGTCCAGAACCATCTAGATATCAGTTTTTAGCCAAATTGGAGTAACTTCTTTCACTTGGCAGACGTCTTCGAAAAATTAATTCCAAATTCGGAATAAGAAAGTCTAGTACAACCTAGATACCTATCGATTTTCAGCCAAATTGGAGTAACTTCTTTTACTTGGCAGACGTCATCGAAAAATTAATTCAGAATTTGGAAAAAAGGCGTCTAGGAAAACCAAGATAAGTATCGATTTGTAGCCAAATCGAAGTAACTTTTTTCACTTGGCCAACGTCATTGTTAAATAAATACTAAATTTGGAATTAAGACGTCTAGAACAACCTAGATATCGATTTTCAGCTAAATCAAAGTAACTTTCTCCACTGGGCAGACGTCATCGTAAAACAAATTCTTAATTTGGAATAATAACGTCTAAAACAACCTAGATATCCATTTTAAGTAAATTCTGCGTATTTTTCTTCACTTGGCAGACGACATAGAAAAACATATTCCAAATTCGGAATAATGACGCACAGCACAACCTAGATATCGATTTTCAGCCAAATTGGAGGAACTTTTTTCACTTGGCAGACGTCATCGAAAAATAAATTCCAAATTCGGAATAAAAACGTCAAGAAATACCTAGATTTTGCATGTTAGCCAAATCGGAGTTACTTTCCTCACCTGGCAGATGTCGAAAAATGTATGCCAAATATTGAACAAAAACATCCAGAAAAACCTAGATATCGATTTTCAGCCAAATAGGAGCAACTTTTTTCACCTGGCAGACGTCATCGAAAAATATATTCTAAATTCAGAATAAAGACTTCCAGAACGACCTAGATTTTGAATTTCAGCCAAGTCGGAGTTACTTTCTTCACTTGGCAGATGTCGTCGAAAAAATAATTTCAAATTTGTAATATAGACGTCCAGAAAAACCTTGATATCGATTATTGGCCAAATCGGAGCAACTTTTTTTACTTGGCAGACGTCATCGAAAAATACATTCCAAATTCGGAATAAAGACGTCCAGAACTACCCAGATTTTAAATTTCATCCAAATCGGAGTAACTTTCTATACTTGGCAGTTGTCATAGAAAAATACATTCAAAATTTGGAATAAAGACGTCCAGAACTACCTAGAGTTTGAATTTCAGCCAAATCGGAGTAATTTTCTTCACTTGGCAGACGTTATCGAAAAATAAATTCCAAATTCGGAACAAAGACGTCTAGAACTACCTAGATTTTGAATTTAAGCTAAATCGGAGGAACTTTCTTCACTTGTCAGACGTCATCGATAAATAAATTCTAAATTCGGAATAAAGACGTCTAGAACTACCTAGATTTTGAATTTCAGCCAAATTGGAGTAACTTTTTTCACTTGGCAGACGTCACCGAAAAATACATTCCAAATTCGGAATAATGACGCACAGCACAACCTACATATCGGTTTTCAGCCATATCGGACGAACTTTTCTCGCTTGGCAGACGTCATCGAAAAGTAAATTCCAAATTTGGAATAAGGACGTCCAGAAAAACCTAGATATCGATTTTCAGCCAAATCGGACTGGTTTCGATTTCGAGATACGTTACCCATCTTCACTTGGCAGATGTTATCTTTATGCAGTATTAATTAACCTATATCAAAACACCTAATACAATTATCAAAAAAAGCTTAGAACTCCAAAAGATGTATGAAACCCCATACAAACTCTTAATGTAGTAGAGAACCATTTTGTACCCTACGAACTACCTACTAAAGCCGGAAACTATTGACCATAATATAAAAAAAAAATATTATCTTTAGTTTACCAGTTATAACATGAGATCGTTATAGACATTACTAATTAATTCCGTACATAATTAGTTATTTGTTATACAAGAGTGCAAAGTTGCTTTTTAACCGCGTGTTCAATTTTGATGACCGCGCAAGCGAAGGATTTTAAAATTGAATCACGAGCGCAGCGAGTGATTCAAAATTAGAATCCTGAGCGTTAGCGAGGGAATCAAAAGAGCACGAGGTGAAAAATCTTTGCACTCGAGTGCAACACGTAACTTTTCATTCCACCTCAGCGAGGAAATGACTAAATGCAAAAAAAAAAAGTTTACAATCACAAGATAGGTACACGTGAAAAAATGCCGCGTAAAGAACCGCGTACAAAGCAAATTGAAAAAAGAACACCAAGAAGGTTCCGAGTCTGAGTTTTTAACAAATTAAAAAAAAGTTATATGATATATTCGGCACCATAGAGGTAGCAGTAGGTAGAGTAGCAGAGGTTTAATGTTTTTTTTAATTCAAAAACTTAGTGCACACGATGTTCTAAATTCAATTTACTTTATCCTCTAGAGAATAAAAACGGCTTTTCCACTCAGATATTGAAGATTAAAAATACTCTTTCCGAGATGGTGGGATGAAAAATATATTATGCACCTAAACCTTTCATTGATCTTATTGGTAATGCCGCCCATGGTAAAGTACCTACAACATTGTCAATTTCAAGTTTTGATTCTTTTCATATGTGATACAATTCAAATAAAATTTGTCTACAAAGTACCGATAATAAAGCGACAACGCCCATACTTCACGTCGCAATCAAGTTGGCCCTCTGCAGCGAGCGAATCATTACACGCACACAGCTGCAAATCTCGCGTGTCAATGCACTAATACATAGACAAGATCGTTGTCAGTCGAAAGCGCGAGCGGAGCTACGAGCGACACAACCTCCCCGTGCCAACGCTTGCGCAACACTGCCGCCTGCGTCCGCGCAGAGCACCTCGGAACCGCTATCGTTCTGAATCTGAATAATTCGACATTTTCTTAGGAAAATATCAATGGATTTACAAATGCTATGTTGTAATTGTAGTATATCCATCTAGAAATTTTATGGTACAATTTATTTCTCAAAAATCGTAGCCGTTTAGAAGGAGTTCGCAATATAAGTCAAGAAATGGTATGTAGTTTGAATTTTTTTTACGGCAAAAGTAATAATAATACCGTAAAATCATATGTTGCAAATGTTGTACTTGAATTCATCTATAAAATATATTTTTTTCAAATCTTCAATTTCAGCGGTTACGGAGGAGTTCGCTTTAGAAAGTACGAATTTGACGTACCCAAGGGCCTTAAATTGCCATCTCATGTAGAGACCAAGAAAGTCACGGAAGAGTAAAATATTGACGTCGTCTCCTTATAAAGCTGATCTGCAGATGAAAAATACTTCCAAAGTGACAATGAAAAATAAAATAAGCATTCAAAGCTTTGGTCAAAATAGTTGCGATAAAAAAACTGAATGCATTATTTGTGGTGAAACATTCGAAGAGTATTGGATTCAATGCCATAAATGTAAATACGGGACACACGAAGCATGCTTGGATATAGATACGGCTAGTTTCTACTAAAACTGCGATGTTTGCGTTGCAAAAAAGCTATTCGGACATCGTTAGTACCTATTGAAACTAGTGTCCGGGCCTACCCGACGTTTTTTCTTATTGCGAAAATTCTTAGGTCTCGTTATTAATTTTTGCGTTTTTAATTAATAGCTATATTTGTCTAATACTCAGTTTTTATAATAAAATACAAGTCAAGTTATTTTTTAAGTATCAAAGTAAGTAATAAATATTGCTGACTATACCTTAAGAATGGATTTTTTTTAAAGTGTCCGGGGCTACCCACCTCTCCCCTATACCAGTCGGTTGATACTATTAGTCATTCTGTGCCTAAGTTAGCACTGTTGTTATCGATCGTACGAGCAAAATGGCTAAGTTGGTGAGGATGTAATCAATTATTTATACGCCCATGACTATTAACTGCCTACTCATAGGTAAGAAGGAACCCACGTTATTGTAAGGTCGATGATTAAATATGTCGTATGTCGTTGACCTGTCTTCCTTTAACGTCAGCAAAATTGAAGTTTTAAGTAGGGATGGGCCGAATGTGGTTTGAACCGAATACGAACTTCGGCCGAAGATTCGGTGAAAATAAAAAGGTCAGCCGAAATTTGGCCGATCTTAATTTTTTTAGACAGGTCGAAGCTTGTTTACGTGCTCACTTGAATTATTGGTACGTACATCCCACCCGCAGTCTGCGCAACCCTCTCGTCTAGGTCGGCCCGTATTAAGCATATAGGTACGTCTTCGTCTCATACTATACGTGGCTTACTGCTTATATTAAATAACTTATGTGACTTCAAGTTGCAAATAGACTAACAAAGTTTAAACTTAACAATATTGTAAGCAACTGTATTGCTCGTTGCAAGAGTTAAACATTGAGTAAAAGAAAAAATCGAGTGTTTGGTCATCTAAGGGTGAAACATCTATGAAAAATCAAGAGTTTGCAGAAATGGAGCTAATACAAGGAACTGATAGCAGCAAAGCTTCCCAATATAGAAGAAACCAGAAGGCAAGTCGCACCAGAAGATATCCGAATGACGTTTTGTTGCATTAAGGACAATGGTTGGTGGACTAAAAATAATCACAAGTTCCCCTGTATGAAATTTTTGCTACGAATATTTTTATCGTATCCTGGAAGCTTCTTATACTCTGAGAACCTTTTGTAAGAGACAGGAAATCTATACGAACCAAATCGCAACAGACTCCTGCCAGATAATGCCGACTGCTTTGTGTACTCGTATTTGCACCAGAATCAGCCTGTCGTATTTTTTTAGTACCGGTATGTAACAAGATTTCAATCACCAATTTTGAAAAAAAATTTAGACGTTACCTCGGTCATAATTATTTCAATGTTTAGAGTTCATAGTTTAGAGAGTAAATATGTAACAAAATGTGATTAAATACCTATGATTCTTTTGTATTATGTATGTTTTATTACTCACAACAGCTGAGTTATTGTTGTGAATATTTATATAACGGAATTTCGGCTGAATGCTGAAGTTCGATTCAAACTGCTATGCCAAAATTCGGTTAAACCGCATATGAAACGAATTTTGACCCATCCCTAGTATAAAGTGCAGGCTGCCTGTCCCAACCCCTACTGACAATTCTCGGTACATGCCCCCTACTAAAGGGGTAAGTCACATAATCTGGTAAAAGGACACTTATAAATATCGCCCATTACAACGCTATTTCGTTGTATCGACTACGATGTAACTAGACAATTATGTGAATTTGCCAGTAATTACAGGGTTCGGCGTTTAAGTAATCCAAACTGGAGATCTATTTAGAATTACCTGATGACCTGATTTTACGTAACATCTGTGGTGAATAATAATTTGAGTAAGAAGTATCTACTTACATACAAAATAGCTACCTACACTCAAGTTTCCAACTAATTTAAACTTTAACAGCATTCGATAATATGGGTACCTACCTGCCAGAAGATCTTTCATTTTTGTCAAGAAACTTGTAGTCTAGGATCAATAGTTTCTGAGATAAAGCCCTTTTAAGTTTGACAGCTGTCATTTGAAATTATGATCTTTATGACATATATCGCTTTAGTGAAGTAACTATTACATATACTAGGATTTAAAAATTCTTCAGTCATCTAAAATGAAAAGCCAAGACAAACAATCGTGATTCAATGTCACTTTGACAGCTGTCACATCCTGGTTTTGCAAGTAGGCAGATATGAAATCAAAATAAAAAATATGACATCAACTGTCAGTTTGGACTTTGTCCGATATCAAATATAAAATCTGTTAGGTTAGGAAAATGAAGCGATGCTATTGATGATTTCTTCCTCGCACATCAAATATAAAACCTGTTAGATTAGGAAAATGAAGCGATGCTATTGATGATTTCTTCCTCGCACATCAAATATAAAACCTGTTAGATTAGGAAAATGAAGCGATGCTATTGATGATTTATTCCTCGCACATCAAATATAAAACCTGTTAGGTTAGGAAAATGAAGCGATGCTATTGATGATTTATTCCTCGCACATCAAATATAAAACCTGTTAGGTTAGGAAAATGAAGCGATGCTATTGATGATTTATTCCTCGCACATCAAATATAAAACCTGTTAGGTTAGGAAAATGAAGCGATGCTATTGATGATTTATTCCTCGCACATCAAATATAAAACCTGTTGGGTTAGGAAAAGGAAGCGATGCTATTGATGATTTATTCCTCGCACAACAAATATAAAACCTGTTAGGTTAGGAAAATGAAGCGATCCTATTGATGATTTGTTCCTCGCACATCAAATATAAAACCTGTTGGGTTAGGAAAAGGAAGCGATGCTATTGATGATTTATTCCTCGCACAACAAATATAAAACCTGTTAGGTTAGGAAAATGAAGCGATGCTATTGATGATTTATTCCTCGCACATCAAATATAAAACCTATTGGGTTAGGAAAAGGAAGCGATGCTATTGATGATTTATTCCTCGCACAACAAATATAAAACCTTTTAGGTTAGGAAAAGGAAGCGATGCTATTGATGATTTATTCCTCGCACAACAAATATAAAACCTGTTAGGTTAGGAAAATGAAGCGATGCTATTGATGATTTATTCCTCGCACATCAAATATAAAACCTGTTAGGTTAGGAAAATGAAGCGATGCTATTGATGATTTATTCCTCGCACATCAAATATAAAACCTGTTAGGTTAGGAAAATGAAGCGATGCTATTGATGATTTATTCCTCGCACATCAAATATAAAACCTGTTAGGTTAGGAAAATGAAGCGATGCTATTGATGATTTATTCCTCGCACATCAAATATAAAACCTGTTGGGTTAGGAAAAGGAAGCGATGCTATTGATGATTTATTCCTCGCACAACAAATATAAAACCTGTTAGGTTAGGAAAATGAAGCGATCCTATTGATGATTTGTTCCTCGCACATCAAATATAAAACCTGTTGGGTTAGGAAAAGGAAGCGATGCTATTGATGATTTATTCCTCGCACAACAAATATAAAACCTGTTAGGTTAGGAAAATGAAGCGATGCTATTGATGATTTATTCCTCGCACATCAAATATAAAACCTATTGGGTTAGGAAAAGGAAGCGATGCTATTGATGATTTATTCCTCGCACAACAAATATAAAACCTTTTAGGTTAGGAAAAGGAAGCGATGCTATTGATGATTTATTCCTCGCACAACAAATATAAAACCTGTTAGGTTAGGAAAATGAAGCGATCCTATTGATGATTTGTTCCTCGCACATCAAATATAAAACCTGTTGGGTTAGGAAAAGGAAGCGATGCTATTGATGATTTATTCCTCGCACAACAAATATAAAACCTGTTGGGTTAGGAAAATGAAGCGATGCTATTGATGATTTATTCCTCGCACAACAAATATAAAACCTGTTAGGTTAGGAAAATGAAGCGATGCTATTGATGATTTATTCCTCGCACATCAATATAAAACCTGTTAGGTTAGGAAAATGAAGCGATGCTATTGATGATTTATTCCTCGCACATCAAATATAAAACCTGTTAGGTTAGGAAAATGAAGCGATGCTATTGATGATTTATTCCTCGCACATCAAATATAAAACCTGTTAGGTTAGGAAAATGAAGCGATGCTATTGATGATTTATTCCTCGCACATCAAATATAAAACCTGTTAGGTTAGGAAAATGAAGCGATGCTATTGATGATTAATTCCTCGCACATGTCTGGTGGACATCGAACGATTATAACCCGAACAAGGAGTTGAAACCAAAATACGGCATTCACTGTGAAGGTGACAAGACAACGGTCACATAGGGAATTTTGCTCCTAAAAATTCCAAAATCTTTACGTTCGGGACTAAGACGTATATTAAGACGAAGTCATTACTGAAAAACGCCATGAGTTTTGCTACCCCGTCCCGAGCAAAGGTGCGCGGTCGCGGGGAAACATTCTGCGCTCCCCGCAGAGCGGCCGGCAGCGGCGTCATGTGGGGGCATTGCCCTGTCGGTACACAGCACGCTGCACGGTACGGACGACGCGTTGCGTACCATAATCTACTTCGACAATACATACCTATACTATATAGGGTGGACGTCCCAACCAAATCTCAAACCAACAGACATTCAACAGGTCAATAGTTCAGCAGTACTTTTTTTTTAATGCTGATAGGTATGTATTTGATCACACTCACACCTGGTGGTAAGTGATGATGTAGTCGAAGGTGTTTACAATCTTAACCTAGAATTACTGGCCCTCAAGGACAGCTGCCGGAACACACCGAAAGGTGCTTGGCGACAGATTTTCTATTTGAGGGACCACGCTAGCCAGGCGGGTTAGTTAAGTTTATGTAGCAGTGTAATGACTAATGAGGCAGACATTATTATGTACCTAAATTGAACAAAACTGTGAATATATATTAGTGACTCGTCTACTACTGGAACGCTTGTAATGTTGAGTCCCTATAGTTGACTGTATTGTCAAGTACTGGTTATTTCTTTATTTTATTAATATAATATACTATATGCATATATTAATATATACATATAATATATACGGATAAGTACATTGTTCACGTTCGTGGAGTTGAGCGGTTGTTTATTTAAAATGCACTACAATTGACTTGATAATGGTTGTTTAATATAACTATAGGGTTGCTAAACCTTACCTGTTTATGTTTTATAGGGAAAAAAATTGTTTTAGTATACTAACCTATGGCTGAATTTCACCAATCTGTCATTTAATATTATATATAATTACATGGTGATCGGTCTTTGCAATTATAGAACTTCAAACCTAGTAGCAAAAGTTAAATTTAGAACGATGCCTGCACAAACAAAGCTCATGGATCTACCGTCGGACCACAGGCCCATTTTACTGCCGCTGGAAGAACTCCCTAGTAGAGTAGCTGCCAACGTGGAGAGGCGGAAAATCTGTTGGGATCCCTTCATCGTTGGGATTGAGCCCTTCATGACAGAAGCGCAGAAAAATACCACGACTGGCCCAATCATGGCGGCTACCGACGTTGAAAGAGAATGCGCGAACCTCACCGCACCGATTCAAGTTTCCCTGGAGGCCTCTTCACACACAACCGCGCCTGGAGCGCTTCTCGACCCCTCCCGGCGCGGATCAGGGCCATGATACGTGAAAAAAGGGAAACAAGAAAGCTATGGCAAGATACCAGATGCCCGGTGCTTAAAAAGAAGCTAAAGTCACCGATTGAGCAGACAAGCCCTACAGGATCACGTGGGAGAGTCCTGGGAAGGGATTGTTGAAGCCGCTAGCGTACACATGCCCTCTGTTCACCGCCTATGAAGAAAGCTATCTAAAGCCCCTCAACCAATTAGACCGCTTATAGGCAGTGATGGTCTTCTCAAGTTTGAAGCTAAGGCTGTCCTTAGCAGGGATATTCGCAGAGCATTTAAAAATACAGTTCCAGCCGAATCCCTGCATAAACCAACAGTCTACGATGCTGCAGGTCACGAGGGTGGTAAACGAGATGTCCATGACCCACAACAAAAAAGAAGTCGAAGCGGTGATCCTGTTAGATATGGAGGTGTTCTACAAGGTATGGCATGAGCGGCTGCTTAACAAACTGTCGGATTCAGCCATCCAAAAGAAGACAGTGGAAGTCATCGCGTCTTTTCTTCGAGACAGAACAATTACGGTGGCGGTAGAAAACGTCATGTCATCAAAGAAGCCAGTCAAAGCGGGAGTCTCACAAGGCAGCTGCATCTCTCCGATATGCTACGCCTGGTATACTAATGACATACCAGTCATCGGGCAGCTTGCACTATAAGCAGATAATGCAACATACAATGATTTCTCCTATAACCCGCCTTCGACGTAAAACGCCTACAGCCCACCTTAGAAGCCCTGCCAGAATGGTTGGATAAATGGCGTATATCTATCAACATGCAAAAAACCTAGGCCATGTTGACAGGAAGAACGAAGCTGTCAGAACCCCCACACCTACTTGGAACTGACATTCCCTGGAAACCAAGCGTCACATACCTGGGTGTGATCATAGAAAGATGCCTCTCATTCAAAACACACATCGATCCTATCGAAAAGTATCCATCGATAGGGCGGGAGCCGCCGGCTGCCGTTGCCAGTGACGCCAATCGGTCTACTAGGCTTTCACCGTGTAGGCGGAGGATCCACCCGGCACGGCTTTGGATTGCCCTGGTCGGAGCGGAGGCCGGGCCTAGGACCCAAAATGAAGCCTCTGAACACACAAGAAAGACACCATAATGCGCGAGAGAATACCACGAACTCACAAGATTAAAAGAAGCCTCAACTACATAACAAAGAGAAAGAGAGAGAGAGTGATAGATAGATAACACTTTATCGACACATTACAAATTTACAAACTTAGAACTTAAAAACATAAAATGATAGTGAGGGAACCACCGGCTGCCGCTGCCAGTGTCTGCCAGTCGGTCCGCTGGGCTTTCCCTGTGTAGACGGGGGATCCACCTGGCGCGGCTTGGGATCGCCCTGGTTGGAGTGGAGGCTAGAAGGCCCTCACTGAGATTTCATATCATTATAAAATATATTTTGTTTATAGGTGTTCAAAATTAATACTCTGAGATATATACTAAAAGTTCACGTTTTTAAATTCTTAATGTCCATGGTTCGAACATGAAGTGTAAGTTCAAAACATGAGTGAAACAGATTCTACACCTCTACCCACAGTATTGTTGATGTATTACTTCATTATATATAATATATTCACATATTATTAATTATAAATTTTTAAAAAGTGTATATGTCGGTGTTGGGTTGGGATATTTTGGCTACATAGGATTTATACTACACAAAACCTATACAGAGTTTCATTCATAGTTAATTATGTATTTTAGTTTTATGTTTAGTACTGATATATGGTAATAGACCAAAGTGGAATAACGTAAGAATACGTGTGAAAGCGTAAATACCAGCTAGAGGATACAGGTCTGAATAACCTTAAAATAATCTGTAGTTAGATGTCTAAAACATAAGTATCTAGTTGTATATTATATCATATAGTCAATACCAAGAAACTTTCCTAAACCACTGGTCAACTACTGGAAATATTAATATAAATGTTCAATTTGTTTTGAGCAACGTGCATTTGGAGAAAATAGTAAAATCAAGTATAAATTAAACAAGTAAAAACCCCGACTGCAAATTATTATTTTTCGTTAAATGTTTTATAGTTACATTACATTGAATATAAAACTGAAAGTTATATGTACTTATGAAATCGTGTTTCAAAGCCCTTCGTTTTGATACGGCACTCGACAGGTTAAGAAGAAAAAAAAATGTCACATAATACGGCGACTAAAATCCGCCAGTTAATTTGTCACTTATTTTTATGTGCTTAGTTTTACTTGCGCTGTCAATAAAAATCTTGCGTTACACCTTACATTGAAATCGGTTAGACCGTTTAGAAGTAATGGTGGAATAAAGAAACTCACAAACATACATACATATATGAACTCTGAAAATATAACTCTCTTCTTTTTTTAATCTAACGATATCTTATTCATCAAAATCCGTTAAGCAGTTTGGAAGTTATGGTGGAATAGAGAAACTTACAAACATGCATACATACATGAGCCCTCAAAACATCCACTCGTTTTTTTGGGCAGTTGTGTAATAAGAATCTTTTCAGTCACGTGAATTCTAGATGGTTATGAGTTTCTAAGTAACTGACTACATGGTCAACTATAGGCACACAATGCCATAGATTAGCTACTAACAATGTCCCAATAGTAAACGAATCTAAAGCAAAGATTGGTTCAAACTTATACAGGCTGTCGTAATGACAGCCTTCAGATTCGTTTACTATTGGGACATTGTTAGTAGCTAATCTATGGTATTGTGTGCCTATAGTTGACCATTTAGTCAGTGTAAATTTAAAGTGCGTTTGAAGGAAATAATGGAAATAAGCACCTTTCCAGTAAATATCACGCGTGTCCTAGCCGGCACCTAATGCGTCCCAGAAGTAAACGCGGTAGCCAAGTTTTTCACAAACTTAGTGCCGTCAAGCTACTAGTGTGGCCGTGACTCAAACTGAGTGTATTCCTATTGCTATAATTTGTATATTGTTTGTAAGAAGTTGTATGTAATTTGTTTTCTTTATTTGTAGCAATAAATAATTATTTTATCCTATTCTATTATTCTAAATTATACTCGGTAAATTTAAAAAAATACGTAAAATTTACTTCAATAGAACTAAGTACATCATCAAATAGGTGTATGGATTGAACTTCACCTATCATTAGCATTCGTAATAGTAAAATGATAGCCAACTATAAGAGACAATAAGCAAGACATGTGGCAAGAAAATCAAAATAATTAGATTTTTTTATTATTTCAATATACTATTTAGGTATGGTAAACCAGATTCAATCTGATAATTCTTACAATATTGACGCAAGTGATCAGCTACGGGTGACCGGTTCATGACTACGCCCACCTTATAAAGGAATTTTGCGAGCTCTGTAATATATGAAAAAAATCGGACAAATGCTAGTATTTCAGGTAGTGTGCAGATAGCTATTTCGGAATAATGACGTCCAGAACAACCTAAATTTCCTCCAGATCGGAGTAATTTTTTTCACTTGACAGACGTCGTCGAGCAATAAATTCCAAATTTGGATTAACGACGTCGCGAACAATCTAGATATCGATTTTCAGCCAAATCGGAGTAACTTTATCCACTTGGCAGACGTCATCGAAAAATAAATTTCAAATTCATAATAAGGACGTCCAGAACAACCTAGATATCTATCTTCATCCAAATTGGAATATTTTTTTCACTTGGCAGACGTCATCGAAAAATAAATTCAAATTTCGCAATAGCGACGTCAAGAACCACCTATATCGATTTTCAGCCAAACCGGTGTAACTTTCTCCACTTGGCAAACGTCATCGAAAAAAAACAAATCTGGTATAAGGACGTCCAGAACAACCTATATTTGACTTTAGACAAATCGGAGCAACTTTCTTCAATTGGCAGATGGCATCGTTACGCAGTATTTACCTATATCAAAACACCTAATACATTTATCACAAAAAACTCCAAAAGATGTACAATGTCCCATACAAACAGAGAACCATACTGAAGTCGCTAAATCAGATTCACCCTACTGGCATAAAAAAGTGGTACGGTCAGAATCGTAGCAAGGTATAGGAACTCCATTCCCAAGTGCTTTGGTTATCGTGGGCAGTTACCATGGAGACCAGTCGGGGATGTGGAAAATACACACTTGGTAAATTCTTGTATTGTATTTATTATTTAATTTCTTTGTATTTGTTATTAAAGCGGCAACAGAAAAACAGCATCTGTGAAAATTTCAGCAAGCTGTTACGGTTCATGAGATACAGCCTAGTGACAGACAGACGGACAATAAAGTCTAAGTAAAAGAGGCCCGTTTTTACCCTTTGGTTACGGTACCCAAAAATATATCTTACCTATAGATACTTACTATCTTGGTTGGTATATACTCTATTACAAGCGGAAAAATAATTTATAAGTACTTATGTAATTTTTTTGTAGCAAATATATTCGCAATCGCATTTTGTAACATAATATTATGTACAGAGAGCTAAGTACCTACCTACATATTTTTTTAGAGTAGCGTGATAGTAAGACTAGCGTAGGTAGGTATGTATATACTAAATACAAATAACTACATAACGTAATAGTAGCACTTTCTTATCTAAGAACTTGACTCATGTGCAGACTCATTCTCCGGAACATCACAGTACGTTCTAAACATTTGTTATCCATTTCAAAAAAATACTGTCCACTCGCGGAAGTTCAAGTTCTTAGCCGATGAAAGCAACACAGGTCCACCCAGCATCACGTTCTCCCCCGGACTGAGCGCGAAGGACGAAGAGATCTCGTATCGCATGCGAGCGAATGAAATAGAACAACGCAAGTTGCTTATAATGGAATAACGTAAGCGACAAAGAGTTAATAAATTTATAAAAAAATAAGGTTTATTAAAACGCAAAAAAACGAACAACCACTTGATTATGCCTTTACTAAATATTAATTACATATACTTTATTAATTAATTGGACTTATTGTATTGACACATACCCTAATTAAAGAAAATTTCAGAGCCTTTTTCGCGTTTTTTTTCTATCGAGGGAAATATTAAAAATCGCGTTTTCAAAACATCTACGTTATAGCTTATATCCTGAAGAATAATATATATTAATTTTATATCTGTAACGTCTGCGGTTTTTATAAAAGACCACTTCAAAATTACAGTTTTGCTCGCTCACTTCACCTTAAGGTATACCTATCTTTTTTTCTAGCGTAACAATATAGGTATAAGATAGGATCTTTTAACGTGTTACACGCAGGTTATTCAAAATATGAATTTGATTATAGGTACCTTCACTTTTTCAGATTTTGAGGAACCATTTGCGAATTATTACCCAGAACGTAGCGAAGATTCTGATTCTGATGAAGAAACCAACGCCCCATCCCCGGGACCAAGAGGTAAATTGGACATAAAAGATTAGTTCTTTAAAAACAAATTTGTTTGTCTGAAAGTAGGTACCCAAATACCATACTAGTTAGGTACTTATACAAAAACTCCTACCATGAAATTAAAACCAATACAAAAAGCCCTAATTCAAGTATGTAGCATCTAATGAGTTGGTATAGTCAGGAATACAATACTTACCTAATTTGTTTGTGTTTTTTCTTGCGCAATAACGTTAGGAATAAATTGATATATTCATTGGATTTTCAGATAATATTTATCAACTTCCTCAAATAGAAAACATGACAATATCGAATATGACCATCCAAGGCACATCTCAAAATTCGGGGCTGAATTACTCTATCAATGTGGAGCCTGAACAATGGGATAATATTTTCGAGGATGATGATGACTTAGTCGCCTCTTCACCGGTGAACGAAGAAGAATACGCTGCAATGGAACAATTGATCTTGGAAGGTGACAACGAAGAAGAATCGGTGATTATTGTAGTTTTAGCCAACCTAACGTCGTTTGTTTCAAACTATTTTAAACAAGCTTTAAGAAATTTTATCTTATAATAAAGTTAAAAATACCTTTTAGTAATAAATAAAAGAATAATTCACTGCATCCTGCCCAGCAGATTCTGGGTAAAATATTGTTATTATGTACGTATTATGTTATGTATAGCGTTTTTATGTACCGTTTAGCACTTGCGTAATAAATTTGTAATCTATAAATAGACAAAAATATTTTGTTTAGCCTCTAAATGCTATTTACGTACCTACTAATTGTAATTTATTTTCTAGGAGGAAGAACCTTTCCCGGAATTGATTCTCTACAACTTGGATGACGTTTCTCCAGAGGAAAGAAAGCTTAATTTGACCGAAGAACAACTACGGCAAAGGTTTGTTGCCCCCCATATAGGTATATAATAAAATAAAAATTACCTTATTTAATTTTATTTATATCTAGCTAAGGAGTTATACGTAGGTATGTAACACGGAGCAAAATAGTAGGTGTAAAATATTTAGGTACTTAACATTACAATATACATGATTTTTTTTAAGTTTCATCGAATATGCTATAGGTACTTTTGTACAACCATGTAAGTACCTAGGCGGCCGAGTGCTATTCTAAAACGAGCTTTTCCGTAGCTTTGTAGCTAGTTTCATCTCTGAAACCCAAACTCAGCCTATATGGAGATGCGAATTCACAGCCTGCAGACGCCGCGACGCGGACGGGGAGTTGCAAAATGCTTAACAAATACGCCTTCAGCGCTCGTATTGCGTGGAAGTACTTTCAGCACTCATCTTCCAAAACTATCGAGGGTAGGCCCTCGCCCAAAGCCCGATGGAATTGTACTATCGAAGCTACGAACAGCATCTAAATAATATGTAAATAAAGAGATCTGAAACCAGAACCTTTATAATTATTTTATCTAAATCTTTAGAAGTTTTCGAGGACGTCAATACAAAAATGATCGTTAATATGTCGCTGAGAATTTCCACAAATAATAAAAAATACCCTAGTTTTTTTTCCCTAGTTTACACAACAGCCAAACCGTAATTCTTAGACGTATACAACTTTTATATAGAAAACCACAAAATATTATAAACATCGTGATATTCATGATATGCGTGATTTTCTTCAGTTTGTTTGAGTTATAGTACATTTGCTATAACTTTAACCCAATATAAATTTTATAATGCAATATTTTTGTACACCTAGTTGGCATTCTATGTCACCTGATGGTAAGTGACGATGCAATCGAAGATTGTGTGCAAGCTAACCTACGGCAATAACTGCATGTGAAGTTGGTATATTGAAATATTTATAAGCAACTTTATCGTCATTATTTTAATAGTTTTATTTTTAAACAGATCATTTAATTATTTCAAGAGTAAGATAAGTCATTTGTATCATTAACACAACTAAGTATTTAAATATTAAATTAGATTCATTTTTATAGATCTTTGTTGTTGTAAAGTATTACATAAAATGAAAGCAGTCCGTTATGGGATGTAATACGGTTCTACCTCTATATTTAACTATATATAAATAAATAAATACATTCTTGTACATAAATGTACCTCAGTAGTTACATTAAAAATATCATAGATTATAATAACAATTTTGCAATAAACGAAGTTTCATATCTTTAATCTGTGACCCAAAATATTGCTCATATTTAATAGTATTGTGTTTTACAGACAAGAAGACAAATACCGCGAAGATCTAAGAAACTTTTTCCAAAAACACGAAGATAGAGTAAAGCATAAGCTGAACAAAGCTATTTTGAAGAAGAAGTTCTTAGAGATGAAGAAAAGGAGGGATAAAGCTTTAAGAAGAAATGCAATTCTCAGAAATATAGGTGCTTTAAGCAGCAGATCTTATGAACCAATGCAACAACATTTCGAACCCGCACCTAGGGATGGAGATATTGAGCAATTTGTCTCGAGGATTCGAGTTGCACAAACAGGTCAAGCTCCCATTGATGAAGGAGACATCGACTTTGTACAAATCGTTTAACATTGTTGTATTTCTTACACCCTTATATACGAAGAGTACCTAACCAATATTTGTATTATAAATGTACTCGTGTATTGGGCAACTAATAATATAACAAACGTATGAATATATGATATTATTAGGTACACTCTATTGGTATATATACTCATTTGCTTTGCAGACTAAAGTGCAAAACAATAAGGTCCATTTTAATCTTCTTGGAGACCTAAGCGTTACTGATCGAATTTATATTAGGTAGGTATAAATTTAGTTTTTACCATGTTTTACCCTTATTTGTTTTAACTATCAATCGTGCATAGCGTGGGTGGTTTCTAAATCAACCTGTTGACTCGAAAACTGTCTTAAAATAGATTTAGAAAAAACTCAAATTTTTGAAAAATATTATTTTGATAGGTATGGTTTCTATTTATTTTATTTGAAAGTAAATAGGTACAGATCTTTCAGACAAAAAATGCACGCCCGTCCACTTAACGTGACTATTGTGAACTTATAATATGTGTGCGTGTTTATTAACTTGGACTCGAATGCGCAATCCCCACCCAAACCGCGATTACTGAAGGACCAATAATATGGACGAGTTTGCGTGTATTGCGTTTATATACCAACATTACTTTAAATGTCAGAATAAAGGCATTGGAGGGGTGCGAATTTTTAGACTGAAAGATCTATACCTAACTACATATCTATTTTTGTACCGTTCAATATTGTACTTGGGTCTAATGTTATATTGGGCGTAGCTTCTACCAGTAAAACTGATATTGCGCAAGTTGATAAGTACTTCATTTTCTGTCGTTTTGACGTAGACTATGCATATAGTCTTGCACTTCCGAGCATATTTCATATTATACATATACCTAAGTAGGTACCAACAATTCACTTATTGAGAAAATTTCGCCATCTAAGCCTCCTTGAAAAATTCATTCCTTATACTAGGTACTTACTTTTAATACAGAAAAACCTACGTTCCTTTAGCATAATTTTCGGCTAACAAGTTGAAACCCTCGAGTTAAGTTAGTCGCATCTGCCTCGTCCTTTAATAATAAGTACGTACGTACGATTTTTCAATAAAACTATTAATCTTATGGGTAAACATTATACCTAGGTGGGTAAGATGTAACTAGGAAATATGTAAGTATAGTTTTAAGTAAGTTAGTTGTACGTCAATAGTTTTCGGTAATATATCCGCAGTTGATAGGTAGTTAGGGTTTTTTAATATATGATAATTGATAACTTAGAAAGTATTAATAGGTTCATAATAATTACCCACACGTAGAAAATACGTGTTAATATATATTATTGGCTCTTAATGTATTAACCTTTTTAAGTACTTATCTACTGAATAAAATCGTCTGAATTTACTTTGATTATTATTACCTACCTATGATTTCTTATAACATCAAGTTACATATCTCATACACAGTTTTACCCTTCTCTGAAAGAAAGAATATTCTCTAAGCGTTGCATAGGCATCATTTGACAATGCGACAGTCTTCCTGTAAATCAAAATGGATTTAACTTAAAATTGGAATCCACATATACAACAAATGATTTAAAAGACATTTTGAGCCGACTCAGCTTACGGTTTTTTACGTCGAGAAGGCGTCTCGACTGGTTTTTCGACTTTCAGAATCGCTTCGTCACGGAGTGCGTGCGCCCACGCATGCAGTTCGCCGTAAAACACGTGCACGCCTTCTCGACGTTAAAAACTGTAGTTGAATCGGCTCAAAATGTCTTGTAGTCTTTGTCTAACTTACGTTAGTTTTAATCAATACATGATCTATCTGGAAGACTTAGTTCTGCTGCATATGCAGTTCGTAAGATAAGACAGTTAACAGACGTAGCTAATGCTAGGCTAGTTTATTTCGAATATTTCCACAGTAGTCTTATGGTGTACTTGCTATGGGGAGCTGCTGCTGAGCTAGAGACAATATTTAGGTATCTTACAAAAGCGCCCAATTCGAGCCGTAAATGAAATGGATATTAATCTCGGAAGGATATTTTTCAAAGAAATGTATATTTTTACCTTCCCGAGTCATATTATACCTAATAAGTATATATTTGAAAATATCATGTACTAGCGACCCACCCTGGCCTAGCACAGACGGAATGCTGATAGTAAATATACTACAGAATGTCTTTAAGTTTATATACAACTATTAAATGCACAATGTATTTAAGGTACTTAATTTTATAAGAATTAATCCTGTAGGTAAAAGCGTTTCGTAATTAAGCCATTGTTTCTCGTAAAAAGTAAAGGATAAAATTGTGGGTTATCACTAAGAGATATACATTTACCATTCAGGAATGTTTTGTAGATCTTTTTAAGGTGTACAATATTGTAGTACATTATTTTAATCTATCTCGTAGGGTTTAGCTAGCGTATGCAAAAAAAAGTGTGTTTAAATACACATCTTATTAGAAACCTCTAAAATTATCAGTGTTTCTCTACTATATTATGAATATATTATACATACAAACCTTTTCTTGAATTACTCTATCTAATGAAAAAACCGCATCAAAATCCGTTGCTTAGTTAAAAAGATCAAAGCATAAGTATAGGTATAGGGAGGGCATGGAAGTAATAAGTATACGTAGTACTTATTACTTCCATGATATAGGGATACAGCAGCGTGGAAGTGATAGTGATGTTTGTCAAAATTTGAGTAGGTAAATTCAAATTAAATAGTGACAATCAGGATAACTACACTATGTTGGAATAAAGATGAAATAGCGGTGCCAGGTTTTAGATTAGCAAAGACAAATAAAAGGTCCTTCGTTGGTAAGTGTGCATGTGCGGTTTTATAATAAACATATTACAACTCTCACAGAAAGAAAATTCAAGTTGCAAGTAAAAACATTTTGATCAAGTAATCCTACTACACAGTTTGTGATTACTTAAACCAAAATCCTTGGAGAATTCCGCCTCTGCCAAGCTAGCGCCTGTCACCTACATTTTTATAAAAATATTTTAATAATTGACCGAGCGAGAACGAAGTTCGAGCGAAGCGTCTCAGCTTTAGCTTACACAAACTAGAGGCTCTAGTCCGGTTGTTCTCTACAGCTCGCATTTCTCAACCGATTCACGTGAAATTTTGTGAGCAAGTTTAATAATGGCATATATTTTTTGTCGATTGTGTTTTTGGAAATTTTAAAAATGACGCAAATATGGGTGCAAACTTAAAAAAATCGTACATCTGCCGTTTATATTTTTTTTTAAATATTTTATTTTACCCTTTACAAGAAGCAATCTTTTCTCAGAACAACTTATCCATCCGATAAACTTAAAGGGACCAGGACGGAAAAGGTTGAAAAAAAAGGCTTATTTCCTGTGTCATATCAAATGACAAGGGAATTTCATCAGCTTTTGGAATAGGTTAGGAATATCTAAATGTTTTTGTTGGCCAATACTATAGAAGATGTAAATCAATAACCAATATTTTGGCTATACCGACTTTGCCCATGCTTATTACTCAATAGGTTCCATACAGTTAAAATTTTCACAGATGTTGTGTTTCTATAACAACAAATACTTTTTAAAAATGAACCAAGTGCAAGTTGGAGTCACGCCCGTAGAGAAAAGATCAATCCAAGAGATCCATGAGACAGTGGGTCGAGTTTACTTCTACGGATCTCAGTGGTGTTTGAACTCCAGGTATGACGAGTTTACTCCGCCTTTTAAAATTCACAGTCGAGAACGAATGTTAGCTCCATACCGATTCCATCGAATTTGCCTCCATCCATAGAAAAATATTGTCCAACATCTTTGTTTTGAAAGGGGCAAACATAGGAAAAAGATATGCGAGTAAATGAAACAGAGCATATTATGAAAGGGCGCGAATCGAGGCTTTGAATTTGAATCTTTGCGGCATACTTAGCTAAGATTAAGATACTTAAGATTATCGAACTTGAGGACTATATCGACATTTACGAAGATAAATTAAAAGATGGAAAATAAATCCCGGTCAGCATTTACGGCGTTCAAAAAAGCATATTTGAGGGAGTTGGTAGGTCCTTTTATAATTATATTGGAGGCAAAAATATTGAAGACGTTTGTGTAAGAAGAACCTTCTCACCTTTATGAACTTTCAATCTATGAGTTCGTAAAAAAAGTTTCAATTCGTAACTATGTATGATTTATATCAAATATCTTAAATATGTGTTATTCTGCTTAAACTATGTTTTTCCGTTATGTATCTATTGTTTTAAATAACAAGTAAGGCTAACCACCTTAGGAAATACACTAAAAATGACATATATTAATAATGAGTTTTTTTGTTCAATTACATTAATTAAAAGTAAATGGTATGTTCAATTAATGTAATTGGTTTACCGTTTTAATTGAATAAATAAATAAAAATTAATAAATAGAGAAAAAGAAAAAGCGTGGAGCAAGCTTGCAGTGCATAATTAGCATAATTAGCTTGTCAATTAAAATATTGATTACTACTTATATTAAATGCTATTGGCGACAAGCAACAACCTTGGAACAAACCCACATTGTATGTGTTTGTGTGTCCCTTTTCTGATGATATAACAAATTTTAATTGGGAGTATGCGTTATTGATGATGCGATGATGTCGTTGACCATACGTGGAAAGTTATACCATTTCATTGCGAACATCAGAAGTTTGTGCTGCACAGAATCGAACGCGTTCTCTAAATCTATCCAGCACACCGTTATTTGTCTTTCATATGTTCTGGCATCTTTCAAATTTTCCGCTAGTAGAGTATTGTGTTCCAGCCATCCAGAAATTTCAGGCAAAACCCCTTTCTGATGATTGGGCCTAAAATACATGTTATTAGATAATAAAGTGTGTCAATCTAGTTTGTAAAATTGAGAAAAATATTTTGGATACTGTGTTTGTTAGTGCAACCTGCCTAATATCTTTTGGAAGAGTCACTACATCTTTTTTTTAGAATGAGGACAAAAATTGCTTTTCCGAATGCCACTGGTTACTTGCTTGACGAGATCTTAGTGAAGATATTTAAGAGATGTTTGCGAACCGATGGACACTTTTTATACACTATATATGGGATACCTTCAGGACCTGGAGCTAATTTAGATGTTGTCTTTTTCAGCTGATTGGTTATTAACTCCATAGTAGGTGAGATGATTTTAAACTCACATGAGGATCATGTGGCCTTTTGTTTGTGGGATCCTCATATCCCATGTTTGGGCACTTCGTATGTGCTTTTGAAGTGGTCGTAAATTTGTTCATTGGTCAAGAGAAGCTTTCCACTTTGTTCATTGAAAAGGTTTTTTGAGTATTGAAAAGGGTTTTTATCAAAATTAACCTAATGTTTTGCTCTATTCAAGTTATGGCTATTTTCTGTTATTTTCAATGATATTCCTTGAATTAATTTAAGAATTCATCTTAATGATGAATATCATTGATCATTGCCCTGCAAAGTTGATGGCTGAGATTGTTATCGCCCATGGTTATTTCACAAATTATATAGATATGTCGAAAGGGTTATTTGAGGTACCTACCGCGTATATTGATGTTTTGTTTTTTTTTGTTCCCTCGGTCTCGTGATTTGGCTTCGCCGCGTTTTCATGAAGTTGATTTGACTGTCATCTAATGGTTACTTGAGGCGCTAGGTGAAAGATTTGTGATGATATTTTAAAGGGTGCTATTTACAAAAAAATCACGGCAAATCTGACTTTCAGGAAAGCGTGTCACGCATGCCTAAGAGCTTTCTGTCTTTGGTGCCGACTCAAGTTGCAGCAGTGAACGTAGGTGCATAAGTCATTCTGGCCTAGACATAGGAATTGAAAGGGTGTTCAAAGAATTGCATGGCGAAGCAGCTTCGAAATTTCAGGTGGAACTTGCACACTGCTATTTCATCATACTTGATGAAATGAGTGTGGTAGGATTACTTAGCAGACTAAACGCACAAAGTTGAGTGCAAGTGCAGGCAAGCTAAACCAGCGCAAGCACAAGAGCCATTTGGTGGTATGTGCTTGTACTTGCTAGGAGAACTTAAATAGCTTCCACCTGTGATGGACGTTGCTGTCTATGGCAAAGGATCCGACCAACAGTCGTTTAAAGAACTTCTGGATCGTTTGAGTGAGGAAGAATCCACAACAGATGATTGAAGGCTTTTCATGACTCGTAAGAAGACTTAAATCTTCAATGCGAATGTAACTATCATACCCCGGGTTTTATTTTCCAGAAGACAGTAGTTAAGTAACTCTTCCCGGTTTTTTTACCGAGTTCTTTCCCGGTTCGCACAATATATGTTGAAGCAAAGTACTTTGCGCGTTTCTTTAGAATATCGATTTTAATACGGCGGTTTTGTTTGACGGTAGATCGAAAATATTTTTTTCATTTCTCATTCTCGGAAGGTAGTGTATGTTTGATCTGAGTAGCGGGTGGGAGACGCTTCTTTCCACCTAAGGGCGGGAAAAACTTAGTAAATGCTTCCTTATCTAGGGCCAGAATGACTTGTAACCATGTTCACCATTCGTGTAAACAAAGTTACATCAATGTCACACTATGTCTAAGATTATTCGTTGTAAAATACTCTGTTGTTATAAAACAATTAATAAAAACTACGTTTGGCACGGTAGTAACTAAATATAAGGTAATTATTTAAAAAAACTACCTAAAAATTTCCCTAAATTTCATTGTAGCTACTAACTCCTAGTCCTAGTAGATCTTCTACTCATGTTTATTTTATTTCGTAAATATTTAGGAAATCTAAAATGTTTCTACCCTCCTCATATTTTAAATGAAAAGTAGTGAGTTTAAAATGTATGTGAGTCATTCCAATTTGGACTGTATAAGTCATCAATTCCTATTCGGGCTATAGCCGCCCGTAAATATTCCAAACAAAATTGTACGTCAAATTTCACAAACAGTTGTAACCACTTAATAAAATTTTAGTAAGTATGTTAATGTTATTATTTTTATTGAATAATTTGTAGAAAAGAAATTTTATTATTTTCCTGAAATTCGAAATGAAAAGTAGAATGATTAACGCGGGTGAAAGTTATCAATTCCTACTCGAACTATTATAGCCTATAGTCTAAATACCTCGTATGGGAATTGATTCCTTTAAACCCTTGAATAACAATCTACTAAAGTTGTGCGCTTTGATTGCGTAGTCTCCGAAATGTATCCGGCAAAAGAAAGATATGTAGTTAAAAAAACTGATTGTGGCGAATGTTCCAAATTTTAGAGTTTTATCGTAGCATGCTTGCAAAACTACATAAGGGTGCCAGGCTGCCCGTGGGGTGCCGAGATGCCTGTGGGGTGCTCGGCTGCCTGTGAAGTGCCGCGCTACCCGTGGGGTGCCGTGCTGCACGTGGGATGCTGGACTGCCCGTGGGGTGCTAGGCTGCTCGTAGGGTGCTGGTCTGCCCGTGGGGTACTGGTCTGCCCGTGGGGTGTCGGGCTGCCGGTGGCGTGCCGGGCTAGAATGTCACCCCACCATCTTTACCCGTAGTAGGGGTCGTAAGAGGCGATTAAGCGTAACACTACAGAGGGTGTGCAGTAGCACTTTCTGAGGAACCGATATCTCACACCGCGATCCTCAAGACGCCTGCCAAGCGCGGGGATTAAGGCAAACGCTCCCATAGTGGTGGAGGCTGTGTTCAGCAGTGGACAATGCGGCTGATATAACATATCTATTATACAGTAACAGCCGAATCATCCACTGCTGAACACAGCCTCCCCTATTAAGGTGGTATTTGCGATAATTCCCACGCTTGGCAGGCAGCTTGGGGATCGCAGTGTAAGTTGGCAGTTCTGTAGAAGGCGCTGCTGCCCACCTTCCAGTAATTTTCCCTTAGTCGCCTCTTATGACACCCACGGGATTATATGGGGAGGTGCAATTCTAACCCGGCACCCCACGGGGCATTACAGAGTGCTCTCAAAGAATATTTTCAAAATATCTGCGATGTTCTGTACATTGGACCTGTTACAGTTTTATTATAAGTATAGATTTGTATAAATTTAGTTGCATATCATTTGGTGTTACAAATGGAGTTGCTTGTTTCCAAAGAAGTATCGATTTGATCTTACGAGGGTTTAATCTTGACGAACTGTATTACATTACGATTTGTGGATTAGACTAGAAGGATCATAATCAGAAGTTGACAGACTCCGTGAGGGTTGTTGGCAATGTGAGTAACCTTATGATCAACAAGACTAAAAATCAAATGAGTTTTCGATAAAGAATGTATGTATACTGTGAACCAGACAAAGACCGCTTCGCACCACTCTTACAAATGTGTATACTTCAAGACTCAGCTTCGCCTGGGCGATTCATTGATTTGAAAATTGTAACATTGTTCAAAAAGGTTTGGTAAAATTATAATTTTTCAAATAAACTTCGTGCACTTATATAAATCGGACATTGTCCACTAAATAATAACACGTTTCACTGCTATAAATAACACGAAGTAACTATTTACTGTTGAAAGAAAAAATGTATATACATACCTATTCAGAACACTCTATTGCAGCATCTTTTATTATTATTACGAATAAGTTCGCTTTTGACCACACCCTTCCTGTTGTTAAGAATTGATGTGGTTCTAGATGGAGCACGTTTACCTAGGACAAACCTATTTACTCTCGTTTTAAAAACATGCACATTGTATTCATCGGAAAAACTGACCACGGCAAGGAGTTCCACTCTTTAGCAGTCTTTAGCTGCTAGCACAAACTCATATAAAATATCGATGAATTAAATAAAATTGGAAACCAAATAGGAGACTTGGGTCTCTATAATCTTTGAAGTAGGTATCATTGTTTCTACATCAATGGCCCTAAACATGATTGCCCTAATCAAATATTCAATTTGCAATTGCAATCTTGTGCTATCAAAGTTAACTGCGTAGGTGTTGACATTACTGTTATAATGACCAATAAAGATTTCTGAGTCTGATTCATGTTGAACCTCAGTTTACCAGTCTAAAGATAGCTACATAATTTTCACGAAGATGGATCTAGAGACTATGGCCAAGGCCTTAATCTTTCTATCGCTCACATTATTGTTATATGATGTGGGGATTATGCACCAGTGCTATGCACTCTCGCCCTTAACTAGGGGTACAGAATAAAAAGGACCAGAAGGAACTCTCCGCAAAGATGTTTGAATTAATAAGCAACTCTGCTACGACAAGAAATGCGTGATAGAAAGAAATGCCTCTTTAAGATATATAAACCGCCCAAGCTAATAATAAACAGTCAAATGCGTATCGAGCCACGCACAATGTAGGTAGTAGCCTGTTATCATAAAATAGAATGATTCTGTTGTTATTTAGTATCTTCCACTTTGTTCCCGTTAAAGCTAACATAATAGTAGGTAGGATAGAATACCTAGTTTTCGGCCATTTAGTGGCCCCTTCAACTTTAAGACGCTAGAAAATATTATACAATTGATTGAGCCCTACGATGTTTATTGATATATGTACCCTATATAATGTGATTTACGTATTTAATATTTAATGGAACGTCAGTGCTTCCTTATTTATAGAAAAATATATAAAGCCAAATATAGCGAAATCGCCGGTTTTCGGGCATTTTTTTTAGTTTTCGGTCAGAACATTTAATATTGATTTAAAATTAATGTATCCATACAATTAATTTAAAAAAAAACATTTTTATGTGTAATATGTATGTCTGTATCCATTTAAAATATCCTACTAGCCCAACACACATTTACTCCAACATCCTCATTGTTTTGGCAGTACATACTTAAAACTATACTTTAATGTTTGATTTAATTTGTTACACTAATAGTAATACTAGGGTAGCCTGAACAACATTTTCGCCCACATCATAATTTACTATCAAGTGATATGGTGGTCAAAGGCTAGCCTATCAGCTATAATTCACTACAAATTATTTTTATCCGTCTAGGTGAAACTGTACAATCATATTTATCTTATACCTTTTTTTTTTCATGGGGTAAATGCTTTTAGGCATACCCAACCGACGGGGAGCAGTTGGGTGATGTCAGGCTCGGGGTTGATACGGACCCCACTACCGACTAAAAACCCCATGGTGTATCACTGTCCTCAACTAGAAGCAGAGACCACGGGTTCAGTCGTGCACTCTTCCGCAGCCCCCACCGACGTCACTGCCCACTTAGGCAGGCCCAGCCTCTAAGGAGTACCTCCCCTCTCCCGCCTCGTTGGATTGTATGCCCCGGAACACAACCCGGAACTCGCCTCTTCAAATCAGGAGGCCGCTCCTGCGCCTCCCTCTGCAAAACTATTGTTCCACACGAGAGGCCACCGCCTCCCACGACCTCTCTTCACCGACCATCTTTACGATGATGGCCGGCAATGAGAGGTCGGGCCCCATAACTGCGATCAGGGATATATAGGTATACGATATACACATATACGACCGCTTCTCCTGGGCATGCCTCAAGTGCGAGCTGTCTTCCGCGAAGCCACACTGGGGGCCGGAGAACGCCCCCTTCGTGCGATTTTACACAGGTATCTCCCGAAACAGCCATGTCCGGCGAGAACCTGTGTCAGTCTGAAATAGGGCCTCCCATGCCTTCTTTGGACCCATCTCCGAGTACGGGCCGGATCGATTCGAGTCGAGCACCGGCCCCCCGTCTTGTGTGGGTCCTGCGAAGAGCCTGTCCCATGTGGTGAGAGCTGAGTGTCCGGTAGCCCCGAAACACTCTAACTGCTATTACTCTCTGTACCGCAAGCAAGATGGAGATGCACTCGCGGCGCAGAAAGCCCTCCCCTCTCCTCCTCTGGTGTTTGGAAGGAGGCGACTCATAGCACCAGCTGTCTCCATGAGGGGGCCAGCTGCCGCACATGCGCCTCAAACCTCTATTTGCTATCAAGGACAACGCCGAGATATTTCAACGTTGTCCTGACCAGAATGCAGGTTCCGCTCACAACAATGCTGGAGTCTGCAGATGGCGCCCATCATCGGCTATAAAAATATATGGCCTTGGACTTATGGAGCACCTTATCCTGGCACAGTATTCTGATTCTGGCCACGACCGTCCCGACACCATCCGTGGCCATCAGATTTCCGGTTCTCTGTAATTATCCCGAACGACGTCAACTCCACGAAGGTTGGAGCCCCAAAGCACCCAAATGCCCGACTTTCCACAAGAAGGGGCCCAAGATGAGTCTTGAGGAGAGCTGAGGCTCTGCGGAACGCCACGCGCCGCGCGTCACGAGACCTCGAACCTCCACATTTGTCGGCGGGAAGACTACCTCTCTATCGGTAAGATAGTCCCCGACTAGCCTTCAGAGCCAGTGGGGAACTCGTTGATACTATAGTCCAGCGTGTATTGTGCTCCAGGGCAGCGTGTTGAAGGCGTTGGCAACGTCTAATGACACGACCAACAACACACCACTACTGGAGCACGCCTCCTTGGAGAGGTCGCGGACGCTTGAGATCCAGGGTCGAGTGACTTCTCGGAAACCCGAACTGGTTGTGTGCTAGGTTGGGCACTGTTGTCTCAAGGTGCTTAACGAGGCGGGCAGCCACGATACGCTTCAACAGTTTGCCCGCATCGTCAACTACCACAATCGGATCGAAGGCTCATCCGCGGGACGGCCTTCCTTCCTCAGGAGAAGCTCGCCCCTCTTCCACTGTTTGAGAATTTGCCCTCCCTGAGACACCTCTCACAGGCCTTCGGAGAGTATCAGGTGCTCATTATTAAAACTTTTGTTATTATATTAAAAAAAATACAAATAATACTTAAAAACTATATTAGAGTTTAGTAACTTCGTAAGTAGGTAATGAATATCAATAACTATGTACAAAAACAAGACTTTTTAACACGAATTTAAGTACATTAATAAAAAAGGACGAAGAACTAATACCACCGTTTTCCATACCTCAGTTTTCGGTCGCATTTCTTTCATAGAAATATTATGTGGCCGAAAACAGAATGTCAATTAAATACGGCTTATGTTTTCAGCCATCTGTATAATGTGAATATCGTTATTTAATCATACTAATGCAAATTGACGGCCGAATTCTGAAAATTAAAATCTTAACTGTAATTGCAGTTGAATAAAAAGAGTAGTTCCGTACGTGTACTACCACGTTAACAAAAGAGACAAAACTATTTTAGGTTGCATGTCGCTAAAACTCGGCCACCCCGGCTGAAAATAGAATAATTAAAGAATATCTTGATTCTGTTTCCGGCCCCTTAAAAAATCGTTATTTAAAATCAAATACTATTAAAATAATTATGAATGAATGACTATAACTTATTTCTTCAGCTATAAAACTATTAACAAACAACATTTACTTAGTATAACAGTAAAAAACTTACGGTTGGACGAGAGGTGAGTCACTATTTTTTTTTGTATTTGCATGCTTAACTTTTTCTCATCTGCCAACGTGAAATTAAACAATTCTTTAAAAATCGTTTGTTATAGCAACCCAACCGAATAATGTTTTAGGGTATCAGGCGATTCAATCAAAGAGTACTTACAAGACTTTCGTTCCTAAATTGCAATAGTAAGTAGCTAATATCTAAATAATACTGCAAGAGGATCAGGAATGGCCGATGGATAGGTGCCGGCCGGTGGACCGGTTCCCATACCCTACTATGGTACATAATAGTACGATTGCTGTCAAGTTATTATTTCAATTGTGATTTGAAAATTAAACATAATTCGTTTGTGAATTCTATAGGTACATAGGTACAACTGTTTTCTCAATGTAATTGTATTCTTATATAATAATAATTGTGAGACCAACTTCGGTAACCACAAATTAGGTATACATTTTTTTGTGAGTTAGATATAGGTTATAAGCGCATAAGTTATTTAACCATTTAAATAAGTCATATTCATAGATTGCTGTTTTGCCTGTGCCTAGATACATACTCGTAAGTATTTATTAAAGTTTTTCAGTTCTTGAACTTGCTTTAATTTCTAATTCTTTAACTTTTTTCTAGGCGAACATCTTAGCCCGGTCAGCAATTCAATGAAAATCAGAGTTATGGTTGCACCTCCTCAACAGGTGTGGCCATAACTCAAACTGAGTGCTAGAAGTTGTATATTGTTTATAAGAAGTTGTATGTCATTTAAATTATTTTCAGTTGCTATAAATAATTATTCTGTTACCTACATTCTAAAATAGTTGATATATGTATGAAGGAAAATTAAAAGTATACACCGTTAAATGCAAGTAAGCTTATAAAAGGCCGTTAAATGCCAGTAAGCTTAAAAATATCATACTATATAACTAGTCTGGCCATAAATACTGTAACATAAAAAATATTTTCTGTTTCAACTTTTGAATTATTTGGAATTTAGAACCCGTTTATTATTTTAAAAAGTTCTTTCGATTTCGTGCCATTTCACATAATATTTCGTGTTATAGCAGTAGATTACAATATTGAATGGGGTGTTAAAGAATATATGAGTGCAAGGATCGCCTTGCACAAAGTGGGTATGGAGCCGTGGGTCATATTCCAGACACTTCAAAAGCTTGGTATCAGTCGTATGTTCGTATATTGTAATATCAAGATACAATAACACTTCCTCTGTAGATCTCTTCTTTCTCTTTAAGTGACTCTCCATTAATAAAGGTTGGCAGTCAGCTTCTTAAAGTTTTCCTTGTCAAGTGCCAATCTGAACAGTTGCTCGACGGTCTTAATCCCTGTCCACTCCCTGATATTCGCCCTCTGTATATAGAATACCGTAAAATAGCGGGGCAGCCGTGTGCTGTTAGAACTACAAAGGCTGTTAATGCTGTTAAAGCCATCACTTAAAGGGAAAAAAAGTGTGGCATTGAGTAACAGTGTTACTAATCGGTAATTTTATTACCAATGGGTAACAGTGTTACACAAAATGGTGTGACTCAACGGGAACAAACCCCAAAATTCATCAAAATCCTAGTAAATAAATAAAATAAATAAATAAGCCATGTATTCCCAAACTAACATTATACAATACCAAAATACATATATATAATGAAATTTTTCCTTAATTATTAATATTATTGTTATTAATATTATTGTTATTATTATTATTAGGTTCGGGCACCCAAAAATTGGGCGTAGGCCTCCTCCATAAGTTGCCACTTAAATCTATTTTGTGCGAATCTTGTCCACGTCTCACCGGCTGTTTCTACGACGTCATCTCGCCATCTCCGTCTTGGTCTGCCTCTAGGCCTTGAATTTTCGCGTGGACACCAATGCAAAATACGTTCGCTCCAGCGTCCGTCTGTGCTCCTTGCAATGTGCCCAGCCCACATCCACTTCAAATGACAGAGCATGCTAGCTGCATCGATTATTTTAGTACTTTTCCTAATTTCTTCGTTTCTGACTCGGTCTCGTAGCTTGATGCCTAGCATTGATCTTTCAGTTGCTCTCTGGAAAATATAAATTTTGTTCACCGAAGCTTTTGTTAGTGCCCAGCTTTGACATCCATATAGAAGGGATGGTAAGATTGTGTTGTCCATAATCTTCTTCTTCAGACGCAGCGGAAGTTTACTTTTATATATGTGTTTGTGCATCCAGTACCTTTTCCATGACATCTATTCTTTATCCGTCTGTTTATTTCTTTCTCGTTAGAGTCTTGAAAATAAATTGTTTGACCCAGTGATTTGAAATATTTAGATTAGTTATATCCGAACACCACTGCTCTAAAAGCTTACTAGAATTTACCTATATACATACCTACGCACATGTATATGCAGTTTGTAATGACAAGGAAAGAACGTTCAAATATTATGCGTCATATCTGTTGTTAGAAAGAGATAAATAAGCAATTCGTGTTACCACCGAACCGCCACGAGACGTTCCGATCACCATTATGCTGCGATCTCTTTCACTCTCTCACACCAAACGATACACATATCTCGCTCATCCATTTCATTGAGATTAGTTCCTAAGATAAAACAAAATGACGATATTTTCTATTTCATCAATAAAAGCAATAATTACGCGTGAAATGAAACAGTTTTCTTATCTCTCACAGTGCCTGTATAATTGGTGCAGAGTCTAAAGATACAAGAAAGGCATATTGTCCACAGATTATTCCTAAAAAACACGATTAGCGGCGATGTATTCACCCGACGCTTGGAAGTGCAAGACTGGTAGTGACTCAGGTGATTACCTGAATTCGTCTAGTAAATATGGAGGCCATACAACACATCTACAGGTAAAAAAATCTTAGGTTTGACCTAGGTATATGTAGTCTTTGACGTAGGTATTCTATGTTATCTTTTCCAAGTTGTATAGGCGTTGGCTCTCCATTTGTCATTGCTTTGGTTTTAGACAGGTTCATATGCAAACCTATTTTGCGGCTTTCGACATCTAACGTGTTTATCATGTATTGTAGGCTGTCATAGTTTTCTGCCAAAAGTACTATATCGTCTGCAAAGCGAAGATGATTGAGTCGTTCTCCTTTAATATTTAACCCATGATCACACCATTCTAGTTTTCGAAACATGGCTTCTAAAATTTTTGTAAATAGTTTAGGCGATATTGGATCTCCTTGTTTTAAACCTTTCTCTACTTTAAAACGAGGTACAACAGTTTCTAGTTTTATGTTAGTATATGAAGAGCCGTAGATGCATTGGAGTACTTTTATATACTTAAAATTTATACCTTGCTCTGCCAAACTCTCCCAAAGGTGTGCATGTGAAATAGAGTCGAACGCCTTAGTGTAATCAACGAAAGCGAGGTATAATACTTTGTTATATTCGTTACATTTTTTCTATGCATTGACTTAAAGTGAAAATGTGATCGGTTGTAGAGTATCCTTTTCTGAAGCCGGCTTGTTCTCGAGGCTGTTGTTCATCTAGACTTCTTGTTATTCGAGTCAATATCAAGGATGGAAAAACCTTGTAAAGCGTAGGGAGAAGGCTTATTGGCCGGTACCAAACTGTGAGGATCACTTTTTTTGTACAGTAGTGTAATTATCGAATCTTGCCAACCATCGGGTATCAATTCTTGTTCTAAAATTGTGTTAAACATCACAGTAAGATGTGGTATCAAGGGCTCTACCATTGCGATAATCGTATCCGTTGTTAAACCGTCTTCTTCACGAGATTTATTTTTCTTTAAGCGTAATATGGCGTACTCTAGCTCGGAAGTAAGAAAAGGTGGAACTGTTTCAGTGTTAATATTCCTCATTTGTGATGTAGAGTTCTCATGGCACGAGTAAAGATTTTTATAGAAGTTTGTAGCTGCATTCATAATATCTTTCCTGTTTGTTGTCTTCTGCCTTGCCGTTGGTGTTGAAATAGAGTAAATCCATTCTTTTTTAGTATCGAATTTCTTTTCGCTTAATTTTGTAGAACTTCTCGATTCAATTTCCTTCTCAATGGATTTTATCCTTATTTTTTTTTTTTTATGCTTGATAGGTTAGCCTTTGACCACTATCTCATCTGATAGCAAGTGATGATGTGGTCGAAGATGTTGTTCAGGCTTAGCTAGAATTACTGGCTCTCAAGGACAGCTGCCGGAACACACCGTTTAGGTGCTTGGCGACAGATTTTCAACTTGAGGGTGGTAGCTAGCCAGGCGGGCATTCGCAAAGTACCCTACCACCATGCAAATCTATGCCGTGTTCTCTGTTCTGGCGATCTTGGGTATATGTTTTTTAAATATTCTCTTTCTTGAATGAGAGCTTCTATTTCTGTCGTTATGTATGTGGGATTTTCAAGTTTGTTTTTCTGTTTTGGTAGTTTCGCTACACAATCTGCAATAGCTGCTACTGTTGATTGGTACGATTCGTCAATGTTACACGGCGCAATTTCCGTAACTTTCACAGCCATCAAATTCTTAAGGTATTCTTTTTCGATAGATGTGAAGCTGTTCTGCTTTTGTCCAAAATTTTTTTTACCTTTTATTTTTTTGGCGCAGATATCATATGTTGCCCTTAGCATCCTGTGATCGGTGGAAAATCTTGGAGAAATAATCTCTAAATTTTGTACTTTTTTCTTTTGTTTGACTAAGATAAAGTCAATTTCATTTTTTGTCTTCCCATTAGGTGACTTCCACGTCCATTTCTGTGATAATTAATCTCTCTTGGAGACAGAAATGTATAAGTATCTCTCCTCTACTGTTCCCTTCACCGTATCCGTACGATCCACAAATCAAATTTTCTTCCTCTAATGGACATCCTATTTTGGAGTTAAAGTCACCCATCACTACTGTGTCACTTCCAGAATCTTTCAAAGCTTTTTGAACATCATAATAAAATGTTTAAATTTCTTCTTTTTTTGCATTTTCCGTTGGAGCGTATACTTGTATCACGGATAAAACAGTATTTTTAAATAACATGTCTAATCTGACGACTCTATCTGAATATGTTTTGAAGTCTACAACATTTTGTTTGAAATGAGATTTTATAATGAAACCAACTCCATTGATGCCATTTCTATCTCCTCTGTACATTAAAATATAGTTTTCCTTCTCTATTATGGTTTGTCCAATAATTTTTACTTCTGATAGCCCAATAATATCGTATTTGATGTTTTTAAGTGCACATTCTAATTCTATTATTCTGTTACTGGACTTTAGAGACCGAATATTATATGTGCATAACAATAGTGGTGACATGAAAATTTCTCTATCTTCACTGATGGTGATAGAGTTCTGTGGGTTTTCAAGTATTTCATTGTATGGAGGGTTGTGGTCTTGAACTCCTAGTAGGAAGCAAAAATCTTATTGCGAGAAATGAAGATTCCCGCTAGGAAAATGTCGTGTATTACAAAACAATACCCGAAGCTCGGTACTTATCGTCGATATACAGTACATGCCCTAAATCAATCTAATCTAATCAATCTTAACAATTAAGGAGAGTAGATCGATCAAAATGCCTTCTGTCGCGATACGCAGTTGAAGGGCAGAGAAATGATCACGTTTGAAGAACACTATAATCAGGTGATGATAAAGTGTACGCTCACAGTTCTAAAGAAGCTCCTCAAGTGGTTGGAAAGGTCCAACGTGGTCATCATGGTCATCTGCTGTGGTGGTTTGGTGTGGCGGGTCTTATCAAGGCGTCACAAAGCTCCATTTTTGTAAACATTAATTGAAAGCTTCAGCCAAAGTGTATCAAGAGATAGTCCTTGATAGTGTTGTGAAACCTATCAGCAATACACTTTTTAAAAATGTACCTTAGACTTTCCATTGGGACTCTGCACCTGATCACAAGGCACGAACTACCCAAGCCTTGCTTGAAACCATCGTTTGAATGGCGTCATTTCCCATGATAACAGATTAGTGGCCAGACAGATTATAGGCATGTATAAAGTGTAAAGGATACAATTTCGAAAAGAATATTGTTTTTATTTTATGCAGAAACTTTTAATAAATATGTCCATATAAATTTTTGTGATATTAAATAACTTCATAAAAATATGTGCATAAAACTTATTACTTTACTTTTTCTTTTAAGTTCATGAACTGTTCTCTCATCATGAATATTTCCAGATTTTTCAAGCCAGCAGTTTAGCTTTTAGAGGCAGGGAGGGGGGACTCCCTGCTGGAACAAAAAATAGCATTTTAAATATCAATATTTCGTAAATAGAGCATTATATCGAAAAACAGTATTATCAACCCTGAAATCATTTTAAAATACTTATTCAACGGCATCAAAAACGATGGGAAAGACGACAAAAAAGATCCAAATGTATGGGAGCTATAATAAAAAAAAATTAAGAAATTTTATTTTACCACTTTGTCGGCGTAATTGAAATACAGACTCTCGTTAATTCAAACCTAGAAGTTCCCTAGAAAATCTCTTTATATTTCTAACTAAATCTATACATTTTTATGCGTTGATTTTTTCGAACGAAAAAATCAACGCTACGCAACAAAATGACGCGTTAATTCGAACTTATCGGCGTCAAACAGTCAACAATTCATAAAGAATAAGTCGCTTGATCCTCTTTTATAAACAAGTCCGAGTAATCCATCCCGTCGCGGAGACATCTAAGTGCATTGCAGAACAAGTTCAACCTTGTAAAATCGTACATGAGCCTTTGTTTTGGTAATGATTCATACACTTCCGCACGAATTGGTTTCATTTCTCTCAAAAATTTCGATCTCTCAATTCTCTCAAGAATTTGAATTTAAAAAACAATTTGAACTGCATTTATAGATATTTAAATAATTATATGGTTGAACCAGGAATCGAATCCATTACACGAGAAAAAAATCACCCTGAATTTATATCATACCGATCGAAAGATTTCATCATTATTTTTTGCTAAATAACATAATGTCAGAAATAAAAGGAAGACCATGAATGTTAACATTTGATGTGAAATTATCGCTTTCATCAATGCAGTCCACCCATGGAAGTTATAAGTACTACGATGTAAGTAGTACTAATTACTTCCAAGAGTCCACCAGAGATTTCAAATTCATGCGGTGCATTAGCCGACCTCCCGTACTGACCTCGATCGTAGAAATACCGTCAAAACAACAAAATAATACGCGTCTCTTGAAATACATTAACATAGATATTTTAGAAATCAGAAAAAGTCATGTGCATTGGAGGTGGATCGCAAGAAGGCTGTGCTTCCTATTCATTGTCGATGCTAAGAATAAAGTTGGACCCGTAGGCTTAGAATGTACCGTAGTGAAAAAATCCTATGTTTATGGTTAGACCGATGAAATAACCGATGTTTTCAGTAACGGGCTGTCAACTAGACTTTATGTCAAGAAAATGCATTTTATTATCAGGGTGACAATAAAATGCATTTTCTTGACAGGACAGAGACAACGCGTCCTATTAGAGCCTATCGCTCGGCACACTTTTCTGACTGCTAGCTCAATCCAGTTGTATGTATAGCACCTGCAAGATCAGGACCGCGTTCCAAGCGTCAGAGTGTAGTTATTTGGTTGCTTTATCCTAGGCCAAGATTTCGAACGACTGAGTTGTTATAAAACCTCAAATATCGATTTTTGGCCGGGAACTAGCAAAATATAGAGACATTTTATGATGTTTGAAAAGCAATAACTACCGTTACCTGCAAAATAAAAAAGTCGTGAACGAAGTTTGAGTGAAAATTGCACTCCGAGTGCGCTCTAACCGAGGTTCGGAACGCGCTCCTATATAGTATAAACTGGAGCGCGTTCCAAACCTGGGTTAGAGCGCACTCGGAGTGCAACTTTTCACTCAAACTTCGTTCACGACTTTTTTATTTTGCAGGTAACGGCAGACATGACCTTGACATTTCTTGATTAGAGAATTATAGGCACTCTTGTATATATTGCAGGTGACGGTAGTTATTGCTTTTCAAACATCATAAAAAGTCTATAAATTTTGCCGGTCACAACCGGAACCTTCGAGTAGGTTAAAGCAACCAAACAACGCACTCTGACCTTCGGAACGCGGCCTAGTATATTCTATGATACCGTGTATTCTTACATACACTTTTGATTCTCCTCCTTGTCTCTGACGTAGTATATATTCTATTTGATCTATGACTCTGCTGTGACTGCTCTGAGATTAATAAATTATCCACAGATTACAGACCCAGAAATTATCCATGGATTTTTGAACTGTACGCTTGTACGCGGTTCAATTAATTTTCTATTAGCGCATGTACTATCGAGACTGTTTTATTTAAACGCTACCTGAACTGCAAACCATGTCGTGGAATAACGTAAGCGACAAAGAGTTAATAAATTTATAAAAAAATAAGGTTTATTAAAACGCAAAAAAACGAACAACCACTTGATTATGCCTTTACTAAATATTAATTACATATACTTTATTAATTAATTGGACTTATTGTATTGACACATACCCTAATTAAAGAAAATTTCAGAGCCTTTTTCGCGTTTTTTTTCTATCGAGGGAAATATTAAAAATCGCGTTTTCAAAACATCTACGTTATAGCTTATATCCTGAAGAATAATATATATTAATTTTATATCTGTAACGTCTGCGGTTTTTATAAAAGACCACTTCAAAATTACAGTTTTGCTCGCTCACTTCACCTTAAGGTATACCTATCTTTTTTTCTAGCGTAACAATATAGGTATAAGATAGGATCTTTTAACGTGTTACACGCAGGTTATTCAAAATATGAATTTGATTATAGGTACCTTCACTTTTTCAGATTTTGAGGAACCATTTGCGAATTATTACCCAGAACGTAGCGAAGATTCTGATTCTGATGAAGAAACCAACGCCCCATCCCCGGGACCAAGAGGTAAATTGGACATAAAAGATTAGTTCTTTAAAAACAAATTTGTTTGTCTGAAAGTAGGTACCCAAATACCATACTAGTTAGGTACTTATACAAAAACTCCTACCATGAAATTAAAACCAATACAAAAAGCCCTAATTCAAGTATGTAGCATCTAATGAGTTGGTATAGTCAGGAATACAATACTTACCTAATTTGTTTGTGTTTTTTCTTGCGCAATAACGTTAGGAATAAATTGATATATTCATTGGATTTTCAGATAATATTTATCAACTTCCTCAAATAGAAAACATGACAATATCGAATATGACCATCCAAGGCACATCTCAAAATTCGGGGCTGAATTACTCTATCAATGTGGAGCCTGAACAATGGGATAATATTTTCGAGGATGATGATGACTTAGTCGCCTCTTCACCGGTGAACGAAGAAGAATACGCTGCAATGGAACAATTGATCTTGGAAGGTGACAACGAAGAAGAATCGGTGATTATTGTAGTTTTAGCCAACCTAACGTCGTTTGTTTCAAACTATTTTAAACAAGCTTTAAGAAATTTTATCTTATAATAAAGTTAAAAATACCTTTTAGTAATAAATAAAAGAATAATTCACTGCATCCTGCCCAGCAGATTCTGGGTAAAATATTGTTATTATGTACGTATTATGTTATGTATAGCGTTTTTATGTACCGTTTAGCACTTGCGTAATAAATTTGTAATCTATAAATAGACAAAAATATTTTGTTTAGCCTCTAAATGCTATTTACGTACCTACTAATTGTAATTTATTTTCTAGGAGGAAGAACCTTTCCCGGAATTGATTCTCTACAACTTGGATGACGTTTCTCCAGAGGAAAGAAAGCTTAATTTGACCGAAGAACAACTACGGCAAAGGTTTGTTGCCCCCCATATAGGTATATAATAAAATAAAAATTACCTTATTTAATTTTATTTATATCTAGCTAAGGAGTTATACGTAGGTATGTAACACGGAGCAAAATAGTAGGTGTAAAATATTTAGGTACTTAACATTACAATATACATGATTTTTTTTAAGTTTCATCGAATATGCTATAGGTACTTTTGTACAACCATGTAAGTACCTAGGCGGCCGAGTGCTATTCTAAAACGAGCTTTTCCGTAGCTTTGTAGCTAGTTTCATCTCTGAAACCCAAACTCAGCCTATATGGAGATGCGAATTCACAGCCTGCAGACGCCGCGACGCGGACGGGGAGTTGCAAAATGCTTAACAAATACGCCTTCAGCGCTCGTATTGCGTGGAAGTACTTTCAGCACTCATCTTCCAAAACTATCGAGGGTAGGCCCTCGCCCAAAGCCCGATGGAATTGTACTATCGAAGCTACGAACAGCATCTAAATAATATGTAAATAAAGAGATCTGAAACCAGAACCTTTATAATTATTTTATCTAAATCTTTAGAAGTTTTCGAGGACGTCAATACAAAAATGATCGTTAATATGTCGCTGAGAATTTCCACAAATAATAAAAAATACCCTAGTTTTTTTTCCCTAGTTTACACAACAGCCAAACCGTAATTCTTAGACGTATACAACTTTTATATAGAAAACCACAAAATATTATAAACATCGTGATATTCATGATATGCGTGATTTTCTTCAGTTTGTTTGAGTTATAGTACATTTGCTATAACTTTAACCCAATATAAATTTTATAATGCAATATTTTTGTACACCTAGTTGGCATTCTATGTCACCTGATGGTAAGTGACGATGCAATCGAAGATTGTGTGCAAGCTAACCTACGGCAATAACTGCATGTGAAGTTGGTATATTGAAATATTTATAAGCAACTTTATCGTCATTATTTTAATAGTTTTATTTTTAAACAGATCATTTAATTATTTCAAGAGTAAGATAAGTCATTTGTATCATTAACACAACTAAGTATTTAAATATTAAATTAGATTCATTTTTATAGATCTTTGTTGTTGTAAAGTATTACATAAAATGAAAGCAGTCCGTTATGGGATGTAATACGGTTCTACCTCTATATTTAACTATATATAAATAAATAAATACATTCTTGTACATAAATGTACCTCAGTAGTTACATTAAAAATATCATAGATTATAATAACAATTTTGCAATAAACGAAGTTTCATATCTTTAATCTGTGACCCAAAATATTGCTCATATTTAATAGTATTGTGTTTTACAGACAAGAAGACAAATACCGCGAAGATCTAAGAAACTTTTTCCAAAAACACGAAGATAGAGTAAAGCATAAGCTGAACAAAGCTATTTTGAAGAAGAAGTTCTTAGAGATGAAGAAAAGGAGGGATAAAGCTTTAAGAAGAAATGCAATTCTCAGAAATATAGGTGCTTTAAGCAGCAGATCTTATGAACCAATGCAACAACATTTCGAACCCGCACCTAGGGATGGAGATATTGAGCAATTTGTCTCGAGGATTCGAGTTGCACAAACAGGTCAAGCTCCCATTGATGAAGGAGACATCGACTTTGTACAAATCGTTTAACATTGTTGTATTTCTTACACCCTTATATACGAAGAGTACCTAACCAATATTTGTATTATAAATGTACTCGTGTATTGGGCAACTAATAATATAACAAACGTATGAATATATGATATTATTAGGTACACTCTATTGGTATATATACTCATTTGCTTTGCAGACTAAAGTGCAAAACAATAAGGTCCATTTTAATCTTCTTGGAGACCTAAGCGTTACTGATCGAATTTATATTAGGTAGGTATAAATTTAGTTTTTACCATGTTTTACCCTTATTTGTTTTAACTATCAATCGTGCATAGCGTGGGTGGTTTCTAAATCAACCTGTTGACTCGAAAACTGTCTTAAAATAGATTTAGAAAAAACTCAAATTTTTGAAAAATATTATTTTGATAGGTATGGTTTCTATTTATTTTATTTGAAAGTAAATAGGTACAGATCTTTCAGACAAAAAATGCACGCCCGTCCACTTAACGTGACTATTGTGAACTTATAATATGTGTGCGTGTTTATTAACTTGGACTCGAATGCGCAATCCCCACCCAAACCGCGATTACTGAAGGACCAATAATATGGACGAGTTTGCGTGTATTGCGTTTATATACCAACATTACTTTAAATGTCAGAATAAAGGCATTGGAGGGGTGCGAATTTTTAGACTGAAAGATCTATACCTAACTACATATCTATTTTTGTACCGTTCAATATTGTACTTGGGTCTAATGTTATATTGGGCGTAGCTTCTACCAGTAAAACTGATATTGCGCAAGTTGATAAGTACTTCATTTTCTGTCGTTTTGACGTAGACTATGCATATAGTCTTGCACTTCCGAGCATATTTCATATTATACATATACCTAAGTAGGTACCAACAATTCACTTATTGAGAAAATTTCGCCATCTAAGCCTCCTTGAAAAATTCATTCCTTATACTAGGTACTTACTTTTAATACAGAAAAACCTACGTTCCTTTAGCATAATTTTCGGCTAACAAGTTGAAACCCTCGAGTTAAGTTAGTCGCATCTGCCTCGTCCTTTAATAATAAGTACGTACGTACGATTTTTCAATAAAACTATTAATCTTATGGGTAAACATTATACCTAGGTGGGTAAGATGTAACTAGGAAATATGTAAGTATAGTTTTAAGTAAGTTAGTTGTACGTCAATAGTTTTCGGTAATATATCCGCAGTTGATAGGTAGTTAGGGTTTTTTAATATATGATAATTGATAACTTAGAAAGTATTAATAGGTTCATAATAATTACCCACACGTAGAAAATACGTGTTAATATATATTATTGGCTCTTAATGTATTAACCTTTTTAAGTACTTATCTACTGAATAAAATCGTCTGAATTTACTTTGATTATTATTACCTACCTATGATTTCTTATAACATCAAGTTACATATCTCATACACAGTTTTACCCTTCTCTGAAAGAAAGAATATTCTCTAAGCGTTGCATAGGCATCATTTGACAATGCGACAGTCTTCCTGTAAATCAAAATGGATTTAACTTAAAATTGGAATCCACATATACAACAAATGATTTAAAAGACATTTTGAGCCGACTCAGCTTACGGTTTTTTACGTCGAGAAGGCGTCTCGACTGGTTTTTCGACTTTCAGAATCGCTTCGTCACGGAGTGCGTGCGCCCACGCATGCAGTTCGCCGTAAAACACGTGCACGCCTTCTCGACGTTAAAAACTGTAGTTGAATCGGCTCAAAATGTCTTGTAGTCTTTGTCTAACTTACGTTAGTTTTAATCAATACATGATCTATCTGGAAGACTTAGTTCTGCTGCATATGCAGTTCGTAAGATAAGACAGTTAACAGACGTAGCTAATGCTAGGCTAGTTTATTTCGAATATTTCCACAGTAGTCTTATGGTGTACTTGCTATGGGGAGCTGCTGCTGAGCTAGAGACAATATTTAGGTATCTTACAAAAGCGCCCAATTCGAGCCGTAAATGAAATGGATATTAATCTCGGAAGGATATTTTTCAAAGAAATGTATATTTTTACCTTCCCGAGTCATATTATACCTAATAAGTATATATTTGAAAATATCATGTACTAGCGACCCACCCTGGCCTAGCACAGACGGAATGCTGATAGTAAATATACTACAGAATGTCTTTAAGTTTATATACAACTATTAAATGCACAATGTATTTAAGGTACTTAATTTTATAAGAATTAATCCTGTAGGTAAAAGCGTTTCGTAATTAAGCCATTGTTTCTCGTAAAAAGTAAAGGATAAAATTGTGGGTTATCACTAAGAGATATACATTTACCATTCAGGAATGTTTTGTAGATCTTTTTAAGGTGTACAATATTGTAGTACATTATTTTAATCTATCTCGTAGGGTTTAGCTAGCGTATGCAAAAAAAAGTGTGTTTAAATACACATCTTATTAGAAACCTCTAAAATTATCAGTGTTTCTCTACTATATTATGAATATATTATACATACAAACCTTTTCTTGAATTACTCTATCTAATGAAAAAACCGCATCAAAATCCGTTGCTTAGTTAAAAAGATCAAAGCATAAGTATAGGTATAGGGAGGGCATGGAAGTAATAAGTATACGTAGTACTTATTACTTCCATGATATAGGGATACAGCAGCGTGGAAGTGATAGTGATGTTTGTCAAAATTTGAGTAGGTAAATTCAAATTAAATAGTGACAATCAGGATAACTACACTATGTTGGAATAAAGATGAAATAGCGGTGCCAGGTTTTAGATTAGCAAAGACAAATAAAAGGTCCTTCGTTGGTAAGTGTGCATGTGCGGTTTTATAATAAACATATTACAACTCTCACAGAAAGAAAATTCAAGTTGCAAGTAAAAACATTTTGATCAAGTAATCCTACTACACAGTTTGTGATTACTTAAACCAAAATCCTTGGAGAATTCCGCCTCTGCCAAGCTAGCGCCTGTCACCTACATTTTTATAAAAATATTTTAATAATTGACCGAGCGAGAACGAAGTTCGAGCGAAGCGTCTCAGCTTTAGCTTACACAAACTAGAGGCTCTAGTCCGGTTGTTCTCTACAGCTCGCATTTCTCAACCGATTCACGTGAAATTTTGTGAGCAAGTTTAATAATGGCATATATTTTTTGTCGATTGTGTTTTTGGAAATTTTAAAAATGACGCAAATATGGGTGCAAACTTAAAAAAATCGTACATCTGCCGTTTATATTTTTTTTTAAATATTTTATTTTACCCTTTACAAGAAGCAATCTTTTCTCAGAACAACTTATCCATCCGATAAACTTAAAGGGACCAGGACGGAAAAGGTTGAAAAAAAAGGCTTATTTCCTGTGTCATATCAAATGACAAGGGAATTTCATCAGCTTTTGGAATAGGTTAGGAATATCTAAATGTTTTTGTTGGCCAATACTATAGAAGATGTAAATCAATAACCAATATTTTGGCTATACCGACTTTGCCCATGCTTATTACTCAATAGGTTCCATACAGTTAAAATTTTCACAGATGTTGTGTTTCTATAACAACAAATACTTTTTAAAAATGAACCAAGTGCAAGTTGGAGTCACGCCCGTAGAGAAAAGATCAATCCAAGAGATCCATGAGACAGTGGGTCGAGTTTACTTCTACGGATCTCAGTGGTGTTTGAACTCCAGGTATGACGAGTTTACTCCGCCTTTTAAAATTCACAGTCGAGAACGAATGTTAGCTCCATACCGATTCCATCGAATTTGCCTCCATCCATAGAAAAATATTGTCCAACATCTTTGTTTTGAAAGGGGCAAACATAGGAAAAAGATATGCGAGTAAATGAAACAGAGCATATTATGAAAGGGCGCGAATCGAGGCTTTGAATTTGAATCTTTGCGGCATACTTAGCTAAGATTAAGATACTTAAGATTATCGAACTTGAGGACTATATCGACATTTACGAAGATAAATTAAAAGATGGAAAATAAATCCCGGTCAGCATTTACGGCGTTCAAAAAAGCATATTTGAGGGAGTTGGTAGGTCCTTTTATAATTATATTGGAGGCAAAAATATTGAAGACGTTTGTGTAAGAAGAACCTTCTCACCTTTATGAACTTTCAATCTATGAGTTCGTAAAAAAAGTTTCAATTCGTAACTATGTATGATTTATATCAAATATCTTAAATATGTGTTATTCTGCTTAAACTATGTTTTTCCGTTATGTATCTATTGTTTTAAATAACAAGTAAGGCTAACCACCTTAGGAAATACACTAAAAATGACATATATTAATAATGAGTTTTTTTGTTCAATTACATTAATTAAAAGTAAATGGTATGTTCAATTAATGTAATTGGTTTACCGTTTTAATTGAATAAATAAATAAAAATTAATAAATAGAGAAAAAGAAAAAGCGTGGAGCAAGCTTGCAGTGCATAATTAGCATAATTAGCTTGTCAATTAAAATATTGATTACTACTTATATTAAATGCTATTGGCGACAAGCAACAACCTTGGAACAAACCCACATTGTATGTGTTTGTGTGTCCCTTTTCTGATGATATAACAAATTTTAATTGGGAGTATGCGTTATTGATGATGCGATGATGTCGTTGACCATACGTGGAAAGTTATACCATTTCATTGCGAACATCAGAAGTTTGTGCTGCACAGAATCGAACGCGTTCTCTAAATCTATCCAGCACACCGTTATTTGTCTTTCATATGTTCTGGCATCTTTCAAATTTTCCGCTAGTAGAGTATTGTGTTCCAGCCATCCAGAAATTTCAGGCAAAACCCCTTTCTGATGATTGGGCCTAAAATACATGTTATTAGATAATAAAGTGTGTCAATCTAGTTTGTAAAATTGAGAAAAATATTTTGGATACTGTGTTTGTTAGTGCAACCTGCCTAATATCTTTTGGAAGAGTCACTACATCTTTTTTTTAGAATGAGGACAAAAATTGCTTTTCCGAATGCCACTGGTTACTTGCTTGACGAGATCTTAGTGAAGATATTTAAGAGATGTTTGCGAACCGATGGACACTTTTTATACACTATATATGGGATACCTTCAGGACCTGGAGCTAATTTAGATGTTGTCTTTTTCAGCTGATTGGTTATTAACTCCATAGTAGGTGAGATGATTTTAAACTCACATGAGGATCATGTGGCCTTTTGTTTGTGGGATCCTCATATCCCATGTTTGGGCACTTCGTATGTGCTTTTGAAGTGGTCGTAAATTTGTTCATTGGTCAAGAGAAGCTTTCCACTTTGTTCATTGAAAAGGTTTTTTGAGTATTGAAAAGGGTTTTTATCAAAATTAACCTAATGTTTTGCTCTATTCAAGTTATGGCTATTTTCTGTTATTTTCAATGATATTCCTTGAATTAATTTAAGAATTCATCTTAATGATGAATATCATTGATCATTGCCCTGCAAAGTTGATGGCTGAGATTGTTATCGCCCATGGTTATTTCACAAATTATATAGATATGTCGAAAGGGTTATTTGAGGTACCTACCGCGTATATTGATGTTTTGTTTTTTTTTGTTCCCTCGGTCTCGTGATTTGGCTTCGCCGCGTTTTCATGAAGTTGATTTGACTGTCATCTAATGGTTACTTGAGGCGCTAGGTGAAAGATTTGTGATGATATTTTAAAGGGTGCTATTTACAAAAAAATCACGGCAAATCTGACTTTCAGGAAAGCGTGTCACGCATGCCTAAGAGCTTTCTGTCTTTGGTGCCGACTCAAGTTGCAGCAGTGAACGTAGGTGCATAAGTCATTCTGGCCTAGACATAGGAATTGAAAGGGTGTTCAAAGAATTGCATGGCGAAGCAGCTTCGAAATTTCAGGTGGAACTTGCACACTGCTATTTCATCATACTTGATGAAATGAGTGTGGTAGGATTACTTAGCAGACTAAACGCACAAAGTTGAGTGCAAGTGCAGGCAAGCTAAACCAGCGCAAGCACAAGAGCCATTTGGTGGTATGTGCTTGTACTTGCTAGGAGAACTTAAATAGCTTCCACCTGTGATGGACGTTGCTGTCTATGGCAAAGGATCCGACCAACAGTCGTTTAAAGAACTTCTGGATCGTTTGAGTGAGGAAGAATCCACAACAGATGATTGAAGGCTTTTCATGACTCGTAAGAAGACTTAAATCTTCAATGCGAATGTAACTATCATACCCCGGGTTTTATTTTCCAGAAGACAGTAGTTAAGTAACTCTTCCCGGTTTTTTTACCGAGTTCTTTCCCGGTTCGCACAATATATGTTGAAGCAAAGTACTTTGCGCGTTTCTTTAGAATATCGATTTTAATACGGCGGTTTTGTTTGACGGTAGATCGAAAATATTTTTTTCATTTCTCATTCTCGGAAGGTAGTGTATGTTTGATCTGAGTAGCGGGTGGGAGACGCTTCTTTCCACCTAAGGGCGGGAAAAACTTAGTAAATGCTTCCTTATCTAGGGCCAGAATGACTTGTAACCATGTTCACCATTCGTGTAAACAAAGTTACATCAATGTCACACTATGTCTAAGATTATTCGTTGTAAAATACTCTGTTGTTATAAAACAATTAATAAAAACTACGTTTGGCACGGTAGTAACTAAATATAAGGTAATTATTTAAAAAAACTACCTAAAAATTTCCCTAAATTTCATTGTAGCTACTAACTCCTAGTCCTAGTAGATCTTCTACTCATGTTTATTTTATTTCGTAAATATTTAGGAAATCTAAAATGTTTCTACCCTCCTCATATTTTAAATGAAAAGTAGTGAGTTTAAAATGTATGTGAGTCATTCCAATTTGGACTGTATAAGTCATCAATTCCTATTCGGGCTATAGCCGCCCGTAAATATTCCAAACAAAATTGTACGTCAAATTTCACAAACAGTTGTAACCACTTAATAAAATTTTAGTAAGTATGTTAATGTTATTATTTTTATTGAATAATTTGTAGAAAAGAAATTTTATTATTTTCCTGAAATTCGAAATGAAAAGTAGAATGATTAACGCGGGTGAAAGTTATCAATTCCTACTCGAACTATTATAGCCTATAGTCTAAATACCTCGTATGGGAATTGATTCCTTTAAACCCTTGAATAACAATCTACTAAAGTTGTGCGCTTTGATTGCGTAGTCTCCGAAATGTATCCGGCAAAAGAAAGATATGTAGTTAAAAAAACTGATTGTGGCGAATGTTCCAAATTTTAGAGTTTTATCGTAGCATGCTTGCAAAACTACATAAGGGTGCCAGGCTGCCCGTGGGGTGCCGAGATGCCTGTGGGGTGCTCGGCTGCCTGTGAAGTGCCGCGCTACCCGTGGGGTGCCGTGCTGCACGTGGGATGCTGGACTGCCCGTGGGGTGCTAGGCTGCTCGTAGGGTGCTGGTCTGCCCGTGGGGTACTGGTCTGCCCGTGGGGTGTCGGGCTGCCGGTGGCGTGCCGGGCTAGAATGTCACCCCACCATCTTTACCCGTAGTAGGGGTCGTAAGAGGCGATTAAGCGTAACACTACAGAGGGTGTGCAGTAGCACTTTCTGAGGAACCGATATCTCACACCGCGATCCTCAAGACGCCTGCCAAGCGCGGGGATTAAGGCAAACGCTCCCATAGTGGTGGAGGCTGTGTTCAGCAGTGGACAATGCGGCTGATATAACATATCTATTATACAGTAACAGCCGAATCATCCACTGCTGAACACAGCCTCCCCTATTAAGGTGGTATTTGCGATAATTCCCACGCTTGGCAGGCAGCTTGGGGATCGCAGTGTAAGTTGGCAGTTCTGTAGAAGGCGCTGCTGCCCACCTTCCAGTAATTTTCCCTTAGTCGCCTCTTATGACACCCACGGGATTATATGGGGAGGTGCAATTCTAACCCGGCACCCCACGGGGCATTACAGAGTGCTCTCAAAGAATATTTTCAAAATATCTGCGATGTTCTGTACATTGGACCTGTTACAGTTTTATTATAAGTATAGATTTGTATAAATTTAGTTGCATATCATTTGGTGTTACAAATGGAGTTGCTTGTTTCCAAAGAAGTATCGATTTGATCTTACGAGGGTTTAATCTTGACGAACTGTATTACATTACGATTTGTGGATTAGACTAGAAGGATCATAATCAGAAGTTGACAGACTCCGTGAGGGTTGTTGGCAATGTGAGTAACCTTATGATCAACAAGACTAAAAATCAAATGAGTTTTCGATAAAGAATGTATGTATACTGTGAACCAGACAAAGACCGCTTCGCACCACTCTTACAAATGTGTATACTTCAAGACTCAGCTTCGCCTGGGCGATTCATTGATTTGAAAATTGTAACATTGTTCAAAAAGGTTTGGTAAAATTATAATTTTTCAAATAAACTTCGTGCACTTATATAAATCGGACATTGTCCACTAAATAATAACACGTTTCACTGCTATAAATAACACGAAGTAACTATTTACTGTTGAAAGAAAAAATGTATATACATACCTATTCAGAACACTCTATTGCAGCATCTTTTATTATTATTACGAATAAGTTCGCTTTTGACCACACCCTTCCTGTTGTTAAGAATTGATGTGGTTCTAGATGGAGCACGTTTACCTAGGACAAACCTATTTACTCTCGTTTTAAAAACATGCACATTGTATTCATCGGAAAAACTGACCACGGCAAGGAGTTCCACTCTTTAGCAGTCTTTAGCTGCTAGCACAAACTCATATAAAATATCGATGAATTAAATAAAATTGGAAACCAAATAGGAGACTTGGGTCTCTATAATCTTTGAAGTAGGTATCATTGTTTCTACATCAATGGCCCTAAACATGATTGCCCTAATCAAATATTCAATTTGCAATTGCAATCTTGTGCTATCAAAGTTAACTGCGTAGGTGTTGACATTACTGTTATAATGACCAATAAAGATTTCTGAGTCTGATTCATGTTGAACCTCAGTTTACCAGTCTAAAGATAGCTACATAATTTTCACGAAGATGGATCTAGAGACTATGGCCAAGGCCTTAATCTTTCTATCGCTCACATTATTGTTATATGATGTGGGGATTATGCACCAGTGCTATGCACTCTCGCCCTTAACTAGGGGTACAGAATAAAAAGGACCAGAAGGAACTCTCCGCAAAGATGTTTGAATTAATAAGCAACTCTGCTACGACAAGAAATGCGTGATAGAAAGAAATGCCTCTTTAAGATATATAAACCGCCCAAGCTAATAATAAACAGTCAAATGCGTATCGAGCCACGCACAATGTAGGTAGTAGCCTGTTATCATAAAATAGAATGATTCTGTTGTTATTTAGTATCTTCCACTTTGTTCCCGTTAAAGCTAACATAATAGTAGGTAGGATAGAATACCTAGTTTTCGGCCATTTAGTGGCCCCTTCAACTTTAAGACGCTAGAAAATATTATACAATTGATTGAGCCCTACGATGTTTATTGATATATGTACCCTATATAATGTGATTTACGTATTTAATATTTAATGGAACGTCAGTGCTTCCTTATTTATAGAAAAATATATAAAGCCAAATATAGCGAAATCGCCGGTTTTCGGGCATTTTTTTTAGTTTTCGGTCAGAACATTTAATATTGATTTAAAATTAATGTATCCATACAATTAATTTAAAAAAAAACATTTTTATGTGTAATATGTATGTCTGTATCCATTTAAAATATCCTACTAGCCCAACACACATTTACTCCAACATCCTCATTGTTTTGGCAGTACATACTTAAAACTATACTTTAATGTTTGATTTAATTTGTTACACTAATAGTAATACTAGGGTAGCCTGAACAACATTTTCGCCCACATCATAATTTACTATCAAGTGATATGGTGGTCAAAGGCTAGCCTATCAGCTATAATTCACTACAAATTATTTTTATCCGTCTAGGTGAAACTGTACAATCATATTTATCTTATACCTTTTTTTTTTCATGGGGTAAATGCTTTTAGGCATACCCAACCGACGGGGAGCAGTTGGGTGATGTCAGGCTCGGGGTTGATACGGACCCCACTACCGACTAAAAACCCCATGGTGTATCACTGTCCTCAACTAGAAGCAGAGACCACGGGTTCAGTCGTGCACTCTTCCGCAGCCCCCACCGACGTCACTGCCCACTTAGGCAGGCCCAGCCTCTAAGGAGTACCTCCCCTCTCCCGCCTCGTTGGATTGTATGCCCCGGAACACAACCCGGAACTCGCCTCTTCAAATCAGGAGGCCGCTCCTGCGCCTCCCTCTGCAAAACTATTGTTCCACACGAGAGGCCACCGCCTCCCACGACCTCTCTTCACCGACCATCTTTACGATGATGGCCGGCAATGAGAGGTCGGGCCCCATAACTGCGATCAGGGATATATAGGTATACGATATACACATATACGACCGCTTCTCCTGGGCATGCCTCAAGTGCGAGCTGTCTTCCGCGAAGCCACACTGGGGGCCGGAGAACGCCCCCTTCGTGCGATTTTACACAGGTATCTCCCGAAACAGCCATGTCCGGCGAGAACCTGTGTCAGTCTGAAATAGGGCCTCCCATGCCTTCTTTGGACCCATCTCCGAGTACGGGCCGGATCGATTCGAGTCGAGCACCGGCCCCCCGTCTTGTGTGGGTCCTGCGAAGAGCCTGTCCCATGTGGTGAGAGCTGAGTGTCCGGTAGCCCCGAAACACTCTAACTGCTATTACTCTCTGTACCGCAAGCAAGATGGAGATGCACTCGCGGCGCAGAAAGCCCTCCCCTCTCCTCCTCTGGTGTTTGGAAGGAGGCGACTCATAGCACCAGCTGTCTCCATGAGGGGGCCAGCTGCCGCACATGCGCCTCAAACCTCTATTTGCTATCAAGGACAACGCCGAGATATTTCAACGTTGTCCTGACCAGAATGCAGGTTCCGCTCACAACAATGCTGGAGTCTGCAGATGGCGCCCATCATCGGCTATAAAAATATATGGCCTTGGACTTATGGAGCACCTTATCCTGGCACAGTATTCTGATTCTGGCCACGACCGTCCCGACACCATCCGTGGCCATCAGATTTCCGGTTCTCTGTAATTATCCCGAACGACGTCAACTCCACGAAGGTTGGAGCCCCAAAGCACCCAAATGCCCGACTTTCCACAAGAAGGGGCCCAAGATGAGTCTTGAGGAGAGCTGAGGCTCTGCGGAACGCCACGCGCCGCGCGTCACGAGACCTCGAACCTCCACATTTGTCGGCGGGAAGACTACCTCTCTATCGGTAAGATAGTCCCCGACTAGCCTTCAGAGCCAGTGGGGAACTCGTTGATACTATAGTCCAGCGTGTATTGTGCTCCAGGGCAGCGTGTTGAAGGCGTTGGCAACGTCTAATGACACGACCAACAACACACCACTACTGGAGCACGCCTCCTTGGAGAGGTCGCGGACGCTTGAGATCCAGGGTCGAGTGACTTCTCGGAAACCCGAACTGGTTGTGTGCTAGGTTGGGCACTGTTGTCTCAAGGTGCTTAACGAGGCGGGCAGCCACGATACGCTTCAACAGTTTGCCCGCATCGTCAACTACCACAATCGGATCGAAGGCTCATCCGCGGGACGGCCTTCCTTCCTCAGGAGAAGCTCGCCCCTCTTCCACTGTTTGAGAATTTGCCCTCCCTGAGACACCTCTCACAGGCCTTCGGAGAGTATCAGGTGCTCATTATTAAAACTTTTGTTATTATATTAAAAAAAATACAAATAATACTTAAAAACTATATTAGAGTTTAGTAACTTCGTAAGTAGGTAATGAATATCAATAACTATGTACAAAAACAAGACTTTTTAACACGAATTTAAGTACATTAATAAAAAAGGACGAAGAACTAATACCACCGTTTTCCATACCTCAGTTTTCGGTCGCATTTCTTTCATAGAAATATTATGTGGCCGAAAACAGAATGTCAATTAAATACGGCTTATGTTTTCAGCCATCTGTATAATGTGAATATCGTTATTTAATCATACTAATGCAAATTGACGGCCGAATTCTGAAAATTAAAATCTTAACTGTAATTGCAGTTGAATAAAAAGAGTAGTTCCGTACGTGTACTACCACGTTAACAAAAGAGACAAAACTATTTTAGGTTGCATGTCGCTAAAACTCGGCCACCCCGGCTGAAAATAGAATAATTAAAGAATATCTTGATTCTGTTTCCGGCCCCTTAAAAAATCGTTATTTAAAATCAAATACTATTAAAATAATTATGAATGAATGACTATAACTTATTTCTTCAGCTATAAAACTATTAACAAACAACATTTACTTAGTATAACAGTAAAAAACTTACGGTTGGACGAGAGGTGAGTCACTATTTTTTTTTGTATTTGCATGCTTAACTTTTTCTCATCTGCCAACGTGAAATTAAACAATTCTTTAAAAATCGTTTGTTATAGCAACCCAACCGAATAATGTTTTAGGGTATCAGGCGATTCAATCAAAGAGTACTTACAAGACTTTCGTTCCTAAATTGCAATAGTAAGTAGCTAATATCTAAATAATACTGCAAGAGGATCAGGAATGGCCGATGGATAGGTGCCGGCCGGTGGACCGGTTCCCATACCCTACTATGGTACATAATAGTACGATTGCTGTCAAGTTATTATTTCAATTGTGATTTGAAAATTAAACATAATTCGTTTGTGAATTCTATAGGTACATAGGTACAACTGTTTTCTCAATGTAATTGTATTCTTATATAATAATAATTGTGAGACCAACTTCGGTAACCACAAATTAGGTATACATTTTTTTGTGAGTTAGATATAGGTTATAAGCGCATAAGTTATTTAACCATTTAAATAAGTCATATTCATAGATTGCTGTTTTGCCTGTGCCTAGATACATACTCGTAAGTATTTATTAAAGTTTTTCAGTTCTTGAACTTGCTTTAATTTCTAATTCTTTAACTTTTTTCTAGGCGAACATCTTAGCCCGGTCAGCAATTCAATGAAAATCAGAGTTATGGTTGCACCTCCTCAACAGGTGTGGCCATAACTCAAACTGAGTGCTAGAAGTTGTATATTGTTTATAAGAAGTTGTATGTCATTTAAATTATTTTCAGTTGCTATAAATAATTATTCTGTTACCTACATTCTAAAATAGTTGATATATGTATGAAGGAAAATTAAAAGTATACACCGTTAAATGCAAGTAAGCTTATAAAAGGCCGTTAAATGCCAGTAAGCTTAAAAATATCATACTATATAACTAGTCTGGCCATAAATACTGTAACATAAAAAATATTTTCTGTTTCAACTTTTGAATTATTTGGAATTTAGAACCCGTTTATTATTTTAAAAAGTTCTTTCGATTTCGTGCCATTTCACATAATATTTCGTGTTATAGCAGTAGATTACAATATTGAATGGGGTGTTAAAGAATATATGAGTGCAAGGATCGCCTTGCACAAAGTGGGTATGGAGCCGTGGGTCATATTCCAGACACTTCAAAAGCTTGGTATCAGTCGTATGTTCGTATATTGTAATATCAAGATACAATAACACTTCCTCTGTAGATCTCTTCTTTCTCTTTAAGTGACTCTCCATTAATAAAGGTTGGCAGTCAGCTTCTTAAAGTTTTCCTTGTCAAGTGCCAATCTGAACAGTTGCTCGACGGTCTTAATCCCTGTCCACTCCCTGATATTCGCCCTCTGTATATAGAATACCGTAAAATAGCGGGGCAGCCGTGTGCTGTTAGAACTACAAAGGCTGTTAATGCTGTTAAAGCCATCACTTAAAGGGAAAAAAAGTGTGGCATTGAGTAACAGTGTTACTAATCGGTAATTTTATTACCAATGGGTAACAGTGTTACACAAAATGGTGTGACTCAACGGGAACAAACCCCAAAATTCATCAAAATCCTAGTAAATAAATAAAATAAATAAATAAGCCATGTATTCCCAAACTAACATTATACAATACCAAAATACATATATATAATGAAATTTTTCCTTAATTATTAATATTATTGTTATTAATATTATTGTTATTATTATTATTAGGTTCGGGCACCCAAAAATTGGGCGTAGGCCTCCTCCATAAGTTGCCACTTAAATCTATTTTGTGCGAATCTTGTCCACGTCTCACCGGCTGTTTCTACGACGTCATCTCGCCATCTCCGTCTTGGTCTGCCTCTAGGCCTTGAATTTTCGCGTGGACACCAATGCAAAATACGTTCGCTCCAGCGTCCGTCTGTGCTCCTTGCAATGTGCCCAGCCCACATCCACTTCAAATGACAGAGCATGCTAGCTGCATCGATTATTTTAGTACTTTTCCTAATTTCTTCGTTTCTGACTCGGTCTCGTAGCTTGATGCCTAGCATTGATCTTTCAGTTGCTCTCTGGAAAATATAAATTTTGTTCACCGAAGCTTTTGTTAGTGCCCAGCTTTGACATCCATATAGAAGGGATGGTAAGATTGTGTTGTCCATAATCTTCTTCTTCAGACGCAGCGGAAGTTTACTTTTATATATGTGTTTGTGCATCCAGTACCTTTTCCATGACATCTATTCTTTATCCGTCTGTTTATTTCTTTCTCGTTAGAGTCTTGAAAATAAATTGTTTGACCCAGTGATTTGAAATATTTAGATTAGTTATATCCGAACACCACTGCTCTAAAAGCTTACTAGAATTTACCTATATACATACCTACGCACATGTATATGCAGTTTGTAATGACAAGGAAAGAACGTTCAAATATTATGCGTCATATCTGTTGTTAGAAAGAGATAAATAAGCAATTCGTGTTACCACCGAACCGCCACGAGACGTTCCGATCACCATTATGCTGCGATCTCTTTCACTCTCTCACACCAAACGATACACATATCTCGCTCATCCATTTCATTGAGATTAGTTCCTAAGATAAAACAAAATGACGATATTTTCTATTTCATCAATAAAAGCAATAATTACGCGTGAAATGAAACAGTTTTCTTATCTCTCACAGTGCCTGTATAATTGGTGCAGAGTCTAAAGATACAAGAAAGGCATATTGTCCACAGATTATTCCTAAAAAACACGATTAGCGGCGATGTATTCACCCGACGCTTGGAAGTGCAAGACTGGTAGTGACTCAGGTGATTACCTGAATTCGTCTAGTAAATATGGAGGCCATACAACACATCTACAGGTAAAAAAATCTTAGGTTTGACCTAGGTATATGTAGTCTTTGACGTAGGTATTCTATGTTATCTTTTCCAAGTTGTATAGGCGTTGGCTCTCCATTTGTCATTGCTTTGGTTTTAGACAGGTTCATATGCAAACCTATTTTGCGGCTTTCGACATCTAACGTGTTTATCATGTATTGTAGGCTGTCATAGTTTTCTGCCAAAAGTACTATATCGTCTGCAAAGCGAAGATGATTGAGTCGTTCTCCTTTAATATTTAACCCATGATCACACCATTCTAGTTTTCGAAACATGGCTTCTAAAATTTTTGTAAATAGTTTAGGCGATATTGGATCTCCTTGTTTTAAACCTTTCTCTACTTTAAAACGAGGTACAACAGTTTCTAGTTTTATGTTAGTATATGAAGAGCCGTAGATGCATTGGAGTACTTTTATATACTTAAAATTTATACCTTGCTCTGCCAAACTCTCCCAAAGGTGTGCATGTGAAATAGAGTCGAACGCCTTAGTGTAATCAACGAAAGCGAGGTATAATACTTTGTTATATTCGTTACATTTTTTCTATGCATTGACTTAAAGTGAAAATGTGATCGGTTGTAGAGTATCCTTTTCTGAAGCCGGCTTGTTCTCGAGGCTGTTGTTCATCTAGACTTCTTGTTATTCGAGTCAATATCAAGGATGGAAAAACCTTGTAAAGCGTAGGGAGAAGGCTTATTGGCCGGTACCAAACTGTGAGGATCACTTTTTTTGTACAGTAGTGTAATTATCGAATCTTGCCAACCATCGGGTATCAATTCTTGTTCTAAAATTGTGTTAAACATCACAGTAAGATGTGGTATCAAGGGCTCTACCATTGCGATAATCGTATCCGTTGTTAAACCGTCTTCTTCACGAGATTTATTTTTCTTTAAGCGTAATATGGCGTACTCTAGCTCGGAAGTAAGAAAAGGTGGAACTGTTTCAGTGTTAATATTCCTCATTTGTGATGTAGAGTTCTCATGGCACGAGTAAAGATTTTTATAGAAGTTTGTAGCTGCATTCATAATATCTTTCCTGTTTGTTGTCTTCTGCCTTGCCGTTGGTGTTGAAATAGAGTAAATCCATTCTTTTTTAGTATCGAATTTCTTTTCGCTTAATTTTGTAGAACTTCTCGATTCAATTTCCTTCTCAATGGATTTTATCCTTATTTTTTTTTTTTTATGCTTGATAGGTTAGCCTTTGACCACTATCTCATCTGATAGCAAGTGATGATGTGGTCGAAGATGTTGTTCAGGCTTAGCTAGAATTACTGGCTCTCAAGGACAGCTGCCGGAACACACCGTTTAGGTGCTTGGCGACAGATTTTCAACTTGAGGGTGGTAGCTAGCCAGGCGGGCATTCGCAAAGTACCCTACCACCATGCAAATCTATGCCGTGTTCTCTGTTCTGGCGATCTTGGGTATATGTTTTTTAAATATTCTCTTTCTTGAATGAGAGCTTCTATTTCTGTCGTTATGTATGTGGGATTTTCAAGTTTGTTTTTCTGTTTTGGTAGTTTCGCTACACAATCTGCAATAGCTGCTACTGTTGATTGGTACGATTCGTCAATGTTACACGGCGCAATTTCCGTAACTTTCACAGCCATCAAATTCTTAAGGTATTCTTTTTCGATAGATGTGAAGCTGTTCTGCTTTTGTCCAAAATTTTTTTTACCTTTTATTTTTTTGGCGCAGATATCATATGTTGCCCTTAGCATCCTGTGATCGGTGGAAAATCTTGGAGAAATAATCTCTAAATTTTGTACTTTTTTCTTTTGTTTGACTAAGATAAAGTCAATTTCATTTTTTGTCTTCCCATTAGGTGACTTCCACGTCCATTTCTGTGATAATTAATCTCTCTTGGAGACAGAAATGTATAAGTATCTCTCCTCTACTGTTCCCTTCACCGTATCCGTACGATCCACAAATCAAATTTTCTTCCTCTAATGGACATCCTATTTTGGAGTTAAAGTCACCCATCACTACTGTGTCACTTCCAGAATCTTTCAAAGCTTTTTGAACATCATAATAAAATGTTTAAATTTCTTCTTTTTTTGCATTTTCCGTTGGAGCGTATACTTGTATCACGGATAAAACAGTATTTTTAAATAACATGTCTAATCTGACGACTCTATCTGAATATGTTTTGAAGTCTACAACATTTTGTTTGAAATGAGATTTTATAATGAAACCAACTCCATTGATGCCATTTCTATCTCCTCTGTACATTAAAATATAGTTTTCCTTCTCTATTATGGTTTGTCCAATAATTTTTACTTCTGATAGCCCAATAATATCGTATTTGATGTTTTTAAGTGCACATTCTAATTCTATTATTCTGTTACTGGACTTTAGAGACCGAATATTATATGTGCATAACAATAGTGGTGACATGAAAATTTCTCTATCTTCACTGATGGTGATAGAGTTCTGTGGGTTTTCAAGTATTTCATTGTATGGAGGGTTGTGGTCTTGAACTCCTAGTAGGAAGCAAAAATCTTATTGCGAGAAATGAAGATTCCCGCTAGGAAAATGTCGTGTATTACAAAACAATACCCGAAGCTCGGTACTTATCGTCGATATACAGTACATGCCCTAAATCAATCTAATCTAATCAATCTTAACAATTAAGGAGAGTAGATCGATCAAAATGCCTTCTGTCGCGATACGCAGTTGAAGGGCAGAGAAATGATCACGTTTGAAGAACACTATAATCAGGTGATGATAAAGTGTACGCTCACAGTTCTAAAGAAGCTCCTCAAGTGGTTGGAAAGGTCCAACGTGGTCATCATGGTCATCTGCTGTGGTGGTTTGGTGTGGCGGGTCTTATCAAGGCGTCACAAAGCTCCATTTTTGTAAACATTAATTGAAAGCTTCAGCCAAAGTGTATCAAGAGATAGTCCTTGATAGTGTTGTGAAACCTATCAGCAATACACTTTTTAAAAATGTACCTTAGACTTTCCATTGGGACTCTGCACCTGATCACAAGGCACGAACTACCCAAGCCTTGCTTGAAACCATCGTTTGAATGGCGTCATTTCCCATGATAACAGATTAGTGGCCAGACAGATTATAGGCATGTATAAAGTGTAAAGGATACAATTTCGAAAAGAATATTGTTTTTATTTTATGCAGAAACTTTTAATAAATATGTCCATATAAATTTTTGTGATATTAAATAACTTCATAAAAATATGTGCATAAAACTTATTACTTTACTTTTTCTTTTAAGTTCATGAACTGTTCTCTCATCATGAATATTTCCAGATTTTTCAAGCCAGCAGTTTAGCTTTTAGAGGCAGGGAGGGGGGACTCCCTGCTGGAACAAAAAATAGCATTTTAAATATCAATATTTCGTAAATAGAGCATTATATCGAAAAACAGTATTATCAACCCTGAAATCATTTTAAAATACTTATTCAACGGCATCAAAAACGATGGGAAAGACGACAAAAAAGATCCAAATGTATGGGAGCTATAATAAAAAAAAATTAAGAAATTTTATTTTACCACTTTGTCGGCGTAATTGAAATACAGACTCTCGTTAATTCAAACCTAGAAGTTCCCTAGAAAATCTCTTTATATTTCTAACTAAATCTATACATTTTTATGCGTTGATTTTTTCGAACGAAAAAATCAACGCTACGCAACAAAATGACGCGTTAATTCGAACTTATCGGCGTCAAACAGTCAACAATTCATAAAGAATAAGTCGCTTGATCCTCTTTTATAAACAAGTCCGAGTAATCCATCCCGTCGCGGAGACATCTAAGTGCATTGCAGAACAAGTTCAACCTTGTAAAATCGTACATGAGCCTTTGTTTTGGTAATGATTCATACACTTCCGCACGAATTGGTTTCATTTCTCTCAAAAATTTCGATCTCTCAATTCTCTCAAGAATTTGAATTTAAAAAACAATTTGAACTGCATTTATAGATATTTAAATAATTATATGGTTGAACCAGGAATCGAATCCATTACACGAGAAAAAAATCACCCTGAATTTATATCATACCGATCGAAAGATTTCATCATTATTTTTTGCTAAATAACATAATGTCAGAAATAAAAGGAAGACCATGAATGTTAACATTTGATGTGAAATTATCGCTTTCATCAATGCAGTCCACCCATGGAAGTTATAAGTACTACGATGTAAGTAGTACTAATTACTTCCAAGAGTCCACCAGAGATTTCAAATTCATGCGGTGCATTAGCCGACCTCCCGTACTGACCTCGATCGTAGAAATACCGTCAAAACAACAAAATAATACGCGTCTCTTGAAATACATTAACATAGATATTTTAGAAATCAGAAAAAGTCATGTGCATTGGAGGTGGATCGCAAGAAGGCTGTGCTTCCTATTCATTGTCGATGCTAAGAATAAAGTTGGACCCGTAGGCTTAGAATGTACCGTAGTGAAAAAATCCTATGTTTATGGTTAGACCGATGAAATAACCGATGTTTTCAGTAACGGGCTGTCAACTAGACTTTATGTCAAGAAAATGCATTTTATTATCAGGGTGACAATAAAATGCATTTTCTTGACAGGACAGAGACAACGCGTCCTATTAGAGCCTATCGCTCGGCACACTTTTCTGACTGCTAGCTCAATCCAGTTGTATGTATAGCACCTGCAAGATCAGGACCGCGTTCCAAGCGTCAGAGTGTAGTTATTTGGTTGCTTTATCCTAGGCCAAGATTTCGAACGACTGAGTTGTTATAAAACCTCAAATATCGATTTTTGGCCGGGAACTAGCAAAATATAGAGACATTTTATGATGTTTGAAAAGCAATAACTACCGTTACCTGCAAAATAAAAAAGTCGTGAACGAAGTTTGAGTGAAAATTGCACTCCGAGTGCGCTCTAACCGAGGTTCGGAACGCGCTCCTATATAGTATAAACTGGAGCGCGTTCCAAACCTGGGTTAGAGCGCACTCGGAGTGCAACTTTTCACTCAAACTTCGTTCACGACTTTTTTATTTTGCAGGTAACGGCAGACATGACCTTGACATTTCTTGATTAGAGAATTATAGGCACTCTTGTATATATTGCAGGTGACGGTAGTTATTGCTTTTCAAACATCATAAAAAGTCTATAAATTTTGCCGGTCACAACCGGAACCTTCGAGTAGGTTAAAGCAACCAAACAACGCACTCTGACCTTCGGAACGCGGCCTAGTATATTCTATGATACCGTGTATTCTTACATACACTTTTGATTCTCCTCCTTGTCTCTGACGTAGTATATATTCTATTTGATCTATGACTCTGCTGTGACTGCTCTGAGATTAATAAATTATCCACAGATTACAGACCCAGAAATTATCCATGGATTTTTGAACTGTACGCTTGTACGCGGTTCAATTAATTTTCTATTAGCGCATGTACTATCGAGACTGTTTTATTTAAACGCTACCTGAACTGCAAACCATGTCGTGGTTGTTTGGGTACAGTGCGAAACCTCCACAGCCTCCTTCTGATGATCCTCCGGGAGAAGGCAGTGGGGCTGCCGCACCCGCAGTTAACCTCACAAAATCTGAAAAGAAAGCTATGGAGGCCTATCGCTTCGACTCTAGTGCTTTAGAGAGGGCTGCACAAGCTGCCAAAGAGCTCGAGCGATCCCGTAAGTATTATTCTAGAAGTGACGACCGTCACATTGCGTACTATTGCATAATGCGACCGCATAACCTCATAGGCGATAGTAGTCGTAACTGATGATTTTACGTGACAATTATCTACTTATATTTGATATCAAAATTAGCATGTTGTGCGGTTTACAGGTAATGAAACCGGTGACAAAAATGTTATTGTCTCTGCTTGAACTCTCATTGATTTAACTTTAACTCTCATTCATCTCTTGATTCAATTTCCAGGGCATGCCAAAGATGCTTTGGAGCTTAGCAAGCTGCAAGAGGCGACCAAGCAGCAGGAGCAAATGGCTAAAATCAAGGAGTATGAAGCTGCCATTGAACATGCAAAAGTGGATCAGAAAAAAATTGATCACGAAGAAAGACGAAAAACTCTTCAGGTACTTGAATAACTTTTCTAACCATTATTACAAAAATTTTTCTTTCCTTTTTACTTTGAAAGAAATTTATCAATATTTGCCATGTACATAAATGCTATCTGTTTACCTGTAAAAATAGAGCGTGCAAATTGACACACTTGCCAGTCTTTGACCACTATATCACCTAATAGAAAGTAATGATGTTTTCAAAGGTGTTTACAGTATTTAATTTTAACACAAATTAATATATGCATGAGACATTACATATATTATTCAATGTATATTTATAATGTCTTGCACTTAACTTCACGCTTTCCTATGTCATATTGAGACAATATTATCTAAATTCTGTGTAAATTCTTTAAAACAGTGACATATTTCCACCAAACAGTCAAAAAAAAACTTCAAGGGTCAGCTCAATACCAGTAATGTAAGTTTGAGACCTCTTTGTGAGGTTTTCTTATATGAACCTACTTGATCAGATTTTATTACTTTTTAAATTTGCCAACATAACTATTTACAGTTTATATATAATAATAATTTTCCACCTGAGCAAAAATTAAAACAACATAACTACTGTATAGGTTCTACTCCCTAAATATTTTTACATGGATTTTTTTATTTCTACATGTATTTTTGGTTATTTAGTAGTGTCAGCTATTATAGCAAAAATTCTATAAATATTGAAACTGGCTAGCTATTAAGTGAGTAGGGAAAGTGTACCTAGTCACAGATTTCGTTAAAGATTTTTGATTTTTGGTGTGTTACTCTAAAAAAAGTGTCTTTTTCTTCCGCTATGATAACAATCATTATATTCTATATTTATATTTTGGGTATATATAATAGTCATGCGTTTAGTTTGGGTATTATATATATAGTGGCTGTTCCATTTTTTGTTGTGGAACCCTAATCAAAATTGTCTTCTTAATAACCTCAGTCTACATTCTATGTGTAAGCCAAATTCTATCAAAATAGTTTTGGTCATTTTCATGTCATCTTGTCCATCGAAGACATCGGCTTAATGTGGGGATTATGGCATCCCCTATGGGGCTCCCACAACATAATAGGGGAGGCTGTTTTCAACAGTGGACAATCTGGCTGATACAGTATATATTATTTCCGAAATAAATGTGTTTTAATATTCAACCTATTATTGGATCCACAGGAAGAAACAAAGCAGCATCAAATGAGAGCACAGTATCAAGACCAGTTAGCCAAGAAAAGATATGAAGAGCAATTAGTGCAACAACAGAAGTCCCAAGAAGAGATTCTCCGAAAGTGAGTATCACTTTTTCACCACAAGCATTCTTTATTATTTGACATTCCTTCAGTATTAAATAATAAATTTATGTAGAATTAGTTTGAAGACTACAAGAGGATATAAGCTTAGTCTAGGACATACAAAATCCTGCCAACAGAAATGGCATGATCATAATTTTGTCATATTTGAAATTAAATTTAATATTAATTCACAAATATAATATTTATTTATATTTTTTTCTTATATTTCTGTCTGATAGGCAAGAAGAGAGTGTGGCAAAGCAAGAAGCGCTGCGCCGAGCAACTATTGAGCATGAAATGGAGTTACGTGAGAAGAACAAGCTTAAGGCAATTGAAGCAGAGGCAAGAGCTCGTGCAAAAGCTGACCGTGAGAATCGAGACATCACTCTTGAACAGATTCGCCTTAAAGCTGCAGAAAATAGAACCACTATTCTAGAAAGTATAAAGTAAGTACCATGTGCATTATTTTAATATGTCATAGTTAAGAGCGCACCGAGTTTTTAGGCACGCCGCCAGTATCTGTCCCGGTCCGACTGCCAAAGAATTACAAAAGCGTACAGGAAGCGTCGCGACTGGCTAAAATGGTAGGAACAGACGTGAATTTAGGTATTTCTTTCGTACTAAAACAAAAACCTATTTGAAAAATTTAATATGTATATGTTATAGAAAACACGTTGTTTTTTTTATTATTCACAAACAATGGACTTTCCATGAAGTATTTACACTGTACAAGGGTTTATTTAGTTTTTTAGTACTTAGGATTTTTTTTTCTACTGAGGAAACTTTAGGTAATCATGTTTCTAAAGTATATGATTTATAGAATGAATCCTTAAATATCACATATAATAAATTCAATAGTAAAGATACAGCAAATTAAACAAATGTATTTCACAATTAAGTATCGCTGCCTTGGTGTAGGCTTAAACCAGAAATACTTTACATATTCAGATTCCACAGTACAGAGCAGATAATTATTACAAGTATTGCAAGCATAGCTTCTTCTGCTTGACTTCTTATAAGTAATAAATTGTAGATACAATGCCCAACTGAGATATTAGAATACATTCAATTTGCAACTTTTACAATTACATTTTTCGCACATTGAACCACATAACCTTAATGTAAAGCCTTTGATTGCCATAACTCATTTTGTGAAACTGTTGTAAAAGTTTCAAGAACTGTTTGCTGTGCAATAAAGCTGCCTGGCTAACCATCACCTTCTAGTAAAAAATGTGTCGCCAAGCATGTGGGAGTGTGTTCTAACAGCTGTCCTTGAGAGCTAGTAATTCTAGGATAGCCTGAACAACATCTTTAACTGCATCATCACTTACCATCAGGTGAGACTATGGTCAAAGGCTAGCTTATCTAGCTAGGCTATCTTCTATAAAAATATACTTTATTTGCATACTTTTAAAATAACATTACAATGAAACTTAATACAATAAAATTGTAATGAAATAGAATAGAATGTCAAACTTTTACTTTTTAATGCATTATACTTAATATTTTTCAGCACTTAACTACAATGAATTGTAATCAATTTCATTTGTTGATGCTATACAGTTAAAAAAAAATAACCTTAAAATATGAAGAAATATTCCACACTGAATTTGGATGTTTTATTTTGACTCGCAATAAAATGCATTGGCCAAATTCACCTATAAAAATGCCCACCCTGGCTTCACACGGGTATTTAACAAAATATTTAAATATTCTATAGCCAATGATCATAAGTGTTAATGTATGATTCTAATGGTGAAAAAAATTTTCTAATCTGTTTAGTCGTTTTTAAGTTTATTTGTTACGTACAAAAATACAAATCTTTCCTCTTTATAATATGAGTGCAGGTTAAAAGTTGGATATGAAAGAAGATAGATCAAAGTCAGGTAAATGCAGTTGAAATGATAGCTTTGAGAAGTATGTGTTGAGTATGTAGTTTACAGTAGCAAGACACATTGTGATGAAAGATAAATGTAGAGCCAATGAGGATGTAGTAATACACTGAGATGGTTGGGTCATAAGTTTTCTGAAGAGCTCACAGCGGTGCTGGCCTAGACATTTTTTACTGATTAACACTCTGTTACACGCGCGGGGTACAGTTGTGCCCCATGTATAAATATTTGCTTGTTATTTTAAAATATATGGACCCAGAAATGTGGGGACCACACATTTTTGCATTTTTTGAATATTTTGTGACAAGTAACTTTCTAATTCTATCGATTCTAAGCATAAATATACGTTGATTATGAAAACAGTAACACTGTTTTACATATATATTCTATTATATAAGTAATCCTCATTTATAAAAAGGGGCACGGTGTTGCCCCGCGCGTGGATATACGTGATAAATAAGACCGCGTATAACCGAGTGTTAACTATGTTAACCAACAATCAAGTTGGAATCATTACTTGGGTGATTTCTAGTGGCATTAACTAGCGCTTCCATGCTTCAGAAGGCATTTTATTGATTTATTTATCCAAACATTTATATAATACATTATGGTTTATATTACTAATGTCTTAAAACCTATGTTAGGTTTGTCTAGACATTAAAAACTCGATAAAAATGGGTATATCATACCACACAATATCTTATTTAGGTTCAGTGCGCATACGTACATATGTAAAGAGCAAACAAAATAACAAAATCCAAACAAAACATTAAAAAGATAGATTTTAGAATCAAGCTCTCAAAATGTCGAATGACAAACTACACAACCTTACCGAGCTTGTTAGGAGAAAAAGGTTTTTATTTTATACGCCAAGGCAGTACCTATACTCAAAAATTGTAAGTTCTTATTAAACACATTCATAAAAAAATAGACAAAATTAGCTTGAGTTTTGCTCACACAAATAACCGCCATGTCAGGCACTCGATGAATTATTTTATTGGAGTGCAGTACGCAGCTACAGCTACCAACTGCACACAAACAAAATACGAACCAGTTGTGTGTCAGCTGCATGACGCGTATCCGTGCAATTGCATTTGTGTGCGAATACGCACTACAAAGGATGCTCCATTTTATATAGTCATAAAATATTATTTTTTTCAAAATGAAATTAATATTTTTTCTGTGATTTTATCTTTAATTAATTGAGCAAGGCAGATTATTAATGAGGTGAGAAATTATGAATTCAGAAGTTCTTTTGCCGTATACGTTATATTGTATCTAGGTACAAGTAGTTTTCTATTTATTATGCTTCTGGTGAATTTAGAATGTCTTACAGGAGTTTGAATTTCTGATCGGAAGTATTGTTCGAGAAGTATATTTTATTGAACTTTTTTATGAACCGGAATTATGTTACAGTGTTTAAATAACCCCGGTGGGTCACCTGATTTTATCTTTAATTAATTGAGCAAGGCAGATTATTAATGAGGTGAGAAATTATGAATTCAGAAGTTCTTTTGCCGTATACGTTATATTGTATCTAGGTACAAGTAGTTTTCTATTTATTATGCTTCTGGTGAATTTAGAATGTCTTACAGGAGTTTGAATTTCTGATCGGAAGTATTGTTCGAGAAGTATATTTTATTGAACTTTTTTATGAACCGGAATTATGTTACAGTGTTTAAATAACCCCGGTGGGTCACCTGATTTTATCTTTAATTAATTGAGCAAGGCAGATTATTAATGAGGTGAGAAATTATGAATTCAGAAGTTCTTTTGCCATATACGTTATATTGTATCTAGGTACAAGTAGTTTTCTATTTATTATGCTTCTGGTGAATTTAGAATGTCTTACAGGAGTTTGAATTTCTGATCGGAAGTATTGTTCGAGAAGTATATTATATTGAACTTTTTTATGAACCGGAATTATGTTACAGTGTTTAAATAACCCCGGTGGGTCACCTGATTTTATCTTTAATTAATTGAGCAAGGCAGATTATTAATGAGGTGAGAAATTATGAATTCAGAAGTTCTTTTGCCATATACGTTATATTGTATCTAGGTACAAGTAGTTTTCTATTTATTATGCTTCTGGTGAATTTAGAATGTCTTACAGGAGTTTGAATTTCTGATCGGAAGTATTGTTCGAGAAGTATATTTTATTGAACTTTTTTATGAACTGGAATTATGTTACAGTGTTTAAATAACCCCAGTGGGTCACCTGAGTATTTATTTTTAATTTTAGGAGGTACAATTATTTTGAGTATTCTGTACTGTATGTTGTATATGTCGTCAAGATACCTTTTGTAAGTTCGTCCATAGCTGCTAAGTCCGTACGATATGATACTTTCTACGAGGTCTTTATATATTGTCAATCGTTAATACGTCAAAAGGTACTCTGCTCTTTATGATATGGAATTTCGCCATAACAGCTCTCAGTTTGGTGCATATCTTATCAATCTGACTTCGCCATTTGAACCTGTCATCTATCACCAGGCCAAGATAACTATGCTCAGTCACCTGCTCAATGTTTAGGCATGCAGTTGTACACAAGCCATTGGATGTATGCAGGCAGTCATAACTATGAGCTACTACCCTGATTCTTGCACTTATGGGACATGGATTATGGCTGGACTGGATATGTATTAATTTGGTCTTCTCCGGATTTAGTACCAAGCCTGTGTCATGTGACCATTTGCATACAGAGGTAAAGTCCACTTGGATGTTATCTATGTTTGTTGTCTTAAGTTGCGAATCATTGTTATAGCAATGTGGTAAAGCGACTGGGTGGTTGACAAATGCCCGCCTGGATAGCCTAGCTGAAAGCTGTGTGCAAACACTAATGTGTTTAGATGTGAAGGGTATTGTAGCAAGTGAAATTATTACTGGGCAAACAAGACATAAGAAGTAACATCTTGGAATTATAAGCGCAGTGAAGTGTCAAGCAGAATGATAATGGTGATACTGCATCTGTAATGGACAGGCAAGAGCATTAACCATCAGGCGGAAGACTTGCCCATCTCATTATTTCATAACATTAAATAAAAAGCTAGAAGGGGAAGCCTTCTGCTGCAGCCATTTAGTAAATCTGTTGTATTATAAAATTATACCTTGAATCTGATATTATGCATCTGACTTAACCAGAATTTAACGTTTATTAGACTATAAATTGACATACTTATGTTGATGTATGTTACACTTCTCCTCTGCAGGACGGCAGGCAGTGTTGTTGGCACAGGGCTGAATGCCCTTGTCACAGATTGGGATAAAACTCTGGCTGCAGCTGGAGGCCTGTCACTCCTTGCCTTGGGTGTATATACAGCAAAGGGTGCCACATCAGTTGCTGCACGGTTTATTGAAGCTCGGATTGGTAACTATTTATCTTTTATAAAATTTCTAATTTTTATCCATATCTATTACAAACAAGGCCCCTGATCTGTACCTCCAAAGTTAAGAAACCAAGGTGTTTACTTTCTATGCAAAAAAAAAAATTATACCAATCTACTTTGTGTAAATCTGCTAGCAGCTTATTTAAATTGTAAATCAAAAAAGCGTGCGAAAAGAACCTTAGGTTCAAGATGCCTAAGTAATACAGCTTTTATTAGCAAGTGTTTATAAAAATACTAATATAGGAAGTTCAATTAAAAACAAAGCAATATAAACAGTTCACTTTGGCTACTCATGCATTGGATAATAGATAGTACCCATGTAGATGTCTTCTTTAACAAGGAATCCTGCCGCCATGTGAATTATTGAGTAACTGGATTTTGTAGTAAAACACGCTAATAAGCCTATACTTTCCTACAAATTTCAGGAAAGCCTACACTTGTCAATGAGACCTCCAGGTTCTCTTTACTGGAAGCGGCGAAACATCCCATCCTAACAGTTTCAAAGGCAGTTGCAGCATTCAGGAAACCCACAGATGCTCTGGCTGGTGTGGTCCTTGCACCCACTCTTGAAAACAGACTGAGAGATATTGCAATTGCTACAAAGAACACTCGTATCAACAAAGGGTTTTACCGGAACCTTCTAATGTATGGCCCACCTGGTACAGGAAAAACCTTATTCTCAAAGGTAACTATTATTAATATCAATAACAATAATTGTTCACTTCATCCTTGTGATATTTTTATTATTTGGCAACCACATATTAAAACGTGATAATAAGTATTCTCTATTCATTTCCTGGATGTAAGAATGTGACTTGATGTGTCACCTCCTGTCCTGTTAACATGGATACCACTTTATACTTGAAGAAGAAGCATAAGAACAACGCATTTACTCATTTTTATTGAAATAGGGATAACCAGCATGATAAATAAAGCAACAAAATAAATGTCAAAGATACAATCACTTGCCATAATATTCCTGGATTTCATAACTGTAAGATGACTTGAAAATTAAATAAAATTACAGTATAAGAAATGCTTTCATGTACCGGCTGACAGTAATCAATACACATAAACAACAAAATCACTGTCTTGTATCAAATCTCCACTGAACTCATGCAAGAGTATGGTGAGTGCAGTTCTAGAAGTTCTAGGTGGACTCAACTATGCTCTAGAATATTCGGAACCTGGGCCGCCGGTTAAGCGAGAGAGGACAGGACCCCAATCTGGTTGGTTCTTGGCCCAAGGATCTTCTTTGCAATACAGCGGGGTAATGCAGTTAGTGTGCTGGGTACATTTGGTCCAGGTTCCAGGTGCAGGATCTCTATTTAAATCTACTTTTAAATCAAGATTTAGAACCGAGATTAGTAGTGGACTATGGATTAATATCTGCAAAGGCAGAGAACATAAAAAAAATAACATTGTTAAATAGTTGGTAATAATGAATGGATTTTCAGAAACTCGCTAAACATTCCGGTATGGACTATGCTATATTGACTGGCGGAGATGTCGCACCAATGGGTAAAGATGCTGTGGCTGCCATACACAAGGTGTTTGACTGGGCCCAAACTAGTAAAAAAGGTAATTGTACCCTATTAACAGGTAATCTGAAATTATTTTTTTATAGAAATACCATCATGATAGTTTGGTAACCAATGTGATGCTACTTAAAACATTATAATGATTTAAAAATATATGAATATTAACATCAATATGAGAAAAAAAACAATATCAAACAAATTAGCTAATTAATAGAAAATGTTGCGAGAGATATGTTTTCACAGACCTTGGTGCGCCACGACAATATAGCTGGCTATTTACAGTCATAATATGTATAGCCAGAGCCCAAATCTTCCTTTGGTCCTAGAGTTCTGGGTTACTTAATCACAACCTCTGCACACATTCTTCGTGTCGGTTTGGTGTTTTTAATCGAAATCCATAAAACATTTTCTCATATACATCCTAAATTTTACATGCCCAAAGCATATCAATATACGATGACTGATATGTATGGAGATTGAGTTGAAATGCCGCAACATTCTGGAAAAGAGTCGCATACAACGTGCTTGGGTAGATTTTCTGTTGGTTCTTACCATCACTGTTGCCGTTTAATCACCAGGTTGTTCAGATTATATTAATATTCAGTGATTGTTATGGGCGCAGGCAGTTTAAGATTATATGGGCTGCTCGTTTTGTAAACAGTTCATCATCCTCAAGCCTCATTATGGAATACTGTAACTCCTACTTTGCAGTTTGCTGATTGTTTCTCACCATCTATTTTTGTTGCTTGCTTGGTCTCCACCAGGTAAGAATGAGAGCTGAAAATTAAGAGTTATCTGTAGTTATTCCGATACGTGAAATGTCCATCGGTTAGAGCTTTGTCCTCTTGACCTTTTCCGTTAATTTTTGCCAGTTACCATCAGAAACACAAGATTGAGTTACGCGCAATATTGTAAAAGTATTGTAAAGCTCGTTGTAGGCATATAGAGGAGTCTTTGACAACGTTCTGTCCTTAGTTCCACCAATACAGATACATTTTTGCGGTGAGCCTTTGAGGGGATTCGCAGAAGACGACGACGGCGCCAAACTCACATCTCGAAGGCGTCTATCGGCAGCTATCAGCCGATTTAGATCAACGGAGTGAGTAACATACATGGATATAGGAAAGACCCGATTGGATTTCGTGCCAATTGCGATGTTTTGATCTGTCCATATACTTTTTAGTTGGGTCGTCGCAGACTATGCCGATCTGACAACGCACTTCAGGTTCGCTACTTCCTTTGTTATGAATGATAAATATAGTTGACAAAGATTGGAAAACGATCGACATTAATTCATCTTCGTATTCCTTACAGTTAATATTAAGACAAATTTGTTGGCTGGTCTACAGACACTTTAGAAGTTTCACCGGCTCTTCCGCCAATGAAGCAACAAATGTGAGGTCATCTGCATATCGAAAATATGATAGTTTGACCCTGATGTCTCCCTCTCATTTCAAGAGTTTTCTGCTTTATGCATTCCCCGTAGATGTTGAACAAAAAGAGAGGGATTTTAAAAACACTGCAGAATCCTTTTCTCCAAATTGAAACTATTGGATGTGACATCTCTGAGATTCACTGGATGATGCCTGGGGTATTTTTGGCCATTTTCCTCCGACACCAAAGCCATCCCAACTCCCTTATGTAGGAGAGTAGGTTTGTTGCACTTCGCATTTTTGTTCGCTCGCATAGTAGCGTCAATTGCGTTTGTTTGGGATGCCCTTGAACTTACGGAGTGCATCTCTTTCCTTTTTGATATGTACTCCACAATGTCGTTCTGCCGCAAAGTGCAAGAGACCCTACATTTAGAACCTTTCATTTGTTTCAAGGATTTATTTCAATACCTACAAAGAGGTTAGTCAGATAGAAAATATTAAAAACATACTTTCCTCATCAGCTAATAGTAGCATAACTATAATCACTCTACATTACTTTCTTACCATGCTGCCCCCACTTCACGCACACACACTCACATTCAAACAAGTGTTGTATGTAGTTGGTTCATTAAATGTTGCTATTAATAAACGTAACGACTACATTTGTTTGGCTACTTACAATTCTTAATACTTTTATCTTTATCATATGATGTCCTTTTATTCTCAGGTGTGCTTCTATTCATCGACGAGGCGGACGCGTTCCTCCGCAAGCGTTCTTCAGAGAAGATAAGCGAGGACCTGCGAGCTGCCCTGAACGCCTTCCTCTACCGCACCTCTGACCAAAGCAATCGCATCATGTTGGTGCTAGCTTCAAACACGCCGCAGCAATTCGACTCGGCCATCAACGATAGATTAGACAAGATGATAGAGTTTGGTTTGCCCGGGAAGGATGAGAGGGAACGTCTAATTCGTCTTTACTTTGATAAGTTTGTACTGCAGCCGGCTTCGGAAGGAAAAAGGTAACATATCAAAATATTTTCACATTGTAAGTGATTTGTATTCCATAGCTGTTGTCAATGTTTATATGCTAGGGAAATAGATTACTTCTGCATCCCTGTAAAAAAAGTATAATGTAATATTCTTTTTTGAATCCAGGTTTTAAGCAGTAATTTTTTTACAGGCGTCTCAGCGTAGACCAATTTGACTACGGCGCGCTTTGTACGATACTAGCGGATCGCACAGCCGGCATGTCTGGTCGAGCCTTGTCCAAATTGGGCGTGGCGTGGCAAGCAGCCGCCTACGCATCCGACGACGGCCGTCTCACGGAGCAAATGTGTATCGACATTTGCGACGACGCAGTCAGGGATCACCGTCAAAAGGTAAATTGTTGGTCGAAAGAGAATGGAGGGTGTTAAGAATGCACGAAGGATGGAACAATGGCAACAGCAACCATAAAGTGTAGGCTTTACTTCGAGCGGCTTACGGCCTTTAAACTCGTAAGAAAAAATAAATCCTTATAGGTTATCCCTTGACCTCACCTGATGTTGATGTGATTGGAGATAGTAAAGGTTTTGGCCTATAGCAACCCAAAATAATATAATTATATAATAATATAATTTTATACTTGATGGTGATATATTTTCTACTGGCCAAGCAGGCATTGCGACCTGAAACCACATGGCCAAGGTATTCAAGCCTATTGGCATAAACAGCATTATTAGAGACGAAGACACAGAAATACACGCCATTACAAATCAGGGCTTCCAGTTGGACTTACTGCTTAAGCCGACTAGATAAAAAAGGCTCCAGGATTTGAATAAATCACCAAAGATCCTTTTGCACCTGCCAAAGAAAAAAGTAGTTTATATCACCCATGTTATTCAACGGAATCAAGAGGGATAGTCACTTTTCAATTTGTCATCCAAAGTGTGGAAAATCTCACAAATAATCATGATTATTTTAAGTAAGCCTGGCCAAGTATGATTTTTAGGTCCAGTTATATATAAGGCCAGGATGGCTTTCTTACTGGTCGAATTTCATTTTTGAGAAAAGCATTGGCTTTTGTCAAAAATGAAATTACAACATAAAATCCTACACTATATTTCTACAACATCACTAAGTACAAAACGCAACATGCATACTTTGCGTCGTGTTAAGTAACACAAACTATAAAATGGCTGTTTAAGGCTCCAAAAATATATCTATCTCATAAAATGTCATACCAAAAAGAGAGATATACATATGTATATATATACATATATATAGGAGGCACACTTCTATAACCATGTTATAATGGCTAAACTCTTATCTGTGTCTGGTACTAATTTTTTTTCTAAGCAGATCTAAAGAGGATGACCAGTATGATACTCCCCAGTAAATTATATACTTACTTACTGGACAGTAGGAGATTCCAAATTTAAAATCTCGATTTTTACTGGACAGTTGTGAATAAGTCTCCAGTAGACTTCACTTTCTGGATACTTTGGAGATGTTATGGCAACATTACATACCATTTTTGAGAAAAATACTAATGTATGTTTTTCTAATTTACAGATGGAGTGGCTGTCAGAAGAAGAGAAGAGTCGTAGTATGATGCCATACCTGTTAGATTTGCCACCTCTTGATAATTATGGTCATGAACAACAACATGAATCAAAAGCTACAGTCACTGAAATACATGAAATCAAAGATGAACAAGAGACTGAAAAAAAAATTTCCAAGAAAAAGACGAATAATGTTGAATCAGACAAGTGACATCTGGAAAACAACGTAGGACTAAAACCGGCTCAACCAAACATAATGTGTTCCAATAGATACAAAGTGCACTGTGATACAAATTTTAAATTTTTACATGACTTGAAAGTGTCAAAATCAAAAAAGTTTATCGTACTCAGTGATGCAGACATAAAATTATTGCGTCAGATTCAAAGAAACACAAAAGCTGTAACGCATAAAATTAAAAGCACAAAAGCTGCAATTTAGTGAGTGCGTTTAGTAATCATACATAATGAACGTCACGCACATTTAGTTGCAGGTTTAGTAGAATCAGTTGCTGTAGAATTCACACAATAATGATTATAATTACATAGCACACATATGGTTGTCACACACACACACACATGGTTGGCTCTCACTGATCCACCTGACACCATATTGACAGCGTCTCAACTGAAGATTATGCACTATTTGTATGTTGTCTCTTTATAGGCATACTTAACATATTATGATTACGTTTTCTTGGTTTTTTGAGAGAAAGTGGACTTTCTTGAAAACTACTACTATGAAAGCTAGTATAAGGAAATTTAAAAAACTGACAGATATGCTATGTGGTGTTACTCTTTCTATAAGGGCATCTGCACCTTGGAGTAATAGCCATATGTGGATGAGTTCAGTGTTAGTTAGCAAATTCCAATCTGTACATATGCACCAACCAGGGAAACTAAGTCTATGAGTTATTGTCTTCTGTGATTTAGTGGGTGAGGTCAATTTTCAATAGTTGGTGCCTAAGTTTGTAGATCTCACCAGAGCGACCAAAATAGCATAATCGCGTGGCTTCGGTTCAATATTGCGGTTAATGGATGCATGTGTTGAGATGGATCAGAGTCAATGCAGCTACTTTAATTAATTGATCATACACATTTGCATCAAATCAATTTTAATTGCAATGCAAACAAACAGCATATACATGCGCGTATACCCGCGAAATACATAAAATCCAAGTCACAGTAATCAAGCCAAGCGATAAAAATACCCTCTATGAAAGTCTTCTGTTCAAGTTGCTTGCACTTAAAGAATAACCAATTACACCATTACACCAATAACCATACACCAAATCATATCATGTTTAATAAATACCTTTTAATGCACCGCATTTTCTTATATTACTATTCACTCAGTCATAATTTTAAAAGAACTTATCTGAAGATGTATGGCATGTTTGTAAGCAAATGGCCCTAAGGTACCGCTAAATCAGAAGATGCTTAAGTTCAGTATCACCTGACCAGTGTTTGGTATTCCTATGAAAATAATTATGTGTAAAAAACCATTAAAAAGCAACAAATCTGATTAAGAAACATTATACCTTAATTATTTACTCTCATTAACGTCGATTCCTATACTGATAATTGTTGGCACTATTGAATTTATAGTTAAGTTTTGTAATAAATGTTACCAGATTATATTTATATAGGAATGGGGTCTGAATTACACAAAAAGAAAATTAGATTTTTGTAAATTGACATTAATTATTAACGCCTTGAAAAATCTCACCCCATTTTCAATAAGAGGAAGCCATCTACTGTGTGTATAAATATTGTTGTTAAAATGTCAATCTGCATATAATTTTATGACTTGAAACATGCGTATGTATAATCATAAGGTGTACAGTGTGTATGCTGGATTTATAAGGTTTATTACAACTGTTACATTGTTATTGATATAAATTTAAGCTTTAATGGCAAATGTTGGAATTATTGACGTATTGATAATCTTACAAATTCTATGTAAATAAGGTTCCATGTGTTGTACTATACACCTTATATGTTTAAAATTTAAGCATGCCTATAATATTTAAAGCATTTAGTAAAAAATAAGGAGTACATTGTTGTATTTTTCAATAAGTTTAGAGTTGTGACAGAACATTGTCTAAATCATAATATATTACTTGATTTTTCAATTGGATAGAAGATTGAGAATTTTAGTTATGAAATATATACATTTTGTATGTTTTCTTTATGTGAAACATTATTTTTTCAAATAGATGCTGTAAAATGCAATTTATCGTAGCTACCCCCCCATGGCTCTTAGTTTTCAAATACGTTATTTTGTAACTTCTAGCATACTTACATGTAATTTAATGATGGCTGTAGGATTTACTAGTGTTTATTATTAAAAATATGTTATCAAGCTTTGTGTTTAATTTAGCAACCTTCGGCAGAATGCTCATCTTTTGAAGCAGTGATGGCTCAGGGGCATTGCCTATGGACTGTCGCTTCGTAGGTCCATGGTTAGAATCCCGCCGCTGCTGGCTTGAGCTTCACCGCAGGGTGGATGGGCATTTTTCGAATGCCCGCCTGGCTAGCGACCACCCTCAAGTATAAAATCTCTCGCCTAGCACCTAACGGTGTGTTCCGGCAGCAGTCCTTGAGAGCAAGTGAAATTACAGGCACAGTGAGACAACTAATTCTCAAGGTTACGGGCACAGTGCAATTGGCGACTTGTAACGAAATGCATCTATTATAGGCAGGTTAGTCCGCTTAACATCTGGAGGGCCTCGAGCTTGTTCCGTAACAATAACATAAAAAAGTAACATAACTGTGTTGGTATGATTAGTATATGTCGGTTTATATCAGTAGTTATACAGTTTGAACTTAGCTAATAAATATAAAATTAAAACCATAAAGTGGTCTAGCACTGGATTGAGATTGAGTAGCCTCTTTACAACCAAAAATGCAATTTAATTATTCCTGCACAGGCACATGGTTACCTCGTATGTGCATTGCTTCAGCAGGAATCATACAAACAAGTGTGTCGCCAGCTATCCTCTTAACTGGCAATAACTCATTCTGGCCAATGAAACATTATTGCAGTATAAACTATCATAATATCCATATCATTTCATATATTTCAGCGCTGGAAGTCAGTTCAGTTTTAAAGAACTTATGTAGTGTGCCTACAATGCTTTTCACCATCTTGCAAATTACTTTAAGACTGAACTGGATGACTGAATTTTATTAATTAAACTTTTTTAGTTAATTGCACTTGTAATTATTCGATAGATGTTGAAGGAGGTGGATGGTGTTTACGTCCGTTCGCATTTCGCCAAATTTAGTGATGAACCAAAAATGATCTCAGGAAATAGATTCAGGATTAAATACTGTATAAATAATAAGGAGAGGCAATTATCTCCCCAAAAAAAAACCTTGGGTTGGATGATCCAGTAAATAGTTAAGCAATTGTCTTAAATAAAAAGGCTTGCCCTAATAACCTTCCTTTATTGGAAGTTGGTTAATTAGAGAAGTTCAATATATGCACAGAAGAACAAACAATTAAAATAATGAACTTAGTAAATTATTGCGGCTTTTAAAGCATGAAAAAGGTAATAAAGATAAGAAATTGTATTAATAAATTATTTTGGCATAATATAAGTCTTTATTCTAGCACTACTATACATTGTTCAATAATTATACTAAAGAATTGACGATGCAAATATTTTAAAGAAATATGTTGAAAAAGATTAAAAAAACTCTGTTTACAATGTTTTTTTCCCAATTAAAGCTATCTAAAGCAGACTAACCACCAGGATAACATAAAATATTATTAGGTACCTAGGTATTATTGTGTATACAAAAAAATATATTTACATATAAGTAACACAAATTTCATAATCTCGCTTCTGTGTTGTAGAATTTATTAACAAATAACCCTTACCTAGAGTAACTCACATTATAGCTGAAATATTAACATTTATGTTAAATACATTAAGCAAATATAATACCTATATTTAGACTTTATTTAGAAAACACTTAACTATAATATATCAATAAAAAATAACAAGTACTTTTGTTAATAATGCTCCTGCTAACACAATGATTATAATAAGCATTTGATGGTATCTCAGATAACCAATAAATAGCAATTTCTTAGGTATTCAACACATTGTAGCAACCATAGCAGATTATCACAACTATTTTGTTATATTAATAGAAAATATTTTTGTAGTATTTACTTAACAGTGATCATGTTCATTGGTACAGTGTGTACCAATAACCACAATCACTGCACTGCACTACACGTCTTTTCACTTATAAATAAAAAGTTTTTTTTTTATACATAGAAATTTAAAAAAATACAGAAGAATTGAGAACCTCCTCCTTTTTTGGAAGTCGGTTAAAAAAAGAAATAAATACTAAATCCCTGTTTCGCACAGCAGAGTCAAAGTGTAATGTGAAATTTAATACATAGACTATATGAAAGAGGCACTTTAATTGCTTCTATTGCCAAAGCAACATGAGGACTGCGGGGGTATCTCATCATCCACCACCACTACTTGTGATGTTCGGTTTACATTTGTCTGGGAGCTGCTTTCAAATTTCAGTACCATCTCTTGTGTAAGTTCCAGAAACAAGTCTTCAACGCCTTGGTTTAATTTAGCAGATGTCAAGAAGTGCTTTGCTCCAACTTTGCTTGCATAACTATAAGAAATAAAACTTCGCATAAGAAATTAAGTTTATATTGAAATTCTGATCAGGAAACAACATTATAATTTGGTTAACAATTAAAAATACTTGAGCAAGCCACAGGTCCTTGCAGTCTTGTAGGCAGTTCATATGTTACTGTCCATAATCTGTCAGCACCAATCATAATTGCAGTAATCTCTTGTTTGAAGCCATTTTCATACATATTGAGTGTAATAAAATATTTCTAAATTAGGTATATCACAAAATAGGTAAAAGCCAGTGATAATACAATACCTCTCAGCTTCGGCAAGTGGCACAGTTCGCTCATGTTCCAAATCAATTTTGTTTCCTGCTATAATCAGGACTATGTCAGAACCCAGCATTTTTTTCAACTCTTTAACCCAATTCTTAACCTGTAATTTAAATGATCATAGTAAGTGGTAATCATCAATAAATAACATAATAAGGTGCAACTAGTTTCATAATCAACAAAGTTTTTGTTGAAAGGCAAAATATTGCACTTGATTGATAATTTAACCGCTTAGCCTTAAGGCATATTTGCCAAACAAAGGAAAACATACTAATAAAATAACAAACATAGTGCTTAGCATATGCAGGGCATGCTTGTATGCCCTATGTGGGCTATACAAGCACCAAGAGGTTGGAAAAATCTCCCTCCTTAGAAATAATGTTAGTTAATTAAACAATATTGACCTTTAAGATGCAATGGTGTCGATTCCAAGAGAAACATCTTAATTTAAAATTATCTAAATAATGGTAATTTTTATTCTGTTCAACACTAAAATCCAAATTGGTATAATGCTTGCAAATGATACTTTTGTTTAGTTAATAATTTTTATAATGCATGCAAAAGATAGTCTCAAAGTCGAAATCAACATAAGAAGCAGTCTTGACATTTAATGTCTGGAACATAAGTCTTTAGTGTGAATATAATATGAACTACTATAGTTTAGACGATTCTTACAGCATCAATTACACTTCTTCCTTTCTTCATTCCATGTGAAGTAGGGTAATTACAAGATGTACACTTCCACTTAGTTTACATATTGTTTTGTGACAGTACTCACACATATATCCTTCTACACACAATATATCTATTCTTACATTAGCTTTTTTTGCCTCTGTCTGTCCACATTCATATACAACAATTAGTTATATTTTTTTCAACCTTCCTCATGAACTGCCCATACCACACATATCTATTTATCTTTAACTTCCAGTCACCGGTGCTGTAAGCTTCTTCTGACAGAGGTGGGAATGTTAAAGTGTGTTGTGTAACTTAAATGCACACAACATAATGAATGATTATTCATTAGTTTGTATCCATTACAGTTACGAAGCACTTGTAATTGATTCCGTACCCAATGGGTAAAAACGGGACCCTATTACTGAGACTTCACTGTCCGTCCGTCCTTCTGTCACCAGACTGAATCTCAAGAACCGTTTAAGCTAGACAGTTGAAATTTTCACAGATGATGTATTTCTGATGTCACTACAACAAAAAATTAAAAAAATTGGCTAAGTGTGAGTCAGACTCTGGCACATTAAAACAAAGAAAGGTTAAGATATGATGTCCAATGTTGTAAAGCTAATGGTTTGGATGGAACCCATCGTGCACGAGTCCGACGCGCACTTGGCCGATTTTTTTTATTGCTCAACATCCATAGATCCATATAACATTCATCAATGATGTTGCTTAATTATATTATGAATAAAATATTTTTTAACCTCTTGGTGCTTTTATGGCCCGTTCTGGCCATGTAATGGTAGGTTATGAGGGGAGTTCAAATTATTCTTGGTATGGTTATGAAAGAAAAGGCAGGAAAGCCTGAAATAATTATATTTATCTGAATATTGAGATTGCAGGGGACTTATTGTCAAGGGTTTTCAATTTTTTAATTATTTATATATTTTTTAATTGCTTCTTTTAAGTTGTGCATAGTGGTTGTTAAAGTTTCAGCATATCTGTATATTCAATATGTAAAATAATTTCAAGTTCTAGAATACTGTGACCATGAACTTTCAGACTGATTGCGATACTTTGAACTTTTTTAGAGGTGCTGCTCCTTCTTTGCCTACTGCATTGACTCAGATTTGCTCTCAGAGTCATAATGACAAACCCAGGTTTGGTGTCTAGTAACAATGCAATTGAAAATACTGGTAGGATTTTCTCCACAAAGCTCCAAATTTTTTTACTACATTCAATACACACTTGTTGTTGCAGCTGTGAACATTTGTGGCACCCATCTTGCACCGGCTTTTGAGAGGTTCAAAAAGTCATGAGTTTTGAATGTATGGTACCCACGGATGGCTTGGTTATCTCTCTTAACACTCTATTCCACGTGCGGGGCACAAGTCTGGCCCAGGTTTAAATATTTGCATATTATTTTATTTAACTGTCCTCAATATCCGGAAGTATTTGTTAGTGACTTGGAAACAACGACCACAGTGCACATGTTTATTTTTTATCAACACATTACCATACGTTGTAGCATAATTTTAATATTTGTAACAAAGAAGTAAGTTTCTTGGCAATGGTTCTAATCATAAATAAGAGCTAATTTGTAATACTATTATATAAGTAATCTTCATTTAAAACAGGGGCACGGTCATGCCCCGCACATGTAAATATATGATAAATAAGACTGAGTGTAATGGAGTGTTAATGAATTGATTTTTATTCAAGCATCTTCAAGTACAAATTTTTATACCATTTTCACATTTCTTTCTGTAATGGCAGATAAAGGACTAACTGATTGTGAAGGTCATCTTCAATGTTTCACTACCTCTTTTAACTTCACAATCCCCTTTTGAAGGATAGACAATGAAGAAGCGGAACCCTTGTGAAGTTCTACCGTCTCTTTGCAGATGTTACTACTTATTTTATCAAGAATTTTATAACACCATGGTGCTTGACTTTGGTCAACATTTTGACATCAGACACTTTGTGGCACTTAAGCATGATTGTGAAATAACTAATGATGGTAAACCAATTAAATTTTCTATTTGTTACCATGAATAATGTGTCATAAAATAACCACATACAACTCTCCTTGATACCAAAAATATTTTGAACTGCCCTTGTACAATAAATTTTACTGTTAATTAATAGAGCCTGATTTTTTTATATATAAAATGTACCTGCTAGCCAAGCAGTATACATCAAAAGTATATCTACTATACCTTTTCAAATGAGTCTTCATCAGTAATGTCATAGACTAAAATGGCACCATTGGAATTTCTATAATATATTGGACCTAGGGCATGAAATTTCTCTTGTCCTGCTGTATCCCAAATAGACAAATTTATACGCTTTCCGTTGATATTCAGCCTCTTGTTCAAGAACGTTGCCTGTTACAAAGAAATCATTGATAAGAGCACAAAACAAAGAAGTCTTCATACAATTATCCCTGATATACATAAATACCAATAGTATAAACTGTTTTGATGTTATTAAATGAAATTAAGTTTACATTACCAAATTTATGAATACATACTTGTAGCGTTGTAAGGTGTTTGTCGTTGAACTTGTCTTCGATGTACCTCAGCAAGAGCGAAGTTTTTCCGACGCATCCTTCTCCTAACAAAACAACTTTGAAATTATGTGTGCCTCCAGCTGCAGCCGTCATATTTAAGAAGGCAGGATGAGGATTTCTCGGACCTAGAGATTTACACTAATAGGCCTTGAATAGACAAATTGTATATTGTATGTACACTAATTGGCTCTCGACAACAACGTAACTGTATCGAGATGTTCTTGTATGTATAAGTATGATCGCGGTATTACGAAAAACGATTCAGTATACCCTTATCACGAAACACATAACTAAAAATTTATGAAATAAATTGTATCTAAATTAATTTAATTTATATGATGAGCAAGAAGCTTTCATTACTTTTGACTTTTCATTAAATTTCCTACATACTCTGTGGTCTCTTTGCCATCAGCCGTGGCCGTGTCCAACTGTCCATAGATAGCATAGATCGAAAGCCGTGGCCCGTGCCGCACTGCACTGACAGTATCATATCATTTAGAATTCTAGTCAATGTCAAAATAGTTTTTTTTTTAATTGGAATATGCGCCGTTGACGTCTATTTAAGGGCCGGTAAGAAGAGAGCAGAGGCAGAGGCCAGTTAATTCAAGTAGCCAGCATGATCTAAAAAAACAAGGTCTTCTACTCCCGAAGAATCACAAGCTTCCGTCACTACCAAATTGGCTCTTTATTAAAACATGATTGCAGCAGCATACAAGTTCATGGTTCTTTTTCATGTGAATGTTTTGTTCTAAAATATCAATACAATATTTCAAACGTCTAATAGAAAGTCACACATGAATCAATGTTCATCACAGTAAATGGTATGAAAAAAGTTGTCTCTCTATGGTTCCACCATTTAGACAAATATCACCGTCTCTGTCTCACGTATATGATTTGCATCTGTTTCGCTCTCGCTCATGCACATATGCGCAGGAATTCGCAAACTTTGTGGTAGGCCCATTTCTGGAAGCTACGGGTATAATAAAATAACATGTAATTTTTCTATTGTGACGGAACAAGCTCGAGGCCCACCTGATGTTAAGCAGACTAACCTCTGCCTATAACAGATGCATTTCGTCACAAATCACGAATCGCACTGCGCCTATCACCAGGAGACATAGATGTTAAGTCTCTGTACCTGTAATTTCACTGGCTCTCAAGGACTGCTGCCGGAACACACCGTTAGGTGCTTGGCGACAGATTTTCTACTTGAGCCCCTCGGTCGCTAGGCAGGCGGGCATTCGCAAAATGTCCTTCCACCATGCAAAAAGTAACTGTAAGAGTAAAAGTAGAAAAAGCAGTTATTTGAAGTTTTTTCATTTCCTGCATAATTGTCTGTAGCCGAAGAATGGCTACAAACGACTACTAAATATGGTATGTAATGTAAAATTTATTTGGTTATATAACGTATCTACCTAATTGGTTTTTACTTCCGATATTTTTGAGCTTTCTTTGAAACTAAACTGTAGACCAAAATATAGATAACTGGCTTTTTTCGGCATATAAAATAATTACTTGATTTCAATCTATAAAAAATTTAGGCCTATTAGCATCGACGGTACCCATTATAAGAAAACTATTCGGTGTCAAACACTCTGTACCAACTTGATAACCATAATTTATGCAAGAATCATTAATCTGTGTAACTTAAAAAATAAAGTGAAATCTATTAACTGTTATCTTACTGCCCCCCAATTTCCTTAAATTAGGTATAAAGTTTGAGAGCCGTAGATAAAAATGATGACAGAATGCTTGTGTCCCGGTTACGTGACATCCGGTCTCGGAGTGTAATACCTGGCGTAGTATATTATTGTATCATGGTAGCCAGGAAGTACAAAGTTTAAAAAAAACGCGGGAAACTCTTTTTTAAAACGGTTGTGTTTTTTTTGTACCATTTTATTATTTTGTGGTTTTTGCGATCAGTTTAGTAGTTCATAATTAGTTTAGTAAACTTATTGTACAGATTTTTGTGTATGTGTATATAATTATCTGGTAAGTCTTTTTACACTTATTTTAACGACAATCAAACAAAGGATCCCCCAGATCCAGGGGGCACAGATCCGCACCTTAGATGTTATAACCTTCCTACCATCGTTTCCTGTAACTGGCACGGGTTTTAGTTTGCGGAGTGCCAAGCGAGTGAACCCCTGAAGAAGAAATTGAAAACATTAATGTTCCCATAGGATGAGGAAAGATTTTAAATGCCCGACGACAGTTACAATCAACGGTCAAACAATATGGAAACCATCACAAACAATGGTTCTTAATTTCTATGGTAAGATTTTACGCAAATTTAGAGATTTGATTTTTTTAGGTGCTACAATGCACTTCAAATAGAATTGTATACTTCCCCCACATTACAGTGCTACCTCTGCTGCCGCTTCGGTCATACCAAGAGTAAGTGAAGGTCCATACCCGGTTGCTTCAAATGCGGTCAAGATTATCTTAGCAGTACTTACAACGCTGAAGAAGATGTGCAATGTGCAGTTTATGTGAAGGCCCACATTTCGCAAATAATGGTGCCCAGAATTTGTCCGTCGGAAGTTGTTTATCCTTTTTTGAGAACTACTTCCTCCTACAATTCCTATATAATCCAAATTTTTTTGCAGATATTACTACTAAGTAGCATCCTACCCCTACCCCTATCAGTTCACAACCCACTAACAAAACTAGTACCTCACAATCATACAAAACAACCTTTAAGATACCATAAATTTTGTATAGAAAAATGTTTGGATCCAATTACGATTCGGTAACATCGCCTTAAATATAGAAACCAGGAAAATATCGAAAACTTTGATATCCTTACAAAAACTATTTACATTCTAAAATTGTTTTAAAAAAAATGTTCCGGGTTTGAAAGATTGTGTCACTCAATATCGCGTAGGTCCAACCCTTCTACTGTATGGATTTATATCAGAAGATTCAAAGCAGATATATCTAATACTAATATACCTCCACTCCCAACTTCTATGACTAACTCATATTTAGATTATCTTGCACCACCATTAGTTGTTCCGTCACCATATAATATTTCATCATACAATACTAATTCCAATCCCTCAACAGCTTCCTTTGAGTTAAGCAAACCTTAGTTCCCCCTTTTGATTGACGGAGATTAAAGGAGTATTTTCTAAGCTTCGTTATTCTGCACCTGGTGATTCCATATTCATTTTTATGTAATTTAAGTGACAACACTCTCATATACCATAATGGGATCAATTGCACAATGATGTCTGGTAATGTTCTCCAATTTTGGACGTTTCAAATAGTTATACCAATTAAAGCCAAGTAAATCACCAACATCCGTATCATTATACCTACGAATAAATAATAAGTGTTTATTCGTAGCATCATACCTTCCTATTGCACATTGTTCAAAATAGCGAAATATCTTGTGAAATATCGTCTTGATTGGTTTATAGAATGTCGTGGTTTACTTGCTTTAATGTTGAAGTACTTGTACTTAGGACAGATTGGACAATTTAATACCGCATATTCGTCTGGCTTTTACAAATAATGAATCCATTGTTTCACTAAACTTAGATTTTAATTTCACTTAGGACTGTACTTTTGTCAATACGTAGGTAAATAAAAATTACAATTATCGATACGTGTTCCTCCTATTATTTGTAACTTTATACTTAATTTTATGCTTCACGGTAGATCTGTGAAATTGGATAATCCAAATGAATTCGATTTTAATGGAAAAGCTTACCACTAGGTTCAGTCATTAGTCCAATACTTTATAAAAATTACTTTTTTGATCTTGAATTATCAATTAAAAGCCTAGTTAAAAATTCATCAATATGCAGATGATCTCCTTCTCTACAGATAAGATGGCAATATAAACCATCCTAGTTCCAATGCGTCATCAGCTCTAAGCAATCTAAACACTTGAATGAACCATAAAGGTCTGGAGTTTTCAGTTTCCAAAAGTAATGTGGTAGTTTTTACCATGCAACGCACCTCCTACAATAATATTTATTGTTAATATTCTGTGTAATGGAGAACCAATTCCTGTTTGAAAAGTTAGAGTTGAATGTTAAAACGCAGTTGAATAAATAAAATTATAAATTAATTCAACAATGAAAAACATTACTTTGTTGATCCAGGAGTTTTACCTAAGTGAGGTCAATAAATGGTGTCGTATCCGCCTTATCCAAGGTGGTGCTTGGTGTAGTTGTCAATACCAACATTTGTGGTGGACTCTTCGCAAGCGCAGCTTTCATATTTTGGAACCATTGCATCGCATTGGTGGCCAACGTCACGCTTCTTTCAACGCTGAAACTAATTGTATTCGAAAAAGAACTCAACACTGTATGACCACTCGATGAATTAGTTATTGTTGACATAATGTTAACTATTACATTCTTGTTCTTCGTGCTGACTGATACTGAAGAAGTAGTATTTTTCACATGTAAGTATTGTTTTTTGAAGGTAACTTTTGGTGGTTTCATTGTGGTTTGTTTTTTTTTATTTCTAAGCGTCGATGGTTTATGGGCTTGTTGTCTCCCTTGAGTTGTATTATTGTATTTGTAGGTTGTATATCCCAGTTCACTCGCATTTTCTCTGGTTAAATTATTATTCATATCAGTGTGAAAAAGTGGAAGTTGTGTTGTTCCTTCTGTGGAATAGTTGAAAATTATTTGAGTTGTTTTATTACGCAAATGTTTGAGTGATTTAGTATTGGCATTAAGCGGTTTAGCTTTATGAGATACACTTTTTTTAGTTTTTATTTTAGACAAAAGATCATCTTTCATGATTTCTTCTTTACCCTCAGTCAGATATTTGGTATTATTAATCGAAGCAAACTGCTGAGTATCTTTAGATTTCTTAACTGGTAAAGGAGTTGCGATAGAGACAGTGCCAGCCTTAATATTCGTTATCGAATCCTTATTTCTTAGACTAGGTTTTTCTTCTTGATATTCATATACTTTCTTTGTGATTATATCCTGAATCCAGGACAAAAAGGGTCCCGCAGCTATAAAAACATTTTGGGTTACATGATAATTAATACTGCCAGAGATACCAAGAACAGAATCATTTAGCAAAAGTGGAACCCCTTGAATTTGTTGGTGTAAGGGTTTTTCTCCAAAATGTTTGCTTGTGCATATAAGGTAACCACTAAAATTCTCGTCGCATGGTACAATGACAGTCCGTTTTAATATAGGTATCTTATCCTTTAGTGCAGGGACGTGCGCTTCATACCCTGTCGTAGCCAGCGGTTCTACAGCACTTAATTTCAAGTAATTTTGCATTGTTGTAGATCCAAATATTATAATCGCAATCCCATTGAATTTTTCCATATATTTTCTTCCGATATAAATCCTAGAACGAGGAAATAAGTGAGTTTTGTCAATGGGTATTAAATTCTTCTTCTTTAGAATGAATTGACATGAATCAGCGCAATATTTTGTGGTTATGGCTAGATTCGGCGCAATAACTGCCCCAACACACTGTTGTGAATTTAGTTTGCATTTGTTACAGGAGAGACGAACTATATGATTTAAGTGAATGCACTGTATGTTACTAGCAAATTGCAATATTACAATGAACAAATGTATTAGTTTCCGGTGCATACTAATAAACGGAGTTACGATAACTTTATCGGTTGTATTGAAATACATATCACGTTGTGATAAGAAGTTTCATATTGTTGAACTATTTCACTGCTACACGATAGGTTTTGGTGAGTAGTATCATGTGATTGCTAAGGATTTTCAATAACACATTGTCAAGTGTTTTTCTATATGTTAAGATTATCTGGCTTAGTGCCAACATACCTTGCATATTTAATACGTAAGCTGAAATAGCCTTTGGTAAATATTAAAATGCCGATGAAAGACGGGATAAATATTTGAAGACATCCTTAATTTAGACTGTTTTTTTGTGATAAAATAGTTTTCCCATTAAATTAATAATTCGTTCCTCTCTTGCCGAACCTGTCCCTATTCAATTTTATTTGATAAACATAATAAATTCATATATTCAATAAATTAACTCTACTGAATGGACTCTAGACGATGACCCCCACGTGCTAGGATGCAAAATATATTTCTAGCTAGAATCACTGAAAATTACTAAATTGAAGACGATTTTCGTCTTATTAGTCTTGGACCAAATTTTTCCAAATGTGAACTTTTTGTTTGTGATACTTGTCCGGATAAAGTTTCGATTATTGACAAATTCAATGTAGGTACTTGCGCCTCGTATAAAATCAGTAGAAAAAAGTTCACTAATTACAGTAAACAAATTCAAAAGTTTTGAAATGCTTCTTTATCAGTTGATTATTCAAAATGAACGCCCATAAATGGCTTTTACAATAAATAGATTTTGCCTTTTAGTTCCTAAATTTATATATGTATCAGCTGTATAGATGTTATCAGCTGTGAAACACAGTGAGCTTTTCTTAAGCTTAGACAACTTACTTACTTAACTAGCTTGGGTGCAAGTTTCCCTCCCTGTGAGATTGGGGGGCAAAGGGATACGCCAAATGTGGCATTACTAGCTATTTTGTCTTCTGTAAACAGTACACAGAAATTAGTAGGAAAAATCTTGCACCATCTTTAGGTTCTTTTGCTGTAGCATATCTGGCTGAAGCCAAAAACACATGGAGACTGGCTTCACCAAATACTGAATTCACAAAAATGTAGTCATCTCAGAAACAGTGGGATCAGCCCCTCTATGCGGGCTAGCACGGAAAGATCTTTTAAATATCTTCGGTGTGGGAATCTGGTCGTTGGTTCCATAGGCCTTTTCTTCTTACAAAACTGGTGTTCTTATAGACCCCTCCGCTTTTTATCTCGCTATTAGCTTACGCTTGGTTGCAAGGTGTTGCATGTTATTGCCGTGTGGTAATGCAGTTGATCTACTCGGTCACCATAGCCTCTTCTGCTCACGCCTGCTGGTCGAATTTCCCGCCACGCCAGCCTTAACGATATCATTCGCCGGGCTTGTACCAGCGCCAATGTTGCTGCTATTCTCGAACCGAATGGTCTGATGCGTGACGATGGCAAAAGATCTGACGGAATGGCTCTGGTTCCGTGAAAGTTAGGGCGGCCCTTAGCGTGGGACGCTACATGCATTGACACTAGCGCCGTAATATCTTTCTGAAACCAACGTGAGGGCTGGCGCTGCGGCTACTTCAGTGAAGCAACTTAATTGCTAACCTCGGTAATGGTTACATATTTGAGCAGTTTGGTGTAGAGACGTTGGGTCCATGGGGACTGGGGGCTCATTGTATTTTCCAAAACTTATTAGAGCGCTTGGTCGATGCGACGCTTGATCGTATGCTGAAATAAATACTTTCGCAATTTTACTTGTAGTTCATTGATTGTTTTGCTGAAAAAAATATGGGAATAAATAAAATCTTTGCAGGCGGTTTTGACATCCTCCTTGGAATATATTGTTTTCCTTGCAAGAATTTGTCCCAATTCCGGAAACTATTATTGCTTGGGGCAGGATTCTGCGGGTTGTGCTGAGTTCAACCATTGTGTTGTGATAAGCGTTTCCATATTATCGTACAGGGTTCCATTATTCATCACAAGTAACGATGAGATTCAAAATCCCCTAGTTATTGTGGCGGTTGAGTAATGTAACTTAGCACTTGACTAGCATGCGATATCCATTTTTCGGGCTTTTTCACTTTTCCAGTTGGTTTCAATTTAATTATAATTGATTTATAACTCTCAGCGAAGCATACCTTTAACTCTGACGTGGTTTGTTATGGATCCGCTTTGACGATCACTTTTAATTTAAGGGTCTCCAGCAGTCGACGGGGTTTGTTTATATAGTATTCAATACTATCAATACGTACAATTCAATACTTTCTTAAAATATTTTAATTATCTGATATTACTAGTGACTCTGTGAGTTGAGAACCTCACCACTGAGATATGAAGTGTATTAAAAAAACTGGATTGACTAGAAATGTCTAACCTGCTCATACAATTTAATAAGAATTGGTTGAGAAATGCGGGAATGCGGTGAGTTTCGATAATGACGTTGAGACTTTGAGAGGCAACGTTTACAAGCCTGTCTTCAACCATATAATCTCTCACCATCAGACTATCAGTTACTTTGCAGAAATCATTAACTAATTGATCAATTACATCCATAATTGATTGGTAAATGATATAATTAATTATGGATTTCCGCAATATAACTGATGGCCTAATTGGTAATGAGAATATGGTCGAAGACAAGCATGTGAACTGTGCCTTTCCCGTGCGCTCGAAGAGTCGATGCGTCCTGAGGATGCTTCATGTAGATACGAAAATTCTTTTGTATGCCTACGACGTCACGACGGCTTAGCAGGAAAATTAGTTATCACTAGATCTATTTTTATATAATACATATGTTTTTCAAAAATTTTTATATATATTTTAAAAATATATATAATTATCAGTTAACTTATTAAATTAATCAATTAATTATGGAACTCCGCCAAGTGACTGAAGGTCTGATGCTGAGTTACGTTTCGTCGTGTAAGAACTATGAAAGCACTGTTACCAACCTTTTTATTCAGCCCAGCAACTTTAAGATATGTTTTATTTTTGTATTATATTGTGACAGAACTAGCACAACACCTACCTGATGTTAAGTGGTAACATCTGCCTATTAGCTGAAGCCATTTCTTCCCAAGTGATAAACAGCACTGCACCCGTCACCCTGAGACATACAGTTAAGTCATACGTGCCTGTAATTTCACTGGCTCTCATGAGCTGCTGCCGGAACTCATTGATGCCTGGTGCTTGGCGACAGATTTTTTACTTAAGAGGGGTAGCTAGCCAGGCGAACATTCATAAAACGTCCTTCCTTCCATGCAAAGAAGCTCAAGCTGGCAGCGCCGGCAGTGGGGATAGAGCTATGAACTTTTTAAAATGACTTTATTTATACTTCTAACTTACTTTTAACTCTCGTTTTATTATTAGTCCATTGAAATGTTACAATTTAAGGACCGAATATTGCATTTTTTAGAGGACGTTATTTTATTTTTGATACATGTGTGGGGGGTCAATAGAAGCTTAACCTCAAGTTATTGGCGGTCGCCACCTTCGTCCCCCGGCCGCCATCTTGGAAAAACGGGTGAAAACACTTCTTTCGCGATATCTCGGTAACTTGCGTCTTACAAAAATTGTTAGGCCATAATTTGCTATTTATTTATTAAACAAATTATTTGTCCTACAAATATGTTTATATAATTTTTAACCCAAATAAAAAAATACAGAAGTTAGAAGCAATAGTGAGAATTATTGTATAAAAATTGACTTGTAACTAAAATTGACTATAACTATTTTTTTATACATTTTACGAGAAAAAATTCTCAAACAAATCTTGTAGATTATCTTTTGAGGACTTTTTTTTAATTTCATTCATTTAAAACTGTTATAAAATATTGTATATAACACATTGTTAAAAGATGTTTAAAATAATGGCCCCGAGTTTCTTGCCCGTTCTTCTCGCAGTGGCTCTATAATTTTTTTTGCTGAACGTGGCAGTACTATGTATAATATTTCAATATTAAAATTTGTAATTGACCTTCATAAGAGCGTCGTAGACGCCTAAATTGAATAAATGATTTTGAATTTGAATTTGAAGCGTACATGCAAGAAGTTGGGGTCCGTCGTTTAGATTGGCCAGCTCGAAGTCCTGACCTCAATCCAATTGAGCATGTTTGGGATGTTCTAAAGAGACGGGTAAGATCAGTGCAAACTGCTCCACAAAACATCAGGGAGCTAAAAAAGAGTCATTGCTGAAGAGTGGAAACGTATTCCTCAAAACGTTATTAAAAACATCGTGGAAAGCATGCCTAGAAGGATTCAAGCTGTGATTTTGGCAAGAGGAGGTCACGTTATTAGGTTTTTACATTTGTAACTTTATTAAATAAAAAAAAGTAAAAAAAAAACTTGTCTTTATTGCCGACCACTTCTTATTGTTTGGGCGTGTACATCGATTTTAAAGAATCCATCATTTTTTTTCTTTTAATTGCTCGAATTCACTTCACGCGCATTAATTTACACGATTATAAGTATACAGACTACGTCGAAGAAATAAATTTCATTTAATTAACTAAAATCGACCTTAGAACGTAAATTTCCTTAGGTGACCGTTTTTTTTGCAAAAGCACTCTTTTGCAAAAAAAATATTTTCCTATCTTGGTGATATATTCCTTGACAGTGAATGGCAATCGATCCCGTAAGTAGCAAGGGTCACTAAAAAGAGTAATTTTTTTTTTACCAAATACTCAGTAAGTATGTTTAATAACTTGTCAAAGTCGGTACCATGCGCAAAATATTGTGATAATAGGTACTTTTGAACTATCATGATACCGACTTCAACAAGTTATTTCACAGTTTTAAGTATTAAAGTCAGCTCCATTTTTAGGTATTTTTTTTAAATATAAAAAGCATGGCAACTTTGTGAAATTATTAACGGACTTAAAAAAAAGAGTACGTTCTCAATTCGTCTGTTTTTCTTTTATGTTTGTTTCCTCCGTACTTTTTACTGGGTGAACCGATTTTGATGTTTCTTTTTTATTTGAAAGCTGATGCTCGTCGCGTGGTCCCATTTAAATTTTGTTAATAATAATATCCTTGTATTACTATAAATCCACCCAGAAACTATCTAATTTCATCAAAATCGGTCAAGCCGTTTTTGAGTAACACTCAACTGAAAAGTTTTTTCCTATCTTTATGATATACTCATTGCCAATCAATGACATTTGATCCCGTTAGTAGTAATGGACACTAAAAAAGATGTTTTTTTTTTACAGATAAATGGAACCGACTTCAACACTCAAAAGTGTAAAATAACTTGTCGAAGTTGGTACCATGCACTTTTGAACTTTCATGACGTCAACAAGTTATTTCACACTTTTAAGGGATGAAGTAGTTTGATTTTTCGGTAAAAAAAAATGTTCATGGATGTCCTTAAGTCTAAAATCTATGCTAATAAATATTATATATGTATTGCCGGTTTTTCGTAAAATAACCTTAAGAATTTTTATTAAATTGTTTAGTATGGCAACTATAAGTATTTTGCACATTCAGAAATAAAACAAATAATAAAACGGAAAACATGCAAACCACAAAAGACATTCAAAATAGTGCGAAATCACGTTTGTAAGGAAAATTACTGTACAAGTACTCTGCACCCTTAAAAAGCCAATGGTTTTAGGTATATTACCAAAATGTATAATGTAACAGGTACCATAATGGAATAACGTAGGTATTCAGTGCCGTTCAAGCGAAGTCTGTTATTTGCTTATATGCGGGGTAAGTATTCATTACGATTTACGAAGAATGGGACTTGGCTGTTCAAGACTGCTGCTGGAACAAACAATTATAGGTGCTTGGTGATAGATTTTCTACTTGACGGTGGTAGCTAGCCAGGCGAGCCTTTTCATTATATATTTTCAGCATGCGGTGAAGCTCGAACCCGCGCAGCAAGATTCGATGCAAAGAGCCCTGGCGCTGCAGTCTAGTATCACCGCTTCAACAGCTTACTATAAAGCCACAAGCCACGATTTGTTACAAATTGGCAAATTTCATTATAAAATCAAGTACTATTCATTAGATGGTTCTAACAGCACGACACTAACAAAATTATTTTAACATCATTAGGGAGCACAGATTTGTTTCAGAGAGCATTGATACGTATCAGTGCTCTCTGATGACGTTAGAACAATGATGTTTGGCACGGGGGCAAAGTACATAGAACTCGGCTCTGAAACTACTAACGAATATGCACAAAGCTAATGAATAGTGCGAAAGCTCACGCTCAAAACCATGCCTCATCAGTTTATGGCCAAAACTTATTAAATAGTAAGGTCTGATAATTCTAAGCTTGACTTCTTAGATTGGCTGTAACGGTCAAAAACGTAGCAGATTCAGGGGGGCTAATTTCTGCTATACCCTCAGACCAAATAAAAAGTCAAGACAGAATGTTGTGAACAGAGAAGTAAGGCCGGTTTTCCAAACATGTGTGCGTGTGTCAGTGTTGCCATGATAATCAAATTACCTTATGAAAATAACGTTACCAATTTAATAACGTAATTAGTATTAATACAACAATAGGGTTCCGATGTAAGGTGTCGGCAAAAGTAGTATCGTTAAGTAGGGGAAGGGAATGGAAAAAGTGTTTCAGAAATAACATTACTGGGTATTTAATTTACATGCATTTATTTCTTGTAACTAATTAGTGACGGGTTTTTTATGCAATCGGGGAAATAATCACAAAGCCCACCTGGTGTTAAGCTGTAACCTCTGCCGATACAGTTCGTCACAAGTGGCAAACTGCACTGCGCCCATCACCTTGAAACATAAAGATGTTAAGTCTCATGTGCCTGTAATTTTACCGGAACATAGGAATGTGAACATTACTGCTTGGCGGTTGAAATAGGTATAAATAAATATAAGTTGCCGATTTTAAAATATTGCCATGATAGTTCCTTCTTACTTTTCCGAATGATTTCTATCCAATTTAATTTAATTTTTGGACTCAATTCGGAAAACGTAAAATTAATTAAACAGTAACACTGGTAAGTGACCAGTAATGCGTGAACAGTTAAGAGGGAACTTAAATTTGCCTTTGTAATATCACTAATAATATGGTTATAATTTAATTCTATACACAACAACGTTAAAAACAAAAAAAAGAAACAATGGAAATATGTTTTTTTATAACGAAAAAAAACATCATCTACTTCAATATCTTCGAAACCGAAAATCCAATACCAATGAAATGAATACTCACTCAAGTTTGTTTTTTGACATGTTGAGCTTATCACATGAGCTAAGCTTAATTTCAAAAATAAATAATCTATAATAGTAAATAATCCAAATGATTCTGGGTATTGAAAAGTTGAATTTAAAGTCTGATGTCATTTTATCTACATCAGCGTAATTTATTTCATGATTCCGAATAGATTTCCGATGGGATCAATGATTTACGGGAAGAAAACGATTTTTTGACATCAACTGACCCAAATTTGGCTATATGAAAGATTTTCAGACAACTTCCTTTAAATCTTTTTCTCTTCTTATTATATTTTCTTCTAATTCACTCTTGGTTTTATGTACGTACTACGCTACTGGCGGCGACTGAAATGTTTTCTCGGTATATCTTAGATTCACCATTTCCTAAAATCAGGCAGAATATGATACAGTTCTGTTTCGCTACGCAGAAATGTTTATAGGTTTAGAGTACCCAATTGAATCTATTGATTCTATACGGTTTTGATACTTTTCACCTTAATACCATAGAATATAATACTACGATAATACTACGACGTGATCAGAGCTATATTTCACATAAATAGTTCTGATAGTTGCAAACCGTATTTTCAGTATCTAAGTGTACTGACGTTGCCATATCTGTATATTTATGAAGTAGCGTTGTTTGTGCGGATGAACATCAGATACTTCTCTACATTCAATGATATCTATGACTGCAATATGTGAAATATAAATAATTTATGTGCAATGTCGTCTAATACTACACTTATGAGTAAAAGTATATTTAGTGGTCCCTAATATATAAAGTAAACTGCCAAAGTACTTAAGGGCGCACCGAGCTTTTTAGGCGCACCGCGTATGTGTGTGTAAGTAAGGCACGCCAACAGCATCCGTCCCCGTCCGACGGCCGAAGAATTACTAAAGCGGATAGGGACAAAGCATCGCGGCTCTGACTAAAATGGGCGGAACATGCGTGAATTTGAGTATTTCCTTCATATAATAAAAACAAATACCTATTTGAAAAATGTAATGTGAATACTCTATAAAAAACACGTTGTTTATTTATTATTCAAATAGTGATGACTCTCCGTTTTTTAAGTATTTACGCCGTACTAATAAGGGTTTATTTAGTTTTTTAGATGTAACTTTGGATTTATTTTCTATCGAGAAAATGTCAATTAATCGTGTTTCCAAAGTGTATGATTTATAGAACGAATCCTCAAATCAGTACTAATATTATAAATGCGAAAGTAACTCTGTCTGTCTGTCTGTCTCTCTGTTACGCTTTCACGCCAAAACTACTGGACCGATTTAAATGAAATTTGGTATGGAGATAGTTTGAGACCCGGGAAAAAACATAGGATAGTTTTTATCCGACTGCGCAAAAAGAGGTTAATACCGACATACGCGCGGGCGGAGCCGCGCCCGGAAAGCTAGTATAATATAAATTAATTTTATAACTCAAATTAAGAAATAAAGATACAGCAAGGGATCAAACGAACAACAATTACGTATCGCTGCCTCGGTGCAGGCTTAAAAGAATGTAATATGTCTACTTTTAAACAAACATTAAAAAGCTTCTACTTACTACAGTATTGTGGAATTTTTAGAGGGCAATAATTTAACACAACAATAGTAATATTATTAATTAATTTGTATGTAATTCTTTTTTTGATAATCTATTAGGCCTAATTTAATATCTTTATGAATATAATATTTAAATGAATGTAATTTAACATAATGTGAATGTATTTAGTTAAGTAAATTTATTAATATCTAATGACAACTAAATGGCTTCTATTGATTATACTTTGTCTTTATTATGTAACTAGGACTATTAATTTTGGATCTTTAAATATTTGCATGCCTAAATGGTAAGAATGGATGAAAACTATTTTTTTAATTTTACCATCATGTTACACTACACTCTACAAATAAACATATTTGAATTTGTGAAAATGTTATTCATAGGCTCTTGTCAGTCGTCCGGTGATGCTGTTGTTAGTTTCACTCCTACTCGTGGCTCTTACTTCTATGTACGACCCTTGCGAGAGGATGTTAGGTGTTGCATCCCGCATATCGTCATACGCCCCGGCGTGCATCAGTGCATTATCTCGAATGTAATAAATTTGAGATAATACTGCTGCAACGCGTAAAGTAGGCAGTTCCACGTTGTTTCTTTCAAAAGTGACACATGATTATTCGCAACAGCCATATTTTCGACGCGGCGATGTTAGTTCTTTTCTTCGATGTCGTCGAGGCTCATCACGTCACCCATTTTATTTTGAGGCATGTTATGAGTGATACCGATTGCGATTATAACGCCATGAAGTTATCTTCCGTTTTAAATATTTTAAAGTTTTTACGTCGGTAGGTAAATATAACATTCAAGCAATCAAAATCAAGATGTTATCGCCCAAAATTAAGATAAGCTGTTCTGTCGTGAGGGTTGAGTCCAAGTTTAACTTTAGAATGGTGTAGCTTATCCAAGAGCTCGCGGAATAGTTTTTTTAATTTAATTTAAAACCTATTTTATTTAAATAAAAGTCCTTGTAGTAGCCAAGTATGGATGCCGTGCATACCCCACAACATCTTTTTGACTTGTTACAAAAGACGTGGGCGGCCATTCCTCAAAGTGATTTGGATGAATAGATTTTAAGCATGCCAAATTGCTGTGCTTGTGTGATCAGTGTAATTGGTAGTAACACAGATTATTAATTAATATAATTGTATAATAAACATAGCAAACTTGCGATTTTTTTTAGTTTTTCTGCCAGGTGATCGGAGACTTTAACTTAGGTTACATTTCTTTAAATTGCATTTTTTTTTCTTTATTCCTACATAACGAACACAGGGATTCGTTGTTAACATAAACATAGGAATTAAATTAAAAAACTAGTCTGGATAATTACATTTGGTGAATATTAATTGAATATTTTAAAGTTCATAATATACATGATCCCTAGGCACTTTTGATGTGTGCAGTTCCAACAAAACTCTACTAAAACGACGTGCAAATGCTTTTGTTTCTCAAAATATTTTTATAATCCACTTAAATTTCTCACCGATAATAAATAAGAACAAATAAAACATATCCTTTTAAGTCATTACTGTGTGAAATCTATATAAGATATTATGTAAAATTTATGTGAATGAATGAGACAAATGAAATACTTATTATAGTTTTCATCATCTAAGAAGTTTCATTTTTAGAATAAAATGTTTAACAGCTTTTTTTTAAACAGCTATTTTAAAAAGAATTAAAGCAGCTTCCTTGATTTTATCAGTAACAACAACTCAATTCGAATTGCAATACAATTAGCATTTCGTGTGGTCTTCTGTGAATAATTTATGAGGATATCTACTCGGACAAGCTCTTCTCACTAACTAAAACAAGGCTATGTGTTTTTCAAATAGATTTTGTAAAAAACACATTGTCTATTTGAAAAACAAGGATATTTAAGGTAAAGTGAAGGCATAGGTGGATTCTTAGTTCAATAACAGTGATTCACAGCTTATATTTCGCCCCAAATAAAAATCGTATCGTATTTCTTTGCAATAAACACCCTCTCTGGCTCAACGTAGAAACCCCACAGTATAATGCCGTATTTTTAACTTGAAGAGACATAGCCATGATAAATGGTCAAGGCTGCTTCTTTGGTTAATATTCGACGTAGCCGGTACATAGCATGGATATAAACCAATCCCATTCGAAAATACAGTTTCATTAGCATTATTTTGATATGTAATATTGCCATTATTTGGTACCTATACTATTATAAGTTTGAAATACTACAAAATTGATCTTATTTAAAAATTAAAATATTTTAAGACATCAAATTAATACTTTGATAAATTATTAATATTTTTTTGATGTTTTCTTAACATAATTTTCAAACATTTGTTATTATTATATATGGATTTCCGCAAAGTAACGTCATGGTCTTATTTAAGTTAGTGTATTAATTATTAATTTGGCGCTAGTCAAGAACATGAATAGATTCGCAATTATAAAATTTATTCATCCCTACATTTGACAACGATAGTTGTATCATGCACAAACAAGAAAGATTGATGTTTCGTAGCTTCCGGCAGATCATTTGTGTAAAGTAGAAACAACAATGGTCCTAAAGCGCTACCTTGAGGAACACAGTATTTATTTAAGGTAAGGTTATTTTTTTTCACATGTCCTGTAGTTTGGCTTGTTTCAACACATTGATATCTAGAGCCTAAGTAACTTTATAGCCATTCCTGAGCTGCACCTCCTATTTCGTACTTCTCTAGCTTTATGTCTAAGGTTTTATGACAAACACAACCCTTTTTTGCGTCTAGGTAATTTAGTTATTAATTATTTATAATTAATAACTTATTATAAATAATTAATAACTTTATTAATTATTTATAATAAGTTTTAGTCTAGGTAATTAATATTAATAATTATATGATAGAAAAGCAAGCGTGCCTTGCAGAATTGTTTTCAGTTAACAGTACTCTGTTTCAATTTTATTCTATACTACAATTTTAGCACACATGACTATGATTTATACTCTCGTTGTAATTTTGTAGAATATTCTAGTTTCAACAGTTTACGATATATGGGCTGTTTAAAATTGATAGCTGTCATTTCAAATAAAGCTCTCGATAAGTTCTATTCTTTTATGTAAGAAAGAAAGTAGTAATCTGAAATTCATAACGTCAGGGATATAGGACTACTCTTTGGATTATGCTATATTATATCTACACAGCTACTATACAGGTATCACTTAAATGAAAACAAAGATCTCAGTGAGAGTTATTACTTCTACCCAGAAATAAGTAGTCTAGTCTCAACTACTCTAAAGATAAAGCCCTTGTAAGTTTGACAGCTGTCATACAAAACGAAAATCTCAATGTGACACCTGACCGCTGTTTTAATTGAATAAAGACTCTCATAACCAACATTGATAGTTGTAACATTAATATTGATGTCTCATCTAAGTTTTAATTATTGCATATTTTTCCGTGGGTCAACACCAACAATTAATTACAATATAGAGGCAACTGAGTGAAAAAATACTGAAAGATGGACGCAGCGCATTCTAACGTATCGTAGAATTCAATCTCCAAGACGCCTGCCAAGCATGAAGATTATGGGAAATGCTCTCTTACCGGAGATGCGTTTCGGCTGTTGCAGTAATCTTAAACCTAAAAATAATGTTCACTTTGACAGCTGTCACATCTTAGTCGGAAGCAAACCAGCAAATTCCATCACTAACATTAACTTCAACTTAAATTGTTTATTGCAGGAGCTAAACGATAGACTATCAGGCTTTACCATAACATTTTAAGGAACACAGATACTACTAAATAAGTAGTAGGTATAAAGGAATGATTGTTGAATATATTCGTTTTGAAGAAACTCCTGGATTGTTCTGTTATTTGTACAAAAATAACCAATGTGTCAAGTTTACAATATATATATACTATGAGGGAATTAAGTTCATACAAATAAGGCTGTAAGGAGTTTACACAAATATTATATCGTGGCGAATTAAGTTTAAGGCGAATTAAAAATAACTCCATAAACCCAGGCATTTAAGTTGAGCCGTTTAACAGTCCTAACCAAAGGCGAGGGCTGGTAATCAAGTCTAGGCTCAGATGGGTTTTATTCACGAGATATTTTATAACTCCGGTCATACAAATCCCGCTTTTAATAAAAAAAAAACGGACTGAAACGAATGTAAATATTGGCAGGGGTATTTTGTAAAATATTATGATCCATATAATATATGCTGTGATGAACAATTTTCACCGAAAATCACACATTTGTTTCAATGCGATATACTGGTAGGTGTATCAATGTAATGACTTCGCACTTCTAAAATTTCATTTTATTATTCATAAGGCTTCAATCAAAAAATTGATATCTAAATGTGGCAAGTGCAAAATTTTAATTTACATGATGATTAATGCAAGTAAAGTAAAACCAATTACAAGGTGTTTAATTACAATAAATTTTCAAAATGGCCCCCCTGTTGCTTAATGCAAGTGCGACATCGCCGGAAAAAGCAGTGCGGCTGATTTCTTCATAATGTTCCGTTTCCGGTGGTTTCGAAACCATAGCAAGTTTCGTCCCTGTTTCATCAAATTCTTATTTATAGCATTATAGAATAACCTTGAGTAAATAAATTGTTTCCTGGCATTTTTACACGACTGCCTAAAAAAAGGAGAGTTATGTTTTCAGGGTTCATATTTTATGTATGTATGTTTGTGAGTTTTTATTTATTCCACCATTACTTAATGTATAACATATCATTAGATTCGTCTTAATAGCCCAGGTAACACTCTGAGTACATAAAAAGTAAAAAAAATCAAACTGACGGATTTTTGACGCCACATTGTGTGAGACAATTTTTTTCTCTTCCAAACCCATCGAGTGGGTTTTTAAAATGAAGGGATTTAAGAAACGTTTCCATAAATATATAAAATTTACAGTTTTATTTGAATGGGACGATAAAACGCTTAACAAAAATAACTATTTTGCAGTCGGGTTTTTTTATTTAATTTTTAATGAATGCATACTTATATAAACAGGTACCAGTAAAAGAAAATATCGAACTTGCCGAGACGTCAATGGGCAGTGTGGCGACAAAGGCAGTAGCGGGTGGTTAAAATATCTAATTATAATTTGAGAGTGTACGCATAAAATAATTCTATTTCAGTATCGCTGCAGCATAGCTTTCAGAAAAATTAATGCCCCGTCTTTTGCCCCAGCTAAGCTTCATAACAGTGTTGTGTGTAGTACTCTTGTCTCTCGGGAAAATACTTTACTATTTCATTCGTTCCATATGAGCCCTAAAGGCATAACTGACCGTATGACGCGGGGTCTTTGTGATGCATAAAAATCCTTTTCTTTATGTTTATTAAATCTCTTGACCAATTTTTTAAGTTGCCAGGAAAATCCGATTAGATACCTAATCTTCAACGATTTAGTTGTTTCACGGGGAAGTAAACTTATCTCTCATATAGGTAATCATTTTTACATTTTAGTCCACGGGGCAGTAACCAATTATAGAAGCGTTCTTGCGTCACATTGTCAAAATCAAAGCACTTCCTCATATTGCACTTCTCTTGAGACTCTTTTGCACGCTATGCAATTGCAATAACAGATAATAATAAAGCTGAAGAGGCGCATTTTACCATTCTAGTATTAGTGGTAAGTGGTATTCCCAGAAAAAGAAGGTCTATTTGACGTCACAGTTAGTAAGCGACGTCTATATGACGTCTGTTTTTGTCGCTATGGTAGGTCGGAACGTCGTTAAGACGTACGTCACTGGTACTTTATTGGTTAGAACTTCATAAGTTTGTGTATGACGCGGTTACGACGTCCATGAATGGTTTTTTATAAGCCGGTACTTTATTCATATATCAATGATATTATAGTTCAGACGTTTACCATATAGGTTGGTACTTTACCCGTCTAATAATGATTTCGTACAGACGTCCATATCTAGTTCTTTGACTTGTATATTTTTTAAACTAGACTTTGATCACAATTCACTACTTGATTTTACTAGATGAAATTGATGTTTTCAAGCATTTTTGTTAGCAAAATCAGCGGACTACTTTTAATTTGTCGTGTACTTTTAAATTGTGGAAGCGCCCAGTGTTACTGTTATAGTACTAAACACTTCTACAAGTACATATTAAGTGATTCTTTATCTTCTAAACGTAACATTATTCGATGTATACAATGTTTATTATTTTTATTTTTTTGACCGGCGGTGTGCCTTTATTAACAAAACACTAATAACTATATATTCGTACAACATTACAGCTGCTACAATAAAAGCACTTAGACAACCCATAAGTCATTATTAAATTATTATTGTTATTAAATTATATAATAAATATATCCGAACAAATTGGAATATGATGTAACTCGAGGAAGTATCTATATATAGTAGGAAAAAAATATATGACGTAACGAAATGCAAGAAAAGTATATTATAAATGGGCAGAATATAACTGGCTGCTATATATGAGTGGTATTAAGATAAATATTAGGTCATAACTCGAGCTATGAGGTAAGGAAACGTAAATGGTACGAAACCTAATTAAATTATATATGCTCATCCTACTAAAGCGATGGTGATGCGTCATCACAAATACAGTTATCAGCAGCATAAGTAGTGTTATTTAACTTTTTGGTGATAGCAGTATACTCCCTACTGTAACAAAATTCAATGTAATTACTTTATTCACGTCAATTATTATTATAATTATAATTAGCCAGGTACCTACTAGCTATACCACCCTCAAGTAGGAAATATATAGCCAAGCATACCTAACGGTTGCTTCAGCAGATGTCTTTAAGAGCCAGTAATTCTAGCTTAATTTGAACCTCTAATGAAATAACATAAAAGTAAAAATCAGGGTTATCGAACATGGTATAAATTTATTCAATTTTATTTCTTACACGGTTTTTAATGCATTTTATGTAGGTATCATCATCAGACTTGCAGTGAAGAATATATACGAAAACCTGTTCTGACCAAGGTTTAATTGTTGTTTCATACATTTATCATGTCAGTTGAAAGGTTATTAAAAAAATATACAAAAATACTATTATGAAAATACAACATCAATGTGTTTGTATTATAAATAAACACAGTGTCTAGACAGCCTGATAGCAAATATATATTATGCCATCGGGTTTCAACTGATGTCCGGGCAATAGTATACGGCCGTGTGTGAGTGAGTAAAGATAATAATAGTATTACAGGTTTTTTTATAGAAGAAGTGATGGCTCATTGGCATGGGCTATGGACTGCCGCGCAGCAGGAACATGGTTAGAAGGAAGGGCATTTTACGAATGCCCGCATGGCTAGCTACCACTGTGGTTAGCGGCACTATTTTAGATTCGTTATTATATTAAACCGTGTTATACCTACATACAACCGTGGGGCGCAGAAATAGATTTGCGCCTCCTCATATCCTCCTGTGTGCGTCGTAACGTCACGATGGAAAAAATACCAGAAAGTGGGCAGCGCCTTCTAAAAAATTGTTATCTACACTGCGATCTTCAAGACGCCTACCACGCCAGCGTGTGGATCAAGCCCCCTCCTAATTGTGGGAGGCTTTTGTTCAATGGTAGACGTCTTTCGGCTGCTGATGAATGGCAAAAAAATTTACTATATCAATTTTATCTGAACTACCTACAGAGTACATTTTTTTAATTCCTCTGTGCCGAGGCGGATAAGCCTGTGCCTGATGGTAAGCATCTTTTTTTTATGTTATTGTGACAGAACAAGCTCGAACTAACCTCTGCCTATAACAGATGCATTTCGTCACAAGTCACGAATCGCACTGCGTCCGTCACCTTGAGACATAGTTTTTAAGTCTCATGTGCCTGTAATTTCACTGGGTCTCAAGGACTGCTGTCGGAATCTTAAAATCGAATCTTATAAAGTCATATCTGTCAGACAGGCTACAGAAGGTTAGAATAAATGGCAATACTTCTTCCGGGTCTTTGGTAAGAAGAGGCGTACCGCAAGGATCAATTTTAGGACCTTTTCTGTTTCTAGCATATATAAATGATCTGCCTTGCATGGTTAAAAATTTCTGCGATATAGTTTTATTCGCAGATGATACCTCCCTAATTTTTAAAGTAGATAGGAGGGATAGTGAACTTATTCATGTAAATAATGTGTTATCTATGATCTCTAAGTGGTTCGCGGCTAATAATCTTCTCTTAAATTCAAAAAAGACCAAATGTTTAAAGTTTTCTTTACCAAATGTTACTTATGTTGAACCAAACATTAAGCTTGGCCTAGAAAAACTCTCTTTTGACAATGCGACAGTCTTCCTGGGAATTAAAATAGATTCAACATTACAGTGGAATCCACATATACATGATCTATCTGGAAGACTTAGTTCTGCTGCATATGCAGTTCGTAAGATAAGACAGCTAACAGACGTAGCTACTGCTAGGCTCGTTTATTTCGCGTACTTCCACAGTATTATGTCTTATGGTATATTGCTGTGGGGAGCTGCTGCTGAGATAGAGACAATCTTTATCTTACAAAAGCGTGCAATTCGAGCCATATATGAAATGGATCCTAGGGAATCCCTGAGAGATATTTTTAAAGAAATTGATATTTTAACTTTACCAAGTCTGTATATATACCGTGTATATTAATTCATCAACAATACTGCGGGGGATGGTGTAGAATCGATAACTGAATGTGATCCACTCATAATTAATTTTCACATAAACAAAATTAATACTTGGATCACTTTCAGTTATCGATTCTACACCATCCCCCGCAGTATTGTTGATGAATTAATATACACGTTATATTTGAAAATATTATGTATGTTCGTAAAAATTTGAGCAAATTTAAATCAAACAGTGACACTCACGATTATAACACTAGGAATAAAGATAAAATAGCGGTGCCAGGTTTTAGATTAGCAAAGACAAATAAAAGGTCCTTCTTAGGAAATTGTGTGCGGTTTTATAATAAATTGCCCAAACATATTACAACGCTCACAGAAAGAAAATTCAAGTTGCATGTGAAGAATATTTTGATAAAGAAATCTTACTACACAGTTTGTGATTACTTAAACGACAAAAATGCTTGGACTGGTTCGCCTCTGCCAAGCTAGCGCCTAACACCTACGTAATGTAAATTAAGTATTGTAATAATTTTACTATATAGTATGTACTTAACACATTTTTAAAAAACGTTTAAAAGAATGGCCCCGAGTTTCTTGACCGTTCTTCTCGCAGTGGCTCTATAATTTTTGTTTGCTGAACGTGGCAGTACAATGTAGTATATTTCAATATTAAAATTTGTAATTGACCTTCATAAGAGCGTCGTAGACGCCTAAATTGAATAAATGATTTTGACTTTGACTTTGAACACACCGTTAGGTGCTTGGCGACATATTTTCTACTTGAGGGTGGTCGCTAGCCAGGCGGGCATTCACAAAATGTACTTCCACCATGCGGTGAAGCTCAAGCCCGCGGCGGGATTCGAACCATGGACCTGCTGCGCGGCAGTCCATAGCCAATGCCACTGAGCCATCACTGCTTCAAATCACATCTTCAGTTCATTAGAGTTACAGTGTCACCATTGTATGTGAGAATGCATTGCGCTCGACTCTCTGAGACACCGGTCTCGATTGCCCGTTAATTTACTTGCTACAGTGCCCCACAGCAGTGTTTGCACACAACTGTTATTTGGAGGTAGTATTCCTGCACATTGGGCGTACAACAGAGTTCCTTACCAGTGAGTCCAAAGGTGGCGGGTATATTGCCAGCGAGAGTATTCCCAAATAGGATTGACGAGCCTTTCCAGATTTCAGCATTTTCAGCAGTGCCAATATGATACACTATGCACCGCTTACTATGACATTACTCATACTCAATAAAATCAGCGAGGAATACTATAAATTAGATGTATATGTGATTATTTGAGTAGTTTAGAAAAAAGCCTTAATTCATATATGTGATCATCTCATAGGTGTGTTTGTTATAATTTTTTTACATAGTCGAATTGGAGAAAGCAGTAAAGACTATGAAAAATATGTATATAGATTATATAGGCATAAAGAACTGCTATTTCTGCCTCAGTTCCAAAACAAACAATAGATTTTGCATGGCAGGAAAGTTGTCATTCAGCACGAGAACAATCTTTTATTAACAAAGTAAATTGCTGCCGAGCGAAAACCAACTTTTTTTACACATCTATAGCGAGATAAATGCTAGGTGCTAAAAAGTCAATTAGTGTTATTATAAATTAAAAATTAAAATAACACTGGGTAATATAAACTTTTGTACTGGTTGTTGTTTCAAAAACTTTTTCCACGCTACTGGATAAAAAACTATTTTCGCACACAACCTTTCCGAGCTTGTGAGGCGAAACGTATAACTTTAGATACCTACTTTAGAACCAATAACTTTAAATTACATACGACTCATTAAAAGAAGAATGTATATTTAGAGTGCCATCCTTCATAATGTATTCGTCTGAAATTTAAATTATGATGCGCATAATAAACGAAGGTGATATATATTCAGAAGGAATGCGCAAAGTAGATTCGTTCGAAGGTGACGTTACTGCGGGGAGAGCGGCAGAGTAGAGCCAGCGGCATCACCGCATCAGTGTTGCGGTATGTGGCGCCGGCGCCTGCGCATCCGCTAATACCGCACTCAATCACCACGCTCATGCAACGCCCCATATCATCCCATCACGCGCCACTACCCAGAAATAGAGCCATACCATTCATAAACAATGGTCATCATGAATGAAATACTATCATCCAAGAATTCACTTCAGTTAAATTAACAGTCTCGCCATTTTGGAATGAAAGCATCCAGCAATATAAATCAAGATAACGTCAAGAAGTTATGCGGATGGATCCTGCTATTAAAATGCCAATAATGTGCCAATTCGAAATGCAATTGGCCCATTGCGATCCCGATGAGAGGAATCAGCTAGCGGGCGATCGCATGCGTAGGCGCCGCGCGCCGGACAACATCGTCATTACGGTATCTCTTACGTACATACTTTTGATAAATCTAATGCTAAGTGCAAAGGTGAACTCCTGCTTGCTCAAGATTGAAACTGAAGCGATCACAACTGTACCTAACGTAGAATGTAGCATATTTTTTGTAATAGTTTCATACATTTTAATGATAAAGTCGACTTTAATAAAATTATGTACTTATTCTGTTAATATTTTAACTGGCTAGCTTAATAGCTATGAGATACATAGATTTATCTCATTGTAAAAAGGACGGGTAGACGCAGCGCGGGTTCAGTAAAAGGATTCCGTTTTTTTGGTGTGAAACCCTTATAAAAAGAGTTTTGTTTTGATCTTCGGAATACATTCTATGTGTAGGTATAACTATTATTTGGGATTATGGCATCTCCCCACTTTCCAGAAATGGAGGAGGCCTCTGTCCAATGGTAAACGTTTCGGCAGTTGATGTATTTTTTGGTACTGAAATCTCTCTATAATTGCGTTAACCCCATACAAACATACAGACAGTGACATCGATTGAATCCATTCTTCTAGAGTCCAATTTCACCTCTATCTGGGGTACATGCGTGTTACTGCAGTTGTCTTATTTGCACATTTCAATTTTTTTATTTATGTACAATAGGATTAGGTACGTCTCTTTGCACTATTTATTATAAAGTTATGATTAAATATGTTCTTATGTACCTATCTTTCAGTTTGATATGTTTTGTCGCTACAAAGCAAAATGATAAAAAGATCTAATTTATGTTTTCGATGATAAGTAATAGAGATAAAAATGTAAACATTCTTACATAACCATCAAGATCGACTATATCAAATATGGTTTGGGTATATATAATCGAAGTAACATTGAAGAGTATGCACTACTGATACTAAAACTCGATATACTGAGTTTTAGTATCAGTAGAACTCTGTGTGAAAAGTGCGTACTGCGAAATATTGCCACTATACCAACTTCTAGCACAAGTAGTCATGTCCACATTACTGTGTTCTGATTCAAAGGGTATGAGTGTTGGTGAAATTACAGGCACATGAGACTTAACAACTTAATGTCTGAGTGTGATGGGCGCAGAACATTTCGTCACAATTGACGGTGACAGCGGTAATATTTGTTATACGCAGAAATTGGTACGATTTAGTAAGAATATTTTTAAGCCTGCACCGAGGCAGCGATACGTAATTGTGGTTCGTTTGATCCCTTGCTGTATCTTTATTTCTTAATTTTGAGTTATGTAATTGATATATATTATATTTAAGGATTCATTCTATAAATTATACACTTTGGAAACACGATTACTTAAAATTTTCTTGACACAAAAAAAACCAAAGTTACATCTAAAAAACGAAATAAACCCTTTGTACGGCGTAAATACTTAACGGAGAGTCATCCGTATTTGAATAATCATAAAACAGCATGTTTTCTATAACGTATACACATTACATTTTTCAAATAGGTATTTGTTTTTATTATACGAAGGAAATACTCAAATTCACGCATGTTCCGCCCATTTTAGTCAGAGCCGCGATGCTTTGTCCCTATCCACTTTAGTAATTCTTCGGCCGTCGGACGGGGACGGATGCTGTTGGCGTGCCTTACTTACGCACACATACGCCACGCGCCTAAGAAGCTCGGATATCTTATCATTGATACCCCTCTAAGTTATGAAAATACCCTTGACGTGACCTTTTGACTAGCCAAAAATATAAGATCCTCATTTTACGTGTAATAACATATTATCACGTCCTCAACCCCCTTAATAGTTGATTGAGCTCTTTCTTATATGAACTTAAAATCTTTTTATGCATATAGAAATATGCTGGTCCTCTTACCCCCTATTTTTCAATTGATCAACAATAAAGCTGCTGTTCATCATAATATACTTATACAAGTACTACATGCCTTGTCATTTTTATAAAAATATTATTATTATACACCTATTTGATAATGGACTATACAGATCTAATCAACCGACTGATATGAATCCGAACTGTCAAAATAACTTCTTCGGTATGGCCTCTGAGGAGCTAACAGCCCTAGTCGAAAAATGGGTCATATGTTATACACTTGGTGTCTTAAATGCCATTGTTTGTCAAAGCAAATAAGTTAAACTTATAGGGCAGGTTAAAATACCTTCTTTTTATGTTATTGTGACGAAACTAACTCGAGGCCCACCTGATGTTAATCGGTATCCTCTGCCTATAACAGATGCATTTCGTCACAAGTCACGAATTGCACTGCGCCCGTCATCTTGAGACATAGTTGTTAAGTCTCATGTGCCTGTAATTTCACAGGATCTCAAGGACTGCTGCCGGAACACACTGTTAGATGCTTGACGACAGATTTTCTACTTGAGGGTGGTCGGTAGCCAGGCGGGCACTCGCAAAATGCCCTTCCACCATGCGGTGCAGCTCAAGCCCGCGGCAGGATTCGAACCATGGACCTGCTACGCGGCAGTCCATATGCCACTAAGCCATCACTGCTTCAAACTACTATGCTGAACACCTTTTCTGCACTAGTACTATTGTCTTCGTAGTTCATTAATTATTGTTACTTAAGGAGAATATTGCATTATATTCTATTTAAAAGACATATAATAGAGTTTACGAGATTTATTTATTTTCACAAGAAAATTAAACAATATTCAAATTTACTTAAAATTAGTTAGCCCTGAACTTCGGAGGTCCGTAGGTTTCATGGGGGACGCCTTGACTAGTGGAGATCGTGTTGAGGTCATCGTAGACGACGGTAGAAGGGGTGGTGGTGGAGACGAGGGGACTAAAGACATTGACGGCACCGCTTGGTGCACTACCGGAAGAGCCTGAGTCACTGCTGTAGCTCGCGTCAGAGCTGAAGGATGAAGAGCTGGATGAGCTAGAGGGAGAATTCGATGCGTCGGAGACCAAGCTTGAACCGAGGCTGCTGCTGGGCTGATTGGATCCGATCGAAAAACCTGAACTGCTTGAAGTACCTGAACCAGTGGAGGGGATTGAAATGCTTGAGAAACTGGATCCTAGCCCAGATCCGCTGAAAAGTCCGGAACCACTGCCAGGGAAAGTGGACTCACTGGAAGCGCTGGGGTACTTGGAAATTTCAGGGAAGTTCGAGAAGCTTGTAATGCTGGGGTAGTTCGAAACACTGGATGTGCTAGGGTATTTGGATAAATCCGCAAATGAACTGCTCTGGTAGCTGGGCAAATCAGAATATACAGCACCGGAGTATACTGGAGCATTTTGGGAGCCAACGCCAGCTACAGAAACGGTCTGACCGTCCTTACTATAGTCGTTGACGATATTGTTGATTACTGCTTGTGAGTCATCCTTATTGTTATATTTAATGAAATATACCTCGGGCTTGGTCGGTGGCTTCTGTTCTACTTTAGGAAGGATCACCTCGGATTCTTCCTCGGGCTTTTTCACCAGAACGTAGACAATGGTCTTTTCTTCGTTCTGAGGCTGAACGGGAACTATTTGAGAAGTACGTGTTGACACATTTGGTGTTTTGACGAAAATTATTTTGTAGTGTTTTTGAGGTGGTGGCAGGACAATGGGAGTGCGGGGCTTGGGAACCTCTGGCTCTTCGGGTGCTGAGTGTACGTAGAAGTGCTTGAACACTTGGGCGGGTTGCTGCTGAACTTGGTAGTACTGCTGATACTTAGTTTCGTATTGGCTAGCGTAGTGACTGCCATCACCGACGTAGATCGGTGCCACTGTGCTTGGGCCTTGATAATATTGGGTGTTAATGCTAGAAGCTGGAGTCACAAACTGTTGATTGTATTGGCCGGTGCTGTAGCTGGGGGTATATTTGTAGTATTGTCCGCTGAAAGGAGCGACCGTTGACGTTTGGTAAAAACCACTATTGGAGCTAGGGGTGACAGATTGGATATATTTAACACTGTTTAGCCCACTGTCCAATCCACTGTAGCCATTGAGGCCACTGCCGAAGATGCTGCTAGCACTCGGAAGGACATCTTTGTTCGCAACAGTTGATCCTAGATATTGTCCATCAGAGCCCTTGAGTTGAGCGCCACTGACAATGGGGTTGTATCGGCCGCTGTTGCTACCGAACTGGTAAGACGGTATTCCGTACGAAGTTTGAGGCACCTTGTACTGGTAGCCAAGGTGACTGACATCGGCTATAGCCACGGCGAGAACAGCCGCTAATATCTGAAAGGATGAAAAAAGAAGAGTTACAGTTTATGTATCAGTATTTCAACTGCAAGAATCCTAGCTGTTTCGAGGGAATAGGATTACCAGGTATACTTAATATGTCATAAGTCATAGCCAGACCAGATAGGAGAGCCATCCATGGCATATGTCTAAAATCCAAGATGGTACATACAAAGTGATTCTACCCAGATACATAATGTAAATTAGCCCTGGTTTATTAGGTGGAAAGAATAATGCTTTATTAGTAATTGGGTCAAAAGTAGTCGGATACAGACCAATAGACCCAACAATTGAATGTACGATCACGCAATGATTGGCAAATTTATTCATATAAGAACTATAATTTAAGAGTGCCTAACATAAGTGTTTGTAAAGTTTATGATAGAGTAACCAGTGCAAGAGCTTACCATCTTAATATATTACATTTAGTTTTTTGTAGTGTTGTAAACTTGACTTATTATGATCATAAACTGCAATCAGTGACAGTGGATTTCTAATATATACCTAGATCGTAAGTTTTTGTTATTTCTATTTTAAGTAAAGTGTTAGTACAATGGAACTAAAGTTAAGTAAAATTACTATAACATCCTCATGTACTGTTTATAAGTAAGAAAAGAAAGTGTACTGACAAGGTCACTACCTAGCGTGAGACCAATGCTCATACGATTTGTGAGTAAGAGCCGGCGGCATATTGCGCAACAACGGCTGGCCACATTTGAGCAACTTTTGGTCAACGACGCCCCGCCGGTGCGATGAACTTGAACTTGCTTTGCTTCCGGATTATTATGTAAGCAACTGCATTACAAGATGTTATAAAGAGTGACTTGCAACATCACGGCATGCAGCATGGGCACTGCTGCCGATTAGGTCTTTTATGAGTCGAATTTTGATTGACTGGCTCGGAACGGGTTTATATTAAAGGTAAACAGTTTAACGTTTAAGTAGTTACATATAATAGCTAACTGTATAGTAGTTCTTGAAATTGTTGATGATTTTGATGCAGTGAAAGTATGTAAGGATACTAATATTACAAAATTACATGAGGAAAAATTATAGTCATATCATGTAATTTTGTAACGTAATCCGCGAAGCATGCGGTATTGCAAAAATATAAATATATAAATCTGAGCTGATGGTTGGCTAAAATTCTGTTGACTAAGTTGATAAAAGGTAAGAAATATAGTTAAGAAAATAAAATATATATGATGTTATGAATAATATTTATATCTCTATCTAAATAAGGGTTTTAGAAATTATTTTACATAAATGCAAAATGAATTACGTCTATAAAAATTCCTGGTAACTTGGCAAGAAGTAAAGACAACGTGACCAGGATTGCACGTGGCTATACCTAGTTACTATGGAGTTCTGATATAGAAATAGGAAAAAAAAATATCCAGGAAAAAGTCGATACATTACCGCAAGGGGATTGTTTTTCAAAGAGATTTTTCTTGTAGAATTTCCTTGAAAACAAAACGAAATATTTTAAAGGATATAAGAAATGCTGTGCCTAATATGAAAGTACTATTCCAAATATGTGTATCAAGAGAAAAAAAAGCATATAGCTCTGACATTTTCTTCTACGAGTATCGTGTTTTGTGTGTACAGTGAATCGTAGCAAACCAATATTTTTATTTTGATTATTATGTGGCAACAATATTTTAAAGTGGCTTAAAGCTTCTCCGATTTTATAAGGTTCATTTATTTAAATATTGGTCCCTCACGCTATTTATATATTACTTAGAAGTTGGTAGAAATCTCAGTCCCATTACGCCAGTCAGAAAAACTGCAAAGGCTTTATTCATTTAAAATTTCGTTTTGTTGTTATTATTTGTTATGTTACCAGACTTTTGAAAATTTTGACATTTACTTGTTAATATACTACTTGTTCTAACCTATATTTATGTATACTAAATCATTGGTTGTAACATATAAATATACTAATTTGACAAGTTAATTGCTATCCTCAGTTTTAATTCAGCAAGATTTGTGTATTCGTATATACCTACCTCAAAAAAATTATAGATTATAGTGGTAAAATAATTATTAAGTAACCTATGTACTTAGGTAAATAATTTATGAGATAAGAGTTAAAATAATGATGTCATAGTTTAGTTAATCTCTATTTAATCTCAATTTCACGCAATTTTATTATAAAATGATGTTTTTATTTTTCTTTATTCGTGCTTTTAATAATTTCCTTCAATTATTTGAGATTGAGAGAATATATTACACAATGATTCCTTCTCAAATTAATTTATTTCTAAGCAATATTTCTTGTTAATTTGTAGTAATAGTAGAAATAAATATTTTTTTCTGGAATGCAATATATTATCTTTTATTTAGTTACAAATTTCAAACGCCTTTTCCACGCTAGCGGATAAAAACACTTTTCCACGAATATTTCGCGTGATAAGCTTTTCGAGCTTGTGGCGTGAAAAGAGTACCTATTTAAAATATCTCGTAGTAAGTACTCGTACCTTTTAATGTCTATGTGGCAACTTCATATTGTACTCGTATTATCCGTAATTATTTGATTTACGTAAATATCGCGATGATGTCACGCTGTGGTCATCTGTTTATATAATTATTATAAGATTGTAAAGGTACCTTTTTTTGCACTTATGCAACAGTGCCTTCTATTTGTTAGAGTACGGATGATAATGTTAAAAGTTTATTAATGTCAAGGGCGTTTACCTAATGATTAAAGCCAGTATGGTATAACAATACATATACCTTCATTTAGCTATGAAGCCCAGGCATAAGCCTACCTATATTTTTTGGGGAATATTTAAATTATTTACGGATTTCAATTAATTATACTTATACATTTGAATTCTCATTTGTATCAATGGAACATGAGTTCCATTTCAATACCTTTTTATTGTTGTGTAAATTTTTCTGTTGATATAAGTATAACAAACTAATTCATTGATTTGATTAATAAATTTGCGAAATTTCTGGCTACATCAATGACTATCGCTTAAAAATACATAAGGTCGTGTTAGTGTTTAATTAAAACAAGGATACTCAAAAGTTACCGGGCGACTGTGTCACTAGCATATTTAGCATATAAATCGACGAAATAACTAAATAGCTTCTATATACATATTGGGAAAAATATGTTGGATTATTTTTATGGGCTATAATTATGTCATCTTCTAGAGACGGGTTGAAGGTCACATGTCAGGAAAAGATACCTACTTTAAGCACAAAAAACTTATTGAATTTATTGAATACATTTGTATTAGGTGTGAAATAAAATAAGGTTCGTTTTGTGTGAACTCGTGAAATTCATGATACATAAATTTAATTATGATGAGGTTACTCTCCTTTTATGAACTCGTATGTGTCAAACAACGTTCACGTGTATAGAACATTTTGCAAACGGTCTTAACATATAATACGAACAAGTTTTGTTATTACAATTAAACCCAAAAAAAAATAATACAACATTCTATTAATTCATAATAATATTTAACTGTATTTTTTTAGCTAGCCATATATAATGTACTTTGTGGGCTACATACCCTGTTGGTGCACTCACCAACAGGGTATGTAGCCTGTAGTGACGACGTAGATAAATTGAGATGAGTCTCAAGAACAAGTGACGGAACCCATCTTTGGCTTCTTGGCGACATTCTTTTAATTCATAATAATATTTAACTGTTTTTTTAGCTAGCCATATATAATGTACTTTGTGGGCTACATACCCTGTTGGTGCACTCACCAACAGGGTATGAAGCCTGTAGTGACGACGTAGATAATTTGAGATGAGTCTCAAGAACAAGTGACGGAACCCATCTTTAGCTTCTTGGCGACATTCTATTAATTCATAATAATATTTAACTGTTTTTTTAGCTAGCCATATATAATGTACTTTGTGGGCTACATACCCTGTTGGTGAGTGACGACGTAGAGAATTTGAGATGAGTCTCAGGAACAAGTGACGGAACCCATCTTTAGATTCTTGGTGACATTCTATTAATTCATAATAATATTTAACTCCCTTTTTTTTATCTAGCCATATATAATATACTTTGTGGGCTACATACCCTGTTGGTGAGTGACGACGTAGAGAATTTGAGATGAGTCTCAAGAACAAGTGACGGAACCCATCTTTAGCTTCTTGGCCACCTTATAAATAATATTGCCTATGTAGAATAAATTTAATATTATAAGATTTAGGGCCCGTTTCATAATGTCCTAATAAAGTTTCGGGTTGCTATGCAACACATAAAATAACTGAATAATAAAAATGACAGTTAACGTGCAGCGCGTTTCAAGCTTTAACCGACGGATAGGCTAAATCGATTACTGTGAAACGCAAAGATAGTGTTTTGTTTATTAAATATATTCTGGGTAGTAAAACCGGAACTTACTCGAACATTCTGAAACAGACCCTTAGTTTTTTAAATTTAATGAGGTTTTATACCCGCATTAACGTGAATGGTTTTTAAATTTTATATCTATCTTTTATGAAGGAAATGTTATGCGCGTTTTTTACAGATTAGCTATGGAACCATCAATAAAAAAAATCTCAATGTCAAATTTCTTATCCACAATGAGTACATATTATAACTTTTTTTTATGTGGCCCGTCATTATTTTGCTAAAAAGTAAGTAAGTACTTATTTAAGTAATTTACATTAGGTATGTATATCGCTAACAGCTGCTTTCATAGTGCCTTATTTTATCAAATTCTGGTCATTGATGTTGACATAAAAAGAAATAAACATATATATTGAGAAACTCACTGTCTCAATTAAAGTGATATAAAATTATAATACGAATACTTTACAAGAAAACTGGACGTCTAGTAGAGAGCAATAGGTATTTACTAAGAACCAACACTATTCGGGATAATCTTTAATAGTGCTTTTCTAGAAGTGAACATTTACTTCTAGAAAAGCACTATTAAAGATTATCCCGAAAAGTGTTGGTTAAGCGAAATCTATATTATATTTAAGTAACAGAAAGCTTCCTTTTTATTTTCTTGTTATTATTATTTTAGCGAAATCACAGCGAAACTAAGATATTTATTTTTCGAAGAACATATTTTAATTTGCACTTTTTTAATATTCACTACTAATTTAAAGGTCTTCAATTTTTTTTTCGTGCCAATGAAATTCAGATTTTATACTATTTTAATGGTTTGCCATTTCTATTTAGTTTTCCACATAATCGTACTTAAACAATATTATAAAATACGGAAAGAATAATTTAACATATTTATCTTTACCTAGATATGAAAAAAAAACAGCTTTTTGAACGATACTAGTCTGTAAAGTATTAAATTATCAAAGAGGGTAAACAGAAGATTTTATATATATTTATATCCCGTTTAACGATTGAGTGTGCCTTATTTGTTTGTATGTAGCCGAAATACCAATTGCAATGAAAATATGTACGTTTGTATCGAATCAGTCTGGAGATGGACATAGAATACCTTATTTTTGTGTTGGCATAAAACGTGAATTATAAATGTACCGCGAGAGGACTAGATTTCACGAAGACGCATAGTTATAAAAAAAATGAGTGCTAAAACGCTTACTTGTACAAGATCGATCATGGCTCCAGGGGTGGAACTGTAAAGATGTATATTTTCTTACTATGGTCTAACTAAACAAACGTTTTTATATGAGAACAACACAGCAAAGGTTTTTATATATGTTTATATATTTATTTGTTTTTGAGTAAAAATATACATTATTATTTTACTCAAAAACATAGTAAGAGTTTTATTATATTATATTGCCAAATAGGTATAGAAGCTTGTAAACATCTGGAAAAATACGTAAGTTGCAAGGAAGGCTATTTCTCGGTATAAAACACGTTGAATCGAGAAAACTCGGACAGTACAATCGAAACCAATGCCTATACAATTAATTCATACAATTATTAAATTAATATATATATATTGACGCAAATTTATCTGTTTTGTTTGTGCTTAATTTTTAATGATTGGCTTCTACTTATTAAAGTGTGAAAATAAATGTGGCTACCTCATCCTCGATAACTCATAATTATTGTTGAAGTTGAAAACACTGAAACTGATTTATTCTAGATTACTTACTGTCGGGTTCGTGAAGAAAATGCCTCGAATTGGAATATCAAAGTCTTCAAGAGGAACAGTATTCAATAGCTATATAGTATACACGATAATGTAAGGAAGATCAGGTAATTGATTTCCTTGTGCGATTGAATTATTTGATCATGTACAATAATAACCAAGGCTTGTAATAAATGCAAAACACCATGGCTTAATATCCCGCTAGAGACTGCATCCACCTTAATACGAGAATGTTATGTAAAACAATATCAATAAAAATCAATAGTTTATGTACACTATACCTATTAATACAATATGTATTACTTTTAATATTTTTATGGGGTCCATCTACTTTAATTAATGAAAATTTTTTTTTTTCAATAAATTCAATAATTGATCAATGAACTACTCATCGTATAATTAGTGGTATTTTATATCTAGCTCCATCCAATATAACATAAGTACCAAATAAATTATTTATATTGTTTTTAATAATAAAAGTTAGTTAAGCATAGGTAATTTCGCACAGCACTGGATTAAGTATCAGATATCAGTCGCCTTTTTTTCGATTTAATACATAAATAAACAAAACCTCCCGAGGAAGATCATTTCTAACTATCTGACTGGACAGAAAAGGGTTGAGGTGTGAAAACTTGAAATTATGAATGAAATGATATGTATGATAAATTAAATAAGCTACATACCAAAGTCCCGTACATGATGCGAGTCCGGTTCACGAATCGTCGTGATCCTAGCACAGCGGTGGGCCAAGTGTCGCCGTCACACCTGATCAGCCTCTTAAATACTTATCTCTAACCCGCCGGTTGAACCCGACAAGGTTATGTCAACGGGTTCACCGAAAATACAAATAAATTGATAACATTTTTCCACGCACGTGTACTCGCTATATAACAACTTTTCACTCAAACTCCGGTATAATTAGCTATTTGTATTGTAAAACAAAGAAGAAAAATAATATTTTACTGAATGTTTCTAGAAAGTTTATTTTTTTAAATTATATTTCCATTCCAACTTACACAAACTTGCATTTCTACGGATACCTGTGCGTCATTGTTTCACGGCCTGATTACATTTCATTCTAAAATTAAATCCTTGTTTGTTTCAATTTACAAGCCCGAGCTAGCGTATAGAATTCACGCCTGTTCTTGCCCATCAATACCTTGTCGAGAAAACTTTGAGTAATAGGAATATAATTTAAACACTTTTTGTTTAGTTACGAGTACATACAGTCATATTTTATGCTGTATTATGCAACATTAACCTAATTAAAATAAGGTGATGTTAAAGTAATATGTTACGTATACGAAATGGAAAGGGTGTGTAATTTTTTTTTTCGTAGACTTATTATACATAAATCTTAATTTGTTCAATAACATATACTTTGTACAGATAGTGCTGGCGCCTACCTCAACGTTCAGTTAGGTTATATTTAAATCATACCAAAGGAATTCTCTTCAAGTGGTTACATTCAACAAATTTTCTACGAAAATCAGAGTTGTTGCCAGAATAGCTACTTTAACTTGCAACTCAGTATTAGAATACACGTAACAGCTATGCTCAGTCTAAATAGAAAAAAATAATAATAAATAGGTATGGTAAAAATTATAAAAAAATAATCCTAAATTATGGCATTTATATATTTGAAAATTTAGAGGGCAAAAAGCGGGGCCCAACATTTATTTGAAAACAGACCTGAGTGAAGGGTTTATTTATTGGGTAATTAAAATGGGTTTATAAAACCAACATTACGTCAAACCTAATCGTTGCTGTATTAAATTTATTTGGGTAGGAATGTAGCTACGTCAGCACCTTTTATTATAAATGCTTTTGCTAACGATCATTATTAACCGAGCATAGCAAAGTCAGTCCACTGGGAACAATCGGCGTTTGAATGTTTATATGTTTGTATATTTATATGTTTGCATGTTTGTATGCCCGTGGGGTGCCGGGTTAGAATTACACCTCCCCATATCATCCCGTGGGTGTCGTAAGAGGCGACTAAGGGAAAAATACTGGAAAGTGGGCAGCAGCGCTTTCTAATAAAGAACTGCTACTGCGATCCCAACGCGCCTGCCAAGCGTGGGGATTATGACAAATACACCCTAAATAGGGGAGGTTGTGTTCAGCAGTGGACCATCCGGATGTTACAGTATGTTTGTATGTATATTATTTCCGACGATAACTTGAGTAACGCGGGTTCTGGCGCGACGAAATTTTATACGTATAAATTAGCTCAATACGATTTTTAAGTTTGAATATGAGAAATTCGGCTATGTGGTGGTTGAACCCAAGATTTTGTTATTTATATTACCGCTAAATGACACGTGGTGCAATCTCACGTACATTTGCTGTAACACGTGTTTATTGAAGGAACGTTTTGTTGTTTTTGTTCCCTCGGTCTCGGGATTTGGCTTCGCACTTTTTTGATGAAGTCGATTTAACTGTCATATAATAGTTATTTGAGGCACTAGGTGACAAAATTTATGATGATATTTTCAAAGGGTGCTATTGACAAAAAATACGGCAAACTTTTCACGAAAGCAATATAATAATCTGTAAAACAACGAGCTGGGGCCTAAGAGCTTTCTGTCTCTAAGGCCGGCTGGAGTTGCAGCAGTGAACGTAGGTGCACAAATCATTCTGGCCTGCCCATAGGAATTGAAAGAAGGTTCATGGCGGGCAGCTACGGATTTTCAGGCGGAACTAGCACACTGCCATTTTAACATTCTTGATGAAATGAGTGTGGTAGGATGCTCGTTGATGCATAACGTTAACTCAACCTAAACCATTGCAAGCACAAGAGCTATTTAATGGTATATGTGTTTGTAGTGATGGACGGTGCTTTCTATGCCAATGGTACATATCATTCACCCTTAACAATCAAGGACAAGTAGTCACTAAGTCAAGAAAGAGAATTATCTTCTTTGAAACCGCTTACAGGCAATCAAGATCCGACCAACAGTCGTTTAAAGAACTTCTTGATCGTTCGAGTTTGGGAGAATCCACAACAGATGATTTGAGGCTTCTCATGACTCGTGACACGTCTTTAATTATCAATGCGAATGATTTCACGAATGCCTCTAAATTTCAACCAAACAATGATGTAGTAAGATGCCATAATTTTACTGCACTGGAGGCTTTGGATAGGCCAATGGCCAATATTGTATCGAAAATAAAATATAAACCTACCGCAGCAGAAGCAGACGCGGAAGTTGCAGAAGGACTCGAAAAAGTACTGCAATTAGCTGCAGGCGGCAGGGTGACCGCATGGCATGCCACTAGTGGTCCTTGTGCAGTTTAATCGCTATACTGGACTAACCATCAATGGACCCTGTCGTGGTAGTTAGGACAAACTGCATTTTCACGCACCGTTAATAAATCCCAAGCATTAGAAAATGTCATTGTCGATATCTGTGACAAAGAGCTTGTCGCAAGGTGCACATATGTTGCTCTCTCAAAACGTCTAGAGTATCCTATGTTCGATAGGAGCTTCGATTTTAAAGGACTTAAAAATGAAAAAAATACAGCTTTGCAACTAAGAATCGAAGAATAAATAAGATTAAGGATAATAACAATGTTAATAGAATTAAAAGGACTCTGAGAACTCCCATGAACATTGCTCTTGTGTTACTTTGAACTTGTGTAGGGGAAGCCCGGGCAAGAATCATAGTGTGAACAAAAGGGATATCTGATTTTTCAAAAAATCTGTAATAAATAGCGTTAATGTCATGACACGTGCGACCGATGACGCCTTCACAATTTAACCAGAACAATACGTAAGTGCATCCCCTAATAGCGTGACGATATATTGTATGTGTGGTAGCTAACCAGACAAGCACATAAATCGTACCTGACGCAAAACGCTCGAGGTATTTTGAGCTGTCGACAATAGTAAACTAGTCCATAAATATCTTTAGTCACATAAAGATGATACTGCCATGATTCAAGGAGCACCGAATCGTGACAGAATAATTGACGCCGGCACCTTTTCCATGTTTTGCTATGAAATCGTATCTTCGTCGAAGTTATGAACTTTATCCATCTGTGATCATTTTAACAAGCAGAGAGTGTTGAAGTAAGCAATCTATTTCATGCTGCATTTCAATAAATAATTTCCAGAAGAAGATTTTAAGATTCTTCTACCTGTAACTAATTCAATAACTCCAAGTTATCCCTTCACCCAGGCATAAATAACAAAGACAAGAACTTAAATATTGTCCGTGTCTCAAAAGTTAACAAGATACCATTATAAGGAAGATAGGATAAGATAGGATAAGTATGCTAGTATGGAATTATGATAATCTGTTATTATAATAATCAAAACGAACTGTTGTTTTTGACAATTAAAATTTAGTTGTTTGGTGTTTTGAGAATCTGATATTACGAAACTTTGGTGTTGTACGAATCTGATATTTGATTTGAGTTCGTTTAGGATTTATTCATATTAGTTACATTACCTCAGGCTTATATTTAATATATTATAGTATTAAAGACCATGACGATTGAAATGAAACCGAAATATGAATAAAAACATTTAATTATAATGTAATACGATAATTAATTAGGTATCTTTCAAAAAACAATATTTTTTAAATATTTTGAAATGATGATGATTGACTTGATATAATTTTCCAGCAAAAGTATACCTAATTGTATGTGGAGATAGGAAAAAAAACATTATCATTCTTTTCTTACGATATTTGAAAAGGTTCGTACACTTACTTTTTGCTTTACCAATCACTGGCCTATGAATACGTTCTGTTCAATAAATTATGTGATTGATTAGGTATAATGTGTCGTTGACATGTTTTAAATACTTTTTATATAGGGCTCATGTCATGACTTCTTTCTTAAAAATGTGGTATTGCGAAAAACGGATATGGGTATAGCTAAGTAGGATAACTACAGGTGAAACCGTTGCCCGTTTTACATGAGCCACATTTTTTAATCGACTTCCAAAAAAGGAGGAGGTTCTCAATTCGTCTGTTTTTTTTATGTTGTTACCTCAGAACTCTGGACTGGGTGAACCCATAGAGATATAAAATTTGCTTTCTCTTTTCTGTGGGTGAACCGATATTGAAAATTCTTTTTTGTTTGAAAGGAGATGCTTGTCGTTTGGTCCCATTTTAAGTTTCATCAAAAAACTTGTCGAAGTCGGTACCATGCGAACAGTATTGTGATAAAAGGTACTTTTGAACTATCGAAATATGCAAAAAATGGAACCTACTCGTATATAATATATATTTTTACAAAAATATTTTTTTTAAAACATATACATTTTTAGCGAGTAAAATTAATTAAACACAAATATATGTTTACTTGGGAGACCTAATGTATCTAATGATAATATTAAAGAAATTATATAAATCTAATATATTAATTTATTTACTAATAATTTACCCGTATTTGTATAAGAACAAGTACATGTTCATATGTACTTATTCTTATCCAAATATCGGCAATGAAGGTATTTATTGATATAATTAATTTTGTGACGGATGCGAAAACTGATCCTAATTAAATCGCCGTATTATTTTTGCCCTTGGCGAGCATCCGTATTGCTTGACCCCTCCGCAAGAAGGATAATCGGAAATTATTGTTATAGCCTACTCATACTATTGAAATTGTTAGTTTTTAAACTTGAAATAGTACTTCCTAAGCAATCAAAAGTACAAAGACTTCAATATATTATTTTGGTTGTAGTTTTATTCAAACTTTTTAATTAGCCTTGCTCGAGCTTCCCCTACATATTATGTATTTTAGTTCCAATATACGCGGCTGTTGCAACTGCGATCGCATTATAAATACGAATAAATATTTCTTCATATTATAATAACTATTTTGAAATAAAATATTCTGTATCAGCCGTATTGTCCACTGCTGAACACAGCCGCCCCCATTATTGGCGCTTTGCCATAATCCCCACGCTTGGCAGGCGTCTTGAGGATCGAAATAGCCCAAGGGCCTCGCCAGTATTTTTTGTCATACATATATTTCTAGTAATTTTAAGGTCTCATTTAATAGGCTGCGAGTTTACAGTTACAGGTTTTGGACTGCTTACTTTTTGCTATTTGTGCGACACATCCGAATAACAGATCTGATCCAAAGGGTCCAGGTCCTTGTGATTCCAAGGATGCGCTTTAATGAGGTGATTCCCTGATTTAGTTTACTTAAAAGGGGAACTCCTCGTCCATCATATTTTGGATTAAAAAATAAATGTTATTATGTCCATACAAAATAACATTTATTTTTTAATATAATATTTTAAAAGTCCATACTTTTCGGCAACAAATCAGTCCTGAAAGTTTCTTATAACAACTTGAATAATCGGTTAAAAAGAAAGTGCAGTAGTTTTAGATTTTATATTTAGTACTCCTCAACGATAACGAAATTTCACATCTAACTTTCACTATAATGTAACCATTATTTCCTTAAAATATCCTTCGCTAAAATATTAAAATGAAAATCGCATCCGTATGTATTTCATGTATTATTTAGTATTAATTTTCGCGCATTTTGGACTAATAAAAGGTCGTAGCTGCTACTTGCAGGGCGCACTGCAATTGAACTTTTAACTAATTTGCCTGAAACGCTTCCTTTAAACATTCACGCTAATGAAGTAGTTCATAATATTAGCACTGATATTTTACCAAATATTATATATATTATACCTCTATATTACTCAAAAATAAAAAAGACCCCTAAGATTTGTCGTTGTACCTACCTACCACGAACAACAGTAAAGACATTTTTCACGTTTTTAATTTATTTTACTACATAATAATGTTATTCCTTACAATTCAGTTTAAATAATAATCATGAATTGCTTTTTTTAGCTTTGTAATGAAATAATCCATTTAAAATGTATAACATGAACAAACCAAAATCACTTGGAAAAAGACAAATACTGTTCTTGTAACTTCTGTTTTTTCTTTTTAGTAACTAGTATGTTCTCCTCTCTTAGCAATGCACTCCTGATGCCTCGCATGCATACTCTGAATAGGATGAAATTCTTTACGTTTTCAACTGCAATCTACTTCCATACCTAACCTAGAATTACTGGCTCTCAAGGACAGCTGCCGGAACACACCGTTAGGTGCTTGGGCACAGATTTTCTACTTGAGGGTGGTAGCTAGCCAGACACAGTAAAATGCCCTACCACCATGCTATAACGACTGCCATCCGAAGACAACAACCGGGACCGACGGCTTAACGTGCCCTCCGAATCACGGAAGCGCTCAATAGTAATGTCACCAGCGGTCACCCATCCAAGTCATGACCGCGGCGGACGTTGCTTAGCTTTGCTGATCGGTTCAGAATGGCTCAGCAAACTTCGCTACGATCGCTTCAAATTAATGCTTCTTATTACTTTCAGTGACCAAAAGTGCACTTAAATATAAATAACCTAGTGGCCCTTATTTTATTTTGAGTATATAAGAGTTATCGTTAGTTGTTAGTAGGTACAAGTTGTGAAAAGTAAGTACATCTTCACAAAATTCACTAGGTACCTATACCAGGCATATATTTTTGTGAAATAGTAAACATGTACCTACATTTTGCCCGGAAACGTATGTGCGCCGTCTAAATTATTCAAGAATTTGGCAAATATAGAGATATCAACATTATAAGTTGCAATAATTACCGACAAAAATACCGACATGGCCAGATTACCATATTGCTATCCGTGATCATTTGCATCTCCGTGATTCAGCATTGCGAGACCGCAAAGGAGGATTTGTATTGTTTGATTTCCGGTATACTGTTTCATTTAGCCAAATAATAATGTCAAATTAGAGGTCAAAAAGTCAAAGGTTAATAGTGAGATTAATACAACAACGCAATAGCTTATTATGTTTAACATTTTAGTCTAGACTATATGCGTAGATCGTTCGATCCGTTTAAGTGCAACTTCAGCCTCATGTTTCATCAACAACTACCCACCTTCAAGGTATTTTTCCCTTCATCGCCTCTTACGAACAGTAAGATATGGGGGGGCGCTGTAATCCTAGACCGGCGCCCAACGGGGAGTCTCGTAGGAGTTTGCCAGACAATTACTTCTAATATAATCTTTAATAGAAATTATTGGTTGAGTTGGTAAGTAAGTAGGATATAGTCCAATAGTAATTTGAGTTAAGTACGCACCAAAACATTTGTTTTGACGGAGCGAACGCAGCGTTTTCTTTTCAAGTTGGGGTTAGCCTATTTGTTTATATATAATGTGTATTTTCTATGAACATTATATACAGACGCTTAATATAATCTTCGTAGAATGTTCACACAATTTTTACCTTCGAATAAGCGCATAATGGCTTTGGGGGGGCTGTTGAGATATGCCGTAAGTTTCTTCGACAATAGCTAGCGACGATTGATCCAGTTTTAGAGTACAGTATGAATGTCATTTTTTTTATTCATAGGTGCTGTAAAACAAAAATGTTTCAGGTTCCGTATATCTACATCTCGTATGTAATCGAAAAACTATATTGTCAGTTTTGATCACACACATTTGATCACTTCGAAATAATATTATAAATCTGTGTGACCATATTTGTTTTATATCCGTGGTATGCCTTTGTTAACCAAGCACTATAAACTAGTTATATAAAACAATACAACAAACGCATTTAGACAAGCTTCAATTTATTTATTATTATATATTACAATTGTAGGCTCACAGGCATGGTATTTGTTAGTTTTTTTAAATGGTGGTGTGACTTTATTAAACAAAATACTACGAACTATATACAACACTACAGCTACTACAATAAAAGCATTTAAACAACCTATAAGTCATAGCAGACCCATAGGCAGTCCAAATGCTCCAGCCCAGTACCAGTTAGCAGCGTGCCCAGCATGCTGGCAGCATTGTCCCGTTGAATTGCAATGCTCATTCGTTGAGCCAAATATGTGCCAGCTTTGTTCACATTGTTTTGTTTTGTTATCATCATTTTGTTAGTTAATTAGAGCATTATTTATCAGAATTTGATATTTCTAACCAGTTTAGATTTTGACATAGTTTCCGCCACAGACATAGTCTGCAATTATTGACAACTTCGATGACAAACAATTATAGATATATTCAAAAGTGATATATAGGTACTCTCTCTGCTACTCAATGAGTTTTAAGACAACGGCACCAAACATACTAAAGTGCATAATAGTTATTTGTTATATATGCATGGCTGCAATGTTGCCGATGATATTAAGCTCAAATACATACAAAATTAAGGCGAGTCTGAACTATTGTTATTTTAATTATGACGAAACTACTTTTGTACTAAAAGCGCTATGAGTGCAGTTCCTGTGTGACCTAGACTTATGTTTACCCTCTTGCAGGAAGAGCTTTTGCTAGGCGCAACAATAAGAATGTATTTACATAGAGAAAAAGTAAACACATTAGGGCTGGTTATATAAATAAATCTTGTACCTTTCAACTGTTTCGAAATTAATTAATATTTTAACGTCTTTACGTCAGTAAAACTTTTATACCTTTTGCATTGTATAAGTCTGCTTGTGTCAGTAGAACCAACTTCAGTGGTTTCTCTGACGTCAAAAAAATTATATGCCCTTCATCTATTTAGGTATGAATAGTCTAAAGAAAGTATCTTTAATTAGATTTATAACGATACATTGGCTACGGCAGGCGAAAGAGCAACATAACATAGGTATATCTCCAAGCCTTCATCTCGGCTAAATGCAGCCGAGATGAAGGCTTGGAGATATATGTGTAGGGTTTTGAAAGAAAGCGTGCGGAGCAGGATGATAAGAAAGAATGAGGATTTGAGGATACAGTGTAGTAATATTATTTAATCTGTGATATATTGACGTTAAATGAGAACGGTATGCAGAGTAAAAATAAGGACGAAAGGTGATTGACAAAGCCTATATACAATGCGAGGTTAAACAAGTGTGTAAGAAGATTGTAAAGGATGTAGACCAGAGAGATTTTATGCCATTCGTAAAAATCCGTGGTCCTTATGGAAAGCCGGCTTGAACTGTTTTTTAAAGGCAGTTTACACTCTACTCTGCAACTCTACATTCTATTATAATATTTCTATTTACTACCTTTGATCACATAATCTTTAACTATGTAAGGTAGTGGTCAATGGCTAGCATATAGACAATAAAATAATCAACTTTTTACTTCTCGAGCTCTTACAGTTACTTATTCATTATGTGTAAACAAACTAAGACGGCTTGTTATGATCTAGTGCATAGTATAAAAAGCACAATTGCATAAAAATAAATAAAGGTTCATTTTGTGATATTAAATAATTATAGGTAATATGCTATAATAGCAAATAAATAGAATATATTATAATAGAAAATGGTGTACATGAAAAGTACACCATTTGCTTGGATGTTTCAGAATACCCATAGATCTGAATATATTATTAGAGACCCAGATACAATATTTGTAGAAACAATGATGTTCAAAATAGAACGATTTTCTGATTTCAGGTTTAATTTTAAATGATGAGGTATCGGAGTGCATAAATTCCATTTAGCCTCAAATTAAATATCAGCCCTCACCTTTGATTATGCAATGACTTGTATTATGCACTCGTTGCACAATTTACTATTTTTGAATAAATTAGACCTACGCTGTGCATATCTTTGGTTTCAATTTAATATTGAAGTAATAATCTTATAAACTTCGCGTTTGTCAAGTTATTTACTTATTCAAGAAAAATCGATTACGTGTTTATTATAGTAAGCACAAATGCGATGATGTAAGAAACTATTAAATGTGAAAATTATGAAGTCTTAAAATACTGTGGATACCTGTGAGCCTGCAATGGTCTTAATTTGCATAAACGCTTTCGCTGTAGTTAAGGCGATCCTGGCCAAAAAACGCCATACAAGAATTAACTTTTCTCAAAGAAAAAAGTCGGTTATTAAACTGAAAAAAATATATGTTATTTTTAAGCATATTCTTGAGTTAATTCATAAATCTGATCCACATAATAAATAACTTCACTCGATAGAAAAAAATCCTAAAGTTACCTCTATTTCGAATTTAAAAACGATTTTTGACTCCCTTTTTACCAATCTTTAATTTTAAATTATTTTTTTATACATTACTTATCAATAAAAGTAATTAAATCATAAATAAAAATGTAAAAAAGTTATCATGTTAATTTTATATGATTTTTTAACATGAATTCATGGCATCAGAGCTCGCTCACTTGACCGCCAGTGCGCTCGCAGAGCTCGTCGACGTAGGACCTGTGTCAATTTTTTCGATCTACGCAGCGCCACACAGAACAGGATCAAAATGAATATCAAACAACAAAATAAAACATGCTCTGGGCTAACTTTCGACTCGTTACGCTTATCTTGATGACTTCCTGATTGACGGTGAATGACAATTGATTTCGTAAGTAGTGAAAGTTAGTATCGTGAAGGTTAATATGTGTGTTAATATTAAGAAAAGGGCTGTTTTTTTTTACAAATAAATGGAACTTTGAAATAACTTGTCGAACTCGGTACTGTGATAGTTCCAAAGTACCTATTATCACAGTAGCGCAAAATATTCTTCGAAAGGTTATTTTGTACTTTTGGGTGTTGAAGTCGGTTCCATTTTTTGGTAAAAAAAAATATTTTTGAATTTTTTTAGTTACCCTTGCTACTTACGGGATCGATTGTCATTCATTGTCAATGACTATATCATCAAGATAGGTCAATATGTTTCAGTTATTGGAGTGTAACTCAAAAACGACTTGAACGATTTTGATAAAATTTAAATGAGACTAGACGACAAGCATCAGCTTTCAAACAAAAAAGAATTTTGAAATCGGTTCACACAGTCAAGAGTTGCGGAGGTAACAAACGTAAAAAAAAACAGACGAATTGAGAACCTCCTCCTTTTTTGGAAGTCAGTTAAAAAAGGGGGAGGTCCTCAATTTGTCCGTTTTTTTTTTACCGAACCGATTTTGATGATTTATTTGATTTGAATGTTGATGATTGTCGTGTGATTTTATTTAAATTTCATCAAAATCGATCTAGCCGTTTTTTGAGTTACACTCCAATAACTGAAAGGTTTTTTCCTATCTTGATGATATAGTCATTGCCAATGAATGACAATCGGTCCCGCAAGTAGCAACGGACACTAAAACGGGTGAGTATTTTTATTTATCAAACCTACTTCAACACCCAAAAGTGTGAAATAACTCTTCGAAGTCGGGACCATATGCACAATATTGTGATAATAGGTACTTTTGAACTATCACAGTACCGACTTCAACAAGTTATTTCGCACTTTTGAGTATTGAAGTCAAGCCCATTTTTCGGTAAAAAAAAATAATATTGAATTTAGTATTGAATTTGTTAGTAAATTTGAGTCGTCTTTTTTATGATTATAGAAATAATAAGTGACATTAAGCGATTTTTAAAACTGGATGGATATAAATTAAATTATAAGTAAAAACATAAATCTGGCTGTATGGAAACTCATGTCACGTCACGACCATGATATGCGATGTCACACCCGTGACTTGAACTAGTTTTTTGACAACTTTCTAGGTTCAATAAGCTTGCTAAAATGCAATGAAATTATTGTTTTTATATCTAGTTTTAGCCAAATGCCTAGTATTTCGTACCCAGGGTCTAAGATAATGAAGTTAATAATCAAAGCCCAGTGTATGGGTATACACTGGGCTTTGAGTATTAACTTCATTACCATATATAATCAAATCTGTACTTTATAATTTTTAGTATAGATTTACTCCACCCTTTTTTAATTATTATATGATAATAATAATATATATATTATAAATTCAAAAGTTAGTATGTGTTTTAGCTTCTTAATCGACTTCAAAAAAGGAGGAGGTTTTCAATTCGTATATTTTTTTAAAATGTTTGTTACCTCAGAACTTTTTACTGATAAACCGATTTATATGATTCTTTTTATATTTGAATGTTTGTCGTATGGTCCTATTTAAATTTCATCAAAATTGGTCAAGCCGTTTTTTAAGCCGTCGGCCCCGGTTGTTGTCTCACGATGGCAGTAGTATCAGCATGGTAGTAGGGCGTTTTGCATTTTGAATGCCCGCTTGGCTAGCTACCACCCTTAAGAAGAAAATCTGTCGCCAAGCACCTAACGGTGTGTTCCGGCAGCTGTCCTTGAGTGTTCTAGGAGTAATTCTAGGGTAACCTGAACAACATCCTAGACCACATCTTTAATAACCATCAAGTGAGATAGTAGTCCAAGGCTAGCCTAACAATAATTATAAAAAAAACATGCATTTATTAATACTCGTAGTAGAATGATACACAAAGTTGTCAGTGACTATGATTAAATGAAATCATCAACATTCATTTTAGCACCTTTGTGGCAAGCCCGCAGTAGCCACTTAATCGATCATTAATTATGTATTACTGATAGTTAATTAACCTCAGTCACAAACGAGATGCCCTTAGTCTGCCATAATGAACACTGCATCTATTAGGATACTACTAGTCATAACAAGCGCTCTAGGCGCACGCCTATTAGTAAGGTACATATCGGACGAACTCAAAAATTTTGCTCTATTTTAGCGAACACGTTTTAGGTGCCCACCCCACCAACTTAAGCATAGTGAGGGGTAACCAACTCCAACTTCTTTAACAAATATTTGTAGTTCACGACCGTGTAGAATTAGTTTCACTCGTCTGTGGAAACCGCGGTGTAGTTGTACTCTTATCTGTTTTTTAGTTACACTCCAATAACTGAAAGGTTTTTTCCTATCTTGATGATATAGTTATTGCTAATTAATGACAATCGAATCCGCAAGTAGCAAGGGACACTAAAATGGGGGAATTTTTTTTACCCCAATAATTGAACCGACTTTAACACTCAAGGGTGTGAAATAACTTGTTGAAGTCGGGACCATGCGCACAATTTGTAATAATATGTACTTTTGACCTATCATGGTACCGACTTCAACAAGTTATTTTGCACCTTTGAGTGCTGAATTCAAGCCCATTTTTCGCCAAAAATTTGCTTAACACCGCTGAATGGATTAAGATGATATATCATAAAACGTATTCTAATTTTTATCTCGATTTTCCGAACGGTTCCTGAAGGATCAGGAAAACCAATTTTGATGAATGGAATCTAGATATGTTGTAATTGATTGTTTGAAACTATATCTAACTCGTGTAGTTTTTAACGCAATTTGCGAACCATATACTATTAATATGTACACAATGGTTAATTAAGGTTATTAAATTGTTATCACTATTGTTAGGTCCAATGCCAAAAAATATGAGTTCAATTTATTCTGTTGTATCTCTTTATACTTGTTATCTGGGGAATCCTCAACTCAACTGTAATAAAATATATATTTAGATTTTTTTTATGTATATCACACATAAAAACTCTTTACATTTTCGCAAGCTCATTGAACCTAGAAAAATATTAAAATACTAGTTCAAAGTCTCGGGTGTGACATTGAGTACCATAGTCGTGACGTAACATGAGTTTCCATACAGCCAGATTTACGTTTTTACTTATAATTCAATTTATATCCATCTAGTATTAAAAATCACTTAATGTTACATATTACTTCTATAGTTATAAAAAAATACTACTTAAATTTACTAACAAATCCAATACTAATGCAATTTCTCAATATAAAAAATGTTTACCGAAAAATGAAACCGACATCAACACTCCAAAGTGTGAAATAACTTGTTGAAGTCGGTGTCATAATAGTTCAAAAGTACCTAGTATAACAATATTTTGCGCATGAAACCGACTTCGACAAGTTATTTCACACTTGAGTGCTGAAGTTGGTTCCATTTTTTGTTAAAAAAAAATTAAACTCTTTTTAGTGATTCTTGCTACTTACTGGATCGATTGTCATTCACTGTCAAAGACTATAATATCATCAAGATAGGAAAATATTTTTCAGTTATTGGAGTGTCATGCATGATACTTGTCGTTCAATTTCATTTAAAAATCAAACGACAAGTATCAGCTTTAATAAAAAAAGAATTATCAAAATCGGTTCACCCAGTCAAAAGTTCTGACGTAACACACATAATAAAAAATATAGACTAATTGCGAACCTCCTACTTTTTGAAGTCGGTTCAGAAGCTAACACACATACTAACTAACTGAGTTTATTAGAAATATGTTAAAAACCTTATCTTACAATTTTCATAAACTACTTTTATATAGTAACTTAAAATTCATTTATTAATTTTTAATTCCAAATAACATTTTGATTTATAACAGTGCGCGTATAGACACATTATATCTAAATATAGTATCTGTTGCCCTGTTTTATGACTTAATTTTTTTTAGTTTTACGGGATATGGTTCTACTGTATCTTCAATAATGGACACTATCTGGCAAATTTTATTTTTATTTCTGGCCAATTTTGCTAGAAGGCAAATATCTGCCTGAAGATGGTTGCCTTAATGAGCGATGATTATGAAGTAAGATTTGTACTCATTGACTTTGAATTGAGCTCTCTGTACAGGACAGCTTTATGAAATTTATTACAATGGGGCTCCTGTCACAACCAAGACAATTGATACATATTTTTAGTTTCAAAAATGCTCTCTATAAGCGCTCAACTTAACAAGTATCGTTTTGGATAATATCTTTTTTATTAAACTTGCAAAACAGTTCATTGGAATGAGCTTAAATTATATCAAAAATATTGTGAAATTTGGTTTTATTTTAAACGCGAGATATAATTCTTTGAGATTTGTTATTATGTTGAATACATGGTCAGAAAATAATAATTTAAAAAAACTTAACTAAAACTAAACGATTCTGTCTCGACCATGGGCCACTCGCCACAACCGTGGTTCTATGAAAACCACGGTTGTGACGTCCATGGATGTGAAATGTTCGCACCGTGCTATAACTACAAAGATTAAACAAAAGTAGCCATCTTAAAACAATCACTAGATTAATTGTTATTAAACACACCAAATTAATAAAAATCTGCGAAGACATATTCATAAATACATATTTTAAGAGCCACGGTCTTGACAGCATAAGGGTACTCGTTTTACAAAATAACTAATATCAAACTTATTTTTACGCAGCTATATCACTCGACGCCATTAATTAATAGGACAACTGTGACAGACAGACTTGTTACTGAATTCTGGGAATCTCACATGACATGGTTGTGACATTTAATGTGTTCTTTTAATGAAGTTTATGTATATATATATATTTATTTAAAATATAATAATATTACCAAATTACCATTTATGAATAGGTGCATTAAACGGCTTTCTCTATAATCAGTACTAATATTATAAATGCGAAAGTAACTCTGTCTGTCTGTTAGGCTTTCACGCCAAAACTACTGGACTGATTTGAATGAAATTTGGTATGGAAATAGTTTGAGACCCGGGAAAAACATGGGATAGTTTGTATCCAACTGCGCAAAAAGAGGTTAATGTTTTTGCGCGATAACCGACAAACGCGCGGGCGGAGCCGCGCCTGGAAAGCTAGTAAAAATATAATAGAACCTTAATATATTAATTTAATGTAGTTCTCACAAATAAAAATGTTTTTCTTAAGAATGATAATTTACCCATCTAAAATAACCGTAGGTACACAATAAACTGTATAGATATATAAACACTACTGTACTGATCGAACCCCTACAAGACCCGATAATTTTTCCGGCGTATGTACCAATACACGACAAATGTTAATTCCATTCTAAAATGTCATACTGACGTGATCTCCGCTACGTAGGTAGGACTGTACTGTACCTTACCTGGAGAGCTAAAAGCGTGCACGCGGCGCATCGCACACAACTCTGTGTCGCGTAAATGAATACGTCGCGCTCGCATAAAATATCTAAAGTCCGTGGAAAGCCTCGCCTTAACGCTTTTGCATGGTAGTAGGGCACTTTGCGAATGCCCGCCTGGCTAGCTACCACCCTCAAGTTGAAAATCTGTCGCCAAGCACCTAACGGTGTGTTCCGGCAGCTGTCCTTGAGAGCCAGTAATTCTAGGTAGTGACCTACGCAAAAATATATTAATATTGACTTACTTTTTTATATATACATCGTAAGCGACTGTGATGCAGAAATACTTACAATATTATTTATCGAAATATAGTAAGTATAGCTATTGTAAAGAAAAAATATGTTTTCTTCTAGCTTGAAGGTGCCACTTCCACGAATTTCGTCTGGCTTGAATTATAAAGTTCAACGTGTATTGCTACCTGATTTCCATCAACTGCCCGGCACCCCACGGGTAATCTACCTTATTCGGCAGATGTTTACCTAATATTGCTTGTGACTAGGAAGCAGCATATGAGACTGGCGTCTAGTGGCTTCGTGCACAAATTGTGTAGCAAACTATTGAAACTGGCACTAAAGTTGTCCGAACTACGGTTTATATACCTAGAAATCATGTCACAAACGTGCATCTCCTAGTTTAAAGTTTTATTAGATTTGACTGGAACCTATGAATAAATATCTATAGAAATGTAAGTCAAGCTCAAAACAACACAACACAAATCTTACCGCGGCGGGCGTGGTATAAAAAGTGTAGCATGCGGTGCAATAACATTACCTTAACGTGACCAATCGGATGCGATCACTTCTAAGCGTCAAACCAATTAATCAATCTAATTGAATTTGGAAGATTGTGCATGTTTTGTTTATTGTCCGAAATCATAACGGAATCTGTAAGAGAGTTACTCTTCTTTACATATTTATTCATAGGCGAGAAAACAAATACTTCTTGCTTTTGTTATTTAACGGATAATTTCATTTCGATTGTGAGCGTTACATTGGTTACAGCAAATACAACGCAATTATTACCACACGATATCTTATAATATATGTAATATACATTTTGGCAATAATATGTACATTATCAAACATATCCCACATTTTATTTTCCTTCCAAAGTCCCCTCTATATTTTAAAGTATTTCCAGTGAAAGGTGTTCTAGTATATATTGATTTCTTTTTCTTTATTTTTTTGTTTTATCTACTTCGCTCCCCTTTGACTACTATCTTGCCTGATGGTAATTGGTGATCTGGACGAAGATGTTGTTCAGGGTAACATAGTATTACTGGCTCTCAAGGACAGCTGCCGGAACTCACTTATATATTTTTCTCTTGGTCTATATTAGGTACTTAATATATTTTTCATTTTATTTAAAAATATTGAACAAGCTACTAATTTACACAAGTTTCATAGTGTCAATATTTATCCGCTTTCGGCCTTCGATCATTGCTGCAAATAAAAATATCATTTCTACCTAGAATAAATGACCTGCGGGAACCAATTTCACTTGCAAAAAATATGAATCACATTTTATTCAGGCTCGAAATAATTTGCCGGATGTAAAATACAAATATACAAATCTATAATAAATATACAAAACTAGTCAGATTTAATTTTCTTCAAAGCTGATTTTACATACATTTAGCTGACTAATTTGCATAGTGGTAGGGCATTTTGCGAAGGCTCGCCTGGTTAGCTACCACTATAAAATAGAAAATCCGTCACCAAGCACCTAACAGTGTGTTCTAGCAGCAGTCTTTGAGAGCCTCTAAAAAGGTTACCTCCGCCGCCTAACAACAGATGCGTCTCGTTCTTGGCCCATCACAATACCATAAAAAACAATAATATATGATTATTTTAAAATTTGTAGTCCAGTTGTTTAATTTTTTTTTTGCATCATTTCTTCTCCTGTGCTTAATCTTCACTTCTAACATTCGCTAAGTGACCAAATATTTTCTTAACAAATCCGTGTTCCAAATTTTAATATTTTACAGTATTATAGTCTCGAATTTACACGCGTTTTGGACAAATAAAAGTTCGTACCGTCACGCGTAGCGCGTTTTAAAATTGAACTTATTTTTATTCTCCGTTGAAAGCTCCTAACTGTTCTGAATCGCCTCTTTGCGTCCGCGTGGGATTACTTATTATAATATAACACTGATCATGATGTAACGTATTCTCGTTTTTCAACGGTTACTATTCATCTCTAGCTATTGCCATCTCTTTCATAATTATTCTAAAGTTATCACGGGACGGGAGGCACGGATATACATAAACCATGTCTTTATTCTTCTTTAGTAGGTTGAATATTAGATATTGCTAACCTTTTTTAAACAAATTTTAAATATTGTATTTTTCATGTATACATAAATTAAATATTAGATCTTAGTTCTTTTTTATACTTAATAGGTTAACGTTTGATCACTATCTAACCTGATGGTAAGTGACGATGTGGTCGAATATGTTGTTCAGGCTAACCTATAGTATTTCTGGTTTTCAAGAACAGCTGCCGGGACACCCCACCAATACACATTTGTTTGATCAAATTCTTGTACATCGGTAACTATAAGTCTATTCTAAACAAAGTACTACTACTCAGTCTTATTGGGAATTATTGGCCAATAAGCTCTCTATAGCAGTCTTAATAAATGACAATAATATAGCGTTATATTATATGGAATCAATACTAGTTTGTCTTAATCCCAAGTAATAAGAAACTTTTCTATCGCCGTATTCACAGTTCCATACTCTGGACTGCTACTGAGAATTTCTTTGTCAGAATCCCATTAGTTAGACCTGGTCCTCGAACCCTGGATTTCCCTATTACCTACACCAACGAGACAAAGTTTTTTACGATGTATATACCATAAAATAAAAATTTCAGAATCTGCCTAGGTTTGCCTCTGACTGGGTTGAGGTTTAAAGGGCATTGTAGTAAGTGAAAAGAATTGGGCGAAAAAGACACTGACGAAGTTGAACGAGAGATCTAAAGTCGTGGCGAGCGCAGTGCTGTCTGTGGTGAAGTGTCAAGCAGGACGAAGAAGGTTGACACTGCAGCTGTAATGGACAAGCGTGACGGTTACTATCAGACAAGAATAAGTCTTGTCCGTCTTATTACCTTATAACATACGAATTGATTTCGTTCACTTTGAAGGTGAACTTCTTTTCAAAGACGATCATTGCTTGGAGTGATATATACTATATAAGAACTATTCGGCAAAAAATCGACGATGATTGATTGAAAGTAAGATAAAAACTGAAATGCTGCATTGAAATTTTGTTTGGCACTCCTTCTCAACGATAGTGAATTTTCGACAAGCAATAGTCGTAACCGGCACGCACAGCACGCATTGATAATTAACTTTGTTTTTGTTTTATATTCCATTCCAAGCTCCTATAAATTAATCTGCATCGCTCCTTAAGCAACATCCCCTGCGGTCATGACTTGAATAGCTAGTGGCATTACTGGTACTGAGTGGTAGCGTGCTTCGAAGTAGCACGTAAGGCCGTAGGTCCCGTTGTTGTCTTAAGATGTTAGTCATCATGGTGGTAGGGCATTTAGTAAATGCCCGCCTGGCTAGCTAAACCCTAAGGAAGAAAGTCTGTTGCCTAAAGGTGTATTCCGGCAGCTATCCTGGAGAGCCAGTAACTCTAGGTTGGCCTGAACAACATCTTGGACCAAATTATCACTTATCATCAAGTGAGACAGGGGTCAAGCCTAGTCTATAAGCAATAAAATAAAAAAATATGTCCTCGAACAAGAACCGGAGTAACTACAAGTTCACAAAAGAACAAAGAAGATGATAATTGACAGATATTGCTTTTTGATTTCATTTTTATTTTACCTCCGCCAGAAGAGATAGTACCTATCTACCTACCAACCATAAAGAAGCTATAATTAAATATCAAGCTTGAAAGAGTTCAATACTCTCAGCTACTCAGAAGTTGATCATTCCATGGATGAGGTAATATTATCTGAGTGCCAAAATCCGTGTTCATCACGTTTCTATCAGACCGGTTGTGGATTCAATTTCAACCTATAGAAATAATAGTAACAAATACCCAAGATCGTCAAAATTTATTGCTCGTGGACGCTATTTGATTATTAATAGGCGATTTATGAAAAATCAAAAGTGCCTAGTTTAAAAATGGCCTGTGAACCGAACATGTTTCACAGGCCATTTTAGGCCCGAACATGTTTGTATTTATTTCAAAGGTACTCGTATGTTTTGCTGTCATTGAAAATATATTTGATTACACTATATATGATATGGTTTTCATATTTTTAAATCTTTTTATTTTTTGACTTAATAAAGCGATAATATATGATTATTTTTTTTAAAGTTTTTAAAGTAAATCAATCATAATTTATTTGTAAGACTGTGATCGAGAAAGATTATCGTTTCAATTTAATCAAACAGAGAGAGACGTATTTTCCTAAACTTATCAGAGCGCTAGGTCGAAGCGCCGCGCGCCGCCTCAATGCTGCCTATCAAAACGTTGGCTTGGCACCTATTTGGCTCAACGCAGCATTGCAATTTGAGGGGGCAATGCTGCCATAATGCTCGGCACTCTGCCAACTGGTAGTGGGCTGGAGCATTTGGACTGCATGTATGCGTGCAATGACTTATTGGTTGTCTAAATGCTTTTATTGTAGTTGCTGCAGTATTGTATATATAGTATATATAGTAGTAGGTATTTTGTTAATAAAGGCATACCGCCGGTAAAATAAAATCTATCAAATAACTATAGATTATAATTTCTATAGATTGCGATAAATTCATCACTAACAATATATGTTATGATATGATAGTAGGTAGATATGTAGGTATACTTACAGTAAACAAAGTCTATTCCAGGAGTATCTCGTGCCTGTGCTCTTGTCCTTAAATGTCAACTCTGTCATGGATGCGTTCTGAACCATTACCTTAAATCCTTTCTTTGATAAAAAATGTAACAGGATATAAATATGTTACTTAGGTAACGCAAGGCTAATGTGTTGTTATTGACATTATTATCTCGTCTTACCACCACTATGCGTCACCCACGCATTTGCCGCCCACCAATATTCACCGAAAGTATAAGTAATAAGTAATTTAACATTGGTGATTTTGTAGGAAATGTGGATTTAAACAATAATTGCGTTGCTGTTGATTAAAAAAATATATAACTAAACGATGCCAACGTGACCGATAACGTGTCTTGGTAGCACTTTCCATACAGACGTAATATCGTGACATCTTATGTAGCAAGTGTTCAAATTAGGTGAAATATTTCATAAATTGTCCCTAGGCTTAATATACAACGTTGTTGCTAATTAACTGGCGACACGTGACAGGAGTGATGAATGTCACTAAAAACACAAAAAATACGTGTTTAGTTTATCACATCAGAATAATAGGAAAGAATGGGTAAAATTATAGTAAAAGCATCAGCTGTTTTATAATCGTGCACGCTCTAACCCGCGCAAACACTTGCACCGCGCCGTTCTACGCGGCCAGTCAACTGATTGGATCATTGAACTACATATTTAGTTACAACAGAGTGAAGTGAACATCAAACAACACCGACAACGTCGCCGCTGCCACGCTGCATTGCGAACTGGTAATCGTGTTTGTGGAGGCGGTCAATCACGGATCGCAACCGCGTGTGTAGGGTCTACAAAACAGCTGATGTTTGTACAAACCTTACCTTTTATTTCTAATTGTTTTTCTTTTTGTCCTCAGTTGAGCGACAAGCTGCCATCTTACCTTTCATCAAGAGTGTCATGGACAAAATTGGTAATATCTTAAGACGAGCTTCAATAAAAACTTACTTCAAGCCGCACAAGATCAACCAATTTTTAAGACCTGTTAAGTGCAATTCCCCTACGAGATGCAGGTGTTTACTGTGAATGTGGGCTGTGATACATTGGGTAAACAAAGAGGAACATTGGTATCCGGGTGAAAGAACACATTGCTGACATGAAGAACATACGCTCGACCAAGTCTGCGGTGTGTGAACATGCCCAAGACAAACCCAACCACTACATTCGGTTCGACAAGTCACAAATCCTCGCCAGAGAGAGCCGGATTATACTTTGAATGTTTCGCAAGGCTATTGAAATCGATAACGACCCAAATTTCAATAGAGATGATGGCTGGCAAGTACCACCTGCTCGGAATCCTGTTATCAAATTATGTAAACACCATGGCCGACGCAAATCTGCAAGTCCTCTGGACACTGAGAGCGAATGCTGCGTGAATAGGGAACGTTATGAATAACATAAAATTTCTGACGGTTTTTGTGCATAATGAATACTATATATTCAAGGGTGTCGAATTAAATAGGTGAACTTAATTTTTTTTACGGGACATATACACGCTGTTCTTGACTCGTGTAATTTTAAAATAATAATAGGTAACATTGATATCACGCTGAAGACAAGCAATAACAGATGGCAAATTCAAAATTTTTCAAATTCAAAATCATTTATTCAATTTAGGCGTCTACGACGCTCTTATGAAGGTCAATTACAAATTTTAATATTGAAATATTATACATTGTACAACCACGTTCAGCAAAAAAAAATTATAGAGCCACTGCGAGAAGAACGGGCAAGAAACTCGGGGCCATTCTTTTAAACATCTTTTAACAATGTGTTATATACAATATAATATGACTATTGCAATATTTGTTCAAATTACGTAGGTGACAGGTGATAGCTTGGCAGATGTGGAACTTTCCAAGCATCTTTGTCGTTTAAGTAATCACAAACTTTGTAGTATGATTTCTTAATCAAAATATTTTTCACATGCAACTTGAATTTTCCTTCTGTGAGCATTGTAATATGTTTGGGAATTTTATTATAAAACCGCACACAATTACCTAAAAAGGACCTTTTATTTGTCTTTGCTAGTCTAAAACCTGGTACTGCTATTTTATATTTATTCCTAGTGTTGTAATCGTGGTTGTCACTATTTAATTTAAATTTACTCAATTTTTTCCGAACATACATAATATTTTCAAATATATACAGACTCGGTAAAGTTAATATATCAATTTCTTTAAAAAGATCCCTTAGAGATTCCATAGGATCCATTTCATATATGGCTCGAATTGCACGCTTTTGTAAGATAAAGATTGTTTCCATCTCAGCAGCAGCTCCCCACAGCAATACACCATACGACATCATACTGTGGAAGTACGCGAAATAAACTAGCCGTGCAGTAGCTACGTCTGTTAACTGTCTTATCTTACAAACTGCATATGCAGCAGAACTAAGTCTTCCAGCTAGATCATGTATATGTGGATCCCACTGTAAAGTTGAGTCCACTTTGATTCCCAGAAAGACTGTCGCTTTGTCAATAGAGAGTTTATCTAAGCCAAGCTTAATGTTTGGTTCAACATAAGGAACATTTGGTAAAGAAAACTTTAAACATTTGGTCTTTTTTGAATTTAAGAGAAGATTATTAGCGGCGAACCATTCAGAGATCATAGATAACACATTATTTACATGAATGAGTTCACTATCTTTCCTATTTACTTTAAAAATCAGAGAGGTATCATCTGCGAATAAAACAATATCGCAGAAATCTTTGACCATGCAAGGCAGATCATTAATATACGGTAGGAACAGAAAAGGTCCCAAAATTGATCCCTGCGGTACACCTATTTTTACCAAAGACCCGGAAAAAGTATTGCCATTTATTCCAACCATCTGTAACCTGTCTGACAGATATGACTCTATTAGATTCAAAGCTTTTCCACGAATACCATAGTGTGAAAGCTTACGAATCAGAGTGCAGTGTTCTACACAGTCGAATGTCTTGGAAAGATCACAAAATACGCCAATAGCATCATGTGAACTCTCCCAGGCTTCAAGTATATGTGACATCAATTGAACACCTGCATTTGTAGTGGATCTGCTCTTAGTAAAACCAAACTGATTCTCATTCAATATATTATGCTTATTAAAACGAGATAAAAGTTGTTTGAGCATAATTTTTTCGAATACTTTACTCAGAACAGGTAAGATGGAAATAGGTCTATAATTGCAAGGGTCAGATGCAGCCCCGGACTTCAAAATTGGAGTGATTTTACATAGTTTCATTAAGTCGGGGAAATTTCCTCTATCGACACAAAGATTGAATATTGTTACTAAGTATGGTGCGATAATGCAAATTATAGACTCTGCCACTTTAACTGACATACCCCACAAGTCTTCAGTAAACTTTTGAATGTCTTTATAATTTCAAAGTTTGTCGTGTATCTAAAAGAAAAGTCCGGTGTTTTGCAGGGAAAATAATGTTTTAATAGGGCTTCTGCTACATTGGGACAAGAATCCAATGATTTAGTGACTTCTAGGGGTAAGTTAGAAAAAAAAATTTCAAATATATTCGCCACTTGTATTGGATCAGAGATTTGATTTTTATTAATAGTTAAGACATATCTTGAATCTCTAGGTTTATTTTTACCAGTCTCAATATTTATAGTCTTCCAAATGGTTTTCATTATATTTTTAGACTTGCTAATTTTATGTCTAATAAAAAGAGATTTAGCACACAACCAAACAGACTTAAAAGTTTTTGAATAGTTCCTAACATAATCATGAAACTGCTTGCAATATGTTAAATTTTTCCTGCGATACAGATCAAACAAATAATCTCTACTTTTTCGAATACCTCTAGTTGCCCAATCACCAAACTTCAATTTTCCATTTATTTGTTTCTTTATTTTTGGACAAACTTTTTGAAACTCAATATTTACTAAAGAAAATAAGTTATTGTAGATGTAATTCGGGTCACAGTGAGAAAAACTTGTTATGCCAAGCTTAGCTTCTATATTGGTACCGAGAGTTTCTAGCCTACTGGTTGTTAACGGCCTATGTTCAACTTCATACCTCTCTGTTTCCCTATTTCCATCAAATTTTATCGCAAGGCCCTCATGATCAGACCTAACACCTTTCAATATTAACTTTTCTTTAATCTTACAGTTTGAGTATATATTGTCTATACAGGTAGATGAAGTGTCTGTTATCCTAGTGGGCTCACAGAACAGAAATTTCAAATTAAATGACTTAAACAATTAAATAAGATCAGTCTTATTTTTAGAATTCATTAAAATATCTATATTAAAATCACCACATACAAATATGGGTTTTCTGCATTTAGAGATTTTCTGCAGTATACTTTCCATAGTGGATAAAAATTCTGCAAATGTTATATGTTAAGTCAGATATCACTAAAATAACTGCTAAATGTACAAAGGTTGGTTCAGGTATTATTTCAATTCGTAAAGACTGTAAAGGACAATAAACTCTTACAGTTTATTCCATCACACGAATATTAAGACCAAATTAATTTATCGACACTTAATTTTAATATATTAGAAGATGACTGTTGCTCAAAAGAAATACTGAAGAAGAGCATAACTTTTATTAAGCTATCCCATATAAGCCTTGATTCTTTATTACTAGTGTTCCCTCTCATAAACTTGAGTAGAGTGTCGATAAGTTAAATTAAATCGAGATCCAACTATACCATATTACTTATGGCTACTACATATGGCTTTTAGTATTCTAACAACTCTCCTTTCCGTCTCAGTATTCTGTATAAAACGTATCTCTGTTTGCGCTATTATTACATATAATAATAGCGCAAAAAGTGGCTATTGTGTCCAAATGCACAACCATTGTAATACAAAATCCAATACTCGTATTAAGTAAAACGAGTATAGAATTAGACCTTAAACTCATTTCTAATAACTCCGAGAGAAATCTTGATTTTAATTGATAGCTTATCAATTTAAAATTAAGATTTCTCCTAAATCAAGATATCCCTACCTACAAGATATTCCTACATCATCTTTTACACCTAATAATACTTCTAAATCTTAGTGCTATATCGTACTTATTTATTTGTATATGCTGCTTTATACATTACCTACTCCTTTATGATTGTTAATGATAAGTCTTTATAAAATATCTTAATACTATTTTCTTAGGTAACAATTCTAAATCTTTACAAACTTGAAATATTTCCCAAGTTCCTACTCTATGCAACTATCTTAGTTTTATATGTATAAGTTGTAACTCTATACGGTCACTTGTGTTTAATAAATAAATAACAACGTGTAAATTTATATTATTATTTTATATCCACTAATGTGAGTTTTAATTATTGTTGTAGTTAAGTATACCTATTGATAAATACTATGTTAATGACTCAATTTCGATGTAGGTAATTGTTTATAATACTATTCCTATTTCCTAAATCTAATTATTTTAAGTATGAATTCTATTCTAATGTTCTTTCATCTCACAAGTCCCTTACTATAACGTCTTAATTGTTTCCTTATTATTTAATTTTTTGTTTGTATATATTTGTTTATATTTATTTTATTATATTTATTTATATTTCGTTATTATTCCTTACTATTTATATTATTTTTGTCCTAATCTTAATTTCAGATGTTCCGTTCTAAATTACGCATGCGACAGGCGATAGCTTTTCAGAGGCATAATTGTCCAAGCATGTTCGTCATTAAAGTAATCACAAAATGTGTAGTAGGATTTGTTTATCAATATGTTTTTGCACATACCACTTGAATTGTCCTTCTGCGAGCGTTATGTTTGGAAACTTAATTATAAAACAGCAAACAATTACCTAAGAATAATCTTTTATTTGTCATTGTTAATCTAAGACCTGGCATCGCTATTTCATCTTTATTCCTAGTTTTGTTGTGTAGTCGTGATTGTCACTGTTTAATTTAAAATTACAATTTTTTTAAGAACATACATGATATTTTCAAATATATACAGACTGGGGAAAGTTAAAATATCAATTTCTCTAAAAAGATCCCTCAGAGGTTCCCTAGGATCCATATCATATATAGCTCGAATTGCCACAGTTGTAAGATATAGATTCTCTCTAACTCAGCAGCAGCTCCCTTCAGCAATACAGAATACGACATAATACTGTGGAAATACCAAGTACTAACCACGTCTGTAAACTGTCTTATCTTAGTCAAAGTGCATATGCAGCACAACTAAGTCTTCCGGATATATCATGTATATTATGTGGATCCCACTGTAAAGTTTAATCCTTTAGTACAATAGTTTAATTTTGATTCCCAGGAAGACTGTCAAAATGTCAATAGAGAGTATCTGGGCCAAGCTTAATGTTTGATTCAACATAAGTTACATTTGGTAAACAAAACTTTAAACATGTGGTATTTTTTGTTTTTTTGTGGCGAACCATTTACAGATAATAGATAAAACACATTATTAACAAAATTACAGCTCAAAAATTACAACCATGCCAGCGTTTACAATCTGTGGGTATTTGGTAGATAAGTTTTATCTCTTTATTGAATGTGTAGGTATATTTATCATATAGTTACCAAAGTAATATGCACCAAATACTCGTATTTGGTGCATATTACTTCGGATCAGAGAGGCTGCCACCAGCTGATAGAATAATAATCCACTCCCGCCCGTCTACATGGGTGATTGGTTATAGTAGAGGTTTTAATTAAGAGCCAGGAGCGCGTTGTAATCAACGCCTCGTATATACACGTGCATTTCCGTTATAAATTATACATTGTGTTTTAGGTGCGCTTATAAAGACCCTTTTTTTTTTAATATAATTATGTATTTTGGTAAAGGATCTGGAGTTTATTGAAAATTTATGAAACTGACTTCCAGTGTGTAATATTTGCAACCATATAAACCAATGTTATATTAGTTTAAATCTCTTATTTATATTAATAATAATAAGGTAATTTTCAGTTTATGTCGTCCGTTCTTATTGGTGGCCAACTATGTGTTTAATTTGAATGTGGTTAGTGAGGCGATGATTTAATACTTGCATGGTGGTAGCCTACCACTGGTAGGGCATTTTGCGAATGTCCGTCTGGCTAGCTACCACCCTCAAGTAGAAAATCTGTCGCCAAGCAACTAACGGTGTGTTGCGGCAGCTGTCCTTGAGAGTCAGTAATTCTAGGTTAGCCTGAACAACATCTTCGACCACATCATCACTTACCATCAGGTGAGATAGTCAAAGGCTAACCTATCAGGTATAAATAAAAGATTCAAATATATAACAATAATAATTACGGTTACCCCTGGGGTCCCAGGTTAAAATTGCACCCTTCTCCATCTCATCCCGCGCCACTATATAATATCTTGGGCGACGTCAGAGAAAAGTTTTACTGAAATTAAAAAAAACAAAAACACTTTAATCCAAAAAAATAGTAGTAGTGCTTACTAAAGAACTACCATCTTACACTGTGATCCATAAGACGCCTGCCAAGCGTAGGAATTTTGGAGAATCCTCCCTAAAGGGGGTGGCATATTCACAATGGTAGTCGTTATGGCTTTCGATGTGATATAGTTATTTCCTTGTGTATATATAGTTAATTTTTCTAGCGTCATCATTTTATAACTCTAGCAAGGATTGGATTTAACCGTTTGACAGTTGTTAGGGGGAAAGGAATGTATCTGATAGAGGTGTAGTATAAATCACTATGCCACTCGCATTGAAAAGCAATGAACAGCTAGCAAGAAAACCAAGAAATAGTAAATAAAAAGAAGAAATGCCATGCAAGTATGAAAAGTTATGGTACTGATTCAAAGCACGGCTGTACGAGTATCAGCCGGATCGTCCACTGCTGAACACAGCCTGCCCTATATAGGGCGTATTGGCCACAATCCTCGCGCTTGGCAGGTGTCTTGGGGATTGCAGTGTTAATGAATATTTTGATTAAGAAATCTTACTACACAGTTTGTTATTACTTAAACGACAAAAATGCTTGGACTGGTCCGCCTCTGCCAAGCTAGCGCCTGTCACCTACGTAATGTAAATTAAGTATTGTAATAATTTTACTATATAGTATGCTTAACACATTGTTAAAAACGTTTAAAAAAATGGCCCCGAGTTTCTTGCCCGTTCTTCTCGCAGTGGCTCTATAATTTTTGTTTGCTGAACGTGGCAGTACAATGTAGTATATTTCAATATTAAAATTTGTAATTTACCTTCATAAGAGCGTCGTAGACGCCTAAATTGAATAAATGATTTTGATTTGACTTCTTTAGTAAACGCTCTTATAACAGCTCATAAGAAAAATATGGTTCGTTGGTTTTGATCACAGCTTCACAACTACAATTGGAAATGGCGTTATAAAAATTGGTTGATAAGATAAAGCATATAATACATTAATATACCAACATTTCAGATTCCTGACAATTGATGAAAACTTTCGTAAGCAGTACACATATATAAACAATATTGAAACAGATTTCACGTGCCTTATATCAGCCGAGTAGTTTGATTTCGACCGGTTTCGCTTCTCTCAGAGTCGCTTCATCATGGAGCACGTGCACTCTCGATCGCGTCCGCGCATGCACTGTTAATTGTAGCGGCGGTGGCAGCTCATATGATTTAACGTAAGTGAAATCAGTTTCAAAATTGCTTAGATTCCTGATATGTTTGGTTTTTCAGATACCTAGACCCCATAACATAATTAGTCTAAATCATATTCGTTGTTGCTTGAGTCAACGTTCCATACAAAATATGAACATTTCAGGTTTGTAACTCATTCCATTTTTGAGCTAGAGACGCGTGACTTACTGGGACAGACAGCAGAGTATCATTATTAGGGCTCTGTTTTGTGATCACAACCCTAAAAAAGACGGGTGGTTACAAGGACGACAGTAATTAATTTCCATAAAAGCGTACCACAAATAGTGAAAGTATTATAATAACACCTGAAAGCATTAGAGAAGAAGCAACATACACTTTAGTCATAATATGTGTACATTCATAAATTATTTCTAATAGCGTGTCTTAGCTGTTTTCTCATAGATGAAAAGTAAAGTGTAGGTATCACTCGGCCGCAAGCATATTGTTCCACGGGTCTTTTCGTTTGCTCGCTCCGGATTATATACCTAATAGAATAAATTCGTTACGCGCAAGATTTAAAAAAGATTTAATTGAGTGTAAAACTGGTTAATTGTGTGGAACACTGATTTAAAGTGATTATAACTGTTTAAAACTAATTAAAGTTTATAATCTATATAATAATCCTTTTTATACAGAAATAGTTTAGTCAGACCTCAAACTCACTTTTGACTACCTAAATGGTCCAAATTACCTTCAGTCAAGTTACGCACCGGTTTTAAAGAGTTGCTCTTCAGGATATTATTTGCGTTCATGATTCTTTTCATTCTTCTAAAACAATGACGTAATAATACCTTGAAACTTTTCAGGAAATTATTTTTTATTCTATTGTGGTGGAACACCCGGCTGCCTACAGCTAATTGCATTATCTTTCGAGTCCTTGTGCAACTTCCGTGTATGCTTTTGCTACCGTAGGGCTATTTTTTTCGATACAATTTTGGCTATTGGCCAATCCTCAAGGCCTCCAGTGATGATTTCATATAGTATTTCATATTTATCATATATACCTTTGTCACGTTACTTTCGACCCACGCTGTGTTACTTTCGCCCTGGCCTCGGGGTCAAAAGTATCGTCACTTTTTTTTATAATCTCATCAAACTATGAGGTAAATTTAGATAGAAATTTGTAGAGCATTAACGAAATTTATACGTGGTTATATTGAATTTATCAAAAATATGATAACAGGCTAGACACCAATGTCAACAAAGCGTTACTTATGTACCCGGTCTCCCCTATGCCAGCAAAATTTCAGCGAGTTTGAACGTTTGGTAGTTAAAATAAGACGAAACAAAGTTTTTATGGAAAGCAATTACACACTTTTTTTAAAGTAACTACATACCTAGTTTATTTCATTTCAATAAGTAGAGGTTTTCTAAAATTACATTTTTTAAATGTTTTTTTTTATCTATATTATTTATTATTATTATAATTTGAATAAATGGGCAGCCGTCGAAGTAGTCGAAACAAGTTTTTAACGTGTTATTGTTTATTGAACCGTATCATCCGAAGCCGTACACTGATGAACACTGCCTCTCCCATTAAAGAGGAGTTTGCTATAACCCCCATGGCTGGCAGCCGGTATAATGTACCTACCATAATTTGAAGCGCGATATAATCGCTGTCGTCATAGAGGAGTCTGACGACAGCGATTATACATACATTATATTACACCTCTACCAGTAAGAAAAATATCAGGGGCGTTATTGTGTACCTGGAACAGAAATGGAAATGAATACCAATTTGTCATTTCCCATTGAAAACAAAGCACATTATGGAGTTCCAATTACAAAATAAAGTTAACTTTCAATACCATTCCAGTTACTCAATAAGACCCCGAAAAGAAATACTAAAGTCTACACTAAAGTGGGGACTAGCTATTTGGTACCAGACTTATGCGCCAGTAGAGACAGCTGCAGTAAGTTTGTATTGCTGGTTGCGTAGTTTTCTTAACCGTTATTAACCGATCAGCTTAGTTAATGAACGTCCACTACGGTAATGACTTGGATGGGTGATCGCTAAGTGACATGGTGGTAGGGCATTTTACGAATGCCCGCCTGGCTAGCTACCAACCTCAAGTAGAAAATTTGTCAACAAGCACATGAAAGTATGTTCCGACAGCTTTCCTTGAGAGCCAGTAATTCTAGTCTAGCCCGATCAACATCTTCGATCACACCATCACTTTCCATCACGTGAGGTAGTGGTCAAAGGATAACCACTCACTACGTAGTAAAAAAAATCTAGTTCACCACTTCTTCTAAAGGGGTATTTTTGAATCATTATTTAACATTGGTATGTATATTTATTACGACATATTTTGGATAGGAATTCCTATAAGTCCGTATTATTATTATAAAACCAGTTTAGTGACCTATTCGTTCTCACACCAGGGGGGCTATTCTAGGGTATAACTTACGGTATTAATTGTGTGAAAAACCTGTCTGCGATATTTTTTAAAGGTTCTTTTTTAAAATGATATTTGAAGTTATCGGGAAAGTTAATATTAGCCTATGGCGAGTACTACAAGCTACATTTTTTGTCTAATGTAGAGTAAAAGTAAAAAAAGTCATATAAGGTGACCCAGGAAAATGCGACACAACAGGGATCCCCACGATCTGAACGCCCTTATAAAGTAAACCTTGTAGCCTACTATCATTACCGACAAGAGCATTCCCAAAGAAGATTAGTATCTGAAACCGAGACTTTTTACAAACATGTAATTGTGTTATAGTCAGTTTTTTAAATATTCTTTGGTTTGCAGTTTGTGTTAGAAAAGACATATTGTACCAACCATATGATAAATATATAAGTGGCATAAAGGTAGGAAATTGATTATAATGATGTAAGAAGTAAATGAATACACGAAAGATATATCTCTGATAGAGATTATATCGATCGTGTTTGAATTGCCCTCTATTTCGTTACTAAATCCGTGATAACACGGCCGTGATATTGAAATTTATGTATTCTGTTAATGGGCAGAACAATGTTATAAAATGTCTAAATTAGTGATATTTGGCAAGGATGTATATTAATTGATGTGTAACGCAAAGCGTAACCTGCATTTCCCAGTGAAAGAGGAAGATTAAATGACTATTTCAGTATGTAATTGTTGCATTTCATAAAATCCGGTACTCGCCCGTGGAACACCTTGGTTGGGTTGGAACAGCTGGGTGTTCTACGGGCTATAGTTCAGATTTTTTAATCGTCATATGCCTCATGAGTACGATTCCGTTCACCTTTTTGTGTAGATATCAGTAACAATGTGTACAGTGACTATTGAAACAAATCATTCATGGCACTGGATGATAGATCTTTTTTTTTATGCCTGTTAGCTTACCCTTTGATCACTATTTCACCTGATGGTAAGTGATGATGTGGAAGAATGGAGGGAAGATGTTGTTCAGGCTAACCTAGAATTACTGGTTCTCAAGGAGAGCTGCCGGAACACACCGTTGGTTGCTTGGCGACAGATTTTCAACTTGAGGGTGGTAGCTAGCCAGATGGGCAATCTCAAAATGCCCTGCCACCATGCTACGAGTATAACGACTGCAATCCTAAGAAAACAACCGGGACCGATGCCCCGAAGCACGGAAGCGCTCAGAAGTAATGTCACCAGCGGTCACCCATCCAACTCCTGACCGTGACGGACGTTGCTTAACTTTGCTGATCGATTAAGAACGGTTTAGCAAACTTCGCTACGAGCGCTTGAAAAAAGATCAAAAAAGATCGTAAATAAGCGTTTTCACAAAACTTGTGTGATATTTTCAAATTAGTTTCCTGTTTTTTTTCAATCATGGCTTTTTATTTAAAATTATTTATTTTTATATAAAATACACATGTTAGATTATCTTTTCCCATCTCTGGAATAAAACCTCCTTTGTTCTGGCATGTGGAAATATTGGGCTAGTAGATTTTCAGTTTTATTTGTGCAGTGCTAACAAAAGTTTTCATACAAATTTGAATACTCCATATTCAAATCGCATTACTGACCGGCGGGTTTTAAATCCATTACAACTTTATAGCCCAGGTCAGCAAAAACGAACTTAATCATTAATAATACCTAATATAACTACGAATAAATTTATTCGTAGTAATAGAATAAGTTCTCCGGTTTCTAGCTATTATTTAAATCGGAGCTCACAATAGTCCTCGTATGTACATAATATGTTCATATCAAAAATATTACGATCTGCTTTCCCTTGACATTTTACGTTGAAATTATGGTAATTACGAACAACACAATAAAATATGTCAACTTTGACCTAGTGTAAGAACCAGAATATTCGGCTGACATCAGCAGGTATTAATAAAGTATGGATGTGCTCCGAAGACTAAGCTTGTTCCTCAGTCTCCTTGAGCATTCTTGTTTTTACAAGGTAGTAGAACTCTTCAGGAAGAGTCCGAGTTGGTGGGCACCACCTCAGTGTCAGATATTCTGCCTAGTGTATACACACTCTGTAGTGTCTCTGTACTTTGGGTAAAATAGGAATCTATAATTCGAGGAGAGAAGTCCCGATAAAAGAAACGTGTTTTGTTACAACTTTATTTGCTTTTGTTCTATCATATTATAACACTTATATGCGTTAAACTTTGTCTAATTATAGTCTAAGTAATTCGAACCGTATATGATGAATAAAAACTATTTATATAATCTCATTCGGTAATATTCTAATTATGAAATTAAATACAGACTTTTATTGGCATATTTTATGTACATACTTCTTTAAGAAAATTAAAAAGTTAAATTAAAGCATTGTTCTCCTAACAAAACAATGCTTTAAAACATTTTTTTAATTATTAAAGTACAATGTGTCCAGACCAAGGAGGTTTCAATTCAATTTAAGTACACATTATCTATGGTGAGCGAGATGCGCGCGCAACGCGCTGCGCTGGTTCCGAGCCAATAGACCAATAACATACTTTTTCCATTTTGGCGCTATTTCGTACATACGAATTTGAGTAATATTTTGTTGGATAAAACTTTAGTAGCAAAAATGTCAAGCAACATCCACGATACTGATGATTTATCTCCACCTGACATTCTAGAAACAGCTACGAAACTAACGAATAGTCTTTTGCCAGAAAAATCAAGAAAAGCGTATAGTCACAGAGAGTTGAAATACAGGTAAAAAGAAATAATATAGCCATGAGATTAAATAAAGTAGTGTATGCAACTGCATATAATTAGGTATTAAAACACTCGTGTAATCTTATTTTGAAACTCGCCTGCGGCTCGTTTCAAAAAACTACACTCATGTTTTAGTACCCTCTATTATATGACAGTTGCATAAACTACTATTTTGTGATAGCTGACTAGGCACATTTTGTGTTGGTACAAAGCCCTCGGTGTGTTAGTCCCACTTGCACTTGGACGGATTCATATTATAAGTTATGTGGTTTTGGTTATCTCGCCAATCACCTAACATTGTGTTCCGGCAACTGTCTTTGACGACAATAAAATACGATCATAAAATAAAGAAGCTGACGCAAACGTAAGATAATAATATTTGTATGTGAGATGTATATGAAACTGTGGATTAAAGCAAATTTACTACAAACTGCAGCTCCAGGAAAGGAAATACATGTTTAGCTACAGAAAATGTGGATGAAGGTGGATTATATTATTTTTCACCTCTGTGAGCGAATACTGCGTGAATTGGGAACGTTATGATTAACATAAAATGATGACTTGTTTCTGACGGTAGACCAAATAATTTCTTAATCACTCTTGTGACAAATAAAACCAATTAGTCACCCCGCGACCACGATCACTGCAAAGTAATTGAAACGTCGGGACAAAAATAATGATAAATATAGGTTAGGATAAATTTTAACCGTTCAAAGTTGTTTAATTACTATGTGTAATAATCACGAAAACCTAAAACAACAGCAGAATATAAGCTAGGATGGTATTTATGAAAAAAGGGTTGGAATAAATGTCATACTCATCAACCAACCACGCCCCACCTCTAGGGGACCGCAGGCGGGTCCTTATGGTGCGCAACAAACCCCCTTCTATATTGACCCCAGAGGGGGACAACAACATCAACAACAGATGCCATTTGATCCCAGATGGAGGGGACCACCGCTACCAAATGCGCACCAACAATGGGCATATGGTATGCCGGACCCCAGGGGGTTCAACTACCCTATGCATCAACCAACTAGGGGGCCAGCACCCCAATCTGCACACGACACACCAGCGAGCAGCGCCGGGAACCCCATGGCTATCATCTTGGGGGTCCTGACGGAACTGCTCGCCTCCATTGCCGCCGGAACTGACATCCAAGAGGCGGCGAGGAGAGGCCTCACACTGCTAGCCCGTATCCAGTATGGATAAAGCCCTCAGGGTGTTATACTGGAATCCCGGAGGCGTCAGGGATAAAAGGAAGGAGCTACGCACACTCGCCCAGATGCAGAATGCTCACATAATACTTCTGGGCGAGACTAAACTCAAACCGAAGCTTGACTTCAAACTTCCGAATTACTATACCTATAGAAGTGACTACACATCAGATAGAGGTATAGCATGCAGAGGAACGGCAGCTCTCGTAAGACGGGACGTCATACACGATGAGCTGCCCCTACCCCAACTCCGAGAGCTCAACGCAAATGGTATAGTCACTAATACCAACCACGGAGAGCTCAGGATATACGCAGCCTACAGACCACCGAATCAGACTATTAACATCACTGATTTTGAGACAGTGTTAAACGGCGAAACCCCCACGCTGCTAATAGGAGACCTAAATGCTAAACATACAGCGTGGGGGTCAAGACTGATTACCCCGACGGGAAGAAGCCTATACAAGGCAGCAGAACGCCTCAATTTTGAGATAGTTGGCCCAGATACACCGACACACTTCCCCGCAAATCCTGCGCATCAACCTGATGTGCTGGATGTAGTGGCGTATCAAGGAGTTCAGGGAAGCATCAATGTGGAGGTGCTGTACGACATGGACGAACAGCACCTCCCAATCATGGTTACTATAGGGCTAGAAGCCAGCCCTCTAGTACGTAACCCACAGCAGAGAACCAACTGGCAACACTACGCCCAACTACTGGAGGACTTGACCATAGGCCCGGTAACTAACGTACAGGAAATAAACACAGCGGTTGACCTCATAACAAAAAGAATGACTGAAGCCAGAGATCAGTCAACAACAACAAGCCCGCCACCAAGCAAACGTACTGACCTACCCACACACCTACAGAAGGACATTATAAGAAAACGCGAACTCAGGAAGCTGTGCGCCCACACACGATGTCCTGTGTTGCAACGGGAACTGAACTCACTGTCCAGCAAGATTTCAATGGCAGTAGAAGGTTGGCGTGGCGACTCCTGGGACAAGGTTATAGACAAGGCGACGGAGCACACGACCAACCTACACCATTTGAACAGAGCGCTCACCAGAGCACCAGAACCCATATACCCACTCATGCTCAATGGAGAGAGGAAGTACGACCCCAGGGTGAGAGCCGAAATACTGGCAGATCACCTTGAGAAACAATTTACGCTTCACCCCGTAAGGTCGGAAGCCAGCCCAACGGCACGTGAACACCACATTGAAGTCCTGAAGGAGGTCCAGAACCTGCTGAGCACCCCAGCAATACCATTGAGCGGGGATGAATATATATCTCCAGCCGAGACGTGGCGAGCAGTGAGACGACTCCCAAGGAAGAAGGCGGCGGGACATGATGGCCTTCCTATCGCTGCAGTACACCAGCTCCCAAGAAGAGGTCTGGTAACCCTAACCAAGCTCTTCAATGGGTTGCTGAGGACAGGATACTTCCCAGAAACTTGGAAAACAGCGAAGGTCATCATGATCCCGAAACCAGGGAAAGACAGGAGAGAGGCCCAGTCTTACAGGCCCATCTCGCTGCTCCCACACCTGGCTAAACTCTATGAAAGGCTACTACTCAGAAGGCTAAACCCACATATGTCACCAAGACAAGAACAATATGGATTTCGCGGTCGGCACTCCACTACACTCCAGCTCACAAGAGTGATTCATGAGATGACTGCCAACATCAATCAAGACAAGAGCACAGTGGGAGTGTTCCTGGATGTAGAGAAGGCCTTTGACAGGGTGTGGCACGAAGGCCTTCTCTACAAAATGGCGCGAACCACACTGCCAAAGCACTATATCTGGATTATAGCAAACTTCCTGAGAAACAGGCAATTCTACGTGGCGGTAGAACACAGAACGTCTGAGACTCGTTCCATACAAGCTGGTGTACCCCAAGGCAGCTGCCTCTCGCCTGGGCTATACAGCTTGTACACTAACGATCTACCGCTACTAGATACACCAGAACTACACGAACCAATAATCCTAGCGCTGTTCGCTGACGACAGCGCGTTTCTAACCAAGTCCAAGAACCCTAAACAAGCCACACGGAAAATGCAAAAGCAACTCAATTTACTACCAGAATGGCTAGATAAATGGCGCATTTCCGTGAACGTAACGAAGACGGCAGCAATCTGCATAAATAGGAAGAGGATAGACCCACCTATCAAACTGCAGTTACAAGGGGAAACCATAGAATGGCAGCCTACGATCAAGTACCTGGGGGTAACGATCGATAAGAGGCTCAGAATGGCCAAACAAGCCGATAACATGCGGAAGAACGCGAGGGCGGCTAGAGCCCTGCTGAGGCCAGTTCTGAACTCAAAGCTGCCGTTGAGAACCAAGCTGGGGATTTATAAAACCTACATAAGGTCAAGATTAACCTACGCCGCCCCAGCTTGGTACAACCTCTGTTCAAACACCAACAAAAGAAAGTTACAAGCCCAGCAGAACGTCGCCCTCAGGGTGATCGTAGGAGCTGGACGTTACGTACGAAATACAACCATCAGCAGAGACACTAAAATGGAGTCAATCGAAGAGTTCGTTGTCCGCCTGACCAGGAAGATGTTCGATGCGGCGGACAACGGACCCCACCAACATCTACACGGTCTAGCGCCGCTTCATGCTAGACCACCCGAAACACGAGCCAAATGGCGCCCCCTACCCAGGGAATTACTTTTACTGGGTGAAGAGGGGACCATTTCCACATAAGGAGTAAATCATATCTCAAGATCCAGCATCAAGAAAAGCACACCCAAATGTGCATACATACACTGCGCAGAGCGGCCATAGTCAAGAGTAGCCTGCGCAGTGGCAAAGAGATACCGTGGGGTGGTAGCCCCACGAGGTTCTGCAGAGGTCGTGAGCAGACGCTCGATACCTCATCCAACCCCGATGGGTTGACGACAAAGACGACGACGACATTCGCACGCGTATGGGGTGTGTCGTGCCCCTGTCTAGGGTATGGTTTGCAGTCCGTCTGGCAGTAGGGTTGTCTTCAAATGCAGAGCCCAAATGGTGGTTTATTCTGAGTCTGTAGCCTCTAAATGATAGATTGATCATTAAAAGAAATAAAGTACAATCCACGGACGCCGAGGAGAAACAACACAATTATTCTAATTAAAGGAGCTTCTTTTTACCAATTAGAACTATTTAATATAGAATACTATCCATTATCGGCTTTGCCTGATCAAGATGCTCGGAACAATCAGCTCAATAAATCCGGTTATTATTGAAATTAATTTTCATAGTTCATTTTTTGTCTTAAGTTTTATTTTATTTTATTTAAAAGTAGAAATTATTAGTTTTTTATCTGATAATATTCACACTCTATCGATCTTTCATAAGCCATTGATACCACATATCGCAGATGAATAAATTATGCATTAAAGCCACCTATTTTAAGAATGAAATTTATGTGGTTTATCCGTCTATGTAAACATTTTGAAGCAGTGATGGCTTAGTGGCATTGGCTATGGACTGCCGCGCAGCAGGTCCATGGTTCGAATCCGGCCGCGGGCTTGAGCTTCACCGCATGGTGGAAGGGCTTTTTGCGAATGCCCGCCTGGCTAGCGACCACCCTCAAGTGGAAAATCTGTCGCCAAGCGTTCCGGTCCAAGTGTTCCGGCAGCAGTCCTTGAGAGCCAGTGAAATTACAGGCACATGAGACTTAACAACTATGTCTCAAGGTGACGGGCGCAGGGCTATTCGTCACTTGAACGATGAACTGCATCTGTTATAAGCAGAGGTAACCGCTCAACATCAGGTGGACCTCGAGCTTGTTCTGTCACAATAACATAAAAAAAAAAGCATTACGCCTCTTTCTACAATGGAAATGTTTTATGACTTCAAATATGACTAGACTATGGTCTAACGTAGTTGTGTTATCTATGAACAGACATAGGACTGGGGACCATGAATTTAAACCTGGGATCAAGATGATTTATGAACATCTCGGTCCTATCATCCTAGGAGATTTCATTGTGAGGATTCTGTGAAGTGCCAAAATATTACATGGTCTTTTTGCGTATTCTCATCTCTTTTTTAAGATTTCCAATGCTTTTCAACCAAAAAAGAGAGACTATAATATTATGCTGTCCATACAAAAATAAATTATTGACCGAGCGTAGTGAGGTCTCAGGGTCCACTGGGAACAATCGACGTTTGTATGTCCAACGATTTATGGGTCATTCTTAAGGACAGGTTTTTCAAGCGGCTTTACTTAAAAATAATAGAAATCCAGAAGTCAGCAAGCCATATTTTTTTTTGCTAATACCTTAAATAATCTCTTAACTGGTTTACTGATATTATTCAATTATCTTTATAATTAAATATATTTAAAAAATAAAATAATTCTTTGATTTTCCTGGAGTGTCCCAAGCCCCGAACTGGTCACTTAGTAATTTATATATTTTACACTAAATGAGTCTGCTATGACTTATAGGTGTCTAAATGCTTTTATTGTAGTAGCTGTAGTGTTCAAAAAAATTAAATGTAACTGTCCTGAGGTTGTTGCTGATTTGAGTGGATTATTATAATTTCGCTTGCACATCTCTAAATACGTGGCCCCATGATGCATCATCCTAATTCAAGTTAGTATTGGTTGCGCTCTAACACGGCCGGGAGAGTGGTTGAGTGATGGTGCGACATGTTTTCAAAAAATATATGGTAAGAACTTCGTTGCGTGGGTTTGGTTTCTCAAAACTTTGATTTGCGTGGTACAATTATCTCCGGTGTCTGTGAATTTATTTATTTAATAAAATATTGTGCCGAACAAATATAAGGTAACGTAACGTATAATCAAAACACAATTTATTTGCTTCAAAAGTTTTTGTTTATTTTTAGCATAAAGGGTTTATTTTGATTTCCGTGGTCGTGATTTGAGTGGTTTACGTGGTAGTTTTGACCCACGCAGATCATTTTTTGACCATGCAAATGAAATAACTTTGAGTTTTGTACTAGTTATGAATAAACATATTTTTTATTATTTTATTTATGCTGATTATAATAAGAGAAAGTGTTAATTTTTGACTTGTGTAATTGTTATATTTTTGTAATTTCTTTAACAAATAAAAAATAATGTTGGACTGATTCTACTAAAAAACGTTTTCAGTCTTAGTAACCTATATTTTGTTGGCTTATACAGAAATAACTTATTTTCAATAGGACGTACCAATAAGTAACTCATTTGAGATAGTTAAATTAAAATTTTCATTTTTGTGGGTTTATTTGTGATTTGCGTGGTCTCCATTTTTTTAAACTCGATTATCTCTGTAAGTAAATCGCTCTTCGAGGTTCCTTTTTTAATAAAAATATTGCTTTTACTTATACTTTAAGATACTGAAACAAATTCAAAAAAAATAATGAATTTGAAAATTGCCACGAAAATCACCAAAGAATGCCTCACTCAAAGAATCACCCTCACAGCACACTTTAAAAAAATATTTAAGTATTAATTATATTGGTACAAAATAAGCATGATATGCTTTTTATTACAGGAAAACGCTATTATTACACCTATTTCATATTTATACTTTGTTTGGCTTACCCTGGCAAGCCAAGAGGTCCATACAATTGGACATAATCATTTAACATATACCTACGTCCACAATTTAATAATATCTGCCCTGACTACAGGTATCGAAACAGAATAGAATTTAAAATTAAGAATTAGGAGTCAGATTTAATTATCTCGTCGGGTATCTATAGCAAAAGTACAAGTTACAGCCAGTTTTAGTTTGAAAGCTGTCTTTTTAGGTTCACGTTTGAGCACACCCTGCCTGATGTGGTCTAAAGATGGAGCACGCTTACCTAGAAGAAACCTATTTACTCTCGATTTGAAGACACCCATGTTGTATTCATCGGGAAAAACTGACAACGGTAAGGAGTTCCACTCTTTCGCAGTACGCAGGAGAAAAGTGGAAGCGAAGCGCTTCGTACGAGTCCTAGGAATATCAACCATGAACGGATGGCACCTCGGCGTTTGTCTGGACTTCCGATGGAAAAAGTGAAGGGCACATTCAGAAAAATGTATCCGGTAAAAGACCGATAGACAAGCGACTTTACGGCATGGCTCGAGGCTTTGCAGCCGAGACTCCCCCAGAAAGTCGCTGCTTATTAGCATCTTGGCGCGCCTTTCAATCGACTCAAGTGCCTCAAGCTGGTATTTGGCAGAACCGTCCCAGAGGTGAGAGCAGTAGTCAGCACAAGACCTTACTTGACCTTTGTACAAAGCAAGCATCTGTTCCGGTGTAAAGTACCGTCTCACCTTTGAGAGGATGCCAAGTTTTTTAGCGGCTAACTGAGCCTTTCCTTTGACTCGATTTACGAGCCAAAATTTAGAGTCGACGATAGAGTGACACCAAGGAGGTTTAGGTGGTCTGTGACCGGCACAAATACATCTCGGAATGTAGGAGACAGTTTGAATGGTCTCCTTTTAGCGGAAAACAGACACCCCAGAGTCTTGTTGCCATTGAACCTGACCAGGTTGGCATCGCCACAATCAGAGACTGTCATCTGAAATGAATACCTTACCGTAACTTCCTAGATACAATATTTTTTTTAGATTGACAGCTTACATGATTATATTTTTGGCTTACATTATTGATACATTAAAGATCTCGATGAGATCTAATGCTTAGAAAAAAACTAGTGCTCTAACATCAATAATTTTCTATATACAGCTATTTTTAGTTTGACAGCTGTCATCTGAAATGAAAAACTCGATGGGATTTAACACTTCTCTAAAAAAACTAGTGCTCTAGCATCAACATTTTTCTTGATACAGACATTTTTAGTTTGACAACAGTCATTTGAAATAAATACCTTGATGAGATCCACCACACCTGTGAAGATGCTATTGCTCTAGGATCAATAGTTTTCAAGTAATAGGCATTTTTAGTTTGACAGCTGTTTTCTCAATTGTAGACTGATGAGATCTAACATATCTTTAGAGAAACAAGTACTCTAGCATCAAACATTTTCAAGATACAGCTATTGTTTGAAATGAAAACGCAGTCAGATGTATGGGTTCAAGTCCCACACATCCCCTTCCGCTACCCTCGCTATGAAAGAGCACTGAAAAGGCATTTTCCACTCATAAAAACATGTTTAGGCTTAGCTAGACTGGCCTAGGCATATTATTTCATTAATTATATAAATTGTAACCAAATAGTCTTGTAAAAAATATTTTTTTATAATAAAACAAACAGCATAAATTGCAGCAAATCTCAGTGCGGCCATAACTACTTCTATATTTTATTATTTACACGTAAATGTATGATAATCCATGTAATTAGTAGAATTATAACAGAGATTGACAACTGCATGATGAGAGAGCTCGATATCGGTTAAAGCATTCGAAACATACAAAGGCGCGATGTAAGTAGGGTAGTTGTGCCTGTTTTCCGTCCAGCGCTATTTACCGTCTACTGGACTCAGTTGATTTAAACATAAGCGGAGAATAGTATTTCAGAACTAGATAACCAAAACATGCTGGTACTTATTAGTTGCTAAATAGTTAACCAACTTTTGAAATTACTTCCTAAATAAGTGGGTATATGAATAAAACAACTTTTTTAACTTTTATACGTTTTCTCATTTATTTTAAGCGGAAAGAAGGCTAAAAAGGCTAAAGGCTTAAGGCTACGTATTCCTGCTAAACGTCAGATGTAGCCCACCTCGGGCGAAATCGGATAAAAGTAATTCAGATTTGTATTAGCTCATATCAACTCGAAGTTTGTAAAATGTCAATTTATTCATATGTATAAACCTCAATATAGTACTTAATCCAGAATTTCATTTTACTCAAATAAAATCTTTTTGCCATATGAAATAAAAAAAATGATATAAAATCTCACAGACGGAAACTAAAATCAAGGTTTTTATTATACTATTTTCCGTCCATTACATTTTTAAAAAGCATGATAAGTATGAAAATGTAGACATTTATTAGTTTTTTCAACTACATTATACCTTTGTGACTCTTTATACAACCCTCGTGTTTCTTGACATTATGTATTCAACGATAATATTATACGTATAATAAAATATTTCACATTACTGAGATAAGTAATAATGTTGTATTAATAATGCTGGCACTATATCTTATTTCCATCACACGTATTATATATTTGCCTGAATGGTAGTGGGTAATATCGCGCGTCCACTACAATTACTTAGTTAATCAAGATAAAATTATTTTACCAACACAAAAATGTATATACCCAATATCAACAAAACTTTTGAAACGGTCCCGAACATACACGCGCACGGTTTCAGATTTTTTATACATACATATCGTCACGCTTTTATTCCCCAAAGAGGCACGTAAAATTGTGGAAAGTAAAAGTCAACGTTCCGTTAGCCATGTATTATCCCTTATAACAAACGGTGTGTCCTTTGCAGTCGAAGATGTTAGTCAGGCTAACCTAGAATTATTAATGGCTCTCAAGGACTGCTGCCAGAACATGCCAGGTGGCCATATTAGGTGCTTGGCAATAGATTTTCTATTATAGGTTTGGCTAGGCAGGCATTCGAAAAATACCTGACCACGATTCGAACACCATGATTTTGTTGACGCTACATGGCCTAGAACAAACAAATCACTATTATTTTGAAATAAATTTATTTTATAACTATGCGGTAACTATTATTGTGAGTATTAATAGTTCTTTATTTCATTCTTCAGTATTAAAAAAGTACAACCCATTCAGAGGAATCTCTAAATTTGGCCTCTCGTAGTTCAAAATATAAGTTTTAAATTGTTAATTCGTACAGTAAATACGGGAATTAAGAATATAAGGATTCTTCCATATTCTATTAGATGTTGTAAAAGGCGATTAAAGAACAAAATGCGACAAAATTAAATGAGCAGTACTATTCAGTCGATGCAAGTATTACTAAGAAAATTGGCGCACATAACTACTCTTAAGAAAGAAAGAAGAAAAAGTACTACCTAGAACAACTAACATTTCCAAGAAGGATAAAACCAATGGAAAAATCTTTTACAATGACGTCCTATTATTTTCCGTTGTGTTTTTTGCAATAGCATATTTCTGAATATGTTCTTGTTCTGTCTATTGTGATATTAGTACATGTATTGTACTGACCCCATATTGGACCAGAGTCAGAAGATGACAAAGAGTTACCCCTACTTCCTGTTTCATACATCCATAAAACAATGTATACATCATAATTCTAGCTTAATGAGTACTAGTTAGACATTGACGTGATCTGACATTTTTGATGAAAAATAGTACATTCCATATGTATATAAAAATATTTATGATGTTTTTGTCAATAATTTATGTGCGTAATAGTGTACCAGCTATAAAAGATATATAATTCATTATTTGTAATAAGTGAAATATAAGTGTTAAAGAACTCCACTCAATGGACGTAAAGCGGCACAATGACCCTATTTACCTAGCATTATTTTCTATCGCATTTCCAGAAATCTATTAATAGAGATCATTTTACAATAGGAAAATGCAAAACGTATAGCCTCTAATAGCTCTATGTGCACTCTACGGGAGAGAGCTTACATTAAGTACCTACTTACGTCTGATTTGTTATAATATCAAAAGCCTATGTGAAAATCGTGACAGGTTTCTGCTTTGATCGTACCCTATAGAGTTTAGAATTTATATTTTATCAGTAATCAGTACTAATATTATAAATGCGAAAGTAACTCTGTCTGTCTGTCTGTTACGCTTTCACGCCAAAACTACTGGACCGATTTCTGGCTCCAGCCCACTACCATCGATGAATTAGATATGATGTAATATCTGTGATAATGTTAACGGTAGCTCCTCCGGAGTTTTCAATTGAATTGCAATTCGTATGTCAAAATCTTTAACTGAGATGATTTTGTGATACGCAAGCATGTAAGTATGTTATGTAGGCAAAGGTTTTAATCTGAATTGTTGAATTTTTCTAAGAATTAAAATGAATCACTTTGAATTATGTTTAAGACCGGACCTAAGTTTATAAATTCATTTTCAATAGGGCAAAGGTCACGATTTACGAATTCTGTCAAAGAGTAGATCCATAAATTATTAATCATATCCATCCTGAGATAGCCTAAAAACTTTTTGAAGCGCTCGTAGCGAAGTTTGCTTAACCATTCTGAATTGAAGCGCTCGTAGCGAAGTTTGCTTAACCATTCTGAATGAAGCGCTCGTAGCGAAGTTTGCTTAACCATTCTGAATCGATCAGCAAAGTTAAGCAACGTCCGCCTCGGTCATGACTTGGATGGGTGACCGCTGGTGACATTACTACTGAGCGCTTCCGTGCTTCGGAGGGCACGTTAAGCCGTCGGTCCTGGTTGTTGTCTTAGGATGGCAGTCGTTACAGCATGGTGGTAGGGCACTTTGCGAATGCCCGCCTGGCTAGCTACCACCCTCAAGTTGAAAATCTGTCGCCAAGCACCTAACGGTGTGTTCCGGCAGCAGTCCTTAGAGCCAGTAATTCTAGGTTAGCCTGAACAATATCTTCGACCACATCATCACTTAACATTAGGTGAGATAGTGGTCAAAGGCTAACCTATCAGACATAAAAAAAAAAAAAAAAAAAACTTATTATTCTTTACCTAATGTGCTAGCTAGTAGCTTTACTACACTTGCGCTTTCTCGTGGTGTTTCGAACTAATCAAACTCGTGCGCCAACGCAAAGCGTTGTTGATACCACTTGGTACACTTTGTACTTACAAAGACTATAAGAATTAAAGCCACGGCATGGGAAGAAATAGAATAATAAATGAAACTGGTAGGTAAAAAAGTATGACTTAAAAAATCTTGCCCAACTTAGTAATGAAAATTCGTGCTGTTTTTGTTTCTTTATCTGCTGGATTATCCTCTGCTGAACACAGCCTCCACCATTAAGGTGATGTTTGCTATAGTCCCCACTCTTGGTGGCGCCTTTGCTATCGCAGTTTAATATATCAGTTCCTCAGAAGGCACTTCTGCCCACCTCTTACGACACCTACAATTAGCAAGAAGACGGGGGGAGGGGTGACATTCTAACTCGGCATCCCACGGAGCTTTCATTTTTATGGTTCTGAAAATTTGCAAGCACTGTAAAGATTCGATTGCGCAAGTTCAGACATATAATATCAGAGCGCGTCTCGACACGACACATTATTGTGCTCGACCACCATCATGCATGACTGATGATGTCATGATACAACACGTCATAGTAGTATCTATGATAGTAGTGTGTTTCTGCCATTGACTTGACAAGTTTGAATGACACATAAGTATCGTTACATATCGAGCAGGTGGTATATAAAATATTTGTCCACCCCTAAAGAAAATGTTGAATGGTATAAAATAAAAGAACGTTGTTTTTTGTTTTTTTTTTATTATACGTGATAACCTATCACGTATAATGCCTTTGACCACTATCTCACTTGATGGTAAGTAATGATGTGGTCGAAGATGTTGTTCAGGCTAACCTAAAATTACTGGCTCTCAAGGACAGCTGCCGGAACACACCATTAGGTGCTTGGCGACAGATTTTCTACTTGAGAGGGTGGTAGCTAGCCAGGCGGGCATTCGCAAAATGCCCTACCACCATGCTATAACGACTGCCATCCGAATACAACAACCGGGACCGACGGCTTAACGTGCCCTCCGAAGCACGGAAGCGCTCAGTAGTAATGTCACGAGCGGTCACCCATCCAACTCATGACCGAGGCGGACGTTGCTTAACTTTGCTGATCGTTTCAGAATGGCTAAGAAAACTTCGCTACGACCGCTTCGTTTTCATGGGTAAGCGGGTTACTATAGGCACTCTGAGACCTGTCACTTCTGTTTATTATTCTTTGAGTATCTACCTCTATTACTTTTTTATACCTACGAAGATTACCAAACAGGTTAAAAGTTGTAGTGAATTATAATGACATCAAACTCTCTTGTTGTAATATATTTGGTGTTTTAGTGATATTTTAATCTTGTACACGTTTGTGTGTGCATGTGATTGAAATTTTTACATTTTGATAAGATGACATATTTGACTTTTTTTAGAATTTACTGCCGTTAAATATCAACACATTAGAAGTATGTAGGTAGTACATAAAATAAAAATCAATAAGTGCTTGTAATTAAAATTAATAATACGCAATGTAATTAAGCCTGTGACCAATAAAGCAACTGCTATGTTCGCCACTACAAAATGATGGCTTTATCAGCTTTAATTAAAAAAATATTGAGGTACAACTTTACACGTTGCATTGCAGGTGTGGCCACTCAGCCAAAACTATATTGCAGCGTCTACATTACATTTTTAATATGCAAATTTGTTCAAACTATAAAAACCTATGCCAAAAAATGCCAGCAAACATTGATACAGCCATGATCAGTCTATATTCTTTTGTTACATAGGTCAAATACATCGAATCTCTTTTTAATCGATTCGTAATTTTAAACGTTAGTGAACCACTATCTGCAGAGATGTACTGGCTAGTCGTTGACTAGTCGGGAAAGCCGGCTATCCGGTCAAATCTGTAGATGGTGACTAGTCGGAAATTAGTCCGTAAGACCTGACTTTAAAAGTGATCTAGTTTGACAGACTCTATTCACATTACAGAATCGTCAGACCCTACATAGCGCCATAATTTCTCAGATAAAAAATTGTTTGTATGAAATTAAGTTCCGTTTAGTTACGGAACAAACACCTATGCCCTCTTACGTGACATTGACGATTTTCTTCAAAATCATGTCGATTAAAACATAAACATAATACACATTTTAAGTCTGTATACACAATTTTAAAATTGAAGAATGGTGTTAGAGAATTAAGTATTACTCGTATTTTATCGGATTTCCCTGTACTTTAGATCGATAGATAGATAGATAACTCTTTATTGTACACCGAAATTTCTTAATCATTATAAACAATAACATAAACTTAAGCAATGTTGTACAATTGGCGGTCTTATCGCTAAAAAGCGTCTTCCAGACAACCTTTGGATGGAGAGATGTTCAGTTTTATAACAAACACTGTGACACGAGAATTTTATATATAAGAACAGATATCTTATATCAATAAATTTGTAGAATGGCGGCACATCAAACATCAACCTACATTATAGCTTTAACTTAGTGATGGGCGCACTATGACTTTCATCAACCAGCCGACTGGGCGACTATCCGGCAACAAAATGACCGACTAATTGGCTAACTAGTCAGCCTACACGATCATTGCTTTCATTGAAGTAGATGATTTTAGACGGAGCTATTACCATTACTGTCATTTTAAAGCATACGCTGATATGAGCTTTATTTTAATCTTAGTTGGTTTGATTTTCACACAGGCTGGCAACAAGCTTATAAAATATCGAGGCTTTTACGCACTGTAGGGGCGCTGATCAAATCCTATACAAAAAGGTGACATTTCGATACGTTAACGAAACCGTTGTTTTAGTAAGTTATTCGTGCTAAGGCTACTGGGCAAAGTTTTTCGCTTCTAGATGTACCAGTTTTGCTGTGCGTTATCATTTAGCCAGTGTTTAAGGTTTTTCTTAAGTAAGTATACGACTATCAATAAAAATTACTCATCAGACTTGAAAATGGCCAAACTCAACATGATCTGAAGAACATAATCATTTTTCTTAAGTTCCTGATAAATGAATGATTTTCTTATTGAGGTTGGTTTCTGGACTGACAATATGTTGCTTTCACAAATATGTTGTCCTAATAATATCAGTACTCACATTTACCTATAAAACCATATAAAATATCATAAAGTACCTTGTTTGCGTAGTGTTTAGTTGTTGCAATCTTTTGCCAAGCACAAAAATATAAAAGTTTAACTAAAGCGATTCTTCCGTGTTATCGACAAGGAAATTTGGCATCTTTACATATGTAATGTAGATGCCAAATTTCCATGAACTTTGACTTTTGGTAGAAAAATTCAAGTATTATAATAAAAATAGTTTAGCAAACCATCGGCCGTAGCAGATCTAGTTAGTCCAAATGTCGCAGGTTTTTACTTGGTTACGTGCCCATCTTGCTGGATGCATTTCCTCGTTAGCTTACAATTCGGATTTCTTGGGCTAAAGAGGTGTCAGTTATAATGTGTCACATATAAAATAGGTTTTGGAAAATTCATGAGTTCCCGATTTGTGAGATTCATCGTCTCTGTCACCTATTATCTCAATGCAGAATTTTAGTATATAAGGTGGATATTAATTCATCAACAATACTGCGGGGGATGGTGTAGAATCGATAACGGAATGTGTTCCACTCATGTTTAATTTTCACACACAAAAAGTCTGTACTATTGCTTAAGCTGTGGCACGTTGGCTTTGGGAATAATAGCAAGGACAACCGCGGTCTAAGAACACGGTGTATCTACTCTATTCACACACACACACGATTTCTACGCGAAGTCAATGAACTGCTGTACAAGGCACAATAGACAGCTGTTTTGTGTACCTATTCTGCCTACTCGGTCTTTGGCGGCTTGCGACAAACGAACGCGCGACGCGGTAGCGGTTTAACACAATACAGTACGTACCTACGTAAACTTGAAATTAAGAAGAATGTAGGTAAGTAACATTTTTTATCCAGAAATTCCGTAAAATGATTTCTTAGGAATAATATTCATGTTCCAAATTCAAAACTCGCTACTATACTCCATGAAAATCTAGGGGAGAAAGATATACTTTGCTCGCACTCATTTACGAAGAAACACTCGTCTTCCGGAATAAAAAGTTCTATAAAAGCTTTAAGCCGATTAAGGTTTCAACTCTCTGTTAGAAAGTTTATAGATTTTAAAACATACAATTGTATTCTGTAAAATTCAACCCTGAATTGATGATTTTATCCCTTTGTTCAATGTTAAAACATGAAAAGGGAGAATATGTGTATTCCGATTATTCTGAGATAGACCGAATCTTTGGTTTCTGATTTCATCAAATGGGGTACCTAGATCTTGGGCACATATACCTACATTTCACGTATTTCGATACTGTAGTCTTTCAATCATGTTTGCATATTGAAGTGACGATGGCCAAATAGTAGTTACGATAATTTACAATTAAAAACAACATTATTTTAATAAACTGATACAGATACATATACAGATATATACAACATATATATAGCAATTTACTAACGTAATATTAATTTCCGAAGCATGTATAAACAGTGTATGATATTCTGGGTGCAGCTATCTGAAACTAAACAAATTATCTTAAGTATTTGAATAACGCGACCTTACGAGGCGATAGGTATTTGTTTTTGTTCGTATTTCAGGTTCACGGATTCTTGACATTGTCACCTTTTGTTTTTTTAATAAATTTAAAAGATTATATTGATAATAACTGTACATGTTGTTATTGAATTTTGAATGTTGACTTGAGATTTGAACTTGGTTACTAGCCCTTCCTGTGAAGTTGAAGATTTAGTGATAGCTATGCTAAATTTATAGTGTGGCATTACCAGTTTTTTTTGCGGCCGTACATTACATATATTGGCCGTGTGTTTTGTGGAGACATTGGGTCTGTGGGGCTGGGACCTTATTGTTTTTTCCAAAAATGATATATCAGAGCTCTCGGTCAATACGATGCGTAATCAAAATGCTGGTATTTATATGTAAGGAATCAACGGTGCAATGCTGCCATGCTGAAAACTGGTTTGGCCTACCTAGTCAGTCCTATAGTTTTACTAGTTTTTTTTTATAGGATAGGAGTGCATACGAGCAGGCGGCTCACCTGGTGGTAAGTGATCTCTGTCACCCACAAACATCCGCAACACCAGAAGTCTCAAGGATGCGTTGCCGGACTTTAAGGAGGGAATATGCTCTCTTCTTGAAGTGTACTTTATAGTGTTTTGATAGTAGTATAAAGGCATATCGCGGGTAAAATAATAATATAGTTATAAGCTTTTTATATTAAATCTAAAAAGTAATGATAAAATGTGGTATACATTAAAGTCAATGTTTGAAAAATAATAATTTTAGTTACTTTTTAGCTTATTGCGTATTTCTTCAATCGTGCTGGCGTTTGTTGATGGTTCAAGCCGCACATGTTATTAATTTGTGTTTCTAAACTGCTCCGAAGATTAACTGATAACATGATCATACGATTGACCCATAATATTATCAATGAGAAATGGTAGCATGCATCAAATAATTTCAATTACCGAAATAAACAACACCTTCTGAATAAAAGTTATGGTACTATAGGTTTACGAAAAAAAATCTTCGATCTTTATTTACATATCGAGCAGGTGGTATATAAAATATTTGTCCACCCCTAAAGAAAATGTTGAATGGTATAAAATAAAAGAACGTTGTTTTTTGTTTTTTTTTTATTATACGTGATAACCTATCACGTATAATGCCTTTGACCACTATCTCACTTGATGGTAAGTAATGATGTGGTCGAAGATGTTGTTCAGGCTAACCTAAAATTACTGGCTCTCAAGGACAGCTGCCGGAACACACCATTAGGTGCTTGGCGACAGATTTTCTACTTGAGAGGGTGGTAGCTAGCCAGGCGGGCATTCGCAAAATGCCCTACCACCATGCTATAACGACTGCCATCCTAATACAACAACCGGGACCGACGGCTTAACGTGCCCTCCGAAGCACGGAAGCGCTCAGTAGTAATGTCACGAGCGGTCACCCATCCAACTCATGACCGAGGCGGACGTTGCTTAACTTTGCTGATCGTTTCAGAATGGCTAAGAAAACTTCGCTACGACCGCTTCGTTTTCATGGGTAAGCGGGTTACTATAGGCACTCTGAGACCTGTCACTTCTGTTTATTATTCTTTGAGTATCTACCTCTATTACTTTTTTATACCTACGAAGATTACCAAACAGGTTAAAAGTTGTAGTGAATTATAATGACATCAAACTCTCTTGTTGTAATATATTTGGTGTTTTAGTGATATTTTAATCTTGTACACGTTTGTGTGTGCATGTGATTGAAATTTTTACATTTTGATAAGATGACATATTTGACTTTTTTTAGAATTTACTGCCGCTAAATATCAACACATTAGAAGTATGTAGGTAGTACATAAAATAAAAATCAATAAGTGCTTGTAATTAAAATTAATAATACGCAATGTAATTAAGCCTGTGACCAATAAAGCAACTGCTATGTTCGCCACTACAAAATGATGGCTTTATCAGCTTTAATTAAAAAAATATTGAGGTACAACTTTACACGTTGCATTGCAGGTGTGGCCACTCAGCCAAAACTATATTGCAGCGTCTACATTACATTTTTAATATGCAAATTTGTTCAAACTATAAAAACCTATGCCAAAAAATGCCAGCAAACATTGATACAGCCATGATCAGTCTATATTCTTTTGTTACATAGGTCAAATACATCGAATCTCTTTTTAATCGATTCGTAATTTTAAACGTTAGTGAACCACTATCTGTAGAGATGTACTGGCTAGTCGTTGACTAGTCGGGAAAGCCGGCTATCCAGTCAAATCTGTAGATGGTGACTAGTCGGAAATTAGTCCGTAAGACCTGACTTTAAAAGTGATCTAGTTTGACAGACTCTATTCACATTACAGAATCGTCAGACCCTACATAGCGCCATAATTTCTCAGATAAAAAATTGTTTGTATGAAATTAAGTTCCGTTTAGTTATGGAACAAACACCTATGCCCTCTTACGTGACATTGACGATTTTCTTCAAAATCATGTCGATTAAAACATAAACATAATACACATTTTAAGTCTGTATACACAATTTTAAAATTGAAGAATGGTGTTAGAGAATTAAGTATTACTCGTATTTTATCGGATTTCCCTGTACTTTAGATCGATAGATAGATAGATAACTCTTTATTGTACACCGAAATTTCTTAATCATTATAAACAATAACATAAACTTAAGCAATGTTGTACAATTGGCGGTCTTATCGCTAAAAAGCGTCTTCCAGACAACCTTTGGATGGAGAGATGTTCAGTTTTATAACAAACACTGTGACACGAGAATTTTATATATAAGAACAGATATCTTATATCAATAAATTTGTAGAATGGCGGCACATCAAACATCAACCTACATTATAGCTTTAACTTAGTGATGGGCGCACTATGACTTTCATCAACCAGCCGACTGGGCGACTATCCGGCAACAAAATGACCGACTAATTGGCTAACTAGTCAGCCTACACGATCATTGCTTTCATTGAAGTAGATGATTTTAGACGGAGCTATTACCATTACTGTCATTTTAAAGCATACGCTGATATGAGCTTTATTTTAATCTTAGTTGGTTTGATTTTCACACAGGCTGGCAACAAGCTTATAAAATATCGAGGCTTTTACGCACTGTAGGGGCGCTGATCAAATCCTATACAAAAAGGTGACATTTCGATACGTTAACGAAACCGTTGTTTTAGTAAGTTATTCGTGCTAAGGCTACTGGGCAAAGTTTTTCGCTTCTAGATGTACCAGTTTTGCTGTGCGTTATCATTTAGCCAGTGTTTAAGGTTTTTCTTAAGTAAGTATACGACTATCAATAAAAATTACTCATCAGACTTGAAAATGGCCAAACTCAACATGATCTGAAGAACATAATCATTTTTCTTAAGTTCCTGATAAATGAATGATTTTCTTATTGAGGTTGGTTTCTGGACTGACAATATGTTGCTTTCACAAATATGTTGTCCTAATAATATCAGTACTCACATTTACCTATAAAACCATATAAAATATCATAAAGTACCTTGTTTGCGTAGTGTTTAGTTGTTGCAATCTTTTGCCAAGCACAAAAATATAAAAGTTTAACTAAAGCGATTCTTCCGTGTTATCGACAAGGAAATTTGGCATCTTTACATATGTAATGTAGATGCCAAATTTCCATGAACTTTGACTTTTGGTAGAAAAATTCAAGTATTATAATAAAAATAGTTTAGCAAACCATCGGCCGTAGCAGATCTAGTTAGTCCAAATGTCGCAGGTTTTTACTTGGTAACGTGCCCATCTTGCTGGATGCATTTCCTCGTTAGCTTACAATTCGGATTTCTTGGGCTAAAGAGGTGTCAGTTATAATGTGTCACATATAAAATAGGTTTTGGAAAATTCATGAGTTCCCGATTTGTGAGATTCATCGTCTCTGTCACCTATTATCTCAATGCAGAATTTTAGTATATAAGGTGGATATTAATTCATCAACAATACTGCGGGGGATGGTGTAGAATCGATAACGGAATGTGTTCCACTCATGTTTAATTTTCACACACAAAAAGTCTGTACTATTGCTTAAGCTGTGGCACGTTGGCTTTGGGAATAATAGCAAGGACAACCGCGGTCTAAGAACACGGTGTATCTACTCTATTCACACACACACACGATTTCTACGCGAAGTCAATGAACTGCTGTACAAGGCACAATAGACAGCTGTTTTGTGTACCTATTCTGCCTACTCGGTCTTTGGCGGCTTGCGACAAACGAACGCGCGACGCGGTAGCGGTTTAACACAATACAGTACGTACCTACGTAAACTTGAAATTAAGAAGAATGTAGGTAAGTAACATTTTTTATCCAGAAATTCCGTAAAATGATTTCTTAGGAATAATATTCATGTTCCAAATTCAAAACTCGCTACTATACTCCATGAAAATCTAGGGGAGAAAGATATACTTTGCTCGCACTCATTTACGAAGAAACACTCGTCTTCCGGAATAAAAAGTTCTATAAAAGCTTTAAGCCGATTAAGGTTTCAACTCTCTGTTAGAAAGTTTATAGATTTTAAAACATACAATTGTATTCTGTAAAATTCAACCCTGAATTGATGATTTTATCCCTTTGTTCAATGTTAAAACATGAAAAGGGAGAATATGTGTATTCCGATTATTCTGAGATAGACCGAATCTTTGGTTTCTGATTTCATCAAATGGGGTACCTAGATCTTGGGCACATATACCTACATTTCACGTATTTCGATACTGTAGTCTTTCAATCATGTTTGCATATTGAAGTGACGATGGCCAAATAGTAGTTACGATAATTTACAATTAAAAACAACATTATTTTAATAAACTGATACAGATACATATACAGATATATACAACATATATATAGCAATTTACTAACGTAATATTAATTTCCGAAGCATGTATAAACAGTGTATGATATTCTGGGTGCAGCTATCTGAAACTAAACAAATTATCTTAAGTATTTGAATAACGCGACCTTACGAGGCGATAGGTATTTGTTTTTGTTCGTATTTCAGGTTCACGGATTCTTGACATTGTCACCTTTTGTTTTTTTAATAAATTTAAAAGATTATATTGATAATAACTGTACATGTTGTTATTGAATTTTGAATGTTGACTTGAGATTTGAACTTGGTTGCTAGCCCTTCCTGTGAAGTTGAAGATTTAGTGATAGCTATGCTAAATTTATAGTGTGGCATTACCAGTTTTTTTTGCGGCCGTACATTACATATATTGGCCGTGTGTTTTGTGGAGACATTGGGTCTGTGGGGCTGGGACCTTATTGTTTTTTCCAAAAATGATATATCAGAGCTCTCGGTCAATACGATGCGTAATCAAAATGCTGGTATTTATATGTAAGGAATCAACGGTGCAATGCTGCCATGCTGAAAACTGGTTTGGCCTACCTAGTCAGTCCTATAGTTTTACTAGTTTTTTTTTATAGGATAGGAGTGCATACGAGCAGGCGGCTCACCTGGTGGTAAGTGATCTCTGTCACCCACAAACATCCGCAACACCAGAAGTCTCAAGGATGCGTTGCCGGACTTTAAGGAGGGAATATGCTCTCTTCTTGAAGTGTACTTTATAGTGTTTTGATAGTAGTATAAAGGCATATCGCGGGTAAAATAATAATATAGTTATAAGCTTTTTATATTAAATCTAAAAAGTAATGATAAAATGTGGTATACATTAAAGTCAATGTTTGAAAAATAATAATTTTAGTTACTTTTTAGCTTATTGCGTATTTCTTCAATCGTGCTGGCGTTTGTTGATGGTTCAAGCCGCACATGTTATTAATTTGTGTTTCTAAACTGCTCCGAAGATTAACTGATAACATGATCATACGATTGACCCATAATATTATCAATGAGAAATGGTAGCATGCATCAAATAATTTCAATTACCGAAATAAACAACACCTTCTGAATAAAAGTTATGGTACTATAGGTTTACGAAAAAAAATCTTCGATCTTTATTTACATATCGAGCAGGTGGTATATAAAATATTTGTCCACCCCTAAAGAAAATGTTGAATGGTATAAAATAAAAGAACGTTGTTTTTTGTTTTTTTTTTATTATACGTGATAACCTATCACGTATAATGCCTTTGACCACTATCTCACTTGATGGTAAGTAATGATGTGGTCGAAGATGTTGTTCAGGCTAACCTAAAATTACTGGCTCTCAAGGACAGCTGCCGGAACACACCATTAGGTGCTTGGCGACAGATTTTCTACTTGAGAGGGTGGTAGCTAGCCAGGCGGGCATTCGCAAAATGCCCTACCACCATGCTATAACGACTGCCATCCTAATACAACAACCGGGACCGACGGCTTAACGTGCCTTCCGAAGCACGGAAGCGCTCAGTAGTAATGTCACGAGCGGTCACCCATCCAACTCATGACCGAGGCGGACGTTGCTTAACTTTGCTGATCGTTTCAGAATGGCTAAGAAAACTTCGCTACGACCGCTTCGTTTTCATGGGTAAGCGGGTTACTATAGGCACTCTGAGACCTGTCACTTCTGTTTATTATTCTTTGAGTATCTACCTCTATTACTTTTTTATACCTACGAAGATTACCAAACAGGTTAAAAGTTGTAGTGAATTATAATGACATCAAACTCTCTTGTTGTAATATATTTGGTGTTTTAGTGATATTTTAATCTTGTACACGTTTGTGTGTGCATGTGATTGAAATTTTTACATTTTGATAAGATGACATATTTGACTTTTTTTAGAATTTACTGCCGCTAAATATCAACACATTAGAAGTATGTAGGTAGTACATAAAATAAAAATCAATAAGTGCTTGTAATTAAAATTAATAATACGCAATGTAATTAAGCCTGTGACCAATAAAGCAACTGCTATGTTCGCCACTACAAAATGATGGCTTTATCAGCTTTAATTAAAAAAATATTGAGGTACAACTTTACACGTTGCATTGCAGGTGTGGCCACTCAGCCAAAACTATATTGCAGCGTCTACATTACATTTTTAATATGCAAATTTGTTCAAACTATAAAAACCTATGCCAAAAAATGCCAGCAAACATTGATACAGCCATGATCAGTCTATATTCTTTTGTTACATAGGTCAAATACATCGAATCTCTTTTTAATCGATTCGTAATTTTAAACGTTAGTGAACCACTATCTGTAGAGATGTACTGGCTAGTCGTTGACTAGTCGGGAAAGCCGGCTATCCAGTCAAATCTGTAGATGGTGACTAGTCGGAAATTAGTCCGTAAGACCTGACTTTAAAAGTGATCTAGTTTGACAGACTCTATTCACATTACAGAATCGTCAGACCCTACATAGCGCCATAATTTTTTTATGTTTTTGTGTGTTTGTATGAAATTAAGTTCCGTTTAGTTACGGAACAAACACCTATGCCCTCTTACGTGACATTGACGATTTTCTTCAAAATCATGTCGATTAAAACATAAACATAATACACATTTTAAGTCTGTATACACAATTTTAAAATTGAAGAATGGTGTTAGAGAATTAAGTATTACTCGTATTTTATCGGATTTCCCTGTACTTTAGATCGATAGATAGATAGATAACTCTTTATTGTACACCGAAATTTCTTAATCATTATAAACAATAACATAAACTTAAGCAATGTTGTACAATTGGCGGTCTTATCGCTAAAAAGCGTCTTCCAGACAACCTTTGGATGGAGAGATGTTCAGTTTTATAACAAACACTGTGACACGAGAATTTTATATATAAGAACAGATATCTTATATCAATAAATTTGTAGAATGGCGGCACATCAAACATCAACCTACATTATAGCTTTAACTTAGTGATGGGCGCACTATGACTTTCATCAACCAGCCGACTGGGCGACTATCCGGCAACAAAATGACCGACTAATTGGCTAACTAGTCAGCCTACACGATCATTGCTTTCATTGAAGTAGATGATTTTAGACGGAGCTATTACCATTACTGTCATTTTAAAGCATACGCTGATATGAGCTTTATTTTAATCTTAGTTGGTTTGATTTTCACACAGGCTGGCAACAAGCTTATAAAATATCGAGGCTTTTACGCACTGTAGGGGCGCTGATCAAATCCTATACAAAAAGGTGACATTTCGATACGTTAACGAAACCGTTGTTTTAGTAAGTTATTCGTGCTAAGGCTACTGGGCAAAGTTTTTCGCTTCTAGATGTACCAGTTTTGCTGTGCGTTATCATTTAGCCAGTGTTTAAGGTTTTTCTTAAGTAAGTATACGACTATCAATAAAAATTACTCATCAGACTTGAAAATGGCCAAACTCAACATGATCTGAAGAACATAATCATTTTTCTTAAGTTCCTGATAAATGAATGATTTTCTTATTGAGGTTGGTTTCTGGACTGACAATATGTTGCTTTCACAAATATGTTGTCCTAATAATATCAGTACTCACATTTACCTATAAAACCATATAAAATATCATAAAGTACCTTGTTTGCGTAGTGTTTAGTTGTTGCAATCTTTTGCCAAGCACAAAAATATAAAAGTTTAACTAAAGCGATTCTTCCGTGTTATCGACAAGGAAATTTGGCATCTTTACATATGTAATGTAGATGCCAAATTTCCATGAACTTTGACTTTTGGTAGAAAAATTCAAGTATTATAATAAAAATAGTTTAGCAAACCATCGGCCGTAGCAGATCTAGTTAGTCCAAATGTCGCAGGTTTTTACTTGGTAACGTGCCCATCTTGCTGGATGCATTTCCTCGTTAGCTTACAATTCGGATTTCTTGGGCTAAAGAGGTGTCAGTTATAATGTGTCACATATAAAATAGGTTTTGGAAAATTCATGTGTTCCCGATTTGTGAGATTCATCGTCTCTGTCACCTATTATCTCAATGCAGAATTTTAGTATATAAGGTGGATATTAATTCATCAACAATACTGCGGGGGATGGTGTAGAATCGATAACGGAATGTGTTCCACTCATGTTTAATTTTCACACACAAAAAGTCTGTACTATTGCTTAAGCTGTGGCACGTTGGCTTTGGGAATAATAGCAAGGACAACCGCGGTCTAAGAACACGGTGTATCTACTCTATTCACACACACACACGATTACTACGCGAAGTCAATGAACTGCTGTACAAGGCACAATAGACAGCTGTTTTGTGTACCTATTCTGCCTACTCGGTCTTTGGCGGCTTGCGACAAACGAACGCGCGACGCGGTAGCGGTTTAACACAATACAGTACGTACCTACGTAAACTTGAAATTAAGAAGAATGTAGGTAAGTAACATTTTTTATCCAGAAATTCCGTAAAATGATTTCTTAGGAATAATATTCATGTTCCAAATTCAAAACTCGCTACTATACTCCATGAAAATCTAGGGGAGAAAGATATACTTTGCTCGCACTCATTTACGAAGAAACACTCGTATTCCGGAATAAAAAGTTCTATAAAAGCTTTAAGCCGATTAAGGTTTCAACTCTCTGTTAGAAAGTTTATAGATTTTAAAACATACAATTGTATTCTGTAAAATTCAACCCTGAATTGATGATTTTATCCCTTTGTTCAATGTTAAAACATGAAAAGGGAGAATATGTGTATTCCGATTATTCTGAGATAGACCGAATCTTTGGTTTCTGATTTCATCAAATGGGGTACCTAGATCTTGGGCACATATACCTACATTTCACGTATTTCGATACTGTAGTCTTTCAATCATGTTTGCATATTGAAGTGACGATGGCCAAATAGTAGTTACGATAATTTACAATTAAAAACAACATTATTTTAATAAACTGATACAGATACATATACAGATATATACAACATATATATAGCAATTTACTAACGTAATATTAATTTCCGAAGCATGTATAAACAGTGTATGATATTCTGGGTGCAGCTATCTGAAACTAAACAAATTATCTTAAGTATTTGAATAACGCGACCTTACGAGGCGATAGGTATTTGTTTTTGTTCGTATTTCAGGTTCACGGATTCTTGACATTGTCACCTTTTGTTTTTTTAATAAATTTAAAAGATTATATTGATAATAACTGTACATGTTGTTATTGAATTTTGAATGTTGACTTGAGATTTGAACTTGGTTGCTAGCCCTTCCTGTGAAGTTGAAGATTTAGTGATAGCTATGCTAAATTTATAGTGTGGCATTACCAGTTTTTTTGGCGGCCGTACATTACATCTATTGGCCGTGTGTTTTGTGGAGACATTGGGTCTGTGGGGCTGGGACCTTATTGTTTTTTCCAAAAATGATATATCAGAGCTCTCGGTCAATACGATGCGTAATCAAAATGCTGGTATTTATATGTAAGGAATCAACGGTGCAATGCTGCCATGCTGAAAACTGGTTTGGCCTACCTAGTCAGTCCTATAGTTTTACTAGTTTTTTTTTATAGGATAGGAGTGCATACGAGCAGGCGGCTCACCTGGTGGTAAGTGATCTCTGTCACCCACAAACATCCGCAACACCAGAAGTCTCAAGGATGCGTTGCCGGACTTTAAGGAGGGAATATGCTCTCTTCTTGAAGTGTACTTTATAGTGTTTTGATAGTAGTATAAAGGCATATCGCGGGTAAAATAATAAATATAGTTATAAGCTTTTTATATTAAATCTAAAAAGTAATGATAAAATGTGGTATACATTAAAGTCAATGTTTGAAAAATAATAATTTTAGTTACTTTTTAGCTTATGCGTATTTCTTCAATCGTGCTGGCGTTTGTTGATGGTTCAAGCCGCACATGTTATTAATTTGTGTTTCTAAACTGCTCCGAAGATTAACTGATAACATGATCATACGATTGACCCATAATATTATCAATGAGAAATGGTAGCATGCATCAAATAATTTCAATTACCGAAATAAACAACACCTTCTGAATAAAAGTTATGGTACTATAGGTTTACGAAAAAAAATCTTCGAACCGATTTCGAGGAAAACCATTTGGCACACATGTACTTGGAGACAAAATAATCATTTTGAAAAATATTGGGAAATATTTTTACTGCGATCTGCGGGTCAAAATTATTAAATATATATTTTATTATTGTTCATAGGTAAGCCTTTGACCACAACCTCACCTGATGGTAAGTGATGATGTGGTCGAAGGTGTTAACAGGCTTGACCTAGAATTACTGGCTCTCAAAGAAAGCTGCTGGAACACACCGTTAGATGCTTGGCGACAAATTTTCTACTTGAAGGTTTTTCAAAATGCCCTACCACCATGCGGTGAAGCTCAAGTCCACGGTGGGATTCAAACCATAGACCTGCAGCGCAGCAGTACAGAGCCAAAGCCACCTAGCCATCACTGCTTCAAAAATAAGGATAGGAGTTATGACATCATTCTTTTTTCAAATCATTCAATCAATTTAATTGGTACCTATCGTGTGTTCAAATTAAAGGGATTTCTAAGCCTACTTTAAAAATATATCACATCATTATTCAGTTATCTACTCGTTTCAAATAAAAATTAAAACATTTTCAAAATATACCAAATTTGGGCTCCTCCAAATGCGATAAGACGGACTCAATTTTCGCAGTATACACCTCAACTGATACTTACCTCAGCTCAATAAAGGAGTTCAGTAAATATTTATCTTAAATATTTACTGAACTCCTTTAGGTTCGTCGAACGATGTGGCCCACCCATTGCCACTTTAACTTGCAAATTCTGAGAGCTATGTCGGTGACTTTGGTTCTTTGGCGAATATCCACGTTTTTATCGCGCAAAGAAACTCCGAGCATAGCTCTCTCCATAGCTCGTTGAGCGACTCTGAGCTTGTCCATGAGGGCCACAGTTAAGGACCACGTCTCAGTACCATAAGTCATCACTGGCAACACACACTGGTTAAAGACTTTGGTCTTCAGGCTCTGCGGGATCTTCGACGAGAAGATGTCGCGTAACTTCCCGAACGCTGTCCATCCGAGTTGGGTCCACTTTTATAATGTTTCATATTTATTATAATGTGAGGCAGTTACATAAACTTCAATATATTTTGGAAGTTTAAATATTTATCATTGCCTAGTGTTGCGCTGTATATTTTGGGCCATAAAACAGCGGCGTAATAGATTTAAAAGGAACTATTCGAAACATGATTGTATATTGCGTGTACTTACATATGGTTGCCAAACCTGGATAATCATCAAAGTAATCATTAATACATTAAGACTACAGAAACTCTATGATAAGGAGCATGATGGGAAAAAAGCGATCAGAATAATACTGCAACTTTTGAAATGCTCAAATGAAAATGGACAGTTCATACAATTACGGGGAGAGAAAAATTCCGCAAAAATATAATGTTCTGTTTCACGAGATACCAGAAAAGAAAAAACAAGGGAGACCTATAAGAAGTTGGGTTTACAAAATAAAGGTTGTAGCCGGTGGCGTGTGAACCAGAACAGAGAAGAATGGAAGTAGGTGAAGAAAGCCTTTGCCGAAATAATGGTGACCTAACAGGGATATTGAAATGAATTAATCCGAAATTATTTGTTATAACACGCTCTGCCGTAGGTAAGCGCAGGCAAGGAGGAGGTGGTTTATCCGCCTTCTCCCATCTCCGTAGTGGTATCACTGGTAGACAGTTGAGGGATTCTCTACAGGCTTTCATGGCTCCACACGTCTGAGGGTTGTTAAATATGGTCACCTCTCCAAAAGTGCAGAGGTCTGGTTAAGACGGGGCCTATCGCAAGGTCAAGATGGTGAATGCAAAAGCGACCTCGTCTTAGCCTAACTTCGCGGGGGAATGCTCCCGGGAGGGATTAGTGGGTTCAAGTCCCACATACCCTCTTCCAACACCACCGTGGCGGAAGGGAAGTGCAAAGGTCTCCCTATTAAAAAAGGAAATGTGGCAAATAATGCAGGCCTGCACCTAGGCTCTGAACTTCTAGGATGGTTGTTTCTTCTGCATTAGCATTGGTTACATTTGTAGCCAAACCAACATCCACACCTATCGTGTTTCTTAACTGCTTTCAAATCCAGTCTAGTTGCCTTCAATTAGAAAGTTCTCTTCTATTATCCAATTTGCTTCGCAAAAATAATCCAGCCGTATCGTATATGGATTGCCTGAACTAATGTTTTTGATTTGTATTTAGTTGTTGAAATATAATGATGTGGTTTATTTTAAGAATCGGCTCAAAAAGTTTTTTTGTTTAATACCACATAAATAAGGTGTCAGATTAAAAAATATTCATATTATAGAAACTACGGCTCCTAAGGGAAATATTTTTAAGAACTGCTGGTTAAAATGATTGTTTTCACGTCAAGTACAAACAGCTATCTGTACATTGATTTGCGGTTTTTGTTGATATTGGTCCGGCAACTATTAGTTTTGTTCCACAATATATCGTGATTAACCATTCAATCACGACTAACAATAATGTTAATGGAAGCGATTAAATGTTTATTTCAGTGCTATAGCCGATAACCGAATGGTGCAAATGTTTGAATAGAAACCACAAATGGATGTAGAGAAGATAAACCCCACAGTGGACCGATAACCATCATAATCAAGGGGGAGCCAATGGATGAAAATTCGAAGCTAGTCAACGGGAATTACTTAGAATTTCCCGTACACTTGTAATGGGTATTTTCGGTAGGTATTGTACCTCCAAATATTGTCGCGCCCATTATTACCACCCCCAAAACGGAGATCAGCAATAGTATATGTAGGTATATCAAGGTTTATTCATCAGCTTGATTATGACTAAACTGACAAAATGTTTCTCAAGGGTTGAAATAATTGAAGAGGTTTCTAAATGTGCATGCATCATAGACCCTTTTTCCAGATGTAAGACTTTGTTCACCAGTAGACGTCGTATCCTAATCATATTATACTAGCAATGTGCGTAGATGTAGCTATGTATACATTAGCAATCGATTTCTCGACATCGGTTTTAACGATTTCGATAAAATTACAGGAAATAAGTTTAATAGGGCAAAAGTAGCCTGTTAAAATACTAATATATATATATTCCTATAATATGCTGACAACCTGGTGAGCAAGAAAAGAAAACTTCAGTTTTTCTTAGTATCTTTTGGACGAAATTCTTATAATATATTAATCCACACACCTGTTATAAATGCGATGAAAGTGTGCTTGTCAGGTTGTTGGTTTATCTTTTTGCACGATACAACGGAGCAATGCATTATCTTGATTTTTTGCACATTAAGAGTTTAAAAGCTGAAGACGGAAAAGACTGATTAATATCCTAAAAAATATAACAGCTGTTATGTAGATTGCAATATGCAGTCCAAAAAGAATAATGATTTGCAATAGAAATGTCTCATTACTTCATTGTGTCATTACAATAAAAAAATGTAGATTTTACATGAAATCATTTTGCCAAAGAGGTACGAAAAAATTATACTTATGACATTTTATTACAGTCAGTTTGGTCGGTTGGCTTTATTTCTTTTGGTTTTCGGTAAACAAAAAACTAATTTGAGTAAGTTTAGAAACGACAGAAATCCCTAACAAATGAATGTTTTGGATAAGGCGCTGCTCTTTGATTCATAAAGAAAACATTGCAAGGTAACATTGCAAGCTTAGACCGGTTTATATTTTTTGTAAGTTTTCCATCTCTAAGTTATTCATGAGTCATGTTTTATAGTCATAATATATATAATTGCGGTTTGTTTGCCTTATTTGTTTATATTGGTAATTACAAAATAACCTGTGCAATTTTCGAAGTGGAATATACCCAAGACTAATCTTCGAAACAAACACCATACTTGAAAGAAAATCAACCGGATAACGTTACTCCGTTTTATGTTACTTATTGAGATTTTTGAAGAACCGTTTGAATTCCATATAATCCATTCTATACTTCATCTTATTTATAAGCTAGAAAAAGTTTTAAGTAAAAACGTTTCCTTCTGTTTCTGTGGTTATGAATTCACATTTTTTTACTATGGAAGGCATACGAGCAGAGTAGTACTTTTTTGTTATTTAGCGTACACACTAAGACTGTTGAGTTTACGTGTGTACTTTTTAGCAAACTAAAAATTGCATTAAATTTTGCCCCGGAATAATTACGCATCTGTAGATGCAGCAAAAAGAGTCAAGTGTGATGTAAAGCAAAGAAACTGTTAGTATGAGACGAAAATGCATTGTACATGTATAAAAATAATATGCAGAGTCACTTACAAACTATCCAGGACTTGCAATACAACAGATGCTATAGAATAAATAGTGCTTTTGGTGGATGGTGACCTTGCTATTTCTGTGGCAATTTTCCAAAGTGGCTTAGTGGCAGATGAAATTTACAAGTAAATAAATAAGCCTAATGAGTAAAACATTGCTTTCTCAATTGCCTATTGGTGTCACTTATCAACTACCAATCTACATTTTTAATACATCCTACATATACATAATGTCCCGTACTTACGTTTCTGTAGTGTTGCCACTCTTATATTTTTATACGTTTGTTCATAAACTTATCTTTAATTACGCCTGCTATTGTGCCTCTTTAGACCTACGTTGAAGTCACTTCCTAGTTAAAACGTCTGTTACTTCCAGTGTCTGTTTGTATGCAATTCCAGTAAAGCTTTAATTAGAGCCTCCACATATTATAAAACTTAACCTTTTGTTCAATACTTTCTTCTAGCGTATGATATTAAAATTCATTATTTACAATTAAGTTACCAAAAAACAAATTTTTTTATTTGCTTATACAATGTAATAAAGTTTAAAACTAAAGTTCACAAAGTAACTTATTAAAATGTGGATCGTTTAATTAGAAAACCATTACTACTACTGCAGTAAAAATATTTTGTTAAAATAATGAAAACAAAATGTTTTTGCTTTGTAGAGCAACAACGTAACCAATATAAAGAAAGGGATGCCATATGATCGCGTGAGTTAAAGATTTAAAAAGCACTTCTTTCGGTCAGATAAAATCTAGCAGTCTGGTTGACCGCACCACCTCATATGACGGTTAAAATTATAAAACTACTAATAATTCGCATCTGTCCATCCAGTCTCGATGGCCCAGCGGTCGGTAATCCTAGCGTAAAACCGTGGGGAACGTGGATTACAATCCCATTCAAAACAAAATATTGTGCTCCAAAATTTTGATAATGGAAAATTAAGCAAAGCAAAACCCGGGAGTTAAATCTAGTAATTAATAACGCTCGGCCTCTTGATTCTGAAAAACGTGGTGAAGTGTGCAGTGTGCAGCAAAAGAGATTAAAGAGGTTAGAAATATATACTCGTACTACTTACTAAGATGACCCATGTCGATGTGTCATCTGGATTCAAGCCTCCGATACCACTAGACGCCATTCCTTGTGCTCTTTCTTGCCACTGCATTTTTTGCAGTTTTTGTAGGTCCTCCTCAACTCCTTAAATGGTCCTTCCACTTACTCCTCTACTGGTACTTGGGGCGCCCGACCGGCCGTCGGCCTTTTATTGTTGTCCCAAGTTTACTCGTTTTATGGAGCGATCCTCTCCCATTCTTTTCACGTATTCCAAGTCAGCGTGCTTTCAATGCGCCTATATGGGCTCGGTCACTAGTTCCTACTCTCCTATTTCTTTCCATTTTCTCTTCGGGCTGGCCTAAGAATTTTGCGGATTAGCTTGCCCTCCGTTACAAGCAGCTTATTTTCTTCCTTTTGAGGGAGTGTTCAAGCTTCGAATCCGTACACGAGTATTGGTCTGATGACTGTTTTATATAATATGTATTTTTGTACGTTTACTGTGAGGAGCATGGACATTAAGATCTTGTGTAGGGCTGCACTACAACGGAAGGAATTTTGTACTCTAATGTCAATCTTTTCCTCTCTGGTATTGGTATCGGTTATAGTTCATCCCAGGTATCTGAATGAGCCTACTTCCTTGTAGACATTATTACCTACACTAAGACCTGCCCTAGGGATAAGCGTATTCTTGTAACAGAGCATATAAAGGTACTCCGTCTCGATTGATTCTCAGGCCTACCTTCTCTGCTTCCGTTTCAAGGACCTCGACCGCTTCTACCACATATTTTTTACATTTGCGCAGTAGAGCAAAGTCATTCGCAACCCTATCACACGAAGCTGTCAATTCAGATTTAGTTCGCCATCTAATAGCAACACATTTCGTATAACGTGATCGAGCGCTTAATTAAACAGCTTGGATGATGAGGCATCGCCCTGTTTTAGCCCACTAAGAATGCCGAACTCTTCAGTCAAGTCTGCGCCATCTCTCACTAAGACTACTCTCGCCTGTAGCTACCTCTATTATCCTAATCTTCTTGTGAATCAAATAATCAATAGGTCACACAAGAACCATAGATTACAACATAGCATTTTAATTATTCAAAATAATAATAATCAGCATAAAAGCATAATTTACACAGTAATAGTCGGGCCTGAACTGCGATCACTGAGGGAAATCTGAGTACTATCACGTAACTAAAACGAATTGAAGAAAACGTATACGTCCAGTTGGCGAGCTAAAGCACTATCAATAAAAGTACTGTCCAAAAGTGAAGGGCTGCAATCGGTCACTTCTTGCCAATCCTGCCCTCACCAATGATGTTCAACGCTTGCACCTCGATGTTTGTCGGCATATGGGAAAACAAAACTGGATAAAGTCGCCAACACTCAATTTGACAAAAACAAGGCAAAAATTGTACCGTTTAAAGCCGGTGATATTGTTTCGGGAAAGCAAAATCCCCGCACTATCACTAAACTTGATAGTATGTCTAAAGGTCCATGCGTTATCTACTCATCATCGAAGCTCTTGAAAATGAAAGATTAATGATCCGAATTCACACTTGTGTCTCATGAAAATTTTACACTTGTTTCATTCGAAAGCGAAAATGAACTTACCGAGTCATTACAGATATATTAATTTGATGTTACAAATATAGTATTATTTATTGCTGTTTACTTTTCACTCCTGGCCATATGTTTAGACTTACCAAATGTTTGGAATATGCACAGAAATAAGTGTTATTATATTGGCCGTGCCCATGAAGTATTTTTTCCTAAGTCATTATGTATACGCCTCGCCAATATTTGGCTTCACTATTACAGAGGCGTACCACAAAAAAATGGTTTATGTGCATTATATATACACACCGACAATATTTGGCTTTATTATTACCGCGGCGTGCCATAAAAAAAATGGTTTATATGCATTATCTGCTGTTTTTTGTGATGATGTTTTAACTAATTTTCTTAGAGCAAATGCAAATCATCCAACTTTTTTTAAAACGTGGATTGTGTGACTCTTCTGATTCCCGTGGCGATCCCCAAGACGATGCTTTGTTCAGGTCTCACGTCCGCAGCATCTTTAGAACCTCAGTCTGATGTATGCAAATTTGTACCAGTTATTTTACTTTAGAGTAAATATTCTACCGGTCATATGGTCTGGAGAAAAGGAAGTCATATTAAAAATAATTACAAGACTTGACCTTTGGCTTGAATTTTGCTATTTCAGGTTTTAATTTGAGTAGGAGCTGAAAATTTGAAACTTGTTTTATACTTCCACGTTTCAGCAAGTATATAATAGGCTCCGTATAATGAGCGAGCTATCGATAGATTTCTTTTTTTTTTTTTTTTATGCCTGATAGGTTAGCGTTTGACCACTATCTCACCTGATGGTAAGTGATGATGTGGTCGAAGATGTTGTTCAGGCTAACCTAGAATTACTGGCTCTCAAGGACAGCTCCCGGAACACACCGTTAGGTGCTTGGCGACAGATTTTCAACTTGAGGGCGGTAGCTAGCCAGGCGGGCATTCGCAAAGTGCCCTACCACCATGCTGTAACGACTGCCATACTAAGACAACAACCGGGACCGACGGCTTAACGTGCCCTCCGAAGCACGGAAGCGCTCAGTAGTAATGTCACCAGCGGTCACCTATTCAACTCCTGACCGCGGCGGACGTTGCTTAACTTTGCTGATCGATTCAGAATGGCTAAGCAAACTTCGCTACGAGCGCTACAGGTAACGGACGCTAAATAAAATACTTTGTCAGTCGTCACTAAAACTGCTTGAAGATCAAAGCCGGCAAAGGTATCCGCACTATTTGAAAAAGGTATACAAAATAAAGATAGAGAGTATGACGTCAGGTGGATTATGACGAAATAGACTACACCAGAAAATTATCAGATTTACAAACGGTGCAGAAGCCGACATTGAGTTGGTCGGTCTCGGTGATTAGAAAGTCTAGATGAATACGTATCGGTGTGGTCTTCATCCTTAGGTCCTCTTCGCCTCATCAACTATCGAGGTGAAATAAGCCGTGTGACTTTACGGTATACTCGGTCATCCCGTATGGTAATAGCCACTCCCCATGGTGGGTATAACAATCCCCAGAAACACGAGTTAGGATGAATAGTAACGTTGTTGCGCCACGTCTGCTTTCTAGCTCAAGTGATGCATTAATAAATAAATAAATTAACTCATGATCGTTTTCTGATGACTACGATGTTAACCGTAGACTCCAGCGTTTAGAATTTTCTGAACACTGATGCATACCTTGACCCATTTTAGTATCTGGAGGGCCTTAGAGACGCCTATAAGAGATATCATCTATGTCAATGTCACAGGCGTCAAAGTGATGATTCGCAATAATTGTTTGACTTCATTGAATTGTCAAAAGGTGGTTGGTTGTAGCCTAATAATAATTAACGAGATATTCTCTGAGGTTAAGGAATAAATCTGAAATTAAAACCGGAATATATAACATTAATTTTTAAATTTAACAGCCTTATTTCCAGGTAAAATTCAAGTCGAATTCAAAATAATTACATGTCATGTGTCAGTTTGACAGAACTATTTTTAGAATAAAAGAGATTTCTGAATCAATTATGCTATGAATTAATGGACTTTTACCTGTCCATCAAAACTCAGCATATGATTATGCCAACTTTTAATATATATAAACATTTTTAGCTTAGCTTATATTCAATATATACATATATTTAAACAAACAGTTATCTATATATATATTTAAATCCCTTGTGCGCTGTTACAAGGTTATATCTTTCTAGTGATGTGCCATGCCATGAATGTAACGTGCTAAGATTGTATTAAATGTAACATGTAGGTATTTGTAGCTTTATCTGTCGTTAAATTGTAAAATAACACGTATTTATTTTCTATTTATTTTTGATAATAAAATGTGTATAATTAATAACTAGTGGTTCTGTTAGTTGGAAGATTTTGTGTGTATATTTTTCAACCCCCAAAATTCAGACGTATAAAAGTTCCAAAAAATTAATCGATCCAAAATTCCTTATAATTATCTAATCTGCTCATGAAATTTCACGACAATCGGTTGAAAAATGCAATCTATAGAGAAGAACTAACGAAAATCTGGACAGACATACGAAAGCATTTTTGCCCAAGCTAAAAGGTAGATGTTTCGCTCGCGATACGCACGCGCTTGGTCAATGTTAATAATATTACTATAATTCTACGCCATAACCGAACGCGCGAAGGCAAGGAGCATAATATGGGTAGCTATTTTTATATATCTGGTAATGGCGTAATCTATTTGTCTTTCTCTCGATCTATCGTGACTGTTCTTGCATCGGCACTAGATTAGACTTCGATAATTTTACTAATTGTTTTAAGTCGTATCTACTTTTGGTGCATAATAATGCATAAATATAGACAAACATTGAAATATTTACCTGGTGAAATAGTCATTAAATTGCAAGGTTTCTTTAAGCTTGATTGGCGGAAAATCGCTAAAGCGGATCTTTCAATCTACAAGAGCACGTCTTTCAGGTGCTAAGAGATGTATGATGACAAACACTTATGAATAAATAGAAGAAACACCGAACTGGCAGGAAAGAAAAAACTTAACATACACCGAAGAGGAATCGCAAAATTAATAGATATACTTTTGATGCCGATGCAATAAAGTGTTACATTAACCAATCGAGGCATGAATACACAAAAAGAGGAGCTGGTTTGTTAAGAAAGTTAAAACTGCTTCATTCAACTAACATCTTGGAGTGAGAAGTGCAGTGTCAAGTAGAACGAAGTCAGTGATACTGAAACTGTAATGGACAGAAGTAACGTTTACCATCAGGCAGGGGTCTAGTCGGTATAATCACTAATATAAAAAAATATGAATGTTTCTTTTCATTTTTACGTAATTGTCGGTACCTACGGATTGACGGACAGTTCTTCACAAATTTTGCACATGACACATTCCTGATGTAAGAGAGAACGAAGCCTGCGAAGAATATGATACGAGATTGTCGTATCGTACCCTCCCGTGTTTACTGAATCAATTTAATTCGTTTTTACATTTGAATTTTATGTACAGTATAACCCCTATCCCTTATTTATGTTAAAATCTTTTCAAAATTGTCTGGTGGTTCTTTGATCATGGCGATAAAACGGGGCAAAAAAATTTTTATTTAGTAATAATTACTTAGTTGCTGAAATAAAGGAAATGACAATGTGAACAAGCCTAGATTTTAAACCATTTTTACACCTTGCTCTAGTCACGTTATCCAGGAAGTAAATAGGGGAATACATTTATATGGAGCATCGCACACACTTACTACTTACCTACTATTAATTTTAATTTAACATATGAGTTTCCCATAAAACAACAACACAGAATTAGTCTATGTTATCCTGTGTCACACTAAACTATGAACAAAAACACGCGCAGTGCAGTCAAAAGTCAAAGCACGTCGCGTCACTAACGCAAAGCGTCAACAGCTGTTGCAGGTTCAATCAAGGTCACGCGCATCGCAACCGCGGCCGCAGCCGTTGAAGAACTTATAGTATCCGTACCCGTCCGTATCGGCGAATCTAGATCTAGACACTAATTATCCAGATACATGGATATACATTGGTAACAGTCATGCACATCACTACTATCATTTAGAGGCGAACCCAGCACGATCGCTGCACCGCTCTGTTAAATTGCATTGCTGATTCGTTGAGCTAAATAAGTGTCAGAATTTAGGTCAAGCCTCACAGCAACGAGCGGTGTGATTTGTTTTGAAAAAGACCTTAGGCTCCCGGTCTCCCTGCGATTTCATTGATAAGATTGCGTCTGTGAATCAATGTATCTCACACTCAACTGCTCTATTAAGTTAGTACTTAGCCGTAATTTCTGCCGCTCAATCCGCTCAAATGAAATGAAATCAGAGTTCTGACGCAAATAAAGTAGTTTTAGAGTTCTGAATTTAATTCACTTAATCAATAATTTATCTATTTTGCAGCGAAAGGCATTAAGGACTGTAGCTATTGGTTATTAAATGTTGGTTACAGAATATATTATTACGTAATAATTCTTTTGAAAGTCATGCTATGAAACCTTTTATGGTAGTTGTACTTTTGAGCTTACAGATGTCATTAGCAATGCACCAAATTCTGAAATTTTAACCGACGGCTTTCAAAATTGGGAGGGGATTCCCAAATCGACGCCAATATTGTTTATGTACGGCGAATAATTTTTCATCACTTTTTATTTTGGGCAGAATATACTTTTCTCCAATTTAGTCACATTTTACTTACATTATTTTAACGGAAAATTTAAATTATTGATAAATAAGACAGAATACCTACATCAAGTTGATCATGTCGTAAGTTTCTTTGTTGATATCGAGCAATAAAAATTAAGAGAACTGACTTTCAACAAAGTGCTAAATAACTGACGGAAATAGGGCCATCAACACGATATTGACCCCAAAGTGTTTAAATCACCAAAGTAGGTAACGCGTTGGAAATGGTTGGATATTTATACTTATTTTCGCACTAATTGTCATTATGATTAGTACTTGGTATTACGTAAATAGGTATTTAGCTACATAAGTAAACAACCTCACAATATTTATGTGGATATGACCGCGGTAAGGCCAAATATACGGTGCAGTGCTAGGTATACTCGCTCCATGAGTACCATCTACATCATTCTAGTAGGTACGTTAATATTAGTTCAAACCATTTAAGGTTTGAAGTCCTTGAGTTGTTTCCAGAGTTCAAGATCAATATGAATGTTCACAAAATCTCAATCACAAAATATTATTTCACAATTTCACATTAGATTTGAAATATATTGATGAAATCCATGAACCGCTTTATTTCAATACTTATGAAGTTTTTGATGAAATTAAAATATCTCCCGATATGACTAAATTTAAATGGGGAGGTTAAAATACCACAACAGTTACACAAAAAAGAAAAATAAACTTAAACGACCATTGGACTGCTAAATACCGAATTTGATAAGAGAAATATACAGGCCAAATTCGTGAGGAGCGTGATGAGCATCATATTTGGCAGTATTGGTAGGGTGTGTGACAGACTGCGATTTCGTTGCTGCAATGGTTTTTGAATCCTGCAAAATGACATTCATAGCGAATGTTAGTAGCATATATGCTTAGTTCTACGAAGATGATTGTTGGGATCTTATTGTAAACTTATGTATTTTTTGGCTGAGAAAAATATGGACTTACCGCTCATCAGTAGAATAACTCCGGATATCAAATGGATAGTAATGAGTCTACAAGTACCTTAGTAATCATTATGTGTAAAACAAGACGATATTTTTAAAGTTAAGGGTAGGTGACGTGAGGTAAGAATAGATACAAGACGAGTTAACTCACTTTGTTAGAAGAACGATGAACGTTATTAGTTGGGTAATAGAGATCCTTGAAGACGTTGACATTGTAATAGAATTAAACGGCAATATGCAGCAACCAAGACCTGTGCAACAGGTGAACTTCGAAATAATTGAGTTTCAAGAACACTCGCCACGCTCATATATTGAGAATACAGAGGAAATCGATACTGCTTGAGTCAGAGCAATAATGCCAGTACATATTTGCAATCATTATAAAATTCTGGTGACCATCCTTACCTTTTAATCTATGTACTTACTACTTGTGTACGGACTTTATGCTGAGTTTTCTTCTTTTGCCCACAATATTTATTTATATCGTATCATCTTTTTCTTTTCTCTTTATGTTAGTTACGAATTATTTTTATGTTTTTTTTGTGTATTGGTTGTCATTGTTGTTTCTATCTATATATATTTTTTGTGTGGTAATAAACAAATTTTGATTTATTGTAGTTTGTCTGGGTTTATGGTTATTCACTCCATAAAGCCTCTGCGGCTTTTCATGAAATTTGGTAATTTTCTTAGATCCTGGATTAAAAAACAAACAAACATATCAATGACTTAATTTGAATCTATTTAATTGGGAGCGAGCCTATTGCAATCTATAGGTATGGTTCTTGACTCCGGATTATTGCTGATTAAATTTCCAAGGCGTCAACCTATTTTTTAAGTAACTCCCATAGTGTTAACCAAATTCCATGACTGTACCTAGCTAGTTCGAAATTATAAGAAATGTGTTATTTTGCACAATATTTTCTATATTCTTATGGACTTAAATTTTTCCTTTCGTAAATTTGTAATTTTATATTATTTTCTAATTGGTGGAACAGTGGTGCCTAAATTTAAGGTAAATTAAATAATATGTAAGTTAATATTTAGTTACTTATATGTATAATAAACACATTACTTTTGTTCTAGTTATACACAAAAAATAACATTATATTTTCATTTGATACCGAAGTCTTAGCGTGAGTCCGACTGACTCTTGGCAAGTTTCAAATAATCAAGGTATTATTTTAGAGTTTGCAGATATTAATGATATCAAGTTTTACGCCATATTTTTTCGATAAATACAAAAACTGATTGTTAGTACATTATAATAACGATTAATTATAATGTATTAACAAAATAAATTGTAAAATATTTTTTTGTGTGTGGGAATCGGAACCGCCTTAAAGTAAAGGACGGAAGATAAGAAACCGTAGGCTTAGTAATTATTAATGTTTGACCATCGCATAAGATTTGTTGATATTTACATCACTTGCTACATTTCGAAACGTACTTAGTTACTGGACCCTTTTGCTCAATACTTTGTAGTCTTCTCTCAACTATAGAGCAAATGATCCTTTTGGCTAAAGTGCCTCATGTTGCTATGAGGAGCTGCCTCAGCTACGTACCAACATGAAGCACGTTCACATATGAGAACAGTAGGTACTCCGTGCGGGATCGACTTGTACTTGATCATGTACATAGAACTTGTTCTTATGTAGTCACATTTGCTATAATCGAATATAATATGCTCAGCTTCGGCGTCAACTGAGTCGACTAAAGGAAGGATCCAAAGTTGAGAGTCGACGTCAAAGAGACAACAGCAGTTCATGACTATTCATTATAAGCACGAAAACATTTCAAAAAGTAGGAGTGAGATAAAATTTAAGATTATTAGTGTACCTCCTCTCCGTATTAACTATGTTTTCATATCACAAAACAACAACAAGAAGAGAGCGAAAGAGAATTTTGTGATAGTTGTCAAACGAAATGATGATGCATGGTTTTGGTTCAGTTTTTGACGTAGATGGATGTTGTTTCAGTACTAATGCTACGAAAGTTAAAACAACGCAAAAGGCACAGGAATACGATGTTTTCAGAAAATTCTATATTTGAAACTGAGAATGAGGCTTTTTTATGAGGCGGGATGAGAACACTTTTTAATATTTGTTTTAACATAAATCAATCAAAGTAAAGTTTAAAAAAGTCTTATAAAGTTAAAAAATAATGAAACTATGACAGATAACAGAGAACGTATAACTGTCCTGAGAAAGTGCACATAGCAATAATAAAACTCTTACGGGATCATATCTTCCAGTTCCCTCTCTTCGCCTGTTTACCTTACCACATCACATACCATCAAGTGATATAGAAATGAAAGACTAAGCTATTGGCTTAAAATATATTCGTATGTATAATTATTTTCGTTAATAATTTTATTCGGATTATATGCGCTAACAATGACAAATTATGCATAAAAGAGCCAAATATGCACACTCAAAATGTTCACTAATTATGGTTTATTTCCTCAAAACATCACACTATTTAATCAATTATAATTATTGTGATAGTAACAATCGGGTACTTTTCTAGATTTTGAGAAGGTACAACTGTGCAGTTTGTCTCATAATATAAATGCGTAGCCCAAAAATTGCCTGTATGCGTCAAATTTGAAAGAAATTTGACGACAAATCTGGAGATATTTCTTAAAAGCAGGATTGGCTGTGAGCCGTTGGTTTCGAAATAAAAATTAAATGACAAGTTCATCGAATCATTACAAACAAACAAGTTAACACACAGACTAGTAGGTGAATTTCAAACACTTTGTTCATGGTCGTTTTTTCGGAAAGATTACATTTTCAATAAAACGTTTTCATATAACATCGACCTTATCGAATTAAGTGTTTACTATTACAGTGTTGATGAACATTTTATATAATTTGTAATACCAGTAAATAGGTACCCATGATGATCACATTGAGATAACGTTAGTAATAATATCTCAATGGATGATCATGGGTTTACTTTATTGTTTACTAGTAGGTAAATACGCGTAGTCCGATATGTTTACTGGTTTCCCCCTTTTTATAATAGTGATGATATATAATTGGATTTATATAGCACACATTTTTAAAAGAAAGGTTTAATAGGACTGTATAACTACTAAGGAAGTAAGCTCATCTGAAAAATTGAAGCTTTGGAAGAAAATAATAACGTGACGTCTAAGAGAGGAGTTTCAACGGAAGTCAAATTTGCACCTCGAAAGTCTGTTGTGTGCAAAAAAATAAAACGTACCTATGCACAATAAGTCACGAATGGATTTCGTAGAACTGGAGTAGGCGTATAATTGCTTATATACCTACCTTTTTCACTGCGGGCTATAAAACTGAAAGGAGTGCCTGTGAAGTACCTGGAGCATATATGTTCCACATATATCCATTTCATACCCAAAGGTACGTATAATCCGTGGCTGGCTATACAAACATAGTTAATGAGGCGGTAGCCTTAAAGCAGGAATAGACCAAATAAAATATTATTTTTATTTTTAAGTACTTATTCCAGATCCCTTTCTTTAGGCACTAATGTGGATATACAAAAGGATGGAATACAATGCAACTGCTCTGATGCATTCAATGCAACCAAGGTACGGAGGAAAATGGCAAAATCGGAAGAAAAAATTAAGTATCAGAGGTATTGGTATATCGGAATGAAAACCGAGCGTCATAATATCTGCAGCTTAAGTCAAACGACTTGACTTATCAATATCTTAAATGGTGTACCCTTAATAGATTGATCAAATATCGGTAGCTTGGTTCATGAACCAATACGATGGAAATTTTTACTCAGAACCCAGAATCAGGACAAATTCTAGGGGTAAAAATGTGACAAATCTCTTCACACACGAACCGTGATTGTCAAAGCTCATAAAGAATTATGATAATATCTTTACGAAAGTTGGGTGTTATAATAAATATAGCTGATTAAAGAATATGAATTTATAAATAAAGACTTGTGGTGTAACTAGAATAGACATGATAAGCAATTAATTTACTATCGGAGGAAGCTCGTATTAAAAGTAGCACGAGTGCAGAAAACTGAGTAATGATAGTAAGAGTAATTGTTTAACTTCGTATTAGCATGTCATAACAAGGTATGACTAAAACAACGAACTAAAAGAATATGAAGTATCAGTACTTCAGTACTAATATTATAAACACGAAAGTAACTCTGTCTGTCTGTCTGTCTGTTACGCTTTCACGCCAAAACTACTGGACCGATTTGAATGAAATTTGGTATGGATATAGTTTGAGACTCGGGAAAAAACATTGGATAGTTTTTATCCAACTGCGCAAAAAGAGGTTAATGTTTTAGCGCGATAACCAACATACGCGCGGGCGGAGCCGCGTCCGGAAAGCTAGTATGAATGGACATGTATATGATGGATATGGACATGGATGGATGATATATATATATATATATATATATATATATATATGATATATATGTTTGAAGCAGTGATAGAAACTATGGATTGCAGTGCAGAAGGTCAATGGATCGAATTCTACCGTGATCTTGAGCTCCGAATCGATGCATGATTTTGCGACTGCACACCTAGCTAACTACTCAAGTAGAAAATCTATTGCCAGCCATCTAGAATTGTGTTATTTGAGAGTCCCTTTATAGTACACTAAAGGATTCTAAAAAAAACCAAGGTTTAGCCTGTTCTTCTACCACAAAATCTACTGTAAATTTGAAGCAAACACAGCTTTTTGCTACCGGGCGTAAAAAATAAGCGAGTGTAATTTTAGTGTTTGGTAGTGATAACCGGATGCGCTTATTTTGCTATATTACACGCTATGATATGAAGTGGATTTAACTTTGTGATTTTAGTAATCTATGGGGAGCGGTGCACATAAGGTGGATTTTATTATATGAAATTTCCAATAATTTGGTTATATTTTCAAAACTATATCTCCTTTCGCGCTCAAACAAGCAAGAAACGGTCGGCGATCGTCAACATCACTTACCATCAGGTGAAGCTATAGTCGAAGCCTATTAGTTTTAAAAAAAATACTACGGATGGCTCAAATATGAATTTACTAGATGGATGTAACGGTGCAAAGGTGTAAATACAGATAACATTCCACACTAAAGGTCGAACCATCTTACATCGAGAGATTAGAGAGTCATTCCGTTCATGCTAAGAAGCCAAATTTTCGAATTACGAATCTCTTGTTGCGCATGAGTTTGAAATAAAAAGTTCACATTTTGATGTTTTGATTTCTATTCCAAATAAATTTAAAGTTTTTATAATTTGTCTGAAATCATTAGTAACGTATTAAAATTTAAAGTACCATCATCCATACATAAAGGTAAGTATGTTTGGATTGAAGACGTTGGATGTTGAAATTAATGTCTGAATTAACGTCCAGGCCAAGAAGATCTCATTGTTAATAGCCGACTGCTGAAGAAACTGACTTGCCCTAAAATCCTAGGTAGTTTTGCGAGAGAATCATAACAGAGTCAATGAAAAGTTTATCATAACTTGTCACAGCATGGTTTTCCGAAGCCAAATTGAACTATTAAAGCACAAAGTAGATATGATAAGTAGTATTTTATATATTGGTTATTATATTCATTATCTATGACGCAAGTTAATACCATATCAAAAGCTGTCTATTACTAGTCAGATTGTGCGTAAGTAAGTAAATAAACATAGTCTATATGCATATGAGTATATTCTACTAGTTAAATAGTTTGTGATTAGGATTTAGAATTTAAGCCACAAGGTACATTAAAACGTAACTTTGTAATAAACTTTTTTGTTCGAACTTTGAACAGAAGATTAGGTCGACTATTCATTTGAAAATCATTTAACAAAATACTTACAAATGAAGTAGCTTCTTGAAATATGTACCCTACAAAACTTATTTAAATCAATAACACATAAACTGAGTCAAAAACTGTACATATAGATATAATATTACTTATTTTAAGTGAAACGTAAATACCTCAGCACTTATATTATGAGAATATATAATTTATATTGTATATAGGATGAAAGTCTAATACGAACATGAAACATCTGAGATAAGTGAGTTCATCTTTATCTCACAAACTTGGCCTGATGATAAGGTCATATATATATATATATACCTACAGACGCATTCCTTATGTCCTGCATATAGCTTATGTTGTCTGCTTGCGCATCTCTTAAAAAACATATTCGATCTAGTTCAGTTACGGTTCTATTGAACTGCTTTACTTTCGGACATAATATTAATAAAATATGATTTCAGAAGTGTTTTATTAGTATCTATGGGATCCTTAAGACGCTTCGCTTCAATACTTTTGTCACGATGCCTGTATATATGGCCATAAAATGAATTATCTTTTCAAAAATGTTAATGATAAAATTGTCACCTGCCTGTGGTTTAGGAACAAATGTGATGGGCCACTGATTACTTAGTAGGTAATACATTTTGATGTGATGGGAAAAATGCATTGCCTGGGATGGGGGGAAGATGGCCGAGGTGGTGTGGTGGTGGTACGGCAGCGGCGGCGGCGTGGCGGGGCACTGAGCGGTGACGGGAACTCGACGTATATGCGCGCGCGCCGCATCGCCAGTAGCGCGAACAGCCCCGCTCGGTACGCACGATGATCGGGAACAATCATGCGCTCGCCACCGCCGTCGCGCTTTTATGCGCGCTGGCGGGTCCGCTCGGAGCCGGAGCTACCCTGCACTGCGCCATGCGGAGAGAAATCTCGCCCTGCACCTGCCGACGAGAGGATACCGGTACCGGAGCCATCCTAGTCGTCTGCCAGAGGATCAATGCTTACGAAGAGATCGCGAGGGCTCTCACTGACAAGTTCAGCCCGGAGACCAAGATAGGCCTTGACATCTCTTACTCTCAGCTGCCAGACTTCGCTGACCACAGCTTCCGCGAGTTAGGCCTCTCCATCACAAGGCTTAAACTCAATTTCGACAACTTAAGGCAAGTCAACTGATAACTTTAAGACTCTCTGCGTGCTCTCTACCACTGTTGCAAACCTGTCGTGCTCTTGCGCAGATTAACCCTAAGTATGCATGAAAGCTCTCTGTGTTAAATTCTTATGATTTAATTATATATTCATTGTGACACAACATTATTATGAAAACAATGTCCAAGTTGAATGAGAAAACAATGGTTCAGAGATAAGGGAGCATTACAGATGGGGATCGCTCCTTATCTACGTAGTGGGCGGCTCCCTAGCTCTGCCGCAGCTGATGGTTGCTGCTGTTGAAAACAAACCGAGAACCATTTGTTGTTTGTCCTCATTTTGTTCACCACAAAAGAAAACGATCCAAACCGGCAATCATAACATTTTTCCTCAGAATGGAATTATTATTGAAATTCTCTTATCATTTATATTATCATTCCTACAAATAATAACGTAAGTATAAACACGAGCAGCGTGATTGTAAGTAAAATAACATGAACATTTACCGAGTAGAGATTTTTTAGGTAACTCCTTTCTTGCAAGACAACAATTAGACTGCCCGTGACCCTTGTATCGACTCTTATTGACCATTCAATTGGTCTTCGGTGATTTTTGAGTGTCTTTAATTACCTAATGAAATATTTTATCTGTATTCTGACTTACTGGGTTTTATAGCATGACTCATGTAAAATAATGGATGTTTATCTCGTTGAGAGTGTAGTCACATTGGTCTTAATCGACTTTTCTGTTGTAGCGACGAGTGGGTATTGTTCAGCATGTGAACAGATGATAAGGTTCTTAAAAATTTAGCATTCTTAGGTACCTATTCTGTCACCTTCCATAGTTGTTTATACGAAAATAATACACAAAATTTCGACTGTAAAAGTAACTGTACGACATAGGTACATCCAGAAGAAATCCAGATCGCACAGTGTCGGCATCTAGGAGACATCGCTCGATAGTTTGCTCGGGTTATCAAAGGTTGCTTCTAAAGCTGTAAATTCAATGATATCATATTGTTCGTATCATATTAACTATATATTATGTCGATAATAGTCAACTTACTAATTACCAACTAGGTGCCTACTTGTTAATCATGTTTGATATTTATGTTCTTAGTCAGACGGATAAAAAGTCCCAAAACTGTTAATGAAATATCAGATCATCAAACAAATTATCACTGTTTGCTTTTTGTGGTGAACGTTTTGGTAATCATCACAATGTGAGGTCTAAAGTGAGAGCATTTTTTTCCGCTTTCGTAATTCATAAATTACCAGAAAACAAAAAAAAATATAACTAAATTAAGAATAATAAACAACAACTTAAAAATAACATCGATTACAGTCTTGATAAGAGAACACCAATGTCAATTATTATAAATGATATCCTTACATAGGTACCTATAACTGTTAGCTTTCAATTAAATACACCAATAAACCGTTTGTGATAAATTATCATCTAACCATGTTGACTCTTGTCTGTTTTTTTATAGCTCATAGTACACATTTTTATTTGCTTCCAATATGTATCCACTTTTGTAAGCCTAAAAATAGAATCATTCCCATCACGTTGCAAGCTTCAGAAAAATATATTGTTCCTGTATAACTCGTTTTCGTAAAGTTCAGGCACAGCCTAAATATCCATATTCAGACTTTGCCTACGTAGAGCCACAGAATAAGTAGTTAGAACCATATTCCATAAGCGTTGCACAGATATGTAGGTACTAAAAGCTATTAAGTATGTTCGCTTCCTCTCGGCCAGAACCACAGCAGCCAAGAAAATTTACTTTGCAAATTTCCATCAACGTTGCTTGGCAGTTGCTGGCAAAGTGGTTTCAATCAATCCTTCAAAAGCAAATTGTTGAGTTTGTGATGATATTACTTAGTTTAGTGTCTCCTTGAAACACGCGCTTCTCAGTGCCTGTAAAGTCTTTTGACAAGAATCGTAGGCACTGGGTGGGTAACTAGGTATACTTTGAGGCAATAATTGGTGTTGCATGAGAAATATAATACCGACAGTAACAATTTAGTATATAAATATTTTCCACATTATTTTTTATGTTTTATCTTATTGTATAACATTTGTATGCAATATTCGAGTTCTCTTTGTTTTAAAACTTGACAGTCAACGTTTGTAAAACTCTTCAGATTAACAATCAATGAATGATAGGTAAATGTCAGCAATGATTATACATTCGTATGTTGTGTAAGCTTTATTACGGCGCACGCGCACCCAGTCGCGCCGCAGGAGCCGCACGGGTAAAATGTACTCATTTTTTATTATTTGTATTATTTTTACGTAGACTGGGCACTATTTCTATAATATTTTTCTCATCATTTTTCTCGTGCAAATTGAAGTATAGAATTAAGTCATTCTGTCATTGACAAAGAAATATAATACGAGTATATCAACCCTACAAGAGTGGGATGACGGTAGTAAAAAGAAGATAACAAACATTCGTAGTGCTCTTAACCGATCAATTAGAATAGCCATGTTCGCTGCGGTGGTGATGAGATGATAACCGCTTGTGCCTTGGATGCACCAGGCTTTAAACCCCCTTGGATGGGTGAACGCTACTGGCATTGACTTGATATGATGGTGGCCTATGGTGCAGATTGAAAACTTCTACATTTACAAAAATGATTTTATAACACAATGTTAGTAGGTTTGAAGTTTTTGTGTCTTGGTTCAAAGTTTTCTGTGTGATTCCTCTTTGCAAATCATTAGCAGAAAATTTTATTTTGACCAAAGGCAATGCGTTTTCAAGTATATAGTTAAAAGCTTTAAAAAAGACCTTTTTGAATAATTTCGAAAAAATCCGTAGATTTATATGGTTTACAGGACAGCAGTGTGAAATTTATCGAGGCAGTTAGTGCAGTAAAATAAACAAAATTCAATTAAGTTCGCGCAGTGTAGTTCGTCAATAGTGACGAAACTAATCTGATATAGGCGGAGGTTACCGCTTAACACCAGGTGAGTCTCGTGATGGTTCCGCCACAATATCATAAAGAAACTAATAAAAGAGTGAAATATGAATACTTGTAGGTACATGGCTAATAAAATACAATACATTGAAATCGATCAATTTCCAATCGAACATTTGCTTATCTATTTGAGTATAAAATATATAAATCTATAAAGTTAAAGTAATGTAAAACCAAATCTTATGGTTTTGAAGTTAGGATAATGAACGTCCACGAATCTAAGGACATTAAATAAAAAAAGCACTGTACTAAGAATTTCACGAGAAAGACACATTAAAGCACACAAATAGAGATAAAATATGTTTCATCTTTAACCCCAAAAAAAGACAAAAATCATCTTCATTAAGCTGATATTTGACAATTATGTAGTATATTAAGTAGGAGACTATCACTAAAAACGGGTTTTCTGAAAGGGTCAGATTAATGGATTCAATTGTAAGTAAAAGACTGTTGTCTTCAAGAATACATTTTTGAAGGCAAGAGCATGAAATTTAGTATTAAGTTTAATCACATTAAATAAAAAACTAGTCTGCCAATATTTTTAAGATTGAGACGAATCAAGCGACAACAATTAAGTTTATTATTATTTCTTTGTTAATGGCTTCTGCGGTTCGGCTTCTTAATGTTTCTACAATTCTGCCTATGTCCGTTCATGCTAGTTTCATAAGTCACGTGGAGTTATTACTTTAATTTGGAATAGGATCAGTATTTAAAATGAAGTAATGACCAGACTTTCGAAGACCATGATGATTTATCTAAAACAAAGAAATTACAAAAATTAAGTCTTGTTAGAGCTCAAAATTATTTATCTTTTGAAACTAAAATTTGACAGATATAATAGGTAATTTATACATAGCTGAAGCTACCTGGCAGGATAAAGGGGGGAGAAGTTTGTATAAATTTCCTTTGCTTTTGAAGTTATTAAGAGTATTCATATTCCTACTCTCTTAAGTAGAGAGTTACGATGTATATTCAAAATGTTTATGAAAGTATGCTTAAGCTGAAACTTGGTATATTTAAGCAGTGTTTTGATGAAGAGCGGTATAGAAAGGAATAAAGGTGAAGAAGAAGTTCCAAAAAGTACTTAACCTATTACGGTGACATTTGGCGTGTAGGTAATTTAAGGGTAGGAGACGTAAGCTGTCAACGAGTTTTTTAAAATGGCAGGATTTAGGGGTCAGTGTAATTTTTTTTATGACTGATAGGTAGTATATAGGTAAGACACGCCAGTTAAGAACAGGTTTTATGGAAGGGCAGCATTAAGATGGTATAATTAGGGTTCAAATTTTACATGAAAATCCTATGCTAGTGAAGTTACAAACTTGAAATTTAGTAGTTTGTTTCGTGACATAAAATAAAAAAGGAACTGTCTTAATGTTTTTAACTTAAGGATAAACTAAGAGACGAAATAAGGATTACAATTCTATATAAAAGTCCTATATTTAAGCCGGAACTGAGTATTGACTTGTTTAAATATAGTGTGTAAACATCACTTAAGAAATATTTTAAAAGAGCAGGATTAAGGGGGTATGGAAGGAAGTAAGGATGGAAATGCGGGTGATGGTATCGTACCAGGGGGTAACCTGGGTAAAAGTCATAACTGTAATGGTAACTCAGAAGTCAAAGTCGAGGTCCAGATAGATGTAGATATCATTAAGGTCAAGGTTGACATAATGTAAATAAAAATATGAATAGTAATGTAATATGAATTGCCATATACAATGTGAATATTTAAGTCAAACGTAAAGTAACATTTAAGGAATACCAAAGTAAACGCAGGCGATTTTCCGAAGCTGTGGTAGCCGAGCGGTAATAGCTAAAGATTGTCTTGCCGCATGTCCGAGGTTCGATCTCTACCGTCAGCGGTTTGAGCTTCACCGCATGGTAGAAGGATTTTATGCGAATGCCCGCCTGGCTAGTTCTCAGGTAGAGAATCTGTCGCCAAGCACCTAACAGTATGTTCCGGGCCTTTTTGGGCCTCTAGGCCGCCCGATTATCACCCTCGACCACATTATCACTTACAAACCGGTGAGTGATCAATGGCTAACTTATTAGCTGTATTCTTTTTACAAGTTACCACAATACTTTGATTTATAAAGCTACGCCCAAAATTATCAATATTTTAAAGTTATTGCTCGTGTTTTTAAATATAATAAAAAAACACTAATAATTTTAAAAAAATACTGTGCACTAAAAAAAGTTAAAATATGGCAACGTTTGCGTTATCATACTTATGTATATAAACAGACGTTTACCGCCATGAAGATTTCGAAGAACATAACTAACGAACACTTTTACTTGCTGTTAAAAGTAACGTTGTCTCGCTCGAACCAAAAGCTGTTCCATATGTTACACAAATTTCATAGTCTGAAGATTTATGATTTTAAAAAATCTGACCCTCATGAAAAATGTTTGCTCACCCCTTTCCTAGATTATACAAAATAGTGCCAGTTTGTGATGACAGTTCTCAAACGTAAAAAATCCTATGTCGGCAAACGATACCTCAGTCGAGTAGTTTATTTTAAGGAGTAATAGTTCTCAGGTATATGTTTTTATTTGAGTTTACAAACTAAAAAGTAGAAAAAACTAAAAAGTAACACTAATATAATTATAACAAATATAAGGTGAAAATTTGTATCAACAATACTAATGCGTAGATACTAGTAGTAGTAATAAATACTAGTGCGGAGAGAAGTTTTCCGAAATTTTCCTCTCGTTTTCAATAACCTTTTTTTAACACTTTTGGTCGAGCCGAAGGAAAGAGCTAACCATAATGAAAAACAAATCAAAAGTGAAATAAAAGTAAATAGGTAAAATACTAAACTAAGTACTAAATAAAGTAAATAGTTAAACCTAACTCTAGATTGAGCGCTTGTTGCCTCTTTTACTTATACCTTGTGGACTGAGATCTATTTCCATTTTTAAGTTTGAAATATTTTTTAGGCACCAACACTCAACACCGAATAATAATCACTAATCACGCTTACATTGGAAGTTGTGGAATGTGAAAATTATTACTAACCAAGAAAATGTCATAATGCCGCTACATCTCTTTAGACATATCTTTATAATTTGTGGCTACATCGTTAATGGCGTGCGTGGTTTTCCCGCTTATATTTCGCGCATGCGCGTCGCGCCTAAATAAATGAACCAAAGAGTATCTGGCAAAGACTTTATTAAAAAAAATTACCTCCATGATGTTATGTATATAAATAATTAAATACATGTTTTATAATTATTTATTATATGATTTTTAATAACTGGTACATATAATGACACAATATAACAAACTACATACGATTTATGTCATATTTTTATACATGACAAGAAGAACCGTGGAAATATCGCAGTTACAAACTCCCTGCGCATACCTTTTTTAGTGCGTAGGAGGTATAATATAATAATAATAATAATATAATATAAGCTTTTATTTTCTTACACTCTACTTAAATAACATTATCTTTACTTATCTTAATTCTATTATACATTTTCTAATAATTAATACCTTCATCTATTCTAAATATTTCTAGTGTAAGTACCGCTTTGTGCGGTGAAAGCCTCCTCCATCTGCTTCCAGCTCTCCCTATCTCTCGCTGCCCGGCTCCAAGTAACACCTGCTGTATTGGGGATGTCATCGCACCACCTTTTGCACGGTCTTCCTGGCCGTCTCTTTTTATCTATGGGGTACCAGTTAGTAGTTGTTTTCGACCACCTTTCGTTTGTTACTCGTGCGTAGGAGGTAGTCGAAAATATTATATATGAATTAATTAAATATTAATAACACATATTGCACAATACAGTTTTGAAAAAATCTGAAACATTACTACAAACATTTAAAAACCGTATAAAGTATTGAACGCTGAACCGATTTGAATGAAATTTGACATATAAGTAATTAGACTGTTTCGATTCTGATTTGACACATACTTTTAACCTTATCCTCATCACTTTAAACCTTTGTAATTGATGCAGATGGTGGTGAAACCGAAGGACGTAGTTATTATATAAATAATATAACAAAAATAATCTTTAAATCTTTTTGTCTGCCTCGTTGGTGTCTGGTGTGTTTGTCTGCCTCATTGGTGTGTGATGTTTTTGTCTGGCTCGTTTGTGTGTGATGCGTTTGTCTGCCTCCTTTGTGTGTGATGTGTTCGTCTGCCTCATTGGTGTATGATGTTTTTGTCTGGCTCGTTTGTGTGTGATGCGTTTGTCTGCCTCCTTTGTGTGTGATGTGTTCGTCTGCCTCATTGGTGTATGATGTTTTTGTCTGGCTCGTTTGTGTGTGATGCGTTTGTCTGCCTCCTTTGTGTGTGATGTGTTCGTCTGCCTCATTGGTGTATGATGTTTTTATCTGGCTCGTTTGTGTGTGATGCGTTTGTCTGCCTCCTTTGTGTGTGATGTGTTCGTCTGCCTCATTGGTGTACGATGTTTTTGTCTGGCTCGTTTGTGTGTGATGAGTTTGTCTGCCTCCTTTGTGTGTGATGTGTTCGTCTGCCTCATTGGTGTATGATGTTTTTGTCTGGCTCTTGTGTGTGTGATGCGTTTGTCTGCTTCGTTTGTGTGTGATGTGTTCGTCTGCCTCGTCAGTGTGTGGTATGTTATACAATTTTTACAGCTCCATAGTTGTTTGAACCGCTCCTAGAAGCTTGCTTAGTTTTCTTAACCAAACGTCCGCTCCGGTTATTACTTGGATAAGTCACTGCTAGTGGTATTTACTACTGAGCGTTCCGTGCATCGGAGGGCCCTGATTGCTTTCTTAGGGTAGCAGTCGTTATGCATGGTGGTAGGGTATTTAGCGAATGGTTGCCTGGCTAGGTGCCACCCTCAAGTGTTCGGAAAGCTGTCCTTGAGAGACAGTCATTCTAGGTTATGCTGATCAATATTTTCGACTGCACCCTAACGTGCCATCTTACCATAGTGAGGTTGCCGTCAAAGGATAGCATATCAGCAATTAAAACAGGTCTATATACACTTGAATGATTTTTGGAAACTATTTTTCTTTTACAAATTAAGGTAAATAATATATTAAGGCACTGTAATATAATATACCACCTGAAAGGCTGGGCTTATGAAGCCCAGAATTTAAGATATTTGTTTGTTTTTTCTCTTTTGTTTCTATTTTCATCAGTCTATCTTTTCCGTCTGTAATAAAAAGTGCAGTTTCTCTAAGTCATGTATAACCGCACTTTAATTCAATAATTTTAAGGTATAAATACACGTTCACTGAGATTATCACGAAAAGACATTACCTAATTAGTCTACAGTATTGAAAATACTATTACTTACTCAGCCACATCCTAGAATACTAGTCTTCAAGTTCTTTTGCTAAACAACCTGTAAAAGCAATTTACATTATGCACAAGACAAAATCGCAATAGTGCAACCTGAGATATAGCTAGCTATTCCTTCAATCTGTTCAGCCAATTAGGGTTACCTACCAGCTATCACGATCTATGCATTGATAGCAGCGAATTGACACATTTACCGTGTTAAATAATATCACGATGCGAGAAGTGTATATAATCAGGCATCGGGTCCTTGGCCGCGACTAGCGCTGTTCGTTTAATTCTATTTGCTGGTCCCGTTTTGTAATTTAATTACCCTTTGGCCCAAACGAGTAGGTACGACAATTTATGAATCGTTCGAGTCGCCGAGCCACGAACGTTGCACACTTAGGGCCTTGGTACTTATTCCTTTTACATGATCCAGTTTAAATTATACTATTTAATATATAAATCTAAATTTAAAAAACTCCCACTATGAGTTGCACGCATACACTACTCGTACTGGGAGCTTTTTGCTAAAACCGATGGAATTATAAAGACTATTTATCTATATGCATATTTAGTATATCCTATCTATAACTGCATTAAATTTGTCCATAATATAAAGGACATTTTTAACAGTGCCTTAGAGATGCGAAGATCCGTTTTTTCGAAGGTAAGTTCAATTTTAGAGTAAGAATATTAAAGACTCCCTTGCTTTCCCCGGCTTTACGAAGCTGACAGGCGTTTAAATCCACATTGTCGTGGCGAGGGATATATTTCCACCCTAATAGTATAGTAAAAGATACGTTTTACAAGCATATCTATGTTTATACTTCAAGAAAGCATGTAGCATATCGGTGAGAGAGTATGTAGCTTAGTTACTTTGCCGCGTGAAAGCTTCGCACTTTTTGGGTTTCCATACCCAAAAAGCAAAACGGAGCCCTGTTACTGTCAATCTGCTGTCCCGTCTATCCGTCCGTATTTAGCTAATAAACTGAATGCGTTACAGACCTGACATTTGGGTATTTTGCGTAAAATTGACCTTTAATTAAACTAGCAATTAAGGTAAATTGTTATAAGAAAGGCAAGTGAAAATATCACCCTAACATGTGGGGTGTCAAAAAGTTAATAATTGTAATCCCTTCACAAGTTGTTAGATTTTTCACATTGTAACAAAGCTTTTCTCAAAATAAGACTATCGAAATTTTTGAATATCATGGACCTCAGCATACCGAAAAACCTATTTTTGAAATGAAATATATAATGAAAAATGGTAAAAAAAACTAGTCTGACAACCAGGTTTTTCAATCTATAATCAGTCTTGTTTGTAACATAATCGAGACATTAACCGGGTAAATATTCTCTTAAAATGTTGGTAACTTAGGTTTATTAAACGGCAATAAGCAAGTAAGAGTACGCCTATCGCTCTTGTTACATGAAATGAAACATTTAAAAAATATATATATATATTATCTGGTATCGTAATACGATTATGAACGAGTGACGGTTTCATATTGATCGGCTTACTATGATGTAATTAATATTTATTATCTTAAATAAATAGCAACGGACCGGCGCGGCGGCGGCGCCGGCGCAGCTCGTTGTACTTTGGGTGCTTCACTTTTGATACGAACGGCACGTCTATACATTTTGTCTTAAATTTTTTGTAAAGAATTTCTTAGTTACCTTTTTACTTGAACTATGAGTTAAAATACAACCCCATTACCAGTCTACTTATACAAAAAGCTCTGAGTTGAGACATTTTCAATACAACCAAAACAGCACCAGATGTCCAGCATCAAATTTAATGGCTGACATTGTCACCAATAGGCGTCAAAATGTATTTGATTGGCTTTAGGAAATTCCGTTCAAATAAGCAGCAAGCAGCAAGGATCGTGTATTTTCGATATGACTTTTGCGCTTCTCTTGAACGGTCACCCTGGGCACATCAAAGAAGGTACTACCCCAAGCTAGAACAGAAAGAAGGGTATTGCAGCAAACCTCGTTTCATATAAACTAGTTGAGTGCTCGATTAGGCATACTAAAAGGCTCGTAATGCTAAGGCATACTTCGCTACAGTACATTTAATGTTCAGTACAGAGCTGTGTGCCGATGCGGTTGAATTATAAGCCTGCACTCCTACAGAAACAAGCAATTCGTGCAATTGCTCGACTAGTATAGGGTGTTTCTGCTAAAACTTGCATCATGCAACTAGCAATAATGATATTAGTACTGATTATAAATGTGAAAGTAACTCTGTCTGTCTGTCTGTTACGCTTTCACGCCATAACTACTGGACCGATTTGAATGAAATTTGGTATGGAAATAGTTTGAGACCCGGGAAAAAACATAGGATAGTTTTTATCCAACTGCGCAAAAAGAGGTTAATGTTTTTGCGCGATAACCGACGTACGCGCGGGCGGAGCCGCGCCCAGAAAGCTAGTATTAAATAAAGTACTGATGGCAAGGTAAGTAGTTTAAGCTTGATGAAATATTCTTTGCATGAATCGGTTTGCTGTACATTACACATGGCTCTTATGCATCTTTTATACATTATAGATATATTCACTTATGATGTGATCAAGTGCGAAATACCGTTAAACACAATGTAAGCTACTCCGGCTACTCTATTTGCCTTATGCGACGACATAGCTAAATTCTTTAACAACTATTGCGGCATGATTTTAACAAGAACATATTTGTGGCGCTATTTTCGGTTGCATCTGGTGCCTGTCCGTAATGGAAAACATGACCCTATTATTGAACTTTGGCTGCACTGTCTGTAAAAAATATAATTTATATGGTAACATTCTGTGTTGGTATGAAATCCTCGGTACGGGAGTCCGACTCACATAAGTAAACTACGACAAAGTTCAATAAAATATGTTAAAAAGAAAAACTAAACTGACTTCTATTATCTACTTAAAAAGATGTGATAATTTGATGAAGTAGGTACTTATCATGTGGATTCAAAACACTGAACTCTGATTATCGTGGTCCAACTACCTATCCTAAGTATTATATTTTACAAACTTTTCAGTGAAGGCAATTAGTTGCGTTTATTTATATTTATTTTACACTCTTTGAATATGCATTACTGCTTTCATTAACCGAAGCCAAGAGTTGGTCAGGTATGTAAATACTTTTTTCAGTGAATTGACTGCAACTTATGTTGACGAATTTTAAATGGGTACCAATTTGAAGATTTCCTCTAGCGAACTTTAAAAGAATCATTATAATCTTTTCGTAATTGGCAGAATTATCGCGTAACGAACATACCAAATAAGTAACAGCCGAATGCAGCCGAATTGAGAACCTTACGTCTTCTTAATTACTTATGAAGTTTTTCCGAGGGGTTATAAGTTTTGTGTTTATATATTACTAGCTTTCCGGGCGGGGTTCCGCCCGCGCGTATGTCGGTTATCGCGCAAAAACATTAACCTCTTTTTGCGCAGTTGGATAAAAACTTTCCTATGTTTTTTCCCGGGTCTCAAACTATTTCCTTACAAAATTTTATTCAAATCGGTCCAGTAGTTTAGCCGTGAAAGCGTAACAAACAAACCGACAGACAGAGTTACTTTCGCATTTATAATATTAAGTACAGATTTCTATATGCGTTTAGAATTTACTTACCTACCACTATAGGGTTAATGATTTCCATGCCCAAACCGTGCACAAAATTCAAATAACATCACTCATTGAAATTAAATAGGTACGTACGAACAATTTTTCTTGTATCCAACTGTATAAACAGAAAATGAGCGTTTACTGCGGAACGAAATCAAAGAGATTCTATTGCTAGAAATCAGTTCAAGAAATCTCGAGGTTATGTCTGTTGCACCTGTACTGCTCAAAGAGTCTGTAAGATCTTTTACGGAGATTATATAAGTACACGGTGGAAAAGACAGCGAAATCATAGAAAAAATATTATATTCAAATTTACTTTCATAGTAAGTTCATGAAAAACGAACTAAGTTTGTTTTTGTAGCTTAAGCTTTGGCCGCGCATGAAAAACATGCTGTTGCTCTAGACTCTAGGGCTATTGCCGAAACACATCGTTAGGTACTTGGCGACCGATTTTCCTCTTGAGCGTGGTAATAATCTAAGTGAGTATTTGGAAAATGCCCTACTACCATACGTCATGGTCAAGAGTATTTACTCGCAAGTCATCTACAGTGTTCGCGTCGCCTGCTAAGGTTCCGTCATGCAAATACCAAGCGCTAAATTTTGATTGGACTTGAATTATTGAGTGGATAGCAAGGCTAAAGATAGGTGGACCTAGAGGATCATCCTATTGATATCCTACTGGAAATAATATAACGTTACTTTGGTATATCAATTTTGACGGCTAGCCGTATTATTGCCAAAGAAAAGGGTATGTACATCTACAGCTGTCACATCTAAAAATCTTGAATTTCTTGGATTCCGCGAACTCTAAAATCTAATAAAAGTCGTGGAAGTGGTGGTAATAAAAATATGGAAGTGTGAAATATCCCTTACAAATATAAGGCTCTGTTTACTTGCAAAGAACACACTGAAAGTCCTTCGCATCTAGCTGCTCATAATTGTTTGAATTTCGATTTTGTTATATTTTTTGAACACAATTACCGACTTTAATCAGTTTGAAATATCATACGTTAATTCCCACAATGCCGACTTTATGATTACTCACCAAAGTGATTACTAATTTACCAACATTAAACCATAGGTTGGTGATTTCACCGACCTGACACTTACGAAAGAAGTTGTTTTTTATTTATGTTATATTTCTCTAGACAAAACTTTCTTGATTTAATCTTAATTATGATGAAGTGTGTTGATTAATCCAATGAAATATATGTGTTAAATAATTTTTTGTTGGTGTCAGCTGTCTTCCAAATTGAAGACCTCGCCGAGATTAATCATTTTTGTATGATACTGGTGCTTCTAGGATCAATCATTACCAAGATGTATCTCTTTTAATTTGGCAACTGTCATCTGAAATGAAAATATCAATGAAATCAATTTGACAGCTGTCGCAATTAAACTTATTGCCAAGTTATTTTAAGCCATTAGAGCTCAAATTAAATCAGTACTGAAAAATACGACATTAACTGTCAGTTTGACAGTTCTGTTGACACACCTCACACCTGTTTTGATATTATTTGTTTTAACAAATAAACTAACAAAACTGAAAACTGCAACATGAACTGTAAGGCGTGGGCCAGACAGAAGAGACGTAAGACGAGGATGCGTCGAGGACGGGGCGGAGACGAGACATAGACGCGACTTTTTGAATTATATAGAAGAGACGCGGCGCGGACGCGACGCAGTCGCGCAGTTACTATTTCGGCATTCAACAGTCAGATTTTGACACGACGACACGTCTTCTTCTGAAGATGAAGATGTACTAGCACTGGTGCGTCTCGCTAATACACAGAGGGTTAGACGTTACTGGATACATCCGGTATGGCTAAGCAATGAAGACAATCGATTTTTTAAAATAATGGAGAACCTACAAAATTACCCAGATCGTTTTGTCACAGTGTATAAAATGACTCCACAGTGTTTTAACATTATGCTTTACAGAGAAAGCACACAAATTGGAGAGCATTTCGAGACCCGCCTGGCAGGCATGCCACCCCACGCCCCGTCCTCGCCCCCGCCGCGTCTCCGCCCCGTCTCTCCTGTGTGTTTTGCATAAAAGGCGCAGACGTAAAAGCGTTGCGCCCGCGCCCTGCCTCTTCTGTATGTTTTGCGTCACGACGCTTCTTTACATTTTGTATGAAAGAGACGCGGAAGAGACAAAAGTCCGCGCTCCGTCTGCGTCAGCTCCTTTTTTGTTTCATTGATGAAGCAGATTTCCACTTTAGTGCAGTCCCGATTTGATTTCCATTTTAGTGTAGTGTGTGGAGGGTTAAATTTGAATTACTCGTCCACCCACCAGTGTGAAAGTCTAGTGGGTGTACGGTGCTTCACCCCACTACTACACTTCAAATGATATATAGGTGTGGCCCTTATTCCTTATATTTCCTTATATACATACAACAACAGATTAGACAGATTTCCATTTTTTTTTTATTTTTTTTTATGTCGATTTTACATTTTAAACGATTTTATGTTTATGTGGTCGAAGATGTTGTTCAGGCTAACCTAGAATTACTGGCTCTCAAGGACAGCTGCCGGAACACACCGTTAGGCGCTTGGCGACAGATTTTCAACTTGAGGGTGGTAGCTAGCCAAGCGGGCATTCGCAAAGTGCCCTACCACCATGCTGTAACGACTGCCATCCTAAGACAACAACCGGGACCGTCGGCTTAACGTGCCCTCCGAAGCACGGAAGCGCTCAGTAGTTATGTCACGAGCGGTCACCCATCCAAGTCATGACCGCGGCGGACGTTGCTTATCTTTGCTGATCGATTCAGAATGGTTAAGCAAACTTCGCTACGAGCGCTTCAAAAATTTTTGTTTGACTGCACTATTTATTGGCTTTCTAGTGACACAAACATTCGAATAATTTACATTTTAGGTTTACAAGGAAGGGCATTTTTGCGAATGCCCGCCTGGCTAGCGACCACCCTCAAGTTGAAAATCTGTCGCCAAGCACCTAACGGTGTGTTCCGGCAGCTGTCCTTGAGAGCCAGTAATTCTAGGTTAAGCCTGTTTAACACCTTAGACCACATCATCAATTACCATCACATGTGATTGTGGTCAAAGGCTAACCTATCAGCAATAAAAAAAAAAAAATAAGTTAAGTAATATAACTCGTTTTTTTATGATTTTAAACGTTCACTGACACTACTCGTCTTCAAAATGTTTCAAAGCTCCTCATTTGAGCACTGTAGGGCGTTGGTACGGCGAAATTCGTGAGGTCAGTCCTTTACTGCGATCACAGAAGAAAATTTGACTACCGCCGTACAACTAGTTGAAGAGAACCGGCGTATCACCAAGGCTCGTGACCCACCCCGAACGTAGTACAGAAAAACATATTGTTCTTTTCGATTTTAAGATTTGATTAGAGGTTTCACACTTACAAACAACACGTGAAATACAAGTCAGACCAATGGTTCTTGTTTTAAAAAAAATATTTGAAGGAGTAAAAAGGTTTACATACGGCTGATACAAAGCTTTTGAAGTGTCAGGAATATGATCGAGCGACGGCTCCATACCCACTTTGTGCAAGGCGATCAATGCAATCATATTTTTTTTAACACCCCATTCCATATTGTAATTTGATAATGAACACGAAAAATATGCGGGTGGCGCGAAATTGAAAGAACTTTTTAAAATAATAAACACGTTCCTAATTCAAAATAATTGTTTTTGATTAGTTGAAAAAAAGAAAAGTCTAAATTGAAATGGAGAATACTCTGAAAATCTGCAAATATATTAGGTACTTTACATGTAAATTGTTTTATATTATGAATTGGGCAAAATTTTCAGTGTACCCCCCGTATAGCTTCACTATCTCAGTCATACTTCTCATCAACCGGAAGAGTTCTCTAGAGTTCGTCTAAAATCCTCCCGTAAGTGAACCTCTTTTGCTCTTTGTATTGAAAAATGCATATAAAAGTGTGATATTGCAAATACCGTAAAATGTTTTCAGACGCCATGTGGGTGAGATACAGGTAAGAGGACGATGCTGTAACAGTAAATTCCAGAAATAATTGTAACTAAAATAAGATTCATAAGAACCTATGTACAACAAAAGTAATTTGAAAAATAATTGCAAGTAACCTTTCACGTGTAATGGCGGCAGGGTAATTAGAGGTAAAAAATAAGATAGCTCACAGTTTATAAATAAAAAAAGTTTATAAAACTTGTACATAACAGGAGTATATACATACTTGCTTCGTTATGTTTTATATACATTACTTAAATTCTTTGGCCAAATTCATACACTGTTTCGCTTTTAACTTCAGCCAACTGTAGTTCTTTACTGGGAAACTACAGATATGGTTTTGCATTTTTCGTTTGCTCTATACATCTCTATAAGTGAAGGTTGTAAGAATAACTAGACTATATTATTACTATAGTTATTATATTTTTTTTATATGTTTTAATTGGCAAAAGCACATTATATAAAATTGTGGTAGGTGTATGAGTGTAGTATTAAATAATTTTCTGAATCAGTAGTTTCAAAGATGATCTGTAAATATGTGGATTAGGTACTTAACTATTTCGTAATTTTTTGCATTGAGCCTGGCTAGCTTGGTAGCCTTGGTTGTGGGTAAGAAAAAACCCTAACGTGGTCTTAAAAGCCAGTTCCCATTCTGGGGGAAGTCTTTCCCACCTTTGACTCATCGTCACTGAAAATCAGGTGATTTATGGTCAAAGGCCGTAAATATCTCCGAAGAGATAAGCAGAGGTTTCTTTTATCGGCTAACACTTAACACCTAAAGATATTTTATCAATGCAATAATTAAGAATTATGTTATCAATTAGTTCCCAAGTGAATGAATAATTCTCGTTTTAAATATTGTTGTAACTGTTAGGCACAAGGTAGGGCACCAACAATGGGTGCGCGGGCGCAGTCTCAAGCGGTGGCGGACGCTGTACGACGCGACCATGCGACCGTTTGGCGCCGCGCCGCCCTGCGATGATAACCCCGGAACGTTGACCCCTCACATTTGTGTTTACTAAACTACCGCTACTTACATGCACTACAAGCGATATGTTGCATGTTCTAGGATGCGCTCGCATCACTCCTCTGCGTGTTGCCAATATCTATATCGCACATTTGGCATATTTTAAAACACATGTGGGTACCTACAACGGTTGTAAATATTACATAATTCTGATGAACCCAATTTCACGAACAAAGACTTTTACGGAATATTCCACTGTGCAAGTAAGTACAACAACTATCTGTGTGGATGGAAACAATGTAAGTGTGATTAAAACTAGCAGCTATCGGTGGCTTCATTCATGAGGGCATTGGTCATATCGTGCTGCCTTACTAAATTGGTATAAAAGGCTTCGTACAGTTTATGGACTACCATCATAGGTCACAATTACTTTTCTCTATTTCTCTATAGATATAATCTTTAAGTCCAAATTGTAGAAGAGGCAGACATATTCAACCATCGACCGCGTCGTTATTCTCCATCAGTTGAGACTGCGCTGTAAAGCTTATCTATCCGTTCGAAGAAAAAAAAATGATTTAAAAGAATGTATAATTAATATATACTTATCAATTTATAATGTTTTTTTATCTTATCATAAAGCGAAATTGTGTTTTTACATAGAAGATACAATACAATACAATTCTTTTTATTGATGTAAGTATACAAATTTAATAGAATCCTTGTGTCCTTAATTGTCTTGAATAGTTTATAAAAGCTTGTCCTAATATCAAATTTAATTTCAATACCAACACTGAAAGAAATATTGAGTAGGCTATTATAAACCTACTAAATATTTCTTCTTTAGGGTCAAACCGTTTTAAAATTCGTTCAGAGAAAAAATACTTTTAGGCTACCATAGACAAATATTGCAATATATGCTGTAAATAAAAATAACTTACAGATGTTTCACCTTTGACATTGAAAATCATCACTTGGATGCTACGAATAAATACCATGGGTGGGTACAAAGGAGTGGTCTTATCTTTAGAAATAACTTTTTCATGCTGCGATGATGAAACATTGAATATATACTACTCTTCAAATTATAATGTATTATGCGTGTTTCATAAATATTTGAAATTGACCTTAAAGGGGATAAAACTTGGATTAAATTAATTTATTTTAATTGCTACGAGCCCCGTGGGGTCCCGGGTTAGAATTGCACCTCGCCCTATCATCCCGTGGGTGTCGTAAGAGGCGACTAAGGGAAAAATACTGGAAGGTGGCAACAGCGCCTTCAAAAGGACTGCTTACTTACTCTGCGATCCCCAAGACGCCTGCCAAGCGTGGAGATTATGGCAAATACCCCCTTAATAGCGGAGGTTGTGTTCAGCGGTGGACAATCCGGCTGTTGCAGTACCGACATAAATGTCGTCGTAACAATAACACTCACAAAACTGTATTATAACTGCTACGATGCTAAAGACGTGTTAAAAAAAACATCCCAATTCATGTAAATCAATCTAAAATGGGAAAATTATTTGTAAAAATATTAATTAATTTATCTAAATTATTAATTTGTACTTAATAAATTCAAAATAATGCTGAATTTGTCTTTCACCGTTATATATTTGAATCATTATTTATATGTAGAGTAGGGTTGTGCATATATACTTTTACCTTCACCTAAGGGAGATGGACCATTTTTATAAAGCTTAAGTACTATTGAAGTTAATTGAATTACCACCGTTTATTGCAATACAATTTGCCGCCTCAACTAGCATCATAGTACTTGGAGTTGACATGTCGAGCGTCGGTCAATTCCGATGTCTTGGTAGATAAAGCAAAATAAGTCTATAAAATGCTTTGTGTGCTCTGTAAGGCGAGACGGTACCTCCCGCCGACCCTCGCCTGCAATTTTATAAGGCTCAAATCCAGCCTCTCACCTCTGGGCGGGAGCTCCCCAGTACCAGCTTCTTCCATTTTACCACATTCAACGCATAGCGATTCCACTCGTCAACGATCAAGCTCTCTTCGATCGGTTCGACCCTTTGACATTGCGTAAACATGTTGGATCACTTTGCATCTTTTACCGTATCTATCAGAGGGACTGTTCTGGGTTCGATTCAATACCTTCATCTGGATTTCGCCATCGGATATCCCGACAAAATAATTCATAAATTTCAAGTCGATGTCTGTAAGTGCACAACCTTGCGATTCTCACGCCATTTTCTGCCTCAAACTGCCACAATGATATAAAAATATATTGTTATCAAAATATGGGTTCGGAAATACTTCACATGGCAGCTGCCATGATGATAATGAGACATACGACTTGGCAGCTTTCAAGAAGTCAGTATATTTCCACTTCAAAGGCCGACAATGCGTCCGCAAGACCTCTGGTGTTGCGGATGTTTGCGGGCGCCGGTGATCCCTTACCATCAGGTTAACCACATGTTCGTTTGCACCCCTATACCATAAAAAAATAATACAACTAAAAGTACCAACTTCCTTGATTTGTGTTTCATAATATTTTATATCAGATAACATTTTAAGCGATTGTAAAGCGGCATTATTTCTAAATGCCTCAAAATACATACAGGTTTTTATTTTATTTTTGCAATAACGCATGCTCTGCGGAAGAAACGCATACTCAGCATAAAGGGGTAGATGACGCGGGTTCGAATCCCACACATGACCATAATTTTTCCTCATTTTAGTAAATAATACGGGATAACTCACGTGAATCAGTCAGATAGCTCCGACTATAGTTTCAACCACATTCGGTGGTCTTTTTCAAGGAGAGCTCGGGACGCCCGCGTTGACGTCTCGCTTAGCACTGCGGGCGGCAGCTCGTAGTCCGCGTGACGTCATCGGTTGGTGCGAGGGGTGGGTTGCAGTTGGTCGTGTCGTCGACTGATGCGAATCCTCTTCGTCGCTGATGGTGAAATCCCGGCTGGCATGGGGAACGTCCCAGCAAAAAGAACTCACCACATCTCCACTACACCCGTCCTTATCATCCATAACAGTTCCATGAAGACACGGCTTCCAAGTAGGTGACAAGAACCATCCTCCGTCTCTATTGAAGGTTGGACGTCTACTAATTTCAATAGATTCTCGGATCTTGCGAGGCACGAAGAACTTTTCTCTCGACAAGACCCGAGTTTTGTCAAAGCGGATGTAGTGTCCTGAACCAGATAACAGAGAATGTTCTGTCACGGCTGAGCTGTTGATGTCCTGATTCTTCATGGAGCGTATGTGTTCCGTAAGTCTAGTGGAAACGTTCCGGCATGTTTCGCCAACGTAACATTTACCACAGTCGCAGGGAATTAAGTAGACACCGGGGACTCCCAATGGGTCCCTATCTTTGGGAGAGCGAAGCAGCTGTCTGAGTTGCCTTAGAGGGCGGAATATTGTCTTGATGCTGTACCTTCGGCGTGCCTTGGTCGACGCGTTCGCAATACGAACGCGTCGACCAAGGCACGCCCAGCATCAGTGGAAAGAGCGACAGCATACCTTCCATATATAAAGGGAATCACGGATAAAATTGGAAACTTGTTACGCCGAAGGTACAGCATCAAGACAATATTCCGCCCTCTAAGGCAACTCAGACAGCTGCTTCGCTCTCCCAAAGATAGGGACCCATTGGGAGTCCCCGGTGTCTACTTAATTCCCTGCGACTGTGGTAAATGTTACGTTGGCGAAACATGCCGGAACGTTTCCACTAGACTTACGGAACACATACGCTCCATGAAGAATCAGGACATCAACAGCTCAGCCGTGACAGAACATTCTCTGTTATCTGGTTCAGGACACTACATCCGCTTTGACAAAACTCGGGTCTTGTCGAGAGAAAAGTTCTTCGTGCCTCGCAAGATCCGAGAATCTATTGAAATTAGTAGACGTCCAACCTTCAATAGAGACGGAGGATGGTTCTTGTCACCTACTTGGAAGCCGTGTCTTCATGGAACTGTTATGGATGATAAGGACGGGTGTAGTGGAGATGTGGTGAGTTCTTTTTGCTGGGACGTTCCCCATGCCAGCCGGGATTTCACCATCAGCGACGAAGAGGATTCGCATCAGTCGACGACACGACCAACTGCAACCCACCCCTCGCACCAACCGATGACGTCACGCGGACTACGAGCTGCCGCCCGCAGTGCTAAGCGAGACGTCAACGCGGGCGTCCCGAGCTCTCCTTGAAAAAGACCACCGAATGTGGTTGAAACTATAGTCGGAGCTATCTGACTGATTCACGTGAGTTATCCCGTATTATTTACTAAAATGAGTGAAAACCACGTTAGCTTTTATAATAAAATAATTTTTCCTGTCGTGAATTTGTAGTTTTGTAATTTAATCCGAAAGCATTCGTTATCGCAAAAATGTAAATATTAAACTTATAGGGTTGCGTCATCATTAACAAGTTTAAAGCTAATTGTAAAATTAGTCTTGTTTGTAGTACATCGTGAGTTGAACTATAGGTAGGTTTCGCTCCATCCCCATACGATGGTTAAAGAACGTGGGGAAAAGTTAGAGTGACTCATTGTCATGCTAGCTCAGTCCGTCAGAGCATACCCCGTCTAAAGGGGTGGATGACGCGGGTTCTAATCACATGACTATATATTTTCCTGTCGTAAATTTGTAATTTTGTAGTACTTACAGGCTTTAAAAAAACATTTCTTACCTTTTGAGCAACACTAAACAATCTTGTTAAATATTTTTTGAATAATTAATCGCCGTTTAATGGTAATCAACTGTTTAAACACCTAGTTAATACATAGCTGTCAAATTAAACAGCCCTCGGACAAATATTAATGACTTAACTCAAATAAAACTAAATTGACACTTGTTGTGTCACAATATTTTCAAAATCAACCTATAACTGGGAATCAGCTAGCGATATAACAGGAAGCCTGCACAAAGTGTAACGATAAAGTACGATTTATTATATATTATACTATAACTATAAATTAATATACATTAACATTCGTTCATGCATAAACAACGGACGTAACAATATTTACATTCGATCAAATGTATCACTGTGCAAAGTCTATCACTAGCGGAAAGCTTTTCAATGTTCTTACTCTTTTCCTTCATTTTATTGCTTACAGGTTAACATTTGACAAGTATTTCACGTAAGTGATGATGTGGAAGTATATTTTGTTTACCCTTAACTAGAATTACTGGCTCCCAGACAGGCTGCCGAAACACACCGTTAGGTGCTTAGTGACATACTTTCACCTTGAGGTGGCAGCTAGCCAGGTGGGCAAAATGCTTTAGTATGCTATAACAACTGCCATTCTAATATAACAATATGGAAACCCGGGAACGCGTGCCCTGGGGAGTATGTGCTGAAGTACAGTGGTACATTAAGTACTTAACGCTTGTTCAGTACTAAATGTACCACTATACTTCAGGTCACCCATCCAAGTAATGACCGCAGCCGACGTTAAGAACGACGGTAATCAGTTAAGAACGACTAGGCAATCTCTGCTACAAAGAATCTAAATAAAAATCTCACCATTCTATATTCTTCCACATAAAATCATCTTAGTATCAAATTTTCAAGAAGTAGCTAATGTACACAATGTGTCTACGTTAAATTCAGTCATGCATCGTGGAACACTTGTGGCGCAGTTAGGTTATAATTGTTTAAAAACTATTTCGTAAAAGTAGGGGAGGTGGGGGCTGCAAGTGCCGATTTTCCAATAACATGGAATTTCATTATGAAAATGATAGGATGAATTTTTGATATGTGGATATATGAAAGAGTTCTCTATCGCTTTTTGTAATATTATAGTGATTTTGGCCAATATATCAGTAGTTATTTTTTTACAGATTTTTTTTTTTTCCATTTTCGGAGAGGAACTTTTAGCCCCGCTTTGGGGTGAGTTGTTCCACCCGTGAGGCAAATTGTTCCGCTTAGATTACGAAAATATAATATGAGAATAAAATGGGTTTTTGTAAATCAAACAATCATTAAATAGATTTATAATATGTTTTATATTATAATTTCTCTCAGATGCATAACTGAACTCTTAAACATAACAAAAATAAACCAAAACCTCCAAATTACTATTTCTTTTAAATTTTAAGTCATATTTGACATTCATCAGGTTATAAATCTTGTCAGATACATAACTAACTTTAAAAAAATAACATAACTGGTAATCTTCAGATAAACTTTTATCAAATTAACTAACAATTGAGATCTATCAACTTACAAATAGGTATAATCAACTTATGAAGATCAATCATCAGTCTTGTAATGTTATTGTTTTTTAATCAGTCATTGGTAACAATTATAATTAATTATATTTGGTAACTTTCATTCTCATTCATCACTCATTTCTTCACCTGACTCACAATTGGGACATACATAAGCAACTATCTCGCCTTCATTTAAACATTTAACATGCGCCCAATTCTTGCACATGGTACATTCTATCCACTGTTCTCTTGGACGCGAATTTGAATATGAATCACAACAAATTATGCAGTACCATTCCAGATCCTTATCACTATCACTGTCACTTTGACTTTCTTGTAATACTCTTCGTTTAGCGTTTTCTTGAGCTTTACCCTTTCCTTTCGCCTTCCCTTTACCTTTGTCTTTACTGTTACTGTTGGATTTCCCTTTTCCTTTCTTTGCTACGTTTTCATTCTTCTTTGCCTTCTTTGACTGCTCTTCGGCTAATGCATTTTTTTCGGGCGTGTCAGTTAAAACAGCTGTCTTGCGTATACGTCGTTTTGTTGACGTCTGCACTCTTGGTGGTGCCTTTGGAAAAGGTTTTACTAGTTCAGGGCTAAACACAGCAGTAGGATTTGACTTTACTGGTGTTGATTGAAGTTCTTGTTGAATATCAATGGTCGAAGCAGAAGTCTGAGGCACATCACTTGTTGTCGAATGCTGAAGTTGTCCACCATACTGCCCTGATGTAGAAGGTCCTGGCTGCACCTCATTTTGAATGTTGGATGGTTCTGACTGGTCATCACTTGTTGCCAGAATTGAACTGCTAGAAGGCTGAGCAGGTTCTACATTTGATACAGTTTGAGATAAAGCAGCTTCTGACAAAGGCCGATCTGTCACGAAAGATGGAGCATAATCTTCGTCTGTAAATACATCGGGGTTGTAAGGACATATTTCAGCCTTTTTAAATGCGTTCATTATAGTTACAGGATTTGCTGCTAAAGGCCATGCTGATTTGACAAGCCCGGGAATTTCATATATTGACATCGTTTTTCCGGGATTGTTCCGGAGCCAGTGGTCTTGAGCTTTAGCACAGTAAGATTTAAAAGGCCCATTGATGCCCACATCTAGAGGTTGTAGCCTGTGGGTGCAATGAGGTGGAAAAGACAGCATTATTATTGAGTTTGATTTGGCTTTCTCAACTACTCGGATGTCAATGTGTGATGAGTGGTTGTCTAGTAATAGCAACACCGGATCTTCTGGTGTGGGTTTCGTGTACTTGATGAAGTGCTCCATATATGTGAGGAATTCAGTGGCAGTCATCCATCCTGAGCTATTTCCAGCCCCAATAGACTCAGGGGGGCCATCTCGTAAAAACAAGTCTTTATACTTTAGACGGGGAAACACAAACATTGGCGGAATCGTATTTCCCGCGCCATTAGCTGCTAGCTCCACAGTTACTAACGTTCCTCGCTCGGCAGACACTATAGCACCAACCTGCTTTGCGCCTTTTTGAGCTACTATCTTCTTTGGCTTCAATACCGTCGTGACTCCAGTTTCGTCTAGGTTCCAGATTCTGGACGGAGTCAACTTATATTTAAGTAGAATATCACCCAGCTTAGTGAAAAATTCATTCACGTTATGTTTATTCAATGCCGATGCACGTCCAAGACTGGTCGCTTCTGGGGTTCTTATCGATAATAATGTGTTCCTCTTTATAAATCCAGTGAACCAGTCAACACCAGCTTCACGATTCTTGTGCCACGAAGGGGGAATATTGTTCAAATTAAATTTTACAGCACATTCATATGCGAGTTTTCGCACCTCTCCTGGCAGCAAGCCGAAGTATATTGAAGAACACCTTAAAATGTAGTCCACTAGCTGTTTCTCCTGTTCCACAGTAAAGACTGTCCTGGCTTTATATCCTGTAGTGGGATCTTTACCGGCTTTCAATTTATTAACAAATCGACGAAGCGTCATGTGGCAAATTTCCAGTTCTCTAGCAACTGTTTTTACTTTTTTCCCCTCATTAATGACAGCATTTGCAGCTTGATGCAGTAATGTTTCTGAGGTTTTCCCTCTATCTGACTTTCGTTTGTAGGTACGCATCCTAAAAAAAAGCAAAAAAATATAGGTAACATTGAAGATTCGTTGAGGTAAATTGTTCCGCGGAACAAGCAGCCCCTCCGGGAGGGAACATCCAACCCCAAATTTCATTTTTTACAAATACTGCCAAACTACCAATTCAACAGAATGAATTAAAAAAACACTTGAACTACAAGACACTTTACTAATGTCACTACAAAATAGGAAAGTTACATGTAAATCGGGCCATAAATAACAAAAATAGACCAAAAAGTTTAAACACGAAAAAATTTACTCACGTGGTGTTTAACGAGCTCCGTGCACACCGCCACTCAGCCGCCGGCGCTGGAGTAACTAAGATGGCCGCCGGCGCGGCGCGTCACCTGATGCTCAAACGGCACACTTCACACGTATTGCTATCTCTTTTCTTTACAAAGTTATTGCCATCGGAACAACTTACCCCGGGAACTTGCAGCCCCGTCCTCCCCTACCTATAAAGAAACTGTCGACTCTATTACCATCTACATCTATGTTTTTCTCTCCTTTCTATGTAGCTACATTTGATGTATCTAAAATTCTAAACTAAATAATATACCTATCCAGTAGCACGCAAGTAGGTTTGTTTACGATCCTAGCTGCGACGAAACAATAATCTTCTTATCTCATAATGTACACGATCGTAATCAATGCTCTGCTGTAGAGAGAGAGGAAATTATTGATTAATAGTGCTGCTAGTGCATAACTACTAAGAGACGAGTACCTACGAATGTTATCAGGGTGACAAGTGTCCCACAACCCTGCAACTCTGTGTCAGTGCACTAAGTGCCAAAATGGGATGAGAATTGGGAATGCACTTAATACGCCTTCCATGTACGGAACGCAGAGATATGTTCATGTAAACATGCAGTAATGGCAAGCAGGTCAGTATAGGCCATCATTCAGATACCGCTGACACGACGTTATTCGTTTACTAGATTTCATCTGGTGCATCTGCAAGTAATTAAACTTTGATACCTACAATGCGATGAAAATATTTTGAAGTAACTGAAAAGTTAGGTGATTAATTTCGTACCTACTCAACCACCTCAATCGGCCAACCTTGGTCGATGAAATTGTAGTCTTTTATGTCACATACTTGGGAAACAAAGATTACAAATATAAGGAGCATTTATTCAAAGATTCAATAATATAATAATTCGTGGTAGCAGACTCTTTGTTTGCGTTGTATTGTTTTCAGAATTGAATGGTAGCTCAAAGCTAGGCTAGCGTTTGTGTAATTAATAAGTATAAAAGCTGCAGTTGTTCGTGGCTACCTACCCGTAGGTATTATTGCAACTAGAGTGTCATTGTCTAAAAAATAAGCCGAACCGACATAAATGTCTCCGAACAATATGAAATAACGTAGTAAAGACCGCTGCAAGGCCAGCAAGGTACCGCTGATGAAATTATTCTGAACTAACACCTTTTATGATCCTATTCTTCAAGTTATTTCATACGAGTAAATTCCAGGAAGTGAAGTCGCTTCCCTAAAGGAGTAAATGTTTCAAGTGACTCTATTTTTTGATACATCCTGCATGCAAGCTTTTGTGTCACTCTCTTAAAAGAATGTCCGTATATAATAATAATATCCTTCGGGAGATCTACAAGCCATTCACCTTTTTTGGAAATTGGTTAGAATTAAATTGTGAGCGAGCAAACATAATATACAAATAAGTTATTATTTACGCACCAGCAGCAAAAATGTATCCTATTACAAATGCGACAGTGTTTTTTCGGATTTTTATGCTTTAACAACTGTATATAATATAAAAAATCAGCCAAAACCAAGTGGAACTCGCGCACGAAGGGTTCCATTCCATGATCAATGACATAATACACCATAACTTCATTGTTTCATCAACAACATATCATAATCTTCAACAATATCAACACAATCTTATACAACATATATTATTACTTATGTCTACAGTTTAACAAAGAGATGTGTATAGTTGTTATTGGATTTTGGGGTCACAGTGCTGTTTTCTTCCATAAAGTGTCTAAATTTAAGTTTATAGCCTAATAACTGTAACTGTACCTATGAAGAAAAAATAAAATAAAAATAAAACATTGGACACTATATTATTATCTTTTTTTTAGTTTTCACGAAAGGTACGGAACCCTTCGTGCGCGAGTCCAAGTCGCACTTGGCCGATTTTTAGTATTTGTTGTTATAGCGGTAGCAGAAATACATCACCTGTAAAAATTCCAAATTTGTAGCTATCGCGGTTCATGAGATACAGCCTGGTGACAGACAGACATACGGACAGTGGAGTCTTAGTAATAGTCCCTTTGGTTACGGAACCCTAAAAAAGAAAAGAGAATTTACTAAATATATTTTAGGGGAATAGCTGAAAAGAACTAGTTTTAGTCTATTCTTTAAATAAAAGAATATAAAACGTTCATAAGTCATTTAAATAATAACTGGTATTAAAAGCAAACCCTCAAAATCAGAAACTAAGCCAATATCTATGAACTGCAAGAAAATAAACTGTGTAGTTATAGGGAGGCTTGCACAACGTTCCTAAAATGTATCGTATTTAACTTGTTATAATTTTTTTTTTTTGTTTTTATGCCTACTTCAAGCCAAGAACGCCCACCGCGGCAACCCTGGACCGCGCCGTGCTCCCTTTGAATAGAGTTTTGAATATTTACGTCGAGCAAAGTAATAAAAAAATATGAAATACCTAATACGTTACAGGCATACTTATTCCGTCAAAAACACATAAAGCAACAATTTTTTTAAATTGATAAGAATAGCAATTTTTCATAACAAAAAAAATGATTTTTTAAAACAAAATAATATATTAATCCTAGTCTAGCAGAAGTCAACCCTCAGAGATTGTTAGCATTTTACCAATATCCCTGTATAGCGTCTTACATATCAGTTATTCCGCAGCAAAATACGTTTAGAAAACTGTATAAGTTAGATCATCAAACTTGGAGATTTAGCGTGCAGTTACAGAAAAAAAAGATTTAGTACGTTTAAGTTCCAAAGAAATACTTGACGTAATGAAGCACAACCTGGTTCTTATTAATTTTTCAACTAACTGGGTCTCGGATTTCTTTATTGGTCTCCATGGCACTTATCTTCCTTCTGTTACAGGAAATTACTACGAGGTACTAGTTACAGGAACTAGAGATGAACGGGCAAGAAACTCGAGGCCATTCATTTATAAGTATTTTATCAATGTGTTACAAACTATATTATAAAATTATTACAATATATTACGTAGGTGACGGGCGATAGCTTGGCAGAGGCGGAATTGTCCAAGCACTTTTGTCATATAAGTATTCATAAGCTGTGTAGTGGGATTTCCCAATCAAAATGTTTATCACGTGCAACTTGAATTTTCCTTCTGTGAGCGTTGTTATAGTAACTTAATTATAAAACCGCACACAATTACTTAAGAAGCACGTTTTATTTGTCTTTGCTAATCTAAAACCTGGCACTTAAACCTACATAAACGTTACATCTTTGATATGTATATTCATGGAAATTTCATCATCTCTGTCCGTTATTCCAACATAAATCTCAAAACGTCTTTACAAGAAATACACCGTTCCATGTCGGAAGTTCTTCAGTTTCACAGATGATCATACTCAAATCTCCCACAAAACTCGTTTTGCAATTTGTCCACTGAAAAACATACAACTACAGTTTTTACACTTCATAACAAAGTAGGGACTTTTCCGGTACATAAAAATACTCTGTGAAAGTGCCTTTGAAATAAACGCAGTTACATAAAAACACGAGAAGCTTTTGATCAACATTTATATCTAGCTTTGCGTTTATTTATAAAAATAATAATAGTTGCTTACTTTTATTAGATAATACTTATTTTATTAGAAGTTTCCATAAACAGCTACGTTCAGAACCCCGTAGGCGAGTTTTTGTTTGGCATAAATTTGAAGATACATGTTCTCACATTTCTTTTTGCCCTCAGGACGTTTATGTAAGATGTATCTATATTAGTCAATCCAAAAGTAGAAAATAAGTTGTTGATGCTCACGCATTTGAAACCAAATACCAATTATAAATATTAAGTTTATTTTTTATAATGTTACTTCGTTTACTAGCCGTCAATAGTTATATAGCCATAAACGTATGACAGAACAGGCAGGGAACTAGTCTGCTTGGTGTTAAGCTTTTCCCCGTCAGTGGTATCCGCTATAATATACAAGATGCCGTAGTTTTAATTATTCTATTTGAACACAAAAATTTTTATTTTTCTGCTTTGTGGCTGAACTAAGAGAGAATGTTACAGGGTTTTCTCCAATTCGATAACCTATATTCCTTATATTTTCCCTTTGTATTGCTATGGAAAAATAATTTAATTAAGGTGTAGCATTAACCTAAAATATGGTGCTATGTTTTGACTACATGGACAAAATGGTTGTATTCGCCGTATTTCTTATGAGAAACTTTACTTTATAGCATGAGATCAATCAGCATTAAAGATATATAAAAAAAAACTCTAGTTTTGGGGACTGCCTGTGGACCTGGGGGCCAACTCCCATCTCTTAATTCAGTCTTATTTTAACATTACATCTACAATTTTAATTCGCACCACCACATATCACTATAGTATACTTACATTAGAACTTCAACGTGAGAGCGGGATGCATGCATTGAATCAAGTCATTTGTGCGACAGAGGTAGCACTATATGAACATGATTGTTTCGTGACGGCCACGGTACCAACCTTAGTATCAATAATTTAAACTTGAAACAATGACGTTTGCTTTCCATAATAGTTTATAAAAGGTGGGAGTTGGGCCCCTGCTGCTTTGGGATACCCAAATGCTATCGTTGTAGTAGCTAATTAGACTGTTTTATATAGTTTGCAGTGATTTGTTAATAAAAGCATACCGCCTTTTTTTAGAAAAATGCTAATCAAGTAGTTTAAGTTGACCTTGTGTTTTGCCGAACAAATTCAGTTTCGAACTATATATTTTGCTGCTCTTTGACTATTGTGTCGTCACTCGTCGTCTAACCTTGCCCTAGTTTCAGATCCAAACAAAAGTTGTAACAAGCAACAGGTGAACCTAAGTACTGAACGTTTTTACGCACTAGACAGGAGCTGAATTTTGTATGTCTGTTGTAATTACGTACAGTCCCCCGAATACATTTCATAACTTTAAAATTATGTCACATTGGTAAATTTCATAAATATATACACAAAAAATCATTTCACCAAATAGTAAATAGTCGCGTGAACTTTTCAAAACGATGTATGGTCACAATAACACAGTCACGGAATTTTTTTGAATAAGTTGTTAATTAAAGATGTAAACGATAAGCCAAATGTGTATATGTGACGATATATCATACTTATTATACAGACTCATGACAGTTATGATACGCGGCTTCTTCGGCGGAGCAATTTAAGCGGCGCAAGTATGCTAATCTCGGTATTGGTTACTGCCAGCTTGCTGGGCACGCTGCCAACTGGGGCTGGAACGTTTGGACTACCTCTGAGTCTGCAATGACTGATAGGTTGTCTAAATATTTTTACTGTAGTAGCTTTAGTGTTGCATATAGTTCGTAGTATTTATTATTAAGGCAAGCCGCAGTTTAAAAAAAACTTATATCATATTGTATATACCTATAATATTGCTAAAAAAGACCAAAGAGGCCTACCTTGGTTAGCGCATAAGTTTGGTCATTTCACAAGATGACGACGGCGCGCCAGCGTTTTGGGCACCTTATCGGTAGACTACGCGGCGACAACTCTATTTAAGAAACAATACAAATGTATGGTTTCTAATATCCTACCCATACCATTAAACATATTAGATATTGTTAAAAAAAAGTAGGTATATTACATTTCACGCTAATTTTAATTATATTTTTTTGCTATATTTAGCAAATAACCACGACATTTTGATTCTCGTTTAAAATTCAATACAGATTCGTAAGATAATAGAGATATTCGAACTGGAAGAATTTTCCGATAGTCTAAATTGTTTTCTATACACCTTTAATCTGATTCAATTTTATTTTAACATTTCAGTGATCTAAAGGAGAGCGTCTTCACGAAACTGGACTTGGTAGACTACTTCAGCCTGGCGGACAACTCATTGGTAGAGATGCCGCGGCATGTCTTGCAACACTTGCCTCACGTGAAAACCCTGGATCTCTGTAGGAACAAGATCACGAAACTCTCTGCCGATGACTTCAAAGTATGTTTGTGCGAGAATATATTATCAATTTATAAAATAATAAGAAAAATGAAATGCTATCTGTCAATCACTTAAATATAGAGTAGCTACACAACTAAAGTGCCTGTGTACTTACAAGTAAAGTACCTACACTAATGAAACACTATATTAACCTTAACCTATAATTATGCTACCTGGGATAAACAGTATTATTAATCAACAATATTATAAATTATATATATTTAAAGATTTATTACCAACTTAATCTATCAAAAGCACGAACGTGGTCCAATTAGGACAGAGAGAGCTCGATCTCACACGGGACAAATTTGAATTCGTCCCCGTTTCCCTTCAAAGCCAATTGTCGTTTTTCGAATAGGTGTGACGCAAAAAGTATATACTGATGCAGGTAAGGTTATGTCAAAGGGTTTGCACGAATAAAGGCTAATTCAATCTATTGCTGTCTGAATGTGACTGAAGCTATCGCTTTGGCTTCCGGAATGTTTCATTCCGACAGTGAATGATTATTCCCTGCAGCAGTCTGAAGTATCAGTTGCCGGCGTACGAGCTGGATATCGGTAATAAATTGCTAATCGATGCACAGGATGACCGTTTGGCACACGTGTACTTAAGGTTAAAATAATTAGTTTGACTTGAAGTTTTTAAAATGTTGTATGACTTAGTTTTTTCTGTATGCACAAAAATAACTGAAACCTATCGTGTGGTCGGTTGAGGTTTATTCATGTAGGCTGAGCTTATTAAAAATATTACACATTAATTCATTGCAGCCACGTGTTTTAAATTAAGTCAAAAGACAGGGTTAGATGAGGATAGTATAATATATAATTTGAGATAAATTATACAAAAATATATTCGTCCGTGAAGTATCTGGAAGAGCCCAAGCTTTGAAGGATTTAGCATAGAGCAAATCCTGACTGATCAGATCTGAATTGGGCGGTTTTTTCAATTTGTGGATGTTTCATACCAATTATACCTACTATTTAAGCCTGCACCGAGGCAGCGATACGTAATTGTGGTTCGTTTGATCCCTTGCTGTATCTTTATTTCTTAATTTTGAGTTATGTAATTAATGTATATTATATTTAAGGATTCATTCTATAAATCATACACTTTGGATACACGATTATTTAAAATCTTCTTTAAAATAAAAATTTTTTTTGCAATTATTTGGTGATCATGAAATTTTTTCATTGGAATTATAAAAATTGTGGACAATTTCACTCTCGTGAAATTTACTTGGCGATCGAGTGGTCAAAAAGGACAGTTATCAAAGAAAACGCTACATGCATTCAAATAACCACCCTTGGCGCACTTGGACTGTGAGTCTAGTCTGATCATTCATGACATAGTGGGCTGTATACCTATATGAAATGCAACGGTTTTGTATGCATCTTCACATAATTTGCAAAACGCATTCAATTTTTAGAGGTCCTTCAAAGATCCATCCAAAGGGTAAATGGACTGAATGGTACTCCATTTTATTATTATCTGATTGATTCGAAATGCGTGTCAAGATCTGGCATGAAAAATGTAAAAAATTAAAATTATAAGTACTCTTCAGAACATTTTCATAAGGGTCCAAAATGGTACCCAGCCGAAACAACACAAGCCATCAAAAAAAAAAACAAATTTGAATTACGCATAACATGGAAAACAGCATGCATATTGATAAGAGCCAATCTGCAATCTATTACTATAGGTTGCGTTCTGTGATCAAAACCAACATACACTGTATTATCTGAGGGATTTTCTGATGTTGAACCCAAACAGAGCGAGCCCAACTCGAATTGGCCAGTATTGTTAATTATTTCGAAAATCGAAATTTTCGAGACTATTGATGCTTTTGAGTCGTGTGTTCTTACCATCGATTAGCCAGATATTGGTGGCGTGTATAGTATTGAAAAAATTAAAATAAAATCTAGCAATGCCTTTCCAATCACCTTAACCAGGTGAGTGATGTATCTTTATAGAGGTATCAACAAACAATGGGTAAGTTTTTGAAACTAACTTACTAATTGAAGTTTTTTATTATTTTGTGCTTAACCATAGAACATAATATATTAAATAATTATTTAATTATACTACGTACCAAAACGCTATAATCTTTTTGTGACATTTGCTAATAACAAGTGCATATAGAATGCATTACCTGCCTATGTAACAATCGTTCCTGTTTGTACACAGGAAACATCTCTCCAAGTTAATATTTTTTGTAAACATACCGATATTTATCATTGGAAAATCTGAAATTACTAGTGGAAAACGGGAGTATCAACACGACATTTAGGAATCATGACAAATTGATATTAGAGTATATAAATCAGTATGGTCCTTAATTGTAAGCATTTCATTTGTAATTGCTTTCTCTAAATTTCAGATTAATTTCAACGACAAAGAGATATTGGAGTTATTGCTCAGCGCAACCTTCCCGATGACCTATAAAGTGTAATGAATAAAAGTAAGACTATGGTAAACGAAGCCAGAAGCGAATATTGAACCAACAAAAATGTAAAAAGATGTACCTATGTGAAAATGCAAAATTGTTACGTGACTATAGTGATCTCCAAGCCATATGTGAAAATCCCATGTGTGAAAATCCGACTGATATAATTATTATGTATGCTCAGGACAGTAAAAATATTGCTTTATGTCACTTTACTGTAGACATACAAAATATATATCTTATGCTATATCTGTGTTCATAGAAAACATAATACAGAAACGAAAATAATGTCTTTTTCTTAAACAACTTTATATATTCTTACATAATCCGAGCGGTAATATACCTATGACCTTTTAATCCCCAACGCCGCCGGCTTGTTTCACCGCATGGTGGAAGGGCATGTTTCGAATACTTGCATGAATAAATACTTAACACCCTCTTACCAAAGTCTGTCGCCAAGCACCTAACAGTGTGTTCCGGCAGCAGTCCTTGAGAATCAGTAGATCACAGACACAATGCGACTCAACAAATGTCTCAGGATAATTGGACTAAATGCAGTTGTGACATCACTTGTGTCGAAATGCATGTTATAGGCAGAGGATAACAGAAGGTGGATATCGTGCATTTTCCATCACAATCCCATAAAAAATACTTACAAAATAAACTTGCCTTGACATTTAGAGCTATAGATAATAAATTTAACATATCATAAATGTTAAACCGATGAGTTGTCCTATTTCCACGAGAAAAACTGCCATTGGTCTGACTTTCTCTGACAGCAAAAGCATGTATTTAGCCATTTTAATGGACTATACCTAGTTTAAAGTGGTTACCGTATTATTGGACCATGATTCGTGAAATGGGCTCTCTATGTTTTTCTAGTGGTGTAGCTTTTGTTACAGAGTAGAAAATTAAACAGGTCCTGTACTTTTGTTTTACTTCTACTACTGAACTTAAACCGTTGAAGTTATCCGAACACACATAATATAATAACAAATACATATAAATATATTAGATAAAGTTTCTTGTGGCTCCAATGCAGTATTTTTAACGTAATGCAATATACAGGCATTAATTATTATGTTTCACGCATTATCTCAGTTCTATAAATAAACCACTCCGTTGTCATTTATTTTAAATAAATGCATCTATTGTCATTAATCATTGAGTATATTTTTAAAACATGACTGATAAGCCTTTTGTTTTGTAGGATATCCAAGAAGTAGAACATTTATTGGTGGCTGACAACCAGATTACTAACATAGATAATGATGCGATGCCCAAAGCGTTGAAGCATGTTCATCTTGGACTCAATAAGTTGAGCACGTTAAATGGATCCCTGAGGGAATTGGACGATGTAGAGTGGATTTTTATCAACGCCAATCTTTTAAAATCTATCGATAATGAACTGCCAGTTGTAAGTATTATAGATTATATGCTTAAGTAGGCAAACAATTTGCGCAGATTGTTGTATACTTGAGCGTTGACATACAACATTAATCGGCGGATTGTTAACGTGACGGTTTCAATAATTTAAGACTACAGGATAGCTATCTTCTTTCTTTAATTCTGTGCCTACCATCCATAACGTCTAGGTACCATTTCTTTTTATATATAGGTTAGTATTTTGAAGAATATTATGCTTTTCCTAGTTTTTCTAATATTATAGAACTAAACTAGTCTCATCAAGCATTTGAACTAGTATCATAGATTGTCCTACGTCATGCTTCTACTGACGGCACTTACAGGTTTACAAGGACAAGTTATAAGAATCGAATAATTCCGTAAGAATGAAGACGAGATCTTTTCAGACCTACTTTCCTTTTTCTTGATCTTTGGGTACCTACTATCTAATATACGTCATGGTGTAAAATATATAATGAAAAAATATTTTGTTATATATATATTCATAATAACAAATAGTGATTATGAGATAATCCATCAATGATAAGGATCTACTCTTCTTAAGGAAATATTCAAAATTATAATACCTAAATTTTACGCTTTTTAGATTAGGTCCAAGAATTTTAAAAATTAATTTTGCATATTATTAACGTAAATAATAATTTTCACCATCATAAACATTTCTCAAATATTAATATAAATGATAAAATATTTAGCACAACAGTTATTTTTTTGTAAATTTGGCAACACCATTTATTATTACCATCAGGTTATGAACTTAGAACTAGCGCAAAAAAATACAATAATCTTCACTCCCAGACATTTGACGATAAAATTAGCTTGATACAGAGCACCTTATAAAAAACTTAAAGCATTAATAGGTACTTTCATCAAAGAAGACGCTATCGCAAGCATACATATAGTAGCAGATAATGCCATAACAGACGTCCTTTTATGAAGAGTTTCCGTTATAAAAACAGGTGACATTTTAATGTAAATCTTTAAGATACATGAAATTTAGGGAAAGTAGCAAAAATGAAATACCTATATTTCATGTTTATTGTATAATTAATTCGTATAATTCTATTTCAGAATAATTTTCATGGACTTACATTGAAACTTCTCATTAGCTGAATACCCACCCCTCAACGATCCGTTCATTAATCAGGATGATAACTCTTTATCACTCGCTGATAGCAACCTATGTAAAACAACCTCGCCGCCGGTAACCAAAATCGGTATTCGCTTGAAGCGTGACCTATACCTAAATATATGAAAAAATAAAATTGCTGTTGTGTGTTGTAGCATTTAAATACTACTCAGTAATAATACTGATATTTGACAAATACCTTTTATAGTTTAAATAAACGTACAACTCAGTTATTGTTTTGTCGACAGTCAACACCAAATTGTTTGCCTACTAATTGTTATCGTTCATAATGAGTAAACAAGGTTTAACGAAAACATAATTGCAATGTTAAATTATTTACAGAAAGCTAAGAAGATTGTTCTCATCCATGCAGCCCATAATGAGTTATTAAGCCTTCCAAAAGACTTAAAGCAGATGCCTTCGTTAGAGTCCTTGTACTTCTACGGCAACAATATAAAGTCACTAGACGGAGCGCTTCAGAAATCGCGTCGGCTAATGAGAATAGGTCTCTCGTTCAATAAGATCGAATATGTAAGTACTATTGACCTCACTTCATGGAAATCTAATAATAGTTATAAATGACTACCTACCTAATTATGTTTTTTCTGATTCACAGCTGGCTGAAGATGAGTTCACTGAAGCTGATAAACTTGCGGATCTTGATATTGCATATAATCAACTGAAATCGTTGAACGGATCTCTAAGAAATTTAAAAGCTTTGAGATATTTAAATCTTACTCATAACGCAATCACTGAATTTTCATTACAAGAAATCAAAGGTCTTAAGCGGTTGTCCGTCATCGATCTCTCGCATAATCAAATAAGTCACGTCACTGGTAACATGGAGGTAAGAAAGTTCGTACAAGTCTTATTTGGTGCAATGATAAAAGAATTCATCTAAATTCTTTTCGTAACATTTTCTCCATATTTTTCCCTCCTCTCAAAACATTTCAAGTTGTGGATGTGATTGCTATTAGAGTGACTTTGAATTTCGAATTTTATTTGGTTTTAATTACACGTTTGGGCTAGAATAGACTTAAACGTAATACCAGAACAGGTTTTGGATGAGTATGATAGCTGTCGTAATAACACTCGTTGTCGTATTTCATGTCACATAACATTGTTAGAAAAGGGTGAAAAATGTGAAAGTTACAGGGTGACGGTGGATTTTGCATTAGAGTGACAAAAAACAAGTGCATAAAATCATGTAATAGTGTAAAAGAATCCTCTCTATATTTTTCTAGTCATCATATTCCTTATTCCATTATATTTAAGGAATAAAAATAAGTTACTATTGCTAACACCGCGTACTAACTATGGGAGAACAACGTTATTATTTGAAGGTGCAAAGCTATACAATCAAATACCAAATGTGGTGTTAGAATGTGATAGTATTAACGCATATCGAGGTAAACTTAAGCACTATGTAAAGAGCTCGTTAAATAAGTAATGCCTACCAAGCCCGAGGACTTATTTATTAATTATATTTAAATGAATCTCATTAATTAAAAATCTTATTAAGTGAACATTAATTCTTATAAGAAATAAAGTTTTTAAACCTAAACCTTAACCTAATAACAATGAAAATATAAAGCATGCGGGCAATGAGCTGAATATTCCTTGTTAAAAAGACTTTACAGACGGATTAGCTTAGCACCCGCTTGAAGTAAGTTTATATCAAGCTCCTAAATCACAGTCATTGCGCCATGAAGAGACGACAATTTTAGTTTCTACACATAAACTTTTATATTTATAATATAAGAGAGATGATGATAGCTTGCTTACTTTCAGAATCTAGTGGATGTGGAAACGCGCGTTCTTGAGTTGCGTCTCGACCATAATCTCATTTTAAGCTTAGGAGGTGCGTTGATGGGCCTTCAAGGTCTACTGAGGCTAAACCTAAGTCATAATTTACTACAACAAATATCGCCCGATGATTTGATTGGCCTGGAAGACTTGAGGATGTTGGACGTATCCCATAATCATATCACAACTTTGGAAGAAACTTCAAAGGTTTGTTTCTTATTTTAAAGCTCAAAGCTAGCGTGCACGCTTTGCGACTTTCAAACCTTTTTACTCGTAATCATACTCAATGCTTACTTCTTCCTTGAGCTTAAGCGATTTTAAAACTTGTAATCTATAGGCGGTTAATATAAGATTGTGTCTGATTTTTTGCAGACGTTTTTGCCATCGATGGAAGAGTTGATTGCCCACCACAACAACATAACGATTCTCGATAAGGATTTCCACGGGCTTCCATCCCTATGTATAGCGGACCTCTCTTTTAACAAGATCCAAAGCGTCAACTACGACCTTGTATCTAAGTCACGATGTACCATCAACGGTATTCCAGGCATATTGAAGATATACCTTCAAGGTGTGTATCTTATTTGTAACTTAAAGTTGTAAACAAGCCATAATATAAGTGGTGTTTTTTAGAACTTTCTCGTGGATAATCGATATGAAGTTTTAAAATCGAAAGTATTTTAACCCAACTGTTTTGCTGTTATTCAGCAAATTGGCTTTGTAACAAAACGAGGTTTTATAAGATTATTAAAAAGTTTCTCAGTGTAGCTTGTGGATCAAATACCAAATAAATTCTAGTCACAATTTCATTTTCTACTTATGTCTGCATGAATATTTATCACTCTTTATTGCTATAATTCAGTTGCGTTTAGAGTCAGTAGCGTGATAAAATACACTTGAACTTATTCCCTCTCCATAAGATATAAACTATATTTAGATTTAATTTGCTCCATTCTGTGGCCTAGTTTTAAGTCATTTCATATATAAATTTGTTGAGAATATGTCATTAACAGAATACATCTACAATGCCCATGCGAATCCTGTAATCTACTCGTGCATTAGCGATTTTGAACTTAGCGTTTTATTCTATAAGTTTTGTGTTGTATTGTTAACTTTATTCAAATTTTTGTTTCTTTATACTGCTACGCCACGAACACAAACATTCCTGTTTTTTTATGTTACGAGTAAACCGCCACCAATTCACCTGTCCTCATATGTCGTCCATAGGTCATTATATGAGCGCAGTAAGGTTATTATTCCATTCGATTAAGGTTTTTGTATTTTCAATACACTTGTGAGTAAGTTTTTCACTATTTCACTAACTTTTTAGTGAAATTACACATGAGCGCGCAAAATTGAGACATCGTAATATGCCGGCAACGGTAAAGAGGTTTGAAATATATATCTGTGGGTCCGAAATTCCTTGTTTTAGTTTTTCTAAGGAAAATGAATACACTACAACAATTTCCAAGGTGTTACTCATGGCAGGTTATTAAAATTGCCATGATATATGATGCCTAAACAAAAGTAGAAAGTGAAAAACATGTTGCAAAGAGAAGAACATTTCGATATATGTAGAGCCTTTATAATCGAGCAAGTGTATTCTTATTATACATTATGATACGGACGTAGAAAGTTTATAATTCTAATCGAGACTGCGACATTGTATGCCCACGCCGTAAGCGAGGGTTCACAAGGATTGTATATTTGAGCCGCAGGCGAGTGCTACTATAATGGCAAGAAGCTGACATTGGAATAATTATTATAGCACTAATGCTATACGCCAATTTTCAACGCACTTGTGTGAAAAAAAAAATCATTGAATTCCTTCGCAACAACACACATATAATATCTCACAAATTGCCCCCTATTGCAATATATATATGGTTTATATAACGGCTGCTACCCCCCACAAAAATACGTCATAAGACATTATGCTGTGAAAAAAACACGCAATAAGCTTACCGTGCTGTAGAATTATTTAAATATGGTTAATTACGAATGGTATATGCAGCGAGGCTAACTCTCCCGGACAGATCATTTATGTGAGGGCGCCATCGTAAATTGGAATCCATTTTAATTCTTGAAAAGACTGTTAGTTGATCAGCTACTGAAAGTTTAACTTGAAAAAATTTGATGATAATGATTAGTTCTACATAACCAGCATTAGGTAAATAATAATTTCATCTATTTAGTTTATAAATCAAAGAGCGAATTATTGTCAAATAAAACAATATGTTTAAAGAAAATCATTGGTAACATCGAACTATACCGCTAACTCAGGTTTTAAAAAATATCATACAGAAACGGCGCACAATATTTGTTGAGTTTATTTTCGACTTACTTGTCACATCTTGCACAGTCTAAACTTCTTTATTTATTTGAGATCGCCAACAGTAAAACAGCTTATACGTAGATATCTTTAACTCCAAAAGAGAGAAATTCCTAGGTTTGTTTTTGTAAGGAAAATTTACTAAACACAACAATGTCGTTGGTGTCAATCTGCAAAGGGAAAGCAAAAAGCACGTGTGTACAAAGAAGTACAGTTCGATATAGGTAACGCCTACGTATTGGAGTTTTTACAAGCAAGTGTTTTGAAAAATTAATTACCAATAGGTATGCCTATTCATCACATCGAGCTATGCGAATTCGCATAGCCGATCGCGGTTAAAACTCTTAGCGATGGTAACAAGTATTGTGGTTAAGTTACACAATCCATATTATATGAAAGTAAAACCTCCAAGTTTGGAAGTCAGCCCTGTTTGATTTTCCTTTTCAGTGGTGGAAGTTCCTGCACTGAAAAGTATGAAATAACTTGAGGAAGTCCATACTTTTTAATGTTAGAAATTAGTTCCGAATGTCTTAATATTTTTTATATTAATTCTACATCTATCCCTTCAGTTAATAGCAAAAGTCAGTCGGCAAACCCATTATAGTTATATGTGCAACAACAGAGCAAAGTAGTTTTTTGCTGCGAGTGCTGATTTTGATTGAATCACGAGCGTAGCGAGTGATTCTAAAGTTGAAACCCGAGTGTGGCGAGGGTTTTCAATGACACGAGAAGTAAAAAAACTTTGCTCTGGTAACACACATAACTTTTTACTTCAGCAGCGAGAACACTTTAGGAGATAAAATAATAAACAGGAATAGATTGAAATAACTATTAACTTATTCTACTTTGTACGCCAGCCACAAAATATTAACCATGATATTTTATTATTCAAAATATATAACGTAACATTTTTGAAACTAGAATTAAATATTTACAAGATAAATATCAGTTTAAATTAATTTTCGTTTAAATACAACAATAAGTTAAAAATTCAATAAATTAAAAGACATACATTAAAAGACATAATTATATTTTATGCAAATTTTTTTTAGTTAGTCAGGAATTCCAAACTTGTTTGTCTTTGAATTCAAAATTGGAACTTCGAAAGGGCTGGTCTTTGTCTCTCTCTTTCTAATGGCGGGAAAGAGATAGAGTGTGAATGTTTCGAGTTGTATGTTTAACCCAAAGCTGAACAAGATATTCGCGGCTATCTGATAAAAATAATTAAAAAGTTACTTTGTCTCACTCAGTGAGCAAAATCGGATTTAGCTCTCTGATTTCAGGCAGCAAAACCTACATGTTTGAGCTACTGAAGTAAAAAACAGTTATTGACTAAAGTTTACGACGATGCTGGTGACTTGTAGTGCTATAAGTAGGTGGGATTTATTGTCCTTCCTGATCCTGATGTATAAAAGTTGCTTATGTTAGAATTGTTTTGTGTATTCCAGATAACCCTGTATTGTGTGACGAACGTCTGTACGACTTGGTGGCTGTTCTGGAGACGTTGAACGCGCGCGTCAGCGGCGTGGCGACATGTACTGCCTCACAGACTTCATCCCCGGTGATCGTTCGAGCCCTCAGTGACGGCGTCGCTGTCAGCCCGCAAGATGGGCCAGTGGTCGTCATCGCCCATGTAGGCCCTGACCATGACCCACTGTCCCCTGTCCCTCAGCTTGTGTACCGCCGTGTGGGTACTCTCGTTGCCCAAGTCCTTCCTGATCGTGAGGGAGGGCTACCAGTATTGGTAGAACCCCCCGTAACATTGCCGCCAGCTAAGACTAACGTTGTAATTAAATGGCCTGACGAGAGGCGGACTGAAATGCATGTGCATCCGCTAGCTGACATCCACCGTCGAGACAAAACGGCGGCGCCTCAGTGAAGCGGCTACATCCGAGGAATGTAGACGGTCCTCGGTATAAAACGCGCGCAAAGTGTAGTGCGATAATTGCAAGAATAAGTTTTTAAGAATTGGATACCTAAAACTATCAGCATTTGATTAAACCTCAAGGAAAATCATAAAGCATAGAGAACGAAAGAATAACAGGTAACTACTGTTCCCGAACATGAAAATAACATAGCTTTTCTATACTTTTTATCTACACATTTTACTTAGGAATTTAAAAACGATTAAAATATATTTTAGAGTAGGTTTAGTAAAAATATAATCTCCTTCTCGAATTAAACATCTCCATATAAATAAATAACTTATTTTTCAACAAATTCGACTAACTTTGTTTAAAAAGTAAAAAGCGAGACTTAGGTATTCTCTTTATTTAAGTACATGGTTTTATCTTTGATTACACTATTATTGCGGTACTTGAAAACAAACAAACAATATTTTAAGGTATGGTTAGTAAAAAGAACTACTACTTGACTTAAACTTCTCTATATTATAATAATCAATTTAATTTTTGGAAAATTTTACTAACTGCATAAAAAGTATAATTATTAAAAAAAACTTTGTAGATATTTTAGTGCGCAACAAGTTAACAAATATATAAGCAGTAGAAAATTATTCATAGGCGTATGAATGTGACAGGTCGTTAAAATATGTTCATTTTGAAATATTGATTCAGTAGTCATCATATTACATCATATCATAAATATAGATATATAAATGAAAGGAAATGAAGTTTATGCACATATATACACAAAACAGACAAAGACATTTACTATAAAATAATTCTTCTGAATATACAGATTAAGGTACGACCGAGGCACCACGGCACTAGGGCGGCACCATCTGGCCTTTTGCCACCGCCCCATGATAGCCCACTCGGTTCCAGCACCGAAGCCATGTCTGCCATGACTAAATTTAAAATTGATTTCTTATTATAATTTTTATTAATAATTGACTTTAATTTGTGGAAAAATTAGTTAGGTAATATAAGAATTTAAGTCAAGAAGGTTTTAAATTTCATATCTGATTTAATTAAAAAGTAACATTAAATATATCTACCGCCGAATTAGGGCCGCCTAGAAAATTTCGTAGATGCTCTACAAAACGTTATTTACAGCAGCTACGATATTTTCTTACGTAGTTAAAAATATGTAGCCTACTGGCAAGAGAAAAAGAAATTTAACAAAATTATCCGGAATATGTATTTATTCATTTACGTATAAAGGAAAGAAAAGTTTTGATAATAGGTCAAAATTTGATACGTAGTAAAAATAATTATATTTTTTTTCCGCGCAATCGTTTCCCAGTCAGTAGTAATGGTAATATTATCATAATACTCACTCGACTTTCAACTCGCTCCTATATGTTATTCGTTTTTTAAATTCAATAAATACTTACAATAAATCATACGTGTGCAATGGTCATATGTATCCTTTTGTACACACACAAGTAGACTTATATAGGGAACTAACTTTGACACGTACGAGTATGTATGCATTGTGTCCCGGCTAACTTACAACAAAGTAAAACCTTGGATACAAATTCATCTTCAATAAGAAAGGAAATAGGCAGGGATCAGTGCCATTAAAAAGTTAAATGTTTGGGATATTTAGAGAGTACATTTTTAAAGTATATAAACGTGGATCACAATTTTTTCTAGCTATTTCATCTCTAAGTATTGCGTTTATTGTATACTTCAGGTCCTGGGTATTCCTGGTAAATTTCGCTGTCATTTCGTGTCATTGAACAAAGATCCGAACAGACTAGTATGGATACAATTATTAAGATCATATTTTTATTACTATTTCTATTATTAATATATAACCTATGCATTGGGTACTTGGCGACAGACTTTCTACTTGAGGGTGGTAGTTCGCAAAATGCCCTACCACTATGCTATAACGACTGTCATCCTTTTACCACAATGCTACCGACAGCCTAACGTATGCTATCAGTAGCATGGAAGCACGCAACAATACATGCCACTAGCGGTCACCCATCCTAATAATTACAGCCGCGGACATTGCTTAACGTTGTTGATCGATTAAGTAAGCAACGTAAGCAACGTGCAAGCAAAAATGTACATACCACCAAAGTCGCGGAACACGTTCTAACACTGTGGTTCAAGTCACGCAAATATGCGCTATTTGCACTGTATGCACGCAAACGGTTGGTTCATAACTTGCTAAACTTTCACCACGATAGCGTAATGACGTCATCTATGACGTCACCTCCGGCCGCAAACAACGCTCACAGAAAAGTGGTAGTGCAATGTATGCACAAACTTCAAACTCAAATTTTGACAGATAGATGAGGAGATTTTTGTTGTTGTGGTTATAATGTTGAACGAACAAACATCTGTTCACAAAAGAATGCCTTGAAGTGCAATACTTCTATTATCAATAACTAGATTTTGGGTCAATTGCGAAAAAGCAAATTGACAGTTAGCAGATGTTATTAGCGCGGCTACATATCGGTTCACATCGTTTGCACGCAAACAATGCATATTCTTGTATTTCAGTTATGAACCGAGCTTTTGCAATGTATGCAGTGACAGCAGTGTTTGCGTGATTTAAACCGTAGTGTAAATTTTTGTTCTAGTGATCCTCACCTGTTCTTTCAGCTAATTTGCCCGCCATGTTTCCAGTTTGTTCTTTGTCTTACCCAAACTCAATATATCCTATCAACACTACCGTCGAATTTTTTTACGATCAGTATTAAATTTGGCATTATGGCACAGATTGCCTATTTCAGCACAATCAATAAAAGAAGCACTAAAATAATCGATATTTAGGAACAGACCACTACTATATTGTATTTGGACCTTTGGCTGAAATACCGTTATATGTATTTAAATTTTTAGAAAATGATTTACAAATTCAATCAGAAATTCAATATTCGCCGCACAAATAACATTAACTTTACAGTTTTTATTAGCAGTATTCATAACAAACAACCAAAGTTGTTTGTTATGAATACTGCTAATTATCACTCCCTTATATTTTTAATAGCACTGATCCAGTCTTGTGTTTTAATATATAAATTTTAACATTATTAATAGGTATCTAAAGATTTTTTAGTTCAAAATTAATTGCTCAGGATTCACTTTGTAATAAGGCTGCATTTGCTAGTGGGGAGAAGTATAATAACCCATTAGTTACGTATGTGATTTTTAGATGGTACGTAAATCTAAATTAATATGCCCGAATATTTGATAAACCGTTGCCAAACTGATATCGTAAATTGCAGCTGTTGCGTGTACAAAAGGAATAAGCTCATTATCTGTGCAAAGTATCAGCGGTGGCTGCATGTATAACATTGATGCTAAGTTTAGCGGAAATATTTCGCTAACAAATTTTGCATAGAAAAAAGTATTTTATACAATCGTATACAAATACTTTTTACTCATTAATTGTCTTCAGGGCGCTTAAACTTTACTGTTCTTCATTAGAATATGTAATGACTGCTAATTATAGCCTATATATAATACACCCTGCACTGTATTAAAGTTTTGTTTTCTACTAAATACCATAAACATCTTTTGAACGAATTACAACCAAATTTTATTATACTTAAATCTGTTGCCCTCTGTCATTATTTTGACGCTATAGACCGGTGCGGATGATGGATACGTACAAAATGTGCACAATTCAATGCTTAGGTATGTTTCCGTAAAACAGTACCTTATAAATGAGACACAGTCCAGTCTTTCTTTCAAACGGTCGTCGCATCCGTCCGTATATGTCTCTAGCTCGTTCAAAAGTTACAAACCGGAAATTTTGATATTTTGGTTTACTAAAAATTAACATCGGAGTAACAAATCAATTATTTTAAGGCATTCATGTGTTTTTTTTTTGTTTTATTGAGATGCTGAACTCTAAAAGAGTATGATATTATAAACCGTCTATGGGCTTGTTGGATGTGTTTAGTTAACCTGACTACATTGTCCAGTGTTATACATGCAATCTCTGATATATTAAGTAGATAAGAGTGCGTTGGCACTGTTTACTATAAAATCTAGGTGCTAATAGTCCTGGCTATTTGAATAGCTTCACCTTCTGTGAACCACGTGTAAACGTTAGTGCGTATTGAAAATTTTATTGTTGAACTTCTCTGCCAAAACAACCAAATATATGCATTATCTATGAGTTTAATGCAGTTATATTTTTTTATGCATATTAATATTGATCAGGCAGAAGAAGCAGACCACTGTGGATTTAAATGTACATAATTATTAATTAGAATAGAAAAAACAACCAAAGATATCAAAGATTTACCAAAAAAAAATGTAGATATTTTTAACTCTCTTGATATTAACATGTTTAATTTTAGTTAGTGTTATATTTTATGTACCTAAAATTAAATTTATATACAAAATATTTTATACATTTTTAAGATTAATTCGCTTATTAGTGTTATTTATAATTTCTATTAATACCCCTAATAAAAATTAAAACCACATTATTTTATTTTATTTCATATACATAGTATTTTTATCGTTACTAAATTGTTCAGCGTGGCATTGACATATTTATTACACAGTATTCTGAATATATCAATATATATTTGAAATATGACTGTAACAAAAACTTTTTGCTGACAAGATCGCCATAACAGACTTAAAAAAAAATTGTTTCATTGCACAGTAATCATCATTTTACAATCACCAATTTAGCATTATTTTAGTACCTAAACTATATATATCATATTAGCAATAAATTGTGTTACGAGTATGTAGCAAAAACTATAAATTTCCTTCACATCTAAAGCTCTTCTGTAGGTACGCGTCTCGTACATCTTCGAGCCAGATCGAAATCTAAGCTATGTGTTCGTCGCGTGTGGTGCTTCTATCATCAGTGATGTTAGAAGTAGTGATCGGTGTCTTATGGACAGAGAAGTGAGTTAGCAAAAACTATTCCGTTGTGTAAAGTACCGACATTAAGATTAACATTTACATTAACATTCTAAGCGCACTTAGCAGTTAGTGCGGAACTTACGTCAGCCAATCCAACGAGGAGCAGGCAGCTTCAGCCAGCAGCAGGAGCAAGTCTACTGATAAACTGACATAAAGAGCTGCCGCCGACTTCGAGTGGGTTTAAAGTATCAAGTAAGACCTTTCCATATATTCTACATAGGTATATCCGTATAGTATATAATATAACGGCAGCTAAACGGAAACCTTATATATAATAATCAATGCAAGATCACAGAACGTAAGGAAGAGTTATTAGCTAATTTTAAAAAATATAGAGTAGTAGGGAAAATAGTGTAGTAAGTAGAGAATAAATAAATTAGAAACTTTGTAGGATGGATATCACCTAAATAATTATAAACCATAAAGTTATTCAAAAGAAGAAACCACAAAATATATTTTCTTAATTAAGGATTACATACTTATTTATCTGCAAAATAGCTAATAGTGGATCAGTACGAATATTTACTGACAAAAGGTCAATAGCAGCCCGAGTACCCTAAGTGAGAGGGACAACCATAGCAGCTAAGTGGCACGATCGAGGAGGAGCCCTCAAACCCCGGCTAGAGCCAACACAGGACAGCCAACAAGAGGAGTGACCAGCAAACTCGATGATTCAAAAGAAGGCAGTTTGGTCAATTTTAAAGTATTCACGAGAGTCGTAAATAGCATCAACACTAGAACAACGGTGAACAAATGGTTGTTCGAGGATGACTTACAAATCATACAAAATCGGTGGACCACATGTATACCTACAACTTACATAGTTGGCGTGTTAGAAGAGGAAGACCAATATGAATAGGAATATAATAAGAATACGAGCTCTTATTAAACAATACCTGAAAAGTAACATATTAAAAACGTACTTCGCGTCTATCTTATCGTCAAACAACATCATAACAAAACATTCCCAGATATAGGTATATTTTAACAGCTACAATAGTTTTCAAATAGATTTAAGTATATATGAATATAGCAATCACTAGAAACTCAGATTTATCTAGCACTTTAAATTAACATTTTGCTAGTGTTTACCGATCAGCTCCAACAACTACGCTGTATATTGAAAGATTCTGAACTACAGATACCTACAATAATAGATTTTTTGTCATCACATGCAAATACTATTTGTATCTACGAGTTTACAGCAGTAATTAAGAAGCTACATAACGTTACCACGGAAAGCTTACACGCCATCAATAAGGATAGATTTATATGAATTATCAGCATTTGGAACCCGCTTGAGATGCATATTTTGCCTCACGAACTGGATGGCAAATATTTTTTTTTAATCGTCTTTGACAACTACCTCACTTGATGGTAAGTGATGATGCTGTCGAAGATGTTGTTCAGGCTAACCTAGAATAACTGGCTCTCAAGGTCAGCTGCCAAAACATAGACTTTTGAAGAACTCGAGAAAACTACCTCTAGCTAAGCAGTACTTACAAATTTTCTGGTAAATAATTTCACATCTGTCGAAGCATCCCGTCGAAAACTAAATTCAGTTCACAGAATTTATCAGCCTCAAAATCAACATTTTACAGCGTTAATATGATATCCTTTCAATAGAAAACTATTTCTATAATGAAATCAGAGATATCAAAGCTAGACAATGCACGTCATTGTCAGTAATACCTACAATGTTCTCTTTGTAAGCAGTACTTACAAGGGATATTGTGAAAAGTATTTACCATCAAGTAAGTATTAAGCGAAAATTAAGTAAGTAAACTAGTTAAGTTTTTGCATTCATTACATTTTTGACTACAAGGGAAATATTATATGCTTATAATACTTATGGACTTTAGTTCAATATGTTTGCTGTGAAAAAAGTGTCACATTTGCGCAGCAGGCCATCACACTGCATGAAATTTTTGGGGCGCCAATATTTTTTTCTATTTAAGCGCTACGGCGTTCTTATGATGATCAATTACACATATCTATATATTGAAATAATCTACAATCTACTGCCATTTTTAGCAAAAAAAAATATTTTTTAGACCCAGTGAAACAAAAGTGGTTGGATCTATGTAAACAGTATTGAAAGAAGTAATGACCTGTAACCGAAGACCAGATTCCCACATAGAAACAGTTAGAATACGACTGCGATCTGCGGCGCTAGGATTTGTATTTAAAAATCTTACTTCTAAATCTCTTGTTATTTCGCAGAACGACCGATCCTACTCTCTCTCTCTGGTCATGACCATGACCGGTCTCTCAGAGGGATACAAAGTCTTCTATTTTTCTTAGGGTATTCTATTTTTGACTTGTGCCAAATATGCTATATCAAAAGAGCAGATGGTAGGAGCATTTTTCCCACTAATGTTATGTACTGTATACGGAAGACAAAAAAGCTGGTAATGCCACATTAGACATTTTGCGCATCCCATCCCTTCCAACATCACAGGGACCATACCCTATCATCGATCTCAACATTCAAATCCAACAATAACGTAGGTATCTGTTATTAAGTTATCTAAGTATACAAGAAGCTCACTATGTTGCACTATTGTGTGTACTAGCACACCTGACAACATCTCAAATTATACGGAAATTTAGAAACAAAAAGACAACATTTAATGATAGTATACCTAAAAGCCGGGCATAAATTTTAAATAATCTACTAGAGACACATTAACTTTTTTATTTGTTCTTCAACAAAAACTGGCAAAAATTCTTTGAGGCGAACTTTTTTTGTCAATTTTATACTGTGCGCAATTTTTCAATTTCAATAAACCGAAACTTCATTGTGACATATGCAAAACAACTAGTTTACGTTTCGAACAATTTTGCTCTAGATCAATACAACGAAAATCGTCAATGAACCAATCCAAAAAAAAAAAAGAATTTTGTCATTTATTTCAGGCAAAAGGGTGCCTCTATCCACTGATTTAAAGACATTTTTATAATCAATCTTCACAAGCACCTCTCCGTAATATTGATCTAAAAAGTGCGAACAAAATTCAGCCTCATCACCACCCCATGAACCATATAGCCGAGTTGTATTGGTTAAAAAATATAAGAACAAGCAACCTTTCTTTTACGGCAGACGCGGCCACGAGGCGACGATAAGTGGGGCATACCGCAGATAGGCCTAATACCACCAATATATACCATAATACTTAATATATTACTTTGTGAGAGCAAACATTTATTCAATACGATTTTTCTATAATTTCAAAGCAAATAATTTTCTGTCCTATGTTATTACGGCGCGCAACTGACCTTAACACAGCTTTAACGAGTTACTTTGGATTCGCACAATCTTGGCTCGGTTATGGAATGGAATCATACTGTGAGGAAATAGCGTATGTTCTGAAGATCTTTTCATTTCCAAAAAAAAATGCGTACGTATCCTTGCCAATATTAAAACCATGGAAAGTTGCAAGCCATATTTTATAAAATATAATATTTTAACGCTTGTGTCCTTAAATATATTAGAAACATGTAAATTTGTAAAAACATACTTTCAATTCTTTAATAAAGAAGTAGATCAACCTAGAAGATATCCTATTAGATTTAGACATAACCTCACACTACCAAGCTCAAAACTAGCACAGTTCTGGTCCAAATGTAATGGCAATAAAAATATTTAACACGCTACCAAATTCATTAAAAAGTGAAGAAAACGACTCGACTTATGTCAATACCTTAAAAAAACTATTAATTAATAAATGTCATTATACCTACCTACTATAAATTAATTCTTTGGTGACAAATTTAAATGATATGAAAAAGATCGGTCGCTCTATTACTATTTTATAATATGTTGCTATACCCAAAATGGGTCATATGTATAACTTCATAAAAATGAATTTAAGATCTGCATGTACACCACATATGATGCAATAAAGAATAAAGAAAGAATTATATATAAGCAATTTCATTTTCGGCTTTCATTAAAGGAGTATTTTTTTACTATTTGCATATTAAGTAACTATCTGGAATGAATGAAGAAAGCTACCCATCTCAACCATCTCATTGGCTTCAATGAAAGTCCAGCTAGGACTTTTCAAACAGACACCAACTCTCCTTGTCAATGCTTAGGTATTGTGGTATTATATCCAATAATTAGAGCGTTATGTAAGTCCTAATGTACTCCCGATGTCAGCATCACCCCATTCGAAGAGATTATTATAATTCAAGTGAGCTGTTTTTTGAGAATTAGTCCTATTCTTATGCCAGGAATAGTACCTATGACCGTATGCATGGATTATCGCTTTCAATATTAAAATAGGCAAATATGGGTCAGTTAATAATAGGTACTTAGTTTATTGAATCTAATTCTATTTTTCCCAAAGCTACATACAAAGTTGGTACCTCATTATGATGTTTCACAGCGTATAGAATAAAAAAAACAATAGCTCATACCACATAACAAGTACAACTGCAGGTGATACGAGTACGCCACCCACTCCGTTCGTTCATTTTGGCACAGTATAGATAGTAGCTCTATGAAGTACTTTTTTCTTACCTCCTTGTTCGGTTGGCTCAGTCAGTCCGCTCCTCCTCTCTCAGTTTTCCTACGTTATTTGAGGGCAACACACGTGTCGCCCTATAAAATAAACTTTTGCGTATATTTACGAGTACGTAAGGTTATTATTGTATGGTGGATTATGTGTTTATGTGTTGTGCATCAAAAAGCTTTTGATGTAAGTACTTAGGATTTATTTCATAAGTTAAAATATATTTTACTTAACTCGACGAAAATGATCAAATTTATGTCATCCCTTTTTTGGCTTAAAACTGCATACCTGATTTGAAAGCTTTCGTCCTTTTTACAATTATGTCAGTTTGGAGTTTTTTATGCGTTGGTAAAAAATACTACTCTGTATATAATATTAGTAACTCGGTACTTACTTTAATTTTAATACAAAAATGTAATAAATGGCCTTTTTTAATGGAGATAAACTTAACTTGTAATTAATCAGAGTATTATATACCTACTACAAGTACCTACCTAGAAACAATAAATATTTAAAACGTAGAATAGACTATGATGATTTATTAAAACTAATGGCCAAATTTGGACTTGATTGCTAATCTACATCTACATCGACACTAATAATAGTAATGATATGATAATAAAAATAATACCTAATATTATAAATTTTTGTACTCGTATGTAACGAATAAACCTAAAAACTACTGGACCGATTTAAAAAAAAAAATTTACCATTAGAATCTTACACTATCCGTGATAAACATAAGTTATAGAATATCTTCAAAAAAATTAGGGATCCCTATTAAAACTTCGATAATGTAACCCGTGATGAAAAAATAACGTGTGAAAATAATACCAAATAAATCGTTATATCGCTTACGCTGCCGAAATTGTTGACAATAGAGCAAAGTGATAGCAACGATATAAAATACTAATTCGTACAAAAAAAATATTTTATAGAGGACATCAATTACATAAAATTCCGCAATACTATAATATGTCTTACTATTACAGTAATGTCACAATAACTACCTTTTTTATGTGTTTCAATTCATAATTTTTGTTAAATACTCGTGCGAAGTCAGGGCGGGCGTTTATTGTGTTTATTTATTGAAAAAAAGAGTAACCAAAGAGTATCTGGGAAAAATCTATCCAACGACGACCTTCATGCTTTTATGTTAATAAAATTATAGAGTATATAATGTGATTATGATTTGTATAAGAACCTAAATATGATAAATATAATATGTTACCTATACAAATAGTGACACAATATAAAATCCTACCATTTACTTATATGTAATTTTTATACATTAAAATAATAATACGTCATCATGGAAGTATCGTCATATGAATCTCCTTGCGCGTATCTAGGTATATCTCTAAGTGAGACTGAGGCGGTTGAACATCAATGTTGAGATGAAGCAGTGTTAGTTGAGTGGTAATATGGACCGGCGCGGCATGTCTCAGGTTCAGGACCATTGTTCGATCTCCAGCGCCATCCTGATCTTCCGTATAGTGGAAGGGCATTTTGCGAATGCTCGCTAGCTACCAGTTCGTCGCTTGTGAAAAAATGCATGTGTTATAGGCAGAGGTTACCGCTTAACATCAGGTGGGCTAAGTGCGTGTATTACAATCCCATAAAAATACTGGCTTACTAGTGCGTTTCATTCTATATTTTCGCACGGTTTACTCATGAGCAAACTTTTACAGCATGTACTCAGACCTACTAAGCTACTAAGGACATTTTCGAGCCATAAGTGTTGAAAAATTAATTGCAGCAATTGCGTATCTTTTAATTAGATTTGGACCTACCTAAGTTCTTGAATTTCCGATACAGAAAAGGATTCATAAAATGAAAAATAATAAGGAATTTTCAGATCCTTGGCTACATTTATACTTTGTCTATAACGCCATAACATCTCGACTTACAAATTTGTCTGTGAAATGAATTTTTGGCAGGCACTAGTAATACAAATGTGAACGTTTGTAAGTGCCTGAAGATATTATAATGTGAGTGAGTAGAGTGTGTACGTGAGTGAGTACAATTATACATATATCTATGTTTATTATCTTCACAATGTAAGTATTTAAACTTTCGCAATCTAATCCATGTTTAAAAGACTCTTAGGTCTATTAGTCGAGGTTAGTCAACAATAGTATTCTGTGATTATATGTTATATTATTATATTATTATAAGTATGTCTTCAAATCGAGAGTAAATAGGTTAATTCTTCTAGATAAGCGTGCTCCTTCTTAAATCACATCAATGCTTAACATCAGGCAGGGTGAGGTCAAACGCGAACCTATCATGACTAAAAAAAACTCTTTTATGACTTTTTAACGAATTCCAAAAAAGGAGGAGGTTCTCAATTCGTCTGTTATTTTTTTTTATGTTTGTTACCTCAGAACTCTTGAATGGATGAACCGATTTTGAAAATTCTTTTTTGTTTGAAAGCTCATGCTTGTCGTTTGGTCCCATTTTAAATTTTATCAAAATCGGTTCAGCCGTTATTGAGTTACACTCCAATAACTAAAAATATTCACCTATCTTGATGATATAGTCGTTGAAAATGAATGACAATCGATCCTGTAAGTTGAAAGGGTCACTAAAAGGGGTGAAAATTTTTTTTTACCAAAAACTTTAACCGAGTTCAACACCCAAAAGTGTGCAATAACTTGTCGAAGTCGGTACCATGCGCACAATATTGTGATAATTGGTACATTTGAACTATCATGGTACCGACTTCAACAAGTTATTTCACACTTTTGTGTGTTGAAGTCGGTTCAATTTTATGTTTTTTTTTTATTTGTTACATACCATTATATTTAAATATATCATACATATAACTTTTAACACTGAGATCATTCTCAAACTTATCAATATTCTTCCTGGGAATGTAAGTAAGTTTAACCTATAGTACTGTTAGTTAAAATATCTTAAGGCGATTAGAGTCGCCAATGGCCTTGAGCATCTGGGCCTAATCGAGCTTACTTTACTCGCGCATCGCCGCATACGTTCCGCGCTCGCTGCACAAATATAACGGTCAAAGAATATGCAGATGCGCGATGCGCTCCGGTAACATGGCACTTTATATGCCTACCGCATTATTCTAGTGAGTATCCGCAGTTGCAACTGCGACTGAGATCAGTATGAAAATTTATAGTGTACCTACCTAGGTTGTTCTGGACGTCTTTATTCCTATTATTTATTTTTCAATGTCATGTGCAGAGTGAAGAAAGTTACTCAGATTTGGCTGAAAATCGATATCTAGGTTGTGCTGAGGGTCATTATTCCGAATTTGTAATTATTTTTCAAATGTCATCTGCCAAGTGAAGAAAAATAATACGATTTGGCTGAAAATTGATATCTAGGTTGTTGTAGATGTTATTATTCCAAGTTACGAATTTGTTTTAGGTTGACGTCTGCCAAGTGAAAAGTTTACTTCGATTTGGCTTAAAATCGATATCTAGGTTGTTCTCAGTTCGCACACAAACACTCTAAAAACCTGCTGATTTTAGTAATATGCTACATAAACGAGTTTTCCAATTAAAATTACCTGTTATTCGTACAACTAATGCCTATATTATATAATAAGATTTAGCCCTTTTATTGAAACATATTTATATAATCAAGTCCTGAATCAGTGCGATATAAAACATAGTTCAGTGTTTGAAGCCAAAAGCATCATTGTTAATTGGTTGTTCACGTTTAACTATGATGAGACTGAAAAAGTTTTATCGATTACTTCCTAAATTTATTTAATTGATAATTTTAAGAATTAACCTTTTAATATAATGTTATGTATTCATAATTTATATATTAATAATATACGTATTTATTTATGATTTCTATATAATGATCATATTAACATACATTTTACATACATCCAGTTTATATATATATATATATATATATATATATATATATATATATATATATATATATATATAAATGTCACAGGGTGCGACTGGGGGCGGGCTTTTTTGTAAGTTGTTGTTCTATTGACATTTAATATCTTTTAATTTATGTTAATTGACATTACGGAAAAAATAATAAAAAAAAATTATACATATATAGAAGAAAATATATTTAATATTTTCATTTTAAAAAAATTGCTTTAGATATAGTAATATACATAAAACATCACACATACCGACACGTATGTAACACAGATTTAGTTAAAATATAAATACCACCTGTGTGGATAATTTATAAAAAATGTGTATGAAACTGATGTTATTTTATGGATAATTTGTAAGTTAAATTTATGTTTATAACTATTTTGCATGAAAAATTGTACTGAAGTCAACTGTCTAGAACTACCTAGATTTTGAATTTAAGCTAAATCGGAGTAACTTTCTTCACTTGTCAGACGTCATCGATAAATAAATTCCAAATTCGGAATAAAGACGTCTAGAATTACCTAGATTTTGAATTTCAGCCAAATTGGAGTAACTTTTTTCACTTGGCAGACGTCACCGAAAAATACATTCCAAATTCGGAATAATGACGCACAGCACAACCTACATATCGGTTTTCAGCCATATCGGACGAACTTTTCTCACTTGGCAGACGTCATCGAAAAATAAATTCCAAATTTGGAATAAGGACGTCCAGAAAAACCTAGATATCGATTTTCAGCCAAATCGGACTGGTTTTGATTTCGAGATACGTTACCCATCTTCACTTGGCAGATGTTATCTTTATGCAGTATTAATTAACTTATATCAAAACACCTAATACAATTATCAAAAACAGCTTAGAACTCCAAAAGATGTATGAAACCCCATACAAACTCTTAATGTAGTAGAGAACCACTTTGTACCCTACGAACTACCTACTAAAGCCGGAAACTATTGACCATAATATAAAAAAAAATATTATCTTTAGTTTACCAGTTATAACATGAGAGCGTTATAGACATTACTAACTAATTCTGTACATAATAATATATTATGCACCTAAACCTTTCATTGATCTTATTGGTAATGCCGCCCATTGTAAAGAACCTACAACATTGTCAATTTCAAGTTTTTATTCTTTTCATATGTGATACAATTCAAATAAAATTTGTCTACAAAGTACCGATAATAAAGCGACAACGCACATACTTCACGTCGCAACTCGCAATCAAGTTGGCCCTCTGCAGCGAGCGAATCATTACACGCACACAGCTGCGAATCTCGCGTGTCAATGCACTAATACATAGACAAAATCGTTGTCAGTCGAAAGCGCGAGCGGAGCTACGAGCGACACAACCTCCCCGTGCCAACGCTTGCGCAACACTGCCGCCTGCGTCCGCGCAGTGCACCTCGGAACCGCTATCGTTCTGAATCTGAATAATTCGACATTTTCTTAGGAAAATATCAATGGATTTACAAATGCTATGTTGTAATTGTAGTATATCTATCTAGAAATTTTATGGTACAATTTATTTCTCAAAAATCGTAGCCGTTTAGAAGGAGTTCGCAATATAAGTCAAGAAATGGTATGTAGTTTGAATTTTTTTTACGGCAAAAGTAACAATAATACCGTAAAATCATATGTTGCAAATGTTGTACTTGAATTCATCTATAAAATATATTTTTTTCAAATCTTCAACTTCAGCGGTTACGGAGGAGTTCGCTTTAGAAAGTACGAATTTGACGTACCCAAGGGCCTTAAGGCTAAAGTGAGTCCATACTTATATATAAACACATAAATGTATGTATACACTATGTATAGATATTTATGTTATTTATAAATAGTTTGTTTCTTTATTACGTTATACATTTAATACCGATTCAGTTTGCCGTTGAAGGGCTGGCGACAGACTCTGGCGATGCCCTTGATGTGTTGATTAGAGCCTCCACGACCTGTTTGTTGCTGTTTCGTATAGACATTTTTAGATTGTAGTCGACTATATTTTTAAGGTAGGCTCCGTTGCCCGCCTATAGAATCTCTAATGGTGTCCGAGCTGTATATAGTCAGTATATGAAATTCAGAATTTTATATGGCATGACACTGCTACTACCGAATGAGAAACGCTGTCTCGGACCTTGGTGTCTCTTTCCCTCATCTGTACGACGATTACCGACTCATAAGTCAAACCCGGCGCTTTGTGTACGGTTAAGGTACCTTGAACCAGAGCCATATCCTTTCCGCCTCCTTCCCTCTCCGTAGTGGGGTCAATGGTGGAGAGTTGGGGGATTCTCTACCAGCTTGCACGGCCACACACGTTTGGGGGGTGTCCTTGGTGAGCCGGGTGGCACCTCCACAGGCGCAGAGGCCCGATTGAGATCGGGCCTACCGCTGGGGCAAGATAGTAACTGCTAATGCGACCCTATCTTGCCCCACCTCGGCGGAGGCTGCTCACGGGGGGTTTTAGTGAGTTCAAGTCCCACACATCCCCTTCCACCGCCTTTTCATGGTGGAAGGGTAGTGCGAAGGCATTTCCCCCCTCAAAAAAAAAAGAGCCATATCCTTTGCTGGCAAGTAAGGCTTTTCCCTCCTGTGTCAGCACTAGATAAAGGGTGTTCTGGAGGTCAGTTGGTATATTTGCATATGTGTAACGTTTTAGCTTCAGGGAATGAACTTGGGATTGCGAAGAGTAAATGACCGAGTCATGTGTTTTCTGTGGGTGCAAAACAGTTGTTGGCTGATGGAAACCAACGTTTTTGGAATACCGTTTACCAACGTTTTTGGAATACTGTTTACCTTACATCGAATAAAGTTCTCACTGTCAATTATAGGGCTGTTGGTTGACATTTACGATGATAACGACATGATCAGACTCCAACAACCGTGTGTTCATTACGATGGCCCCGAAGTGGTTCATGTGAGCTTCGTCTATTAAAAGACGTTTTCTCTACGCTCCAGGAACCCATTGATGTCCTTATCAGCGTCGAGGTTGTCAACTATCCAAATTGTCTCACCTTGGAAACCCGTTTATCTATGTGATGTTAGGCATCGTCCATAGCTCACGTGCTACTGCTAGATCAAGGTGTCCCCAATGTGGTTTTAGCTATATCGAGGATTATTTTGGTGCACTGGGCTGTTACGACAGTGGAATCGTTTGGGAAGATGTTTCTTTTTTTTTTTTTTAGGGAGGACAGAGATGCTGGCTACCGCCTGTGCGGTCGTCCAGCTCCACCGGGTTTTGGGCGAGGGCCTGGCCCTACAATAGCCCGGGAGGGAGAAGTGCCGAAGGCACTTCTCCCGAGACGGGCGTAGAAGGCGAAAAGCGCTTTCTACATCCGTCTCCTGCGGACGCCGAAAACGTACCGCTATTATAGGAGGGGTTGACAGCGAGCTCAAGGGCACCACTGTGGTTCGGACCTCGGCTTGTCTCGCTGTCGAGAGACATGGGGGGGATCGGAGCAAAATGCCTCTGTGCAACTGCAGTGTTGCACAATTGGGCCCTACTGAATAATACTCTTTGACTATTTGGAGAGCAATTTATCGTGACCTTGTTTTTGCCTCGAGCTCGCCGGCGAGCTCGGTGTTTGATTGTGTGACCTCTAATTACCTCACACCTGGGGATTTTACCTCGACGACTTGCGGATAACGCTAAAGCTGCCAATGTAATGGCTGCGATGGGGTCATCCGGGTCGTCTAATACCTGCCCTGGTCGGCGACGGGGGGGTTTGAAAAATGGGATAGAAGAGGCAGTCAAGTAGTTCGATGCCTGGACAACCAATGGATTCGGGTGGTGGGGCGCTCGATCAAAGTATCGGCGGGCACAGTCCTTATTGAACTGTGCTAAAGAGGGAAGGTTTAAGTCGCAATGCAACTCGGTGTTCCGGATATACCACGGGGCGCCGGTTGCATTACGAAGAAAACGGTTTTGAATAACTTGAAGCTTATGAAGATGGGCCTCACTAGCATGACTAAACACTACTGATGCGTAAGTCATGATGGGGTGGATGCAGGCAGTGTAAAGTGTCTTCTTATTACTAAGAGACATTTTACTCTCTTTGCGAATCAGGGGACCAAGGCGACCCATTACAAAGGCCGCTTTGTTTCGGACGGTTGTTATATGATCGTTAAAGGTGAGATTCTGATCAAGGGTGACTCCGAGATATTTTGTTTTACTAACCCAGGGGATGGGTTGGTCGAACAAAGTTAAAGGTTGCGGGTAACGGGGGCGAGTCTTCTCAGTAAAGTACATAGCTGCACTTTTAACTGGGTTGACCGCGATGCGCCACTTTCTTTCCGTGGACTTTCTGCTGATACGCCACCCAGTGGTATAAATAGCGGTATCATCCGCGTATTGGGCTAATAGGACGTTTGGCTGAGAGCGTGGGATGTCGCTGGTATACAGCGCGAAGAGAATGGGTGATAGCACGGAGCCCTGAGGGACTCCGGCTCTGACTGGGTGGGGGGAGGAGAGGGTGCCTTCCACGCGATAGCGAAAGCTTCTGGCTTTAAGGAAGTCTTGTAGGATGAGCACAAGACGTTCTGGCACGCCAAGTTGGTATAGCTTGTAAATCAAGCCATTGTGCCAGACTTTGTCAAAAGCTTGCGCTACGTCGAGGAAGACTGCTAGCGTTGTCTGGGGTTTGGGGTACTTGTTAAAGCCCTCAATGATGTGCTCCGTGAGGCGGTGCACCTGTTGGACGCATGAGTGTCTGGGTCTGAAGCCAAACTGCTCATCTGGAATAAGGTGGTGTTCCTTAGCATGGGACTGGAGACGGTTTGCAAGTAACCGCTCGTAAAGTTTGCCTAAGGCACTGAGGAGGCTGATGGGGCGGTAACTGGTGGGGTCAGATGAGCTTTTGCCTGGTTTGTGAATGCCAATGACATTTGCACATTTCCAGGTGTCTGGGAATAAGCAGTGGCTCATAGCAGCATTGAAGATGCTGACTAGGAGATGGATGAGAGGAGGAGAGAGGGTTTTAAGAACCCTGTTGGAGATGCCATCGGCACCGGGGGATTTGCGCGGTCGGAGGCCCTTGATCAGTTTCGCCACCTCAGCGTAAGTCGCTAAGGTGATTGGTGGGAGTTCAGAGGTGACCACAGAGCTTTTACGTTCGACTTCAGCATCCACCGAATCGAGGTGAGCTTGGTCAACGTGATCTACGTTGGGGGAACACTGAGCCTCTAGGCTATCAGCTAGGCACTCAGCTTTGTCTTCGTCAAAGAACGCTGGGACTAGTGGGACTGGTCTGTATAAGGGAGGCATGTCGTTATGGTTACTACCTTTCATACCTCGCGCCAAGTCCCAATAAGCATGGTGGCTTGGCACGAGGTTTGAAAGTTTGTCACCCCATTGTTGATCACGCAACTCAGACATGCGACTTTGAACCATGCGTTCAAAGTGGCGTTTCTTTGTTTTGTTCTCTTTAATGGGGTAAGAGTCGTAATGTCGGGTCACTGCTTTACTTTCCGTCACTATTCGTCTCACATCCGCTGGAATGACAAGGCGCCGGTCGTCCGGCACCATGACCTCCTTTGCGGATGCACCTACTACGGTGGAGAGGTGATTAGTGAACGAATCGATCGCAAGGGTTACGTCATCTTTAGTCAGGATGTCGTCAGGGATCTTGTCAAGGTCCGGTGAACTGATAGCCTTTAGGGCATCGCCTACTTGCTTCCAGTTCACTATTGTCTTAGTGGGGCGGGGGAGGTCTGTCGTTGAGTCGGGACCTAGTCGCAGTATAATGGGTCGGTGGTCAGAGTGAAGCTCGTGAACCACTTCTATTGAGCGTAACTGAAGTGTTACGCCTCTGAGTAGTGCCATGTCAAGCAAGTCAGGTCGAAAGTCTTCCATATGAGGGTAGTGAGTGGGCTCAGTGGGCGCAATTATGTCAAAATTAAGTTCTGCGACTAGTTTTTCAAGTGAAATACCTCTGGGATTGTTGACGTTACAATTCCATAGGATGTGCTTACTATTGAAGTCGCCAATCAGAAGGACGGCGCTTCCTAAAGAGAACAATGCTTCTAAGTCAGCTCGGACGATCGGCTTTTGGCAAGCTTGGTAACAGGACGCTATGACTATAGGTTGATGACCAGTCATAGCTAGGAGGCAACAAGATGCTTCCATATTAACAAGAGTCGGGGTAGGTAGGGGAATGCAGTGCAGGGACCTTTTGTAATAGATAAGAGTGCCTCCCCCACGGGAGTTCACTCTATCATCACGTACCGTTCTGTAATTGGCAAACCTAGGGTTCGCCTTCCCCGGTTTTAGAAGGGTTTCCTGCACGCATATGATATCGATAAGGTGGGTACAACAAAAGTCGTGGACGAGGTCACGTTGTCTGAAGAGGCCGTTAGCGTTAAATGACGCTAACGAAACTGAGTGCGGTTTCGTGCGTTCGGTTGTACTACCCATAGTGGTTGTACTGGGGAGGGGCCTGGGGAACGAAGCGCTTAAGGGCGCTAAGTAAGTTCCGTGTATTGGATCACGTCCGCTGGGGATTGAGCGTATTGCATCTTGTGGAATAGCTCTTGTACCTCATTGATGTCAACCGACATAGCCAGATCGCTGACTAGGTTGATTGCCTCTTGAAGAGGGGCAGCCATCAATGGCATAGGGGGAGCTTGTGTGAATATCAACCACTGCGTCAGAGCTCAGGACCTTTTGGTACAGAGCATGGCGCAGTGGTTGATTGATATTACAATTGTCACGGAGCCATACTTTGTTCCCTCTCGGGATGACTGGGTCGGGGATCAAACCGGGATGGTAGCAGTGAATGTGCGGCCTAGTGTTGCCGCGATAAAACGGCACTGTAAAGGTCGAGGTTTCGTCGCTGTTCTTATCGGGGAGATGGTAATAATCGGAGCCTACTTTTCGCCAAATTGTACTCTCGCTGAGTTTGAGAGTTTTCTGGCGGAATTAGACACCGAGCTGGCATGGTGCAGGCCCTACCCAATGTTAATGGCTGGGGACCTTAATGCAAAGTCGACGGCGTGGGGTTCCCCTGCTACGACACCTGCAGGTGAAGTCCTGGAGGAATGGGTGGCGGGAAATGGGTTGGACGTCCTAAATCGTGGGACGACCAGCACGTGCGTTCGATGGATGGGTGAGTCCATAGTGGACGTTTCTTTTGCTAGCCCATCCCTGGCGTGTCGTATTCGGGACTGGGCGGTGTGTGAGGGCGTGGAGAGTCTTTCGGACCACAGGTATATCCGGTTTTCCATCTCCCCCTCCCCTACAAGCTCGAACATTCTCAATCGGCCGGCATCAGATCTAGGTCCCCGCTGGGCTCTTAAGTGCATGGATAGGGATGCAGTCATTGAGGCTTCTCTCGTAGAGGGCTGGACACCGAGCCCTGATACCGTTGACGTTGAGAGTGAGGCAGTCTGGTTTTGCGAGGTAATGTCACATATTTGTGATGTTGCTATGCCGCGGGTAACCAGACTGCCCTCTCGCCGACAGGTTTACTGGTGGTCTGAGGACCTCGCTCGTCTTCGTGCAGCCTGCGTGTCAACAAGACGTCGGTACACTAGATATCGACGTCGTAGACTGAACGGACGAGACGAGGAAGAGGAGAGGAGCCTTTATAGCGCCTATCAGGACGCGAAGAAAGAGCTGCACACGGCCATTGGTGAGGCCAAGGAGAGGGCGTGGGAGGAACTTCTCGCTTCACTGGACAGGGGACCCATGGGGTAGGCCGTATAGGCTCGTTATGAGCAAGCTTCGCCCATGGACCCCACCCCTCACGTCTACACTGGAGCCAGAGCTGCTGGCGAGCATTGTGGGGACACTGTTCCCTCCCCGTAGTGAGCATGTGGCTCCGCAAATGAAGCCGTGGAGGAAGACGAGACTGAAGAGATCCCGGAGGTATCAGTGGGGGAACTGGGAGCCGCCGTGCTGAGGCTTTAGGTTAAAAACACGGCCCCTGGCCCTGATGGGATCCCTGGTCGTGTGTGGGTGTTGGCCCTCAGGAATGGTCTTGATGATAGGTTCAGGGCCCTTCTAACGGCCAGCTTCAGAGGGCAAACATTCCCTGGGAAGTGGAAGGTGGGCAAGTTGGTGTTGCTGAAGAAGGAGGGGCGTCCAATGGATTCTCCGGCAGCCTATCGACCAATCGTGCTGCTTGATGAGGCGAGTAAGCTCTTTGAGCGCGTCATCGCAGCCCGCCTCACCAAGCACCTCGATCTCGTTGGCCCTAACCTGTCGGAGAATCAATTCGGGTTCCGGCGAAACAGGTCCACCATTGATGCCATTGCACAGGTGAGGGCTCTAGCTGAAGAGGAAGTCACCGAAGGGGGGTTGGTGTTGGCCGTGTCTTTAGACATAGCCAATGCCTTCAACACCCTCCCCCACGTATGTATAGAGGAAGCGCTCCGATATCACGGAGTGCCCCTATACTTGCGGCGGACGGTCATGGCATACCTAACGGGTAGGTCCATAACCTATCCCACCCAAAATGGCTGGGGTAGCTGGGACGTGAAATGTGGCGTTCCACAGGGGTCGGTCCTTGGACCACTCCTGTGGAACATTGGATATGACTGGGCTATTCGCAGCTGCTCTCTTCCGGATGTTCGTGTCATTTGTTATGCCGATGACACTTTGGTTACGGCCCGTGGCCGAACTTACCGGGAGGCCAGCTTGCAGGCAACGGCTGGAGTCGCCCTCGTGGTGGGCAAAATCAGACGTCTGGGTTTAAAAGTGGCGCTTAACAAGTCCGAGGCCTTGTGTTTTCACGGGCCTCGAAACGCGCCACCAATAGGAGCTCATCTGATAGTCGGAGTAGCGGAGTTTCCATCGGTGTTGGGCCGACGATGAGGTATCTGGGCATCGTCCTCGACGGCCGATAGAAATTCAAGGAGCACTTTACACTCCTTGCTCCAAAACTTCAAAGAGTGACGTCCGCCTTGACTAGGCTATTGCCGAATCTCGGTGGACCAAGCGACAAGTGCCGCCGCCTCTTTACAGCGGTGGCACGATCGGTTGCACTGTATGGGGCACCCATCTGGGCATGCTCTTTGAGCGCCCCAAACAGGACGCTATTGCGTCGGCCGCAGCGGGTCATGGCTCTCAGGTTGACCCGGTCATATCGCACGGTCTCTTTTGAGGCTGCGTGCGTTCTGGCCGGCTCTCTGCCCTGGGACCTAGAATCAGAGATTCTTGCGGAGGTATATGCGAGAACTGCCGTTGCGAAAAGTCACGGATCTATGCCGCTCCCTGAAGAGGTCGAGCGCTGGCGACTTAACGCCCGACAAGTGGCCCTCCGCAAATGGGCACTGAGACTGGAGGAGCCGAGCGCTGGACACCGCACGATTGCTGCCATCCGTCCGGTGCTTAATGAATGGTTGGACAGAGCGTGGGGGTCGCTCTCTTATCGCCTCGTGCAGGTGCTTACCGGGCATGGGTGTTTTGGTAAATACCTATGCAGCGTGGCGAGGAGAGAGCGACTTCCACTGTGTCATGAGTGTGGTGCTGCCGAAGACTCGGCGGAGCACACTCTTGCAAACTGTCCGAAGTGGGCAACGGAGCGGTCTATGCTCGTATACGTGGTTGGTCCCGACCTATCGCTGCCGGCCGTCGTCAACGCGATGGTCGGTAGCGAGAGAGCTTGGGATGCGGTTCGAGCCTACTGCGAGACCGTTGTTGCCCAAAAAGAAGAGGGAGAGCGGCGTCGAGAGGAAGACCCATTAGCGGATCCTCTCCGCCGCAGGAGGACCGGGCGTAGACGCAGGGCGTACGCCAGGACTTTCGCTCCCTGAGTGGGTCTGTGCAACATGTTGGGGAACGTGGTGCACGCGAAATGACCCTAGGAGGTGGTTGTGTGGTGTGTCAGTGTTCCGGCACACCACAAAATGGAGATTTATGTGACGGAGGGTCACCAGGAGTTGAGACTGAAAACAGACAGACGCTAAGCAAGGGAACAGGATAAGGGCAACTGTGACCTTTCCCTTGTCCAAGCGCAAACGTGGAACACCAGGGTGGTTTTAGTGGGTATTCCTGCCGAGGGGCAGCGAACTTAGCCGCCGCGCTGCCCGCCGGCAGGCGAGTCCCACATAACCCGAAAGTTTTTCCCCAAAGCTGCGGGTATGGGTAACGCATTTCCCCCTGTAAAAAAAAAAAAAAAAAGGGGGAGCTTGTGGCCGGGAAGCGGCGCGGGGAGGGGCGCGAACGGTGTTGGCAACGGGTGCCGGGAGCGCGGGGCGAGCCGGGGCCGGTGCGCGGGCAGGGGCCGCGGCGCGGGTGGGTGCGGGTGCGGGCGCGGGAGCGGGTGCGCGGGCCGGAGCGACGGTCTTAACCATACTAGGTGGTTTAGACCATGCGTTACGGGCTGGGAGCGGCGTGGGTATTACCTGTGAGGCAGGTACTACCGTTAGTTTAGGGCTGACCCGTTGGTAACGGTCATATGAGGGGCGGATCGGCCTATGCCTTGCCACCCTGTGGTTTATGCGTGGTGCTTTTGGACAGCCGCGGTAATTCGCGGTGTGTCCTTGAGCGCCGCATAGAACACAGCTGGGTGGGTCCGGCGAGTCCCGAGTGCGAGTGCACGCTGCTGTCGCGTGATCGCCTAGGCACTTAACGCACCTAGCGCGAGCGAAGCAGAAACGGGAGGCGTGCCCGTATAGTTGGCAGTTATGACACTGCGAGGGACTCCCATTTTTGTATGGGGCTTGGACATCGAGTCCTGAGAGGCCACAGACCTTTTTTAAATTAAAAATGGCCTTGCCTTCAGGTGTGCGATCTAGTACTACGAGTACTAGATCGTAGGGACTGCGGTCCTTCCCGCTGTACATGCGGTGAACTGCATGTACGGGGAAGTCTTGTGCCTTCAGGTCGGCACATACCGAATCGGTATGTACCTCCTTGGGCACACCGCGGATGACAACTCGGAGGACTTTCTCCTCTTCGAGCGCATAAGTATGAAAGCTTATGCTCTCTTTACGGAGGAGCTTCGTTAGCGCTCTGTGGTCGCTAATGGTGGGCACTTGGACTTTAATGCCCTGCTGCGTGGAGCGGGCATTAGTATATTGGATCCCACGATCCGATACTAAACGGGACAGCATGTCCCATTTGCTTTTGTCCTGAATGAACAAAGGCGGAGGCGGCTTTTCGCGACGCGCGCTCGCGTCCTGAGGGGACGCGGCAGTAGCGGCCGGAGCGGAGGGAGGAGACGAGGGGCGCGGGGCGGGGGTCGGCTTCTTGCCGGAGGCGGGGGCCTTAGCGGGTGCCTTGGCGGGAGGGGCGGAAATTGCGCAACTAGCGGCTTTAGGAGCACGCTTGCGTTTACGGTCTACGACGGTATAGCCGTCGTTATCGGAGTCCGAGTCAGTGCGTGAGGCGCGGCTCGGATCTACATCCATCTCCGTTTCGGAGTCCGTAGTGGGCTCGACAACGGCGATGGAGGGACGGGTGCTCGCTGGCCTCCCGATCGGTGAGCGCGAGCGAGACCTTTCACGGGGAGGGGCTACCACCGTGCGTCTGTTGTCAGGGCCCGGAGCGGGCGAAGCCGGGCTGTCCTCTGAGAAGGACCGGGTCAGAGGAGGGGCGTTGGCCTCCGGGATTGAAGTCCCGAAGGGGGCAATGAGAGTGTCCGTGAGGCGGGCACTCGCTTCCTCTTCGAGGAGTTGCATATGTGCAACGTACAGATTGGGGTGGCGGAGGGCGAAGGTCTGAAGGACCTCCACCTCACCATTAGAGGGACGATGCATCCTGAGGGGAAAACTCAGGATGGCCTAACGGGTTCTGTCTCCCTCTCGCAACTCGTGAGCTCACTTGTGTGAGAGGGAGTGAGTACCTATGGTGTGCCCTAGTTGTGTACCCTCTCCGAGCTTTTTTCTCGGCGGAGAGGGGTGATCCTAATGCTGCTCCGGGGTTGACTAGGGGCGACCCCAAGGCCAGTTATCCCGGAGCCCAGCTTGCTTCGGCTGACCCGTGAAGCGGGAAAGGCCACGGTGCAAGGTTAAACCAAAAACTCAACAGTGGCCGTTGTCACCGTAGGGTGTCACACTGCGACCGCAGCAAATGCCGGATTTGATCGTTCAGACGGGTTTGGCTGACGCTACCCCACGCCTGAACGACGTTGCTTAACAGCACAAAGTGTGTTGTTACGCGCACTGGTACGATGTTGTGTCGAGTAATAAAGTTGTGAAGTGCGCACCGAAAAGTGCGGTCAAAACAAGACCACCGACCCGGCTGATATTATTTACATGAACGGTTTCCGGGTACGGTGGTAATGCCTGACGTCTTAGAGCGCCTCGGCGCGCCGGCACGGCGAGCTCGTAGCTCACGTTGCACGGCGTTCGACGGCTGCTCAGCTTCTGCACACAAAACAAAGCTTCGTCAGGACTGCGTATTCCAATGGCACTGGTCTGCAACTAGCGTCGGAACGATGACCCGAGTGAGACGGCAATAGTGCGGGGACTATTGCGGTCTCACTGGGAGATACTGGCGGAGCTGTAGACAGGTGTGCACGGCGTGGCGGCACAGGGCGGAATGAGTGGCAATCGGAAGATGTTTCCCCAATGTTTCTTCTTCGCGTTGGCCTTCATGGCTTACGCGGCAGCGGTGTCGGGCATTCTGGGCCCCTGACCGCGGTGCTCATTCGCGGTCTGCATCAAGCAGACCGGTCGTTTGGTTGGGCTATTATGCCCCGGTTTGTCGGTCCTTGGTCTCTTTCGCCAAGATCCCTCCTTAGTGGGGGGACCTGGTGTGTATTGAGACCCGGAGAGGTTTCTGTGTTGTCTTCTTTCCTGATTAGATCTCTCGGTTGTCTCTTTGCGTTTGGTTGTCTCTCGTAGCTTGGGGCTAATCCTTGGAGGTGTTCAAAATGCGATTGGTCTGCTTTTTGAAACATGTTCCTGGTCAGTATGGAGATATGTATGTCTAGGTCTTCGATTTTGAGATCTCTCATTATCGTTGAATTCCTGACGTATCGGGGCGCTTCCGCGATTTGTCTTAGGGCCTGGTGTTGTTGTGCTCTTAGTCGCTTCTTATGACATTCGGCGGTAAGAGCATACCAGGCCGGTGTGGCATACGTCAGGTGGGGGCGGATATAGATCAGGTAGAGGGCTCTCTTGAGGCGCAATGGTAATCTTGAAGTAAGTACTGGTTGCAGTAGGGCTCTGGCTGCTCGGGCGACGTTGACCGTATTCTGTACGTGTTGTGCCATGGTGAGCATCCGATCAATTGTGATCCCCAGGTACTTAGCAGATTTTTTCCAGGGGATCGCTGAGCCCAGAAGCTGGAGTTCCGGTGGGAAGGACTTCGTTCTTTGTTTAGTTATCAGCATCGCCTGGGTTTTGGTCACGTTGACTTTCATTCTCCACTTAGAAAGCCATCCTGGTAAGAGGTCAAGTGAACGTTGCATTTTCGTCCTGGCGTGGTGACTCTTGATGGAGGACGTCATTAGGGCCGCGTCGTCCGCATAGAGGGCGAGCGTCGTCCCCGGTTCAGTAGGTAGGTCATCTGTGTATGTGGCATAGCACGCGGGCGAGAGACAGCTGCCCTGGGGGACGCCGGCCTCTATGCGGTGTTCCTCTGATAGTGTTCCATCCACTCTGACACGGAATTTCCTTCCTTCTAGGAACGATCGGATTATAAAGACTGCTCTGCGTGGTGCTCCCGTCTTGGCTATCTTGTATAACAGTCCATTGTGCCAGACCTGGTCAAAAGCCTTTTCCATGTCCAGGAATACTGCCGCCGTGTGTTCCTTCTTGTTGGAATTTTCTGCTAGGAGGTGCAGTACCCTGGACAATTGTAGAGTCGTGGAGTGCTCTGACCGGAATCCGAACTGTTCGGGGCGGGGTCTCATGTATTCGGTCATCTGATTTAGGAAGAGACGTTCAAACACCTTGGAGATACAGGGCAGGAGAGTGATGGGTCTGTAGCTCTCGGGTTTTCTCACGTCTTTTGCGGCTTTGGGGAAGATGTTTCGGCGAGTCCGCTGCGTTTCGCTTTCGTTTTGTTTGACAAACCCACCAGTGGAGCTGGACGCGGCCGTATGTCGACCTGCCAATGGGAAGTGTCGAACAAACCCCGTTGTTGGCGATAGAATATCCTTTTTACTATGTTTACTGGCCGTTATTACCAAATATTTTAATTTTAGAACGTAGCATTTTTAAGTGTCATTGTTTTGTGATTAAAAGTCTTCGATATATATTTACGTAGAATGTAGTCACAACTGGTATTTTTATTTATTATTTTTTCCTAGTTACTTTGTGGGTAAAGTAGGTACTGTGTGGTTTTCTGTACCTACTCGCTTTCCCAGCAATATGCTTGCATGGTGTTTTTGCAAGTTGCCAAGTTTACGTCTCGCGAGGATTTTTCAACCGCTAGGAACGAATGACCAATATCGCAAAGTCTATATGGGCTGTAATTCAGCTGGGCGGGCTGACCTGTCCCACCATGTAGGCTTTATTGCGTTGTGTTTGAGGCTGGACGGATTTTTTATGTGGTCTCCAGAAATTACCCAGCGGCTACCTTGTGTTTCCGCCGTTTTTTGAGATCTTATCACGTATTCCATAGGCTGCAGCACTGACGATGTTCATGAAGGTGTTTGTGCACTTTTTTCGGTCAACTTCTCTTTCGGATTGGTCTTTTGCCTTATAGCCTATCTGGCTTCAAGTTTTTGTTGACGGCGCACAGACCCGCAGTTTGCGTAATCGAATTTAACTAAATAGACCAAATTTTGCAGCGCTCGTAGCGAACTTTGCTTAGCCGTTCTTAATCGATCAGCTAAGTTAAGCAACGTCCGCCGTGGATTGGAGTTACATGGATGACCGCTAGTGACAATTCTACTGAGCTCTTCCGTGCTTCGGAAGGCACGTTAACCCGTCGGTCCTGGTTGTTTTTAATACAAAAAACTAATAAAATCATTTAAATTTGCATCCTAGGAGTTCATCAATATAGTATATTATGTCCACATAGATAGGTTCTACTTTATAGGTAGGTATCATTATCTTGCTCTAGTTTTGGAACCACACATCTATGCCATCCATAAGTTTCACATGTGCGGAGCCCTACGCAGAGAAGATGAATAAGAGCAATGCGATAAGATGTAGGTACTCAAAATAATATAGAAATACGATTATTTTTGTCTTATCAGCGTTCACAAAATATTTTTCAGACACTTTACTATTTGACGTAAGCCATCTACTACATTTGTTAACAAATTCGAGTCATTGTCATGGAAAATGAGAGGTTCATTGCAAAGATATCGGAAAATGAAGCATATTGGAAGAGAGCGTTGTTAAATAAAATGACGACGGCACAATATTAAGCTTTATCTGGTGTTTTAATTTAATTTGTGGAGTTTGCTTCGTATCCAGATAAAACAATATTATGGATTCTGAAATGCTGTGTTCCGTTTCTCGCCAAAAGCAATTACCTACATCGATTATAGAGACTATCACCGTTCCGTTACAGAAATGGCGCTTTTGACAGTTAAGTTCGTAGTAACTTTTATATACACTGCGGTCGAATGCTACCAATAATTCGTAAAGGTAGTAATCGCGCTCACATCGCTCAAGACCACACGACCACATAATATTAATTAATTGTTATAACCAGAGAGTTGAAATACTAAAATCTTAGGTTATAACCGTTGGGCTTATCGTATGAGCAAACTGGTAAAATACAAAATGTACTCACTCAAATAAAATGTCAGTTTATTTCAGTTGAAGTCGTAAAATGGCGTATGTAATGACGTAATACACTACTATATTATCTAGTAAGTAGTACTAAGTGTAATACAACTAGATACACTCTCTATTGACAATGCGATAGTCTTCCTGGGGATCAAAATGGATTCAACTTTACAGTGGAATCCACATATAAATGATCTATCCGGAAGACTTAGTTCTGCTGCAGCAGTTCGATAAATACAACGTGAGAGAATACATTTGAACACCTATAACCTAGTTATTTTTATGGGTAACCAATTATGTCACACACACATAATGAGGATTCCGTATCATTTTCATTTTATTTAATATTATATCTGTTGAATATATTTTTGCAAAACAAATCATTATTTACTTTTCTAATACATGAATTTAGTCCGACTCCCCTATGGCAATTTTTAACTAATTATTTGCTCTAAGTAATGTTATCACTTATCACACAAGTACGGCCATATTTTAGTAGGTTTTTGCTACATATTACTTTAAACTCACGTCTCACGTCTCCTTCTGGGAAATAAACACCCCTCCTATCACTTATAGTTTCCGTGATATAAGCGTTCGAAATGTTTTTGATGGTGGCTATTTATTTTTCATTTTTGATAAGACAAAGAGTTCAGTCATATTTAGTATTGGACCTCATCTCTATTTCTTATACTTTCCGATATACCTACACAATGTAATTTTATTTGACAGAATTTTACTTTTATTTCTTCAGATTAACCCCATAATCAAATTAACTCCTGCTTTACTTTTGATATACTTATACATTACGCCAGTGATCTACGCAGTACAAGCTGCCAGTGATCTACGCATTCAATATAACGACATCTTCAGAGTGCTACTGCAGCTGCCTCGCTTCTGCAGCGCATCCCAGATGTTTGCTGAAGTGGACACTAATGACTTTCATGCGATTATTCGCAGTTTTAAAAGTTCCATCCAGCACAAAGGGATGTCTGTGCTCATGGGACAGAAGCTATATAGTTTTGTAAAATGTGCTCATAAATCAAGTCAAATAATTTAGTAATATTATTTGTATTATGGATTCGTGTGATCTGAAATAAATGACATTATTATTATTACTTTAATCTCTCATGACTCCTTCTCGGAGCACACATTTTTTGAGATTAAAACTTTCACATTTTTTTCTTCTCCTGAATATAAAAAGAACAGCGCAATCATAATATATGTTTATCCTCTGCCAGCGGTTATTCGGTAAGTCATTGTTGCAGACGAGCATACCGTGAAAATCGAATATAGGTAGTAAAAGACTTCATACCAACTCGATACCTGGCATATGCTACTAACCTCTGGTCAAGATTTATCCATTGTGGTAATCCGCAGGGCTATCACGTATCTTCTGTAGCAATCAACTGTTGATTGCAACAATAAAACCGTCAGTTTTGACAAATTTTGTAAGACAGATAGATAACAGACCTTCATGCGTCCAAACGTTAGTCGCCGACCGTTTTATTTCTTTTATACCTGAGACGATAACTGGCATATACATTGATCGAATTAAAAATTTCGTACTATCCATTCTATTAAAGAGTTTGTAAAAATATAGGATATATACAGGTTGTACTCCCATGGTCAGTATTTCCTTTTATTTCATATTATTATTAGTCTAAAATCAAAATAAAGGCAAAATTCTTACCTGTTACGTGTGAGCAGAAATTTTAATGAGATAGACAAGAGAGTTGGCCTTGACATATTTTGTACAAGCATAGCATCGGCTAAGCGGTTGTTGAGCAGAGAGTTCTTCGACTAAATGTTTGAATTTTATTATAAGCAGCAATCTAAATATTAAGACTAAGTTGTAACCTAGTGTTCATTATTTGAATGTCATTTATAAGATAGCTATCCGTGAGGACCTATAATTGGTTATCTGTTGTTATTAGTTATATAAGTCCAACAGTTTAACAAATAACTTAATATTTGTTATACTGTTGGTCTTCCTAAGAAATAAATAAAACTTAAGTTTATACATATTGGCATAGATTTTAAAATACAAGTAGTAATTTCTCATTATTATCATTTTTCTTATTCGGAGAGAGGAGAAACCTTTTCTTTTCCGCTCATAACTTAAATTTTGCCTCTCGTATATATTTTTTTTATGTTATCCGCAGAGCATGCGTTATTGCACAACATAAAAATACTAAAAATATCATAGTCACTTTATTACATTTGGTTTTATTTTACAGGATATATCAAGCGTATGAATCCAAAGTGTAGATACTCATTGGCATTACACACTAAAATTGAAGCGGTGTGGAGGAAGATATATTTTGGGTTAATTTGTGTTAGGGGAGGTAGAAGAAATTACTACTTGTATTTTAAAATAAATGCCAATATTAACTTAAATTTTGATCTACTTAGATTTCAAAAATAAAATTAGATTTTAGAATAATAATAATATGAAATCAAAGGAAATACTGACCATGGGAGAACAACCTCTATATACGTATACTATGTTAGTAGAACTCTTTATTAGAATTGATATTACGATATTTTAATTCGATCAATGTATATGCCAGTTATCGTCTCAGGTATAAAAGAAAAAAACGGTCGGAGACTAACGTTTGGGCACAAGAAGGTCTTGTTACCTATCTGTCTTTTTCATTGATACAAGATCTGTCCAAACAGTTATTTTTGATTGTTGCAATCAGCATTTCATTGCTACAGAAGATACGTGATCACCCCGCTGGTCCGGTCAGGATTGATACGATATTTTTAGGCCTTAAAAATGATTCCGTCAATTTATCTTGCAGTTTAAATTTCAATTGATCGATAAAATGTTAAACTTAAAATAATAATTCGCAGTCTGGTTTTTAATCAAAGCCTACCCACTGCCACGATATTCTTGACCAGAGAATATTATCGCTATATTTTCATGACCTTTTCAGAAAAATTACAACGTAAACCATCTCTCATAGAATTGACAAACGTCAACCTGTAACAGTTTTCTTTTAAATTTCATAACGACATTCGGAACGTGTTAAAGTAACCTGTCCAGCTAGAGTATAATATGATGTAAAGACACTCAATCTGTGCCAAAAATTACGTTGATCCGTTGTTCCGTCGTCATTTCAGCATCGTGAAAAAAGGAACAAACAACGAACTAATAGTGTGGTTTGATGCATTTCGGCATTATTACCTATTATGTGTGGGGATGGTGTACTAAAGGGCAACGTACTAATAGGTATATCTTCATTATGATAATTACATTGCTACCTTTCAAATAAACAAGATTAGAGCGTATGATAGTATGATTGGCAAGTATACCCTTGGGAACACTCTCTTCAAGTTGACACAGGTAACTAGGTACTCCTCATTCGAAAGATATTTTCTTTTTGAAAAGAAAACGTCTTTTATAAGACAACGGCCGCTGTCAATGAAGAGCTACTTCATTCCATATTATATGCGTAGCCTATTCAAAATATACTCAAAATATTTATTTATACCACCCTCTACAAAAAGTGTTGTGGATTCTACAGAGGACTCAGTATCTGTGGTTTCCGCCACAGATCGGTTATTTTGTGCAAAGAGAAGTTTCCCCGTGTCTTTTCATCGATCGATATTTTCATTATCATATTATCTATGGTTCTTGTTCATGTCATGTCGTCATGTCATTATTTCTTATATTTTTTTATGTAGGTATGTGCCAATTGTGGTATTTTGCGTTTTACAGAGCTAAGTAAGTGCAAGGTGAAGATTTTTTACAGTTAGGATCGTCTAATATTCTTATCATACTTATGTGATTTGGATCATTTCAACACAAGTACTTGTGTAAAGTAGCTTCAAAATAAGTGACAATATTATGTGAGCAAAGATTCGTTTAGCAAATCGAGCAAGCGAGCTTTGTCTGCGAACATGGACGTGCCTATCAACGAGACCAGAATGTTGAAAGTGCCCGATGTTTTCACCATGTACGACAACACCCCGGAGAGACTTTTTGATATATGTATGAATTATATTGTGACGCATCTAAAAACAATCTCCACTCTGGACCCCAAAAGTCGTTGGAGGAAACTCAAAGACGACGTCATACTACCAAAGGAGATTTGCGAGAAGTTCCTTGACACCTATCAGAAGGTAAACCGTGTAAATGACAACATCGCTAATCTGTTCCGCGATCGAAGCCGAACTAGACTAGAGGCAGTGAAGCTGCGTAACGCTCGAATCACAGACGAAAGCCTTAGATTCTTTTTGGAACATAAACCTGCAGAAGTGGAACTAGTACAGTGTGAATATATATCACATACCTCCCTAGAAGTCATTAATGCTAATAGTGACAACCTCATATCCTTGAAATTAGGGCCTGTCACTTATGTTCTTTCAACAGATGAGAGTGTGTACAGACAGCGAGGCTATGTTATTAATGCACCTAAACTGCGTAGCCTTACAATTCACCGCCGTGGATTGGCTATATTTCCAATGCTATTGCTTCGTCCTTTGGCCCTGCTTACACATTTAGATCTCTCAGAGTGTACTTCAGTCGGTTCAGTTTGGGCTCTCAATGAAATGACAAATCTGAGGTCTCTGGTGCTGCACAGTGTGACATGGTCTAAAGAGTGTATTGATTGGATTTGTAGTTTGAGCTTATTGAAGCATTTGGATATCTCCCAGGCAAATGAAAGACATGGAAAATTTGTCAATCCAAATAGAGTCCTCAGTACCATAATATCTCATCTACCCCTTTTGGAATCATTGGATATATCTGGAACTAACTTAGCTGGAACTGGTGCAGCTGCAGTTTCGCAGTTGAATGATGAGAATTCTGCTGAAAGTATGGAAGTTGAAGTCCGCTGTGATATACCAGGTCTGGTAGCACGAGTTAACAATCCTTTGCAGTTTCTCGGCCTGTATGGAACACAGCATGGAGCTTGCAAACGCCATGATATTCCTGCAAAAATTGTAAGTAGCAATAATTCAATTCATAATAGGTAATACATAAAAAAAAATATTGAGAATATATTAATATTACTATCATTATAAAAAATAACAAGGAATCCAAAATATCTATTGTTCAATTATTTTATTGTTTTCTGCCACATCTGGTTACTATGATGAAGAGTGACCGGCCATTGAGTTTTGGCAAATATTATCTGGATTAGACAACATGAGGTGTTGTTTATTGATATTATCAAAATGGACTCATTACTTCTCGCAACCAGACATGACAGAAAAAAAGAAAGAAAATTTGGGTATAAATATTAAACCTATATATATGTTACTATATCACTACAATGATAAAAACAAAAACTGTATATTGTCAGTTCCAGAAGAAAAAACATCTACAACCATACCATATTTTAACTTCTCTTTTCTCTCACACCATAAATATTAAAGTTGTGCGTAAAATTTTAACTATACATAATAGTAATACCCTGACTTACAATATCCTGTTTTAAGCTCATTTGGAGATTCCCAGTTCTTCTTTTAGATAGCTGCAGATATCAGCTCTGGCACTCCAGCTGATGCCTGCAGCTATCAAAAAGCCATGTTACAACAGGTTCAAATGAGTTCTGCACAACATTGTTTTACATATGTAGTGGGTTTCATTAATTATCAGTAATAATTTCATACAAAAGATCAAAAAATACAGTTTTTTTATTCAAAGTAGAACCTGACCTGAATTCCACCTACAAGGTTATGGTTCAGCTCCCACCTATTGTGTAAGTCCAGGGTAGTACTGTATATAGATGCTCTCCTACATCTCACAAATTGAATGTTAAATATTTAATGTACTTGCTCATGATGAATTCATATGTAGCTAGTTGGTGATTGGTTGTATAGTGCCACCCAACATTGAAAAACCAGTGCTGTATATTTTAGCTATTAAGAGGTGATTTGAGTGATTTACTAGTTTTTCAGTAGTCATGAATGAGAAGTTTAAGTTTCTGACATCAGTCCCTTTACTTTTGTAACAAATCGGTTAGTTCAAATTTTCTTTGAAATCTTTTACTTAGTACATTCTTTTACATAACCTGTAATTAGTGCTTTATTAATAACAGGGGTCATAAGGGTTTCTATACCCCTGTTTAAATTTACTCATATGGAACTTTATTTGCTAAACTTCTACACTTTCAGATAACTGGTGATGCAAATGAGGAACAGATCTTGACAGCAGCCGTAACTTATATGGAAAGGCCTGCAATGTTGACTCGGGTGCTCAATGATCTGTATTATTTGTTCCGATATGAGAACAATGCATATGTAGGCAGGGCTTTAGGCGTTGTGCTTGATGCTATGGATAATCAAGTGTCTGAGAAACACATTCAAATATCTGGAAGGTAATTAACAAGATGTTAATGTCAAAGCATGTTTTTTCCTAATAATATAATTAACAAAGAAAATATTTTGCTCATTGATAATCTAATTAAAATTTTGACCAGGTAAAGGAAGGTAGCAGAAAAAAAGACTTAAACATTAATTATCAAGTTGAATCTATACATTGACATTTAATATGGCATATTACTGTTTACTATTTCATCCTATATATTTGTTAAAAAAAAAAAAAGTTTGTTCTGATACAAGTACTCAGTTGAGATTTAATGTTATTGTTTCTTCTATTAAAACTCATATAAATCAACTGATATAAGACAGGAGAATATTTTACGTAAAATTTTTGAATGTGCTTACACTTTGGACATAACATATCTTTCCCCCAAGACAGTTCAAACACTTTCATGTTATTTTTTCTTACTAAATTATATTTAACTATCATATTTTACACTGAATAGGTCCATTTCCTATTAAATGTCTGATCTGCTTATAAGTTATTATAAAATATATTATTTGTATTCACACTGGGTATTCACTTCATATATGTATATTTTTTCAAATGACTACTTTCACCTTCTGTGCATTCAGCCTGTAGGGAGCTATCAGTACCTGTCTTATGCTACAACTTTTCAGACACTTTTTAAACTCTTGCCTTTGTCAATTCCAAAGAAGTCAGGCAAGCCTTAGTGTGAAATAGTCCCCAATGTTCTGATCAGAGTGGCGCTACTATATAGGTTGTTGACTTTTTTACTTCAGGCCTTTTAGAAAATGTATAAATTCGTAGGGGATATAATATTCCTTGAAATGGTCCAGCTTAAGTCAATATGCAGCCTTTACCAAGCTCTATTATGTTGTGTCCATTGATGAGTTACTGGAGTTGGATTTCCTACCAAGTACAGTATTATTTATTTTAGAAATTAAACTATTTTTGTAATTATTGTCACTTCCCTAGCTTGGAACTCTAACTCAGGTAGTGCCTCTTCTATTTATAGTACTCCAGAAAAGTTTTCTTCTATAGCTGTCTTCTCCAATGGCCAATGACTTATAACATCTGCATTTCCTAACCTTCTCCTCTCTACTTATTGAATATCATAACCATATAAGTTCTGCAGAAGTGTCCATGTTAACATTCTTTTTGTAATTATGTTAGGAATAGGTAAATACCTGCCAGCTCCTAAACCAGCTCATAAAATTGGCAGGCGTCTTGGGGATCGCAGTGTGAGATACCAGTTCTTCAGAAAGCACTGCTGCCTACTTTCTGGTGTGTCTGTACATTTAGTCGCCTCTTACAACACGGGTAGAGATGTGGTTTGACATTCTAGCCCAGTACCCCACGGGCACATCTGAAGTTAATTTACCATAGTTAATTTTATTATGAGTAACACCCAAATCACTTACCTAATTTCTACCAATTAGTCTTGAGTCGCTTTTATAATTATTAGTTTTGTTAGTTGTTTCTAATCTTGGTAATTTTGGTTTCATTGTGAGTCTGGTTTTGTTTTTGTTAACAATGGTGTATGAGGCAGCCTGAATCCACTTCCATCAGTAGTTTTGTACCATTCAATAACACTTTAAATGGATCCACTTTATCTTATTTGATACTATAGATAGCTACTTCAGACACATATAGAGTTGTGTTTCTTCTCTGGGTTTGATTTCACAAAACAAGCCACTTCTATAAGCCCTATTATCCAATAAAAGTTGCACTTGCTCCAGCAAACTTGCGATGCCTTTTATGAGGCTTTCAACGATGAAAACATTTAGATTCCCTCTCAAGCGAGGTCATTTTCTTCCTAGCTACCTTATTTATCTCCATATGTTCCTCCATGTCTTATTGTGGATTACTTGAGCTCGGAGTAGTCTGTATGAACCTAATGTCCCTCAACATGCGATTTATATCAGTGAAATTAAACTTAATTTCCGCAACTGAGCAACATATTCGCAAACTTTTTTACCTTCTTGGTTTCTAGTGTGAAACCTTTAGGATTTTATTATTTCATTGGGTTTTGGAATAAAATGACTGCCCAACATTCCGATAATGAAAGAGAAAATAACTCGTTAGCTTTATTTGGAAATATCAAAGAAACGATTATATAAGTCAGGGCCACGAACAGCTGTATTAGTCATTTTCTTTGCATCTCTATTATTTCAGTAACTTGAAGACATTATCAAAATCTTTCTATGTAATTTTGCCAACAACCTGTAAAATTTGATATCTATAGTTATTTAAATATGTTAAAATTTACTAATATAATTACCAGTCGTATTTGCAGAAGCTCACCATCAGCATTTAATTATATTTTCATTTAGTATATAACTACCTACTAATAAAAAAACACATACTTTTAGCGCAACATTGTTTTACATAGTGAAAGGAAAGGAAAAAGATCGCATTGGTGTGAGACTGAGGCAAAGGATCATAACTGCTCTCCTCGATGGAATGGAAGCTCACCTGGGAGATGACACTATGATGCGAAATGGCTGTCTCACTCTTTGCCAGTTTAAGATCCCAAATGACGTTGTATGTATAGCCACAATGAATATATATTTTTTTCCACAAAGTTGTTTATTACCCACATATTCTTTATCATGCTTTTAGTTGTTTGAATACGAGCGTGTTGTTCAAATATTACTACATGGAGTGGCCGACGTGAACCAAGAGGGATTTGTACAGCGCATTGCTATATATCTCTTGAATTCTCTGGCATGCCAGGTTGATGGAACACAAAAACGCTTCCTTGGAAATAATGGTGCCATTGGGGTAAGTTTAATACTACATTGCACTATATAATCTCATTGGAAATGTGACAAATGTACGCAGTGTAGATTACTAATGTATACACTTACATTATATATACAGTAACATATTGCCTTTTGTAAGATTTAATGCTTGTTATATTAAAATAGTCGCATATGCGAGTTAGCTATAGTAATCACGCTGTAACGAGTTTATTTTTTATAAATGAATAAAAATTTCGTGATAATGTTTCGGTTATTTTAATGTAATGCAACATAGATGTTTGTTCTATGAGTATACAAAAAATACTATCATAAATGCTGGTGACTCAACTTTATAATTAAATAAATATTTAGATGATAGTATTTCAATGGGATTAATGAACGGAATCACAGATTTGTTAACAAAATCTATTTGGCAATATTGATCATTACATCAGTACCATATACTCGTAATATTATAAATGCGAAAGTAACTCTGTCTTTCTGTCTGTCTGTTACGCTTTCACGCCAAAACTATTGGACCGATTTGAATGAAATTTGGTATGGAAATAGTTTGAGACCCGGAAAAAACATAGGACAGTTTTAATCCAACTGCGCAAAAAGAGTAACTTTAAGAAGAAGATAATTTAAGTTTGTAGTACATTAAATGTTCCATATTGGCTGTGCTGCTAAACCTTTTAGATAAATTATTTATTTAAAGTAAGTTTTAATGCCAAAGTTAATGTATATATTTAAATATTATAAATGAAACCGGCAAAAACACTTACGTTAGGGATCGAATAAGTCGACCCGGGTTTTAAATCAATATTTAAATATGTGTAAAACTCAAGAGAATTTCATGAATATGTATATTATATAATTTTAACATAAATAAATTTGTTATTGTTATTTTGCTTCTACTATCGTTACGAAACTGTAATATAATTGCCTGGCGAAAATTAAGCGTGCTTGTGTAATATGAAAGTTATTGTGCATTTGTGTTTTTATCTCTTCTAAGTATTTATTTAACCGATGTATCGAAATTATTGAAAATTAACAGCCAAGCGCGAGTTTCACTCTCGCACCAATGCACTGTTTGTTTTATGCAACATGTATTTACTAAAAATATTTTAAATTAATTCAGATCCTTAGCCCGAGTCGCTCTTGCTGGTGTTCGATATTTTTTAAACTTTAAGGGCCTGTTTCAGATTGTTCGAGTAAGTTCCGGTTATACTACCCAGAACTTATAAATATATTTATTAAATAAACACTATCTTTGCGTTTCACAGTAATCGATTTAGCCTATCCATCAGTTAAAGCTTGAAATGCGCTGCTAGTTACTGTCATTTTTATCATTCAGTTATTTTACGTTTTTTTTATAGCAGATAGGCTAGCCTTTGGCCACTATCTCACCTGATGGTAAGTGATGATGTAGTCGAAGATGTTGTTCAGGCTAGTCTAGAATTACTGGCTCTCAACAACACTACTGTGTTGGTTAGCAACCCGAAACTTTATTAAGACATTCTGAAACGGACCCTTAACCTTATGACGCTATGTTTGACACATTAATGTATATATATCACCGTTATTCTATAAACATTTATAACACTACAAACTATAATAAAGTCGTGCACTGACTTCTAGTCATTTCATAAGGAAAGTTCAAAACACGACGATTTACATATTGCAATTATATTAAAAATTGTATACTAACTCCCATTTTAATTAGAGAAGAAAAATGTACACATATGTGCTACCATTGTGCTTTTTGTATATAATTATGTAGTAGTTTATTCAATATGGCACAAATAGATTAAAAATTATTCACACATGCATGAACGAACGCATAGAATGTGAAACCGTCACAAAAACTAATCGGTCCAAATCTTTGGCATCGTGTATGTATATGTATGTGATATTATGATTCTGAAATATTGGCACATCTATGTACGTGTAAAAAGTAGTTATATTTTTTGGACTCCACTTTGAAAAACATAATAATTTTATATATTTAACCAACCAAAACGGTAGTAGCCACTTTTGTAATCGAAAATCATACGAGTTGTTTATAAATCAAGTAATGTCTCTGTTCTATGAAGTGTTGAGTCAAACAGTGCTCGATAGATCTAAGACTACCGAACAAAAAAAAACATCTTTTAGATCCCAGTAGTGTAAAAGGAAAAAATCTAACAATAAAATCGCTTAATTTTCCTAGCCTTGCTAAGCGCAGTGATCTTATTGGTAGATTTTTATCTCTTACACCGTTGATCTTCCTCGCACTTCTATGGTGAATACGCAGCCTTATTGTTTAGTAAAGCTGTTAAGTGATTAGTATGTAGTAGATGTGTTTAGTAACTGTAACAGCCGGATCGTCCACTGCTAAACACAGCCTCCCCTATTAAGGGGGTATTCCCCACGCTTGGCAGGCGTCTTGGGGATCGCAGTGTAAGTTGGCAGTTCTTTAGAAGGCGCTGCTGCCCACCTTCCAGTATTTTTCCCTTAGTCACCTCTTACGACATCCATGGGATGATATGGGGAGATGCAATCCTAACCCGGCATGGGGGTGTTTGTAATGCTGTTCAGTGCATGTATTGTCCAATACTGTTTAGCTGTTGTGTTTAGTAGATCAGTATAGTTGAAGTAATGAATAATCGCGTTCGCAATAAAATATACAAAATGCAGTAGCAGGTGTCGGAAATAGAAGAAGTACCAAATACATTATTATATACTATTTGGGCCAAAACAATAAACCGTGACAGTTTTCAGCCTTCTTCAAACTAATACCGTCAAAAATTCACGATAGAACAGGTATAATGGCGGATTTCTTGTGAGACTGCCCCGATTGTACTTAACTGCGAAGATAAAAGGATTATAAATTTGTCCCCCATAACGGCAGGAGTACCTTAAGGCTGAGGCTGGTGGCTAAGAAAAACTTGGAAAAATGATGTACGAGAGAAGTTCAAAGTATTTTCGTTATGGTTTTTTTTATAGCTTAAATATGAAAGAAAAGACATAAAAAAATAGAATCATTTTATTTTTTTATATTTAATGTTATTTCAATACCCTTCAAATATAACTTTCATACTTCTCTGAAAATTTATCGTATCACCCCAGCCTTGTCATCTTTGTCGACGGAAAATAGCTTTCCACGAATCTCATTTTTCAGCTTCGGGAACAAAAAATTGTAGGTGCCAGGTCTGGGCTGTAACATGTACACACTCCTAAGTAGCAGCCTTGGAAACGCGCAACGAGTGAATCGGCGCGTTGTCGTGTATGATTAAGATTAGACCCAGTTTTCTTTGCCTTTTTTCTTTATTTGCTTACTTCAATTATGCATAGTGGTCGCGTAAACTGCTGCGATTATATTTTGGCCTTTTTCGGTCTGTTTAATAATAAGCCCTTTAGAGTCACAGAATACTGTGGCCATGAGCTTTCCAACCGATTGCCTGACTGGAACTTCTATGGAGTAGCTGCACCCTTTCTAACTCACTAAATTGACTCAGGTTTGCCATCTGGGGCGTAGTGACGAATTGACGATAACGAAGAATGACGATCGAAAACACTAAATTATTTTGACCACAAAGCTTCTAAAACCCTTAACAATATTGACGCTTGTTTCTGCGGAGGTGTGAGCATAAGTGGCACCCATTTTGCTTAATGCAAGATGGCTTTTGAGAGGGTCAAAAAGTCTTGAAGTATTGAATTTATGGTACCCATGGATAGCTTGATCATATCTGCTAACGAATCCATTTTTATTCAAGTACAAGTTTCTCGACCTTCTTCACGTTTTCTTCTGTGGAGGCAGAAACAGGATGTCCTAATTGAGGGTCATCCATGATGCTTTCTGTGCTCCTTGTCAATTAACTTGACCACTTTTAAATGGTAAACAATAAAGGTGTGTAATCGTTGTAAACGGCCACCATGTAGATGTTTTTTGAGGTTCTCCTTGCTTCGTCAAGAATTTAATAACAGCGCGGTGCTGAATTTGCTGGTTCTGAACATTTTCGCATCAAGCATTTTGTTGTACTCGAAGCGTTATTGTGAAAAAACTAAAGATGACAAACCGACAAAATTTTCCAATAAAAAAAAATAAATAAATAAAACCTTGGAAAATATCAAATGAGAATCATAGTCAAAAAGTACCGTAATAACAACAAAAAAGTATCGATACCGAGAATACTTCCAACTGCCCTCGTGCAATATTTCATCACTCACGTAAATGGCCTGAACATTCAAAAAGTTCTGTGCTGGTAGCTGTTCACTGAAGGTCTATAAGAGCTCACAAAATCAGTCAAACACGTTGTAGAAACTTATTGTTCTCTCTTTTTAACTCTTGAACGAAACCTGTCACAAATAAAACCGAATCAAATCGGTATCGTAAAGCCAAATCTCATTTTTAATTTATTTGATGATCTTAACGTGCGAGTATGTAAAGTATTTCAAATTATTTTATATTAAGTTCCTAGTAATTATTTATGGGTTTTGAAAGCTTTTATCTGCCTTAAAGATTTTGATTAGAATCTACCAAAATTTTTATATATAATTAAGTGACCTGGTTTTAGTCAGTCAACCCCGTTAGTAATTATTAGTAATTATAGTAATTATCTATTTCAATTTTCAAAATTATGGTAAAAAATCACTATTTATCTATTATATAACACTGTATGTATTTGTATATATTTATGTTATAATAATGTATTGTATTACTATTTATGCAGTTATTTATTATGTATATAATAGTTTAATATATATGTATTATGCTAGTGTGTATTAAGTTTATGTTTGTATTTATTTAATGTAACGAAATGAGTAGTTATATGATTTATACATTAAAACACAATTTTTTCATGTAAACTATATTTATTGTTCACCACCGTATATATCTTCACTTGCTTCTGTCCATCCAAAGGTTGTCTGGAAGAAATCGCTTCATAGCGATAAGACCGCCCATTGTACTACCTAAGTATGCGTATGTTAATTACTCTTAAGTGTAAATTAGATTGGTAAACAATAAAGAGTTTTTGTATTGTAATTATAAAGATTGTAGAGTAATAACATAATATTTACTTTAGTTGTCTTACTTCAGTTATATGTAGGGAAAACACGCGCGCCGAATTTCAGGAACTAGGTCAATCAGTATAGGATTACTTTACAGGTAGGTTGGTAACAACAGGTGTGTCGAGCCTGGAATCAGAAATGCAGTGCGCGAGTGCAATTGCGCCTCTGACTATCGATCGCCCTTGTTACCGACCAACCTATCATTCTTAGTTATCACTACAATTTTGAACGTCTGTCGTTTATCTGATCTTGTGATATCTACGCGAAAATAACTTGGATCGCTTTCGCTGCTAAATATTAAGCGTTACCGCGACTGCGAGTGTTTATAACCGCGAAAAATATCTTTAAAACATGTGCGACCTCGAAGAGTTCTTTCAAACTATTTTCACTGCCATACTTCTAGTCTTCTTTGCCGTGTTCATAATTATGGTAGTGCACATCGTACCTGGTGATTTAAACGTTCTTATCATATTATTTTCATCGTTTGTATCCGTTATATTCATGTCAACACAACTTGGCGCCTTTCCAATAACACTGATGTAAATCGCTAATATGCTTGCGTTCGTTATCATATTTTCAGTGAGTACCTATGTGCGAAGATTGTTGCATTTGAGTAATTTTGGATAAAAAAACTGACCTATAGATGTTGTTGTAGAAAATGCTGAATTTAATTTCGGATCGGCTGGAGAGAGGGATCTGTGACGACGTGCTGGAAGTAGCATGGTCTACTATGTGGAACGTAACCGACGAAACTCCTGAAAATTGCCAAAGCTTCTTGGAAAATCGAGGCATGGAGTTTTTCCTTAGTTGCCTAAAGGTATAACTTATTATTCATCAGTAATTTTTTGTGTTATCTCTGTAGTATGTCTCACGTAACTTCATTTAAAAAATGTAATGATGTAAATTCAGAATACTAAGTGTACGCATTTTATTAATAAATCCAGAATAAATATTAATCAATAGTAGAGTTTTGTGCCGAGTGAAAACTTCTTCTCCTAGAATGCTTGACTTCACTATTCGAGGATTGTTTGGTCAACACAAGTGCGAAAAGAATTACTCTAATTGAGATGCTCAGTTTACTATGCTTTCAAAACTTAAAATCAAGAATAAAATAATTAAAATAATTTCATTTTGTCTATGACTTTGCCTTTAATAACCGTTGAAAGATAACCAGAATGAAAAAACAACTACCACTTCTCGGTCTTATTTGAGAGGTTTATATATTTTTTTGAAACAATATTGGCTCTGTGGCATTGGCTATGGACTGCCGCGGGCTTGAGCTTACTGTATTGTGGTGGGGCATTTTTCGAAAACAGGCCTAGCTGGCGATCACCTTCAAGTAAAAAATCTGCCGCCAAGCACCTTACGGTGTGTTCCGGCAGCTGTACCTGAGCGCCAGTAATTCTAGGTTAAGCCTGTTAACACCTTCGACCACATCATCACTTACCATCAGGTGAGATTGAGTTCAAAGGCTTACCTAGCAAAAAAAAACATTTTATGGGCGTGTTGACACATACATGATTTGCTGTAGAGATGGGCCGAACATGGGTTTCACCGAATACGAACATTCGGCCGAATGTTCGGTAAAACTCACACCGAACCGAATATTCGGCCGAATGTTCGGCACCTTACTTAAATAATGCGCCGGACACTCCCTCCCGCTCCCCTGTTGTACCGCTGATGTTATTATTGCATCATCTAGTAAACAGTAGAACTTCACCGCGTAAGTTTGTTATGGGAATTTTTATATGTAAAATTTATAAAAAAAAAAACTTAATTTCTCACAATTAAGATCTGATTATAATAACGTTATTTATTATAAAGAGTTCACAGTAGTTGTACGGGCCGAGACCGTATTCTAAAGATGATATAAAATGAGAAATAAATCCTTGATTTGCTAGTTGATATAAATGTTTATTTGATATGTAAAATAAATATAGTGATTTAATGATAGTGAGCCGCGTGAGATACGATCAAATCGATGCTAATTACGAACTGGTCATTTACTTAGAACGATGCCAAAAATGATTACGCGGGCGAATATGCGGTTGCACCGTACAGTAGTTTAACCCCAAAACAGCTACATACTTATAAATTGCTTTTAATAACCATATTTTTTATCTGCTGTTATTGGAAATAAAACTAAAGTGTATACATAAAAATACTGCAAATTACTTACCATATAAAAACAAAATATAGGACACATTTAACACTCAACTCATGATCAATCGGTTTAATACCGTATTAACTTTGAGTACCTACCCTTTTATCGAATATTCGGTGATTTGACCGAATATTCGGCCGAATACGAATATTCGGCAAACCTGCCGAATATGCCGAATACCGAATATAAAACGAATATTCGGCCCATCCCTAATTTGCTGTACAACATTTTTAGCCACTAAGCACTTTGAAACAACACTTAAGGTAAACATTTTGTTCTATTCTAAAAATCGACGAGGACTCACAAGAAACTAAGATTAACAAAAAATACAGCTTTACAAAAAGTGATACTCCTCTAATACTTTTTTGTACTTTTCCTTTATTTATTGTTTAAAGTTTCCGCGCACATTTACTGTCGTATATATACAGGGTTTTTCAGTAGAGACCAACAATATTTAAATTGAACTTAAAACGTATTGATTGTTATCAATTAGAATATATTTTCTTTTATTGAAGGCTTCATTCAAAATTCGTTATGGATAGAATACCAAATCATTTATCAATTACCACCTCGCTTCGTATGGAAGCGTTAATACGAGAGTCATATCCATCACTTTTCGACATAATGGCACCTCTATCTCATTGGTGACGCGTTTTATGTTACTCTTTAGGTCTTCGACAGGTCTTGGATTATCCGCACCAGGGATTTCACATAACCCTGCTGAAAATAAGGGGCGTTAAATCACATGATCTTGAAGGCCATGGATTGTCCCCGAATCTTGAAATCAGAGAACCGTTAAATGTCTCTTTCAATAAATTGACTGTTTGTATGACAGCTGGCCAAATATGTTGAAACCAGATGTTTGTTAGATCCTTGTCTTCCAATTTCGGCCTAAGCATATTCTGATTCACGTATCAGTAACGATCACCATTCACAGTTACCTGAAATAATAATAAAACCATAAACAATATTTTACATCTATATTACGTAATGACTCCATTTTTAATCATTGTCATTGTTCTCGTAACGTGATCTTTACCTCCAAATATTTTGGAAAACGTGACACTTTAGGGTGCCATGTTACTTACCATTTTTTTCTTTTTTATAAGTGTACTCTACACCCATATATACTTTCATCGTGCGCGGAAACTTTGGAAATAGATCAAGATGGCGGCGTGTCGATTGCCACAAAGGTTCGATCCTCTTTGAGCGGGACCTGTCACTCATGTACAGATCACGTTTAAATTTCGCGCGGAAAGTTGGTACTCAGTGCTACCAATTTACCGAATAATAATTATTGCCATACATTTTACGACCCTCATTTGTCATGCTATTCAGGATACTTTTTAAGGAGAGTAGTATAATGCCCAAATAAGTTTGACTAGGAAGAATATTGTCAAATAAGGTACAATTTTTTCAGAGTTTTCCTAACAAAGAGGAACTTTTGCGCAATATGATGGGCCTTCTTGGAAATGTAGCGGAAGTAGCTTCGCTGCGGCCCCAACTGATGAACGAACTGTTTCTCACTGTCTTTAATGAGCTTCTTGATTCTTCCAGCGACGGTATTGAGGTAAGATAAAATAAATAAATAAATTGGGCCATTGGACGTTCGTTTTGTACGGTAAGTGCCTTAGAGATGATTTTTTGTTTATGGAGACGTCATTATGATAAATTTTTTGTCTATTTTGTTGACATTTGGGAGGGTAAATCAAAAAGTTCTTGGAATCACTATAAATGTTTATAAGAAAAATAAAAATAAAATATTTTCATTTTTATATATCTACCTAATCCGGCCATAAGTTCTGTCACAGACGAAAATGTTTTTTTTTATGAAGAAAGGTAGTCTTAGTAAAGCTTACATTCATATATTTATATAAATCCGGTTACCGGCCGAAGTATGTCACACTTTATGCACTGAAATAGTTATATAAATTTATTTACATTAAATATACTTCGCTCCACATGTCTTTAAGTACAAACCACGTGGGCGCCGCCGCGCCGTATGGAGACGTTAGATAATGACAATCCAAGGCGATGAGGACTGAATGCTATCAAATTAAATCTTTGGGACATCAGTTAAATGCTTATCCATCACGTTTTGCCGTCCTGATAATGTGGCAAGTAGTGTAATTTATTAACCGGACATCTGGATTTACCGAGTAATTGGGATAATAATAAAAAAATTACACCAGCAAAAAACTTCGTTATAAAAGAAGAAAGGTAGCTTTCTTTACATTTGTTATACTTCATTCACGATTAAAATATAAATGATCTGTAAGTAAAAAATAAATTAAAAGAATAGGTAAGTATTAGTACTTTAAGACACGCGCTTATGCCCTGAAATTTAGAACTTAGACAGTTCGCGCTTTTAGATAGGTTTGGTATCCTTCTATATATAAACAGGTATCGATTGCGAGTTGAAAAAAATATTGCCCGTATTATTTCCGCATAATCACATATAACAACATATGCAGATATCCGAAATGCAAGCCGTACCCAGGACGCGGGTCATCATCGCAGGTCGAAATATATCTTTTAAATTCAGCTACTCAGTAAGCGATTGTGGAATAGAGTAAATATATAATTCAGTAAAGCTTGAAGAATGTCAAAGAAAATCCTTCGTGGACCTTTTTTTCAGGCACAAAATAATATAAACCTGCCAATGGTATGAAAAACTAAAAATGAAACTGCAAACACATTGTGAAAATTAACACACTAGCCACAAAAATTTTATATTTATGCGCTTCTAAGAACTTTTTGATATAACCTCATGTGGCTTGTGGTGATTTGTTTATCGTCCATCATTCTACGTATTGTTGCATTTTACATTTTAGATATTCTAAACATTTTTTTTTGTATATCTGTATGTTCTTCGTTTGGCCACCAACTCGCTTGTTGGTAAGCGACGGTGTGGCCGAGAATGGGGCACGACGCCAGGAAGTAATCTATTCACTCTAGCCTTGAAGATGCCTAGATTGTATTTTTCAGGAAAAACAGAAGTTTCATTCTTGGGCTGAACGCATTAGAAAATAAATCGAAATCGTTGCGATATAATTTTAGAAACTACTACGAGATACGGGTGGGGTGGTAGCGCGCGTTCTTTTGCTTGTCGTGAAGTGAAAAGGGGCGGGGAAGATTAGGTCGTAAGGCTCTTGGGCAGATTCGCCGAAATGTATCCGATAGAAGATGGCCCATATATAGATATTTACCTTATATAGAAATGACTCATTTTAGGCGGAGAAAATGCACGCTTGTATCTTGTTCGCGCTGAACTTGACATGGTTTTCGTCACACCAGTTCTCCAATCCGGAAACAGCTTTAAAAGCTACATTCATACGCTCATCCATGCTTTCGCTCAGCACTTGGATATAATGTCCTTAACGTTCGATTCAGAGCGATGCTGCCGACTGCCACTGCCGATTGCATGTGTCGCAGCCGAATACCGTACCATAGTCGGCCGCAGCCGAGCTGTGGGACCGCAACCGCACTTCTAGTTGCCACGGCGTTCGGAATTCATTTCATAAAATTTCATACCAGAAGTGCAGCCTTGGTACTTGCAGATGGCAACGTCGTTCGGAATTGAATCATTAGAATCAGCGGTGTACTTGCCACAACTGTCATCTGCGTACCCAAAGCTTCCGGGTCTAAGTAGGTCATTAATCAAAGCAGGAAAAGAGTTGCAGAAAGCACGTAACTTTGAAGTACGCCAGCGTTAACTGCCAATTGATACGACGAGCAGCCGTCATTAACTACTCGAAGCGATCACTTCCTCAGAAAGTCTTTAAACCTTGAGCAAAGAGAAGAAGACAGCCTGTAAGATGGAAGCTTGTTGATGAGGCTCTTGTACCAGACCCGATATAGGTTTTCGAGATGTCAAGAAATACAGCCACGGTTCCTCCATGATTTTCGATAGCCTCGTTCAGTATATGTGGCATACACGAAAAGATCCCCAGTAGAACGATAACGATGACAGCCGTATTGCTAATCGCTGCAGAAGTTGTTGTCTTCAAGGTATGCCATGAGCTTCCTATAAAGTTTTACACACTATGGATATGACAAATATAAGCCTGTAATTATTAGGGTCTTTATTTTTTGGAACGTTCGCAAGTTTCATACCTTTAAGCACGACACCAGTCTCTAGGGAAATGCGTAAAAATCTAGTCTGTGGTGTACATGTTTTCAACATAATGGCTGGTATACCATCCGTCGTACTCGCTTTGTTCAACTCCAACACAGCCATACGAGTTGCAGAGGGCTTGCTTCCGTTGTTTGCACAAATTGCTAACTCTCGTTTTTTTAGTTTTGTGAGAGTCGACAGATTTGGCACCATCGCAAGCTTGTATGCTTCTCTCCCAGTATAGTTAGTCTCCCGGTACAGGAAGAATTGAGCCGTGTAGGAATAAAAAAGCCACCAATAAGATTGCTACGCTCAGCGAGGCTAGGAAAAAGAAGCTATTCTATCACCGCTCATTATTCTCGCACAATTGTGGTGTATTAGCAGCCTAAAACTCCCCCAGGCACACAAGCTAAGCTTAAGGTAAATGATGAGAGTCTGTTGATGGTTCAACAGAGTTACCACTGTGCAAGTGATAGACACCGACATAGAGAATTTTGTCCAAGTTGGTGTCGACCCGAACTCACAGAACGGAAATCAAGGATTTTTAATGTTCCGAGACGCATATAACAGATATCCTCGCGAGCATGAACACACACATAATTTTACCAGGTCGCGGGCATAATTTAAACCGATGCTCCAGAACATAGCCTGGGTAAGATACGTTGCGTCTCCGGGACAACCAATCTGTTTCACGAAGCAGAATTGCCCAGCGTTTCTCACTATGGCTTCACCCGACTTCATGTCGAAATACGACTGGGTCGCTTTGCGGAAAACTTTGTCCGGTGGGTGGTAACCAGACTCGTAGGAAGCCTCCCACCAGTGAGCTGATTGTTTAGCACCATCCACGTGCCACGTGTAGGGAAGACTTTTTGGGTGTCTTCCTACGGTGCTCAGCCAAAGCTCTTCCTGAGGAATTTCAAACAGTATAACTAAGCCATTCTTTTATTGGCTGAGAGCTCCTATTCCAATCTTTAATCGGTTTAAATGGTAATTAATGTGTTTATCTCTCTTTCATCACACCTGTTCGAAAAAGATTAATTGGCGTTAGCGGATAGCAGGGGGCAAAATTCAAATGATATGGTTCTTATTGAGTTTTTAGCTTATAATTGGTCCACGTTCGTGCTTCTCATACACTAGGTTAGTTAGTTAAAATATCCTAATGAATAACAATGACATGATTCATAGTTATTATTGCTGTTTAGTAATATTGTCCTTACATACAAGTTTCGGGAAGGTTTTTTTTCCTCATAGTTCACAAAACCGTGTGTTTGTAAAACTACGCTCAAGACAAAAATAACACTCTCGTAGGTAAATATTTCTTTGGAAACAGAAAAATCTATTATTACAGGTTTCTTACAATGCAGCGGGTGTACTAGCGCATATTGCGTCAGACGGAGAAGCAGCTTGGACAGTGCACCGTCCTCAGCGCAGCGCCGTATTGGACCGCGTGGCTAGCGCTGTGCAACGATGGAACCTTCACGCTGAACGAAACATAAATTACAGAAGTTTTGAGCCAATACTGAGCTTGGTGCTAGCTCATCACACGCCGCAGTGCCAACACTGGGCCATCTGGGCACTTGCTAATCTTACTACCGTATATCGTAAGTTCGTTATCGTTTTTTATTTAATTCGAGTTTTCGTGTTCAACATTATACATTTAAGTTTTATGCAAATTAATATTTGGATACGGTATAAGTGGTTCTTTCTCCTGTCTGATCCCATAAGTTATCGGATATAGAGTTAGGAATATTGAATTGTTACAGGTGGTAAGAAGTATTTTGTAAATTTTGTTTTGTATTTGAAATATAAAACAAAATTTTAATGTTTGATATGTAATTTGTATTTATATACTAATTCAAAGGCATATAAGGCGATTATATTTATGTGGGTTAAAAAATATTGATCTAAAACCTAAAGAATCCTGTGCACCAATTTTCATCAAATTCAGTCAAAAAGAGTCACGCTTAATTTGTAAATCTTTATTTACAGCGAAATTGGTGACATTTAAATAAATGTTGTTTCAGCCGAGAAGTATTGCCCGTTAGTAGTGTCTGAAGGTGGCCTCAATATGATTCAGCAATTGCTTGATCACTCAGAGCCGTATGAATCCATACGTGTGCTAGCACGCACGGTGATAAGCAACTGCGTTAACCATGACTCACGCAAGCGTGCTGCCGCCGCAGCAGCCACCGCCGCTGCTAACGCTGCCACTGATGACGCGGGCCACGCTCTCGACGATCCCTCCGCGCACGATCTACATCCCGAACGGCCGATAAACTGACTCTGCACCTCTGTTCGCAATCGCACTCTCACGTAGGCGACTTGCCTGATAGCAATTGGAGGTTATCTATCACTACATCTTTCGTTATACTTCTAAGCCGTTGCCAGACTACTATTTAACACAAAGATACCCATACTCACCAGATTAAGAACCCCATAAAGGTACCTTGACTGTTGGACTAATATGTATTTCAAATAACATAGTCACTTGTGCCTTTGGGATTATAAAATAATATCATCTTAATCTGGTTGGTAGAATGGACATTTGTATGAAAAATTAAAAACGTTTAAAATAATTTTTTTTTCATATTTCTGTAATGATGACGTATGATGGTGCCAATGACAAATTTTATCGGCTTCAAATTTCCAAAATTAACATTGTACTAACAACAAGCAAAGTTTTCGAATGATTTCATGGACAGCTATATCTTGCTGGTTGCGTTATTGTTACCTATACGTAAGAAAAACTTGAGCTATGGTGTATAACCCAATTTGATGATAAATTAAACATATTTCTTGTCGAGCTTAACCCTCAGATGTCATCAGATGCTTTAATTTAAAATTAATTAACTTCTGAAAAAGTTTTAGTCTTAAGCGGAATAACATAAGTTTTACTCCATAATCTTATATTAGTCTCTATGTCTAAAATATATTTTGAGTTCGAACGTCTTAGTGTTTCATGTATATCGTCGTTTTATTGTCGCCAAGACATTTTCAAATCTTTAAAATAAATGTTTCTTAGATTTTCATAACCTATTACTTCTTAGATATATCCGCAAAACTGCGATATTCTTCTTGTATATGGGTAGAGACTGCCTAAAACATAAAACTTAATATTAACTTGATGTTTAAAATTATAACTATTATTGATGTTATATAAAAATAAATGCATAATTGCAAGTAGTGATAAAATAAAATATGTTAAATGTAACCACTTATATGGATTTAATTATGTGTTGTTAGATTGTACTCATAGAATTAATGTATTGTTGTTAGGTTTTCTTCACTGGTATAACTTATACTGAGTTCTAAAAAAAAAGTATACTTACTATGGTTAAATGTCCTTGATTGTAGTGAGATGAATAGTCTCTCTTATGCGATGCTTCCATGCAGCTCTTGAAACTTAATAGTCAAATTAACAACTTGCTTTACAGTGATTATATATTCGACTCCATAGTTGTTATATTTATTTTTCCGTTAACACCTATTTAGAAAAGTAAGGCGGTTAGTAAATAAATTTAAAAGTTTTTCTCAGAAGTGCAGTATATGTTTCTTAGTAGCTAACTATTTGTCTTAGATATAAATTATTGTCTTTTTGATCTGTAAGAATTGGATATTAGTTGGACTTTACATATTTATTGTAGCTTAGAAAAGTTTTTCTGGACTATATGTAACTATCTTTATGAATAATATTAATAGGTACTTGTTGTATTAAACTAAAAACTTGCAAGGGCGATTTTTGGCCGAGCCGGCAGTGGTTTTACCTTGGATTCTAATTATCGTTGGATCTTTAATGAGACCTTCTGACCCTTGGCTTGCCTTAACTGGCCGTCCAGGGGCGGGAACCTTACAGCAAGCGACTAGTAAGGGTGAAACGTTGTAAATCACGCTTCAGTTAACCCGTTCAGTAATCAAAAATAATAATATCTCTCCCGTCGATAATTTAGCGACCCTTCTGAGCGCGCGGTGAGTGTACTTCTTGGTGGGTAATATAAACCTGCAAGTTTTCTGTTTCTTTCAATTAATTTGATATTTCAGGTAATCAATGTCTCTCATACAAATAATTTGGCTTAGATTCATCAAAATGTACTAGCAACAACCATTTGTTCTGTATTATGTATGAATCGATAGTTTTTGTCATCTAAAAGTTCACTGCGCTAGTCAAGAGATAATAGTATATAGTCACGAAATAAAAAAAAATATACATATATATAACTTATTTATATTGTGCAGCAAGCTTCTATACGTTTATACTTTAATATTTTTTTCTTTGAATTATGTTATAGTTTATTATATAAAAACGAAAGTTATTTCTAGATTGCCAGTTTGTTAATTATTTTCAACTATATTGGATTAAATGTTGTAAAAATAGAGATAAGGTTTAAAATTAAATAAATTTGATGTTTAAAATATAATTTTTTTTTTATAATATTAGATGTGTCCATAAAATTACTTATTACAAAAATAAAAAGCACTTTATCTAACGTCTTACCTACCTAGATAAAACTCTAACAACTATTAGTATCTATCGTTATACTTCATTAACATTTTGCAATATCTCAATAGAAGTGCATAGATAGTTAACACCACAGAATAGAATAGTTGTTTATATCTCTACGGTTAACACGAATTAAAAGCCAGGGAGCAACGATGAAAAACGAATGGTCTCGATATCGCCTTACCTTCGTTGGTCGATCGCTTGCGCATAAGACGCGCAATTATATATATTTTTCTATGGGTTTGTGTACGAGTCTCACCTTATGTAAAGCGGTAACAGCGGCCTATAGCAGACGCATTACGTCACAAGATACGAACTGCCTGTACCTTCTAAGAATACTTCCTGGCACTCAATGAGTGCTGCCGAAACTCAGGTGCTTGGCGGTAGATTTTATACTACAGCGTGGCGGTGAGGATTGAACCTTGGACCTACGGTACAGTAGTACATAGCTAATACCGCTCGGCTATCACTGCTTCATCTTCATCTTAATAATATATGCATATGTGATTTGAAGGCCGTTGGTACAGTACGCGGCTTATGAATCAAGGGACGGTTCCAGCTCCTTTGGATGTAGTAAAATTTGACCAAGGAAAAGATGCACCGAATGAGCACCGTGCCATTATCATATTGACATCAATTGCTGTACATTAGGAGCACAATAAAGTTCTTTATCAGCTTAACGCCTCCGTTGACGGAAACGTTATGAGTATTACAACCTAATTTTAAATTTATCCCATTTCCGCTTTTATACTTGTTGAAGTCGGAAGTACGCTGCTGAGAGCAAATTTTTACATGGTCAAATTACAGAAGTTATACCATACTTTTGAGTGTTTGTTAGATGTCGGTTCCATCCGTTTATTTTTGAATAGATTTTTCTCTTTTTTTATGTGTTTACAAGATTGATTCTCATTTGCTCACATAATACTTATCCAGTTCTGAAAAATGAATATTTATATGTACAAAGTAGTTACCTACATAGTTATGGGCTCGTTGCTGTTTGGAGTACCTGTCATACAAAAAAATATGAAGGACATAAGCTTAGGCGATATCGATATGGCCGGTCTTGTAGAAATTGGTTGATCTAATAGAAAGGCGATCTGCAGCGAGCTTTATTGTTTTCATTTTACCATCACAATTAATAATTTGATAGCAACATTGTTGCGCCGCGTGACATACCAAAGAGCGAAGTTGGTGTGAATGTAGGCTGGAACGGTGGAATATGGAGGGACAGTTAAGTATAGAGTTTTTGAAAAATGTCCTGTGGTGAGTCCATCGTACATTAGCTTCACTTGTCATCAGTAGGTACAGTGTCATAAATGACTTTACTTAGTGCACGACGAACGAAATGGTAGATATAAAGATATTTATGAGAAAGAAATTAGATAATTTTATTACAATTCAATACCTTACGTCAGCCATCTCAGTGACTAAAGTTTCGCCTGATCCAAGGGCTCAGTTTATTATTGTATCATGAACATTCGCAGGTTTTTGACATTCTCGATAGCCCTCGAATTCGAGCGTACCCACCTACTACGCGCTACGTTAAGGCGAGGCTTTCCACGGACTTTAGGTATTTTATGCGAGCGCGACGTATTCATTTACGCGACACAGAGTTGTGTGCGATGCGCCGCGTGCACGCTTTTAGCTCTCCAGGTAAGGTACAGTACAGTCCTACCTACGTAGCGGAGATCACGTCAGTATGACATTTTAGAATGGAATTAACATTTGTCGTGTATTGGTACATACGCCGGAAAAATAATCGGGTCTTGTAGGGGTTCGATCAGTACAGTAGTGTTTATATATCTATACAGTTTATTGTGTACCTACGGTTATTTTAGATGGGCAAATTATCATTCTTAAGAAAAACATTTTTATTTGTGAGAACTACATTAAATTAATATATTAAGGTTCTATTATATTTTTACTAGCTTTCCAGGCGCGGCTCCGCCCGCGCGTTTGTCGGTTATCGCGCAAAAACATTAACCTCTTTTTGCGCAGTTGGATACAAACTATCCCATGTTTTTCCCGGGTCTCAAACTATTTCCATACCAAATTTCATTCAAATCAGTCCAGTAGTTTTGGCGTGAAAGCCTAACAGACAGACAGAGTTACTTTCGCATTTATAATATTAGTACTGATTATAGAGAAAGCCGTTTAATGCACCTATTCATAAATGGTAATTTGGTAATATTATTATATTTTAAATAAATATATATATATACATAAACTTCATTAAAAGAACACATTAAATGTCACAACCATGTCATGTGAGATTCCCAGAATTCAGTAACAAGTCTGTCTGTCACAGTTGTCCTATTAATTAATGGCGTCGAGTGATATAGCTGCGTAAAAATAAGTTTGATATTAGTTATTTTATAAAACGAGTACCCTTATGCTGTCAAGACCGTGGCTCTTAAAATATGTATTTATGAATATGTCTTCGCAGATTTTTATTAATTTGGTGTGTTTAATAACAATTAATCTAGTGATTGTTTTAAGATGGCTACTTTTGTTTAATCTTTGTAGTTATAGCACGGTGCGAACATTTCACATCCATGGACGTCACAACCGTGGTTTTCATAGAACCACGGTTGTGGCGAGTGGCCCATGGTCGAGACAGAATCGGTTAGTTTTAGTTAAGTTTTTTTAAATTATTATTTTCAGACCATGTATTCAACATAATAACAAATCTCAAAGAATTATATCTCGCGTTTAAAATAAAACCAAATTTCAAATATTTTTGATATAATTTAAGCTCATTCCAATGAACTGTTTTGCAAGTTTAATAAAAAAGATATTATCCAAAACGATACTTGTTAAGTTGAGCGCTTATAGAGAGCATTTTTGAAACTAAAAATATGTATCAATTGTCTTGGTTGTGACAGGAGCCCCATTGTAATAAATTTCATAAAGCTGTCCTGTACTGCTAGTGCTCAATTCAAAGTCAATGAGTACAAATCTTACTTCATAATCATCGCTCATTAAGGCAATCATCTTCAGGCAGATATTTGCCTTCTAGCAAAATTGGCCAGAAATAAAAATAAAATTTGCCAGATAGTGTCCATTATTGAAGATACAGTAGAACCATATCCCGTAAAACTAAAAAAAATTAAGTCATAAAACAGGGCAACAGATACTATATTTAGATATAATGTGTCTATACGCGCACTGTTATAAATCAAAATGTTATTTGGAATTAAAAATTAATAAATGAATTTTAAGTTACTATATAAAAGTAGTTTATGAAAATTGTAAGATAAGGTTTTTAACATATTTCTAATAAACTCAGTTAGTTAGTATGTGTGTTAGCTTCTGAACCGACTTCAAAAACTAGGAGGTTCGCAATTAGTCTATATTTTTTATTATGTGTGTTACCTCAGAACTTTTGACTGGATGAACCGATTTTGATAATTCTTTTTTTATTAAAGCTGATACTTGTCGTTTGATTTTTAAATGAAATTGAACGACAAGTATCATGAATGACACTCCAATAACTGAAAAATATTTTCCTATCTTGATGATATTATAGTCTTTGACAGTGAATGACAATCGATCCAGTAAGTAGCAAGAATCACTAAAAAGAGTTTAATTTTTTTTTAACAAAAAATGGAACCAACTTCAGCACTCAAGTGTGAAATAACTTGTCGAAGTCGGTTTCATGCGCAAAATATTGTTATACTAGGTACTTTTGAACTATTATGGCACCGACTTCAACAAGTTATTTCACACTTTGGAGTGTTGATGTCGGTTTCATTTTTCGGTAAACATTTTTTTATATTGAGAAATTGCATTAGTATTGGATTTGTTAGTAAATTTAAGTAGTATTTTTTTATAACTATAGAAGTAATATGTAACATTAAGTGATTTTTAATACTAGATGGATATAAATTGAATTATAAGTAAAAACGTAAATCTGGCTGTATGGAAACTCATGTTACGTCACGACTATGGTACTCAATGTCACACCCTAGACTTTGAACTAGTATTTTAATATTTTTCTAGTTTCAATGAGGTTGCGAAAATGTAAAGAATTTTTATGTGTGATATACATAAAAAAAATCTAAATATATATTTTATTACAGTTGAGTTGAGGATTCCCCAGATAACAAGTATAAAGAGATACAACAGAATAAATTGAACTCATATTTTTTGGCATTGGACCTAACAATAGTGATAACAATTTACTAACCTTAATTTAACCATTGTGTACATATTAATTGTATATGGTTCGCAAATTGCGTTAAAAACTACACGAGTTAGATATAGTTTCAAACAATCAATTACAACATATCTAGATTCCATTCATCAAAATTGGTTTTCCTGATCCTTCAGGAACCGTTCGGAAAATCGAGATAAAAATTAGAATACGTTTTATGATATATCATCTAAATCCATTCAGCGGTGTTAAGCAAATTTTTGGCGAAAAATGGGCTTGAATTCAGCACTCAAAGGTGCAAAATAACTTGTTGAAGTCGGTACCATGATAGGTCAAAAGTACATATTATTACAATATTGTGCGCATGGTCCCGACTTCAACAAGTTATTTCGCACCCTTGAGTGTTAAAGTCGGTTCAATTTTTGGGGTAAAAAAAATTCCCCCATTTTAGTGTCCCTTGCTACTTGCGGATTCGATTGTCATTAATTAGCAATAACTATATCATCAAGATAGGAAAAAACCTTTCAGTTATTGGAGTGTAACTAAAAAACAGATAAGAGTACAACTACACCGCGGTTTCCACAGACGAGTGAAACTAATTCTACACGGTCGTGAACTACAAATATTTGTTAAAGAAGTTGGAGTTGGTTACCCCTCACTATGCTTAAGTTGGTGGGGTGGGCACCTAAAACGTGTTCGCTAAAATAGAGCAAAATTTTTGAGTTCGTCCGTACCTTACTAATAGGCGTGCGCCTAGAGCGCTTGTTATGACTAGTAGTATCCTAATAGATGCAGTGTTCATTATGGCAGACTAAGGGCATCTCGTTTGTGACTGAGGTTAATTAATTATCAGTAATACATAATTAATGATCGATTAAGTGGCTACTGCGGGCTTGCCACAAAGGTGCTAAAATGAATGTTGATGATTTCATTTAATCATAGTCACTGACAACTTTGTGTATCATTCTACTACGAGTATTAATAAATGCATGTTTTTTTTATAATTATTGATAGGCTAGCCTTGGACTACTATCTCACTTGATGGTTATTAAAGATGTGGTCTAGGATGTTGTTCAGGTTACCCTAGAATTACTCCTAGAACTCTGAAGGACAGCTGCCGGAACACACCGTTAGGTGCTTGGCGACAGATTTTCTTCTTAAGGGTGGTAGCTAGCCAGGCGGGCATTCAAAATGCAAAACGCCCTACTACCATGCTGATACTACTGCCATCGTGAGACAACAACCGGGGCCGACGGCTTAAAAAACGGCTTGACCAATTTTGATGAAATTTAAATAGGACCATACGACAAACATTCAAATATAAAAAGAATCATATAAATCGGTTTATCAGTAAAAAGTTCTGAGGTAACAAACATTTAAAATAAATAGACGAATTGAAAACCTCCTCCTTTTTTAAGTCGGTTAAGAAGCTAAAACACATACTAACTTTTGAATTTATAATATATATATTATTATTATCATATAATAATTAAAAAAGGGTGGAGTAAATCTATACTAAAAATTATAAAGTACAGATTTGATTATATATGGTAATGAAGTTAATACTCAAAGCCCAGTGTATACCCATACACTGGGCTTTGATTATTAACTTCATTATCTTAGACCCTGGGTACGAAATACTAGGCATTTGGCTAAAACTAGATATAAAAACAATAATTTCATTGCATTTTAGCAAGCTTATTGAACCTAGAAGGTTATCAAAAAACTAGTTCAAGTCACGGGTGTGACATCGCATATCATGGTCGTGACGTGACATGAGTTTCCATACAGCCAGATTTATGTTTTTACTTATAATTTAATTTATATCCATCCAGTTTTAAAAATCGCTTAATGTCACTTATTATTTCTATAATCATAAAAAAGACGACTCAAATTTACTAACAAATTCAATACTAAATTCAATTTTTTTTTTTTACCGAAAAATGGGCTTGACTTCAACACTCAAAAGTGCGAAATAACTTGTTGAAGTCGGTACTGTGATAGTTCAAAAGTACCTATTATCACAATATTGTGCACATGGTCCCGACTTCGAAGAGTTATTTCACACTTTTGGGTGTTGAAGTAGGTTTGATAAATAAAAATACTCACCCGTTTTAGTGTCCGTTGCTACTTGCGGGACCGATTGTCATTCATTGGCAATGACTATATCATCAAGATAGGAAAAAACCTTTCAGTTATTGGAGTGTAACTCAAAAAACGGCTAGATCGATTTTGATGAAATTTAAATAAAATCACACGACAATCATCAACATTCAAATCAAATAAATCATCAAAATCGGTTCGGTAAAAAAAAAACGGACAAATTGAGGACCTCCCCCTTTTTTAACTGACTTCCAAAAAAGGAGGAGGTTCTCAATTCGTCTGTTTTTTTTTACGTTTGTTACCTCCGCAACTCTCGACTGTGTGAACCGATTTCAAAAATTCTTTTTTGTTTGAAAGCTGATGCTTGTCGTCTAGTCTCATTTAAATTTTATCAAAATCGTTCAAGTCGTTTTTGAGTTACACTCCAATAACTGAAACATATTGACCTATCTTGATGATATAGTCGTTGACAATGAATGACAATCGATCCCGTAAGTAGCAAGGGTAACTAAAAAGATTCAAAAATATTTTTTTTTACCAAAAAATGGAACCGACTTCAACACCCAAAAGTACAAAATAACCTTTCGAAGAATATTTTGCGCTACTGTGATAATAGGTACTTTGGAACTATCACAGTACCGAGTTCGACAAGTTATTTCAAAGTTCCATTTATTTGTAAAAAAAAACAGCCCTTTTCTTAATATTAACACACATATTAACCTTCACGATACTAACTTTCACTACTTACGAAATCAATTGTCATTCACCGTCAATCAGGAAGTCATCAAGATAAGCGTAACGAGTCGAAAGTTAGCCCAGAGCATGTTTTATTTTGTTGTTTGATATTCATTTTGATCCTGTTCTGTGTGGCGCTGCGTAGATCGAAAAAATTGACACAGGTCCTACGTCGACGAGCTCTGCGAGCGCACTGGCGGTCAAGTGAGCGAGCTCTGATGCCATGAATTCATGTTAAAAAATCATATAAAATTAACATGATAACTTTTTTACATTTTTATTTATGATTTAATTACTTTTATTGATAAGTAATGTATAAAAAAATAATTTAAAATTAAAGATTGGTAAAAAGGGAGTCAAAAATCGTTTTTAAATTCGAAATAGAGGTAACTTTAGGATTTTTTTCTATCGAGTGAAGTTATTTATTATGTGGATCAGATTTATGAATTAACTCAAGAATATGCTTAAAAATAACATATATTTTTTTCAGTTTAATAACCGAGTTTTTTCTTTGAGAAAAGTTAATTCTTGTATGGCGTTTTTTGGCCAGGATCGCCTTAAAAAAAATAGATTCGTGGTCGCGATTTTATCCAAAACTTTACGAGACGGTACGTTCACGTAAAAATCTCGACCTAGAGAGGTCAAGACTTGTGGTTCTGCCAATTTTTTTCTTTTACGTACATAAACACATGGTTCAGTTATTTTACTCGTATCAAAGTAACGAGATTAGAATACGTTATGACAAGCAAAATATGTAGGTAAATATAATTAATTAAATAGAGTTTTTATGATACTATTGTCACGCTTTATTTATGAATACTTAACTGCCTAGCGTTTATAAAACAACAACGTTACAGAACCTAACGTACCTACCAAATTTTATAATAATTACCAATCGAGATATAATAGAGGTCAATGAAATTACCTAGGTACTGCGAGTTCACTGTCTAATCGAAGGAAACTCGCTCTAACTAACCAGTATTTATGAACACCTACTGTAGAAAAAGGAATCTAAGCTATGTAGTTATAGTAGGTAGGTACTCACTTATTAAACCAGATCTCACGGTTTAGCACAGCGGACACGCTGGGGTGAGTCTTCGTGGTTTAAAATGTACCTCCATTGCGTGGCAAAACAAAGGTAAACTAATAATAATAATAATAGCACTGCAAGAAAACCAATCATAAAAATTTAACGCAGGCATTACAGCGTGTTTATTTAAACTGATAAATCTTACCTTACTTTCTAAACAAACCCTAGTTTATCGACTAATTAGTCCTAACATTTGACAACCTTACATGCGGTAGCTTTTTTCTCCAGGAACAGCCAAGACAGCGCCATTCGGGTCCAGATACCTGATTGCTTTCTTGTTATCCCCTAGCCTCTTGTGTGCACAAGAGGTATTTAATCTTGCACGCGAAAATCAGTTAACTATCCAATGCCATACAATACAATACTAACTGTTCCGTCTCCAAACCACTCCGTACTGGTTCGTGCCGAACTCTGCTGATTTCGTGCCTAACCAACGACTAGAATGCCGATTGCTTTCATTCCCACTATCATATAGGTACCTAGTCATTGTTTCCATCCTTAGAATGTTAAAGTATCGGCGCATTGGGTACAAAGTAATTTCCTTTTCTCGGTAAGTGAATCACAAGGCATACCCAGTTTTATTGCAAATTGTAGCTCATTTCCACCAACCGCTGCCGTCTTTTATTTAGTTCTCCAGAATTAGAGAAGAGCGTTGAATGAACGAACTAGTTAATTCTACCGTCGACGTACAATAGACGAACGGACAGTTCATCGACGATGAACGGACTAGTAGAATCTGTAGACGGCAGGACGGCTAAATTGTAGTCTATACAAAATTCATAGCGACTGTCAACGCGACGACGACTCGTGAACACAGTCGGTTAATATATTCATTCATTGGTCCGTTACACAACACGCGCAATGTTATTATCAACTCAGAGCTCCTACATTTAAAGTTCAATTTTGTCTGCATGGACGGTCATTTTAACGCGTTGAAATGACCGTCCATGCATACAAAATTGAACTTTAAATGTAGGAGCTCTGAGTTGATAATAACATTGATCGTGTTTTGGACGATCGTTTCAACGCGTTGAAATGACCGTCCATGCAGACAAAATTGAACTTTAAATCTAGGAGCTCTGAGTTGATAATAACATTGAGCGTGTTGTGTTGATCCTCCGTCATAGACGTAGACCGGCCGCGCGGCGCCTTGACTACAGTCGAAACGCGAACGATGCACTTATTAGAAACTTTCTTATTTCGTAATTACGTACTATAGTTTCAAAATTTGATTAAATGTTTGTTACATACGAGTATTTTATTATTGTGAATAGTGTAAATTATATGTAAATAGTTTAAAAAACTTTCAAAACTTTATGGTTGATTTTAATAAGTAGATAGGTGATATACCTAAGTGAACTTTTTAGTGTAGGAAGCAGTAAAATGGCAGGACGAAATTTAAGTGAATTTTGGCATCACTTTGAAAAGGACATATCTAGTGGAAAGGCGATTTGCAATCTATGCTAAATATATGTATGAAAAATTGGCGTATAAATCTACTGCGGCAAATTTGAAAAGCCATCTAAAACAGAAGCATATATCTATTTTTACGTCATTACCGTCGTAAATATTGTACATAAAACACATTAAAAAAACAATGATTGTAAATAGAATCAGTTGATCTTCTAAATACGCCTAAATAGGGAAAATAATCGACTATTATAAATTCTATTTAGACAGTCCTTAGCCTGGAAAAAGTATGTAGGGAAGGTCAAACTTTTCAATAATATGCTTGTGATACGTAACATATAAAACTACGATACAAATTTCATTTAACTAGAATACTCATTCATTACTACTACTAATGCGTCTTGTCTAGTTGAATAGTCGTACGTAACGGATCGAGTCGACTAATCGTCCATAAAGAAAACGCCGTCGGTATAAATCAACTAGTCGATGAATTTAACTAGTCGATCGACTAGTCCACGAAAGAAAATGGACGGTCTAGTTTCGTCTACGTTAAATGCGTCGACGACCCATCTCTATCCAGAATTACCGTTCCAATGCTATGGCGCTGAGGTAGCCATAATCAACTTCAACTTCTTTTTTTGTGGCTTCTGTAGTGTTGCCACAATTTCGCCAATGACGAGTCGCATGGATAGAGTGGGAAACAAACGAAAGAGATTGATACCGATCAATAACACTAATACCGATTAGTAACAAGTAATCAGTTGCTCAATAGAAAATAGGACATACGATCAACAAATATAATGTCTAACTACACAGTATATGTACTTAAACATACATCTATATTACACGCCATCAGGATATTCATAGCTTAATTTTATTAATAATTGAAATACATTTACTAATTATATATAGATAAGGAGTAAACACAAGTGACAATAGACTATTGAAGTTAACAGGGAGAGGGATATCTGGGAGAAGCTTGTTATACAAAGAGTTGGACAGTCAAAAATATATGATCCGTATTACCTTCGTCGTGGGGGCCAACTCTGACCTCTTATAGTAATAATAACTTGATCTTACTGCTAAACTTTATACCTCCACGTCAATTAAGCAGGCTTACAAGCGGTAAAGGAATTGCTCGGCGCTTCGATGACGTCACAACAAATAGTTCACTCTTTTCGCGAACTCTGACGTGACATTTAATACGAAGTATTACTGTTCCAAGGACAAATCCGTCGTATTTATCCATCTTAAAAAGTTACTTTCTAGCAGCGGATTTAAACTTGATTTAGATTATTTTACGATAAAAATGGGTTTAATTAATATGTAAATTACGTACCTAACTACAATGTTTTTATTTCTATTATTCCTTAAAATAAACGCAGCAAAATTATTTGATGAATGAAATATAAAAAAAACTATAAAATGTAACAGACAGTTTTTGTGAAGCATACAAAAAAAAATCGTAAAACTATGGTAAAACCGTTCCATAACATCGTAGTTCGGAACAGTGCGAGCGGGATAACGCTATATTATAAACATCTTGTATCTCGCTTGCACATCCGTGATACATATTTTATTCGTTCTTTAAGTAGGATCAAACCAATATTGCTTGACGCGATTGTGGGTCGGTGATAGATCATGTCTGCGAATGATTATTTTAAGCATGAAACAAAGCGCTACTTTATTAGGTATGATGGTTTCGTAAAAGGTGGAGGTGGCCCCCAGGCCACACTCACATAATGAGTGGTCTCGTATTCGGATTTTAGATAAAAACTAGTTTTTCGGGCAGTGTGCGGGCCGCAAGCGGCCCGCATCTATCTTGAGTCAGTACGAACTGTCATAAAAGCACCTTATACAAATAAAAAAATATTTCAAAATTCCAAAAGATTTAACGTCCCATACAAACTCTTAATACAGTAGAGAACCAAACTGTAGCCACCAAACCAGATTCACCCTACTGCCATAAAAAAGAGATACGGTCAGAATCGTACCAAGGTTCTGAGTCACTTCGGTGAAGGAACCCCACCTGTAGGTGCTTTGGTTACCGCGGGCAGTTACCATAGAGACCAGTCGGAGATGTGGAAAATAGTTTCAAGTCGGAGCTCGGCCTTCGGCCTCGGACAGTTACTCCAAATGTAGTCAAAACTCCCACAAAAACTCCTAAAACAGTCAGTAATGTATGGTAAAATACTCCAAATACAGTATGAAGAATGAGAGGAGCATGTAAATTCGGACCTCGGCCTTCGGCCTCGCAAGACACTATCACGGCTCGGCCTGCGGCCTTGCCAAGCGCTCGCCCTGCGGGCTCGCGAACCATCCGCTCGGCCTTCGGCCTCGCGGGCCTAATGTTCGGCCTACGGCCTCACCAGAAGCTCGCTATACCTTTATCTATGACAGTAACTCCAAAATCAGTCGAAAATCCCACAAATATTCCAAATACAGTCGAAAATGTAAGGTAAAATACTCCAAATGCAGTATGAAGAATGAGAGGAGCATCGAAGCATGATAAATAAATGAATTTCACTGTTATAGAAAAAAAACTCCAAATTCAGTCGAAAATCCCACTAAAACTCCAAATACAGTCAAAAATGTAAGGTGAAATACTCCAGATACAGTATGAAGAATGAGAGGAGCATGTAAATTCAGAGCTCGGCCTTCGGCCTCGCAAGACACTAACACGGCTCGGCCTGCGGCCTCGCCTTGCGCTCACCCTACGGGCTCGCGCACCATACGCTCGGCCTTCGGCCTCGCAGTTTGAAGTTCGGCCTTCGGCCTCACCAGAAGCTCGCCCTTCGGGCTCGCTATACACTGATGTAGGACCTTTACTCCAAATTCAGTCGAAAATCCCACAAGAACTCCAAATACAGTCGAAAATGTATGGTAAAATACTCCAAATGCAGTATGAAGAATGAGAGGAGCATCTGAGACTAATAAAAAATGACAGAAATCAAGCATTTCACTGTAATAAGACCAAAACTCCAAATTCAGTCGAAAATCCCACAAAAACTCCTAATACGGTCGAATATATGAGCACTTTGTACGGCGGCCATCTTGAAATCCGCCATTTTGTATTTTTGACACATGTCATTTGACGGCTCTCCCGATTTCCTATGACATTTGGTCAAGCACCCCCTACCTATCTCTTACCGTTTCCGAGATACGCCATCCAATTTTACTTGGCAGACGACATCTTTGAGTTTTCGGATTTTTCCCATACTCACCAAAATCTTCTGAACATTTTTGCTATACATTACTTTCTTCCTACTCGACTCCTTCTGGGAGAACAATTATGTCAGTCAGTGAGTCAGTCAGTGAGTCAGTGTGTGGTAATCGAGCTTTATATATAGAGAGAAGAAAAGAAGAGAAGAGATACCTGTGTACACGCGTGACCCAACCGCAGGCGCAGATGGTAGAGGTATACAGGTTCTCTTGTCCATCTTTTTAAATTTGAAAAACCATAGTCTTGTTGGTATACAGGTTTGTATTTCACTACAAAATTTACCTTTGATGGTTTTGGATTGTTGCCATATATTATCCCACGCCTGACGCATCTGGATTTCACAAGTGATAGTGAGGTCGTGAGAGTAAATTTTATAGTGATCCTCGTTACCATGAGTGGAAGCCTGCTTAGCGTATGATTCGGCAGTCTCGTTTCCTGGGTTACCTATGTGGCCTGGTATCCATGTCAAAATTACACTTAACTCACTTTAGTAACGGTTATAGAGCGCTTCTTTTATCTTTAATATTATGGGAAATCTTGATTTAGATTTAAATTGACTAGCCATAATCGCCTGGAGGCAACTCTTTGAGTCAGTAAAAATAATGGCTTTGTTTATATTATGAGACTTATGGCATATTTCAGAATGTTCGAGTAAGTTCCACTTTTACTACCCAGAACATATTTAATAAATAAAACACTATGTTTGCGTTTCACAGTCATCGATTTAGCCTATCCATCGGTTAAAGCTTGAAACGCGCTGAATGTCAGCTATCATTTTTATCATTCAGTTATTTTATGTGTTGCTTAGCAACCCGAAACTTTTTAGGACATTCTGAATCGGGCCCTTAATATACAGTATAGATTCTAGGATAGCTACAACTTCACCAGTAAATAATGATGACATAGACGGGCATTTGTTACTAATAATTATTCTATATCTAGGATTCTATATCCACACAGCAGCACCCACATCTTTATCTATAGATAGTTTTGAAGCATCAGTATAAACTTTTAGCCAATTCTTCCATTTGCTGTCGATTATCTCATTAAAATTTTGGGAGGGATTAATGGTATCTTTCTCTATGACAAAATTGATAATAACTGTAGGTTGGAAAATCAATGATAGGATATTGGACAACAGGACTGGTAAGTTGGGAATATATAAAAAAAACTATGAACTATACTTGGAAGTTTGCTATCATAAATAATGCCTTGTAATCTATATACTTAAATCATAAAGGTTTTTAATTCTGTGGATAAGGATATGTTCACTGTTTTGAACTAGTTTGAAGAAAAATCTATATAAAGGTATTGTCTCCGTAGATACAGGGGAGGCTCCACGCATTATACCTGCATAGCATTTATTGGACTTCATGGCACCCAGTATTATACGAAGACATTTAGACTGTATTTTCGATAATCTGTCGGTAGATGTTTTATTTCCTGAGTCTAATAAGAATGTGCCATAGTCTAAATAGCTACGTATTATTGCATTCTACAGCAACTTTTGGCAGTACGGATGAGAACCCCACCATACTCCTTATAGAGAGCGTATAATGTTTATGTTTTTCTCGCATTTTGAAACTATGTAATTGGAGTGAGGTGTGCCTGTCAGTCGACTATCTAGCCAAACTACAAAGAATTTTACTGTATCGGTGATGGTGAACGACTTGGTAGGTCAGGTGGGTCCAGCGGAACCGGCACCAGCCCCGGTATCGGTCCCATAATTATAGGTTATTTACTCTTACCCCCACCAAATAAATAATATAATAGCTATTCTGAGGCTAAAATAAATGTTAAATCACGAAAAAAAATATTGTCAAATCTCAGTAAGTGTGTCACCTTTCACCCTTAAATGCGACCTATGTCTTTGTAGATGTAGACTAGCTAAAATTATATTTATTCAAGCCATAATCAAAACTCGCATTACATCAGGCGCGAATTTCAAACACGAAGCCACACGCATCATAGATGGTATTTCGACTTCGATTCAGTCAGACACGGGCTGTGTTCCGAAACGTCAATGTGATAACAATTTATCAAGGATCTTCTAATATAACTTAATCGGTCGCTTGTTGTAAGAAAATTGTGCCGAAGGAAAAGCTCGAACTGACCGCATTGTCTTACAAGGGTGACAATAAAATACTTATTCAATGTAGATATTCTAGTTGGCCCATAACTGAAAATATTGAATTTGTAATGATATTATAGTTGATTTTTTGTAGTTAGAACTACTCTTTTTACGTTAAAGCTGTGCAGCAAAGGTTGCGCATATGTCGTTATCGGCTTTCTTTTCCTAGTAAGAGTTTAACCATCAGTGTCAATGTTCAATTTTGCATCCTCAATTATCACCGACGGTGATTTGAAACGCAGCTTTCTTGCGGTCCGCCATTTTCTGATTCCAGTAATAAGTAATACTGCTGCACCACTAGCCACCCGGAGTAAGCGAGATGCCAAGCATTAGTTCGGCATCACGCTTTTTTTATGGAATAGAAGTGCAAACGAGCATACGGCTCACCTGGTGGTAAGTGATTACCGTCGCCCACGAACATCCCCAACTACAGAGGTTTCAAGGATGCGTTGCCGGCCTTTAAGGTGGGAATATGCTCTCTTCTTGAAGGCTCCTCAGAAGTCGTATCTGTTCGAAAATATTTCAGCTAGTTGCATAATGAGTAATGAGGCAGTTCGAGGTAGAAAATGCCGTGAAAATCGCAAGGTTGTAGACTTCCAGACGTCGACATGAAATTGATGAAACATCATGCTTTGTCGGGAAGTCCAATGGCGAAATTGAGCTACAGTTAGTAAATCGAACAGTTCCTTAGAACACTCCCCGTGATAGATACGGTAAAAGATGCAGAGTGATCCAACATCTCTACGCAGTGCCAAAAGGTCGAGCCGACCGGAGATAACTTGATCGTCGAAGATTCCAGTAATTTTTCGTAAAATGCGGTCAAACGGAAGAAGCTGGTACTGGGGAGCTCCCAGTACTTAAAGCTTACTCTGTATTGTGATGATTTAAATATATTTTTTAACATTTCAAATTATTATCTGAACTTAATAAATGGAGAAGACAGAATATAAGACTATAATGATAATTATCACTTCAGTCATGTCATGTCTCTTTCTCTAAATTTAAACTTATATCCGCGATCCTGTGTTTCGATGGCAAGCATACTACCGAACAAAGCTACGGGGCAGACCAGTATATAAGAATAGTAATTTAGTTTTATTGTAATTTTAATTTGATTGTAATACTTGTTATTTTTATTGTAGTTTTATTGTTAAACGTATGGGTGTAACTTACTTGAAATGAATTAATTTTGAATTTGAATTGCCATACATATAACATATTTTCCACTAAAGTTACCATAGTATAAAGATATTTTTGCACATCAAAGAAATGCTGTTATTCAGGATAAGTTTCCTTTGGGGGCAATATTAGCATGTATCACGGTAATTATTGAGCTGAGTCGATACAGATTTGTTTCGCGTACATTTCGTTATAGCTACTGTATTGAATGAAGATCTACAAAGGAAAACGAAGTGTTTTCCGTGGCAATAGATCAAAACTCGCTGTGTCACTTTGAGATGATTCAGGGATCGTACCGGACGTCTATTTTAGACCGAATATTTAATTGAATTTATACTTTTAAATTATAAACGCGCGATTTTAGCATATTATCATCAGAAGTAATGTACAATTCTAATGGTAAAATATTTTTTCAAATCGGTCCAGTAGTTTTTAGTTTTATTCGTTACAAACAAAAATACAAATATTTACTCTTTATAATATTAGTGTAGATGTAGATTAGAATTTGGAAGGCTAGGCATATCATTGAGAGCTTTAAATGGGTAAAAAGCACTTCTTTCGACCGATAGTGCTTGTATATCATGTTTAGAATAATTATCATCAGTACTTTTCATTATTTTGTACGTGGGGAAACAACAATCTGTGGGGACCTATTTTACGATATTAGCCCAATTGTTATCTGACATTGAAGTCATGGTTGGGACTTGCACTTTCGGCAGACCCATCTACTTTATTTAGGGAACTATTTATTAATTTTTTTTTTATTTAGGGTACTAATTTTGGGATGAAATTAAAAAAAACATCGGAGCTCTATAAACACCTAGGAGTTACGAAAACGCACGTTTTATTAAAATCTCGAGACGAAATAGTTGCATCACTCCCAAAAGACAAAAGTGCCTCCGACCTTGATTCGAGGCTTCAATTCCACAAACAATTTATGATAGGTGCTCAGTCTAGCAAAGCGGGTTTTGGGTCGAAAGAGAAAGTTGAGGATAAAGACATTGTAAAATCTTTTCTACAACAAGACGAAAATGATAGCTATAAAGTGTATGCAGTGAGCTTAAAAATGCAAAGCTTAAAAATGATAACCATAGGTGAATTTTGTATCCCTCTGGCGTTAAAGTAGCGTACCTTGATATACGATTGGTCACCTACCTTATTATAATTTTATCTAAACGCCTTTCAGATGACCCTCCCAGACCAAAGTAACTTAGTAAGATGGGGCAAAGCTACCGAAAAGTCTTGCAGTATTTGTCGGGAGGCGATTGGTACAGCAAGGCACTTATTGGTAGGATGGAAGGTGCTCCTTGATAGGGGTCATTATTCACGTCGCCATGATAAAGTCCTCGAAATCATACCAGAAGCGGCGAGTCTCTTGGTAGCTAGAGCAAAAAAAAGGTTTGACCATGAACAAACGACACGTCGATTTTGTAAAAGAAGGGTCATCTACAAAATCTAAATCCAAGCCTTACTCCATCTTAAGCGCAGCTCCCGATTGGACTCTTTTGGTGGACACGTATGGAAACACTACAAAATTACTGAGGATGTTGGTGTTTCGTCTTCCAGACCAGACATATTTCTATACTCAAAAAATCTAAAACGCAAAGTACTTATAGAACTTATTGTGCCGTGGGAAACAAACTTACCTAAAGACCACACATTAAAAACAAACAAATATTTTGAACTAACAAATGAATTAACAAAAAACGGTTATGTGGTTAATTTATATGCTGTAGAAGTTGCAGCAAAGGGTATACCAGCGATATCCCTATATAACCTACTTAAAGACCTTGGCCTGCCAAGAATAACCGTAACTTCCATCCTAGAACGGGCATCTAAGGCGGCATTAGTAGGATTTTACCAAATTTGATTAGGTAGGGGAGGAGGCTCGAGCGGGAAGGGGAGCGTTGATGCATTGTAAAGAGGCCTCTTAACACTACACCTGAGTTATAAGTCCCAGGACCCTCTAGCCTCTTCCTCTGCAACGCTATGGACCCGGCACCCGCACGGTGAATCCATGGAATAAACATAGAAAAATAGTGGTCCAAATATAGGTTTACTGGAAAGCTCGGAAAATGTGGATCGTTTAAACGTACAGTACCTAGTAGATAAGCGGGTAGGGTTACGCTCTTACAAGTACCACTATATCAATAATATCCTATTTTAATAAATGAAACACAGTTGTTACATTGAAAAACACGTTATTATGTAAATTAAGTATTAACTTACTTTTCTATTTAGGAGCCATGTTTTAGGGTACAAATAGATTTTACACTTTTTTAAAGTAAAGTTTGTAATTTTTTTGAATAGGGACATTGAAGCTGAGAATCATTTTATCTACTCTACTATGTGATCAAGTCTATTGTAGCGTGAAGTCTCCCTGTAATTTCTAGGAGTAGAACTAATAAATCGATAACACCGTCATCAAATATACATTCAATGTAATAGAAAGGCGATTGGAGGTATCTTGGCCCATGATATTCTTACCAAGTATTTAGATTTTTTGGTACGGTAGGACCAACAAAAGGAATCAATGGCTAAAGTGCCTCTAATAACTGCAGCTGAATTAGGTGTAGATGCTCAGATATACGCCTTTCCTCACAGTCTGGATTCTTCAGTGGTTCGAACTCCTGTTGTTAAAGAAGAGAAGGGTACACTGTCGGAGTACATTTATTTAATCTCTGCAGGCGCTCTAAGCTGAGAACCTAGATAGAAAAATAGAAAAAATAAATTATAAACCACTCGGTATACGAGAAAAAGTTAAATAATTATATTTTTTTATCACTGATAGGTTAGCCTTTGACCACGATCTCACCTCATGGTAAGTGATAGTGTGGTCGAAGGTGTTGTTCAGGCTAACCTAGAATTACTGGCCCTCAAGGACAGCTGCTGCAACACACCCTTAGGTGCTTGGCGACAGATTTTCTACTTGAGGGAGGCATTTTGCGAATGCCCGCCTGGCTAGCTACAACCCTCAAGCAGAAAATCTGTCGCCAAGCACCTAACGGTGCGTTCCGACAGCAGTCCGTGAGAGCCAGTAATTTTAGGTCAGCCTGAACAACATCTTCGACCACATCATCACTTACCATCACGTGAGATAGTGGTCAAAGGCCGAACTATCCGGCATACAAACAAATAGTTTAATGATGATATTTTTACTTTGTTTCAGGTGAAGTGTACTGCCCTATGGTAACTGAAGGTGGTCCTAATGCAGCAGCCTCTCAATAAGTTGGAGCCAGTAACAATGGACACGGTGTTAGCAGGCACAGATATAAATGACTTAAATGAAGATATCAACCCAAGGACCGCTGTATTAGCCCTTCACCATATCTCGGCGGAGGAACAACATACCAAAGAGCCAAACTTCATTTTGCTTATTGGTATTTTAATTCTATTGTTTCTAATAATGGTTATTATTTTCCACTTTTGTGTGGATCAGTTTGAAAAACCGCCAGACCATGATTGGCCACAATCTGATCCATACTCACCGCAGTAGAATAGCGGAGATTGCTATTCCCAATCTAATTATATATATATATATATATATAATATATATTATATACAGTATTTTTTTACGTTATTTGTATGTTCATAAAAATTTTCAGGAATATTATCAGGGTCTGATAATTAAGGAGAGAATGGGTCTGAGACCGATATTAAAAAAAAAACTATGTCGGTTTTTGATGAACTGATTTTGATGATGCAACTTGTAGCATCTCTTATTTATAGACAATATATTTAAGAAGGATTCATCAAAATTCGTCCATTAGTTTGTGCGTGATGTGCTTACGGAAAGCGTCAAGCAAGAAAACAATCATATATATTTTTGAATTGTACTAACTTCATAAAGTCGAAAGTACGACATTTCGAATATATATTTGGGCAAGATTTTATTTTATTTTTGGGTAAAACCCCTCTAAATAACTATTTTATATAAATGTGAAATGTTATGGTATTAAATATTATGTAGCTATTGTTTGATATATCGTAGTACAATGTACTACATATAATAATATTATATAAATTTACCTAATGTAGTGTTTCCTTATTAGCAAGCCTTGATACAAGGCACCCCGTGTTAGAATGTTTAATAATCACTGTCCCTTGTTAAACAATCTTTATGGTCCCGAAATGTTTCGTCTCAGCGTATTTTCTGAGCATACCTTTTACATGCATAGATCTGAGTGCAACACATGATTATATTTATTATAATTATTAAAACAATGTGGCCTTTTCAAATTTTGTTAAATTATAATAGTTATAAGTTTAGTGTGTGAACTACATACCTGTTTATCTACGGAATATAAATTTGTATATATTTATATATGTAATACAAATAGTCCGGCTTACATTTATCAATATATTATCAATAAACACATATTGTATATTATGACATGTAGGAATCGATAATGATCACCGTATAATCCATACCTAACTAAGAAGATTTGCAAATTTTTTTTTGTGCCTTATAGGTTAGCCTTTGACCACTATCTCACCTGATGGTAAGTAATGATGTGGTCGAAGATGTAGTTCAGGCTAACCTAGAATTACTGGCTCTCAAGGACACCTGCGGGAACACACCGTTAGGTGCTTGGCGACAGATTTTCAACTTGAGGGTGGTATCTAGCCAGGTGGGCATTCGAAAAGCGTAACAGACAGACAGATAGAGTTAATTTCGCATTTATAATATTATACTTTATAGTACTGATAACGTTTATCCTTATAGCGTTTGTGCACGGTTATCATATTTCGTGTCGTAAGCTCGACATGACCTTCAGATGTCAACAGATGCTTTAATTTAAAATGAAGTAATTAACCTTCGAAAATGTAATAAGTTTTGATGTATTATCTGATTATACTTTATGTCTTAAAAATACGTTGAGGATGTATATAGTGTTTCAAGTCTGTCAGTTTATCGTCTCTTAATGGTCACTAAGACATTTTTCATATCTTTAAAATAAATGTATCATATTACCTATTATTGATGTTATTTAAAATAGACGCATTGATTGCAAGTAGTGATAAAATATTGATGTATTTCTGTGTTGTTAGATTAAACTCTTAGGATTTATAAATTGTTGTTAGGTTGCCTTGTCTTGCATATATTACTGAGTTCTAAAAAAAAAACAGTTAACTTACTGATTGTAGTGAGATGAAAAGTCTCTTTTATGCGTCGCTTCCATACAGCTCTTGAAACTTAATAGTCAAATAATAACTTGCTCTACAATGATGACGAACATAGGAAGGTACGTTGGATTAACTAGTCAAGATATACTAAAATATAGTCAAGAAATTAAAAAATATGTATTATGTAACTAATTTTTATTTTGAAGCAAGCTTTGATCGTTACTCTTTAAATATTACTTTCTTAGAATGATGTTATATTTCACTATATGAAAATGGGAATTATTACTACGAGTAGATTGACAATTTATTTTCAATACGGATCAAATGTTGTGAAAATAGTGTTAAGGTTAAATGTGAAATAAATGTGATATTTAAAATTCTTCTATAGGTATTATTTTATTTGTACTTATAAGATATTATGTGCATTATGTTACATAATAGAAATATAAAAAAACACTGTTTATCAAACGTCGTACACAGAATAAGACTCATTTGCGCAGTAGGAACTAATGATGTTTGATAAGTCTATTATAAATTTATGAAACGATTATGAATGAAGGGGGTTAGTATATCTCGTTAATAGAGTTATGACTGATTGTCATGTTAGCTCAGTCAGTCAGAGCATACCACGGCTGTAGGGGTGGATTACGCAGGTTCGAATCCCGCACATGACTATAATTTTTCCTCTCGTTAATTTGTAATGTTCTAATGTATGTCATCATTTACAAGTTTACCTAAAGCTAATTGAAAAATTAGTCTTGTTTGTAGTACAACGTAAGTGGAACTATTTATAGGTATCGCTCCAGCCTCATACGATGGTTAAAGAACTGTAGGAAAAATTGAAGTTATGACTCATTGTCATGTTAGCTCAGAGCATACCCCGGCTAAAGGGGTGGATCACGCGGGTTCGAAACCCCCGAATGACATAAAGTTTCCTTCCGAAAGAAATTTGTAATTTTGTAATGCAGTCCGCAGAGCATACGTACCTAATTGCAAAAATAATATTTTTAAAACATCAAATAATAGTTTGTTAAACTTGATAAACTGTAATTACACAAGCTCTGCCAATTTATAATATCTTTTTAACACCCTTGCTCGTAAAGACAGATTTGTAACAACAAAGAGGTTTAAGGCTAAGTATATGTAATCAAAAATCATAGATTTGCAGCGCGCAAGAAAAACAAAATTGCGCGCTATTTTCCATAAGTTTCGTGTGTTGTTTGTATCGCATTTGTGTATTATATTTTATTTTCCTCGCAAGGGTCTTGAAAAAGTGCGTATGAAACTCGTGAGCAACTTGCTCATTATACACTCGGCTGATTTGGCCGTAAATACACCTACAGCTCGGGCTGCAACCGTATTTATCGACCGTATTTATTACGTACAAGCATCTCCTCCCCAACTGCATCGCCACATTCATACCGCCGACCCAGGCCGGTATTGGATGTCCCGGATGACCCCATCGCAGCCATTACGTTGGCAGCTTTAGCGTCCGCAAGACGTCCCGGTAACATCTCCAGGTTTGAGGTAAGATACACTATTAAACAACTGAGAAAACTTATTTTTATTTGTGAGCGTTACGCGGAGGTCTACGGGCTCAGATACGACGAGATCAAAAGTGAGCTCATGGTCTTCAAGGCTTTACCCGGGTTAGAATTGCACCTCCCCATTTCTTCCCGTGTAGGTGTCGTAAAAGTCGAAAGCATGCCACTCGCCCGCACCAAACATCATGGGTGCGCTGCGGCACGGGTGTGTATAAGACTAGCGCAGTCATCGCGATAGTCCGGTCGTCTCAATCACAGAACATCAGGATCAACCTACGAATAAATATGTAAAGAAGCGTAACTCTCATACAGTGACCGCTTTGATTTCGGACTTGTCGATTCCACAAGTAACAAAACACGCACTAGTTTCCAAATTCAATCGGCTTGGGTGGTGGTTAGAACTGATCGCATCTGATTAGTCGCGTCAAGGTCATGTTGTCACTGCCGTCATTCCTAAAGGCCAAAGCCAAACCGCACTTTCATATAATACATATACATAGTAAGTACTTTGTGTTTCATACAGAGACTTCAACTGCTACTACTAGATCGATTGCCAGTCAACGACCATATCATCAAGATAGGTGAATATTTTTCAGTTATTGAAGTGTAACTCAAAAACGGCTTGACCGCATTTGATGAAATTTAAATGGGACCAAACGACAAGCATCACCCAAAAAAAACCAAATCGGTTCTACCAGTTCTCAATCAATGGGTTCAAAAAGTTCTGAGGTAACTAAGATAAAAAAAATAGGAATTGAGAACCTCCTCCATTTTTGGAAGTCAGTTTAAAATGGCACCGATGAACGCGGTATTGAGTTTAGAGTTTTGCATCAGAATGGTACCGACTTCTACAAGTTATTTAATATTTTTAGTGTAATAAGTTGTTTCTTTTTCTTATCAAAAAAAATTATACTTAAGAATCAGAATGGAATTTCTAAGACAAGAAAACTGAAAAAAATTAGATGTGGGTGCGGTAATAAGTAGGTTTGTTAAAAAAGACATATCATAATAGGTAATAGAAGCATACTTTGCATTCTGCGGGTAAGCATTTTACTCTGTGACACAGTGCGTCCGTCAATTGCATCGATTGGATGAGTTGGCTACATAACTATATATTTGCTATTTAAGATTTTTTTACCTGTAGATGAGTTGTGTGCCCTCCATATTTACTAGACGAATGCAGGGTAATTACCTTAGTCACTACCAGTCTTGCACTTCTGAGCGTCCGGTGAATACATCGCCGCTAATCGTGTTTTTAGGAATAATCTGTGGGCAATATGCCTTCCTGTGTCTTTAGACTCTGCATCAATTATACAGGCACTGTGAGAGATAAGAAAACTGTTTCAATTCACGCGTAATTATTCCTTTTATTGTTGAAATAGAAAATATCGTAACTTTGGATCTTAATCTTAGGAACTAAACTCAATGAAATGGATGATCGAGATATGTTTGGTCGTGGATCGTTTGGTGTGAAAGAGTCAAAGAGATCGCAGCGTAATGGTGATCGGAACGTCTCGTGGCGGTTCGGTGGTAACTCAAATTTCTTATTTATCTCTTTCTAACAACAGATATGACGCATAATATTTGAACGTTCTTTCCTTGTCATTACAAACTGCATATACATGTGCGTAGGTATGTAGATAGGTAACCTCTAGTAAGCTTTTAGAGCAGTGGTATTCGGATATAACTACTCTATTATTTCAACTCTCTGTTTGCTATGATCTTTTTCTTGGCATGATACGATAGGTGGTACGATCACGAAGTAGCGTAGGTCCGTCACCTAATAATGCATGAGCGGATTGTTGGAAGTAAATGTAGTAACCGCCAAAACAATATCTATTAATTTAAAGTGTATCGTTCCAGTAACCCCTTTTCTGTCTTGGCGAAACTGTAGCACTGCCTTTATCATATTGTTTAATGTAAGTATAAAGCCAATTGAGAAAATTATTTTATTCATCGAACAAAATTTGACAAATACAGATTACTGTCTTGGCGTTTTTGTACACAATAAAATGAAATAAATTAATCTGCGAGTATATAAATCCTAGCTTTAATATTTAACAAGCAGTAGGAGCTCAAAGATCCCGGTGTTGATTGTAACAAAACTCTTCCGAAACGGCTTGACCGATTCCTATGAAATTTTGTGTATATTCAGTAGTTGTGAGAATATAGGACGTCAATTATTTTTCGTACGCTAAATTTTATTTTTATTTTTGGGACAATATTTTTATTTTAAATTTTCTATGATTTGGCATTCAAAATAGATACCATCCTAAACATCATTCACAGCGCTCCAATCCTCTTTCACTCATATACCACATCTCCACATACTTACAATAAGTTAGTTATATTATAATTATGTGATAACCAAAATATTCACTAGTAATATTTTTAAGGCTTAACAACATTGGCCAGGTCAGCTAGTAGTTATATATTAGCATTAAGATCAATAATCAGCCTAATATAGTATGTGGCATATTATATACAGCTGATTGACAAGAAAGTTCATCCTGCACTTTTTTATTGCATCGATACTCATGCCTCCCCGAGATCCTTATGAACTAGAAGTATTGCGCGTAGATACTTATTATTTTTTTTTTATGTAATTGTGACGGAACAAGCTAGAGGCTTACCTGATGTTAAGCGGCATCCTCTGCCATAACAGATGCATTTCGTCACAAGTCACGAATTGCACTGCGCCCGTCACCTTGAGACATAGTTGTTTAGTCTCATGTGCCTGTAATTTCACTGGCTCTCAAGGACTGCTGCCGGAACACACCGTTAGGTGCTTGGCGACAGATTTTCTACTTGAGGGTGGTCACTAGCCCGGCGGGCTCTCGTAAAATGCCGTTCCACAATGTGGTGAAGCTCAAGCCCGCGGCGGGATTCGAACCATGGACCTCCTGCGCGGCAGTCCATAGCCAATGCCACTGCTTCAAAAGCTGTATAGATTGTAGTGTCGAGTTCACTATCTGCTAGTCTGTTTAATACAGCTCCCCATTGACTGACTGTTTCGACGCAGACTGCACCGAATCAGGCCTATAGGGATATTGGAAGTTAATCTGTCATTAGAGTTTGTCCTATACGATGATGTTACTGATATACTTGTACTTTACAAAGTTACATGATCTTTGTAAAGTACTGTAAGCTGTACAAACACTGGGTATTTGAGTGAAAAATTGTAAGTCAATTACAGCTTGCACTAGCTCTATACCAGACGTTTTAATCCAATATTTTATTGGAAAAACAATCAAATCGCTGTGAACCTGAATTTATGACACCTTTATTAGAGATACAGTTTGGGTTCATTGAAACCTAAGAAGGTTTATCTAATCCCATACATTTTTTTAAAGAAATAATTAGTTAGGAAATCTTGTACTACGCTAGGGTTTCATGTGACAGTATATATCTATTTATGTATGTTGATATGTGTATATATTTTATTATGCGTATATATATTATGTATTTATTTATTTTAAAAACTTACATCCTATTTTTATACATTTGTTTAGAAACTATAGTAAAATTCGTTTTATTTTTTAAATATTTTTATGAATTTGTACTTTTTTCATTGTTAATTGTTAGACTACACCCGCCCCAACTGTTTTGTTTATTCAACTCCATCCTAAGGTTGCCTGGTAGAGATCACTTTTAGTGATAAGGCCGCCCATTGTAACACTATGTTATTATTATTTAATTAAATGTTATGATGTAAACTTTAATATTTTATATGTGGTGTAACAATAAATAGTTTTCTATCTATCTATATAGCTAGGGAAAGTGGCTTAAATAAAGAAAACATTATGTTCAAAGCTGAATCTAAGGCACCTATTCTTCTGAAAACTTGCCGGATAACACCCTCACTTCGAGGGTAAGATTTTGGAGTGCAGGGGATATGTTAATCTAAAAGGTGAATAGAGCAGACATGTACTTCACCTTATATACATAATTTTGGAAGTGCTACCAGCCAGTCTTACCATCGGTAATAATTTTACTAAGAGTTTTATATAAATGCAAAAGTGGGAAGGCACAGAAATAGAAATAGTACTGCCTCAATTTCAAAGGCATAAAGGATTTCTCTTCCACGAATCGTACTTTATGCATTTTGCGTCGAGACGCAAAGAGATCGATATCAGGTTGACCTTGGTACTTCAGTATTTTTCCAGTTCCCATTCCGTATCATTTTTTTTCCTACGGGACTTTACTGAAGAGTCTTTTAATGAAAAACTATCGCTCAGTTTCTCGATAAAAATAAATATCAAAGAATCAAGGCTGCTGGTCACACATCACAAACAAAAGGGGATTAGCTTGAAGTGTGTTGAGTGGTTTGAGATAATTGCGTTTTAAAGTTTATACAGCACTTTTATGTGTGTCAGTGAAAATAATACTGTTTAAGCAGCTAAAATAGATCAGGAATTACACCTACTACCATCTAGCCTCACCCGATTTGACTATGTTTTGCTAATTTTAAGCAATAACTAATAATGATACCAAATAAAAGTACCTATTGTTAAGTTTAAATATCATGAGCGAGAAATTCACATATTATATTACTGCTTTATACTATAAAAGGTTATTCAGAGTTTTGATCATGCGATAGTTTGTGTGTAAAGTGGGTCTTTGGCAAATTATATAGCAGGTATAAAGAGATAAATTTTGCTTAGATTTTCAGGGCAATCAATGGACAAGGAGACAATTTGATAAAAATAAAGTAAAATATATAGATTCTTCTGATGAGACCATACCCTTCATTTGGATTTTTGCCTTTTACTAGCTTATAGGATGTCGTTATTAACTAGCGTGTTTCAACAGGCTTACCAAGGTTCCCGAGTCTACTAGTAAGGATAAAGGAATGTTTGACACAGAAGTTTCGATGAGTAGGTAGGTATATGAGGTAGTAACATCGTCGCTGGATTATTCGTAGTCTCAAATACTGGACTGAGCTCTCGGATTTTGGCAAGTTGGTACTCTTGCGTGGATACTGTGGGTTTTGGCAGGTTATCATGTCAAATTAAACCAACCAAGTACGAATGATAATCGCACGCTGTAACAATAACTACTGCTACATTTCTTTGTGCAATCATTCTTAATTTTTATTCAGATCAAAGTGCAAGTAATAAAACTGCACTGAGCCAGCTTTTATAATTATGTTTTTTTTAAAGTTCCATAACTACACCATATGTAAGACATTTATATTTCCGTTTTTACGAAACATCAAAAACAAAAATTGCATGTTTTCTACGTTTTAATTGAAAGGCTTTTCTGGATTCGGCACAATGTTAACCGCGTAAAAAAATTATTCGCGTTTTTCTCAATAACTTGATGCAAGTAAGTATCTTTTTGCAATGTCCTATACAGCATATAAACATACGTTGTTGATTTTCGAATATAAAGAAGTCTTTTCAATTCTTTGCATACTATCAATAAAGTAAAAATTTCGAGAAAACCATAGGCTTAGAATGTACGCGAAAAAATCCTAAGTCTATGGAGAAAACTGACAACGATTAAATTCTGCGTACCAATGCCTCACAGTGCTCATAACGTAATGCTTCATTCCCACAATCATTTCGAAAGCAAACATTTAATTTTTTCGCAGAGAAGAATTTTTAAAATCAAATATATAACTGAGGCTTCCATTAAATTTTTATTGCGACTGAAAATTTCCATCAATCAAAAAGAGTAGCTGCGAGTATTTTCGATCAAAGCCAAAATACAAATAGTAGCCAATATTTTTTTCAAACGTTATATCCTAAATTCAGATATCGCATGTCCATGCGATATCTGAATTGAATTGATGAGTGCAAAATTTCAAGGTATTTAGTTCATTTCGTGTATACTTAGTATAAAAGTAGGTATATCTCTGGACGCCAAAAGGGGACGACATAAGTTTTAAATCTTGGTCGAACTTGTATGTTTTCTTTTGGAGTTCTAAAATATATTTTTTCTATTTTTAAAATATCGTTCTAAGATAATAATTTAATTCATTGTTACAATATAATTATTTGATATTATAAATTATGGACAAATTAACGCCTCAAAATATAATTACTGTAATGATATTTTAAGATACAGACAGACTTTAGAGCCCTCGTATACTGGTTAATTTGTAGTAGTATACGAAGGGTCTAAAGTTCTTGCAAGAATATCACAAACGTTTTTTTATTGAGCTCCGAAGCACGTTAAGCCGTCGGTCCCGGTTGTTGTCTTAGGATGGCAGTCGTTATAGCATGGTGGTAGGGCATTTTGCGAATGCCCGCCTGGCTAGCTACCACCCTCAAGTAGAAAATCTGTCGCCAAGCACCTAACGGTGTGTCAGTGATTCTAGGTTAGCCTGAACAACATCTTCGACCACATCATCACTTACCATCAGGTGCGATAGTGGTCAAAGGCTAACCCATCAGGCATAAAAAAAAAAAAATTGCTATGTTCGCATTAATATCACATCAATATGGGGCCTTATTGTCTTATTGAAATAAATATATATTTTGTAATAAGAAATTTTATTAGTGGGTGTAATATAAAAAAATCTGTTACATTTACTGTTACAAGCTACATACATTTTGCTAAAAATCTCTTCAAGTAAAGGTATCAAATTTAGCACTTGTCAGCGCCTCTGAAGGCGCTGGCAAGTGCTAAATAAGGGAAAAATGCCGGAAAGTGGGAAGCCTGCCTTTTGAAGAACTGAAAACATCTACTGCGATCCCCAAGACGCCTGCCAAGCGTGGGGGTTCTCAGAGACCTTGTTCAACGGTGGGATTTCTGTTATGTGACGATGATCGCAATCTGAGACTGTCAACAAAAACTTATTTTACCAGGTAGGTCTTATATATAATTAAAATTCTGTCTTGGTCGGTACCACCACAAAGTCAGAGATTCTGATTCAAAGCAGTGTGATGACTCTACTATGGGAAATAAAATAATTGGATGAATTAAACATAAGAATTAAAGTCTCGAAGAGACAAGCGTAGTGCCGTTTGAAGCAGGACGAGATTTGTGACACTGCAACTGTAATGAACATGTGTGACTCTTACCATCAGGCAGGCGACTGGTGCGTATAATCAGGCAAAAAAAAGATATTTTTACATAAAACAGAAAAGATTTTAAGCACAGCAATTAGCAATAAAATTATATCTAGCAAGAATCTAGTGATAGATATGAAAAACTCACATGTATTTTGCAAACGCCAACGGAGAGCAGCTCGAGTTATATCGAAAATGAAAATAGACTCTTTTTTATAGTGTTGTTTGAAATTGGATTTCACCCTTTGATGTTGTGGATTATTCAGGTTACACAAAAATACAGTAAAAAAAAATATGGAGTAGGAAATTCATATTTTGATATTTGTTTTGTCGCAAGTCGAATAAATACCATTACTGTGAACAGCATTTCTGAAACTGAAAAAAAAAATTATTATCATTTAAAAATTGAGTTGTGAATTTTTTCTGTGTTATCCATGTTTTGATCACTGCTTTTGGCACGTTGCAATACAAGAAATTACGAAGTGTTATTAGAAAATAAAAACTGACCTTGGGCCTCGCTGTAAAGGTTTCCGTATCGCAACAAACGGTGATTTAATGTTTGTCGGCTTTATTATTTCGACATTTTCAGTATTTGTTCGTTAAAAGAAGCTAAGGTTCATAACTTACCAAAACTTCCGATTTCTGTCTAGGTGAAAAGTTTCTGGGAAGCCTGCCCCTTTTTTGAATATCTTTAAATTAATCTTTTCTTCTTAATTTCTGCTTCCGTTGTTTCTGTATCCATGTCTTAACAACAACACGAGAAACCGAACTTGTTATGATGACGCGTGGTTGTTCAAGCGTAATGATGATGATTGCTCCAAAGAGCAGGATGACGTTGTGAAATGCATTGGCTGCTGTAAACCAACGCCTGCAAATATCGACGGTACCTATTTATGCGTCACATGATATTGCTCATGGCTTTTATTCCTGACTAGCTTGCCGAGCGTGGCTCCACCCGCGCGTATTTCGGTTATCGAGCAAAAACATTAACCTCCTTTTGCGCAGTTGGATAAAACTATCCTATGTTTTTTCCCGGGTCTCAAACTATTTCCATACCAAATTTCATTCAAATCGGTCCAGTAGTTTTGGCGTGAAAGCGTAACAGACAAACATACAGACAGAGTTACTTTCGCATTTATAATATTAGTACTGATAGGTTTTGCTCTTTGACCACTATTTCATCTGTTGGTAAATTATTTTACAGCGCTCGTAGCGAAGTTTGCTTAGCCGTTCTTAACCGATCAGCTAAGTGAAGCAACGTCCACCGCGGACATGACTTGGATGGGTGACCGTTAGTGACATTACTACTGAGCGTTTTTTTTAGTTTCGATATATAACTAGTATGGTACTGGATTGTGTGGTTCATTTCACCACTAGCTATGGATGTGTTTCGTCCTATTTGACCACTGGTGACGATGGCAAAATTTGGTGGTGAAATGTTCCTATGTGGCTGCCACGGCTTTCTCTGCCATAACTAACTTTCACTGCCATACATTCATGTCGGCAGTAACACTGCTCCGTGCACGCCAGTCGTTCTTTTTTTCTCATTTTGGCTGGTATGAAAGTATGGAGTACTAAATGAGAAAACCGAATTCTGAAGATTTCGTTCTTTTTTTCTCATTTTGGCTGGTATGAAAGTATGGAGTACTAAATGAGAAAACCGAATTCTGAAGATCCCAGGTATATAGTTAATCATTTTCGCTTCATCAAATTTTACTCCATGAATATGCTGTCATGCGTCCATTTTTATGGAAAAGAATTACTTTCGTTTTACATAAATCCCTTGTTCTCAGAAGCTCCATGCGTAATCGTTACCTTCTCCTGTAGCTCATGTTCATGTTTCGACGTAGCAAACATTATCTCATCATCTCATTAAATGAAAAGAAGTTTATTTAACACGCATTTAAAACTATAGCCACATTTATTTTAAATTGGTATCTACTGCTCATGTTATTATTATCAATAAGTATTGGCAAAACAACTACTATTTATTATTTTCCTTATATTCGTCGTGAATAGTAGAATATTTAACACAGGTTAAAGTTATCAATTATGACCTATTCGGACTACAACCGCTCGTAAATATTCCCAACAAAGTTTCTGTTCTAACCTCTCAATTAATTTTAAATAGGAACTACTCATATTGTTATTATTTAAGAATATTTTATAAAAACTACACTATATTTATACTTTCCTTATATTCAAAATAAAAAGTAGAGTGTTTAACACGTGAAAGTAATCAATTCCTTCCGACCTTTGTATAACAATCTACTTTATACGTTCACCCCATTCCCCGTACTTTTGAAATCCCATTTGTGCATTCCATATTAGTTTTTTTCATAAAGTTCTTTCAATTTACACTTTTGCATACAATGTGGCCGACGATGCGTGAAGGCCTCTAAAGATTTTGCAATCTTTTTGTAAGCCCTCTCGAAACAATTACATTAATCAATTACATATATCTATCGCCCCGTGGGATGCCAGGCTAGAATGTCAAGTCCCCATTGCTACCTGTGCATGGGTATCGTAAGAGGCTTCTAAAGGTAAAATACCGGTAGATGGGCAGCAGCGCCTTCTGAGAAACTGCTATTTTAAACGGCGATCCTCAAGACGCCTGCCAAGCGTGGGGATTATGACAAACCACCCCTTAATGAGGGAGGCTGTGTTCAGCAGTGAACAATGCGGCTAGTACAGTACAGTACAGTATCTATCACTTGCTAATTTACCGGTAATCCAGAAAAGATTAATTAGCAAATACAGTGCAGTTGACTCGCTATGACGCCTTTTCTCGCTCCACCGATATGCTGTCATACGTCATGCCATTGGCGCAAGATTCTGCGCGGTGCGATGCTGTAGAAACCTGACAAATCTTATTTATATTTAATTTAGAACGTTTATCCCATAGAGATATAAAATACTATTTTTTTCTGTGGTTTATCCATAGGTTATAGAAGCGCTTGTAGCGAAGTTTGCTTAACCGTTCTTAATCAATCACAACGCCCGCCGCGGTCATGTCTTGGATGGGTGACCGCTAGTGACATTATTACCTACTGAGCACTTCTTTTCACTCCTGGAGGTTACTCCCAAAAACGAAGTTCGAAGCTTCGTTTCGGATCGAAGTAACGACGATCATCGAACTTGTACCCTACTACCAAATAACTTCGGATGCGCCTTGTACGGACGATCTTCGTTTCGGATTCATAGACAAATATTATAGTGGAGTGATATTGAAATCTTTGGGCAGGTTCTTTATGGTAGATATGATGAATAAATCAAAAACTAATAACCAAAAAGAATTTGTGAAGAAGAATGTTTCGATAATTAATAAACTATTTATTCCTGAATGTGTATGTGGAATTTAATGTATTCTACAATTTGTTTTCTTAGTAAACAAGTATATTTCAGAGTGATGGTTGTGTCGTCGACAAACAAAGAACCTAATTGAATGTTGCCTAACACTATAAACTCTTTCATAAATTCTACTTCGAATATGACAACGAGAATGCAACCATGGACTTACATTAGTAGATAAGCCCATATGTTCAATACACCGTTCGTCAGAATGTTTTTATTTTCTCAAGTAGCAGACCCATTTTGGGGCTTCTTCTTTTTGACGTAAGTACCTATTTCTCGCGCTGCATTTTATGAAGAACCACGCAACGCGTTCCTAAATTATGTAAACATATTCTTGAAAACACAAGAATGATTTCTTATTTATTGTAACGACGACTCTTGTATACAAAGGTATTTGTACATTCATGTTCCATAACTTTTTCTTCCACCACCAAGCGCATCACCATTATACATATTATAAATATATATATTTTGAAGCAGTGATGACTCTGACAGACGTAACAGTAGGGCGTATCTATCATGAGATTATCATTCATCCATAATCAACTTACTGTCTAAATACGAAGTAATAAATGTCAAATAACATTTGGGAGTAGGGTCAAATACGGGCAATATGTCAATTCACGAAGTACGGATCGAAGTTCGGATCCGAAAGTGTTTCGTGGTAAGAAAAGGTGCGATCCGTCAAACGAAACTTCGAACTTCGTTTTTGGGAGTAGACCTCCTGCTTCGGAGGACAGTGTACGGATTGCTTTCCATAGTTATGTAGTGTTGTCATATTTTAAATACCAAGTGTTCAAAGTCGGTGTAATTTTGTATGCGTATTTCTGAGCCTAATATGCTTCTGGTTACCAGTTTTTCGATATATCATTTATTTTATTCCTGAATGTCAAAATAACAACATGCTCATAAGTAGAAAATGATTTTTCTAATTATTTTTGAACATACGTAGTTTTACGGTAATTTGGCAAACCAGAAGCATAGATATTAGGCTCAAAGACATATTACGTACATGTGAAGTTTCACCGAGTTTAAACATAATATCACCCGTGGGGTGCCGGGTTAGAATTGCACCTCCCCATATCATCCCGTGGGTGTCGTAAGAGGCGACTAAGGGAAAAATACTGGAAGATGGGCAGCAGCGCCTAAATAACTGTCAACTTACACTGCGATCCCTAAGACGCCTGCCAAGCGTGGGGATTATGGCAAATACCCCCTTAATAGGGGAGGCTGTGTTCAGCAGTGGACGATCCGGCTGTTACAGAAACACAATTTGACGAAACTACGTTTGTATGGAGAGCGCCACGAGCATTTTGGCCTTAAGCCGTCGGTCCCGGTTGTTGTCTTAGGATGGCAACCAAATCACTTACCATCAGGTGTGATAGTTGTCAAAGGCAAGCCACCAGCAGCTATAAAAAATAAGAAAAATATATAGGCTTAAAGTTTATTGAAATAGCATTGCTGAATTAATTTTACATCTTAGTATCATGCCATCATAATGAGCAAATTATATACCTAGGTACCTAAGTATATATTATATATATAAAAGAAATAATAAATCCTCTATTTATTGTTTCTTACCGTCTACGTTGTAAATAATAGATTTTATTTCACGAGGTCTAGCTGAACTCAAAAACTAAAGTACTTAGTTACGAATCTGTTATTGCGGGTTTCTTTTACGGGTTTTTGTATTGAGCATCCCTAAAAGAGTAGGTCCAGACTCGCACTTGGCCACATTTTGAAGAATAAGATATACCTAGGTAAAAGTTTATAAAGCTTTGATTTCCTGTTCAGCTAGCAGTGCACGTTACAGCTAAAAATTTGTGTAAAAATCCAAAAGTTTTCGGAGTTTACGCAATAATCACTATATAAGAAATATTGAAAAGTTTTGTAGGTATATTTGTGTGTTTGTTAAATTAAAACTAGGCACAGAAAACTATTATATATTGATGTGTGGGATCTAGCTATGGAGATTTTGGGTTTCTGTTGATAAACACTCACTTAGGTATATAGAAAGTAATAATTTACAACAAAATTTAAAGCAGTTGTATAGGAATAAAACGTGTTTTTATAGCATAAATATCAAACATGTTGCAACTTAATTCAACCGCCATCTACACGCATACATTGTAACATATCATGTTTGACAATTCTAAAGTCGAGACCGGATGTCACGTGACCGGGGCACAAGCATACGTCATCACTTCTACAACGGCTCTCAAACTTCATATCTAATTTGAGTTAATTCGGGGGCAGCAAAATAACAATTAATAGGTTTTAACTTATAAGGAATGTGACGTCAAAGAAGTGATTTAGTTTACGTAGATTAACCGAGTGTTTGGTACTTTATATACCTAGTTTTCATTTACTGGTTACCGTTAATGCTACTGGATCTAATTATTTGAAGGCTAGGAGATGACAATATCGGAAGTAGTATTCAATTAGGTATGTTATAAAACTAAACACATTTTACATTACATATCATATTTAGCAGTTGTTTGAGGTCCTCAACAGCGAGACAACTCTTTATTCGGCTACATGAAATGGTAAAATCCTCAATTCATTGCATTTTCTACTTATACTCTTATAGTTCCAATAGAAGAACCATTTTTATTTTTTTAAATATATACTCGTAGCTAACAGAAATGAACACAACCCAGCCCGACCACAACAGTTTGCGAATCACTGCGCATATGTGCATGAGCGAAAGCGAAATAGATGCAAATAATATAGGTGCGACAGAGATAGTGATAATCGTCAACATGGTGGAACCATAGGGAAACAACTTTTTTCGTACCATTTACTTTGATTCATGTAATACGTTCGGTTAAATGTTTGAAATAATTCATTGATATATTAAAACAAAACATTCACTGGAAAAAAAAAACATTATACTGTATTTCGTTGCAATCATGTTGTAATAAAGAGCCAATTCGAGTGTGCCGTTCGCTTGTGTTTCTTTAGGAGTAGAAGCGACTTTGTTTTCAGACGATTACTACTGATCCACCCAGATGGCGCTAAATATGTTTGTAAAGATCAAATATTTGTATACATACACACCATATATGTAATATTCTGCCGCGATAAGGATAGGAGCTCATATTCTGCTAACCCAGTTAGCAACAGTATAATCACTTTGATTTTCAGCCATTTTGCATAAACATTATACAAGTGAAGGTTTTACCTGATAGGAGGCATGAACACCAAAGTTGAGAGCAAAGAGTATGACTACCACCCGTTTTGGGCTAGACATACGGAATGACAGAGCAGAACGATGGTTACAGTTTCGCGTGGCTAACTCACTAATACCAGCATCATCCCCGATGGCTTTCTATGTAGAAATTGCCAGGAAACAGTACCAGAAATTAACACCAAAACTTACCCAGCGATAGTGATTATTCCTTGCTTGTCACTAAAATTAACATCAAACTGAAATGATGTCACTGTACCAATATTTTATATATTATTATAGCTTTTAGATTATCCGTTGACTAAAGTACTGACGCTAGTCATCACGTTGGGTAGTGTTATTAAGTTATTATGTAGTTAGAACTGGTTACAACAGTTTGAACATATGCATACGTGCTATCTTCTATCTTAGGAAACTATTTTAAGACTTTTTAAGTATCTACTTAGCAGGACCAACCCTATAAGCCTTACGACCCTGAGGGCTTCTAGGGTCCGGTCTTATATAAAATGTCGCTTTCAGCGCGAGTTAATCTACTGACTACCAACAAATTATTATCTTCTTTATAAGCCAAGGAAGTTAATAAAGACGAACATATTATTGCCTTACTACAACGTGCGATTTTCGAAGCACTCGTAGCGAAGTTTGCTTAGTCGTTCTGATACGATCAGCAAAGTTAAGCATCGTCCACCTCGGTCATATGAGTTGCATGGGTGGACTGCTGGTAACATTACTACTGAGCGCTCCCGTGCTTCGTAGGGCACATTAAGCCGTCGGTCGTTGTTGTCTTACGATAGCGGTTGTTATAGCATAATGGTAGGGCATTTTGCAAATGGCTAGCTACCACCCTCTACAAGAAAATAAGCACCTAACGGTGTGTTTCGGCAGCTGTCCTTGAGAGCCAGTAATTCTAGGTTAGTCTGAACAACATTTCGACCTCATCATCACTTACCATCGGGTGTAATAGTGGTCAAAAGCAAACCTATCAGGCATACAAAAAAATAATCGTAAAATTTATTCTAAAGCCACGATTTATATTACTGATATATGCAAACCACTCTCGAATTAAATTGAGACTGTTATCCATACAATTATTCTATAATAATCATAGGATATTTGTTTAAATACTGCATTTGGCGAGCCTATTGACGTCTTTTGGGTAATGTACTTTTCTCCAGAGTGATACTAAAAACTCCTTTGATGTGAAAATCTGAAATCTCCTTATATATAACTATAATATTTTGAAAATCCTATCGTAGAGGCTATCAATCAAACCAAACCTTGGGTAAGTATAACTCATTAGTATAATATTTATTTTTTTATAACATTTCATATAATATTTCTTATTTAGGTAGGTACAGGAAAAAAATACTATCCTTTTTTCCAAATTCAGAGGCATGCAAATAATTATTTTGTAATAAAATAATTGTATACCTTAATAATAAATGTTTTAGTACATTAATAATTTTGTGCTCAACGCCTACTTTAGCGTTATGGATTTTGTAATAGTACTGTGCTAGAGTGTCAAATTCGCTTATTCTGCGATATTTTGTATGAAATAAAATTAGAATGTATAACAATAAATTACGCTAAAATACATCAACATATTTCATAATCTGCATTTTCTTATATTAATGGCTTTAAACACAACAACTGTTTTCCAAGTGACTGTTATCGATTAACGATTACTCAGGTGTTGACTCACAATCATATCGCTCGCTTACATTCACATCTTCTATGCATAAAATGAACTTGTTAGAAATAATGATATGTGGTTATTTGTATATGTTAGTAAAAGTACAATTAAACTATTTAACATAACGTAACAATTTTAAATATCACATAATATTCGTAGTAATATTTCCTATTACAATAATATGATCATAAATGGTCCTTTGTACGCTCTACCTAATCACGTGTCTGCTGGTTTATATCACTAACTACACTAATAAATATATTTTGAATTTCATAAGGCTATTATGTAAGGTACTATGGATTTTTCTAAGCCACTTATGATATTGCTATTTAATTAATGTATAACAATGTTAGGAATTATTTCATAAACTGCAATTTTTATTTATCAAAAAACTATTATACGTTTACCTAAATATATAAACTGGTGTTGCGGCTTTGAGGCACTAAGAATTGACGTTTATACTTCTTAATAAAGGCATCGCTGTAGAGCAAAAAATATCCGATTGAAATACCCATGCCACGGTTAATTGATCAACACACTTGTTAGGTTTAAACCTTAAGACATTGCACGAGAGTGCACAATTGAATTAAACTTTGAAGCTACGCGAAACTCAGATAACATTCGCTTTTCAACGCGTAAACAATTTTCGTAACAATTGTAATAGTCTTGTTTTATGTTGTGTCAATAAAATGTCCTTATATGTAATGGAGTATTGCTGGGAGCAAGGAGCCGCCTGGGGTGGCGGATTGTGTGCAATGCGACGTTAGCTGACACGTGAGGGCGGCGGCGACGGCGACGACGGCGCGGCGCAGGCGCAGTGTTATTCGTAAAGAACGCACGTGCGCATGAGTGCGTCACAAACCGCATACGGGTCGCAGTTGGAGGCCGGCCGGCGGTCTTCGAGGTAGCCCTTCTTCTCCTCTGCCACCGAACGCGGTATTCTGATGCTGCATTTGCGGTTTGCGACTCCTGTAACAATAAAAAATAAACGTGTCAATCATGTGTCAATATAATCTATATAATAAGTTGTATATTTTACCACATTTGAAGCTGTCAATTATAATCCAAGTCCCAGCAGTTCGATACGATGATTTTATTGATTTGGGGTTTTTCACTTGATATACAAAATAGTAATCTAATACTTAAATTAAAAAAAGGCAAGAAATAAACATGTATATATCACATTTACCATAGGATGGTAATAGTGACTATTTTATATCGCCAGCACCATCAATGGTACGCGACAGTACTTTAAGTACTGTCGCCAGTACCATTAGTACCATTGAAAGGTACCATTAATGGTACTAGCGACAGCACCTAGGTACTATTTGGATAATCTTTTTAAATTTGAAGTTATTTAAAGTTAATCTTTTTAAATTTTAGTTTTACTGGCTAGCACCATGATACTAGTGACACTACCTAACAATTATATATTATCTTACTATACGATGATAATTTTCATCTCTGTACCCAACAAAATACAATAGACATAGTCACAATTTAGCAAAGGAACATCTCCAAGTTTAAAAATATAACCTTTGAATTTGGCGGTATAGCTCCATAAACTATAAAAAAATATGGCCACTTTGCTACTGCTCATAGTACATATTATTTCTATGTCCACGCTGCTGTCACATGCCATAAAAGTTCATACTAATTTAATGGTCACATTATAAAATATTTTAATGGTTTTATAAAATTATTCACCTATACACACATAAACTCGTATTGGGTAAATTGAGCCTTTTAAAAATTATGCTTGCCGACATAAACCATTTAGTTGAGATACATAACTAAAGTAGGAACTGTTTTTTTAGGCCGTAGTCCAATTGGTGCTTAATCGGTGCGATTCTCAGTGCATCTCGGTGGTAAAGCCTATAATATTCTGCGTGTGCTATCTTAAAAGTAAAACCAAATTACAGTTTAGTTATTTTTTTTGAGTACGTATATAGGCTAGCACAACAACGAAAAAATACATAACCATAATACTTATGCTCGTTTTTTAACCGACTTCCAAAAAAGGAGGAGGTTCTCAATTCGTCTGTATTTTTTTTTATATATTATCATCATATCAATAAATTAACATACATAAATCTATTATATATTCATCAGTTTTAGGGGAGTTATTAGAAAATACTTTTACTTCAAAACGCACACACAAACTTTTACATATACCTATAATATTAGTAGGATAGATGACTGTTATGTCCTAAGCATTGTTAACAATGCAAAAATTATATAAGATAGATAAGGTAACATTTTTTGTTACGTGCAAAATAACAACGACGAAGTGACTCTGTAAAAGAGGCAAGAACTTTTGTAGTGGAGCAGTGGAGGCTGTAGTTATTGACATGATAGACCCGTAGGAAGTACTCAATAATAGGTAGCTCCCAGTTTCAACGTTTCATTTACTTAATCAAAAAGGAGGAAGTTTCAACTACTTAATCAAAAAGGAGGAAGTTTCAACTACTTAATCAAAAAGGAGGTTTTGGCGAATGAAACCATGCCACTGTGGAGCAAGGCTCTTGTAGCCAAATAGTCTTCAAGTGTTATTATCAAACGGGGTATTTACATATTTGTATTGTATTACAGAGCAAACTATACCAGGTGCAATGTAATATGTGTTTTAAGTTATTACATAATCTATTATTTCAAAAATAAGATGTGAACACAACTAAATATCGAGCACCTATATATACGATTACGTAAGTAGAATATTTTAGGCGATCGCTCTAATGTTTCACCTTTATGCCTGGCATGTGTGCGGAGAATCGTACCGTATCTCCTTTCATTTTCTATTATATCTAGTGCCAATTTGGCCCCGTTTGGCTCACGATCACAAGAATAGCATTTTGTAAGTAAAGTCGATGTTTGTGCAATATGATAGTGCAAGAAATGTTGTATAAGTACCTTGAGATTAGAATTTAGACACCGGATTCCCGTAAATTGTTGTATTTCCGGATTCATGTGATACTTATTTTAACATTAAACAATGATATCGGAAAAAGGGTAAACCAGGTATTTTTAACAGAAAGTCCTTCTTTATGAGTTCCAGACATTCCTCTGCAGTTCCAGATATTCTACCGCTGCCAGTAGGTACTATGCATATACTACTCTGTTCAAGCATAAAGGGCAATGTAGCAGGTAATGACTGAATTAGGGTCTCGATGACGAGCGCAAGCAGGACAGAATGCTGACACTGCAACTTTTATGGACAGGGGTGATGGTTACAATTAGACCGGCACGGCGAATTGTCTATCTCATCACTTCTTGATATACAAAATTAGGTTTAAAAACATGCATACAAAATTTCACAGTAAGTATAAACATTTAGTTTGCCTACCTTGGCATGGAAAGTACTGAACATGTATGTTTATCGATTCTTAATATTAGTCTGAAGCTGAGAATTGCCCTCCAGACAAAGGTACTATACTATAGGTACATCTCAAGTTAAAATTCCAAAATCACGTATGCACTGCACATAAGTACTTTAAGTGAGCTATATATATAGGTTCACGCGCATGCAGATAATAGGTATATCTATCTCACGTAAACCTCATTCAAGAGTAATAACCTTAAATGGATGTATGTTTTGTTACCTGCACTGAAGTCGTTAATACTGGCGGTCTCATGGAGGCCGGTGAGTCGGCGTTCGTTGTCCTTGCCACCACGAGGGTCGTACACCTTGATGTGCTTCATGTGCACCTTCGAGAGCTTATCAATCGCCTTCTCGATCTCACTGAAATAACATTTCATCATATTTACAATATTGTACAGCACAAGTTTTCATTTCATGCAGTAGACGATCAACCTCTAGTAATCTTGTATGCACAGGTTAGCATATGATAGAACATGCAACTTTTTGATTTCCTAAAATTTAATCTGTTAACTTTACCTTCAATATACATCTTCGAATCGGCTATATTTGTAAAGAACAATTTAAAAGAATTTAGTACCTCGAAAACTAGCCGACATAAAAACGTTCTATGTAAGTAAATCAAAAAGCAAAAAAGTCTTTGTACTAAAAGTAAAAAAATATATATAATAAACTACCACGAAGCATAAAAGAGAGAAATACTGACATTTTTAAATTAGGTTAAAAAAGATTCTGATTGATAAGGCATAATATCATAGTATAAATGAGTTTTTAAATGATAAAATATAGGAAATTGTAATGACATGATTGTTATAAAAAGTAATTCAAATATTGTATTCATTAATATATGATTGAATAAAATTATGTATTGGAATTAAATAATGTAATTGGGTAATGTATTTTAGGAATGTAACCAAATAATTTTGTAATTTATATTTGTATTGTATTGAATCAGAATGGTTATGGTATTCACCATGAAGGTTCAGATATAGAGCAACACATCCTTTAACTTAAGACCTGTTTAATGTACCTACTCGTATATCTAGCAATGAAATAAATTTAATTGATTAATTGATTGATTATATGAATCGGCTTTGATATAACAGAGTTGCAAGATCAATGGAATAATAACTTTGCTCCATCTTGTAACTTGTACATCACGTTGTGTATCCCTGAAGATAGGAGGAAGAGGTGTATCAACCAGGCCACATTCATCCGATGTTTCTATGTTGTTATATATATATATATTTTTTTTATGCCTGATAGGTTAGCCTTTGACCACTACCTTATGGTAAGTGATGATGTGGTCGAAGATGTTGTACAGGCTAACCTAGAATTACTGGCTGTCCTTTAGAGCCAGTAATAACGTTGTGTTCCAGCTGCCGGAACACACCGTTAGGTGCTTGGCGACAGATTTTCAACTTGAGGGTGGTAGCTAGCCAGGCGGGCATTCGCAAAGTGCCCTACCACCATGCTGTAACGACTGCCATCCTAAGACAACAACCGGGACCGACGGCTTAACGTGCCCTCCGAAGCACGGAAGCGCTCAGTAGTAATGTCACCAGCGGTCACCCATCCAACTCCTGACCGAGGCGGACGTTGCTTAACTTAGCTGATCGATTCAGAATGGCCAAGCAAACTTCGCTACGAGCGCTTCAAAAATATGTTATGTTTTAGGGTCAGTCGAAATATTGTTACCTACAAAAGGAATTGGAATATCATATTTAAATGTGACCGCTAGCTTAAGTTCTGGTTCATCTGCCTAAGATTGTACGAATCATCTTTATCAGACGTATACCTCTACCTGTTAATCTAAGGCCTGCCACCATAGGAGGTATGCTGCTTTTATCCCTACGCTTGGGATTCATAATCTTTATCTTGGGGATCGCAGTATTAGACGACAGTTCTTCAGAAGGCGGTGCTGTCCACCTTTCGTATTTTTCCACTCTTCCGTAACCTCTTTCGACTCCCACAAGACAAGAAGACAGACCTTCCGGCACCCCACGGAGAAGTTACGGAGGAGTATTAGAAATTATTGATAGGGACATAAGAAATTCAAGTATTTGATATGAATGAGGAAATAACTACCGTTCTGCTCGAAATTATCATCATAGGTGCCTACCATAACTATACAATCCCGGGTTTACCTATTATTTAATGAGTAAATATCAAATGGGTCTTTATGAAATGTGAATAACTCAATAAAATTAATAAAATCTATTCACCATTTAAACATATATATATATATAGTATTACAAATTTACGAGAGGAAAATTTTAAGTCATGTGCGGGATTCGAACCCACGTCCATCCACCCCTTTAGCCAGGTATGCTCTAACCGCCTAAGTTAACATGGCAATGAGACATAACTCATTTTTTTTCTATCGTTCTTTAACCATCGTATTGGGATGGAGCGACATCTATAGTTCAACTTACGTTGCACTACAAACAAGACTAATTTTGTAATCATGGATGGGATATGCTCTAACCGCCTGAGTATTATACTATCTACGTAGTATGTTTCATTGATCTATTAAAATTAGATACTTTGATACCATGGCACAAAATAACAGCCCACGTACCGTTAGTTTGCATTGCACTGAAGATATAAACACGGATGTCTGTGGATGTCACTTTCTTCTATGACCACTTAATATATATTTTGTACTATATACGTCTTTCTTTAATCATATGTCCTAATGAAATACTAGGTATATGTTGAAAGTAGTAAACAATTGTCACCCATAAAATGTTTCTCTACAAAAAGTCCTCGGTTTTATTTACCAATAGTTTCAATGACTTAACAAGGAAAATGTCTGAAAAGCGGTTTACCTTTTATCTGTATATACTAATCGATTTAACCTTAGAATTAATTTATTGTCCTGTCGCACACCAGTATACAAACAGGATAACAAAAGTAAATTTTAAAATTAAAGCACGTACAACCTCACCTAAATTATGAAAACAAAATTATCACGAATTGTTTTTTTTTTATTTAGAATTTAAATCGCGGTTTGTTTGCTTTTTTATAAATGATGGTTGAGGCTTCTCAGCTGATGGAAAGCGATTTTATAGTCTAAGATGTAGTTCATACTATCCTAGAATTACTGGTCTCAAAGTTTATAGTTTAAGTACACCAGCAAATTCCAATAGCATAATGTGTGTAATAAATAGAATAAGTAGTTAATAGTTACAGTGTACGTTCACTTTATTTTTATATGAGTGGTTTATTGAAACTTTGTTTTAGAGTCTTAACCGTGGTTTAAATAAATATATACTCACATAATACCATTCTCTTCTCGCATTTTCTTAGTGGAGAAGTTAGTGTGAGCTCCAGAGCCGTTCCAGTCTTGTACTGGCTTGGGGTCAAAGGTGACAATGACGCCGAACTCTTCCGCCAGGCGGTGCAAGATGTACCGTGCTACCCAAAGGTCATCTCCTGCTGTGACGCCGACGGATGGGCCCACTTGGAACTCCCACTGGGAAGGCATTACCTCGGCGTTGGTGCCCGCTAACGGCACTCCAGCGTATAAGCAACATCTGGAGAAATCATTTATTGTAGTTTTAATTACGACACGGCAGATCACAATCATACAGAAAACCTTAGCTCTCTTCCGAATAGTGTGTAATCTGTGTATCAGATCAGCCATCACATCGCACCTTACACAGGAAGCTAGCGAAGTACCTAGATATTATAAGATAGAAGGAAAAAATAATTGGCGACTACTTGACTCTATTTGAGCAACGAGAAGATGCATTCAAGACAACATAAAGTATTAGCAATAACATTTGTTTTTGTATGCAAGTGTGGCAAACTAATACCACAGACTTTAGAAAAAGACTAATATCTATAATACCTTAAAACTTAACCACAAGACTTGTGGGTTCTACCTTCACATTTATATGTAATACTTCACTCAGTAGTGGTTATTTGTCTGCGGTAGACATTGCAGTACAGGAGGTTGGATTTCAAAGCTGATTTATATTTTGCATAGAACTTACTTGTAATGAGCCAGCACAAGATCTCTCGCGAAGACCTTGTTAGCGCCAACACCACAGTAGTAAGGGCCCTGCGGTGGGGGAAAACCACCTGGGGGCCATCCGAAAGGCCTTAAATCCGCATCAAGTAGAATGTACTCCTGCTCGATTCCAAACCAAGGCTCCTCGTCCTTGCACTTATCGTACGCTTCTTGGCACTTGATTCGGTGATTTGTCTCTGTTGCAAAGTAAATAGATTTTTTTATTTTTAATATTTTTATGTTTGAAATAACGCATGCTCTGCCGATTACATTAACTAGTACAACTTAAGTTGAACTATAGATTTCGCTCCATCCCAATACGATGGTTAAAGAACAATAGAAAAAAATTGAGTTATGACTCATTGCCATGTTAGGTCAATTGGATAGAGCTTACCTTAAAATCACAATACTGAGTGCTTATAGAGCACTCAGTATTGTGATTTTATTAATTTTTTGTTTGTTGTGTGTGGTCATGTTTTTCTTTAACATTAATTTATTATTTTCTTACGTATTTTTGAAAATATTTGTTATTATCCGCAAGATAACGCCTAAATCTATTTATTATATCAATAAGTATTCCATTTGAAAAAATTTAAAATGTTAATACCTGGCCCTCTGAATAGTTTCTTTATAATTTAGATTTCCAACTACTTGACCTGATACGATCTACGGATTATTCTGTGCTGTTGAGAGATATTATCCAACTTTATAAGTTTATAAAAAATATGAAATTATGGACCTTGTTTATTTTGTTCCATGTATGGATTTCTTGCAATGACTCCATGCTGACTTTACTGCAGTATTCGCCTTGACAAAACATTTCTGACCTCATTATAAGCAACCCACCAAAAGTTTGGCAACGCACCAAAAGTTGGTTTCCTAATAACCTGTATTAAATCTTACTTGTTAACTACGTAAAGAGAATGATTGTACAAACCTGTTGGCTCCATGTTGTACTTGTAAGTATCACACATAACGAGAATGTGGTTTCCGCGGCGGAAAGGGTCCTTGTAAATAGCCCTTGGTGTTAAATATGTGTCAGCGTTGTGAGTATCGGCCTGGCCTGTCGAGCTGCCGTCAAAGTTCCACACGGGCAGATCTGAAATTTATACAAAACGATGGTTAATAACGAATTAGTTTAATATAATCCAATTGCAATAAAAAAAGAATAAGAATTCTACATGAATTTTCAAAGACGCCAACTATTATTACAACCAAACTTATGGACAATTTTGTCAACGCAACTCAACAAATTTCACATTATTTCTACGTACATCAACAATCAATATGAATGTCTATTGTACTGTGTCTGTATCGAATTATGGCTAAATTAACTACTGGCTGAACTCTAAGCTCTGATTATTACAATTTTACGTTACAGAAGGACAACTATTAAGGAACAGAATAAAATCCTTTGTTACTTCATAATGAATGTAGTCTACTAAATCATTTCTACGACTGCTGACGACGGTATTGCTTTGAAACCTAAAAAGTTCTCATCAAATGTATCTCTTTTTCCTTGAGTGCATATCACGTCGAATGCGTTCTCTAAATCTCTGGGGATAAAGTATGGCGGCAAATGTTCCAATAAAAATTTCCTGGTCCAATTCTTATCAATTTTATTTTCAAAATCATCGTTAATATCATCGATTGCTCGAGTCAGCTTATCTAGAAGACCAAATAAAATGTTAAACGCTTAAGTAGATACAAACTTGATACGTAAAAGTTTGTTCATAATATATGAATCTTTCAATTTTGTGACATAGGTAACTTATCTGATTGCGCAGCATCTGTATGCATAGGCACATCTAGGTACTGTTTTAATATATGTGAAGGCCAAACAGTTTACAGAAAGTGTGCTAATTACATTGTTAATGAGGATGTAATAACACCATATTAACATAACGGACGTATGTCGAGTTTCAGTAGCATTCATGTTTCATGTTAGTTCTTTTAATTAGTTGCGAAGGCTGACCGACTTTACAATTTCACGAGCGAGGTGAATGGGACACAATTAGCTTTGTCTTTTGATTCTGGACAGGCATTGTGGATATGTCCAGTCATTGACGTCAGAGTTTAGATTTACGACATCATACCGGTATAATTTCTTTAGCAAATGTGTCTAACATGGTACTCGGAAAACTAATAGACACGATACCTAAAATAATTTCAGAATTTTAAATCTGCGAACAAAAATTACCTTTTGGTGATTTAGGGATGAAATTTACTGTACGGTCTTTACACCGTAGATGTTCCCCAGATCCGTCTATCCAGATGTACGTGGCAAGAATCTTGTCAGCTGGTATTTCCAGGTCATTGTATCGGCTGAGAAGAGTCTTCGAAAGCACAGCATTTGGAGAGTTGGTTAACACCGGCCCAGACAGTATTTTTGGGTTGTCTGTGGAAAAGAGGTTATATCACATTTCATGATTTTAGCAAAATCGTACCTTATTTTAACTTGATATGAATTACAAACTATTTCGTCGATCAACAACTTGTTCAGTCATTTTCAGTGAATATATTATCTATGTAGTTTTCTATGTTTCTCTTTTACACGTTTGACAAATCGACATTATTTTTCGTATATTTTCTTGAATTTCTATTGATGGATAAATTTAGTAGTGTAAATATTTTCACATTGAAAGTATGAGTCACTTTATAATAAATTATTACAGAAAACAAAAGAATTTCAAAAGCCAGATTTAATGTGATAAATTTTAATAAAATGTGTGAATTGTTTGACAAAGCAAGCAATGACAATAGTTCGTCATATTACTAAAAGGAGGTAGAAATGCATCAGTTTGAAAGGTTTATTTAAAAAATATTGACATATACGGGTGCCTACCTGTTGCGATTCATTTGTAATTGTAGGGAAATTACGTTTCGCTAAAATATACAAGCTTATCTACAATAGGCCATCTCTTAGCTAACTTTAATCAATGTGTTTAGTTTTTTAATCATGACGTTGAATTAACAGAATAATAAACTAACTTTTGGCATTGTTGATATTTTAAAAGGGATTTGTGTTGTAATATCCCATATAAATACTGAATCTATACTTAGGCAACAGATGCGAAATGAGTTTTCCTAAAGAAGCCACTTTACTAGACAGATTTTTAGCGTTGAAGACGTTATTCCAAACTAATTTATAATCAATAAAGCTGATAATATCCTATCAACACAGCATGATATTTAACTGCAGCAAATACGTAACATAAGTAAGGTGTGGAGTATCAAAGTAAATGAACGTAATTTAATTGTATAGGAATCTGTGCCAGTATTATTATTTATAATAAGTGATACGTACAAAACTTGATACAAAAGCATCCCTGACATATCAACAGAAATGTATATACCAGGGATTCAGCTATCGATAATGAAGAGAGCAATGAACGGCGGATTCAAACCAGAGCAATCGTGTTATATGTAACTGTTATAGCTGTATAATGTACAACGAGTAATTTTTACATCTATACATTGGTATAACTTGATACGAAACACTTGTAAGCAAACTAGATATGGCATGGAACGATTGCATTACATTAGGGTATATCAAACTATCCACTGAGATTCGTATACTTTTGCGGTGAAAGGCCCTAGCATTACAGGTTAAGCCTAGTTAGAATATGTATGTATAAAATAAAATAGTAAAAAATATTATGTACAAATAATTTAATATTAACATATAAACATATGCTTTTGATTTTCGTGAATTTGAATATTATGGGGTCACAATTAGGGCACGTTTTAAATTAGTAAAACACAGTAGATTGTCACAAAGAATCTTCCGTAAACTTTAAAGAATTCTTGTGAGGCATATAATATAGTTTTATATTAATTTCCTGTTGACAGGACAGACAAGTCTTAGTCTCGGCATCACAATTGAATCAGTTTTTCAAATATATAATTATCATCCTATATTACCTTCAATTTTTCCATCCGCCATTTTTGATGTGTAGTATTAAAAATCTGTAACAAAGAAAACAATTTTAAGTACATGGATTCTTAGAATCAAAACATAAATTTCACAAGTTGATCTCGTTAACATTATTTTGCATTAATTTAGAAGTAACCACCCATAGATAATAAATATCACTCCCAACATGATATTCACATACCCAACAGGGTCTGTAATGAACTTTTATTTATTTTGACCATCTTTGTCTACACTACAGGAAACAATAAAGTATTGAGTAATTAGGATAAAGTATTGAGTTATAAATCTTATTTCTTACTATCCTTACTCCACTCTAATTCGGGTTTGCACAATATCTACTTATTCTTCTTCTTCTCTGTTCCTATCATGTCAGTTCTCTCTAACCTTTTATCATTTCTGTTTTTGTCTGATCTATGTCCTTCCACGTTCATCTTCAACGCTAAGTTTTTCATCTCTTTTGTACATGACACGTCCTAAAAACTAATTCTATTACCTACTCTTCAACTGTCCCTAGTTAAACATTCCAGTTTCCTCTTTAGATACATTCCTAATATTGTAAATTCAAGTTAACAACACATTAACACACTCGACACATGCGCCCTTTTTCTTCCGCTACATTCACATTTATTCATCTCGATTGATCTTAACGGTCTTTAAATTTTTTCTGTCAAGTTTCATGGGTATTTGTACTCGTGAATAAAATATTAAGAGAATTAAGATAAACTGACTCAAAAGATTATTTATATGTATGTTAGGTACAATACGATAATACTACCCACCCATAGTTGGCACAAAAACCAGATTTGGGTGATTTTAAAATGTACATTTATAATATTGGATTTTCCTTGACATTTTAAACTTTATATTGCTTAGTTATAAAATTGAGGTCAAACGGCGGCGTATAGGTATATAGTTAGATGTCTGTGACCCATAGAAAAATTGGATTTTATTTTATTTACAATAGTACTTCTTTGACGGAGATGAATTCAACTTTACTGTAGGATTACTAATTATAGTGATTAAAAACCTACTTGAAGAGAGACATACTCTCTTTAGTAAGATATTTGCTTTGTTTACACAAATGGTCACATGGGTCGAGTCAAACCCTTGACATACAAGCACGTTAATTTCTAGAAATCGATTGGCACCATGCCCGAAACTTCACGGCGAACGTAACCTACTCGTACCTATTTCATGGCTATGCCTGCCAGTACCGCTGTGACTCGGTACAAGAGGCGGCCGGCGGCGGTAGTGGTGCGACACTGATTTGTCCTGGAAACTTTTACCAGACTTTTGTTCTTTGGTTTTTGTTTGGCTTTTTAGATTGGAAATGCCAGATATGTTTGGTCATATGCTATAGGTGGTGAGACTATTTCTATCTCAGTTATATCAGACTCCGGATCACTAATGAACATTTCATCGTCTGCATATATATAAAGTCAACAGGAAGTTTGAACTCCAGGTTCCAAAGCAACGTCTTACGCCACTGGACCAACGACGCAGATTGAATAGACACGTGCAGAAAAATATTTATTGCTCAATAAATTACTTATCAAATTAGTTTCACGACCATTAACATTTTATAAGGATTATCAATTGTTACTAGGTCATTAGCAATATTACAATTTTGATTATCCAACTTCTTAGATATGTTGTTGGTATATCGATTTGATGTTTTGATTAAGATAATTGATAAAATCAATACATTCCGTAGACAGATTACAATCGAGGCGTAATAAAAAAATATAAATCAGTACAGATCTAGACATAATTTATCAGTGACTGTCCTCAAAAGATACGCTAATTGATTCATGAGTATTCCCTTAATTTTGAGTGGGTGGGTATATATAGTAGTAGCGTCTATATGCAGTAGTTCGGTTGTTATTACGGTTGCTGAACTAGTGCAAATTTTTAGTGGCTATAGTTTGGTTGATAAAAGTCACCGAATCCTATAGTAAGAATAGCTCGATTATTCATTCAAAGAATACGAAACAACCAGCGCAGCGTGTGAATTAAATAGCTTTGATTATAAGAAGTGCTTTATTCGTAAATATTTGTAAGTGATGGCTGAATGATGGCGGAATAATGTTAAGGGTTTAATTTGACAGCTGTCAGCAGACAACATATTTTCCTGTTTTATTTAAAAAAATATGATATATGATTTGACTTAAAAATAACCACGAAATAGGTTTTAGGTGGCCCTTAATAGTAACCGGAGAAAATTAATTAATAATTTTTAATCATTTCAAGTATACAAGGTATGCTTTTGTAGAGGTGAAGCTACAGAATCTTTCATACGAAAATTTTCCGAAGTACATATCTAAAACATCTACAATAATTTCAAAGATCGACGATAGCAGCTCAATAGCCAAGTCTTCCGGTTTCAGCTATGTCAAGACCGAATACCTAATTTAAATGCTTCACTATTGCTCTATTTATATCAAAAACGTCAACCACGCTGCAGCTACGGCATAGATGTTATATCTTTGAAAAACCAGCCAAATGCGAAATTGGTCTCATTCAATTAGGATTCCACAATATCCAGAAAATTATGTACAGAATGTACATTATTGATTACAATTCTTTTTTACTGGCGGTATGCCTTTAAACAAAATACTATGAACTATATACAGCTACTACAATAAAAGCATTTAGACAACCTATAAGTCATAGCAGACTCATAGGCAGTCCAAATGCTCCAGCCCACTCCCAATTTGCAGCGTGCCCAGCATGCTGGCAGCATTGCCCCGTTGAATTGCAATGCTTATTAAATAGTAGATTAAATACTACATTATAAATCAGTGTTTTTAGTACTTTATTGTTCAAATTTAGTTTATCGTAGATAATATGCGGAAGTTCTAGATTTTATAAATTAAGTTCTTGCAGGTAAAACCTAAATATGATAGTGACGGAACCATTTCTGTATTAGTAAAGATAAAAAAATATGTATCTACAGTACTCAATAATTTTCAGACGTTGAGTTGACACCACACATGCCAAGAAACGAAAAATAAAATGATTTTGTCAATTTTTCGTACTTATTTGAATTCAGTGACTACAACCACTAATCACAAAGACATGAGCAGTAATCAGTGGAATGTTTTGTATGAAGTACATTGTGTAAATACGTATATAAACATTGTACGTTTGGGTAGAACTTGCGTACAACAATATTACTGTATCAGCCGGCTTGTCCACTGATATACACGTCTCCCCCATGAAGGGGGGTTTGCCTTAATCCCCACGCTTGGCAGGCGTCTTTGAGATCGCAGTTTAAGATATCAGTTCCTCAGAAGGCGCTGCTGTCCACCTTCCGGTATTTTACCTTTAGTCGCCTCCTACGAAACCTACAGGTAGCAATGGGGAAGATTGTCATTCTAACTCGGCACCCCACGGGGTTCTAGACAACAATATTGTGTAAAGCTAATATAAATATACCTAAATATTAAGTTATCGCTATAAAATGTTAATGGTATGTTAATTGGATTATCAAATTATTTGTTTCTCTTGACTTGTTGTTTTCACTGGACACTATGACACATGTTGGTAAGTCATGTAGTTTAAATGAAAACAGGCTTCACCTGTCTATGGGCCAGTTACCAGCTCTCAAGGTCAAAGATGTGACTGGCACCTGCCACAATAACAAATTTATATTATTATTATTAAAAGGTTTGGTCTTAGTTACGTTCATACTGCAGGGTAAGTGTTGATTGTTCCGAGTAGCTTGTGTGACGAAGCGTGTTATGTATACAGACAACATGTATGTTAGTGCTTTGTGAAAATGGATATATGGGGTTAATCATGATTTCGCGCTTCTACTCGTATAATATGAACTTCATGTATATTAAATGAACTATTAAATCTTTGCAGTTTTCTCCAAAAGCAAAACTCAATATAAATAGTGGTAAAGTACAAGTACAGTTAGATATTTAACATATCTAGAGTGTGTTCATATTAAGTATATATTTATATATGTTACGATTGTCACTTCTAATGAATCTTCATTATCAGGTAATATTTTAAAATGTCATTTTATTACTTATGTTAACTTTACCTATGATTAATAAATTGTATCTGTTTAAAAAGTTCATCAAAAATTTAAAATACATGACGCCTGACGTGTTCCCAGAAGATATAGGTAATCAGGAGTCATAAGCACATGACATGTTTTGGTACCATGTTACAGCGGGCGATGATATTGCCGGATACATCTCAATACTCTATATGTCGCCTAGAGGAATCAAACCCGAAACCTCTGGATTGCAAAACGGGGCTCTTACACCACAATGATGCAGTCTTTAACTTATATGTACACTAACCGCGGCCCGCGGTTTCATCCGCATCTACAATGATAAAAAAATAATATAATGGTAATAAGGTTGAAACCATTATATGTGTGTTAATCCAGGACCTAAACTACTTATGTTCAAAGTTTCATCTAAACCAATTCGGTAGTTTCAGCGTAAAGAAGTAAAATACCTACATATACTGACTCCTTAGACAAATAGAGAAGGGAAAACTAATTGGTTCTTATAATTATGTAGAGAGGTACCTACAAAAATTAATATCAAATAGTGTTACCCCTCCAACAGAATAGTCTGTCGTAAAGGCGAGGTTATTGGAGGCGATACAATCATTTTAATTGAATGGTAGTGGACGACAGGCGTTGTTCTGATCTGTTTGATTTATATTTTCACATATAGATACAATTTTTTTGGAGTTGGAATTATCGGCACCCTAAATGAATAATGAAAACGGGCAGACCCCTACAAATGACAGTCTTGTCTATCCGTATGTCACGGCTTTAGCTATACACTTTAGAAAGAATTACAAGATAAGGATGTAAATTAATATCGAAGAGTCAGTGTCGCAGCAAAAACACATGCCTATGGTTATTGTAGCATTGCTTTTTTTATTTCTGATAAGCTTTTACCACTGTCTCACCCGGTTGTAAGTAGATATAGAATTACTGACTTTCAAGGACAGCTGCCAGAACATACCGTTAGGAGCTCGACGACAAACTTTGTACTTGAGGGCAAGCCAGACGTGTATCCAAAATATACCCAAACAACACGTTATAGTGACTACCACCCTAAGAGGGTGATTCCCTGATTATGGTAAATTTGAGAGAAAAATACGGAAAGTGAGTTAAAATTGTCTAAATTTGTACAAAAACGAAAGAAGTAACGTTTCATTTAAGATTACTCGTATTTGCATTGAATTTGTTTTTATCCAGATAGGTATTAAATACTGTAATTACCATTTAAAACTCAGGTGCCTTAATTAAAGCTTCGAGGTACTAAAAGTAACGTTTGCGGTTTTACCTGTGGTAATTGTCCACATTCCTTATTGAATCAATGTCTGAAATCGTGATAGCGGTGAAGGATATAAACAGATAACAAATATTAAATATGGTATTAAATAAATACGATTTTGTCAAAAATAATATTAAATTTCATTACTGATAGAGTAATGGTCAGTCAACCCCTAACCCCTACCTAACAGTACCTGGTGCATTACACTGGTGGCTTTGCCACGCTGGATGGCTATGGCCAACCTTTGCACCAGGCACGAGCTGGAGCGGGAGTCACCCGTTTATTCCCTCAACCACTTTTAGCCTCAGTGCCCCAGCAGCCCATGGTACCCACGGCAATGGGCAAAAAATAATATTGTGGCTCCAACGCCGCATACTTTAGCCGCTTTTAACAGGCAGCGTCCTAAGCAGCAGCTGCCGAAGAGTTGTAATATAGTCCTATCCAGGTCACTGGAGGTATATAATTATATAAATTATAGTAATAATAATAATACATTTTTATGCGAAGATTAGAATGAACAAAAGATACATAATAATACTAATAAGAACTAAAATTAAACAATTTACTATAACCTAAGAAACAGCATCGATTATACTCGTATAGTACAATTACTTGAATATCAGTCTAGTCACAGACATCTACTACAAAAGGCTTTCGAGTAGGTTGTTGATAGGTACGATGTATCGATTCTCCATATTTTTAGAACCTTTCACATAAATGATAAACATCAATAATAATGTATTGGTATTGTCATAGAACGGTAGGACTTAACTTTTTATTACCAATAGTTTCTAAAAATGATTAAAAATATACGGAGCTTACTTCTATCATATAAAAGTATGAAATAACTAGTTCAATTCGGTATCACGCTGATTCAAAGCGCTGGCCTGACATGGTCTGACTTCCACAAGGTATTTTTACTTTTCAGCGAGAAGGTGGATCCTTTTTTCATTTTTACTCTTTTTGTAATCTATACTGCTTACAAGATATTTGCCACTGGCCTGAAATACTGCTCACTATCGAGATAAAGAGAGTTGTGAGACTTACAATTAAAACGTTCAGGTATGCAAATCCTTCTTTCAGTTTATTGACTACGGATAACTTAAAACTACTCAACCGATATTGATGAAATTGAAATGGGATCAACTTCCAGAACCTAACAAAATAAGAATCATAAAAATCATTTCATAAGTATTCTCATATTCTCCGCTAAGGAGAAATAACGTAAAAAAACTTAAAAAATAAAGTTGAATTGAGAACCTCTTCATTCGGTTAACATATCAGATCAGTTTCACCTTTGGGGGAATTTAGATTTTTAACACAAAGACAAATAGTATGAGTAGATGCTTACATCACACAAGCATAACGATAGCAACGAGCGGCTTTGTTGTCGGTCTGTCGTTATGTCTGTTACCTATTAAGATCACATTGTTCTTATCTAAGTTATGAAGTCACGTTGCAGTAATGATTGGGTACTTATGACCGCTCTACTAATGCATTGGCCATAAACTGACTTAATAGTTTTTCAAAGTAAAATGTACCTTAGATAAAACCAAACTAAAAATACTTCAGCTATGGTCGTTAAAAATTAAGAGCTGGAGCCCTCTGTCTCTCTCTTTTTTCAATGTCCCTAGATATGTAGCTATTATCTGCAACTTCGTAGTAAAATTTGATATAATATATAGTGCTCTCTTGGAGGTCGGGAGCTCGTTGTATTGAGTCTTAAATATATGCGAGCATATATAGACTGATAGGCAGAAAGACTTAAATATATTGAAATTATTTCAAAATATGTTATGTTCATCACATATGCTCGGAAAGGAGGACGTACTCAACTCGGAATGCAAGAGGAAATCACAGTTTTCTACCCCCTGAGAGGTTGAAAATCACCGAAGGAAGTTAGGCACTTGTGAAAATTAAACTTGGATCATTGTCATTATCAAAGTTGCTTTTTAACCGCGTGTTCAATTTTGATGACCGAGCAAGCGAAGGACTCTAAAATTGAATCACGAGCGCAGCAAGTGATTCAAAATTAGAATCCTGAGCGTTAGCGAGGGAATCAAAAGAGCACGAGGTGAAAAATCTTTGCACTCGAGTGCAACACGTAACTTTTCATTCCACCTCAGCGAGGAAATGACTAAATGCCTTCTCGCGTGATTGTTGAGTCATTATTAACAGTTTCAGTCAATTCTGTTGGCGTCAAACAAACTTCCTCGTCGCTAGAATCACTCATTTTAGTTTTTTCACTTGTTTTCAAGTTTCTTGTTTTTAAAGGTTTCGTGTTTTTAAATTGTAGGTAAAAATGCCGCGTAAAGAACCGCGTACAAAGCAAATTGAAAAAAGAACACCAAGAAGGTTCCGAGTCTGAGTTTTTAACAAATTAAAAAAAGTTGTATGTTATATTCGGCACCATAGAGGTAGCAGTAAATAGGTTTAATGTTTTTTTTAATTCACAAACTTAGTGCACACGATGTTCTAAATTCCATTTACTTTATCCTCTAGAGAATAAAAACGGCTTTTCCACTCAGATATTGAAGATTAAAAATACTCTTTCCGAGATGGTGGGATGAAAATGTATTTTAAAAAAGGAAATAGGATGATTTTGATAATAAATCTATATCATTACATAATAAATTGATGAAAGAATAGTGTTCACCTCGGATATAGGTAAATTACCTATTCATAAATATACCTTATAACTACTATACCTAAGTGCCCTCAATCGCTGAGCTCGATCGTGCATATTTAATCTCGAGTGTTTTACAATACAGGTAATTGTACCGTAAATACTCCTGCACGAAAATGTCGCATTATTCACTGGATTTCATTACTCCGCGAATTGATCAATATTGTTATTGGAATTTGGAAGTTTGAAATGTGTATGTACATTCTACCATCTAATTCGAAATTCGAGCTGGCAATTTTGACCATACTGATTCAAAGAGCTTGCTTTAAAGACCTTTTGAAAATGTATAGAAAACAGTACGTTAAACCTGCACTGAGGTTATTATGAGGATCCAGAGTTCTCCGTGCTAGCAGAAAATAAAAAATGGTCAAACGTAAATCAGACTTGCACCAAGAGTTCCGTACTATCACACAACACTACACATGCTCCCCAAAAACATCGTTATTTTTCATTTAGTTTGGACTCGTATTTGGCCGATGTTTATCATGTCCTACATTACTCGTACATTGAATTTTGCACTGTAACCTCAATTTATATATAAAAAGTACCAAAAATGTAATCCTACCTTTTTATTGTACGTTCTAAATTGCTAATGTATTTCTACTCAACTATTTAAAGGCCACAATGAAATCAGCATGGTAAATCATAATTGCATTGAGTATAGTCGTGAAGGGAACCATAATAGCAAGTCATATTACTAGGCAAATCAGACATAAGAATAAGTAATTTTATTTCTCGGAATGACGAGTGCAATGTCATGCAGAACGGTGACTCTGCATCTATATTGGGAAGGCGTGACGTTTACCATCTGGAGAGCGACTTGTCGGTCCCGTTTTCTCAATCGTCAAGTAGATATTATTCATAAGAACAAAACGTACAGCACCAATATTAAATAAAAATAACGATTTTTTTTTATTTGACTTGATCACTGCAAAGTGTTTGCAACGTCGGAATAAAAATAATACATATTAGATCTATAAGTAAATATTTAAACCGTTTTGTTTCGTTATTATAAGATATGTACTGTTACTAAGTATAAATCTATACTGTATTAACCAGATCATACTGTCCCAAATCAACCCAAGAACTAGATAAAACATTACAGCTACTATAACGCATGGATTTAGGCAACCCACGTGTATCCCAATTTCCCAATACTGCAAGCCACTACCAGCTGGCAGCGTGCGCTGAGCGAAATAAGTGCCGGCGCTTTACCGACCGCACTGATGAGTTTGAGAAAATAAGATGAGCTCCCGGCTCATTTGTTTCCACTGTATCTGTACTAAACGGCTCAAATATGTAACGATTACCGAGATTAGTTTACTTGCGCTGCTTGAGTCACTCCCCCTAAGTAGCCACAGCGAATTTTTACCACTATTTTCTATGTACTGTGTACTGAAAAAGCTGGTAATCCACACCATACATTTTGCGTATCCCTATGCCTCCCAACCTCACAGGGGTAGAGGCTTGCAACCAAGCTATATCTAACCTGACATTTGATAACTATACAACTTTTTGTATAGTTATCAAAAGAATATGTCAAAAGTAAGCTCATCTCCGTTACCATTTGGTTAGACATTTTAAAGCCCCAGTACATTAACTAGATGCAATCCTACAGAATATGTAGGTGAGGGAATGTTCATGACTAGCAAGAAAATATGAATTGGGCATAGGGTAACATAATCACCATAAAACCAGTTAGTTTGAAACCGGTTATGTCCTGCTTTTATGGTTATCGATCGATTTTATATCAAGTAGAAAATGCGATGTTAGTTTATCGTTTAGACGTCAACTTTAGTTTATCAATGATAACGATCATTCAGGTTCTCGGAACATCAAAAGCCAAAATATTCTACGCACTTACCTAAATGTATACCCGCTTTATTAGAACAGAAGATAAGAACTGACGCAATTATCATTTCGATAAACAAATAGGTCAATAGTTTCATGTGTATTTACAAAATAAGTAAGTAGGAATGTATGTATTCATACAAACGGTGTCACGAGTTGAATTAACTCACTGCGTCATATGACAGGTAATAATTACCTATTTAAGTTATTTTATTCAACAACATTTGTTATTCGAGACGTAGTCGATCTTGACCTGTGATGATACGGGTTTTACTTGTGACACGTTTGACTTACTATTGCAAAATAACAATCTATTGAAGCTAATTCAAATGACTCAATTGCGACCTAATTGTCAACGTTTTTTACAAAATGTGAATAAAAATTTTTCACTTTTTATTCTTCCGAGCAAGTAATAAAAATATTGTATATAAATAAAAATGAAAAAATAGGTAAAAATAAATAATACGTGGAACCACCGTGGACCATTTACGATAATTGCAAGCAAAGGACGCAATGGCTGAATCTATATAAACGCCAAAACAATGCCCTAAAGCAAGATTACCCACAGAAAAGTGATAGTAACTGTTTAGTGCTTCCTTAAGGGTGCAATTCAGGGCATTCACTACAGTTAACTCAAATCTGGTCAAGCAATAACAAGTAGATGTTTACAGTGCAGAACTCTGAACATGATGGTGAAACTCCCAGCAAACCTGCCCCGGCTTGTCATTTGGTCTTCGCCTTTATTAATAATAATAACAATAAATCGTTTATATCGTCTGTGAACATTTAACTTAGTTGCTTGAAACTTAAAATTAATTATTATGATAACACTAGACCTTACACTGTTCGTTACAGTTTTAACGTTACAAGAACTGCAGTTAGGAACCATCCGATATCCAATACTCGTTGGCCTTGCCTCAACCGACTACAACTTTTTCCTTGATTTGGTTTTTTATTCAAGCAAAAAAATCTACTTAGGTAGCAGTACAAACTGCCTTCACACAGATTGTTGAGTCCAGGTTCATAGTGATATCGGAAAGCTACGAATAACAATATTTTTATTCGTGGTCGGAAAGGTGCAAATTATGTTCCTACTAGATGACATTACGTTTCTGTCATCAGACAAACGTGAATGAATATAATTAAATATCCATTACGAAACGGCGCTTTCATACTAGTTCCCCTAATATCTTCTTACATATCTTACTTTTGTTCCTCCTTGGAGTGTAGGTAATAATTCTAGTAGATATATTTTTATTTATCAAGTACCGATAGGTATGTTATGTAAAGGCAGATAATATAGGATTATATCAACGTACATATAGTGTATATTACATATTTACAAATTTATTATATATTTACGCAATCTAAACAAAATGAGAATAATTATTGACCGAATGCGGCAATACTTAAATATATTATAATATACTACAACGGTAATATTAATATTACCGTGATGCTACGAGTATACTAAACACGCATCACGCATTGACGGCGTTCAAAGTTAATTATATATAAACACATCAACGATTATAATAATATATTACATTATTTTCACATCACGTCATATATATGTATCAACTTAATATTAAACAATTCTTTATTGCAGGTACCTATAATATGATTAATTTGTTCAATTATGTAAATTTCTTTGAATGTAAACAACACGTCACATAATGATACATGTTTTGAATTAATTTTTTTCTCTATTTTCGGGTGGGTTTGTAGAAAAATGACGATACACTACTCTACTACTTACTCCCTTTTTTACTGCCGTGGATTTTGACGATGTATTAACAACACTCTCACTTCTACATATATGTATACAAATTATCTAAACTACATATAAAAATACCAAAACAAAACATTGGAGGGTGACGCGCCAATGTTAACGAGCTGTAATTGATACTGTCACCACAGGGCCCGATATTCGGCTTCTACCTACCTTATAGAATGTTTTACCCATCTCATGCACAAGGTGTTGGACCTTTACTACCTGTTATTGGGTGTATCAAGGAATGAGGAATAATACGTCACTATTTCATCGTTAATTTAGTATGTACCCACTCCTATCTAGGTATCTTCTTATTTCTGTGTAATGAATTCAAAAGACTTCCATATGAAAGATAATTGAAATTCTTGATTATAACCTACCAACAGTTTGAATTACATAAAGCTTTTATTAATAGGAAATAATACATCACACTTTTATAAAAAAAATTGTAATAACGATCAGATATAGTGTAGTTGTTTTGTTTGACATTTTAGTAGATCAAACGACTACAGCTTGACCTAGTGACCTCTCTGTAAAGGCAACGCTTGTCTGGGCAACTAACGAGTCAAATTTTAGATTTATTCACCCGAGCTCCAAAGATCAACTGTTATTCTTCCTACCAGTTTAAATACACAGGTACAGAAATCGGTACATTAAAGGTATTACGTTACGTCTCATATCTACTGCTGTTGTGGTGATATCGGTAATAAAACGTGGGTATGAGTATTAAAACATAGAAATTAAAGGCAAATATAAAGTAAAGTTTGGTCCACCGGGCGGCGGCACCATGCGTGATCAATATTTTCGAAAATCATGGGTAAATTCTTGTGATTTCTTATCGAACTATATGTAGTTACATAATAGACCTATTCGTATTACCACGGAATTACAATATAGTAAAACTGTGGCCTACTAAGTGATTTGGTCGATTTTTATGAAGGGTTTGCGATAGATTTTTTGACATCTGCTTTCCACAAATTGTTATTTCAATGCAACAGTATGTATAGTGCTAATTAGCCTATCACATAGAAACCTACCAAGTAAGTGCTTTAGTTATATTAAAATCCTTTATTTACGAAAATATAATAAGAGTATAATAAGATATTTTTTAGATTTTTTTTAACCATTACTTTCAGGAATAATTTAATGGTTTAAAAGTGTACAAACAAGTAAGTAATGTAGTTTAAAAATATAAACTGTAAACCCTAAAAATAAAAAAAACTATTTGATAAGTGCTCGAAATTTAAGTTGCAAGATTCACTATGAAACGACAGACAAAAAAGAAAATGACTTTTTAAGACATCATCATCGAGTTGTAATCTAACCTGAAAGTTTTAGGTGTATAGCTGATCTGGAAGTGCGTGAAAATTAGGGTGCAGGATACTACCTAGACGACAGATAGAGAGATAAAGTGAAAAAAACGTGGTCCTTGGGGGCCAGTATTAATATGCATCTGGATTCCATTGCAATTAGCCCAAATACAACTATGGAGTTCATAATATGAGTACAAGTGATGACAATTCTAGCTGCAGCACCAGATTAGTCTAATAAAACCATAATAATAATGACTGCGGAACAACACACCATAGCTAAGTTAAATAATGATGATACAAGTATAATTATTAGAAGTGGGTTAAATTTACACCCTATGATTGTATTACATAGATACTAGTTGATAAAATAAAAGCGGGATATCATAATTATTGCTTGCAATGATTTAGTATTCGCTAGCTTCACACAATCATAATAACATTGGGTTTGTAATATTATACGTACATAGTTATTCGTAATGTACAAAACATACTGGTAAAAACTTTAATTTTCTCAAGCGTATTATGAGACAACAAAATAAGAATAAAAACACACAAAAACTTAATGTTGGTAATTAAGTTGGAATAGGTACGTATTTGAAAGATCCTGGTACAATAAAAAAGCTTGTTTTGTGACTTTAAATAATGTTCAAGGAGTTTCAAAGTGTTTCCTCAAACTAATGCACAGTTGTACCTAATCTGTTGAATGCATAACTCATGCTGGTACGAGTATGTAAGGCAGTTCCCAAAAATTTAAATCAAAATATCTAGGCTAGCAACTCTATATACCTCTTTCAGTGTGGTGTGAGAGCCACTGGAGAACCTTTCTGTTTTAGATTTTATCAATTGACTGGGTGTAATTAGCTCTGAACATAGCACTCATTTTGCTACTTTAACGTCTTCAAACATGTTGAGAGTTCAGATTTTTGACTTTAGGCTCTCCTCGATGTCAGACTATAAAATGTTACGTAACTTCTCAAAATCTGTCCAACCAAATTTAATTCTTCATGAAAACTCTCCATCAAAGTCAAAATTTAACTAACTGAATAGTATATTGTACGATAACGTATTTTCAATGTTCATTTTAAGACGCACCAACAAGAGACTTTAGAAAAATCTCTAAGTATTGAACTGAATTTTAATTTTAACACGTTTTATCTACGGGCATCCTTGTTGGCAAAGTCAAATTTAAATAACTTAATAGTCTGTTATACAGAAATAAGGCCTATCTATGTTTATTTTAAGACCTGCCAACTGGAAACTTTACAAATATCTCATAGTATATAGAACCTAAACTTTCAATCATTTATAATAATAAACTATACCGTTTCCGTGTGCATTCCAGATCAAGAAACGAATGTGTCCGTTATCAATTTCGAAGAAATACCGTCTCCCTTTCTCACGCTTCGCTGCAGATGGATTCATTATTTCGTAATTATGAAAAATATAATATGAATATATAAATGACCTTCTAAGACGTTTCACTATTACGATCTGTATGATGGGCAACAAAAGAGCTAGATATAAGCTTAAACCAAAAAGGAAATACATATATCGTCAACTAGATTATATCACACGAAAATAGAGGGACAATTTATCAGAATTTAAAAAATATTGCTGTCTTATTTATTTACAGATTACAAGGAAAAATATGTATGTAATAATAAACAATAATTTTGTACCTACTCCAGACAAACAGGATGTGTTTCTTAGAACTACAGAATTCATTTCGTAAGAACTTTTAATGTTTTTTCTCCAACATGAGTAAAACCTCAACCGTATATACATATATATACACAATACAATCGTTGCAGAGAACGTTTTCAGAAAAAACACGTTTAGAGAGCGTTCGAAGCCAACCGCTTCTATAAATAGGTCAATGTTTGATTGAGAAAGGTTTGAAATGCTAAAATAGAACACGTTATTTACTCGTCAGACACATCGTACTATAGTATTGAGTCATTCTCCAAGAGATGTTTTTATTTTTGTGGAGTTCCCTGGCGCTGTCGCCCGAATGCGAATGACCTCTCGTCAGCTGGCCTTTGTTATATACACAAACACGCGTCGGGTGAGTGCTTTGACGATATCATCAACGTGATATTAAAAATTTCCTTAGATAAAGAGTTTACTTAATTTATGAGTGATAAAATGGATTATTTAGGCATTGCCTTTCTTCTCTTCCGATTGCCTTTTAAGAATTAGGTAGGTTATTCGAACTTATTTTCAAGTTCAGAATCTGACTGGTGTGACCACAGACCACAGATCACAGAAATTTGTGACAGATAAAGCAGTATAGAACATGTTTTTGTATGATGTTAGTTTGTTTCGGAACAGTATTTTAGTTTCTTGGCAATTGGCAATGATTGCGTTATGTACATTTCCAAAATGCCTTAAATCAACTGCATCTCTTGCGATATTTATATCTTATGCATCTGCATGAGTATTTGATATTACCTATTTTGGTAACGTTAGATCAGAATTATTATGAATATTATACCACTAAAATGGAAGGAAGTAGGTACGGTTAAGTATAATAATATGTACAGTGTTAATACTCACAATGGAGTGGAACAATATTTATCGATGCATTAATTTACTTATTTATCATAATAATAACAAATACTTTTAAAAGTATCCTAAAAAATATTAAATAATATTTAAATAAAACACTTAAAAAAGCATAAAATTATATATCTAGTGACAATTCCGCCTAATTTTCCTGTTATCTACGTGACGTCACAAACATCACGCAGAACGCGATCGAAAACTCGATCGTGCGCTCGGTAAGTCAAGACCTCCTGAAGATGCTTCGTTTAGAAGCGAAACTAGTCGGGTATTCTTCCGGTTAGGCTGCGTGATGTTTGTGACGTCACGTAGATAACAGGAAAATTAGGCGGAATTGTCACTAGATATATAATTTTATGCTCTTTTAAGTGTTTTATTTAAATATTATTTAATATTTTTTAGGATACTTTTAAAAGTATTTGTTATTATTAAATATGGATTTCCGCAAAGTAACGCCTGAATCTATCCATTATTTATCATGTTCATTTAGATATTAGCAATAATGAAACGGACATATATAATGTAACAAAAGAATTCTCTAAAACTGGACAATTGTCAAAAGATAAAAAGACAAATTATAAAAAGCCCATAGTTAATATCCCAATTTTTATAAGAATGTACTAGAACCATATTATGTTATTATTGGTATAAATAACATCATTGTTAATAGATATGGTACGGAAATAACAATACCAGTCATTACGCATAGGTACACCTAACTATTATAAATAACCTAATTTATACTAGTTTTAATTGTCATCTGCCAAAGATAATATGAAAATGAGTTCCATTAAGTAAATCGGTATCATTCCGATTTAAAGCAATTAGTTAACGACCAATTATTTCAATGGTTACATTCTAAGTAAATAAGATTCATTTATAAGTTATATGATTGTGATAAACAGCTTTAAATATTTGCTAGTAGCTGGTAAAGAGCAAATATGTATAGAAGATAACAGGTTACATCACTCTTGAAGGTTTTTGAAACGGGGTCAATAATACAGTACGTAGGTACCTATTGGATATATTTGTACTTAAACCTACCTAAACTGTTTTACGTATGAATATATCTGGTCTCAAGTAGTACTCAAGTAGTACCTACTACTGATTTGCGCAGTTTTGGATACACATGAATAAAATTGATTCTCGATTGTGTATTTATTGCCATGTCTGATTTGTGGTCTGATTATATACGAGCTTATTAAATTGACTATTTTTAATATGGTTGAAGACATTAATTTTCTGTATGTTTAATATTCGTGTATGATTAATACTGCGACTGTATATTATACCGATTATTATAGTTAAACGTTTTGTATTTCTCAGGGTGACCAAAATATAAGATTTAACATAATTTATTGGTCTTATCCTTGTAATAAATCCTTGTATACGAATAGGGTTGGTATATATTGAACTTTATCTGACAACACGAAGTACGAGACAAGAACGTGCCCATCATAAAACAATTTTATCGGTATAACAACTCAGAGGACGACACAAGAACATGTTCCAGAGAGTTTGACTTAGGTTTAATGGCCGGCAACGTCCGTGATAGCAATCCACCTTGGGAATGCTCTTATTAGTACTAGGTCTGTTACCTTTCGGTCAATAAGAGTTTTAGGATCATAAAGTCTCCAGTCGTACGCTTAATGTGCAACCACACTACTGACGTTGATGTCATCGGATCAGTGGTATGCTGCTCATTCGGCGCATAATTTGGTTTGGTCGAATAGTCATTATATTATTAATCTGGCACTTAATTTATTTCACTTAAATTGTGTTGGGATGTTTTATATTGCTTATCAGTTCCATTATCACTAATAAAGATATCATAAGTCATTAGATACATTTATTTATAATGGAATTGTATATATGATTAAACATTGTGATATTACTCATTTTATTCTCTATCCTCCGTGGAAATATACGTAAGTAAACAAATCACTACCCACTGCCTATCTAGGTCAAAGTTTAACAAAGACGCGTAATTAAGGTAGACACCGAAAGTAACTAAGTGCTTCTCTATACTTTAAATTAGTGTTAACAAAAACAACACATTTAGCAATAAGTAGAAGTGTTAAATTGTGGTCTCCGTTCTATCTCCGCTGCAAAGTCACCAGGTCATTCATCCATTGCTTTGTTAACAATGTAGGTAATTAATGCAACAAAGATTGCACCTTGAGACCGTTAGCATTGAATTTGCGTCTTATTTGCGCTTACTTTGCTTCCTGATACTTTCAGCCAATATACTTGCAATATCATAAACGGTATTTTCTTCTTTTTGACGAAACTGGAATTATCCAGAAATGTAGCTCGTCTGCATGGCTTTCATATTTTGTCATTTTTAATTATTATTCTTTAATGTTTATCTCAGACTTAAAAATCATACAATAGGTATGTATTTTTATGATTATTTCTTGTTATTTTGTTAGGTAATGTGTTTAATTTCAACGATATTTCTTAGCAACGATACCTTTAAAATGAAGTTTGATAATGATGCCCCCTATCTCTTCCTTACACTCATATATTTAAGTTGTCTCTGTTTTATCCTTCACATGGTAACGAGTTTAACGCAGTCATTCAGTAAGTACCAAGAAGTTAACGTAAACCAATAACAATTTCTACATATATACATACATAGTAGGCAATCCATTCGGAACACTACATGCTCCTTACAAGTACCTTTGCACGCAATATTAACGTTTATAGGTAGGTACTTTTCTTTCTTTACATCTGTGGGTATCCCTACAAATGAGGTAAATTTAACTTATATCTACTTAATTATTGTTTTGTATATTTCGCTGATAATGATTATTCGCACAGCAAACAGAGATGGACCGCGAGCGCATTGGGTGTCAGCGTCATGGAGGTTGGTATTATTATATAGGTACCCGAAGTTGATGCAATTCGCGATGCAGGCGGATGGAGCAGCGCAGGCGAGCTAGCACTTGCTCTGCACGTGCTTGTTAAGGTCGACGATAGTAACAACACTAATAAAACTTTACGGCCACCAAACGCACTCCCGGGTCCAATCCCGTCTCTTCATCCTCACTTCCCTGTATAAAGAAAAAATAGTTACAGTACCTTGACGCAGTTACTCGTTGCGTGCGTGGAGTCGCGCTAAAAGGTGCGATATGTAGTTCGCGTGCAAATTGTACAATTAACTAACGTTGCGATCGGCACGCGGCGCGGCTTGTGGATCGACTGGTGCTCGGCGGAACTGTCAGCGTATATATATATGCGTGCGCATCTCCCCGCGCGTGCGTCGTCGTAGTGGGAGCCCCTTCGATGTTGGTATGTATGTTTGCACCATCCCGTCCCGGCTGACAACTCGTGTTCGCAACCAATTCAGTCACTAATCTCTCCGAGAGGAAGGAGAACCAGGGAGGGAGGACCCTTCACCGACTGTGCTGGCTTCGATTGTCTCGGTCACAAGGGGGACTTCGAGTGCTCTGGATCTCACTGACGATGATCCTGTTATTGTTTGTCATGTTTGCTCCCCCTTTGCGTCATGTTCAAACTTTTCCATACGTACCAACTTCTTGGACATTAATTTTCCATTGTTTGCCGATATATAAACATTTATAATATGCAGCTACCTCATGTAGTTATTCAAATAGGATCGCAATCTGTTAGGAAAATGCTACTTTGGCTACTGATCTCTATTAACACCATTAGGGGTAATTCTAAATTTTATCAGTAACTGTTATAGGTATATATATATAATTAGTAATACATATAAATTGATTTGTTAATAGATGAGTTAATTAATTGCTTAATACCTGAATAATATTGTCTTTTTACCAGCGATAAGTAAAAAATATTATGTACTATTTACAATACTACTTACAATAAAACCATTTAGACAACCTACAAGTCATTGCAGACTCACTGGCAGCCCAAATGCTCCAGCATTACAGCTGTTATTATTACTATTATTTAAAATATAATATGAGCATACTTAGATCCACGTCATGAAATTTTAAAAGCCAAATGTTGGAACGACATTGGACATCCTGGCGGTAAAGAAGTACTTGATTGTCCACCGCTGAACACAGCTTTCCCCATTTAGAGGGGTTTTACCATAATTTCCAAGCTTAGCAGGCGTCTTGCGGAAAGCAATGCAAGATATCAGTTCCTCGGAAGACTCTGCTGCCCACCTTCCAGTATTTTTCCCTTAGTCGCCTCATACACCCACGGTGGTGAATAGAGGGGTGACATTGTAGCCCGGCACCCCACGTGTAAAGAAGTATAAAAAAATATATTAAAACACCTTTTAATTTTTAAATTTCTTAATCAAAATCATTTATGAATTAAATTTTGGCTTCAACGATGCTCTTATGAAAGTCAATGTAAAATGTAATATTGAAATTATATTCTACATTCTACTGACATGGTCAGTTAAAAAACCTGCCAAGTGCGAGTTGGACTTACGAAGAGAGTTCCTTAGCACCATATAATGCCACATAATCATTATTTTGTAAATACAGTTTAAGATTCTTTTTTTTTTTATGCCTAATAGTTAGCCTTTGACCACTATCTCACCTGATGGTAAGTGATGATGTGGTCGAGGATGTTGTTCAGACTAACCTAGAGTTACTGGCTCTCAAGGACAGCTGCCGGAACACACCGTTAGGTGTTTGGCGACAGATTTTCAACTTGAGGGTGGTAGCTAGCCAGGCGGGCATTTGCAAAGTGCCCTACCACCATGGTGTAACGACTGCCATCCTATAAGACAACAACCGGGACCGACGGCTTAACGTGCCCTCCGAAGCACGGAATTTTAATTCTTTACAAGAATCAGACCTGCACTAGACAGGTTTTGATTATTTACTGTAGTAAGTTAGATATTTTTCTATAATCATAACAAGTAAGACGCATACCTATATGTATTCCTTTTTTAAAATACAGTAGATTAAAAAAAACACGAGTAATGTATAGAGATCCCATATAAAAAATACTGTGATAATTTCAATCAGCCATCGATTTCATTCAAAGTATATATTTCCAATGGCAAGAAGATGAGGCAAGAAACCTAAGGACTATACTTAGGATGTGGGTACACTGGAAAGTGCGTGAAGTAACCACCACTGTTAGTGGAGGTATAATTGTACGTATATATATTCTTACAAATTATCTTTCTATGACCTAACCTTGGCAAATACTTGGGCTAAACGAATTATTTTGCAGTAATTATAAATGAAGCACAGAATTTCAAATGTAGGTTTTATGATAGATATAGCTATGGTTGTTTGCATAATGTGGTTTACTCAGGTATTGTAAAAGCGGTATTTCCCATTAAATTCCAGGGAAAATAAATCACTACCAAAATCCTGCAATTATTACTAAATTGGTCATGACTAAAGAGTAAACTGTTTTGATAGTGTAGTCCTTCATGCGACACAAACCACTACTGGAAGGAAAACGCTGGTTTTATAAGTGCTAACCACACAATAACAACTAAATCCTTTAATGGTTTCAACGAAACATCATCAAAGTTTTTTTTAAAGTTTATTTTAAAAAGTAATCAGTCTATATAAATATTAATTAAATATCCTGAGATTTATTTATGTGTATAACTTACAAAAACCTACATAATTTGTGGTTCTCAAGAATGTATGTACTAGTGATTATTTTATTATAGTTATTAAAATTATCGTCATTATAATCACCCTTAAGCATGTTTATCTCTGAAAAATTGGACTAAGTGTACCAACACCTACAAAACGCGTAAAAAATAATACACTCGAGAGCAATATATCCGGGTCACTTAAAGAATCCTAAAAATCTCGGAAACTAAAAATGCTAGGTTAATGCAATAAATTGTATTTAATAGACAATGTAATACTCCTTAAATGAAGGTATTAAAACTTCTTAGTTATTGTAAAGTTATATCATAAAAAAATCAAATTTGAAAAAGGGCCACTTTCGAAGATGGAACTACGAAATTACAGCATTTGGTTTTGCTTTTGTTGTAATCTGTCATTTATGTGGGTACATAAACCATGTTGATAGTGCTCTATATTCATTATTCAAGCTGAAATTATGTCGCTTACGCCTGAAGAATGCACCAGAATACTTACAATGCTGGAAAGCGGCCGGAGTCAGAGTGATACAGCCAGGACTGTCGGTGTGTCGCTGTCAACAGTACAAAGAGTTCTCCGACGTTACGAAGAAACTGGTTCTAACCTACGCAGACCAGGAACGGGCAGAACCAGGTGTACCACAGCACGAGAAGACCGATACTTGGTGACATGCTTCGAAATCGCTTTCTCACAGGAACTGAACTCACCAATCAGTTTCGACGCCTCGGAGGAAGTAACCCAAGTGCATGGACAGTAAGACGTCGGCTTGCTGAATCTAACTTAAAACCCCTTAGACCTGCAAACGGCCCTAAACTGGAGCGTGGGCATCGTATTTCGAGACTAAGATATGCCTAGAGCCACGTAAATTGGAGTATTGAAGATTGGTCAAAAGTTATGTTCTCCGACGAATCAAAATTTATGCTCTACAAGCACGATGGAAGACACAGAGTGTATCGAAGACCAGGGGAAAGATTCAAGCAAGCATGCATCGAAGAAAAAGTAGCCTACGGTGGTGGGTCTGTACTTGTGTGGGCCGGAATTTCTTCTGAAAGTCGCACAGAGCTGGTGATCATAGAAAACGGCTCTTTAACTAGCGTAAGATATGTGGAAGAAATCCTCAATGATCACGTTGGTCCATTTATGGTCAATTTAGGTGAGGATGCTATATTTATGCATGACAATGCCCGACCTCATACAGGTAGGATTGTGAATGACTACCTTCAAGAGATGAACATTACTCGTATGGAGTGGCCAGCGCGCAGCCCGGATCAATCAACCCGATCGAGCATGCTTGGGACGAGCTAGGCAGATGCGTAAAACAACGAAACCCTCCCCCAATCACGCTTCGTGAGCTCAAAATTGCTCTCACAGAGGAATGGGAGAATATTCCCCAAAATCGTATAAGGAACTTGGTGTACAGCATGCCAAACCGCGTAAACGCAGTAATGGAAGCACGAGGAGGCAATACGAAGTATTAAAATTCAAGAAAATCGTAATAAAGTTCAAAAATTTAATGTTTCCTATTTTTGTTTTAAGGAGAGATCAGCAGTTTTTTTCTTTATGTAATTTTGTGTTAATAAAATGTATGGTGACTCATATTTTTTTTACTTTCATTTAAGGAGTATTACATTGTCTATTAAATACAATTTATTGCATTAACCTATCATTTTTAGTTTCCGAGATTTTTAACATTCTTTAAGTGACCCGGATTCATTGCTCTCGAGTGTATTTTATTACTTCTAAATTAATCTACGTATATTAAAAAATTAGGAGCAAAAAACTTATATCAAAAAGTGTGAAATATGAAGGGACGGATATACCAATATAGTTTACTTTAATAAAGTTGAAACAAAGAATGGCCAAAATGGGTAAACATATATAGTGTGTGCAAAACAGACTGAAAAAAAAAATACATGATGTGCAGACCGCACTTTGCGTGGGCTAAGGATGAAATAACAAGTAGTACTTGTAGATATTGCTAAACTCATAATAATTTGTGCACGATAAAATCCTTTAGGTTCCAGCCTAAAGGCTAATCGTAACGGGAAAATTTAAAGGCAAAAGAACAAACAAGCCGTTACCAAGGCGTTAACCTAATCCCAATGTTATTGAAGCAATGATGGTCAAGCGGTTATAGCTATGGACTGCCGTGCTGCAGTTCTCTAGTTCGATACCCACCGCCGACTTGAGTTCCACCGCATGGTGGAAGGGCATTTTGCTAATTCCGCCCTGGCTAGCTACCACCCTCAAGTAGAACATCTGCCGCCAAGCACTTAACAGTATGTTCCGGCAGCAGTCCTTGAGAGCCAGAAAAATTACAGGCGCAAGAGACTTACCAACTGTATGTCTCAAATTGACGAACGCAGTGCAATTCGTCACCCCACGAATGCATCTGTTATAGGCAATTAATCCGCTTAACATCAAGTGGGCATCTTGCTTGTTCCGTCACTATAAAATAATTAAATAAAAAAACGATCTCATTTCAACTTGACTTTACCGGTCCATAATACACTCCCTGAACCTACTCCACGTATCCGCAGGAGTCATGATTCAAATGTGATATTTATTATTCCTGTAAAATCGAGACAAATGCGTTTACACGCGATTAAATAATCTAGGAACAGACCAGAACAGAAATTCTATTGTAATTTCAATAAGCTCTGCTTGTTTTATTTTACCTTTTCATTAATTAACCTTACTGAAAACAATAGACACCTGTATGATAAAAATATTTAATCCTTTATTGCATTTCCCTACGAAACCTATACTAATACGTATTTAATGTAATAAACTTTTTTAATGTAACTAAGATGTTGTTTGTTGAGAGTTGATATATTTACAAACGTATTCTTTGGTTAAATCCGAATTTTAATCTTATACAAAAATCAAAATACTAACAAAGTGTCATCCACTATTACACACAATGAAATTTTCTTTATGTGCTGCAATACATTTATTTTAAATAACTATGATTGAGTTTATAAGTTTCACTATTGTGATTTGCCCGTCTTATCACTTAAAAATATAAAAGGCTACGTAAATGTGAGACAAAAACCAACTTATTCTACCGGAACTTCAAAAAGAAAATTTCAAATGCATGGAAAATTCCAGGTTTACAGACGCACTTACTGGGTCGACTGTAAAAATATTGAAATAAAAACATTATAAGCAAACAGATGCATGAGCAGAAAAACAGGTCAAAAGGACATAAAGTGAAGGACGAAATGATACCGGACTCGTTAAATGATGTAAAGCGGACAAACTAAAACATCAGTGAGCAGTTAATTAGCTTTTTGCTGCTTACGAGTAAATAAACCTTCACCGTTTAATTGCATTTGTTGAAAAAAAACGAAGGAAAATGTAAAAAATAAAATGAACGTTGACGCCTGAATAGCAACAAATTCAAATTTTTTTTCTTTCGTTATTAGGTGGATCTGTTGTATAGATCACGTAAATACAAAAGATTCGGAAAATAGTAGTTATTATACCTGATTTATATTTTTTAAGATTAATTCAATTGATACAAAATTAAAAATTTACGAGCGGAAAAATTTAAGTCATGTGCGGTATTCTAACCCGTCCATCCACCCCTTTAGCCGGAGTATGCATTGACTGGCTGAGCTAACATGACAATGAGTCATAACTCTATTTTTTCCTATCGTTCTTTAACCATAGTATTGAATTTATTTCAATCTGTAACTAGTAAATGTAATTGTTAATATGTTTGATGGTTTTAGGAGTAATTTAGCAATTAATGTGCATTAATTTTACGAGCAACATTATTTTAAGGTCGTGAATATCATAAATTATGTAGATTGATTACCAAAGCGTATCATCGTGGCAAGCTGGGGTCGCCCCCTGCCTCGCGATCTGGTACCTACTAGTACTTTACGAAACATCTGTGTCCGGAAAGCACCTGCACCAATCATAAGGTCAGTGACCCTTTGTCGAGTAGTGCAGTTAAATGATAAAAAAGTTGAATGGAGGACTGGCATTGCATGTCTATAATATGTTGAAGAAACTTGGGTGTACTGCCTTAAACCGGAAAGCAAAAGCCAGATGGCAGATTGGGTCTTTCCTTTTGAACGAACGGCGGAAGTTAAGAAAAATTTAAGCATTGATAAGCAAATAGCTTTTTTTTCAACAAATCAGGTCATTATACAACAGTATTGTTTGAAGACTGAAGGACATTGACTGTAGATTGGTAGGTACGTCAACATTTTCTTGCCCAGTCTTAGAACATGTTAGCGAAAAGCGTCCCCGAGGCAATGTTGTCCTTCACCACGATGTACCTCACATTCTGATATGGTAATTGAAGCGTATCTTACGCATCCGCCATACAGCCGCACCTTGCAACTTCTTTTTTTGTCCTAAAATTAAAGACAAACATAAAGGCACACGTATTACGAGCCGTACTACAATTCAACGACGTTTCGTTTATCGTATTACGAGTGACTCGTTAAACAACAAAAATCGAATTTGCGGTACGAAGTTCGTTGTTTCATATAATCTATGGTCGGATCGCATCGTTCATCAGAAATCGTGCCCTCTAGGGAATCTCCCATACTACTCTGAGAACGCTATTATGCCTCAATCAATTTTAAGTCTTAATTGAGGGATTTTAATGAACATTTTCATATGGTAAGAGTGAGAGTCCTTAGAGAGATGTAGTTATGGATCAGCGTGAGGTGTCGCTACTGTTCGAAGAGTTCGAGAAGTTAGATACTCGTATTTAAAATTTACGTTTATTTCTTTGTTCTCTATAGATACGAGTATTTATGTCCTCATTAGTACTTGTGTTCTTTCTACATATATAGAACTCGACTTTGACTACTTACCTATGAATAAATTCTAATTTCATATTTTGAAAATGTACAAACCATTCGTTCGAACCGAATCCGATTAAAAAATATCTTTATCAGAATCTACACATGCAAATGCTTGCTAGTCTATGCTACGAACGAAGTTAAACAAAAGTGAACAAATACGTGTTTTGCGGATACCTTTCTTTCGGACCCGAAGTTCGGCGGTGAATGGGTTCTACAAAGCCAATGAAGAAGTCCCTAAGGAGGACTGATCCAGCGAATGTATAAATGTATACATTGAAAGAACATATACTTTGAAAATCAAATAAAGTATTATAAGCCTGGTATTATTTACTTTTCTGGTCTTATTTATCAGAATCCAGAAACTTTCAGTTTGACCTAAGTATTTAAAAATAGTAGATATATTATGATACAAGTGAGCTAAGTTGCTCATTATACACGAGGAGGTGGGTTGCAGCCCTAGCCGTAGACGAGGGCGTAAATCAGCCGAGTGTATAATGAGCAAGTTGCTCACGAGTTTCATACGCACTTTTTCAACACCCTTGCGAGGAAAAAAAGAATATTGCACAAATGCGAAATATTGCACAAACAACATACGAAAATTATGGAAAATAGAGCGCAAGTTTTTTTTTTGCGCGCGGAAAATGTTTGGTGTTTGCTTACATATACTTAGCCTTAAACCTCTTTGTTGTTACAAATCTGTATTACCCGGTTAAATTGAAAATGCTCTGTTTACTCGCATATAATTTGCAGTTAGGTACTAACTGAACTTTGTAAGGATAATTCTATTACGCACTAGTGTATAATATTATTATGCACGAGGGTATTATAGTTCGGTTTATGGCCCTAAGCACGATATAATAAAGCTCACTTTACGACTTTTACGAGCAAGGGTGTTGAAAATTATATTTCGTGATAAGCTGTAAAAGTTGCAAGTTGTTAGGATTTAGAATAAATTTTAGGTGTAGGACGTTATGCCATTCGTGGACACAAAAATAAAATCAGGCATCAGTATTTGAATAGTTCGTTCCTTTTATTACACGACTGCCCAAAAAAGGAGTGTTATGTTTTCAGGGTTCATGTATGCATATATTTATGAATTTTATTATTCAGCCATAACTTCTAAACGGCTTAAACTGGTCGATTTTTAACACCTTCGAGCACATCATCACTTACCATCAGGTGAGATTGTGGTCAAAGGCTTACCTATCAGCTATAAAATATTATTATAATACTAAAATTATTATAATTATATAATATTCATATTATTATAATTATATAATTATATATTAATATAATATTATTACAATTTATTATAATACCGAGTTTATAAATAATTACTATATTGATATTGATGTTTTGGTTAGTAAATTCATGATTTTGGCTTACCACGCACTAGTGTTTGTAATCGTAATTAAAAATATTGTAATGTAGCAGCAATAAAAAGAATAAAAAAATTGAAGAAATTATGAGAAAAAAAATGTTTCTTCCAAAACCATCGAGTTGGGTATCAAAAGCTTTAAAATTCGTTTCCATAAATATATAACTTGCAGTTTTTATTTCAATGGAATGATAAAACGCTTAACAAAAATAAATAACAAACAGTTGGATTTTTACTTTTTAATTCATTTATACTTATTCTCGTAAACCGTCTCACGATTTTGAATACTCGTTTGTACTCGTGCCGTCTAATTTCATGAACTACATATATTGTAATGACACATCCTAATTGCTAAAGGTCTTAGACTTTATTTGTTTTAGATATTTGGGCAATAACTTATATTATTTTTATCTTTGTATTATTTCAGTTGCCTTCAAAACCGATGATAAAAACACTAGCTTTACTTTAGTGCAAGTACCTATGTCTTGAAGCGCTCATAGTGGAGCTTGCCTTGTCATTCCAAAGTGATCAACTAGGTTAAGCAAAGTTCTCTCCGTTCTCAATTTGGTTCAGTAACCACTATACTATCTTATATAATTATATGGGCTACCATACTTCACAGGGCGGGTTAGATGGTTTTGCATGGTGGTAGGGCATTATACGAATATCCTCCTTGCTAGCTACCACCCTCAAGTAGAAAATCTGTCGCCAAGCGTCTAACGGTATATTCCGGCATCCGTCCTTGAGAGCCAGTAATTCTAGGTTAGCCTGAACAACACCTCGATTACACCATCACTTACCATCAGGTGAGATAGTGGTCAAAAGCTAACCTATTAGACACTAAATAAACCGTCGGTCGTAGTTGCTGGCAGCCAGTAGGGTAAAAAATACCTTTATGTACTAAGGAACAATTGCTAAATATATAGTAAAGTATATGTTGCAGTTAAAAAACAAACCAGCGAAGGTTGAAATCATGCGAACAAACAGCTGTTTTGGGCGGCCGGAAAACTCTGTCACTGCATTATGGAAGAGCAATTTCACTCATCCCACACGAGCGTACCCAGTTGGAAATTTGTTACCAAGCGCCTATAGGTGTGTTCCGACAGCTGTCCCTATGAGCCTTACTTCAGATGCAAAATTGAAGATCTGGTAAATACCGATCATTCTTCCTTCCACCGACCAATCTCCAACGTTTGTTTCCACGTGACATTGGCGAAATTGTGGCGACCCCGCAGAAGCCATAGAAATAAGAAGCTGAAGTTGAGCCTTACTTCAACGACAAAAATGCTAGACCTGTTCCGCTAACACCTAAGTACCTAAATAATGTTAACAAATATTGTAATAATTTTATTATATAGTATGTAATACATTGTTTAAAGACGTTTACAAAGAATGGCCCCGAGTTTCTTGCCCGTTCTTCTCGCAGTGGCTCTATACATATTTTTTGATGAACGTGGCAGTACAATGTAGAATATTTCAATATTAAACTTGTAATTGACGTTCACAATATGAGCGTCGTAGACTCCTAAATTGAATACACGATTTTTCACATTGACTGCGTTAGTTCCTATTTTAGGTTACACCTGTTTGCTAGCTTCATTCACATCAGCAATTATTATCAGGCGAGTTGTGGCAATACAGAACCTACACACAAAAAAGACGATATATAAAATAGTATTGAGGTTTAATGGTAAACAATCGGTTAATATGAAAGGAATAAAAGTTGCCATTAAATCCTGTGACCACAATAAAAAAAAAGTATTCTGGAAGGTTTTTTTTTATTGCTGATAGGTAAGCCTTTGACTACAATCTCACCTGATGGTAAGTGATGATGTGGTCGAAGGTGTTAACAGGCTTAACCTAGAATTACTGGCTCACAAGGACAGCTGCCGGAACACACCGTTAGGTGCTTGGATACTTGTTCTAAAAAGGAAGTCATGGTAAATCTTGACAAGCCAAGGTGTTTTAGTAAGTAATACATATGTTTCGATGGTTTACCCCTCACTTTTTACGTCTACAGCATACAAATTAAGTAGGTACTCGTTTGTGATTCATTCGTTGAGTCGTAAAATTTGTTTGTTTTTATTGAATGGTGTTTAGGTATGTACCTATCTAAAGACCATCTTATTTTGTGCGGTGCAGTCAATTCTATTTGTACTAGAGTTAGTTACATTTTAGTATTCTGGTGTAGGTACTGGAATATATCTAAATAAATGAGGAATGAGCAATATCCTTAGGTACTTTTAATATTTTTATTTATCCAATAACGCATGCTCTGCTGATTACATTACAAAATTACAAATTGCTAGAGATGGACCCGGCACGCACGGTGAAGCTATGCAATGCTAAGTAATTAAAATAGTCTCAACTCAATACTCGTAAAATCATTAATATATTTTGGTTCGCAAGTAGTTACGTAAATTACAACTATTTTTAAAGTCTTATTAGTCTAAAATCTGGAGACTAACTGGATATCTAAGGCCACCGGAGGAGTGGTTCAGTGGCCACAAACTCACCACACATCGACCTCCAGCATATTTCAACTCACTGCCTCCAGCACATCTGTAGTCTTATTGTCTTAGTAAAATGGTGATGAAAATTAAGTTTGTAATTGAAACCCAAAAGGATATCATTTTCAAAGGAACATTACAGAATGAAGTTCATCTCCATTACCAGAAAGACAATTAGGCACCTGGGCCGACCAAAAATAATTTAAATTCGCCAAAAATCTAAAAGCCTACCTTGCGTTTCCTTAATTTACGAGCATATCGCCTAAATAGTTAGGTACATATAATGCAATCTATTTGGCTGGGGCTCGAAGTTTTAGCAGACATCTGGTTCGCCCAGTTTGCGTTCGCCCGCCACGGGCTTGAGCTTCAACGCATGGTGGAAAGGCATTTTGTGAATGATCGCCTGGTTAGCTACCACCCTCAAGTGGAAAATCTGTCATTAAACACCCAACAGTGTGTTTCGGCAGCATTCCTTGAGAGCCAGTAAGATTACAGGCACTATAAATTTCTTTATTCATGTGCTTGTACCGTCAAATAACAACAAAAGACAATAAAAGTGTGAATTCAATATATATAATAATATATCTAAATATAAATAACTCAAAGGTGACTGACATAGTGACCTATCAACGCACAGCCCAAACCACTGGACGGATCGGGATGAAATTTGGCGTGCTGGTAGATGCTATGACGTAGGCATCCGCTAAGAAAGGATTTTGATTAATTCTACCCCCAAGGGTATAAAATAGGGGATGAAAATTTGTATGAAACTTTGTCAATTTTAAATCGATCGGGCTGAGACTTTGCATGCATAAAGCTACTATGACGTGGGCATCCCCTAAGAAAGGATTTTGAAAAGCAGGCTATATATGATTAGTAACAGTTTAAAATACACGAATTTCTGTATGCTAGCGCCATCTACTATCTAGTTATTTTGGAGAGAACTTTGAATTAACCATTTTTGTGCATAGTGCATAGATAATATATATATTTAAAAAAATATATTAATTTTGTTTTATTACATTTTAGCGCCTAATGACAGATTAGTTAAGAATATTGTGTACAAAAAAGTTTTGTAGCCCCTAATTTTTACACACGCTGAACAAAAGTAAAGCGCAAAAACTATACCTAATTTATAATAATACTTCTTAACGCGAGCGCAGCCGCGGGAAAAAGCTAGTATAATATATAAGTCAATATTGTTTTCAAGCAATAAGTAAACGAGTCTACCCATGAGCATCAAGAGTTGTACTATATGAAAAGATATTTTGCGCTCTTGAAACAAACGAGCGACATTAAGTTTACCTTGAGCTCATTGCATGAACATGAGATAAACGTGCAGCAAACATGAATTTAACGGAAAATCGTTTATTTGAGGAGATCTTGACTACTTATTTGTGCGTTCGAAGAGTCAAGACCTCCTGAAGATACCAGATGATGCAGTAAATCTTGAATCTTTTTAGTTTCAACAATTTAACTACTTACATGTATAAGTTTGACCAGGATCCGAAAAGAATAATAGAAAATGTACACGAACTTAATAATTTTTACTATTTTAATACACAATAACGTATATCTAATATCCTACTCGATAGTCTCGAAGTTCAACCCAGAATGCCCGTTGTGCCACCGACCCATCTTATTTTCCGGAAGCTCCCTTCCAATCGCTACCGCCATCCTTCTCTAGAATCGTTGATGACGAGTCTTCCGTCTGTCAAAGATACTGAAGATATGGTTGCCAGTATATAAATTTAAAATAAAATAATAAGGTATTGCAACCAGGTGTGCGTTCCTCCTAGCCGTCGGCCAAGACATATTTTGGTCTAAACGCAGATACACGCCGTTCCAGCACTCTAATCGAACTTAATTTGATCCTGACAAGATTTGATCATGCCCGTTCCGGGCGACCTGTCAGAGCAAATTTTGCTCTGCCTGGCCAAATTTTTATTGCCTTTTGAATCGGCCAAATCTTGGCTAGCTATCAAATGTGACAGATTCTACAATAAATAATAGATTTTGTACAAGCTATAAGCCAAGGATTAGTGACATACAGTGTTAACATTGCTTAATTACGTATTATGCCCCATTTAATAAAAATGTACACTGTATTTTATCACCCAAAAACATCGCTGTCATATTCCATATTTTGAGAGGAGCTTTATAGGTCGTTCCAGGTGCCTTGGAGCAATTATAGCTCGACCAATATTTATTGGAACGCGCCCCTGATATCAATCGATAAATTTGAATAAAATTACAGACCCTACCACATGCATAAACTAACTTTACTATTATCAGTTTAGATGGCAGGTGGTCCTCGTGCTTGTTCCGTCAAAAACACATAAGAAAAAACAATAACTTTAGAGGGTAACTTCCTGTATGCGTTTTTGTATGTTATCAACACCATCACAGGATTTACTCATTTGAGACAGTGAGTTATTCGCAGTTATTGTAGATAGATAGATAGATAACACTTTATTGAGACACCATAAAAATCTTATACAGATAACAATACAAAATATGATGTAACAATAGACGGTCTTATCGCTTAGATCGATCACTTCCAGACGACCTATAACTGCAGGACAATATTTTACTAAAAATACATAGTCTTCATAATACAAACAAAATAATTACTTAGAGAGCATCTAAAATATGTAAAATTATAAAATAAAACAAATACATATTAAGTAATAAACATTTAACACAGTTCATTAATAATACATATACCTACATAAATATATAAATACTTATATAAAATAATATATACATATATATGTATATACATAAGATCATACAATATATACCTATATATTCTCAATAACATTATCAATAACATTAAATAATGTAAGTAGTTAACATACAGAACCATAAAAGTAAGAACTTAGTAGCAATTTATACTTAGCTAACGCAGTAATGTATACAATCATGGTGAGGATAGATAATGATCTTTTACAAGCTTTTTGAAAATATTAATTGATGGTGAGCGTTTAATAGCAAGAGGCAAAGAGTTAGTGTAGAAATATTTTTCTCAAAGAAGCTTATTTGTTTGCGTGGCAGGGCATTTCGAGTTCGTATAGCTAGCTGCCACCTTCAAGTAGAAAATCTGCTGTTACGCTGGATAGCTTGCTATGGCAGCTGCCCTTCATTATCATTATTACCTTTGTTTTTGTTTGTTACCTCAGAATTTTTGACTGGGTGAACTGATTTTGAAAATTCTGTTTTTGTTTGAAAGCTGATGCTTGTCGTTTGGTTCCATTTAAATTTTATCAAAATCGGTCAAGCTGGTAGTTACACTCCAATAACTGAAAAATATTTTCCTACCTTGATGATATAGTTGTTGACATTGTTGACAATGATTGTCAATCGATCCCGTAAGTATCAAGGGTCACTAAAAGGAGTGAAAAAATTATAACAAAAAAATGGAACGTCTTCAACACCCAAAAGTGTTAAATAACTTGTCGAAGTCGGTACCATGCGCACAATAATGTGATAATATAATTAAATAAATGTCTTCCCCTATAGAACCTCATAACTGTCCTTGAGGGTCAGTAATTCTAAGTCAACATAAACTACATTTCTCAATTCATCATCCCTTATCATCAGGTTAGATAGTGCTCGAAGGTTAACCCCCTATCAGCAATAAATAAAAAGAAGCTCGAATAGTTAAAGAATCGTTAATAGATAACTCCACACGTTTCTATATCTATATAGTTAATTCGCTTGTTTATCTGTGCTATAATAAATAGAACTGTTACCAAGGTTGTATTTGTTCGTATTTACACGTTTACATTTGAGCTAAAAAACTATCGCGAGTTTTGTCCATAATTATGATTTAGTAACCGGCTAGGACTCGCGTTATATTTACCGGATATTGCTCCGACCAGCTTCGAACTTATTTGAAGTTCTTCGTCTGGGAGTCACGATTGTGCACAGCATCGAGCGCGGGCCTCAGCACGTAACTGGCGTTGAGACGCTTGCGCCGCAGCTGTCTAAGTCAGAATTTCTCCGATTTTTTTCACTGCCTTTAGACATATAAACTGCTAACACGATCATTCACTCACCTAAAATAAAAGTTGCACATTAATTACATTTTTCAGTTCATTGACTATAACTTTAAAACTACTCTACCGATTTCTATGAAATTTAAATGATACCAATTTGGAAGTATATTCTACTCAACAAAGAAAGAACCATCAAAATTAATTCATAATCGGCGGAGGAATCGCGTAGCAAACCAGTCAATCGTAGGTCAGTAGTCGTAGGTCAATTCAAAATTCAAATCTTTATGAAATATGTGTATTATTTGTAAATACTGTATAAGATTTTTGTTACGTCGCATTTTTGAATAGCGTTCAACTCGCTTGTAAGATAAAAATTGTACCCACTTACTACAGTAAGAAAATATATCATATCAATGTATAACTTTCAAGTACTCACTGTGCTCGCTCGGATTAAACATCTTGGATCCAATTCATCACCAGCTACCTTGGTTAACAATATGTTAATTTATGACAAATGCAAGGTAATAACTGAACATACCCATATTAAGTTTATGCAGCTTAGAATATGTCACTATTATTTATTCATTATGATATGATATTGAAATATCAAGCAGATGACCTCCTATTTATCAAGAGAATTGTCCTAAACAATTATAAAGACAACTAAGAACACTTCAATTACAAGTCCTCTTATTGTGTTTTTCACTGAAATGAGTATGTGACCCACTTTCCACTGAACACTAACTTCTGAGTTAGCCTGAACAACATCTTCGACCACATCATCACTTACCATCAGGTGAGATAGTGGTCAAAGGTTAACCTATCAAGCAAAAAAAAACACAAACAGGTATCGATTATCAGTCCGTGATCAATAACACACCCATTAATTAACATTTTAGGAGATCAGAATCTGAAACGTTGTCCATTAGAACATTCGATAGGCTTGTTCCCTATCGAATGTGACATGTAAAAACGTATCTGGTAAAAAGTGCTGTACAGCTCTGCATACCCTTTTTGGGAACAAAGACGAGATCATTTTTAGTAAAAACAAATGTATACCTAAGCATTATTCATTTCCAAGCAGTGATAGCTCAGTGGCATTGGCTATGGACTGCCGCGCAGCAGGTCCATGGTTTGAATCCCGTCGAAGGCTTGAGCTTCACCGCTGGAAGGGCATTTTGCGAGTGCCCGCCAGGCTACCTTCATTGTTTGAAAATCGTCTTGCGTTAATAGTGCTCAACGCTTACTTTAAAGACACAGAAAAAAAATGTGTGACTAAAGGAATTAAGAACCTCCTTTTTGGAAGTTAAATACAATGGAAGTAAAGCAATTTGTGCTAATTGATTTAGGTTTTTTTATGTTATTGTGACGGATCAAGCTCGAGGCCCACCTGATGTTAAGCGGACTAACCTCTGCCTATAACAGATGCATTTCGTCACAAGTCACGAATTGCACAGCGCCCGTCACCTTGAGACAAGTTGTTAAGTCTCATGTGCCGGTAATTTCACTGGCTCTCAAGGACAGCTGCCGGAACACACCGTTAGGTTCTTGGCAACAGATTTTCTACTTGATGGTGGTAGCTAGCCATGCGGGCGTTCGCAAAATGCCCTTCCACCATGCTATAACGACTGCTATCCTAAGACTACAACCAGGACCGACGGCTTAAAGTGCCCTCCGAAGCACGGAAGCGCTCAGTAGTAATGTCACCAGCAGTCACCCATCTAACTTAAGACCGAGGCGGACGTTGCTTAACTTTGCTGATCGTATCAGAACGGCTAAGCAGACTTCGCTACTAGCGCTTCGAAAATCGTTAAATACTTAAAAATACAGAATGTTATCTATAAAAGAACAACAGTCTTGTTAATTGGTATATATTAGCGACATCAGCTCAACAAAACCTTAAGTAGCTAAATAAGTTACGGAAAAAGGTGTTTTTCGGCAATTTTCATGTGAAATGCCCTTAAAAGAACACAAAACAAGACGTGCCCATTGTACAAACACCTCGAGTACTTCTGAAAGTTCGCATAAATGAACCGAGAAATCACATTCTCTTGCAACGTGACCAACAAAACATAAAAGATGCTCGAGCTCGGAACTCGTGACCCATCTTACTTGTCATCCAAGAACTACATGGTTTTTTCCTTCTTTTGTTGCAAGTAGTATTATATGTATAATAACAGCTTCTTCCGTCGAATGGAGTGGAATGATTTCAAAAAAGATCAATTCTCGAAACCATCCCTAATCCGCTATTATATTTATAACCGCCTAAAAATTTGGAAAATCGACACGTCTATAAAAATTACAAACGGTTATACAAAAAATTGTGTAGTTTTGATATACTTCTCCGTTTTTGGAAGTTGGTTAAAGGTTGCAGTCAGTTATAGAAGATCTTCCTTACCCTATCATGGTACGAATTATACACATAATTTTAAAGCGGTATATGCGATAATTTTAATAATTTTTTTAATAATTTTAATTTTAACTTTGAGTTTGTTTCTCTCACGTACACGTGCACGTTCGGCAATAAAAGATATTTTGAAAACACTGAATCACGATACTTTGCGGAAGTCATATCCGACAGATTCATACATATACTTCATATTGTTAAATACACATTACATAACCTTTTATCGCAATCATTACATAATACGAGTAAATTGTAACTGTTATGTCTTGCTTCAATTAAAGTTGGATATCGTGCTAGTATCAATGGACGCTTAATTAGTGGGGAGAGCAGACAGCAATAAAAAATATCAGTTAATTATAAAGGTCAAAGAACCATAATATTGGGCCACAGAAAACCAGAAAAAAATATTATAATCATTGTTTGAACAAAAAAATCAAGTCTCTACATAGTACACACGTGACTCTTGGGATTGTTTCAACTAAAAACAATCGCCCTGATGAGTTACTTCTTAAAAGAGTTAAAAGTCAGTCCCCATTTAAGTCTAGTCTGCTACTGTCTCCACACTCTTCACATAGAAGATAGTCGTTGTTAGATAGTATAAGGCTAGTTTAGCAGGAATATATAAAACTAACCGAGCGCATTTTGAGCTTCCACACAAGAGGGTTCTAAAACAACACACAAAACAAGTATATTTATTTGATTTGTGTATTTACGAATACCAGTGAGGTGCCGGGTGAGGATATCACCCGCCCATTGCTACTTGTGGGTGTCGTAAGAGGCGTCTAAGGGTAAAATACTGGAAGGTGGGCAGCAGCGCTTTCTGAGGAACTGCTATGTTCAACTTCTATCCCCAAGACGCCTGCTAAGCGTGGGGGTTATGGCTAACCCTCTCTTGACGGTTGTGTTCAGCAGTAGACAACCATCTGATACATTAAATAACAGTATTTACGACAAAATTATTTTTTATTCCGGAATTATAAAGCCGTTGGACGACTAGCACTTGGCCGAATACTTATGAGGCCAGAGTTTGTACTACCATCAGATTAAGTTTTCCTTCTGAAAGTATTCTTAGCAAAAACAGATATCGTTGAAAAAACACAAATTGCTGTACAAGTTTTTTAGTTATTGTATTAATGTATCAATTTCGTCAATTCTATATTATAAGAAATTTTGTTTAAATATTAACTAGAGAAAAAGTCTTTTAAAAAAGACGTAGAATTATTAGAAATACGTTGAGTTTGATAGATTCTTCAACTAGATTGGTAATAATATTAGCTGTAATATCAATCTTGCCAATATATGCCTTTGTCGCACAAATTGATCTCTGTATCTTTTAATTAAACCCTTTGTGTACGGTTTTAAGATTCGATAAGACAAAACATAGTCAAGTACGCAGTAAGTAGGGTTTGCATATACTTCTAAATATTGTTACTAGCACTGTCGCGTGCTTAGCGATAATCATATTTTTACAAATTATTGGAGTACAAAATTGTATGCCCAAGGCGGGAATCGAACCCGCGTCCTCCGATATCGCGTCGGATGCCTGAACCTCCTCGGCCACCTTGGACTTGGCATTTCTGCCGAAATTTTGTGCTCTAATTGTATTACTTTAACCATCATAGGGGACGGTGCGCGACCATCAACCAGACTACTAGACTTCATCTGATAACAAATCATAATTTATGATATTTTAATTTAATTGAGAACTAAATAATTAAATGAGAACTAATATAGAAGATTTACTTATCCGAAGACGGTTAGAATGCTGCTGCCGTATAGCTTTCACATGAAGCCAAGTACTGACTCATGTTGGAGAGTTAGCGAATTAAATTCAATGAGTAGCCTGTAGGTACCTAGCATTATTTACCATAAATCGTTTCCAACCATTATCTCAGCACTTGCAGCAGTCTGAGGTACTGATATTTCACACTGCGATCCCCAAGTCGCCCGCCATGCGTGGAGATTATGGCAAATCCGTACCATATTGGGGGAGGCTGTATTCAGCAGTAGACTATCCGGCTGATCCAGTTACAATTATATCGTCAGCACCGTTATTTTTTATGCTATCGTGAGGGAACATGCACGAAGCCCACCTGGTATAAAGTGGTTACCTCTGCTTATACCAGTTGCAATTTGTCACAAGCGGCAAACTACAAACAACCTTGAGACTTAACAACCTTGTGCTTATACTTTCTCCGGCACCCATACTTTTAAAACTGGAACCGGAATATGAAAATTACTGCTTGCCAGTACTACCAAGGACGAACTCACACAAGGATTTCTAATGCTACTGAAAATCTGTAATTGGAAATGGTAAGATGTAACAAATTGGATTATTTTGGGGAAATTATATTAATGGGCTCCCCCAGGTTAACGTTTGTAAAGAAGAGTGAGTTTTGAATTCAAGAAATCCGTGTTGCTTGAACCGTGGTGTAATGTATCGTTTTAGTCCATTGAAGCACCAGTACTATAAAATACTTGTAATAATAGTTGTTATTTTTTTGTAGATAAACAAATACCATTTTGTCATATCAATATGACTATGAGGATATATATGTCCTTTACCGTACATCATAGGCAAAAGTGTAACTCTCATACAGTTACTGCTTTGATTTCCGACTCATCGTTCACAACTAACAAAACATGAACACGCGAGCTATCCCGTATTATTTACTAAAATTAGTGAAAACCACGTTAGTTTTTATAATAAAACATGAACAATGTTCCATAATCAATTGCAGTGGTTAATAGATTTGGCGCTTAGAAATATCGCATCTGATTGGTCGCGTCAAGGTAATGTTGCTGCGCTGCAAGTTTTGCGTTCTTCTGTTTTTGAGATTACATTTATTTATTTAATATTTCGTAGATCATAAGTATATTTTGTTATAAACATAGCCACATTCAAAACTACCGCCTCTATATTTTTGAATCTAAAGTTTACGCTGTTTTAATCAGGTACACCTTGGATCTCAGTCTTATCATGGAGTATTTCCAATATAACTTACTACTCATTTACAAAATCTTAGTCACACTTCGCGATTTTTACGTTTATACAGTACCTACATGGTAGTCAATAATTAAGATTGTTTCCCTACTTCATCAATCAATATCAAGTATATTCTAATTATTGTAGTGAATATATTTTATTAAGATTGGCTTTAGTCATTTTAATACGTGTAATTTAAACCAATAATGAAACCTTTCTGTAAATATTTACATGTAAATTAATAGATAAAACAAGTAGGTAGGTATACAAGTAGTTATCTTATTACTGCATCTGCGACTTCCAGGCAATGCATCACTATTACGTGTTAGGTTTTTGGCGGATATTCCTAAGGTATCTATATAAATTGAATGCAACGCTTCAAAAATGTCTTATTTTACTATACAACCAAAAGACATTTAATTACAATGCTGTATAATGCTGTTCAAGCAACACGGATCTGGAGATTCGAACTCCAGTCGCAAATATAAATAATACAAGCGATTACTTGAAATTCATAAGTAAATGTGCCGCAATGTGTTGGTGTAGTAATCTTAACAAATCAACAAATCTAAATTCTAAGCAAATACAAAATTTCCTAAAGAACCTTCAGAAAGAAGATTTTGTATATGTTTAGTGAATTCAATCTGCATCGGTCACGACTCATATTACTGACACCATATACCATCTAATTGGCACTAAATGTATAACAAAAGATATGAAACGTGACGGCGCGGCGCTGGTGGCATATTCCACAGAATGTAAATGGAAATCTAGCCATCAGAGTACTGCGTGAGAACGCCACAGAGCGAGACGAAATATCGTATTCTAAATACTTATATGCATAAGAGTTTTTTGAAATCTTCAACAATTAAACTAAATTGTCTCAGTATGAAATGCATGAAGCATTACAAATCATCCAATCACTACAAGTCAACCTGTACTAATTACTCTTGCTTTCATACTAATGTAGGTACCTACGTTTTTGTTTATTTCTTCTTTTCGCTAATTCTTTTTGCCACGTATTTATAGAATAAGTCTTCTAACATATTTGCTCAATTTTTATTTGTCAATAGCAAATTTATATGTATTTTATCCATATAATTATTGCCCAGACAACGTTTCACATATGCCTAAGAAAAACCAGTAAATAAGTTAAGTAATAAACAATATTATTGTCACAACTACAAATTTTTAGGTACAAACACAGCAGATATGTTATTAATTTAGGCAACGGATCGGTATAATTAGTTTCAATAGGGCTTATAAAATATTAGTAATAATATGAAACATTATAGTTGCGGGCCTCAAACTAGAAACAATCTGTATCTTGGAAAACCAAATTTATATTCATTCTTTAGTTAGATTGTTTGTTAGATTTTAGTACACGATTAATGCCTTGTATATAAAGTGTAAGAAATTCTATACATTTCAATAATATTGTATATACCTACATATCAAAACACTTATTTATAGGAATACTGAAATTAAAGATGATCATAATATTATCAAATTAGGTATCGTTGTTACAGATGTGATCCTAATAGATGTTGTACATACATCTATTTCTTAGGTTTTCGCGATTGTTACACAATGCAGAAACTTTATTACTGGGGAGGATGGTAAAAGTATCATCTATCTTCGGCATAGCCACAGCTATGAAGAGAGCTCTCTCCTCGAAGTCTTCCATGAAAATATCGGCAACAACGGGGGAGACTGGTGTAGCGCTTGGGATCTAAGACGGGCTTCAATAAAAACTTACTTCAAGCCGCACAAGAAGATCAACCAATTTTCAAGACCTGTTAAATGCAATATTCCCCTACAAGGTAGATGTTTCCAAACTTGATTGTGAATGTGGGCTGTCATACATTGGGCAAACAAAGAGAAGCGTTGGTATCCGGGAAAAAGAACACATTGCTGACATGAAGAACAGACGCTTGACCAAGTCTGCGGTTTGTGAACATGCCCACGACAAACCCAATCACTACATTCGGTTTGATAAGCCACAAATCCTCGCCAGAGAGACCCGGTTTATGCCAAGAATGTTACGCGAGGCTATTGAAATCAAAAAGTATCCAAATTTCAATAGAGATGATGGTTGGCAAGTATCACCTGCTTGGGATCCTATTATCAAATTAATTAAATCCCACGGCTGACACAAATCTGCAAGACCTCTGGACACTGTGAGCGAATACTGCGAGAATAGGGAACGTTATGATTAATATAAAAAAATCTGACGGTAGACCAAACAATTTCTTAATAACTCATGTGACAAATAAAACCAATAAGTCACCACGTGACCATGATCACTGCAATGTGTTTGAAACGTCGGGACAAAATAATGAAAAATATACGCGATTTAAACCGTTTAAAGTTGTTTAATTACTATCTATTTCTTGTTTGAAATCTAATAAAAACTAATATTATTGTAACATATGTTTCGATACATGGTTTTGATATTATCAACAGACTACGGTAATTTTATAATATTGTATGACATTTCGATAGATATGTAACATAAACGATGAAGATAAGAACAATAGAAGTGATATTGTAGCTGAAAAAACATCGATGGTAGCGTTTCAAAGATCTATAGTGTAAATAGTTAAAAATATACAATCACTAAATGGACTATGATGGAACTGTTCATGTAAAATTCATGTCAAAATAAGCTGTTCCTTTCATACAAATACAAAATAGTTTATTGCATAATAAAATATGACATAGGATTAATTATTAGGTGTATGTAATGTTTAAATAAATAAATAAATTGGTGAAACACTACCTTTTGCTTCAGTTTACACTGTGTTGCAAAAGGCAGTGTAGAGAAGACACTGCCTTGGAAGACGAACATTTGCAATAAAATACGGAAAAAAGAACAAAGACGTTTAGGCAAAACAAACATTATTTTAATAATAAATATGTATGCTACGAGTAGTAGGTTTAAAGATATGTTAGGATATTCTAAATATGTTTATGATAATGTGTAAGAAAATAAATTGGGCTTTTACCAGCGTCAATGTAACAGCTATTCTGCTACATTCTGTGATTCGTCACAATGGTAAAAGACCTGACGGCATGACTCTGGGTCCGTGGAAGTTAGTACGGCCCTTAGTGTGGGACGAAACTTGTGGACTCTCTAGAAATCGGAAGGACGCGGGTTCAATTCCCGCCCGGGGCAAAACATTTTGTATTCCAATAATTTGTAAATTTATATTTGAGCCGTTTGGTGTAGAGACTTTGGGACCGTGGGGACCGGGAGCTCATCATATTTTCCAAAACTTATCAGCGCTTGGTCGATGCGACGCGTCATCAAATTGCTGGCACCTATTTGGCTTAATGAATAAGCATTACAATTCAACGTGGTATGCTGCCAGCATGATGGGCACGCTGCCAAATGGTACTGGGCCGGAGCATTTGGACTGCCTGTTAGTCTGCGATGTCTTGTAGGTTGTCTAAATGCTTTTATTGTAGTAGCTGTATTATTGTATATATTTCGTAGTCTTCCTTCTTCTTCTTGTGCCATATCCTAACGGATGTCAGCGACTATCTTTCTAAATATGACTCTTTCCTGAGCTGTTCTGCTAAGAACAGCGGCGTCAGCAGTACCGGTCCAAAATTTTAAGTTGCGCCTTTTGTTTGTAATGGGTAAATACGGAACCGTATCAGCATAATACCTTCTTATACATTGATTCATATATGATTTTTATTCTGACTGGTAGGACTTTACATCTGTCGTATAGTTCTTATGTAGATGGTAGCCAACATAACCTTGAGCAGAACACGCTGCACACGCTTTACTTCAATTAAGTAAATCTTGGCTGCACCCCCACATGAGCTGATACAGTATCCAAGAACACATTCTCAAGCTCTTGGAGAGCTTTATACTTTTGTACTAAAAGTCTTTCTTTCTTTATTTCACGTAGTGTCTTGAAGACGTGAATAAGTCTTCGTACTCGGTTAACATTATTTCAATATGGAGTCTACATGTCAATTTGTCGTCAATAGTAATCCCAAGATATTTTGTACTAGTTTTCCAGCCTCGGCTCCGCACTCGTATGTCGATTATCGCGCAAAAACTAACTTCTTTTCGTACAGTTGGATAAAAACTATCCTATGTCCTTCCCCACATCTTAAACTATTTCCACACCTTTCATCCTTATCGGTCCTGTAGTTTTGGCGTGAAAGCGAGACAGATAGATAAACATACTGAGTTACTATCGCATTTATAATATTAGTATGGATTGGAAACAGGTTCTAAAATTATCCTTCTACAACCTCTATAATTTCTATGATTATCAACTCATAATCGTTTACGCGCTACGGCAGAAATAACTACAAGGTTTTATTTACTCACTTTTAGAGCTACGTAAAATCTAACTTTATTAATGCTGATAGGTAAACTACCTCAGAGGCTTGTGAGTGTTGATATGATTGTAAAATTTCAACAGACCAGTTCTAGTTTGTGTACCGGAACACATAACATAAATCGCCTTCTAGGCGAATGATTTCGAAGCGCTCGTAGCGTAGTTTGCTTGGCCGTAGAATAGAATAGAATAGAATAGAAATATTTATTCACCATATAACTTTGGATGTTATACAAGGCAAGTCGAATTACATTATAAATACAATTTAAACAACTACTTAATAACAATCCTGCTAGGAATATTCAAGTACATTTACACCTTTAAAGTATAAAATACAAGTAAAAAGTAGAGTGAAGGTATATAATATAAGGTTGTATTTAGTGCCAATCTTCTTTCGTCACCAATTTAAATATTATTCATAATCGTCATTATAAAACATGGATTCAGTTAGGGACATCGTCATAAATTCGTTCAAACAGTAAAATGGATTAGACAGAAAAAAATATTTTGTTTTACGTTTAAAGTTAGTTTGATTTAGTTTTGTAATATTTAAAGGCAGTTTATTGTACATAGCTATTTTATTATAAATGCCTTGTTTTTTCACTTTTACCAGTTTTATCTTGGGCTGATGAAGTTTTTCTTTATTACGCAAGTTATAGGGCGTACAGTCCATAACTTTAACGTAATTATCTTTTTCACTATGTATTTCTATGAGGCTCTTGAATATATACAAAGAAATTACCGTCATGATCCCACTTTCTGCAAAGTGTGATTTTGCAGACATTTTCTTTTGTAAACCATTTATAATTCTGATTGATCTTTTTTGGCATTTCAAAATTTTCTTTATGTCAGCAGCATTTCCCCACACTGTAATAGCGTAACTAATAAGTGAATGTACATATGCATAGTAAACTGATATTAGTGCTTTTTTATTTATTATTAGTTTTAGTTTTAGCAACGCGTAGTTGGCACTAGAGAGTTTTTTACATAGCGTATTTATATGAGCCGAGTGACTAATAGTATGATCTATGGTATAGCCCAAGAATTTATTATCCTTCACTAAGATGTCACGCTCTACACCTTTTCTTGATTGATACTGCATAATTATACTTTTATCAGCATTTAATATTATGCCGTTTGCTTCAAACCATTTTTGTAAGATACCTGTAATGAGTTCTGTTTTATGGTCTAAGTCATTTTTATTTTTGTCTTTAATTCCAACATATGTGTCATCGGCAAATAAACTAACAAATGACCAGTCCGGCAAACATTTAGCCAGGTCATTAATATAAATCAAAAACAAAATGGGACCCAAAATTGAACCCTGGGGCACCCCTATTTTGATTTTGCCTATTTCAGAACAGTTTTCATTGACAAAAACTACCTGAGCTCGATCCATTAAGTATGATTTCATCATTTTTAGTTCTACACCATGAAAGCCATAATATTCTAATTTTAATAAAAGGATGTCATGTCGGAGGCAGTCAAATGCTTTGGATAAGTCGCAATAGATACTAGCGCATTTATGCGACCAGTCCAGAGACTGTAGAACAAAATATACTACCTTTCTGATGGCCATTTCTGTTGATCGTCCTTTACGGAAACCAAACTGAGCTGGTGAAAAGATACAATTTTGTTCCAAGTACTTCACTAGTCTGCTTTTGATAATATTTTCTAGTAATTTAGATAAGGTTGGTAGTATACTAATAGGTCTATAATTACTGATTTCCGATGCTTCACCTTTTTTAAAGAACGGTAAAATTTTGGCTTTTTTAAGATCGTCAGGAAATATTCCTTTTTCAATGAAACTATTAATAACGAGATGAATAAATTCCATCATCTGATCGTTTTGCAATATTAATTTTTTCATCGTTTTAGTATTCATGTCATAAATATCTTCTGTCAATTTTGATTTCATTTTTATAATTGTATCACGTAATTCATTATAGTCAACTTTGTCAAATTTAATTAATGTCGATGGTTTGTTTATATTATTTAAATAGAACAAGCAATCTTGAGCGCTAATATCAACCCTACTTGTCAAATTATGTGCAATGTTCAGAAAAAACCTATTAAATATGTCAGCTATAGTCTTGGGGTCATTTACATATTCATCTGCATTATTAAGTATATGATGTATTTTATGCCTATAGCCTTGTTTTTTACCTTTTCTAACTTGCTCTCCTACTATTTTCCATGTTTCTCTTATCTTATTGTGCGAAGATTTAATTCTATGGGAGTATTGTATTTTCTTTGCTGCTGACATAGTCTTTCTCAGAATGTTTTTATATATCTTAATTCTAGTCTTCCGTTGATCACATGGTTGGTAATCTTGCAATATTTCTAATTTAGCCAAATTTTCTTTAGAGACTTCGATGCCTTTAGTTGTCCATTTTTTACCAGATTTGACTATATTACGTTTGACTTTAGGAAAAGCTATATTAAAAAGATGTATAATAGCGTCTGATAAAATTCTCATTTGAACATTTGGATCTTCACAGTCTGATATTTGAGATTTTAGAGCAGTATATTCAATGTTCATTAAATAATGAAAATAGTTAAAATTATTTTTGGACATCACTCTACTGAGCTTACAATTTGGTTGCTTTACATTTGTATTACTTTCTATGACTAATTTTATTACATTGTGATCTGATAGTTTTTTATTCTATGTCATTCTTTACAAAGATAGCGGTACCACCGTGTTCAAATAACTTTCGGTTAAAATACGTAGCTAACACGAAAAACAAATTCATCGCTTCCACCTGGTGATCCTTTGCCCATGTCTCGGTGAGACACAAGATGTCACACTTATGGTCATCTAATACATGTTCAATTTCAATGTATTTGTTATGAATGCTCTGAACATTTGCATGAAGTATTACCGTTTTTTGACTCTTGTGTATAATTTTGGAAAATTTGTATTATTCAGGTTTGTTGCTGTATAATTATCTGAATGACATTTTATGAATGTAAGCACTGATGAAGCTTGATATTTGTTGTTGATGTATGTTACTATAGCCTGAGTTATATATTCCTTGGTGTTGTAATATTTGTTTATTCTTGAATTAATTAGTTTTGGATTGAGATCCAGGTATTTTACGTTTTCTGACATGTTTGCCATTTGTGAAATTCTTTTATTTATACTGTAAATATCAATATCATGCATGCCATTGTAGCGCATACCACTAATTATCAGATTATATTTCCTATGAGGGTTCTGCATTATGTCATTTAATTGTCTATCGTTGGCACTAGACGCCTTGTCAAATTTACTTATTAATATTATCACTAAATCATCATTTGTAAATTTTTCCGTCATTTTAGAAAATCTTCCAAATGTATATTTAAATCCACTCCTGTTTTGCAATAATTTATAATTTCCTTTGTATTATCCATTCTGTTCAACAATCTAGCAGATAAACCTTTCCCAATTTCATCAGATATTATAATTGTATGATTCTTTGCATGCATTTTTGTCATGTCTCTGTCGCGCGGCAAAGTTTGATAACACGTACTTTTAGGTAAATTTGAAGACGTGCGAGTATGTTGAATTTTAGTAACATGCTGACTATTTTCATTTTTACTGGCAATTTTTTTGAGGCTGCCGTCTTTTGACACTGTCATTTCTATTACCGGTGAGATAATTTGTGACTCAGCTGCCATAAGCTTAAGTTTTAGTCTATTTCCTTCTCTTTTCAGTTTTTTACAGATTTTTCGTAGAGCTTTTATCCTTTTCGTAAGGTATTTTGTCTTTTTTGTTCATTTTTTATTATAAGCAGCATATAATTTTGATTTCAAAAATTTATAGTGTTGAATATTTATTCCCGTACCTGTTAGTTCGCTTCTCTCTATTGTATTTTTCTGCTGATTATCATGTATGAACACGTTTTTATCTTTTTCTTCTTCCAGCCATTTTGTTAATTTCTCTATCTTTTTATTCAGATGGATTATCATATCTGACTGCGATTTATAATCGGCGGCTATATGAACTGACGATACAGGGCTTGCGGGGTCTGATATTGCATTGGATAGTCTAGATCTTTCCCTCTTTTTTCCGCGCACGGGTGTAGAGATTCCATCGCAAAAATATTTTTTTTCTAAAATTCATTTATTTTATTCGACTTCTGCAGCTCTTTTTTCACCATCTTATTTTCGGAAAGTAAGTTGTCCACTTCATTATTTGCTGCCAATAAGTTAGTTTCAAGCTGAGACACTTTCAGTTGCAAGGCGATATAGGTCGAACTTTGATCAAGTGTTGTTTGGGAAACACAAATTCTAGTGGATTCGAATAAAGATGAGTCAGTAAGGTTTCCTAATGAAGTTGCTCGCTGACGCTGATGAATGCGAAATGTAATGTTTTCAGTTTCCATTATGTCTATATTAGCCAATAATAATAATAATAATAATACAGCAAAAAATTAGCTTTGGTTGCTTTGGTCAAAAATAAGCCGTTCAGCTAAGTTGAACAACGTCCGCCGCGGTCAAGACTTGGATGGGTGACCGTTAGTGTTCGTGCTTCAATGAGGATGGTTCTTTTTAATGGTTAATGATTCGGAGGGCATGTTAAGCCGTCGCATCCGGTTGTTGTCTTAGGATGGCAGTAGTTACAGCACGGTGGTAGGGCATTTTGCGAATGCCTGCCTGGTAGAAAATCTGTCGCCAAGCACCTAACGGTGTGTTCCGGCGTCTGTCCTTGAGAGCCAGTTATTCTAAATTAGCCTGAAAAATATCTTCTGCCACATAATCACTTACCTTCGGGTGAGTTAGTGGTCAAAGGCTAGACTTATGATAGCTTACGCTCTTATATCACAATAATATAATGTGGAGAAAATTTGACACGGGAATATAATGCACACAGCTACACTTCCATTGTGTATATACCTTTTAATGTATAACAACGAAAGAAAGACAAGCATGTAGTATACGCACAAAACTAGTCTCAATAAGGAGACGTCGCGTCGCGTCGCCTGATTTGATATTGCTTGGTTCGAGGCACGTGTGCCGCTTCTTCCGAGTTTGGTTCAACTTCTACGTTTTGCATATCTACCTACAATGCTGTCGTAAGTTATTTATTCTTATTTATTTTATTCATTAGTCATGATTACGAGCTCTAGATACAAATAAATGTCTGGCTACCTCAACTCTGTATATCATCAAAAAACAATACGATGTTTTATTTCTAGAAACTCCTGATAACGTGTCTACAGAATGATAATACAAATGTATACAAACGTCAGAATATAACACTTGCTAAAGTGAGTTTCTGAAAAGCGAAAGGATGACACGTTAACTAGATTTCAGCATTATGAAATCTAGTTTATGTGACATCCTTTGCACCTGCATCATCCCGTGGTGGGGTGTCGTAAGAGGCGACTAAGGAAAAATACTGGAAGGTATGGGCAGCAGCGCCTTATAAAGAACTACCAACTTACACTGCGATCCCCAAGACGCCTGCCAACAGTAGTGTTACAGTATGGGATACATGGCACTGGTGGCTATTTAGCCAATTATAACCGTATGTATAACCGTATGTACGCCATGGACTCCTGAACTACTGGACCGATTTTAAATTTAATTTGCACACCGTGTGCAATTTGATCCAAATTGAAAGATAGGATAGTTAGATAATAAATTAAATACTTATTGTATTTTTTTTATATCCCTAAAACAAAATGGTATTCCATATTTGGTGACTTTCCTCTAAGTTATTGAAACAACATTTAGTTTTAGTTATTGTTTTTTTATATAAACCATCTCTTATATAACACACAATTTGAATAATAATGTAACACATTTTTCGTACATATTTTCTTTTTCTATTAGGTTTGTGTTACATTCGTCCAATTGCATATGTACTTGTTTTGCCAAATTGGCGATTTATTAAATCCTTACTTTGTTCAATTCTACACTTGTTAATCCCTGTTTTTTTTTCAATTCGATTATGGTACATGGTACGTTTTAAAAATAATCCTGAATTACGCTTGTCGATTAAACCATTACCACAAAATAGTTTCAGTTCAGTTCAAGACACCAAAACACAAAGCTAAAACCACCAAAAAACGCGGAAAACGCGACAGGAATGAGACCTACAAGGAACCTGAAGAATCTTCACAAGATCGATGTTTTCTATTCCTCTGTTTTCTCCTTCAAACTGAGCTGGATAAAATATTTTTTGGTATAAAAGTTTCAAGACTGAGTATATCTAAGCTGTTGCTATTTTTTAAATGTTATAAACTGTCCAAATTTGTCTGGAGGTCATGGCGGTAAAAATTAGTATTTGTATTTGTTATTTTTATCTTGTCTTAGCAATAATTATTAATTGTTGAATAAAGGGAAATGACATGAGTGTGTTTATAGCAGGCCTGCATTTTATGTTAAGATAATTGCTTTATAGGCATTATCAAAGAAGAAATAGCAGAACACGTGCGGAGAATTCCAGGCCGACTATACCCTCTTAAGGGACAGAATTCTAAAACCAGATGTTAGATTTTGTCCCCACTTCTCCTCGCGTGTTTACTTCGCGGTGTACATGGCGCCACGTCCGCAAGTCAACGGTAATATTTTATTTGATTAAAAATTTAGAGCGCTCTCTAGTAGAACTAGTAGAAACTATCTTGTCACACACGAATGTGATGTGTGCTGAAGCGCCATCTAGTACGCATACATGATACCAACCATTAGTTGATTGTATGCTGTAAATATCATAGTGTGACACAGTTAATAAATTTACCATACCTACAGTAGAACAAGTTTACTCTTGATTATTACCAACTTGTTTGATTTTTGCAGTTTTTGTGTATGTTCATTTTTAATGAACATGAACTATGGTTTTGATGAACATGAACTATGTATCTACTTTGATGCAAGGCGTAAGCTGTTACACAAAAGATGGTTTATTTATTACAAAAACAAGTATATTGTGTAAAATTTACAAAGAAAATCATAAAAAAACTTTTTTACCCCTGATCAAAATACAAATAGCGGGTTATACTATTGGGTATTTTTAACTGACTTCAAAAAAAGGAGGAGGTTCTTAATTCGTCTGTTTTTTCTTATATGTTTGTTACCTCAGAACATTTGACTGGGTGAATCGATTTAAAAAAATCTTTTATTGTTTGAAAGCTGATACTTGTTGTTTGGTTCCAGTTAAATTTCATCAAAATCGGTCAAGCCGTTTTTGACATACACTCCAATAACTGAAAAATATTTACTTATCTTGATGATATAGTCGTTGACAATGGATGAAAATCGATCCCGTAAGTAGCAAGGGTCATAAAAAGAAGTGTTTTTTTTTTAAATAAAAATGGAAATGACTTCATCACCAAAAAGTGTGAATTAACTTGTCGAAGTCCAACACTAGTACCACGTGCACAATATTGTGATAATAGGTACTTTTGAACTATACTGGTACCGACTTGAACGAGTTATTTCACACTTTTGGGTGTTGGAGTCGGTTCCAATTTTTGTTTTTTTTTATCAAGTAGCGTTGTTCATTCAGATCCTGGCTTTGTTTCCGCTAACAATCAAGGGTACCTGCTCGTGTCATTACTACAAGGCATTATTAAGATTTCACTTACAAAAAATCACATGGAGAATGTAGTAGGTAGGTACAGTTATTGTTTCAATTTGTTAATAATAATAAATACATCTCGTGGATGCTATTGTGTAGATGGGTGGAACAACAAAACTTCTAACAAAATAATACCATTATTGAAATCACCCAAGGAGAAAGATAAGTATTTTGTTTGAAAATTTATTACTTTGTATTACTATTCATACGTAATACCACAATATTACATATCGATTATAAAACCGTGGTATTACTGTTATTAACTGTATTTGTCAAAGATTACGAAAGATACGTTTATGTTTGTAAACGACACCCGTGCCGTCACTTGATGTATGTACTTGTATAGGTAGATTATGTTGCGAAGATGCACCGGAGTGCGACATAAAATCGGACATTCTATGAGAGTAGGGCTGCCATTCGTCCGGGTTTCCCTGGATTTAGCATTTTACCAATAACCCTGCATATTAATAAAAAAATAATCGAAAGGTGAATGTTTCGAGATTTGTCTTAATATACTCTTTGTGTAATAGTGTATATCAACAATGCGTCGTTCTTCTCCTCCATTTTCTATACTAGAAAAATAACAAACTTTTATTGATTTTCAAATAATATTTTTGGTGAAGAATTTTATTGGTAAGTAAGTTATGGGATAGTATCAATAACCAAGAAGCATCCTCCTATCCTACAATATATGGGGTTGTTTATATGGCTACCATATGTTGTTTATACAACACAGAAGATGTAACATTTAAAAACATAATGGCTATAATGTGTATAATTTTAACTTTTGTTGAATTACCGGCCGCCCCTTAACACCAAAACGTCCTGGGGAATACTCTCTTTGGTAGTATATCCGCTACACTTTGGTTATTAAGGGCGTTATAGTTAAGTCCCCTATAATGCACCTTACTCGATGGTCTTACGTAAGTATTGGTATGGTGCTAATTATTTCATTTTCTTTTAGTTAGTTCTTAATTCTTATGCTATTCAAGAAAACCATGGAAAGTCTCATTCTAAAGCAGAAGCTTAGGCTTCTTCTTTTTGTATTAAGTTTTCATTTCAGAATTTCATTATCTCTATCGCATCAAACGTTTACGGCCATCTTTTTACTACTAATTTATATGTACTAATATATTACGTACTCGATAATACCATGAATATTTCAATAACTTTCCATGTATGAAAGTTTGTGTTTTCTATAGTAGTGGACAGAAGGACGGTGTTTACTCAACATAGCTTTGTAGTAAATTGATAATGTTGTTCTACTGTAACTATTACGCTGTGGCAACTCGTGTCCATCCAAGACATACTTTTTCGAGATCTATGAAAAAACGTGTTCAGGTAGCTAGATTAGGTAGTACCTATTTAATGTTCACGTTCATTAGATATACTAAACTCTCTAATTATATGAAAACATGGAAACTCGAGATACCTAATAAATTTGCAAGCATTGTAATCGTAAATTGAATACGCGTCAGAAAACTTAATTATACGTAAATATAATACGTATCAAATAAAAAGTAATACAAATAAAAAAGTCACCAAAAAGAATCTAGGTATGTGAGATTCGATCCACGGTACTCGATCTTCTGTATTGACTTCAGTAGTTACACACTATACAATCATTGACCAAGGTGTCGAAAATTACACACATATCGTTTATGCCTTACTGTCAGACACATTATATTGGTCCACGTACATACGTAAAATTATTATTGTATTATTAAGAATTATGTCGTAAAATTAAAATTTGACCAAAAAGAATCTCTTTACGCTGGATTCGATCCACGTACCTCTCAATTGCGAAGCGATGTCACTTACTATGCGCTATTTGAACGACGATTGATTTGTCGAAAATTATGTACATAACCTTTGTGCCTTATTGTCAGAAACTGTATAAATTAATCATGATCCATCTAAAATAATTACAACACATTCATTACGAAAAATTCTGAATATTGCTTATAAATAATAATTATTTTAGGTAGCTAAAGTTGTACCTATGTCTTGTAAAATGTTTGAAGTGTTTTTTATATTGCGTTAGGGTTCACAATCATATCATAATTTCATTAATATAAGAGATATATACATAGGTACATGGAGAAAGGAAGCCATAGATGCTTACCTTATTATGTCCATCATGCGTTTTTGACGATTTTTATACATCTTTTTTGCATTCCCAAAGCGTTTATTTATAATTTTACCCATGTTTTATTTTAATTGAGATCGCCGAGAAAAGTGACACAGGTCCGACGCATGACGCGGCTGACCGCGATATGAGCGAGGATGATAGCAATATACGTAGATCGCTGGAGTAAATAGTGCGACATGATGTTAACGCTTCTCGGAATGAAAGGGCGTATGTGACATTTTGTAAACAGGCTCAGTACGCATTAACTGTGCTTTTTTTGGATTAAAATAATCAATGAAATTTATTGTACTTAAAAAATCAATATTTTAGAAAAAAAAAACAAATTTTAATACACTAAAATCTGGCGGAAAAAGTAGGAATCCTCTATTTTCAGAGGTGTTTTTGAGATTTTTTTCTATCGAGCCAATTATTAGGAAACATGTTTTGAAATCGATGAAAGTATTACATATATCCTTGAGTATCGTGTATTTAAATTGCAGTACCATCCGGTACCTGGTTTATGAGATTTTCCATATCATGTTGGCACTATTTCGTAATTTCCGAGCCTTAAGAGGTGGACAGGATACGCGCCAAAATAGGTACATATTTATTCATAGGTCTGAAACAATTTCAAAATTAATTAGAGCGCAGTTTGCGGTTTCTTTGGGGATGGTGGAACGGTTGGCGCGTATAACCAAATAATAAAATACAGCTCAAAATTCGGTCCTTTGACGGAAAGTAATAAAAAGTAACTATAAACAAAAGTATGATTTCTTAAAAGTATAAACGTAAGTATAAACGTCAACGGAGTAAAAGTTGAAGATTGGAAAGGTTTGCATTTCTAGAAACTTTAATAACGATGAATGAAAAATAAAAGGAAGATATTGCAAAAAGAGCAAAAGCTGGCATTGGACTCTTGGACTCTCCACACTTTCATGACAGAAAAACAGAAATAAATATAAAAATGAACAGCAAGAGTCGTGTTTTCAGTCACATCTGAAGAAGGATAACAGTCGAATAAATACAGTTGAGATGAGAGGTTTGAGACATATGTATACTGAGATGAATTTGAACCTGTAGAATGAATGGATGAAATGAGGTTGACAGTGAAACTATACTAGGCAAGTGTTAAAAAGGGATGAACTCTGTTAACGTATTCTGTTGATATAGAAGATAGTCTTGTAAAAAGCAAATCCATAGGTACACAGGTACAAGGAGAACATGATAGAGAAATATGCCTAGATGGTAACAATTGTTAACGTAGAGTAAGTATGCCTTCCCTTCAAAAAACAGGTTTGATAATATGTACGTATGTATGTGCATTCAGTAACAGTAACCTTTATGAAGTCTTTAAATATAATTTAACCTAAAAAGTGATAACACTAAAACCCAAATTACGAAACATTTATTTTGGTATTGACTTTCTCTCCGGATAAAGAAACTTGTATATTCTGCAATGTTCGTGTATATTTTTATATTTCAAATTGTGAACTTTGCCTTCTCAATCTTTTCGATAACTTCTCTGCGGGAATGTAAAAGCATGATCGTTAAATATATTGTACTCGTATATGTTTGAGTACCTATTTAAGTATAATCATTATTGCCACGAGGTTTGTGTACCTCCGTCCAATCTATCGAACTTTTGAAGCGCTCGTAGCGAAGTTTGCTTAGCCATTCTGAACCGATCAGCAAAGTTAAGCAACGTCCGCCGCGGTCATGAGTTGGATACCCACACCCGACCGCTGGTGACATTACTACGGAGCGCTTCCGTGCTTCGGAGGGCTGTTTTCTTAGGATGGCAGTCGTTATAGCATGGTGGTAGAGCATTTTGCGAATGCCCGCCTGGCTAGCTCCCACCCTCAAGTAGAAAATCTGTCGCCAAGCACCTAACGGTGTGTTTCGGCAGCTGTCTTTGAGAGCCAGTAATTCTAGGTTAGCCTAAACAACATCTTCGACCACATCATCACTTACCATCAGGTGAGATAGTGGTCAAAGGCTAACCCATCAAGCATAAAAAAAGAACTACGCGTGCATTTGGTAGGTGTGGTTATTATTTTTATCGTACTTTTGAGATTTATTGATATACATTCTGATAGGTATAACACTATTATATATGCTACAATTCAAATGCCACTGCATATCATTACAAAAATACATTAATCATCTACCAATTTTTTTATTTTATTATAATTTTATATTCAATACGCCATTATAAAATATTTTCCTTATTTTAATATTGTCAAGTTTGCAATAATGCCTGCTAAGCGAATTACATTACAAAATTACAAATTTACGAGAGAAAAAATTATAGTCATTTGCGGGATTCGAACCCGCGTCCACCCACCCCTTTTGCCGGGGTATGCTCTAACCAATTGACATGTTAGCTCAATTGGTTAGAGCATACCCCGGCAAAAGGGGTGGGTGGACGCGGGTTCGAATCCCGCAAATGACTATAATTTTTTCTCTCGTAAATTTGTAATTTTGTAATGTATTTTCCTTATATTTCAAGCAACAATTACCTAATCAGTCTAATCACCTATGATTCAAAAGAGATAAGTTAAAAGGTAGACGGAAAGACCGACTGAGTAGGATATATAGTAAGGATAATAGTCGCTAAGAAGTCTAGCAAACTAGTGTCCATGAATAAAGATTATGATTACTTACAGCCACATACAATACAGGAGCGGTTCTATATATTCTTGTCTTACACCTTATTGATAGAGAATCATTTAATGTACCCAAATACTTAGAGGGCATATGGAGGTTCCAAGGCTTGGATAAGGCATCGACAATAGGTACTGAAGTTAGCCGCATCATCGTCAGTGCCTTATCCAAATCCACGAAAGTGCAATATCTTTTGACCTTAGCGCTTACAACGTATCAAAGAGATGAATAACGCATATGACGCACAAAGAGAACTTTTATCGCAACAGCTTTAAAAGTGTTTTGATCTCTCGAATACATCCATTTACGTATATCGCCACTAAGTTCAATCCACTGAGTAGGGACAATGATATAAATGATCTTGTTTTTGTTTATGTATCAGTATGGAAGATTTTTACTAACACGAATAACAAACTGGCAATTCAAGGTCAAGAACGCTTTATTACAAAGTATTGAGGAATAACTTGATAATTCGAGTAAGCTACTGACCGACTTACTCTCATATTATTTAATTCATATTATTATTAAACTGTCGACAGAGTCAGTATAGCCTAATTTTATAAAAGGAAGCGGCGATAAAGTCTTTGCTTCTATTGTTGTTTAAAACTTTGTAATGGATGATATCAGGGAGGACTGTGTGCTAAGGTGGGTATCGGTTGCCATGCGGCTGTACAAGACGTGTCATTTTTAGCCAATATACGGAGGACATCTAGTCCTCCGGATATATAAATAAATTATATACGGAGAAATAATTTATTTATTTTATGCATTTTTACTTATATTTGTACGTTATATTAGTAACGATGATCTCCGATTTAGTAAATATTTTTGGTAAATTAAATGTGATCCCGTGTATTTTGGACAATCGATCCCTGAAGTTTCAAACTGTAGTTATTTTGTATTGTGAAAAAAACTTCCATACCGGTAATTAAATACAAATTTATTTAAGTATATTGATTTTTCCTATCCAGTGAATTGAACTTGTGGCAATGTACCTAGTTGGTTGCATTGAATTCTAGAGTTCAAAATTAATTGTATCTGCTAAAAATTGATGTCTTATATTATTTATACGAGTAATTCCAATATCATAATCTAGCCCGTAAGAGTACTTTTAAATGAGGAGGTGCATCTGCTGTGACTCTTCTTGATATTATTGAAATGTATGGATCATACCTACAAAGTATTCAACGGGAAATTATCGTCCAAAATGACTTCATGAACTTTATTATATTGAGCTTCTATCTAGACTAGAAGGTTGAAGGTTACAAACCACAACTGAGCAAACTCACCGTTTAATGGGTTGAGAACAAAATATTAAATTATTTCCTGTCATGCGTATTTTCGCTTGCGCGCGGATCCGGTCCACAAAACATTTCGCATGCGTGCTGCCCGCGTGGTATGAAAACATGTATGAAATTATAGAATGCCAGCAGCCCGCATGCGAGCAGGATCCACACGCGGGTGGACATCCTCGTGACAGGAAAAGCGGCTTTACTGTCATCTCTATGCGGCCTACTCACACCTGAACTCTTTTAACCTGCATGTCTTGATTTCCTTCACGGAGATGCAGGAGACCCATCGGATACAGCGTAATTTTACTTACTTAGCTTTATCCTTTTATGCGTCTATATTTCTGTCGCAATTGTGACTTTCTTAGCTGTAGGTTCAACAGTTTACTCGTCTATTTTAGCTTATGCGAATTCAGAGGTGTACTTTTTATACTTAGGTACTGGCTACTCCAGTAATACCAATGCAAAGGCAAACTCTGTTTATGTCATGTTGGTATAAAAAATTATTTCCACAAATGATCAACATACCAAAGAGATAATACAGATAAGAATACAGGAATCGTATCTCCGAAGGTATTAATTACATCTTCTTGGATCGTCAACATATGCACTCTTGCCTAAGTTATGGTTGTGAAAATATTTTGGTGTAATAATTCCACAAATAAACTGTTCATTGACTTCGCGTAGAATTTGTGCGTGTGTGCTTGAATGGAGTAGATAATACGTGGTTAAAGAATAAATAAGTATTATTCAGAGACCGCGGTTGTCGTCGCTATCTTTCTCAAAGTCAAATTGCCACAACTTAGGTAAAGCTTACTAATTTTGTGTATGTAAAAATTGAACATGAGTAGAGCACATTCAGTTATCGATTCCACACCACCACCCGCAGTATTGTTGACATATTAAATTCCACCTAATATATTATTGAAAAATTTAACATTACTGCACATGTTCTCGCATATATTTACGAAGTGGCAAAATTTATAAAAATCAATTCCAGCTATTTCCTAATGTTCAGTGATGTATATAACCTTAATTTACGTAATAAATCGAATCTTTGTTTAAGAGTCTCATATCGAATCTTTGTTTAAGACTCATATGGGTAATAGATAATAATAATAACCTGTATATGGCTCCGAAAATATTAAAATTACCAGAATTTATAAAGTGCTCTACTTCAATTAATTTTAAAATCAAATTATTTTCATTACTTATTACTTTATGCTATTATACTGTTACAGATTTCAACATGGTACAAATCTCAAAGTCCAGGCAACGAAAAGGTATGGAGGAAAATGTTTGGCACATAATTTTTTACTTTGTAAATTTGTTTTGACTAGTTAGGAGGTGAATATATCAAAAGTCCCTGCCAGTAGCCCTTGAGCCGAGGTAAGAAGCTAGGTCTTAAAGTTCCATATTTCAGTTTTTCGTTTATATCTCAGAAACTAAGCGTTCTAGCGACACGACCCCTTATATATATTATAAGTTTTTTTTATCTATGATTAAATTTTCTACAAAATATATCTTGACAGCCTGTATAGTTTTCGAGATAACGCTCTTGAAAGTCAGTGATTTTAGAAAATTAACTATTTGCCTTAAATTTTTTCTCCTTTTGACCGAATAATTAACTCTTTAACAACGCACAGAAAAAAATAAATGCCGGCCAAAGACATATATAAAAATACTGTGACCCTTGTGACTAAACTCAGAGCCGCTCAACGAGCTCGTTGAGTATAGTGGGGTTTCTTTGCGCGATAAAATCCGGAATGAGGATTTTCAATGAAGACCTAAAGTCCGGGACATCTTTTATTATCAGTGCAACTCTTTGATAGGGCTCGTCCGGGGAAGTACTGCCTCCTCCTCGAGTCGTAGCTCACTGCTGAGCGTCGTGATGTCCCCGATCATCTGTTTGTTCACTACATAGCTGTTTCCACCTCCCTCGATCTTTGGCGTGGCTCAGAGCATCTGTGATCGTAGTGTTCAGTATTTTAGCTATATGATCGGACCATCGTGTTGGACTACGTCCCCCTGGTTTTCTGCCACCATAATTTAATTTTTGCATTATAGTGTTCCTGTTTGACTGGTATGAGTGCCGGTAAAATTGCAGGCAAATGAGACTTAACCACATTGGCTCAGGGTGCAAATCGCCAATTGTGATGAATTGCATCTGATATAGGCAGATGCGTTTATACCAGATAGGGCTCGGGCTTGTTCCATCAAGACAGATAAAAGAAAACTTAGCTGTTGCAAGTTAATGTGTCAATGAGCAGGCCTCCTTGCTAGACGAACTGATAACCGATTGAGAAAAAATAATCTCGTGTGATTACCACATTACACCGGAAAACGTAGAGTTGGTAGGCCTCCCGCTACGTGGACTGACGATATCATAAAAGTCCCGGGTTGCGCCAATGGTTACATGTGGGAACTACCCTTTCTTTGGGGGCTATTGATTGTTTGAAATAAGCATGTTACACAAAACAAACAAGCTTGTCAAATATTTTGTTTTATTATACAAGTGCTATAATCATGTTCCATATATCGTCAAAGAACGAGTATGATACGAGTAGTTTTTTTTTATCTAAAAGACAATTATGATATCCGACATAAGACTTATAAAAAACATACAAACAAAGTATGAAGATGTAGAGGCTGTATGATGCTTAATCACAGTCATGTGGTAAATATAAGTGTCAGAATACGCAAAAAGGCACACTACAATGATGTGAAAGACTTTTTGATATAAGCGTATAAGAAAGTTTTATACATACAATAATCCTGTATTCTCAAGATTAATACAGTAGTTTATTTTTAAATTTTTATTTTACTACAAATATTTAGAAGTAAAAATGATTTTCATCAAAATAATAGCAAATACCTACGTCAAAGACACATAAAGTGAATGTAAAACAATTTCAACATAGTTTGGCCATCAACGAACAATACAATACATTTTCCATAAAATACGGAAGTCTGCAAACGACGAATCTTTGAGTCAAAATCCTAAAATTCTAGCAAGATATTATAAACAAAAGGAATTGAAAACAGAATCAATAAACTGATTCACTTCTGTTTCACGAAACTGCGGTAGGTTATCCACCTATCACGACTGCACGTATATTCTGTGCGTGTTCGTATGTGTGAATAAATTATCTAAACTCACACTATGTACCCATATTATTTTTGCAAATAATTTGCACACGTATATGCGAACAATATCCGGTTAATACTGGATCAAGCCGTGCCAGAGCCGGAGGTGACTCTCATTTATGTTCAGAAGTCTCGAGTTTGATAATTTTGTGGCGCGTTTATTATTGTTAAGCACATAAGTACTCGCACTTGACTATTTTATCATCAAATTTCAAAAGATTAACGTTCTTTGATTGTTTTATTTTGTATGAATAATAATTTTAAATATCAGTAGATAAAAGATAATGGAATACAAATTGTTTGCCATAGTACTACGAATGAGACCAAAAATAGTACTTACTCGTACTGCAAAATCGCTACTTTAGTTTCAAAAGACACATGGTAACAATAAATCTATATATCTATCTATACTTATAATAAAACTGTAACAGGACCAATTCTGTACATGGCAGATATTTTGAAAAAAAAATGTACAGTACTCTGTAGCTGATACTGATGCCGAAACTGTATTTTTTTTTATTTTTGTCTGTCTGTCTGTCTGTCTGTCTGTCTGTCTGTCTGTCTGTCTGTCTGTCTGTCTGTCTGTCTGTATCCCGGCCGCGTATCACTCCAAAACTACTGAATGGATTTCAATGAAACTTAGCATGATTGGAGTTCATATTACAAGGTAGGATAATTTGGCTTTTTATCCCGAAATTCAGCATGGTTCCCTTGGGAGAGGGGATGAAAGTCAAAATATACACTTAGTTGTAATTTATTAACGTGTAGTCCGATTTCACACGTTCTTTTTAGGGTTCCGTACCCAAAGGGTAAAAACGGTCTGTCCGGCTGTCCGTCCGTCCGTCTGTCCGTCCATCCGTCCGTTTGTCTGTCACCAGGCTGTATCTCAAGAACGGTGATAGCCAGACAGTTGAAATTTTCACAGATGGTGTATTTCTGTTGCCACTCTAACAACAAGTGCAAAAAATTGGCCAAGTGCGAGTTGGACTCGCGCACGTTAAAACAAAAAAAGGTTAAAATTTGAAGTCTAATGTTGTACGGAACCCTTCGTGCGCGAGTCCGACTCGCACTTGGCCGATTTTTTTTTAGAATAGTGGTACTTTAAAATTTATCCCGTAAATATTTCAAAGTCATCGGGTTTGAAGTTCAGAAATAACAGACATCACAACCTAAATATTACTTTCCAAATAACTTGACACCCAAAATGTACAGAAACCTTTGAACGTACGGCTCATCTTAAGCTGGCGTTTGCACTTTATCGTATATAATAGATAGGTCTGTAGTTGGACTTCTCCAAAAGACTGATTTTTCAAACGATAAAACACAGTTTTTTTATTACGATAAGCACAACTTCCCTACGTATATTTTTCATAACATGCAATGCTCTAATCAGTCTAATCTATACCTATACAGGTTGCAGAAGGCGGGTAGGGAAGCGCGAGGGGTAAGACGCTTACATTTATCTATTTATTTCGGAGACTGCGCAATGGTAGTGCACAATGTTGTCTTAGGTTTTCGCGATTGTTACACTTAGTAATTAAACAACTTTAAACGGTTTAAATCACGTATATTTATCATTATTTTTGTCCGGACGTTTCAAACACTTTGTAGTGATCGTGGTCACGGGGTGACTGTCGGGACAAAAATAATGATAAATATATGTGATTTAATCCGTTTAAAGTTGGAAGTGCACAACTTTAGTAGATTGTTATACAAGGGTCGAAAGGAATTGGTAACTTTCACCCGCGGTCAGCTCTCTACTTTTCATTTCGAATTTAAAGAAATTAAAAAAAGTAGCTTTTCTAAAAATTATTTATTTAAAAAATAACATACTTACTAAAACTTTATTGAGAGGTTAGAACTATTTGTGAAATTTTACGTAAAATTTTGTTTGGAATATTTACAGGCGGCTATAGCCCGAATAGGAATCTCTCTGCTTTTCACTACTAATATAAAGAATAACGATATAAAAATAGTATGTTTTTTATATTATTTAATAACATGAGCAGAACCTTTTTAAAATGAATGCGGCTATAGTCCAAGTAGGAATCGATGACTTACATCCGTGTTAAACACTCTACTTTTCATTTAAAATATGAGGAGAGTAAAATAATAGTAGTTGCATGGTGGTAGGGCATTTTGCGAATGCCCGCCTGGCTAGCTACCACTCTCAAGTAGAAAATCTGTCGCCAAGCACCTAACGGTGTGTTCCGGCAGCTGTCCTTGAAAGCCAGTAATTATCTAGGTTAGCCTGAACAACACCTTCGACCACATCATCACTTTCTATCAGGTGAGATAGTGGTCAAAGGCTAACCTATCATGCATAATAAAAAAAGTTTTTCTAAATATTTACTTAAAATAATAAACATGAGTAGAAGATACAAAGATACACTAGGAGTTAGAACAATGAAATTTAGGGAAAGTTTTAGTTAGTTTTTTTTAACCTACACTTTTTACCTTATATTTAGTTACTACCCTGCCAAACATAGTTGTTATCAATTGTTTTATAACAACAGAGTATTTTACAACGAAAAATCTTAGAAATATAACTTTGTTTACACCAATGGTTACCATGGTTACAATTCATTCCGGCCCAAGAGAAGGAAGCATTTACTATGAGTTTTTCCCGGCCTTAGGTGGGAAGGAGCGTCTCCCACCCGCTACTCAGATCAAACAAACACTACTTTCCGAGAATGAGAAATAAAATAAAAAAAACGATCTACCGTCAAACAAACCGCCTAAAATCGAAATTCTAAAGAAACGCACAAGGTACTTTGCTTCAACATTTATTGTGCGAACCGGGAAAGAACTCTCTGAGTTACTTAACTACTGTCTTCTGGAAAATACAACCCGGGAGTTTTGAAATCCAAAGTAGAAAGCTCCATTCTGAGCTATGGTTTACTATAAGAGTGCTTCACCGCAGACCACAGTGTTGCTTAATATGAGATAAACAGTGCACAAATGTGAATAATTAGTCTGCAGGTACGGCAATCGCGAACGAAGTCGCGGGTACAGCTAGTAATAATATTATATAAATTATGCTCTAGGATAAAGAAATCATAATATATTTTCTTAAAAACATGATATATTAAGTAATCTGCGATAAAAGATGAAATTACATAGGTAGGTAATCTATTTGTTTTTTTTATGGGATATGTGTTAAGTTATCACCGTAACCCATGAACATCCTTACAACTCATGTCTTCTTGGGCTTAAATTGAAATAAAATCCAATTGGCGCCATTTCGAGACATTTGACAACGGGACTGTTTGTACTGTAGATAAGTACTGATTAGTAAATGTATATATAGTATTTCAGTAGGTAGGTTGAAGCAGTGATGCCTCAGTGGCATTGGCTATGGCCGCGCAGCAGGTCCATGGTTCGAATACCGCCGCGGGCTTGAGCTTCACCGCATGGTGGAAGGGCATTTTGCGAATGTCCGCCTGGCTAGCTACCACCCTCAGGTTGAAAATCCGTCGCCAAGCACCTAACGGTGTGTTCCGGCAGCTGTCCTTGAGAGCCAGTAATTCTAGGTTAAGCCTGTTAACACCTTCGACCACATCATCACTTACTATCAGGTGAGATTGTGGTCAAAGGCTAACCTATCAGCAGTAAATAAAAAGGTACATTTCCAGCTGAAAAATACTAGCATATAAAATATGCTGGTTCTTACTCAGATTTTAAATTCTCTTATACTGTACTGTTTGGTTTGTGCTCTTTACCTAAAAATAAACTTATCAAAGGAGACGTTGTGGAAGCCCACTCTCAAGATATTTACTAGAAGATATCTCAGTAAAATTTATAAAAGCAGGGTGTAGTGTGTTAGGGTCCTGTGTAGCACGTGATGTCGAAAAAATGGAGTTTACACATTTCTGAGTAATCCTGAAAGAAAAAGTGGGCAAATTCATCTTTTTTTATATGAATAAAATTGTGGAAATGTGCATACTATGAGATTCCAATCAACAAAGAAAACATCGTTTTAGGGTCTGATCTGTTCAGAACGTTTATATTCAACTTAATAGATTAACACATAGTTAGCTAGCTGAGACGAAACCAATAAGTTTGATCTAATATTTATTTATGGCTACAATGATTTACAAAAACTAATTTAGATTAGTTATATAAGAATGATGAAACAAAGTTGTATCCATATGCATACTAATATTATAAATGCGAAAGTAACTCTGTCTGTCTGTCTCGATTTCAGGCCAAAAACTACTGGACTGATTTGGATGAAATTTGGTATGGAAATAGTTCGAGACCAGGGGGAGGACATAGGATGGTTTTTATCCAATTGTGCAAAAAGAGGTTAATTTATTTGTGCGATAACCGAGTAGCCGCGGCCGGAAAGCTAGTTCCGAATAAAGTGTATCCTTTCGACACTAACAGATTTCCTTCTCCGAAACCTTTTTGAATGTCAGAAGTGAGAAGTCAGGTATAGATTACATGATACATACATCTCTGGATATATAAAACATACATTTTTTAACTTATTGAAAGCCGAGCTAGTCAAATACAGAAAAAAACAATATAAGTTTGTAAGCTAAGATAATCTGCCAGGTAACAACCTCTTAGGCGCCATCTGCGAAGATTACACTAATCAACACTATTGACACAAATATATTTTTCTCAGTAAAACAAACTTGTTTTAGCTTGAAATTAGCAGATTGCGATTGAAAATAAAGGCGAAAATGGACTGTAATATACAATACCTAACTAATATATTTTTTGCTCTGGAGATAGAACTGACTTCATTTGCCACCGATTTGATAAGCGAGCTATTTATCAGCCCGTTGTTCGCGACTGAGGACAATAAAAATAATTGTCAAACACCGCTACTCACAAACAACAATAACACTATCATCGGGGTTAAGTAGGGTAGTAAAATTATTGTTATTCAACGTACTTATATATCCTGTATTCAGTCTACAAAGCTACTTTAATACCTACCTTAATTAATTCTGTACTTACCCGCTATATAACGCAGTGTATTACAGATCATCATATTACAGATCGTGCTCGTATTCTCGCTGTTTCTGTGTGGGAATCTGGTCTTTGGTTACAGACCATTCCTTCTTGTTTGTTTGTTTAGGGAGGACATAGATGCTGGCTACCGCCTGTGCGGTCGTCCAGCTCCACCGGGTTTTGGGCGAGGGCCTGGCCCTACAATAGCCCGGGAGGGAGAAGTGCCGAAGGCACTTCTCCCGAGACGGGCGTAGAAGGCGAAAAGCGCTTTCTACCTCCGTCTCCTGCGGACGCCGAAAACGTACCGCTACTATAGGAGGGGTTGACAGCGAGCTCAAGGGCACCACTGTGGTTCGGACCTCGGCTTGTCTCGCTGTCGAGAGACATGGGGGGGATCGGAGCAAAATGCCTCTGTGCAACTGCAGTGTTGCACAATTGGGCCCTACTGAATAATACTCTTTGACTATTTGGAGAGCAATTTATCGTGACCTTGTTTTTGCCTCGAGCTCGCCGGCGAGCTCGGTGTTTGATTGTGTGACCTCTGATTACCTCACACCTGGGGATTTTACCTCGACGACTTGCGGATAACGCTATAGCTGCCAACGTAATGGCTGCGATGGGGTCATCCGGGTCGTCTAATACCTGCCGTGGTCGGCGACGGGGGGGTTTGAAAAATGGGATAGAAGAGGCAGTCGAGTAGTTCGATGCGCAAGACGTTCTGGCACGCCAAATTGGTATAGCTTGTAGATCAAGCCATTGTGCCAGACTTTGTCAAAAGCTTTCGCTACGTCGAGGAAGACTGCTAGCGTAGTCTGGGGTTTGGGGTACTTATTGAAGCCCTCAATGATGTGCTCCGTGAGGCGGTGCACCTGTTGGACGCATGAGTGTCCGGGTCTGAAGCCAAACTGCTCATCTGGGATAAGGTGGTGTTCCTTAGCATGGGACTGGAGACGGTTTGCAAGTAACCGCTCGTAAAGTTTGCCTAAGGCACTGAGGAGGCTGATGGGGCGGTAACTGGTGGGGTCAGATGAGCTTTTGCCTGGTTTGTGAATGCCAATGACATTTGCACATTTCCAGGTGTCTGGGAATAAGCAGTGGCTCATAGCAGCATTGAAGATGCTGACTAAGAGATGGATGAGAGGAGGAGAGAGGGTTTTAAGAACCCTGTTGGAGATGCCATCGGCACCGGGGGATTTGCGCGGTCGGAGGGCCTTGATCAGTCTCTCCACCTCAGCGTAAGTCGCTAAGGTGATTGGTGGGAGTTCAGAGGTGACCACAGAGCTTTTACGTTCGACTTCAGCATCCACCGAATCGAGGTGAGCTTGGTCAACGTGATCTACGTTAGGGGAACACTGAGCCTCTAGGCTATCAGCTAGGCACTCAGCTTTGTCTTCGTCAAAGAACGCTGGGACTAGTGGGACTGGTCTGTATAAGGGAGGCATGTCGTTATGGTTACTTCCTTTCAAGCCTCGCGCCAAGTCCCAGTAAGCATGGTGGCTTGGCACGAGGTTTGAAAGTTTATCGCCCCATTGTTGATCACGCAACTCAGACATGCGACTTTGAACCATGCGTTCAAAGTGGCGTTTCTTAGTTTTGTTCTCTTTACTGGGGTAAGAGTCGTAATGTCGGGTCACTGCTTTACTCTCCGTCACCAATCGTCTCACATCCGCTGGAATGACAAGGCGCCGGTCGTCCGGCACTATGACCTCCTTTGCGGATGCACCTACTACGGTGGAGAGGTGATTGGTGAACGAATCGATCGCAAGGGTTACGTCATCTTTTGTCAGGATGTCGTCAGGGATCTTGTCTAGGTCCGGTGAACTGATAGCCTTTAGGGCATCGCCTACTTGCTTCCAGTTCACTATCGTCTTAGTGGGGCGGGGGAGGTCAGTCGTTGGGTCGGGACCTAGTCGCAGTATAATGGGTCGGTGGTCAGAGTGAAGCTCGTGAACCACTTCTATGGAGCGTAACCGGAGTGTTACGCCTCTGAATAGTGCCATGTCAAGCAAGTCAGATCGGTGGTCTTCCATATAAGGGTAGTGAGTGGGCTCAGTGGGCGCAATTATGTCAAAGTTAAGTTCTGCGATTAGGTTTTCAAGTGCAATACCTCTGGGATTGTTGACGTTACAATTCCATAGGATGTGCTTACTGTTGAAGTCGCCAATCAGAATGACGGCGCTTCCTAATGAGAATAGGGCTTCTAAGTCAGCTCGGACGATCGGCTTTTTGCAAGCTTGGTAACAGGATGCTATGACTATAGGTTGATGACCAGTCATAGCTAGGAGGCAACAAGATGCTTCCATATTAACAAGAGTCGGGGTAGGTAGGGGAATGCAGTGCAGGGACCTTTTGTAATAGATAAGAGTGCCTCCCCCACGGGAGTTCACTCTATCATCACGTACCGTTCTGTAGTTGGCAAACCTAGGGTTCGCCTTCCCCGGTTTTAGAAAGGTTTCCTGCACGCATATGATATCGATAAGGTGGGTACAACAAAAGTCGTGGACGAGGTCACGTTGTTTGAAGAGGCCGTCAGCGTTAAATGACGCTAACGAAACTGAGTACGGTTTCGTGCGTTCGGTTGTACTACCCATAGTGGTTGTACTGGGGAGGGGCCTGGGGAACGAAGCGCTTGAGGGCGCTAAGTAAATTCGCGTGTTCCAATGTGTATTGGATCACGTCCGCTGGGGATTGAGCGTATTGCATCTTGTGGAATAGCTCTTGTACCTCATTGATGTCAACCGACATAGCCAGATCGCTGACTAGGTTGATTGCCTCTTGAAGAGGGGCAGCCATCAATGGCATAGGTGGAGCTTGTGGCCGGGAAGCGGCGCGGGGAGGCGCGCGAATGGTGTTGGCGACGGGTGCCGGGAGTGCGGGGCGAGCCGGGGCCGGTGCGCGGGCAGGGGCCGCGGCGCGGGCGGGTGCGGGTGCGGGCGCGGGTGCGGGCGCGCGGGCCGGGGCGCGGGCGGTAGCGACGGTCTTAACCATACTGGGTGGTTTAGACCATGCGTTACGGGCTGGGAGCGGCGCGGGTATTACCTGTGAGGCAGGTACTACCGTTAGTTTAGGGCTTACCCGTTGGTAACGGTCGTAAGAGGGACGGGTCGGCCTATGCCTTGCCACCCTGTGGTTCACTCGTGGTGCTTTAGGGCAACCACGGTAATTCGCGGTATGCCCTTGAGCACCGCATAAAACACAGCTGGGTGGGTCCGGTGAATCCCGGGTGCGAGTGCACGCTGCTGTCGCGTGATCGCCTAGGCACTTAACGCACCTAGCGCGAGCGAAGCAGAAACGGGAGGCGTGCCCGTATAGTTGGCAGTTATGGCACTGCGAGGGACTCCCATTTTTGTATGGGGCTTGAACATCGAGTCCTGAGAGGCCACAGACCTTTTTTAAATTAAAAATGGCCTTGCCTTCAGGTGTACGATCTAGTACTACGAGTACTAGATCGTAGGGACTGCGGTCCTTCCCGCTGTACATGCGGTGAACTGCATGTACGGGGAAGTCTTGTGCCTTCAGGTCGGCACATACCGAATCGGTATGTACCTCCTTGGGCACACCGCGGATGACCACTCGGAGGACTTTCTCCTCTTCGAGCGCATAAGTATGAAAACTTATGCTCTCTTTACGGAGGAGCTTTGTTAGCGCTCTGTGGTCGCTACTGGTGGGCACTTGGACTTTAATGCCCTGCTGCGTGGAGCGGGCATTAGTGTAATGGATCCCACGATCCGAAACTAAACGGGACAGCATGTCCCATTTGGTTTTGTCCTGAATGAACAGGGGTGGAGGCGGTTTTTCGCGGCGCGCGCTCGCGTCCTGAGGGGACGCGGCAGTAGTGGCCGGAGCGGAGGGAGGAGACGCGGGGCGCGGGGCGGGGGTCGGCTTCTTGCCGGAGGCGGGGGCCTTAGCGGGTGCCTTGGCGGGAGGGGCGGAAGTTGCGCAACTAGCGGCTTTAGGAGCACGCTTGCGTTTGCGGTCAACGACGGTATAGCCGTCGTTGTCGGAGTCCGAGTCAGTGCGTAAGGCGCGACTCGGATCTACTTCCATCTCCGTTTCGGAGTCCGAAGTGGGCTCGACAACGGCGATGGAGGGACGGGTGCTCGCTGGCCTCCCGATCGGTGAGCGCGAGCGAGACCTCTCACGGGGAGGGGCTGCCACCGTGCGTCTATTGTCCGGGCCCGGGGCGGGCGAAAGCGGGCTGTCCTCTGAGAAGGACCGGGTCAGAGGAGGGACGTTGGCCTCCGGGATTGAAGTCCCGGAGGGAGCAATAAGAGTGTCCGTGAGGCGGGCACTCGCTTCCTCTTCTAGGAGTTGCATATGAGCAACATACAGATCGGGGTGGCGGAGGGCGAAGGTCTGAAGGACCTGCACCTCACCGTTAGAGGGACGGGACTGCATCCTGAGGGGAATACTCAGGACGCCCTATCAAGGGTTTGAATTCCCTCACACACCTTGTGAGCTCACTGTGTGAGAGGGAGTGTGTACCTAGGGTGTGCCCTAGTTGTGTACCCTCTCCGAGCTTTTTTCTCGGCGGAGAGGGGTGCTCCTAAGCGCTACTCCGGGGTTGACTAGGGGTGACCCCAAGGCCAGTAATCCCGGAGCCCAGCTTGCTTCGGCTGACCCGTGAAGCGGGAAAGGCCACGGTGCAAGGTTAAACCAAAACAACAACAGTGGCCGTTGTCACCGTAGGGTGTCACACTGCGACCGCAGCAAATGGCGGATTTGATCGTTCAGACGGGTTTGGCTGACGCTACCCCACGCCTGAACGACGTCGCTTAACAGCACAAAGTGTGTTGTTACGCGACTGTTACTATGTTGTGTCGGGTAGTAAAGTGGTGAAATGCGCACCGAAAAGTGCGGTCAAAACAAGACCACCAGCCCGATATGATGTTGTTCGTCCGAAACAAGGGACTTGGGTAGGTGGTAATGCCTGACGTCTTAGAGCGCCTCTGCGCGACGGCACGGCGAGCTCGTAGCTCGCGTTGCTCGGCGCGCGGCGGCTGCTCAGCTTCTGCACACAAAACAAAAACTTCGTCAGGACTGCGTATTCCAAGGCACTGGTCTGCAACTAGCGTCGGAACGATGACCCGAGTGAGACGGCAATAGTGCGGGGACTATTGCGGTCTCACTGGGAGATACTGGCGGAGCTGTAGACAGGTGTGCACGGCGTGGCGGCACAGGTCGGAATCCCATTCCTTCTTAGAAAACTGGTAGCCTTATAGATCCCTCCGCTTTTCGTCTAGCTATAAGCTTACGCTTGGCTGCAAGGTGTTGTGTTGCACATCAATGCCAGTGCGGTACTGCAGTTGATCAACTCGGTCACCATGGCCTCTCCTGCTGCCGAAGTGCTGGTCGAATTTTATTTTCCGCCACCTTAACGATATCATTCGCCAGGCTTTTACCAGCGCTCATGTTGCAGCTATTCTCGAACTGAATGGTCTCATGCGTGAAGATGTTAAAATACCGACGGCAGAAGTTAGGGTGGCCCTTAGTGTGGGACGCTACATGCGGGGACACTTTAGCGCCGTCACATCTCTCTGAAACCAATATGATGGCTGGCAACGCGTGGTTAAAATGCTGGCACCTATTTGGCTCAACGAATAAGCATTGCAATTCAACGTGGCAATGCTGCAAGCTTGCTGGGCACGCTGCCAACTGCTACTGGGCTGAAGTATTTGGACTTACCTGTGAGTCGGCAATGACTTATAGGTTGTCTAAATGCTTTTATTGTAGTAGCTGTAGTGTTGTATATAGTTGTTAGTATTTCATAGTAAATTAAATGTAATATTAGTAAAGCTGGTAATATTTAAAGTAAATTATTTATTGTAGAACTTTTATAAAGGCTCATATTTCAAAAACTTTTTCCACACTAGTGATTAAAAAGCACTTTTTCACGCAGAACAACACCTCTCCGAGTTTATGAAGGGAAAGTGGCACAATAAAAAAAAAATTGAAATAATGTTTTATTAAAATTTTAACCTTTGGTCATTTTTCTACACATAATACCTAACATTTTGGGTTTGTAACTCATTACGTTTACAATTTAGAGACCCAGACATACCGATGGGTGGACGACAGACAGAGAACAGATTCTTATACAAATAGGGCTCCGTTTTGCCCTTTGGGTATGTACGGAACCCTTAAATCACATTATTACCTATTATTAAATCATTAGTGATTATTGTGACAGACAAGGCAAGTTAGGTAAGATGGCGCGGCATTCTCCACACAGAGTTAATCCTCTATTGTCTTCCTGAAGGCATTATGCTTCCAGAACAATCCTTTTTTTGCATAAATTTCAGTTCTACTATAGACCTGTTCTCTCCTTTTTTTCAACAACTAATTATTACTAAAGGAAATATGACTTTGAAAAGCACCGTAGTAGTACCAGATTTTTTTTATATTTAGTAATTCTCTCTGCCTAATCCAAACTTTAATGCTTTCGTATTCCTCGCAAACCTAAGAACTACGAACGAATAAATTACACTTGAAAATAATTATCGATCTATCCAGGTTAAGTAGGTTTATTAACATAAATATTACAATAGCGACCTAATTAAAAAACTGACACACTTTTCATATCATACTATATTATCAGCACTTAACTTCTGTTTGCACAAACGCACCGTAATATCATATTAGTAATAAGCATATGGATATCTGATCCGAGTAATAAGTATCTACTTTTCATGCAAGTTTTTGAGTTTCTTTCATATGGTGTCCATGATCACGGAAATACTAATATAGTATTTCCGTATTAAAGTAATTTTCAGCCGGCGGCGATTTGGGCCATGCCACTCCATCGAGCAATAAAATACAGGTAATCGCGTCAAAATATAAAATCAGAAGAAAATAGGTATAAAGATAAAGCCTCGTTATCAACAGAAAAAAAAAATACTGTATGAAGAAATTACAGAGCATAAGTGTCTACAGCCATTTCATTTGAGGGTTTGTCAATATATATAGATTGAAGACTTGTCTATTATTTTGAACTGTACTCTATCAGCCGGAATGCCTGCTACTAAACACAGCCTCCTTCATATAGCGAGGGTTTGCCATAATCCCCAAGATTGGCAGGTTTCTTAGAAATTGCAGTTTCAAGTAAGAATTAATAAATGATTTAACCATATCCACGACCTAAAAATAAAAAAAAATAAAAATAATAATAAACATAAAAAATACATAAAAATTGTGAGCAGTTTTCTACCAGGAGGCAATCAATAGTAGAAAACAGAGCTCAGGTCACTGTCCACGGGTAGAGTACCTAAAAGGCTGAAGTGCATTATTTAAATCTAATGTTAGATACATACTCGTACTTAAAATGGAAAGAATGAAAGAAACATGTTTTAGCAGTATCTTAAAGCTTACTCGCTACGTTTTACTGAGTCAACATGTGTCTATTTACGCTACTATAACAGCCTATCACGGATTCATTTCCCAGTCCTCATTGCAGTTATGGCCTGTGAGGCAACTCAATAGATTCAGATAAGGCATTTTCGAGTAATAAACCGTGGTTTTGGACAGCTATAGACCTCAATTCAAATTAAATAACATATTGACCATTTTTGTATGCACATAAGTGGTTTGTACATTTTTATTGAACAGTATCCATATTTAAAGACTCTTAGCGAAATGTCTCCTAGACAAAAACTAAAATGTTCCGGTAATTTATTATTTTAAACGCTGATGATGATGCTGCCATAATAAGATTAATGTATATATAAGCGAAACTAACATGTGGATACTTTCCTAATGAAGTTAAAATATTGACGGGATTTGACTTTCAGAGAAAACTTAATTTGTGGCTATTACATAATTTTTGTTAAAGTGTCATAGAACATATAATAATAGTGTTTTTAATTTTATATATGAAAAGTTGAAAGCTATAATATAAACTAATACACATCTGCTTTCAGGCGACGGAATACAGACAACACATTTTAGCCTTACCTACCAAATATATATTGTGTTGATTGAATACTTGCAAATAAATGGTTTGATTAATTGATTTAATCCGTAACAGGAAACATAATACATAACGGGGTGTTCCGGCGGCTGACCTTGAGATCGAGTAATTCTATATTAGCCTGTATAACATATTCGAACACATCACCACTTACCATCAGGTGAGCTATTTGTCAAAGACTTTCATATCAGCTGTACAAACCACTTTGTGTTTGAGTTTGGACTAGTTAACTGTAAATGTTATGAAAAAGCGTGGGTGCCAGCAAGCTTCCCTGAAGTAGACCGTTTTTTGGCACCAACCCACTCTTACTGACGTGAACAAAGGTATGCTGTCCAACTGCAGATTGAGGACCAGTCTTTAAGTTCTTAACCTGGGCACTGTACGACACTATACGGCTATTTTTGGAGGTCAATTAAGAATGTATATAATATATTCTAAGAAACTCCATTTTACCATAGAATGACTAATAGTATTAACGTGATTTACCCACTTGTAATCTGTATTAGGCGACCTTTCAGGTCACTCACAGACTAAACACGAAATATCAATAACTACTTGACCTATGAAACTAAAATTTGGTAGGTAGGTCGTTTATCAGCTAAAAAGGATTTTGCAACAGGGCCGAATTAAAGGGGTCAAATTAGTTCTTAAAGGTTTTTAAGGAAGTCCTATGCTATTTAAGTAAGGTGCATACAACTCGACTATATGTAGTTTATAAGTAGGATACGTCAGTTAAGAACGAATTGAACAAGGCCGAATGAAGAGGGTCCAATTGAGGCTCACTTATTAAGAAACAGTATGACGTTGAAAAAGCACTGTACTAAAAATTTTACTTTAGGTACAGATAGGGGTAAAATTATATGAAAGTCATATGTTTAAGCTGATAATGACTTTACCTTTGAATCTGAATCCAGGAAGGTAGTTTATATGTAGAAGACGTCACCTAAGAAGGGATATTGCAATAGGACAAAATTAAGTGAGTCAAATTGGGTCTCACAGTATGTATGAAAGACTTTTGTTTTGAAAGTTAAGAGTATTCAGTACAAAGTTTAACGACAGTGACGAATTAAGGAACACAAATGACGGGTTAAAAAGATATTGTATAAATTTACTTTGTTTTGAAATAGAAATACTCTTTATTTATGACAAAAAACTGACAAAAACATGACAAAAACGAACCAATTTAAAAACAAATATAAAATAAAAATAAGTTCTTGCTGTCCCTTGCCGCAAATCAGCCCCAACTCAACATAGTGCTAGTCCTAAACGGTGTTTTTGAGTAAGCAGCAATAAATTTGTAATAGAGTATTGAGACACAAAATAAAATGAACTAAGATTTGTTAGATAGGGACGAATAAAAGAACACACATATGGAGTGAAAATGTAAATATGTATATAAAAGTTCTATGTTGAAGTAGCTTTAGCTCCTATATTTCTAATATTTTATAGATATCCACTTGGAAATCATATTATCATCAATGGTCAGGATAAAGGAGGTCAAACCGCAGCTTATATATTTAGAATGAAAGTTTTTGGAGTTATAAACATGACTGTATAGTTATTATTGTGAAATTAAATAACTAATAAACACGTACAAATATTTGCAGGTAGGAACGGATTAAGAATCATAAATAAGGATAATATGAAAGAAGATATTTATCTTCTTAAGTTTCAGCTGAAAACTAATTCACCTATTAGTCTGAAATAAGCAGATAGGAAGTTTATATACATAAGAAACGTCAGTTATTAAAGGTCAGTTTAATTAAAGGGCAACATTGAGTGAGTCAATATGAAATTAAAGTTTTGTATGAAAATTGCTTCCGAAGTGGAAAGCATGAAATTAGTAAGTTTCATGATATAAAATAAAAATAGTACTGCCTTAAAATTTTAATAACAAGCATTTTGATGATGTTCAGTCTCAAATAGCGGTTACATTTGTATATAAAAGTTTAAGTTAAAACTGAGCATCTAAATTACTCATAAAATACTATGTAGAAATTACCTAAGAAATTACTTTTAGGAGGGCAGAACTATAGGGTATGGAAGGAAGTAAGGTTAGGAATACGGATGATAATCTCTAAATATAAGGTAGGTAGGGTCAAAGAAGGGTGTGGATAAAAAGAAATAGTCGAGGTCAAGATACACTTAGACATAGATTAAAGTAAATTTTAAGAAAGCGTTAATTAAAATGTTATCATGTATGTATTATTTATTATGAAACAATGATTATGTTTACATCAAATTTAATATTAAACTAAAAGAAGACCAAAGTAAACGCATAGTTTCTAGGGGAAATTGCTAGTTATTGTATAAGAACTTCGATAAAATTTTATCGAAGTATAAGAAGGAAACTTGGCAGTTGGGTTTGGTGCATTAATACAATAATTATTATGCTATCTTTGGACCAATCTAAGCCAGAAGTTAGGCATTGGAATAGTAAATACAGGTACTTCTAGATAAATTAGAGTTAATACTAAGTTTACTGTTAAGTTAAAAAGCTAATAAATTGTGTATTATTGTCTATTTGTGTTATTTTTGTAGGTTTTATGCCTTTGACCTCTTGTACGAATTCATGTTAAAATATGCACGAATCATGAATCTTTATTGATTGTATACCAAATGGAAATTGTACGAATTGTCGGGAAACCTTCTAACCGTGATTGGCCTTGTTGTGCAAACTCGGTCATATATGAAACGAACAATGTGCAGGTACTTTCCAGGTATTATTTTCTCTTTCATAGCTGAAACTTTCCGGTACTAATCTACGGTAATCATGCGTAGGTATGAATTAATATCATATAGGTACTTCGAAAATTCTTGTCATGCTCATTATCAGATGTTTTTGTTTTACAGCTTCGATTTGTTCCAATATTTGATGTTTATTTTATATATATATATATATATCTGATAGACTAGCCTCTGATTAATGTTTCACCTGATGGTAAGTGATGATGTAGTTGAAGGCGTTGTTTAGGCCTACATAGAATTGCCGGCTCTCATGGACAGCTGCCGGAACACACCGTTAGGTGCTTGGCGACAGACTTTGGGTGGTAGCCAGCCAGGTGGACGTTCGCAAAATGCGAATGCCTACCACCATGCTGTGGGACCGACGGCTTAACGTGTCCTCCGAAGCACGAAGCGCTCAGTAATAATATCACTAGCGGTCACCCATACAAGATATGACTGCGGCAGACGTTGCTTAACTTAGCTGATCGGTTAAGAACGGCTATTCACTACGAGGCATTTGGCTACGAGCGCTTCAACAACCGCGATGTTTGAGATTCAAATTCCTTTTACTCACGTTTGCAATAAAAATCGATTTTGCTGCGACTTTGTGCACACCAAAGCTGAAGAGGTGAAAAACATGGTTTTATGGCATACGACGTGAAAAATATAACCATAAGGACGTTGGTTATGGATATAGACAGATATAAGGGACGGGTAAAAATGTATGAATGCATTGTGAGAAAAATAATCTAAGTACGAATAGTTAAGCAGTGCAATGAGAAGCAAGCAAGAGAACAGAGAGGAGGAAAATATATAGTTATACAGATACTGACAGGAAGATGAAATTTGTTTTGAAAGGGTGCAATTTAGTTATTTGGCGCTAGTACTTTAAAACCTGAAGAAGCGAAAGATAGTAAGATTGAAAATGAGAGAATGGTTAAAAAAAATGTATCCTGAGCGCAACAAGGTTTCTAAGGTACGAGACGCCGAGCGGATCACATAATTTTCCACTTCACTACAGAGAGGAAAATGCTATTAGTGCAAGAAAAACAGCATAAATAAAATATTAAAAAGTGAAATTTAATATAATAAAATATATAAAATAATTAAAATTACTATACAGTTGACAATATTGAAAATATGATATTATTATTTATATATATAAAACCTTTAGCGCACTAGCGGGTAAATAACAATTTTCCAAGCCGGTTTCAGCTGATAAACAACACTTTCCCGAGCTTGTGAATTGAAAAAGTCTTTGTTGGTTAGTTTGTATTTTATTAAAAAAACACTCTTACACATTAGCTTGTTGTCATATACATTATCACGAAGTTAATAATAAAGATAATAATATAATAATAATCAATACCGTACGCCTATGCGGCATTTGCGTTCTCGAGGACTATGAAACTCATTTTGTAGGCTTTGTTGAGCACGTCTGTTCGTGTTTCGACTAATTGTCCGAAGCGCAAATATGGAGTCGTTTGCCATGTCCAGGCATACATTTGTTCTGGTTCTAGATCACTTCACATTTCGTTTTCATCCACTGCACTCTCATTTTCTTCCAAATCTTCATACCTACTAGGTGACAACTACCGAGGAGTAAAAAGACCATGTCTTTAGTAAGTAGTTGTTACATTGTCATTAATTAAGATTATTGTCGGGCTATTAGAAATTCACCTCTCATTAATCGCTCTCAGTGTTGTTAGAGGCGATGAAGGGAAAAGCACAGAGTAACGCCTTCTGAATAACTGTTTTATATTGCGGTCCCCGAGACAACGGCCATGAGAGGGAATTATGGCAAACCTTTCATCAAAGGTGGGTGTGATGGCATATCATACTACTTTATTACATAGCAACTATACTACACTATAATTACATAGCAACTACAATGTGAGTAAACATTAATTACTTATTACTTAATTCTGATGAGGAGCCCTTTTTTAAATGAATAATCTTTGCATGGTCTATCGTAATCTGCAAGACAAAGCCTATTATTCCATAATCGAACACATGAATGAACAATAATATGCTAAACAGTTGAAAATTAATATACATTCATAAAATTACGCCTCGTTCTCGTAGGGGTAGACAGAGACCACAGATTTCCACTTACTACGATCCTTACCTATAATATCCTTACGATACCTCTTTTACTACATCTACACTCATCAATCCGTTCATACGGTTTAGGGTGATCCTGACCTGACTAGTTTCTGAACGTTTTCAATCTGATTTTGAAACGTTCGCCTAGGTGTTCCTCTTTCAACACTTTCCTTGTACATTATCAACGGAAATATTTTTTTTATTACCGGCGGTATGCCTTTATTAAACAAATTACTATGAACTATATACAACACTACAGCTACTACAATAAAAGCATTTAGACAACCTATAAGTCATAGGCAGTCCACATGGTCCAGCCCACTTCCAGTTGGAAGTTATTTTTTTTTTCTATTCGTTTAAATATTTTCAAGAAAGATTTATCAACGGAAATAAATCTTTCTTGAAAATATTGAAACGAATAGCTTATATTGATAGATATTTTGACATGTTTCGAAACAAAAGTATTCACCATTAATATGCGATCGAAGATTTGTGTTGTGTTTTGCTGACAATACAATTACGCAATATTTAAAATAGTTAGTTTTTAAAAAATCCTGTTTTACAGTTATAATATGATTATCATCCTTATACTGGGTTGTTGGAAAAATGCTAACAATCTCTTTTAATTCAGTCAAATCTAAGAAGATTTGACTTCTGTTAGTCCTAACAAACATTTTTTTAGTAAAATGTTTTTTTATGTGTTTCTGACAGATCAAGCACGAGGACCACCTGATGTTAAAAGTCTCTTGTGCCTGTAATTTATTATTTCATATTTTTTATTACTTAGCTCGATGTAAATATTCAAAACTATTCAAAAGGACCGCAGCGCAATCCAGTGTTGCCGCGGCGGGTGCTCTTAGCTCGGAGTAGGCATTGTCTTTTACTACGAGAAAGAGGACTCAAAAGTGTCAGACAGTAAAACCTAATGTTCAACAATATATTCTACTAAAAATGTTTGTGAGGACTTACAGAAGTCAAATCTTACAGGTTGTTAGCATTTTTCCTATAACCATGTATATCTGTAGGTATATAAGGACGCCAATTTAAATTTATAATTGTACGGCCTCACGAGAACGTATTTTAGCGATTACTTCTTGAAAGTTACCGAATCGTAAGTATTTAAGTTTCATCCGACCAACCAATCTTAGACTTACTATTTTCTTTCAGCTATGTTGTCTCTTAATCATGAGATGATATACATGAAATAAGCTATGACATATGTTTGTTTAATTTATCTTCGAACAATCAGTTTTGTTAAAGCCAAAATAAGCGTTGATTTTGGCCAGCTATCAAAAAAAAACCTATAGGTACTAATATTAGGTGTTATCAAAAAAACTACACAGAACCTCTATCGGCCTATTTTTATTTACAAGTGTTTAGGAACAGGAAAAATCAGCATAGCTATACCACTATACTCAGGCTAAATTAGTTGATCAACTCCAGTCATATTTGCTACGAATAATTTATTTGTAGCTTATCTATAAGATTTGTTAAGTAATTGTTCAAATTGTCGGCAATAATTTGATTGTTATCTATTGTCCGGCACGTGAATAGTGCGTGGGTCCTACCATTATCGACTCTCCACGATAAAGAGCAGAATGCTGATGACACGCACTTCGGTTAGTGACAAGATTAACTCGTGTTGTGACGCAAGTTGTCTATCAGGATACAATAAACATTGATAGCTTCGCAAAATGATTTGTTTCTATTGTAAGGTTGCAGAACTATAAAATCAACGCTCGTACATTGTCGTCAAAATGTATTTATTTTTATTAGTGGCTGTATTGATGTAAGTACCTCGCGACTGAAATAGGTTTTTTATAAGTTTTCAACCCAAAATTGTAAATACCGAGTCGATAAAAAAAACCCATAATTATCGAACTTATACAAAACATTTCACGAGAATCGATTGAAAAATGTGACCTGAAGTGAACAACCGGAAATCCGAAATATCTGGACTGATTATACGAAAGTATTTTTGCCAAAGCTGAAAGGGAAACGCTTTGCTCGCGCTTCGGGCTCGCTCGGTGAAATAAATCTTGTAGCATGTATACTAGTCAAAACATTGTCTATACTTATTTTTATCATCTGCCTGACCTGAGGTAAGGTCGACTATTGTTACCAGGCCACGCAGAAAGTTTTGCTGTTTTGCAAAAAGTTTACATAAACACTAATCAGTTATTATTTATTTTGAAAATACTATTACGATTCCTATTTCAAATTTTCCACCACAGCTTAAAAAGTTAAATGGAAATACCGTTTCTTAGTGAAAAAAATATTTGTGTTTGGAACATTTTTCCCGCGTATTTTTTTCGATTTCAGTGTTGTCTCAAACTGGGCTACTCGTTCAGTAGGCCACAGATATAACTGTAACGCAAAGTAACGATATAAGTGAATATTTTAATTGCTGAGACTGCCTATGAGACTGCAAAACCTTGAAAGTTATCTTAGTGCTTTCATTTCTGTTGCGTTGTATATAGTTCGTAGTATTTTGTTCATAAAGGCACAAGGCCAAAAATACATACCACTATAGCAACAACAACAACTTTGTTATGATATACTGGTAGGTATACAGATAGGCAAGAATTATTGTCTGATACTAGACAGTGAGGTAAGACTCTTCGTTCTTTTATCTTTTTATCTTTCACCCACGACTTTGCTTGCGTGGGCAATAGTCACATTGTATAATATTATTTTGCTACATACGTTCGAGCACACGACGCTACTCCTGTTTCGGCAAGGTGGAGATGTCAACAAACCTTCACATTCCAAGAGGTATATATACCCCAGGGTACCAACTGTGAAATTTCTGAAGAATCTCTCTCTGGGTGTCAGTTGATTTAAGTGAAACAGAATTAAGAATCATATTTGTGCAAGGCAAATATGATAGGTGCATGATGATTCGTTTTGAAGGCTCTCAGTTTAACTATAGTTTTCCAAGAAATCTATTGACTGTAAGTAATTCAGAAAAGGATAGAAGATTGAGTTATATAAGAAAGAATAAATGATTTATACTTACTTCCATAGGCAGTGAGAGTGCGCTATAAATATTGTACAATTTTGGATGGAGCAAAGAATGTGAAGAATAATCTCAAGAATAGGATAATCATGTTCCAACTAATACGACCCACTTTCGTAGTATTTTGTTCATAAAGCACTGCATTCTAAAAAGGCTATGTAATACATAATAGTAAATGTTTACTATTATCTATTGCATAGAAGAAGGTTTAGCCAAGAAGTAAGAGTAGGAATATTAGTAAGATGATGCAGAGTTGTTATCAACTGTGTCCAATTAAGTTAGTCGTTAGAAATAAATCATTAATTATTATTACTATCTATGATGTATAACAGTTTGACGTTTACTAACTTCCTCCTAGTGACTTGTGAACCAAACCTTAAGGCGTGGGCCAGACAGAAGAGACGTAAGACGGAGACGGGGCGCGGACCTTTGTCTCTTCCGCGTCTCTTTCATACAAAATGTATAGAAGCGTCGCGACGCAAAACATACAGAAGAGGCAGGGCGCGGGCGCAACGCTTTTACGTCTCCGCCTTTTATTCGAAACACACAGGAGAGACGCGGCGGAGACGCGGCGGGGTCGAGGTCGCTCAGACTGCGTCGCGTCCGCGACGCGTCTCTTCTGTATAATTCAAAAAGTCGCGTCTCTGCCTCGTCTCCGCCCCGTCCTCGACGCGTCTCCGTCTTACGCATAGAGATATAAAATACTATTCTCTTTTCTGTGGTCTTACGTCTCTTCTGTCTGGCCCACGCCTAATGTGGCCTTCATTTTCGAAAAAAATTTGGATTCGGTGAAGATTCAATCGGAAGCTGATTGTTTTGCGCTCCAAACTTACGTAGACGCAATTTATAACTGGAGTTTTAACAAAAGACTGGAGTTCTTGCTCTCGTTCTTCAACGATTGTATCGGGATGGAGGGGTGGATGGACGCGGGTTCAAATCCCGCCCATGACTATAATTTTTTATCTCGTAAATTTGTAATTTTGTAATGTAATTCGCCTAGCATGCGTTATTGCAAACTTAACAATATTAAAAAAAAGACTGGAGTTTAATATCAATAAATGCTTCGTAATTACTTTCGGCCGAATGTGGTACCAAATCACTTATGACTACTAGGCAACCAACTCGTAGTTAGAACTGTCTTTATGAAGGACTTGGGTGTCACATTTGCCAGTTAGCTCACATTTCATGAATCAAAGGAGTATTTAAGGCGGCTTCTTTGTCCTGAGAACACACGAGAGTATAAAAACGATGATGTCATCAGGATAATGTTTAATTCACTTGCCCGATTTAAGCTTGAAAGCAGTGCATGCGTTTGGAGTCCTCATGAAACAACCTATGCACTGCTGTTGGAAAAGGTCCAGAAGACTTTCCTAAAGACCTTGTACAAGCGGCATTACTGCCTTTATTTGTGTCCCACCAGTTTTTTCTTGGGTTGCTTGGGATATATAACCTTATCGAAGTCCGCGGAAAAAAGAACAAATCGTTATTGTTTGTAAGATTTTAAAGGGAATCATATATGCACATGTTGATGATCACTGATGTGCCGATTTTATACCCCCGATCTGAGAAACAGAAAGCACAGGCTTTTTGCGGTACCTAATTTCAGCACCGTTGCCCATGAAAACTTTCCAATACCACGCACCCTCTCAGCACTCAACAATCTATTGGAGACCTACCCTGAAAGTTTTTTTGCGGATGAATGGAAGGTTATATTGTTTGTATGTCTAAGTTTTTTGAAGGTGATGTTTAAGTAGGTGAGTGGGTCTGTGTGATGTTTCACTTATATTAATATTTCGTTTCTATTGTATAATTATGTTTTAAAGTATTAATTTTAATTAATGTATAAATAGAATGTTTCTTCTCCGTCGGCTACCTGCAGTTCGTCGGGCAATGTTCGTCAAACTGTATGTATATTTGTATACTTCTCTAAAAAGCTCTGATGCAACATCGCATTAATAACACAATCGAAAACAAGCATTTCGTTGCCTCACGTACTTATCGTGTTATGAAAACAATAATTATTATTTTGTTGTGATGCAATCAAAAAGTCCCCAAGAATCATCGATCGATAAATACATACTACGATAATTGGTACATCTACACTATGACATATTTGTATGATTATCTAGAATGATGATATTTTTGATGACATTACTAGACATTTGGAAACCAGTCTGTAGGGAAGCAAAGTTAAGTTTTCACAAATGAATGTGAAGTTCCACCAAACGCTGATTTTATCTCCGTGGACATAAATCAGTAACTTTCGATAATCCAAGTCAGTACGTTCCTTAGACGATCTTTTTAATTTTATTTATTTCTCTGGATAGAATAGCATATATATGACAAGAAGCCGCGTTCGATAGTTACTTTTTCATTATTAACTTTTTTTATTCGTGGTAGCTTCACGTTTGACCACATCCTGCCTGATGTTAAGCATTGATGTGGTCTAAGATGGAGCACGCTTACCTAGAAGAAACATATTTACTTTAGATTTGAAGCACCGATGTTGTATTCATCGGGAAAAACTGACAACTGTAAGGAGTTCCACTCTTTCGCAGTACGCACGAGAAAAGTGGAAAAACGAGTCCTGGGAATATCAACCATGTACGGATGGCGCCTCTCCGTTTGTCTGGATGTCCGATGGAAAAAGATCATTAATCTGATCTAATGGAAAAAGAAAATTGAGAAGGCGAAACTAAGTCGTGTAGTTCTTGTGCACATTCACCGAAATGTATTCGGTAAAAGCCCGATAGGGAAGCGACTTTACAGCTTTAGGCTTTATAGCCGAGACTCAACGTACCTTCATCCTCATAGATAAAATCCAATTTCCGAGCATGGGCGATGAAAACAATATTATTATGATATTTAGATGAATACGGGGACTTCTTTCGTCTACTATCACACAGTCCCAATCATTAGCCTGTTATTTGATCGTAAGAAGAAAAACATGAAAGCATCATATTAGCCCTCTACAAATTACAGTATTCATAGTTTGTTTTACCTAATCAAATATAATTATGTATATATATTTGTTTTATTACCAGTAACGCCCATTGGTTTCTCCCGCGTAATAATCAGTACTAATATTATAAATGCGAAAGTAACTCTGTCTGTCTGTCTGTCGGTTACGCTTTCACGCCAAAGCTACTGGGCCGACATGAAAGAAATTTGGTATAGAAATAGTTTGAGACCCGGGAAAAAAACATAGGATAGTTTTTATCCAACTGCGCAAAAAGAGGTTAATGTTTGTGTACGATAAGCGACATACGCGCGGGCGGAGCCGCGCTCGGCAAGCTAGTGTGTGATAATATTGATGAAAAGTATCCTATCCAGTGCCTCATCTACCTCCATTCCAAATTTAATCAAAATTGATTCTGTCGTTAAGAAGTAACACACATACAAACACACTCACAAAGTTTAACCTTTTAAAGTGTGATGAATGCTTTATTACAAATACTTACATAATAATCATTTCAGTAGTGAAACTATGAACTTTGTTCAATTACCACGTATAGACAAACAAGTGCTTATTGGATTTAGATTAATAAATTTTTGCCCGATAATGCTTACAGTCTTGTCGACAGATAGTCTGTGATACCGAAATCGGATTGGTGACTTTTATTGGCTAATGAAATAGAGATAAGCTTTATATCTCGCAATTAATCACAATAACAATAATATTTTAGGAAAATAGTAGCGTACCATGAAGTATTTAAGTGCGATAAAACATCAATGTTATTCATTTTGACGTTCTGACGGAGGAATAAGGTGGGCATCGTCGTCTAGAAGGACGGCTATTTCTACTAACTACCCGCATTTGATCGATCTATGCACGAGTACTTACCTATCTTCTCGGCGCACAATACTCAAACAATACGGCAGGCTGCTTCTACAGTGGATTATTTTTCTGAGTTATATTCTCGAAATCCAACAACACAATATGGAATAGTCTTTACAATCTTAAGACGCTGTTAAATGGTGAAATTCTGTCTATCGAACTGCACAGGAGTGAAAGGAAGGCAGCGAGGTTAAAAAAATCACGGTCCCTGGTTAAAAAAGAAAAAAATGCTTAACTAGTAACCAAAATCGAAAATATAACTTGTCTTGAGGCACTCAATTCGACTGTATTTTTTATGCTTGTTACCTCAGAACTTTCGACTGGGTGAACCGATGTTGATGATTTTTATTTCATTTGAAAGCTGGTGCTTTCCTTGTGATCTCTTTTAAACTTCACCAAAATCTGTCTAGCCGTTTATGAGTTACACTCCAATAACTGTATAATGTTTTCCTATCTTGATGATATAGTCATTGACAGTGAATGACAATCGATCCCGTAAGTAGTATGGGTGACTAAAAAGGTATTGTATGTATGTGTTTAAAAATATAACTATATAAAAAATGGAACCAGCACACCTTTGCGTGTTGAAGTTGGTTTAATTTTTTGTAGTTATATGTTTATACAAATACTTACATACATTTACAATTAATATATAAGGTTAATATTAATTCATCAACAATACTGCGGGGGGTGGTGTAGAATCGATAACTGAATGTGATCCACACATTTTTAATTTTCACATAAACAAAATCAATACTAACTATTACCTAAGCTGTGGCGCGTTGACTTTGAGAATGATAGCGACGACAACACTCGCGGCCGCCGTGGACTAGACTCACACATACACACACGTTCTAGGTATTCTAACGCATTGCGAGGTATCTATCGCAATGCGTAGGTATACCTACCGAGTTCATTGCCCTCGCAATGCGTAGGTATACCTACCGAGTTCATTGCCCTCGCAATACGTAGGTATACCTACCGAGTTCATTGCCCTCGCAATGCGTTAGAATACCTACCGAGTTCATTGCCCTCGCAATACGTAGGTATACCTACCGAGTTCATTGCCCTCGCAATGCGTTAGAATACCTAGAACGTGTGTGTATGTGTGAGTGGAGTCCACGGCGGCCGCGAGTGTGTTCGTCGCTATCATTAAAGCGCCACAGCTTAGGCAATAGTTAGTATTGATTTTGTTTAAGTGAAAATTAAAAATGTGTGGATCACATTCAGTTATCGATTCTACACCACCCCCAGCAGTATTGTTGATGAATTAATATTAACCTTATATATATGTTATAAGCGTAATTAATAAAGTTAACTTGGTAATTTACTATAATGTAAAATATTTACAGAATCGTGTTTCCGAATTAAATTAGCCTTAGAAGTTGGTAATCAAAATTAACTCATTAAAACTTTTACATTAACTCGTTACGAAAAAAAACTGCTAAAAACTAAATATATTTTGTAAAAATCTGTTCAAGAAAAGTGACTAATATTAGTATTTTATTTATTTAGTCATGTGTCCAATTCTTTGTTAGTATAAGTGTGACGTTAGATACAAAGTAAAATAATTCTAACATGAAGTGACTGTTAACTAAGAGTACTGATACCGTATTTGATCGAGCTAAGTCTGAATGTATCCTCACCGACTACTCCATTTGCCCTGAGCTCGAACTAAGTCCTCAGCACGGAAGAGTCAAATCTCCCCACGGATTGCAAGCCACTCACGTGTCATGTTACAATCAGCAATTTCCCACGTAAATACAGTTCACATGCACAGTTGTGTTTAAGTACATACTGTGGTATATGTGACAAATGCATTGCGTGCAAACGAGTTAAATTCCCCCACTTAAGCCACGTATCCTGTTTAAAGAACCAGCGTTCGTTTTTTAATGGGTTTTCTAAAAATTGTAGTTACCTAGTATAATTTATTTTTATTAAAAATAATTTGTTGATACGAACATAAATTACGTAAGTATTGTAGAATTGTTAATTTTTGATTAGTTCTGCTCTATATTAGTGAACGTATCAATTTTTTTCCAAGTAAAGATACTTAAACATACGAGTATAAAGAAATACAGTTTTTAAGCATCAATGGTCTAGTCATACCTAATAAATCAACTATGGCCTTGAGTTTTGTGTTAAAATAAACCTTTCCTGTTTACCATCTTCAAGCTTATCACGACATACGATCGGAAAGTTAGCCTATCAGTCATATAAACAAGTCCTTTACTCTCTTACCATTGAATAGGTAGTGAAGCATGCGTGCTGATAATATGGCTAACTGCTCGCCAGACAAACGGCCTATTTAACAAATTGCACTTTTATCTAATGACAATAATCCTCTGTTGCAGTAAACTGCACTTAAGCGCAATTTAAACAATAGTCAGCTCATATCAAGTTTCCTAGGGATATTAGCTTGTTATATTATCCTTCTGCAGTTATAATATACGATTGTAATTAAATCTAATTTCTGCAAACAGTTATGTAACGTGTTAAAATTACTGTTCCATATGATCATGAAAAAAATACTGAGAGTTAAAACAAAAAGTCTACATTGTGTCTTTTGTCTACTCTCATACAAGTATGCAAAAACTTAATTATTCTTGAGGTCTACGAATAAATATTAGTAGGGAACAGCTTAATTATTCACCTTAGAAAGAAATGTTTTGGAATATAATATAAAAATAACAACTCTTACATTTTTTATTCGAATTATCAGAAACATCTTGTAGAATTTGTAAAACAATGATTTTTGACAGCGCAGCGGTAAAAAATCGGCCAAGTGCGAGTCGGACTCGAGCACGAAGGGTTCCGTACCATTAGCTATACGACATTAGACTTCATATTTTAACCTTTTTTGTTTTAGCTTGCGTGAGTCCGACTCGCACTTGGCCAACTTTTTGTATTTTTTGTTATAGCGGCAACAGAAAAAAGTTCTTGAGATACAGCCTGGTGACAGACGGACGGACGGACTGGCGAAGTCTCAGTATTAGGGTCCCGTTGTTACCCTCGGTACGGAACCCTAAAAAGTGACAGATGACGCCATTATGTTTGAAGTTTTTGTTTTAGGCACTCTCGCTAAAGCAATATCAGTCCTGCTAAAAATGCATTTTGCGTTACCCGAGTACAATAATTATGTTTCCGTTAGGAACACAACGTGAGTATCTAGGAGCTCAACTCAGTATTCATGAATACTTAGGTACTTTTATATTACTAGCTACTTTGGGGCAAATTACGCTTCTTCGCGCATGATAAAATAGCTTTCTACGTTCGGATCACCACAACTGCAATGTTATTTTTTAATTAATTGGCGGCTAGCATATGACCACTTTATGATGTGGTCGTAGATGGTAGCAGGTTATACCAAGGATTGAGTGAAGGGCACTCTGCTTAAACCCATTTTTAAGTAGGTGCTTTACGAAAATTTTCAGCCGTAGAGCGTTTTTATATTGCAGCATAAATTAGCTGTACATGCAATAACTGAGTTTTCCTGAGAGGCAGTTAAGTAAGATCGTACAGATGAGGTGGTTATGCACCTTTTGTATATGTGCATATGAACCCTTAAATTGTGCAGGTTTTTGCTGTAAATGGTCTGGAGAAGGGTTAATACGTTGAAGCAGTAAATTTACAGGAAAATAGTAATGCGAAACATCCGGCGCAAAAACGGTGGAAGCGGCTTCAATTCCCGTCTGGAAAAAAGTAATTGTGCGCTAAGAATTTGTAAATGTACTTAAGGAGCCGTGGAGCCGTATTTTAGGTCTTATTTAAGAATATTTAAAATCAAATATGCCAAATTTTGAACTATAATATTACCTAACACATTTATTTATTACTAAAGACAAGTAGGTACTATAAAGGTAGGGTAAATTGTAAAATTGTAAATTTAAATGTTTGTGCAATACGGATTAAATTTTTTTTTTGGTGGTACGCCTTTATTATCAAAATAATATAAACTATATTCCTACAACACTACACCTACTACAATGAAAATATTAAGACAACCTAGACGAGTAATTGCAAACTCACAGGCAGTCCAAATGCTCCAGCCCACTACAAGATGCCATATACATAGTTGTTTGTTGTTATTACTTCATAACAACAATATATCAAGCCAAACCGAGAAGGAAAAGCGTTTTTACTTATATAATCGTTTGTCTCTAGACCCTGGAAAATACCACGCAAATGAAACCTCGGGGAATTTCTGTTGTAATAAATTCAGATCTAATTACTTCTGACTGTAATGTTTGTGGATGCTTATTAATTTGCAACACAGCTACTCTAACACGACTCTAGCAGGTTATTAATACCAATATATCTACCTGAATTCAACTTTAGGTGCTTAGCTACAAATACGGACTAAAATAGATTGATTTATAAACATAACAAACGCCTTTTATTTATGTTCTGTGACTTACTTGATTGAAGCGGCTGCATGAATACTGATGTAAGGTAGCCGTGTCGCAGATTAATATAATATGTTAAGGGGATACTCATCCACACACCGTACAATCAAAAGTAATTTCATCTGAAGTTTTTACAACAGAAAATCCCCGACATTTAATTGGCGTGGTAATTTCTAGGGCCTAGCGACAAACCATCATATAGTTAACTACGCTTGTAATTCCGAAAGGGTCTACCATCTAAGATTTTTTTACCTGTAGATGCGTTGTATGCCCTCCATATTTACTAGACGAATTCTGGGTAATTACCAGAGTCACTACCAGACTTGCACTTCCGAGCGTCCGGTGAATACATCGCCGCTAATCGTGTTTTTTAGGAATAATCTGTGGACAATATGCCTTCCATGTGTCTTTAGACTCTGCACCAATTATAAAAGCACTGCGAGAGATAAGAAAACTGTTTCATTTCACGCGTAATTATTGCTTTTATTGAGTAAATAGTAAATATCGACATTTTGTTTCATCTAAGGAACTATTCCCAATGAAATGGATGAGCGAGATATGTGTATCGTTTGGTGTGAGAGAGAGAAAGAGATCGCAGTGTAATGGTGATCGGAACATCTCGTGGCGGTTCGGTGGTTACACGAATTGGTTATATTTATCTCTTTCTTACAACAAATATGACGCATAATATTTGAACGTTCTTTCTTGGTCATTACAAACTGCATAAACATGTGCGTAGGTATGTAGAGAGGTAAATTCTAGTAAGTTTTTAGAGCAGTGGTGTTCGGATATAACTACTCTAATATTTCAACTCTCTGTCTACCATAGCCATTTAGGCTATGGTAGACAGAGAGGTACCACGTTGTGTAAGACATGGAATCGTTTCATTTATTTATTTAATTCTACCGGCTACAATTCTAGATCCAAAATGTCCTTTCAGATAAATCCAATGAGTTAAGCATTAGTGAAGGATTCTATAATTGAATTATGTACGGGTCACTTCACTTCCTTGATGGTCTCTGATTGAGTTCATCTTTGAGCTCAAACCTTTTACTTGATGGACGGATTTCCGAAAGAGCAAAGATAATACTCGTATTTCATTTTCAGTACACTAAGAAAATATTTCAAAAGTCATTATCATTTTCTTACCCTTATCAGACGCATGCGGGTCTATACTTAAAATAAGCTTATGATAAAAACACGCGACACAACACAAGGACAATGGACATAGTTCTAACATGTCGCTCGTACAACAAATTTTATCTCTTTATTTTTTTTAAAATTTTTTTTTTTTTCTTTTTTTTTTAAAGTTATAATTTTGTAAGGACATAATATTAATTTACAGTTTTGATTTATAAGGCTGGCGGTCTTCCTGACCTGACGCAAACTTACGCGCTTCATGTCGTTGGTAGTATACCCGTTTACTATTCGGGTAATCAGGGCGTTACGGTATTAAGAAGACTTGATGTGCGCGCAATATGCAGCAACGCGCATCTACAAAAGTATGGGCATGCTACCTTTCCGTCTTAGTTTACCCTTGATAGATTTTTACTATATCTATCAGGAATATATAGAGCAGTCCTTGTATTCCTGAGCTAGGAACTGAAACGATTTTATAATTTGACAATATTATGGTACAATTTAATAATCTTTACTAGGTAGCCCGCGTGAAGCCGCGCTAGAATTGCGTCTTCCCATATCATCCTGTGAGAGGCGACGAAGTGAAAAATACCAGAAGGTGACCGCTTTCTAAGGAACTGCTATCTATCACTGCGATCTACAAGATGGGGTAAGGGGTATTATGGCACACCCTCTGTTATGGGGGACACATTTGGTCGATGGTGGACGTTATGGATGTTGATTGGTTCACAATCATCTAAAAATTCCATAGAGTTTAGTATTCGAAATCTTTAATGGAAATCCTCTTAAATGCTAAGCTGACAGATAAATAACAACGTGAGGATACTGCCAACTAAACTGTGGAGACGTGATGGCCTTGTTGATGTCACTTTCAGTACCTTGAACTTGGTAGAGCTATGAATAAAATAAAACTGTGTTTATTTATTTATGAAAAATTGGCTAGGATTTATGGCTACGGTGTTGACTCGGCCCGGAATTGCGGTTGGGTCAAGTGGCCGTAGGGGAACAATCATACCGCATAAAAAACAAAAACAGTACCTAGTCTTAAATAAAGAATACTTCGTTTGAAAGAGAGTGCGATAGAAGCAAAGTGACTGAATTACATTGTACATTTTGATAGGCTGGTGATAAATAAAGTGTTTCTTCCGTGGCCAAGGGGTGCTGGGCTAGAAATTCACACTGTTAAATAAATTAGTACTGTTCTTTTCTCTTATGTTTTATATATATGTACTCGTACTTAATGGTTTGCATGTGTATAATAATATTACCCAAAGTGACTTGGCTGCTTGACGGTGAGTGGCGACACTTCAAACTCCCATTCTCCTCTGGGCTAAATAAGGTCCTGATTTGCCTATTTCCTCCTGAATCCTCTTTTCTGGAGATGTGACCAAAGAATCTCAATAGTCGTAGTTGCACAGTAGACCATAGTCGGGCAACCGAGTTTTAGAGAGTTTTAGAGTAACAAACCTTACATTTAAATACTCTGTGGAGAAAAATGGTTGTTCCAAAGATGAATGTTTTTTCATCAGGGCTACATATCAATACTATAGACACCTAAAGAAAGATGCGGTCAAAAATACTTTGTTGTCATTGTAATTGTCTAGATCTCATTGAGTAGAGAACAAATAGAATTTTAATATATTTTTCTCTACAACACAACAAGAAGCAACACCAACCGGAAAAATGCAAGGGTGGAACATCAATTATTGTGTAAATTTAAGTCTATTCGTGTTATGGTACCTATTTCAAAACTAAACTACCTACTTACAAATCTGGAATTGTGGTATATGTATATATTGTGGTATATATATGTACCTATTATGTTTATATCTAACAAATAAGTTCTCAATTCATCAATTTACAATTTTGTTTTAAGCTGCGACAGAAACCAACAAATGTTTTCTTTTTCTCTTTTATGTACGTGTTGTTGCGATGCGGATCCCAAAGAGAGTAAGGCCCGACTCGTACATAGCCATTTATTTTTAAATATACTGTTATATTATTTTGTATAAAACAGACTTCTAAATGTAAGTGCTGAGTTCAACTCAATTAAAAATATATAACATATTTTTCAGACTCGGTCAATTAATTCAAACGCTTTGGCATTTGCTCTGTAGATACCTACAGTCAAGATAATATGTACGTCCAATCTACTGCTGGCAAAACTGAAAAGTTCAGTGTTGGCTGGAGTGGCTTGCACATGGAGTCATGTCTAAAGGCCTTATTTGTTCCTTTTGGTGACATATTTGTTGACTTCAGACATCCAAGATATCCAAATGGATTGGAATTGTAGCCGATATTGTTCCTAATTGTTAGAGAGTGACCACCATGCGGTGAGTGCCGCGTCAGAAGATATCAGAGCTATGTGTCGCTATGCGATAGAAATAGAGATGCCTAGTAGGTGAATATCAATACATATTAGGTACCCTCAGTATGGGAGGTCACACCCATGCGATGGCAGGCGAGGGCTGCCCTCTTGAGGTGGCGGACGGAGGACCTGGCTCCACCGGGCCCTGGGCTGCGAGCGGTGGAGGTGTTCGGGAAGTTTGAAATGGCTGTTCGGATCACTGACCTTCCGATTGGTGAAGGTGCTTTCTGGACACGGTGATTTCGGAAAATACCTGCTCGCGAGACGGGAGGCGACCCGGCCTGCAACCAGTGTACAGAGCCGGAAGATATGGCGCTTCATACGCTAGAAGTGTATGTCCCATGGAGCCCGCAGAGGCACACACTTTCAGCCCTCATTGGATGGGAACTCTCTCTGCCGAGCATGGTAAGCGTCATGCTCAGCGTGGAGAGATCGTGACACGCGGGGGTCTCCTTCTGCAAAGCGGTGATGGCGTAGAAGGAGGCCGGAGGCGGAGCAGATAAGGGAGAGCGATTCCCAATCTGACCCACTCCAGCGCAGGAGAACGGGGTGAGAAAGCGGCAGTTCGCTCATCTCCGTAGTGAGGTCTCTGGTGGAGAGTTCGGCGTTGCACTGCCCCACATGTGTGTCTTGGTGAGCAAGATCGCCCATTACATAGGCGCAGAGGTCCAATTAAGTTAGGGCCTACCGCCGTGGCAAGATGGCGAATGCTATCGCGACCCCATTTTGGTCTCCACCACGGTGATGGTAGAAGGGGATGTGTGGCAGTGCGAAGCATTCCCCTTCCCCCCTTTCCTAAAAGGATAAGATTCAGAAGGCAACTCTTCTTGATACGCATCTCGCATTTTTAGAACATTTATTCGTGTAACGCAGCACACTTGACCTAGATATTTTTTTTATCAAACTCTGTTTAGCAGGTACGAGTAACGGAGCAAATAAGGAGAGAAGACAAGGAATAAACACATACTAAAATAATGATTTGATATTCTTCTGGCGCGCCAACAAGTAAGTGATTTCGTTATATTTCCTAAACAAAATAATAGGATTATATCGTATAAATTTTATCACTTTGCAATCTCTGATCAATTTATTCGATTATTTTGCCGCATATATACCTACATGGTTCAGTAAACCGTGAACGCAATCTTATCTCATTCTAAATAATGCCTTATTTGATATCTCATAACTATACCTGCATTATGAAAGTAGATGCTTTCGATTACTTGTACCGTGTGAGTTCAATTATTACTGTCCTTGGTGAATTAAATGCCCTGGCCCGCTAAAATAAGGACTTACTTTATTTTTTAATAACTGGTATTGGCTCCTCGGGATCTGCTTACAGTTTCGAGTCAATTTGGCATACTGAACACGAAGTTTCGGAGCCGATGTTGGGGAATATTCTCCCATTCATCTCTCAGGTCCTGTTTTAGTGCCCTGAGGGAGGTAAGTGTTTGTCTGCGGCTTCTGACTAGCCTCCCTAGCTCATCCAAGGCGTGCTCAAACTGGTTGAGATCAGGACTTCATGATGACCAAGCCATCACGCTTATACCAACTTCCTGAATATACTATTGCACGACCCGATCCGTGTGTGGCCGGGCATAATCATGCATCACCATCGATCCATCACCCATATTTACTAAATACGGCCCTGCATACTCTCCTAGGCATATCTTTCCCCAGTCGGAGTTCCATTTTCTATAGCCACTAACTCTGTGCGACCTTCTGAAGATATGCCAGCCCAAACGTGTACACTGCCTCCACCGTACTGGACTCTTTCTGAGAAACAGGCTTGAAGGTATCGCTCACCAGGTCGCCTGTAGACGCGTCGCCTTCCATCAGACGTCCTGACCTTGTACTACGAATCTAACTATATACTAGAAGATAATTTAATATAGGTAGCAACGAAATCATGATTCGCCTGGCGGTCGGGCCACCTCCATCAAGTAGATAATTTGTCGCCAAGCACCTAAAAATGTGTTCCATCAGTCAATGGTAATCCAAAGTTCAGTTTGTTAAAAACTTCAACAACATCGACATACTTAGTATTAGGTGAGACTTTGGTAATAAAACTAACTAACATTTCAGCTACAAGAAAAACTACATCAGTATAATCGGAAGTTTGTAGTGGTTTATTTACAAGCATGAAAATTGTGAAGAATACATTTTCTGTTCGTTTGTATGAATTATCTTTCTAATTACTACTTGTCAACTTAACATGAGTTTAAGTGCTTCTCAGCTAACATTAGCAATGCAAAAAACGACTCTAATGTTTTCAAAGACAAAAACATCTCCATATGACTTACAAGTAAGTGATAATTTATGTGCTATTATAATACTAATGTTTAAAGAAGTGGAACTAATTATTATTAATGACACAAATCATCAAACTAATGACTGAAGCACGTTTGGAGACAAGTACATGAACCGAAATTTTAGTTTTTGTCCGGAGACTTTTATAAGCTATGCCTGAATGCCGAAAGCAGGTCCATGGTTCGAATCCCGCCGCGGGCTTGAGCTTCACCGCATGGTGGAAGGGCATTTTGTAAATACTCGCCTGGCTAGCAACCACCTTCAAGTAGAAAATCTGTCGTCAAGCACCTAACGGTGTGTTCCGGCAGCAGTCCTTGAGAGCCAGGGAAATGACAAGCACATGCTGAATAACTATGTCTCAAGGTGACGGCTGCAGTGCAATTCGTGAAATCTGTTATAGGCACAGTTTAATCCATTTAACATCAGGTGGGCCGTCACAATAACATAAAAAAAACATTGATTAATTTGCATTATAGGTGCTTTTTATTCTGTGATTATATTTATGTATCACAACTTCTCTAGACGTAGACCTTGACAATGAGTGGTTACGTTACGTAATACTGCTTGCAGTTAGAAGGTGCTTAACATAGTATTATAAAATGTATTTTAACTGCAACGTTGGTGGTTAGGCGTTACTTTTTCACTTTTCAGTCCTTTTTCGGACCACATTCCGACCTGTGCCGCCACGCCGTGCACATCTGTCTACAGCTCCGCCAGTATCTCCCAGTGAGACCGCAATAGTCCCCGCACTATTGCCGTCTCACTCGGGTCATCGTTCCGACGCTAGTTGCAGACCAGTGCCTTGGAATACGCAGTCCTGACGAAGTTTTTGTTTTGTGTGCAGAAGCTGAGCAGCCGCCGAACGCCGAGCAACGCGAGCTACGAGCTCGCCGTGCCGTCGCGCAGAGGCGCTCTAAGACGTCAGGCATTACCACCTACCCAAGTCCCTTGTTTCGGACGAACAACATCATATCGGGCTGGTGGTCTTGTTTTGACCGCACTTTTCGGTGCGCATTTCACCACTTTACTACCCGACACAACATAGTAACAGTCGCGTAACAACACACTTTGTGCTGTTAAGCGACGTCGTTCAGGCGTGGGGTAGCGTCAGCCAAACCCGTCTGAACGATCAAATCCGCCATTTGCTGCGGTCGCAGTGTGACACCCTACGGTGACAACGGCCACTGTTGTTGTTTTGGTTTAACCTTGCACCGTGGCCTTTCCCGCTTCACGGGTCAGCCGAAGCAAGCTGGGCTCCGGGATTACTGGCCTTGGGGTCACCCCTAGTCAACCCCGGAGTAGCGCTTAGGAGCACCCCTCTCCGCCGAGAAAAAAGCTCGGAGAGGGTACACAACTAGGGCACACCCTAGGTACACACTCCCTCTCACACAGTGAGCTCACAAGGTGTGTGAGGGAATTCAAACCCTTGATAGGGCGTCCTGAGTATTCCCCTCAGGATGCAGTCCCGTCCCTCTAACGGTGAGGTGCAGGTCCTTCAGACCTTCGCCCTCCGCCACCCCGATCTGTATGTTGCTCATATGCAACTCCTAGAAGAGGAAGCGAGTGCCCGCCTCACGGACACTCTTATTGCTCCCTCCGGGACTTCAATCCCGGAGGCCAACGTCCCTCCTCTGACCCGGTCCTTCTCAGAGGACAGCCCGCTTTCGCCCGCCCCGGGCCCGGACAATAGACGCACGGTGGCAGCCCCTCCCCGTGAGAGGTCTCGCTCGCGCTCACCGATCGGGAGGCCAGCGAGCACCCGTCCCTCCATCGCCGTTGTCGAGCCCACTTCGGACTCCGAAACGGAGATGGAAGTAGATCCGAGTCGCGCCTTACGCACTGACTCGGACTCCGACAACGACGGCTATACCGTCGTTGACCGCAAACGCAAGCGTGCTCCTAAAGCCGCTAGTTGCGCAACTTCCGCCCCTCCCGCCAAGGCACCCGCTAAGGCCCCCGCCTCCGGCAAGAAGCCGACCCCCGCCCCGCGCCCCGCGTCTCCTCCCTCCGCTCCGGCCACTACTGCCGCGTCCCCTCAGGACGCGAGCGCGCGCCGCGAAAAACCGCCTCCACCCCTGTTCATTCAGGACAAAACCAAATGGGACATGCTGTCCCGTTTAGTTTCGGATCGTGGGATCCATTACACTAATGCCCGCTCCACGCAGCAGAGCATTAAAGTCCAAGTGCCCACCAGTAGCGACCACAGAGCGCTAACAAAGCTCCTCCGTAAAGAGAGCATAAGTTTTCATACTTATGCGCTCGAAGAGGAGAAAGTCCTCCGCGTGGTCATCCGCGGTGTGCCCAAGGAGGTACATACCGATTCGGTATGTGCCGACCTGAAGGCACAAGACTTCCCCGTACATGCAGTTCACCGCATGTACAGCGGGAAGGACCGCAGTCCCTACGATCTAGTACTCGTAGTACTAGATCGTACACCTGAAGGCAAGGCCATTTTTAATTTAAAAAAGGTCTGTGGCCTCTCAGGACTCGATGTCCAAGCCCCATACAAAAATGGGAGTCCCTCGCAGTGCCATAACTGCCAACTATACGGGCACGCCTCCCGTTTCTGCTTCGCTCGCGCTAGGTGCGTTAAGTGCCTAGGCGATCACGCGACAGCAGCGTGCACTCGCACCCGGGATTCACCGGACCCACCCAGCTGTGTTTTATGCGGTGCTCAAGGGCATACCGCGAATTACCGTGGTTGCCCTAAAGCACCACGAGTGAACCACAGGGTGGCAAGGCATAGGCCGACCCGTCCCTCTTACGACCGTTACCAACGGGTAAGCCCTAAACTAACGGTAGTACCTGCCTCACAGGTAATACCCGCGCCGCTCCCAGCCCGTAACGCATGGTCTAAACCACCCAGTATGGTTAAGACCGTCGCTACCGCCCGCGCCCCGGCCCGCGCGCCCGCACCCGCGCCCGCACCCGCACCCGCCCGCGCCGCGGCCCCTGCCCGCGCACCGGCCCCGGCTCGCCCCGCGCTCCCGGCACCCGTCGCCAACACCATTCGCGCGCCTCCCCGCGCCGCTTCCCGGCCACAAGCTCCACCTATGCCATTGATGGCTGCCCCTCTTCAAGAGGCAATCAACCTAGTCAGCGATCTGGCTATGTCGGTTGACATCAATGAGGTACAAGAGCTATTCCACAAGATGCAATACGCTCAATCCCCAGCGGACGTGATCCAATACACATTGGAACACGCGAATTTACTTAGCGCCCTTAAGCGCTTCGTTCCCCAGGCCCCTCCCCAGTACAACCACTATGGGTAGTACAACCGAACGCACGAAACCGTACTCAGTTTCGTTAGCGTCATTTAACGCTGACGGCCTCTTCAGACAACGTGACCTCGTCCACGACTTTTGTTGTACCCACCTTATCGATATCATATGCGTGCAGGAAACCTTTCTAAAACCGGGGAAGGCGAACCCTAGGTTTGCCAATTACAGAACGGTACGTGATGATAGAGTGAACTCCCGTGGGGGAGGCACTCTTATCTATTACAAAAGGTCCCTGCACTGCATTCCCCTACCTACCCCGACTCTCGTTAATATGGAAGCATCTTGTTGCCTCCTAGCTATGACTGGTCATCAACCTATAGTCATAGCATCCTGTTACCAAGCTTGCAAAAAGCCGATCGTCCGAGCTGACTTAGAAGCCCTATTCTCATTAGGAAGCGCCGTCATTCTGATTGGCGACTTCAACAGTAAGCACATCCTATGGAATTGTAACGTCAACAATCCCAGAGGTATTGCACTTGAAAACCTAATCGCAGAACTTAACTTTGACATAATTGCGCCCACTGAGCCCACTCACTACCCTTATATGGAAGACCACCGATCTGACTTGCTTGACATGGCACTATTCAGAGGCGTAACACTCCGGTTACGCTCCATAGAAGTGGTTCACGAGCTTCACTCTGACCACCGACCCATTATACTGCGACTAGGTCCCGACCCAACGACTGACCTCCCCCGCCCCACTAAGACGATAGTGAACTGGAAGCAAGTAGGCGATGCCCTAAAGGCTATCAGTTCACCGGACCTAGACAAGATCCCTGACGACATCCTGACAAAAGATGACGTAACCCTTGCGATCGATTCGTTCACCAATCACCTCTCCACCGTAGTAGGTGCATCCGCAAAGGAGGTCATAGTGCCGGACGACCGGCGCCTTGTCATTCCAGCGGATGTGAGACGATTGGTGACGGAGAGTAAAGCAGTGACCCGACATTACGACTCTTACCCCAGTAAAGAGAACAAAACTAAGAAACGCCACTTTGAACGCATGGTTCAAAGTCGCATGTCTGAGTTGCGTGATCAACAATGGGGCGATAAACTTTCAAACCTCGTGCCAAGCCACCATGCTTACTGGGACTTGGCGCGAGGCTTGAAAGGAAGTAACCATAACGACATGCCTCCCTTATACAGACCAGTCCCACTAGTCCCAGCGTTCTTTGACGAAGACAAAGCTGAGTGCCTAGCTGATAGCCTAGAGGCTCAGTGTTCCCCTAACGTAGATCACGTTGACCAAGCTCACCTCGATTCGGTGGATGCTGAAGTCGAACGTAAAAGCTCTGTGGTCACCTCTGAACTCCCACCAATCACCTTAGCGACTTACGCTGAGGTGGAGAGACTGATCAAGGCCCTCCGACCGCGCAAATCCCCCGGTGCCGATGGCATCTCCAACAGGGTTCTTAAAACCCTCTCTCCTCCTCTCATCCATCTCTTAGTCAGCATCTTCAATGCTGCTATGAGCCACTGCTTATTCCCAGACACCTGGAAATGTGCAAATGTCATTGGCATTCACAAACCAGGCAAAAGCTCATCTGACCCCACCAGTTACCGCCCCATCAGCCTCCTCAGTGCCTTAGGCAAACTTTACGAGCGGTTACTTGCAAACCGTCTCCAGTCCCATGCTAAGGAACACCACCTTATCCCAGATGAGCAGTTTGGCTTCAGACCCGGACACTCATGCGTCCAACAGGTGCACCGCCTCACGGAGCACATCATTGAGGGCTTCAATAAGTACCCCAAACCCCAGACTACGCTAGCAGTCTTCCTCGACGTAGCGAAAGCTTTTGACAAAGTCTGGCACAACGGCTTGATCTACAAGCTATACCAATTTGGCGTGCCAGAACGTCTTGTGCTCATCCTACAAGATTTCCTTAAAGCCAGAAGCTTTCGCTATCGCGTGGAAGGCACCCTCTCCTCCCCCCACCCAGTCAGAGCCGGAGTCCCTCAGGGCTCCGTGCTATCACCTATTCTCTTTGCACTGTATACCAGTGACATCCCACGCTCTCAGCCCAAAGTATTCCTAGCCCAATATGCGGATGATACCGCCATTTACACCACTGGGTGGCATATCAACAGACAGTCCTATTTCGTCATGCAACGGGCCATCACCGAGATCGGTGACTGGTTCCGAAAATGGCGCATCGCGGTCAACCCAGCTAAAAGCACAGCTATGTGCTTTACTGAGAAGACACGCTCCCCTTACCCGAAACCGCTTATTTTGTTCGACGAACCCATTCCCTGGGTTCCTAGAACAAAATACCTCGGAGTCACCCTTGATCGTCATCTCACCTTTAACGATCACATAACAACCGTCCGTAACAGAGCGGCCTTCATAATGGGTCGCCTTGGTCCCCTACTTCGCAAAGAGAGTAAAATGTCTCTTAGTAATAAGAAGACACTTTACACTGCCTGCATCCGCCCCATCATGACTTACGCATCAGTAGTGTTTAGTCATGCTAGTGAGGCCCACCTTCATAAACTTCAAGTCATCCAAAACCGTTTTCTTCGTAATGCAACCGGCGCCCCGTGGTATATCCGGAACACCGAGTTGCATTGCGACTTAAACCTTCCCTCTCTAGCGCAGTTCAATAAGGACTGCGCCCGCCGATACTTTGATCGAGCGCCCCACCACCCGAACCCATTGGTTGTCCAGGCATCGAACTACTCGACTGCCTCTTCTATCCCATTTTTCAAACCCCCCCGTCGCCGACCACGGCAGGTATTAGACGACCCGGATGACCCCATCGCAGCCATTACGTTGGCAGCTTTAGCGTTATCCGCAAGTCGTCGAGGTAAAATCCCCAGGTGTGAGGTAATCAGAGGTCACACAATCAAACACCGAGCTCGCCGGCGAGCTCGAGGCAAAAACAAGGTCACGATAAATTGCTCTCCAAATAGTCAAAGAGTATTATTCAGTAGGGCCCAATTGTGCAACACTGCAGTTGCACAGAGGCATTTTGCTCCGATCCCCCCCATGTCTCTCGACAGCGAGACAAGCCGAGGTCCGAACCACAGTGGTGCCCTTGAGCTCGCTGTCAACCCCTCCTATAGTAGCGGTACGTTTTCGGCGTCCGCAGGAGACGGAGGTAGAAAGCGCTTTTCGCCTTCTACGCCCGTCTCGGGAGAAGTGCCTTCGGCACTTCTCCCTCCCGGGCTATTGTAGGGCCAGGCCCTCGCCCAAAACCCGGTGGAGCTGGACGACCGCACAGGCGGTAGCCAGCATCTATGTCCTCCCTAAACAAACAAACGGTTAGGCGTTAAGTGTCCATATGGAACTTGAAATTTGTATTTGATTAGTAGCTAATGGTGCCCGATTAGGTAGACTGACGACATCGTAAAAGTCGCCGGTAACCAATGGTTACAAGCGGTTAATAGCCGTTCTTTGTGGCGTTCAGGGGAGGCCTTTGATCAACAGTAGACGTCTTCCGGTTGATGATGATGAGGAATTATCCTCATCATCATATTATATAAAAAGATCTCTGCAGCAGTCTAGATGGCAGCACGGTTGCCTTCTATGAATTGCCAAAAATGTCAGTCGATATTAATATGTGGTGCTTAGACACTTCGCTGAATGCAGAGAAGATGATCATGTTATGACAAATCTCATATTTAGTTTATAGAATTAGCATTCGTCCGCTGTTGAACAAAAACCTACCCTATTGGGGAGGGGGTTGCCATCATTCCTACGCTTTGCAGGCGTTTCAGGGATCGCAGTGTAAGAGAAGGTGCTGTTGCACACCTTCTGGTATTTTACCTTTCTTTGTCTCTTACGACTGCCAAAGGAAAATATGAGGGCTTTCGATCCCAGTCTGGCACTGATGTGACTTCTAAGTCTGAAAAATATTTTATCCATTGCTCTTCACTAAATCATTTTATGCTTATGATTATATTTTCTTGGTTAATTCGTTTGAATTTCGTCTAAGTAGGTACAATAATTAAGTAGTTTTTTAGTAAAAGTGGAATATGCAAATGTACCTGTGTCTAAAAGATGTACTATTTACCGATAGTAGCCAATTTAGTTCATTGAAGTAACCATTAATGTGGGGACGAGGGAACCACTTATCCTGTACGCTGTATAACGTACCGGAAGGGTGAAGGATATGAAACCATAACTGAACATTCACCAGTGAAAAGTGTGAAATAATAAATTAAATTAAAGAATATCTCTGTGAAGGAACATAATTTGTATACAAAATGAACCCATTATTTCCCCAAAATCTATAAAAGCTAAGAGCTGTGTAAGCTTAACGTTACAAGTACAATTTAAGTTGATCATAGATTTGTACCAATTTTGACGTATGGTTTCATAAAGAAATCTTATTATTCGATTGCTTCCGTTTCCCTTCATCTTTTTCCTTGCACTTGCACAGCGACGAGCTTTAGACTAAGTGGACTTTAAAAAATTCAGACTGAGGGCGTAGGGTGCAGATACTGAATGATCATGTCTCGTGCGCTCGGTGAGTCAAGACCTCCTGAAGATGCTGTGTTTAGAATCGAAACTAGTCGTATATTCTTCCGGTTAGGCTGCGTGGCGTTTGTGACATCACGTATATAGGCTTAACGGGAAAATTAGGTGGAGTTTTCACTAGATAAATATTTTTATACTATTTTAAGTGTTTTATTAAAATATTATTTAATGTTTTCTTAAGATACTTTTAAAAAGATTTGTTATTTTCAACCTTAAACTTGTAAACGTTTCATTATGAAAATGTTAATATTCTTTTTTCGAATAAAATATATAACAGCCGGATCATCCACTGTTGAACACAGCCTCCCATATTAAGGGGGTATTTGCCATAATCCACACGCTTGGCAGGCGGCTTGGGGATCGCAGTGTAAGTTGGCAGTTCTTTAGAAGGCGCTGCTGCCCACCTTCCAGAATTTTTCCCTTAGTCGCCTCTTACGACACCCACGGGATGATATGGGGAGGTGCAATTCTAACCCGGCACCCCACGGGGGTAAAAATATATTTACCTACTGTCAAATTAAGGCCTTGGGGTGCCGGGCTAGAATGTCACCGCCCCCATTTCTACCCGTGGGTGTCGTAAGAGGTGACTAAAGGTGGGCTGGCACCAGAAGGTGGGCAGCAGTGCTTTCTGAGGAACTGATGTCTTACAGAAACTGTAAAACAATAACTCCAAGACGCCTGATAAGCGTGGTGATTATCGCATCCCCCACCCTCCCATAATAGGGGAGGCTGTAATCAGCAGAGGAGAATCCGGCTGTATACAATGCTGTCAAAGTATCCGCCATCGCTGTCTATACATTTCTGCGATCTAATAGGAAAACCATTTGAACCTTTCCGCTAAAACTTTGTAGACTTCTACAGTGTGAAGGCTTTTTTACTGCTGTTGTTCCTGACAATTTTGAGCCGTGGAAAAAGTTGTTAAAATCATGGAAAAGTGGTAGTCTATCCACTTACTATCAAATGTCACTATTTGATCCAATAGCCGTTATTTTTTGACCGGTATAATTACATAAAGCAAGTTTCACTGCTCGCAGCTCTCTGTCTGTCAGTTCAATCATGGGGCATTTTTACCTATTTGCTGCAAAGGAGTCAATACTATGAGGTTGCTCAATCCATGCCGCTAATTCTTTAATATATTACTCGGATCGACTTCCACCATCACCGTCTGTTGATCGTTATTTAACTAAGTGGTTGGTGTTTCTTGTAGTTTCATTGTTTAGGTCAAAGTTTCCAGTAAGAAAGTGGTTAATACGGGGTGCGTTCTTTAGCAGTATCCTCTCCAAATATAGCATTATCCCAGGTTGGAACTCGTATTGAAATATGTCTCTGCTTTTCGCTGTCCATATTCACTTTAAAATCTGAATGTAAAAACAATTAAAAGTAACACATTAAATATCATGTCATTTTAAAATTTAAAATATTAGGCTTTACGTGTGTTAAGATCATATGCATAATGCATACTCCCTGTCCTGATTACATCGCACAGATCTAGTCTTTGACGGCTCATCAGGGAACTGATTTGATATCGGAAACTGATTTTAGACGGATGATTGCCAGCGAGCAAGGCAGCGTAGCATTCTAGAACTCACCCACTATGTTAAGAAATACCACGTTGCGCTCCTTAACAAAGATGACTAGGCAAGCCACATAATGTCGCATGCCAGACTACATGTGTGATACCAAGCACATTTTTTTAATGTTGAAAGTCCTGCCGTAGACCACATTCTCACAGTGGTAAGTGGTAATGTTGTCGACGATGTTGATCGGGCTAAACCTAGAACTAGAACTGACTCTCTAAAACAACTAACGGAACTCACCGCTAGATGCTTGGCGGTACATTTTAATTTTTGTGATTGAAGGTGGTAAGTAGCCAGGCTAAGATTCGTACATAAGTTAATAATTCATAAAGATGAATGGATTTTTTTACATTCCTCTCAAAGTTGTATTGTGTATTATATAATTATATGTTATCATTAAGAGCAGATTTTTTAGTCTGTCTGCTATTTTTATTGACTCTCTTCGCTTTTGTTAAAGAATCAAATAAATAGTATACATTAATAGCTTGTGAACAAATCGAAGCGTTTATACTTCTGAGCTATGGGATCTTCCGTAGATAAATGACTGCTATGCAGTGTCAGTCGACATGTCGTCATAAACATTATCTTCATGCTAAGTTTGTCTATCGTAGGTACGAGAATAGACGCATAATACACAACGATATCAATATATGCAACAATTTATAGCTGACAATTTCAAATATTTGTCACCAACTTTTGAAAAATTATTAAGTCTTCTTCTACCTGTTCTTATCAACACAATACAGGTAATTTTTATTTAATACTCTATCAATCTTTTACTTTCTTACAACCAAGTAAGTGGTTGTAAATTGATATTGTTACTTAAAAACTATGTGAGTCCATATTATATATTTAATATATTGCTATTGTTATTTTCATTTTTTTTTTTTGTTATTTTATACCTTTGTTTTCTCATGCTTTATTCTTTAAGTTTAGTTCGTATTATACTTAGTTATTATACTAAGATATGTCATTTATTATTTATGTGTCGCACGGTACACTTTTTAAACCACGCCCGCCGCGGTATTGTTAGCGTTCTGCTGTTTTTGAATCTTTACATATTTATTCGTAGAAAGTACCAGATATTGTTCAAGAGAATATGGACTGAGTTGAAATAAGACGTCGTCCATGATGATATTTATCTGCAGATGGTTTAGCAAACGCCAATGAAGACAGATGTATCCGCGGGAGGGACTCGAGGTCACAGCTCCCCTTGCTCAATTATCCTATTGTACTGGAAACAGTTCCCAGTGATTCTCCCTACGATTTGACGACAGGTTAAATGGTGCAGGTGCTGGTCTGTTGCAGTTAAATATAACTAAAGTGGTCCAGCACTGTACTATAAGTAATTTACCTATAACATCTAGCTATATGAGACTATGACCATACGAATCACAGAATCAGATAAATTATATCAAGTATAGTATCAATAAAACTTGACACCAAACAGTAAAGCATATAATTGTGTACAGGATACAGAAAATAATAGTGGTAGTATTGAGTTGAGCTGTAGAAATATATATTTATACTTAAATAAAGGTTCAAGGGTACATTTGATCTTGATAAGGGTATAGAGAGGATTTAAAACTAATTCGATATTTTTTGAACACGGACATTTTTACTGATTATAGGCTAAGTAAGCACTAATCCTGTGGTGTTAACAATGTTTCTTGCGGTCATTATTTAGATGGGTGACTGTGACTGACATTATTGCTATTGAGCGCTTCCGTGCTTCGGAGGGCACGTCTAGCTGTCGGTCCTTTTTGTTGCTTATGGATGGAAGTCGTCATAGATTAATGGTAGGGCAATTTGCATATGCCCGTCTGGGCTAGCTATCACCTTAAAGTGACAAACCATATACCATGCATTGGGTGCTTGGCGGTGTATTTGCTGCCACTTTGGGGGAAACATTTCTATTAATATTTATTATACACCGCAGTTATTTTTTGTAGATAAATACTGTCTATTATTAAATATCAACCTGTAGCTTTTGTAGTCAGTTTTACAATTTGTAGAAGGTAACTCATCGCGTCCATACCGTCAATAACATTAATAATTTATAACAAAGATTAACGGCAGACAGGGCAGCCGATGACGGACACGTCGGTTTGCAAATGACAACAAATAGTTACTGAAGGCCTACACTACACCTCAAGGAACGGCGCATGACCACCCGGTCATGCACCGTTCCTTGAGGTGTTTTGAGCCCCACAACCAAAACCCTTCTTTCATCCTTCAGTCGTATCTACACGAAAACATAGTTTTATGTTTTCGTATTTAATTATTTCAGTATAATAATATTGTTGAGCTAACAAAGTTGTCGATTGATACCACATGTTGACTGTTTTGACAAAGTAAGCATGTAGGTAACATAATACTAAAATACAATAACGTTTTGCTATGTAACACTGGGGATGTTGCTAAGTAACACTTAGAAACGGTGTTCTTAAATAACTTTTTTTCAGTAAGATTGAATATAGGTATGTAGCCAAAGAGAGATGGCGTAAGAACTTAGCTACTAAGAGATCTTACAAAGTACGCGCAATGACTAATTATTTCGAACTACTTGCTTCGTCGGTTGTCTCTCTCCCGCGGTGTGTTGGGAGAGAGAAAAAAGTGAGGGCTCGGTCCTGCTTTTACTTTTAATATTGATTTTTGACCTTGACTGCTAGGTTCTACCGTGGTTCTACCACATCGAATAAAAAGTCGATTCGAACTTTACTGCAGTTACCCACATTTACGTAAAATAAATCAGATGAATGCATTTGAAATATTTAGAATAATTTAGATGCTGTTTTTTTATTACAGCGGTAGTTATATATAATCTTGTACACTAAGAGTATGTGAAAATACAGGAAAAGTACAGAGTGTTTTTCAAATTCTTATAAAAGTCACAATGCTATATCATATGGAAAAAAATAATGGTTCAATAGGGTTCCGTAACCAAAGGGTAAAAACGGGACCCTATTACTGAGACTTCGCTGTCCGCCCGTCAGTCCGTCCATCCGTCCCTCCGTCCGCTCGTCCGTCTGTCACCAGGCTGTATCTCAAGAACGGTGATAGCTAGACAGTTTTAATTTGATGGTGTGTTTCTGTTACCGCTATAACAACAAATACAAAAAGTTGGCCAAGTGTGAGTCGGACTCGACACTAACGTGTGCGTGTCAACAAAAAAGGTTAAAATATGAAGTCTAATGTTGTACGCTAATGTTACGGAACCCGTCGTGCGCGAGTCCGACTCGCACTTGGCCGATTTTATATGCCTGATGGTAGGTTAGCCTTTGACCACTATCTCACCTGTTGGTAAGTGATGATGTGGCCGAAGATGTTGTTCGGCTAACCTAGATAAGGTTTCTAACCCTTTGTGAATTATTTATTTCCTAGGAAAATGTTGTGATGCACTGATGACCACCTACCTATACTTATTATAAATACGAGCATCGCTGGGCTATACCTAACATGTACGGCTCGAATTCGAACCCTCCGCAGAGTTCAGCTTCACTTTTGGGAGTAGGAGTGCTATAGTCAATCTTGAATCTGAAACACCAAGTATAAGCTGAGAGCTATATTTTCCAGTGTAAGTTCCCAAACCTGATCAACTCGGCGAAATGATATCTTAACAATTAGGTAGGTACACAGTGCCATCAAGACTGCCGCTGGGTGTGCTGCATGGGAATGCTCTATATCTCTGTTAACACAGTAAAACATCTCAACGGTAGGTACTATACGAACCTGTTATTATTGTTATTTATTTGTTCTTTTAACATTATGTCGAATTTCTATGTGAGTTGCCATACATCCCGTATAAACGGGACTGTCACCGTATTTGACCATCCCATTCCGTATGAGTATATGTCCCGTATTTCGACAAAATAACGCTGAATAATTGATTAAAACTAACGTAATTTGACACATACTAAAAGATATTTTGAACCGCATTAATCTTAGGGTATTTTTACGTCGAGAAGGCGTCTCGACCGGTTTCGCGACTTTCAGAGTCAGTTCGTCACGGAGGGCGTGCGCTCACGACTGCGCCCGCCCACGCATGCACTCACAGATTACCTAGTCCTCTCATGCAGCATGCACTGGTGGTGACTAGCGCCGAAGGCGCGGCGGCCGCGGATAGGGCCGCGCGCGCTGCTGCCCTCCTCGCGCGCTCCGACGTCACCGTCGGCGCGGGCGCGGCTTAGGTTCATCGTTGTTTTCTTCGTCACTGGCACTGGCACTACTGTCGTTCAATACTACCAGACCTGTGCACGCCGCGCTGAATGTATCTTGCGGCAAGATGACGGGTGCATTAGTCCAAGTGGCAGTGTTAAGAACTGCTTTCCACGGTGGTGGCAAATTTATTGATTGCAAATATAAAAAAAAATCGATCGTGCGCTCGTAGAGTCAATACCTTCTGAGGATGCTTCGCGTAGAAGCGACACGCGTAGAAATTTCTTCCGGTTTTGCGACGTCAAGTCGGCTTGACAGGAAAATTAAGCGGAATTGTCACTAGTTTTTTTTTAATATGTTTGTGTTTTTATAGCATTAATAACTATTTAATACGCTTCTATAAGAGCATAACATTACCTCAATATTTCGCTTGCCCAATCTCACGTTGCAGATCCTAAGTATCTAAAACAGTAAACACTAGCATCCTTCTAGCGCTCAAACCGGTGGTAAAGAAACTATAAATTCTAAGGGCACCGGCACCATAAGAGAGCGGCGAAAACCTGATGTCATAAAGGTTTCAGTAAAAACGCACTATGATGAATTCATAAACATGTTTTTCACTTCTTAAATGTGTAGTAATTCTGTTATCCACGTTATTATTTTCCACAACTGACCCGCATTAAATCACTTGTCTCTAAATATTTAAACATAATACATAACACTTAAACATAACACTTGATATATGTTAAACATTTATATATGGCCTCATTTTTTTTAATACCCTTTAATATATATATCTTTACAATAATGTGATACTCGCACTGACTCTCATTTACACTCACATTTTTAATTTTGGTATACTCAAGGAAAAATTATGAACAACTAAGTGCTTGTTTATTTACTCAATTTTCTTGTCGATTCTCAACAACTATTAACTTTCACTAGAATTCCATAATTTTATAAGCCCTTTAATAGCAAAGAGACTTTATTCTATAATCGCCATAAAAAAAAACTTAATGGCACGTACTTCCGCTGTTTTAGATCCTTTGTGTTACCGTTGAAGAGATATCTACTGTAGAGCAATTATTGTGCCCACACCTGTATAATTTGGATCTCTTTCGAGCATACAAGAGTGCTAGAGCGGCTTGTACACCTATTGTAGAGCCTCTTAAAGCTCTTGTACGGCTAGTTATAAAACGTGTGTGCTAGTTAGGAATGTAGCCTCGTACAGTACAAAATGTGTCGCTTAAGTTAAGGACATAGAGGTATTTTACAGCAGTAAGTATCAGAGCAAGCTCCCATTCAAGGTTTATCTAGATAACTTCTTCCAATATATTTTTATTTAATAAATTCTAATTCCAATAAATTCTTAGAATAATTTCAATTGTGATTAGGGTTGCTCTAGAACAAGGTTATTATGTAAGGTTCAGAGAAATGTTACCTTTAGGTTAAACTGTACATTAAAATATGTACAACGTTGTACTTACAATTCTAAGTTAATCTGCACAACATCTTCAACCACATTATTATTTACCATCAGGTGAGATAGTGGTCAAACGCTTATAACAGCTAACAGCTAAATACGTAACAAAATAAAGTATACAAATCATGAAGACGAACGCCCCCATACAAAACGCAGCTCCAGTCTCATTTTAATAATAGCGAATAAAACTCAATGATTTTTTACCTACGTAATCACTACCCTAATATCTAGGTTTGTGGTGCATCAGATTTTCATTTAATAATACAGTTTTGAATTTAAAAAGCTCAAAAACTCGTAATTTTAGATAAAAGAAAGACCCAACTTTAAGCATCTCTTTGAAGAAAAATATGCATGTTTATAATATTTATATTACACCACAAACATGGCTAATATAATGAATGAACTTTCTATAATGGGAAGTTATTTATACATGTGTACTACACTTTTTAAATAAATCTGGAGCTACGAATAACTGGCTCAAACTCCTAAAAACGAGTGCTATATACTAAACGCTACATAATAAAAAAAGAAAGGATTTAACCCAGAAACGATAGGTCCAATAATACACTATATTTACATGCGAGTTTTCTTTAATAACAAGTTGAGTTTATATAAAAGTTCACGCTTTGGCTGGCGGGTATATGTCCTTTACATTGCCTACCCTGGTAAACTTTGAAAACTAGTACTTATTCTACATACATACATAAAATCACGCCTCTTTCCCATAGGGGTAGGCAGAGACCACAGATTTCCACTTGCTACGATCCTTACATATCTCTTTTGCTTCATCTACACTCATCAATCCTTTCATACATAAGCGTCGATTTAGGGTACTCCTGACCTGGCCTTTTTTCAGAACATCTTTAATCTGATTTCGGAACGTTCGCCTAGGTCTTCCCCTTCCAACACTTCCGTTCACTTGTCCCACGTATACCTGTTTAGTCAATCTCATTTCATTCATTCTCTCTACATGTCCAAACCATCTTAACATACCTTTCTCGATTTTGGTCACTACATCCTCATTCACACCACATCGTTCCCTTATCACACTATTCCTTATCCTGTCACTCCGTTTGACTCCAATCATGCTTCTCAATGCTCTCATCTCCACTGCATTTATTCTACTTTCATGCTTTTTCTGCCATACCCAACTTTCACTCCCATACATTAGTGTCGGAACCAACACTCCCCCATGAACAGCCAGACGAGCCTTCTTAGACACCTTCTGACTGTTCATAAACGCGTGCAATGCTCCATTAACCATGTTTCCAGCATTCACTCTCCTTTCTATATCACTTTCACACTCTCCATCCTTTGTAAACATGGATCCCAAGTATACAAACTCTTTCACTTGTTCCACTTTTTCACCTCCAATCACAATATTGCAATCGGTCACTCTATCATCTCGTTCAAACACCATAACTTTCGTCTTATTTACGTTTACTTTCATTCCCTTTCTTTCTAAAGCCTCATGCATAACATTTACCATCTCCTGCAACTCTTTTACTGACGACGCAAGTATCACTTGGTCATCAGCGTAGAGAAGACATTTGATGAGTAACTCGTTCATTCTCAATCCACATTCACTGTCTTTCAGGTTTGCCAAGCAATTATCCATGAATAAGTTGAACAGCCACGGTGACGCTACACATCCTTGTCTAACACCTTTTTCGATGTTAAACCAATCAGTGTATGTCCCGTTTATCCTAACACAAGCACTGGAATCCTCATATAGGGATTTCAGCGCTTGGATCAGGTTACCATTCAGCCCATGCATAGACAACGCTGACCACAGTTCATGCCTACTCACCCTATCATAAGCCTTTTCTAAATCTACGAAAGCGCAATAGACCTTTTGGCTTTTCGCCAAACATTTTTCGGCTATGCATCGTAAAGAAAAGACCTGATCCGTACATCCCATTCCCTTTCTAAACCCTGCTTGTGCATCCCATACTTTCTCATCTGTCTCTTTTATCACCCGTTCAATCAGTACTTTCGCATATAGTTTACCGACGACGCTGGGGAGACTGATTCCGCGGTAATTCTTGCAGTCTTGTTGCGACCCTTTTCCTTTATATAGCGGCACGATCACTGCCTTGCACCAGTCACCTGGTACTCGGCCGCTCCTCCAGCACAAATTAAAAAGGCGGTGCAACAGACTACCGACTATGCCTTGCCCTGCTCTCAGCATCTCGACTGACACTCTATCATATCCCGCAGCTTTACCTAATTTCATACCCTTTAACGCTTTCATAATCTCATCCATGCTTATCTCATTTCCGTCATCACTTGTATTCATGTAGGTTCCTGGAACCTGGTCCAGTGTTCCCTCTCTTTCAAATAAACTCTCAAAATACTCTTTCCATCTTTTCAACACACATTCTTCTCCTTTTATAATACTTCCATCATGACCTCTGATTTGATACTGCTCTGAGGTCGTGGTTTTGCCTCGAGCTATTCTTATGGATTTCCAGAAAAACTTTATGTTTGACTGGAAATCTTCAGAGAGCCTTCTGTCAAACATATCCTTTCGTTCATCTTTCTTTCTGCTTACAACTTCCTTAACTATCTTTTTCAATCTCTTATAATCCTTTCTTGCTTCATGTATATCATCATGCGTCGCCATTTGTACTTTTTGGTTAGCTTTTGTGGCTAACCAATCCAACCATGCTTTTTTCTTTTCATCCACAGCCTTTTGTACTTCTTGATCCATCCACACATTCTTTTGCATTTTTCCTTTTCGCCTTTTAGAAATTCCACACACATTGATGGCAACGCTTACCACCCCTTCCTTAAATTTCATCCACAACTCTTCAATTTCACTTATCTCTTCCAAACCATCAAGCCTTTCTTGCAGCTTATTAACATATTCATTTTTGACATCCTTGTCTTGCAAATTTTCAACTTTCACTCGTTCCAAACAATTCATACTTGTAGGTGCCCGCACTCGGTGTCGCCATCGATTAAAAAGGCCACTTACACGTGTTACCACCAGGTAGTGGTCTGTATCGATGCCGACTCCACGGTACGCCCGAGTGTCTAAACCTTTCGTCCTCAGCCTTTCATCCACAATCACAAAATCAATCATGCTTCTTGAATCACCTTCCTCCCTTGTATACAAATGGATCTTTTTGTGGTCAAACATTGTGTTTGTGACGCAGAGACTCCATTCCAGGCACAAGTCTAGCAAATTTTGTCCATTCTCGTTCACTCTTTCATCCCCAAAAGCTCCAAGAACCCTTTCATATCCATCTCGCTTTATTCCTACCCATCCATTAAAATCTCCTAACAACACAATCCTCTCATTATCTCTACACATTTTTAAAATATCTTGCATACTGTCCCAAAACTCCTCTCTTTCTTTTTGGGCTTTTGGGGACTTTCTCGAACCCATGTCAGTCGGTGCATATGCACCCACCACAAACAGTCGAGTAAGCCCAACTTTCAGCCTCACCCAGAGAAGTCTTGGGCTCACGCATTCATATTCAATCATACATTCTTTCATTCGTGCAGAAAGGATCACACCAACGCCCTGACAGGCTCTCTTGGTCACCGGTACTCCCGACCACAGTGCCGTATAGGAGCTATGTTTGGTTGTTCTACATCCTTTCCGTTTCGTCTCATTCACACACAAAACATCTATACGTCTTTTATGCATCATCTGGCATACTTCATCTACTTTACTATCCATTCCACCTCTAACATTCATCGTAGCAAAGCGGCTCTCTGTGGGCCGCTTTCCGCCCCCGCGTGGAACGAGACGTGATGGGTGGCGAACCTCATCGCCGCCATTTGGGATTTTGTTTTTTAAATAGAAATCCATGCGGTTCCCACGAGTAGCAAGGGAAAAAATAGGTCCATCCTGACAGAGCCCCGCAAGCCAGGATAAGGCTAGCCATTTTCTGGGTTCGCCAGGTCCCAGGGCAGTTTGGCACGCTTGAGACTAGGCACGCCCCTAGCCACGCATCCATAGGCACGGCAGACCCCAGATTGGCGGAAAGGGAAGGAAAAGGAAATAGAAAGGATTGCTGACGAGGAAAGGATATCTATGAGTTTGGGTAGGAAATAGGTATTTAGGGATACTACTGCCTTGGCAGGGTACGGTAGAGGTAGTAGCAGCTAGGACGTCGGGGTCGCATACCCGCATACCACCACAATCACCGGACAGGCAATTGTGGTTGTGTATGTCCTTGACGGAATAATACTTATTCTATTGCGCATAAATAAAGCTACTGGTTTCTGTATATGGGAAACTTTATTGATTGAAGTTAAAATGATAATACAACACTTTGTTATGTAAGTAGATACTTAGTTTAGGTTTACAGTTTAGATTTCATTGATGGGTCTTAGTTATCATCATACTACATTCTACGATTAGTGGGTATACAGATACACAAATACATTTATAAAATATTATAATAGTTATATAAGTACCTACTGATAATTCAAATTGATTTCTTTAATAAATTAGTTAAGACAGATACCTAGTCCGAATATCGAAGTATACTTCGATAAGTCAATTAGTCTTAGGAATAGGTTTAACCTACAATTTCAAGTCTTCCCTTACCTACATTTTTGAGTAATTAATAACCACGTAGATATATATGGTATTATTTCCTCAAAAATAACATGTAGGAATATATTAAAATCACATTTATTATCCTTAACTTTCTAAAGCAATTTTGAAGCAATGATGGCCCGTTGCAAAGAGCATGGGTTCCATGGTTAAAATCCCGCTGAGTTTGTGGTTTTCTACATTCCACATTGTAGGAGAGAATTTTGCCTAAGCTCGCCTGGCTAACCACCACCTTCAAGTAAACATTCTGTTCCTAAGCACCGACCACATTATGTTTTGTTTGGTAGCTGCTTTCCTTGAGAGCCAGTGGGCTTTCTGTGTTAGAGATGTGGTCTAAGAACTATAAGCAGGCGTTAACATCATCACTAACCATAAGATAATTTGGTACATATTGAGTGTTCAAATTTCAAAATTGTAAAATATTTATAAAATATTTCTTCAGCTATCGGGTGTAATAAAAATAATCATATGTTTCAAATATAAAATAATACATTTTAAACCTTTAAGCGATGACAAGCAGATGCTTTATTTTTGGCATGTTTTGAGCTAGAGAAAATCGAATACAAGAAAAATGTTGGATTATTCTCGTAAAAGTTGTTGCATTTAGTGATCATAGCTAGATAGTGTGATAATATATTCCAGCAATAGCCTATCTTCAAACTTTTTTTCCGCCATATAATCCTCAACAAACCACATACCACTTACATACAGGATCAGATGACTACAAACCCGGCACGTTTACTTGATGATAATTATATTAAATCCTAGAGTAACTCTTAATACACTTTATTTTAATGTTATTTTAAGAGATTACTCACACACACATATGTGATACCAAATATTGTTATACGTATTTAATTAAGTACAGGTACTGTACTACTACTGAAATAAATAATTATTATATGTTTTCTTTAAATAGACAATTATTACAGACTAATCAACTGAAACGTTTTATTTTAAAAACAGATAAGTATTCATTCAACTAATTATCAATCGCAACTTAGCTTACTTGCGCATTAGTTTATTTAAGGTTTACAACAATAGAACCAAGGTAAGGGCATCTTATTCCGAAGGGATCTAAAATTGGAACCATGCTCCGCGATATTTAGAAAAACGGTTTTACTAACAATTTGCAATGTTCTTCCAAACAAATTTATTGAGCTGCCTTCGGGTGGAGTATAGCAAACGATAGAATAGTAATTTTATCATTTTTACCAACAGTATTGTCATAATATTTAATAAAATTCATTAATGTTATCACAATAATAAATTAAGTTAACATTGAATATAAACTTAACTTTCATGATTTCTTAGCCAATCATAATTTAAGAACAATAAAGCTTCTGAAAAAAGCCTATCTTCCAGAAAATTGTTATATTACTCCAAAACTCTTAATTTATACGAAATATCAGAAATATCTCGGAAATGCCTTTACCTTAATTAAATATTAGTGTATTACATTGATATAATCAAACAAATAATTATAATCAGTTCGATAATATTAAACCTATGGCCAAATTGCATTTCAAAGTATGCATATTATTTTATACACGTTGAAATATTAACAGGAAACATAACATAAGACAATATTGTGAAAAAAAAATCGCAACAGATATATAATGGATAAAAAAAGTCGCACAGCTCTCAACTCCTGACTGTACATGCATACGAACTTGGCGCATCTCTTACTGAGTTCGTAGGGTAAGGTGGAAACCCATTTCGGTCTCCGTGGGCGTGCTAACCACTCCAACTTGCATTCTGCCGATCATGATGTTCATCCTCTCTCGGTGTTCGATTTTTTGGCTAAATTGCATGAGATTCCCGCTGAACTGCGCACTAGGACAGTCAGAATATCCACGAGCGATCTCCTGGAATGTTGTATGCCCGCACGAAATGCAAAAGTAGAACACTGAAAAAAAATGAGTCAAAGTCTTAGTTATTAGGAACGAGAAAAGCCCAGAAACCACCATTGCAATGATAAGCAAAGATGTACAAAACAGACAGGAGATATGTAGGCCCAGACTCCACCAACACAGATAAATTTGAATCGGAGAGAAGGGTTTTTCCACCGAAGTTGTGTAGAGCTGAACTGTATGCGGTGGCGGCTAAGCTAGAGATTTGAGATGAAGTATATTCCGATTTGATGATGCATACTTAAACGCGGTTAGAGTTACCCATCGTTAGGGTTTAGTTTGATTATTTTTATCCAGGAAAAATCTTTACCTTATAGAACCTTTTAGAAAAGAAAAATAATCAAATTACAGAATTCTTCTGTTGTTCGTTCTTTTGAAATCAAATTAAATACCTAGATATTTTGTTCAGGGTCCCACCTCCCTTCAGTGGGGGAGGCTGTGTTCAGTAGAGGACAATCTGGCTGATTTAGTACAAAAATTTTGCAACTTGAAATGAAATTTGTAGTCAATTATCGTCTTCCTCTGTCAGTCAAATTATCATGACAATCGTTAAATAAATAGTGTGATATTTTTTACAGTTCTTATAGTTTTTTTTTTGTAAATTACATATAATATTCGTTACAATCAAAAACTCGAAATATTTTAATGACTTGTAAATAACTAACAACACAACTTGCTCTGAGCTAACATAAGTTTAAGGAAATACAATTTCGTTGCTCTTGATTTTGTGCTCTAGAAATTATATCGATAAAAGTAGAACTTGATTTCCTGAGCTGCTGGTTACTTGAGGTCGTAGGACCATTATTTATAAGTCATTGCTAGTTTTCCCATAGTAAAATCCAGCTCGAAGGACCACGAGGTACGTACCGCAAACGCCTAATCATTCCGTCTTCACCGTTGGATCCCTAAGCCTTGTAATCTCGTGACCACTACTCATTAAAGCCTAAAAATTCAGACGTCCGATGATCCCTTATCGCGCCAAACTATGCCTTATATCTCAAAACTGTTTTGCATTAACAAGTATTTGGTTAATATCTGAAGGAATACTCACCTTGAGTCATGAGATAGGCTTCTGTCTTGGTACGCTTAATAACGGGCTCGCGCCAAGAGGACGGTTCAGTTGAATTTTCATGCTTAATCAGTATGTGGTATAATTGCAATTCCGCACTGTGTTCGAGCCAGAATAAATTTGCTGGTATAATGGGTCTCTGGATCGTCGTCTCGCCCGTGTATTCGCTCTGGTATGAGATATTACCTGAAATTTGTAAAAGATTTAGGTGCTATCGCCTAAAAAAAATTAGGAGCTTTGGCCCCGCATTTCACAAAGGTTTTTTTACCGGGGCGGAGCACGGGACTTTTTCATGGAACTGGCTATTCCACTTGTATTTTTTTATAATGTGTAAGACGGGCAAGTCAACCTTCTGATAGTAAACCTCACGCCTGCCTATTACATTTCACCAAAACATCTTCCTCTTTTTGGCCCTGCTCTGCGCTTGTCATTCCGAAACGTTAGCTTACGTCTCGTTCACCCAGTAATGTTACTTGCCTTTCACGCTTAAAGTGCGCACTACTGCTTCTAACGGTTACTTTTTACTGTTGTTGATACGGTTAATTATATTAATCAACATGTTGAAATAAATGGAAGTTGCTATAGTATATTTCAGATGCAGGCTGCTCTTAACTTAAAATTACGTGTGATAATGTAGATAACTAGATAATGTTACTTTAGCAGCTGGTACAATAGAGTATGTTTTGGGTATGATTTCGATTTCCTATTTTAAAATTTAAAAAGTTTGGATGTCCCGCATAAGCTTATACGACCCTCGTTTTGCAGGTCAGCTGTCAAACTAAAAAGTAACAAATCATTATAAGTAACGATCCGAGTAAATATTGCTTGATTATCTTTAAAAATTATTGAACACAATGCCATGTGATTTCATAAAGTACTCATAAAACCGTCAAAGGAATTAAAAAGTACGTTTACCTATAACAAATGAAATCAATGTAATATAATAACTATTTAAAAATTTAGCTTAGTGCACGACGGGGCTTACTATTTTAGGGATCTTCACTGCAACAGCCCGTAAAAGAAAACTGTTTGTTGTTTAAACAGAGGTTATTTTTATGTAACATATGGATGGCACCAATATCAATTTTTGTGATAGACCTTGATACTGACTTTATAAAATCTACTGAAATTTAGATACTACTTAGACGGCCTTTTGTTGTTATTTTTTTGAGATAAAAATTAAAATAATTTAATTGAGAGATTTCTAGATGACACACAACATGCAAAGGAGCAAACATGCTTTTGTTTTATGGCTACCTGCCCACATATTGAAGCTCCCCTGATAATTAATTTGTTTGAATTATTAGTGTAACATTAGTCTAATTAGTCTTATCCTCGGTTTTGGATTTATGTTCTACTCAAGGTATCGGGGTTTCAGGTTTTATGTTGTCACCGCCTATCTCTTCCAGTGCGTTAAGAAAGTGGCGACTAATGGAAAATACCGCAAATTGGGCTGCAGCGCCTTTTGAGAAAATGTACACCCATAACTGTGATCCCTAAGACGCCTGCCAAGCGTGGGGATTATGGCAAAACCCCTCATATGATAAGCACAAATCTAATACGGCTCCCAGTCCCCGGCAGCTCTATTATTCCTGGCCCCTGTAGCAGGCCAGGTAATGGTGGAGCAAGGGGTTTGAATAATCCCCGGAAGATGCCCTGCTACCACCCTCAAAAACGACTACTTTTGGCTCTGGCAACACATAACATCTGTACGCTCAGGGAGAACCACAAGATTGTCGAGCTGGAGGAAGAACTGAATAAGTTACACTGGGATGTCATTGGATTATTGTAAGTCTGAAGACAGGGACACCGCTATTCTTTACTCCGATGACTTGTTATTCTACCGAGAAGGCCATCAAAAATCTGAGGGTTGTGTTGGGTTTCTCGTCCAGAAGTCCCTTGTTAACAATGTTCAAAAAGTTGAAAGTATTTCAAGCAGGGTAGCGTACCTTATACATAGGTTACTCAGAATTACCAAACGGTATTCACTGATGGTTATACAGGTTTACGCACCGACCTCAACACGCTCAGACATTGAAGTTGAGGCTATGTATGAGAAGATATCTGAAGCCATATAATCCTCCGAAACATACTTTACCGTTGTAACTTCATTTTGCAAAATTTGAAAGCTATGTCGGTCGACGTTCCGGATTTTATCTCGCAAAGAAACTCCGAGCATAGCTCTCTCCATAGCTCGTTTAGCGACTCTGAGCTTGTCCATAAGGGCCACAGTTAAGGACCACGTCTCAATGCCATATTATGTCGTCACTGGCAACACACACTGGTTGAATTTTTTGGTCGTCAGTGCGGGATGTTTGACGAGATGATGTAACTTCCCGAGCGCTGACCATCCAAGTTGGATTTTCCGGGCGACCTCTTTGTTGTAGTTGTACCTACCTAACTGGACAGTTTGTCCCAGGGAAATATAATAGTCAACAACTTCAAACGTATCTTTCCCATCAGCTACTGGTAGGTACGGGTGCAACATGAACATTACAGGCATACAGACAATTAGCGGAGTCAGACAAACAAATAGGAATCAGTTCACCTTATTAATTATTTGTGCAACTTACCGCTATCATCTTTTATCTCCTTCCACATTTCTAGAGGCTCCTTGAACAAGTCCTGCTTCATCTTTGTAAGTCTCAGTGATGGGATCAGAAACAGTTTATTTATAAGCGTGCACGCCCGAAACGAATGATGGCTATGGACAGTTATAGCTGTAGTTTTTCACTGCTAAAAATCGAGAACCGTCTACCTCGGTTAGCAGTGGCCAACTGTTGATTTGTTTTCTGATTTACAAACACCTGTATTTAAGGCTCAAAATGAAATACCACGGCAATTAATCAATACGTACCACAAGAATTTCCCAACTCTTAATGCGCAAACTCAAAAACCTGCAAGTATATGCATAACAGGGACATGCGTGAAGTTACTTGCGCAGTTGTTTACTGAATATGTTTTTTCTTGTTTTAACAGCCTTTCTTTGGTTTATCATTTTAATAAACAAATGTGTTACATACTTACATTAAAAACGTGGCATACCAGCGCTGGAAGATGTATTTCGTACCGACCTACATATGCGGCCGAATGCACAAGTTCGCGTCCCCGGTGCGCAAGCAACGCGTTTTGACCGGGTTATAGTCAGCGCCCTCTAACTATTACAACATCTGTGGCACAGTAGACATCGATATGACATGCTGAAAGTTTATGAAGTAGGTACTTGGGTAGGTAACTAACAACCTTCCAATATAAAATGGCTATTGTTTTCCAAGTGAAAACCATATTTACAAATTTTTAGAGCACAGCACGTCGACCAGGCGACCCCGCGTCTCCCAGTTATACGTACCGGGCGCCTTTACCTCTTTGCCACCAAGGAGTTGCGATTTTTTCATTCCAATTGATTATTTCGACCGTCGTCATTAGGAATGGTAAGGTTAACTAGACATTGTTCCCCCAAAAAAAGCACTTTTTTCAAATCTTACCTTTCAGCATCTAGCAGCACGGCTCCCTAGGGGGAGCGCTATATATATATATATATATATGTAATCTAATAGAGAGATCATGAGGGGGGCGCAATGTATTTACATTTTGGAAAGAAAGGACCCAGAATCCAAGAGATGGTTGTAAACATACATTATACAAGCCTTATTTGGAAAAATTCATGACACTAAAATGTTCTTTTTCTCGATATTAAAAAATAACGAAAGGGTGGTTTGAAAGTATTGTTTACAAACCTAGGGGGGCGCGTCGAAAGGAAGGTTGTAAAACCCTGTTCTAAGGCATTTTCATTTTAGGATAGCCAGGGTTATAAGGTAAAAAAATGCCGCAAAGCACCTAACGGTATCTTTTAGCAAATGCCGTTGGGAGGCAGTTTATTCTAATAATACTAGGCGTTTACTATCGTCGACTGCATCATCAATTACCGATAGAAAATATTTGGTGGCAGTAAAAGCCTGTAAAATATTTTATGATTAAGCAGTATTTTTAACAATATGATAAGTTGTAGGAAATCATTGAAAAATTATTTGAGAAATGCAGAGATAAGTTCAATTCCTTATTGATGAAAATATCGTTCGTTACTAAGCTTAATATAATATATTTGGTTCCTTTGTTGTGAAGTTCTTCAAAGTTCATAATATAACTGTATATTATTCAGTTTATCATTGAAATAAAAAAAAAACAATTGAAAAAAATAGTAAAAATGATTTAGGTACTTATTTAGTCAGTTTGTTGTTTGTTTTAAATCAAAATATTAGTAAGACAAGGCGGATTTTTTTGCACTGACCTGGATTGAACGCGTATAATGTAAAGTGAGAATATACATCTATTGTAGGTAATAACATACAAAAAACTTATGTTTAAATATGTAATGTGGCCTAAAAATTTAGGGTTTAAAGCTAAAAAGTAGTATAACAGTTCGGAACTACACAGGATGACATTATTTGATTTCTCATCCTAGGTACACCAAGTGACTAAATGCCCATAGTTTAAAACAAATTATATTTAATGAGTAAAATTTAGGTGCCTTAGTCATGTGGTCGCTGAAGCCTTCTGGTAAGTTCTCTATTCTGAGGTCAATAGTAATGTAACACATATGGCACAAGACGATTATTAAACGTCGTCAACTATATACAGATTTGGAAACAGAAAAACATATGAATTATTTACCAAAAGTTTTGTCGTTTCATTGGGATATTTTTGCCTGTAGGGCTTTGTAGGCATTTTGAGAATAGTCGCCTGGGAAGCTCAACCCACCAGTAGAATATTTGTTGTCAATGACCTAAACATTTGGCGAACGTGAATATCATAACCTCTGATAGACTCTGCTGAGTCACAGGTGATTTGAGCTTTGTCAAACAACTTATTCATTTAACTTGATAAAGAATTTTAAATTTGTATATAAAGTATTATGAACTCTTAACTTTAGATTAAACTTAGATTAAAATTGTAGAATAAATGTACTATGAAGTAATAAAACAATACTGATATCTGTGAAAGTGTACATATAATTCGGAATTAACAAGATAAACTACCATTTGTTTGGCAAGTACTTCGACAGAATTTCATAGATTATTCCTAGTTACTATACTAGGCACGAAGATTAGTAAGTATACAATTATAAATTTAATATTATATATTATACTACAGTAGCTCTATATACGGAAATATAAAATTAAAGGGGTATAAGATAATTACAGTTTTCGTCAAGCTGGCCTCGTGGCTTACTGTACCTAGAAGCAAAAGCGCCTACGGAAGTAGAAGACAAGACCGACATATCTGGATGATATCTCTGGATAAGCTTCTACATAGGCTAAACAAGCCTAGCCCTCTCTAGCAATCTCCGTGACTATGTCCAGGACACGAGGCTGTCGCACTAACTATTTTTTGAACGAACCATTTTTTACGAGATTCTTTAAAAGGTTTGTAATTACCTTTCTTGATGGTACTTGTCGCAATGGATACTTATTCGCGTACCACACAAATGCAGTTTCCGTTTTCTTATTATTTATAAAATACGCTTAAATTAAGTCCCAACGTTTGCAATTTAAAGACATTCTTTAACAAGAAGTACATAAATTGCAACTAACAATCTAGAATTTTTTCAGCAGAAACAAATATTTCAGGGATATTTATACCTGAAATATCCCAAAAATATGAATCCAATTTGAAGTTTAAAATTTAAAACATTTATTTTGCCCTCCTTCATTTATCAGCTAGTCTTTTTAATAGCAGATTATAGCGAATCTACCCATAGCAAATATATTGTGTAATTTAGAACTTTGACACTTTTACCGAAATGTATGGAAAATATTTTTTGCGATATCTGTTCGCGAAATCAGAGATTTGATAAGAGGTTTCAGTTTTACAAACTCCGAAGAGGCAGTGATAGCGTTCAATCAGCACGTAGAAAACATGCCTTCAGATCTGTGGTGTTTTAAAAAATCGTTCGATCGCATGAAAAATTGTTAAAATGTAAAGGAGAGTATTTCGAAAAGCAATAAAAATAATATTTTGTTTTGTTTTGTTGTTTTTTTAAGTTACGGAAAACTTTTAGTGTGACCTACGTATTTCATTGATATTCTTCTAAATCCTAACTAGGTGAAAGCCTACTCCATGTTTTCAGCATTTATTAATAAAATATAAATTTTTGGTGTAGTCACTACTCAAAATTATGTAGTTACGAAATCTAAATGATATTTTACGCTAATAGTTACTTTTAACGTCAATCTCACCTGAGGTGAGTGTAGTATAGTTCTCTCCCGACTTCTATAGGGAAGTGATGATGTGGTCTATGGTGATAAAAGGCATAACGTAGAATGAGAACTGACTCTAAAGGACAGCTGCCGGAACACACCGTTAGATGCTTGGCCCACCTTCTCAAGTAGAAAAGATGATTGGGTACTTGGTTGCTTGCTATTTAGTTAGGTTACTGTGTCCGGAAGCTGTTCTTGGATAACTACCGTCTACTTTAAGGCTGTTTATTATCCTTGACCAGATTAATACGTATAATACCAGTGACACCGGTAACACACAGTTGAACACAGTAAATGAAAATTTAATTTACAATTGCAAGTACTGTACTGTAACATGCAGCCGGATCGTCCACTGCTGCGAACTCAGCCTCCCCTATTAAGGGGGTATTTGCCATAATCCACACGCTTGGCAGGTGTCTTGGGGATTGCAGTGTAAGTTGGCAGTACTTTAGAAGGCGCTGCTGCCCACCTTCTAGTATTTTTCCCTTAGTCGCCCCTTACGACACCCATGGGATGATATGGGGAGGTGGAATTCTAACCCGGCACCCCACGGGGCCTAGTTAGAATGTTTTATAGAGGGAAAAGTTTGAATTAGAAACATGAATATTGATGCTTGCTGAGCAACTAGATGATATAAAGATAATTTTTCATTATGAAAAAGTATATACTGACCGAATATAACGTGGCGCGATAATAAAACAAATGTAGAACGCGGTCTGTTCGAGGCAGCGAAATAAAAGTTTACAAATTATTCCTAATGCAAATTCTTTCAATGAAATGAGTTTATTAGGATTTAACTACAGAACCCTTCGCTGGATTCAAAATGGCGCATTAAAAAAAATTATTTTGCTCCTTTTTTAAGAATTTTAAGTGTATGGTATAGTTATTGCATTGATTACATGTGATACAAAAAAGCGTAATATTTTTTTTTATTGTGATTTAAGTGTTAGCTTATTGAATTAGTGCATTAGTGTTCATTTACTTTTGTAGATTATAACAACAATATTATTTTCAACTCGGTCATTCTTTTTAGACTTAAATCCTACTAATATTATAAATGTGAAAGTTTGTGAGTGTGTATGGATGTATGGATGTTTGTTACTCTTTCACGCAAAAACTACTGAACGGATTTGAATGAAACTTTACAATAATATAGCTTATACATCAGAATAACACATAGGCTATAATTTATAAAGATATAATGTAAAAATTGACGAAAATATCAAAAAAGCTGTTAATAAGCCACACTAGAAATTTTTGCGACGTCTCAACCCGCATGAAGGCTCGCGTCAACAATGTCGTCCGTAGTGCGCGCGCCGGTGTCGCGGGCAGCGTTACCATGGAAACAAAAAACGGGCAGTGTTGCCATGGAAACAAAAAACAACTGATTAGAAATTAGCTCGACAAGAAATGTCAAAAAGCAATTGTATAAATAAGCTAAGGCCTAATTTCACCATACCATGTTTGTTTACGCTAAATCAGGCATTAGCTAATGGGTCTTTAAAATAACAGAGCTGTTAAATCAGTCTACGTTCTATGAAGTTAACTGAATTAATCATCCATTAACAGTTGGTGGGACACTCGGTTCAGTTAACAGTCCGTTAAAAGGATTAACAAGGCGTCAAATAAATAACAGAGTATGGTGAAACTAGGCCTAAAGCTAATAAAACTAACTACAGAGGCCCAAACGAGCCCCACAAACAATACCTCGCAAAATTCAACTAGGAAGAATGCGGTTGATGGGCAGAAAATGCCTATCTACTGTGTAGGTATCTGTTGGTAAGTTCATAAGTTTCTAATGGACATTTGGTAGTAACAAATTGATCCTTATATCAAAATGAATACTTTTATCGTTTCTGGTATTTAAAATAGATATACTTTGTCCTTTACACTACATCATTCGGACAAATATTTTAGTAGTTACGACTATGACCAACCAAGTCCGCGATACTATAGTGCGGTCCGCCGCGCGATCGCGCGGCGCGCGGGGCGGCCCGGCGGACGTTCGGATGCACTACGGATGAGGTGAGAGAAGAAGCCGCTCATCGCTGAATAGTATTGTTCAAATCCGCTATACAGCACCAACGCGCTAGAGACTATAAACTATATTCGAATAGCGCGCTTTATTATACGCTATCGTTATAACGAAACAAGGCGCTCGCGCTAGATGCATATGCTAGGTGTCGTCACAATAGCGTCAGGCGCAACAGTATAACGCGGATATGCGCAAAGCGTGTTAACGCGACCGAAAGCGCGCGATGACTGAAGCTTGGCGCTATGCCGCTATCCGCTATACTGTTATAGTGACAGTATAGCGGATAGCGGCATAGCGCCAAGCTTCAGTCATCGCGCGGTTTCGGTCGCGTTAACACGCTTTGCGCATATCCGCGTTATAGGCCTACCCAGCTACGTTAGTGGACGCTTGATGCTAAACGTTATATTAATAGCGCGAAGAGAATAATATACAAAGCGCGCTGTATGCGCTACAAGGCAATAACACGCTTTGCTATGGCGCTAGATGCTATATTATCCACCACTATCGCTGAATGCGCGACCCGAACGCGGGCAGACCCGTGAGGGCAGACGTCATTGATGGTTGTCTCCGATTTGCGAATTTTCAAGGCACTAGCGATTTGTAGCGAACTATGGTTTTTTGTGGTTAGGAGTAGGACGTATGAGAAGATACTTCATTATTATCAGGTAGGTTATCTACCTATCTTAATATTTTTGTTTGGTACTTTATAATACTTAACACCCACTTAAAATAATACCGACAGGTTAAATATTTTTGTGGTTAGTATTTACTTATAAGTAACAATAACTAGCTGCGCCCCGCGGTTACAACCGCGTGGTGATGGATGATGATGATAAAATGATATGTGTTAAGACGAGGCTGCGGAAAAAATACTCTCATTCGACTAGTTTTTTTAAGCAACTGAAATATGCAATCAACACGAAAACTTAAATATTTGATATTTCAAACCTTTTTCTATCAGTTGTACAGTCAGAAACACATTTGAAAGAAATTTACTCGATAGTTTTAATTTTTCAAAATGAAGCCTTTTCTTTAAATTATTGGAGTTTTCTTGGAAACTACATCAGTTACATATTAATAATAAACACACATAGAAAGGAAATGTAGTTTATTATCCGCTGTATAAGTAAAATTTACCTAGAGTAATTAGTATTGTCATAATAAATTAAATAGTGTTTTAGACTTACGACCTTTAGTTCTGTGCAGGATTACGGTCAATCGGAAGATTCGATATTCAACCTTATTAGCTTAGGATTACGAAATAAAATCAATGCGTAAGAGCTGTCCTTCAGTGCCGCGCTGTGCGCCGTTGGACGTGGACCTATCGCTCGCGCGCTATCACCTGTGCTGTGCAGTATAAATACGTATCTTGGTAGGTATATCAATCAATATGGGAAATAAAGATAACTAAAAAATAAAAAACGAAGCAGAAGAGTCGATACAAAGACTTTGCAAGAATTATGAGAGAGCGTATAATATTTCAGTTTATTTTTACCTATGCAAATTTAATATTCGTTTGTGTTTCGGTGTTTATTCTATTCATGAAACATATTTTCTCTATCGAACTAAGAGATTCTATACCTACTAGGTTACTAGGTTCCTATAGTACTGTAATGGAGCTATAAAATAACTAAATGTCGTACTAATCTAAGTACGATTAGTTGGATACTATAATAATATCTGGTAATGTATAGTTATGGTCTCACCTGATGGTAAGTGATGTGGTAGAAGGTACCAAACAGGTGATAACTAAAATTATCTGGCTCTAAAGTACAGCTGACGTTCAACCGTAAATGGAGTTGAGTGTTGCTAAATAATAATAACACAAGCGTAGCAAATCAAAGCAATTGGTTTGGTGGGTATATCGCAATAAAACATCGAACATTGTTCATGTCCCTCAAGACTAAATGTAGATTTATATAAATGAAAGAATATTCAGAATCAGGCAAGTAGGTATATATTCAAGAGATTATCTACAAAGTCACCTGCATAGGTACTTTTAAATATACATTTTATCACTTAGACATGTACATATAAGTAACGATTTATACAAATATAATAGAGTGGAATAAATAGATTCTGTACATATATATAATAAAATAGACTGTGCTCATAAAATGCACCTTCTTTCTCAGGAAAAAAAATAATAAATCAGTCAAAGTCCGAGATCACTCGGAACAGGGAGAACTGTCGGAGTCGCCATCTCATATAATAAATTTAGACTGTGTTCTTCCACTATATGAAAATAAGTGAGTAATCTTTGAATAAAGTATTATTAAATTTGCACATTTTATTCACAGGAAATTTCGTAAACGAAATATATTAAATATTATTTCGTTTACGAAATAATATTAAATATATTATTTAAATATTATAATACCTATATTAGGCAAAAAAATATTTTGACCTATCCATAGCAGAGCAGCAGGTAAACTTAAATAACAAAAACGTATAAATGTGTATATACATTTTTTTTTTATTGCTGATAGGTAAGCCTTTAACCACAATCTCACCTGATGGTAAGTGATGATATGGTCGAAGGTGTTAACAGGCTTAACCTAGAATTACTGGCTCTCAAGGACAGCTGCCGGAACACACCGTTAGGTGCTTGGCGACAGATTTTCCACTTGAGGGTGGTCGCTAGCCAGGCGGGCATTCGCTAAAATGCCCTTCCACCATGCGGTGAAGCTCAAGCCAGCGGCGGGATTCGAACCATGGACCTGCTGCGCGGCAGTCCATAGCCAAAGCCACCGAGCATCATGCTTTTTACACTGAAAAAAAAAACTTTACATTATTATCGCCCTGCACTTGTCACACCTCTGTAGGGTCGGTATAAACAATATATTTTTTCTGAGTACCTTCACAAAAGACAACGCATTGACATAGTTGTGCGGAGTAAGACTTAAATTTTATGGCCGGCCTCCTATCTGAAGCAATATGCCTTTGCGTATGCCATCGTTGATATGTATTATACTCGCCTTTGCCCCCTTTTCGGTTATTAGTTAGGGTATTAGATAGATGGTAAAGAGCGATGTTTTACTCTTGACGTGCAAAAAATCTGACGTGAAATTATCTGAATTTATGTATTTAAATTCATTTATTCATATTCACTACACCCCTTTTCTGAAGGCCGAGCTTCAGCAGGGGCGGAGCAGTTTGTATGGTGGCCGTCTTGAAATCGCCATTTTGGATTTTTGACAGGTGTCATTCGACTGCTCTCCCGACATTTATCCTTACTTCTACCTTTTAACAAATTCTATCTACACATTCTAACAAATTGTGCGAAATTGATTGTCGAACAAACAGAAATGTACAGTTGCTTTTCTGAAGGCTTCAGGTAACGGATTGTCTGTAAAATGTATTTTGCAGGTATATATATCAATAAAAAATTTGATTGATATTATCAAACTGAAGGCTAAATGCACATTTGTAATATAACTAAATGCTTAGGCCTTGTACGTGGCGATGGTAAAAGGCCGGACGGCATGACTTTGGTTCCGTGGAAGATGGGAAGGCCTCTGGTATGGGACGCTACCTGTGTCGATACCTTAGCACCTTCTCATATTCCTGCTACCCAAAAAGTGGCCGGTGCGGCGGCTGAACTAGCAGAAGGCCTCGAAAGGCGCAAATATAGTAATCTCAGTAGTTGTTACATGTTTGTGCCTTTTAGGGTCGAAACGCTGGGACCGTGGGGACCGAGCGCCAAACTATTATTCAAAGACGTCTCAAAACGTCTGGTCGACGCTACTTGTGACCAAAATGCTGGCATATACTTTGGACAAAGGATAAGCATTGCCATACAACGTGGCAATGCGGCACAAAAACACGTATTTTGCAATATCTCAGAAACTGTGCGTTTTATAAAAAAATTGTAAGAACATAATTTGTAGCAAATTGTGTTGCCCACAAACATATTTATATAACTTTTTGCCCTAAATTAAATATTAAAGAAGTTATAAGCAATAATAAATTTTTTTGCTCTATAACTTTTTTATACATTTTACAAAAAAAATACCCTAGAACAATGTCGTAGATGATCTGCTCAGGATTTTTTTATGAAACTCGCAGGTTAATTGATAAAACTGAAAATAATATCCACAATTTTCAATACGTTTACACGTTGCAAAAAATGTAGCACAACTAAGAGAATAAAATGAGATAGAAGAAACAGCTAAGCCTACGTATAATAATAATAGTCGTAGCAGGCAGATGTTCCTTTGAACCCAAACGGTTACTCAGACCTTTTCTACCTGCTTATCCTTCCGTAAGTTAAATTTAGTAAGTTCTATGGTAAGGAAAACAGGAATGAAGAAGTAAAGTTGTACGAATTCAACAATTTTTTTTAAGAATATATTTACAATAAAAAATATAATAAGTTAAACATTTCTTTTTGACCGGATTCTCATGAGCATTGACGAACCTGGTCAACTTTGGAGCGCTGTAACAGTGTGTTAAATGAATTAAAATAAAATAAAAAAATCGTCAAAAGATAATCAAAAATGTTGGTCTGAGGTATTATTTTGTAAAATAAGAAAAAAAAGTTATAGAGCAAGAAAAAAATATGAAAATTTTCTCACTTTTTTGCTTATAACTTCTTAAATTTTTAATTTAGGGCAAAAAGTTATAATAACATATTTGTAGGAAAAATAATTTGCTACAAATTATGTGCAGTGGAATTTTTTGTAGGACACATCGTTTCCGAGATATCGCGAAATAAGTGTTTTCACCCCTTTTATCAAGATGGTGGCCGGGGCACAAGGGTGGCGACCCCACAAACTTAGATTTGTCTCAAAAGTAAAATTGCGCCCTCTAGGAATTGCAATATTCGGTCCTTAAATTGTAACATTTAAATGGACTACTATGTAGGTATCTATATTTGATTATGTCCTTCTAACCATAATTGTATACATATAGGCAAATAACTTAGTTTTGTAGTTTGTATACCTGCTTTGTGCATGCATACCTTGGTTCATTATATTTGTATAACTGCCCTGTTGGCGGAACGGCTTTAGATAGATAGATACATATCAAACAAATTATTGGAGTACAAAATTTTATGCCCAAGGCGGGAATCGAACCCACGTCCTCCGATATCGCGTCGGATGCTTAACACCATCTCAGCCACCTGGACATTGGCATTTCTGCCGAAACTTTGTGCTCCAATTGTATTACTTTAACCATCATAGGGGACGGTGCGCGGCCATCAACCAGACTACTAGACTTCATCTGATCGAAAGAAGTGTTTTTTCAAACACTTAACTCTCGGTATGATGTTGCTACCCTTCTATATTTCTAAATATGATTACAAGCACTATCGCGTGCTAAGCGAAATCATATCAAACAAATTATTGGAGTACAAAATTTTATGTCCAAGGCGGAAATCGAACGCGATATCGGAGGACGCGGGTTCGATTCCCGCCTTGGGCATATAATTTTGTACTCCAATAATTTGTTTGATATGATTTCGCTTAGCACGCGATAGTGCTTGTAATCATATTTAGAAATATAGAAGGGTAGCGATATCATACCGAGAGATTGTTTTGGCTAATGCACTCAATTACAAAAACAATAAACTTTCTTCCTGCATCATTTAAAAAACAAAAACTTTTATACTTTAGCCGCACCAGCCTTGAGAAAAGGGCTGTAAAATGGCTTTGCTGGAATAAGGGCTCTTAACTTAATGTTGTCTTAGGTTTTCGCGATTGTTACACATAGTAATTAAACAACATTAAACGGTTTAAATCTCGTATATTTATCATTATTTTTGTCCTGACGTTTCAAACACTTTGCAGTGATCGTGGTCACGGGGACTGCAAACTTGAAAAAAAACTTGACTTTCCGTTTCCGATACTCGTTATTTCTCAAGCACACTTTTGCATATCATTAAAACTGTATAAATTGAAAACAATATATTTTTTATTTTATAAATGATTTTTTGTTAATTTATATACATCTTAACTTAATTTGTCGATAACCTCTGTAGACTATACCACTTACTAACAATCTAAGAATCCACTATTTTTATTTTAAAGTCTAATTTAGTCACCTGTTCCAGTACCTCTCACTTGTCTGCCATGTTTCATTAAAAAAGCCTGTATAACATGTTCCCTACAATGTTTCTGCAGCTGTGTGTTTTTTTCATAAAATATCCCAAAGTTTAAGGCCCTTACAATTGCGTATGTAGACTCTTCTGCAAGTTTGGTAAAAAAAAATCTTATCCTGCCGTTTAGAAGTGGCTAGATATATATCTGGTTGGTCTAATTTTTACCATAGTTGGTATATGAAAGCAGAGTGGTAGTAAAATAACACCTTTCTGTTAACCACTGTAACTGAAAAATTAAACGAAATAGGATGTATACGAATTACGAACATATTTTCAACATAAGTAATTAATAGTCAAAAATTATATGATAGCAATAAAAAAAACAACCTGCATTATATTATTATGGGAACGTGTACAGTAGCACAGTTATGAAAAACTATAATTCATATTTGTATGACGAGTCGTGGTAAAATATATTGCCCACAACTAACATTTAATGAAATCAAATCAAATCCATTTATTTCAGGTCAATTGTACCCATATTCACCGAATATAATATAATATTTTGCTCATTCAATTTGATGGTATTTTACTTTATTCTAATGATGTGTAACATGTAATCTGATTAATCACATTCCAAGATACTGAGAACAATGTTGATTCATTCATAAATTATCGTCCACGCGGATGCCAAGTAACATTACTTTCGTTACTACGGAGAATTTAAAAACACCCCATTTATCAATATATATCGTGCCGTTTGGGCTGTTATGTACCACCATCATATTCCGACCCTTGTCTCACTTATGTTGGTTTAGTGCAGTATGTTTTTTTTTATAAACACGGAGACTGCGACGCAACAACATAGCAAAGAAACTTTAAAAAAAAAAGACATGAAAACAATTTTTTAAAATAAACAGTCTGAAATAACTGGTTGATATCGGTTCAATATGATCTCAAATTTGTGTTTTTATCAATATTGAACAATAACTTTCATCTATATTCATAGTTGCCACTTACATTAGTTGCTAGAAGCACTGCGATCGTCAAGGCATTTTGGCAAATTACTTTTAGTAAGTTGACTGTAACTGGCAAACCGTTCGCCGGTGTTGATGAAATTAAAATGAAACCAATAAAGAGTTAAACTGTACTAGCAAACAAATAATCTTCTATATTGTAAGGTTCAGTAAAAAAGTTATGTGTGGTCAAACATAAAATAAATAATAGACAAGTCAATTTAAGAACCCTCTTTCTATTGGGAAGTCAGTTAAATATGTATAATATGATATACCAATCATATATACCAATAAAGTCGAGCAGACATGAACATATGGTAATAAGTAATAAGTCTGTCGACCGTAAGAATAATTTTGACAAGTAAATCAAATAATCAATTTCTTACTAAGAAATATTAGTAATGTTGATAAAAATAAAAACGTGACATCAATTGCAGTATATACAAAGTTACTTTATATATCTTTTTTTTTTTTTTTTTTTTTTATTCTAATTTTTTTTTTTTTGAGACTTTTGGTCGCTTAGCGACTACTTTATATATCGAAATTCGTCACGTGAATAAGATTATAAAAAAAGTTGAAATCGTCTCAATGGTATCTGTGTTCGCGAATCTAATATCAAGTATACAAATATGTTTATAAGCGAGACGCGTGCGCCGCTGCTGCACATCGCCTCGTTCGGTGCAGCGGGGATCGTTGCGCCGCATGGGCGGAGCTAGCGTGGGAATTATTTTTGACTGCCCCCACTTAATCCAGCGCCTTATCTACCTCCATACCAAACAATTTTTTTACGATTTATATATGGCTTACGCAAATATGATCATGTCTCCGATTTTCGGAATAAGCTCAAGTGTTTTCCTATTCGTCGTCGCCGGAATGCTCATATATTATCTCTCCTTTACTGTATTCTGTTCAATCCTTTATCCCCGCGATACCTCAAGGAACAATTTAAATTTCTTCATTCTACCCATTCTATGTTGTTACTGTCATTAGAAAACGTAACGCTATACAGCAGTTATTTATGTACAATTATTAAGACCATAAGAAACCCCGCCCAATATTTTGACCATATCTATTGTTGATGGATTATCTGGAAGAGATCGCTCTGAGCGGTAAGTCCACCCATTGATACACTCACCCATTGATACAGTTTAGCCACATGACCTTATTACGAAAATCGGAGACATGATCATATTTGCGTAAGCCATATATAAATCTTATACTTACAAAAATTTATGGTATTGAGATAGATAAGCCGCTGGATTAACACATATTATACATTTTATCATCATCCATCAACCCGCGGGTGAAACCGCGGGGCGCAGCTAGTAAGTATATACGTACCTAAGCTTATAAACAATTTTTTAAATTTTGTCTGTGTATGTTTAATATTAACTTTTTTTGAACAATAAAAATATTTGTATTTGTATTCCATGATTATGTAAATGAACCAATCATAGCCAATACCGCTGTATAATTTTGAAATTTTCCACCACAGACAGCCTTCCACCTTAAGTTTCATGACAAAATAATAGATGATCATTATTATTTTCTTGTTTTTTTTTTATATTTTATTTATATTTTATTTTTTTAAATCCTTTACATATTGATAATTTAATACGTAAGTATTCTATTTTTATGAGCACTTTCATAAGAAGAAAGTGCTCATCTTGATCCGATTTAAAAGTAAATAACATCAACATAAGCAAATCCTTATTTGATATGATTAGTTTAGGTATTTACAGTGTGATTGCCACTGACTTATACAGTAAATTACACTGCAACGACAGGACTAAATAATTTTAACTTTCGAAAAAAAAACGTACATTTTGAAGATGTGTTCAATGCAGGCTGCAATTCAAATGAACAATGCCAAAATAAAATAATGACGACTTTGTTATATATAATAAAAACAGTATCTTATAAGGAAACAGTATTTTTCACAAGGACTTAACTGCTACAGAATAAGAAAACACAGAAGTATGACGTATGCCGTGAAAATAACTTAACTATTACACAATAAAAAACATGGAAGTATGAAGTATGTTGTGAAAATAACTTAACTATTACAAAATACAAAAAACATGGAATTTTAAAGTATGTCGTGAAAATAACTTAACTATTACACAATAAAAAACATGGAAGTATAAAGCATGTTGTGAAAATAACTATTAGACAATGAAAAAAACATAGAAGTATAGAGTATGCCGTGATAATGACTACTTATTACACAATAAAAGAACATAAAAGTGTAAAGTATGCCGTGAAAATGTCTTAACAATTACATAATAAAAAAAATACAGATGTATAAAGTATTATGTGAAAACGAAACGTACCAGAATATAAGGGATAAAATAATCTCGCACACCTCCCATCCTCTATATGCATAAGTACCATAGTAAAACCAGAAAAGTGCATTATCTGGGAGCCCCTAAAAGATTCTAATGCCTACTGGACAGTCTGGATACGCAGGGTTGTCCATACAATTCGTCATGTGACGAATTGTATGGACAACGCGCCCGTGACATTGCGACATACAGTTGTTAAGTCTCATGTGCCTAAATTTTTCTGGCCCTCAAGGACTGCTGCCGGAACAGATGGTTAAATGCTTGGCGACAGGTTTTCTACTTGAGGGTAGTAGCTAGCCAGGTGGGCATACGCAACATGCTCTCCCACCATGCGGCGGTGGGAATCGAACTAGGGACCTGCGGCATGGCAGTACATAGCTATAACCGCTCGGCCCTCATTGCTTCAAATTTAATAAATATTGTAATGGCCATGCCATTTTATAGTAGATTTTGCGATAAGTAGAATGCTAATAAAATTAGTTGGGTTTAAACAAGACTAATCTATACCTTTTTAAAAATATACACACTACCAAAGTTAGCATCCTAGCGCCATCACATCTTTCTGAAACAACGTGAGGGCTGGCGCCGCGGATACTACGGAGTAACATAAGCGGCGCAAGTATGCTATAACCTTAGTAGTGGTTACATATTTGAGCCGCTTAGTGTAGAGCGTCCGTGGGGACTGGAAGCTCATCGTATTTTCCAAAACTTATCAGAGCTTTTGTTGGATGTGACGCGTGATCAAAATGCTGGCACCTATATTTGGCTCAACAAATAAGCATTGTAATTTAACGAGGCAATGCTGCCAGCATGCCAGACACGCTGCCAAGTGGTAGTGGGCTGGACCATTGTTTTTTTGTTGATAGGCTAGCCTTTGACCACAATGTCACCTGATGGTAAGCGATGATGTGGTCGAAGATGTTGTTCAGGCTTGTCTAGAATTTGGACTGCCTGTGAGTCTGCAATGACTTATATGGGCCCCGACTAGCGCACCTTTGGCAGGGAAGATATTTTTAATAGTGCGTATGCTTTAGTGCGCATGTACGGCGGCCGCCAAGGCATACACGCCTCGTTTGGTGCCGCTTTAAAAAGATAAACTACTTTTCTTGTTTTACTATGTACGCACTTAGCGTATCTCTTACTTAGTACGCAGAAAAATGTGAAACCCCAAAAGTGAACTCTTGATACAGCTGACAACCCCCACTTCCATCTGACGAATCATATAATTTATATCCTCGTGCATGAGGGTTGGTTGTCTAAAAACCCCCAGGTTTCCATTATACTGCGCGCTAGCACAGTCAGAAAAGTTGCGTGCGACTTGCTTGAACGGTAAACACCCGGAGACAATGTAAGCGTAACATCCTGCAAAAGAAATAATGAGTCATTTAATACGACAGTATAATAGCTGAAAGTTTCTAAGCTAAGGCTAAGCAAACTTCGCTACGAGCGATCTAATTGTTGAATTCGATCAGCTTCGGTCAAGCAGTTGATCAGTTATTAGTATCTTAACATCTTCAGGACTGAAACCGCCGGTATCGTGCAAAAAAGTGAGGAAAGGTGATTCACGAACCAAAAGGTTAAATAGTATTGCATATCACTAAACAGAGTTTTTAATATAAAATCTCAATGTTAAAGTAACTTATTCAATTAAGGCGTCTACGACGCTCTTATGAAGGTAAGTATATTACAATTTTAAATATTGGAATAGTCTACATACATTTTTTGGTTCCTGAATATACATGAATTATTGTTTTATTACTTATTGTATAATATAACAAGCCAATTCCATATATCGATATATACAGACACAAAAATGCTTTAAAAATAACCATCTGCAACTTAGTCTGCAACTATACTTATAGATAACTAGCATTCCGGTCGCGGCACCACTGGCGCGTATGTTAGTTGTCGCGCAAAACCATTAACCAATTCTTCTGCAGTTGGATAAAAACTATCCTAAGTCCTTCCCTGGGTCTCAAACTATTTCCATACCAAATTTCATCCAATTCGGCCTAGTAGTATTTAAGTTTATTCGTTGCATAAAAAATACAAAAAAAAAAAAATTTTTTTTTATAACATTAGTGTAGATGTAGATATGCAAGAGCTCATGTTGACCATTAATTATGTGTTAATATCATATTTTTCAGTGCAAGCTATCAAGTCAACTTTATTTAAAGTAAAGTTTCGTTTTATTAGTGCTAAGCACGCTTTAGCTGACCCTAAAGGTCTTGTTTTCATGTGTAATCTGTAGATCCCTTAATACTCGGTATTTCGGTAAATCTTTAAGCCTTTCTTAAATTATGTTATAGGTGAACGTACAAGTATTTATATAGGCACAACTGGGTACTATTTGCTTCATTTACCAGAGTTACGGTTGAAAAATTTTCTTCACAAAAAGGAAGCGCATTAGCTTGGTCTTCCTTATATTTTATTTTAGATTTGAGACGTTATCATTTTTTCAGAGTTCATTCATATTAAATACATAAAATATACTTACTTTGGGCTATCCAAAATGCTTCTGCCTCTGTACGCGTGACGATAGGCTCACGAAAAGAGTTTCGGTTGATTGAATTAGCATGCTTAATCAATATCTGGTACAGTTCCATGTCATCAGGGCGGCCTATCCAGTAGCAACAAGCAGGAATCAGTGGTGGTTGAACCGTTGTATCGTGTGAGTAGTGACTTTCATAATAAGTGTTTCCTGAAAGTAATAAAGGTACCTAAGTAAATATAACGTATGAAATGATTGCTTTGTGATGAAACCATTACGCCGCCAATCCACGTTCATACAAGTCATAAAAATACCAACTCCTACTTTGAAACATATGAGTCGCATTACGTCAAGCAAGTCTTTAAGACAACATTATTGCTAAAACCGGTAAAAGAAGGAAAGATAGAGTATTCAATAGCACTAAATACAACTCAAAACTGGCAAATCGGCACCAAACTTTTCTGGGACCATTTCTGTATCAAGTCGCAAAATTTCTTCCACATCTTATTTCCTTTAGGCAAAAAGAAGTAAAGATAACAATTCATTGCTGGCTGAAAAACATAAATTATGACAACACTGAAAAATTATTTAAACTAATTATATGATTTACTAACAGATTTATAAAAAATACACACACACACACACACACTCACACACACACACACACACACAAATACACACACAACAGTTATCAATGAATTCCTTGTTCCTCACTCACTCACACTCTTTGTAATTTTACACAAAACATATAATATACAATCTTGCATGCTAAAATAATTAATAGGTTTTATATATAGTAAATATTGTTTATGTTATGTTTATATATTGTTATTTGAAAATTCAATACACTACTACTCTATAAATAATTGTGTGACCTATTTTTTTTATGCCTGATAGGTTAGCCTTTGACCACTATCTCACCTGATGGTAAGTGATGTGATGATGCGGTCGAAGATGTTGTTCAGACTAACCTAGAATTACTGGCTCTCAAGGATGGCTGCCGGAACACACCGTTAGGTGCTTGGCGACAGACTTTCAACTTGAGGGTGGTAGCTAGCCAGGCGGGCATTCGCAAAGTGCCCTACCACCATGCTATAACGACTGCCATCCTAAGACAACAACCGGGACCGACGGCTTAACGTGCCCTCCGAAGCACGGAAGCGCTCAGTAATAATGCATAACCTTGAAAAGGATAGCAAACCTACAACACAAGATTAAACTTAGTGTATACATTGCTATATATAGGTTCCTACACCACTACGAGTATAAATATACAATATGTGCCTTGTATAAATATGTTATTACTAAACTTGTGAATTTGTATTTGAGATATATAAAAAAAAAAAATATTAATAGCGATTTCTTTGTACAATACTGGCTATAAAAATATCTATAGCTGTGTAGCGTTTATAATGTACATTATTATAACAATCTATCGGGGTGTATGTAGAATAATAAAGATGTGGTCAACCACCTTCACCTAAAGACACCCTGTGATATGGTGATACGCGCACACTGGGTGGAGCCGCCTGTTTAATTTGCATCCACAGTTAGGTAAAAAAATCAGATAATATAAATGTACCTATGAAAACAGCATTTTTTTATGCCTGATAGGTTAGCCTTTGACCACTATCTCACCTGATGGTAAGATGTTGTGGTCAAAGATGTTGTTCAGGCTAACCTAGAATCACTGGCTTTCAAGGACAGCTGCCGGAACACACCGTTAGGTGCTTGGCAACAGATTTTCTAGTTGAGGGTGGTAGCTAGCCAGGCGGGCATTCACAAAAAGCCCTTCCACCATGCGGTGAAGCTCAAGCCCGCGGCGGGATTCGAACCATGGACCTGCTGCGCGGCAGTCCATAGCCAATGCCACTGATTTCACACATTCGCAAAATGCCCTTCATATTTGTGAAATAAAACTATTGTCTTTTTGAAAGTTAATTTCATCTCGAAATTTCGGTAGTATTATGAAGTCCACGAGCCTAAACCAAGGTAGATCATTATCGGGAGTTGTATTAATTAATGTGGTTTGGTCCTGCAAAAACTTTTTTTTTTTTTTCATGTTATTGTCGCGGAACAAGCTCGAGGCCCACCTGACGTTAAGCGGTTACCTCGGCCTATAGCAGATGCATTTCGTCACAAGTGACGAATTGCACTGCGCCCGTCATCTTGAGACATAGTTCTAAAGTCTCAAGTGCCTGTAATTTCACTGGCTCTCAAGGACTGCTGCCGGAACACAACATTAGGTGCTTGGCGACAGATTTTCAACTTGAGGGTGGTCGCTAGCCAGGTGGGCATTCACAAAAAGCCCTTCCACCATGCGGTGAAGCTCAAGCCCGCGGCGGGATTCGAACCATGGACCTGCTGCGCGGCAGTCCATAGCCAATGCCACTGAACCATCACTGCTTTAAAACGACGAACAATGCGGCAAGTATGCGGCTTTTTGCATTGTTAAATAGATACTTTTAGGTAAATAATTTGATGCTGTGGTGTAAGTGTTTTGGAATGACTCCTGTACTCGAAAGCACCATCGGCACAATATACACTTTGTTCATTTTCCAAATTCTAATTATTTCTTACTTCAGCTATGTGTATTTATGTATTTTTTCAGTGATTGTTTTTTGTAGATTGTCGGTGTTAGGAACGGCTATGTCAAGTAGATATACACATTTATTTACTTTATGTTACAGTTATGTCTGGTCTATTGTAATGTATGGTTTTATCTGTTAATATAACTCTATCAAAGTATATTTTGTGGCTATAGCCTTGCAGCACAGGCTTCGGGGTGTATTGGTAATAGGGTTTCGTGGGAATTTCATTTAATTTATGTTTGATTGACAATTTTTGGTGGATTATATAAGCTACTTGGTTATGTCTATGGGTGTAGTCGGTTTGAGTGAGTGTTGGGCAGGCACTAGTAATATGTTTGATGGTCTCCGAATGTCGCTGGCATTTTTTGCATTTATCGTTTGAGGTATTGAAGTCTTTGATAATGAATTTTCTGCAGTTTCTAGTGTTTATTACTTGATCTTGAATAGTGATCATAAATCTCTCTGTTTCCGGAAACATTGATCTGCTAAATCTACGTGAGAAAGTTCTAAATCATGTATATGTCGTCCATGTAGCTCCTTTCGACGCCATCTGCCTATTTTTTCTGTTTCTTGTTCTCTACCAGATTTATATTGTACATATGTTTTTAGGTTGAGATTTAAAGGTGTACATTTGCTGTCTAACTCAACTATTGCATTATGAATCGGGCTTGAGCCAATTTTTTTTTATAAAAGAATTCCCGCAAATTTTTATTCTGATTTTCCCAAAGCAATGTCAATTAATCCCCGTCCCCCTTTTTCTCTTTAAAAGAGTCGTTCGTTCAATAGCAGACTTTGGATGTTAATTAATAGTTGTATTTGGTAAGTATAGTTCGATTTTTTATTTCAAGTCGGTTTATGTCTGTTGCTGTCCACTTTATTTTTCCAAAAGTATAAGTAAGAACTGGTATAGCGAAAGTATTGATAGCTTTGAAGAGGTTGTTTTTGGAGGGTAGTTGTGTTTTGCATATTTTATTTAGCCTTCGAGTGTATTCTGTTGTTAGGTTATGTTTTATTTCTGTACGATTTATGATGCTAGATTGTTGGATTCCGAGGTATTTGTAAGAATCTGTTGGGTCCATTACTGAGAATGTATTGTTTGAGACTATGTCTTGGTCAGTGGGTATTTAAATTTTCCCTTTTATTATATGGAAGGTTTTACATTTGTCCAGGCCAAAAATCGTTATTTTTTTTAAAAATATTATTTCAAAAATCTTTTACGTCTCTCCGCTGATGGAGGTTTTTATATTGCACGGGCCGGAGCCAAGTGCTATTTCTATTCTAGGGATAAAAAATTTCTCACAAGCCTGCAAGTGTTTGGTATGACTGCTTTTTGCAGCAACTTGTAAGCAGTCACAGGAATATCGATGGTATCTAAGCTTGTAAGCAATGTTTTGGGTATGACCCCTGTGGTGGATAAGACTATTGGTATTGTTCTGGTGCTATTGATTTGCCACTGTGTTTTGATCTCTATTGATAAGTCTGTGTATTTTGCTACTTTTTCCGTGTGTGTTGTTTGTAAATTGTGTGTATTGCAAATGGCAATGTCTATAAGATAAGCATTTTTGTTGATTTTATCTAATACAGATATATGTATCAGGTCTGCTGAAATGTACTGTTTTGTCAGTTATTATAGTTCGGTCCCAATAAGTCCTATAGCTGTCATTCTCCAGAACAGATTATGGTATGTATTTGTAGTAAGGAATTTTTTCACCTGTTATTAAGTAATTTGTATTTGTATCCTAAGTATTGGTGTGTGATAGCCGCCACCTGGTTCATGTCGATGCTTATAGTCTGTTTGGACTATTGCTTTACAAGCACCAGTGATATGTTGCATGATCTCAGATCTACTACAGCATCGTCTACAAGTGTCGGTGATGTGCGGGGTGCGTATTATTGGTTTTTGGTAATTTCGCGTATCGATTACTTGGTCCTGAATGGCTAACATGAAGGCTTCAGTCTCAAGGTAGAGTTCTCCACGCTGCAGCCACGCGTTCGACGCTGTTTTGTCGACATACGGCTGTTGCAGTTCTAGGTAGTGTCTCCCGTGTAAAGATTTTTGTTTCCACATGGCCATTTTGTCTTTAGCATGAGTGATAGTCTCGTTGCGTTGTGGGTAATTGCGTAAGATTTAAAGGTGTGAATTTCTTATCATTACGGTTTATTTCTTGATGTAGGGTGGATATTTCCGCGCGGTCGTAGAAAAAGTTTTGAAGTGTTGATATTTGTTTATTATGGAGATTTTTTATATCTACAATACCTCTGCCACCCTCAGATCTAGGCAATGTTAGCCTTTGAATACAAGATCGCGGGTGGTGCTTCCGGTGAATGGTCATTATTGTATTGATAGTACGCTGTGATTTTGTAAAATCGGTTGGTGACCAATTTTTGATCCCAAATGTGTATGTGAAGGGCATAGGTGTTAATCGCTTTTACAATGTTTCGTCCGTTTAATTGTGATTTCAGAATAGAGTAAAGCTTGTGTCTAAATTTTTGCGTTACTTCAATTTTTGTGTGATTGTGGGATATCTGATGTGCTTGTTGGAAGCCTAAATATTTGTAGAAACTGTTTGATCCAATGGTTCAACAACTTCACTGTATTGAGCGTATATGGTTTCAATTGGACTGACTGGTTTTGAAAAATAAATGTTTTACATTTGTTGATTATTGAACTGCATGTTAACATCACTAGAGAATGTCTGTGTGATGTCTGCCAGTCGATGTTGTGAATGTGTGTCATTACTATACAATTTTATGTCTTCTATGTACATGAGGTGTGTTAGAGTGTGTGTATCATGGCCATTATTAATATGGAGTCCAGCACCTGAGTTGTTTAGGAGTTTGGAAAGAGGGTTTAGGGCAAGACAGAACCATAGCTCAAAGCATCTCCTTGAAAGAATCCGCGTTTGATTGAGATTTCATCCGTTACTGTGGTTTTATTGTCCATTTTGATGGAAAGCTTAGGCTTCCAGTGCTGCATAGTGTTTTCTAAAAATCTGATTATTAAGGGGTTAATTTTATAAAGTTGGAGTATGTAAATGAGCCAGCTATGCGGTACTGAATCATATGCGTTACGGTAGTCAATATACATTATGTGGAGGTCTACTTTGTTTTTAGTGACTGTTTCATTGCTACTGAATCAATAATTAACTGTTCTTTGCATCCTTGGCTAAACTTCCGGCATCCTTTTTGTTCTTCTGCTAGTATACTGTTTTCTGTTACGTGTTTAGTAATGAGGCGTGAGATACAAGATGCTATAATTTTGTTAATAGTTTGTAGACAGGTGATAGGACGGTATTTTCCTGGGTTTGTGAGGTCATTGCGTTTAGGTATCATATGAGTTATGCCTTGTGTAATATAGTGTGGTATTGTGTCTGGTGCTTCAATTAATCGGTTTATGTGTATGTGAAGGATTGGTTGTGTGGAGGTGAATTTTTAGTACCAGTAATTATGAATATTGTCAAGGCCAGGTGCCTTCCAAATGTGTGTATTTTTGACGACTTCTATGAAACGATCTACGGGAATGTATTCATACTGCATTTGATCACAATCTATTTGCTGAGATTCTGCATGAATCCATTCTGCATCACCATTGTGCTGTACTTCATTTTCCCAGATCTGACACCAGAAGGAATGCATGTTTTCAGATGTGGGTAACGGTTGATTGTCAGATCTGGGAGTGCCGTGATGTTGTGTAGCTATTGGTCTATAAAGTTGCTTCTCATTCATATTGAATTGTGTATTTTGTAGTTTTCTGTCTTTGCATTTAGTGTAAGCCTGCTAGATGCAGCATTGAGTTTTTGTTTTAAACTGTCTAATAATTGACCATTGGTTAGGTTTGGTTCTTCGTAACGTGAGTGTGTCCCATACTTGTTTTTATTATAGTCTATGTTATGCTTAAGTCTACTGTTCCTAACTCCAGCCATGTATTGTGTCATACGTCCAATATATTTTCTGAGAGTTTCAATTTTAATTTTTAATCTTTTCTGCCACGCTGGTATAATTTTTCTCCGTTGGTGAGTTGAATCAGAAGTATCTTTAATCTTGCTTCCACCACACACCGCCACTGTGTAAGCTGCGCAATATATAACGGTTTGATTGGTGATGAAGTCGTTATTCGTGTCTAAGTGGCTCGGTAAGATGTTATTTTCAAGGTATTTGACTATGTAGCTATGCTAGCTTTCTAGATGTGTTTTGTCGGGGTAGGTAAGGTCTTGTTATTGGATTAGTGTGCTTGAATCTATCATAATTATGTTGCGTCAAATACCTCTTTTATTTTCTTGTCTAGTTTAGAATTTGGCTCTGGAGTAGTAGTAGGTTGTATTGTTGTGTTGATACTATCTTATCTATTTGTCTTTCTATTTGTGTATTACTTAGTTAAGTTGTAATCTACAGTATTTATTATAGTTTCACCTTGACTTACCATATTACTTTGATTGGAGCTTGTGTTATTGATGTTTATGTGTCGGGATTGTGTTATGTTGTGTAGTTCTAGTTGTATCTCTCTCCTAATTTCCTGTAATCTATGTGTTGTAATTAGCTTATTATGAATAATGGCTTCTGTGTTGATCTGCTACTCGTTGTTCAGAGATTTCTATAGTATTAATAGTTGGCGATAATGGCTTACAGATAAGATATATGTATATGCTGTCGCGGGCGTTTTTGTAGTACAATATTTCCGTTATACATTATGTACGTGTGATACTAAAGGTTTTTGCAGCGCACGCCAGAAAATCACATTTGGTAGAATTTTTTCCTACTTACTTGACACGTCGTTATATTTTGGACAATTCACAGAATATCTTTATAAATTATAGCCTACGTGTGTATTGATGATGTAAGCTATATTATTGTAAAGTTTCATTTAAATCCATTCAGTAGTTTTGCGTTAAAGAGTAACAAACATCCATACTTACAAACTTTCGCAATTATAATAAATGTTTAGCATTATACAAATGGATTACGACGTGTATATATAAATGCTTAGTTTTAGCAGTAATATATATATTTAGATAAATATTAGTGGGATACGCTTAGCTACGTCAGCGTAAGAGTATTTATAAAATCACACATTTTCAGTAAAAACGGCTGCCAAGGAACGGTAAAGATTGTGGTGTATCATCTTAGGACTATATAAGTTAATATTTTATCTTATCAGTTTTTATTTAACAAAAATAAACAACCGTAATTGTATGGGTAATATTGCTTTAAACTTATTTATTTTACTCGCATCATTCCTAAACATCGCAAAAAAACTAAAATGACCAAATTTATTACAGTCTTTTGTTAAACACACCGAAATTATTAGTAAATATTTAAAAAAAATTATACTCTATTCGAAGGATCATGAGTCACGGTACATGAAAATAAGTGTTGTTTTTACCATTGGTCGTTTTGATTATATATTAAGATAAACTTGCATATTTTGTGAAAAGAACGATAAATAATAAATGGAACTTACCAGTTTCATCTTTTTTTTCCTCCCACAGACAGAGGTACTGCTTAGACAGATCTTGGTGCATTTTCACAAAAAAAAACAATAGTGATTAACTTTACTTTTTTTGTTATAATTATGATTCAATAAGGGTTAATTCGGAAAATGAAGTTAATCACGTTAATTTCGAACGGCCAGTTTCAAACGAATGATACTACAAATCTATGAAATAATGGAAGCTCCGTCTACCTTGGTTATTACCAATGTATATCGTTTTATTTTTTGTTTTATGAACACCTGTAATAAGACTCAAAATCACATGCTTTGGCAATGAATCAATACCAGTATTTCGCAACTCACTCAATGCGCAGTCTCATAAGTCAGGATCTCTCAAAGAAAAGATTTCTTGCACAGCTGTTTTTTTAAAGTGAGCTTATCCAGATGATTTTAACCGATCTACTAGTCAGGCAAAGTTCTCGGCAATTATTACCTGGATGGGTGACCGCTAGTAGCATTTTCTTTTGAGCGTCCAGTGGCGTCAGTCTCGGCTATTGCCTTACGATTGGCACTAGTCATATCATAGTGCTAAAGTATTTTGCTAATGCCCAGTTGGATGAATCATATCCCTTTTGGCTCTGTCCGTTAGGACACCATAGATTTTTATTTTTATTTTTATTGCGTCCCAACAAAACCTCTATGAAAAGCAATATTTTTTAATATGGTGAATGATTAAACATTTTGTTACAATCATTCAACCGCAAAACGTAAAAAGATAATATAAAAATAGGTTATATAATATATGTCTCAACATTAGGAAGATTTTGAGTTTGTCTAGTAAATTCATCGAACTATTTATCTAGAAGGAAATCTAATACGCGTACACTACTAATCATCATGAAAAATGGAATAACCGATAAATTTTCTTTGGATATTCAAAACATTTTAAATATGGCGAACCAGATACCTGCATTATCCATATGAAACTAATGACATCCAAATTATGGACTCTCCCCGTGTAGGGTAACGGCGATCAAAGAGATATTATAACTTGAATTTTTCCACAATTTTAAAGCTCACATTATGTATTTTTTTCTATTTTAGATAAATTGTACACTGTAGTTTATTTTTATGTGTCATGCTACAAACAGTTGCATACCATGCCATGTTCCCCTACTAGGCAGTGTTCATTAAATAGACATCAAATAAAAAAAAAAGGTTTTTAAATACTGACTGGTTTTCAGGGTTGAGCTATCACTTTTTCGAAATTAGTTGACCCGGAAACGTTCTCTTCAACACTTCCATATGCTACCCAAAACATATTTAACAAATCTTTGCGTTTTACAGTCATCGATTTAGCCTATCCATCGGTTATAGATTGAAACGCGCTGGATTTTAACTATCATTTTATCATTCAGTTATTTTAAAACTCCGTTTCAGAATGTCCTAATAAAGTTTTGGGTTGCTAAACAACACATAAAATAACTGACTGATAAAAATGACAGTTTACTAGGCTAAATCGAAGACTGTGAAACTCAAAGATAGTTTTTGTTTATATATATGTTCTGGGTAGTATAACCCGAACTTACTCGAACATTCTGAAACAGGCCCTAAGTGTTGCATAGCAACCCGAAACTTTATTAGGATATTCTGAAACGCGCCCTTAACCTGAATACTAAATTTATTTGTGAAAAGAGTAAAATTATTCCATTATGGATAAAGAAATAATTTTACTCCTTTTCTTAATGTTACTGCCGTGTCTGAAGCCACTAGGTTAAAAACCATCAGTATGCAATAACACAGTGACAAACTGACTGCAAACAAATCCAGATACCTTTATTATCTATATACATCAATATAAGGATAAAGAAAAGTGGAACCCGCATTCCATTCCTTGTCCACGTCTACGACTACGTGATAGTGATGCGTTACTTTCATCAACACAGATTTACCCTCACCGTATATTCAACCTTAATGCTGTTGAAATAACGCATATTATAAGTGCACTATTGTTATCGCTATGTCATGATTTATCCTCGCTCAAATGGTATAGGTAGGTAATAATTTGTGTTGATTGACTCAAGCTCAACCCTTTTAAGTGAAGAACCTTTTTGGACGATTAAGTACTGGACTAGTGATTTTCTAATGTTTTAGACACCGGATGTAACTTTTACTTGCACCTTCTTTGGTGTCGTTGGTAATGGATGACTAATAAGTAACAATTTAGCAATGAGTTCAACCAAGCAACGTTACCACTGTTCGGACCACACTGCCGGGGCTGACGTGGAATAGATAGATGAACTCTTTATTGAAACACCAAAATGTATACAAATATAACAAACTGGACGGTCTTAGCGCTCAAAGCGATCTCTTCCAGACAACCCATGCAAATATAGCATGGAATATAGCATCTGTGTCATCATTGAGGTTCATTGGCTGCATGTGGGTGGCATTGAATCCGTTGATTGTCTGTCAAATCAAATTTGTGATGTGTCAGTTTTGCATACATGGCCAAATTTCAAAACGGTTAAGTACAGAATAAAATATTTGGTACTTACGTATAAATACATCACAGTGTGCCTAGTGACAAAGTGCTGCTTTAGAAGCTCGAGATCCTGGCTTTTTACCTCGGGTCGTTGGTTTTCTGTCCAATAAATATTTAGTGACAGTTCGGAGCCTGAAACTGTACCCGGTTTTACCCTATGGGTACGGAACCCTAAAAATGGGAAACTATGTACACAACATTAGAGTTTTGGAAAAAATTTGCGCTATATTGTTACACATTATAGAACTAATAAAAACAAGGTAAGCTAATCTGAGTAGCGGCAGGAAATTTTATTCATAACGCCAGTTTTTTTTGTATATGGTATCGAATGATGTGATCGAAGATAATGTTCAGGCTAACCTGGAGTTACTCGCTCCCAAGGACAGCTGCCGGGACTCACCGTTATGTGTTTGGGTACGGTTTTTATTCTTGAGGTAGGTAGTTAGTCACGCGGGCATCCACAAAATGCCCTAACACATATGCTTTAACGACTGCCATCCTGAGATAGCAACCGAAACCGAGGAAAAGCCTCCCGCATTAAAGAACTTCAAGGATGATGGCAATTAATTCATAAAACTGTGCTTTCAAGCCTTATAGCCTACCGCAGATATGAAGCACTTTCAGGACTTTAATCCTGGAAAGGTTTCCATAACCACTAGGAACCGTATCAATTAAGTTAGTGTTAAAAGGCCTCTATTAGTAAGGCAAGTATTAAAAGGTTACGATGTAACGAGTCGAGACGTCACAACCGCAAGGAATACGTTTCGCGCCAAATAGCCACACGTATTTTTTTTTCCGCAACGAATAAGCATTGTATTTAAACGGGGCAATGCTGCCAGCATGCTGGGAACGCTGCCAACTGGTGGCTGGAGCATTTGAACTACCTGTGAGCCTGCAATAACTTATATAAGGTTGTCTAAATGCTTTTTCAACACACTTGCTCATAAAGTGTCTCTAAGGATGACAGCTGTCAAATATTAGAAACTATTGTACTTAGACAACTAGTATCTTTATAAAAGTCATAGATCTAGTCGAGATCTTGCCTTTTTTTATTTAGACCGGTAATATGCAGCCAGATGAAATTTCTCAGAATGTGCCAGTATAGCGGATTGGCTAATAAATTTTAATTAGCAAAGCAAAAAGATGAAAATAAATAGCGGCTCCCATACAAGAAATGGTCGGATGGACAGACGAATGGACAGCTGATGAATAGGAACCTTAAAAAATAACAATATGTTTATATTCTGTGTTGGTACGGAACCGTGGGTATATATATATACCTACAAGCTTTTTGGCGTCATGCACGTATATATATACTCTATATATATATAAGAGTACAATTCACACTTAAGTGTTTTTTTTTCCATCAAGTAATTATTTCAGTACTGACAGATAATTATAGTTACACTATGATGAAGTATTCAAAACCAACAGAACTGATAAATACATTTTCTGTATTGTAAATAATGTTTACTAACCCTATTTTAAGTCTCGTATGTCATTTCCTGTCTCTAAGTTTTTGAGGCTAAAGCACTTTTCTCCAAACGACCGTTGCGCAATTGAGAACTCGCGTCGAATCGATTCAATCGAGAAAGTGAGCGAATTGATTTCAGCTCTGACTGTAAAATTAGTTTCAAATAATAAACTGGAAACTTGGCTTGCTTCATTGATCAGAGGCTGTGTAGGAATGGACAGGTCACCAGCTCTACGAGTAACCAGCTAATAGGTACTTCATAACTACAATTAATTATAATAATGGTTCCATTAAATTAGGAGACTTTTACTCCTAAGGCAGTTGTCTCACCGGCAACGATGAACGAGTAACGAGTAAAGCTAGAATAAGAAACGAGTTGTCGATCAGCGGGAAGCTAGTAGGTATGTAGCTTCGATAGTTTTCTCGCAGGGCTATATTATGCGAGTGTGCAAATGCGACGAGCGGTTACTCGTGCCACTCGCCCGCGGTCGCTCATTCCTGTGTCACTTTCACAGACGCACTGTTTAGAAATTATCATGAAAAGAAATGATCAAGCGAGCGAGCATCGCTGAACGAGTATCGCTAAGCGAGTTTGCTTTTGAAAGCTCTTGTCGCTCAGCGACAAAACTAGTAAAGCGAGTCGTCACCGGCAGTGTGCGTGAACAGCCAGAGAGCAACTTTTTATATATGCATCTCTTTCGTTTACACGGAATGTATATTAATTGTGCTATCCTGGAGAGAGAAAATCGCCGATAGTTACTCGTTTTCTCGTCGGCGGTGGGACAAGTGCCTTAAAGAGATTTTGCTATTGTATCGTCAGATGGAATCCATGACATTTCTTTTTCATATTTTTTAAGTGACAAGATGTACTAGTCACCCGCTTCAAGTTCCATGCCTGTTCATGACGTCGAGTTGCCGTTCACCATCTTCATTATGCAAGATACCTCAACGCTGGCGCAGGTCACTACGATACATAAGTTCTATTGTACGATCTACCTTGGGGGATGGAGGAGCTTAATTATTTATTAAGTAGGAGTTCGGAGTCAGTCCTCGGATCGCACATGTTATTGGGGGAACCCGGGTAATGGCAATTGCCTCCAATTACAAGGTATCCAAAAATGTCTGGCTAAGAAAATTAAAAACTTTTTGGGTATGTATGTCTACATATCTCTGCTTACCTCAGGGTATACCGGCGTGATAATCATGGCCACTCGATTCCTGCCTCCATCAGCTACACGGAACTCTCCTATTAGTAGAGGAGACGTGGAAGGTCGACCTTCACCCATGTGAAAACTTATTATTAAAAAACATGTCTATCGAAAAGTTTTCACAGAGATTTTATATGGAGTCATCAAAACGCGAGTGAATATAGGTAAGCGTACTCCATCATCGATCGCATCATTAGGAGAGAAAGTGGCATAAGCTTGGTGTACAAAAGTAAGAATACACACTTTGTAATAATTTCAAAATAACTATAAGAACAACTCTATCTAGTTACCATCATTTTTCCATGTTGTCTCCACGTAATGACTCACAAAACGAAATTTGTCAGAAACGTAATTCGTCACATACGGGGCTTGCAACCGACGCACTTCGTTAGAAACGGTACTCCAATTCTGACGAAATATGTAAGAGACGAAATCCATGAGTTGACCTACTGGTCACACTAGTAGTGCGTTAAAAACAGAGTTGGTCACACAAGCGGTTCATCAAACACGCGATTCGTCGCATAGGTACTCAGTTTATCTCTCGTCACACGTAGTAACCTATAGTAGGTACCTACTAGAGGTATTGATAAAAAACGAGTTCCGTTATGTGATTAAATAAATTTTCTTTATTTTGATTTCTTGGAACGTATCCCCTAAATTTCTATACAAATTACTGTTCCGTATCCATGGTTTCTGTATTCGCGGCATATTCACGGAACCTATACCCCGCGAATAAGGAGCTTTTATTGTTTATGAATCAACTATCTTGAATAAAATTATCAACTTCAGCTCCCCAAATTTTGAAGAACTGAGTAGCGAACTTGTCCAAAGTCGATAACAATATATAATTCAATAACAGTAGTAGATACTAGTAAAACAAGAAATTTTCTCTGACGAAACACATAGTAAAAGGTGGTAACCTTTTACTATGTGTTTCGTCAGAGAAAATTTCCACCGTCTACCTATTTGATTCCAAAGCTTTGAAATTTTCCTTTCACACTCAGATTTATAAAAAAAAAAACAAAATCGTCTCATTCGTCTGGGAGCTTTGATGCCTCAGTCAGGCAAACAACACAACAGATATACAACACTGATCATGTCATATTTTAGTATACAAGTTAAACTTTTTGAAGAAATGATGGCCCAGTGGCATTGGCTATGGACTGCCGCGCAGCAGTTCCATGGTTCGAATCCCGCCGCGGGCTTAAGCTTCACCGCATGGTGGAAGGGCATTTTGCGAATATCCGTCTAGCTAGCGACCACCCTCAAATAGAAAATCTGTAGCCAAGCACCTAACGGTGTGTTCTGGCAGCTGTCCTTGAGAGCCAGTAATTCTAGTTTAAGCCTATTTACACCTTCGACCGCACCATTACTTATCAGGAAAGATTGTGGTCAATGGCTTACCTACAACTATAAAAAAACACACCTCTCAGTACGTGTGGGTGCCGTAATTATGTGTGAGTGAGAAAAAAAATTGAATTCTACTCATCCATTTGGGAGCTACGATACCCCAGCAGACACACAGAGAAAGATATCCGATATTTATAACAAACCCCTTTGTTTGTGTGGGTTGTCCCTGTGGGAGTTGTCTCTGTGTGGGTTAGAAAATAAATCAAATCCTGTTGATCTGTCTGAGAGCTACAATTCCACAGGCAGACGCAAAGGTACGCGCACCCTTCTATTTGAATCAGAAGGGTTGAAATCAATTAGGGATCATAGGTATCTACTAGTCACAACAGTAGCTGTAGCAAAGATTGATGGGTGCAATGTTTGTGAATATGCTAAGGTATATCACTACATAGTTTTAAACAGTCACTTCTCGCTGTCTGTCTGTCCCTATGTATGCTTAGATCGTTAAAACTACGCAGCGGAATCTGTTGCGGTTTTCTTAAATAGATAAGTAATTCAAGAGGTAGGTTCATATGTATAATACATGCATAAAAATAATCATCACAACATACGAGTTGTTTAAACCATAGTCACTTCTCGCTGTTTGTCTGTCCATATGTATGCTAAGATCTTTAAAACTACGCGACGAATTTTGTTGCGGTATTTTTTTAAATAGATAAAGTAATTCAAGAGGAAGGTTCATATGTATAATACATGCATAAAAATAATCATCACTACATACGAGTAGTTTAAAACATAGTCACTTACCGCTGTCTGTCTGTCCATATGTATGCTAAGATCTCTAAAACTATGCGACGAATTTTGTTGCGGTTTTTTTAAATAATTAAAGTATTTCAAGAGATAGGTTTAAGTGTATATACAAGTGTAATATAATAGAGAAAAACAGATAATTTTAGAGGTTTCTAATGTGATGTCGTAAATAATCTCATTATTTTGCGCTTACACCGAGAGACATCTTAAAAAGGGCTACAAAAAAATCCGCAATGGTATATATCTATCTCTTGAGAAAAACCCACAATAACCATTTTTTATCCTTTACTTATTACGAGAAATAATGGCTTACTTACGGAGCTATATGAAGCGATACAGGTGCATTAATCCTTATCCAATTAACTACCTTCATTATACTGTGCATATAATATAGATCAATAAGGATCTTTACAACATGTTATTTAATCATCAGCATTTTACCCGTGCGAAGCCGAGGCGGGAGCTAGTTATATTATAAAGAAGTTTGGACTTTATTGTGGTCGAGAGTAAAATATAAAAGGTTATTGGTAAAATGCTAACAACCTCTTAGGGTTAATTGACTTCTGCTAGTCCTAACAAACATTTTATTTTATTACTTTTCTCGATGTAAATATTCAAAACTGTATTCAATGGGAGCACAGCGCGGTCCAGTATTGCCGCGGTGGGTGCTCTTGGCTCATTTATTTTTTCTAGGTAGCTAGCCAGACGGGAATTCGCAAAATTACTTACCACCTTACTATAACTACTGCCATCCTAAGACAACAACCGAGACCGATGACTTAACGTGCCCTCCGAAGCACGAAAGCGCTCAGTAGTAATGCCACTAGCGGTCACCCTTCCAAGTTATGACAGTGGCGAAGCAAACTCCGCTACGAGCGCGCCATAATTCGTTCTGCTTCATACTGTACTGCACTCGTCACTCTGAGACGTTAGTTCTTTTATCACGTATGCCCGCTTACTACAGTGCCCTTACGGCTAGCTACACAGTAGTGTTTGAATGCTACTGCTTCGTGGCAGAATATATTTGAAATAGTGGTGGTACCCACCAAGTCGGACTCTTGCTAAAGAGGCCTACCACCCAGTGATATGATAACTGGTAAATATTATTGCAGTATAATATAATTTAGGTCATTGTAACTTCTTAAAATAATATACCTAGCAAAATATCGTATTTTTTCAACATAAACCACCAACGTACGAGTAAATATAGAAAATAATTAACATAATAATATGTACATAGGTTTATCATATATTTATAGGTATTAGGTTAGAATATAGAACATACTCTGTAATTTTATAAAATATGACTTATAGGAAGAGCAAATTTGTCATACCCATTTAAAAAATGTATCATCGGAAAGAAATATTCAACATAGGGCAACATGCTAAGGTCTATATAGGTATTGGTTTGAAAATACAAACCTACTGACCTAATAGCCGAGTGCGTTTGATAACCACAACACGTTTAAACCCGGGACCACGTAAAATTAGCTATTCAGCACGCGAAAGCTCTTACTGCTGCGGGGAGTTCAAGACTCTCGGGGGGAAGGCAGGCTGCGCCAGCGCACCTGATGCCTCTTCACTTGCGGACCAGTAGATATCATTTGGTTGCGCGCGCCGCACGCGCCATGACCGTATAAGTAACCTCTAACAGTAACGCGACGTGAGTGTTTCTTGAAATATTCAGTGAAAATTATTATCATGGATTTGTTGCAATTGATTCTCATTTTCTGTCTGCTGAAAGGTGGGTGCAATTTAAAAATAATTCCAGCTAATAGTAAGTAGGTGAAATACTCTCGTGGAGAGATGGACCACTTTCCGATCTCTGTTCTCGCACCGATGTGAGATTTCTATTTTGTTTGTTGTTCTTTTTATGACATCTTCAGAATTTACGTCATAGAAAACATACCTGATACTTGATTATTATTCCTAGTTTAACTGTCGGTGATCTCGATTAAGCCGTTAAATGTTGCGTTTGAAAAAAAACTGTTAGGTACTCGAAAATTACCTGCTTTAGTTTTAAACTATTGTAAAAGTATTTCTAGAAAGTTTATATTAATGACGCAGAATAAAATTAAAGCAATTTCACGGGTCACTAATTGTCGCTTTCTCCATACCTGAAGCATGAAATTATGATTCACGATCGTAAAACAATTTTCTTGTATCACTTTTAGTTTTAGAAAAGCAATTTGATAAGCACGTTTGCGGGTTCTACGAACATAATATGTACGCATATCTCGCGTTTGGGGCATGCGGGTACCGTTTGAACAATTTACATATTTTTCACCTAAATTAACAAATTCACGATATTCGATCAGTCGTCTCGTCGTCGGTCAGAGACTCCTTAGTAGGGCGATCCGCTATGCTGCTGAGAGACGAATTAGCACACTTAGCAGAACGCTCATGTCTCATGTCAACTAAGTCAATCCAACTGTATATTTTTAATAGAATTGTGCAATTTCTAAGTTCAACTACATAAAAATTATATCGAAACATTGTTGCAACGGGTATGTATATAATATAATGCAGGAACATCAAAACCCATATCATATTAACCTTTATAAATATTTACTTATATTAGTACGTGCTCCATGGGCTTTTTCAAAATACTCGTAGTTATGTCTTGAATGTAAAAGCATATTACAAAAACACTTCAACTTTGTCGGTTCTTATTACTTACATTTTGAGGAACGGTGAAGCCACCTGCTCACCTTTTCTCCCCTAAAAACCTTAGCGGAAGTGATACCAACCTTACTTCCGGTGCATGCCAAAAACTTGAGCAGACGCACATAAAAAAATGTACTCGTGAACACGTCACTGTCGTCTGCACTGCGGTACCTCAATGTGAATAAAATTAAGAAATAAGTAGACCTGAATAATTTAGTAAATTCTCATATGCTCAGCCAATGTTGATAGCTTTAAATAACGTAAGATTATACATAATATATGCTTTTGATCTCCATCAAAGAACTAGCCGTATCAACAATTTTGAACAAGTAAGTAGGTAAAAGGTAGTCCTCCTTCAAAAATATAACAAAAAGGGATGCCCTTTCTCCAAAGAATGCGTTTTTTGTGACCACGTTCCGGACTTGCGGACACCTCGCTACGCCACAAAAAAGCCTACCCACCAGAGAGTTATTTCCTACAACATGATTCCTCGTAAAGTGAAGTTTAATGATGATAGTCGTTGAAGAAAATAGTTGAACGAATGAGTTTATAAATTATTTTGTGAAATGGTTGTCTACGTTAGTCTCCGTCATATTGTATTCGTATCGCGTGAGATTGACATTTTACTATAACCTACCTACGCTACTGTATCGTTATTGCAACATTATCTAATTATTACATGTCTTATAATTAAATTTTTTACTACTATATTGGGTACATACATCATTGAATGTTTTTTTTTTATATATGCTTATATACAAGCACTATCACTTGCTAAGCGAAAATCTCATTGCTATTACTCGGATGGCTAAACCATTCGGCATCCGCCGCGAAATCGGAGGACGAGGGTTTGATTCTCGCCGGGATAAAAAAATGTGTGCTTCAATAATTTGTAAATAAAATTAGTCTTTTGGGGAGCCTGTTGAAGTATAAACCGTAGAGAAATGTATAAACGAGGTATAATCGAGAGCAAGAAATATTTGACATACGGATGACAAAGAGAACGCGTGGTCTCCTACTTTTCTTTGTCTAAACCTAAATGGTACTCATCGATTACCATTTGATTCCACATAAGAGGTGCGTTCAATAAAAAGTGAGAATGAATATGTTACCCGTAACTTTTATTATAGCATAATAATAGATTTTTTATGAAGTTTAAATTTCCTTTCTAACTTTCGTCATTCTCAGCAAGTACATATTCCTGTACTGCAGCGACTCTGCTTCAATATTTTAGAATGTATGTCCTTTTGAGGACTCTTTCAAACTTGGAATAGGTAAAAATCACTAAGGCAAGTTCGGGAGAATTTTGAGGTTAAGTGTTTCGAAGCCAGCATCCCGAATTGCAGCCATAGTCTGACCAATAATATGTGGTCAACTCTCTGTGTATCCATAGATCCGTTCTGCAGGGAGTGGACTGATTGCAAACAATGTCAAGTATATGAAGGTATATATATATTCTAAATATAAATAAAAAGATCGTCATAAAATTGTTTGTATGTCACTGGTAGTGTTTTTTTTGTATGTTATTGTGACGGAATAAGCTCGAGGCCCACCTGCTGTTAAGCGGACTAACCTCTGCCTATAACAGATGCATTTCACAAGTCACGAATTGCACTGCGCCCTTCACCTTGAGACATAACTGTTAAGTCTCATGTGCCTGTAATTTCACTGGCCCTCAAGGACTGCTGACGGAACACGCCGTTAGGCGCATTGCCGTCAGGTGGCGTTGGCTATGGACTGCCGCGCAGCAGGTCCATGATTCAAATCCCGTCACGGGCTTGAGCTTTACTGCATGGTGGTAGGCCACTTTGCGAATGCCCGCCTGGCTAGCGACCACCCTCAAGTAGAAAATCTGTCGTCGTGCTTGGCGACAGATTTTCTACTTGAGGGTGGTCGCTAACGGTGTGTTCCGGCAACAGTCCTTGAGAGTCAGTGGAATTACAGGCACTTGAGACTTAACCACTAGACTTAATATCTCAAGGTGACGGGCGCAGTGCAAATCGTGACTTGGCGAAATGCATCTGTTATAGGCAGAGGTTAGTCCTCTTGACATCAAGTGGGTCTCGAGTTTCTTCATTTACAATAACGTAATAAAGGAGGATACAAGATATATTTAATTCAAAGTAACTTCGACCTACTACCGGCTTGGTTGAGGCAAATGTGCATTATTAGCCTTACTCGAAGTGTTGTCAGTGACCTAAATAACATCCGTGGGTGGTGCAACTTCCCTTAGAAATCGGACAATATGTATCAAGGCCGCATGTTGTGAAGAAATATGCAGAGGGTCGATTGTTTCCAACAGATACGTGAATTGATATACACAGATAAGTGATCGCATGAGGCAATTAAGTATTTTAATTTTGAACTGACTTCCGAAGGTTCACAATTTGACTTGTATTTATTTGGGTATATAGAGATGCATTGATGCATGCATGCCTGGAGTTTGCAGTCAGTCTTAATGTCAGTTGTACAAATCGCTTACAGCATTGCACGATCTACCATATTGCTAGAAGGACGTAAGAACTTACCTGTGCACACAGATAAGTTCTTATGTGTTTTAACTGGGCCGTATGGGTTTTCTTACACATAATAATACTTCAGGTGATATAGCGGTCAAAGGCTAACCTATGAAGCATAAAAAAAACATACATTCTTGTAAAAAAATATTTGGCTTTGGGTTTACGGTCAGCTACTTACCTGATGCCAAACCTCCTCATGAGTACTCTCATTGGTATATCTACGAGTACAATTATACATCCACACTAATATTATAAATTTTTATATGCTACGAATAAACTTAAAAACTACTCGACCGATTTGGATGAAATTAGGCATGGAAATAGTTTGAGACCCGAAAAAGGACAAAGGATAGTTTTTTGGTTTTGCGCGATAACCGAAATAGGCGCGGGCGGAGCCGCGACTGGAAATCTAGTTACTTATATAATAATAGGGCGTAGTCCTGGTGTACACCCAATTTGCATCAACACCCCACCCATAGCATTATGATTAGTGACAAGCTGCTCATTTGGCCCATTCTTTCCCTCAGTCGCTGTTTACTAAGTACATCCAACAAGAAGATATGGAACTGAGCTGGGAACTGTCAGAGAGATTTATAATTGATCTTCCAAAAATTGGATTACTTACCTAAGTATAAAATATACTTTTTTCTATAAGGAACATAAGTTTATTAAAAACAAGTGCATGCAATGCCAACGACCTCAAACCGTTGTTTTACAAAGATTCACAAATCCAAGATCAGGCGTGTGAAGTAAAAGTATTCACCATCAAAGAACTCGGGTGAAAGTAGCTGTTTTCGCTGCCAAATGATAATTGAAGTTATATGCTATTTTGTAATCATCCATTATGAGGTAGTTTTAGCGAATGATAATGTGAGAATTATTATATTATCATTTCATATTGTTATTCAGTTATTTACGAGTAGCTGCGTGGTATATTATAGCCGTAATGGGTTATTATTTCTTTTACTGTAATGAAACAATGAATGCTTTATGTGCAGAGGGTCCTCCTGAAGATCTGAGGGTAACCTGCAGAGCCTGCACTGCACTGATTTACCCGAGGTTGAGTGCTATCACAGTTTTCCACTTGCCTAGCTACCATCTCGAGAAGAGATTAAGTTTCTTCAAGAATAAGTCTGTCCATTATACTTCTTATTAACAAGGTGTACCTTGAATTGAAAGTGGAATTTGAAATGTTGAAAGTTAGATAAATTGATAGTCAAATATTTTAAATTAAGTGAATCATTCGCTGTCTATCCACGGCCAGCTCCGTTATTTCAAAGCTTGATGAATGATTGAAATGAGACTACAACGAATTACCAAAGCAACAGCTTAGCAGGTTACCCTGTCTCAGTACAGCCGATAATATCAATAATAATAGTTATATTAAATAATAGAATAATTAAAAAGTCTCTAGGTTTTAGAAAATATTACGGGATAAGTCACGCGAATCAGTCAGGTAGCTCGGACTATAGTTTCAACCATATTCGGTGGTCTTTTTATTATAGTCGGAGCTATCTGACTGATTCACGTGAGTCATCCCGTATTATTTACTAAAATGAGTGAAAACCACGTTAGTTTTTAAAATAATAAAGTCTCTAGGTTATTAAAAAATAATAAATTATTAATCTCAAATCTACCACGGAACAATAAAGAAAGAGAAATGACAGTGTGTTGGTGATTTGTGAGTAGGCTGACTTTGTTCCTATGTAGCGTTTATTTCAATATAAATATTATTTGTTTTACAAAATGTCGAAATAATATCGGTATTAGAAAATTGATCCGATAGTACATGCTCTTTTGATGTATTTATGGTAGCCGCGCTTACCCAGCAAGCGCATCTCAAGTCTCAACGCCCTCACTTTACAATCTATTTAAGGCGTATGGAGTCGCCAATGGCCTTGAGCATCTGGGCCTAATCGAGCTTACTTTACTCGTGCATCGCTGCATATGTTCCGCGCTCGCTACACAAACATAATGGTCAAAGAATATGAAGATGCGGGATGCGCTCCGGTAACATGGCAGCTAGAAGCGTGCGGTAGGCATATAAAGATATGCCTACCGCACGATTCTAGTGAGTATCCAGATTCAGATTACTTTATTGTTAAACTGTGTTACATTGGGTTCTTAATTCTTATAATATAATAAATAGTATCAACAGCTTTGTTCATAGCGAACATACAATATTTTATGCAGGTAGTAAATGATAATTTTAATATAAATTTTAAATTAATGTCAGTGATACATTATTAAGATTTTCAACTTTATAATGTCAAGTTTACATAGAAAATATTAATTACTTAAATAATGTCAATAACCATACAACATAGCATCCGTCAAGTTTGAAATTTTATCATTTAAATATTCATTTAATGTATAGTAACTCTTCATTATCAGAAAATTAAACAATTTGTTCTTAAATATAATTACACTCTCCGATTCCAGTATTATTCTTGGTAAATGATTGTATATTTTGGGAGCCATACCACATACACCCTTAGTAAAACCTGCAGTTCTATGTGGGAGTATCTTTATTTTATTTTTGTGTCTGTCTCTTTGACGATGGCATCCGCAATGGCAACTGCGACTGAGATCAGTATGAAAATTTATAGTGTACCTACCTAGGTTGATCTGGACGTCTTTATTCCTTTTATTTATTTTTCAATGTCATCTGCCGAGTGAAGAAAGTTACTCAGATTTGGCTGAAAATCGATATCTAGGTTGTTGTAGATGTTATTATTCCAAGTTAAGAATTTGTTTTACGTTGACGTCTGCCAAATGAAAAGTTAACTTCAATTTGGCTGAAAATCGATATCTGGTTGTTCTCAGTTTGCACGCAGACTCTTTAAAAAATCTGCAGATTTTAGTCATATTAACGAGTTTTCCAATTAAAATTACCTGTTATTCATATAACTTTTGCAAGAAGATTTAACCCTTTTATTGAAACATATTTTTATAATCAAGTCCTGAATCAGTGCGATATAAAACATAGTACAGTGTTTGAAGCCAAAAGCATCATTGTTAATTGGTTGTTCACGTTTAACTATGATGAGTATGAAAAAGTTTTATCGATTACTTCTTAAATTTATTGTTAATTTTAAGAAGTAACCTTTTCATATAAAGTTACGTATTCATAATTTATATATTAATAATATACGTATTTATTTATGATTTCTATATATGATCATATTAACTTACATTTTACATACATTCACTTTATATATATATTGAATATTTTCATTTAAACAATTTCGCTTTAGATATAGTAATATACATAAAGCATGACACATACAAACACGTAAATAACACAAATTAAGTTAAAATATAAATACCACCTGTGTGGATAATTTATAAAAAAAGTGTATGAAACTGATGTTATTTTATGCATAATTTGTAAGTTAAATTTATGTTTATAACTATTTTGCGTGAAATATTGTACTGAAGTCAACTGTGCACTAACCCTATTACTGTACAGCAATTAAGGTCTTAACGATAGAGACTTCAACGTAAGTGTGTAGACCACCAGCAATACAAAATTCGGAAAAAGTGTTATTGGCTTAAATAAAGATTTTAATTTTAATATTATTATTATCATCATCATTTATTTTATAACATAATTTTATTTTGTTTACAATATTCATATATAAAAAAAGAAACAAATATTATACAAAACTTAAAACAAGGATGCCGCCGGCAGCGGGGCAGGGCCCAAGCAACCGGTGGTTAGGGTTGCAGAGAGAGGAACCTCCGGACAATACGTGTAGTGTCAAGTATTACTGCCTTCTGCATCTGACCCTTGATCCAACCTTCTAGCGAGAGCCTCTTGAGGTGTTGGTCGAAGCTCTTCGCTATTAGGCCGTTCGCCGAAATGACTATCGGGACAATGATCGTCGAGTCAACATCCCACATGGTGGTTACCTCGTGAGCCAAGTCAAGATACTTGCTGACTTTGTCCCTCTCGGCCTTCACGAGGTTGTCGTCATGTGGGATGGTGATGTCAACGAGCACTGCCCGGCGCTGAGATCGGTCGACCACCACGATATCAGGCTTATTGCAAACAACAGTCCTGTCCGTGATGATAGAGCGGTCCCAGTAGAGCAATGCACGACCATTCTCGAGAACTGGCGCCGGTGCGTACTGGTAGTACGGCACCTCTTACTCAACAAGGCCGTATTGAAGAGCAAGTTGCTGGTGGATGATCCTGGCCACTTGGTTGTGCCTGTGCAAATACACACCGTTAGCAAGATGTGACCAACCGGAAATGATATGCCAGAGTGACTCTCCGGGACGGCGGCATGTTCGACAAATGTCGACCGTACCATCCTTCAGAATATATTTCCGATAGTTGTTCGTCATCATTACTTCGTCTGCAATTGCACAAGCAAAACCCTCGGTTTCACCAAAGAAGTCTCCGAAGCGTAGCCAGTTCACCGAAGCGAGTAAGTCCACATCGGGCCCTGTTAGGGCCCGGAAGAACCTCCCGTGCAGCTCCCTGCTTTTCCATACTGTCAGTTATCGTTTGCCAAGGAGAGCGGTGTGAAGTCTTTGTCAACCGTCACGACATCGCATTGCATCCTTCATTCATGGTTACGGAAATAATCCCTGAGACTGCACACTTCACGGTTGTGAAGGGTCTTGGCATTTAAAAAGCCAAGACCTCCCCATTTCCGTGGAATTTACAGTCTCATAACTGACGAGCGCGGGTGTAGCATGCGATGCAAAGTAAGCAGTTGACGGATTATTATTATTATTATTATTTTGGACGTTTTAATTCCAAATTTGGAATTTATTTTTCGTTGACGTCTGCCTAGTGAAAAAAGTTAAGTACTAAGGTTTGGCTAAAAATCTATATCTAGGTTTTTCTGGGCGTCCTTATTCCAAATTTGGAATTTACTTTTCGATGCGTCTGCCAAGTGAAAAACGTTACTTTGATTTGGCTGAAAATCGACATTAAAAAAATATGCAAATTCAGAATAATGACGCCCAGCACAAACTTGATATCGGAGTAACATTCTTCACTTTACAGACGACATTAAAAAAAAATCTAAGTTCGGAATAATGACGCACAGCACAACCTAGATATCGATTTTCAGCCATATCGGACGAACTTTTTTCACTTGGCAGACGTCCGAATAATAAATTCCAAATTTGGAATAAGGACGTCCAGAAAAACCTAGATATCGATTTTCAGCCAAATCGGACTGGTTTTGATTTTTAGAATCTTGAATCCGCCATTTTGGATTTATGACAAGTGTTATTTGACTGCTCTCCCGATTCCCTGTGATAATTGTTCAAATCTCCCTTACTGTAACAGCCAGATTATCCACTGCTGAACACAGCCTCCCCTTTTAAGGGGGTATTTGCCATAATCCCCACTCTTGGCAGGCGTGTTGGGGATTGCAGTGTAAGTTGGCAGTTTAGAAGGCGCTGCTGCCCACCTTCCAGTAGTTTTCCCATAGTCGCCTCTTACGACACCCACGGGATGATATGGAGAGGTGCAATTCTAACCCGGCAGCCCACGGGGCAAATCTCCCTTACCTATCTCTTACTATTTTCGAAATACGTTATCCATCTTCACTTGGCAGACGTTATCTTTATGCAGTATTAATTAACCAATATCAAAACACCTAATACAATTATCAAGAAAAGCTTAGAACTCCAAAAGATGTATGAAGCCCCATACAAACTCTTAATGTAGTAGAGAACCATTTTCTACCCTACAAACTACTAAAGCCGGAAACTATTTACCATAGTATAAAAAAAAATATCTTTAGTTTACCAGTTATAACATGAGAGCGTTATAGACATTACTAAATAATTTTGTAGTACATATATTATGCACCTAAACCTTTCATTGATCTTATTGATAAGGCCGCCCATTGTAAAATACCTACAACATTGTCAATTTCAAGTTTTGATTCTTTTCATATGTGATACAATTCAAATAAAATTTGTCTACAAAGTACCAATAATAAAGCGTCAACGCGCATCCTTCGCGTCGCAATTAAGTTGGCCCTCTGCAGCGAGCGAATCATTGCACGCACACAGCTGCGAATCTCGCGTGTCAATGCACTAATACAAAGACAAGATCGTGGTCAGTCGAGAGCGCGAGCGGAGCTACGAGCGACACAACCTCCCCGTGCCAACGCTAACGCAACACTGCCGCCCGCGTCCGCGCAGAGCACCTCGGAACCGCTAGCGTTCTGAATCAGCATAATTCGACATTTTCTTAGGAAAATATCAATGGATTTACAAATGCTATGTTGTAATTGTAGTACATCTATCTAGAAATTTTATGGTACAATTTATTTTTCAAAAATCACAGCCGTTTAGTAGGAGTTCGCAATATAAGTCAAGAAATAGTATGTAGTATGAATTTTTTTTAAGGCAAAAGTAATAGTAATACCGTAAAATCATATGTTGCAAATATTGAACTTGAATTAATCTACACAATATATTTTTTTCAAATCTTCAACTTCAGCGGTTACGGAGGAGTTCGCTTTAGAAAGTACGAATTTGACGTACCCAAGGGCCTTAATACAAAACAGGCTGCTGAGTTTGAGTTACTTAGACTGTATAGGTAAAGGTTTCCTTTACACCTAAATTTATAGGTAAATTGCAGTCATTCTAGGTAAATCTGAAGGGCCGTGTGTGAATAGGTGGGATAGTGGTCGAACCCTAGGATAACAGCTATACTTAAATAAAAACACCGAACTCCAAATTTAAGATATTTATTAGTCTGTATTATATTCATTTTATCCGATAAATGCTTAACCTATATTTTTGAAAATTATATCCAATAACGTTAATAGATATATAAAAATATAAACTCGATTTTGAGAAAAAAACTAGACAAGAACCAGTCTTAGGGCTCTATTTTTTATAAATATAAATGATTAAATTCGAACATCCTTATACCTACTTCATATAGAAAAATTGCTAAATATTTATCATAAGTACGTATAATACGCAAAATAGTAGTTATGATTCAGAAGAACTTTATAAAATGTTGCGCATGAATCATAGAATAATATTTTTACCATCGACGGTAGATAAGGGATGTTTATTTGTGTGTGTATGTGTGTTATTGTGTTCGTGTGTGAGAGAGAGGGTGTGTGTGAGTGTATGAGTGCGAGTGTATGTGTGTACATGAGAGAGAAAGAGAGAGAGTGAGAGGGGGTGTGGGGGACGTGTGAGAGTGGATAAGTGTGTGGGTTTGTGTAAAACAGATGATGTGTTTGTGTACATGTGTAACAGTGTGTTTGTACGGTGAAATGTTTTTCATTATTTTTATTTATTCCTATGGTATTTATTAACTTTATTTTAAACATATAAACACATGATTATATTTATATATATTAATATTACGTGATTGTATGTGTGTGTGCAGTGAGTGTTGGTGTGTAAATTTCAGAATACTTCAAATTAAGTTTTCCATTCCATCATTACAGGCTTAAAATAAAAATATATGCAAGTATTATGTATGCAACTTTTATGAAATTGACTGAAAAATTATGTATTTTTACATCCACGTTGGATCATCAGCTTGGAAGTCGTGTTCCCACCTAAAAGAAAAATCAAAAATTTAAATATCACATTGCGACATAAATGATACTTAAAGAAATAAACTAATGAAAAAAGCAAGTCATTATAGGCAGCGGATCAGCAGATGTGAATTCGAATCCTCCCTCAGGCTCGAGCTGCACCGCGTAGTGGCACCTTTAATGGCCTGACTAACTATGACCCTCTGTAAGAAAATCTTACACAAGGCACTACTTCAAAGTGTAACGTTCTATTTACTCCCAATGTTTTTTCCCAGTAAAACTTACACTGCCACTTCAGTGTGAATTAAGTCGTGTTTAATGATACATGTGTCTAATAAAGCTATGTTTGAAAATATCTTACCAGTCAGTATCATTGTCCCCCAGCATGAGATATTCATCGCTACTTGAGCTATCTGAGTCTTCCATATCACACAGAGGACGAGGCCCTATCAGCTCATTCGGTACAACAACTTCAGCAGCTTCAGGAGCTTCGGCAGCTACAGGAGCTTCAGCAGCTTCAGGAGCTGCAGCAGCTTCTGGAGCTGCAGCAGCTTCAGGAGCTTCGGCAGCTTCAGGAGCTTCGGCAGCTTCAGGAGCTTCAGCAATTTCAGGAGCTTCAGCAACTTGGGCTGAATGCCCTGAGGAACCCGTTGATGACTGGGCTGCCTCCAGCGACTCCTCATTTGCCTCCGGCTTGCACGTGACCGGCTGCGGCCCTTCGTTTGGATTAGGATTTTGGTTTTCCGACTTAGGCACTTCATCTGGTGGCTCCGAATTTTCTTCTTCTTTTCTCAACTCTTCATTTTCAGACTCAAGCACTGCTTCTTGTGGCTTGGGCTCATCCTCTTGTAGCTTAGGCTCTTCCTCTTGTGGCTTGGGCTCATTCTCTTGCAGCTTGGGCTCTTCTTCTTGCGCCTTGGGCTCTTCCTCTTGCAACTTGGGCTCTTCCTCTTGCAACTTGGGCTCTTCCTCTTGTAACTTGGGCTCTTCCTCTTGCAACTTGGACTCTTCCTCATGCGATATGGTCTGTTCTTCTTGTGGCTTGGGCTCATCTTCATTGATTGCCTCCTGGTCCGATGTATGTCCTGATGGGACATATAAAACATCCTGATTGATGTCTTCCTCTGGGTTGTTGTTGGATTGGTTTGATTTTGTTTGCTTGTTCTTCTTATTCTTTCTCCGCCTTGTCTTTCCTCTTTTTGAGGGTTTAGTTAAATCCGGGACGTTCCTGTATAAATATGTGATTATTAGAGTACCGCTCACAGACATTATTTATTACAAGGTGGCGGTAACGCCAATTGAAATGTATGCCATTGGTGATAAATACTAGGGCACCCGTTGTGTAATACTCGAAAACGGGTTTGAATGCTAGCCAAAATAAAAATAATGTTTTCAATAAATTTGTAAATGTGATATTCGCTCAGCATGTAGCAAAAGTGTTTCTTTTTTTTATTCATATGTTTCAGAATTGCAGCGACATCAATATTAGAGTTTCTTGTTTTTAAAATCATTACTCCGTTGAAACCCGCAAGTAAAAGTTTAAAATGTCAGACCACATGATCTGCAGCTTTCATTACATTGCCAAGGAGACGAGGTGCCCGTTGAATAAAACTAGAGACGCAGGCTTGATTCCTGATTCCCAAAATGAGTGAATAAATAAAAAAAATACAAAAAAAATATTTTAAAATAATATTATAATTTAATCGCGGCAAACCATATGGTATGAAATACAGACAGATAGGACGACTTAATTTCAGGTTGCAGTTGGTAGGTACCCCGTCAACATTTACCAACAGATGGGATATCAAAAGCTAGCGCATCAGTAATCAACAAATAAGGACTAGAAGTTTCCGCCCAGCTGAGACAAATGTACAAGATAAAAATAAAACCGTAGTAGTACCTCTAAGCTATTAATTCAGAAAAATGTAAAGATTTAAAACACGTCACTTACTCTTTTTGCTCATCCGACATGCTGCACACTTAACGACCTTACTGTATTGAAAGGTTTTTAACAATATGCACTTTTGTAAGTTTATACTTCACTGTGTACTACGGCCACCAGTAACACCACCGGTGGCTTAGAGAATGAATGTGATACCTTGGACTCTCGATCGAATATTACTCCCCGCACCCTTCCCCCGCCATCATCCCCCGCAGTCCGCACGCGTAGTGATGTGATAAGGAATCCATTGATAAAACTTGTTACAAATAAAGCTGCTGTTACTACATGACTTTTTAACTTTTAAGTGTAATAATAAACGAGTATATAAGTAGGCAGTTACCTGCCGCAAAACGGTTCAATATTATCACATAAAAATATAAAAATTGATCTAAAATGTCACATACAGTTAAAACATTATATCACCTGATTATAATAGACTATATTGTGCCAGCACTACGCAGTGCATTGATTCTGAATATTATTTATTGAGTTGTCATTATGAAGTAAGTTGTTATTATGCGGGCGAAGGGACATACAAATGCAGTACCCATCTGAATGTGCGAAATAAATCACATGACTAATTCATTTTTGAGTGTACGTTGTTTGAGTGTAATAATCAAACAAGATTTTATGAGAATCATTAACCCAGGCGAGTGAGGCAGCGGTTATGGCTAGTCGATAATACAAATGTACTTATGTTTCCAATCGCTATATTTTAGATGCCAATATCAACTATGCTTTGGCAGCTCACACACACCAGACCAGACCAAGCCAGAGACGCGTACTGTAAATTACATACAACTGTGCTATGCTCCTAATATTTACATAAACACGCTCTAAAAATTATGGCAAAGCTCTAAAAGAGATTGAATCACTTGCAGATTGTTGTTATAAACAGATAGTAAACTTTGAAGCAAATATGCCTTCTTCCGGTTGACAAAAATGTCACATCATTAAAACAAACTATGCCAGCCTTAACGATATCATTCGCCGGGCTATTACCAGCGCCAATGTTGCAGCTATTCTCGAACCGAATGGTCTGATGCGTGATGATGGTAAAAGACCTGACGGTATGACTCTGGTTCCGTGGAAGTTAGGACGGCCCTTAGTGTGGGACGCTATTTGCGTAGACGCTTTAGCGCCGCCACATCTTTCTGAAACCAACGTGAGGGTTGGCGCAGCGGCTACTTCGGCGGAGCAACTCAAGCGGCGCAAATATGCTAACCTCGGAATGGGTTACATATTTGAGCCGTTTGGTATAGTGACGTTGGGTCCGTGGGGACCGGGAGCTCATCGTATTTTCCAAAACTTATCTGAGCGTTTGGTCGATGCGACGCGTGATCAAAATGCTGGCACATATTTGGCTCAACGAATAAGCATTGCAATTCAAAGGGGCAATGCTGCCAGCACGCTGGGCACGCTGCCAACTGGGAGTGGGCTGGAGCATTTGGACTGCCTATGTGTCTGCTATGACTTATAGGTTGTCTAAATGCTTTTATTGTAGTAGCTGTAGTGTGGAATATAGTTCATAGTATTTTGTGTAATAAAGGCATACCGCCGGGAAAAAAAATTCTATGTTCATAGTTAATTTAATTAAGAATTTTGGCTGATTCAATCGCTTATAGATTTTTATGATAAGCAGGTATTAATCTTTAAAACATATCAATCTTGTTTCAGTTGACGAATGTCACATCAGTGGAGTAGGTGTTCCAATAAACATATAGTTGTGACATCTAGTTATACGATCAATTAAGTCAGTTCGTCCATTAGTCAACTACCATAATGATACTACAAACACTTTTAATGACCATACACAGTCAAGTCAAAGATGATCTGGCGATTTTATTTCAAGTCCCTATGTTTTTGTCATTGAAAATCCTGTATGATTTTCAAAACATCTAAGATAAACATCAAAACATCAAAGATAAGGTGATTCAAGGCGATTTTATTTCAAATCCTTTAGTATCCTCTCATCGATAGTTCATCATTTAACATTTCGTAAAGTTGTAGACATTAAACTGCCTTAAGTATGCTCACTCCAAACAAATTCTTAGTTAAAATAAAACAGATAATGACGAATATAAACTATATCAAATATTTATTTGAGAAATGTTCTTAATTAAATAAATGGAGCTTAGAACCTTTTTTTTTTTTTTTTTTTATTTACGTGTGAAAAATGCATTTACGCATTCCCGTCCACCTCGGGGAAAGTGGCCGGCATATGTCGGGCTCGACACCAACTACTCCCACAGCAGCGAGTGCCCCTACCGGCTAAATAACACACGGTGTTCCAACTCTACCGCTTCTCGGCGGGCCGCAGGGACGCTTTAGCTCTCGACCACGAACCCGCCACGGTTGTCCGTTGCCGGACCCCTCCTGGGGTGCTACCCCTCACGACGCACCAGAACACATGGCACGTCGCTACCACCCGGGGACCAAGCCTGCAAATGGGCGTCAGACAACCCCCGCTTCTGACGCCCGAGGTCCCCCTGCGACGGGTCAGATAAGTAGCCCCGTCGCCTGCTACTTCGGCCGCAGAGGATAGGGAGAGCGGCGCCTCGCTATACCGACACTCCTCTTCCCCTGCGGCCCCTCCGCGTCCGCCATCGAACGGTGGCGACCCCACCGTGGCCACGGAAGGTAGGGAGAGCGGCGCACCGTAATACCGGCACTCCTCTCCCGCCGTGGCCCCTCCCCGTCAGATGCGGTGCTGTCCAGACAGCACCGCAGCCTACCCCCCCTTGCCGCTCCATACTGGACTTAGAGGCAAAGCCCAGTGGAGTGGCCCCTCCGGGGCCGGCCGATGTCCCAAGTCGGCACGGCCCCTGGTTCCTCTTCGCTTCACCGTGGGTGACCAAGCCACGGCTACTAAGCCCCACCGCCACGACAAGGCGGGAACCGTCGGGGGGAAATGGAGCTTAGAACCTGTCTTAACAGTGTTCAATGCTCATGGTAAACAAATTCTCAATCAATATTGAATTGTTAAATATTTAATTTGATTTAATTTGAACACTAACTTAATTGATTTATCCAAGTGAAAATAGTGAAATAATAGAATCATATTAGTTGATGTATCTTTGAAAGATGAACATACCATATTTCAGGCTCGTGTGATGCCAAGATGCTTGTTTACGACAGTCAATTTTTGTTAAGCGACCGATCTACGTTTATACTGCTTTTTTATAAAATTTTAACCGTTTAATTGACTTTCATTTTTATACATTTTTGTCGATCTAATTATTTACAAAATTACTATTATAACTTATGTGTGTCAATATATCTTTGGTGTAATAAATAACGAATTATACCCGTGGGGTGCCGGGCTAGAATTGCACCCCTCCATCTCTTCCCGTAGGTATCGTTAGAGGCGACTAAGGGAAAAATACCGGAAGGTGTGCAGCAGCGCCTTTATACTTTATACTTATATAACTTTACATCTATAACTGCGATCCCCAAGACGCCTGCCAAGCGTGGGGATTATGGCAAAACCCTCCATGATAAGCACAAACACAACTCGGCCCCTAGTCTCCGGCAGCTCTATTATTCCTGGCCCCGGTAGCAGGCCAAGTAACGATGGAGCAGGGGGTGCGAAGAATCCCTGGCAGATGCACGGCTACCGCCCTCATAACGATCGTAAGCCGTCGATAAGAGCTGTCGACAATAGTACCATACTTGCAATAGGCGATACGATTCGTTAAATTTATCGATCATAGCGATTCGATAATTTAACGAGCCATAATACGGCACTTGCACTGCTGATGCTTGTCGTTGTGCTTTCTACTATTTTGTATTTGGTTTGGCTTGTTTGTGCTTCTACTGAATTATTGATTTGGTAGAGATATTATGGAAGGGATAAATAATACTAATAATCTAATTTGATGAAAGGTGATGCACTTATATAATCTGTACTCGTCATTGCTCATAATAAAAAGTTAATTATCTGGACAATTCTGGGGATTGAAAGGGACTTGTTACTTTCACCTCAACATCAAATCTAAATAAATCTACAGTTAAACTGATAAATGAATATATGTCATATATAAATATTCGTTGAATAATCGAAAAGGTTTCAAAAATTATGTTAAAAAAATATATTTCATTCAATCATTAGCATTCAACCTTTTTTATTATTAGTGTCATAAACAGAAGACCTTCTTAAGAGCTTAGACGCGTAAATTTAATTAATGATTTTGACGTTAACTTTACTCGTTTTTGGCATAAGATGCTTTCCTTTTAGTCATTACAGTGCAAAAATGTGTCAAACTGCGCGAAATAGCTGCTTGTTAAGCGTTTATTGTGCCATTACACAGTAACTACTAATAACTTTGAATTAGGTTTATAAAAATGTTGTGTCCAAGACTTTTCTCATTTTATTTTATTTTTTATCAAATTAATTGGAAAAGAGCTATATATAGTTTATTATACGTAAACTGGGACTCAAATAGCTTCTTTATCATACTTGCACTTAAACAGCATCTAAACATACACGTCAACTTGGCCGTAATGCCACATATAAAACCTTTGAGCTTTTTTTTGTTATGAAACTCAAGGTGGGAATATAAAGGTATTTTTTTTTTAATTTCTAGCACAGCACACATGTCTTGTAAGTTCAAGCACAGAGTTTACACGCAATTGAAAAATTGTGTCTAAAATGTTTACTAAACAGGTATAGCATTGCAATCTCGCTACATTCTACTTAAATACTTAACTTATGTTCTTCATAATCAATTTTTATACTTTTTTTATTGTTAATAGTGTAGGCCTTTGACCACAATCTCACCTGATGGTAAGTGATGATGTTGTCGATTTTTGTATCAAAACGTTGTTTTTGATTACACTCCGTCATGGCTACGTAGGGTTAGATATCTTCAGCAAGAGTTAGTCTTTGTGGGTATCACCACAATGTCAGATATTCTACCTCGAAGCAGTAGTGTGCAAACACTACTATGTACAGTGTTTAATTAATTATATATTTTTGTAAATTATTAAATGTCATTTAATAATTAACAAAAATCATTTAAAAAGAATGGGTTATCTACCAGTACCTATTATAAAGTAAGTAAATCATAAGAGCGTCATAGTCGTAGAACGTCGTAGAGGCCTAAATTGAATAAAACATTAAGATTACTTTTTCAATTTTGTTGCTTGGATACGGATTCTATAAAATTATAAGAAACACTTCAAAATGTTCTTGAGAATTTCGCAATTACAGATTCGTTGATCTACCTAATAAACTTGTAATAAAACAGCATCACTGTAGGCACGGAGGAAAACAAGTCAAGTTTTATCTTCATCCAGGTAACAGACTTAAATTAGTAACATCACTAGTCTATACATCGGTCCAGACCCTTCGTAGCGTAATGCGCATGTCCTAGAGCACACCTCGTCCAGACAAGCTACTGATGATTTGGACTTTTTTACCTATAGCTACTTACACACTAGTACGTATTCATTGAATGCCATCCCAATTAAGCCGACGAGATCAATATACGAGTAGATGAATTGTGATGCACTCGAGGGGACTTTTCATCCCGTATTTGTTACAAGTTATATTTATAACAAATTACTTTTCACGTATAGTAAAATGTTTATGAAAAATATATATATATAAATGTACCAAACACCTGTTGCTAGAGAAAGTATTAAGAAATGAAACTTTGCGGGTCGTAAAACCGGCTCGGCTCATCGGTGTGACCTGCGGCAGTCGTACCCTGTTCTGACTGCTTTTAGATGTTTCCGTCGAAGACAGCGGTCTCCAGCGACCCGGCCTGAATACGCTAAGCTAACTGCGCTATAGACATTAGACAGCTAACGGTGCCAGAATGCCGCCAATCCGCTACTCTTATCCAAGAAATGCTAATATAATTCGATATTTACTACTTTTCCTAATATCTTCGTGTTAGATCAGAAATGTCTCGAAGTGTCAGTTGATATATGGAATAAAATATTAATATTAGGGGATGTTGAGAAAAAAACCTGCTAAATTAAACCAATAAAGTGGGCAAGCAAATAAAACTTTCGGTCAAGACTGGGAGGAATCTACTTCCTTTGCAAGATCTACTGAGCATTGGACGATAATAATGATGTATATACTTATTTCAATCCAATTATATCTGAAATGTTATATTTCGCGCCGAATGCCACAAAGAGCTCGTTGTTTTACCTAAACGTTAAATATATTTGTCCACTTTTCTATGAGGACCCGCATGTCTGGCTTCACCTTAGTCCTCCAACTGTACTTACAGCTGCAAAGAAAACCAAGTGACTTAAGTACATTCCAAAACATGGTTTTTCAAATTGAAGGAGTTTTGGCACTACTTAGAGACTCAATCTCCCTTTACCCCTCATTCAAAACCCAAAAGAGGATTTCGGAAGGTCTACTATTTTAACAATCTATATCATAGATAAAACGAAATATGAACGTCTTAGTTACTCTTGGTCTCGTAAGAAAGTAAAATAAGCGTATTGTATAAATCGCAGTTAGTCAATACTCAGTTCATCCAAAACGAGGTTCAGCACCATACGGTAATGCAAATTAAATTAACTTTTCATCTCACAAGCTCGCGAAGATTTTGTTTGTCCTTCAGAAGCGTTCTAAAGTGTTTTTAATTATTTATTGTTAATATAGTCAACAGCTCCAAAACACAAAATAATTTCGCAATCTCAGGTTTGTGCATACTCTCGTCAAATAAGAACTTTGCATCTTTGCACAATAAATACCTGCCTAATAATGAAATCACAAAACCAAACTGTAAAAAAATATTCGGTATTCTAAAACGAAGTGCAAAATAAGTACTAACTACCTTAGATAAAACTTATACAAAACTATATCATGATTACTGTATCCTTTCCCGTGAGGGTAGAATTGCAGACCCCCCATATACCTCTGCGGGAGTCATAAGAGGCGACGAAGTGAAATATACCCGAGGGTGGGCAACAGCGCCTTCTGAAGAACTGCCTTGACTAGAATGACTTTCAAGTGTAATCCACTGTGTAACCTATTTGTATTTTTCTTATATTTACCTCTTTATCGAAACCCAGTCTTGGTTGGTGCTTCATGACTATGCTTTGATTATCTCCGAGGACTATACCATTAGCATCGAACCATTCACTAAAGGTATTTATAATGTCTCTTACGCCCACATGTTTATCATAGGCAAATAATCAAAATTTTCCCAGTCTAGTTTGAAACTAGTAGTAACTATTTACATATACGAGAAATAATACTGGTCCTAATATTGAGCCCTTAGGTACTCCAATGTTCATCATACTTAGTTCTGAATTGACTTTATTAACAGTGACATATTTGATAACGATTACGCAAATAAGACTACATTGTGTTTAGTTCGACTCCTAAAAACCATTATATTGAAGCTTCGATGCAATTTTTTACCATCGTAGAAAAATACCGTTGTAATATAATTTTCTTATTTTTCGTTTGGTTTATATGTCTATTCAATATATGTGTCAAATATATGTGAAAAATCATTTATTTACTAATAGGTTTAACATGAAATCTTAAAAACGATCTTCATAGATCTTAGATATTATTAGAAATAGAAAAGTTTTATGGTAGTGGTTCATAGGTAGGAAAGTTAGGATAGATTTTTCGACAGGAACGAACAAGGCCGTCAAACGAGGGCTGAAAGTTTATATGAAACTATAGCACGGGATTTTATATTGCAATTTGTGCTATAGTATGCAAACCTCACGCGGACGTAGTCATAGGCGCGCGGCTAAGCTAGTTTTGTATAAACAGAATAAAAACATTTTACGTAAACATGAAAGTAGCATGGTTTTCCTTATTTGTGTTATAATTGTTTAATTTTCTGCGTATCTTGATGTTGGAAGAAAGTTTTAACTTATAACAATGATTTTGTGCGTCATTGCAAGCTTTTTGAATAAAATAGACTTTAGTGCGGTTTCTTCAACTCCTGAAAACTCTTGCGAAATTCTTTGAAATAGAAATGTTTTTATTGCAAAGTCCGAGGTTGGTTTATCAGAAAACGTAAACACATTTTCTTTTATATTGTGATATATATTTAAGATCGTATTTTTAAAACAGGATTTAATCGCGTATTCATAATATTTTATTCAACATTGCAACTTGTTTATGTTTATTTTGTAAATTTAGGTTAATCCCTTAATGTTCAGCAGCAGGATGATCCAGCTGACACACGAACGCTACATACAAGCGTTATCACAATAAAATAAAATATAAACCCTCTAATTAATTATAATTCAATCATGAAATGATAGTCTTGAATCAATCTCCTCCAATACGTGATGCAGTAATATATAACACTTGTCTCATGTCCGGAGGAAGTATGTGGAACACATTCGTCATCAACTTTCACATTTCTTGTTACGTCAGAAGATGACACAGGTGTGTTCGTAAGTGGTACAGCTTCGCTAAATACCGGATTGGGTATATGACACCAAGATTGTCGGAAATTCCGATTCATTATTATTTTTGATACAATTTTCTCTCCGTTCAGCCTTAAGCTAGTCAGCCGTATTAAATATCACCGTTGCCGTGTTACTGTTTTTATATAGATAACAAACTAGGTCATACGTTTGAAAGTGACTATACAGTAGGTGTTGAACGAGAATGTAATTATAATATAGACAAAAAACAGAAAAAAACACGCCCAAGCGCGATTGGAGCTCCCATATTTAAAGGTATCGCAACGCGTTTTCGGAATTTGTTTGTAGATGCAATAGGTAGAGGATACGCAATATGACGAAATCACAGGTATCGCAAAAACTACTATACAATTCTAGGTAACCCTGCCCAACATCTTCGACCACATAATCACTTACCATCAGGCGAGCTAGTAGTCAAAGGCTAACCTATCACGCATAAAAAAGCACTTCTTGAGTTTTAATGATAGTCTATGTAGGTACATCAAATTTTGGCGGTAGACAATTAAAAATAAAAGAAAACCTTATTATGTACTGTAAAACTCTTGTTGTACGCAAAATAAAATAATAAATAAATATTCTGTTATTAAACAAAAACTGTTGTATCTCAGCATTTTTTAAATTATTTATTGGGTTTTTAGAGCTAAAAATAATTCAGTATAGGTTTGTATTAACTATAACATTTAGCTAGACCTGTAGTTATTATAAGATATATATACAATCTACGCATCAATGCTGTGCTAGAAATATAGACATCAAATGCATCTTTAAATTTAATAGCATCACTTTTTCAAAAAGAAGAGGTTGGTATGTGCCTACAAATGAGTTACTTTCTACCCCCGCGGCTAAGTATGTACGTTCGTAGTAGGTACTAGGTCAACATGACAGGTTGTTCCACAGCTATTGTGGAAGATGACTCAGGTAGATAGCTCGTAAACAACCACAGATATCGACATAGCAGAACGTCGCCTACTACCGTTTACTTGCAACGAAATTTAAAAACAGGCGGTACGAGTAACTTAACTGATATTATTATACTATACCTACTGCCCCCGCTTATAAAGTAAGTAGTATGACCTGTACCAATTGACTTTTAAATGTCATTGTGACGGACAAAACTCGAGGCCCACCTGATGTTAAGCGGACTAACCTCTGCTTATAACAGATGCATTTCGTCACATAAGTCACGAATGGCACACTGCGCACATGAGACTTAACAACTACGTCTCAAGGTGACCCTTGAGACAAGAGTTGTTAAGTCTCAATTTCACTGGCTCTCAAGGACTGTTGCCGGAACGTACGTTAGGTGCTTCGCGACCGATTTTCTACTTGAGGGTGGTCGCTAGCCAGCTGGGCATTCGCGAAATGCCCTTCCACCATGCGGTGAAGCTCAAGCCCGCGGCGGGATTCGAACCATGGACCTGCTGCGCGGCAGTCCACAGGCAAAGGCACGGAGCCATCACTGCTTCTAAAATTCAGAATACGTAAGTGTTCTGAAGCTGTGCCTCGGCATAGCATTCCGAGATCAGTTTGCATGCATTTCACTGGAAACACGTGGTAATGTAACTATTGAAGCCAAGGTTAAGTTCAAATTTCTTCACTTCCTGACAAGAATCTAGCACTTGTGACAGTTTAGCGACCTGTCAAAGTCATGACCGTTTTACACAATTGGACCTAATCGTAAGTGCTAATTGCGACCAAAGATTAAGGCTTATGAATCAGAACTTACCCTCGAGGACAGCTGCCAGAACACGTAGTTAGGTGCATGGCGACTTTTTTTAACTGACGGATGTACCACCATAAACCATGTATTGGAACAACATTACTCCCGGGCTCAATATACTATAAACCAAAGTCAAGTTTCAACGTAATTGTTAGACCCAGCAGCATTGGTCGGTTAAGTGAATCAGGCACATTACAGACATTATGATATGGTTTTAAGAAACATGCTCCCAGCATACTGGCCTCGCTGCCAACTGGTGGGCTGGAGCATTTGGACTGCCTGTGAGTCGGCAATGGCTTGTAGATTGTCTACATACTTTCATTGTAGTAGCTGTAGTGTTGTATATAGTTTGTAGTATTTCGTTAATAAACACAAGCTAGACAGCTAAAATAAAAAAAAGTTTCCAGAAATTATTATTTTTATTTAACATTTAAGTTCCTACTAAAAAATTGCAGTCACAAAATGTCACTGCCTTCTTACATTGATAAAATACTATTTAACTGTCTCCTTGGCTGTATTATTTTTTTTATTTTTTAGTAAGTAATATAAGTCGCCAATCTTTTAATTTTGATACCCACATTCATTATTTTTGAAAACAAATTATTATATTTTCGTTGCTTGGACAATTAAGTTCCATTCATAAAAATCTCATGCAAGCAGAGAAGTGTTGTACCTACAAGAGACGAGGTCAACATCCGATAAAGCTTGTCTTCCTTCAACGATAGCGCTGCAACAATGCTTGTTTCACAGGCGTTTATCAAGAATGCATCTCTGTTGAAGTACTAACCTGCGTGCTAACCAGGATAAGAAGTTTTTTAAAGAAGTTCTCAGTATCTTGATGATATAGCGGTTGACAATGAATGACAATCGATCCCGTAAGTAGCAAGGGTCACTAAAAAGTGAATTAAGTTTCATACATTAAAATCGGTTAAGTCGTATAAGTCATGCAACGTGTAAAATTAAGATCTGGAGTAGTGTGCCGCATAGGGTCAGCAGCGACACACGCTATCTGAACTCATTGGAGGTGATCCCTCTGTGCCGAGCGTGGTAAACGCCATGCTCGTTGGGAAGAGATCTCCTTCTGTGAAGAGGTGATGGCGCAGAAGGTGGCTGCGGAGTGGGTCAGGGAAAACGATGTCCGAGCTGACCCGCTTCGGCGCAGACGAACGGGGACCAGGAGACGGCAACTCGTACTCGACTCGTAACTCGAGTTCGGGCCTACCGCCGGCGCAAGATGGTGACTGCTGACGCGATCCTATCTTGCCCCACCTCGGCGGAGGACAGCTCAGGGGGGGTTTTATAGATAACTCACAGAATTATTGTTTTTCATTATACATATCCCGTCTGAATCACAGGTGGTCCGATGAATCAATTCATTATTTTCGTAAACGGTCCTTAATTATGAAAATAATAAATAAAATCATATTATTGTTTATATCTGTGATTTTTATAACTAGGATTAAGTAATACCCTATAAACTTCAAAAAACTAAACAGCATGATTGTGTGAATGTCCTTAAAACATAATACACTGACTGGATAAAAATATTACTTAATTAATTATAATCATTATAATAACTTCTCATAAAATGTAAGCTTATTGATATTATACATGTACACTGATATCCACCAAAGTCAGATCTCATCTCAGTTAATATTTTTCTTCATATCTGCTTGGCGACAGATTTCCTAATTGAAAGTGGTAGCTAGCCATGCGACAGATAATTTTATTAACAAATATCCAAAATGACCAATTCCATATGTGCGTTATGAAGTACATAGCCTATACCGAATATATACATTAAAAGATCGAACAGACCATAAAGATAAAACCGTTTTATGACTCGTTAGAAATCATAAGTACCTACTTCTAAATGACATTACAGAACACATATCCTAAACGATAAGCACAGTGCAAAAATGTTTCTGTTCTTAAGGGTTGTAAAATTAGATAAGGTTCGAGAACGGTGTGCGAAACGAAGTTTGGTGATTTATTACATAAACGCTTTCTTCCAGGACAATAGTTTAATGAGTCAAAGAATATAAAGATTAAATGAAAACCCATAGGTCCCAAGAGGAATTACTTAATAGGTAAAACCCTTCTTATTTTTCTTCGATTAACTGCATAAGTATACCACAAATATTCATTTGATAACAAGATAATGTGTGCAAAATGCTTGTTACTCGAATTCTTAAATCTTATTTTATTAGTATACGATCTCGCAGAACAATTATACGATAAAAAATCGTAAAAGCTTATAATTTTTCAGAGCACGACCGTTACAGTTAAATAACTATAACGTTGGAGTTATAGTTATTTAAATAATCCTAGAATGTGTTATTTTTATTCTAATCTATAATTTTAATATTGTTAAGTTTGCAATAACGCCTGCTAGGCGAATTACATTACAAAATTACAAATTTACGAGAGAAAAAATTATAGTCATGTGCGGGATTCAACCCGCGTGGGGACGCGGAAATTTGTTAATAAAATTATCTGTCGCATGGCTAGCTAACACTATCAATATACACCAGTCAAATATACAAGTGTAAACCCGGCCAGAGGCTAACTGACCGGTTAGACCAGGTGTAGAGAGATGCCGGGAATTGGGCCTTTGACTCACAGACACTTTCCCCTGGATTTATTTATTACATACTTCCAGGTATTTCAATAAGGCTTGAATTTATAATTATTCTTAACTGGTACTACATTACTCTGACTCGCGTTTGTGCCACATTGGAGCGGGCTGATACAAACTGGTAGATGAGACTTCTTGATGCGTCTTAGGTACTACAGACGAAAAAAGTCTACCTTAAGGGTTTTCCGTACCAATAGATGTATTATTCGTAGCGTTTTCCTGTTACATGTCTTTCTTCGTTACTAGATGGCGCTAAATGCTGTTACATAACAGGTTAATATGTTTAATAATAACTAATACAAAATTTAACAAAAAAAGCCCCCTGTACATAAAAAAATTAAGCACCAATGGAATGCATTGGAAACTTATAAAGAGGTAAAATAAAGAATAAAGTGAACATTCCTTAATTGAAGAGACAGACCGTGTTTCCTCAATTTCTCTTTTAGTTGGGTGATATGCCAGATGTAACTTATATGGCATTGGACTCGTGCATCTGATAACTTAAAAACTCTTGTTTAAAACCAAAGAAGTAGCAGAATACGTAAAAAACAAAACCAGTTTGTAAACAAGACTCCTGCCCTGTAATAAACACACCATTGAGCGCCGCCTGCGATTATGTTTTTAATAATCAACCCTTTTGAACTGAATCAGTCCCCTGCATCAACAAGGCAGTGAAACAAAAATTATTAGGTACATCAAGTCTTTGAAGTTCTCTTAGTGATTTGGATTTGTGCGTTGTGTGTGAATAATGTAGATCCCATATCAGCATAAAAGAAAAACTTTTTTTATGCATGTTAGGTTTGCCTTTGACCACTATCTCACCTGATGGTAAGTGATGATGTGGTCGAAGGTGTTGTTCAGGCTAACCTAGAAAATTACTGGCTCTCACAGCTGCCGGAGCAGACTGTTAGGTGCTTGGCGACAGATCTTCTACTTGAGGGTGGTAGCTAGCCCGGCGGGCATTCACAAAATGCCCTACCACCATGCTCAACTGCTTTTTCCTCTGGTCTTGAAAAGTTCGTAGCTGTTATAAAGTGTGAACCTACTTATAATTTGCTTAATTATCAAAGTATTATTCTATACATCCCATCTATACAAGATATGTTTCTTCTATAACGTGCGTGCAAAGTAGTATTTTCTGTTAGAGTTTTATAGAGAGCGACAAAGAGTTTGAATTAGGGGCATCAATATTGTTCCGTGCATTAAATACATATAAGGAGGATCCTTTATTATGAAGAAAGTATGTAAAAAGTGGAGCGCGAATAATACCCCGACCGCGAAAGCGGTCTGTTTTAGGCAGCGAAATAAAAGTTCACGGATTATTGCCAAAGCAAATTATTAAAAAAATAATGAGTTCATAAAATTGTTAAGGTATAAGTTAATTTTATCCAAGAATAATACTTTTATAATACAAACCATTTTTATTTATCATATTAATAAGTACTTAGTACTATTGAACAGTCACTTATTTTTCTCATAGTAGTTTGAAAAGTAGGCTGTGCACACGGTCAAAAAAATATTTTTCCACGGGTTAAGTATATTGAATCTCTCCCTGCGCATAGGATTCTACTAGTATCCTTCTCTCCACTATGGATTCAATAGAACGTCCTCACCGTAAAAATATTATTTGCTGTCTTGTGGTACAACTTACCACGGATATATTACGTCGGTCCTCGACTATGCTCTCATAATGTGGAGTCAGAGAAGACATTCAAAGTGCAAAAAAGATGTGTCCGAGTTATCAATAAGGCATGGTATCTGGGCAGCTTTAGGCCTTTATTTAGGCTTAATAATCTTTTACCGCTTCCATGAATGTACATAACATTTATGCATTACAATTCTTTTTCACGTCTGACAAACTTTGTCAGACGTGGAATTTTTCCAAGTCAGCAACGCAATCGTTTTAAAACTTACTATATCAACCACGCCGCCTTAAAGATATATACATATATGTTTATATAAGAGAAATGTTTTTAATATGTGCATAACTGTTTATAATAAATAACCTACGAAATAAAACTGTTAGAGAGTAATGCTTATAGGAATAGACTTATTGGTTACTAGCAACACTGTTTTTATAGTACTAAATAATATATAAATAGAATTTTAATGAGATATATATGTAATTAATTCAATTAATTGTTAATACTATTAGGGCATTTTTGGCATAAGCTTTACTAATATGCACTTCTGCTTGCAGGCAGAATACAGAAACCAGGCATTTTCTCTAGATCTCAAAAATCATAAATTATTGTATTCTTGCAAATAAATTATTTGATTAATTTTGATTTACAATCTACCATTCACAATAGTATAAATAACTATTTAACCCGAATTCCGAATTATCTCAGAGCTTGTGCAACGGCAATCGTTCTTGTCACCGACAAGAACCATCTTATTCTTCACAGTTAGTCAATTTTTAACCTTATACATCTGAGTTAAAGTTTGTACAATAGAAATGTTTAAGGAAAGTTAAGTTTGACGGAAACGAGGGATTCCATCGCGGTATCAGTTCAGCATCACGCTTTCTTGTTTAGGTAATAGCCCGACGGTTAAGCATAACCTGAGACTAAGTACAGTCATTATCGTATAATTTGCCATGTTGATTTTCTATCTTTATAGCTGTTTATTATGTTTGTTATTGTAGAGACTTCGTTAAGATGATTAACACGCAACCAATCCATGATGTATAACTTAAAATGTATTAAAATTTGAGGCATAAACAACATAATCATAAAGTAGATCGTATTTAACTCAGATTTCTGAGTAAAGGAAGAGATAAATTGCCGGTTTTTATTCTGCATAATGTCATTGTTGCTGAAGTGCAAATATTCCAGCCCTTATTCCTAGCTATCCTTACCTCGTCCTGCTATCAACAACTTGATACTTTCATCACAGGATGAATAATATAAAGTATATCTAACAACAGACCGTAGGGAATATTTTGTTTATTACAAGAAGTACTTACTACAAGCGAAACTAGCCGTGATTAACTTGAACACTATTTGCGCAGCAATGTAGTCAATACCAAGTCTGCAAGTAAACCAACTGCAGCTGCTATACTCAGGCACACCTTGATCATAATGTGTCTCTGTAGTGGAACGCCCAGGGACTCTAGTAGTTCAGCGACAACACGGGTCAGCTCACCAGCATGGCGCCAGCGCTGCCAGATTACAGCAGCGTTCAATGCCATGAGACCGAAGCCCAAGCCGCAAAAATAAACCTGCGAAGAGATAATAAGCTTACCCGTACCTACTCGGTGGTGCAGAACTCCCTGTGTGGTGTAGAAGTTATATGATCTCTTAAAGATTTTGATACTTGGTCCTAGTTCAGGATTGGCTTTAATTACAAGAGTAGTAGCGTGCTGCAGCTCTCTATTGTCTACATAAGTGTTATCGTTATGATCGAAATAAAACTTCTTGCAACTTTATCATAGAGGGGTATTTTAAATAACTATATTTTAATAACTATAGATTAAAGGGACAACATTTTTAAACAGATAATTCAAAAGTCAGTATATATATGTTGCGGTACTTAATGATCATTTCTGGACTTGCTAGTTACCTGTAAAACTAATCCTCCACAATCTTCGATACCGGCACAGATAGCGAGACCAAGAACAGCGATGCAGTATGTGACTAGCACACCACCTGAGACCGACTGCTCCCAACGGAACACTCGAACGGATCTCAGGTGCATGGTCATCAGAGCAACGAGCATCACCAGGGTGAACAGGCGCACCGTCAAGAGGATAGTTTGGCTGTTGCCTTTCATTCTATGAATAGTTTCTGCAACCATCTTTACAACAGCCTTTTCAGATTATAATGTTGAAATGAAAGGTTGAATTATAAATTATGCAGAACGGTCACAAATGAAAATTACACTTAACTATGTAAAAAGAAAATATTTTTTTTTTTCTGTTGTAAGGCTTAATACATACTGAGTCCCAGCTTATATGAATTAATTTAATCTTAGTCTTTCAAACGTTTTCGGGACTATTCACACGATTAAAATTTAGCACAAGGTTGCACACATGTTAGTACTGTTTATTATCATGAACTAAATGCAATGGCACTTCCTCCAATCAGCGAAATGTAAACCTAAAAACATATAACTTTTATTACACATTGTTATACACTTAAATCACCACATTATCAAAATAAGTTTCAGTAAATAATAAGTAGAAGCACTTTGTGAATCAATCATGTAAATATGTAAATCAAAGATTACAGAGTCTCCAAATGCAAATCCACAGATGACTTAGGTATAATAAAATCAATAGGCACGATACCTTTTTGTAAACTTACTTTATTTTGTTCGTGTGTGTTTCAAATGCACAGTAAGAAGGTTTTTTCTCCTGGTCCAAGGTTTTATGTCAAGATTTTAAGGTAATTTTTCTAAGTGATTACTTAAATTTAATAGGTGAAATCATTCCTAATCAAGGCATTTCTAGTTACACCGAAAATAATTCGCATTTTGCGTACTACTTTGTAATCCACCTCGTTTTTTTTCGAATATTTTTTTTTATTGCTTATAGGCTTGACCATGTTCCAAAACGTTGCAACGTAGCTAACGTCAGTACAACATTAGTACTTTATTCTACATTATTTCAGCAAAATACCGATACTTATATGGTTCAATTTTCTGTAATAATCTGGTCAATCTAGACATCTAAGGTTATAAAAAACCACACTCGGCTGAAAATTGGTAGAATTGTTCAAAACACTGTTATAAATGAAATGTAAAAGGTCAAAGGTTACAAAAACGGGCTTTTTCGCAGTTTTCAGCATAACGGTAGGTTTTATCATAAAATTAGCCTGGACAAAAACTGTAGAACAGATAATTATCTATAAAAAATGTGCAGATTTTTTTTCCTAAGAGCCACCGTTTTCGAGATATAACGATTCAAAAAGTTGAAAGAGTTGTAATCGTCATAAAATGCACACGTTTCCACGCCACCTTTGAGGTAGTGTACTTAGCGCGTTTTTTTTATCTCATTACCAATTTTTAGCCGGGTGTGAATTTTTGTAACCTCACCCCTATTTTTTATTCTAATTTGACCGGACTTCAAGTGTTCTTTTGATTTTGAAATCAAAGAACGAAATATGCGTGAAATTTATTTCTCAAATTATTCTTGTATTTGGACTGAGTGATTACTAACTACCACGTTGCAGAGTGCTGAGATATGTGCTTTATTGAAATAAGGCCTGTTGGTATTTTTTTCGTACAAGCAGCTAGGTTGGGTCTTATCAGGGCCTTAATAGGAGAATGCCTTTGATGATGTAATAACGATGCCATTTTCTTCTTCCCCAGGATCAGTATCAGCATCATGTGGCTACCCCGGTTCACCTGCACATTCCAGATTGTTGTTTTCTGACGATCAGCTTGTGGAAGGATCTTTTGCTACATATGAATGCGAACGAGGTTTCGAGCTTCTCGGCCCTGTGACCAGAGTATGTGGACCTGACGGAAAATGGACACCTGATGGTATACCATTCTGTGGTAAGTTATTAAAATTATCTTTATGAAACATCTTTATCTATACTTGAATGTGTATGTAGTCATCATAAATTGACGCCAATTTTATTCATTAATTTATATTCAATTCAAAGTGGTATTATTTTTTTTTATGCTTGATAGTCTAGCCTTTGACCACTATCTCACCTGATGGTAAGTGATGATGTGGTCGAAGATGTTGTACAGGCTAACCTAGAATTACTGGCTCTCAAGGACAGCTGCCGGAACACACCGTTAGGTGCTTGGCGACAGATTTTCAACTTGAGGGTGGTAGCTAGCCAGGCGGGCATTCGCAAACTGCCCTACCACCATGCTTTAACGACTGCCATCCTAAGATAACACCCGGGATCGAAGGCTAAACGTACCATCCCAAGCACGGAAGCGCTCAGTAGTAATGTCACCAGCGGTCACCTATCCAACTCCTGACCGCGGCGGACGTTGCTTAACTTTGCTGATCGATTCAGAATGGCTTAGCAAACTTCGCTACGAGCGCTTCAGAACTACAATCATGTATTAAAAGAATGTTGTACTATTTGGTGATGGCCCAGCAGCGGTAATGGTATTGGACTGCCGCGCAGGTGTCACGCGTGGATCGAACATGGTGGTAGAGCATTTAGCGCTTACCAGCCTTACTAGCCTTCAAGTAGAAAATCCGTCGCCAAGTACCTAATGACGTGTTCCGATAGCTGTACAGGCAGTAATTCTAGGTTAAACCCCTTCGGATTAACTCTTATAATAAGATGAGATCGTGATCAAAGGCTTACTTATGAGCAATAGTACAACGAAAGATTTCAATAAAATTTTACAATATGTTACATCATTTTATATAAGAGAATACTTGTCTTCTTTTTGGTTGTTTCATTGCTAAAGCGTTGCTATGTAATTTCGAGATCCTGGATTCCATACCCAATTCGTAAAGTTTATGTAAGAAATACTCGGTAACATTCTGAAACCTAGGACTGTGCCTGATAATTATGACATAGCACAACATGCAGGTAATACGGACCTATATAATATTGAAGTGCTCGTAGCGAAGTTTGCTTAGCCATTCTGAATCGATCAGCAAAGTTAAGCAACGTCCGCCGCGGTCAGGAGTTGGATGGGTGACCGCTGGTGACATTACTACTGAGCGCTTCCGTGCTTCGGAGGGCACGTTAAGCCTTTGGTCTCGGTTGTTGTCTTAGGATGGCAGTCGATACAGCATGGAGGTAGGGCACTTTGCGAATGCCCGTCTGGCTAGCTACCACCCTCAAGTTGAAAATCTGTCGCCAAGCACCTAACGGTGTGTTCCGGCAGCTGTCCTTGAGAGCCAGTAATTCTAGGTTAGCCTGTACAACATCTTCGACCACATCATCACTTACCATCAGGTGAGATAGTGGTCAAAGGCTAACCTATCAGGTATAAAAAAAAATATATAATTAACCAGCTTCCGATTAGCTGCGGTAGTAGAATACAAATATTATAAATATCCGCTACTATACATCCAATTGGGATACATAAATTGCCGATTATAATAAGTACTCGTGTCTAGTGGGGTACATGCTAGGTATATATAGATATATATATACCTAGCATGTGCTTCATATTTCAGGAGTTCAAAGAACAACTTACAAAATTGTAACATACGGGAAACCGTTTATTAATTTTTTGCCTAAAGAAGCAACAATTAAACATACATTTGGAACAAATACAATATAAATTAAAACATAATAATAATAGAGACACTAAAGCTATATTGTTGTAATATATTTAACCTTTTATTATAATATAAGTGATATCAAAATAGTTAAATAAACATTCAAATTACTAAAGTGGTAACAATAATACCAATTGAACGTACTCAGTCTGAAATCCAATACTGTACTCGCGATGGCATATCCCATCTCTCGTGACCTGCTTTTACTTTCTCCGTGAAATCACTTCTCATGAGCTATGAATGGCTTCTAAAAAGCGGAAGGCATTGTGCTCGGTCCCAGCGCTCTCGAATGAAAGCTCCGCACACTGTGCCCTTTGTTTGACTTATCTTACGTTGAATACGGTGGATTAGTGCGAAACTAATTCGGTGATTTGTGTCGGGATTTTGCAATCATTGCGATTTGTCTCAATCAATCCAACTCGATGTGTGTATGTGATGTTTTGGATTTTGTCAAGAAACCTACAGATAACAGAACTTTTTTTATGTTATAGTGACTGAACAAGCTCAAGCCCGCCCGATGTTAAGCGGACTAACCTCTGCCTATATCAGATGCATTTCGTCACAAGTATCGAATTGCACTGCGCCCGTCACGTCGAGACATAGTTGTTAAGTCTCATGTGCCTGTAATTCCACTGGCTCTCAAGGACTGCTGCCGGAACACACCGATAGGTGCTTGGCGACAGATTCTACTTGAGGGTGGTCGCTGGCCAGGCGGGCATTCGCAAAATGCTCTTCCATCATGCGGTGAAGCTCAAGCCCGCGACGGGATTCGAACCATGGACCTGCTGCGCGGCAGTCCATAGCCAATGCCACTGAGCCATCACTGCTTCAAAACTTACAGAACAGATTAGATGGGTTTAAAGTTAAACAAATAATATGAATGTATTGTGCATAATTTAACTACCACTTGCTGGAAGGCGTCTATTTTTAACGAACATAATATGTCCCCACAACGGCACAATGAACGGCTATTATCCCTTTTCAACTGTCTCCAAGTAACTCTCACGATGTCATTTTATTATGAAACATGTTGCCAAACGTCTTCCGCTTCGTGATTACTACACGATAACCTTTCTTCCTCTTTGTTTGTCGATTCAACACCTGTTCTCGCGCTTGTAAACAATTTCAAAAATAATTTCTCCCGGTGCTAACTGCAGCGAGGCCTACCTTGCTGCAGTTGTAATATAATGTGGTCCTCCGTTCGGTTCGAGCTGGTGGTGATTCTGTACAAACACTTCATTAATTCGATATATCGACTATCCATTATCATTATTATCGACTTGCACATGCGATTATCGACTAATGACTATCAAATGGACCTACCTATAATCGAATTGGTTCTTCTCAAAGGACTGTAATACCACGGTAATATTATCAGTACTAATAATATTATAAATGCGAAAGTAACTCTGTCTGTCTGTTACGCTTTCACGCCAAAACTACTGAACCGATTTGAATGAAATTTGGTATGGAAATAGTTTTTATCCAACTGCGCAAAAAGATGTTTTTGGGCGATAACCGAATACGCGCGGGCGGAGCCGCGCCCGGAAAGCTAGTCTATCTATATAATATCCCGTGGTACAATTGCGTGGTATAATACTGAAAAGGTTTCGATTTCAAATGAATCAATAGTCTTTTTATAACCTACAAACGCTACACACAATGGCAGATATTAGTTCTCAATATCCTGTTTAATCTGGTTTAGCCTGTGTGTGTGAACCTGTGTATGTTATTACGCTTTTACTTTGGCTTGTTTAGCTATGAGGAGGGAGGTTTTTAAGTTTTTCACTTTATCTAATGTAGCTTCAGTTATGTTATTTTAGAATAGAACAGCATTGTTTTCACTCAGGTTTGTTTTTCAATGACCCGCGATGCATTATATAATATATTAGATTCAATAATTGAAACTTAATTCATATAGGCTGCGAGAGGGCACCTTGCGCACCTTGCGCACCTTCAATGTGATATTTTTTGCTTGCGGCACTAGCCGTTTGGATTGAAAAGGTACATTTCTTTTGCCCGTCAAGGAGGTAGTATAGCTTGCCTAACATCATTTTTTGTTATAGTGGCTACTACTCTACCATGATTATTGTTATTAATATTAAGAAAGAATTCATGAGAAATGAACCGTGTTTTAGTTAAATTCTCGGGTTGGAATGAGTTTTTCTAGATTCATATATTCAAGCAGTAATAAATATATAAAAATATATATTTGAATTCATTTCGATGGTGAGCAGTTGTTGGCGAGTGATAATTATGGATCTTGTAAGCAGTAAACAGGGATGTATAACGAAAAAAGTGCTATTTTTGTCGTACCTACTTTTAACACCACAAAGTATTAAATAAGTGGTAAAAACGGACCATACTAAAGTTGAATCAGTAGGTACCTTCTTAATGGTTGGATCTGCACGGTGTCGATTTACATAAGTATGTTCTTTCAATCATTCAAATTTTATAAATTAATATTGTTTACATTATAATAAGAGTCAGAATAAACAACATCCTCTGATTTTTTTTCCAAATAGAGATTAAGAATGCTACTTTTATAAGTTTGATAATATACAGCACTTGCCAGAACACCTGATCAACACCTGCTAGTAAGTACAGGTGCTATTGGCGAATGTCGAACAGCTATCGATTGTATCCGAGGCAACGCGATCAATCACGACGCAAGCAGGCGACACGACGCATTAATTTGATTCGATCACGATTATTGCTCAAAATTGTGACATTGGCCTCTTCAAAAAAGTTTCTGAATTTTGCAGTGCGCTTTTTTTTTTTTTTTTTTTTATGCTTGATAGGTTAGCCTTTGGCCACTATCTCACCTGATGGTAAGTGATGATGTGGTCGAGGATGTTGTTCAGACTAACCTAGAGTTACTGGCTCTCAAGGACAGCTGCCGGAACACACCGTTAGGTGCTTGGCGACAGATTTTCAACTTGAGGGTGGTAGCTAGCCAGGCGGTCATTTGCAAAGTGCCCTACCACCATGCTGTAACGACTGCTATCCTAAGACAACAACCGGGACCGACGGCTTAACGTGCCCTCCGAAGCACGGAAGCGCTCAGTAGTAATGTCACCAGCGGTCACCCATCCAAGTCATGACCGCGGCGGACGTTGCTTAACGTTGCTGATCGAATCAGAATGGCTAAGCAAACTTGGCTACGAGCGCTTCAAAAAAAATCTCATGTATTTGCTCACGAACAGATTATGATATGCACACATCGCAGGTTTCAATGCAGATAAAGAAATCGATAACAATATTGTAACTAACCGATTTCCAAAAAAGGAGGAGGTTCTCAATTCTTCTGTTATTTTTATGTTTGTTACCTCAGAACTATGGACTGCGTAAACCGATTTTAAAAAATATTTTTTTGTTTGAAAGGTGATGCTTGTCGTTTGATCTAATTTTAAATTTCATCAAAATCGGTCAAGCCTTTTTTGAGTTACACTAAAATACCTGAAAAATATTTACCTATCTTGATGATATAGTCGTAAACATTGAATCATAATCGATCCCGTAAGTAGCAAAAAGTCCCGTAAGGTCACTAAAAAGTGTGAATTTTTTTTTTTTCAAAAAATGGAACCGACTTCAACACCCAAAAGTGTGAAATAACTTGTCAAAGTCGGTACCATGCGCACAGTATTGTGGTACTTTTGAACTATCATGGTACCGACTTCAATAAGTTATTTCACACTTTTGGGTGTTGAAGTCGGTATAAATTTTGCAAAAAATATTTTTTTTTAATATTGATTTTACACTGAGTAACCATATATTCACAATCTAACAAGAATATTTACAAACGTAATACCTATAAATATTGGCATAATAATTGTACTATAGATAAGTAGACAGCACATTAAAATTACCTTACTTCCTGTCCTAAGGTAGGTATTAATATATCAACACTGTTCCATTTAGTGACTAAAAAAAGACTTCGAACTGATACTCGTTTCTAGCCAGCAGAGAATTCAGCGCCATATAGGACCTAACTGACAATACACTTGTAAATTTGCTAACATAGTATTGGACAAATTTCAGCAAACAATGCAAGCTTACAAACAATGAAGAAGCACACAATACCCACTCTACCCTTTTTGTCGCCTCGATTGTCCAAATAAAATTCGTATACGACTTAAGGCGACGATTCAAATCTCTTAGGAGCTTGTACCGGAAAATAAACAAAGTTTTTTATAACTAATAATTAACTTTTACCCCACATTTTCAAATTTATAAGAATCCAAATTATATTATTTATTAATGTTTTTCAATTTTTTTTTCTGAGCTAGGATTCACCTATTCGCGTTCTGAGCTAAACGGTTAAATAAGTTTCAATCTCAATACACGCTGCACTGTGCGAATTGCGACTACGACCTTTTCTTTATCCGAAATGCTAAATAATAATATTTCTAGTGTGGTAGTCCGATTTCAAAAATTTCTACACCTATTTTTGAAGTATATAATTCACACATTTCAGTGAAAGTAAAATGTGAAAATTCATTATCGTTGAGTATTCCTAAAAATGATTTTAAAACAGTTGCAGTTCGGTTTTTTAAACTGTTAAGCAATCAGTTATAAAAAAAACCTTTATTGGATTTTTGCCTAAAAGTGCGTAAATAATATATATTTATATCGAAGTTAAATGATGGTCCTCCGAAGAGGAGTTCACTTTCAAAGTTAATAAATAGGGAATCGTCGCCTTAAGTATTTCCTCGTTAGTATTCAGTTCTTGCATCGTGACTCAGATGCACTGTCGCGATGACCCAAAGGCCTTATTGTTTTCGTGTCCACGACCTGATATTCCTTTTTTGTGAAAGTAATTTCTTCGATTGTCTTATCAATAACTGTTGACCCACCTTGACTTAGCTTGTATCAATATGGTAAAGCGATCACTTGGGAACTCCATGTCATAGTTGTAAGTATGGCTTGTTTAACTACATATATCTACTATGACCATGTTGAATCGAAATAAGATTTAGTTTTCAAATATTCTCTTTACAAAATTTTACGATGTCAGGTCAGTCAATTTATGTACAATTCAAGTACACAATTTCAGTCAATTCAGTATTATTATGACTCCTTCTCTAAAATAGAATGTGACAGGTAAGCTTAATAAACTTACATACCTATATTTTTGGAACTGTTCCCAAGAGAAGTAGTAAGGCATTAGGCATTGCATTCGTCTTAAAATTAAACAAAACAATAAACAAGATTCACACATAATTGAGAAATACGAAGGATTACGGGTGTAGCAACTGGCCTCGCTACCAGAATGCAGATGGGTGCCAAATCTGTGTCAATTCTGCTAACTCATTAAATAAACGACATTGAAGCAGTTTCGAAATCAGATTATGTATAGTTGCATTGTTGTAAGTTCCTTAGTGGCAAACATTGCACGACGCTAGAGATCGGGTAGTTACCATAGTGCACAAAAAGTTAATCTATGGCTTTATATTACCATTTATACCTTTATCTAAAAGAGTCTTTAACCGACTGACAGTTGATTAATTATTGCAGCGTATTCATCATTAAACCTGTGAGTAAGCCTCTAGAAACAAATAAATAAAATATTATGTTGTCTTAGGTTTTCGCGATTGTTACACATAGTAATTAAGGACATATACCCGCCAGCCAAAGCGTGAACTTTTATATAAATTCAACTTGTTATTAAAAAAAAACTCGCATGTAAATATAGTGTATTATTACACCTATCGTTTTTGGCTGAAATCCTTTTTCTTTTGGACTAATATTTTTTTTTATTATATAGCGTTTAGTATATAGCACTCGTTTTTAGGAGTTTGAGCCAGTTATTCGTAGCTCCAGATTTATTTAAAAAGTATATTACACTGGTATAAATAACTTCTCATTATAGAAAGTTCATTGTATTCCTCATGTTTGTGGTGCAATAGAAATATTAAAAACATGCTTATTTTTCTTGAAAAAGACGCTTAAAGTTGGGTCTTTCTTTTATCTAAAATGACGAGTTTTTGAGCTAGTGTAATTTCAAAACTGTAGAATTTAATGAAAATCTGATGCACCACAAACCTAGATATTAGGGTATTGATTACGTAGGTAAAAAATCATTGAGTTTTATTCGCTATTATTAAAATGAGATTGGAGCTGCGTTTTGTATGGGGGCGTTCGTCTAAAATATACCCTTAAACAACTTTAAACGGTTTAAATCGCGTATATTTGTCATTATTTTTGTCCCTACGTTTCAAACACTTTGCAGTTATCGTGGTCACGGGGTGACTCTATCTATAAATAATAGTTATTTGTTATACAAGAGAGCAAAGTTGCTTTTTAACCGCGTGTTCAATTTTGATGACCGAGCAAGCGAAGGATTCTAAAATTGAATCACGAGCGCAGCGAGTGATTCAAAATTAGAATCCTGAGCGTTAGCGAGGGAATCAAAAGAGCACGAGGTGAAAAATCTTTGCACTCGAGTGCAACACGTAACTTTTCATTCCACCTCAGCGAGGAAATGACAAAAAGAACACCAAGAAGGTTCCGAGTCTGAGTTTTTAACAAATTAAAAAAAAGCTGTATGATATATTCGGCACCATAGAGGTAGCAGTAAATAGGTTTAATGTTTTTTTTAATTCACAAACTTAGTGCACACGATGTTCTAAATTCAATTTACTTTATCCTCTAGAGAATAAAAACGGCTTTTCCACTCAGATATTGAAGATTAAAAATACTCTTTCCGAGATGGTGGGATGAAAAATATTTTTATGACCTTGAAGAATCTACATATTTTAAAGTGAAGGAAGAAAACAACAGCGCCGCAATAGTAATAGAAGAATAGAAACGATTTCGTACAAATAGTATGAATCTAATATTTGAATGAAAATCCTTGTCCGTAACTTGATTGCTTTGAATATACTATAATGGAACATTATTACACAACATAATGTTTAAATATACTTACTCCCCAAAGTAAATTAGGAGACATGTTGTTCTAGTTTAAAACCTTACCTGAATTTTAATGAATTAAAGGACAAAACTTACATGTTCTTTATTACAGGTTTCTTTCCGCAGAAATAATGATGTTTGAGATATGTATATATAATAATATTTATTTATGCCTGATAGGTTAGCCTTTGGCTACTATCTCACCTGATGGTAAGTGCATATGTGGTCGCAGATGTTGTTCAGACTAACCTAGAATTACTGGCTCTCAAGGACAGCTGCCGGAACACACCGTTAGGTGCTTGGCGACAATTTTCTACTTGAGGGTGATAGCTAGCCAGGCGGGCCTTCTCAAGATGCCCTACCACTATGCTATAACGACTGCCATCCTAAGACAACAACCGGGACCGAAGCTTAACGTGCCCTCCGAAGCACGGAAGCGCTCAGTAGTAATGTCACCAGCGGTCACCCATCCAACTCATGACCGAGACGTTGCTTTTAGCTTTGCTGATCGGTTCAGAATGGCTAAGCACACTTCGCTACGAGCGCCTCAAAATATATTTCAAAATAAATTCATATATATATCTGAATATGGGGGTATCTCTATAATAAGGTAATCAGTGAAGATCTTCCTAGGGCATCCAAAACTGAGTGAAGATCTCTTCCATGCTTTACCATTTTTTGCGAACAAGTATAAGATGCGTCCCTGTCTCTTCTACGACTTGTTTGACGTCGCATTATCTATTCATGATCAGCCTCTTTCTCGTCTTGCATTGCTTTTCTAGGGTGCCAATCAAAGATTCGCTCGCTTCATTTGGTATCTGTTGCTGGGGCGAGATGATCTACCTACTTTCGTTTGAACAGGCAGACCATGGACTCTGGGTATAATTACAATCTTTATCTAAGTATATACAAATAATTATTAGGTTCTATATCTAAAAAGAAAATTCAGAGTCCTTGTATTGTGCCTCCATCCGAATGACTTTAAAATATCTTAGGCTTCTCCTTAATATATATATATGAATATCTATTACTAAAGTCAACGGCCCTTTAGGGATGTAAACATTGAAGCTTCTAAAAAAATGTAATCAAAAGTACCTTCCGTTGAACCGGAACCATATATGTAATGTGCCAAGAAGAATCACAAAGCACCTTGTGCTGTATATAAATTCTTATATGAATTCAAGGAAAATTACGAGAAATTACAACATGGTACTTATTTCACATTTGTTTTCGATTGCCAAGTTACAAGTTTGATTGCAGTTGCAGCGATCGTGATGTAATTCGAACCCAATCATCTATGTACATCACGGTTGCTCCAATTACAGATATTTCATGCAAAAGTTGTACCTATATTGTTAATATTAATTAATACCTAATATTGTCCTTTTAACCAAATATAATATCTCTTTTCTGTGCTTTTAACAGACTTGTCATCGATTAGTGATAATTATTTTTGTTTGAAAGTTCCCAGGAGTATGAGACATATTAATGTTTTATATAACCGACTGTACTCACGTGTATTGGTCAAGATTGTCGACCTAGGTTTCGGGCTTATCCGACGCCTTTCATCAGGTGAGTTCACGCGTCTAAATCGCGGCGACGACTCCGCGCAACTGAAAGTCGCGTGTCGACCAATACGCGTGAGTACAGCTAGTTATTTAAAACATTAATAGTGATAATTATACTTGAAAAAAATATAAAGATATAGGTAGCGAAGACAAGGAAAAATTGTCAAGACTCTTACCCGCCTTTACGCTTGCCTCTTTTCATTATCCCCGGAATGAATGAAATACAGCCAGTCTCTTATAACAGGCAAAGCCCGTTTACCATTTTCGATCATCACTTACCATCAGGTAAGATTGTTTTCAAAAGGCCGGTAATAAAAAACAACATTTGAGATTTTTAGGCGTGTGTTGTTTTTAGGGTCGTCTTTTACCACAATTTCAACTTATGTTAAGTGTTGTTGCGGTCCAAAGACGTTATGGAAGTTATGACCATATTGACCTCCAATGGGTACCTATTAAACATATAGTTATTAAACAACTAAAAACGGTTTAAATCGCGTATATCTTCATCATTATTTTTGTCCAGACATTTCAAACACTTTGCAGTGATCGTGGTCACGGGGTGACTGGGTATATGCATGGCGAGCGGCCAAAACATACCGTTAGATGCTTGGTGACAGATTTTCTTTAGAAGTTAGTTTGTACATTTTTTTTGTTTGTTTGAGCCAGGCAAGCACTCAACACACATATCAAACTGAATCTTACAATCAGGCTGAAGTCTGCAAAAGGATTCGCAGTACGGGTGTTTCGTTTATGCATCTGTTTACTGCCGATGAGATGTCATTGCTTCAAACAATGACGCGCAAAATTTTTATGCAAAATTTATTTTGCAATGTGGTGAAAATATTTTTAGAACGTGTGTTTTATTTATATAAAACATTTCCGAAATGAAATTATCGTGAGTTTCACACACTCGCCCTGATGATGAGCATCTGAAATGCTCTAAGCCCGGGTCGATGTATACTCGATCCTCAAACTAGTGTTTTGCCGGCTAGTGTAAAACAATTAACTATATAAAACATGTTTCGTCTTAAACGTTTCTCTATATAATATTATAAAATTATACATAAATCGTTAAACTTCAAAATTCACAGCTCTTAGGATATTTTTTTTATATGGGATTGTAACGGAACTCGGACGAGGCCCACCTGATGTTAAGCAATGACCTCTGCCTATAACAGATTCATTTCTTCATAAGTGACGAACTGCATTGCGCCCATCACCCTAAGACAAACAGATGTTAAGTCTCAAGTGCTTCTAATTTTTTACTGTATCTCAAGGACTCCTAAAATACTGTTAGGCGCTTGGCTACAGATTTTCTACTAGGTTAGGTTTTCTGCTACAGCTAGCCATGAAAGCATTCTCCCAATACCCTTCCGCCTTCCGTTATTTAGCGTAAACAAACATGGTATGGAGAAATTAATAGTTATACTATTAATTTCACCATACCATGTTTGTTTACGCTAAATCAGGCATTAGCTAATGGGTCTTTAAAAATAACAGAGCTGTTAAATCAGTCTAAGTTCTATGAAGTTAACTGAATTAATCATCCATTAACAGTTGGTGGGACACTCGGTTCAGTTAACAGTCCGTTAAAAGGATTAACAAGGCGTCAAATAAATAACAGAGTATGGTGAAACTAGGCCTTACCGCTTAGCTATCGTTGCTTCAACTGACGGAGTAAAGTCACGAGCGGAAAACCATAAAGTAACAAGTTATAATAAACCTACATTGATCTTCAAGTTTATTCCGGAAATAAAGACTAAAGTTTTCAATTAATGTGCAGATTTATCTTTAGTTCCTCCAAGTGTAACCTACAAAGAAATATATTATATATACAGCTAGCTCGCCTACGCCACTTTCCATTGCAAAATTCCAATGGATTAGTTCAATTGAAAGGCTTGCTAATGAAGCGTCATTATTCATCATTATAGCATACACCCTGGGAAATGGTAGGTGTGTCGTCATCTTCAGTGAGATTCTAAGAAAGTTGGTCTTTTGTCTCACTTGACCCCATCTCTAACAATGCATACGCAATGTCGGACAAGTATTATGTTGCCATTTTTGTCAACATGGACTCCAGACCTTCACTGTCGATAATCTATATTATATAAAAATTACGTGTCACGTTGTTTGTCCGCGATGGACTCATAAACTATTGAACCAATTTTGAATTTGATTTGCACACCGTGTGCAATTTGATCCAAATTGAAAGATAGAACATCTCAATTTATATTCGTAAATCGTAATTATCCGTGCGCTAGTTATATACAAATATTAATTGCTCGATAAACAAGTTAATGTTGCCTAGTTTTCAAAATTAAAGTATTAAAGTAATGCGAAATGTTTGTGTAAAAATACTAGGTTTCCCGTACACTTAATTAAGTACCTAACTAAGTATATGAGAAACCTAGTATTTTCTTCTTCTTGTTTCTATTTCGTTGTAGAATAAACCAAACTATTGGTTTTTATGAGAAAAAAAAACAGTATCTCCGAGCCACGGATGAGCTCGGATTTTGTTCCTATAGTGAGAACGTTCACCATGTCGTGATAAAAATTGTAAATCCTTTTACTAATAAACATTTAAAACTTATAGCAAATATAGGTCTTGAGAATATGGTCAGTAGTATAACAGAAAGTAGGTATTCTGTGTTTATTATATTTTAGCTTTTCTTAAGCTTAGCCCGAAGGCAATTTTTTTTATTAGTCTAAACCAATATCTCTTTTAATGGTAAGTGATGCGAACGAAGATGATGTTCAGGCTAACCTAGAATTACTGCCACTTAAGCTTGAATCACCGTTTTCTACTTGGGGTGGTAACCAGTCGGGCATTCGCATGATGTCTTACCACCATGCTGTAGCCACTATTTTTCCCCTAAACTTCTGGTTTGCAAGATTATGCGATTTATTAAGTATATATTTTATAAATGTGAATAAAAGAACTCTCGTACAAAACGATTTTTACGGAAAACTGGCAAAGCAAAGGCACTATTATTAGGCTCAAGGATATGCATTTAAATGTAGGTATTAAATAGATGAATTTTCGCCTATAATATAATAAAAACATATACTGGTTTTCACAACATGGTGTGGACTGTGGATTGACAGCATTGTTTATTATATTAATCCTTTAGTCTTTTGAATCGATACTTGAAAGATGTGTGTCGCAACCAGTTTAACTTCTAGCAAGAATGGGATGTCACCATCCATTCTATTTATATTGATCGGGATCTTCGATTTACTTTTAATAAAATTTTTATATTGAGACGGCCATGAATAGAAATTGATGTCTTTAGCATACTTACCTAAAACTCAGATAATTAGAGAAAGAAACAACAGAAGCAAGACTGATAGCAACGAGTACTTAAACAGTGAATATCTTGGTTAGTATCCGTTTCTTAGGATCTTATTTTACTTCTTATGAGTTAAAATGCTTATGCTGGATAAAATAATTATTCTTAGCACAGTACTTACCCATATTGAAAGTTGTCAAATGCTGCTGCAGTTGATGACAGCCATTAAAGCATGGTAGTAGGGCATTTTGCAAATGCCCGCCTGGCTAGCTACCACCCTCGAGTGGAACATCTGTCGCCAAGCTTAGGTGCTTTCCGGTGTGTTCCAGTAGCTATCGTTGAGAGCCAGTAATTCTAGGTTAGCCTGAACAATATCTTCAACCACATCATAACTTATAATCAGGTGGGATAGTAGTCAAAGCTTGGCTTATCAGCTATAAACTAAAATTAAATTACATGCATCCAAATCTGCATATTTATGAAGGAAATTCTAATGTAGCTTTATTATGATGCAAAAGGGTTAAGGGCGATTTCCTGGATTTACTAAAGTCTAAAAACTCCAATATTCAGAGTGTCATTATTTCGATTCAGTAAAAATATATTATGCGAACATTTTGGCAACAAATCCGTGGATCTGAAAACTGTTTGATGAATAGGTAATAAAATATCTGAATAACAGGCTTTTGATTTGATTATTTTCATTTTATAGAAGTCGTCCGCAACAAAAACGATTTTTTACATCTAACATTCCCAAAAGATAACCTATGATATACTAATCGAACCTGTGTCGAAAATTTTAATATCGTACACCCTCATGCAAATTTATGAAATTAATACTTTTCAGTTTGTTCCCAAAATTTTTCACATTATTACATTTAAAAGATAGTACGAGTAGGTTGTTGCCAAGTGCAGCACGCATTGATCATTTAAATTTTGTTATGTTTTCGTTACAATCTAAAAGTCTAAATTAGGAGTAATTGAAACCAAATGCCCCCATAAATGCGTTAAGAGGTAGCGAACACACAGCAAGCAGAAGCGAGCGCGGCAGGCGCCGCTTGCGCAGGCACTGTGCGTCACCGTTAACGACAAGTGTGTGGCACACTTCTACGAGCCGTTATCCACAGGGCTGTCACGTACTTTCACTACACACCTGCAATTTATTATTTTGATGTCATTCATTAATTCCACGTTGGAGAGAGGCAGGTGATTTTTATCGCCACCCACACCCCATTTTTACTGACCTTTAATATATAATGTACGGCGATTTATAATTATTATTAGTGTAATGAACCGTAACGGACATTGGTCACATTGATCTTACAGCAATATTTTTTTAGTGTTTTTATTTGGCTCATTCACCTGTCGGTTATGCATATTAGTAAGTTCAGCAATGCTTGTTCTTAAAAAAACATCATGTCACTTGCGCTCTTTTATTATTATTGATTTACCAGCTCTTGAGTGTACCTTGCTTTTGGCTATTTTGCCTTCTAGAGAATCTAAAAACAAGTAGTTAGATTATTCTTATTCAATTAAGGACAGCCCTGTCTCATCACTGGTACCGGAATGTTTACTACGGCCACGGCCGCTGCGAGTCAATGGCTCGTGGCTCCACGGTTACTGTAGTTGAAGTTAATAGCTGCAATCTCGTTCGTTCTGGTTCAGTCTTGCTCTTATGGCACAGATGGCATAGGAATGCTAGTCAGCGTATTTGATGACAGTGAAGAAACATAACCTGTCAGATAATCTTTTCTATTTCTTAATATGCCTTGCACATTGTCTCGTATCCTCTACAAAGGACTAGGAGATATTTCGATTACGAAATGGACTACTAATATTTACAAAAAGTTTATCACGATGATTGGATTAAAAATTAATACCCTCATAAGACGGTCAGCTCGTGCATTTGCTGAGTAATAATGGTGAGAAATTTAAAAAGCCTATTTCAAGAGAAACCAAAACTAAGTAAGAAAGTGTAAACTACCGCGTCTAAATCATAACAGTGTCATTACAAGCTTTATGACTAAGTCCGTGAGAACGAACGTGTTTTACTTTTGCTATTTTGGTTGGTTAAGTAGCAATGCCTACAATGCAATCTGTGGTGGTACTCTCCCTTTCACGAACGCGTACACGTCATAAGCGCCAAATATCTAAAACTGTTGTAACAGTCTACGTAGATAGGTCTGAATATGATTATCAGTAATGTTATATGTTCAAAAGTACTGTTAACCGAAAACTAACCAAAAGTAGGTACTTATTCATTTGAATAAAGTTATTTTACCAGCTTTATTGGTTAAAACTCTAAATAGGTGCAGGCTACACTGATGTGGGTATATTATAAGTATTTTTTGAATATAAGATCGTGCTTGATCGACGTATTTTTATCAGTACGTATTTTAGGTTAAAAGTACTTTTAATCAACCTGTTTACTCAAGGGTTTACCTATATCTCTTACTGGAAAATATAGTTAAAGCATTTTTATTGGTTGAGACTTCTGACTGCAACAATAAAATCAGTTTTGAATGCATTGGGTTTACAATATAGGTTCATTCGCCTAAAAATATCAGCCATAAAAATAGCCTAAGTATGTGTTCCAGTCACAATGTGGTAAGCCTACATACGTGGCCATAGAATACCAATTAATGGTGCAACATTGACCTATTAGGTCAATGTGGTGCAATTATTTTTAATTAATGCATGCGCATCCATATAATTATAACAATTTTATTTCATTCATATAGGTATAAACGATATCAATACGTGATACGCAAAAGCAGATCAAAATAGGTTTCAAAGATGTATAGGTATTCAGTTTTTTTACTTTGCACTAAACTACAGTTGGCTACCTCCATCATTAACCGTAGTATATTTGGTTGTTTTGTTACAGCTGGTAATAGGTATGGACTATTTCTATGTCTACAGTTCAGACACAGACAACACGTGTAAACAAGTCATGAAAGACAAACCAAGAAATAATTCAAAAGTTTTCCGAGAAATAAACTCAGCATAATTTAGAACCTGCAAAATCATTTGACTTTCTATAATCACAAAGGCCTGCCATGGTTTCAGCGGATCGTACAGTATTAGCTTATTTACAGGTTTATGGTCATCACTTAAACTAGGATTATATTGTTGCATAAATTGGCTCTAGTGGCACTTGCCTGCTTCCTCCGGGCGTGAGACAAAGTAGGTACCTATCATACGTTTTTGATAACGTCTAGTGTTTTTTTTTTGTTTCCGTTGCAATCAAATACATTTTTGTTGAACCATGGGAGACCACAATTATTTTTAACTGCAATGCCTAGGACAAGAATTAATCAAAGATATGCTATATGAATCACGCCAAGTAATTCCAAGTTTTTTGGAGCCATCAAGTTCAACTTAAATAACGCGAGACCATTGTTTAGTAGGTAATACTTTGTGCCATTATGTTTAACGGCAGCGTATTAGTGTTTATTTTTTCACGTAGTCTTTCCGGTCGCGTCGGTCGCACACTTTCGGTCTCGATATCATTCGGGACCGCAATTACCTCTTTACCCCACTGCCACACATTGCGTTTTGAACATAAAGTACGGCGCTCACTGCTACAATGCAAAAAAATTTAATAAATGGGAGTTTTATTTTGTTATTCAGATGTATAAATATTATGTGATTAAAAATTTATAATGATAAGTAATAAGTAGCTGATCATGATTTATTATCTCCATCATAACCATCACAGGTATACCATCGCATTCTTTTTATAGCTGATAGGCTAGTCTTGGACCACTATCTAACTTGTTGGTAAATGATGATGTGGTCGAAGATGTTGTACGGATGTGACGGCAGCTTGAACACAGCGTTAGGTGTTTGGCGATAGATTTTGTACTCGAGGGTGATAGTTTCGCAGAATGCCTTACCACCATGCTGCACCAACTGCCGTCCTTAGACAACAACCGGGACCGACGGCATTACGTACTATATACGTATACCCTCCGAAGCACTGAAGCGCTCAGTAGTAATGTCACTAGCGGTCAACCATCCAAGTCTAGACCACGGCTGAGGTTGCTTAACTTAGCTGATCGATTAAGAAAGGCTAAGCAAAGCTTCGCTACGAGTGCTTCAATTATTTTCGGGGAAAAATGTGTCTCGGATGGAAGTCATTCTACAAAAAGCATTCTACATTTCAATTAAAAATAAATTATAAAAGGATTATGCACTCTAGAATAAAAAAAACTAATGAGTTGTACATACATTTTGAAAGCTGCCTTATCAATTTTGTTGCTTATCATTATATTTTTTATGAATCAATATGAGTGGGTATCAATATCATTAGGCAGGATTCAACTGTACATACAATACAAATTAGAAAACGGATGTAGAATAGTGTTCTTTAAACATTCGTGAACTGAAATCATGGTTATAAATCACTAACTAAACTATTCACGCACAAATTAACATCAAAATCATATTTTGTATAATCTCGACGTTTCGATCAAGTTGCATTGACCATGGTACGTCTAGGTTATTCAAAATATGATTTTGATGTTAATTTGTGCGTTAATAGACCCGCATTAGGGATATGTAAACATGAATCATAAGTACCTACTTGAGAAAGGACATATTTTAATATCTCGCCGACGCGACGATGGGAACAACAAAAAATTTTTTAAAACAAATATAGCGTCAGAATTCTAATAAAAACTACTTATATGTAAGTCATACGGTTACTTACGGTGTTATTGTGCCGTTATAAAAAACAGTGACAGAGCAAATGGTATGCAATTATTGACAGTTATCGAGTCAGTCAACTACAGCACCAGTTTTGATTATATATAATCGACTGCTAGTATATTTAATAGGTAATTCGTTAAAAATGCTAAACATTTTTTATTACCAATTGATCAGCCTTTCACCTGTTGGTGCTAAAAGAACATACTAATAATAATTACTGGTTCTCAACAACAGCAGCCCAAACTCACCGCTAGGCGACTTATTAGATTATCTTTCCAATCACGAATGGACTCCCTTCCATTTTTTGAGTGTAGTTGCTATGTGAATAGACGAATTGTGATTATTTTACTATGTAAGAGTGTACCTTTATGAGTGAACTGGTCTGTACTTAGTAGCTAGCTGGCTGAGTATTCGCAAAATGCTCTAGAACCATGTAAAACCCTCACACAGACCTCGTGCGTAGCCAGAAATGAAAACAAACACAATTGAAAAGAACATTTTGAAACAGGTGCTCATGTAGTTGTAACTTTTTATGTTATAATCATGTGCTTACTCTGGCTCAATACTATTAATTACACTGTACTAAAAAAGGCTTCACTTGAAAATCCGGCTTATAGAGTACAGTATCTCCCAAGACGAGGATATTCTTTATTCCAATTATCTATACATATATTTAGTTTTATCAACACACTATAGTAACGGTTGAAAAGGATCCAAAAATCAAGCTCAACTGATCTCATTATCTCTAGAGATTGAAACCATAAGAACCTATCAGATTTATAAAGAGGTGCAGTGGTGTGAGATTACAGACATCGATTGCAATTTTTAATTTAGGTATATTGTGCAGTGTAAGTCTGTAAAAATTACTTTCAACTGTATACGTTTTTGACATATGTTAAATGCTGATATGTATTTGTATAATATGTGTAGTATTTAACAAACAGAGGTATTTATATAGCATGTAATAAAATATGTTTGTTTTTTTCTAGTGCTCAATGTAGCGGCAGGCAAGGCAGCGATGCAAGTGTCCACCGAAGAAAATGGCGCCTCTCAGAAGGCCTTGGACGGCAGTACCGCAGCCGTATACAATTCAGAGACCTGTACTCTTACCAAGGTGGAGAGAATGCCTTGGTGGTATGTCAATCTTCTGGAACCGTATATGGTGCAACTCGTCAGACTAGACTTTGGCTCGTCATGTTGTGGTAAGTACATCTTTTTACGTAACTATCATTCCTGTGTTCCTCATTGGAATAGCTCGAGTTGTCTAAACACCTACAATGCACCAGACATGTTCAAACATTATGTAATAGGGGACTAGCCGTAGATGACTATAAAGCCATATTATGTATCGAGCACAATTGGACACTCTGTAAAGCTTTTGCTGATAAAGAATGTCTTTATCAGCAAAACTTGATAACTGCTTGTGACAGGGATCAAACTTAGGACGATAGATTTCAGAGCATTGCCACTTCACTAATGAGGCTATTCAAATGCTAGCTCATGCACTCTACTGTCGCATAATAATATGTTGAATAATTCAAAACGAAATAATTACAAAAAAGAATCGGTTTTGTTGCTAAGTCATATAACTATTGTATTTGATCACGTGATACCCGAGATTCTGAAAGTATTTGCAACGATGTATAAGAGGCATATAATATTTAAGACATATTGGATTGATTACATTTGTATTACATTTGTTCGCGAATACGCACGTGTCAAGATCACCTAAAGATGTTTATTCTCTAATAAGAAAATCCACTCTTTACCCGTATGGAATGACGAACTTAAATCCTTCCGTTACGTGATTGCCGTATCGTGGTTATTAGAAATATAACATAATACTTATAATAGTAGATATATAATAGTAACATTTTTTAAACTAAATTTATAACATTTTAGTAGGAACAAATTACAGGTAACTTTAAAAAAAACATCAAGATCGAAAGACAATGACTCAATTCATGAAGCAATCTGTGCATCATAATTGTTTCCAGTTAACTGAATTTGATCACACCAAGTGAATATCCAACATACGTTATGATATACTCACGGTGTGTGGGCTTCGAGGTAATTACTTTGCAACATTACTTCCAATAACTTCACGGCGATAAATGAGTTCCCGATTTTCTACATGGTAGGTATATATAACCTAATAATTACGTAAAACACAGTTTCATTGAGTCATGTACATGATGATCATTATAGGTAACCATTATTTCCTGTTTTTGTGTAGAGCTTTAAGCACACAGTGAAGGTCAGATTTATATACAAATAAAATCACTATGCAGATATCAGTTTAGGATTAGCCTATTTACATCACACCCCGACTACATATGCAAAGAACCACTTTATTTTCGTCTCACCAACCCAGAAAACGCTCGACTAATTAATTCTGCACAGCAGAATCTAATAGACAAAGAAAAACACAATAAGTATTACAATGAATAGATTAAGGAGTTTCATTGCGGGAATCTATATTTAATATTAACAAATATTTTAAATTGCTTTAAGAAAACATTAATTTAATATTTTAATCAAACACTTGAAAAATAAATGTAATATTAGTGACAATTCCGCCTTATTTTCCTGTTGAGCCGCTGTGACGTCACAAACTGCACGCAGCAAAACCGGAAGAGTTTTCAACGCGTTTCGAATCTACACGAACACTACACTACAAGGTTTTACGTTTCACAGTCAAGGCTGCCCCATCAACCAGTAGTAGAAAATATAGAGAGGACTATACTTAGAGAGTCTAGTAATAGAGTCATTCCATCAGTTGAATTATCCAATGGAGTACCTATAATTAAAAAAGGTCGATAGATAAAATCGCTGGGACCGGCGTGGCGGCAATCAGTGCCTCTGGTGAAGGTTTTTAATTTAAGCGTAAAAATCCGAATAGAAAATAAAATGATCGCTTACTAGCGCGTGTAGGTATGCTATATTTCGCACCTACATTGTAATCGTCCTCTGCCGAAAGACACGCAAGTGCAGGTACGATAATAATAAGAACTAGGTTACTTCTAAAGCCCCACATATCTATATACCGTACCATTTCTCGTTTCGATCAATCGGCAAAAAATCTTTACGATCTGTCGTTACTTGACAAGGGTCATACACGATACGATTGATTGATACGATCGAGCGGTAGTGGCTATCGAGTGAAATTATAACCTCTTTTGAAACCGAATGATTATAACCATACACTAAGGGCCTGTTTCAGAATGTTCGAGTAAGTTCTGGGTTTACTACCCAGATCATATTTAATAAATAAAAACTATCTTTGCATTTCACAGTCATCGGTTTAGCCTATACATCGGAGCTTGAAACGCGCTGCATGTTTACTGTAATTTTTATGATTCAGTTATTTTATGTGTTGCATAGCAATCCGAGGCTTTATTAGTACATTCTGAAACCGGCCCTAAGTGATGTAAATACGATATGTACTGTTTGCAGCAAGTTAGGTCCTATATATTATATGGCAGAATTCACATATACTATATATTACTTTTTTTGTCAGTCTTTATTAACATAACACTTCAAACTACATATTATATACAATACAACAACGAAATCATTTAATCGCTTTAGTAATAAAGTAATCGCCTACTATAAAGTAACAAATAAAGAAAGTATAGCGTGGCTGAAGAGATGGTTAAAACGAAATAAATTTTGATTTAAATGTATGTAAATAGTTTGATAAAATTACCATACATTACATACACCAAAAATATACAGAGTAAATATAAAAAAATAATTACAAACGAGCCATACACTTTTGATTTATTACGGTATTCAAGAACGTAATTAATTTGCGAGGATTTTTATTGTGTTTTCTAATGTTGTCAGGTAAATCTGTTACGAAACATCATTATAATTGTGAATAATAAATTTATTATTCGTCTGTGGTATACATTATTCGTCTGTGGTATACACCAAGAATAATAAGTTTGATTAATCCGCCATGTCGATGAGTATGATACGATGACGACGGATCGTAAAGACCAATTTGATCGTATGTGGGGGGCTTAAGTGCGTAAACATAGTAGACAGTAGACAGGTAAAGACGAGCCCCCGATGTGCACCCAACCTCGACCTCTGATTACTTCGACCGTTTACTACGAGTCGGTTGTCTAGCGTTTATGTAATAAATAGCACACACTTGCTTGACACTTTAGTAGAAAAATAATTGTTGATTGTGTAGTAGTTAATTTGATAAAGCAGTTCTTGTCATCAAAACAGGTATTCAATTTTGATTCGCTTAACTTAAAGTAGGTACGAGTACTATTGGTAGGTAGGTATTACTTTAACAGCCGGACCGTCCACTGCTGAACACAACCTCCCCTATTAAGGGGGTATTCGCCATAATCCCCACGCTTGGCAGGCGTCTTGGAGATCGCAGTGTAAGTTGGCAGTTCTTTAGAAGGCGCTGCTGTCCACATTCCAGTATTTTTCTCTTACTCGCCTCTTACGATTGCGACACCTACGGGATGATATGGGGAGGTGCAATTCTAACCCGGCATCCCACGGGACAGGTCATTTATGGTACCCACTATATTTTGATGGGTCTCCCTGCATCAGTCCGAAGCACCATCTTTCCAGAGGAAATGGGACGGGGGAATAAGTACTATAGCAATTATTAAAACACGTAATAAAAGATAGTGTGAACGTACAGCGTTTTTTTCCTTATAAACGTTGTATCGTTATTCCTTAAAAATAAATAATTTTGTATTTGATATGATTTGTACATTGCCCATGATGAGCCCATAAGACATTAGCAGTTTCCTCATTCTGGGAGGAACTGCATTGTGCTTGTCATTCCAAGATATTTAGTCTCGTTTATCAAGTAATTTATATTATGAGGTGCGGTGCAGCACTGCATATCAAGCCAACGATCTTGTTTCATGAGGCTTATCTCAGGGCCAAAATCCGTATCGTAATATAAATAAGTAGGTACCTAAGTTATAGAAAAAAAATATTGATAGATGATAATATCGGAATTATACTTGGAATGACAATAAATGATCGCGTGAGATAATCGGTTCCCAGTAATGTACTATTTTATATTATTACTATTATATTGTATAGTAAAGAGCTGACAACTGTTTCAGGACAGTTTCTATTATTTTGGGTTCCTTTAAAATGTTGTTCAACAATTGCCTCTGTAATTACTTTTTTAACTTTGACCGTATAATAATTATGATGGAGGTCAAGTATGTGAATGGAAGGTTCGTCACAAAATACTGATTGTATTCACTTCCTTAATACTTCCTCTGTTGAACCCGGAAGTTTATTGTCTTTAGTTACGGAATTTAAATGGATGGGCGTTTTTTGATTAAACCGGTAGGTAACCAGCCTATCTTCTCATGGTTTACCTACATGCCCAACTGCATGACCTTCTCACTCACTCACACATTTCAGTACTTCGGTACGTTTATTAAGAAGCTGAGGACACTTACATTACTACTACATATTGTGCCAAAATATGAAATGTCAGAGAATATAAGTTTCTGAGTCTATATGCGTATATTTATAGAGGACTATTTGCGTGTCCCCTCAGCCACCGCATATTTTCTATAAAAAATAATACAGTACATATTAGGTATGTTAAAAGTAATTACAACTAGTTTCTCAAAAAGATAAAAAATCTCTCAGCCAATCAAGTAAAATTAAATTTTATTATATACTAGCGGCCCGGCCCGGCTACGACTATAAATTCTAAATTACGACTATAAATTGAGATGTACCCATCCTATCTTTCAATTTGGATCAAATTACACACGGCGTGATAATAAAATTTAAAATTTTGTTTCAAAAAAAAAATTTTTTTTTTTTTTTTATGCCTGATAGGTTTGCCTTTGACCACTATCTCACCTGATGGTAAGTGATGATGTGGTCGAAGATGTTGTACAGGCTAACCTAGAATTACTGGCTCTCAAGGACAGCTGCCGGAACACACCGTTAGGTGCTTGGCGACAGATTTTCAACTTGAGGGTGGTAGCTAGCCAGGCGGGCATTCGCAAAGTGCCCTACCACCATGCTGTAACGACTGCCATCCTAAGACAACAACCGGGACCGACGGCTTAACGTGCCCTGCGAAGCACGGAAGCGCTCAGTAGTAATGTCACCAGCGGTCACCCATCCAACTCCTGACCGCGGCGGACGTTGCTTAACTTTGCTGATCGATTCAGAATGGCCAAGCAAACTTTGCTACGAGCGCTTCAAAAAAAATTATGTTTAATTAAAAATTTAAAATTGTTTCAGTACTTTAGGACTCCATCGCGGACAAACAACGTGACACGTAATTTTTATATATAAAGATTATTCATAAACAATTTTTCTTTAAAAAAAGAATAAAGTCACATAGACCACATTTAACATATAAAAACAACTAAATGCATGTAGGTACCTACAAAGTTTTATCTGTCTAATTAACTTATCGTGTTGAATCCTTGGAAGAATATTATTTACCGCAAACAAAGGGAATTCTACTGCGCTATAGAACAATTATATTTTTTTTATTAATACTAATATTATAATGTAACTAGTATGTATGTTATAATGAATATGTTACTCATTAATTTACATATCTTTGATGCAAAAATTAAAACATTATTATCATATCTTTATTGAAAAGAGATTCGTGACCATGTCACGACCGCATATCGTAAATAAACAGTATACTTCGAAATTGATTCTAAGACATTTATATATCAACTTAAATCAGTTATACCTTATATAAGCAATCAGACTGAACGCTTAAATTGGGAAAATATGAATAATTGACAATTTACTACATTATGAAATACTTAGACTTAATAAATTGTAATCATTAATTATAAAATATATTCTTAATCGAATATAGTTAATCCTGTAGAAACATAATAAAAAAAAATAAAAAAAACTTGTAGGCATACGTTGTTAAACGTTATTTATCTCACGTTAATTATAATGGATGATTCTACATGCTTTTGGAAAGTAACGTTCGTGTTACGTATTCAATTCAATCGAGTCGTTACGTATTGAAATTATGGACATTGGTCATGCCCTATTTATTCCGTTAAGCGTCTAATCTTGACTGACAACTAAACAATAAAAAATTGTGTAATACAAGTTCTTCTTCAACTGACCATTGTTACGTGCTGTCCCATTCACTCACGAAGGCCCAACAGTATATTATTGATACACATTTGTACGGATATGCCTCGTTTCTGTACACTTCGCCTAAGTCTACGTATAAATACAGTAAAATAATTAAATAGGATTTCTGGGTTAGGCAGTTGCAGTAAAAACTACGTTAAAAATGTGAAGGGTTGCGCCTTCGTGATTGGAAAGGGCTGTAGTCATACCCCTAAGGCGTCGTCCTAATTGACTAAATATCGCACGAGGTAAGAAAATTCCTTAATATTAATTTATCTTTACTGCATAAATAGATTTATTTAGAAATTCAATTATAATATGCGATAAATAATATTTTTTTTAATTTATAATATTCAATGCAGAACAGCACTAAGCTTACTCGCTATCTCGAGGACTTGGGTTTGGGTCGCACAATGTTGGGTTAAATTCCCAAAGAAATTATCAATATCAGTTAGGTGCTCGACGCCTGTTACAGGACTCCCAAAAATAAAATTGGCAAAATGTAGGTGCACATCCACATAACATAATGTTGAAATAAATTTGTTTACTTTTTAACGCTGGAATGCTTTTTTAACAAAGAACCACAAACTAAAAAAATAAACAACACTACAACTACCTACTACAAAGAAGGCATTGTGGCAACTTAAAGGGCATTTCGGACTCACAAACAGCTCAAATGCTTCAGCCTACTACAAGTTAGCAGCGTGCCTAGCATAGCTAATCTAAATACACTCGAGAGCAATGAATCCGGGTCACTTAAAGAATGTTAAAAATCTCGGAAACTAAAAATGATAGGTTAATGCAATAAATTGTATTTAATAGACAATGTAATACTCCTTAAATGAAAGTAAAAAAAATATGAGTCACCATACATTTTATAAACACAAAATTACATAAAGAAAAAAACTGCTGATCTCTCCTTAAAACAAAAATAGGAAACATGAAATTTTGGAACTTTATTACGATTTTCTTGAATTTTAATACTTCGTATTGCCTCCTCGTGCTTCCATTACTGCGTTTACGCGGTTTGGCATGCTGTACACCAAGTTCCTTATACGATTTTGGGGAATATTCTCCCATTCCTCTGTGAGAGCAATTTTGAGCTCACGAAGCGTGATTGGGGGAGGGTTTCGTTGTTTTACGCATCTGCCTAGCTCGTCCCAAGCATGCTCGATCGGGTTGATATCCGGGCTGCGCGCTGGCCACTCCATACGAGTAATGTTCATCTCTTGAAGGTAGTCATTCACAATCCTACCTGTATGAGGTCGGGCATTGTCATGCATAAATATAGCATCCTCACCTAAATTGACCATAAATGGACCAACGTGATCATTGAGGATTTCTTCCACATATCTTACGCTAGTTAAAGAGCCGTTTTCTATGATCACCAGCTCTGTGCGACTTTCAGAAGAAATTCCGGCCCACACAAGTACAGACCCACCACCGTAGGCTACTTTTTCTTCGATGCATGCTTGCTTGAATCTTTCCCCTGGTCTTCGATACACTCTGTGTCTTCCATCGTGCTTGTAGAGCATAAATTTTGATTCGTCGGAGAACATAACTTTTGACCAATCTTCAATACTCCAATTTACGTGGCTCTGGGCATATCTTAGTCTCGAAATACGATGCCCACGCTCCAGTTTAGGGCCGTTTGCAGGTCTAAGGGGTTTTAAGTTAGATTCAGCAAGCCGACGTCTTACTGTCCATGCACTTGGGTTACTTCCTCCGAGGCGTCGAAACTGATTGGTGAGTTCAGTTCCTGTGAGAAAGCGATTTCGAAGCATGGTGTTCACCAAGTATCGGTCTGCTCGTGCTGTGGTACACCTGGTTCTGCCCGTTCCTGGTCTGCGTAGGTTAGAACCAGTTTCTTCGTAACGTCGGAGAACTCTTTGTACTGTTGACAGCGACACACCGACAGTCCTGGCTGTATCGCGCTGACTCCGGCCGGTTTCCAGCATTGTAAGTATTCTGGTGCATTCTTCAGGCGTAAGCGACATAATTTCAGCTTGAATAATGAATATAGAGCACTATCAACATGGTTTATGTACCCACATAAATGACAGATTACAAACAAAAGCAAAACCAAATGCTGTAATTTCGTAGTTCCATCTTCGAAAGTGGCCCTTTTTCAAATTTGATTTTTTTATGATATAACTTTACAATAACTAAGAAGTTTTAATACCTTCATTTAAGGAGTATTACATTGTCTATTAAATACAATTTATTGCATTAACCTAGCATTTTTAGTTTCCGAAATTTTTAGGATTCTTTAAGTGACCCGGATTCATTGCTCTCGAGTGTAATAGCTTTTACCATCGGCTTTGACCGCGATGATTTAAAAATATTCGAAATATTTTCCGAGTCCTAAAATACGAGTACATACAGAAATGGTCAGTATTTCAGGATTATATTGTATGCTAAATTCATGGTGATTATTGTTCATAATCGTTTAGTTCTACATGATTTAACTGGTTTTTGATATCTATTAATAACAACTGTTTTAAGAATACATTTAATTAATATCTTAGCAAAACCGTTTGAAAACCATGGACAATACAAATTGGACCACAATTTATGCGTAAGAAAGATGATGTTTGTCTATAAACTGAAGCCATGATTAGATTTCGTCTGCAACAGCCATTGCTTATTACAGCTTAATAATTCTGCCATTAAAATTCAATTAGATTACAAATTCAGAAGATTTTGGAGTTATATAGTCCAACAATCACAATGTAAGAAATACACGGGTTCTACTAACAGATTCATGTTGGAACACTTTCAGATCTATATATTCAATATCAAAATTACCAAAATTAAGTATTTTCATTAACCTTGTAATCGAGGTTGGTATTAAGCATATTAATTTGGGTCTATATTGTAGACCCAGAAATATGTTGTAAACATGAATTTATTTCGCATAAGATTAAGAATATTATCATAATGATTTTACCATTAACATCAAAAAGAAGTTTAACAAGTTCATTATTTTAAGGATGCAGAACTTAATGACTATGAACTATGGATATGAACTTGGCATAAATAGGATCTTGAAATACTGATCTATTCTGTGCGTATTCTAGGAGTGGTGCCATATTCAGAAAGACTTATGGAATATTTTTTTTATGTAAATGTGGCACAGCCCCTGTTAAGAGCTAGTGTATTTATATGTGTAGATTTTTTTAACTTTTTAGATTGGTACATAGTAGGTATGGTAAGATATATATATATATATATATATATATATATATATATCATTATGATGCTACCATGTACATAATTTAAATTGTTTATAAAAAAAAACGTACTTTTATGCATTTTTAATCTCTAATTCGTTGACGTACAGGGAACAGTCAGTCGTATACACTTCAATTTGAACAAAACGTTCAGAGAGAGGTCGGCTGATACCATTGATTTGCTTTCTGTCGTTTCATTCATTGTTACCGCTTCATGACCTCCAGTTTCATGCGACGCTCCTCATCTGGATCTGGTCACAAAAACTGAGGTCATCCCCTTCCAACTGTTCCATAATTTATGTTTATTTTTATTCGCTGTTGATGTTGTTCTTGGTTTCAACCTCTGCATTAATTTTAATTATAATCATGATTGATAGTATTATCACTTCAGAGTAGCATAATGTATTAATTTATATATTATGTATATAATTTTATTTCCCAGAATAGTTTAATTTTTTGTCACTGTACTGTATATCAACTGATTATAAAAGGATAATTAGGTATCATATTAACTCAATTTTGTCTGGATAAACGCTCGATACGTGACCTATGCAAAATTAGAAATGGCAAAACAAGTCATACAAAACCTCTAATTTTTGCGACCTATGAAACCTACCAAGCAGAACAGCTTTCCATCGTGATTTAATCTAAGTCCTTGAGTAGATGTTATTACAGTAAATTATCTTTGGTTGCGACTAGGTAGTGGTGAATAAACCACCGCTGTTAAGAGAAAGTGACGAGACAAAGTGTAAAATAACAGATTTTAATAAAGTTCTAAATTATAGAGATAGAATGTGGTTGACATCAAATGGAAAAACAATAAATACATGATTACTTTGGAGAATCCTCTCCAATCTCAACTTTTTTAGCTTTGGCGACATAAATGCAGTTGCTTTTAATATCATACCTCCAACTATTTCTTTAAATGGTAATTTATGTCGTTACGTGTTTGTGTATTAGATCAACTATGGCATGGCTATTACCTTCCGCCAGAGAAATAACTTAATTATTTTCTAGTACCAGATAACTAAATCCAACTGATAAGCCAAACGCTATATGCTAATAATAGCCTTACTTTGTTCTTTCAGAAAACAACAAACCGGCTGTGATTGTGGTCCGCGTGGGAAATAGTCGCCCTGACTTAGGAACAAACCCAGTATGCAATCGCTTCACGGGATTTATCGACGAGGGATTGCCTCTGTTCCTTCCTTGCAGCCCACCGATGCCTGGTGCCTTCGTAAGCGTGCACCTAGAGAGCAGTTCACCGACCCAGCTCTCCATATGCGAAGCTTTTGTATACACAGACCAAGCTCTTCCTATTGAAAGCTGTCCACAATTTCGAGACCAGCCTCCAGGCAGCACAGCTACTTATAACGGCAAATGCTACATTTTCTATCACCACCAGCCAATGAACTTCAGGGACTCGCTTGCGTTCTGTCAATCACGCGGTGGAACCCTGGTGGACGAGAGTAACCCTGCGCTGCAGGGATTCATCAGCTGGGAGCTTTGGAGGAGGCACCGGTGAGTCATTGCGTTATTTGCTGGCGAATTTGTACAAACCATTACAGGATCTTGAATCAAACACTGATGAAAATTCAGATGAATTATAAGCTATGAATTATAATTGTCATGTTGATACCCATTTCCTAAGTAGGTTATAATATGCATTTTCTAACACTTAATGTGCAAAAATGGAAACGGCCACCTTCAGACAGCACCCCCTTCATTGGGTAATACTTCCATTGGTAAGATCTATAAAAGTTTGACAGAAGAAAATTAAAAGTAATAAAGTACATAAAATACGACACTTACGATTCCCACAAGAAGAAATGACAGAAGGTGCAATTCTACCCCGGTAACCATTAACCTTGGGCCGCCAGTAATTGTGGCGTTAAAATGGTAGAAAGCTCTTTTGTGACTCACATCGCGATGTGTGGTGACATGGTGTTTTTTATTCATTCCATAGACTAGTTTTATGAAAAGAGTTTGTTAACGAAACTCCAATATACACACAACATCAACAAGAAGGAAAGCTATGATGGCATTAATCTTTATTCATATTAAAAGGTAGAAAGTCTGTAAATAGAAAATAAGTTCCAGCAAATACATAAATGTGAAAATGGGGCCAAATACGGTACAAACGCGGAATAGTGTGCGGCGGTGGTGATAAAATAATCGAGTTCGAAATGAGAGCCACTCGGTGTAGAAATGTCTTAGATCAATGCTATTTGAGTTAACAATATTATCTTAATAGCTATGATATGCATATTTGACGTAACGGAAATCCATAATTGAAAACATGAAAGAATAAAAGGAAAGAATATATATATCTAAGTATGTAGTGATACAAAACTTTCGACTTACACTGAAGTGACGTCATAAATTGACTCATGTCTTCTCTTTACAAAGCATCATCAAAAAGTATCAAGTAGTCTCCTATCAAAAACCTTTCATTTCTACAACTTAACTAAAATTAAGTTACTTTCGTTATTGATTAGAAAGTCGTGGCATGAATGTTTACAATCTAAAGCAACCAGTTATAAACTCTATGCTGATAGTTCCTGAACAGCCGACAGGACCCATAACTTCCTGCTTAAGCATAGCATTATCGTAGACCGCAAGTTTCCTTATTGACTGCGTTTAAATTTTACTAACTTTTGAGATATATGTGAAATTATATTATGTAAATAAAATATGTTTTTAGGTACCTGACAGAAACTCGACATAAAAACGTCGTCATCAAACTATCAACCACCTATTTCTAATTTAGTTGCCATTTTCTGGAGTGAAAAATGAGGCAGCCAGCCAATTTGCTGGCGCAAGTAAAACTTGGATGGTGATCGCAATCCAGTACCGTACAGAACTTTCGCATGATCTGAATGGCTTGTTTCTACTATTGGGGACTTAAAATTAACGACTGATTATCTAATGAATGACGTAAGATAATCGCAGTAATAATAGTATAATCGCATTTAATCAAATCTCAGAATCAAAGAACTTATAAGTCAAGTACTTACTGCTACGGTTAATGAAGCCCACCCTAAACTACTCCATAAGTTACATCACTCATTACACATTCTCCATTCACCTACGCCTTCACAGTTCATCGTCATTATCGCTAATGCGAAGTTAATGTCCACATGAGGAAGCCAGGTGGCGAATTGTACTGTGTCTTCACTTACGCAATATGCACTTAACGTAGCGGCTCATCGGATACACCATGAGTGCCATGTGTGCGTAACAGTATGTTGCAGGCTTGTACATCTATTCTAAGCCTTTTAGGTAATCGTAGCGATTGTTAGAAACTTGTAAGTACCGTCATCATGACAACAAAGTTATTGGACGTTAAGATATCAACAATTATGCGTATAAATATGGGCCTTAATAACCACAAATGTGGTTTAAAATTTTGAATTGTCTTTGTCAATTTCTGTATACTTATAATGATTTTTTTAGTTTACGAAATATAATTCCAAAGAATAACTCCTTCTTACTCGTATATATTCTCTTATTATTGCTCCTCTTTTAGACTCGTTCACAAAGAGTCTTCTTACTTGTAGCAGTAGAACCATAGGCTTATAGGATGTAGTACCTATGTAGTTGTGCGTAGCGAAAAATCCTAAGTCTATGAGTAGAACTCTTTTTAAACGAGCTCGTCCGGAAAATTACTGCCACCATGTCTATTTCTAGCGCTAAGCAGTAATGTTCGCACTACTGTGTTCCAGCCTGGAGGTTGAAATAAAAGCAAGTGAGATTTAACATAGTTTTGTCTCAGGGCGACGGGCGCACCTGTGATGAAATGAATGTCTTATAATTATATATAGGCAGAGGTTACCGCTTGACACCATGTGGTCCTCTTGATACTTCGGTCAAATACCATAAAGAAATTACATTTAAGAACTGCTGTTATTACAATAGTGTAATAACAGCTGTTCTTAAATGTACAGAATTGCACCCGACAAAGTAGATAGTTCGTCACTAGCTCGTACGTACCTACTAGTAAAACTGAAACTGATAGATAATGCAACAAACACGCTTCGTCTAGTAGTGACGTAAAATTATGCGTGCAAAAAATTATTGTATCCGTTCGTTTAACTGAATGCTCTAATAGATAACGCTACGGCGAGTGGTTGCTGATTGTACACAATTTACTTATATAGGTCCCATACGTGGGAGTAGTACTCAAGTGGGGGTTTGGAGCATAACATTTAAAGCATAATGCAGCATAGATTCATGACACGAAGATTTTCGCTTACTCTGCGAGTATCTTAAATGAAATCACTGTGGCCTATATAGGCCCCAGCTACATACAAATTTCAATTTTGCGTTGCGAATTACTTATAAGCCTGATATAGCATTGATTTTTAATTTTCATGATTTATAAAAGTTTATTATAATAGATTACAAAACTGCTTTCATAAATTATCATTAAAATAGCTCAATCACCTTAGAAACTTATTAGAAAATTAGGTATATATATAAAAGAAAAGTATATAGAAAGACTCTTTTAAAATGGACTAAAATATTAATATAGGTATATACTAGTGGCCCATCCCGGCTCCGCGTGGGTATTAAACAAAAATTATAAATTTAAACTTATAAAAAAGGGGTTAAGGTGATATAAATGTAATAGTTAGGCTTATATTATTACGGACTTTTTATACGCATATTGATGTCGTGTACCAAAGACAAATTTTACTTCATCACTTCGCTCTATTTTCAATAATTTCCGCAGCGTACGCGATATAAAAATTTTTTGGTATTTCTTTTCTCACTTTGGTTTACATTATGAAAGATTTCGTACGGATCCCTAATTTTTTGAAAATCTTCTATAGCCTATTTTCATCAGGAATAGTTTAGGATTCTAATATTGAAAGATTTTTTAAATCGGTCGATTAGTATCAGAGCCTATTCAATGCAAACAAAACAACAAACTAACAATCATTTCCTTCCTCTTTATTTATGTAGTTTAGAATAGTACTTTCATGAATAGTTTAGAACTTTTTTAATAGTAAAAAAGAATACCATACGTGCAGATGGCTCACCTGGTGGTAATCGTCATTGTCGCCCATGGACAAGAGGGTTTGAAGTTATTTTGTCGACCTGTGAGGAGGGTACTTATATGCTCTCTTCTTGAAGACTTCAAAAATGCAATAAATAAGGTTGTAGGAATTAGTTCCCGTTGCAACAACCCACACAACAGTTAATTTATTATTTACATATGACTCACACCACATCTTGCGTTATTTTCGTGCTATAATGAAAAAAAATATATATTAGTATCCCTTATATATATAAATAAAATTATATGTTAATTGCCTTCTCATTATTTTACGGTCTTTCTTTAACAACACACACGACAAAAAAGTTAACGTTTCAACGTGTGAAAAAGTATTATAATATGCTTTACTTTAAAGGGTTGATATAATAATTGTAACAATTCTTGCCCATCGTGCCTAATATTGTACGAGTGACTCAATCAATCTTGTTGATAAAATGCATCACTGGAATGAGGAGAAAAAAATCATATTTTTAATTACGGAACCGATCTCAAACACTTGAAGAATTCGAACCTTGAAAATGTGTGCTCAGAGTGTTTTAATTGGTATATTAGTTGACATGAACAACCTATATTATACTCTTCGCTGATGATGGTAAACTGTTTGAGAAATGTCTCTTTGAATGTACAAATACAGCTGTTGCAGGCCAAATGCCCAGTCCAATATCAGTGTGGTCAGTTTGGTAACAAAATTGATAAAGAAAATAATTAACCAAATTAATTCATCCCTGCACAAAATTTTAGTATTTAGTCTTAGTTCAAATGCTTGAATAAATAGGTATTGTAGGTACCTTCTTTTTTTATAACTTATTTCATTCATACAATTTAGATAAACTTAAGCATAAGAAAACACCTTAAAACCCCTATTGGGTTTTTTATATTATTTGCCGTAAAAGTTTGTTGTTAGCTATGTACAAAACCAAACAAATCTGCCGAACCTTGAATGGAAAACTCGATGGTGTTCTAGGCTAACCATTGAACCAGTACATTCCAACAGTGCCTAGAACTTCGGTAACCTGAGTATACATTGACTGAACCGATGATGGTGGGAATGAAGACGATGACATAAATAGAGCGGACGGTGGTCACCGTCCGTCACCGTCCACCACGCTTCCGCAGTCACGCGTCGCGACCCACGTCGCGGCAGATTGCGCTAAATGATCACTGCCTCGGAATCACTGTAATTTCTACCGATTATAGACGTTCCATTACCTGCAATCACGCTAACATCTTGAAAGACTAGTGAAAAAGTACTGGAAGTCTATAAGATTTGAGGGTGGCAGCGTGCCTAGCATTTTGGTAGCATAGTCCCGCTGGATTGCAATACTTATTCTAAGAGCCAAATAGGTGCCAGCATTTTAATCACTAACGCATTGACTAAGTACTCCTTTAAGTTTTGGTAATAAATGCGCTAAGTATATGTCTCTATACCAATCGGCTCAAATATGTAACCACTACCGAGACTAGCATACTTATTGCACCGCTAAAGATGTGACAGCACTAAACTGACAACGCTAGTAGCGTCCCACACTAATGGTCGCCCTAACTTCCACGAAACCAGTCATACTGTAATAAAGGTGCTGTTAAAAGCCAGCGGGTGACAACGTAAAGGCTGGCGTGGAATCATATATAAGGTTAATATTAATTCATCAACAATACTGCGGGGGGTGGTGTAGAATCGATAACTGAATGTGATCCACACATTTTTAATTTTCACATAAACAAAATCAATACTAACTATTGCCTAAGCTGTGGCGCGTTGACTTTGAGAATGATAGCGACGACAACACTCGCGGCCGCCGTGGACTAGACTCACACATACACACACGTTCTAGGTATTCTAACGCATTGCGAGGTATCTATCGCAATGCGTAGGTATACCTACCGAGTTCATTGCCCTCGCAATGCGTAGGTATACCTACCGAGTTCATTGCCCTCGCAATACGTAGGTATACCTACCGAGTTCATTGCCCTCGCAATGCGTTAGAATACCTACCGAGTTCATTGCCCTCGCAATACGTAGGTATACCTACCGAGTTCATTGCCCTCGCAATGCGTTAGAATACCTAGAACGTGTGTGAATGTGTGAGTGGAGTCCACGGCGGCCGCGAGTGTGTTCGTCGCTATCATTAAAGCGCCACAGCTTAGGCAATAGTTAGTATTGATTTTGTTTATGTGAAAATTAAAAATGTGTGGATCACATTCAGTTATCGATTCTACACCACCCCCAGCAGTATTGTTGATGAATTAATATTAACCTTATATATATAAGTCAATAATTTTCAAAAAATAAGGTTAATGAAAAAATTAAATAGCGAAAGGCAAGGTCATAAAGAGGAATGAAATACATTTTTTTAAAGCTGATAGGCTAGCTATTGACCACTACCTCAACTGATGGTAAGTGATGATGTGGTCGAAGATGTTGTTCAGACTGGCCTAGAATTACTGGCTCTCAAGTACAGCTGACGAAACAAACTGTTGTGCTTGGCGACAGATTTTCTACTTGAGGGCGGTAGCTATCCAGGCGGGCATTCGCAAAATGCCCTACCACCATGCTGTAACGACTGCCATCGTAAGACAACTACCGGGACCCACGCGGACGGCCCTCCAAAGCACGGAAGTGCTCAGTAGTAATGTCACTAGCGATCACCTATCCAACTCCTGACTCCGGCAGCCGTTGCTTAACTTAGCTTACATATAAGATTAACAATACTAGTACATATTGTGTATGAATGTAGGACATGTGAGGTAGAAGAACACTAAATAGGCCTTAAAATTTCCCTATAGGTAATTATCAAATGTTGTTCTCTAACGGGTCTATTTTATGTCGTGACCTACATTTACTCTCTTAATACACTATACTAACATATATTATAAGCGTAGGTATAATAATGTTTATTCTGCGATATCTATTATAGCGTCTATGTTGCTTAGCAAATTGTTTATTTAAAAATCCTGCGAATTAGTATAGCAATGCGAACAATGTACAACTCTATTTACAAATCTAGCGTAAGTTTGATTATGTGTTTAAATAAGGTATACCCTATTATCTATTTCCACAATTTTTCCGTCGACATATACCTGAAATCATTAATATTTGTGATTGGGTCGACTAATTGAGTATACCTACTGAAAGCAATTCAATCCTCAATTGCTAGTCCTTTGTTCGGTGCTCAATATTGTAATATCAAGATACTATTTAAACCTGTAATGAAGAACACAATATTTATAAATATTAACCAGATTATTAAATTATAAAAAAAGTTATGTATTCATAACCGTTACCATATTTTTGTACAGAAGCGACAGCAGCAGCCAATACTGGATGGGTGCGGTCCGAGATGCGCAGGATACAGCCAACTGGAAGTGGGTGAACGGTAGAGACATCCTCGTCTCTTTCTGGAACGGTCCTTTGGGAAAGGAAACGTGCGCTAGGTTCGACGGAAGCAAGGGCTGGCTCTGGACTGACACCGACTGCGGAGCCGAGATGAACTATATCTGTCAGCACCGTAAGTTTACTTCCCTTTGGCCAATGCGAACATCTCACTGCGATTGTTTTAATATAACGAATCATAAGCGAATGTCATACCTTACCTTGACTAAGTGCTCTCTGGTTATTTTCCCTGCATAACAAATTTAAAAAGCTAAATCATATCTCCTTTCCAAAAAATCTGGGTTTCTGCTAGTTTCACTGTACGTTACTTGGCTCTTCTTCCACACAGAACCTAAAGCGTGCGGTCGACCGGAACAGCCCCCGAACTCCACCGTGAACGCGGACACGTTTCAAGTGGGAGCATCAGTGGAGTATTCTTGCGACGAAGGTCACCTACTCGTCGGGCCTACTGTCAGAACTTGTCTCGATACCGGATTTTATGATGAGTTCCCTCCTGTCTGTAAACGTGAGTACTAAATCGTTAGCAAGTTTACAACTAAAAATTTGGCTAGTTTTTAGTACAACGTTAGTCGAACTATTGATATCGCTGCATCCCCATACGATGGTTTAGAACAAAAATTAGAGTTTTGAGTCATATGTCAAGTTGGCTTAGCAGTCAGAGCATACCCCGGCTATAGGAGTAGATTTCAACTGTTATATTTTTCAAAAAGATACCTATAGTAGCGAAGAGAGGACCTGCCTAGCCAGTTATCAAACTATTTAGTTTTGAAACAGTTCAACGTGGTAAACAACCAAACATAATGTTTTCCCCGATTTCAAAAAGATGTTGCTCCAACCTGCTAAGAAAAATGAGCTTTTTTTAGAGTTATTGTTTTCGGCAGGTATTGACTGCGGTTTCCCAGCTGAGATCCAACACGGCAGCTATGAGCTGATCAATGGCTCCGTGTCATATCTTTCACATGTCCAATATTCCTGCAAGCCAGGTTACGAGATGGTGGGGCGCGCAAGGCTGATCTGTGATATCGACGAACGATGGAACGGACCACCCCCGAGATGCGACGGTGAGCAAATCTTAATTACTAAACATCGTTGCATTTACCATCTGCAATGCTATGTCTGGGGTATTTCTGATTCCAATTGAAACCTTTGCGTACCAGTAGTGAACAGAGAAAAAAACATGACGGCGGGTGAAAATTCTTACGAATTCCACCCCGATGATATGCAAGTGAAGAGTTTCTGCAAGAGTAGTTTTATTTAAATGTTGATGAATAACACTTTTTTTATAACTGATGAGTTAGCATTTGACCACTATCTCACCTTATGTTAAGTGATCTAAGATGTTGTTCAGGCTTCCTCTAAATGACTTACTCTTAAGAACAGCTACCGGAACACACAGTTAAGCTAGCCCCAGTCATGGTACACGGCCGTGCTAGCTAGCCAGCTGCCCTTGAGAGACAATTATTCTAGGTTAGCCTGAACAACATCTTCGACCACATCATCACTTACCATTACCATCAGGTGTGGTAGCGGTCAAAGGCTAACCTATCAAGCATTAAAAAATCTGCAAAATGATCTACCACGATGCTATAACGATTGTCATCATAAGACAAGGAACGGGACCGACGGCGGCTTAAAACGAGCCTACCAAAGCACGAAGGCGCTCATTAGTAATGTCACCGGCGGTCACACATGCCCGCAGCGGACGGTGCTTTACATAGCTGGTAGGTTGTGAACGGCTAAGCAAGCTATTAAATATATACTAAATATACTACATATAGATATGAAATAGATAAATGTAAGTGTAAGGTAACCATTTACCGAGACAGAAACTAACAGTCAGTATTGATTGAATCCTTCTGTTGTTAGTGGTGCAATGCGAGAAGCCAGTGCAGATTTCCAACGGTCGAGTTGTGATCGCCCATAACTCCACCGCCTTCGGCTCTGTGGCTGAATACGCGTGCGCACGAGGGTTCAAACTGCAGGGAGTCAGAAGGATCTCTTGTCAAGCTAATGGCCAATGGGACTACCCAGCGCCATTCTGTCAACGTAAGTTAAATTGTCGTATTATAACAAAATCAAAGCAAATATTATAAATTAAAATGCTGTGTTCAAATGTACAATGAAACAAATTAAACATGACGTTGATTTTAACAGAACCATTTATTGCTTTTTTTCTATTAACAAAATATCGGATGATTCGCCAAATTTTATGTATTTCATTTTACTACTTTACCTAAATACTTATAAATATGAGAGTTATAAGCACTAACATAAGCTTGTTTTACAGGCGTATTTGGACTTACGTTCCGAATTTCCTCAATGTTATTAAGTTATTGCCATAACATTTGAGATTGCACAAGACTCATAATTAATCATTTCAACAGCGTTTGTGCCACACTCTCACGAGGGACCTAGTTTTTACACATATAAGTAGCTCCCGACATAATATCTATCGAAAAATATGTAGAACCTTCAAAAGCCTGTGTTGCAGAGGTACGACACATTGAAAAGCACACCCTCTAACGTATTCAACACCAAACTTCTCATGCCTTCAGAACATACCCATACGACCCCTTTCGCTTCCACTCGCACACACGAACACCTTCTCATTCACACCCGAACATACACTCTCTTACATACGTAATTACCACGTGGTAGGTTTCGTAAGTAAGACTCCGGCTTGTTAGGCGCGAGTGTCAGATATTCTGCGTAGCAGTAGTGTGCAAACACTACTGTGTTAAAGAGCTCTATAGTACCTGTAATTACTATATAATCGAAACCTAAGAACTAACTTTAAGTAAGACTTTGCAATTGCACTGCATTGCCCTTACCACTAAGCGGGCAACTAGTTTGTCTCGTCACATCAGGACATATTTTTACAAAATTTTACTTCATTTGTGAGTAATTATTATTATGCCTAGTAATTATTATTAGGTGAGATAGTGGTTTAAGCCTAACCTATCAAGGTTAGGCTTAAACCACTATCTCACCTGAAGTTAAATAATGATGTGGTCGAAGATGTTGTTCAGGCTTACCTAGAGAATTACTGGCTTTCAAGGATAACTGCCGGAACACACCGTTAGGTGTTGCCAACAAATTTTCTACTTGACGGTGGTAACTAGCCAGGCCGGCATTCGCAAAATGGCCTACCACCATGCTATAACGACTGCCATCCTAAAACAACAACCGGGACCGACGGCTTAACGTGCCCTAAGTACAATATTAATATGATAAATAGTCCTCGGAGAAATTAATATCCTACTGTTTGAAGAGTAAATCCTGTATGACTCTGTGTTTTTGACTATCCTACAGCTGAGGAGCGTGTCACCACGACGACAAGCACGACGACTACAACGACGCCGCCGCCACCGCCACCACGAACCACCCAGTCCACTACAACAACTACTCCGCGCCTGGTCCTGGCCACACGCCGCTCCTCCCCACGTCCCTCTTCACCCGCTCCCTTCCTTCCCGCTGAAACAACACGCCGCCCGCGCCCCAAGCCTGTTACTGAACGGTCTACCACGATACCCTACGAAAGACCGCCAGAAAGGAAGGTTACTGTGGCTGATAGTCAAGACGCGCCCACCAGCCACGTGCCTCACATCATCGTAGCCAGCCACCCTAGAGAAAACCAGGTACCTAGGTTATATGAATTAATAGTTTAATTTATTAACAAAGGTCCATTTGATTGTTTCACCTGTTGGTAAATGTTGAAGCGGTTAAAAATGTTGTTCAAGGTGATCTAGGTATTATTATAGACTCTAAAAGACTGCTGCTGGAAAACCATATTAGGTGCAGATTTTCAAGTTTTTTAGATTTTCATTGTAGCATGATTGTCAAATAAAGTATGGTACACATTTTTTTTCTTATATATCCCATAACTTTGAAGCAACTTTTATCAGATATTTTTACAGTATTTTACTTCACTAGACGTATTTTACCAAACACATAATGGATAAAATACTAACAGAATATTATTATTATTACTTATTTGGTACAAATTGTACCAACAGGCATATTTGACTACTACGAGATTGTGCATTTCGTCCTTATATATACATACCTACCTAGATAGGGTAATTCTTCTGTTTGGGTTACGTGGCGTTTGTCAAATGTAGTTGGCAAGTGGTAGCTGGGCACAGCCGGAATTGTCCAAGCTTTTTTGGTGTTTAAATAATCACAAGGTCTCTAAGTAGGCTTCCACCAAAATGTTTTCTCACGGGCAATATTTGCAAATATTTACACCTTAAATCTCTCTGTGAGCCCTGTGTATTATAAAATCGCACACAATTCCCTAAGACGGGCATTTTATTTGACTACCTTTATTAATCTAAAACCTGGCACCGCCAATTTATCTTTATTCATAGAGTTGTAAGAGTGATTGTCACATTTCAATTTATTTTTACTAGAATGTTTATGAGCTCACACGCACAATATTTACAAATAGGTAAATACACCCTCGTCTCCGTGAAGTCAAAATATCAATTAATAAATTATTATTTAATAAAAAAAAGTCCTTCATATTCACATAGATCTATCAATTTTACTGAATTAGTAGATCTAGCACGAAATAGTATTATTATATGTTCTATGATGAATAGTATTATTATATGTATAGAAGCGCTCGTAGCGAAGTTAGCTTGGCCGTTCTGAATCGATCAGCAAAGTTAAGCAACGTCCGCCTCGGTCATGACTTGGATGGGTGACCGGTGGTGACATACTACTGAGCGCTTCCGTGCTTCGGAGGGCACGTTAAGCCGTCTGTCCCGGTTGTTGTCTTAGGATGGCAGTCGTTATAGCATGGTGGTAGGGCATTTTGCGAATGCCCGCCTGGCTAGCTACCACCCTCAAGTTGAAAATCTGTCGCCAAGCACCTAACGGTGTGTTCCGGCAGCTATCCTTGAGAGCCAGTCATTCTAGGCTAGCCTGAACAACATCTTCGACCACATCATCACTTACCATCAGGTGAGATAGTGGACAAAGGCTAGCCTACAGGCAATAAAAAAAAAAATGAAGAAATGCAACTTTTTATTATGATAACGAAAACAATGGTGATTTATTTTGAGTTAAGACAAGATACACGATTTGTCACGCTTTAAGAAAAGATAGCGTTTTCATGAAAAACTTGATTGGAGTCAAACGGAGAGGATAAGGAATAGTCTGATAAGGGAACGATGTGGCGTGAATGAGGATATAGTGACAAAAATGGAGAAAGGTATGTTAAGATTATTTGGACATGTGGATAGAATGAATGAAATGAGAATGACTAAACTGGTATACATAGGACAAATGAACGGAAATGTTAGAAGGTGCAGACCTAGGCCAACGTTCCGAAATTAGATTGGAGACGTTCTGAAAAAAGGCCAGGTCAGGAGTACCCTAAACCGACGCTTATGTGTGAAAGTATTAATGAGACCATAAATAAATAATAAAAATAAAATAATATAAACAGAATAGCTGACGCGAAAGAGATATGTAATCATAGTAGTAACTGGAAATCTGTGGTTTCTGCCTACCACTACGGGAAAGAGGCGTGATTTTATGTATATATGTTGATTTGTTTCTGAGTTTGTGTTGATGAAGCACTTCTCCCGTAAGGGCACTGTCCCAACTGACTTTACATGGATTTGTGGTGTACCTAACTAGAAAAGACAAGATATGAAATGAATACTTGCTTATTGGTAACTAAAAGAATTTTGAATATTCATGAATGAAGACGGACATGTGCAGATGAAGACCAAAGAACACATTTTATGGACTATATGCAGAAGTAAATGGTTCTCTGAAAAGTGTCAGCTTTCCGATAACAAGCGATATAACAGAGTGGGAAACCCGATCTTTAGCCAATAGCTTGATTACCTATGTTTGACATGACTAATTACTGGCAATCTGTTGTACTAATATTACATTTTGTTTTCTTCAGATCATCGGTAGTGGCAACAATATACGTGCTGAGCAGATCCCCAGAGTGAACGTACCAAGCACAGTGGACGGGGAAAGACGCGAACCAGTCGGTGCCCGACTTAACATCGGTGCCGTAGTCGCTCTGGCAGCTTTCGGAGCTTTGGTCTTCCTGATAGCCATCATTACGACTATTGTCATCCTCGTCAGAAGGTTAGCATCAACTATTGAGTATATAAAATGTCCTATCTGTACCTACTATTCTGTACAATCTGGTCTTGACATCGTTCAAGCTTCCATGATCTACGTTGGTGGCGAGACTTCTACACAAACTACACGGTGATGCTACAGGTAGCTAGTGCTTTTCATTTATTGATTAACGCTGCCATTGAGTTAATGATCTTTTAGAGATTATATTTATATCGTGCTCAGCCTATTTTTCGAACAATTCGCCCAAGTGGATGCGTTATGCCGACACTGAATGTAAGTTTCATAGTGGTTTTTGTTTGCTTCTATATATTTTAGACAAAAGTTACAAAAATAGATAGATTATTTCTCAATATTATAATTTCTTAACATATTTATGTATATATTTGGCATCACTATGTATTATTAAAACAAAGTTAGGGCAATAGCCACGAGAGCAAAAGAAACCGAGGGCAAGCCACGGACCCTTTTTTGACACCACCAATATTTGATTCGACACTGGCTCTTTAGTCAGATGTCGAATCTAAACAGACAATTATATGGCAGAAACAATCCACGAGAGCTGTCTTCACACATCAATTAAAATTAAAACATGGAAATCGACATACATACTTACTCTGCTCACTATAAGAGAAACTCCGACAAACATTCTAAGACAAAACTGACATGCGGATAGAGTTTAGTTTAGAAGAAGCTTTCAGAGAGCCAACTATCACCTTCTGTCCACTACTTATTAAGAACATTTAACACTAGAACAAGCACGCTAAAGTCCGTATTGATAAACCAATCTCAGTTTTGTGGAGACATCTTAAGATTCTGATCTTTTTAAAAAACCACTATTGAGATTATATTTTTCACCTTGCTGTCAGGTGACATCTCAAATTAATCTCAGGTCTCAAGGTCTTTGATACGGCTCTTAAAATGGCGATTCTCGAGAACAGCATTGTTAGAAGATGCTGTTGCTATTTATTCACTTGGTGACAGTATTAAGATGACAAGAACGACCACGACTAGGACGGAGGAGTATTTATTAATATGGACCTAAGAGATTCGATGGCCTAGTGGCGGGCGCAAGCACACTGCGCCGGTGCCACGGGAGCTGCCGTCGCGCTGGTACACGCTTCTGGCGCTACCGTTCCCCGACCAGCAGGTGGGGCGACGCGAGTTCGTGCGCGCCCACCGTCTCGTGCATCGCGCCGGACACTTCTCCAACCCGTTATAGCCTGTGCGTCCGAGGTACCGCGCCCGGTGACATGGTGGCTACACTTATCAACCTACACCAAGGAACTACGCCGTTCAACACTTAGCTTTCGACTTAGCCAGTTCCTGATGAACCCTTAACGATTTTACAGCAGCCCTTATTGTTATATAGGTACCTTCAAGTTATTTGGACTATTCACTTATCTCTGTTGATTTTTACTACCCCATAGAAAGATATTTTATGTATTTAAGTCATTCTAAAACAGTTTATTATAGAACTAATGTTATTGTAAATTTTTTGTTACCACGATTGAGAAAGAGAAATTAAACCAATTGTATTCCAAATAATTTCATCTAAACCTTACTGTCACTTGACACCGTGGTTATATTTAAGACCATCTCAAGATTTGAGCTGCTACCAATCCATTACCACACAATAAGTAGAACGCCAAAGAACAGTCTGTATCACGTAGGAAATAGCACGCTACCTCTCTCGAAACAACTTTCACTGTAGCAATCAGCAATTGCACTACGCTTCACGCTTGTTACACTGAAGGCCACCATGTCATCTGCGCAAACGCACTGGTTGAGGAAATCACACGCCACTTCGGATCATTATTTCACATGACACTAAAGTTAGATCAGCACGTATCTTTAGAGAAACCAATATTTTCACCATCCAAGACAACAGTTAAAGTAAAATGCTACCCAAAGGACACGCTGATCTCAGTCACGGCCTTCTTACTTTAAATAAAAACGTAACAATCCCTACAAACTTTCATATTATATGCAACGTTCAAATTCAGATCTTCACGTCAATTTCACTATACATTCATCGTTTTGCACTCACTAAAAAGTATTCCCGACTTACTCACTACCTACTCGTAATAAAAAAAAATACAAATATCTACTAGGATAAATAAATAGGTTGAAGGGTTAGTTCGCAATATTACTTTATTTTGAAATGAGGATTGCTTAGGGAGGCTCATTAAAGCTTGCAAATGTATTTTATAATGTAAGTAGGTATATGTTTGTAAGCTATCCCATTTTATACTATGGAATTTGAGTTCATAAAAGTTATTTAGGTATAATAAATGGTCTGGGATAAGTATTTAGTTACAATGTTTTACATACTATATGATATGAATATAATATTTAGTTAATTTTATAATATAAAATATTTCTGTCTTCCTTCATACTGTAATAAGGACAGTTGTGTAAAAACGAATGGAAAGATTTCTACGCAAATTTGTTATAGAAATTAATGGTATCCTATATAGAGTAGGTTATACAGGGTTACAGAAAAAATTATAACAACCTCTTAGAGTTGCCTTCTGTTAGTGCTAACAAACAGTTTTTTTATAATTATTTTTTTATGTGTTTGTTACGGAATAAGCACGAGTACCACCTGATGTGGCTGTAATTTATTATTTCACATGTTTTATTACTTTGCTCGATGTAAATATTCATAACTCTATTCAAAGGGAGCACGGTGCGGTCCAGTGTTGCCGCGGCGGACACTCTTAGCACGGAGTACGCATTGTCTTTTACTACGAGACACACAACTTAAACAGTACAGTACTAGAAAAACTTAATGTTTTACGTTTTGAGTCTCGAAGTAAATAGCAATGCCTACTCTGAGCTAAGAAAAAATATGTAATAATCAATTACAGGCACAAGAAACTTTTAACATCAGGTGGTCCTCATTCGTATTCAGTCTTAAAGACATAAAAAAGAAATTCAAAATATGAAAACATTTTAAAAAAACATTCTACTAAAAAATTGTTCGGACTGACAGAAGTCAAATCAAAGAGGTTGTTAGTATTTTTCCAATAACCCTGTATATTATTCAATAGTTTAGTTACATGATAGTTTTCATTCTGGATACTTAAGGATTAAAGATGTCAGCTCTTGGTAAGCGTTATATTTTTATTCTGTGGTAATCCGCCATGTGGTGCGAAGAACTACAAAAAATCCGACCTCAATAACTGCACTGCAATGCAAAGTGAAGGTCTATCTCTTCTCACTACTTTTATTATAAACCTCTGTGATATATCTATAATACCGAAGTATTCTAATCGAAACATTTATTTCGCAGCAGGAAGCATAACGACGGCAAACGATACCGTCATCAGGTGTCTCCGGACTGCAACACCGTAGCTTCAGTGGACTCCTCGTCTTCTGAGTCACGTTGCGGATTGAACAGACACTACCGACAGGCATGGGAGCAGCTCTACGAGGCAGGGGGCGCCGTGGGTAAGCACCAAGGCCCCTGGCGGCACGAGAGAGAGGCCCCTAAGGACGGCTCGGAGTTGGTAGTGTCTGATGTGTATCCCGCAGGGAAGCGCGACAAACGTCGCCACCACCACCATCATCACCACCGAGAGCCGCGCCACCCGGACTGGCTTCCTCGCGCGCAGCATAACCACAAGTACTAATACCACAATATCTTATGTTATACTTACAGAAGCAACGATTTAATTATGATACTAGTGCCTAAGATTTTGACATTATGGTTTGATTTTTGTGATTTGTAACGTTTTAGTTTAAGTTAGTTTGTTGAGAGACTGGTTAGTTAAAAGGTTCAACAGCTCTGGGTTAACTGAATATGCTTTGTACCTATTTTTCACGAATCTTTTCTTATATTAGGTATATTTCCTTACATACTTAACATACTTTTGTATCTATTTATACAGTAATTTATCTTTCTTTCCTTTCATAGTAGTAGTATTCACTTTTTATACTTATAGTGTACATAGCAGTTATTTATATATAATAAAATGCTCCTTCAATGTCCTAAACCTCGCCTACTACCATAAAGTCGGTCTTCGCGATTGTTACACATAGTAATTAAAAAATAAACTCAGTATATTCTTAAGTTTGATTTGTACCAACTGACAAATTAAGAATTAGTAGAATACCATTTTTTTTCCTCAGATATCGTTTTCCAGTTATCATAATATTTATTTTTCTAGTAAAGTATCCTTACTGCTTATGATAGGTAATGGTGAGAAAATAATAATCATTTGATGGCATAATGGGCTCAGCAGATTTTCGCAATGTCAGTACAAATACTTATATAAAATGCCCAAAAAAAAAGCTCCTAGTAGACCTTTAAAATGCGTTCATTACAATAAAATATGAGTCTTGCGTTGATGCCACGAAAACATTCTAACAGAATTGTGCCTTAATTATCAACTATATGTCAATGCAGTATCTACCAACTTAAGTAACTAAGTGGGAATTAAATTAAATATTACGCTTTCTTCTTAATTTTCATCGAATATTTTTATCCTGTTTTCATCGAGAGTATTTCCTAAACTAACATATATACTCAATTTTGATCATTCTCATTATTCATTCTATTTCAATCGTCTGCTATATCTAAATCAACTAATCATAATAGTTTATTTTTTATGTTTTACGTATTATGTTTTAATATATTACTGGCAAGAAATGCTAATAAATTACAGCCTTACAAACATTAATGACAGTAGCATGAAATAAAATAGGTGAAAATTTTAATATTGGCCAAACTTCTAGTGTTATAATAAAAATTGTGATAACATTTAGAACGATTAACAATGCAATTCAGTTGTAAAAGTAATTAAACCCACATTAGTATTATGTTATGTTTACCAGGTAAAATAATTATTTGGATTTTTTTAAAACGTGTGTAAAAATCCATGTTGATCATAGGTATAAATATTTATATTAATGTATATTTTGGCATAGCTATATTTTCCTCTATATGACTACCTACTTACTGACTGAGAATTAAATGACCAGTTTCCATGTATGGTTCACGTGTATGGTACAAAGTAATTTAACGATATTACATATATATAGATAGAAATAACCACGAAAAGAGAAAAATATAAGTAATTATGTGCCATTACACAGGCAGACATAAAGTATAGGAAATCACAAATTTAAGTTTAATTAATTGTATTAATTTTAATTAACTTATTTAAGAATTAAACGTTAATTTAAGTTATATGTATGTAAATATTATATTTTATTAATATGAGTGACCGGGTAAACAACGTGGGTACTTCACTATTGTTTATTGTTTTTTCTTTGTAATGCAAATGTCGAATAACCTGCCGCCTATTTTATGTATTCTGCGGCGATATTTGCATTCGTTGACGAAGAAATAGAATGTGCCTTCAATTTCACTGGCTACCTTATACTTCTATCCGGAACACAGGAATTAAACATTGCTTGATGGCCACTGAAGGTGAAACCTTGAAGACAAGGCTGCACAACAAAATATATAACTAAAGTAAAATATACTATAAAATGTATAACGTCAGTTTCAAGACAGTGAATATTAGTTGGCGAATTATTTCGTCAAAAATACAATAATATTCTAGAAAACCCCGTTATACATCGGTACGGAGCGAGAATCGGGCGACTGATTCTCCCTCGTAAGTTCCGAGAGGCACTTAAATTAAGAATTGTATGTAATTGTAAAATAAGTAGTTACTATGTTATTTTGGCGATAGGTAATTAAGAAATATTGTACTTGATAGCAAAGGAAATATGACTGAATAAAAAAATGATCGTATATTAAAATTTGTTTAAATTGTACTTGGTATTTTTATTTCACCTACCTCAACTATCTAGGTAAGGTAAGTATAAGCCTTTTCATCTATAAGAGATGTTTCAAGAAAAGATCACGTACAGCTTTAGGGGATTTATAACACGTCCGTCAGATTCCACTTTCGTCAGATCACTTATTTTTTTCCTTATAGGCCAGAATTTTGAATGGTGACGAAACAGCATTTCTCATGACTTGTCGTTCGTCAGATTCCGATTTATGACAAAAGTGGAATCAGACTAGTCATCAGAGGTTATCTACATCCATCATTCAAGAGCAAATTGAACTGATATTATTAAATAAAACTGCTTCTGACGAAAGTGGAATCTGTCGGACGTGTTCTAAATCCTATAGGGTAACCCAACCCAGCTCGAATTGATGAGAGAAATGAAAGCCTAGTCATCTCCCAAACTTTCTCGTCGAGCTCGGCCTTACTTCAGCGTGATCGGAGCACTTTTTATGGCGGCCATCTTGAATTCCTGATTCAATGACATCTGTTAAAAATCCAAAATGGATTTTAAACAGATGTCATTCGTATGCTCTCCTGATTCCCTATGACATTTGTACAAACAACCCCACCTATCTCTTACCGTTTTCGAGATACCTAATCTATCGTCACTTCGCTGACGTCATCTCACACCATATCATTGTTACAGTGATGAGTGATGACGACCAACACTTTATTCTCTTTATGTCACTGCTACTAAATACTAAGTGTTATTTGGAGCTAAAAAAAGCTACGGTCAGTCAGGCCTGGTTCACTCCACACTTTAGGTACAAAGCTACGAGTACATCGGCGTATCCATCCAGACAAAATTATTCTACGGTGCGTAGGTACTGCGTTAGAAGAGATCACAGCTATGTGTTGCTATGCGATAGAAAGACAGACGCCTTGTAGATCAATATAAATATTAAGGACTCCGTGCTTTGTGAGCTGAAGCACTTTATTGTGTCGTAGCTAGTAGATTATTGGAATGGCTTTGCGTAGTGATCCTTTTTTATTCTGTGGTACGGTTTAATATATTGTTACAGAAACAAATATCTACCTATATATGTATTTATATATTTATGTAGGTATATGTATTATTAATGAACTTGTTAAATGTTTATTACTTTAATTGTATTTATTTTATTTTATTTATAATTGTACACATTTTAGATGCTTTCTAAGTTATTATTTTGTTTGTATTATGAAGACTACCGTCTATGTATTTTTAGTAAAATGTTGTCCTCCAGTTATAGGTTGTCTAGAAGAGATCGCTCTAAGCGATAAGACCGCCTATTGTTACATCATATTTTGTATTGTTATCTCTATAAGTTATTTTTTAAATGGTGTCTCAATAAAGTGTTATCTATCTATCTACCGACTGGTATTATTAGCCAATCATATTTAGAATTCGATGAGCAACCAGAGTTGCCTGTATTTTTAGACAATGAAAATAAATGTGTTTAAAATATACGTTCTGGTGATCACCACCTATTTATTTCGTTTCAAACGATAAATCTGCAGACAAATCTTTTTTATGTTTATAATATTAGAAATGTTAAGATTTAAAATTCTCTTCATAAATTAACAACATACAGATCTGTTCATATATTTAATTACTAATGTATTATAAAAAGTAATGATTTCTTAACTAGATTTGGGGTACGTACCTACTATCTACATATTTCCAAGATTAAAATAAAACGTAAGTTAATATATTACTTTTTATTAGTCCTTGAATCTACGCATACAAAAGGAGGTACATTCGCTTTGTGTTGAACCTTGCATTGGGTTTAATCTCAAACTTCTAAACAATGGTCTTAAATAAAGATAAAACTAAATGAAAACGTCTAAAGTAAAGCTATACTATATGTATAAAACTTTAATATAATACTAACACAATGGTTAAATAACGTTATACAGAAAGTTAAGACACCTATAGCATAACATATTACACTTAAAAAACAATACTATGGGTTCCAGCATTTACGAGTTTGGGAAATGCATACTATAGTAAAGTACTAGTAAAATTATAATATATGAATAGAAATAAAAAAAGACATGCAAGTGAATAATGAGGTTAACAAAATTAAAGCTTATCAAATACTAGGATCAATAGATCAAATAGCAAATATATTAGCCCGTGATTTTAGTTCTATCTACACACACAGCATAGAACACTCTCGTCAAACATGGTATAAGTACTTCCGTTTTCTTAAGATACAATCACAAATCACGAATCGACATTTCATATATTTTAAGTTACATAACAGCTGCCATTTACATACAAAACTATTTGGGCTTTATTTTACTAATAGAACACAATGTTGTAGTCATTTGCGCAACTTAAAGATTTGGTATCGTGAAGATCATGCAATATTGTACGGAAAGTATATTTTAACCCCTTTATACATATTAAGTTTTAAGCTTTTCAGTAATCTGTGAAACGAAGCAGACAATTTATTTAAAACAAAAGTATTTACGACACGTAGAAATAATAAATGAAATAATTTATATAAAGTTCTTTTGTAAAAAGTAATAAGATGGTGATAAATCCACACATTTTTTTATAATAAAGAGAGCTAATGTACCTACACTTTTAAAATAAAATTGCTCAAAACGGTACCCGTATTGTATATATTTTAAAAATTTTAAAAAATATTGAATCAGAGTAACAAGTCCTAAAAATTGATGTTCTAATTAGATGATAAACGCACGCAAGCAGTATTTATATACTTTTTCTTTATAGAAAGCTGTCGTCATCAAACGTGGTAAAACGAGGATTCTAAACATTGATTAACAACCATGCAAGACATAGTTTTCACAACAAGTTTTTCATTTTCTATCGATGAGTTTACTTGATCAAGTAATACATCTAGACTTCACAGACTTGGTTTAAAACTGAATAGACAAATTTAACAACGGCGACAATGCTGAAAGTTATTTTGCTAGGAAAACAATCATCAGATTATCAAACAGATGTCACGTATTTTTCTCGCAATAAAAGACGACAGTGTTTAATGGTAAAATTGTATAATACATTTATATTTAATAAATACAGCTGAAGCATAGTCATCGTACCTTGATCTATAATGCCGATTTGGTATGTATACTTAAAAAACTTAGTGGCACCACGAAATAGAAATACATTCTACAATTTAAATAGAAATATTAGCTATTATTTTGTAAATATTACCATCCTGTATCATATCAAAGTAAAAACTTTGTCTGTCAAGAATTAAATAGGGATATCTTTACAAACGGAATATTAATTCAACCATATAATTTTAGAAACCGAAACTGTAAAAATATAAACGTATTGTTTGTCAATCGAATATCACGCCTGTCATATTCTGCACAGACACAGACCCTTTCTTTCCTTAACCGATCATTACCTTACCGCGATTGCATATATAAAAAAATATATTTTTATTAAATATACACTCATTCGCTTATTACCTAAGATATATATCATACAAATAACATGAAATAAAGATTAGTGATTATCGTGGGGCATAGCACAGTCAAAGATAAAAAAAATTCATCATTTTCAGATAAGGTCGTTAGTTTATTCTAGAACAGCAATGATAATTGTGTATAATAAGCTCTCAAATAAAGTACAAAAAATTAAGCAAGTATCTGTATTTGCTTCAACATTCATCAAAAAGGGGTTCCCTTCCACGATTCTGTTGGGGGTTTTTAAAAACTTCTAAAGTCTGCAACAACATAATTTTATTTGCACGAATGACACGGTTACTTCAACGTTTACAAGCTTACAGTACGAATAACAAAGAACCAAGCAGCAGTGAACAATAATGCGCTCAACATTACAAAGAGAAATTTAAAAATGATTTATACAACACCTATTTTACACACTACCCACTATAATTTACACTTACAAGAATATTATTTTCAAGAAATATATTTAGCATAATATGCTACGTCATAAAAATATAGCTGTATTAAACATTTTTAACGAAAAATAATGAACTATTAGTCTAAGTTATATTTTGTTATTCCTCAGTTGGACGTTAAAGAATACCTATATGCAATATATAATTCTGGAGACTGTTATTTGTAATTGTTTGAATAGTTTGTATGTTATATTTAGTGTAGGAAATCGTCCCGATATATATGTCATATCACCGTTTTCGACAAATTTTAATCCTAATTCTTTTCTAAGTTATCGAATTCTACGGTATGTCTGCTCGCTTGAACTACTAAGTACATTTTGATCGGATCTGACATTCTTAAAAAATTGGTAAAGGAAATGCATTTCAGTTGTAAGTGTTCTTTATTTAAGTATATTATAGTATATTTTTAAATTACTGTGCTATCGAAAATAAAGGTATAAATAATCTATCTCCATATTATTCTAAATTTATGTTGTATAACCCGGCATTCAGATGCTACTTTTAGCAAAAATAATACCCACTAATGCTAAAAATGATCACACTGGGCGTTCGATTTGGGACGTTGTGGGCAAAATAACCGTTTGAACGTTTTCCTACACCGATCGGATAGCTTTGAACAGCTACAAATACGTGATGTCAATGTCCGTTTTAGTACACATGTACGTCATTGAGGTTTTTTGTGATCGAATTTTGGCGACTGCGACTTTAACAGTTGAATTTCTTAATATTGGAAGAATTTTATCACTTCGTTATTCAAAGTTTAACGTGGTTTAAGGATTCAAAATGTAATTTTGTTTCTCCAATAGAATCTATATTGGCTTTGTTAGGACGGAAGACTGCATTAAAATATTTATTTCAATCAAATCAAAATATGCGCGTGCGTTATCCATTGAGAGTAACAGCTATTGTCAAAAATCTGTAGTTCGATTAGGGGTGAATCGTTGGTAAGCAATATTGGAGAAATAATAAAAAAATTGCTTTCTGAACGATTAGACACTAATGCCGATTTTGAAGCTGCTACAAACGCTATCCTTTCAAATCGAACGCACTTTATGTAGCATATGTACCTATAGAGAGTTGAAAATGTAAGAAATAACTATCACTTTATTATCCCATCATTTTGGCCAAAGTTCTATTTTATTCAGCTATTAATCATAATTATTATTACTGAATAATAATAATAATGATTAGTATTAGATATATTTTGTGTACATTACAATGATGTTGTGGATACTGAATGCTTATATTATACAATTGAATTAGAGTTTCATTTACCAAGAGAATAAATAGCTAAATAAATTTAACTACTGGCTTTTGAGGAAAATCTTTGCAATTATAAATTACTTTAGGATAAAAGCAGCAACTATTTTTGTAATAAATATTGTTTGATGGTTCTAATTGCTTTATTCCTTATTTTCATATATAAAGAAGCAAGACTATTATTTTTATAGAATGGACGATTTGTTTACTAACTTAATTGACTAAATGCTTCCTCCTCGCAACCTATAAGGACGTTCTGAACATTAAGCTTTTCTGAATCTACATACTGCCTCATGGGCATAGATCGGATATATTATTTAACTGTTTTAAGCACATCCAAAAGAAGATACACCTAGTACACCTTGAAGCTAGTAAATTTGAAGCTATGCAGATACCTCTGCACGATCTGATAATTATTTTACAACGCGATTTCTGTATACCATCGACATAGAAAAAACTTTGATCAAAATATTATAACTATACATTTACAAAAGAAACATCGCTATACAAAAAATATTTTCACGTATTTTTCATTTGGCATATCTAGCACACCGTACCAAGATCCTATAACAGGGTCATTTTTGTATTTTTATTTAATTTGTGACAGTAATTTGCATTACTTACCAATACTTTAAGATAACACAAAGTGATTAACTAAGTAAAGCTTTGATTACTTTGAGTTTGACATGAAAATTCACAAGCAGCGACAAAAGAAATATTTTTATCGTTTACATCATATTGAAGTTATAAGTCTGAGTTTTAGTTAAACAACTAACATTTATAACACTTTGAATACCTAAATTCCTAAAATAAATCAAGGTATTGCACGGACATAGAGCTTAGAGAATATACTACACTGGAGATCTGACAGCTTATGTAATAAGATTACGACGTACACGCCATCGTCAATGACTGAATATTTCCAAGATACAAAAGGAATGCTCCTGTTTAGCCAAATTTGCAACTTGGTCAATGTTATTATTTTAAGGATTATCCCGAATCCTATTAATATTCTAAATAGAGATATTTCAGTCTAAAAGTGAACACTGTTCTACTAAACACGAATACGCACAAGGTTACGTGTATACACTACGTTGCATGTAGGTAAAAATGAGGCGTGCATTTTTAAACTGGAACATCTCTACCGCACTCATAGTCTGTTCAAAGATTCGTAATGTTGAAACTTATGATCTACATAATATATAATATTCATTAATGAATATAGAAGTTGAATAATTCGTCTAATGGAAAGCCAGGTTCCCACGGTTTGTGATATCATGGATTCTCATCACAAAGCAAAATGGATACATACTACTGAAACTATTGATCACTACGCCTGCGTACGTGCGTAGTGCTTAACCTTTTATTAGCTAGTATGTGGTGATTTTCCACGAAATCACTAATGCAGCTTTACCGGTTTTATGTAACATTTAGAGAAACGTTAACATGAGAGTCGATAATAACTACCAAATATATAAATATCAAGTCTTTGCATTTTCACACAAGGCCTAAACGTATTCAATAATTCATAAAAAATAAATTTTGTTTTGGGTTTCACAAGTCTGTCAGTTTTACTATCTGTTAGAAAAAATCTGATCACCTCCATCAGACGTATCCGTACAATACGCTCACACTCGTAGCAAGCGAAAAGAAACGAAGATCACGTAGTACTGGTAAGCGCAAGCGCTGATGTCGTTACGCGGTTTCAGATCAGGCGCGGGGTCGGGCGTGGCTTAGTCACCGCTGCTAGTCGCACTTCGCCTCCTATAAAAAGGAATCGTCATGTGGTTAGAAAAACCTAATGCATTGTTTTGAATTTCTGTAACTTAGGTATTTAGCTAAGAAGAAACTATAGACGAATATTATAGAAGCTTAGAGGGGGGAGCACAACCACACAGCCGCATATTGGGACAGTAAAATTTTCCAGTAAAAATGTTTTATAAATCCTCCATTTTTTTTTTCATTGAGTGTTGTGGACGTCTCAATCTGTACAGGTAGACAAGTATTTTTTTCTTCACTCAAAAGACAACTAAAGAATTTTATCTTTCACTTCAGTCAAAAGGGTGTCCCTATCTACCGAGTTTAAAGGCAATTACTGTGCTTACTATTGTATGCGAACGGTTTCTGTTAAAGTTTGCTATTAACTGCTAGGGCTTTAAACGTACCTATCAGCTTTCATGAGCGCCTGGTGTGCCTCCCGTTGCGCCGACACTTGGACTAGCTCGGCTACCGTTGCTGCTTGCTGCTCGGCTGGAAACCGATAATTTTTTCATGATATTATTTAAGTTCTCTAAAGTGAAGTTTTAAGACGAATGCCTTTAATGCAAATAATGTTGTAACTTGAGAGGTTTTTTTTTGTAACGACGATGTGTTAGCCTTTCATTTACATGGCACGTATAGAAAATAGATGATGTGATCGAAGGTGCTAAAACAGGCTCAACCAGATCAGCTCTAAAAGACAGCAGCCGGAACACACAAGCAGAAATTTTTAATTGATTATCTACATGAAGGTGATACCCACGGACCACACTGGTGGACATTCCGAAAATACTTAACCATGTAAATTGGGTAAATAAGAGCAGAAACACATCTGCCAAACATCCCGCGCGTAATGCAGACATCACATGTCGTACAAATTTGAGTGTATACATGACGGAAGATAACCAAGACATCTTCCGTCAGATATGAACAGGCCATAAAAGCCTTCCATTTATTCCACACCCAAACGCATCGTGATTTCACCATCGCTGCCTTTCGTTTACTCCTACGCAGTGAGATAATGATGGAAGGTCAGCTCTCTAATTCAGGTCTCGTCAGGGTTAAGGATAGTAGTAGTTACCGGAGAGCGGACGCGTGAGCCTCCGCTCGAGGCGGGCGATACGGCGCGCGCTCGGCTCTTCGCGCGTGACGTCCTCCCGCGAACGCCGCTGCGCCACCAGCCGCGCCCACCGTGCTTCGAACCAGAGCTGCATCGCGTCCCGTTCTTCTGTATCCGCAGCACCAGGGGCCGGGCTCGCCCCGCCTTATTAGTCACCATCATGGCATGAAAGTTATGCTTATGACTGATACACTACGCTAATGACTTCGACACTTAAAGCAATCGTTCCCGATGTCTACCAAAACATTAACATTTCAAGCACCCTGCATTGGTGGATATTTAATATCATATAATTAAAAGGACCGTTTGTTAAGATCGAGAGTATATCCCCAGCTGTCAAATGACCATTCTAAGGCGCCCAATAAATATTACGGACGCGTCCGTAAGACAGCTACCAGTTGCGGGTAACTTGGATAATACAGTGGAAACTTTCAGTTAAACGGCGTCGCAAACGCGATCTTGGGTTGCCATTGGCAAGTTGCGTGTTGGGCGTCCGTCCGATAGGGAAACCTGACCGGCTTTATTATATATACCGTAAATGTCCAACAAAAGTGTGAACAAAGCTCGAGAAAGAAAAAGAAAATTCGAGATTCATGAACACATAATCACCCAAGTTTTATACGGTCCCAAGTCATGTTATGGATAAAAAACTAAGTTTATGCGTTCGTGATCACAATATGGCTACTAATCAGAAATCTTGTCTTTCAATTTCAAAACTGACCAAATTTGATTTTCATCGACTGTTAATTACTTATTCTGTAACGATCTTCATCCTTTCTGGATACAGTGTATGTATCTGAGATCGTATCTCATTGGCCCAAATACTGTTTTTCAGTGCATTTTTTTTGTGCATTTTAATGCAGACACTGATATTTTTTTAATCTTTCTTGGTTGTCGCTAACGGGCGTTTTTTCATCAGAAAAATTAAGGAACGAGCTGAACAAAAAATTTCGGGGTCACCAAAATTTTTCCAACCATTCGAACCAACAACCTCTACCTGACGCGGATCTCATTCGCGGCTTACCGACGCGTGATATATAATGTACTTGCGATTTATGTTGGTTATATGGTGTAAATGTTTAGTTGATAAAGCATCGGGAACTTAAACATGTTGCTTTAGCCAAATAGCAAACAAACGTAACTTGTTAATAAACTGAAATAAATGAAATTGCTTAAATGATTTCCATAATAATTACATAAATTTCGCTATTTTGTGGAAATCTATACATAATAATAACAAATACGTAAAAAATACTTTAAACATATTTAAGATAAATATTCAAAAAGCACAAAAATATATCTAGTAACAATTCCATCAAACTTCTACACCACGCAGCGTAACCGGAATAATTTTCAATGCGTTTCGATTCTACACGAAGCATCTTCAAGAGACTCTTCAAGCGCACGATAGATATTACCTCGAAGGCATCGAAAACTATTCTTGCTGGCATGCGTGGCGTTTCCAACGTCGATTTATTAAAAAAATTTCACGCAATTAATATTACTTTTTTAAATTTTCTAACACATCATTTTATATTTTCTTAAGGTACCAAATTTTTTAATATTTGTTATTATTGATTGCCAGAATACTGATCAATGTTATTGAAAAACCACATATAGTGCATGTCACATGTAAAAAAATAGCATTTTGAGCGGTTCCATGCACTCTTTTATAGCTTAATCGGATTATTTCACATAAATCTATCTAGTGTTAAAAAACAAGTAAAAATAATCATAAAAAGCAGACAAACTATGATATCTAAAGCAATAAATTTGAAATGTCGTGAAAATGTTACAATGTCACATGTTTCGAGTGATGACTGATGACGCACCACTTACCTACCACAGTTGAATTTAAACTGCTTATATCCAAGGAGCTCTATCTGTCAAATTTCAAAAGGGAACTTAAAGCTTACCAGGCATTCGAGCTGGTGGTGGGCGGTTTTTAGTAGGCGGACAGTAGCAGGCAGGTGGCGGCGGCACAGGCGGTGCCGGCTCGTGAATCGCACCCATGGATTTATGAGCGTTGGTGACTGCTCGCGCGGGGGGTTCCTACAAATTATAGGTAGGTAGTTAGGTCTATCTAGGTATATCTAGGTATATCAAGTTCTAGGTCGACTACTTATGGCAAGGATTTTTGCAGTATATGCTCGAGATTCAAACACATGATAAGAAAAACGAATTTGTATGATATTAACAAGATGATGCTTTTAGCGATTGCTTGACACATATATACAATACAGAGGTTTTATCATCTTCGACGTGAATAGCTTGCGCAATGCATATTTGAAAAGCTGATAAGGTAACCAAATAAAGTGATTCTTTAGCAAACATGCATGAAAGCTCGGTGTGCCTATCTTCAGGCCGGCAAACTTAAAAATATGCAATGTACGTCTCGTTTCGAATTGATATATCTTCTTAGTTTTCAATTCTATTTCAAGACAATTTACTTAACAACAGCATTAATAATTATTTATATTATTATAACAGTGGTAAGTCTACAAAACTATGAGTAAAAATACATGATATATATTTCAAAATTATTTACAGTTTTATTGGAGGAGTCAACTGCCAAGTCAAGAAAGTGGCAGGCACATGCAGCGCATAGACTGTAGTATTGACAAAAGCTGTAGGAAATTATCACTTGGCGCGCGATCGAGTCATTGAGCTGGAAGTCCGCCAAAGTTAGACACATACCAACGAGTTAGGGAAAAGATAAAATCACGCGCCTACTCTCAAAAACTTTTCGATAGTCTCTGCCTATATTTGTAGCAGTAACGCAGTAACATTTTATTAAGGGTAATTTTCATTATTTAAAAAATATCATTGATCTTAATACCTATGCTTTTGCTTTGCCAGTTCTCCATATAATTTAGTATTTTTAAAATTAATCGAAGAGATCCTTTTGAATGTGAATCGTTATTTTCACATTTACAGATATTATTCATAATAAAACGAAAAACTAGCAAACCAAAAGCGTAGATATGAGGTTCATGAACATTTATGCTAAATTACACCGAGTTTGAAGAGTTGATTTTTCAAATATGACGAAACTAAGTACTACTTACTACTTCTCTTAAGCTCATCCACGTGCCGAGTGAGTGAATTTAGAATAGCTTTAAATGTTGGAAATATATATAAAATTAACAGAAGTTAACATTTAAAGTTATTTATGTTCTGGACCCCTATGTTCTACATCTCAGGGAAAACAGTGGTCTACAAGACGCTTTCGACTATGAAGAAAAATAGAAGATAGTCAGATAATTCATACGGATATAATTTGATAAACATTTATTTATGTTTTTAATGTTGGATATACATTATGGTTTTTAATGTTGGATATACATTATAGTTCAATTATAATTCCACGCGTGTGCTTCTTACTTAACCACTTTGTAACTTTACTTACAAGGTTATTCAAGAGACTCGTCGCTATATCACCAGCGTTCTGTACAAGCAATTTGATCGCTGGAGATTAATAACAAAGCTTTAGAATAAAAAGAATATTTTTTAAAATTTTTAACTATATAAATACTTCAATTATAGATAACATTGGTAAAATCAGGCAAATAGAAGAAGCCGGTAAACATGCACAGTAGATAGTTTGTAGATGCCTTAATGCTATACAAAACAAAGAAGCAATGAAACAGCCTGCTAGAAAGCTAGTTTTGGCAACGACATTTGAAATATATCAAGATAGTCAAGATTATAGACATCAATAGATATGTTATAAACATAATGCAAGTCGTGTGATGATGATAGATCATTTTAAACAGATAATACTACTAACTCATATGCTTTACACAAAAAATATTATAATTTCTCGATACCACAGTATAAACAATTATTTACGAACGCATTATATTATGCACAAGTGAATAAAATACAGGTATGTATTGTACTTCTTGCGACTCTTAAGAAATAGTAATGAGCAATTTCTATGAAACTTGACACTGTAATAACCGGAAGCCCAAAAAAGGAATACAGACAAAATACTTGTAAATAAATCGCACGCGATTCAAGTCACAGTTGAATTAACTAAATCTTTAATAAAATTCTACATGTACAGGGCGTCCCACGTAGATGCCACATGGAGGGAAAGTACATTGAATATTGTAGATGGAACATTTTACTGAAAGAAGACATTACTTGAATTTTATGAACAATTTAAACTGCATTCATAGATTTTTAAATAATTACATGGTTGAACCGGGAATCGAACCCGTTACATGAGAAAAAAAAACACCCTGTAGTTTTATCATACCGATCGAAAGTTTTCATCATAAGCATTATTTTTTGCTAAATAACATAGTGTCAGAAATAAAAGGAAAACATTTGATGTGAAATTTTGTTCAGAACAATGAAAAGCTGACATTGCCGTAAGGACACACAACAACTGAAGTTATCATAAGTACCGATTACTAATAAATGTACCCACATGAAAATAATTTCAATATTATAATTTAAGTGCATGATAAAATGATGACACGTTATTTGTAGGTACCTGGTTGTATGCAACAAATCGAGCCGAATCCTGAGCCGAAAGAAGAAATCTTTCGATAGGTATGATAAAACTACATCTAACACTTTAAACTTTTATCGTGTAACGGGTTCGATTCCCGGTTCAACCATTTAATTATTTAAAAATATATCAATGCAGTTTAAATTGTTTTAAAAATTCAAATAATGTGTTCTTTCAGTAAAATGTTCCATCTACAATATTCAAGGTACTTTCCCTCCATTTGGCAACGGCGTGGGACGCCCTGTATAGGACCGTGAAAAAAAAATAAAGATCAACAGAAAACGAGTATGGTTACGCGTGTAGATATTTTCTTTGAATATTTTAATGTTCCTTTTAAACCTTCTAAAATTCTGAAATCGTGAGACAACATAATATACAGAAACGTTACAATTATTATTTAATGTAAAAATCATTGAGTTTCTACTACCTAAGAATAAGATTTATCATCATCACGTAGCTGGAACAAACGAGAAGCAAGTGCAAACTTGCAATTTGAACAGAGCGAGACAACGTACGATAACAATGAGCGGGAGCGACAGAAACAGCTACATCATGCGACTCACGACACATATCTATGCTTTGCTTACGTGCGACGTCAGGTTCGGCTCCGAGGCCCACTGAAAATTCAACTTAGGTTAGTCTACTGTAGGTGTCCTCTACTGCACATATACAAGCACTACTGACTGAGGTCAACTCATTATTGAGAAGCTGTCATGGGAACGATTGCTTCTCAATAATCAGTTGTTGGAACTCAGCAGTAGGGCATACAAAAAGCGCTTTCAATAAAACTGCGCCCAGGGAGCTCCAGATCCGCAATTTTTGTGTTAATAATTTTGTCCCAACACTATTAGTCTTGTCTTGGACACCATTCTACTAGTATTAAGATCCCAGCCCCTTCAAAAACTACTATTGTACATTATTCACATTTATTTGGTTGCAAATGATTCGGAAATGTCATAGTACGATGACCGAGTGTGACGATGAGATTTTTAAATACATGAAGTGCAATTTACAATCGCAACAAATTTCTTCATTTCATTCATCATCAATTTAATGTTGATATGACATAGATTGAATATACGACATTCAAAAAGTTGCATAACTCATAGATAATTTGTTTCGTACACAAACAAAGTCAGTCATATACAATGCATTACATAGTTTCATAGTTTCGTGAAGTAAGGAGAGCTTACCTTATGCCGAGGTCCTAGATGTCGGTTAAGGTAGTTGGATATGCTTTTCATGATACTTTTTCTTCGCCTTTCCCGCGCCAGTTCTGGATCTGAGAAAGATGGCGTGACGGGCATGGGGAGCGATGGTAGAGCAGGTCGAGGCGGTGGGGGTGGGGGCGGAGCGAGCGGTTCCGGGAGCACGGGGGGTGGGGGCACAGGCGGGGGGGCCGCACTCGAGAGGGGGAGACGCACGCGTCGTGCGGACTTTCTGCAACCACCGCTTCCACTTCCCCCCAGCCTCTCCAGCACTAGCCGCCGCACCACCTCCGTCTGCTCCTCACGCTCGCGCTTGATCTCCTGCACCTTATCAGTCATCTCGCGACTCGGGACTGGAGACACAGGTGATATGGACCCCGAGCTAAGCATTACCGAATGAGAGAGCTCAAAGCTGCGCGTGGGAGAGTCAGTGCTGCGCGACGTCGATCGATTGAATGTCTCGCTGGCTGATCGACATATAGCGGGTGAGTAGAGACGAATCGAGACCGTGCCCACACCTGCGCCCGAATACGGTAAGGACACGCTCGAGAGGATGCTGTTAGACTTGCTGGTGGGCGTGTCCGGCACCAGCGGCGGTGAGATATCATCCAAAGTCTCAGACTCGGTAGTCGTCTTCGTGAACAACGGTTGCGACTTGGACTGCGGCGATACTTCAGTGATACTTAGCGACTCTATACTCGGCTCCAGACAAGTACTTTGTACTTTGCTTTCAGTCTTTTCATCGCTTTCATTTTTACTATCGATGTTCTTATTTTCGCTGCTGGATATCTCGCTAGAATCGATTTCCGGTCTTTGCGGCGACTGTACGTCGCTGTCGGCGTACGTTTCATCTATCTCTTTCGGGATAGTGTGTACTATTTCTACATGCGAATTGAGGTCATGGCAGACAGGCCTCATGACAGTTTCGGAGAAGCTTCTTTCTATGAAGTTCATTGAACGATCGTTGCCAGGCGAGTACTCAAACTCGTCGTCGACTAACTCCATGTAGCCTTCGTTCTTGGGTGTGAAAGGGGTTTCGATAGTAGGGTCTTGGTCGCCCTCGTCGGCGAACTCAAAGTGTTCTACGGCGTTAGAGTAGCCTATGTGTTCTGTCGGGCTTGTGCGGCCGCACACGTGAGATGCAACCGCGGCGATGTTTTTAGCGTCGTGAACAAGTTTCGGGCCGCTCAAAGCCCGAGGATTTTTGCTCCGTTTTTTCTCCTCTTTGTCGTGGAATGCGTTCTCGTCGAGTACGTTGGCTTCAGTGGCCCAGTCGGAGAGTTCAGTTTCAGTGAGAGCGAGCGTGGTAGCATCGCGGCCGGACTCTGACGATTCAGACTCGGCGGCTACAACAGTGGGGCCCGTGGTCGTACCTGATGCCACATGCTCTTGTTCCTCCGTGCTATTGTTCACGATCATCAGGCTGTCCAGTTGAATCAATTCGCCACCCTCGTCGTGTACCTCTAATCGCGGCACACTCTTCGGAGCCGTCTCAGTATGCGAGGAATCATCCTCAGACAAAGAATCGGAATCTAAATCCGATTTAGTTTTCTTCTCTTCCAATACTGGTTCCGTTTTCTTAGAAACATATCCAGTGAGCAGAGACGCGTTGGTTTTCGCGAGCAGATCGACTGGCGCGTCTGTGCACAAGTTTTTAATGATATCAGGCATCGGTTGAGCCTTCTTGTCTCTGATAGAGAATTGAAACGTCACGGCTGGTTTCTGAGACGGCGTGGACGTTGCCGCCGGGTTCAGTAATTTTTGGAATTCCGTAATGTTTGATCTGAAAGCTTCGAATTTAGTATCTATTTGTGATGTGGAGTCAGATTTTCGTACAGCCGGCGGTGAAGGTTCACCGAGGAGGTATTTCCGTTTGAGTTCGAGTGCGCGCTTGGTGGCGAGTCCACCGGCGGAGCGCGTACGGCTGAGCGGATACTCCTGAGGGGCGGGGCGAGGAAGTGGGGGCGCTGGAGGCACCAGAAGGGGCAGGGGCGCCTCTGTCACTAGTATGGCAGGGGGCGCGGGGGGAGGCGCGCTTTCCTCGCACGCAAACTCGCTATCCGTCGACACTTCCGTCGCTGAAGACACCTCATCGCTCGACTCGCTTTCCTCTTCTGACTCCACCTGTCAATCACAAGGTTAAACCTCTCGGACCACACTTACCGACAATATACTTATAAAAATTGTCGTTCTATATTGTCCAAGCCTGTGATGCAGAGCACTAGAAACTTACATGTGTGCCGTCACCAAAATATATCATCTTATTGACTGTCGTTATAACGAAATATTAATGAATAAGTAACAATTGACTAATATTTTATAATTAAGCTTATGCTGAAATTGAGGAAGGTGCGCCGCTATATCAAGAACCACACTAACTTACCGTAAATAAGACAGATGGCAGTGAAATCAGATACAATCAGGAACCGAAATATATATATAATAAGGTGGCCACGATTGATTTTAAATAATTATATACACAAATAATATTGAAAATAAACCACACTGATTGCAGCTCGAGTGCGATTGAAAATTACTACAAACATTATGAAAATATTGGTAAGATTATTCAATATACATACATTATAATACATACAATATATACACATATGAATACAGTAAAATACACACCCATAATATTTTTGGTGGAAATTAATGAGAAAATAATAAACGTGTAAATTTTGTGTAGATTCAATTCTAAAAGCAAGTCTATCTTTATAATATCATAACGACACAGCAGCGCAAGTACCGAACTTACCGATCGCCAAATTTGACATTACAATCGTCTAAATAATCGATATGTTTGCAAACATCGATATAACCCGTTTTATCGAATTTAGACGATTGTAACGTCAAATTTAGCGATCGGTAAGTTCGGTACTTGCGCTGCAGTATAATAATTTACACATGTAATTGAAAACATGGCGCTTTTCATTAGTCCAATGGATATATGCAAGTTCTATTCTCGTACCAACTACATTCGGTGAACATTTTGTTCATATATATATATATATATACACATTATATAGTTGTCATTATTAATAACCAACATTACACGTAGAATAAGAAAGTAAAATTTTGTTTACCGATCATCTACACGCCTAAGTAGCAAAACGTCATTTGTCAATATCACATATAATACGTAAGGTTATAAACCAAAACAGGCGATGTATCGCTATAATATCTTCGCTATTTAAATAAAATTACTAAATTAAGATATAGAACCTACAGGGAAAGAAAATTATTCAAGATTTTTTCGGGTGGGAAATAATAACCTCAAGCGAGACTTGAACCCCCAACCTTAGAGTACCGCCTTGATTCATTGGACGATATTATTATATAAATAATATGAAATTCTAAAAGATACCATGAAAAAATATAGACGTATCTACCGAAAAATAAATATTATATGAGGGTATTTATGTACTATTACAGCCATGACCGTCCACTGTTGACTAAAAGCCTCTCCAATTAGGGAGCTATTGCCATAATCCCTACGCTTGGAAGGCATCTTGAGTTTCACAGTAAAAGATAACCTTTTTTCAGAACGTTCCCTTGTCACACTATTCCTTATCCTGTCACTCCGTTTGACTCCAATCATGCTTCTCAATGCTCTCATCTCCACTGCATTTATTCTACTTTCATGCTTTTTCTGCTATACCCAACTTTCACTACTATACATTAGTGTCGGAACCAACACTCCTCCATGAACAGCCAGACGAGCTTTCTTAGACAGTTGTCTAAGAAGGCTCCTCTGGCTGTTCATAAACGCGGGCAATGCTCCATTCAACATGTTTCTAGCATTTACTCTTCTTTCTATATATTTCATTATCTATACAATAAATGTTCTCCCAACTTAAAATTCTTATAAGATATAAATGTTCTAAAATAAAGTGTCCGACTGCAATCAAAAAAAAAATTATTTTGCTCGTTAGACAACTTGCCACCTAGACGTCTAACTAAAGTTTATTGCACGTTGTACAATTAGAATTATTGGATTTTTTGCTACTTAGGCGTATTGGCCGTTAGACGAATCTTTCGCAAGTACCTTGATATCATTTTATGTGTTATATTTTAGTGTAATATGTGTGATAAAATTTACGTAACAAATAAGCAAATTTGCTGTTTATTTTATGAATGAAGCTGATTAGTCATTAATTCACTGTACAGAAAGAAACAACCGCCAGAACAAAACGCCGCATGCTTTGAGAATTGAATTGTTATAAAATATATAAACGAGTAATATACACAATAATAATAAAAACACAATAAGCGCCATCGAACTTGTCATAGAGTGGCTTACTGTTTTGTTTTACACTGGAAAGTTGAAGGGTGGCACAAATTGAGGACGATGCCATAAGAACATTCCCTGTTCCTATGTTATCTCGATTTAAAAGAGTTGTAAAGCGACTACGTTGCTGTCATTGTAATATCGTCACTATTTACAAACAAATAAAACATATAAAGAAAACGCCGTAGGGATTGTGAATACGCTGTTCACTGTAAAGGTACACATGCTCAATAATGAGTACTTGGCTATGACATCAAGCTGTCGCACTAAACGGCAATGTTTCAAAATGCGTACATAAAATATAATTACAGTAATAACAGATAAAAGACGAATTTAAAGTCAAGTTTTTTGAAATGTTATCAGGCTTGATACCATAACTATATGTTATTAATTAAAAACAAAAGAATAAAGACGGCTTAATATGGTTTCCGCGAATGCCGTGGATTGGTGAAGCGGCATTGGATTTTCTTCTCAAAGGGTCATACGGTATGGAGTCGCGATTGACTAATCACGATACACGAGCATTCGCTAAAGCGTTATGATAAATTTGTAAACAAAACAGTAAGCCGTGGTATAACAATGATACAGTACAGAAAGTCGGAACAGACGGAAGTTAGTGTGGGCAAACTACACTCTTACCCGCCTTGCGCCGCCGTCTCGTATTATTAAAATGAATATTATTAAGTGAATAACTTAGATAGCGAGCATTAACTGCCATACTCAGATACATTATAAACACTCTATTACCAATAAGGTTGAATACCTACTGGTCACTACTACAACCAAAAGTCGAAGGGTGATCCATCAGTCATTTATTTCCTTTTGCTCTAGTTACCTTAGAAAGATGCCAATAAAAGCATTATATCTAAACAAAAGGTTGCCAAGAACACTGTTTACTTTAACGTGAAATTCCTAAGAAACAGTAGACCTGAAAATTTATAGGTCCAGAAAACAAAGCATAATAATATTTTTTTTTTTTTTTTTTTATGCCTGATAGGTTAGCCTTTGACCACTATCTCACCTGATGGTAAGTGATGATGTGGTCGAGGATGTTGTTCAGACTAACCTAGAGTTACTGGCTCTCAAGGACAGCTGCCGGAACACACCGTTAGGTGCTTGGCGACAGATTTTCAACTTGAGGGTGGTAGCTAGCCAGGCGGGCATTTGCAAAGTGCCCTACCACCATGCTGTAACGACTGCTATCCTAAGACAACAACCGGGACCGAAGGCTTAACGTGCCCTCCGAAGCACGGAAGCGCTCAGTAGTAATGCCCAACTAGCGGTCACCCATCCAAGTCATGACCGCAGCGGACGTTGCTTAACTTTGCTAATCGATTCAGAATGGCTAAGCAAACTTGGCTACGAGCGCTTCAAAATATTAGCTCTTCTTTATTTAGCTTTGTATTGTTACATATTTTTAAATGCCTGATATTTATTATCACTTGAAACATTTGTACGTAAATTTTCCGAAGATGTTAGTTGCAGTTAGTTCTGGACCTAAAACTTCAGATAAGGACATGCCTTCGATGTTTGTTTGGAGAAGAGCCCAACCAGTCTAATCTTAAATACTGTCAAGCCAGTACACATATATTTAATGCTAGTGAAAATTTAATCGACATTTGTGAGTACGGCAGTTAGTGGCAGTCTTGAATTTGTATATTTCTTCCACGTTAACATATTGGGGAATGCATTTGCACTGCCCTTTCACCATGGGAGTCAATGTACCAAACTTAACCTGAAAATAGTTATGTTTTGAATAACTAACAATCACGTCTTTATTCGCTTGCATAAAATCTATTCGTTGGTCGCTTGCGGAAAGTAGTACAAGATTGGCTAAGTTCTACAGTCGGTCTGAGAGGGATATTCTCCATTTTGTTTATCAATGCCTTTAACAGCAAAGTGAAGGTACTATAAAAAGTAACGAAGAAAAGATTTACTAACAGTACGTCCTAATTAGCTGTCGCAATACGAAACATGTATTTTCCGACCCTGTCGGTCGGAAAATACATGTCGGACTATCGCGATATAATTCAAACACAGACTTCAAATTGAGCTAACTTACAACAAGCATGGTCATGGATCGTCTCATTTGTTGATCAGCGCCTTTGAATATCAAACCAGTTTTGGTCGGACGAATCAACATCAAGTCTAGTTTTGAGCAAAATACTGAATACTGAAAAAATGCTGAGACTGATGTACAGTACAGTACTGACGCGAAGTACAGTATAGAACGAATCTACATTGTTTTTTTTTTTCTAGTGTACTAGAGATGGTATTATTCATTGATGTTTTCTAATAAACGAACGTAAAAGTGGAGAAATTTACTAAACATAGACGTAACTTTAAATTTATGTTGTACTCGTTCACTTTTCTTTCCTTACAACATTTTATAATTTAAGTTTTCACTTTGTAATAGCGCATGGGCCATATATAAACCATCAGTCGTCTAGATGATGACTGATAACATTCTGAGTCCAGTCAGACACATTGGCATCGTAAGATGACCAACAAAATAATGTTGCAGCACGTGATAGTGAGAAACAGATTTTGTCGTCAAACAACAATGCAAAAAGGAAGAAGCATTACAAATAAAAATTCGCACTGGGGGTACTGTGCGTGACACACGTCAATAAAGTGTCACTTGTTCATAGAAAACGTATAGTGTGATGTGTGTAGTATTTAAGCGAGCTAGTGAGTGTGTGTGTCAGATGAAGTGAGAGAATTGAGACGGCGGCGGCGGTAGCGGCGCACCTCCCCCCGGCGGCGTGAGTGACGTCACGCGATGCAGCACCGCTGTACCTCGCTGCTGTAAGAGGAGGGACGCGCGTCTGCTGGAACTTCCCGCCTGCGAGCCTCACGGGCCTCTCGCATACGTGAACACGACTCGTTCCCCGATGACTCTCCACCTGCAATACGAGAGTAGCAATATAAAAGTTTTAGCGGGGATGTACAATTATTAAGGTAACCTGTATATCGCAAATGAATCGAAGTGTACTACATCACTTTTATTCGCATAAAACACTCGATTTTTATGCGAATAAAAGCGATATAGTCTCAGTGAATATAGTCAGCGATATAGTCAAGCAAACACACTCGCATTGCTAAACTTCCCAGTAAAATAAGGTTGCTAAAGCCATGGATTTCTCCTGGCCTTCTGAAATGTATTCGACATAGAGATAAGCTCTTTAAAATATTTAAAAAGAACCCAGATGGCGTTACGAACAAATTGACTTTTACTCGTTACCGCACATTCTGTAACAATTTACTTAAAAAAGTTAAACGAGAATACCATCAACAGGAATTTCAGAAGGTTCGGAGAAACCCCAAAGATGCTTGGAATATGATTAACAAGCTTGCACATATAAGCAAAAAGCACACTTCTGCAAGTAATTTATTAAAATTGTCTGACGACCCTTTCATTTTGCTAGTGTTGGAGCCAAATTGGCCTCCAATATGCTTCCTCAACGTCAACCTCACGCTTTATACTCATTGAATGCTCAATTTGCCGCCGCTCTTAGTCCACCACCATTAAATTCTATGGCTTTATTTAGCATCGACTGTGATGAAATTGATCAGATTATTCTCAATCTTAAAGACAAATGTGCAAACGGTTGGGATGGCATCCCGACATCTGTCATTAAGGCCGCCAGAACTGTACTTGTCCCTCTTTTACATCATATATTTAATCTGTCGTTCTCGGCGGGTATTTTTCCACGAGTGTTTAAAAAAGCTATTGAGCATCCTGTCTTTAAGAATGGTGATAGAGACAGTGTCACAAATTATAGACCTATTTCTGTGCTTACAGTTATGTCAAAGATTTTTGAGAAAATAATCAACAAGCGATTAGTAAAATTCCTAAATGAAAATAATATTCTCTCTGAAAATCAATTTGGCTTTAGAAGAGGTAAGTCCACTGAAGACGCAGTCTTAGAATTATCGGATACGGTTGTCAAAAATATTAATAAAAAGCTAAAAACAATCGGTATTTTTCTAGATCTTTCCAAAGCGTTTGACACTGTCTCTATTCCTATTCTTCTTTCCAAACTGGAACATATAGGCATAAGAGGCAGAGTTCTAGACCTTTTTTGCAGCTACCTCAGTAATCGGACTCAGCAAGTTTCAATAGATGGTATTAGAAGCGGCGAGAAACAGCTCTGCTTCGGTGTTCCTCAAGGAAGTGTCTTGGGACCTACTTTATTTTTAGTTTACGTTAATGATTTGTGCAACCTTTCCCTCCCAAATTGTAAACTGGTATCTTATGCTGACGATACAGTCCTTCTGGTTCATGGCCACAGCTGGTCAGATGCACGAAAACTCTCTGAGAATGCTCTACGTTTTGTTATGACCTGGTTATGTTCAAACCTCTTAACCCCAAATGTTTCCAAAACGAAATTCATTGCTTTTGCGGTAAGCAAGGTTGGTCTACCACCTCCTTCATTTGTATTACGTGCTCATCTTTGTGATAATGGAGTTGGTTCTACCGACTGCAACTGCATGCTGTTAGAACGGTCCTATCACATTAAATATCTAGGCATCATTATAGACAGTGCAATGACTTGGAATCAGCATATTACATCTATGGTTTCTAGGGTCAGAAAATTGCTGTATGTTTTTAAAAATATTAGACAAATTGTTGATTTTCAGTATCTGAAGACTGTATACTACGGCCTAGCTCAATCTATCATGACATACTGCATAACTTCGTGGGGTGGTTCTGTAAAATCAAATATGATATATTTGGAAAGGGCACAAAGAGCAGTACTTAAAGTCCTCTGTTATAAACCACGTCGATTTCCTACTAGTGAGCTATACTCGTTATGCAAAGTCTTAACTGTAAGACAACTTTTTATTCTGCAAACTTTGTTAAGGAAACATGCTCATATGCCATATGATCCAAACGTGATAAATAATAAACGCAGATGGGATATAGTATGCACCACAGAAAAAAGGCGGACAGTAACTGCAAAACGGCATTATTACTATATCAGCTCGATGCTGTACAATAAGATTAACAGGCAATTAAATATATACCCCCTTACATTGTATAAATGCAAACTAAAATGTAATGAATGGTTGCAATCTTTATCGTACCAGGATACAGAAGACCTCCTTGTTGTTTTAAAATAACGTCATACCACACCTCATTTCACTTTGGCACACACAATCTATCACACACATACACACACACACACACACCCTCACACACTCTCATACACACACATCCACACCTATAAAACACCCCTACCACATATTATGAGTCTTTTTGTACGCTTAGACATATTTGTTAAATAGTTATATAATTACGTACTTTGTTTGTTACTAAGGAACTAAATTAGCTTACTTTCGGAGGAGGGCGTTGACACCTGCGACACAGTTATATACTTCTGCAGGTGTCATCGATTCTGACATGTTTGTAACTAATAGTGTTATGGTTCCAAATAAATTTATTATTATTATATTATTATTAGTGAGCGCTGCGACCCTAGTGATGGATTGTTTCCTCGCACATCGGTCGTCTCCCTCGCACATCTCTGGTGGGTATGCATCTTATACCTTCGGTCGTTAATGGCAAAATGAAGAACCCTAACGAAATATCTTTCAGCATCTACATTGATTGGGCTATGACTTTATATAGCTGCATATGGAAATCTAGGGTAGCAACAGTTCGTTGCAAATAATCTGTATGACGTCCACACGGGTTTTTTTGCTAAACAACATTCATTTTATTGACTGACGGCGCTCGTCTCACAAAGACATTAGTTCAAACTAATGTATTTGATGTCCCGTTCACAGTTATTTGTCTTCCTAGAGAACTCTTCAAGCTTTGATACGAAGCAAAAATGTGCAGTATCAAAGCTTGAAAAGAATGTTACAGTGGCAGCGCCCAACAAAACGGTTTTTTCTAGAGAGACCTACAAGCTAAAAGCAGCAGTGGTTCGGTTGTTAGTCCGGTTAACAAACTCGTCCAATATTTTAGCGTCAATTACTACAGTTGGTTTAAAGCACCGAACTATCACTAGATACTCTTTTGTAGATAATACTCGTACTTCATCAGTACATCCAGTGTAATACTTCAGTTTAATAAGTATAACTTGGTCTAATAAAAAATAGAATCGAAGATGACAAGATGCGAGCGAGATGTAAAGATTAGAGGCGCTATCTTCGATCCATTACTGTATTATCCTTAACCTGATCTTTCGCCCTTGCACCATAGATAAACAATTGAATTTCATCCTCAAATACCCGAATTCGGTTGCGTGTGATAATAACGGGTTTGTATACATGTACACTGTAGCCCGAAGTAAATTCAAATGTTATTGTGACTGACCGTCGTCCGAGTAATCGTCGTATCCGAAGGAATCATCCGAGAAGTACATTTCGTTGTGATGATGCCGCGGCGGCGCCTCACCCGCTGGCGCAGGAGACGCTCGCCCCTCGTTGTCACTGTCACCAGCATCTGTGTACTCTTCCGAACTGGACTCCTCCTCGTCACTACAAATTCAAATTCATTTATTTCAAGGTTCTCATATAATTCAACAAAATACACATAATTTGTCTGAAATCGTCGCCAAGACGGTATTGCCGGGTACGTGCCTCGGTGATCCTGAGGCGCTGCAGTAGCGAGGCAGCCTCAAATCGCCCTAAATGAACATTCTCGAACTTAAATTGATCCGCAAAAGTTTTTTTTTTTAATTTAATTATATTTTATAAGGGAATCGTTATTTTCTATTTAGTTTGGGATGCTTGGTCCAAACTCGATAGAGTAAAGCATTAGCCGGTTTTTATTATTTTTGATTGACTTTATTGTGTTCTTAGTGCATACTTAAACGTACTTTTGGAAAATATACTAAAATCACATCTTCACAAAATGATGTACATAATGCTTTTTGATAAAATCATGAAATCTTGGTACGCCTTTTCATATTGTTTTTCCGTTAATAATTGGTGAGAAATGTCTTTTGCTGCATTAGAAATATCTCGTGATGTGTTATCAAATCTTACATTATTGTAAACAACAAACTTATACATTTATGCAATATTTATATCGAATAAAAATAGCGTGTGATAAGTTGTGAATTCGAATAACAGTACCATTTTTAAACACGGCGCTGTGGTAGTGAAATGCACGCGCCTGACAATGTTCTTTTTCTCAAACATGCTTGGACATGTGAGCATTATTTTGAGATAAATCCAAATTTCTGTACTGGCCAAATACATGCGCGCAGCGGCCGGCAAAAAATGTATGAAAATCTATATCTGTCATGTCTAGCGGCCAAATAAATTGCATATAAACTCATATCTGTCGTGTAATTTAAAAATGTAACGATCTTTTACTTCGAAGCATTGCAACCAAGAAGGTAACTTATCAAAGGTTTTATTTGAATTTCGATCTGGCTTGCAAATAGAACGCTGTTTATTGAAAATTGTACATTTAAAAACTGTATCTTCAAATAAAAAATTCTGCCTAGGTAGTTTTGTTTTAATTTCCACGCATTATTTGAGAAAATCACTATACAAGCCTTGGCCACAACTGGACTTACGTATGTGTGCCTCGGCTTCGCCTCGGCCCACATTTACACGTTCGTCCATCAATGCCTCCTTTGCTGGCCGCTGCAGTAATGTACTATTTTTTAAAAAGGCTTAGCTTTATGTAATTTAGTACAACATTATAACAATCGTTTGGATGATACCATGGGTACTATGACACAGCATGTTTTAATGTTGGCAATAAGCTAGCTGTTTCAGAAACTTTTATATACGATTTATAGCATAGGTGTAGATAAAGGTTCAAATCCCAGCGACGCTGCCGACCACAATGCCGATCACACGCCCGCGCTGTGGGACCACGACTGCCCTTGAAGCTGCCGCGGTTTTCGGAAGTAATTCCATTGAATTACATACAAATCAGTAGAGCTGCTGCAGCTGCATGCAGCCGCGGCACACCCTGCTTGCAGTTGTATTTAGCAGCGTCGTTTGGAAAGCATAAGTGGTATATGGTACTACATAAATATAGTATCATACATTAAAATTACATATATACTATGTTGTTACCAAAGAAAACATACTCGTGAGTGAACTGAACATCCTTACCTGAGGCCGCCAGCGCAAGAAGTCTCCGAAGCAAGAAAGTTCCTATCAGTCCATTCGTCTTCGTCGATCTCCCTCGCTCCACTGTCAGATAGCTCGATGCTGATTCGTTCGGGCGTAGGGGTGAGAGGTTGAGCTCGTTGAGGGGCGGAGAGTGATGCCACTGCGTCGGGAACGCTGACGCCGGAGTGTCTTAGGCATACCAGTCGGCTGCCATATCGCTCCATAGTGTAGTTACTGAGGAATCAGAGGTTTATATGTCAGATTATTACATGCTTGCCGGCATATGGCTGATTGTGCAGTATCAGGAAAATGTTTGGTGGTGTACAACACAAATGATGCCATATTGTCTAACAAAATGGTATTGGCAATGAACAAAATTTTGTCATTTTCCTTTTAAAATGATGACAGTTAAGGAGTTTTGACCAAATCCAAAATGATCTTTGCCGTACGAATTAGACAATGCCACTAGTCTGTCAAAATACAAAGTTTTGTCGGTATATTATTACATTGTGATGATGAGTTCTCACCCGGGCCTCAGAACAGCCTTGCAAACGGCGCAGCGGAAGCAAGCACGGTGTAGTTGCAGTCCGTCGGCTGTCACGCCTTCAGCGGCAAAAACGCGCGTGCCACAAGCAGCGCACTGCACGCCTGCCGTCGCAGGGCCACGCCAGCTCTTTTTTACCTGAAAACCGAGGCTTTTATCAATAAACTCAAATAACGCGATAGCTGATTAAATTATTCCTAATTTATCGACAATGTTTAAACCTATAGACTTAGGATTTTTTCACTACGCTCAAAAGACCTACGAAGTGTGGGGGTTAAAGGTCCTAAGCAGGTACGAACCGTCACGAGAGGAAAAGAGATGAGAGATGAGCGAAACAAGAAGTCCTATGCCATTTTTTACGCGAATAAGAGGCCATAGCATCCCGTCCGCTTCCAAGATGCTGCGAATTTTGTGTATTTGCTCTAATATCTGACGATTAAAATATATATTCTGTATGCATAGTGTCTTGTTCAGTGAGTGAATGTGAGGCTACAGGACGTAATAACCTGAATAAATATAAGTTTCACAGGTAATTTATGTTTACTTTTACTGCTATTTTGACAATCATTATTTCGTAATTTTGTTTTTAAATGAGTTTTATGAACTATGGAAATGTTAGATAATAGCTTTCTCTTCATACTTATCATCAAATTACTTTGCTAAATGAAGAATTGGTTGAGATTTTGCGAAAAACTATAAAATATTTGTTTACGACAGGGCTTGACAAAGTTCTGACATCATAAGTATCGATAAAGTCGATAGTTCGTGTCTGACCTGTAGGTTCGACGGGACTGCATGATGGGTATTAAGTATATTTGAACCTCAAAAATAACCGGTACTTATATTGATCATAAATTTGTTAATTAAATAATAATATAATTATACAATATTTAGTTGACAGATCAGTTTATAGCTTATTAAGCGTTTATGAATAAAGAGTAAATATTTTCACAAGATATATTATTCATAATTGATTTTGGTTTCTGTGAAAAGTTCCCGACATAAAAAAACAACGACATAAAAAAAAATTCGGAACAACCCCGTCTGTGACCAAAATGTCTTACCTCTTCTTTGGGTTGTGCCTTTGGTGCTTCAGGTTCGTTAACGAATTTCGTTGCCAAGTTTGCAACCTGAAATCAAAGTTTCATAATTTCAATCAATACAAAATGAATATCATCTAACTACCTAAATAATAAATTCAGGCGTTATCAACGACTAGCACGATACTGTGGAAAAATACTATTTCGGAGAGAGCGCGAACGTCGTAAATGTCCACCACAAGTGCTACTGTACGGATTTTTGGATTATATATAATGTTTCCTTTCCAACACGGGAAGGGCCTTTTTGGTCGTCAAAAACTCGAGTAAAATCGAGTTTTGCTGAAGCTTGACGAAAATTAATTAAATTTTTAAACGTAACTTTAGGAATTAATCCAAACGACTGATTCAAAAACCCATGTAAAACTATTGGTACAAATCACATATTTATCAGTTTAACTTATTTTAATCAAAATTTCAAATGACACTTCTTAATTTTTGACTTACATACCAAATATTAACAACAAATAATTATCGTAGTAAAATAGGAACACAGCTCCAATAAAGATGAAAAATGTTTTAACTACTTCGCTAGTTCGGAACTTAAAATCAGCTCTCGAACTAAAAACAACTTTTCTAGCTTGTTGTTCAAATAACTAATATTCTTTAGATCTATAAAACACTTTTGAATACAGTGACGATATCCCGGCCTTACGTCATAGGACGAAGCGATAACCGTGTACTTAAATCGAATTCGCGTAACTCTGGATTCACTTTGCATATAAAAGACAAGTGTTTTTCATTTCTTGTTAGGTTTAAATGTCAATTTTTTTGTTCTTATGAGATAATTAGAGATTATCAATAAAAATGACTGCTTACGTAAAACAATTCCACACCAAACACGTTCGAACCTGCCGTAACAGGGCGGAGTGGGAGAGCTCATGAGCGTGACTATCAAAAAGAAAAACCGCGTATCTCCGAATTCGCATAAAATGGTGTAGCGTAAATCGGGGTACTACTATAAACAAAGTTACCAACCTTCTTAGTGCCGTGATCGGGCCTTCCAGAGTCACGTAATTTTTGGTCTAGTTTGTGAAGAGTTTCGTCAATTTCGCCCCACTTCTCGTCGCTTGCTTCACCTTCCCTTAATTTTCTCTGACGTCCCAGAAACTGAGGAAAAATCATGACAAATATTTATTTATTTATTTATTAAGGTTTTCCAACAGACTTAACACTAAACAAGCATTTCATACAGAGTTCAATAGACAATTTATAGCGAAAGTCCAATTACAGGAAAACACATCATGTTAAAAAATATGTTAATGACTACTTTAATTAAACAAACAAAAACATTATTCTTGCTTTTATCGAAATCTCCTATATTTTCCCCAACTTTTTAATATTTATATAGCTTTTTTATTTGCAGTTATTGCAGTTACTGAGGAAACTCAAGTTAAGACGGAAAATTTAAAGTGTTCAGAGTTTTATCACGCCTCCAGCAAGATTTGGTAACCAGTCTACATGAACGTGGTATTCGCGACTGTAAAAATATTTTGCTCAGTTATAAATACATATAAAAATGCAAATATTAACAAAAATAATTAACCATAATAGATGTTATCCAGCTATAAATTGTTATCAAAACAAATTATGTACTTAAAAAATATTTTCCGAATCTCGCGTATTACGCATTCAAGTTAAATAATGTATAAATTTTAAAATTCTCGCCGTATTCGCAGCGGAAAAGTCAACATTTCGTTTGACCTGTTAGGATCTGCATTGGATGATATTATAGTCTATTTCTATTGTTATAATTTTCAACGATGCATGGGTTAAGGAAGGTCAAAAGTTTGATAAAAAATTACGCAAATGTTAATCATCAACAGTTATGTATTGAGGATAATACGAGTATTATTTTTTTGGTAATAAAAGTACCACCGAAAAAAATTGGTAAATATCGTGTTTTAGTGTACTAAGAGCTTACCTGTTCACGGTCCCACTTTGGCACCCTTTCTGCGGTCTTAGGCTCTGGTCGGCCAAGCTTGTTCTCCAAAATCTTCCTTTCAATCTCTTTCATGTTCCAGTCATCTCTTTCTATCTTGCCAACTGACCGCATCAGATCCTTAGGCTTAGAAGGTTTTGGAGCGGAAGCGTTGCTGTTGCTTCCAGAGAGTTCTGCAGCGAGTTTAGCGACGCGCGCTCCCCCGCCAGCCGTGCGACTGCCACCGCCGACAATGCGGCCCTCTTCCTGGGATTTCAATACGAAATTAGAATAAATGAGTTAACGCGGTACTAAAATAATGAATAATTATAACGGATGTGGTAAATTAAATGGAAACAAACGTATACATTATTTGATATAACACGATATTCACATATATCGATTTCTAAAAATGTTATCTGTTATGATAGTAAACAGTAAATTGATCACAAATTTGGACGCCACAGCGCAAGTGTAGTGTATTTTTAAGTCACTTCCGGCCTATTGCAGGTGCCAAATATTTTAAGTGCCACATATTAATTTTCTTTGATCTCATCAATGTATATGTATAATTTATACCTAAAAAATCCAAAACAGTTTTTCAATATAATTATTTAACTGGGTTAAAAACAAAAGAAATAAGAATTATCAGTACAGGATTCACGAGTAAATTAACGGATAGAATGATTGCATTACAATGGTATGATCACGGGACACAGCACACACACTGTATGTAATCTAAAACACATATTTACATTCGTCATAAACTAGTAGTTAATCGTTATACATTGAGATAATTTTAAATTCTACACAATATTTTTGGAACACGCAAAAAACGTAATGTAGTTTTTGTAAAGATAAAACACTGGTTAGTTAAAAAACGTGAAGGAAAGTACACAGGTGACAGTTAAAAAGTAGTGTAGTTGCTTTAAATCCATGCACACATCAAACTGTCGAATACTGCGGACGCACAACGTAAACACGCCGAGAATGTTATTGGCGGATGTTTTGAACAAACCGTGCGTATTATTGCGGCTTCCAAAGTTTGGAAGGTATGCGTCGGGTCAATCGGACGAACGGAAATAACCTCTGGTTTATTGAAAATATACGTTACAATTAATAACTGAGTCAATCAGTTTTAAATACGTATGTCAAATTTTATTATGGTGTAAGATACATCTCTAATCGTATCGTTATAATTATTGTCAAATACTTTTCTTATGTAAGTTCTTTTTGGCAGTGGAGTATCAATTAAATATAAATACAATCTTTGAAAAAATAACTACGAAATCCTTCTAAACACACGTTCTACGTGTTTCGTAAGAATATTAAGTATGTATCAAAAAAGTTTGGTAGAAAAGCGAAGAGGCGATCTTTCTATTCGACCGAGACGCGAACACGTACCATTAACTGTAAATCACCCCATATGTCATGCAACACACATCCACTCGGCTCACATAGTGCTGCAACTGACGCTCGAGCTTCTTCACTCGCTCGTCGAACTGCGGCGCGCTGGCGCGATACTGCTGCAGGCCGTAGTCATTATCCAGGTCCGCTGAAGCAAAATCTAGACGAGGCTCTGTAGCAAGCATCTGCAAACTCTTCTCAAATCGTTGCTTCATAATCTCTCGTGCGGCTTTCCTCCGCCCGCCCGATTTAGGCCGCTTTGCTTCGGCGTTCTTCTTCTGCATCATGTCTGATACACGCTGCATGCGAAATGAAAGCATATCACCACTGCCTCGACGTTGTTGATTCGAATCCGCTGTGGGGCGGGATTTGTGGCCGTGGATTAAATCGACGACGCGCTGCTTTCGAATTTCCATTTCTGGGTTTCCAATGGTTTCGCGTTTGTTTCGGTCAGGGCTCGGCGTGTCGCGGCGCTTGCCTTCGATGATATCTGTCATCCGCTGCAGCCGCATCGCCATCTCGTTGGTCATAGAGCCAGAGCGTACGGAACGCGATTCCGGGCTCGGCGTGTGTCGTCGCTTCGTACCCTCGAACAGCTGTGCGATGCGTTTCGTATTTGCCACCTCAGACGAGCCAATCGAATGTGACCTCTTCGTGACATCCGGACTCTCAGAATGGCGTATCCTTTGCTCTATGACGTCTGACGGTCTTCTACCTTTCTGCAATATCGGAATTTCTGACCGCAATTTTAGAGATTCCGCTGACGACGATCTGTTATTCTTACTCTTAGAGTTTTCTATGACGAGTGTAGCGTCGGTATCCGCTGAATCATCTAAATCGTAATTGGGTATTCTCATAGAATTCAAGTCGAGTCCTTTCAGCCGGCGCGGTGGTTTTTCTACTTTAATGTCAGCCGAGTCATCTAAATCAAAGTCTGGTATTCTGATGGTGTTTATATCTAGACCTTTTAATTTTCTCGGCGGTTTGACAGGTTTATCATTTTTCTCTTGAAAGAAGTGTTGTAATTTCGACTGTTCTGGCGTAGTAATTGTACTTGTTTTGCTGTTCCCTTGTAGGAGTTGAGCTAGAGAGTTGCGCAGCATTTTTGGGTCGGGTGATTCGTCCGGGTCTAATAGTGCTAAGATTTGATCTTGTATGTCTTTTTGTTTGTCTGTATGTGTGGTGTCGAGTGAGACAGCATCGTGGCCTTCTATGAGTCTCGCGAGTTGCGTGATGTCGTTGAGATCGAGTTTTCCGATCTTTTTGCGGATGTATTCAGCAGGGTCGTTACTTACTTGAGGCGGTCGCACGGAGCGGCGTTTGCGCTTGTAGCTGGAGTACGACTTGTCAGGCTCCACTGCCACTGTAACACAATAGTACATTGTACATCGAGGGGAGAAAACGATCTAGTTCTGTTCTAGAGTATGTTGTAAAGGTAACTCGAGAACAGAAATAGAACTTTATTCCGAGTCATACATAGTGCTTTATACTTCACCTACGAGGAAAAAACAAACATTATAAATTTTCTCGTATTTGTCCCGAGACTTCTCAGGAAGCAAGTTCTTTATGATTTCTTGAGCTCTATTTTTTATTTCTAGTGGCGTTACCATTATAAAATCGTCACTTTCACTATTATATGACACTTTGGAAAATCTTTTGGAATAATTTGAAGCGTAATGTTAAATTATCTATTTAGGGTAAAAGTAAATTTAACAAAACAAATAAATTGCCACGCTTTTTTTTCGTAGTGCACAGAGAGGTTGTGAACCTCCTTTCATTGAAAGGTTTTTTTGCGTATTGAACGAAAAAAACCCATCTCTTTTTTCTAACTATCGGATATATTATTTATCTAATTATTGGAAACAAAACCTTATTGAGATTTTACGATTTTTTTTAATATAATCACCGTTAAAAAAGAAAAGAACGCTAGCAGGGAAGGAATGAAATTCAATATAACTTTTCTCGCCGCACATTTATAAGGGAGAAATGACTAACTTAATAACACATTTTTGAACGAATAATGAGACACTTTTTGAGTGGGTGTGATATAAAATCATATTTAACAATACTACATACTTTGTTAAAAAGTACCTTCAACGGATATTTTATTTTTTATATTTTATATATAGGTGTGTATTAAATAACGCACTCTCTGTTATGTTAGCTTAATTGGATTAGAGCATACCCCGGCTAAAAAGGTGTATGGACGCGGGTTCGAATCCTGCACATGACTTAAATTTTTCCTCTCGTGAATTTGTAATTTTGTATCTTCACCGAATCTCGCTGATACAGACAAAGTGCATTCAAACCACTCTGCCAAAGCATGTCTACCGTGGAAGGGACGATACACAGCTGTGTGTGCATAGTGTGTGCACCAGTGCACATGCGTGATGATCTGTTTCTTTTTTTAAACTTACTTAGATATGCCGATGTAGGAAGTTGGATCGGAGTTCGTGCGATTTTATCGTTTTCCATTTTCAGTTTGATCTGAAAAGAAAAAAAACAATGTTCATATGGTCACTTTTCAAGATGTAACGTTATTTGCAAGCGCATAACATTCGTAAGAAGTAAGTTGATAAAATGAAAATGACATGAAAGAACATTACTTAATTAAAACGAATACTACATGCCAAATGGAATAGGTACTACACTTTTATAAAATACCCGTAAATTTTTCACATTAATACATTTTATAAAATATGTACTTACAAGGCATGCATGGTGGTAGGGCATTTTGCAAATGCTCGCCTTTATAGCTGAGCTACCTCAAGAAGAAAAAATGACGCTAAACTGGAAGCTGGAAGTAGCAGTTCCGGCAGTAGAATAAATAATTGATGCACATTTGTACGGGCTTGTGTCGTTACTACATCTTAGTTTAGGTGTAATGGTAGCAGTAAAACATTAAATGTAAAATATGGCCGCTTGTATAGGCAGTAGCAAATATACTGTAACAGCCGGATCGTCCACTGCTGAACACAGCCTCCCCTATTAATGGGGTATTTGCCATAATCCCCACGCTTGAACGCTAAAGGTTAAGTAATTCCTCCTTATGCTGGCAGGTGGCGCTCACAATAACAGTGTGGGAAGCTAATAAAAGTTACGAATATCGTTTAGAAAATAAAATGAAAACAATACGATTTCAATAAGCGTGCCTCGTGTAATGATCCGCAAGTCCCAGGAATCGAGACAGTTAAATTTAGAAAACGTCTCACGAGCTCATGATACGAGATGTCCCAAGATCACAGTCTAGTTGACAATAAAGAAGTCGGACCTCTTATTCCTATATAATGTATGAATCTTTTCGTCTACTGTTAAACATAAGTCAAAGTTTATAATATTTTATATTTACGTATAACTATGTTTATATAGGAAACCTTATAACCTGATCGTAGACGTCACTCTCATGGTGTATATGAGGTACTTCGCCCTTGAAAGCGTTGTAGACGCGGGTCAGGTACGAGCGCAGCTTGGCGTCAGGTACGTCACGCAACGTGCCACCTGATAGAAAGGGTGCTATGCCTGTTGACAAAGAACATACGTATATATATATATCTATAGATAAATTAAAGAGATGAATATTTTATATATGTATACGATATAGACCCCGAACTTTCACTTGCAATACGTATATCTCCACCCGTGGTCCAGGTCGCTAGACCCATTTATGGGTAATTTTATTTACCAGTAGACCAAGGACACAGTTACTTCTCTAACTCTCATTGAATTCTTCATACTCCAGTGCTCAGAATACGTTCACGAAGGTCTTCTTCTTCAAACAGTTATATTCAATTCCAACTTATTTTATCAATCTCCTTTCATCCATACTGTCTACGAGACAATTAAGTGTATATTTCTTGACTCTCTAAGGGCACGGACACTTCTTTAAGGCACGGCGCCGTGATGCGATAATATAAGGCGACACTTTGCGCTGATTTGCCGCGCCAGCGAATATCGCACATATCCATACAGTGCCGAGATTCACGTGTGCGGCGCCAAGCCGATTTACGGTGCGTCACCGAGCCGTGGCGATATGTTCGGGTCCTAAGGAATATCAATATTTTTCTATCATTTGTCTAATGATACCATCTAGCGGCCCTTTATGGACATTTTTATATCTAGTATCTCACAGTAGCATAAACAGAATACGGCCCAATTTTACCATCTTCAAATCAGCGGATTACTTTTTTACTATAAACCAATTTGGTAGGCCTTAACTGTGATATAATGTTAGTACCGTAGCAAAATTTAAAATTGTTGTATATCTTTCGTGGATTAAAGAAATTACTTCCTTGGTATGGACTTTTATGACATGTGATAGCATCATGGACATAGATATAATACGTCATATCAGCTTTAGCATATGGGCTATATTTGGACAACCTTCTGATATACGCCAAATACGATTTACGAAATGTCATTGCACTTCCGAATCAACAAAATCTCGCCAACCAAGGTCCATATGATGTCACGGATTACGTCTTTACATACGCAATCTTGCGATTTTAACGATCAAGCTAGAAACTGAAATCACATTGACCGATGCTGTCAAAACTGACATTTTATATAGCGTGAGTGTTTTATATATATGCTTACTTTACATCTTATATATATATATATATGTTTGTATATATGCTTACTATGTACATCTGTGCTTTGAGGCTGGGCCAAAAGGCAGTAACTAGTAATTAATATGTGGCCACGTGGCTGTGAGCACGATTACGACCGTTCGAATTTTTGGTAGCTGGACCGCAATGTATATATAATAGTTACCACGTACTTAACTGTCAAAAGCGCCTTTTCGAAAAGGGACGGTCGCAATAATCGATAAAATCGCTTTAAGCGTATATCGGAAGGCCGGCTTTTTTTAATTTATGGCACTATACTGCCAAATTGGGCGGTATAATTGTTTAATCTTGAATGTCTGTGGTAACAAAGAAATGAAATGAAGTTTATTCCATCATCACACAACATTACAAAAGCTTCGCATAATTAATCATATTTTGTTGGTTATAGAGATTAATGTTGTTCTCGTACAGTTATACCCTAGTTTAGTCAAATTAGCCCTCAATAGTACACAATATTTAAATTGATTGTCTAAAAACATGTAGTCCAGGCGTATTTGAAATTAAAGAGTTGGTTCGACTGTGTCTTAAAGAAAAGAGAAGACAGAACGCAAGTAATTACTGCGCGTACCCAAAGGGCAGTACGGTACCCAACTAAACAGACAGAAACAGACTAAACAGACGGTTGTCTGTTTGTCCGAGTATATCACGGGTCTCTAGTTTATGAACGTATTGAGTTACTAACTTATCGATCAGTGCCATAAAAGAAAAAAAACAAATGACACGTGCCTAGGTGCTGGGTTGTTTATTTTCCGAAGAACCTCAGAGTATTGCAAAACTACAGTCAATCGGGGTAACTTTGACAGATCGCCACTAGATCTTTTTAGCAAATTTATACCATGTGTAATGTGAGACAAAAGTGTTGACATAATCTGTGCTCTCAGATTGGTTTTCTTTTTGGTAACTTTGACACACATCAGATTTGTCGCCGGAATCAAAGTTTTAAACATTTTAAACTTCAGAGTAATTTTTAATAAAATGTCAAATGAAGTGGAGCCATATACAAGTAAATAAAACCATTAAAACAAGTAAATAAAACCATTAAATTGTTGTACCTTGCTATCATCTAAATTAGCGAGTTATTCAAAAAGTTTATCACTGAAAAAATACACTAGTTGCGTGCGAAATATTTCAGAAAGGTTTTTGACATTCACTTTGTGGGACAGTTTTGTTTTTGAATTCTTTGCAAAATGTATAAATTCTTTATTATTGCAATAAATTTATACAACGTAAAAATTAAAAAAGTAATTGGAGATTTGACTGTCAAAGTTACCATTGTTAATCAAAGTTACCCCGATTGACTGACTGTACGCCCAATCCAAGTTTCTTTTAGTCACTGACACCTACTGCAGATCGCTCTTGGTATGACAGAAACCAAATTTTTATATGATGTCCAAGTCGAGGTGCTTGAGCCCTAAAGTAATAGTCTCATGTAATAGTTTTTTTTATCTTTTTTTTATGTTATTGTGACGGAACAAGCTCGAGTCCCACCTGATGTTAAGCGGACTAACCTCTGCTTATAACAGATGCATTACGTCACAAGCTACGAAATTGCACTGCGCCCGTCACCTTGAGACATAGTTGTTAAGTCTCATGTGCCAGTAATTTCACTGGCTCTCAAGGACTGCTGCCGTGGACCACACAGTTAGGTGCTTGGCGACAGTTTTTTTTAACTTAAAGGTGGTCGCTAGCCTGGCTGGTTTGCCTCAAACATACTGTTTATGGGCGCACATCATAGTAAGGAATCATTGCTTCATCGATGCTATAATTTTCTACACTATGCAAAAAACTGCATTCAGCATTTCAAAGACAGGGCGTATTTTTGAGAATGTATCGCAATAGTGACATTAATATGGCTATGTACATTAAAAAAAAAACATATTTTAAAATAAAAAAAATATTCTTCCAAATCTATTGAGTGGGACTTTAAAACGGCTTAAGAACACGAATCCATAAATGTATGTAAACATTTAACAAACATAAATAAATTGCTTTTGTATTGGTTTTGTACTTTTTAATTAATTTATAATTGTTTGGTTATGGTTTTATTTTGTAAAATAAGAAATATTTTCTACTTAAGGCATTTCATACTAAATACAAAATGAGCAGCTTGTTGCCGGCCAGTACAAAATCAAACAAAACAATGTTTAAATAAGACTCGTCAGCGCGCGCTGCAACGTGACAATTACGGTAATTGCTCCGTCCAAATAGTATAAAAAAGAGAAAATAATACTTTAATAGTGAACAAAGATGTTGAGTTTTTCGAACTCAAAATCGTATGAACCGGCCATAGACGTTATGTTTATCTATCGACCGACATGGCTTTGAAGAAAATCGTGAATGTCATCTAGGATAAGATACTAATTATGTTTCGTAAATTAACGAAACTTCATTACAAAAAAAAATTTGCTCGACAAGTTTGAGCAGTACAGACAATATATATGTTGGAAATTTAGTCAAGGAACTGACAATTCTTAGTGTATTTGTTTGTTAAAGTAGATCGCTATTAAACTCAGATCTAATTCTAGTTTGAGAACTTATTAAAAGAGTTGAAAAAGTTATAAAGTTAAGAAAACAACGGAATAACTACGCAATAAAGGAAAAATGAGGCGAGAGGAAAAAACTTAGACAAAGGAACATAGGACATTTCCAAGAAACGCTCCTAGGGAATGATCGCGTTGGGTAGCTTTCCAGAAAACCGAAACCAAACCTTTTACAACAATAACCTCGTATTGTCCTGTTTATTGTTAGTGAAAACACATATTGTCATATAATATTCTTGTGTTTTCTTTGTGTTTCCGGAGACATTACTTACATGGCAATGAAGCCCCATGTGCGAGATAATGGTAGGTAGTTGACAAAGTACTATGAATATACGAATCCACACTCACCACTACATTTTAATCGCCGTTGACTAAAATTGTGGTTAGATATAGGTTAATAGCTCAGGTTAACCATAATTTTACTCAAAGTGTAAATGCAAACACTGCCACCCCCTATCATATTGGAATAAAAACAGGTCATCTGAACGCGTTCGTTTTAAAACTAAAGAACCATGATATCAAGCAGCCATAAGCTACACACAGACAAGCTCTCCCCGACACACATATTCCTCTCACTATATATAATGATGTGATGATAATGTTACGTTATGGAAATGATATGTTCCTGGTTATAAGGTACCGCCTCAGGGATAAAGAGTTTAGTCTAGTCTTCGTCTAGGGCGAGCTTGAATCCCTCACACTACTTAAGGGTCTAGTCTTAAACTCTCATCTGTAGGTAAGTGATGACGTCGTCAAGGATGGTTAACGGACTTTTTCTAACATTTCATATATTTTAAACTATATTATGGTGTCTGTGGTTTAAAGCACTGACCACTTTGAATATATTAGCATAGTGTCCCCGTGGAGTGCCGAGCTAAAATCGCACATGCAGATAGCTTGCACAACATTGTTAAATCAGTACAGTTATGCAGGTATTTTGGAACAAATTGTGGCTTGTGATGAAATTTGGATCATTTTCGATAATAGCAAATTGACAGCGCAATGGCTGAACCCTGGTGAAATACCAAAAACAAACCCACAGAAGCTGGTATATGTCTGATGGTTCCAATTCACTACACCTCCCTCAAATCCGGTCAAGCAATAACGGCAGTTGTTTACTTTGCAGAACACCGACCAATGAAACATACTGCAAAATATGGTCCAACTCGTCAATAAGTATTCATTATAATTGCTCCAAGATTACGCTAGACCTTACATTGCTCGTGAACCAGTTTTAAAACTACAAGAACTGCAATTAGAAACCATCCGTCACCCTTCAAATTCGTCGAATTTTGGCCCAATCAACTGTCACTTTTTCCGCAAATTATTTATTCTCAGAAAGCAGTACAAAATGCCGTCACACTTTTTGTGGAGTTCGGGTCCATAGAGTTGTATGGTAAAAGTTTAATCGATCTTCATAATTTAAAGAATTAGAAATGTATACATTATAGACAGCGAGGGTAGAAACTTTAATAATATACATATATTTTTAAAACACACTCGCTCGTACGGGCCTTTAAGGGACAGAATTCTAAAACCAGATGTTAGATTTTGTCCCCACTTCTCCTCGCGTGTTTACTTCGCGGTGTACATGGCGCCACGTCCGCAAGTCAACGGTAATATTTTATTTGATTAAAAATTTAGAGCGCTCTCTAGTAGAACTAGTAGAAACTATCTTGTCACACACGAATGTGATGTGTGCTGAAGCGCCATCTAGTACGCATACATGATACCAACCATTAGTTGATTGTATGCTGTAAATATCATAGTGTGACACAGCTAATAAATTTACCATACCTACAGTAGAACAAGTTTAGTCTTGATTATTACCAACTTGTTTGATTTTTGCAGTTTTTGTGTATGTTCATTTTTAATGAACATGAACTATGGTTTTGATGAACATGAACTATGTACTTTGATGCAAGGCGTAAGCTGTTACACAAAAGATGGTTTATTTATTACAAAAACAAGTATATCGAGTAAAATTTACACAGAAAATAAAAAAAAGGCTTTTTTACCCCAGATCAATATACAAATAGCGGGTTATACTATTGGGTATTTTTAACTGACTTCAAAAAAAGGAGGAGGTTCTTAATTCGTCTGTTTTTTCTTATATGTTTTTACTTCAGAACATTTGACTGGGTGAATCGATTTAAAAAAATCTTTTATTGTTTGAAAGCTGATACTTGTTGTTTGGTTCCAGTTAAATTTCATCAAAATCGGTCAAGCCGTTTTTGACATACACTCCAATAACTGAAAAATATTTACTTACCTTGATGATATAGTCGTTGACAATGAATGAAAATCGATCCCGTGAGTAGCAAGGGTCATAAAAGAAGTGTTTTTTTTTAAAATAAAAATGGAAATGACTTCATCACCAAAAAGTGTGAATTAACTTGTCGAAGTCCAACACTAGTACCACGTGCACAAAATTGTGATAATAGGTACTTTTGAACTATACTGGTACCGACTTGAACAAGTTATTTCACACTTTTGGGTGTTGGAGTCGGTTCCAATTTTTGTTTTTTTTTTATCAAGTAGCGTAGTTCATTCAGATCCTGGCTTTGTTTCCGCTTACAATCAAGGGTACCTGCTCGTGTCATTACTACAAGTGATTATTAAGATTTCACTTACAAAAAATCACATGGAGAATGTAGTAGGTAGGTACAGTTATTGTTTCAATTTGTTAATAATAATAAATACATCTCGTGGATGCTATTGTGTAGATGGGTGGAACAACAAAACTTCTAACAAAATAATACCATTATTGAAATCACCCAAGGAGAAAGATAAGTATTTTGTTTGAAAATATATTACTTTGTATTACTATTCATACGTAATACAATATTACATATCGATTATAAAACCGTGGTATTACTGTTATTAACTGTATTTGTCAAAGATTACGAAAGATACGTTTATGTTTGTAAACGACACCCGTGCCGTCACTTGATGTATGTACTTGTATAGGTAGATTATGTTGTGAAGATGCACCGGAGTGCGACATAAAATCGGACATTCTATGAGAGTAGGGCTGCCATCCGTCCGGGTTTCCCTTGATTTAGCATTTTACCAATAACCCTGCATATTAATAAAACAATAATCGAAAGGTGAATGTTTCGAGATTTGTCTTAATATACTCTTTGTGTAATAGTGTATATCAACAATGCGTCGTTCTTCTCCTCCATTTTCTATACTAGAAAAATAACAAACTTTTATTGATTTTCAAATAATATTTTTGGTGAAGAATTTTATTGGTAAGTAAGTTATGGGATAGTATCAATAACCAAGAAGCATCCTCCTATCCTACAATATATGGGGTTGTTTATATGGCTACCATATGTTGTTTATACAACACAGAAGATGTAACATTTAAAAACATAATGGCTATAATGTGTATAATTTTAACTTTTGTTGAATTACCGGCCGCCCCTTAACACCAAAACGTCTTGGGGAATACTCTCTTTGGTAGTATATCCGCTACACTTTGGTTATTAAGGGTGTTATAGTTAAGTCCCCTATAATGCACCTTACTCGATGTTCTTACGTAAGTATTGGTATGTTGCTAATTATTTCATTTTCTTTTAGTCAGTTCTTAATTCTTATGCTATTCAAGAAAACCATGGAAAGTCTCATTCTAAAGCAGAAGCTTAGGCTTCTTCTTTTTGTATTAAGTTTTCATTTCAGAATTTCATTATCTCTATCGCATCAAACGTTTACGGCCATCTTTTTACTACTAATTTATATGTACTAATATATTACGTACTCGATAATACCATGAATATTTCAATAACTTTCCATGTATGAAAGTTTGTGTTTTCTATAGTAGTGGACAGAAGGACGGTGTTTACTCAACATAGCTTTGTAGTAAATTGATAATGTTGTTCTACTGTAACTATTACGCTGTGGCAACTCGTGTCCATCCAAGACATACTTTTTCGAGATCTATGAAAAAACGTGTTCAGGTAGCTAGATTAGGTAGTACCTATTTAATGTTCACGTTCATTAGATATACTAAACTCTCTAATTATATGAAAACATGGAAACTCGAGATACCTAATAAATTTGCAAGCATTGTAATCGTAAATTGAATACGCGTCAGAAAACTTAATTATACGTAAATATAATACGTATCAAATAAAAAGTAATACAAATAAAAAAGTCACCAAAAAGAATCTAGGTATGAGAGATTCGATCTTCTGATTCGACTTCAGTAGTTACACACTATACAATCATTGACCAAGGTGTCGAAAATTACACACATATCGTTTATGCCTTACTGTCAGACACATTATATTGGTCCACGTACATACGTAAAATTATTATTGTATTATTAAGAATTATGTCGTAAAATTAAAATTTGACCAAAAAGAATCTCTTTACGCTGGATTCGATCCACGTACCTCTCAATTGCGAAGCGATGTCACTTACTATGCTCTATTTGAACGACGATTGATTAGTCGAAAATTATGTATATAACCTTTGTGCCTTATTGTCAGAAACTGTATAAATTAATCATGATCCATCTAAAATAATTACAACACATTCATTACGAAAAATTCTTAATATTGCTTATAATAATTATTTTAGGTAGCTAAAGTTGTACCTATGTCTTGTAAAATGTTTGAAGTGTTTTTTATATTGCGTTAGGGTTCACAATCATATCATAATTTCATTAATATAAGAGATATATACATAGGTACATGGAGAAAGGAAGCCATAGATGCTTACCTTATTATGTCCATCATGCGTTTTTGACGATTTTTATACATCTTTTTTGCATTCCCAAAGCGTTTATTTATAATTTTACCCATGTTTTATTTTAATTGAGATCGCCGAGAAAAGTGACACAAGTCCGACGCATGACGCGGCTGACCGCGATATGAGCGAGGATGATAGCAATATACGTAGATCGCTGGAGTAAATAGTGCGACATGATGTTAACGCTCCTCGGAATGAAAGGGCGTATGTGACATTTTGTAAACAGGCTCAGTACGCATTAACTGTGCTTTTTTTGGATTAAAATAATCAATGAAATTTATTGTACTTAAAAAATCAATATTTTAGAAAAAAAAATCAAATTTTAATACACTAAAATCTGGCGGAAAAAGTAGGAATCCTCTATTTTCAGAGGTGTTTTTGAGATTTTTTTCGATCGAGCCAATTATTAGGAAACATGTTTTGAAATCGATGAAAGTATTACTTATATCCTTGAGTATCGTGTATTTAAATTGCAGTACCATCCGGTACCTGGTTTATGAGATTTTCCATATCATGTTGGCACTATTTCGTAATTTCCGAGCCTTAAATGCACCGATTTTAGTGTCATAATATAGTCTATTACGCACTCGAACTTTTTGTTTACTTTACCGCACTAGTATTTTAAATATAAAAGAAACAACGTTTCCACACTTCTCACTAAATATATAGTAGTTTGTTTCGTTCGTTTTTCATAAAACAAACCTGTGTGTAAAAGTGTTTTTTTACCTACTGAAGTAGAACTTTAGAAGATTTAAGATTTATTTTCGAAATTTTCGTATTCGTTCCTCGCAAGTGTGTTTAAAACCTCGTATGAAACTCGTGCGCGTTGTTTATTACAATCTTCAATCGTCTCGATTGTAGTAAGCAACTTCGCGCACTTGTTGCATAATGTACTATTTAAATTTATAACATATTTTCATAAAGAAACGGCAATTTTGGAAGCTATACTCAATCAAAGCAAACCTTGCACAAAAGTTAATTAAGTTTCATTAAGTTATGAAACGAATATTAGTAAGGGAGTTGATATATTATTAATCTGTAACTCAGCTTTTTGTTGCATGGAAATGTTCAGCTACTAAATAGATATCTGAGAAAATACTTACCCATCTCATGATGCAGTATATGGTAGATTGCTCTAGAAGACGTGCCTTCGGGCAGCAGATCGGGCCGATAGCGGCGCACGGCCTCCGCTAGTGCCGGGGGCGAAGCCGCAGCACGTATCCCGCCTTCTGACGATCCCACCCATGCGATCAGAACTTCATCCGACACTTCAGGCTCTGGGAACAACGGTGCATTTTTTAACTTTTTTTTAAAAATACAAATAGACTTAAGTTAGTTGAAAATGACAATGTACTTAATCGCGAACGTGACACACGTATATCGTAATATATAAAATAATCTATATCGTAATACACGTTTGATACGTTCATATCAGATCATGTCTGTCAAAAAATGCAAAATAAAAACTGCGTACGTTAAACTGATTACGAATTCACCAAAAGCCTTTTAAAATACACAAAGCCGCCGCCGCCCGCCCGCCCTTTGTAAATAATCGCTTTACTATCGGTGGTATAGGAGAGATGCATCGACTATTCGGGGAAGCCGGTCATTCGGCCATACTCTTAGTGGACGACGGGTCGACAATTACTCGGAAAAGCTTCGGACAATTCGAACAAGAGAGTCAATTAATTGATTATTTATTTTTCTCATATTTCTTAAATCAATAATGAGTTAGTAGTTCTGTCTAAGCTAAGTAATGTCTGTCATTTGTTTATTGAAAAATAAAAATACACTTAGTGAGCCCTGCCAACCCGTGCACAAACGACACAAGAAAAAAATACCAAGTAAACCACTGTTTGACATGACCGTACGGCGGGTGCAAGCGACTCTGCCTATTCGGCAATGAACGAACCACCACGGAAATTGCCTTTGCCACTCAAATTTCACCGAAAGTTCTTTTGCAAGTCCCTTGTCATAGTCCAAAAGTGAAAGCGATAATGAAACCAATCTTTGGTATGGACGCACACAGTTTTTACTTGTAAGGGATTCATAAATAATCACGTGTAAATTGTATTGTCAAATTATTACTTCTAAAGCTAGTAAATTAACCTTTAAAGCTCTCTTATATCAATAGAACAGATTTATACATTTTATTCAAAATTAACCGCCTATGTCATTGGTCCAAATAAAAATTAAACAATACGGTGGTTTTGTTTTATATCTACACGCATCAATAATCTTATACGTATCTAGCATAACAATTTTGCACTCTAGAGATAAATTTCGCAAAAAAGGCTGCAAATGAATTTCTAAAAATAGCGCCTTTGTACGCTCGTTTTATGAACTTCCTGGAAAACAAACTATACCGTCGCGTCGCTGTTTTGTATCACAGTAGTTATCAAAGGCTGCCAGCTGCATTTTTGAATATAAAATTGCACTGATATTTACTCTACTACCTAATGAGATTTTCAAAGTAAAAGGGTAAATATTGACATGGTATTGCGCCGTAGATCAGAGCAATTGAAACTTTCTTGCCAGCATTTGAAACACTCCACAAATTCAACAACTTCACTCCACACTAAAAGCACCTTTTTTTCCTTCAGACGGCGTATTATTTTTACGTTTTACAACCCATTTCAACATCTTGATGGAGAACACATATGAACACATGTGACAAACACCAAATGCAAGTGATGCTGATTCAAGGACAAACACTTGCACTTGCGCACTTACGTGTCCGCCGCGCCGGCGTACCTTGACGTTTGAATGGCAGGTAGGAAAGATTTAAATTTACATCTCACCAAAACCTTTTTCGATATTGGTTTTATGATCCTGAAACTGATCCTTATACATTTCCTAAGCTAGTTTTTATGTGTCACGCTCGTGATTCTAATACAGAATATGCATATCTCTCATGACATTTATTTCTAACATCAAATATAAGCGCTATCAGTTCAGTTGTAGGAAGGCAAAACGGTTATCCGACATGGCGTTTAATTGGAGTTTGCTCGGGAACCGCATTCGTAGTCCTATATATAAAGTGGACTGGATGCTGGGTCAGTCTAGGTCAACGCAATTATCTAAAGGCTGTAAACGGATTGCCCTAGATAAGGGATATTTTAAAACGTAGTAACCACGTGTACCTTGCTTCACCTAAATGTGTGACACTGAATTATTTGATGATTAATTGATTACCTAGTGATGCTTACAGCGGGATGGGGTGGGATGGCTTTTCTAGGCACTAGGGTGGTGAACTAAAAACAGAGATGCTACTTTTTCATGAGAAAGGAATGCGGCCGGCTTGCTCATTTATTATCACCCCTGGCCAAAAGAAGGACGAGTGCCTATAGACAGATTATAGTGCAAGAATGTTATTTGCGATAATTACTCCTATTTTTATTTTCTAGGATTTGTAATTCATCTACCTCATCATATAACATTGTAGCTATTCGGTTCAACTCGCGTAAATTATACTGAAAGCATCGTTAATAGCTTCGACCACATCCTGTGGTCAGCAACAAGGAGAATAATTCGGGACATCTCGCTTAGCAGAGCTTCACCAAAACGTTTACGCAGACTCGTGCTTTCTAGGGTTCCGTACTAGAAAACGGAATTCTATTACTAAGCCTCGGTCGTCCGTCCGTCAGTTCGTCCGTACGACATATAAAGGAATGTATCTTTGAACTGGGCATAATTAGTCAGTTGAAATTTTCATAGAATATGTGTTTGCCATAGCCACATAGTATTGCCCAATAAAAAAAGTTTAAATTAAAAGGAAGTCCTCATACAAGAAACGTGTTTATTGAACGTTTTTAAGGTTCCATAAATTAACTAAAGGGTAAAAACTGAACCCTATGACTAAGGCTCCACTGTCCGTTTGTATGTCTGTCACAAGGCTGTATCTCATGAACCGTTATAGCTAGACAGTTGAAATTTTTACAGGAGATGAGGTGCGAGTCGACCGACTTGCAATTGAAAACTTTTAAAAAAGGTTTAAATATAGTGTCTAATGTTGTATAGATAATGATATGGAACCCTTCGAGCCCGAGTCCAACTCGCACTTGGCCGTTTTTTTTTTAATTTTGCTATTTCGAAAAATGATAATACATACAAGCGTCATACGACAAAAAAATACATAAAAATATATTACAATTTTGGGCGATGAAAATATTTTTGCAGTAGTTTTTACTTGAAGCCAAAGATGATATATATTTAACAACAAAGGTATATGTAATTCAATTTTTATTTCCTTGCATTTTTTTTTGAAGAAAATGCACTTTTATTGTCTCTGCGGATAAGGCAATGGCATATCACCTGTCATAGAAGTCCTCGTCTGTGGCTCGGCTTTAAAACACATACTAAACCCGCAATATTTACAATAATGTACTATTAAATTTGCATGGTCAGATTTTGTATGATGTTTTGTATTTAAATTACTAGGAAGTATAATAAAAGTTATGAATAATCCTATTGCTTCGGACTATGGCGTATTGGTTTAGTCGGGAAGAAATAAATACATTTAAAATAATAAAGTCACGCCTGTTTCGCGTAGGGGCAGAGGCGGATTTAACAGCAGGCTGAGTAGGCTGGAGCCTAGGGCGACAGATTTAAGGGGCGGAAAATTAAAAAATCAGTACAAGCATTATTGTATTAGTTTAATATTTGAATACCATTTGTTTAGACATTCTGCAGATATTTTTGGAATGCAATGATGTTAAATATCAGTATCTTGCTTGCTAGAAATTCGTATGCTGCTGTATGTATTTATTGATTTCAAGGATTACATTATTTAGAAGCTCAGAAAATTTACTAAACTGGTTTAGAATAAATGTTAACTATTAGTATATAAAATTTACTGGACAGGTTTAGAATTAATGTAATCAGTTGTAAATATTTCACAAGATACAGATTATTATATAAACAAAGAAATATTTTTTTGTCTTTTTATTTTTCTTAATACATTTTCACTAACCTTCTTTTATCCGTGTATGGCAACGAAATGATTAGGACATAATGGGCGACAAAATTTTAATAGCCTACTGGCGTCAAATGTGATAATCCGCCTCTGTGTAGGGGCAGACACGAGACCACAGATTTCCACTTTGTAGCAAGTGGAACTTGACATAGCTCTCTTGCCTACTCCACCATTACGCGTGGACGATATCGTCCATTTATGAATTAAATTATATTGTTTTCGTTATCTCGGATGCCAAAGGATTGATACATTTCACTGCAGAACACTACCTTAATTAAATAGATGTTGATACTACCGTGGTGTGTATTAGAGTACCCACGGAAGTGTTATGTAGTACTATAATTATTATTACAAACGGGATATTTACCGTGTTTTTGATTACTTTTGAGCTCTCCGCCGAAATATAGAGAGTGAAAAAGATGATTTGGTATAAATAAATAATGTGGAAAAAACGAGAAAACTCAACATAAAGTCAGTACACATATTACACAGTCAAGTCTCGATCGAGCGCTCGTAGAGTCAAGACCTCCTGTATATGCTTCGTTTAGATGCGAAACTAGTAGAATATTCTTCCGGTTTGGCTGCGTGGCGTTTGTGACGTCACGTAGGCTTAACAGCAAAATTAGGCGGAATTGTCACTGGATATATATTATATACTTTTTCAAGTTTTTTATTAATGTATTAATTCAATGTTTTCTTAATATAATTTTAAAATATTTGTTATTATTAAACGGGGCGATGAGTTAGCTGTGTCTGCAACCCTGCATGATGACTCTGATCTGGACTATGAAAATGTACCACTATCCTACGTCAAGACAAAAATCAAAGAGACAGTCGACAAACGGCAGGACAGGTACGAGGGGCGGCTAATAAGTTCGTGGCCTGGGGTAGGTAATGAAAGAAAAGTGTAGTTTTTAATTTTTTTTTTATGTAATCCCCTTCAAGTGAAATACGCTTTTTACATCGTGAATATCGTCCCTTTCTCCCATTCAAAAAACCTTCCAACCTGCCAAGGCGTCCCCTCGCGAGCGGTGTGCACGGCCGCATTGTCTTGCAGAAACCGCACTCCGCGCGCCAACATTCAATGTCTTCTCTGTACGATTGCTGTACGTGCCTGACCCAATAAATTGCCATAGATCTTACGATATATATCAATTAACAAAATTATTTCGCTATCCCACAAAATGGTTGCCATAATCTTAGAGGCCGACTGTTCGACTCTAAACTTCTTTGGTGGCCTTTCTCCCATTTTAATCCACTGCATACTCTTTTTTTTTTTGATGCTGGATCATACTGACAAATTTAGGTTTCGTTAATGGTTACAAAGCGGTTACAAATTTTGTCCAAATTACTCTAACAAACTCCAACTCGCCAGTCGTTGTTTGTCGATGAACATTCGTGGTACTCAACGCGCATAATTTTATTTTTCATGTACAAATTTTGATGTAAAATTTATTCGATTCGTTCTTTACTAGTCTGTAGTTTTTCGGCTACCTGCCACAATTTAATTCTACAATTAGCCAGAACATTTTTTTTTACTATTTGGACATTTTATTCGGTCACTACCGTCACTGGGCGGGCCGGGCGGAGGTTGTCTTGACAACTCTCTTCTTCCTTGTTGAAGAAAAAGCCGAGCCCTTATTTACCATCGCATATTATTCGCGCAGATTCTGGGCCTTCAGGCCCAGAATCTGAAGAACCGATGACTTTTCTTCAAAAATGTATTTCAGCGAATTTTCTTCTTTTACAAGGAATCATACCGAATAGTCAGAACCACAGAATAATAATATTATTAGTTTATTTCACAAATAATGTTCAGGTTCTTATAATATAAGTAATTCTAACAAAAAGCTATAGCTTTACAGAGCTTACACTTACTCAAGTACAAGTCTTGACGGGACACGGCGGGATAACTGCTCTCCACGCGAAATCTGCAGACGATCATGGCCCAGAAAACAGAATCCACTTCCTGAGCTACGCTGAAAAGGCACTGGAACCAAAACAGAACAGACCAGACACGACCCATCCCATCTCGGCGGCTACAAACCGTGGTCTCGATTGCAGCGAGGCCCTAAACCATTTCTTGGAATTTAGAGAGAGTTCATCTGAATTTCCAGATCATGCCTTAGCATGATTTAAGATTAAGATTTACAATCGCCAAGACTACAATTCGAAATCTGCAGAATATCTTGGCATACCCAGAAAACAGAACTCACTGCCTGAACTACGCTGAAAAATCATTTAAATCTGCAACGATATATAACACACTGAAACCAAAACAGAATAGACCAGACACGACCCAGCCCATCTCGGCGGCTTTAAACCGTGGCGTGGATCAGATCTGCGGCGAGCCTCTCCACAACGAACTACACTAAGCCAATTGTTGAAATTTGGAGAAAGGTGAGCCCAACATTAGAGTTCGTGGTGTGCACAACAACAGCGAACGAATCGATATTAGCAACGCAAATAGGAAAAACGCATTGCAATCCTGGCTACATTGCTGGAAGGGAGCACTACAAACACCACAATTAAACGCCAAAGGTACAACGAGTTACCAGAGATCACGAAACAAAACGACAGCACTAATCAACCAGGACAGAAAGACTACTTTTGCAATGGCGGGTATAGTGCTCTCAAAGCTCGCAGAGATTGACGAAGGCGCTAGCACAACACTAGGCAAAATTAACGTAGACGCAATGGAATACGAATAAGAAAGAAGAGAGGTCGCAGATCAGGTAGGATGCATAAACCCTCAAAAAATCACGAAGTGATAACATATGACGACAGATGTTAAGATCTAAGCTTTTTAAGATCTAAGCACCCACTGCGACTTCACCTAGGGGACCATTCAACTATATTCGAATATACAAATTAGACCAAACAAAAAATCAAAGCCGGAAAATCCAGCGCAAGGCAGAAGGCCAATCCATAAGAGAAAGGTGACCGGGCAATTAAGATCTTCCTGGACGTCGCTGCAGTCCACGGTATACGAGAAAAATCTCAAGAACGGCGGATAGACAAGCAGCTGTCGTTGGAGAGTTCAATAGACTTCGCCAAAAACCCATTCAGCCCCAGACGCAACTTACAAAAGCCGACAAGAGGCAGATCAGTCCGCCCAGCTACATTCCGATGACAAAGTCCATAGACAATATGCAATTAATGCATTCATCGAATTCTTAGCCATTGAAAGGTCACATGGGAAGTAAATCTTACCACTTGCAGAAATATCATGCAAGTATACATACATACATAACATCACGCTTCTTTCCCGAGGGGTAGGCAGAGACCACATATTTCCACTTGCTACGATCCTTGCATATCTCTTTCGCTTCATCTACATTCATCAATCCTTTCATACATGAGCGTCGGTTTAGGGTACGCCTGACCTGTCCTTTTTTCAAAACGTCTTCAATTTGATTTCGGAACGTTCATCTAGGTCTTCCCCTTCCAACCTTCCGTTCACTTGTCCCATGTATACCTGTTTAGTCAGTCTCATGCAAGTATAACGCTGGGAATACGACGGATTGTTGAAGTGAGGCTTGCGGAGGCGGAAGCGGCCATATATAACAACGACACTTCGAAAACCATAAAGGGAACAATGTCAGGTCGGAATGTCACCGCGTACAACGCTACAGATGGGCCTGACAATATTATGAAGGATGCCAAATATCACGTAAATAAATGGAGTTCCAGGATGCGGCAAAACAACTTAACAGTTAGCTATTTTCTATGCTAATAAGGACATCATAGTCACCACCATAAATGAAGCAGCCAAAGCTCTGCGAGGCAAGGTAGTGCAACGCATAGGCGACGAAATAAAATACTAAGTTGGCCAATGAGTTCACGGAGCACAGTGAAAAGTGTCTTTTACACCAGACCCCCTCAGAAAGTGTCTCATTGTTTGTTCAAAAACATGTTATAAAGTTTGCCAATCTCCTTTATAAATGTGCAACAGGAAAAGTTATATGGAATTTCATTTGTATAAAAATCCATACCAACCCTACTTTTTTTTAAATTTACCCAAGCAAGCATTTGATTGCTGTCTCACATGATGGAAAGTGACGACGCAGTCGACGGTGGAACATACTTGCCTAGCAGACACCTATTTGCTCTGTTCTTGAAGACTTCCAGATTATATCTATCCAAAATAGGGACGCTGGAAGGGTGTTCCATACTCCGGCCGTACGCATTATAAAGCTGGATTTAAATCATTTTGTGCGTATTTTCGGAATATCGACCATAGCGAGTAGACCGAGTTCCAGTGCGTCTTGTTGTCCGATGAAAGAAAGGAGAAGAGGGAATGAGATTATGTAAATCGATCGCACATCCTCCGAAGTGAAGCCTGTAAAACACCGATAAACTGGCAACTTTGCGACAATGCTCCGGGCTTTGGAGTCTAGCCTCCACCAATGCATCGTCACCAATGAGTTGCTAGGGAACTTTTGTTATTTTTTAGCTGCTAACAAAAAAATACAATCATATATGAAAAAGTTTTTATATCAAATAATTAGAAAAAAGAGGTGGGATTTTTCCGTACTCAATTGATAATAAAACAGTACGCTTTTAATTAAGCTAAATAATTTTTCAAAATGTCATCTGACAGTGAAAGTGACGTTTTATAGTGACCGGCACCACCAGAAATAAAAAATACAGCTCAAGAAGTCATAAAGAACTTCCTAAGAAGTCTTGGGACAAATACGAGAAAACTTATAGGTACCTAATGATTTTATTTTCCTCGTAGGTGTAGTATAACGCACTATGCATCACTCGGGAGAAAGTTCTATTTCTGTTCGAGAGTATCTTTAAGCACGACGCGCAGCGGAGGGCTTAAAGGAAACTCGAGATCGTTTCTCGATGTACAATGTACTATTAATACATAATTGCGTAAAGGTTCCTGGAGGCTGAGGAAGTCGTCATCATCGGAGAAGTCAACCAATTGCCCTATATTAACAAAGAGAACCTCTTCCACATAAGGTACGATAATCGAACTATGTTGCTTTCCATCAACCAACAATTATTTTGCACGCATAGAAACCATGGATGTGGCATAACCCCTTAGCGAAGTGTACCCGGGAATATATTCATCGCGATCCCATGTTCATTCCCTGATGCTAGAACGTTACACAGGTGCAAATATACCACCTGACCTCCAGAACACCCTCTTTCTTGTGCTGACACAAAAGGAAACAGCTTCACTTGTCAGCAGGGGATACGGGTCTGGTACACGGTCTTGCACCTTCACAGTGCACGAAGCGCAGGGTTTGACTTACGAGTCGGTGGTCGTCGTACCGATGAGGAAAAGAGTAACCAAGCTCCGAGACAGTATATCTCACGCGGTAGCAGCAGTCTCACGATACTCACAACGCTGCACATATTACACCGACGACAGTACGGATGCCATTGGCAGGTTCACAAGGCGAGCAATGCAGGCAAATGAGACTCAACGACTTCAAAATGGTTATCAAGAACCGAGACAAAAAGTCGTGGAGACTTTAACAAAAACTCCAAGGGCATCGCCGGAATCTGTGGCCAACCCTCAGTTCAAAAATAAAAAGGTAAAAACTAGCATATAAGATTTAAAATAAAAATATATAATCGTAAAAAAAAACACTTTAGCAGTAAGAAGGAACTAACAACGTGAGGAACTTCATGAATTTTCATTCAGAAATAAAAAGATATTTGGAGAACAATAAAACGTTGGAATATAACATTAATTAACTAAAATTAAAGGAAATCAAAATGAGTACGGATCTAGCGAGTCTGTAGTGTGTATTTTTATGATAAAGGATGTCCCAAGAAGTAGTGATAAACTGAAGCTGGGAGGTAGAGGACCTAGAGGGCTATCTGAATCACCCCCATGTCTGTTCCACGATTTTTCATATTTTCGGAGTTATGACCTTTTTTAATTTTTCACCTATCGCCGAGTACGATGAGATTTTTATTTATGGTGACGTGAATTATTGCGGTAGATGCTTGATTTTTTTTGTGTGCTAAGCTGATTGATAGGCCAATTCAATATGGTAACATTTACTATCGTTAGATCTTTGAATGGAATAAAAAACAATAGAGATAAAATTATCCTGTTTGTTCATATTTTAAGGGCCTTTGAAGTTGTCAACATATTGGGTAATTTTATCTTTCTTGGCATTTAATGTTTTATAACTCCGAAAATACGAAAAAACGCGGCACATACGTGGGGGTGATTCAGATCAGCCTTCTAGGTCCTTATATCCGTTACCTCCCAGCTTCAGTATATCACTACTTCTTGGGACAATCTGTATAATATACTAGTGGCCCGCACCGGCTCCGCACGGGTAATTACGACTATAAAATGAGATGTAAGCTATCCTTCCTTTGAATTTGGATCAAATTGCACAAGGTGTCCAAATCAAATTTAAAATTGGTTCAGTAGTTTAGGAATCCATCGCGGACAAATAACGTGATACGTAATTTTTATATATAAAGATATACAATAAGAACTGCTACAGTAAAAATTAAATAACCGAAATGGAGATCAGACTAGCCAGGCCAATATTATTATACATGTGGAGCAGAAATATGTTTTTACACAAACATGCACAAGTGATAATGGCAGCAGTATAGTATGGACAGCATATTTTATGACGCTGAGGCTATTTGATTTTAAATTTTCTGCATCCTCATGTCTTTCAAAGTGTGTTAGGTTGTTAGTACCATAATTGCAAAATGTCATCAACGATGTGTGATTATTAAATATAGCCTGATATTTCAACAACGTTAGTTCTTCTACTTCAAAATACCTATTTTATACGGATATATCCAAAAACATATCGAAATATCGTCTTTATACCGGTATAAGAAAAATTATCCAATAATTCAAGCACTTCTCGTAGAACAAAGATGGATGGCAAAATGACAGCAATGTATGTGATTCGTCAAAGGCAAACATAGACGTTCCTATTGCACCCATAATTTGGAACATTAGCTATGGCAGAATGAATTGAAAAGTGACAATTCATTTGTTACTTTGACAGCTGTCACACCGAGACCTACTCATAGATTACATCTACGTGATTACATCTACGTCATTTATAACTAAAATGTGAAATAAAAATATGACAATATCACTTTTAAAGCTCGCATACCAGAGATCGTTTTAGGGTTCTGTACTCAAAAGGTAAAAACGGACCCTATTACTGAGAATTCGCTGTTCGTCTGTCCGTCCGTCCGGCCGTCTGTCACCAGGCTGTATCTCAAGAACGGTGATAGTTACGACAGTTGAACTTTTCACAGATGATATATTTCTGTTGCCAATATAACAACAAATACAAAAAGTTGGCCAAGTGCGAGTCGGACTCGCACACGTTACACAAAAAAGGTTAAAATGTGAAGTCTAACGTTGAATAGCTAATGTTACGGAACCCATCGTGCGGGAGTCTGACTCGCACTTGGCCGATTTTTAGCTAAGTTTTATGTATAGCCCAAATAACTAAATTTTTAACATTAGCTATCAAGTGATCTATTTCTAGGTGATTCCCATATTATAGGTGGCCTAACTATATAAATATGAAATACAAACTAAAAAAATTCGACATCAACTGTCACGTTGGCAGCTATCACACCTAGGACTGCTGTAGTTTAGATAGATAGATAGATAGATAACTCTTTATTGTACACACCACTACATTATAACAAAACAAAATATAAAGGATTACAGTTAAGTGTTACAATGGGCGGCCTTATCACTGATAGCGATCTCTTCCAGGCAACCTTTGAATGGAGAGGAAATAGGACTAATAAGACGGGGCTGCATTAAATTAACATTAACAGTCTGGTTGAACAAACTGCTAAATAAAAATTTTAGACAGAAATATTTTCTATACAAACAAACAGAGATGACTTATATACTAATAATATACTTTTACAAGCTTACATACAACAATACTATATATACACATACACACACACACACTATACAATAAATAACTAATTATGCTATGTTTGTATATAATTACGTACATATCGTATAACTATCCTACATTTGAGATAATGAAGTGACAAGCAGTTTCGAACAGTACTGGTGTAATTAATCAGACAAGTAAAACTGTTTCACTTGGCTTTTGAACGTGTTTAAAGATTGGGCTTGCCTGATAGAAATCGGTAGTGAATTCCACAGTCGAACAGCCCTGACTGAAAAAGATTGATCGTAAAAAATTGTGCCATGTTGAGGCATACTGAGGGTTAGGTTTTCTGATGACCTTAAATTAAGAGCATTTGCAGTGTGAAAGAAATTAAAACGTTCCTTAAGATAGCGCGAGGACAATGGATTAAACAAAATATTGTAAAGGAGAGAGAGTGTGTGAGCATTCCGGCGAAGGCGAATAGGGAGCTTAGATCGAAATTGAGATATGCGGTCAAATTTGCGCAAGCCAAATATAAATCTGATGCAGAAGTTTTGAAGACGCTCAAGCTTATCTAGCTGTTCCTCAGTGAGATCTGGATAGCAGACATCAGTGTAATCCAGAATTGGGAGTAAAAGAGATTGAACTAGGGCAATTTTAGTAGTAACAGGAAGAAAGTTGCGCAGTCTCTTTAAAGCACCTGCAGTGGCGTACAATGTGCAACTAGTCACTTGCAGCTGAGGAGCCCAACTCAAGCAACGGTCGAAGGTCAAGCCCAGATTTTTTACAGTTTCACTAAAGGGAATAATACAGAAGGAATAATAGACCAGTCCACCCTTGAGATGAAACGTAAACTGCCCACAATTATCACTTGGGTCTTGCTTGTGTTTATTATGAGGCCAAATTTTTTGCACCATTCAGTAATACATTTCAAGTCATCATTTATGGAATGTATGGCTTCAGAAAGCTTGTCGAGAGGTGCTTGAGAATAAATTTGAAGATCGTTTGCATATAAGTGGAAGGAAGAAGAAAGATTTTGTGAAATTGAATTGATGAATATTGCGAAAAGGATAGGTGATAGTACGCCGCCCTGTGGGACACCAGCAGTTGTGTAACACCAGGAAGAGAACTTCTCTTCTAAGCGTACTCGTTGCTGGCGCCCGAACAGATAACTATGAAACCAATCGAGTACTGTTCGAGATATGTTAATAGAGCGTAGTATTGCTAAAAGTATATCGAAATCAACAGTGCTGAAAGCATTAGTGAAATCTAATAATGTAAGTACAGTCAAGTTTCCATTGAAAACCGTATGTCATCAGTAACCTTTACAAGAGTACTGACAGTACTGTGCCCAGGACGGAAACCAGATTGGAAAGGATTAAGGAGATCATGACTGGAAAGATATTTGCTAATTTGACTGTGAACAAGGCGCTCTAGAACTTTAGATAAAAATGGGAGAATAGATATGGGACGGAATTCGGAAAAAGATTTAGGGTTAGGTTTTTTAGGTAAAGGAATGATTTGGGCTTCTTTCCAGATGGTTGGATATACGCCGTTGGAGATGGAATTATTAAAGATGAAACAGAGTATAGGAAGGATGATATCAAGGATTGGCACGAGCATATTACGACTAATTCCATCGCAGCCTACAGCATTGGAAGTGACAGAAAGTAAGCTCTTCTTAACATCACAATCATGTACCCGATTAAGAATAAAAGGAGAGTAGTCTGGAATTGGTAAGGATGAAAGAAATTGAATAGTGTTTGATTTTTCAGAGACATCAATTGGAGATGTTGAAGAGAAATGGAGATTAAGAGAATGTATATTTAAATCGTTGGGAATACAATCTTGGCGAGATTTACCAATTCCAATCGACCTGAGAAATTGCCAGATCTTTGCTGGATCATCGTTCTCAACGGAGTTATGAACATGGCGACGTAGAGCATCCCTACACACCATATTGCAGCGATTTCGTATTTTAACATATTTATTTTTATTAGTGTCACTAGGGCGGATTTTAAACTTATATTTAGCAGTGGATTTTTTGTGCATTAACAATTTTATGTCTTCTGTAAGCCAAGTTGCTGGTCGTTGCTTAAGTTTTATGGCTCGTAAAGGAGCATGCTTGTCGTATAACTGCGTTATTAATGAGTTGAAGATCGCCACTTGCTCATCGACGGTCACAGCGTTGGTTACCGGTGACCAATCAATTTCCCTGGCATCATTGGAAAATTGTTCCTGATCTATACCACTAAAATTGCGCTGAAGAATAATTTTGGGTTTTACTTTTGGGGGCCGAATTTTATACGATAGGAAAATCAGATCATGATATGAAAAATTTACAGCGGGACATTGACCATGCTTAGCAACATGTTGTGGGGAAGATACTATGCATAAATCAAGTAGTGAGGGATTACAATTGGGGGCATGATGAGTGGCATTTAGCGGGAGTAAATGCATGTTGCTAGAGCTAATTACTGACTCGAGGGAATTAGAGCGATGGTCTTTCTTGAGGAGACAGGTATTGAAATCACCCAATATAATATTATGATTGTATAACGGGATAAGATCTTCTAGAATCTTCTCAAACGAGGAAAAGTAATTGACAATTGAGGAATGGCTATAGTAGGCTCCGAGCAGGATTTTATTATTTGACAAAAGTACTTCCACGAACAGATGCTCACCGGCGTTGGAGGGTGGAGGTTGAAGCGATGTTCTGATTACCGAATATGGGATATTTGATTTGAGGTATATAGCTACCCCGCCACCCCTGCTGCCAGTGCGATCGTTGCGGATTAGGTGAAAACCAGGCAAAGAGTAAGAAATAGTGGGAAGACAAGGTTTCAACCAGGTCTCAGAGACTACTATAGCATGAATATTTTTGCAAGTGAGAGATGCCTGCATATCTGAAAAATGAGCCGGGATGCTTTGCGCGTTAATATGAACTACATTGAAATTTTTAGGTACATCAGAAAATTGAGATTCGAGGATGTCAGCCAGAGCAGGTAAACTGAGAAAACTATCGTCTGTGTCACTATCGGAAGATAAAGATAGATATTGTTCGCTATCGCTGCATACACTATCATCAAATAAGCTTAGCATAACAATAAATAAAATATACAAAATGTATATATATGTAGATATATAAATATTAATAATATGCAGAGAAGTAATTAATAAATAATAATTCAATAAAAAATAAAAAAATAACAGCAGAAACAAAACATACCCGTTTTATAACCAAATCTTAGTAACTGAAAACACAATAACAATAATAATTACTAGCCTCAATATAAATTCTTAAGAACACGATTTGGTTAACGCCGCACAAAGAGACAAATGATAATAAGCAATATTAGAAAAAAAATAAAAAATTGTCTTCAGATATAAAGTCACAACTGTCACTCAGATTACATTTGACAAGGACGTATTGTCGTATTATGACAATTATGACTAAACACAGAACTATAAATAGAAGCTATAGATTTGTCTATCTTGATAAAATTAATTCCTAATGAATACTAATTATTGAGGGTAAATGAATTATCGAAGTTAACCATGCACGATGGGCTGTTACAAACAAAGAAAACGGACACAACAGAAATGTGGCTTTACTTTTTGCTGGCTGAAGGCGCTCGCCGAGCTCTTGGTGGAGCCGCCGTGTCTCTAGCTTTGCTGGTGGCGACTGTAGATGCAGCTTTAGTCGCAGTTGGCACAGCAATCTTGTCAAGCTCCTGGAAACTGCTGATTCGATGCCGCACTCCTTCGGCGTCTAACACGAATATAAAGCCGTCCTTTGTCCAGCATTTTTGGATGCCAAATCTCTGGCGGGCCGTCATAAAAGTTTCATGACGCGGCTTTGTCAGAAACTCGGACAAAGTCTAGATCTAGATCCCTTTAACCCTCTCTTGGCATGCCAAATCCTGTTTTTTACGTCTAGATCATGCAACTTAAACAGGATAGGCCTTGGTTTGTCAGGAGCGGACGCACGGCCCATTCGATGGCAGCGGCTGATGTCGTTAGTTGTGAAGTTTGAGACTTTCATTTGACCAACTGCCTTGACCACTACTGATGCAATATCTTCATCCTTAGCCTCAGGGACACCATGAAAAAGTAGGATCTTACGGCGGCATCGCATGTCCATTGCATCCTGTTGTTGGACGACAATACCTAACTGTTCTTGAAGGCAGCGAAGTGCAGTCATAATGAAAGCTCGGAATGCAGTGAAGTCCGCTGCTAAAGCTGCCACAGTTGGTGAAGAAGAAATGGCTTGGAGGTCACCTTGATAAGAGTCCATACGCTGAACAAATAGTTGTTGAAGCTCAGCCACAGTTTTTTGCATGGCATCCATTTTGTGTGTAGTTTCAGCTTAGTATTTCTTAGTGCTGATAAAAGTGATTTCTAGTGTGTTTTAAGTAAGGATAACACTCCCCGACAGGTATTGTCAATTGTATTTTAATTGTACATAAGATTTAGGCAATTTTAACCTGTTTTAATATTTTTTTTAAGTATTATAAAATGAGAAGATTTTTATTGATGTTTATTTAACGCCTACCCACGAAAATATAAGTTTACTGTTGGTTCTAATATGTACATTCCATCAACTTCATTTAGTACAATGGAATATCAACTACGTATATCGGCTAGAACTCACGGTGTTTAGTCGTTATCTCCGACCGGTGTTCGAGTAGTAAAGACGCTCATTCTCAAGGAATGCGGGCAGCTTCGAGGGCCGCCGAAGCTGCATTATAAGTCAATAAGTATGTCAACTCACGTTAGTTTTTATGAAAATACAATGGAATAGTATAATAATAATTCTGGCATGCTAGGTAAGCAGTCAACTAATAGTGGGTTAGACTGCCTGTAAGCCCGCAATGTCATTGAGATTGCCTATATATATGCTCTCATGGAGTAGTGTTTTATATAGTTTGTAGTGTTTTGTTGAAATACATACCACCAGAAACAAATTATGTATTTAATTGTATTTTTAATTTAAAAATATTTTTTTAAGTATTATTTTCAAGTCAGCAATAATAAATTCCAGAAAGTAATTTTACAATTTTGCCATTCATCGCCATTATTTATAAAAGGAACAGAAAACTAAATGTCACGGTTACCGAAAAAAAAATTTTACAATCAATATTTTTTAATATTGAATTTCAACGTTGCGAGATTTGTATTGATAGGTCTATTGACCGTGACATACAGACGCCCCGACAGACAGACAGACAGATGGATGGTCATGGCTACGAACTCTATTCGGTTTTTATGGCCGTGTATTGATATGTTTGAACAGTTGATCATCATCATCATTATTACCTTTAAAGGCTTTCTCGTTCGCACATAGCTCCGTTGTATTGTATGACATACTAAAATATACATACATTAAGAAGTGATAGCCGTACAGTAATAGCTATGGACTGCCGCGCCGCAAGTCCTTGGTTCGATACCCACCACCGGCTTAAGCTTCACTGCATGGTAGAAGGGCATATTTCGAATGCTCACCTGGCTAGCTACCAAGTATAAAATTTATCGCTAAGAAATATACAGTGTGTTTCGACAGCAGAACTTGAGAACCAGTTGGTAATGATGAAATTACTGGCACACGAGTATTAAGAACAGTATGAGTTCAGTGCAGTTCGCCGCTTGCGACGTAATACTTCTGTAAAAGGCAGAGGTTGCCGCCTAACATCAGGTGGGTCAAGTGCGTATTCAGCATATGTTCACAATTACATTCAAATTTAAATATAAAAATACAAACTTATCGTTAGGTAATCACAAAGGGGAAAGATAGAGTGTATAATACGCTTGCTAGATATTTAACTGCTGGGTACAGCACCAAACTCTAAGTTATTCTGAGTATTTTTAAGCCATAAATATCCAAGCACTGTCCACCATAGGGTTCAAACCCAGATCTTACGATTCCAAAGCAACGGTTTCGCCTCTCTACCAACGAGGTATAAAAATCGTTGTAGCTAACGCAAAACCTAATGCGCCCCGGTCGAGACAGTGTCAAGACCCCCTAAAATTTGCGCGATACATTGAACGGTTTTAACTCAGAGTAAACTCCATGTAAAGTCACTCCATTTAACGACAAACTCCCTTAAGGTCGGGTATTCCCGTTTTGGCCTAAAGTAGATGTTGTTTTTTATAAACAAAGAAGAACATTTCAAATCTGAAATAAATATATGTTTTAGTTACATTCTTTCTCTTTATTGTGTATTCGTTCAAATCACGATACGAGTAAATTTTCTCGATAGAAAAAAATCATGAACTAAGTTCGATTTGCGGTTTTTTTACCGGCCAAATTTCATTTTTAACAGGCACTAATACTCCACTTAATATATAACTTATACCATTTTGTAGGTAATTTAATTTGAAATACAACTAAACCGATCCTTTTTTCTCATTACATCTATTCTTTTTTAAATTGAATATTTAAGTGATAATATATCCAAATGTCGCTCGTCAGTGTCCCGCGGGACGTCACCAAGACAAGATCTGTGTCAAATTTTTGCGCGCGCACTTCTTGGTATCTGCGTAAACAAATATCATGAGGATACACAATAAATTGTAAATAATTATTATTTAGTGACTTATAGCATATAATTATGACACAGTGTTTATTCCTCATAGTGTAAATATCTCTATTAGAACATTAGAGGCATTAGATAGACTGTGTTTGTGTTTATCTCCCGTTGTGTAAATATTTTATGAAAACTTATGAGACAATATTTTTTTTTGGTTGTTTTCTGGAAATGGCAAATAAAGAAAATAAACCACGCACTAAATCACGGTTGAAGGCAAATGAAAATGGGAATTGAAATATGGTAAGTAATTTTTTGTTTGTTTATTTATTTCTATTGACCACAGTCTAAACATAACAGTAGGTTCTAAAAGAGGTAAAAAGTTACTATTTCTAGTAATCCTTCAAAACACTTAACATTATGACTAGGTATGCATGGTTCTCAGATATTGTAGATTCAGTCAACTTTTCAGTTCGAAAAAGTGGTGATTTTTTTTCAGACAACTAAGTTTTTTTATGTTATTGTGACGGAATAAGGTCGAGGCCCATCCACCTGATGTCAAGTGGACTAACCTCTGCCTATAACAGATGCATTTCGTCACAAGTCACGAATGGCACTGCGCCCGTCACTTTGAAACATAGTTGTTAAGTCTCATGTGCTTGTAATTTCAGTGGCTCTCAAGGACTGCGGACGGTTGAGAATTTTAAGAATGCCTGCTTGACTTGCTCCCATCCTTTCAAGTACAAAATCTGTCGCCTAGTACCTAACCATGTTTCTAGCAGCTGCCCTTTAGAGCCAGTAATTCTACGTTATGCCCGTTAAAACGAACGAGTACGATTATTGCCCTAAGTATATTAAAATAAGTGTAAATTTGGGCTTTTTACTTATTCTAAATTAGAATAAGGACTGAATTCTAAAACTGGAATTTAATAGGAATAATTTTCGTCATACTATCTTTATATTTTATTTTATGGTGTTACAGAGAAATTGATGGCAACGAGGACGCGTTTATTATTCAAATGGATAAATATAAGACTATTTTCAACCTATATCGGGACGGCGAATAATTGACATCTCCTACTTTTTAAAACAACTTCAAGAAAAAAAACACCACAATAATTTGTTTGAATTTAAATCAAACAACTTCTTCTTGATAGGTGAGAGAAGACATTAACTTATATCAATATTCAAATTTGAGTGCAAAATGTGTAAAGAAGTTTGTTTGACTTCATCTGAAAACAAGAAAGATAACACGTTGATGCTGATATAGCTGTACCACGGGAGTTATAGCTTCTGGTATAGGATTTTCTCAGATCGAGGAGTTGTTTTCAGCAATAAACATTCCTATATTTTCTTCAAGATGTTTTATTCAACTGCAGAATAAAGTTTATGCGAAATGTTATTTAAAAATATATAATTTAATATATATATATATATAATAAACACATTAGATCTCCTTCTGTAAATAAAAACTCTATTTGATTCAAGGTTACATTTTTTAAAACTAAGGTGAGACCAAAATTAATAAAATTTTATATGAAATGCCTACCGCCCGAAATCATAGACAGCAGAAATGAGCGTGGTATGTCCATTAGAAACTTAAAAATTCAAGATGACAACATAAACATTCACCCTGATTATGAAAACAATAACGACAATGTTCATCCTAATTATTCACTACTAGGAGAAAGCATACGTCAAATAAATTTAGAGGAGTTTTAGAAAATATTTTTTATAAACGTAACTACATAAATTTCATACGCGGAAAAGTATGAAATAACTTGTAGATGTCGATACCATGCAGATTCAAAACACTCTGAGCTCACAGTATCATTGTCCGACTTCCACAAGTTGCTTTCATCTTTTTTGGTGTTTTATTTTTTTTATGCCTGATAGGTTAGCCTTTTGACCTTTTGACCTGATGGTAAGTGATGTTGTTCAGACTAACCTAGAATTACTGGCTCTCTAGTACAGCTGCCGGAACACACCTTTAGGTGCTTGGCGACAGATTTTCTACTTGAGAGTGGTAGCTAGCCAGACGGGCATTCGCAAAATGTCTCACCACCATGCTATAACGACTGCCATCCTTAGACAACAACCGGGACTGACGGCTTAACGTGCCGTCCGAAGCACGGAATCGCTCAGTAGTAATGTCACCAGTGGTCACCCATCCAACTCATGTCTGAGGCGGACGTTGCTTAGCTTTGCTGATCGGTTCAGAATAGCTAAGCACACTTCGCTACGAGCGCTTCAAAAAGGAGTCAGTGACGTTTGATTAATTTTATTTCAACATTTTTAGTATCTTAAATATACGTCTAAGACAAGTTGTCACCCACAATATTGGTTAATATCAGCAAGAGTAGTAATTATTGTTAGTTTTAGGCTTATTTAGCAAATAATTTTATTAAGTAAATTGAGAGTAATTTACGAACTACTAGAACACTCATTTGTAGGTATATGCTGCTCAACATAAAATAATCATAACGATACGTTTAAGCGTTACTTTTTACTGGATTTGCATGATCCAGTAACATAAAAAAATATACGTGACTATAACTTTCCTCCATATTTTTAAGTTGATTAAAAAATTTAAACAGCAACTTTATTATTTCATGATAATAATACTCAATAAGCAAATAAATAATACCGTGTGGTGTTTGAACTGTAAGATAATAAAATAAGTAACAACAAAAAATAGTTGAGATATAAAAAAATAGTTGGTATATAAATCAAAAACCAAAAAGAATTTCAGAAGAAGAATGTTTCGATAGTTAATAAACTATTGATTCATGTATGTGTTTGAAGAATTCAACGTATTGTACGATTTATTTTCTTAGTAAACAAATGTTTTTCACAGTGATGGTTGTGTGGTTGACGAACAAAGAACCTAATGGAATAATGCCTAACACTATAAACTCTTTAGTAAATTCTACTTCGAATATGAAATCGAGAATACAACCATGAGCCTTACATTAGTAGATAAGCCCATGTGTTCAATACAACGTTTGTCAGAATGTTTTTATCTTTTGAAGAGGCAGACCCGTGATACACGTAACCCTTCTTTTTTGAAGTTCCTGTTTCTCGCGCTGCTTTCTACGAACAACCATGCAACGTGTACCTAAGTTAAGTAAACATATTCTTGAAAACACAACAATGATTCATGTTCAGACTCCATAACTTTATCTTCCACCACCAAGCGCATCACCATTATGCGGGTATAAAATAAATTAATTTAATTTTTGTGATGTATGCTGCAAATGAGGGATAAAATTTACAATGTATAAACTATCCTATGAAATAGCATACCGGTGTAGGTGCTCATTTATACTTGGTACATAGCTTCTTAGTTAAAAACGAAAATGTGTAAAAATGGAATGCAGCAAGTTTTGTCGAAGCAAAGTATTTTCGCAGCAAACGATAACTCTACGACAGACAAAAAGGTAGGGCGTATCTATTACGAGATTATCATTAATCCATAATCAACTTAATTTCTAAATACGAAATTATAAATTCCAAATAACATTTGGGAGTAGTGTAAACTAATACGGGCAATATTATGTCAATTCACGAAGTACGAATTTATCGAAATTTGGATCCGATAGGGTTTCGTGGTAAGAAAAAGTGCGATCCTTCAAACGAAACTTTGAACTTCGTTTTTGGCAGTAGACCTCCTGGAGTCAATCAACTGTTTTAGTTGCACTGTGTGTGACGTGACATTGAGCTATTCGACGCTCGGTGTACTGAGAGCGCGCTGTGCAACTAGAGCGCAGCGCCGCGTTGTGCGCATAGACAGCAACTCTCGCGTGCCGAATTTACGTACTCATGGAGTAATAGATAGCCTTAAGCGTCAAAATCACATGGCTTTGGTTGGTTTAGCTTATCTTCCGTACAATAAAACACTTTATATAGCATTACGCAATACACCCACTCTCAATAACGATAACAATTAAGTAATACAAAATAAAATGTAACTTTTAAGTTGCCACAATTAGTAAAAACTGCGCGGCTACGTTCTTTTATTGTTTTACTATCCTAGCCCGTAATAAATTCGACTGTCAGCATCATGCATATTCAAATTTCCAAGAAGTTCGTTGTTTTGTTTACAAATTGTGATTGCTTGAACGTGTAGACTGTGGTTGACCATGACTATTAAGTAGGAGTCATGGAATATCTATACGTTATCATATTCAAAGTTGCTCACAAACTTATGTCTTCTCTCCATTTAACGACAAAGCTCTATAACGCCATAAATGCACAGTCCCTTCGAGCAAAAAATAATCATTATGATGAAATCTTTCGATCGTTATGATAAAACTACAGGTTGATTTTTTTTCTCGTGTTACGGTTTCAATTCTCGGTTCAACTATCTAATTATTTAAATATCTATGAATGCAGTTTAAATTGTTTTTAAATTCAAATAATGTCTCGTTTCAGTAAAATGTTCCATTTACAATATTCAAGGTACTTTCCCTCTATTGCCGTGGCATCGCCGTGGGACGCCCTGTATAATGTTTTATAAACTAAATATACGTACCTGCCTTGCAAGGGCTTATCAAATTCGTGAATACATGTTATTAAACTAAATGTTAAGCAATCACCACTTTACATTGACTTCTACGGAACATTCTTCCCGATACATTTTTGGAAATCGTGCTTATCTGAAAAATAATCAATCTGATAGTGGAATAAGTGCTGTTGGAGCTTTTATTATTTTTCAGATTCAGTCCTAAAAGATTTTTTATTTATATTTTATTAACACATGGACTCGTCACCTACTTCTTTATTATAAAGATAGAGTGCACCAAATCCGACTACAGTTAAATCTTCAAAAAAAAACTTAATATATAGAACGTTATCCCAATGGAATAAGAAAATTGACAAAAGATTCAACGATAACCAGACTCTGCATCGTCTGCACATAATGCTGAATTACACTATCTCTGTTTGACGTCAAATCGTTCGTCAATGAAAATAATCCGTAGGAATAAGGTTGACTATGTAACGATTTTAAAGATTAAATTATCGTACAAAATAAAAAAAAAGATTGTTCTTGCCGTCCATAAATTTATGACATCACGTAAGTTACACGTACTCTTCTCTTGTGTGATTTCTGTATCATCTATTGCCTAAGTCAACAAATACTCTAGAATGAAACGATAAGAGGTGTGGGATCGCCTTAATTCATATCTTACACAGACTACCATTTCTTTCGAATCTGTATATATATATATATAGTTATTAAAACTTGCGGGAGTATTCATATTGTAAAATGAAATACGGTTCCACATACGTCCTCGACATAATTATCGTAGAGAGCTTGAGTGGCGACTGCTACATATGACGACTGTGTTCCTCGGTCCTTGATGAAGCAGATCTGAATACTACAAAACAAGTAGAGCATAATCGGGTTCTCGACTAAGGCTTGTCTTCACTTACGTGTTTAATTTTGAAATATTAGTATGTAAATTAAATTCTGCTTTAACAATATTTTGCTGTTTACCAAACATAGCTTAAAACGATTGATTAAATTAAACGCACAGATCAACATACTTTAACCATTGGTTATTATTCCTTAAGATCGGAGTTCTAAAACAGATTAATAAATATCCAACAATCGTTTAATACTTAACTGGCATTGTCGTCACCATGGAAGTACCGACGTATACAACTCTGTGCGTACCTCTACTACTAAATTCGTGTTTAACTACCTTTTCGGACATAGGTGGTTAAACACGAATTTAAAAAAATATAGAAAAAAACACACGACTAATAAAGACGCACACGGCACTGACTTTACATTTGGATGTCACTAAGATGAAATCAAAGTATCCATTAAGTAATTCAAATACTAATAAAAATAATAAATATTAGTTAACCGTTCGATTTCTAGGGTCAGTGATGATAGGGACAGTGAATTTGGTGAACTTATATCTTATTATAACGCAAATAGAACCGTATTTTACGTCACGATTCTTTGAATAGGTGACGTTTACCTACCTCTTCTGCGCTTTCGGGCCGTGGCGGTGGCATCAAGTGGCAAAGGATCGTCAGAATCGTAGAATGAAGTCACCCGATGTGGTGTCACCGCTGTTCTGTTCAAATTCGGATATCTCGTGCCGGGGTCCAGAGTGTACGCGCCGAAATCACGGTGCAAATTCTCTGGAGTCGTTTGGGCTGTGAACAATAAACATTATTTCTTCATTTTTTTCGTGCCAGTCCGCAGTTACACAACAAATTACTGTTTGCCGAGCAAGAACATAAAGACAGTAAGAAATCAGTAATCAATTTCTATTCTTGAACGGCCCACGGGGTAGGCCGAGTGCAGGTTTCACCAGACATGTATTGTTGTTCCATGTAAATGGGGACATATCGCACCTATTAATTTACGGGGTAAATTTTCTGAGACCTGGCCGTTACTGTATTTTTTCGGTAGAGAAACCCGGTCCGGCTTATTGTCGCTCCCAGGACCTCGTGATTCCCCTATAAACAAAAACCTCATTATTTATGCGTTTGTTTTTTATGTAGTGTACCAAACGTATATACATGTTGTAAAGGCTTATAAGCTTACAAATATTATAGGTATTATTGGTCTAAAAGATAAAAGAAAATATTATAGTTTTGGAAATATATTATTATGCACAAGGTTGGTAAGAATTAAATACTTTACTCTCACAGTTTAACACACGGGTTTCATATTATATCACCCATTTTTTATGCTATTGTGACGGAACAAGCTCGAGGCCCACCTGATGTTAAGCGGACCCTTTCTTCAATACAGCGAATACCACTACAGAATTTGGAAGTCAATAACAGGATTTGCCTTTCAATTCTCAGTCCAGAATCTCAGGCCATTCTCAGAGTGGTACAATGGGAGCTGATTCTATGGGATTGCAGCAGGACCACATCCTTTTATGAGATAGATTTTCTACTAAAAGTTGGACTACTCCGGCGATTATGGTTACATCCCTACCACCATGATGTGAACCTGCGGTAGAATTTGAAGACTAAATTCATCTAAGAAATCTCTAAGCGTTGGTATTAAGTAATCGCGATCCACTGAGGTAATTAAATAAAAAAAATTGTATGAGTCCAAAAAGTTCAGTTCTAAAAACTTTAGAAGTTTGATAAACTGACCACAGCTTTGGGTATGCTCTTTAGATATATCTAAAGATGACGAGTTAGGTATATAATGAACCAATCTTTAGGTGGACGTTGACGTATCTGGCGGAAAATGGAATTTCTTTTTCTTTTAATTGTAATTATCCAATTTCAATTCAAGAGTTGGTTCAACCCACGAGCGCGATTATTCAATCGTGTATTTCCTAGTAAGTTTCCACCTTTATATGTTTTTTGATACTTACTAACAGCTGGCACAAGCCAATCCTAGGTCTCAAGATGGATCTTAAGTCGATTCCTCAGTGCGGAATTTTTTGCGACGCTGTTGATTAGTGTTTTCCATAATAATAAGCGACGGTTGCTACATTGCTACCAGGTTTTGAGAGATTACCAGCTGAGATTGATCTTGAGACAGCGACTAGGATCAATTTATCAATACCTACCTAAACCTAAAACAGGCTGAAAAACTCACCCATTAATAATTACTCACCGAGCAGTCGATAAATGGATTCCCTTTCGGCGATGACGTCAAGCGGATGGGGTGTAGGGCTTTGCCCCCAAGCGCGTACAGCCCACGCGGCATCAAGCGCGGACAAGAACCCACGAGCGCAGCCCGAGCCTGTCGGCCAAAACGGCTCCAACAGACTATCACCTACCAACTGACAGAGTAACCGACGGCCGTGGCGCTCGTTTACCTGAAATAAATCGTAGAGAAGAATGAAAACAATCGTAAACCACATAGTAAGTAGCCTGTAGGGGTACGATTATTCCGTAGTAGTAGTAGAATTACTGCAAGGTTAAACGATTCCTATTGCATGGTAAAAATTCTGCATAGGAATAGGATTCCTCTAATATAAAGAATACCTGCTAGATGCCTAGATAGTATATGTGCGAGATCGTAAGATTTCTGCGAGGTTTTAAGATTCTTGCAGTGCATTTCCACTAGACTAGAAGGTAAGATTTGTGCAATTTGGTAAGATTACCGGATAATGCAAGTTTAAATTTAAGTAGTGATTAAACTTGCCCTGGGTGGCAATATTTCTGTATAGTAATAGTATTGAAGATGAAAGGATTCCTACTACGTGGTAAGGTTCCTGTAAAGTAGAAGTTTCTGAAAGCTAAAATTTTCCTAATATGTGGTAAGATCCCAGCAAAGCTGTAGAATTCCTGCAATTAGGAATTGAAAGTCGTGGTATGTTTCACTAGATGGTGGTTTTCATTCACAGAGAGAACTATTTTATCTGATTAATGATTGTCTAGCCTTCGATCACTATATCAATTACGTGTTCGAAAACGTTATCAAGTTAAACCTAGAAATGGATCTCAATAACCGGTGTCGCGGCACACATTTGGCGATTGGATTTCTAAGTACAAAATATATCGGCGATGAAGTTAGCTAGCAGGGCATGCATAGGCAAACATTCACAAAATTTATTTCGCCGTAAATGATATATGTACACACATGCAAAGCGGCGCGATTATAACTATATACCCCGCGGACGAAAGTCTGCACTTACTGCAACTGGGCTATCATGGTTTTCTGGTAAGAAAACATGTGTCTGAATGGGTAACATTTCCACGTCCATTATTAAACAATTACTTTAAAAACGGATTGGCTGACAAGTTTACTGACCATACTAGCGTTTTCAGCGGCGTACATAGAGGTAAAGTCGAAGAGTGCGACGTCGGGCTCGCCGTAATGGTTGAGGGCGAAGTCACGCAGCGGCAACCGACCGTCGGTTGAGAAGCGCGCCGCTTCTTGGGCGTAACGCATGAGAGCGGCTCGGTCTACGTTTTCCACGCTCAGCAGTCGCGATACTTCATTGTAGTCCTAAGAATATACACAATTGGCAACATTTAAAAATCAAATAGTCTTGATGATTAAGCTGGGATATATATAATTCAATGTAATCGTGACGGAAAAAGCACGAGGCCCACCTGGTGTTAAACGGTCACCTTTGCCTATATAAAGACGAAATACCTCTGCCTATCAGATGCATTTTGTCACTTGTTATAGAAGAGAGAAAAATTAATGTGAATCTGTTTCGTCTAAAGAGGCGTTTATGACCTAGGCAATCTAAACTAAAAACATTTGCCACATCTAACTATACAGCTCAATTCACACTGAAGTGAGAGCTTCCGTCAGCTAGTTCGGAAAGCAGTGATGAGCTGCATGTAGTCTATTCGCACGCTTCTAGCATAATACGCGCGGCGCCGCCGGCGACCTTGCGACTTCTATTCATTCAACCGTTAAAAACCGTTTACTGTAAAAAGTTAATTGGCATTGACTATGAACTGCCGCGCAGCATCAGCGCAGCTGCAGCTTCACCGCACGGTGGAAGGGCATATTGCGACTGCCCGCCTGGCTAGCGACCACCATCAAGTAGAAAATCTGTCGCCAAGCACCTAACGGTGTGTTCCGGCAGCAGTCCTTGAGAGGCAGTGAAATTATTACAGGCAAATGAGACTTAACAACTATGTCTAAGGTGACGGGCGCAGTGCAATTCGTGACCTTTGACGAAATGCATCTGTTATAGGCATCAGGTGGGCCTCGAGCTTGTTCCGTCACAATAACATAAAAAAAAAGTAGAAAGATGAAGTTGTAAGTAACGCATGAATGAGAATTACAGTAGAAACTCACGTTCAATAGCACGCCTTTGTCCAGTAGGCTGTGTTTCTTGGCAGTCATAACGAAATAATGAGTGTCGTCCTTGTAATAGACAATGTTCTCGAGATCTATGCCTGTCACTTCATATAGTTCCTTGAAAAACTTCTGGTTGAATATGAAAGCGACACCGCTGATTTCTGGTACCTGAACAAAAAACAGTTACATAATGAATTTTATTATACGAAATTTAAATGTGCTGTTATTGTATTAAAATCCCTCCGCGCCTTATATTCACAACAATATGTATGTGAGTGATTTCAGTAGTAGCCTTAAACTGGAAAGATTACGGCATCAATATTTATGGCGAATACACCACGAATCCTTGTTTAGCCAATGATATAGTCATTAAGGCAGAGTCGCTTGAAGAGCTCAGCGACTTCAGTAGAGTTTCCCAGTAAATGGGTCTTAAAATGAAACATGGACAACGCAACGCAAATGACAAAGGCTAATGCCATTCTTTTGGCGTTCAATGGGGGAAGTATTTATTCGTCACATCTAACTTTAATTCATAGATTTTACTCTAGATTCGACCCACTGAATAACTAGACCTGTAATGGAGATGAACTTAATGACATATGAACTGTTTAGAATGGATATTGTTTTCAGAGGAACCGTGTAAAACTGTAATATTAAAAAAAATACTGGAAAGATCAAAATAGGTAACAATGACCTCGCAGACGATTTTTGTACAGAGTTGCGGTTGATGACGTTGGCAGTGATGGCCATGGCTAGTTTCCCACTCAACTCTTTCCGCTTGAAGCCACGCTACGCAGCCTCGAATTGAGGGAACAATATTGCTAGCTCTCTTGTTGGCATTTGATGAAGTTGCTGACAGATGGTAAGGGCCAGTTTCTTGCAGTAAACCTAGTCGCCATCGTCTCTATCTAGCTACGTAAGCTGTAGTTAAGATAGCAATTATACTAACCGACGCCTCTTGTTCCGAATGCCGATTGATGAAGTTGGCGGTGATGGCCATGGCCAGTTTCCCACGGAACTCCTTCCGTTTGAACCCTCGCAGCGTGTTCCGCTTGCCGTCCGCGCCGAGCAGAGCATCGAACTCGTACTTTGATACGGGGTGGTCGGCCGGTGAGACGCGCGCTCGCCATCCTAACGCTACAAATTTCCAATATTATATATTAACTTTTACAAATGGTATGGCTCTTTAGCAAGATTCCATCTTGGTCCATTGCGGTGTCAGATATTCGACCTACAAAAGTGTGCAAACACTACTATGTTAAGGCATGAAAGGCACAGTAGCAAGTGGAATTACTGAGCGACCAGTACATAAGAAGTAACGTTTTTAAAGCAGTTACGGGCTAGTGGCAATGATTATAGACTGACATACAGGAGGTCTGTGGTACAAATGCTGCCGAGGGCTTAAGATTCACTTTATGATAAAAGGACATTTATTATTATCAGAATAGCACTAACATATTCTTACAGACCATTGGGGGGAGGTTTGACTTTGTTTTTTCTACGAGTTCAAGTCAGATTGTGTGACATTTTGACCTGTCTTAATTAAATAAGGTTTTTAGTGAACTGTATTTTTTTTCAGTTTTATTTTTATATTTCTTTAATTATGTAGGATAAGTTAAGTAACAAAGAATTAGACACAATATCAAAATAAATGAAAACTTTTATTATTATAATATAACGCCGCTCGACTAAAGACGCAATCGTCAGTCAAGACTTGAGTATGATTTTAATTACATTGGCTACTATCATTATATCTGTAGTACATGTCACATACAATAGAAACAAACACACAACTTATCTTCATTGAAATAGCGTGAACAACAACAGTTACATTATTATAGCTATTTATAACCGATCAAATAGGTTATGTAACGTTCCTTGCGGTCTTAACTTGGTTGGGTGACGGCTGGCATTTACTACTGAACACTTCCGTACTTCGGAGTGCACGTAGCCTTTGGTCTATTGTCTTATTTATTTATTTATTTCAAATTAGAACCGCATTTACACACGACTTACACTAATGATATATAGATATAATACAATAATAAAATGTCAAAAATAAAAAATAATTATAAACAGATGTCAAAAATATTAAAATGAAAAATTTTAAAAAATAAATAATCAACTGAGAATACACAATCAAAATAAATATTCACGTCATATTGCACTGGTTATAGACGAAATTGTCTTTTCTTTTTCGAAGTAGTCTCACAGTAACTTAAACTCCCCATCAAGATATCTTGCCACTTGTCTTGAGGTATGGCAGTTGTTATAAGCATGTTGGAAGGGCATTTTACAAACACTAGTCTGGCACGTAATGCTACTGATCCATGCGCTTCGTAGATAATGATAACAATAAAATTTCATTCATATATGGACAATATCGGCTCCAAGTGATACGTGGCGGTAATTTTCTCTCGAACGTGCATAGTTACCACTCTCAAGTAAAACGTATGTCGCCAAGTACCTAATAGTTTATTCCGGCAGTAGTGGTTGCGAGTCAGTACCGTACTCTCTTAATTCCTTAGATCTCTTCATCACTCACCACCAGGGATCTTATTATGTAATTCGTGACTAACACAATCTAATTGACAACATAGAAAAAATGATGGAGTATAATACACGAAGCAGTGATAGCTCAGTGGCTTTGGCTATGGACTGCCGCGCAGCAGGTCCATGGTTCGAATCCCGCCGCGGGCTTGAGCTTCACCGCATGGTGGAAGGGCATTTTTGCGAATGTCCGCCTGGCTAGCGACCACCCTCAAGTAGAAAATCTGTCGCCAAGCACCTAACGGTGTGTTCCGGCAGCTGTCCTTGAGAGCCAGTCATTCTAGGTTAAGCCTATTAACACCTTCGACCACATCATCACTTACCATCAGGTGAGATTGTGGTCAAAGGCTTAACTATCAGCAATAAAAAAAAAACAAAAAAAAAATGAAGGTTTCGCGATGAAGAAGTCACAATTGTAACTAATTAAAGCTGTTATTAATTGAAGTTCATCTATTAATAACAGCTATAGTTACGAGTTACACGTGAGTACGTAACCGTGGAACCTCTTTTTTTTCTGTGATTTCAATCAAAGGGCAAAAAACCTTTGTAGCATATGGACCCGCCACAATTCTGTTTGTTTTTTTCAAAGGCCGATTCCTGTACCGGTATAAGTATACTACTATCGTTACACGGTACAGGATACTTATACAAAAAAAAATATGTTAGGGAATATGGTACCCTAAAACGTCCTATATATTTGGAGAAAAAAATCGCTTTATGAGAACCACGAAAATGATTAAAAATGCAGTAATTGCGTGTGTATACGCATACCGTTGTATTCAAACAATAGTTTATACATATTTTTTTCCCTCACTGTGCACCCCTGGAGTGGGATAATGGCAACGCCCTGTAATATAAAGGAGCTTGCCATAATCGCCACGCTGATCGCAGTGTAAGATGGAAGTTATTCAGAAGACACTGCTGCCCATCTTCTGGTATTATTTTCTTCTACGCATCTTACTACTCCACAGGAAGATTCAAGCCCATTATTACCCCACGAGAGACAAATTTGACCAAAATATCTTCCTAATAATCAATACTTAAATACTCACTTTCAGAATTATCTGAAGTAGTAGGTTCTAATAATTCTTCGAAACTGACGCCTTCGTGAAACTCAACACCTAGCAGCAATGCTACCTGAAAATAGAAATGCAATTATTTTATAATGGCACCTTGACAAATATATAATTAGGTAATAAAAAAACCTACAATATAGTACTCTGTTATTGTACATGAGCCGGATAGTCCACTGCTGAACACAGCCTCCCCCAATATGGAGGGGTTTGCCGTAATCCCTACGCTTGGCAGGCGGCTTGGGGATTGTAGTGTCAGAAATCAGTTCCTCAGAAAGTGCTACTGCCCTCCTTCTGGTATGTTACACATAGTCGCCTCTTACGACTCCCATGGTGGCCCAAGAGGTGGGGAGTGACATTCTAACCCGCCACCCCACGTGTTAACTCAATTATTGAAAAATAAATACTGTCTATGAGTACTTTGACTGCAAGCTCCTACTGTAAAACAAAAAAATATGGAACACTTTAGTATTCATCTGACCTCGGGGATAAGGTCACAGTCGCAACTCACAGAGGCGTTGCAAACCGCAATAGCAAAACTATTCCTGACCAAGGATAAAAATAAAATAGAAACTCAATTAATTTATAATGATTGAAATTAATTTCATTCTAATTGATAAGCTTTTAAATTTTTGCTAACAAAATCGTTTTGTTTATCCTTTTATTTTCAGGTCCTAATCAATGTCATGACTATTTATCTTCCAACTGTACATTCTGACCATCATCGTGGTGATATTCTTTGTTACATCGATTGTATACTCCTTATTTGTACTATTGCAGAGTAGCTCAGAATTAAAAGGCCCAGAAGGATGACTCCGCAAAGCCATTCCAATAAATAAGCGACTCTAGCTACTAAGAAATAGTACATTATTAGTACACTTCAGCACGAAGTACTTAATATTTATATTCACCTACACGGCGTCTCTCTTTCTGTCGCATAGCCACACATAGTTCTGTTATCTTCTGACGCGGCACGCACCGTAGAATAATTCCGCCCAGACGAATACGCCGACATACCTGTAGCTTTGTACCTAAATTGCGAAGTGCGCCAGGCCTGGTAGTAGTTTGTTAGTTAATAATGTGATTGTTTACTTATAAATGGTGTAGTTGCTTACTTGTGACTCACCAACGACCATAAATTAATCTTGAATTTCCACTCATAAGGCTAGTCCAAAATTAAGGTTCTCTAGCTAAAACGACAACTATACTGGCGGCAGGCCGTGATGGAATTACCATTAAATTATTATCAACCAATGTTCATATATTAGATAGACAATGGTCACGTACGGACCATGGCATACGACGGCGTACGTATCAGACCAAGCTCAAGCACTTATTAAATGGATTCTATTTTAGCAAGACGTCGTCGGTCGCGGAAAACCTGAGAGCCGAAAGACCGCACTCTTATCACATAATATTACAATAATGATTAATCTTACCTTGAGCAGTATACACTGGAGCTGCCTGATACATATGTGATCTATGGACCCTGCACAGAACTTTCCGAAGAACTTCTTTGCCCCAAGCGCACGCAAATCTTGTATCACAAACGGCCACAGATGAAGAACGTTGTTGCGGGACATACGATCGCGCTTCTCAATCACCACCTACAAGAAAGAAATATCGAAACTTAAAAGAAGTATAGGCACTAATATACAATTGTGTTTATCTCCTAAGGAAGTCAATTGATTGAATGCTGAACAACCTGTTTTACGTTTTCGCAGCATTTAGGCACACCAACAATAGATCGCAAACGTCATTCTTAAAGCTCTTGTGAGCTCAAGCTGATTTATTTTATATTTATCCCATACTCGGTCACGCATTGATGAAGACACACTGGTTTGATCCGAAATAGTATGCAGATATCAACGACTTCCACTATGTTATCTTTAGTTTCTATAAATGGAATATCTTCACATAAATGTAATTTCTTTGATAAGGTTAAAGATTACTACACCGGATCTTATGATTTTTTTGTACCTTTGTACAAAAAAATCATAAGATCCGGTGTAGTAATCTTAAAGACTAACCCTTTCAAATTCAAACTTATAAATGTGCAGTTGAGGCATCCATATCATGACTATATCATATCCCGAAACATCTGACATACATTGAAAAAGATTCAACTATTTCGATAGTCTTAATTAAAGGATATCATATAAAAAAATGCTACTCGTCCTACTCGTAAAAAGACTTCTTTACGCATAAGACTCAGTAGCTAAAAATATTCTAAATTTCGGTTACTTTTGAACTAATTTTAATTAAGTTGATAGTTATTAAACTTTAGCCCGACACAGAGTCCAATAAACACTATAGTGCCTACCACGGTTTCATATTGTTAGTACATATAAAATTATTTAAGATCTATTGTACACATGAATATGGAGACATAAATGATTAAGATAATGTCATTCATTCCTATTTTATATTTCCCACACCCTTTTTAGCGTCCTGATTTTGTACGAAGACGAAGACTTCGATTTGGTCATAAAATACAGGGTTATTGGAAAAATACTAACAACCTCTTAGAATTGACTTCTGATAGTCCTAACAAATATAATAGATGAATGTTTTATGTTTGTACCGGAACAAGCACGAGGCTCACCTGATGTTAAAAGTCTCACGTCTCAGTAGCAACCGAAATAAAATTATGAGAGTAGGGTCTACGACAGACAACATTTTTATTCAAGAAATCGAATCGAACTTAGGATCCAAAGACTTTCGTTGTAAAAAACGTTTTTAGTGGCAGATCTCCAACTTCATCAGACCTACCACTTTTTCGGATATTTCCAATACTCACCGAAACACAATCTTCACTTATGAGACTCATGATTTTGACCTCCCACGATTCTTGGAGTGAGAATGTCGATGTATGGGTGATGGTACAGAATTTCAACCAATAATAAACCGTTGCGGTCTGCGTAACATTCGTTTACGTCTTGAGACCGGAGCACGAGAAATCTGACACAGGTCAGCCCACGAAGAGCGTCCACGCGGAATTGTTCGGCTCACGAAGGACGAAGGGGCGGAGGAAAAGCTTCTCCTAATATTTTACGATAAAACACAGTGATTTTATTAGAGAAAAGAGTGTACTTCTTTAAATATTTAGAGATCAAACTTATGTATATTTTATTTTTAAAACAAAATTTCATGTATACGATAAACGATTTTTTGCACAGTTATAACTGAATATTTCTTTAAAATTTCACTTAGATTTTTTTTTAAATTCTATTAATTCAAAGCGGTCCCCGAATCATAAACGATTTCCAGAAAAGTAAGCAGCAGCACGGCTTACTACTAATGTACTTAGTCGACCTCCTTGTAAAATAGCAGCTGGCGTAAGTAGACGGCTGAATATTAAACAAGACGATACTAATCTTCGAAATGTTTACTAAATGAAGAGTTCTACTACGATATGTTAAATTCGCGGCTACGAGTAGTTCGTAGACCAGCAGTATTCAAGCAGATATTTTTATGAGCCAATGCTTATTCTAGCAGGTTCAACCTAATAAACTTTGGACATCATCAATTACCAACAAGTTGGATATCGTGACATCTTGACGGCAATAAATACAATATATCAGATTTGTTACAAAAGTTAGCAAAAAAACTCAATTTATAACATTTGTCAATCATTGGGTAGCTAGGAGCTTGATATTTGAACAGTAATATTATTTATTTAGATACCATACCACCAACCACAAAAGATCCTCCAAAATCCATAATGTTTGGCATCTTAAACATAATCATACTACTAATTCAGATAATACCATCTACAAACGATATCTATGCCGCAAAAACACATGGAGCTCGCATGAAACACAGTAACTTTACTATTGCAGATACAACGAACTACATAAGATCTGTACGCCTCAAAAAAACCAGGGAGTTAGGCACCTTAAAGATAGTCTTTTTACTAATTCAGATACCACAAGCTACAAACGATTTCTACGTCACAAAACCACAGGAAGCTAGGCATCTTAATCAGTCATTTTACTTATTCAGATAGCACAAGCTACAAACGATTTCTACGCCACAAAACCACAGGAAGCTACGCATCTTAATCATAGTCATTTCACTTATCCAGATACCACAAGCTACAAACGATTTCTACGCCACAAAACCACAGGAAGCTAGGCATCTTAATCATAGTCGTTTTACTAATTCAGATACCACAAGCTACAAACAATTTCTACGCCACAAAAACACAGGAAGCGAGGCATCTTAATCATAGTCATTTTACTAATTCAGATACTGCAAGCTATAAACATTGCCACAAAACCACAGGGAGCTAGGCTTCTTAATCATAGTCATTTTTCTAATTCAGATACTACAAGCTACAAACGATTTCTATGCCACAAAACCACAGGAAGCTAGGCATCTTAATCATTGTCATTTTACAAATTTAGATACTACAAGCTACAAACGATTTCTATGCCACAAAACCACAGGAAGCAAGGCTTCTTAATCATAGTCATTTTACTAATTCAGACACCACAAGCTACAAACGATTTCTACGCCACAAAACCACAGGAAGCAAGGCTTCTTAATCATAGTCATTTTACTAATTCAGACACCACAAGCTACAAACGATTTCTATGCCACAAAACCACAGGAAGCTAGGCATCTTAATCATTGTCATTTTACAAATTTAGATACCACAAGCTACAAACGATTTCTACGCCACAAAACCACAGGAAGCAAGGCTTCTTAATCATAGTCATTTTACTAATTCAGACACCACAAGCTACAAACGATTTCTATGCCACAAAACCCCAGGAAGCTAGGCATCTTAAATTGCGGTTCTTCTAAATACGGACTTCATTTTACTAATTCAGATACTACAAGCTACAAACGATGCCACAAAACCACAGGAAGCGAGGCATCTTAATCATAGTCATTTTACTAATTCAGACACCACAAGCTACAAACGATTTCTATGCCACAAAACCACAGGAAGCTAGGCATCTTAATCATAGTCATTTTACTAATTCAGATACTACAAGCTACAAAAGATCCCACAAAACCACACAGGAAGCGAGGCTTCTTAATCATAATCATTTTCCTAATTCAGACACCACAAGCTACAAACGATTTCTACGCTTTAAAACTACAGGGAGCTAGGCATCTCTATCATAGTCATTTTACTAATTCAGATACCACAAGCTACAAACGATGCCACAAACCACAGGAAGCGAAGCTTCTAAATCATAGTCATTTTACTAATTCAGACACCACAAGCTACAAACGATTTCTACGCTTCAAAACTACAGGGAGCTAGGCAGGTCTATCATAGTCATTTTACTAATTCAGATATCACGAGCTACAAATGATTTTTACGCCTCAAATTCACATGGGGCTTGGCATTTGTAACACAGTTATAATACTAATTCAGATAACAATAGCTAGAAATAATTTTCATCCCAACAAGGCACGTGATAATGATGCATCTTTACATTTGTTAATTTGCATTATATTATGAACTATCGTAAAATTTACCCGCACTTTTTATTAGTATACAAATTGTAACTCGTCTCTTAAAAAAAGGCTCAAACATTTTATTTTTGCCAAGGTTGTTTACTACGATTGACCTTTCACGAATTCCAAGAAGTAGGCACGAGAGCTTTTACGGTTTCGGAACTTCTGGAAATTTAGCTTTTAGTTATGGTTTCCTTAAAACGTGATGCTATATAAATAAAGCTTGCTTTTATATTATTTACTGAATAGGTACAAACTATTGTTTCGTAGTGTGTTAGCTCTCGTTGAGAACGGGACCTTGAAGGTTAATTTCATCAACAAAACAGGGTATATTCTATTCAGAACAACCCGAAATAAACGCTTTTAGAAAATAATTTATGGCCATCAACTCGAGATATTTGCAACAAGCCTAAACAATAAATACTGTTATTATGATACAAATGTGTATAAAAATATGTAGTTTCTGTGTGGCTATATGGCCAGGCCATATTTAAAACATTTCCGTTCCTTGCAAAGTCTAGCTGTTTTATTGCTGACAATATTACTAACCACTATATTGCAGCCATACATTGTTGAAAAAGGTTGCTCGTTCAAAGGTGCTTCTTAACCGGCAATATTAGCCATACATAGCCACATATTGAACGATCAGCAAATGTTTCGTTCAATGTTGCCGGACAGTATAATCGGCAATGTTACGGTTGTGTCATCAATATTGCCGACCATATTGAGTGAAAACCAATACATACACAAAATATGTACTACTTGTTTAACATATAGGTATACTACCTGCTGATTTAGTATTAACACAGAATCCAAACCGTATGGAATCGTCGACAATACGAACGGCTCACCATTGGATGGAGTCGAGGCGGTCGGTTTTTTAAACGGTTATCCGAGCCTATAGATTATTTATTATTTTATTTTCTTTCACAAACAGTGATATAATTACTAAATTACTTTAAAAATAAACATCTAAACACCATTTATATGTTTCTGCATATTGCAACTAAAATACAAAGATGTGGGTAGTATTCCATATACGGTCTGACTTAAGCTTTATAAACCACAACTCGTTGCCGTGGAGTGAAATAGTGCTTGGACCGGTTCAGCACGCCAAGCTTTGTAGAGATAAGTTTGGCTCGTTCTCCAGATGACCCCGAAACTGCACGTCATTCGCTATGTCGAAGCTAATGATTCCGATACTACTGAAGATGGTCTGGGGTGTTCTTTGGAACTGTGGCTCAGAGACGAATGGGTTTTTTTCGCAGAGAACGGGGTTGAAGTGGGCAAGATTTTATAGTCCCCATTAATTTACCCGCTCTTTTACTTCAGACACAAACAAGCATAAGAATAGGTCATTCATATGCAGAATAAACAATTTCGACGACAGCGCGCAGCGTTGTGGCACACCAGCGTCTATAGGTTTTTCGGTTGAGTAGCATCTGTCAACGATCAACTTTAATGCTGCGCCTATCAAGAAAGCCCAATGCAAAGTTTTCGACAGAAGCGCCCGACGCCAGACTCAATCGCATGCCTTAGCATTGTCAAGGCTTACAGCCCAATCCTTCACCTTTGCTTTAAATTACTTCAGCCCAAAGGCAACGATGAGTAAGGTATACTCGTACAGAGAGAAGTACAGCATGGGGTTCTTCAAAAAGGGCGTGAAGAGATTTCTTCAGGATCGGCAACCCTTGGTGTTGCAAGCGTCCATAGGCTACAGTAAATGCTTACCATCAGGCGGGCCGTAAGCTTGTTTGCAGCCTTAGTCGTATAAAAAAAACTCAGTGGAACGGCCATGGCGAAAGCCATATTGCCGGTCGCTGAGAATTCTATATAAGGCCTATAGTTGGTCCAGTCTGTCCTATCACCATTTTTCGGGACAAGGTGGTCAAGGGCATCTTTCCACGAAGTCGCGACACAGCTAGTACTCAAGGAGCGATTGAAAAGACGGGCCAGAACTCGAGAGCACACGACTTCAGCACGATTGCAGATATACCATTTGGCCCAGATGACTTCTTGATATCAAGGGAGCCGAGAGCTCCACGAACCGCATTATGTGTAAAACGAACCTTTTACATAAAGCTCCGTGGGGTGGCTCCTCCGTCGTCAAGTGTCATTGGATACAAAGACACTGACCAAATTTTGGCTTTATCCTTTGCAGCGTTGGCCAGTTGGATGTTAGTTTTGCGCAAAGACGGAAAACACGGCCGACAAAAGTTGTCAATAGCTTTGGCGACTGACCAGAATGCCTGCATTCGGAAGGAAATCTCGCAAGCTTTTGCTTACGATTTCTGCCGTACGAGCTCATACTTTGCCCTTGTAAGTCTTTTTTTTCTTTTGGAGACCAAGAAGCAGTATTTTAACTTTGTTTTAAATTGGAAATTGTTTAGTCTTTCCATGACTTATAAGCTGCCTATTGGCTAATAGCCCCCACAGACGCCTAATTAAGCCATGTTTGGCTCGAGAAACCGAAAAGTGAGTTGAGTGAAACCATAGGCAAGAGCAAAGTAAAGGTCAGTAAATCCTGGAACATATGTCATTGGAAAACCCAAATCATAATGAATAAACAATCAAAATATTGGTACTTATTTGGCTCAACGAATAAGCATTGCTATCCAACGGCGCAATGACGTCTTTGTAGGTTGTCCAAATGCTTGCGTTGTAGTAGCTGTAGTGTTGTATAAGTTCATAGTGTTTTGTTAATAAAGTCATCCGGCCGGTAAAGAATAAAAATCAAGTAGGCTAGTATGTCTAGTAAAATAGGAGCCAAACAAACCTTTACATATTAATAAAGATAAATAATTGAGGAGCCTCTAGAAAATAACACCCGTGCTTTTTAAACAAACACTCTAACTAACCACTTACCATGTCTTGTTATTGTTCTAAATGTACATTTATGTCCATCAAGTTTAAATATCTACTTTGTATATTCGACAAATTTCTTTTTGTCGAAGCTTTGAATTTTTTTCTCGTGTATTCGGTCTGTTATATCGGTATTATTTGTAATGTGTTTATGTAAATCTTAGTATTAATATTAAAGATCATTGTGGACTGTGATTTGTGTGACGTCACCCTCACGGAGGATCAGCACTAGTCGGTATTTAGGTATTTTATGAATATCTTACATAGGTCAGGTAAATTTTATTATCTTTTCAATGACAAGTATATTTAATTGTATTATAATCTAACATTAGTAGCGTATCATTTCATCTAAGAATGACGCGTCTTTGGCATGATATAAATAAACATGTATCATTATTCATTACTCATTGTCTACTACTTCTTATTCTGTGTCATTATGTTATCATGTTTATATTTTAAAATTGGTGATGTTTTGGAAAAAGGCCAAGGTATGAGTAGACCATTAACCCTTCAACTAGTGAAAGTCTATTCTGTCCAAGGCTTTTGAAGCGCTCGTAGCGAAGTTTGCTTAGCCATTCTGAAACGATCAGCAAAGTTAAGCAACGTACGCCCCGGTCATGACTTGGATGGGTGACCGCTGGTGACATTACTACTGAGCGCTTCCGTGCTCCGGAAGGCACGTCAAGCCGTCGGTCCCGGTTGTTATCTTAGGATAGCAGTCATTATAGCATGGTGATAGGGAATTTTGAGAATGTCCGCCTGGCTATCTACCACCCTCAAGTAGAAAATCTGTCGCTAAGCACCTAACGGTGTGTGCCAGTAGTTCTAGGTTAGCATAAACAACATCTTCGACCACATCATCACTTACCATCAGATGAGATAGTGGTCAAAGGCTAACATATCAGGCATAAAAAAAAGATTTTTTTTATTGTTGACTAGCGGCCTGCCCCGACTTCACAAAATTATAAATTAGAACACATAGAAATAGTAATTGTGACATGACTGTAATAGTTAGACTTAAAGTTTTGCAGACTTTTTTGTAGATATTGATGTCCTCTATAAAATTGTAGTACATCACTTTGCTCAACAGTTTCCACAGCATACGCTATATAACGTTTTTATTCACACTTTGTATTACATTATCGAAGTTTTAATACGGATACCAAATTTTTTTTAAATATTCTATACTCTATGGTCATCACGGATAATGGTAATTTCTAATGGTGAAATATTTTTTCGAATCGGTCCAGTAGTTTTAAATTTATTCGTTACAAACAAAAATACAAATCTTTCCTCTTTATAATATTAGTGTTGATAGGTTACCCTTTGACCACAATCTCAGCTGATGATAAGTGATGATGTGGTGGAAGTTAACCTAATTAATCTAGAATGTCAGTGGAGATAATGTTATTCTTTCAACTGGCGTAACGGGCGTGTATAAAGAATGTGAAGGTAATAAGAAAGATATGCGAATTTCGTAACAGGTGTAAATGTCACCTGGAAACAAGAGACAGTCGCAATGATAGACGCAATGTATGTGTGTATGTTTTTGGGATTCAGTACCAAAAGAGCAAGACGGTATAAATTAGGGATGAATGAGATTCCGATATATCTGTACATCTGTATGTATATCAAGCCTTCATTAGTAAAGAGGATGATTTTAAAATCGGAGATTTAGACATTGAAGATTGCTGGCCTGATGCTGGATCAGACATTCAAATATACATACAAATCGAATACATAAAATAGAAATTTGTAGTCGATATTAAAAATGAGCGAAAAAGTATTTTAGTTCTTCAGATAACCACACAAATGGATTAAAAAATTAAATTAATCAGTATACAATTCTATACAAATATACGTGCATCCCAGGATCTAGGGGCTGAGATCAGACAGACGTTAATTTCAACGTGCTTGATTCTTGACATACATCTTTGGTTCATTCACTTTCTTTACATTCGTCATAGATTTAGTTTAGGATGCCCTTCATTATGCCTTACTCAAAACTAGATCGTCGCCATTAGGTACGTTCACAGAGGTCACCCCATTCTATTTCTACTATAATTTGTAATGAATATGTCTATAAAAAGTATAATTACCAGTGAGGTGACGGGCTATGTCATCCCCATATTCTCTCAAGGATTTCGTAAGAGGAGACTAGGGGAAAAATACCGGAAGGTGGGCGGCAGCAGCGCCTTATGATAAACAGCTATACACTGTGATCCTCAAGACCTGCCAAGCGTGGGGATAATGGCAAACCCCACTTGACGGGGAAAGCTGTATACAGTTTGTGAATAAAATAAATAGCCAAGTAACAAACCACTTTGGCTCCAAGTAGCTGACACTCGATGGCCGCCCTGAGCCCGCAGGGCCCGGCCCCGATGATCAGCACCTTATTCTGCGTACACGCATGTCCTTTGGCGTATACTTTGTGATTGGCGCGTGCGTCAAACTTCTTAAACAGCGCCTGCGCTTTCCACGAGCTCACTAGTTTCCCCTGAAATATTACAAAAATAATTCATAAATAATTATTTACTTAGATACAATCATACTCTATAATGCTTTGAATAATTATTTGTTGAAATCGATGCCATGCTTATTCAAACTCTTCGTGTCAATTCACATCGATGTGGCTGCGGCGAATATTTAAGTGCCGAATCATTTTCAACTTTGTCTCCATCGGTACAATGTATAATACAGTATGAAAGAATTGTCGGTGAAGGGCCGTGCAGGAAGCAACGCGGCCGTCCGCGGCACTGCCGCGCGACTAATGCAAGGCTTCCAAGCGATATTGTGCCTTGCTCTGATAGACACAAAGTAGAAAATTATGTGACAATAAAACTGCCGTTGCAACTGCCGTCACTTCGTTGGTAATCAAGCCTTAGAGCTCCACTTCAGGTTCATTATGCTATAATATTTAGTGTACTGTATCTGAGCCATTGCCCATATACGGAAATTATTATATCACGGTTTAGGATGTCATAATATTAAAAAAAAAGATGTCCCTTTTGAATGACCATCAATTCACATTGATATGATTGTTTAATTCGTATCTTTTCATTCGGTAGTTAAAAAACTACAAATTTACGGAAACTTCAATAGCACCAGCCAAACAGCCATATTGAAAAATAATAAATCACTCATAGGTCCTCAGACCTTAGAGTAATCGGAGTACATACATTTTATTGTACACACTAATGAGTAAGTTTTGATGGGTTAAATTATAGATTGTATTTTTAAAGTAATATACTTGATAACACGAATATACTTTCTAACAGTGAAAAAACACCTGAAACGCCTTAGGTGTTTTACAACGTTAAACCCCCATGCAACTAAAACTAGCTAAGTTTCTTAAAACTAAATGCGTAAAGAGATATAAAAAGAACTTGTAAGTTTAACAAACTTTCATTAAAGATTAAAGTTTTAAAAATGTATATTTCAAATTATATATATTTGAAATATATTTCATAATATCTACTAACTTTATAGTATGCCTTCTAATCTTACTTATTAATGATCGAAGTAATTTGCTTAATTATGGCGCACTGGCAAGGAACGGAAATTGTCGACCTGGCTCACATTATAGACATCATCATTATTATACGGTTGCACATGATCATGACCGTCTTGTTGATTACTTACTTGGAACTTGTCTATATTATTCATTTAATACCCAATTTCTCAGACAGGCAGGGGTAAAGGTTCATATCAGGTCAATAAATGTCTTTCATCTCTTAACATGTCAGATGTAACACAACCGCTGGACAGATTTCTAAATTCCTAAATTTCGTTTAATATTACATCATTTTGTATTATAAATATTTCATAAAAAGACAAAAACTTTCGAGAGATTATAATTCGCACGTGCAGTATCCAAGAGCAATCAGCAGCCACATTCGTCAATTAAATTTTTTATTTATATCAAAATATATTTGACTTGCCAGCAAAATATCGACCGTATTAATTCAGCAATTAGAGTCTTTTTCCTTTACCGAAATTGATATTAACATCATTTATCAATTTGGTATCACATTTCAATTTGCGTAATCCAGATAAACTCATGCAAGTACGAGCAATTAGGATAAGTATCCTAGCAACCAGTAAAAAGTATCCCGATACCACCACCTAATACCCAAATTAGTAAGATACACAGGCCAATTTCCCGTAGCAACATCATGTCAGATTAACATCATTACCATAGCAAACGGGCAGTTTTGTTAATAAACCATCAGAGAGGGGCGCGAGCATTCGTTTTTAAGCCTGATTTGTATAGAAGCTGTATTATTATTGTGTCAAGGTCGAGTATTCCACATGCCGGATAGTAATTGAAGGGTCAAACCATCATCGTATCTTCTCGAGCGTGTCAGATTGCCATAGGAGTGACCAAGTGTATATACACATGTCGCTAACCGACCTACAAATAACATATGTGTTGGTAGGCACCATCAAACCAATCTATTTATAAAGACGTAAGAGAAATGCCGATCTAAAAATGTTTGCGTGCATTGTTCAAATCTATGTTTGAATTACCGAACGAACAGTTACGCTCGATATTGTATTGGAATCGGCTTACTAGTTGACTTATATAATATCAATCACATATCAATATTCTGGCTTCGTAATAAACGGTAACAGTATTCTTCGAGTTCTTGCTCTTATTCTGTATTAAGCAGGGTTGGCACTACACTGCTGTCTGTCTAAGTACGTATCATAAACCGTGATAATTCTTAACATAATCCAGTCATACCGTCTCCAGTAATATTTTTCTCTTATAAGTAACCTCGCAGCAGTAATAGCCGAGCAATAGCTATGAACTGTCGTGCCGCACGTTGAGCTTCACTGCAAGATCAAAGAGCATTTCACAAAGCTACCATCCTCAAGTAGAAAATCTGTTGCCAAGCACCTAACTGCCGGTAGCAAATCTAGAGAGCCAGTAAGTAAATATGAAATTACAGGCACAAGAGATGTAACATCTGTATGTCTCAGAGTGTACAGTGCAGTGCAGTTCGTCACTTGTTTCGAAATGCATCTGTTACAGGCAGCGGTTACCGCTTAACATCAGGTTGACTTTGTGCTTGTTCCATCACAAAACCATTTTTTTAAAAAGGGATCAATCAGAGGAACCATGTCTTTCATCTTTCCTCGCGACATTTTATTTGTTATCCAAAACATCCCAGCATTAATTAATTACAATCTCTCCTGATGGAAAATGACGATATGGTCGAAGATGAAGCATGTTTCTCTATCAATTTAATGATTTGCACGGTCTATGAAACAAGGAGGCAGGTAAGTTTTATCATTGCTTTGCTGTTCGCATTATCAAAGTGAATTCCAACACTAATTTGTTACTCTTCAACTTTTAGGTCAATGGTGCTATTTTGAGTATCCCACACGCACTTTTCTAACACCCGTCTCCCAGTCTCCCACACTGCGTACCATATCTTTAGAGGCCCAGTCGGAACAGTCAGATCACGACATATCTTATAGATTTTTCCCACAAGCCTCAAAGTTTTTTTATAACTGTATCATAAATCGAATTTCTCAATCATCATCTTATCAAAAAATGAATGTTTACGTTATCTACATATTTTTTTTAATTGCGTGTCAATTTAGCTACAAATCAAGTAGAAAATCTGCCGCCAAGCACCTAACAGTGTGTTCTGGCAGCAGTCCTTGAGTGCCAGTAAGAAATTACAGGCACATGAGACTTAACAACTCCATATCACAGGGTTGTGGGCGTAGTACAGTACGTCACTTATTACGAAATGCATCTGTTATAGGCAAAATTACCGCTTAAAATCAAGTGTGCTTCGTGCAAGTTCCATCACAACACCATAAAAAGTCACATAAATAGGTTATGACTACATTTACATAGGCAATAAACTTCAACCGCTTTTAAATCACAAAGTCTTGGGTTCGACCCCTGTATCGGACAGTCATTTAATTTTTCTGACAAAGAAATATATAATAGCAACTGGTGTCATTAACTGTGTCCTTTAGATGGCAATACGCTCACCGCCTATTAAATAGGATCAACACGTAACATTTAACGTTATCCTGCGCAACGTGTGCTCACTATTTAGATACAACTGATCTGCCTACCCCTTAGAGAAATACAGGCGAGACAATGATTTAAAAGACTTTCTTTGTTGCATTAGAGAACGCTAAAAACAACAATATCGATTCTACACTTTCAAGTCTCAATTTGTACGATGAATCAATGAATAGTTTCACACCTCCTATAAACATATACGAACGCAGCTTTTCATATTTTTTTTAAAACATAAACTTTATAAACAACATATTAAGCAGGAAATACTTTCGCTTAGGCGTTGAAGGTTAAACTGTCCTACGTCCTACATGTTTTCGCCTTTTTATTGCTTTATACTCTTATGAATTTCCGTATTTGCAAATATTTAAATCAAAAAAATGCGCTTATTGATTCTCAACACTGCACCTAATTCTATGTATTATTTTGTAGACCTAAATAGATAGATATAGATAATTCTGATTAAGTTTCTGAATTTAATTTATTAATACAAATATGGGTATCGGTTGATATTAATATACAGTACAGTACAGTATCCATGTAACTACTATTCAGAATTTAAGTTTAGTATGATGTAGAATGTCACCAATTTTACCTGTGGGTGTCGTAAAATGCGGCTAAAGGTAAAATACCGAAAGGTGGGCAGCAGCGCCTTCTGAAGAACTGATACCTTAAACAGCGATCCCCAAGACACCTGCAAAGCGTGGGGATTATGGCAAACCCCCCCTTTTAATGGGGGAGGCTGTGTTCAGCAGTCGACATTCCGGCTGTTACAGTACTGTACTTATTATTATTTAAATTTTGTCTTTGTGGACAAGGACACCTCTACACCATAAAAAGAAGTGTCATACAATATTGTTTTATGCAGGAATAGCTTTCAGCCGCGGCTCCGCCCTCGCGTTTGTCGATTATCGTGCTTAACCATCAACCTCTTTTTGCGCGGTTGGGTAAAAACTATTATATCCTGGGTTTTAAACTATTTCCATAACAAATTTCATCCAAATCAGTCCAGTAGTTTTAAAGTTTATTCGTTGCTTACAAAAATACGAAAACACAAATCTTTCCTCTTTTAATATTAGTATATATATAGGATGACAACAGTAAAATAACACATGAAATGTGTTTCAATAATATATTTTCAAGGTATTTGCATTCGAATGAGTAAATCAAAACAAAATATTCGCATTCGCGCACACATCATATCAACAGTAATAAAGGTGTTACTTTCGCTTGGCATCGTCGAAAATCAATCAGGGAGTTGGTTTATCGCGTCTCATTACCTACTGATAACGATTGCGTACAATTAGTGGATTTAGATTACATGTTCAATGTTGAAGACAGCAAACATATGTTGGTATATGTTTGACATTGTAAAACTTTTTGCGATCTAAATCAAAATATCATATGAAAAGCCAATAAAACTCCATCTTAAATAAATGCAGGCAGTTAAATATTGCACTACTAGGAGATAGACAATTTCAAACGATATTAGAAAATCATTTTCTATTAGAAAACGAGAATCTTTAAAGTGGTTTTACTAGCATCGGATATAAACTATATGAGTAAATTTATTGTCGCGTTAAGCATCTTGTTATGATGTTATTGATTAGAGAGTGTTCAACGCAGCTCAATGATATTTTATTATCTGTTTTGTTAGGAAGAAATTCGAAGTATCTAAATCGAAACATAATTGATTGAAAACCACGTCAAAATAAAAAAAGTCCTTTGATGCGAGTACTTGCATTGATAGTGAGGAGGCTTAAGAAAACGAGCAAAGCTAGTGGTTCTAATAATGAATCCTGAGCATAACAAGGGTTTCAAAGTACAAGACGAATAATAACTTTGGTGCCGGACGATACACACAAATTTTCACCTCATTACAACGGGGTAAACGTACAGCTTATATAATTATAGTAAATCAGTGTTAATTTTTATTGACAGCTAGCGAACCACCCCGGCCCTGCACGGCTGTAAATGGCCATATTGATCTATATTAAATGCACAACGTTTTTAGGGTACTTAATTGGATAAGGATTAATGCTGTATTGCTTAAAATGGATTGTTGTGGGTTATCCCTAAGAGATAGACATAAATCATCGCGTCCTTATCTTCAGATCTTTTTAAGGTGTGCAACTGTACAATGCTGTAGTAAATTATTTAAACACATTTTTTGCACTTTCATTGCAAACAAAATGTTTAAATAAAAAGTTGTTCAGTACCTCAAATTATTGGCTCTCAGAACAGCTTATTGGCGCAGATTCTTGCTAGCATCCGCAAAATGTCCTACCACCATGATGTAACAGCTGCCATCAAGACAACAACCGGGCCCAACGTCTTAACGTGCCCTCCGAAGCACGGAAGCGCTCAGTAGCAATTCCACTGGCGTTCACCCATCCAAGTAGTGACATTGCTTAAATTAGCTGATCTGTCAAGAACGGCGAAACAAACTAAGCTACGAGCGCTTCAAAAATTCTAAATTGAATGAACGAATTTCTCGTAATTACATAGGTATATTACATGTTGGTACGTAACGCTCGGCTCGCACTTGGCCGGTCTATATAACGCGGTCATGCATTCAAGAACATCGCAGGAAAGTGTGCCTCTATTATTATTCAAATGCTCATTATTATCTGCACAAATTCACAATTAAACATTAGCATACGACGACGCGGACTGTATGCCACCTTATTAGACAAGTTGAATAACGCATATCTATGCAAAGTAATGGGAATACAAACCATTTGAGTCAGTCAATTGATGAGTTGACGCTTTTGAGTACACTTCTTCTTTTTCCTAACCTTATTACAAGCTATTTGGGCTCAGTTACGTGTGCAAAAACATTGATTCTAAGAGTGTGTTCGTATGATTAACAAAAATGCAATGTACCTACAAATATAGGCTGCGTTCGAAAACGACTGATTTCTCATATGATTAACATTTTCATTTTTGTGATTGTGGAACAAGCACGAGGCCCACCTGATGTTAGGTGGACTAACCCCTGTCTACAACAGATGCATTTCGTCCGACCCAATCGCACTGCGCTCACACTGACACATACAGTTGTTAAGTCTCATGTGCCTGTATTTTTTCTGGCTCTAAAGGACTGCTGCCGGAACATACTGTTAGGTGCTTGGCGAGATATTTTCTACTTGAGCGTGGTAGCTTCGACTATGCAGTGAATCTCAAGCCGGCGGTGGGCAACAGTCCATAGCTATTACCGATCGGCCATCATTGCTTCAAATTAACTTGTTAGTTAATCAAGGTTAAACGTCATGTTATACGTAAATTTAGACGTTTCCGAACGAGCATCCAGTAAGTCACGAGTAACTCTTAATTAGTTAGCAACCCTTATAAAAAATAACTTAAAACTTAGTAAATATTATATATAAACAGAGAGAGGTTCACGCTGTCAATATAAACAAATATTTTATATTAAATGCATTATTTTTACAAGGAATAAAATAAAATGCAATTAATGGACTCTCATATGACAACTAACTACCATTCACCTGACAGGTGAAAATCCTCACCCAGTTTTGCATCGGGTAACAAATTTAACTGGCAAGTGAACTAACTATTTACTTGTTCTTCGAACGGCTTCGAGTGAATTTAAAATTTCAAACTAGGTGATTTCCGGACAGCATTCGGGTAACTTCTATATTCACCCAGGGTCTAAACCAGTTCATAGTATGAATTAAAACGCAATTTAAATTAAGAATTATCAATCTACATTTTGTCTAACCTTACTTACGGCGAAGTAACTCTTACTTGGCCATACGGCTGAGAAATGTACAATCGTTTTTTAGTTTTTTAGACAACAGCGAAATAATATTAATTATTAATAGATTAGAAATATAGAGTAAAGATAATTTAGAAGATTAAGATTTAGGTTGTTACAAACCGCGAATATTTTACGATAACAGTACTCATTTAAAAATACAATAACGAATGATGACGTCATACTGTAGGCCACTCGAAACGATTTATGACGCGTTTCGATCCCACACCAAGCAACGGTTGTTTAATATGGCTTAGGGAGGCAAACAATCAGCTAACTCCTGGTCATAAGCGTCTGGAAGGCACGGACATCCGCACCACTAGAGATTTTGAATCTTCGAGCGCACAGTAGACCATCGACTTAGTCTACGTACATGAGATTTTTGACATCGTGTATATTTCTAGCATCTTATATTTTTGAACGTAATCATGATAAAATATTTGGGTTTTATCAACTCCCACATATACGTCATACAAAAACAACCTTCATACTAAATATTTCCTCAAAAACATGAAACTCAACAATTGTGGGAAAATATTACTACAACATATAACTACTGTTACAATTATTTGTGAGTGTATTTCTGGCAAAGGTGAGAACACGTCGGAAGATCTTGATTTAGATCGTAAGTTCTGTCTGATTCACCTCGTTTGGCTGGTATAAGTGTGTGCCTACATACATTATACTGTATATAAAAGAAGATACGTTTCTAACTAACACAATTCCGTTTAAACAGAATAAAATCTCCAGCTCTATGTTTACATTTAACAGAAGACAAAAATAGAATTACACATTGCAGTATTGTTCAAATTACACTTCACCCGCCATTCGTTGAAAAATTTCCTCTCGGAACGAAGTTCCTATTATAAATGTTAAGACAAATTCTTTTCGATAATCACAGAGATAATTATGTTCATAGAGCTTCCTTTCTGATACAATGTAACAGCAACAAAATGTATCGATATGTAAAACGATTATAACGTATGACGTAAATTTAACAACACTTAGTTCCTTTCTATTATACTCCTGGAACATATGCTTCAGTTTTTCATGTACCGACCCAAACGTTTAGCTATTTTGCATAACTCTTATATAAAATTGCAAGCGAGTGCTAATCTCGATACCAAATCTAGCGGTGCGGAACATACAATTTCACTTTACTATTTACATAATTCAACGGTTTTTTTTTACGATGACATTAACAACCACGCACTCGAACATCATTCCCTAATAAATCTAATTCTGTTTCATATGAGTCTATTTAAAACTAGCATGACGTATCATGAAGTGTTCACACGGTTGTTGACTGTGGCCGCGTGGTACGCGCTTTTAGAACGCCGAACATCTAATAGCATTTGAAAGATTGAATGGCAACATAAAACATAATTATGTAGGATTAAATTTAAAATATGTATGGATTGATGTGCTGATTCAAATTCAGTATGTATAACAAGGGCATCACATGATGTGTCACCTCATATAGGAGCAATTCGAAACTCATACCACCCACAAACACGCTGAATGTTGTAACTTGAACAGATCAAGTATCTTATGCATGAAAATGCAATGTCTTTTGATACACAAAATAGTATAGGTACTCTTGCTAAACTTTAATATTAAGTTTCCTTGCATCCGTTGAAAAACTAAACACATTATAAGATCACCCAGGTGTCAGTCTATATGTCCCAAACTATACTTTTTACATATCTCCTGGAGGGAAATAACTAAACAAAACATCACTTCTGAACTTTAATGCTTAAGACCCTTACTGTCTTCATATTAGAATTGGACTTGAATTTAGAAACGATCTACTAGTATAAACGGTATCAAAAATGGAAAAATTTATTACTGAGCGTTCTCAGATCCCTAAACTATAGAAAGCACAATTTTTTTTTCGAAATGAAATTTTGTAAAAATATATAATTCGTATCTCCTCTGAAACGACATTGATTTTCTTCTAAATTTCAATCGAGAATCTTAATAACTCTACTCGATACATTACGCTTTTTAAATTGAAGAATGGCGACTGTCAGAAAGTAAGAATTATTAGTAGGATGTAGTTATTATTTCCTCTCATTTTCTCGCATTTTGGCCGGAACGATTAGTGTATGCGTCACGTTGCAACGTACGCATTTATGAACCTTATTTCAAAGTCATTTTGTTCGATTTTCGAACTGATTGGAAATAGCTGCTAATTTGGAAACTAAATGGTTACACGTTATACCAAATAAAAACGTTTATTTGACCTCTAGCGGGAAAATGTTTTTCCTTTCATTGTAACTTTGTAACCTTATGCGCTTAGCTAGCTAGCTCGTAGAAAATCTGTCGTCAAGCAACTAACGGTGTGCTCTGACGAATCGCCTTGTGTTCTAGGTTAGCCTGAACAACATCTTCGACCACATCATCACTTACCATCAGGTGAGATTATGATCAAAGGCTAGTTTGTCAGCTATATAGGTATATGTATAAAAAAACTGTACGTTGTACAAGTAGCAGCACAATCAAAAGATATTGCTTCTACCTACATTACTGCAAATACGCAACGCAGTGCAAATAACAAATGTACTTTTTTGGTTCGGGGTACGCTTGCTGAATGGTGTCATATAATTCTGAATAAGTTGCAACAAGATGAGCAATAAAGAGCATAGCAAAGTCAAGATTAGGATTCTTCGTAAACGGAGAAATATTTCTAGACGCAGTAGTCAGTACACTTCATACTCGTTATGGTTGCTTGTGTGTGTATATATCTATTTGGGAGCGTCCGCATAGTTTCATTCTCAGTTCCAGTGGCACGGTGCCAAAGCCTGCAAACTTTGGGAACGATTCGATACACCTGATTACACTGATTCGCGGAATTAGGACGGATGGATGAACTATACTATTAGTAAGATCAAACATAGATATTCTTTTCGTGGTCTAGCTCCACCTCGTTAGCACTCTTCGAAATCGTGTTTCGAGACGATATACTAATAACCTTCTGTAGACGTAGTGTCGAGTTTGTAAATCCAAAATGGAGCTAAAACTTAATTATTTTGCAACTACAGAGATCTTAAGTTACGATCTCTAGCTCCAGACTCGGCCACAAACGCAATGCAATGCCAAGTAGGCGTCCACCTTTCAAATGTTTCGGACATTCCTACAAATGCAATTGGACTAAGAAGAGGTTCAATTACAAAGATCTTATCCGAAGAGTAAGGCCACAAGAGATGGTCTAATCATGCGATCCTTACAAGGTTTTACTTGATACCGTTCAGTACCCACCGAAAATATTAGGTAATAAACTTTAAGTTCAGCTAAACAGCTGTAGATGAATGAGTGTTCCTTCTGACCTAGATAAACTGATGTTACGAAATCCGCATTTTCAATTGACCAAGTGTCGTCAGTAATTTTTCATCAACGAGACATGGTGGCTACACACTAATGCGTCCAGTATGGATGACGTGAAGTCGTTTTATTTACTTGTGTAGCTTACAAACATAATGCAGAAACATACAAGCCTTTCCCCAACAATACGGTAATACTCCAATTTATTCCACTTTCTAGTCGACAATGTCTGCAACTCCACTTACGAGTGAATACCGGAAGATGTGGTAGACAGGGTGTCGTAGTGCTCTATGCCAGTGAACTGAATTTACTCATGGATGCAAGTTAATAAAGGCAGATGAGTACCACCTGAGTACAGCCCGTGTTGCGCTGCAGTTGGAATGTACACGCGCAGTATTTAATTAAATACGATGCTTTTTAGCGTCATCATGAGCTGCCATATGCGAATGCGGATATACTTTTTATTCTAGATCAAGGTTGATTACATAGTGATGTTATTGAGGATATTTCAGTATATTAGAATAAACTTCTTGTGTTTTATAATGATTGGGCATATGGTATATAAGTGGAATTGTGGTCGTCGGTTTTTGTATAAGATTCAGCTTCAAGAAATCGTATGATACATTTCTTAGAAGGTAGGTAGTGACTGCCGAAAAGGCATGTTGCACACCCGACACGGTGCGCTCTCGTCGCGGTCTAATAATCAACATCTAGCAACAACTTTTATTAAATTATGTTTCAATGTAACGTGAGCTGTCTTAATTAATACTGACTGGGATATATATAATGTCAATTAAATATTTGGTATTTGTTAAATGAAGCCGTAGTAGTGATAAATAATATATAAAGCCACCTTTATTTATGCTCGCATCCAATAACACAATATACCCCAAAGCCTTTACATTCATTATAGAAATAATGATGAGTCTTATTTAACACGATTGTTATTTTGAGATGACAGAAATAAAAAGTTTCGTACACAAAGAGCAAACAGAAGTCTACGCTGAAAAGTCTGTCTGTTCGCCCGCATGTTATGGTTAATTGCAAAATATGAAAATAAAAACTTTTTTTTCTCCTCAAGGTGGAAACTTACGTCTATAGGGGAAATAAAAAAAATATCAGTTAAATCGCGCTTGAAGCTAGGTTTAGTACACAATTTCATAATTTACTTCTTGAATGGTAAAAAATAATATAAACTACGTTAACCCATAACTAATGTAACCAATTCAATAAGTTTTATGGTCATATATTAGGTATTATGAATAATCTTCTCCGAACCTAGCATATTACGGGATAGAATACAAAAGTCAGATGAACTAACGACAGAACCAAAAAAAATATATAAAACTTTGAATTCCACGCCAGAGAAATCAGCAATCAGCGCGAACAGCGAACACCTATGTCTGTAGCGGTTATCGCTCTTTAGGATAAGTTTGGTACGAGACGAGCATGCTATGCGCGAGTTTAAATCAATATTGATTATGAATTCAACATTTTATATATTTTTAACTAAAACCGTCAAATAAAATTATATTTACCCGTAAAAATGTAATCAGTTCTATAAGTATTAAAACAATTTATTAAACATAAACTATCTTCTCCTACACTCGTCTAAAATACGGTTCAACATCGACAAGAGTTGCAATTACGATTAAATCATCCAGTAAAAAAAAACCGTTTTCAGTTAATTGACTATAACTTAATAACTACTCAACCAATTTTGACAAATTATATAGTAGTTTCTTTTTATTGCTGATAGGTAAACCTTTGACCACAATCTCACCTGATGGTAAGTGATGATGTGGTCGAAAGTGTTAAACAGGATTGGGACTAACTAGAAGGTATACTCTACTCAAAAAAAAATCATCATCATAATCAGTTCATAATTGGCGGAGTAACCGCGTAACAAACATAAGAAAAAACATACAGTCGAATTGAGAACGTCCTCTAATTTCGAAAGTCGTAAATTTCCCATTATAGAAGACATCGTCCAACAACAAATACTGAAAACTCTGATTCATTTTGTAGGTTTTTAACTATGCTCAGAACATTGTTTTTTTCTTTAACGGGTTATTGCGATTCATACCAGATCGAGGCCGGACTCGCACATTGCCAGTTTTATATTAATTAATGCCTGTTTCTTCTTCGGTTCCCTCAAAATCTTTGGCTATTAACGCAGGGATGTCGATAGTTTTTGTATTGGAGTACAAGTTCAGAGAAAGTAAATTAAAACGTGTAAGTTAACTATGGCTCAGCAGCCCTAGCGGATTTATTTTGGTGCGGATGGTAGTGAAACAAACATAATATTACCATTGGATTATAAATTAATGAAAGTTGACTTATGGTTGTCAATTTCGCAAGCATTAGCTAAGCTAACTGCCTGTGCTAAGCATCACTATCTTCATGATTGCGAAAATGACAAATCTAATTGATTCACTTCATCGATAAAAGAACTACAGATCCTATGATAAAAAATACATCTTTTACCTTAAACTCTTACTATAATATTCTCGAAGATCTCCTATCCTCATTAACGATGAAGTAAATTAGAAAAAAGTACGCAAATTGTTATAACAAAATTTCATTACGTCTTTATGCTGAAGTTGAGTTTTTATTGTAGCAATTAGTGCATTTTTTATGCTAATACTCGAATAAAAATTAATTAAGTGAAAACTGTGGCATGTTAGATACTATGATAATACTCATTAGTCTGAAGCATATACTAGAGATTATAAAAACTACTATATATACATTCTCATATGAGTGTACAAGAAGAGGAAAGTCGGCCAGCGATTCCCCACACAAATGTATTCCCCTATTTTCTTCCTGGATAATGCCCATACAGCAATAATTTTTTGAGAACATTAACAATAGTCACGCCCCTATCGTCTCCTTTTTTGTTTTATGAAACTAATTATTACTAAGGAAAATATGAAGATGAGAATCACTAAAAACACCCCGCCATGATCAGAAAATAACTCGACAAATTTGAAACGTTTTGTTATATTAAACAAATTAATAAGAGCCAAGATATACCCACTCTACCTTTAAATTTTATGCAAAAAAAATAATGGAATCAGCACAGTTTTGGGGGAGAAATCAGGGAAATGCGATCACGTGACGGTACCTGCTTCAAATGCCGCGCAGGCCTCTTTCTCTCTTAGCGTTTGAGAATTTGTCTAAATATAACATATAAACGAGACTGTTTGTTTGAACCTTTAGAGTAATGGCAAATAAATTTAATCAAAAAAGAGAAATCTTATTACATACAATAAACATAATGGCGCGCTTACCTTGAGTTTTGGATAAAAGTCTGGCAGCCTGTTCGCTCTTAGATTGAGAGTATTGCAAATCTCCCTGTGCAAAGCAAGGATCTGTTTCATGGTGCCAGCTGCGCAAAAGTGGTCGAACATCTCCGCCGCCAGGGCGCACTCCGGTGGAGTCACCTCCACGCGGGCCCCCCGGTTCATCTTGAAGGTACTGCCGACAAAATCAAAGTGTGCTTCAGATTATTTTCCTTTTCATCAAAGTATAAACGTAAAGTAATCTTTACATAAAACCACAGTCCTGTCTATATCTTTAAAATTCGATAACTGCAACTCACTATTGGTTTCTTAGACTGTCGCAATGATTTTTTTATTACAGCTCCGGTTTGCCCTGTGGGGTCAGTATGATTTTTTCTAAAATTTATTTTTATTGATGCTCCACAAGCATGTTAAAAAACGAAGTCCAACATTTGATGTATTATTCGATTACGCGACCGATTAGACAATAAAATGTGCACAGTGCACACATTTGAATAGTTCTAGTTTTATTAGTTATTTTAGCAAGTGTGCCCTTGAGCAATATCAATCGAAAATATGTAACAACCGAATTCAGTTCGCTAAGCATTCTAGTTTAGAATTGCTGCAATGGAAACAATAACACCAGCCCACGCACCAGTCGTACCAGTGAGGTTGAAAAACTCATGATCTCAGAATGATAAAGGACATGACTCGTAAGCGTATTAATAACGTGGTTTAGTCATTTAATTACTATAGTGGACTGTCTGTAATTCTCAAGCGCATTATAGACTGGGCTTGAGAATTTACAGACTACTAGTGCACATGTATAAACATAGCAGATCGAATTCGTAGAAATAACCTAAGTATCTTTTTTTATAGCTTTTTTTCTAGCCTTCGACCACAATCTCACGTAATGTTAGGTGATGATGTGGTCGAAGCCGGCAGCTGTCCTTGAGTGCCATTAATTCTACGTTAGCCTAAACAACAATACGTAGAATTACTGGCTCTTAAGGACAGCTGCCCGAACAAACCGTTAGGTGCTTGCCGACGGATTTTCTACTTGTGGATGGTAGCTAGCCGGGCGGGTATTCGCAAAATGCTAAATCTGTATTAAATCGTAGACATATTCAATAAAAAACCTACCAACATAGATAAATACTGGGGGGCGATCACGTATCTTCTGTAGCAATGAAATGCTGATTGCAACAATCAAAAATGACAGTTTTGACAGATTTTGTATCAATGAAAACGACAGATAGGTAACAGACCTTTTTGTGCCCAAACGTTAGTCGCCGACCGTTTTTTTCTTTTATACCTGAGACGATAACGAATTAAAATTTCGTAATATACATTCTACTAATGAGTTTGTAATAAGATAGTTTAAATACAGGTTGTACTCCCATGGTCAGTATTTCCTTTGATTTCATTTTATTATTATTCTGAAATGTAATTTTATTTTTTAAATCAAATAAACTTAAATTTTATTTATTTCTTAGGAAGACCAACAGTATAACAAATATCTTAAATATAACTAATAACAACAGATAACCAATTATAGGTCCTCACGGATGGCTATCTTATAAATGACATTCAAATAATGAGCACTAGGATCCAACATAGTCTAAACATTATGCTTATAATTACATTCAAACAGTTAGTCGAAGAACACTCTGCTCAACAACCGCCTAGCCGATGCAATGCTTGTACACAATAAGTCAAGGCCAACTTTCTTGTCGAACTCATTAAAATTTCTGCTCACACGTAACAGGTAAGGATTTTGCCTTTATTTGTTTTATTTAGATTTTAGAATAATATGAAATAAAAGGAAATACTGACCATGGGAGTACAAACTGTATATATACTATATTATTACAAACTCTTTAGTATAATGGATAGTACGAAATTAATTCTCAGGTATAAAAGAAAAAAACGGTCGGTGACTAACGTTTGGGCGCATGAAGGTCTGTTACCTATCTGGCTTATAAAATCTGTCAAAACTGACAGTTTTATTGTTGCAATCAACAGTTCATTGCTACAAAAGATACGTGATCGCCCTGCTGATATTAGGAATATATTGTATAAGTACGTCACCAACTTATTCGTAGTTCAAAAATCTCTCATGTTAACAAGAGGGGCGCAGCAGAGGCTACGTAAAATTGATTTTCATTTGTTTTCTTACTTAGAACAAAACAGAGCCTATTAGTGTCTCTGCACACCTGTCTGTTTGTTGATAACAGTAGTGTCACTTATGCAGTTTACGTGAAATATAAACGTGTTACTAAGGGTCCGTTTCAGAATGTCCTAATAAAGTTTCGGGTTGCTAACCAACACATAAAATAACTGAAAGATAAAAATGACAGTTAACATGCAGCGCGTTTCAAGCTTTAACTGATGGATAGGATAAATCGATGACTATGAAATGCAAAGATAGTCATCATCATCATCATTTCAGCCGCAAGAAGTCCACTGCTGGATATATGCCTCCCCCATAGATTTCCAAATAGAACGGTTGGAAGCGGCCTGCATCCGGCGTCTTCCTGCGACCTTAGTAATGTCGTCCGTCCACCTTGTGGGTGGTCTTCCGACGCTGCGCTTGCTGGTTTGTGGCCTCCATTCGAGAACTTTTCGGCCCCATCGACCATCAGTTCTGCGGGCTCTGTACCCTGCCCATTGCCACTTTAACTCACTATGTCGGTCCGCCGTGCTATGTCGGTGGCTTTCGTTCGTCTACGGATCTCCTCATTCCTGATTCGATCTCGTAGAGAAACACCGAGCATGGCCCTCTCCATAGCTCGTTGTGCGTCTTTGAGCTATATACAAAGATAGTGTTTATTGAATAAATAAGTTCTGGGTAGTATAACCGGCACTTCTCGAACATTCTGAAACAGGTCCTAATAAATAACCTGAAGTATAGAAAATATTATGTAATACTTTGGCCTAAAACCAAATTTCGAATTAGAATGTATTTTTATAATATCAACATTTTGTATGGACAGGTAGTATTTTTAAAATAAGGACGTATCAACTCTCTATATTGTACGCCTGTACAGGCAAAACATCATGGACTATATCATAATTAACCAAGAATATACTTTAACGTTCAAAATTACTCAGGTTTGGAAACAAAACGTCAAAACGTTGATAATGCAAATTTCTTATACAGTTTTTTAAATTAAGTGTTTATTCATTGTGATGTAATGAATATAAGAAAAAAATATTTTATGGTGGTCATGTGGCACCCTAATAGAGTAAAATTCGAATCGCTCTCAGCCCTTTATTTATGTTTAATCGACTTTAACATTCTTTACTCATATATTTTACGGCAATATTTATCTATGATTTCAAAAGCTCTGTTTTAGCTTTACAGTGCGGTTAGTATTTTTGTAGCGCTGCGTATTCTTCCCTAGCGTCGCGTCGTTTCGTTTTATTTTTATTACTACTTGTGTGTTTACGTTTTATTATTTTTTAGCTCTTAATGAGAAAATAAGTAATATCATAGAACTATTTTCCGAATAATTTAGAAAATACATAATTTTACAGAACATGGCAAATCGGATGCATAAATATTAGGCTCAACGACGCAAAAATTCACATTGTTTCAACATTTGGTATTGAAATGACGATACTAAGTTTGTACGAAAGCCCTATAAAGGTATTTTTCTCAATACTGTTGGAAATAAAGAACTATAATACAAAAAATACTACGTAACATTTTACTGCTGAGGCTTTGGTCGTGGTGATAAGATTACTACAAAATTATTAATACAAGATTGAAGGCTACAAACAAATTAAACTGACTTTGAAAGAAACTATGAGGAAACTGAAGAACAATTATTGAAATTTGATATAAACCAAATTAAAAAATCTTGCATTCATATTTAGAAATCAGGAAACTTTGCTGCCGCTGTGTACCTTTACGAATCCTGTCAGTGCAGAAACACGTGCTTGTCGATGAAATTTTACTGATTTTCAAATGCTGTTTATAACACCGTTATAGGAGACAAAACATTATCTCATTGTAATGATTAAAGCAACAGTCCGGTGAATGGGTCTTTGACGGTGACAGTAGACCAAAAGCTGCATCAACCAAGTGAGCAAAATAATGATTGTGTGTTTTTCTAAAACCACATGCGAGTAATGTGCCACAAAAAAACAATGTCGCACGATTAAAAATGGCACACAACTATTAGCCTGCCTACTCAACTGGTGAGAAACGATTGAGAATATGCATCCATTTTGCTTCATGATGCACCGCAATAAACACAAAGGCATTTTTGTCTTCCCAAAAGGCTGCAGCAAGTGACGCAACGGCTCACAGTTGAGACTTAGGATATGTGATTTCTTATAAAACAAAGATATATAAGAACGAAATTATATCAAAGATATAATAAGAAACCATCCAGAGTAATTTAATTTGTGGAGCCGGAAGAGCTTATGATAGCGTTTAACCAAAAAGTGGCAAACATGCATTAGTATGCCTCATGTTTTTAAAAATGTATTTAGCGTATGCTGAAATTTTCGTTGTGCAAAGGTAAATATTTTTCTTGTAAGTTCTGTAAATCCTTAATTATATTCTTCTGTAGTAGATTATACTCGTAGTTGTAGTGTATCCACTTTCAAAATGAAATATATGTTTAAATAAATAAACTAGTCCCGAAATCCCCATTACATTAGTACTCTATGGACCGTTGGTGGGAATTTTAAGTCGATACCTCAAAAAATCCCCTGTGATAAAGATTTTGAGTAAGGATTTTAGGAATAATCCATTTCATTTTAATACTATAATAACATGGGTTTTATGATCAACAAACATTTGGAACAATATAAACACGTACTATCTCGTTTCTGTTAAAGCTTGCGACACACTTGGTAGCCCTGTAACAGCGTGGACGAGGAGCCAGACTTAGGTACGCTAAAGATAGCTTGCCGACTGCTGACCTCTTTGCAGTGAGCCCTTGGTTGTGCTTCTTAAAAATAGGTTACGAACAATACAAAACGGTCGTGATTTCAACGCTTTCACCTAACTAACGAAGCAAAACTAACTTTTCCTGCAACTATGATTAATATTTACCAATTTAAATAGAGAGATACTTATTGAACTTTAATAATGCTACAGATCTGCAAATTTTGAAAATACTTTAAAAAGATTTTTAAAAGTGGTTTTCAATAAAATGTAAGATGAATAGTGTACAACAAACAAAGTTTCTTTACGCCGTTGTTTAGAATGTTTACACTGAAAATGATTCAGATCATTTGTAACTTTATTTTCCCATACTACTTACATAACATTTCAGGATTTTCAAAAGAACAATATTCATATCAAACAGACATAACCATCAATTCGATTATAAGGCACTGATTTGAAAATATAATGTATAAATACTAAAGTATTTTCGTGGCGCACCAATTAGATGTACCTACCTCGAAAAGGCTTGATTTTTTTTTACTTTAGCATATATTAAAAAGACATACCTCATGTGGCTTATCCAGAACTTGTTTTGTATTGTACAAAAATATTTCTCAATTACACATTAACATTTCATTTATCCGTTAAGATCCAAATACATTTTCAGAAAATAAATACCTTTGTTATCTGTAGACGATTGTAAACAAAGAAATTTTGTTTTTCTTTCTTTTGGTTCCATTAAAAATTCTATTTCTTGAACATCTTCACTTGGCAAGCGAATGTCCGGTGACCCACGACTGGTCGTCGACACTACACGATGATCTCAGCCGTGTCATAATCAGGATACTTTAATTGAACGCAATGTCAGTCTATTTCTTCTTGTGGACGTTGCATTTCATATGGAACACAATATTCTTCTTCTTGGAACAACGCTAGTAAAGTCGTGTGTATATATTATTTATAATTTGAACTTGTTCGCTTATTTTGAACGTAAAAATTGGCATTGTGTTCGTCATAAACATATTGCATTAGGTTTATCAACAGCCTATCCATGTGTAACTATGTTGTTGGGTCGGCACTATATGTATTCTAGAACTTTGTACTTTGTTCCGTTATTGGGCACCTCAGTACTCACACTTGTTATACACATGATTCTTCACGTTATACGTCCGAGAAGACCTCCGAGAAGATAAATGTAGAGGCAGATATCAACGAACGAAATCGCGGAAATGAGCCCGCACACCGTGATTACTACCGGGAATCCGCGTGTCGCTTTGCATTGTCAAACTGCAAACTTGACTTTTTATGCAACAAAAACAAAATAAATTAAGACTAATTTTGAACGATTATGCACAATTCTGATTACAGTTAAAGGAACAACGATGTATAAACTCTTGTTACTCAAAATTATCATGTTATTTGTATACGCTTGGTAAAATACAGGATATATGTATGTATATAGTGATATCTGAACCGATGCAAACAAGGAAGTTTGGATGTTATAGTTATCTGGCTGTTGAAATGTACCGGAAAACATAATTGCCTTTGTTGTTGCTTAAGTATATTATATTCCTTACAATAATAATGAAATTATAAAATCTCACAAGATGTAAACATGAGTGCTGATTTTATCACACAGTAAATAAATTACTCAATTGTTAACTTTCTTGGTGCCAAATACACTGCCAAATCTTTGGTCAGTTCGTGATATAAGAGTACGTGCATTAGAATAATTTTGCACAAGTGACACAATGCGGAAATGCACAAGTAACTTTACACGCGAAGAGTTAAGAATTTATTCACTTTTGGATTTATATTATATAATTTTGTGTGATATAAATCACAATGCAATGACTAGCAGTGTTGAGCCACTTAGGTGGATGATTAAAGACAGTATAAGGCGCTTACTTCGCTCAAGAAACTTACAACAAGCATAATTACTAACCACAGAGCACCGAAATCTATCTTGCACTTACATACCAACCAAACAAATATATCAAGTGAAATCAATCAAATGATGGTAAAAACAAAATTTTGCAGTGTAGTAAAACTACACAACCAGCAAAGTTATGTTTGAATGTGTGGCCCTTGTCAATACTTTGAACACATCACAATAACATATTACTATATGAAGATTTACATCATACCTAACCTACATATTTGATCAATATGGTCTTGCTCGTCGAACTGGCTTATCATATCAGTGAATACCTCTCACTAGATACACAAGTTAACTTAATGCCAACAATATTTCCACGAGCTATAATAAGAAAGGGCATAGGTATAATATCCGTATTCCGTATGTGGCAAATTAACGATAAAGGTCGAGCAAACAAGTCGACTACACGTATACTGATAATAAACATGAACCGTGGGGACGATGAAACGGTGCTATACAAAAACGCCCATCAGCCATTATCAGTACTAATATTATAAATGCGAAAGTAACTCTGTCTGTCTGTCTGTTACGCTTTCACGCCAAAACTACTGGACCGATTTAAATGAAATTTGGTATGGAGATAGTTTGAGACCCGGGAAAAAACATAGGATAGTTTTTATCCGACTGCGCAAAAAGAGGTTAATGTTTTTGCGCGATAACCGACATGCGCGCGGGCGGAGCCGCGCCCGGAAAGCTAGTCAACTTATAAATTTACTTTAGATCCTAATGGAATCGAGGAAGAACAGGTTTCTGCTCTCGTATTTTTAAGGTCCTTCCTAGTAATTTTAAACAATATGAGCGTTACACTTACACTGCCTATGATATATAATATACCTAAATCCTCCATTAAATCCATCTGCTACGTTCGTATCTTGTTTCCGCGATCCAAAATGACGATGATTAACATTAACTGTGGTTTGGGAAACAGTATTGGGTGTATGAAATGGCTAAGACCTCTGGGATGAAATATGCTTCTTGAATAAAAAATACTTAAAGCTCAAATGACGATGACCATTATAAGACTGGTCATGATATATTGATCTGAGTCTGCTATACTAATATTATAAAGAGGAAAGATTTGTATTTTTGTTTGCAACGAATAAACTTAAAAACTACTGGACCGATTTGGATGAAATTTGGTATGGAAATAGTTTGAGACCCGGGAAAGGGCATAGGATAGTTTTAACCAACTGCACAAAAAGAGGTCAATGGTTTTAGCAAGATAAGCGACAAACGCGCGAGCGGAACCGCGGCCGGAAAGCTAGCAGTCTATAAAAGAGACAGTAAGGAATGGCAGATATGAATAAGAACAATCGGATAGTTGAGATGGATAAAGTTTGTGAAGTGGATAATAAACCATTTAGCGAAACGTCCAAGAGCGTGGTTTGGGCATGTTAGAATGAATAAAAAATAAGAAAGAGAAAGTGTAGTATATGAATAAGATAAATCAATTGAGTGGAATAAGACTGAAATAGGTATGGACGGACTGTGTGAAAAACTATACTAGGTACTGAGATAACTCACTATATAGCGGAGTAGAAAGATAACTCGTGTATTACCGGCCCTTATTGTAGCACGAGAAAAGAGCACCATAAAGAAGTCTTTCGAAGTCACAACAATATTTTTCCAAGTATTTTAAGCCCAATAAAACAATGTTTATGTGCCAGAAACAACTCAAGAACCGCAGCTATTTAAAAAATTGGCTAAAGAAAAGCTATTACTAAACAAACTTCAGAATGGTTTGATTGGATGAATATAGACACTTTTGTTATGAGTCTTCGCTCTGAGCAGCTAGACAAAGAGAAAACATTGCGAAATATATTTTCTAGCTATATAGCAGCTCAAAACCATATCTGCGAACGTTACAATGAAGCTATAAGTTGAATGGATCTTGTTACTACTACCTATGTGGATAGTCTGAGATATTGAGTTTACATGGTCGACGTCTCGCTTCCGTCAGCCCCAACTTGACCAGAGAGCTTTATTTAATACCAACTGTTCGGAACTGTGAAACGATAGAAAGAAGGGAATAAGAGAACCAAATCACCAAAATATTGCTTTTTACAGACGCAATAGGCAAAAATGTTGTTGTTATTTTAATTGATAATTACTGCGTGCCCGGTGCTTCCCGAGCACTTTTCTTATATTGATATGCGTACAAAATGTATTACTTAGGCCAGAATTTAGGTATGAACAGGAAACAGATCATAACAAGTGACACGTTATTTCTAGACATTATGCATATAAAATTATGACATACAATACAATACAATACAAAACACTTTATTGTACACCAATAGAAAAATACAAATAACTAGAAAATCTTAAAACTAAAGTACAAAGGGCGGACTTATCGCTTAAAGCGATTTCTTCCAGTCAACCGTTGGATGGAGATCGTTTAAGGAGTCAGAGAGGTTGGCGAACACAATAAATTTATTACATATTATATCTACTTAAATAAATCAAATGCTTAAATTCAGTACATAAATACTAATTAGCTACTATAACAGATAGAATATTAGTAAGCTGTAGCTTATACAATACATAAACATACACAATACTACATACTATAAAACTAAATACATATACTATTTAATCTTAAATACTACATACCGTCAAACATTACGGATACAGACTAAAATTCAATGAGATGGTAAAGTAGATAAATAATGGTCTTTAATTTGATTTTTAAATACATCAATAGACCGAGCTTGTCTAATGACATAATTTGTTATATACATATTTTGCATCTAGTCCACTAGCCAACGGACTATAGTTACCTACCTACATAGGCAGTATATATTATTATATACAAACTATAAAACAAAACAAAAAACAAAAATTTCAAGGTATTAGATCTGAACTCAGGGTCTTGCGAGAAAATTTAAAGGAAACAAGTTTGGTATCGAATATAGGCCGTAAACCACCAGTAGGTCCAAAACGCTCTAACAAACCAAAATAAAAACAAAGCAAGGCGTTAAAGGTGATCCAAATAACATTTATAACAACTTATTATTTTCGTTAGTAAATACTGAGCTTAACGAAGTTTGTCCATAAAAATAAATAAATGGAAAGTTTAAGCTCGGTGACTGCGGAACAAGAGAATATTTTAATACGCAGCACACAGATTTTGCGATGTTTGCTTCTGTGATAAATCTGATTTTACCCCAGACAAAATGTTAACTCGCACATCTAAAAATAATTAAATATCTATTTGAAAGACTATAAATACCGAGACTGTGAAAAAATACCTAAAGATTCAACATAATTATGTCTTAACTGTTAAACAAAACTGTGTCTGTTAAAAGATAAAATGTTAAATCTGTTTAAAGGGAAACTTCCCTCCAAAATACCTAATCACATACACAACAATCTTAACTACTATAAAAACATTCAAAAGTTTGACTAAGTATCAGTTAAAATGTCAAAGCCTATTATGTGTATTATGGAACCGTATTTAATAACTATAATATTCAAGCAGTCGAAGAAACTCTCCCCGTCTAATAAAACATAGTAAAATCACAAAAAAAATAAGTCAGGTGTTTAATCTGACATGACGCTAACAATTTTATAAATCTATTAGACCGATATCCATCCTTCCTGTTCTGAATAAAGTCATCGACGAAATAATGCCCAAACAACTTCTGCTCTCTACTACTCTACAATGAGTATTCATAACTGCACAAGAAAAAGTTCGGTTTTACCAAAAACAGATCCATAGCAAAAAAAGTTTATTAGAATATAATATATTAACTTATTGATACAGTTCATTGGATTGGGTGGAATAGTGACAACGTCAAAATGTAGTGTTCTGTCAGCCAAAATCCAAAATATATAATACAGAGCAACACTAGTCATCATTTTCGTACTGCAGTAATGCCTTTTTGGCAATATGCCCAAATTACATCTGTTGCCAATAAACACAACTAGGAGCAGCTGGTTTATACAATGGTCTGTAATATTTTATTTGTTAATCTCTGTTAATTTCGTACCTAGACTTTCAAAGGGTCGCGACTAGACTGCACTAAGCTCGTGCCTGCTTTCCATAATGATAAGAACTACACGACTTAGTTCCGCCCTCCCCCTTTTTTCATCGGACATCCAGACAGACGGATAGGCGCCATCCGTACATGGTTGATATTCCCAGGACTCGTACGAAGCGCTTCGCTTCCACTTTTCTCGTGCGTACTGCGAAAGAGTGGAACTCCTTACCGTTGTCAGTTTTTCCCGATGAATTCAACATGGGTGTCTTCAAATCGAGAGTAAATAGGTTTCTTCTAGGTAAGCGTGCTCCATCTTAGACCACATCAATGCTTAACATCAGGCAGGGTGTGGCCAAACGCGAACCTATATCGAATAAAAAAAAATGACCAAAATCTCACTTTTATACTACATACTTAATTGATCAATAATTGATATTCTATTTTCTTTGGGAATCATACGACATTACCACATATATTATAAACATACGATATTACTAGCATTTTTTACGTAAAAGATCAAAAGCTTCTGCATAGCATCTCCTAAATAATCAGTACTAATATTATAAATGCGAAAGTAACTCTGTCTGTCTGTCTGTCTGTCTGTCTCTCTGTTACGCTTTCACGCCAAAACTACTGGACCGATTTGAATGAAATTTGGTATGGAGATAGTTTGAGACCCGGGAAAAAACATAGGATAGTTTTTATCCGACTGCGCAAAAAGAGGTTAATGTTTTCGCGCGATAACCGACAAACGCGCGGGCGGAGCCGCGCCCGGAAAGCTAGTATTAATATATATTGATAGATAATACTGGTGCTAATAATCACGATTCACAAATAATTATTATGAATTTGCAATTCCGTTTTTTAGACCACCTCTGATAGTGCTGCTGACTTGTGTTCCAAAGTTGGCACCAGTTAGTTCTAAAGCGTCTTTTGGTGACCTCTGGTGACATTACTACTGAGCGCTTCCGTGCTTCGGAGGGCACGTTAAGCCGTCGGTCCCGGTTGTTGTCTTAGGATGGCAAACGTTATAGCATGGTGGTAGGGCATTTTGCGAATGCCCGCCTGGCTTGCCACCATCCTCAAGTTGAAAATCTGTCGCCAGAAGAACATTTGTTACATAAAAGCAGTTTTTATTAATTTTGTAGGTATTGGCTTGCTTGATCATTGATTTAATTTTTAAAATTAAAACATTGTTTTATATTGTATATGAATATTTCAATATCGCAAGGGTGTCTTAACATCTACATTTGACAAGAACGTCGTATACTGGTATTTATACACTAGTAGTTAGGTTCCATGTGAGTAAAACGGGACCATTCAACCAAGCGTGCGGTGTCCGCCCGTCCTACGTTTCAAATGCTGCACCTATTGAACTGTATCATCATCATCATCAGCATCATCAGCCGGAAGACGTCCATTGTTGAACAAATGCCTCCCCCATAGAACGCCATGGCGTGTGGCGTTCCAATGAACTGTAATAATTAACCTATTAGTGTTTTTATCGTAGAACCTCGATTATCAAACACCGGTTATAGGAACGTCCGGTTATCTGTATTCGTATTCTATAGCCCTTAATTTTTATGTCGCCGATAGCTCAGAGTTGCTATGCACGCAAATGACGCGAGAGTCATAAGTCAACAATGAGAATTTTAACTATAGCGGCTTTATAAAATGATATATATCGTAGAGGTTGAGCTAGCGTGATACCAACCATCAGGCAAACGACTTGCTTGTCTTTTCTATGAATAGTATAAAAGTAGTTCGATAAGGTATGCGTGAGTGCCGAGGGTTCCCGCCTTGTTGTGAGGGTTCAGTAGCAACAGTTTCGTCATCCACGGTGAAGATAAGAAGAACCACTGCAGTGTTACGCGTATGTAATGTAGAGTATGTCAAGTGATAATGCGGTCGATGATGGAGCGCGCTTACCCAGAAGATACCTGTTCACTCGCGTTTTGAAGACCCCCATATAGTACTTAACCGGAAACACAGACTCAGGCAGGGTATTTCAATCCCTGGCGGTTCGTATAATGAACGAAGAAGCAAATCGCTTTGTTCGGGTAAATGGAATATCTTCCATATAAAGGTGGCGCTTCTGAGTATCCCAGGATGTCCAGTTATAGAATGGGGATGGCGGAATCAAATCACGTAGTTCTGTGGCACATTCCCCGAAATGTATCCGATCGATAAAAAACCGAAAAGCAAACGACTTTGCAGCGATTCTCGAGGCTTTGGAGTCTCTTGCTTACAAGCTCGTCATCGTTAATGAGTCTCTTGGCTCTCCTCTCAAAAGGGTGTAATATATATGAGAACAGTACTCCATACACGACCGGACTTGCGCTTGATAAAGATTATGCAGCTGTCCCGGTGTGAAGTATCGTCTTACCTTAGCCAAAACACCAAGCTTTTTTGATGCTGGGCTTTAGACTCGAAATTGAGAGTCGGTGTTAATGAGATGCCAAGAAGCTCGAGATGGTTACTTATCGGCACGGACACATCCCTGAAAGTTCGTGCGTTAGATGTATAACTCTCCACAACGGTGCTGTCGTCTGCGTACCCAAAAATACCGGGCTTACGCAGATCATTAATATGCCGCAGAAAAAGCGTTGCAGAGAGTATATCCAATTGGTCGGAAGAACAGCTATCGACGACCACTCGAATCGACCGATCCCTCAAGAAATCTGAAATCCAAACATATAAACCAATGGGAAGGCCGTATGAAGGAAGCTTGCTAACAAGGCTATCGTGCCAAACCCTGTCATAAGCCTTCGAGATATTGAGAGAGACAGCAAGCGCCTCTCCGTGGTTCTCGATGGCTTCGCTCCAGATGTGAGTGGCATACACTAGAAAATCCCCTGTAGACCGGTTTCGGCGAAACCCGTATTGTCGGTCACTGAGGAGATCATTCACTTCTAGGTATGCCAGGAGCCTGTGGTTCAGTACACGTTCCATCGTCTTACAGATTATGGAAGTGACTGAAATAGGCCTGTAATTGGCAGGGTCTGCGCGACTACCATTTTTGGGCACGGGCTGCACGTTTGCAAGCTTCCAGGGCTTAGGCACTTGACCAGTCGTCAGACAAGCGAAAGAGGCGAGTCAATGTGGAGTCAACTCAGGCGCAAAAATCCTCAAGACTACAGCTGGTATACCTCTAACAAAGCTAGTGGTCCAGACCACTAGCTTTGTTCACGTCCAGATAGCGCAACGCTTTGTGTACTTCAGACTGTCGAATGCGGATTTCTGACATTAACGTCCCGCAGTTTGGCAGGCTAGAAGGTACAGCATTGCCAGCATCTAAACGTGAAGACTCTGCAGACAGAGAGGCAAAGACTTTGCCAGGGACCAGAACGCTTTGCTACCCGAGGGGTAAGAAGCAAGTTTGTTCCCTGTTCGGCGTATGTGGTCGGAGCGAGCCTTCTTGAGCCTTTTTGCAGGACTTGGCGGCTAGGTTAAATGCTTTCTTCTTTTCACGTACATACATCTCTAGATTTGCGGGTTCGAGCATTCCAGGCTAAATAGGACTCATGTTTTCGTTTTGACGCTTTTGCATCTCCAAATGTAGCATTAAACCATGGGCGAGCTTTGCTGGACCTCGGGACGTCATAAAATAGTATGAAGTATGCCATACCCTGACGTAACACCTCTGTCACAGCATCCGCGCAAGTTGAGGAATCGCTCGAAGAAAAACAAACCTGCCACCAAGGTTCTTCAAGACGCGTAAAAATAACGCATCTCATCCCAATCTGCTGACCTGTACCGCCACACCCGCCGGGTGCCTCTTGGAATGGGCACGGGCGGGGAGTATACTGATACAGACTTCACCAGCGGTCGGAGCTACCTAAGGGTGATGAAACGTCATTATCATCTAAATTCCTGACGTTAACAGTACCTTCTAACTTACCATTATTCTTCCATGTTACCATTATTGAAAGTTTTATTCAAATAGCAATTGTTTCGGTCGACACAAGTTCATACAAAATCTGTTTTGTCTATTTCATGTAACTTGAAAGCCAGATCGAACCACGCAACGATGCAAGGAGCATTGCTTTGCTAATTTAATGTAACTAGAATTAAACTAGATACGCAAAGCAGCTCCATATAAACATAGAGTTACATTAGTTTGGTTTTGTTCATTTTATAATTAATTCAGTTATTTTTAATTTATTTTTGAATTGGTACTGTATAACTAACTCAATAATGTCACTCAAGGTAATTAGTTCTGCGTAACAGGGCAGACCAGGGTCCGCATTCCACTCAACCCGGCTTTGCCTCCAATTCCACGAAGAAGCAGCAAGGGATACGTCGCAGCGCGGTTTGGGCGGCACTGCATCTGCAGGATGCGTTGCTGTATCGGTGACATGCTGATGGTGAGGGGTCGAATCGGAAGAGGATAGCAGGTATAGCAGTGAACTGTTCAAGTCAACTTTCTCGGCAAATCAGTACGTAGCAATCGGCGTTCCATCTGCAGCGAAGTGCTCGTAAGTAGTTCATGGTCGTCTGGGTTTGGCAGCGAAGTATGGGACAACACAGAGGTTTCTGCCAGTGACGACCAAGAATTGGATCTTCGTTTTGCGATCCGTTATGATTAGGCAACCGGAACTGAGGCAATCATCTGTAGCCATTAATGACCTTGGCTTTTCCCAACTGTCAGTCGCATGGCTTGACGCAGGTTCTCGCGCTGTCCCCAAACTTGTAATAACAACAACATACCGGGAATTTTCTAGAATACAAACCCTTAACTCGACCATAAGCTTCTTAAACAATAATTGCTATGCCTCTATTTGTTCTTTCGATTTTATTGCGGTCGTTGTTATTATTTCGCGTGCGAGAAAGTCCTACTACCTTAGCAAGTGGATTATTAAAATGTCCGTCACCTCGAATGCAGTGGTACCAGCGGCTGCCTCTATTAGATGGCAGGCGTGGTGGAGCCACAGAGGGAGAGAAGTGTCGGTATAACAAGGAACCGCACCCCCTATTCTAGGCGGCCGAAGTAGCAGATGATGGGGCTATTTAACTGACGTAGGGGTCCTTGGGTTTCTAGATATTTGGGAGAATGGTCCCTGGGTGGTAGCGGCACGCCATGTAGTGCACCGGGAGAGGGGTAGCACAGTAGTTCCGTACAGGAGGTGTACGGAAAACAGTAACGGATTTTTGAATGCGTGCAAGAGCTTCCCAGCGTTATCGCCATAAAGCGGTTGAGGTGGTACCATGTGTTTTTAAACCAAAATGCAAAAATAAATAAAATGGTATGTGTGTGCAAGGATCCTAAGTGATGATAAGGTTTAATTGCACTATTCAAACTGAATTGTAAACATGTTATTAAAATAAATCGTTTATGTAATATTTTCTACACTATTAAGCTATTTTTGTCTATATTTTTTTACTGTATAAGAAAAATATTGTCTATTTTTTGAACTGTTTGTTTTGTATTGCATTTATGCTGGCTAAACCTCTACCAAATTTCTTCATTTTGTATATTATACTAAAGAAACTAACCTGGATAAAAACTGCATATAATAAAAAAAGCTGCCTGACATGTTATGTATTGATTTTTAGGAATAAAATGCTTAAGATGTATGACCTAAACTTAATAAACCATTTTTATAAATACATTTTAATTTTATTTTGTTATTAGAAAATGACCAAAATTGTGTTGTCCTAATTTGTTATCCTGTTATAAACATTGAGCTTGCAAGGTAGATGCATGTGCAACTGGTGTGCGCATTTGCACAGCCAATCTTAGGCGGCTAACAGTTATTTAAGTTCCAAAATGCAAAAAAAAAAAAATTGCCATAGGTATGTAAAAATGGTGACCTAATGAATGACTTAAGGTTAATTGTCACAATATGCATTTTAAAATATATTTTGACCCCTCCTGCTATCTCCTCCCTAAAAATCTCCTTGAGTAGTGGACAAAATATTCGGGGAGAATCCAAAAAAACACTAAGGCAAGCATTATGGCAACAAACAGCCTCAGATCCATAAAAATCCCTAGTTACATATTTTCCAATGCAAATAAAGCTATTGTCATCACAATTTTTCATAATTGGATAGATCATTTTTGTAATCCTATTGACTTATTACTTAACCAATCCAAGGATTTTGGATCACATAATATGTGTGTCTGGCCTGGATGAGGAATATGTGATATTTTTTTTTTTTTTTTTATACTGAACTGCGTATCACTTGACCACTAGCTCACCTGATGTTAAGTGATGATGCGGTCGATGATGGAGCGCGCTTACCCAGGAGATACCTGTTCACTCGCTTTTTGAATACCCCCATATTGTACTTAACCGGAAACACAGACTCAGGCAGGGAATTCCATTCCCTGGCGGTTCGTATAATAAACGAAGAAGCAAATCGCTTTGTTCGGGTAAATGGAATATCTACCATATAGCGGTGGCGCTTCTGATTATCCCTGAATGTCCGGTTATAGAATGGAGATGGCGGAATCAAATCATGTAGTTCTGTGGCACACTCCCCGAAATGTATCCGATAAAAAAACCGATAAGCAAGCGCCTATGCGGCGATGCTCGAGACTTTGGAGTCTCTTGCTTACAAGTTGGTTGTCGTTAATGAGTCTCTTGGCTCTCCTCTCAATAGCTTCCAGTGTCTACAGCTGGTATTTGGCAGAACCATCCCAAACGTGAGAACAGTACTCCATACACGACCGGACTTGCGCTCGATTAAGATTAAGCAGCTGTCCTGGTGTGAAGTATTGTCTCACCTTAGCCAAATTTATTCTCCCCTTTAATCCAGTTTTAAATAAATTAATCGTTATGATTTGAAGGCATCTGGCAAGTCATCATTCTGAACTCTCCACATGATTTATAACACAAGGATGTACAAACATTGGGCAAATTGTAAAAATATACCACAGAAGACATAAAATAAGAAGTCAATTCATGTATACAACTCCAGCAGGGATGTATGTGGGGGTTGACTGCCCCACCCCCCATTAAGGTTTAACCCTAGACACCTAACCTTCGTCGAATCGACGAGTGCACAACAGAAATATTGCTATTTCTGTTTGACGCGCGCGCCAATCTGATCATCATCATTTGTCAACTCAGTATTTGCCGAGCTCTCTCGGGAAGCGACAGCGTCCGACACGTAAATACTTTGTTTTTCGATATATTACGAAAATAGTCGTCGTTTCGACGAATGGTTAGGTTTTATATGTAAATTTTTACCACTAGTGTTCATACTTTTTTGTAGATTTTACTATGGATTCTCAAATATTGCTGTGTAATTAAAATATTACGCGTTTATTATTGGGCAGGGCAGATGTTGGTGTATTGTGGGAGTTGACTGACAGCGAAACAGAAGATAATGTTGAAGTGAATGATGCAGCAAGGGATACTCAAGACGACCCTTCTAATCATGAAGTGCTAAGATCGTTCCTTATCTGATTTGCAAGAAAGTGGGTGTGAGACACAGTGCCATCGGCAGAAATCTCAGTTAATAATTCCAGTATGATATTGACCTACCCACAAGGCAGTATCCGAGGTCGGAGCAGTCTTGCAACAACCAAAGGGCATATTTTAAGTAGAGCAGCAGCAATAAATATCATATGTGTTGCCTGAGAACCTACCCGTACAGTATACCGGATCCACTGCTTTTACTTGAACAATTCATAATTAATCAGATATAGACCAAATTTTGAAATGGACTCTGAGATTGCGATAAGAGAGACCGAACTACATCGACACAGAATGACACTACCAAAGAGATCAGATATACTAGCAGCAAAGACTGATGAAGGACAAGAGAAGGCCAAGTTGAAGAAAAGTCATCATCTAGTAATGACCTTCAACCTGTTGAGGCCCTAATATTGAGGAAATGAAAAGTCTGTGGTCTCTGTTCCTACAAAAAAGGTGCATGGCAAAGTCATATTGCTCAAAATGCAGCACTATATTTGTGGTGAAAAAAAAGTTGATTTTTGCATAAACTATGCTTATAAATATTTGTTTTTTATATTTTTTTCTGAATGATAAGACTCTTATAATTTATGGTCGCCAAAGAAAAAAAAGGCATTTTTCAGTGATTTTATTTTAATTTTCTAAGTTTATATCTCATTTAGTCTCAAACAACTAGTGTCGTATAATATAAGGTACAAAATAAATATTTCTGTTGCAAACCATACATTAATTGTTTGATTTACTATAATAATACTTTGTTTATGTATATAAGTAAAAAAAAACAATATTAATAATTATCACATAAAATTATATGCTCTTAAAATTGCTCGTCGAATCGATGTATAGTTAGGTTTAAAGGAGTATATCCGAAGGTTAGGTGTCTAGGGTTAAAGAACCTATATAAAAAGGTTACATGTAAAGTTGCATGAGTTTGTTTTTTGTCAGCACTTCTATCACACTGTGGCCTGTCTGGTATGGTATAATGATGTTTAAATAAAGTTCCAAGTTTCAATAAAATATATTAATATATATATATAAATTTATATTAATAGGTCAAAGCTTTACGTACTTAACTTATTAATATTGAAACATAACTTTTCATGTTGATATAACTACCAACAAAGCTAACCAAACCTTAAGAAAATGTAACTCACCACAAGCTAAACACAAGTAAACAATCAAAAACTGACCCCCTGGGCAGTCAAGCACGTACCGCCGACTTTTACAATTGCACTCCTTTTACTCGCCCACTGACTACTGAGGGTAAACACAGTCGAAACATTGCGATTTTAAAATAGCTGAATTCGTATTCAGTGTTGTACAAGCCGACCGAAAGTGTTACACATTTTGTAGGTGAACGCACGGAGTGTAATTTTAGAAAAAAATATGCGAGCGAATCTATTCCAACCCTACCGATGTTCATAGCACAGACAGTAACATTCAAAATGAACAAAACATCAGTCTCACTCTGACACTGCACTACAGAATCGCAACACTTGTAAATAAGGATACTCTGGCTTATTTAAATACTATTACAGGAGAAAACAATACCCACCTAGATTTGATTACTTTTGATTTGGTGCTATAAACTTTCTAACTTTGCGGATAATGTTGTATAAACACGTCACATGTAAACTATTCTATGTTTAGTTACATAAAAACAGGAAACACTCACCAAATAACTCCACAAAGTAATTAACTACACTTCATAATTCAACTTTATACAAGCTCTACACACACAACTTTTCATTTCATTTTCATTCCATTCTATTTGGAATAAAGATCAGAGAGGCTGGCCAGGGGTGCGTTCTTATTTGTCATCCGACGACGTCCGACGACGCCCCGAGCGTTTTTATATGCCCGGAGCGATCGTCCGATGATCTACCGGAGCGTTCTTATATATCGCTCGACGACGCACCGGTCGCCCCACGAAATCGGTGGATAAATATCGCCCTGACGTTTCATTTGACAGTTGGGACTTGATTTTTCTTTGTTTTAGTTACTTTTTGTTTACGTAAACTTCTGTTTACAAAATTGTATTATTATTATTGTTATATTTTGTATGTTTGTTTTAGTTGTGTGTCGTGGAAAAGTAAATACATTTCTTCCGAGTCAGTGAAACATTTTAAGTAGTGTTCTTGATACAGATATGATACAGAGCCGTTCTTAAAAGGCGGACGACGAGCGTCGCTCTGCTTGGAGCGATCATCCGTCGTCGGACGACATATAAGAACGCACCCCGGCTGGATTTAGGTACTGCAAAAACTATAGACTATATTAGCACCAAGAAATGAAAAGGATAGTATTCGTCATAAGAATATAGTACGAAAATCCAATTTTTTTTTCTAAATCAAATATTATACGCTTAAGTGTGGCTTCTCCCCAAACAAAGCACAATATTCCAAATATACTTCCAGTAAATGATTAACCAGCATAAAATAACATCACTCTATAAAAAAAAACAATCCCCAACAAAGTACGAGTATTACTTTTTGTATAACTCGCAGTTAAATAATGTCTCTTTGCAATTATTAACGTGGAATCGGCATAAGTCAATCAGCATATTGTGTGCTGCCACAGTTCGGTGAACGCCGGAGACGAGAGCATGGCAATCACGACGAGCAACGCGACGTGGACGTTCAACTTCTATTACATTCTATTAGCCGTACTGATGTGACCAGCAATTAAGTTGGCCCGCTGTGGAATGCGTCGTCTAAGTTGAGCCGATTAGAAATATGTCTATTAGAGATGACACCCTTATTTCGTGGATATATAGATTTTTCTGACCTTTTAGGCAATTCGTTTACTATGGAGAGACCCCTATTCTTATCAGCATAATTTTGAATGGCTGAATTTGATATGGTTGCACCGTATGATTAAACAAAAAATACAATTGCACAGCCATCTGTAAGCCTTACATTATTTCCTTCTACCACACATAGTCATATAATCAGTATTATTGACAGCATTTAACATGACAACGCACTATAAACACTTGAACAATGTAAACTATGTAATGTAAGATGGATGGTAATTAATGGTAGATATTTTGGTCATGTAGATGATATAAAGAAATTCTAGTATAAATTTACAAATTATTGAAGTACAAAATGTTTTGCCCCGGGCGGGAATAATTTTGTACTTCAATAATTTGTAATGTTATGATTTTCGCTTAGTACGCGGTAGTGCTTATAATCATAATATTTAGAAAGAAATTCTAGTATTTTTATAACTGACTTTTCAAATGACTAGAACTAAAAGATACTATCATAAAACCATGTGGAAGTTATACCAATAGATAGAGCTTGTTATTTATTAGGAACGTATAAAGCCACATTTTCTAATACAGCTATAGTTTTTTTAACAAGAAAAGAAAACTACAAATCTAACGATTCAAGCTCTCGCCTCTCACGCACTCCGTTTAGTGTCCGCCTAGGCGCCATCGAGGCAGGACGTGTGTCGTTGTCTCCAACAAAATTCTGTCGGTCAATTACGAGTTAGAAATAAGTCAAAAAAATAATTAAAAATGCAATGTACGATGGAGTTGAACTGCCAACAGCGGCAGTCAACATCTATGTTCTCCCTAAATAAAAAAAAACTTTCTCAATGGCATTGTTTTCACGCACCACAGTAAAAACGTATAGTATGGTTTTGGAAACAGTTTATAGATGTCTTAATCGGGAAATCACGAGAGAATTTTCTAATTCTCTCGTGATTTCCCGATTAAGACAGCGCCGACAAGGCCGCTTGATAAAAGTTACCGCTTGGTAACCCATATGATAAAATTAACCGATGCAACTACCAATACGTTTGGGTATTTTTGTGATTTGAAATAATATTTCGAATTACAAAAATACCCTATCAGTACTTATATTTATCATTATAAATGCGAAAGTAACTCTGTCTGTCTGTTACGCTTTCACGCCAAAACTACTGGACCGATTTGAATGAAATTTGGTATGAAAATAGTTTGAGACCCGGGAAAAAACATACGATAGTTTTTATCCAACTGCGCAAAAAGAGGTTAATGTTTTGCGCAATAACCGTCATACGGGGTGGAGCCTCGCCCGGAAAGCTAGTATATTATAAAACTTGGCCTGGTTAGCTACCACCCTCAGTAAGAAAGTATGTCGCCAAGCACTTAACGGTGTGATACGCATTCCACTACGTGTCCTTGAGAACCATTAATTTTGCATGGTGGTAGGGCATTTGGCTAGCTACCACGCTCAAGTTGAAAATCTGTCGCCAAGCACTTATCGGTGTGTACCGCTATGTGTCCTTGATAACCAGAAATTTTTTGAAGAAAGTAACTCTGATTTGGTTGAAAATTGATATCAAGGTTGTGCTGGGCGTCATTATTCCCAATATGAACTTATTTTTTTCCATACCATCTCCCAAGTGAACAAACAAACTCCAATTTGGCTGAAAAATGATACCTAGGTTTTTCTGGAAGTCCTTATGCCAAATTTGGAATTAATTTCTCGATGACGTCTGCCAAGTGAATAAAGTTACTCCGATATGGCTGAAAATTGATACTTAGGTTTTTCTGGAAGTCCTTATACCAAATTTGGAATTAATTTTTCGACAATTTATGCCAAGTGAAGAAAGGCACTTCGATTTTGCTGAAAATCAACGTCTAGGTTTTTCTGGTTCTCTCTTTTTATTCCAAATTATGAATAATTTTTTCGATGACACCTGCCAAGTGAAGAATATTACTCTGGTTTGGCTGGAATTCATAATCTAGGTTGTTCTTGTCGTCTTTATTCCGAATTTGGAATTGATTTTTCGATGTCGTGACTTTGACAGCGCCGAGAGTTCTACATGGCTTGTTACATGTGCTCACCCTACATTTTAGAATCGTATTTCTACGGGCACAGTGTTGATTTTTTTAACCCATTTATCAATTATATTCAATAACAAAATAAAATAATTCCTTTTTATAATATAAGCATCGATTAATTTGTTGTATTTCAGAATACCTATGCCGAACTTAAGTTACAAATCATTGAAAGTATGCAATAACTTGTTAAAGTCTGTACCATGCTCATCTAAAATATTCTATTTTCAACCTCCGCAAGTTATTTCACACTAACTAATACTAATTATACATTTACTCAACAGACGACCACATGGCAGTATGCAATTTTTCAGCTACCTTACTTCGTGTTGGTAACAAAACTAATAAAATAAATTAAGTCTAGTCCATTATTTGTCTTTTGTTTCGGTAAACGTTCAACATAATATATCAAAGTTTCAAGTTTGTTACTTATTTCGTTTACGAGCTAAAGACCAATGACTTACGGACGGACATATAGACAGACATCGGGCACTCATAAATTTGGCTCCGTTTTGCGTTTTGGGTTAGGAACCCTAAAAACAATGTATCCGAACAAAATGTAATAGAAGCTTTCTATAAGCGAATAAAAATGTTCACATGAACAAAATAATTATTTAGATGCAGTTCTGGAATTAGTAGCAGATGCCTAAAGTTGATCAACTATTTTTGTTACACTGTGACGCTAATAGCGTGCGGCTGGGGCACAGATTGGGTAATCTGTGGGCTGGGGACATCGAGCGAGCAACATGACGCGCGCTGTGCGACTAGAGCGCAGCGCTGCGTAGTGTCAATAGCCCGCAACTCTCGCGTGCTAAATTTGCCTACTGGTTGACTATAACCGGGCCTTAAACCACACTCAAATTTTAAAATTATGTTTATTCATAAGAGCCAAGTAGTATGCATATAGTCTGTTTTTTTTTAGCAAACGAGTACCGAAAATTTTACTACGTTGCGTCCCGCGTAATCAACATAAAGTCCGTTCCAAAAGAACTCTGTGGTTACATGTAGGTACATTCAGTTGAGTCTTCGACTACCTGCGCGTCGAAAATATTGCTTGTAACGAATCAATACTAAAGTTGCAACTTTTGAATTAGGGTAAGCAAAACAAAGATCGTTTCGGAAAAAAAGTTGTTGCTTAGCCAACAAATCGTCTCGTCATACGTTTGCCGACGTATCACTGTGAGTTCAACCTCGTTTGGTCTCAAGTGAAGGGCTATGGTAGGATATAACAAAAATTATAAAATTTATGAAGTCTGAACTCTTTTGTTACAAGGAGTAGCTAAAATGGATATATAAAAATGTTGGTCATGTCTCAATCACGTAGGTAATATCCAAGATAGAAACAAAAATGTACGGAGTTGACAATCAGGTACAAAATATGTTAGAGCAATTTATTATTGACGTATCTGCAGAAAGTTCATCGAGATAACAAGAATTGTAGTAGAATTATTAGATTTATATATTCTAGTGCATAATATATTTACTATTACAATATTGTTTTATATCATGAACGAGAACATAATTTCTTTTACGAGTAGAGATAGGTACTGCAAATTTAAATCATAAAATAATAACGTAATTTTTTCTACAGTAAATTTTAGTATTCAATTACGGTATCCAATAGGAACGGGCCTTATCAATTTCAAAACAAGAACAAAGAGATTGACCAATGGCGGCAATGACCTATCTCACTATGTCAATATCGGAAATGTGCGTGAGACACATACTCGTTACTCGTTTGTTAAATAAACAGACTATAGCAAGGAATTATAGTTGAAATACCATAATAATAGTACGCAATTCAAAACTGGTATGCCCAGGTAGGCACAGGAGACATACCGTAGGTATCTCTATATAGTTTGTGCAGGAGACCATGATATAATAATATATTTTCTTAGACCATGGAGGAGACTAGTGACTACTATCTGTATTAAACCATTGGTACTCATGGAAGTAATAAGTACTACGTACTAGTACTTATTAAGTACTACGTACTAGTACTTATTAAGTACTACGTACTAGTACTTATTAAGTACTACGTACTAGTACTTATTACTTCCATGTTGGTAATAAACTATAGCTTCCCTTGATCTGGTCCGAATTATAAGAAGGGACCAAACGTTTGCAAGCTGGTAGATGTGATGTGTGATTTACATCACCATAGAGAAAAGTAATATACCGGATGTAGAGAGCCGCTTTACATTTTTTTCTGCCAACCCGTTATGTCAAAAGACTGCTCTGATAATTGCATCCGAAACTAACGTTTTCTCAACATTCACGACCATGCATGTGTGCAATATGGTATTACTTACGCATACAGACATAGATTTTTACCTACTACTAAGCTATGCAAGCCGCAGATACATGTGGTTTGTTATTTCTAAAATTTAACATGTTTTGTTAACAAAACAGTTCTACAGGGTAAGAAGGTATTTGTTAGCAAAACTTGTTCAATGTTAGAAATAATATGGACATAGCTGCGGCATACACACCGTCACACAGATCACCGATCAGTAGAGCTTTGGATTGGCATAATTTCAAAATCACTAAGACAGAAAAACATAATTTTGGAAATAATATATATGTACCCTAATGTTTACTATCCTTTATAAATAAGTATAAAGTGGTTTCGAAATATATCAATACAATTTAAGTGCAAGGTTGTAAGTTTCACATTATGGACAAGAAACAAACAACAGAGTTATATTCAGATTATATTTGAAAAATATACCAATTATCATACAATAAATATACTAAAAGAATTTGATATGAGTCCTAAGACGACAAAAATCTCCGAAGCTTTAAAATTATAATACGCGGCAATGTAACTCCTTGCGTGCGTTGTCCGATGCAGTTGTAAGCAATCTATTTTGAGGGATAAATGAGTATCACGGACAAATGAGCCTTGCCTGTGGAGACTCTCACAGTGGAGATATTTTTAGTAGCTGGCCCTGACTTTAAAATCAAAAAGAGTTTTAGTTAAGAAAATTGTATTCATACAAATGAACACAAATAATTTGTAAATCTGCTGATTTTGTCTCGAATACCATATGATATTACATCTAAAATTCATCGAAAGTGTGAACAAATCTATTTAAAACTAGAATTTTCTAGAAAAATAGACTTGTATCTACAGGGTGGTTCAGCCTTGTTAGGTTTCCAGATAAATTCTACTAAATTACAGAGTAAATTGATTCTTAGAGTATTTGGATAAAGAACAAAATTGTATGACATTAATAAATACTTGAAATTGAAATGTTCTTAGATAAATATCCTTTTGATATATTTTGTTTCACTGAAACATGGCTAAGAACAGATAAAATGTTATTTAATGTTAAGAATTTTAGTGTAGGCAGTGCGTTTAACAGATCATCTGCAGAAGGAAGTGGGTGTATTATTCTTGTTAAAAAATAACTTAAAATTTAAAGAACGCCATGACTTAGTCAGATGTTCTGTCGAACGTGTCTGTGAGGTTGCTTGTATGGAGGTGGACAGGCATCTCGTGTTGTGTGTATATCGACACCAACAGATGAAGGTCGTGCTCAAAATTTTACAGAATTCTTAGCCACTCTGGAAAGTATACTACTAAAAATTTCTAAATGTAAAAAACCCATATTTGTATGTGGTGATTTTGTGGCTTTAATGTAGATATTTTATTGAAATCTAAAAATAAGACTGATCTTATTTCATTGTTTAAGTCATTTAATTTGAAATTTCTATTCTGTGAGCCCACTAGGATAACAGATACTTCAGCTACCTGTATAGACAATATATACTCGAACTGTAAGACCAAACAAAAGTCAATAATGAAGGGTGTTAGATCTGATCATGAGGGCCTGGCATTAGATTTGATGGAAGCAGAGAAACAGCAAGGTATGAAATTGAACATAGGCCGTTAACAACCAGTAGGCTAGAAATACTCAGTACCAATATAGAAGCTAAGCTTGCCATTACAAGTTTTTCTCATAGTGACCCGAATGACATTTATAATAGTTTATTCTCTCTAGTAAATACTGAGTTTCAAAAAGTTTGTCCAAAAATAAAGAAACAAGTAAATGGAAAGTTGAAGTTCGGTGATTGGGCAACTACAGGTATTCGAAAAAGTAGAGATTATTTGTATGATCTGTATCGCAGGAAGAATTTGACATCCTGCAAGCAGTTTCGTGATTATGTTAGGAACTATTCAAAAATGTTTAAGTCTGTTTGCTTGTGTGCTAAATCTCTTTTTATTAGAAATAAAATTAGCAAGTCTAAAAATAAAATAAAAACCATTTGGAAGACTATAAATACTGAGACCGGAAAAAATAAACCTAGAGATTCTACAAATGTCTTAAATGTTGATAAAAATCAAATATCTGATCCAATACAAGTGGCAAATATATTTGACAATTTTTTTTCTAACTTACCCCTAGAAGTCACTAAGTCATTGGATGCATGTCCCGATGTAGCAGAAACTCTGCTAATACATAATTTCCCCTGCAAATCGCCGGACTTTTCTTTCAGACACACAACAATATTTGAAATTATAAAGACATTTAAAAATTTAAATATTAAGAGCACCGAAGACTTGTGGGGTATGTCAGTTAAAGTGGCAGAGTCTATAATATGCATTATTGCACCATATTTAAAAACAATATTCAATCTTTGTATTGATAAAGGAAACTTCCCCGACTTAATGAAACAAAGTAAAATCACTCCAATTTTGAAGTCGGGGGCTACATCTGACCCTTGCAATTACAGACCTATTTCTATCTTACCTGTTCTGAGTAAAGTATTCGAAAAAATTATGCTCAAACAACTTCTATCCCATTTTAATGAGCATAATATATTTAATGAGAATCAGTTTGGTTTCACAAAGAGCAGATCCACAACAGATGCAGGTGCTCAATTGATGTCACATATACTTGAAGCCTGGGAAAGTTCACAGGATGCTATTGCCGTATTCTGTGACCTTTCTAAGGCATTTGACTGTGTAGAGCACCGCACTCTGATTCGAAAACTTTCACATTATGGTATTCGTGGAAAAGCTCTGGATCTTATAAAGTCATATCTATCAGACAGGCTACAGAAGGTTAGAATAAATGGCAATACTTCTTCCGGGTCTTTGGTAAGAATAGGCGTACCGCAAGGATCAATTTTAGGTCCTTTTCTGTTTCTAGCATATATAAATGATCTGCCTTGCATGGTTAAAAATTTCTGCGATATAGTTTTATTCGCAGATGATACCTCCGTAATTTTTAAAGTAGATAGGAGGGATAGTGAACTTATTCATGTAAATAATGTGTTATCTATGATCTCTAATTGGTAATAATCTTCTCTTAAATTCAAAATAGACCAAATGTTTAAAGTATCTTTACCAAATGTTACTTATGTTGAACCAAACATTAAGCTTGGCCTAGAAAAACTCTCTTTTGACAATGCAACAGTCTTCCGGGGAATTAAAATGGATTCAACTTTACAATGGAATCCACATATACATGATCTATCTGGAAGACTTAGTTCTGCTGCATATGCAGTTCGTAAGATAAGACAGCTAACATACGTAGCTACTGCTAGGCTCGTTTATTTCGCGTACTTCCACATTATTATGTCTTATGATATACTGCTGTGGGGAGCTGCTGCTGAGATAGAGACAATCTTTATCTTACAAAAGCGTGCAATTCGAGCCATATATGAAATTGATCCTAGGGAATCCCTGAGAGATATTTTTAAAGAAATTGATATTTTAACTTTACCAAGTCTGTATATATTTGAAAATATTATGTATGTTCGTAAAAAATTGAGCAAATTTAAATCAAACAGTGACACTCACGATTATAACATTAGGAATAAAGATAAAATAGGGGTGCCAGGTTTTAGATTAGCAAAGACAAATAAAAGGTCCTTCTTTGGCAATTGTGTGTGGTTTTATAATAAATTGCCCAAACATATTACAACGCTCACACAAAAAAAATTCAAGTTGCATGTGAAGAATATTTTGATAAAGAAATCTTACTACACAGTTTGTGATTACTTAAACGACAAAAATGCTTGGACTGGTTCGCCTCTACCAAGCTAGCGCCTAACACCTACGTAATGTAAATTAAGTATTGTAATAATTTTATTATATAGTATGTACTTAACACATTTTTAAAAAACGTTTAAAAGAATGGCCCCGAGTTTCTTGCCCGTTCTTCTCGCAGTGGTTCTATAATTTTTGATTGCTGAACGTGGCAGTACAATGTAGTATATTTCAATATAAAAATTTGTAATTGACCTTCATAAGAGCGTCGTAGACGCCTAAATTGAATAAATGATTTTGACTTTGACTTTGATTAAAAAAACATGAAAAAAGCTTGAATTTAACTACAGATTAAATTGATTCTTGGCAGTATTGGGATAAAGAACACAATTGTATGACATAAAAACACATGAAAAAAGCTTGAAGTAAACAACAAGGCTTCAGTTCACAAAAGAGACAAAGATTAGGAACTTTCAAGAGTAGTGGTAAAGACCGTAAAATAAGCAGGAGAAATATAGTTTCTTATATTGTATGGGTGGCTAATACGTCTATTTAGGCAAAACATGTTGAAAAAGTTTAATTAGATTAAGCTGAACAAATAGGTTTGGTATAAATATTACATAGTTTTGAACCCAATATACGTATATATATTTGTGAAAACATGCATAGTTTGGTTTTGACGAAGTTCTCCTAGAAATAATAACAAAAATATACGAGAGGATCTCATCTCTCAAGTAAAATTGTTCCATCCGGCCAGCCTAGTGTACTGAAGCCATATACAGTCCACGCACGCAGGGTTTAGTTCTGCCAATTGTCTTTATAGAAGGAAGCGATTTCTTTCCTGTAAAAAAAACATTTTTTTTTACATAGTGTAATTATTTTGCAAAAACAGCAGCCTTAATCGACTGATTAATCTCCATCCCAGTCTCTCTGTCGGGTTATGGACATGAACATTTTCCATACTGGTGGACATTTGGTCCATCGATAGGCAATAACATTATGGGTTCTATGGTGTTCAATATGGAAACATAATGTCGACACTTAACATGTGACCTAAATATATTTATTGGTGTAGTCATGTTATTCATATTCATTTATTTCATAACGATATAGTTACATGTCAAAACAGTATATTATACTTGATAGATAAAGTAGTCAACTAAGTATGTACATATCTAATTGTTTAATAATTGATACACTAATTAGGCATAATATGGTTAATATACTTGAATTAAATTCTCTATATAAATTATGTCAAATTCGGTTATTGTTAAAAATGTCATTAAAAAAATATTTAGATGGTGATCAAATATGTCACAAAAACTAAATATAAATAATTTTTAATTTTTATGTACAGTCAAATAAAGAGCTCATTATAGTCATAGTACGATATCTCAACTAGCCAGTTTTTCATTTTGTGCTTAAAAAGTTCGAATGAGGGAGTATTACGAACATCCTCCGGCAACCGGTTGTATACTGCCGGTGCCATTACATGCACCAGCTTAGACGTCTTGGTGAGGCTGTGTGAGACCAGCCGCATCTGTTGCGAGTTACGTGTATTGTGTTTGTGCCCACTACCTAGGTAAGAATATTCTTCTGGGTGACTTCTCGCATAGAGCGCAGCCTGAAGAATTATTAAAGTTCATGTTCAATGGTTAATTAATAACTTTGGAAATAAGTGCGTTAGTGAGACAAACAATTGCAAACTGTTGCATTCTCAATATGCTACATTGAGAATGCAACATTTTGCAATTGTTTCCACATATATTCCATAGACCATTCTTTTACTTTTAAATAAATTATAATTAAGTTTCTATTGGTGGGTGCACCACAATATAGTGTGCAAAATCTACTACATAATAGCTTGAAACTCAATGTGGCAAGTGAAATAACTAACCGCAAGAGACATAAGAAATAATGCTCGAGCAGAGTGAATTGTCAATCAGAATGGTGGCACTGCACTTAGAGAGGTGGAGTGACACTTACAGGTGGATAGATGTTACCTACGTATTCTGGAATCAGGTATAGCAGGGGGAATAATAACCACAATTAGATAATAAGGTAGAAATCAGAGGAGTTCTTCAGCAAGAAACAGGATAAATCTAGAAAATATTTATTAAGCTATTGCTTAAGCTAGCGGCTGGAAAGCTAGTTAATATAATATATTAGTGGCTTATTGAGCTTATCACGTCAAAACATAACAAAAAAAATTTGATGGGAGCAGGACTATATAACTACCTATAGGTTCATTGAGTTTTTACTCTTGAGATAAAAGTCAGGACCACTAATGCATTTAATATGGTTCTTAGATTGCACAATAAAGTTCACATCACAAAAGACTTTTTATGGTTATATTCCTAATAGGTGTTAGTCTCGAGTTTTCCACCACATATGCAAGATTGTAGGTACCTAATCCCTGAAAAAACAAAGATTTTTTGTAGAAAAAAACTGTCATACATTAGTGTATAGCAAGCCTGAAGGGCGAGCTTCTGGTGAGGCCGAAGGCCGAACTTCCGGCCCGCGAGGCTGCAGGCCGAGTTGTTCTAATGTCTTGCGAGGCCAATGGCCGAGCTCCGAATTGACATGCTGCTCTCATTCTTCATACTGTATTTGGAGTATTTAACCATACATTACCGACTGTATTAGGAGTTTTTGTGGGATTTTCGACTGAATTTGGAGTTACTGCCCTACATCAGTGTAGCGAGCCCGAAGGGTGAGCTTTCGGTGTGGCCGAAGGCTGAATTTTCGGGCCGTCAGGGCGAAGGCCGAGCGGATGGCCTTCCTTGCGGATGGCCATGGCGAAGCCGCAGGCCGAGCTTTATAAGTGTCTTGCGAGGCCGAAGGCCGAGCTCCAACTTGAGAGTATTTGCCACATCTCCGACTGGTCTCCATGGTAACTGCCCGCGATAACCAAAGCACCCACAAGTGGAGTTCCTTTACCGAAATGACTTAGAACCTTGGTACAATTCTGACCGTACCACTTTTTTTATGGCAGTAGGGTGAATCTGGCTTGGTGGCTACAGTATGGTTCATTATTGTATTCAGACTTTATGTGGGATTTCATACTTCTATTGGAGTTTCAAACAAACTTTTTAAATGTATAAGGTGCTTTTATGACAGTTCGTACTGACTCAAGATAGATGCGGGCCACTTGGGGCCTGCACACTGCCCAAACTAGTTAGTGTTTAAAACTGATGTGATAGTAAACATGTAGAGAATAAGCACACACCCTACGAATATAAATATGTAAAGAAGTATACTCTCATACCGATATTGCTTTGATATCGGACTCATCAAGTTCACAATTATTAATAATACATACACGATCTTCCAAATTTAATAGAATAGGTTGATTTTTTATTTTTATATGATTTGAATTGATTTGGCGTATAGAAATGATCGCATTCGATTGGTCGTCAACTTTACAGTGGGATCCACACATACATGATCTAGCCGGAAGACTTAGTTCTTCTGCTTTATCAGTTTGTAAGATAAGACAGTTAACAGATGTAGCTACTGCATGGCTAGTTTATTTCGCGTACTTCCACAGTATTATGTCGTAAGGTGTATTGCTGTGGGGAGCTGCTGCTGAGATATATGCAATCTTTATCATAAAAAAGCGTGCTATTCGAGCCATATATGAAATGGATCCTAGGAAATCCAAGGGATCTTTTTAAAGAATTTGATATATTAGCTTTACCGAGTCTGTATATATTTGAAAACATTATGTATGATCGGAAAAAAATTAGTAAATATAAATTAAACAGTGACAACCACGATTATAATACTTAGGAATAAATATAAAATAACGGTACTTACCAGCTTTAAAACTATCAAAGACAAATAAAAGGTCCTTTTTAGGTAATTGTGTACAGCTGTCACACGTCAAAGATATTATTATATTTATAGTTTAGTTTAAAAAACCGTAAACAAGAAACGAAACCGAAAACTGCAACATCAATTGTCACTTTGACAGCTGTCACATCTAAGGCCTTACTTGAGAGTTAATCCAGTAGCAAAAATATATATTATTTGTAATATCGATGAAGCAGCGGATTTGTTTCCAACTCTAGTGCAGTGGGTGGACGGGGAAACTTGAATTCCCCGTCCACCCACCATGCACCAGTGGGACAGTCCAGTGGGTGGACGGGGCATCGCCCTAAAATTCCCAAACATATTACATTGCACACATAAGGACAGTTCAAATTGCACGTGAAAAATATTTTGATTAAAAAATCCTACTACACAGTTTGTGATTAGGTACTTAAACGACAAAAATGCTTGTACTGGTTCACCTCTGCCAAGCTATCACCTGCAGGGCGATCACCTATCTTCTGTAGCAATAAACTGTTGATTGCAGATTTTGTAAGACAGTTAGGTAACAGACCTTCATGCGCTCAAACGTTAGTCGACGGCCGTTTTTCTTTTCTTTTATACCTGAGACGATAACTGGCATATACTTTGATCGAGTTAAAAATTTCGTACTATCCATTCTAAAACAGAGTTTGTAATAATATAGTATATATACAGATTGTACTCCCATGGTCAGTATTTCCTTTTATTACATATTATTATTATTCTAAATCTAAATTTAAAAAAAATAAAGGCAAAATTCTTACCTGTTACGTGTGAGCAGAAATTTTAATCAGATAGACAAGAGAGGTGGCCTTGACTTATTTTGTACAAGCATTGCATCTGCTAGGCGGTTGTTGTGCAGTGAGTTCTTCTACTTACTGTTTGAATTTAATTATAAGCATAATGTTTATACTAAGTTGTATCGTAGTGTTCATTATTTGAATGTCATATATAAGTGTGACAACACCTCAGGAGGAACAGCAAATTAAACAATTCACTAAACATCTTTCCATATTTATTCACAATCACTGAAATCAATGACGAAAATAAAATAATGATTAACAGTACCAACCTTAATCTAGTCACGACGGCAGTCACCGAATGAATGTCGTTCGACAAGATGGCTGACGGGAGTGAAGTAATTCAACCTCGAATGACAGCAACTTCATATTGACTTTGATATATGAATAATTGTGACAGTTATTGTTTTGAATATAATGGTTTGTTGGTAAATATTATAAAAAGGTTATTAAAAAGGGATACTCGCGTAACAGTCGGCCATCCTATACGAACGAGTCTCTTCGTTCTATCGATAATCTCACTATTTAGAAAATATTTTCAGACATATCCAAAATCAAGTTAACAAATCGACCAAAACAAAACTAATCTCAAAAATCTAATTCTACTATTAAATTTCGTAGTAAACAACTAGGTATTGAATCTTTTATTTAATTGGCTCATATAACTAATGACATCATCAAATAACTTTAGTTGAATATTTTAACTTCTTATGATATAGCTGCGCAATACGAGAGTTACATTCTCTCGCCCCGCACAGCTGCGATGTCTCGGACCACTCATGGGCGGCGAGTTCGCCAATCTTGCCCGGTCCGAGGACGCCCCTCGCTGTTATGGTATAGTTGTGGGATGCGAGAGCTACTTCCTTCACCCTTGCTCCGCACAACTGCGAAACCTCGGCCCACTCATGGGCGGCGAGTTCATACGCCACTCTTGCCCGGACCGAGGACACCCCTCGCTGTTATGGTATAGTTGTGGGATGCGAGAGCTACTTCCTTCACCCTTGCTCCGCACAACTGCGATGCTTCAGCCCACTCATGGGCGGCGAGTTCATACGCCACTCTTGCCCGGACCGAAGACACCCTCACTACTATTTTATAGCTGCGCGATGTGAGAGCTACTTCCTTCATTCTCATTCCGCACAACTGCGATGTTTCGGACCACTCATGGGCGGCGAGATCATACGCCACTCTTGCCCGGACCGAAGACACCGTCACTTTATCACAACATATTTATATATCACTGGTCTAGTAAATCAAATCTGTATCGCTATCTGTAAGCACTATATTGCTTCATAATCATAATATATGTATACATATTAATTATTATGGGGCTATATTATTCGTATATATATATCATTCGAATCTACTTGTATATATTATTTAATTCTCACTTTCATCATTTTCGTCTTCACTTGAGAAGCAAGCAGCAGGACTGAAACTAAGTCAAGGAAATATTTTATCTATCGCAACAACCGTCTCGTATCTTGCCCCTTTTCTGGTTAGAGGTGTGTCCTCTACGAGAAACCTTTCATTCGGCAAGACCTTCTTATCCGGTAAGGTCCCTTGGATTTAGCTTCTAACTTTTTCGATTGACCTGGCCCTGTCACTATAGCCCTAGCAATTCTTATTAATTCTATGATCTCTAAGTGGTTCGCGGCTAGTAATCTTCTCTTAAATTAAAAAAAAAGACCAAAAATTTAAAGTTTTCTTTAACAAATGTTACTTATGTTGAACCAAACATTAAGCTTGGTCTAGATAAACTCTCTTTTGACAATGCGACAGTCTTCCTGGGAATCAAAATGGATTCAACTTTACAGTGGGACCCACATATACATGATCTATCTGGAAAACTTAGTTCTGCTGCATATGCAGTTCGTAAGATAAGACAGCTAACAGATGTAGCTACTGCTAGGCTCGTTTATTTCGCGTACTTCCATAGTATTATGTCATATGGTGCACTGCTGTGGGGAGCTGCTGCTGAGAGATAATCTTTATCTCACAAAAGCGTGCAGTCCGAGCGATATATGAAATGGATCCTAGGGAGTCCCTGAGAGATCTTTTCAAAGAAATTGATATTGTAACTTTACCAAGTCTGTATATATTTGAAAATATTATATATTATGTTCGTAAAAAAAATTGAGATAAATTTAAATCAAACAGTGACAAACACGATTAAGACACCAGGAATAAGATAAAATAACGGTGCCAGGTTTTAGATTAGCAAAAACAAATGAAAGGTCCTTCTTGGGCAATTGTGTGCGGTTTTATAAAATATTGCCTAAACATATTACAACGCTCACAGAAAGAAAATTTAAGTTGCAGGTGAAGAACATTTTGATAAAGAAATCTTACTACACAGTTTGTGATTACTTAAGCGACAAAAATGCCTGGACTGGTTCGCCTCTGCCAAGCTAACGCCTGTCACCTTCGTAATGTAGATAAATATTGTAATAATTTTAATATACAGTATGTACTTAACACATTGTAAAAAAAAACGTTTACATGAACGGCCCCGAGTTTCTTGCCCTTTCTTATCGCGGTAGCTCTATATTTTTTTGATTGCTGAACGTGGCAGTACAATGTAGTATATTTCAACACTTAAACCTGTAACTGACCTTAATAAGAGCGTCGCAGACGCCTAAATTGAATAAATGATTTTGACTTTGACTTCATACTAAATCGCCCTCTGCGTGAGTTTTACTCTCTCTTCTTCGTTTATCATATCGTGTCATCGTTTTTAGCCTTCGGACAATGAGCTGAGTCACGGCCGATGTAACCACAGAGGGTACACTTAATTATTGGTTTTGGGCACCTGTAGCTGGGGTGTCCTAAGCTCTGACAATTGAAACATTTGACTGTTCCTTTATAATTACTGTTCCTGGGGTTGTCATCAGGTGACTTACGAAACATCCAGAAAACATTTTACTAGCTAAAAAATACGCTATCAAACTCTTATTTTGACAGTAGCTATGACAGTTGTTCCAGGAGTATCGGATGAATATGGCTCGATCATTATTTGACCAAGGTATGCACTATGCAGGAACGTACTACTGTAATTATATTATATATGCTCCCCGCCAGCAAATTTATATAATTACAGATACGGCCTTAAAACAATTATTGACATAAGATCATTCCGGTATATTACTTTTCTCGGTTAAATCATTGTACTCGGACGTTTTTGTTAGTTACCGGTATTTTCATTCTCTTTGGAATTGTTGGTTTCGCGTTTAATTTTAGTCTATTAAGGCATCTCTGTAATCGTTGAAGTTTTCTTCTTGTATTGGGAGACGATATTAGCCGACCACGATAACTGCCAACCTGAAATTTACTGGCCCAATAATTGCCAACCAAGTATTTCACGTCCATGTACACGAGTTATCAGGCCGGTAACTATTGGGATGGCTAATCCTTGGTCGAATTAAATCATACCGAGCGGTAATATCCAGCCAATAGTCACCGACTCGTGATTTACCGCCCCGATAATTGGCAACCCATGAACTGACGACCATTATAGTACATGGATTATTGGGCTGAGAGATATTTTGCCGGTACGATATTTACCATCCACGGATCTACCGGCCTGATAATTGAAAGCCAATTATAAGGTCTTGTCCACCATAATTCGAACAATGCTTAGTCTTCAGAATCGTATACCAACGTTAAGGAACTAATTAATGATGCGTTCAAGTTATATTATTTTAATTATACTGTCAACATGATATGCGAGTTTTCGTTCAGATAGGTAAATTAAATTTTGTCTACCATTAGGTTCTAAATAGATTTGAGCTTGACTACAATCGCCAATACAGATACAAATAATTAATTTAAGGAAGTGAACTGCTTAGTACCGATTGTACGTGCTGGCGCAATATTCACCATGTAACGGTTGCCAAAAAATAAAATAAAATACAAAATTTTTCTATGCCCGTCCAGTGGCGTATCCAAAAGAAGGGCAATGAAAAACAATTTCATAAATGTATAAAACTCGCTGTTTTAATTTCAATGGAACGATAAATAGCATAACGAAAATAAATATATTGCAGTCGTGTTTTTTACTTTTTTATTTAATTTATACTTGTTTCTTATACCTATGCCGAGATTGGTATTTTTTCTGCTCGTGTGTTGTACGAAGCATAGTCCAAAACAATGACAGCACGTGCAAGCAAATTGGGAAACAACTTTTCGTCGAGCCGTTTAACATACTTATTATCATAACTCATGTTCTCTGTGGCCTTTTGAATAATAATGAGGGGTGTAAAAGCAAAGTCTACTCTGTCCGTGAAGTGTCATACTGAGATATAAGCTAAATTCAATTTTGTGGTGAATAGTCATAATTATCAAAACTTTTTAAAAATTACTAATGTTAAAAAGATCTAAGATGCTCATAAATAGGAAAAAAATGTGTATAATATTTAGTTTTTCGGCTATATTTGGCATAAAGATTTGGACTGAGGTGATTTTGCTGTAACCTTTGGACAGAGACGCTTTTGCTTTTAACCTAAGAGGACAGAGGCTTGTCTGCTTCTCATCCGACAGGATAGAGTTGATTTTGCATTCAATGAAAAAATAGTACTAACTGCAAAATAACAGCTTTTCTATATCTTATAAAAATTATTTAGGAGACTACTTAAAATAACCTACTGAACAAGAATATAACGTTTTTGCAAATAATGTCTGTCTGTATGACCAGGACCAGACCACATGAAAAGTACCGAACCAATTTTAATAAAATTTGGTATACGCTAAGAATGTGGTCCTAAGAATACCACAAAGTACTTTCCATTTGATTTCCTTACCAAAAAACGCAACCCTATTACGAAAGCCATGACGTCTACCCGTCCTACTTATAAAGGGATAAATCCTTGAAACTATAAAAGCTAAATAAATAGTACACATTTTCGCAGTGTATGTGATAGTATAATTTAATAAAAAAAAAACAATCATGAGAACATTTATTGGAATTAATTATTAAATATATAAATCTGTGTCTGGCATGGCTGTTTCACATATTTCTATCGGATCATCTGCATCTTCTGCCTGCCTTGAAGGATTTTCCACCAACTTTTTATAGAAAATTAAATTTGGCAAAGTTTTCCAGTTATGTCCAAAATGCTTTTTTAAAAGATTATTGACATCTTTTAATTTAGCACCTTTGACAATCACTTTATCTTTCTCTATCTCCATGGGCTCTAGATTGAGAAACGATTTATGTTTTTTTTAATATTGATTTGTATAAACATCGGTCACTATTATAATTTTCTTCTCCCTTCACTAAAATTCTGTTATTATCTGTCCTCAACAAATTATAACGCTTGCACGTTGCAAACTGGAAGTGCCAGTTTCCAGGTGGTTTAATCACGTCTTGAAGGGCGGTTTTCCAGTCCAGATTTGAACTTAGCTTAACCAAAGTTCCACGTTTTACAAATAACAAACAAACAAACAAACATATTATTTTTATTGACATAATATTATAATACAGCAAATACAATTAACCCATAGGTTCCCGAACTAGTGTTAAACTGTATTTCAGGAACCAGTGGCTTCTCCTTTAGTAATAGTAAACAGAACATTATGTCATTTAAGTGCCTGTTCATAAATGCATTATATTTATTTAATTAAGTTTATGATTATAAATTTTGATGAAAGTGAGTATTGTAATTGTTGTGTTTTGTGTCTATTGAAGTGTCGTGAATGTGTGTGTTGGGGTGTGTGTGTGTAGTGAATGAATTGTGTAGTGTTAAATAGTTTTCTATAATTTTCATCAGATCAAAAATTCGAAAGCATGTTTTCAATACCATCATAATCAAACGTTTCGAGCCATGTTATTATGATCTTTTTAATTTCGTAGTTGGATTTTCGTTTTATCTTGGTAATTTTATTTAATGTGTTATATAAATGTGGAACCATTATTTTAAACTGATTATGTGCGAACCTACTATATACCCTGGGGATAGGGCAATTATCTAGTCTCTTTGAAGCTGGAGGTAGTGAGGGTACGGTTTCTTTATGATAACGTCGTATGCTTTCATATATAAACAGTTTTCGGACCGACAGCACTCCTGCTTGCTTATATACGTCAGTAGTAGGGTGTCGGCGTGGTAGGTACATAAGAACTTTAAGGGCAGCACGTTGCCCTCGTTCAGCAATAATCAGATGACTTTTAGCTGCACTTCCCCATGCACAGACGCAATACCTTATGATGCACTCACACAGAGCTTTGTATGTATCAATAGCCAATTTTATATTAGTAACAGATCTTAGATTTTTAAAAATATATATAAATTTCCTTAATCGGGAAGCTAGGTTATTAACATGTGTAATCCAGTTCAATTTATCATCAATCCATACCCCAAGGTATTTGATATTGTTAGCGCGAGCCAAAAATGGACAACTACATGGGGAATTACAAACGCTATTCCGATTACATGGAAATTTATGTATTTTTATTTTTAGATCGACAGTAGGTTCACCCGCAGCAGTCATACTAAAGCACAAGAATTTGGTTTTAACTATGTTAAGTGAAAGGAGACTGTTCTCTAGCCATTGTGTTGTATATGCAAGAGCTGTTTCAGTTAGCTCTTTTACTTTCTGCCAAGATTTATCATGAAGAAGTAACACAGTATCATCTGCGAACATTAGTAGGTCCATACCTGGCAAGGTAGTGCCACATAATTCATTTATATAAATGAGAAAAAGGGCAGGACCAAGGGTACTTCCTTGCGGAACGCCAAATGTACATACTGCGCTCTCACTGACATACCCATCGACTTGTACCTGCTGTGATCTATCCACAAGATAGTCTGAAAACCAGTCAAGAGCTAATCCTCTTATTCCAATGTTTTCCAGTCTCATTAGTAATATGGGAATCGAAACGGTATCAAAAGCTTTCTGCAGATCCAGAAACACCCCTATACATTTGTAATTATCATCAAGGAACGAAGTAATTAACGTAGTTAACGTCAGCACTGCATCTTCAGTTGACTTTTTCTCTCTAATAAGTTATTTTTTAGTAGGTTATTTTTCTCACAATATCGCATCAATCTTTTTTTAACTAATTTTTCCAAAATTTTCGATAGAGTGGATAAGAGAGAAATAGGGCGATAGTTTCCTGGATCTGTTTTATCACCAGTCTTATAAATTGGGCAGACAATACCCTTTTTAAAAGCTGACGGAAATGTCCCAGATTCAAAGCTTATATTACATAAAAATGCAATGGGTCCTGCCAAATATAAAACATATCGTTTTAGTATATCAGCCGTGATCTTATCCCAACCAGGCGCACTGTTCGACCTAAGCCCAAAAATAATATTTTTAATTTCGGCAGGGTCTGTGGGAGCAAGTGACATAGAATTCACGGGTTTATCATATGATTTTGCACTCAAAGCTAGTTTAAACTGAGTTGTATTCATCTCGCCTAACGATTTCTCAGCTAACTTGCCGCCAATGCTAGTAAAATATGTATTTACAGAGTTAAGTGAATGTGTAGGGCTGTTATTAATTTTTAACAATTCACGCGAATGCACTTTCGTTTGTTTCAAATTACATACCTCTTTAACTACCTTCCACGTTTCCTTCATGTTACCATGATTTTTTAATAACTTAAATTTATAATATTCTATTTTTAGGTTCTTAATAATTTTGTTGCATACATTTCTGTACCTAGTATATTTTTCTTTTAAATTTTAATTTCTGGTTGTTTTTTTACTCTCATGTGTAGTTTGTCTCTTTTTCGTATACATTTCACCACTCCTTTAGTAATCCAAGGCTTAAGCGGTTGGTTTTTCCTTGAAATAGATCTTATTTGAGTATTACTATTGATTACTGCAAGAAGTTTTGTTGTGAATAATTCTGTTGCCATGTTAACATTGTTAAGTTTATACAAATCTTCCCATGCTGCTTGTTTTAGTAATTCTTGGATTCCATCAAAATTAATTATTGTTTTATTAAATTTCACAACTTCTTTAATTACTTTGCTTTTACTTATTTCTAAGAGAATGGGAGAGTGGTCTGTAACTTTTTGTTCAAAAACAATAGTTTTCCAGGTGTTCCGAGTTTTAACCATAAAGTGGTCTAAACACGTAGCGAATCTAGTAGGGCGATTTATTCCTTGTTTAAGGTCATGCTCAGCCATTAGATTTAAATAGTCATGAACAGATGAATCTAGATTAGTGCCCGGAAGAATATTGAGATTAATATCTCCGGTTAAAATAACATTAGTTGTAGATACATTTTGCAAAATAGTGCCTAAAGATGCTACATAATTGCTTGGGTTTTTGAAACTCGGTGATCGATATGTACCTATGATCGTATAATCCGGTGCAATATTAAGTACAAGGCAATTTCCATTGAGAAAATTTTCGGGTTCATGGCACGATACGCTTATTTCATCGCGAACGTACACAACTACACCATCGTTCTGGTTAAGGCTGATGGTGGTCCAGAACGTATTATAATTATTAATGCTAGAAAGCACGCTATGAGCATTTGTCCAACATTCCGTTAACACAAAAACATCAACTGTGATATCAAGGCTAGTTGCAAATGCAAGAAACTTGTCAAAGTTACAGTTGATACTACGTATGTTCATTGTAAATATTATAAACGAATCCTTAGTAGCCATGCCCGAGTTTAACATTTTCTTACAATCACTATTTTTACTTATTATAACACATTCAACATTTTCTGATACATCGACTTCTGCGGCAATATAAGAGACATCATCCATTATTGATGAAGGAAGTAATAGGGTGCAAGTTGATATTATTATTCCATTTTATAATTTTGATTATGCAGTTAAAAGATATCCAAATAAATATTATATTATTAGAAAGAAATATGTGGAGGTATTCAATTTTAACTATAGATTGATTATGCATAAGTATATATAACATTGATTTTGAGGTTAAAGTATGAAAGTTGAGTGTATGAGTATTTTGTGTGTTTATGTTAATATGTAAAAGTTGATTTTGCATGTACGTGTGTATAGTATATACATGTAAAGTAGAGTTTATACAGGTGTCTAGACCTAATTTACCAAAATAACAAAACAAGACAATAGAAAAGCACAATATAGTCACAACTTCAATATATAGTCACATATTCGTAGGTTTTAAATTGTCTAAGTCATTCAAGTTGTTGACTTTAATGAGTGGTGACCCTTCTGAACGCCTCAAGTATATTTTGCCTCTAGATGCCCAGCAGTACCTATAATTATTACCTTTTGCAAACTCTCTGGCCATAAAGAACAATTTCTTCGCTTGCACTGTTAGACCTTCAGAAACGAAGATTGGCTTTGGTGATCCCTCAATTTTTAAATTAGTGGTATTAAATTTATTGGAATGGTTTTTCTTGTTATATGCCTTAGCAGACTCGATGATCTTATCCCTGGTCATCACTGTGGAGAGCTCTGCTACTATAGGTTGACTATTTTCGCTTTTTGTATTCAAGCGGTAGACATCGCGCACCTCTGCGGGCTGTATTGTTACACTGAGTGCGCTTCCCACTTTTTTAATCATATTAATTAGGTCCTGTTTTGTTTCACCGTTTATTTTGGGTACGTTTCTTACTTCAATAGTCGAACTCCGTTGGTTACGCTCCATCTGCTCTAGTCGGGATTCCAGACTCTTGATGTATTGGCGGTCTACATTTTTTTCTTTTTCTAATATGGCAACTCTTGTGACCATCTCATCATATTTCTGACCAAGAAAGTCAATAGAAGTTAAAATATGTGTATTTTGTTCTGTGTGCCTCTCAATTCCACCCTGTATTTTGCTAGTTAAATTATTAAATTTTTCTTCCTGCTCAGTCTTTAATGAGGCAAGCATAGCCATTATTTCCGTTTTAGTAACGTCAGACCGCATTTTGGATTGTTTGTCTTCTTGCATTGGGCATAGGATGGCTGAAAATTTGGCATCTTGGTCTTTCTGTAATTTAGCGAACATTTCCAGGATTTCTTCCCTGCTCACATCATCTTTCCTTTTACGTTTACGTGCAATATTAGGTTCGCTACTAGCATGTTCTCGTGACATTGTAGAAACCGCAAGCGTACTACCGGTCGGGGGTGTACTTATATTTGAGTCTGATTTACAGTGAGTAATCGACTGTGTTACTGTCAGTGCAGAGGGTGTGGACGGTGGGGTGCGCTTAAGCGGCATGGTAGCTAAGAATTCGCGTGGGTCAAGTACCAGGCGATCAGAATGCAGCAAGCGATGCACGTAGGCAGCCGGCCGTAGATGCACACAGAAGCGCTTTATATGTGTGCGCAATGGCAGAGGTAGCGGTAGTTGACGCACACGTACGGTCACTGTGCGTGTGTGTGCGGTGGTTTTCTAGCACTTGCGCTGTGTGCGATATGCAGTAGTGCAATATTGCGCTTGCGTTGTGTGCGTGAATAAGATAACACTCACCAGGCAAGCGGCTGCGTTCAGAGAATATCCGCTGTTATATTTACAAGCTCCTCAAAATTTATGCACTCCTATTTTATCACTCTTATTTAATATTCGTTTTATGTTATATTTATGGAAAAAAAAATATTGTAATAGGGACTGTTTAAGCACGTCTGCTCTTAGCAGGGGTCCGGGGGAGAAGGATACTTCCTCGTATTCCTCCGGTGTAAGAATCTCTTCCCTTGTTTTTATTTCTTTCTCTTTAACACCGAAAACCCTGTTGGCAGGAAGGAACGAATGACCAGGGATGGGGAACACAAGTTCGATACATTTTATATGTCTTGGAGCATTGGACAGCCAGGCAGCACACATACCAAGCATAATGCTGTTCTTATTTTGTGCCCCGCATCCATCTGCAACCAGCCTTATTGTATTAATATCACTTTCAAAGTTAATGTGGTTCAGCCTATGAAAGACAGCTGATGCAATTTCGTGTGCACCTTTTCTATATTCATCTTCAGTCCATGAGTACAAAAAAACTGTTTCCTTGTTTAACTGAGAAGATGGGTCAGATAGTACTATAGCAAAGTTATAAATATATAACTGTCTGCTATAGTAAGCGGCTTGATCTGGTATCTTAGGTAGCGGCTGGTTTTTTTGGCAATCAAAACTGAAAGTCAGCATGCCATCTTTTTGTTCTTTAAGTAGTCGATAGAATGCCTTGGCCTTCAAGTTATGGACTCTCTTTTGAATGATTAATATATTTTTGTTGCTGATGTCAGTTTCAGTTTTTATTTTTTCGGTTAATTCTGTGCATTTTGAGCATGTGTCAGTCCTTGGTGAGCCAAATCCAATGTTAAAAGAAGTATTAAATATTCGCCGAAAGTAACATTCTTTTACCCGCAAAGCTGTCTGGTTACTGAACATTCTCCACATTTTCCTAATATTCAGCGTTGCTGGCAAATATTTTCGCTCCACCGACGATCTACAATAGTGAGATTCTAAACACTGGAATGATTTTATAAATTGTTTTACTGCGCGTAATTTCATCAAATTATTCTGCGACGTGTGGTCCCCACCCCTGTTCTCTTTGACAGTGCTTCCAGTCATTTTAAAAGTTTTGGCGACGTGACGAATTCTATGGACTGTTATATGTAAAATATTTATGAAGGTCTTTTGGCATACGGGAATTAAACGATTTTTATTACATTTCTTCACAAACAACTTGGTTGTATATAACGCAGGTTCCCTTGAACGATCTCCTCTAGCACGCCGCCGCTGAATATCATTTACCTGACAGTACTTCAACAAAAAGGCATCCTGTTCTGGCTTAGTTTTTAAGTCATAGAAAGCATTAAAAAATGACATTAAATCAACCATTTTTAAAGTTGAACATTTGTAACTTTCAGAGTTATGACCGCATCTAGGCATTGCTGGCAAAATTTTTGCTTCATACCTGAAATAATTTGTTTTAACATTTAGTACCATAGGTCGATATTGAATAATATGTTGCTTTATTGATTCGGTTATTAGCTTTTTTGTCTAACTTAAAACGATTAAAAATAATTAATTATTTTTGTGCCAAAATATGAAATATATGTCAAAATGATAGCTTAGATTTATATTTAGAATTGGTTACTTCAAGGATTTAGTTTTGAACACAGAGCATAATATGAATATGTCAATGTCCCAGCTGGTATCAAATTATTGTTAGTGCTTTTGCTAGAAAAAAAAATACCAGTCCAAAATATCAATTAAAATAAACATGGCATGTGATAAAATCGTTTTAAAGGAGCTCTTCAGTGAATTTAAATACAAAATACACCTATCTAAACAAAAATTTAGGTCACCAATATTGGGATACTTACATTTTATTGATAAATAAAATACCACATTTTATAACGAGAGCGAAAAGGATGCACCATAGTTTCAATGTTAAACTTTATGCCCTTCATCTATGTTCAATATTAAATCCTTGGGCTACTTAGTACCTAAAATGTAATACCTCAAAATAGGTAACAATTTTTGATTACAGAGCCTATCATTTATTCAGACATTCATAAAGACACACTCGCAAAACGTGTTACCCTCTTTTTTGAGTCAGGTAAAAATAAACTATTTTAAACTTTTTTGCTATCATTACTGAAAACTAGCGAATATGAACTAACCGTTGCAACTTTTCGACCGCTCTTTTCCATTGTTTAGGATCGCGCCTTCTCTTCCTAGCTTTATTCTGTGGAACTTCTTCAACGTCAACCTCCATTTTTCAGTTGTTTTTGTTTAGGAAACCCAATATTTTCACTTTAAATAAGCAATAAAATATACAACATTCACTTTGAGAAAATTCAAGATCGCCATTACAGTTTCAGTGAAATAACGGCTTCTGATTGGTCGAAATGGACAGAGTCAAATTTGCTTCTAATAAATTTTGGACCGAGTTGATTTTGCATGTAACTATGTTTTTTGAACACAATTTAAAGCGCGATTGAGTTGATTTTGCATATTAACGAGTTTGCCATACCACAGAGTGACAACCATAGAGTAATACTGCATTCAGAGTTAAAAATATGTAAAAAATGGACAGAGTCAATTTTGCTTTTACACCCCTATATCGAGTCAAGGATATTTAATTGATTAATATTTTACCGCGCTCTTCAAAACTTCTGAAGTACGAATGAATGCATAGTAGTCATGGAAGTAATAAGTACTACGTACAACAGAAATGAGCTGTTGTCGCAAAATTGAAGCTGAACGAGAGCTCAGTAACTGTACCTCTTATCCCTCTCTGGCAATGGTGACACAATTGAAATATGATTTAAGGCCAATAATTTTATTATAAAAAATGATTGTAGATCTGATGTCAGCAGATCATTGCTTCAGATGGATTTTAATCGAAGATGCTAATGATAAACTTGCTCTTTGCGGCACTGTACATTTCCTGTTTTTGCTTGCTTTTCACACTCGCGTCGTATAGGTAGGTACTTACCTACTGGTCCTTGTGGTACACGGCATGCAGTTGGACTGAGATAAAATTACGATATACTACCTATTGTGGTATATTTCATTAATTAAGTAAGAAAAGCAATTAAGTTTACATTTAAGTGTAATTCTAAATCAGATATTGTTAAATAAAACAGCCTTGTGAAGTTTCTGCCGCAAACCCAGCTTATGCCTTATACGTTTCATTGTTTCTAATTTTGCATTATGAGTTAAACTAACATTAGGATCTTTAGGAAATCTGAAATTGAAATAAAGTCATTTTAATATTGAAAGAAATAAAAATACATATGTATTTAATTTGTTCTTGAACTAGGATTGGATGGTCATGCATGGTCACCATAATTAATCACTATCAAATTATGTTTAAAAATATTGAACCTGTGAAAAGATAAACCATAATCAGGATAATACTCGCTAACGCAAGCTTCCACGACACAAATTCTCCCCATTTTTACTAAACTTCTTCAAAAATATCACGAAATCAAAAAAAACCTATACGCCAATCGCAAAATTTTTGCGTTAGTAAGGCTTTACACGTAGCAACATATAATATTGCTTTAACATGTTGGTACTAAATTATTATTTATGTTTAGGAACATTTTAATAAGTAAATGTTTTTAATTCATTACATTACATCAATCGCATTATTTCGACAAACAACGACAGGATTGAAATCGACTTAGTCTGGAAAGTCTGAGGCTAAGATTCAGAGACAAGTGTAAGCGTGAACTAATGCTTTAATCCGTCAAAATGTAGTGCTTGGCCTCATAATTGTATTCAGAGACGTCTGGTACAGCGCTTAAACTAAGTGCGTGCTATGCTAAGCCAAGTAGTAATAACGACTACTTTAGCCAGTCTCAAAGCAGGAGTGGCGCCGCCAAGTGAGATACTGAGGCGTATGGTGCAAAAAGTTCTTCAGGAACTTTTTTTCGTAAATTGAATAAGGCACTTACTTTGTTTCACTCACTCCAACCACATTTTATATACTGTTGTTCTTGTCCATTTCTTTTTATATCAGGATGCACAGATAAACAAGAACCGATAAACGTTCCATAAGTGAAAAATGTGCCATAGATAATAGAGTGTGATCTAAACAAAGAGCAAGGTAAGTAGGACTAAGACTATATCTCAGAATATGAAATTTAAAGATTGGCTTAGCCGACGCTAGGCTAAGACTGGTCTTTGACCGTCTTACACAAATGTCTCTGAATCTCAGCCTAAGTCACCGTTAGAACAGGACACAGGGTTTAGTGGTAGCCTTCTCACTCGGCTTCATTTTTATTTTGCGCGCAACAAGACTTTTACCACCTTAGCATAAGGTTTTATTTTCTATAATTTAGCTGCATGACGCACAGATAGAGCTCATTCCTGTTGTACGTAGTACTTATTACTTCCATGATAGTAGTATAGTAGCCATAGACACTTTTTTTTGTGATGATTGCGTTGCGTTCGTATACTTTTACATGTTTATTTTTTTTTCGTTTCGTTTGATTTGTCGGGTTTGTCCATCTTAAAATATTTATCGTATTATTGTATTGATTTCAGTTATACTTTAATTGCTATTCACGGATGTCAAGTTTTTGGTTGTGATGGAAATTCAATATGTTTATTCTGTTGTAATTCTTGGCTTTAACTAAAAATTTAGATCAGTAAAAAGCATTAGGTATTTTTAAACATGATACATAAAGAATGAAGATCAAGTAGGTATAGCCAGTCATATTTTTGTCGGATATGCTTTTATAAAACTATAAGAATTGGTCAAAATTCGATTTTACGTCAATTTACGGACACCTACTGCCTCTTTTCGATCGTCTTTTTTGTCAGTTCACGACCATATGAAAGTCACTGTGTAAAGACCCTTGATATTTTAGTTTTATGTCTGGAATTTAAAATATTACAAATGTTTACAGGTTTAATTCGGTCAAAAAAGGAGACAAATGATGAGGCCGATTCTACACCACGAACTTGATTAAAACTTGACTATTATTGGTCTTAGTCCTGTCAGATACATAATTTGGTATTCGGAATAAGTTGAACGAACATAATTTTAATCCCCAAAATTTAAATCAGAGACTATAGTTAGTGGCTGTGTTATAAACTTTCTTGTTAATTTTACCAGCTCATCTGGCAAATAGTAATACAATTTAGTGCACATTACATAATATACTATTTCTATTATCTATATTCGCCGCGGTCATCACTTGGATCGGTGACTAGAGATCCGCGCCACGCCGGCTTGCCGCCGCCGAGTTACCTCGGCGTGCCGCCGCCGCCGGGTCATGAACAAATTCGCGCCGACGACGTCGAAAATTTATTAAGAGTTTTCTGCCGTAAAGTGCAGTACCCTGGATAGCTAAGGTGTGGAGGAGTGCTCCGACCGGAATCCGAACTGCTCCGGTCGGGACTTCATGTGAGGGGCTATCCGACTTAAGAAGAGGCGTTCAAAGACTTTCGAAATGCTTGTCAGCAGAGTGATAGGTCTGTAATTCTCGGGTCTCCAAAAGTCTTTGCCGGGTTTCGGGAACATAGCCACGTGGCTCATTTTTGAGAGGGTGCTCCGTGCGCAGGATCCCGTTAAACAGACGCGTGATAGCTGCCGTGGTTTTAGAGGGCAGGTGACGGATCACTGCCCAAGATCTTCTTCTGTGTTCAATGGGACACTGAAGTATTCATCGAGGAACTATTCCACAAAGTCTGAGTGTTCTCTGTTCACTGTGGGATTGGGCTTGAAAAAGTTCTCAAGGGATTGGGCAAATATTTCTGCCATGTCCTCTGTTCTGTATCTCAAGTTGCCATTTTCGTGGAAAAGACAACGAATCGGTTCTGGGTGTTTCCTAAGTTGCCTGCAGAGTTTGTGGAGTGAGGCCCAGTTCAATTGATGGGGTCTCATGAATGTTGCCAGGTTTTTCTGAGCAGGCGTTTTTCTTTTATGAGCTCTCTTATATAGCGGGGGAGGGTGGGCAATCTCGATTCTCCTTAGGGGTTTTCTTTAATTGTGGAGGTATGACGTGCCTTCTGTATGCATTGAGTGACCTTTTCTGCAAGATTGTCCACTTCTGTCGGGGTTGTGACATGCCTTGAAGTTGAGGTGTCTCATGCGGTTTTCATAAACTTAGGCCAGTCGATTTTGAGCTTTCGTGGAAGTTTGTGTACCTATCGGTTGGTGGCCAGATCCTGTCTCTTCAATATTTTGACTAATTAATTTGAGTAGGTACTTACTTGTATGCAAGAAAATAAACATTTACCCTTTAAATACATATACAGCAGATTTAATTTTTCTATTCCACCATATAGGTAAAAAAAATAATATCACACCGGCTACGCCGCGCCGCGCCGGGTACGTTTGCCAGCGCGCCGCCGCCGACTTTCATGACCGCGGCGCGGACCTCTATCGGTGACCGCTAGTGAATTACTACTGAGCACTTCCGTGCACACGGTTCTTGTCTTATGTGGTAGTAGGGCATTTAGAAAATGCCCGCATTGCTAGCTACCACCCTCGAGTAGATAATCTGTCGCCAAGCAATTAACGGTGAGTTGAGAGCAAGTAATTTTAGGTTACCCTGAATAAAATCTCCAACCATATCATCACTTACTATCAGGTGAGATAGTGGTCAAAGACTAACCTGTCCGGAATTTAAAAAAAAACTAAAATTTCACAAATTTTAAAATGTAACTTGTAACCTCTCAATTAATTTGAAATAGGAGGTACTCATGTTATTAGGATTAATGAATATTTTCGAAAATCAACTATTCTTTGCTTTCCTTATATTCAAAGTGAAAAGTGGAGTGTTTAACACGACTGAAAGTCCTTAAAAATCAATTCCTACTTGGACCATTATAGGGCTCAGTAGTATAGTCAAAGTACCTCGTACCTATGGGGATTGATTCCTTTCGATGCCTTTATAACAATCTACTACTTATTCTATACGCAGTAGGTACCTACCTACCATGGTTTGTGCCCTGCCCACGGCAGCGCCGCGCGCCGGATCGAACATCACCAATGGACCAATGAATGGAATAATGGAAGGGCATTTTCCGATTTCACACCTGTCACCTCTTCCCCGTTCTACCTCTAGCCTACTAGCGGATAGAAATAAAAAAAACAAAGAGTGATCGATGAAAATAATAAATTTACTGATCCGTAAGCAGTTTGGTAGTCAATCGTGGGTGTACGGCCGATCTGTTTTCACCTCGTAGGGCAGGTACTATCCTGGGAGTCCGGGCGTAGATGGTGGGTGCCCCCGTAGATGGTACGGTATTTCGATGTTCAGCTCAGACGTAAATATATATCCCGAGTACGGCCCTCTTGTAGTAATTGTTGCGGGAACAGCTCGGTAGTAAAAGTTTTATAGTTCTGAGTTCTGGATTATGTTATTAGTTGTAAGTTTGTAGTTGTGGGTTTTTAGTTATCTTCTTAGTTCCTGCAAGTGATAATACCACAATGCTATGGCCTGGCATATCAAACATCTGATCTGGGGTACACCCACACGGCATCAGGATCAATGAACCTGCCTAGTATTGCCGTGGTGGTATACGTCCTAAACGGAGTTTACAAATTGTTACATTAAATAAGTACGTTAAAGAAGGAGCGAAGTTACAATTAAATTCAAATAAGCTTTAGAAAAGAAAACTAATGTTTATTTGAAAAATAGAAGGTAGTTAATTTTAAAAGATGATGCAATTTCAACATATATGTACTGTAACGTTGTGCCTAACGCCGTTACTTAAATAATAGTATTATTCGTAATATGAAACAATAGATGTTAATCACAAACTAAAAATATATTAATTAAATTCTTTAACTAACTTACATACTACTTAAAATTATAAGCTTACATTAATATTGCTAATTATTATAAATAATTACGTGCGGAACCCACGGCTTGCGTACGTTTAAAAGTATTTCCCTAAATGCTTCGAAAACCAGTGAAGGAACGCTAAACATTCCTTATCTCTCGAACGCAGTTAGCTCCAACTACTATGAGTTAATCTGTGGCGGCTTCATTCGTCTATGCATTTGGCAAGGAACACTCGTCTTGCGCTAAATAAAAATACATTACGTACTATCGATCATAAATTGTTATTTACTTGTTGTGAAGTGCGTGAATCCCTCTAGGGTGAGTTCCTTATTATTATTATTCCATAATGCTGAGTGATTAATGTAATTTTAGAACCTTAACAGCTGTTTTGCCTAACCGCGCTAGACTGATAACTTTAAAATCTGAGTCACTGATAACCTGGTAGAATAACGATCGTGTCAGGAAACTAAGCCGGTGTATCTCTTCTCCAGGATTCTACTACTATCCTGAAATAACTGGAGGACTAAGACTGCTACTGTATACAGCTACCGAGAGTTGCGAAAACAGCCGACGTCAAGACCGCCAGATCTGAGCGACTACGGATCACATCTTCGATCAGGCCAGTGACTCTCTCCGGTTATCCACCCTCGAGTAGAAGTGCGCGGCTGTGCAACCTGATAAGGCCTAATAAACTTTTTTTAAACCCATTCCTTGAGTTTACCTATCTACCTGCTGGCCGTGGGGTGCTTAGCAGCTCCCTAACGCCGCAGTGGCGCCCTTTTAACGTGGTTAGTTGCGCAGCCTAGCATTTCATACTTGAAAATAATAAATACAGTCTAGCAAATTTTATCAAGTGGACGTGTAAACGAAGCGGTGATTCCTGGCTACAGAGAACTGGTACGTACTCAATCATTAGCTTACCCACATTTTGTTTCGTAGTGTAGTTGGCTATTTATTATCTTTTCATTTAATCACATTCATGTTAGCTGTTACGTATATACCTACCTGCTGTACCTACAAATAGAAAGCAATAATATAGTTTGATAATTGCACTAATGTAGTAATTGTTAATTATCCTATAATAAGTAAATCGCATACTCTTCACTAATTAATGATCTGGGTATCGTAACAGTTCGCAAATAATTTTTTTCTTTATTATTCATTTGGACATTTTCATCAATTGGTTATAGTAATCATACAATCACCATTTCGTATCTAGTAGAAGTAATTGATTTTGTAACAGAACAGCTGATATAGACATCGACATAACTTACATTATTATTATATAATTTTTAGCAAGAACTTTTCAGTGGTTCCAGTAAACGTTAACTTACGTGCAGGTTTGGTACATAGTTTGTGTTTTACAGTTACTTACGTCACATTATATTGTTAATAGTAGATTTTCTTCTAGTTAAGTACCTACTACTATATTTCATACCAACCTACATTTTTCTCCTTGCATTAATTCATTATCATCTGCCACTGATTATAATGGGAACTCACCCTATTAAATTTTTACTTCTAAACCGTCACGAACTTAGCTACGAAGTACTCATTCGCGGAGGAGAAGAAAACACTACAGTTTTGAAGTTACGCAGTCAAATTAACAAACTCGGAGCGATGTTTCCTTCGGATGATATTCAGGAGTCGGGCATTGACTCTGATGTAGATTTGGAAGGCGTGACAGTGTCTTATAAGGAACTTGTGGTGCGTATCAAATCGCTACAAGATAAATATGATACAAACTTGTTTGAACGTACAAAAGCCTTGGCAAACCACATGTATTATAGGTTCAGTCGCATGGACAAAACTAATATTTTAGACAGAGTTAGTAAACTACAAAAGGAATTCAATAGTCAATATAAAATATTAAATCAGCTTGCTCAGTCAACGTCATCGTTCACTATGCCAGCGGTTGACCAAACGACAACTATGCAACAACCTACAGATTTTGTCGCTTGTGACAAAAATCACATATCTGACCTTCAAAAAATGAAATATGATGGCAACTCTTGCGTTCATGTTTTTATTCAACGGGTTAATGAATTTTGTACATCCAGAAGTATCTCGCCTAAAAAATTTTTAATTTATGCAACAGAAATTTTTGTAGGTAACGCTTTACATTGGTACCGAAGTGTCAGAAATGAGGTAAGTGATTGGGAAAGTCTAACCCAATTACTTATTGCTGATTTCGGACAGTTTGATTATGATTACCGGTTAATGTCGGAAATTAGGAGACGTACTCAAGGTGACACGGAAAATATCGTCATATACATAGCTATAATGTCAGAATATTTTTCGAGACTAACTAAACCTGTTTCGGAATCTGAAAAACTTGAAATACTACTCCATAACATCAGGCCTTGTTATGCCAACGTACTAGCGGCACATGGGAGTGAAATCGAGTCCATATCGACCTTGCGATCTTTATGCCGAAACTTTGAAAATATTCAGGCCTTGACAGCCCAGTTTCGCGAGCCTCCTAGGGTTACAATGGAAACTTTGGCTCCTGATCTAGCTCACTCCAAAGTACAGGAATTTTCTCAGGATAGGCAGTATAGTGTACAAAACTATGTTAAAAAGAATAATTACCCAAACAATGCGCAATCTTTTAGTAAACAAGCTGCACACAAACCTGCGAATAGTCATACTAGTGGTAATTCCTACATTGCACCTGTGGCTGCTATCAATGCTGGGCCGCAGAATGATGTTAAGCGACATTGCCCTCGCTGTCGTACTGATACACACAACTTACAGCAGTGCCAACAGGAGCGGTATATTATATGTTTCAAGTGCGGAACGAGAGATGTGAAGTACCCAGATTGCACTAAATGCAACCCTAAAAGCACGAGCCCAAAAAACTAGTAGGTCCAGATTGGTGCAATAAAAGTACAAAACACTCGAAAACTAGCTTAACTGATTGGAAGGAATGGTTACATTTCATCAAAATTTTTTCTTCTAGCTACACTATTGCATCAATCTTGGATCGTAAACCAGACAATGACGTCCGCCCATACGTGACCATTAATGTCGGTAACCAATCAATTTGTGGTTTGTTGGACTCTGGCTCTTCTGTTACCATATTGGGTAATGATTCACACCTAAAATTACTAGCATCAGGTCTCACCTTAGTAGATAATACCCCTTCTAAATTATTTGTGGCTGCTGGAGGCCAAGCTTTACACCCTATCGGTTATATAAACTTACCTATTACTTTTGAAAAAAATACTCACATACTTAAAGCTTACGTAATACCATCAGTGAAATCATCCTTGATACTCGGTGTTGACTTTTGGCAACAATTTGAGTTATGCCCTAAGTTTCTTAATTCTATTAAACTATCTAACCAAACTGAGAGTCAGATTTCTGAAATCACGGATCTGCCTAAAAGCATCTGCTCGTATTCTGAACTTTCGGAGTCTGAGCGGGCTACTGCTGATGGCGTAGTCGAGAAATTTAAAAATATTTCTACTGAACAGTGTGGTCTGGGTCGCACTCATATAGTTCAGCATTGTATTGATACGGGTGACTCACCACCTATTCGCCAACGATATTATAGACTATCGCCTGAAAAGCAGCGTATTTTGTCCGAAGAGTTAGATGAAATGATTCGTTTAGGCGTAGTTGAACCCTGTGAGAGCCCGTGGTCATCCCCAGTACTTCTTACCCCTAAAAAAGATGGCTCCTTGCGGTTCTGTTTAGACAGCCGTAAGTTAAATGCTGTTACTAAGAAGGATGCCTACAAACTCCCTTACGTTTCTGAGATTCTAGACAACTTAAAAAATTCTAGATTCCTGAGTAGCATTGACTTATCGAGAGCGTACTGGCAACTATCTATAGTGGAGGGGGACAGGGATAAAACTGCATTTTATATTCCTACCCGTGGTACTTACCGTTTTGTCACCGTCCCATTCGGTTTGACCAATGGACCTGCTACCCAACAGAGATTAATGGATATGTTATTCTATGGTCCTGAATTTGAAAACTCCGTTTTTGTATTTTTGGATGACATAATTCTGGTAACATCCGAATTTTCATCCCATATATCTCTTCTTAATAAAATCCATGAAAAATTAAAAATGGCAAATCTCACTATAAATCTAGGAAAATCTCAATTTTTTAGGAACGAATTGAAGTACCTCGGGTATGTAATTAACTCTAAAGGTCTACACGTCGACCCTAGCAAGGTTGAGGCAATCCTTAATTTTCCTGTGCCCACAAATAAGAAGGAAGTGAAGAGATTTCTCGGTACTGCTTCGTGGTACAGACGATTTGTACCTAATTTTAGCGCTATAGCTGCCCCTCTAAATGCCCTAACTTCTACTAGTAAAAAGGCTAAACCTTTTGCATGGAATAAAGAAGCAGATGACTCATTTTGTAAGCTGAAAGAATGTTTGGTCTCTGCTCCGATTCTCTCATGCCCCAATTTTGATCTACCTTTTGAGGTACACGCAGACGCCAGTGATTACGGAGTAGGCGGTGTACTTACGCAAACTATTGACGGCATAGAACACCCCATAGCTTTCATGAGTAAATCTCTCTCTGCCCAAGAACGTAATTACAGCATTACAGAGCGGGAGGCGCTGGCAGTTCTCATGGCCCTCGAACATTGGAGGTGTTATTTAGATAACGGTCATAAATTTATAGTTTACACGGACCATTCTGCGCTTAAATGGTTTTTAAACCTAAATAACCCTACAGGCCGCCTAGCTCGATGGGGAGTACGATTATCATCGTTTAATTTTGAGGTAAGACATCGCCGTGGTAAAGACCAAATCGTAGCCGACGCACTATCTCGTGCCTGTCCTGTTTCTGCTATAGATACTTCACTGAATGTCACTAATACTACAGATCAGTGGTATCTAAAGATTTTCCAGGGATCACAAAGTTCTCCTACATCTTTTCCCAACTATTATGTCCAGAATAATAAACTTTATCGTATCATGAAGAGTAAATGTACACTAACTCAGGAGTTCGACTGGAAAGAAGTTGTACCTCTTGAAGCTAGAGAACCCGTTATCATAGAGAATCATTCAGAGCCAATTGCAGGACACCTAGGTATCTTCAAGACATATAAACGACTAGCTCTTAAATATTACTGGCCTGGAATGCATGCAGACGTTGTAAAAGTAGTAACTTCGTGCGACACATGCATCTCACATAAACACCAAAATCATGCAACGCTCGGTGAAATGGGCAGACCAAAATCGTGTTCCAGACCATTTCAGATGATTAGCGTCGATCTAGTAGGTCCTCTACCGGTATCGAGGAAACAAAATAGTTATCTGTTTGTTGTTACTTGCTGTTTCAGTAAATACTGTTTGCTATTTCCCATTAAGCGCGCTACCGCCGAAATCATAACTAAAATTCTCGAAGAAGACGTATTTCTAGTACATGGCGTCCCATCTACGATAGTTATGGACAATGGAAAGCAGTTTGTCAGTACTACCTTAAAGCAGATGCTAGACAAATATAGAGTGCCTCATACACACTACACTCCTAAATATACACCGCACGTCAATACTGTAGAAAGATATAATAAAACAATAATGACGGCAGTATCAACTTTTATCAGTAATGATCAACGTATTTGGGATACACTCATACCTAAAGTTCAGTTTGCCATTAACAACTCTGTGAATGAAGTGACCGGATATACGCCATCTTTTCTAGTTCATGGCCGTGAATTGGTTAGTTGTGGATCACACTACACGAATACTATATCAACAGATATTGACAACTTAATATTTCAACCGCGGGATGAGTACGCGGAAAACTTAGGTACATTATCATCTATATTTAACAAAGTACAATTAGCGTTACTACAAGCTCACGATAGAAACTGCAAATCTTATAACCTGAGAAAAAAATCTATGGAATTCAAAATAGGTGATATAGTCTGGAGGAAAACATTTTATCAAAGTGATAAAGACAAGTATTTTAATAAAAAACTTGCACCAAAATATGTAAAGTGCAGGGTGGTTGCTAAAAAGTCGCCGCTGGTATATGACTTGAGTGACATGGATGGCAATCCTCTGGGCACATGGCATATCAAAGATATTAAATTAATTAATTATAAAGAATAGTCATTTAACCATTGTTATAACTTCACGTAGAAAGTAAGTAGGTACTCAGTCGGATTTTATAACAGGAAAAATCCTACGCTTTCAGGCGGGGTACTGTAACGTTGTGCCTAACGCCGTTACTTAAATAATAGTATTATTCGTAATATGAAACAATAGATGTTAATCACAAACTAAAAATATATTAATTAAATTCTTTAACTAACTTACATACTACTTAAAATTATAAGCTTACATTAATATTGCTAATTATTATAAATAATTACGTGCGGAACCCACGGCTTGCGTACGTTTAAAAGTATTTCCCTAAATGCTTCGAAAACCAGTGAAGGAACGCTAAACATTCCTTATCTCTCGAACGCAGTTAGCTCCAACTACTATGAGTTAATCTGTGGCGGCTTCATTCGTCTATGCATTTGGCAAGGAACACTCGTCTTGCGCTAAATAAAAATACATTACGTACTATCGATCATAAATTGTTATTTACTTGTTGTGAAGTGCGTGAATCCCTCTAGGGTGAGTTCCTTATTATTATTATTCCATAATGCTGAGTGATTAATGTAATTTTAGAACCTTAACAGCTGTTTTGCCTAACCGCGCTAGACTGATAACTTTAAAATCTGAGTCACTGATAACCTGGTAGAATAACGATCGTGTCAGGAAACTAAGCCGGTGTATCTCTTCTCCAGGATTCTACTACTATCCTGAAATAACTGGAGGACTAAGACTGCTACTGTATACAGCTACCGAGAGTTGCGAAAACAGCCGACGTCAAGACCGCCAGATCTGAGCGACTACGGATCACATCTTCGATCAGGCCAGTGACTCTCTCCGGTTATCCACCCTCGAGTAGAAGTGCGCGGCTGTGCAACCTGATAAGGCCTAATAAACTTTTTTTAAACCCATTCCTTGAGTTTACCTATCTACCTGCTGGCCGTGGGGTGCTTAGCAGCTCCCTAACGCCGCAGTACCTAAAAGATGATAGTCATTATGATGGTGTTGAAAAGCATAGAAATGATAATAGCAACTCTGAAAATTAATAAGTAAACACAATGTGTACACAGTATGAAATTTAGAACATGATATATAAAAAGGCAATTTATGGTTTGTGTGCTATTTGAATGCTGGCCAGCTATGCATAAAAAAAACTACTACAAAAGCACCACGAATTGTTAAAAATTAGCCCAAACACAGTTACTGTGATTTGAACAGGAGTAACATGAACTATGGACTCAGCTGGTTGATGATAAAAAATGTTCGTAATATTTCGCTGACGTGTGCGCGAATTTTTACATACGAAATAGAAACTAGGTTTTCCGTTTATTAGAGGATCACGCGCGCAAGCCCGTGGCAATCCCCAAAATTACAACCAAAATCCAGCCAAAAATCATAATAACATAACGGTTGACCAATAATAATATGTTTATATAATTATAATAATACGCTATCATAATATCATAACCCGGAGCGGAATTCATCTTCACAGTGAATAAAGGCTTTAAAAAATGAAATTCAGCCTTAAAACTGGTGTATTCAGCTATAATTCACTTTTCACTGAAAAATTACTTGTTTACCTAATTTATTTTAAACAGTTAAAACTCGCAACGTCGTCGTCGTCCTAAACTTACAAATAGTAACGGCCCACCCAACTAATAAAATTTCTTTACGTACATTACGTTCGTACAAAGTATGTGTTGACAACTCATAACTGCGCGCAAAATGTAAACAAGGTGATACTTGAAACTTGTGAGGTGTCAACTTTGGGTAGAAATGTTAGAGTGACCTTTTGTGTAGGTTACGAGCTAACAATCGCTAGATTTGGCGTGTTATTTTGAATTTTTTCATGTGCATAACTTATTTCGTAAAAAAATTAAGTTACGAGGTGTGGTGTGTGAGATATGCAGAATTTACTGCTTAACTAGGTACCTCTTGCATGTTCAGTCACAATCAAATAAAAAAAAGTTCTTGGCGACAGATTTTCTACTTCTTGAGGGTGGTGGCTAGGCTACCCAAGCGGGCATTTGCAAGATGCTTTACCACCAAACTGTAACAACTGCCATCCAAGACAACAACTGGGACTGACGACGACCCTCCGAAGCACGTGCACGCTCAGTAGTAATGCCACTATAGCGGTCACCCATCCATTTATTACCGCAGCGAACGTTGCTTATTATCTTAGCTACACTTCGAAAGCTTCAAACCTAGAATCTATGCAGATAGATTTTTTAAAAGTAGGTAACAGGAAGTAGTTATTTAGCACAAGCGGGTGTGAAAAGATTTCTTATTTTGATTCAGCATTTCAACCTTTGGTTACTAGAACCACATCAACTCCGTGGGTGGGAAGTCTGTTTCACGAGCTTTTACAAATTATGATCAAGAAAGACCGTAGCTCTGCAATCGTAACCAAAATAACAGGACATGTTTGAAATGCTTGATCACGCACACAGTATGCGAAATTTCTATTATTTTTATAAGCGGAGTACATCACTGATGGTAAAGACGTGCTTAGTGATACCAGTTTGTAAAAGCTTTCTCATAAAAGTAGGTGAAATATATGTTTTGATTTTGGGGTACCAATGATTTTTTTTATGCCTGATAGGTTAGCCTTTGACCTCATCTTATGGTAAGTGATGATGTGATCGATTGTTCAGGCTAACCCAGAATTTCTGGTTCTCAAGTATAGCTGCCGGAACACACCGTTAGGTGCTTGGCGACTTTAAAGTGTTTTTAGGTAAATATATATGTAATGAACATTATTAAATAAATAATATACATGATCATGATCTCTGATTCGACGTTAATAAAATATTCGTATTTCGTATGTAGCAAGAAACCTCGACATTGACGTAGGTACATATCAGTATAATAACTGTAAGTACTAAGTAGGCATGGTAGGTCTAAGGTTCCATCAAAAACAACGTTTATTCAACGCTTACTTGGGTATGGCAAAATTGATGAGAAAAGTCTCGAAATATACACTTTTTGGATTAAGTATATTTCAATTTTTTTATTTGTTAATGCTTTCTTATTAATTCCTGGAACAGGGAAACCCATTACCTTTTGGTTCTATCCTGATATTCGCCATAACTGATGCCACCGGACTGACCATGGCAACGCCATGCACCAGGAGGTACTACTGGTTACGATAGACGAAATAATTTCCAACCGAACAGTGTCTAAGTAGAACGATCTCAAGTAGCATTTTGTTCTCTTTAAGGGTTCACATTCAGTTACACTGGTAACTCGGTGCTGTTAACACTGGCCACACATGGTTCAGTGGCTGTATAAAAGTGTACAAATTTACCTATACCCGTATAAAGCATGCATAGAAGTACATAATTTGCCTATGTGACTATTGGTTTTATATTACGATAACATTAATCATTTAGTCAGCTTTTATTTTAAAAGCTGAATAAGAGCATTTTGAAAGGGTAAAATAGGCCACGGGCTATTTAAAGGTCCACATGTATGGTGTTGTTATATTGCTGGCATTTTAATACAACACGTGTGAACATTGAATCAGCTACAAGCTGTTATATAGCACCTTATGTGGGGCGTTATTCAGCTTGTAGCTGTAAATGGGTCTAGTTGTGATATATTAATCAACCTTAAATCTATTCTATAAAGGAGCTATTTAATGGTACACAGTGTGAACCTTTCTAGAGCGAATGACATTATAATGGTACACATGTCAGACTTTAGAGAGGTCACAGCTTTTATTTAGAGTTACAATGGTTCACTGTAGCTGTAGACATTTTATTTATACAGAAACTAAAATATTACTAAATGAATAATGACTTTATCACATACTACGGAGTTTACATGATTGATTTTGTCGTAAATGTTCAAATAAAAAATCATAAAACTAATTTTTATTGCTTATCTAGAAAGTATTTTGTAATAAAACGGCATTATTTCTGAGGCGCATGAAAATTTAATATATAAATATGTATATACTTAAAAAATAAATTTAAATTGGCCATAACTTTAACACAATAGAATATAATAAACGCAGAAGTCCACACCAGTAATAATTAATATCACAATAAACATGGCTGTTTAGATTACACAATCACTAGCAAATAACTGTAAAATATTAATTACAAAAATGAAGCTAAGTCAAGAGATAATTAGGCAAAAAAGCAGCTGCTAATAGTTTTTAGGACCTTCTTATGAGATAAAGGCTGTATATTTGTTCACTCTTTACTTCTCATAATTCTCTTTTCTGTATGAAGAACCACACGGAATCATATATAGTGCCGTTGGTCAGCTTTAAGACCAGTTGTTCTCTACTAAACTGCCGTTAAAGTGCTGCTATTCAGCTACTGTGTACCTTTTGTAATAATTTGTGCCCAATAACCATGCAGTAGTATAAGGGATGTACCTATAGCATGCTAAAGAGCTCTTATACAGCTTACTTCGACAGTTTAAAGAATAAATGTGTACCAATAGTCAACCGATATAGAACCCCCAATGCTACATAATATTATGTGTAGTTCTCGGGTAGGTGGTTACTTTCCAACTTTACCTTTATAACCTCTTATATCTCAAGACACTATTTTACCGGAACATTAGTAAAAAGACATATCGTTGAAACAAGAGTACTTACATTTTTCGATAATTTGGATTATAGATATGGCGAGAATCTTTTACATATGTCGGAATTTTACCACATAGTTATGTGTTCAAGTCGCGGAATTCTAAAGATTACTGTTCCAGTCGATGTTTTCTTATCCTTCATCAGACCTCAGAAATTCATGTCCAGAATATAGTGAATGAGCCCAATCAAATAAGCTTATAGGTACAAGGTGTACTTGTTATATGCATGCACGTCCCTACGATCTGCCTAATTCTTTTCCATCAATAGACCTCAGGAGTTTATTTACAGAATATTATGCTCACCGAGTCTAAACAAATAAGCTTAAGCACGGTGTATACATATACAATCACAGATGTCGTATGCCGAATATGCCGTAACAGGATAGGCACCTACCAAACAACGGCGTTGCTATCGTAAATAAATAATGGTACGGAATGTGAACGGGGAGTAAATAATGTTGTACCTATAAAAAAAATCGTTGGTGACTATAACTATATGCCGCACATAACTATAATTTTATTCCAGACCCATTAAGTGTATCATAGCTCGTTCAAAACGTTTTTTTATGCCTGATAGGTTAGCATTTGACCACTATCTCACCTGATGGCAAGTGATGATGTAGCCCAAGATGTTGTTCAGGCTAACCTAGAATTACTGGCTCTCAAGGACAGCTGCCGGAACACACTATTAGGTGCTTGGCGACAGATTTTCTACTTGAGGGTGGTAGCTAGCCAAGCCGAATGGGCGAATGCCCATTCGCAAAATGCCCTACCTACATGCTATAACGACTGCCATCCGACAACAACTGGGACCCACGACTTAACGTGCCCTCCGAAGCACGGAAGCGCTCAGTAGTAAAGTGGTCACCCATCCAAATCATGACCTTGACTGTTTGAGGGCAAAGGCTAAAACTGGTTTCCACCATTCATAATTCGACTGGGGTTAAAACGTATATTTTCATTGCTAGTTCAGTGAAAATAGTAACATGCTGTAGTTACCAGGTGTTGTTAACGATGCCCTAATAAATCACTGTTGAAAAAAGTATGTTCACCTTCGGTGCTCTATCTAGAGTTATTTATTAAAGTCGACTACTTATGTCAACTTTTAGATTATTTAATAAAACTCAGTCCTCAGGTCCGACACCCCGTTATTTAAATAAAACAATTGTTTGAAACACAATATAACTATAGAATAATGCACGTCGATCTCATTACGAAATGTAAAAACTACAAAAAACGCGCATAATTATTAATCACATATCGCAATAAGTGCTTGTAGAGTAAATTTAAGGCGCTGTAATTAGACAAATTGTGCATTTTTGAAAGTAAGAAAATAGTACTTTAGAACAAGTTATGACATCCATTATTTTATATATGTTTCTTCGATTCTTCCTTCAGATTAATGGCAAAGCAAAACACAATAGCTTAAATTTTTCTCGATACAATATTTAATTTAAAACTGTACCTTTTTGAACTTTACATGGATATATTTGGATAACTACTGTGCATATCAAAATGGGACTTACACAATATGGTAGGTAATGAAATTTGCTAAATATTTGGCAAAGATTTTCTTGATACGACTCATAAATATAATATAAGACCCATTATATAATAATCCAGGGATCAGCCTACACGTCAGCGTACGCGTCGGCCGCTAATCAGTACTACCGTGACCACTGTCAACGTAGGACGCGTGTTTGACTTTCTCAGCAGAGATTCGTATAAATATCAGTTATTTTTTTTATCAAAGTACTATTATTATAATAATAAAACTGTTTTATTGTGTTATTCAAGTCAAATAGGTTACTACCATGGGTAACTACAGTAAAAAAGTTGTGAAAAAGAGAGAATGGATACGAGACTTCAAGTTCAAAGAGAAAAACTGAAAAAATAAGGGAACAAATCCGGTAAGTACACACACACCTTCATAATCTTCATTATCGCGGAACAAGTGGGCCTATTTTGATGTGATCTGAGCGAATTTACAAAAGTCGCATTACATGTTCTGTGTAACAGGAATTAAGAATTAGATACCAAAAAAAAATTATATATATATATTAAATGTGTATAAGTAGCTACTCTATTGTATTGGGTGTGTACCTGTAAAGATAGATGTATGTATGGAAATAAATAAATAAAATAAAATAAAATTACCTAACTAGGTTACTATTTGTTTTTTTTTATATAAATTCTAATCTCGAAAAAGGTCTTGCGAGTTGTTGCCAGTGCTTATGAAATTATTGTATGGTCTTATGGAGGTAATTATATTTCAGTGTACTCTGTATTTTGGTGGACATTTTTATTTATTTATATCTAGATATCTACCTACAACAATTCGATAAGGCTGAGCTATACATTTCTTACCGGTAAGAATCTGCTTTGAAGATTTGAGAAAACTAAACTGGTGTAAATATACCATATATACCCACTTACTTCCATGACAAACCATAAATATATTCATAATACACCTGAGCGAACTAATGTTTGCCGAGTAGATACCGACCTATTCGCTGAATCAAAATAATTATGCCTGCATTGTTGGCAATGCTACTTATAGAATTGTAATGTTTATAACTTAACAGAACTTTGCTTTTTATTTACTATTCTAATATGCATTGGCATCTTTCGATCAAGCCCTCGCAGAGCCATAATAAGCCACTGTGTACAAGTGCACTAATTACCTCTTTTGTTGATGATCCGCGTGCTAAGTTACATATCAAAGATTGTTCCTGTGTTACGTACCTAGCGTTTTTGACGTTTTGCTCGTCGTCACGACGATATACATACCTAATTACCTAAATTAAAAAAATCTAGTGGGCACGGTCAATAATATACTTTCCATTAGTAATTTACTTATTAACCTGATTACATTTTATTATTATTTCTTATTTTTTACTTATTTTAGTAATATTATTTATTATTTTTCAGATTTAATGCTTCTAGGGACGACAGGTCTGGGGCATCAACATCACTGACTACTCCAACAGCAGTTCACGTCTCAATGCCTGATGAAGCTACTCAGCTACCTAGTTATCTATTATTTGTGTTTATCTAGGGATTGTGAAATTTCGGGATTTACAAGAAAACCGGGATTGCAATAATAGTCCCGGGATTTTTGATAATTATTATAAAATGTGATAACTTTTCTGACTGTTTACACTACTATAAAACGAATGAAATGATGTTTGTTTGTTTTGATCTAATGAAAGAGGTTTATAAACGCCTTTGATAAATTGTTAGGTTTAGACTGGAAATAGGACAAATAGTACGATGTATCATGGTTGTATCCAGGTATCACATAGGTGTAGTGATGCTAGTTGTATTATGCTATAAATATCTTTGTGATGATTACTTGAACTATAAATTAAGCAATTTTTTTTCAGTTGTTCAATACAAAGTACCGTACAATGTCAAGAAGTCATAAATATGTCTAAGTGAGTAATTGTGTTTATTATTATTTTGTAAAAATGTATTTCGGTGAAGCAACTATGTTTTTTTCCAGTGAAGCAAGCAAAAATAATACACAATATCGAATGGAATATCAAGAAGACATTAACGTACCAATGTAAGCACGTTTTATCTGAGTTTCAAGAAGGGCTATGTTTTTCACTCGTATCTTGTACACTGAGAAAAAAAATAGGTAACGCAACCCTAATATTTAACCTAATATTAGGGTTTGGTCGGACAACGTAACGTGTCTAGTATCTACAACCGAGTGCGCTAGGTACTACGTGTTCTTTGTTTTACTTACTTACTGGGTAAATATTAACGTTACTCTCTAAGGTAACGTTTACCTATTAATAGGGTGTCCGACCATTAACGTAACGTTAGGTTAAATATGTAATACCGAATAATTAGGTATGAATAAATACCTACTAAAGTTTACCGATACCTTACGACTAACGTTAAAAATACGTACCAAAACGTCAAACGTTACCATTGATAGCAGATTAAATTCATATAATTTATAGGTTAGAATTACTGAATGTATTTTGTATCACTGACCGAGTATGATGAATTAAAAATACCTGTTGTGTGTTATCAAATAGTTTAATGTAACCTATACTGTTACGCAATAATACGTAATTCTAACCATATCGATTAGGCTGCGGTTAATTTGGTAATACGTAATTGCACCATGGTTTCGGCTAGATCGACCTAGCTAATAGATTGTAGTAAAGTAGTGTGTTTGTATTTATTACCTAATAAATGCTTTTAAAAAAACCCACTCGACAGGTCCTCTGTACCTTTTGAAAGAATGCAATTAGCCGTATCAAAAGGTTAAGTATACGCGAAATAGTTGGTAGGAGTTACTTTTTTATTATGATACAACAATATTATTAATGAGTAATTGTAAACAAATTACATACGCAAGTAATACGTAGTTGTGCGTAAATGATACCCACTTAGACGGTCTCAAGTACCTTAACATATGTGTTGTTCTAATCTAATTGGAATGCTTTTAGTTAAGCGCTAACCAGTTCTTAGGTTATTGTGACCAAGGCAATGGGGCTCTGCAATATTCTGTATACGTTTTGGTTACCTAATAAAATGTTTTACGACGTCATGGCTACCATACTATAGGTTCAAGGTACTTAATGTAAAAGGTATTAGTAACTATCTACTAGGTTGTATCAGACTATTGAATTATTTACGGTAACGAACTATGTGCGTACCGGTTACGTTACCTGAACGGTGAACAAAACCTTGTTGATAGGTTTATGTACCTTTTTAATTAAAGTAGTTGTAAACTAATTGATAATGATAAGTGTGCGGTCAAATGACTGGTATGTTATTGTACCCAGATATTCGGTTGTAACCGTTTAATTAGTAGTTAACGATAAGTAGAGATAATCTACTGTTAGGTATAATATATGTAATAAATAAAATTGTTCAGACCTATTTGACCAGTGAAATATATCTAGTCAGTTAGTTATGGGTACCTAGTTTTATGTTAGGTAACCAACAATCGAGCAAAAAATCATAATTATTTTTCACTCAAGTAGTGAACTTAATTACAAAGTTACAAATTTACGAGAGGAAAAGTTATCTATTATAGTCATGCGATAAATAAAGTGCAAGGTTTGCGTACAATATGGTTTTTGCATAATGTTTGTTAACTAAAATAGTTGAGGATACCCGTAACCCACAGACTAGGCTTTATCACGATAATCAATTACGTCCAAAAACTTATTTACTAGTTTATACTATACCTACAACAGACTTATCGCTAACTGTTAATTAAATTACATCAACGGAATAGCTGATTATTATAATACACAAATCACCGCACAATTCTCAATAAAAAAATATACATATGAAAAAGGTCCTTAATCTGAACTTAATTAATTTATAGAGACTGAGAAACAGATTTGTACACATAGTTCAACTTTTTTTTTTACACAGTACATAGTGTATATCGTATATCTATAATTACAAAACTACCAACTTGCTACCTTTAAGGTTGTTATTTCTACTGATGTGACAAGTACAGAATGCATCGATAAGGAACAATAAACGGAATAGATCACAATTAATATATATTTATTTGTTTCTAATTTCATGCTTTAGAACTAATCATTACAAAAAAACACAAAAATTTAAATACGATAATAAGTTAACCAGTCAAATTTAAAAAACAAATTAACTCATTTTTCTAGCCTATTGAATTTATCTTTATGGATAGGAACTATCTAATGATTGAAAAGCCGGGCATCAATCAAAATAATTCTTGCCGTCAGTCAAACTTACAATTTTTTTTTTTTTTTATTATTATTGCTGATAGGTAAGCCTTTGACCACAATCTCACCTGATGGTAAGTGATGATGTGGTCGAAGGTGATAGCAGGCTTAACCTAGAATTACTGGCTCTCAAGGACAGCTGCCGGAACACACCGTTAGGTGCTTGGCGACAGATTTTCAACTTGAGGGTGGTCGCTAGCCAGGCGGGCATTCGCAAAAATGCCCTACCACCATGCGGTGAAGCTCAAGCCCGCGGCGGGATTCGAACCATGGACCTGCTGTGCGGCAGTCCATAGCCAAAGCCACTGAGCCATCACTGCTTCAATCATTACACTAATGCTTACAATCGATAAGTAAGTATAATATCAAATACAATATTAAAATTCTTAATAATATAAACAGCGAATTATTCAGGAACAATGCGACTACAATCACTGGTGTTGATACTGGTGGTACTTTTCCGCCAGTGGAAAATAAATATGGCAGCAGAAGCAGGGCAGCCGTCAATTTGTTGTTTTCATTGTCTGTAAAATTAAATAAATACCACGGTAACGAATTAATGATTACTTGCACAGAAAAGTATAATTATATATTATAACAAAAATCATAAACAAAAGACCTTTTTCGTGCTTTAAAGTTTGCAAATCTTTCCACATTTTTTCAAATTTAATCGTTTGTAAACAATCGCTTTCTATATATATTAGCGAGAGCGCTGCAAGTTTTTGGTGCCGGAGTCTGGAGCGCAAGTCATTTTTTATTCTTTGAATTGCTGAAAAAGACCTTTAGCCGCTGCGCTGTAACGCTTATTTCCAAAAAAAAAACATTTTATAACCACATTCTGGAACATGCATGAAATATAGAAAACAAATTAACTGCAACCCTTTGGAGATCTGGCTGAAATAGAATGCTCGGCCACGATGATGTCAGTTTTTAAAAACTGCGCCAAATGGACGCATTCTTCTGCTTAGATTTCTTCTAAATCAGTGGCATATAGTTTATTTAGCTCTTTTGTTTTGTTTCTAATAAATTTACTGTCGTATAGTTCATGCAGGTTCCATAAAAAACTAAACTTTCTGTATTATAAATAATTTGCCGGGTTTTATGTGCACTTTAAGACAATCAATAGCTGCGTAATAATTATCAACGATGATAGATCGTCTCCCTTCTAACTCAATATGCCCCGTTTTAACTTCATCAAAGTGAAATTTTGGTTTCTTTCTTCTTACATCTCGTTTGTATGTATTCTATCGCATCTCTTTCTTGCCTCTGATTCAAAATTTTACTATCAAAATAAAAATTTAATATCACATAAAGAGTAACAACGTTAGATAAATGAACAGAACTTGCTTGTAGCTGTGTACTAACAATTGCTGCGCTGTTGCCAGCACACTTACATGTCGCTCGACCACCAACCGATTGGAGTGACAAGTCAGTGTTTTAGAGCGCTTTTTAAAATTTATTGTTAAAATCAGGGGCTCCGAAGCTTTTTCAGTTCACAGCGCATTTAGTTTTAGTGTTTTGTCTCGGTCTAGTTGAAATATGTATAGGGTGTGTAGATGTAATGATGCTAGATTAATAATACATGCAAAGAAGCGGTTTTAGCGCGCCCCCTAATCCTCGCGCCTAATTAGCCTAAGCCTAATTAGGCTGCAGCCTAATTAGCCTAAGGGTTAATCAGGCCCTGTGGCTACGTGAGGATATGAACCTTGAGTTGCTTTCAACATTGATGTAATAAATTAGGTTTTGACTAGATTAAACGTTCGCATGGTAGTTAAAACCTAGTAGTAAGGTTGATTTCAAAGTATTTGAATAAGTTCCGATAACCTAAGAAAATCTTTGTTGTAATGGGTATATATTACGTAATCACCTAATCACACAATTTTAAAGCCATATTAGCTTATATATGGCTTTAAAATTGTTTAAAGCAACTGAATATGTTCGTTTGATTGTACCTAATTATTATGTTACATAGGCCGGCGTCGGTGTCTGTGTCGGCGTCGGTGTCTGTGCCGGCGTCGGTGTCTGTGTCGGCGTCGGTGTCTGTGTCGGCGTCGGTGTCTGTGCCTGCGTCGGTGTCTGTGCCGGCGTCGGTGTCTGTGCCGGCGTCGGTGTCTGTGTCGGCGTCGGTGTCTGTGTCGGCGTCGGTGTCTGTGTCGGCGTCGGTGTCTGTGCCGGCGTCGGTGTCTGTGTCGGCGTCGGTGACTACGTCGGCGTCGGTGTCTGTGCCGGCGTCGGTGTCTGTGTCGGCGTCGGTGTCTGTGTCGGCGTCGGTGTCTGTGTCGGCGTCGGTGTCTGTGCCTGCGTCGGTGTCTGTGCCGGCGTCGGTGTCTGTGCCGGCGTCGGTGTCTGTGTCGGCGTCGGTGTCTGTGCCGGCGTCGGTGTCTGTGCCGGCGTCGGTGTCTGTGTCGGCGTCGGTGTCTGTGCCGGCGTCGGTGTCTGTGCCGGCGTCGGTGTCTGTGTCGGCGTCGGTGTCTGTGTCGGCGTCGGTGTCTGTGCCGGCGTCGGTGTCTGTGTCGGCGTCGGTGACTGCGTCGGCGTCGGTGTCTGTGCCGGCGTCGGTGTCTGTGTCGGCGTCGGTGTCTGTGTCGGCGTCGGTGTCTGTGTCGGCGTCGGTGTCTGTGCCTGCGTCGGTGTCTGTGCCGGTGTCGGTGTCTGTGCCGGCGTCGGTGTCTGTGCCGGCGTCGGTGTCTGTGCCGGCGTCGGTGTCTGTGCCGGCAATAAGCTAATATGGCTTTAAAATTGTTTACAGCAACTGAATATGTTCGTTTGATTGTACCTAATTATTATGTTACATAGCATCAACTTAATTCGGTGTCTGTGTCGGCGTCGGTGTCTGTGCCAGCGTCGGTGTCTGTGTCGGCGTCGGTGTTTGTGCCTGCGTCGGTGTCTGTGCCGGCGTCGGTGTCTGTGCCGGCGTCGCTGTCTGTGTCGGCGTCGGTGTCTGTGCCGGCGTCGGTGTCTGTGCCGGCGTCGGTGTCTGTGTCGGCGTCGGTGTCTGTGCCGGCGTCGGTGTCTGTGCCGGCGTCGGTGTCTGTTTCGGTGTCTGTGTCGGCGTCGGTGTCTGTGTCGGCGTCGGTGTCTGTGCCGGCGTCGGTGTCTGTGTCGGCGTCGGTGACTGCGTCGGCGTCGGTGTCTGTGCCGGCGTCGGTGTCTGTGTCGGCGTCGGTGTCTGTGTCGGCGTCGGTGTCTGTGCCGGCATCGGTGTCTGTGTCGGCGTCGGTGACTGCGTCGGCGTCGGTGTCTGTGCCGGCGTCGGTGTCTGTGTCGGCGTCGGTGTCTGTGTCGGCGTCGGTGTCTGTGCCGGCGTCGGTGTCTGTGCCGGCGTCGGTGTCTGTGCCGGCGTCGGTGTCTGTGCCGGCGTCGGTGTCTGTGCCGGCGTCGGTGTCTGTGCCGGCGTCGGTGTCTGTGCCGGCGTCGGTGTCTGTGCCGGCAATAAGCTAATATGGCTTTAAAATTGTTTACAGCAACTGAATATGTTCGTTTGATTGTACCTAATTATTATGTTACATAGCATCAACTTAATATTAGGTGTTTTTAAGTCATATATTTTCTGAGTGTAAAATTTACCAAATTTGATTAGTTTAACGTACTTTAACGATTAGGTAACGGCTCTTTAACTTAGCGATTAGGTAAAAAAAAAGGTATGTGTGACCTAAAGTAGGTGAAATACACCTGGTATTTGTTCCTACCTTACGCTGCACGTGGTGCTTACCTATCGCCAGGTAAATATATTACCTTTTGCTACGTTCAGACAAACTTAGTTAGTTAAAATCAAACAATTTTTTGCATTACCTACAGAATTAGGTTTTGAGTCACCTAATTTTTTTCACAGTGTATGTGTGTTTGCTTGTACATTTCTTTATCACACCGTATCTTCCAAATGGTTGGATGGATTTCTACAGTTAAAAGTGAAAAGGAAGTGGAGTGGTGAAAAGGAATTACTCAAAACTGAGATCGTAGAAAAAAATTACCTATTTTGGGAACAAAAATGAAAGATTTTTTTTTACAATTTTACATGGTATGGCTTTTACCGGAAATAGTTGACTCTCGTAAAACTCGCGGTATGCCCCTGAGAGAAATATTGCCCTTAGCTCATCCTCCTAACCCTATTTACAATTTATCTGAATATGACGAATCGTCAATAGGCATAGAAGATGAAACATAAATTGAACCGAGACGACTTAATTTTAAAGATTGTCAATTAGAATATTTGGATTTCAGTATGCCTTTTTTATTTTTTAATAAGAAATAACTAATTGATAATTATATGTTATATAATAAGAAATAATTGAAATTGATAATCATATGTATTTAAGGTGCAATGTAGGTATTAGGTTTTTACGTAATAAAAACTTGAATCCCGGGATCCCGGTATTTAAATTATGAATGAAATCTGAGAAAAATATCCACTCTATTCTATTTTAGATACTTATACTACCTACTTAAATGTTTTTCAACCATTAAAGATGTTTTATCGAGTGTGTAGGAGAAGTAAGACCTCTTTCATCGTCACAGTTTATAACTAGGATTTTTTTACTATTTACACTGTAAACGGTTCTCGCTTTGCACTGCGAGTTAAACGCTAGCGCGTACATTTCCAAACACTCCTTGATTTTTTTAACAAAATTAAGAACTGTCTTCTACACTGGAAAGTGTGCAATAATTTGTTGGTGTCGGTACAATGCTGGTTCAAAAGTACCTATTATCTCAATATTGTGCTCACGGTACCGACTTTGACAAGTTATTTCACACTTTACAGTGTTGAAGTCGGTTCCATTTTTTCACCCTTTTTCTACTTATGATATTTACTGTCATTTACCGTTTTACGTAATAAAAACTTGAATCCCAGGATCCCGGTATTTAAATTATGAATGAAATCTGAGAAAAATATCCACTATTCTATTTTAGATACTTATACTACCTACTTACATGTTTTTCAACCATTAAGGATGTTTTATCGAGTGTGTAGGAGAAGTAAGACCTCTTTCATCGTCACAGTTTATAACTAGGATTTTTTGACCGTTTTCACTGTAAACGGTTCTCGCTTTGCACTGCGAAGCGCGTACATTTCCAAACACTCCTTGAATTTTTTAACAAAAATAAGAACTGTCTTCTACACTGGAAAGTGTGAAATAATTTGTTGGTGTCGGTACAATGCTGGTTCAAAAGTACCTATTATCTCAATATTGTGCTCACGGTACCGACTTTGACAAGTTATTTCACACTTTACAGTGTTGAAGTCGGTTCCATTTTTTCACCCTTTTTCTACTTATGGTATTTATTGTCATTTACCGTCAACTATGAAATCATCAAGATATTGTAACACTTTACAGTTATTTGACTGTAACTCAAAAACCACTTGACCAATGTTGATGAAATTGTAATGGGAGCACCTTTAAAGTATACCCTACCGAGTAAAAAAGAATCATCACGATTGGAGGATTTAATAAAAGTAATGCATATAGTCTATAGATATAGTCGAAACTGTCATTGGAATAATCAAACTTTTATATTTGAGTAAAAAACACGTTAGTTTTTAGTGTACGAGTGTTGAGATTATAGTTATACTATTCATAAAAAATATTTCAGACTTACCTTCCACATAATTCATAATACAATTTTGAGATGCAAAAAAATCTGGCAAATTTTATAGAAGAAAAAAAGCATTACTATAGAGTTATGCTTTTTTCTATATAATTTGGTACTACGTAAGTTTTCAGATAGATACTTGGGTATCCAACAAGTATGTGAAGTGAAATTGAAATAACTTGTCGAAGTCGTTACCACCAGCACATTATTGACGTTATATTTTTGAACAGAAGCGAGGTTTCGACATCAACAAGTTATTGCACTATTTTCAAATTTAAAAAAAATCGTTTTAGAAAATATGGATAATAAAAAATGGATATCAGTAATGAGTAAGAACCACTCATTTATGTAACGGTTGGAAGAATATTGGTGAAAAAAGATAACCGAGGTCCTGGAATAAAAGAAGCGCTCCCTCAGTAAATTCTCATATGTTCCTGAGAGAGCAAGCATAATTCGAATTCTAGGGTTGAATTCCGGGTTCTCGGGTGAAGTCGCGAGCAGAAGCTTGTAAGCTTACATAATAAAAAATCACATTTCAAACAGCAGAATTAAAAACTTATAATTCCGCACATATCAGTTTTTACCCGCGCAGCAGCAGAATAGCGGCCCGATTCAACAATCAAACTACGCTACGCGACGCCACAACGGCATTTTTCGACAACTCTCCACAGCGTTTTTACCTATTATTTGGGAACTCGGAGCGCCTTAAGGAACAATCTGACGTTTTTCTGAATCTTTCTCGGCTTCCGACTTCCCGGGTGCCATTGAGCTCAAGGAGCATTGACTTTCCAGTTTAGTAGTTATGTTACATAGTAACGCTCGTAGCCAAGTTTGCTTAGCCATTCTGAATCGATCAGCAAAGTTAAGCAACGTCCGCCGCGGTCATGACTTGGATGGGTGACCGCTGGTGACATTACTACTGAGCGCTTCTGTGCTTCGGAGGGCACGTTAAGCCGTCGGTCCCGGTTGTTGTCTTAGGATAGCAGTCGTTACAGCATGGTGGTAGGGCACTTTGCTAATGCCCGCCTGGCTAGCTACCACCCTCAAGTTGAAAATCTGTCGCCAATCACCTAACGGTGTGTTCCGGCAGCTGTCCTTGAGAGCCAGTAACTCTAGGTTAGTCTGAACAACATCCTCGACCACATCATCACTTACCATCAGGTGAGATAGTGGTCAAAGGCTAACCTATCAGGCATAAAAAAAAAAGGGAAAGAATATACAACGAACATTTTTACATTAAAATCTTTTTCACATAAGCAAGGCGAAGTATTTTAACGGAGTTTAAACTAAAAAATAACGACTTTAGGCCGATGACGACTTTAGGATGGTTTACCCTATAATACATTTGTCAGATTACATCTAAACCTTTATGCTCCTAGCTTATGTCTCAAAGGCGTTTATTTTGTATGAAAGCGATAATAGGTTCCAACTCTATAGAAATAAGGTTCAAGATAGAATACTATAGCTACAGTCATCGGGACGGCAGCAACTCCGCACTCAGGAATGTTTTTGCCTTAAATATTTTGGCGGGAAGAGATGTTTTGGCTAATTATGCTAAGACTATGAGGCCCATTGTTTTGTAAATTTTGGTGCCGATGGCACAAATTCTACCCATAATTTTTAGCTATTCAATAGTACCTAGTCTAACCTTTCCCGTTTGAGCAGTGCAGCATGTGCTAGCTGGGGACGTGTGTCTCTAGCTTACACGTTGATTTGAGCTTGTAGCTCCAAGACCTTAATAGCTAGAGACTTGAAAATTGTAGTGCCTATGGCACAAATTATGCTCTAAATTTTTACATTCTAAACAAAGTCGTAGGTCCAGTCGTTCAGAAGATACAGATGAGCAGCTGTAGGTAGACACGTGGCCTCCAGCTAACATGTTGTAATCGAGTCATTAGTGCTACAGCTTTCAATTAGGGCGTGTCAATTTTTTTGTGCCACTGGCACAAATTGTGCTCTAATTCCCTGGCTATTGTATATAATCACATCTCCAGCCGTTTAGTGTATACCTACAACATGTGTCAGTTGGAGACCATAACGTCAGCTAACACACTAATAATCACGTAACATCGAAGTTTATTTGGTACCTACCTAAATGTTTAGTTGGTAGGTATTCATAATTGCAATAAATATTGGTATATTCAGAATTAAGAAATTTTAATTGAGGAAGTGGAGACAGGCACACTCATAATTTTCCACTGTACACAGAATTTTCATACTTCCATTTAGAAACCAAATTTAAAATCATCTCCGCATCTCCCTCTCTCACATTCAGCCATTGAGCAAGTATTACTTACTATTGTTTTCATTTGACCCTCAGATTGTTTGCTTACCAGTACTTCTAATCTAATTTATTAATTAACATTAACTTACTTACACTACTATACCAAAGTGCTAACAATTTTTGATTTAAAAACGTGAACTTTAAATACATTTGCGGCAGTCCATATTGTGTCAAAAAACACATCTACATCCTGGATCTGTGATAGTTGAGCCAGTGCGCATTGGTGCATTGGTGCATGTCTGGCATAGCTCGTTCTTGAAAAAGGACTAGTAATAGAGTAGAACTATCTTACCATGCAGTGTACCTTGTGAAGCAGTGATGGCTCAGTGGCATTGGCTTATGGACTGCCGCGCAGCAGGTCGCATGGTTTGAATCCCGCTGTATGCTTGAGCTTCACCGCATGGTGGAAGGACATTTTGGAAATAACCGCCTGGCTAGCGACCACCCTCAAGTAGAAAATCTGTCGCCAAGCATCTATCGGTGTGTTCCGGCAGCAGTCCTTGAGAGCCAGTGAAATTACAGGAACATGAGACTTAACAACTATGTATGAAGGTGAGGTGACAGGCGCAGTGCACTCGGTGACTTGTGAAGAAATGTATCTATATATAATCTCTGTTAATCTCTATATATAATCTGTTATAAGCAGAGGTTAGTCCGCTTAACATCAGGTGGGCCTCGAGCTTGTTCGGTCACAATAACATAAAAAAAAAGAATCATACAGTAGTAAATGACATTAATGCTTATGCCTACCTGAGTTCGAGCGTTTCTAAAATAACCATAATAATTACAGAGTTAATCCAATAGCAAAAGTAATATTCATGTGTTTGGTGACATATATTCCTTATTACTAATACTAGTTTTCCAACCGCGGCTCTGCCCGCGCGTATTTCGGTTATCGTGCAAAAACATTAACCTCTTTTTGCACAGTTGAATAAAAACCATTTTATGTCTTCTCCCGGGTCTCAAACTATTACCATGCCAAATTTCATCCAAATCGGTCCAGTAGTAGGTTATCATGCAAAAACATTAACCTCTTTTTGCACAGTAGAATAAAAATCATTCTATGTCCCCTCCCGGGTCTCAAACTATTTCCATGCCAAATTTCATCCAAATCAGTCCAGTACTTTTTAAGTTTATTCTTTCATAAAAAAATACAAACCTTTCCTCTTTGTATTAATATTTATAATTATTTATAGTAGTATTGTTGAAGCAGTTGAATTGGTTTCAACTCTTAGATAGGTGTAGTTAGTGGCGTCCACCCACTAGTGGGAATGTCTAGTCAATGGGGCATCCCCCAAAGTATCTACTAACTTTTACTATAGTACAATATGAAACTATAATATGAAAAACCATCAGTTTCAGTGTCTGTCATTCTTTTCTCACATAACAAGGTAAATTTGTATTCCAAACAATTTGTATTTTCTGTATTACTGGCATTATTTAATTTTCCATACATTAATATCATAAAATAATAATCTATGGCTATCAATTATAATAAGAGTGATAATTACAATACCCTCAACACATTAAATTCTTCAATTATTAAATAACTTAATTAATTCATCTACTTCCTAGGAACGAGGGTAAGTTTTCACCGTCTTGTGTCTGTCAGAACATATCTTTATTAGGTGTATGCTTTGAAACGGAGACTTATTTATGGACAGATGGAAAAGACAATGGTGTCTCTTGCCTGCCGTATTGTCAAGTTTAATTTTACAAAGTTGCCCTTTATCATACTATATAATCACAAATTATTACTACTGTAGCCTCAAAATTACACAGTCATTTATATTTCTTTATTCTAGTTGACAATAGTTAACAAATAAAAACATTATGTGTATGTTATTGCACAGTATAATAGGTTCTAAGAAAAAATGTATGTATATATTTCGAATAGTCACATTTTTTATAGAATTTTATGAAAAACTAATTATTAATGATACACTATCATATAATGAACAAAACATTTTGTTTTTTGATAAACACCTGAGAGTGAAATTCAAAGAAGTATTTGTTAATCTTTAGCAGCTGGATGAATTTTCATCCAGTAGAATGATGATAATATATTATTTTATCTTTAACATTTATTAGCCGTGATAAGTACCAGACAATATCATGAGTTTATGCCATCAATGTATACTCTTAATTTTGTCGTTAAATCAGCAAGGATCAAAGTTCATCTATTCAAGAGTAAGAATGTAAATTATGCCCAATTACAAAATTTGGAAAATTTCAGGTTTTACCAAAAGTAAAATGTATATAATTGTTTTGCTCTATTTGCTGCCATAGATATTTATAGTTTTAAGTAACACCTACATAATCATTTCAAAATGTATTATTAGGTAGTCTTCTGTTCTGTTGCAATTCTTGTTGATTATGGCGCAGTAGTATAAGTTATTTGATTCACTAAAAAGTAGTGGCAAGATTAGCTATATAATTCAGGCTTTTAAATTTAGACACTTCTTACAGAAAACATCAGTAGGTACATAATTTAAATGATATCAACTCAAGCAATTGTTGGTAACTAACACTAGCTTATCGGTGGAAACAAGTCTGGCAAAAACTACTTGTCACAAAGTTCTTCATGAAATTGGAGCAATAACGGCGGCCCTGTGTTGCATCCGCATTGCCAGAATCCAAGCTTGCCAAATCTTTCATTGGTTTGTTGAAACTGCCACCAGTTCAGATTTTTTCTGTGTATTTTGCTTTGATTTATTATTCTGGATTCGGTCCTGAAGTCTAACCTAAACAGCGTTATCTGAAACTGATATATAACGTTAAATTAATACACCAAAGAAATATGTAGCACCACTGAATTTAAAACAAAAGAAAAATAGGTAATTCCGAAGTTTAACTTATAAATAGTTTGGAGACACCTATGATTGTTTGTTTCTTTCACAACAATCACTACGACTAGAGGTGTGTACCGGTTCTCAAAAAACCGGATAATCACCGGTTGGGATGGGTACCGGAGACTAATCGGTGTTTCTATTAACTACCGGTTAGTGATTATTTGATGGGTAACCATTTCTGAACGCGCGATTCTTTCGCGATTAGGGTAGGGATGTATCTCTGTTCGATACTACTCATATGAATATCATAAAATGATAATATTAATTTCATCTCATCTCATTCGTACTATAAATGCGTTTTGCTCCTATTAACCTACACGGGAAACCATTATTACTACTACCCCATTGAGCTCTCCTCCGTTTATGCTACCCAAGAAAAACACTTGTTCTCGGTAGGTAGGTATTTGATAACAATCAAAACCTTATTTTTACCTTGGCTTGCATTCAAAAATATTTTATATAATCTCAATCGGTAATATTCTAATTATGAAATGAAATACAGACTCTTATTTTATTTACATACTTCTTTCAGAAAATTAAATTAAAGCTTTATTCTCCTAACAAAACAATGCTTTAAAACATTTTTTTAATTATTAAAGTACAATGTGTCCCGACCAAGGAGGTTTCAGTTCAATTTAAATTACAACGCAACGCCCTGGTTCCGGGCCAATAGACCAAACACAGACTTATTTCTTTTGTCAGAAAAATCAAGAAAAGCTTATAGCCATGACATTGAATAAAGTACTGTATGCAACTGCATATAAATAGGTATTAAATTAAAACACTCGTGTAATCTTATTTTGAAACACGCCTGCGGCTCGTTTCAAAAAACTACATTCATGTTTTAATACCCTCTGTTATATGACAGTTCCATAAACTACTAATTATTAGTCACATTAAATTCGATTGGATGTCAAGTGCTTTCTGTGCATCAGAAATAAAATATACTGATTATCCGGAGAATAACCGGTGAAACACCGGTTATTCAATAAAATCACCGCAAAATCTCCGGAGGCTTAAATTGCCTCCGGTACACACCTCTAACTACGACAATTCATCGCCGGATTCGCCGACGCCATTATTTATTTGGTTTGCCAGATTGTCAGCATTGCGATTTTGTTTTGTTTTGTAAGCCATAGTATGAGTACAGCCTTACAATTTTTACCATGCTGTCAAAGATATTCCACCAATAGCATCGATTCTGACGTCAATACTGACCAATAGGAAAAATGACCATCAGCCAATAGGAGGTGGTCATGGATTATCAGGCTGGTATTTCACTGGCTGCGCAATACAGCCTGGGAAACAAGCGACCCAAGAATTACCGACCTGATAAATGGAGTACTTCATGGTGTACATGAGTTATTGGACGGGTATTATTAGGCTGGACAGTATGAGGCGTATTATATCCCCATCGGGGTGGAAATCTCAGCCCAATAATGCGCAGCCTGTGAAACACCGGCACGATAATCGAAGTACACATGCATGAAGTATTTGGTCGTGTATTATTGGGTCGCCAGTTATCGAGCCGGTCATTCCATGGCCGGTGGTTATGCACACTCCTTGTATTCACCTGGAGTCTATGTTATCTATGTTCTTCTTTCTTTCCATGTTTACAAGTTGTGCGATCTGACTGATCTCTTGTTTATTGGAGTTGTTGGGAAAGATAAATGTTTTGCATATTTTAAGGGCTGTTTTGTTTAAAGTGGAAAATAGTGGATTAATAAATTTGCGCATTTGATATGCAACGTGGTGCAAGTGGATGCTTTCGGGATTCAGAACGTTCGAAATGGCAGGCGTAAAGTATGAGCAGCTGTCTTCCAAACCTGATCTCGAAGAAGATGTGTTAACTACCAAACCAAAAGGAAAATGGTCTGAAATATGTGTTCAGAAAGGACTACTCTCTCTAGGCCTCATTCTGCTGTATTTCTCGTTATCAATTGGGCTTACCTTCTATCAGAGATGGCTGCTGACGGTAAGAAACATACAAGTAATCTTTGTATGACTAATCAATTAATTTACTTTCTTTCTGTTGAGCTATCCATTACTTAAAGCCTCCTGAATCTGTCTTTAGCCCCTCTTCCCACGATGGGAATTTCTTGCCTGAAAACTTCTTCAACACAGTCCATCCAGCATTCTGTAGGCTAAATTTTTTGAGTAGTCCCTGTCTTCTGGGAACCTTAAGTAAGGACTTCTACAGGGTTGTACTAAAATTTAGAGCAGCCATTCTGTTAAAGAAGAATTTAATTAGCAGCAAGCTGAATATAATCATTATTTTGTATAATTTTATGCAATATTAACAATGGGATCTTAATTTACATATAAGTATGAATTTCACAAAGCATGAGTGTAACAGAAAACTAAAAAAGTTAAATACAGTTGTTGTGCAGTAGATACAATAAAATGTTGTAATGCTGATGAATGAATGATAACATCATATTTTGATGCAATATAAGTGAATAACACTTTATAATACACCATTTGTAACATACCCTTGACTTCGACCACAAAAAGCAATTTGTTCATATATGCTACCAACTAAAAAGGTCTGTCAATTCCTGATATCTTCTTATATATCTGCCATATTCTCCCTCTGTCTGTTCGTTCATCAAGGACAGACATTGGATTAGATTCAACTTTTTTCTTTTCTTTAATTTTAGGATATCTTCTTTTTTTTTTTTGTTGCTGATAGGTAAGCCTTTGACCACAATCTCACGTGATGGTAAGTGATGATGTGGTCGAAGGTGTTAACAGGCTTAACCTAGAATGACTGGCTCTCAAGGACAGCTGCCGGAACACACTGTTAGGTGCTTGGCGACAGATTTTCAACTTGAGGGTGGTCGTTTAAAAATGCTACTACTCATTACAAGACTTCTTTACAAATAAGACCTAGTAGCTTAAAATATTTGATTTCTGTCTCTTGTGAACAAATTTTCAGTAAGATAATTGTTACTAAAATTTAGTACTACCCAGAGTCCAATAAATAATCCAATAAACTCTAGAGTGCCCACCAGGGTTTCATGTTGTTAGTACATATAAAATTATTTAAGATCTATTGTACACATGAATATGGAGAAATAAATGATTTGTTCCCTAAAATCTAGGTCTATAGTTTATGAAAGAAAATGGCTCCTACTATATAATTTTGCAACAGCTGTGAGCATAGGCTTACTACCTGGACGCATGATTGCCCACCATTCAACAATTCCATCTTTGCAGGAATTTCGGTTCCCGCTGACAGTGGTTATGTACCACCTGATCATCAAATGGATGTTGTCTGTGGTGGTCCGCCTAGTACTTTATCTGATCACTGGGACTGCTCAGCTGGTGCTCCCGTTTCTTACCTGCCTACGCTCTGTGGGTCCCACTGGCCTTGCTAGCGGTATTGATGTGGGCTTCTCTAATTGGGGACTGGAGCTTGTTACCATATCACTTTACACAATGACTAAATCCACTACTATTATATTCATCTTGGGATTTGCTATTCTTCTTGGCTTGGAGAAAAAGGTATGTTTAGAAATCATATATACTTAATTAATATTGTTTTGACAGCTGGTGCTTTACATATTACCAGGATCACACAGAAAAAGTATGACCAAAAATATTTAAAAATATGAAGCTGAGCAGGCATGACAGTTTATTCTCTAAATATTTACGGAAGGTTGAGTGCAATGAAGCTGCAATTGATGTTGTATGTGGATATTTTAAGATTGTGTTTCTTATTGTTAGAACTGCTAGTGCGAGTTCAAAAATTCCTACCAAAATTGATTATTTTTTTGATAACACACAACTTATGTGCATTATTCAAATCCATACAAGACCAGTTTCAAACTTCAAATAAGTTCGAAACTGGTCGGAGCAATATCCGGTAAATTTTATGCGAGTCCTAGCCGGTTACTAAATAATAATTATTCAAATGTTAGAATTCAATAACCCCTAACTTTATCATCTTTAACATCATCATTTACCATAAGGTGAGATAGTGGTCAAAGCCTCATAGAATAAGCCTTTGACCACTATCTTACCTGATGTTAAATGATCATATGGTTGAAGATGTTGTTCAGGCTAACCTAGAATAACTGGCTCTCAAGGACAGGTGCCGGAACATACTGTTAGGTTTGTTGAACACTGTTAAGTTTTTTGAAGCAGTGACAGCAGTAGCTTTGGCTATGGACTGCCATGCAGCAGGACCATGGTTCTAATCCCGCCGTGACGTTACTTAACTTTGCTGATTGGTTACTACTGAGGTTTTGGTACTCAAGGATGCGCTATTGTAGACCATATTCTTGCTTTCTGTATATTATCATCATAAAATGTTTGTATAGAATGTTATCTAAATATATTTAAATGTCCAGAAAATTACTGAATTGAATATACTTCATAACATATTTCTGATCTGCCCAGATGTTAGCAATTGTACATCTTTACTTTTTTCTTGGCTGCTGAATTAATTTAGAAACCGCTGAGTGAATTTAGTTTAATCAGCTGCTGTACTTAGCAGATGGTAGGCTGCCTTTTTCACTTAACAACAGATTTATGGTTTATACATAAATATTTATTGTATATACTGAAAATGAAAAAATAAAAGTATTAATCTGTGGACCTAGTACTTTAACGAATTCTTCATATGAGACTGACTATTTTATACAAACTGCGGTATAAATCGTACTAAACAGTATCGTAAATGCCACGAATGCGATGACCTGTTATGACAGTCTGTTGTCAAGTTAGGTGCGCTCAAATATTCGTAGTGTTTTTATTACCTAAAAGTGCCTAATACTGCTAAAAACTACGTGATTGTATTAAAATTATTACATTATCTAGACGTAAATAACTGTCTAAACTTAAATACGATCGTGTTTAAAAACATCGCGATCTCTGATTACACCCAACAAAATTCGGCGGCGAAAAAATAAATTTACGCCATAATGTCTGTAAAACAAATAATCATACAATTGATACTGTATCTTTAAGCGTATTTCGTAGCAGGTCTTCGAATATGAGTTTAAATTCACCCCCAAAACCTACGTCGTGGATGACGTTGAAGACGTAAAATTTGTTGGTTCTCGTTAATGCGTATTAGAATTTGATGACAAAATATACAGGCTGAATTTGTTCGGGTACAGACAGGGATATTGTGCAAGAGAGAGGGAACGATTAGAAGCGCCATTTTAGTTTAGATTCTTTATCAAACCGGCTAGTATCTTATGTCACTCTTCGGCTATTTTTCTGGGGCGAAATCTGATCGCAGTGTGACAAGCAGTTCTTTAGCCGGCTCTGCTGTCTACCTTCCACTATGTTTCCCTTAGTCGCCTCTTAGGACATCCACGCATTAGCGTAAATTGCAGTGAAAAGGTATGGGGCCGGCAGCATAACATAAGTTATTGCTACGGTATTCACATATGCTTGGATACTTTTTCGTGTCCTGTCGATAACCCTATTCGTAGTATATTCGTAATGAAATCACCTATTACCTAACTATATGCGCCCCGCAGTTTCATCCGCGTTGACAATGGAGAAAAGTTTCCATAACTTAAACTAACTATATATGGTCCAAGTTTTATCCAAATCAGTTCAGCCGTTCAGCGTGAAATAGTTACAACTTAACAACTCACAAACTTTAAAAGTACTATAGGTACGGTAATATTATCTATACAGTATTTCAACTTCATAGAAACGGACGTAACGCCAGTTTTACCTACGCGCCTCGACCTCGGCCTGCGCTCGGCACGCAGACAGTCTCGAGTGTCGCGACTGTGCCGCAGAGACGAGAGAATGGTTTGTTGGTTTTTTAACAATAACCGCGCGATTTTTTCACCTAAAAGTTCAAGTACCTACTTATTTAGATATTAAATATGACGAGTGAGATATATTGTGCTGTTTTTGGTTACATGAATTCGTCAAAAACCGCATCCAGAGATAACTTTTTTTAAATTACATGGAAAAAAAATGTCTCAATTAATAAATAAAAGTGAATAGAGTAAGTCAAAGTGATTGACACCACTGAAATAGGTAGTCATAAGCTATATATTAGTATGCGGATTTTTAATAATTTAATGATTAAGCATTTCGTACTTCTCATAAATATTTATCGGTCGCAAATTTTTAAGACCGATTTTTTTATTCTACCATAAATATGGTTTTTTGATTAAATCTACCTACTAGTCAAAAAACAACACGCATTTTTTGTGTACAATTCCTGTTCAATTCGCAAAGTATTTTATTTGTATATATAAAAAAATATTTACAATCACAAAACTAAATGGAAACACAAAGTAGGCAAATGTAATTAAAATGCTGGAGGCGGGCAGCCCTATCGCACGTTTACGTACCGCGCGGCTGTAGGTAGTTATTTTAAGGACAGAGCCGAGTTAAAATACTGTAGATAATATTACCGTGCCTTAACTAACTATTTATAGTCCAAGTTTCATCCAAATCAGTTCAGCCGTTCAGCGTGAAGTAGTAAAAACTTAACAACTCACAAACTTTCGCATAGGTACTTATATAGTGTGATTCGAACAATCGGAAATAATACAAGTATTATAGGTTAGATAGAGCAGATAAATTAGCGAGTTGTAAATATTGTGCTGGTGGTTTGATAAGACATGCCATATGAAGCTAAGTGATAACAGTTAAGTATGTACCTACGTACTTAGTTTTGTTAAATAAAGAATTTTATTATTTAGGAATGTTGTAAAAGCATTACATTAAATAAATTATTAGTGCCTCCACTGTCATTCTTTCTTTCTAATTCAAATTTTAAATAATTTATTCCATTTTGGCGTTTACGACGCGTTTATGAAGGTCAATTAGAAATTTTAATATTGAAATATTCAACACTTTTCTGCCACGTTAAGCAGAAAATGTATAGAGCCACTGCAAATTGTCGTATCACCCACTTCAGTGTAAGTATAATTTTACAGGACCCGATCAGTGATATTATAAACCTGGTTAGTTATTAGATCGTTATTTTTTTATTATCAGTCTCTCTCTTTGGTGTATATATCAAGTCGTCGCTTTGGAATTTCGTGGACCGTGTTCGATCGCTGGCTCTTACAAATTACTGGACTTTTCTGATAAAGATAATTTCAGCAGTTCTCTGGAGACTAGAACACTGACCCGTAGGTAGCAATAAGCTCGCTCCCCTATTACAACATGTCTAGCGAATTTGGATTTCAGACCCTTAATCTACCCCTTCGGTATACATGCGTGAAAATATTATTTTCTTGAAAGTTCTTTAAAAATATGAGTAAGGTTTTAAACAACAACAACTTTTTAGAGTATACGTCTGATTGTGTAACTAGAATGGTAATGGACACGAACCTATTTAATATATAAAGAAGATTAACTCTCATACAGTTACTGCTTTGATTTCGGAGTCATCAGGTTCGCAATTGTCAAAACATGCACAATCTTCCAAATTCAATTGGATTGATTAGTTGATTTGGCGCTTAGAAGATGACTATTATTGAGTTCGAATTTCAAAATGAAGATAATTTTTAACATTCGAATTAAACAATATGGTTCTTGTGGGCGCGTGAAATGACACAATCGATGTGCCTAGGCAGTATGCATCACTAAAAAAGAGTGAAAAAATATATACAATAAACGGAGCTGACTACTAAAAATGACAATTGTGGAATAAATTGTGGAAATCGGATAATTAAATTCTAATCTTCGAGTGTTTCGAATCAGCATGGTTCGTAATATTTATTATCCTTGATTTTGTTCAGTGCAGTTATAATATCTTGAATTTTTAAGTATCCCTGTGACACGCTATAAGTATATTGTGCCTTATTGGCTATAATTCAATATTATTGGTACACAGTCACGCTATTGTTTGATTGCAAAGTTGTAGACCACGATGTCGTTAAAATGTTGCACTAAGGCTCGTATTCATAATTGCATCTCAAGAATGAGATCGATCATGAGATCCAGTTTTTGACAAATGTCCCATACATTAAAGTTAAAATAAGATAGTGAAAAAATTTAACAGCATCTTAAAATACAAGACGCAGTCAAATGCTGAAATTTTGTCACTATCGGACTGCGTAGGAGTGAAAGAGAGGCAGCGATGGTAAAACCGCGATCTGTTTAGGTAAAATCCGAAAGTAAGTTTATACAAAACTAGTGACGTAAATCGAAAATGTAACTTTTCTTGTCCCTCTTGATAAGGTTTTGCTATTATATTAATAAATAAAACTTTCATACACATTAATACGTAAATAGTTAATATATTTACGTAACAAGTGTAATTTAGAGTCAACTTAGCAATTTTATTCTATGGAGTCAATTTTAAGGAAACGTGGTTCGGACTTGTCTTGATCAAGATTAAGATATAATTTTACCGTGTAAAGCTGACGGCTCACCATTTCATTAAATTTATTGATGTAAAAAATTATACTCAATAAGTAGAATCTTAAGTCTAGTAGACGTATATTATTACAAAAAATTTCGTAATTTGGCATGTGTTATAGTCTAGACTAATTTCTCGCAATATAGACCTTTTCATTTATTGGGCCACCTCTGAAAAATAATGTTATGTATTATTTATTTTTTTTTTTTTATTTTTTATTTTTTTTTTTATTGCTGATAGGTAAGCCTTTGACCACAATCTCACGTGATGGTAAGTGATGATGTGGTCGAAGGTGTTTACAGGCTTTACCTAGAATGACTGGCTCTCAAGGATAGCTGCCGGAACACACCGTTAGGTGCTTGGCGACAGATTTTCAACTTGAGGGTGGTCGCTAGCCAGGCGGGCATTCGCAAAAATGCCCTTCCACCATGCGGTGAAGCTCAAGCCCGCGGCGGGATTCGAACCATGGACCTGCTGCGCGGCAGTCCATACCCAAAGCCACTGAGCTATCACTGCTTCAAAATAATATTTATTAATATTGCTTAGTAAATAATTTTGGGTTTATTCTACAACCATTCTCTTAATATCAGGTTTAAACTCTTTCCGTTTAATAGCTTCAGACAGCAAAGCGACATCGGTGGTATTCCATTTTGCCCTATGGTTATGATATTATAATCTTGCCATGCAAAGTTCATCTTTAATATTTGTTACGGAAAGACTTCCTCGCTAAAGTTATATAGAAAAATAATCTTGTTCTTATCTCAAATGTTAAACCGCGATTAGCAAAGTAATAAGAAGCAAGTCACTTGAATGGCATATTATTGTTTTTTTTTTTCATGGTTGAATGAATGTTCAATCTAGCATACAAAAGCAATCAATGAAAACGTTTCCGACAGGTATCTTTTTTTACGAAAATCGCAAAACATTGACAAAATTGACGTTGGCATATCTATTACCTATCTCAAGAGAGTTGATGCAAATAAAAGAGCATTTGTCTTTAAAAATTTCCAATTATGTTTTCTCTAACAATGTAAAGGACATCACAAGAATATTAAAGATTTTTTATCGCTAACCACTCATATGACCATTGTTGTAAACAAAGTTATATGTCTAAGATATTTCGTTGTAAAATACTCTGTTGTTATAAAACAATTAATAACAACTACGTTTGGCAAGGTAGTATTACATAAAATTTCACAAATTGTTCTAACCTCTCTTTCGATTCTTTATATAAGATATAAAGAATCCGTTATACCTTTTTAAATTCGGTACTTTTGGTTAGTTGGTTGGTGCAATTTGGTGCGCACACGTGATGTCTACTTTCCGCTATAGTTTAAAGTTTTATTAATTTTCCTTATATAAATTAACCAAGACTGATATGAATATGATAATATAATATCGTCCTTACTATAAGCGGTATAGAGCGACGGTCACCAAAGACGTTTCCTCTTTTGTTTAAGTAACTGCGCGGACTATTGGAATTCAAATATATTTTTTACACATAATAAAAATAGTCGTATGGCACTTTTCTACTGCTGATAGGCTAGGCTAGCCTTTGACCACAATCTCACCTGATGGTAAGTGACGATGTAGTTGAATTTGGTAAAACAGGCGTAACCTAAAATGGTAACGGCTCTCTGGCTTGATTATTAACTTTCAATATCATTATAGTCTTCGCCAATGGCTATGGCATAGAACTAAATAATCCTTCGCATTCAAGACAGCTGCCGGAACAAAAAGTTTTTTGCTTGGCAACATGTTTTTTACTTGAGGGTGGTAGCTATCCAGGCGGGAATTCGCTGAATGCCCTCACACGACTAATGGTGAAAATTCAATAATTTTACTCATAAACGTATCATTACTTGTCGTATAACACTTGTGCTACATTAATCATTCCGATTTTGAGACTATCTCAGTGATAATGTGGTCGAAGCTAGTAAACAGGCATAAACTAGAACGGAAACTGCCATACTGCAAGCCAAAATGCCGTTATGGTTATTACAAGATAATGCCAAAATATTCTTACTATATTAACGAATCAGCAATCTTATCAACGTGGCTTGTAATTATAACGCTCAGTATTGACATTGACGTTTAACAGTAAATTCAGAAACTCCAAGACGAATCTGTTGATAAAATGTGCAGCGCTACAAAAAATGCGAGTACAATTATATATTTAATTTTGCTGTAGAACGTTGTAAACCCAGACCAATAGTTCCGAAGCAACCTGCTGTGCAGACGTCTTATGTGTCTCAATTCCTTGTCTGTTATTGACAGGTTTATTTTTGAAGCAGACAGCCAAACCAGCTCGTTTTACTTGTATTTATTATGTTATAACTCAAAAGTACGTTTCTTCCAAATATAAGGTATAAATTAACCTCATATTATCACCCATCAAATTTATTGATTCGTCTCTACGAACTCAATACGAATAACATATTCCTTTATGCATTGTTTAGTAGTATTATTTGTTCTGTACTTAAGTACTTAATTCAGTATACGCCCACACCTTAACGTGTGTGGGCTTAAACCGATTTAAGCACGTAATAAGCGTGGGCCCTTACATTATGGTCTAGCTAGGTATTTAATTGAAAAGACTGAATTAGACTCTTTTCTTTTTTGTGAAACTTGACATCTTTTACAATGGATGCCCTCTAACAAGGAAAGGACATTGTATGACCATACTTAGCTTAGGTATGACGTAAAGCACCGACACTAAACACAGGAATTTGAGATTTCACATCTCAAACGATTAAAAATTATCGTAACAAGTCATATTGAAATGAACTTATATGTGTGTACCATTGATGACAAATTACCCCCATTGATCTTATTAAATAGTTTGCCCTCTAACTTCCGATGGTCATTAAATCCAGAGATATTTTAGGAGCATTTTATCACGGGTAACTGACTAACTGTTGCTTAATACTGGGCCTTATAAACAACTCGTAAAAGGCTACAGAACCCATTTACTCGGACTATCGACCCAAAAGAAGAAAAGGAAAATATATTTTCAATGATACTACTTACAAAATAGTTTTACGATCACCCACAACCACAACAGTGGTCGTCATCGGCAATAAACTAGGTCCAGTAAAAATTATGCCTAAGAAACATACGCGTCGACTGAGTGAAATCCTTCCTCCTTTTCTTGGAAGTCTTTTGAAAAGAAGTATTGTTGAACCTGAATACTTAAATCTTGAAATAAATCAGGACTCTATTGCCTTGTGTAATATATTTATTTCATTTACTGTCTGTCTGATGCGAGTCTAATCGAATCACATGCCCATTATTGTCCATGATATATTTATATGGTTATAATTTTATTTGGCTGTTTTCGGAACTAATCTTTATTATAGAACTTTATTATACTGTTGTCTAAATTGAACTTGTCTTTGTAGTATATATTAATTCATTTAGTTGAGTATCTGCCGGATCCGAAGCGAATTTCAACGAAACTACAACATACCCATAGTGTCTATGATATATTATTTAGCTGTTTCTGTAACTATTCGCCTTATACAAATTAAAATAAACTTATGATTTCCTGTGTTCTTTAGATTTAACATGACTATGTAGGTACTCGTAGCTTTTACATACTCAAACTACCGTAGCCTAATGATGTTCATGATATAATTAAACCCGCATCAAAAGATGGAATGAAAAGCAAACTGTTTTTGGATAATTAAAACTAAAGAGTTTTGCATGGAGATAGAGCATTTTGAGAATGCTTGCCATTTTAAAGTAGAAAATCTCTCATCAAGAACCTAACTATGTGTTCCGGCTGCTCTTCTTGAGAGTCAAGTTCCATTGGAGGTTCGCCTGCTTACCATCTATTTATCAGCCTCGTATATGGAGGGATGATCAAAGACTGCATAACATTTTGGAATGATGTTACTTGATAGATGTTTTTATATTGTGGTAATGGCCCCGAGTAGGTTTATGTGTGCACTATGTCCAGTATATGTATTACACGCTAGTGCCAATTCGCTCCACGAAATCGTGGACAGAGCTGTACGAGCATTTATTCTTTCCATTGCATAAAAATTATTCTTTCCATTTATTTTTTCCATTGCGAAAAAAGTATCAGCCAATCCACAATACTTATATGTATACATAATATGATTATAGCGTATTACTGGTTTTTTTTCTTCAATTGTCATAGGTAACTTATTATTTTAGTGTGCCTTTGTTTATAATCTAACAAATAATTATAATCTTTGCAGTCATGGTCGCTTGTGGGGATCGTTTTCATGATAGCAACCGGTCTAATCATGTTCACGTACAAAGCGACGCAGTTCGACGTTCTCGGATTCAACTTCTTGCTACTGGCGTCATTCGCAGCTGGTCTGCGGTGGACTTTCGCACAGCTCCTCATGCAGAAGTCCAAGCTTGGCCTACATAACCCGGTGGATATGGTTTTCCACGTGCAGCCCTGGATGTTCATCTCTCTGTTACCATTTGTCGCAATGTTTGAAGGTAGATTACAATGTTATGTTTTTTTGTGTCATGTAGTGGTTAAACAAGCAATAAGAGCACTTACGTTGAGCTGCTTCCTTTGCACATAACAAGGTCATACCATCATTCAAAGCACACAAATGTTAGTAGGTACGTTATTTCTATGTCTTATTGTGTGTGGTTTCAGTCAACACAAAAATGTAAGCAATATGTATTGTATAACAATAGTTACTAGAACAATATTATTATGATTCAATTGCCAACAAAGTATGTAAACTGACAGAATCAAAATTGTATGTGTTCCTCTGCTGAACATTTTGTTTTACAACTGATGCTAGTTCTAGGTTTGACCCAACTAACTAATCTAGTTGGTTCCCAGGGATTGCCACACAACGTATTTGCGGAGATGTTTTCTACTTATGGGTGGTTAGCTGACTACGCATGCAATATTATGTTTTACCATCAGTGAAGTCAACCAACTTGTCAACCCAAGTAGTGAAAATCGAATATACTTGACCTACTTGTGTAGCTTGACCTGTAATCGACAACGACCACAGCGCTATTAGTACATAAATATTTGAATGTATTTATTGCGTTTAAGACGAATACGCTACTGTATTAATCGAGCTATTAGATGTGTTAAAATGGTAGCTGAATATGTTATACCGTAAAAATCTTTCAATCGTCATGTTTTGAGGTGAACAAGCTTGGTATCTGTATTGACAGCCCTGCATGACGAATATTCTTCCAACAGACGTTTTGTGTTAAACTTGTTTTGTTATATTTGACGGTTTAGTAGGTATGTAAATATTTCTCATAATGGGTTATTCTTATAAAGCAATCTCGATTCTGATGCTCGAAATATCTTTACCATCTTATCGGCCTGTGTTTAAGGCCGTCCTTTAGTATAATATAGCTAATAGCTATATTGTCCGAGGATATTGCTTATGATAAATCCCAAATCCCGTTTATTTAGTTTAACTGCAGTTTCACCATATCAGATATTAAATAAATATTCCTGGAAAGCGACGGAATAAAAACATGACTAAAAATATAAAAAGCTCCTGTCTTAAATATATATAGGTAGACACCACTGGTTCAACAATCATGTTTCGCTAGTCTAGAGCGACTTGACGTGTATTGTGGTTCCTGTCAGTTCTATTATGCAAACGAAGCTTTATTCTTCTTGATATCAGTGCACATCGAGAATACTTAAATCGTAGGCGGACGGGTTGAACCTAGAGGGTGACATAGACTTGCCTCGTTTCGACGTCATGAATCTTAATTAGTTATTCGTTTACTATGCGTAAGAAAGGGTAACTATATTTTTTTTATTGCTGATAGGCCTTTGACCACTAACTCACCTGATAGTAAGTGATGATTTGGTCGAAGATGTTGTTCAGGCTAACCTAGAGAATTACTGGCTCTCAAGGACAGCTGCCGGAACACACCGTCAGGTGCTTGGCGACAGATTTTCTACTTGAGGGTGGTAGCTAGCCAGGCGGGCAATCGCAAATTGCCCTACCATGCTATAACGACTTCCATCCGAAGACAATAACCGGGACCGACGGCTTAACGTGTCCTCCGGAGCACATAAGCGCTCAGTAGTAATGTCACCAGTGGTCACCCATCCAACTCGTGACTGAGGCGGACGTTGCTTAGCTTTGCTGATCGGTTCAGAGTGGCTCAGCAAACTTCGCTACGAGCGCTTCATAATCTTGCAATAATGACTCGCTGAGATAACACTATCGTCAAACATTTATAACCACCACTATTCGTCAGGTGCTAAAAATCCCACTTTCGATATGGTAGTTATTGGCATGTGTAAATTAATTCAGTTCAATCGTTTCAAAGAACATCTCATTACGTATGTGTATTATTTAGGTTAAATACAAAAAATGTTATTAACATTTGTGATAATATTCTATTTCAACATTGTTCGCAAAATTGGTATTAACACCTATAACTGACTCTTAAGTCCACTAACAGTACCTAGTTTTTGATTAAATCGCAAAAATCGTACCAAGTCAAAACATACATTTTATTCCAATAATTCGAGCCTGGGTGATTTGCTCGTTGTAACTAATCCATATCAACGTGTGAACAACACAAGCGTTCGTAATGCCAATAATGAGCCGGATCGCCCACTGCTCACAGCCTCCCTCATTTAGGGAGGGTTTGCTATAAACGCTTGGCAGTCGGTTTTGGGATCGCAGTGTAACATGGCAGCTGTTCGGAAGCTGCCGCTGCCCACCTTCTAGTATTTTTCCTGTAGTCACCTCTTACACTCACAGGAAGATATGAGGGGGTGCAAAGAGACCGGCACCCCACAGTACGTTGATAAAATGGCGTCTTATTTTTGTTTCTAATATTTGCAGCTGATAAATTCAAAACAGATGATATCATCTTCAACTACAGCCCACTACGTTGTCGCTAGCATAGAATACAGCTGTTTGCGCTTTCTAGGAAAATAAGATTTTATTACAAATATAAATTAATGAGTTAAAATGTTTGTGAAGTAATAATTTGGTGGGTGGTCGTATAACAAAAATTTATCTTTGTCAAGCAACCTTAGAGTGGAGAGCTAGTATTTCTTGGTTAGCCTGAACAACATCTTCGACCACATCATCACTTACCATCGGGTGAGATGGTGGTCAAAAGCTAGACTATCATCTATAAATAAAATAAAAACTAAAATAGAATATTATTAATATTAATATTACTAAATTAGATATTACGGGTGTTCATAGGCGGCGGTGACCACTTACCATCAGGTGAACCGTCTGCTTGTTTGTCACCTTTTGTATAAAAAAAAAAAAGCAGTATTGTTGCCTTATCTATGTTAAAGTATTCCGAATTGTTTATTTTAACTAGCAATATTAACAAAACATTACAAACTACGTACATCACTACACTATTAGCTACTAATCATACAATGTTGGCATTGAAGCAACCTTAACCTATCCAGTATTCGGGATATATTGTATACAACAATTTTAATGTCAATTTCAAGACTTAAAAACTTGCCGTATTTCATCCAATGCCATTCAGAAGTTACGGTTCTTCGTGTTGTTTTAAATACAAAGGTATTTCTTAGGGGTGGTGTCATATACATTTTATTAGTAAGGCTATATACGAGTAGTTTTGATCTACCTGCATTAACAAAATAGGCAAGATTTCTTTAGTAACGAATAGGAAAATCAAATCATCCGTGGGAATGCTTTTGTCGTCACTTTTAGGTTATAATGTCAAAAAGCTTTTTTGCGCGCCTAAAGAGCAGCACTTTACCAGTTTGAAGGCCTCATCATTGAGTGTCATGGGTGGTATCGCTACAGCGTGACATGTTCTGCCCGAAACAGAAGTATGCCAATACTACTGCGTTTAGGCATGCCCATTGGCACTGTAGCGCACATTATAGACAAGCCAGTGAAGTTAGTGGGCGAATGAAACATAAGAATTAATCCCTTGGAGTGACGGGTGTAGTGCACGCATTACGGTGATACGGTAGGTAACTGTGTTGCATGATATAATTGTAATTTTTCCACTTAGTGGTGTAATAATATTTAAACAGCTGTACGTATCGACCGTATGCTTAAACTTCGTAAAATGTTTGTCGATGTATCATATATTTTGTGCAGGCATAAATTAAACTGGTGCGGTAGGTGCTGATGGCAACTAATGCTGGTTGTCGAATGCGTGTTCATTTTCAACAAAAGACATTTTTAAATGAGTTAAATTGTTCTTTCCTTATTACAATATATGGTGTGTGTACTTATAACATATACATATAGTTTGTAAATTTAACCCCTAAAGAAAAGTTAATATAACTCTGAAAAAAAAGTTTTCGGAAAAACTATGCGCTACAATAATTTAGACATCAGAGAACGACTTAGATTGATTAGTGTTATTTATTTTTTAAGTGATATAAATAGGTCAGGACTTACCAATAGTAAATTGAAAATATTTAGAAAATAAGCATAATATCTAAGTAGTATTTATATTAACAAAAAATTAAAAAAAGGATGTGGTATTTTACGGAAATTGTAACGTATATAAATTAAATGTAATAAAGTATGTTTCTGCTGATGTCCCATTTTGTTTTGTTATAAATCAAAAGCTAATAAAATACGAAATAATATAATGAATTTGTTAATTTTAAATAATACCTATGTAATTATTGTTCACGAAATTATTTGTTTTTCATCTGTAGACATAATTCAGTATTTAATTTTGAAATACATAAACATTTGTTTTGTTGTAGGTCTTGACTGTTTCCGGTTCCTTGCCAGTCAACCTCCGGAGCAGTTGATGCCGACCTTACTGAAGGTGTCTGTAGGAGCCACTATTGCCTTTGCAATGGAGATCAGCGAGTTTCTCGTAGTCACATATACTTCTAGTCTTACCCTGTCTATTGCGGGAATATTTAAGGTACGATAGCAATAAAACGAAGTAATACAACACCCTATCATATATAAATTACTGTACTGTATCAGCCGGATTATCTACTGCTGAACACAGTCTCGCCCCTTTGTGGAGGGGTGGGTGTCATAATCCCCACGCTTGGCAGGCGTCTTGAGTATCGCAGCTTAAGATATCAGTTCCTCAGGCGCTCCTGCCCACCTCTTACGACACCCACGGGTACAGGGTGGGGGGACATTCTAGCCCGGCACCCCACGGGCTACAGTGCTACACACAGCGAGCGGTCGGGTTCTCCAGTTTTATCAGTTTCTTCTACATTGACTTAACCGAACCAGATAGTCGAATAACAAGTCTTTGCTGGGCATATAACAAGGTTAGATCCTCTTACTAAAATATTCTACTCAACAACATGATCAAACAGAACTCCGACAGAACGTGCGTTCTTTTTGACCGCCGTGGTCTGGCAGCCGTTGTATATGCGCTTATCTAAGCGATTGCATACCTACTTACGAGAAAATGCAGACCGCTGAAGTCAGATACCTTACGCTCTGTATGTGTTCGGCGCCTAAAATCTCTAGATAACAGCCAACAAAGGTTGAGCCAATAATACGATGAAAAGTGGCATTTTTCATGACAGATGCATTTCGTCGAGTGACGAATTGCACTGTGCCCCAAAAAAGTAGAAGCAAATAGCTAAATATAAAGTACGGATATGTCGTGTTTCCGCGCGCAATTACTGCCCGATAACGGAAAGGAGATCAGGGACAAAACGCACAAGTCCATTGACCATTTCCCGAATCGCATCTCCTAAAACACTGATAAACAGATTTTAATACATTACAACTTTTCGATGTATAAATGCATGTACTAATGCGTAGTTTGCTTTGTCGGTTTTCATGCACCGATCAGGTAAGTTAAGCAAAGTACGCTGCGGTCTTGACTTGGATGGGTAATCGCTTGTGGCATTACTACAGCGCTATTCTGTGCTTCGGAGAAGCCGTCGGTCCCGGTTAATGTCTTAACATGGCAGTCGTTATAGATTGTTGGTAAGGAATTTTGCGAATACCCGCCTGGGTACCTGCCTCAAGCACCTAGTGGTGTGTTCCTGCAGCTGTCCTTGAGAGCCAGTTAAGCCCAAGCCAAAGCAAGTTGACTCCAAGGGGCGTGTAGGGAGGCTGAAGATCCCCGGAATTGACCTTCTACCCAGACAATGACGAAGGAGCCATAACCCGATGACTCTCACCCTCGCGACCCAGCTGTGATGCACGGCTTGCGATGGACCGCCGCGTAAAGGGGCCACCCGTGCCCGAAGACGCGTTTCCGTGCGGCGTACCCACGCCGCGCGCAGATATGAAGTCGAGAGCCAGTTATTCTAGGTTAGCCTGAACAACGTCATCGATCACATCATCCCTTACTATGCGACAGATAGTGGTTGGTGCGATAGTGGTGAAAGGTTAGCTCAAAAGCTATTAAAAAACCATTTTATACGAATATATAATAGGTTATTATTAGGAATAGTGTTCGATGTAATTAAATTATTAACATTTATTGTTTTTACAGGAAATGTGTATTCTAGTTTTGGCCGTGGAAGTGAGTGGAGATCAGCTGAGTACCATCAACGTGGCGGGTTTGGCTGTGTGTCTGCTCGGTATCACTGCTCATATCGCGCATAAAGTACTGCTCATCAAAACTGTGGCTGGCTCCGTACGGGCTATAGACGAGGACTTCGACGCAATGGCCTCCAGGTTAGAACAAAGTTCCAGTATCTGATTTGTAAGGTGCCACGGCAGTTCCAAATGTCGATATGGGTGTCATATCTACCACTAAAAGGTATACGAACTAATGTCTATAGTTTCTTTTTACTGAAAATAGGCTATCCCTTGACCGCTATCTCAGTTGATGGTGAGTGATGCTGTGGTCGAGGATGGTGAACTGATTACATCTAAAATTACTGGCTCTTAAGGACTGCTTCCAGAATACATTGTTAGGTGCCTGGCGACAGATTTTCTACTTCAGGCGGGCATTCGCAAAATGCTCTTCCACCATGCGGTAAACAGAAGAAGCGGGGATTGAACCTAATACCTTGGATTGGTCCTACCTAACCAAACACCATGCACCTGCGGCACGGCAGCCCATAGCTATCACCGTAATACTTCGGGTTGGTTATTTCAGCCTGAAGACTTAACTGAAATATCAGGTTACGTACGATGATTACAATTAAAGAAAAGGAATTAAGGAAAAGGAAAATTGTGTCTAATCCACTAACACAACGTGCTAAGTGCTAAAAGGTCGTGGCCAGAACATACCTGATAACTCACGAAGACGTGCCACTACACGGTGATTTATTGATGCGCGTTTGTATAGGTAGGCCTTGTTTTTTTACTATGTCCTATTTTGGGTGTAAATGCTATTAGAATAGAATAGAATAATAGAATAGGATAATATTTATTTGCTTAAAATGTCGGTACATAAACATGGATAATATATTCAGTAAGGTATTGTTCCTGGTACATTTTACCGCATAGCGGCGCGGCGTGCAAATTATTAAGTTATATTTAAAAATTGATTTTTATAGAATACAATTAAAATGTCATGAATACTGAATATCTAATTAATTTTAACATATGTGTCTATATAAATTTGGTAATTCTGAGAATGAGTAAAATGGTCTCTCTATCAGCCATGATTTTTACTTACTTAGGAATCTACGGGTTGGTAATTGTTTTATTTCTTTATGTATGGCGTTGTAGATACGTATACACATAACGTAACATTTTTTTTATATAATTCTGTTTTTGGCACTTTTGGTAAAACAATTCTGTCTGAATTCCGAGTATTTCTGGGAAACATTTCTTTAGCTGTAATGAATAGCTCTGGATGCATTTTTACTAATTTGGCAGCCTCTAGAATATACATACAGGGTTCAGTGAGTATACGAAACTCTTTGAAAAGTGGTTTACATGATTGCCATGGAGATATGCCAGCAATATCTCTGACACATTTTTTCTGTGCAAGCAGCACTTTGTGTACCTCTGTTGAGTTACCCCACAATATATGACTAATTATGTCTTGTCTTCAACATATTTTTCCATTTTAACAATACAATCGTTAAAATGTTTCAGTCGGTCACGATCTCCAAAGCAACACGGTGAACTGAACGAACCTCTCCTTATAAAACAAACATGGCCTCAGGACCAAGAAAGTGACGTCGACTCCAATATGGTCCTCCATGAAGTCCTACAGCGACGTGACGGCAGATAAACACCCAGTGACCAGTGAAATATCGCTGACAGGAAACAACAAAGGACCCAGGAATATTCGAGTCATGAGTGGTACTATTGCATTTACTTATTATACATGGTTTTGTTACGTTTTTATTGGAACATCGTTTTTGAAACTATCATGTAGTAAAAAGGAACAAGACTTAAGCTGTTACTGTCTAAAAGGTATTGATTGAATTCTAGTGAACGAAATAAGTGGTAACATATGGTGATAGCATGAACCTGAATCTAATTTGTAGTGCGGGCACGTTTTTCATCGATATATTTTTACAAAATTTTGACGTAAATATAATGTAGCATATTTATATATGTAATGAAATTTGTAATAAATATGCTCTAGTACCACTCTAGCGTATAAACATTTATAATAAATTATATTTGTCGAAGCAGTTCTGCTTGCACCACGATTATTCTAGTAGGTAGCACCTACGAATAATTATTTTTGATGATCTTACAACATTTTATAATAGTCGTTATATAATAGTTGAGATATTACCTTAAATCAATTTTGAAAATATATTGTTGACTAAAATTACACTGAGCAATGTGTTTATTCAGCTTTAAAATAGATATATGAACATTATTTACAAATCAATATAAATATTACATACTTTTTACATAATTAAAATAGCATATGTATATGAATCTAAATACACTGTTCATAATATCTTCGATAATGTAAAACGCAACAATTAGCTCATAGTCCTACTTAATAATAGTTAAATCAATAATTAAAAGTGTTTTAAATACGGCATTTTTATGTACGAGACGAACACTGAACGTGGAATTCTTTTTATATGGCCGTTTTTTTTTACAAGTTTTATGGCCTACGACTTAGTTTTCAACGAATACGACTTTTCTTAAAACAGCCAACTGTAAGCTGAAGCACAAAACAGGTCGGTATAAAGGTTGAGATAAAACCTCAGATGTGTATCGTTGCATATGTGAAAATGCCTTATGTGTGCTGGTTGTCGTCTGTTTTTAGATGCATAATTATTGATAATAACGCTGCAAAAAAGTTACATATTCGTAGTTCAGTCAGCAGTAACTGGCACGCAAAATATACTAAAGCCCACATAATGTGGTACATAATGAAAGCTTCACTACTACACGTACAGCTGTGTGTGCGTAACTAGTCACTGAAAGTCTCGCATGGGGTGCATCGGCTACTAGTACTATTTTGATGTCCTGGTGATTTTGTTCTGGACAAATTCCGGATTTGTGAAGGATTTTATGATGTACACCTTCAATAGTTATATTTCGCGGTTTTGCCTTGGTAAACTAGTCATATATCTGATCTTCAAGGCATACAAGAACATTTTCGTACTTCGAAGTTTGAATGTGCTATATTGTTTTCGTTGATAGTCACTGGCCTTATTGTGTAACAAGAATGGTTATCAAAATTCCTTAATGGGCTTCGTTTTTAAAGGAAAATATCGAAATTAACTTTACTGTGTTTGGGTGATTGTAAAAGTTACCCGTGCGCTGTCAGAAAACCACCTCTGAATATTTACACTCACTCGAGGCCGTTCGAAAAGCAAGTAAAAGTTTACTTTACTTCATATATTGCATTTCTTTTTACGCGTTGTAAAAAAATAATATATAATATTTATTTAAATTAATAATTTGAACCTTTTATGCTTGTATATGAAAAATAAGTTTTTAGAGATTTATTTTAGTACTTAATTGAAAAATATATGCGAACGGTTGGAAATAAATTATGACTACTCGTTACTCGATACTCGTTCGGAAATGACTTAGTTTTACCTTGATTAACTGACAATCGTTACAATGGTTAGAAATCACTCGATTCCGAACGCAGCTCTAGTTGTGTGTATGTAAATTTAAAAATGCCTTCAATGCCAAGACAATTCTTAGATACAACATCGAAGGATTTCTTTAATTCAGGTATCCACGATACAGGCCTAGTGCCTAGTGTGGAGCCGCTGTTTCTAAAGTCACATTAGTAGTAATAGAATTTCTTAAGTATCTTTACTTTAATCTAATTTTGGCAAATAACGTATTTTTTTTATGCCTGATAGGTTAGCCTTATGCCTGATAGGTTAGCCTTTGACCACTATCTCACCTGATGGTAAGTGATGATGTGGTCGAGGATATTGTTCAGGCTAACCTAGAGTTACTGGCTCTCAAGGACAGCTGCCGGAACACACCGCTAGGTGCTTGGCGACAGATTTTCAACTTGAGGGTGGTAGCTAGCCAGTCGGGCATTCGCAAAGTGCCCTACCACCATGCATTATTGGTTACACAATAAGGCCCGTGGTAAAACTTGGGCTTTTGAACACGGCGTGATTAGATTTTTTGTCTTTAATAGTGTCATTTCTGTTTTGAAACCTAAGGGATATGTTGTACAGCAAGAAGTATAATCATGTTATTGAAACGTGCACCTGAAAACAGCCTGCAACCGCATTTTAAACACAAGTGAGAGTAATACCCACAACATTAGTGAGAACATACAATGCCTTTCAGGATATTAGCACTTAGATATATTTAATAATGAATAAAGAAAGTAATGAATTACCTCATATTACGACTATTTAGTACCGCTAGATTCGTTCACTTTCCAGATAATAGAGTTGCACTTAACGTAAGCGGAACCTTCGACGACACAAATTTAATCGAACTTAGTATTGTACTATTTATAATATACATTTATATTAAGGTGATGTTGATGTCAATTTTAGAGTGCAATCATTACATCTGAAATACAATAAATATAATGTACGTGAAACGATTTGGTGTTCAGATGCGCACTGTTTTTGTTAAATAAACTATTTTTCATCCCACCATCTCGGAAAGAGTATTTTTAATCTTCAATATCTGAGTGGAAAAGCCGTTTTTATTCTCTAGAGGATAAAGTAAATTGAATTTAAAACATCGTGTGCACTAAGTTTGTGAATTAAAAAAAACATTAAACCTATTTACTGCTACCTCTATGGTGCCGAATATATCACACAACTTTTTTTTAATTTGTTAAAAACTCAGATTCGGAACCTTCTTGGTGTTCTTTTTTCAATTTGCTTTATACGCGGTTCTTAGTAATTTCCTCGCTGAGGTGGAATGAAAAGTTACGTGTTGCACTCGAGTGCAAAGATTTTTCACCTCGTGCTCTTTTGATTCCCTCGCTAACGCTCAGGATTCTAATTTAGAACCACTCGCTACGCTCGTGATTCAATTTTAGAATCCTTCGCTTGCTCGGTCATCAAATTGAACACGCGGTTAAAAAGCAACTTTGCACTCTTGTATAACAAATAACTATTACGCATTGTTTGGTATTTTAACGCGCATATTTAAAACTTTTAGTAAAGTTTTGTAAATACTCGTGTGTTTTTATATATACAGGTGTGGTGATGTTTTGATAGAAATATCTTAATTAAGAACACCTATTGTTTAACATACGTAACTTAAATTTAGATAATTTCAGATTTAGACAATGCACTCTTGAATTGACACCGCTGTATAACTTTATACCAAAATTATTGTGTGTAGCTTTTGTTTTTGTTATTTGTTTTAGAATTTATTTTGGCTTGTTTTATTATATACTTTATATGTGTTTTAGGTAGCTTTAGGATCGGTACAATGTTACTTATCTTTACAAGATTAATCGATAATATCGAGGAGTTGTTTCTGACACAGGTAAAGAAAGCCAGTGAGTCGATTAGTTTATTTTTATTCACACAAAATCCCGTGTTTCTTGGAGCTAATGTTTATTGAAATGATATATTATTTGACTAAGTATTATTCAAATAGCACTCATGCTAAGCGAAAACATCGGATGGAAAAAGATAACTTTCAGTGGGACTTGGACCCGCAATCCCAGAATACCGTCTTAGTGCATTTTATATCTATAGAAGCAGGTGATGGACAGGCGAATGTTATTTTGCTCTTTAAATAATTCGTAGCCAAAAAAAAAACGGCATGAATTGATGTTGAATGTTGATTTGATATATTATAAACAACAACACAGCGTATGTAGATATTTTCATGCCATTTAGGTAGATGTCGCCAAAGCCAAAAAGGCGCATTCAAACGGATGGGAATAGTTTTTATTCCTGTCCAGCACGTGCTTCCTTCGCATAAGGGTAGCCTACTGTCAAGTTAGTTTCACGCTTCCACGTAGATGGCGCTAAGTGTTTGTTACATCAATCACGAGATTTCAACAAATATTTGATATTTTATTTGTATTTACTACATTTTAAGAATATGGGTTACTATCCATTACCTGAATGTAGAGAATTAGGAGTTTAAAAAATTCTGAGTATTCATTCATAATTACTTAATCCGTGGAATTTGATTTATTGGACTGTGTCAATTTATTTCATTAAATAGTCTGCGATACCAATCTACAGAGAAAACGACTAGATTTGGACCTGCTGATGTCGTTTATATGCAACTTAATAAATCTACACCTAGGTAGTTGTCCAAGACGAAACTTACATGTTTGACTCAATTTTATTGATGACTGAGTAAATCTGGTTAGTTGTGAATGAAGTGTAACCTCTCGAATAGAACAGCTTTCCATCCCAGAAGCACCTTGTATTCTCATCATTTAACCGCCAGTGATTTGCCAGATTGAAACTCTGCAAAACTTGAAAACTCGTGTTTAGAGTTAATGGATACAGAAAATATCACGATCTGGTTATGAGCTACACTTCTGCCAGGTAACAAACACGCAGCGCCATCTGGGAAATAGTTTTCAGTAATCAACCACATTGGATATGCACCAGGACTGTATTTTGTGGTTGCGGGTTAAAGTCCCGGAAGTTAACTTATTCCAACCGTAATAATTTCTGATATATTTTATAAGTCTTCGGTTTTGAACTGGCGAGCCCCTCCAGTATCTTAAGTTTGTTATCGTATCATTGGTCGTTAGTCTTAATTACTTGACAGTCCAGATGCCTGATTGATCCAGCGGAACTGTCGGTCACCTAAATTTATAAAATGTCTCAAGGCATTCAAGTTCGTAGAATAACCGTATCACAAGTATAGTTTGGAACAAGTTTTTGTTTTGTCATTATTTAAACATTCAGATTTCATTGACATTGCAAGAAGTTGGTAAGAGACAACTCTAAAAAAGTTTTAGTATAGGCACTTTTATTTAATTTTATGAACAATATATTTTTTTGCGTTCATTGTTTATTTATGAAAATTTTCTTTGCGTGTATTTATTATTTGCGTTTGACGTTCTAGTGTGTATATAAAACAAAGAAGAACGGGTTGCCTTCATAGTAATGCATTTATATTGTAAATAAACAATGGAAACTATTAGTGAAATAGATAGAGCTTTATTGAAATGGAATTGAAAACATACATAGTACGATATACTTAGGTATTTTATATATTCTCCTATGGAAGTAGGTACATATATACATATTAGTATGTATCGTATAGATATATGGACCTGCCCTTCAAACGTTTTGTTTCCTCTGGAACAGGTGATAAATAAATAGTATTTAATCCGTTGTACGATGCGTAACCACCATTAACTTGGGTAAGCACTGGAATAGCGTAATAAGTGCTCTTAAAACTGTTTGAGAGGATACAAAGAAGTCCCCAAATTTAGAAATTATGACTGGTACATCCTACTATATTTTTGTTATACAAAATTAAGCTATTTAATTTCTGTGAATACTAACATGTTTATTTTTGTTTGACATTGTGATTCCCATAACATTCCAAAATGATATCTTCCTATCGTTAAATTTGACCTTCCATTTTATTAACATTTTAAGAATAGTTGAATTAAGCCTATTTCCAATTAATATTATAACAGTCAACTTTTCCTTTTTAACATTCCGACTTAGCTGTCCCCTTGCGTTGATATAATTAAATTGTTATTAATGTTTTTTTATGTACACGATTATAATAATTAATTTTAGGCATATAATAATATACATTATTTGTTAATGGTGCTCAAATAAGTTCAAAGAAATAGTAAAAAAACATATACGATACTGCAAAATGCAAGGTATGCTCTAAACTAACCAATAACCGAGTAAGTTTTATAGCATGTCATTCAATTTTTTCTCTTCTATGGCCGTTATTGACTCTATAGTTATTTGACATTTAGGGATAGTACATTGAATTTGTTTGTGTATTTCAATTATAACTTAGACCAGACAGAGCAAATAAAAAATACATTATATAATCTAGTGATGAATGTTTTGATCTACACAATAATTTATTTGAACTATAATATTGATAGTAAAATGTAGCTCATGTGAGATGATGTAAAATAGCTAGCCCAGTTAGTTCAAGACCCACAAAACCGGCCCAATGGAAGTCGAATTCGCTAAGTGTGTTTAATCAATTAATAATTTATTCATACTGATCCTAAGCAGGAGTGTGCCTCTCACATGGCCTTTTTTGAGTGGGACACGAAGGTGAGTTCTGTTGAATCATCCTACAGATGACAAAAACATCATATCAGAGAAACAACAACCTAATCCAAATTGGTTTTTTGGTGGCAAAACCTGAAATAAATAAAACCATATTGAACACATTTTCATTTAATATTATATAAATTTAATTTGAACCCTTGTTTTAGACAAATTATACTTAATATATAATGGCGATGAAATATTGTAATATTTTTTAAAATAATATCTGTAATATTTAACTTATCTACTTAATTGCCCTTTTATCCCTCTGATTCTGTACTGATATTTGAATGACTTTCAATATTGTAGTACTATTAAAATATTTTAAGCACGCTTTCTTATTCTTTGTAATAAATTGATTATTGTCTATGCTTATGCATTTTTATGCTTTTTGTAAATGTTGTATATTTATAATTAAGATTATTTATAATTATTAATTAAAATAATAATGATTATTCATGCTAATAATATGTCGGCGTTATGCATTTAACTAAATAAATTAACCTTGCCTATTTTTATATGTTATGATATCATCAACGAGAATGAAGGCTGGGCCAAACTAAATGAAATAGAGGACAGTACAGCGCAGTCCTTTTAAAAACTTAATCTGTGGAAAATTATAGATATTGTAAAATCAAACACTCGATGATCACATGTGTGTCATTTCTCTTATTACAATGTTTTTAACTGCGCTGCGCTGTGCTATGCTGTGCTGCATTTAGTAGGCCTTTAAAATAAATCGGCACAGTTTCTTAGTATCCGGAAGTATGACGAAAATCGCAGATGTTATATCATTTTGTGAGCCTGTTTGTTTAGGCTAAGAGTATCTTAACTGCTCCAAAATATGACTTTGTTAGAATGTAAAAAAATATACCATATATTCTTATTATTTTCTATTTTTTTATTATTAAATATTCCTTTAGGTACTTTTGATGTGGATATGCTTAATATAATAATTACTTGATGTGCTTTATAAGTAGAATTAGAATGGTATTATTGTTACACTTGTAATCGGTCCACGTTGATGAACATTATAGTCATTCAAGTTTTCGTTTTTACCACAAAGTACTACCAATCGGATACAGTCGTAACTTCACGCTAGGTTCCTGCTCCTGCTTGCTGTCACGGATTCTTAACAATCACGTATACCTACTATAGTCTGTTTTTTTGAACAAACGAGTACTGAGTATGTCTCTCGCACATTTCCGATATTGACAGAGTGAGATGGGTCATTGCCCTTTTTCTTGTTTTGAAATTGTTAAGGCCCGTTCATATTGAACATTTCTGAAATTTACTGTAGACAAAATTTTTATCATAAATTGATATTGTCATTATTTTATGATTTAAATTTGCATACTTAATATATTCGTAACAAAATTTTCTGTTCGCGTTTATGATATAAAACAATATTGTAATAGTATATATATTACGCACTAGAATTAAGACCAAACGAGTTCAATTGGGTTGAGCTTGAGTGATACGTCGGCAAACGTATGACGAGACGATTTGTTGGCTTAGCTACAACATTTTCAAAACGATCTTGGTTTTGCTTACCCTAATTCAAAAGTTGCAACTATTGATTCGTTACAAGCAATATTTTTTGACGCGCAGGTTCATCTGAATGTCTACAGAGTTCGAGTGGAACGGGCTTTATGTTGATTATGTGGCAACGCAGTAAAATTTTCGGTACTCGTTTGTTAAAAAAAACAGACTAAAGATAAAATTGTATACCTACTCTACCCAACACTACATGGAAGTTGTAGGGGCGGGGAAAAGAACGGGAGAGGGTGGTAAGGGATGACTATTTTGGAATGCATTAACAGTTTGCGTCTCTTTCTAATAGTGCTCCATCCTTTTTACATGACAAAATTTGGACCGTATTAATTGTTGAATTTTGGTAGTAGGTAAGCATTTGTTTCGAAACTTATAGAGTGAAAGCAATCCCATAACTTATCGGTCTTTTAGTTGGCACTTAAGAGATGTGAGAAAAACCTTACACGAATATCAAGATATATGCTGGTTCGCTCTGACCAACTATTTTTACTTATTGTTACATGTTAGTTTTTAGTCACGACTCGCGTTCGCACCGTTGGATAATGATATTTCGCAAGTGTGTTTAAATTTTGTTTGGGTAGTTTTTTGGGGAGTAAGAAAATGATACTAATATGTCATATATGTAACTTTTATTGAAGAGCATTCAGTTACAACCCAGCTACGCAATAAATGTGACATAAATATTAATTAATAATCTCTCTTAAGGAGGTTGTGGCTAAAAACTGTAAAGACAAGAATATCCGATTCACGCATTTTTTCGGGGTGAATTGGATCATATAAAACCTATATTAAAAGAATATATAATAGTTTACCCTTTGGAATCTTTAAAAAACTTTAAGTATTTACCTAATGTTGTTATCAATATCATTGATTAGTACACAAATCAGATAAATACGGCCCTTTTTTCCCTGCCATATATGTACATTTTACGTGGCACCATTCATCACATGCATGGCACTGAATCCTATATTCTGATGGTAGATGAATGAATATTTCGTAACAGAAGTTTGCTTTGTACAAATCAAATTTCTTTTTGCCACAGGTTTTTTTCTTAATATTTATTTTCATTCTGAATTATTTTTTCTTTGCTCCTTTTACGGATACATAAATCTTACTCTGAAGCGAGGTGGAATGCAAAATGGGATTATAAAGTTTTACAATTATTTTAGATGTCTGACGATGTTGGAACTTGGAAGAATTTTTTTAGTAATTCCTGCAGTGTTTGGTGATTGAACTGAATCAGATTGTTGTGAACTTGTGAATGCCAACTTCACTGTATCTTCAACTGGTTCTGGATCTACAGGTTCTGTTTCTGAGATTTTTTGGAATCGCGAGGTAATCTTGTGATCATTAATCGCATTCGTACTTAGTGGAACTATTCGTCGTTTCAAAGCCTTTTGGAGCATTCCCAACAGTGGTAGTATTTTCTTCGCACTTTGTGTTACTTTATCAAAGTTTTCAAACGGATCCCTAATTTTTTTATATTCTTCTATAGCCTATGTTCATCAGGGATAGTGTAGAATTCTAATGATGAAAGAATTTTTCAAACCAGTCCAGTAGTCTCGAAGCCTATTCAATGCAAACAAACAATCAAATCTCTCTTTATCGTATTAAGATCATCACTTCAGAGGTTTTTGTTATAAGTTTTTAGTGGGGCAAGAGACATTAAATTTACTCGTTAAAACTAAGATCCAAGGAATCCAAAAGGGCTCCACCACCTAAATGCGAACACGAGAATTAAAAAATCCGGGATTCGGTCGGGGTCTACCTGTTTAGTTCACCTGGGTGGATGCACCACGGGCACTTTTTCTCGCCGGTGGATCACCTAAATGATGAGAAGTATGCAAATCAAAAAGTCTATAGGCCATGGTCCACCTAATATTAATTCCTCGGGAATTAAATCTTCCTTCTGATCGTAATCTTGTCATTTTACTACAATAGTCTATCTGAATCCACTTGTGGAACTAAGCAGTTGACCCATCATTTCGCAACCCTTTTTCACCGTAGTACGGTTTTGTAGTCTGGCCAACACCGGACTATGCAAATAAAAATATATTTTCCGTGGTTGGTACAGTAAAATGGATTAGAATTTATAGGTAGGATGGGGAAGTCCCGTGTTCTTCCTACGTGGAGAACCTAGGCGGAGCACGGAACCAATGTAGCAGCAGGGACTTATTTTTTTCTCCGTTGTCCGGTAACCGGACCACGGCGTTGTTTGTGCTATTCATATGAAGAAGTGCCCACATCGGCCCTACACGGTCCGGCCCCGCCTCGGTGATCCACCTTAATACTTATGTCAACGAAATAAATCAACACAATAATTATAACATAATAATATTGCCCAGTAAACAGAATTAAAATATTGATATGTCGAAAATAGAAGCCTTATACATGTTAATATACTTAATATTTTTATAACAAGTGTACCGTATACGCGCCATATTTTGGACTATATTGTGTAAAATATATTAATAAGTGTGATATCAGGCCTTGTTTCATTTCTTAGAATAAACTGATATAATATAATCTATGCACGCATAAGTATTAGTACCTACAAGGTGAGGTATTGCCTAACTGTTCAGTGAAACTATAGTGATATGGAGGTATACTTTAGCAATTTTTATTTCTCAATGTATTTCTAAACGGACGGTTTCATAAATTACAAGTTTCTGATGTAGAAAAAGGATTAATGTTATATTCTAGAGCTATTTAGCTTTTCAAGGGACCTACGCCGATATTGAGGCTAAGCTGACTGGGCGTGGGCGCCACCAGCTGTCCGCTTAGCCGGAACAGTTTTCCATTGATAGAGGTTGCTGCCTCCATCTTCCTCAAAAACATGTTCTTGCTGGATGTATTTAACGTCTTTTCTGTCAAAGTCTTATTAGAAACCGAATCCAAAGAGTTTATTATTGAGTCGGCATCTGTATCAAAATTAAAGATGTTTGTTTGCGATTCCTCCCGCCATAGCTTCTGCAGGTTTAGCGCCATTAGCTCCAGCTGCACTTGGGACAGCTCTCTAATAACATCAATCTGTACAGACATCACGTTGTCGCACGTCTTTAAAAGTGAATTCAGAGTTTCTAGTACGTCAGCCCGGCGCTTTTGGATGCTGTATTGGTTGTCGATATTCCTCTCGAAAAATGCTAGGTGTTCATAAAGTTCAGCCAATTGCAAAGAGCAAGAAATGTATTGAGCAGAGTGATGCTCAAAGTCGTAGTAATGTTTCGCGCGCATGAGCCACTTGTGCGTAAAAGCGAACAGTTTTCGCGCTTCTTCCACAGTGCAGGCAGGGTCTATAGGTACTCTGGCTTCCATCTCTTTCAGGTCAAGGGATGGAAATGTGAAAAGCTTTTCATAACTACCATAATCGCCTTTTCCAGCCTTCTCAGAACCTTGATCTTTCGTGTTCTCTTCGTCAAACTTCTGAGAAGCATCAACATTTTCTTCTAATACATCCACGGTTTTCCACAAATCTGCTCTCGAAGAAGGATGTGAAAAATACTTATTGAGTATCTTCTTCTTAGATAACTTGAAAAGCGTGAGCCCGTATTTGACCCAGTGATGACTCAATTCTAAGAAATGCATCTCAAAGTCAGCTTTCTGCAGAATGAATTCTTCAGGCATAAGCTTGCAGTTATCGTGGCAAGTTCGCAGAACATGATACGCCGCGCAGAGATGATGTCGAGCATTTGCCATGTGGTTCAGATATGTAAGGAAGTTTCCGAGTCTAGCCGTTCTGAGAGCCCAATCTTGAGGAGTACCCTCTTTCATTTCCAACTGCCTGCGTAATGCGGTATGATTATACAGTGTGTACTTTTCCTGCAGATTGAGTTTATTGTAGAGAAATGCTTGCATCTGAATATTGTTAGTTATAACTTTGTCTATTTTCTCTGGATTCACTTTTTTCAAGTTACTGACCTGTTCAGCCGTAAACAAATCTTCGGCGTCTAGGAATCTATCTGAATGAGATTTGCTCTGTATCTGATCGTACAGGTCTTCCATGTTTTCTAAGATATCTCTTGCAAGTGAAATTTGATCTAATTGAATTAGAAAGTAGCAGAGTAGGTTTTGGATCCTAAGTAAAATGAAAAGGCATTCTTCTCTCAACGCAAATTGTTTTATCTTGTCGTAAGCCGATTGCAGTACGTTCTTTTTTTCTATAAGAGTAATCGGCATAGTTTTTGCAGTGAGAAGGGCCAGGTAGCCCTCCATAGCGATAGACCTAATGTACTGGTCATGGTTCTCCTTACCGAGCACTATGAGGTCGGAGCCGAGAGTTTGGATTTCCTTCTTCAAACCCTGTAGTCGCTCTGATGAATTCTTGTTCTTTATAGCAGTTCTTACATTTTCAAAAGTGTTAGATATACGAGTCAAGGTCTCCATAGCAAAAATACACTTTTAATTTTTCGTTAAAATATTTGTAACGATTGAAAATTTAGTTTGATTTTGAAAATGTCATACTTTTTTCTTTTTCTTTTTTTAATCTGCCAGAGTATTCTTTTTAAAAACTTTAAGAGACTACGTCATTTTGAGTTTGCTTTATAACACAAAAAAGAGGGCCATTTAAACTAAGATTTTTTTACCTGTAGATGTGTTGTATGGCGTCCATATTTACTAGACGAATTCAGGGTAATCACCTGAGTCACTACCAGTCTTGCACTTCTGAGCGTCCGGTGAATACATCGCCGCTAATCGTGTTTTTTTTAGGAATAATCTGTGGACAATATGCCTTTCTTGTGTCTTTAGACTCTGCACCAATTATACAGGCACTGTGAGAGATAAGAAAACTGTTTCATTTCACGCGTAATTATTGCTTTTATTGTTGAAATAGAAAATATAGTTTTTTTTTTCTTAGGAACTAATCACAATGAAATGGATGAGCGAGATATGTGTATCGTTTGGTGTGAGAGAGTGAAAGAGATCGCAGCATAATGGTGATCGGAACGTCTCGTGGCGGTTCGGTGGTAACACGAATTGCTTATTTATCTCTTTCTAACAACAGATATGACGCATAATATTTGAACGTTCTTTCCTTGTCATTACAAACTGCATATACATGTGCGTAGGTATGTATATAGGTAAACTCTAGTAAGCTTTTAGAGCAGTGGTGTTCGGATATAACTAATCTATATATTTCAAATCACTGCATTTAAATAACAAATTGTGTATCACAAGCTCAGAATAATATATTTTATTCGATCCCCGAATCGGATAAAATATGTTGGGTTTTTCTGACACAGTCTGGAGTGTGAAATCACAAATTATTTAGAATATGTATTCTCAAAATATGCCCGGTACCTATAATAATATGAACCCTATAGCATATTGTCTGCTGAAGGTTTATAAGTAGACACATATTGCCCGTATTACATATACATATATGCCTGTTGACCTCATAGTCCACATGAATTAGAATGCAGGAAGGTAAACAGGCATGATGAGATGGATTTAATTAAATACATATTTATTATTTAATCGTAGGTGTAGGTCTCCAAGTTAAGCCAAGAGTAAACTTAGAAAGATCCGCTTCAGCTAATGCAACAACCATTTCCCACTCCTCGTCGTCAGCTAACAAGTGGAGCTTGTTTTTTTGTGTATGCCTTATATGTTATCCTTTGACCACTATCTCACCTGATGGTAAGTGATGCTGTTGTCTAAGACGTTGTTCAGGCTAATCTAGAATTACTGGCTCTCAAGGATATTGGGTGCTTGGCGACAGATTTTCTACTTGAGGGTGGTAACAGGCGGGCATTCTCAAAATGCCTTACCACCATGCTATAACGTCTGCCATCCTAAGACAAAAACCGGGACCGATAGCTTAACGTGACCTACGAAGCAAGAAGCGCTCAGTAGTATCTAATATAATTATATAAACGGTCACCCATCCCACATGATATAAAATATTACGAAACTACATAATTATTAATAATATGATACTTATAATACCGTATTGTGCCGCTACCGCGTTCTTTTATAGCAAGCCGCTAAAGACCGTTCAGAGCAAAATATAGGTAAACACGAAACAGCTGTTTTGTTGTCCCTAGTATAGGTAGCCGTTCATTATATTCGCGTAGCATTCGTGTGTATATGAGAATGGGGTAGATACATCGCCTCAGTAGACCGCGGTTGTCGTCACTTACCACATCTTAAGGGCTGCCATCCGTCCGGTAGGGGTTTTCAAATGGTGTCCGGGTAAAGGAATATTTATAGGGTGCTTAGCGCTTTTTTCTCATTACCGTCTGCTTACAACATCTAGTAAAATCTGGCGGAAAACATGATAATCTTGATATTAGTTGGTGACTCAAGTTACATTGTGAGTTTATTCGCTAATCTCGTGACAATGGACGAAGGAGAAAAACTCACTAAAACACACAGTTCTTCTCTGATCGAAATAAAGTATAAATTTAAGGTCCTGAGTTGCATTCACTTTTCCAAATTCCTGTTGGAAAAGAAAGATCACTTTGACAAAATTTGAACATCTGAAAAATACCGAAATAAGTAAAGAGATTTTAATATTTTTATGTTTGCAATAACGTATGCTTTGCGGATTACACTACAAAAATACGAGAGGAAAAATTATAGTCATGAGCGTGATTCGAACCCGCGTCATCCACCCTCTTAGCCGGGGTATGCTCTAACCGACTGAGCTAACAGGACAATAAGTATTGTGAGAATTGTCATGTTAGCTCAGTCGGTCAGATCAGAGCATACCAAGGGGTGGATGACGCGGGACCGCGACGACTATAATTTTTCCTCTCGTATTTTTGTAATGTAAAAAGATCTTGAGCTCGTCAAAATTTAAACTTGTTACTTACTTTTAATTTACATAAAAAAAAGTTTTATCGTTTTGGGTACTTAATCTACGTAACCAAACAAGATGCCTTCAAAAATGTTGATACTATGTAGTTTATAGTTTCTAACTAGGTAGGTACAAATAGTTATTTGATTATTTAGTAAACCAAAAATTATAATTTATTTCTAATTTGATGCCAAATAACACTGCTCCTCATTATTACTATCACCACATAATCTCAGAAAGAGAAGAGATAATAATTATGTTTGTAGCACTGTAGTTTTTGCGCAAAGAAGCTGTAAGTACTTAATGTAAGTACTTAATTACTTATATGTACTTAAATGAAAAAAAATATGAACTTTGTTTTCATGGGTATCCGGGAAAAAACTCAGTTTCACCCAAATGTGCGGGTTTTTTTAAGATTTTGTCCGGTATTGGTGGCTTAGGTGATGGCAGCCCTACTTAGGTAACCCGTTGTACAGATTTTGTTGTATGTAAAAATTAAATTTGAGTGGAACACATAGTCCTTTCCACACCGCCCCCTGAAGTATTTTTGATATATCCTCCTTATATATATTTTGTATACTCAATTACACTGTTGTAAAAAGGTTAAAACATATTCAATCAATTGACTCCAATGAACAATGACTAATAGTAAAGTAAACTATGGATAGATGAGTTTAAAAGCGAGATACTGAGTTGAATCTTATCTTGGCGTAGACCAGACGGAAATCACGCCCGGCGCGTCTTTTAAACGAAAATATTTCATACGAATGAAATCTCGTAATGCAAAACATTGAGAGGACCGGACACAGACGCGACGTGTCGATGTCCTCGCCCTTTCGCAAAACATAGGTAGGTACAGAGAGGACGAGGCCCAGACGGGGTGAGTACAGGCACAGACAGGGGTGTGATGTTGCGCAGGGTACTTATATACTACGTAGGTACCTATCGCAGTCGCAGACTCAGTGGGGGTTGCGGGGAGATGGGGGTACCGACCGCTCATTTGTAGGGGTGTCCATTGAAAGTTACATCGATGTTAATATTCGATATTATACAACAAAAATATATGTAATTTTTTTCAATGCATAGATGTTGTATACATCGATGTTTCCCAAACATCAATTAATATACAACCTAGGTAGGAGCTTTTGTAAATACTTGAAAGATACGTAACTCCTACTAAAGGGAGGATAAGATACATATTTCAACTTTGATTATTATTCACAATAATTTAATGCACTTAAGCAAAAATAACTTATTACCTCGGCTTATAATAATAATTGTATATTTTTGCAGTTCATGTAATTTACTGTACCGGATTGTCTACTGCTGAACGCTTCTTCCCCCATAATCGGAAGCATGGAAATATTTTTTTTCTGCAGTGATAGCTCAGTGGCTTTGGCTATGGACTGCCGCGCAGCAGGTCCATGGTTCGAATCCCGCCGCGGGCTTGAGCTTCACCGCATGGTGGAAGGGCATTTTTGTGAATGCCCGCCTGGCTAGCGACCGCAAGCAGAAAATCTGTCGCCAAGCACCTAACGGTGTGTTGCGGCAGCTGTCCTTGAAAGCCAGTAATTCCAGTTATCACCTTCGACCACATCATCACTTACCATCAGGTGAGATTGTGGTCAAAGGCTTAGCTATCAGCAATAAAAAAAAATGTTTCTGATGTTATATATTATATGAAGTTCCAAGACATATCTACTTTTTTCTCTGGATGTTTCTAATTCTAAACATTAGCTCAGTTGGATATAATTTTGGCAACGTCTACAGACTAATAGAATAGAGGTAATTCTATGCGACGATGTTGCCATATAGCAACTACATATTTCGTAAAAATAATAGAGAATACTATAGCGCAGCGCTTGCGCAAATTTATTGTGTCTCTTTCTATAGAATTCTATTATCTCTTAACAATAGTACTTATAGTTCACTCTAACGAGTGTGCGTTCGGTTGTGTTTTTTATTAGGTATGTTGTGATTATGAATATATGCACAAGTCATCTTAAACTAATAACCAACCATAACAAACACTAAGAACATTTTTTTAAATCCCGGTGAATCCCGAAATCTCAGGGATCTCATCATCTTCTAATGTTTCCAAAATCTCAGACAAACCATATTTAATCCATTTTGATTTTATATGGTATATCAGTTTGGCGTATAGGAGAGCTGGAAAGCTGTAAAAGAAATCATTCAATAAGCTCATTTAGAGCATTTTCTTGATTTTTTCATATTCCCATAATTGGGCACAAATCGGCGATACCACGAGCACATAATAACTGACGAATATTCTTCGCCGTTGGCATTTCTCTTAAAGCCGTTATTTTGGCAGGATCTGTGGGCGGGTCTCAGTTCTGATCTGAGCTCTAACCGCATTATTATATTTATGCTAAATGACTGCTAAACTGGCCTTGCTCTTTCTGACCAAAACCATATCCTTGATATGCTCTCTGAGAGACACTGCCTTCCTCGCCAATCTCGAGTACCTACCTACAAACTAGATCATTCCTTTTGGTGCAGGTGGGTATTTTACGATAGGCCGATTAGGATAGGTGCGATAGAGAAGATTATTATAAGTGCTCGTCACCTTACCAGTCTTAAAGGACGGGACCTATATAAGTAGACTACATTGACCATCCGAGATTCGGCGCGTGCATTTATATGACAATTGGTCACCTCTGATAAGATGAGACACAACAGTTGATCATTAAATAAGATTGGTATGTAATAAACACTACAACTGTTACTCATAATCAGTAATCATTAATTAATATTTATTTTATTTTTTACATATTATTGGAGTACAAAACTGCATGCCCGGGCGGGAGTTGAACCCCGTCCTCCGATTTCGCGCTGGATGTCTAAACCGCTTGGCCATCTGGGCACGGCTATTTCTGCCTAAATTTCGTGCTCCAATTGTATTTCTTTACCTTCATACCGTCATAGGGGACGGTGCGCTGTGATAATATGATTTTAGCTAATTTTGGAATGGGCTAAGAGTCACGTGATATTGGTAAATATCACGTGGGACCTAGCGCGTGAGGAAAGATGATGATTGATTCAAATGATGCTATTAAAATTGGGAAAACCTACTTAGACATCTTTATAAGTTATCATTTTTTATGAGAATTATAGAGACCTTACTCCATTGTAATAAACACTATATATGTGGGAAAAAATAACCCGTTCACTCAAAAAAAAATTAACAAAAGAATGGGAAATGAGATGGAAGTAGAACACATAAAGCAAACTTTGTCTGCAGCCAACCAAGAAGTCGATATTCTGACACTTGAAAAAAGTGGCTTAAAAAAGGAGGTAGAAAATTGTAATCTTATAATAAAAAGCCTTAAAAACATGCAAATTCCTGTATCTGAGCGGCAGCGCTGTCAATCACCTAGAGTTATGTATACGGAGAAAAAAAAGCGTCAGATTTTGAAACAACAAGTACAAATGAATGATGCAGCGGTACAGACTGAAATACACAGTCTAACACCAAGAAAGTTTATCAATAAATCGAAAAAATGTATGAAACTTATTATAAAACCAAAAAAAAGTTACGAAAGCAAAAACCTTCTTAGGAAATTAAGAAAACAAAAGAAAAAAATTAAACATTGACAAAAAGATCTGGAAAAGATAAAGATAGATAGAAATAAAACTCAACATAAAATATTAGAAGTAGAAACTAAAAATAAAATACACCAAAATAGTGATAAATTTCCTAAAAATAAGTATGAAAATGTGAAGAAAAAAGTAAATATTTTTTCTGACAGTTTTGGAAGTGGATTGGCCATCAAGGTGTTAAGACAATCTGATTCGATAGAAATCATGAACCATTGCAAACCGGGAGCTTAGAAAAGACAAATACTGGGAAACTTTTATAAACATACGAAAAATCTTCAGCTGAATGATGTAGCTGTTATATTGATTGGAAATTATTATGAAACAATAGAAATGGATATGCCTTATATTGAAATGATAAAAAGTATTTTGAACAATGACTCTCGACGTTTTAATATACTACTAGGAAGTATTATGTATGACGGAAAAAATGACTCTAAAATTTATAAAATTAACACAGAACTTGCCCGCTTAGCTACTGTATCTGAAAATGTTAAATACCTGGAGTTAAATAACATAAATAGAAGCTTAATAAAAAAATTCATGACGGAAGAAATCATACGCGCAAGTGATAATTTTAATGGCTCTTCGTGTTTACAGTTTATTAGAACTAATTCTGAACTGTTCTTAAATTTTCCGAATACTTCGATGACGGAAGTAAATGGTTTAAAATAGTCCATACTAATATACAAAGCATAGGAAATAAATATTTAGACTTAGAGCTTTTGACTGAAGATACTAATTGTGACGTACTCTGTCTCACAGAGACATGGGCGAACGAATTTAAGATAGATTTGATGGCTATCGAGGGCTATACTCTCGCAGCATTTTACCATAGAAAAATTTTTGAACATGGAGGAACTGCCATTTTCATAAAAAATGGAATAGGATATAAAATTAGATACGACATTACTAAATTAAGTTTTGAAATGAACTGTGAAGTAGCGGCAATTGAAGTTAAATTTTGTAAATTATTAATAATTTGTGTTTATAGACCTGATACTGATTATATAATTTTTGAAGATGTAATGACAAAGATTTTTGAAAAGGTTTGTAGAGAAGGTAAAAAAGTTGTTATAGCAGGAGATTTTAATTTAAACATATTGAAAAATAATAAATATAATAAAAATGAAGTACGAAATTTTCTTAAGTTGTTAGACGAATTCAAATATAGAACTGTATTAAGTGAGCCTACAAGAACTAAGAAAAAGTCAGCTACTTGTATTGACAATTTTATTTTAAATAATGATGCACATTTTCATCATCATGTAGGCAAAGTTCTAGATGTCAAATTGTCTGATCATAATGTTATTCAACTGCATTACAAATTAAATTGTAATATTGATAAACTCATTCATAAGAAGAAAACTACCATAAGGGTAATGTCCCAGAATAATAAAAATTATTTTCATTATCTGTTTTGTAGGGATTTTGCCATTGTTAATGAAACTGTCAATAATACTCATAATGCAAATGAGAAAATGAACATCTTAATGGATCACCTTAAGTATTGTTACTATACAGTTTTTCCTTTAAAAACTATTATAATTTCAAGTAAAAAGAAAATGATATTAACAACTAAGGGCATAACAATTTCGAAACAAAACTTACATAAACAAGAAATATTGCAGAATCTTTATCCCTGTGCAGCTAGAAAGCAAAAACTTAAAACCTATAGAAAAATATTTAAAAAAGTTCTGAAAACAGCAAAAAAATGTAATATAGCAAAACGAATTCAAAAATCTACAAATAAGATTAAAACAACATGGGCAATTGTAAAAGAACAACTAAATAAAAACAAAGCTTATATTGACATAATAAATAAAATAAAAGATATTAATGGAAATATTGTAACAGATTGTAAAGTCATCGCGAATAGCATTAATAATTTCTTTAATAATATAGCTAGAAATTTGACAAAAAATTTAGACATTCAAGCAGAGGACTGTCGTAAATACTTAAATAATACACTTGGAAGGAAAATAAGTTTTTCTTGTATTAGTGCTGTGGAACTCAGAAATATAATAAATAGCACTAAAAGTTAGCAATCTAAAGATATATATGACATGGATACTAAAACTGTTAAGGGATTAATTCTGTGTAATCGTTATATGTTTGACATGACTCTAAAAGTTTTAAATGAATGTATTATACAGGGTATTTTCCCTGACAGTCTGAAAAGAGGCAAAATAGTACCTTTATTTATAAAAGGAAACACTTTTGATATTGGGAATTACAGACCAGTGTGTATTTTACCCGTTTTGTCAAAATTTCTAGAAGCAGCAATTAAACGTAGAATGATTGCATATTTTGAAACAAACAAATTATTTACTGAATGTCAATTTGGTTTTCGATCGAAGAGATCAACAGAAATGGCCATTAGAAAAACGGTGTATTTTATATTGGGAGCGTTCGACTGTCTGCGACATGATATCCTGATTTCTAAATTTTGTTTCTACGGTTTTGAAGGCACAGAATTAAATATTTTACGTTCTTATCTAAAAGACAGATTGTAAAAGTAAATAATACATTATCAGATACGGAATACAGCAACATTGGAGTACCACCATCCAGACTGGCTATACCCATACCAGAGCACAGACTACGCTGGTCGAGAGATGCGCAAGCTTGCTTTGACGCTAAACCTCACTCAGCTGGTCCAAGGAGCTACAAGGATACCGGATGTTGATGGCCACACAGCCAATTGCTTGGACCTTCTGCTGACAACAGATCCAGACCGCTACTCGGTGTCGGTTTCATCACCTTTAGGTAGCTCCGACCACTGTCTGGTGAAGTCTGTATCAGTGTACTCCCCGCCCGATCCCAGTCCAAGGGGCACTCGGCGGGTGTGGCGATACAGGTCAGCAGATTGGGATGAGATGCGTAATTTTTTCGCGTCTTACCCTTGGCGGCAGGTTTGTTTCTCTTCGAGCGATCCCTCAACTTGCGCGGATGCTGTGACTGAGGTGTTACGTCAGGGTATGGAATACTTCATACCATTTTCTGACGTCCCGATGTGCAGCAAAGCTCGCCCATGGTTTAATGCCAAATGTGGAGATGCAGAAGCGTCAAAACATGAGGCCTACTTAACCTGGGCTGATGCTCGAACCCGCAAATCCAGAGATGTACGTGAAAAGAAGAAAGTATTTAACCTAGCCGCCAAGTCCTGCAAAAAGGCTCTCAAGAAGGCTCGCTTCGACCACATACGCCGAACAGGGAACAAACTTGCTTCTTACCCTTCGGGTAGCAAAGCATTCTGGTCCCTGGCGAAGTCGATCGAAGAGAACTTCTGCCGTCCCTCACTGCCCCCATTGCTGAAACCTGACGGCGCACTCTGCTGAAGAGAAAGCAAATTTTTTTTGCAACTCAATTTGCGGAGTCTTCACGTTTAGATGCTGGCAACGCTGTACCTTCTAACCTGCCAAATAGCGGGACGTTAATGTCAGAAATCCGCATTCGACAGTCTGAAGTACGCAAAGCGTTGCGCGATCTGGACGTGAACAAAGCTAGTGGTCCAGACGGTATACCAGCTGTAGTCTTGAGGATGTGTGCGCCAGAGTTGACTCCTGTATTGACTCGCCTCTTTCGCTTGTCTATGACGACTGGTCAAGTGCCCAAGTCCTGGAAGCTTGCAAACGTGCAGCCCGTGCCCAAAAAGGGTAGTCGCGCAGACCCTGCCAATTACAGGCCTATTTCAGTCACTTCCATAGTCTGTAAGACGTTGGAACGTGTACTGAACCACAGGCTCCTGGCATACCTAGAAGTAAACGATCTCCTCAGTGATCGACAATACGGATTTCGTCGAAACCGGTCTACTGGGGATCTTCTAGCGTATGCCACTCACATCTGGAGCGCGGCCATCGAGAACCACGGAGAGTCACTTGCTGTCTCTCTCGACATCTCGAAGGCTTTCGACAGGGTTTGGCATGATAGCCTTATTAGCAAGCTTCCTTCTTACGGCCTTCCCACTGGTTTGTGTGTTTGGATATCAGATTTCTTGAGGGATCGGTCGATTAGGGTAGTCATCGATGGCTGTTCTTCCGACCAATTGGCCATAAATGCCGGAGTCCCTCAAGGATCAGTACTCTCTGCAACGCTGTTTCTGCTGCATATTAATGATCTGCTTAAACCCGGTATCTTTGGGTACGCAGACGACAGCACCGTTGTGGAGAGTTACACATCTAACGCACGAACCAGTGCATTACAAATCCAGTCTCATAGGGAAGCGATGGTTCAGCGCTTGAACTTTTCTTTGAAGGCAGTCTCCGATTGGGGCGATGCCAATCTGGTTAAGTTCAATGCAGCTAAAACCCAGGCGTGTCTTTTCTCCGCCAAACGGAGCCCTTTCCAGCTGGCTCCTACTTTCAGGGATGTGTTCGTGCCGATATGTAACCATCTAGAGCTTCTTGGCATCTCTTTAACATCAACTCTCAATTTCGGCTCCTATATTGAGTCCAAAGCCCAGCTTGCCTCAAAAAAGCTTGGTGTTTTGGCTAAGGTGAGACAATACTTCACACCGGGACAGTTGCTTAACCTGTATCAATCCCAAGTCTGGACGTGTATGGAGTACTGTTCTCACCTTTGGGATGGATCTGCCAAATACCAGCTGGAGACACTGGAAGCTATTGAGAGGAGAGCCAAGAGACTCATTAACGACGACCAACTAGTAAGCAAAAGACTCCAGAGTCTCGAGCATCGCCGCAAAGTCGCTAGTTTATCGGTTTTTTATCGGATACATTTCGGTGAGTGTGCAACGGATCTTCACAATTTGATTCCGCCATCCCCATTCTATAACCGGACATCCAGGGATACTCCGAAGCGCCATCGCTATATGGTGGAAATTCCATTTACCCGAACGAAGCGATTTGCTTCTTCGTTCATTATACGAACCGCCAGGGAATGGAATACCCTGCCTGAGTCTGTGTTTCCGGTTAAGTACAATATGGGGGTCTTCAAAACGCGAGTGAATAGGTATCTTCTGGGTAAGCGCGCTCCATCGTCGATCGCATCATCGCTTAACATCAGGTGAGATAGTGGTCAAGTGCTACCCAGTTCAGTATAAAAAAAAAAAACCACAAGTTTCTATATTAGGACCACTTCTGTTCTTGATTTATGTTAATGACCTGCCAAACTGCTTGCCAGATTGGGCATTCATTACACTGTTTGCGGATGATACTCATGTATGAATCAAAGATAAAAATCTCGCAATTGTTGATAATAAAACTGATCTGATTGTACATAAATTAAAACAATGGTTTGAAACTAATTGCATAGTTCTAAATGCAGATAAGAGTACTATTTTAAACTACACATGTAAAAGAAAGAATAAAAATGATATTATTAAGGAAGTAACTTTCTTAGGATGCACTCTAGATTCTACTCTAAATTTCAATATTCATTTAGACAAATTGTGCAAAAGATTAGCCAGTGCCAATTATTCGTTATTTAAGTTAAAGCCTATAGTTGATAAAGCAACTCTTATATCGGTTTATTACGCATACTGTCACTCGATTTTAAGTTACGCCACAACAGTGTGGGGAAATGCTACTAATATCAAAAGGGTTCTTATTTGTCAAAAGAGATCAATTCGAATTATTCATGGATTACAATGATTAACATCTGTCAGACCTTATTTTAAAAAACTGAAAATATTGACTGTAGTTTGCCTATACATATATAACTCTCTAATGGAAGTACATTCCAAAAAGCACGAATTGCCTATGAAAATGCACCTACATGATTATAATACCCGAAATAAAGAAAGGTTACATGTACCAAGAACTAAACTCGTTAAAACCTATAAACAAGGCCTCTGTATTAAACTGGCTATGTATAATAAATTGCCTTTGGAAATAACACGTCTAACTCTAAATAAATTCAAGTTTATTCTTAAAAATTTCTTTGAAAGCCATCCATTTTATCATATCAACGAGTACATGAGTTGTTCATTTTCTGATTTGCAAATGAGGATGTACTCGTAATGTAGTCGCTAAGTTGTACTTGTATTGTGACACTGTGTTATATTGTGTGATATGCTTTAATGCTATGTATGTTCTTCTGTACCAATTTGACTTACCAATGTTATGAAATGTAACGAAAATGGTTAAATAAAAAAATAAATAAATAAATGGAGCCGACTTCGACACTCAAAAGTGTGAAATAACTTGTCCATGTCGGTACCATGATAGTTCAAAAGTATCTATTATCACAATATTGTGTGCATGGTAGCGACTTCGACAAATTATATCACACTTATGAGTGATGAAGTCGGTTCCATTTTTGGGTAATAAAAAAAAATCCACTCATTTTAGTGACCCTGGCTACTTACGGGATCGATTGTCATTCATTGTCAACGACTATATCATCAAGATAGGAAAATATTTTTCAGTTATTGGACTGTAACTCAAAAACGGCTTGACCAATTTGATGAAATTTAAATGGGACCAAACGATCAGCTTTCAAATTAGAAAAGAATTATCAAAATCGGTTCACCCAGTCAAAAGTTCTGAGGTAACACATATAAAAAAAACCATGAAAAATGGAGGAACCTCCTCCATTTTTTTAAAAATCAAATTAGATTTATGTGATTAATTCTGCATATTCCGTTGGGTTACGCAATTTTCTGTCGCTTCGCCCGCACAATAACAACTCACTTTAGAATTTTAATCTAGTATAATCTCCTGATTTAACATATTTGTTTGTATGTGACATTTTGGACTAATATAGGTAGTACCAATTGTATGGTTTTGCGGCTGTTCCTTCTTATAGTCGGAACATGCTGCCCTCAAAAGTTATGTCCAAGTATGTGAAAAGTTTATATGTAACATTCTTTTAATAACAGCAACGTTATTTGAAACAATTTTTGTCATTGGGATCAATGTCTATAAAATTGGGATGTAATCCTTATCACATCACTACGCGTGCGGACTGCGGGGGATGATGGCGGGGGATGTCTGCGAGGGAAGGGTGCGGGGAGTAATATTCGATCGAGAGTCCAAGGTATCACATTCATTCTCTAAGCCACCGGTGGTGTTACTGGTGGCCGTAGTACACAGTGAAATATAAACTTTAAAAAAGTGCATAAGTATTGTTAAAAACGTTTAATTACAATATTCGTTAAGTGAGCAGCATGGCAAGTCAACAAAATGAGTAAGTTACGTTTTTTGATTTATAATATATATTTTTCTGTTCAATATCTTATTGATAGGTACCTACTTATACGTTTCTATTTGTATCTTTTTATTTTTGTATCTCAGCTGGGCAAAAATCTCTAGTGATCTGTTCCTAAAGTTGTTGTGTATCTATCGTTTCTTTTTCAGCGCTACCTTATATTTTTAATGCTGATGCGCAAGTGTTTGTTTTCGCATCTGTCTGGATACTAGTCATGGTATAGAATCCTTGATTTGCGGGTATTGTCCTACAGAAAACGTTTGATTTTTTTTGTTCTTCCAGTGTTGTTTTCCTATTTTTGTTTCACACACACCTACTGATACAGTAATTGAAAAATGTTTGTTTCTTTGCGAAATAGTAATGCAATCAGAAATATTGCTTTATGTCTGTCAGTATGTCAACCTGTATTTTTTGGGCTAATCAAGGTGCTTATACTTTTAAGTGTTTTGCTATCGTTATGATTTTTTTCTTATTATGTTTTTAGTCAATATTGCATACTAAGCAAATATTACATTTTCAAAATTTGGGAATCGAGCCCGCGTCTCTAATTTAGCTCAACGGGTACCTTATGCCCTAGGACATTTGATGCGAATTGAGAGAGGTATGATTCTCTCGTAGGTACTGCTTCGAGTCGATTGTGTCCCTGCCATTCTGAATTTCTAAATATTATTGAATGCACTATCGCTACATGCTAAGCGAATATCACGTTAAAAATTTCATCAATTGGCAAGTTTTTGAACCCGTTTCTCTCGGTTTTACGCAACGAGTGATCTAGTATTTATCAGAAAATAGCTGGTAATATCTAATGCCTGTGAGCGTTTTCTAATAATCACTTATTCTAAACAGGAGTGTCCCGGATTTAACGCAACCTTCAAAAAAAGGAAAGAAGAAGAGAAGCAGGAGAAGGAATAAGAAGAATAAACCAACACAAACGGTCACAAACAAAGACGATCATACAACAGGACAGGAGGAGCCCAAGCCGGAAGAGGAAGAGCCCGAGCTGCATGAGGAAGAGCCTAAGCTGCATGAGGAAGAGCCCAAGCTGCAAGAAGAAGAGCCCAAGCTGCAAGAGGAAGAGCCCAAGCTGCAAGAGGAAGAGCCCAACTCGCAAGAGAAAGAACCCAAGCCGCAAGAGGAAGAGACCAAGTTGCAAAAGGCAAAGACCAAGTCACAAAAGGCAAAGGCTAAGCCTAAAAATGAACGGCCTAAGATCAAAGGAAAAAATTTGGAGGCAAAAAAAGAAGTACCTAACCCAGAAGACAAAGATCCTAAGCCAGATGAAGATAATTCCAAGCCGCAGCCGAACACGTCTGAGCCAGAAGCAAAAAATAAGCCACAGGAGGCAGCACAGTCATCTACGGTTCCTGCAGAATCTTCAGTAGCCCAAACTACTGAAGCTGCTGAGGCTGCTGCACCAACTGAACCGGATTGGTCTGGTTTTGTGTGTGATATGGATGACTTAGATGGCTCCATCGGCAGTGAACCTCCAGAGCTGAAGGAAAATGAAACTGACTGGTTAGATATTTTTAAACATCTTATTTACACACATGTTTCATTCAGTAAGGCTCAAATCGCACTAAAGTGGCAGCGGCTGTTTTACCTTAAAAGCATTTTCGAGTTTATTTCTATCACTACAATGCATACAAATCCATGATATTGATAGAAATAATTGCATAGGTAGGCCGCGCGTCCACAAGCTTTACATCACCACTTACCGAACTAGGCGCTGATACTTTGGTGTGAATAGAATGTTACACTTTTAATTTAAAACAGTGCTTTGAGAAAGATTTTCTTACTTGAGTGCAACTCGAACCTGGGGGAGGAGTCGAATTCACAACTGCCGATCCGCTGCTTACTATAATTACTTGCGTTAAGAGATGCGTAAAATATGTTCAACACCCTACTAAAAATTCACACTAGTATAATGCTGCTCTTGCAGTGTATTACATCATTTAATGATCAACTAACATGAGAATATGTAACTGTTCTGAAGCCAAGAAGTGTACGGTGGTATAGGTTTTCCTATAATGCGTTATGGTAAGTTTTTTTTTCTTTCAGGTGGGAACACGACTTCGATGCCGACGAACCAGCCTGGGAGTTGAGACATTAATTTTTCAGCCAATTTCTTCAGTGTTGCAACATTACACATGCATGATTTTTCTATTCTAAGCCCGTATTGATGAAATAGAAAACTAATTTCACCGAATTCAAGGCAAACCGTTTTCACACACCCACACTCACTTCATCCACTCCCTCACAACACATACATATTATACTTTCACATAAGAGTCATGTCATAAATATTTCCTATAAAAAATATTTTGTAAAGAAAACATTGAAGATAGTTCACGGTGCACACACCCTTTTACACACACACACACACACACACACACACACACACACACACAAATACATACATACATACATACACAAAAACAAACAAAAAAATATATTATTATTAAGATTTAATAAAGTTCATACTATTCTCCGTATTATACGTACTTATCGTTAATACTTAGCAATTAATTAAGTTTATATTATATTCATAATCCCTAAGAGTATTAATATATAATGTGGAGTTAATCAATTAACTATGTAAAAGAAAAAAAATATGTGAGCCCCAAGACTGGTCCTCGCCTAGTTTTTGTCTCAAAATCGAGTTTAATATTTTTAGAAATGTATAAGCGTATTTGGGAATATAATTTTCAAAAATAGGTTAAGCATTTATCGGAAATAAATTAATGATTAAAATACAGACTATATATATATATATATATATATATCTAACCTTCGGGTCCAGTGTTTTTTTTATAATGCTATGCTAGGTTTTAACCACTATCCTGAACCTGATGGTAAGTCATGATGTGGTCAAAGTTATTGTTCAGGCTAACCTAGAATTACTGGAAATTAAGAAAAAGTGAACGAAACCTAAGCCAACGGCATTAGTGACTAACTCAGAACTCAGAAGCCTGTTTTATAGGAAAAGTATGGTGTGGTGAGGGGTGCGAAATGCGCATGCCAGGAAAGCGCGCCTACCATGTCATTTTCAAAAACTGCTTAGTAATTCCTTCTAATAACAGTAATTTAATTTACAACAAGTGAAAAGTTAATTAAGGAACAACCTAAAACATATATTTTGGTAATAATTACAGATGGTTATAGCTATCCTTATCGTTATCCTTCCTATCCTTACTCCTTACCAATATCATAAACGCGATAGTTTGTATAGGTACGTATGTATAGATGTGTGGATGTATGGATGTTTGAAACTCTTTCACGCTAAAAGTACTGAATAAATTTTAATGTTACTTTTCAAAATACAGCTTACACATCATTTATAAAGATATTTTGTGAACTGTCCAATTATAACGATAAGTGTCAAGTAAATAGGAAAATCTGCCTTATGCGACCTAGGTACTCTGGCATGCGCTGAAAAAACCTTTAGTATCAAACATACATTATGTATCTATCTTTAGTAATAAATAATAATGTATCTATCTAAATAATCTATATTTTATGTTTAAGCCATTATCGCCAAAATTGTGAACGATATATACTATAAAATCGATAATTTATTTCTAATGCATATTTGGTAGCAACGAATTGATCCTTATCAAACTAATATTAATATAGGCGAAAGTTTGTAAGTGTGTTTGTATTTTTGTTACTTGTTTACGCTTAAACGGCTGGACCAATTTTGATGAAATTTGGTTCAGAGGTAGATGAGGCGCTAGATTAGCACAAAGGATCCTATTATAAAACACCAAATAGGTACATTAAAAAAATATCTTTTAAACTCCAAAGTATGACACCCGTACTAACTATTAATATAGTAGAGGACCATATTGTGGCCGCAAAATATAATAAGCAGATTAACCCTACCGCCATAAAAGAGTAGTATTGGCAGAATCGTATCAAGTTCTAAGTCATTTTGGTTAAGGAACTCCACCCGTTAGTGCTGTCATAACCTTACTATAACTTGACACTTATACATACATACATTATATCAATAAAATATGGCGGGCTTGCTTTTAATAGGTGATGAATAAATTATTTTCTGTGTGTACCTAACAATACAAATAACTATATAATCATTAAAAGGATAAATAAATCCATGTAGGTACTCTTTATTGGTATTTTATATTGTAACTGTTATATTAACCTATACCTACTAGGTTACGCTCTAGGCTCTGCCTGCAACGAAATCGGTCGTAAGTCATAACATCCTTTTTTGCTGATAAGCTTCACCTTTTTCACCTTTTCTTCACAGGATAGAAAGTTATGATAAAGATGTTGATAAAGATCTTCAGCATCATAACCTTGACTTTTACGTTGATATTTGTTATTGTTGAAGATGCCGCTAACGTTTGACCTTTACCTCACTTGATGGTAAGGTCAGGAGAGATAAAGGTCAAAGCCTAGCGGCATCTTCAACAATAATAAATATCAACGTAAAGGTCAAGGTTATGATGCTGAAGATATTGTTTAGGCTAACCTGGAGTTACTGGCTCTTAAACACAGCTGCAGGTGCCTACATATACACCCTCAGGTGCCGCTTGGAGACAGATTTTTTATTTGAGGTGTTAGCTTGCCAGGTGACTTTCATAAAATGACCAGGACGCTTAAGCTTCCTCGAGTACCTACTATTTAGAAAATAGAAGGTTAAAGTACCCCATCTCTATTTTCTTTTCATTGTTGTAGTTTAGCTATCTCACCTAAACAATAATAAGGTAAGTAATGAAGTGGTCCAGCACGAATTTCATCAAAATATGTTCAGGCAAATTATTAATATGGAAATGAAGAAGATAACAACCGCCTCTTTGGTGTGCGAAAGGTCCGCTTTAGAATCCAGAGATCTTGGGTTTGATCTCCGAGTAGAACCAGTTATAGGGTTTTTTCTGAAAAAATAGTTTACAGAACCTAACAATTTGGAGTCTGGAACTGTTCCAGATGGTTGGCAATATGCTCTCCCCCTATTTAGTGAGACCAAAACATTGGCGAATAATGGGCGTAAAGACACCTCTCCCTATCCCTTAAGAAAATATATACGTGGCGACGAGTGTATGATTGTATATGTGCTCGTAAGCTAGTACTTGGCTTCATTGGCTATAATTGATGAACTAGACTACGTGTGATATACCTACAAAAGTCCCGTGGGGTGCCGGGCTAGAATGTCACCCCCTATTGTTACCTGTGGGTGTCATAAGAGGCGCTAAAGGTAAAATACCGGAAGGTGGACAGCAGCGTCTTCTGAGGAACTAGTATCTTAATTAAACTGCGATCCCCAAGATGCCTACGCCTACCAAGCGTAGGGATTATAACAAACCCCTACTTAATGGGGTAGGCCGTATTCAGCAGTGGACAATCTGTTACAGTTACTTACAAAGATTCTATGTGTATTGTTTTTCTGAATAAATTGTACAAATCGTTGAAATAAAACTTGAGATATGATAGTGTTTTGACTGATTTGCTGAAATTTGCTGAACGAAAAAAAAACGAAATTTGCTGAACACTATCAGTACTAATATTATAAATGTGAAAGTAACTCTGTCTGTCTGTCTGTCTGTACGCTTTCACGCCAAAACTACTGGACCGATTTGAATGAAATTTGGTATGGAAATAGTTTGAGACTCGGGAAAAAACATAGGATAGTTATTTATCCAACTGCGCAAAAAGAGGATAATGTTTTTGCGCACCGACATACGCGCGGGCGGAGCCGCGCCCGGAAAGCTAGTATATAAATAATTGAAACGTCTAGTCTGAAGTAGTTATATTGAAAAACAGACTGTTTGAACAGCCATAATGGGAACTTTATTTTTGACTCGAGCTCGCTGGCGAGTTTGGTGTTTGATTGTGTAACCCTTTCCTTCAGCACACCTTGGAACTCATGGGTGGGACATCACCTTGACCGGCCGACTGCGTGAACTCTGGATCGTTTATTTATATAGGTCAGGAACGCTCCGTCTCTCTCAGTGACGTGGGGGCGCGTTTGGCTGTGTGCGTGCACACGATGCACTGGTGTGGTGTGGCGATAACTATTGTTCCTAGGTGCAAGTTTATATTTGCCTGAAAACAATATAATCATTTATCTCCAAACATATACAATGCACTTAATGGTAAGGAGAAAATTAATTCACTCAGTCCCTACAAAATTAAATCAATAATAAAGGAATGGCTTAGAGAACATGATTATGACATGACTGAAAAATTATTAAAAGCGGAATAAACATCTCATACCACACACCTTCACACACACACACACACACACACACACACAAACACCCTCTCACACACACCCTCACACACACAACACAATATTTTATAAAACTAAGCTTTTTTTATTTTTCTAAATTATTCTAAATTTTATGTCTATATTGTTTCAATAAACATCACTGTGGGAAAGGAACTGCCTTCTGCAACACAGTGAAAACTACAGCAGCGGGCACGGATTTCACCTTTAAATTGTACTATATTATTATACAATAAAGTTATTTGTATTTGTATTGTATTGTGCTTAACTATTATATTTTAACCGACTTCCAGAAAAGGAGGAGGTTCTCAATTCGTCTGTGTCTTTTTTTTATTTTATTGTTGTTACCTCAGAATTCTTGACGGAGTGAACCGATTTTGAAAATTCTTCTTTTGTTTGAAAGCTGGTGCTTGTCGTTTGGTCCCATTTAAATTTCATCAAAATCGGTCAAACCGTTTTTGAGTTACACTCCAATAACTGAATGATGAGAGCAAGAATTACAGTTATGAGTCATTGTGTCATGTTAGCTCAATTGGTTAGAGCATACCCCGGCTAAAGGGGTGGATGGACGCGGGTTCGAATCCCGCACATGACTATAATTTTTTCTCTCATAAATTTGTAATTTTGTAATGTAATTCGCTTAGCAGGCGTTATTGCAAACTTAACAATATTAAAATTATAAGGTTGCGTCATCATTTACAAGTTTAAAACCAATTGCAAAATTGGTCTTGTTTGTAGTACAATGCAAGTTGGACTATAGGTGTCGCTCCATCCCATTACGATGGTTGAAGAATGAGAGCAAGAATTACAGTTATGAGTCATTGTGTCATGTTAGCTCAATTGGTTAGAGCATACCCCGGCTAAAGGGGTGGATGGACGCGGGTTCGAATCCCGCACATGACTATAATTTTTTCTCTCATAAATTTGTAATTTTGTAATGTAATTCGCTTAGCAGGCGTTATTGCAAACTTAACAATATTAAAATTATAAGGTTGCGTCATCATTTACAAGTTTAAAACCAATTGCAAAATTGGTCTTGTTTGTAGTACAATGCAAGTTGGACTATAGGTGTCGCTCCATCCCATTACGATGGTTGAAGAATGAGAGCAAGAATTACAGTTATGAGTCATTGTGTCATGTTAGCTCAATTGGTTAGAGCATACCCCGGCTAAAGGGGTGGATGGACGCGGGTTCGAATCCCGCACATGACTATAATTTTTTCTCTCATAAATTTGTAATTTTGTAATGTAATTCGCTTAGCAGGCGTTATTGCAAACTTAACAATATTAAAATTATAAGGTTGCGTCATCATTTACAAGTTTAAAACCAATTGCAAAATTGGTCTTGTTTGTAGTACAATGCAAGTTGGACTATAGGTGTCGCTCCATCCCATTACGATGGTTGAAGAATGAGAGCAAGAATTACAGTTATGAGTCATTGTGTCATGTTAGCTCAATTGGTTAGAGCATACCCCGGCTAAAGGGGTGGATGGACGCGGGTTCGAATCCCGCACATGACTATAATTTTTTCTCTCAAAAATTTGTAATTTTGTAATGAAAAATATTAACCTATTTTGATGATATAGTCGTTGACAATGAATGACAATCGATCCCGTAAGTAGCAAGGGTCAATAAAAACAGTAAAAAAAAACAAACACTTGCGCCGTAACTATATCTCTAACTAACATACGCTGATATCGGCAATGGTTACATATTTGAGCCGTTCGGGGTGGAGGCGTTGGGACCGTGGGTGCTGGGAGCTTATCGTTTTTTTCTAAAACTTATCAGAGCTGAGCAGAGAGAAATGATCCCGCCTATTAAGCATCGCATCTACCAAGTGGTAGATGCGATGCTTAATAGGCAGGAGCATATTTTGGACTGCCTGTGTCCGCAATGGCTTGTACGTAATTATCTTTTACGAAATCTTAACCACCCAATTTTACTTCAATTTGAACTAAAAAATAATATATAAAGTCTCTGTCAAACGATATGATTCATGTGGAAACGAGAACTAGATTCGCTGATTAATTATCAAACTAAGCGCCATCCGATATAAAAATAAAAGAGTAGAGAGAGACTAGCTGAAGTGTTGTTTATAGTACCACTAGTATAAAAAAATATTATTTCATTATTGATAATAGGTAAGTCATCATCATCATCATCAGCAGCCGGAAGACGTCCACTGTTGAACAAAGGCCTCCCCCATAGAGCGCCATAAAGAACGGCAATTAGCCGCTTGTAACCATTGGCTATCAGCGACTTTCACGATGTCGTCAATCCACCTAGTGGGGGGCCTACCAACTCTACGTCTTCCAATGTAGTGTGGTAACCACTCGAGAACCTTTCTTCCGCAACGGTTATCATCGAGCAATGTGGCCCGCCCATTGCCACTTTAACTTGCAAATTCTGAGAGCTATATCTGTGACTTTGGTTCTTTGGCGAATATCCACGTTCCGGATTTTATCGCGCAAAGAAACTCCGGGCATAGCTCTCTCCATAGCTCGTTGAACGACTCTGAGCTTGTCCATGAGGGCCACAGTTAAGGACCACGTCTCAGTGCCATAAGTCATCACTGGCAACACACACTGGTTGAAGTCTTCTGGCTCTGCGGGATCTTCAATGAGAAGATGTCGCGTAACTTCCCGAACGCTGCCCATCCATTGGTCAACAACTTCAAGCGCATCGTTCCCAACAACTACTAGTACGGGTGCAACATGGACATTAGACATAATTTTCGTCTTGTCCATGTCCATTTTAAGATCCCAACGGGAAACTCTACTGAGGTCGCTGAGCATTGTACTGAGTTCCTCAAGCGACTCTGCCATTATGACTATTATCGGCGAAACGAAGGTGAGTGATGTATTCGCCATAAATAATTAGGTCTCAAGCATATTTCAGACCATGACTGTTGTGAGAATCGAAAAATAATCTCCGATGCACGGGCATGCCATCATTTTAAAATCTGTTTGCCACGAATAACTACCTTTTACGCTCCCGTACAAAACACAAAAACAGAGGCAAACTGCTCTATGTCAATATCAACAAGTCATCGATCCAAATAGTCTAGACTAGACACTCACACAGTTGCAGATCACTACGAGTATCAGCCACCATACACATATCAGCAGCCGATAGTTGCATACACCCGCCGCCCTTCCAACTTACAGAAGCGAGATGGATAATAATTTGTCTATTCTACATGCATCTTCCAATGAAAACTTCTCTTGCACTATTGATTTTTCGTCAGCCTAACCACCATAGTGATGGGAATTCACTGGAAACAAAGTTCGCAATACATAAAAGTACTAAATACTTATAGCTTTTTTATTAGGTTGACCATTATGGCACAAATTACGCAAGTGATAGAAAGTAAAAACCGTGAACTAACCAACCCACAATAAAGTCATTGTTTTCATATACTTAGTGACATAATAAAAGGATTTATTGGCTTAACACATACAGCAGCAGCAGCAGAAGCTACTGGAAAGTATCAGGCTAACCATTTGATTGGCTTTGGAGTCGTTCTTCGGCAACGTGATGCACTTTGGCGGGTGCGCCACATGGTGATAAAAAGTGCGATATGTTTTGCATGGCTCTCATCAACAATCTGATTTATGAATATTAGTTCATGCGTATCATAGATAATGATAATAATTAGAATTCAAACATAAGTGCCCGAATTCGGGTGCGTATGAGGCTTACACATGACGTGGTGATATATGTACATCACCACGTCATGGTGTTATACTTTGTGCATTTGTCATTTTGAAAGGATGTTTGTAAGAGATTCAAAATCAAACTCGGAAAAAGGCTTTACAGTAAGGACTGTAATGAGAAACTGTAAATCTTTTCAGTTTTGAAATATTGATTTGGTCACGACCTTTTGCTTATATTTCAGGATATGTAACACCTGATCGTATCGACCAATAAATCTATTGACATAATATAATACGTATAACATTTTATAATATAAAAATGTCATAGTACATTATAGTACAAATGTGTGATGTTATTGATTACCGATGAGACGCCATTGTATTATCTGTAATAAAGAAAATTTTGAATTCCCCATTTTGCACGTGGCTACAACGATATCAGCAAAAAGCCAAACCAAACGAAACCTCATTCTTTAGTTCATTGCCGATCGCCATGCGCGCGCTTAGGAAAACTGATGAATTTTTCCCACCAGTGCAAAACAATTTCACAATTAGTTTTCATTGTTGAAATTAAATGAATTTTTTAGTGTTATTTTCTTCACAAGTTTGTTGAAAAACGTCGTATGATACACGTGTGTAGTGATGATTACTGCCCTCGGCTCTTAAGACCCTTAACTAACGGCTTGGCTCATAACGGCGCCTCAGCGGTAATCATCAATATTAAACACTTGTACCATAATGTACTATTATAACCTAGTGAGTAAAAATAAATGTCATTAATAAAGAGCTCTATAATTACCGGCTCTATAATAAGGCGCCATTGAGACCCTTACCCAACGGCTCGCGTCTCAATGGCACCTCAGCGGTAATCATCAAGATAACATTACACACTTGTAAAATAATGTACTTTTATTAAGAATATAAAAATTATTAATTTTAATTGAAGTATTTGACTATATGAAGAAACTAGATGAATTGTGATGCTAAATTAAGTGATCTTCAAAATGTGGTTATTATTAATATTTATCTTTATGTATATATAATCAATTGCGGTTAGTTTGTCTCGCTAAAACTCGAGAACGGCTGGTCCGATTAAGCTAATTTTAGTTTTGAAATGTTTGTCATAGTCCAGAGAACGTTTAAACGATAAAAATATATGAAAAAATGGCGATGAAGATAGTAAATACAACAATTTAATTTTCCCATATAAATTGTTTTACATATAGGTACTTTCCTGTCAAAAGTTTGACGTTCGTCCGTTAGGATAGGTGATACGAAGTACATCGGGTCATCTAGCTTAAAAATATATTTGTGTGGGTATAGCCACATCCAGATTGGCAATTATGGTCGCAAATGTTAATGATGTTCACAAGAGAATAAAAATTGTCCCGATATCAATAGTTACATACTGCTTGTAATTGTATTATGTACCAGATTACAATTTTGTAATGTAACTTATATGCTTTGTTCTATCTCGGCTATTTATTGCCTGTAGGTATGATATAGATTTATGTTTAGAATGTAATAAGGAGTTAAAATATTCCTGACTTAAATCCTACCGAACGAGATCACGGTCAGTAAAAAGAAAACTTAAAATAAAATGATAACACAACTTAAAAATACATAGTGGTATATTTTAAAACTGTAATGATAATAGGTGATACTACGAGTGAAATAAACCAAGACTAGTGCATAACAACTTAAAATTTGTCTTCAGTCACTAAATTAAATATATTATTGTATTAAAACTGTTTCGTTGTTATTGTTTGTTATTTATAATATATATTGTATTATAAAACTGTTTCGTTTTTATTTGTCCTGAGAAAGTACGATATGGTTTTACTGCATACATCTGTTTCCCCGCACTATTATCCGAACAGTCTTCTTGTGAGTCATGACTGCCTGGTAGCATTCCTAGAAAATGTTGAAATATGGATCCGTTAGCAAAAAAGAACCTTCGTCTAAGTTATGATTGCCTAGTACCGTTTTCCTACAAAATATCGAGAACTGGGTCCGGTACACAGATGAAAATGGAAATGGGCTCGTTTGTACACAGGTTTATTCACAGGTGCACCATCTCGTGATTTATGATTTCCTGATGAAAATCACCCATGTCACAGATTAACATTTTAGAGACAAATTGGTAGTAGTTACCATGGCAGGTTTCTACTTCTACCAAGCATTCATACCTCGCTAAGACTCGATAAAAGAGAGAGATGAAGCTAAGTTTGATAATCCTGCCATCGTGTTGAAATCGATACTTTAAATCCTATACTGACCTCTTTCTCACATATTAAATGTACGTTGTGTGAGAACGGGAAAATAGCAACTGAGGTACGTTATGTGGCGTAGCTCCGAATCTTTGGTAATTTCTGTCTAGCATAACATGTGAAGAATTACCTAGCGCCTTTCATGGAATTTTTGGTAACCAAATGAACTTTATTTCAACAGGTTTTTTATAGTTACAAAATGAAATCCTGAGTGTTTTGACCACATGAATAAAGAACGGTACATAATGAAACAGATATTGATTGATGGTCGAACGAGACGATGTCGTTGTACCTATCCGTCAGTGCATGGTTGCGGCCAAGGCTTCTAGGGAAAACTATAGATACTACAAATAGTTTTCCCTAATAATCGAATTTTGAAGCATATATGCATAATACCTTTGTGTTATTTCTTTAAATTTTTAAATCGCTTTTGCAAAACATGTGCGATAAACTTTTACAAACGTAGGTATACGTTTGCCATATAAATTTCGCAGATAGCAGTATTCGAATCTACATACCCCAGTTCTTTACACGGTGGACTTTAACCACTTGTCCATATAAACTGAATAGACAGAGGCTAATTTTGTGCTGTAATTTTTTATTTCTACCATCGTAACTTTACAAATACTTTTCGCCTTACTAATTGGACCATAGATTGCATGCCTTTTGTCAGTAAAAAAAACTACACTCTTATGAACAATTTCTCTTAATTTTACTTGACCATTCATTTCTAAGACAATACAAATTTAAAGGAAAATCTATGATAAGTTAATTAATTAATATCTCGTTTGATGCTTAGCCAGCATTTGCCCTCAGCCGTGATGAATAGGTACGTGCATTTGTGCAAATAGAGTAGTCACTCAGCGATAGACCGCGCACTTTAAAACAATATTTGTAATATCATATGACCAGTATTGTGTACTCAGAAGCGTACAAAGAATAGCCAATAAAAGAATCGATGAGTAAAGTTGGTAGTTACAAGTGGTTATATTTAATCTGCATTTAAAGTGCTTTAAGCTTAGAAATGTATTCCAATAACTGTCGACATCTAATAGGGAGAAGCGAAATATTTCAGTTATTTTTTGTTACCTACCTAGTATTGTAAATAGTTGAAAAATATGTTTTAAAAACATGTATGTGTGAAATGTAATGCCTTCGACATATACATCCGATGCCTTTGTCAGATATTTATTTTTGTAAGATAAAATCCAACACCATCTTTCTTTGCGACGCGAATTAGACGAAAACTAATTTATATACACAATATTTTCAAACATGCTTCACCAGCAAGCGCCTAGAGAAGAATAAGCTAAGCCACGCCCCTACCGTTGTCGTCAGAACCGATTTGAAGAAACCAAGGCCTACTTTCATATATCAACCCCTCTCCCTTACAAGCTTCATGTTTTTTCGTCCGCCCAGTAATTTCACTTGCTAACAGCGCCGTTCACGCCTTAACATAGCCTTAACTACAATACTGCTTCAAGGCAGAATATCTGACATCCGGTGATATCCGCACCGATATGGGCTATTTCTAAAGAGACCTACCTAGTGGTATAAGGTTCTTGATAAGATACCGTCAACTAAGTAAAAAAAATTTAGAGAAATCTTAAGGGAACTTAATGTGACGTTATTAAATAATTCGTTGACTGCTAAATTTCCAGTACCAAGATCTACAAAATAATATGATTTAGATATTTTGTCAAGAATAGTGAACCGAAAATAAATATTGATTTAGATATTATTTTTACACATATTATTTTTTATGATGTGATGTTATTTTACAAATTGTTGGAGCACAAAATTTTATGCCCCGGGTGGGAATTGAACCCGCGTCCTACGAGTTCGCACCGGATGCCTATACCGCTCGGCCACCTGGGCACTTCTATTTCAGTTGAAATTTAATGCTCCTATTGTATTTATTTAATCGTCATAGGGGACGGCGCGTGGTCATCAACCAGACTACTAGACTTCATCTGATCGAAAGAAATGCTTTTTCAAACACTTAACTCTCGGAATGATGTCGCTATCCTTCTATACAGGGTTATTGGAAAAATGCTAACAACCTCTTAGGTTTGACTTCTGCTAGTCCTAACAAACATTTTGAGACGTTTTTTTGTATAGAAAAAGTTAAAAAAAACCTTTTTTTAATGTCTTTTGACTGAATAAGTACGAGGGCACCTGATGTTAAAAGGCTCTTGTGCCTGTAATGTATTATTTCATATATTTTATTACTTTGCTCGATGTAAATATTCAAAACTCTATCCAAAGGGAGCACGGCGCGGTCCAGTGTGCTCGCGGCGGGCGCTCTTGGCTCAGAGAAGAAATCAAAATACAAACAAAAAAGTATTAAAAGAAAAAAATAAAAATATCCAAAAATAAAATTATCTCAAAATGTATTTTAGGTCTAGCAGAAGTCAAATCTAAGAGGTTGTTAGCATTTTACCAATATGTATTTCTAAATATGATTACAAGCACTACCGCGTGCTAAGCGAAAATCATATTTTACGAATTATTGGAGCACATTGTTTTTTATGGCAGTTAAAGAAATACAATTGTAGCACAATGCTGCCAAAATTTTGGGTTTAATTATTTATGGTCTATTCAAGAATGTAATAATGCTTAAATATTGTGTAATTTTTCTCCCAAGCGCACTTTCCGGATTTGTGGGGAAAGAAAGCTTAGTGGCCTAGGACATATGTTTTCTAATTTCATCGTTTAAGCCATAATTTTGTTCATTGAAACGATATTTTTTAGGTTGTAGTGACGTAATATCACACATTTCAGATGAACTCACTAAACACAATTATTTAACATCAAAGTCATCTATGAAAAGATTATGACGAACTTCGCCCTCGCACCTTACTACAACGCCCTTTTGACGCTTTTCTCAGCAAATGACGTAGGTATATGAATCCTTGACTTGTTTGTTACAGAATCAATATAATAAGTTATATACATTGTTGACGATTTTTCGTAGTTGGCGGGTTTGCTTGTAGGAAAAACTATACCTGATGGTGTAATAGTTAATCGGAGACACTGGTAATAAAAATGAGCAGTGGCTTTAGTTATTGACTACATAACAAATAAAAAGTTGTACTGCTATTATTACTAGTACACTTGTGGGATAAAGGAAAGAAGTTTATGAGGAGTGTTCATGATCCAATAAATTTTAAAAGTATTACTTTTATACCACCGTATACACTAAGTATGATTACCTAAGATTTTTTTAACTCTCTGATGACTACTAGCATTTATTCCGTGGCAGTTCGTACGTGCTATATATTAAATACTGACTTGCTGTGAGATGTTGGCGCGAGTTGCGGGCCTGCACGGGTCATTTTCATCGGTAACGCTCAAGCAAAGGCTTATCCCCTATCTCATAGAACTTTCGAAATATGCTATCCAATTCCACTAGACAGAAAATATTGTTACTAAATCAAACTGTATGTAAGTAGAATAGTGAATAATACAGATTCATTACAAACTTGTGATCCAAACAGTTATCGGATTAAAATCTGAACAAAATGCATGGACAACAATGGGAATATGAATGCCTTAAATGAAGCTTCCAAGCTTCCAAGCTTATCACGCACTGCAGGCGGTGGCGTAGGAACAATATTCAAACAGTCCTCTTATCAAGGAGTTGAGCGTCTTACGATAATATGCGTCGTCAGTATGAGTTGCTGCAGGTTATAGGAACACTGGCCTTGTACGGGGCACCTGTCTGGGTGGACGCCCTCGGTCGCGCCAATAAGGCCCTGCTGCGACGTCCGCAGCGGGTCATCGCGACGAGGGCGATACGCGGGTACCGGACGGTGTCCTGGACGGCGGGATGCGTGTTGGCCGGTGATCCCCCCTGGGAGCTCCAAGCGGAGATCCTCGCCGAAGTGTACCACTTCGTGGCGGCGAGGAGATCCCGCGGGGAGCCTCCAGCGTGGGAGGAGGTCACGCGCATGCAACGGCGGGCGCGGGCCGCCCTGTTGAGGCGGTGGACGGAGGACCTGGCTCCACCGGTCCCTGGACAGAGGACGGTGGATGCCATTCGCCCGGTCCTCCGGAGGTGGGTAGGGCGGCGATTCGGGTCGCTGACCTTCCGATAGGTGCAGGTGCTTTCCGGACACGGATGTTTCGGAAAGTACCTGCATCGCATCGCGAGACGGGAGGCGACCCCCGCCTGTCACGAGTGTGGAGCGCCAGAAGATACGGCGCTCCACACGCTGGAGGAGTGCGCCGCATGGAGTCCCATGCGGCACACCCTCACAGCGGTCATTGGCGCAGATCTGTCGCTGCCGAGCGTGGTTAACGCTATGCTCGGCAGCGACGGATCGTGGCAGGCGGTGGTCTCTTTCTGCGAAGCGGTGATGGCGCAGAAAGAGGCCGCGGAGCGGGCGAGGGAGGACGACGTCCTCGCAGACCCGCTCCGGCGTAGACGAGCTGGGGGGAGGAGAAGGCGGTTCGGGCGCCTTCTCGCTCTTTCCTAGTGCTGTGCGGATCATCGGTGGAGAGTCGGGGGATTCTCCACTGGCTTGCACGATCCCACACGTCTGGGGGATGGCCCCAATGAGCCGGGTCATCCCTCCATTGGCCGGGGCCCGTCACCGGTGACGGGCCAGCCGCTGGGGCGAGATGGTGACTGCTAACGCTACCCCATTTTGCCCCGTTTAGGCGGCGGACTGCTCATCCCGGGTTTTTAGTGGGTAACCTCACTTACTACCCCCCCGTGGGGGTAGTAAGGCCCTTCAGGCGAGGACTCCCACATAACCATTCCGCTCCCCCCGGGGCGGGTGGTATCCATAAAGGATTTTCCCGGGTGAAAAAAAAAAAAAAAAAAAAAAAGGTTATAGGAACACAAGGGGGCTCTTTATCATTATAACTTAACATTAACTAAAAAGTAGAGCCTCCAACACAAGCATTTTTAAAGGTACGCACGGTAGAAAGGTAGAGATAATATAATATAATCTACACACAACACAAACGTGGTACTTCAAAGCTGGGATTGTTGGGTCGCACCAGTTTTGCTCGTTTTTTTCCGGTTGAAAAATCTTAGTTACTAACAATTCGGCACTGTGCTATGTCGATAGGTACACCTCCTCTTTTTTGGATGTTGAGAAGTGAAGAGACGTAAGTGTAACCAACCTGATGATAAGCGTCGCACCTGCCCATTGATGTTGGGCAGGTGCGACTAACCATACTACACTTCGAATAACATTTCATTTGCTAACTACAGTGGCCATCAAAAGACCAGTGTTGTCACAAAAAAATATATGGAGACAGAATATTCAACACTGCTGCGGTATCCACCAAGACAGCCTCTTTCCTGTGCAATAGAATAGAATAATTTTAAAATTTGATTCTACCAATCGGGAAATATCCTAATACGTCTAAAGATCTAAAAATATGCGGAGAAATGTAGGATGAGCCCTAAAAATACATTTTTAAATGTGGGCGTTTATGCACCGTGTGCCTATGAAAGCTTCCAACTTTAAATTATATTCTATATTTTTTCCTGGACGTGGCTGTAGAATGTAGAATATTTCAATATAGAAACTTTTAATTGGCCTTCTTAATAGCGTCGTAGACACCTAAATTGAATAAATTAATAGGTATAAATATTTATACCTACTACTGTTCTGTAATTTGTAATTTATATTTTGTACTTCTAAACTAGTCTTAGATGAAGAATATACCAATAGAATTCTGTCTACGATTTCGTATATTGCTGGGTACACTACCAACTTGTAGTGGGCTGGAGCATTTGGACTACCTGTAGACCTGCAATAGCCTTTGGGTTGACTAAATGCTTTCAGTGTAATAGCTGTAGTTTAGGTATATAGTCTGTAGTGTTTTGGTAAGTAAGGTATGCCGCCAGTCTGTGTTATAGAAGAAGAATAAAATATTATCAAGAATATTCAGGTTTATACTTATTTGACATTCGGTCTATCGGACAAAAACAGGCAGATGAACGGCATTGTGACATTCAGTAATTGGGACCCGTGTTGTACATTTACTAAGGAACCATATAAAGCACTTGCAAAAATTTGGCTGCGTTAACAGTAATTAGAATTACCTATAGGAGGAGGTTAAGTTTCGGCAAATAGTGAAACCAGATACTGAACCAGGAGTAGATTGTTACCTACTTCCACGCAAAAAGTCCTAACTACGTATTATGTAATGCACGGCACGACCTGTATGCCCGCTCCTTGACGAATGACCTCAAAGTATGTAGATTTCAGTAGGTACTTGTTACAGACGTGTGATGTGATGTAGACTAATTTCAGTCAACACATTTTGTATTCATGTTTGAGCAAATATTTTTTTTCCTTACTGAAGGAGGTTAATGTTATTCAGCACGCTCAGCTTGCGCACCAAACCGACTGCTTATAATGTTTAATAGAGATATCCGGTGTTCAAAAGCCTAACTTGGCAAACAAGCAAAGAACTCTTTGCTTGTTTACTCTTGTTTAGTGCTAAATATGTATGTACCTGTCGCAATTGTCGACAAACCCTAACATGCGCGCCTTGGTGATCGATTTATTGACACTTATCTGCGAGAATTTTGCCATCGTACTCTTTGATGGCGAGATGTTTATCTTCGCTGTCGTATTTAACATCACAAAATTTAAAACTTATACATATACATTTTTGAAAAATAATCTGTTTATAATATTAAAAAACATATTTAAAACTTGTATTTGTGTAATTCTTAAGAAGTTATTTTTGAATATACCTACCTATAATTAATTAACTTTAATTTTCATGATATTCTACACAATTGAAATTCAAAGTAACATAAACGGATAACTCATTTTATGGTTTCGTACCCTACAGGTAATACGATGCCAAATTAATTAATGAGACTTCATTGTCTATTAGGTACTAATAGTCTATGGCTCTTAAACGGGAAGAGTTCCAAGCCTTAAATATTTAGATATTATGTGTAAAGCATTGACCACCTTTTACAAGAAATTCAATTACATTATTTTAAGGTGTATTAATACTTTGAAATATAGCTGGAAGAAAAACCTTTTTGCAACCTAAGTTGTATTGAACAATGGCATCGTCTTTTCATTTACTTTCTCACATTAAAATTATTCTCGGAGTCTGTAAAAGCTCTTAATTGGGAATCAATTATTGCGCAACTGGCGGACCTATTGAAAAAAATTAGACAATCTTACTCCTGCTTATTGTTACTCGTATATCGTTATCATGTATAATATATCCATTCCGGCAACCCTCATTGTTGCCTCTCAATGCATCGCATAATTTTCCGAGTTACTTCCACTCTATCCTTGACTTTATTTTTGAATCACAATTGCAGTATTTTGTCATGGTTAATGTTCTCATTTTTCTATAAAATGATTTTTACTAAGCCCAGATTAGCGTAGTTTTCATAACCTGGACAAGGAAAACTTTACTATGATGCTAGAAAAGCCGACTGCTGCGATGTTTTATTGTAAAAAATATAGATAGATGACTATATTTTTGAGATTATATTCAAAGCTTTTTCAGCTTTTTGAAGACCACACTCCTTCAAATAGCTCTTTAGTACGTTGTTCAGTCATAAAACAACTAAATAACATTCTATGAATAAAAAATGCTTAAAAGTCCCCAATTAAAAGGTAAAGTAAATACACTCATACGGAATAAACATAAATATAGCTTTATTTATAAGGGCTCAAACAAATGTTTTAAAAATGCTATTCACTATTTTTTTTGCATTAGGGCTCTTTGTTTCCCTTCTTACAAAAATAAATCTATTTCTATTATTTTTTGTAATGTCTGTAACCCACCTCAGATCTTTCTACTGGCTGAACCGATATGTATGATTCTTTTTTATTTGGAAGCTATTGCTTTCTGTGTATTTCCATTTAAATTCCATCAAAATCAACTCAAAAAATTTCAACATAGTCATTGACAGTAAATGATAATTGAACCCCTAAGTAGCAAGGGCAAAAAAATATCCTTCAGGGCAGGCCTACTCCTGCTAAAAAAATCAAGAGCAGTGGAAGAAAACATCGTCTGCACTAGCCAGATCGGCAGATACTTTTAAAACCTAGCACGCCATAGGCACGGGTACTTTGTATAGTTATCTAGCTAGTTCACTGCTTCAAGTGCATAATCAGTTCTCAAGAGTGTACGTATATACCTAAAACCGATTTATTCATCTTTTAAAAGTTTAGAATTCAGTCCAGAATCTAAATAATCTATGTTATAGATAAATATCTATGCTCAGTGAACTGGCTACCATTTTAGCCCTACATAGTATCTATGAATAAATATTCACCTAGTTTGATTTGATGATTATTATCTTCAGTGATATCAAAATTTGACTACAAGTTAACGTTGTTTTGTATTTTATCAGTAAATAAAAATGCTTAGGTACAACATTAAGTACCAAGGCAAATGATGGAAAATATTGTTGTTCAAATCTGTCTTTTACAATCTATATGTAGATTATAATATGTTTCAAATTATACGTATAATCACCACCTTTTAATATATTCCCCGAACACAACTGTACACATTTTCATCAGCAGTGCAAGGTATAGTATAGTTATAGTTATTAATATGGAAATATATTGTGGTCCATAGAAGGCTTTGCGCTGTCGTGTCCACGGTGCCTTTTGTCATTTTGAATTGTAATGGCTTACACCTGGCACCGTGAAATAACTTTCAAGAAACCATTTCATCACTTGTCACGTCAACAATTCTCTTTATAACTCTTCATTGGGTAATCTCAAGGATCAGAATCATTTTATTTTTTCTTATAGGGTACCGTGGTCGTGATGGGAACATCTTGACTTATTCGTCTCAATACTCTCAATGCCATATACATTATATTTAGAAAATTATTCCGGCAATGCATTCTCGAGACCTTTGGGAGGGGTTAATATTTAGGGCATCCGATTCGTACTTGTTTAGATTTCATTAGTAGAATATATAATCTTTTGCCCCCAACCCGCTAAGTAGTTGCTAAGCAATGGATAACTAAACAGTATAAAAATAATGTTTGAATATTTCTTACTTATAAACGCTACTTAGCACCTATAATAGCTAAGCAATGGATAATGAGGTCAAACATAATTTAAAGTGACAACATTGAAGCAAAGTCTATACTTACCTTTGATATTGGTGTCGATTCTCTTCAAATTCTCTAAACGTATATACTTTAAATAATGTTACATAGTTCTGTTCAAACTAATTTCTAAATTCGTAGATATATTGCATGGGGGTGAAATTTAGTTAGTTCTTATTCTGTTCATTTTAAAGCTGAAAGTCGTAGGTACAATTCTTGCGAATGACAGTCCTTACGGTTGAATTTTGTGTTTAAATGTGAACATTGTTTCAAATTTAGTCGTCATGTAATTTGTTGATCTCTAAACTGATGCAAAATTGCCTACAATTGAATAGATAAAATTTAGGTTCAGAAAGGCCGTTTTAAGCGTTACACGAATGTGGATTTTAGAATAAACAGAATAAGGACTACCATAGCTTATGAAATTTTAAATTTAGAGAATTTGGGTACAATTGACCTTATTTTCTCAGCCATCACAGTCTCATAGCGAAATCCCAAGTCCACTCTGTTTCTGAACAAACTCTTCCAACATTTCCTATTTTCCCGCCGAAACTTCATGCCTTGATTTCACAAAATAAACATTATAACAAGCTAGCGAAGCCTGCATTATAGTCTACAGCGCCCTCTGTTCCGACACCTCACGAGTAGTGCAGGTAGCTTTGATCGTTAGATGGCGCCAGTAGAAAAATCTCGCGGAAGCGTTTTATTCCTCAACGTACTACACTGTGATCGTGGACACCGACTTCTGCCAAGGGCCGTAGAATATAAATTATTTTTGAAAACGTGTATAGTCCGCACTCCGCATTAATACCAGTGATTCACTAGTTCTTAACACTTTATTGCCACGCGCCTTTTCTTGTAGTGAAGACGCGTGGCAACAAAGTATTAAATATGTATGGCGATGGTGATTCTGACTGGACTGATTTATTTTATCATTTGTTCGATTATTTGCTCTAAAATATATTGTACATGGAAAATAGTACTATACTGTATTGCTTTAACCGTCATAGGGTACGGTGCGCGGCCATCAACCAGACTACTAGACTTAATCTGATCGAAAGAAGTGTTTTTTCAAACACTTAACTCTCGGTATGATGTCGATAACCTTCTATATTTCTAAATATGATTACAAGCACTTGCAAACAAATTATTGGAGTACAATTTTTTTTATGCCCAACGGGGAATTGAACCCGCGTCCACCGATATCGCGTCGGATGCCTAATACCATCTCGGCCACCAGGGACTCGGCATTTCTGCTAAACAACGGTTAAGTATATAGCACGTTTGTATATAATAAAATTTTCATAATAGGACAAAAGTTAAAAGAACAAGATTAGTGCATTTTTTTATTACTACCTACGTTGTCCGCTGTCAGGTACAGTCCGGATCGGACTGTCGTCGGAAAGGGATTCTCCAGCGCTTACACAGTTGGTACAGTCCTGGAATAATATCTTTCGAAACTTTGCCGTGATTTCATCTGCACTTTTCCGGGAAATAAGTAAGCTTAGCTCTGTGTGTTTAAACGTATACATGTATGTTACAATCTAATCTTACATGATACGACTATAACTCACGCAAGCGACGCCGCCAGTACCAGCTAGGCTAGGAATAAAAGTATGTACCTAATGAGGGCGTATATTCCCTTACTTCATATTATTAAGTAAAGCGTTGTATGCTGGAGATTGTTATATGAAAATCCAAACTACTCAATTTAAAACCTAAAATAAAAATATTTCAGCTTGTCTTAAACATATATATTACTAACTATTATTCACCCGCGGTTCCGCCGGCGCGTTATCGCGCAAAAACATTAGCCTCTTTTTGCGCGGTTGGATAAAAACTATCCTATGTCCTTCCCCGGGTCTCAAACTATTTCCATACCAAATTTCATTCAAATCGGTCCAGTAGTTTTGGCGTGAAAGTAAGACAAACAGATAGACAGAGCTACTTTTTGCATTACTTGCATTTAAAATATTGGCATAGATAGAGCATAATAATAATACTACGTAATATTAGTATGGATTGTGTGACCAAACACGACAGCCTCACCGTGCGCCGTTAAGTTTATAATCTTATGCTTCTCATAGAAGCTACGTAGGTACACTACTTTATCTACAAAGGACATAACCATAATATATTATCCAAATAAGGTTTTCCCACAACCCAGACAAAATTGTATAAAGCGAAGGCTTCGATTTTATGGCCGGCCGCCTACCTTACACTAACCTTCCAAAGGGAATCTCTAGTTGGTAGCACTACTGCTACCTTTCATGCTTTCAGGGTGTTAAGATAAGGACCACTTTTGAGCGGCCAATGTGCAACATCCTACTTAAATCAACGTGAGTGGTGACATGCCACAATCCAAATCATGGATTTGGTAATGCAGACCCACATGCGGCTCATAATTATGGTGTATTTTTATTTTAGTCCCTGCACTCTTAAGTCTGGAACTGTCACAAATATTTCAGGCCCCACTAGTGTATACCTAATAAAGGGTGTCTCAGTAAGAGTGCACTTTTTAATAAACACCTATGCTAAATTAAAAAAAAAAATATCTCCAATTTTCCAGTATAAATCGTCGCTAAGAGCAAAGGATCAAGGCATAACATCATCTGGCCTAACAACAAAGGATCAACAATAAAAAAGATTTACCTTACAATAAAAAAGACAACAATAAAAAAATCGGCCAAATGCGAGTCAAACTCGCGTTAATACAAAAAAAAGTTAAAATATGAAGTCTAATGTTGTATAGCTAATGGTACGGAACCCTTCATGCGCGAGTCCGACTCACACTTGGCCGATTTTTTTATTGTTATGTCTTTTTTATTGTAAGGTAATAGTAGTTTATGCAACTGTCATATAATGGAGCGTATTAAAACATGAGTGTAGTTTTTTGAAACGAGCCGCAGGCGAGTTTCAAAATAAGATTACACGAGTGTTTTAATACCTAATTATATGCAGTTGCATACACTACTTTATTTAATCTCATGGCTATATTATTTTTTTTTACCTGTATTTCAATTCTCTGTGGCTATACGCTTTTCTTGATTTTTCTATCAAAAGACTATTCGTCAGTTTCGTAGCTGTTTCTAGAATGTCAGGTGGAGTTAAATCATCAGTATCGTGGGTGTTGCTTGACATGTTTGCTATTAAAGTTTTATCCAACAAAATATTACTCAAATTCGTATGTACGAAATAGCGCCAAAATGGAAAAAGTCTGTTATTGGTCTATTGGCTCGGAACCAGCGCAGCGCGTTGCGCGCGCATCTCGCTCACCATAGATAATGTGTACTTAAATTGAATTGAAACCTCTTTGGTCGGGACACATTGTACTTTAATAATTAAAAAATTGTTTTAAAGCATTGTTTTGTTAGGAGAACAATGCTTTAATTTAACTTTTTAATTTTCTTAAAGAAGTATGTACATAAAATATGCCAATAAAAGTCTGTATTTCATTTCATAATTAGAATATTACCGAATGAGATTATATAAATCTTTTTTATTGTTGATCCTTTGTTGTTAGGCCAGTGATGATGTTATGCCTTGGTCTCTTGTTCTTAGTGACGATATAGTCTACACCTTCGACAAACTTAACAATTAACATAACATCACTGGCTCTTCAAGGCAGGGCAACTGCCGGAACATAGTGTTAGGCTTAGCGACACATTTTCTGGTGTTGGCTCGCCAGGCAGACATTATTTCTGAACGCCTTTGAGGTGTGCCTATGACCATCTCCAAGCTTCATCATCAGACACGGGTCTGGTGGTTTCTTGTTTGTTAGGTATGATTGAATTGTTCTACGCTTATCTATTAAATAAGAAAAATTCAATTTGCGTGTGTGAACGCAGTGTAATTTTTAAATTAACGCCCACAGTCAATCTCCATTAGTTTTGATTTTGTAAGCTTATACACTTTAAATTATTATAATGTTAGAGTTATGGGTTTTAAAGCTAATACTTGTAAAATAAGTTTAGACTTGTTTGTAGTTTAATTGACTGAATATAGATATCGCGTCCCTTAAGACGGCTAAGCAACTTAAATGAAGAGATAAATTTGAACTGTTACTCCCGTCACCACGCCCACGGTAGCTCAAATTGGGGCAGGCCCGAGAGACGGACGTTTGCGGGTACCAATCCCTTCGAAGTTCAATTATTGTTCTTTTCGTTGTAATTTTGTAAAAAAAGTGCGAGTCGGACTCGCGCACGTAGGGTTCCGTACCATTAGCTATACAACATTGGACTTTATATTTTAATCTTTTTTTTTTTAAAGTGCGCGAGTTCGACGCGCACTTGACCAAATTTTTGTATTTGTTGTTATAGCGGCAACAGAAATACATCATCTGTGAAAATTTCAACTGTCTAGCTATCACGGTTCTTGAGATACAGCCTGGTGAGACAGACGGACGGACAGACGGACGGACGGACAGCGAAGTCTCAGTAATAGGGTCCCGTTTTTACCCTTTGGGTACGGAACCCTAAAATGATTCTTAACTGAATATATAATCCTTAATATATTTTTTCAAGGTAGAGATTAAATTATTATATATGGAAAAAATCGTACCGTAGCATTTGGGGAGTCATCGTCATCAACAAAAAGGTTCCGTACCTATTAGAAAACGGGACCCTATTACTAAGCCTCTACCCCTTTTTTCAGACCTTTATCTTTGGAACCGTTATGGACAACCGGTTAAAATGTTCACAGAATATATGTTATTACGGAAGAGAGGCAAAAAAATAATTAAAAGAAAGTCAAAATAAAGGTGCGGTCCATACGAGAACATAACTTTTAAAGTTCACACGCTCGTGCACGTGCCTGTGTCAGTTGCATGCCAAGTTTATGCCGCGTGCGTTGACACGCAAATTCTGCTGCGTTCAGAGGCGCGCCATGCAGCCGGGCAAGCAGCACAGCAAGAGCTCGCACTGAGAATAAAATATATCAAAATAGTAGTACTTTTTTCTTGGTTAGTCAACCAAGAAAAAAATACTGATTGTAATAAAATAAGGAACAATGCATAAGATAAGAGAAACAATTTGATTTTCTTTATTAAAACTACGTAGTTATCTTATATAGTAATATCAGTGATTTTCTTCGTAAGCTTATCCAAGGCAATCAAACGAAATCAAAAAAACAACCATCAAGATAACCATGAATCCTGGTTGAAATTACATTGGAATTTGGTTACAATGAGCAGAAGGATAGATTAGTTGTGTATGGCATTATAGTTATATACCTACTCCAAGGAGGTTGGTTCGGCCTACATTTAAAGAGAGTTAAAATAACTAGCAACCAACAACCACTCGCGCCGGCTGCATTAAAATAGTACATTGAGATACAAAGATGGAAAGAACTTTTAGCAATCAAGTGGACAATGTAAATAAAAGTAGCTAATATACTAGTAGTTCGGCCCGAACTGGACCTCGCGATATCAAGACAAATAACTCTTGCATGTCAAATTTTGTGAAGAAACTTACTGACTGTGACAATGATAATGATTACTTAGCTTTCTTTGGACATACAAAGAAAGGCGTTTCATTACATTCAAATGAATACGGTTATATATTATAATTATAATCATATTTGTAATTTTCTTTTATAATATTTACACTTTTTTGATAATCTTTTTTGCGCATCTTAGTGCAATGTCCACTTTAGGTATTATTATCTAAATAAGGACATGCTTATGTAAGTAATACACACACATTCCGACCTGTGCCGCCACGCCGTGCACACCTGTCTACAGCTCCGCCAGTATCTCCCAGTGAGACCGCAATAGTCCCCGCACTATTGCCGTCTCACTCGGGTCATCGTTCCGACGCTAGTTGCAGACCAGTGCCTTGGAATACGCAGTCCTGACGAAGTTTTTGTTTTGTGTGCAGAAGCTGAGCAGCCGCCGAACGCCGAGCAACGCGAGCTACGAGCTCGCCGTGCCGTCGCGCAGAGGCGCTCTAAGACGTCAGGCATTACCACCTACCCAAGTCCCTTGTTTCGGACGAACAACATCATATCGGGCTGGTGGTCTTGTTTTGACCGCACTTTTCGGTGCGCATTTCACCACTTTACTACCCGACACAACATAGTAACAGTCGCGTAACAACACACTTTGTGCTGTTAAGCGACGTCGTTCAGGCGTGGGGTAGCGTCAGCCAAACCCGTCTGAACGATCAAATCCGCCATTTGCTGCGGTCGCAGTGTGACACCCTATGATGACAACGGCCACTGTTGTTGTTTTGGTTTAACCTTGCACCGTGGCCTTTCCCGCTTCACGGGTCAGCCGAAGCAAGCTGGGCTCCGGGATTACTGGCCTTGGGGTCGCCCCTAGTCAACCCCGGAGTAGCGCTTAGGAGCACCCCTCTCCGCCGAGAAAAAAGCTCGGAGAGGGTACACAACTAGGGCACACCCTAGGTACACACTCCCTCTCACACAGTGAGCTCACAAGGTGTGTGAGGGAATTCAAACCCTTGATAGGGCGTCCTGAGTTTTCCCCTCAGGATGCAGTCCCGTCCCTCTAACGGTGAGGTGCAGGTCCTTCAGACCTTCGCCCTCCGCCACCCCGATCTGTATGTTGCACACATGCAACTCCTCGAAGAGGAAGCGAGTGCCCGCCTCACGGACACTCTTATTGCTCCCTCCGGGACTTCAATCCCGGAGGCCAACGTCCCTCCTCTGACCCGGTCCTTCTCAGAGGACAGCCCGCTTTCGCCCGCTCCGGGCCCGGATAATAGACGCACGGTGGCAGCCCCTCCCCGTGAGAGGTCTCGCTCGCGCTCACCGATCGGGAGGCCAGCGAGCACCCGTCCCTCCATCGCCGTTGTCGAGCCCACTTCGGACTCCGAAACGGAGATGGAAGTAGATCCGAGTCGCGCCTTACGCACTGACTCGGACTCCGATAACGACGGCTATACCGTCGTTGACCGCAAACGCAAGCGTGCTCCTAAAGCCGCTAGTTGCGCAACTTCCGCCCCTCCCGCCAAGGCACCCGCTAAGGCCCCCGCCTCCGGCAAGAAGCCGACCCCCGCCCCGCGCCCCGCGTCTCCTCCCTCCGCTCCGGCCACCACTGCCGCGTCCCCTCAGGACGCGAGCGCGCGCCGCGAAAAACCGCCTCCGCCCCTGTTCATTCAGGACAAAACCAAATGGGACATGCTGTCCCGTTTAGTTTCGGATCGTGGGATCCACTATACTAATGCCCGCTCCACGCAGCAGGGCATTAAAGTCCAAGTTTCCACCATTAGCGACCACAGAGCGCTAACTAAACTCCTCCGCCACGAGAGCATAAGTTTTCACACTTATGCGCTCGAAGAGGAGAAAGTCCTCCGAGTGGTCATCCGCGGTGTGCCCAAGGAGGTACATACCGATTCGGTATGTGCCGACCTGAAGGCACAAGACTTCCCCGTACATGCAGTTCACCGCATGTACAGCGGGAAGGACCGCAGCCCCTACGATCTAGTACTCGTAGTACTAGATCGTACTCCTGAAGGCAAGGCCATTTTTAATTTAAAAAAGGTCTGTGGCCTCTCAGGACTCGATGTCCAAGCCCCATACAAGAATGGGAGTCCCTCGCAGTGCCATAACTGCCAACCATACGGGCACGCCTCCCGTTTCTGCTTCGCTCGCGCTAGGTGCGTTAAGTGCCTAGGCGATCACGCGACAGCAGCGTGCACTCGCACCCGGGATTCGCCGGACCCACCCAGCTGTGTTTTATGCGGTGCTCAAGGGCATACCGCGAATTACCGTGGCTGCCCTAAAGCACCACGAGTGAACCACAGGGTGGCAAGGCATAGGCCGACCCGTCCCTCTTACGACCGTTACCAACGGGTAAGCCCTAAACTAACGGTAGTACCTGCCTCACAGGTAATACCCGCGCCGCTCCCAGCCCGTAACGCATGGTCTAAACCACCCAGTATGGTTAAGACCGTCGCTACCGCCCGCGCCCCGGCCCGCGCGCCCGCACCCGCGCCCGCACCCGCACCCGCCCGCGCCGCGGCCCCTGCCCGCGCACCGGCCCCGGCTCGCCCCGCGCTCCCGGCACCCGTCGCCAACACCATTCGCGCGCCTCCCCGCGCCGCTTCCCGGCCTCAAGCTCCACCTATGCCATTGATGGCTGCCCCTCTTCAAGAGGCAATCAACCTAGTCAGCGATCTGGCTATGTCGGTTGACATCAATGAGGTACAAGAGCTATTCCACAAGATGCAATACGCTCAATCCCCAGCGGACGTGATCCAATACACATTGGAACACGCGAATTTACTAAGCGCCCTTAAGCGCTTCGTTCCCCAGGCCCCTCCCCAGTACAACCACTATGGGTAGTACAACCGCACGCACGAAACCGCGCTCAGTTTCGTTAGCGTCATTCAACGCTAACGGTTTCTTTAGACAACGTGACCTTGTCCACGACTTTTGTTGCACCCACCTTATCGACATTATATGCGTGCAGGAAACCCTTCTAAAACCGGGGAAGGCGAACCCTAGGTTTGCCAATTACAGAACGGTACGTGATGATAGAGTGAACTCCCGTGGGGGAGGCACTCTTATCTATTACAAAAGGTCCCTGCACTGCATCCCCTTACCTACCCCGACTCTTGTTAATATGGAAGCATCTTGTTGCCTTCTAGCTATGACTGGTCATCAACCTATAGTCATAGCGTCCTGTTACCAAGCTTGTCAAAAGCCGATCGTCCGAGCTGACTTAGAAGCATTGTTCTCATTAGGAAGCGCCGTCCTTCTGATTGGCGACTTCAATAGTAAGCACATCCTATGGAATTGTAACGTCAACAATCCCAGAGGCATTGCACTTGAAAAACTAGTCGCAGAACTTAATTTTGACATAATTGCGCCCACTGAGCCCACTCACTACCCTCACACGGAAGACTTTCGACCTGACTTGCTTGACATGGCACTACTCAGAGGCGTAACACTCCAGTTACGCTCCATAGAAGTGGTTCACGAGCTTCACTCTGATCACCGACCCATTATACTGCGACTAGGTCCCGACCCAACAACAGACCTCCCCCGCCCCACTAAGACGATAGTGAACTGGAAGCAATTAGGCGTTGCCCTAAAGGCTATCAGTTCACCGGACCTTGACAAGATCCCTGACGACATCCTGACTAAAGATGACGTAACCCTTGCGATCGATTCGTTCACTAATCACCTCTCCACCGTAGTAGGTGCATCCGCAAAGGAGGTCATGGTGCCGGACGACCGGCGCCTTGTCATTCCAGCGGATGTGAGACGATTAGTGACGGAAAGTAAAGCAGTGACCCGACATTACGACTCTTACCCCAGTAAAGAGAACAAAACTAAGAAACGCCACTTTGAACGCATGGTTCAAAGTCGCATGTCTGAGTTGCGTGATCAACAATGGGGTGACAAACTTTCAAACCTCGTGCCAAGCCACCAGGCTTATTGGGACTTGGCGCGAGGTATGAAAGGAAGTAACTACAACGACATGCCTCCCTTATACAGACCAGTCCCACTAGTCCCAGCGTTCTTTGACGAAGACAAAGCTGAGTGCCTAGCTGATAGCCTAGAGGCTCAGTGTTCCCCTAACGTAGATCACGTTGACCAAGCTCACCTCGATTCGGTGGATGCTGAAGTCGAACGTAAAAGCTCTGTGGTCACCTCTGAACTCCCACCAATCACCTTAGCGACTTACGCTGAGGTGGCGAGACTGATCAAGGCCCTCCGACCGCGCAAATCCCCCGGTGCCGATGGCATCTCCAACAGGGTTCTTAAAACCCTCTCTCCTCCTCTCATCCATCTCCTAGTCAGCATCTTCAATGCTGCTATGAGCCACTGCTTATTCCCAGACACCTGGAAATGTGCAAATGTCATTGGCATTCACAAACCAGGCAAAAGCTCATCTGACCCCACCAGTTACCGCCCCATCAGCCTCCTCAGTGCCTTAGGCAAACTTTACGAGCGGTTACTTGCAAACCGTCTCCAGTCCCATGCTAAGGAACACCACCTTATCCCAGATGAGCAGTTTGGCTTCAGGCCCGGACACTCATGCGTCCAACAGGTGCACCGCCTCACGGAGCACATCATTGAGGGCTTTAACAAGTACCCCAAACCCCAGACAACGCTAGCAGTCTTCCTCGACGTAGCGAAAGCTTTTGACAAAGTCTGGCACAATGGCTTGATTTACAAGCTATACCAATTTGGCGTGCCAGAACGTCTTGTGCTCATCCTACAAGACTTCCTTAAAGCCAGAAGCTTTCGCTATCGCGTGGAAGGCACCCTCTCCTCCCCCCACCCAGTCAGAGCCGGAGTCCCTCAGGGCTCCGTGCTATCACCCATTCTTTTCGCGCTGTATACCAGCGACATCCCACGCTCTCAGCCTAACGTCCTATTAGCCCAATACGCGGATGACACCGCTATTTATACCACTGGGTGGCATATCAGTAGAAAGTCCATTCCCGCCCTCCAACGGGCCATCACCGAGATCGGTGACTGGTTCCGTAAATGGCGCATCGCGGTCAACCCAGTTAAAAGTGCAGCTATGTACTTTACTGAGAAGGGCCGCCCCCGTTACCCGCAACCTATAACTTTGTTCGACCAACCCATCCCCTGGGTTAGTAAAACAAAATATCTCGGAGTCACCCTTGATCGGAATCTCACCTTTAGCGATCATATAACAACCGTCCGTAACAGAGCGGCCTTTGTAATGGGTCGCCTTGGTCCCCTGATTCGCAAAGAGAGTAAAATGTCTCTTAGAAATAAGAAGACACTTTACACTGCCTGCATCCGCCCCATCATGACTTACGCATCAGTAGTGTTTAGTCATGCTAGTGAGGCCCATCTCCATAAGCTTCAAGTCATTCAAAACCGTTTTCTTCGTAGTGCAACCGGCGCTCCGTGGTATATCCGGAACACCGAGTTGCATTGCGACTTAAACCTTCCCTCTCTAGCGCAGTTCAATAATGACTGCGCCCGCCGATACTTTGATCGAGCGCCCCACCACCCGAACCCATTGGTTGTCCAGGCATCGAACTACTCGACTGCCTCTTCTATCCCATTTTTCAAACGCCCCCGTCGCCGACCACGGCAGGTATTAGACGACCCGGATGACCCCATCGCAGCCATTACGTTGGCAGCTTTAGCGTTATCCGCAAGTCGTCGAGGTAAAATCCCCAGGTGTGAGGTAATCAGAGGTCACACAATCAAACACCGAGCTCGCCGGCGAGCTCGAGGCAAAAACAAGGTCACGATAAATTGCTCTCCAAATAGTCAAAGAGTATTATTCAGTAGGGCCCAATTGTGCAACACTGCAGTTGCACAGAGGCATTTTGCTCCGATCCCCCCCATGTCTCTCGACAGCGAGACAAGCCGAGGTCCGAACCACAGTGGTGCCCTTGAGCTCGCTGTCAACCCCTCCTATAATAGCGGTACGTTTTCGGCGTCCGCAGGAGACGGAGGTAGAAAGCGCTTTTCGCCTTCTACGCCCGTCTCGGGAGAAGTGCCTTCGGCACTTCTCCCTCCCGGGCTATTGTAGGGCCAGGCCCTCACCCAAAACCCGGTGGAGCTGGACGACCGCACAGGCGGTAGCCAGCATCTATGTCCTCCCTAAATAAATAAAGTAAGTAATAACGTTAGTATTTAATCATTTGAGCTACTAGGATAGGTCCAACCTTAAACGATAAGCTTAATCTTATATCTTCTTCGATTCTTAGTCCTTGAAAATCGAAGCTCCTATCGAACATAGGATACTCTAGACGTTTTGATCTTGAGAGAGCACCATACGTGCACCCTGCGGGAAGCTTTTTGTCAGCGATATCGACAATGACATTTTCCAATGCTTGGGATTTATGAACGGTGCGTGACAATGCAGTTTGTCCTGACTACCATGGATGGTTAGTCCAGTATAGCGATTAATCTGTACAAGGACCACTAGTGGCATGTCATGCGGTCACCCTGCCGCCTGCAGCTAATTGCAGTACTTTTCCGAGTCCTTGTGCAACTTCCACGTCTGCTTTTGCTGCGGTAGGTTTATAAATTTTCGATACAATTTTGCCCATTGGCCTATCTAAAGCCTCCAGTGCGTTGCTGAAAATGTGCCTACGAGGATGTATAGCGGAGCTGTGAAAACGCAGCCTAAGGCTGCCTTTCCACCAGAGATGTGCGATGGAAATGTGTCGTGCGAGGATGTCTAGCTATGCTGTGAAAATATGTGGGGGTTTCCACTTTCCACCAAAGCTGTGCGATGAAAATGTGCCTACGATGATGTGTAGTGGAGCTGTGAAACTGCGCGTTAATGTGTGGTGCGAGGATGCGTTGCGAAGCTGTGACATGTGTTGACGGGGGTGCGGTGTAGTGGGAGCGGAGTAACGCCAACGCCTGCCTGCCACTCACGTCTCACTTTGCGTAAACCTCGCAACACATCCTTCTCAACACACATTCCTCGCAACACATCCCTCGCACACATCCCTCGTACATATCCCTCGCACACATCCCTCGCTTGTTTTGTATGCGCAAAAATCTAGCTCCGTTGAGCCGTTTCCACCAGAGCTGTGCTGACCGAGGCGAGGTAAATGAAGCAATTGTGTTGGTTCATGAAGCATCCTCGCACATCTCTGGTGGAAACGCAGCCTTAGGCTGCGTTTTAGAACCAAAAAAGTAGTTTGTCTGTAGGCCCATAGATATTTAAATGCCTACTTTAGTCTGGATACGCAGATTGTTCATAGGTATCTCAAAGTTTTATAGGCATCTATGTAATATGTCTACGTACAATGATTACTAATTATAGCAAATCAATTTGTAGCTACCTACAAACACGACTTTTATTACTATTAATTATTATATTGTCTTGAAATAAATCATCGCACTTTAGACACTACAGGACTACTCACAGGGACTATACAGGGCTACCCACGGCGATGCCGCATGGAGGGAAAGTACCTTGAATATTGTAGATGGAACATTTTACTATAAGAAGACATTATTTGAATTTTAAAAACAATTTAAACTGCATTCATAGATTTTTTAATAATTACATTATGAGAAAATCAAATCACCTGTAGTTTTCCGATCGAAAGATTCCATCATAAGCTTTATTTTTTGCTAAATAACATAGTGTCAAGTCTTTCATCCTATTTGCTAAACATTGTAGCAAAAGAAACAAAGTCTAAAATGGTTTGACAGCTACGAACAAATAATTTTGACCGTAAAATTTCCGTCCGGTGCGCGGCTGCCAGTCGCAGACTTCAGTGTGAATTGACGCTGTCTCAGCTCAAAATTCTAACTTAATAGTTTTTTTGCTTTTTTTTATATTCATTTTAATGTAATTCGCCTAGCAGGCGTTATTGCAAACTTAACAATATTAAAATGAAGTATAAGGTTGTGTCATCATTTACAAGTTTAAAACCAACTGCAAAATTGGTCTTGTTTGTAGTACAATAGGTGTCGCCTATCCCGATTCCCGATACGTTGGTTGAAGAACGAGAGTAAGAATTAAAGTTATAAGTCATTGTGTCATGTTAGCTCAATTGGTTGGAGCATAGCCCGGCTAAAGGGGTGGATGGACGCGGGTTCGAATCCCGCACTTGACTATATTTTATTCTCTCGTAAATTTGTAATTTTATAATTCATTTTCAGGTTTGGTAACTATTGTGAACGATTGTTGAATTCGCGACAGTAATATTGCTCATAATATTTGAATTTATAAGCAATCCCCCTTAAACCATTTAAACATTGAAAATAACTTCAAAAATTGCAATAACGCATGCTATGCGGATTACATTACAAAATTACAAATTTACGAGACCAAAAATTAAAGTCATGTGCGGGATTCGAACCCACGTCCATCCTCCCCTTTAGCCGGGGTATGCTCTTACTTATACAATTGAGCTAACATGATAATGAGTCATAACTCAAATAAACAATAGGAAAAATGTGAGTTATGACTTATTGTCATATTAGCTCAATTATATTAGAGCATACCCCGTAGGTAAGGTGTTTAACACGGGAATAAAAGTCATGAATTATATTATCCTATTCGGACTATATCCATCCGTAAATATTCCAAACAAATTTAACTTTAAATTTTACAAATATTTCTAACATCTCAATAAATTTTAAATAGGTACTACCCATGTTATTATTATTATCAATTAGAAAACTACTAAGTTTCACTTTCCTTATTTACTGAAATGAAAAGTAGCGTGCTTAACACGGATATCCCACTCGGACTATAGCCACACTCGCTGCGCTCGGGCGTAAAATAAAAATAAATAAATACATAAAATAATAAATACCTAATAATAATAATAATAATAATAATAATAAATACTAATACCTAATAATAATAATAATAAATACCTCGTATGGGAATTGATTCCTTTCGACCCTTCTATAACAATCTACTATTTCTGAAACTGTTGTCTAGGTTTGAATTTCAAATAGCTTTTCCGACATAAAACGGATAAAAGGCACTTTTCGCGCAGATTTCGAAAGATAAACATCGTTTTTTCAATCTCGTGAGGTGAAAAAAAATGATCAACTAGTTGGCATGATCCAAAAAAATGCGTGATCTCATAAAAAAAATGTATTTTATATAATTATAGTGCCACGGAACCTTCAGTACAAGAGTCCAATCGCACTTGATTAGTTTTTATTTTAAATATTGATATTTACCTAACTTATATACCTACATACAAATCTTTTCCTTTTCCTTTATTTAAATTCACGAGAGGAAAAATTATAGTCATGTGCGGGATTCGAACCCGCGTCATCGACCGCTTCAGCCGGGGTATGCTCTGAACGATTGAGCTAACATGACAATGGTTCAGAACTCTAATTTTTCCGCTCGTTCCTTAACCATCGTATCGGGGATGAACGACACATTAGTTCTAATATATTATTGAAATATGTAACGGTAAGAAGCGACATTATTACGAGAGTTAAATTTTTGAAAGCGTTCTTTCAATAAATTAGGTACCTACCTAATAAATCAGAAAACGAATTTCGGATCAGTCGAGCGTGTCTAGACAGCACAGTGGTAAAGGCACCAGGTGAGAGCAAATGAAGTATTTATTTATATATAATTAGTGTTAGTTTCTACCATGTGTTGCTAATTATGATGAAACTACTCCATTCGTAGTATCCACAGCCTGTATTCGTCATGCTTGTCCCACTTTTATGTCAAGGTTTCTTGAGAATTTAGTCCACAACAATAGTTTAATATATTTGGTGTTTTCCTGTTCATTAACATAACATTACCCATAAGCAGATACACTTCGATGTAAGAAGGTACCTACTTAATATTAGTTATATAACAATAATTAATATTAGTATTTAATATTAATGATATTAGTAATATCATTCTCGTTAGAAGCCATAAGTATGTTAAGCTATTTCGTTTTATAATTATTTTCTTCACAGGCATCTCGTTCTGAAATACCTACTACTGCTGGTCTTCGTTGACGTAATAAACTAATACAAAACAATAAAAATAATGTGAATAAATTAAATGTACCTAGGTACATACCGTGATTTATAAAAGAACTAAGTAATTTTAAAACATACCTATCAACTCGTAACAAACCATCGCAATTGAGACGAGTTGACCGATAGTTGCATGAAACTTCTCAGTGCTACATGGTGACGTTACATTGCTAGAAAGGTAGATATGCAATAACTCGTATGTCATGTCATGTACGGCACAGGTTAGGCAAGAGTAAATAAGGTGGTCTTGAAGCACGCACTACATCGGCGCATCGGCGCGCAACCGGCCGGCCGGCAGCGCGCCTGTTGCACAGCAGTGTAGACGTGTTATTTCCCGCGCAGACAGCACACGCGCGACTCGCCGCCGGTCGCCCTTAATTGTTCCGTGAGCTTGCTGCACCAAGACCCGACAGTAGCCGATCAAGAAATAAAGTTTGAAGTAAGTCACTTTTTATTTTTTAAATTAGTTCTAGATTTCGTCTCAAGCTGTCCTGATTTCTTGTAGAAGTAACTTCAAGTGACTTCCTTAAAAGCATTTGTGGAAAATAAAAAAGGTTTTTGTAGTATTAATATGTGCGTGCGTTCACTTGGTGGTACAATATTTTATGGTAAAGTTTAACTTGCCCTCTTTGCCGCTATTACATGAGACTCCGAATGCCTTTGATTCTTTAATTGTTTTAATGATGGCGCGCCGGCAAACAAGTTAACTTCTAATCACTTAAGATTTTTAGTGTTATTAACTTGAAATAACGCAGTCAAATTCGATAAAGACGATTTAGTTATATTTACATAAAATTATAAAATCCACCTTTGAAACTTAAAAAAAATATCGTAATCTAAAATGGCGAGGGGTATCCGACGTTTTTACAGACTCGAATTATTTCTGTTTCCTGTTAAAACAGTAGATAACTTTCTCATTTACCTAGCATGATCAGAGTGCAGATTCGATTTCCGCCGTGATCTTAACTTCGTCGTATGGAGGCAGGACACTTTCCGTACTCGCCTGCAAGGCTAGTTACGTCGTCACTTCCCCTAAGCACTTTGATAAGTTTAAATGTTAATAGTTATAAACCTGAAATTTAGATACCTTGTGTGACCTTACATAAATATGATTACAAGCAAATAGTATTTTACAAACTATTGGAGCGCAAAACGTTATGCCTCGGGCGGGAATCGAACCTGCGGCCTCCGATTTTGCGCCGGATGCCTAAACCACTCGGCCATTTCGTGCTCCAATTGTATTAATTCAACCGTCATAGGGTAGGTAAATTATCTTGTGTATCTAGGTATTCTTAACGAAGTTTTGCTGTGATACATGATATGATTTTTATTAACTGCCTTGCCATAAAATGAATAGATTCAGGCGTTACTTTGCGGATATCCATATTTTATAATAACAAATCTTATTAAAATCTTTAGGGTAACATTTAATTCATATTTGATAAATCACTTTCAAGATATAAAAGTAAATGCACACGATCGTGCGCTCGAAGAGTCAAAACCTCAGAAGGATGCTTCGTGTTGAATCGAAATGCGTCGAAAACTCTTTCAGTTTTACTACGTGGGGATTATGACGTCACGTCGGCTGAGCAAGAAAATAAGGCGTAGATATAATATATTTTTATTATTACTATAGTTTAGAATAAAATATTAGAAAGTTCGGTTTCGGTTTCGGCCGAGTTTCGGCCAAAAATCAAGTTTCGGCGGCAGTTTCGGTTTCCGCCAAAATTGGCCGTAACTTTTGCCGAAACCGAAACTGATTTCGGAAGTTGTTGTACAAGCTCGCCTAATTTCGTTTCTCGCGGCAACGCTTTGGCGGACGCTGGCGGCCCTGTTCGGGAATTGTTGTGCGCCGTTCGGATAGCTGTGTAGCAAAGCAACGCAACTTAGTCAGTGCGTTATCGCTCGACGCAAACATTCTTTAGATGTTATGTTTTTATGGAACTGATTACATGTAAGTTTTTGTGTCGTTTTTGTATACTTGAATGATTTATATAGTTAAATATTGAGTCAGAAACTCTGTTTTGTTGTTATTAACAAATCAAGTCACATAAAAAAGAGATTGTAAATGAAAAATGTGGAATGTTTTTTGAAGCGCTCGTAGCGAAGTTTGCTTAGCCGTTCTGAACCGATCAACAAAGTTAAGCAACGTCCGCCTCGGTCATGACTTGGATGGGTGACCGCTGGTGCCATACTACTGAGCTCCGTGCTTCGGAGGGCATGTTAAGCCGTCAGTCCCGGTTGTTGTCTTACGGTGGCATTAACTAACAGCATGGTGGTAGGGCATTTTGCGAATGCCCGTCTGGCTAGCTACCACCCTTAAGTAGAAAACCTGTCGCCAATCACTAACGATGTGTTCCGACAGCTGTCCTTGAGAGCCAGTAATTCTAGATTAGACTGAACAACATCTTCGACCACATCACCACTTACCATCAGGTGAGATAGTGGTCAAAGGCTAACCTATAAGGCATAAAAAAAGTTAAGTTTGTTATAGTACGTTGTATAGGTAAACTTATTTCAAGATTTGTTTATTATTTTCAAATATAATTCCTCTGAGTACAAATACAAATCAAACAATTAATTAATAAGATTTCAAAATACCAATACTTAGTATTTAATGAAACAGTATCAATTAGTAATGTGATAATTGATAACTGATAAACATTTTGCTGTGAGAACTTAATTTAAAAAAATAATAAAAATATGTATTATTTTTTATATTATATTAAATCTACTATTACAACAAAATTAATATACTGTGTTTCCATTTCATAAAATGGGTAAAATTAACCACATTTCAGTATTTTAAGGAATTTCATACTTGAACACGTGAGTTTCGGTTTCGGTTTCGGCCGAAACTGAAGACACGGCCGAATATTCGGTTTCGGTTTCGGGCGGAAAACCAGTTTCGGTCGGACATTAGTTATTTTAACCGGCGGCATGCCTTTATTAACCAAAATACTACGAACAATATACAGCAGTACAGCTACTACAATACAAGCATTTAGATAACCTATAAGTTATTGCAGACTCACAGGCAGTCCAAATGCTCCAGCCTACTACCACTGACCCAACGTATCTACACAACAATGTAACTATACTACCGAGGTTAGCATACTTGAGTTGCTCTGCCGAAGTAGCCGCGGCGCCATACGCGCTGGTTTCAGAAAGATGTGACGGCGCTTAAGTGTCAACGCATGTAGTGTCCTTCACTAAGGGCCGCCATAGCTTCCACGGAACCAGAGTCATGCTGGCAGGTCTATTACCATCGTCACGCATCAGACCATTCGGTTCGAGAATAGCTGCAACATTGGCGCTGGTAAAAGCTCGGTGAATGATATCGTGGCGAGAAATTCAACTAGGACTTCGAGAGCAGGAGAGGCCATGGTGACCAAGTTGATCAACTGCAGTACCACTGGCAGTGAAGTGCAACACAACACCTTGCACACAAGGGTAAGCTAATAGCTAGACGAAAAGCGGATGGATCTATAAGGCTCCCAGTTTTGTAAGAAGGAATGACCTGTAACCAAAGACCAGATAACCACACAGAGACGGCTAGAATATGAGCACAATCTGCGATGTTAGGACACGTATTTAAAAGATCTTTCCGTGCTAGCTGGCATAGGGGCCGATCCCACTGTTTCTGAGATGACAATAGGATTTTGGGAATTCAGTATTAGGACCAGACAGTCTCCAAGTGTTTATATAAACCGTGTTTATATAAACACTTGGAGAAGTTCGAATTATCGCAGGTTTGAATTAACGAGAGTCGACTGTATTTGTATTTCTTCGAGTGATAACGTAATGATGAATAACGTAGTGGTGATTTATTAGGGTTAAAATATGAAATTGCCGACTTGTACTGAATTTTATTTTTATTTAAGTAATTCATTTAATCAAACTTAGTACCATTATTATCTATACATTGCTGCCATCTAATAGGAAGGTCATTTATGCCTTTGCGATATAACTCTGGTGATCTAGATTCGACAAACTGTTTGAAGTCACCCCGTGACCACGATCACTGCAAAGTGTTTGAAACGTCGGGATAAAATAATGAAAAATATACGCGATTTAAACCGTTTAAAGTTGTTTAATTACTATGTGTAACAATCGCGAAAACCTAAGACAACATTAGCATTTTGTACTACCTCCTGGGAATAAAACTTCATCACGTAGTAAATATTATATTTTATTTTACACTTTATTTCTTGTCTAAGATGAATAAAAAAAACAACTGAATGTCCATAATCGAATATTGCAAATTTTTTTAAAAGTAGAACTAGATTAGACTTAGATACGGTTTGAAAAAGTTTCACTCAAAAATCTCAAACCTTGATGTTTCTATGTATGAATTAGAAGTATCTATTACAATAAAACGGAAAGTTCATACTTTAACCCATATTATTTACCGCCAAGTGTTCAAGAATGTGCACGAGAGTTGGCATATACAAAAGCAAAAAAAAACTTCCTAATAATAATATTACCCAATTCCCATACAAATTTGGTTATCAAAAATAAATGAAAAGATATGTACCATATGTATGCTAAAACCAGTAGTTAATTAAAAGTAATTAAGGATATAAACCTTTTATCGTAGCTGGTTTTCAGTTATTGAAGATGTTATTTTCTTGAAATATGATTACAAGCGCTACCGCGTACTGAGCGCAATCACATCGCACATATTATTGGAGCACAAAATGTTTTGTTGCAGATGTGGAATCAATTCGCGTACAAATTACTGTAACCGTTATAGCGTACGGAAAAATATATTGTACTCCAATAATTTGTAAATATATATATATATATACATAGAATAAAGCCAAGGTTTTGTACATATGAAAAACATGAGATAGGTTTTCTTTGTTTCTATTTCTGTCAATCTACTTATGTATTTGTTTCAAGAAAGAAATAGTATAATTGATTCGACGAAAACATTTAACTTTCATATATTTGTAATTCTTATTTCATCGTAATAAGTTTAAGAACACTCACGAAACGTTAAGAACCCCAAAAATATGTATAGAGTTTTTTTTACAAGGCAAATAGACATGTTTAATTTGTTTTCGTTTTTTTAATAGGCACTATGAAAGGTTTGTTTTCGGGGTAATCTACTTATTAGGGTTTCGTACCTCGACAAAAAAAAAACCCTGTTAATTTCACTTTGTTATCTGTTTGTATAAGTATGTCTGTATATCACACATCCTCTAGCTAGTAAACGCAATGAGTCACAAACCTGAAATTTTGATTGTGTTGTATTTTGACCCAATGCCAAATAAGTGTGGTACAGACTGAACCCTACTAATGAGACTTCGTTGTCCGTTGGTCTGTCCGTCCGTCTATTCTTCCGTATGTTAAAAGCCTATAAGCTCGTTAATGGATTGAGTTACAAGACTGAATTTTTAATATTAGGTGTAATATATGATGCTTGGGGCTGGATCTAGCCAGTTGAAATTTTCACAGAACTTATGTTAGTTGGCAAACAATAAGTATATCAGTATAATATGATAAACCTATATATAATATAATACTTATGATATATGCGAGAAATTCGTCTAATATGTCGGTTCAAGATTGCATCGAGCATCCTGCCATGCAACTCCCTTTTAGTTAATTATCATCGTAGAGAGGATCAATCTGTGAGCTATATTTGATTTAGCAATATTCGAGACCTTGACCGCGGTTCGTGTTCTCTCCGACAGACTAATTACATAACAGTTAAAATAAATACTGTCTCCCTGGATTATATTCTCACCTTTCGCATCACATATCACATCAAAAATATCCAATGAAAATACAATTTATCTTCTTCGTATTTCAGTACCTACCTTTTTAACTATATCATTATCGTTCCCTTGTCCCAGCCGTATGCTGGGGTTGGTATAGTGTATTTATCTCAAACAAAGATAGGTTCTATAGGCATTGGCTGTAATTTTCAGCTGCTTGCATATGATAAGGAGGGATGTAAGGACGGACAGACATACGGACAGCTAAGGCTTAGTAATAGGGTCATTTTTGAAGTAAGGTACCCTAAAAACTGATATCATGGAATTTTATTCATTGCAATTGTGAATACGAGTATTTTCATTCTGTTATTACTTTGAAATTTCATTAAGTAAGAAAACTATTTATAACATTGAGCATGTTTCTATGCAATTCAATATATCTACACCTAGTTAGTATTATCTTATTTCATTTATATAACTACATTGCTGTACAATGCTGTAAATACATAAACCTATTGAAAGTAATTGCAACTGAGAAATAATACTTAAACCACGAATAAAGTGTAACATTTCGAATAGATAAGCTCTCGTTTTAAGCTCCTTTTTTTTCTTACTCGTGAGCACCTCGTTTAGTCAGGGACATGCCAGTATAGATTACTTCTCTGTAGAATTTGAAAAACCTTTTTAAAGTTTTGTAGTTTTACTTTACTAGCTCTTTGAACACAGAAATACAGCACAAAATCAAGGTTAATTTTTAGCTAGCTCTCTGCCCGGTAACAAACACTCAGCGCCATCTGCGAAATAGTTTTCAGTAATCAAACCTATTGAACCCGCGCGCGATCTAACGAACAGGCGTCGAATGAGTGTGTCAGGGCACTCATTCAATCAACAACGCCTGAATGTTTGACAGACTAAAATGTTTTATTGCGTCGTCCGCGCGAATATGCAATACTAGTTCAGATCCAAAAAAAATCCTTTTTCGTAACTGTGAATAACTTTTTTTATAACTTGTTAAGTTACTGTTTACAAATTATTGGAGTACAATATATATTTCCGTACGCTATAACTGTTACAGTAATACAATTTGTACGCGAATTGATTTCCACATCTGGAACAAAACATTTTGAGCTCCAATAAATAATATCTGCTATGTGATTGCGCTCAGTACGCGGTAGCGCTTGTAATGTTTAGAAATAGTTAAAAGAAAATAACATCTTCAATAACTGAAAACCAGCTACGATAAAAGGATTATATCCTTAATTACTTTGAATTAACTACTGGTTTTAGCATACATATGGTACATATTTTTTCATTTATTTTTGATAACCAAATTTGTATGGGAATTGGGTAATATTATTATTAGGAAGTATTTTTTTTTGCTTTTGTACCATATGGTCCATATGCCAACTCTCGGGCACATTCTTGAATACTTGGCGGTAAATAATATGGGTTGAAGTATGAAATTGCCGTTTTATTATTGTAATATATACTTCTAATTGCGATAGAAACATCAAGGTTTGAGATTTTTGAGTGAAACTTTTTTCAAATGGTATATATGATGTTATTCTTTAAAAAAAAACGTGAAAAATTACATTATGGACTTTCAGTTTTTTTTTATTCATCTTAGACTTGTAAAATCTTAGACTTGTAAATAAAGTGTAAAATAAATAATGTAAAATAAAATATAATATTTACTACGTGATGAAGTTTTCTTCCCAGGAGGTAGTAGTACAAAATGTTTTCAAACAGTTTGTCGAATCTAGATCACCAGAGTTATATCGCAAAGGCATAAATGATCTTCCTATTAGATGGCAGCAATGTATAGATAATAATGGTACTAAGTTTGATTAAATAAATTACTTAAATAAAAATAAAATTCAGTACAAGTCGGCAATTTCATTTTTTAACCCTAATAAATCACCACTACGTTATTCATCATTACGTTATCACTCGAAAAAATACAAATACAGTCGACTCTCGTTAATTCAAACCTGCAATAATTCCAACTTATCTATAATTCAAAGTTATAACTAGTTCCTTAGAAAATCTCTTTATATTAACTAAATCCATACATTTTTATGCACTTCGTAATTCGAACGAAAACACCAACGCTACGCAATATAAGGACGCGTTAATTCAAACTTATCGGCGTCAAACACTCGACAATTCGTAAATAATAAGTCACTTGATTCTCTTATAAACATGTCCGAGTAATCCACCCCACCGCGGAGACATGTAAGTACATTGCAAGGAAGCAAAAGCCTCATTAGACATCTTACAAAGCTTTTGTCTACAAAACGAAAGTGATGAAATAGTTATTGACAAAAAGTTATTAAGCAGTCTGAGCAGCACTGTGCTTTAAGGCAAACCAATATAACAGATTCGAAATATTAATTAATTCTCATTATGAATATGTACACGTATGTACAATGTTCTTCTTAACTTTTGTCATAGATAAAGAATAGCAGTTAATAAATACATAATATGTAATTGATTATCAACACTCAATTATTCGAAGTTTTATTTCTTTTCTCTCAAAGATTTCAAACCATTTGATATTTCAAACACTCGATAACGCATAACATTTTAAGAGTTCCTCGAGTTCCGAATTAACGAGAGTCGACTGTATATCATGCACACTCCTGATTTTCGCCGCTACCCGCTCGTAGACTATGTGACCTTGTTGCTAATTAAACCTGGTTGAGATTGTGATATGCGGTTTGGTGACTATCGCATTGAGTACACATTTGTTATTGAAAATGAAACGTTTCTTTATATTATTTCTGTAGCCAATATTCAACTTAAATTGAGATTGGTTTAGACCTTCCAAATACTTGAGTCAAAAGATTTCGCTTCTCCATATCCATTCCATAACATATTATGGTCACATATACTCGTAGTTGAATGATATAAATTATGCTTCTTACATACCTATTTGTAACAAATATTATAAGATAGATATGTATTATATTTAATACATTTATTTTTCTATTTCTTGGTGTGTGTGCGTGTGTGTGAGGGTGTGTGTGTATGTGTGTATGACGATGTGTGACGGTGTGTTTGTGTGTAAGTGTAGGTGTTTGCGAGTGCGTGCGCGCGTGCTTGTGTGTGTTGGGTGGGTGACGATGTGTGAGGGTGTGTTTATGTGTAAATGTGTGTGTGGGGTGGGTGTTTGTGAGTGCATGCGCGCGCGTTTGTGTGTGTTTTGGGTGGGTGTGGTTGTGGATGAGTGAGAGTGTGTGTTAATGTATGTGGGGTGGGTGTAGTTGTGGATGTGTGAGTCTTTATATGGCTATGGTTTTTGTATAATTTGCGCCAGGAAAGTCTACAATATTTTTATAAAAGGAAAATATTTATAATAAGGTGTATTATACATTTAGGTAACAGTTATAAAATTTTAGGTTTGTAGTAATGTTTCTACTTCGTAGTAAGTTTTAGTCAGTATTCAACTGGCTGTAAGATTTTTATAATCATTGTAAGTTTTTGGATAAATATCCAAACTTTTGTTTGCTAGCATAGGTTTTAGTGGTTCGGACCATAATCGCCCTTACTTTTTTCAATTTGTCAGTTGAGAATTTTGATATGAAATGGTTTATACCTGTGATTTTTTTAGAATTTCATTTTACTTTATACAGTTTTATCACAGTTGGTTACTGGCCCAATGAATATAATGTAAGTATCAGTTGGATATCTGTACCTTGAAATACATGACCTTTACCATTATTTGTTGTGCCCTTTCAGTCTCTACAAATTTAGTTTTAGCTGCACCGCCCCAAATTGGCAATCAATAAGTCAATATAGGTTGTGCTAGTGCTGTAGTCTAATTCAAATATACGTTTTTCACAAGGTCGGTTTGTATTTAAATTAATTTAAATTTTGATTTTAGTTATAAGTTCGTACAAAACGGTTGTAATCGTGATATATGGCGGTTTTCATTATTTACGTCTCTGTTTAAACCGGCTTTACAAAAAGGACTAGGTTCTCAATTGCTCTGTTCTTTTTATATTTGTTACCTCGAAAACTTTTGACTGGTGGATCTGATTTTGATAATTATTTTTTTGATTGTTTTTAAATTTCAACAAAATCGGTCAAGCCATTTTTAAATTACACTCCAATAACTGAAAATTATTTTCCCATCTTGATGATATACCTAGTCATTGACAATTAATGACAATCGATCCCGTAACTGTAGCAAGGGTCACTTTTCTATACAAAGAGTGAATACAATTTTTTTACCAAATAATGGAACCGACTTTAACACTCAAAAGTGTGAAATAACTTGTCGAAGTCAGCACCATGCGCACAATATTGTGTAATAGGTACTTTTGAACTATCATGGTACGGACTTTAACAAGTTATTTCACACTTTTGAGTGTTGAAGTCAGATCCATTTTTTGGTTAAACATTTTTTGTTACCTACAAAGTTTGATTAGGGATGGGACTAATATGTCCAGTAGAAGCATAGTGTTTAGCGAGAAGGTCGCGCACTTGATGATAAATGTATTTCCATAACGCGCTTTAAATTTAGGAACATAAGTCTTATGATATGACAACTTTGGTAAAGCGATAAACGAAAAACTTAAAAGGATGATGAAAGAACAATATATGCAATATATAGACCATAGAGATATAAAATACTATTTCTCTTTTCTGTGGTATAGACTATCCATTAACAAATGACTATCAATCACTTAACAGATAAAAATCCTCAACCTATTTTGCACCGGCCAGAGACAAATTCAAATGTCACCTGTATTTTTACTTTATTGTTTCGGACAGCCTGTGTAGAGTGAAAATTCACAAATGTTAAATCCGGACAATCTCATAAATGCATAGCGTGAATTTCCAAACGAGCTATAAGTAATTAATTGAACGATTTCCACCAACGAGAACATATTCTATTCAACTAAAATAATTTTTATTTGTTTATATAGAATCTTAATATAGCGATTAAAATCTTATAACATTTTGTATAATCAGAAAAGTGCTAAAATGGTATCCAGATACTAAGTGATATTTATTATAGTAAGGTCTTAACCTAACCTAAACTCAATATTTTTAAATAATAAAACTCTGGTCTGATCCCTATATTATTTTTATTCTCAACTAGCTTTCCGGGCGCGGCTCCGCCCGCGCGTATTTCGGTTATCGCGCAAAAACATTAACCTCTTTTTTGGCGCAGTTGGATAAAAACTATCCTATGTTTTTTCCCGGGTCTCAAACTATATCCATACCAAATTTCATTCAAATCGGTCCAGTAGTTATGGCGTGAAAGCGTAACAGACAGACAGACAGACAGAGTTACTTTCGCATTTATAATATTAGTGCTGATTCCACCTCGATGCCATATTTTTATGTATCGATTAAATATTAGTAAGTTAAACGTCCCAATGTTCGGATAAAATTGAACTTTGCTAAGTTTACTGCTCTACCAAACTGAAACTAATAAAAATACAGGAATAAAAGTTAAACGGCTAAATAGGGCATATATTCTAGTTTCAACCAAATTACGTTTTTTTAATTTAATTTGACGTTAGAATAAAGGACATAAAGGAGTCCTATTAATTTATCTATGGTCCGTCTAAGAATAGTTTTTGACGCTCTCCGCTTCTTCATGAAACAACTCAACCTCTTGGAGATGCTTCGATGTACAAAACCCACTATTAACAACACAGGTATAGAAACACCATAAACTATTTAAAATAGTAATGAATAAATATGACACGATAAACAACACATGAGAGCTCGTAAAAGATCAATGTAACATAATCTTGAATTACCTCATCCCTAAATTTGCTTTCAGGTTCAAGTAAACTTGTAAAGAGGAAGTTACAAAGATCAATTTAGGGCCGTCCATTAATCATGTGATGTTTTTTTAGCACTTTTTAACCCCTCCTCCCTCATTGTCAATACATGATCATTTGCGGTTTAAGACTTACACAAGGTCACACTCACTACAAGACTCTTTTCAGTTTAGAAATTTCGCCTGCGAAAAATATTATACGTGATATCTTACTGCACCTCCTAATAGTTCTTTGACGAAACATCTGACTTTTACCGTTATAAACAGGGGCTTAACATCAGATGGGGCTTGCTGTTCCGTCACAATCCCATTTAAAAAAGTTTAATAATCTTCACTAATATAACCGTTTCCGTTGTCGTGAATCGTGATATTATGATGACGCATGATTATGGGCACAGATTACATAATAGTAACTATGGCATCTTAGGGCGAACTGCGACGCGAGGTACTTGACGAGCGACCAGATCCAGAAATTTTCCCCGCTCTAGTCCGCATGCATCTAGACTGGTTTCTAGAGTCTTGGATTTGATCTGAGGTTGTATGGACCCCAGAAAAGGTTTAGGCCTCCGGACTCAGGCCGCCATGGACAAGTTGCCCCCTAATAGTTTGTTAGAAAACGTCTTGTGTTCCATTTTAGTGAGTTTAAGTAGTTTTCCAAGGAGCACAATTTGTCATTATTCTCTTACGTCACTTGTCACTGTAATCTTCTACTTACATTTTGAGATACACGGCGAGGGTTTGACCTGCACTTGGGGGTTATAATGATACCAAGTTTGACATTGTATGTATTACGGTATTACCGTAACGTAAGTATCATAGAAAAAAAGCAAAAACGTTAAAAACACATTTATTGTACATAGGGACATAATATTATTTAAAAAAAATTGTGAGTAATATTATTTGCTAGGCAATCCGCCATAATGACAATGTTCTGTGAAAATTTCAACTTATTAAAATTCGTCCCTTTAAAGGTCGGACGGACGGACAGCCGAGGTTTAGTGATAAGGTTTCGTTTTCTTGTACGGAACCTCAAAAAGTCTGTATTTGTACCTAGCCAAACAACGGAAGTTGTATCTTATCGCGATACATATTCAGTTTTAATGGCAGAGATCACATAGGTATCCATTTGCATCGACGAATAAAGTAGAACATTTACAGGTATTAACCACTAAATTATCCACACAAATTACTAATGCTTGCTTTTTTAGGTTAAAATAACAAATGTAAAACTTGGGTTGCCGTCTTCTGCCGGTTAAGTGCAGAAAATTTCAAAAATTAGAGTGGAATAATCAGAAACACAGAAAATCTCTTTGAATAGCCAAACTTTGGCGTCGACGAATTAATAGTAATTTATTAATAATTAATTTAATTCGTAATTTAGTTATCAGTCAAATTCAAACAAAAATTGGCGTGCATCTGAACCTATGGACCAGAAGTTTTATAGTTAAACGAAAAAAATACGGACAATAAGGGACGCATATTTCCTCCGCTTGAGTTTTTAGCAGTATATGCTGCCAGTTTGTCAACACCTGTTACGTCTCATACCAGCATCCTCCCAGGATTCCCTCCAACAACGTCATTATATCAGACGTCTTGCCATTGTAACGAGCAATAGCATAAAATTATGATCGCAAATTTGCATAAATAATCTCAACAGTAGTTAGTAACGTTTGAGAGCATTTTACACAGACGGGCTATTGAACTCTGATAAGATTGTTAATTATTCCACATAAATTAATAAATTATGCGTTTACTGAAGTGCACCAACATAAATATAAATTGAGTGGGTTTGACATTAAGGTTACAAGACCTGAGCGTGGGGACGTAGATGAAAGCATAGAGCATATAATATTACTATGAAAGGAAAAATATTTCCGAGAATGATACCGCCCTAGGCACATAGCTTCGATCAGTTACAAGTAGGGTTGTCAGATCAAGGTATGTCTATTCCTGGACATTTCTGGGGTTACAAAGTGAATTCGTACTTTCACCTCAAGTTCGGTTCCAAATAAATCTACGGTTGAACTGACAAATTAATGTATATATAAATATTAGTTAGATTTAGTAGTTTTATATCTAGAAAAAATAAATGGCACTTATTACACATATCTATTTATTTGAGAAAAACATGTTATATAAATTGGGTAGCTAATAAATTGATGTATCCTAAAATCAAAACGTAAAACAAAATTGAGCTACTCTTTAAGGCTAACTATAATGAAACTTTGGATCAACATTAAAAGAAAAAGGTCCGTAACCTTACATAGGTCTTTTTAACTAAACTTTGAAATCACACGCACGGCGGGCATGCGCCTTACGTAGAGTATTGGATGTTTGTGAAAAAACCTAAAACTAGTGAACTCCGGGACAGTAGAACGAAATTACTGGACACGGGACAAGACACCCCATTCCGGGACTATCCCGGATTTCCCGGACGTCTGGCACCCTAGTTACAAGTCCTCTGTGATGCTATTTGTATACAAATCCCGGTCAAGTTAATACACTTCAAAGAGAAAATCCTTGTTTGCCTACGCTGGTATCAACTGCATTTACTAATTAATGTTACCTTAATGGTATTTTATTTTGCCACACCCATTACTCGTGTATTGATTTCACTGTTCACAAGAAAATATGTATTTTTTTGCTTTTGTTCTTGTAACAACTTGACAAGATTATAATCTGCTCACGTCTCATAAGATCAGCGCAGCGACGCGATAAACGCGGCACGACTAAAATTTACCTATCGTGTTACTTTTTTTTAACATCAGCGTTTGCTTTAATTGGAAAAGTTTACAAGCAATTTTTATATTTATAAATTATTAGTAAGCAATTATTTGACCATAATCAGATGGTAAGTGATGATGATGTATATTTAACGGAACTTATTCATTGACTTTTGCTTATCACATAATTATGAAAGTGGTATAGAAAAGATTCGTCTTTGTTGTGGTCACGTTGAAAAGTAAAATATCAGGTACTACTATAAACATAGTGAAGTCGACCTTTCAGACTTTTCAATCGACCATTGCACATCTAGTAAGTATTACTATATACCAGTATGTACTTATTGTGCCCAACGTGCAAACTGGTTGAATTTCCGTGTTCAATTAATATGCTGATTCCATAAGCCAAGTAGGTGCCGCTGTCACGCTACACATCTACTTATATAAGTTTTAGGAAATATGTGTGTTCCTGGTTTCCACAGACTCATCGTCTTTTTTTCATCGACTCAATTTCACTGACAATGAATATCAAGCTCGTTGAATCCAACCAAATCTACTTCCACTACCCAAATGTAAATATAAGAACATAGCGAGAACAAAGGCGGCTATTTATACGACTGCCTAAAAAGGTGTGTAATGTTTCAGGGTTCATGTATGTATGTTTGTGAGTTTCTTTATCACACCATAACTTCTAAACTGGCTTAACCGATTTTAATGTATGGGATATTATTAGATTTGTGTTGATTGCACGAATGAGACTAGGTACTCATTTAAAAAATAAAAAATTGGCGGATATTAGACGCTAAATTGTGATTTTTTTTCTCTTTCTAACCCTTCGAGTGGGATATCAAAATGAAGAGCTTTAAAAAGAGATTCAATATATAGTTTAACTTGCAGTTTTAATATCAATAGAACGATAAAAGTTTAACGAAAATAAATTGTTTACAGTCGGGTTTTTTACTAAGGGCCTGTTTCAGAATGTTCGAGTATGTTCCGGTTATACTACCCAGAACATATTTATTGAACAAAACACTATCTTTTCGTTTCACAGTCGTCGATTTAGCCTATCCATCTGTTAAAGCTTGAAACGCGCCGCATGTCAACTGTCATTTATATCATTCAGTAATTTTATGTGTTGGTTAGCCACCCGAAACTTTATTGGGACATTCTGAAACGGGCCTTAAGTATTTAAATTAATTTCTGTATTGAAAGCATAGTACGTAACATAATTAAGTCCAGTTTCCGTCTCAATTTCGACGAGAATACCTGTAATGCATTAGCGTTCCAGTACGCTTGTTTGATAGTTTTGTATGATAGTTTGCCTGGCAAAGTTGGATTTGAATGTCCTCGCTGCGGGAGTAAAGTTGAAATTCGATATACAAGGCAATTTAGTTTCGCTTGGCATTTTGAAATTCTGTACAATATTCTCCGTTACATCTAAAAGGCGATCAAAGATACATGTTAATTAGCATGCCTCCAGTCACTTTAATCTGAGTGGGGTGTTGCTGCACATTTGGCGCACAAGGCTTCTTTCGATCTTTATATCTTTTTGTTGATTTTTTTAATTTATTGTAACGGAACAAGCTCGAGGCACACCGCACACCTGATGTTAAGCGGATTAACCTCTGCCTATAACAGTTACATTTCGTCTTGTGACGAAATGTCCGTGACTTGTGACGAGATATAGTAGTTAATTCTCCATGTGCCTGTAATTTAACTGGCCATCAAGGACTGCAGCCAGAACACACCGCCAGGTGTCACCAAGACACATTTTCTACGTCGCTAGCCAGGCCCAGTGAAGCTCATTCCCGTGACGGGATTCGAACCATAGACCTGCTGCGCCGCAGTCCATAGCCAAGCCAACATTACTTCGAAGTCTGATTGCCCGAATGTTGATCATACTACCAACGAAAGTATTCCCAAAAAGGGTTATCACATGCCGATAGTCAGCAATAAAACTGAAATCATTACGTTGTCCAAAGTGATGTTAACGAAAACATTAATACCAATATTTTTTGTACATCTACATTTTTGTATTGTTATTTGTGTTGTAAGAGAACACGTATTATCAGAAGTCAAAGCCAATTAAGTATTGAAATTTGAGCCTGTATTTTGCTTTTATCGTTACTTGTTTTGACATCCATCATACTAATAATACCTTGGGTATATGTTATGTTCTACGACGCTACTTTTTATTTACTTATTATTCATATACCTTTTACATTTCCACGCAACTTCATTTATATATTGTTTGTTAGTTCGTTTGTCTTTAAGCTTCCATATCTTTTATTCATAATTTAACCTACTTCTACTGCGCCTATCTCGCTCAAACTTTATTCGGGTTCTGGATGACAATACCTTCTCATGGTATCTTCGAGCTGGTCATCATCAGGACTTTTTATGGGATATTAGAGCAAAAGAGCAGGCAGCTCACCTGATGGTAAGTGATCACCGTTGCCTACAAACACCCGAAACACCAGAGGTCTTGAGGATGCGTTGCCGGCCTTTAAAGAGGGAATATGCTCTCTTTATTAAGTCGTATCTGTTCAGAAAAACTGCACCTGGCAGCCGGTTGCAAGGTTACATAATGCGGCAGCGTGAGGTAGAAAATGCCGCAAAAATCACAAGGTAGTGCATGTACTTCCAGACCTCGACATGAAATTAATGAAACATCATGCTTTGTCGGGTAGTCCGATGGCGAAATTGAGCTGCAGGTAGTAAATCGAACAGTTCCTCAGAACTTCGAAGATAAGGGGCTAAAACGTTTCTATACTAATGAAATAATTATTTTTAAAAATGCTTTATATATTGCGCGATAAAGTGTCATTTTGATTACCGTCATGACTGATGACAAATCTTTTGTTTTCAAAAAAATAATATTGCGATATACCTTTTTAAAAATAGGAATTGGCTTACAGTGGGGTTTTCCATGGAGATTAAGTTTTTTAACAACCCCTTTGATTCACCAGTTTTCTACGGAATCATAAAAGGGGTGCAACGGACTTTTATCGTACCTCTTTGATGCAAACTACGGGTTGTTTCCTTTTTAGTTCAAGCAATTAAAAATTGTACTTTAGAAGATTTTTCAATGAGTGCTTCTATCCAGTAATTTTTAAATAAATGTATTTATTGCTTTCTTTATGCAAGTCGAGACGTATAATAGTTTGATATTTATGTGTTTAAGCTAAAGTGGGTTTTAGGCACGCATTATACACTTAGATTTTCGCTATGATTGCACGGAAATAAAGCAATGATATTGTTAGTAATTTAATTTTAGTAAAAATAGAAACCGGTACTTATGTGGACAATTTTATATATTGTGTATTATTGTTCAGAAAAATGTCTTCAATTATGTACTGAACTAGTACTCAATTAATATTCTCAGTTATTTATGAAAATGAAATGCTGGTTTACAGATAGTAGACTTTTACTCCACTGTCAATTAAAATAAAACAAAATAATATGTACAAATGTTAAATACTTATAAAAAAGAAACCTAAAAAGAGCTGCATCCTGCACATTTGGTATTATTAAAGACCCACATTTTTTCGGAATAATGACATTCTAAATATAAAATTGTTCAAATATCAGGTTCAACCAATCAGTTCAAAGTCAAACTTTTTACAACAATACCTGGGGCCCAACTCCCACCTTTTAAAAACTATTATAGAAAACCAACGTCATTATTTTAAGCTTAAAATATTAATATTGCATGCAGCTCGCTCTCACGTTGAAGTTCTAATGTAAGTGTACTATAGTAATATGTGGTAGTGCGAATTAAAATTGTAAATATATGGTTAAAATAAGACTGAATTAAGAGATGGGAGTCGGCACCCTGTACCATCTAGGTACAAGTTCCATTAAGGTACTTACCTTTTAAGATTACCTTCTCGAACGACTAACTTTCTTTTGCATTACTTTTAACGAAACATCCTGGCCAGAATGTATATGACTCAACACTGAGTTACAAACGGCTGTGGGAATAGGCACTCTTAGTTATGTAGTGTTATGCAACCCCTTGAACGGCTCAACCTGGTGTTTTTTTCCAAGAATTGTTTATGCAGCAGACAAATTAGGTATGTAATAAACTCTTATCTTGGACAATTCTGGAAAGTGAAAAGAAGCGAATTCTTGCATGTGATACATCAGCGGTCGTGGAATGTTTAAAGTTAACTCGATGACCCTTCTACGTTTACTAATTCCAATAATTTGATAGGTAGGTACAAGTACAAAGTTATTATTGCCGAGTTCAAGTTCAGAGTATTTATTGTTGACTTGTTGGTATTGACGAAGTTATACTACTTACGATACTTACAGTGTTTTGTAGACGTTGAATGCTGAATACACTAGTTCGTGCACAGATTTGACGCTCTTTGTAATTTTCCATTAGATAATGGATATCGCTCGGAAATCGACAAAGGCTTTTGAGTACCTAGACACCTACGCATCACCACGTTCAGAACAGAACAATGTCGTCTGACTATTGATTCAATACACCGTTGTCATTTGATCTTATTATTAAATTTTGTAATACCTACGTCAATATGTAAGTAGGTACACAACGCTATAAATATTATGCTGTAACATTTATGTTCTGGACTTCATTCACAAAATAGAGGTTAGATTTTGAGATGTTTTAGACGGAACCTAAAGCCAAAGTCACCTAGGGTTTTATTAGATATTGTAGGAGTGGTATCTATGGTTTAAGATCACATAAAAATTTGACGTTCCGAATTCTGAACCCATTGTTGACCAGCGGGTTTTAATCATATCCTGTACAACACTATAGCCTGGCTGAGCCCCTAGAGATATATATGTAAAGCATGTATAGTTTTGCATCTCACGCATCGGACGGATCACATCAAATGCATTTTTCATCCCACCATCTCGGAAAGAGCATTTTTAATCTTCAATATCTGAGTGGAAAAGTAGTTTTTGTTCTCTAGAGGATAAAGTAAATTGAATTTAGAACATCGTGTGCACTAAGTTTGTGAATTAAAAAAAACATTAAACCTATTTACTGCTACCTCTATGGTGCCGAATATATCATACAACTTTTTTTTAATTTGTTAAAAGCTCGGACTCGGAACCTTCTTGGTGTTCTTTTTTCAATTTGCTTTGGTCATTTCCTCGCTGAGGTGGAATGAAAAGTTACGTGTTGCACTCGAGTGCAAAGATTTTTCACTTCGTGCTCTTTTGATTCCCTCGCTAACGCTCAGGATTCTAATTTTGAATCACTCGCTGCGCTCGTGATTTAATTTTAGAATCCTTCGCTTGCTCGGTCATCAAAATTTAACACGCGGTTAAAAAGCAACTTTGCACTCTTGTATAACAAATAACTATTAATACAAGTGCGTCTACTGATTCGCATCATACGGACCGCACGAATTAAATCGTCGGTATTGCTGACTCTATTGCTCAGAGGGTCAATGGGATGTCATCGGCGTGCATTGGAATAGCTGCAAGCATAGCCCATATAGCTATAATAATAATAATAGTCACCCAGGCCGATCTCGGCTACGGCGACTTTACTTCTGCTATGGTGATGAGCATGGATGTTTAGCTCTAAGGTGACTTATGTACCCTATTTTGGCACTAAATATCCGTGCACAATGTGGACACGTCAAAGTGCTTTTGATGTAATTGTAGGTGATGTTTGAAGGTGGTCTCAATTTGATTTGGTCGCGTTTCGAGTCAAGTTCAGACATTCTTTGGTTTTCAAATTCGTATACACTGCGTTTTACCGTCTGTCGCCACTCCGAACGATTTGCAGCTAATGATTCCCAGGGAGTGGGTTCTATGTTGCATTTCTTCATGTGTCTTTTCTGAACGTCTTTATACCTCAAAAATTGGCCACCGCTTTTACGTTTTCCATTTTTCAGTTCAGAAAATAAAATGCGCTTTGCAATCCTCTTGTCAGGCATACGAGACAGATGTCCGCACCACTGCAATTGCCGACGCATGAGATATGCTTCAATACCGTAGACATTAGCTAGCCGCAGCACTTCTGTGTTTCTAACCCGATCCGACCATTTGATATTCATAATGTCTCTGACACACCTGAGATGGAATCTATTAATAGTACTTATATGTCGGCGATATAAGCACCATGTCTCGCTAGAATATAAGATATTAGGTAGAACAATGGCCATATAAACTTTGATTTTAGTGCTAAAATAAATACCTTAATAAAAAATTTTACAATTAACTTGAGTTATTTTGGAAAAAACAAGTACACGTAAAAAAAGAAATTGAATTTGATTTCAAAATTACAACGATAAGAAAAATTATGGTCATGTGCGGGATTCGAACCCATACCTAGCACCCGTATCAGCCGGGGTATGCTCTGGATCTCAGCATGGAGGTAGAAGCAAGGGCATATGTAAAAGCTCTACAGCTTTTACATATGCCCACCAGGCTAGCTACCAATCCCAAGTAGAAAATCTGTCACAAAGCACTGATGGTGTCTTCTGGCAGCTGTTCTTAAGTAATTAATTATGGGTTAGCTTGAACAACATCTTCAATCACATCATACATTACCATCAGGTGAGAAAGTGGTCAAAGCTAGTCTATAAAAACGTTGTATCGCCATATATGTTAAATACCATGTATTCAAACTCTGAAATTTTGCATGCATAACCATGAGTCTGAAATCTATGCTTATAAATGGATTGTCAGTTTTCCGTAAAAATGTCTATTTTCAAAATTATTTGGAATTTTGTATTAGTTTTTGTAAGGAAATTCTTATTTTAACATAAAGGTAGAAAATAAAATACTTATAAAAAAACTGGCAAATCGAAAGCCTCTAAGATTTCGGGCTAAAGGTAATGCATACATATTTAAACAAATTTCAACACTTGGTATTTAAAATAATGACATAGCTACGTTTGTGGACTTTTTCATGTAGTAGATTGTTTTGCGAATACGCGCCTGGCTAGCTACCACCGTCAAGTAGAAAATCTGTCGTCAAGCACCTAATCAGGTGCTTGCCTTGAGAGCCAGAAAGTATTGTTTAGCCTGAACCACATCATCACTTACCATCATGTAAGATATAGTGGTCAAAGGCTAGCCTATCAGCTAAATAAGTATGGAAATAGCTACGAAGACTTAGCTTTAAGAGTTTAAAGCTATAATACGAGCGCTTTGAGCAATCTAGTACTAACGTTCATAAATATTTTCAACACTGGTAATGTGAAGGTTAGTAACTGTTCTCAAGCGTATGCGAACTAATCATCCTTATTTAAATGATAAGGGATTATAACGGGAGGGAGTAGGTGGAATGTGGTGTGTGTTTAATTCACTTTATTTTCTTAATGAAGTTAGCAGTTACTGCTTTTCATTTGTGTAAAAAGTTATATGTGGATCAATTCTTTTATATTAACAGAGATAATTTATTTTAGAAGATTTATGCGAGTTACCTTTTTAGGGTTCTGTATCCAAAGGTCCACTCGCTGCGCTCGTGATTTAATTTTAGAATCCTTCGCTTGCTCGGTCATCAAAATTTAACACGCGGTTAAAAAGCAACTTTGCACTCTTGTATAACAAATAACTATTAATACAAGTGCGTCTACTGATTCGCATCATACGGACCGCGTATTGCTGACTCTATTGCTCAGAGGGTCAATGGGATGTCATCGGCGTGCATTGGAATAGCTGCAAGCATAGCCCATATAGCTATAATAATAATAATAGTCATCCAGGCCGATCTCGGCTACGGCGACTTTACTTCTGCTATGGTGATGAGCATGGATGTTTAGCTCTAAGGTGACTTATGTACCCTATTTTGGCACTAAATATCCGTGCAAAATGTGGACACGTCAAAGTGCTTTTGATGTAATTGTAGGTGATGTTTGAAGGTGGTCTCAATTTGATTTGGTCGCGTTTCGAGTCAAGTTCAGACATTCTTTGGTTTTCAAATTCGTATACACTGCGTTTTACCGTCTGTCGCCACTCCGAACGATTTGCAGCTAATGATTCCCAGGAAGTTGGTTCTATGTTGCATTTCTTCATGTGTCTTTTCTGAACGTCATTATACCTCAAAAATTGGCCACCGCTTTTACGTTTTCCATTTTTCAGTTCAGAAAATAAAATGCGCTTTGCAATCCTCTTGTCAGGCATACGAGACAGATGTCCGCACCACTGCAATTGCCGACGCATGAGATATGCTTCAATACCGTAGACATTAGCTAGCCGCAGCACTTCTGTGTTTCTAACCCGATCCGACCATTTGATATTCATAATGTCTCTGACACACCTAAAATGGAATCTATTAATAGTACTTATATGTCGGCGATATAAGCACCATGTCTCGCTAGAATATAAGATATTAGGTAGAACAATGGCCATATAAACTTTGATTTTAGTACTCAATTTGACATCATGAGAGCGGAATACGGACCTGAAGCTTCCCAAAAGCAGCTGATGCAGCACCAATTCTGGAGTCCAAGATCCATGTCAAGGTCGCTTTTAGCTGTTATGGTGCTCCCCAAGTACATAAACTTGCCAACTTGATTCAGAACTTTCCCGCCAAGTTGCATATTCAGCTGTGAAATACCTAAAGCATCTATTGCCATCACTTCTGTTTTGGTGATGCTTATTTTGAGGCCAAATTTCATGCAGTACGCGTCAAATTTCTCAATAAGAACTTGTAAGTCTCTTGTGGATGCCGCCGCAAAGCACAAATCGTCAGCATACATAATCTCTGTAATTAATTCGTCGGAGGTCTTAGTAAGCGCCTTCAGCCTTGCCAGGTTAAAGATGCCTCCATCCGTACGGAACCGAATATGTATGCCTTCCGTCGCGTTGCTTAAGGTTTCTCGAACAACCACTGAAAAATAGAGAGCAAAAAGGGTAGGGGCTAGTACACAGCCTTGCTTCACGCCACAAGTCACTGGAAAGAACTCTGATTCCTCTCCGTTTACAGCCACACAGCATTTCATGTCATCGTACGTATACATTCGTTAAACGAAATCTTCTAGACAGGGCAACCGTACCTACGGGTTGTGATTGATGAAACGCGGGGGCGCCGCCGCGCCCCGTCCCAAGTTTCATACACCACGTCGGCTGCCGTATTTAGTCTGTAGTCGGGGACACACCGTCTAGGCACGGTAATGTTATCTATACAGTTAACTCGGCTCTGTCTTCGAAATAAGTACCTACAGCCACGCTGTACGGAAACATGCGATAGGGCTGCCCGCCTCCAGCATTTTAATTACATTTGCCTACTTTGTGTTTCTATTTAGTTTTGTGATTGTAAATATACTTTTATTATATAAACAAATAAAATACGCTGTGAATTGAACAGGAAGTGTTCACTAAAAATGCGTGTTGTTTTCTTGACCAGTAGGTAGATTTAAACAAAAAACCATGTTTAGGTTTGAATAAAAAATCGTTCTTAAAAATTGGCGACCGAAAAATATTTGTGAAACGTACGAAATGCTTTATTATTATATTTTAAGGTATTAAAAATCCACATTCTAATAACTACCTGTAATATAACTTGCTTATAACTACTACCTATTTCACTCGTGTCAATCACTTTCCTTCACTCTGTTCACTTTTTTTTTATTAATTGAGACATTTTTTTCGCGGGATAAAAGGAAATACTTGTCCATTAAAAATACACACATTATGTACCGTCAACTATAAGTAGACTATAAAAAAATTTACTTACTAGTAAGTAAAATTGTTTTATAGTATTAAGTAAAATTATTTTATAGTATTACCTTTCAGTTTCCAGGTAATCAAAAAAGTTATCTCTGGATGCGTTTTTGACGAATTCATGTAACTTAAAACAGCACAATATATCTTACTCGTCATATTTTATATGTAAATATGTACTTGAACTTATTTTGGTAAAAAAATCGCGCGGTTATTGTTAAAAAACAACAAACCATTCGCTTGTCACTGCGGCGTAGTCACGACACTCGAGACTGTCTGCGGTACGAGCGCAGGCCGAGATCGAGGCGCGTAGGTATAACTCGCGTTTCGTCCGTTTCTATGAAGTTGAAATACTGTATAGATAACATTACCGTCGTCTAGGTCTCACGCGTATTTATTTTAATGAAAAATTAAGGAATGTACATTACATGCATACCTACGACGTGTGCCAACATACACAACTTATTAGTGAATGGTATGTTTCTAGTACTCAAACCTCAGTGGATATCAAAGTCAATATCGATTAGCATCAAAAAAAGTTTTTGTGTAAAATGACAATTTTCTTGCTGACTTTAAATGTTTTCCAAATTCTATAGATGAAGTTCAGAATGTCTTAAAAATTTATAAATAGTCCCCTTATATCTTATACCTCCGTATGTATGATATCAAACACTGTCGCATACTAAACGTTTACAAATATAAATAGAGAACACACTTTAGATTAAATCAGGATCATCCATCAGTTCTTAAAATGTGGCAATTTTACATTGACGTTATTGGCACGCGTAATATCAAGTTTTTACCGCTCTTTTGAAGTGAACTAAGTTATATATTAAACATTATTTCATAAAGGTATCTATGTTATAAGCTAGGTACATACTATATACATAATTCAATGTTTTATTTTACTGGCACCACATGCCTGTATGTAGTTAATGCATAGGCTTCAATTGATGAACTTTTATTATATGTGATAAGAAGGCAAACGGCATGCAGTTAATTGAAAAGAGATCATTGTCGCCCACGGATATTCGCAATGTCAAAAGCCTCCTCAAAGGCAAGTTGTCTTTGAGGTGTGAATATACTCTCTTCTTTTGTTCTGTATTCTGTATCAGCCGGATCGTCCACTGCTGAACTCAGCCTCCCCTATTAAGGGGATATTTGCCATAATCCCCACGCTTGGCAAGGGTTTTGGGATCGTAGTGTAAGATGACAGTTTTAGAAGGCGCTGCTGCCCACCTTCCAGTATTTTCGCTAAGTCGCCTTTTACGACACCCACGGGGAAATATGTGGAGGTGCAATTCTAACCCGGCAACTCACAGGAGCGGCACCCCACGAGAGGCTCTCTTCTCCTCAGGAGCCCCCAAGAAGCTCTCTTCTTGGAGGTTTCTAATTCAATGCTGGCCACACTGCGTTGAATTTGATCTGTGGTACTGGGGAGCCTTCACCCAGAGGTGAGAGCAGTATACTCCAAGTGAGCCTGAACCTAAGGCATATACTGATTCTATGATATAAACATATTATTTTTAATTTAGTGAACGACTAACGCTCTCGTATGTACATAAAAAAATGTAATGCTGCCTCCAGACTCCCACCAAGAAGTCTCGAGACATCCGTTACATAGAGTTACATACATAGAGTTCTCGAGACATAGTTACTCAAACAATATGTAGAATAAAATTTTTAGTTAAAGTGTATAGAGCATTTTCAATCAGAGCCATTGACCATATCGAATGGTAAATTTGTTCACGTGCTCGCCAGAATTCTGAAGGCAGTATTAGATACTTATAAAATGCTATCCAAGCTTAAATAATTTAACACGCAATGAATTTTACCTGAATTAATAGACCCAGGAGTTTCAAGAAATAAGACTGTAACGGAAATGGTGGATTGGCCACAAATAACACTATAACGAATACATTTGAAGCACTCGTAGCGAAGTTTGCTTAGCCGTTCTTAACCGATCAGCAAAGTTAAGCAACGTCCGCGTCGGTCATTACTTGGATGGGTGACCCTACTGACATTACTACTGAGCGCTTCCATGCTTAGGAGGGCACGTTACTACACACTAGGGTTGCCAGATCAAGGTATATTGCTGGACATTTCTGGGGATCGAAAGGGACTTGTTACTCTGACCTTAAGTTCAAATCTAAATAAATTTACAGTTATATTTAGTTATATAGTTAGTTATATTATATATAAGTATATTCATTTGTCAGTTTAACGAAAAAAAGTTATGAATAGATTCAGGGTTACTTTGCGGTAATCCATATTTAATAATCACAAATATTTTAGAAGTTTTCTAAGAAAACACTAAATCAATATTTTAATAAAGCACTTAAATAACATAAAAATAAATATCTAGTGACGATTCTGCCTAATTTTCCTGTTTAGGCTACGTTACGTCACAAACGCCACGCAGTCAAACCAGAAGACTAGTTCGTGCGCTCGTAGAATCTAAACCTCCTGAGGATGCATCGTGTAGAAGCGATTCGCGTCGAAAATTCTTCCGGTTTGACTGCGTGGCGTTTGTGACATCACGTTGGCTTAGCAGAAAAATTAGGCAGAATTGTATCTATAGACACATTTTTTAAGTGTTTTATTTTAATATTGATTTAGTGTTTTCTTAGAATAATTTTAAAATATTTGTTAATATTAAAGCTCGTTTGTAAACGGAATGAGTTACGGACCTTAAAATATTTTGCATGGTGATAGGGCATTTTGCGAATGTCCGCCTGGCTAGCGACCACCCTCAAGTAGAAAATCTGTCGCAAAGCATCTAACGGTGTGTTCCAGCAGCTGTTCTTGAAAGCCAGTAGTTCTAGGTTAAGCCTGTTAACACCTTCGACTACATCATCAATTACCATCACGTGAGATTGTAGTTACAGGCTTACCTGTCAGCAAAAAAAAGAAACTATTTTGCGTAGTGCAGATTGCAACCGAATATTCAGTTAAAAGCTCATTTTAATTGTTTTCCAGCATTGTACAATACGTTAGAACGTAGCCGTTGATAGTTTTGTTCGCGTCACGAGCTCGCAATGGCTTTGTTTGTCATTCGATATATGGGTGCATTTGATCGGAGTGTCTTATTATCCGGTAGCGTTGAAAAGGTTTTTGAAATTCATCATCACAATTCATAATATTGAAAACGAATTAATTTCTCTGCAACTTCCCTGCCACATAAATTAATTTTTCTGTTCGTCTAAATGTTTTTTTTTGTGCTATATGTAGTGTTGTATATAGTTCGCAGTATTTCATAAAGGCATACCGCCGGAACATACAAATGTAATTTGAATTCTTTCACGTCATATTTGGGTTAAATGATTCTTATGAAAAGGCATCCAACTTACAATCAGTCAGAAAGTTTATGAAATCTTCTGACCGTATGAAAAAAGCTGTTAGAAGTAGAAAAAGCTGTTTTTATTCCGTGGGGTGACGGGCTACAATTGAATACAAATATACTTCTGTGGGAATCGTGATTGGGAAAAATATACCTGAAGGCGGGCAGCACCGCTTTCAGGAAGAACTTTTATTCTTCACTCGCGATGCCCAAGACGCCTGCTAAGCTTGAGTATTATGGCAAAAGCTCTCCTTACAAGAAAGAGAACTTAATTCAACGATAGGAGCTGTGGCTGCTGTTGAGGGTGGTTTGGACATTACTTATATTAAATACGCTCTTTCATTTCAGAATAACCTTTATCAGTACTAATATTATAAATGCGAAAGTAACTCTGTCTGTCTGTCTGTCTGTCTGTTACGCTTTCACGCCAAAACTACTGGACCGATTTGAATGGAATTTGGTATGGAGATAGTTTGAGACCCGGGAAAAAACATAGGATAGTTTTTATCCGACTGCGCAAAAAGAGGTTAATGTTTTCGCGCGATAACCGACATCCGCGCGGGCGGAGCCGCCCCCGGAAAGCTAGTACATTATAATTATGACAGACAGGGTGGGCCATTTAGATAGTGGATGGTGATTATTTTTGGAGGAAGTTATCACTTAAATGATATGATATACAATGCATTTTAAATATATGTTTCATAGCAACTTTAGCTTATGACCTAGACATAAGATATCGATTTGATTTAGTAATACCGGGTTCGAATCTTGAAATTAGTCTTGCTTTTTAATGTATAAATGCAGTTTTTAGAGATTTTAACCACTCAGACAGTTAATAAGTTTACAAATTTTAGAGAATTCTTTTTTGTTCCGCGAGGGAATCGAATCCTCTTCCTCCGATTTCGCGCCGGATGCCTATACCACTCGGTCATTGGAACCTTACCGCGGCTTCTCTTCCCTTTCAGAACTAAAATATTTGCGCACCAATAATTTGTAAATGTTTTATTCGCCCAGCACGCGATGGTGCTTGTATATTCAGCTCTAGCTATCTATTCTGTTGATGATGTTAATGGTAGTTAAAGTTTTCTATGTGTTAAGCCAAGACATTATACGTAACTTTAAAATAAATAATACGAAAACTTTAAAATATATATCTGCCTCTTAAAAACAAAGAACTTATGTCAGTTCGACTATGATTGACGAAAATCACATCTTCTATTTTTAATGGCCAGTAGGTAAGCCATATTTTTGGGATATATTTGAAAATCCATATTTTTGGATTAAAAAGTTCTGAAAACCATGAAACATTTGTGAATTCGAAAACTAAATTAAAACTACAGATGAAATTTGGTTTGTGGAAGTTGTTAGCCACTAAACCAAACTGACATAGAAGCAATTAAAAAATATCGATCAACAAGGTGGTGCTCGAAACCTCCCTACTGCCCAATGGTCCCCCTCCTCCCCAACGTCTCGACTATTGCAACAGATTAATAATATTCTATTATTTATAAGGCTGGTATTTTGTAATCAAAGTTGAGATTGAACAAAAGGGTTTGACATTAAATGTATAAAGCTGTATCTTACGATTATTATTTAGTATTTTTAGGCTAGGACTCGCGCAATATTTACCGGATATCTTATGCTCGATATTATTCTTGAGATGCATTTATTAATACGAACCTTAAGCTGCTTTTCCTGTCAAGCGGATAGCCACACACGTGCGTTAGGTCCGCACGTGTATGGCAGAATAAAAGTTCTTCCGGAAAGCCGTGCTGCCCGCCTTTTGGTATTTTTTTCCCTATCACGATTCCCACAGAAGTATGTTTGTGTTCAATTGTAGCCCGTCACCTTACGATAAAATCCTCAACTTTTTCTTTCTTCTTCTAACAGCTTTTTTCATACGGTCAGAAGATTTCATAAACTTTCTGGCTGATTGTAAGTTGGATGCCTATTTATAAAAATCATTTAACCCAAATATGACAGGGATATTATAGGATGCCGGCCCGCATGTGGGCCGGCATCCTATAATTTCATACATGTTATTGCTATCACGCGGGCAGCACGCGCGCTGGCAGGAGCATGCCATCACCCGCATGCGGCCCGAATCCGCACGCGGGCGAAATACGCATGACAGGAAAAGAGCCCTAACATACCAAAGGAAAAGCAAGTCTACAGTAAACTTTTTATAGAAAATATAGTACGTATCTAATTCGGCTTCGTCGTCTCGTCCCGGTGAAGTGACGGTGTCGGCGGCAGTGGATAAACGACTTAAACAGAAATTTGACGGCCTCCGATTCATTTAAACTTTTATATAGAAAATATATATGAAATCAATTATAGAATCGAAATAACGGCTATGGACTGCCGTGCCGCCGGTTCTCCATGGTTCGATCCCAACCGCCGGATAGTGGAGGGGTTTGCGAATGCTCACCTGGCTAGCTACCATCTTCAAGTAGACAAACTGTCGCCAAGCATCTAACAGTGTGTTCCGGCATCCGTCATTGAGAGCTAGTAAAATTACAGGCACAAGGAGACTTGACAACTGTACGTCTCAGAGTGACAGGCGTAGTGCCATTCGTCACTTGTAAAATTCATCTGTTATAGGCAGAGGTTAGACCCCTTAACATCAGGTTGGCCTAATGCTTCTTCCGTCACTATCACACCAAACGCTAGTTTCGTTCGGTGACCATCTCAAGTATTGGAAATATAGTTTTGAATTTCTAGTCCAAAATTTGTTTTTGAGTTAACGTACTTACGTTTCAAACGGAGGGACAGACAGATAGACACACTGCGGAGTCATGTTAATAGGCCCCCGTTTTACCCTTTGGATTTGTTATCTAAAACGCAACTCTATAACCTTAATAATTGTAAGTTGACAAAGATGCGGTTATGTCAACTGCTTAATAACTCCACGTTAACTGCATCGATACTGCCTATTGCAGTTTATAACGCAGTCAATCTGTCTGGACACTAAATTATACATTGAACCTAGGTCTCACTATTGGCACGGTTGCACGGTAGTGCTATGTACTCCTTTCCCTCGTCTACGAGTATTAATATTGAATATAAAAGCTAAATCTCTCAAGATAAACTTAAACTTAGTAAATACTAACATATAATTGCGTGACCGCGCCCTTCGATACTTCCACGTATCACCCTCGTCTTCTCAGGAATCTAATGTGACTGATAATCTCAATCCTTGATAAAAAAAGGCAGTTATGTACGTCAATTTAATTTCTAATTACATTTTACCTGGTCTACAGGTCTCAGTGGACGCTTGCGATATTTTCTCTTTTTACTTCGTCTCGCTCGTTGAGTAAATACAAGGTCACAAGGCCCGGTAAACTTATAATAAGCAATAACTTACAGAGTGACCGTGGTCAACGATACTTCGACGTGCAGGGCGTAACCTAGCATATCGTTCTATCATCACCTGAATTCTCTTTGTCTATGAATTGTTAATGTTATATCAAAAAATGAAATAGATGAAAATGCACCTCTTAATGATATGGGAAATGTATAAAATAAGAGGATCAAACATAGACAATAGAATTTCTATATCCTCACTCAACTCGCACGAGAAAATGAAATTCAACAGTCGCAATAGTTAATTAAATGGAACAATATTGTTTCACGATTGTTACTGGTAGAATTATAAATTAAAGTGAATGCATTCATCTGAAGGACGTTTTTGAACTGGTTGTATATTTGACATTGAAAATAGTTTAATATTAGAATAAAATAAAAATGTGAAGCTCTGCTATTGTCAATGATTATAATTGTTCTCATTTTTTTATGTTATTGTGACGAATCCAACTCGAGGCCCACCTGATGTTGGGGACTAACCTCCGCCTATAACAGATGCATGCATTTCATCACAAGTTACGAATTGCGCGGCGCCCGTAACCTTGAGACGTGGTTGTCTCATGTGCCTGTAATTTCACTGGCACTCAAGGACTGCTGCCGGAATACATCGTTAGGTGCTTGGCGACAAATTTTCTACTTGAGAGTGGTCGCTAGCCAGTCGCGCATTTGCAAAATGCCCTTCCACCATGCGGTGAAGCTCAAGCCCGCGGTGGGCTTCAAACCATAGACCTGCTGTGCGGCAGTCCGTAGCCAATTCCACTGGGCCATCACTGTCTCATAAAGGAGTAAGTACTAACAAGTGTGATACATTCGTTCATTTCCATAGTTATCTTGGCACTCTTATGTACATCTTGGCTATACTATAAATTAACGAGAGTGAACAGGTATCTTGTGGGTAAGCGCGCTCCATTATCGACCGAATCATCACTTAACATCAGGTGAGATAGATACAACTACTACCCAGTTCGATAAAAAAAATAATACTAAGTATATACATACAATCGCGCCTGTACTTCCTGAAGAGGTAGGCAGAGGTGTGTAAACACCAATGTTTCGCCAATTGAGTTTTGGACCCACATAATAGGGGGCGAGCCTATTGTCATTCATCGGGCACAGTTTCAGGGTCATACAAAACGTTATCTACAGCACACTGGATGAAACACAAGAAATTATTACGAATAATATGTTTAAACAACATATAATATCGGAACACAAGAACATATTATATAAGATGGTAGGTATATATCCATGTTGTGCGTCTAATGCACACAACACCCTACTCACATCTACGTGAGAAGTGGTAGGCTGCTCATTTGTCACTACAATCCGTAATAAACACCCAAATTACTTAGGTAGGTACTTTATAATACAATCATTCTTTCCACGATGTTTTCATACATGTACAAATAGCCAAGGACAAAAATATTTGTACTCGTAATGCTTTTAATAGATGTAAGATTTTAATATACATATTGGGTACTCACCCAATATGTATATTAAATCTTAAAACATTCTCAAAATTTTGTTTTTGTTGCACAGAACCTTTTATATTTCTAGCACTTTCTCGTCTTCTCGGACAGTTTTTATTTGTAATGGATGAAATAAGTTTCTTATCAATGGCATTCTCCCGGTGCCGTACGTTCTGAGCATCAGCATATATCACTTGTGTTAAGAGCTTTTTTATCTTGGTAACCATTTACAAATGCAGCCGTACCCTGTTCAAAAATCCGGACACGACTGACCGGACGTACAATTTGAAGAACTGGTTTTGCCGCGGTTGGCCAAAGGGCATCTGAGATAATTAGGGAGTCAGCAAAAGCAAAAAGAGAAATCTGCCACTGCAGAAATGAATGAGATTCAATTCTAGGAAAAGATGGCCAGCGTTGTCAATATATACGTAAAATTGTTTTGTGTTTTAATTCTTAAAATGAATTTGAAATGCACATTGCCCTTAAAAAATCCTTTTATATTCAGGTTGCTCGCTGGCAGTTTTAAAAAATACTTTTAAATTCAATTTTAACTATCTTTAGTGAAAGCAGGTAGATACTTACTTGTATACTTATTTTTATTTTCTCGAGACCCACATTTTATTTTATTTTTCGAGGTAAATAATATACATGTTTTTATCGCGATTTAGTCCCGTTAGATACTTATAACTATGTGTTCAAGTCGCGTAAGTCTTATAGTTACAAATTTTATTTATTTGACACCTGGGTAACTAAATATGGGGTAAAATAAGCTTGGTCTTACCGCAAGAAAACATACATAAATTTAAAATGAAACATGAACATGTTACGTGCTTTAAATATATAATTGATATGATTATAATTTTTAAATAAAATATCTTAACAAAACTACTCCCGATAGCCGTCTTGACGTTATCCATGTAGACAGGCTCTCAGCATTCCGCGCTTAACGCAATCAACGGGACTATCTATTATAATATTTATTAGTTCCCTAAGGAAGATAGTGACTGTTACCGCGCCGCCGTCTATCGGCCCGGAATGTAGTACAATTAAACCACTGTGTGGTACTTATCCCCATGGCTTGTTAGATACCAAACCAATTAACCCCAAAACACACTTAGAATGCCACCGCTTGTTCCATATATTATCTAATCACCCGGACCCTTTTCTATTGTTTTTTTTAAATTAAAACATAGCCATTGCAAGGAGATTCTTGAGCTCAAACTCCGGAACGGCAAACTAAATTTTTTTGATGAGAAATGTATTTTTTTCTGTGCCTTTGTTATGGTATCTTCATGCAAGTCTTTTAAGATAAATTAATTGTACTAATTATCGTGGTCTTAGTTGATTTGCAAGCATTTTATATAAATTTTGATTTCTTTATATTAGTCACAAAGAAGATAAGATGGAAGCGTAACAAGTAGGAAATAAAGCCGGCTAAGGACGCGTTAGACTCGCATTCGGCGGGTTCCTTACCAACACTACTCTACTGAAGATTTGATCTTAGTAAAGTACATGCAACAATCTCAGAATTTAAAAAGTACATAAATTTTACATTCGTTAAGTACTTGCGACAGGCTCAGATTTCAAGGAAGTAATTAAGATTTAATCTTAGTAAAGGAATTGTGTTAGACTCAGACCATAAGTAAGTACCTACTTAAGATTTAATCTTAGTAAAGGAATTGTGTTGGACTCAGAACATAAGTAAGTACTTACTTAAGATTTAATCTTATTAAAGGAATTGTGTTGGACTCAGAACATAAGTAAGTACCTACTTAAGATTTAATCTTAGTAAAGGAATTGTGTAAGACTCAGAACATAAGTAAGGACCTACTTAAGAATTAATATTGGTAAAGGAATTGTGTTAGACTCAGAACATAAGTAAGTACCTACTTAGGATAAAATTGTAGTAAAGGAATTGTGTTAGACTCAGAACATAAGTAAGTACCTACTTAAGATTTAATCTTAGTAAAGGAATTGTGTTAGACTCAGAACATAAGTAAGGACCTACTTAAGAATTAATATTGGTAAAGGAAGTAGACTCAGAACATAAGTAAGTACCTACTTAAGATTTAATCTTAGTAAAGGAATTGTGTAAGACTCAGAACATAAGTAAGTACCTACTTAAGATTTAATCTTAGTAAAAGAATTGTGTTAGACTCAGAACATAAGTAAGGACCTACTTAAGATAATCTTGGTAAAGGAATTGTGTTAGACTCAGAACATAAGTAAGTACCTACTTAAGATTTAATCTTAGTAAAAGAATTGTGTTAGACTCAGAACATAAGTGAGTCCTACTTAAAATAATCTTGGTAAAGTAATTGTGTTAGACTCAGAACATAAGTAAGTACCTACTTAAGATTTAATCTTGGTAAAGGAATTGTGTTAGACTCAGAACAAAAGTAAGTACCTACTTAAGATTTAATCTTGGTAAAGGAATTGTGTTAGACTCAGAACATAAGTAAGTACCTACTTAAGATTTAATCTTAATCTTAGTAAAGGAATGGTGTTAGACTCAGAGCATAAGTAAGGACCTACTTAAGATAATCTTGGTAAAACAATTGTGTTAGACTCAGAACATAAGTAAGTACCTACTTAAGATTTAATCTAAGTAAAAGAATTGTGTTAGACTCAGAACATAAGTAAGTACCTACTTAAGATAATCTTGGTAAAGGAATTGTGCTAGACTCAGAACATAAGTAAGTACTTACTTAAGATTTAATCTTGGTAAAGGAATTGTGTTAGACTCAGAACATAAGTAAGTACCTACTTAAGATTTAATCTTAGTAAAGGAATTGTGTTAGACTCAGAACATAAGTAAGTACCTACTTAAGATTTAATCTTAGTAAAGGAATTGTGTTAGATTCAGAACATAAGTAAGGACCTACTTAAGATTTAATCTTAGTAAAAGAATTGTGTTAGACTCAGAACATAAGTAAGTACCTACTTAAGATTTAATCTTAGTAAAGGAATTGTGTTAGACTCAGAACATAAGTAAGTACTTACTTAAGATTTAATCTTGGTAAAGGAATTGTGTTAGACTCAGAACATAAGTAAGTACCTACTTAAGATTTAATCTTGGTAAAGGAATTGTTTTAGACTCAGAACATAAGTAAGTACCTACTTAAGGTTTAATCTTAGTAAAGGAATTGTGTTAGACTCAGAACATAAGTAAGTACCTACTTAAGATTTAATCTTAGTAAAGGAATTGTGTAAGACTCAGAACATAAGTAAGGACCTACTTAAGAATTAATATTGGTAAAGGAATTGTGTTAGACTCAGAACATAAGTAAGTACCTACTTAAGATTTAATCTTAGTAAAAGAATTGTGTTAGACTCAGAACATAAGGACCTACTTAAGTATTAATATTGGTAAAGGAATTGTGTTAGACTCAGAACATAAGTAAGTACCTACTTAAGATTTAATCTTAGTAAAAGAATTGTGTTAGACTCAGAACATAAGTAAGGACCTACTTAAGATTTAATCTTAGTAAAGGAATTGTGTTGGACTCAGAACATAAGTAAGTAACTACTTAACATTTAATCTTAGTAAAGGAATTGTGTTAGACTCAGAACATAAGTAAGTACCTACTTAAGATTTAATCTTAGTAAAGGAATTGTGTTAGACTCAGAACATAAGTAAGGACCTACTTAAGATTTAATCTTAGTAAAAGAATTGTGTTAGACTCAGAACATAAGGAAGTACCTACTTAAGATTTAATCTTAGTAAAGGAATTGTGTTAGACTCAGAACATAAGTAAGTACCTACTTAAGATTTAATCTTAATCTTGGTAAAGGAATTGTGTTAGACTCAGAACATAAGTAAGTACCTACTTAAGATTTAATCTTAGTAAAGGAATTGTGTTAGACTCAGAACATAAGTAAGTACCTACTTAAGATTTAATCTTAGTAAAGGAATTGTGTTAGACTCAGAACATAAGTAAGGACCTACTTAAGAATTAATATTGGTAAAGGAATTGTGTTAGACTCAGAACATAAGTAAGTACCTACTTAAGATTTAATCTTAGTTAAAGAATTGTGTTAGACTCAGAACATAAGTAAGTACCTACTTAAGATTTAATCTTAGTAAAGGAATTGTGTTGGACTCAGAACATAAGTAAGTACCTACTTAAGATTTAATCTTAGTAAAGGAATTGTGTTAGACTCAGAACATAAGTAAGTACCTACTTAAGATAATCTTGGTAAAGGAATTGTGTTAGACTCAGAACATAAGTAAGTACCTACTTAAGATTTAATCTTGGTAAAGGAATTGTGTTAGACTCAGAACATAAGTAAGGACCTACTTAAGATTTAGTTTTGGTAAAGGAATTGTGTTAGACTCAGAACATAAGTAAGTACCTACTTAAGATAATCTTGGTAAAGGAATTGTGTTAGACTCAGAACATAAGTAAGTACCTACTTAAGATTTAATCTTAGTAAAAGAATTGTGTTAGACTCAGAACATAAGTAAGTACCTACTTAAGATTTAATCTTAGTAAAGGAATTGTGTTAGACTCAGAACATAAGTAAGTACCTACTGAAGATTTGATGTCACTTAGGTATATACTCTAGAGTAGTTACTTGATGTTTACGCAATTTGATGGAAAGGTATGGGAAATATATATTAAAGTTGTAGGCACATAAGGAGATCATATTTAAATGTAAATGTTAAATAAATCTGGTATTTTTTATTAATAGATTCAGGCAAAACTATGCGGAAACATATATTTTATCACGTTTTATTACTATGGGAACCCACAAAAATCACCGCACTCCTGTATAGACTTGTAGTGGCATTACTACTGAGCGCTTCCGTGCTTCGGTTGGCACGCCAAGCCTTCGCGTCATCGGTCCTGGTTGTTATCCCACGATGGCAGTCATTATAGCATGGTGGTAGAGTATTTTGCGATATCCGCCTGGCTAGCTACCACCCTCAAGTATAAAATCTGTCACCAAGCACATAACGGTGTGTCCTGACAGCTGTCCTTGACAGCCAGTAATTCTAGGTTAACCTGAACAACATCTTCGACCACATCATTACTTACCATAAGCTGAGATAGTAGTGAATGTTAGCTCAATAAAAAAATATATTTACTCTAAAAAATTTCATATTTGCTATGTATATATTACACATGAATTACTTAAGGCGATCCTGGCCAAAAAACGCCATACAAGAATTAACTTTTCTCAAAGAAAAAACTCGGTTATTAAACTGAAAAAAATATATGTTATTTTTAAGCATATTCTTGAGTTAATTCATAAATCTGATCCACATAATAAATAACTTCACTCGATAGAAAAAAATCCTAAAGTTACCTCTATTTCGAATTTAAAAACGATTTTTGACTCCCTTTTTACCAATCTTTAATTTTAAATTATTTTTTTATACATTACTTATCAATAAAAGTAATTAAATCATAAATAAAAATGTAAAAAAGTTATCATGTTAATTTTATATGATTTTTTAACATGAATTCATGGCATCAGAGCTCGCTCACTTGACTGCCAGTGCGCTCGCAGAGCTCGTCGACGTAGGACCTGTGTCAATTTTTTCGATCTACGCAGCGCCACACAGAACAGGATCAAAATGAATATCAAACAACAAAATAAAACATGCTCTGGGCTAACTTTCGACTCGTTACGCTTATCTTGATGACTTCCTGATTGACGGTGAATGACAATTGATTTCGTAAGTAGTGAAAGTTAGTATCGTGAAGGTTAATATGTGTGTTAATATTAAGAAAAGGGCTGTTTTTTTTTACAAATAAATGGAACTTTGAAATAACTTGTCGAACTCGGTACTGTGATAGTTCCAAAGTACCTATTATCACAGTAGCGCAAAATATTCTTCGAAAGGTTATTTTGTACTTTTGGGTGTTGAAGTCGGTTCCATTTTTTGGTAAAAAAAAATATTTTTGAATCTTTTTAGTTACCCTTGCTACTTACGGGATCGATTGTCATTCATTGTCAACGACTATATCATCAAGATAGGTCAATATGTTTCAGTTATTGGAGTGTAACTCAAAAACGACTTGAACGATTTTGATAAAATTTAAATGAGACTAGACGACAAGCATCAGCTTTCAAACAAAAAAGATTTTTTGAAATCGGTTCACACAGTCAAGAGTTGCGGAGTTAACAAACGTAAAAAAAAAACCGACGAATTGAGAACCTTCTCCTTTTTTGGAAGTTCAGTTAAAAAAGGGGGAGGTCCTCAATTTGTCCGTTTTTTTTTACCGAACCGATTTTGATGATTTATTTGATTTGAATGTTGATGATTGTCGTGTGATTTTATTTAAATTTCATCAAAATCGATCTAGCCGTTTTTTGAGTTACACTCCAATAACTGAAAGGTTTTTTCCTATCTTGATGATATAGTCATTGCCAATGAATGACAATCGGTCCCGCAAGTAGCAACGGACACTAAAACGGGTGAGTATTTTTATTTATCAAACCTACTTCAACACCCAAAAGTGTGAAATAACTCTTCGAAGTCGGGACCATGTGCACAATATTGTGATAATAGGTACTTTTGAACTATCACAGTACCAACTTCAACAAGTTATTTCGCACTTTTGAGTGTTGAAGTCAAGCCCATTTTTCGGTAAAAAAAAAAATATTGAATTTAGTATTGAATTTGTTAGTAAATTTGAGTCGTCTTTTTTATGATTATAGAAATAATAAGTGACATTAAGCGATTTTTAAAACTGGATGGATATAAATTAAATTATAAGTAAAAACATAAATCTGGCTGTATGGAAACTCATGTCACGTCACGACCATGATATGCGATGTCACACCCGTGACTTGAACTAGTTTTTTGATAACTTTCTAGGTTCAATAAGCTTGCTAAACTGCAATGAAATTATTGTTTTTATATCTAGTTTTAGCCAAATGCCTAGTATTTCTTACCCAGGGTCTAAGATAATGAAGTTAATAATCAAAGCCCAGTGTTTGGGTATACACTGGGCTTTGAGTATTAACTTCATTACCATATATAATCAAATCTGTACTTTATAATTTTTAGTATAGATTTACTCCACCCTTTTTTAATTATTATATGATAATAATAATATAGATATTATAAATTCAAAAGTTAGTATGTGTTTTAGCTTCTTAACCTACTTCAAAATAGGAGGAGGTTTTCAATTCGTCTATTTATTTTAAATGTTTGTTACCTCAGAACTTTTTACTGATAAACCGATTTATATGATTATTTTTATATTTGAATGTTTGTCGTATGGTCCTATTTAAATTTCATCAAAATTGGTCAAGCCGTTTTTTAAGCCGTCGGCCCCGGTTGTTGTCTCACGATGGCAGTAGTATCAGCATGGTAGTAGGGCGTTTTGCATTTTGAATGCCCGCCTGGCTAGCTTAAGAAGAAAATCTGTCGCCAAGCACCTAACGGTGTGTTCCGGCAGCTGTCCTTGAGAGTTCTAGGAGTAATTCTAGGGTAACCCGAACAACATCCTAGACCACATCTTTAATAACCATCAAGTGAGATAGTAGTCCAAGGCTAGCCTATCAATAATTATAAAAAAAACATGCATTTATTAATACTCGTAGTAGAATGATACACAAAGTTGTCAGTGACTATGATTAAATGAAATCATCAACATTCATTTTAGCACCTTTGTGGCAAGCCCGCAGTAGCCACTTAATCGATCATTAATTATGTATTACTGATAATTAATTAAACTCAGTCACAAACGAGATGCCCTTAGTCTGCCATAATGAACACTGCATCTATTAGGATACTACTAGTCATAACAAGCGCTCTAGGCGCACGCCTATTAGTAAGGTACGGACGAACTCAAAAGTTTTGCTCTATTTTAGCGAACACGTTTTAGGTGCCCACCCCACCAACTTAAGCATAGTGAGGGGTAACCAACTCCAACTTCTCTTTATAACAAATATTTGTAGTTCACGACCGTGTAGAATTAGTTTCACTCGTCTGTGGAAACCGCGGTGTAGTTGTACTCTTATCTGTTTTTTAGTTACACTCCAATAACTGAAAGGTTTTTTCCTATCTTGATGATATAGTTATTGCTAATTAATGACAATCGAATCCGCAAGTAGCAAGGGACACTAAAATGGGGGAATTTTTTTTACCCCAAAAATTGAACCGACTTTAACACTCAAGGGTGTGAAATAACTTGTTGAAGTCGGGACCATGCGCACAATATTGTAATAATATGTACTTTTGACCTATCATGGTACCGACTTCAACAAGTTATTTTGCACCTTTGAGTGTTGAATTCAAGCCCATTTTTCGCCAAAAATTTGCTTAACACCGCTGAATGGATTTAGATGATATATCATAAAACGTATTCTAATTTTTATCTCGATTTTCCGAACGGTTCCTGAAGGATCAGGAAAACCAATTTTGATGAATGGAATCTAGATATGTTGTAATTGATTGTTTGAAACTATATCTAACTCGTGTAGTTTTTAACGCAATTTGCGAACCATATACTATTAATATGTACACAATGGTTAAATTAAGGTTAGTAAATTGTTATCACTATTGTTAGGTCCAATGCCAAAAAATATGAGTTCAATTTATTCTGTTGTATCTCTTTATACTTGTTATCTGGGGAATCCTCAACTCAACTGTAATAAAATATATATTTAGATTTTTTTTATGTATATCACACATAAAAACTCTTTACATTTTCGCAAGCTCATTGAACCTAGAAAAATATTAAAATACTAGTTCAAAGTCTCGGGTGTGACATTGAGTACCATAGTCGTGACGTAACATGAGTTTCCATACAGCCAGATTTACGTTTTTACTTATAATTCAATTTATATCCATCTAGTATTAAAAATCACTTAATGTTACATATTACTTCTATAGTTATAAAAAAATACTACTTAAATTTACTAACAAATCCAATACTAATGCAATTTCTCAATATAAAAAAATGTTTACCGAAAAATGAAACCGACATCAACACTCCAAAGTGTGAAATAACTTGTTGAAGTCGGTGCCATAATAGTTCAAAAGTACCTAGTATAACAATATTTTGCGCATGAAACCGACTTCGACAAGTTATTTCACACTTGAGTGTTGAAGTTGGTTCCATTTTTTGTTAAAAAAAAATTAAACTCTTTTTAGTGATTCTTGCTACTTACTGGATCGATTGTCATTCACTGTCAAAGACTATAATATCATCAAGATAGGAAAATATTTTTCAGTTATTGAAGTGTCATTCATGATACTTGTCGTTCAATTTCATTTAAAAATCAAACGACAAGTATCAGCTTTAATAAAAAAAGAATTATCAAAATCGGTTCACCCAGTCAAAAGTTCTCAGGTAACACACATAATAAAAAATATAGACTAATTGCGAACCTCCTACTTTTTGAAGTCGGTTCAGAAGCTAACACACATACTAACTAACTGAGTTTATTAGAAATATGTTAAAAACCTTATCTTACAATTTTCATAAACTACTTTTATATAGTAACTTAAAATTCATTTATTAATTTTTAATTCCAAATAACATTTTGATTTATAACAGTGCGCGTATAGACACATTATATCTAAATATAGTATCTGTTGTCCTGTTTTATGACTTAATTTTTTTTAGTTTTACGGGATATGGTTCTACTGTATCTTCAATAATGGACACTATCTGGCAAATTTTATTTTTATTTCTGGCCAATTTTGCTAGAAGTCAAATATCTGCCTGAAGATGGTTGCCTTAATGAGCGATGATTATGAAGTAAGATTTGTACTCATTGACTTTGAATTGAGCACTCTGTACAGGACAGCTTTATGAAATTTATTACAATGGGGCTCCTGTCACAACCAAGACAATTGATACATATTTTTAGTTTCAAAAATGCTCTCTATAAGCGCTCAACTTAACAAGTATCGTTTTGGATAATATCTTTTTTATTAAACTTGCAAAACAGTTCATTGGAATGAGCTTAATTAATATCAAAAATATTGTGAAATTTGGTTTTATTTTAAACGCGAGATATAATTCTTTGAGATTTGTTATTATGTTGAATACATGGTCTGAAAATAATAATTTAAAAAAACTTAACTAAAACTAAACGATTCTGTCTCGACCATGGGCCACTCGCCACAACCGTGGTTCTATGAAAACCACGGTTGTGACGTCCATGGATGTGAAATGTTCGCACCGTGCTATAACTACAAAGATTAAACAAAAGTAGCCATCTTAAAACAATCACTAGATTAATTGTTATTAAACACACCAAATTAATAAAAATCTGCGAAGACATAAATACATATTTTAAGAGCCACGGTCTTGACAGCATAAGGGTACTCGTTTTACAAAATAACTAATATCAAACTTATTTTTACGCAGCTATATCACTCGACGCCATTAATTAATAGGACAACTGTGACAGACAGACTTGTTATTGAATTCTGGGAATCTCACATGACATGGTTGTGACATTTAATGAGTTCTTTTAATGAAGTTTATGTATATATATATTTATTTAAAATATAATAATATTACCAAATTACCATTTATGAATAGGTGCATTAAACGGCTTTCTCTATAATCAGTACTAATATTATAAATGCGAAAGTAACTCTGTCTGTCTGTTAGGCTTTCACGCCAAAACTACTGGACTGATTTGAATGAAATTTGGTATGGAAATAGTTTGAGACCCGGGAAAACATGGGATAGTTTGTATCCAACTGCGCAAAAAGAGGTTAGTGTTTTTGCGCGATAACCGACAAACGCGCGGGCGGAGCCGCGCCTGGAAAGCTAGTAAAAATATAATAGAACCTTAATATATTAATTTAATGTAGTTCTCACAACTAAAAATGTTTTTCTTAACAATGATAATTTACCCATCTAAAATAACCGTAGGTACACAATAAACTGTATAGATATATAAACACTACTGTACTGATCGAACCCCTACAAGACCCGATTATTTTTCCGGCGTATGTACCAATACACGACAAATGTTAATTCCATTCTAAAATGTCATACTGACGTGATCTCCGCTACGTAGGTAGGACTGCACTGTACCTTACCTGGAGAGCTAAAAGCGTGCACGCGGCGCATCGCACACAACTCTGTGTCGCGTAAATGAATACGTCGCGCTCGCATAAAATACCTAAAGTCCGTGGAAAGCCTCGCCTTAAGAAAAGCTGTCGTTTAGTTTTAAATCTGAAATAAAACAAACAACAGACGTGACACATGTACAAGCTAGAATCACGAGCAATTGATTGTTATACGACAACTGGCATACTACGAAGGCATGTCCATATATGAATATCTACTTTATAATGAGTGCAAATAGCGAGAGATATGCTTATATGCGTCTATGATACTGAGGGCCGACCCCAGGGCCTGCCATGCTTCCTAAATTATGTCATCCGTTGAGAATTACAATGTACATTACACATGTGCGAGCCTGACCTCGCTCCGAGTGTTCCGCTTCACAATAATCATAACAGCTTAAGTGCCAAGATTCAAAATAAATAATATATGTTGCAAAATTACGAGAGGAAAAAAATATAGTCATGTGCGAGATTCGAACCTGCGCCATCCACACCTATAGCCGGTGTATGCTCTATCCACTAAGCTAGCATGACATATAACACGTGACTCTAGTTTGTCCTTTCGTTCTTAACAATCACCTGGGGATGGAATCTTCGCACATGACTATATTTTTTTTCATCTCGTTGTAATCTTGTAATGGCAATGCAATGATTTTGATCACAGCAAAATTATATTATAAATCAACGTTTACACTACAGTAGACGTGAATTTAATATATTCAAGGTGTACTGCAACAAAACCGGCACTTATAAAATTGACATGTTACCCCATTTATTAATTATTTCACCCAACTTTAAAATAGAGGTTACTGACGGCATGATTATATTGTATCAGCTGGATCGTCCACTACTGAACAGAACACAGCCTCCCTTAATAAGGGGGATGTGCTGTAGGGTGATTGTCCTGAGAAACGCAGTGTTATGATGGCAGACACCTACAGGAAGACATGCCCCGCGGGCATTTAACATTTATGTTTGTAATATATATGGTACTTATCAAAGCTAATTATTAATCTATTGTAATATAATAAAGTGGAAAGATTTGATTGTTTGTTTGCATTGAAAAGGATCTGAAACTACTGGACCGATTTAAAAAAATCTTTCACCGTGAGAATCCAACATTATACTTGATGGACATAGGCTATAGAAGATTTAAAAAAAAGGTAGGGATCCGTATGCAAACTACGATAATGTAACCCAACGTGCGAAAACTACTAAAAAAATCGTTAAATCGCGTACGCTGCGGAAATTATTGAAAATAGAGCAAAGTGATGTACTACAATTTTATAGAAGACATCAATATCTATAAAAAAAGTCCCGCATACTGTAAGTTTAACTATTACAGTTATGTTACTTTTGAGTTTAAATTTAAAATGTTTGAATTTTAACTCATATAGGCAGCTAGTCATAAATAAAAATGAAATTCCTCACCGGATGCAGAAAAATACAAAAAATATTGTACAAAAAAATTAAAAAATTCTATCGTTGAAGTTCAATTAATTACATTAAAAGCCACTGGGCTCTAGATCACTAAATTCTGAGTAAAAGTCCAATTAAATGTCTCTGCCACTTTGTCCAAAAGTAACACATTATGCGGAAAGTCAAGTTATTTCCCTCAGTTGCCACCTTGTGGCTAAGCGGCGAATTGCGCGTAAAAGTCCAGTTGTATGTTTCCGTCGCCATGTTGCCTAGGAGGCCCGGATCTTGCGTAAAAGTCCAGTTTGTCCAGAAATCCCGCTGATAAAGTCAATTTCTCTCAATCAACACTTTGTTTACGAGTTCCTACCACATTCTGCGTAAAAGTCCAAATATTTGTTTCAGCTGCCTTTGTGTCCAAAAGTTCCGCATGAAAAACAACACAACCACCTTTAAAACATTATTTTAGTAAACGAATATATAAAAATCATTGAATAAAGTCACTGGGAATTTATTTGTAGCTGGGAATTCACATTTATGAAAATGTAACACGAAACTCGCATGCTCATCGTATGTCAACAAAGTTCTATCAGTTTTTGTACGCTTTATAAATGTACGAAAGGTGGCCAGTGAAAACACTTTTTACTTGTTGTGTGAAAACACTCGTTGATTGCAAACATGCCTAGCCTAGTATAAATATATATCTATCGGTTCGCGTGTGACCATATAATATATACAATTTCTTTCAAATGAATAAAAAGATTATTTACATACGAATCAGCAACATTTATAAGAAAGAATCTATAATTGATGCTGAAAAATAAGACATGCAGACATACTTTAATGGTTACGCAGTAATACAGTTTTAGTAAGAAATAGATAAATTCTGAACAAGCGAAAATTTTGTATATAATACCAAGAACCAATAAAGATGTTTTGCACCGCCCACGCTCCAAAAGGGATCGCCTTTCCTTCGAAATCTGTACAAGAGGGTTTTTAAAATTAGAATCTTAAGTTCCAGAAAAATACATTCACTCCATATTACCAATTAATAATTTAGTATTTAATTTTTAATACAAAAAAAGTTGAAGGACGGCTGGAGAATTGGGACTACCTATGAGTCTGAAATGACTTATAGTTATTATTTAGTAACCGGCTAGGACTCGCGTACCTTATATTTACCGGATGTAAATATTACGCAAGTTCTAGCCGGTTACTAAATAATAATTATGGACAAAACTTGCGACAGTTTTTTTAGCTCAAAATGACTTTTAGGTTGTTTAGCTGAAAAGTGCTTACATTGTAGTAGCTGCTGTATATAGTTCAAAGTAATTTGTTAATAAAAGAAAATTTAACGGATTAACAAAATATAGAATATAAGTATAATAACAGTATTATAGGACCAACCATTTTCCTTGCTGTAATTAGATGAAAAATTGTGTGTTTCGCTCCGCAGATAAGTTATTTTGCGTCTCATACTTTTGAAACCCTCGCTACGCTCAGGATTCTATAAACCACTCGCTGTGCTCTTGGTTCCTAGAGTCCTTCGCTTAATCAGGTTTCAATATAAGTAGTCGCACCAAATAAGCACTTTGCAGCGGTGCATAATAAAGAACACAAAACACCACCCATAAACTAAATATTACATTATTTACATGTGTTGCAGGTATAACGAATCAAAGATCGCGTTGCAATCACCTCACTTGCACACTAAACAGTCTCAAATGTGCAAGTTATATGCATTGATTTGCAACGCTATTTTCGAATTGTTTCTGCTTTGTTCTACGCAAGGCAATTTCTAAGGGCTGAGGAGGGCTATAATTTTGTACTGAACTTATTCTTAAATATATATCTTTTTAATTTACCTTGAATATACACTAACAATTTTATCGATTGAGCTGGCCATGGCCTCCACGAGCAGAAAATAAATGTCGCAGATCGTAGATATCGGAAAACTTAGCCTTCAATTCACTCAGGGTTCAATGAATAGTTTTTAATCTCTCAGTACGCCCGGGATATAACTCTAAGCTCCCTACAACTGTTTATTATTCGCAACAAGTTAATGAATAAGGTGTATAAATGTGATAGACCGTACTACAATTGATCCTGAATAATTGTATACTCGTTGAGGCGTAAATATACTTTATACCACACCCACGCAGAAAGTATATAATTGCTCGTTTAAAAACGTGTTTTAAAGTTCGTCATTTTTCCCTTGTGCGGCGGGAAAAGTTATATGGAATTTCATTCCTGCCCTTCGTAGCAGTGAAGAAATGTTGTATGAAAATCCATACCTTATCATATACCAATCCATACCATTACCAAACAAAAAAAAGAACGCTAGCACCCTGCTAGCGTTTCCGTCGTCCTTATCTTTTGTTTGTTTAGCGGCGAATATAAAAAAAACTCAAAAAAGTTTTATATTAATTAATTAGAAAAAAGAGGTGTTCTTTTTTTTCTTGATTTTCAACTAAAGAATAATCAATCTTTTTCTACACAACGATAAACATGATTTGTTTTGTTAAATTGGTTTTTTTAGGAAAAACTTTTATAATGATAATTTCACAGTACGCTTTTAATTATTCCAAATACTTTTCCTAAATGTCATCATTATAAAAACGTCACTTTTTCAGCCAGAAACAAAAATACAGCTCAAGAAATCACAAGGCCCTTACGTCAAAAAAGGTATTATATAAAATAATTTGAAAAAAGAGGTTGGCTTTTTTTACTCGATAAAGAAAGGAGATTGGCAATACATTTTTTGTTTTCTTGAATTTTGGTTTTTGTTTTATTGATAATTTAACAGTATACTTTTAAATATTCTAAATAATTTTCCATAGTACCACGGTAGAAGGGAATTTTGAGAACGATCGGATAGCTAAGCATCATCTTGAAGCAATTTTTTTACTGCAGTATACTTTTATTACAAAATCATTTAGACAACCTATAAGTCATTGCAGACTCACAAGCAGTCCAAATGCTCCAGCCCAGCAAGCTGACAGAATTGCCTATAATTATTCGTTGAGTCAAATAGGTGCCAAAAAATAATCATCTGTTAGGCTCTTTACATATTCGGCGTTCTTTTTAGGTGAAAAGTAGCTACATACCCAGAATCTATGATGATCATACTGGAATACACAATTACACGCGCGTAAAGAAGCGTTTTATATACGTGCATGACTTACATTATAATCGAATGGACGAAAAATCCCAAAAAATATATTTATATATCATATTATGCTTATGTATGATGTTCAGTCCTACATTTATTTTTTAAAGTCTATAGTTGTTTATGATTGTGGTAGTAGTTGCGATTCTAGATATACTTAATTATAAGGCTCGAGACACACTAAGACTCTAAATGGAAACTCGTTACATGTAGGCCAATGTGACATTAGGATAATTAGGTACCATTACATATGCATGCATCCAAGGATAATTTCGTGTCTCCCTTTTCACCTAAACCGGTTATATCTACTTACTAAGGTTAATGCTAATGACATCTTCACATTTTTATTTATTTATTAGTTGAAACTAAGTCTAATTATTACAAGCAATGTGTACATATTTGATCAAAAGTTGTGTATATTATATAAATATTATCCTCATATTCGAAGCAAATAAATGCCTATTTTTAATCAACACATCACAAATGTAGGTGAAATTAGGCACGAAGTTATTACATTTTTATTAATAACTATATGTTTTTATTTATTTTATTTTATTTTATTTTATTTGGAAAACAAACAGTATATATAACTTAGAAATAACAAAATTAAACACTAGTAACCATTTACATGTTTTCGCATATAGGATATCAAATATAGCAGCTTGTTTTAATTACTTAAAAAAAAAAACAAATACATTATTACATACTATGTAGGTTAATTTTTTTTTTTTTTTATATATATAAAATACTAAGTAACATACAACAATGGAGAAATATTATAGTAACACCCATGTTTCGCCGAACATATTTTGATGGCATGTATTAGCAGCGAGCCTATTGCCATGACTCCCAACTGCTACTGAGAATATATTTGTAAGAAAAACTAAAAAACTATCCGGGATCGGATCCAAGTTCTTGGGATTACAACTACTATTTAACTTAATTCAAAACTACTATATGAAATAAGGAAGTAGTTAAAATAGTTAGGTAATTAGAACCTAAAGGAGAATATTCGCCCACGTAGAAAATGATTACCATGTCTCTAAATCCGTTCTATCGGTTGAAAGGTTACGTTCATCATAAGGAGTTGTACTAAATTTAATCGTTGCATATATTTTTTTGCTTAATCGTAATATAGGGTGCGCTTGCACAGCGCAAGGCAACACGCTTGTTTTTGGCGTCGACGGCGGCCTCGCTTCACCTTGACAGACCTTATTTGAGGCGTGAGTCAGACACAGGCTTTATTACTTCTGGACATGCTGTGGTGCAATACGCGTAGACTTTAACTCTCAGCAACGTGTTTACATTCTCAATATCAACTCGTTATAAAGCCACTTTCACGAAATCTAATCTACAATAAGTTTATGACAAACGAAAAATACGTCTGAAGATAATATATTGCGGTCAGTTGCCATAATATATTACATAACTTATTAAGAACCTTCCGTAGACATTAGGATCGTATAATGCAATAAGGCAAGTTTGTCAGTTTTTAAAGATTCTATGTTAATGTAGAGTGGCAAAAAGCGCCTAAATCCGGTTTAAATGTGTAACCCAAACTCTGCTTGTGTCGCACTGCTTGCGAAATGTTATAGACAAATTAGCTGACCCGACAAACATTGTTTTGCCACATAAATTATTTCTAGTGAATATTTTGGCAGTCAAATAAAATAACTAACTTATACTGAATGTGAGGGAATGTGGTTTACGACTGAAAGTGAAATGGAGCGCTGCGAACGATGACGCCCTATATAACAAAACCAACCAAAATATTATTGATTTTAAATCATTGTACTTTTATTACCTTTACTAATACATTTCAGATTATATCTCTATCACAAATTATGACACCTAAAAAAAACATTATCAGACTATATCAGTACAATGAAGTGTACGTTATTTGAGAAAGACAGGAGACCATACTCTGTGCTGTTTAAGGGGTGAGAAGTGACACCGGTAGACGGAAATTAAAATGAAAAAACATAGTTGTTTAATGTACATGAAAAATATTTAACGTCTTATTCTCAGACCTACTGAATATACAATAACAGATAATATTTGTTATTGTATATTAATTTCAGAGGGGTTTTGTTATAAACACGAGAATTTTATATATTACTGAAGATGAATCGAGCCACAAGAAAAATCATACATTTTTCTTTATAAGAGTAACAACTTCAGTTACATATTATTATGTCGATTCAATTAAATGGGGAAACTCCAACTGAAAGTTACTTTGACGGCTTAGGAAATAAATATACCTATGTAATATAGAAAAAAAAACACTATAAAAATCTTCTTGATCTGGTTCAAACTAAGATCCATTTTTAGGGTTTCATTCTAGAAAGTGAGCTACTAAGCTACTTATGTCCGTCCGTCCTTCCTATAAAGGGCATGTATCTTTGGATTGGTAATAAGGCTATCCGGTAAAATTTTTCGAGTGTCAGAATCTGTGTTAGTTTGCCGTATTGCCTAACAAAACATGTTTTTCTTTGCTCTAGCATAAAAACGGCAATGCATACTTACAACCGTCAAAATTGGCATCACTATAGTCCACTTAACGTGGTTAGAATGTCACCCCCTATTACTACCTGTGGGTGTCGTAAGAGGTGACTAAACGTGAAATACCGGCAGCAGGGCAGCAGGACCTTCTGAGGAACTCATATCTTAAACTGAGATCCCCAAGACGCCTACCACGCATGGGGATTATGGCAAACCCCACTTTGTGGGAGACTGTGTTCAACAGTGGAATTCGACTGATACAGTACAGTATCAAATACATGTAATATAGAACACATGTAAGTACAACAACAAATACTAAAAAGTTTTCTATTAAACACTAAATATGTGTAAGTGACAAGTCTGATATCTGTTTGAAATATACTACAATTATTTTGATACATTCTCTGTTGGTAATTTGGTACGAAACTCTCAGTGGGTCCAATTAGCTTGGTCGGTTGCATATACCGGTAGGTACCAAAAAGCGTCGTGACATTGCAAGTTGCAACGTTGAAGATCGATACTAAATTCAAGGTAGCTAAAGGTATATCTGTACCTTGATAACTCACTACTCAAGGTAACCAGTCTTTTGAACGCTGTAAGGATCTGCAGTAAACAGGATCCTATTACTAAGCTTCCGGTTTAGTGGAAGTTCGGGATAGGATGTACCTACCTAAGAAATATAAAAATTTAATTACTACTTTGGTAGCTTATAATATTGAGTCGGTTATAGGACACCGGTCATAACCAAGTCTTTTATTGACGCTACAGATTTTAGTAAATATAAATGTTCAGTTAGACTTTTAGAGGAGACAACAGGGAAGTGTTCTGTCATAGCACTGTACTACCAAAATATAAATCGCTTCCCTGGCAAAATACTTGAAATTGAAATGTTCGTAGATAAATCCTTTATCCTTTTGATATATTATGTTTCACTGAAACATGGCTTAGAGCAGATACAATGTTATTTGATGTAAAGAATTTTAGTGTAGGCAGTGCGTTTAACAGATCATCTGCAGAAGGAGGAGGGTGTATTATTCTTGTAAAAATAACTTAGAATTTAAAGAACGCCGTGACATAGTCAGATGTTCTGTCGTACGTTTTTGTGAGTTTGCTTGTGTGGAGGTAGACAGGCATCTTGTGTTGTGTGTATATCGACCACCAACATATCAAGGTCCACTATGGAAAGTATACTGGCGAAAATCTCTAAATGCAGAAAACCCATATTTGTATGTGGTGATTTTAATATAGATATTTTATTGCATTCTAAAAATAAGACTGATCTTATTTCATTATTTAAGTCATTTAATTTGAAATTTCTGTTCTGTGAGCCCACTAGGATAACAGACACTTCATCTACCTGTATAGACAATATATACTCAAACTGTAAAACTAAAGCAAAGTTAATATTGAAGGGTGTTAGGTCTGATCATGAGGGCCTTGCAATAAAATTTGATGGAAACAGAAAAACAGAGAGGTATGAAATTGAACAAAGGCCGTTGACAACCAGTAGGCTAGAAATGCTCGGTACCAACATAGAAGCTAAGCTAGGCATAACAAGTTTTTCTCACTCTGACCCGAATGACATCTTTAATTACTTATTTTCTTTAGTAAATATTGAGTTCCAAAAAGTTTATCCAAAAATAAAGAAACAATTAAGTGGAAAATTGAAGTTTGGTGATTGGGCAAGTAGAGGTATTCGAAAAAGTAGAGATATTTTGTTTGATCTGTATCACTCGAAAAATTTAACAACTTGCAAGCAGTTTCATGATTATATTAGGAACTTTTCAAAAATGTTTAAGTCTGTTTGCTAGCACACAGCTAAATCTCTTTTTATTAGTGACAAAATTTGAAATTATAAAGACATTCAAAAGTTTAAACATAGAGAGTACTGAAGACTTGTGGGGTATGTCAGTTAAAGTGGCAGAGTCTATAATTTGCATTATTGCACCATACTTAGTAACAATATTTAATCTTTGTGTAGATAGAGGAAAATTCCCCGACGTAATGAAACAAAGTAAAATCACTCCAATTTTGAAGTCGGGACCTGCATTTGACCCTTGCAATTAAAGACCTATTTCCATCTTACGTGTTCTGAGTAAAGTATTCGAAAAAATTATGCTCAAACAACTTTTATCCCATTTTAATGAGCATAATATATTGAATGAGAATCAGTTTGGTTTTACTAAGAGCAGATCCACAATAGATGCAGGTGTTTAATTGATGTCACATGTACTCGAAGCCTGGGAGAGTTCAGATGATGCTATTGGCGTATTTTGTGATCTCTCCAAGGCATTCGACTGTGTAGAGCACCGCACTCTGATTCGTAAGCTTTCACACTATGGTATTCGTGGAAACGCTTTGAATCTTATAGAGTCATATCTGTCAGACAGGTTACAGAAGGTTGGAATAAATGGAAATACTTCTTCTTTAAAATAGGTGTACCGCAGGGATCAATTTGGGACCTATTCTGTTCCTAGCGTATATTAATGATCTGCCTTGCATGGTCAAAGATTTCTGCGATATTGTTTTATTCGCAGATGATACCTCTCTGATTTTAAAGTAGATAGGAAACATAGTGAACTTATTCATGTAAATAATGTGTTATCTATGATCTCTGAATGGTTCGCCGCTAATAATCTTCTCTTAAATTCAAAAAAGACAAAATGTTTAAAGTTTTCGTTACCAAATGTTCCTTATGTTGTACCAAACATTAAACTTGGCCCAGATAAACTCTCTATTGACAATGCGACAGTCTTCCTGGGAATCAAAATGGATTCAACTTTACAGTGGGATCCACATATACATGATCTAGCCGGAAGACTTAGTTCTGCTGCATATGCAGCTTGTAAGATAAGACAGTAAACAGATGTAACTACTGCACGGCTAGTTTATTTCGCATAGGTACTTCCACAGTATTATGTCGTATGGTGTATTGCTGTGGGGAGCTGCTGCTGAGATAGAGACAATCTTTAGTTACAAAAGCGTGCAGTTCGAGCCATATATGAAATGGATCCTAGGGAATCTCTAAGGGATCTTTTCAAAGAAATTGATAAAACTTTACCGAGTCTGTACTACGATACGATACGATACGATACGATACAATACAATATAATATATTACATTATAATATAACATTAAGTGAAACTGGACCTTCAATAGGTGACTCTAAGACGGTAGATATAACTTTTTTCACAATAACTTGTAGCTTATTTGGAGGAGGATTTTTGGGATGACTGTTCCTTTATCGAATAATTAATTTATCGTCACGGTAATTTCATTGTGTTAAAATTCTATCGTGCTTTATTTTGTTCAAAAGTTTGAGGTAACATTAACAAGCACGCACTAACCGCCCACAACGCGAGGGGCTTCCACGCTGGCGTCCTGCAACGCGTTATTCAGTTTCCATACGAGGTGACTGGATTATAACGCTATTGTGTGATATATTAATGGGATATTCGTCATAGTATAATAGTATATGTGCCTATTGTTAAACGCCTGGATAGTGAATACATGGTCGTATTATGCACAAATTAGCTTCTATTGTAGTAATTGATTATGGGATTATTAAGTAGGTGTTGATTGATTTGGACTTAATATAATCCTACGATAATTATATGTGGATGAGAATGTGTAGATAATGATACACTTTACATTTTGAAGCGCTCGTGGCATAGGATGCTTAGCCGCCCTTAACCGATCAGCTTTAAGTAGGTACTACTCCTTCAGGAAAGTACCGGGAAAAAATCAATAAAATGTTAGTTATTCATCCAAATTTATTTTTCTTCAGAAACGATATACTTACACAAACGAATAATCCATTATATAAACGCTTTTTCTGAAATTGAGTTTAGTTCTCGCCGCGAATTCTCCTTTATGTCTTTTACCGAATGAAATCGGGTGCCACGAAGTGGTAATTTAAGTTTAGAAAAAAGAAAGTTGAGTGGAGCCATATCTGGTGAATAACGTGGATGCTCGATGGTATTGGTCGAGTTTTTGGTCAAAAATTCGTTCACAATGATAGATTTGTGCGATGCACTATCGTGGTGCAAAATTTAAGAATTTTCTTTTCACGCATTTGGCCTTTTTCTTCGAATTTGCTCTCTTAAACGCCGCATTGCGCACAAAGAAATCCTTTATTTATTGTTTGACCTTACGGCAACGGTGTGACCAACTACACAACACAAAGATGGTCAAAGAAAACAGTCAACATGACTTTGCCCTGTGATTGAATTTGGCATGGTTTTTTGGTTTTAGTACAGTTGGATGGCGCCACTCCTAAGCCTCCAGAAATATCAGCTAATCTCTCTCAAACTTCGATGGGGAGTTTCAGGCACTATTTCCTTCAAAAAAGTGAAGGAAATAATGCCTGAAACTCCCCATCGAAGTATCAAAAGTAGAAAATCTATCGCAGAGTACCTAACGGTATGGTTCCGGCAGCTGTCCTTAGATCCAGTATTCCTAGGTTATTCTGAACAATATCTTCCTCACTTACAATCAGGTGAGATAGAGGCTACCCTATGAGCTACATTATAAAATAGGCAAGTGTGAGTCGGACTCGCGCAGGCAGTGTTTCTTTATCAATATTTATCCATCATTAGACACGATATTATAACCTTTTAGTTTCCACGAAAAGTACGGAACACTTCGTACCTGAGTCCTCGCACTAGGCCGATTTCTTGTATTTGTTGTTATAGAAGCTACAGAACTTCATTGTTTGTGAAAATTCCAACTGTCTAGCTATCACGGTTCATGAGATGCAGCTTGGTAACCAAACTGACACAATTAGCAGGAATGACAAGTCTAAATGTGAGCTTTTCCGCCAACTACATATTATCCAACCGAAGGTGGCAAATGACATAGGCAAACATGACATAAACTATACGATTCCTACAAAGAAATAATATTTTAATAAATATTCTTAAATTTTCTCATGTATCTTAATTATATTAGTTGTGGTTAGTAATGGAACTTCGATGTCATGGTCTGTTTATTAAACAATAGATAAAATACCTCGTGCTTTATACTGTAACGAGGAAGAAAATAACACATTTCTTTATGCTGTAAATTTTCTTATAGCAATTCAGTTGAAGCGCTCGTAGCGAAGTTAGCTTGGCCGTTCTGAATCGATCAGCAAAGTTAAGCAACGTCCGCCTCGGTCATGACTTGGATGGGTGACCGGTGGTGACATACTACTGAGCGCTTCCGTGCTTCGGAGGGCACGTTAAGCCGTCGGTCCCGGTTGTTGTCTTAGGATTGCAGTCGTTATAGCATGGTGGTAGGGCATTTTGCGAATGCCCGCCTGGCTAGCTACCACCCTCAAGTTGAAAATCTGTCGCCAAGCACCTAACGGTGTGTTCCGGCAGCTATCCTTGAGAGCCAGTCATTCTAGGCTAGCCTGAACAACATCTTCGACCACATCATCACTTACCATCAGGTGAGATAGTTGCCAAAGGCTAGCCTATCCGAAAAAAAAAATGTTATAGTAACAAATTCGTGTAAGTACTTACCTTCTCAAGAATACCACTTAATTTCGAGTACAAATATATCTAGTGACAATTTCGCCTAATTTAATTTTCCTGTTATGCAAACGTGACGATGCCACGTTCTTCAAACCGGAATAATTTTCGACGCGTTCGATTCTATGGAAGCAGCCTCAAGAATCTTGACTCAAGCGCACGAGCGAGAAGTTCTCCATCGGAGCTTAGCAGAAAAGTTAAACGGAATTGCCACTAGATATATTTTTATCTCTTTTAAGCATTTTTATAAGATATAAGTGTAATATTTACATAAAATATGTATTTGTTATTATTAAATATGAATTTCCACCTGAATCGGTTTATTAATCGCACCATGTTTTTTTTTACTTTTCTCGTATATTTCTCTTTTAACGTACTAAGTTCCATTACAATTACAATTAGTTTTAGTTTAACAGTAAACTATAAACTACTTATTAGTAATACAACATACGAGTACATAGTTATTCATACTTTTACATTTAACTTTTAATTTAATTTGATGAACTTAGTACGTCTAGGAAAAGAGCTCTTAATTTGTAAACTAATCAATCATGATTCTATATAAATTCTGTCTCAAGAGCAGCCGGAATACATCGTCAGGTGTGTTAACACTAGAGGGTAGTAGCTAGCCAGGCGAGTATTCATAAATACCTTACCACTATTCAGAGTTCAAGTTTTCAGGCCGCCCTTCGTTATTTTTTTAAATTGGTGGGAGCCCTGGTCTTTTAAAGGTAGTTGATGATGAGGTCGATCTTGGTAAATACTTAGCCTAGAACAGGAAATCGCCTCTCTAGTTTAGCTGCCGTAACACGGTATGCTTGGCGACAAATTTTAGTTTTTTTTAAAGCGGTAGTGAGGCGTATATGTGTAAAGTATCCTGACACCGTGTCGAGAGTCGTAACTATGATGTCGTCTGAAGGGTGCCGTATATAGTCTTATGACTGCCATTCTAAGGTATTCGGGACTGGTAGTACCGTGCTGTCAGAAGCGCGAAACGCTCAGCAGAAATTACATAAACGGTCACCCATCTTAATAGTGACCGCAAAAACGTTGCTTAACTTAGTTTAGGCACTTTAAGACATGTTTCCCAATCTACTCAGCCAAAAAACCTTAAATAGCATGTTCCTCAAGCTAGTTATCGAAATAAAACTCATGTTCACGTGCATTTGATAGTTGCATTTGATGTTAGAAAGAGATTGTGATGTTTGGTCTAGACACATTTGTGACACGCAAAAGGGAGTTGTAAATTCAATGTCGAAGGAAATGGTAAAGGAAATGTGTTTCCTTCGATAACCTTAGATGTCGTTTTACGTCGGTGACTGGATGTTCAAGTGATTTCGAATGAGTCCTATAAGTAAAACAACTTAGAATCTAGTAGCCATTATTATTATGCTGTATATCACAGTGTTTTTTTATGTATTAGGTGTTTATAATAGGGGTTAAACTAAGAAATTGCCGTTTTATTGTAATCACAGTTCACATAGAACCTTCATGGTTAGAGATATTTGAACTTTTTTCACATGGTACCATTAAGATTTTTCTTTTAAAAATGTGCAACATTCGATTATCGGCTTTCAGTTGTTTTTTTTATTTAGCTTAGACAAGAAAGATTTTAACGAATTTTTTGTGATTTTTGAATACACGTGTTCTGACGTGGAACCAATGCGGTAGAAACAGTTCGCCATATCATTGTTGCGTTTGGAGAGAGGACTGCTAATGAACGCACCGTGAGATTTTGGTTTCAACGCTTTTATGATGGAATCTTTGATTTGAAGAATGAATTTCGTGGAAGACAGCCCATGTGAATAACAATGAATTGAAAGAGAAGGGTGGTGGTGAAAGGTGGAAGCTGATCCGAGCCAAACTACCCAGGAATTAGCGGCATGGTTTAACGTTACCTTACCAACAATATTGTCTCATTTGCGTCAAATCAATAAAATAAATGTATGAAAAATTGGTGCCTCATGATTTGACTGATTTGTAGAAAGAAACGCGTGTTGAAACTTGCGTTGCCTTGTTGAATCGATACATAAATGCAGGAATATTGGATGTAAAATATGTGATATGTGATGAAAAGTGGATTCTTTAAGATAACCGTAAGCGAAAAATGCAATGGCTGAGGTCAAACGCCACAACAGTGTCCTAAAGCAAAGTTTACCAATAAAAAGGTTATGGTAACTTTTTGGTGGTCTCTTTTAATTATTACTCCATGATAATGCGAGACCTCATACAGCACGAGAAACTGTTTTAACACTACAGGAACTGCAATCAGAAACCATTCGTCACTCTCCGTATTCACCAGACCTTGCTCTAACGGACTACCATTTTTTTCGTGATTTGGACAATTTTCTACGTGATAAAAAGTTTTCTTCCCAGGAGGCAGTACAAAATGCTGTTATATAATATAGGTCGAATCTAGATCAACTGAGTTGTATCGCAAAGGCATTAAACCTTACTTAGACCTTACTATTAGATGGCAGTAATTTATAGATAATTATAGTAATTATATTGAATAAACAAATAAATAAAATTAAAGAAACAAAACGAATTTCAGTTTTTCTTATATTTGTAATGAAAAACTATGCCACTGTATAATGCCATAGACTAAGGTCCGCATATTGTATATTTTCTGATGTATTGTAAAATTTCATAAATTTGAGTGACATTGCGAGACCAACGTCCAAAAACGGAAGAAAAATGTGGAATGGACGCGTTTATACAGGGTTATTGGTAAAATGCTAACAACCTCTTAGATTGACTTACACACCCGCCGGGGAGCAGGGGGTTCTGTCGGGCTCAGGGTCAATAGGGGCCCCCCTACCGACTAAAAACGTCATGGTGTTCCGCCGTCATCGACTAGTGGCAGGGGACCACGGCGCGGGGTCACTCGCGCTCTCATCCGCAGCCCCCATCGACGTCGCTGCCCGTGCGGACCCAGCCTCCGGGGATATCTCCTTTTTTATGTCTGATACTACTAGCCTTTGACCACTATCTCACCTGATGGTAAGCGATGATGTGGTCAAAGATGTTGATCAGACTAACCTAGAATTACTGGCTCTCAAGGACAGCTGCCGGAACACACCGTTATGTGCTTGGCGACAGATTTTCAACTTAAAGGTGGTAGATAGCCAGGCGGGTATTCGCAAAGTGTCCTACCACCATGCTGTAACGACTGTCATCCTAAGACAACAACCGGGACTGACGGCTAAACGTTCCGCCGAAGCTCGGAAGCGTTCAGTAGTAATGTCACCAGAGGTTAACCATCCAAGTTACATCGAGAGGTTGTTAGCATTTTTCCAATAACCCTGTATATTTACAACTATTATGAATTATTTAAAAAGATATTTTAAATCACTTAAATCCTGATCCTGCCTTGAATTTAGGAGCACCGATCCGTAACAGAATAATTAACGCCCACGCTATATCCGTGGTTTTGCTATGCAATCGTATCTACGTAGATGTTTTGAACTTCATCCTTCAGTGATCAGCTTAACAAGCAGGGTCCGTTCAAGTGAGAAATATACTTCAAGCTGCATTAATCGTAGAATAACTGTACAATATTATATTCTACTAGCTTTCCGGGTGCGGCTCCGCCCGCGCATGTCGGTTATCGCGCGAAAACATTAACCTCTTTTTGCGCAGTCGGATAAAAAGTATCATATGTTTTTTCCCGGGTCTCAAACTATCTCCATACCAAATTTCATTCAAATCGGTCCAGTAGTTTTGGCGTGAAAGCGTAACAGACAGACAGACAGACAGACAGAGTTACTTTCGCATTTATAATATTAGTACTGATAAGTAGTAATTCAGGTCCCCCTTCACTCAGGGACAACAATGACATCACATACTTTCGTATCTCATATTGAAGTACCTATACGACATAATTTGTTAGGGTTACCTATTCAAGTCTATATAGAATTATGAGAATCTGGTATTATGATAGCCTGCGGAAACTGTTTAACTGTACAAATTCTGTTGTTTTCTTAGTTTGGTGTTATATGATAATATTAATGTGTTGTATACAACCGGTAATATGGTCTGGTAGAATTATTTATAATTCGGCCAGAATTACCTACGTTGCGGCTGCTACGTACTGCGGCTTTGCCCGCATTAATTAAGAAATAAAACTAAGTACTGGTATATGGAGCACCAACATTGCATTAAACACAGAAGTTAATATCCATGGTTTCTAAGTCATTCAAGGTTTTTACCTTACAAATTCTCATTTAACTCCTTTTTGATCATAATTATATAGTTGCATGTATTACCCAAAATAATATTTTATTACCTGCCGATTTCTCACATTGTAATTATGGCAGTAACATTTGAATCTTCTAGACTGTGATCAAATTAAAACTGAATGGAAAAATAACCTAGTTGTAAGATGAACTATCACTACTAAAATTAGATACATCCGAATTGTACATGCAATGATTTAATTGTTAGACACCACACCTGCCAGTTTGTGTTATCCTGAACAAGTTACTACAACAACCAAGATTTTATAGCTTTAATACATCCTTCACTACAACCTCCACTATGGAAAACATTCCCATGGAATTATCAATAAGTGAGCTTACTGCACCTTTACTACACAGAATGGAAAGTTTGGAGAGAAAACTTGCAAAAAACCACCAAGTACACTACGAATGTTTCACTTAAGAGGATTATTTCCACATGAGTGTCTTTTACATATGAATTTAGTTTACTAGAGAATATTGTCATAAAAGTAGTTGAACGAGTGAAGAATATGAAAGACGCAGAACTTAACGTCAGTAAACTAAGGACATGAACTTGGAAAACAACAGGATCCTGAAATAGATCAGCGTGTGTACATTCTAAGACTGGTGTTCTATTCGGAAAGTATTAGATTTTGTTTTTTATAACAGAACCGACTTCTAAGTCTTATTATGAAATAACTTATAGCAGACGAACCAAGTTTACTTAGGACAAATAGACCAGCTAGACAAATCCAATATTATGAAAGAGGTCTATCGTCGAATCCGAATCAGCTGGGCAGCGTTCGGGAAACTTCACAGAGTCCTTTCGTCCAATACCTCAGTGCCTAAAGACGAAAGTCTAGTGTGTGTTATCAGTGATGACATAATATGGAACCATAACGTGGCCTCTAACTGCGGACTTAATAAGTAACACTAACAGTGGGCAGGGCATAGCACGCAGAGCTGACGGTCGATAGGGCCGAAAGCTTCTCGAATGGAGGCCACAAACCAACATTCGCCAGCGTCGGAAGACCACCCATAAGGTGGACGGACGAAATTACTAAGGTCGCAGGAAGACGCTGGATGCAAGCCGTTTCCAACTGTTCTATTTGGAAATCTATAGGGGAGGCCTATATCGACTTCTTGCGACTGAAATAATAATGATGAGTCACGCCATGAAACAATGAGCTACGAACGTATAAGTCTGAATGGTACCCACTTCATAAGGGGTTATCATTAGTATACAACTTCAAATTCTTTATAAGATGAAATATACATATATAATTGCTCAAAACAATTAAGGGAACAAAAATTTAACAAGTAAACTTTTTTGTTTAAGGTTTTAATTATAACTGGCTTCTAAATAATGTGGAATTGTAGAGGAAATTACTAAACAAAAGAGCATCAGCGTTTTTGTTAGTAGTTCTAATTAAACTGGCTAACAGTATTAACTCTTTAATAAAAGTAATGTTTTAAAGTGTTTATAGGCTACTAACAAGTAAGACGCAAGAATAGTTATTTGTACCGAGCGAGCAAAACCTTCAATGAATATAACAAAGTCTTTGATATTGACATTTTCACAGTTAGTCTGTTTTCATTGAAACGGCAACTTAGCAATGCTCTCTTTGATTCACACAAGTGATCGAATTATTTAGTTATATTCTTAGAATTGAGATTTTCTATTCTGAGGTTCTATTGTATAAGTATCTACTTAGTGAGTTCAATATTACCTAAATAATTACTATTACTGTCTACGTGTTAAGCTTATGTTCAGTATCTGACATAACACCATTACCAGGAATGTTATTTAACCATTTTACCTCTATATGTGGAGACTTGTAAATGACTTTTTCGTTTTATATATCTTTACCTTATTTAGGCTAGGTATGTAGTTGATAGTCTTCCTAAGATATAATACATAGTAAATTAATAAACACTTTGCGATAGTCGTCTCCGTGTTTAGATACAGACGCCCGGTCGAGCGATACAGTGCAGCGGCAGTGCAGGAATATGACTAATTTGGATGTGGCTCTGTGATGGTTTGGAGCGGAGTTAGATTTGACGAAGGCATAGATCTCACTGTTGTTTACGAGTGGTTGTGAGCTTAAGCTTACTTAGAAAATCTGCTCGAAGATCATCTTTTGCGGCAGTGCAGGAATATGACTAATTTGGATGTGGCTCTGTGATGGTTGGAGCGGAGTTAGATTTGACGAGGGCATAGATCTCACTGTTGTTTACGAGTGGTTGTGAGCTTAAGCTTACTTAGAAAATCTGCTCGAAGATCATCTTTTGCGGCAGTGCAGGAATATGACTAATTTGGATGTGGCTCTGTGATGGTTTGGAGCGGAGTTAGATTTGACGAGGGCATAGATCTCACTGTTGTTTACGAGTGGTTGTGAGCTTAAGCTTACTTAGAAAATCTGCTCGAAGATCATCTTTTGCGGCAGTGCAGGAATATGACTAATTTGGATGTGGCTCTGTGATGGTTTGGAGCGGAGTTAGATTTGACAAGGGCATAGATCTCACTGTTGTTTACGAGTGGTTGTGAGCTTAAGCTTACTTAGAAAATCTGCTCGAAGATCATCTTTTGCGGCAGTGCAGGAATATGACTAATTTGGATGTGGCTCTGTGATGGTTTGGAGCGGAGTTAGATTTGACGAGGGCATAGATCTTACTGTTGTTTACGAGTGGTTGTGAGCTTAAGCTTACTTAGAAAATCTGCTCGAAGATCATCTTTTGCGGCAGTGCAGGAATATGACTAATTTGGATGTGGCTCTGTGATGGTTTGGAGCGGAGTTAGATTTGACAAGGGCATAGATCTCACTGTTGTTTACGAGTGGTTGTGAGCTTAAGCTTACTTAGAAAATCTGCTAGAAGATCATCTTTTGGTATCTGGCCAAATCTTCTTTTAATGAATGATGATGCCAGACGACTGGCTGTTGCCATCACGTCGGATTATTTACGGCATCATGCAATCCGTATAATCGAGTATCCTTTCATGAGGCGTGATCTACATCCAATTGAACATATTTGGGACTTGCTTGATAGGCGCATCTGGAAGCATCCTATTACATCTCAGATATTGCAGCAGCTCACTGAAGCATTGATTGAAGAATGGAAGTGAATTCCTCAAAATGATATACGGAGGATAATACAAAGCACGCCGGTTCATTGTCAAGCTTTTATTAGGGCCCATAAAGGCCACATAAGAAGTCAGGAATATATAATAAGAATCACGAATATATAATCGATATAAGAATATTTCTTTGACGAACCCTTTTTATTGACAATCAGCGTTTCGCCAACAATGTAAAATGTTATTTCTTATTTAGAGATATTTTATTAATTGCAGTAATAAATAAAAGCAAAGTTAACATACAATTGTAGTTTAAACAATAGAAATGACCAAAATCTGGTTCCTCTAATTGTTTTGAGCAGTAGGTATATATACAAACAATCTAGCTTAATTTTCTATAGACTTATTCATTTAAAAAATACTATGCAAGAGGAAAACCAGGATTAAAAATTGGATTAGAGTAGTATTTCACTCTGAAAATTGCCACTACGCAGGTATTATTTTTATTCAAAGTGGCCAGACCGTAAAACGGCAACTTTCTATTACTGGTTTTTCAAGTGATTTTGAACCAGCCCTTACAAAATAACTCAGAATCTAGTAGGCATTATTGCAAGTCTTTACTATAAAGAAGCTGTCTATATTTGTTATGAAAAATTATGTTACAATTTAAGGCTATAGACAATGGCAGCTTTTTGACGTATATCAAGTCCGAGTCGTCAGTAAGACATAATTTAAGTTGGCTCTTAATGTGTTCTAGTAAATGTTCATTTTATGTTATTTTTTTCTAGGTATCCTTTGCTGAACAATAACGGACGCGATAAACCACCAATATGAATACCAATGAGACAGAAACACCGTACTCACAATTATTCGATGAAATAAGTAAGTACTCGTATGCAACAAAATATGTTATGTTTTCCCATCTACAGTCATGAACATTACAAATTTCCATATTCGTCGAATATATCCAAATTTTGATTTTTTAATATTGTTTTTAATTTACAGATTGTATAGAAATAACTGAACATTTAAAAGATAACATTGTACAAGAAAATGAAGACGTTACTTTCTTATGTAAAATCAACACGCATAACCCAATAATATGTAATTGGTTTAAAAATGGAGAACCAATTATAACCAATAGTAGAATTAAAATTACTTTTGCCAATGAATGGCATATTCTAGAAATAAGGAAGGCTATTCTAACGGACGTTGGCCTCTATACTATTGTGGGGCGAAATAAATACAGACAGCTCTCTTCTAAAGCTTATTTAATGGTTGCCCCAAAAACTTTAAATGTGGGATCATTTATCCCGCACATATGTTACCAAGGGATGGAAGTAATCAAGCATTTGCGAAATGTCAAAGTAGAGAAAGGTCACAAAATCGAACTCGAAGCCGTGTTTCAGAATGACACTATTGATAAAATATACACGTGGTTCAAAAATGAACAAATGATAAAGGAAGATGCGCGAATGGTAATCTTGAATTCCAAAATATCTACTCTTTTAATAATTTCGAAAGCTGAATTGACTGATTCGGGTGTTTATGTTGTGATTGCAAAAACGAATCAAGGATTAATATCTAGTTTTGCTCAAGTTCATGTAACTGCAATCAAAGAATATGACAATGAACAAAATTCACTTCCCATAATTGAGGAGCCATTACCAGAAGAAATAGAAGTTAATGAAAACGAAGATGTGAGAATGATTTGTAAGGCAAACTATGATGATTCCACCATAATAAAATGGAAGAGGATAAAAGACACGACCGATAAACAAACTTTTGTGAAAATAGACTACGGAAATGGCTATCTTGGCCTTGAATGTAAAAATGTATCAAAAACACAGAAAGATGATTACAAAATAACTCTTCGCCATGTATTAACAGGCAAAACGGAAACCACCATTTGCTACCTTGACGTGAATCGTAAGTATTATTGTCAGTAAAACTATACTCGTGTCGGTCGTTTAGACCGAAGCCACAGTAAGCGTCTTAAAATGTGTACAGTGCCACCGCTGCGTAGCTGAGTAATAGCGGAGCGGAAAGTAGTGTTGATAGTTTTTAAAATGAAAAAGAATTTGCCCACCTTGTCGTGTCAGAGGGGCTCTAGTAACCGTGACACTGTGGATGGGTCACCGCAGTGAAAGAAAAGGAACCCACGAGGGGGGAATTCAATGCAAAAACCTTAAGCCAACTTAATCCGCCGAAGTGGGCTAATCAACTCGCATTATAAAACGACCACCTCATAGTCAAACACGGCATACTTGAAAATCAAGTCTTCTTCAGTACTAATCAGTCCTAGTTTAACAGTAGAAAAGCTTTTTTGTTTGGCAAGGGTGTTCGCCAAAATTACGTTATAGCTAGTGGTTATAAATACTGTTACATGAAAGCTTTTCTTGTTTCTTCACATAAATATTTTGAATTTGGAATGCCTTCATTATTTAAATCTTCTTTCGATTTCACACGTAGGTATTTTCGTGTTCATTATCAAATTACAATATGGAATGGGGTGTTAAAGAAAACAGGATTGCAGTGATCTCCTTAGTAAAAAAAAACAACACGCATTTTAGTGAACACTTCCTGTTCAATTCAGAAAATATTTAATTTGTTTATATAAAAAAGGATATTTACAATCACAAAACTAATTGTAATTAAAATGCAGGAGGCGGGCAGCCCCAGCAGTGTTTACGTAGAGCGCGGCTGTAGGTAGTAATTTCAAAGACAGAGCCGAGTTATAATACTGTATAGATAACATTACCGTGCTAATGTGTAGCAAAAAAGTATAGGTTCATATTAAATGTGAAAAGTACGATTACGTTTGCTTTTTTAATGCTGCGTTCTCTCGCTCGCGTCCACTTCGCTCGCGGCATTGAACAGGCACGAGCTCGCGCGTGTAGGAACAGTTTTGTTTGGCCTGGCGACGCGCACCGAGCTGCTTCCCAGGCTGCATCACGTGGGTGTAGATGCATTGAATACCTCGCTTAGCCCGCAAATGCGCGCCGGGTTGCCTCTGACCCACTTGTCGAACTGCTTACTAGGCTGCGCGGCGTGCGTCTGAACGCAGCATAAGGGATACATGCAGATCATGGCAGGTAGCAGACATAGGCATTTGGCCTATCTCCGCTACAAAAAAAAAAATATCGAAAATGTTTATCTCACCCATACCTAGTAAACATTTAATGCTTGTTTTTCGTGTCATATATATTTGTAATTAAGAAGATACATACAGTTGTTTGTGTGTATGGAAATAAATATGAATAAAAAATAAAATAAGTTTGTTTTTAATACATATTATACAATGGGATTTCAAATTTTAGCTCCTCCAACCAAATATCCACCAAAAGTGGAATTAAAGAGACCGCTTGAGTCAGTGCTAGCTTACTGTGGGTCAAGGGTGACCTTCGATTGTAGTTTTGCCCTGGAAGATTCCAAGTATTTCTACGTTATTTGGCAAGTTGGCCGTTATAGAGTGAAACGCACCAACAGCAAATTTACAGTAAGTATCCATTTTTCAAAAGTTATAGCTAATATTTAACAAATTGTACCACAATGTGTTGTCTTTATAACCAATTACTTTACATCTATTGTTATAATGACACAAAGGACAAAATCGTAAAGAAAACTAGATATAGGTACTTAAAAACTACCAAAGTGCGTGTCGGGCCTCATAATAATGTAATACTATAGCAAAAATATGGGAATTTATTTATGAGATAACAATATATTAAAATTATTCTTTTGGAACTGAATGAGGTCTAGACGATGATACATGCTGAGATAGACAAAATATTATTTTACAACTACATCTCATCTTTTATTTTACAAATTAATGGGGTAAAAAAATGTTATGCTCGGGCGGGAATCGACCCCGCGTCTTCTGATTTCGCACCGGATGCCTAAACCGGTCGGCCACCTGGGCACTCTATTTCTAGCCGAAATTTCATGCTCCAATTGTATTACTTTAACCGTCATAGGGGACGGTGCGTGGCCATCAACCAGACTACTTACTAGACTGCATCTGTTCGAAAGAAGTGCTTTTTCAAACACTTAACTCTCGGAATTATGTAGCTACCCTTCTATATTTCTAAATATGATTAAAAGCACTATAGAGTGCTAACTACTTCGATAAAATATTTTATCGAAGGCTAACTACGAATAAATAATGTATATTCGTAAAGTGCTAAGCTAAAATCATATTTTACAAATTATTGGAGCATAAAAGAAATTTTGACCATAGCATAGGTCTGGAATACAAATACGATTAAAATTAATTTTTTTAGCTGTGTTTCCCTGTTATCAAAAAAACAACAACAGTAGATATAACATAGAGAAGTTTAAAACTCATTACAAATTTGGTATGTGCTGATGTTTAACAGCAACCTGACATCAATAGAGCTTGTGACAATTTTCAAGACCTATTTTTATTTATTCCAAATGAAAAGGTTAATTTGTTCCGATAAGCCGTTTGCCAATCAGATATTGGAAGGTATTCTACTGAATTTCATTATTATTATTATTGTAAATACGAAACACGCAGCGCTAAATCTAAAATTCAAAAATATAGGAGTAGATTACCTAAATGCACTGTTTCATCAAAAACAAAATAGATATCAAATACAATTACATGTAGCAAAAAAAATGTAGGCCCAAGTAGCATAATACAAAACAAATTAGTACAAACACAGTCTTGTGATAGTATTGAATCTATCGTCTCTGAAGGTCGTAAATTTACCACCATATCTTAAATAGCGGAAGCGTTTATAAATTTTTTCATATAGGATTAACTAATAGAAGTTCTCCAACACATGGACACAATGACTAATTCAATAGGAAATACTTTTCTTCTGTTTCTCGTCAGCTACGCGAACGGGGCTGGTTGGGGCATTGAGCATCTACTCATGGCCCTTACAGTTTCTCGTGTGACCACTGTCACAAGGTTTCTATTCCCATTTAGGCTCAATCTTGGATATGCCGCTCTAAGTGGTATATGCAATGCACTGTTGTGCTTCTCGACATGTGTTTTCTCTCTGTTTTTGCGTTTTTATTTGCCCTAGCGCTCATTGTTCTCTGGATCTTCTGAAGTACCATCTATGAGCTCACAAGGTAGCGACATCCCTGAAATATTATTTACTTTTGGAAGGGCTTGATTAAGGGATAATTAGGATGAAACTAGTGATGTAGACAATGATAATGAGAACTTAAAGTTACAGTAGAGATCAAGATAGTCTTGATGACGATCTAGGTCAATGAGAAACTAAAAGAACTTCTAAAAGAATGAGAATGTTTATATCAAATGTGAAAATTAAATTTAAAGGAGTACGTACATGCTGGTGAAGCCGCATGCAATAGCTAGTTTATTATATGAATATATCGCAATATGTTTATTCCTTAAAAGTAATAAGCCCATTGAAATTGCAGATAACCTATAAAGGAGGCGAGTATTTGCTTTATATTAATAAGATAGAACCGGATATGTCTGGACCAGTACAATGCGAGCTGCGGAAAGTACTACCGAATAGAACATCTGTTCGAGTGAACAGTTCCAATGCACACCTCGTCGTTGTCCCGATAAGTGTAATCGAATCTGAGATGAGAGCGACCTCTTCAACGAAGACAGGAAAAATTTTTACTGCTTCATGTGAAACCGTTGTAAGGGTTTTTAATGATAACTGCTTTGATATTGTAAGTCACTGTTTTTTATTTGCAAAGTATGTGTGTTGCGAGAAACTTATCTCTCTGCGAGAATGCTTAGATATTTTCTGTAGTGTTATGTACGATTTAGACCCAACGCGAAATTCATATGTCATGCTGTACGCGAATTATGTCTCTATTGTATATAGTTATATTGGTGTGGTTTGTTTGCTGTTTGTTCAATGTTTGATACTGTCCGTTGTTAATTCAAGGATTGTATATATTGTATTTGTGTTTTTTCTATTTTAGTTGCCAGGAAACAGCATCAATGAAATCAAAAGTATATATACAGTAATTCTGGAAATCACATACTGTAGGTAAGTTTATTACATAGTATCTATTTAGTATAATGTAGAGACGCTTAGGCACGAAACCGCCCAAATGAGAGTTGTACCACCCATGAAAAAATGGCTTGTTGTTTATCACATCTTAAAACTACATTTTCACTCAGAATTTTTAGTATTTACAGTTAAACTGTAGTATGATGCTACACAAAACGTAGAGTTATGAAATTGCATTTCCCGATTTTTACTAAAAAAATTAGTTTTTGTGATGAATCATTAAACAAAATATAGCATTGAACCTGATGTATTGGAAGCCACATTTTAAAAAAAAATTATTATACGTGAAAGATTTTTTGAACGATGCCATTAAGTACTACATTCAGACACATGTTAAAAAAATAATATCAGATAAAAACTAGGAGCAACTGTCAATATTAATAATATTTTTCAGACTGGATGATCACGGATTATTTTTCTTGCAAGTGTCGGAAGGATGTTCAGATGCGATTGTTAGTCGTCTGATGGTCAAAAACAAATCCGAAAGTGAACCTTACGACGTGCTTATCGAGTGGTAAGTATAGATAAACGACTGGGCACAATGAGCAGTAGGGCGTGCATCAATGTGAGGTGTCCGAAGCTCCTACCTATACTAAAACTATAATATTTTGCTACTCGTGTCTCAGTTGTTATGAGTTCGGTTGTAGTTTAGACTACCCACTCTAAAAATGTTGCTAACCTCCACTTAGTAGTTCCTCTGCAATTTCTCTATTGATCTTTACTTTTCGTCTATTTATTGACTTTTCGTCTATTTCATTGTTACCTTTTATGAACAATTGGATACGAAATTTGCATAAATTCTGTAATCAAATATATAATCTACAAAAAAACTCTATCGTAGCCTACTTCTGAGAACTTTATATTTCTGAGCCGTCGAGGAATCGACCATTTTGTCGCCAAGCCCCTAACGGTGTGTTCTGGCAGCTGTCCTTGAGAGCCAGTAATTCTAGGTTAGCCTGAACAACATCTTCGACCACATCATCACTACTTGAGGGTGGTAGCTAGCCAGACGGGCATTCACAATATGCCCTACCACCATGCTATAACGACTGCCATCGTAAGACCGTGCCCTCCGAAGCACGGAAGCGCTCAGTAGTAATGTCACCAACGGTCACCCATCCAACTCATGACCGCGGCGAACGTTGCTTTTCTGGTTGCCTCCTAAAGGCAACAAAACTATCACTGGAATTGCTCTTGTTAGCGTTATATACCGACTAGTATGTATTAAGCCATCGATATTCTACCTACCAATCAAAGAATAAATTATATAAAGCCTACCTAAGCTTATTACGAGTAGCTTATAGCATAAGCTTATTCGCTAAACATGCGTTTAGGCAAAAATTACAGAAGCTACTTTAACCCTTATAGAATTAAATATCTATAATGTTGTCATAACAGTGATTATTTGGCCTGCTATCTAATAAACGAAGAATTACCTAAATCAGTTGAAAGTTTATTTAGCATTGCCACAACTTGAAACCCCCATACCAATCTACATAGTAAATTTTTTTAGGAGAAATTAAAACACGTTTTTCTGAATTTTTAATTAATTTTTAAAATGTTTATTGACAATTCCTTTTGGTTTAGGATTACTTTATTTGATAGGTATTTCAGAATGAGACCCCAATTTCTCCACCCAGTTATGGAAATACGTTTCTAATTAGACAAGTCTGCGATAAAAATACGCGCTGAGTTCTGCAAATTTCATGGATGTCGGTTATGAAGAGTTTACCCAGACAACCACATACATATAAACTATATGAAAGATTTTTTGTATTATATTGTTCACAGGGAGGTCCATGCAGCGCCTGGGACATATTGGTACAGCATAGAATTGGCGCAGAGTGACGGTAAATACGTGGGCGCAGGAGTGACCAGCTGTCCTTCTTTCGAAGTGAAAGATGTACCGATTGAACGCATGATGTGCTTCCGCATCAGCACTGTTCCACCGAGCAATAACACTGAATCTACCCTCTGCATCAGTAAGCTACTTACCTATTTTGCAGGGATATTGCAAATGCGTCAAATTATTACTTATTAATACTAGATTTAAACTTACAATGATAAAAAAGAGTTAAAGAGTCACATAAAATAGTGCATTGATTTTACATCCTTAATATATATAAAAATCAATTGCTGTTTCTTTGTCTCGCTAAAACACGAAAACGGCAGAGCCGATTTAGCTGATTTTGGTTTTGAAATGTTTGTCGTAGTCCAGGGAAGGTTTAAACGATGGAAAACTATGGAAAAAATTGCAAAGTGGAGAATTTCATTTTCTCATATAAACTTTTCTACCTATACTTTCCTGTAAATATTTGACGTTCATCCGTTAGGATATGATACGAAGTACACCAAATCATCTAGTGAGGAATATTTCGAATTAAAATTTTTGTGTAAGTACCGGAAAGACCTGTTTGGTTGGACTACGTTTGTATGATAGAACCTTTTATTCGCTGACGTTGCATGAATTGATGGATTATGATGCGTCGGCACGGTGGTGCTTAGATTACTAACGCCAGTCCGTAGGTGTAAAACCTAATTACTTATCTCTAATTGAAAAAAAAAACCTAATTACTTCACCTGTGTGGTAAGTGCCCATTTTGGTTAATAAGGTTTAATTAAGGTTATGGTTTTATTCTCAAAGGTCTACCCTATAGAGGCAGGAGGTATGCCATAATATCCAAGCTTGGCAGGTGTATTGGGTATCGCACTTTTTCAGAAAGTGCTGCTGCCTACCTCCTGAAACGTAAAAAAAGTTCATGTACAAGATTTGAAGAGTAATAAGCTTATCTTAATAGGAATTATACTGTCATAAAATAAACAGAAATAAAATCATAAAAGCACCTCTATAAGTAACGCAGTTGGAACCATGCGAATGTTTTGAAGAACATTCGCTAACACTGTTGATAAATGACATACTATCAGTGCCTCGAAATCGTTGGCTTGATAGCGAGCCTTAAGACAAAATTTGGTACACATATCTCAATATCTGAAGCTTCTGTTTGAACTTCTCCTTTCCAAATATTTAGTATATATGTGATTAATTTATGTAGGTATATTATGTATAGGTTAGTATACAAGTATTTTTTAAACATTATATTTCATTTTAAATTGACAACCGGCTAATATTATATAATTTTAGTTTGAAAGCCCTAGTGTTTTTAAAATATTTTAACGCCTTATATAACCGGCTGCACGCAAATACAACCCAAAAATGCAAAATACAATGCGGAACGTTTGTGCAGGCCTTGTTTACCCCACACAGAATAAGAATAGATTATGAGCTCGGAATTGATATAGATATTTTATATGTTTCAGTACCACCTCCTGAGATTATATTGAGGCCCCTCAAGGACCACGAATTCCAAAAGTTGGAAAAGTTCCATCAGATATACTCAGAGACTGGGCACTGTATCGGCCGGGGGGCCTTCGGCACCGTGGAATTAGTGCAGGATTTCAAAGGTAAACCTAAGACTCACTTCGTATCCACGAAAAGGTTACGTAGAAAAGTACGATAAGTATAAATAATATTTTTTGAAAACATATTAACAAATAAGTGCCGATTTGTCATCCAAGTTCACTCACCTGTAATTCTAGGTTACCCTGAACAATATCTTCGACCACATCATCACTTACCATCAGGTGAGATAGTGGTCAAAGGCTAGCCTATCAGCTATAAAAAAAAACTGTAAAATTTATAATAATAAATGTAGGTAAGTAATCCATCTTCGCTATTTTGTCATCTTAATCATAAAACCTTTGGTTTAATGCACTTTTAGCTAAGAAATGTCCTCCTTTTTAAAAGCCGTCAAAGTGGTGGAAAATAGATATTTGAAATTCTAATAATTACCCTTTTTATGTGGGTACCTCAGAGCAATTAAGTTACTTTGTCAGAGGTGGGTACTTGGTATTTGAGAACCATCGATTTCATACTTTATTGTATCAGTGCTTGCAGTAATCGATAATTACACTTAGGATCTTTATTTCATTCGTTCAAAGCTACTAGACCATTGTGCTATAAATAATTAAAATAAAAAAAAATTACCATAAAATAGAAGTGACTTCAACACCCGAAAGTGTGAAATAACTTGTTCAAGTCTTAATAGGAAGGAGGGGTAAGACGCCTATATTTATAAGATAGGAACTTCCTATGTAAGCGTCTTACCCCTCTCCCCTTCCCTACCCGTCTTCTCCAATTTGTTATAAGTATAAATTATACTGATTAGAACATTGCATATTATTATGAAAAATATGACGTACTTGTAGGGAAATTGTGCTTATAGTAATAAATAGTTTTTTTTTGTTATAATTAGATGAAGCTCAAACCGGAAGCTACAGCAAACCAATTGATATTCGATAGTCTCTGTGGTTAAAATGTCTGGCTTAGTACATAATAACTATCGGCACCACACTTACAAATATGTTCTCGTAATTTAGTTGAAATCAATTTACCTATTTGTTTTATACAGGAGAATATTATGCAGGCAAGTTCTTGAAGATGAAAACGCCGAAGCACAAGGAAGCAGTAAATGTCGAATTTGCTATAATGGCTCGAGTACACCATCCCAAATTTGTCCAGCTAATGGATGGTTTCATTCAAAACAATAATGCAATACTCGTAATGGATTTGTAAGTATCTTCTATGGCTATAGGGAGGGGATGGAAAATCAGCGCTGCCCGAAATGTATATTTCGGGTTGCACTAGCTGAGTCACCTCCCTTTACTTTGTTTCCTCCATATAGTTTTTAGTTATCTCTGTAATAGTCTAGTTTTAAAATGGAGAAGCATTATTATCCTTTACAATTACTCAAACTTTTTGAAGCAGTGATAGGTCAGTGGCATTGGGTAATGGACTGCCACGCAGCAGGTCCATGGTCCGAATCCCGCCGCTGACTTGAGTCGTTTCATCGCATAGTGGAATGCCCACCTGGCTAGGGACCACTCTCAAGTAGAAATTCTGTCGCCAAGCACCTAACGGTAGAGAAGCGGATAACTATTCCAACATTGGGTTAATCATATCATTCGAAACATTCCCACTCCATCTCTTTCCATCTATTAGGAAGAGAGAGGGACAAATATCAGCCCTTTCGAAGTTCCGATTTTGAATTCGACCTCAAAGACAAACACGTTCGGAATTAATAAAAAACGGGAATAATATACGGGCGTAGAGTTGAATAAGTTAATAGTTATTTCAATCTATTCCTGTTTAAATTATTATTTCCTAAAGTTTCCTCGCTGCTGAAGTGAAAAGTTATGTGTGTTACACGACAGCAAAGTTTTTTTGCATCTCGTGCCTTTGAATCCCTCGCCGCACTCAGGATTCGCACGCAAAATATGTATTTTATGTGTATTATGTTATCTCCTACCTACTCTCCGGATATTCAATCAACTAATTTAGTTGGTTTTCAACATATTTGTAGGGTTTTAGTAATGAAATTGGTTTCTTTTTTAAGCTACTGGGGCGGCGAGCTTTTCCAAAGAATGATTGACGAAGACCTCGTAATGGAAACTGATGTGGTTCAGTACGTACGTCAAATTTGCGAAGGTCTTCAATACATTCACGCGCACAATATCGTTCATCTTGATATAAAACCAGAGAATATTATATGCCTTAGCCCTAACTCGAGGCAAGTGAAAATTATAGACTTTGGAGTGGGCAAGATTTTACAAAAAGGCGTGAATACGAGGGGAATTTATGGAACAAAGGAGTACATCTCACCAGAAGTGCTAAATTATGACGTAATTACACCGATGGCCGACATGTGGAGCTTAGGAGTCGTGACATACGTTCTGTAAGTATATAATATATTTCATATATTGCAGTATAAATATTCGATAAGATAGCTGTATATTTAATACACTGAGAAAAATTACTTTCATTACGTATTGACGTGTATAATAATAAACTAGTGGCTTTCGGAGCTGTAAGCCTCGCGAGTCTGCCCTTGCATAGCTAACAATTGAAGAAATCTTCACTGTGTACGCTGGGGAAATGGGTCACAAAATTCATAGTATAGTTATATTCTGATAACTGATGAAATTAATTTGATTGGACACAGTTTATTTGCGATTCTTATTAATTTTTTTTATAATTTGATATATCTGTTTTGATATCAAACAGTTCTATCAAGGGTTATAACTGATTTGTATGTTAACAGGGTAACAAAACAGTTATCGAACAGTTATGAAAAATTCTATGGAATGCATTTTATATATCTATGGCATTATCAAACCTGCTCAAAAATTATCTTGAGAATCGGTTGTGAAATGCCACCTGTAGAGGAGAACAACCTGACTTACGAAAGCATTTTTGTGTAAGCTTAAGCACAGACGCTGCGCTCGCGCTACGTGTTCACTCGGTCAATAATGCGGACGTTTGAAATATTATCAGGCAAATGCCTATGAATATATGGCTATAAATGCAGATTTATTTTTAAATGAAAGCCTGCCACGACTGCTAGTCATGGCTTTCACTTTAAAATTAATTAACTAAATACTTTATTATAACAATATACCTGATTTTTAACAGGATGTTCATAACTATTTTGCAATTTTGTCGTGAGCAAAATGTAGCACGACTATCGTAATGGGCATGATTCCTTAGCATTATGGTGGCAGTGCATTATGCGAATGCTACCATGGCTGGCTACCATCCTCAGATATAAAATATGTCGCTTAACTAAACTAATATCCTTATCTTTAGTCTGATTTGAAGACAACATCCATTCTGCCAATCATAGCTTTAGTCTGTCGAAGAAGCTCAAACAATGAGTCATCATCAGACATTTTTCTTCTTTGTAGTAGTGTAATTGAATGAACTAAATTGTATTAAAAATATCTTTCTCCATGATGCACACTATTCAATCCTTGTTATTTCAGATCTATTCAGTCGCATTAACTTAAAAGGGCATTGAAAAGGATAGGTATGTCATTTGGTAGTTCTTTTTCACTACCTAGATGACGCTTATTTACACTGTTTCTTATAAAATAGGTCTGAATGTATGAAATCGTTTCTGAAAGATTCAGCTAACATTACACTAGTAATCAGAAACTCTCTGCAGTCTGGTAGTCATAGCAGAATCACCAGATGAACTGCGCATCAAAATTTATACAGTCATGATAAAATTGTTTGCAGTCGGTTTTGTTAAGTACTTATTAAATTATTTTATACTTCTTGTGATTCATGGTAAACTCTTGTGATTTGTACGTAATCACGTAATTTTATCATGACTGTATAAATTTTGATGCGCAGTTCATCTGGTGATTCTGCTATGACTACCAGACTGCAGACATAAAAACTCTAGGTCCGGTTTTTATTGGGAATATGTACTGATATTTATTTCAAAATTCCTTTAGAATTATTTTGAATCCTGACAGAATTTTTCTTACTGTACTATACGATGCATATACTTTTACAACATTATATGGGGAAAAGATAATGTTGTAACATATGCGGAATTCGAACCCACGTCATCCACCCCTATAGCCAGGGTATGCTGTGACCGACTAAGCTAACATGACAATGATTCATAACTATAATGTTTCCTCTTGTTCTTTAAACATCGTATGGGAATGGAGCGATACCTATAGTTAAATTATGCAATTAGCGTTAAACTTGTTAATGATCATGTAACCCTATAATTTTAATATAATTTTGTAATGTAATCCGCATAGCATGCGTTATCGCTAAAAAAATATAAAATAAATTTGTAACTGTTTGTGAAACAAGTGAATGTGTTTAATGTAAAAAAACCCCACATTGTATTTTTTTTTTTAAAGAAATGGAATCTTTTAACCCTGTCTTCCTTGTTGATAAGTGACGATGACGTTGTCTTGGAATGTACGTGTCTAGATTATACTTATTTATTCAGTATTTGTTCATTTCTTCCACATCTATCGGGAAATAGAGAAGCTGGTAAGGTGTTCCATTAATCAATCGTACATATAATTTAATGTTGAGTGAAAACGATACCGCTTTAAATGAAAAAGGTGACAGTGGTATTAGGTTGTCAATCGAATAGATCTATCATACATGTCCTGCACCAGCATTATCACGACGGAGCTTTCTTTCGCTATTATCTGTTGTGTCAATATCTATGTACTTAGCTGGTATTTAACTGGCTATTAGATATGGCTAAACCACATTAAAAGACCTGACTTTGATAAATGTAAAAGAGCTGCCCCGACGTGAAATTTCGCTTCCCTTTCCACATGCAGATCTTTCAGCTTTTATGACACAAAATTGAGTTTTGGTTGTGATGTAATATTCAACTCAGCATCTCGTCATAAAAAAGCCTCAACTGCCACTTTGTCTCACACTTTTTGTGTGTCCAATCTAATGTTGACTATTTTAGTTCCGTGTGTGTCTTGGTTTCAACTGCCCATCCTTATTAGTAATACATAGTTGGTATGTATAATGTCTAATATTTATTGAAGAGGTGTATACTAAATTAGGTTGATTTTGATCTGTTTGTTCTCAAGCTTTTGGAGCACTGGTAGCAGAGCTTGCGTAGTCGGACCCTGAAAAAATAGCTCAAAGTGTTCTAAATCAGAGTGCTACCTAAAGCACGTTTCAGATGATGCTGTCTGCGAGAGATAGATTCCATTCAAGATCTAGTCTGTTTCGTTATATCTTCAACCACATCATCGCGAGACAAAAGTATAAAAAATATATTTTATCGTTCCTCAGGTTGTCGGGAGTAATGCCTTTCACCGACGACCCATTTCTATACAGCAATATAACAAGGGGAACTTACGATTACAACGATGAAGCATTTACGTTCGTTTCTAATGAAGCGAAGGACTTTGTAGACAAATTGATTATTAGAAAACCAGAAAATAGACTGTCAGCGGAGTCGGCGTTGAGTCATAAATGGATAAAGGAGGGTCCATCAAAAGCAATCGACGTTGGCATGAAAAAGACGAAAGAGAACCTTAAAATTTACCTCGCCAACTATAGGATCAAGTGGCAGGTCAGTTAATTTAAAACTTTGTATGTTTATCACACAATAACGAAACTCGACGAATTCGAAGCGTTTATTAATTAATTTTGTAGTTGTTAATATCGGCTGTACCTATTGCAGATTAGGCATGTATTTGATGGTTTTATTTGTACCGCGGGTTTGAGTTTCACCGCTTCCGCATGGCAGAAGGGCATTTTGTGTTTGTTCGTTACCTGGCACCCTAAAGTAGATCTATGAGGCTATGGTCAAGCACTCAACAAAGTCTGTGAAAAAGGTTAAAACAATAAAAGCTTTTATTATAATCTCATTCGGTAATATTCTAAATATGAAATGAAATACAGACTTTTATTGGCATATTTTATTTACATACTTCTTTAAGAAAAATAAAAAATTTAATTAAAGCATTATTCTCATAACAAAACAATGCTTTAAACATTTTTTTAATTGTGGGTGTAAAAAGTGTGGTTTGTGCTGCATATGCAATTATGAAGTGCCCAGAATGCTACAGTTACACGCATCATTCTAGGTTAGCCTGAACAACATCTTCAACCACATCATCACTTACCATTAGGTGAGATACTGGTCAAAGGCTACCAGGAATAAAAAAAACTGTATAATATCACGTTGGTACTCTAAATTATAATTACTGACAATCAGAGGATATTAATGCTTGAACCTGAACAACAAAATACCTACTTCATTGTTAGGATCTGACATGACTGCTCAAAAAAAGGGATGTAATGGTTTTGAGGTTTATGAACATACATAAACCCCATACATGCATACATATGCATGTATTCGTTTGCATGTGAGTTTCATTATTCAGCCACAACTTTTAAATGCTTGAACAGCTTTGCATGTATGGAGTATCGTACAATCATTATATCATCAAGAGACACACCAGCTTATCAATTAAAAATTAACGTTTGGGATTTGGATGGCGGATCTCCATGCGATTTGAACTATGTATTTGATAACTTGCTGGTACTTATTGATCATTTACGTCGTTGTAGCCTAGAGCAAAATTTGTCCAAATAAATGAACATTTTGCTAGCGATATACTTGCCCAAATAAAGTATCGATTATTGAAAAATATTTCCTCGCGGCTAGTAAAACAAGACAGAAGTATGTTAGCTACATCTCTTGGGTTCACCGATTCTTGAAGAATCATAGTCACATTTTGTAGAAGAAAATATTTAAAGCTTAGGTGTGCCTAGCAGATTATTCAAATTGAATGCCCATAGACATAGCTTACTTTTGAAAAGGTTAAATTTAGTAAAAAAAATATTATTACTAATTTTAACGTTTTCGTTCCCTCTACACATAATTTGAGATGTTTCTATTGTGGTAGAGATATTTCAGTCTAATGCACGCTTCTCTACTAAATGAGATTATTAAAATATATGTGCGTGCAGTGATTTTACTGTGAACTTAGACTGGACATGTCCGCGCACTCCGCACACACACCACAATTACTGAAGAACCATTGGTTCGATGACGTGTATTTCGTGTACATTATTTTGTATGTAAGGGTGTGTATGTGTCAATGGAGGGGCGTGTATTTTTAGACTCAAAGATCTTTTACACAGTAAGCTTTTGCAATTTCGTCAAACATAAGTTATATATATATGTATATGTGTCAGTTTTGAATTTTGGTTCTGTTTATTCACTTTTGCTGAACACAGCCTCCGTCATTAAGAGGTTTCCCATAATCCCTAGCTTAACAGGCGTGTAGGGAATCACAGTGTAAGATAGCAGTTCCTCAGAAGCCACTGCTGCCCATCTTCCAGTATTTTACCCTTAGTCGACTCATACTACACTCAGTGGAAGAGATTAGAGAGTTACATTCAAACCCGTCACACCTCATGGGCTTTGAATGTTGAGATGGATAGTAAGGTCTACAAGCCTCACCATGAGAACTGGAGGCATAGAAATATGCGCAATATCTAACATAGCATTACCAGCTATTTTGTCTTCCGTACACAGTACATACAAATTTGTGGACAAATATCTCGCACCATTTACATTATCTTATAATGTGGCCTTTTTTGTTTTTTGCAAATCGTTTGGATCTGGTGCATATTGTAAGTACCTTACCTATATACTTATAATATATATATATATATATATATGTATATTACCTTACTTATATGTTCTATCTATATACTGATATATTATTAATTATTTATACAGGGTTACTAATGACGGTAAGTAGATTAAGCCACCTTTTGATTGTTTTAGAAATATGAATCTCACTTCATAAAATCAGTGATTGATTATATGGACGCTTGAAAGGCAAAAGGTAACAAGCGCCGAAATACCTACTTTACAGATGAGCCGTATAAAGTTTTAAAATTCCGAAACCAATCATTTACTCGACAGAACATTTAAAATGAAACTAAGAGCAGGAAACATAAAAATATGGATTTTATACTCCAAAAAATATTACATAAATAGGTCCTTTAGTTTCTGAAGTAGCAGTTAAGTAGTAGGTGCTTATGCTCTAAAAGGCATAGCTAGGCAGCAAGTAACAAAGAAAAAGGACTAAATATGTTCAATCAAAACAAAAACCCATAATCGACATATAAAAAAATAAACGCAAATTTTACAGAACAGCCGTATCAACTTTTTTTTATAACAAACATAAAAGTAGAAACGTTGTTAATGATACATTGAGATTTTCAAATATAAGGCAAAACAGCTCAAGTAAAAGTTTACTTTTGTTATTTTTCTAGTAGAAATATCTTAAACGAGAAAAAAATATGAAACTATTTACGCATAAAGTTTTAAACGGCGCTTTAGTAATTATATATAGTGAGACAAAATCGTAAACAGGACAAGACCAACGATTATGCCACTTTTAATTTTAATATATACCTAAAACCTTAAATTTTAGAATAGTGGTAAAAGAAAGTGCAAAAGTAAATAGTGAATTAGTGTTTGTTTTTATGTTTCAGGTAAATAAATACCTTTTATATTTATAACTTTTTTTATTTATGAATATGTGTCAGCAAACTAGCAGACTGCCCACTTTATGGTAAGCCTTACCTTCTAGCCTTACCCGCGTAGACAACAATTACTTAAATTAAGAACATTATGCGTCGCTTGATACATAGAATTCTATATCTAGCCTTACCCGCGTAGACAACAATTCCTTAAAGTAAGAAAATTATGCGTCGCTTGATACATAGTTTTGCCTCAGACTTAACTCATTTTTGACCAAAGTGGTGCTTGTTACCCTTTGCCTTTCAACCGTCGATATGAACTAAGCATTTACACCAACTTTAACCAATAATTTTTATATTGTGCTTTTATTAAATACAGCATTTTATATTTCTACTTCAACGCCCACTTTATTGCACATAATATGTAAGTATTTATAACTTTTATGCGTAAACTTATTAAAATAGCCAGTACCCATCCACAGCACAGAGTATTCAAATGTGGGGGCTTGTGTGATTAATAAAAAGCAACACCTGATATGTACTCAAATAACTAAATAACACTAATAAGGATATACACATATAATACTTGTATTTTTGATTATAAGGTAATTTCTAAAATCGTGTAAATTGGTACCAATCTATTTAATAGCCTAAGATACTTAGTATCGTGTAACAACCTATGTAATGTTTTTTGATCACTTTAATATATCTGGCAGAGGCCAGAAATATATCTGGATTGGCTTGTCCGAAAACCAAACTGCCTGACTATCCCACTCTCTGTTACAGTGGGATCGGCGCCTCTGCGAATGGTCATGGAAAGCTCTTTTAGATACTCGCCGCAGATCGTGCTCGTAGTCTCGCTGTTCTTTTTGGGAATCTGGTACTTGATTACAAGCCTTCTTTCCATAGCGGTAACCTTATATATCCGCCCACTTTTCACCTCGCTATTAGCGTGTATAGTTTTGTGTTGCCCATCACTGCCATAGTGGTTGATCAACTCAGCGGTGACCATTAGCCTCTCTTGCTCTCAAATTGCTGGACGTATTTCCCTCTGCACCAGCCTTAACGATATCGTCAACCGGGCCAGTTTACCAGCGCCAACGTTGAAGCTCTTCTCGAATCAGATCAGTTGTAATGAGTGAATTGTGGAAGAATTTATGGTATGCTCTGGTAAGTTGAGCGGTCCTAAGCGTGAAACGCTATGTGCGTTGACTCTTCAGCGATATCACAACTTTCTGAAACAAAAGTAATGGCTGGCAGATTCCCGGTGCCAGCAGCAAAAGTAAATACTTTAGCGACTCGAGCGGCACAGGTATGCTAATCTTGGTAGTGGTTGCATATGAAAGACATTGAGTCCGTGGGGGCTAGAAGCTTGCCTTATTTTCCAAAACTCAACCGGGCTTTAGTTCGAAATGACGCGTGATCAAAATGCTGGCACTTATTTGCCTTAACGAATATATATGATTAGATTAGGATTGCATTTGCATTACTGGGTGCATTTGGCCTGTCTGTGGGTCTGTAAGGGCCTTTAGTATTTTAGTTTGTATTGTTTTGTCAATGAAGACATAGGTCCATACAGTATATTTCAATATCCCGTGTGCAGACCAACTTTGATTTCTTTTCTTGGTGCCTAGACGTACATACATTTCTCGTAAAATATATTTATAATTTGGTTTTAGTTGAGACTTTATTTCAAAATTGTCATGCTTTCTGGGTGATTACACAAAAACAGTATTATTCGCATTTGGTTTTGAAATGTTTCGTAGGTAACAATTTTATTGGAAACCAGGCGTGGTCCCAACTTACAGGACTAGACTGAATTTACGAGATTAGACGTTGGAATGATAATTAATAACCGAACTAACAGTTTATACACATTACATACATGGACCTTAATGTTTTTTGCATATACATAATATTTTCCTATGATTACAGAGAGCTGCAAACGTGTTGATAGCAACGCACCGCCTCCGTAAGCAAGTATCAGCCAAAGGTTCTCAGAAATATGCACAAACCGACACCCGTACAGGCTCTTGCGTTACTTAAATACCCTCCCGATAGCCAGTAAGCTGTCATACTATATTGTAAACATAGTAAATTACTGGAATATTATAATTTATTGTGTTATGTGTTAATTCTCTAAAATGGAGACATATTTCCGCGGAAATGTCAATAGGAGGTAAAGTTCTCCTTTGCTCTGTTGCCGTGGAATAAAAGACGCAGAAAACTATTTGGCTCTCAAAAGTGGATAAAATTAGGAGATTAATTATTTATGTACTTGCTTCAGCAAGTCAATGTCGACTATGCAGTCTGTAACCATGTATATTGTGAGACAATGTGTAGTATGTAATGGTAATATGCACATAATTTTCAAGCGTATTTTAGCCAATGTTGTCAATTTGGACACCTTGTTTCGTGGTGAATCATATTAATTTCACTTATCGTATATTAATAGAGCCCAATTACGAGTACTTAATTTGCCATAAACGCTATTTAGCCTAATGTATATGCATTTATTATATATTTGCTGTACAAAGTATATGTCCCAAGTCCATCAATGCAATTTAAAATTATGTATGTTAAATAATATATTTCTCAAAATGTCAAAATACTTAGGTATAGCTGACTACTTGTCGTCGCTTCGATACATTGTTTTTTTTATCATAAGTCTATACATTTTCATTTCCTGGGCACTAAAATTGACTTACCTAGAATTATGTGCTTACTGTTTCAGCTTAATATATTTGCAGTTTCATATTAAGGAATTAAAACACTTATATCAAATATTCACTCATACGATATTTTGCAAGTTATTGGAATAATACAAAACAATGTAAGTTGTAAACTCTAGACGTTAAAGGATTTTTTTAATGACGACTATTGTCGACTATATATGTTTATTTCTGAAAGAAGTGAGCGGAGGTATTAGATATATGGGATCGTAGAACATTGCTGTTCTTTAGGAGACGCCGCTGCTCACTTTCTGTTTTTTAATTAAAACTTATAAATCATTGAAATATTGCTATGACGTATTTTGGTAGAAAATATAATCGTGTTCAAAACACAATAAAAAATATAAGAGCATTGTTTGGACCTTCTCAAAGAGATAGTTGTAAATTACTGTGTTATAATCGAATTTGATGACCGTTCCTTCAACAAACATATAAAATCTGCAAAAGAAAATCTATTTTTCATCTATTTACTTTAGACAATAGCGGCATAAACATCGTGACAAAGTCGAAGTGAAACCGCATTGTATTTAAAATACTGTATTTTTTAGACACAATATATTGAATGTAATGGCAAACAAAGTATTCAATAGTTTGTCGGATGGCATGAGGAATTTAGAATTAAATGCTTTTAAAACTCCTCAAGCTATTGAGAATTATATCATAAAAATAGAGCGTTAACTCAAACTATACATTAATAAATTGACATTATAGATACATGAATGTTAGTAAGTAATGAATTTTATCGAACAATTTTATATAAATGTAAGATCTGTGTACTGTAAAATTAAGTTAAAGAATATATGTTGCACTATAAAGTGAATTTTATTAGATGTTTTAAATGTTGTAACAAGAATAACTCCGCGCTGCAGTTATCTATTATTATGTAGTGCGCTATGTACGAGGCCTTGGGAACAATTTAAAAAACGTACCGAATTATTTTTACTTTAAGACAAAATGTTAGGAAATAGGAAAATGTTGCGTAGGATGGAGAGATCTCGTTTTCCATGAGAGTGAGCGAAACAAAACTACGCAAAATTTAAATAGCGTGGGCGAAGTCTGTTATTCGAAAGAATATAAAAGTGAGCTTTTTAAAAACAGAAAAAAATATTTTTGTCACTTTATCATTAGAAATAAAATTTGTATTAATACAATACTACATATACACAAAACTTTAATAAGCAAAATTTAAGAACTCACTTCACCTTAAGGTTATTGAAATAAAAACATATTTGAAGATAGATTATACATCATAATACAAATATTTTTCTAAGGCCTCATTATAGTGTTATTATAAATGAAATATTATTTTATAATTAATGTCTATCGATGTTATAAATCCAATTTTTATCTATGTAACGTAATGTCTATTTAATTATATGGTACTGTTAAAATCTTTGAATTTAAATGTTGATAGATGGAAGGTGTTATTTTGATGTCTTTAAATAAATGTTGTACTTGCATTTATATCTGTTTCATTATTAAATATCACATTCTAGTTACTTTGTATGTATATTTGTAAATTTATGTTAAGTTCGATAAGAAAAAATATACATGAATGAAAACAACCGTTACTCTGGCCACATTTAGCGGTGATGCCTGAGGCGTTGAAGTCTAGATTTGCTGTAAAATTGTGGTCTTTATAAATATCAACTTTATTGCATACCAAAGCTGCAAGCTCGTATTTAGCTGATTCGTTCCAGACATATCTGCAAACTGAGCTTGGAAGCGGTCTCGTTGTGTAATACGCACTTTTTGCAGCACTTGGTACCAAGTATTACGGTAAGATGATAGTTAGCTTCCTGTACTCAATGTATAACCATATACAATTTGCAAAAGAAAATCTATTTCACATCTATTTACTATAGACAATAGCGGCTTAAACATCGTAACAAAGGCGAAGAGAAACCGCGTTGGATTTAGAATAATGTATTTTTTTAGACATAATGTATTGATTGTAATGCAAACCAAAGTATTCAACAATTTGTCGAATGGCATGAACAATAAAACTTCTCAAGATATTGAGAACTCTATGATAAAAATAGACCGTTACTCAAACTATACATTTATAATTGACATTAATGATACATAAATGTTAGTAAGTAATGAATTTTATCGAACAATTTCATATAAATGTAAGATCTGTGTACTGTGGAATTAAGTGTTTAGAATAAATGATGCACTATAAAGTGAATTTCATTAGATGTTTTAAATGTTGTAACAAGTATTACTCCACGCTGCTGTTATCTATTACTATGTGGTGCGCTATGTACGAGGCCTTGGGAACAATTAAAAAAATGTACGGAATTATTTTTACTTTAAGACAAAGTGGTCAGTAAAAAATGTTAGGAAATAGGAAAATTTGCGTAGGACGGACAGATCTCGTTACCCATGCGAGTGAGCGAAACAAAACAACGCAATATTTATATAGCGTGAGCGAAGTTTGTTATACGAAAGAATATAAAAGTGAGCTTTTTAAAAACAGAAAAAATGTTTGTATCACGTTATCATTAGAAATAAAATTTGTGTCAGTCAAATACTACATAGACACAAAAATTTAATAAGCGAAATTTCAGGTCTTACTTCACCTTAGGCTCTGTTCAGAACTTCAGACGTACGCGGTTTGAGGGCGGCGAGCGCACGGCGCGGCGCGAAGTCCTTGACACAGATTACCCCCCCCTATATACCACATTACAAGATTTTTATTCAGATTCTAGCTCACCGAAGTTAGAGGAAGGTGCGGGTTGCGGGGACTAAATCAAAAGCGTTCTCATTGGCTATTTCAAGGTCGCACTAGTTATTATACTCGTATCAACCGGACACTCACTATTTGGATGAGTCGTAGGAACATATTTTACTTGCGATAATTACGTTTGAATCTTGTCGAAAAAAGTGGTTATGATATACTATTTATATTTTTACCTCGAAACGTTCTCGTTCTGCATAAAAATGCAATTGACTTCAACACCCAAAAGTGTGAAATAACTTGTTGAAGTCGGTACCATGATATTTCAAATGCAAATACAAATATTTTTATTGTAAAACTTAAGTTATGTTACAAATTTTAATTAGTACTCTGCTTTTGTTTTAGTTATAAAACTGTGTTACAAAAGGCAGCGTCTTCCCAAAGTTTGCATATTGTTTACAGTTCAAACGTACATATTATTATTACAATATTGTGTACATGGTACCGACTTCGACAAGTTATTTAACTTTTTTGGGTGTTAAAAGCGTTTCATTTTTTGGTAAAAAAAAATTTCACTTTCTTTAGTGACCTTTGCTACTTACGGGATCGATTGTCTTTCATTGTCAACGACTATATCATCAAGTAATTATTGTTCAGTTATTAAAGTGTAACTCAAAAACGGCTTAACTGATTAACGGAGCAAACGAAAAGCAAAAAATAATTTCAAAACCGATTTTTGAAATTGTTTTTCAACAAAAAACAAAGTTCTGAGGTAAGAAAGACAAAAAAAATAGACGAAATTAGAACCTCCTCCTGTATTGGAAGTCGGATAAAAAGCTATATCCAAGCATTTGCATTGATGCGTGGCGCGCGGCTTCCGTCTTGTTTGCGGAATCTAGAGGGGGTAATCTGTGGTCCCTGCGAAGTGATAGCGCGGCGCAGGAACCGCGCCGCGCTCGCTGCCCTCAAACCGCGTAAGTCTGAACAGAGCCTTAGGTTATTAAAATAAAAACTTTTTTGAAGATAGATTATACATTATACTAATAATAATTTTCTAAGGCCTCATTATAGTGTTTATAAATGAAATATTATTTTAAAAGTAATTAATGTATATCGATGTTATAAATCCAATTTTTATCTATGTAACGTAATCTCTCTTATATACGAGTATTATATGGTACTGTTAAAATCTTTGAAATTTAATGTTGATAGATGGAAGGTGTTATTTTGATGTCTTTAAATAAATGTTGTACTTGTATTTATATCTGTTTCATTATTAAATATCACATTCTAGATACTTTGTATGTATATTTGTAAATTTATGTTAAGTTCGATAAAAAAAATAATATACATTAATGTATGAATGAAAAAAACCGTTGCTCTGACCACTTAGCGTGATGCCTGAGGCGTGAGACGCACTTTTTGCAGCACTGGGTACCAGTTTTTACGGTAAGATGACAGTTGCCCCCCCCCTCCCCCCCCCTACTAATAGTCTATAATATAATATCAGCAAAGTTAAGCAACGTCCGCCGCGGTCATGACTTAGATGGGTGACCGCTAGTGATATTACTACTGAGCGCTTCCGTGCTTCGAAGGGCACTTTACGAATGCCCGCCTGGCTAGCTACCATCCTCAAGTAGAAAATCTGTCACCAAGGGCAGCTGTCCTTGAGAGCCAGTAATTCTAGGTTAACCTAAACAACATTCATCGTTTACCATCAGGTGAGATAGTGGTCAAAAGCTAACCTATCAGGCATAAAAAAATGAAATTCATCTTTATTAACATAGTAAGATATTAATTATGTCGCCACGCTACATCATGGATGACTTGGAATCCAAGACTACGAGAAACCATCTATTCAGCACGCGAAAGCTGTTACTGCTGCGCCGACGTCAAGACTCTCGGGGAGAAGAAAGGCTGCGCCAGTGCACCTGATGCCTCTTCACTTGTGAACTAGTATTCTATGAGTAGATCAGTTATCGCTGGGTTGCGTGAGCCACTATTGCCTTGAATAATGATAAAAAAAGAAACCAATTGTAAATAATATAGGACATCCTAGCATTTCCTAATGCACGGATATAATATATCCAACACATATTAGGTATGTGTTGCTCTGAGTAAAACACAATTGGACAAATAGTTTTTGTATAAGTTCAAATACAATAATGCAAGTTAAAGAGTAAGTCATATATAGACCAATTTATTTCCAAATAGTTACATCATTTCAAAATGTGCCGATGTTTCTTTTTCCAAATAGATACAATAGTAACTATGAATTCCTATATTTGAAAAACCAATAGAACTTAAGTGGATTAACCATATGTTTGTTAATATTATTATTTGCCACTTAAGCCGCGTTGACACGATCAGAGTACTCTCGGACCGAGTGTATTCGGATACCTACTCGGACGCTACTCGTATTGTGACAACCGGTAATCCGAGCACACTCGGACGACGGCGTCCGATCTGTGTTGACTCGGACCGCGCTCTATTCTTACGAGCTAGCTCGGATGGAAATTGAAAAACAAAATAGCGTCTAACAACAATTCACAAGCGTATCGTGCGAAGAAAAAGTGATCTGAGCATGATACTATTAGATTTGTTGAACTTTATGAAACAGAAGAAGTTCTCTGGAACGTTAAATAAAAGCTTGTCATAATTTGACATTTCTTCGATTAATATGTCTGCAAAAGCTTCGACACCCTGTAGTAACTAATCCGTCTATGTATATGAAATTGTGATCTTGAATGTTATTGATAACGATTAAACTTTGATGTGTGTAAACCGCTATCCATGTACACTCGTATGAAGCCGAATCGTACGAGGGCACTTGGTCCGAGAGTACTCTGACCGTGTCAACGCGGCTTTAGCACCGGACCTGAAAGCTTTCAAAGTGTCAGTTGAAGTTATATTTTACTATTCTGGCTTCATGTTAGGACTACAATCAAATAATTACCCTGAAATAGGTCTAAATTGACAGCTGACAGCTCTCAAACTTGTTGGTGCTTTAATTATATCTTAAAGCGTTAATCTTAGACTGGTGGTTTCTTTACAAAAGTTACCGAATTTATCTAGGTCTTCATTATGCTGTTTTTTTTTTTTTTAAATTAGATAAGCAAGCATTTGACCGCTGTCTCACCTGGTGGAAAGTGACGACGCAGTCGACGGTGGAACATACTTGCCTTGCAGATACCTATTTACTCTGATCTTGAAGACTTCCAGATTATATCTTTCCGGAAATAAAGACGCTGGTAGGGTGTTCCATACTTCGGCCGTACGCATGCACGCATTTGCATGTAAGGACTGTTCCTTTTTCTTCTGATGTCTAAAAGTAAACTTAAGAAAAAACGTGCTTAAAGGGCAACAAGCCCTCCCAGTCAGTTTTTGTAAGTTAAGTACTGATGCAAATTGGACGACCAACAGGGCTCCTCACCATCTTAACGTCCTGACCCAAAAAGATCACAGTAGAGCATTAAGCGCATTCAAAAGGAGAGTTGGTAGATTGTACCATCCATTGCTAGTACCATAGACTAAGGATTTTTCGCTGTACATCCTAAGCCTATGGCTAGTGCATAGGTAGACCTAGATATTGCAGCTGATGGCCATTCTTTGCAGCAGGCATGATGAGATTATGACGGCCGACGGTGACGATGAGCAGCTCGTGGCTGGGTAGCTGACAGCAAAGCAATGACTTTGTGGCTGGTTTACACGAAGCGAGTCGCTAGCGCCATCTTTCAAGTGTCAATAGCATGATAAAGTACTTATACGGAGCGATCACCAGCGTTGGCGTGCGGTGACAGCAAGATTCGCATCCCAATAATTATACTTTACGCAGGTCGATTCAATGCAGATCGGTCGTTGAACTCGTAGCAGCTGAGTTCTAATATAATACTGTGTTAAGCTATATGTAATCTACTAGATTTCTTATTTTATAAAACACACCATACACGACACGGTTGTTCTTGCCCATGGACCATTTACGAAGTTAACAGTACTAGTCGATCTATGGGCAATATTTTTGCAACTGTGCACTCGCCCTGATAATGAGCATCTGATATGCTCGAAAAGCGGGCGTAGTATTATAATTATGTTCTATGACTCGGGTCAATATATTTCAATATAGAATAAATTATGAAAAAAGTTTGTTCCTTTGGATTTATAATGTAAAATTATCGTTTTGTTAATACCTATTAGTGGAGTTACTAAGTACCGATATAAATATTGTACATGCATTAGATATGCTGCGTCATTAAACGATACCTACTGACTTGATACAATAAAGAAATATTTTATTAGTTCGTCTAGCCATATATTTTTAAGATTGTCTGGAGTTTTTTGGAATATAAAAGTTTTTTTCTTCTTACTTATGTAAATATCTTAAGTAAAACCTTAAGTAAAAATATTTATTTTTGTCCTAATGTAGCTAGAATGTAATAAACAACTTCCTGCACTTGTTGCATAATGTTCTATTTATATTCATAGAACCACAGGCAAAATACATTACTCATGGATCGACCAGTAGAACTCCGCGATCGGCCCATATGCAATAAACGGTTAATTATTACAGTAGGAGGTCTACACCATCTTGTGGCATTTGAAGCATTTTCGAAGCGCTCGTAGCGAAGTTTGCTTGGCTGTTCTTAACCGATCAGCAAAGTTAAGCAGCCTCGGTCATGACTTGGATGGGTGACCGCAGGTGACATTACTACTGAGCACTTCCGTGCTTCGGAGGGCACGTTAAGCCGTCGGTCCCGGTTGTTGTCTTAGGATTGCAGTCGTTATAGCAAGGTGGTAGGTGAATGCCCGCCTGTCTAGCTAGCTAGTAATAGCTACCACCCTCAAGTTGAAAATCTGTCGCCAAGCACTTAACGGTGTGTTCCGGCAGCTGTCCTTGAGAGCCAGCAATTGTAGGTTAGCCTGAACAACACCTTCGACCACATCATCACTTACCATCAGGTGAGATAGTGGTCAAAGGCTAACCTATCAGGCATAAAAAAAAAGAAGTTAAATAATTTACAAAATCACAAACAACATTTTATATTTTATGAGCGGGATTCGAACCCGCGAACATCCAGAATTGGGGTAAGGGCACGATTTTTAAAATTTAGCCCCTGTACTTATAATTGTTGCATAACTTTACCAAACCTCATAGAGTACTTCGTGAAGAAAATTGTTTTGCGCAGCACTATGTAAAATTATTATAGTCACAAAACGATTATTAGTACGAGATGTACGATATTAAAATTTGGATTTGACATTCATAAGAGCGTCACAGACGCCTATATTGAATAAATCATTTCGACTTTGACTTTAGAATAGTGGCAATTGGTTAGTTTGTTCGCTAAGCAGGCGTTACGCAAATCTACAATGTTTAAATGGATGTTTTACTCTTTTTTTTTAAGATTAGTTACATGCGACTCCATGCAGCTGCTGACTCCCTGAAGTAAACAATCAATTTTCACACCGAACAATATTCTCAGTCAGCTATTGCTTGAAAGCCAATTCTCATACAAGCCAGTATGATTATTACAGTCATTCCTTTATTATCATAATTTTGAGTACAGTTATTAAATAGGTGGTAGTATATTAATTAATAAAACGTAATGAGAACTCGCTATAAAATTTATTTCACAATACCCGGGACTATTCACTGGATTTCTAACTAAAATAACCTTAAGTAAGGACGTTACTTTACAAGTAATACTTGCTCCACACTACTATAGTGCCTTAGACTATGAGATCGCCTCACACGTGTCTTTGATTATTGAAGCTGATCTAAACTACATGTACATTGTTTGTGATAAATGTTACAAAGAAAAAAAATGCTCAGAATACGCCGGTTTTTTTCTCTCTGCATTTTTTGGTACCAGCGGTATTAGATCTTGTACGACCATTATGTGCCTGTGAGCCATTAATTTTTATGAATATTTCATATGATTTTATTACGAAAAACATTTAAAATAATAGTAACTCGAATACATTAAAATCATCGCTTCTATGAATATATTGTAATCCCTATTATTAACACCTTTTATATAAAGAGGTTTAGCCCTACAGTAAAGTGCAATTTGAAAACATACAAAGCGTTAGATTAATGCACTAACTTTATTATATTAGTATCTTCTCGTATATTCTTAAAAGACATGTGAGGCGATCTATAAAAAATCAAAAACAAAACTTAACATCTACGACCAAAAGAAGAATTACAATAAATAAATAAAAAGTAATAAACAAAATGCACAGAAATAAAATTATAAAACAAAATCGTTTTAAATGTTCTCACGCTCGCTGTTTCCTTACAGATCCTGTAATAAACATATAGATTAGTTTTGACATTGTTCTATATTATCATATAAATTCGCTAGTTAATTTCATTCGCTGCGCAACAACAATGTGAAAAGGGGACCCCAAATCGCATTGGCTCAGAGTTACAGCAACATACTTGTATCACTGTATATTTGTACCAGTATTTGTTGAGAACACGTTATGTGACAAGTGTTACAAGTATGGCGCCGGTTTGGATGTCACAATGAGACTTACATCAGGACGTCTCGATACGTCATCAGTCTTGTCTGGGCGTGGAGGGGCGACGGGAGCGGTAACTGAGTGAGCGGTGCGGAGAAGGGCTGAAAGCTCTGACTCCACCGTAGAACTTTCCCTTCTGCGTGATAACTTCGAGCCTCGCCGAAGCCTCCGCTCGCCCAAACTCGTTCTCCACAGTTATTCGATAGACGCCGACGTCTTCGATCGTCACTTGTTCGATCTCCAAGATACGCAGAATCTCGTCCTTTTCTTTGACTGTGATGCGAGATGATGGCGTGATGATAGCGCCATCTTTGTCCCATGTAGCCCACGGCGCGGGTAGGCCCTTGACAGCGCACTGCAGTGTGACGGTGTCACCTTCTTCGGCCACTTTGTTGAACGGATACGTGTAGAATGTGGGCGCCATTTGGCGGGTTGGGCTGCACAACCGCCGGTCGGGACCTAGGGAATCATTGACGGAAATTATACGATTACCCGTATCCTTGTAGATTCTCGCTAATATTATAAAATGCCACACCTATTTTAGGTGTGCATGTCACGCAATTCCATCGGTGTGTTCAAATATTCTTGTTCATCAAAATCTTGCTGTACAGATTTTGATGAACTTGGTTTGGTACATATATTAGAGTAAATTTTATCGAAGGGTGAAACCAGATTGAATCTAATATGGAGTATATCTACATCTATGATCTCAACCATAACAATATAGAGGTACGTCTCTCGACTAATGGATGGGGGAAGGTCCTTAGTACAACTTAGCGACCTACCGGCTAAGCCCGATTGTATCGCTGACCTTTCGCATGGTGGTAGGGCATTTTACGAATTCCCGCCTGGCTAGCCACCACCCTCAAGTTGAAAATCTGTCGCCAAGCACCTAACGGTGAGTTCCGGCAGCTGTCCTTGAGAGCCAGTAATTCTAGGTTAGTCTGAACAACATTTCCGACCACATCATCACTTACCATCAGATGAGATAGTGGTCAAAGGCTAACACATCAAGCATAAAAAAACATAGTAGGATGAGGTCTTTCAGCAGCTTGCAAGTTTTGCGGGAAGATGACAACTCTCCCACATGTACTCTCACTCACCATCATCACAAATTTATAGCCTCTTGAAGATTTTAGCGAAAGACTCACACTTATCTTGATCTCTCTAAAGTCTTGAGATGGGGTAGGGTGGGTGTAATTCCTGAGAGATGTTGTTACCTAAGATAAGTATTTATTAACAACGATAAGGTCAAACAAATAATTTTTTAAAACCGATGAACCCGTTCTTAATCTCTTAGGCTGAAAAGATTTAAAGGGAATCGCACGCAGATGTGCTCAATGTAATGTGGTAAGTTTTATAAAACCATACAACTATTATCAATAGTTATACAGGACATGCAATGTTCGCCCTTGTAAGAAGATACATTCGCTCGTTCCTGACTAAGTTTGTGGAACCTTTAGCATTGAGTATGTCTTTCGAGCTCGACGTGAGCGTGGTGAGCTTACCTGGTGTCCTGGCGCGGGAAACTGAACGCGCTGGCGTGGTGCGAGGCGTGGAGCGGGGTGTGGAAGCTGCAGATAGGAGCGCGGGCGGGCGTCTCAAGCGCTGGCTTAGTGTGTTCGGTTCGCCCGGCGCTGCAACATAATGGAATCATTGGAGATAATTGAACTAAGCACGAAATAAGATCGACCAGCATCGTAGTAAACTTTTTTATGTTATGAATGCACCTTACCACTTAGCACTGAAGAATTGTGCACACTACTGTTTTGAGACAGAGTATCTAATACTGCGGTGGTACCCACCAAGCCAAACTGCTGCAGCTGTAGATGTGTAACAACTTTAGATAGACTTGGACTTCTCTGCGAATTTATCGTGTCTTGCAGGTTCAGTCATTGTATGGCGCGGCACTCGCTTTCTATGGAACAACACATCCGTTCTGACGTGTAGCGTTAGGCCAACAGATCTGGCCAAACAGGCATAGAAGTATTGACTACATAACCAACGATATTGATCAATATGTGTGTTTAATTTGCAAGTGAGCCAATGTCGATCACCTAATTCAATGCCCGTGTCTTTGTTTGTAAACATATAAGTACAACCTAGGTGTAGGTCTCTAAGTATAGACTGAACGGTTATAGTCCCCATGGGGTGCCAGAGAATAGCAACCCCCCAATATCTGACTGTGAGGGTCTTAAGAGGCGACGAAGAGAAAACATGATCTGAAGATGAGCATCAGCGCCTTCTGAAGAACGTCATCTTACACTTCGATCCCAAGACGCCTATTATATAGGCGTGGGTCTTTGTAAACCTTCGTCCTAATGGAAGCCATCGTTCCGTGACTGACGTCATGGCTGTTTATATGATGTGATTGATCTTTTGTCAGCTACATTGACCGAATCGTCACTGAAAAAGTAGGTATTGTCACAGTAAAACTGAGCTGAAATAAAATTACATTCTGAACGCGTTGAAACGAGAATTTCACCAGCTTGTTGCGTGGCTAAAAATATTAACCACCTTGTTTCATGGTTTAAATCATTGGTTTATTATTAAAAGTTTTACCTTTATATTTTATCGCAGTATTTATCACTCATTCGTATATGTAGTGTAAATAACATTTTTATGTACCATTACATTACATAACCGGGGCGGTTATTGCTTTCGCCACTCAACCTATTGTGCCTGAAATATCACCGTCAATCCGGATCATTGCTGATTGACTGCTGAATGGATACCAAGATTGTAGTACCCATCCAGCTGCTACCTTGTTACCTTCTTTATTCGTATCCAGGACCAAGGTTCTGTGGCAATACAGAAGCAGTAGAACACTTTGTGCGAGTTCATCCGGGGAATTACTGCCACCAGATCTATTTCTACCGACAAACAGTATAATGCTCACAATACTGTGTTCCGGCAGGTCTGGCTCACTCCGCACTTTCGGTACAAAGCTACACGCGTACCCGTTCAGACGGAATTATCCTACGGTGCGTGTCAAGTCTGGAGAGATCAGAGCTATAGGTGGTTATGCGATAGAAACAGAGACGCCTTGTAAGTGAATATAAATATTACTCTATGCTTTGCGAGCTGAAGTGCACTTAATTGCTTCGTAGCTAGAGAAGCTTATTGATTGGAATGGCGTTGCGGAGTGGAGTGATCCTTCTGATTATTTTTATTCTGTGGTTCCGGCTTGACTTTAGATGATGGGTGACGATGAAGTCACAGACACATGAGACTTAACAACTTTATGTATATGGAATGCGCCACTTGTGACTGCATCTGTTATAGGCCGAGGTTACCACTTAACATCAGGTGGGCGTTGAGCTTGTTCCATCACGACAGCATAAAAACATACTTGGTATTAAGGTATGTGTACTTACGGTAGACTACGAGACAAGCGCTCGAGACAGCCTTGCCGAGGCAGTTGGAAGCCTCGCAGGTGTAGGTGCCTTCGTCTTCAGCAGTCACTTGTTTTATCTTCAGACGTGCTGTGCCATCTTCGATTGTACACTCGAAGTAGTCGCATTCACGAATCAACTGCCGTAGAACAAACGTATAGCAATTAGACAATAAGCAATGAACTAAATTACCTACTACCTATATATTAAACACTAGTTACTAGATATTTCCATAGACAAAGGGCTAACTATGTGTCTATGTGTATGTCTGTACTTATAACTATAATGTGTGAGTTGTGAGTTAAACATGATTACTCATACTTGCAGCAAGATTTAAATAACATTAATTCTTAAGCTTAATTCGAATAGGTATAGGTACGTATGCGACGATATTGAACACCAAGTTCGTTTTGCATAGTGGTAGGACCTTTTGCGAATGCAACCCTGGCTGGTTACTACCCTCAAGAAGAAAATCTGTCGCCAAGCACCTAACGCTGTGTTCCAGCAGCTGTCCTTGAGAGTCCTCTCGCAATAATTCTTGGTAAGCCTGAACAACATCTTCGACTACATCATCACTTACTGTCAGATGTATAGACTGTGGTTATGTAGGGCGCACCCTCGTGGAGTGTACGAACTGTACTTACTGAATAAATTGGTTTTATTTTTGAAACATTATTTAATGCATGCAAGAAGATTGCACATAGGAGGTTTTGTGACCTAACCAAGGCGTTTGGAAGTAGTAGAATAAGGGAATCCTTGAAAAACACAGTAATATAAATTGGATGACTATGTTATTATAAGTAAAATTATAGGCACATGAGACTTAACAACTCAAACTTTTTTCTGTCTTAGGGTGACGAACGCATTGCAGTTTGTAACTTGTGACGAATTGTATATGTTATAGGCAGAGGATACCGCTTACCATCCGGTGGGCATCGTGCTTGTTCGGTCACAATCCCATAAAAAACTTCGCATTGTAATAGGAAGCAACTATGTACATCTTCGTTTGAAAATTTGTCTTGCCTGCCCTTTTCTGATATATCCTCAAATAGATACCTCTGCCTAACATAAAATTTAACGAAACAAGAATATAACAATATCTGACGTCAAATATTAATTAAATTAGTGTTTTCCATACAAATACTTATAATAAAATACTGATCTAAATACTAATTGTTCCTTACCATCTTTGCCTTTACGGGGTAGCTAGTAATCTGTACCGTTATAATCCGTATATGTCAATTTGGAGCAAATTTATCTTTTGATTAAAGTCACGAAAAATACCGTTTTTATATCTTATATCTTTGACCTCGAGTAAATTTTTTCCCGGTGTCGGATTGATGAGGACTTCTGAAATTTCATTTATAATGGAGTTTTGAACAATACTACCAATTTTCAGCTGGCTTTGAATTTTTGCAACCTCGAATGTCTATATTGATAGAACTATTAGCCTCAAGATACTATCATGATGCAGATTTGTGTTCGTAACAATATTACGCGATGCACACAAGTATGAATCGTGACACACATCGCCGTTGCCGATGCAACACATTGAACTAAACCAGTATGCGACACCAAAGCACAGAATATCTTGTTTAACCAAGGCATAGACCAAGGTACGATTTATAGTGTTGTCTCGCTCCTTATCTCACTAGCTCTCTCTAGCTTATCACTCATATTCACATTGCAATGAATGTTTCGGAGTGGAGGTGGTAAAAGTGTATTGTAGACGTGGCACTTACAAATAAAATCACTAAATTGTAAGACGAAAACAAATTTTTAAAAACACATGAAACACATGATTGAATTTTCTTTGCATTTTATTTAAGAAACTCAATAGCAACGGTTACGTTTTACTACGTGTATTATTATTATTGACGAAGTACCATACGCACATAGGTATTTATTATCTTCCGCAAAACGATGCAGTTGATGTCTCAAATATAATAACGCAAATAACTAAATATTATTTTGAATAGTCTTAGTGCATTGAGGTCATGTCTAGTATTTAAATCCATGGTGTGTGCACACAGGGATAGATGCACGCACATTTAAAATCAGCCAATCACAGAATCACTAGAACTTCGTAAGCCCAACCCCTTTCTCGATAGTGTTGGGAATGTTATAAAGTAATATGCAACTTTACAATATTTATTATTCTGTTGCTGCTGTTTTTTTCCTAAAAGTTTCGTATTTTTAACGATCAAATCAAATGACAAGACGAATTCGTAAATGGTGTGATGGTTAAGCACCATTCATGCCCATTACACCTGCATCGCCCCCTAAATAAAAGGAAAATATTTTAAGCACTGGACGTTTATTTTTGCTTTTTGTTGCAATTTATTTGGATTTCGCACAGTGTTATTTTATCTTCTATTGCCCACTTTCTCGTGTCACTCATTCATTCCGTTTTCAATCATAATTAACCCATATGCATTTGATCCATATTTTTTTTGGTGTTAATCCACTCTATCTATCAACATTTTATAATTATCATTCTCTAAATAATACGCATTTTATTCCTCCACAAAATGTGCCCAGGTTACAAACTGCGGCTAAACGCTCCCTTTTTATCGCAATAGTGTGTACCTACCGTTAGTAATTTATTATTTAACAAGTACCTAAACCTTTTCATCTTAACGTGGTACCAGCGCCACTTTGTGTGCACCCAAAGCGACACTTTACGCCCCTGAATCAACTAAGTCCGTCAAAACTTCAAGTAGGTATTTACTTTAAATAATTTTGTTTCACGCATAATAATCTTAGTTCTTGCAACGGCAAAACACACAACTCAAGTTTCAAAATATTGTATACATAACTTCAAAATTGATTAAGATATTGTATCTACAATATTTGAAACATTACAAAGCTCAGTTCTCTTTCCCCGCACTATTATAACCTGTTTGAGATTTATGATTGCCTGGTACTGTTGCTCAGGATCGTTGAAAATATTTCTGTTCGGCATTATTACCATAGGTTTACGAACCGTAGATACCAGGGCATCATACTTCTGCAAAGGTGGAAGAGTGAAAGAGACGAAGAGAAGTTTGAGAGAACCATCTTTATTTTTCGCCTGTTGGTGTAATTTCTATAGCCGTCTATGTTTGACATGAGACTAACGCGTGCTACAGCTGCAAATTTGCCACCTAGCCGTCTCTGTTTCACAAAATAATTCGTAGAAAGAGACCTTTTTTTAAGCATTCAAGTAGACTCGTAAGGTTTCTACATTTGCCATTCGGCGAGAGTATAAAGTTATGATACACATATTGGTATAATTTACGAATGTATTCAGCGATGTTGAGCAATAATGTAGGCAAACTCGTTGATTTGATAATATTTTGATTTGAAGTTGATAATATAATTATAACTATTAATGACAAGAAATAAAAAGAGTCAACATGGAAATGCTTGTTTTATTAGTTAAAAAAGTCAGGAGAATGGGGAATTTTGGTGAACCACAGAATACATTAATTTGTTCTATGATATACTTAGAGTAACACGGACTTCCAGCGTACACGGACTTTCACCGTGATGGTGTACCGACTCAGTAAAAATGTTACGCTAAGACGGGCCAACTCAGTAAGCAATTTTTAATCGCTGATAGGCTAGCCTTTGGCCACTATCTCACCCGATGGTAAGTGATGATGTGGCCGAAGATGTTGTTCAGGCTAACCTAGAAATACTGGCTCTCAAGGACAGCTGCCAGAACACCGTTACTTGCTTGGCGACAGGTTATTTACTTGAGGGTGGTAGCTAGCCAGGCGGGCATTCGCAAAATACCTTACCACCATGCTATAACGACTGCCATCTTAAGTCAACAACAGGGACCAACGGCTTAACGTGCCCTCCGAAGCACGGAACGGCGCTCAGAGTTTTTATTTTGCTTATGTCTGATAGGTTATCCTTTGACCACTATCTCACCTGATGGTAAGTGATGATGTGGTCGAAGATGTTGTTCAGGCTAACCTAGAAATACTGGCTCTTGAGGACAGCTGCCGGAAGTGCCGGAACACACCGTTAGGTGCTTGGCGACATATTTTCTACTTGAGGGTGGTATCTAGGCAGGCGGGCATTCGCAAAATACCTTACCACCATGCTATAACGACTGCCATCTTAAGGCAACAACAGGGACCAACGGCTTAACGTGCCCTCCGAAGCACGGAACGGCGCTCAGTAGTAATGTTACCAGCGGTGACCCTTCCAACTCATGATTGCGACGGACGTTGCTTAGAAACCAAACACTGCTACGAGCGCTTCATACAATTATGGTCGGAAGGTATCTATCTAATTATACATTATTATACATTTTATAAAATAAGGCAGAAAGAATGTCATTACTGTTGCACTAATGTGGGAGTGGAAAGCATATGAAAGTCCGTCCAATGACTTAAATGTTCTCACAGGAGTCATGGGGTGTAAATTCAATGTATAGTAAGGTTGTACTGCTTTGGAGTGCTGCATTGGAGTGAACGGATAAAAAAGGACAAGATTGTAAGTTCGTTATGGGCAGCAAAAGCATCTGTTAAAGGCAGAGGCTACCGCTTAACATCAGGTGAGCCCAAGCTTGTTCGGTCACTATCCCATAAAAAATGTAATTAACACACATCTAGAATTATTTTATGAATTTAGTCCACAGACAATATGGTCGCATTTCCACGAGCTCTATTAATGTCACTACTTCATGTTTGAATGTCATTTTGGGAAAAACAAACTCACAACAATACAATTAATTTAGCACGATCGGGTGGCGATACGTGAAATACGATGAGAGGAATGCGCCAGGGCGGGCGGCGAGAGCGTGTAGGTACACGTGGACTCACCCACACATAAATGAACCCTCGCAGCTCCGAACTACACGAATAGATATCGCGACGATTTTAGAGGAAATATTGGTGTATAAAATATTATAGGATCAAAAATTAAAATGCATAGAAGATACTATAATACCTGATTTTTTTTTTATTTTGCTTATGTCTGTTAGGTTATCCTTTGACCACTATCTCACCTGATGGTAAGTGATGATGTGGTCGAAGATGTTGTTCAGGCTAACCTAGAAATACTGGCTCTTGAGGACAGCTGCCGGAACACACCGTTAGGTGCTTGGCGACAGATTTTCTACTTGAGGGTGGTATCTAGGCAGGCGGGCATTCGCAAAATGCCCTACCCCCATGCAAAAAAATTTTATGTCGATTACTGATATTTGTTAACTAAGTGCCTACTTACGTATACATATAAGGGATAGGCGTTTTCCTTAAAATAAAGAACATTCTATATGTGAGATTTACTAATAGAAATAGCCACTTAGGCTACCTGACCCACACTTGGGCGATTTTAGACGCCTTTTTTTTACTGAAACAATTTTTTAATGATATTGTGACGGAACAGGCTTGGGCCGCACCTGGTGTTAAGCGGTTTATCCTCTGCCTATAACAGATGCATTTCGTCACAAGTCACGAAGTGCACTGCGCCTGTCTCTTTGAGATATAGTTGTTAAGTCTCATGTGCCTGCAATTTCACTGGCACAAAAGGACTGCTGCCAGAGCACTATCGCTGGGCAGACGGGCTTTCGCAAAATACCCTTCCACCATGCGGTGAAGCTCAAGCCCGCGGCGGGATTCAAACCATGGACTTGCGTCGCGGCAGTCCATAGCCATTGCCGCTGAGCCATCACTGCTTCGATATGGCGACTTTAGGCTACTTGGCGGCAATTTTTAGGCGACTTTTTTTTTTTTTTTATCTCAGCTGATGGTAAGTGATGATGCGGTCGAATTTATTTAATAAAGAAATGAATATCTTTGTAGTCTTTTGCTTTAGAAAAAATACTTTTTCTCTATACTTGTTAGGGTTATTTGTTTCATGTAGTAGTAAAGATAGATTTTAACAGACTGTCAAGTTCAAAACTTGACAGTCTGTTAAAATCTATCTTTTTTTTTATTGTTGATAGGTAAGCCTTTGACTACAATCTCACGTGATGGTAAGTGATGATGTGGTCGAAGGTGTTAACAAGCTTAACCTACAATTACTGGCTCTCAAGCACAGCTGCCGGAACACACCGTTAGGTGCTTGGCGACAGATTTTCAACTTGAGGGTGGTAGCTAGCCAGGCGGGCATTCGCAAAGTGCAAAAACGTTAACCAGAATTCATCTGGCAATACTCCTGGCTCATAAATCAGTGCGGGACGACACGTTGTGCTGAACGGACTTGTGACACTTTTTCAGCAAACGGCACATATGACTAATCTGTGGCTTGTTTGTTGCAGAACCAATGTTCAGGTTTTATTAGACGGTTTTTCGTAGTAGACGGCTTTGTTACTTGGTAACTTGTGTGTACGATATGTATATATTGTTTCTTATTAGTATTGTATTACATCTTTACATATGTAATTGGCATTTTGAATGGAAAAAGAATAGTACATTGTTCACCGAGAGGAGAAAGTGACCGATTACCGTCGAGGGTGTCGTTTGAAATACCCGAGATCGAGAATCGCACTTTCTCTCGAGTGATACATAGTGCTTTATACTACACCTACCTTTTATTTTACTTTTCTACGAAAACTGAATCCTCAAACAACACACAAATTGAAAATGGCGCCAATGGCGTCTGCAATTTTCACATGTTCTTTTTTCAAATTGTTTGACACCATCCAACACACAGCTAGTGGCCAGTGTCATTTTGCGAACTTGGAGATAAAAACTCACTGTAAAAACTTTTTGGCTTTTGATGTTTAGGTTACCAGCGCATAGTCTTACCCAAAATTAAAAAAGAAAAACCACGTAAGAAATGGATTTTCATACACTTTTCTCTCCCGCTCAGATGCGTTTTCTCCCCGCATATTTGTTCGATATGCAATGACGTACTTTCTACCGAAAATTTGATAAAGTATCAAGGTACTTTCCGAGCAGGTGTAGTATAAAAACTATTTCTAACCGACTTCCAAAGAAGCAGGAGGTACTCAATTCGACTGTATTTTTTTTTTATGTTTGTTACCTCAGAACTCGACTGGGTGAACCGATTTTTATGATATTTTTTTTATTTTTGGTGCTTCCCGTGTAGTCCCATTTAAATTTCATCAAAATTGGACAAGCCATTTTTCAGTTACTCTCCAATAACAGTATTTTGAAGCACTCGTAGCGAAGTTTGCTTAGCCATTCTGAATTGAACAGCAAATTTAAGCAACGTCGGCTGCGGTCATGACTTGGATGGGTGACCGCTAGTGACTACTGAGCTTTTCCGTGCTTCTGAGGGCACGTTAAGCCGTCGGTCCCGGTTGTTGTCTTCGGATGGCAGTCGTTATAGCATGTTCGTAGGGCATTTTGCAAATGCCCGCCTGGCTAGCTACCACCCTCAAGTGTAAAATCTGTCGCCAAGCACCTAACGTTTAGTTCCGGCAGCTGTCATTGAGTTGTCCCAATCCCGAATAAAGTAGTAACTAATCTGTTGGAGCAAGCCCGGGGAGTACTGTGGGTGACGGAGACAATCCAATCGCAGCTCCTCTAATTTAGCGACCGTCTTTTGTACAGTGTGTGGTCTAGCACTACAGCAGCAGTGGGCTAGAGCAATTGACCAGTTTCAATTATTTAACGCCTAGTTTTACTATCATGGTTTGCAATTGTTGGCAATACAGATCTGTCGTAAGAGTCTGGCCATCTGGCCAGACTATAACGACAGATCTGTATTGCAGCTTCCTAAGATCTCTTAGGAAGCTGTAGTGAATGACATCAGCATGGTCCACCAGACACTTTTGAGGTTGAGTAATGTAACGCAGGACTCGATTCGTGTTTATTGGTTTTACTCAATTCATGCGGTACATTTTTCGAGCTTTATCACTCTTCCAATATGTTTCAAGTGAATTAACTTGTTTTAACACCCACATCGAAGCCTGCCGTTAACTATGACTATGGCGTTGCGATGAATCTGATTCCAAGATCACTCCTAATTCTTCATTGTCAACTAGGGTCCCCGGCCCTCTAATGGATTTGTGCTGTGTGTCAAAATTTCCAGAGTAAAACTTTAGAACCTAAAAGGTACTGTGTTTATTTAACCGACTTTAAAAAAGGAGGAGATTCTCAATTCTTCTGTATTTGTTATTTATTTTTTATGTTTGTTGCCTCAGAACTTTTGACTGGGTGAAAAGATTTTGATAATTCTTTTTTTATTGGAAATCTAATGCTTGTCGTTTGGTCACATTTAAATTTTATATAAATCGGTCGACTCGTTTTTGAGTTACACTCTGATAACTGAAAAATATTTTCGTATCTTGATGATCTACTTACGGGATCGATTGTTATTCACTGTCAACGACTATTCGTTGACAGTGAATGACAATCGACCCCGTAAGTAGTAAGGGTCACTAAAAGAGTAACCAAAAATGGTTCAAAAGTACCTACTATCACAATATTGTGCGAATGGTACCGACTTCGACAAGTTATTTCACACTGTTGAAGTCAGTTACATTATTCGGTAAAAAAAATGCGGTATCTTTCTCATAATCACGTAATTCTTCGAACTATTTCTACGGTGCAGGTGCCATGGTGAAACTCGTATTCGTAGATAACCCGATATTATAACAACATTCTCTCAAGACCATATCAAAATAATTAGAACGTATTGCCTGAAGTATGATCAGTACCTACACGTATATTAAAAGCACAGTCATAAATAAAGTATTACATGTTGTTTGCAAGACTTACTACGTAAACAGGCTATCTACAATGTATTCAAGTTTTTAGAGCCATCTGCCAAGCTATCACCTGTCACCTACGTAATTTAAACAAATATTGTAATAATCGTATTATATTGTATATAAACATCGAGAAACTATGGGTTACTTTCTCGAAGTATGTCAAATGACGACGTTTAAAAGAATGGCCCCGAATTTCTTGCCCGTTCTTCTCGCAGTGGCTCTATAATTTTTTTGCTGAACGTGGCAGTACTATGACCTTCATAAGAGCGTCGTAGACGCCTAAATTGGATAAACGATTTTGATCTTTTTAGCTTCGGTAGATTAGATAGGTAGATTTTTGTTAGTGTAAACCTACAGGTCAACACAGGGGCCTTGAATCCGGATTATCTCCTTGTAATAAGCCGCACCTAAATAACAGGTAACAATTGCATAGTAGGTAATTACAGATTTAACTAACTTTGATAAAACAACGAAAACTCTGACCAAGAAACCAAGAGCAGATGACAGTACCCTAAAAGCACAGAACCTTAGAGTATACATTCCTAAGGTATACTTACCTTAAGACTAGAGTATACTCAAAGCATATAACATATTAATACTACCTACGTACTAATAGGCTAAATTGCTTTACGGCGGGCGCCGCTTCCGCCGTCGTCGCCGCCGCGCTATTTTGGTTAGGAAGGTATATCAACCTCCTTTGGTATTGGTTATGTAGGTATATCGACCTCCTTTGGTAACTATATTAATCTATAACTATATTCAGTAAAAAGGGATAAACAGTACCTATCCGTTTAGCCGTTTAGAGGCGGGGAACGAAAATCTGTGGCATTCTTAATACTGTGTTAGTTAAGTTAGTAGGTACTATTGTTGCTTTTATATGCAAATTATGGAGGTCAGCAATTCAGAGGCCTTATTATGGACGTCCCAGCATTTTTTGTATTGCTGATTGGTAAGCCTTTTGACCACAATCTCACCTGATGGTAAGTGATGATCTGGTCAAAGGTGTTAACAGGCTTAACCTAGAATTACTCTGGCTCTCAAGGACAGCTGCCGGAACACAACGTTAGGTGCTTGGTGACAGATTTTCTACTCGCGGGTGGTCGCTAACCAGGCGGGCATTCATAAAATGTCACAAAATGCCCTTCCACCATGCGGTGAAGCTCAAGCCCGGGGATTCGAACCATGGACCTGCTGCGCGGCAGTCCATAGCCAAAGCTATCACTGCTTCACAAACTAAACTACCTAAAGTCTAAGTTATTTTATAAAACACCAGCCAAGTAGTTTTAGTTGTTGCCCTAAGCTTAGAAGTGAATATAGCCAACAGCCACCCACTATAATTTCACCACATTACAATAAAAATAGGAATAAATTATCGGAAAACTTTGAACACTTAAAACTTCCCGTTGGTAATTAAATATTTGCCTTTAGTAGGTAAGTATTATAATCTTGCCTTGAAGTTGCAAAATAATACTTCTTGGTAAGCCAGGTAAAGCCAATTTGATTTTGTGCATACATAAATAACGCGGTCTCTCGCGCAGCATCTATTTAGCCTGAAGTGCATTAGTTCGAATCAACGGGCGACATTCTGCCTTACTATTATCACATGAATCCTAAAGGCCGGCAACGCATCCTCGAGACCTCTTGTGTTGCGGATGTTTGTGGGCGACGGTGATCATTTACCATCAGTTACGCAACTTACTCGTTTGCCCTCCTATCCCATAAAAAAAAAGAACCGTACTTTATTCATGTGGTGCATGGAGATAATAGTATTAGAGGTCAATGATCTATTGTGAGCAAACGAAGTTGGTTCTCTAAGAATTGTCGGGAATACCCAGTGCTTCAGAATTTTCAAATAGTTTTGGGTGCTAATTCTATACTACTATACCAAACAAAATGCATTTGAAACCTGGATAGCAAACTTCAAGATACGTGCTGCAGGATAAATTTATTTCAAAGCTTAACACGTTATATTTTTGTCAGATAACGTGCCAAAAACACCTTGTTTTTGTTTTTTCCCTTACCGTTTACATTAAAACAGCTAATACTCGTAGCTTTAAAATTTTTGCAAAGCCACGTCATTTTTGATTTGCCTTGATATAAAAAAAAGAAAATATACTAGGTATATGTAACTTTACGCGATTTTAGTTGCATATGTTAATTGTACAATATAATCAACTAATAACTTAAATTTTACTTACTTTTGCATACCATAATAGTGGAATATGGAGAACTTTGTACAATTAAGAACTTTTTTTATCACCCATGTTCATGCAATAAGTATATTTGAATTTGAATCGTTTGCTAGGTGGGGTGCCGGGTTAGAATTGCACCTCCCCATATCATCCCATGGGTGACGTAAGAGGCGACTAAGGGAAATATACTGGAAGGAGGGCAGCAGCGTCTTCTAAAGAACTTCTAAATCTACTTACACTGTTCCCCAAGACGCCTGCCAAGCGTGGGGATTATGGCAAATACCCCCTTAATAGGGGAGGCTGTGTTCAGCAGTGGACGATCCAGCTGTGACAGACAGTAATGTAACATAAAATTAAATCATTTATGCTGTTCTTTGTAAATGGTTGTTGTAGGTTGCTCAACTGACAAAGTAACAACATTCAAAACTTTCTCTAGTTAGCTGCAATACAATTCTCAAAAATTTTTAGTGACAAGCTACTGACAGCACATTACGGGAGTTGGAGTATACGGGACAGAATACTATTATTATAAGCCTGTTTTATCTTTCCATCTATTTATCCGTCCGTCTTACATGATGATAAATCCGTAAGCTTCTGAAAACGTCGCAGAACTTACACCACATAAAAAAAAAACTAAATATATCAAAAGTACGAACCTCGTGGTAGTGGAACCACCGGATGTCCGGTTCAGGGTGTCCCGAGACATGGCACTCGAACTCGACCGCGTCGCCGTCACACGATAGCAAATCCGTTAGCTCCTTCTCAAAACGCGGCAGTACTTCTACCACGCTGAAAACAAAACATATTATTATATATTAATATATTGTTTTTACACGACTGCCCAAAAAAGGAGCGTTATGTTTTCAGGTTTCATGCTTGTGAATGTTTTCGAAGCGCACGTAGCGAAGTTTGCTTAGCCGTTCTGAGCCGATCAGCAAAGTTAAGCAACGATCACCGCTGTCATGACTTGGATGGGTGACCGCTGGTGACATTATGAAATGAAATGAAATGAAATATCTATTTATTGCCACACAAATAACATACACAGAATTATATTAAACTTAAAAAAATGAGGTGGTTTGTAAATATTGCGGGCAATAGGGTTACACTCAGCATAAGCCGCGTGACATTTTCATGAACACGCGACGCTGTTTTTCAGTGCACCCCAATGCTCAGGCTGGTGTTCGCCGAGATACATGTATAGTGAATGAGGATGAATATGAGCGATCACACTACGCAGAGTTTCTTTATAATTACAAAACAGCTACACATAAATATAAACCGTTAGTACAAATTGAACAAAACTATACTAATAAAGATAAGAATATAAATATATATTAGATAGATAGGTGTGAGTTGTGTGAATGTTGTGATGGGTGTGTACGTGTGTGTGTGGGGGTGTGGGAGTACGTGAGGGTGTATGTGGGTGAGTAAATGTGTATGTGTGTAGTTGTGGGTGACAAATTTGGTGATTTAACTTCGTGTTTTAAAGGTTGCTACAAAATTGTTCTTTTGCCGAACTAGTAAAATAGCTTTGATTTTTTTTTTGAATCTATTTGGACTTATTTTATGTCTTAGAGGCGGAGGAAGGTTGTTCCACACTTTGACGCTCTGTATTTGAAGCAACCTTTAAATCGCACAGAAGTGTGTTTTGGTATCCACAAACAATTAGTGTGTTTAGAGCGGGTGTTTAATGTGTGAATGTCCTTGGTCCATGTAAATTTTTCAAAAAGATATTCAGGCTTTTGGCCCCAAATAACTTTCTGAGTCAGACAAGCTAGGTGAAGCTCTCGTTTTGTCTTCATATTCAACACATTGTGTTTGACTAGAAAAGGCGTGACGTGCTCTCTTCTGGGTATGGTAAAACAGAACCGTGCACACGCGTTTTGAACTCGTTGGATTGCAAGTTCTGTTTTGGCCCATAATCTAGGTCCATATACCGCACAACAGTAATTGAAGGGAGAGAGCACCAATAAATCACATAGCAGAATGCGTACCTTTTCCGAAATGTGTTTCCTTATAGTGTATAATATTTTAAGTTTATAGAAAGCGTTCCTAATTTTTTCATTGGTGTGTTTAACAAACCTTAATTCACTATCAAAAATCAGACCCAAATTTCGTGCATCCATTTCTATTGGTATATCAGTCCCATTTATAGTAAGTTTTGGGTTATAACCCATGACTTTGCTTACTTGAGTTTGTGTACCTAGTATCAACATCTTTGATTTTAATGGATTGAGGATCAGGGAGTTCATGCTAGCCCACTTATAAACCTCGGCCAAATCATGATTAACTTTTTCTAATGCTTCTAATGTATCTTCTGGCTTAAAACTATAATAGACCTGTGTATCATCTGCGTATAGGTGGTATTTGCACATTTTAATGTGATGCGGCATATCTGCCGTATAAATTGAGAAAAGGGTGGGACTAAGAATTGATCCCTGCGGCGTTCCTCTAGGTACGTTCTCAACATTGGAAATATTTGAAGTTCCGTCCCGATTACTAACCTCTACGTACTGTTTTCTACTGTTCAGGTAAGTTTCAAACCATTTGCATGTATTGACTAAAAAACCGTAGTACGAAAGCTTAGCGATGAGTAATTTAGGATCTAAGCATTCAAATGCTCTCGAAAAATCCAATAAAACGAGAACACTGCTGAGCCCAGCATCTGAAGCTGATAATAAATCATCAGAAACATTTAGCAGTGCGGTCTCAGTGCCGTGGCCTTTCCGAAAACCAGACTGATATTTTGGTATTATATTTTCCTGCCTGATGTATTTATCCATTTGAGTTAAAATTACTCTCTCCAATACCTTAGATAGCACTGGAAGGATGCTTATGGGACGTAAATCTTTAAGCTCTTCTACCTTACTACACTTGGGTATAGGCTTAACAACAGCTTGCTTCCAGGAGCTCGGAAAGGCATTGGTCCGGACAGAACAATTAATAATTTCCGTGATCATTGGCAGAGTATCCGGCAATGTGAGTTTTATCATCTCTGCATTGAGCCCATCGTGCCCTGTTGCGTTTGTGTTTATGTTCAAAATAATTTTACAGACCTCTTCCTGCGATACTGGATTCAAATCAAAAGTACTAAGGCATTTTTTATTTGAACTAAAAAAACTAATTATATTATCACAATTTTGCGTACTAGCTGGAATATTTAAAAAGTGTTTATTGATTGCGTCAGGATCTATAAGGTGTTCTGGTATGGCTACGGGTGCATTGTTATTTATAGTATTTGTTTTTTTGAAGTTCATTACTACTCAGCGCTTCCATGCTTCGGAAGGCACGTTAAGCCGTCGGTCCCGGTTTTTGTCTTAGGATGGCAGTCGTTATAAGCATGGTGGTAGGGCATTTTGCGAATGCCAGCCTGGCTAGCTACCAACCTCAAGTAGAAATTTTGTCGTCAAGCACATAATGGTGTGTTCCGGCAGCTGTCCTTGAGAGCCGGTAAATCTAGGTTAACCTATCAGACATAAAAAAATATGCATGCATGTCTCTGTGAGTTTTTTATTCCATTCTAGAACTTGGTAACGGCTTAACGGATTTAGATGTATGAGATACCGTTAGATTTGCCTTGTTAACGAGTACTTGATAATGAATACAAGTGACGCCTGGGACATAACCAAAATTGAACTCAAATTGATGGATTTTAGAAACCATATTGCGAGATATTTTTTTTCACCCACACTTAGATATCTATACTTAGAGGTATCGAACTGAAGGGTTTTTAAAAACGATGCCATAAAATATACAGGGTTATTGGTAAAATGCTAACAACCTTTTAGGGTTGACTTCTGCTAGTCCTAACAAACATTTTGAGATGTTTCTTTTTTAATAGTTTTTTTTACTCTGAGCCAAGAGCTCCCGCCGTGACAATACCGGACCGCGCCACACTCCCTTTGAAAATGGTTTTGAATATTTACATTGAGCTAAGTAATAAAAGTAATAAGAGCTCATCGTATTTTCCAAAACTTATCTGAGCGCTTGGTCGATGCGACGCGTGGTCAAAATGCTGGCACATATTTGGCTTAACGACTAAGCATTGCAATTCAACGGGGCAATGCTGCCAGCATGCTGGGCACGCTGCCAGCTGGTACTGGTCTGGAGCATTTGGACTGCCTATGAGTCTGCTATGAATTATAGGTTGTCTAAATGCTTATATTGTAGTAGCTGTGGTGTTGTATATAGTTCGTAGTATTTTGTTTAATTAAAGCATACCACCGGAAAAAAAAGTAATAAAAAAATATAATAATACATTACAGGCACAAGAAACTTTTAACATCAGGTGGTCCTCGTGCTTCCACCTTCAAAAACACATAAAAATACACAAAAATAATAATTCAAATAATCTAGTAATTTTTTTTTTGTCAAGCTTGCAGAATTCAACCCTAACTTCTTAGCATTTTACCAATAATCCTGTATTGTGCGACGATATATTGAGAAAACGCGTGGGATACCGGTTTAGAATTGTATCCCTATATCTTCATGTGGGAGTCGTAACAGGCGACTTAACCACCAACGAACTTCGTACCACGTGAGGCATATTATATTGGCCACATCGCGTATGATTTTAATTTCGTTTTAATATTAAACAAAAGTTCGTCAATTAAAATTCAATTGATACCTATGTATTTTAGTTACGCAGTTGTGCCCGTGGACCGCCAGACTAGAAAGCAGGAGTGCTTTCTGAGGAACTAATGCCGCACACTACGAATCTAAGCCGCACGCCAAGCGTGGGAGTTATGGCAAAATAATGAGGGAGGCAGTGTATAGCAGCAGACGATCCGGCTGCTACAGTGCAGTATACATGCGCATTCACACATATGTACAACATACAACCAATTTATGAAAGAGTTTTTTTTAAATGCCATTAAAACTAACTAGGGTTTAAAAATTGGCAATCATTGCATTTTATTTCCATAGAATAATAATAAAGGCTTCCCATTTGATGGGAGCATGTTTTAAATATTATTTCAACAATCAACAATCAGCAACATAAATGTGCCTTTCATACCACCTCTCCCCTACATTGTGACTTTCATATTTATCTACTACTTTATCAGTGTGCTTCGAGGGCACGTTAAGCCGTTGGTGCCGGTTGTTGTCTTAGGATGGCAGTCGTTACAGCATGGTGGTAGGACATTTTGCGAATGCCCGCTTGGCTAGCTACTGCCCTCAAGTAGAAAATCTGTCGCCAAGCATCTAACGGTGTGTTCCGGCAGCTGTCTATGAGAGCCAGTAATTCTAGATTAGCCTGAACTACACTCTGACTAACCACATCATCACTTACCATCAGGTGAGATAGTAAACAAAGGCTTACCTATCAGGCATAAAAAAATCTTTGGTTGTGTACTTAACAAGGTAACATCCATTTTTAGTATTCTTACCCGTATCGTATATTATGCGCATCTTCCGGGGATGACGGATCTGAAAATAATAACAATATTAATTAATAATGTATAAATCAAATGGAACAGTTAAATCAAAGACATAAAAAAACATCTATTTATCTTAGCGAGCTTAATGTATCCTCAGGACAGGATTCCATAATATTAATATGACTTAGAACATAATTTATATTAGTCTAAGGGCCTGTTTCAGAATGTTCAAGTAAGTTCCGGTTTTACTACCCAGAACATATTTAATAAATAAAACACTATCTTTGCGTTTCACAGTCATCGATTTAGCCTATCCATTGGTTAAAGCTTGAAACGCGTTGCATGTCAACTGTCATTTTTATCATCAAGTTAGTTTATGTGTTGCATAGCAACCCGAAACTTTATTGGGACATTCTGAAACGGGCCCTAAATGTAAGTAAGTATCTTCAATTAGAACATCCCTTATCAAAGTGTGAAATCTAAGCCCTTACAATGTTCGTTCGGAATTTTTTTTCGCAGTTCGAAAGGTTCATATTTAAAAAAAATATATCTTAATCAGATTTGTAATTCATTTTGATGCATAGACAGGATACGGAAGTTCATTAATAGGGCTCTACTTAGCCGTTTGGGTAGTGAACCCAAAATCCAAAACTTGAAACTTCTAGACCAGTAAGAATTTGACCGATTTTTACCGTATGGTAAAAAAGGCAGCTTTACCTTTGGCGAGGATCTGCAGGGAAATGACGGCCTTAGCTTCACCGTGGACGTTCCTCGCAACGACTGAATAGGCGCCGGTGTAGTCGAGTTTGGCGTGCGGGATCTCGAACCGGTATTCAGGCCCTTGGCCCACGCGCCGGAAGTGCGACGCGTCTCGGTAGTAATCCGGCTAAACATAACAAATATATAACTTTACTAGCAGTAGAACGCTTTGTGAAGGAATTAATAATAATAATAACAACTATAATTTACTTAAAAATATATAGTATGTAGAACAAAAGAAAAATACAAGAATAACAATTATGAAAACATCTGTGAAATAGAAACACAATGTTTGTGGATATTTATGATATCAGGTATCTAGTATATCTGGTACGATCCAAAACCTTATCACCTAGGCAAAATCTCCGTCCCCGAATTCGACCCGGGAAGTTCTGCCCCATCCCTATTGTACACTATATATCATCAGACAGTAGTAAATGTTCGCATCACTGTGTGTTTGAAAGGTACGGACGCAGTGCAGTTCGTTACATATTAACAAATGCATCTGTTATAGGCAGATAGGTCATCGCTTAAACTCGGTTGGGCCTCGTACTTGTTTCGTCTTAATAAGGAAAAATGACAAAAACTATCATTTAACTCTTCCGTACGAAATGTATTAATAACGTTATAATTAGTTCAACCACGAAAGTTACTTTTTTCCCCATACTTTTTTAGCGCTCCTAACGGCAATGTGTAGGAACCAAAAGCATGATTGGCAGACGAAGAACTATGTAAACTATTGCACTAGAGGTACAGATTTTGCTCATGATGACCGACAGTAGAATCAGTTTTCAAAAATAATGGGGAATAACGTTAATAACGGTGAAAATATAACATGCATGTGTTATATAGCATGGTGGTAAGGCATTTTGCGAATGCCCGCCTGGCTAGCTACCACCCTCAAGTAGAAAATCTGTCGCCAAGCACCTAGCGGTGTGCAGCTGTACTTGAGAGCTGGTATTCTCTAGGTTTGCCTGAACAACACCTTCGACCACATCATCACTTACAATCACATGAGATAGTGGTAAAAGGCTAACAATATATATTATTTATACCTTAAGGAAGTCTCTGAGCCAGTAGACATCTGGTTTGGGGTCACCGACGACTTCACATTGAATGATGACCGTGTCGCCTTCACGTGCTTCGCTCGACCGCGGCTTGCGGATGAACATCGGCTCTTTAGAATATCTGATAAAAGAAATAATGTGAGATCATTTATTTGTGTTTAATAGTAGAAAAACAACACTGCCATGTGCAGGGTTTTGTTAGACCATGACATTTTTTAAAATCACAATGAATTGAGTCAGGCGTTACTTGTGGAAATCAATAATTAATTATAAACAGATATTTAAATTTAAGGAAAACATTATAAACTTAAATACTGTCAAATTGCATCACACGTTACCAAATTTTTAGAGCACATATTTTTATCTCGAGCTAGAATCGAACCCTTATTATCGAACGGTTTTGTGCACCAGATCCTGTATGAATGTATAAATATATATGTATATTAATATCGTTAAAACAATATCAATGTATGTATTCAGTGAATATTCCGTAAAAATTTCTTCCTAAGTCGACGACGTGACGTCATTGAAATTCTACGCGTTTCGCTTCTACAAAATCATAAAAGTTATGACACAAATTGTTATATATTAAGGGGTCTACTTGTGACAGTAATAAAAAATATTATATAAACGCGATTAAATCCGTTAAATTTTTTAAATTGATTCAAAAGATTATTATATATATTATTTAATGTATACACCAATACAAAATACAGGATTAATGAAAAAAGTAATATGGCTCTAAGAATCTTAGATTACTCACTAAAACTCCTGAACTTTCCTAAACGGTAGATATAATTTTGTACGTTTAAAACAGCATAATTGTTTGATGGTCCCAGATGTGGGGTTGAGTCTACTGACATTGTATTAAGGTCGGGTTTTCCCGTTTTGGCCTAAAGTAGATGTTGTTTTTTATAAACAAAGAAGAACATTTCAAATCTGAAATAAATATATGTTTTAGTTACATTCTTTCTCTGTATTGTGTATTCGTTCAAATCACGATACGAGTAAATTTTCTCGATAGAAAAAAATAATGAACTAAGTTCGATTTGCGGTTTTTTTACCGGCCAAATTTCATTTTTAACAGGTACTAATACTCCACTTAATATATAACTTATACCATTTTGTAGGTAATTTAATTTGAAATACAACTAAACCGATCCTTTTTTCTCATTACATCTATTCTTTTTTAAATCGAATATTTAAGTGATAATATATCCAAATGTCGCTCGTCAGTGTCCCGCGGGACGTCACCAAGACAAGATCTGTGTCAAATTTTTGCGCGCGCACTTCTTGGTATCTGCGTAAACAAATATCATGACGATACACAATAAATTGTAAATAATTATTATTTAGTGACTTATAGCATATAATTATGACACAGTGTTTATTCCTCATAGTGTAAATATCTCTATTAGAACATTAGAGGCATTAGATAGACTGTGTTTGTGTTTATCTCCCGTTGTGTAAATATTTTATGAAAACTTATGAGACAATATTTTTTTTTGGTTGTTTTCTGGAAATGGTAAATAAAGAAAATAAACCACGCACTAAATCACGGTTGAAGGCAAAAGAAAATGGGAATTGAAATATGGTAAGTAATTTTTTGTTTGTTTATTTATTTCTATTGACCACAGTCTAAACATAACAGTAGGTTCTAAAAGAGGTAAAAAGTTACTATTTCTAGTAATCCTTCAAAACACTTAACATTATGACTAGGTATGCATGGTTCTCAGATATTGTAGATTCAGTCAACTTTTCAGTTTGAAAAAGTGGTGATTTTTTTTCAGACAACTAAGTTTTTTTATGTTATTGTGACGGAATAAGGTCGAGGCCCATCCACCTGATGTCAAGTGGACTAACCTCTGCCTATAACAGATGCATTTCGTCACAAGTCACGAATTGCACTGCGCCCGTCACTTTGAAACATAGTTGTTAAGTCTCATGTGCTTGTAATTTCAGTGGCTCTCAAGGACTGCGGACGGTTGAGAATTTTAAGAATGCCTGCTTGACTTGCTCCCATCCTTTCAAGTACAAAATCTGTCGCCTAGCACCTAACCATGTTTCTAGCAGCTGCCCTTAAGAGCCAGTAATTCTACGTTATGCCCGTTAAAACGAACGAGTACGATTATTGCCCTAAGTATATTAAAATAAGTGTAAATTTGGGCTTTTTACTTATTCTAAATTAGAATAAGGACTGAATTCTAAAACTGGAATTTAATAGGAATAATTTTCGTCATACTATCTTTATATTTTATTTTATGGTGTTACAGAGAAATTGATGGCAACGAGGACGCGTTTATTATTCAAATGGATAAATATAAGACTATTTTCAACCTATATCGGGACGGCGAATAATTGACATCTCCTACTTTTTAAAACAACTTCAAGAAAAAGAACACCACAATAATTTGTTTGAATGTAAATCAAACAACTTCTTCTTGATAGGTGAGAGAAGACATTAACTTATATCAATATTCAAATTTGAGTGCAAAATGTGTAAAGAAGTTTGTTTGACTTCATCTGAAAACAAGAAAGATAACACGTTGATGCTGATATAGCTGTACCACGGGAGTTATAGCTTCTGGTATAGGATTTTCTCAGATCGAGGAGTTGTTTTCAGCAATAAACATTCCTATATTTTCTTCAAGATGTTTTATTCAACTGCAGAATAAAGTTTATGCGAAATGTTATTTAAAAATATATAATTTAATATATATATATATATATATAATAAACACATTAGATCTACTTCTGTAAATAAAAACTCTATTTGGTATTACCAGATTCAAGGTTACATTTTTTAAAACTAAGGTGAGACCAAAATTAATAAAATTTTATATGAAATGCTTACCGCCCGAAATCATAGACAGCAGAAATGAGCGTGGTATGTCCATTAGAAACTTAAAAATTCAAGATGACAACATAAACATTCACCCTGATTATGAAAACAATAACGACAATGTTCATCCTAATTATTCACTACTAGGAGAAAGCATACGTCAAATAAATTTAGAGGAGTTTTAGAAAATATTTTTTATAAACGTAACTACATAAATTTCATACGCGGAAAAGTATGAAATAACTTGTGGATGTCGATACCATGCAGATTCAAAACACTCTGAGCTCACAGTATCATTGTCCGACTTCCACAAGTTGCTTTCATCTTTTTTGGTGTTTTATTTTTTTTATGCCTGATAGGTTAGCCTTTTGACCTTTTGACCTGATGGTAAGTGATGTTGTCGAAGATGTTGTTCAGACTAACCTAGAATTACTGGCTCTCTAGTACAGCTGCCGGAACACACCTTTAGGTGCTTGGCGACAGATTTTCTTCTTGAGAGTGGTAGCTAGCCAGACGGGCATTCGCAAAATGTCTCACCACCATGCTATAACGACTGCCATCCTTAGACAACAACCGGGACTGACGGCTTAACGTGCCGTCCGTAGCACGGAATCGCTCAGTAGTAATGTCACCAGTGGTCACCCATCCAACTCATGTCTGAGGCGGACGTTGCTTAGCTTTGCTGATCGGTTCAGAATAGCTAAGCACACTTCGCTACGAGCGCTTCAAAAAGGAGTCAGTGACGTTTGATTAATTTTATTTCAACATTTTTAGTATCTTAAATATACGTCTAAGACAAGTTGTCACCCACAATATTGGTTAATATCAGCAAGAGTAGTAATTATTGTTAGTTTTAGGCTTATTTAGCAAATAATTTTATTAAGTAAATTGAGAGTAATTTACGAACTACTAGAACACTCATTTGTAGGTATATGCTGCTCAACATAAAATAATCATAACGATACGTTTAAGCGTTACTTTTTACTGGATTTGCATGATCCAGTAACATAAAAAAATATACGTGACTATAACTTTCCTCCATATTTTTAAGTTGATTAAAAAATTTAAACAGCAACTTTATTATTTCATGATAATAATACTCAATAAGCAAATAAATAATACCGTGTGGTGTTTGAACTGTAAGATAATAAAATAAGTAACAACAAAAAATAGTTGAGATATAAAAAAATAGTTATAAATCAAAAACCAAAAAGAATTTCAGAAGAAGAATGTTTCGATAGTTAATAAACTATTGATTCATGTATGTGTTTGTAGAATTCAACGTATTGTACGATTTATTTTCTTAGTAAACAAATGTTTTTCACAGTGATGGTTGTGTGGTTGACGAACAAAGAACCTAATGGAATAATGCCTTACACTATAAACTCTTTAGTAAATTCTACTTCGAATATGAAAACGAGAATGCAACCATGAGCCTTACATTAGTAGATAAGCCCATGTGTTCAATACAACGTTTGTCAGAATGTTTTTATTTTTTGAAGAGGCAGACCCGTGATACACGTAACCCTTCTTTTTTGAAGTTCCTGTTTCTCGCGCTGCTTTCTACGAACAACCATGCAACGTGTACCTAAGTTAAGTAAACATATTCTTGAAACACAACAATGATTCATGTTCAGACTCCATAACTTTATCTTCCACCACCAAGCGCATCACCATTATACGGGTATAAAATAAATTAATTTCATTTTTGTGATGTATGCTGCAAATGAGGGATAAAATTTACAATGTATAAACTATCCCATGAAATAACATACCGGTGTAGGTGCTCATTTATACTTGGTACATAGCTTCTTAGTTAAAAACGAAAATGTGTAAAAATGGAATGCAGCAAATTTTGTCGAAGCAAAGTATTTTCGCAGCAAACGATAACTCTACGACAGACAAAAAGGTAGGGCGTATCTATTACGAGATTATCATTAATCCATAATCAACTTAATTTCTAAATACGAAATTATAAATTCCAAATAACATTTGGGAGTAGTGTAAACTAATACGGGCAATATTATGTCAATTCACGAAGTACGAATTTATCGAAATTTGGATCCGAAAGGGTTTCGTGGTAAGAAAAAGTGCGATCCTTCAAACGAAACTTTGAACTTCGTTTTTGGCAGTAGACCTCCTGGAGTCAATCAACTGTTTTAGTTGCACTGTGTGTGACGTGACATTGAGCTATTCGACGCTCGGTGTACTGAGAGCGCGCTGTGCAACTAGAGCGCAGCGCCGCGTTGTGCGCATAGACAGCAACTCTCGCGTGCCGAATTTACGTACTCATGGAGTAATAGATAGCCTTAAACAAAATGGCAGATGAAACAGATTCAGACATCAAATTTGAGACTCCCCAGTTTTCTAAGACGCTTTGATTAATACTCTCGAAAAGAAATATCGTTACATGTATATACAAATGTTACGTTAAAATTAAAAAATATTTAGAAATTCAGAAGGATAGAAACCATCCCAAAGGATCTAAGTATTTGAAAAAGCTTCTCTCGGTCAGATAAGGTACCGTAGTCTAGTTAATGGCAGCACGCACTGTGCGGACATAGTTAAAAATTAGAGCACTAAATTAGCATCTCACTCCAAGGAGCCGTTCGCCTTACACCAGGTGGAGTAATTTCCCTGTTCTATTCTCTCAAGGAGACTAACGGGAAAGAAAAGTTGCATCCTATTTATGCAGAAACTCTTATTTTGCGGGATTAAATAATGATCCAAATGAAAATTATGTGCTTTAAAATTTGTGTTTTTGACCCTGTAATTTTGTCTCCTTAAAACGAATACACACACAGTTAGGTAATACTCACGGTGCATCGGAAGTGAGCACGACCAGCGGCGGTCGTCTTCCCTCGACTTGCCCGCCTACGACTTCGACTTTCCCGGAGGTGGAGACGCGTCCAACTTCATTGGAGGCCGTGCAAGTATAGACGCCCTGGTCTCGAGCGGTGACGGCTGCGAGGGCCAACTCGATCTGTCCGTCGTGGTCGAGCGTCATCACGGCACGCCGGCTTGGCCTCAGCCGAACGCCGTCGCGGTACCATGTCACTCCTACCGACGGGTAGGCTTCTACCACCGCTGAGATGCGGAGCTCGTCGCCTGAAAACATTCTTATCCTAAGTCCCCTTGCCACAAAAATTGAACCGCTCGTATATCAAATAGTAGGTATATATTGTAGCCTTTGCATGTAGCTAAGCTTGCTTTACTTAGTAGATTTTGACATATCAATTAAGCAATGTTCGCTGAGGTCATTACTTCGGTATTGGTACAGCATCTAGCAGTGCTAGTGGGTTGTGCTGTTGCACGCTTCCGTGCTTTGGAGACCGTAGCATTCAGTCCCTGCATTTTTTAATGTTGATTATAACAAGCAAGGACTTATAAAAAGCAGGCGGCTCACCTTGTTTTGTGGCTCAACTAGTAAGTCATTTTTATTGTTATTTGATGGCAGTCGTTAAGCTATGTCGGATACTTTCTTCTATCGAGCCAGTTCCCATTCTAGGTTACGGTTATTGACTCTTACTTATGACCAAATCATCACTTACCATCGGGCGAGATTGTAGTCAAAAGTAACGTATTCATAACAGCAAACAGGATAAACTATCATTTATCTTGTTAAGCGCTCGTAGCATATTCAGTTCAGCAACGTGCGCTGCGGTCATGAGTTTGATGGGTGACCCCGCTAGTGGCATTACTACTGAGCTTTTCCGTGCTTCTGAGGGCAACTTATGCCGTCGGTCCCGGTTGTTGTCTTAGGATGGCAGTCGTTATAGCATGGTGGTAGGGCATTCCCAATTAAAAATAGACAACCAGAGATATAGTCTCTGTGACTTGAGCAAAATGAAATAAAGTACTTTGCTAAACTTCTGAAGCAATGATAGCAGAGTGGCAATAGCTATGGAATGCTCGCCGTAGTGCCGTGGTTCAATCCCCACCTCCGCCGGGTTGAGCTTCACTGTATGGTGAAAGGGCATTTTGCGAATGCCTGCCTGGCTGGATACCACCTTCAAGTAGAAAATCTGACGCCAAGCACCCAACGGTGTAGATAGAATCGTTTAATGAGCGTTTATGACTTTGTAGAGTAATTCATCAGGTCGTTTTTATTCTGTACTTCTTCGGACAGATTGGCTAACAGCGTCGATAAATATTGTGGGTAAAATTCATGATTATAATATACATATATGTAATGAGATGTTAAATGACTATCAACATCATCATTTCAGCCGCAAGAAGTCCACTGCTGGGTATTGCCTCCCCCATAGATTTCCAAATAAGGTAGACCTTGCTTGTTTGTGGCCTCCATTCGAGAACCTTTCAGCCCCACCGACCATCAGTTCTGCGTACTGTGTGCCCTGCCCATTGCCACTTCAACTCGCTAATCCGCTGGGCTATGTCGGTAACTTTCGTTCGTCTACAGATCTCCTCATTTCTGATTCGATCTCGTAGAGAAACACCGAGCATAGCCCTCTGCATAACTCGTTGTGCGACTTTTACATAGAAGGCCCACAGTTAAAGGCCACAGTTAAATGATTATGTATTGTTAGATCTATGGTGAGAATCAGTGCAACCGATAAAACTAGTTTTATACTCACCATCAGGCAGACGGTACAGTGGCTCCAGTCCGCAACAGAACTCCGGGGCTACGTACGCCCGGATGCCTTTGTCCACCACCAGGCAGCAGCGGCAGCTGACGGCACCGCTGTTGTTTCGGGCCATCACTTCGTACACCCCGCCATCTTCGAGATTAGTCGGGGCTATCTCAAGCGTGTGGAAGTGCTCATCTTGCGACTTGGAGCGACGATCTGCGCAACAACAGACCAATACTATTAACATGTTTAAACATTATTTATATAGTTTATTTTTTTAATAAAAGGTTCCAACCCGTGTTCTAATTATTTAAATAGTGCAGAGTTGATGCTGATAGCTTGATATTTCTAAATTTGTTCATAAATTTAGCAATCAGATATTCAGCCAAGTTATAGCTATGTGGAGGCGAAGATAAATTAAAGACTCGTAGATTTATACATATTTTTGCTTATACTTAATCCTTTCACCACAATGTCACCTGATGATAAGTGATGAATGATGATGTGGTCGAAGGTGTTAACAGGCATAAACCTAGAGTTACTGGCTCTTAAGGTCAGCTGCCGGAACACACCATTAGGTGCTTGGTGACAGATTTTCTACTTGAGGGTGGTCGCAAGCCAGGCTGGTATTCTCAAAATGCCATTCCACCATGCAGTGATACTCAAGCCTGCGGCGGGATGCTAACCACGGCCCTGCTGCGCGGCAGTCCATAGCCAATACCACTGAGCCATCACTTCTTCAACACATACATCGTGAATATCAATATGCCTTGATATATCTATAATATAAACCTTACATATTTTAATCCTTTGAATACCAAAATCCAGGAAAACAACGTCAAATCTCATGGGACACTTTCGCATGTTTACACTTGGCTTCAACACTTAAGACGACACTAACAAAAACTACTATTTGTTTTGCACTGTGACTGGCGAATGTAGCTCGCTGTGATTGTTAAAGACTATTGATTGATTTATAATGTCACGAGCTGAATCTGAACTTTAAGTATCTAAATATAGAGTATCGAAATTGTGTCATGCCACTTAGGGTGAGTGTCCATTAGAGCAGACTCAGGCCAACCGGTCCAAAACATTTGTGCCTGAGGTCACTTTGTAGTAGTCTGCCCTGCCTGATCGAGTAGCATAAACAATTGCCTACAATGTCTTCATATCACTTCAGTATTGCTAGCTACGTCTCTATAATTCTAAAAACCCGGAAAAGTGCGAGTCTGATTTACGTACCGAGGGTTCCGTCCAAACCTGTAGATATAGTAAAGGTTATCGTATTTTCAATCCACACCGTTTTAACATTGCTAAATGTAATCCATACCGTATTAAAATTATAAAATAAAAATGTATTATGTAACTAAAAATTTATGCTTTTCGAAGTTTTTCCTTTATTTGTATTGTATTTACGTTGCTTCGCACCAAATGTCAAGATTCTGAAATCAAGGAAACTACTCTGTAGGTTTTGATTTCCTTGGGAGTGTCGAACATTTGCGGCATAAACAGCTGTATCTTCTGATTAGGTTTGCTTAGAAGTCTGATTGTTTCACAACTCGAAGGTATAGTGAAGTTGAGTATTTGATATGAATTTCGCCTTGATTTCACCACGTTATTGACAGACAGATAGGCGGACAACAAAGTGATTCTGTAAGGGCTCCGTTTTTTTGCCTTTTCAGGTACGGAACCCTTACAAGGGTTCGGTACCGATGGCCAGCATATGAGCAAACTGACCCTATACACGAGCGGCGGGTATGGGCTCCACTTTGTTGCATTACAGATGCCAAGTGCTTAACGTGTATTAGATACTTTAATAATACATCTAATTGCTCAGTGGAATTCTGCTAAATACGGACGACAACAAAGTGATTCTGTAAGGGCTCCGTTTTTTTGCCTTTTCAGGTACGGAACCCTTACAAGGGTTCGGTACCGATGGCCAGCATATGAGCAAACTGACCCTATACACGAGCGGCGGGTATGGGCTCCACTTTGTTGCATTACAGATGCCAAGTGCTTAACGTGTATTAGATACTTTAATAATACATCTAATTGCTCAGTGGAATTCTGCTAAATACGGACGATTATGCAAATTAACTCTTGAATGTATTAATTATAGAGAGTCATGCGGTTTTACTAGTTGTTTCACACCCATGTAACTACTAATAATAGTTGAGCAAATGAGTTACAGGTCGTCGTACTTCAAATATGTGACAGCAGGGGAGGGACTACCGACCTGGCCTATGGACGGTTAGGGGTCTATTTAATGGGTAGCACTTAGCAGTACTATATACTCACTGTCAAATTCCACCTGCTCGCCGTCCTTGAACCAGGAGATGGTGGGGGAGGGACTGCCGACCACCTGGCACGTGAGACGTACAGGATAGGTGGCCTGTACCCGACGGTCACGCAGGCGCATTGTGAACTGCGGAGGGTAGTCTCCATCCACATCTGCTGACCTTTCCCTGATATCAAAATGATAATGAAATGACAAGCCACCATTTACAATGAAAATATTTGATTGATAGATGAAGTCGTTTGAGTACACAGTTACAATAATGAGTATAAAGTAGAACTATCACTAACAATACATTATTAATTAAATTACGTATCTGTACTACTAATTAATTACACCGGTATGTACCTAAATTTATCATTAATCTTAGGCACTTAATCTAACCTATTTCTAAATAATTTGTTCTGATTTTTCTTAAAATATCAAGTTCACGGAACTGAACACCAGCTGGCCAATCATATAGATAGATAGATAGATAGAAAACTGTTTATTGTTACACCACTTTAGAAATATAAAAGATTACACATTAAATTATAATAACATAGTGTAACAATGGGCGGCCTTATCACTAAAAGTGATCTCTACCAGGCAACCTTAGGATGGAGTTGAACGAATAAAACAATAGAGGCGGGTGTAGTCCAAATACATAATCAAATTTCATAAAAACATTTTAAAATAATATTATAAATATAATTTGTTACTAACAAAATCTTATTGAAATCATACAAAAATTGGGGTTTTTAAACCGGGTTTGCAATTATGTGTGCATATTTGATACAAACTAAAACTGTTTTTAATACTTTAGTTTATAACAGCTTTAGTTAGTAACATATTAGGGGGCGTCCATAAATTACGTGAGATGATTTAGGGGGGGAGGGGGTCAAGTCAAATCTCATATAATCTCACGTTAGGGAGAGGGAGGGTCTCGACAAATATCACGCAATTTTAATTCTGATTGAAACAAAAAAAAATTATACTATTTTGGTCCATTCAATCCAAATTGTATGTACATGCTCAAGATTTAATCTTGAGCATCATCGTAATACGATTAACCCTTCCGTTGCCAAGCTTCCCGCCACGGGCACAAAAAACAAGTATCGATTGCCGCGCGCCCGTGACGGGCACATGATGATTTAGAGAAAAGATGCTGCAGTACATGCGGTATTTACTTTGCATCTGTCACAAGAGCTGCAGAGCACAGGCGAGCCGCCAACATTGCACGAGCTAAACAAGCGCGTATGCTCCACAAAATGCGACCATCACGGATTGTCACAAGACAAGCTAATGAGTTACTGTGCGCAAGCGCCAACGGCTTGGAGTGGCTAGATCAGAACAAAGTCGAAGGAGCAGATGATTTTACTGAAAATCATATGGAAATGTTGGTTCCAATATTCTCTCTTGAGACCGCGCATAATTCTCCATGGACTGAATTAGAGTAGATATTCTTTTCTTTTTATCACAGTAGTCATGATTTAAGTATTCTATTGTTAATTTTTTATTACATTTATAACTCTCAGCAATATTGATTACTAGTCTTAACTAGTCGTAAATAAAAGCACGAAGCAAATTATATTTATTATTATTTTTCTTATTATATTTTTTTCTTTCTACAATAACAACCCAACGCGTTTACGTAAAAAACCCACATTCTGAAAAATCTCACTTGAGATTGGGGGATGGGGGAGGGGGTTGAACAAAATCTCACGACATCTCACCGACAGGGGAGGGAGGGACAGAAAATTTAAAAAAACACCTCACGTAATTTATGGACGCCCCCTTATGTAAATGCAAAGTTGCCCTTTTTTTATGATATCAATAAAAAAATATTAGTAACGAAATTACATAATTGGGGAGCTGGTATTTTAAATATTTTCTTTATATTATTATATATTTTTAATTAACGGAATTACCTAGTCCGCGCCCGCGCCAATTTTTTGCCAGGATAATTGTGTCTTTTCAGTACAAAGTACTAGGTAAGTAAGTGGTACAAGTTCCCTTTTTATATAAAGTGTAGTATTTACATAGTTATATATGGTATGTAATGAATGCGCTTATTATATTAAAAAACACAATATTATAGATTCTCAGTGAGTGAGAATTTGAGTGTATAAGTTTCGCTTTGTCATCCACGCTGAAACAGCTGAACCAATTGGGATAAACTTTGGGTATTTTTTACGGCTGATAGGAAAGTCTCAACTGATGGTAAATGGCAAGGTTGAAGATGTGGTTCAAGCTAACCTTGAATTTTTGAAGCGCTCGTAGCCAAGTTTGCTTAGCCATTCTGATTCGATCAGCAAAGTTAAGCAACGTCCGCCGCGGTCATGACTTGGATGGGTGACCGCTGGTGACATTACTACTGAGCGCTTCCGTGCTTCGGAGGGCACGTTAAGCCGTCGGTCCCGGTTGTTGTCTTAGGATAGCAGTCGTTACAGCATGGTGGTAGGGCACTTTGCAAATGCCCGCCTGGCTAGCTACCACCCTCAAGTTGAAAATCTGTCGCCAAGCACCTAACGGTGTGTTCCGGCAGCTTTCCTTGAGAGCCAGTAACTCTAGGTTAGTCTGAACAACATCCTCGACCACATCATCACTTACCATCAGGTGAGATAGTGGTCAAATGCTATCCTAACAAAAACATAAAAAAAAAAAAAAAAAAAAAAAAATATACTGGTTCTGAATGACAGCTGCTGGAATACACCGTTACACTCTTGACCACCGATTTTACACATGAGTGTGGTAGCTAGCCAGGACGAGCATTCATAAAATGCCTTAACACCATGCTGCTAACATTCACCCATCCAAGTTAGAACTGCAGCGGCCTAATATCTAGTTGAACAGTCAAGAACGACTAGGCAATGATGCGACCACACAAATATTGTTTAAGTCCTGAACTGATCTTTTCAAAATTGTGTAGAAAAATAATATGATAAATTACGTAAATATTTTTTTATTAATTCATTAATAATGAATTGATCAATAAAATAATTTAATATGAGGTATTATCTTTACCGACTGTATTACCAGGCACTGTATATTCTTAAATTATTATATAATATTGTCATCAAACCGTTTTTTTTTTAATAATATAGTTTTCCAAAAACACGCTTAATATATTTGCCTATATATTATTATTAAAGTCGTTGCAGAGGCCACAGATTTCCCCTTACTACGATCCTTACATATCTATTTCGCTTCATCTACACTCGTCAAGACTAAATTCATCATAGTCGTTGCAACGCCGTTTTTATGGTGTTATGACGGAGCACGCACGGCCCACCTGATGCTATGTGGCTATAACAGATACGTTTTGACGAACTGCACTGCGCCCATTACTCTGACAGTTACTAAGTCTCAGGTGTCCATAATTTTGCTCTCAAGGATTGCTGTCGGAACACAATTTTGGTGGTCGACACCAAATTAGCTTGCTCAACGTTCCTTAAAGTTAAGGGTCGAATAAGTACAGATTTAATTTTATATTTTTATCGCGTTTATACCGATTGTAGGTACTTACTTGCTTTTGCGAGTTTAAACTAATATTGCTTATATTTTTCTTAAGTTTTTGATCTCGTATTCAATTTCATAAAAAAATCCTAAACGTAGCCTGAAAAACAATACGTTTATCCATAACAAATGGAATTAGTCCAAAGTGTTAAAGATGTTTTGAAAAATAATCTCAAATTTACATATATTTCACATTAATGAAACTACTGTTCCTTTTATTTAAAATACTATGCTTTAATAAAAATGAAACTATTAGTATCAATGCAACTTCTAGTTCTAGTTTATAAATAGAAAATATTATTGGAAGTCTTGTTTAAATTTAATAATGTATGATCTGAGTTGGTCGAAATGAAGAATTATTATTATTATTATTAAATGTCGTGTAATTACGTCATGAATTACAATAGTTAGACGACCTAACAACCTTAACAAAAAAAATTAACTCATGGATTACCCGCCAAAGACGTTAGTTAGTTTTCATTTTCAGGAAGTCTTGAAGCATCACGTTAAATTTTATTCGCCCAAACATAAATAAAATGTATTAAGTTTTAAATTAATGTATTTAGTTCAGGGCCCTAATCACATTGCTGTAAAATAATTTATGAACATGTAATATTTTTTTTTGTATTCGTTTTTCTATTACATATTTATGTAGGAATAGGTATTACAGGTAAAATGTAGGTATAACAGTTACGGTACATACATTACATGAACAAAAGTGTAATTGTATATTGGTACATTATATTGAAACGTTATTTTTTTCTACTAGCTATCGATGCCTAAACTTTAAACTAAAATGAAGTTTTTAATTGTGTTGGAACTAACCTTTTAAGTTTAGCATCGGCTTCCCAGACCATTCTGTCGGTGACTACAGCCAGCCTTGCATACGTAGATGTTCTGCCGTGCGCATTGGTGGCCTCGCAGCTGTATCGTGCCTCGTCTTCAATAGTAATATCCTTTATCGTCAGATTACAGTTGAAACCGTTGTAGGATGTCACCACTCGCACGTTCTCGTCTTCAATTTCATGGCCATTCTTCATCCAAATCACTTCAGGTGTGGGCTTTCCTTTAACACTACAGCTAAGGTTCGCCGTTTCGCCAGCAAGCACTTTTAGTTGACCCGGAAGAATGTCCACGAACTCCGGCCTGTCACCGGCCAAACCAACTCTGACCGGTGTCGACGTTTGGACTGATTCTCCCCAACCGTATCTGTTGCGTGGAGTAACCCGGAAGTGGTATTCCTCTCCTTGTTTCAGGTTGAAAGCGTCGAAAGAGTTGAGTGGGGTGATGCCAAGTTCGACCCAGCGTGCTCCACCTTCCTTTCCTAACAACCAACTCTCTAATTTGAAAGCTAGCACAGGGGCGGTGACGCCGGGCTCTGGTTTAGGCCACGACAGAGAGACCCAGTTACTGCCGCCATCAACCACACTAGGCTCGCCTGGGATGCGTTCCGGCACAGCTAAAATAACAATACTTGATCATGAACGCGGCAATGACCTCCATGAATACTTGATTGGTTGCCAGGTGACACGTGCCAGATGGTAATTTGCATTGATCTGATTGATCGACATTTAAAATTTATTTACGGGTTAGTATAAATAAGATTGCCTCATTTGGTGTGTGTGTGTGTGTGCGAAAGCGATGCTTTTGAATGTCGAGGTCTAGGGGTCAATCTACGGGTCGTATAGTAATTATGTTCTTCGCTCAAAAATATTAGGGTCTCAGGGTTTAATGGCATGATGTATTATTTACTTTTTTTTAATTGAAATTGTACCCAGCAGCAATAAGTATTACAATTTGAATAACTTATATGTAATCAAAGGTCAAAAGGCCTACCGGAGGAGCATTTTTTACTGCGTGTGGGTCTGCACTGGCTTTTGTGTTGGCTGAATGCTTTTGATGTAGTATATAGTTGTATATTGTTATATATGCTGTAGTATGAATTTTTGGTAATATTTAATAAAACATGTTTTGAACTTACATTTGTAGTTCCGTTCTGCTACTGACATAGTGGCATCCTCTGCAGGGTACGTCCAATCCGAGATAAGTTGATCAGATGACGCTCGTTGTCGAACCTGAAGAAAACAATATTACATAGGGAATTTCATTATATTTATATTTTTCGTTTACATGGAATAGACGTAATATATTATTACTACTCAAGGGAAACGCGTTTTGCTACTCAAAGGAAATTGTTGGTATTGGTACTTTTTTGAGTCAAATTATAATCCCGAGAATCACCTGAATGCACTTGGTCCCATGACATGTCAGTCCCATGTATCCATGGGGTTAGTTTAGTACTCAATGAACGTCACTAAACAATCTCGATTTGGGTTATACGCGCCTTCTGGTGCACAACGGCGTTCCTTATCATCTCAAGTTCCTTTTTATCCAAAAGGTAGCATATTTACCAGGGGTTCAGCGTCGGGCGGGTGGCTGACCACAGAACCGAAGCCACAACCATTTACAATATGTAATGCCCTTGTATTGGTATATGTTTTATTGGTGAAAATATTGGCATGTTATATGTTCATAAGTTGTCCTTTTTGTTTATGGAGAAAACTTGTTGTATCGACCTCAATTTGTGGGATAAGGGTAGTAAGCTTATGTTTATCTTACCACTACGGTGACAAAAGCCCTGTCACAACCATAAGCATTTCTTGCAAGAATGCAGTATGTACCGGCATCGGAGACTACAGATCTCTTTAATGTAAACTTGACATAATCATCAGAAGTCATCTTACAAACACGCTGACTGGTAGTGATGTCACGAATTCCTTTCATGAAAACAACTGCCAAAAATAAACATTATTAGTTTAAAAACAAGTAAACTATTAAAGTGTACAATACAATAAATGTACAATAAAAGTGTTTTTAATACATAATACTAATATATCACACCTTTAGGCTTCGGTTCGCCTTGAACTCTAAACGAAATATTAACATCTTCACCAACAGATATAAGAATATCTTTTTCTGGGCGGCCTACGATGATGGCCGGCTTCCCTTCCAGTTCGTTAGGTTGTACAACCGTTATGGCAGCATTCATGTCAACATTTCCATGTGCACTCCACGCTCGACACGTATACATGCCGGATTCTTTTTCAGTGACATCAGAGAGGGCTAACGTATAAAGTCCTTGTTCTACGAAAGTTCTAGCATTCCTATAAACTTCAGTAACAGAACGTCCTTCTCGAAGCCATTCTACGTTAGTAGGTGCTCCTCTTATCTCCACCTGAAGGCCGATAGTCCCTCCTTTTACAACTTTATAGTCAGTCAGAACGTTGGTAAAATGAGGACGTCGAGATTCCATAGCCTGGCGATTAAAACGAGATTTCTCTATTGTAGCTATATTTGGACTCAAACGGCTCTCTTTTCCTGAAAAAAATTAGAAACGTTTGAAGAAAAACGCAAATATCATTACGCACAGAACTGAATTTTAATAAAATATATTTTTAATATTTTACCAGTGAAATTAACCACGTGAGTGATTTGATCTGACCAGACAGAGTTCTCAGCTTTACAAGTATATTTGCCACTATCCTCAGGAGTAGGAGATTCTATCGCTAATCGACACACGCCATCAGCAAGGTAGTATGCCTGGAACCTTTCATTGGAGACAACAGGGCTGTCGTCTTTCAGCCAAGTAATAGTAGGCAAAGGCTGCCCACGGATACGGCATTCTAATACCAACTCGTTTTCAGCCAAGTGGTAAGTATCTGTGTGCAAAATGACAAAAAATTATATGCGGGTTGAAATCAAAATAGAAAAGTGAAATTGAGCCCGTCACAAACACTTACCACGTATGGATCGAGTGAAAGTTGGTGGTATAGGTGACGCTTCGAAGCTCGGGTGCACCTTAAGATTTGCAGAAGAGCTTACTGAGCCGTTTTCATTATCAACTGTACAACTGTATTCGGCAGAATCACTCGGCACTGCATTTAATACTTCCATTGTAATAAGGCCATCACTAAATTTTGTTCTATATTTCAGTTTGTTGTCGAGTAAAACACCGTTCTTATACCAAGTAATTGCAGGGTCGGAAGAAGATAAAACACTACACATTAGCTTCACTCTGGAACCCTCAACAGCAGTCCTGTCCGTTAAATAAGTTGAAAACACAGGTTTTCGTTTCGAATCTCTAGAAATGCCTGGCTTCTTTTCGGAAGCGACGCTCCTAGCTTCACTTAGAGCTTTCGACCTTTGTCTTATATCAGATTTTCTAAGGCTGGGTTCGTTACTTGTAGTATCAGTATAAGGTGGGACCGATGACCGTAATTGGGCATCAAGCACTAAAGTTTGTGCTTTGTACAATGTGGCAGTTTTTCCTAAGTGTTCATATATTGATTGGTTTTCAGTTCTGTCGACGTCGATTGACCTTTCTGTATATCCCGTGGGACGAGCGAACTCCATTGTATAGTCTCTATGGCTGTGATCAATGAATCTAGGTTTCTCTTTAGTTTCATGTTTGGTGTTCGTGGAAGACGGTTCATACTGATATTCTTTTATGTAGTGTTGCTCATGATTATTTAGATTCAGCTGAGAAGATTCTTTTAAATCAGAATTTGTATGAATAGATTGATTATTTCTAGTATCTCCATTTTCTTTTCTATGACTTCCCGGTTTCTTCACATTTTGTTCAAACTTTATATCATCTATTTGAGCTACCGTGGTTTCACAGATGAGATCTTGATCTGTTCTTTTTTGTAAATTATCTTGAACAAGTTGTTCTAAATTAGAGTCAAAGTTTTCTTTATTTACTTGTTTGCATGTATCAAAAGATGATTTCGTTTTATCATTATCAGAAATTTTAGCTCTATCACTTTGTTTTAATTTAAAATCGTTCATTGATATATCATCATTAGATTTGGTGCCTGTTTCAAACGTTTTATCAATTGAACTAAAATTTATATCTGCTGTTTCCTCCGCCTTTATCTCCATCTTTTTATTTTCTGTTCTATTCAAATCAAACTCATTTCCATCTACATCTTTTCTTGCTACATCTACATTAAGTCCATGAGCTGAATTCATAACTGTTTCAAACTTTTCAATACCTTCGTTTTCTTTAACTTTTTGGTATTTATTAAGATTATCTATTGGCTCTTTTCCTACCTCCAACGTGTTAGTTTCATTTGATGCATTTTGTTCTTCTATACTATCTTTTGTTATGTGCTCAATTGCTATTTTTTCATCCTTTGTTTTACCACTTAATTTTTGTGATTTAATTTTGGTTTTCGGTTTAGATATTTTAGCGTCATCTTTAATATTTAAAGACTTTTCTACTTTATTTATTTTATTTGTTTGAGAAGTCGCTTTTTCTGATCCTTTATTTGGTTCGCATACATCTTCAGTTTGTTTTACATCATCATTTTTCTTAGTCAGTTCTGTAATATTTGCCTTTTCTAACATATTTTTCTGTTCTATATACTGTCCAGTGTCCTTATCATCTATTGCATCTATTTTACTTTGCTTCATGTCTGCATTTACGTTTGCATTATTTATAAGTATTAAATTTTCTTTCTGAGAATCTGTTGGTTCCTGTTCATCAGTTTTTAATTTCTTTTCAGATTCACTTGCTTTATTTGTTTCAACAATGTTGCTATCATTGATATCTGAAATTTTATTATCAATTACTTTATGAGATTGGTCCTTCAATTTCTTTGGGTTCGTTATTTTTCTTTTAACTTTTCCAACCTTGTCTTCCTTCTTGACTTCGTTGGTTTCCTGCACTTGTGCAGTTGTTTCTTGTATGTTTTCATTTTCAGTTGGATCCTTTGTAACAGCATTATCTTCAATTAAATTGTTATTTGCCTCAGAATTTATGTCATTTGCTTTTCCTTGCATTTCAATTTTATTATTTTGTTCTTGTTTTTGTTCAGTTTCTTCGTTTGACTTTGATTTGTCGACCTTATTTTTGTCCATTGTCTGAGAGTTATGGATTTCCTGTGATATGTCAACTGTATCTATTTTCTTTATTATCCGATCAATTTCTCTTTCTTGTTTAATTTCAGACTTGACGTCTAATAAAAGTTTTTCTCTAAAATTGTTAACATTATCATCATTTTTTTCACTTGTAGATCCTAATTTGTTTTCAATTATATCTGATTCTTCTATTTTAGTGTTTGTTTGTAAATTTGAGTTTTCTTTATTTTGAGGCTCTACTTTGCCTGTTTTTTCAGAAGCTGTTTCTTTCTTTTCATCCCCTTCTTCTTGCTCTTTTATTTGTTTTCTCTCTATTTCTTTTACATTATTTTTCTCGAATGTTTCTTTTGAATGATTATCGTCATGTACTTGAGTCATTATAATTTTCTCGTTCTCGTGTTCAACAGTTTTATCTCTTTCAATGTTTTCTATATGTTTTACATTTATTTCATTTCGTTCTTTGTATTGTGTTGCTAGAATTTTGTCATGGGCAACAACTTGAGTTTCGTCCAGTTTCTTTGAGTCTGCTTTTTTGTCCATTTCCATGGCTGACTCATCTTCTATCAATGCTTTCATAACTTGTTGTTCATTTTTTGTCTTCAAATCTTCTTGTTTTTCATTGTCAATCTTCGAAGTTTCCTTAATTTGATCGATTATAACTTCTTCTATTGCTTCTTCAGGGATCTCTTTTACTTTTTCATTATTTCCGACTTCTTTTTCGTCATTGTTTATATCTGCGGTTTTTTTATTATCTTCATTCTGAACTTTATTTGATGTCTTCTTGACTTTTTTGGGCTTAGATAAGCTTTTTTCTTGAGAGTCGTTTTCACTTTTTGCTTCCTTTTTTATTTTCTTATTCTTCTCTGTACCTCCTTCATCATTTACATTGCTTTCGTGCTTTTCGTTTTCTTGTTTTTCATCCTCATTTTGTTTCCCTGGAATATATTTTGTATGTTCAACAAGTTCAATTTCTTTGGAACCCACGTCACCATAGGCAATTTCAAGTATCGTTTTGTCATCGTTTATTTTTTCTTCTTCTTTACCTTTCTTCGTGTCATGATCTAAGTTGTCTTCTTTCACTGATTCATTCGTTTCACTTACCAAAGACTTATTATTTTCTGTGTTTGTTTGCTCTTTATCTATTGAATTTTTTCTTGGCTTATCTGTAGTCTCTATTGACGTACTGAATTGTTCTTTTACGGATGAGTCTGAATGTGAGTAAACTTTTTCAGATGCTTTTGTTTCTTCTATGACTTCTGTATCTATTTCGTTTTCTCTTTTCGGTGTATTATTTTTTTCTTGCTTATGACATGAAATTACATCTTTTGTATCATTTTCTGATTTTCTGCAATCCTTTTCGTATATTATTGTACCATCTTCAACTATTTTCATCTCATCAGCTTGCAGTGCTTTATTCGTTTGACATAACAAAGATTTATCAATTGCTTTTTCTGATTGTTGTTTTTCGCTTTTACTTTTATTTAAATTATCTCTAGCTTCTTTTGCCGTATGTTCTTCGGGTGATTGTAGATGTAGGTGAAGTTTTTCAGATGTCTTTATTTCCTCCATTTCTTTCGATTCATTTTCATTTTCTTTCTTCAATATATTATCTTGTTTTTCTTTTTTTCCTATCTTCTTAGATTTTTCTTCAATTGGTTCAATTTGTTTATTCCTAAGTTCTTCTTTTTCTCCCATCTCAGCAGTTTTGACTTCAATTTTCTCATATACTTGAACTTCTTTTGTTGCATTTTTTGATTTTTTAATTTCATTTTCATTGCATTCTAATTGTGTTTTACAATCTTTGGCAATGTTAAATTCTTCAATTTCCTTGAACTCTGCAACTGTGTCCAATTCTAAAATATTCTGTGTTTCATTACTTTTATTTGAAGACTTTTCCATTTTATTTTGAACGCATTCAATTTTTAGATGCACATCTTCTAACGAGGTGTCTTTTAAATCTATACTTGGATTTTCATTTGTTTCTGTTTCTTTGAGATTTGATTTTACATCGGATGTCTCAGCATTTATATTTGCGTTTGCGTCCTTTTCCACTGTAGCAATTTCTATTTCAAATGTTTCAGCTTTCTTTTGTTTTATAGTCACATTGTCAGTGTCTATCTCTGGTCCGAACGCATTTTCATCTTTATTTGTTTTGATTCCTTTGTTTTCATTTTGATTTTGGTCCATTTCAGATTTTTGCAGTGCCACTGCATTTACGACTTTATTTTTATTTGATTTATCCATCTTTGCATCACATCTGAAATCTTCTACTTCTAATTTATTAAATTTAGCATCTATATCTATAATTTGGTGTACAGCATGTTCGTCTGCGTTTACTGCTTCAACATTTTCTTGTATTGCCTTGTCAATTGTTTCAAGATTCTGTGCGACACTTAGTTGGTTGGTTTCTTCTGCTTTTTCTAGCACTTCACCTATTTTTTCCTGTTTTGTAGCAGATTTTTGATTTTTTAATTCTCCTTTATTGGTTTCTAACGTTTCTATTACTTCTTTTGTATGTTTTACATTTTCTTCTGGAACAATGTTGCTCTCAGCTTTACTGGCGTTTTCTGTTTGTAGTAACTGATGTTCTTTCTTTTTACATTCTGCATCTGAAGATTTTTCTTGTTTATCATCTATCTTCACAGAATCATGTCCTTCTGATTTCCATACACATTCTTCTTCTGCGAGTCCAGCTAGTTCATCCTTTACTAATGTTTTTTTTAATTTATCTTCTGACCTACATGTTACATCATAGTCTGATTGATCTGTAATTTGCTTCTCCTGTGATGGCGTTACCTTTTTATCTATATCTGTTTGCTTCTTCATATCTTTTGCATTTTTTTCTAATTGTTCTGTGTCCTTAAACTCAGGTGAAATTTCATCTTTATTAGATTTTGCAACTGTTACTTCATCATTACATGGAATTGTATATTCTGTATTCAGTTGTTTCAATAAATCATCTGTAGATTTAGTTTGTGCATCTTTTTCTATTATTATATGATCACTTTCAGTATTATTTTCAATCGTTGAGCTTACTTTTAATACAAATTTTTCAGATTCATCTGTTTTCAACTCATTGAGGTCTGTAATTGTATTTTTATCCAACTTCCCTAATACTATATTTTCAGAATCATCTTTAATAGATTTTGTACTCCCACATTCTGAATTTTTTATGTGTTCCGTTTTAAGTTCTTCTACAAGTATATCTGATTGGTCTGATTTCAACGCAGTTGTAACAGCATCATCTGTAGAGGGCTTTTCGAATTGAATTGTTTCTTTTAATTTGGCCTCAGCACATTCTTCTTGTTTTGATTCAAATTGTGAGGACGGACTACTTATTTCACTTAAATCTTCATACGTTATTTTAACGTCTTGCGGATATGCCACTTCTTTTTCAAGAGGTTTAATGTCTTCAAGGTTTTTATTTCCATCTTTTATTTGTGGTTTATCGCATAGCGCGTCGTTATTTATCTGGGACGGAGAAGCTTCATCTAAATCTCCAGTTTTAAGAAGTAGTAATTCAGGCTTATTATTGTTTTGTTCAAAAGAAACATCATCATAACTATGTGTTTCTGGTATAACTTCAGATGTTGCTTGTTCAATTTCATCTATTTTATTGAATTCAAATGTATGTATCTGTGGAAGTTGGCTTGTTGAAGGAGTCTCTGTTTCAATATAAGACTTATACTCTGAAGAATCTTCAGAAATGTTTGTTGTAATTATTATTTCCTCTATTGGTTCAGTGAGCTGCTCAACAATGTTTTCTTCTATAATAAAATTATTTGACTCTTCTACCGGTTCTATGTTTTCTATAACCGTTTTGATAACTGTTTTATCTTCTGTGAGATGCTGTGTTGGTAAAAGCTGCTGTTCAACTACATTTTCTTTGACAACAATTTCATTACTAGTCTCTGTCAATAGCACTTTTACTTCTTGAAGGGGTTCCGCGTCATTTCTGCTCTGTGGCAAAAGTGCTGTTTGTACAAGTTCATCTATTTTATTTAATTCAAAAGCCTCAAACTGTGGAGTTTCACTTGTTGAAGGAGGCTCTGTTTCAAAACGAGTCTCAAATTCTAAAGAAACTTCAGGAGTTATGACATTCATTAATGTTTCCTTTACCGGTTCAGTTACCTGTTCAACAATGTTTTCTTCTACAGTGAAATGAGATGACTCTCCTGACGGTTTTATGTTTTCGACAACTGCTTCATCTTCTGTGGAGGGCTGTGTCGGTAAAAGTAGCTGCTCATCTAGATTTTCTTCGACGGCTATAACATTACTAGTCTCTGTGAATGGCACCTTTTCTTCTGGAACAGATTCTGAGACTTTTATAACTTCTTGTGATAGTGTTGTTTGTAAAATTGCATCGTCTTTATTTAATTCATAGTCGTCAGACAGTGAAATTTGGCTTGTAGAGGTAGTCTCTGTTTCTAAATTAGACTTGGATACTAAAGAACCTTCAGGGTACATTGGTGTTTCGCCAATTGGTTTAGTAAGCTCTTTACCAACGTTTTCTTCTATAATGGAATCAACTGACTCTCTCAACGGTTCTTTGATGTCTATTACTGTTTTGACAACTGCTTTATCGTCTATAAGGTGTGGTGTTGCCAAAAGAATCTGTTCATCTACATTCTTTTCGACAACAATAATATTGCTTGTCTCTTCTAATGGGATCTTTTCTTCTTGAAGAGATTCGAAGACTTTTTTACCATCTATAATTTGACCTATTAATAAATGCCGGTTAGTAATTTTATTTCCTTCATCTACATTTATTTTGACATTTAATATGGCATCATGAAGCTTCAGAGCTATTTCTCTAAAGATTGGTATTTTATGTTTTACTTCTAATGTTGATTGCTCATATATATTATTTAGATTCTCTTCTACACATTTTAATGCTTCATGCAGTTTTTTAAAGACATCATTATCTATACTCTTTTCATGTGGCATTAAAATACTAGAAATACTTATTTTGAGATCTTCAAGTATGATTTTCGTAAATGTGGCATCACTAGGAAGTCTGGCAGTTTTGTCAAGATTAATGTAAAATTTGATATCTTCGAAATGATTCAAAACTTTTCGAATCGATTTAGACATTTTCATCCAATCAGATTGATTAAGATCAGAGTTCGCTAATAAAATCACTTTTACATGTTTGATTGATTGCAAAAGATGTTCTGATGGTTGCCCATAATTTTCAAACATATATTGTTTTTGTACACTTGTAATTGTGCTTCTCATATTTGAAATACTTCCATATACCGAATGTACTGCTGTTATAATACTATCTCTAGAACTAGTTGGCAAAGATTTTTCGACGTCTACATCTTTTTCTAATGCAAAAACATTATCTTCTAACTTTTCCAAGCACTGGACAACTTCTACTCCATTCTCTATTAAAATTTCAGCATTATTCATAAAGTTTAGTCTCAAAGATTTTAAGCAATCTGTTAAGTTTTTCAGGTTAGATATAATATTACCAAGATTACTCTCTCGCTGAGGTTTCAAATTAGATGCTTCTTCCAACAGTTTAATTGTATTTTCAGTATCATTAGTACATGTTTGCAGTAATATATCAGTAAAGATAATCTCTGAGTTTCTATGTTCTTGTGAAGTATTTATGTTATTTGCAATTAGCTGTAATGTTTCACATGCTTCTTTTAAAAGTTCTGGTGGACAATCTTCATTAATTTGGAGTTGAACACTTCTCACATTGCACTCTAAATCTTCAAGAGTTTCGTTGAGAGCATCAATAGCAGCACCATCATAATCACGTTTTAGTTTCATTATAACGGTTTGGACTTCGTCTAGGGTGTCTTTAATTGTTTCCATTTCTTCAGGATTACTCTTTGCCGTAGAAGCATTAATTAAGTTATTGACGTCCTGAAGAAGCTCCACAAGCTGCGGTACAGAACTTGCTACAGTAGCTGTAGCTGTTGTAAGTGTTGCTTTTTCTGAAACCAAAAGTATGAGGAAAAGTTACAGCACTTATAATTTATATTATACGCTCATAATGTTAACCTTTACAGTGACTACATTTTAAACTGTATGTTTAACTAAATTTATTTTCGTAAAAAAAGTACTCATTATCTAATATTAAATAACACAACTGTACATTGTATACAGATGCTCTTACCATTGTTTTGAATAAATTCATGTAAACTTGAGTTCATTGCTGTAGTTAAGTCATCTTGAAGTTGTGTTATTATATCAGAAACTTTTTGAAGCGGTTCTGGTTTCAGAAAAGGTGAGATATCTTGGACACTTTCAAGTGCCTGCGTATGTAACGTCAACAATGCATTTTGTAATTTTTGTGTCAGCTGTGCATTTTCTGTTTGATAATTATGTATCAAGGAGCTAGCATCTTCAATTGCAGCACAGTTTTCTATCGCTAATAAACAATTACGAAGTTCCTTAGCAATAGAAACAGATTTCATTATAGCATCATTGTCACTACTTTTAGATATTTCCTCCACTATTTCGGAAACATCATCTGCGATGAATTCATCAATGTGTTTGACAAGTTTATGTTGTTCTGTAAGAAGATAATACATCATAATGAAATGGTTTATGTTATGGTCATCTATCACACTGAGATGTATATAGTATACGTAAATGAGTAAGTGCTGATATATGTAATATGTATGTTTATACTCTGGAATAATTATGTATGAACAAATGGGTTAATTTATTATTATTTAGTATTAATAAAATCAAAATAATTTCACTACCCGTAGCTAAAAATATCCCTGTTGCATGGGGAAAGGTCGTTGTCTTGTTTGGGACACGGCAGATTCAAAACGTTGTTTAGTCCACTTTTAATAAGAATTTTCAAAACCCAGCGAATGTTTTACTCTTGTTCTAGATTTTATATGGTATTACAAGATTACCTATGCAGGATAGATTCTCCAATAACTTATATACATAGTTACATATAACTTTGTGCAACTAACTTTATGCATATCCAGGAATTATGAAAATGATGTAAAATCTACGTTAATCTGATGATAAAGCCAAAACATTGCAATAAAACTGGTATTGTGTCCGGTCTGTCTTGCGAAATAATCGTGTGATAATAGTTTCTATATTTAGAAGTACTGTACTGGGCCAGGTCCAGAAATAGAAATAGTAGTAGCTGTAACTCAGGGAATCCTAGCATAGCTACTAACGATCCTCCTTGTGTTAAGTTCTGTAATTATAGTAAATATTTGGGCATTATAGGCAATTTAATTGCTGGTGAGTTTTAATAATCCGCAATTTCCTATGAAAGTTCATTAGTTTCGAGTACAGTTTCAAAAAGAAGAACATATGGCTGTTAAAACATAGACAGTGCAAGTTTCATTGCATAATAATTTTAAAAAAAGTTGCAATTTTATAATTTTTTTTCATAAATTTTAACATTTAAAGTAAAATAACTCAAAGTTAATAACAAAGCCATTGGTTCCAATTCAAGCTTTAACGTCTTCCAGTGCGTTCATGAACAGATTGGGAGAATTATTGTCTCCCTGTCTCACGCCTCGTAGCCCTTGGATTGGTTTCATGCTCTTTTCCTGTAGATGGATAGACATGGTCGCATTTCCATACAAACACTTTAGCACTTTGATATATCTACAGTCGATTTGACATCTCTAAATAAACAGCACCAGGATTTTGATTGATTTGCAGACTTTTTATTGTTCACAAAAGTTAGACATCATTTCTAATCCCTCAATCTTTATGGGTCTTATATCTCGAATGCTATTGATCGAATAATCGTATCTACAATCCAAGTACCAATTTTCCTCGGATGTGGTCACCGAGACCTTCGTATTGGATAACAGCTGTCAGATTTAACAGGGTTGCAAGACAAGTCAAAATTTATCAATCCTATAGATAAGTAGATTTACACGAGTAATTTTTGACGACAACTTTAAAATTAAGAGGAATAACATGAAAACATAGTATTATATTATAATTTGTATTATAATGTTTTCGCTTAGTATTAGTCAATATCTTTAAAATTATACTAGCAAATAAAAATATGGATTCATAAAGTATGTTCAGTGTTGATCGTATATCAACCTACCAGCCAGAGTGAATACACTTTTGCATTCAGGTAGATGTAGCCAACGCCAAAGAGACGAGAATTCAAACAAATGAAAAAAAATCGACTTGCCAGCGCCCGGTTTCATAGCATTAATTAGAAATGCACCAGGACGGTATTCTGGGGTTGCGTGTTCAAGTCCTGCTGGAAGTTATCTTTTTCCATCCCAAATAATATTATCTTAGAGGAATATATAATATGTTGGAAACTACATAAACTTTTATGTAGTTGTTTATAAGCATTAACTACCCATAAATCTAAACAGAAAGTATTTTATAAATTTAAAGTTTCCCATACTTTATGTTAAACATATAAAATATTTTTAACTATATAGTTTTATTATATTTTTAAGTCACAAAATAAATCTAAACATACTAAAATCTAAACATGTTAAAATGCCAGAGTAAATCTTAGTAATGGCAACATGATATATATATATATATATATATATGGCAAGTTATTATCGACATAGACCCCCTTTAAAATGTATGTACATATGAACTAATAAAATCGTTTTATGATTGTACTAATTGCAGGCAACGCCTGCTAAGTGAATGAGCAAAACATTACGTACGCAAAATGAGCAGTAGTGTGATACATAATAAGCCTCCCCTGCTCTTCTGTTCTTCAAACTTGCTCTTTTGTACAGATTGCTAAAGCATCTTTAGACAATGGACAACTACTGTTAATTAACCTACAAATACTACTAATTTCGTAATTAACTATAAAGCCACATGTAATAATATACTCTAATTAGTTTTACAGCTAATTTACAAATATCTTATGTAAGCTATTAACATTAATCTACATTTTGTCATATGTAGTCCGTAACGTAAGATACAGTTTTATTTTCTTAGTGCATTATTTACTACATTATAAAATGAACTAACAAAATATATTAACATATAAAACAACACTTTCATGATAAAATATCAATTTTTGAACAACTGCCGAATTACTAGCCCTTCACCAACATATCTGAAATGTAAATGTGTTTGGCGACAGATTTTCTACTTGAGATTGGTAGCCAACGTATTCTTAAAATGCCCTACCATCATGCAAAGACTATAAGGGCTGGCGCCGCGGCTACTTTAAACTTATTAGCTTGGTCGATTTGACTTGTGAATTAAATGCTGGCACTTATTTGGTTTAACGAATGAGCGTTACAATCCAACGGGGCAAATGCTCCTAGCATGTTGGGCACGCTGTCAACTGGTTGGAATATTTGGACTGTCCGTAGGCATACAGAAGCCTTTAGGTTGACTTTAATTCGTTTAAGTAGCTGTAGTGTTGTTTATATAGAAAAGATTATACCGTTCTATGTTATTTATATTGCATTCTTTATCTGGCTCAGCAAAATTCATATGGAAATAATAATTTTATCGTGAACACATCACATTAAAGTCAATTTAAACATTCCTATACGAGTATTTATTCCAAAAACTAAAGCTATATTTTAATTTCAGTCATGTATGATTGAATACAATCTCATTGCATTTACCTAAGTTCAGTAGAGAGACTTCGGTAGTAAAAATGCTGGATGCGTTTTCACGGGTCAGGGTTTAGTTATGCTTATGACCATTTTTATAAATTCATAAAAAAATATTCCATAAAATATTTTTCTAGATTGGCCATCTAATCTAATATTTGCTTTTAATGGTAATTTAACATCGAATATTGCTAATTTGTCTATGCAACTGCAGAAGAGAGAGGCAAGTGAGTCATTAGAATTATGAATGATAAATATATTAATATTATTATTTGCATTAATAGAGCATTATTTACCGCTAAGAAGTACTCAATAGCCAACTATAAGCATATGCGTTAATATTAAGTATTCGTTTTATTTAATAGTCTATAAAATGAAATCACATCAGTTCAGTAAAGAGTTATTGCGCGAAATTAATGTTTTACAGCGAAAACTGACTTTATTTTTTTCTGTAATGTATGCACTCAAAACATATTCGCTACAAGCTAAACTTTTAATAACTCGTACTCCTCTCGAATGTACGTTTTGTCTGTGATACAAACAAATGTCCTTAGAGTGGCAAAAATGAGTTGATAACTTGCCAATTTAAAGTTCTACCACTGCCTATAAATATTATAGATTATTCATAGCATTACACTCTGCTACATTTATGATCATATTGTAATAATCTCGTGAGCCTTGTAGGATTACACAAAATTATATGTTCTCAAATCAAAAACAAAATAATATCTCTGGTACATACTTTACGGCAAATATTATGGAAACATTCTGACATAATATGTCTTTCTCACATTAAACAGATATTTTATGAAGTGTCAATATCATAATAATTGTTCCTTGACAAATCTTAATTTATAAAATATAGCTACAGACTGCTCAGAACACAAAAGTCTGCAAGGCACTGACTTTGCAATTATGAGATTTCTCACAGTTATTTTAGAGAACAAAGGCAGATTTTATTTTTATCATAGGTATACGCGATAAACTAAACCGAGACAAAGAGAAAGTATATACACTTTAAAACCTACAACATACTAAATATAGGAATTTACCTTATATGAAATTGAACATAGAATGAGGACATACATTAGAGAAAATGTATTAATTACATACCTACAATTACTTTTTAACTTTACCAAAGCGTTATTTCACAAAAAATCATATAACTTATTTACCATTTCGCTTAGGTGAAGTTTGTCCTAATATTTCAATATTTTCGACACAGAAATTATCAGGAACATCAATATTTTTTTCTAAATATAAGCTCGCTTCAGAGATGTCAGGTTGACTTGAAATTACTACTTTTTCATCTTTTGAGTCATCATATATCTCTCCAATTAAGAACACTTCAGCATTTGTAGGGCTAGGACACTCGCAATTAGATAAAGGTATTTCTTGAACAGGTTCAGCAGGAATTTCAGTTGCAAAAGAGGTTTCAATAACTTCTAATCTCTCCTTGATTTCTCCAGACATAAGGGTATTATTACTGGGAACAACTATTTCCACAGCACCTTTAACGAGATTATCAACGTTAGCAATTTGTTCTAAGACAATAGCGCTGTTACCACATGCTTCTTCAGATGTTAAAGGTTCTCTTGCAAGTGTGACTGGCTCATCAGTGGCATCAAAATTTTTGATTGGAATGCCTAAAGATTCACTATCACCAACGGTTGTTTCTTCAAATGTTGTAATTATTTTTTCAATTACTCTTATTTTACCGTCATCATTCACCTTGTTTATAATTGTGGAATCCTTGTTAACAATGTCAGCAGATATCTCAATATTAATAACAGTTTCATTAGCTTCACTAGTATGGACAGGCTCTTCAGCGTTTGAAGATTTATCGTTAATGACTGAAGAGACAAAGGGCTCGTTAGATGGTTTGATTTGGTTTGGGTCGACAACAAAGTTTGATTTATTATTTTTTATTTTAAGTAGGTCAGGAAAATCCATTTCTTCTTTTAGAGATACAGAGTTTTTTTCAGTAAGAGAATTAATAATGGTCTTATCTAAAGTCGAATTTTCTGCAGAAGTATCCATAAGAACAGGCCTCTTAAGGTGAATTTCCGGGTCAATTTTAGGTTCCACGAAACTTTCAGTTGTACCATCAGGTTCAAAAATTGATGAGTTATTTTGGTACGTTAAAGCCGATTGAAGAGATTCACTGCAAGCAAGATTGGCTTCACTAAGAAGTTCGGTAGGTTTTTCAACGATGTCTAAGAGTTCGTATATTTTGTCCTTGTTATCGTTAGTTATCAAATATTCAACAGAATCATTCACAATGATTGCTGTTTCATCACTCGGATGAACCTGAATCTCAACTTTATCTTCAAGTTTTGACCTCAAGGCATCTGTATTTAAAATTTCAGCAAATTTTTGAGACTCATTGCTAGTAACATCTTGATTTTCTATGACATAGTCAGTCAGGATCTCTATGGTTGAATCTGAAGAGGCGAGATCACTAAGAGTTGTTGTTTTGCCAGTATTATTTTGCTTATCAATGTCATTTAAATTATGTGGAGTTTTCGAGGCTTCTTCTGTTACTTCTATTACTGCACAGCTAAGAGGTTCACAAAGTGCAACAGTAGCTGTTTCATCGAAGACTTCTTTATTTTTTAAATTATCATTACGTTGTAAAGCTGTTAAGGTATCAGAGGCAAAAAGATCTGACTGAAAATTATTTTTACTATAGCCAGAATCTTTTAGACTTTGAATATGATCTGCAAGCTCTAAAGCTGTTGTTTCGACAATTTCAGTAGCATATAATCTTTCTGGAGGGACTACATCAGCAGCAGTTGGTGCGTCAAAAAACTCTTCAAATGGCTTTACATCGTCATGGCACATGCGTTCAACTTGTTCATTAACAAAAGTAACGGCTTTATTTTCTGAAAGGATTACTAATTCACCCTGGGGGTTAGATGCCTCTTCTATAGATTTTGGTTGACAATTATCACTTTTATCAACGTCTAAAACTTCAAAGTTTTCTTGATCCGTAAGAGACTCAGATGCTGTAGGAAGATATATTGCGTGGCTTAAATGGTCAAGTTGTTCAAATTTATGTGGAGTTATATCGTTATTTGTTTTCAGATCAACTAAATCGTTGAAAATAGCAGTATTGTTTTCCTTAGGATTGATTTCAATTTTACAATTGTCAACATGCTCTGAAATTGGTAAAGTCTCGTTCATAGCAATTGCAGACGTATTCATTTCTAAACCACTGAGCGCGGTAGAAACTGTACTGCTTACCGGGTCAATTAGACTTTTTAGAGATTCGCTGTGTTGTATGACCGTATTTACATCTATAACAGGAGCTTGGATTTCTTTTGCTGTATGTATATAATCATTAGTTGGTGAGATAAAATGGTCTTCATATTCACAAACTTTTTCAGCACCATATTCACAAACTGTCGAGGTGTTTTCATCAAAAAAATCAGATATTAAACGATTATTATTTGGAATTATTGCTTCATTAGAAATTTTGTCTCTGCTTACAACAATTTGATCATTACTCAAAATATGAATTGTATCTGTATTACAAACAGCAATTTCAATTGGAGTACTGAAAATACAGGTTTGTTCTAGAGCAGGTTCAATGAGACTTTTAGAAGTATCCATATAGTCTAGAACATTAGTATCCGTTATGTTCATAGTAAATAACTCTTCTAATGATGATAAATCTGCAGCTATTGGTGATTCTAAAAAGTCATCAACCTTCTGCTCATTTTCTTGTGTAGGTGCATACTGAATCAATTGTGTTGCTTCTGTTTTATTGCCATAAATTTCAGCTTTATTGTGCTCACGAGAGTCCTCATCTATTCTGCTCGTTGGTTCGGTATCAACTTCTTTAATTTCATTTTTAGAGTTTACTATACATTTGTTTACTACATCAAGTACGGGTTCGGTTAACTTATCTTTCAAAATGTCTATATTATCAGATAAAACGCTTTTGTGTATGAAAGTGTTTGACAAATTTATAGACAGTTGTGATACAACATCAGACATTTTTAGGAGCTTGTTGTGCTTAATATGGGATTCAGTGTTTTCGTTATTGTCTAACAGGAAATTTTCTATGGCAGCTAAACTAATTTGAAGTTGCGAAACTAAAGGCACCTCATTTGTTATTGCATCTTTCGATAGATTTATTGTATAATCGCTTGCAATGAATGAATAAGTACATTCTAGAGTAAGGCTATCCCGGAGTTGTTGAGCTAAATTGATGGAGCGGTCAAAAACTTCTAAATTTGAGAATAGTTCATTTGCTATAAATTTGATGTCATCTGCCAAAAACGCATCGATGGTTTGTATAATAGTTTCTGTAAAAATTTTAAATATCAGCAAGATCATCGATCAATACTTAAAAAATTAAATTAGAAGGTGTATATTACAAGCATGCTAAATAAAAAATAAAATTCAACGAATCAAAAGAAAATTTTGCCATTTAAGATTAAAAACGAAGAATATAAAAGGAAAAGTGTGTATTTTACTGACGTGTAGAGGTTATTGTCTAAATTCTTGAATGAAAATTAACCAACAAGTACAGTAGCTGGAACACACCTTTAGGTGCTCTTGCTAAATACTCTACCATAATTATACTGTTATGCTTAATTATGTGCTTGTATTGGAACACAAAACTGAACATCAACGATTAACTTCTAGTCCGGTACTACTATAACTTATAAGTTAGGCATTGCATTAAAGCTACGTAACGTTATAAAAAAGACGAATATATATAATTCTGACATGAATAAGAAGATATTATTTACCATTTAAAATTTACACTTTCGTAATTTATACACAAAAAAAAATGAACCCATTTTCACTTACGTTAAATTGGCCTTCCGACCACGGTCCGCGCCTACACTCAGTTTCTGTGCATGCGCGGGCGCCATCGGGTGAACAAGATCAAACTTTTCAGCTGATTTAATACAAGTAAAATCATATAACATATTCGTTATTTATATTGATTGCTATCAGCCAAAAAATAAAAGTTTATTTTTAAATCATACTTACGAGTTGCCATTTTTGACTGAGTAACACTTTCTTCAATTAAGGGCCTAAAATCATGCCCACCAGTGACTTTTTCTTGGACAAGATAATCATCAGTTTCTTCTTGTTTTATTACATCCGGTGTTGATATGAAGGTTTCTGTTTCCTGAATAACAGTCTTTTCAACAACCTCTGACTTAGCTATCACAGATACTGGAGCATGCTCTGTTAAACCAGGAGGAGAGGTTATTGCTTCTAGTTTATTTTGCAATGTTTCAGACAATTCTAACTCTGTTGCTGTTTCTAGGGCTGGAAGCACAGCCATTTTTTCTTTGATATCCGATAGTGACGTTGTTCCATCACAGACACATAAAACCGGGGTTGAGTCATTATCTACAATTTCCTCCAAAGACGATTCAGTGGGCTTCAAATCATTTCCAGATGTTTGAACGTCTAAACATATGGGTAAAGCTTTAGTTTCATCGACAATATCTTTTAAAACGTCAATTGAAGCCGTTGTAACTCCGGATTCTACAAAAGTTGTCTCCAAATCGTGACTAACATTTTCATTTGCATCCAATTGACTGATTGATGAAGAAACTTCTGTGAATATTGTTTTATTTGACTCACACAATTCAGCAACTTTGATTTCTTCGTCTTCGTTGAGATTTTCTTTTACAATTTCAGCTTGATTACATATACTTAATTCACTTCTTTCAATGGCAATTTTTTCATTCACATCATAAGCATCTGTTGTTTTGAGATCATGTTCCACAAGTTTTTTGGATTCTTCTAATGATGGAAGTTTAACTAAGTTTTGACTTTTATTAACATCTATTACAGAAGATAACTCTTCAACAATGTCTACGAGCGTCTCTAATTTATCTTTGGGAATTGATGAATAAAGTTCGTGTATATTTTTAAGATCACGTGTTTTCAATACCAATGTAGCATTCAGTAACTGCTGTGCTATTTGTTCATGATATACCGATTCTTCAAAAATACTTTCACGGAGTTTTTTTGCTATTGCAACAGATTCTTTAAGCTCGTTAACATTAAGGATAATAGCCAACTCATTAACTATTTTAGATATATCGTCGGAAACGAATTTGTCTAATTCCAAAATAAGTTTATCTGAAAATAAAAAAAAAACCATACGGTCAGGATTATTATAGAATAATACGCAAGGATCCTAAATTCTGAGATATTTCGAGTGTGTATCACGTATGTGCATCATAAGATTCAAAGTGCGCTGGACATAAACTAAGCAGGTTGATGAATGAAATAAACTTATTTTTAGCGTTAACGTTGTTACGGCAACCATTCCAGATTACATGAAAATATAACATAATATTTCGAAAATTAACTTAATATTAACAAATACAAAATCTGGTTGAATAATATACCTATAAATAATTAAAGTTAAAAAGTCAACCCGTCTATAATTTATTAATCATTGACTTCGAAAAAAGGAGGAGGTTCTAAATTCGTCTGTTTTTACGTTTGTTACGTTATGATTATATACTGATTATGATGATTCTTTTTTCTCGGGTAGAGTATATCTCCTAATCCCTGAAATTTAAATAGGACCAATGGAGTTAGTCCCATTTAAACAGATTTATTATTATAAAAATATATTAAAAGAAAACTTTACCGACTTTGAACAATAAAAAGTATATTTTTTACACATTTATTAATATCAATACACTGGATCATCCAATATCTATGTCTACCTCCATGATGGTTCCATTTAGTTTTCTGTTAAGTGGTTTAGATACATATTCAATTAACTAAAAAATGTATTTGCTAATATGCATTTACTTGGATGACATGGTAATTACAACTCCTGTCGACGGTCACCACAATTAATGTGCGCGAGACAAAATTGATCGTGGAATCAGTATGCAATACTATAACGGATGAAAATAAATGTCTTCTAACAGTGAAAAGTAAGAAATAACTAGAGGAAGTCGGACCATGAAAGGGGGAGCTCAAGAGTGTTCTGAATCAGCGTGGTACCTACTTCGAAATTTTTTTTTCAATACTGAACAAAGTTCGGTTTCCGTAAAAAAATCAACCAAAGTCTCATCTTATTGTTAGTGATTATGCTGTCAAAGTTAGTAAATAGGCATCCGGCTAAGACTGAAATTTGAATAAAAGCTGCCGGATAACATATTTAGGTGCTTGAAGACCTATACCTTCAAAATGAATTCTTGGCTATATACGTGACCTGTGTACTGAAGGCAATGTACTCGTATATTTTTATATATTGCCATTTCTGTGGCAATGTTTTTATTGATATTTAGGTCATTAATTTATTAAGGTCAACCCTTTCCTCAAGATCTATTTACTACCTTTTTATCATAATTTTAGACAATTTGATTGTTTGACTTCCTGGGTTTCACTTGGAGATAAATTTAAATAGAATGATAGATATAAATTAAAAGTTCACCTCTTATGTTTGTGACTACTTCTTGTGAAGTTATTTCAGACTCATGTGCAATAGGGGCAGACTGAAACGTTTCAGTTGCATCCGATAATTTTGTATCAATCTGAAGAATTAATTTCTCTTCTTTGTCTATTTGTGATGTTGAAGGTACGTTTGTCATATTAGGAATCTCAAATTGCATTTGTAATGCTTTGTTTTCTTCAGGACGTTCTATTAATCCCACATCTGGCTCATTTTGTGCTAGAACATTGTGACCTACTAATTCATTGTCTTTGTCATACATTTTTACTACTTCGTCTACTGACGTTGATTGGTCAGTTTCAGCTGAAATATTTTCTAATAATATACAATTGTCAACTAAAACATGGTTTGGAGACATGATGTTATCGTTTACATTTCCAGTCTGTTCCAAAATTAATGATTCCGTATTTTCTGGTGTAACCATCTCTGGTACGGTTATTTTTACAGCTGCTAAAGTTTCTGAAAGTTTACTAGTTTCTGATTCAGGCAGAGGACCTTGCACAGCTATTTGAACCCCAGTAACTGCTACTAAATCAGCTTGTAATTGTGCTGTCACTCGTACAATTCGCTGCAAGACATTGGCGCTTAACACTGGGGCTAGTTCTTGCGCACTATCTAGTACTTGAACTTGTAAAGCAGACAGAGCATTTTGCAATTTTGTAGCTAGATTCGCTTGTTCACTAAGTACGTCTTTTAAAATTTGATCACTCTGCTCACCAACTACTGTTGTGTGAGACGAAGCAAGGCTTTCTTTAAGTTCTCGGGCTATTTCGATGGTTTCTTTCACCTCCTCAATTTTTATTACAGCAGATATTTCTTCAATTATTTCAATGAGTTCAATATATTGATCTATGTGTTGAATCAATTGAGCGGATTGTTCTGAAAAAAAAGCATCACTTTAAAGATAAAAGATCGTAAAAATGAAGTGTAAGTACGCAAACGGCAATATAAGAAATGCTTAACGTCAGCAGCAGTTATACTGTATTTAAATGTACCTAAAAGTGTGCCACACTGAAAGCGTTTACGAAAATAGGTTCCAGATTGGGAGCGCAACAAAGCAGCGTGATATCTTGCATACAGTTATAGTCAGTATATGGTATGTACATACATGAAATGCTACCATCACGCATTGGTCAATCAGATTTCTTATAACAATACTCTGTGGTCAGCATTATATTAACGTTTTCCCAAAGTCGATGTGTCATTCAATGTTTAACAAACAAGGTATATGTGGTACAGTAACAATGTTTGATGATGCTTTTTACATAGCACATAAAATAAAATAAATAGAAAACACACGTTTACCTTTTCTTTTAGAATATTTATAATCTTTCTCAACCAATTTAACGCTATTTAATTCAGCAAGAAGTTGGTATGCAGTTAAAAAAACATACTTGAGTTTATCGGCTTCTAAATCAGTCTTGCATTTTACGTATAAATCAGTGTTAAGCCAATCAAATTTAGACAATGCATCTCTTAACAAACACATTTTTTCATGTTTCGTTTCATTCATTTTGTTATTATTTGGCTCTTCAAGACTTATATTAATCAGATTTTCGAGATCAACAGCCAATTGCACACATTCATTAATGTCAATATTGAGTATGTCTGAAGCGACTAGCAAATCGATTTCCATGCTGTTAAAACGCTCCAGAGTACACTCCAATGATCCAATATTGGCATTAATATCTAAAAAAATCAAAATAGTGTAAAAAAATTATCGTATACACTTCTGGTATTCGGTTCTATATTAAGATCAGTGAATCTTAATAATACGAATATATCAGAAGATTTTTAAGGGTTTGTCCATTTCCTATAACCTTTTTCGTCTTAACCACTGGGATCATTCTAACAAAACGTGGAGCAGAGAAGACATGTAATAAAAAAAATATTTCATAAACTTCTTACAGGACAAACATTATTCAATCGTATTATTTAATCACAACATATATATGCCACTTGACTGAAATGGCTGTATGTTTAGCTGCAGATTTTTGATCCCTAATTCAATTTACGATACCATAATGATACACAAATTAGGGGATAACCTTGTCGACTTTAATACCAACTATTTATATGAAATGTACAATTAAAATATCAGACTTACCTTTTAAAATTTTATCTTCATGTTGAATATCTATTTCCGAAATCAAAACATCATGTAAAGATTTTTCAATATCTTGCATTGGTTTAGTGATTTCTCGAACTACTTGTGCAGTTTTTTCATTAGCAAGAGAATTAATGCTATCTTGAATTGAGTGAATTTCTTTGTCTACTTCCATGACCAAAGATATATCTTCGTTACTTATTTCTAATTTTTCAGATTCAATTTGTTGAACTATGTCTTTATGAAGTTCAGTCATAGTTTTAACAAGAGCTTCAGTGGAGATTACATCGAAAGAATTCGAATCATCATCCGTCTCTAAGGCAGTTTGTTCGCGAATGTTAACTAATTGAGTTTGGAGAAATTGTAAAGGATGCAGCATTTCAGTCAAAAGAGCTCTTAATGTATTATCCGTACCTCTATCTTTAATTTCTTCTGTTTTATGTACTTTTTCCTGCAAAATGTCTACACATTCTGATAAGCATTTCAACACAATAAGCGTTTTTCCTTTACTTGATGCATCTTTATATTCTTGATGCTTGAAAATGCAACCCAAAATTTTATTCAAAAATATTTTGGTGGTCTCATTAGTAGTATCTAATTTAGAGAGATATTCAACCATATCAGCAAATCGCTCTATTGTTTCTGTTAAGTTGGTTCCATCGTAGTTATCTGAAGGTTCTGTAGGCTGCTTGAGCTCCTCAATAATATTTTTTTTAATATCTTTCATCAAAGGTTTTGCTATGTCGACAATGTTTATAAAGTTTTCAATAACATCACCAATAATAGTACCTTTGTTTGTCTTAGAGATCTCGTATAAAACTTCGGTAGATTCTAAATTAGCCAGAGGTGATTTTATCAACATGTCTGACTGAGACTCAACAATTTTCACAAGAGAATGTTGAATATTATCGATACAGTCATCTGCATGTATCAGGAAAGTAGTCAAGCATCCACTGACATCATTTGTAAGATTAAGAGCTAAACGCTTGGTTTTAAAATCTGCAATATTTTTTTTGAACGAATGAAACTCCTCTAGGAGTCTTATGATTTTTTTGTGAGTAGTAGCTTTTGTGATTAAACATCTTAGTAATATAAATTCATTCTTACAGGTTTTGAAAAACTCTTCAACGATCATGAGATCAACCATGGGCGTCTCTTGATTAGAATCTTGAACAATATTTACTGCATTTTCTACAATGTCCTCCATCAATACTAGAGACTCTGAATTTATTTCTGATGCCAATTGAGGAGACATGCAGTTGGAAATATCCGATGTGTGCGATAAATCTACAAATTCAAATTGTTGTAAAACAGCAATATTATTTTCAACTTCATCAACAATGTGCATAATTTTTGCTTCTTGAGCTAATTTTTCAGGTGCTTGTGAAGTAAATTCTAACATGTCTTCTTGAATTTCTAAAACTTTTTCAAACAATTCTTTTGTTATGTATTTAATTCGGTCAACTTTAATACCTTTTGAAGGGTCTGTAACTTCTAACAAATTTTCGACAACTTCTTCTAAACCTAAGATACCTGATGACATTTCGTCGCAAGGAACAACTTTAGCTGTCATTATTATATCTTTTAAGTATTCACAAACCTCTCTTAAAGTGCCGACTTTGGATGATATTTCAAATGTATCGTTTAGTACATCTACTGCTGGTAATAGTGCATGTGTACATATATCTAGCTGCTCTTTGAATTCAGAAAAAGATCTAACTATTGAATTTATCTTTTCTGTTGGTAAATCTAAAATGTCTTCATATATTGGAATGTTTGCGATATCCAAAATGGATAAACTTTCTTGTAACTCTTGCATAGGTTGTGCTATAGTAGCTAAATTAGCAAAATTTGCCAAGCCACTAAGGTCATCTGAGGTTTCCATTAGAACTGGATGTAGAATACTTTCAATGCCATCATGAAGCTCTTGCATCCCCAAAACAACAAATTTGAGACTAGAATAGTCACTTATTTCTGATAAGGTGTCCAAAGCATCAATAACTTCTGGTGTCTGCAATATAGTAAGGTGCTCATTCAGAAATTGAAGTGCCTCTGCTGTGGCCGATATTGGTGGCTCTTCAATGAATGGTAATAAAGATTGTTCCATTCCTGTTTCTTCCGCTATTGGCAAAACCAAACGATCCGACGGTAAAGTATCAGCTGAAGTTTTTATATTAGAAATATCTTCAAGGGTAGAAATTTCATCTGCAACTTCTATTCCGGCATGATGTTCAATCATAACAATACAGCTTTGCAGTGATTGAACTGCATTTGCTACATTAACATTTACTTCATAGGATGTTATTTCATCACTGTACTGAGAAATGACGTCTTGGTGAAGTATTTCTAGCGTCGTATGTAGTTCGTGAAGTGGTTCAGCTACAGAAGATATAATTTCATTGTTGACTTTCAAACTTTCTATATTTTCAATTATTAATTGACTTAGGACGATTATATTTTGATTAAGTTCACAAAGCGGAGTAGCGAGTGTTTGAGCGCTTGAAGCAACAGTAAAATCAGAAATATTATCTTCATTTTCTTCTTCGGCCTGTCGTATGGCTGCCACAGATTTTTTCAGTTCTTCCAGAATTGGACGAATACTTTCAAAGGTAGGCATTAGTGCTATCTTCAACTCCTGGATAGATTCGTTAGCCTTAATTGTATTGACTGCAGCGATTGTTTGATCAATATGTTCCAAAATTACGGTTACTTTAGCCATACCAGGCAAATGTGTCGACAGATCCTGGAGATGTTCAGAGTCCACTTGAAGGCATGACTCTTCAGCTCTGTTAATAGCTTCTTGAATACCTAATAAGATGTCAGTTATGTTGGTGATAATAGAACAGTTCAACTCAGATTCAAAAATGTTTTTTACGAAATGATCTTGAATTATTCTGAGAGTGTTACTGAGACTAGCAAAAGGCATGCTATTTTCTGCATCCAAAACTTTAATCGAGATATTCATGCGGTTGACGGCGTCACAGATTTCCATTAGTGTAAAATATTTATTAGCGTCATTGCTTTCTATAACTATTTCGAGAACTTTAGTCAAGTTTTTATGGAATGCATTTATACAAGTTTGTACTTCAGGTATCGTATCTAATCTTGGTAGATTATTTTCTAATGTAATAAGACTTTGTGCCATCTTCTGTAGCATACCAAGTTTATTATCATTTTGCAAAGCATCAAATTTGCCCACTTTCTTTTCAATAGAAATAATTTGAGAAGACACATCTATTAAATTTTGCTTTATTGAAGTCATAGCTTCTTTTAACATGTATCGATCCTCAGAAATATTATTTTCGGCAGAAAGTTGTTCAAATGCGCATCGCAATTTTAGAATGGGTTCTACGACAGCTTCAATTATTTCTGTATTATATTTTTGCAAACTAGAAGTTGATTCATTAATGGAAAGTGATTCTACTTGTTCTAAAGCTATTTGTAGATCTTGGATAGACGCTGACATATCATGAAGTAAGACGTCACTATGTTTGATGTTAGCTAATTCAATCGTGTGACCACTTTCTGCACTTTCAACTATACTTAGTAAAGCATTAACAGGGCTCTTAAGCTCAAATACAGCTTTTTGTGTGTCTCTTAAATGATTTTCTTCTAAAGAAGGTTCTTCAGGTTTAATCTCACTAGCTTCAGATAAAAGATTTCTAGCTTTTATAGTGTCAGCTGAGAATTTGATGATTGATACTACTTCTTTAGCCAAACAATCAATTTCATTTGTAAAACTGTTTTCGAGTTTTAAATAGTCTTTAGCTGTAACCGAAATTATTTCAGATATAGCTTTTTCCACTTCCGCTCCGCAAGATTTTACAAATGCTACACAAGTTTTTTTTACGAGAGTTTTACTATCAGTTTCCATATCAATACACTTCTCAATTATAGTCAAAGATTGGTGCAATGCCTTCAAAGGCTGTGGAAGACTATTGAATATTGTGCTGCTGACTTCTTTTGACTCTCCAGCTGATTCTTTAGCCGCATCAGAAATGCTATGAATTTCAGATAAGGGAGATATTAAACTACTAATTATTTCCAAGCTTCGTGAAGCTGTTGCTGCGGATGACATGAGTTCTGACTTCAAAACTATATCCCTCTCAATGAGTTGAACATCGTTGATAACTTTTACTAGGGAATCACTGATATTGACCATTTTAGCTACAAATTCATCTTCTGACATTGGTGGCTTGGTTGGGAGTTGCTCAATGTCAGCTTTTGTACGAAGAAGCTCTTCTTTTGATTTTTCTAAAGACTTTTCACTTCCTGAACTAGATCGTCTCGAACTACGACTGATACGACGTTCGCGTTTTGGTTTTGGTACAACGTTCTCAACGAATTGTTCCGGTTCTAATGCTTGTTGAAGTTCATTTGAAATGTTTTTTTTGGTTAAGTTTTTAGCCTCGTCTTTGTGTAATATGGTTTTTGTAGGTTCTGTGGAATCCAACCCGTCAGCCGATGGTTTTGATGATTTGGATTTAATTTTGGCTGAGCTTCTTGCACTTGCGAAGCTCTGCTGATCACTCTCCGAGACGTGTGTGTCATCGTCTCTCTTTTCCTCAGACAGCGATTGGTCACGGGACAAACTGAAGAAATCGTCTATGCTTTTTTGAGAATCAGACTTCTTCCTACTTTGCCTAAAAGGAATGTCAGACTTTTCTTCCGATAATAAAGCCATGGTTTTTTCTAAATAATCTTCTCCCCCTATTTCAACGTCTTGATCTAATGATAATTGCGGTGGACCATTTTCATCGGCTATTGATATATCTTCCACGTCAGCTTCTGTTCTTAAGTCTTCTTCAGGAGATGCGAAGTAGTCCGGAGAGACATCAATTATTATTGCCTCCATTAACAAGTTGCCAGACGTAGAAGTTTCTTTGACGAATCGTAGTGGAGGCAATTCGACAACGTTATGCTCAGTCACGTTTTCAGAAAGTTGATCAGCGTACATTTCTACTATTTGGAGTGCCTCTTCTTCTGTCAAATCTGGTGTTTCATAAAGAGACACGGACACTTCTTTGCCATCAAAGGAAAATGAAATTTCTCCCTTATCGTCTAAGGTGATATCTCCGACAGGGGTATCGTACATTTGCGACGTCCTTTCTTCGTGTATTGTACTAAGTGAAAGGTTTCTTTGAAGGGCTTGTTCTTCGGATTTTTTTGATTTCATTTTCATGGAATCGTCGAATCCGAGAAGTGAAGCAGAGCTAGCAGCAATGCCCATGCAATTTTGAGCTTCACACGTGTAAGTTCCGAGGCAACAGGTACCATCTTGGCCAGATATTATCCTATGTATATCACCAGGTTTAAGTTCCTCTCCATCTTTATACCACTTGAGAACGGGTTGGGGAACACCGATCACCTTACACTCTAGGTTGACCGCACCTTCGTCTGAAAGAATCGCTTGCAGATTCTCAAGGAAGCGCGGTTTCTTGTAGTGTCTTGGTATTACGAGTTTTAAGAAGCATGAGGTGACGCTGTGACCGTAATCATTGACGGCGACACACTTCCACTCGGCTTGATCAAGAAACTCTAATGTTTGGATATCAAGGGAAAAAGTGCCTCGATCTTCCTTGACAAGATGGCAACGTTGAGACTCGTCCACTGGCTGCTCGTCTCGGTACCACAGAACTGATGGCTCAGGTGGAATAGCCACTGTAAGAAGACAAACAAAAACATTAAGATAACCTATAAATACATTCATAGTACTTTGCACCATTGCAGCATCAGGCGAATAATAAGACACTGACAAACTAAAGTGAAAATAAAATGCTGAAATATAAAAAAAGTTAGTCTCACAATGACAGAATCCTGATCTCAGTTGATATATTGAAATACTGGGCAGGTTTCATACAGGTCATTTGGTTTGAAGCGTTATTGACGTAACAATTTTCTGCTGTAATAAAAATACTTTCGGGCCAAATGATGCCTAAAAATTAAATATTTTTCGGTAGGATAACCTGTTTTGTATTTAAATCCAATGGACAGGTATCAGATAAAAAATATTTGAATATTTGCTATTACCTAATGTTTAAAAAGAAAAAAATGATAAGCAAATTGATAATTACAACAATAAATAAATGTTCACGGTATTATTACCTTTAACAACAAAACGGAAAGGCTCATCAATTTTCGCCTCCACACTCTTCAGCCCCTGTATAAACTTCGGCGCTTGGTTCTTGGAGAACAGCTGTAGTTTTTCTTCCTCGTTCAGTTGGTTTTGGATATCTTCCACAGTCAGCTCTGCCGAGCTACTGGCCTGGCCCATGCAGTTCTTGGCTATGCAGCAGTAAGAACCAAGTGAATTGGTGCCAGTGAGCTGGTACACGTCACCGGGCTTAAGCTCCTGACCGTCTTTAAACCAGCTAAGGACTGGAGTTGGAAAGCCCACGACCTTGCACTCGAACGAAACCAGGCCTTCTTCAGTAAGAACAGCTTGAAGGTTCTCCATGAATCGAGGTTTTCGATAGTTTTTAGGTACTGTTGAAGAAAAGATTTCTATACAATAACAAAAAAAGAGAAAAAACCTATGGTATGGATAATGAAATGGGTAAGACAAAAGAGATGAGTTTTTTTGAAAGGGCAAGCCTAACGGGAATATTAATTGCTTTCATATGCAATTGACTGGTCTTCCTTCTTCACTGTCGCGAAGCTTTCTATAATTGGGCTAAGTTACAAAACGATAAAATATAGATGTCATCGTTTCCGAGTTCGACACTAATCTTCAAGTTCATCAATCTACAGTAAATTATAGGTATTATCATATCCGCTATGAGCGTGAATCTTGCCTTGCTACTTATTACGACCCTAATGTGAAATAATAAATAAAAAAGTGGCTTACAATTGTTTTTTTTTTGTGTTTTTGACATTATAAGTACAAATACCACCTGATGTTAAAAGTCTCTTGTTCCTATAATGTGTTATTTTAAATTTTTTATTACTTTGCTCGGTGTAAATATTCAAATCTCTATTCAAAGGGAGTGCAGTCCAGTGTGGCCGCAGCGAGCGCTATTGGCTCGGGGTAGGCATTAAAACAGAAAAAATTTTTTTTTTTTTATTCTAAACGAGAAAAAATTATCTCAAAATCTTTGTTAGGACTAGCAGAAGTCAACCCTAAGAGGTTGTTAGCATTTTACCAATAACCCTGTATAAAGATCCAGTCAAAACGATTTTTTTTAGTCTACTGTCCAAACTAAACTGATTTCAATAGGTATATTAGCGAATGATGTGGCCATTATTATACAAGAAAAAATAAGAACTGATACTATGCGTTATAGTGATAGATACAAAGTCGAAGATGATTTGACAGTAAAACAGCTGGCCGCTGCGGTGCCGGCCGCTGCCACTGTGAATTGAGGCTGATGAACCCCATGGTATTAATACACCTAGTACAGTCACTTACAGCCGACATGACAGAGCCTCGGCATGTTTGTGGGTAATGAGGGTCCATGTTACATAGCTGCCTCGTGTTTCATAAGGGGTTATTGGATATGTTGAATACAATAAACTAGTATGTTAGTTACCATCCATAGCCACGTGGCACGTAGAGATGCCGACCCGTCCTCCCGCGCTCGTGGCCACGCACTTCCACTCGCCCTCATCGGCCCATTCCGCCGACGGCACTTCCAACAGGTACCCGCCCACACCATCCTCCAATATGTGGTATCTACATAGCAAACAAAAAAAAATTGCTAATAAGCCTCCGGCTACAATATCTTTACTATTGCACGTTGGTATGGCATTTGGGAATTCCCGGATGGCTAGCTTAGTTACCAACCTCATTCCTCAAAATATATTGACAAACAACTATCGATGATTTCCAGCAGCTGTCCGTGACTCGCAACTAGCATCCCTTCGAAAAACTGGCTATCAAGGACGGCTGCCGGAACATACTATTAGTTTCGGATGAATTAATCATTTTTCATATACAACATAACTGAATACAATGCAGACCATGGGTGTACGTGTCCTATAAACCTTTTGATTGCCTTATTCAAAGTAATGTCACATCTGGTTTAAATACATCAAAGTACTCTGATAGTGATAAACTTGTACTGCCCTAAGAAAATCCAGTGCAAAGTATGGGTGTCTCGGTGTTGTATCTGCCTTTTGGATTTACGAGAACTACAGCAGACCATTCACAAAATGACAATAGAAACAATTTTTTTTTAGTTTTAAATTGAACTCGTGCGGTTTGTATTTTTGCTATACGTCATAATATCGACTTCACAGTCGATAACTGGCAAAAGGTTTTTTATGCCTTGATAGGTTAGCCTTTGACCATTATCTCACCTGATGGTAAGTGATGATGTGTTCGAAGATGTTGTTTAGGCTAACCTAGAATTACTGGCTCTGAAGGACAGCTGCCGGAACACACCGTTAGGTGTTTGGCGACAGATTTTCTACTTGAGGGTGGTAGCTAGCCAGGGTGGCATTAAAATGCCCTACCACCATGCTGTAACGACTGCCATCCTAAGACAACAACCGGGACCGACGGCTTAAAGTGCCCTCCGAACCACGGAAGCGCTCAGTAGTAATGTCACCTGCGGTCACCCATCCAAGTCATGACCGAGGCGGACGTTGCTTAGCTTTGCTGATCGGTTCAGAATGGCTAAGCAAACTTCGCTACGAGCGCTTCGAAGGTCCTATCTTTTATTGCGCAACTTATGACTTAAAACACGCCAAACAAATAACGATAGGTATACTTACTAGTAACAGGTGATCAAATGTCAGTACTGCAGAAATAGTATCGCTAAGGTGACTTAAAGGTACGACTATAAAGTCGGGTCCAAATCATAATTATGTTTAGAACTTTACTAAAAGTTTCTATGTATTTAGTTTCTATTGAGCGAATAAACTAACAGAGAAAAATCTGGTTTTTCTAATATTTGGCTATACTTGTACGATAAATAATCTTGTATCTCTATAATAAACACAAAATAATAAACAATAATACATTAACAAAGCATCTGAACGATTCCTATATACAGTGCTGCCACTAAGATTTTAATGTTACCTAGTAAATACAGTAAATTTCTTACATATAATGTTCGGTAAACAAAGGTAAAGGCGAGAGCGTCGGAGGGGGTCCATATATAAACACCCTAAAATTTGATGTTTAGATATAGACCCCCTTCGACGGAGCGACTAGCGAGCCGTTAAGGGGTAAGTTATATATATCGGCTTGTGTCTTCCTGTGACATTCTAGGAACCCAGTCGAATACGCCACGACTTCGTGGTAAAGTGTGGGACTACGGGGATTGGAAAGGGTCCCACGCCCACACATATAATAGTTTTTATTCATCAATTGTAAGACATGTCATCTTGTTTTATAAATGCATAATGCACATGGAATTGTTTTTATACAATTGAGAAGTTTTTTTCTTACCCACATTTTTTTGTCATCCAGTCTCAATGCAGTTACATTAAAGACTGATTACATTTAATATACGTCAATTCCTACTCGTTAAGATGCGTCCGCAATTCGTTTAAAAGTGGCGATCCGTTCTATTTTTAAACCTTTCTATTTATTTTTGTGAGCGTTTAATATTGATATGCTATTTATTTGACTTAATGGTACGTACCGACAATGAAACTAAACTTAAAACATAAAATGAACATGATCGCCGAGCGAATATGCCTTTGCCTATAACAGATACATTATTATTTTGAAGCAGTGATAGCTCAGTGGCTTTGGCTATGGACTGCCGCGCAGCAGGTCCATGGTTCGAATCCCGCCACGGGCTTGAGCTTCACCGCATGGTGGTAGGGCATTTTGCGAATGCTCGCCTGGCTAGCGACCAGAGTAGAAAATCTGTCGCCAAGCACCTAACGGTGTGTTCCGGCAGCAGTCCTTGAGAGCCAGTAATTCTAGGTTAAGCCTGTTAACACCTTCGACCACATCATCAGTTACCATCAGGTGAGATTGTGGTCAAAGGCTTACCTAAGAGCAATAAAAAAGAAACGAACTTAGATCAAAATGTATGATGTAATGCGTTGTACGTTAACTAATAAGAAGCTGACAGAGCAACGAGCTGACTTTCAAAAGTATAAATATCATCACTGACCCACATACGTTATTGATAAGTGTAAAAAGATGATGATGTCGATTAATCTAGGTTAATTCTAGCTAAGCCTGAACAACATCTTCGAACACATCATCACTTACCATCAGGTGAGATAGTGAAGAAAATATGCAGGAATATTCTTTTTAACCGATTTCCAAAAATGGAGGTGGTTCTCAATTCGTCTTGACTGGTTGAACCGAATTTGAACCTTTTTTCCCATTTAAATTTAATCGAAATCGGTCTAGCCGTTTTTGAGCTGCACTCCAATAACCGAAAATATATTTAGGTCTTATAGGTATTATCTTGATGATATAGTCGTTGACAATGAATGACAATCGATCCCGTAAGCGGCAAAAGTCACTAAAAAACGTAAAAAAAAAATTTTCGACTTCAACACCCAAAAGTGTGAAATTTTTAGCTGTCGAAGTCGGTACCATGCGCACAATATATGAACTATCATGGTACCGACTTCAACAAGTAATTTCATACTTTTAGCTGTCGAACTCGGTTGCATTTATTGATTAAATTTTTTTTTACTAACCGCTCTCCAGGCTCGACTTTCCCGTCCTTGTTGTACCACACGACGCTCCTCGGCCACGGTGGCACCACCACGTGGCAGCCGAGAGTCAGGGGATCGCAGATTTTCAAGGAGTGATCCTCTAACTCCTTAGTGAAGATTGGTGGAGGTTCTGGTGTCATACCACTGAAAAAGAAATAAACTCAAATAAATAAGTTGTAGATACTTAAGTATTGGGTACCTGGTACCTTTTCGTGGTCAAAGGCTAACCTATGAGGCATAAAAAAAAAAAAGGATGTTAAAATGACCTCAAAAATGGGTGAAGGTTCTCAATTCGTCTGTTTTTTTACGTTTGTTTCGATTATGATGTTTCCTTTTTTATTTGAAAGCTGTTGCTTGTGGCGCAGTCCCATTTAAATTTCATCAAAATTGGTCAAGCCGTTTTTGAGTGACACTCCAATAACTGAAAAGTTTTTTCTTAATGATACCGTCACTGCCAATGAATAGAAATGCAAGGGACACTAAAAAGGATGAAAAATGTTTTTTTACTTAAATATGGAACCGACTTCAACACTCAAAAGCGTGAAATAACTTGCTATTGAACAACTTTAACAGGTACTATTGAACTAAGTATCATGGTACCGATTTCAACAAGTTATTTCACACTATTGAATGTTGAAGTCAGTTCCATTTTTAGGTAAATAAAGTGAGCCTCCGAAAGCAGCGATGGTTTTTGTGGTGTGTTCCAGTTGGACGAAGCACATTTGAGCCACATCCATTTTTTTATGATCATATTACGAAATAAGTACGAGGTCCTCCTGATGTTAAGCGGTAACCTGTGCCAGATGCATTTCGCCACAAGTGACGACTGTTTTCCGTCACTCTAACACATAGTAAGTCTCACTTGCTTGTAACATATTGGCCTCAAGTACTACTGCCGTAACATACTGTAGGTGCTAGGCGACAGATTTTCTGCTTGGAGGTGGTAGCTATATCCAGGCGACCATTTGCAAAATGCCCTTCCACGATGATATCCATCTTCTGAGAAATAGTGACTAATATCTCGGGACACAATGACGTCTGTGCGATAGGTAGGTATTTGTTATGGACAATGGGGAAAGTAACTAAATACAAAACTTCCCATACATAATAATATTATATACCTACATAAATTTCCAGCGCTTGGCCGATGCGACGCGTGATTAAAACGACTCTTATTTAGCTCAACGAAAAAGCATGCCATCGAACGGGGCAATGCAGCCAGCATGCTGGGCTCGCTAAGTGGTAGTTGGCTGTGGTATTGGACTGCCTGGCTTGCAATGGCTATCATTGCCATGTAGCTTAAATGCTTTCGTTGTAGAAGCTTTACACTGCAGCCATGACATATGTGCTACAGCTACTTAGCTACAGCATGTACATATAGAGGTATAAGTAGATAGTAGCGTTTTGTTAATTTAGGTATTCCGCCGCTAAAGAAAGTACAAACAATTAAATTAATAAAAACCTTCCACACAGAAACTTACAGTCTACAAAAGAAACAGTATCGAAATCAGTTAAGCCGTTTATACATACTCACGCAGTTTACATACTCAGACTAAGGCTTCGAAACTACAAAAAAATTGAAAATTTTAATATTATAGGCGATTGTTATACAACGTATAAAAGGAACTTTTACCCGAGGTCAACACTCTGCTTTACATTTCGAATATGAGGTTAGTAAATAAAAACCCAATTGGTTAAACTTTCAAATTTAACTTTCTATTTTTTAAATTAAATAATAATTCAGTGAAAAGTAAATTAGGAATGCGTACAAAATCGTTGAATTTTCATATAGAATATCACCGATTGATTGACATTGTGGCCAGTTAAAATTAGGGACATAGCTTGCATAATTTTTAATATATTTTGACAGCAGTAAAACTCGTTTCCCCGATTCGAGAAGTACTGTTTTCATCCTTCTGACCAAGTGCTTTTGAGTGTGCTTTCCAAGTATGAGAAATTAAATCAATTTTCCGATCAGTTATGAAAATAGGACGTCATATCTTTTCGATTGCAATTTTTACTGACATTGCAGGTTTTAAGGTTGGTTTTATGTCACAAGTTTAGTAGCTTATTTGATACCAGATGACAAGTAAACAATAATAAGTAAAACTTATTTGTGCGCTCGGTCGATGCGACGCGTGATCAAAATGCTGGCATATTTAGCTCAACGACTAAGCATTGCAATACCGGACAAATCTTTGTGATTTTTGGTATGCTTATTTCTCATGTTTTCTTTACAAATGATTTAAATAATAAATAAAAAAAAAAATAATAAAAAAAAAAACAACGGGGCAATGCATGCTGGGCACGCTGCCAACTGGGAGTGGGTTGGAGCATTTAGACTGCCTATGAATGAGTCTGCTATGACTTATAGGTTGTCTAAAGCTTTTTTTTGAAGTAGCTGAAATGTTGTCTATAGTTCGTAGTATTTTGTTTAATAAAGGCATACCGTAAAAACAATTAAAAAATTAATAATAAGTATATTCAACGATGGAGGGAGTCAATCTTAGAGAGTTACCTGGAGCTCGGTCTCGCGGAGCCCTCCCTGCTTCCGCGCCCGACAACGTGCACCTTGGAAGAGGAGTAGGCTCGGCCCATGCAGTTGACAGCCTCACACGTGTAGGTTCCTAAAGAAGTGGGGTCCTCGGCGTTGGCAGTCAAAGCAAATACATCACCGGCTTTGATCTCTCGACTGTCCTGTAATGTATCATACGGAAATACTTTAAAGTAAACGATGACATGAGTAGTAAAAATCTTAAATAATTTATCATTAATGATACCAGCTGATAACGTTTGAGTTCGTCAGTTTGTTACCTTTCATCTCTGAAAAGTCTACGTGAATTTGACAAGCGCTTTCAAAGCGCTCGTAGCGAAGTTTGGTTAGCTGTCAAAGTTAAGCAACGTCCTCCGCGGTCATGAGTTGGATGGGTGATCGCTAGTGACATTACTACTGAGTGCTTCATGCTCCAGAGGGCACGTTAAGCTGTCGCATGTCGGTCCCGGTTGATGTCTTACGATGGCCGTCGTTATAGCATGGTGGTAGGGCATTTTGCGAATGCCCACCTTCAAGTAGAAAATCTGTCGCCAAGCACCTAACTTTCTTGAGAGCCAGCCTTTGACCACTATCTCACCTGATGGTAAGTGATGATGTGGTCGAAGATGTTGTTCAGGCTTACCTAGAATTACTGGCTCTTAGTGACACCTGCCGGAACACACCGTTAAGTGCTTGGCGACAGATGTTCAACTTGAGGGTGGTAGCTAGCCAGGCGGGCATTCGCAAAATGCCCTAACACCATGCTATAACGACTGCCAACCTAAGACAACAACCGTGACTGACGGCTTAACGTGCCCTCCGAAGCACGGAAGCGTTCAGTAGTAATGTCACCTGCGGTCACCCATCCAAGTCAAGACCGAGGCGGACGTTGCTTAACTTTGCTGATCGGTTAAGAACAGCTTAGCAAACTTTGCTACGAGCGGTACAAACTTTTAGAATAATCGGTACAAAATTATCAATTACCATTGTTAATTCTGTAGGTACCTAGTATTGTTATAAGAATATAGGTACGTATTGTACGCAAATATTTTTTATCTACATAATTCTAAAGCCATTTTCTGACGTAAATTGAAACAGTTAATCACAAGTTAACGGTCACAATTTAGTAATTATCAAGCAATGACGACCAAACGGTAATAGCTATGAAAGGTAATAGTTCCCCACCGCCTGATGAGCTTCACCGCAAGCTGGAAGGGCATTTTGCGTATGCCCGTCTGGCTAGCTAACACCCTCAAGAAGAAACAGTGCAACAAGCAACTAACAGTGTGTTCCGGCAGCAGTCCTTGAGAGCCCACAAAGTTACAGGCACAGAAAAACATAACAACTATAATTATGTCTCAGGGTGATGAACGCAGTGTAATTAATCGCTGGTGATGAAATGCATCTATGATAAGCAGGAGTTACCGATTATTATCAGGTGGGCCTCGAGCTTGTTCCGTCAGAAAAAGTTAAAGATACTACCTACTCTTTTTTAAAAATTTGATTTAAATTAATTATTGTAAAACAGTGTCTTTGGGAAAATAAAATTATTATTATTTCAAAAATATTTTACATCTCTCCGTAGATGGAAGTTTTTATATTGCACGGACCGGAGCCAGGTGTTATTTCTATTCTAGGGCTAAAATTTTTCTCACAAGCCTGCAAGTGTTTAGTATGACTGCTTTTTGGAGCAACTTGTAAGCAGTCATAGGAATATCGATGGTATCTAAGCTTGTAATGTAAGCAATGTTTTAGGTATGACCCCAGTGCTGGATAAGACTATTGGTTTTGTTCTGGTGCTATTGATTTGCCACTGTGTTTTGATCTCTATTGAAAAATCTGTGTATTTTGTTATTTTATTATTTAAACAATACGTCGTTTACATTACATATATGTAAAATTTTACATGATATGAATATATGTACTTTATTGTATAACTAGAATTGTAAACAAAGTAACATTGAATAAGAAATTCGAATTCTATAATGGATATAATTTTTTAAGTAATATGACAAAGTTAATTTCAACTCCATTACTTATTGTTTAAAAATAATGGTAATTGAAATGAACTTAATTTTGAAATGCGAAATGGACCTGTTCTCCACATAGGTGGAGAACCTACTCGTATAACCAAAAGAACAGCCTATAACTTGTTTACTATGTTTGTGATTGAAAACTTTGGTGATTCGAACTTTTTACTAATAATTACATTATTAACATTCTAAATTTAAATATTTTTTTGCTTCTCAGGGATTAAAAAGTTATTTTAGTCCGTTTTCGAGGAATAAACTAGCTCCTTTCGAATATATGTCATAAAATGTATAAAACTAAGTTGCACCAAAATCCACCCAGCTGTTTAGAAGCTCATTGGCATGGCAACTTACACACATACACACACTTACGCATATATAGTAGGTATATTAATGTGATATGGTGTATAAAAAAATCGGCCAAGTGCGAGTTGGACTCGCGCACGAAGGGTTCCGTACCATTAGCTATACAACATTAGACTTCATATTTTAACCTTTTATCGTTTTAACGTGCGCGAGTCTGACTCGCACTTAGTCCACTTTTTGTATGCGTTGTTATAGCGACACAGAAATACATATCTGTGAAAATTTCAACTGTCTAGCTATCACCGTTCTTGAGATACAGCCTGGTGACAGACGAACGGACGGACAGCGAAGTCTCAGTAATATAGAGTCCCGTTTTTACCCTTTGGGTACGGAACCCTAAAAACAGGAAACTCGAAATAATATATAAATAAAACTCGAAATAAAATATATATTGCTTTAATATTAACATAATCTTATTATTTATGTCCTACAGAATTAACCATAATCATTAATTTAATTTATGCCGTTTGTACATCTCTCAGTATATTTGGTTATGAACTAATAAGTAACGCAGAGAGCTTTATTTGCTTGTGTGGCGGATGTATTGCTAGTGGTGGAGTGTTGCCGATCAGCAAGTCTATAACAGCTCCTTTAGCCTCACCTCGTAATGCTCGGCGCAGTCTCCACACATTTTCAGAATCACTGAATTCGCAAACTATAGTTGAGTCATCGTAAGCACTTCTAAAATGTAGCCACTCGACGCAGTCACCACTGAAGGCAGTAAGCGTGGTGTAGCGAGCCGGCGGAGTTGACGATCTTCGTCCTGCGAGGCTGTCTGCTTCATCAGATTTTAATGCGTGAGCTAGTTGTTGGATGTTATCATTACGGGGCTGAATACAGTTACCGTCCAGCCAATTCTTCACATCGTTATTTGTCTGTTCGTTCAGAATCGATCTTGAACAGTTTGTACTGTGTACATCAGGAACAAAATCCTGGTTGGCGTGGTTATTTTCATCGACGTCGACCTTGGTAAGGTCAGCTTCTTGCTTCTTGTCAATTAATTCCATCTGAATCTTAGCCTTGGCCTCAGTAGCTTGCAATTGAAGTTGTTTCCGACGAGCTATCGAAGACACATTGGATTTCATCGACCATACGGTCGTTTTAGATGCACATGTCGATTGCTGCACGGTGTTGCGTGGTGATAATTTCCATGGCAGTGGCGTCACTGTGTGTTCTTTATCCCGTGCCGTCATGTAACAATTGCTGCCATGGGAAAGAAACAGTACGTATCTTGAACTTCACGCCTGCCGCGTCAAAATCGTCGAGCGCGGCGTTTCCACCATTACACGTTAGTTAATGTTCAATTCGAGTTTGAAGTGTATTATTGGGATACCAATGAAACATTGTGGATTCTTTCGTAACACTGAGTTGGAGAGTAGTTCACAAATTTGGTGGCACTGCTTTGAAAACGGATATATTTTAATTAAATCAAGCGCCGTGCGTGCGGGCTATCGGAGGTCGATACTGCTGCATATTTTAAGCTACCTACTTAAAACTGACTTGAACCGAAAAGCACCGTCCAATTTCAATTTAATTTCTTAATTCAAAGTGTTGCCAACATAGTATGGCATCATAGATTACAAAACTGAGGCAAGAAAAAAAAAATGTTTTAAAATCGTAAGAAATGTACTTATCCATTATTACAAGAAAAATCTAGAAATGCAAAACTAATAGATATTATTCTATTTAACGGTGACGTGCGGCTTCCACAATATATTTTATCACGACAATCATTCAGTCATCATTAATTATGACAGTAATTTTTCTCAGTACACGGTAACATAGTAGTACGACGCACTGACTTTTTAGCGTAGCTACGCTACGATCAAGTCAGCGCTCACGCTATACCAGCGATCTGGAGAATTGAATTTGTATAACTAATATATTACTTTATATATACTTAGGTATTACATTTATTTATTTTTTTATGACTTAGCGTAATTAATATATAATTTTTATATATTTGACGGTTCTATTATATAGTAAATACATTGTTATTATATTGTTAATACATTTTCAAAATAATACTCGCCATATGATTGACAACACTTACTAATAACCAAACCCAGTTACAACTACCATAATACTGTTTAAATTATTATAATATTATTAAATTATTAACTGCCACAGACTTCAGTTTCTACGCAAAAATCGCTATGTAATACAAAAACGGAACAACAACGTACAAGCCGACCTATCTCTGTTCATTTTTATCGTACCAATAACGAAATATTTATAAATATGTCGTACCCACAATTATTTTAGAAAAAAAAATATGTACTTAGTTGAGTGCTGTGACATCGCATCTTTTTTTTTCTGCCTGCTAGGTTAGCCTTTGACCACTATCTCACCTGATGGTAAGTGATGATGTGTTCGAAGATGTTGTACATGCTAACCTAGAATTACTGGCTCTCAAGGACAGCTGCCGGAACACCGTTAGGTGATGACGACAGATTTTTCTACTTAAGGGTGGTAGCTAGCCAGGTGGGAATTCGCAAAATGCCCTATCACCGTGCGGTGAAGCTCAAGCCCGCAGCGGGATTCAAACTGTAGACCTGCTGCGTGGCAGTCCATAGCCAATGCCACTGAGACATCACTGCTTCAAAAAATAAAAGCACTTCAAGTACCACGCAGTTCTTTAAACCCTCGCAAGCATACCGTATCGGCAAGTTCGATTTCTTCCAGCTCCCCCAGTAGTATTGCCTTCTTGTGAAGATGCATTAAACCTACTTTCTTTAGGAATTACTTTGCTGTACTCCCATAATCAAAACTGATCCAAAATACTGAATATTTAAGGACAGACGTCCACATTCTTTTTTGCCGACTGAATTCGACAATGTTTTGACTTCTCAAAGTAATACATCAGGTCGTTGTCACCAAATAGGCATGCAATTCCGAACCCTCAGTTGAAATTATGCAAAACAATATTGCAATTTTTCAATCTGATTCTATGGAACCAGAACCAGAGCTTGTTGAAGAGAAGATAGGAAAAATTGAAGAAGCTGCAGAAATCGATTAAAATAACACGGACAATAGTTTAACGAATAGAGGAAAGAAAAGATGCAGACAGAAAAATTACCGGACGAAAAACGCCGCAAAAAAGTTAAGAAATAGTGGAAAACAATATCAATCGTTATTAATCAAAACAGTTTGTTTAATAAGGGGCGAAACAACCATTTAAAGGCGAGAGTGCTTCTTTGAATCCAAGGTAGAACGAAGGATTCTAGAGTAGAAACACGAGCGTAGCGAGGAATTCGATAGAAGAATTCAGAGTGCTGCGAGGAAAGTCAAAGTTTATCTAGGCCAAGCTTAATGTTTGGTTCAACATAAGTAACTTTGGTAAAGAAAACTTTAAACATTTGGTCTTTTTTGAATCAAGGAGAAGATTATTAGCCGCGAACCACTTAGAGATCATAGATAACACATTATTTGCATGAATTAGTTCACTATCTTTCCTATCTACTTTAAAAATCATCAAAAATTAAGGTATCATCTGCGAATAAAACTATATCGCCGAAATTTTTAACCACGCAAGGCAGATCATTTATATGCGCTAGAAACAGAAAGGGTCTTAAAATTGATCCTTGCGGTACTCCTATTCTCACCAAAGACCCGGAAGAAGTATTGCCATTTATTCCAACCTTCTGTAGCCTCTCTGACAGATATGACTTTATAAGATCCAGAGCTTTTCCACGAATACCATAAATTCAAAGTTACTCGAGCTTAAATAGTTGTTGGTTCCCTAGACACTCTACTTTCTATCACATGAAAAATGTAAGTAAACGCAACTTATGAATAACAATATTACGTTTATTTATTTAGATATAATTTGGAAAAAAATAGTTCGAGGCTAATGTTTATATTTGAACAATTATTGAAGTGCATCACAACAATTGTACTACAACCATCCGTTACAGTAGTCGATTTATTTACAGCTTGAGAATTAGAAATAGTCTCAGAAAACTTCGTGTCAGGATGTACTAATTGAAAAACTATCTAATTAAAATATAACAAATCTTTACAGACTGCCTTTTTTACTTGTTCATACAATATATTTATGTAATTAATCGTTTGGTGATTGGAACTTTTACAAAAAAAAACACATTATAAATTTAAATCACTTATTGTCCCTCAGGGCTTAAAACGCTATTTTAGTCCCTGCTTACGAGGAATAAACTAGTGTTTTTATTTTTGCAATAACGCATGTCCTGCGGATCACATTGCAAAATTAGAAATGTACGTTAATGTATAATGTATTTCAATTAAAGATTATCGTGGATGCCATGGAAAACATCACCATGTCGAAGAAACTATTGAACATGGAGTCAAAGCGTTTACTAAAGCATTACCTAAAATCGAACTCCATTATATAAGAGGCCAATTGAAACGACACTATATTGATGGAAGCAGAACAATCACTGATGATAGATTTTATGTTGAATGATGCAAAACTGAAAATGTTAGTTTAGCCACCTACGTTATGTTTAATAACTTCATCGATTCTTGTAAATCGCATATTTACACAATAATTCAATATATGCTTCTTCGATCCCAAACAGTAATACAACAATAGCACTGATGCTGAGAAGAATATAAAAATATTAATGTACCAGACACACCAAAGTGAAAAGAAAATATCCCGAATGGCAATCCATTCGCATATATCGCATATTGGCATGGCTGCCAATACGACCCAGAGGTAGCGGAAGGTGTCCTGCATATAATAACTGACTGTCCAATATACGGCAAACGTAAAATGCAATTTAGAAAACGAAATAAATATAGTGATTAATATAGGAAATCTGCAAAGGATATTAGAAAATAATGGAATAAGAGATAAATTCATGGAGTAATGTAAACATAGCAATAACAGTAGTGAATAAAAAACAAATAGTAAATATAGGATGGACTGCTGCATATAATTTAATAGGCATAAAACATATGATATATTATATAATTATATAGTGTATAGAAAGTTAGATATTTCATAATTTGTGTATAATATAAAAGAATTTAGAAGATATGTAAAAGATGAAGACAGTGGTGAAGATGATGGAGTGAAAAATATATTTGACGTAAATAAGTAAAAAATGAAAATAAGGTCACTCGATTTTAAGGAGGCTAAAATGCATAATTAAATAATTGAAAAATAAAATATCTACTTAATTGTAATTTGAGATATATAAGAATTTGAATGTTTTTTGTATATAAAGTTAAGGTTTCGATATTTTTTTTATTGTTAAGAATATTTGTATAAATATATATATAAGTGCATGAAGAACGATTTAACTTGGCTCATTACAAAGTCTCTTAAAAACTAAGATTTCTTGCTATTTTTGGTTAGCACTAAGACTAAATCCTATTTTTGATTGCTACCTACAATACTATTCATGTTGATTTTAAAAGTTAAGGAAGGAATAAAATCATCAACTGATTTCCTAGGTCATAAAGGGATTTCACCAACTTCCACATGTTTGTTCGGGTTTTTTTTTTAATTCTTAATGAAGGTTATCGTTAAAATCAAAGAAAAAAGTAAAAAAAATGTAAATTATTTTACCCAATTAAAGAAATCTTAGAATAAGTACGGACGTAAGTATTTATTTTTTCATTCCATATTTTCATGCTGTTCGAATTGGATATAGTATAACTAACCCCATGTGACACTTGTTTAATAAGTCAAAAACATTAATGTCATACAAATGTCAGCGTTAACTTCAAATTTTGAATGTCACCGTAATTCAAAATTTGTCTCAAGTCATTTCGAGTTATCACAGTCTTTCTGCGAAGGTGCGACTTCATCTACGACTTCTAAAATTAACTGTCCGCTCAACTTTTTTATCACACTCTCTCAATATTAAAATCCACAGTTATGTACAAAGGAAGAAAAGTACCAAAAGAGCTGTGCAGGCGTCTTACGTTTAGTAAGTAGTTTCAGTATTCATTATTTTATAGTCATTGGCCAATTACCACGTGGCCAGCTTGTGACTCAATTCAACGTCTTCACATGCAAGCCCTTTAGGATATCGAAATAATCCAATGCACTACCTTGTGTTCATAATCTGTTATTGTGATAACTTATTAGTATAATAATCGTGCCTACAATATCACTGTATGCCCATTTTCCTAACTGCGGTGTTGGCATTGCGCAAAGCGGGGGTACATATGTATATTTTGGTACCATTGTAACCGGGTTGATCAATTTATTACTGTACGGTGCGTAACCTCGTAACCTTAAAATATCTTAAGCACTATAATTCGGTACTGTACTGTGTAAGCCGGATTGTCCACTGCTGAACGTTAAGCCTCCCCCATTAAGGGAGGTTTGCCATAATCCCCACGGTCAGTAGGCGACTTGGGGATCGCAGTGTAAGATTGCAGTTTATCAGGGCGCTGCATCCCACCTTCTGGTATTTTTCCTTTGGTCGCTTCTTATAACTCCTACAGGAAGATACGGGGGTGGAACGGGGAGAGGGAGCAATTCTGGCCCGGTAACTAGTATTTAATCCTAAAGAAGGTTGCCTGTCAAATTTACTGAATGCGTCTGAGTTTGCCTTGTCATGATCATTAAATACATAAACGAGATACTTTAAGACAAACCAATACATAAACGAGATACTTTAAGACAAACCAATACATAAACGAGATACTTTAAGACAAACCTGTGTTGTGCTTTGAGAAAAAGATTGCTAAATCCAGGTCATGCTTTTACTTCTGATATGCTACCCTTTGACATAACCTTACCTGATAGTAAGTGATGATGTAATCGAAGATAGTTAACTGGGATAAACTATAATGGGAACTAAAAAATATCATAATAAAGCCCCAAAGCGAATCTCATCATAGGACAATGGTAAAATATGAGTATTTGGAAAGGGAGTCCAAAAGTTATCGATGGCATAATGCAAACAACAGCAACACGTCACGTCGTACAAACATATTCGTATAACAAGTGAAAACCTCTAGCCAGCGCGCAAACAGTACGTACTCGATGATTTTCAATTCTTTCAATATTCATTTCTCTTTTTATTTGTCGAAATTTTCTTTTTTTTTTTTTATTGCTGATAGGTAAGCCTTTGACCACAATCTCACGTGATGGTAAGTGATGATGTGGTCGAAGGTGTTAACAGGCTTAACCTAGAATGACTGGCTCTCAAGGACAGCTGCCAGAACACATCGTTAGGTGCTTGGCGACAGATTTTCTATTTGAGGGTGGTCGCTAGCCAGGCGGGCATTCGCAAAAATGCCCTTCCACCATGCGGTGAAGCTCAAGCCAGCGGCGGGATTCGAACCATGGACCTGCTGCGCGGCAGTCCATACCCAAAGCCACTGAGCTATCACTGCTTTATAAGATAAACGCTGGTAATATTGACAGTGCTCTATTACTAGTCAGTTGAAAAAATGCCTCCAATTCAATTCTGCACTTATTTTACTGAAATTATATGGTGATATATTCCATGATTACAATAACAACATTTAGTAAACACAGTAACGCATTAGAGTTAAATTGCTTTGTTAAATTATTTTTGATTAATTCATTAGCTGTCAAATGTAAGGAAGTAAAGGCAAGTCCCGCTGGAAGTTATCCTTTTAATTTCTAATTATTTCATTCGAAATAATTTCTAAATGTAAATAATTCCAAATTCTGTATTTTTTCGTGACTTCAGTTAGTAGAACAAAATAAAATTACTTATGTGGTTTTTATGCTTTTATTGCATTTTACGTACCAACTCAATGTTTCATCTTTAAACAGATCTTGTATTGCATTCGGACATGTTCTTTAAATATCTTAATCATCAATTTAGTGCATGTTTATATGAGTAGATCATCAGAGAACATCAGTAAGTTAGATAACTTACTGATTTTTGTTTGAGAGCCAATTTTTCATATCAACTAACAATGTTCTTGAATACGGATAACGATGTTCTTTTTCCTTTGCTCAAAGTAAACATACCCGAGTTCTGAAAATATTTCATCATGCATACATTTGTTTAGACCTAACACATAGTGTAGTAGCGGTAATTGCAATAAATGTGTATGCTGGATATTTATGAAGAAAACTAGCTGCGCCCCGCGGTTACACCCGCGTGGTGATGGATGATGATGATAAAAATTATGATATGTGTTAATCCAGCGCCTTATCCCATGCCATAAATTTTTGTATGTATTATGATAGCCATATTTATTTTATTCATTTTAAAATACAATTACTAAACTAAAATCCATAAATAACATTAAACTCGTTCGTACCAAAGGTGGCATCGCTAATAAGTTAGTTTCAGCACGGTCACCACAAACAGTTGCAGCCGGCGATGCCGCGCCACGCGCTCGTCTGGCACAAACAGCCAAATGAATGACAATATGTCCGAATTCGAGAGAATTCGAAGAATACTCTCATGATGTAATACGCGAGTACCAGATCTCTTTTTGTTTCCAATTTTTTGTATCCAACCATACCCAAAACTAACAGAATTGGATACATCAACGAATAAAAGGGGTGATCGCTAATAATCGTAGGTATAAATAGCTAGTAAATTTATTTGTATGCGTACTAGCATGAGCCTTTATTTCATATAACGGTGTTATGCGTGAGCTGGCTTCTAATTAGAGCGTTACACAAAGTTTTTACAACTTTGTACAATTTGTTCTCTAAATTTCAAATCGGCCTTCACACTGATCCCAAGATCTTTGATCTCGTCATATTTAGTATTCATCTGACCTCTCCTGTTTGCCATTGTTGACAGCAAGCAGTTATTTTACTTCACGATTGTCAAAACTTCATACTTTTCTGTCCAACTGATTTTTTCCGTCTTCTTGCAGCACCACAATTCAAACACTTCCTTCCTTTATTTCTTGGGGTTCATTTACAACTCTCTGTCTGACTTAGGGTAAAACAGGGCCGTATTACCATACTGGTAAAACTAAGCATCCACTGTCCGTTCCTTTCTTTGGCCCATAAACTCTTGTATCGTTTGATCCTTTATGAGTAGCGGATGAGAACTTTCCACATTATGTGTTTATAGTCGATCATAAACATATAAACACATAATATTTCATCATGCATGATGACAAATGTTGGCAAAATCAATGATAATAAATATGAATCCACATTCAAATTCACATGTTTTCCCACGTTTTCTGTGTAGTTCTGGAAGCATATCAGACCAACGCGAACGCCTGACTCACACTTGCGCACATGCATCTAAATTTTTTGGATTATATTAGAACACGAAATGTAAGATCTTAGGCATATTATAATGGCATATATCTGAGTCTATGATCGATCTCAACTTGGCTTAGATAAACTTTGTATCAAACATTATGTTTGTATTGCAGGCTTATTATAATAAATAAACTAAGAGGTTGTAATAATACCAATAACCCTGTATACCTACTTATGTATATATTATTGTCATTTGACAGATATCTGATATGAATGATGATGATATATCTTTTGCTGTTACCAGGCGATGGATCGACTGAAAACGAAGCTGCAGAAACAGAACCTGTAAAAGCAATTAATCCGAAACACAGAAAATACTTCTGCAAAACAAAAAACGCATCTCCAAAAACGATTTCAGATGGTAAGCTTTTTTATGTTATTGTGACGGAACAAGCTCGAGGCCCACCTGATGTTAAGCGGAATAACCTCTGCCTATAACAAATGCATTTCGTCACAAGTCACGAATTGCACTGTGCACATAACCATGAGACATAGTTGTTAAGTCTCATGTGCCTGTAATTTCACTGGCTCCCAAGGACTGCTGCGGGAACACACCGTTAGTGCTTGGCGACAGATTTTCTACTTGATGGTGGTCGCTAGCCAGGCAGGCATTCGCAAAATGCCCTTCCACCATGCGGAAAAGCTCAAGCCCGCGGCGGGATTCGAACCATGGACCTGCAGCACAGCAGTCCATAACCGATGCCACTGAGCCATCACTGCTTCGAAATGCAATTATTTTCCCAAAGTTTTCTTGTGGCTTAAGATAACGGTTAATTCTAGAATGATGATTCAGGACTGTTCTATTTCTTTTTATTGGATTATCGCAAAAATCAACTGATACAAAATGATGCACGGAAAGGCCCTACTAGGCCTAAATTAAAATTACGTTCAAAATGATTGTTTCAATCGTAAGCCATTGATCATGTTTCTTCTAGGGTTAATTCCATTTTGTTGCATATAAAAATTAGATAAACAAAATCTCCTAGTTAAATTTAGTTGATTTTTGTTTGGTCTTCGCGAGAAATCGTATTTATTTACTTATTATTGGAACTTACTGACTAAAAAAATAACGTTACAAAATTCAAGACTGATATCTGAAAATTTTTAAAATGAAAATTTTCATATCATGATTTCATACTTATTGTATTAATTTATTTATTTTTTATTAAAATTTATTAGCATAACAGGAATACTACATTAATTTGCTATCGGGCATCTCATAAATGATATACGTTAACGTGTTAATGACTGTTCAAACACCCGGGCTCACGGTTGCGAAAAATCTGTGTCACACACTGTATGCGTTCAGTGTCTTGCGGTCCGGTTTAGTAAAATTGAACGCAGCCTTCACCCTATGTGAACATCATACTCATACTTCTACATCATAATTCTAGGCTAGCCTGAACAACATCTTCGACCACATCCTCACTTACCATCAGGTGAGATAGTGGTCAAAGGCCCATCTAATGTTAAAAGTCTCTTGTGCCTTTAATTATTTCATATTTTTTATTACTTTGCTCGACGTTAATATTCAAAACTCTATTCAAAGGGAGCACGGCGCGGTCCAGTGTTGCAGCGTAGAACGCTCTTGACTCGGAGTAGATATGCATTGAAATTTAAAACACAAAAAAAAAACTCAAAATATTTGTAGGACTAGCAGATGGCAACACTGAGAGGTTTTAATAATACCAATAACCCTGTATACCTTATATATTATTGTCATTTGACAGATATCTGATATGGATAATGATATATCTTTTGCTGTTACCAGATGATGTATCGGAACCGGGACAATCGACACTATTAAATAAATCAAGATTACGGACAAAAGGGCTTAAAACTCAAAATCTGCTGTGTAACCGAGGCAGTATAATTAGCTATCTCACAATACCCGACGATGAAAATGAGACTGCAGATGGTAAGCTTTGCCATTTTTATGTTATTGTGACGGAACAAGCTCGAGGTTCAGCTGATGTTAAACGGACTAGTTAGACTAGTAGACTCTAGTTATTACATATTATTATTATTCATTATGTTTGCGATAACGTATATTATTATTATGTTTATATTGGCTATTGGCTGTATTCTATTATCTAATTATAAATTTTAATTATCCCCATAATCTAATTAATTTCCAAATTAACAGTGTTATAATAGATAAAATTATGCCAGATGATACATTATTGAATTAATATAAATAAATTGAATGTTGATTATATAAAAATGTGGTTTTTATGCTTTTATTGCATTTTACGTACCAACTCAATGTTTCATCTTTAAACAGATCTTGTATTGCATTCGGACATGTTCTTTAAATATCTTAATCATCAATTTAGTGCATGTTTATATGAGCAGATCATCAGAGAACATCAGTAAGTTAGATAACTTACTGATTTTTGTTTGAGAGCCAATTTTTCATATCAACTAACAATGTTCTTGAATACGGATAACGATGTTCTTTTTCCTTTGCTCAAAGTAAACATACCCGAGTTCTGAAAATATTTCATCATGCATACATTTGTTTAGACCTAACACATAGTGTAGTAGCGGTAATTGCAATAAATGTGTATGCTGGATATTTATGAAGAAAACTAGCTGCGCCCCGCGGTTACACCCGCGTGGTGATGGATGATGATGATAAAAATTATGATATGTGTTAATCCAGCGCCTTATCCCATGCCATAAATTTTTGTATGTATTATGATAGCCATATTTATTTTATTCATTTTAAAATACAATTACTAAACTAAAATCCATAAATAACATAAAACTCGTTCGTACCAAAGGTGGCATCGCTAATAAGTTAGTTTCAGCACGGTCACCACAAACAGTTGCAGCCGGCGATGCCGCGCCACGCGCTCGTCTGGCACAAACAGCCAAATGAATGACAATATGTCCGAATTCGAGAGAATTCGAAGAATACTCTCATGATGTAATACGCGAGTACCAGATCTCTTTTTGTTTCCAATTTTTTGTATCCAACCATACCCAAAACTAACAGAATTGGATACATCAACGAATAAAAGGGGTGATCGCTAATAATCGTAGGTATAAATAGCTAGTAAATTTATTTGTATGCGTACTAGCATGAGCCTTTATTTCATATAACGGTGTTATGCGTGAGCTGGCTTCTAATTAGAGCGTTACACAAAGTTTTTACAACTTTGTACAATTTGTTCTCTAAATTTCAAATCGGCCTTCACACTGATCCCAAGATCTTTGATCTCGTCATATTTAGTATTCATCTGACCTCTCCTGTTTGCCATTGTTGACAGCAAGCAGTTATTTTACTTCACGATTGTCAAAACTTCATACTTTTCTGTCCAACTGATTTTTTCCGTCTTCTTGCAGCACCACAATTCAAACACTTCCTTCCTCTATTTCTTGGGGTTCATTTACAACTCTCTGTCTGACTTAGGGTAAAACAGGGCCGTATTACCATACTGGTAAAACTAAGCATCCACTGTCCGTTCCTTTCTTTGGCCCATAAACTCTTGTATCGTTTGATCCTTTATGAGTAGCGGATGAGAACTTTCCACATTATGTGTTTATAGTCGATCATAAACATATAAACACATAATATTTCATCATGCATGATGACAAATGTTGGCAAAATCAATGATAATAAATATGAATCCACATTCAAATTCACATGTTTTCCCACGTTTTCTGTGTAGTTCTGGAAGCATATCAGACCAACGCGAACGCCTGACTCACACTTGCGCACATGCATCTAAACTTTTTGGATTATATTAGAACACGAAATGTAAGATCTTAGGCATATTATAATGGCATATATCTGAGTCTATGATCGATCTCAACTTGGCTTAGATAAACTTTGTATCAAACATTATGTTTGTATTGCAGGCTTATTATAATAAATAAACTAAGAGGTTGTAATAATACCAATAACCCTGTATACCTACTTATGTATATATTATTGTCATTTGACAGATATCTGATATGAATGATGATGATATATCTTTTGCTGTTACCAGGCGATGGATCGACTGAAAACGAAGCTGCAGAAACAGAACCTGTAAAAGCAATTAATCCGAAACACAGAAAATACTTCTGCAAAACAAAAAACGCATCTCCAAAAACGATTTCAGATGGTAAGCTTTTTTATGTTATTGTGACGGAACAAGCTCGAGGCCCACCTGATGTTAAGCGGAATAACCTCTGCCTATAACAAATGCATTTCGTCACAAGTCACGAATTGCACTGTGCACATAACCATGAGACATAGTTGTTAAGTCTCATGTGCCTGTAATTTCACTGGCTCCCAAGGACTGCTGCGGGAACACACCGTTAGTGCTTGGCGACAGATTTTCTACTTGATGGTGGTCGCTAGCCAGGCAGGCATTCGCAAAATGCCCTTCCACCATGCGGAAAAGCTCAAGCCCGCGGCGGGATTCGAACCATGGACCTGCAGCACAGCAGTCCATAACCGATGCCACTGAGCCATCACTGCTTCGAAATGCAATTATTTTCCCAAAGTTTTCTTGCGGCTTAAGATAACGGTTAATTCTAGAATGATGATTCAGGACTGTTCTATTTCTTTTTATTGGATTATCGCAAAAATCAACTGATACAAAATGATGCACGGAAAGGCCCTACTAGGCCTAAATTAAAATTACGTTCAAAATGATTGTTTCAATCGTAAGCCATTGATCATGTTTCTTCTAGGGTTAATTCCATTTTGTTGCATATAAAAATTAGATAAACAAAATCTCCTAGTTAAATTTAGTTGATTTTTGTTTGGTCTTCGCGAGAAATCGTATTTATTTACTTATTATTGGAACTTACTGACTAAAAAAATAACGTTTCAAAATTCAAGACTGATATCTGAAAATTTTTAAAATGAAAATTTTCATATCATGATTTCATACTTATTGTATTAATTTATTTATTTTTTATTAAAATTTATTAGCATAACAGGAATACTACATTAATTTGCTATCGGGCATCTCATAAATGATATACGTTAACGTGTTAATGACTGTTCAAACACCCGGGCTCACGGTTGCGAAAAATCTGTGTCACACACTGTATGCGTTCAGTGTCTTGCGGTCCGGTTTAGTAAAATTGAACGCAGCCTTCACCCTATGTGAACATCATACTCATACTTCTACATCATAATTCTAGGCTAGCCTGAACAACATCTTCGACCACATCCTCTCTTACCATCAGGTGAGATAGTGGTCAAAGGCCCATCTAATGTTAAAAGTCTCTTGTGCCTTTAATTATTTCATATTTTTTATTACTTTGCTCGACGTTAATATTCAAAACTCTATTCAAAGGGAGCACGGCGCGGTCCAGTGTTGCAGCGTAGAACGCTCTTGACTCGGAGTAGATATGCATTGAAATTTAAAACACAAAAAAAAAACTCAAAATATTTGTAGGACTAGCAGATGTCAACACTGAGAGGTTTTAATAATACCAATAACCCTGTATACCTTATATATTATTGTCATTTGACAGATATCTGATATGGATAATGATATATCTTTTGCTGTTACCAGATGATGTATCGGAACCGGGACAATCGACACTATTAAATAAATCAAGATTACGGACAAAAGGGCTTAAAACTCAAAATCTGCCGTGTAACCGAGGCAGTATAATTAGCTATCTCACAATACCCGACGATGAAAATGAGACTGCAGATGGTAAGCTTTGCCATTTTTATGTTATTGTGACGGAACAAGCTCGAGGTTCAGCTGATGTTAAACGGACTAGTTAGACTAGTAGACTCTAGTTATTACATATTATTATTATTCATTACGTTTGCGATAACGTATATTATTATTATGTTTATATTGGCTATTGGCTGTATTCTATTATCTAATTATAAATTTTAATCATCCCCATAATCTAATTAATTTCCAAATTAACAGTGTTATAATAGATAAAATTATGCCAGATGATACATTATTGAATTAATATAAATAAATTGAATGTTGATTATATAAAAATGTATTATTTAATATTATTTAATGCGTGTCTCCATTTTTTAATTAATTATCTTTGTAGGTAGCTCTGCGGCTAATTAAAGCTATAAAGAAATATTATATATTTCAATATTATTTAATATAATTACATTTTTATGTAATCAACATTCAATTCATTTATATTAATTCAATAATGTATCATCTGGCATAATTTTATCTATTATAACACTGTTAATTTGGAAATTAATTAGATTATGGGGATAATTAGAATTTATAATTAGATAATAGAATACAGCCAATGAGATGTTATTTTTTATATCAAATATATTTATACAATCACATTTAAATCATTAAGTACATTTGTTTACGGGAATCGTAATTCTCAATATTTTTACAAAAATATTTTATAATGCATTGCTTCATGTGCGTGTGTTCAATTCAAACATACATGTGTACATCATGTGTTCAATTCTTCTGATTATTTACTTCTTCTTAAGATAATATGAGAAAATAAGTGAATATATATATAATAATAATAAAAGATAATAAGTGAATATGTTTTAAAACTTTAACACACACGTTCAGTGTCTTGCGGTCCGGTTTAGTAAAATTGAACGCAGCCTTCACCCTATGTGAACATCATACTCATACTTCTACATCATAATTCTAGGCTAGCCTGAACAACATCTTCGACCACATCATCACTTACCATCAGGTGAGATAATGGTCAAAGGCCCATCTAATGTTAAAAGTCTCTTGTGCCTTTAATTATTTCATATTTTTTATTACTTTGCTCGACGTTAATATTCAAAACTCTATTCAAAGGGAGCACGGCTCGATCCAGTGTTGCAGCGTAGAACGCTCTTGACTCGGAGTAGATATGCATAAAAATTTAAAACACAAAAAAAAACTCAAAATATTTGTTAGGACTAGCAGATGTCAACACTGAGAGGTTGTAATAATACCAATAACCCTGTATACCTTATATATTATTGTCATTTGACAGATATCTGATATGGATAATGATATATCTTTTGCTGTTACCAGATGATGTATCGGAACCGGGACAATCGACACTATTAAATAAATCAAGATTAAGCACAAACGGGCGTAAAACTCAAAATCTGCTGTGTAGCCGAGGCAGTATAATTAGCCATTTCACAATACCCGAAGATGAAAATGAGACTGCAGATGGTAAGCTTTGCCATTTTTATGTTATTGTGACGGAACAAGCTCGAGGTTCAGCTGATGTTAAACGGACTAGTTAGACTAGTAGACTCTAGTTATTACATATTATTATTATTCATTATGTTTGCGATAACGTATATTATTATTATGTTTATATTGGCTATTGGCTGTATTCTATTATCTAATTATAAATTTTAATTATCCCCATAATCTAATTAATTTCCAAATTAACAGTGTTATAATAGATAAAATTATGCCAGATGATACATTATTGAATTAATATAAATAAATTGAATGTTGATTATATAAAAATGTATTATTTAATATTATTTAATGCATGTCTCCATTTTTTAATTAATTATCTTTGTAGGTAGCTCTGCGGCTAATTAAAGCTATAAAGAAATATTATATATTTCAATATTATTTAATATAATTACATTTTTATATAATCAACATTCAATTCATTTATATTAATTCAATAATGTATCATCTGGCATAATTTTATCTATTATAACACTGTTAATGTGGAAATTAATTAGATTATGGGGATAATTAGAATTTATAATTAGATAATAGAATACAGCCAATGAGATGTTATTTTTTATATCAAATATATTTATACAATCACATTTAAATCATTAAGTACATTTGTTTACGGGAATCGTAATTCTCAATATTTTTACAAAAATATTTTATAATGCATTGCTTCATGTGCGTGTGTTTAATTCAAACATACATGTGTACATCATGTGTTCAATTCTTCTGATTATTTACTTCTTCTTAAGATAATATGAGAAAATAAGTGAATATATATATAATAATAATAAAAGATAATAAGTGAATATGTTTTAAAACTTTAACACACACGTTCAGTGTCTTGCGGTCCGGTTTAGTAAAATTGAACGCAGCCTTCACCCTATGTGAACATCATACTCATACTTCTACATCATAATTCTAGGCTAGCCTGAACAACATCTTCGACCACATCATCACTTACCATCAGGTGAGATAGTGGTCAAAGGCCCATCTAATGTTAAAAGTCTCTTGTGCCTTTAATTATTTCATATTTTTTATTACTTTGCTCGACGTTAATATTCAAAACTCTATTCAAAGGGAGCACGGCGCGGTCCAGTGTTGCAGCGTAGAACGCTCTTGACTCGGAGTAGATATGCATTAAAATTTAAAACAAAAAAAAAACTCAAAATATTTGTTAGGACTAGCAGATATCAACACTGAGAGGTTGTAATCTTAAAACTTTAACACACACGTTCAGTGTCTTGCGGTCCGGTTTAGTAAAATTGAACGCAGCCTTCACCCTATGTGAACATCATACTCATACTTCTACATCATAATTCTAGGCTAGCCTGAACAACATCTTCGACCACATCCTCACTTACCATCAGGTGAGATAGTGGTCAAAGGCCCATCTAATGTTAAAAGTCTCTTGTGCCTTTAATTATTTCATATTTTTTATTACTTTGCTCGACGTTAATATTCAAAACTCTATTCAAAGGGAGCACGGCGCGGTCCAGTGTTGCAGCGTAGAACGCTCTTGACTCGGAGTAGATATGCATTAAAATTTAAAACACAAAAAAAAAACTCAAAATATTTGTTAGGACTAGCAGATGTCAACACTGAGAGGTTGTAATAATACCAATAACCCTGTATACCTTATATATTATTGTCATTTGACAGATATCTGATATGGATAATGATATATCTTTTGCTGTTACCAGATGATGTATCGGAACCGGGACAATCGACACTATTAAATAAATCAAGATTAAGCACAAACGGGCGTAAAACTCAAAATCTGCTGTGTAGCCGAGGCAGTATAATTAGCCATCTCACAATACCCGAAGATGAAAATGAGACTGCAGATGGTAAGCTTTGCCATTTTTATGTTATTGTGACGGAACAAGCTCGAGGTTCAGCTGATGTTAAACGGACTAGTTAAGACTAGTAGACTCTAGTTATTACATATTATTATTATTAATTATGTTTGCGATAACGTATATTATTATTATGTTAATATTATTTAATGCATGTCTCCATTTTTTAATTAATTATCTTTGTAGGTAGCTCTGCGGCTAGATAAAGCTTTTCTTTTTATAGAAAAACATAAAACATATATTTCAATATTATAATTACATTTTTATATAATAAACATTCAATTCATATATATTAATTCAATAATGTATCATCTGGCATAATTTTATCTATTATAATACTGTTAACTTGGAAATTTATTAGATTATGGGTATAATTAGAATTTATAATTAGATAATAGAATACAGCCAATGAGATGTTATTTTTTATATCAAATATATTCATACAATCACATTTAAATCATTAAGTACATTCGTTTACGGGAATCGTAATTCTCAATATTTTTACAAAAATATTTTATAATGTATTGCATAATGTGCGTGTGTACAATTTAAACATACATGTGTACATCATGTGTTAAAGTCTTCTGATTATTTAATTCTTCTTAAGATAGTATGAGCACTATGTTTTAAAACTTTAATACAACAATAACGTAGAATAAAAAAAATACTAGGAACATTGTTCATACCTTAAAAAGATGGAACTTTGACCCTATTTTTTACAAATATTATTATTAAAAATATTATTACTTTAAGCGGAATGAAGATTTAATTTCAAGCTTTATATTATAATTATAATCAATAATTATTTATAACATATATTTGCAATCACTTTAAAATCATTGCTTTAGTTTACGGGAAGTCGAGTATCCCAATATATTTAATGGAAAAATGCTAACAACATATTCGAGTTGAATCCTGGTTAGTCCATACAAACATTTTAAGAAAAATGTTTTATTTTAATTTTTTATACGTTTTTTTTTGTTTTGGACGGAATAATCACGAGTACCACTTGACTAAAGTCTCTTGTGACTATAATTTATTATTTCATATTTTTAATTACTTTGCTCGAAGTAAATATTTAAAAATCAATTCAAAGGGAGGGTGCAGTCCAGTGTTGCAGCGACGGGCGCTCTTAGCTCGGAGTAGGCGTTGTCTTTTACGACAGACACAGAACTTAGCAGTATCAGACAGTACCAGAAAAACTTATTGTTTTAGGTTTTGAGTCTCGTAGTAAAAGACAATCTTACCCCAAGCCAAGAGAACCCACCCGAGGCAACGGAAATATTGAAAATGTATAGCATCATGTGTACATCATGTATTCAATTCTTCTGATGTTTATATTACTTACTTCCTAAGATAATATTTAGTTTCATAATATATTTGGTTTAATTAATATTTAGTTTTATTTTACGTTTTAGTTATATTAGAGTTTTAAAATATAGTGCTCATATCGACGGTGGAAAGGAAAAACAAATGAAACGCCACTTTGGTCGAAAATATACCGTTCGATAGATATTTGGATTCCCTATGAATCTGTCTGGGTTACAAGACAATCGGAAGGACTTTTTGGCATTTCTTTTAAAGTACAAAATGGGGAATTTGAAAAATAGACTCCCTCGAACGACCGTTTTATGATATATATTTTTTCAACAATGTCATATGAATTAAATGTATGTTATTGTAAGTGCCCCTTAAGTTATCCACCAAACTTATTTTTCTACAAAGATGGCCCACCATTCAGTTTACCCTTCTAAATTAATGTTTAATTTGGCCTTTCAATACTTTTCCTACGAATTTATGCTTAGAGCTGTCATAACACGTTTTGTTCCTAAAGTAAAGTACAAAGTGCTAAACAAGGGAATCATTATTACACTTTACTATTTTATTTCAAATGCGAAATTTATACCGACTATTCTTAACAAGCAAGATAAGGTTTACATAAAATGTTTTTGTTTGAATGTAACAAATAAGGTTATATTTCTTTGTTTCAGATACTATCGAACAACTAGTACCAATCAAACCTGCACCTGCAGTTAATAAAACGTCTTCGAAAAGAAAGGGCCCAACACTTCAACACCACCCAATAAAAAAAATCAAAAAAGACGTTGGTGTTCAAGTGGATTTAATAAAACCAATTTATTTAATCATATCTGCAGTAGGTAACTGATTGCAGCAAGTGCCATGTGATTATTTATTCATTTTATTATTAAAACATTTATATTATTATTATTAATTCAATACTATTATTATTATTATTAATCAAATAATATTATCATAATTAATTCATTAATATTATTATTATTAATTCATTATTATTATTCATAAATTTTTATTATTATTGTGATAACATATATTAATATTATATTAATATAATTGCATGTCTCAATTTTATTTATTAATTATTTGCATAGGCACTGGTAGCTTTGCAGCAAGACAAAGCTTTCCATTTCATTCTCATGCAATAATATACCATCTGGTATAATTTTATTTATTATAAAACTCTTTATTTTAAAATTAATTAGATTATAGGGATAATTGGAATTAAAATAATGAGAATGGAATACAGCCAATGAGATGTTTTTTTTTAATTTCAAATATATTTATACAATCACATTAAAATCATTAAGTAGGTACATTTGTTTACGGGAAGCGTAATTCTCAATATTTTTACAAAAATATTTTATTATGTATTGCATCATGTGCGTGTGTACAAAGATGGCACATGATGCAGATTACCCCTCTTAATTAATATTTAATTTGGTCTATCAAGACTTTTTCCCTACCAATTTATGCCTAGAGCTGTCGTAACACTTTCTATTAATCGAAAGTAAAGTACAAGTCGTGGCGTTTCAATTGTTATTCCCATCCTGTTTTTAATTAACAATCTTAGTAACTTCTCAGTAACTTTTACGGGCATATATAACTTTGAGAATAGCAAATAATTTGTTTATACCACACCCACTCAGAAAGTGTCTCATTGCTCATTCAAAAATGTGTTATAAAACTTATAAAGTACGTCATTTCTCACTTGTACCTATATCAGCGGCGGGAAAAGGAATTTCATTTCTTCCCTCCGTAGCAGTGAAGGAATAGAAATGTAGTAGATAATAGAAAAAAATTTAATTGGAACTGGCTCTCAAGGAAAGGTGCCGTATGGACATAGTTGAGGTTCTTGGCGCTAGATTTTTCTCTCGAGGGAATTTTAGTGGAGCCATGTATTTGCAAGATCCTCTTCTACATTACGGGGTAGGTGAAGCTTAGGGTTTCGGGATTCGTAATATCCCTGCTTGGCAGTTCATAACTAGACATTGTAAAAAAGTCCTCACTGTTTCTGAATTATTTTTGAATACTCGCTTTTATGCTGCCACGCTGCCGGCGCGTGTATGTACTTAGACAGGTATGTATATAGGTACAGTAACAGTGGGTAGTACCTTCTTACTGAGCTCCATCTACCAGTAGCTATTACTCTATGGTTCGTTTTTTTTTTCATACTCACTCAAAATTATGTATGACTAGCTGCCCGCCCCAGCTTTGCACGGGTATTTAACAAAAAATATAAATTTAAAGACAAAAGTAGTTATTGTGACATAACTGATCACTTTATGTAATATAGGAATACTATAAGTTTTGAAGCGCTCGTAGCCAAGTTTTCTTAGCCATTCTGAATCAATCAGCAAAGTTAAGCAACGTCCGCCGCGGTCATGACTTGGATGGGTGACCGCTGGTGACATTACTACTGAGCGCTTCCGTGCTTCGGAGGGCACGTTAAGCCGTCGGTCCCGGTTGTTGTCTTAGGATAGCAGTCGTTACAGCATGGTGGTAGGGCACTTTGCGAATGCCCGCCTGGCTAGCTACCACCCTCAGATAGAAAATCTGTCGCCAAGCACCTAACGGTGTGTTCCGGCAGCTGTCCTTGAGACCCAGTTCACCCAGTAACTCTAGGTTAGCCTGAACAACATCCTCGACCACATCATCACTTACCATCAGGTGAGATAGTGGTCAAAGGCTAACCTATCAGGCATAAAAAAAAAGTCTAACTATCAAGTTAGACTTAAGTATAGTATTCCAGATTTTTTGGTCGATATTGATGTCCTCTATAAAATTGTTGTACATTACTTACTTTGTTTTCTTTTCAGTAATTTCCGCAGCGTACCTACGCGATATAATGATTTATTTTGGTATTTTGTTTCGCACTTTTGGTGACCTTTTTTTAAGTTTTCTTACGGATCCCTAAGTTTATGAAAATCTTCTATAGCCTCTGTTCATCAGGAATAATGTAAGATTCTAATGGTGAAAGAATTTTTCAAATCGGTCCAGTAGTTTCAGAGCCTATTCAATGCAAACAAACAATCAAATCTTTCCTCTTTATTATATAGGTTAAGATTAAAGCCGTTAACGCATTATCTAGATGATTAAAGCAGATATTACAAGAAGTAGGTTAGGTGCCTAGGTGTCGTAATTTATTACGTAATATATACCTACAGTTTGTCAGGCAAGGCGAAATTTTACAATTAATCCCTTGAATTTGTTATCTATGTTATTTAATAGACATAAATACCTACTCATTGGTGCCTGTTGTTGGTTGTTCGCAAAATTACGCATTTTCTGACCAAGAAATACTTACCTACCTGTTCAGTACTTAACAGTCCGAAGACCAGACTGTACTGAGTAGATGGTAATAGGCTCGCACTTATTACATGCTATTAAAAACTTATGAGGAGAAACTTCGATCTTTTGATATCTATGTATGTGTGACGATTTGTATTTTAGTTGCTTATGTCAAATACCTACCTACCTAAATGTTTCGCGCGACTGGATTCTTGTGGCATAATCTGGTAGGTAACTTCTTGGGTAGCAGAGCAAGTGCCCTTCTTTTTCAATGAAGGTAGTAAGACCTACCTATACCTATAGATGTGTTCTTTGACGAATCCTTCCTCGAGATCACTGTTTGATTTAGGTTATTTTCAATTTCAACCATATTTTTTAGTATCCAGTCCAAAGCCTGGTTAAATTTGAAACAATTATGGACTCAGTGAACGTGTACGTACAGTGGACCAAGTAATAAACATAATATGACGAACAGTAGCTAGGTATGTTCCTAAGCAAGCCAAAAATAGCAGGGAATTATAAAGTTTACTTGTAGCTTTGCAGGTATTAGACCATTGGACGGTGGTGGTAACTGAACGTATTTCCTTGCGATTGGGAATCGAAAATACTGAACGAACTATGTAGGTAAGCAGTGAAGCAGTGATGGCTCAGTGGCATTAGCTATGGATTGCAGCGCAGCAGGTCCATTGTTCGAATCCTGCCGCGGGCTTTAACTTCACCGCACGGTGGAAGGGCATTTTGCGCATGCCCGCCTGACTAGCGACCACCCTCAAGTAGAATCTGTCGCCAAGCACTAACGGTGTGTTCCGGAAGCAGACCTTGAGAGCCAGTGAAATTACAGGCACCTGAGACTTAACAGCTATGTCTCAAGGTGACGGGGAAGTGCAAGTCGTGACTTGTGACGAAATGCATCTGTTATAGGCAGAGGTTAGTCCGCTTAACATCAGGTGGGTATCGGGCTTGTTCCGTCTCGATAACATAAAAAAAAATTTGCTAATTATAAATTTCAACACAACTGAAGCTGAGCTTTGAAGTAGTTATCGCTTACCCGAATGGTATTTGACTTAGGTTTAACTTCAACGACAAAACTTATCACTCAGCGCACGGGTTCCGAGTAATCAGGTAGTTTTACAAAGTTATGCACCGACGATCGAATGACGGAACAGCGCACGGTCTTTGTTACCATGGTAGGTGCCGAAGTTTCTAGAACTTTATAGCTAACTTTGAGCATTGACCATGCCTACGCTGAGTGTGTGCTGAGTGAGATTTTGCGTACGGCCCCAAGTGATCTAGGTGCACTTTGTTAACTTTCTCAGATTGTCTACCTACTCGTATAATAATTAGTACAAGCATTCCTATTTTTACTAATTATTACATTTTCTCAAAACAATAGTTACACATCGCCAACTTGGCCAGTTTGCCAAGATTTTTACAGATTAATAATAATTAATCCATTTTCACTAAGAATAATTTCGTTTATTTAAAATTTCTACTAAATTTTGTACAAATAATAATAAATTAAAACTAAGTTGCTTAACCTACTCGAAATAAAAACTGTTTACATTTCAAACTACAATGATATATGGGTATGGTAGGTATATGGCACAAACCCGTCACGTCTTATACGATTCTTTTTTTATATGCACGAGGCCCACCAGATGTTATACATACTAACCTCGGGCGCAGTACAATTGACGAATTCTGCCGGAACCTATATACGAATAATATTTATTTGTAGGCCGGAACACACTGTCAGGTGCTTGGCGACAGATTTTCTACTCGATGTCTTTTGCTGTGATAATTATACCTATGGAATGAAAGCCACAGACGCTGCCTTTCTAAAAGATTTTCTGCCGTAACTAACCGTAGTTGTTTATAAATTAGTATATTAACTTATTATTAGATTGATAGTTTTCAAAGTTAAGTATAAATTTCTACTCATAAATGTGGATGATATCAGATGATATGCCTTACGCAACTTAAATATTAAAATCCATTAAATTACTTATCGGTCATCTGATTGTCATCCGTATTCCTGATATACTTATCAAAGTTGAGTTATTCTATATACTTAGCTACTGGATTACCTGCTGGAAGACGACTGGAAGACCTTTGTATTCAAAGACCATTGTGCCATATCATTTGATCATATATATAGGTAAGTAAGTAGACTTACCTTGAACCACCTAAGCACAGGAGTAGGCACCCCAACCACCTTGCACTCGAGTGACACGGTTCCTTGTTCAGTTAATAGCGCGCGAAGCTCCTCCACAAACTCAGGACGTTTGTACGCCTTTGGCACTGTAATAAAACATACTATTTTATTATTCTATCGAATGGGACAAGCACAGTTGCAGTGGTAACCTTTGCCTATAGTTAACAGATGTGGTTCGTCACAAATGGCAAACTGCACTGCACTGTGACATAACGTAAGTCTCATGCCTGTAATTTTACCGACACCAGTACCTTTCAGACTGGAACACAGTAATGTAGGTAAACATTATCTCTTAGCGGTAACAATAGGTATGGGAAGATATATAAACTTGTGTAGGTTTTGAAAACATCCAATTATTTCACTTATGCAATGAACGAGTCTTCGACGCATCTATGTACATAAAATAATTTTACCATCAAGTTTTACAGGTTTAACTAAAAGCTTGAAATAATGGACCGATCGTAGCGAGGTCTCAGAGTCCACTGGGAATAATCGGCTAGTGTATGTTTACTTGTATGCTTTTATCTGTTTTTTCTGAATAACTTGTAGCACCTACTTTACTATTGTTATATTGATAACTAAAGTACCTATTTGGTTGGTCCTATCGCGACGAAATTTTGTATTTGTATAGATAAATATATATTTTTTTTAAAGTTCGAATATAAGCAAATCGGAAAAGTGGTTGTCGAATTCAAGGTCACGTAAATATCACCGCTAAAAGACACGTGGTGCCATATCACGTATACTTCCGGGCTATTGTAGGGCCAGGCCCTCGCCCAAAACCCGGTGGAGCTGGACGACCGCACAGGCGGTAGCCAGCATCTCTGTCCTCCCAAAAAAAAAAAAAAAAAATCACGTATATTTGCTGTAACGCGTATACTGCAGTTTTTTTCTATTGATTTCGGGATTTGGCTTCGCACGTTTTTGATGAAGATGATGGTTATGTCATCTAATGATTATTCGAGGCACTAGGTAAACGATTTGAGATGATATTTTTAGATAGTGCTAGGTATTTACCAAAACACTCAGGAAAGCGTCCCGCGCTTGTTTTTGTGTTAATACCTATAGGTACCTTAAAATGTACTGTATCAGCCGGATAGTCCACTGCTGAACACACCCTCCTCCAATAGGGGGGGGTTCGCCATAATCCCCATGCTTGGCAGGCAGCATGGGGATAGCAGTGTGAGATATCAGTTCCTCAGAAAAGCTGCTGGCCACCTTCTGGTGTGTTATCCTTAGTCTCCTCTTACGACACCCACGGGTACAGATGGAGGAGTGACATTCAAGCCCGGCACCCCACGGGCAAGTGTTGTATACCTTAGTAGACTGTAAATTCTGTAATAGGTACAACGAGCTGTGGCCTAAGAGCTTTCTATTATTAGTGCCGACTGGAGTTGCAGCAGTAAACGTAGTTGAATGCACAATTCATTCTGGCCCGCACAAAAGAATTTAGAGAGGGTTCAAAGATTTGCTCACCATGCTATAACAACTACCATCCTAAGACAACAGCCGGGAGCGACGGCTTAACGTGGCCTCTGAAATACGGAAGCGCTCAGTAGTAATGTCACTAACGGACACCCATCCAAGACATGACCGCGCTTTGCTTGACTTAGTTGATCGGTTAAATACGGCTAAGCAAACTTCGCTACGACAAAGAAAATAGGTGCTATCTTGCGATCGAAGGTTGGGTAGGACACCTTTCAAACTTGACATCACCATGTAGTTTGATCGGATAGCCAGTGATTTGCATTACATCTCTTAGCAATTCATCGATATGAGTTAGACAGGTAATACTATCAAGACAAGACATTACATGAAATTATTGACGTCGTGAAATTTAGAGCGATTCACCGCCACGCCTGTTTTCCAAAGGATGTATTGTGAATGTGATATCATTATGTCACCTACCTAGCACGTTGAGATGAGCTGAACAGCTAGCGCGACCGCCCTCGTTCTCAGCGGTGCAAGTCCATCGGCCGGCATCGTCTACGCTGACTGCAGCCACGTCAGCGCACCAGAAGTTGCCGTCTCTTGCGAGGGACACCCGCTCCGCCTCCATCAGGCGGCGCTCGTTTCTGTACCATGTCACCTGGAAAACAAACAAATTTTGTTTCTTGTAGGCACAGGCAAATACACATTACAAAAGATTAAAATCATAATAACGTAGGTAATACCTATACATTACGTACCTATATCGAATATACCTTGTAACTTGACTAGGCTCCCTTGATTATTCTGATTATAAATTATAGAAAGTTCCCTTGGAAACCCAGGACCATGATCCAGTATATTATTGTGTCATGCCCATGACTAAATCGGGATAATAGCAGAATTTAAAATACCCATTTTGACAGTTCACGCCCATGAAGTACCTACTCTAGTTTTTACCGATTGAAATGTTCTGAAGGTAATTCAATTTTTCATCGGTTAAGGAAGAAATAAATCGATCTAGATGTTTTTTAAGGCCGACTCACACTTGGGTAGTTTTATTTATTTAAATTCTTATGTTTAGACCAATTAATTACTTTTCGAACGGGATTCGAACAATGGACCTGCTGCGCGGCAGTCCATAGCCGATGCCACTGAGCCATCACTGCTTAATGTTATAATTACATAATTTTGTTGCCTGTAATTTAATTTTTCCTGTATTTATCTCGAATTAATATGTATACTGGTTACAGAAACAATAAAAATAATTAAACGAGGGAGATAGAGAGAAAGAGAGAGCCTATCACTTACAGAGTATAGTCAAGTCAACTGATGTGCGCATCAGGGACATTGCCATTAAAATAAGCGCAGGCATAGAACATATAATAATGCCTACTACGCAACACCACACGGTGTATATTTCGGTCATTTTGAAAAATGTTCAAAAACTGAAACGACAAAAAAAAATATGTACTTGTCAAACCTGCTCACAAAATTTTGTGAGAATTGGTTGAGAAAGCGACCTATAGACGAGAACAACCAGACATACGCAAGCATTTTTGTGACGCTTCGCTCGAACTAAGTTCTCGCTCGGTCAATAAACCTATATTGGTCTTAACATATAAAGAACCGGCATAGAGCCAAGGACTCGCGTGATATTTAATGGAATCTCTCCGGGATAGGAACTATAAGATTTTAAAGTGATATAAAAGTCTAGATCTAATATTAAATACTTTAGTGGCACTCCAGACACATCTTAACTCCAGGGGCGAGGAGACTCCAAGGAGTAGGCCACGAGACGAAGCCAATATTAAACGATATCGACTCTTATATAGTACTAGCGACCCGCTCCGGCTCCGCACGGGTGCAACGCTGATACTAAATAATCTGTAATATCTACGATAATATTCATTTAAATAACATTTTGTAAAGGGCCATATTGACCTACGAGTACGTCAAATGCACGATGTATTTAAGAGACTCAATTAATGCTGTATTGCTTAAAATCGTTTCGTAAATATGCCATTATTTCTCGTCAAAAGTAAAGTATAAAATATGGTTATTGTGGGTTATTCCTAAGAGATAGACATATACCACCGCGGACTTTTTTGAAACATTTCAAGGTGTACAATACTTTAGTACATTGTTTTGATCTATCTCGTAGAGTTCAGCCAGCATCAGCAATGTAAGCGCCAAAATAGGTGTGTTATTTACGATATCACATTAGAAACCTCTAAAATTATCAGTATTTCTCTTTTATATTATACATATAAACCTTCCTCTTGAATTATTCTATCTATTAAAAAATACCACATCAAAATCTGTTGCGTAGTTTTAAAGATCTCAGCATACATAAGACAGACAGACAGAGGGAAGTGACTTTGTTTTACACTATGTACTGAGGATAGTGAAGTAGGTAACTAAGAAGTAAGTAAGTAAGTAACAAGAGCTAATTGGTTTTAGATTTCACGAAGTATTGCAAATAATCTGTTATTCTTGCTGTCTAGACGAAATGTCTATGGTTATAAATATATCAAGGTTTGGGTAAAGATTTCGGTAAAACCTTTTGACGCTTATTAGGGAGTATAAGTAACGTAAAATAAAGTACTATAACGTTAAACATAATACTATTTATAACAGACAGTCACCGTTACAAAAAAATACCGTACCCAAAGGGTTAAAACGTGACCCTATTACTGAGACTTTGCTGTCCGTCCGTCCGTCTGTCACCAGGCTGTATCTCAAGAATGTTGATAGCTAGACAGTTGAAATTTTCACAGATGATGTATTTCTGTTGCCGCTATAACAAGAAATACAAAAAGTTGGCCAAGTGCGAGTCGGACTTGCGCACGTTAAAACAAAAAAGGTTAAAGTATGAAGTCCAATGTTGTATAGCTAATGGTATGGAACCATTCGTGCGACTCGCACCTGGCTGTTTTTTTTATTATTTCAATGTATGTCCTTGTGTTGTTAGCGCAAACTTATTTTTGTAATTTTTGCCGACTCCACATGCGTGGATTAAGAATAGGAAGACAAAGATAAAGTCGTATGATTTGTTAATATAACTCCTACATTCTTTTTAAATCTGATGTTACTGGAATATTGCACGATGTCTTTGCGTTATGCAGGTTGCGCACGGATAACTAACTTTAAAGTAGATTTGATAGTCCTAGTACCTAATGTAATAGTGGACAAGAATAATATGAGCAGAGACTGAATTGGTTATGACAAATTTTATTGAAGCCACCTATTATTTTGACTTTACACGCACTTTCCCCATATTAAATATTCAGGTATTTACGGGAAAACTAAAACTCTGCTTTATCTGATAAGCAAACTGACACATTCAAATTATCCACTCGCACTTGGCCGTTTTTTTGAGATATTGTTTATTATGAAAAAAAGAAGCGATGTAAGTCAGTACAACGTTTTTTTGTGATTATGGCGGAACAAGCACGAGGCACATTATGACGTATGCCTATAACAGATGCATTTCGTCATGTGGCGAATTGCTCTGCGCCCGTCACACAGTTGTTAATTCTAATGTGCCTGTAATTTTTCTGACTCTCAGGGACTGCTGCCGGAACACACTGTTAAGCTCTTGGCGACAAATTTGCAACTGGAGGGTGGTAGCTAACCAGGCAGGTAATCGCAAAATGCCCTTCCTCCAGGCGGGAAGCTCAAGCCGGCGGTGGGCATCGAACCAGGGACCTGCAGCACGGCAGTCCATAGTTTTAACCGCTCGGCCATCACTGCTTCTAATACGTTCAATAAGTCGATAAATATACGGTACAATTTAGCCCCGTGGGGTGCCGGGTTAGAATTGCACATCCCCATATCATCCAGTGGGTGTCGTAAGAGGCGACTAAGGTAAAAATACTGGAAGGTGGGCAGCAGCGCCTTCTAAAGAACTGTTAACTTACTCTGCGATCCCCAAGACGCCTGCCAAGCGTGGGGATTATGGCAAAAACCCCCTTCATAGGGGAGGTTGTGTTCAGCAGTGGACGATCCGGCTGTTACAGTACAGTACTATATACAAGATACAATTACTGAATTTCCAGGAGCTAAGTTTACTACTCGTTATATACATGTAGATATTTGGATTCTATGATGTCTATTCAAATTATACCTTCATGTTTATTTTGGCATTATTGCGAGTTCTATTCCTGAATGAAAATGAAGTAACTGGAAGTTTTCCAAATTTTTCGTTGCAGCTTATACGAGTACATACAAATTTAATAAGCCCGTCAAGCCCGACTTGGACTCGCAAAGTGAGGGTTCCGTGTCAACACACAATTGACAAATAAGTTTTTTTTCCTACAGTTTGGGATCCTTACATTATCGTTCCTAAGGTTCTTAGGGCTTTGGGCATGTCGAACAGACGGCAGAAAATTCATTGACTGAGGTATATACGAGAATAAGTAATTCCTACCTTACCTTATTATCTAATACGAAACCCATTCTTTAGAAGACATCAGCCTCATAGTCAAATACGTAATAAATAATATCATAAATACTTTTAACCATACTCTCATGCATTGTATGTATATATCTATCTTTTATATATCTACCGTTAATATAAAACTTACATATGGACAAGATTTTTTGCTTGGAGACAGATTTTCTACTTGAAGGTGGTAGCTAGCTAGCCAAGTGACTACCACCATGCTGCAACGACTAAGTCACATTCCTATATAAAACCTCAGACCCACCGTACCGGTACAGCCTGGATATTTAATTAATTACGTACATAGGTATATGAGTTCCAATTTACTGTCAATTTTATCGTGCCAATTTTAATTATCAACTTTTACCTCACAGTCTGTAAAATACCTGCGTTTTATTATATCGCATCGACGCGGCGCGGCGTATGCCCTAAAAATTCAGTACGAAAATAACTCCCGAACAGCGAGACGGCGGCATCAGTGTGATCGAATCAGAAATACATTTTAATACATTATGAAAGAGCTCACTAATTATATTTTAACACATTGCTCGGAAAGTGTCCTTTCCAGGTCTATTACTGTAAAAGTAAGCAGCATATTATTGGGAAAAAAATTCTCTCTTTTTAGTGGCCCTTGTTACTAGCGGGATCGATTGTCATTGACTGTCAACGACTATATCATCTAGATAGGTAATTTTTTTCAGTTATTGGAGTGTAACTCAAAAAAGTCTTGAGTGATTTTGACGAAATTTAAATCGGACCAAACGACAAGCATCCGCTTTTAAATAAAAAAAGAACGATCAAAATCGGTTCGCCCAATCAAAAGTTCTGAGGTAACAAACATAAAAATACAGACGAATTGAGAATTTTCGAGGTAGGCGCAAGGAGTTCGGCGATACTTCCGGTAATTCTACTTATCGCGCCCGTGTGTGACTTAAACTGGTTTCAAGATAAAACAATAAAAATAGATCAGACTACGTAGGGTACAGAAAACAGCAAGTGCTCAATATATATAGGTATCAATGTAACGTATTTTATTTCCTAGTATTACAATTTTAATATTCATAAAAATGTATTGAAATACGCTGTGCGACACATGTGCGTGAAAGTTATTGTTAACTCGATCGGGACTAGCGTGTCCTCTCGTTTATAATAACCTTCTTTCCGATATTGTATCAAAACGTAAGATCTATATTGATATTTTTAACGTTAAAGCCTATCCATCTTTTGCCCGTAGTTTCAACCGCATGGAAATTCGTTGTATCAAGTATTTTTAGGGAAGCACTTTCTAAACAGACTAAAAAAATACCGTCCTAAGGTGATGAAACATAAATTCTTACCGAATGAACTTATTTATTTCTTATAGCTGATAGGTAAGCCTTTGACCACAATCTCACCTGATGGTAAGTGATGATGTGGTCGAAGGTGTTAACAGGCTTAACCTAGAATTACTGGCTCTCAAGGACAGCTGCCGAAATACACCGTTAGGTGCTTGGCGACAGAATTTCTACTTGAGGGTGGTCGCTAGCAAACCACCATGCAGTGAAATGGATCAAGCCCGTGGCAGGATTCGAACCATGGACCGTGGCAGTCCATACCTAATGCCAATGAGCCATCACTGCTTCATTAGAAGAACTACATTTGAAATCACGCTTATCAGCGGGGCATATACCTAGTAATCGTAAAACCAGATATATTGGAATGCCAGCAACCTAAAATAACTTCACATCGATTTCCTTTGTAGCGGAGCGCCTATACTGTTGTTTTCGAAACAATGCACAGAATTAAATTTCATGAACAATACAATTACGATATGGTTAAATAATGTATACGTAAAGAGGCCTCTTAACCCTACTCCTGGGTTTGGCAAGTCCCAGGCCCCTCTGGCCTCTTCCTCTGCAACGCAATGGACCTGGCACCAGCACGGTGAATCCATGGAAAGTTTAGTAATTCGTCTCATCACTTAGTTTAAGTAAGAGTAATACGTTTGAAGCCTTTGTCAGTTTGTCAGCGATGCGCATCAGTCGCATTGAATCTATTAACCAATTTTGGTGATTTTTTTAGGTCTAACACAGGCAATATAATAACTAAGTATAGCATTATTCATAATTGGCTGACAAACATCAATCAGCCGTCATAAGAATATATAATAAATTACTAAGCTTAAAAATACAGGTGCTACACCTACATTTTGATCCTAGCCAAAAGGCCGAAGCGATATTATTTGCTCCGTGGGATGCCGGGATGGAATGTCACCCCCACATTTCTACCTGTGAGTGTCGTAAGAGGCGACTAAAGTTCAAATTACAGATATCGTAATCTGCGATCTCCAAGACGCCTGCCAAGCGTGGGGATTATGGCAAATCCAACCTAGATGGGGGAGCTGTTTTCAACAGCGGACAATCCAGCTGATACAGTCATAAATTATTTATTATTTTGTAATAAATAATAAGTTATTTATTTTTATGTAATATATATTAAATTATTTATTTTTATAAGAATAAATAATAAATTATTTATTCTTTTTTTGTGGGTGTTTGCTTAAAACTTTCTATTTAACTAGTAGTAAACATAACGTACATTTTCAACCCCGATATCTCCTATTTTTATTGTCGTAAGACTTGCCGGAATACACCGTTGGGTACTTGGCGACACATTTTTTATTTAAGGGTGGTATCTAGCCAGGCGGGCATTAACAAAGTGCCCTACCACTATGCTATAATGACTGCCATCCGACAACAACCGGGAATGACGGCGTGCCTTCCGAAGCACGGAAGCGCTCAGTATAGTAATGTCAGTAGCGGTCACCCATCTACATTATGACTGCGGCGGACGTTGCTTAACTTAGCTGATTGGTTAAGAACGTCTAATCCTAAGCAAACATCGCTACGAGCACTTCTTGAACCTGCTCACATAATTTCACAAGAATTGGTTGAGAATAGCGAGAACGATAAGTGATAAGAGGAGAACATTCTGAAAAGATATACTAAAGCATTTCGCCCAAGCTGAAACAGAAACGCTTCGCTCGCGCTTCGCTCGACTCAATTCTTATATAAATGTGAATTATGAATGAGACATAGTATTGCATTATATGTAGAAAACTTTATCTACCTACAATGTACAATATAACCGTCGTATGCAATCTAATTAGTCGACACTGACTAAAAAAAACGTATAGCAAACCAAAACTGTACCTATAACATTATGGGTTTCCTAATTAACACTCTCAATTAACATACACATTGTTACAACAAAGCTAAAAGACAAGCAAATAGATTTTGGGTCCACCCTTACACCTAAAAAGCATATTTGTATCAGCCAGATTGTCCACTACTGAACATAGCCTCCCCATTACTTAAATGCCAATTTCCTCACACTTGGCAGACGTCTTGGAGATCATAGTGTATGATAGCAGTTACTCAGAAAGCACTGCTGCCCACATTCCCGTATTTTACCCTTAATCGCCACTTACGACTTGGGAAGAGATAGGGAGGCGAAACTCTAACTCGACACCCCAAGGGGCAAACCTAATACGAATCTATTAGTGTATAGATGGTTTTATAATCGTCTGTAAACAAGTCCTCACGCGCAAAGTGCTCAATCAGGCATATTCATCACGCAACTCTATACAAAGTGTATCGAAAACATTTTCTGTACTGTTGACGTTGAAATATTCAGAGGAAAGTTATACGTGTTTGTTTATGTTTTCGGAATTATGTATTTATAATCAGCGAGAATCTGTGACGGCAAAGGAAATGATTATTATGATGCCCAAAATACAGCACACACTGAGAATAAATGCCTCGCAATAATATGAGTAGGAAGCCTCGTATGTCAAAGCAAAGAGAACTATTTTAAAGTACATTTTATGCTTTATTTATTTCTGATTAATAACAAGCTTTACATGTGCATATATCACATTTAGTTACATATTTTTAAAGCACCCAATATTTCACCTCTTCGTAAAATTTAGTTTTGGTGTTTGAAAACTCGCAGCAAAATCGATTTTTGCTGCGAGCGTGAGTAAATGTGATTCCAATTTCAAACATACTGTATTAATCCTTTGGCCACAATCTCACCTGATGATAAGTGATGATGGGACCGAAAATATTAACAGGCTTAACCTGGAATTACTGGCTCTCAAGGATAAAACCGTAAGGTGCTTGGCGACAGATTTTCTACTTGAGGGTGATCGCTAGTCAGGCGGGCATTCGCAAAATGCCCTTCCACAATGCGGTCAAAATAAACTGTTGATATAACAATCTGTAGATCTAATGAACCACTGATCTCATAATTTAATGATTTGGTAAACTGTTGAAGTTTTAAGCAATTGATCAAGTGGAGTTGACATAATAAATGTTGACTAAATGAATGTTGAGCTTCAGTATGTATCCCGTAAAACTCAAACCCGCGGCGGGATTGCCGTAGCCGATGCCACTGAGCCATCACTGCTTCATGATAATGTATGCTGTATCAACCGGATTGTTCGCTACTGAACACCGCCTCCTTTTTTTTTTTCATGTTATGGGTGACAAACAAGCAGGCAGCCCGTCAGATGGAAAACGGTAACCGCCGCGCCGCCTATGGACATCTGCAACACTAGCTGCGCTGCCGATGCGTTGCCTGCCCAGAGAGGAATTTGTAAATGCCCCTTAAGGGGCATCTACCTCCATTAAGGGGGGTTTGCCATAATCCCCACGCTTGACAGGGGTCTTGTAGATCGCAGTTTAATCGCAGAAGGCGCTGTTGCCCACCTTCCGGTATTTTACACCCACAGGTAGCAATGGCAGGGTGACATTCCAGCGCGGCACGAGGCGTCCAAAAGCGAAACATGAACTTTTGGAATTAATCAACGCTGGAAAATAAAAAAACAACCCCATGGCTTGTTCAGAAACTAATTTAAGTCCTACATATATACGTGTATATATTACATCGTAATTTTAAATCTCCATTATCGTGCCTACTGAAAATGTAAAACGAATAAAATAAACTAAGGATTAATTATCATTAGGCACCTACCTACAATGTTTAAAGTTAGGTTATTGACAAAAAAAATTGTTGTATGTCATGTAGGCAAATAAAAAATTAAAAAAAATATATATAAGTAATCTATCTATTTGAAAAGTAGTTTACTTCGTATTCTCAGACCTCCTGAATGTACACACAAAATTACATAGGAATCGGTCGAGCCGTTTCGGAGGAGTTTTGTTACAATGTGACACGAGAATTTTATATGCACGAGGTTCGGTTCGGATTCGAATCCCGCACAGCACTATAATTTTTCCTCTCGCAATTTTGTATTAAAATCCGCGGAGCATCCGTTATTACAAAAATAAAAATATTTAAACTGAGGTTTGTTATTAGGCATTATGTAGGTTCAACGCGGATTAACTCGACGCATCGCTGGAATACGGATCCCCGCCCGCTTCCCCCCGCATTCCCTTTTCTCGCCCGCCAAGTGTCAGTACAGTACACACCGTACTTGAGCGCCAAAATGACGTCACTAAGTCAAGCGTCTAGTTAATGTGACCGCGTTGTATATAATATAATTATACTGTATATACCTACGCGGGCAGTTGCTAAGAGCCGGTTGTGCACTATCCTCGCTAACAATGCTTACGGAAGGAGGACAGCTACCTACATATTTAGTTATTCGAATAATAAATGAATGACTACTGATCTGTGCGATAGTACCTATTACGCTAAAATACATTAAAAAAATCAAAAATCTTATTTTATAGCATACTAGCTTTCCGGGCGCGGCTCCGCCCGCGCGTATGTCGGTTAATGCGCACAAACATTAACATCTTTTTTTGCGCAGTAGGATAAAAACTATCCTATGTTTTTTCCCGGGTCTCAAACTATTTCCATACCAAATTTCATTCAAATCGGTCCAGTAGTTTTGGGCTGAAAGCGTAACAAACAGACAGACAGAGTTACTTTCACATTTATAATATTAATAATAAGTTAAGTACTGAAGTACTGATTCTCCTCTGGTTAACACTTGATCACTATCTCACCTGATGTTAAGTGATACTAAATGCGATCGATGATGGAGCGCGCTTACCCAGAAGGTTAACTCGCGTTTTGAAGATCCCCATATTGTACTTAACCGGAAACAGGCTATTCAGGCAGGATGTTCCATTTCCTGACAGTTCGTAAGATAAACGAAAACGCAAATCGTTTCGTTCGGGTAAATGGACTATCAACCATATAGCGGTGGCGCTTCTGAGTATCCCTGGATGTCCGATTATAGAATGGGGATGGCGGAATCAAATCATGCAGTTCTGTGGCACACTCCCCGAAATGTATCCGATAAAAAACCGATAAACAAGCGCCTTTGCGGCGATGCTCGAGACTTTTGAGTCTCTTGTTTACAAGTTGGTCGTCGTTAATGAGTCTTTTGTTTCTCCTTTTAATAGCTTCCAGTGTCAAGGTATAGTTAAATATCTACTTACCTAGTAGTACCATTATATATAAATACTTAGTCCTTTTTATTAGGTGGTTTTACTGACTTATTTAAACTATACCTTAGGTTAGCATTGTAGTTCTACGATTAATACCTACTTTATAATTATTACTATTTTATCCTAATTGATGTAGACTGAATCATAAAGCAGAATTTAGTGGTTTTTCTATGGTAACAAATCGTAAACAACTTTTTTTTTTAATTAACTAAGTAGTATAAGTTAATTTAAAAAGTAAAAAACCAAACTGCAAATTATTTATTTTCGTTAAGTAAACGTTTTATCGTTTCATTGAAATTAAAACTTAAGTTACCTATATATATTTATAATTTTTTTTATGCCTGATAGGTTAGCCTTTGACCACTATCTCGAAAAATCTTTAACCTCTTTTTGTTCAGTTGAATAAAATGTATCTTAAGTCGTTCCCAGGGTCTCAAACTATTTCCATACTTACCACATTTCACCAAAATCGGTCGAGTAGTTTTTAAGTTTATTCGTTGCATACAAGTCACATAAACCCGAATATCTCCCGAACTACGTATGGCATCCTAATGAAACGAAGACTGTTCAATTGAGAATTTAATTATACAGATAAAAAATAAAATAAAACTTAGTTGCACCCACAATATTAATCTCTAAATTAAAAAAAAACGAAAGTAGTCATATTTTTGTTAAGATTACATTTTTTTATGATTGGTTTTTTTGCTGTTTTTCATCACTTTCTACATTTAATACTTTGTATTGCCTCCACGAGCTCTTCTGACAGCTTCCAGGCGATTAGGCATGCTGTACACCAAATTTCGGAGCCAGTCCTGAGGAATACCTTCCCATTCCTACACCAGTGCTTGTTTGAGCTCGGGAAGCGTGATTGGTGGGGGGTTTCGACCTTTCACGTATATCTGAAGCTCGTCCCAGGCGTGCTCCATGGGGTTTAAGTCCGGGCTTCGCGCTGGCCACTGCATGTGTTCGATACCGACCTCTTCAAGGAAGTCATGTACAATTCTGGCGGTATGGGGACGCGCATTATCATGCATTAATATACCATGTCGGCCATGAAAGGACCTACATGTTCATTGACGATCTCTGCCACGTACCTATCTGCATTTAGAGATCCATTTTGAATTTTGAGTACCAGCTCTGTACGGAGCCTCCACCGTACGCCACTTTTTCCTTGCACACACGCTTGATGGAAGCGCTTCCCTGGTCTTCTGTACACCAACTGCCTACCATCATGCAGATAAAGCATGAATTTAGACTCGTCCGTGAACATTAACCTAGACCAATCGTCTAGTGTCCAGTTTAGGTGCTCGCGCACGTATCTCTGTCTTGCAATTCGATGTCCCCGTTCCAGTTTGGGGCCATTTGCGGGCCTCAATGGTTTCAAATTTGCTTCAGCAAGACGTCTTCTTACTGTTTGAGCGCTTAAATTGCCACCTCCAAAGCGAATAAAGTGAGTTTTTAGCCACCAGTTGTTTGTCTTCCCTGGCCGTTATGCATCTTGGTCTGCCATTTCCTGGTCTTCTAAGGTGTGATCAGGTCTCTTGGTACCGCTGGACTACCCGCTGAACCGTCGGCAAAGATACAGCAATGTTTCTGGCTGTTTCACGCTGGCTCCGCCCAAGTTCCAAAAAAGTTAGGATTCTGGTACATTCCTCTAGCGTGACTGCCATGCTTCACCTCACAGAATAATAATTACAGCATCCATAATGACTTGAAACCAAAATTTTGTTTTTAAAAATAGTATTTCTTTAAAATTTTGTTTTTCTAATGAAGGTTTTTTCATCAACCAGTTTAAATAATATGCTAGTTATTAGAAGCGGAACTAAAAAGTCTTTATTCTATTTTTTATTTAATTGATCTAACCTTACAGTTCTGGAGGTATTTCAATTTTTGTGACTGACCCGTAATTTTTGGAACCGAGTGTAGTATAGAAGTATAGATAGAAGAAAATTAGTTTGGCATTACTCCGTTTAGGTAAATAATTGTTTCGGTAATAATTACTATACAAAGATAAACACATACAGTCCAGCGGTAGACCTTGGGGATTCCAAAACCGTGTGTCTTCAGTTCCAATGACATAATTCTTCTATTTTCGACCTGGACATCCGCTGGGGTATTTATAGTCTGTTATTGAGTGGACTAACACTCACATGCGAGTGTTTTGACACCGCCCGCTGGTGTATATACGTAAACAATAAACGAGGCAAGGAATGCGAACGTTATTACTGGATTTTAAACATTGAAAGTGTTTAATACAGGTATCATTTCTATGTTAAGTATACATGTAGGTAATATACTGTAGGTACTGTACTGTAACAGCCGGATCGTCCACTGCTGAACACAGCCTCCCCTATTAAGGGGGTATTGGCCATAATCCCCACGCTTGGCAGGTGTCTTGGGGATCGCAGTGTAAGTTGGCAGTTCTTTAGAAGGCACTGCTGACCATCTTCCAGTATTTTTCCCTTAGTCGCCTCCTACGACACCCCCGGGATGATATGGGGAGGTGCAATTCTAACCCGGCACCCCACAGGGGTATAAAGGTACATAATTACGAAGGAAAAAAATTAAGTCATGTGCTGGATTCCAACCCGCGCTATACCCCTTTAGCCGGGGTATGCTCCGACCGCTAAGCCAACACGACATATGACATAAGACCTTGGTAACGTTAACGAGCTAAGTACAATAATTTTAACATTTTTTAAATATCGCATGCTGTGCGGGCAAGAGAATTCAAATTACTGAAGCGCTCGTAGCGAAGTTTTCTTAGCCGTTCTGAACAGGGCAGCAAATTTAAGCAATGACCGCCGCGGCTTTGAATTGGATGGGTGACCTTTAGTGACATTACTACTGACCGCTTCCGTGCTTCGGAGGGCACATTAAGCCGTCGCCGTCTGTCCCGGTTGTTGTCTAAGGATAGCAGTCCCGTATAAGCATGGTGGTGCCAGGACATTTTGCGAATACCCGCCTTGCTAGCAACCACCCTCAAGTAGAAAATCTGTCGAAAAACCTATCAGTGTGTTGAGGCAGTTGTCCTTGAGAGCCAGTAATTCTAGGTTAGCCTGAACAACATCTTCGATCACATCATCACTTACCATCAGGTGAGTTAGTGGTCAAAGACTAACCTATAAAACTGAAAAAAAATTACATGAGAAAAAATATACCTATAGTCATGTGCGGGATTCGAACCCGCACCATCCACCCCTATAGCCGGGGTATGCTCCTCCAGCGCGGAGCATGCATTTCAAAAATAAAAATAAAAAGGTGTAATAATACAAAAAGATAGTTTAATTTTTCATGTCGACTACCATATTTTATTTACTCGGAATGACAGAATTACTTTTCTCTGAATTGAGATCAACATCTCCAGGTACAAATTAATCCTCAAGCACAGCGTCAGGGGATGATCTCGGCATGTTCATAAATAGCTACAAGTTCGCAAGTCGCCGTTTCAATTATCTAAACCAACAGTCCACACTATAATAAAATGTGCTGTACTGTATCAGCAGGATCGTCCACTGCTGATCACAGCCTCCCCTATGTAGCGGGTATTTGCCATAATCCCCACGCTTGGCAGGCGTCTTGGGGATCGCAGTGCAAGATGGCATTTGATCTTAAGAAGGTGCTGTTGCCCATCTTCCAGTATTTTTACCTTCGACTTTTACGACACGCACACGGGAAAAAATTAGGAGATGCAATTCTAACCCGGCATCCCACGGCATCCCATATAATAAACTACTTACTAAAAATATCTAAGAAGCTATATTATAATGTTTGTTCGATCTGTTTCAGCTGTACAAGCTTATTTGCCCGCATTCACTTTTAATTATTTATAGCTGATAGGCTATACTTCGACCACTAACTCACCTGATGGTAAGCGATGATGTGATCGAAGATGTGTTCAGGCTAATCTAGAATAACTTAACGACACCTGCGGGAACATACCGTTAGGTGCTTGCGACAGATTTTCTACTTGAGGGTGTTAGCTAGCAAGACGGGCATTACCAAAATGCCCCACCACCATTTTTTTTTTTTTTTATTTTTTTTTTTTTTACAGGGGGAAATGCGTTACGCATACCCGCAGCTTTGGGGAAAAACTTACGGGTTATGTGGGACTCGCCTGTCGGCGGGCAGCGCGGCTAAGTTCGCTGCCCCTCGGCAGGAATACCCACTAAAACCACCCTGGTGTTCCACCTTTGCGCTTGGACAAGGGAAAGGTCACAGTTGCCCTTATCCTGTTCCCTTGCTTAGCGTCTGTCCGTTTTAAGACTCAACTCCTGGTGACGCTTGGTCACATAAATCTCTATTGTGTGGTGTGCCGGAACACTGACACACCACACAACCACCTCATTTCGCGTGCACCACGTTCCCCAACATGTTGCACAGAACCAGTCAGGGAGCGAAAGTCCTGGCGTACGCCCTGCGTCTACGCCCGGTCCTCCTGCGGCGGAGAGGATCCGCTAATGGGTCTTCCTCTCGACGCCGCTCTCCCTCTTCTTTTTGGGCAACAACGGTCTCGCAGTAGGCCACCATGCTACAACCATTGCTATCCAAAGACAACAACCGGGATCGACGGCTCAACGTGCTCTCCGAAGCACAGAAGCGCTCAACAGTAATGTCACTAGCGGTCACCCATTTAAATCAAGACCGCTTAAGAACAGCTTCGAGCGCTTTAAACTTATTGTCCCCATCAAAACACAACTGGCACTACCTTATATTATATGGGAAACTGTCCTTTGGAAGTGAGAAAAACGTGAGATTCAGTCCTTTGTTTTTATTCCTGCAGCATAATCTTGCCTTCATTTTAACCTACTTACTAGACTTACTATTGTATGCTTCTAGGTACTTAAACAGACAAATACAAACACGAAATTTGGGGCGTTGTAGTGAGAAGACGTGCATTCCGGACGAAGGCAACCCACTGTTGGTTGAGTAAGCCCGTCCGTCTAGACAAAGCCACGGTAATATTATCTTATCTACAAGTACAGTATCTTAACTCGGTTCTGTCGTTGAAATAACTACCTACAGTACGTAAACATGCGATAGTGCTACCCGCCTCCAGTATTATACATTACATTTGCCTACTTTGTGTTTCCATTTAATTTTGTCGGTAATGTTATCTATATAACATTACCGTGGTTTTGTGATTGTAAATATACTTATTTTTATATAAATAAATAAAATTCTTTGTGAATTTAACAGGAAGTGTTCAATAAAAATGCGTGTTGTTTTTTAGTAAATTTAATTAAAAACCATGTTTATAATTGAATAAAAAATAAGTCTTAAAAATTTGCGACCGAAAAGTATTTGTGAGACGTACGAAATTATTTATAATTAAATTTTATAGTATAAAAAATCCGCATTCTAATATATAATATATAGCTTATAATTACCTATTTCCTTTACTCTATTCACATTTTTTATTAATCGAGACATTTTTATTCGGGGGATTAAAGGAAATACTTGTCCATTAAAAATACTAACTGTAATCAGACGACCAGAATTTCTATTCGCAAAGGACCATTATTTAAAGTAATATACGCATAGTACAAGAAATAATAAACAGAAAATGCAAATTTTCTTCTTGAGGGTGGTCGCTAGCCAGGCCGGCACTTGCAAAATGCCCTTGCGATGAATGAAATGCGGAGAAGCTCAAGCCGGCCCGGTGGGATTCGAACCATGAACTTGCTGCGCGGAAGTCCATATGAAATGCCACTGAGCCATCACTACTTCAAAAATGTTAGTCTACTATACTCTTACTATATTCACAGTATATATTACTTATACTCGTAGTAATTATACCTATGTTTGTGCTCATGTGCTTATTGTACTTACCACTATAATATGTCCCTACCATGTCCCTATACCCACCTCCACAAATCTTGAGATAGTTGACATTATGGGAAGAAGTCGTTTGCGTATTGGGTTATCTGTACGTCTGGTAGGTTGCGAAACTTGCGAATCAGAAGTACTACGGTCTTCAGATTGTACGGTTATTTGCGTTTCTGGCACTAAGCGTTCAAATCGTTTTATGGCCTATATCCGTTTGTACAGTAGGTATGGCCTATTCATTTGTACAGTAGGTGCCAAGTGATAGTGCCATATCTCGCTCATATATAGCCATCGACCTATGTTATCTATGTATACTGCCCAATTGTAACAGCTAAGGCCTTAAACGGACACTTTTCAACGAACTATTCAACGATATATATGAACTATATGTATATATATTTTCTGAAGAAAAGATTTTATTCGCAACGGCAGGTTTCTTCTCCGTTCAGGGTTCCGTAATAGAAAATGGAACCTAAGCTAAGCCCGTCCCTCTGACCTTGACATTTCTGTGTTTTGGAACGGTTATAGTAAGTCAGTTATTCAAATTATATATACTATGACGGATCGCCTATAAAAATAAAAATCACAAAAAGTTAATTATAAAACCAGGTCAACACACAAGATACCTGTTATTTTTATTCGTTACATTGTAAGAACGGCTACACAAACAAGCGTTAAACTTAGGGCCTGTTTCAGAATGTTCGAGTAAGTTCCGGTTTTACTACCCAGAACATATTTAATAAATAAAACACTATCTTTGCGTTTCACAGTCATCGATTTAGCCTATCCATCGGTTAAAGCTTGAAACGTGGTGCATATTAACTGTCATTTTTATCATTCAGTTATTTTATGTGTTGCATAGCAACCCGAAACTTTATTAGGACATTCTGAAACGGGCCCTTAATATAATAATTGTGAAACATGAGACAAACAAGAAAGACAAATTAAAATCGGCTGATTGTGGGTTGGAATCCCGCTGAGCATTTCAAATTACTTACTTATAAAAAAACGTTTTTTACCTGCATTTTGTGTTCGGTATCTAACTCCAATTCGCCCTGGGCACATATAATACGAAGTTACAAGGAAAATATAAATTTGAACCACGTATGGATTTGGAACCCTCATAGACTATTAATATCGCTTCGCTCCCCACAGATAATAAGTACGAAAGGTAAGGTAAATTCAAGTTCACTTAACCACGTGAGTTCAGATGACTCAGATTGGCATGTTCCACTGTGGACTATACAGCACTCATTATTCCACTACAGAACCCTATTTGAGGGACTCAATTAGTACCAGTAAAAGAAATTCCTTTACAGTAAAATTGCAAGCCTAATTTCACTCTAAAATATCATATAAATAGGTCTTATTTGTGACACATGTCAGTGACAGTTATTGTCGTATTTTATGTAAGTAATCAGATGACACCTGTCACTTATTAAAATAGGGTTTATCTTTCAACAATTGATCCCAGACCACTAGTTTCTTAAGATCGGTATAATAGATCTCATAGCGATCTTAATTTCATTCATTTCAGATGACTAGCTTGAATCTCGCTTGGGGTTAAAAAAAATAATTCATTGTTATTACAATTTATTTACGATATTTTTGATATGACTTTAGATAGGTAGATTATATTTTTATTTTATTATGATACGCAAATCAAAATACGGGCAATTTCTCATGCTCAAAACTCGAAAAATACAGAGGAGCAAAACGAATTCCAAGACAAATGCAAAAATACTAACTACACGCAAGGCAAATCTTTTCAAACTAATGCCCTAAAAATGTTATACATTTTATTTTTGGTTTTATAAGCTTATAGATTCAAGATTCTTTATTGCTTCCATACAGTACAAGATGTTAATAAGACGTATAGGTACTTACATAGTCCAATGGACCCTGTCAGGCACAGCCACATTAGAAGAAAGGAGGACGCAATATTATAATTTACCAAATCATTTTAAATTCAATCTACTATTTTCATTAAGATACGAGTATTCATCTACTGAGTAATTAATGCCTTAGATATAAGATGTTGTTTTAATTTTTTATTGAATTTTATGTCGTCACTTTCACACTTTAGTTCTGTTGGTAAATTATTGTAGGCTACTATTGACATATGAATGCATGTTCAAACAGCATTTATGAATCATTAGCCGATCTCCTTGGCGGAGGTTTATTTTAAGTTCATCACGAGTTTTATATAAATATTTTTTTTTATTCCCGATCGTGCGCTCGTAGAGTCAACACCTTCTGAGTGTAGAAGCGAAACACGTCGAAAACTCTACCAGTTTGGCTGCGTGGCGTTTGTGACGTCGCGTCGGGTTGACAGGAAAATTAGGATATATATTTTAAGTGATTTATTAAAATATTAATTTGATTTTTTCTTAAAATATTTTTTAAATAATATGTATTTGTTTTATAAAAATATGGATCTCCGCAAAGCGACGACTGAATCTATGCATTATCTCATGAAACTCTTAGAACTAATGCTGTACTTACTTTGCATTCCGTTGAACTGACTATTTCCACCAGGAAACGGGTCCTGGTACCGACTTTCACAGTCAGGTCCTGGAGCCTTCGGAGAAAGGTCGGGGGATCATCCCCTGTGGGGGCCTCTTCGGCGGACACCTCCAGGCGCACCCGGCTCGTGTCACTGCCAGCAGCATTGCTCGCCTATCCATAAACAAAAGTGAATTACTGCAAGTCCATTGAACAATTGGCATAGTCCTGCATTTTTCATAGACAATATTTTTTTTAAGTAGGTTCTCAGGTCTACGCTTATTTTTTTTTATATCTGACCACGCATTTCTTTGTACAGAGTAGTCCGATTTTGATACCTAAATTTATTAAAAATTGTGTACCTCTGAGGTGGTCCCATTTAAATTACATCAAAATCGGTCAAGTCTTTTTTGACTGAAACGACTGAAAAATGCTTGACACACCTAGATACCTTGATAGTTGGAAGTTTTGTGGATGATGACCAGCATTGTAGGTGAGTGAAAATCGATCGTTTAATCAGTGATTATTACTGAAAAGGGGGAAAAAATTGAATATCTTCTTACACTGAAAAGTATGAAATAACATAAATATAATCGGATCATGAAAATGTGATCTTAACACTCTTATCTAATCAGCTTGGGGTCAACTTAACCATGCTTTTCAGTGTTAGAAGCCGGTTCCATTTTTTGTAATAAAAAATTTCCTTAGTGTAGTTTACTGGACTTCGGTAACATAAGTATTGCCTTTCTATGTGGAGTTACAATAACTGCCAACAGAAGCGACCATATTTTGAATATAACGGAATGTACCATTGGTAACCAATAATTACACCCATACTAAGACGATGATGAAGCAGTGATGGCACAGTAGCATTGGCTATGGACTGCCGCGCAGCAGGTCTATGGTTCGAATCCCGCCTCGGGCTTGAGCTTCAATCGCGCGGTGGAAGGACATTTTGCGAATGCCCGCCTGGCTAGCTGTCGCCCTCAAGTAGAAAATCTGTCGCTAAGCACCTAACGGTGTGTTCCGGCAGTAGTCCTTGAGAGCCAGTGAAATTACAGGCACTAGAGACCTTACAACTAGGTACATACCTAGTTCTCCAGATATCTCAAGGTGACGGGCTCAATGCAATTCGTGAGTTGTGACGAAATGCATCTCTTATAGGCAGAGGTAAGTCCGCTCAACATCAGATTGGCCACGAGCTTGTTCGTAACAATAACATAAAGAAAATAATTGTGCAAAAACGCGGCCTACACTTACTAATGCGCAACCGATACACTCGCCTGTATAAGTCTGTACAGGCAACTATACCGCAGAAAGGATATACCTAAAAATGCATATTTGAATGTCTCAAAGTGTTCGTAGTGGTGCTTTCCAATTTCGTAGATTTTATAGTCTGTTCTGGACCTCAGGCTACTATTCTGTATCAGCCGGATTGTCCATTGCTGAACACATAATCTCCCTTTAAGAGAGGTTTACTATAATCCCCACGGCAGGCGTCCTGGGGATCGCAGTATGAAATAACAGTTCCTCAAAAAGCGCTACCGCCCTACTTCCATTATTTTTCCCTGAGTCACCTCTTTCGACATCCACGGAAAGGGTATAAATCAAACTAATTGTTAGAAAAAAAAGTTTTCAATGGGATCATATTTAACAATCATGCAGTACTTATAACTTAGTACTCGACCAAGCTTCTACAAGCCTAACGCACACCGCATTTTAGGTACAAACGGTACAAAGCTACAAGTACATCGGCTAATCCACCCGAACTGGCATATTCCACAGTGGGTTTACTCTCGCAACCTAGAATTCACATACAATGCGATAAAAATAAGAATAGGACCGGCCCAGCGCCATGTTGTGTCGCCAAAACTAGATTTTGGTACAATGAGCAAAAAAATTAAACTGAAATAAATAAATTGCAGTCAGGTTTTTTATTTTTTTATTCATTTAAACTTGTTTTATCATATTTTTTGTGCACACAGTACCAAAATCAAGTTTTGTCGTCACTACATGGCGCTGAGCCGGTCCTATTCTTATTTCGCTTTTCGCTTGTAAGTACGCTACTGCGTGTGGCGTTTTCGTCAGTGACGTCACTGACCTAGGGTCTTTTTATTTCGCTGTCTATACAATGCGATAAAATAGGACGTAAAAATTGGCTAATAAAATTACTAATAACAAGGATCCAAACCCTCTCAATATTGCTGTATTGGTAAGCTTTGCTCCCATGGGGGACTGCTAGAGAAATAGTGCGTGTTGTTTAGTCTCTAACGGTACTGTCGTGTAATAGCGAGTACTGTACAGTCCCCTGGGGGACTGAAATAGAAGGAGTAGGAAATGTAAATTTACTGATGAATAACAAATGTTGACTTTATATTCTTTAAGGTGATTGCTGACGACTATGTTGGTAAATATAAATTTTATATTTTTTTGGTTTTGTTATAAGGTTGTCTAACTTGCAATTGATCACGATTATATAAGTAGGAACCTACGTATGATTCCGAAAATACTTTTTACTAAATGTTTTATGCCGATTTTATTGATACCTTTCGTCACGGGCAAAGTATTTTTTATTCAATTTTACGGCTTTAAAAGTAACTCGTAGGTGCAATATAATTATAATCTCTCGAAATATATGATGAGGTAGAATTAATACCAAACATAAAAGCGAAATAAAACTATTTAAATTTTTAACTTCCGGCCAAACACACGAGTTTTCCACCTCAACGTGTAATCACCACACGCACCCGAACTAGGGCACCAAAGAATGAAATTCAAATGAAATGATTATCTATGATGTGTAAAGATTAAGTGCAAAAGATATGTAGGCACATTAAAGAACTTTTTAAAGTGAGTTAGAACTTAGAGGACAAGAAAATATAAAAGATTTTATTATATCTGAGACCATCTTTGGACTGTAAGTAATCAGTTAAAATAAAAATGTAAAATTACTTCGGCTTTTTAGGTAGGTTTGGTAACTACAGTACAAGATCATTGAGTTCATGACATCATAATACGAACTAGGAACAGAAAAGTTATAACTTATTAAACACTAATACACATGGTTACGTAAATCACCCCCAAAACTGTGTAAGAGAATAGTATTTTATACCTCTACTAGCTTTCCGGGCGCGGCTCCGCCCGCGCGTATGTCGGTTATCGCGTAAAAACATTAACCTCTATTTGCGCAGTTGGATAAAAACTACCCTTTGTTTTTTCCCGGGTCTCAAACTATTTCTATACCAAATTTCATTCAAATCGGTCCAGTAGTTTTGGCGTCAAAGCGTAACAGACAGACAGAGTTACTTTCGCATTTATAATATAAGTACTGAAGTACTGATGGTCCAGAGTTTTGAAAATTACGTTTACCGATTTTAATGTAATCAGTTGTATATTTATCAAAAATCTTCATTCATTCAGCGTACAGAGTATATTTTTATATAGATTAATAATCTCGCATATCACATAATTAAGTAGGTACCTTATGTACAAAAAAATACCGGAACTAGATACAAATAAATTGTGTAAAATTATTTTTTTTTCTCTGAAGATGTCAGCATTCACCTTAAGATTTTAAGAGTAATATGATTAAGAAATACTGTTTACTGTTCGTATACAAGGTAAGTGAGGTTTCTTTCAAGATTTTCTATACTGAGATGATCTCTTGCTAACAAAATATTTACTTCCATTCATAAGTAATTGAACGTGTATAAAGTGCACTTTCAGTGATCGCATACGGTGTTTATTTGCGGAGACATTTACTCAATAGATTTTGAGAAGGTTCTTTATACATCTACATTGAATTTACCAGAGAACTCAACATACCTAAACATGAAATACCTAAATTCCAGGTCGTAGTGAGGGCGCGGACTCTAAAACGGTTAAATAAGTAGTGCAGCGATTATTACTACCTAAGAAAAAAACGGAGCCATAATAATGAGACTCCTGTTTGTCATACACAGAACGGGTTACCAGAAGACGTCCACTGTTGAGCAAATGGTTCCCCAATTTTTGTTAGTGCTCTTTACCTGGCCTGCTACCGGGACAGGAATTATATAGTTGCTAGTAGTTGTAGTGTATAAAAGCAGCTTCTACGATGCTACGGGGATGTGTCATACAGCATACTCCCGTGTTCAGCAAAACCGCTGACATAGTATAGCACCCTACGGGGCGGAGAACGGGAGTTATCCCTAAATTAAAGATGTTTTGCAAAATGTGGATCCAAAAACAATTACGAGAAATTCAATGAAATTATTTGACACAGGGAGTCCAATACATAAGAAGGTAGCCAAAAAAAAAGTTTTTTGCACTCCATCATGTGGGGTTTAAATTCTAAAACAGTGAAGTAATGAGTGTTCTTAAAAGTTCACAATTTTAGATCATTTTGGTTGCGGGTCACTCTCAAAACTAAACTAGGTACATATCTAAAATATTGGTGCATACCGTTAAGTATATCTTTTATGTATCCTCCAAACAGATGCTGAAAATGCCGGTAATATTTTAGTTTTAAAGCTGTGATGAAGCTAGGTACTTTTTGGTTGTAAACTTGTAACGATTCTAACTCTAATAGACCAAAACACAGCGCCAGCCAGATTGGCGTGAACCAGCGTCACAGATTACATTCCTTGCACTCAGACAATATACACGCGCTGACCAGTACCGTACGAGTTTTACTACTCAATTTATTATTATATTTCTATTTCTCTTTCGAAACTTTTAAACTATGAAGTAGTTATAGATAAAAATACCATTTATATAATGTCAATCGGTAATATTCTAATTATGAAATGAAATACAGACCTTCATTGGCATATTTTATATACATACTTCTTTAAGAAAATTAAAAAAAAAAATTAAAGAATTATTCTCTTAACAAAACAATGCTTTAAAACATTTTTTTAATTATTAAAGTACAATGTGTCCCGACCATGGAAGTAATAAGTACTACGTACAACAGGTATGAGCTGTTGTCGCAAAATTGAAGCCGAACGAGAGCGCAATAACTGTACCTCTTATCCCTCTCTGGCAATGGTGACAATATTGAAATATGATTTAAGGACAATAATTTTATTATAAAAAATTATTTATGATCTGACGTTAGCAGATCATTGCTTGAGATGGATTTTAATCGAAGATGCTAATGATGAACTTGCGGCACTGTACATTTCCTGTTTTTGCTTGCTTTTCACACTCGCGTCATATAGGTAGGTACTTACCTACTGGCACGTTAATGTTATCTATACAGTATCTTAACTCGGCTCTCTCGTTGAAATAACTACCTACAACCGCGCTGTACGTAAACATGCGATAGGGCTACCCGCCTCCATAATTTTAGTTACATTTGCCTACTTTGTGTTTCCATTTAGTTCTGTGATTATAAATATACTTTTTTTTTATATGAACAAATTAAATTCTTTGTGAAATGAACAGGAAGTGTTCACTAAAAATGCGTGTTGTTTTTTGACTAGTAATATTTGTGAGACGTACGAAATGTTTTATCATTAAATTTTAGAGTATTAAAAAATCCGCATTCTTATATATAGCTTATAAGTACCTATTGCACTCGTGTCAATCACTTTCCTTTACTCTATTCCCTTTTTTATTAATCCAGACATTTTTTTTCGGGGGATTAAAGGAAATACATGTCCATTAAAAGACACACATTATGTACCGTCAACTATGTAGACTATCAAATAATGTTACTTACTAGTAAGTAAGATTATTTCATAGCATTACCTTTCAGTTTCCAGGTTATCTAAAAAAGTTATCTCTGTTTGCGTTTTTAACGAATTCATGCAACCAAAAACAGCACAATATATCCTACTCGTCATATTAAATATGTAATATGTACATTGTACATAAACTTAGTTTTAGCGAAAATATCGTGCGTTTATTGTTACAAAAATAACACACCGTCTATTCGTTACTGCGGCATAGACGCGACTGTCTGCGTACTGAGCGCGGGCCGAGATCGAGGCGCGTAGGTATAACTCGCGTTTCGTCCGTTTATATGAAGTTGAAATACTGTATAGATAACATTACCGTGCTACTGGTCCTTGTGGTATACGACATGCAGTTGGACTAAGATGAAATTACGATAAACTACCTATTGTGGTATATTTCATTAATTAGGTAAGAAAAAACAGTTAAGTGTAATCTAAATCAAATATTGTTAAATAAAACAGTCTTGTGAAGTTTTTGCCGCAAACCCAGCTTATTCCTTAAATGTTTCATTGTTTCTAATTTTGCATTATGAGTTAAACTAACATTAGGATCTTTAGGAAATCTGAAATTGAAACAAAGTTATTTTAATAGAGAAAGGAATAAAATATACATACGTATTTAATTCATTTGTTCTTGAATTATAATTGGATAGTCATGCATGGTCACCGTAATTCCTCACTAACAAATTATGTTTAAAGTATTACCTCCACGACACAAATTCTCCCCATTTTGACTAAAATTCTTCAAAAATGTCACGAAATCAAAAAACACTCCGTTATCAACGCCCGAGTCCGCAATTTCATGTGGGGTTGTCAAGTCAGGAGTCCGTATTTCATACAAATAAAAGAAAACCTATAAAACCTATATAACCGCCAATCGCAAATTTTTTGCATTACTATGGCTTTACACGTAGCAACAAATAATATTGCTTTAACATGTTGGTACAAAATTATTAATTATGTTTAGAAACATTTTAGAAGTAAATTTTTTTACTTCATTACATTACATCAATCGCACATTTTTCGACGAACAATGAAAGGATTGAAATCGACTTAGCTGTGGCAACTCTAAGTCACTGTTAGAACGAGATACAGGGTTCAGTGGTAGCCTTCTCACTCGGCTTCATTTTTATTTTGCGCGCAACAAGACTCTTATGACCTTAGTATAAGGTTTTATTTTCTTTATTTTAGCTGCATGATGCACAGATAGAGCTTATTCCTGGTACGTAGTACTTATTACTTCCATGGTCCCGACCAAGGAGGTTTCAATTCAATTTAAGTACACATTATCTGTGGTGATGCGCTGCGCGCGCAACGCGCTGGTTTTTATATTGCATTTTATATGTAGCTACATACTAGAGATGGGTCGTCGACGCATTTAACGTAGACGAAACTAGACCGTCCATTTTCTTTCGTGGACTAGTCGATCAACTAGTTAAATTCATCGACTAGTTGATTTATACCGACGGCGTTTTCTTTATGGACGATTAGTCGACTCGATCCGTTACGTACGACTATTCACTAGACAAGACGCATTAGTAGTAGTAATGAATGAGTATTCTAGTTAAATGAAATTTGTATCGTAGTTTTATATGTTACGTATCACAAGCATATTATTGAAAAGTTTGACCTTCCCTACATACTTTTTCCAGGTTAAGGACTGTCTAAATAGAATTTATAATAGTCGATTATTTTCCCTATTTAGGCGTATTTAGAAGATCAACTGATTCTATTTACAATCATTGTTTTTTTTAATGTGTTTTATGTACAATATTTACGACGGTAATGACGTAAAAATAGATATATGCTTCCGTTTTAGATGGCTTTTCAAATTTGCCGCAGTAGATTTATACGCCAATTTTTCATACATATATTTAGCATAGATTGCAAATCGCCTTTCCACTAGATATGTCCTTTTCAAAGTGATGCCTTATTTCACTTAAATTTCGTCCTGCCATTTTACTGCTTCCTACACTAAAAAGTTCACTTAGGTATATCACCTATCTACTTATTAAAATCAACCATAAAGTTTTGAAAGTTTTTTGAACTATTTACATATAATTTACACTATTCACAATAATAAAATACTCGTATGTAACAAACATTTAATCAAATTTTGAAACTATAGTACGTAATTTGGTTAAACACGAAATAAGAAAGTTTCTAATAAGTGCATCGTTCGCGTTTCGACTGTAGTCAAGGCGCCGCGCGGCCGGTCTACGTCTATGACGGAGGATCAACACAACACGCTCAATGTTATTATCAACTCAGAACTCCTAGATTTAAAGTTCAATTTTGTCTGCATGGACGATCATTTCAACGCGTTGAAACGATCGTCCAAAACACGATCAATGTTATTATCAACTCAGAGCTCCTACATTTAAAGTTCAATTTTGTCTGCATGGACGGTTCAACGATTTCAACGCGTTAAAATGACCGTCCATGTAGACAAAATTGAACTTTAAATGTAGGATCTCTGAGTTGATAATAACATTGAGCGTGTTGTGTAACGGACCAATGAATGAATATATTAACCGACTGTGTTCACGAGTCGTCGTCGCGTTGACAGTCGCTATGAATTTTGTATAGACTACAATTTAGCCGTCCTGCCGTCTACAGATTCTACTAGTCCGTTCATCGTCGATGAACTGTCCGTTCGTCTATTGTACGTCGACGGTAGAATTAACTAGTTCGTTCATTCAACGCTCTTCTCTACTACATACCTATAGCCATGAGATTAAATAAAGTAGTGTATGCCACTGCATATAATTAGGTATTAAAACACTCGTATAATCTTATTTTGAAACTCGCATGCGTCTCGTTTCAAAAAACTACACTCATGTTTTAATACCCTCTATTATATGACAGTTGCATAAACTACTATTATAATCGCGTGCGAAGCTACGTCAACTCATTTAAGATACTTGTTCTTATGTAAAATTACATTATTATGATACCTGAACACGTTTTAGCGTAGCGGTACCATGTTATGAAACTCAAAACTTCGTTAGTGTAGCGTCACTCGCGAGATTGACTAGTTCAAGGAACTCATGTTTTACGTGAACACCATGTTTACGTGTATTCAATTCATAAGTAAGAATTATTTTCATAAATAGTCTAAATGTCAGGGAACGCTAGTTCTCTTTTGCATTATTATGGAATTCAGACCCGAACTGGGTCAGAGCAGTGGATTAATTAACAAACATTTTAAAAGTTCAAACGCAGTAAATATTATGATTTGTAATGTAAATAAAAGTGAGTATAGACGTATGAAGCTTAGAGAAGTTGGAGTTAGAAAGGCCGTTACAGTAGAAGTTTTAGCTTTAACCTTTGTATTGATACCTACTTCGAGTTAACGCGATCGGATATAATAATAGCTTCATTTTTATTTTAATACCGACAGACTTTCCACAAATGCTTAAGATGTTTAACCTAGAGTGGAAACTGTCAAGGACTGCTGCCGGAACACCCCGTGCTTGACGACATATTTCTACTTGTGCCAAGCGAGCATTCGTAAAACCCGGACGCGTTGGAACCGCGCCGCCGGAAGCACATGAATATTATTCATGTGCCGGTAGGCTCCGTTCCGACGGCGACTACCATTCTAAGGTAACTACTAGGACCGATTAGCACAGAAACGCTCAGCAGTAAATGACAATTAGCGCTCACTCATCTGAGTAATTACCGCAACGATCACTGTTCAACTTAGTAAGTAAGCAAATTCCGCTACAGTTACCTTCTTATATTTCAATTTGAAAGTGGCATGGGGCGACCGGGTCAAAACACTGATATTTGAAAAAATCCTGAACGGGGATATGTCAGCCTTTTAGGAGTTGTTAAACTCTGACGTCCAGTCATGTGGATAACTACGTTAACAGTCGATTATCTCGTTGGCTGTATCGTCGAATTCAACGTAGTTGCATACAATGCCGTCAAAAGGAACGTAACACAGTTAGGGCAGTTTTTCGACCGTAACTTCGACTACTATCTTTTCCTTTTTTATTAATCTGTCGATCAAAAGCTGCGAAAAAAGCTTTCCTGTCTATTTTCTACTCGCAATACTAATCTGGAGCAGTGAACTTCAATGGGAGTGCTTTCGACTAGATAATATTATTTTATGTTAGTTGTTTGATAATATTTTACAATTCACTTCCGTATTATGGTAAAATTGTTCTTATAAATTATAGTATAAAATTTTTTTTAATCATTTATTGTATAAATTATTTTATTAATTTACATTTATAAATAACCTCATAAAATCATTAAAAAATATGTCGGTTGTGGCTTGAGTTTGCGACATATTTTATTAGCATACGTTTTAAACATACATGTATACATAATCACGCCTGCATTCCTTGAAGGGGTAGGCAGAGGACTGTAAACACCCACGTTTCGCCAATTGGGTTTTGGTCCAATGTAATAGGCGGCGAGCCATATACCGGGCACAGTTTCAGGGTCATACTAAATGCTTTCTCTATCACGAATAATATGTTTATGCTAACAACATAGAAGGCAGGGACACAAGAACATATTGTATGAAACCGTGGCAGGGCACTAAGATGGTATACAGCCCTGTTGTGCGTCTAATGCCCACAAAACCTTATCACATCCACGTGAGAAGTGGTATGCTGAAGAAATGAGGATTTTTTAAATGAGAGGAGTTTTTAATATTTCGAATATTGAAGTTTGCCCGCTTCGGCGGGCACGTTATACCGTCGGTCCCGGTTGTTGTCTTAGAATGGCAGTCGTAACAGCATGGTGTTAGGGCATTTTGCGATTTCCCGCCTGGCTAGATACTAACCTCAAGTTGAAAATCTGTCGCCTAGCACCTAACGGTGTGTCCCGGCAGCTGTCCTTGAGAGCCAGTAATTCTAGGCTAGCCTGAACAACATCTTCGACCACATCATCACTTACCATCAGATGAGATAGTGGCCAAAGGCTAGCCTATCTGCTATAAAAAATATGTTTCTAATGGAAATTTCATAGCATTGTACGAGTGCGAAAGGTTTATTATTATTGAAACAATCGAAGTTGTGATATAGTAATCCAGAAAAATAAATACTTAAGATCAAGCCGAGATCGGAATAATTAATATTGTTATATAAATTATAATATATATAATAGTGCCATACGACTAAATACAATAATAGGCTGCCGTGCCGCATGTCGTATGTTGCGATCCCCATACTGTCGGCTTATAAACATAGTTTGTATATTTATATATACTACACAGTTTGTATATATATACGTACTTCATATCGGATGTATAAAAAAAATTAAGGCTTGTGGTAAAATTTACCGCGAACAGTTTTTTATTCTAATTTTATTAGGGTCTTTTAAACATTTAGTTTATGCCAGTCCCATCATAGCCCCGCGAACAGTTAAAAATTTTATTATAAAATTTGTATCTTTAACATGAAAACTGAGAAACTCCTTGGTTTATTTTTCTAGGAAAAATGACGAAACTCAACAATCTCTTTGTCTTAAATCTGCTGGCAGCATTAAAACTAAACTGAAAAAGTAAAAGTAATTGTGAAAAAAATTGGTTTAAGTTGATACATTATAATGCCTGAAAAATAAATAGAGCCTTACAGCCTTAAGTACTACTCATAAAAAACGCCGCTAATTAACAAGTGACTAGATAATAGTCACTCAATAAATCCCTTATCTGTATGCATAAATATTTATTACATAGAAACGTAAAGTTTTGTAGGCTTCCTAGTTAATCTAATAGAACTACGTAGGTATTATTTTCCAATTTGCATAAGACGTCTGCTAGGTATATCGTGGGGCTCTGCTTGCAAGTGCTAAAAGTTTTTTTAATTCCAAAGTCCAACACTATTCAAAAGAGTCTGAAACTAAACATAATAGGAAAGAAGAAAAAAAGGTGGTTTAAACAAGATATGCAATCAATTAATATTATTACTTAACCCGTTTTGTAGGAAATCGTATTCAGGTTCATTAGGTATCCTCAACTTGATAATGATACAAAACAAATTGCGCGCCCGCAAACAATCAAACAGAGAACGAAACACAATCACAACAACCATGCCCCAGGCTACTGACTGCAACAGCTGTTTCACATCCGCCATCTTGTTAAATTATGCTAGGTAGGTATTCACTGGATTAAAAAACCTAAACATGAATAGAACAATGATTAGCATTTTATGCAATTAATAGTGACCTATTTATAAGTGTTTCTTACCAATCTACTCTCGAATGAATAAGAATTTAATAAGCGTTTATAAGTAACAGTACGAGCAAATGCATTGAAAATAATACTTAGAACACGCCGCAAAATTTAATTTAGTCTCGGAGTTCTGATGAATACGTTACTCAGCGCCATTGTTGTACATAAAACACAGGTACCATTTGCAGCCGTCAGTGGCCCGCAGACTGAGCAAAGGTACGTTTGACGGCTACACTGACAAGTCGCAAATGGAATTGTAAAGCCGATGCCGATTCAATCAGGGACACTGTTCACGAACTGATGGGCGAAATGATGAATGGAAGCAAAGTCCAATAGGATGTTCTAAATGGCCCATTTAATTACTCCAAACTGAAGCGCAGTTTCCGGCAAGGTCTGTTCGATATCTTTATGTTGGCTGTCGAAATATTGTGGTTGTTTCCGCTTGATTGCATTGAGAGCATTGAGAGGCGTGTTTCTGTATATTAGGAGCATCTTGCCTCTTGCTATCATTATGCTTTGTCTACCCGAATCTAGCTTGTAAACTTTCACCGAAAGTACCTCCAAGGAAGGTTGGTCATAGAAAGGAAGGTCGGCCGTAACCCGAAAGCCCAATTTGTTACAATTACGTGCTGTTGTAATGTGTGTTGGTGAATACATATTTTTGATTATGTACTTGTTTTGTTAGAAAAGACATAGCACCGACCCCAATAGTAATGGATAAGGGTAGGAAGCTGATTCTGAAATGTTAGTAATAACAATTACGATCTGATACATTATATTTTAAAATCAATAACATTATAAATTGCTTTCAAAATAAATAACTTTAAAGTTATACAACTAAAAGTGTGCTAGCAGGACGATGTTATCATGGATAACGAATAATTTACGAAAATTATCGACCTACTTACCGATTCTGATTGTATACTCGTACATTCCGACTCCGACGTATACATTTTTTCGCACTCAGCTATATAAAATTCTTCCAACCATTATTTTCAAAACTATGCTATTAAATTCACGAAAATGGTCACCAGAGGTACTATGAAATTGAATTGGTTACTTATGGTAATTATAAAATAATTTTACCCCACATTTTAATTACTTTTTTGTGATTACATTACGAAATTTAGTATTGAGACTTAGAAGTAATATAAGTATTTTTAATTATTTAATATTTTTTTTATTGTGACATTATCTATATTATATAAATTAATTTAATTCTTTAATAATTATATATAATCAATAATTAGTTTGAATAATCGACTAGTATATTCTGGCTGCGTTCGGAATCAAGTGATTTCTTACTAGTGTAACACTTGTCATTTAATTAAGGTTATTTATTAGACGTCATGAAATACGATAACTGACAAGTAGGTAAGTAGTCAAAATTATTCCTCAACCCTTTGCATATATATTGCAATGACGAAATTTAATCAGAAAATTTTATATAAAAGCAAAAAAGGTTCACATTCTCAATTGAAACAAGTTTAGTGTTTTTTAATGTAATTTTTTTGCATAAAATTAAAAAAAAGCACTAAACGACTCCTAAATGTCATCCATTCACCTGACAGGTGAAAGCTCTATCCCGATTTTGCATCTGTAACATATTATTCAACTTCAAAGTGAACTTTTACTTGTTTTTCGAACGGCCTCGATTGAATGTAAAAATTCAACGACGTGATTTCCGGGCAGCACTCTGGTAACTTTTATATTTTATACTTTGACTTTAACTTTGAATCTCAATCTTATGTTAAATTGGCAAAATTAAATTGTTATGATAATTATAGCATATAGAAAATTTTACGAGTTTATGGAAATTTTTACATATTATGTATAGTAAACTGGCCGGTTTTTACGCTTTTAAAATAAGAACCATTGAGAAAAATGTAATCCCTCGATGACAATTTTGCGCGAAGATATTTTACGACATACCGGCATGGGCGGCAGTCATACGAGTATAACGCTGATGGTTTGTTAGTTCGTGATTGGGAACAACAACATTAACGTTATTTGCAGTCTGCTAATCGCAGTAACGTAATATACTCTTCTTTTTGCTATGACAGGGCATGTGGTGTCAAGACATTACATACGTGACTAAAGTAGCATTAATTCCGATAGGCTTATAAATGCTTGGCAGAAGTTTGTTGCTGCTTCACCACAACAACGCGCCCGCGCACTCTGCCTGTTGTGGAATTGAGAATGTAACTAACTAATTTAATTAAATTGTGAACGCATCCAAAAACTAGAATCCGTGAAAAGAAAAAAAAAACAAAGCTTTCTTCCGTTTTTACATTACAATGGCGTAGTTTCATTTCTCATAACTCATTCAAGTTCGTAATTAAAGAATAATGCTCTTAAAACTTCTTGGACATCACACCGGATAAACTTCTGGGGATTTATCCTCCTTACAGCCCAGATTTAATAATGTGTCTTTTTTATTCCCTAAAATCTACTCAAATGTACCTTTACCATACAGCTGTTATCTTCTGAAGATGCACTAGCTATTTTTGAGCAAACCTGTGAAGGAGGTTTTGTCCATGGGATTGTGATGGATGTCAAATCCAAGGTCCACCTGGTGTTAAACGGTATAACTTCTGCCTACAGATGCATTTCTTAGCCACAAATGACGAGCTGCTCTGCGCCCATCACCCTGAGGCATGAAGTTGGTAAGTCTCATATGACTGTTATTTTACAGATACTCGACACCGTTCAGACACAGTGACTAACACTACTGCTGGGTATAAATAGGTACCTGAGGACTCATGAAAATCTGCATAAATACTGATGAAGTTGTTTGAAAAGGGTTTCATAAATAATTGCTATGTAGAACATGTTATTTTTTAGTTTCGACAAACTTACTTATGGTCATATGTACATCTTGGTGCAGGCAATATTACCAGAACTAACCGGAGCAACTGCCACCGAGCGGAAAGCGTTAAAAATTGTCTTGTCACCGCGCGTTACTTGGGCCAAACTGGGTTCCGTCCGATTTATTTTGTTGATAAGAGGACGCGCGGACGGAAGTATCGGGGACATAATTACATATATTAATATATTCTTTGGCAAGTCAACATTTCACATAATGGTTGCTGTCGCATAAATTATTCTTTAAATAAGACAGCAAGCGTAGCGCCAACCAACCAATTTAATTACAAATAAAACAGAATAACTTCTGATTTTGTTTAGCTGTTCAACTTGACAACTTTTATTAAATCGTTGACTTATTTTTTAAATATAAAGATTCTAAAGCGACAAACGACGACTTCACATCTCAACTCTACGAAAGATATCTTCAGTGTTCAGTAGATTTTTCTGTATGAAAGTTGCGTATATACTGAGAAGCCACAATTTTACCGGAACATGACATGTGTCGTATCGTAGCACTAACGAGTCTTCAAATCAACTTGTACCAATCAAGTAAAACGCGATTCCACGTATAAAAATTTAATAGACTGTTCCTTATAATTTTCATTCAATATAAGTAACAATTTTGCTTGCACAGCATACACCTTAGTATACAGTTCTGATTCGTAATTATACATTTCAATACTCCTAGCAGTTCAAGCCAAACACAATAGGTAAGATTTTCATTATAATAATTTAATTAAAATGAACAGACACTATTCAAACATCACTCATCAAAACGTCTTGGAGAATTATTTCTCAAACAAAAGACCTAATAAATGGCAGACTTCATTCAATAGAAAGCTAGTGAGGAAGAACCTTGTTTGCACATCATAATTGCATGGAAATTGAAGATAGCAATTGAATGCAGGCAAAGCTCTCACTAATAACGATTAGATTGCGCTGCTAACTGACGTAAGGTATGTACACACCAACAACGGTAAAGAAGCGATTTATGTTATTCCTTCTTGCCGGTGGAACAGCCGCGAGGAGGTCGAATCTGGAGGTAAGATCATACTGTGTACCTCTGTTGACTTTCGTGTAGAAATAGGTCTGCGGCCATTTTGCATAACTCGATAATAAAGAAATGTTAAAACTATTAATGTATATAATTAATGTATGTGTGAAAGTATTTAACAGGACTTAATCGCGATAATTTTATTTTGTCCATGGGTAATAATGATAGGGATCCATTCATGCTGCTTAGAAATATTTGCGATGCTTTAAAAAAGCTAAAAAAATGTAAAGTACTAATAATGAATGTATATAAAAATATTTTTGTGAATGTGAATGAGATAAATTACGAAATCAGGATGTTACTAAAATACTATTCCAATTGTAAATTTATAAAAGTTAAGGACTTGTTTGAAAATCACGGTAAGAAAATGCCTCTTTTAGACTTAATGACGGCAAAATTATGTTTCGAAATCGAGTTGTTAATCAAATGTGGATCAACAAAATTAAATAGTGAAAATAAATATCAACATATTGATAACTTGGAACAGATCGATTGTAGTGTACATCAAAATATGTTTTTTCGTTCCTAGTAAAAGTAAATTATGTCAAAACATAATAAATAACGTAAGTAAATTGGGAGAAATAGAAATTTTGCATCAGAATATTGCTGGTCTGTGTAATAAAATTGAAGATTTAGAATTATCTTTAATTGATTTGGCGAAAAATGGGCATGATGTGGATGTATTATGTTTCAGTGAAACTTTTGTTAAGCAAGGAACAGAAAGCAATATACGTCTTAACAATTATAAACTGGCTGCCACATTTAGTAGAGACAAAAGTAGAGGAGGTACGTGCATCTTGATCAAAAAGACTCTTAATGCTAAATCATTATCTATTCCGTCAAATCTTGCCGTTAAATTTTACTTTGAATGTTGTGGAATTGATATCATGGGTCTCAATATCATTATTTTTAATATTTACAGAACACCTGAACAAAACAAAACTCAAGTAGGTATATTTCTTCACAAACTAGATAATCTTCTAAATTATTTGACTGATCAATTTAAGCATAAAAAAATAATCTTATGTGGGGATTGGAATATAGATATTTTGAAAAATAGCACAGCCGCTAAAAATCTTGTGAGTTTGCTTCAGAATTATAATTTTCAAGTACATATTAAGTGTCCAACACGGCTAAACTCTTGCCTAGATCAATTTGCAAGCAATGTAAAAAATGTACAGACGTATATCCACAGATTGGGGCCACAGAACGGCTCAAACATTAACAATAAAAGCAAAAAAACAAAAAGCGTACACAACTTGGTTCGAGTGTAGACGTGACTATAGTGTAGATAATATGAGAAAGTTCTCCGAAGCCATATCTTCCCTCTCGTTTGCAGATGTTTTAGAATCAGATACAACATCAGTAGCTTTTAATTACTTTTATGATTTATTTTGCCTATTATACAATTTATGTTTCCCCACAATTACAGTTAAGATGAACAATAAACCAGTAAAATTAAATTGGATCAGTAAAGGTATAAAAAAATCTAGTAGAACAAAGCGTAAACTACATTTGATATATATAAATAGCACTAATAAAAAGGCGACTAAGCTTAATTATTCTAAATATAACAGAATTTTCAAAAGAACTGTCCTACAAGCGCAGAGAATTGTTAATACAAGACGTATAAAAAGCAGTAATAACAAAACTAAAGCAATTTGGAATACCATATCATCATCGACATCTGATAATTTAATTACAAATGATATTGACATGATACAATTTAATAATATGACATATACTAATCCTATCGACATTTGTAACATATTTAACAACTATTTTATAGAACTGACATCAACAAATACCTTGAATAATAAACATAACAAAAAAATACATACTATTAATAAAAATGATAACTCACAATTTTTAACTCCAGTTGTTTCTAGTGAAGTCTACAACATAATAATGAGCTTAAATAATAGTAAGACTAGTGGATACGATGACATTACCACCAAAGTAATAAAAAGTTGTGCTCCATGGATATGTCACCCATTGGCACATATCATAAATTTATCATTTTCTGAAGGTGTATTCCCAGAAAGATTAAAAATGTCAATTATAAAACCATTATTTAAAAAGGGTGATAAATCCGTTCCTAGCAATTATCGCCCTATAACGATAGTCCCAGTTTTTTCTAAAATTGTAGAAAAGGCAATGCTTGTGCGATTAAATAGCTTCCTCAAAAAATTCAGTATATTACGTGAGGAACAGTTTGGTTTCCGCAAAGGAAGGTCTACTACGCTTGCATGCTTTGATCTTATAAGATATATCACGGAAAGCATAAATGAAGGTACTCCAGTCATATCTATCTTTTTAGATATGACTAAAGCCTTTGATTTTGTTGATCACTCTGTCCTTTTAAGTAAATTAGAAACTTATGGCATACGGGGTCTAGCACAAGATTGGATAGCGAGCTATTTAAAAAATAGAAAACATTACACAGAACTATCAAAACTTGTCAAAGAATCACAGAACAAACTTACAAAAAATACATTTAAATCTTTACAATTAATTAACAATACTGGAGTACCCCAAGGCAGTATTCTAGGTCCATTGCTTTTTTTAATTTATATAAATGATCTTCCAAAAGCCACTGACCATAAATGTATACTTTTTGCAGATGACACTACAATAGTTATTAAGTGTCCCCACAAAAGCCAAGCGCAGGAATTGGTAAATAAAGCCCTATCTGACGTAATTCATTGGATGGAAGTTAATAACTTGAGTATTAATCTTAATAAAACGAAATTAATTCAATTTATATCATACAATTCTAATCCACTGCCTCTTAATATCAATTTTAATAACGTATTAGTTGATAACGTGGACGACTGTACTTTTTTAGGACTTATTCTTGACAAACACCTTAACTGGAAAATTCAAATTGATACACTATGCAAGAAAATTGAGCGCTTTGTGTTTGCTCTAAAGAAAATCAGACACACTGTATCTACTGAAGCCGCGTTAGTGGCATATCATGGTCATGTTTCGTCTCTGCTTAGTTACGGCTTGATATTGTGGGGTAACTCAGTAGACATTGAACGAGTGTTTAAAATACAGAAACGGTGTGTTAGGGTGATAAATAGAGCCTGGTTTCTTGATAGTTGTAAACCTCTTTTTAAATCATGCAAAATACTTCCTCTACCTTGCATGTACATCAATGAAATGTGTATATTTGCCAAACAACACCCTGATTTTTTTGTAAAACGTTCCGATGTATTTAAGCGCCAACAAAGGTCTAAATTCAGTAACCTATTATATGAACCTCTAGCCCGAAAAGATTTATACAAAAGAAACATTTATAATATGTGTATAAAAATTTATAATTGCATACCTAATGACATAAGGCAATTAAATGGAAGGAAATTTAAGAAATGTTTAACTGACTGGCTTCTTAGCAATTGTTTTTATAGTGTGAAGGAATTATTAGATTATTGTAAATAAATATATATATTTTTTAGGTACAAATATTATAATTAATAAATTAGCTTCAAATAAACATTTGCACGTCTGCTTGCAGACTGAATCCATTGAATCTGTATGACTAATATTAAGATCCTTTTGACATGTATTCTAGCAAATAAATGAATGATTTGATTTGATTTGATTTGATTATAAAAACGTGTATAATATTTATTTACCTCGACGTTTCAAATAATTTGCATTGGTCGTGATCACGAGTGGACTGAAGAGGAATGGTGGAAGTGGAGAATTCTCCACCTGGCGATTTTTCACTCCTGCGATATGTTCTATGACTCTTTCATCTATAGTTCACTTGGTTTATCCAATGAACTACCTCGGCTTCCATCTACCCTGTATAGACCAGGTGTCTGAGAGGATTAAAATCCTTGTGTGATCTGACTTGCGCTGCCAACTTGGACAACGGACGATGTTGTTAAACATATGGACGTTGTCAGTGCTGTGTGTCGAGACTCTAAATATTTAAATTAAATGCGGGTAGTTGGAGATAATACCCGCCCTTCAAAACGTTGTTGACACCCGTCTCTTCAGTCCGCTCGTGATCATTAGGAAACGTAGTCGTAACGATCAGTCGAAACGTAGAAGTAAATAAATAAGTAATATATATGTTTTTATACCGATAAGTCCCGTTAAATACTATGTGTTCAAGTCGCGAAAGTCTTAAAGATACTAAAGAATTATCTATTTTCAAGGCTCTTCTCCAGGTCCTCATAAAACGAGTCCTTTATGGTTTTGGGTGCAATCTTCGTACTCGCAGGTATACTCGTACACCTATTTGAATCAGTACTAATATTATAAATGCGAAAGTAACTCTGTCTGTCTGTCTGTCTGCCTGTTACGCTTTCACGCCATAACTACTGGACCGATTTGAATAAAATTTGGTATGGAAATAGTTCGAGACCCGGGAAAAAACATAGGATAGTTTTTATCTAACTGCGCAAAAAGAGGTTAATGTTTTTGCGCGATAGCCGAAAAACGCGCGGGCGGAGCCGCGTCCAGGTAAGCTAGTTAGTTTCATACTCAGGTAAATTGATATTTTGTTGAGCAATTCGTCCTAAAATTACAATATTCATTATTTTTTTAAAAGAAAGGCAACACAATATATATGTCTAGTTTGTTTCCAATATATTAGACCAGTGTTCTATCGTGTCGGCGGCGAGGCCAGCGTCTTAAAACACCTGTATGTAGATACCTTTACAGAGACGAGGAGGAGAAGTGATACGAGTAATTGGCTATTAATTAGCTGCAAATACCTACTTTAGTTACAGAAAGGAGCTATCTCCGTTCACTTAATATAAAGTACCTACCTGGAAATCGCTTTTAGCTCTCGTCTTATTTAGCAGCACAATATTAATATATTTTCAATCACTCGTAGCAGATCATAATAAATATTAAATTTACAGGGTTCATTCGCGCCACACAAAGCTTCGACGTCAGTCTTGGTAATTTAGGTTGAAAAATTAACAAGTATAAATTATACATAAAATAATATTATATATTGGAGAGAATATGGAGAGATATATAGTTATAAGTTAGTATAAATCATTGAGAATATTACACAATGTGTTGGTATTTTAAAAAACAATTCCACCGACCACCACTACGACGTCGCTTATAAACTGTATATTATATACCTACACTAGCTTTCCAGGCGCGGCTCCGCCCGCGCGTGTATCGGTTATTGTTCAAAAACATTAACCTCTTTTTGCGCAGTGGGATAAAAACTATCCTATGTTTTTTCCCGGGTCTCAAACTATTTCCATACCAAATTTCATTCTAATCGGTCCAGTAGTTTTGGCGTGAAAGCGTAACAGACAGACAGACAGACAGAGTTACTTTCGCATTTATTAGTACTGATAAACCATTGCATAGTACATTGGTTTATATTTTTAATACAATTGCACTGACCAGCACGGAAGTAAGAGTTTTTTGTTGTATTGTTATGATCCAAAACGTGTGTTTCTAAGTTAAGTTAAGAGGCTAAAAATAGGAAAAGTGTCATAATATGCCAAGTATTGGATTGGATGTCGTAGATCGAAAAAAGTAATTGAACATATTTCATGGAGAATATGGAAAGATGAATGACAAGCATTAAACCAGCACAAATTGATCATCTAACTGAACTTGGAACAACTTGGACTGTTACCTTCATTATAAACTTAAAATTTTTAATATTTTGAATGATTCTATGAGGAATTTCACTTAATTAGTTATCTTATCACAACGAGCCCAAAATGTAAACTTATGGCGAACTGAAGGACAAGCTTTCGGCCTGCAATGGTAGGCCAAACCTGGGTTAGTAACGACTAAAAAGTTTTTCCACGTCTTCGACTGATCTTCATGGTAACTGAAGCACCTAAAAGTGAGGTTCCTTTACCAAAGTTATTCAGAAACTCTGCTTCGACTCGGTTGATACAATTCGGGCAGAATTGTATCAGTCGAGTACCACTATTTTATGGCAGTTTGGTGAATGCAGTATATCAGTTACAGTACTTTTGTCTACTGTAAGTACCAAGAGTTTGTATAAGACGTCATACTTCCATTAAAACTTATTTGAATATTTCTAAAATGTTTAAGATGTTTGTTACTTTTTCGAAATATACTTAATTCTCGAGAACTTTAGACATAATATATAACCCTTGAGAAGGCGTGTAGCAAAGCTTTGCTACATGGACAGGCGTGCAAGAGTATTCTTATGGATATGGACACGCATGTGACATATCGATATTACTTCGGCATTCGGAATTGATTCGTAGGGGTATATTTTAGACGAACGCCCCCATACAAAACGCAGCTCCAATCTCATTTTAATAATAGCGAATAAAACTCAATGATTTTTACCCTCCGTAATCACTATCCTAATATCTAGGTTTGTGGTGCATCAGATTTTCATTAAATTATACAGTTTTGAAATTACACTAGCTCAAAAACTCGTAATTTTAGATAAAAGAAAGACCCATGTTTAAGCACCTCTTTCAAGAAAAATAAGCATGTTTTTAATATTTCTATTGCACCAAAAACATGGGGAATATAATTAACTTTCTATAATGGAAAGTTATTTATACATATGTTCTATATTTTTTTAATAAATCTGGAGCTACGAATAACTCGCTCAAACTCCTAAAAACGAGTGCAATATACTAAACGCTATATACTATTTTTTTTTATTATTAGTCCAAAAAAAAGGATTTAAGCCGGAAACGATAGGTATAATAATACACTATATTTACTTGCGAGTTTTCTTTAAATAACAAGTTGAGTTTATAGATAGGGTCACGCTTTGGCTGGCGGGTATATGTCCTACTGATTTAATATAATAGTGACCAAATCATATGTACAAACAATAGGCACAACAATGACATAGGAAAAGAGGTTTTAGGTACACCCAATCTAGGTAACCCACTATGAGTTTTTTTTTTGTTTAATGTCAAAAATGTATGTTATCAGTTATACCTACAGTTACTCAAAATCAACCTCAATTACGTCGCTCGTCAATATCTCGGGAATAAATTACTAACATATGTCTTTTACTCTTGCTGGTGCATGGCTTGTAGGTGAAATATCATAAATTTCAATTCGTATGTAGGTGTTATAATATTTATGAATAGTTATTTGTATTAAAAAACCGTATAACTGTTATAGTATACAGCTGTGGGTTGCCGGGGTGCCACTTGAAGTGCCAATCCAGTATTGCACCTCCCCATATCTACCTGTGGGGATCGCAAGAGGCGAATAAAAGAAAAAATAGCAGAAGTGGCAGCAACAATTCTGAATAACTGCCATCTGACAATGCAATCCCCAAGCCACATGCCAAACGTGGGGAATATGGCAAATGTGCAGTTTATAGCAATGGACGATCCTGCTTATACAGCACAATATACGAATATTTTCAAGGCTTCAGACGCCAACGATATTATAAATTTATTTTAGTTTAAATACTTATTTATAGTTCGATATTCACCTGTAGAGTGTAGACGCCGCTGTCGCCCGTCCGGGCGGCCGAAACGGTCAACCGAACGCCGCCCGCGTCGTCCGTTACCGTGAATCGATCGTCGAGCGAAGCGCCAGCCCGGCTCCTGAAAATTTATAATTTAATCAAATTTGTGCTTCGCTAGTTTCCTTTCAATACACAAAAGCAAATATGCCGAGTTCTAGAACTCGAGAACTTGTAATGTAGCTTACTTTCATTACACGGAAATAAATATCCATATATGTGTACTATGTAGTTGTTGTGTTTTTTTATGCCGGATAGGTTAGCCTTTCTACTATCTCACCTGATGGTAAGTGATTATGTGGTCGAAGATGTTGTTCAGGCTAACCTGGCTCTCAAGGACAGCTGCCGGAACACACCGTTAGCTACTTGGCGACAGGTTTTCTACTGTGGTAGCTAGCCAGGAGAGCATTCGCAAATTACCCAACCACCATGATATTACGACTGCCATCCTATGATAACATCCGGGACCGACGGCTTAACGTGTCCTCCGAAGCACGGAAGCGCTAAGTAGTAATGTCATCAGCAATCACCCATCCAAGTCATGATCCAGGCGGACGTTGCTTAACTCTGCTGATCGGTCCAGAACGGGTAATCAAAATTCGCTACGAGCGCTTTAACAGTATCAGGAGGTACATTATTATTTGTATGTAGTAGTACAAACGTATAAGTAATATCCGAAGTAGTATTATAAAACAATAACACTATAAGTAGTGAAGGTACTTTTATTAACATAGCAGATATTAAAGAAAAAATATTTTACAATAGCTGTTTGTTTTGGTCTCGGACCCATTCGGCCCCTAAATTTCAATTCCGTAATATCTAAACGTCCCTTTCAATGTACCTATTTTACACATAAAATATGAAGCCGAACTAATATAACTCCTTTTGTTTTTTAGTCAAGGTAAGACATTAATAACGTTGGCAAAAGCTATAGTAAATTAATAGAATGGCCCAGAGTTTGCTCGACTGCTCAACTTGAACGTTGGTATACCGATTTGTGATTTGTAATCGTCCCTATAGGAATAATTATTCATGAAATTCAATAATTAAGTTCGTAGTACGATTATATGTGTATACTAATTCCGCTGTCGGTATGCAATTCGAAGCCATTCAGGTGCAATGCAACCATTACGCACTGTCTGTACTTACGCTTATGCAATATTACATTTTGCCGGGCACTACCATAGAGTCCGATATTTTCAGCATTTAACGGTTTAATGCCTCTATAGATAACGAGCTAAGGGCAGTGCTTTTGTTGGGTTCCGATTCCAGGAATATTTATATGGTATGGCTGAGTCACGGTAATGTTATATAGATAACATTACCGTGGCTGAGTAGTGTTTGTGTAATAAAGCTCCGGGTTGCACCGCAACATATTAGGCATTACCCTGGTTTTCAGTAGTACCCAATTCATTCACTGCACTTTTTAGAGTAAGACTTCATATCGAATATAAGAGTCTCTCCGAGAGTCGATCACATAAACCGATCCAGTAAGAAATTTACGTAGATAAAATATGGGTTGTTTTATTTATTCGTAGGTTGTTTTATATTACAAACAGGTATGTCTCTTCATATCACTTCCCAGACAAAGTCAGTTCGTAGCATACAAAAAACTTAACATGACGATACTTCGTTAGTATGGAAAGCAGTAAGATCACTTCCCCATGAAATAAAAAGCAACATTTAACCCAATTATTACCTGTAGGTATTTCCATAAAGAGACTCCGGTGCCTGTCTGTCAAAACATTGACAATTTTAGACAAACAAAACTAAAACTAAGTACATAAATTAGTTATGGATCTGAAATATTGATAAGTAGGTATGTAGGTACCCTAATATGTAATAAACCATGTTCCCTAAATAATGAGAAAATAATATTATGGTTTTCGAAATGGGTTTATGTATAAATAAGGTTTGAAATGATACTTATTTTGCTCTCAAGACATTGTTATGAATAATAGTTGTCAATAGCAATGTCATTATAACAAAAGTAATACCCGGCTTCGCACGGGTGCAAAACCGTAAGAGATAAAAATTGTGTTAGAAACCTTAAATTATCAGTGTTTCTATACTATATTATGCATGTATTATAAATATAAACCTTACTCTTGAATCACTCTATCTATTATAAAAACCGCACCAAAAGCTGTTTCGTAGTCTTAAAGATCTAAGCATATACATAGGGACAGACAGGTAGCGGGAAGCGGCTTGTTACTATGTGTGATGGAGCTCACAAACTCGGAAATTTGCGTGGAAAAGAATTTTATAATTAGAGCCGTAATAAATGTTACGTTAAGGAAAATAAATTAACCTTCAATCAAACCAATGGTATTAATTTTACTTTTATTGTTTATTTTAATTCGACACTAACTCCCATATTATGGAAGCCGTTTTTCTTCCACCTGTTAATTTTCTCGCTGGAGTGAGATGAAAAATTGTGCTTCGCTCGGCACCAAAATTATTTTAAGTCTCGTACTGTTGAAACCGTCGTTACCCTCAGAATTCCGTATTATAGGGTATATACCTAACTCTTTTGTTCTTGGTTCAAACGTATCCTTAGCTTCTTCCGAAGTCATTAAGAGTACTTGCTCCAAATAACTACTATGCAGCCTTATATAACAAATAACTATTTTACCTCTCAAAGTCTGAATTTTCTTGTAAAATTGCTTTTTATCTGTTACCGTAGAAAGAGGTTAAAATCGTCAATCAGTACCAAAAACATCAAATTCAAAAAAATTATTCAATTTAGGTTTATTAGTTAGTCTACGTTTTACTCTTATGAAGGTCTATTACATGAACCTATTACCATTTTAGCGAGTTTTACTTTGAGTTTTTAATGCTGTTTTTGTTTTATCTAGCAGTTTCCTCGCTGTAGCAAGGTGGACAATTGTCTGTTTCGCTTGGCAGCAAAGTTACTCTGCGTCTCATGTGTACCTATGAAACCCTCGTTACGCGCATATATTTGAACCACTCACTACTTTCACTTCGCTCATGGTTCAATTCTGGAATCCTTTGTTTTCTCACATGTACTAGTTTTGTGGCCTCAAGTACTCTTATACCTATTTTTACCGCCAAATATTCACAGCCAAGTCACAGGGTGATGAGCTCAGTGCAGTTTGCTATTTGTTATGAACTGCATCTGTTTTGGGCATGGGTTACCACTTAACACTGGGTGGGTCTCGAGCTTGTTGCGCAACAACGTAATAAATAAAACAGTTTAAATGCACTTATATGTTCGCAAACCAATCTAAAGATCCTGTCCTGGGTAGACCAAAAAGGAATATTTACAAAATTCAGTACATTCAACCCTAAAAATAGAACAGCGGTCATCCCTACATTCGATACGACCACAGTCTCGTCTGTGGTCTGATCCAGAAAACAGAAACCAGGAAATAATGGAGTAGAGTAAAGGTATTGTCTAAGTTTAGTTTTGGCTCGATAACAATTAATGAGACGTTTGGTTAGCACAGAATTTAGAATAGTATTTTTATAAGATATAATTTAAACTGTGAAATATAAGTTATTCTTGCAGCAAAACTTTGAGGTCGTCAAGGCTTCATTTAAGTAGTACTCGTATATTAACAACATTTACAAAACCACAAACATTTGTGTTCCGTTCCCATACCAAAAAATGTCGTCCTCCAATAATATGTAAATGTGATTTTCGGTCAGCACGCGCTTTTAATCATATTTAGCAACAAGTTGATCAACATTTTAATTTTATTCGTATGGTACTCAGTAATCCCTATCATTTTAGTCCAGCGGAATACACAACTAATAAAAAGGAAATATGGCTAAAAGAGACGTCATCTTTTTTTTTTACATTGTACCAACTTACATCTCTGGTCCGAATTATATTTGAATGATTTGGAACGAACGATATTTTTGCTTATTTAGAATTAGTGTAAATTGTCACAGTGTACACAGTGACACGGGCAGCTGTCACTTTAAACATATTTAACAAAAAAAATTAAAGTATAACCTTAAAACGAAAACATGCGAAACAAATGACACTGATATTTCAGATATGTGAATTTCAAGCCAATTAAACCACTTATGTACCAAAAACAAATTAAATGATTGATATTATAATATCTGCGAAGAAAATTATAAGACAAGCTTTGCACGACTATGTCAGCATATAAAATATACGGTGTATTGCAGTTTGTTCGGACTTATATGGAAATATTTACCAGCTACAAATTTCCAATCCGATTTTCAAGGGAGTTACTACATTCTGAAAGCAAACAGCCGAAATGTACTGAATGTAATATAAATTCCAATTTCAATAGACATGCTAACATTAAGGTTCCAATTGCTTTCGTCACATGTAGGAGAAACAGTTGGCTACTTTAATGAGAAATTGGAATATTTACACACAATTTTCCCCACTGTTGTTGCCCTTCAATGTATATACGAATAATCATTGCTTCTGAAACCATATAAGAAGTGAAGAACGAAAATTTGTTCCTGAATTGGTATTCGGTTTTATTGCCCGGAATATTATACTTTGTGCCGAATCGTATTAACGTATGCCGTAGTCACAGATAATTCTGATCTAAGGTTGCAGTTGAGACGCAAAGGATGAGACCAAGAAAACCTACAAATTTCTGCGCTCTAAAAGTAATTCTAAGTGTTTAAGAGATTTTGTCCATAAGTTCAGAGGTTTAGCAACATCTATACGAAAAATTAATGATTATCCGGTATTTTACCTTTAGTCACCTATTAGGACACCCACAGGTAGCAATGGGGATTGACGTTCTAGCGAAATTTTATTTAACAAAATAATATCGGTTCATACGTGTTAAAATCCTTCTATTAGCGCCAATTTAAACGAAAGTGGCAGCAGCGGGCAGCGCAACGGCCGGAACTTTTACTGTCGAACCATTTGCTACTCTGACTCTAACACAACTACGTATATCTAGTGTAGCATGAAAGAATTGCCGGTGAAGGCCAGCGAGCAGCCGTGCGACTTATGCAAGTCTTTCAAACGATAATATGCATTGAAGGGATACAAAATTGTTTGAAAGTAAGTAGAACTGTCAGCCGTTGCGCTGCCGGCCTCAACCCTTCAGTGGTAATGGAGCCTTAGGGTACGTAGAACTAAAAAATTCGCAATATGAGTTAGCGTTTTCAGTAGGTATTTGATGTGGTGGGGCGCTCTCAAATACCCTATAAGACAAACGTAAAATATGACGGTAGCCATTTCTTTACTTTGTTAGTTTCAATCTCCCATTAGTCTGTCTGTCTATACACCATGCTACTGGTCTCGCACTCGTAAATAAAATGAGTGACTAAACGAGAATTTCAATTCTTAACTTTTAAAATGTTATTCTATCCATTCAAAAAATACAATTTTCAAAATTATAGAACTATTTTATAGTTGTTAACCGCAACGCGTTCCTTTCTAACGATATTCTAAAAACTCCATCATAGATGGAAGGAAATGTGTTGCGACGTGAAAATTATTATTTTCTTTAGTAGGTAGGTACACCTACATAGATAGTACTATTCCGTCGTCTGTGGTAGATTAATCTGAGATTATCACATTCTCAATTAGTTTTTTCTAATATATTTTGAACTAAATATTATGAGTTTAAGTGACGATGATTTAGATTTGACGGCGGAATCAGTGAACATTCGCAGATATTTTTTTGAACGTATTTTTAGATGTCTTGTATTATATCCGTCCAATTATAAGCTATCTACTACTAAAGTACTAACCATATAATATAACTTTTTCATTGTTTATATAAGAGTATCTCGGACGCAATTCATTAATCCACTATATTAATGGTCGATATTTGCAACTGTTGCAAATAACAGTACCTACTGTTTTTTTTTTGTGAATTTCATCAAAGTTAAGCCTCGGCGTCCGTTACGTTTTATTTTATTTGGGTAAAAATATTTCGATCCCGGCTCAAACAAACATAGTGGTAATAAAGCCATTATTTGTTTTGAATGCTTAAAAACATGTGTATTCCGCTATATTTACAAACAGCGGCAAACCTTTACCGACAAATATAAATATGATCGGTTCACCTTTACCAACAAGTTTCGTCTGACATGTCAATATTGTTTAAAAAGCTTTTAATCAAGCTTGTGCTGATATTCCGGATCCGAATATTAAACCTGATGGAATATTTTATTTTGGTTCGTTATGAATATTGAACTATGTTTTTGAAAAAATAATTGGTTTTACGCACTTTCGCACATAGAGAGATTACGAGTGTCGTCTCTGCATTTTAATTGAAATGTACGAGCTGTTTTTGAAGGATTTAATAATAAAACAAGATGGCAACCGCCCTGGGGGCCAACTCCCACTTTTTACGAATCCATCATAAAAAAGTACCGATTTCTTTCATGCTTAGAATCATCGTTCGCAGACAAGAACTAACACCGACCCACAATCGCATCCAGTCCATTGGTTTGATGCTACTTAACGAACGAATGAAATATGTATCACGGATGTGCAAGGGAGATACAATATGTTTATAATATAGCGTTATCAGACTATTCCGAACTATAATGTTATGGAACGGTTTTACCATAGTTTTTCGACAGTTTTTTGTACGCTTCACAAAAACTATAATATGTTACTTTTATACTTTCACTCATAAAATAAGTTTGCTGCATTTAATTTAAAGAATAATGGAAATAAAAACATTGTTCATAATTTACACATTAATTAAACCCATTTTTATCGTAAAATAATCAAAATAAGTTTAAATCCGTTGCTAGAAAGTAACTTTTTTAAGATGGATAAACATGACGGATTTGTCGTTGGAACAGTAATGCTTCGTATTAAATGTCACATCAGAGTTGGCGAAAAGAGTGAACAATTTGTTGTGACGTCATCAAAGTGCCGAGCGAATCCTTTACCGCTCGTAGACGTGGAGGTATAAAATTTTGCAGTAAGATCAAGTTATTATTACTATAAGAGGTGAGAGTTGGCCCCCTGTTTAAATTTGGCTCCACTTTGTATTTACTTAGTTTGTCATCCGGGACTCGAAAGAAGGACAAGTCGCACGTTTTATGGTAAGCGATATTAAAGTTGCTGAGACAGAGACATCAGTTCTTATCTCGTTTGTCCAGTAATTTCACTAGTTACAGTGCCCCTTATGCCTAAACACAAGTCAACACTACAGCTTCGCGACACAATATCTGTCAAAGCGGTTGAAGATGGAGTCTTGCTGAAGAGACTTGCTACCTGCTGGCTAAATTTCGTACCTTACCGTGGAGACATACATTTATATCATGAGTTAATAATATATGTAGCTGCATTAAAACAATTCTAGCTGCCCACAGGCAGTTAACGATATTTAGACAGAAGTACCTAGTATACAGTCAGTAGTATATTTTTATGGGATAGGAGGGCAAACGATCAGACGGCTCACCTGTTGATAAGCGGCAAAGATCCGCAACACCATAGGTCTCGAGGATGCGGCCTTTAAGGTGGGAATATGCTCTCTTCCTGAATACTCCTAAGTCTTGTGGACTTCCATAGTCAAACATCATGCTTTGTCGGGAAGTCCGATGGTGAAATTGAGCTGCAGATAGTATGTTTTAGTAACAAAGCTGGGAATCGCCTTTAATGAACCGGTGCAAGGCGCTTGGATTGAACTGGTCCAATGATGGCGAGTATTAAAATTCTTATCGAAGTTATTTTCTTTTTATTTTATCATGGCGATAAGAGGGCAATTTAAAGGTACGTGGAATTAATTTAGTTTGAGGTTATTAAGCCAGACATATCATGGTAATTGCTATTATTTTAAGATATATGTGTCGGTACGGGCCAAAAACTAATTTAAAGGCTAAACCCTTTAAATATTTTTTTCTACAAGTAACAAACATGTATTTTAGTAAACAATACGGGATAAGTCACGTGAATCAGTCAAATAGTTCCGACTATAGTTTCAACCACATTCGGTGGTCTTTTAGCACTGCTAAGCGAGACGTCAACGAGGGCATCCCGAGCTCACCTTGAAAAAGACCACCGAATGTGGTTGAAACTATAGTTGGAGCTATCTGACTGATTCACGTGAGTTATCCCGTATTATTTACTAAAATTAGTGAATACCACGTTTGTTTTTTATAATAAAACAAACATGTACAAAATTTTGACTGAAAAGCTTGCTCGTAATTATTATGATAAACAATATGATTCAAAGAAGTTTGTTTATATTGATTATAGTTCCCAAACATATAACAATGCTCACAGAAGGAAAATTCAAGTAGTACGTGTAGTACATTTTGATTAAGAAATCCTACAACACTGTTTGTGATTACTTAAACGACAAAAATGCTTGGACAACTCCGCCTCTGCCAGGCTATCGCCTGTGACCTACGTAATTTAAACAAATATTGTAATAATTTTACTATACGTACAGTATGTAGCACCTTTAAAGGATTGGCCCTGAATTTCTTGCTCGTTCTTCTCGCAGTGGCTATATAAATTTATTTGCTGAACGTGGCAGAAGAATATTTCAATTTTAAAATTTGTAATTGACGTTCATAAGAGCGTCGTAGGCGCCTAAATAGAATATATTTTTGAGAACTTTTAGAGGCACATTAAATGGACCAACAGACCTTAATTATCAAAGTCCAACTAAAATTGATAAAACAAACTGAAATGATAGCTAGTACTTGAATATAAGGCTTATTTATTCAAACAACCCTTCAATTAAATATTGCAGCATTAGTTTATAGTTTATAAAAAAAATGTGGCCCTTTCCAAGTAACATTTTAGAATGTGACATCTTTCATAAAGATAATATAAATATTAAGTTATTCTAAATTATAGTACTGCGTTTTAAAAGTCATAGAAATGTTATACTGGTCGACCTCGCTCTATCTTATAACTATAATAATATAAAACGGTCTTTACATTTCATTTTACAAACTTTTTCATGGATTTAACGTGCAGTTCCAGAGGATTCGATTATTGTGATGTAACCGAATCCCATTAGAAATTGCGGTTAGCAGTAATTATACGTTGAAAATCGATACCTACTAATACAATGGACGTAGTCTATCACTTAATCTGTGCCTGGTCTGAGAACGTTAGGACAATCTGGAGGCGGAACACGCATGCATGCAGTTTGACAACAGACCGCATTGTATTACTAACCAAGGCAAGCTTCAGCTAACTAATACGCCTTCAGACAGTACATACAAACTATCTTTATTTATATATATAACCATGCAGGTTTCACTCATGTTAATTAGTTACATAGCCGACCCATATACAAAATTATTAGATATTAGAATTTGCTTTGAAACAAATTAACTAGACTAATGTATATGTGGCTTTACTCAGGAGCACATGGTATGAGCTTAAGGTATAGTAATTTGAGAGTATGTCCACCACCACCATAAATGCCTCCGTTCTTCCCTCGGAGGGGTGGGAAGTTGCCATAATGGAAGGCGTCTTGGGGATTGCAGTAAAAGAGTGAAGTTGTTAAGATTTTATAAGGCGGTGCTGGCCACCTTCTACTCGTAGTAATGTTCCATTCGTCGTACATTATTAAAAAATACTTGCATTTTATACTTAAATAATATAGTTTACATTTTAACAGTTCATGAGATCCCGCGCCTTCGGAGTAGACTTTATTAGGTTAATTAGTCGTAGAATACCTTAGAGGAACTTTGACTTCCGTTATAAAACTCATAAATTCCCAAGTACATGTTACTTGTTCAAGAAAATATTTTTTCCTAGAAAGCACTCTAAGTAGGAGTGGACGTAGAAGCTTGATATTTCAAGGTCGGGTTTTAGAAGGTGAAAAAGCAAACTAATATATGATATAGCTAAATTTCAATCCCAAGGGGCTAATCAGGTCATTCACAGATCTGAGTGTTACGACAAATAATAATATAAGTATACTCGTATTAACAGCACCGTTTACGCTAGGCAGTTGAAATTTTGAATGCAGGCTTTCTATACAAAGTGACGAACGAGTTCTTTTTCTTCTTATTTTATTTAGTGGCTTCTACGATATTTCGACGAATGAGTTCGTTCGGGGAAGTAGCCACCTTACCGATTTGTACCGCAAAGCAATAACGGTGGCATTACCTTGTTCCAATTTAAAGTGTATGGGAATTGTTTACATATAGTATAGGCAGACACCGATCGTTATTGTTTTGCGGACGAGCACAGTGCAGTTCGTTACTTGTGACAATAAGTCGTTTTCGACCCACGAGCAAAAAGTAACTCCTACACAAAGCATCATCGGGAGGTCTTGACTATTTTACAGGTCGTTATGTTTGCTGTACCGCATGCGGCCACCGAGAAGGAACTCCCTAGAATTTATAATTATGTCAGCCTTAGCGCTCTTTTCCTGTTATGTGTATTTTCGCCCGCACGCGGTTCCGGTCCGCGTGCGGGTGATAGCATGATCCTAGCCGGGCGTGTGCTGCCCGCGTGATAGGAAAAACATGTATGAGATTATAGGATGCCAGCAGCCCGCATTAGAGCAGGATCCCCAAGCGGGTGGCTATCCGCGTGACAGGAAAAGCAGCTTTACTTTACCCATTACCTACAATTTGATGCCACGTTTTATCTGTGAACGTTGACACTTATGGCGGGAAAACAATTGTTTTTATTATGTATTGTAATTATTGCACTTGATAGCGTAATATAAGAGATTCCTTAAACATTTATTGGGATAACTAATATTTTTCTTATGCCACGGAATTGATAACTACATTTGTTACAGGAAAATGTATTCTGTTTTAATTTCTACGATTTTAGTCTTAACTCATGGAATTATAATTATATGCAATGGCGTTACATAACTTTTCAAGACAATACAAGTAATATTATTTATTTTACAATTTCCATGTCGAATAAATATCAAGACAGGCTACGTTCGTGTTAAAATTATTTTAATTTCAAATTTCTCGTCACAAACGTGAGTTTTCATCATGTACCTACATTGGTTTTTGACGCTTGTATCTATTACCGTTCTTACAATAGGCAGATAAATTAAAACACATTTCTTGTATAGGGATTTCACATAATCTATGGAAACTTTTAACCAGCTACCTATTATTTTTTTTATATTGCCGATAGGCCAGTCTTTGACCACAATCTCACCTGATGGTGCTGAGGTAGTCGAAGGTGTTTACAGGCTTAACCTAGAATTACTGCCTCTCAAGGACAGCTGCCGGAACACACCGTTAGTTGCTTAGCAACAGATTTTCTACTTGAGGGTGGTAGCTAGCCAAGCGGGCATTCGCAAAATGCCCTTCCACCTTGCTTGAAGCTCAAGCCCGCGGCGGGATTCAAACCATAGACCTGCTGCGTGGCAGTCCATAGCCAATGCCACTAAGCCATCACTGCTATTAAAGTTCCAAAGAAACAGCACTTTAAATTTCAGATACGCAGAAGTACGAACTGCAGTGGAGTGGTAGTGTCCCGTTTTCTTTTACGGAATCCTAATAAAAGATCTTGTACTTTATATAATAACTAATTGTTAATAGTAACTCACTAAAGCAAGCTCTCAAAGCTAGAAATTATGATATTCATAAGTAGTGTGCTTGGAAATACGTCGATTTCCATCTATCAGTGGTAGTCAAGGATTTGGGAGGTAGGTAAATATTGCGTGAGTACTAAAGGCGGAAATCTAGGATAACTAGAATATATGATTGATAATCCACGACATCATTACTAGTATTGTTTACAGGGAGCACTTAAGAACAGATTAAATAAGAATAACTACAAACGTTAGTATAAGCGGACCATAAATCAGTGTACGTATAGTAAAATAGTCGATTACGCATAGAGTTCGGAGAATAGGCGTGATGTAACCGTGATGAACGGCCGACGCGCTTTATATTACATATATTCTAGTTAAACACGCCGCATGTTGCATGAATGTACAGCGTGCAATAGCAGCAGATTAACTACCCCACATATTGACTACCATAGCGCAATGGCCAGACGTTACACGAGCTGAATTACAGAACAAGATGGAATAACGACCTTCATAACTTTCAACGTATAAAAGTATTTACTGTAAAGCTTTGAAATAGGAGTTGTGTCCCGCAAAAGTGAACTAATAGAAGTACCTATTCTGTCACTAATGCTGCTGCCAGACTTGAAGGCGAAGATTCGTGTTCGCGTTGTCACGATAAAAGTTCGTCTTCGATACATGACGAATTGCTTGGCCACATCAAAAAAAAACTTCACTATGTCGCGATAATCTAGCTAGAACTTCGCGATAATTCATTTCACGGAAGACATGGAAGAGGCGGTTGCGCCGTACCACATGCCGGCAAATAATTATTTACTGCATATTTATTACTTGAACAAAATAAAATGTGGGTCTTGTGGGTTATATAAAACTGATTTATAATTTTGTATGAATTCTAATATCCTCTCATTACTCCAACCCATGATTAACAAGTTCAACCAAAAAAAATTACATGCACATGAGACTTAACAACTGTATGTCTCAGAGAGACGGGCGCAGTGCAATTTGTTCGAACGAAATGCATATGTTATAGGCAGAGGTTAGTCCGCTTAACATCAGGTGGACCTAGAGCTTGTACCGTTAATTTTTAAAGTTGGAAAAAACATCTTATCTCGTAACCAGTGGATAGTAAATTGGTTTCGACATTGATATAAAGTAATTATTACACATCATAATTAGCTGAAAAAAACAAAGGAATTCACTGTCAAGAATGCATTTAAAAAATCATTTAATGATTGACGTTTATAAGTAGATCATTGTTGTTCCCTAAGACGCCTGCCCAGAGTGGGTAATACGGCAAACCCCCCTAAATAAGGGGACCCTGTTTTCAACAGTGGACAATCCGGCTGATACAGTAGACGTTTATTTTCGAAAACAATCGCACATACTCGTATTTCTTCAGACTGTATGGGTGTAGTTTAAAAGCGAATTCAATCTCTGGATTGACATAATGATCGAACTAAAAGATAACTTATGGAGTCGCTTTATGTGTCATAGAAGAAATACACAGTGATATTTTTTTAATTTAAATAGTTGCCAAAACCTAAACTTCGAGGAGATGCAATAAGAGCAGATTTTATAGTACTTCATGTACTATAAAATCTGCAAGTAAAAGGCGTAATCAATTTTAAAAAAACCACATTTTTACAGTCGAAATTTAAACTAACAGGTGCAGTTACAAAAGTCATACATAACAAATTGGTTGAAAAGTGTAAAAAAATCTCGTTTACCTATATGAATTAATCGTGCGGTTTTAAAAAAACATAAACGTAAATGTTTTCAATTTTTAAAGTGAGTTGAAAAACTCATCCTTTAATGTGAGGAAAAGAGAGAAGAAGAGGTATTTTGAAGCGCTCGTAGCCAAGTTTGCTTAGCCATTCTGAATCGATCAGCAAAGTTAAGCAACGTCCGCCGCAGTCATGACTTGGATGGGTGACCGCTGGTGACATTACTACTGAGCGCTTCCGTGCTTCGGAGGGCACGTTAAGCTGTCAGTCCCGGTTGTTGTCTTAGGATAGCAGTCGTTACAGCATGGTGGTAGGGCACTTTGCAAATGCCCGCCTGGCTAGCTACCACCCTCAAGTTGAAATCTGTCGCCAAGCACCTAACGGTGTGTTCCGGCAGCTGATCTTGAGAGCCAGTAACTCTAGGTTAGTCTGAACAACATCCTCGACCACATCATCACTTACCATCAGGTGAGATAGTGATCAAAGGCTAACCTATCAGGAATAAAAAAAAAAATAAAAAAAAATTTGTTTAATGTAGTTTTGAAATCAGTCATGTACTACACGTCTGTAGTTTCTGTGTTTAAGTTTAAAAACGATAAGTTTCATACGCACACGAAGAATTTATCTATATACGAAAACGGCCCATTACATTGGGACCGAACTCCTCAATGAAGAACTCCCTCGTTAAATTGTGAATAAGTTGTACCCAATCATCAAAACAGCTTTTGACGTTCTACATTATGCATTGGCTGAAAAAGCTCACTTTTTGACTGATAGCAATTCCATTGATTTACTGACTGAAAACTTTTACTTGACGAGAAAACGCTATAACTGTCAAAATAATTTAATTTACACTTAATATTTTACATAATGTTTAATGGTTAATGGTATTTTACATAATAAAATAATTGAAATAAACACAATCTCACATAATGATAAGTGATGACGTGATTGAATGTAAGCTGAACTTGTAAAGGGAGCTGTACTCATGGACAAGCTGCAACACTGTAAGAAGCATGGCGACAGATTTTCTACTTGAAACTAGCCAGGCGCGCATTTGCCATATTCCTTTTTTCCATAACGACTGCCATCATAAAACAACCGTGATCCTCCAAATTACGGAAGCACTCAGTAGAAGATCCCACTAGTGGTCACCCATCCAAGTTATGACGGTCACTCTTCAAGGTAATGACCGCGACGGACATTGCCCATGGCGATTAGGCAAGCTCCGCTACGACTGCTTTAAATGTCTAATATATATGATTGTCTTCTTTGTTTTCGTTTTGATGATGATCTTTACTAATATGGGAAATTTTATAACAACACTACTCTTCTGAAACACTGCGATCCCCAAGACGCTTGCCATGTAAGCTTTAAACTTCCCTTCCCCCAAATGATGGAATTCTGGAACGGTGTACGCAATAGCTGATGATTTGTTTATTATAAAATTATATTTATTTAAATTAACAATAAATATTTTGTTCTATTGAACAGGGATTGCTTTATGACTTATACTTTTATTTTAAATTTACTCGATACCAATAAGCCTCTTTAGCTTAGATCTGAAGTCAAGATCCTTAAGCTTCTCGAAGGTCTAGATAGGTTATTATCCTTCCATTGTGTATCATATTCCAAATAATTTATTAACCTAGCTAAAATCTTTAGATACTTACTGTTCGTTTTAAAAATTTTATATTTCTAAAACCCATGGAAGCAAAAGGATGAGACATCTCGTCTTATTTTCTAGAATAAAATAAAAATACGTAATCCGTCTTTCAGCATGCCCTTTGATATAACTTTCCTAGAATCTTATGAATGAAGTACGCTAAGAAAGTACGTTCGATGCAGAAACTAATAATACACCCAAGGAGCTTTTCTACGTTCGTAATAATACAATTTTCTCTAGATTTTCATTTGAATAATTTTTATTATTAAAATGAGAATTTTAACCAATAAAATAAATAAGTTTTATTAAATTATTTCGTAAGTTTTTGTGTAGATTTATGTTGTTATAATGTGTTTATTTAATGTAAAACGGAACCACCTTCGTTAGTTGTTGACTTAGGATGGCAGTCGTTATAGCATGGTGGTAGGGTTTTTTGCGAATGCCCGCCCGGCTAGCTACACCACCCTCAAGTAAAAAATCTGTCGCCAAGCACCTAACAGTGTGTTCTGGCAGCTGTCCTTGAGAGCCAGTAATTCTAGGTTAGCCTGAATAACATTTTCGACCACATCATCGCTTACCATCAGGTAAGATGGTGATCAAAGACTAACCTATCAGGCATACAAAAAAGAAAAAGATATGTTGAGTGTTAATCCGCCAACTTCCAGATTAGATACGTCGTCGTACGGTACCCTGTAAGATTTTCGACTCACTTCGCATCTAGAAGAAGTAATGTGATGTTTGGTATTGACTCTCAAGGAGCATGATCTTACAGCATTACGGCAGGACTAACTAGAATATTTTTTTATAGCTGGTAGGCTATCCTTTGACCACTATCTCACCCGATGGTAAGGGATGATGTGATCGAAGATGTTGTTCAGATGAATTGTGAGTGGAACACTAATTAGCTTTACTGAAATAAAAATATGGCGAGACTATATGTGGTTAAAACACCCTTAATGTTAAGATAAAAAAATAAAGAGTTAAATTTAACAAAACATTTCCTAGTATTATTTATTTATGAGAATTCGTTTTGTATCTCGTTGGTGTATTAGTGAAAGCGACACTATCGGATATTGTAGTCCTAGTTTGATCCCCCAATCGGAGTTGTTCAGTTTTTCTGACAAATAATTTTAAATTTATTACAATAATATAACGGTCCAGAGTATGGAATTGTGCTCAGAAGATAGGAATCGAGGGCTTTAACATTAGATTAAAAACTTGGCAGGCAAAATGTGCCATGACGTACCACTTCGAGAAAAAAAGAAATTTTATATTAAGTACAAATGTTAAGTTATTTTTCATGACACTTGCACGTAAACAGTATCTAAACACATAGGTTAACTTGGCCATTATGCCCCATATTATAAAACCTTCGAGCTTTCTTCTTGTCATGAAACCTAAGGTCGGTAAGTATTTTTTTTTATTTATAGCACAACACATATGTCATGCAAGTTCAAGCAAGGAGTTTACACGTAATTGAGAAATGTTATCTAAGGAAATAGGGAAGGAGGAATATCATCGCAATCTCGCCACATGTACTAATGTTTGGGTATTAAGAATGCTGCGAGATAGGAATCACATTTTAACGAAATAATTATCTAAAATCGTGAATATATATTTACAATAGCTCGTCATGAGCTGTATAATATATATGACTTTTAATCAAAACACAAGATCTCAGTAAGATATAAAAATGCTTACGCAAGTACAGCTATTGTAACGTAGGTAACTGTTTATTGTGGCATACATAATATAAAGTGCAGTTACCGTCTTTCTTAATGAATGTACAGGGATTGTGTCCATTGCACTCTGACATTAATAAAATATTGTACCTTTATACGACAGGCAGGATTAAACTAGTGTATCTAACAGTCTTAGAACTGCTTAAGTCCCGGTAACGTAATGGGAATAGGACAAAGGGACGTAGAGGAAAATAAGGAGCGTTGATGTTTCTCAAAGAATTGTACCATCGCTGAAAGTATTTAGAAGAACTATCTTATGAATAATAATCGATATTATCAATGTCAATCTTGAACTCTAATATTTCCAAACCGGGATCCCGGTCAACGAGTTGCTGCTACTTTTACAAAATCATCCTAAAATCTGCGTAAGTCCGATTTTCATAATCCAAACGGTTTTTGAAAGGATTCATCTTTGGCTATACGAGAAAAAAACCATATTTTTCTGAGATAACGGAAAGTATATTTAATATTTTTATGAAGTCTGAAACCAGCTCATATTACATTTTGGCGCCCAAATATTACGTCATTTAATAATAATCTGGTAACACTACAACTTCTATGAACCTAGAAAGCTGTAATTTTGAATATGTATAGGGAACAAGTCAATAACGATGTTAAAAGAAATGAAAATAAAAAGGATTGAAAAGATTTTTTAAATTTTTCGTTGTTTTGACCCCCTGTGTGTCCCATCCGGGATTTCGGTAGTCTGAAAATAAGGTATAGTGTGAAGCTTGTATATATCCAATCATTATTATTCAAACGTTGTTAGTAAGTTTAGTAGTATATTTGGCTATACAACACAAGAAACCGCATCACTCTACGGTAACGGAAAGTTATTGAAATTGTGAAATTCAAAAAAAAAACTTTCACTCGATACATTTTGCCGCGCAATCACTCACCGATGGAAACATATATGTATAATAAATAATCTCGTAACTACTTTTTAGGGTTCCGTATGCAAAGGATAAAAACGGAACCCTATTACTGAGACTTCCGTCCGTCCGTCTGTCGGTCACCAGGCTGTATCTCAAGAACGGTGATAGCTAGACAGTTGCAATTTTCCGAGTCGGACTCGCACTTGGCCGATTTTATTTATTAGTTAAAAAAATATAAACGTTGATGTCCTTTTGACTTTCAATAGGCTTACAATATCAGTAAGAGTATAATTTTGTAGATGCTTTTTTTTTAACTAAGTACTTGATTTTTTAGGTACATCAATAACGAGTGCGTTTCTCTTTGATTCTGGAACTATTTCTCTTTCAGTGACTGTAAGCTCTACTTGAGAGCTCCTGAACGCAAGTAAAACAAAGTTTTTGATTCCATTCCTAAACATACTTATATTTTATTTTATATATATTTTAGTCGACTCTCGTTAATCCGAAACTCGAGGGACTCTTAAAATTTTACGAATTATCGAGTGTTTGAAATATCAAATGATTAGAAATTTTTGAGATAAAAGAAACCAATTCGTGTGGAAGTGTATGTCGAACTAATCATTACCAATACAAAGGCTCGTGATGATACAAGCTTGAATTTGTTCTGAAATGCACCTAATGTGTGACGCCGATAAGTCCGAATTAACGCGTCATTTTGTTGCGTAGCGTTAATTATTTATTTCGAATTGCCAAGTGCATTAAAATGTATTGATTTAATTCGAAATATAAAGGGAGCTCGTAATAACTTTGACTACTAGTCAAAGTTAGTAGTTAGTTAGTAGTAGAGAGGTTCGAATTATTGCAGGTTTGAATTAACAAGAGTTGCCTGTATATAGGAAATTTTCTAAGCAGAACTAAACCTAAAGTAAACCGAACTAAAAGCGCAAAAGTTTTCGTTATCAGATGAAAAGGAAGCTGTTGATGAAAGAAGTACGTTTCCAGCCTTTTATACTCTTTCATTTCCTTGCTTACTGAAAGAAATTGAAAGCTTTCCTTGCAACTCCTTTTATTGAAGTTGCATAGTAAAGATTGTCTTTTGATAGAGAACATCTGTTCCTCAAGACTTTTAAAATTAAATATTTTTAGAATAGATTTAAAACCAACTATATTTTTTAAAACTTGCAACGAATACTTACATTGCAAATATTCATTTTTACTGTAAATTTCCAGCCTATTGTATTAATGGCTTCATAAAGTCATAGTCCCCCTCCTACAATTATTCCACTAATACTATAATGATATGTTTTCTCCAACAACAAAATAATATACCTATTATAATATTTTCCGTAACAAAAAACACGACAATAAAAACACATCTTAAGCAAATAATTGTGATCTTAGTTTTGGTATTGTGTTGGGTAATAAAATGTTGTCTGTGTTGACGATTTTCTAACAACTAATTTTATCGTGGTATTTACTTATGCCAAAATGAACTCTCGCGTCTCTCTCGTCGCTATTCTATATTTAAGTTAATATTTAATAACAAATAAATAATTAAACACAGGCATATCTATAAGCAAGAAAAGCCTTGAAGTTTTCGATAAATTGTGACAACTACTCTAGAGCAAGGGAAACCCCCCCTTAAGGCTGTGTTCAGACGAAGATGGCTGATACAGTACAGTTCAAATTTTTTGTGTACCAAAAAATGGAACCGACTTCAACACTCAAAAGTTTGAAATAACTTGTTGAACTTTTTTAAGGGACCGCCCAAGTAGCATTTTGTTCTGGTGATCTCTAGGTGTGGCCAATGTTAACACATTGGCCACACATGGCTGCATAATAGTGAACAAATTTACCTATACCCGTATAAAGCATGCATAGAAGTACATATTTAGCCGATTTTCAGTGTTATATTACACATTCCGACCTGTGCCGCCACGCCGTGCACACCTGTCTACAGCTCCGCCAGTATCTCCCAGTGAGACCGCAATAGTCCCCGCACTATTGCCGTCTCACTCGGGTCATCGTTCCGACGCTAGTTGCAGACCAGTGCCTTGGAATACGCAGTCCTGACGAAGTTTTTGTTTTGTGTGCAGAAGCTGAGCAGCCGCCGAACGCCGAGCAACGCGAGCTACGAGCTCGCCGTGCCGTCGCGCAGAGGCGCTCTAAGACGTCAGGCATTACCACCTACCCAAGTCCCTTGTTTCGGACGAACAACATCATATCGGGCTGGTGGTCTTGTTTTGACCGCACTTTTCGGTGCGCATTTCATTTCATTTCATTTCACCACTTTACTACCCGACACAACATAGTAACAGTCGCGTAACAACACACTTTGTGCTGTTAAGCGACGTCGTTCAGGCGTGGGGTAGCGTCAGCCAAACCCGTCTGAACGATCAAATCCGCCATTTGCTGCGGTCGCAGTGTGACACCCTACGGTGACAAAGGCCACTGTTGTTGTTTTGGTTTAACCTTGCACCGTGGCCTTTCCCGCTTCACGGGTCAGCCGAAGCAAGCTGGGCTCCGGGATTACTGGCCTTGGGGTCACCCCTAGTCAACCCCGGAGTAGCGCTTAGGAGCACCCCTCTCCGCCGAGAAAAAAGCTCGGAGAGGGTACACAACTAGGGCACACCCTAGGTACACACTCCCTCTCACACAGTGAGCTCACAAGGTGTGTGAGGGAATTCAAACCCTTGATAGGGCGTCCTGAGTATTCCCCTCAGGATGCAGTCCCGTCCCTCTAACGGTGAGGTGCAGGTCCTTCAGACCTTCGCCCTCCGCCACCCCGATCTGTATGTTGCTCATATGCAACTCCTAGAAGAGGAAGCGAGTGCCCGCCTCACGGACACTCTTATTGCTCCCTCCGGGACTTCAATCCCGGAGGCCAACGTCCCTCCTCTGACCCGGTCCTTCTCAGAGGACAGCCCGCTTTCGCCCGCCCCGGGCCCGGACAATAGACGCACGGTGGCAGCCCCTCCCCGTGAGAGGTCTCGCTCGCGCTCACCGATCGGGAGGCCAGCGAGCACCCGTCCCTCCATCGCCGTTGTCGAGCCCACTTCGGACTCCGAAACGGAGATGGAAGTAGATCCGAGTCGCGCCTTACGCACTGACTCGGACTCCGACAACGACGGCTATACCGTCGTTGACCGCAAACGCAAGCGTGCTCCTAAAGCCGCTAGTTGCGCAACTTCCGCCCCTCCCGCCAAGGCACCCGCTAAGGCCCCCGCCTCCGGCAAGAAGCCGACCCCCGCCCCGCGCCCCGCGTCTCCTCCCTCCGCTCCGGCCACTACTGCCGCGTCCCCTCAGGACGCGAGCGCGCGCCGCGAAAAACCGCCTCCACCCCTGTTCATTCAGGACAAAACCAAATGGGACATGCTGTCCCGTTTAGTTTCGGATCGTGGGATCCATTACACTAATGCCCGCTCCACGCAGCAGGGCATTAAAGTCCAAGTGCCCACCAGTAGCGACCACAGAGCGCTAACAAAGCTCCTCCGTAAAGAGAGCATAAGTTTTCATACTTATGCGCTCGAAGAGGAGAAAGTCCTCCGAGTGGTCATCCGCGGTGTGCCCAAGGAGGTACATACCGATTCGGTATGTGCCGACCTGAAGGCACAAGACTTCCCCGTACATGCAGTTCACCGCATGTACAGCGGGAAGGACCGCAGTCCCTACGATCTAGTACTCGTAGTACTAGATCGTACACCTGAAGGCAAGGCCATTTTTAATTTAAAAAAGGTCTGTGGCCTCTCAGGACTCGATGTCCAAGCTCCATACAAAAATGGGAGTCCCTCGCAGTGCCATAACTGCCAACTATACGGGCACGCCTCCCGTTTCTGCTTCGCTCGCGCTAGGTGCGTTAAGTGCCTAGGCGATCACGCGACAGCAGCGTGCACTCGCACCCGGGATTCACCGGACCCACCCAGCTGTGTTTTATGCGGTGCTCAAGGGCATACCGCGAATTACCGTGGTTGCCCTAAAGCACCACGAGTGAACCACAGGGTGGCAAGGCATAGGCCGACCCGTCCCTCTTACGACCGTTACCAACGGGTAAGCCCTAAACTAACGGTAGTACCTGCCTCACAGGTAATACCCGCGCCGCTCCCAGCCCGTAACGCATGGTCTAAACCACCCAGTATGGTTAAGACCGTCGCTACCGCCCGCGCCCCGGCCCGCGCGCCCGCACCCGCGCCCGCACCCGCACCCGCCCGCGCCGCGGCCCCTGCCCGCGCACCGGCCCCGGCTCGCCCCGCGCTCCCGGCACCCGTCGCCAACACCATTCGCGCGCCTCCCCGCGCCGCTTCCCGGCCACAAGCTCCACCTATGCCATTGATGGCTGCCCCTCTTCAAGAGGCAATCAACCTAGTCAGCGATCTGGCTATGTCGGTTGACATCAATGAGGTACAAGAGCTATTCCACAAGATGCAATACGCTCAATCCCCAGCGGACGTGATCCAATACACATTGGAACACGCGAATTTACTTAGCGCCCTTAAGCGCTTCGTTCCCCAGGCCCCTCCCCAGTACAACCACTATGGGTAGTACAACCGAACGCACGAAACCGTACTCAGTTTCGTTAGCGTCATTTAACGCTGACGGCCTCTTCAGACAACGTGACCTCGTCCACGACTTTTGTTGTACCCACCTTATCGATATCATATGCGTGCAGGAAACCTTTCTAAAACCGGGGAAGGCGAACCCTAGGTTTGCCAATTACAGAACGGTACGTGATGATAGAGTGAACTCCCGTGGGGGAGGCACTCTTATCTATTACAAAAGGTCCCTGCACTGCATTCCCCTACCTACCCCGACTCTTGTTAATATGGAAGCATCTTGTTGCCTCCTAGCTATGACTGGTCATCAACCTATAGTCATAGCATCCTGTTACCAAGCTTGCAAAAAGCCGATCGTCCGAGCTGACTTAGAAGCCCTATTCTCATTAGGAAGCGCCGTCATTCTGATTGGCGACTTCAACAGTAAGCACATCCTATGGAATTGTAACGTCAACAATCCCAGAGGTATTGCACTTGAAAACCTAATCGCAGAACTTAACTTTGACATAATTGCGCCCACTGAGCCCACTCACTACCCTTATATGGAAGACCACCGATCTGACTTGCTTGACATGGCACTATTCAGAGGCGTAACACTCCGGTTACGCTCCATAGAAGTGGTTCACGAGCTTCACTCTGACCACCGACCCATTATACTGCGACTAGGTCCCGACCCAACGACTGACCTCCCCCGCCCCACTAAGACGATAGTGAACTGGAAGCAAGTAGGCGATGCCCTAAAGGCTATCAGTTCACCGGACCTAGACAAGATCCCTGACGACATCCTGACAAAAGATGACGTAACCCTTGCGATCGATTCGTTCACCAATCACCTCTCCACCGTAGTAGGTGCATCCGCAAAGGAGGTCATAGTGCCGGACGACCGGCGCCTTGTCATTCCAGCGGATGTGAGACGATTGGTGACGGAGAGTAAAGCAGTGACCCGACATTACGACTCTTACCCCAGTAAAGAGAACAAAACTAAGAAACCACTTTGAACGCATGGTTCAAAGTCGCATGTCTGAGTTGCGTGATCAACAATGGGGCGATAAACTTTCAAACCTCGTGCCAAGCCACCATGCTTACTGGGACTTGGCGCGAGGCTTGAAAGGAAGTAACCATAACGACATGCCTCCCTTATACAGACCAGTCCCACTAGTCCCAGCGTTCTTTGACGAAGACAAAGCTGAGTGCCTAGCTGATAGCCTAGAGGCTCAGTGTTCCCCTAACGTAGATCACGTTGACCAAGCTCACCTCGATTCGGTGGATGCTGAAGTCAAACGTAAAAGCTCTGTGGTCACCTCTGAACTCCCACCAATCACCTTAGCGACTTACGCTGAGGTGGAGAGACTGATCAAGGCCCTCCGACCGCGCAAATCCCCCGGTGCCGATGGCATCTCCAACAGGGTTCTTAAAACCCTCTCTCCTCCTCTCATCCATCTCTTAGTCAGCATCTTCAATGCTGCTATGAGCCACTGCTTATTCCCAGACACCTGGAAATGTGCAAATGTCATTGGCATTCACAAACCAGGCAAAAGCTCATCTGACCCCACCAGTTACCGCCCCATCAGCCTCCTCAGTGCCTTAGGCAAACTTTACGAGCGGTTACTTGCAAACCGTCTCCAGTCCCATGCTAAGGAACACCACCTTATCCCAGATGAGCAGTTTGGCTTCAGACCCGGACACTCATGCGTCCAACAGGTGCACCGCCTCACGGAGCACATCATTGAGGGCTTCAATAAGTACCCCAAACCCCAGACTACGCTAGCAGTCTTCCTCGACGTAGCGAAAGCTTTTGACAAAGTCTGGCACAACGGCTTGATCTACAAGCTATACCAATTTGGCGTGCCAGAACGTCTTGTGCTCATCCTACAAGACTTCCTTAAAGCCAGAAGCTTTCGCTATCGCGTGGAAGGCACCCTCTCCTCCCCCCACCCAGTCAGAGCCGGAGTCCCTCAGGGCTCCGTGCTATCACCTATTCTCTTTGCACTGTATACCAGTGACATCCCACGCTCTCAGCCCAAAGTATTCCTAGCCCAATATGCGGATGATACCGCCATTTACACCACTGGGTGGCATATCAACAGACAGTCCTATTTCGTCATGCAACGGGCCATCACCGAGATCGGTGACTGGTTCCGAAAATGGCGCATCGCGGTCAACCCAGCTAAAAGCACAGCTATGTGCTTTACTGAGAAGACACGCTCCCCTTACCCGAAACCGCTTATTTTGTTCGACGAACCCATTCCCTGGGTTCCTAGAACAAAATACCTCGGAGTCACCCTTGATCGTCATCTCACCTTTAACGATCACATAACAACCGTCCGTAACAGAGCGGCCTTCATAATGGGTCGCCTTGGTCCCCTACTTCGCAAAGAGAGTAAAATGTCTCTTAGTAATAAGAAGACACTTTACACTGCCTGCATCCGCCCCATCATGACTTACGCATCAGTAGTGTTTAGTCATGCTAGTGAGGCCCACCTTCATAAACTTCAAGTCATCCAAAACCGTTTTCTTCGTAATGCAACCGGCGCCCCGTGGTATATCCGGAACACCGAGTTGCATTGCGACTTAAACCTTCCCTCTCTAGCGCAGTTCAATAAGGACTGCGCCCGCCGATACTTTGATCGAGCGCCCCACCACCCGAACCCATTGGTTGTCCAGGCATCGAACTACTCGACTGCCTCTTCTATCCCATTTTTCAAACCCCCCCGTCGCCGACCACGGCAGGTATTAGACGACCCGGATGACCCCATCGCAACCATTACGTTGGCAGCTTTAGCGTTATCCGCAAGTCGTCGAGGTAAAATCCCCAGGTGTGAGGTAATCAGAGGTCACACAATCAAACACCGAGCTCGCCGGCGAGCTCGAGACAAAAACAAGGTCACGATAAATTGCTCTCCAAATAGTCAAAGAGTATTATTCAGTAGGGCCCAATTGTGCAACACTGCAGTTGCACAGAGGCATTTTGCTCCGATCCCCCCCATGTCTCTCGACAGCGAGACAAGCCGAGGTCCGAACCACAGTGGTGCCCTTGAGCTCGCTGTCAACCCCTCCTATAGTAGCGGTACGTTTTCGGCGTCCGCAGGAGACGGAGGTAGAAAGCGCTTTTCGCCTTCTACGCCCGTCTCGGGAGAAGTGCCTTCGGCACTTCTCCCTCCCGGGCTATTGTAGGGCCAGGCCCTCGCCCAAAACCCGGTGGAGCTGGACGACCGCACAGGCGGTAGCCAGCATCTATGTCCTCCCTAAACAAAACAAGTGTTATATTAGGATAACATTAATCATTTAGTCAGCTTTCATTTAAAAGCTGAACGAGAGCATTTTAAAAGCGTAAAATAGACCAGAGGCTATTTAAAGGTCCAACATGTATGGTGTTATATTGCTGACATTTTAATACAACACGTGTGAACATTAAATCAGCTAAAAACTGTTATATAGAATCTTTTGTGGGTCGTTATTCAGCTTGTAGCTGTAAATGGGTCTAGTTTATGATATATATTAATCAACCTTCAATCTATGTTGCTACTTACGGCTATATCATCAATATGGGAAAATATTTTTCACTTATTGGAGTATAACTCAAACATGGCTTGACCTATTTTGATTTAATTTAAATGGTTCCAAAAGACAAGCATCAGATTCAAATAAAAAAAATGTTATCAAAATCGAGTCAAAATTTATGAGATATTTATGATAAAAAAAAGAACGTATTGAAAATTTGCTCTTCTCATCTACTTATGACCTAAAAATGTTAGACTTAAAAATTGTGAGCTCTGTTTTCTAGCAGGAGGCAATCATAAGTAGAAAACAGAGCTCAGGTCACTGTCCACGGGTAGAGTACCTAAGAGGCTGGCAGTAATACCCCGTTGTATGGCAAGACTAATTATCTGGCCGAGGTAAGCGCCAGCCCTTTGGTCGTTTGTCTTTTTTCAAGAAATTATAACAAATACCATATAAAATATAGAATACCTTAACAACAGCCCGCCGACTGCAAACTAAATGGCAACCGAACAAATTCCACTTGGACCATTCGTAATAATAACATTGATATTGGATATTACGAGCCTCATTACGTGTATAATATGTTATTGACACTCATTCAATTCTAGTTGCCAATCAACATCAATTATGTCTAAATTTAGAAAATGGCAAGGCAATCGTAGTGTTTTATTTATTATTTCCGCCCATTTCTTCCCGTGGGTGTCTTAAGAGACTAAGGGAAACATACCAGAAGATGGAAAGCAGCACCTTCAGCTGACAACTGACAACTTCTACTTTCATAGACTCCTGCCAAGCGTGGGGTTATGGGAATTTTTCACCAATGGGAGAGACGTTGTTTGACGGTGGACCTTCTGGTTGATGCTTATGCCCGTACGCACTTTAGTTTCACAAATAGCTGTCTATAAAACACACGGCAGAATCTTGTTACGCAGCCAGTTCCCGAAGATTTTACTCAGGTGGTCCCAAGTAAAACTTTATTAACCAATTTTCCCACGCTTCGAAGGGTGGCAATTCATTCTCTTAAAATCTTACTAGTGCCTTCATCCGCGTGGCATTTGGTTAAATAACGCTTCCGTGTAAACTATCTAACCTGAAAGTAATTATATATTGTCTAAATGCTATTATTGTAGTAGCTGTAGTGTTGCATATAGTTCATAGTATTTTGTTTAATAAAGGCATACCGCCGGTAAAAAAAATATGATAAAAATAATTGTATAAACCGGGATTTTAATTTTATACGCGAGGAGTTCGGGATCATCATCATCATCATCAGCCGGAAGACGTCCACTGTTGGACAAAGGCCTCACCCATAGAGCACCACAAAGAACGGCTAATAGCCACTTGTAACCATTGGCTACCAGCGACGTTCACGATGTCGTCAGTCCACCTAGTGGGGGGCCTACCAACTCTACGTCTTCCGGTGTACGTAGTGTGGTAGCCCCTCGAGAACCTATAATCCCCAACGGTAATCAGTTCGTCGAGCAATGTGACCCGCCCATTGCCACTTCAACTTGCAAATTCTGAGAGCTATGTCGGTGACTTTGGTTTTTTGGCGAATGGCGAAAGTCTACAATAGTTCGGGATACCTTTGTTTAATTTTATCTGCAATATTTTCCTTGGAGCTTTGTCCGTGATAATGGAAATTGAGCACCGGGTCAACAGTAACGGCCGTGAAAACGTCAAGAAAGTGGAATGGCGACGACCTTGAGTCCCAGTGCTCCAATGTTGTAAGAGTTTCGCGAACGCGCACAGAAATAGCGCACGTTGCGCGACTACACTCACTAGCCAAGTGTACCTACTGGCCGATTGTATATTTCGATCGGATATAGCTTCGGATGTTCCGATTTCGATTTGTATATATCTATCTATATAGAATGGATTATACATCATATATATCCTACTCGACCCGTGGAGTGCCGGGTTAGAATGTCACCTCCCCATCTCTTCCCGTGGGTGTCGTAGGAGAGGACTAAGGGAAAGTGCGCCAAATGAGCAGCATTCCACTGCTCACGTGGATGTGAGTAGGGTGTTGTGTGTATTTGACGCACAACAGGATTTTATATCATCTTAGTGACCTGTCAGAGTTTCATACAATATGTTCTTGTGTTCCTGTCTATGTAAACATATATTTTTCGTAATATGTTCTTGTGCATGACATTGAAACTGTGCCCGGTGAATGTCAATTAGCTCGTCCCCTATTACATGGGACCAAAACTCAATTGGCGAAATATGGGTGTTAACTAACCTCTGCCTACCCCATCGGAGAATACAGGCCTGATTATATCTATTAATATGTAATATCCTACTCAACCACTACACCTATCTATCAAATACTTCGATCCGGTGATTGGTGATGATCAAATGATCAGTTGCGGTTGTGACCTCCATATGTTAAAAACGCAACTTAATTACACATTATGGTGTTACCAATATTTTTAACAATTTATATAAATGATTGTAAGAATCTATTACAAATATAGGTACAAGTTCACCTTCATCGCATAAACGTAAAACAATTTCTGGCAAACGCCAACAGTCCTTTCTCGATTCGTCCGTTTCTCACTATTTTTAACTTTGATGAGAACTTACGTTTGGCAGTTCATCGGCTACTTACCTCTGTTATTTATTTGACTGCGCCCGCCCAAATATTGCCTGATATGTGAATAGATTGAGATTAAGAGGTCGATGAACCGCCCTGAATAGATCCGTCCGATGTTCGAATGTGAGGATTGTTTATGGAGTACAGGAATTTATTGCCGGTTCAACTAATAGATGGAACGATGGTTTTAACAGCTTTTAAAAGCTTGAACAAAGAGACAAAAAAAAATCTTTTACTGGGTAGGACGTTTTAATTGCTCTCCTGATTCTTCAAAGTGCTACCAGTACAAAAAAAATATACCTTCGAATGAATGAATTTTCGAATGAAGTTTTGAAGCGCCCGTAGCGAAGTTAGCTTAGCCATTCTTAATCGATCAGCAAAGTTAAGCAACGTCCGCCGCGGTCAGGAGTTGGATGGGTGACCGCTGGTGACATTACTACTGAGCGCTTCCGTGCTTCGGAGGGCACGTTAAGCCGTCGGTCCCGGTTGTTGTCTTAAGATGGCAGTCGTTACAGCATGGTGGTAGGGCACATTGCGAATGCCCGCCTGGCTAGCTACCACCCTAAAGTTGAAAATCTGTCGCCAAACACCTAACGGTGTGTTCCGGCAGCTGTCCTTGAGAGCCAGTAATTCTAGGTTAGCCTGTACAACATCATCGACCACATCATCACTTACCATCAGGTGAGATAGTGGTCAAAGACAAACCTATAAAGCAAAAAAAAAAAAAAAAAATTGTTCACATCATAAGATAGAGCTTCTTGGAGGATGAACATGACCTTTATTGTGACCTTTAGGCGCTCTGTCCTGTGGTAGGTACCAAGTTATATTTAACTGAGAAACCCACTTTGAGACCTGAGACGACTGTTTTGATTCGTTGGAATTCTATTTTCTTTCCGTTTATAATTTATGGTCATATAAAATGTTAGTAGGTCAATCATAACATAAAACTATATGCCTAATGCATACGCAATGCAAGCGCCAATAGTTTCAACATTCAGCTATAGGTGATTATTGCACTAACTATCCTTCTAGACTTGCAAACAAAATGAAATTACTTAGTCAAAGTGCATGGATTACTGTAGATTTGTTTATTGACTAAGTGGACCAATTTATTATACACAGCAAATAATTTGTTTTAGATGACAATGTAATAGTAATACTTGCGTTCTGCTCTTAAATATGAAACAATCTAGCATTGTACATGCAAGCTTTATCCATTTAACAGTCTACAAGGCAGTATTAAAAATTTTGGAGCAAATGCAGTTTTTAATATAATTTTCTATGCAGGGATCACTCTCGAGTAGGGCTCTCAATCACAACTTTAATTTCGGCGTAATACTTACTTTGTTAATGTTGGCAATTTAGTTCCGTACAATTTATTTTCTGCCAAGTTAGAAATAGTTTTCATTAGTTTAACACCATTTCAACTGCCCATTCTCCACACATTACGTTTTACGACTAGTTTTTTTTTGTATGGTACCAAGAATACCGGCGAAACCGTACCTACCTGGAACGCGTCTATAGATTAATGATATATGAAAAATCTTGGTATTTTTTTCTGTTTATTATTTGAGCCGGATTGTCCACTGCTGAACATAGCTCCCCTATTAAGAGGGGTTATTACGAAACGCTGCTGTCAGTGCCAGTCAGCCAATGTGGCTAAGGTTTGCAGTTCGCCACATCACATAACAAAAATTTAATTTTCATTGGCCCTTCCTTTTAAATAAGACTTGGTCAGATGCTGCTGTACCACTTTCAAATCAAAGTCATTCAAAATCCCACACAAGGATTCACTCGCTTTCTTTTTTGCCGCACGTATCCATCAAATAGCTCCTTCACATACCACTACGTGTGAGAAATAAATAGTTAGTAGCTATAACAGACAGAAAGGCTAAATCAAATACTCTGAAGCGCTAAAATAGTGCTTATTCAACAAATAAGTTCTGAGTAGTATAACTGGAACTAAGTAAAACATTCTGAAAGAAACAAGTGAAGAAAACGGCAGGTGGCATTATAAAGATAATTTAAGTTCTGTGCGATCGATTTGCATTGCATTTCTATGGTATTTGGTCCTCAATAAATAATAAACAAACATGTGAAAGCTGAAATTTATAAAATCATAAGTGTGAATTTTATACGGCTAAAATCCCAACGATTGGTTACCGTGGCTGCTACGAAACAAACACCATGAATAAAAAAACATTGTCAGGTTCGTTCGTACGTATGTTTTTACAGACTAGTTCATTTCTACAAATATTTCAACTTCTTTATTTTCTTTCTACATTTTTCCGTAAGTTCATATAAGAGCTTTTTATTAAAGGAGTAAAATCGGTCTTCAACAGACCACATTTGATTACCTAATAAGACAAAATGTTGTGTAGTTGTTGTACGCAAGAGGCAAAATCAATGGGCTTATATGCGTCAAAACGAAAAGTTTTTTTGTTGGTTTATGTGCATAATCTCATCATCCACTTTAGAAGCTATAAATTTGCAAAACTAACGTGTCTGTGTAAAGATTCTGTTTCGTAACAGTAACATTATTAATTAAACGCATGTTAAGGTTGAACTCGCAGGTTCATTCTCCATACAATCATCGTAGGATGATCACTCCCGTATTTGAGATTTTAGGTCCAGAATTAAGCATAACACGGATTGATCTCGTCATTATCTAGGCTTGTATGATGCCGAAATTTTGAAAAGATAGCCTAGATGTCGAAGCGCTCGTAGCTAAGTTTGCTTAGCCGTTCTGAATCGATCAGCAAAGTTAAGCAACGTCCGCCTCGGTCATGACTTGGATGGGTGACCGCTAGTGATATTCTACTGAGCGCTTCCGTGCTTTGGAGGGCACGTTAAGCCGTCGGTCCCGGTTGTTGTCTTAGGATGGCAGTCGTTATAGCATGGTGGTAGGGCATTTTGCGAATGCCCGCCTGGCTATCTACCACTCTTGAAAATCTGTCGCCAAGCACTTAACAGTGTGTTCCGGAAGCTGTCCTTGAGAGCCAGTAATTCTAGGCTAGCCTGAACAACATCTTCGAACACATTATCACTTACCATCAGGTGAGACAGTGGTCAAAGGCTAGCCTAACGGCTATAAAAAAAAGAAAAAAGAGATCAATCGATATCATGCTTTGTATTGGATCTAAATCCTCGAATAAGGGAGACCACACCCTACGACGTTTGTATGGAGCACTGACCGGACAGTTACCCTTAAAGTCATTGGATATGCTTACATGGCTCTTTTGCAGTTAAACATTGTCTTCTTTCTCAAAACTGTTGCGGCAACGTATCATATATCTAGTGGGGACGAAAGATATCTTATCATCTTTAATATTTCATAAGAAAAAATTAAACTGTGATATACTTATAAGAAAGAGTGTCGAGTTACGGCTTATAATGGTAAATCTGTTTTACCGGCTGGTGACCTATAACTCACACACTACGATAGCTCAATTGAAAAATCATGTCTCAGCTATAGATACGGATGGTCACAGTATCGAAACCCGCTCGTTGTTTATATTTTCCTTTCGTTGTAAGCTTACTCGTTTAAATTATTAACGTATTTCATAAAGATAAATATTAATATTTATATAAGATTAAGAAATATAAGGTCACTTTTAATTCATCAACAATACTGCGGGGGGTGGTGTAGAATCGATAACTGAATGTGATCCACACATTTTTAATTTTCACATAAACAATTCAATACTAACTATTGCCTAAGCTGTGGCGCGTTGACTTTGAGAATGATAGCGACGACAACACTCGCGGCCGCCGTGGACAAGACTCACACATACACACACGTTCTAGGTATTCTAACGCATTGCGAGGGCAATGAACTCGGTAGGTATACCTACGCATTGCGAGGGCAACGAACTCGGTAGGTATACCTACGCATTGCGAGGGCAATGAACTCGGTAGGTATACCTACGCATTGCGATAGATACCTCGCAATGCGTTAGAATACCTAGAACGTGTGTGTATGTGTGAGTCTAGTCCACGGCGGCCGCGAGTGTTGTCGTCGCTATCATTCTCAAAGTCAACGCGCCACAGCTTAGGCAATAGTTAGTATTGATTTTGTTTATGTGAAAATTAAAAATGTGTGGATCACATTCAGTTATCGATTCTACACCACCCCCCGCAGTATTGTTGATGAATTAAAAGTGACCTTATATATATAAGTTTAATTTTACTATTTTGATATTAATTTTTTTTTGTTTAGAAAAAAATATTATGTAGGAAGTGTTTGACCTAGTTGACTAGAAATTTCTACTACGAGCGCTCCAAAAAACTTTAACACCGTTCAATAAACGAACGCTAGAGGTAAATTTAAATCGAAGTGACGTAAAAACGTGAAAATAGCGTATGGAGTTTTCGATAGCATTGTTGTACTCGATTTCTGATGAATTCTGTGAAATTCACAATAGCTCTATTCAAAAAAGACTACCGAGCAGTATTCAATTTCGCTTTACAGTTTCCAGTTCTAGTTTCCTTTTTAGTCGTATCATCCAGGTTCATAGAATTTCCAACTGGAATTCAGTGCTGTGTTTTAAACTGGCGATATAAATTGAAAAAGTAGTTTTCACTCAAACTTATACCATTGTGTATAGTGTATTTTTTTAATATAATTATAAAAATTAGGATTGTTATCAAGAGTCAATGCATATGTTTGCTTAAACTTTTTTTATAAATAAGGTTTTTTCCTTTACTGGAGCATTCCATTTTTCGGTTGGGTAGAGAATGGATGAATGAAGTGATAAGTGCAATACTTGAAAAGTGTTCTATGTGAAGATGACACAATCAATCTTGGCAGCAATATGCATCGCGCAAAATGAGTGAAATAAGGAATTGAACCGTTTATATTTAAGTCTACAGACATATAATTTACTAGCGGTCCGCCCCGGGTTCGCACGGGTATTTAACAAAAATTTCAAAAATTATAAATTTATACACATGCAAAAGTAGTTATTGTGTCATAACTGTAATAGTTAGACATATAGTATTGCAAACTTTTTTATATTATATATATTGATGTCCTCTATAAAATTGTTGTACATTACCTTTTCCACAGCGTACGCGATATAACGTTTTTTATTGGTATTTTGCATTTTGTGTTACATTATCGAAGTTTTCTTACTGATCTCTAACTTTTATTAAAATCTTCTATAGCCTATGTTGTTCAGGGATAGTAGAGAATTCTAACGCTGAAAAAATTTTTCAAATCAGTCCAGTGGTTTCAGAGCCTATTCAATGCAAACAAACAAACAAACAATCAAATCTTTCCTCTTTATTACATTAGTTTAGAAGTCTAGATACACATAATAAATATATTATGTATATATTATTTTAATATATTTATATTTGGCTTCGAAGTGGGTAAAATTAAAAAAAGAATATTTACAGCGAGTCCATCATATCTGGCCCGATTTTAGTTTTTATTGTTTTAATTCATAAAAGAATTCCTTTTGGAAATCACGATTGCAAATTTGAGGCCTGATCATGAGATTTTGATCATTTGTTCTTCATGATTTCAAAAGTGACAGAAAAGGTCTTTATACAGTTTTTTGGCTAAATACTTATTATATATCTATCTAAGGTTTGAATTTTATAAGTACGTACTATAACATTTTGCTTGTTGACCTATCATATAATATGTGGTATGTGATTTGATACCTATCATGTGCTTAATTATTCATATGCTTATTCGAGTGCATAACGTCGTTGTAAAATTAGAATAATTCGATTATTCATAAATGTATCGACAACCAGATACAAGCGTCAGGAATACACTGGTTTAATTGGACTTTTCAACGATTTGGAGCACGGGCAAAATAGACTTGATACTTTGTAAGGCGAATTAGGTTAGCTATAAAAAGCATCCGGATGCAAAGAAAATAATATTTTTTTAACGTTCGGCTTTAGAAGTTAAGTAAGATCACTATGAAGCGACTAGCGAAGTTATATATAACTATTACATATTCTGTGGTTATGAATTAAAATGGACAAATTAAGTACCAATATGTAGGTACCTATGTCCGTCCGTCCAGCTTTAAAAGGCTTTATTTTATGAACGATTATATGTAGCCAGTTGGAGATTTGGTGAATTTGCTTTACTTTGGCAGTCTGCACAAAACAACATTGTAAAAATGTCCTTTTTTTGAAATATTTTATTCGGGAAGTAACTATTTCTCTTTTTATTTTCATCATTTACATGTGTACATTTACTCAAAAATTTATGGTTACATACGAAGATAATTTCTGGGTAGCATCGTTATTCGTTCAGTAAAGTTTAAACGAAAAGTTATTAAAGTGTTTGTAAAAATGAATAAAAAAAATACAATTATGTAGATTAGAAAGCAGAATGTTAAGACATACATACAGCTTATTAAAACGTACCAATCGACTAGACCAAGACTACCTCCATACTATAAAATAAATAATAAATCTAATAAGGGTTTTTTTTCGGTGTTATCCCTTAATTAACACAATACTACGAACTACGAGTATAAACAACACTTCTGCTTCCACAATGAAAGCATTTAGACAACCTACAAGTCAGTATAGACTAAATAAAGCCAAAAGCCTTTAATGCTTAAAATTAGGGTTAGTGTAGATACTTGGTTGTACTCGTATATATATATAAAAAAGATGAACATAAAGATTTGTATTATATACATAGCGATTTAAATGTTTGACACTGTGTGTATGTCTTTATAATAGACCTCCTCGAAATGTAACATTATTTTTATTGACTCACGACGTCTCAGTTTTACTAATGTATGATTATGTATTAACGTGCCAAAAAGGCCTGATAAAATCCATTGAGAACGTTCTGTGCGAATGGTACAATGAAAAACTTGCCGAAGTGCGAGTTGCCCCGCTCTTTGAATATTCCGCTTTGAAAATAGCCCGCAAGAGAAAAGATGTTTGATCTCATTGTATCATTATTATAATTATTGTATATTAACTCAAATTAAGGACATAAACCGAAATGTCCTAAGCCGTTAACTTTAGAAAAAGAAATATTCATAAATTCACTTCACTAATTGACTTTTGAAACTTCATGGTGTATAGTCAGACACAGACAAACTTGTTCCGAGTTATTTTATGAATTTATTCGTTAAGGCTAGGATCGCAACATTTTCAAGTCACAAATTAGCAGCTTGTTCCTGCCGAGTAAGAATATTAAACAAACTATGAAGAAATATTAATGTCAACTCGACCTGCAACATGGCGCTAAAGACCTATTCTCCTCTTCCAAAATGCGTTAATTTACACAAAGACGTAGACGCTTACAGCTTTTAGTTAATAAATCAAAATTATATTTTAGTGAATATGATTATGGATGAATATCAGAGCATCTTTTTTTTATTATTGCTGATAGGTAAGCCTTTGACCACAATCTCACCTGATGTGATGATGTGGTCGAAGGTGTTGACAGGCTTAACCTAGAATGACTGGTTCTCAAGAACAGCTGCCGGAACTGTTAGGTGCTTGGCGGCAGATTTTCTACTTGAGGGTGGTCGATAGCCAGGCGGGCAATCGCAAAATGCCCTTCAACCATGCGGTGAAGCTCAAGCCCGCGGCGGGATTACAATCATGGACCTGCTGCCAGGCAGTCCATAGCCAAAGCCACTTCCACAGAGCTATCACTGCATCAACTTATTCCATCTTTATGCTTTACCTTGAATTTTCAATACATGTTTTATATGGTAAATATATATTACTACAAATATTTGTACAAAAAAATCGTGAGCGAATCATGGTAAGACATGGCCTTTTGTTTTGTTATTTAATGTGAAATAACTGTTTTGTGCAGTATTTAACCTAAAAGTTATACCACAATTATTTTATGCCATACACAGTTGACTTACATCTAAGATTGATAACATATTGGAGTGTCGTTTTGTCTAATTATAAATGGGCGATTGTTGACTACGTCATCCACTTAGTCCCTGGTTGTAGCTAATATAACAAAGGCAACTGTCGATATATTTGGATTTCTGCAGCAAGAGGACAGAGGTGTTTGAGTTGACCTGACCGGAATAGATAAGCTCGATGTGTTTGATTTGAACGGACAACATAGATAAACAAACCGTTGAATCGAGAAATGCTGCTAACTGTTGTATGTTTGTATTGCAGCAGTGATGTCTAATGTCTACACCATCCCACAGTTTAAGGAAGAGGAACAGTATGATGTCTCCCTAGAAACTCCGAAATACTAACGTCACAGAAAAGTTCAACTGCTTTTATTGAAAATTAATGAAAACCCTATCTCCTCGCGTGGTTCTCCTCATTACTGAGGGTCGTGATTACCCTTCTTCTGGGGTGCTTTTATCTTGACGGTGTTCTGCCACTTATGCCTATCCTTGGTGTCGTGGATTGCGTCGTGTAGATTGGAGTCCAAAGTCTTGTGGATTTGGTCCGACAATATCAAAAGACTTCAAAACACGAAGAATAGAGACGTTCGTGGGGAATGCTATCCAAGGATCCTGCAACAAGTTCCTCCAGTACCACATCTCAAAGGCATCGTTTCGGTGTCTATCCACCTTCTTCAGGGTCCATTTCTCTACACCACAGCTACATATAAAGAAGACCAGCGAGTTGACAAGCTTCGCCTTGGTTTTCCAAGCTTAACAGCTGTCGCTTTCAACATCATTTGTTAATAAACTAGTAATCAGTCTTTTTTCCAGAAAAATGCATTTTCTGGTTTATGTTCAGTTTTAGATCACGTCACTTACTCGTACAGATATAATTGATTTCCTTCAAAATATATATGCACTGCTAAAAATTAAAATGATTAAGACTAAACGTTACGTATATACATGTTACTTTCACAAGGATGCTGCCAAGCCGTAGTACTGTTCCTCTTCCTTGCACTGTTGCCACAGAGGTAGGTATTACGAACACAATTATCAAATGATGTATTCGTTTGACTGATTGTCCTCTAACAATATTTGCCATATGAACATTGCCATGACACATAATATGTAGGACTAGTTTTTAATTTCAATGTATGTCCTTGTGTTGTTAGCGCAAACTTATTTTAGTAAATTTTGCCAACTCCGCATGCGTGGATTAAGATTAGGAAGACGAAGATAAAGTCGTCGTATGATTTGTTAATATAAGTCCTACCTACATTCTTTAAATCTGATGTTACTGGAATATTGCACGATGTCTTTGCGTTATGCAGGATAACTAACTTTAAAGTAGATTTGATAGTCCTAGTAATGTAATAGTGGACAAGAATAATATGAGCAGAGACTGAATTGGTTACAACTAATTTTATTGAAGCCACCTGTTATTTGACTTTACACGCACTTTCCCCTTATTAAATATCTGAGGTCTTTACGGGAAAACGAAAACTCTGCATTATCTGATAAGCAAACCGACACATTCAAATTATCAAATTATCTACATAAGTGTTAACAAAAATAACGTGGGCTGAGCAATAAAGCAGAGGATATACTGAGCTCCACTTTTGGATTTCAGCACCGAACAAAATTGCACAAGTTCCATAAAAAACACAATACACTAGATAAAGGTAAACATGAACCATCCGACAATATTCAATCAGCAGATTAAAATATAACCTCGATTAACGATAGCACGAGTAGTGCACACGGATTAATTTATTAGTCAGTTGAATGTTGCGTCATGGCACTAACGCTTTCATTGGCGCAGAAGCCGCGGGGTCTCTGGACACCCGCCAATGTACTAGCAATCGAAAATGACCGACAGAACTACGATATCCGAAAAACATTGTATCACCTGTTGACGGTGTGTGATGGCTGAATGAAATAGATTCTACGCAGTATTAACGACACATTTATAGTGCCAGTCAAGTGTTTAATGCTAACAATTTCTAACGACATGAAATTGTAATTTTATAAGATTTTTGTTTTTTTTGTCTGCTATGCTATAATGTTTAATTTCGTCACCGACGGGGTAGCCAGCACTCTTACAACTGACCTACCTAATTTAATAACCGATAGAAAATAGGGATGTTTCAAGTGGACACGTAGGTATTTCAACTGGTTACTATTTACTAGATCATCTGCTGTTAATATATTATTTGGGTCCAGTCTAAAAATGAAAATGTAAAGCAATGTAATCGGCGTGCTATACGCGACCAATCTGATGCGATCAATAATTCTAAGCACCAATCCATAAGAATTTGGAAGATTGTATTGTGAATTGTGAACATGATGAATCCGAAATCTAAGCGGTAACTGTATGAGAGTTACACTTCTCTACATATTTATACGTAGGGTGGAGTACACGTCAAGATTTCAAGTCCGACTATGCAAGTCGTCTCATAATTTCATCGACTTTAATCAAGTGCTTTTTAAGATACCTTTGTTGAAGTGTTTGCCAATAAACCTATATTTAGTCGACCTATTAATTGCATCGTTAGCCATAGGTGACCGCATTACGTTGGTACCGTGAACATTCTACTTTGTCGAAGGCGAGTGGCATAAGCGATGTTGTAGGCACTAAGTATTCAATCGCGGACTTCTCAAAAGTGGAATATACGTCAAAATAAACAGTACGGCCGTTTGAATTCGAAAAATGGCAAGTAACTTGGCTTGGTCAGACCATGAAAATGAAAACACAGAGCCAGATTATTAAAATTCGCGGATGTGCTCCCGGGGCATCGCAAAACACTCAGCCTAAGGGCTCACAGCATGGTCTACTGATTCCCGAGTATTTTTAATTTATCAAAATACTGACCTGACGTGTAAACATAAAAGTGTAAAATAACTTTTTTATGTCTGTACTATGCTATTTTTAACTAGGTATTGCGTTGGTGGGCTCGACTGCTAGTTTTTTCATATTTACACTGATTTGTGTATATTTCGAACATTTATAAAGTACACGTTTTTTGGTGATGCGGTGATGCACTACGTATAATATCGATTGTAAATTGACAGTCTATATTTGAGCAATAACGGCAATAAGTTCCCAACTTTTCATTATCAATTTACTGAAAGTTACTAAACCAGTGACCAAAGTAAGTAAGCTCTATTCGAAAATCACAAGTTATTTTACAGCCCTTTATAGGCTATTGCACTATGGACTGTACAGGCGTGACGCTTAACATCAGGCAGATGACGTGTCCGTCACGTCATTTCATCATTAAAACATAAAAAAACACTGTGTCAATTATTGTCTTTATATACGCACTATATCTACACTAATATCATAAAGAGGAAAGATTTGAATGTTTGTATGCAACAAATAAACTTAACTGATTTGGATGAAATTTGGAATGGAAATAGTTTGAGACCCGGGGAAGGACATAGGATAGTGTTTATACAACTGCGAGAGGTTTTTAATAATTAAATATGTATTTTGTTTGGTAGGTAGGTACATGCATCACTAGTGATTGTAGCGGGGCTGGACTAGTAGCATTATAAATGTTTTAAAGTACAATGCACAATTTGAAAATGAAAACTGAAGGAATATACTATACTGGTAATGTAGCACATTTTGTAATTCAATAACAATGTAGGTATAGAATGGCTACATTGTGTTTGTGCACAAGAGCGTCAATACGGAGCGAGCACAAACAATAGGTCGCCAACAGGTTTGTCAGGACAAAGCGGTGAGAACACCTAATAGCCACTTAGAATTAGATATTAATCAAAAGGAGACAACAAACTTGATAATAATCAACTCTAGAGATTGCACGGTTGATTATAGTTTAGTGCAATAATGCGTAGGTATCGTTATTGAATAAAATTGAGCAGGCGTAAAGTAGCGCAATGAACCCCGACGTCCCGAGTTCAAAACTTCAGTAATTGAACTTTTATAACAAAAGGACTTTCAGTAGGGGTCTGGAACTGTTCCCGGTGAATGGAGGAGCCCACTGGTAAATTAGTTCCACCCAGATGGCGCTAAATGTTTGTTACGCAGATATTGTATTTTTGCAATGTATGAAATAATAATAAGTACCAAATATCTGAATTACTACTTTATTTTGAATTGGTTTTGTGTTCCTTCAGGATGTCGAGAAATAAGTGAGTTGTTGAGAGGGAGACTATTTTCAGAGTATTTCGAAAGATTTCTTACAGTTAAATACTTTATTGGAATTAGATTTATTTAAAAAAATATTATGTATCAAATTTTACTAATTTAAAACTCCAATCTAAAAAGAAATGGAGGCTACCTATAACCTGCAAGTAGAAAATCTGGCGCCAAGCACCTATTGGTGTATTTAGACAGCTGTCTTTGAGAGCCATTAATTCTAGGTTACCCTGAACAACATCTTTGAACGCAACATCACTAAATTGGTGGTCAAAGGCTTGCCCACCAGCTAAAAATAAAAAATAGGTAACGTTTTTGTTAACCTGATGAGTTCAAGTAATTTATTTGATATTTCAAAAATACCTACATACTAATAATAGTAGTTGACTTAGCCGATATTTATATTTTTACTTTATTATAATAATCATCAACAAAAATCAATTTACGCCGTAGAAACGGAAAAAAAACTATTCAATAATACATAAAGTGTAGATTTCTGACCAGATCCAATCAGACCGTTCCTTAAGGACACCTTATTTTTTTTCCTCTCCGTATCTTCTTATTTTAAACTACAGAGAGAAATTAAAACAAAAACGGGTAACAAACACATAGCGCCATCTGCAAAAAGTTTTCAGTAGTCAATCACATTGAATGCCTTAATACAAGGAACCATAACACCTGGTAAAACGGCGATGCTTAAACGAAACCAACTCGATGTGTTGTTAGGGCTTTTAATTTTGGTTACAATGTAAGTTTGAGTATTGGCAATTATTATATGTTCTATGGTCAAAATTCTTTTGTCCACCACAAAGTAATATTATGTATGGAAGTTCTTATTCTGTTCACTTTAAATATAAATTGTATCTACAATTGCATTTAAAATAAAATATTTTTTTTGATGGTAAATCAATATTATATCAATATTATTATTATATGGACGTTACTCCGAAAAATATAAGAACTTTTATATTTGGCTTCATTTTAGTTGTTCGTGGTGCGAATCAAAAATAATTACGTCCATTATTCATAATAATAACTGTATTTCAATACAATACCTACTTATCGTTGCAAAGTTTATTAGGGCATAAAGTAAAACAATTACTTAAAACACAAATTTTCAGATGCAAAAAATACATTTGTACAAATTTAAAAGACCTTGCAGTGAAAGAAAATTTACGTCCAGGAATTCGACCTAAATACGTAAAATGCGACAAGGTTAGCCCAGTTATAAAGAATCAGTGATTTGTAATGTTTATTTATATTGTGAGGAATATTACAAAATAACTTCTATCATTCATAATCATGTGACGCGGATATTATTTGGCCGCAGTTGTTATTTAGTAAGACTAGTGTAGTAGTAAAGTAGGAAATTTTATGTTGACACTACCTAGTCCACTCGCAATTTAGTTTGGGTCGAATACAACAATTATACAAAGGTACATTCACAGATCAAAATGCATGGTCTTTGGGTATATAGTACCTGTATTCTGATTTAGTCCGAGTCTAAAACTAAATGAGATAACCATTGCTCGTACGCAATTTCAGGTATGCGTAAGCGTCGCTTTTATAAAAATAATGTTTTATGAGCCTTTTAAATATGTGAGAAGGATATAAAAAAAATATGATTATTTAATTAATACTTTTATAAAAAAAATTATATCCTTCTCACGAAGAAAGTTAATTACCATAGAAATTGTTTATGCTAGTCTAATTTGAAAAAAGTTTGTTGTGACTCGTTCGTTGGCTGTGTTAGTCGAGTTCCGGCTGATAACTAGCCTTAATTTCCCTAACAGTATGATGTTTAGGTGGATCCACTACATCTCCAGATATTCTGTTTCAAAGTGGAAATGTGCAGATATCCTATGTTCAGGATTGCTGGGCACAGCAAGTGCAATTAATGAGACTAATATAATATCAAATGTGTTGGAGTGGGTTATGCAATGTTATCCAAACAGTGAAGTTACTGAAACTATAATTATATGAGCAGGTGTGCGCTTACCATAAGGCAAGTGACTCCTCAATCACGGCATTTCATATCATAAAAAATCGATTGTTCTTACTGACTAATATCAGAGTCAATTTATTTTGTAAATGCGCCCCTTTCGCCCAAAATACACTCAATTCTGTAGTCAGTGAAAAATCATTTCATATTGTTTAATGAACATTATTGTAATATAATAATTTGCGTGCCTGAAATCTACACATTAAATAGGTCTATTGATGTAATTCGAATTGATTACGTGAAATTAGTATCTAATGATTGTTATATGAGTCGAGAATTCATGTGTAATTAATGGAACAAAACCGCCCCATTAAGTAACCTCATACTTGAATGGTGGTATACATATGCCTAACTACTACCTAGTAGTTATATGTACACCTTCTCCCTTGTTCATTATTAGCATCAGTACACATTAATAGATACCTGCACAAAGCAATCTCTAATGGGATGTCAAAGTCAAAAGGATTAATTACAAAAAAAAATTACAAAATTACAAAATCAAAATTACCCCAACATTATTGTGCATGGTGCCTAGTGACACGTAATTTAAGATCGACGTATGAGTGCATTGAATACAAGGTAATTCAATAAGGTATGAATTCAACGTAAAATATAATGAAATTAAAATCTATACAAATTTTACCCGTTAACAGGCTGGTTGTTTTGCTTGTTCAGAAACTTCTAACCACGGATTTTCCTAAATCCGTGCTTCTAACTATGAAAATTTTCATAGTTCGTAATTCGTAATATATTTTGTACGCTTCGTGGATAAACTTCCAATAACGCGAATTGCAAACTAGCGTCTAACTAGTACGTATTAGGACGCACTTAGGTAAAAATATTATACTGCAAATATTTTTTTTTTATATCTGATCAGTCTTTCACCACAATCTCACCTGATAGTAAGTGATGATGTGGTCGAAGGTGTTACCAGAGTAAACCTGGAATTACTTGCTCTCAAGGTCAGCTGCCGCAACACACCGTTAGGTGGTTGGCGACAGCTTTTCTACTTGAGTGTGGTCGCTAGCCAGGCGAGCATTCGCAAACGTCATTCCACCATGCAAAACTAAACAACTAATAGGTACAAACAATAGCTTGGAATATTTGGCCTTATGTAATAAAAAAATATGCGTAAATTACTTAAAAACTGCGGTTAATATTTATTATTGTAGGAGTTTTAATCAATTGTTATTGTAAACATTTAATAAAAAAAAATGTCCCGTGGGGTGCCGGGTTAGAATTACACCTCCCCATATCATCCCCTGGGTGTCGTAAGAGGCGACTAAGGGAAAATACTGTAAGCAGCGCCTTCTAAAGAGCTGCCAACTTGCACTGCGATCCCCAAGACGCCTGCCACCCGTGGGGATTATGGCAAAATACCCCCTTAATAGTGGAGGCTATGTTCAGCGATATCCGGCTGTTACAGTAATAAAAAAATTTGCTTATAGGCCAAAGCATTATAATATTTTTAATACATCTACAAACTCTTCGCAAGTAAACTTTCATCGAAATTGCATTTATAGTATTGTTTTATTGTAAAACAGCACTAGGATGGTAAAACTTAGTAGTTAGTAGTAGTGGTATATTAAGTACACGTCTTTATATACAGGCAAGAATTTTTCTGGTCTGTCTCCCATATAACAAAATCAGTAAAATATGAAATACTTAGTCCTCCACTAGAATAAGATAAAATTGAATGCGCCAAATGGACAAACAAACGCGAGTGAGTCCTATAACGGAGCCGTTGTTTCGTCAGATGAATAGATCCCCAAAAATGGTTGTTTTAACTTTGAACAAGAGTTGTGTTGATATAAAAGTCAAACTAATAATCACGTTATGCGCTTAAAAATTGAATAAAACTTATCGAAACACACAGACACACAAACAAGAAAGTGACTCAATAGTGCATTGTCATTGATTTGTAAGCTGAAGCCCTGAAAGTTTCAGCTGGAAAAGTAATCGGGAAGTGCTCGATATTAGAGTTGCAAGATTTCATTCGGAAAATTCAAACGAATATGAAAGTGACATAATTAAAACTTAGTAAAGAATATCGAAATCGCTGTTATGTAGTAGGTCTCTGTATTTAAAAAATGGCATTACTGCTGTTGAATTACTTACATACTAACAATGGTGCAATGAACTTCAAATAACAAAGTTGTCGTGAAATCGGTAAGCAATAATTTCCACGGATTATCGTAGATATCCATAGATTTTTTTTATGAGAAAATAGAACTAATACATTTTTAATAGTTTGTCTGTATGTTCGAGCAACTAAAATACATACCAAATGGGAAAAATTTGACATAACATATGTTTATTTTTCGTAGTACGAATGCGTAGAACGGAAATCGTGAAAAACCTAGACAAGTCAAATTTATGTGGGCGAGCACTTTGAAGAGTGCTCAAAGTTTAAGTTAATTGTGGGTGGATTTAAAAGTAAGAAGTAACCTGTGCTAGCATATATTAGCTCAGAAAGTAAAAGTCACCAAGAAACCACGTACGTTGGAAGACAATTATGTAGTGCAAAATATAAATAAATTAAATATTTTGCCGATATTGCCTACATCTTTAGCTAAACCTTTAAAAAAAATTAAGAGTAATATTTCCAAATAATAAAATAACTTCGCTGATAACATTACATACAATAAAAAAAATTTTGGTATTCTCACAATATTTAACAAACTAGAGTATGGATTTTAACAAAAAGCCGGTCATATTGAGATTACTTTTAGGCAGATATTCTTCAACTAGGTGTGCTGTGGAGTCGATATTCCAATTTCGTTCATATATTAGAATGAAATAAAGTGGACTTCACTGCACTGCGCATGAATGTAATACGAGTTCCAGTAAAGGTACCGATAACATTTCAAAGAACTCTATTGATAGGTATTCTATTTTATATTGGATCGGAAATTGAATGAAAAATAGACGCATAGAAAGCAGCTTAGTATAATATCTACCTACCCAAAAGTTGTTTTAACTCAAAGTAGGTGGATTATCATTTTCGTTGGTGGATTCAGGTTTCATTTCAACAGGTTCGTTAAACACTTTACGTGTAAATACCTGGTGTATGTCCTATGTTTCATTCATCTTAGTAATGAGAGAAAGGTATAGATTATTTACACGTATTGTGTTTATATAAGAGTAAAATTAACACTGAATAGCTGTTAAGATTATGGAAATAATTATTTTAACAGTTAGTTTATAAAATTCGCTGCCGACCATACCGAAAAAACTAGAGGCTACTCCTTTTTTAAAATTCCAAAACTATCAAAGCTACGACTACTTGTCTGAACATTGAACATCCAACATAAAGCACAAAGTAATTAAGTCACAATACGTGTATCCGACGAGTTTTTCGACTTCCATTCATTTTAATCACGTAAACAATCCATTACATAACGCTAGGTGTAGGTACGTTATAGGTATATTACACTACACTGCACTGCGGCCGCGCACAGATACGAGCACGGGCACGGGCACGGGCACCACACTACGTACGGAGCCGAAGGGCGCAGGATCCAAGGCACGGATGCAACCTCTTGCGCGACCAGGATGACGAGTTGGATGTACCTGGAGTATATGGAGGAGGAAGAGCGGACAGGCCTGGCGGCGTCTCCCTTGCAGCAGTTGCTGCCCATCGCGGGCGCATGCTCGGCGCGAGTTCGCGAGGGCCGGGCGCGGACTGCGGGTTGCGCGCGCGTCGGATATTTTCGTACTAGCGACGCAACCGCCCCGTGTTTACTCTACGAGCCCATTCTGCGATCTGTTTCATCATAGGCCCGTCAATCGACGCAAATAACGTGTGATTGTTCCAATTTTTCCGCGGTGGTAGCTCACTTATATATCACGAAAATTCTCACTTCACTTTCAAATTAATAAATATTATTATGAAGATTTAAGTAGAGTTTTGATTCGCAAAATAGAACACTAATTTTATCAGAAAGTCACATTCAAATGACAAGGGTATAAATGATATTAAAGATTTGGCGGCCAATCAAGAATCGTAACCTCGTGATAGGCGAATATTCAAACCATTCACTAACAACACTCAGTTCAGAGATCGAGCAGGAGATGGCGTGGAATAATTTGAGTGCTGTTACGAGTAACTCAACAGATGGCGTTCCTTGGCAAACAAATGAGTAGAATTCTTAATAAGCTCATATTTATTTTTGGATTGCCCAATGTTTGGTTTGTTGGTAGCAAGTTTCTCTTGTCGACGGCGGCGTTCAAAAAATTTAATAAAATCTTACGCATTTTAACCTGACAAGTCATGACAACTGATCCCATTTGAATGTATAAAAACTAGTGTAGTAATTATAGCCTGAGCAAGAACATGAGAAATTGTGCCGTGTAGTGGATATATTATTGGAAATAAATGTTCATTTGGAAGAATCTATATCTATAAGTTTTTAAATATATAAACATGACGCATAGCCTAGTTCGGAAAATAAGTTAGCATCCATTGTCAGCGATGGAGTATCGTTGGGTTGTTGCTTAAAATTACAGGCTTTTCGATCATATTAATCGAATGTTAGCGAGTGTCGTACCAACGTATATTCCCAAATCCCAATTCTTATTGAGGTCAAGTAGTACCTACTACAGTGAGAGTCTATGTAATTAGTAGATACATGTTTCTATTAAGAAAATGATGATATTTCAAGCAAATTAGATTTAAGATTTAATCGTATCTATATTATCATCCAATGTATTAATTTTGAAGAATTAATAAGTCGGATGGAAAATGGAATGCAGTGCCGTGTACACGGAAAAAAAAGAGTAAGGAGAATTTCTTCGGTTAAGACATTTTGCTGTCTTAAACATATTTTTTTGAGATGAAATAGTTTAGTTTCCGATACAATGATAGCATATTAAACTAAATTATACATTTTCTTAATATAAATTAATAATTTAGTGAAGCTTGAAAAAAATTTTGTTGCTTCAAAACAAAATATTTGCTTACAAGAAAGAAAACTTAGTATTTGTTTCAATCGTTGCATGTCTTTGCGTGAAGCGAATATGTCTTCTAATTGAATATCTGACAATCTTATATGAAACTAAAGCACGAATGTTAAAAGAAAATTGCAAAATATATATTGAAATATTGTTTATTTTATATTAAGATATCCTCTGTCTTAATTCAAACGTACGGTGTCATCATCATAAAACGCGTTTTATTTTAACTACAGAGTGTTTTTGCTTCAAACCAATGAATGTAGTTCATTCCAAAATATTATGATTAATTTGTTCCAATACACTACTTTCATTGTTAAAACTGAATTATGACTTCTGACCAAATTTGCGTCTAATGTCCAGTCAAAGTCCCTACTTCAATTAGATTAAGGAAATTAAATGTTATTTTCATACAATACTTTCTTAGATTGACACAACTTTGTTCTTGTTCTAATACACGACGATCATTGAGCTGAGTTTCTCTCTATTTTCGTTTAGAAGTTTATATTATTCAAGCGAAGTCATATATTTTCAGATAATACTATTTCATATACTAATATAAATAGTAATTTTATTATATAATATAAAAATAAATTACATACATAAGTAGGTAATTTATTTAACAGACGTTTTATAAGTTAATTGTTTCAATAAATTAATATTAGTTTAAAAGGGTATCTGATCAAATCATTCAATTATAATTGTTTCGAAATAAATTAATTTATACTTAGTTTAACATAATATATTTTGTTCTTCCATGAAAATCGTTGTCTTGGCTTGAAAACACCCTAGTCTTCTTTCTGTTTGTAGTTACTTAAAGTGTTGCCAGAATAGCTTTTCCGGTTTGAACTTGGCTAAATGTTGGCTGTTTCTATATTATGTTGATTATTTTTCTATTTATCGTTGGTTCTTCACATATCACTGTTCGTTAGAAATCGGAATGAGTATGAGAAGAATGACATTACGAGGCACACTTTCAAAAACTTATCCACTAACATAAACCAAGTACTACATTAAAATAGAATAAGTAATTACCTACATAATTCCAATAATAATATTTCCATAATCTTATACTCTAAAATGAGCAATTCTCGTGTATATAGTATGCATGTATGTGCGGATAAATATATTGTATATTTTTCCTACCGAATTACATGAGGATCGGTTTAGGCACCTATAATACACTAAAACTTACATAATGAATAGGAGTACGTGCTGAGTTGCTATTAGATTTTTAGTTCGTAGTATCTAACTAAGTTTGCTAACGCTACTTTATGTTACCATCAATATTTACGTGGCAAATTCACACATTATTGTTACATATTATTTTCATTGTTAATATATGAAAAATACAGTATATTACGTGACGAAGCGAATTTACAACAATCTCTGGAAATAGTCCGGGGCGACGGTAAAACTCACGTGACTGTCATTTTTTTACAAAGTAATTTACAAAAAAATTGTTGGGTTTCTAAAAAACCCTTATTAATTTCAAATTTATGATCGACGTGAAGTACATTTGGTACGACCGTTGGTATTCGTAAGCAGCGTCATTGAACTTCTATTGAGTTATTGGAAGCATTTGTACTTGTACTTGAGTCGTCAGAAAGTTTCCGATGCATATTCACATTAATAAACAATTTGTGGTTATTAAAAACGTTTAATGCATGAGTTGAACTCGAATAGCTTATATTTTACAATTAATGATAAAACGGCTATAAGTGCCAAAAATACATCACTCAAAAAAGTATGGTATTGGCGTTTTTGGATTTATGTAATGACCACACTGACTGGTTGTTTGCTCCGCGTCCGACTGAAGTGAACGTGAAGTACTCTTCTTATAGTAAATTTGTTTATTGAATTGACTCTTTTCACTTTTGTGTCAGTAAGGACTTCAAATTTGGTGGTCTATCAATTTCCCACTCCTCCGCACAAGGCGAAAAAATATGTACATGAATTGAAGTTGATTATTGTGTTGGTCGCAAAATTAATAGTGTAATACATATACCATGGATGCTGCTGATCCGGATGATTTAAGGAGTCTTGATATCTTTGCAGATGCCTCAAGAAATCATTCTTTTGCAGTAAGTACTTAGTAGGTCCTTTCTTAACAGTAGGTTTCATATCGCTACTATTTTTGAAGCGCTCGTAGCGAAGTTTATTAACCGATCAGCAAAGTTAAGCAATTTCCGCCGCAGTCATAACTTGGATGGGTGACCGCTAGTTACATTACTACTGAGCGCTTCCGTGATTCAGAGGGCACGTTAAGCCATCGGTCTCGGTTTTTGTCTTAGGATTGCAGTCGTTATAGCATGAAACGTGGCCTCTAACTGTGGGCCTTATGAGTAAGCTCAAAGTCGCACAACGAGCTATGGAGAGGGCCATGCTTGGTGTTTCGCTACGAGATCGAATCAGAAATGAGGAGATCCGTAGACGAACGAAAGCCACCGACATAGCCCGGCGGATTAGCGAGTTGAAGTGGCAGTGGGCAGGGCACATAGCACGCAGAACTGATGGTCGATGGGGCCGTAAAGTTCTAGAATGGAGGCCACAAACCAGCAAGCGCAGCGTCGGAAGACCACCCACAAGGTGGACGGACGACATAACTAAGGTCGCAGGAAGGCGCTGGATGCAGGCCGCTTCCAACCGCTCTATTTGGAAATCGATGGGGGAGGCCTATATCCAGCAGTGGACTGCTTGCGGCTGAGATGATGATGATGATGATGATAGCATGGTGGTAGGGCATTTTGTGAATGTCCGCCTGGCTAGCTACCAAACTCAAGTAGAAAATCTGTTACCAAGCACCTAACGGTGTGCTCTGGCAGCTGTCCTTGAGAGCCAGTAATTCTAGCTTAACCTGAACAACACTTTCGACCACATCATCACTTACAATCAGGTGAGATAGAGGTCAAAGGCTAACATATCAGGCATAAAAAAATATGTACATATTTATGTATAGAACACCCGGCGCAGACGACTTGGACCGTCAAATCTAACGAAGGTCGTTGTTTGTAGGCATATTTAGCATATTTCACCTGAGCTAAGATAGCCAGTTTTTCAATAGGTAGATACATAATTATGTGGGGCACTAGAGTTTCGCGTGATTGTTAAACATGGTGACATAGCGTCGGTACCTAAGTCATGTGTAACAATCAAATTGAAGACAATTAAGGTTACACTTGCTCGGAAAGAACCTCTTATCTTGTTTGACAGCGAGTTAAAAGTATCTACGTACCTAAAGCCAGTTATTACAATGCTAAAGTGTGCTTAAAAATGCACATTGCGCTTCATCATATTTTTATAAAAAAATGGCAAAATTAAACTCCCCACCTACTTTTTCGTTATTAGCTCCAAAGTTTTGTGCATTTAGCCAGTGTCACGTCACGTCACCACAAAAATCTTTTGTTAGATACTAAGTACTATACTTCCAATTTATAATGCTATTCTTCACTCAGGAACAACTGACCGATTCCCACTTCAGTGTACTAACATCCTCGTGAGAATAGGTCACTTTCTCCCCTTTGTGAACAATGTACTATTATTGAGTCGTTTATTATTACTTATAAGTATGCACATTATTTTCAGGTAAAGGCCTTACAAAAGATCTTTCAGAATATCTTACTCCAGTTCATAAAAAAATATGTCCAAATACGACAAGGAAATAAGTTAAGAAAAACAATTTAAAGAATTTTTGGATTCAACCAGAAGATGATTAATTGAAAATGCGTGGGATTTAAGGTATTAAGATAATTATAGTAACAAAGGATAACGTTGTTGCTTTGAGTACTTACTTATAATGCTCTGTTGTCTGTTTTTATTAGTGTAAATCTATTATTATTATTTATTTTTGTATAAAAATTACAAGATAATTAATTGAAAATGCGTGTGATTTAAGGTAAACAATATATTCATAAAGTACTATAATAATTGATTCATGGCTTTCTTTTTCCACTCCTCTATTTTACCACATATCAATATTATGTAAGTACACTGATTATTATTATCTAACCTATTTATTACAAAGCAATATCTAGTTCTTAAAAGAGTTAAATCTTTCAGCCAAATATATAGAGGTATCGGGTTAAAACATAGGTATTTAGTTTAATATTGTGCTTTAGTTGCCTCAAATAATTTATTTCGGAGATATATTTAATAATAAGATTTGCAAGGAAACTGACATAAGCTTCACTGAAGTAGCGAATTTTCAGGGCAAAACACCAGGAAGCCCGGAGGGTTACCACAACCTTTTAAGGTTGCGCATTGAGAGCACTTCTCTCTCGCTCACGCGAATTCGCGTTCTTTTTAATATGAAATGCTTGAGCAAGGGAGAAGTGCCCCCAATGCGCAACCTTAACAGGTTGTGGTATCCCCCCGGGCTTCCTGGTGTTTTTCCTTGATAAATTCGGTACTTCAGTGAAGCTTATGTCAGTTTCCTTGCAAATCTTATTATTATTGAGCTAACTAAATACATCTTCAAAATACAGTAATATTAAATTGAAGCAATTTAAAGGCAATATTAAACTAAATACGTACATTTCAACCCGATATCTCTATTATATTTGTTTGAAAGGTTGAACTCTTTTAATAACTAGATACTGCTTTGTATTAATACGTTAGATTATAATAATACTTTAGGTTAACATTCATGTATATTGTGACGATAACATTTTTTATTCAATCAATATTATGATTTCTTTGTTTTAAAAACGTTAAATCTCATATGAATACCATTATTGCTTTCTGCATAATTATTTAAGTTATTAAAGACACAAGATATCAGTAATCTTGATAGTAAGAAGCGATTGCTTAAAAACAGTAACTGTGATAATGTATTCATTTGACCCAAAACGATAACCTCTCCAGTCAAAATTTTTAACATCATTAATTCAGATCTAAAATATTTTGTTCTTTAGTTTAAATACGCGACAACTTAGAACAAGGTATTTCATACGTTGATTGTAAGAAATGATTGTCTTAAGCTATAATTTTCTTAAATCATTCATTGTAACCAATACATTAATTTTCTTAATTGAAGATTTTGATATATTCAATCAATGGCGAGTGTTATTTTGAATGAATGCAGATTATATTGTTGTATATTAATATTTATTTGAAATTCAACTAAATATATATTCTTAACTTAAGACAATTTACTGCATAGTGCATATATAAATGCATATTATCTTGAATCAAGGAATCCTTTTTTACCGTGTAGAACATTTGCATGTTTTGAGAGATCTGTACTTGTAATGGTCAGCCCAGTAGCATAGCGTCATGTAGTCCGCTTATTAACAGAGCCCTCGTTTTTGGGTTTTTGCTATTCAATAATATAATATAAAGACTTAGGTTACTATGAGATTAGATCTTTGATTTTCTAAGAAATCGTTTCAAATGATTTCTTAGTATTTCGTAAAACTTTGTTGTTATTTGCAAAATACTTTCAGATGTTTTGGAAAGGGCCAAGAATAAATATTTTTAAAAGTTTAGCTAATAGTCATTGACGAGAGTGAAAGTTCCTAAAGCATGCATCCCTGTTTACGCTGCCAATTGCAATTCTTTAGAACTAACTATTTATTAAGAATTGATGTCGGACCACTTGTTGATATATTCGATACTTAAGTGTGGTAACTAGCCAGGCGAGCATCATCGACATTACCTGCTACTACGGAGTGAAGCTCAAACCCAATGCGCAATAACTACGAGATAAAATGAATTTTGATTTTATAAAATAATACTATTGATTTTAATAAAATATTACTGAATTAACTATTAAAAGTGGTAACTACTAAATGAATTACATTCCTACATTTATATTTAAATTTTCTGACTAAATATTCTACTTAAAAGCGATAAATTAAGGCGTAAAAAATATTCGAAAATAAATTTATCTCAAATGGTCAGAGATCCTTGACTATATTTTGAATAAAATCAAAGAACGGCGCCCATGTGAAAAGTAATTATTTCCTATAATTTTCTTGCATATCGGACATAATATTACAGGATTACCGTTATCGCAACGTCGTCGCAGCATGGCGCATTATTTCAAGGTTGACTGAGTTGTTTTCGTACTAGCCGTCAATAACCTACTAATTTTGGTCTAATAAGGGTTTAAGAGAGTCAGTACGTTCGGCTTTGTGGGGTTTGTTGCGAGCTACCTCCATTTTGGGCTGATCCGATAATTATTTTGTGGATGAAATAATAAAATGTTTCATTATGAACTATTTTTCCTACAACTTAATACATTTTTTTAGCCGATATGTGTAAAAAATTTTAATTCTCGGTGGTATCTTAGTTGTTCTTGAACCCATACAAGTATTTTTTATGTTTTTATATTTTTAGGTTCGATCGAGAGGGCGAGCATTCCGTGTTCCACAAGGCTGGTAAATAACCAGACGTTTTGAAATGCACACACACAAATAGCTAGGCACTTCATACGATGCATTTTAAAAGCTTTCATGCGTGTCGGTGTATGATGTGATTCAAAACGTGATCCTAAATGCTTACACTACTCGTTATTTAAATAAGGGGAGAGTGTATGTACCAACTTCATAAATTATTGGAAAATATCGTCAATTATTGAGCGAACACATATACACAACCGAACACCATAAGTTTACACTTTCTCGGTCCTGACTTCTACAAGCTACTAAATATATGTATGTGAAATCAGTTTGCATTTTAAGGCAGTTTTTAATTTTTTTTAGGATTGATTGTGTCACTCGATTATTATAATGGTTACCATCGGCAACAGTGTGTTTATCATATCGTCTATAAAATCATAATCATCATCATTGCCAACATCACCCTTTTGCAAGGGCCATTATTTTGCCATAATCCCCACGCTTTGTAGGCGTCTTGGGTAAGATTTTCAGAGTTCATCAGAAGACGCTGCTGCCCATTTTCGGGTAATTTTTAACCGACTTAAAAAAAAGAAGGAACTTTTTTATTGTCAGAACTTTTGACTGGGTGAACTGATTTTGATAATTTTTCATTTGAAAGCTGATGCCTGTGTTTCGGTTCCATTTAAATTGCATCTAAATCGGTCAAGTCGTTTTTGAGTTACACTCCAATAACTTAAAAATATTTTCCTATCTTTTATTTATTTATTTATCAGTACATTACATTTGGTGGGCATTACAGTTTCCGAATGCGCCTACCCAATGCTTAACCTAAAAATAATTACCTATACATTACACTATAAATACACACAAAGCAAAATAGATACATAAATATATTTACAAATGCCCCAAAGAGTATAACTCCACATACTCTACTGCCGTTCTGTGAAACTCTATTAACGTGCAGTGGAACGAATCCAAGTGCTTGTACTACTGAGTAATCCTTTTAAGTATGCGCAAAGCACGCTGGAGAGGTGACTGACGTCCAAGCTGAGTGTTGCATCTCGGGACTTGTGACAAATATGTTATGCCGCCGATGATATGCGCACAATATTGTGATAATAGGTACTTTAGAACTATCATGGCATTTCGTCAACTTCCTCGGAACTATTTGTGAGGGTGCAATTATAGCCCAGCACCCCACGGGGTAATGCATTGAAAAGTACGTTTGATTTAAAAGCTTAGAATAAGCCTTAAAATAAACATGTTATATTACGTGGCTTATTCTAAGCCTTTAAAAAATAATCATCCACATTGGATGATCCAGAAAAATGTATAAGTGCAACAAAGACATACATAAAAAAATATGCTTGCGGACCTTTCTCTTTTTTCGTGAAAATCTGATGAAAATAGCATATAGTTAAATTATATACTTAAATTATAACTAGAACATGATAAATAAAAACAAAGAAATGAAAATGTATAAATTTTTGGTGAAATATTATAAAAATTAAAACAGCCTCTTTCAATTATATTATGTACAAACGTGTGGTAACGTGGCAAATATAAAACAATTAATAAATTTATGTATTTTAAAATTCCGACTGAATATGTGAGTTCAGTAAGATTCGTTTTATACTAAGAATACTTTACTTAAAGCGTCTATCCGCATAGCCTTAGACACAAGTTTGATTTGATACATCTTACCAAGAAATTCCCTCTACTTAGTACGACGTATAAGATAATCTATGGTACGATTCCGCTTAGACCGATTTGGGGACATATTGTTGCAAATAAATTGTCCGGATAAAGGGTTGCACGATTCATGTTTCTGAAATGCCTGCGTAAGGTAGATTGATCACCAGAAAGTCAAACAATTGGTAAAAAAAAATGAACACAGATCGTTATAATGCTAAAAAATTCAAGATAAAACCTATAGTAGAAAAACGTTTTATATGCCAAAAGTTTACATGAACGCTAGGACAAGATTGAATCCGTGCATCGGGTACTATTGAAAACAAAATGTGTCGATGCGGACCATTTTCTGAATATTATTGTGTCCGAATCGTTGGTCAGTCAGAGTTAGAAGACTCGGTTTCTCGATACGCAAAAAATATTTTCTAGTATAAGAGAGGGTTGTTGAATTACTCAATAACGGAGCTACTATTGCGGATTGCTTTAAAGAGCAAAATAAAAAATACACAACAAAATCTGCAAGCTAGCAAATATTGTCTTCTTGCATCAAGATAACGCCCACGCTCATAAGTCTGCCATTGCGATGGCTGAGATGCTGGCTTTGAAATACTTGAGCATCCTTCATACTCAATAGACCCTACTCCTTGTGATTATTATCTATTAAGGTAGTATAAAGAGAGAAAAGCGGTGTAAAATAAATGAAGCGGCAGTCGCTGCATCAAAGGAATGTTTAGGTACTCAAGATGAAGAGTTGTTTCAGAACTACGCTCAGCAAAAGAGATTGCGAATAGGTATTTAAGTGACAAGTCATTTTGCAAACAAGTACAATGTTGACTAAAGCAAAATTTCGAGCACGTGATGTAACTGACAATCTTATAAACAGCTGTTTCTAAACAGAATAAACAGCCATGGCGTCGATTTGCGTTCTTGTTTAATTTATAAGTATTTATCGACGCTAAATCGTGCAGTGTAGGATCCGTGTATTTTCACGCAAGCACCGGAGATTATGCACTCTGATATAAATTCAGAATGGATTTGCAGCTCTGCTTTTCATTTGTAAATAAATCTTCACCACTTTGCTATATGTCCTTTGCAAATCCACAATAGTGCCATAAAGCTATGCATCTCAAAGAAAATTCGCGCATCCCGTTAAAATTCAAACGGATAATTCGTTCTTTTTGGTCTTTATTTCCTATTGAGGTTATATTTTGCTTAAAAATCACCTCAAAATGGCTGTAGATAATAGCTGTTCAATTAACAGTAAAATTAAAAAACTATGGGCATTTAGGGCAATTTGCTTATATGTAATTTTACCTTAAATACAATTTTCATTTTAAAAGGTGTTTTTAATTGATGATTGATATCCTATGTGATTGAATTGGTTCAATGGAATTTATGCCATAGGATATCAATCATACAAATTTCAAGACGCGGACTGCCTTCTATAATTCGATCAGATTGCGGCACTAATTTTAAGGGTACGAACCACTATTTAAACGACGTAAACGCTTTCCTAGCTGATAAGCACATTGAAATTGGATGTAAACTCTCGAAACGGGGCATAACTTGGTTGTTTTCTCCCCCAATTCGTCCCCATTGGGGCGGTATATTTGAAGCTGCTGTAAAATCTGCCAAAACACACTTGCGACGAGTTATTGGAGATACTATTCTCACATTTGAAGAGCTAGCAACTTTGTTTTGTAAGATTGAAGCACTTGGTCACAACGGCTAGACCGTTGTGTAACATATTAAGCAACGGCTAGACCGTTTTTAACATATTAAACAACGGTCTAGCCGTTGTGACCGATCTCTTCAGACCCTAATCACTTTGAAGCCCTTACGCTGGGCCATTTTTTGATTGGTCAGCCACTTGTCGCCTTGCCTGAGTACCCTTATGTTGATGTGAGACCTAATAACCTAATCTCTCGGGGTTTGAATTGGTTCGCCAATTGACTCAGAGCTTTTGGAAACGCTGGAACTTGAAATATGTACTTTTTAATTTACTCCACCTGTCATGTTATATTTCAGCCCAGATGGCGATAAATGTTTGTTGCAGTAATTCTAGGTTAGCCTGAAAAACATTTCCGACCCCATCATCACTAAACATTAGGTGAAATAATAGTCTAGGGCTAGACTATCAGTATATAACCGTCTGCACCCGTCATACTGAGACATTTTTATTTATTTTATTTTTACACTTTTGGGATTCTTACAGCTAGGTATATAATAGCTTAAAACGATGCATAGGTGCTGAAGGCCATTTAAAAGATTCCACTAATAAATTAACATAATTATTCTAATCGAGTAGACTAAAACACTGAAAAATAAAAAATATAAATAATACAACACTTGCACAAGAATATAACTAATTGAAAAATGCATTAGACAATACCCTCTTAACTTGTTCAACAGACGTATTGAAAATATCAAGGTCATGCCGAGATGCTACGTCATTGAAACAACGGCTTGCTCTTATCAAGTAGCTGTTTCTCCTATAATTAGAATTAACTATTGGAGTGTATAGTTTACACGGTCTCCTAGTAGGATCAGCTGTCACCTTCACTCCCACTAAGTTAAGCAACTCAGGACAGTCAACTGTACCGCTCGCTATCTTAATTAAGTATGCTACATCAGCAATTTGTCGTCTTATATCTAAAGGAAGAATGTGAAATTTATGACAGCGCTGGTTGTAGTCTGGGAAATATCTTTTGATTTTAAACTGAAGATGACGGAGAAACCGCCTCTGAATGCGCTCAATGCGTGTGATGTAAACGTCATACATAGGGTTCCAAATTTGTGAAGCATATTCTAAATGACTACGTACATAGCCACAATAAAGGATTTTGACAGTTTTTATAGATTTAAACTCAGTCGATAAGCGCAAGACAAACCCAAGCGCTCTCGATGCCTTGTTTATGATGTTATTGATGTGCTCATCAAAAAGTAACTTTGTGTCAAAAATAATGCCTAAGTCACGAATTGAATGAACTCTTGTGATGAAAGTATTTTTGAGTTTATAATTGAGCTGTTAAGTCTCATGCGCCTGTAATTTCACTGGTTCTCAAGAACTGCTGTCGGAACACACTGTTAGGTGCTTGGCGACGGATGTTCTACTTGAGAGTGGTAGCCAGGCGAGCATTCTCGAAGCTCAAGCTGGCGGTGGGGATCAATCAATGGACCTTCGGCACGCCAATACACAGCTATTACCGCTCGGCTATACTTTTATAGATGATTTTGATGATTAATCTATTGAAAACTTATTAAACTATTAAATACACGGCACTACATTTCATGCTACAGCAAAACATGAAAGCAAGCATACATACTTATAATAAAACTGTAACATTACAATTCTGTACATTGCAGAAATTTTGAAAATAATTTTTGAGAGCACTCTGTAGCAGTTACTGATGCCAAAACAGTTTATTTTTTGTTTGTCTGTCTGTCTGTATTCGGCTAAAATTGCTGAATGAATGTTTAATGAAAACTAGCACGATCTCTTTTAGTTGGGGGGGTATTCTAGATAACATGCAGAATTAAAACTCTTAAAAACTGTTCATTAAAACTCAAGAAGTAAGAAGAAAAATAAATACAAAAATCAAAACCATTTTGGCTGCATAAAAGTCTACAAACAACCCCAACAAGGTTGATCGGAAGGATAACTACCAGCTTTCATCTGCTAGATATACATCACTCTTATTCATATAAAAACAATATCTATTCCGATTGAAGTAAGAATGGAAAACTATTTATTCCAACATCTCAGTTAACATTTCACATAGCTACACAGAAAGGATATTTTTTTATGTAAGTAAGTATTCCATTTTTATTGTTGAAAATCGTATTTTATTCCGTTTTCTATTTGATAAAAATACTGATAAAAACCGAATGGTTGTAAATCAAATACATTTTGAAACACGAAATCCTTTCGTTTGCCACAAATAAAAACAAAATACTCTGCTGTTTTTAATCAAAGCCTTACGTTGAAATGTTATTTGTAAATTCATATCCGTAAACCAAACACCCATCAAAAACTGATACTAGTTCTCAAATTGTATTTTTATTTATAACGAATCGAAAACTTTTTGATGTGCTGAAGGTAGTGTTTTTATAGCTTTCTGTATGAAACTAGTTTTGCCACATTTTAAATAGGCGGTGTTATTTGCATGCGTGTCCTTGATTCTAATATCTACACTTCTGCGCCGAACAAGCTGGGTTCCGAAAAGGCTTTAGCAACATAGACCACATCCATACGCTCCGCCAGATTATACAGAAGACTGAGGAGCATTTAATCGGCCATCATGTTTAGCGTTTGTGGAATGTGTTTAGCGTGTGTTAAAAAGCTTTCGATTCTATTTAACCTGGGCCGTACTGCAGTCTCTTCAGCGATGCCAAATTCACTATAGGTATATCGAAGCGCTGAAGTGTTTGTATAGGGACGCCACCATGTCGATTCGATTACAGGACAAGAGCACGGAACCATCCAAACGCATTGAGGCGTGAGACAGTGAGACGTTATTTCTCCGAAACTATTCACTAATGCGTTAGAGGACGTTTTAAGCTCTTGGACTGGAAAGAATTCGGCATCAATATCTATGGAGAATACCTCACTAACCTTTGTTTTGCCAATGACATAGTCATAATGGCAGAGGCGTTTGAGTAACTCAGTACAATGCTCAGCGACCTCAGTAGAGTTTCCCAGAGGTGGGTCTTAAAACGAACATGGACAGGACGAAAATTATGTGCAATGTCCATATTGCACCCGTACCAGTAGTTGTCGGAACGAAACGCTCGAAGTTGTTGACCAATACATATACCTGGGTCAGACTGTCCAGTTAGGTAGGTCCAACTTCGACAAAGAGGTCGCCCGAAGAATACAACTCGGATGGGCAGCGTTCAGGAAGCTAAGCGACATCTTCTGCAATATCCCGCAGACCCTGAAGACCAAAGTCTTCAACCAGTATGTGTTGCCAGTGATGACTTGTGGCTGAGACGTGGTCCTTAACTGTGACCTTTACGGGTAAAATCAGAGTCGCTCAACTATGGAGAGAGCTATGCCCATAGTTTCTTTGCGCGATAAAATCCGGAACGTGGATAGTCACCAAAGAACCAAAGTGACCGACAAAGCTCTCGGAATTTCCAAATTTAAGTGGCTATAATATATATTAGGTATAGCCATATTGCTCGACGAACTGATAACCGATGGGGAAGAAAGGTTCTTGAGTGGTTACCACACTACGCCGGAAGACGTAGAGTTGGTAGGGCCTCCACTAGGTGGACTGACGACAGTCGCGGGTAGCCAATGGCGACAAGTTGCTAATAGCTGTTCTTTGTGGCGTTCTATATGATTTGTTCAGCAGTGGACATCTTCCGGCTGATGATGATGATGCATTAAAATTAACAGAATGCATGTAATAAGTTTGTCTATGTCTTTCATAATAACCATAAATTAGGGGAATTTTATAAAAACACCTAAAGAAAGCATGTAAATTTTTTCGAAACAGTTACACTCAAAATACTACATTGTTCACAATCGTTCAATTTTATTTAAAGAGATTCTATTTACCATATAAATCATTGATTCATTTCCTCGCAATCGAAGTGAAAAGCTGAATAAATCCCATTTTAACCTCGGTTCAAATATCAGACGTCTATATTAATATTAATCCTCTGGGCTAAAATTACTTTATGTACTTACTGTTCATGCACTCTATCTACTATTGAATTTTGTTAAGTCGTGCAAAACCCACTTAACTACGAGTATGTTAACTCTTATATTACACTTAGTTGAAATTACAGGCACATGAGACTTAACAACTATGTCTCAAGGTGACGGGCGCAGTGCAAATCGTGACTTGTGACGAAATGCATCTGTTATATAGGCAGAGGTTAGTCTGCTTATTATCAGGTGGACCTAGATCTTGTTCCGTCACAATAACAGAAAAAAAAAGTTTTTTTATGCTGTTATAGCTGAGCTATGAACTGCCGTGCCGCAAGTCTTATGGTTTGATTCCCATAGCTGGTTTGAGCTTCACCGCATGGTCGGCGGGCTTTTTACGAATACTCGCCTGGCTAGCTATGGTAGACATATCGCCACGCACCTAACAGTGAGTGACGGGAGCAGTCTCTGAGAACTATTTAGACAAAGTCCATTTACCATCCTCGACCACATCATCACTTACCAACAGGTGAGGAGATAGTAGTCAAAGGCTAGGCTATGAGTTATAAAAAAATTACTCATTAAGAGTATTTCACATTTGCCCTTCATCAAGTTTTATGGCATAGCTAGGTACAAAGGCACAGTATATTATTGTATCATGGGTACAAGTACAAGTATGCAGCCAGAGTCAAGTCCGAATCGAAAATATATCAATACGAAAATACTTTGTGGTGTCAAATCGTCAAAAAGTGGTGGACCCTATACCAAATTTGTATGTTGATGGTAACATAGTAACATTTCTGGCTTTTGAGTGCAAAAGCAAGAAAAAAAAAATGAAATGTTAGCATTATCGTATTTGCATCAGTGTAGGCTATAGTGATAGCCTACACTCATGCAAATACGGTAATGCTTGGCGGTAAGCAATTCAACACTATTAAGTATGCGCTCGAAGAAACACAAATATTGGAATATAGCCCCATGTGTTATTCGTTACTCACATAATTGATTTATTTCCAAAACTTATTTTCAGTATCACTTATATTGTACTAGTACTATTCAGACAAACTAGCCCCTGGTGTGCTGGTTTAGAATTTCATCTCCACATAATATCTTTCCACAAGATACTCTCGGGTTATCGGAACATTAAGCTTGTAAGGAGCCTGTTATGTACCAAATGTGCAGCATCACCCCACACACACACATGAGTTACGACACTGCTCATTTGGAAGATTATTTTCCTTAATCACCTTACATGACATGCAACAGGAGGTTATGAAGCTGCCCTTATATTATTGAGCAGGGAACTGAACGGCATTATATCCTAAAATTAATGCTCGGGATAAATAATTTTTTTTTATGCTTGACTACCATTAGCCTTTGACCACTATCTCACTTGATGGTAAGTGATGATGTGGTCGAAAATGTTGTTCAGGCTAGTCTAGCATTACTGGTTCTCAAGGACATCTGCAAAACATCGTGTGTTCGCTAGCCAGGCGGGCATTCGCAAAATGCCCTACCACCATGCTGTAACGACTGTCATCGTAAGATAACAACCGGAACATATAGCTTAGCGTGCCCTCCAAATCACGGAAGCGGTCAGTAGTGATGTCACTATCGGTCACCCATCTAACTTGTGACCGCGGCGGATGTAGCTTAATATAGCTGATGGATTAAGGCCCTTGGGTACGTCAAATTCGTACTTTCTAAAGCGAACTCCTCCGTAACCGCTGAAGTTGAAGACTTGAAAAAAATATATTTTATAGATGAATTCAAGTACAACATTTGCAACATATGATTTTACGGTATTACTATTACTTTTGCCTTAAAAAAAATTCAAACTACATACTATTTCTTGACTTATATGGCGAACTCCTTCTAAACGGCTACGATTTTTGAAAAATAAATTGTACCATTAAATTTCTAGATTCTTATACTACAATTATAACATAGCATTTGTAAATCCATTGATATTTTCCTAAGAAAATGTCGAATTATTCAGATTCAGAACGCTTGCGGTTCCGAGGTGCTCTGCGCGGACGCGAGCGGCAGTGTTGCGCAAGCGTTGGCACGGGGAGGCTGTGTCGCTCGTAGCTCCGCTCGCGCTTTCGACTGATAACGATCTTGTCTTTGTATTAGTGCATTGACACACGAGATTCGTAGCTGTGTGCGTGCAATGATTCGCTCGCTGCAGAGGGCCAACTTGGTTGCGACGTGAAGTATGCGCGGTGACGCTTTATTATTGGTATTTTGTAGACAAATTTTATTCGAATTGTCTCACATATGAAAAGAACCAAAACTTGAAATTGACAATGTTGTGGGTAAATTACAATGGGCGGCCTTATCAATAAGATCAATGAAAAGTTTTATAATATAATATGTACAAAATTAATTAGTAATATCTATAACGCTCTCATGTTATAACTGGTTAACTAAAGATAATATATTTTTTTATATTATGGTAAATAGTTTCCGGCTTTAGTAGTTTGTAGGGTACAAAATGGTTCTCTACTACATTTAGAGTTTGTATGGGGCTACATACATCTTTTGGAGTTCTAAGCTTTTCTTGATAATTGTATTAGGTGTTTTGATATAGGTTAATTAATACTACATAAAGATAACGTCTGCCAAGTGAAGATGGATAACGTATCTCGAAAATAGTGAGAGATAGGTAAGGGAGATTAGCACCGTGGGGTGCCGGGTTAGAATTGCACCTCCCCATATCATCCCGTGGGTGTCGTCAGAAGCGTCCAAGGGAAAACTACTTAAAGGGGGGCAACAGCGCCTTCTAAAGAACTGCCAACTTACATTGCGATCCCCAAGACGCCTGCCAAGTGTGGGGATTATGGCAAATACCCCCTTAAAAAGTGAGGCTGTGTTCAGCAGTGGACGAACTGACTGTTACAGTTACAGTACTCAAAATCGATATATAGGTTTCTCTGGATGTCCTTATTCCAAATTTGGAATTTATTTTTCGATGACGTCTGCCAAGTGAAAAAAGTTAGTCCGATATGGCTGAAAATCGATATTTAGGTTGTGCTGTGCGTCATTATTCCGAATTTGGAATGTATATTCCGATGACGTCTGCCAAGTGAAAAAAGTTACCTAGATTTGGCTGAAATTCAAAATCTAGGTAGTTCTAGACGTCTTTATTCCGAATTTGGAATTTATTTTTCTATGACGTCTGCCAAGTGAAGAAAGTTACTCCGATTTGGCTGAAATTCAAAATCTAGGTAGTTCTAGACGTCTTTATTCTGAATTTGGTATTTATTTTTCGATGACGTCTGCCAATTGAAGAAAGTTACTCCGATTTGGCTGAAATTCAAAATCTAGGTAGTTCTAGACGTCTTTATTCCGAATTTGGTATTTATTTTTCAATGACGTCTGCCAAGTGAAGAAAGTTACTCCGATTTGGCTGAAATTCAAACTCTAAGTAGTTCTGGACGTCTTTATTCCGAATTTTGAACGTATTTTTCTATGACGTCTGCCAAGTGTGGAAAGTTACTCCAATTTGGATTAAATTCAAAATCTAGGTAGTTCTGGACGTCTTTATTCCGAATTTGGAATGTATTTTACGATGACGTCTGCCAAGTAAAAAAAGTTGCCCCGATTTGGCTAATAATCGAAATCAAGGTTTTTCTGGACGTCTTTTTTCCAAATTTGAAATTATTTTTTCGACGATATCTGCCAAGTGAAGAAAGTAACTCTGATTTAGCTGAAATTGAAAATCTAGGTTGTTCTGGACATCGTAATTCTGAATTAAGAATTACTTTTTTGAAGACGTCTGCCAGGTGAAAAAAGTTACTCCTATTTGGCTGAAAATCGATATCTAGGTTTTTCTGGACGTTTTTGTTCAATATTTGGCATACATTTTTCGACATCTGCTAGGTGAGGAAAGTCACTCCAATTTGGCTAACATTCAAAATCTAGGTAGTTCTGGACGTTTTTATTCCGAATTTGGAATTTATTTTTCGATGACGTCTGCCATGGGAAGTAAGTTACTCTGAATTGGCTGAAAATCAATATCTAAGTTTTTCTGGACGTCCTTATTCCAAATTAGGAATTTATATTCCGATGACGTCTGCCAAGTGAAAATGTTCCTCCGATTTTGCTAAAAATCGATATCTAGGTTGTGCTGTGCGTCATTATTCCGAATTTGGAATAATTTTATCTATGTCGTCTGCCAAGTGAAGAAAAATACTCAGAATTGACTAAAAATGGATATCTAGGTTGTTTTAGACGTTATTATTCCAAATTTAGAATTTGTTTACGATGACGTATGCCCAGTAGATAAAGTAACTTCGATTTAGCTGAAAAGATCGATCGTCTAGAACAACCTAGATATCGATCTAGGTTGTTCTAGACGTCTTAATTCCAAATCTAGAATTTATTTAACAATGACGTCGGCCAAGTGGAAAAAGTTACTTTGATTTGGCTACAAATCGATACTTATCTTGGTTTTCCTGGACGCTTTTCTATTCGTACTATCGATCTTAATTGTTATTAACTTGTTGTGAAGTGCGTGAATCCCTCTAGGGTGAGTTCCTTATTTATTATTGTTATTTCATAGTGCTGACTAAAACCTATGTAACGTAAACAGCTGTGCTGCCCTACCGCGCTAGACTGTGAGTTTTAAAATGTGAGTCGCTGGTAACAGTACCACGATCGTGTCGGCGCGGCTTGGCAACAGTTGGCTGAGGAATTCAGCTACTAAGCCGGTGTCTTCCTTCCAGGATTCCACTTCACTGATTTAATCCGAGGACGGGTGTTTCGAGCATTCACTACCGAGATCCAGAACTATAAGCTGACGCCAAGACCGCCACATCTGGGACCTGGATCACGTGTACTATCAGGCCAGTGTCTCCCTCCGGTCTATGTAACTTCAGTAGAACTGTGCGGCTGTGCAACCTGATAAGTCTTGGCCTAATAAACTTTTCAAACCTACTCCCTGAGTTTACCTTCCTACCTGCTGGCCGTGGGATGATTAGCAGTTCCCTATCGCCGCAGTACGATAAGAGTAGGAAAATTATGATTACTTATCAAAGACGCACGAATTAACATCAAAATAATATTTTGACTAACCTCGACGTTTCGATCAAGTTGCATTGACCGTGGTCACGAGTAGACTGAAGAAGCGGGTGTCATCGTCTTGAGGAGCGGCGGGAGCGATTTAAATCTACCCCGCTTGGTTTTCGTTAATGTAATTTAGAAACATGAGTTTAGTTCACGAAAGTTTAAAGAAAAGTACTTATAAATCATTTATTCAAATCTCCTAATAAATGAGAAAGTATATCGGTTACCTTTTCACGATGGAACCAATCTTTACAATATAGCTGTATATAAATTGCCCATATTATTATTTCCTAGACAAGAAATTATTCATCTCATATCTCGTACCCGGAAAGTAGTGTTTGTTTGATGCGAGTAGCGGGTGGAAGACTGCTTCCCACCTATGGGCGGGAAAATCTAAAGGTAAATACTTCCTTCTCAAGGGCCGACATGTCCAATAGCACAAACGTTGGCCATTTTGTATTTTTGCGTACGACACAGTCGTCCCTATTCTTATTTTTCAATGTATTTTCGCCATTATACAAATCTTCCTTTTATATCGTCGTTTTTAAACGGGTAAACCCGAGTTGGCTATAATCTGATTTATAAGGAGATTTGAATAAACGATTGATTATTATAATTTTCTTACTCTTATCCGATATATCTTAGCGTTTTAAAGATACGTCATCTATCTTTACTTAGCAAACGTCATTGAAAAATGAAATCCAAATGTAGAATAATGACGCCCAGCACAACCTAGATATCGGAGTAACTTTCTTCCCTTGACAGACGCCATTAAAAAAATAAATCTTAATTCGGAATAATGACGCCCAGCACAACCTAGATATCGATTTTCAGCCAAATTGAAGTAGTTTTTCACTTGGCAGACGTCATCGGAAAGTAAATTCCAAATTTGGAATAAGGACGCCCCGAAAAACCTAGATATCGATTTTTAGCCAAATCTTAGTAACTTTTCTCACTAGGCAGACGTCATCGAAAAATAAATTCCAAATTTTGGAATAAAAACGTCCAGAATAATAATAATAATATAAATCTTTATTTAAGCCAATAACACTTTTTCCAAATCTTGTATTGCTGGGGGTCTTCACACTTCGACGTTGAAGTTTGTATCGTTAAGACCTTAATTGATAGCTGTACAGTGCACAGTTGACTTCAGTACAATTTTTCACGCAAAATAGTTATAAACATAAATTTAACTTACAAATTGTCCATAAAATAACATCTTTTTCAGTTTCATACATTTTTTTTTATAAATTATCCACACAGGTGGTATTTATATTTTAACTAAATTTGTGTTATTTACGTGTTTGTATGTATGATGCTATATGGTGATATATAAACTGAAAAATTCAGGACTTGATTATATAAATATGTTTTAATAAAAGGGCTAAATCTTCTTGCAAAAGTTGTACGAATGACAGGTTATTTTAATTGGAAAACTCATTTATGTAGCATATTACTAAAATTTGCAGATTTTTTAAAGAGTCTGTGTGCGAACTGAAAACAACCTAGATATCGATTTTCAGCCAAATCGAAGTACATTTTTCACTTGGCAGACGTCAACGTAAAACAGATTCTTAACATGGAATAATAACGTCTACAACAACCTAGATATCAATTTTCAGTCAAACCGTAGCATTTTTCTTCACTTGGCAGATGACATTGAAAAAATAATTCCAAATTCGGAATAATGACTCTCAGCACAGCCTAAATATCGAGTATCAGACAAATCTGAGTAACTTTCTTCACTCGGCAGATGACATTGAAAAATAAAGAAAAGGAATAAAGACGTCCAGAACAACCTAGGTAGGTACACTATACATTTTCATTTGACGACTGATCTCAGTCGCAGTTGCAATTGCGGATACTCACTAGAATCGTACGGTAGGAATATAAAGTGCCATGTTACCGGAGCGCATCGCGCATCTGCATATTCTTTGACCGTTATATTTGTGCAGCGAGCACGGAACGTATGCGGCGATGCGCGAGTAAAGTAAGCTCGATTAGGTCCAGATGCTCAAGGCCATTGGCGACTCTAATCGCCTTAAGAATGGCTAAGCAAACTTCGCTAGGAGCGCTTCAAAACTCGCTAACAGGATGTGCCTGTTTTTCCGCGAAGTCAAAGCACGAAGTAAAGGAGGAAATATCTCCAAGCTTCAATTCTATTTTTATATAACTTCACAGAATTGTCTCTTTCAAAATCCAAGTCAAAGTAGCTCAGTAGACCGACGTAAGCTTCGAGAGTTCACCTGAAGTTCTTAGAAGGGAAATGGTAAAGTAATACGTAGAACTAAGTACGGCAGCCATATTATGCTTCACTACTTAAAAGAAGTTTTTCAAAGAGCATAAATTCACAGTATAATTACTTACTTTTGATCACGAACCTTCTTAATGTTCGTTTATTAGGAGTGTTAGTCTCATTTTATAGTCTTTGTTGAAGCGTATTTCTGAAATGTGTTTCGCAAAAAATTTAATATACCATAATTGAGTCCAACAAAGACAATTAGTTTTCGCTTCAAAAGTGTAGCGCCGTAGCAGTAATAGACTACATATTAAAAATTATGCTTACCCTTCCCTTTATATTCCTAGTATTCCTACTACCGGAGAACATAAATTGGTTTTTCAAGTTCCGCACAAAAAAGGTCAAACGGAACCGTATTAATATCATGGGTCTTTAGCTCGCAAAAGTAATGATTTACAATTCAAAAATTCAGATGTCAGTTAAAATATCATGACCCAATGTAACATTCAATAAGAAATGAAGTTACTTAAATTATTTTCAGACGTAATGCAGGAAACGATAGAAGATAGCAAAACTATCTGTTTAACATATACATATATATATATATATATATATATATATATATATAGAGATCTCTTCTCGTAAAATGTTGATCAAACGCGGTGTCCCACGAGCACTTATTTGATCCGTTGGCTTTTGTTGATCCATACCTCCTTTGTTGATCCAAATGTAACATGTGGCGTACTAAAATGGCTCCAGGGTCATTTTTCCAGGAGCTACATAATACGGTTAAGTACGTTAACCGTCAATAACACTCTTAAGATCCGATATACAAATCCACCGGAGTGCGTTTGTTCGTGCAATTTACAAATTCAAACTGACCAATCACAGGCTTTTTGCTCCTGATTGGCGAGCGTTAGATTCGGCGGCGTTGCCAGATTTATCGTGGCGCGTGGCGGCGTTGCATGCGAATGTGGATTATGGATGCATTTTATTCGCAGCACTGCCATAATTTTTAATTAACAATAAGATTTTTCTTTTAGGTAGGTACCTAATGTGTATTTCAAAGGTGCGATACATGTTTGACATCTTATGTTTTAAATAAAAGGTTGTTTTAATGTTAATTTAGAAGCTATATTAAAAAAAAAGTGTTTAAAATATAAATATGATTCTTTCATATCAACATAGTTTTAGGTTTGATTACAAATCACTTCTTCTTCTTTTGTATACCGTATAGGTTAGCTTTTGAACTCTCTACTAAAGGTAAGCGATGATGTGGTCGAAGATATTGATCAGGGTAACCTAGAATTACTGGTTCTAAAGGACAGCTGCTGGAACACACCGTTAGGTGCTTGGCGACAGATTATTTGCTTGAAGGCGGTGGCTACCCAGTTGGGCATTCGCAAAATGCCCTACCACCGAAAATACTTACCTAAGATGCTTTGATGAAGATCTATAAAAACCTGATAAGTATATATTATTCCTTACGGCACTTACTTTTCCGAATTATGTAAAAATAGTAACCCATAGTTTCGAAATAATTTTTTTTTTTTCTGGACGGGCTATCCTAAATTAGTAAGTAGGTAAAAGAGGATTCAGGATCCGAACACCTCCAGATACTAAAATAATATTTTTATATCCTAACCTAAGTACCTACTTACAGATATTTATGTAATTACCCATGTAAGTCAAACAATAACACTATCATTATTATCTTAAAATATTTTATGTAATTATGTAAAATAAATAAATAAAATAAATACTTAAATCAGTACTTTAATACTATAAATGCAAAAGTAACTGTGTCTATCTGTCTGTTACGCTTTCACGCCAAAACTACTGGACCGATTTGAATGAAATTTTGCATGGAAATAGTTTGAGACCCGGGAAAAAACATAGGATAGTTTTTATCCAATTGCGCAAAATGAGGTTAATGTTTTTGCGTGGTAACCAAACATACGCGCGGGTGGAGCCGCGCCCGAAAAGCTAGTAGTTATATATGTATCTTCCTACTTATTAAATATGAGAATACCTGCTTACATTACCTAATTTTGAAGCGTTCGTAGCGTAGTTAACTTAGCCGTACTCAAGTTCTCATCCAATCAACTAAGTTAAGCAGCGTCCGCTGCGGTCATGAGTTGGATGTGTGACGGATGTGTGCTGGCAGTCACTATAGAATGGTGCATGACTAGGACTGGTGACCGTTGTAAATGTATTATTACAGATCGCTTCCTTGCTTCGGAGGGCACGTTAAGAGTAGAGTGCATGGAGCACAAACGTAGTTTCGTCATATTTAATCGACTTCAAACAAAGGAGGAGGTCTCAATTCGTCTGTACTTTTTATTTTTATTGTTTGTTACCTCAGAACTTTTGACTGGGAGTACCGATTTTAGTAATTATTTTTTTGTTTGCAAAGCAAAGTTGATGCTTGTCGTTTAGTCTAATTTAAATTTCATCAAAATCGGTCAAGCCGTTTTTGAGTTACACACCAATAACTGAAAAATATTTTCATATCTCAAGATAGGAATATCATCAATCTCAAGATTACATTCGATCCCGTAAGTAGCAAGGATCACTAAAAAAAGTGATAGTAGGTACTTTTGAACTATCATGGTACGGACTTTTACAAGTTATTTCATAGTTTTGAGTGTTGAAGTCGGTTCCATTTTTTAGATATTTTTTTATTATTTTTTTAAATACCAAGTGTTCAAACTCGGAGAAATTTTGTATGCATATTTCTGAACCCAATATCTATGTTTCTAATTTGCCAGTTTTTCGATTTATTATTTATTTTACCCCTAAATGTCAAAATAACAATTGCCATACAAAATGATTTTTTGGATTATTTAAAAAAATACTTTAATATAGGGAAATCTGGCAAACCAGAACATATTGCGCTCAAGGACATACTTGCAAAGTTTCACCGAGTTTCAACACTTAGTATTTGTATGGAGCCTAGAGCTCCCTAGCCTTAAACCGTCCACGTCGGTTCCGGTTGATGTCTTAGAATGGCAGTCGTTATAAGATAGTAGGGTATTTTGTGGACGCTTACTTGGCTAGCTACCACCCTCAAGTGTTAAACTGACGCCAAATACCTGTCTTGAGTGCCAATAATTCTAGGTTAGGGTGAAAAACATCTTCGAACACATCATCACTTACCATCAGTAGTGATGGTATGTGAATAAATGAAGTTCAACTGACTTACGATCAGTTGAATTGGTGTAGTAAGGCAAATTACCTGTGTTTACATCAGTTTTCAGAATATAGGTATTTATGATATTTAGATTCAGACTCGCAAAGTTAACAGCTCCGAGGGCCACAAGTTTTAAATTCGCGGATACTACGATAATGTTGAATGGGTACCAAAGCCGAAATACGAAAAACCTAAAAATTTGAATATCTCTCCATGGCCGATATTTCAGGTTAGACTCAACTCCGTATAGGAAATTCCACTTTGGCATAAATAAAATACATTTATACTTATACTCTTTGTTTCTGATAAGATTTATTTTTGGAGCCCATGAAAATAGGTTTAACAATAGATTAGGCTTTACTTTGCTGCCTGAATCTATTGATTTCGATGCATATTCAAAACTTTGAATTTACATATTAGAAAAACCGCCTAATCCTGCATCATTAGAAGGTCTTAATTCAAGAACTCCTGATGAAGATTCGTGTAAAAGCGAGAAGCGTCGAAAAAATCTTCCGGTTAGTCTATGTGGCGTATATGACGCCACCTCGGCTTAGCAGAAATATTAGGTGGAATTTTGACTCGATATATTTATTAAATATTCATGTCATTTAATGTTTTCTTAAGATATTTTTAAAATATTGTTATAATCGTGAAATAGGTATCATATACAAATATTCAACTATAGATTGGAATTTTCACTAGATATATTAATTAAATATTTATCTAAAATGTAAATTTAATGTTTTCCTAAGATATTTTTAAAATATTTGTTATTATCGTGAAATAGGTATCATATACTTACCTAGTTAAATTTCTAGTCAAATATTAATCTTTTGTTCACGTTTAACACCAAATACACTAAAGTTGAGGTTATGTAACTCATTCCGTTTAGGACTAGGGATCCGTGACATACGGATGGAAAGACTGTATTGTTAGCTGGGTTCTAATTTGCTTTAAAATTGAAACCCAAAGGTATTGAATAAGATGTACCATTACTAGCATAGGTATTCCAGAAATCCAATCACAATATAGGTCAGTACTATTATGTAGTACTACCTAACTTATTTCAAAAGATAATCATAGGTTTGTACAATGGCCCAGTAAATTTAAATAAAGGTTATGAAAGTAAGTTAACCTCGGTAGCAGTTATAACGGATTATAAATCAGTAGTAGCCCAGTAGTAAAAACTATGGATTGTCGTGGTGCAAGATTTCACTCCTTTTTTTTTGTCCGACTCGCACTTGGCCACGTTTTAGTATTTGTTGTTATAGAGACAACAGAAATACATCATCTGTGAAAATTTCAAACTTTCGTGCTGATACAGTTTATGAGATACAGGCTGATAGTTTATGAGATACAGGTGACATATACATACAAATGGACAGTGGAGTCTAAAGACCTAATTGGGTCCTATTTTTACCCTTTGAAAGTTAAAAAGTTCATATTGTATAGATATTGGAACTGTAATGTACGGAACGGAACCCTTCGTGTGTGAGTCCGACTCGCACATAGCCGTTTTTTTATTTAATTATTAGAGGACAAAATTTTAGGTGCTGTATAACAGTTTACCAAAGTAGAGGTATATTATGTTGTATGGTGGTAGGCCATTTTGCGAATACTCCCCGTGGGCTATCCTCAAGTATACACTCTATCATTCATGTTCATTGTTTATACCTATCTAATGGTTCCCACCATTAGGTAGGAATAAACAATTTCAGGAAATATACTAACTTGAAACCAGAGCCCGTTAATATGAAACTGATTTGTTCTACTGACATTAAGCATAATATGTCTAGTTGTAGTACCTTTTTTATTATATACGGAACGGAACCCTTCGTGTGTGAGTCCGACTCGCACATAGCCGTTTTTTTATTTAATTATTAGAGGACAAAATTGTAGGTGCTGTATAACAGTTTACCAAAGTAGAGGTATATTATGTTGTATGGTGGTAGGCCATTTTGCGAATACTCCCCATGGGCTATCCTCAAGTATACACTCTATCATTCATGTTCATTGTTTATACCTATCTAATGGTTCCAACCATTAGGTAGGAATAAACAATTTCAGGAAATATACTAACTTGAAACCAGAGCCCGTTAATATGAAACTGATTTGTTCTACTGACATAAAGCATAATATGTCTAGTTGTAGTACCTTTTTTATGTTATTGTGACGGAACAAGCTCGACGCCCACCTGATGTTAAGCGGACTAACCTCTGCCTATAACAGATGCATTTCGTCATACGTTACGTATTGGTTTGCGCCCGTCACCTTGAGACATAGTAGTTAAGTCTCATGTGCCTGTAATTTCACTGGCTCTCAAGGACTGCTGCCGAAACACACCGTTAGGTGCTTGGCGAAAGATTTTCAGCTTGATGGTGGTCGCTAGCCAGGCGGGTATTCGCAAAAAGCCCTTTCACCATGCGGTGAAACTCAAGCATGCGGCGGGATTCAAACCATGGACCTGCTGCACGGCAGTCTATAGCTAATGTCACTAAGCCATCACTGCCTAACGCAAGTACCTAGGTATAACATGCAGGTCTACTATAAACCTCAAAAAGTTTGTTATAAAAGGCAGGAGAGTGAGTCCAGTGTAGATGAATAAAAAAAAATACCTAAGTAGTCACGTTAGGTATACGTTATAACATAATAATCGAAAAAATCGGGTAGGGATCATAACCCTATAAGTATGAGTACCGACGTTACATAGGTACTACATATACTAGTATGTGATATGACTATGACTACCTATGAATATTACGTCAAAAGTTAGTAGGCACGTACTATTATGTAAATTGTTAACCGTGATAATAATTAGATTTGATAATGACCAAACGGTATGGTCATTATCAAACCTAATTAGTTATTAATACTGCATTATAAAATATCATGTAGGAACTAGTGGTTGGGTGCGTTGGTAGGTGGGTACATACGTATTTTCCTATACTATGACGTATACATACAGCCGATAGAGTCCGCATCTGGGCGAGACATCATAATTATCTCTGTTATGTTATGACGTCTCGCCCGGGTGCGGACTCCATCGGCTTCGTCGCGTCACGAGGTTCCTATTTATTCTGTGACTAAGTGAAAAACTTAAACTTGATAGAGATATACATATTATGTAGGTACCTACATACATAATATACACCTATGACAAATTATTTTCTGATAGAAGATACCCGTGCTTATTTGTTCTGTTTATCAGGTGACCGCAACCAATGAACAAACAACCTTTTCAACTCAGTAGTTTGGAAAGGTGTCGGTAGGTACTTTATCATTCGAAATCTGCGTGGAAAGTGATTTTTAAACTGACATCTCTGTATATCTAATAACTTGATATTATAATCTGGTAATATGAAAAAGGTTTTAGAAATCAGAACATCTATAGTTCCGGCAAATTAAATATTATACTCTCGATAATACCAATTTTTTTAATATACCTACTCTTGGAGTGCCCGGCTTACCCGTGGAGTGCCGGGCTTAACCGTGGGGTGTCAGACTAGTTAAGTACTCGTGGGGTGCTGGGCTAGAATGTCAACCCCTCATCTCTACGGGTGTCTTTAGAGGCAAATAAGGGTAAAATACCGTCGTGAAAAATGTGTTAGTTATCGTGTCGTGTCGTGACCATACATCAGACCAACCTGGCCGGGCAGCTTTGGTCCTATGGTTATTGACCATCATACCTTGAAATGAACCTATCTAAGGCCTTATATATAGATTTATGCTAGCAGGTTATTATAGTTTATAAGAATGATTGGGTCATTCTAATGAATAAAATGACCCGGTGGGATATCGGGCTATAATTGCACCCGCCTGAAACGTCTTTCTGTCAGAATCGTAAGAGGTGAACGAAAAAAAATCAGAGGGTTAGTAAAAAACTGCCATCTTTACTGAGATCCGAGAGGCGTCTGTTTAATGTTTAATGTCTTCTGGGTGTTGATGATAATGAATTCTAATCATTACGAAATTAGCGCGGTATAGTAGGTAGGTATTTATTAAGGAGAACTCGATTTTTGTAACAATCGTCCGGCTTCATATCGTTTCCATCATCACATCAGATCTCTCACTGTTATATAACATTGTCATAAAAACCTACTTATTATAGGTAAGTACCTACCTATGCAGGCAGGTAGGTATACAAAATGCAGGCTAATTTTTATATGGACAACTCAGTCCACTTGCAACTTTTGACACTAATTCACCAAGGTCTACTTATGTTACGAGTTCTTTTATGTAGATATTCTAGGTAGGTATACCTACAGCATATTTTCTCTCTGTTCAGTAGTTGTAACTAGGATCGTTGTAGTAAATTTGTAAGCCGGTCATGGCATCTACAATAAATTAATATTAAAGAGTACATAAGTATACTGTAGCAAAATCCAAACATAATATCTATTAACAACAATGATCCCTAGATTTCTTTATGTAGAAAGAGCTGAAATATTGTTCACAATTTTACAATTATATAGTTACCATAATATAACAAAAATAGGTACCTATCATCATCATCTAATTCTGTTCTTTCAGTCATTTTATGTATCCACACGTATTAGAGCAGGTGAGTTTGTAACTAAACTACAGTAAATAATATATGTAGATGACGTTATTACGATGACGCTGTAGTAACACACCCACGTTAAAGTTATGACTGAAAATACCGAAAAACATATTCTTAATTTTAAACTGTGGCAGCCAGAGTAAAGAGTCTCGTCTCATCTATGCATTTATCTCTTTTTGACGTAGCACTTTATCTCTTTCTAACGGTTATTATGATAGATCGCCGATATTCTCGTAAAGCTTGGCTCCGCTATAGCTCTGATCAACTATTCTATGGTCATATCAAATACAAAATGGATCAGGAAAGTTAATATGAGTGTAATAATTCAGTCCGTTACAGATCAAAGTAATGGTAAATATCTCATGGCGAGTATTCGATTTCTCGATCGTATACGATCCTCCGTCGTCACGGTCGGATTTGATGTATGCCACATTCATCGAAAAATAATAAAAGGGAGCAAAGTATATAGGCCCAAAAGGTGGAGCAACTTTAGTTAACGTTTGTTACTGGAGCAAAATATTACCATGAGAGGACTATATATATATTATTGAAACACTTTTTTTTGTTCCGTACGAGATGCCGGTAGCCGAATAGAATAGGCATCCGGCGCGAATGATTTTGGCTCAGCACGCGACAGTGCTTGTTATTATAATCAGAAAAAAACAATGTTTTTGTTTATCGTTCTATATTTTATTATTTATGTTTATATTAGTATATAAACCTTAAAAAGGCGGATAAGGCAGTTATGTATGTTGCAGTTCTGCTGTGTCATTTTTCCGGTGCATATTTTAAATGAAATTGTGACAGAACAAGCACGTGGTCCATCTGGTGTTAAGCAGTTACCTTTGTCTACAACGCATGCAACAACACAACGCATACAAGTGACGACCTGCACTGCGAACAGGTCTTCTGCTTGGCAGTATTATAGAAGCAGGCAGTTCTTCCTCTGAATGAACTCATTGAATTGGTGAACTCATTTACTTCCTCGCATGAACTCATCGCCATACGATGGTTGATAAACAAGAGCAAAATTTGAGTAATGAGTCATAATGTCATGTTAGCTCGGTCGGTCAGAGCATACTGCGGCTATATGGATCGATGGACGCGGGTTCAAATCCCGTATTTGACTATATTTTTTTCTCTCGATAAATTGTATATTTGTAATCATTTACAAAGAGATTTACTGCAACCAAGAACGTCAAGTTAAATTTTTGATATAACTCTTCATTCAACCAGGTTATAATTTGTTTCATCAGTATTTACTGAAAACGACAATCCAATACATAGATTTAAAACTAATGAAAGCAAAAAAAATTTAGATGACTAAGAACATTTATAACATCATACAAAGAACCAAGTTAAAAAGAGCATGAGTTTCATAAAGTTTATTGCGAATTCGAGGCATAAAATTGGTTCCCTAGCTGGATATGCCTTTTATTGTACACTAGCTTTTACACGTGGTTTGGCCGGCGTTAATTAAAAAGATTCGTAGTCCTTCTGAATAGAGCATCAGTCCTAGTATATGCACAGAATAGATCAGTATTTCAGGATCCCACTGTTTGCTAAGTTCATGCCCATAGTTTATAGTCGTTATCCTTCAAATTCTGCACTCATTCAACTTCTACATAGCTTCTTGAGTTCTAAATATATTAATACAAAAAATCATAACTATATTCTAAACTTATGCGGACTAAATTATTGTTTATTAGTAATTAATGAACTAAATAATCAATCAGTACCAATATTATAAATGCGAAAGTAACTCTGTCTGTCTGTCTGTATGTCTGTCTGTCTGTTACGCTTTCACGCCAAAACTACTGGACCGATTTGAATGAAATTTGGTATGGAAATAGTTTGAGACCCGGGAAAAAACATAGGATAGTTTTATCCAACTGCGCAAAAAGAGGTTAATGTTTTTGCGCGATAAACGACATACGCGCGGGCGGAGCCGCGCCCGGAAAGCTTGTATTATTATAAACTTAAAATTATTGAATTGCAATAGGGTCTAAATATTGGCAAATCAAATGTACTTAATAAGCTCCACATACGAGTACTATAAGTATCTAATGTGCTGTTGTCAATAAAAATAATAAATCTAAGAAACGAAGCTGCTTCTTTAAAATTATACGAGAGTGGCAGAAAAAGTATTCCACGATGTTTACTCTAGGCTTAGGAAAAGGGGGTTTTAAAGGTCAAATCGAAGCGCGCACTGCCCATGCCACTGGATTTTTAAATACTAGGTGAGGGTCGTGGAATAGAAATGGAAAAGCTTTAAAATTTTATTATTGTGGTTAGTACGAGCATTTGTTTCGAACAACGCAGTTCCTATTTCTTTTTATATGATTTTTTCTTTAAGTGCTTTTTGTTTAGCATTTTCATCGAGCGAGAGATTAAAGGTCAATGAGGTTTTTACACAGTGATGCTATGTTGTGTTAAAATTAGGGGTCTCGGTCCCCTAGGTCCCAGAGTTTCGACCCCAAAAGGCACAAACTTGTAACAACTACTGAGATTACTATATTTGCGCCTTTTGAGGCCTTCTGCTAGTACAGCATAATTTTTATTTCATAATTTCATTCATTCATTTTGCATAACTACTTTTTATGTATTTCAATTCTTAATTTTTGTTAAATATCCTTGCAAAGCCGGGGCAGGGACCTGATGTATAAATATACCTAAGTAAGTACCACCCACACGCCATTATATTTACTCTAGAAAGGTACAGAATATTAATTTGTGGATCGATTGACATCAACACGTTACCGATTGACATAGGTCAGAGATTGTATCGACCTGCCGGCGGCGCGGCGCCGACATTCATAAAAGATGTTTGGCATGACTTTGTTCTATCATGCTGATTATATCAACTGTTTCATCTTTACTTTTTTCATTACATATCACATTTAAAATATGTACGTTTAAACTTAAGTATAATATCGTATAGTATCAATCGCCTTTTACACCCAACGGATTAAGAGTGGTATGAGATCTTAAGATTAAAATAACTATGTATGCAGTCTTACATATGTTTAAAAACGAATAGAATTTTTCTTTCAGGGAAATGTTCTATCTTACTCAGTGTGGCAAAGCTGTGCACCTGTGTAGGTATGTGACTGACACCTATGCTCGGACCTCCACAGATACGAGTAGGCACTTCGTTTGCCCCACGTTCCGGCTTTAAAGGGCCACTTTGCTATCTGTCACTCTACCTCTAACATGGGATGAACTGGAGAACTGGCTTTATATTTTGTGTCGTACATAAACTGTGCTCAATTTTCAATTTACCAACTTAACGACCGCCAAGTAGAACTGCTCTCACCAAGCACTTTGCAAAGTAGGTTCCCTTCGTATATTAAGAGTACAGAGCATGAACGCTTTCCATACAAACGTTTACAAGTCGTCATATTTTATAATAATTATATATCATATTGCTAAGCCTATGCTTTTGGTTTGCCAGTTTTCCGATTTATTATTTGTCTTATCAATATATAAATGTTAAAATAATAAGTCCCGAACAAAACGATTTTTCGAATTATTTTTGAAACTACTTAATTTTACAGTAATCTGGTGAACCAGAAGCATAAATATTAAGGACATACATGCCAAGTTTCACCGAGTTGGATCACTTAGTATTAAAAATATTACGAACCTACGTTTGTATGGAGAGCGTCACGAGCACTTTAGCCATAGAACATAATATAATACTACAGCCTTAAATTTGAATTACGTATGAGAACAATTTTATGTGGATAGTGACAAATGCGGCTTTAATGTGATGAAAGAGGATGACTACGTCACAACCACGGATTTAGGAAGGGAGATTTTCGGGCAGTGTGCTATCTTGAGTCTGTACGAACTGTCATAAAAGCACCTAATACATTAAAAAAAAAGTATGTGCAAAACTCCAAAAATTGTACGACGTCCCATACAAACTCTTAATACAGTAGAGAACCAAACTGTAGCCACCAAACCAGATTCACCCTACTGCCGTAAAAAAGTGGTACGGTCAGACTCGTACCAAGGTTCTGAGTCACTTCGGTAAAGGAACCCCACTCGTAGGTGCTTTGGTTATCGCTGGCAGTTACCATGGAGACCAGTCAGAGATGTGGAAAATACTCGCTCGGCCTTCGGCCTCGGACGGTTACTCCAAATGTAGTCAAAATCCCACAAAACTCCTAAAACAGTCGGTAATGTGTGGTAAAATATTCCAAATACAGTATGAAGACATACGATACAGTATGAGAGGAGCATGTAAATTCGGAGCTCGGCCTTCGGCCTCGCAAGACACTCACACGACTCAGCCTGCGGCCTCGCAAAGCGCTCGCCCTTCGGGCTCACGCACCTTCCACTCGGCCTTCGGCCTCGCGTGCCTAAAGTTCGGCCTTCGGCCTCACCAGAAGCTCGCCCTTCGGGCTCGCGATACACTGATGGAGGACAGTAACTCCAAATTCAGTCGAAAATCCCACAAAAACTCCAAATACGGTCGAAAATGTAAAGTAAAATACTTCAAATGCAGTATGAAGAATGAGAGGAGCATGTGAATTCGAAGCTCGGTTTTCGGCCTCGCAAGACACTAATAGGCCGCAAGCGGCCCGCATTAATCGTAATGCAGTATTAAATTATGTCAAAACACCTTATACACTCGAGAGCAATGAATCCGGGTCACTTAAAGAATGTTAAAAATCTCGGAAACTAAAAATGATAGGTTAATGCAATAAATTGTATTTAATAGACAATGTAATACTCCTTAAATGAAAGTAAAAAAAATATGAGTCACCATACATTTTATTAACACAAAATTACATAAAGAAAAAAACTGCTGATCTCTCCTTAAAACAAAAATAGGAAACATGAAATTTTTGAACTTTATTACGATTTTCTTGAATTTTAATACTTCGTATTGCCTCGACTCGTGCTTCCATTACTGCGTTTACGCGGTTTGGCATGCTGTACACCAAGTTCCTTATACGATTTTGGGGAATATTCTCCCATTCCTCTGTGAGAGCAATTTTGAGCTCACGAAGCGTGATTGGGGGAGGGTTTCGTTGTTTTACGCATCTGCCTAGCTCGTCCCAAGCATGCTCGATCGGGTTGATATCCGGGCTGCGCGCTGGCCACTCCATACGAGTAATGTTCATCTCTTGAAGGTAGTCATTCACAATCCTACCTGTATGAGGTCGGGCATTGTCATGCATAAATATAGCATCCTCACCTAAATTGACCATAAATGGACCAACGTGATCATTGAGGATTTCTTCCACATATCTTACGCTAGTTAAAGAGCCGTTTTCTATGATCACCAGCTCTGTGCGACTTTCAGAAGAAATTCCGGCCCACACAAGTACAGACCCACCACCGTAGGCTACTTTTTCTTCGATGCATGCTTGCTTGAATCTTTCCCCTGGTCTTCGATACACTCTGTGTCTTCCATCGTGCTTGTAGAGCATAAATTTTGATTCGTCGGAGAACATAACTTTTGACCAATCTTCAATACTCCAATTTACGTGGCTCTGGGCATATCTTAGTCTCGAAATACGATGCCCACGCTCCAGTTTAGGGCCGTTTGCAGGTCTAAGGGGTTTTAAGTTAGATTCAGCAAGCCGACGTCTTACTGTCCATGCACTTGGGTTACTTCCTCCGAGGCGTCGAAACTGATTGGTGAGTTCAGTTCCTGTGAGAAAGCGATTTCGAAGCATGGTGTTCACCAAGTATCGGTCTTCTCGTGCTGTGGTACACCTGGTTCTGCCCGTTCCTGGTCTGCGTAGGTTAGAACCAGTTTCTTCGTAACGTCGGAGAACTCTTTGTACTGTTGACAGCGACACACCGACAGTCCTGGCTGTATCGCGCTGACTCCGGCCGGTTTCCAGCATTGTAAGTATTCTGGTGCATTCTTCAGGCGTAAGCGACATAATTTCAGCTTGAATAATGAATATAGAGCACTAACAACATGGTTTATGTACCCACATAAATGACAGATTACAAACAAAAGCAAAACCAAATGCTGTAATTTCGTAGTTCCATCTTCGAAAGTGGCCCCTTTTCAAATTTGATTTTTTTATTATATAACTTTACAATAACTAAGAAGTTTTAATACCTTCATTTAAGGAGTATTACATTGTCTATTAAATACAATTTATTGCATTAACCTAGCATTTTTAGTTTCCGAGATTTTTAGGATTCTTTAAGTGACCCGGATTCATTGCTCTCGAGTGTACATTTGAAAAAAAAAGCATGTTCAAAACTCCAATAGAAGTATGAAATCACATATAAACTCATAATACATTAATGAACCTCCCTTCCTAAATCCGTGGTCACAACCTAATGGAAAGTTCCACCAGCTTTCCTCGAGAAACCAGTACCAATTCTAGGCAAAGTTCGTTTACCACCTGCGATCACATCAACACTTACTTTTACACTTAGGCAAATAAATAGAATGTATTGTATCAATGCCATGAAACCATTAAGAATAAAATCACTTTCTTTGGTACAAGATATAAAACATGTTGCACTGAATCCCCACACAGTGCCCAAGTCCAACTCGCAAATTCCTATGATCACATGTCCCTTATGACATAGATCTCTAATACGTAAGAGTAACATGACCAAAAAAATTACTAGAACAATAGATATGAGTATTGATCAAGATTTTCAATAAAAAATTTTTCAGAGGTACATGAGAAAATTTTACCAACCATCGTCAAAAAATAAAAAATAAAATACATATTTGATGCCGAAATCGCCAATTCAATTTACAAATTTATCATTTGTTTGAAAATTACATCAACGGGAATAGTATAGTTCAGAAAAGTATGGTATTTTTTTTTATTGCGAATAGACAAGCATTTGACCGCGGTCTCACTTGATGGTAAGTGACGACGCGGTCGACGGTGGAGCATGCTTGCCTAGGAGATAACTTATTCACTCTAGACTTGAAGACTTCGAGTTTGTAGGTATTTTATTGATTCAAAGTCCATCACAGTTTATTTCCAAAATCTGTTCTCACACAAAATATAGCGCTCTGGAGAATCGACCATAGATAATCTCAATGAACGTGGTGCGGCCGCTGCTATCGTCCGCCACTTGCCTACGCACGCAAAATTACTCTACTTTAAATACGAGTATTATATTTCTTATTTGCGCATGCTAGCCAGGAGTCTGGATGTAGTAGGGATAATCATGACGTAGGTTCGAAATACTAAATTAATCGTAATACAACCGAAGCCATACTATGGTAAAATAAATAGTACTCATACTAGGAAGTGGCTATTAGTCTTTTGGATATTTATTTTATATGGCAACATGTTTAGGATACACAATTGCTGTTATTATATAAATATATAATAATTTTAATATATCAATTTTACAAGGCCTCATTTCTCCATACTTAAATCATCTAACATGTTGTCAATGTTTTAATGGTTTTGTTTGATTTGAGAATCATAGTTTCATTAAATATGAATAATGGTTCCATCTAAACGTACTACACTTCGGTACCTCTTCACGACAAATAAATCAGAAAAACGTTAGTTCATTTTACCGAAAATAATATGACGGTACGTGCTTCAAAAGTAGTTTCATGTGAAGGAAACATTCAATCTACTATATTAGCAATGAAAACAACCAAAGCCATTCGTACTGAAAACGTAATATAATAGACAACCAACGGCTATATTACATAGGTGCCGAAAAGGCTAGGTTTCTCTAAAGCTATGTGATGCTTTGGATATATCTCTATCCATATATTTCTCGTTTGGGACTCACTATGGGTGAAAGTGAAAATTACAAATCGGTGCGCTATCTAAAACCCAGCTCTGTGACTACGCCACTCCGTCGTTGCAAAAACAAGTAAAGTACATTTGTCAGTCGATTTATTTGCACGACGCAAAATTGACTAGGCTATAAAAAAGAGTATATTCACCAGTCATCCAGTTGTCTTTTGACTGTGCATATATTACATATAAGATTATCCCATCCAATAATAGATTATGGGTTTATTTTAAAATATTAGTAGAAATAAACAGCATATAAATACGCTAAAAGGTTTGTAGGTAATTAGTTTTTCAACAATGAAAACAAGCTCAGGCGCGATAAATGATAATTCAAAGCACATCCTCTCCGGATGGGCTTTCATTTATCATAAGGTCATAAAACAAACTGATTTATATCTACTTTGATAACGCTTATCACTGAATAGTTGACCAGTAGGTAAACTGGTAAGAAAACACTCATTTCCCAACCCACCCCAGATAAATAACTTGAGACATCAAAGCAAGCAAGCGACGCAGACCTTAAGCTTGCCCCAGAGCTAAGAAGTGATCCACGTTATTAGATGACAAATCTCATTTGCTCGTAATTACTTCGGCTATCCCTAACCTATCCTACCTGGCCATCTAGCCAGTTTACCTGCTGGTTGAATTAATGGATAATGCAATATTATGCTATACTGCAGACCACGAAACGTAATTTTCACAAGGTAATTTACCACTTGATATTGCTAGCTAACAATTGTTCAAGATTCTGACAATTTAATTATGTAGGTACTTGCCGAACGTACATACTTATCTAGTCATATATTATTTTACTAATTTTCGAATAAAACCTTTTTTTTACCGGCGGTATGCCTTTCTTAAACAAATACTAATGATTAAATTTTCTAATTATATTTACAATGTTTCCAACATTGTATTGCAAGTGTAGTTCTGGATATTTTAATTTCAAATATATACCTAATATCTTACACGTGCCGTTAATGAAGACAGAGATCGAACCTGTACTGAAGGTCACCACTCTCTCTTGTAAGGGGAATTACAGGTACAAAGTGAACCGGCGGCGGCGTTGCTATGCTTTGAGAGCAGGGGGTGCATTCAACGATACGCAACGTCCCCACCTATCGATCAACGGAAATTTAACCACCCACACCCGCCGTACCGCCGGGTGCACGACCTATCAGTTAACTATATTAACAGTGTTACAGATTTCACAGTTATCAAAGAACTTTTATATTTTTGTTCACACACTATTTTCAGAAATTCTTTAACTTTTTTGGCGCGGCATGGACAGTGTAGAGTCTTTATTGAGTTTATTTTGTATACTATTTTTACGGATGTATATCGCTATTATCACTGAATGATTCGGTAGAGTTTTACGTACCTGAATGCATCGTAGATCCTCAAATGTACAAATAATGTTGAATGTGATGATACGAATATTGGTTCAACGAAAGGAAGGTCTTACAACAACTGAGGCACACCGATACATTCGTTTATGAAAACGTAAACTTATAAGGAAATGATCGCTTAATGATAGTTTACTATAAATAATAGGATATATGACACGACCTAATTCGGAAAAGCCAAAATATATAAAGACTTAAAACAAGGGCTTAAAATTTCGTAATATGTAGATCGTGTCAATATTTTTAATATCAGGCCTTATATGAAAACTATTTTACTTTGCACGCTTTTAGTTACGATCTCGAGATTTTATTCAAAGTAAAATAATTTAATGGAAATGTATGAACGAGATCTCTCTTCGGGGCGCAATACTAGTAATTGAAAAAGCTGTTCATAGTTCAATTAAATGAATACTGATTTTGTTGGTTTTTCCGTCGATCTCAAAGGGTGAAAATGACATATATTCAATGAAATGTTTAGTTTATTTATGAAACCGAGTTGGATTTATGATTTAATGTAAAGTATGAAGCTCGTCATGATAATGAAAGCAAACTTTGTTTTGTAGCTGGTGTCAGCTATATGGCGATACACACATAAAAGTATATATCATTGTTTTCTTGATATCATAAACAAGCATTTTACCGCTGCCTCACCTGATGGAAAGTGACGACGCGGTCTATGGTAGAACATGCTTGTCTAACAGATACATATTCAACCTATACTTCAAGATTTCTATAGATTATATATTATCTATTCTGAAATCGAGACGCTGGCAGGGTGTTACATACTTCAGCCGTACGCATTATGAAGATTCATTTTAACTCTTTGTACATATTTTCGGAATATCGACCATGAGTAAGGAGTCGCTGCATGAATGCTGCATTTATGTTGTCCGATGAAATAAAGGAGTTGGGGGAATAAGGTTGTGTAGATCGATCGCAAAATACCGATAAGCAAGTTAGAATCTATGTTCGCGGCTTTGGAGTCTAGCTTCCACCAACCCATCGTCACCAATTACATCATTTTACGACAACATTTCCCCAAAACAACTATATGTTTTTAAGAACAAAAATAAAGCACATAGTTGTTTCACGTTTAATTTTTTGGAAGTCTGTTAGACTGTTTTCTTTTTCGCACATACTGTGAAAACACAGTAGCGGGTCAAAGTTTAGCTAAGAGCTAGTCTATAGCCCGGAGCGCTTCAGAATTCTGTTTATGTCAGCTTCGATATGAGACATCCAGACGGCAAAGGGGTGTCTTTTGTCAAGTGAAGGCCGGAAATTGCCTTTGATGTCGTAAAAACCGATTAAAAACTTGATGCGTGTCATTTGCTGTTGTTAATACCTTTACTGCGTTACCTAAGTATATTCCTATAAACTAAATACAAATCATTTTGTGTTATTATCAGTTAAAGTAATTAATTTTGAATTACCAAAATGAGCGCGATCAACATACGAGGGTGGAACCGAAGGGCTTGAAACTTCAGGCTTGTTTTACAAATATTTCGCCGACCAGCTCGTGATATAACAGAAATAGTATCTAACATTTAATTAAAATCGTACTTAACAGCGGGAGCCGCCCGTATGGTGGAGAGTGGGTGGTGAAATGAATACCTTACAGCAGTCATGGTAAACTGTTCGCCAAAAATGCTAGAACCCGACATATTGTTTGATTTTATAATGTCTATTCTGTTATTATGTATCGGCTTTACCTCTGATAGTCTTTAGTTTATCCGAGGAAACGTTAACATACGAAAACGTTATTTTAACTTCTCTAATTTTTTACCTTCTACACATAACCATTGGCAATATTATAGTTGTTTCAACTGATTACTTATCTATAGAATAATTATGAAATTAAGACGTTTTTCCGGGCACTCACTGACTAAACACGATATTTTAAAAACTACTTGATCTATGAAACTGCACTTTTCTATAAGTAGGAGACTTCAGCTAAGAACGGATTTTGCTACAATGCATAATTAGGGGGTCTGTTTGGGGCTCAGAGTTTGTATGACTGCTGTGTTTATTAAGTTAGGAGCACGAAATTTAAAACTAATTTAATGATATAAAAAGTAAAAGTACTCCATATATTAATTTTACACGAGGAACGAATTAAGGGACCCTAATAAGGGTAACCATAATATAAAAGTATTATTTTTAAGCGGAAATCTAATTTAACTTAAGAAACAATATGGCATATATGTTGTTAATTGAGTACGACGACAATTTAGAACGAGTTTTGTAAAAGGGTAGTTCTAAGGGGGTTAAATTAGGGGTGAACGTTTTGAATGTAAGTTTGAAGTTAGGTGTATGAAATCGAATAAGTTTTTTAATTATTAACATTTTAATAAAAGTAATGTACCAAGATATTTACGATAAGTACGAATCAAGAAACAAAAAAGAAGTTAAGTTATATGGAAGCTTTATACTTAAGCGGAAAATGACTTGCGTTATGAAGATAAAATTTGACTGGTAGGTAGTTTATAGATGTGAAACGTACGCTATGAACGGGTTTTGTGTATAAATGCAGAATAAAATGGGTTTCAAATTTGAATTGGAAGTTTTTTAAATGTAATTTGTTTTAAAATGTAATTAGTTTATAGTTATAAGCTTAGATAATTTTACAAACGGGCAAGATGTATAAAATGGGTCATGTTTGGAAGGGACGGGGTATAGAAGGGAGTAAGGGTGGCATTTAAGAAGTTTATAAGTAGAAAGTGTCAATTCTTAATAGGGTTTCAGGGTTTCTTAATAGACCGGATTAAGGGGATAAAATTGGGGCTAAATTTTGTATGAAAGTCTTTTATTTTTGTTTTAAGAAACTTACAATTTAGTAATAAGTTTTGTGACGTACAATTAAAAAGTAATGTATAATAGGGACAGAAAAATATTTCTTAGTAATATGGTTAATATCGCTAAGAAATATTTTTCTAATTCCAACCTTACAATCTCATTATGATTACTTTTTCTATATAATTTAAAACAAAACGACAATCGAAATAACACTGATCAAGATTTGAAATTATTTATTAACATATTTATCAACGAATAAGAATTGCAATTCAACGGGGCAATGCTGCCAGCATGCTGGGCACGCTGCCAACTACTAGTGCTGGTACGGTACTGCGCTGGAGCATTTAGACTGCCTATGAGTCTGCTATGACTTATAGGTTGTCTAAATGCTTTTATTGTAGTAGCTGTAGTGTTGTATATAGTTCGTAGTATTTGGTTTAATAAAGGTATACCTACCGCCGATAAAAACATATCCTGTAACATTAAATAAAATAATGCCATTAGGACTGAAGCTATTAAGTAAATAAATTGAATGTGAAAAATATATCTGATGTAAAAAACACCAAAAATCTCAAATAGATATATTTTTTTCTTTTTTGTGAAGTAGAACCACTTTTATTTTTATTAGGATATTGTAAATACGAGTACATTTGTACGAAAGAGGGAAATCACTCCGAGCGTGCTTTGAAAATGATACGATACAGTTGGATTTGTTATTATGCACTGGAAGACTAGGGGCTTAGGACTGGGGAGAGCTCACGTGCACGGGTTTTATGAACAGGGGGCTTGAAAAATGCACAACAATTTTAATATTTAAGGAATAAAAACATAAGTGGTACACAGAATATATATAGCTTGTTAGAATCGTACCTTTGATATGCTTAGATTATCTTAAGTAAATAAGTTACGAGAACTGTATTTATTATGTATTTCTAGAATATCCTAAAACTTGTTGATATTTGACATTTTTAATAACCGGCACACTGAAATCATGTTTTATGTGTATTCATTCAGGACTAGCCAATGACGAACCATCCTGTCTAAGTTCGGATTGGCTGATACGTTGTGGTGGCAACTCCTGATTGGTTGTGGTAAATATATAATAGTAGTTTAGGAGTCCATCGCGGACAAACAACGTGACACGTAACTTTTATATATAAAGATGAAGATAGGATATGTATATGCTATAATATATTAGGTATATATTTCGCTGAAATAAAGCTCCATTTAATTTTTCTAAATATGTAAGACTGCATTCTCATATATTTGTAAGATCACTTGCTTCAAATGGGAATCAAATCCGCCCGAAATGTGAAAAACGTGTACTTTATGTCGATCCAAAGTGTTATTTATAGGGGTATTTTTTTCCTAATCACCTTTTTCCTAAATTAATCTCTATAAGAGTTATTGTTCTTTCTTCTCTTGGACGCCCTATTTACCGACGTTCAATTATTAATTCTGTAGTCGGAACTAATGACTACAAAATACAGGTTGTTCTTTTATGAGAGTCGGCTACTACAAAAAAGATAACCTCAACCTCTCTAGATAACAAGCATATCCCTCTCGTAGAACAAAACGCTTTGCTACCCGACAGGTAGACAGTCTCTTTATTCTCTACTACTGACCCACCCCGGCTACGCGCGGGTGCAATGCTGATATTAAATAATTTGCAATATCTTCGAAAATATTCATATAAATTACATGCTGTAAAGGGAAAATCAATATGGATTGATTTATATTAAATGCACAATGTATTTACGGTACTTAATTGGATAAGGGTTAATGCTGCATTGCTGATTAAACTCGCTTCGTAAATAAGCCATTATTTCTCTAAAAAGTAAAGGATAAAAATTGTTATAGTGGGTTATCCTTCAGAGATAGGCGTATATTATCGCAAACATTTTTTCAGACCTTTTTAAGGTGTTCAATACTGTAGTACATGTTTTCTATCTTGATCTAGATATCTCTTAGTGTTCGGCAATGTAAGCGCAAAAAAAATGTGCTTTTATCACATTTTTTTACGCTTATATTGATTAAATTAGTATTAGAAACCTCTGAAAATATCAGTATTTATTATATTATGCACGTATGTATAATATACACATAAACCTTTTTCTTGAATCATTCTATCTATTATAAAAACCGCATCAAAATCCATTACGAAGTTTTAAAGATCTAAGCATACATATAGACAGACAGCGGGTTACGACTTTGTTACTATTGTAGTGATTGTGATGATAGTGATTCAGCCTCAGCACTCAGCAGTCATACCAATCCAAATCATTACTTAAAGTTTGGCAAACCTATTATAAGATCTACTTTGCACGCTTACACAGAAAAAAAGGAATACTTGAGGCAATGCAGTGTGTTTTTATTCAAGAATAATTGTGATTAATATATATTGAAAACAATATATTATTTAAAAAAGAAAACAATATTCTCAGGAATATATTATTGGATGAGAGTATATATCGCGTTCTTATTTGAAGAAATCGTTAAAGTGACTAAGAATTTGGTATTTTACTTTCAAGACATAGCCGTATTTGTAAGAAATACCTATAAGAATCTTAAATTAAAAATGCGATTGTTCAAATCGAAGAAATTATATTGTATATTCAAGTATAACGCATTCTGTATACAGAATGCGGTATGCTTGGTATCATACTTTGCTCATTTAAGCCCCGTGAGCCTAATATAGTCGTATTTTGATGGTCTAGACTTTTACAAATTTACCTTAACAAGGTGACAAGCTAGCATTTACCTTCTTCTTCTTAAGGTTCCGTATCCAAAGAGAAAAAACAAGCCCCGTCAAAAAAACATCTGTCTGAAATGGAATTAGTTATATAAAATGTAAAACGTTGACCAAAGAATGATTATTGGGCTAAAAATTCATTACCAGGGTAGCCGAAAGAAACCCTTTATTGTATACTTTTTTGAACCGCTCGTAGCGAAGTTTGCTTAACCATTCTGAATCGGTCAGCAAAGTTAAGCAACGTCCGCTGCGGTCATGACTTGGATGTGTGACCGCTGGTGACATTACTACTGAGCGTTTCCGTGCTTCGGAGGGCACGTTAAGCCGTCGGTCCCGGTTGTTATCTTAGGATGGCAGTCCTTACAGCATGGTGGTAGGGCACTTTGCGAATGCCCGCCTGGCTAGCTACCACCCTCAAGTTGAAAATCTGTCGCCAAGCACCTAACGGTGTGTTCCGACAGCTGTCCTTGAGAGCCAGTAATTCTAGGTTAGCCTGAACAACATCTCCGACCACATCATCACTTACCATCAGGTGAGATAATGGTCAAAGGCTAACCTATCAGGCATAAAAAAAACAGACATGGAGAGTTTTATTGTCAAAATCTAATTGAGTAGAGAACAAGTAGATTTTTAAGTGTTAAATAAATTGCGTCAAAGCTGTAAATTTTAGCCCATTTTTGTAACAAAACTGAACTAATTAGGAATCTGTAATTTCAGTTAAGGTATGTACGGTATCCTCTTTTTAGCCAACAAGTCCTGACAACGATTCATAATGTAGTTTTGAAGATATGATTTGAACCAACAATATGTTTGTTGTATATTTTATGAATCCATACAATGCAATTTATATTATGAATCTTAAGGAACTATTTCAAAGAAACACCCGTAGTGTTGCCACTAGTCTGAAAGGCGGCGATAAGGACTTCGAAGAATTGGCTGCAAATAGAAACGTTGTACCTAGAAACGCACTGGTATTTGTTCACATATATTAGTATACAATCTGCTACTCTAGTATGTATGTATTATTAAATACGTACCCGAGTAAATTCTCTCTCATTTACACTCATTTAAGTGTAATACTGTTTTAGCGATAGTGGTTTGCTTTTAGTGATACTACGAAAGCAGTTGGGTAACCTATCGGCCGTTACAAGCCTAGAAGCAGCCCAAATGCTAAGTTGCCAATTGTTAATGAGTTACAATCAACAATTGGCAACGAAAGCTTAATAGAGTTAGCCTTTGAATTCATAAAGTAAAATCTGTTTAGAATGCTAAGATGTACTAAACGTTTTGCCGCACATGGCGCAGATCGGATGGACCTAACCGGAAGCGGTCAAATTACTTTCGTAACTGGTCACGTTGGTGGTCATCTATATAATCCCTATTTATTTTAACGAAGTGTTCAATCGAGATAATACCAGTGATCAACACAGCGTCAAATATGCTGAACTACATATTATACGAGTACATACTCCCTGATTATATTACCTACATAGAAAATACGGAAAATTTCAGTGCTATTTCGAGTGTAAGCCAGTTTCAAACAGTGTTGCTAACGTCCGTTTCGGTAAAATCACGATGTACGACACAAATTTGGCATTCCAGAGCGCATTTTGTTGAGCAAAGATCGTAACCACCGTTTTTATAGTTGGAGTTAAACGTAAAAAAGGTCACGAAGCCGGACAACGCACATTACCAGACTTATTTTTAATAACGATATACCTACATTTCCCGTAACAAAACGCCTAATTTTCTATGAGTAGCAGGGCAGCCACATACAACAACATTAGAAACAAGCATGACGAGTGTCTCTTGCACGCTTCCTGGTGCTGTATTTATACATCGACATGTGAAAAACAAACAACGCTTGCCGGCTATGCGCGGGCGCGCCGTCAGCGGTCATCTCACGTTTTGAATCTTGCGACCCGGCAATAAGATTCAGTTTGAAATACACCCACTGGATCTATTGTAGTCGAATGATAAAATAAATGGGGTAATACAAGATAGATATCAGATTATGCGAGCAGTGCAAGAAATAGCTGGATAGGATACTCACCAGTGGTAGATGAAGGGTGGTGTGCCGGATGGCGTCGGCATCAGCAGGCAGGCGGCGCTGCCGGGCGCGGCTCGCACCGTAGCCGGCGCGCCGGCGGCGAACGCGGGGGGCTCCATAGGGCTCCAATGTGCACGGGCCGCGCGCGCCACGCCGTGTGCGCTCCTCGACTCCCGTCCGTCGCCTTTCTAAAAATAATACGGAAAAATGTAACGCGCGCGCTGCTGCCGCGAAATTCGTGCGACGACGCGAATATTTTGCCAAATCCAAGGCGCTCGAAGTTATAGAACAGCTGATCATCGCTTATGTTTTAGTTTTTTGCTGTAAAACACCTCATTTGCGATTTATTTTTAACAAGTTTTGAAATGTTACATTTTTTTTTATGGAAAAGCAGGTGAATTGTAATGCTTGATGGTCTGGCCCATAAGTAGCTTATTTGACATTCACAACACGCTAAAAACTAAATAAAACACTAAAAGCAACCTAATGCCATTGCAGGCCTATAGGCATTCCAGATGCTATAGCCCCCTACAGTTGCATGCTGGCGGCATTGCAGATATGTCGGCGCTGTAGTGTCAACCCACGTAGAGTGTCCCACTAAGGGCCGCCTTAACTTCAATGGAACCAAAGTTATACCGTTAGGTCTTTTACCGTCGTCACGCATAAGACCGAGATTCGTGAATAGCTACCACATTGGTGCTCGTTAAAGCTCGGCAGATGGTATCGCTAAGGCTGGAGTGGCGTGAAATTGGACCATAACTTCGAGAGTCAGAGATGCCATGGAGATCGAGTAGATCAACTGCAGTGATGGGCACCACAATATAACACTCTTATGCGTAAGCTAATACCGAGACGACAAGCAGCTGGATCTATAAGTTTACCAGTATTGAAAACCATCTTTCAATACTAGTAACCTTGTAGTTAGGGGAGAGTCCGGCAGTACCGTCACCTTAAGGTTTATGTAGGATAAAATAAAAATCTCTTGGGTTTGATATTAAATATAAGCTAAAAAGCGTTAACAAACTCATGTGTTGTAAATAAAAACAATAAATTATTAATATATTTAGATGTAATAAACTTTATTAATAAAACTGGCAGACTATGAGAATTTGACTTTAAAAAAATTGGCCTCCAGTACCGGCCAGTAAAAATATAAGCCCATATACCAAGCAATAATCACAAGTATATAAGTTAGTCAGCTCTGATATGTTAGCACAAGCCTCATGGATTCAAATCTTGCAATATCCACATTGAATCCAATCCTCTTCATGAGATTCAAGACGCAAAGGACAAACTGTCTCATCCTGGATCGGTTTGTGGGGTGTACTTTGATATTATTTTTCCTTTCCTACTTAAATATTTCCCTGAAAGCAAACTTGCCTTTCTTGCTGACATCTCGTCCTGAAAGCAAACCTTTGGCTCAGTTAGCTAACTCAATACTTATCTGCTCTTTTTTTTACTGCATCTTTTTGTATGGAGAACTTGAGTAGATTTCACGTTTTATTATTTTTATTTGTCAATTTTATGATTTTACAGTTTTACGACGTGTCGTCGTGCAGTATTTCATCTTTTCGACGTGTCAGGAACCGGGTATAATTATTATGCGCAACTGTGGATACTGATTTGTCAATTTCATTGGTAGTTTGAGACGCGGATTGTTGGCGAGCTGTTCAACAACTTTTCAACGGGCTGATGCATATTAGCGAGATCCCAAGCGCCCTTCTTTTTCTTCATCTCACTTATTCTATCAGTTCATTATTTTCAATGCCTGGCATCTTTGAGTACCTAAAAGAAAATAAAATTACTCAAGAATAAACTTTTAACAGTGGCCGGTACTGAAGGACATTTTTATGGCCGATACTGTAGGGAACGAAACAATATAAGGTTCGATACTACGAAATAATTAACGCATAAATGTTGAATTAAAACATATTTTATAATAGCTAAATAAATAAACAATACATACCAGGCTTAACTTCTTTCGAAGTCTTTCTATGAACTTCTGAAATCACCCACAGAACTTTACTTGTGAACCTTGCGTTCACCACGAGCGAGACAAATGTGAACATTGAGTAACCATGTCGCGATAGGTTGCTGCCGCGCGGGGCTTATACTCGTATGAACGTATTGCTTTAATGGCGATAATCATATCATATCCATCTGTTATATATTTTTTTTGGAAATTGCATCTGGCCGGTACTGGATGCCGGCCGGTACTGTAGGACTTTCCCCTACATCAGCTAGTATCGCAAACAAAAATTCGCATTTGGAATAATTAAGATTAAGGCTAATAATTTCTTTTGTAAACTATATTAGACCCAATATTGGTAGCATTGAATGTGGAATGTGTGATATTGTAAGGCACAAATACGTCTATCACTAGATCTTATAATAAAATTAACATTTTGATAGTATTTATCGAACTGACTCACTTGCCTATTTGCGTCTATTGAAGTAACATTCTTTAATCAAGTAAACATCTTACAAAAATTGCTCCAAAAACCTAAAGCTTGTATAAAGTGGTAGTCAGATAATTAATAACATAGAGTAAACTGCTTTTTATGTTGCTATTGTAAATAATTTTGATTTTGTTAATTGATTTAGCACAATAAAATATTACGATAGTAAATCAAATTTAAAAACGATAATAAACATTCAGCCAAGAAATAAAAAACGACAAATATAAGATTGAAAAATTCTGTTTATAACTTTAGTGCTGGCAATTGGACAATAAATTAGGACGATAATAAACATTTAGTCAAGTAATTAAAAAGAAACAAAAAATATAAGATTGAAATAATCTGTTTATAATTTATAAATATGAATACAAGCACTATCGCGTGCTAAGCGAAAATCATATCAAACAAATTATTGGAGTACAAAATTTTAGGCGGGAATCGAACCCGCGTCCTCCGATATCGCGTCGGATGCTTAACACCATCTCAGCCACCTGGACATTGGCATTTCTGCCGAAACTTTGTGCTCCAATTGTATTACTTTAACCGTCATAGGGGACGGTGCGCGGCCATCAACCAGACTACTAGACTTCATCTGATCGAAAGAAGTGTTTTTTCAAACACTTAACTCTTGGTATGATGTCGCTACCCTTCTATATTTATAAATATGAATACAAGCACTATCGCGTGCTAACCGAAAATCATATCAAACAAATTATTGGAGTACAAAAAAAAATTTGTACTCCAATAATTTGTTTGATATCTGTTTATAACTTTAGTGCAGGCAATTGGACAATACATTAGACACAAAGTAATTGACTTATTTTCTAAATTAGATTTTTTAAATAAGAAATCATCTTTATTTTACTCATCAGTTTAGGCAGTTTCCCGCCTTTTCTTATTCATTTGGTGAGGTTATATTTTGACTGTGAACATTGAAACTGCCCCGATTCATGAATCGATGTTCACCATTATTGTTCAATGATAATTCGAGACCTCATACAGCACGAGAAACCGTTTTAACTCTACAAGAACTGCAATTAGGAACCATTCGTCAACCTCCGTATTCGCCAAAACTTCAACGGACTACCATTTTTTGCGTGATTTGGACAATTTTCTTCGTGATAAAAAGTTTTCTTCCCAGGAGGCAGTACAAAATGCTTTCACACAGTTTGTCGAATCTAGATGACCACAATTCTATCGCAAGGGCATAAATGACCTTCCTATTAGATGCTGACAATGTATAGATACTAAAAGTAATTATTTTGATTAAATAAATATGTGAAGAAAAAAACAACTTATTTCAATTTTCCATTGCAAATCGACAATTGCATACATACCCCTAATAATATACTTACATAACTGTACTACATACATAACCATACACACACACATAACTGACACTAACTTAACTACCAATAAATATATTTTAGGTACAAAAGTACACTAGGTATATATTATACTGTGCTTAGGTAGGATCTTAAATACGAGTATAATCGCCTAAATATAATATTTCAACTTATTTCAGGATACGAGTATTATTCATGCAGCTTGTGGTGCGGCTTTGGTAAGCATGCTAGAAATTCACTTGCCTTGATGTATTCCTATTTTGGAGAAGAAAAAATAGTTGACGAGTTTAGCTTATAACATTTCAATGCATAGGATGGTTTGGTCATTAACCTGAAGATTTTAATCAGCCATCCTGCTGCTTTGGCCATGTAACTGTCCAGTTATTTTAGTAATTTACATTCAAAAATGCATCAAATGAAAACTTCCTAGATACTAACTGAAAACTTACATTTAATATCCTTTGAAGACTAGAAATACATATGACTATATTTGAATTTGGTGAAAATGTTAACCTTATTCTTAATTATCCACTAATTAACGTACCGGATACCAATTGTATATAAACCTACTCAAGAATATGAAAGCGGCCCAAGAAATCCAGATTAACTCACTAGTGTTAATCTGGTATTCTTTAACTACTTCTTAACTGTATTATTAACTGTCTAATGATGCCTTTAAAATGGAAGGCATCAGGTATAAACAAAAAGCGTGGGTCTTTAAATGAACATGACCAGACGAAAATTATGTCTAATGTCCATGTTGCACCCGTACCAGTAGTTGTTGGAAACGATACACTCGTAGTTGTTGACCATTACATATACCTGGGACAGACTGTCCAGTTAGGTAGGTCCAACTTCGACAAAGAGGTCGCCCGAAGAATCCAACTCGGATGGGCAGCGTTCGGGAAGTTGCGCGACATCTTCTCGTTGAACATCCCGCAGAGCCTGATCACCAGAGTCCACTCTTCCAAGTGGTTACCACTCTACACCGGAAGACGTAGAGTAGGTAGGCGGCTAATAGCCATTCTTTGTGGCGTTCTATGGGGGAGGCTTCTGTTCAACAGTGGACGTCTTCCGGCTGATGATGATGATAAGTTAAGGATATATATTTGTACAAGGCAACTTGTAAGCTGATTTCTGACCCAACTCAGTTAATAAACTAACAATACTGAAATAACTCACTTTGAAACGTGGGTTATATATTGAGATTTGTATATATTTTTGGTATCTAGTAACCTAATGCTGGGACAACTCACCATTTCCAATAATAATGTCAAAACATGAAGCATGCTTAGGTCAAAACTTAAAATGTACAATAAACAGAGAAGTCATGAGAACATAAATTATGAGTTGCCTTTACTTAAATATATTTTTTAAATGTTTTATTAAAATATTATTTAATGTTTTCTTGAATTATTTTTGAAATATTTGTTATTATTAAATATGGATTCCCGCAAAGTAACGCCTGAATCTATTCATACTTTTTTTGCATAACTTATACAATATGTAAGGTAATCTCTTCCTCTACTCATGTTTAGTATAGACTCTGTGGGTATATAATGATGAGTATTGTGCACACATAATTTTATTGGTTCATTATTAAGATTTTAAGTGAATAAGTTGTCAAAAAAGATTTTAGTGCTAACTTCAAGCGTACTTCAAGTTCTTGACAGAACTTGAAGTACATATCAGCGAACCGGTTTTTTATGAGCTGGACATCACCGCATTAGTGTACCTAATAGCCGTGTTATTTGTTCTGTAGCTGTTGCGAACTATATTCTAGCTGCCTGGCTTGGTTAGTAGTATGGACTACCTGGACTATATACCACTATTGTTTTCCAAATTCATATGATGCTCCACATCCAAGTCTCGAAGTTTTGATACTCGATGGATCACAAGTGTCATGTGCCTTCACTGTATGTAACTAGAAAATATTTTTTCAACACACTTGCTCATAAAATGGCTCTAATTCCACCGCAATTAGGTGTATAATGACTCCTGTAATCAATCTGTGACTTTTTCATTGCTAGATATTATTCACAATATTTTTGATTGCTTGAGTTCATTTGTACTTAAAAATGTTAAGATACAAAAACGTTCGTGTTCATTAGTACAAATAAATTAATGTACCTAATTGTTTGCTGATTTCATAAGTTATGGGTGGCTATGGAAAGTTTAGAACCTGAAAACTCCAAGGTGAAATTATTTTTTAGTATTATTTTCTTGCGAGTATTGTTTCAGATGTTATCATCTCTTTGCCGTTTGGGTAATTCATTTCGTCTAATGCATGATAATGCTCGTCCACGCACGGCTAGAGTCGTAACTCGCTCTCTTGCCTCGCATCAACCGTCTGCCGTGGCCTGCTCAATCGCCAGACCTCAACCCCATTGAACTTGAATGGGATATACTACAAAGAAGAGCTCTGCCAAGTATGGATGCCGTGCATACCCTACATCTTTTTGACATTTTACAAAGAACGTGGGCGGCCATTCCTCAAAGTGATTTTGATGAACTGATTTTATTTTATGGTAGAAACACAGATTATTAATTAATATAATTTTACAATAAACATAACAAAATCAAATTTTTTTCGTTTTTCTGCCAAACAAGTCAGTTATAGTTCATAAAATACATGATCCCTAAACACTCTTGATGTGTGTATGTATTTGATTCTCATTAAATAATGTAGGGATGTAGCCCAAATAAAGTAAAATACTAAATTTAAAATAATAAAATATAAAATAAAATACTAATAATCTACTAAGTATAAAAAAATACAAAATTAAAATTAAAGTAAACCTTTACAAGTTCAGTTTTAAATAATTCAGGGGATTTATTGAGATATCAGATTATACAAAATCAGTAGAAATTTCTAAATTGACAAAAATAGAACATTAAAGCTCTTGATATAAAAACTCATATGATTTGAACTTGAAATGTCAGCGCAGACTCACTTGGTTTGGTAGCTACTTCTAGCATTACAAACGGCCAATAGAGGTCTTGGTGGTGGAGATAGCCTCTTCCCCTTTTATGCCAATGCCATGACTGTATAAAGTCTTGTCTGCGGTATTAAGATGATCTGCCAGAACTGTTGCTTATGTCAATTAAAATTTTGTTTACAAATAAAATGTGTACAAATTCTTTGGTTTGATAGTCTGGTTTTTTGAAATCCGATATTACAATAATCGAATGTTTCCGAATATGATATTATGCTTCAGCCGATGTGTTGAATGAAGGTCAGTCAATTTAATAGTAAAAGACCAGACTAAGCAACTAATTCCAATAAGGAGTTGTTCATATGTTAGTTTCTCACAGCACAGCAAGTAGTAAGCGTTTTAGTTTTGTTGTGTACATGAAATATACCTGCTCTGGATGAAGCAACGCCATCATTAGGACTTTATTAGTGTGTTTCATACGTGTCCATCGAAAGAATCTAATCGGTAGCTGCGCCTAATAAGACTTGGATTTAGATTCTATAGATGGCGTTATTCCATCTAAATAAATTACTGTGGACATCTGGAATCATTTTAATCTTGGTTTAGGAAAGATTTTGCAACATCTTTATCATTAATATTCTTCCTCAATTCCAACCCCGCTCTGCTGGACTGCACCTATCATAAATTGTTTATGGAATTGAAGTCTTGAATCAAGGTAAGAGGGCACGAAGTCATGTGCTCATCGAGCAAATTATAAGTAGCACTACTGTAAACACATCATAGTACGACTACGGTTTATTTTAAGCACTGCTTCGAAACTGGTCTGCAAATAGAGGGTTAATTATTTGACGCTGGTAAAACTCCAGTGACCTCACACCCCATATGTTCCTGTGGGTGTCGTAAGAAGCGACAAGGGGAAAAATAATGATAGGTGGTGTGGAGGAGTGTAGTATAAAAATACGATGCTAGAAGTAATCAGAATAGTATTAATATAATATACTTACACAATGTGAGACAGTAATAAAGCTTCTTTTATCGTGAAAGGTTGTTTCCGCTCTACAAACTATATACTCTCACTCTCAAATACCTTACTCCCGGCATCAAATGGCGACCCTGCCATGCGAGCCGCGAATCGCGGTCGCGTGGGACAATAATTTAGTTCCTTAATTTTTTTGTTTAATTGTTTTAATTCGATAAGTGCGTCCAGATAGCGTTTATATTATTAAAAAGGGGAAATGCCCATCAAAGGAACAAGTGATTATCGCCCAGACGGCAGCGTGTGGACAGACAAATGGCATTGTAGAACATAATATGAGCAGCACAAGCATAATTTTGGGAGCCCTAGTGGCATTGGCATTATTAGGATGTATTTATGCTCTATATAGAGCATATCGGAGCTGCTACGGAAACGGGATGGAGCGCGCCTTTGATGAGCAGGCGCGGAGGTGCTCTATGATGAGGCACAGTCCACGAGTCGAGGAGGCATCGGCTGACGTATTACTCTTCAGGTGTACTGATCTTTTTATTTTATTTTAAATAAAGCATCGTCCTGTGTTCTAATATAGTGATTAAGGGAGTGTGATTATCAGGAATGAGTTTTTTTGGATTGTCGTAGGTTAAGCTAGAGATAGTGACGCAGCGCCTTCTACAGAACACTAGACCGATTTCAATATGTTTTTTTTGCATTGAACAGCTTTTATTTCAGAGGTTTTTATATATGCCTGAAAGTCAACAGGGGGCGCTGTAGCAAGTACAATAGTCGACACTTGAGGGCTTCTCAGAACGATTGTTGGACTGATTTAGGATGAAATCGGCTCAAAACTATTACCTACATAACGGAAGACCGATATCACAGCATTGAATTCCAGTTCAGGTCGTTATTTTTAGTTTTGATATTTCATATTAAAGATAAAATGTAGTCAAAATAAATTCCACATCGGGAGATAGATATGACAGCTATTGACGACAGGTTACAATGTCAAAATGAAAGCCTTACAACTCAAACACCATTTAACCTCGTCTACTTGTTCTTTGACAGAAAATATAACTCTCATTAGGGACTTCATTTCAGCTGACAGCTGTCAAACTTAAATGGGCTCTTTCTCAGGAATCGTTGATTCTAGATAATACGAACAGCGAAGGAATGGAAACCCTTCCAGCGGTTTTGCTCCCGAGAGCTATAATTTTAAAGTTTTCAAGTCTAGAGTGAATGTGTATCTTCTAGACAATCATGCTCCACCGTAGACCGCGTCGTCGCTTACCATCAGATGAAACTGCGTTACAATGCTAGTCTATTCACAATAAGTAAAAATAATAATAATAAATCTATTTCTAGAAGTGACAACTTTCATTGAGTTCTTCGTTTCTAGTATCAGCTGTCAAAATTAAAAGAAATATTACTCCAAATCTATTGAACCTACATTATAATAATTTCTTTACAGACACTTACCTACAGCTCTTATAAGGTTATTCATGGCACATCTCTCGTCGTCGTACCATCGTGAAATCTTCTCCCGTTACGTCGCGGCCATCGTCCACATTCAAGGCTGGTAAATAGACAGCAGCACGTAGTTATGTTACGAAGTGGTATTTACATAAAACTATTGTAGGGTGTTGATTGATAGAAACGAACTTGACGAAAAAATCTAAATAGCATACTAGATAATATAAGAGTTGTAATTGAAAAATCAATGAATAGATATAATTAGTACGTCATGTGTTTTTTAATATTCTTAATTTTTTTGATTTTTTGACATTAGTTTTGGTATTAAGCCATTACGGAGTAAAATTCACCGAAAGAAGCACATCGGCTCATCTTGTCGGTGAGTGGGTTTTGCTTTGCTACACATCGGGTGCAATAAAGAGTTTCATAATAACTTGTTAATTCTTAATGCCTTGTTTACCTGAAAGGTTTATTACTAACGAAAGCATTCCTAACAACATTATTACATCTTGCACATGGGCATATACCCATAAACAAGAAATCTCTAAAAAACAGCGTAATTGATAGCAAAACTCTTATAGCCACCGGTGCTATATGAAAGTTTCAGGCGTTTTTAATTTTTTATTTTTTGGTCGTTATGTATATATGTTGAATAGCATTAACATGTTTTATCCAATGTTTTTGGGATTCCGTAATAGAAAACGGCACCTGGACTTTTGTCTGTTTGTCCGACTGTCCGACTTCTAGATCCTTCTAGAACATATCAGTATGCCTATGCGCAACTAATTGTGTTATAAGAAATTTTGAAGCGCTCGTAGTGTAGTTTGCTTAGCCGTTCTGAACCGATCAGCAAAGTTAAGCAACGTTCGCCTCGGTCATGACTTGGATGGGTCCTACGTAATCATGTCTCCTACGTAATTTAAACAACTATTGTAATAATTGTATTATATTGTTTATAATACATTGTAAAAAAACGTTTAAGAGAATGGCCCCGAGTTTCTTGCCCGTTCTTCTCGCAGTGGCTCTATAATTTTTTATTGCTGAACGTGGCAGTACAATGTAGAATATTTCAATATTAAAATTTGTAATTGACCTTCATAAGAGCGTCGTAGACGCCTAAATTGAATAAATGATTTTGAATTTGAATTTGAATTTGGGTGACCGCTGGTGACGTGGTGACATTACTACTGAGCGCTTCCGTGGGGCTTCGGAGGGCACGTTAAGCCGTCGGTCCCGGTTGTTGTCTTATAGGATGGCAGTCGTTATAGCATGGTGGTAGGGCATTTTGCGAATGCTCGCCTGGCTAGCTACCACCCTCAAGTAGAAAATCTGTCGCCAAGCACCTAACGGTGTGTTCCGGCAGCAGTCCTTGAGAGCCAGTAATTCTAGGTTAGCCTGAACAACATCTTCGACCACATCATCACTTACCATCAGGTGAGATAGTGGTCAAAGGATAACCTATCAGGCATACAAAAAAAACTTATATATATTCAATAATCTTTCCTAAAGGACCGTAGGTAGGAGGTACGTAGCTATTTGAAATGTACAATATCTAATGTATGTTAACATAAAATAAAGACCAGCAAACAAAGTGCAGGTCGACCAGCAGTATCTCGAAGGAACTGTATGAAACAAAAATATGGTTGGTAAGTAGTCCTTCTCGCTCTTAGCTCGTTTACATTTCCATTACACCATCTGCTCGCAAATGTTGCATATAAGTGGTATGCAAACCTAATTTACCGTAAGTACCTAAATAATTAAAGATGGGCAATAATACAAAAACCTGGTAAAGATCATATTGTTGAAGCGCTTGAAGCGAAGTTTGCTCTGTCGTTATTAAACGATCAGCTAATTTAAGCAAAGTCAGCCGCGGTCATGACTTGGACGGGTGACGGCTAGTGACATTAATGCTTAGTGCTTCCGTGCTTCAGTAGTTAGAGCAAGATGGTAAGACATTTTGTGGATGCCCTCCTGGCGAACCCTCAAATAAAAAATCTCTCGCCAAGCACCTAACCTATTCCGACAGCTTTCCTTGAGAGCCAGAAATTCTTGGTTAGCCTGAACAACACCTTCGTACCATCAGGTGAGATAGTGGTCATAGGTTTACCTAATAGCTATAAATGAAATAAAAAGTGTGACTTAGATTCGTACACCAAGGTTTCGCACCATCACAGAGGGTACTTACCAAAAAATTCCTTACTTTTAGTCCTTATAGGTATGTTAACGTGAACAAAAAAAAATGTGTACCTACAATACCAAAAATAGATAGGAAATCTATGATATATTTTGTAATATGCACAATTAAACTTGCTAAAATTCTTCTGACGCATCGCTGGCCGCTGCCGCAGCACGCTCGCTCTGCTCGCTCGGCTCGCGGGTTGTTGTGGCTACAAGTAACCTAACGTTCCTCCTAGCTTCGCTCATCGTCACACCTAAATATAACTTTGGGATTTAGTGATTATGTGCCCACGGGAGATACAAAATCTCCCTTGGGTTAATTAATTATTATTAACTAAATTTAAAATTCGAACATAGTTGATTGGTATTCGTACTTACAATATAGGTAGTACTATATGTTCTATAATATAGGTAACGTACATTGAAATTCATAGAAGGTGGGGCAAAAGTAATCACTCAATGTTCTTTGGCTGTAATTTTTTTAAATGAAATACTTTGGTTGTTCTTGTGAAATTCGTTTATATAATCGATTAGAATTTATTCCATCAGGTTAAAAAAATATATATCGCAGAGTGGCTGCCACCAGAGTTAATGACCATGGGGGCAGAGAGTTGAAATATTAGAGTAGTTATATCCTAACACCACTGCTCTAAAAGCTTACTAGAATTTACCTATCTACATACCTACGCACATGTATATGCAATTTGTAATGACAAGGAAAGAACGTTCAAATATTATGCGTCATATCTGTTTTTAGAAAGAGATAAATAAACAATTCGTGTCACCACCGAACCGACACGAGACGTTCCGATCACTATTATGCTGCGATCTCATTCACTCTCTCACACCAAACGATACACATATCTCGCTCATCCATTTCATTGAGAATAGTTCCTAAGATAAAACAAAATGACGATATTTTCTATTTCAACAATAAAAACAATATTTACGCGTGAAATGAAACAGTTTTCTTATCTCTCACAGTGCCTGTATAATTGCTGCAGAGTCTAATGACACAAGGAAGGCATATTGTCCACAGATTATTTCTAAAAAATATGATTAGCGGCGATGTATTCACCGGACGCTCGGAAGTGCTAGACTGGTAGTGACTCAGGTAATTACCCTGAATTCGTCTAGTAAATATGGAGGGCATACAACACATCTACAGGTAAAAAAATCTTAGCATAGGGGTTCGTTTTATGGCATTTTCCATCACTCTTGCCAGAACTTCAGGCGACAGGTTCCCGCATACTTGGCGAATATTCTCCTTAAGGGCTTCAAGAGTCTGAAGCTTGTTGACGTGAACCCGTGACTCCAAAAACCCCCATAAAAAGAAGTCCGGATCGGTTAAATCGGGCGATCTGGACGGCCAGTGCAAAGCACTAAAACGAGCGATTAAGCGACCCGGAAGTCTTTCAATTATTCCGCGTTCTTGCGGAGTAAACCGATCATGCCTTGTCGATTTTATATTCTGCGTTTATTTACTTCACAAATGTCAAAACCAAATTATTTAGTAATTATTACATGCAAGTGGAAGGAGTCACCATGGGCTCTCCTATAGCGCCAGTTGTGGCCAATATTTATATGGAACATTTTGAGGAAGAGGTCATGAAGAACGCTAGCGAAAAACCACGTTACTGGTGGCGGTACGTGGACGATGTCTTCGCCGTAATCGCCAAGGACGCGTTGCCGGTGTTTACCACCCATTTGAATTCATTGCACGCGAAAATACAGTTCACGGTTGAAGAAGAACGTGATGGTAGTTTGCCTTTCCTAGATGTACGGGTACATCGTGAACCAGACGGTTCTATAACCCACTCGGTTTACCGGAAGACCACGCACACAGACCGGTACCTGAGAGCAGACTCCCATCACCACCCGTCGCAACTGATGTCCGTGCCAAAAAGCTCTCATCAACCGCACACTTAGTTTATGTGATCCGCAATATATAAACGCGGAGTTGGATCACGTGAGGAAGGTATTAGAACAGAATGGATACAAGTGGCGGCAGTGTGCACGTTACGCGTATGGCACAGAGCGCAAAAAGACAAGTAAAGTTGACCGTGTTCCGGTATACTTGCCGTTTGTGAAAGGTGTGACCGATAAAATTGGTGCCCTTTTACCAGCGGAGGTACAACATACGGACATTCTATCGCCCACCTAGTCAATTGCGGCAGTTGTTGCGAATGCCGAAAGACAAAGAGCCACTAAACGTGCCAGGAGTGTACAGAATCCCCTGTGATTGTGGCAAAAGTTACATAGGTGAAACTCGACGTAACATTTCAACAAGGTTAACTGAGCACATTAAGAGTGTTAAGAACTTGGACATGGGTAGATCCGCGGTTGCGGAACATGCTCAAGAGACGAACCATTTTTTAAGGTTCGACAAGGCTTCCGTCTTAGCAAGGGAGAAGTTCCTAATACCCCGTACAGTACGTGAAGCCATAGAAATTGGCCGTCATCCCAATTTTAACCGCGACCGTGGATGGTGGTTGGCCCCAGCGTGGAAACCAGTTCTGAACACTACCACACAGAATAGTGCATTAAACACCTTGTCGCAAGATACGATTAGTGCGGCGTGTACGGGTGTACCGCTTCCAGTGCTGCCAACTTAGCGCGTTCAGCGCCAGATCTAGCGCTTTTTTTGGCCAAAAGCGCGTTTTAGCGCCTAGCGCTAAATTTAGCACTTTTTTGAAATATGGCATGCCTAGAAAAGTGTTTTCATTACTAGCATTAACACAATGCTTATGTCACTGACATCAGGTACGCGATGATATTAAATTACTAGTTCCTCTCGTACTAAATAATAAAGGGCGCACCTTCATGTAGTGTACGAGGTGTAGTTACTCATTTGACTGGTTTTATTTTCCTGGCGCATGCTAAGCGAAAACATAGACAGTATTTCGGATGGAAATAAATGAATTTCAGCATTAACGTTTATAATATAAGTGTAGATGTAGATATAAATACTTTCTTCCGTGGATCAACATCGTCGAGTTGGCGATCTGACTAAAATCAAGCGTAGTTTGTCTTATATGGCTGGCGATCTGCTTATCTGTCCAACTCACCCTGAGAATACTCTTGTTAGTCATACACCCAACTAGAAGGGCGTTTAGATGGTGGGATAGGTTACAATATGTTTTTTCCTTCAATATGCCTCCTGTTAGTCCTGTTACATAGTACGCATGTAGTTTTGTCTTCAGTTTTATTGCCAGCCGACTGCCTTATGCCAACCTTCCTTGGGAATGCTAACTATCAGTATGCCCTATATCTTAAGGGTTAATAGTGACCATCATCATCATCATCAACGGCCCGAAGACGTCCACCTTTTAACAAACAATTTCCTGGGGGCTATTTACCATGTGTGTGTATCATGGGGGATTTATGCCATTATTCCCAAGGATGGCAGCCGTCCTGGAGATGAGGTCGTTAGATGGTTGTTCTTCAGAAGGCACTGCCCACCTTCTGGTGATTTTTCCTTCGTGGCTGCTTACGACTTACCCACAGGAGATATTCATGCTCCGGCACTCTACGGGTCAAGTGTAAACAGTTGAAGCATCCCGCCATCGATAAACGACGGCTTAACTTACGTATTGAAGTACCATTTGTGTCATCACTTGTGCCTAACAAAATCGTGGTTCATACCGTGCTGCTGTCCACCTTCCGGTATTTTAACTTTAGGTAGCAGTGGGTGACATTCTAACCCAACACGGTATTGTTTTGTTCACTTCCGAATTTCAAGAAACTTTTTTTTTATTATTGTAACAGTACAGTGGAACGCCACTGCTGAGCAAAAGCCTTTCTTCCCTCCTTCCAGAGTTTGCAAGGTCCAAACTTTCTGATGTCAGTCTTTATATATATTATTTAAAGCTCTCGTAGCGATGTTTGCTTGGCCTTTCTTAACCAATCAGCTAAGTTTAGCAACGTCCGCCAAGGTCATGATGGGTGATCACTAGTGACATTAAGCCATTAAGCCCTCGGTCCCGGTTTTTATGACATTAGTTATAGTATGGTGGTAGGGCATTTTGGGAATGCCCGCCTGGCTAGCTACCACCCTCAAGTAAACTAACGGTGTGTTCCAGCAGCTGCCCTTGAGAACCAGTTTTTCTAGGTTAGCCCGAACAACATCTTCGATGACATCATCGCTTACCATCACGTGAGATAGTGGTCAAAGGTATTAAAATAAAGCCTGTCAAATTCGTCTCGCCACCTTCGTCTAAGCTGACAGCGTTATCGCTTTTCGGGATCCCATTTGATGTGATCTTAGCCCACATTTCTTTTGGCATGTGACATACGTGATCAATCCAGTATTTTATCTGTTCAGCTTTATAACTGACACCATCAATATCGTAGTTATGGAGCGCAAAGTTGTATTCCTTACATGGTTGGTAAGATTGATTACGAAAATGCTACGCTCCCTTGCTCGCTGGTAAACCTCGAGAGTATATCTCAGATGAGCCACCAAGTCTGTGCACGATATGCGAAGAATGGGAGTATGCATCTATGAGTTCTCGTTTACGGCACTCGTATGCCGTTACATTTAGTTTACTTAATATGATACCATTCGACAGATTACCTACATGGATAGTGAATGATGGGTTTCACGAAAGTTATGTTTGCAGCCTACATAATCTCACCTACTATTTCTACTATTACATGCTCACCTACGTACATGACACATTACTTGCCTGTTAAATGGTTTGATAGCCGATATCATACACTACAGCAGCTCACCTGCATGGCTCTTACATGGTTTGATGGTGGAAATCATACGTTTCAGATATCGTATCGTCTATATAGCTTTATACTCTAATGATTGTACTGTACTTACGTATATTAATACTCGTACATAAACTATGATATATTCGGGACAAGCGGCGTTATCCCGCGGTAGAGTCATCGTTATTCAAGTAATTTTTTTCACATGTCTTGAGACATTGGCCCTTCTTGCTGTTCACTTCAGAATAACCAACCTCCGAGTGGTCACACGCTCACTGCCACTTTTCCAGGTGTGCCAGGAAGCCGACTATATATCTATAACTATAAAACCAACTTGTGATAAAATGAGTGATCAACATCCTGTAGCTATTGGACGAATATAAAAATACGTTATCTGAAGACATTGCTCATCGGCGCCAAGGGACACCACAGATGACATATATAAATAATAATTGAGACATTAGTTTTTTCAATAGTGGGATAACGGATGTCAGATGCCCACTGAAAAAGGGAGGAGAAAGAGCTGTCCACTAATTTGCACAGAGCCCATGTTATTACCGGTGCGAAGGCATGTTTTTCGCCATGTAGTAAACTACGTCTCTCTTCTATCTCTATCCTATCTTTTTCTTGGACGCAACAGGTGGCACCTGTTGCGTCAACAGATTTTCATATTACGAGTAAATTTGCTAGGTACCTCTGGGATAGTTGCGACTTTGCTGAGCGGGGGAGGTAGAGCCCACTGGGTGTTCAAGCTCCCGCTGAATATTGCAAGTAAGAAAACACCCACTTGTAAAATCAGCAAGAGTCTTAGTGTTAGATTGCAAGTAGTGCAAATTGATCATGTGGGGCGAATGCTGTCTTGGCAATCAAATATTGATGCGAGGAGTAGTCGTCTTGCTCACAGGTGACTTTCAGCAAACGCTGCCGATCATCGATCGAAGTACTGTGGTATACGAGGTAAAAGCGTGCCTTAAGGCTTCACCATGGAGGAAAAAAGTGGAAGGGTTGCAGCTCAAAACCACCAACAATGGAGTCCAGCTTTACATCGATTGGGTATATGGATTTTTTGCACGAACCGGGTAAAAGGCCGCTTGCTGATGGACGCGGATGGCCTTATAACATTTGACAGTTGGTCCATCAACATACCTTAAGCAACGAGGAGTGGTTGTGTAAAAAAGCGATTATGGTAGTTACCAGAGTTATCCTAGGATAGCTTTTTAGTGTCATTTTCTTACATACGTCTGTTTCTCCTGTAGTTTTAATGAAAGTCAGCCTGGTACTCATCATATAATATAAAGACCGACAACATCTTATTTTATTAACTTTCTTAAAATAAAGATAAGCATGGTGATAAGCCGACGACTGCCGTCACAATGCAACCAATTTCATACTGGCCAGTGTCGCCAGAACTCAGAATCAGTCGATGTTGCTCGATATTACAAGAAGCTGTTAAGCCTAGAGAATAACATTTAAATGACACAAACAAACGATAAAACAATCAAAGCCCACAAGTTTCTTACAAAGATCGTATACAGACTTTATAGTTTAAAAAACATAGGCAGCACCTTTTATAAAAAAAATGCAACAGTCGTCTGTGGAATGATGGCTCTGAATCAAATGTATGTATTATATCAACAAAGAAAAGAAACTCTGAATTTCAAGTCCTGTTGACTCTTCAGGAACTTACACTGACGAAGGGTTTGAAGAATTGCATTGACGAAGATTTGGTGCCACAACAGCCAGCTCCCTGAGGTAATATGGCACTCATTTTAAAGTAAATGTTTGACACAATCTGGGAAAAATAAATTGACAATGCATGGAGAACACAGTTTCGTATTTTTTTTTTCTTAGGTGGCCAAGATATCACACGTTCACAATATGTAGCCAGCTTCTTATTCGAAGGCAATCGGCACTTGGTAAAGAAAGTCCATAATAAAAAAGACAACCTTATGCAACTGCCTGGTCATATCATGCAAATCATGGAACTTTAAGTCTAGCTTTAGTTCAATTTTATGTATATTTTATAACATTATATGAATGGTTTCTTTCTTTATGCCTGATAGATTATAGCCTTTGACCACTATCTCACCTGATGGCAAGTAATGATGTGGTCGGAAGATGTTGTTCAGGCTAACCTAGAATTACAGGCTCTCAAGTACAGCTGCCGGAACACACCGTCAGGTGCTTGGCGACAGATTTTCTATCTGAGGATGGTAGCTAGACAGGCGGGCATTCGCAAAATGCCCTACCACCATACTATAACGACTGCCATCCTAAGACAACAACCGGGACCGATGGCTTGAGGTGCCTTCCGAAGCACGGAAGCGCTCAGTAGTAATGTCACCAGCGGTCACCTATCCAAGTCATGACCGAGGCGGCCGTTGCTTAACTTTGGTGATCTCACTGTCTATCCGGATAGATGTAATTAAATTGGAAAGAACCAAATCGTATCTCAAGAGCTACCAGATACGATAGGCTAATGGTATTTGCAGTCTGTGACTGCCTGCGGCATCCCAAGTAGCACAAACTAGTTGCTTAAGAGCTTTGGAGCCAATCCGATTATTCCCAAAGGCGCCAAGCTCAAGCGCCAGAGCGTGCACTGCAGACCATAAGCATCCGCTTTGGAGCCAAAGGGGCACAACTTTTTGCAACCTTCATGTCCATTAGAACTTCATAATATTGGCATAAAAGTGCTACAGGAGCTCCAACTAATAATTAACACCGCACTAAAGCTCTTGTGGCGCTTTTAGAATGAATGACTGGCTAACTGAACGAATAAATCACTGATCATTCACCTTGTCTCTCGTTTATTAAAATCACATCTGTTGTTCCTGAGTCAGACATTACTGAATACAAATAAATAATAAGTGAAGTGAAGGTATTAAGTGTTTTTGATATTTTGTATTATATACAAGTGGCTAAAAACGCAGATCAGTTCATCGTGCAGATAGTTAATATTATTGGAGTATTTTTAACAGGCATCAACAATTACCTCAGAATATCGTAAAATATGTAAATATTATTATATAAATAATAATTTTATCACAAACCTACACGATGTTGAAATTACATACTTGACTACATTTGTATTTACTAAGTTGCTGGTTCTATATTTAGTTATATTATACTACAAATTGTGATAAACCTATAAATTTCTCAAGTAACGATAAATAATTGTCTTGTAAATATGGCGTCTATGAGAAGCAGCTTTAACTTGCAACTTCAACCCTAATACTTCCTCTCTGCGCTTCAAAGCCTTAAGTTTCACTCTTTTGAATGTTCAAGTAATACCTGTGCCAATAATGCAGTTCAAGTCTTTACAATCACTTTTATTTCGTACTTACTGCAGGTATCGAACCACATGAATGGTTATTTGTTTAGAGATCCGTAGCACTCGTTGAAAATCCTAAAATACGATGATCGTTTGTAGCTGCTTCTATATTTTTCGTTCTTTCAATTGTTTAACACTTACTATGTCTTACCATGTTTTCAGAATGCCTTTCAAAATAATTCAAACGTATAATGAACAACAAAATCTATATGAACTTAGCATCTGTCCATCTACGTGGGAAAAACATGGAGTGTTACACTGGCCGAACAAAAAAATTAAAAAATTATGTAAAATAGAAGATTCAACTCCACAACCAAACTGGACTAAAATAAACTGCATTGTTAAAAGGAACAATATTATGTCATACGACATTGCTAGCGAGCAGTTGACAGAAATGTTAGATTGTTCGACAACAGAGCAAGAAGCCACAGAACCCTTACCAGCACCCTCGCCAAACCTTATTGGACCAACAAAAAAACTTGAAAGTTTTAACATTATAGCCCAAACGCCGTGCTTGTAATGATAGTTTGTTTACTAATCACAGATCACGTTACGATTTTTAAAACTTAAACAAAACTGTTGCTGCGAATGTAACGTTATATCTTACCTTATTTTAGTCATAACACATTATGGCGTTTTCACACGTCTTTTGCTGAGTTTCTTTCCTTCTGAAAACATTGCTTACTAATTAAGTAAAGACAAATTGTAAAATTAGAATAAGGATAAATAAAGACCCTGACAATATTAGGGGACAGATATCAGTATCAGTGGTAGAACAGTGATAAATATATCTTTTATACAGTTCCGTTAAAAAGTCTGCAATTAAAGTCTTTGTGCAATTCTGAAGCGTACAGCTGCGGCAATGGCGGCTTTTTAGCAGCTTTAAGCTTTAACGTACGTGTTTTAATTCTCTTTTAAAGCTATAGACGGCAAATGGGTTATAACATGCACTCTTATAAAGCCTAGAGTGGCATTTGGTTCACTTCCTGCTACCCCTAGTGATATTTACAGCTATGAGCAGTTACGGAAGCAATAGTAGAACTTAAAACCACTTTCTGAACCCCTAAAGCGCTACTGTACGGCTAAAAGTTGCAAAATAGGCTGCTATTTCCACTAGTGTGCTAGTTGGGATGTATGAGGATATTTATGTGGATATATATGTCTCCCTGGAAAAAGGATGACTGTGTAAAATAAAACTCCACGAAAATGTAATAAAGTATTTTAATTAATAACATATCTAGCAGTAACTACCTTTCCGTACCTGGGTAGAGTATTACTACCATCAAAGAGTCTGTGGCAAAATCATTTGTCGCACTATCGTAAGTGTCGACCTATTGGCACAATGTTGTTTATCGCACTAGAATGATGTCAAGCTTCAGTGTGTCACCCTAGCTTATATGCGAACTATGGTGAGTCGCAGTACAGTTTTTTCGCACAAGCATTAATCGCCCATCCTTTTGTCGAGCTCACATAGTACTCTATTGACCTGCTCCCATTTGGAGAGGTGACCACCAAAAGACATGGTGATGACGAATGGCGACACGAATACATAGTTTCTCAGGGCTGCCATCTCACAAGTAGAAGCTAAAGGTTGGTGTGCCTGTTATACTGATACGTAACGTGGATGCAACGCCACCAGGTTACGCACCATAGAACTGCGAAGGCACGTCGTCGTGTAGGTCACTATTTTTACTGGCTGGGCCAAACGGAGAAAGCGTTGATACTGAGAATTCTCATCTTACCGAATGTTTTCCCTTTCCAGATCAAACGTTTTCAATGCCCTCTGAAGGTGGATCTGTAAGAGTAGCAGGTATTTTCTGGGAATTCCCTGCTTTTTCCAGGGGCAGCTGGGTTGCCTGGGCTGCTCTAGTGTATTGAGCCAGAAATCACTTTTTTATACAACTAATCCTTGTCTACATTGACATACATACCTACATATATGTACATACATAAAAATCACGCCTCTTTCCCGTGGGTAGGCAGAGACCACAGGTTTGCACTTACTCCGATCCTTTCATATCTCTTTCGCTTCATCTTCACTCATCAATCCTTTCATACATGAGCGTCTGCTTAGGGTACTCCTGAGTTGGCCTTTTTTCAGAATGTCTTCAATCTGATTAAGGAACGTTCGTCTAGGTCTTCCCCTTCCAACACTTCACTTGTCCCATATATACCTATTTAGTCATTCTCATTTAGTTCATTCTCTCCGCATGTCCAAACCATCTTAACACATCTTTCTCAATTTTTATCACCACATCCTCATTCACACCACATCGTTCCCTTATCACACTATTCCTTATCCTGTCATTCCCTTTGATTCCAATTATACTTCTCAAAGTTCTCATCTCTACTGCATTTATTCTTCAGTGACGTTATGCAGTAAAGAGATATTTGGCCCTACATAATTTTTTTAGGAAGGATAAGAATATTGTTTTCCGCCACGACAATCATCTCCACTGGACTTTGGGCAAAGAAAGGCCCTGTACAAAAGTACAAGTACAGTAGAAGTACAGCCCTGTGTCTCCATAACCTGATGAGCAGTTATTCGATATAAAGCAAAAATTAATCGCTATATTAAGTGTTGCTACGTGCAAAACTCGGGAACGGCTGGACCAATTTTGCAACATTTGAATTTCTATTCAAATGTTGCAAAATTGGTCCATTCTATTTTTTAAATATTCTAACTAGGTGAAGAGAAAAAAATTAGAATTATTTTTCCCCAGAAAAACTGAAATGCACGTTATAACTGGCTGCATTACTTTTAATGAATGTTTTGGTCTGTTTACAGAATCTAAAGCCAAACAATTGAAAAGTTGTTTTAAAATGTTCCCAAACGTTGCACAATTTAAATTTATTCACATTTAGAAATCATATTTGGTTAAGTGAACGAGTCATATTAGGTTGCAAAAAAACACAGATGAAAATAAATTAAATTTTAAAATACAAAACAAAATTTCCTTTAGATTGATGATATACAAATCAGATTGTTCAGCCAACATGATGTCGTCAACTACCCTTGTGAATTTTTGACGCGTTTTGCTTCTACAAGAAGTATCCTCAGGAGATCTTGAGTCTTCGAGAGAACGGTCGATTTGTTATTATTATTATAAAATTATGTTTATGTTTATTTATTTCAATAAATAAGAGCAATATATCATTTAAGAAAAAGTCATTAGAAAACGTCAAGCCGTTATACACACATCAAAAGTACCAGGGCATCATGTATATTCCGAAACCTGTTTGGCAGAAAAACGAAAACCAATTAGATTTTTTGCTATGTTTATTGTAAAATTAAAGTAATTAATAATCTGTGTTTCTACCATTTACACTAATGATACAAGCCCAGCGATTCGGCATGCTTAAAAATCACTTTGAGGAATGGCCGCCCACGTTCTTTGTAACAAGTCAAAAAGCTGTTGTGGGGTATGCACGGCATCCATACTTGACAGAGCTCTTCTTTGTTGCATATTTCATGCATGTTCAATGGGGTTGAGGTCTGTGGATTGAGTAGGCCTCGGCTGAACGTTGGAGCTTCGGCAGGAGTGCGAGTTACGACTCTAGCCGTGTGTGGACGTGCATTATCGTGCATTATACGAAACGAATTACCCAAACTGCTTCGCAATAGAATGATCACTTCTGAAACAATACTCTCCGCATAAATCTGAGCATTGAGGTTGCCCCTGATCCAAATGAGATCTGTTTAAAATTTACTTTGATGTACTCGAAAACGTACTTGATCCCTAGGCACTTTTGATGTGTTTCTCTTGATGATATTTGATGTGAGTCCTCACGGGTAGATACAATATTAATAAATAAAGTGAAAACCCACAATATAGTATTGGTTAATTATAACATATTATTCAAGCCGCCTAGCCCAACAATAGTATTGGCTTGTATAGAATAGATCAATATCAAAACGCTTACTTAAATCTCTAAAGTTGTTACCTGCTCGCAGTACATCCGAATTCCATCCATAGTTTGCGCTAAACTTTGGTACGTTTATAGGTGGATAGAACCTGAACACTTTAGAGTGCACAAGAGTTTATTAATTTTGTTCAATAACTCCGAACTTTCAACTGAGTTAGAGGGAATTTCAAGGGTACGTTAGGTCCGCAATTTCTCTTCTCTTAGTAAATGTTGATGGAATTTTTTACACATATGCAGATAATTATCCGATTTATATGGTATTTTTCAACGATAACATAGATATTTCATGAATTCTATTTAAATCCATTCCACTCCATTAAATCTTCAATGGGGATGTGACACAGATGGGGGGGTGACATTCTAGCCTTGGCACCCCAAGGGCTTCGAATAAAACTCTAATATTTAAAAACATCGTCAAAATAAACAAAGCACAAGTTCTCTTTACAAATCCTTACAATTTAGATGCTTTGGTAACATTATCAAATAATTACTTCGAGTCATAAACAACCCCAAAGTCACGGATTGCGAAGTTTCTTACCAAAGCTTGCTTAACTATGATATACATTTGGTTGGATTTAGATCTATCTTTTTCAATTGATTTGAAATTATTATTGAATTGAAATGGTCAGGGGAGGGTGGTTCGTCCGATCATCAAGGCGATGTAGGTCAGCCTGTAGTTTGATAGCATCTTCAGATGACTGTATAGGTTTAAATAATTTTCTTTTCATCAGTAAAACATAGAAGATGTGAATTATGAATACAAAGATGAAAACCATTAATCACAATCGCAAAAAGCAACGTCCTCAACTAGTAATGATTATCCAGCTACTTAAGTACCTACACTATGTTGTTCAAAAATTTTGTAATACTTGCAATGTTGACCTCTATTTGCGATATATCAGTCTGCGAGTTTTGCGTGATACTGTACAAAGTTTCAAACAATGAATCAGTGTTTTTATTTTTGGCAAAAAAAATGTATTGAAATTAAGTAGAAAATGCGTTGCAAATTTTTCGACCGTAGTTGCAACAGAATTAAGATACTTCAGATAGCGGAACGTATTTGATTTTGAACGTGATTTATTATGAGAACAAATAATTAAAGGGGATTTATCTATAAGAAATTCTATAGAAATTACCTATATGAAAATCATAGCATTGTATTTCAAACAATTTAGTGTTATAGTTATAGCGCAGAAGTTTATACGTAGGTGGTATTTACATTGAATGTGTTGCTTCAATTTACTAGAATTATAAAGTTATTATGTATTTTACTAGATATTTATATTTGTCCTTGTAGTACTTGGGGTAAACTTTATATGTAATATTTTACAGTTTTGGTTTTCTCCATAGTCGATTAAAAGAAACAAACAGCCTCTTCTAATCCACAAACTAAGAATTCACTGACACAAACTGAGAAGTCAATCAATCTCATTAATTTCGTGGTTGATGGATACATAATTACTTTATTGTTCAGGTACTTCACATAAAATTAAGGTTTTTGGTCCGAAATTCATATAAATGGCCAATATGGATGCTAATTCGTAGCAAGGGGTCACTACAATCCGAGACGATCACATCATCAATTCATAAAACCAAATCCAAAACCAGACCATAGTGTTGAAATCCTATTATATTAACGCAAGTCATGAAGGTGGAAATCATCAAGCAAAACCTGATCATCATTACCGCTAGCGGTTGAGGGTTACAAATTATTTAAGCCAGCAATTGGAGTCCATGCTATAGATCTGAACTGAAAGATTACGGGCAATTTTTACTATTTGTAATTGGATATAACTGTATCAGCCGCATTTGTCCACTGCTGAACACAGCCTCCACCGTCAAGGGAGGATTACTAATAATCCATACGCTTAGCAGCCGTCTTGGAGACTTTCATTTAATAATGACTAGTAAGTCAATAATTGGATTTTCAGATAGTGTTTCATGTGAATTAGATATACCCACATAAGTGCACGCACCAACTAAGATGTAACCATACCAATACGTTAGGCTTTCATCATAGGTGGTGCGTGCATTTCCTGGAAATCTCATTAATACAGCTGTGCATCTCCGTCTTCGTGTGCTGTAGTTAGTTTATTACAATGTATGAAAGAGGTCGTATACTTGAACAGTCACAGAAATTGAGTCACAAAGGGTGCTAAAGTTATATACCTATGATATATATGTGAAAGATTAAGCAAATGATGAAGTTCTTCATACTCATTGTTCACATATTTATGAAATACATATTCAAAATTAATTTATTAGGGATGTTCTAAATCATAATAAAAATATTTAGCTTATTTACATTGCGGCAAATGTTGTGACGGTTGATAATTAAAGGGCCATCTTAGTAAAACCTATGTGTGTATTGATATAATATAGAATATTTTGCGAATTTATTTATAATCTTCACTATTGTTTTTCGTTGTCTTGTCTACAATGTTGTAACCTCTGCATTTCCACACATACGTCACAACAATAAGGACTTAGGTCATTTTATTTAGGGTAGACTATCCAGTTGTAACAATTTTCATTTGATCGCCTATAATCATGTGAGTATGCCAGTTAGCTGGAAGGCACGTATGTTTTACAGTGAAATGTACATTTATCTATGTATAATTACTACCATTTAGTCCCTTAATTCTATAGGCCAACCCATGGAAGCGAATTTGCAAGGACAAAATGTCAAAACCGACCCGGAGACGATATTGTCAGTGCTTGGGGTCAGTGTGACAGTTTCAAAATTACACCAAATAGTCTGAATAATCAACGCAATCATTCTTTAAAAACAATTACCATGTCAGTACCGAATAATCTAGGCACAAAGGAATTACTGCCATATAACCACTAATGTTGAACACATAACAAGGAAAAACACTCATGACTCGTTCTGAATACTGTATACAAATAGAAACAATAATTTATAGAAATCAAATCAAAATACTATTAGTAGCCTATTAGGAATCAACTAAAGTATATAATGATAGTAAAAGTGAGTAGAATATACATAGTACTGAATGATAGACGATCATCATAAGCAAAAATCGATAAGAGAGGTAGCTCCTTTCCTTGTTGCATCTAATTGGCCCTTCACGCCGAAGCACAGTAGTGTTTGCACAGAACTGCTTTGAGGCATCATATTGGACGTCGTGTTGGTATCAACCAAGCCGGACTCTTGCTGTGAAGTTTTACCTACCACCTGGTATAATTTTGGCAAATGGACGGAGGATAATAATATATCAATTTACTTACCCTTAGATTATTTTGAATTTCAACTATACATACCTACATACCTAGGTACCTGAGTTGCAGGTACCTAGGTATGCCGTATCTGCGTTGCGCGTTCTTTTGGCGCAAGCTGACAAAGACTGACTAGCCTGCCTATAGTAAGCGCATCGTGAGATACGTCACTAACGAAACGAGATTTTTTGATGTCGACTATTTTCTCGTTTACTCTAACATGAGCACCACGAAAGATAAGTTTTTCTAGGTAGACTTCAGTGTTGTCGTGTAGAGAAGCCGACCGGTTTAGTTCATTCAATTGGTTTATTGATTATGCAGTAAATCTGTGGACTAATGTGACCGCATCTTTTAAAATGAAATATCATCTATTTGAAATTGACAGTTATTTCAATTGCCGAGGTACTTAAACAATGGTAAAATAAAAACATCGAAAATACTTTTTAATCTTTGAAATAAATTATGCAAATTTGATGTTAAGCTTGTACTTCCTTGTATAACATAAGTAAAGTATACAATAAATAATAACTATATAATTTGTTAGCAGTAAACGTATTTATTGACTTCATTCTAGCGTGTGTGTGTGTGAATGGAGTAAATACACCGTCAATTAATAAATGTCTCTTATTCGTAGACCGAGGTTGACATCGCTATTGTTATTATTCTCAAAGCCAAACTTCCACAGATTTTAGGTAATTTTGTGTAATGAAACATGAGTGAGCACATTCAGTTAACGATGCCACACAACCTGTTGACATATTAAGGCTAGAGTTCTCGTTGCGCTCTCCATACAAACGAAGTTTCGTCATGTATTAAATACTAAGTATCCAAACTCGTTGACACTTTCCATGTATATCCTTGAGTCTAATATCTATGCTTCTGGTTTACCAGATTTCCGTAAAATTTGTTCATTTTGTATGGGAATTGTTATTTTGCCATTTAGGGGTAAAATAAATAATAAATCGAAAACTGGCAATCCAGAAGCACAGATATTAGGCTCAACAATATGCATACAAAGTTCCACTGAGTTTGAACTCCTATGATTTAAGATATGGCAAAACTATTTTTGTATGGAAAGCGCTCCGCTCTTAATATTATATACTAATAATATTATATTAATATAATATATTTGTATATCTACGATAAATTGGAATTAAAAAAATTGTATTGTTCATAATCTTATGAAAATATTATATATTTCAAATTTCAATAATAATAAACTTACAAATTATTGGAGTACAAAATGTTTTGCCCCGGGCGGGAATTGAACCCGCATCCATCCGATTCCGCCTCGCTCATTTACCGCTCAGCTATCAGGGGATCGGCTGTGTAGCCGAAATTTCGTGCTCCAATCGTATTTCTTAAACCGTCATAGGGGACGGTACGCGGCCATCAACCAGTATAAATAATTTTGGAGTCGTCACATTGCAGCATTTGCTGATAGAATCATGTCAACGGTGGTTTGTTTGATGTTCCTACGCACCGGCAACGAGGTGCAAAATATCGTTTATATGTAAATCTTGATGTCACACAAACCTGGGTGGTACACGAGAACTAATACCATTCTGGTGTGTTCCTAAATGTGCCATTAGGGGAAACCCGAGATAATTATTATAAACTATTTACTTACCTTTTTTACGTACAAAAAGGTCACGTAGCAGCGGTTTTTCAGCTTTGTTATTTTATTGAACCTATTGAAATTATTAGGGTCTTAACATTATCAAAGTTGTAAATTTGAAGCGATATTTCATCGTTCGAGGGTCCACGTTAATGTTTTCTTTCTTTGAGTGAGAACTGCCAAAGGATTGAACACACTGTCCAATCACTCAAAATTGATATCAAATATTTAGAACAGGATATTTAATTTTATTAAGCTCTGATAGCTGATCGGTAGTTAATAGGTATAGACTGCTTTGCTGCAGGTCCATGGTTCAATCACCACAGCCGGCTTGAAAAATCTGTCGCCAAGGACCTAAAAGTGTTATCTGGCAGCAAACCTTGAGAGACATTACACTGTTGAGTGACGGGCGGAGTGCAGTTCGTCACTTATGTTGAGTCGAAATGCATCTGTTATAAAAAGAGGTTACCCCTAAACATCAGGGAAGCGTTGTGTTTGTTCCGTCACAATACCTTGAAAAAAAAGTTGCACGAATTTAATTTGACCAATAAATCAAGTACAAAACACATGAAGACGCTTCATGATTTTATTATTTTCAGTAAATCAAATTTTAAGGAATTGTCCTGTTTGTACTGTTTTGATTTATATGTTATAATTAATCGGTCTTCGAGTTATTTGCATAAAAAAACCTTCTAAAACCTTATATAAGAATTTTCATATAATAAAAGACAGTATACTGACTAGATCTTTATTTAAATATAGTACGTAGTTAAAACATTTATAAACAGGTTTAGACGTCTAATAGTTTAATGGTTGTATACATGACTTCAAATACCTATGACGGGAGTATGTTACTTTGATAGGATAGGCGGAGGTAAAATATGTAAACTCCAATGTACCAAACTTTCTCATTTTTGTGCAACAAGATTATCAAGTCGACTAAAAAAAATTGATTTCCTAATATTGATACCAATATCCAAATTAGGAATATCAAACAAAAAAAAATCAATTTGATAAAGTTGTCGGACTAAAGTGGCTATTTAATTTTGGAGGTTACATATAACATTCAAATGGAGATGTAACAGCTAAGATACTATATACCTTAAACTATTAACAATTAGTGAATATTTTGGACATTCAGTATTTATAACACATATTTACAAATTATTGGAGTACAAAATGTTTTGTCCCGGGCGGGAATTGAACCCGCGACCTTCCTACAATACATATTATGAAAGATTTTCAGTTTGCAATGATTTCTCTCATAATAAATAACTTCGTTGTTTACAAAACCAATAATATGTTTGAAAGCTAATGGTTACATCAAAATTCTTAGATAATGGCAACATTCATGCCTTGCCTCAGTGCATATAAAAATAAATATAAAAACGTAAACAATTGTTCATAACAATTATTTAACTGCGACAGTAAAGGAAATCAGATATCAAATAACATAAAAAACTTGCTCATTTTTTGAAGCAAAATAGTATTTTCGCCAAAATAAGTTTTCTTTTAAAATAAATAATATGTTTTACAAGGCCTGCACAATTTCACAGTAAAATAACTGACTTGGAACTTTTTAGGTTAGTATGGGGGAATCCGAAACTATTGTTTTATTTTTTGCATTTTTATTAAAATGCAAAAAAAAAAAAAAAAATTTACCAATTTGTTTATTAAAACTAAACTGTATTTTTGGACTAATAGGGATAGTTTATAAAAATTATCAGAGCACATGGTCGATGCGACGCGTGATCAAAATGCTGGCACTTATCTACAAATAAGCATTGCAATTTAACGGGGTAATGCTGCCAGCAGGCTGGGCACGCTGCCAACTGGAAGTGGTCTGGAGCATTTGGACTGTCTGTTACAATGACTTATGGGTATTCTAAATGTGACGTCACGTCAGCTTAACAGGAAAATTAGGCGGAATTGCCACTAGATATATTTTTTAATTTTTTAAGTGCGCGAAGTTGTTTATTACAACCGAGATGGGTCTTGTAATAAACAACGCGCACGAGTTTCATACGACGTTTTTTATCACACTTGCGAGGAACGAATACGACAATTTCGATACGAAAATATTTTCTTGATCTTTTTGATAGCAATAATCATCTGATTAAGAAGGTTTATGATTAAATCTTCTAAAGTTTTTGTTTGAAAATATTTGTTATTATTGTCAGTATAAGCTTAAAATTTAAATTTTACAAGCTTTTTTTCTTATAATAACCTTTTACGACTTTAGATAGCTAACAAATCAATCTTATTGATGTTTATGATAAATTTACCAATAAATAATTTTACATAAAGCAAAATTATTACGTCACAATAAGGAGCGAATATTCAGATTTTACTATACTGTCACTGTAAGAAAAGATGACAAGCTTTGACAAGTTTGCTGTTTTTTTTTATAAGGTGCAAAGATAGGAAACTGTTCTGTACAGGACACTGTGTCGATTTGAATATAAAACATAACGTCTTATAATATAGGTACAAAATAGTTTAATAACTTAAGAAACTGATAAAGGAATATCGTGTTAGGGTCTAATGATTTTTTATTTTTAAGGAACCATTTGATAAATTCGTGGGATTCTTCAAAAATGGTATATCGTCTAATTGATGTGCATCCACCAACCAGCCATAACGGCAATTGGTACAATTAAATCAAATTTCGAAGCAATGATAGCTCAATGGCTTTGGGTATGGACTGCCGCGCAGCAGGTCCATGGTTCGAATCCCGCCGCGGGCTTGAGCTTCACCGCATTGTGGAAGGGCATTTTTGCGAATGCCCGCCTTGCTAGCGACCACCCTCAAGTAGAAAATCTGTCGCCAAGCATCTAACAGTGTGTTCCGGCAGCTGTCCTTGAGAGCCAGTCATTCTAGGTTAAGCCTGTTAACACCTTCGACCACATCATCACTTACCATCAGGTGAGATTGTGGTCAAAGGCTTACCTATCAACATTAAAAAAAAAAAAAAAAAAAAAAAACGATTTAATAACCATATTCAATAATGTAGTGTAGTGTATATTATCGTGGTATATTTTTGATAGACTTATTTGGTAAAAAAACGGTGAGAAGTCTTGAATGCAATATTAGTTTTAGTTTTTTATTCTCATAAGAGTAGATACATCTCGTAAACATTTCCTAATCAATGACATTATGATTACGGACTTTTAAATATTTTATTTGGATTTTCAGTTATACATGAACATCGATATGGCTTAGCATAATTTGCTATAAAAATACGAGAATTAATAAAATAAAATAAAAATTAATAATTGAAACAAATTGACTTATTTTAGCGAACACGAACTTTTCAGTCAATTACATTATATTATTAGGAATGTCTTTAAATAAATTTAAATCATACTTTTAAAATTCAATTAAACTAACAATGTATCTTTAACCTCTTAAAACTATATAAACCTTAAGATCATAATACTTAATTAATTCGTTTTAATCACAAAATATATTAAATAAATCGAAAAATACAACTAGTCAAAAAATAAATTAGGTATAACTTTAATGTGTACATAATATTTAACATGCACTCTTGAGAAAGGGATTTTTAATAATTTAAGTGACTATCACATGATGTATATAGGCTCTCACAAAGGTGTTGTTATATATTAAATGTCATGTTACGTGTATTTATCTACTGTTTAAATATGACACCAAGGAAGGAACCAAAGTTCCGTAATAAACTGTCTTACTTTATGAAATGTTCTAAAAATATTTTCATTAAATGTTATAAAACAAATATAGTAAAGTTATTTTCCAATAACAATAAAAAGGGAATCAATTATGTAGAGTAAGTAAATATAGTTATTAAAAGTTAGTAGAATATAGATAATATATGTTATACAGAATACCATTATCAACAAAGAAAGGTGTGGGAAAGTGATCTCCTGTCCGTCGAATTTTCATTAAATTTAATGCATTGCCATAAGTGGTTACACACATTTATCTAATGTCGAGACAGTTCAGGACTTAAATACATTTTAACGAGAACAATGCTGAGCCCAAGGGTCTATTGTAACATCATACGAGTAAATTATTTCAGTGAAGAAATATTTATTGACATGTTATTCTAAAGCGTTTCAAACCGTTAGGTTGGTAAACCGATAGGCTACGTCCATTACAGGGAATTTATAAAATTGCATGTATAGCAATAATCTCTTGAAACTCAGACCTGAGCAACGTCTGGAATGACAGCTTTGCCAAGAAATTGTTTCGGTTTCTGCACGGGGACGGTTTTAATCAATCCGTTACCATTGCATTCAACGGTGGTATCCTTTTTCGATTTGTTGCGATAGTCAGCATCTAAGTAAATGTTTCCAGACACTGCGATCGAGTATATGCGGTCACCTTTCTTTTCGTCGCATTGTACCATTATTTTGGCTTTGGTCTTTTTCTGCAGCGATTGCTTATCGGTAACTGGTTTTCCATCTAAGGCAAGATTCTGCTGCCATAATTTTATGACTTTATTATTATTGATTTCGATAGCCATTAAAAGGTTTTCGCGTCTGAAAAAATAAATAAATAAGTGTTTACAACGTATGTACATCTTGAAATATTGTTTAATGTATACACATATATATAAAAGCTACTAAAATTCAAAAATATCTTGCCCGCATGCCTTAATGACGAATTTGTAAGAATCTAAGATTTGGTTTCATTTAATAGGGTGCCAGTTTATTGTCATTTACTGGTAGAAATTAGACACCGGACTATTACTGAAAATAACTTTCTCAGGAAAACCAAATATTTGATCCGACCCGGTGACACCGGTGATCGAAGTTACAGCATTTTTTTTATCAACTAACTGCGTCTTGCGGTATCACCCGCGCAGACAATGATAAAAGTGATCATGATGATAAAAATATGGAGGACCTACACTAACTATTCCGTTGTTTCATCCAAATGCCTCGTTTAAGCACCCCCGTTAAAGCATGATATGAAGACAAAAACACATACACAAAAACTTTCTTCTTAAGGTGCAAATATAGGTACTATGTAATCGAAGCGGGTGCTGGCCAATCGAATTTATAGAATATTAGGGCACTTTCAATTTATCATATTGTAAAATAAATGTACGCTTAATAGTCTCCAGTACACCTAACAATATATATGAAAATCAGTACCTAAAAAGAATAGCCATATTATTACTTTCTAATTTCAAGTTATTTCTTCTTTCATAATACCTTTGAGTTCAATGTTGTCAGTTTAAAATACGTGACCTCATTATCCACTGAATAGTTAAATAGTTGCTAAGAAGCGTTTATAAGTAAGAAATATTTAAAGATTGCTTAAACAATGTTTAGTTATCCATTACTAGGCAACTATTTTTAGGTAATTGTGTGAGATTTAATACTAAAACTGGAAAGCTAGTTTTAGTATTAAATCTCACCGCGGCTGCGCCCGCGCGTATTTCGTTTATCACGAAAACTATTAACCTCTTTTTGCGAAGTCGGATATAAACTATCTTATTTCCTTTCCCGGGTTTCAAACTATTTCCATACCCAATTTTATCCAAATCGGTCCAGTGGTTTTTAAGGTTTTTCGGTGCAAACAAAAATACAAATCTCTCCTATTTATAATATTAGTGTAGATTTAGATTCCTAAATACATTACAGTTCTCACAGAAGAAAAATTCAAGCGACATGTAAAAAGATTTTAATTGCAAGAGCGTATTATATTTAGTGATTAATTAGAACACAAAAATGCTTTGAATATTCCACCTTTGCCAAAGCACCGCCAATAACCTATGTAATAGATATTGTTATAATTTTAAAATAAACTTACAAATCGCAAACGAGTAAAGATATATAAAAAAATTGGCCCTGAGTTTCTTTCCGTTCTTCTCAAAGTTAAAGGCTCTAAACCATATTTGCTGGACATGGCAGTAGAATATTATAACAGTAAAAAAATGTTATGACGTTCATAAGAACGCCGTAGACACCAAAGTAGAATAAATGATTTTGACTTTGACTTTGAGCAATGTACTTGGAATAAAAATAGATGGCTATTTAAACGTTTGACAAGTCATTTAATGTTTGACCGAATAGGAACGAAATAAAAAAAAAAAACAATATACCTATTAACCATAGCACTTAGAAGTCTGGCAATTGATCCAGCTAGCTTGGCAGCGTACACAAATCTTCAAAACGGTATAGTTAAAAAAAACAATAAGTCTTCAGGCCATAAGCGGAAAATGGTACTTACTCAGCAATGTCGACTCCTTGTAGATCGAGCTGCAGAAGCATTGTCTTCGCTTCCATAATCAGTTCATCAGCTCGTTTTATTTTTTGCTCAACTTCCCGCTGGTTTTCGTGAGACGTCGGAGCCATCTCGACTGGTGCTGCTGAAGAGCTACCACTTAAAGTGGTGAGTTCGTTCCTATACACATGACATTCCGTAAAACATTTAGTTTCATGAAGCAGAAATGAATCAACATGCAACGGTAAGAAGTTGTAAATACAAAAAAGTCGAACCTTGCGTATATCTTCTTCATCCCATCGCGAGCTTCAGCTCCCCAGGCCGCATGCCTGGCTGCAAATGACTCAGAGTCAATCGCTGCAATATCGGCAGTTGCCGCCTCTAGATTGGCTGCAATGGTCTTGAATGACGGCCTGTTGGAAAGGAAAACTACTATCACAATGTAATCAAGATGAGATGTAAAAACAAAAGAACTTGTTCTCTGATGGTGAGTGTCGATGTGGTGGATGGTCATAAAGCAGGCTCAATATAGAATTGGAACTGTTGTTATGGATTACCTTTTCTACAGTGTATCATTTTGATTTGTCAAATATAAGGCGACTATTAATTCATCAACAATACTGCGGGGGATGGTGTAGAATCGATAACTGAATGTGATCCACTCATAATTAATTTTCACATAAACAAAATTAATACTAACTATTGCCTAAGCTGTGGCGCGTTGACTTTGAGAATGATAGCGACGACAACACTCGCGGCCGCCGTGGACTAGACTCACACATACACACGCGTTCTAGGTATTCTAACGCATTGCGAGGGCAATGAACTCGGTAGGTATATCTACCGAGTTCATTGCCCTCGCAATGCGTAGGTATACCTACCGAGTTCATTGCCCTCGCAATGCGTAGGTATACCTACCGACTTCATTGCCCTCGCAATGCGTAGGTATACCTACCGAGTTCATTGCTCTCGCAATGCGTAGGTATACCTACCGAGTTCATTGCCCTCGCAATGCGTAGGTATACCTACCGAGTTCATTGCCCTCGCAATGCGTAGGTATACCTACCGAGTTCATTGCTCTCGCAATGCGTAGGTATACCTACCGAGTTCATTGCCCTCGCAATGCGTAGGTATACCTGTGCATAGTAATTTATATTACCTACTATCGTTTGATTTACGGAGCAACAACTTTACCGTCGAATAAGTAACACGTAATATTAAAAAAGGGGCAGTATACTTAATTCACCTGGATGCACTAAGTACACTTTTAGTAGACTTGATTCACCTTGATAATTACTGGGTCCATTAAGTACACTATTTTGTAGATTTGAATCACTTAGGTGATACCTATCATCATCAGGGGAATTAAGTGCACTACATGGTAGACTTAATTCACCCATGTGCTTACAAACTATCGAGTAATGCAACCTACATGGACACTTCATATTTGATATAAAAAATAATAAATATATTTGCTTATATCAATAATATAATATAATCTTTTACGAGATAAACTTAATATTAGTGCATTTTATGTTATTTACTCACCTTGGAGGACTCATGATAAAATATCACGGTTTACCAATTATAAATTGTATATGTTCAACTCTGACAGGTCACAAATCACTTCTCTTCACCTAAGCTATTATACCGCTAACACAAACAACAAACAAAGAAATTTTAAACTATACTCACATTTTGTTTAATATTTTATTGTTCATTGATCCGTAGGTATATCAAACGCTAGTAACACGTGGGTTAACCCACTAGTTACTAGCTTATATATACGGATCAATTAACAGGGTAAAAGCTGGCGGGACTTTGCAAAATGCCCTACTACTATGCTATAACAACTGACATCCTAAGAGTAGAACCGGTACTGACGGCTTAAAGTGCCCTCGGAGGCCCGAAAGCACTCAGTATTATATATGCCACTAGCGGTAAACCTATCTATGTGAAGAGCGCAGCGGACGTTTCATTACCTAGTTGATCGGTTAAGAACGACTAAGCAAGCTCCTCACTTCTAAAAACAAACACAACAAAGAGATAATAAACAGGGAGATATATAATAAACACTCAAATACCCCTAGATTTTGTGGGTCCCTTGTGATTGTGGCAAATGTTTTGCCATATCTAAATCAATCTGAAAAAAAACCTGTTGGAAAATTAATATTAGTTATCTCACATGAGAAGCGTTAAGCGCGTTAAGCGTCTAAGCGTTTTCGAGATTTAGACGTGATGCTCATGCCATTACTTTATCAAACCTTTTCCTTATTTATTATTTTTGGTAATATTCTTACCTATTCTTTGGTATACGTTGCCAACATAGGCATATTAACATGGTCAGGGAACGGGGGCATCCAGTAGGAATAGGGAGCGATAGAGTGTCCATGCCGACTCCCAAAAATATTGCGATAGATTCTAAGTTTCTGTATGGGATCTCTCGAGTTATAATCTCCCACAAAACGACTCCGAACGACCAGATGTCGATTTTATCAGAGCAGGTCCTGTTCCGAATCACCTGCAAAATATTTTTTTATTAATTGTTATAGACCATGAGTAAACTGTACTCAATCGCTGGTAAATCATGGTGAAAGATTTGACCAGAACTCACTTCAGGTGCCATCCAAGCGACTGATTTGGCACTAACTTGTACCTTATTACCCGTTTCCCATTCACGGCTCCTTCCAAAATCACTTATTTTTATTGTCATATTTTCCGCGACGAGCAACCTGCGGGTAAGAAATATCATTAAAAAATTTATGACATCTAAGACGCTGAAATTAATTAAATACACTGTTCAGAAATGTCATAAAACAATTAAATTATAATAAAAAAAACCATGTCCTGAAATATGTTATTTAATGCTTCAAAAAGAAGCATTTATTTAAATCTAGTTATAATTATATAACTAGACTTATGATTATCGAAGAGAATAAAAGGATCGACACGAACGTACACGAATGTTCGCGAATTCGAAACACGTCAGGAACAAAATAATAATATTTTGTTAATGAAAGGAAATTTCGACTATTTCCGGCTTTCTCTTTTTTGTCATGTTATCAATTAGAGCTATTCTACCTGCCCATCACAAGATACACCACAACTCTACATTTCACGAGCTAAGATGTATTATCCTCTACGTGCCCAATATTTCACCACGTACATTGTCATTCAATCTGGACCACAAAAATTTAGACATAGTAGCTTAACGGGTGAATTAGTGACCCGCGGTGGTTCTCAGATAGCAAGTCCTCTTAAACAGGAATCCTATCACGCAGTGCGACAGTTTTACTAGAGAACACAACAGAAGTCACAATAGTTCCTGAGGCATATCGGGATAAAAAGATTGCATTGGATAAGCCTTATAAGACTTCGAAAGAATGTTGATTCTTTATGGCATATAGCTCGTAGGGGCTATTTGCTAGTATGTATATGCTCTTTAAAGACCTCGAGACTGCTGCATTATGTTCATGTTCATCATGAATCATGTCGATAATGAGATGCATGGAACAGTTTTGAGACAGACACAGCAATATTTTTTTTTTATTGAGTTTTATCAATTTACCACAGACTCAGGAGTCCGTGCCATTTTTGAAGTTAACAGAGAATTTATTAGTAATTACATTAATACGGGGAGCATATCTCACCTGATGGTAAGTGCTGATGTGGTCGAATATTTTGTTCAGGCTAGCCTAGAATTACTGGCTCTCAAGGACAATTGCCGGAGCACACCGTTAGGTGCTTGGCGACAGAATTTCTACTTGAGGGTGGTAGCTAGCCAGGCGGGCATTCGCAAAATGCCCTTCCACCATGCTATAACGACTGCCTTGCCAACAACCGGGACCGACGGCCCTCCGAAGCACGGAAGCACTCTGTAGTAATGTCACTAGCGGTCACCCCATCCAACTCCTGACCGCGGCAGACGTTGCTTAACTTAGCTGCATGATCGATTAAGAACGACTAAGCAAACTTCGCTACGAGCGCTTCAAGACATTCTCCTCCGAGTGCCCTCCGAAGCACGGAAGCACTCTGTAGTAATGTCACTAGCGGTCACCCCATCCAACTCCTGACCGCGGCAGACGTTGCTTAACTTAGCTGATCGATTAAGAACGACTAAGCAAACTTCGCTACGAGCGCTTCAAGACATTCTCCTCCGAAAAAGAGTTGATTGAATTTTATTAGTATTTTTGCACATTATCTATACCAACTAAGTATATGCTCCTACTAATACTAATTATAACAAAAAAATAGGATACCCAAAATCACAAAAATGCCCTGATTTACCTCCATGTTCAGACCACCAGAGAAATAAGCAAGTATATAAAATAAAATAATAAAAATAACCTAAAATAGCCTTGTAATACTGATTCTTAAAATACTAATACCACAAAATAATTGAATCGGCTCTGTTTTGGAAGAAACAGGGGAAAACACGAATGTCGATTTTGTGAATTTTCCTATTCCCCGCATCCCTCTTTGTATATCTATTTTGCCAAGGACCACCACAGCTTACTTATTTTGTTCAAATTGGAATTAATAACGGTATTTGACTTTTGTTCCGTTCGTTTCTCTGTTATGAGTAGAAACGTAAAAGTCGTAAAAAAAATATTGTGAGAGTGTGTGTGTTTTTTGTCATTCATCTCGGTTTTTTTGAAAGATTGCTCGAGAATAAGAAGCCACCATTATCCTAAACGGTGCCTCAAAAATAAATGGCATGCAGTAAAACAACTTACAATGGTTATCTTCCTCAATTCAATTCAATTTTAAAATTCAAGCATTGCCCTAAAGCAATTATCACTGGACCTGTTTAGTTAGTGTGATCAATAAAAAAATCACTTACTTGGAGCTCCGTAGATCACGGTGGATAATTTTGTGTTGGTGAAGGTAGGCCATTCCAAACGCAACATCTTTGGCCCATTTCATGAGCTGTCCAGGCTGCAGATAAGAGCCGCTGTGCAAGAACTCGGATAAAGAGCCGTATTGGCAAAATTCCATAATAACATAAGTGTCTGGAGTGACTGTGGAGACGCCCTTGATTTTCACTGTAAAAAAAACATAAATCATGATCAATTTAATAAGTAGGTAAGTTTCTTGAGGTTGTTTATTATTGTTGAAAGCATCGTCTCTTAAAAAGCTACACATGTTGTCGGGTTTGTAAGTATTTAGAACTTTAACCGACAAGCGGTTAATAATAACATGATGTATGCAACAAAGGGATATTCGGGAACAAATGCCTACGGAAAGTTTGCCTACGCTTGTCTATCATTAAAATCACTTTATCTATGACATGCACACTCTTATTCGTTCTAAATTTTTTGTAGAGTTAGAACAGATTCAAGTGTAGAATTTACAAAATCCGCTATCTTCGATAATTTGACTTCATGATGCACCATCACATCTCTACCTCTATAGAATGAGATTATATGCTTCCATACTCCAAACTGTACCTGAGCATTGCTTGTAGGCAAAAATAAAAACGAGCCAGTATGCTAAACAGGGGTCGAAGCATATCGAGGCAATCAAACATCAAATAAACAAATAGGACGATCAGGTCTTTTCTTAAATTCTGAAGCCTTTCACAACAGTGTAAAAGGCTTCTACTGCTAGGGAATTACAAAAATGAGCGATTTTGAGATTTTTTTTTTAATTAATAAAATAAAATTCTGTTCTTTTAGATTTATAATACCTGATGTGGTTATTATTTTAAATAACTGATTTCCTAAAAAAAATTATCGGTTCTAAATTATGTAGGTAAGTTTATAATATATCTGCAAATTTTAAATATTAAATTAAATATTCTCCTTTATATATATTAAACAAATAATTTATTTTTCGAGTATCACGTGAGAGTTACGATAATAATGCTATAGGTAATATCTAATTGAACCGTAAGCGTTGCATTTGCATATTAAAAGGGCACATTGATCTGGAAAACTATGCCTCATGGACGCGATTTAAAGAGATTTGCTGAAGTTCGTTAGGAAGCTGCAACTACGAAACGAAAACGGTAGGCGAAAATAAAATCTGATGAAACAGACTGTTGTTGTCGTATTTTTTTTTATACTTGTCTATCTTCAAGCCCAGGATGCGACAGCTGTCAAAGTGGCAGTGAATTATGTATCTATTGTTTCCGCTTTTCATTTTAGATGACCGATGTTAAGGTAAAACGGGCTAAGTTGTCGGAACCTTTCAATCCTAGTTAAGTAGTAGTTAGTTCACAATTAAGATCATCTTTTTGGATGACAGCTGTCAAACTTGAAAGAGTTTCATCTCGGAAACTATTGATTATAGACCATTAGGTTTTTTTTTGCAAAAGTGATAGAGATCTTTTTCATGGCGACAGCTATCAACCTTGAAAAAGTTTCATCTCGGAAACTTTTCATTACAGACCATTAGGTCGTCTAAGCCTATCGTATTTTCATGAGTGATAATTTTATATTAGTAATATTTTTATTAGATACTAGCTTTCCGGGCGCAGCTCCGCCCGCGCGTATGTCAGTTATTGCGCAAAAACATTAACCTCTTTTTGCACAGTTGGATAAAAACTATCCTATGTTTTTTCCCGGGTCTCAAACTATTTCCATACCAAATTTCATTCAAATCTGTCCAGTAGTTTTGGCGTGAAAGCGTAACAGACAGACAGACAGAGTTACTTTCGCATTTATAATACTATATACTACTAGCTTTCCGGGCGCGGCTCCGCCCGCGCGTATGTCGGTTATCGCGCAAAAACATTAACCTCTTTTTGCGCAGTTGGATAAAAACTATCCTATGTTTTTTCCCGGGTCTCAAACTATTTCCATACCAAATTTCATTCAAATCGGTCCAGTAGTTTTGGCGTGATAGCGTAACAGACAGACAGACAGACTACTTTCGCATTTATAATATTAGTACTGATTAGAACTGATAACACTAATACCTTCTGCTTCTACTACAAAGTTGTCGACTTGACTTTTAAAATCAAAAATTGGTGACTTTCAATATTTCTGCTACTATTATTTTAGATTATAAGCTACTAAAATGTATAGTCCTTAATCCAGTATTTTTGAAGGTTCAAAATTCAAATATATCTTGTGAGCTATTAAAATGTGTAAAACTACTGGATGAAATACTTTTGTGAGTTTCGAGTAAATTTGAAGTATATATTAACGCAATGATTTTGTTGGAGATGTTGCTATACTTATTATACCAGGTTTCTTGGCGAGCATGATTTAACAATTCCAACTGACAAAGATTTACATTGGATTGATACTCTCCGATACTTGGTGCGACAATTTACTTGCACAGCAAAAGTACAGTTTTTAAGTCAACTTCAATACGTTCAACTTTGTTATCATATATATATTCAGTTATAATATGTATCGCATAACATCTACCTTTTTATGGAATTGTGACATAACTAACACCAAGCTTACCCTATGTTTAGGTGTGTATATAGGCAGAGGTAACCCTGCCTACGACAGATGTATTTCGATACAAACAAACTGCACTACGCCCGTCACACTCAATGATTCATTCTTGAGGATATAGTTCATTTCAATATTTTCTTATGTTCTTAAAATCTCGTTGATAGTATGTTATTCACGTCTTTTTTCTGTAGTTGATCTAGGAGTCCCATTGTCTTGTAGTTAAGGGCCAGGTTGACAACTATGCTTATGTGGTATTACATCAACTTACATTTTTGCTCACCTCCTATTGCAGTATAGTAAATACAATTCAACATAACTATATTGATATATACTATTCATATTATTTTTTAGCTGAAAGTATACGAAATTGAAATTCAAAATCTATGTGATGGTGGTTTTTAGGGTTCCGTACCCAAAGGGTAAAAACGGGACCCTATATTACGGAGACTTCGCTGTCCGCCCGTCCGTCTGTCACTAGGCTGTATCTCAAGTACAGTGATAACTAGACATTTGAAATTTTAACAGATGATGTATTTCTGTTGCCGCTATAACAACAAATACAAAAAATTGCCCAAGTGCGAGTCGGACTCGCGCACTTTAATACAAAAAAAGGTTAAAATACGAAGTCTAATGTTGTATAGATAATGGTACGGAACCCTTCGCGCGCGAGTCCGACTAGCAGTTGGCCGATTTTTTTCTATTGTGATCACACTAAACATAACCTAACGCGTTATGAAACATTATACTGAACATAAATCATTTGAGAAAGATACACTATTTATTATTTGTTTTAAATTATTCATCGGAACTAATTTTAATGATATGACTTTTAAAAGTTATGATTTGAACTTAAGTTGAAATGTTATATTTATTGAATTCTATTCATTTAATTTATTCGATTGCATAAATAAGTGCGGCGTGCTTTCGGTACTAGATTCCCAACTTTATTCTTATATTTAAAAAAAACTAATTATGTGAACAGCTGCTGGTCTGAAACAAAATTCCCAACTGATCACCTAAGTTCTGAGTAGTCTATTAGTAATACATGCATTTACCTTACTTATAGAGCCTATTTTATTATCATACCAAGTTCGTGGTTTCAGATATAAGGAAGTGAAATTCAGTTTTGTAGATTGCTGTTTCCCACCTTCAAGCATTTTTTCCTAAGACGCTACAACAGACACCCACGGGAAATACACTATAACACGATACCCTAGAGATGTAACAAATATATTAAAATTATTTTAACATACAAATAACTTATCAAATCAGGGTCTTATGGGATGTTCCGTACGAGATCAGAGTATTTAATAATTACTCTTCTAGGTCTTCGCAGTCAGTCCATCCGTCTCGATATAAGGGGACAAATAAAAAGTTTATTACTAATAACTTATTAGTTATATACAGATGTATTGCTTACCAAGGTTCATCTGATTGAGTTTGCGGATATCACTGTTGTTTATTAACGCTTTTTCACGGATTTTTCTTACAGCCACAATGGCTCCACGCATAGTCGCCGTGTATAATGCTCCTTGTTCACCAGCTCCAAGTGGACGAAGCCCTTCCATCGTCTCGAACGGAATCTCCCAAGGACCTGTTAACATTAAACTAAATATTATAAATATTTACAAATTATTGGAGTTCATCATATAAAATTGCAAGCACTAGCTTGTAATCATAATATTTAGAAATATAAATATTAAACTTAATACGTTGTAATTTTATATGATGAACTAATGGCATTAATTAATAAAAATGACTTAGTGTTGCGTAGTAAATACAAACAAGAATTCGTTTTAAATTATAGCCGCATTTCTAAATTAGGCCCAAAAATCTAAGGTTGATTGATTTTACGGTTCATTCTAATAAACCGAGAACATGAATCATTTTCGTTGCAGTAAAAAATTAAAATAGATTGAATCAAATGATAGACTCAAAAGATTGGATTTATCGGCAGAAAAAACACCGATCTTTAGTAAAGGGATACCTCTTAGTAGCCAACAAGGGTCTTACCGTCGACATGGTTCGACCAGGTAAGACGTAAATATCAAATGATAGATTTATGTTTTAAAGATTAACAACTGCTGCAAATGTAGGATAAAGTACATAGTTTCGACTAGACTAATATCGTTAAATACCTTTTACCAAAATACTTGTGGCTTACAAACCGAAATGCATAAATTAGATATTATACTGTAAACTTGCTTGTTATAATAATGACTTTGTTTTGTTTCGGAAACCTGATTTTAATCCGGATTAGAAACTATGAGGATTCCTGTTTATTATACATATACCGATGGCTATGATGGATTTCTGCGCCGGAAACAGCACGGTAACCGAAATTTCACAAAAAATAAATTTTTCCTATGCGTTTTGACGTTTGCCAAGTTTATTTTAATTTGTGAAACCGCTGATGCAATATTCAATACAGAAACACGCTAATGGCTCGCGCCTATGTGCCTCCACGAAGAATTGGGTTAGTCCCAATACCATCATACCTCACCAATACCTCAGTAAACAATACGAGACAATTTAAGCCATGTTTTAAGTCAGTTCTTTTCAACGGAAAGAAAGAAAATATTTGCACGGAAATAAAATAATATTAAGTTTTCCTTGTTTTTTTTTAGTGTAGTAGTGCAACAAGTGACAAATTAAACTTTCCTTTTTTATCTCCAGTGCTTGAGTCGCTGGAGTAGCAAAATACAGCACACCTCCTAAAAATACTTCAACTCAGTCTTCCACAATGTATTAAAATAGAAAGCTACAGGGAATAAACTGTAATTTTCAAATCGTTTGTATGGACACAATAAATAATCAAGTTTTTGGATTTAGGGATCAGTCTCAGAAAGCATTGATCCCTGATATATATACATAGGTACATATATATATAACAAGCTTAAAAGTGCTTTATCTCAGAACTATAATAGCGGCCCGTCTCGGCTTCCCACGGTTCGACATTTATTTTTTAAACATCTTAGCATAAACGTACAGTTGCATTTACTGTACGTTTACCTAAATGACAATTTAAACGTAAGTAGTACGACATACCTAAATAATAATTTATTTAACAATAGTGTATCGCTGGCTTCCTTTGGGTACGGGACTTGATGATTGAAAACAAAATGATAACAGAATAAATTATTTCAACGGGTAATTTTTAAAAACATTTCACTGAGGTTTAGAATATTGGTATACTAACAATAATTAGATACATTATATACCTACTACTATTACTGTACGGTCTGCGGTCAATTCTCATATGTAGTGATTATGAACCAAATTGTGTCTGATAATATAAGATAATGTATGCCTATAAGTACTTATTATCACATATTTTATGGAATAAAAAATATAGCTTTTGTTCCTTAGTCCTTTTTACATTTATTTTTACTTTTTGATTTATATTTTTTATATATTTTAATGTTGTTTTTTTTTAAACTTATGTATCATTTCTTTATTCAAGTACCTACTTACTTACATCTTTTATTTAAGACTTTTTAATTTTATTAGATTTTTAATTTTTACCTGAATGCCTTACACTATTATTTATACACTATTTTAGCAGTGATATTTGTAGGTGGCAATAAAACATATTGATTTTCAGAAGAATCTACTCGTAAAGTGCAATATATAGTTGGCCATGAGAAAAGCACTATTTTCTTAGAGCGATGCCAACTATAGAAAAAGTTGGCCCTGGGATTTATTTATTGTCAGGGCAAACGATATATTTACAGGAGTAATATTTTGAAAGATATAGGCAAATCCGTCGGTATCATCGGATCCGCGGAATGTGAGCGAGCTGTCTGGCCGCGGGGCTGGTGATAGAAGTTACAATCTCATTGTCTCGCAAATCCTTATTCAAGTGTTGTCCCATAACACATATTGTTTAAGGCTTAAATTTCTCAATAGCATAATGGGAGTACCTCTATTGAATTTCAGTTCGTGAGGTGGCAAGCCACCAGGATTGAGAGAATTTAAACATTCCTGTACTACCCGTGCACTGTGTCGGTGTACGGTATTGCACACGGTGTCAATAGATTTTTAACATTTAAAATCACCGGATACTTTTTCCATAATCATTTTGTTTATTTCATTTACTGAGTCGTTTCTCTGTGACATTATTGCCCTCGAACAGAGCCAGTTGAAATTTCTTCCTAGAAGATTTTCGATGTCGGGATAGCTACCAGTATTTCTAGAATTTGGCTCAAACTGTTCACAACAGTTTGAGCCAAATTTTTGTTAAAAGTTGCCATCGTGTTTTGTCAAAAGATGTCAATATAAATGTGCTCTCATATTTGTGCGCAAATTTAGTGTTTCAATAGATAGCCAGTTAATGTTATTTCAATTTTATTAAACTCGTTATATCTTTTGAATGGAAAGTCCGATTTTAATAAACTAAAAAGTTATTTACAGGTATTTAAACAGATTTGCTTGAAAAATCATTTATTTAGATAATGATTAAGGCAAAGGTGTTAATAACTTGGTCTTATTTTGGTCGGAATTTCTATCAAATTTTAAAATATTAAAAGGTAGTTATAGTGACATAACTACAATAGTAAGACACATGCTATTCCGTAATTTTTTGTAGGCATAAATATGTTCTTCAATATTGTGGAACATTTTTTTGTTCTATCATCAATAATTTTCGCAGCGCATGCGATGAAAGATATTTTATAGGCATTTTTTAACACCTTGGTTAACATTATTGTAGTTTTAGTGGAGACCCTTATTACTTTTCTTGTAATTAAAATAGCCTATATTAATAAGTGATAATGTAGCATTCAAATGGTGAAAGAATTTTAAAATCGGTCCAGCACTTTTTGATCCAATTCGTTACATTATAAAACATACATACAAATCTTTCCTTTTTATAATATTATTTATATATTATATATATAATAGTCATAGTAAAAGTATAATAGTATAGAAGTATAGATCTAATTGAATGTATAGATTCCAGAAGTCACGCCAATCGTTTTAAATTATCCAATCTTCTATTATTAATTTTGCTTTTTAAGTAAATTCTTTTGAACTTGCATAGTCTGAACAATGTCTAAAAGTCACCAAAAGTACCAAAATCAATTTCTCGGTTCATGGATGTAGGCAGCCCTGCTGATTGTAGGCCGTTATCAGACTGGTAGACAAATTTAGTTAGTTAACATCACATGCAATTTTTTTCTGTCTATCCTTTCGTGAGTTTGATCAGCGAGTCGTCATATCAATGACGTAATATCAGTCTATCCCCTTTCAACTCAGTTTTGGAATAGATCTATTCTAGCTCAGTCTGAATTGTTATTTCCGTGGTATACTCGAGTATTGTTCACTTGTTTGGAACCCCCAATACGATGTTTACATGCGATAATCGAGATTTAGAAGACATCACATGTTACCCCTTTATGAAAGGCGCAGAATTGCAGACATTGTTATGCTACTAAAAATAGCGCAACGTCGAATTAATTCTTCATATTCCCTTTCTCAAATAAGTCTAAAGGTACCTAGATGGTAACTAGATCCGTATCACACATAACTTATCTACACGTTCCTCAAAATGGCACCAATAATAGACAAAACTCGTTTTTCATAAGATCTGCAATCAATGTCAACAGACAGGACAAAGATCCCGAATTCGATTTAAAGTATGGAATTGCCGATTTGTACTAAAACATTCTAGTTTCATCGCAATTATACATATTTTATGCAACGATTCTGTGCTTTTCCATCAGCTGCCAAAGAAGCTCAAAAAACAGACTTAGATCTGTTTTATCTAAGGCCGTGATTCTATTTATGTCGCCCCCAGTTTCCTAATAGATATGTTATTACTAGCATACATAAAAGCATGCAACCAATCGCGTCCAGACATTTTTGAAGCTTGATTAAAATCGTGATTTAAATTAAATTTTTCATATTCGAAAGCGACTTTCTGATTTGATGAGCAGTGCAACCATTGAAAATGTTTGCAATTTTTGTCAGCAAATTGGCTAGCTCGGCTTCTGCCACAGGACTAAAGACAGTGTATCGCCATAGATGTGGTCCTAAGGTCGTCTAGAAGATATAAGAAGAAACTTCTAGAAGAACCTTCGGAATGCGGATGTTGAGGGGAGCACTGTCCTGGTATACTGCAGCCCTGAAAGATCAAAGGAATTTGTTCACGAATTGCCAAACCAAAAACCACTAGGGCAGACAGAAATCACTGCAGTTATCACTTACGCGAGTTAAGCAGGCAGTGCTGTATTTGAGTGCACAGCGGAAGTCAAAAAGAATGAAATAGGGTTTCTGAGCGGTATATATAATCTCGTCAAATCTTCTCGTAACTTCTATAAGGGGGGAGCAGAATGCAAAGATAATTCTAACTCTCACATTAACAAAAAAAGACTAATACTCTGTGCTAGGGATGCCAGGATTGCTGCCATAAAGTACCGAAATCCTTCATAGAAAGTCTCCTCAAAAAAAGCAGGGAAATCCCAACTTCGTGTCACCGCGCTAGGAGCAATACTTGATGTCGGTAGGCAGGGTTCCACCTTCCATCATTATCCTGGAACAAACCTTATCATGGACAAGGTGCTAAATGGGCAACAAAACCTCAGTTGATTCAAATGAAAATTACAAGCATACCCCACCGGGGCTCCTACAATCAAGGCAATGACAAATAACAAGTTTCCACTGTGTGCTAGGTGAGACTCCAAAGAATAAAAAAAACCCTACACAGTTTCTACCCGTTAAGTGAGAAAATTTGATTCAACTAACAACACAAGAGCACTACTTGTCAGATTTATGTGTGTTATGTCATGTTAGGGGTGCGTTCAAACTCTCACAAAACGGATTAAAAAGAAGTCGGGGTTCATTCCAGCCTCCAAAAAAAATCGTAAGACCATTGTCCGCTGATTCCCATTACCCTACTCTCCTCTATTTATTTTTATCAATATAATTATCATTTTCCATTTATTTTTTATTGGTAAGCTTTGCTTTAAGACACTGATGCGGCGTTTGATCTGGGATCAGTCATTGCATTTTTAGCTTACGGAATTCACTTTTCATCACATGTCACAATTCGATCCAATATTCCTTCATTCGTTTCTCTCTGTAGATCAGTCAAAGCATGAGACACCCATATTTTTTTTATTGTATTGACGCAAATTTGTCAATATTATTGGTGAGGTAACATCAACCATACCGCTAATTCCTGGGTAGTTTGGCTCGGATCGGCTTCCACCATTTCTTTCAATTCATTGTTATTCACCTGTGTGGGCAGTCTTCCATATGTTTCGTTCTTCAAATCAAATATTCCATCACGAAAGCGTTAAACCAAAATCGCACGGTGCGTTCATTAGCAGTATCCTCTCCAAACGCAACATTGTTATTTCGAGCAGATTCTGCCGCGTTACGGCTTCACTCAAAAATCTCAAACCATGAAGGTTCTATGTCAATTCGAAGTAACTATTACAATAAAATGGCAATTTCATACCTTAACCCATTATAAACAAAACAAAATCTTTTTAATATCACAAACATTTTAATAATACTTAATATATTTTTCAGTGACGATTTGAATACTATCAATTAGTGAACATAATATTTGATAAATAGTTATACAATATAGATATAAGTCGAAAAAAGTTATAATAAACTTAGGGTCTGTTTCAGAATGTTCGAGTAAGTTCCGGTTTTACTACCCAGAACATATTTTATAAATAAAACACTATCTTTGCGTTTCACAGTCATCGATTTAGCCTATCCATCGGTTAAAGCTTGAAACATGCTGTATGTCAACTGTCATTTTTATCATTCAGTTATTTTATGTGTTGTATAGCAACCCGAAACTTTATTAGGACATTCTGAAACGTGCCCTAAGTGTTTTAAAATTAATTATAGCTCTGTAGTCATTTATATCTAAAAGGTACTAGACTATAACATGTTAAAAAAACTTAAATCGTATAAAACGTATCTAATTCGTTTATATCAATATCGAAAATATACAATTTTAATGGCACCTGACAGACAACGAAAACAAAATCACCTCTTCCTATTCAAATTCAAACATCATTATGTATGTGCATAGACTACTACTCATGAGATTTTTTCCATCCTCTTTTTAACATAAACATATCAATACGAGCTACTTGCAGGTACCTAGGAATATTCGCATATGTCGAAAAAATAAAATGTCATATACATATCACAGAAATTGCTTGAGCAGCACAGCAATCTCAAAGTTTATTTCGCATACCTACTAAGTCAAAGTATCAATATATTAATAATAGGAATGAAACTGATTTCCAGCTGCCATCTGGTAACTGACCTATCCGACTTTATTTTACTACTATCTAGGATATTGACTAGTTTGCATAAGTATCCGGAAACCGAATTAGCAACTCCCACATAAATCACAAAAAATTCAACAATTTTATAATTTTAATTGTCTCTATTTGATTGCAAGCGGTGTGGTTCTGTTGTTTTACAAGAGGTCAAAGTGATGTCAAAATCCTGTTAAAAAATTGTGAGAAAATATTTTACACAAAAAAAATAATATCTAGAATGAGATTTTTTATTTCCTCACATTTATCATGAACAGTATATTGTCCAATTTGGGTTCAAGTTATTAATTGCACCCTCGAACTTATTATAAGTGTAGTCGCAAGAAGCGCTCGATCGCTCGGTTGTTTAAAAATCTCGGTAGCAATTGATTACTTATCACCCTTGGTTAACAACAGTTACTATTTTTATGCCCAAGCACATACATACTTAATGGGTTATAAATATTATCCTCGTTTAGAGCTATTGAAGACCGAGCGGTGGCTATGGACTGCTGTGCCGCCGGTCCAAGGTTCGATCCCCAGCGCCGGCTTGTGCTTCACCGCATGATGGAAAGGTATTTTGCGAATGCTCGCCTGCTAGCTAGCCACCACCCTCATGAAGAAAATCTGTCGCCAAGCACCTAACAGTGTGTTCCGGCACAATGAGACTAAACAACTGCGTGATAGGCAGAGGTTAGTCCGCTGAACATCAGGTGGGCATCGTGCACGTTGTAATAACTAAATAAAAATATTTCCTATTAGTAATTTATGAATTAACATTTGAGAAAGCAAACTAACGATATGATCTAATAAAAATGAATAATTTTTCAGCGCATACAAAAAAACAAAACATTAGATTTATTTCATATACCTGGTTCAATTTTTGAGTCTGGGGCTCCAAACTTGGTAAAAGTCTTCAAGCATCTTAGAATTTTGGCGACCGAGAGCTCTTTTTTTACGTTTTCCTGATATTTTTCTTCCATCATAAAAGTTTAGACACTTTTCACCTCGCGAGTTTCGTAAGTAGAGCTCAACCGATAAGACTTCTGCTTTGGTTTGTAGCCAAAGGCAGAATGAAGTGAATGCATGAACGCACCTGTAGCGCGCGCGAACTAACCGCCCAACGTGACGATGCAACGCGGCGCGCGCAGGTGAATACAAACTGTCTCATCTGTGATGGAAAGGTTTCAGGGTGACCAGTTTGTGCTCGGGTAAAAACTGCTGAAACATAAATCTATTAAACTTTTCTGGAAAAATGCTACAATCTTATTAAAATGCATATGATTCATGATTATACTAAAAGGTAGGGCAAAAGTAATCACCCGATTGGAAAACCCTATGACTTTTACAAATGATGCCAGATATCAATTCGGTTTTGACATTGGTGAAACTAACAAACGCCGAATACAAATTGACAAGCCCTCAATCGCTTTATCCCGCAACCACAACCAATATTCAGAATGAAGCATTTTCGGCTCACCTAATCTTTCGTTGTAGTGATTTGCACTGACCGGCCGGATTTATTCGTTACAGATAATTTTTTATGGGGTTTTTGAAGTCGCTAGGTTACATCAACAAGCTCAGACTCTGAAGCCCTTAAGAAGAATATTTGCCTAGAATGCGAGAAGCGAGAACCTGCAGCCCGAAGTTCTGGCAAGAGATGGAAAACGCCATAAAACGAGCCCGTATATTCACTAAATAACTCTGGCGGTAGCCACTTGGCCGATATCATTTTCTCAACCTGATGGAATACATTCTAATGGATTAAATAAACAAATTTCACAAGTAGAACCAAAGTTTTTCATCAAAGATGTTTTTCATGAAAACTTTTTCAGCACCTAACTGCCCTACCTTGTATTATGTAGTAAGTACAGAAGCAAAAATTTCGACTGGATGTCACGTTGTAGCAGAACAAGCTTTCGAGAAGGACTGTTATATTTGTGAAAAAAATCTATAGAAAAAATACTCGTATCTTTATGGGACGTGTATTAAAATGAAAATTTTGAACATGTTAAATGTTATGACAATTACCATGGTCAATTCGAAAACACGATTCTAAACATTTCTATTGATAGAATAAACACATGAATAAATAAATAAAATAAAAATAAAATAAATAGCCTATAATCCTACTACTTATTTATAATTTGGTATACCATGTCTGTAACTGGTAAATATTCAAGAAAATTATTTATTACTTTGTAGTAATCACCTCAATAGCGTAGGCCTCCCTAAAGTCTTCCAAAGTGTCCTTTCTTTCGCCTTAGACACGAATCTGGTCCACTTCTTTGAATGAATATATCTCTCCACTTTTTTTCTGCCTACCTTGCTTTCTCTCACTCCCACGAGATCCACTCTGTCACAATCTTCATCCATCTGTCATTGTTTAACCTTCATATACTATACTATTTCGTATATGACTTGCCCAGTTCCATTGTGACCTTATCCTTTCTCTAACATTTTTTATCTTTGATCTTCGTCTAATACTATGATTGCTGACTTTGTATGAAATTTAAATACCTAATATATTTATTGCCATTTTTCTTTGGCTCACAGCAATTTCATCTTCGTCTTCTTTCCGTAGTGACCAAATTTGACATCCGTAAGTTAGACATGTTAGCATTGCAATGTCAAAAACTGTTTTCTTTAATTGTATTTGAATTTCTTTGTTTTTCATTATATGTTTTAAACTCCAGTACAGTTTCTAGGCTAAAGCGATTTTCCGCTGTGTCTCATTTCCTGTAGAGTTTTCATAATTTGACCCAGATATATATATATTCTTTTACATATTCTATTCCTTCGTTTCCTGTTTTTGTGTCATGTATAGGCCCATGTATAGGCCCATATTTTTGTTTTTGAAGCATTTAGAGATAATCCAACAATTTTTCTATCAGTCGCAATTTCTTTAGTAATTGCTTTCAAATCCTACTCATTTTCTGCAAACACCAATATATAGTCAGCAAAACGAAGATCGTCGTCGAACGTCCCCCCCCCCCCCCCCCCCTCTAAAAGCTAAACTGCTGGCTTGAAAAATCTGGAAAAATTCATGATGATAGTGCAGTTCATGAACTTAAAAGGAAAACTTGAGGTTGAGATAACTTCATTACTTTAGCAAGAATAGTCGTTGAAATTGGTTGTTGGATAGTTTTGTAGCAAATATAAAATTCTTAGAATAATTCCTTTAAAATCGCTAAGATGAAGTAGTTGGTTGTTTTTCAAGCATAAAGACTTGCATTGAAAATATAATTTTAAAATAAGTACTTGGACCTCATACTCGCCGTACACAAGAAGTGTTTGCTGGTCCCACGAACACAAGACTGGCAATTTTTCAATGAAGTTATGTAATATTACTAAAACTGATATGCACATATTAATTAAAGTCTCAGCAAAAAATAAAACCAATATTCTAATCGTAATGGCCACCTTTACCTGTCTGGCCATAAATATATGGGTTAACGCACAGTTTCCATGGGAAATTTCGCCACTACTTGCTTCAGAGATTTTTAAAAAAAATTCAATGTCACGATGTCATTTAGATTAAGCCATGTACTCTAAAACTGGCCTTAACTTATACTCTAAAACGCGTTCCTAATTCAAAATAATTGTTTTTGATTAGTTAACTTAAATAAAAGTTTTTATCTTACAGTATTTATGGCCAGACTAGTTTTATATAGTATGATAGCCATTTTATAAACTTACTTGCATTTATCGGTGTATACTTTTTATGTTAAATATGGTCGTCTGTTTCATTTCCTAGCAATCACAGTAACAATCTGAGGTTATTACCATGAAAAAAACCTATTTTATCCTTGACTTATATTAGCATGCATACCTTAGAGCCTAATACTTATGCTTCTGGTTTGCCAGTTCCCTAAAATTAAGTAGTTGTGAAAATATTCGGAAAAAACTTTTGGTATTTATAATATTGTTATATGCATTATAGGTTAGCCTTTGACCACTATCTCACCTGATGGTAAGTGATAATTTGGTCGAGGATGTTATTCAGGCTAATCTAGAATTACAGACTCTCAAGGACAACTGCCGGAACATACCGTTAGGTGCTTGGCGACAGATTTTCTACTTGAAGGTGGTAGCTAGCCAGGCGGGCATTCGCTAAATGCCCTGCCACCATGCGATGCAATAATATGAGAAAACTACGTTTATATGGAAAGCGAGGCGTGCACTCTAGCCTGAAGCGACTCGGCTAAAATGATATATTTTATGTACTTGTTGTACAATATAATTAACTCGTTGTATAGAAAATGTATTTTTATGAATTTATATTAACATAAAATGTTTTATATTTTAGTTCCCTCTGGCCGCTTCCTCTGCAACGCTATGGACCGGCACCCACACTGTGAATCCATAGAATGATTAGTAATTCGTATCTCTCAAGGTTTTTATTTCGAAGAAAATGATTTTCTTGAAATCACTCTTTTCCTTTTTATTACAGCGTAATTCGTCATTATTTTTAAGTTTTACCTAATATTACAAGATTACAAATTTACGAGAGGATAAATCTAAGTCGATTCGAACTCGCGTCCATCCACTCCTTTAGCCTGGGTATGCTCTAACCAATTGAGGTAACATGACAATGACTCATAACTCAAATTTTTCCTATCGTTTTTTAACCATCATATTGGAATGGCGATATCTATAGTTCAACCTACGTTGTAGGTACTACAAACAAGACTAATTTTGCAATTAGCTTTAAACTTGTTTATGATGACGCAACCCTATAATTTTAATATTTTTATGTTTGCAATAAAGCATGCTCTACGAGTTTAATTACAAAATTACAAATTTACGAGAGGAAACAAACAGTACAACTTATAACAAATTATTTTCGAATAAATTACAGATTATTTAGTATCAACATTGCACCCGTGCGAAGCCGGGGCGGGTCGCTAGTTATAGTACAGAAGTCACAGTTCGCGTTATGGTTGATGACTCCTCCATATAATTATTATGCTATTATGAATCATTCCATTGCATGTTTGTAAAAGCGACTAAGAAGACGATTCGACTAACGTGCGATTGAGTAGGTTGTTGGTGCATAGAAATGGCTTTCAACATGTTAATGCAGTGAGTACAGTAGACTATAAAAACATCCGCAAAAAGGGTTACCGTCGGATTAGTGGTGATAAAATAAATATATGATATTGTTAGGAAAATGTCCGCGGAGTCAACGATCAACCTACTCACATCTATATAAACCGTGCGCCTCGACAAGAACGGTCCTCCCGATAAAGGTCTCTCCAAATAATCAAAGAGAGTTTTTCAGTAGGGCCCAATTGTGCAACACTGCAGTTGCACAGAGGCATTTTGCTCCGACCCCCCCTATGTCTCTCGACCGCGAGACAAGCCGAGGTCCGAACCACAGTGGTGCCCTGGAGCTCGCTGTCAACCCTATAGTAGCGGCACGTTTTCGGCGTCCGCAGGAGACGGAGGTATAAGGCGCTTTTCGCCTTCTACGCCCGTCTCGGGAGAAGTGCCTTCGGCACTTCTCCCTCCCGGGCTATTGTAGGGCCAGGCCCTCGCCCAAAACTCGGTGGAGCTGGACGACCGCACAGGCGGTAGCCAGCATCTCTGTCCTCCCTAAAAAAAAAAAAACAAGAACGGTCATTTGCTTTGCGGAGCTCGTAGTGAACGGACGTCTGCTATTTCCAATAGGCTATTTCTATTTCTAGTGAGCTATTATTTGTATGGTGAATTGTGTGTTTAATTTACAAGTGTTTTTTTTAAGTGAGCTGTGAGGTCTGTGAGTAGGTACTCATTCTTTTGTGTAATATTTGAACGTGACTACTGATGTGTTAAATGAAAACGGATTTCTTGTTCTAACTCGTGTTATTTTAAACTAACTCCACTTCTGGTTCTAACATCAGAAGTCGGATAATGGACTTGTTTGCCCACTTAAAACGAAACGAAGAAACTTATGGTGTTTACGAATGAACAAGAAAGCCGTTATTTTGAAATTTGTTTACTTTTCAATTGCGTAACGATAGCTAAATCGTTTCTTTCCTATTTGCTTTGATTTTGTGAGTTACAATGGTGCGTACGTCACGAAGCCGTGAAAGGCACACTTGAGGTAAGTCACTTAGCCGAATGCGGCGTTACTCGAGTAATGAAAAGTGAGATCCACGAAATAGCTCACGTGTCCGAAACCGGCGAGATCCTTGCAGAACTGAAGTGCGTCAATCGTGTGACAGGGTCAGGCGTCAAGCCAGTGATAGGATTAAACATCATTCGCGTATTTTCTCGTTACCGAGATAGAGTATTTGGGGAAATTAATAAAACAGGTTCAAGTTAGGCCGAGTCAACGAATAGTAGAAACCTCGGTGAACACTTCGTCACCAGAAGATGTGAAGCAGACAGGACGAGCAAGTTAACTGACAACGACATCGACCTCGCCAGTTCAACCATATAATGACTGTGTGTTTGTTATAACGTTTGCTTAGCCAACAGGATAGCTTGATTCCGGAATACGCGGTCCTTACGTGGTGGTGCGCACTTCGTTTGCTGAGCGGGAACTATGGCATGTAGCTGGTCCAGCCAGCGCCGCTGGTCCCTCAGTCGGGCCGGTCAGCGCGGCTCTCACAGTCGCTTCAGTCGGCGAAGGTTGCGCAAGGTCAAGAGCGTTCGCGCAGTCATGTCGGCCAGTCCGTGCCATGCGGTGGGTCCAGCCAGCACCGGTCCCACAGCGGGGCCAGTCGGCGTGGTTGCCGCGATAGGCCCAGACAGTGATGCAGCCCAGTATATCGTGCCGTGGCGTGGAGAATGGTGCCCAGAAACGTGTGCTCAGCTTTCTATGGTGAGTTTTTAACTTTATCGTGCATGTGAAAATTCTGTTGCTAATTTTTTCTGTTGAAATGTTATGTCCTATTTCACGTCTATTTTCACAAATAAGGCTTTTATTGCTGCTTCATGTTGTGTTAAGAATCCCTAGTAGTAATAAGTTATAAGTTTTTATTATTTTACTGTTGTGAGATTCCAATCTAAGATAATAAGGTCGTATTAGAGTCTGATTTGTTGCGATCATTTATATGCTTAATATATGTATACTTCGGTAGATCTAGTAGTAATAATTTCATTTCATAACTAGTATTTTCATCTTGAAAATTAAAAAGTTTCCTAATATAATTTGAGGCATCAATGAAATAGAAAAACTAATTTCAAGTTATTGAAACTGAGCAAGTATAGTTACACTAAGAATAAAGCTTAACATTTAAGCTAGATCAGCCTTCTATCCTAGAAGTTAACCACTTTGTATTTTCTAACTTCCCAATTAGTCAGTGACATGGCAGGTATAGCTTACCGTACATCACTAGAGAACTTGAAAGGTCTCGTATAAATATCCGCCAAAGAGCGCCAACACAAACACACAGCGCCAACTGCGAAATAGTTTTCAGTAATTTATCCCATTGTGGATATCATTAACGCAGATTTAATCGTCGTGTATCTTGGTACTCTCTTAACTACAGTAAAATTACGCGCAATCGCATAAAGCAATCCAATTTTGTAGAATTCTCAATCTAAGTGTTTAGCGAATGTTGATTTTAGAATCAACAGAACAAGAACTATCATAATTTAGAAAATTGTTTTAAAATCAACACCAGTGTTAGATAGTGTGCTTCTGAGCAGTAGCTTAAAGGCATAATATCTAATACTGCAAGTTATATCAACTTCTGTTCTTGAAAGGACTATAAACAGGTAAAGTAACATAGAAGTGTATAATATTTGAAGACTTTTATGAACTACGATATATTTTTCAACATATATTTTGATGTTTACAACTTCTGTTGGTTTTATCTTCGTAACTTACATGATAGAAATAGAAATATAGATTAAGCATAGTTAATCGATAACATCTATGATTTACTGAATATATTAGATACTTAGATCCTGTTTTCTAAATGTATTTGCATAGGAGTGAAGTTATTTTATTTCAGGACTTCAAGTACGAGTAAAAACTTAACTACTCAAACTTTATTTTTTTAATTTTTTTAAATGCTGCCGTGGTATCTTCATTATTGCATGATTTAATAATGAGCTTATAACTTATTACTACTTATAACTTATTACTTGAGCTTTTAACTGTGAGGTATGAAAAGGTTGAGTTGAGCTAGGATAGGCGTTTGTCTTGGAGCGCTTCAGACACGCTATCCTAGTGTGCTCGGACTTTTGATCGGTCAAGTTGTCTTGGAGCAGAGGTTCGAAAGGTCACACGGGTGAAGATTCGTTTATCGTGCGACATGTTTGTCGGCAGGCATTGTCATTTTGTTTGGACCGGATGAGCGTTTGTCTTGGAGCGCATCGGACTCGCTATCCTGGTGCGCTCGGAAACATGATCTGTCAAGTTGTCCTGGAGCAGGGCTGCCGAAAAGTCACGTGGGTGGCGATTCGTGCAGCGTTAGACATGTCTGTCGGCAAGCATTGTCTGTACTGGTTTAATGCATGCTTATTTGTGAACCAATACACACACGCAAAGTGCTACTTGTGGTTCTGATCATGAACTTCTGATCACCAAAATGAGACTTAAACTGAAGGCTGCTAGGGTTCCCAATAGACAAAGAAGGATCGAAGTCACAGATAAGTTGAATTTTGACGCGGCTATTGAACGAAACTGGACCGACTGGACTAAACTTAATCAAGACGAGGCTACGCCTGAAGTATTATGGCACAAGGCAAAACATCTCATCCAAAATGCAGTAGCAGAGTCCAAGATAAAAGAAGAACCGCGTAAGCGACAAAACTGGATGACGGACAGTACCCTTGCACTGGTTGAGGAGAGGCGTAACAGGAAAGGACAAGGAGTTGACATAAGGCAGATAAATAAACTGTCTGCTGAAATTCAAGCAAGCTGTAGACGTGACCACAATACCTATCTTCAAAAAATTTGTGAAGAGATAGAAACACATGCAGGAAGACACGAATCCCGAGACCTGTATCCTAAAATTCGTGTTATCACAAAATCTCTACCTACAAAGACCTGGGCCATTGAAAATGAAGACAACGAAGTGGTAACGGAGCTCGACCAAATTTCAGTAACATGGAAGAAGTATTGTCAGTCTTTGTTCCAAGATCCAGAGTCACGCCAGTATCCAAGTACAGAACCAAGCAGTGAAGATTTGGAACCGGACATTCTGCTCTCTGAGGTCAAAGCTGCCATTCAACACCTCAAAAATAGGAAAGCGACCGGAAGAGACGCCATCCCTATCGAGACGATAAAAGCCCTTGGAGAACGCGGATACCACATGTTTCACGCCATTTGTAACAAAGTGTGGCAGGTAGGGACATGGCCTTCAGAATGGACGCACACTGTTTTCACTCCGTTGCACAAAAAAGGATCTACAAAGATGTGTAACAATTACCGCCTTATTGCACTAATATCACACTCCAGCAAAATCCTGTTACACATTCTTAATGAGCGTTTGAAGACGTATCTGTCCAAAGAGATAGCTCCAGAACAGGCCGGGTTTGTGAAGGGTAAAGGCACGCGAGAACAAATACTCATTTAACGACAGATCATCGAGAAGGCGCGAGAGTTCAACAAGCCAACCTACATTTACTTTGTTGACTTCTCTAAGGCATTTGACTCGGTGAGATGTCCTGTTCTGTGGAAAGCTTTATTGGATATGGGAACGCCAAAGCATCTTGTCCATTTATTGAGACGTCTGTATGAGGATGGTACAGCATCAGTACGTACAGATGACGTTTTGTCAAGTGATTTTCACCCGAGTGCTGGGGTTCGTCAAGGATGTATAATATCACCGCTCTTGTTCAATATATACACTGAGCTGATTATGCGCATAACTTTAGAAGATTGGACGGACGGTGTTACTATTGGTGGCTATAATATTACTAATTTACGCTATGCAGACGATACGACCCTATTTGCGACCAGTGCTCAAAATATGGAAGACTTGCTACTGAAAATGGAACGCACTAGTCTAATATTCGGATTAAAGATAAATCGCAGCAAGACCAAAATGATGATAATTGATCGCGCCAACAGCAATTCGCCGGAATATGCCCAGATTGCGAACTGTGACGTGGTCCAATCTTACGTATACCTTGGCTCTTTACTCACGAACTATGGCGGGTGCATTGATGAGATAAAGCGACGCATGGCTATAACAAGGACATCTATGGACAAGATGAAGAAAGTATGGAGGAATAGGAACATCCCCAAAACCACGAAGATCAGGCTCGTGCGAACACTCATCTTCCCCATACTTCTTTACGCTTCTCAAAACATGGACTTTGCGAGATGTGGAAAGGAAGAAAATAGACGCTCTGGAGATGTGGTGCTGTAGAAGGATGCTTGGAGTTTCCTGGACTGAGTTTCGAACAAATATATCCATACTCCAAGAACTCGGCATAAAGCAGCGTCTATTTACAACAGTACAGTCTCGCATACTTACCTTCTTTGGTCATGTCTCGAGACGTGATAATCTGTCCATAGAGCGCCTAGTCGTACAGGGCAAAGTGGAAGGTACCAGACCGCGCGGAAGGTCACCCACTCGATGGACCGACCAGATAAAGAATATTGTCGGTAACCCTTTAAATGAGTGCGCCAGGATGACCTCTAGCAGAGAGAAATGGCGGGGCATCGTGAGGCGTGTACTGTCTGCCCCCTCCATCACTACTACATGACGACCACGACCGCTCTGCCAAGAGCGTATCGACTTAGAAGAAGACACACACGCAAAGCCATGCCTCACGTAAGTACTCGTAGGCCTCTGACGAGCCGTGGGGGCGATCTTCCGACAAGTCCCGCCCCGGTGTTTGGTTCATGTATTTGGATGTTTTATACCTGTTGTGCATAGGCAATAAGGAGCTCTTAGCTCAGAGTGACTGTTTTCCGATAGTTATAGTTACTAAACTATCTTGTGAAATGGATACTCTCGTTTTCTTCTCTTTTGTTGATACAGATGCAGATGTCGAAAGGGGTGAGCTGACCCGATGTCGACCAGGCTCCTGAGGCAAACCAACCTATGGAGGACATGGAGCTACAGCCAGGGAGTGCAGAGGAACGCCGAATCTAACGCCTTTGCTGCGAGCAAAGAGGATTCCTGAACGCCTGTACCAATTTTGGACATAGATCTGGATTGTTGACTTCAGTAAATATATGGAGCCCGGGGACGGTCTCCTGTCAGGAAAGGCCGTGTTAGGAAAATGTCCGCTGAGTCAACGATCAACCTACCCACATCTATATAAACCATGCGCCTCAACAAGAACGCTCGTCGGGAGAAGTGCCTTCGGCACTTCTCCCTCCCTGCCTTCGGCACTTCTCCCTCCCGGGCTATTGTAGGGCCAGGCCCTCGCCCAAAACCCGGTGGAGCTGGACGACCGCACAGGCGGTAGCCAGCATCTATGTCCTCCCTAAACATAAACAACAACAAACAAGAACGGTCATTTGCTTTGCGGAGCTCGTAGTGAACGGACGTCTGCTATTTCCAATAGGCTATTTCTATTTCTAGTAAGCTATTATTTGTATGGTGAATCGTGTGTTTATTTTACAAGTGTTTTTGTGAAGTGAACTGTGAGGTCTGTGAGTACTCTTTCGTGTCTGCTACTGATGTGTTAAATGAAAACGAATTTCTTGTTCTAACTCGTGTTATTTTAAACTAACTCCACTTCTGGTTCTAAAATATTATATTTATATATTAATCACTGAGCTGTCAGAGTCCATTGGGAATAATCGGCGTTTGTATGTTTGTTTATATTATATTATGCCCGACAATAACATGAGTTGGTCCTATCGCCAACAAATTTTTATACGTATAGATTAGGCCAATACACGTTGAAAGTGGTTGTTGCGTAAATTATATCACCGCTAAAAGACACGTGGTGCATCTTCTCAATTTCTACTATACAATGAGGCAGTAAGATGCCATAATATTGCTACACTGGAGGCCAATTATAGAAAACAGACATGGAAAACATTTTTATAGCTACTTTGCCATTACTTGGCATGACTTATGGTCTTACAAAAGATTCAGTTGTACAAAAGCGAACAAATAAATGGAAAATAAATAATTAATTACTGTACATGAAGCGAAAACTCACGTCTATGGCGGGAAATACAAAATTAAAATCGTGCATGGAATTCGCGAGTTTAAAATTATATTGCTCGTATTATCTTAAAAATAATGTAATGTTGAACTTAATTCTATAAGTTACCCATACTATGGTTAAAAATATTACGTCTACCCGAGACCAATGTAATCAAATTTGTGTATTAAAAATTACATCTAAATCGTATACATATTCTCAGAATCTCACGTAACACATGATAAAGTACAAATTAGGTATAAAGTTTGACAGCCGTTGATAGAAGTGATGACAGTATGCTTGTGTCCCGGTTACGCGACATTCGGTTCCGAAGTGTAATACCTGGCGTAGTATATTATTGTATCATGTTCGCACGCTTTTATAACGTGCTCTGTTTCACTTACTCTCATATTTTAAAGCTATTGCATAGCTTCTATCGCGGGCCTTGAGCGTGGAGATCGAATCCAGAAATTCCGTAACGAAAATAACCTAACACCCCCCACTCCGACCGGCAGTCTTTGAGTGCCACACGTCTTTTTTTCTGTGTTGGTCCCTTTCTAACATAAAGATACCAAGCAAGAAAAATAAAAATAAAGATAATGAACAATATTTGTCTATGGCTAAGAGAGGCGAACTCTATGGAGTAGGAATGGAGCTATCGTTTGTTTTTCTGTGAATTTAAAAAGGCGGAGTAATCTCGTCCAATCTTGAGTTTTTCTTCGCCTTTTGATATTTGGAGTTGAGTCTGCTCCACCAAGTAAGACTCGATAGACATCAATGATATTAGAAAGAGACAACATGAGACGAATAAAGAGGGATACAAACCTATTTCTATCCCTCTTTATTCTTAATAGAATATTTCTTTATCCTTCTCCTAAGTTATGTGGGGTCGCACTACTTATATTAGTCAAATCGGGGAAATGCGATAGCGAAGCAAATGCAGTAGTGCCCTATTCCAGACTATCGTACAAAAAATATCAGTTCTGACATCTATGATATGACATGAACACTTCTTAGACCATAAGCTAACCACTTCTCAAGACAGTTTTACCGAAGAATGAATGATTGACGTTTCATTACCGGAGCGGCCGTAAAATAACGTGGAACACAAAATAACCTATATTTCAATCGAGTTGCATCTTGAATTGTGAAAAAGTTTTTTATTTGTTTTGCAATAATGTGACGAATTTTGGTATTAGAAAGTCATTCTATAGCTTATTACTGACAGATATTATGACATTTGCACCACATAGTCGCTATTATATTTGCCCCGTTTTTTAGTGATTTGGGGCAATTGTGATAATGGACTATTTTATATTTGAGTCGAAAAGAGATATTGGAGTTAGTGGGTCAATACATTACTGTTAACGATTTGAAAACACCATTTCCATTCGTTCCCAGGAGAAGACTGGTTTTTTAAAAAAAAGCTGCAAGTCTATAACTCAAGAAGTATGTGTCTGATCTCTTTCAATTAAAAACCAAAGAATAATTATTTTTTCTTTTTCATTACTATTACCCCAATTGTTACGATAGGCATTCTGTTAGGGAATGCTATTTGATTATCACATTTGCCCCTTTACACCGGGCAAATGCAATAATGAATTAGGATTTATAAATCGCGTCTAAGCTTCCTGATAATTTGTTTCCATTGTGGTCTCACGACATAAAATGATCGCCTCATATATGCTTATTATGTACTCTAAATGTGAATTCCTAACTACTAAACGGTAATAAATGATACAAAATTTAAAACATTATTTTAGTTATGGCTCACGCATTTGCCCCACTTGACCCTATAATTTGTTTTTTATTGTTCAAAGTTAAGTTCTACTCAAAGTTCATGAAGATGTTAACGTACAATTTGAAAAGACTAGAAAGAGCCTACGTTAATTTAAAAGAAAACGAAGCTTATCAAACTACCTTTACGATTTATCAAGATAAATATTTTGAGTAGGTACCTATAATATGGTTTAAGGTCACCTAAGCCTAAACAATTAAAAATTCTGGAATAATATGGGCACACGAAGCAGAAACATTGGCACCATAACAAATAACTAGTCTGGCCATAAATAATGAAGTTAATTTTAGATGGAGGCCTTTTTTTTAACGATAACCATTCCTATCATATTAAGTTTTGACGCTACTGGTACTAAACTATTATCGAGATAATACGCCAATATAAACATGTATGATAGGATTAAACATTTTTGCGCAGGTTCTTCGTATTAGACCGGCGATTGCACCACATTACATCGCATTCTACTATTTTCTTCGGACCACTATCTAACAATACAAAGCAATGACAGGTGTACTACAAGCATTCATGGTCAAGTGACCTTAAGCTTTTTATGATAGGTAGGCCTCTGCTTGCCATCTTCTTAGTAAAATAGAAGCTCGAAGATTTAAAGCATGGTGTACACTACTGTTTACCTAATCTTCAACCTTCCTAAACCCGCGCGTTGGTCTGTGAGACCGATAAAAAAAACATATTCTCGTAATTATTTTTATGCAGGAAAATCCTAAGAAGTCGCGTTTCTTTGTAGTTGCCGGATTTTTTGTTTACATAAATTTTAGTGCATGCCGCGCGTTCGTGCAAAGCTGTAGCACGTCTTGTAGCATTTGGTACCAATCGGTCCGTGAGACCGACGTGAGTACTTTTAGATGCAACTCTTTGTGTAAGTATTAATGTATGGGATTATATATAATGACCACCATAAACTACTTTGATATTCTTAGTTCTTTTACCAAAAATTGTAATCGAACGCCAAATGTAGTAAATGATCACCAAATGAAGTAAATGATCACTAAAGTCATATTTAGGTGCGACGACGCGCGACGAGCGAAGCGAGGAGGAACTTTAGGTTACTTGTGACCACAAGAACGCGCGAGCCGAGCGAGCGAAGCGAGCGTGCCCCGGCAGCGGCTAGCGATGTGCCAGAAGAATTATAGCAAGATGAAAAAAACTTTGGTGATAATTTTACATTAAAGTACTGTTTTAATTTTGGTGATCATTTACTACTTTTGGTGCTCATTTACTACTTTTGGGTAAACAATGTTTTATTATGAGTCATTTTGCTTAAATAGGATAGCGAGATGTTAAAACTTTGGTTATAAGTTTACATTAAAATGCGGGTTTAATTTTGGTGATCATTTACTATTTTTGGTGCTCATTTACTACTTTTGGGTAAACAATGTTTTATTATGAGTCATTTTGCTTAAATAGGATAGCGAGATGTTAAAACTTTGGTTATAAGTTAACATTAAAATGCGGGTTTAATTTTGGTGATCATTTACTATTTTTGTCTGTTATATGTTAGGTGGTAAGTTAGGTAAGCATAAGCCTTAAATGCCTTCTTATATTACACTAAGTGCATTTATATATTTCTCACAAAGTTTAAATACTTTATGTCATATGTAAAGTAAAATATGGGTGTGTTTGTTGCTCTGTCTTATATTTTGACTAATTTAGTTATTCTTTTTAGATTATACTTAGTATCAAAATAGTCGATGGTCAAATCAGGTTGCTGTTAGATGTATTGGTTCTAGCTATGAAGAGGAAATAACAGTGGGGTGGAAGACAAGTGGAGGTACAAGATGAGACATACGACACCGAGCAAGAGGACGAAAATGACAAGATGTAGGACACATTACAACTGCGCCTCCTGCAAAAAATACCTACTTTTGTTTGGAACATACCTGTACACATGTACATGTAACCGTACCTATGCTCTGATTGTTATGATGAAGGTCAAAACTAAGCCAAATATAGATCATTACATTATATCCTTATATATATTTAGTTTACTATTATTTCGTTGTTTTTTTTATAACGAAGTACAGATCTTATATTTGTTTTCCTAGTACTTTTTGTTTTCCTTATGAAGCACTCGTGGCGAAGTTTGATTAGCCGTTCTGAAGCGATCAGCAAAGTTAAGCAACGTTCGCCGCGGTCACGACTTGGATAGGGGACGCTGGTAACATTACTACTGAGCGCTTCCGTGCTTCGGAGGGCACGTTAAGCCGTCGGTCCCGGTTGTTGTCTTAGGATGGCAGTCATCATAGCATTGTGGTAGGGCATTTTGCGAATGCCCGTCTGGCTAGCTACCACCCTGAAGTAGAAAATCTGTGGCACCTAACGGTGTTATCCGGCAGCTGTTCTTGAGAGCCAGTAATTCTAGGTTAGCCTGAATAACATCTTCGATCACATCATCACTTACCATCAGGTGAGTTAGTGATCATAAGCTAACCAATCAGGCATAAAAAAACTTAAAAAAAAAACTTAAATTCCAAGACTTATTTGTGTTAGACTGAAAGTCAGTAATATACACTCGAGAGCAATGAATCCGGGTCACTTAAAGAATGTTAAAAATCTCGGAAACTAAAAATGATAGGTTAATGCAATAAATTGTATTTAATAGACAATGTAATACTCCTTAAATGAAAGTAAAAAAAATATGGATCACCATACATTTTATTAACACAAAATTACATAAAGAAAAAAACTGCTGATCTCTCCTTAAAACAAAAATAGGAAACATGAAATTTTTGAACTTTATTACGATTTTCTTGAATTTTAATACTTCGTATTGCCTCCTCGTGCTTCCATTACTGCGTTTACGCGGTTTGGCATGCTGTACACCAAGTTCCTTATACGATTTTGGGGAATATTCTCCCATTCCTCTGTGAGAGCAATTTTGAGCTCACGAAGCGTGATTGGGGGAGGGTTTCGTTGTTTTACGCATCTGCCTAGCTCGTCCCAAGCATGCTCGATCGGGTTGATATCCGGGCTGCGCGCTGGCCACTCCATACGAGTAATGTTCATCTCTTGAAGGTAGTCATTCACAATCCTACCTGTATGAGGTCGGGCATTGTCATGCATAAATATAGCATCCTCACCTAAATTGACCATAAATGGACCAACGTGATCATTGAGGATTTCTTCCACATATCTTACGCTAGTTAAAGAGCCGTTTTCTATGATCACCAGCTCTGTGCGACTTTCAGAAGAAATTCCGGCCCACACAAGTACAGACCCACCACCGTAGGCTACTTTTTCTTCGATGCATGCTTGCTTGAATCTTTCCCCTGGTCTTCGATACACTCTGTGTCTTCCATCGTGCTTGTAGAGCATAAATTTTGATTCGTCGGAGAACATAACTTTTGACCAATCTTCAATACTCCAATTTACGTGGCTCTGGGCATATCTTAGTCTCGAAATACGATGCCCACGCTCCAGTTTAGGGCCGTTTGCAGGTCTAAGGGGTTTTAAGTTAGATTCAGCAAGCCGACGTCTTACTGTCCATGCACTTGGGTTACTTCCTCCGAGGCGTCGAAACTGATTGGTGAGTTCAGTTCCTGTGAGAAAGCGATTTCGAAGCATGGTGTTCACCAAGTATCGGTCTTCTCGTGCTGTGGTACACCTGGTTCTGCCCGTTCCTGGTCTGCGTAGGTTAGAACCAGTTTCTTCGTAACGTCGGAGAACTCTTTGTACTGTTGACAGCGACACACCGACAGTCCTGGCTGTATCGCGCTGACTCCGGCCGGTTTCCAGCATTGTAAGTATTCTGGTGCATTCTTCAGGCGTAAGCGACATAATTTCAGCTTGAATAATGAATATAGAGCACTATCAACATGGTTTATGTACCCACATAAATGACAGATTACAAACAAAAGCAAAACCAAATGCTGTAATTTCGTAGTTCCATCTTCAAAAGTGGCCCTTTTTCAAATTTGATTTTTTTATGATATAACTTTACAATAACTAAGAAGTTTTAATACCTTCATTTAAGGAGTATTACATTGTCTATTAAATACAATTTATTGCATTAACCTAGCATTTTTAGTTTCCGAGATTTTTAGGATTCTTTAAGTGACCCGGATTTATTGCTCTCGAGTGTAGTTAAAACATTAAGTATTATTATAATATCCTAAACACAGGAGTCAGAATACGGCTTCTCCATATTTGAGTCCGAATTCTCATTTGTAACGAAGCCAGAATCTGGCCGACTACAACTGAGGCACGACAATATACTGAGGAAAAGGCAATTTTATGTGGTTTCTGGTTACCTATGTAGGTTACTTGAATAAAAAATCAAAAATAGCTGTGAAGTAAAGGTACACATTCAGCGCCCCGAGCCGCGGAAAATCATGGTAAACTGGCAGACTGTGGGAATCTTTATTCCACTGGCCGCGTTTGAGAGAGGAAATCGTACTTATGCACTGTTTGAGTAACGTCAGTCTCTAATTACTCACCACTGACTAAATTTACGAGCACTACTAGTATTGGATATCATAAGTATGACAATTTGAGTCACAAGTGACTTTCGAAAATACCAAAATCCAAATCGGTGACAAAAAATCCACCCCTGATCTATGGACTGTATTGAAATTCGCGCGCTGCGGCGCGCGGCACCAAATTCATTTGCGCATAAATCAATAGCTTCGAGTTGACAGACACTTCGTACGTGCGTTTTCATCAGCGCGCTTTGGTTTTCAATAGATTAACCAAAACTGAAATATTCTGTAACAAAAACGTTGATCCGGGCAATTTACTAAAGATTTTCAAATATGGAAGCAAAAACAAGTGTTGATATAAGAAGGATAGAGATCTCCGACTTCCAAAAAAATTGGATGGGCAGATATTTCAATAGCTTCTTCGACGCATTTAAGAAGTTTCGTGTGCCAGACTACAAACAGGCGGCAGGTTTGTGAATTAAATCAAGTATTTTGCTTTTTGTATGCTCATGAAGATATGATATTTGCTCATATGAGTAAATCTGTCAAGGTGGATTCATTTGAACCATGTTTCAATTATATACCCCGCCATGTTTTAGGCACTGAGGCGGATGTCTCATGACATGACCGAGACATTTGCTTTCATCATCGTATAGAAATACCTACCTAAGCTACCTGCTTTGCCTACGTTTAGTTCAATAAAAAGACGGTTAAATAAGATATATATTTTATAGATTAGTTTTATTTCAATTACTCAGTTGCAACAAAAAATACAATGAAAAGGTACAATTAAATATAAGTTTATCAGCAATAGTCGTATAATTTTTTTTAAATCTTGTAACACCGATTGACAGACAACAAACAACCTAAGGCCTGATTGCACCATACCTTTTGTTTACTCTACATGAGGCATTATATATTGGATGTTTAAAAATATCGTTAAATAAGAGCTATTATTACAGGGTTATTGGTAAAATTCTAACAACCTATTAGGGTTGACTTCTGCTAGCACAAACACTTTGAGATGATTTCAATAAAGGAATGAAATAATACATTACAGGCACAAGAGACATATAACATCAGGTGGTTCTCGAGCTTATTCCGTCAAAAACACAAAAAAAAATATAAAATAAAATGTTTAAAAAAACATCTTAAAATGTTTGTTAGGACTAGCACAAGTCAACCATAAGAGGTTGTTAGCATTTAACCAATAACCCTGTATTAGTTTAGTTCCTATGAAGAAAATTTTGAGAACCATTAAAAATCGCACGTTAACGGAATGAAATGCAGGTTTTCGCGTGGTTTTCGCTCACACTTTAATACGTCCAAATCAAAATGTCCGGATTCGACTTGTCGTTGAAAGTATATATGCACTACTTTAACCCCGTCGTATAATAGGTCGCTTGTTAGGCTAGGCGACTGAATTTAAATAACGTTTACTCTATACTAGGAGGAAGTATCTACTTCCTCCTAGACTCTGTCGGATTATAAGGAATCGGACCATAGGTGCGTTCTTATTTGTCGTCCGACGACGTCCGACGACGCCCCGAGCGTTTTTATATGACCGGAGCGATCGTCCGATGATCTTCCGGAGCGTTCTTATATATCGCTCGACGACGCACCGGTCGCCCCACGAAATCGGTGGATAAATATCGCCCTGACGTTTCATTTGACAGTTGGGACTTGATTTTTCTTTGTTTTAGTTACTTTTTGTTTACGTAGACTTCTGTTTACAAAATTGTATTATTATTATTGTTATATTTTGTATGTTTGTTTTAGTTGTGTGTCGTGGAAAAGTACATAATTGTAAATACATTTCTTCCGAGTCAGTGAAACATTTTAAGTAGTGTTCTTGATACAGATATGATACAGAGCCGTTCTTAAAAGGCGGGCGACGAGCGTCGCTCTGCTTGGAGCGATCATCCGTCGTCGGACGACATAAATAAGAACGCACCCTAGAACATATAATAATACTACGATTGGACTACATTTCATGTAGTCATGTAGTCATATCAAACTCCCTTCGTTAGTTTGTGGACTTAGTTTGAGATAATCACTTGTTGGTTTTGTCCGTGGTGTGTGTCATGTGTCGTCGTTAATGGACATAATATAGAAATTATATTTAATTAATGTTTTCTATAGCCGGCTGTAGTCACGCGTTATACTTATTTTTAATTCACAAAATCTATGAAAAGCCGCAATTTTTCATACAAATGAGAAGAATGACGCAGTAACCACAGCAATGGAAAGTAAGATTGGAGACAGTTACAGAGATAAAATTAAATGCAGCGTCGATTTTTCAACTTAAAACAATCAGTTTTATAGTACTGTCAGAACCTTTAAAGTTTTGAGTCTCGTACTTGCACGATCACTTATACGATCCAAGAGCGCCCGCCGCGGCAATACTGGCACGGTAATGGTCATTACCGTGACACGCTGGACTGCGCCGCGCTCCCTTTGAATATTTGCATCGAGCAAAGTAATAAAAAAATTAAATAATACATTACAAGCACAAGAGACTTTTAACATCAGGCGGTCCTCGTACTTATTCCGTCAAAGCTGCCGCGGCGGGCGCTCATGGCTCGGAGTAGGCATTAAAATAAAATGAAATAAGAGAAGAAAAACATTTCCAACTACAAAAAATCTCCAAATGTTTTTAGGACTAGCAGAAGTCAACCCTAAGAGGGTTAGCATTTTACCAATAACCCTGTATGTATATATCTTGTGCAGAGTAAGAGATATCAAAAGAAAACAAAATTTACTAGCGTAACAATTGCAGTTGAACAAACCGTTACGGCGGTTATATAAAAAAAAACGAACAAATATTGAAAAACTTATTTTCTTCGGTTTTTCATTTCCATTTTTAAAATTACATATACGTTAACAGATACTGAATTCGGCGATTTATTAAAAACTTATCAAAACAATCAACATCTCTTTCGGTCTGTTGCAATGCGGCAACTAAATAGACTGAATAATTCGCACCGTTTCTTTTAAATTGATGTATTTATTCTATGAAACCTTCTCAAACGACAGTTAAAATTTTATGTGTATTCAGGTTCTAATAAGCTTTTCATCCGTGAATTAATCTTATTCCTAAGTAGGATGTATCTCAACGTAGAACAAAAGTTTCGTGTTCGTTTCAAGTTACGCATAATCGCATAATTTAGTTATTGTTGCTAGTTAACGAAATCAGTAAAACATAAATATTATTTTGAACAGGAGAGCCTGCGAAGGTCCCTTTCAACACCATCCCAGGCCTCTCGCTCCTCGAGAATAATCCTGGACGATTGGTGGAAGTGGCTAGACTTCGTGGAGAGACGTTGGATTTGGAAAAGATCAGTGACAATTCCGAGAACATCGCAATGTTTCTTTGCGACCCCAAACATGGGAGCAATGGTAAGCCGTTATATAATAAAAAGACTCATAACCTTCTTATGTTTCCACTTGATTAGCCCTATATGACTAACGGATGGACTGAGAGTAAAAGCTCAGTAAAAAAGCCCTATTTTCTATTACGAGACCCTTAAAAAAGACACAAAATATATTTTTTCAAAAATTTTAATTAATATGACACTTACGACAGAGACGAATAAAAAGTTTATAGCCAATGTCACTCGGATACTGAATGCCCTATACTTTCGGATCTGTTCTAATTATAGTAGATACTAGCTGCGCCCCGCGGTTACACCCGCGTGATGATGGATGATGATGATAAAATGTATGTATGTGTTAATCCAGCGCCTTATCTACCTCCATACGAAAAATTTTTTTATAAGATTTATATATGGCTTACGCATATTTTTATGATCATGTCTCCGATTTTCGTAATAAGCTCAAGCGGCTCCGTATTCGTCGTCGCCGGAATGCTAATAATTATCTCTCCTTTATAGTATTATGTTCAATCCTTTATCCCCGCGCTACCTCAAGGAACAATTTAAATTTCTTCATTCTACCCATTCTCTGTCGTTACTGTCATTAGAAAACTTAACGCTATACAGCAGTTATTTATGTACACAATTATTAAGACAGTGAGAAACCCTGCCCAATATTTTAGTTGATGGATTTTCTGGAAGAGATCGCTCTGAGCGATTAGACCACTCATTGACACACTCGGTTTTGATTTATGTTTTAGTAATAAGTTTATTGTTGTTATTATGGTGTTTTTAATAAAGAGTTATCTATCTCGCCATCTATCATACCTAATTTCATCAATATCGGTCCAGTCGTTTGAGGGTGAAGAAGTATTTAACATAAAAACACACTCAAACGTTTGCCTTTATAATATTCGTTTGAAATTATAAAGGCAAACGTTCAATTTGTTACTACCGAATATGCATTAGAAATAAGTTATAATTTTTTATAGTATATATAGTTCACTATTTTGGCGATAATAGCTTACACATAAAAGATAGTACAGTAGTGTTATATATGCTGTCGCGAGCTTTTTTGTTGGTAAATTTAAGATAAACACTTTCTTTATACATTATGTGCACACTTAAGATTTTTGCAGCGCACGCCTGAATAGGTCGCATATGGCTGATTTTTTTCTTACTTACTTGACACTTATCGTTATATTTTCAACAATTCACATAATATCTTTATAAATTATAGCCTATGTGTTATTCTGATATCTAGGCTATATTACTGTAAAGTTTTGGTTTTTGCGTGAAAGTAACAAACATCCATACATACATCCTTACAAACTTTCGCGTTTATAATATTAGTAGGATAGTAGGATGGGTAGAATAAAGAAATTCGCCTTAATAAAGTCCACCTAGTGGGGGACCTGCCCGCTCTACATCTTCCAGTGTAAATGGGTAACCAATCGATAACCTTTCTTCTGCATCGCTTATTAGTTCATCGAGCAATGTGGCCCGCCCATTTCCACCTCTACTTGCAAAATCTGGAACCTATGTCGGTTACTTTGGTTCTTTGGCGAATATCCACGTTCCGGGTTTTATCGCAAAGAGACTCCGAGCATAGCTCTCTCCATAGCTCGTTGAGCAACTCTGAGCCAATCCATAAGGGCCACAGATAAGGACTACGTCTCTGTGCCATATGACATCACAAAAAAAACGAATATTGAATTACAATAAATCTAACTATATAAAATTCTCATCATCAAAGTACACATGCTAAAATCGGCAATTTTACAAGTATTGTTTGAGCTTTGATGAGAACAATCAACACTTTTTTCCGGCTTGATTCAATGCGGTTTCCTAAAAGAGTGAAGCCTGATTTATACCGCTAATTTTGAAAAGTAAATTTGTTTTACCACTTCTGAAACATGTGTCTCTTTATGTGTATACAAATTTAATCGTATATTCTTCAAGCTGCGCGCATTTTAGTAATTATTGTTATTTATAAAATCTCATCTTATTTTATTGTAAACAGGGGAGCCTCCCGAAATCTCGTTAGAGACCATCCAGGGTTTGATATTCTTGGGAGCTGTTACTGAAGGCTCGGCTGGCGGTGGCAAAATTGCTGGAGAGATGGTGTTGGTGGAACATGTCCATGAAAAGGCCGACTTCATAGCTCTGGTTACCCGCAGACTCATCCATGAGAACTTTGGTAAGTCGTGATTTTGGGAAAAGACTCATAACATTTATATGTCTAGAGGAAGGACTGATAGTGAAGACTCAGTAATAAAGCCCCATTTCTAAGTAATCATTAAAAAAGAATTAAAGAAGAATATATTACGACAACAACGACAGAGACAATCAAAAAGTTTATAGCCAGTGTCAATTGTATAACGAATTCTTAATTTTTCCAAATCTGTTAATTTAAAACTTATGGCAAAAGAGTGAACCCAGGAGAGCATTCACGTAGGAGTAAGGTAAAAGTGAGGATAGGGGTGAGATACGATTAAATATGATGGGGTAAGAGTGGATAAGGGTAAGGGAAGGTGGAAGTTATTGTAGGTGCAAGTGTCCAGGTAAGACATAAGAGTAGTGGGAAGGTAAGGAATATGGGAAAATTATGTTTATGGTAACGGTAGTTAATTTAATTTACATGAAATAAAAAACTTATGCAATCTCAATGTCAAGGCGAGCTCAGCCACGGGAGGCAAACTAGAACTTCATATTTATTTGTTGGTATATTACCTAATTATTTGAAGCAACGATAGCTGAGTGGTAACATTGGACTCTCGTGCCGCAGTTCCATGCTTCAATCCCCACCGTCGGCTTGAGCTTCACCGTATAGTGGAAATGCATGCCTGGCTAGATACCACCCCCAAGTAGAAAATCTGTCGCCAAGCATCACTTTACTGGTGGGCCTAGTGCTTGTTTCGTCACAATGACCTAAAAAACGAGATACTTTTATTCAATAGGCAAAATATACATATAAAATTAACTATATAACATACAGGTAAGTACTTTAATAAATAAATATCAGTTTAACAAAATCCCAACATAATACTAAGCAATTATGGCACTCGTAAGTATAATTATATTACTTACCTAATAGAACTTTTAACTAGTCCTTTCATTTCAACTTAATATTCATCATCACATTTATTATTATTAAATATTCATGATATAAATTTCTTTCAATTCCGCGTGACTAGAATGTATGACTTATAAACCAGAGCTTTATTATTTATGTGTCATAATATATATACAGTTTTGCACACTACTGTTACGAGTCTAAAAATATATTTTTTTTTTTTTTTATAATTTAATATCTACACTCTACAGACTCCAGGGTCCGTGACTTTTTTTAACTATGACATAATTTATTAATAAACAAGAAATATGAAATAGGTTGATTTGTTGCCATTGCCCAGCATGCTGCCAGCATGCTGGGCACGCTGCCAACTGGGAGTGGGCTGGAGCATTTGGACTGCCTATGAGTCTGCTATGACTTATAGGTGTCTAAATGCTTTTATTGTAGTAGCTGTAGTGTTGTATATAGTTCATAGTATTTTGTTTAATAAAGGCATACCGCCGGTTATTCAAAAAAATGAAATAGGAAACATGCAACATTCCAAGGGAGAAGTGTTAAATTTTTTTATTTTCTTTTTTTTTCCGTTAATGTCATTAGCACCAGCATCCAGAACAGACCAGTATCCTCTAGCAGCACCCGTTCACGAGTTGACGCATGTGCCAGCCATCGCCTTCCTCAACCATTTTTGAGGGAAGATGGCGACCCGACACACAACACCGCCGCTAGACAACACCTTTTTGTGAGCATGACCGCTCCGGATACCCGTGCCAACGATTACAATTACAAAAATAATTTGGGACTACAATAAAATAATATACCTACAGAAATTTACATATTTTGTTATTCTCCCACGTCACATTTTGACAGGGCCTCCATTACCGCGCTATTTCGATCTTTGATCGCCATTTTGAGGTTGTAATCATGGATGGCTATTGGTGTCGTCGCAACCATCGCCTTCCTAACGAACCGTCCTATGGCGTCGTTTTCGTCATCTGCGTAGTATATGAAGGTTCCAGTGTGCCGTGAAATTGCAACGACGGCGTGCGGGACGCTCTCGTGCAACTTCATGCTGCTCTTGGTCTTGATGGCGATGACCGACTCGTATGTCAGTCCCTGCGCTTCGTGGATGGTAAGGGTGCGTGATCCACTTCCCTCTCCGTAGCCCTGGCTTATTAGGGTCTCCTTTTCTTCCTGGGTGTGAACCAGGAATAAAGTGTTGGGGAGGGATTTGGGGATTTTTTCAAGCTTAAGAGACTTAATACGGGGAGCTGAGGAATATATACCAGAGTATATTTCCCTCAGTGCGTACGCGACATCCATTGGGTTCCGATGCGTGCATAACAACTCCTGGGTGATGTTTGTTACCAGGTTAGGGCGGTTGTACCTTAATACGAAGAGATTTTCTCTATCGATATAAGGCAGCTGATTGACATCTCTGAGGAGGACAAGTTCATCAACTCCAGATAGCCTGGAAGCCATGACTATGGCTCCGAAATGGTTCATTAGAGCTTCATCCACCGTTAGGCGGCTGTAGCTCTCAGTTCTTTTAAAACCATTTACGAGGACTGAAGCCATTGTGCGCACCTTGGTTTTAACTAAGTCTCCAATTCGGTGCGCAAGCTTCTCCCTCAGGTCTTTCGCTGCTTCTGTAGTTGTTGTGATAATGATGTCCTTGTCCACATCGAATTGCCTTAGCACCCAAGTTGTTTTGCCACATCCTGGAACTCCATTTAATACAAATATTGGTTTAGGATATTCTTTTAACTATTTCCTCGATTAACACAACACATGCTGAAATTAGCGATTTAAAAAGTAGTGTTTGAGCTGTGATAAAAACAATCAATACTTATCTTGTTCTTCGGCTTGATGCAATGTGCTATCCCGAAAAGATGATGCCTGACTCGCATTGTTTATTTTGAAATGTATATTTTATATGCCACTTTTCAAACGAGACTTAGGGTCCGTTTCAGAATGTCCTAATAAAGTTTCGGGTTCGGGTCAACACATTAAATAACTGAATGATAGAAATGACAGTTAACATGCAGCGCGTTTCAAGCTTTAACAGATGGATAGGCTAAATGACTGTGACTCGATGACTGTGAAACGCAAAGATAGTGTTTTATTTATAAAATATGTTCTGGGTAGTAAAACCGGAACATACTCGAACATAAAGAAACCCACCCTAAATGTTATGTGTATATTCAGAATTTTGACATTCTCGAACCTACATATTGCCCATGACGTCCATTCGTCTTATCCGTAAATCGTATATTCTTTGTAGAATACAATTATTAAAAGTATTTGTTTCATCCTATTATTTTATTTGATTGCGACGGAACAAGCATGATGACCAATTTTAAGCGGCCTAGCCTCCGCCTACAACAGATGCATTTCGTACAAATTGCACTGCGCCCGTCACACTGAGACATACAATTGTTAAGTCTCATGTGCCTGTAATTTTTCTGGCTCTCAAGGACTGCTGCCGGACATACTGTTAGGTGCTTAGCGACAGATTTTCTACTTGAGGGTGGTAGGTAGCCAGGCAAGCTTTCGCAAAATGCCCTTCCACCATGCGGTGAAGCTCAAGCCTGCGGGGGCTATCGAAGCATGTACTTGCAGCATGGCAATCCATGGCTTTTACCGCGCGGCCATCATTGCTGCAAATCAAAGCTATGCATAATTTAGTTACTGTTGTTTTCATAGCAATTAGTTCATCACATTATAAAATCAAATTAATATTTTATTGCAAACAGGAGAGTCTTGGGAGAATCCGCTCAACACCTTGACGTTCTTAGAAGGCGTCCCTCAATGCGTAGCGGGCGTGGGCAAATTCCGTGAAAACATGGTGGAGGTGGAAATGGTCTATGAACATTATGATATCAGCATTATGGTTCTCCGCAAACTCGACTATGGTAAGTCTGGTAAGCCGTTATTTGGGAAAAGACTCTTAACTTTTCTATGTCTGTATCAGATGTAGACTGGTGGACAAGGAGAATTAACGTTATTATTTTTTATGCATGATAGTTTAGCCTTTGACCACTATCTCACCTGATGGTAAGTCATGATGTGGTCGAAGATGTTGTTCAGGCTAACCTAGAATTACTGGCTCTCACGGACAGCTGGAACACACCGTAAGGTGCTTGGCAACAGATTTTCTACTTGAGGGTGGTAGCTAGCCAGGCGGAAATTCGCAAAATGCCCTACCACCATGCTGTAACGACTACCATCCTAAGACAACAACCGGGACCGACGGCTTAACGTGCCCTCCGAAGCACGGAAGTGCTCAGTAGTAATGTCACCAGCGGTCTCCCATCTAAGTCATGAGGTCAAGTCACCGAGGCGGACGTTGCTTAGCTTTGCTGATCGGTTCAGAATTGCCAAGCAAAGTTCGTTACGAGCGTTTCACTTCATCAAATGGGATTTTTGATGCGATAAAATGTAGATTAGTAACTCGCGACTTGAACACATAGTTATAAGTATTTAACGGGACTTACTCGCGATGAAACACTTATAAATTTATTTACCTCGACGTTTCGGCTAAGTTGCATTGGTCGTTTCACGAGCTGACTGAATTCAATAAAGAGGACGGTATTAAGTGAGCTGCATCCTGGCATCCAGTGCTAAGGAAATGCACCAATTAACAGCTGTTTGTTAAGTCTCATGGGCCTGTAATTTTTCTGGTACTCAAAGACAGCTGCCGGAAATCACCGTTAGGTGTTTGGCGACAGATTTTGTACTTGAGGGTAGTAGCCCTTCCACCCTGTGGTGAAGCTCAAGCCAGCGGTGGGGATCGAACCAAGGACCTGCATCATGACAGTCCATAGCTGTTACCGCTCGCCCATCATGATTCCAAATCTCTATTTTTCAATTATCTGATTGAATTCAAAATTTTTGTGTATATATTATAACACAAAAATGTTGAGTTCAATCAGATGTTTCTTAATTAATTTGTTTTTATAAATATGCATATATTAAAAAATATTTAATAACTTGTTTTCTGTATATATTCTATGAGTGGATTTGTTAAAGTCGTAATTAAAAAGAATTTTAATGATTATGCAATTTGAACCGAATTCAGTTAGTTTTTGCGGCTCATTCCCTCACTTTCGCCAATCATTCACGGTGAGGCTTGATAAGTGACCTATACATCAAACACTTGAAAATCAAGGGCAGGCAATCTACAAAACTCCGAAGTAATCCCATCAGATTTTGTTCTTTAAATTTTATATATTGTAGGTGCGGCTCCTAGGTCCAAAATAAAGATATTTGTCTGTTTGAGGTTTATTTGAGGTAGAACAAAAATAATATTGCTAGATTTTGTCTTTTTGATTATATATATACATGGTCATGGCTTCACTACTCCTTTCTAAGTTATGTTATTATGGTTTCATCAAAGTACGCTTAAATGGCTCCACAGTTATCTTACTAATCGTCGCCAATGCGTGGAATTGCAACAACTTTCTCGGAATCGACGTTATATTATAAAGTTACTGAGATAAAAAGGTTCTATTTGAGACCTATTTTATTAATTTTGCACAGCGCAGATATTTTTAGTTGTATCAAACACTGCAAATATCATATGATGTATGCTGACGACATTCAAATATATATAGATTACACCCCACAAGAACACGAGAGAGCCTTAAAACAACTAACAGCAGCTCTAATTAGGATAGACATATGGTCTATAAACAATAACCAATAACAATAAACTAAATTCATGGTTCTGGGTACTAGATATCAGTTGTTGAAAGCAACTTGGCAAAAAAATCTCATAAATATGAACTTTGAGCTGAGATGTGGTTTTCCCACATAGAATGTGTTCGCTTCTGTTTTTATAGTTCCTGTCTCTAAACGATTTATAAATTACGAGGTATCTGTGTGAAGAGCTATTATATTCAACTTGTTGAATCCCTTGTTCTTTCTGAGTTAAATAACGCCGACGTTGTTTACGGCCCTCGATTTTTCTCATGGACACAGCGTGTTCGGAATGCTTGCGCGAGATTCTATTTTGCGATACCACCTCGTAATCATGTAACACTTTTCTTAATAGATATTATGCACTCAAAGTAAAATCTAAGCGTAAGCTTAGATGCACATGGCATGTCTGCTTTTCATACCCTGCAAATTTCGATACCTAGTCATTTAAAGGGGGTTTTCACTATGCAGCTACCAAGTGCTGTCCGCCAGCACTTTTTACATTTTTATACAAAAACCTCATTTAGAAAAGATTATTATAGTTATTATTAGTCAACAACGAGGTCGTGAATTTTTATCACTGAAATCCCAGTATATCTCATTCCTTCATACATTATGTTATCCTTATTATGTATTGCAGTGATCGCCCGTTCGTCTAACGCTACCAGGCGTGCAACCTGGGCCATGGCTCTCGACGTAATGAAGAACATTAATGGAAGGTACAACTCCTTTATAATTACAGCACCTTAGCGTTGAATATAAATAATATAATATAGTACATTTATTTCTCAACTAAATTAAAATGTTGTTTCTTAATAGGGGAGGCTGTTACAGTAATATCACTTCATAAAATAAATGGACAAATAGTTTTCTTTTTTTTATTTCGTTTGTCCAATATTTATCTTTTTCTGTCATTATGAATTATAATAATATAAAATATACTAAGCATGTTTTTTTTAAATATTTTTATTTTTGCAACAACGCATGCTAAGTTGAACTATTATATAGATGTCGCTCCATCCCAATACGATGGTTAAAGAACGATAGAAATTTGATTTATGACTCATTGTCATGTTAGCTCAATTGGATTAGAGCATACCCCGGCTAAAGGGGTGGATGGAAGCGGGTTCAAATCCCGCACATGACTTAAATTTTTCCTCTGTAGCTGGATATGAGAGGTACAAGCCCAAGAGGGCTTTGGACGTGTTAATGTTATCGAAAATAGCATAAGATTTGTATTTAATCCCGCATGATGACGTCGGCGTCGGTGGATTTTTCAAGTGAATAAAGTTTTCGCTACTTTTTACATGGTTGTCCAAAAAAGGAGTTACGTATTCAGGGTTTATGTTTGTATGTATGTTTCTGAGTTTCATTATTACACAATAACTTCTTAATGCCATAACCGATTTAGATGTATAAGCTATCGTTAGATTCATCTTGATATCGCAAGTGACACTAGGTACATAAAAAAATAAAAAATATATAATAATATAACTTTTAGATGCCATATTATGTAATGTGACAAAAAATAATCTTTTATTCCATACCCATTGGGGAACCATAATGAAGGGCTTTAAAAAATATTTCATGAAATAACTTGCAGTTTTAATTTCAACGGAACGATAAAATGTTTAACAAAAATAAATTATTTGCAGTCGGTTTTTATACTTTTTTATTAATTTATACTTCTTTTTTTGTATTTGGCCATCCGCCGTCCACAGACAAGTATGTTTGTGACTGTCAAGTATATATGCTCCTTTAAATTGTGGCGTTATTGCTGTTTTTTATACAAAACCATAACACATGCGCCAATATTTTAATGTTCCGCTCATTGTTTTTAATGTGTACGATACCACGTTTTTAGAAGATTATATGCTTTCCTAATTTAATACATAATATAAGGAAATAAAAATCTGAATTGATATTCTTATTGATATTTATCGTCAATTTTCACTTCTGCAGGATAAATCCATATATCAAAGGTTTGCGTTTCAGTCACGTGATGAGTGATGAAAATCCATTAATTTACTGTTATGATGTCACCTAAGTTGTGTAAAAAAGGTTTTTATTTTAGGGACGAAGGTGGTAGCTCCACGGCGGCTCCGAAAAAGCCACGCAAAAATCTGCGTCAAGCAAACGAAGATCAAATAAATCAAGTCAATGAAGCGCTTCAGCAGATCAAAAAGCGTCAACGCGCCGTTGCTCAGTGAGTACTATCTACTGCTACTCATGCCCTATTGAGAAATTAGTTTTTATTTTTGTAGAAATAAGCAAATATTGATAATGTTTATAGGCGGTAAGTTAGGCTGGATCAGCAAACAGATTCATTTATTGTTTAAGTGTATAAATTTATATGAACCGAGCTTCAGTGGGTTCGAAGTGCTATATATATCGATAGAGCGCTCAAATCATCGACCGATTAATCAAACGTCTACCTAAAAATGACGGCTGATCTTTGGTCTTCATCTTCCGTGCTTTCATTTATGGCGGGTTCCAGCCTGAAAAATTCAAGTCCCTTGTAACAAGCACAGTAAAAATACGCTGAAAACTTTGTTAAGTTAATGGTCTTTTGCTGACAGACTTTAATGATAGATTTGTTTACCATCTAGCGATACCGTATTGATTAACTGTATGAAATAAGTTGATTACGACACGACGGATAGTCTAGGAAGAGAAAAGGCGATGCGACGCTGGCTACGATGATGTGATAAAAACTAATAAAATGTATATGTTGATCGTACTTATATTGTTCTAGGATACTTAATGTAGGTATCAGTCGGACTTTCCACTGTTGAACACAGGCTCCCCTATTAAGGGGGACTTTGCCATAATCCTAGGCAGGAGTCTTGGGGATCGCAGTTTAAGATATCAATAACATTAAATAATATTTAAATAAACACTTAAAAAAGCATAAAATTATATATCTAGTGACAATTCCGCCTAATTTTCCTGTTATCTACGTGACATCACAAACATCACGCAGCCTAACCGGAAGAATACCCGACTAGTTTCGCTTCTAAACGAAGCATCTTCAGGTCTTGACTCACCGAGCGCACGATCGAGAGTTGTCACTAGATATATAATTTTATGCGTTTTTTAAGTGTTTTATTTAAATATTATTTAATGTTTTTTTAGGATACATTTAAAAGTATTTATTATTAAATATGGATTTCCGCAAAGTAACGCCTGAATCTAATCATTACTTTAAGATATCAGTTCCTCAGGAGTTGCTGCTGCCCACCATCGGGTATTTGACATTTAGTCACCTCTTACGACAGCCACAGATAGCAATGGGGGACATTCAAGGCCGGCATTCTACAGAGTAGGTTACTTACCACTGCGGTAATCTATATAGACAACTAGATCCACTGTTGCACATCTGTGCTCCCTATATAATTTCGCAATAAAGAGCTATTATATATAGCAAATCGCAGCCTTAAGTTCTCTGCTATTCTTACTTTGTCGTGAATCTACCTAATAGGGGCTTACCTTTATCAGAGTAACATAAAGCAAACATATTTATTTATCGTTTGTTTCAGACGCAAAAAGATCTTCAAAGCTCGACGACAGGGCAACAATAAAAATACCGAAACTACAATAATTGACACAAACGATGAAGAGGATAGCGATGGCGCAGATTAGATCGGAGTGTCTTAAACCTCTTGTATCGATGTGAGCATCCTCAACAGCAACAGCGTGGCCAAGAAACAATATACCATTGAATGCAATAATTAGTAATTGAAATGGTGTCCGCATACAAACCAAAATAGAACCTCGACAACTCAATATCGTCATTCCAGACTCGGCTTAAGTCAAAGCTTCTTGTGTTAACATCACAGGCAATTATAATGGTTCTCTGTTATGGTCAAAACCAAGAGGTTTATCCACTTCAACTTTACCCTGTATTAATATTCACTATATAACACTTCATTGTATTAAAAATATCGTTCACTTTTCTTCGTCAATGCCGAAATAAGCCGGCCAAAAATAAACCCACAGAAATCATTATACATTGATTGGGTGCAATGAATATCCTTATATTTTGATAGCGATTGTGGCTGCGTTCTCATTCAGTAGAGAGTATGTTTGAAACAAAAATCGTACTGAGTCTGACATTTCATAACAATATTCACAATATTGTTCAGGAATTACTCAAACGTTCTTAAAAATTTTATTTTTCTTAGTAGAATGAAATGATCCGGACGTTGTTGGACGCAGGCAGCTCACCTGTTGTTCACATACATCAGTAACAACACTGGGCATGCGTTGCTTGCTTTTGAGAATTGAATTGCAGAGTCGTAGAGTCGTAGAAGAGAAAGTGGTTCGGAAAGACTGAAGATGGCTGCTGGCTCCACATAATGGTACAGTACGTGGCAGAATATGTCATAAAATCGTATAGTTGCGGAGCTGGTGAAAGAAAGAAGTTGGTTGTGGTGCTGGTGAAAGAAAGAAGTTTGTGAAACATCTTACCTTGCTGTAAAATTTGGTGATAAATAGCTGCAAGCAAACAGTGAAACAGTATTACTATTTTTTACAGAAAATTCGCAATTGCCAGTCGTATGTGTTTATAATAGAACAAGTTGTTCCTTAGACTGCGCGTAACACACGTTACATTTATTATTGGTTGCACTCACTCAAGCTAAATTTGTCTGTATCTGTGACCATATTTGTGGGGGTGTTTATTTAATATTGTACTCTTAGATGAGATCTTAGATCTTAGCAAGTAATCATAATCATTTTTGAAATTTTAATATTACCAGTATTGAATATCCGAATTATAACCAACAAGTAATTTTAAGGTGTACTGATAATGTCAGGGCTGTACTGACTAATATGTTTTAACTGCAAGGTTTCCATTTTGAGAATTATTTACGACATCCAAAATCAAATAGACTGTCTACAATTGTATTAAATTGGTTTTTCTTTGTTTTTAATTTCTAATTAAGTTATTCTCCATATAAGGAAGCCTATTTTTATGTAGGTACTTGATAATCATGTGGCACAAATAAATTATGTTTGTTAATACCTTAGTATTTTGGAATGTACGTGCATATTTACATTCACTTATTATTTCAAGCACATTTACACAGCCCTGTAGTAGTTTATATAACCTATATCACTTTTACTAATATATTATACTTAACCTGCTTACAGCAGTTCTAACCTTAATATTTTTTATTCTAATCTTCTAATCTTTTTTACCTTTACCATAGAGAAATGTACTAATATTTTCTCTATGCCTTTACTTATATTGAAATAAAGATAATCAGTAGTATACTGTGTTTTATTTAAAGAACCCGCATAGCAATTTCATGTTTAGAACTTATATATTTTTATTAAATAGTAATTGACCCATTTAGAATGTGAATTAATACAAGCCTGCTGGCACCATTGGAAATTTTAAAAATAATTTTATTTATTATTGACATGACGTAACTTATAAAACACAAACCAGCAACTTCAGTCCGGAGTATAGGTATAATAATTTATTTTTAAATAGGTAAAATATGCTTGTTGCATATTGCTATTTAAAAATAAATGTTTGTGATTTATTATACATACAGTATATAATTATATAGAACTAGGTTCAATAGCTAAAACTTTAGAATTTTTTATGCTTAATTGAATGATTAAAATTTTATGAACAACACTCCATTAGGTACACCTATTTATTACGTTACTGAATGCGCAAGACACCACAGTGGCCCATTTTCATATGAAATTAAGAAACATTATAAAAATGAAGTAATGTTGTATTCTAAAGTAAGTTATTTAGGCTTAGAACAGCAAAAAACAAAGTTGGTTCACTGTCCCAAAATAAATGGAAATACAATAATATATGGCCCATTAAAAATATATACCTACCAGTAGCTAACTACAGCTGTTTTGGTTGAGTTATGGTATTTGTATACAAAATCTCAGTAGGGTAAAAAAATAAAATAAATAAAAAATATATAAATAAATATATATTTTTTATTTATAAATAAATAAATAAAAATAAATAAAAAAAATAAATATAAATTATATATAAATATATAATTTATATTTTTAAATTTAAATTAAATTTTTATTATACATAAATCCTACGAGGGTAGTCCCGAGTATTGGCGTCGACTAGAGATTGCAAACAGGGCCGGGCCGGGCATCCACTGCGTTTGGTTGAATGCAGTTATGGTACAGCGTAGCCTATAAGATTTCGCTATTTGCTCAATTAGTAATAGTAACACCCACTACTTAGTCTTAATAGCCATTAGCCAAAGTACCTATAAGAAAAAACAACTTCACTTTTAGGAAATAAGAATTTGTTTTGTTTATAACAAAGCTAGCAAAGTTTATATATCTTACTAGCTTTCCGGGCGCGGCTCCGCCCGCGCGTATGTCGGTTATCGCGCAAAAACATTAACCTCTTTTTGCGCAGTTGGATAAAAACTATCCTATGTTTTTTCCCGAGTCTCAAACTATCTCCATACCAAATTTCATTCAAATCGGTCCAGTAGTATTGGCGTGAAAGCGTAACAGACAGACAGACAGACAGAGTTACTTTCGCATTTATAATATTAGTACTGATTAAAGTTGTTATGTGATGACACGTTTAGTAAATTAAGCTGCGTTATTAGTTTCTTATTTTAATACTATGTTTTCAAATAGATACTGTAAAGAGTAAATAGCAGGTATTTCACCTGCTTCTTTATACTAAGAAAAATGAATAATTACTAATGCTAATGTTACTTCTCCGTCGTTAAGAGGGCGTTCTCGTATTTGACTCATTTCGGACAACTTTGCTTTTTGATTGTAAGAATTTGATACAATATATTAGTAATTTTATTTATGGTTTGGTTAGTACAATTCTTTATCTTGCATGTAGCGCGAATGTTTTTTTTCAATTAGCTCCTAAATTAGTGGTAAGTCTACAATATCCAATACACTTTTTCTAAAATATTACGTTAGTGAAGTTTGATAATCGATTCAGAAAAAACTACAAGAGATATTGACTATAAATATTAGTTACAACAGCACACAACGTTTTTGCATATGTGTTGACTACTTTTTCAAGTTCCATACAAAATATACCAAAAAAAAAGTTGTAATCAAAAAAATCATAGAATACTTTAAAGGACGTGTCATCGCTAACACAAACCGGCCGGGCCCGGCCGGGTTGAGAAACTTACCAGGTTGCAATCTCTAGCGTCGACGTTGCCATCACTGACAAATAGTGACATCTTTTGAGGTAGATGGCACCAAGGGTACAAGGCTAGGACGATGTATCACAATGGACGGAGTGATAGCTTTGGTAGCGTGTCCATTTTATGTTAGTTTGAGTGTCTAGAAAGGCAAGAATGTGCGTGAGTAGGGAAGTGATCACTAGGGTAGAACATATCGATAAGAAGGTGCACAAATATATGTAGTACACACTGGGGAATTGTTAATAAGAAAACAATTTACGATACATTTTGAACTTTTTTATTCAGTTTTCGAGAACATCGTTTCATTTAAGATAAACTTCTTTAACGAAATAACATTGGATCTTATGTTTAATAATAATTCACATATTTAACAATTAATTAACATAATTAACAATGATTATTTTTGTGTGCTATACTTTTATCAGTAAAAAAATAAATTAACAAAAAATTTGAACCGACTTCAACACTTCAAAGTATGAAATGACTTGTTGAAGTCGGTATCATAATAGTCCAAAACTTACCTATTATCACAATACTGTGCGCATAGTACCGACCTCGACAAGTTATTTCAAATTTTTGAGTGTTGAAGTCGGATCAATCTTTTTGTGAAATTTTTTTTCACCCATTTTAGTGATCCTTGCTCGATTAAAATCGATTTTCATTCACTGCCAATTCCTTATATCATCAAGCAAGATCGAATAAAACTTTTTAGTTATTGGAGTGTATCTCAAAAACAACTTCACTGTTTATATGGGACCACGTTGAGAGCATATTCTTTCGAACGAAAAAAATTTAGATTAGTCCACAATTGGCGGAAATATCGACAAACAATATTGACGACTGAAAAACTTTTCAGTTATTGGTGTGTAATTCAAAAACTGCTTCATCGATTTCAATAAAATTTAGTTGTAAAAATAAAATAAAACATAGCACACAAAGATCAAGCCTTCTATTTAGTAAAAGAATTTTCAAATTAGAATAAATAGACTCAGAGATACTTAAGAATTAGTAATGAGTTAATGACCTTTACAGAGCATTGATTTTTTAATAAAGTTTCTGACACTGATCTCTACTACTGCGTTCTTCATCATGTAATGAATTCTTAGTTTGAAATACTTTTCACAGATTGATTTAATCAGTAAATATTTATGATCTTCAAAGAAGCTAAAGCTAAACAGGTGTTCACTTAAAGTTTGAAAGACATTTGCATAGTTATTTGATTGCATTACTTGCAGTATTACGTCACGTATCATTTTATATACATCTTTGTTATTAAGTTAAGTATCTAGTGGTTATTTATTTTTTAATTATTTACTTGTTTATTTATCTGTAGTAGTTACATATTCATATGCTGTTAAGCTTTTGACCACAAACCCTGATATGTAATAAATTACTTCCTGGACATATTCTGTCAGTTGGCTTGGGTCATTCATGTAACAATGATCATCATTATATGTGTACTCTTGTTGAGTCATCTTTTCTAAATCTTCTATCATTCTATGCTGTGCTAGAGAGTTATTTATATTTTCAACATATTCTGATTTTTTGGATTAATTTAGGATATTTATTTTCTCTAAAGGTATACAATTTCCTTCCGCAAATTTAAACTCGGCGTGAACTAGCAACTTTTTATACGCCGTTCTAAGTTGTTTTGCGGAAGGGTTGTAGTTATAGCCAACCATTGATCTAATTGCACCAAAAAAAAGCTCGAGATGATCCTGGGACATTTTGTATGTACATATAAAGCTTACTTTGTGGTTATCATGGTCGTGCAAATAACCGCAAAGATCTTTTATTGACTTTAAGCAAATAATAAGGCCTATGAATCCAATTTTTCTTTGCGAGTTTATGACCAGAGTACCATCAGGAAATTTTAATTTTTTTAGGTACTCGGTTCCATCATGTATTTATTAGTTGTAAACTTTTCGCAAGATTTCGAGGTATGATTGCTTGTTTGTATCCATACGAGTTGAGATTTCGCGAATTTAATAAATCGAATAAATTATATTTTTACAAAATCACATGTTGCTTCACAGCCAGCAAATTCACTGAGTTTCATTTTATTCCGACAAAATAATAATGCATCTGCCACTGATTGGAAGAGTTGTGCAGCTAATTTGACTTTCATTTTTTGTTTGACGTTCTCAATGTGTCCTAGTCTTATTTTATTAGCCAACTGCAACTGTTCTTCAGTTTGGAGTTGATGTAGTAACTCAAAATACTTAAAAGATATCTTAATGCCACCATCATCATAGATTTCTTTTTTATCACCCAAAGTGTTTCGTACTGATTTTAAACAATGGCAAGGGTCAAGCAGAATAGAAATCTTAAAACCATTATATTCAAACCGTATTTTAGGATTTTCCAGATCCAGATTGCAGCCAAGATGTTTAGCCATTGCAATATTAATAATAACAAATACTTTTAAAAGTATCCTAAAAAACATTAAATAATATTTAAATAAAACACTTAAAAAAGCATAAAATTATATATCTAGTGACAATTCCGCCTAATTTTCCTGTTATCTACGTGACGTCATAAACATCACGCAGCCTAACCGGAAGAATACCCGACTAGTTTCGCTTCTAAACGAAGCATCTTCAGGAGGTCTTGACTTACCGAGCGCACGATCGAGACAAAGGTCCGGTTAGGCTGCGTGATGTTTATGACGTCACGTAGATAACAGGAAAATTAGGCGGAATTGTCACTAGATATATAATTTTATGCTTTTTTAAGTGTTTTATTTAAATATTATTTAATGTTTTTTAGGATACTTTTAAAAGTATTTGTTATTATTAAATATGGATTTCCGCAAAGTAACGCCTGAATCTATTCATTGCAATATTGTTAGGAGCGCCATCGAACGTCAAAGAAACTATGGTGACATTACACTCACTCAATAGATCTAGACAGCGACGTACCAGTTCAGCTTTTTGCATGCCAGTTATTCCATTTATCAGAAAATAGCCAACTGGTATCTTAAATGACCCATTCAAGCAGGTCACCATAAACGTAAGTGCTTCAGTGGCTACCGGAACACAATCATTTTCAACATTGTTTCGTACATTTACGTAGCCATGAGAATTATGGCCATCCCACTCGATACATTTTCTAATAGCCATTTCATCCATAGTTAATGCACCAATTATTGATTGATCCTTTGATTTGGCTTTTAGTGTCTCAAAAGATTCTTTAGTAAAGCCTGGGTGTTAATCAACGCCTTGATACCATTTGCTTATGGTTTTTGGATGGGGTAAGCAAGTATCAAAATAAGTCCGTACGTATTTATATGCGCGTGGTGACAAAAAGTGTAAAGTTAGTGCAAATTTACTCAGTTCAGGTGAATATTTTTTTGGAAGGGATGCTTTGGTATGTTTTTTCTGTAACCTTAGAAGCAAATCTTTATTTTTGTCTCCTAGGCAAAACATCTAAAGATTCAGTATTTAGTAATACTCTGCACTTTAAATCATTTTTTTTATAATTCTGCGTTTACTTTCTCTTAAAGTTTTTATGAGTTTAAGACGCCGCAAAGCCGTTGTACGCGCTTTTGTTAAAGATGTCAACACTTTGTAGTGCTCGCCGAGGCGTTGTAGGCAGATCTTCTTTCTTAACACCACTAGCTTCTATTATTTTTCGTTTCCTTGGTGTCAGTTCCAGGTTTTCATTTTTATGTATTCTTTTTTTGGCTGCTGACGGTTGATAATATCTGGGATATCTTTCTAAAATTACGGGTGCAGCATCTGTTTTAAGTTTCTTGATTGATAACCCAGTCAAAAAACTAGATTTTTCTAAATGTTTAGAACATAACCTGGAGTATTTAGTCGGCTCCCAATTTTCACGTCTCACAGCCTTTATCCACTAATATCTGATTTCCGGACATTTTGGAAACCTATAACAAAATAATTTATTAAAATATGGTATAAGATTTCTATATATATAGAATAGAAATAAGATTTCTATATATATAGAATAGAAATAAGATTTCTATATATATAGAAATCTTATTTCTATTTTTTATATATTCTATTTCGACCTTATTTATCTAGTTATTCTTCAAACAGTAGACCTCGCGAGTGGGTAGGCATTGGGAACAGAGAGGCAGGCATAATATATACGCCGGTAAAACAGTTGACCGGCCGGTATATAGGGTTGATTATGATGTGTTATTCCAGGACCTGAAGTATCTACATACCGTTTGTGCATAAAAGAGTAACTAACATTCGTGCGCACAAACTTTCACGTATATAATATTACCAGGATAACATCGTCACGCTTTTTCCCCGTAGGCTTGGCAGAGGTGTAGAAACATCCACGTTTCACCAGATGTTTTTAAGTCCCATGTAATAGGGAGTTAGCGTATTGCCATCTACCGGGCATAGTACCAGACTTCGGAACGGATTGTGTTTTTACTGTCACAAAATCAAATATCTGACCCAGGAATAGAAACCAGGACCTCGGGATCACAAGGCAAGCGTTAAAGCCGCACGGCTAAAGAGGCAATTTATAATATTAATAAGATATATATATACTAGTATTATTTAATATATATTTATCATTCAATGGTCAAAGTTTCGCTTATTGTATTTTTTTATGTAGGTACTCGTTTAAGGCAAGGACATCGGCCATATTTATCGACAAAATATTGCACAGTTGTGGTACATCACTAGCCGCGAGGCGTAAAACAATGCTATCAATATACTTAAATTAAAGCTATATATCAATAACTATTTACCACCACTTGGCAATCATACGAAAAAAAAAATTATATTACATAACCGGAATGAATATTCTGCTTAATAATTGGTTATTTTAGATAATAAATGCCCACAACAACTTACGTGTGAAATGATAATTCTGGATCTTTTACTCCTCCTTTAGTTGTTCTTGATGGACAAAACACAGCACAACACGACATTATTTCACTATGTAATCGCGGTATTCAGTCTTTACAGCGATATTACCATTTAATTATACTTATAAATATGATGCATCGCAATGTTGTGGCCTACAAGCCGGTCAAAAAAAAGACACGAAGCGCGGGGCTGTCAATTTTACATGAGCTTTCTCGTTTACTCTATATGACAATCTGTGTAATAGAAAGAGAAGCTAGGCTCTGTGTTTACACACTGAACGTCAGAGTGCCAACGTCTCATCGCTACGTCCATTGTGATACATCGTCCTAGGTACAAGGTATTCAACATAACAAGGAAATATTGGGGCACAACAGTGTCCCACACTAGATGATAATGTAATGATAATAAGAATAATAAAATAATAACTTCTTCTGGTTTCGGATGGGTTTGTGAGTTACTCACCAACTGATATTGGTCAAAGTTTATCAACCCAATAAACGTTATTAAGATATATGTTCAAGCACTCTCATCTTAATATAATATATAATTTATATATTATGCCCGAGTTTTCCTGAGTAACTGGTTACTAGGATATTTTATGATTAACTTGAGACGCTCTCAAAAAAAACACAATATTAATTACGACATAAATTACTGTGCAAAAAGATGGCGATCTTTTTGCACAGTAATTTATGCCGTTCCGTTACACATACTCTTCTTAACTTTATGTTCCTAATCAATCTTAACTGAAAGTACTAGATATTTATCAACGACCACTTGACATTGAACAAAGTACTGCTCAAGAAAACCAAAGCATTAGCAAAAGACCGGGGGTTTGCATTCACGTGGGTGAAAGGTTGCAAGATTTTCATCCGAAAAGGCCCAAAATCCCCTGTCATAGCCATTAGTTCAGAATAATTTATTAATAAAATTAATTCATTTATTAATAATTTATTTATTTTTGTTATCATTCTTAATATCCCAAATTGCTTATAACTGTTCAGAATTAGATTTAAAAACTCTAATGTTATGCTAAACCGCATGTATAATGTTTTGCAATATTATCTGCGACCCAAAATTGACTAGTACCTATGCTTCACTGTTTATGTTATGCGATGCATTCTTGTCCGGTTATTGTTACCCACAATTATAGTTCGGATTAGTCGGCCGGTCATTTGCTATTGTACACGTTCTTTTTTATCATATTATCTTAGCTAACTTTTTAGCCTTTTCATCGTCTTTTATGCTGCTTTCTGCCTTTCACAGTTGTAATAACGTCAGCACTATTTAACCTAATATACATCATCCATCTCTTTATTGTAATCTATTTCTGAAACCTACGTATGTACCTACGTAAATAGCCCATAGATGAACATGGCAGAGAAGTGACCTTTAATTCTTCAACGAGATCTTGTCACTTCATTTTAAGAACAGTACCACTACACTTTTGCCCCACTTCTTCTTACCTTGAAGGGGTCACCCTAATTTAGTATTAAATAACTTCTGCAGAGCTTTTGATTGTCCGAGATATATGCCGATATCACGGAAACTATTGGCGCGTTGCACTTGAAGCTAACTTTGCCAAGACAAGAACGACGATAAAAACTATCACTGGAGCTATACTGGAACAGTTTGGTATATACATCTTATGTCAAACAAACGTCTTGCATCATGGATAATCGTGGATCCTTTTAGGTTTAAAATAACATGCAGATTACGACTCGCATGTTGAGAAAATGGAAACGAATTCCAAAGCTGCAATTGCTTTGCTAGTAAGAGAAAAATTTTAAGATTCATCACCCGATTCATCTGACGAATGAAATTTACGAAAAATGGTGCCTAGCAGAAAAGCTGCTAAAAAATCTACTTCGAGCTTCTGTTTATTTTGTATTATTAATGAGAACTGTCAAAACTGATAGTTGCTAACTTTTCCTCATTTTTACCCATCAAATATCGTGGTATGAAAAGTGTCAATCTAAGCGTTTTTATCTGAAATGGAACAGGGGAGAAATAAGTTACAATCAGTGATCACAATCATTGCCAAAAGAAATGCAAAATGTGGACAAAATTATCGAAAATAACGAGTGGAATGGAACACGGCATAGGGATTTATGGGCGAGGTCCAAAATAGATTTTCGTTTATAGAATAATTTATAAATAGATAACAACCGTAAATAAATATATTTCAAAAGCTTATAATCTCAGAAACTAGAAGTGATAGACGTTGTGTTTGTTCTCTCAGAAAGAGTAATGGGAGTTTAAGCTAACGTGAAGCAGAAATCTTCACCTGGGAATTGGGAGAATCCGAAACCTATAAAACTTGCAGGTGCAAACAGATACAAATCAAAACTATGATATGTTTTTTTATTATATTCATAGAATAATGTCATTGGGGAAACATATTCAATTGCTACTTCATAAATAATTAAAACACACAGTTCCTGACTAGATCTTTATTTAAATATAGAGGTTACAACAGCTGTAAACATGTAGATGACTATTAGTTAAAGTGGAATTAAGTACGTCAGGGCTGCGTGAGTGTGCTTCATAGAATAAGTATAGATAGATTTCTACATATGATTGCAAGCAATGACGTATGCAAAGCGAACATCGCATTAACATTTTTTTAGAGGAGAATCGAACCCGCTTTATTTTACGCACCGGCCGCTTAACCACTCCGTCATCGAGAGATGCTAAAGGAAATGCGAAAATGTGTGCCCTAATTTAAATTTCCGGGAAAGGGCTCCCTCCATTCTTTCCCACTGACAGGACCACGGTATAACACCATGGGTCCGTGGTCTTAAATGTGAGCTGTAAAATTTTCGGTAAATGTCGTATGTTTCAAATATAGATAATTGGGCTATACTGAACTTTTAAACTTAAATAAGTAACTATAACTAGTTCTACTCGCTGCGTGCCTAATCAAGTTATGCCTAATATTAAAGGAGATTTAGGTCTATAGAGTTTTATATCAATATTAAAAATGACCTGGTGAGACCTATTATGTTTTACTTCAACAGCGAGATACAACACTGTTTACTACCTGTATTATGCGGTTTCTCTGCGGTACAAAAATTATAATATCATTTTAAAAGTAAATTGTATTGAACTAGTTTGACATAATGAAATAAACAATGTAAGAAGTAAAGCAATAGCGAAATAGGCGAATAGCTACTTAATCCAAACTTTTATTTGAAATGACATTTAGGCACAACGCGATTTAGTAACACTGCGTTTTAATTTCTAAACTTTCATGCTCTATCTCATGACAAGCTAAAAAGACATTTGATTATTTTCAGGAATACAACATTATTCATCGCGATGCCTAAAAAAGTCCGTCTATTGCGAGTTCGATTCTCGAAATAAACAATTTAGTGCTGTAAATAAAACAAAACAGCAATAAAAATATAAGTAATGTCATACGCAAACTCTAATATACCAAAAGTGTTAACAAACATTTAACATTTTTTGTGCCACAAGATTATCAAGTTCACTAAAAAAAATTTGACTTCCTAACATAGACACTATCCTAATTAGGAAACTCAAACCAAAAAAAAATCAATTTGATAAAGTTGTGGGACAAAAGTGTTGATTTAATTTTATTATTATAACTCTCATATTAGAAATCTTACAGCTAAAACATACTATTCAATACAGCCCTGACATATACACTAAACCTTAACCTATTATAGGTAGTGAAGAATTCGGACATTCAATATTGTAAAATTTAATTAATTATTTAAACTACTTGCAAAGATCTCACAGTTCTCTTAACGCAATTCTGTTTAAATGGATAAAGCAAGACTCAATTCTTAGCCCATGATTGTCACATTCAAGTTTGGCTAGACTGAGTGCAACCATAATGAAACAAGTGTGACAAACAGCTTTTTTACTGCGACAGTATGACATAATCGAAAATAATAATAATAGAATATAAAACTCTTAAGAATAATTTGATTTTATTTTTAATGTAAGCTTGGAAAACTATTGTAGTTTTCTTTCTCTCGTACATAGGTTTACGCATTTTCACTGCCGAATAATTTCATTGTATTAAGACAAAAAAAAAATATATAGCAAGATAAATTAGCCAAAAATCTTCCTTAACTAGACCAGTACGGTAAAATCCGAAACAATGGAAAATGCAAATAAAATGTCTTAGTTATTGTTTGTTAAGCGCGGTAATTTTTTTTGAGCAAGGGTTTATACGATTTAAATAAAGCGACTAAACATCTTTTGACATCCATCGATAGATTTGTTTCAAGATTGTTTCATTTTATCAACTTCAGCTGCACAGATATTTTTCCTAAATTAAGTCCGGCAAAAGTTTTCATGAAAATAGCTAAAAATATCCATCACATAAACACCCTACAATCAATATCTTTTTTCTAACTTTGACTAACTTACAAAGAACAAAAAAAAAACGATCCTGACCGGACGCGCGACGAGTCTATCGGAGTTAAAAACATTTCGTCCAAAACAAAACTGCGCCAAAATCGTTTTAAGCAAACTGTACCTAACAGTTTTCTTGTATCTTCTATAGTTACAGATTTCTCCATACTGTCCCAGCATTAAAAACACTGTATATACCTACACTAACTTTTGCTTACATTTGAAAGACACAAAAGCAAAGTTTCAACTGCTATTTTATGGTTATTTAGTTTATAAAGAGCACTTGAGAATATATGTATAAAAATATTCTTCAGAAATGTCAGACTAAGTGAGGTATTTGCTTCAGATGCATCGCCTAATGAATTATGGTGATTATATTGAACCCAACATCCACAACGGCAAACGATACCAAAATATAAGGAATTTAATACACACATTCAATATATAGTGTATATAATACTGTGTGTTTATTTTTGGCCGGATTATTTGGTTATTTAATAAAACTGGGCGATATCTTGAATACAATATTACCGTATCCATTGGTTTTGTAAAAGTCGCCAACGCATCATCCGCTGAGCTAAAGAGATACACCATGATAATGAATCTTAGGAAATACGTTTTGTTCTTCTGTAATACTTTAATATCGGCCTCAAAGTGCCAAGTGAAGCACAATTTGCTATAAAAATACGAGTTTCTCTGCTAATTTTATAAAAAAATATCCTTTTAGTTAATAAACTCAATAAATTGACATATCTTAGCGCGCACGCACTTTTCTGTCGATTCCGTTTATATTTATAGGAATGTGCTTAAATAAATTAAAAATCACAGTTTTAAAATGCAGTCAATAAAATAAAATATCTTAGGCCAGTAAAAACTGTTAAAAACCCCTAAGAGATACACTTATTAAAGTCAATAAAGTTATTGAGCAAAACATACAAATAATAACAAACGAAATACAAATGCACAATTATTAATAAAGTTAGTAAAATTAACAATATTAGTATTCTGGTATTCATTGATTATATATAAGGAGTATATTAATACATATATCAACAATACTGTTTGGGGGTAGTGTGGAATCGATAACTGAATGTGTTCCACTCATGTTTAATTTTCAGTACTAACTTATTGTCTAAGCAGTGGCGCATTGCCTTTGAGCATGATAGCGACGACAACGGCGGTTTAGTCTATTCACTCACGTGATGGTAACACTACGCAAAGTCCATAAAACCATATCACGAGGATAAAACAGCTATTCCGCGTATCTATTCTGAGGGACGCGGCGACGGTGGCGGAGCGGCGCGGGGCGGGGCTATATTGTACCCGGTGTAAGCTAGCCTGCCGAATGCCTTGCTGTCTATGTGACATTCGATTCTCTACGTACCCGTGTGCAATCTGAAATATGTAAACCTCATTCAGAAAACATATTTTACAACGTTAATTTGTCGCAAGCCGACAATCAACCAGATCAGAAAGGGTACACGAAACAGCTGTTTTGTTGTGCGTATGTAGCCGTTCATTGATTTCGAACGTGTGTGTGAGAATTGAGTGAATCACGGTCAATGAATAAATACTAATAATTCGTAGACCGCAGTATCATTCTTAAAGGTAACGTACCACAGCTTAAGTAATGGTTAGTCCTGGTTTTTGCCTATGTAAAAATTAAACAAGATAGGAACACATTCAGTTATCGATTCCACACCACAAGCGTCCATAGGCTACAGTAACTGCTTACCATCAGGCGGAAGGTACGCTTGTTTGCCAACCTAGTGATATAAAAAAAATATATCCCGCAGTATTGTTGATATATTCATATCCACCTTATATATTATATAATATAAACACTGTCAACACAGCATCACGCTATGTATAAATAAGTAAATAAATAAGTACAAATAACTCTGAAAAAAAAAGAGATTCTTTATAAATTTCACACTAATTAGGGAAGGCTCTCACAAAGGCGCGCGAGTTTTCTAACCTATTTCTGAAACATCAATATATTACGTAACTACTGTTAAATATAACACCAAGGAAAGGATCAAAGCTCTATAACACCTATTTGTTTAGTTTTATATATTTATATAAATTTTGCTGAAAATATTATGAATATTACTATTTTCTAGGACCCTAAATCAGGGTGCTAAATCACCTGTGTGGTAACTTCAGATTGTCTTTTTTTTATTCTTATTGTTTTTCTAATCTCTTGCCAGTTTGTGTACACCATTTCGTAATAGGTAGTTGGAAGTAGGATGTCGTACCGCTAATAATTATATACAGGATGCTCTTGCACCCTTGGCTAGTAAAATTGTATCAATAAATTCGGAAAATTTGTTCGATTTTTTGATTATTTCTTTGGATATTATTATTTATCAGAAACGTGTACATTGCATTTTTATAATGTAGTTACTGTGACAAAATGGCAAGTAGGTACTATTCGAAGTATTCTGATTGAAAACGAAAATGTTGTTTTCAACAACATCTTACCAGTAAAAGTTGGCCGTCTTTAGTTTTTAATTGATATCCATAAATTAATTACGTTAATGCAAGTTTTCTCCGCACTAAAACGACAGTAAAAGAAAACATTTGCAGCTAGTGCAAAACAACCTCTGGAGGGCATCCAATTCATATGCATGTGTGAAATAGCAGGTGTGCCCTGGTACCGAGGTTAGTATAAGTACATTCCTAATATGAATATTGAATATGGTCCTAGAAGTCACGATTTCGTTAATACTATTTAGAGTTCCGCAAAGGGCGAACCGGAGCCCTAATAATGAGAGTCTTATATTTGTATAGACTGTATTTATGCCATTCCGTCCATATGGCAAGGGTCTAGCTTTTGAATAATATACATTTTGATATTTTATGTCGTGGGTCAATAGACCGAAAGTAAAAATATGTAAGTGGAAATATAAACTTTTCTCATCCTAGATTGCGGCGTGTCATTTATAGAACTCATTGAGTTGAGTACAAATGGATAAAATTTTATAATATATTTAAATACAAATGTATGGGATGACGTCATAGTAGTTGATTTTATAGCACTCTGTATATACATATATTTATTACGATGTCTATTTCACAAACTAGTTGAATCTCGAACCTCGGTTAATTTACCATTTATTCTACTTAATCAACAAATAGGTTACCTATTATAAACGCCAATTTATATTGAGGTTTTAAAACTGTGATTATAACCAAACAAATAGGTCTTATATGTGATAATACTGAATGATAGACTTCATTCATGAGCAAAAGTAAGATATTAGAGCTATATAGATCCTTTCGTAGCTACAGCTAACTTTTCATTAAAGTGAAGGCAATCCCATCAGTGGATACACACATCTTTAGAATAGATACAGTTCAAGACAAACATTAATTTTAACGGGACTAGGCCGAGCCCAACGGTCTATCTGTAATAGCATAAGTAATTTCCGTGAAGAAATAATTACTGCCGAGTTTTTCTTTGTATTTCAAACATTGGATAAAACCTGTTAGCTTCGACCATAATAGAGAATAAATCGAATTGCCCAATTAATCGCTTGAAGCTTAGACCTGAGCAACGTCTGGAATGACGACGTTGTCGAGTATCTGTTTCGGTTTGTGCACGGGCACCATTTGTATGGCCAAATTTCCGTTGGATTCAACGGTTGTTTCTTTCATAGCCTTCACGTTGTTGTTGCGGATGCTGGCATCGATAAAAGAGCTTTCAGAGTGTACGCGGTCTCCGTTCTTTGCAACGTATTTGACCATTATTTTTGCATCGGTTTTTTTCTTGCGCGGTTGTTTATCCATGATTGGTCTGCCATCCGAGGAAGTGGAGCTTTGCTGTCGTTGAACTTTGATGGGTTTTCTCTGGGTGCATCGGCAGGCCATGAGCAGCTTCTCACGTCTGCAACAATTAATACTTAAACTTAGGTAGGCTCCCTAAATAGGATTGGGTATATTGGAAGAGTCGTGGGAAACCAAAGTTAATAGCCCTTAATTGAACTGTTCAATAGAGGAAACCGATATTATACAGATTGAGTTTTTGAGACGGGACAGTAAGGGCAGTTTACTTAACCGTTATAGTTTCAGGAAAACTTTTTTAGGAGACTATACATACATTTTAAATACATTCTGAACTGCATCTACAGATTTTGCAAAAAAATGTACAGTCAGCAAGAAAGTTGTCATTTTACACAAAAACTTTTATTGATGCCAGTCGATCCTGTTTCTTATAAGGATCAAAGTCTCTACTGGACCGACTGAGGTTTGACTCCTAGAAACGTCAAACGCTTTATAACAGTACGATGGCATAACATTCTGGGATGTATATAATATCGTACACGCAGCATAATATATCGTACATTTTGGCAAATAAATACATACTGTTGACAAACGTTTCGAGCTCAAAAATTCATATACATGATGTTCCAATATCTTACTAGAATAATATACACGGTCAGTTACTTATAATGTATCTAACTGCACTGGAGTTACATTATACACTGATAACTCATAATCTTTGTATAAAAATACATTTAGATTTGATTATTTAGATTGTGAGTTAAATGCGCGTATTGTTTATAGTAGGATCTGCAAAGAGAACGCAATGAAAAAGAATTTAATTTGAGGTTTTAAAATACTCATCATTCTCTCTCATATATTATAAATACTCATATATTATTTGTATTGTGTATTTCCGATTTTTGATTACGTTCCGATACGGATAGATAACTCCTGAGGTCATGATAATTAAGCGGAAGATGGTACTTACTCAGCAAGAGCGCGTTCTCGCTGTTCGAGCTGCAGACGGACTGTGCACACTTCCATGAATAGCTCATTGGCTCGGTTCATCTGTTGTTCGTATACTTCTTTTACTTGCCGCAGATTTTCGCGTGGCTTCGAAGCCGCCTCGACTGGTGCCACTGATGAGCTACCACCGCTACCAGTGGCGACTTCGTTCCTACAATAGAAAATGTTAGTACACAACATAGCTTACATCGTCACAAAAACTAATGGGCATTCATCGCAATCCTGAATATAATGAATGGGATTTGTTCTACACATTTAAACATATATATTATCAAGTCTTATTTTTGTCTTTTCGTCGTTTGTCATTCGTAGATTTTGATAGAACATAACTATGCATAAAATGGAATAAAACTAAACTGTTGCCATGCAGGTGTTAAACGGTGTGCAGTGCAGAACCTAATTTAACAACTTGACGCAATGAAATTTCTTAATATTAAATGTTGTTGACTCGGTGCATGAGTTATAGCTATGTTAAAGGTAACACCAATAGAAGAAGCACATATAATTTCATTCTGAACTATATTTAATATGGGTGACAGCAAAATTAAGGTGCAAGATAACTATTTAAGAAAATCAGCTAATGCTTCATTATCTTGAAAAATTCACCAACGTAGGTTAAGTATAATGCGGGGTTACATGCAAACATAATGAAATAATCAAAAACATTAACAAACCCAAATCCCTTCTGGGCTTATACCAACTCAAAAACCTGTAAAATAAACCGTGCTTTCATTCACAATTAAATTCAATAATTTATACAATTATAATACATATTGAACTTAAACAGGCGAACAGTTATACCCTTGATCAAATACATTTTATGAGTACCCAACTTATAATTTTTTTTTAAAGGGTAGGAATGAATTAAGCAAGCTTTCGAACATTAGTGCAAAAGTTTTAATTTGATAAATAGGTATATAAAACACACAAAATATAATACACCATAAAACATTTGATCCAGTGACGCAAACATGATAAGCAATGCTGACGAGTTGCAAATACAAAGTCGTACCTCGCATAAATCTTCTCCATTCCTTCGCGAGCTTCGGCGCCCCAGGACGCTTGCCTGGCAGCAAATGACTCAGAGTCGATCGCAGCTATATCGGCAGTTGCCATCTCTATATGGGCCGCAATGAGCTTAAATGACGGCCTGTGGGAAAAACAAACCATCATCTGGTGAGCAGAGTGAACAACATTCGTATTCCATATAATTTTATTTGGTTCCTTGTGTTGTTGGCAAGCCTATAACATCAATATAGTATGGCTATAATAGCACGCCTATAGCATGGCTATAACTGTCAATTTCCTGAAAACTGTCAATTGTCCGTTTTCCCTGTTTTGCAATGTACTGACAAGGAAATCTATTATCATGTCTTTAGTATATCCTTTTCTATAACTAAGATTTTAAACCAATCCTTATATTTTATAATTATTATTTGTATTAATTTTCTTACCTGTTCTTTGGTATACGTTGCCAGCAGTGGCACATCAGTATCTGCATAGTATTGGGGCATCCAGTAGGAATTGGGAGCGATAGAGTGTCCGTTCCAACTCCCCACATTATTGCATGAGTTTCTAAGTTTTTGAATGGGATCTCGCGGGTCAAAATCTCCCACAAGACGACTCCGAATGACCATACATCAACTTTTTCAGAGCAGGGCTCATGCCGAATAACCTAGGCAAGAAATAAATGTTTAATCATTGTTGATTAAGAGCACGAGATAGCTGTGCTCAATCGCTGTGTACGATGACGACATTTGTGGAAGTACTCACTTCAGGGGCCATCCAGGCCACCGTTCCCGTGAAACTCATTATCGTGCTAACATTTTCCCATTCACGACTTGTTCCAAAATCACTGACTTTCACTGTGAGGTTATCTGCGATGAGCACACTGGAATCATGAACAAAACAAATATTAATCTCGGGGTCAAGTCGCTTTTATGAAGCGCTCGTAACAGAGCTTGCTGAATCGTTTTAACCAACCAACTAAGTTAACCAATGTCCGCTGCGGTCAGAGATATACAGGCATCACACCACAAAGGCATCTGTAGCGTTCACCCATCCAAATCAAGATAGTACGTGGAGTACACTGAAAGTCTTACACTCCTGGCCCCTCATTAAATTTTGAATTTCGTAGTTTTTATGTGTTCCGTACTATTAAACTGGACCCTATTACTAAGACTCGACTGTCCATCCTTCCGTCCTCCTAATGGTTGTACCATTGAAACGGTAATAGTCAATAGTAGACAGGTAGATATTTTTATGGAATATATTGTAATATAATATATTAATATATATATATATATATATATATATATTGTATAAGGTGGATCGCCTAACAAATAACAATAACAAACAGTTACACATAAAACGGGGACCCCATACAAGAAACGTGCTTTTTATTTTTTTTGTTTGGCAGGTAGTTGCCTGTTAATAGTTGTCCGAAGTCCGGAAAGTTGTCCGTAAGAAATATAAAACTTATATTTATGGGTCGTAGATTATTGTGATTTTAAAAGTTCACAGTCTCCGGAAGATTTTACTGCTCGTCTTCAAAATGCTTTTGGGTCCCTCCCAAAAGCATTTTAAAGACAAGAGAAATTTTGTCGTCGTGTGAAAAACCTCATGAGCTCTATCTTTCTTTCGTCACCTATGAGGAGATTCGACGATATGAGCCAAGTTAAAAAAACCTTACAATAACATTAAATGTTGGAAAATTTTGTTGCGGCCGTACTCCTCATGAACCACCTCAGAGCAAAAACGAGTTGATTTATGTAAAACATGTTGTTAAAGTACAATCACTGTTCAAATTCTATGTATATTGTGAGGAGATGAAACAGGGATATATTCTAACATCATCTTTTTTGCATTAACGCCTGCCAAGCGAATACGAGCATAAAATTACAACGAAAGGAATAAATAACCACGAACGGGATTCGAACCTGCAGCCGTCCGTATAAATAAATAATTAAACTATACTGTTACATGCCAGAACGGAAGCAACTGACTTCTGTATAGGTTTTCAAAGGCGACTATAAACCAAGCTAATTAAATAGGCGGGACAATGCTACGGCGCACTCGATAGAAATCATTTTTGGCTTCTGAAAATGTAGCTTTTCTGGCTCATAGCATACATTCGTCATGCAAAATCTTGTTTTTTTCAAAATTCTAAGATTTGATTGAGATTTCACATTTACGGGGCCAGACAGAGGTCGTAATAGTATTCAACGACCGCACGTGAAGAACATGCCTCGAGATAAATTTTCCTCTGGTTTTTTTTTTGAACTAATGAAAATGTATTTTAAAATCTAATGGTGAATACTTTGATAAGTAGTAAATATATAATTCAACATATACATTTATTTCTTTCTGTATAATGAAAAACTTTCACTCCTGACGTAAGTACTTAGGCGCTTCAAATCGTGGCGTTTGCCAGCATGGGGTTCATGGCAAACTTATCGCTACAAAGGACATGAAAAATACCGAAAACGACAAATATATCATCATAGTTTAACAGAGAGCATTGAATTTTAACTGCATTTAACTTTCATGTAAATAAAAGACTTTAATTACAAACTAGATTCATTTAATAACCAAACCCAATCCTTACGCGATGCGGCTAATATTATCGATCTCACATGGTACGAAGTTCACAGGATCGTCTGGTATATTGGAACATTGCAAAGTTAGATATCTACATACGAAATTTAATCAATGTTACTTCTCACATTGTTTTATGGAACTACTAATATTAAGACAAATAAAATTTCCCTTTTCTATCGATCTCTATTTGTTCTTTTAGTTGCGTTTAGCGTAGCTTGATAGCTAGAAACAATCTGTTATAAATAAAGTAGCTTGGTCATTATATGAATCTGAATAGGAACTATAAAGCTATTGGTAAAATTTTCGTTCCTTTCGATTAGGGGTGTACTAATATTATAAATAAGATGTGTGTGTGTGTGTGTGTGTGTGTGTGTGTGTGTGTGTGTGTGTGTGTGTGTGTGTGTGTGTGTGTGTGTGTGTGTGTTGGTATATGTGTTGGTACATGTAAAGTACCCAACTAAACGGTTTCCTCAATATTCAATGGCAGGCTGTAATACACAGTTTCAGTCTTCTTCAGGCACTGCGTCTAACAAATTTTCACCTGAACAGTTCTGTAAGTGTAACAAATAAAATATCACTTACTTGGGGCTTTTCAGATCACGGTGGATAATTTTGTGTTGGTGAAGGTAGGCCATTCCGAGCGCGATATCTTTGGCCCATTTCATCAGCTGTCCAGGCTGCAGATAAGAGCCGCTGTGCAAGAACTCGAACAGAGACCCATACTGGCAATACTCCATGATTATGCAGTAATAAGGAATCTCTGCGGAGACGCCTTTGAAACGCACTGGAACAACAAACATAAATCATGATGACCACTTACTTCGACTTACGGCACTATTAGTATATCTATAAGTACGTATTTCTATTAAATTACGTCCGGCACCAGCAGTCAGCGACGGTTGCGCATAAAGTCACTTGCTGCCTGCAATTATAGTCGGCAGCGCCGATCGAAATAGTACCATTATTTCTAACTAATTTTCAGATTCCAACAGATGCAATTCATAAGATTACAACACCCTTTTTTATCGTCTAGGATTTTTAATGTATAAGTTTAGAAAATGAAGTAAAAGGTAATGTAAATAAAAGACTTTAATTACAAACTAGTTTCATTTAATAACCAAACCAAACCCAATATTTACATGATGCGGCCAATATTATCGATCTCACTTGGTACGTAGTTCACATGATAGTCAGGTACATTGAAACATTGCAAAGACAGATATCTACGTACGAAATTAAATAAATATTAATATATCTGTCATTTCCCATATAATGACGTTAAATAAATAGTTTTATAGAAATACAAATATTAAGATATATAAAATTTCTCTATTCTATCAATTTCCATTTTAGAATCAATTACAATAATGATATTGTATCACAATAACATATTACAATAATATATAAAATATATTACAATAATCTCATGTTATTATCGTATGAAGAAGAAATCCGTAGTCTCTGGCACCTCTCCGGTCCGGAGATGATGATCCTTCTATAGATAATGGTATACTACTGCAAACCTCCCATCGTAATCCATGATCTCAAAGTTCAAGTGTAGTGATGGAAAGCGGCAGTTGTTTATTTTCTTTCTCCGAACGTTTGCCCTCACACTTTTTATTGGACTTTTCCGCCCTTGAACAGTTAAGTTAGTAACTTTTAGTACTTTTGTTTGTTTCATATAAATGTGAGATCGTGAAAAACTTTGTACTTTAGTACTATCATCGGAATAGTGCTTTCGTTGTTTAGTATATATCTAGCAATCTATTTTATTTCCGCAATTCAGCGTAGCTCTATTACGAAAAAGTTATTACGTAGGTAGAAGGTAGAAAAGTATTATTATGTATCCCGCGGTGTTAGTTAAAGGTAAGAAACAAGTCCTTATCACCCTTTCGTCGTGAACACCAAAATACTACGACAAATATTGAACATTTAAAGCAGCATTGGTCTTTCGTTTCTTTTGTTCGATGGGACTGCAGCCGGGGCACACCATTAGTTTTCAGCTACAAATTTTCTGCTAATGGTTGGACTGATCAAGCCAGTATGCATAATCCCCTACCATTATGCGGCGAAGCTCAAGCCTGCGGTAGAATTTGAAGGTAAAAACAACCAAGATCGTTCGTCTATCTGCTATCAACTATTTCGACAATAAACCTAAATAAATAATTAGTTTCCTCTTAAAACGTTCATCAATATCAATGTATTTTACTGTACCTCCTTTCAATGTAGCACAAATGCTCAAATTATTCATCAGTAATTTGCTTAGCTAACTTTATTATGTTAGAATTTATTGTAAGTCAGAAGTTTCCGTTTTTAATTTTTTGCCTCCATATATTTTGGCTTAAATATTATTATATTTGAAGTCCTTGCGAGAAAACAAGACCCTATTCACAAAGCCTTCACTGTCTTTTTAACCGTCCGACATATATCTATAAGGATTTATATAAGAGGGAAAATACGAAGTCCTATTCAATGCTTACCAATGTTCTCATGGTTGAGTTTGCGGAGGTGTTTGACATCGATTTCAGCCTTTTCACGGACCTTTTTCACCGCCACCATCTCTCCACGTAGTTTGCCACCAAACACCACGCCTTGGGCACCAGCTCCCAAGTATGTCAGCTCTTGGATCATTTCGAAGGGGATCTCCCATGGCACTTCTGCAAAAAATCAAATATAAATTGAACATTGAACATACATGCTGCGATTTCATCATGTGATTGCGAAAAAGTGAATATAAAACTTTTATTCCTGCAACATACATGTGAACTTCATTTATCTTATCCGAATAAGGATGAGACAAATGGACTTCATTGACAAAAGTGTATACAAGTCAGGATATATATTCAGTTAGAAGTTCGTTTTAGCAGTGGGATAATAAAGCTATGTGAGTATCAGGCCTCGCTCTAAATGTTGTAACATTCCAAAATTCCTAAAAATCCGGCTAAGTACCCCCATCAGCCCATGCTCTATTAGGGTTCTGCATCACAACAACCCGTGAATTGTTATTTTTTTCTTTTTTTTCACAGGTTTATCAATCTTTTTGATCACAGCTTAAAAACTAAATCGGAAATCGGAGTTTTCAGTCTTTATTCAGAACAATATTATGTAACTTACCGAAATTTTATAATCCAAACTAGTGTTATTGACAATAGACCTCAAAACCAAAATGGTCTAATAAAAATAATAACAGATGGAAAAACATGAGTTACTGCTGGTTGCTACTATAGTTTAGGGATTCTTGTCAAAAGTGTTTAGAAGTTATGAAAGAAAAAAACTAAATAAGCCTAAACTGAACCAAACCGAAACTAAAAACCCAAAAAATACACAGCCTAAAATTCAAATAAATAATGAATCTTAAAGCAGAAATATCTCTAGGCGTCACAAATAATTCTTTCAAAAAAACTTATCAGTGCTCGCCGGGAACTCGTAAACGCAACTGCGCACTTATCCTGACGATGTGCATCTCATGTGCTCGAAAGCCGGATCGACGTATTCGATCCCTAACGTGAGGGTTAAAAGTTTGTCGGTTAATTTAGAATATTTAATTGAATTCAACTTGGAAGGACTCTACTACTGTCAATATCGAAAGGACTCTATACCGTCCTACTATGGAACAAGGAGACCCAAACTACATACAGTACTGCGCCGTACGCTTTATTTCACAACGAATTGTTTGCTCCCTGTGTGCTGGCAAAAATTCCCTCAGATCATTTACATTCCCCACCACATCGGAGTAACCACAGAGGCGTAAGTCAGCACTGTGGGTCACAGATTTTCTGTTTTAGGGTGGCGAAAAATTAAGCGGAATTGTCGTTAGGTATACTTTCAAGTCTTTTGTTTGATTCCCTTGTCGTACAAGTTATTAGATTATCTTTTTCAGTAACAGTCCGAAGTCTGGATCTATACCTGGTACGTGGCAATTAGCTCTTCCACTATCGTTATATCGGACCAAAACCAGTCCAAAGAAACGTGTCCTTTATGTGCCCTAGATCTACTAATACTAATACAAACACGATTAACGTATTATTATTTTTTATTTGATATACTGTCTCTTAAAGAATTCTAAATAATAGAATAAAAAAAAGATAAACAACTGATTATATACTGTGACATTTATAAAGTATTGTTGACAGGTAGATAAACGTGCGCGTCATTGCCGGTGCAAGGGTGGGTGGCGGGTTGGAATCGCTACCCGCTCGACCCAGGCCATCCCCCGTTGACATTCAACTAGCCCGTTCGAGCTATTTACGTAAGGCCGTATCGATGTCGCTCACAGGGAGAACAGGCTGGGGAAAGATGAAAGGTCATCTTTCCGATCGATGAGCGTTGCACGTGGCAACTAACCAAGGTGCAGTAGCTATATATAGTCTCCTCTTTGCTGATGAAGTGTACAAGGTTTTAGCTGCTCCAGTAGGCAATTATCTACAATAATTATTCTTTATTAGGTATAATTATTATGTGGTAATATCAATTTGGGTTTTCTAATGACAGAAGAAGTCCACTGTTAACATAGCTTCTAACTTTAAACGGTTATTAGCCATATAATGAGAGCGATTCCATTGACGAACTCCATCAAAACTTGACTGAATTTTAGTCCTGTCCTGTCAGATGTATGATTCAGCATTTGGATTAAGTTGAACATGTTTAAAATTTTATACGATAATTATAAAATTTTTAACATAAGTATATTAATATTTACTTCAGGCTACGTTAGTTAGTACTCGAGTAATAAGTTTAATTGTGTACTTTCCCAGATATATTTTAATCGAGGAGCACTTAATTGATCGCTTCATATAATCGTAGTGTCATAGTTTTTAGGGTTCCGTAGTCCTGACAAGGAACCCTTATAGTTTCGTCATGTCCGTCTGTCTGTCCGTCTGTCCGAGGTTTTGCTAAGATACCGTTAGTGCTAGAAAACGGAAATTTTGTACAGATACGTAAATCAATCACGCCTAAAAAGTGGTAAAATAAAATTTTGTAGAATATTTTTTTTTTAAGATAGCTCCCATACATATGAAGTCGGGAAGAATTTTTTTTGTCGTCTAACCTATCGTGTATGGTATCGTTGAATAGCTCATTTAAAATGACTTAGGGGTTGTTAATATTGTTTTTCGATTTGATGCTCCATTGAAGAAATATTAAACTTTAAAGAGCATATTTTTGTTCCAGTAGGCCGTCCCCCCCCCCTCTAAAAGCTAAACTGCTGGGTTCAAAAATCTGAAAAAAATCATAATGATAGTGCAGTTTATGAACTTTAAAGGAAAAGTATAGCGGTTGAGATAACTCTATTACTTTAGCAGTAATAGTCGTTGAACTTGGGTATTAGATAATTTTGTAGCAAATATAAAATCCTTAGAATAATTCCTTTAAAATGACTAAGATGAAGTAGTTGGTTGTTTTTAAGGGTAAAAACTTGCATTGAAAATTAAATCATAAATAAAAAATCTTAATGCAATAAGTATTTGGACCTTATACTCGCCGTACACAAGAAGTGTTTGTTGGTTCCACGAACACAAGACTGGAAGCCAGATTATATGTTTTACTGCTAACCTATACCTATACCTACTTGTATAAGTTACAAATGAAAATGCAATTTTATAATCAAGTTATGTAATATTACTAAAACTGATATGTCAATATTCATTAAAGTCTCAGCAAATAATAAAAGCAATATTCTATTCGAAATTGCCACCTTTACCTGTCTGGCCATAAATCTCCCATAGATTTTTGGCCAGACGCATATATAAAAAATTATATATAAAAATAAATATTTTAAAAAAGTTATGTAACATACTAATAAAAAATATATTTTTAAAAGTATCTCAAGAAAACATTAAATAACATTTAAATGAAACACTTAAAAGAATATAAAAAATATATATCTAGTGACAATTCCGCCTAATTTCCTGCTATGCCCACGTGACGTCACAAACGCCACGCAGCCTAACCGGAAGAATATTCGACTAGTTTCGCTTCTAAACGAAGCATCTTCAGGAGGTCCTGACTCACCGAGCGCACGGTTGAGACTGAACTATATATTTGTTATTATTAAATATGGATTTCCGCAAAGTAACGACTGAATCTATTCAGTTATGTTACAAATGAAAATACAACTTTTTAAAGAAGTTATGTTATATTACTAAAACTAATATGTGCATATTTATTAAAGTCTCAGCAAAAATGTAATGCATTTTTGCATTACAGCTGAAGACTCTGAGACTCACTGTTTCCATTGGAAATTTCGCCACTGATTGCTTCAGAGAGAGCTTAAGCTTAGTGCTTAAGAGACTCAATGTCAGCGTGTCATTTAGAGTAAGCTATGTTATTTTTTTTTATGCTTGGTAGGTTAGCCTTGACCACTTTCGCACCTGATGGTAAGTGATGATGTCGTCAAAGATGTTGTTCAGCTTCAGGCTAACCTAGAATTACTGGCTCACAAGGACAGCTGCCGGAACACACTGTTAGGTGCTAGGCGACAGATTTTCTACTTGAGAGTGGAAGCTAGCCAGGCGAGCATTCGCAAAATGCCCAACTACCATGCTATAACGACGGCCATTCTAAGATAACAAACGGGAGCGACGGCTTAACGTGCCCTCCGAAGCACTGAAGCGCTCAGTAGTAATGTCACCAGCGGTCACCCATCCAGCTCATGACCGCGGCGGACGCTCTTCAATCGTGATATTTTTTCATCGGTGAAAATAATATTTTATTGAACACGAAAAAATATGTGAGTGGCGCGTAATCGAAAGAACTTTAAAAATAATAAAAGCGTTCCTAATTCAAAATAATTGTTTTTGATTAGTTGAAACAAATAAAAGTTTTTATCTGACAGTATTAATGGCCAGACTAGTTATATAGTATGATAGCCCTTTTATAAGCTTACTTGCATTTATCGGTGTATACTTTTTATTTTTCTTTCAAATATACATCAACTATTTTCGAATAGAATTGAATATTTTTTTATTGCTACAGAAAAAAAAATGACATACAACTTGTAACAAACAATATGAAATGATAACTTGGCGGCAATCGTACTCTTATTATTTATCTTTAGCCGGAAAAAAGTGGAGGAGAATAAAGAACTACAGAATCGTTTTACATACATGTTATGACAACGGGCTACTACGGAACCCTACATTGTGCGTGGCTCGACACGCATTTGACCGTTTATTTAGAGATACCGCTCAGAGTCTAAATGGACGAGTAGTCAACATGGACGTTTAACACCTAAAGAAGTGGTGACAGTGATTGGCAGTAAGAAAGGAAACAGTAGATATTGTTCGGCACTGTAAGTATTAGACTCCCTCATTGTTTTGTACATGACCCGGCTTAGTCCAAGACAGCAAATATAATTAATTATATTGCTGTTTAATATTACTCATCGTCAATTTTTTTTATAATTAATCTACCACTATCAATGTGACTATCAAATAGGGCTTTTAAGATATAACCTGCAATAAAATATACCTATATATTTTATCATCAATGATAAAAACTTTATTCCTAGGTTAATGTCATTAAATACAGCTATGATGCTGACCTATTGAACAAATATATACGAGTATCACATAAATCGGTCTGGTAATCTCTATAAAAGCTGAAAAACGTTTTTTGGGTTGGTTTAATATTTGTCTCTCTGGCATTTACACCCAAAAAATCTATTATTCAGCCCACATTTTATGAAAGCATATAGGTAACTGAGAAATCACGATGCTAAAAATAATAACTTAATTTTTTTTTTAACCTTAAATATTTGTAAAGTTATTTTCGCTTTACACGCAAAAGGGCTAGTTATATAATTTGGAAGTCATTTATTAGTGTTTAATTTCTGTACCTACTAAGTAATTAATTCTTAGTAATCAATTATTCATAATAACTCATCCACAATTACCTGTCCGGTGAGAGTGGTGTATGCGGGTATGCAACCCCGGCGCCCCAGCTACTACTGCCGCGTACATAGGATCCCAAAGCAGTCGCATCCTATGTACTTTCCCACCCTAACCCATATTTCTCCTTTCCGCAACAGCAATCCTATCTATCTCCCGGTTTCTTCCCTCTCCACCAATCCGTAGTGTGCCAAACGTATGGATGCGTGGCTCGGTCATGCCTAGTTAGTTACAAGCATGCCAAACTGCCCTGGGACCTGGCGAATCCATAACATGTCTAGCCTTATTCCGGCGTGCAGGGTTATGTCGAAATAGTCTATTGCCCAAGTTTGTGTGTAAAGCGAAATATTGGTAATGTTTAAAAAAAAAGGTACCCAAAATTTTTTTTCGCCCTTCTTAGTTGGTATCATGGTAGTTCAAAAGTACCTATTATCAAAATATTGTACGTATGGTACCGACTTCGACAAGTTATTTCCCACTTCTGGGTATTGAAGTCGGTTCTTTTTAGTGACCCTGGCTACTTACGGGATCGATTGGCATTCACTGTAATGACTATATCATCAAGATAGGAAAAAACTTTTCAGCTATGAGATTGTAACTCAAAAACGGCTTGCCTGATATTGATGAAATTGAAATGGGACCACACTGCAAGCATCAGCTTTCAAATAAAAAAGAAACATCAAAATCGGTTCACCCAGTAAAAGTTCTGAGGTAACAAACATATAAAAAATTACAGAAGAGTTGAGAACCTCCTCTTTTTTTGAAGTTGGTTAAAAATAGACTTTTTTTTTGTAGTCACTGGTGGACAATATATTTTCATTATCACTTAACACAAATTAATTGTATTTGTGTACCAAGAACGATAATAACAACCTTTTGTTTGTTAAAACGATGGCTACTGATATGGTACATACCGGATATTTTTTTCATTTATTGTCATCGAGCGCACTCAATACTTCCAAGAAAACGTCTTTATTAACTCTAATATCTCTTATACCTTGCCCACGCATATGAATACTGGGGTCCACAATATGAATAATACTTTATTGCTGTAACAGGTTGCTGTTGTAGCACTAAACATTTTCATTTTAAAGTAATTTAAGATACAAAACCACCAAGAAAAACACGAAAAAAAAACATAAAGAACGTTGAGAACGGAGTAAAATGGTTTTGCGATAAATATTATTACTAAGCCTCTTTATTATTTGTATTAGTTTGTATTCTAAATTGTGAACTTTGTCTCAAAGACGGCTAGACGTTAAGTGCTTAGTGATAGAATGTTAAATAAGTGGTAGCTAGCCAGAGGGAGTATTCACAAAATACCATAAAATGTTAAAGTCAAACTGGGTTAAGCAGTTTAATTACTTAGATTGATGATCGCTAGTGTAATTTTAGTACTAAGCGCTTCCAACCTTCCGCACATTAAGTCGTCTCGGTCCCGGTTGTTGTTTTCGGATGGCAGTCATTACAACATGGTAATAGGGCATGTACCAATGCCCGCCTGACTAACTACCAAACCTAAGTAAAAAATCTGTCACCAAGCACTCAATCGCTCCGACCTCTGTCTCTGAGAATCAATTTTTGTTGTAGATAAATCTATTCACCACATTCGACCTCACCATCAGGTAAGATTGTGATCAATGGCTATCCAATTAAATATATATTTTAAGTTCGCAAGTACCTTGAAAGATCAACCGACTTTAATTACAATATCTATCCAGGAAATCAAGTTGTTCTACCTGGAGCAACGGCAATGGGTATGACATATAATAAAAATAGAAACCTTCACGTAAATTCCATTTCGAGCAGTCGCCGATGCAGCAGTTTACAAATTTTTCTTTAATATCTTATTTCAGTCATTGTTTTAGTATACAGAAACATTACGTAATGTTTTTTTTTTTATTTATATAAAATAACTAATGGACGATTTCACGAATCTAATTTATTCTCCATCATTCGACTAAAATATAATGCCGTTTACCACAATTTTTTTTTGTGTAACTGGAATGTCAGTATGAAATTGGAAATCCATAACGAATTAGATTTACAAAGGAAAATGTCTATATTATATTCATCTCCATTACAATCCATTACAATACAAACACAGACTGCTGTTGTTTGCATTGCAATGGTATAACTTTCCACTTGTGGTCAGCGACATAATCGCATCATATTACTCTCAGTTAAAATTTGTTATATCAAAAAAGGGACACACTAACATATTGCAATATAATGTGGGTTTGTTCCAAGGGTGTTGCTTGTCACCAATAGCATTTAATAAATAATTATCATTTTAATTAACAAGCTAATTAATCATGACAAAAAGTGGGGCTATCAGTTTAAGATCAATAACAGATACACAGAGTCCATCTTAGTTTTTGCCGACGACCATGCAATTTTGACACGGAACCCAATACAATGTCAGGAACTTTTACAAAAAGTGAATGAGTTCTGCACATGCACTGAAGGGTTGATAACAAAACCAAGTAATTGCCACAGTCTGTGTCTGGGTAGACGGAATACCAAATTTACCTCTTATGACCTGGTACTCTTGATAGGAAGAGAATGTGTTTCCACAATTGCAGAAGCTGTGACATTTAAATTTCTTGGCAGAAAGATAGATCACAGAGGATGCACACCATCTTTAGATGCAGTTGTCAATAGCTTTCTAATAGACCTTAGTATGGTGGACCAACAACCAATAAGTAACATTAAAAAAGCTTGACTTGGGCTTTTTTAGTACACAACATTACTAAATCCCTTTTAACAAAGCTGTATTTTAACATTATAAGGTCATTGAAGTCATGGTTGGGGCTTGCAGACCCATCTACTTTATTTAGGGATCAAACTAATTTTGGGATGAAATTAAAGAAACCAGCACCGCAGAGTTACCAAAACGCACATCTTATTAAAATCTCAAAACAATATAGTCGCATCTATTCCAAAAGACAAAAGAGCTTCTGACCTTGATTCGCGGCTTCAATTCCACAAACAATTTATGATAGGTGTAGTCTAGCAAAGCGATTTTTTGGTTGAAATATAAAGTTGATTAAGACGTTGTAAAATCTTTTCTACAACAAGAGGAATATGATAGCTATAAAGTGCATGCAATGAGCTTAGAAATGCAAAGCAAATGACTAACCATATGTGAATGTTGTATCCCTTTGGTGTTAAAGCATACCTTGAAATACGATTGGTCACCTGCCTTATTAAAATTTTATCTCAACGCCTTTAAGATGACCCTCCCAGACCAAGTAACTTAGTAAGATGAGGGAAAGCCACCGAAAAGTCTGGCGGTACTTGGTGGGAGGCGATAGGTACAGCAAGGCACTTATTGGTAGGATGTAAGGTGCTCCTTGATAGAGGTCATTATTCACGTCGACATGATAGAGTCCTCGAATCACACGAGAAGCGGCGAGTCTCTCAGTAGCTAGAGCAAAACAGGTTTGACCACGAACAAACAACACATTGTATTTGTAAAAGAAGGGTTTTCTACAAAATCTAAATCCAAGCCTTACTCCATCTTAGGCGCAGCTCCCTATTGAACTCTTTTGTTGGACACATACGAAAAACACTACAAAATTCCTGAGGATGTTGGTGTTTCATCTTCCAGACCAGACATATTTCTTTACTCAAAAGATCTTAAATGCATAGTACTTATAGAACTTACTGTGCTCTGAAACAAACATACCTAAAGACCACACATTAAAAACAATCAAATATTATGACCTAACAAATGGATTAACCAAAACGGCCAAGAGGTATACCAGCAAAATCCTTATATAACCTACTTAAAGACGTTGGCCTGTCAAGAACAACCGTAACTTCCATCCTAGAACATGTATCTAAGGTTGCATTAATACGATCTTACCAAATGTGGTTTGGTAGGGGAGGAGGCTCAAGCGGGAAGGAGAGTGTTGATGCATTGTAAAGGGGCCCCTTTACCCTACTCCTCGGTAGCAAGTTCCAGGCTCTTCTAGCCTCTTCCTCTGCAACACTATAAACCCAGCACCCACACGGTGAATCCATGGAATGCTAAGTAATTTGTCTCACCCCCTTTTTTGTGATTTTGAATAATTATTTTCATTTTTCATAAAGAAGAAGAAGCTAACTTTGAAAAATATAATTAGTATTAAAAACTGTATGTTTCTACAACCCCCCATCCCCTTAGTGGGGAACATTCCACCCTCTCTCCCCTTCCCCATAGTACAGAATATGTATAAATACCATATCTAAAATCCTTCTAATGTATGTAGGTATACATATATATTTCTTAATTATTATTTTAAAAAAAAACCGTAACTTTAAGCCCTCTAGGGGGACGCTACAACCCCTCTCCCCTCCTCCCCTTCCTATAGTACATATGTATTTATACCGATTCTAAAGTCCTTCCATTAATTTAATATACCTATTATTTTATTTATACTTCCTTGCCACTGGCAATGAAAATAATATTGTTCTTTCTTAATTCGCAGTTTTGTCAGACAACTACTAAACAATCCAAAACATGAGATTTATTTCACATACCTGGCTCCTTCTTCGAGTCTGGACCTCCAAAAATCGTAATTGCATTAAAGAAGCATTTGAGCACCCCGCCCAACCACATCTTTTTGTCGATCGAGAGATCTTTTCTTGCTTGCACATCATCACTAGTACTTTCATCCATGATCAACAGTTGAAAATCTTTAACACTTCGCAAGTATTGAATCTGAGATCAGCGCACAAACCACGCACAAACTACACGTAGTGTTTGCATTACATTGTCATCGGAGTCACTGCCATAGAATAAAAATTTACCTTATTTTGATCGTCGCCATATTCTTCACAGACTAATAAGAGAAACATACTCTACATAGCTCACTTCCGCTGCATGGCAAAGGCGATTTTATCGATTATAACGGCGATTAACATTCCGTTTCAGAAATTACCCTTTTGACAGTTAGGTTTCCAAAATTTCATACGAGTTAGCGTACCACTGGCCAGTTTCCTTACTCGTCAATTTCACTGATTCACCAGTTTACTCATTGACAGTTTCTGAATTCGCCAATTTCCTTATTTGCCAGTTTCACTAAGTTGTCAATTTCACTATGAAGTTGGTTTCCTGCAGCCTCCCGAACAAGCCGGGTTCCGAAAAGGCTTTAGCACCATAGACTACATCCACACGCTCCGCCAGATTATACAGAAGACTGACGAGTATAATCGGCCATTATGTTTAGCGTTTGTGGACTATGAAAAAGCCTTCGATTCAATCGAAACCTGGGCTGTACTGCAGTCTCTTCAGCGATGCCAAATTGACTATAAGTACATCGAAGCGCTGAAGTGTTTGTATAGAAACGCCACCATGTCGATTCGACTACAGGACAAGAGCACGGAACCAATCCAACTGCAGCGAGGCGTGAGACAGGGAGACGTTATTTCTCCGAAACTGTTCACGAATGCGTTGGAGGACGTTTTTAAGCTCTTGAACTGGAAAGAATTCGGCATCAACATCTATGGCGAATACATCACTCACCTTCGTTTCGCCGATGACATAGTCATTATGGCAGAGTCGCTTGAGGAACTCATTACAATGCTCAGCGACCTCAGTATAGTTTCCCAGTAGGTGGGTCTTAAAATTAACATGGATAAGACGAAAATTATGTCTAATGTCCATGTTGCACCCGTACCAGTAGTTGTTGGAAACGATACGCTCTAAGTTGTAGACCACTACATATACCTGGGACAGACTGTCCAGTTAGGTAGGTCCAACTTCGAGAAAGAGGTCGCCCGAAGAATCCAACTCGGATGGGCAGCGTTCGGGAAGGTACGCGACATCTTCTCGTCAAAGATCTCGCAGAGCCTGAAGACCAAAGTCTTCAACCAGTGTGTGTTGCCAGTGATGACATATGGCACCGAGACGTGGTCCTTAACTGTGGCCCTTATGGACAAGCTCAGAGTCACTCAACGAGCCATGGAGAGAGCTATGCTCGGAGTTTCTTTGCGCGATAAAATCCGAAACGTGGATATTCGCCAAAGAACCAAAGTCACCGACATAGCTTTCAGAATTTGCTTGTTGAAGTGGCAATGGGCGGGTCACATTGCTCGACGAACCGATAACCGATGGGAAAGAAAGTTTCTCGAGTGGGTACCACGATACACCGGAAGACGTAGAGTTGGTAGGCCCCCCACTAGATGGACTGAAGACATTATAAAAGTCGCGGGTAGCCAATGGTTACAAGCGGCTAATAGCCGTACTTTGTGGCGTTCTATGGGGGAGGCCTTTGTTCAACAGTGGACGTCTTCCGGCTGATGATGATACCATATGAAGTTTCGTATTCTTTGGTTAAACTGTCATACATTCATCATTAGTTAAACTGTGATACATATTCGAATTATTCCTATGATTTTTGGATTTTGTTACATACGCAAGTTGTGCAAGAGCAGACTGGCGAGTTTTACAGCTCCAAGAGCCACTAGATACACAAAGCGCAGGTGTGTCGGTTGTGTCCCCATGTGAGGTATTTCTCCTACTTATGGAATGGTGTGCTGATGTATTTGCTACAACCACCTCGACTCCCTACAGCGAAGAGCCACTAGAATTGTTGACAATCCTGAACCGTCCTTCACCGTCCGTTTCGGTCTTTCGTCATAAGACATGGGGTCTTTTAAAACGGATTAACAGAGCCTTTAAGGGTTGGCCACGCATTGACAGTATTAATAGTACTGCATATACCCGGTTGCCGTTTACCATCAGGCGGGGCCTAAGCTTGTTTGCCGGTTATCACATAAAAAATGTCACAAAAATAGTAGCTATAGACTCCAAGATTTTGATTGAAATCGTAAAATCATTAGATGGTGTATGTAATGATGACTGTAATTCGTGAGGTCATAAGGCACATTGTTGTTATAGTGTTTTATCGGAATGGAGATTACATCGCTGAAATCACTTCAATCAGCTCTAGCTGGTGGCACTCCACCGCAGTGTATATCTTATACACAGTCCTTGGTGCATACAGTGTAAGCTGCCCCAGTGCACGTATATGCCAAGTTTTTCATCCCTCGATGCCCCGTGACGTTTTATTTAAAACATATTGTTATAGATGCCTGACAAAAGCGCATTTTCTGAAACGGAACGGATGATGGTCGCTTAAATCGATAAAATCGCTTTTGGCGTGTGTCGGAAGGCAGCCTTAGTGGTAAATAACCTTTGAAGTCGGGTACATTACATACATACATTTGTAATTTTTTTTAATTACTTTTTACAAGAAATTGAGTTTCTAAATTGGGAGACAGATTGACCTGCTGGTAACAAAAAAAAACTGGTTGGGTTATCTACTTGGGTAGATATCACAAAACCGAAAAATTGCTTCCTTTGCATAAGACCGTGACCTTATATATACTTACACCTATTGGCTTGATAATGGAGAGGAAATTGACTTTAAAAGAAGTTTATGCAGCTTACAAAAGATGGGTTATCAACAATCCCACATTGGTGACCGACGTTGAGACAGTGGCAACATGGTCCTCCTACTTAGTTGCTGGCAAGATCAACAAATCAGCTGTAGTGTCGGAACTGGTGTATTCCATATCTAAGTTAGTATCTTTGTTCAATGACAGACTTATAGGCGAAGCTTATGGCAGCGACATGCAGTACTATGGTCTACGAGATCAGATAAAGCTATGGCTGACTGTAATTCACTATAGTGAAGTATTTGTGGAGCTTGTTGTGAAGAGTAGGTGGGGAACACGGGGCAAATGGACAGCAGCGACACTCCTCCAGGTCTTTAAATGCTCGTCTGCTCTTGTACTTCTTCTTCGTTTTAAGGAAATTCCGATTTCACATCCCCCAATACCTACACTACAAAGAAAAAAGTTTACTGAAGGCAAAGAAATAGAAGATGAAAGTTCTGATTCATTTTTCACATTAAAAAGGTCAGGTCGTGTTGTGCGCCGTGTGAATGGTTCAACACCTGTTGCATTCCGAGACTGGCAGCCAGTAAGAATCAAAGATGACCATTTAAGCTGTGGTATTGAAGTCAAAGACATTTTGTATGCAGAATGTTTGCATATACTAAAACCTCTAATTCATCTTGCTGCAATGAAAGCATTTGGTACTAAAGCATGGAAGCAATGGCTTGTAGCACTCAGCATCGACATAACCAGCATGAGACTGTATAATAAACACATGAAGAACATGTCTTATGACCAGAGGCTAGAAGTTAGTCGCAGAAAACTAGGTCTTGTTCTGTACTTACTCAGAAGTCCAATGTATAACGGATATTCGAAAAATGTGATTGAAAATGTTTTGAAGTCTTTGTCCAACAAACTACCTATGATGCAGTTTATTTGTGGACCAATTATCCAATATCTAAATCATTGGCAAGATATATACTTCTATATGTGGGCATTGTAAGTTATGTACCAGCTTATGGGTATAAAATATCTTTACTATTTTATCCTTGTGTATAGACTGTAAGAAAATATGGTATTTCAGCTTAAGATTGAGAGTGTAAATTTACATTTCTGTTTCTGTACATCTAGATAGTGTGAATTTGCTCAACCTCCAAGAGTTAAATAATATGTTTATTACTACCAACTACAACTTTTTCAGAATCCTTAATGTTAAGTCTAACTATAATTTTTATTTGTTACTTTCCTGGATGCAAATATCTGCTCTAAGAACATTTAAGACATTTATGTAATGAGAACTTTTGTATGAATAAAACTAATGTAGAGATCAAAATTTTTTGACAAATACATCAGTTGGTGAAACATTTTATTATTAAAGACCAGATTAAATGCAACAATCTCTTTGTTACCATAAAATATGCATAGAAATCATAAATTTATAAATAATTGGTATACAAAATGTTTTGCCCTGGGTGGGAATTGAACCCGCGTCCTTCCGATTTCTAAATTTATGATTTTCGCGTAGTACCCGGTAGTGCTTGTAATCATAATATATAGAAATATGCATAGAAATGCTAAAAATAAAAATGTGTCAAAATAAAAAATATCAAATAATTAAAAAACAGTACATAATATAGATAATATATGTATAATATACATAATCTACTAATTTTTTTTTTTATTTGTAACCTACTTTACTTCAAATTATGTAACTGGGCAGTATTTAAATATGAGAGCTATTTTGGCACTTATATATTGTTTCTAGCAAAAGTTCACTCATCCTATTAATAATACTGTAAATTTGACACATAGGTACAAAGAGGTTTTGACTATGTTCTATAAGTGATTTTTCAAAATGTTTTCGAATATTTTCATCAACTTTGCTTTGGAAACTCTCGCTCTGGCAATGAAGAGTTCACTGGATGATTTTTCCACTACAGTCAGCTAACTGACTAATCACATTCCGTGGTCACTCTGATTAGATCAAAATAAGATAGAGCATGAGCCCGTACTTATACATTTTCTTTACTTAGTATGAAAATATGTATCAGACATTTTTAGTTAAACATGAATATCTAAATGGTCATATATCATGCAAATGCACACAATCCAATCACTAGCGGTTAACATGAACCATACATTCCTTTTTTTACAATAAAAAATTATGACTTGCGACAATTGTAATTAACTATTACAATATAATATAGTCATTATCCAACTGTGTGATATTTAATTCCTGTTTTTGTATTATCTACTTTTCTAGGAGAATCTTCTGTTTTATCATTTAAAATGACGATTAAGTTAAAGATATCATAGTTGCGATCAATACTTTTGACACACATTAAAATCAATGTGACTTAGGAAATAACTGGCCCAGTGTAAGGTGGACTTGCATAACGATGATAGTGCTGTAAGTAGCAACGTAGAATACATTTATTGTATATGTATTTACCAAATGTAAGTTTTTTATTAAATTGGGATTCTTCCTGCTAGTCCAACCCAAACTTGGCCTACTACAATACATACGGTGTAGGAATAGTAATAAGGGTTTTCTCATGCAGAAGCCTAAAAAGTATGGTGTAGGGTAAAATATGTTGGTAATAGATTATTTTTTATTTTTGTTCTATTATATTATTATTATTTTAAGTTTTGATTTGTTTTAAATGGATACTCATGATTACTTTATATTATACTCTTAATTTTTATAAGACAATTTTGTTTTGACTACGTGAGTTTTTGTTTACCCATTTTTTATGTTGGACATGTGTAACAACAATAAGTAATGACTTCTTTAGTTCTAGGCACTGATGAATGAATACTCCTAGGAGACCCTATTCCCACATACTGGGGGCCAACTCCCATCTCTTAATTCATTCTTATTTTAACATTACATCTTCAATTTTAATTCGCACCACCACATATCACTATAGTATACTTACATTAGAACTTCAACGTGAGAGCGGGATGCATGCATTGAATCAAGTCATTTGTGCGACAGAGGTAGCACTATATGAACATTATTGTTTCGTGACGGCCACGGTACCAACCTATGTATCAATAATTTAAACTTGAAACAACGACGTTTGCTTTCCATAATAGTTTATAAAAGGTGGGAGTTGGGCCCCTGGTCTGTTGAAATGCATTATATACCTATGTTGATATACTTTAGATCATATGTATATATTAATATTGTCAATTACCTCCAGGATTGATATATTTAATTTGTTTACAAAATAGTTTACCATGGGGTGCCAGGCTAGAATAGCATCATCCCATTTTATATTGTGGAAGTTGTGAGAGGCGAGGAAGGAAAAATCCAAAAGGTGGGCAGCAGCACCTTATGCACTGCCATCTAATACTGCATTCCCGATATTGCCTGCCAAGCATGGGGCAAATCCTTCCTAATGGGAGAGGCTTTGTTCAATAATGGATACTATAGTTGTTAATGTATTTTTACGCTATTGTGATGGAATAAGCACAAGGCTTACCTGGTGTTAAGCGGTAACCTCTACCTCTAAAAGATGCAGTTTGTTAAGTGCCAAAATGAACTGCACCCATCACCTGAGACATAATGTTGTTAAGTCTCATGTGCCTGTAATTTATAGCTGTAATTTTTTTTATAGCTGATAGTCTAGCCTTTGACCACTATATTACCTGATGGTAAGTGATGATGTGGTCAAAGATGTTGTTCAGGCTAGCCTAGAATTACTCTCAAAATTTCACTGACACCCATGCCCTTCACATCGGAACACAGCAATGTGAACATTACTGCTAAACAGTAGAAATAGGTGGCATTGTTCTACCTCTACTAAATAGTATGGGAATAGTTGTTAGTCATCTAACAACATTAGGGATATGTGAACTAATAGTATTTTTTTTTATATTGAACCTTTATTAATCTGTTAAAAAATAAATAGTTTGGGTGCTGTGAAAATAAAAGTTTTGGTGTATATTTTGTATACTTTTACTTACCACATATCCTATTATTTAGTAGGTTTCTTTTTTATTACTGATAGGCTAGCCTTTCAATTATCGGATGGTAAGTGGCATAAGCTACACCTAATAAGCACTTGCTCTCAAGAATAGCTGCCGTAGGACACTGTTCGGTGATTTGTCACAGATTTTCTACGTGATGGTGGTGTAGCCAGGCCGATAGAAAAAGAGATGTGAAATCTCTCCTTGCAAATTGCTTGTGCTACCCGTGACCACGATCACTGCAGTGTTTGAAACGTCGGGACAAAAAAAAAGATAAATATAGTCGATTTTAAACTTGTTTAATTAAGTACCCTTGCTAAGTTTTTGTTTTAGGTACGTAACACTATGTTAACAATTTGGGCTATTATCAAATTCGTAGTGGGGAAGTAACTATTCAGTTTTGCAACAAAAAAATAACTACCTAGCTATCTATTACTACAAAATAAAAAGGACATATAACAAGATCGGTCATTTTGGTGGGAATCTGATTTTGCGATCTAAAGATCTAGATATTCGTAATTCCTGTGCATAGCCATTTTAGATATCTGACCACTGGGATACAGCCATATTTGAAATCTCTATAGGTTACTCCAACAGAGTGATTGATGATAACTAGATAACCGTAAGCCGCATGGACCATGTACAGCCACCTGTATACTACGCGATGAAAGCTAGGTACCTCCCATTACACGATGATTGGTTCAGAGTTGAAATAAATTCTAACAAATAATTTTCCTGAAGTAACAATACAGAGCAAAATCTGTTTTCCATGAATATTTCCAAAAGTAAAACAAAGTTTTCTGTGTTCACATAATTCTTGTCATGAAAATACGCCATACTCTCATCATTATTAGTCAACATTTTCATGTATTAAAATAAATTTGCCAGATCAGGTTCAAATAATGGTTAAAACTTTGAAATTAAAGCCAGAGGTTTTATTTGCATTACAATTTATTTTCTGATTACATATTTTATAGTGGTAGCATTACAAATGACATTTTAAAACATGTCATAAAATAAACAAACGACATATTCCTCCCATGTGTGTGTGCATGCTCATAATTACAATAAAACATATTTCTATGAATAAAACAGCTAAAAAAATTGATCCGAAAATATTAAAGTGTTTCAAGCGATTTTTTTTCATTAAAACATCTTTTTCATCAAACTTATCTACAAGACTGTTGTTATAGGTAACAACTGAACATAAAATCAAAATATAATTATATCGAAATAGTTTAAGAGCTGCATGACACTGCACGGAAACGTATACACTATTGCAATTAAATATCAATAATAAATGCCATTTTTGAATTACAACTTGATATTTCTTAAAAATGTCTGGTCTGTTTTGATATGGAATACATACATAGGCCATGCACAGTATCAGATTGTAGGTTAGTGTGCACCACTAAGTCATATCTGACTGATACTTTCAACACAAAATGTATCGTAACTAACCACAGCATCGTACATTTGTATTTGCACAACTTTTGTATGATGCACCCGACACAGGCAAGTAATTCTACAATCTGTGTGTGTTTTGACCATCGCAAACATGACGGAAATCAAATTGAATAAATTTATGAATTACTACTTATTACGTAACTTACAATTAACATACGACGTGACTGCAGTGGCTAGTTTTAGGTAGCTGAACATTTCTGAAATAAAACAGGTCAAGTGTCAACCTCGCACATCGCAGGATCCGTACTAATACACGATGGATTATGTTTTGTGCGTTAAAAAAGCAATAGGATGATATGACTTGTTTGATTTTAGAATTTGCTCTATAATTACACCAATTCCGATGAGTAGAATATGGGTATTTTATGTATATATTTCTTAAAGTTTCGTAGATTTTGCATTTATTATTATTTTTTGGTACACCCACGATAATAATCACACGACCACCAATCTGTTGGACCAAATTCACACAGTCTGTGAAAATTTAACCGGCGACCTATTTTGGTTCAAAAGACGTACTAAAGGACAGCATCGACATTGTACAATCTTGTTAATGTCACGAAATCGTAATATTAAAAAAAGTAAGATACTGAAAGGTTTATTGAAAATGTCAGTGCCCTATTTGAGAACTCGATTCCAAATTAATAATAATACCAGTTGCTCGCTATTAGGCAAGCAAGACTGACAAAGATTCTTTATTAATATTATGTGAACACGTTTAAAGCACGGAACTTCTTCACCATGGAATGTTACCTCTCCAAAAAGTGGCATTAAATTAAGATAAGAAGTTAAATTATTGTCCTTCCCTGCCAATGACCTAATCATAAATTCTTCACGCTAAATTCCATCCACGTGCCCTTAATCAAATAAATGCATCAGTATCCAGTACAGAAGAAATAAAAAAAAAATTGGTATTGCATTCTATTGTTCGAATTACGGTTGATTTTATAAACTGACCCCAAATTATACTAGTATGTTTAAAGTGGACTAAATACATATTATGCCGAATTCAGTCAGTGTTGGACAAATACAAAAGGCAGAGTTAATTAACTTCACTGTTATTTCACGTCGTATGCGTACACCTATGCCTACTATACTATTATTATGATACGTTACCTACACAAATCAATTAAAAAATAATATAACTTACCTGCGAAGACGACATTTACTACCTACATTCCTAGGCTTTCGAAATATCACAGATCTCGCGCCTGCGTACGAGACTATAATAGGATAGAACCTATGTAATACGTTATTATAACTGCGATTAAACCGCACATACATCTTTGACATTTAACAGCTCGAAGCCTACCTTTAAACAAGAGCCAGTTAAATACTCAAAAGCACCTTAAGAAATTTTAACTTACATTTAGTAGTTATAATACCACTTCAGTCACATTACAATCCATACAAAAAATTTGCATGTCGTCTTCAATAGGCCTGCAAATGATAATTATTGTATACATTACATCAATTTAAACAAATATAATTAATTACAAACAGCTATATAATTCGTGTAAGTTCTACCAAATAATACAAGAATACGCTCCTCGTCTATCTTATCATAATATTACAAAATAACGTGATGATCCATAAAACTTAATTAATCATTGTTTCATATATAAAAAATAATTAAATTAAATATTTTTCTACAGCGTCTATTTTTCTGCTTATAGGATCTGTTTCTCACCAATACAGAAGTAATAACTACACTAAACATACTTTGTACGGTAAACGCATGTAAATCAGAGTGCTCTGGCATTTTGATCCATAATATTGCATCCATAAATCATATTATAATATAAAAAAACTAATGCTTTTTTTAAAATATTGATGCCCAATGATTACTCAATAAACAGAATATATGTCACTTTTTTTTTTATGCCTGATAGGATAGCCTTTGACCACTATCTCACCTGATGGTAAGTGATGATGTGGTCGAGGATGTTGTTCAGACTAACCTAGAGTAACTGGCTCTCAAGGACAGCTGCCGGAACACACCGTTAGGTGCTTGGCGACAGATTTTCAACTTGAGGGTGGTAGCTAGCCAGGCGGGCATTTGCAAAGTGCCCTACCACCATGCTGTAACGACTGCTATCCTAAGACTTAACGTGCCCTCCGAAGCACGGAAGCGCTCAGTAGTAATGCCCGACCAGCGGTCACCCATCCAAGTCATGACCGCGGCGGACGTTGCTTAACTTTGCTGATCGATTCAGAATGGCTATGCAAACTTGGCTACGAGCGCTTCAAAACTACGCATTTGAAATCGGTAAGTGAATGTGAATAATTGTATAAGATTTTTTTTACTTACACAACATAAAATATAAAAACGGGTTAAATTAAAAAAATGTATAAAAAATTGATAATATTGAATAATGCCGTCAATATATTTATATGTTGCAGGGTAAAAAATACTGTCTTTTATCAGAAACAATTACCCTTTTTTAACTTACTTACATATAGTTTTCATATTCATAATAATAGTCATATTTTATAATAGTCTAACACATAAGGAAACAGGTCCTGAAGCAGATTTGAATGAAAAGTGTTCAGCACAATATAAAATCAATTTTAAATTACTTTTGCGAGTTATGAAGTATATTAATGCTTAAAATACCTAATATATAAAAGGACAAAAATGCTATTTCGAACTCCCGAAGGCTACTGGGAATTCAAACAATCGTGAGGTACTCAATTTAACCTTAACTGCTAATTTAATAGTAAATTTTTACTCGTAAATATAAATTTAAAATTACTCTTAATTACTGTTTTAAACATTGGTACGTCGCGATTGGAGCATTTTTGCGAAATAAAATATGTTTAAATATGAAATACTATTATTAGTTATCAAGCAATAGCTTTTTAGAATATGTTAAAATGTCAGAATTGATGACACATCGAGAACACTGTAAGATAGTTGAATATTTACGCATCTTAACTTAACTTTGTTTTTGAGCATAGCCTCGAATCGTCTTTCCTACCACAATACTTGCTGCCAATGCTCTGTTTTTAAATCATAAATACGTACACAAAACAATTGTCAAGTATTGTCAATGTCAAAGTGAACGGGCAGTTAGCCATCTACGTCATAATTAAAACTTGTATAAAGACATCAAATTGTGAATGGTTCATTAAACGATATTATATTTGGAATATCATAGTTCTAGAAGCTTCTGAACTGACGGAGTGGACTTGCTCAATGAATACGACATATTTCTAAAAACATAAATTTGTTTCATGTATTTAAATTGTGAGTACGTATGAATTTGTTAAATTTCTTTAATGCTTTTCATAAAACCTCTCCGTGTACCGTCATTTTCAACTAAGTGACACAATTGTGAAGCTCGTCCAAATAAAATTCAGTTATCATTATTATTTCTATTATTATATACACATATTGTCCCACTGTTGGGCAAAGGCCTCCCATCACTAAACAAGTATTACGCAGGCAGGCCAGTCAATTAACTAACATACTATAATAATAATAAACCCCCGATAGAACATCATTTGGTTGCTTCACAATCATATCAAAATATAACACGCATATTACAAGGGGACATGAAAACATCACGTAAAAAACGAAGTAAAATAACAATATAAGTAAATATGCTAAAACTACTAAATTAGGAACAATAAAGTCCTTCGCTAATTACAAATTATTCATGGCCACAAAATATGATAAACAGACAATTTACACTTCTTATATATTAAAAAAACACAATAACTCTACTGTGTAGCTAGGAGGCTACAAAAAAAAACAGATTAACTATAAATTGCCGCAATATTTATTATATTATTACTTACTTCAAAGCTGCATAGTTTTAACTTAAATTAACATAATATGCTCATAGCAACTAATAGAACAGATATGTAGGTAATGCAAGTGATCTACAATAGAAAATCCTGTGTATCATCGGAATATCCGTGATTGCAGTAACGAAGAATCGAAATGAAGCAATAGGACAGTGAATTTAATTTAGTAGGTACCTACTTTGTTTAGTTCATCTCAAGAAGTTTACGAAGCTAACCTTAAAACTGACACGGTCACTACGGTTGATAGAATCCAAAACTTAACCGTGTATTAGATTGTTTTTGAGTTTTCGATAAAACGATACTGTGGCAAACACCCTGGGCTGTTTCGTTTTTAATGTGATTATGAGGGTAAACGCTCCAGGCGTACCTGATGTTAAGCGATAACTTCAGCCTGTAACAAATGCATTTCGTCACTGCGCCCATCACTCTGAGACATATAGTTGTTAAGACTCTTGTGCCTGTAATTTAGAATTTACTAACTAAACTCTCAAGGACTGCTGCCTGAACATACTGTTTGGTGCTTGGCGACAGATTTGAAACTTGAGGATGGTAGATTGTCAGGCGAACATTCACAAAATTCCCTACCACCATGCGATGTAGGACAAGGCAGCGGTTGGGATCAAGCCATGAATGTGCGGCATTGCAAAGGCAATTGCCAAAGCCATTGGCACTCGGCTGTCAGTGCTTCAAGAGCTTGTTATCGAGTGAATACACCGGCCCCACTTTCTTTCACGTTTTTTCGTCGCCTCAACTGTATCAGTATCCCAACTGGAAACATCTAGAACTAAAAAACAATCCAATACATGGTAATTTGAATGTAATATTTACAAATTTCATTTAATTACTAAAATAGAGACAGCGTTTAAAAAAGTGGTCAAGAATATGTCGAGCCATCAGCCATAAATCTTATATTCTCTGAAAGAATGAACGTGGTTTACAGACAGACGGTCAATTATAGCTGCGAACCCTTAAAAGATATGCGAATCATCCGCATAGACAGAGAAGTAAGGAAATACACTGAAGCTTAGGCATATTCATAAGAAATTATTTTATACACTAAACTTACATTAAAAAAATCTGAAAGGAACTAAATACGAAGAAGAAAATTCTTCGGCTTTAAATATACCTTAAAAGATCTAGTTATTCAGATGAATATTTTACAGAGATTTGTACCGACCACTACACCTCTCTTGGCCTCTCCACGTCGAAGAATGAACCGACATATACATTTTACAATAAAGTAAAACCATAATCAACCCCGCGCTGCTATAAAAAATTTTCGAGCAAAGCTAAAACACTCATTCTCGCAATAAACAGTTGTATAAAAATGAAAAATAATCAGCTTGAAAAGTGGTTTTGGTATTGAAACCAGCTTAGAAGCTAATTAAACGTTGTAAATACCATCAACAAACGGCGAAAGTAGGCAAGCTATTCACTGAAAGCAGTTTTCTACGCTACCCATCTGACGCCGGTGTCAAATGTTTTCAGTCAACATGGGAGAGCCACTGCGACCGATTTACCATCGATGGGAGCGTACTTTCAACATTTTTAGCTTTTATTATGGATTTAACATTTATGTAATTTTTAAAAGATGCTCTTCATAGTATTTGTGAAAGAACTCCCATCAACAAAAACATGTTTCTTAACAATATAATATGTTGACGATCAAAACGTTTAGAAACACAGTACAGCCCAACAATGTGTGTATTTCTATTCGCTTTGGAGCTCACGTGTAAACACCACAATAACAGTAAAGGCAGTGACTTTCCTATGTGGACGATCAAGCTTATAACTAAATAAAATTTTAAAGTTCTCAACGTTTATAAATAAGACCTCTTCTATATAAGCATGACAAAAGGCTACATAATGATAGTGCGAACAAATTTTTGGAGCGTCTTCTGCTGTCTGCTAAGACGATGCAAGGTAATTTTTATTTTTGAAATTGAACTGATCCGAAATCGACTAAATGAGATGCTATAGTTGCGATTTCGTGCCCAGTAGCTTCCTTTTTGGCGCCGAGGCAACTGGGTTTCGCAAACAGTTGTCAAAAAAGATGTTTCCCTATTTAAAACAAGTTGCCAAAGGAGACCATTTTTGTTTCACAACTAGTTGCCAACTAAGATTTTGTCCTTAAGTATACGTTCCCGCTGCCCAGGCTTTCGCCTATAGTACGTCAAGCATAATGTCTCAGACGACAGCAATCATTACATTTCTAACAGGTACAGATGCTTTGATCTAAGTAATTTGAAAAATAACGAACTGAATAATATATAACTAAGTTGTATTATCTCTCTTGTAGTTTTCATTATATAAATCAACGAGAGAAACAAAATACTTCCAATAAGCATAATGCTAACTGTAGTTATCTCTAAAATGTATTCGGTAGAATTTCCTGAGAAATATTTAACGAATAAGAAAGTTGGTCACTGTCTTTAAAAAAAGAAATATGAGCATAGTCAATTTAACAAGTTCTAGTATAATACGTTATATATAAATAAATTAGGTAAAAATGTGAAGTTATTTCTTTCATTTATATATAAAATTACTATTTCTCTGAAATACTGAGATCAAAGCGTCATATTAATTTTGAGATATAATGAAGTCAGCTCCAGTATTATGCTGTTTTATCTTAAAATGTAAAAACAATAAAGGCATATAGCTTCTCCAGCTAGCTTTTCTATAGCTTCTTCTCTTCTCTATTTCAACACATTTACGGACCAAATTTGAACAACTGTGTTTGCATAAGTATGAAATTAAAATGATATTTGTAAATGAAAGTGATTTTTTTGCTAATCCAGGATACGTTAAATTTGATTTGTGGCAACAATTTAAGATTAATACAAACAATGCCACTTGGCTTATGCTTATAAAATTTAAACGCGTATCATTTTGCGGTATTCAAGTTGAGAATGGCATAATTGAAATAGGACCAAAGCAAGACTTTGAATACCACAGTCTGTGGCAACAGTAAACAAATGGGGGAATAAAAACTGTAACAAATTTTCGTTTTGCATGATTTACCGTAAATTTCACCAGTGATGATATGACGAATTATATTTAAAACCGGATTATTTACGGAGATCTTTTGGTATTATTTTAAATGTTGGTGCATTAACGTATAATAATTATGTATATCGGAAACTATATATATGTATTTTACGTGACTTTCTACATGCCAAATCCAACTGTTATAATTTTTAATAAATGTTTATTTTGCCGTGACTTTAAAGTACTTTTAAATTAATAGGCGTCATATCTTTAACAATTCCGTTATTGAATAACATTTCAGCTAGAAAACGAGTTGATAAAAACAAGCGTTTGCAGTATTTTGTCATACTTAAATTATATATGAATTATTATTTCTTAATTATCGGCGCCTTTAGTAGAACACCGCTCATCTTCAGACCATTCTGAAAAAAAAAATTGAACACAATACATAAAAAGAAACATGACTGTTAAGGAGGTCGTAATGGTTCTAATTCTGTTAACACTTATATTAAGTAAAATATAAAGCATTTTTTATTCAATTGTTGGTTTTTTTACGTCAAAATTGTTAACACCAACGTACATGACTAATCTGCTTGGTACTTAATACTCATAATATTCAAGGATTTTAACTTTTAGCTGATTTACCAATTTGCTTTATGGCGTTAACAGAATAAGAGCTTCGTTTAATTTAGTATGTCACTTAATTTTAGTTTATAGTTATTTTTCTTAATGTAGTTAATACAGACTGTTATTGGCATATGTTGAATATAGGACTCGAGTTTATTTCAAGTAATTTTTAAAGACAAGGCTTGGACCACCATCAAACGTAGCGTAGTATGTAATTAGGCTGTGGGAGATATTAGTAGACTAAACCTATACCATTACTGGCTCTCAAAGACAGCAGTTGGAACACACTGTTCAGCGCTTGGCGCAGGTTTATTGCTTTTGGATGTTTGCTGGCCCAGCGAGCTCATTAAATCTAAGGTCTCGAAGCAGTGACCGCCTTATAGGCAAAAACACACTGTCACGGAATTATCGTCGCTTCTAAAATAGATAGGAGTAGAAAACTGTAAGTCCTGTGTAAAGTATAAAAATATTACCACTCTGCATAATGCAATCTCAGTTGTTAAGCCAGTCCCAAGATTCTTCGTCTTTCTTCTTGATGTTGATATTTTTGATGTCGGTAGGAGGGCTGGACACGCCCGCCTTGGAGAGGTCGCGAGTGTCCAGGTTTTTTGCGGTTATTGAGTCTTGCCACCCCATTTGAGTCTGCTCGTTCCTATAAATAATGTTATTGGTCTTATTTCAACCTCGTTGGTTTTTCGTAGTAACGCTTCTGTATATAGGCATGATGGGCACTTTAGGAAGTGAAATTACTGGGCGAACGGGATATAAAAACTAACGTCTCGGAATGATGAGCGCAGTGCAGTATCGGGAAAAACGTGGACAGTCAATCAGACTGCAACTGTAATGGAACGGCACGACGAATACCATCAGGAGGGTGACTTGTCACATAATAATATGAAAAACAAATTAGAGGTCATGAAATTCGCGACCGATGCGAATACAATTTGAGCCATAACGTTACCATTCTGAAATGATGAAAGCTCCAAACTTTGTATTCTTATAATGCATAATGTTGAATTCTCAAAACGTTTAATCGTAAGTTTGCTAAAACTTCCCAAAATTAAAATTTTAAATAAAAACGTTGTATAACGTTGAATTTTTTTTAATGTATAATTACAATTTTCGAAACGTTGAACTCGTAGAATGAATACATCCAATAAACAATGTCAAATTGATGTCTTCGTTCCCAGAAAGTTGACAGTTATTTTGAGAAGCTTTATAGCGCTACGACCTACGAGCTTGTCATATTCACGTAGCTATCTACGAAATAACGTAGCAACGCAGCGACGATGCGGACGAGACACTACGAAAACTCGTAGGCCTATAGAGCTTTGTTGTGTGAGGAAATTTATAAGATGAATTATAGAAATTATGTATGATCGACTAGAATTAAAAAAAAACTACGCCACAAAAAACTTTGCTTCTGCTCCTCATCACATTTTGTTCGCCGTCGTCCATTTTAGACGGTGCATTAGTTTAAATCAAAGCATTAAGAATCTTACATACAAATTTACAACTTCAGTTCACACGAGCGAATTTCTACAATTTTTATTAGACACAGATGTAATTAGTGATTAATTAATTAATTAATTAATTCAATTAGTTGTAATATTTTATTAGATCGACATAAGGATATTTGTAATTGAACTAAGATTTGACTTGCCAAGCTAATAAAAGTTCTATTCTATTCTGGGGGCCAACTTCCACCTTTACGAAACCATCATAAAGAGGTAGCAATTTGTTTTATGCTTAAAATAATCATTCGCAGACACGAACTATCACCAACCCACAAACGCGTCAAGCAATATTGTTTTGATCCTACTTACAGAACGAATGAAATATGTATCACGGATGTGCAAGCGAGATACAAGATGTTTATAATATAGCGTTATCCCGCTCGCACTGTTCCGAACTGCAATGTTATGGAACGGTTTTATCATAGTTTTACGACATTTTTTTGTATGAGTGAAACTATAAAAAGTTACAGATAATTTTTGTGAAAAAACTAACTGTAACTTTTTATAGTTTCACTCATCAAATAAATTTGCTGCATTTATTTTAAAGAATAATATAAATAAAAACAATGTACGTAATTTACAAATTAATTAATCCATTTATATCGTAAAATAATCAAAATAAAGTTTGAATCCGCTGCTAGAAAGTAACTTTTATAAGATTGATAAATATGACGGTTATGTCGTTGGAACAGTAATACTTCATATTACATGTCACGTCAGAGTTCACGAAAAGAGTGAACTATTTGTTGTGACGTCATCGAAGCGCCGAGCGATTCCTTTACCGCTTGTAAGCCTGCTCAATTGACGTGGAGGTATAAAGTTTAGCAGTAAGATTTGTGAATTGTTATTACTATAAGAGGTGAGAGTTGGCCCCCTGAACCATATTAGAGTTTAACATTAGCAAATATTATGTGAGTACTCTAATATGGCGGAGTGCCAGTGACTCCAGTGAGTGAACTGTGGAAATTTAGATATATCACGTTCCTTTGGAAAAAAATATCTTGCGAATGTTACGGACCTGTAAAACCTATAATCGAATCATCTGTACCCTACACATGTTTTAGTATCGAATTAAGTAGATTGGTTCAGTTTTATTGTTGTGAAAATACACAGACACATGTAACCATTATACTTATGACTATATTTAAGTCACGAGAGGAACATGTCGTGTGCCTGATGGTAAGCGTAGCGCCTGCCCATAACAGTTGCAGCGCCACTCACCGTTTTAAACTTGAATGTTCTCCGTGGCACTGCACTTATCATCCAGATTTGGATTTGGCTGCAGCGCAATGCAAATCTAAACATAACAATGCTTTTACACTATTGCTTAGAGGCAGAATAATTGAACTGTAGTGGTACCCATGCCTGCCACCTGGTAGAAGTTACTTCATCGTACCGAAGTCTTGTGCTGAACTGAGTATATTAACTTTATATTCCTATAAAAGATTCGAAGTTGAAAAACTTAGGCATGAAGATATACTATATTATGTAGGTACAATTTACTTGATCTAAATTATTTCTTGCGTATAATTCAACTTTGAGAAACAAAGTCTGGAAGCATCGACTTATATTGAAATTAATAAATCTCGATTCTATATTTTTAAAGTTGATTCTACGACGCATAAAACACCTACTGTCCACCTAGTGTACTGGTGCGCCGCATGAACCGAACCAGCATACTGCAGGAGCAGAAGCTTCGCATTTCTTCTTATCGCACCACTCCGTTTGCCGTCAGTATTCGTTACACAAACGCTGCCTGTATAGTCAAGTCCATATCATCATGCTAAAGGTAAGAGTGAGAACATATTGGTGAATGTAAAAGGCGACTCACCACTGCGAGTAGGGCTCTGATGTAGAACTTTTCATGGCACCGTAGCCCTGCGCCTGGTAAGGGGCTGACGCATTACTCGCGCGGCGTGTCTCTGTGCTACCCCCGAGAGTGCTCCAGCCACCTCGATTATTGACCTAAAATGTAAACAAAAAGCTATTTAACAAATAACCCAAGCAACAAGAAATGGCAGAAAATGTTCTTATAAAAGAGAAAAAGAAAATTTAATTTTATCTATGAGTTAGATTTAGTCTTGATGCATTCAAGTATTACTCAAAGGCATAAAGAACATGAAGAACACAAAGTGAATTTGTGGGCAGCAATTTCCTTGGTTCATTCTGAAGGAAAGAGACTAAAATGTTTTAGTGTTTAAGGATTATGATTTGAAGCAATAATTGCATTGAAGCGGGCGGAGATGGAAATAAAGCCAATCATGCAAATACATTCATATTGAATATAGATGATTGTTAACACTGTTTCTGTGCTATACATTAAAATGATTGAAAAAAGGTTAGTACCCATGCTGTATTTGTTATATGCTGTATTTAGTTATTTATAATGTAGTTATAAAAGAGAAGATATATAAAAAACAAAGTCATGCGGTGCCAGGATAGAATAGCACCGACATTTTCCAATAGGACTCGTAAAAGGCGACGAAACGAAAAACTCTAAAAGGTTGGTATTATGATTTATCTTATGAGGAAGTGCTCCCAAAACGCGTGCTAAGCGTGGGGATTATGCTCCCCCAAACACCCAAAGGAACTTAATTAGGGAAGCCTAATGAGGGAGGTGTTTGTTCCATGGTGGTAGTGAAAGGTGTTGATGATGATCATGATAATACAAAAATGAATTATGTCCACAATACCATGTTACATTCAAAATTACTGGAGGGCGGCGCGGCATCATGAAACAGCCAACATGCTTATTTGCATTGTGCAAGTTATAATATAACGGTAAGCGGATTTCCGCCAGACTCTTGTCTATTCATTAGATTGAAACTGAAACCACAATCCTACTAGCTTGCTTAGCGAGTTTGGCGACTGGGTTGGCACGATTGAATTATGTTGCAATGCAAACTTGATAAACTAAATAAAACTTTGTTCTTGTTACCGATATTACACATTTGTCCTTTACTAAATGATATTGATTAATGATAGTTAAAATAAAATATTATTTGAGAATTGTTGATGTTATTTAAATGACTGTAAGTTCTCAATGGAATTTATACCATTTTTATGTATGCTAAAATGTTCATAATGACAGCTCTGAAATATTTCTTAGGAGTAGTTTATCATTTGTGAATACATAGGTATATGGGTAGAATACGTATATGGCTAAAATCGGTACAAAGATTGTCGAAGAAAAAGACGGAAAAGGAGAGTTAAAGGTAATTTTTAAAATAATATATTTATTTGGTAGAAAATTTTACTTACAAAAATTACAAATTTACGAGAAGAAAAATTATAGTCTCGTGCGGTATGTAAATCGCAGAGCATGCGTTATTGCAAAAATAAAAAAAATAAAATAAAATTTATCTTTTTGTTTTAAGTTGGTTATAAATAGCAAACAGCGTCCCTAAACATTAACACTTTCACACTAATGCTGTTTATACTGACAAAAGGCCTAACTGGACTTTCGCCGTTATGTTTCAACCTTGACTTCATTAAGCCATTAATTAAATTAATATCTTGAAAACCTACACTTTAAAATATAAACGAGTAACAGTCCCCCTTTTTATTTTTATTTGGAAAAGTAAGTATATGTACTGTGGAAATTTGTTATCTGTCAATGCCAGTACGAACCGCCATTTAAAAATCGATTCTTACCAATTTCTACCAATTCTACCAAATAGGTGAGATATCGGTGAAAGACTAGATATTGGTGATATTAAACCGGGTTATACTTCGGAGATGCCAGTTCGAGGCCACCTTTATAACACAATGAAGTTAATATTTTAGAAAAATGTCTCGATAATGTTTGTATTGTAACTATAGTTGCGTTTTAAAATCATAATCTCAATGCACATACAACGTAAAACAATACAATAACAATATCGAACTGTAGAATCACAATTTTTTTCTTAACAAGAACTTCTTTTGTATCTACCAACATGAAATTGACTTAATTATAGTCGTAAATAAGACGTAAAATATATTATGTAAGTACATAAAAACAGAAACGTGTAGAAAAAGGTACGCAAGCACTAAATATTACATTAAAAAGCCAACATACCTTTTCCGTGACCGTGGTGGCCATTTCGGAAACTTTCTGGGTAGCAATACCACCATACTTAACGGCGTTCTCAGTGGCGGTGCGGGCAGCTTTCGTTACAGACGACGTGAATATCGACCATCCCTGTGGAACAAACACAAAGGCTTACGAGGTTGATGACATATTGATCGATTTATAATGGTCTTGCAACTCAGACAAGTTCATTAAATATGGAAAGCTAAGTACGCTGGTCGACACTTAGACAGGACAAATAATTGTATGACGAATATATTATGTATGTGATTGATGGTATTAGATGGTATTTCCATTTCACAGTTGATAGGCAAATAGGCTAGAAGGTAAATGGAGTAAAAAGAAAATTGCCTAGAAGATCTCAAGAAAAGCTACCGAAACACGACGTTAGGTGATGGGCGACATTTCTTCTACTTGAGGGTGATAGCTAGCTAGACAGTCGTAAAAGGCGATCAAGTGGAAAATACCAGAAGGTGGGCAGCAGCACCTTCTGAAGAATGCCATCTTAAACTGCAAGCTTAAGCTGCCCAAGCTACCTGATACAGTTTATCGAATGGCGTGAAACTAAAATATCGAGGTGTCGCAAAATTGTAACATTGTCAAATCACAAAATCAAAACCTTTACTTTACCTGAATAGAAGCAGCAAGGAATATTTGAATAAAAAATCGTCTCTCAAAATCAAAGTATTTGCTATGTTAAGCAATCGCTATCACGATCCGCCGATTATCTGACTTATTAATGTACGGTACCTTATGAAGTCAAACACTGTTTATTGAATTCTAAATTACGTAGGTTTTACTTAGGATGGACTTACATTTAAATGTAGATTAAAAGAAAATCAAATAACAACGTTTTTATGCGCCTTAACATAAAATGAATAAATCTCAGGAAATACTCGAAATTTGTGTTTTCATATCGCTTTGTGACAGAACTGCATATAACAGATACATTTCGTGTGCCTATAATTTGATAATTACTTAATGGCTCCCAAATAATACTGCTTTAATACACTGTTAGGTGCTTGGCAACATATTAAAAATACTTAGTTATACTTCGTTGATTGGGCTATTTAGTTAATCAATGGCGACATATTAAAAATACTTAGTTATGCTTCGTTGATTGGGCTATTTAGTTAATCAATGGCGACATATTAAAAATACTTAGTTATGCTTCGTTGATTGGGCTATTTAGTTAATCAATGGCGACATATTAAAAATACTTAGTTATGCTTCGTTGATTGGGCTATTTAGGTAATCAATGGCGACATATAAAAAATACTTAGTTATGCTTTGTTGATTGGCCTATTTAGTTAATCAATGGCGACATATTAAAAATACTTAGTTATGCTTCGTTGATTGGGCTATTTAGTTAATCAATGGCGACATATTAAAAATACTTAGTTATGCTTTGTTGATTGGGCTATTTAGTTAATCAATGGCGACATATTAAAATTTCTTAGTTATGCTTTGTTGATTGGGCTATTTAGTTAATCAATGGCGACATATTAAAAATACTTAGTTATGCTTCGTTGATTGGGCTATTTAGTTAATCAATGGCGACATATTAAAAATACTTAGTTATGCTTCGTTGATTGGGCTATTTAGTTAATCAACGGCGACATATTAAAAATACTTAGTTATGCTTCGTTGATTGGGCTATTTAGTTAATCAATGGCGACATATTAAAAATACTTAGTTATGCTTCGTTGATTGGGCTATTTAGTTAATCAATGGCGTCATATTAAAAATACTTAGTTATGCTTTGTTGATTGGGCTACTTAGCTAATCAATGGCGACATATTAAAAATACTTAGTTATGCTTCGTTGATTGGGCTATTTAGTTAATCAATGGCGACGTATTAAAAATACTTAGTTATACTTCGTTGATTGGGCTATTTAGTTAATCAATGGCGACATATTAAAAATACTTAGTTATTATTCGTTGATTGGGCTATTTAGTTAATCAATGGCGACATATTAAAAATACTTAGTTATGCTTCGTTGATTGGGCTATTTAGTTAATCAATGGCGACATATTAAAAATATTTAGTTATGCTTCATTGATTGGGCTATTTAGTTAATCAATGGCGACATATTAAAAATACTTAGTTATGCTTTGTTGATTGGGCTATTTAGTTAATCAATGGCGACATATTAAAAATACTTAGTTATGCTTCGTTGATTGGGCTATTTAGTTAATCAAACCTTTGATGTTGATGACCATTCTCTAAATTAATTTTCGATATATTTTACACGGGCATCTGTAGTTAATATCTAGATTTAGATTTATGAATATTCATGACATATTGTATCATCCCCACCTCAGATTAAGCTCAAACCTATTTTGTATTTATTAGTACGAGCCTTATACTGTGGTCTCTGAGAAAGCTACCATACGGCAGCTTAGCAGTAGCTTTCCAGAGTAGTACGATACATTTGGGACAAAATCGTATAATTTTAACATAAACATTACTTTATTATGCTAAATATTGCTCAGGTTCAAATACTGCTCAATATTGTTACGTTCTTGCTACATACAACATCTATGGTTGCTTTCATTGTTTTATGTGGTAAATATGAAGAGGATTTTGCTTCGAAACAAATCAAAAGTTGGAAATTAGCAGGTAGACTATTTATTCAAAGCATAAATGTCAGAGAAGCCGGTAAACTGGTATCATAATATGAAAGTAACCTGACATTTAGTTCAATTTTAATGGCATGGAAAGTAGAGGTCTGTTGTTGTTTTTATAATACCTATTTTTAACGGTTATTTTCTCGATGCAGTGTTCAACCATGGTGAGACGACTCTTATGAAGAACAACTGCTGCGGGAACACACTTGACGACATATTTTCTTCTTGGGGGTAGTTAGCTTAGCGACAGTGCTGAATTTTCCACCACTAATACTGTTATCTGTACCATGTGTTCTGACCAGCTCAAGTCAGTGGTAGGATTGTAATATACATGTCCCTCCGAGTATTTAGTAGTATTTACTATGTTTTGAAATATTGTATATGTAGAAAGTGCACATTTAAGTCGAAATTAAGTTGAAATAGGTCTTACTCTGTTTGTATAACTAATGTAGAGTTATAAATGTATCTGTAAAAATATGGAAATTGAACCTAACAATGACAAATGAACAATACTCTATGAATTTCAAAATGTTTGAGTGGGTCTTTAAAAATACCCTTAAATTATGGGTATTATGAAAGATTCCGGCAAACTGACTAGACAAAAATATATCACAAACTGAACATTTTTGAACAATTTAAAATAATATTAATAACTCATGTGACAAATAAAATCAATTAGTCACCCCGTGACCACGATCACTGCAAAGTGTTTGAAACGGCGGGATAAAATAATGAAAAATATACGCGATTTAAACCGTTTAAAGTTGTTTAATTACAATACATTTACTACTGCTTCCTTAAAGGCTTTTTTCTTGTAGATTAATCTATAAGTACTATGATTGAGAAATCAACATGTTTAAACAAATGGAAATTAAAAAATTAAAATAAACATATCGTAGTGCATTTACATCGAAGAAACATTCCTTAAATTTCGAACACAAAAAATACTAACGAATAAGAATAAAATACTATGACATTATTATCTGACTCTTGTCGGTAACAGTTATCGGCGCGGCGAACAAGCCCAATACGGCGGAAAACCGCAAATCAATGTACCTGCACATTGATTTGCGGCATAGCCATCTGCAAAAATACGGTATGGAAATGACATGCTGCGGAGATGCAAATATTAAAATGAATGTGGTATGGTGTTTGAAAAATCCATTCTATAAGTGGCTATATGGGTAAGTAAATGAAGGATGATGCCAATTAGATCGGTTTATCAAGCTCACGATCGAGCTCTTAGGCCACTATTTTTTTCCGGGTGTGGACCTCCCATCAATATCCAAGGCACCTGACTCCGGATGAATTCAAATTACTTTTGTAATTAGCCATTTTATGAGTTATTTATTTTCGACAATGACGACATTTATATGTTTGTGTTGGCATGAGTATAGACGTAGCCTCTTTTATTTTGCTGGTGGTGTATGGACACCACAAATGAATTGGGCCATGGGGCCAGCTCAATTTTCACGTTAGATCCTATAGACGTAGGTTACCTTGGTAAACCATTTTGCACAAATTTGCGGTAAATTTATATGACCTCTCTAACCTTATTGACGAGCCAGTAATTATGACATGCATTACACCATCTTTACCGAGCTAAGCCGGGTTAAATTATAATTTATAATGTCCTTGAGAGCTAGTTCCAATTCTAGAATAAGCCGAATAAGTATTTACAACCTTCGAACACTTCATCCCTCACCATCAGGTGACATTGTGATCATAGGTAAATAAGCAATAAAAAAATTGCTACATTAAGTTAGTGACTGCATTACATTTATTGATTGAGAGTTTGGAGACTTTGGAACAGTAGATGTAAAAATAATCATTTCTGAAACTCTCTATATAACTTCTCTCTGGTTGCAAATGAAGTACACATTCCTGATATTTCCTTATTATTTATTTCATAACAAATGCAGCCGAAAGCAAAATAAGATCAAAGCATAATTGGCTGCACATCGAGTGCACTCCCTTGATTCGGAACAGATTCAGCTTTAATTAAGCTACCCCTTGACTGGCAAACAGACAGATCCCCTGTTGGGGAATCAGACAGTTTTACTATAGGTACATATTTGCATAACATCAAGTACGTTTGTTGCAATTGTAGATTACATTTTCAATGTAGTTAAATTTATGAAGCATGTTTTCGCATCAAGGATTCTACAACAGTAGGTACCTAATTTTTAGTACGTCCAATACGAACAAGTGAGGAAATATAAGAAATAGTTATAAATATCTTTATGTGAGTTAAAACAATAATATGATAGATATCAGCCGCGTCATCTACGGCTTACAGCGAGTCTTTGGTTTTCGACACATTCGTGGAATATATGAGTATTACGAATTTAATCCGAACATTGAAAAATGTGTAATAATTACACTAAATTTTTTAATAACAAAGACATTGATCATTGTTAACTAAATTCCGCGACGGTTGCCATTGATAACTTCTTGAAGAGCTTCTATACTTCAACTATCAAATAATGAAATGAGTATATATAATTGGTTTTATCTTGTACATACTTTTGTCATCGCTACATGTACATACTTTTTATCGTTATAGCCTGATCATAAAAGCTCGCTAAATTCTATTACCTATAGACACATTTCTAATTAGGTCCTAGCGTAGAAAGGTTGTAATTTTAAAAAGCAAACAAAAAACCTATCAATACATATTAGGCCGCGACGGGGTGGCAGGGGTGTCGAGCACTCACGTTTCGACCGATATGTTTGGTTCCACATAATAAAGTGCGAGCCAATAGCTACCACAAATAAAACTAATTAAACTGTTTCAAATCTTCGATCAGCATCACTTACGAAAAGGTGTGTCAATGGTCAGTCACTATAATAAAAAAACAGACAATAGTGTAATCATAAGTAAATGAGACCAATGACTCATTATCAGTGGAACGGCGAAGGAAGGCGTTTTGGAATCTCGAGGTCCTATGTCGGATCCCTTGTTTATATGTTTTTATGACAAGGGCATTCTATAGGTAGTTCCGAGTCTGAAACTGAGCTGTGGAATGGGCTCGCCCGCTTTTATCAGGGGCTAAACTGACCATCGAAATGTGGGTGATTAGAAACTTTTTAGACACCCCATCGGACTATAAAGGCATAATAATACACTCGAGAGCAATGAATCCGGGTCACTTAAAGAATGTTAAAAATCTCGGAAACTAAAAATGATAGGTTAATGCAATAAATTGTATTTAATAGACAATGTAATACTCGATACACTCTGTGTCTTCCATCGTGCTTGTAGAGCATAAATTTTGATTCGTCGGAGAACATAACTTTTGACCAATCTTCAATACTCCAATTTACGTGGCTTTGGGCATATCTTAGTCTCGAAATACGATGCCCACGCTCCAGTTTAGGGCCGTTTGCAGGTCTAAGGGGTTTTAAGTTAGATTCAGCAAGCCGACGTCTTACTGTCCATGCACTTGGGTTACTTCCTCCGAGGCGTCGAAACTGATTGGTGAGTTCAGTTCCTGTGAGAAAGCGATTTCGAAGCATGGTGTTCACCAAGTATCGGTCTTCTCGTGCTGTGGTACACCTGGTTCTGCCCGTTCCTGGTCTGCGTAGGTTAGAACCAGTTTTTTCGTAACGTCGGAGAACTCTTTGTACTGTTGACAGCGACACACCGACAGTCCTGGCTGTATCGCGCTGACTCCGGCCGGTTTCCAGCATTGTAAGTATTCTGGTGCATTCTTCAGGCGTAAGCGACATAATTTCAGCTTGAGTTTTAATACCTTCATTTAAGGAGTATTACATTGTCTATTAAATACAATTTATTGCATTAACCTAGCATTTTTAGTTTCCGAGATTTTTAGGATTCTTTAAGTGACCCGGATTCATTGCTCTCGAGTGTAGTTATAATTATTGAAAATATATTCAAACGTGTCACAAGATTTTTTTTATCTGTTATTATGACGGGACAAGCTCGAAGTCCACCTGATGTTAAGCGGATAACCTCTGCCTGTAACAGATGCATTTCGTCACAAGTCACGAATTGCACTGCACCCGTCACCTTGAGACATAGTATTTAAGTCTCAGGTGCCTGTAATTTAACACCGTTAGGTGCTTGGCGACAGATTTTCTACTTGAGGGTGGTCGCTAGCCAGGCGGGCATTCGCAAAATGCCCTTCCACCATGCGGTGAAGCTAAAGCCCGCGGCGGGATTCGAACCATGGACCTGCTGTGCGGCAGTCCATAGCCAATGCCACTGAGCCATCATTGGTTCAAAACTTTGACTGTCAAATTATATCTTTTGATTTATATGTACGATTTGTTTTACAAATTTCATATCATAAAAAAATTTACTGCTCTACGCCCTGTCCAGTCGGTAGCCTAGGGCGCAAAGGTAATTCAATTAACTCGGACGCGTTTTAATCCGCATCCATCAGACAATGAAAGCCTCCCCTATCGGCAACGAACATTCGCACCACCACAGACGTGGATCAGAATGATAAATTAATAAAACACTTTAGGCAATGCCTTGTTTACATTGTAAAATAATTTAAATAATAAAATTTAATATCGTATATTCTACACAATTTTTACCTCGGCTATGACCTTGGAACCAGCGAATGTTTTTTCAAAACTCGATGCGTCTCGGTTTGTTTATAACGTTAACCAAATAAATAACTACGCCATATATTTTATATACATTACTACGATATATTTTAAAATTATGTTATAAAATGACGGAATGAGAAAAAACTGTTTAGAAACGGTATAAACTTCTTAATCGTTGATTTAAAGAAACCTATTAAATGTCCTTTGACGCAGCCATAGAGCCTATTTGGTATGGCAAACGTATTATACAGGCTTAATGCTACTTGAAATTGAGTTAAGGCGATTATCATTTAGTATTTAAGGACTTCAGAGATCTTTGAGAACTAAATCTCCTCATACAGAAACGTAAGGATTAAATCAAACTAAGCATTTATTGTAAGACATCAGATGTAATTTACTATTTCGCTTTAACGTGAATAACTAAAGCGGAGTGAATTTAATAAAACGCAGTAATGGCCGTAGAATCAAAAAAACAAATGTTCAAACTTGGTGATCAAAATTTGTTATTCCCAGCAACATACAAATATATACGTACTAGCTTTCCGGGCGCGGCTCCGCCCGCGCCTATATCGGTTATCGTGCAAAAACATTAACCTCTATTTGCGCAGTTGGATAACAACTATCCTGTTTTTTCCCGGGTCTCAAACTATTTCCATACCAAATTTCATTCAAATCGGTCCAGTAGTTTTGGCGTGAAAGCGTAGCAGACAGACAGACAGAGTTACTTTCGCATATATAATATTAGTACTGATAGTAAGATGAAGCAAATGTGTGATTAATATGTAATAATATTAATATGTGAATATTTGTCTCAAAGCAAATTGTATATTATACGCATGGAGAAATATCGCACATCCGGTGAGAGCGTAATTGACGCCTGTACCGGATGTGCGTAACAATATTCCTATTAAAGTAGCACGGGATATACACATCGATAAATCACACATATCTGGTCATTTCCATAAGACCATTTTCAAAAGACTATTTCATAGGCAACGTATACAATGTTGTTACTAGTCCAAATACAATTTTAAGTTATATTTCTCTTTATATTACTTCTTATTCACGAAATATTTCCTCATCATCAATTAAAGTCGCAATGGCTCGGTAGGATTTAAAATATACCACGAAATTTAAAAAACGGACATGAAAAATCTTCCGGTAAAATTTACGTTTTTACTCAGTAAATAAGCAAAACTCAAAAAAATTACACAATATATTAGACGAGTTCAATACTATATAATATGACACTGAGTCATTAAAAGTAGCACTTTTTATTTAACTTTTATTGTGATTTGCTCGGAAAAAAGTGAAATATTTCAATAACTAAAACATATAAGGGTGTATCATTTTCTAAGTGGCTGTTTGCGGAATGAAAGTAGAATCAAAACACTCCATTTGAAAAGTTGGAATTATGACCATAGACAGATATAGTCTTACGCCTTATTGAGTCAATGAAAATCAGATTAGAAGTAAATAGAGTAATTTCATGATGTACCATTAAATATGTTGTAGAACTTCGATAAACTGGCTACTTACCGATAATGTTGAAAAGCCTGACGTTTAACATCAGTAAAAGCGTCATGCTCAATAATTAACATGCCTTATGCTTGAAGCTAATATTTATAGCCAACCTATCCTAGAGATGGCATCGATAGTACTTGGTATATATATAAAAGCCATCCTGGCAACATGCTATACGGTGATGTGTATGTGTGGCATAGCTATAATGTCACTAATAAAGTATCTAGGAATCTGCATCCGATATACGGTGTTGAATTTTGATATCCAAGTCACATCTACTATTACCAGATGAGTAGCCAGAAGTAAGCATTTATGTTATAAACCCATAGCCGATTCAACACTGCGTTTAGCAGTGTACAGACTCGCCTGGGGCTCCAATTCGTTAAATTGAACTATGTTGGCATCGCCCTCTAATCAGAGACCGACAGCTGCATTCACGAGATAGTAGTAAGCTATCGTCTGCATTTAGTTTATATAATACGAGCTAAGCTAACTCGGTCTCGTTGCTGCAATTTAAGTCCTCAAAAATAGGTCGCCACTGACTAAAATAAGAAAATCAGAGTGAAACTTTATACAAACGAAAAACATTCTCTTTTTTAATACTTGTTCGGCTTTGTTGTTTTACATTCAGTTTTTAACGAAGATGGATACAGCTAAAATCAGTGTAATATTCGAATACGAGTTTCGAGGTGGGACTAACGCAGCAAAAACTGCTCGTAATTAGACGACTAAAAGTTATGTTGTTAATGTTCTGTTTGGAGAGGAAACCGCTAACGAATGCAACGTGCGTTATTGTTTTAAACTCTTTTCGTAGTGGGAATTTTGACCTGAAAAATGAACCATGAGGGAGAGCAGTCATAAAGGCAAATAACTATGAATTGAAGGTGATGGCGGTAGCCAATCAATGTTGTACTGCAAATTAGAGGCATGGTTTTACGTTAATGTAACGAACTCACTTATTCGCTAGTTCCCTAAGTATTTAGATAAGGATGCATGTTGAAAACATATCGAAGCAAGCGAGCCCCTGGTGTCTTCTGTCACTTACAACTCGTCGCCGGTGTGTGTCGACGTCAGCAAAATGTAGGTATGGTACTTATAAAATCGGCGTGTTGTTGAACTCGCATCCCACGTTCCCGAACTGCTGTTCAGATATATAATGCATGTTTAACACTTACCGAAGCAAGCGACGCCAGTGTGTTATCGACGATCTCGTTCCCGCTGTGTGCCGGTGACATGGGCGTCGACTGAGATTGCTTTGGTGTGTTCCCAAACCCAGTATATCGCCCGCTACCATACTCGCTACTGTTGACAAAGAAACACGTTCTTTGAGGACTTTGTGAGTTTTGTTTAATTACAAACAGAGTAGCAGAACCAGCGTTGTCAAAGTTACTTAAAATTTTCACTGCTTTCCTGTTGTTTATATTGAAAACGAGATGTTGCAGGTTGAAAGGTTTGAAGTGAGTATTGCAGGGAAATAAAATAATGATAATAGATAAAGAGAATGTAAGCAAATTATTGTACATACATACATATATAAAATCACGCCTCTTTCCCGTAGGGGTAGGCAGATACCACAGATTTCCACTTGCTACGATCCTTACATATCTCTTTCGCTTCATCTATACTCATCAATCCTTTCATACATAAGCGTCGGTTTAGGGTACTCCTGACCTGGCCTTTTTTCAGAACATCTTCAATCTGATTTCGGAAGGTTCGCCTAGGTCTTCCCCTTCCACACTTCCGTTCACTTGTCCCACGTATACCTTTTTAGTCAATCTCATTTCATTCATTCTCTCTACATGTCTAAACCATCTTAACATACCTTTCTCGATTTTTGTCACTACATCCTCATTCACACCACATCGTTCCCTTATCACACTATTCCTTATCCTGTCACTCCGTTTGACTCCAATCATGCTTCTCAATGCTCTCATCTCCACTGCATTTATTCTACTTTCATGCTTTTTCTGCCATACGCATACAGATTATTGTATCTTGTTATTTTTCGGATCAAAAAAGTTACTACATTGTAAGTAAAGGAAATCAGATCCAAAAAACAATACGGGACCATAGACGATACTAATTAAATCTATAAGAAAACAGTTGTCGAAAATGGACCACATTCAGTCTTCGCCAACCACAATGCTTTCGATCTTTATTGTAACATTAATAGTAAAGTATTTTGAAGCAGTGATAGCTCAGTGGTTTTGGCTATTGACTGGCGCGCAGCAGGTCCATGGTTCGAATCCCGCCGCGGGCTTGAGCTTCACCGCTTGGTGGAAGGGCATTTTTGTGAAGGCCCGCCTGGCTAGCGACCACCCTCAAGTTGAAAATCTGTCGCCAAGCACCTAACGGTGTGTTCCGGCAGCTGTCCTTGAGAGCCAGTCATTCTAGGTTAAGCCTGTTAACACCTTCGACCACATCATCACTTACCATCACGTGAGATTGTAGTCAAAGGCTTACCTATCAACAATAAAAAAAAAAGATAGATTTTAACAGACTGTCAAGTTTTGAACTTGACAGTCTGTTAAAATCTATCTTTACTACTACATGAAGCAAATAACCCTAACAAGTATAGAGAAAAGGTATTTTTTCTAAATCAAAAGACTACAAAGATATTCATTTCTTTATTAAATAAATCTGACGAGACAAGTCACGTCAAGCATTGTTCAAGAACAATGCTTTACAATTGCTTCACGCTTTACAATATTTTATACCTTATAAAAACCTTGAAAAGGAAAAATACCTATCTGCAAAGTGTATATAATCAAATATTGACGGTATTTGTCCTTAAGTGCTTTTGTATTTGCTACGGAGCATACGATATAATGCACTTACATGCGACAATGGCGCATAATTGATATACCTAGCACTACCGCGTATAGCCAGACCACTCACCGGTCCTCGTCCCAGCAGCCCTGCAGCGCGTTACTATATATATGTGGAAGTTAATTATTGAGGGACGGTGCACAATCTATTGAAAGGGCGCAAGCAAACAGTTTATGATCTATCAGTGAAATAAGACGAACCAAAGTAAAAGATATCAATTTATGGTATCTACGGGTACTTACCGCAATCTAGGCTTGATAAAATTATTTTACCAAAAAATTGAACCGACTTCAACACCCAAAAGTGTGAAATAACTTGTCGAAGTCGGTACCATGTGCAGAATTTTGTGATAACTTTGAACTATCATGGTACCGACTTCGACAAGTTATTCCACACTTTTGGGTCTTGAAGTAGGTTCCATTTTTTGGTAAAATAATTTTTTCACTCTTTTTAGTGACCCTTGCTACTTACGGTATCGATTCTCATACATTGTCAACGACTATATCATCAAGATAGGTGAATATTTTTCAGTTATTGGAGCGTAACTCAAAAACAGCTTGACCGATTTTGATGAAATTTAAATTGGGACCAAACGACAAGCATCGGCTTTCAAACAAAAAAGAATTTTCAAAATCGGTTCACCCAGTCATTAGTTCTGAGGTAACAAACATAAAAAAAAACAGACGAATTGAGAACCTCCTCCTTTTTTGGAAGTCGGTTAAAATTCAGACATCTTTATTACTTTCCATCCAATGGAAACAGGTATTAAAGGATCAATGTCCAATATACATATATCTACTACTAGATTAGGTAGATGCATGTCTGGCGGTATATCCGTACAACATCTGGTTTAGTCCGAACATCTTTACCCACATCACTTACCATCAGGTGGCTAGAGGGTATAGTTTATCAGGTATTGAAAAAAAACAGCTGCTAATGTGAACAAACGATAGAAACTTGAAGAGATTTTGTCTAATAATGATATTGTTAGCATAATCGGATAAAGTTAAGTTTAGTAGTTGTTCAACTGTATAGTGGAAGATTCTGCTAATTTAATCCTCATAATGAGAATAGCTGACCCGGCAAAGGTTGTCTGCCATATAGACCAATAAAAATGAATAAAAAAGTTTAAATTACTTATTTGAAAAATAGTTTACGTCTTATTTCAGACCTAGTGAATATACACTTAAAATTACTTAGGAATCAGTCAACTGTTTCGGAGTTTTGTTACAAACACTGCGACACGATTAGAGCTCCGAACTCACTGAAGCTGAACCGACACTTAAGACAAATTTCTATGTAGGTATTTGAAATAATACTGGCTGCTAGTTTTTCGCAGCTATGTCTTCAGTGTTGATTCCGAAACTAATGTATGGTAGTGAAAGTTGGGTATGGCAAAAAAAGCATGAAAGTAGAATAAATGCAGTGGAGATGAGGGTATTGAGAAGCATGATTTCAGTCAAACGGAGTGACGGATACGGAATAGGGAATAAGGGAATGATGTGGTGTGAATGAGGATGTAGTGACAAAAATCGAGAATAGTTTGGACATGTAGAGAGAATGATTGAAATGAGACTGACTAAACAGGTATACATTGGGGCGAACGTTCCAAAATCAAATTGAAGACGTTCTGTAAAAAAGGCCCGCTCAGGAGTATCCTAAACCAACCCTCATGTATGAGAGGATTGATGAGAGAAAATGAAGCGAAAGAAATACGCAAGGATCGTAGCAAGTGGAAATCTGTGGTCTGTTCTTACCCCTACGGGAGAGAGGCGTGATAAATGTCTTTCTACTAGATCCAATATTGCTGTATCAAAGCTTGGTCTAAGTAACTATATGATAAAATGGTCGCAGTGTTACAGAATACAGTATCGATCGGAAACTTACAGGCAACAACACACGTCTGTAAAAACTAGGTTGAATATGTATGTCAGTAGATACTAGATCTACCCATCCTACATGTAGGTACTGTGTACTCATAAATAGGAAATATTAAATGTTTTATTGGGATAAGTACATACTAAATACCCAATGCAGAATATTTACAGAGACTTGGTATCAACAAAGGTTTTTGCGCTAGGTACCCGGCTTCGGGTATTCCCAGGATAACAGAGTATCAATACTCGGGATAGCAAAGACGGGAACAGCGACATCCCAGTACTTTAGGATTAAAGCTATTTTCTAGATTATAATCAATTCTATCTAGATTATAATCCTGTATAAATGAAAAGCAGCGCTGAGGTGCTCAGTCTAGCATGCAAAAACTTTTTTCAAGCTATCCATTAAATCAACTTCAACAACTGATCGCCGGTGAGTGCCTTCCATTGCGCGAAATTTCGATATAAGAGGTAGAACTGCAAATAGTTTTTAAAGCATTTGTATTTTGTAGAAGCTTATTTCACCGATGACAAACAAAGATGATTAAAATTTAACTATTTTTTTACCTGTTGTACTCGTATATTACGTACCTATTTTACTTTTTAACTTTGAATTGTAACAAATGGAGGTCGGGATGATATGCAACATTATTGAAAAGGTTGCCCTGAGTTATCTACACGAATATAAAAATCTTAAACATTGCAAAGACCAAATAAATAATTATAAACGCGTATTTTCAAAACATCTACACCTAGGCAGAACAAACAAAACAAGCTAGACAAAACAAAAGCGATAAAAAATATAAAACGAAACTCAAGTTTCGGTTGTCTGTCTTTGTGTTACTTCTTCAAGGAAAAACGATTGAATTGATGATAATAAACATATAAATAGATTTGGAGACAATACCCGACAGAGCGAATGCTTCTCGGGTATTCGAAATATTATACAAAAGCTAGTAGTTAGCACAGTGAGTCTTGTTACTTTTATATCGTGTATGAATTGCCTATTTAATAATAATATTTATTTGTAATTGTGAATTCAAAAGCAAGTTCAATGCGTGACCTATTCACCACAATAACCATGGTTCTTGCAGTTGGATTGAGTATTCGCAATGTGGCCTAACATCTTCGGTGAACCAATGGTGGTAGGGCCAACTTCAAGTAGAAAAATTTGTTGCCGGTGTGTCCCCGCAGATTGATAATCGAGACATTTTTTTTCGGGGGATTAAAGGAAATACTTGTCCATTAAAAAGATACACATTATATACCATCAACTATGTAGACTATAAAATAATTTTACTTACTAGTAAGTAAAATTGTTTTATTAATTATTAGTATAATTTTACTTACTCGTAAGTAAAATTGTTTTAAGTAAAATTTTTTTATATATTTTTTATATTTTTCAGTTTCCAGGTAATCTAAAAAAAGTTTTCTCTGGATGCGTTTTTGACGAATTCATGCAACCAAAAACAGCACAATATATCCTACTCGTCATATTAAATATGTCCATAAACTTATTTTTAGTGAAAATATCGCGCGTTTATTGTTAAAAAAATAACACACCGTCCATTCGTCACTGCGGCACAGATGCGATTGTCTGCGTACCGAGCGCGGGCCGAGATCGAGACGTGTAGGTATAACTCGCGTTTCGTCCGTTTCTATGAAGTTGAAATACTGTATAGATAACATTACCGTGGCCGAGCGGTAACAGCTACGGACTGCCGTGCCGCAGGTTCGTGGTTCTAACCGTAAAGCCGCGTTGGCTTGAGCTTCACCGAATGGTGGAAAGTGTAGTAAGCTAGGCGAGCATTTTTCCAATGCTCGCCTAGCTTACTACCACCCTCAAGTAGACAATAGGTTGCCTTTAGCTAGAATTTCTATAGGCTTAGTCTGTTTACCACATTCGACCCTATCATCAGTTACCTACAGTTGAGATAGTAATTAAGGGTTAGTCTAAAATTATGTTAAATTATTTAATGATATAAAGCAAATAATAATCACCGAAACTTACGATTATCATGAACAAGTGCAACAGTTACCCTACGTAGGTAGCTAAAACGTCAAAGGATGTATACTCTCAAGTTTATATTAAAGATCCAAGTCTATGCTAGGCATATAACAATGACTTAAAAGAAACAGATTATGTTCCTGCCAAAATTACAAAATAAATGGTTTTTATTCTCAAAACAATACCTGCCGCTGATGTGCATTATGCACATCAGCGGCAGGTAGTAGTACTGCATACTTAGCATTGCAAAAAAAAAGGTACAAGACGAAACAGAATGTAGCAGCACAATTATTTTTCTCGCGTAACGGGTATGAGTTTTTTTCTGCGCGGGTAGGAGAGTGTAAAACATCTATCAAATTTTGTCTGAGTAATTTTATTTAAAAATAATAAGTTAATCTACTCCTTAATGTCTAAATTTAATGTATAATTAAAATCTAGTACAAAATACCTGCCAGTGGGTGTTATCCTTATCATACAGTCACTTCACACAAAATTAAACTGAGTTTAATATACTGGTATTGATTGCACACACTTTTATTTCAATATGGAGGCAGTACAGCATTCAATGGCCCAACTCCAGCAGTTATTTATGCAGCGGATGGATGCTTATGAAGGTGAGCTTCAAGTTGCTACTCCTTCAACCAATATAAACAACTTGGCATCAGACTTTACTACATTCCGCTCCTTTATTATGACAGCTATTCAATGTCTTCAAGACCAGGTGGCCATGCTTGTTCAACAGCAGGATTCTATGGAAATGCGTAGTCGTCGTAAGATCCTGCTGCTACATGGCCTTGTGGAATCCAAGGATGAAGATACTGCATTAGTGGTAGCGAGGGCCGTGGCAACTCACACGAAGTTAAGTGTTACTGTCGAGGATATCAGCCGTTGTCACCGAATGGGTCGTGCATCCACTCCTGATAAGCCCAGACCGATCCTGTTCAAATTGCGTACGTTGGAGATTAGAAACAAGTTATGGTTCGCAAAGACGGGTTTAAAAGGATCCGGTTTAACTATATCTGAGTTTTTAACTAAAACACGGCATCAAACATTTATGGTGGCTCGCCATAGATATGGCATTGGCAAATGTTGGACGAAAGACGGATTCGTGTTCATATCGGGTGCTGACGGAATACGACATCGTATCAGCTCTCTTGCAGAGCTCGATAAGATTGGTGGAACGGAAGCGCCGATTCCAGTGCATGATACTCCCAAGGAGTCGATAGCTACAGCCAAGCCGAGACGAGCCACTTCTAAAAAGCGTTAACATGACTGCTTCAATCTCTTCTTGAGGGTATAATTATTACTAGATAAGTTTGTTTACAACATGGTTTGTTCGTACCCTCTATGTATGTCTTCTAATTTTACGCACTGTAAGTAGGTAATTAATTTAAAGCTTTTGTCTTTTTTACATCATAAATAATTTTACTGTATATACCTCTCGTATCAATCAAGAAAGTTTTTTTTTTTTTTTTTTTTACCGGCGGTATGCTTTTATTAAACAAAATACTATGAACTATATACAACACTACAGCTACTACAATAAAAGCATTTAGACACCTATAAGTCATAGCAGACTCATAGGCAGTCCAAATGCTCCAGCCCACTCCCAGTTGGCAGCGTGCCCAGCATGCTGGCAGCATTGCCCCGTTGAATTGCAATGCTTATTCGTTGAGCCAAATATGTGCCAGCATTTTGATCACGCGTCGCATCGACCAAGCGCTCAGATTTGGAAAATACGATGAGCTCCCGGTAACCACGGACCCAACGTCTCTACACCAAACGGCTCAAATATGTAACCCATACCGAGGTTAGCATATTTGCGCCGCTTGAGTTGCTCCGCCGAAGTAGCCGCAGCGCCAGCCCTCACGTTGGTTTCAGAAAGATGTGACGGCGCTAAAGTGTCCACGCACGTAGCGTCGTAACTTCCACGGAACCAGAGTCATGCCGTCAGGTCTTTTACCATCGTCACGCATCAGACCATTCGGTTCGAGAATAGCTGGAACATTGGCGCTGGTAAAAGCCCGGCGAATGATATCGTTAAGGCTGGCGTGGCGGGAAATTCGACCAGAACTTCGAGAGCAGGAGAGGCCATGGTGACCGAGTTGATCAACTGCAGTACCACACTGGCAGTGATGTGCAACACAACACCTTGCACCCAAGCGTAAGCTAATAGCTAGACGAAAAGCGGATGGATCTATAAGGCTACCAGTTTTGTAAGAAGGAATGGCCTGTAACCAAAGACCGGATTCCCACACAGAAACAGCGAGAATACGAGCACGATCTGCGATGCTAGAACACGTATTTAAAAGATCTTTCCGTATTAGCTCGCATAGGGGCCGATCCCACTGTTTCTGAGATGACAACATTTTTGGGAATTCAGTATTTGGACAAGCCAGTCTCCATGTGTTTTTGGCCTCAGCCAGATATGCTACATCGAAAGAGCCTAAAGATCGTGCAAGAATTTTTTCTACTAATTTGTGTGTACTGTGTACAGAAGACAAAAAAGCTGGTAATGCCACACTAGAAATTTTGCGTATCCCTATGCCCCCCAACCTCACAGGGAGGGAAGCTTGCACCCAAGCCCTATCATCCATCTCAACATTCAAAACCGACACTAACGTATCTTTTACTAAGTTGTCTAAGCTTAACAAAAGCTCACTGTGTTGCCACAGCTGACAACATCTTAAATAGTATGTAAATTTAGGAACGAAAAGGCAAAATCTTATAATTGTAAAAGCCATATGGGCGTTAATTTTGGATAATCTGCTAGAAGCATTTCTAAACTTTTGAATTTGTTTTTCGACAAATGGTGATAAAGATTCGTTAAGAAGACAGTTTTGACATTTGTTTTGACGTTGAAGTTTTTTTTTACTTCACATCAAACCATAGAGTTTATCACACCAGCTTATTCTGTTCAAACCTGGTGACAAAATGACCATATTATATAGCTCATATTGTCTTAAAATTTATTATATGCATATATTTGATGTGGTTAGTTTGTGTCTATGTTTTGGTGTTTTTATTCATTTTTTCTTCTCTGGGTAAAAACAAATATTTGTATCCATGTGTATTGTGCGTGTTTTTTAAATGTATTGTTTGACCTACTGATACCCAACTGGCAGGTGGAGAGTTATAAAAAACCTCTTTTATATATTAATATATTATTATTTGTAAGTATATATTTAGTATATATAAGTATATTTATTAGTATATTATATTGTAATATATATATCTCATATTAAGAAATATGTTAAACTTATTTAAAAATGCGGATAATAGTGATAGTGAAGAGTATTTGTCATTATCTTCTAACAGTTCTCTTAGTGACCAGAGTTTCGAAAGCATTCCAACGCTTAACGATACTCTCGACTCGCAGTTTTCTGATGTACCGAAGAATTTTAACGTGATTCATATTAACGCGCAAAGTATTCCGACACATTATCCCGATATGCAGGCATCTCTAAATCACAAAAATATTCACGCCATAATAGTCTCCGAGACGTGGTTCAAGCCGTGCTTACCGTCTTTATCGTATTCCTTGCCCGGCTTTAACCTAATCCGAAATGATCGTAGTGACAGCCGTGGTGGTGGGGTGGCTATTTATCTTACATCACATATTCCTTTCTCAGTAGTCAGCACCTCATCCCAACCGCCTATATCAAATGCTGGTGAGCATCTTTTTGTGAAGGTTCTTCTTTCACATAATAAAATCTTACTCGGAGCCTATTATAGCAACTCTTCTTGTAATAATTACTTCTCATCATTTGAACAGATCCTTGAAGATCTTACCCCTTCATATATCCATACCATTATCATGGGTGATTTCAACGCCTGTCTTCTCAAACGTGATTGTCGTACTATCTCACTGGAAGCTGTCATTAATTCCTGCAACATGCATATTCTACCTCTAAATGCTACTCATCACTCCCCTAACTACACTCCTTCACTTCTCGACTTGATTATAGTATCATCCACCCAGCATGTTGCAAAGCACGGTCAATGTTCCGCCGATGCCTTTTCGTATCATGATCTGATATTCCTATCTTACAAAATTCGTCCTCCGAAAGCTAAACCTAAAATCATACTTCAGCGCAATTTTAGTGGCATGGACCAGGTAGCATTTCTTAATGATGCCCATTTAGTCGACTGGTCTCCGGTATATGATGCAGTGACTGTGAATGACCAAGTTGCTATATTCAACTCCTTATTAACACAGTTGTATGATAAGCATGCCCCTCTTCGAGCTATAAAATTAAAGCACCTTCCAGCTCCATGGTTAACCAATGATATAAAAGTGTTAATGCATAAAAAAGTAGTCACTAAAAGTAAATACAAGCGTAGACCTTGTGATGAAAATAAAGCTGTGTATGTGAAATCTCGCAATCGCTGCAATATGGTGTGTAGGGATGCTTTACGCCACCATGTTCACAAATCTGTCGCTAATGAGGACCCTGCCAAAGTATGGAAATTTCTCAGGTCATTGGGAATAGGTAAATCACGACAAGAATCAATTCCAAATGATTTAAATATCAATTCTCTAAACCAACATTTCTCTTCGCTGTCTGATATTAACATCTCAGATACAAACAATACCCTACGTTACCTTTCAACTTTACCGACTCCCGACCATTCGCCATTTATTTTTAATCACCTATCTGCTTGCGATGTTAAGAAGAGCGTAATTTCAATCACTTCCAATGCTGTTGGTGTTGACGGCATAAGTCGTAACATGGTAATGCCCATCCTAGATGTTATACTTCCTGTTCTCTGTCACATTTTTAATAACTCTGTCTCTGATGGAGCATTTCCCTCAATCTGGAAAGACGCTCAAATTATTCCCTTGGCTAAAAAATCAAACCCGAAATCTTATTCCGATTATCGACCGATTTCAATCCTTCCATTCCTGTCAAAAGTGCTCGAGCGTCTTATCTACAACCAAATTAGCAAATTCTTAACTAGTAACAAACTTTTAAACCCTTTTCAATCTGGCTTTCGACCTGGGCATAGCACTGTAACTACTCTCATCAAAATTACTGATGATATCCGTCTAGGAATGGACAACAGCGAAGTTACTGTATTAACTCTTTTAGATTTTAGCAATGCCTTCAACACTGTGAATTTTGACATTCTTCTTGCTCCTATATATTATGATTACAAGCACTACCGCGTACTAAGCGACAATCATAAATTTATATTGGAATACAAAATGTTCCCGCCCGGGGCAAAACATTTTGTATTCCAATATAAATTTATTCTTCTTGCTCTCCTTCGCTCAATTAACATTTCTCCAACGGTAGTTGATTGGTTTCACAGTTATCTGTACGGGCGCAGGCAGCGTGTTCGCCTTGAAGATGAATACTCTTCGTGGTGTAGCACGACTGCAGGCGTCTTATCTTCTTTATTGTTTGCTTTGTTTATTAATTCGATCTCTCACAACCTCACTTCTTCCTACCACCTATATGCAGACTATCTACAGATTTATTCTAAGGCTCCAGTGAATAAACTATCTGAAGCCATTCAGATTGTTAATGCTGATCTTGATCGCATAGCTAAATGGAGCAATTCTTTTGGGTTAAAAGTAAATCCCATAAAGACACAAACAATAGTTATTGGTAGCTCAAGATTAATGTCAACAATTGACTGGGTATTACTTCCTCAAGTTTTCTTTGGTGGCACTGCTATTCCCTTTAGTAGCTCTGTAAAGAATCTTGGAATAACAATGGATCGCTATATGAGGTGGGATCAACAGTTACAAATTACCAGTCGCAAGCTATTTGCCGCAGCAGGATCCTTAAAAAGGTTGCGCAACTTTCTTCCAACAGCCACTAAAATTGCATTAGCTCAATCTCTATTACTTCCAATTCTTGACTACGCTGATACCTGCTATCTCGATCTCACGGAGGAACAGCTAGATAAACTTGAGCGTCTTCAAAATGTTTGTATTAGATTCATATTTGGTTTACGCAAATATGATCACGTCTCTCAGTTTCGTTCTAAGCTCAATTGGCTGACTATACGTTTTCGCCGGAATGCTCATATTCTCAGTCTCCTTTACAATATATTGTTTAATCCTACATCCCCGCGCTATCTCAAGGAACGTTTTGATTTCCTTCACTGTTCTTCATACACTTTAAGGTCATCAGAAAATCTTACACTTGAAATCAATCCTCATACGAGTTCGTTTTATAGCAAATCTTTCACTATTCAGGCTGCTCGCTTATGGAATTCTCTTCCTGTATCTATAAGACAAGCACCAACTCTCAGAATGTTCAAGGATCAAGTAAAAAAGTTTTATTTGTCCAACTAATTTTGCACATTTTTGAAAATTTCTAGGCTTTATATGGGATAATATTATGATATGTATTTTTATATGATTTATTTATATATGTATATCATTATCTATTTATGTATGTTGATATGTATATATATATATATATATATATATATATTATTATATGTGTATTTATATGCATATTTATGTGTGTATTTATTTATTTTAAAAACTTACATGCTATTTTTATACATTTGTTTAGAAACACTCATAAAATTAGTTTTATTTTTAAAATATTTTTATGAATTTGTACTTTTTCATTGTTAATTGTTAGACTACACCCGCCCCAATAGTTTTGTTTATTCAACTCCATCCTAAGGTTGCCTGGTAGAGATCACTTTTAGTGATAAGGCCGCCCATTGTAACACTATGTTATTATTATTTAATAAAATCTTATGATGTAAACTTTAATATTTTAAATGTGGTGTAACAATAAAGAGTTTTCTATTCTATTCTATGATTCCCTGTTCAACTATGTCATTATTTAAATATCTATGAAAGCAGATTAAATTGTTTTTTAAAATCAAATGATGTCTTCTTTCAGTAAAATGTTCCATCTACAATATTCAAGATACTTTCCCTCCATGTGGCATATCCGTGGGACGCCCTGCATATATAAATGAATATTGTGCCAACCAGATCCCTTTAATTATCAATTGTTTTTACCTCCCTAGACCACCTCTAAGGAGCATGTGCGGCTTGTGGATACGACTTGGACATTGGTTAACAGTTCGACAGAAGATATTGCTTAATAACATCATGATATCCATATACCTCATAGAGATGCATATTCTAACCCGTCAAACAGGAGGTAAATCCCTCCCTACCAGTGTCGATCAATATTTCCATCTATCCATAGGTATCAAAACCTGTTTGAGGGGACGCAGGCCTCCCTATTATGATCTGTGAATCGAGTTACAATTTAAAAGGGGAGAGATCAAAGGCAGTATTTTGTTTGATGCCAATCAACTAAAACTATATATTTTCCTACGCAAATAGCATGACGCAGTGGCGGTCCATTCAATTATACTGCCCAATTGTTACAGTTGTGAGTCTTCGTGTACTTAGCAGTCTTCTAAAAGATATCCCACTCGGTTAGAAGTTTAATTAGACCGGAGCAGACAAAATAGGGCTTTTTACCAGCCGTCAATTGAATCACCTCGCCTGTATGTGGCTGATATGTTTTCGTCACATTTAAAAGAGGAGCTGGAGGAGCTTATTACCATCTAACGAACACTATAAAATTTATTTCGCTTCTAAAACTACTCGATATAGTTAATGACTCCAGGCTGCTACCGACAGTGTCTATGTTAAAAAAAAAAACACTTGCTCAACGCGGGGATCGAACCAAGGATAAAACAAAAGTCCAAAGCTATGTTTTACGCCACTAACTCATAATATGTCGTTGCACGCTATAATTATACGAATTACGTGGAAGCCGATTTGTCTGACCTGGCTCTTTATTTACTACTTGTATATTAACTGCTGATTGTCTCTGTCTTCTTCCGTCGATCCGGGTTAAAGTCAAGGCCTTCAGGCGGCTTGAAATCTCCGAAACATGGTCGTAGGCTGGAGGGCCGAATGCCCGCCTGGCCGATTATATGGCGATATATATATAAATATACAGCCATATAATCGGATACGAGACATAGCCACATCACTCATTACTGCTATACTAATGACCCTTAAAACCACAAAACATTTGCTTGAATATGTTTAAGTAAACGATAACATTATTTTGTTTTATTACTTGGTCGTCTAACTAATCTATTCATTGTATTTGATCACGTAATACGCGAGACTCAAAGCATATTTTCTACGATATCTTATAAAACTGCGGAAAACGTATATAATTATTTTTTTATAGGTAATCCGAGCAATATTATTTTAAACCCGCAAATTCTGTGGTCATGAAGAATTATTGGTAACAAACGTAGCACGGGCGATAAAACTGTTTAAACATTACACTCTCTGCCACAGATGTTTCGCTATTTATATTATAAAACAATTATAAGCATATTTAATTACTTGTTTTTTAAGGTAACATTTACATCGCTCTTACTGAAAAACTCTTTAAAAAAAACTCCTCTCTTGATCCGGCCAAAAAATACAGCGATTTTACCCGTTATTTAATAAACGTTACCCACGATAACTTATCGATATCATTGGTTTGGTAAAATAGTTTCAAGTTTTTGGGTTGAACAGTTTCAGATTAGCACATAAATGCAATACTCACTGGTAACTGATGTTAGGGTCAGAGCCGGCTGAGTGGATGTTGTTATCGCCCGAGGAGTAGAAATCCTTAGACTGGTTCCACTCTTGTGCTTTTTCCATCACCTCCGGCTGGTAATCTGCCGGACTCCACTCCTTGCCCTCGGCGACCGCAGTAATCTACGGACAAAACATACCTAATGTCAACAACAACTATGAATAGTTATAACAGACCAAGCCCTATAACAGTAGTAGTTACTGAAAGGCTTAATTTTTAAAGTTTCAGTTTTTTACTTTAGTTATTTTGAACACTTGAAGTTCATTCGTTACCATGTAACAATTTCAATTTAAGTAGTAAAAGAGCGAACCTTGAGTCCAGGTAATGTTTATAGTAAAGTTGTGAGTATATACATTAGTGCTTCTTAAATAAGAGGTTCATATACATTAGTGCTGAGATCGGACAAGAAGACGAAAAGTAAGAATCCACAGGGGCCCACAGCGAGGAGTCTAGAATTATCATTCACTATGATGTATGCAATCGCTTGGATGAACGCACTCACTTAGCTGTCGGACCGCGGCGATCGAAGGGAACGCACGTCTTGTCGGAGTTATATTTAAGTCGACCGCATATTCGCAATCATTCGCAAAGTTCGACTATATGGAAAAATATCGAACTAGTATGATAATGACCTTTGCTCTGAGAATGAAGATAGGTTATTTAAAAGAATAACCTATAAAAATCGTGAGAAGACTAATATTGCAGAACTGTAGAACTCGACCGCTCGCTATGTGTACTAAGCATAGTGACCGCGGAGCAATAAACTCTGAACTCGAGACTGCTGTGGACCTGGCGCCAAAAATTTCTTGCTATTTGTATATCTTCTTACAACTATCTACATAAACCTACACTAGCGCACGTTTAAGAACATGCAGTTATATATAACAATATTTATATGGTCACTCACCACGGCACACCAGAAAACTTTGATAATCCTTAATAGGTAGGTACAGGAATAAAAGATCTTTAAACATAAACACGTTAATAACTATAAGAATACCAATCATACCAAAGGAATTAATTCAACAATCAATTTTTTTATCCACTACAGTTAACCCTATCATAATTAAGAGTTGACGTTGTCTTCTTTATTACACATAAACAAACTACTTATCTATTACAATGTCTTACGTCAATCGGGGCTTTTGTGCGGCGGGCAGTGAAAGCGACGGAGGAAGAGATAACAAGTAACAACTTAAAAATGGCATTAAAAGATCGAAACGAAGAGGTCGTGGAGAAAATGTTAAACAGAAAGAGGACCCCGGAGTCAGTGGCGGGTCCATCCGGGACAAGATCATAGAATAATATAGTTTTAGTAATTCAAATGTTAAAATGTAATGTGATAACTATAGAAACTACTTAGATAAGAAAGATACTAACAAAAATCTGGCTGACCACGAGTCTGTAGAGCGTTGTTTGTTTAATAAAAAAAAAAAATCTTACGCCTACTTATTTTTTAGCTTTTGATTCAAATACGTATATCATACGTCAATACTACGTATTATTCCAGAAACCAACGTAGGTTTCGATGTTAGAAATAAATACTTTCCAGATACTATTTTATATAAAATTTTATATATAATATACAAATTAACCTTAGATAAATTGCATTATGTAGCTGTCATATGCCATTATAGTGCTTGGAAAATAATACGACAGAGAGCTTGTCAAAATATAATGAATCACTTTAGGAACGTATATCCACGGTACCATGAAATTCGATGAATATTAAGAAATCAAATATAGTAAAATAAAAGTGTCAAAACTCTTTTACGTAACCTCAGAGCAGCTTGCAATAAGATTAATTTCCTTATTTGTCATCAGATTTTTGTTAAATTTATAATATAAAAATTATGTAAAAGGTTAAGTAAAAACATTCCATGTAAAATATAATGTTATTAAAGAAATGAGAAAACTGTGCGTAATTACATTAGGCAGAGCTGTTTATTCTACAGGGATAAGATATACTACGAGAAAAGGTTTGATTTTGTTTATAAATGCGACAACATCAAACATCCGAAGCTGAAAGAATACTGGAAAGAAATGAAAATCATTATAACAATTACTAAAACTTAGGCCACGCAACAAAATAGTATACCAAGATTAAACATAAAATAGAAATGTATCTTATGAAAACAACCAGTGTAATAAGATGGCTGTCACAAGCAGTGCAGTTAAAAGTTCTGGGTTTAGCAGCTAAGAATTAATCCGCACCGCTGATTTTCTTACTTTACAAAGTAATTGGCATTACTGTCTGCACCGGTTTGTCGAGTGAAACGCGCTGGATGTTTTGTTCGTTAGACAGCCTGCCCTTAGCCTAACCCGTTTAATGGCGCTCGGTAATCTTTTATTTGTATCACCTATGTGACACGGAGGGAAGACAAGACGGACTCACCTTTTCTGCGTATGTGATATAAAATACGTACTTAACTAACTAAATGACACTATAAGTATTTGTGTAATAAATATTAATACAGAGCTAATGCAGCCATCCGACTGAGCAATGATACAGAGCGGTACGAAAGAAAGCATGCTTTTTTCTTGCTTACGACGACTCCTATCGTACGCGCCGTACTACCACGCGCTGGCGAGACTTCTACTATGTCGCGCCGCCTGTATCACCTATGTGACACGGCGGGGAGACAAGAAGGACTCATCTTTTCTGCGTATGTAATATAAAATACCCCATATCATATGCCATATTATGACTCACTTATGTGTGTCAGCTACACGAAATTTCTTGCACTGCTGTGTGTAGGAATTTTTTCTGTATTTTTTTGCGATTTAGATGTAGTGTTTGCATGGGTACAGCTTGTGCAATATTTAATCTCATATAATAAATAAGTAGTATAATTAGATTTTCTTAATTTCTAGATTAGTTGATGTTACCTCATTATTATTAATTCTGAACTACAACTATTTAAATCACTTTCATTATTCGACACATTTACAAACCTTACAAAGGCACGCTAATCCATATTTTTAGTGTAGTTGCATTACTACTGCCTACCCAAGCGATCATACCATTGGTATCCTCGGAGCATAACACCCAATACTTAGACGTTGTACAACTGCACATCGATAATTTACTGTGGAAGGCGCACCATCATTTGCGAACACTATATTTCTGGCTATCTGCATTTTCACATGTTTTTTGCGACTATCTCAGCATATTACTTTTATTTGTTTGTGAAAAATGGTAACCAGGAAGCTGCCTGTGACGGCCATGATTAGCTACATTTAAGTTATTTTTGGCTAGTGTTTTTAGTGATAGTTTTGTTTTTTATCAAAGTTTTACTTTCTTTAGCCGAATACCAAACCGGAGTTTCGTTACTGGTTTCTCCAGCTGGGAAAATTATTTTCACTTATGCGGGACCAGTTTCGATGAAATAATTATTTTTATTTGTTCGTAATTACCATTATACTATCCTGGGGATGCTGCGTGTAGAAGCGAAACGCGTGGAAAATTCTTCTGGTTTGGCTTTGTGGCGTCTATGACGGCACGACGTCTCAACAGGAAAATTTTGCGGAATCATCATTAGATATAATTTTTATGTTTTAACGTGTTTTTCTAAAATGTTAATTTATATTATTTCTAAATAACTTTAAAAATAACAAAATATGGATTTGCGTAAAGTAACGCCTTAATCTATTAATTCGCTCTGAGGATTCTCTTTTTTGAAAAGAGTAGCGAAATGAGTAAACGATTTGCCTACCCTGTAGCTAGCCTGCCCCGGTTTACAGCAGCTATACACTCCCCACGCCACTCGAGATAGGTACCTATGATTTGTTTTATCTCATTTGCTTGTAATTACCCTAGTACCGTGTCCTTCAATCACTAAACATTATCTGGACGAATTTGGTAAACAGGAAACCTAGAATGGGAACTGGATCTCAACGTGAGCTACCGTAACACACAGAAGATGCCGTACCACCATTCATAGTGTCAGTTTTCAGGCCTCCAACATAGTCTAACGTTGTTATCCTTAAGACAATAACCGGACCGACGGTTTAACGTGACTTTCAAACGCGCTTAATACAAATTGCCACAAGCGGTTACCCATCCAAATTAGCAGCCTCAACTAGTATAAAAGCCATCCTGGCCTCGTATATAACCGGACCTCACCTGCAGTTCAGTCCGGTTAACTCATACTTGACCAGGAAGGCTTACTTACTGGATTCATCAGTAATGTGAATCTAATTGATGGGTCAAGCACGACTAGGCAAGCTCCGCTATGAGCGGTGCTGAATGATGACAACGAAGTCGGTAAAAATGGAAGTGCACTCTTATAACAAGTATTTCAGACTGCACCGAAAATATTAAATTAATACGGCAAAATATTACATTTACTCGTATAATAATAGGGTGTAACCGTGTCATATTTATAAATAATATAATATACTAGATACCCGCTAATGGCTTCACTTAAGTCAATTTTAAACTTTGCAGTCAACGGTAAATAAAAGTGTACAAAAACTGTTTATTTTAGCAGTACTTATTCTTTAAATAGACTAGATATAGTATATTCAAAGAATGCTCCTGGCTAGGTGGTACTGATATATCTGCAGAGGGGAAACCCGTCGCGTCATATTATATTACTGTCGTGTCGGCGACGGAAGTGCACGGTATTGTCACGGTAATGTTAGTATTGTTATCATATTTTCACCTGATAAAGAATTTCAGCTGAATCCCAAGTTTCACTGCATGGTGTTACCGAATTTTGCGATTGTTCGTACCACACTCAAGTAGAATTCTGTCACCAAATGCATACGAATAACGATGTTTTCAGGCGGAATGGTTCTAATAGCTAGAGCTAGGCATTGCGTAAAATGGATTTATAATATATAAACAGTATATTTCAATAATGGAGTAATTTCAAAATGTAGTAACAGTTCTGAGTCCGAAACTGTGCCCAGTAGGTGGCAATATTATTGCTAGGTTGTTTAATTATTGTATTTACATGATTCAAAGTAAAGCGAAATTCAGAGGATATTTATTTCTATCTTTGATATATTCTTTTTATGGGTACTGGTATTGAATAGATTATACTTAATACGTAACTTTTTAATTTTTTGATGTTTCAGGGGTAATTAATGAACTTTGACTCCCGAATACCATGCACCTATAGAGTGGTTACTTAACCTAGCTACAATATACGTGACAAAATTGTTAAAATTTTGCTTACCGCTACAGAAGCCAGTTTCCATCTTAATAAAATACAGGCCCAAATAATTATTTTTTTTACTGTGCAGTCAAAAATTTTAAGAAAGTACTTACAATGTTTTTTGTAGTTTTCATTAGTCGCTATATACTTTCGTGAATCTATCAAAGGAGCCTAAGAGAGTTTGATTCGATGAGTACTATGTATTACAATAGCGTATCACGTGGAGCCGATATCGTCCATTTACGAATGAAATTCAATGGTTATCATTATCTACGATGTGCATGGATTTAACACAACTGCATTTTAGTAAGAAGCTTAATACTTCGATACGCTTTGAAATATATGGTCATTTAATTTTCACTTCAATATCACTTTAAGGAATCTTTATATTTAACTTTCTATCGTTAAGTGACATGAATTTGTTTTATATTATGTACAATCCTTTAATATTTCCTTTAGTTCCATCATAATTATACCTGATTACGTAGACATCCGAGAATAAATAAGTTTCTCGATCGTACCTATATATCTATACCTATATATAAGACTCAATACATCCTGAGGATGCTTCGTGTAGAAGCAAACGCGTCGCAAATTCTTCCGGTCTGGGTACGTGGCGTTTATGACGTCACGTCGGCTTAACATGAAAATTAGGCAGTATTGTCACTAGAATTATTTTTTTGTATCTTTTCAAATATTAATGAATTGTTTCCTTAAAATATTTTTAATCAATTTACAGAGCGGTTAGTACTCGTTATGAGCAAGTGCAATACATAAACATCAGGCGGGCTTCTGCTTAAATTGGCACACGTAACTTTGTTACGTCAATTTCAATCAAGAGCAAGGCTCCATTCTGTCCATTACGGCCGGTGGCGTCCTCCCTCACCCCAGTTAATAGTTTATCAGTCGATAATTTCGTTATACTACGTACAATGTACATTAATTATAGCGATGAACAGTAGGGAACAGTTTACGTCGAGGAAATAATTAACTACGCTTGGATGCAGTTGCAAACTCTTTGTATAGCAAGCGCAGACAGGTAGGGCTATCAAGCTTTCAATTATACAGGTATATTATGAGTCTGACGACCCTTTTGTACTTAAAATGAATGTCCGTTTTTGATTGCAAATTGGTAAGCCTTTAACAATGAGGCGATCTTTGCCTAGAATAATAACTGGTTCTTAATGACAGGCGCCAGAACACACTACTAGAAGCTTGTTTATAGAGTTTTTTTTATATATTCGTACTTAAAAGTGGTACCTATTCAGACGAGCTTTTGCAATATACCTTTTACCGGTAAAACCGAATCATTCATTCACACACTAAATTTTATTTATCACCGCCACTATGTCCGAGTGCTGTTCCATTTAGAATCTGTACAATGTACATATTATAACTAGAAATACTTACGAGTATAAAACCATATAACTCATCTAACATGTGTCAGACTTAAATCTAATTCGAAATGCTATCGCAGACGATTCCAACATTTCCAATTTTATGAATCAATTTTCACTTTTCCAGCACGAGAGGGACGGTTCTTCGTTCAGAAACTCGCAGCAAAATCACCGTGAGGAAATGTAAAACAAATTTTGAAATAAACCAAAGTAGGCAAAAGCAACGCTATGCCTGGTTTAAAAGTAAGGCACAAGTATTAAGTAAAACTACATTTGTTTGTTAATGGCGCACTTATTATTTATAACAATAGTTTGAATTATAATATAATACCTGTCAGTTAGCAAGTAGGTAGTAGTCAACCAGTTAGTCATCCAAAATGTCATGGTCTGTGTATATGAACAACGTCATACAGTAAAATTCCTAAACGCAACTTCCATAAAGAAAATATAAACATACAAGTAAAACGAAAGAAATTATGAGAAACATTTTTTTCAGTATTAGATTGTTTGTTTACGTATTTGCTTTATCATGGTTTATCATTTATTTGGAATAATGAGTGAATCTAGTGACGAAGACATTTCTGTAAAGTGTTACAGTAGAGCTAAGACAACAGTGTCTAATGCCAAACTTAGCTTTTAACCCGATACTCGTAAGTATCTTGAAAATATCTTAAAGCATACGCAATGTTCATAGATTGCAACTACAAAAAAGTCAAATTTTCGTTAACTTCTCCAGAGACTAATTGTTAATAATAAATCGCAGACTGTTCTGGAGTATTTATTCAATTCTTAAAGTTGTTATTAGAACATAACGTCACGTATATATAACATATGTATCAAATACTGAGTTATTTTCAATACGACGCGCAACGACGGGCGGAAATCGGAAGGGTACATATCTATGACACACAAGTTTTCACCGCACCTGAGTTTGAAAATTGTATAAACGAATCACTAGACTGTAATTGATAAAAGAAACTGGTATGAAATTTAGTCTAGAGGTAGTAATCTGTCTTATCTTCAAGAAAAAGTAGGAGTACCTACGTATTCTTGAAGATAATAGGGATTAGCTTCGTACCGTGAAGTAAGCTATAAGACTCAATTAACGATTTTGCTGTAAACTAATTTAATGTGCTTGATGAAACAAGGTCGTTCTCATTATTGGATTGAGTAGAACATGTCTCCCAACGATTTTTGAACATTCAGAAAAGTAAATTCCAGTAAAGCTGCTTGATTCAAAGACCATTTTGAAGCGCTCGTAGCGAAGTTTGCTAAGCCATTCTGAAATGATCAGCAAAGTTAAGCAACGTCCGCCTCGGTCATGACATGGATGGGTGACCGCTGGTGACATTACTTCTGAGCGCTTCCGTGCTTCGGAGGGCACGTTAAGCCGTCGGTCCCGATTGTTGTCTTAGGATGACAGTCGTTATAGCATGGTGGTAGGGCATTTTGCCAATGCCCGCCTGGCTAGCTACCACCCTCAAGTAGAAAATCTGTCGCCAAGCACCTAACGGTGTGTTTCGACAGTTGTCCTTGACAGCCAGTAATTCTAGGTTAGCCTGAACAACATCTTCGACCACATCATCACTTACCGTCAGGTGAGATAGTGGTCAAAGGCATACCTATCAGGCATAAAAAAAATTAGAGATCTTTTGTGTTACGCGAGGAATAAATATTATAAACATTGTAGATTCGTATAAGTATGGAGTTACGCGCCGCTCGTACAAAAACTAATAGTAATATTTTCAATACGGTTCAATGGTTCGATGCAGTACAGCCTATGGGGCTAAACACCGCGAAAAATAACCATAAGTTTCACGATCCTCATTTTTTACACACCGGTCTTTAGGCAAAAATCAGACACACTTTGCATACAGGCTACAGGAGGTCGGAATAAATGGCAATAAATCTTCCGGGCACTATGGTCAAAATAGGAGTTCGACAAGGATCAATTTTAGGACCCTTTCTGTTTCTAGCGTATCCCTATTATTAAGTATTTATTTAACAGGGTGAAGCATTTCAGGGATATAATTTTATTCATGGTTTTTTTTCGAATTTTAAACTAAAAAGAATAGGTAAGAAATAATTATCTTCACCGCTGATAATATTCTCTTATATTCATAAAAAAACTAAACGTTCAAAGATTTCTTTACCAAGTGTTACTTAAGGGTATTCTTTACCAAGTGGTACTAAGCTTGGCCTAGATAAACTCTTGATTGACAAGGCAACAGTATTCCTGGAAATCAAAATGGATAAAATTTTTGTGTGGGATCCTCACGTACATGATCTATCCGGAAGATTTAGTTCTGCTGCATACGCCGTTCGTAAGATAAGACAATTAACGGATGTAGCTCCAGCTGTTAGTAGCTGATTTCGGGTACTTCCCTGATTGCATACGATAGAATACTGTTATTATGTCGTATGGTGTATTGTCCAGGTGAATCTCTGGAGAACTTTTTGATGAAATTGAAATTTTAACTTAGCCAAGTCTGTATACAAAAGTAGGTATTTGAAAATAGTATGTACGTTCGTAAAAACTTGACTTAATTTTATTTACACTTAGATAATTATGATTATAACACTAGCAATAAAGATAAAACAGCGGTGCCAGTTAAGATAAACAATCACAAAAAAAATGTTCTTCAAGGAATTGTGTGCTATATTATTATAATGTTTCTAAATATATTACAATGCTCACATGGAGAATTCAGGTAGCACGTAATCACGGCCCACTTGAATTTAACTTCTGTGAACTTTATTAAAAAAAGCCTACTCTTCTGTGTTTAACCGACTTAAAAAGGAGGAGATTATCAATACGTCTGTTTTTTAATGTTTGTTACCTCAGAACTCTTGACTGGGTGAACAGATTTTGAAAATTCTTGTTTTGTTTGAAAGCTGATGCTTGTCTTTGGTCCCATTTAAATTTCATCAAAATCGGTCAAGCTGTTTTTGAGTTACGGCTTGCGTACACCGAATCTGTCAACGGCCGAAGTATGCTCGGGCGTTATCGGCCGAACTCGGCCGATCAAACCAAACGTAAATAAATTAAAGAGAGCGCATACATTGCTACTACCGACGTCGTCCGATGAGGCCCGAAAACGGACGATCAACTGACGAGTCCGAACGTGCTTGGATTTTTGTCAGTTTTACCGGCTTCTTTCTGCTATCGAGTCGTTATTTGGATCAAGAATGGATATTGAAAAATTGATTACTTGCATTTATGGTAAGTGGTAAGGTGATGGAATTCGCCCAGTTGCTTCCTGTGTATAAATATTTCATTAACCCACTCACGCCGACGTCGACTTCGAAGAACAAAATTGCGGTATGAATTTTCTAAAAAATATACTTCTTCGAAATCCTCCATTTTTAAAAACACGTCTGTACTCTGTTGTTGCACAGTTCAGACTTCATAAGTTCCACCGACAACGGCTATTATCATCTGCAGTGTATTCAGTTGAACGTCCGAGTTACTCGTCCGAGTAGTTCTGTCCGCCATCGACCGACAAAATCGGTTTTGGTGTACGCAAGGTGCTACACTCCAATAACTGAAAAATATTTACCTATCTTGATGCTATAGTCGTTGACAATAAATGACTAACGATCCCGTAAGTAGCAAGGGTAGCTAAAACGAGTAAAAAAAATTTTACAAAAAAAATTGAACTGACATCATCAACACCCAAGTGTGAAATAACTGAACTATCATGGTACCGACTTCAACAAGTTATTTCACACTTGGGTGTTGATGAAGTCGGTTCTTTTTTTTATTGAAATATTTAAACGCCAAAAATGCTTGGACAATTCCGCCTTTGCCGAGCTAAAACCTGTCACGTAAGTAATTTAAACAAATGTTGTACTAATTACATAATTATTACACATAAAAAAATGCATTCACGGGTTTTTTTTGGTTTATCATTGTATAAGGAAATGAAATTAGGTCAAATTTCGTTTCATCTACTCAAATGTACATTTACATAATGAACTCAACGGATCAAACAGTATTTACCGTCTGCTTTTTGAAATGACATTACATATTATTAATTACTTTAAAGCATTGAAATCGATAAACCTTGTGTAACTCTATCATGAATTTTAAATAATAAACAACATCAATTAAGTATTGCATTTTATTAAAACATATCTTTTTAAGGATCGTTTCCATCATCTCCTTCTGAATAACTCGGGTATTTGGTAAATCGACATACACGAACAACTTCTAAACATAGTAACCTTTTCTGGGTGACACCCTCACGTTGAAAATCTGTCGTCAAGCACCTAACAGTGTGTTCTGGCAGTTATCCTTGTGAGCCAGTAATTCTAGGTTCGCCTGAACAAAATCTTCGTCCATATCATCACTTACCATCAGGTGAGATAGTAGTCAAAGGATATCCTATCAGGTATAAAAAAATAGACAGACTAGAATTTAGTGCCATCTAGATAGAACTTATATGAAAGCGGGCTTCTCCATTGCGTAAATATAAAGCTGTACCCCGCGGTTTCACCCGCGTAGACGATAATGTCAACTGATGTTGTTAACGGTGAAAAGTATCCAGGAACTAAACTATGGATATTTCAAGTTACATCCAAATCAGTACATTCTTTTCAGCCAGACTGAGCAACAGACAGCGGGGTCTCGTGAATAAGGCTAAAAGAACGTACCTAATTATTTTCTCAATATGAATTATCTAATATTGACCACTGTGACTCCAATTTAATTACTTAAAAAAAAACAAAGAAATATCGAAAACTCATACACAAACTTTCGCATTTATAATAAAAATTATATTAAAAATATACTTCTTCGCTACATTAGAAGGCAACTATAACTGGCAGCCCATACCAACACAAACTTATCGAGCAATCAAATATGGTCAAGAAGTTATTCGCAATAATACGAAAAATAGAAGTTTGAGATACATTTCAATTTCGATAAGATATTAACAGCCCGTAGCTTTGGCAGCAGAGACTACCACATACCGTTTAAATCGTATCGTTATGACTTTTCGACAGAATCTGTAATTTAGAGATGGCTATCTATGTCGAGACCGCTGGCCCTGGCAGATATATCAATATTTAAATTTCGAATGTTAGGTTAGGTTATGTATTATATTCTCTTATATAGATTATCATATATGTAATCTAATTTGTCTTTTTATTTTGTTGTTGGCAGATGCGGAATATTATAGAATTACGTAAAACAATTATTTTCCAAGTTCAATGTCTGCCTTAGACTGCAGTGCATTTCTTTATAATGCTTATAACATAGGTGGTCCGCAGTGCCTTCACAAGCTTAAAAACGTCCTCCAATGCGTTATGGAATAATAACACCTCTCTGTCTCACGATCGTTGCAGTTGGATTGGTTCCGTGCTCTTGTCCTGTAGTCGAATCGAGGTGCGTTCTACACAAACACTTCAGCGCTTCGATGTACATGTAGTCAATTTGGCTCCGCGGAAGTGACTCCGGTACGGCCCAGGTTTAGATTGAATTGAATGCTTATTCATAGTCCAAAAACGCTAAACATAACGGCCGATTATACTCTTCAGTCTTATTATAGGTGAGGAGGCTTATAATCTGGCGGAGGATATCGATGTGGTTTATGATACTAAAGCTTTTGAAACCCGGCTTGTTCGAGAGGCCAGAAATTATCAAACCAATTAGCAAGTCGATTCGTAATCACTCAAGAACAGCTTATAAACATGGCTCAGAAGTGAAATGGGCCTATAGTTCTTCAACAAGGTCTTGTCACCTTTTTAAAAATTACAGTAGGTACCACTACACTACTGCACCATAGTTCTAGTAGGACTGTGGTGCAGTAGTAGCTTCAAAAATGACGAAATTAAATAACTTTTGGGGGACTGAGAGTATCGATTTTCCATCCGCTCTCAGAAGTTCTGTCGTGATTGCCTCATCACCTGGCGCCTTATTGTTTAAAACTGTTTGAAAACCATTCTTATCTCGTATAAGGCATGCAAGTCGTGTCGCAATGCCTTCGAAATTCGTCTATACCTTGCCGTAGTTCCCCATATCAGCTGAAGATTGCAGTCTTGTCTCATACCATTCTTCCATCAATTTGATGATTTCTTCTGACAGTATCTTCGTTTTATCCCGGCAAGGGATCTTAAAGAAGTGAGAGGTTACACCCTGTTACTGCTAGGTAATAGAAGCGGTTATGTGGTTCGAATTAAAGTTTTCGGAGGTTTGGATTTGAATGCTAGGTCTAGGATGCTATGGTGGAGCGTGAAGTTAATCAGGCGCGATCTCTCAAGCTTAAGATTGATATTCAATGTTTTTGGTCTTTTTCGACCTCCGCTAATGGATCACACTGATATCATCGAATATTCGCTTCTTGGTCGTCATTGTGTGTTGATAAAATCGTTTTTTTTTTTTTGTTGAACCATCACTCAGTATCCACTTCCACTTCCTGGATGGTGGCTTCTCGAAGGATAAGTTCATCGTAAAGAGTCCCTCCTTTTCCATGAAGTCGACCACCCGCTGGCTTTTTTGGTTTCGCTGCATATATCTAAACGGCTCTCAACTCATCGCCATTCCGTGTGCCTAACTCAGCATTGAAGTCCTCATAACAATGGTGAAATATGTTTCGGGGTATGTACGGCTTCAAATATGTCCTCATACATAGCCTCTACTTTATCGTATGAGTGTGTCGAAGTCGGTGCGTAAACCTGTATGACAATGCTCGACACACTTTCGACTTTTTCAATATTGTTAACTTGATGGGATTGAGGGATTGAGGGACTTCCGGACGAGAAACCTATTACCACCCTGAGATTTTTGGTGACCTTCCCGGTAGAATGACAAATTACCGGATTGAATTACCGGATTTTTTTTGAATTTGAATTTGTCATCCAAGCGTAACTTGTTCATTTGTTCATCCAGCTCGACAATTTTGTGGTCTCCCTGTGGGTACATATGTTATGGTACAACTAGTAACTTCAAAGTAGCTAACAATAAAGCTACTTCAAAGTAGATTTATTCGTCAAATTAAATCAGCACTACTTTCCCTCTTTATCTGACAAAGTTAAGCGTAATAGACGTGATAAATATAAGCTCTGTATACAACCTTCCAAAAAGACTCTTATGAATAACAGTATTTTTTGTATGGGACCAAAAATATACAATCAGATACCAAGCTCTTTAAAGGCCCTTAATAATAATTTACATATCTCTTGCTCTGTAAGTACACCCTTACACCCCTGAATGCCGGGGTGTATGACTATCATTACATCATAGGTTTTGGAATTTGAAAAAAGAACTGTCATACTCATACTGCACGAAGAATATTTTTAAAAAGTTATTTTTTTTTTCTCGGTACCGATTAATTACTCGATTCGGAATCTTGACAATTTATTTTATAAAGATTTTATTTTAAATATGGAACTATTTGTTTCCACATCGTATGTTAGATGGAATCGATTTAAAAATCAAACTGGCCAGCAAGATTTGACGCGCTTGCGTGCGTGAAAAAAAAAGACAGTAAAGAAAGCATCGCGAAAATAATTAATTTTCTTGCTTGAGACATGTTTAAAACTTTCAAAAGTTTTAAACATGTCTAGTGACGAAGACATAGATCTAACGCCCGATTTTATTAAAGAAAGGGCAAAAACAGTTGTCGAAAATATATTACCGCCGAACTCGAAAGAAAGATATGTAAAGGCATACGACGAATTTATGAAATGGCGGTCAGAAAAAAAAGTGAAATCTCTTTCTGAAAGTGTTTTTATATCATATTTTGATGAATTATCTAAGAGGCTACAACCTTCCAGTTTATGGTGCTTTTATTCCATGCTAAAATCTACAATGATGACAAAACATGACGTGAATTTGAAAGATTTTTCTAAACTTACTGCTTTCTTGAAAAGGCAGTCTGACGGCTTTAAAAGCAAGAAATCGAAGGTATTTACTGCAGAAGAAGTACAGAAATTCTTAAATGAAGCTCCGGATGAAATTTATTTAGCAATAAAGGTACCTACGTATTTACTTGCCCTTTTTAATAAGTTACCAAAATATTTCACAAAAATACTATGCGAATTTGGTGCCTTTAATACAACTTATGTCTTTTTTACAGGTTGTTCTAATTTTTGGGATATCGGGAGCCTGCAGAACCGTGGAATTGACAAACTTGACAATAGAAAATGTAGAAAAACATAACAAATTACTACTCATAAAACTGCCTAACACGAAAACTAAAATTGACCGGTCATTTGTTGTGCATGAAGAATTTGCAAATTATGTTGAAAAATATCAAGCTCTTCGGCCTGAAAACGTGGATACAAATCGTTTTTTTCTTTTTTTTTTTTTTTTTTTTTATGTATTTTTATCGTGCGATCAGTCTTGCAACTATAAGCAGATGGAGTGTGTGATTTTTGTCGTGTAGGGCGCTACTTCCAGCGAAGTCAGCCCCTTCTTTTTTCAGTCAATTAGTATGACTCTTAGTCAAAGATGTCCCGTCGCTTTTTAAGGCGACGGATGGTTTCAGGGAAGGTGAGTTGCCCCGCCAGCTGGTTCGGGTGCCTCTGTAATCTAGACATGTAGTTAGCTCCATGATTATTACGTTTTTTTCTTAATTACAGTAAAGGAAAATGCCACAGACAAGTAATAGGAAAAAACAAATTTACAGGCATGCCAAAACAAATAGCCACATATTTAAAACTGAGTAACGTAGAGTTATACACCGGGCATTGCTCTCGCAGAACATCAGCGACTCTATTGGCTGATTCGGGAGCCAACCTCACTCTGTTAAAAAGGCACGGCGGCTGGAAGTCCAGCAAAGTGGCCAAAGGTTATATCGAAGATTCGATGGCAAACAAAAGCAAAATTACTTCTAAAATAACAGAAAATATAAATTTGAAATCACCACGTCAAAGCACATCATCTGAGCCATTTTTTAATGAAAAAATAGTACCAGTCAACTGCCGCCATTTACGATGCAAGAACCTCAAGTCACTCAAACTCAAGTCTTATCATCACAAACTCATATTCAAACTATAAATATTCCTAAAAAGAACGTGACCATATCTCTTACAAATTGTAATAATTTTACTATTAATTTTAATTAAATACACATTTTTTTCTTCTTAATAAATGTTCATTGAAACCTGCTGTCTTGTTGTTTACTTACCTCACAATCGATATGTAAAGCAGAGTATTTATCTCGGGCGTAAGCATCAATTGCATACTCGGGTTAATTATCATACAGCCCTTGGTTAATAATCTACTATTAAATAAAAATCAAGCTTAAAAAAATATTATTGGAGAAATATTATTATAACGTGAGCGAATTCTTGACTGACAAAAATCTGAATTAATTTTATACTGTTGACATTATATACACTTTTTTATGTATTTAGAATTGAATTTATTATTGACATTGTATTGACATTATATTGTAACTTATGTGAATTGTTCAAGTACTTTTAATTAAAATCATATTTTTTTCTTATATGTTATTGTTAATGTGATTAATTCATTGCCGCCTCTCAAAAAATTTGTACGCCTATCTAGGCAAAACATGATGATCACTACATATCATTAGAACACCATTTATACATGCGTTTGTTATGGTATAATACTCATGTTTTATGCAAATAAAGGTTTATCTTATCTTATCTTGTTAGTGCAATCACCTTAAATTTTTTGACACAAGTACGAAACTTGGCACATTCGATCTTTGAGTCAAAATAAGCCAATTAAGATCGGTAGCCCTCCGGAACCCCCCGTCTGGCGGCGGAGGGGGGGATGTAAAGTGCTGCTCCGCCCGGCTTCATTCTAAAAATTATAATTGTACAGATTTAGCTAATATGTTAAGTTTGGTATTGTTTTCGTATAAATCGATAAAGTAGAATTCATTTCTAGTATAATAAAAAGCCATTTCATATGTAGTTTCTAAATAATTTAACAATATCTAAAAATGACAAGTATATTTTTTACTTCAGGTAACCGTAAATATTAAACTGGCGATTTTTATATAAATAAAAACACGATAACAAAGCCGTTTTTATGCAGTTTTGAAAAAATATAACTTTAATGTACATTTACAAACAATAAACAGCAAAAAAAAATTTTAAATGTCGTGCGCCGCCATGTTATAAGATGCTATGAGGTGAAAGACGCGTACTAGCAGCGGAGCGCGTGCAGAACTATGCCTGTTTCAACCTTTCAGTTGTTGTTAGTCAGTTCACTTGCGTACCACATTTTCTTTATTTCCGAATGAAAATTGGTTTACGGTCCTTATAAATTTGTGAATGTTATTAAAAAGTGTTGTCGCAACTGGAATTCCTTGATAGTAAGGAATTTCTAACCATTATTTTGATAAGTTTCACACGCACCAAACTTTTCCTAAACATCCATTAAACGGATTAAAGCGACACGTTTATGACAATGGAATTTAACGTTCCTATGGCAAAAGTTATCGCTATATTTGCTTTTTGTACCAACGCCCGCAGAAATTTTATTTTTAGCGGCAACATCCCAAATAGGCTAGTTTTTACTATATTATATAACTATTTCGTATAATCAGTATAAATACCATAGGCGAGGCATTGTTAAAAAAAGGGGTAAGTAGTCCTTTTTTTAACAATCCCTCGCCCGCGGTTTTCAAAATAAGACCGCTACTAGTGTTAAGACCGCCAATATTGTAAATCTCATGTTCTGTAAGTTGTTGTAAATATTTGTTTTGTTTGCAATAAAGAATATCTTTACATCTTATAAATATATAAAATATATTTTTGTATAGTATTTATCATAAAATGTATATTGACAAAGTAACGTACCACAAAACATCGAAACTGCTCAATAAGTGCTCATTATTGATGATCACACTATGTGTTGAACTTTTAAGTTGAAAAGTATGATAAATAATTTTATTTCACTGTAAAATATCGAATACAGTTTTAAAATATTACCTATTATATTATTTTATTTTGTATTAAAATCTACGCATTAACAAAGTGCAAAATAACATTGCAGACAGTTCAACAAAGGCACAATCGGGTTCACTTTAACGCTATCTTCATGCACTGACATCGAGTTTTGCATCATGTTTTACATTTTGTTAGTTTCCAACAAATACTGGCTACAACAGGGTTGTCAGACCAGTGTGGTATCCAATGGTCTTCTTCCTCCCTCCAGCCACAGGTAGTGGTAGTCGTAGCATGTTTTAACTTAGCGGCGCACGACCTTTAAAAATTTTTTTCGCTGTTTATTATTAGTAAATGTACATAAAAAATATATTTTTTCCAATCTGCATAAAATCGGCTTTGTTATTGTATTTTTTATTTATATAAAAAATCATTAGTTTAATATTTACGGTAACCTGAAATAAAAAATGTACTTGTAATTGCTAGATATTGTTAATTTTTTAAGAAATTACATATGAAATGGCTTTTTATTATACTAGAAATGAATTCAACGTTATCGATTTATACGAAAACGATACCAAACTTGACATATTAGCTAAATCTGGACAATTATAATTTTTAGAATGAAGCCGGGGGTTCGTGGCTTAGGCCCACAGTGGTCGACGCCCCTGTGGTCGAAGCCCACGATCAATTTAATTTAAATCAAAGCAACTTTTATTCAAATGTACTGGCAGGCATAAAAATGTTATATAAAACTATTAACTATATACTCGTACCTAACCAAAGTAGATTTATGCAATTTATTATATCATAACGATACTTATTTTACCGATATATACTTTTTTTACCGATAGAAAGCTACATTATTAGCAAATAAGTTACTACTAACTTAAACACGGGAAACTAAAAGTTTTTTTAAACCTTTTATTTTCCCGTTTTCCATTTAAATTTTTCCCTTTTAATAACTGCGTCACGTATGCATGGTAATTTGGTAAAGAAAGACTTTTGTCGTTTACTGTACTTAGTGAAAATAGCACAAAAAAAAATATACTAAATTTATTACAATCGGGGGCGTCAGCCACAGGTGCGTCGACCACTGTGGGCCTAAGCCACGAACCCGAAGCCGGGCGGAGCGGCGCTTTACATCCCCCCCTCCGCCGCCAGAGAGGGGGTACCGGAGGGCTACCGATCTTAATTGGCTTATTTTGACTCAAGGATTGAATGTGCCAAGTTTCATACTTGTGTCAAAAAATGTAAGGTTGAGGCATTTTATGCGGCTAACAGACTACTATTATGTGTTTCCAGGTTTCAAGGATCGTCGTTTTTGAGGGCAGAAGCCGTGCATCTTCCGGGAATTCTTCGCACTCCTTGCTCCATCCTTACCTGGCCTTAATAATAGAGCTGCCGAGGACTGGCAGCTGAGTAATTTTTGTGTTTATTATTAAAGGAATATCGGCCCTCCCTTAGTCGCCTCTTACAAACTAAATATAGCGGTCTAGGTGAATGAATTTTGGGACCGCGCCCCCGCGTCTCGTCCTTCGTACCACGCACGATTGCCCTGTCTAGACGCCTTCGTTTAGGACTGCATGGATATTTAGATTGTGCTGATATATATAATCTAGCTCCACGCAGGAAAATAGATGGCAATTATTCACACGTAAATTAAAAAAAATTGGTACTTTTAGTATTAAATATGACTCCATAAATTAAATGAAGGCAAATGTATTAACTTCAAAGACATCTGTGTTTAATAAAAAGACTAGGCTCAGTTTAACATTTGGCCTAGCCTATTCAGAAATAAGGGAAGTATTGCAACTATTTGTACATGTAACCTTGTTCATATTATTTATAGTCTATCTAATATGTATTATGTTGCTGACACTCTCTTTAAGTTGAAAACTAACTTGCGTGGCGGGAAATTCAAAGTTATTTGAATTTTATCGCGCTTGTAGCTAAGTTTTGTAACTATGAATTTTAAATAATACTGTACCTATTATCATGAAAAGTTATTGAACCTCAAAGCCCATAATTCATTTTTAATTGACCCCTAAAACCGTAAAAATATTGAATTCACTCGTAAAAATTTAAGTAATTCAGTAAATATTGCCATATATTCGTTATAATAAAAATTCTGGCCCTTTTTTTGCAATATTCTTAAGCCTGCACCGAGGCAGCAATACGTAATAGTGGTTCGTTTGATCCCTTGCTGTATTTTTTTTCTTAATTTTGAGTTATGTAATTAATATATATTATATTTAAGGATTTATTCTATAACACTTTGGAAAGAGGATCAATTAAAAAAAAATTCTATAGAAAAAAAAACCAAAGTTACCTCTAAAAGACGAAATAAACCCTTAGTACGGCGTAAATACTTAACGGAGAGTCATCCGTATTTGAATAGTAAAAAAAACATGTTTTTTATAACGTATACACGTTACATTTTTCAAATAGGTATTTGTTTTTATTATACGAAGGAAATACTCAAATTCATGCATGTTCCGCCCATTTTAGTATATAGGAGCCGCGATGCTTTTTTCCCTTCCGCTTTAGTAATTCTTCGGCCGTCGGACGGGGACGGATGCTGTTGGCGTGCCTTACTTACGCACACACATACGCGGCGCGCCTAAAAAGCTCGGTGCGCCCATGATCTAAGAAAATAAGGTCTTCTACTCCCGAAGAATCACAAGCTTGCGTCACTACCAAATTGGTTCTTTATTAAAACATGATTGCAGCAGCATACAAGTCCATGGTTCTTTTTCATGTGAATGTTTTGTTATAAAATATCAATACAATTTTTCAAACGTCTAATAGAAAGTCACACATGAATCAATGTTCATCACAGTAAATGGTATGAAAAAATTTGTCTCCCTATGGTTCCACCATTTTGACAAATATCACCGTCTCTGTCTCACGTTATATGATTTGCATCTATTTCGCTCTCGCTCATGCACATATGCGCAGTGATTCGCAAACTTTGTGATCGGGTCATGAAGTGCTCATCTCTGGAAGCTACGAGTATAATAAACTAAGCATATTTTTTTTCAATTGTGATGGAACAAGCTCGAGGCCCACCTGATGTTAAGCGGATTAACAAATGCATTTCGTCACAAGTCACGAATTGCACTGAGCTTGTCACCAGGATAGATGTTAAGTCTCTGTACCTGTAATTTCACTGGCTCTCAAGGACTGCTGCCGGAACACACCGTTAGATGCTTGTCGACAGATTTTCTATTTGAAAGGGGTCGCTAGCCAGGCGGGCATTCGCAAAATGCCCTTCCACCATGCAAAAAGCAACTGTAAGAGTAAACGTAGAAAAAGCGTTGATTTTTCATTTCCTGCAAAATTGTCTGTAGCCGAAGAATGGCTTCGGTTTTGTTGACCTCAAATGACTACTAAATATGGTATGTAATGTAAAATTTCTTTGGTTAAATATAACGTATCTACCTAATTGGTATTTACTTCCAATATTTTTGAGCTTTCTTTCAAACTAAACTGTACACCAAAATACAGACAACTGCATTTTTTTTCAGCATAGAAAATAATTACTTGATTTCAATTTATGACAAATTTAGGCCTAGTAGCATCGACGGTACCCATTATAAGAAAACTTTTCGGTGTCAAACACTCTGTACGAACTTGATAACCATAATTCATTCAAGAATCATTAATCTGTGTAATCTAAATCAATAATTTAATGTGGTTTTCTTCATTAAAAAAAAGGTGAAAGCAATTAACTGTTATTATACTGCCCCCCATTTCCTCAAATTAGGTATAAAGTTTGAGAGCCGTAGATAGAAGTGATGACGGTATGCTTGTGGTCGGCTTACGCCGGTTACGCGACTTCCGGTCTCGGAGTGTAATACCTGGCGTAGTATCTTATTGTATCATGGGTGCGCCCTTAAGGGGATCGCTGACGTCTAGTCAATAATAATATTGTAATGCAAAAAATATTTTACGTGTACTACACATTTCCAAAATTTCCACCAAAAGCGTTAATTCGCTTCTTCTGTAAGTATTTTTTTCTGTAAACGGGGTAGCAAAAATAATGTGATATTTACCACATTGAGGGGTCCATTTCACTAATTTGACATAAGAAAATAATCTTACCTTTTGCCTGTACATCCCAGCAGTTTTAGAATTATACTTCTGCGGAATAGTAAGACCAGGCTTGTAGTCAGGATGGGATTCGAAGAACTCTCTTGCTTTCAGGTTGCCTCCCACCTAGGGCAAAAGAAATAACTCGATTGAAAAACTAATAAGGTTAACAAATTATATATATATATAAAATAAAATTTCGGTACAAAGAATTAAAGTAATTATTGAATTAAAGTTCAATAACTATTTCATTTCTATGTAAGAAAACATTACGTGTTACAAGCTAGTGAAAACTTAGTGGCTTAGGATAAGTCCAAGCTACAAATCTACACACTTATTTCAGGTAGACCTTAGTCTACTTGAAGTAAGGGTGTAGAATTATTATATATATACTATCTTTCCATCCGCGGCTCCACCCGCGCGTATTTCGGTTATCGCGCAAAATCATTAAGCTCTTTTTGCGCAGTTGGAAAAAAGTATCCTATGATAACCCTTGGGCTCAAACTATTTTCGTACCAAATTTCATCCAAATCGGTCGGGTAGTATTTAAGTTTATTCGTTGCATACAAAAAAATACAAATCTTTCTCTTTATAGTATTAGTATAAAAGTATAGATATAAAACTATGTATGAAAAAGGTATAGCAAAATATTTGTGGAAGTCAATGCCATATTGATGATGCCATACACAGTGAACTTATTTTTGTGTTGATTTATCTTTCTGAAATAATTTTCACCGCCCATGCTGTTATCCTGATATTTACACGCTTCGTTACGTTTAAAAAATGAGTCGTCTCAACTCAAATAGCTTCTTGAAATTTTACGATAGAGACGAATCAAGGATCACAAATAGGGGTTATAAATTATATGAAAGTCTTATGTTTTATAAGGAAGAAATCTTAAACTATTTGGCCGATGAGTCTAGAGATTTGGCAGGTAGGTAGTTTTTAGAGAGAGGGGACGTTAGGTCTAAATGGGTCTTTTAAAAGGGCAGGATAAAGGGCGTCTAACTGATGTCGAATTTGTGAGTGACCTACTTTTCTGAAGTTTGTACCATGAAATGAAGTACAAATAAGGAAGACCAATAGGGGTAATATCTATTTTTCAATAAAGTAGTCTTTGACCTCAATCTCACCTGATGTTATATAATGATATGGTCGAAGGTGGTACAGGCTTAGCTAGAAAGGAAACTGGCTCTCAACACCACTTTAGGCTTACCACCGTGCATATATTAAAGTCCATTGCCATATATATTTTTATCTTGTAGAAATTAGCTATGAAGTTACTTTTTGAAAGGGCAGGATTAAGGAGTTCAATCTGGGGAAATGGAATAGAGTAATAGAATAAGGGTGGGGATAAAAGTGATGATATGAAGGTAGAGGCTAATAAGGGTGAAAGTAAGGGTTTGGGTAGTGATAGTGAAAACTTAAGACGTAAAGATCTATATTAAAAAGAAGGTATAGTTAATTGAAACAGAAATGTTATTATATGAATGTAATATTAATTGTGAATAAATGAGAATGATTACACCATATATAAAATAAAATTTCAGACAAAGAATACGCTGACGAAGCGACGAGCACTCAACATCTCCATCTTATAGCTCGTACGGAGGGGGGTTGGGGGATATGCTATTGTAGCCCGGCATGTCACAGGTTTTTATATGAAAGGATAGGAGGTTTTATATGGAACGCAAAAACCTATAAGTAAAATAGCTTAAGAACAAAAATAATTCGCTGTAGGGGGTAACAAATCAACAGAACTAGTGACAAATTCGCAAGGCAACATATGATCGGCGCAGCGCCCTTGACTAATGGATAGTCATATATTTTATAGAGAAACAAACAATAGACTAGAATATAGATCAATCGCTTTTGGCGATCAAATATGTCATATATTGCTTTTGACGACGTCCGCGTCGTCTTTACAATGACAATCGATCGTTTCGTCGATATGTAAACAATAAATTACTCTTAATACATACATATTTAAATAATATATATTATAATTTACGTACCGACATACATTTTAAAAATACTATTTATTCATATTTTTTTAATATGGCGATAGTTTAGTGAACCAAGGAGTAAAAAGCAAGCATACATTTACTGAGTTACTATTTCATAAGAGCTGCAGTAAGAAGCGAAATTATTACTGAATATGGGTATGCCATTAGATGTTGCGAGTAGACTAACAGCGATCAGTTCTGGCATATTTACAAATAAGACTATGGTATGGATTCGAAATGTTTAAAATAGTGTGGTTCGAATTCTACCGGAGGATTCACAACGTGGTGCACCAAGTTCGCAAACACCGCCAAGCACCTAACAATAAATTTGGCGTGGTTTATAAAGTGTACCGTGCGGCTCAACAACTCAACATTTCTAAGCGCCAAATCAAATAACTAATCCAATTGAATTTAGAAGATTGCGCGTGTTTCGTTACTTGTTAAATTGAGTAAGAAATCAAAGCGGTATGTAACTTTATGAGAGTTACAATTCTTTACATACTATATTCGTAGGGATACTTCTGTTCAAAATATTCTCAATTAAACTTTTATCAAGCCATTTTTGGAAAGTGAGGACCTTGTTGAAAGATGTCACGGCATGTCTTTTGGCCCCGTAAATGTCAAAACTCCCATCAAATCTTAGATTGTTCTGAGAAGAAAACATCTATAGTAAAATTTCAATTTTACGAAACAAAATTTTAAGCTTTTTTAGTGACGGTTGAGATCTTTTTGCTTAGAATTATTGCATAGAAGTTTTTGATCAGTATTAGAAACAGGATCGATTGGCATCAAAAAATGTTTGTCTGTAAAATGGCTATTTTTTTGCTAACTGTATTTTTTTATAAATCTGTGAATGGGGATTTAAATTCCATAAAAAAATATGGATGAGTCTCCTAAGACCATTTCCGAGTAGCTGCAACGGATAAGGTACTTCACCTTACTGCCCCTCTGAAAGTTTCCACCCTGTATACTAATCTAGTGCGGGTCGGACTCGTATTAATTACTCCAAGCAGAATAAATAAATAACGTTGATTGGTAAATGAGTATACGACATGGTATATTGTGCGTTGGAAAGGGGTCCCTAAAATGAGATCAACTCGCACTTGCTGATGAATTTACAGCCATGTAAGAGCTGTAATAATAAACACGCCATATGAAATATATGCGCAATTCGCGATGCGGTTCAGTAGAGTAGCGTAATTAGTGTTAATGTCGCCAGCACCTTATTTAAGTAATTTTGTTTTATTTCATTACGATCTAATCAAAGATATTGTCGAATTTATTTACGTACATAATTATATGTAAGTAGATTTTTGACTAACCTCGACGTTCATTTGTTCACTACTGTTGCGGATGTTTGTGGGCGATGGTAATCACTTACCATCAGGTGAGCCACCTGATCGTTTGGCCGCCTATCGAATAAAATAAATATACGTGCTAATAGACACGATGCAACATAACGTAAAAAAATACCAAAGAAAAGACTAAAGAGTTCCCTATGTAAAGAACGAAATAGTTCTTGCTAGGATTTTGACATCCTATTTATTCTGTAATTCAAAAGCAGAAGAAAAAGTTACTCTTTTAAATATTTAACTTTAATAAAGTAGAAATTCAAAATATGGTTAAGTATATTTTTTGATGATATCTTCTCATCAATGGATGAAGTAAAAATAGCTATCTTCCAATCTATTGTGTCTCTAAAGAAATTGTAACACGAATTGACTTAAATAATATGTAACACATCTCAGAAAGTTAGTATAAATATGCTGGAAAAGCGGGGTAACGTTACTAATATCACATAAATAAGGCAAAAATAAACGTATATTTTTTCGATAAGCCTTTCCTTACGTACAGGTATATAACATTCTGGAATAAGGATCTGTTAACACCAATTAATTTTAATTTAATTTGAAATGTTCATGACCAGTAACTATTTGAAAAGTAGAACATTACACAAACAATAATATAATATATCCATGCGTATAGAATTTATCTAACAAAAACCATCACTACAAAACTTATGCAACAATAAAGAAACACATAATTATCTATCACTAATCAATGATATATTTAAAATCATACTTACGCAGTAAAAATATCACCCAAACATGAGACACAGTGCAAATGTACTGCTTTACCAAAGGCCTAAGATGAGAATAAATCAACTTCGCCCTAGATTGTTGTTTAAGTACCAATTCTGCAGAGGAAGTGACAAATTGACTCTCAACTGCTCCTTACATTCGCAATTCACTGCATATTGAATGCAACTAGCACTCATTGTGACCGTTTCCTTCTCAATCATAATAATCTCGCTCAGTTAAATTATATAATGGATTTGTGAAACATTGTATTCAATAAATTCGATAAATTGATGGCAATGAAGACAACATTAAAAATTGCTCCATTGAAAGGAAGTGGTCAGGATTCAGTGTGAAGACAATTAATATAAATTGAATGGTATCATATTTGAATTAAACACAGGACTACGCTGACTTTTATGATAAAGTGCCTATCACAATGTAACTAAACACTTATAGGATATATCATAAGTTCTGATTTTGGGGCTATTTAAATTTGGGATTATTTATTCATATCTCTTACTATTTTTGGTTCTGGCTACTTTAGAATGATTGATTATTAACTTAAAACTTTGATGTTAGGGTAAAAATAATAATAATAGTAATATCTTTATTGAAAAACATATCGGGTACAACATTTGTTGTAACTCTGCCTTTTGTTTTAGTAAAAACTGTGTTACAAAAGGCAGTCTCTTCCATAAGGTACAAATGTTTAATATAAAGACACTAGTATCTATTACTTAAGATCATAAATTACACAAAAATATATTCTTGAGAGTGAAAACATAATCTATTATAAACGTTTACTCTGGGTAGAATAGAAAATAAGTAGTATGAATACATTTACCAAAAACTATTACCCCAATGCTTACAACCATGATATGACATTTAGTGATAACTGTTTCTAATTTTTAAAAGATTATATGTTATAAAAAATTAAAAAATAATAGCCATGTATTATAAAAAAAAAAAGTTGGCCATTTTGATCAAGAAAAATTCAGTGGCTGTCCGATAAGCACTTAGGGGCTTGTGGTTTTGTTTTTTGCAACATCGATCAATCATCTCTACAAAGGAAAATAATATATTTCTTTCAGGAAGTATTTTGGACTACATCCAGTGTGCTGTGGGATTCCAAATACGACTCCCAACAGAACATAGTTTAGCGGCTAATAGATAAACTACATTTCATCCAATTAAAAAAAAGCAACACATATTGACACTTTTAGAAACAACTTTTGAATACCTACATATATAATCATATAATATGTTTCTAAGTCCTAATGCTTTTAGGTGTTAATATAATACCTATTTTCATTATTTGTCTACTGCCATGTTCGGCAAAAAAGATTCAGAATCACTTCTGACTCATTTTGTCGACGTCACACTGAATAGGAAAGAAAGTCAGGGCCATTTTTATTTTTATATGTCTTTACTCTCTTACAATTTGTAACATAAGACTGTTATAAATTTATTACACAGGTGATTGGCGTTGGCTTGGCAGAGTTGGAATATCTCAAGCATTTGTGTTTTCTCAATGAACACCAATTTTAAGATACACTTTTTTAATAAAAAATATTTACATTCCTTCCTTCCCTTGGCTTGTAGGGCATATAGAAACAATATTAACCGGTTAGCATCACATGCACCTGACTTCAGGCATTTATGAATGATATTCTTTGTTCTCATTTTCTATGGTAAGGATTAAAGTGGAAACTCACATCTATGGAGGGAAATTTAATATAATTTTATTATATCAGTTGTCATTATAAGATAGGTTTGCCAGCTATTCTCACAAATAATATTGCTTATATTATCTGGAAAAGTTATTAAACACCATCACATGAATCCATAAACACTTAAAATCATTAATTAAATAATGAAAACCATTTACCAGTAACATATGTGATCTATTCAATAAGGCTAACAATAAATATATTGTAAAAAATCTTGTCTGAATCTCGCATATTATGTGACCAATACAAACTTCTAATCCAAAATAAAAATATTTAATTTCCTGCATTATATATTTTCATTGTTTACCTTAATATCTTCAACAATGTCGTATCTTATCAACATAGGAGATACTAAGATAGGTAAATGGTACTATAGTAAAAATAAATGCAAAATGCACTTCAGCCATGCAGATCAGATATGTTGAATTGTTTGCAGCTCTGCATAATATTAACCTTCTTTTAGAAAACATTTATTGAATTTATTTTCTTAAATTTGTTGTAATAGTAACTCATCAAATCAACTAGTTAATAGTTAGATAATTCTTCAAAAGTATTATTTTATATCAATGGTAGATTCTACTCGGCGAGAACACAGCTCATTCATGGTTTAAAGAACACAGCTCATTCAAGCAGTGAAATCAATAGATTTTTACGTTGTACTCGCATACTTTTTGATTAAGTGTAATATACCATGGTCGAAATGGTAGAAAGTGGTTTGAAATCTTTTCCAAAAAGATATTTGCAAATGTAAACACCAGCTTAAAACCATTCTAAGTCAGTCTTTACTATGAGTCAAGACATATTTAAATCGAGTTGTATAAAGAAAAATGTAAGTGTTCACAGTGTTGCCCAAAACAACAACTTATGGATATTGTTGGAACCAACTTCTTAGGCCAATATATTAACACTTTTTGTGAAAATGTTAAATGAAAATTTAGTATGAAGTTAGCATGTAAAACTTAGTAGTAAATGGTTGTTTTGTGTCTGAACTTGTAATAATATTGAGGTCTTCAAAACCTATGAGAAGATTAATTCAACAATAAAGTAAACAATGTTTTGATGTTATGCACCAACAATGTAGCCTACATGCTGGAAAAAATATTAAAAGAAACTTTCCTAATCAGAAACAGTCAACATGTTTACCCCATGCTATGCACAGATTAACAGAGACAATATGTTTAAACTATGGTGATGTAGACATCATATGCAATAATGTAAAAGAAGATATTTCTAAAAGCTCCATATGGAGGTAGTTTTCAAGGATAAATGTCAATATTTACCCACGCCTCCACAACCAGTTATTACCTTTTATGGGACTAGGTTAGAGGCTGCATTTTATCTATATATTTACAATTTTGCGCTATTTACTTCAGTGGATGTAGAAAGATACATAACTAGCTACACAATGTTTCCAATTCTCAAACGGAAAATAAAATTTAAATAAATTAGTGATTGCAAATCAAGAGTAAATTATAATTATTTACTTTTATTCTTTCAATGACACAAGAGCACAAACAAACTTACAACAATCACTGGAATCAGATGTCTCAGCATTATGTTAATCAAAAACAGACACAGCCACGTTAACATCAGATTTCAGTGAAAATGTAGTGCACTTAGAAAGTGATTCTGTATAAAGTGGTCTTTCTAATTCATATTCTATTCTATTTGTAATAAAATATTAAAAAAATAGGGAATATTGGAAGCCACTCCCATGTTTTCTTAGTTTTGACAGGAAAAAGGGAACTTCAGGGCTAGTATTGATAAATGCATTTCAAAATTGAGCTGGATCTTAGGTTGTAGTATTGATGTTAACTGTTTCAAACTAGACAAGATTAATAATGAATATCATAATTTTATGCTTAGTGAGAAAAGAAAACTAGAAAACAAAGATATGGTTTTGTTCATTCATATTATTGTTATAAAAAGCTCCTGATTTCTGTTTACACATCAATCTCTTTGTCTCCATGCTATTTTGAGAATCATATCATGGTCACTATCAGACACTAAATATTCAAATCCATAGGATCATTGACAGTATTCGAAAGCCCTCATATTGGAGCATATGAGGTGGTTTTTACACCACTGCTCAAAATAGGTGTGTATGTATGTGAGTTTCATAATTACAACATAACTTCTGAATGTCGAAACCGATTTTAATGTATGAAATATCATTAGAGTTGTCTTGATAGCATGACACTAGGTACAGAAAAAACATAAAAAAAACAAACTTGCAGACTTTATATGCCATATTGTGAGAACTGAAAGAATATTTTTCCAACCCAAATGGGTATCAAAAATAAACACTAAACAAAAATAAATAATTTGCAGTTGGATTTTTTTTATTGGTGAAACACCAATTAAAAAAATTCTCAAAAATCTTTCATACCAGGCATATTTCTATACTTAAAAAATCTAAAACGCATAGTACTTATATAACTTACTGTGATGTGCGAAACAAACATTCCTAAAGACCACAAAATAAAATCAAACAAATATTACGACCTAACAAATGAACTAACCAAAGTGATTAGTTGGTTAATTTATATGCTGTAGAAGTTGGAGCAACGGGTATACCAGCAAAAGCCCTATATAACCTACTTAAAGACCTTGGCCTGCCAAGAACAACCATAACCTCTATCCTAGAATGTGTATCTAAGGCTTGGTAGGATCTTACCAAATTTGGTTAGGTAGGGGAGGGGGCTCAAGTGTAGAAGGGGAGCATTGATGTCATGGTAAAGGGGCCCTTCAACCCTACTCCCTGAAATGCCCCCTGTGTAGATATTAACCTCAAGTAGAAATTCTGTTAACAAGAACCTAACAGTGTCTATCAGGAAAAAAACACATTTTACTTTGACTTAACTGGTGGCAATGTGTTGCCAAGTGTAGTAGATGATTACTTTGGGTGATAAAGTACCTCCTCATATATATGATGTGAAAACAGGTAGGTAGGGTATAAAAATGAAGTTGCACATGGATTAACACAATAGTAAAATAAAACATGATGTGAAAACAGGTAGGTAGGATATAAAAATTAAGTTGCACATGGATTAACACAATAATAAAGTAAAATGTGTGCTTTTTTCAATACTCACCATCATTTTTTCCAATTCTATTTCTTTCCATTTATCCATGGTGACTGATCTGACGAAAGACAGGTGAACACCAAGGCTGCGGTGAATGCCACTACAGTCCAAGCATATCCAGATCCCGTACGAAACGGAGGCCCATTGGGGGTTCAGGGTCCCGCATTCGAAGCATTTCTGCAATATCACCATTAATTTAATGATCTATCAGAAGCAAAGGAATCAAAAATAGAGAAAATGAATTACAAATTGGACTTACATTGTTTTCGTCCTGGTTGCGTATGCTGTTGAGCCTGCGACGAGTACGTGGTGAAGCCATCTCCTAGTTGGGTTTAACTCAACTTAGCCTTCAACAAGATACTTCACAATATATTCGCGCAAGCACCAGGGATCTTTCGGGATCGCAGGAAAGGCTGGAGCTGTAGTAGTTGGACTGTACACGAATGGCAAAATTAATCGCGTCCACCCGTAATATACTTCCCTGCCACACGTTCTAGGGCTGCTAGTTACAAATTCCTAAATTTTCCCCTTTCCTTTCCCCAACACACATGCGCAGTATGTGCGCAGTCAAAACATTTTCTCGCAGAATTTGCCACGCGTCCCAGTGGTCTGGCACAAAGCTCGTAAAATTTTCTTTTCTGGCATCCCACCCACACAGTGCTGCCAGATCCTTGGGATAAAAATTATCTGAGATTTAATGCAAAATACCGTGTTTTTATCGCAAGTCCAAATTTACTTTATACGTTGCTTAACATAGTCGAAAAAGACAATAGATTATACAGCTAAAATTAAGGGTATGCCACCTTAATAGATATCGTTAATTTTTTTAAGTAAGTAAGTTTTAAGTAGATCCTATATTAAGATACGTATTACGTAAGAACATATTACTTATCATAGCAATTTTAATTTTGAGCGCTCACTTACGAGTAATATATTTCTGGAAACTACACGCAGGTTCTTTCTGTTCTTCAAAATTAAAATAGTAAATATAACTAATATTTTTTTCTTGAATATGTGTTATATTATAATGTTTATCTAAAAATAATTTCATCCTCAGAAAAAGAACTCAATGATTCAATTTCTGCGGATGAGGTATGTTGGCTTTGATGGGCTCTGGGGCGCGTTCCAGTAAATATTGGTCGAGCTATATTAGCTCCAAGGCACATGGAACGACTTATAAAGCTCCTTTTAGAATATAGAATTGACAACGCTGTTTTTAGGTGATAACATACAGTTTACATTTTTATTAAATGGGACATAATAGGTAATTAAGCAATGTTTACACAGTATGTCACTAATCCTTAGCTTAGCTTGTACAAAATCTATCATTATTATTTATTATAGAATCTGTCACATTTGACAGCTAGCCAAGATTTGGCCGATTCAAAAGGTAGTAAAAGTTTGGCAGAGCAAAATTTGCTCTGACAGATCGCCCGGAACGGGTATGATCAAATCTTGTCAGGATCAAATTAAGTTCGATTAGAGTGCTGGAACGGCGTGTATTTGCGTTTAGACCAAAATATGTCTTGGCCGACGGCTAGGAGGAACCACCCCTGGTTTTCTCAGAGCCGTACATTCCTGAGCTGTTCAAACACTGAATCAAGCTCGGTTTGGTATAAAATCAATTCAGCAGGTTTTTGCGCTACTACTGTCATAGCTAGGATATGGAGGTATTGGACTTATTGGCAATACTGGTATTATATCGGTATCAATATTTTCAATACCGGAATACCGGTATTTCGGTATTTTTTCGGTATTTCACTATAAATGTTAAACACGCAGAAAAAATATATTTTTCATGTAATATTGTTTTAGACTGAATTAATATACCTATTTTATTATGATAAAATCATCGTGAAAAGTAAATTTTTAATCAACTTAATTTTTATTTATAATTTTTGGTACTCTTTCTTATGTTTTTTATTATTCCAATAAATAATCAAATACTTACTATACATTATAACAATAAACAATCAGACATAATATTAGTTTTGGATAAAATTCGTCACTGAAAACGCTAATTGGAGGTAAGGTCTTATAAAGTTCATCCCAATAAAGTCCTCTATTGCCGCCATTTTCGTACTGTGTCATTTCCGTGTGTATGATTCAATATATGTATCGCATCAGATTTCATCATCTTTCGGATCTGAGTCATTAGATTCGTTGTCTATCCCCTGTAATTAGTGTAAAATATCCTTTTATGTACATTTCTCTTTTAGAGATTTGTCGATCGTTTTATTTAATTCTTAATAAATTGAAGCTGAACCAGAACTTCGACGCTATCGCCACAACCAGTTTTGGCACTATCTGCTGATATTGCCGTATGATCGATCTGAGTAGGGTAGATACGCTTTATGAGGCTTATTAAATTTGAAAGAATTTAGAGTTTCTAACTTACCGATTATCTCCTTAATGATAGTTTTTTCGTAATATTGTCTCAAAAACGGAAACTACCCACACCGTTCTTATTGCATCAGTTCTTATCACTGTAATATACTCGGAAATACTGATTACCCTATATACCACGTGCATGTGCGTAGTAATAAGAGAATTAATGAAATAGAGAACCGAAGAATAAAGTGAGAGCGCACAATGCAATTGAGAATATGCGTGAGACAAAAAGATGCACCGCGCGGGTCTGAGGGGCGTGCGGTGGTCGGCGGACGATATGTCAGTTTTGTTAAACTATATAAACAGTACTACCACCATATATGTAATACCATTTATGTACTCACAATTGCACGGATACATTGACTGGTTCCAATCTAAAAATGTCATTTTTTATTAAGTAGAAATCAACGTTTCCTATTCAGATTATGAATTTATGGTTATTGAAGTCGGTTGATTAATTAATTTGTAAAAGCATGAAAAGAAAACGTAAACTGTGCATTAATTTACAATTATAATATTTAATAAGTTGTTGATGTTATTCATATAATCTAAAGCCGCCGTATTGGTTTTTAAGCCTTTGATTAGTTTTCATGCATATAAACTTCTTTCTTGTCATAATACCCAAATTCCGGTATTTTTCATTCCAATACCGGTATTTGAAAATACTCTAAATAGGCCGGTTTTACCGGTTTTTCGGTAATACCGAATACCGGTATCCACGCCCTAGTCATAGCCTTCAACAGCCTGATCAGCCAAAACCATGCAATTGACAGTAGTTGTTATAAGACGGTGACGGCTTTTTATAACTGAATTTAAGTATTTTGGAAAAAATCATATCGCATTCCACTCGACTGGACAAAGGACTTCCATACATTATAGAAAAATATTACAAAAAACTGGTATCCATTACAGAGATCTGAATTCATTACAAAAATATCGTGTATTTGAAAAAAAATAGTATACGTTTGAGAAACTATCGTGAGATACGTACTTATTATTTTTCATCGCATGATACTCAAATACATCGTGGATCTAGGATCATTATCGCATGTCTGGCAACACTACACCCACATAACCCACATTGGTACGTCAAAACTACATAGGTAATGTCAAAATGTATCCGGTAGAGTTGCCCCCTAAAATGAGTATATTTCTGCACAAAATCGCTATAAGAAAAATAACAATTATTGGATCATAGCTATATATATCGACCGACTGTTTCAACCAAAGATTCATTCCTACAGTATGACTGTTTAATTTGTCTATAACATGCAAGCTAACGTTGTTATTTCTATCCTTATCATATACAAAGTGGGGTTAGAAAACAAAATGTATAGAATACAAGGTGTATTTTTGCATGTATGGCGGCAACCCACATACGATATTCGTCAGATCTCGTTTATCAACCAACAGTAACGTAGGGCAAGAAAAGACAAAATGTAACGTTTCTCATGCAAGAGTTTGACGTCTTATACACAACGTAGCCCAAGAATTTCGACGCGTTTCTTTTCACCCCTATATTTTTTGGCTTTCGTCAACCCCTATATCACACTTTTACCTACATTTATGTGCGAGTAACGACACGATCCCAGAAGTAACGAAAAGACTCATTTTCGCCCGTTTCATTCAGTTAATATTATTGAATAAACAGGATTTAGAGCAAATACGATCATTAATTTTTAATAAGCTTTGTATTATGATCATTATCTTAGTATGAAGATTTATTCAAATATTATATACGTATGCAATCCCTAACGTCAGTGTTTTTGCCAGATAATTTATAATTTCTAAATATGTGTAAAACTCACTAGAATTTCATATCAAAAATGCAGAGTTACGTTATGATATCAATCTCTTTTTTTAGATACAGCCAATCATTGAGGGTATATTTTATTGTGGTGATTAGTTCATTGACTAAAATAGAATATGGGTGAGCTCATAGAAAAATGTAGTTTTGAGTGTAATTCGGCTTCGGCGGACAATTAATTATTATGTCAATGTACAAGTATAGTGTAGGTAGAAGCGGCGTTTATTAAGCGCAGAGCGCTGAAGTCCTTTCGTTATCCATTTATTTGTGTGTTGTATGGTCATTGCATGAAATAAACTCAATTTAATAACAAAAAACCTCAAAATCAGAAAAATATATACATACGATACGATACGATACCATAACTCTTTATTGACACCAAAAACAGGATACACATATATACATTTCGCTGTTCAGTATATTCGAAAAAAAATAGCACAAAAAAACTGCTGAGGACAGCAGCTCTAGACTTTGTACATTCTAAGAACGTAATTTTATTAGGTGACTTTAATGCTAAAGTCGGAAAAATGCAAAGAGGGGAAGAAAATATTTTTCGAAATAACTCTTATGTACTGCGAAGTAAACATGGTCATAGGTTTGTGGAGCACTAGAAAATAATTATGAAATTATAAATTGCATGTTCCAACGCAAAAAAAACATAAAAAGTGGACTTGGCGATCACCGAATGGGAAGCAATGCAATGAGATTGACTATATACTCACCAAACAAGCGTCAAATGTCCAAAGATTTGATATAATAAGTAATTTTAACCTTAAATACACATAGAATGATATATTCAGTGTGTTAAATTTTGGATACACTCGGCGACGAATATTTTTCATTTAGAAGCAGCTGGCTCTTAATACCTAAAACTGACAGAACTATTGATAATTTAACCAGCGACTTATGTGCTTATGAGAGAGCTTTGTCAAGTAAAAAAGTACCTGAAGAGGAAGCTCTGACTGCTAATACGAGTACGCAGAAGCACATCAAGAACAAAGTGAAAGACCTCTTGCTCAGAAATTGGTCACCGTGTAAAAGAGTAAATAAATGTAAATAGTAAGATGCATACATACTAAACAGAACTGGTTCAACTCGTATAGAAGGTAAAACGCCCTACGAACTCTGGTTTGGTAAGAAAATGAACGTCAAGCATCTACGTGTAATCGGCAGTACTTGTTATGTTCATATTCCAAAACAAAAGAGGAGGAAATTACATAGGAAATCTGTTAAAGGAATTTTAGTAGGATATGATGAAGATGGTTATCGTATTTGGGTTACAGAAGGTACTAAAAATCGGCTTGTAAGAGCACGAGATGTCCAATTTTATGAGAAGCCGCTACCTAGATTAGAGGTAAGAATCAATAACAATTTTTCCACTGCTCAGCTGTACTGTTGGATTTCAATTCCAAGGTAGAAATTGGCTGGCTTCGTAGTAATCTTCAGCCTTTTTCTGAGATCGTCTAGAGTCTAGACATTCATTAGCTAGTCTAAAGCTTGACGCTGCTGTGAGCCCGTCATCAACATACAAAGTAAGTAATACTTTTTGATCACCAGTTCCTCTCATGTACAGGCAAGGATCTGCCGTACTTTGTCTGAAACCAAGCTCTAGTAAAATTTCGTGCACACAGTAGTTCCAGCAATGTGGGGATTATTTTAAGCCATATAAGCTCTGCTTTAGACGGCATACTCCAGTTGTGCCGTCTTCAAATACTTCAGGTTATTTCATATAAATATCTTCGGTAAGTTTGCCATAGCGGAATGCTGTAGTCACGTCGAATTGGACCATATACATCCTCTCACTAGTTGCAACACTCACTAAAATATGAGAGCGTATAGTGGACATTCTTGCTACTGGAGTATATGTTTCGTCATAGTCAAGACCTTTTCTTTGTCGGAAACCTTGAGCGACTAAACGTGCTTTAAATCTTTCGACAGAGGCATCTGGATTTCCTTTTACTTTAAATAACATGCAAATGCATGGTATCGCTTTTCTTCCTTCCGGCAGATCTTGTAAAGTCCATGTACCATGATCTCGGAGAGAGTTTATCTCAGACTTCATGGCATTTATCCACTCTTTCCTTTCATTACTGTTTATGACTTCTCGGTATGACTGTGGTTAATTCACAGTACTACTTAATACTGAAAAAACGTAACTGTCGAGTTGTTTTGGACGTTGAAGAGCAGACCTGTCGCGTAGATCGTACCTCGAAGGTGCGGTTCATCTTCGGTGTCAAGAAATTCATCATCGGGATTGTTAACTAGATTTTCATAATCGTTACCTAGCGCGTTGATGATTTTATCTACACCAGTTTTCTCTTCATCTATATTATCTCCCTCAAACTCGAACTGTTCTAAGTTCATGTCTTGACTTAACTCATTCGTTAAATGTTCTTCTCCTTGATGAGCGCTGCTACCGTTACTAACTCCCTCAGTTTCAATAGAAGGATTAAGAGGTACGGGTTCTGGCAACACTTTGAACTCGTATTCGTGTGGTTTTGTGTCTTACTTTTCAAAAACTTTTCTTACCTCTAATCTAGGTAGAGGTTTCTCATCAAATTGGACATCTCGTGCTCTTACTAGCCGTTTTTTTGTACCATCTGTAACCCAAATACGATAACCATCGTCATCATATCCTACTAAAATGCCTTTAACAGATTTCTTATGTAATTTCCACCTCTTTTGTTTTGGAATATGAACATAACAAGTACTGCCGATTACACGTAGTTGATTGACGTTCATTTTCTTACCAAACCAGAGTTCGTAGGGTGTTTTACCTTCTACACGAGTTTGACCAGTTCTGTTTAGTATGCATCTGTATTCACAAGTTCTGCCCATAGGCACTGTGGCAGTGTCTCGTTTGCATACATAAGTGTTCTGGCAGTTTCAACTAGTGTTCTGTTTTCACGCTCGCTGCAGCCATCCTGTTCCGGCGTATACGGCATTGTTAGTCTTTGTCTTATACCACTTCGAGCTAGAATATCTCTTACATTCTTATTATCAAATTCTCCTCCGTTTTCACTTAGGATAGTTTTGATAACGTGCCCGTTAGTTTTTGCTTCAACTATCATCTGTGCTAAATATTGACATACATCTGACCTCTCTTTCAAAAAGTAAACGTATCTCAAACTTGTATAATCATCTTTAAAAAGCAAAAAATATCGACAATTAGACATCGAGTTGGGAAACGGTCCACATACATCGCTGTGTATCAATTCTCCTGGTTGAGAGGCTCTGTCTCTGGTTCCAAATTTTAGTCTATGGGACTTTACAAACATACAGCCTTCACAGAGGTCTTGTTCAACTAGAAGGTCAATTCCTAGTTCACGTTTGATGAAAGTTCTAACATGTCTTTTATTTTGATGGCCAAGTCTTTCATGGTACAATTGAGTTTCGTTTGTCATGAATACTTCTAAATGGTTCTATATTTTTAAGATTAAGTTTGTACAAACCACCATTATGATTTCGTTCGCCAACAATGTTAAACTCTCCGTTTATAGACATTCTGCATACCTTTGGACTCGAAAAGAATTCGCTAGTCTGGTTCTTATCATGTGTAGCTAAGACAGAGAATAAGTTCTTTTGAATTGATGGAACATACCACACATCTTGAAGAGTTATTGGTACTGTTTTACCTTTAACCTCAGCTTCAATCATAATCGATTCCTTTCCTTTCGCTTGAATCGTCTTTCCGTTCGCTGTGGTCACTGTATATGACTCGTCGAATTTCTCGAAACTTTGAAAGAGGTGGCTTCAATTTGTAATGTGGCCGTGGCTCCATTGTCAACATAACAGTTATTCTTGTCACATTCTGCCGTAAATTCGCTTATTCTGTCTGTGCTACCTCTACAGACATCAAAGTCATGTCTGCACCTTGACTGGTAGAAGGAAGGTTATCACTTTTTGGTGGTCGGCCGTCACGTATCCAGATTTGTAAATTTTTTACACGGTGACCAATTTCTGAGCAATAATTGCGTTTTATCCTCTTGTCTTTCACTTTGTTCTTGATATGCTTCTGCGTACTCGTATTAGCAGTCAGAGTTTCCACTTCAGGTACTTTTTTACTTGACAAAGCTCTCTCATAAGCACATAAGTCGCTGGTTAAATTATCAATAGTTCTGGCAGTTATAGGTATTAAGAGCCAGCTGCTTCTAAATGAAAAATATACGTCGCCGAGTGTTTCCATAATTTTACTCACCAACAAAAGTTCTGGTAACTCCTTGTCGTCTTGGTATAACTCCCGGTTTAACTCAGACCATATATTTTTCAGTTTACACATATGTGTCGCAATGTCGTCATCTGGATCTCTTTTCAGTCCGAAAAATGTCATACATAAATTATACGACTTGTCATCAGATGTACCTCCAAACAGTCTGTGTAATTCTAACCATACTTCGTTGGCGCTTGTAAATCACATGACTTTGCGTAGTGTGTCTTCACTCATATTTGTGGTAAGTAGGAGAAGAGCGTTGCTATCAGCTTTGACAAATCTGACTAGTTCACATTTGTATAACTTTATATCTACGTCACCTGCTCCATCTTGTACACAATCTGGTCTTTTAAGTTTTCCATCGACTACATCCATAGCATCTTCAATGCTTCGTAAAAGAATGCATATTTAATACTTCCAAGTTGACCAATTGACTTTTCCTTCAATTAGTCCGATTTGAATTTTTCCCGTTATATTTTCTATTTTTGCTAGGGACATAACCTGTTGTCCTGTCCATAGGGAGAACCTCGATCCTGTAGTAGTGAAAATATGATGAGGCTGCAGACTAAAAAATATTTGGATTTAGGAAAAAAGTTTTCAATTATAGTTTAAGCCGTGCCAAACGTTGCATTGAGTTTACTTTCGGCGTCCTAGCAAACAAATGGAGAATATTACTTCGCCCATTTTAAACACGTCTGTCTGTTCATTTCCCATAAGACATTGTGAGAGCTTGTTGCTTTTTATACAACTTCATTCGCAAAAAGAGAAAGTAGAAAAACTTTATAAATACATAGTTCGATTTGAAAATATACAAAATAATTAATAGATCTTCTGAGGAAGGTAGGTATGCTATGTTTTAAAGCAAAAGTTACTGCTTGAGATACCTTGAAAGATTATTTCATGAATGAAGAAGCAAGAAGATAGAATATAAATTTGTGATTGGAAAAAATAACTGAATTAAAACCATGGAAGTAATAAGTACTACGTACAACAGGAATGAGCTGTTGTCGCAAAATTGAAGCCGAACGAGAGCTCAGTAACTGTACCTCTTATCCCTCTCTGGCAATGGTGACAATATTGAAATATGATTTAAGGACAATATTTTTATTATAAAAAATTATTTGTGATCTGACGTCAGCATATCATTGCTTCAGATGGATTTTAATCGAAGATCTAATGATAAACTTGCTCTTTGCGGCACTGTACATTTCCTGTTTTCGCTTGCTTTTCACACTCGCGTCATATAGGTAGGTACTTACCTACTGGTCCTTGTGGTACACGAAATGCTGTTGGACTGAGATAAAATTACTATAAACTACCTGTTGTGGTATATTTCCATTATTAGGTAAGAAAAAACAGTTAAGTTTACATTTGAGTGTAATTCTAAATCAGATATTGTTAAATAAAATAGTCTTGTGAAGTTTCTGCCGCAAACCCAGCTTATACCTTATATGTTTCATTGTTTCTAATTTTGCATTATGAGTTAATCTAACATTAGGATCTTTAGGAAATCTGAAATTGAAACAAAGTCATTTTATTAGAGAAAGGAATAAAAAATACATAGGTATTTAATTTATTTGTTCTTGAACTAGGATTGGATAGTCATGCATGGTCACCGTAATAAAGTCAAACAAATTATGTTTCAAACGATTACCTGTGAAAAGATAAACCACAATAAGGATAATACTCGCTACCGCAAGCCAGGACACGAATTCTCCCCATTTTACTAAAATTCTTTAAAAATATCACTAAATCAAAAAACACTCCGCTATTAGTTTAGTCCGAGTTGGCAATTTTATGTGGGGTTGTCAAGTCAGGTGTCCGTATTTCATACAAATAAAAGAAAACCTATACGCCAATCGCAAAATGTTTGCGTTAGTAAGGCTTTACACGTAGCAACAAATAATTTTGCTTTTAACATGTTGGTACTAAATTATTATTTATGTTTAGAAACATTTCAGAAGTAAATGTTTTACTTCATTACATTACATAATCGCATATTTTACGACAAAACGAAAGGATTGAAATCGACTTAACTCTAAGTCGCTGTTAGAACGGGACACAGGGTTCAGTGGCCTTCTCACTCGGCTTCATTTTTATTTTGCGTGCAACAAGACTCTTACGCCCTTAGCATTGGGTTTTATTTTCTTTATTTTAGCTGCATGATGCACTGATAGAGCTTATTCCTGTTGTACGTAGTACTTATAACTTTCATGATTAAAACTGATTCATTAAATAACAATAAAAACTTAGGTACCTTATATGTTCCATTCTTTGGCAGTTTAAGTCGAAAAATTTCCTATAAACAATTCATAGATTTCTTTCCAGTCCTGCATTTTTTCTACCCAATTACAGTAACTTTCATTATTTGTATCCCAAATCGCACGGTGGGATCTTAGATTTATAAAATTCTATAGCCATACTTATTTAAATCAAAAACAGACGTGGCGTGCCCCTTATTTTTTTCCTAATAATAAATTTTGCTGTCGAGGGAAGCTCTTAATAAAACTCGTAAGTATTGTGTATGGTAATCGATATGGAACGATGATTGATTTTTATTTTGAATCGCACCAATATATATACAAAAAACAAGGATAATTATTATTAATAAGAAATAGGTCGAAGTGGCGTGATGTCGCGTGATGTCGCCCTGTCTCCTTTCCGCGCATCTCGTTGTCCCGCTCCGGCGCTCGCGTGATCTGTTTGATTTGAGACGGTGGTTCCCGTACCGGGAATCGAACCCCAGCCTCCTGGGTGAAACGTCGCTTCCACCGAGACAGTGCGTGCGCGTGATGGACGACGACGAGCGGTGAAGATTCGTGCTGTGCTGCCTGGTGAAGAACGGTGGTGGTGCTTCGTGTTTCTTCAGCTCAAACCGAACGACATCCTCCTTGTTTCTAAACTACGACAGTACGTTGCTCTTTTCAGAGCAGCTTTATCTATTGTTTCTGTTACACGACAGCATTACAAAATATATATTGTGTGTGCGTTTTATTAATATCCCTGGTAATGGTACTGGTAATATCGTAATTGGTAAGGTATGGTTGTACTGTGGTATGTGAAGGTAATCGCGCTAAACTTCTTGTGTGCTTCTGTGCTGCTACATTTTGTTTTGAGTCGCAAAATAATTATTTTCGTTGCAACGCAGCAAGTTTATCGGCGAGAAGGTAATCAAGGTCTAAGATTCTCGATGCGAACAAGAAAAGTATAAACGCCATGTACAAGGCGTTAACTCTAGAACAACGCTGAGATCTCGTACGTGAGAACAAGCTATGTTTCAACTACATTTCGAAGAATTATTATGTATTACGAATATTTATGCTAATATAATAGAGGCCTTATGATCTGTTATAGAAATTAATTATCTATCGCTGGCAATACTTAGACTGCTCTTGTACTTTAGGATTGCCAAAACATTCTTTGTTATCATTTCTCGTTACTTTTGAACATTCTTCGTTACTTTCGGTTACCAGCGTAAAACCTACTTTTTATCCTGTGGAACCAAGATAAAGAAAGTCTGAAAATAATACGTAATGCGGTAAAAGTATAAACCCAGTCGATACAAGGAAACAAACATAGTATTTTTTATATTTTTCTTAATGTTGTGATTGCACATAATGATATGAATAAACAACTGCAAATATAATATTACCTACCAATAAGGTTAAGTTAACATATTTATTACCAGATTGCCACAGCAATACCAATCGGATAATGGTTGGATGCAACACTTGTGTTTCATCGTAGTTTAAAACGGTTTAGGATGCAACAGTTATCGTGTCGCTATGGGCCCGTGGCTGCGTCCGTGTGGAATTTTAAACTTTTTACAGAAAACTTTTATTATTAATTAGTGTCGAAGGATTGTTCTACGCCTAGTGTTGATTTCATCAATATCAGTTAAGGTGAAATCAGACGTCAATGGCTGTATATTCAACATATTTACATATAGATATTTATTTTCTAGGGTGACGATTGTATTTGGTCGAGTAATACTCAAGAATTACTTTTTAAGCTGATGCGAGCAATGTAATACTACGATTATGTCAATGGTTACCAAATAGCTACAAACGTAAAAAACTGTATATATTTTGAATTTCCCGCTGTATACGTAATTTTCTACCATATTTATCTAATTACATGTTACCTTGAAATTTAAGCTTTATATAGGGAGACATATTTTTAACCCTTAAGCTCAGGACTATTTTCACTCAAAATTTTGGGCCGCTTAAATCGTTACTTTTGTGCTCATAATACCATTGACATGCCACGCGTTGCTTTTGACGAATGAGCTGTGGTAACACTGTATAGCTTATTTCATTTCATTTCATTCATCCAAAGTAAGGCAAGAACAAGAAGGCCGCTTGGTGAAGCTTAGGCATTTCTTGTACGTTTTACAATATATGTAAATAGTTTCTGATATATTAAAGTTGTTGAGTGCCGGGCCAGTTTGTCATTCCGTGTAGAATAGTGGGAGTAATTTGAACGAGGTTTCTCTAACAGCTCACGTAGTAAAAAGTTTGATCCCAGACTTTGTTAGTGTCGCGTGCTATGCTTGTTTTTATAGTTTGAATACTAGTACGATGAGTTCTAAACGAGTTGAGGAGGAGTACAAGGAGCTGGTGGCCAAGAACTCCTGGCCACAGATCTATCAGGTGAGTGTTAAGTGTGAGTAGAACTCTTAATTCCCATACGCCACGCATTCCCAATGAGTTCTTCCGGCCGATTACTAAAAAAACTACCGAACTAAAGAAATTTATTTTCACTTGCATAGTTCATATAATACACTAGATCTGATCATAATCCTCATGAGCTTAACAATTAGTTGTTAACAACATTATTTACACCTCAAAAAGTTAGTACTGTACCTGATTAGTAGATACAATAACATAGTGTCTTACTTTTTTACCTTTTGGAGAAACTAATATATTTTGTGTTGAAAGTGTTACATATAATTATTTTAATACTTATTGACAAAAAATTAAAACAATATGCAATTTCCCAATATAATTTATAGACTGTCTCACAGAAAGTCGTAATTCCACAGCATACTTGTATTGTATTTTGAGAATGCTGGCTTGGGTAGCTACCACTTCAAAGTAGAAATATATTTTCCCAAGTGCCTTAAAGTGTGTTAAGAGAGCCTGTTCTTATACTAGGTTTGACTTGTGCATCATCACTTACCTACCTTCAGTTGAGATAATAGTCAAAGACTAGTATTTTAAAATAATTATATAAATATATTTTATTAAAATACTAACCTACCTACCTTTTGCCTTAAAATATAGCATTGTCTCATTTTTGTCTAAATGACATAATATGTCATTTGGACAAAAATGAGACAAAAAAGAACACAGAAACAACATATAAGGTGTTCTTAAAAAATCAAATAAAAGCTGTAAGCTGTAAGTGTTCTATCAATCTTGTTGTTAATTGAGATAGTCTTGAATATGACTGATTTCTTATTTATGTTTATTATACTTATATTATTCAATTAACCTTCACAACTTACACCCTCTCACATTCACACACACACTAACACAATACACACAGAGAGGAACACCATACATCAACACGAACAATATCAGTTTCCGCTATAGATATAATTTGTTTATTTCTAAGTCAGGTCAATAATTTATTTACTTTTTAAGTCAACTAAAACATAGATTATTTATAATTAAAGTAAAAATATAAAATTGTACTCGTATAAACAAGCATGAGGCTATTTAAATAATGGCAACCATGGGGAGAGCGCTGTACGCTGAAACACAGGTGTTGAACCTAGTTCGGCAACAGATGCACAATATATTTTTTGTATTACTTTTTAGCCACACAAGTGTAACCAACTTTGTATTGAACATGAATAAATGATTATTATTATTATTATTATTATAGAGTTTGAATTTGTTCCAGCGAATTGGACAAAAATGCCATTCATACCCGTATACATGCATAGAGGCAAAGAAGCCACAGAATAAACCACTAAACAGATACAGAGATGTGAACCCCTATGATCATAGCAGAGTTATCTTAAACAGATCTGATAAAGACTACATCAATGCCAACCTCATCAAGGTAAGTTATTTCCATTTAATCTTTGTGCATCATAGTTACATTATATGCTTATCAACAACTTGGATACTAATAATTGAATACAATGGAATGTGTATACACATATAATTAGTGCATTTTTATTAGGTCATTATGGTCATCGTTATCATAATGCAATCTCTACCTCTAAATATTTCGTTAACTTGACACTTTAGGGTAGCAAAGTATTGGTTCCAGACTACTGCTTTCTTTACAGTAAATATCAATCTCAAGCCCTTCATTTTAGATGACAAGCTGTCAAACTGCCAAGAGCTATATATCTCTGAAACGATCGAGTCCTAGTTTCTTAAAGAAAAGAACAAATATTTTTGATGGCACAACTAGCTGTGAATTCATGGGTCCAAAGGGAACTCCTCTTCCCCGATTCATGGCCTGTTGTCGCCGTAGCACTTACACACGATAGTAGATAATATTTAATTAAACCATAACTACATCAAGTTCAATGTTTTTATATAAAACCATTTTTACAATAGGAAAATAAAATCATTTTATCAGGTATCATTAAGAAACACTATTAGCGTATAGAATATACCCTAATTTTTTTACTTGTCGGTATTTTTAATTATTCAGTAAGTTGTCCGCAATAATTTAAAAAAGAAGTATCAGCTATGAAATCCAAAACCAAGCCTTCTCCATCCTTCATCCTTTTGAATGGACTCCTAAGATGACATGTAGAGGTATATAAAGGACTATAAAATAACTGAGGCTGTTGGTGTTTTGTTATCCAAATTCAGACCTAATATATTACATACAAAGGAAATTTAATTGGGAATAATACTACAAGATTATTTCGCTGATACAGTAAGAAAGTTGTAACATTTCATCTGGAACATCTGCAGGTCATGATACTCAGAGCCAAATGCGTTCTGGAGGTCTATCTGGCACATGGCTATGCCAATACAGTGGAATGGTTAAATGTGCCTTCTAGTATGGAGCTTGATGAAAAAAATCATGATTGAAGCTTGATTGAGATTTAAAATGTCTAGGAATCGTAATCAGATGGATGACTTATAGTTTACTAGACAGCTGTGTGAATTAAATATATTCTTTTGTGGGTTTTCAGTTATAGTTTTATAAATATATTCTCATGCATTAAAGAATAAAAATGTGTTGATTTTATCTATGTCTATACTAACATTATAAACAGAAAAGATTTGTATTTTTGTATGTAACAAACAAACAAAAAACTTATGGGACCAATTTCAAAAATTCTTTCACCATTATACATTGTTCCTGATGACCATAGGCTATAAAATATTACTAAAAATATGTTATTATTCTTGGAATTTTTGTTTAACTCCCTCGCGAAGCCTGGGTGGGTCGCTAGTATAATATATACTGACAGATGCATGCCTGCAGGTGTGTGGTAGATGTTTTACTAGGCAGTCCAGTTCTACTGCTCAAATCTTTTCCCACATCATCACTTACCAATGGGTGGGATAGTGGTCAAACGCTGTTTTAATTAATTATAGTAAAAATGAGTTCTTTTAAATATAATTTCAGGGTTGTCTGACATTGAAGTAGTGATGCGCCGTGTAGACATGAGTCACGGAAGCCTATTCTGAAATACTTTTAATTAATATAAATTGACTACAACAGAAAGTATATTCCTATTAAAAGGCCAGTGTGTCTACTCACAAAGGTATATAGTGTGATAAGTCTGTTATCAATGGCTTTTTTAGTTTTTCATATTCTTGAGATCGTCAGCTTTTCCCTGATGCAGTTGTCTAGAAATCAACCCCAGCAACGAGTTTACGACCCATTATACCGAAGTAGTGTGTCAATATGCATCGACCGTCTTGCATGCATAATATACTACATAAAGTGTACTTCATGGAGCTGATTCATATGTAATTGGTGAACTCAAAATTACAGTCTAAATTTCGAGCCATTCTGTCAGGATGCTTAGTATTAAAAATATGTCATTCCACAAACTATTGGAGCACAATAATTTTGTTTTATCCGCACGGGAATCGAACCCACGTCGTTCGATTTCGCGCCGGATGCATATTGCACTCGGCCGAGTGGAAGAAATAAAATGTGTTCTTTAATAATTTGTAAATGTGATTTTCACTCAGCATGCGAAAGTGCTGAGCATATTAGGAAATATATAATTCTTATGTTAAAAAATGCATCCATACTATGTACAGTTGAACCAATCGTTGAAGCATAACGTATATTCGCTGGCCCCGGGCAATTACGTCTTTGTTCCCGGAACTTTATTGTAGCACCGGCGACGTACTGTCGTGTTACGCTGAACGCCATCCCTTTCACTCCTATGGCCTATGTACATTGTATCGTCAAGCTGATGGTGAAAGAAAAGAGCATCTCCAAGAAATTTACACAAAGCACATTAGAAACAAGGAATATGATCGTGAACTCAAAACTAAAGATAAAATAGAAGCCGATTCCACAGCTACTGTCGTCGCTATTTATGATCTGGTAAAGGTCCCGACGATTCCTCAATCAGAGGTAGGAATCTTGCATTACAAGCGAAAGTATCCTATATATAACTTTTCGATTTACAACTCATTAAATTACTGCTATCAGGTTAGATGGACCTGATACAGACAAAAACCTAAGTTTTTTAACCATTTTGTATGTCTTGTGTTTGTGACAGAAAATAGGTTCCTTTGTGTTATCAGAGAAGAAATATTGCACCGACAATCTTGTTGGTGATTGATGTGTGTTCGAGTATGGTAATCAGGCTTAACCTAAAATTATTGGCCACTGGCCATTGTAATCTCCACCGTCGACTACCCCTGGGCGAACGGGAATGCGTAAATGCATTTTCAACCCGCAAATAGTATACTACTAGCTATGCGAGCATTCACTTAATTACCTTACCACTATGCCTCAAAGCTCGAACCCTTGATTCGATTTGTACCATAGACCCCACGCATAGCAGTACGTGCACCTATCCACTACCACTGGGCTTTAAATACAATATAAACTGTATTTAATCCAATTTCTTAAATAACATGTAGGTATGCCTGAAATTCTTAGGTAGAGTGACGACAAAACCACAATTCAAATTATGAGGACCTGGATGTGTGATGTTTTGTGACATAATAATTATATTATATACATTAGAACTTATTGTGATTGAACTGAACTTTTGGACGTAGCAGCACTTCTAGGTAGATATTTAATGAGTATGGGATTGCAGGTCCACTGCATACCGGAACAAACTGAAATTCCTGAATTTTTTTATGGACTGTTAAGTGTGCCTATTCAGTTGTCTTAAGGTTACTGCTATCTTTGGCACTATCAAGTGGCCAAAAGGGGTGCTAATGAAATCGGCAGTTGCTTCCTAAATTTAATTGAAACTGAGAGCCAACGTGGTATCAAGAATTTAATATTTTATTCTGATGGTTGTGCTGGGCTGAATAAAAATAGGATGATCTTTGCTTTTTATTTATATTTGTACAAAAGTATGGAGTTAACATAATACATAGGTACTTCAAAACTGGCCATAGCCAGTCTGAAGGAGATTCGATGCATTCTCTTATCGAACGCGCAAAAAAGAACCACACGATTTATAATCCTGATCAAATGTATGGCGTAATCATGAATGCCAAGATCAATGGTGAAAAATTTCATCTTAAGGAAATGGAAAGACATAATTTCTTTGATTTAAGGAGATAATGGACAAAAGACACTGGATGCGGGCAGACCAAACTAATGAAAAAGTTATGTGGAAAAGATTCACGAAATCAAGATTACTCGAGCGCATCCAGATGTTATTTATTTAAAATATAACTTTGATGATGAATATATTTCTTTAAATACTGCATCAAACCCCAGATCTTCAAGAGGAAGACTCAATAACAGGCCAGTGCCTGATGTTTCAGGAGATGAACTGAGAAATCTGTACAGAGAGCTAACCGCTTCCCAAAACTGTGATTGATGATTTGATGAGTCTCTGCAAAACTGAAGCAATCCCGAAACATTAACGTACATTTTATAACAATTTGCATTGTGTTGGGAACACTAGGGAAGAAATCGATAGTGAAAGCGAAGATTCAAATTAAAGTAGCATAATATTTTTTTCTTTTTAAGGTTTTGACCATTTCATTTTTGTTTCCAAAGTACAACAGCTTATTAAATTATGTGATTTTATTCAAATTAAGGTAGAATTTTTTTTTTTAATTTTTAAGTGATGTATTCCAAAGTTTAATATGTAGTAAATAATATGTCATATGAAAGGTTTTTTGAACAAAGTCATGTATCATTTAAAATTTAATTAACAAAAATTAGGCAGTAGTAACACAAAAAAAGGTTGATTTCATCAAAACGTATCTAAAATGGTTAAAATAAAAATAATTCACATTATAAAGTCGGTCTGTTACAATGGTTACATAAAAATATGATTCATTGATAGGATTCTAAAATAGCGATTTGTGGATGATACAGCTAAGCTTTGGCTATAAAATTTCCCTGAAGAAGGTGGTAATCGGCTGGTACGCTCGAGATCTAAAGCGAAAAATACGTCATATTATATTATTACAGTCCTGAATCTCAGTGGTCGGTGTGTTTATAAAGTCATTAATGATGTTGCAGTTGAAGCAATATCGTCTATAATTTGTATTATAATTTTTTTCAAATATTGCATTAAATATTTATAACATTACAATTATTTTAAAAGGGTTAAATTGGTAAAAAAAATAGCTTTCATTTGACATTTTGAACGTCTGGTTTGGATCACTGTACGCTGCACTATAAACAAATAAGTTTCTTTTATTTCTCCTGTAAAAATAGATTTTTGATATTACCGCTTTATTGCCCGGGGACAGCGTGCAGTGCAGCTATCGATGCAAAAAAAATATCTACTTCTCGTATATTAATATTAAACTGAGCGACCTACTGTTAGTCATTAATAACATTGTTGTAAATCCGCCTGTTTTAAAGACACTGGCAAACTATAGCAATTTTAGGGTATCATACTAAAAATCTGGACCCTTTTACTAAGGCTACCACATCAACAACTACCGTCTATCTTTCTTAGTCTTTTGTCATGATTATAACCGAATAAAAAAAGAGGTTATCAATACGATACGTATCTAGTCCATAGGCGGTTTTGCGCCATTGGCACTGCACGCGCCGCAGACGGCAATCTATACGGACTCTTTCATATAATTTCGTTTCTGATTTGATCTGTGTTCTGATTACAAAAATGACATCAGTTTTGAAATCCATGATGGAGGACATTTTTTTTTGTTGAATTAATATGTGTGTGTCACCTTCAAGGTTTTTGGAGGGTTGATTACGAAATTGACATCAGTTTAAAATCAAAGGTAACAGACACATTTTCTTTAATATGTTGACTCCATATTTAATTGATTTCTTTATTGGCCTATGACCTTATTATAAGTAAACCATCAAATCTTCATAATGAAATTGTTATATTACTTATATCAGAAAAGTGACAACCCTAGGCTTTGTGGCCAGCATCTTGCGGCGTCTGCTTTTACAAAAATTTAAAAGGCGTTTAACCACTGTATGTTTCTTACACTGTGCTACTGATGTATACCATATCAGCCGGATTGTCTACTACTGAACACAGCCTCCCCTACTATAGGGTTTGCCATAATTCCCACGCTTGGCATGCGTCTTGGAGATCGCAGTGTGAGATATAGTTCCTCAGAAAGCGCTGCTGCATACCTTCTGGTGTGTAACCCTTAGTCGCTTGTAGAACTAAAAAATACCGGTCAAGTGCGGTTTGGCATCGTGTGAAAAAGTGCTCTGTGCTATAAATTATTTACAGTTTTTTTTCAAATTACTTTAATATTTTCCTATAAAACTAGAGTTCACACTGGCCTACCATAGTAGACCAGAGTAGCATATTTAATGTATAATTTTATTTATAGCTGATAGACTAACCTATGATCACAATCTCACCTGATGGTAAGTGATGATGTGGTCGAAGATGTTGTTCAGGCTAATGTAGAATAACTGGTTCTCAAGGACAGTTTCCGATACACGTCTAGGTGCTTTGCGACAGATTTTTCACTTTAGGGTGGTAGCTAGCCAGGCATTCGCAAAATGCCCTACCACCATGCTATAACGAAACTGCAAAAACTGCAGCGGTGGCATAGCTCTCGAACTTAGCATCGGGGGCTAATTGAGTGTGAAAGTTTTAAAAGTGTCTAACCCAACACACAGCCTTTGCCTATTTTAACGTTGCTTAAGTTTTTTAATATGTTCAGAATATGATGTCATTTATGAACTGTAATCAATTCAATAAGCGTTACAAACGTATTAGATAAGCAACAAACATTCTCAGAATCTCGCGTGTATGTGATCAAGTACAATAATTAGACAACCTAGCAACAAAGATAACGATGAGAAAATGTGCGAGAATCCGAATCGATACAGGATGTATGGATCACAACTTGATTAGCATCCTAGCGGTACATTAAAGTTTTTATATGAAGTAAGGAGACGAACAATATTCACGCCTGAATGTGTTTCACGTTGGTCCATTACTGTTGAAGTTTCACCGTTTTGCGTAACACTGCACTGCACTCGTCAGTTCGAAACATTAGCTAACATGTCCTCCGTAACAGTTGTAGTTTTATTGTTTTGTAACGCTATCCCACGCTAAGTGAGGCGATACAACCTGTAATTTTACTTAGTTCTGTTCTGTTACGTCACCTCCTTACTCATAACTTTTGTTCGCATATCCTTCTGCATACAGTCCATACATACCTTCTTCTTTCTCTACCCCTATATCTGTCCACATTCGTACTCTACTTTTCACGTCATAGGTATTTTTCGCTACTCATAACGTGCCCATACTATGCTAGTTGATTATTATTCTACTTTTCTTTCACTTTCTGACTGCTTTTAAGATTTTTATTTGATAATTACTCATTCGAAAAAAGAATCGTAGGTTTTTGAAACTAAGAGTTACAATTAAGCTTGATTGCAAAAACTATTTGCCAATAATTAAAAACTGAAGTAGCATTTTATCAGGACCGACGCGGCGACGTAGGTCTTTGATAACGTATTACTAATGAGTACAATACCGGCGTCATCTGGAAAAATTCAGGAAGAGTAAAAGGCCCGCCACAGCCATCCTCTAATTAATTCTGAGTAAAAGTCGCCATCATTTAAAATATAACTGTCTTATAACCTTAGCAATGACCACTTTCATTTAATTATGAAAACGCAATGACAAGGTCTTTGCTAAACGTCCGCCATCTTAGTTGTTCTCTCAATAATATGCGAGTGTTGCATGACTACCGCTAGCGATGCATTAGTACTCGATGCGTGTCGGTACAGCATAAGCTAATGAATACGTACTAACCGTACATTGTTTAATTGCCTCACCGCCCACTGATATAGCACAACTGGTGAATTTGTATCACTTTATAGCAATTCCTTTATAATTATTTTGTCCAATTTTGAACTATTAGGACCGACAGATGTTGAATCTTTATCTGTAAAACATACAACATTCCAACAGGATCCAATGTTAACCTACAGAATTCAAGCCGTGAAGTAAGTGAACTCGCCGTTGGAGCCATGAAACTCGTTAGACTTTAGTGGATATCATTTTTGCTCGAAGAACTTATTATTTATTGAATGTTTTCCAAAACAGGGAGGAAGGTTATCAAGTCGACATATTTTTTTAATGTGTAACCACTCATTATTACACTAAATTGATAATATTTTTTAAATTTCATAATTTTTCTTCAAGAAGTTTTAACTTATACTCAATTAACTGAAAAAAATATAGCCGCTACCAATATTATATAACAAGGCAACTATTTAATTGCTAGTTTTCTGTCACCGTTGTCGATGGCGACTAGTATTGCAGGCTAGTGGCACAATCGACCATGTAAGCACTATGCATCACTAAAGGAGATAAATATTTTAAAATAGACCAGTAGCGACTTATTATACCGAAAAGTATGAAACAAATTGTAATATGTGAAACCAATCCTATTTTATGCTATGATTAAATATTTTTTCTTATAATTACGTCGTGCTCTATGCAGTTTATAGTCTATACCTCCACCATATATTTTGTCTTCGGGATCGCAGTGTCAGATAACAGTACCTCAGAAGGCGCTGCTGTTAATCGCCTTTTATGACACCCACGGGAAACGATGGCGGGGGGAGGGGTAATATTCTAGCCTGGTGCCCATTATAATATGCAAGTCTGAAAATCTGACTTTTTTCGATCAATTGCGTCCTTCTAGGGTGTACTCTGCTGTCAACAGTGTTGAGTGCGGCAATATTGTCAGGTTTATTTACTTGATTTGAAATAAATGTGGATTCTGCCCCAAATCCTCAAAAGGTGTTCCTCATGGGTTTCTCAGTCTCTAATCCCACATAGTCTCTAAGTTCACCCTTATTACGTAACAATTCATATTCAGTATATCAGTGGGGACAGTTTTAAAATTCAGACTGTTAGTGATATTCCCTGTCTAAGTAGCCTGTCTAAAAGTATCCGATATGCTTTTATATCTACACCTCATAGTGTTCGAGAACCGCTGCGAGGCAAGAACGTCAACTGTATAGCCTCATGAACTTATCGGTTACCTACTTGCCAATACCTACAGGCAGGGCAGAATAGTTCATAGCGCAGCGTGTATTTGTTTACAAAGCCGCTTTTCCATTCATCGGATCATGTTATTGTTAAAAATGCCTGAAAGATTAGATCAACAAATTTGTATCAAATTTTGCTTCAAGCTTGGAAAAACTGGTTCGGAAATTATTCAAACGATGAAGAAAGCTTTTGGTGATGAGTATATGGGCAAACACAAAAAATGGTATAATCGTTGAAGAAGTGGCCGCACATCTGTTGATAGTGATCTTCGTTCTGGCCGGCCGAATTAAAAAAACTAACAGTTTTTTTTTATCATGGAGGTGTTGTGCACCACGTAGATGCACCATCAGTCCAGACGTTTAATAAGGGGTATAACGTTGAAATTCAGAAACGTTTGCGTGATGCGGTGAGAAGAACACGGACTCATTCTTGGCCATGCGGTGACTGGCTTCTCCATCACGATAACATTTTGAAGTGGTGATGGCTCAGTGGCATTGGCTTATTATTGACTGCCGCGCAGCAGGTCCATGATTCGAATTTCGCCGCGGGCTTGAGCTTACCGCTTGATAGAAGGCATTTTGAGAAAGCCCGCATAGCTAGTGACCACCCTCAAGTACAATATCTATCGCACCTTACGTGTTCCGGCAGTGGTTCTTGAGAGCCAGTCATTCTAGGTGAAGCCTGCTAACACCTTCGACCCCATCATCACTTACCATCAGGTGAGATTGTGGTCAAAGGCTTACCAATGATAAATAAATAAAATAAAAATATCGCACTGTTTTACCAACTTCCGTTCGGCACCCAGTGATTTGGTTGTTCCCGATAACACCAGCGCGCATATATGAAGGTAGGTTGATTATTTTTGGACAGACTTCGTATTCCTCTACCAACAAGGCGGTCAATTATATATCCGGGAGAAACATACATAAAAATGAATCTGGACAAAATAATTGGGGGAGTAGGTTCTGCTGTATAGTTCGTTTTGCTATCTCTCTCTAAACAACAACATTTTTATTCCAAACCATGTCGTTCGGTAGGGATCATTGCCGGAAGTCTGATTCGTACTAGGCCGTTTATTATTTTACTTTAAACTTAGTATTGTACTGACACCTAGTTGTATGTTTGTATGTGTTACCATTTTTATAATTTCGTATCAGTGAATGAGACCCTTAAAAAGCCTTTAAAAATAACTCGATTTTTTGGAACTGGTTAGCTGAACACCGCCTAGGGTACACATTGGGGGCATTAAGGGCCATAGAAGGGCCACGCTTGTCAGGCGTCTTGGCAATATTCAGTTGGTTTACGCGTAATCGTAATTTGACGGTTTTAGAGATAACTTAGGTGCATTGGTGTTCAATAACTTTAAAAAAAAATATACCTGTAATATTAGTTTAAATCATCATAAACTGGAAATGGTGCCTAACCTAAAATGATTCCAATTTTTTTCCTGCTACAGAAGTGAGTTTTCACTTAATGACTATCCGCAATAATGACACCAATCTGTGAAAATTTCAATTGGCTAATCGTTACTGTTCAAAAGATACAGTCTTTTAAATGTAGGACAAACGGACGGTCATCGTTAGCTTCAAATCAGAAAGAAAGAAATCAGATGAAATTGTGTAGTGCCTTACTCCTTGGGCGAGAAGTCCCTTGTGAAATAAAGTCGGCGCAGTTTGAGTACTGAAGTAACCATAAAAGAATGCAACTGCGAACGTATACCTATGTCTTATTACTTATCCATCTAGGGTGGAAGCTCTTGCATGTAGCTGTCGCATTCTTTGCTTTCTATTGTGCGAATGTTTTTTTTATTTTTTATGTTCTTAATTATTTTAATTGCGAATTATTTTCAGTGGGGTTTATTCAATGTCTTTGAATGTTTTCAACTTCTTTCGATAAAGGAATAGGACATATATCATACTTTGTACCTAGATTCACAGACTAATAAATCATTGTTTCATTATATATTGGACACTTATATTACTATTTCCATAACAAATAGGGTTTCCAGTTCCATGCGTATGCTTTCTTTAATCTACACTCGAGAGCAATGAATCCGGGTCACTTAAAGAATCCTAAAAATCTCAGAAACTAAAAATGCTAGGTTAATGCAATAAATTGTATTTAATAGACAATGTAATACTCCTTAAATGAAGGTATTAAAACTTGTTAGTTATTGTAAAGTTATATCATAAAAAAATCAAATTTGAAAAAGGGCCACTTTTACTAAGGTCAATGACCCCAAAGTTAAGGTCATTGACCGAGGACGTTTGTTGACCTCCCAGAAGGTCATTAAAGCGAAAAAAAAATTTTTTTTTTTTGCGCCCCCAAGGGTACACTCCAACCGTTTCGACGCCTCGGAGGAAGTAACCCAAGTGCATGGACAGTAAGACGTCGGCTTGCTGAATCTAACTTAAAACCCCTTAGACCTGCAAACGGCCCTAAACTGGAGCGTGGGCATCGTATTTCGAGACTAAGATATGCCCAGAGCCACGTAAATTGGAGTATTGAAGATTGGTCAAAAGTTATGTTCTCCGACGAATCAAAATTTATGCTCTACAAGCACGATGGAAGACACAGAGTGTATCGAAGACCAGAGGAAAGATTCAAGCAAGCATGCATCGAAGAAAAATAGCCTACGGTGGTGGGTCTGTACTTGTGTGGGCCGGAATTTCTTCTGAAAGTCGCACAGAGCTGGTGATCATAGAAAACGGCTCTTTAACTAGCGTAAGATATGTGGAAGAAATCCTCAATGATCACGTTGGTCCATTTATGGTCAATTTAGGTGAGGATGCTATATTTATGCATGACAATGCCCGACCTCATACAGGTAGGATTGTGAATGACTACCTTCAAGAGATGAACATTACTCGTATGGAGTGGCCAGCGCGCAGCCCGGATATCAACCCGATCGAGCATGCTTGGGACGAGCTAGGCAGATGCGTAAAACAACGAAACCCTCCCCCAATCACGCTTCGTGAGCTCAAAATTGCTCTCACAGAGGAATGGGAGAATATTCCCCAAAATCGTATAAGGAACTTGGTGTACAGCATGCCAAACCGCGTAAACGCAGTAATGGAAGCACGAGGAGGCAATACGAAGTATTAAAATTCAAGAAAATCGTAATAAAGGTCAAAAATTTCATGTTTCCTATTTTTGTTTTAAGGAGAGATCAGCAGTTTTTTTCTTTATGTAATTTTGTGTTAATAAAATGTATGGTGACTCATATTTTTTTTACTTTCATTTAAGGAGTATTACATTGTCTATTAAATACAATTTATTGCATTAACCTATCATTTTTAGTTTCCGAGATTTTTAACATTCTTTAAGTGAGCCGGATTCATTGCTCTCGAGTGTATATTACCTGATATCGGATGGGTATGTCGTGAAAACGGATTTTAGCATAAAGGAAAAGTTTTGCTTATGTATTAGATGGAGGAAGGCTGAAGTAAGTTTGAACGGACTGTGTGTAATGGAGTGTGATGTGTGTATAAAAAATTATTACTGTGAATATAAAAAATAAATTAAATTAATAAGCTTTAATTTGAATTACAGTTTGAATAACTTGTTTTATTGAAATTATAATAGTTACATTTTATGGACTTCACTTATATATACATGTAAATGTTGGTAGGAACTCACATATTGTAATAAAAAAATGTGTCATTAAATTTGCCTTTTGCGTTAAAAAACTACAAACAATTATTAACAACTATTTCTTGCGGGTCTCGTCCTTCATTTTCCGGCTATTTGCACAATGACGTCGTTACATCTCTTATAAAGCAACAAGTACACGTAGGTCTTGCTGTATCGACCCCACTTTACATGGGATAATGTTAGCAAGAAGAAAGCGGTATCGTTGCAAGAAGTAAACTAATTATGTCCTGTTTATGGATCTATAAAAATATATTGGATTTAAACTACTGAAACGGTTCTTCAGAACTCTCCATGTGTAAAATATAATAAAAAAGGAAGAAAATTAGAATTATAACCATTAAAACTATCCAACACATACATGTTCGGAAACTATAAGCGCAATATTCATATATTAATCGTTATTTCATAGTATGATATTGTTATGCATTTTATTATTTATAGACTAAGTTTATATAGTGTGGAGTGAGGTAAGGTAAAAGGGCGTTAGCCAAACAAGGAAATTTCCCCTTCGGGATACTAACAACCATACCGTGTCTAAATTTAGTACTTTTCAATAATGCAATAAATAAAATTGGCTTGGTCATACCTACGTCATGCCAGATGGGTTGACAAGCCGCGGGCAAAGCCAACAACTCCCTCAAGTTTTCGCTCACTAACCACGGATCGTGTGTATAGGTTCTCAGGCAAAACACTACAGGCGCGTGCGAGTTTAGAATATTCAGTACTAATATTATAAATGCGAAAGTAACTCTGTCTGTCTGTTACGCTTTCACGCCAAAACTACTCGACCGATTTGAATGAAATTTGGTATGGAAATAGTTTGAGACCCGGGAAAAAACATAGGATAGTTTTTATCCAACTGCGCAAAAAGAGGTTCATGTTTTGCGCGATAACCGACTAGGCGGTAAGCTATAGTTTCTTATAAATCTGTTGTATCTGTCCTTGTCCAACTTATTGTGGGATCCGTGTAGTATTACAATACTCTGCTTTTGAAAACACACATATAAATATATAAAAAATATTAAGAAGGGGAAATACCTCGTTAAACTTATTATGTCTAAATGAGAGACGTCCTAAAGGCACTACAAATCAAAATGCAATTACCCACCGCGAAACTGACGGGGATTTATTGAGAATGACTCACATAATGATGGAGGAAGTTTTTATCGTAGCAAGTAGTAAGTACCTTAAACAAACGTGATATTTAATTAGCTGTAGAACTCTTTGTGAACGAGTTCGTCCGTCCTATCTCCACCGCCAAGCTGTTGTGTTCACTTTACTGTGTTCCGGTTTGAAGGATATGGGTACCGGTAAAATTACTGGCTTGTGAGAATGAACAACTTTATTTCTTAGGGTGATGAGTGAAGTGCTGGGCCCCAATTCTCTTAGCTATTGACCAAACGCCACACTACTGCGATGCGATCGAACTGCTGTTAATGTCAAATTCGGTAGTCTGCTAATTCTAGCTCCTAATCGCAGTTGTAAAGCAACCGCGTCGCTATCGTATGGCTGTGCTATGGCTTGGAAATGTTGCCACTGAAATAATAATGAAAACTTCATTCTATCAATCAAGCATCAATCAAAACATCAATACAGTGGTTTTGTAGCAAACAATAAATTAAATCAATATATTTACTGTGGCAACGCAATCGCAACAAAATAGTTTACAACAACCAAATATGTCAAAAATCTATTGATAGCAAGCCGCTGACTTGCGATCGAACCTAAATAGCGGGCAGACTACGGATACTGTCAAAAAGTACAATTTTCATGCAATTAAGTTGCGTTAACGCCGGCGCCGTTCAATAGCTAAGAGAATGGGGCCCCGGCTCGTTACATGTGACGAAATGAATCTGGTATAGGCAGAGGTTACTGCTAAAGACCAGATGGGCCACGTGATAGTTCTATCACAACCCCATAAAAATCAGTAACGTATGTACACAAAATCATCACCTTAGTATGAAGCTACAACGACATATGTCCGGGTATTCCATTGGTCTTTTCCGATCAAATCTTCTAAACATGTTCGGACCAATATTCCACGTTATTGTAAGTTGTCAATCAAAGAAATATATGGAACATGTCGTTCACTGTGATTGACACAATACGTAACGGAACAGTCCTTGTATCTACGCTAAGGCGATATAAAGCAAGATGCGCGTCCAGCGAGTAGTGTGCCGAAAGAATTATATAGTTGGTATAATAACTCGTCACAATCGATATAACATAAACTATATTGGAAATTTAGGTCAATGATAAAACGGAAAATGCATTTCTGTGGCTGGCAATTGGGCTGAGAACCCTGTATTTGTTATAAATAACTTACCGGCTTAGCTTCATTAATTGGGTATTCTGAAATGAATTTATTTATTTGGCTAGCCGCTAGCCTAACAATTCAAAAATAAAAAGACATTTACAATATTCATAAGCAACCACAGTGTAATAAAAAGGAAAAGTTTATTTTGTAAGTAAAATATTTTGTGAGTCCTTTAAAATTTACGGAAGGTATGTAAATGGCCCGTGGGGTGCCGGGCTAGAATGTCACCTCCCCATCTCTAACGATGTAGGGGTCACAAGGGGCGACTAAGGGTAAACATACTAGAAGGTGGGCAGCAGCGCTTTCTGAGGAACTGATATCTCACACGACGATCACCAAGACGCCTGCCAAGCATGGGAATTGTGGCAACCCCGTCCCCCCTCCTATAATGGGGAAGGTTGTGTTCAGCAGTGAACAATCCACCTTAACAGTACGGTGTCGTTTAATATGACCGCTGCTTACTCTGTCTGTTGACCAATTGCCCTGAACGGATCGGTTATGAACGGATATATGTTCATGTATAAACAATACTTAAATTTTTCGCTTTTTTGCCATTGACTGTAAACCGATTGTTTGTATTTTTTTTACAAGTGACAAACTGCACTGCGCCCGTCACCTTGAGACATACAGTTATTGAGCATCCTGTGCCTGCAGTTTTACTGGCTCTCAAGGACTGCTGCCGGAATACACTGTTAGGTGTTCGGTGACAGATTTTCTGCTTGAGGGTGGTAACTAGTCAGGCAACCATTTGCAAAATGCCCTCCCACCATGCGGTAAAGCTCAAACTGGCGGTAGGGATCAAACCATGGACATGCAACACCGCAGTTCATAGCTATAACCGATCGGCTATCATTGCTTTGATAGTGATGTTTTTGATAGTGTGTATGTTCTGTTTTTACATTGGGAATCAAACGGAGGAAGATTTAAAAATTGGGCTTTTGAAAATCTAGCTTACCATGCATATAGTTAATATTTAAAATAAACCTGTTTTTTGTCTCCATATGTTTGGTCTAGCAGCTAATAAATTTTACTAATTATGCTTTTCATCAAACCGAGTCTTCGGATAAATATATATACACAAACATACAAATACTAACATGCATTTACACTTTCTCATTTTTATACAGAACCTGTAAACTATAGCGTATTGTAGTGCAAAAATTGTACTTCTCAACTAAAATTTGCTTACAGTGATTAGATCAAAATGTATCGATATTAATTGTTACTCACGTATCCTTGAGACAAATAACTGGACAGAGTCAATATTCTTTGGCAGTGACAATTCTCTCCTAAGAAAAATGTGGTAGGAATGAAACGCAATGCGAATGTTCCCGTGCCGCTAATTTCGACTTTAGACTTCAACTTGCTTAGATCCACGGTTTGGGGTCGTTGGGTGCGGCCCGTATTCTTATGTTTTTTTGCTGATGTATAACCTATGAACTGTGCTTGAAGATGGTCAACAGGGTGAACCTAATTGGGAACTGAATCTTAAGGACAGGACTTCATTACTTCAAAATTCAATTCCAGAATGTCACTCAAGCAACATTTGATCTTCGATCGTCTGATCTATACCTACTTATAATATTATAAATCTAACCTTGAGCAGCGATTGTATTCCAGAACTATTTATAGACGTATTCAAATCACAGATATTTGCTTCAATCACAGACATGATATATTACCTTCAATTTCCAACCTGTTTTCAAACACATTTTCAGTACGCCATTGTTTCAATTAATGAATTCTACTAAATGTTTTGCGTATATTAACTATAGCAGATATTCTCACTGCAATCAAAAGCGATTTTAATATAAGTAGCATGTTGAATTTATCGAGCCAGTGCAAAATAACAAATCAATACATTTGTGTAAATATTGTTATCGCAGATTCCAGGAATGCGATTATTTTCTTGTTGGCGTCGCAGATTAACTAACAGTTTATGGCTAGAATGTGGAAAGTGTTGTGATGACGAATATTGGTTGCATAAACGGATGCGCACACGCGATTTAATGAAGTCGATGGGTCAGTCGCGCACAACGTTTGCTCGCTGCGTGCCTAAAACGCAGTGTGCCTAATCGCGATATGCATAAAACAGAACGGGAGGTAGGCATATTGAGATTTAGGTCTATTGAGTTAAAGATCAACAGCATACTATTTTGCCTACCAGCGAGAGTTCAATTGAGTGTTAGCTCAAAAGCGAGATATTATGACCCTATTGTTTACTACCTGTATTCCGCGGTTTCACTCGTTCATGTTATATATGCATATATTATAGATATATTATAGATAAAGTCTCATTAATATTATAAATGCAAAAGTTTGTGTTAAGTTATCACTTTTTATAATTGTGTACGCATAAACAATAGTTTTGAAATATACACATTAAGACCATTTAGAATCACACTAAACTCGTTGGGCTAATGTTTCACTAGGGAAAATTCAAGCCAACAAACTCCTACCGGATTATAAGAACTTAAAATTATTTTTATTTTAGTTACCTTTCCACCAAACTCAATGCAGATTAGATCTCACTTTTGAAAATAATTGTAGTAAAATAATAGAAACATTTTTACGATTACAAAATATACAAGGACTTTCCACAGATACCTCGTTTTGTCAAACGCCAACAATGCGAAAGCACAAAGATCAGGCCTACCACTTACGCCTATGATACGTTTTAATGCAGTCTGAAAGCATTACAATTATATCAATAGCGTATTCCCTATATAAATGCCATCAACTACTTCAATGGCAAGGTCCTTTCGACATGCAATGCATTAAACACACTGTAACGGGTCAAGTACCAATCAATTAGAACTAGAAATGTGTAATTACTTAGCATTGTTTTCCTTTTGCTATGTTAAGCAGGACAAATGTAGGTACAAATTTACTTCGTTGCCGCAACAAGTAAATCTTGGTTTTTTGTGGGATGAAAGCAAGTGTAATTCCTAGTTAACGAACATAATTGCTTGCGGTACACATAGTGACCTTGGAAACCTTAGGTAGGCTATAAGAAATTAATATAAGGCTCACATAGATGCGTGTGTAGCATGTGATTAGGTTTGTTATATAGTAGAGTCAAACTATGAAAAGGTTTCCCACTAATGAAATGTCACTTCGTTGGGTTCGCTTCGATGACGACATTACAGGAAATATTCTATTACTATACATATATTTTGTTGAAGTATCTTAGTAGTTCTAGTAAGTGGAAGTTTCCAATCGATGTGCCATGTATAAATTCTCATGTCATAGTTCGCGGGAAAACTCATATTTCAGTTCATTATACGAAATGGGACCAGTAAGATACGGTGTCCCACAAAGTAGTGTACTTGGGCCGTTGCTATTCATAATTTATATTAATGACTTACCACAAGCTATTGCTCATACAATGATTCTGTATGCTGATGATAGTACTGCTATATTTGTAGTAGAAAAACAAAAGCAATCAGGCCCTGAGATAAATTTAGCTTTAGGAAATATAATAAAATGGTTGACATCTAATAATCTTATAATTAATCTTGACAAAACGAATATAAACACATTTAATAAGAATATAAAATTGACATCAAAAATAATGACATTCTGTAACGAGGTTTTTGGGCCTTTATGTAGATTCTGATCTGAACTGGAAAATACATGTCGAGTCAATACGTGCAAAACTTAATAGTTACACATATGCTCTTTACCTGCTGTCAAAAGTGGTTAGTCAATCAGCTGTAATCACTTCTTATCATGCATTTATGTCACATCTACCCTACGTTATGGTATTAAATTTTGGGGAAACTGTACGGAACGTGAAACCCTGTTCAAGGCACAAAAGAAATGTTTAAGATCTGTGTGTCATCTAAAGTCTACAGATTCTTGTAAGCCACAATTCTTAAAATTACAAATATTGACGTTCCCATGTCTGTATGTTTTTGAGATGGCACTATTCGTTAGAAATAATTTTCAGTTATTTGATTTCCGTCAAAGAGACAGACACAAAAATAAAATAAAGATACACCCACATAGAACTGCAGGTTTTACTAAGGGTGTATGTGGTATGGCTCCCAAAATATACAATCATTTACCAAGAATAATACTAGAATCGGAAAGTGTAATTTTATTTAAGAACAAATTCTTTAATTTTCTGATAATGAAGAGTTACTATACATTAAATGAATATTGAATGATAAAATTTCAAACTTGACTGATGCTATGTCGTATGGTTATTGAAATTATCTAAGTAATTAATGTTTTCTATGTAAAATTGACATCATAAAGGTGAAAATAATCTATTATAATAATGTATAACTGACATTAATTTAAAATTTATATTAAAATTATGATTTACTACCTGCATAAAATATTGTATGTTCGCTATGAACAAAGCTGTTGATACTATTAATTATAATATAAGAACCCAATGTAAGACAGTTTAACAATAAAGTAATCTGAATCTGTATCTGAAAATGTGATGTTCAGGTAGCATGCGATTGTACTTGAGATCATAATATCCTTGTAAACCCTCACGTACTTTTTAGCAAGTTGGAAGTAACGCCGGATCTATGTGTATGTTCCTTTAACAGGAGTTGTTTTTATATATTTTCCGCCTAGTACAGTCTCTATGGACTATTATATAAGGTCAACTTTATATATATATATATAAATACGAGTACAAAAGAAAAGTTGAAACATAGAAAAATCTTTATTAAATCAGCTCGGCGTTATAGACTATAAAATATTATTAGTTCTTCTGAAAGCACATTCGGCGTTACTTTAAATCTCGGCAAAATTACTTTCGATATTACGAGGATATAGAAATATAAATGCGTTTTTAATCAATAAACAACATTGCAGTGAGCTGTATCAAAACATCCGACTTGTAAAATTAGATCATCATCACCAACGGAATCTCTATATCGATACATGGATTAAATCCAGGTTCTGAGCGCCGAATCTTTCCAGTATTACTTAGGCGACGATACGTACTGCCAAACACTCAAACGTTAGGCACCTACGATCAGGATAGCTTTCTTGATATATTCTTTGTGCTAAAGATCCGTCGGCTCTACCGTACATAACCTTTTTATGTGCGCAGTCGTGATAAGTAAAAGAACTCATTCCACAAATAAAACTGCCCAAAAACACTGAGTGAAGGTGCTCAACGAAATTATTGCGATACTGTAACTTAGACTGTCGACACACAATAAAAGCACGGAATTCGAAATAAACACGTCAAATCGCACAAGCATTCGTAGCCAGAGTGGAGATAGCAAAATAGTAAAATAGTCGCATCTCTGCCTGACTGAGCGCGCTACCTGAGTCCTTTGTTAAAAAACCCCTTTGATAAGACGATGGCGTAGCCAGGCTTTTGCGCTTTGACTCTAAGACTCAAGTAAGTACCTACATAAACTTTACGTAAAAGAAAAGGACATATAACTCTAGATGTTTTTGAAAAGGAATTGAATGTCTCCATGTATTCAGATTTTTGTTTTTATAAGAATTAATAAAAGTGTAGTTATTATTCTCGTAAAGTTGAATTTTTTTACACATCCAATTTAGTCAGATGTTTGGGTACAATTCAGTGATAATAATTATAATAAATAATAAATGATTTTGCAACTAAACTTATGACTAATAGCTTAAAATAACAGATTCGCAAGATAAAACGAACAATACAATTGCGTGTTAATTTATCAAAATACATTTAGCCAAGGTACAATTAAGTTAGGTTTCCAATTTTATTATTGTCTGTTTGAACCTACAAATCTAATCAAATAAACATATATGTAAGAAATTTGCCAAAATTCATACCAGTATCTCAATAATAAGTCTTACCGTAACTTGTTATTGAGATACATAAGGCACTGTAGTGTGGCTGAGAAACATGACCCACTAGGTCACCTACAACCCCTCAAGGCTCTACATCGATCTTCCAAACGCAAAAAAAAAATTAGACCACAAAATTTTCGTCTGTCCAACCAATACTAGGATAAGATTCAGATGTAAGACACTCTTAGAAAAGTCGAAGGGCCTGTTACAGAATGTTCGAGTAAGTTCCGGTTTTACTACCCATAACATATTTAATAAACAAAACACTATCTTTGCGTTTCACAGTCATCTATTTAGCCTATCCAACGGTTAAAGCTTGTAACGCGCTGCGTGTTAACTGTCATTTTTATCATTCAGTTATTTTATGTGTTGCATAGCAACCCGAAACTTTATTAGGACATTCTGAAACGGGCCCTAAGTCAAGCAAATCCAGTGGAACATTTACCGGTTTTTGTTCATCTGTGCAGCCTGAAATAAAAAGAAAACGACCAGAATGTTTAATACTGTGTAATAAATACTGTGTTTAATAAATTATGATGTGTGTACCTATTTCCATGTCGCAACATCGTGATCGTAAGTATGACAAGAAATTTCCTCAACGCTTTCCGTAATAGTATTTTTGAGCGTAATCGTAAATTTGGTAATAAGCACCTTGGCGGCTCCACTCCGAATTCTTAAAACAGGCTAAAGTTGTGGTGGTTTGCCACAATCCCCATCCTTGGCAGGCGTCTTGGGATCGCAGTGTGAGATATCAGTTTCCCATAAAGCTGCTGCTAACCTCCAAGTGTGTTACCCTTAGACGCATCTTACGACACCCACGGGAAGACACGGGGTGCGTGGCGTTCTAGCCTGGCACCCCACGTGTACCCTAAATGACACCGTACGGCATCTTTATTATTTTCGCCTGTTTAGAATAAATTTTAATCAATTAAAAAAAATCGATGATCCCGTACCTCGGAATCTACAAAAGAGGGTATTTAAAGCGTATTTTAACTGCAGACTTCAATGAGAAGTGACCCATAGCAATCATACAACAGCATAAACGCTATTGTTAGAAATTGCTATCTGTGCGTCCTTTAAAAAATTGTATCACAATCGCCATATATAAAATGTGCTTGTATCTTTAGAACCATAATAAAAATATAAACTTAATAAATAAAATATAAATGTTCACTAAACTATTGCCTTCCAAATAATAATAAATACAAATAGTGAAATAAAAAGGGATCGGCTTCGGCACCAAGAAACGTGTCTTCTTAAAGTTGTTAATGTTTGCTCTACCGTAATAAACGGTAACACATACAAGGATCATAACATAAACTACGTTTTTGTTACAGCCCAAAAACTATCGTGTTAGCATCAAAAAACTAGCCAAGTACGTGTCGTGCGCGCCCTAGCGTAGGGCACACTAGGGAACGAACTGAACGAGAAAACTGTGTGAGAAAATTTCGATTTTATGATGCTTTCTGTGTTAGTACGGAACGCTCAAAGTGTTAGGCCAACTCGCACTTGGCCGTTTTTTATAATATTGCATTACTTTTAGTGGCTTACATAGAAGCTCATACGTAGGTGAAGCTTAGAACATACGTAGCAACCGTAGCGGCGTTTGCTGCATTGCTACGGGCAACGCTACGCCGTAACAGAATCATAAAGGGCCGAGATACAACAAGTCACGACAAAAATACCCCATATTAAAACTTAAATCAAGCATTGCCTTGCCCTACATAACATTTCAGTTCAAATATGAAGCAGCAATTCATGTAGATCCGGTGTTACACGATGCGTTGTGCAGTGCGCGGGTTATGCATATTGTACTGTATCTGGATACTGAATACGATACTGTAGCTGGTCCACTGCTGAACACAGCCTCCACCATTTAGGGGTGGAGGGGGGGATAACCATAATCCCCACGCTTGGCAGGCGTCTTGGGGATCGCAGTTTAAGATATCAATTCCTCAGAAGGCGCTGCCGCCCACCTTCCGGTGTTTTACATTTAGTCGTCTCTTACGACACCTACAGATAGAAATGGGGGGTGACATCCTTACCTGGCACTCCAGGGGTAATGCTTTCATCTGAATATTGAATAACTTAATTTTCGTAAAATGTGGATTAGATCACAATCACATTATTGCCTTTTATTAATAAAAATATATACCACCGAAATTTATTTAACCATTACAGAGCTATACGTTGCCTCACGACATAATGTTATTCATACAAAAAAAAACAAATTTAGAACCCGTCTCTTATGACGTCGGGATTCAAAAGCTGGGTCGTTAGTCAACTCCGCCAACTCGTGCACCTACTCGATGCGCGGTTAGAGTTAAAATGCTACGCACAACATTCAATGCCAAATTACTATTGATTTCTATTCTTTGTTTTAGGACTACTTTAAACCCACTGTTTTGCTTAAGTAGAGCTTAAAAGATTTGAAGTATTTTATTTTATTCTAAACAATATGTTATCCGTGACTTTATTCGCTAGGATATAATATCTTTTTAAGTCGTATTATCTCTTACAACTAACTACGTGGCTTTCGGAGCGGTTTAGTTATTCGTTAAACTGAAATGAAACACCTTACATACTTACCACTTTCCGGGTTTGTTATCATTTTCCGAAAACATACAATTCCTGAAGCTCGAATACTCGGGAGCAACCAATTCAAAATTTAAGACAGCAATCTTTTAGGACATTTTTTTTGTTATAGTGATACGTTATTCCCGTGCAAATGCTACGGAAATTTGAACGCTATATTTTGTTTTTTTTTTATAATATCCATCGATGGTTATGCGTGTTTTAGGCGTTACCTTTTATGTGTATTTGCCATTTCAAGCGTACTTTGTTGCAGCTGAATGGCCAATGTCGTGTCAAAAGTCACTGGTAACTCGACTAACTTCAAGGCGTCACTCATTCATGGTTGTAGAGCCATTACCTACGCACCCATCGTTTTAAGTCATATTTTATTTTTAGAACTACAAATGGTTGGTTCATTTAGCCTATGACTGTAATTTTGGATTATTCAATTTTAATAACCAACTAAGTACTCTTGCGCTTCACATTTTTGACCGCAACGTCACTTTCCATCACAAAATTATGTTATGAAACGCAAGCGTAGTCATCAATAAAAGAATCACGAGAGGCTTCACTAGCGGGCTCGCAGGTTTAAGTTTAAAAATCAGTTACGAAAGGTAAATGTCCTCGAAATACTTTTGCCCGTTGAGTGATGGCGTATCGTCAACGAGATATCGTAGCACTTGTAGCACTAGTTTCGTAGTAACATATGTCATCTATACGCAAGTGCTACAGAGTAAAACACGCCTGATTTTTCCACTTATGATATGAGTCGAAAAGTTCAGGCATTACCGTTTTTTTTAATAGCTGATATATATAAAGGTAATATTACCTTTGCCACTTTCTGACCTGATGGTAAGTGATACTGTGGTCAAAGTTGTTGTTTAGGCTAAGTTTTAACTAATCGATAGCCATTAAAGTCTCATATCACGTGAACTGACGCTTGCGTGTAGCATTTAACTCGTGGACCAACTTCGTAATGCAAATAGTGTTTGTACGAATGCATAAATTTTTAATGATTTTCTAGCTGACGAGGCGATGCTAAATTTATACTGATGAATGTTCAGTTTTTTTTTTAGCTATTCATGTTTGACCAAGTTGCATAAGTTCAAGCTCATAATTGTTAATATGTTGGTGGTTTGTGCTGCGTAAAAATACAACACATAAAAACACCTTTCAAGCTGCATTGACTTCGCGATATTGATCATTGATTGCTCGTAATATGGAAGTAACTGATTTCTGTATGAATAAGCATTAACTTTCATTCAGAAATATCATTGAGGATGGGACAGAACACTAGTATGTATTAATTTTTTTTGCGGTTAAGAGTTAGTAATACCTTGTTTATTGTTTTCAGTGAGCTATTTTCTCAAAAACCATCCTTTTCATTGCGTTTTTTTCTATTTTCTTATAGTGAGTCCAGTTTATTTAGTTCGGGCTTCTTCAATTAGTTTTTTCGTGATACTATAGTTAGTCTTAAAAATCTTTTTTCCTTATAGCTGATAGGCTAACTTTAGACCACTATCTCACCTGATGGTAAGTGATGATGTGGTCGTAGATGTTGTTCAGGTTAGCCTAGAATTACTGACTCTCAAGGCCATCTGCCGGAACACACCGTTAGGCGCTTGGCGACAGATTTTCTACTTGAGGGTGGTAGCTAGCCAGGTGGCTAATTCCAAAATGCCCTACCACCATGCTGATTGCCATAGTAAGACAACAACATAGAACATAGGGACCGACGCGACGGCTTAACGTGCCCTCCGAAGCACGGAAGCGCTCAGTAGTAATGTCACTAGCGGTCAGGAGTTGGACGAGTATCTAACTCCAAACCGCGGTGGAAGTTGCTTAACTTAGCTGATCGATTAAGAACGGCTACGCAAACTTCGCTACGAGCGCTTCAAAGATGCTGTTTCATATTTTTTCTACAGCGGCATTGAATAACTAATATACATCATCTGAATATACTAGTATAAGTTATAGATGTTTTTAGGTTCATGTTGACTAAGAGATTGTTTGAAAGATTTTTGTATATATAGTTGTGAGTAACCCCCCTTTTTACCTCCTAATAACCTATTATTAGATGTGAGAAATTGAATTGATGAATTAAAATTATCAGACTCAATTTATTTTGTATAAAGTTTTAGTTCAAAATAAAAGAATCCTACAATTTAATGCTACTGTTTTTTTTTGCTTGTGATCGTCTAGCGTTATTGTACTATTATTTGAATTTAATATTTTAAAATTATACATATTTTATTTAATCACTATTATAAGACATAAATCCGCGGATCGTTAAAACGTAATACCTAAATTTACTTTTCCTGATGTAATAGCGAATGTAAAAATTATTTTACTTAATGTAAACTTTTACACAATGCTGCAAGAAAACAACAAACAAATACATACATGAAATAGAATCCATAAAATATTCAAAGTATGGAACCTAGAACTAGTTTAGGCATCACACATACGGCTGGCTGAACATGCATCAAACCTTTCTGTATTTCAGGTAATTCAGGAATCCCTGCTTTCCCTATGGTCGGACTGGATTGAAGAGTCCTGTAGAGAGAAAAATAAATTCTAACGTGTTCAAATGAAGTTCCTAACTACCTAAAACTTTTGTAATAAAATTGTACAAATATACTATCCTTCAATTGCGTTAAGATTAAATTATAGTTTCACATAATTAAGTAAATACGTTAGTCTTGTAAAAAAAGAATAATGTCTCGTCATGTATGGTCAATATGTCATACTTAGAAGTTATGAAAATGGTTCCACCATAACAAAAGTAAATGTGAATTCATCATATGTGTTTTGTTTCATAAAACCCTTTGTATTACGCTTCGCTAATACTATATTACGCTTTTGTAATTTCTTATGTACGCAATGCCTTAATTAACTAAGTTCTATTAAGCATATAAATTTGCTACAACTTCGTGCAGAGAAGCTTGAAAGCATTCATGACATATTATTTGCTGTGTATGTGTTTATATGTGTCAAATTTGTTTCTAATGTTTGGAACTGCCAGTATGCATGGCTTTCTCTATCTGGACAAAGTGTATACCCTGAGTGTAGATCCCACGAAGCAGCGTTGCTTGGCTATCACGCTGAAAACTCCTTGATGAGCGAATATCGCTAAAGAATGGCCATAAAGGACTTATATTCTTTTCATATAATATAAAAGTGTTAGGGTATATTTTGACCAGGTCTCCGATCGGCCGATACTGATCTGCCCAAATGTTCCCTGATAAATAAAGTCAAGTGATAAAATTACAATATAAAGTTTACCCTTCAGAATTATTTATAGAATACCTTTAGGGTACGAGCTCGTTTATTGTCATTGTTACTTTGAGCTCAAGCCGTCACTTTTACACGTGCGGCTTTGTTCCATGATATCGAGTCGGGCCTTTTAGTTTTAAGCTCCGTATTTAATTTATCTTCATTAGAGCTAGATCAAATTTAGTAATATGATCTTTAATTAAAAAGATATATCAATTGATAATGAAACATAAGAACACTCTCTTTGTTCCCTGTCTAGATTACCAATCGATATTTTATACTTAGATACAGATAAATTCTCCTTTTTGAGTGAGTGACAACAATGAACGCACCATTTTGACATAAAATTAAGAAATTTATAGTCATCCTAACCTTTTGGTGATCTCAAAGTGCCTGACTCGAAAAGGGAAGCATACATATAATATATAGGTGTGTTACGTATGGCGCAATTAGAGCCAACTCGATCAATTGAATATCTTTGTATGCCTAGTGGCAAGTGTGTTATTGAAAGTTAAAGTCCGTGCAAAATATTAAATTTACGCATTTGCTCGCCAAATATTTGCAACAAAAGTTCTTATGAAACAAAACCATAATTTTGTGTTTTAAAAGAACAAATAGTTATACTCTCATGTTCGTAATGTCATTTTCATCTTGATCAGTCAAATAAAGTATGCTTAGACAAAATTTATTGTCTAATTTTCCTATACCTCTGCAATGCTATTCACGCTTAAATAAAGATCTTTATTTAATTAATTTAAATTTCAATCATACAGATGAAGCCAATGTAAAATCAACCTAAAAGTCACACAAAAAAATAACACATTCATATAAAACATGAAACAATTAGATAACAGTTAATCTCTGCAATATATTCTATCCCTGACGGAAATCCAACCTGTATTTTTCAATCTTGCTGAATATCTAACCGCTCATCATCAATTAATCATTTAATATTTTAAATCAATTAAATCCCTTTCAAAAGAATTAGTAAATAAATGTCAATTACAATTAAGTTAGCGTTCTAAAATTTATACTTCATAAATTATTATCAATTATTTAATTAATAATAAAATATTTGAATATTTACTGAAATAAAATGTAGTTCAAGAAATAATAACTAAACATATTGTTATCGTTCAAGTTGAATTTAATATTCTCAGAATGTACATAAATTATCAATAAAATTATAGTTAGAATATTTAATTAAAATTGTGTATTTAATATAAATAATCAAAAGCGTTTAAACTACCAGATATATTAAAGAATTAAAGATGTAACTTGTAGATTTAATTATTTGAGACATCTCTACTAGTTTAATGAAAAATTTAATAGTTATTGTTCCCTTTTAAATCAAATAATGAATTTATGTAAATGAACTTCTTATGTAACGTTAGTTAAGTCCTAAGTACTTAGCTTTTATTCGGCGACAGGAACCAGCTTAAGATGAACACACGCGCGGGTGACTTTTTGCCAAGAAAACAATAATTCTACACACTACTTGGCCAGTCAAACGTTCGCGAACCACTGAACAAACCTTTAAACATAGTCTAGTTCCTTTGAGCAGGTACCGCTGTATTCCCTCTCTTTCCTAACATATTTGTCTCCCTCACTCTTACTAAGCATTCGTTTCTCACTTCAACGCGACAAAAAAAATTAAACCCAATGTATGTTCACGTGTTGAAAGGACCACTTGTTTATGAGGACAAAAGTACCCTTGACTCCTAAGAATTTCAGCCCCTTATCTCTAACGATTCAAAATTTTACGATCTTGAAACAATAACGTCCCAACAGTTTCTTTATCTTACCAAATGTCCCAAGCACTTAACTCAATTCTTCGAACATTCCCAAAATTTCAATGGCACAAAAAAAATACACGTCTTTGGTATTAATTTATTTGGAAAAAAAAATTGTAACGTGACCACTTAGAGAAATTTATTACTTGCATGTGTGTTAAGAATTTTTTTTAGATATTAGTCGCGTTAACCTTTTTTTATGGTAGGTAGGGTCTAGACGGTTACATAGTACTATTTATCTTTAATATCGCTATTTCAGGTCAAATAATATACTTGCATGAATATAATACGAACGATGAGAGGGCTATATATCCTCTTTATATACCATATATGTAATATCGTCATGCAGATACAAGCGCCATATACAGAGTTTTCGATGATTTCTCGACCGTGGATTTTATTAGAGAGCTCTGTAAACTTCCGTTGCACTGCGAGCTCATCTATAAGACGTACACTATTATCTGGGCTCGTTCCAACAAAGGCGAATGACCTCAGTATAATCTTAGAAGCAACGCTAAAAGGACCAACTTATGACAGTCACTCGGACCTGGCCAGCCTGTGAGTCGGCTCAAGGTCTGTCTACGTTAGAAAGACCGCTATATATAATAGTTTCCCTAGCGTGAGAGTAGCACCTTCTGACGCAGCATTGAAAAACAACGTAAAGCCTTGGCTATTATATAGGTTATGAAATTAATACAATTCATATTCTGAAATTGCCTGACAATTCATTTCGTTAATACGTAGTTAATCTATATATCTATGTATAGGCAATGTTACGTAGAATTCAAGTATTCCAATGTCTAATTATTTTTGTCGTATCTCATCATTGTGATGATATATCAATAGATTTATTAGAAATGTTGTGAGACTTATGAGCGTATATTGTATACGATTTTCTTTTTTTTTATATACATGTCATTAAATGCGTCAAAAATTACTGTATAAAGTGTAACAATAGATATTTCTGACTAAAATTAACATATTTAACTAAAAAAAACTTAAAATTACTACAAACTAATCCAATATTCCGCTACCATTAGGCAGTGTTCCCAAAATGCTGGCCGCATTGCCACGTTGTATGGCAATGCTAATCCTCTGTCCAAAGTATATGCCAGCATTTTGGTCACAAGTAGCGTCGACCAAATGTTTTCAGACGTCTTTGAATAATAGGTTGGCGCTTGGTCCCCACGGTCCCAGCGATTCGACTCCAAAAGGCACAAACATGTAACAACTACTGAGATTACTATATTTGCGTCTTTTGAGGCCTTCTAGTTCAGCCGCCGCATCGGCCACTTTGGGTTGCAGGAAGATGAAAAGGTGCTAAGGTATCGACACAGGTAGCGTCCCATACCAGAGGCCTTCCCATCCTCCACGGAACCAAAGGCTTGCCGTCCGGCCTTTTACCATCGCCACGTACAATGCCACTAGGTTCCAAGATGGCAGCGCAGTTGGCGGTGGTAAGAGCCCGGCGAATAATGTCATTAAGTCTGGCGTTGCGGGGAATTCTACCGGTGCTTCTCACACAGGACAGGCCAAGGTGACCGAGTTCGTCGACGCTATTTTTTACTTATAACATCGATATCATTGATGAATAATTTGTATCTGTCAAGGGTATTCACGGCCTGGCCTTTTCCCAGAACATCTTCAATATTAAATTAATCAATGTGACTATTCTCCTAGAATTTGTGTTCTCTCGTTCGTTAACACGGGCGGTACCAGTTTTGCATTAAAATGTCTTAAGACTTATCTTTCCAGTGGTTATGATGTTCATGAAGCTTGGACGTTTTTTATGACATTTTAACGGAACAATCACGAGGTTCATCTGTTGTTAACAGATGCATTTCGTCACAAGTGATGAATTCATAACCCTAAACATAAAGTTGTTGAATTTCATGTGTCTGTAATTTTACCGGCACCCATACCCTTTCATCGAGATAGTTATCTGTACATTATTTCTTAGCGGTAGAAATAGGGATATAATGTAGTATAATTGATCTTATACATCGTCTACGTTATCAGAGTGGGAGAATTTATGCACCAACATGATGCGTAAATTTGAACTAAGAAGTTAGGGATTATGATTTGGTGTTACATCAAATTTCAGTATTATGATCCTGTCAGAATATACAGAAAAATAAAGCAGGCTGGTATCTTATCTGACTTGACTTTTGCTGGTCATCAGTCATGTTCAAGTCCAATTTTTCTGTCAAGTCTCGTAAATTTTTACTGCATTATCCTAGTAATCAGATCTAACATATTTGAATATCGACTTTTCCTTGGTATTACAATTGGAGTAGGTAAAATATTGTATAAGTAGTTTAAATACCTTTTATCCAGTCGTAATTTTGTATGGCTATCGGCCTTTATTCAGGAATATTATTTTGAACCTGCGAGAAAAAAATATCTAATGTTAACAAATTTTATTTTCGTATTTGGAATGTTTAATAAAATTTATAATATATTAGTTAATAGACGAATATAAATTTGCTTGTCTACAGATGGAGCGTGCTAACAGGCAGTACATCCTCACGCAAGGTCCCCTTGTGTTCACCGTCGACCACTTTTGGTTGATGGTCTGGGAGCAGAACACGCGTGCCATCATTATGCTCAACAAGATAATTGAGAAGAATGAGCTCAAATGCCACTGGTACTGGCCTCATGGCGGGGGCACAGCGCATAAGATGCAGCTGAACGATGTTAACCTTCTCATCGAACAGACGGAAGAAGAAGACTTTCATTATTACACCACAAGGCTCTTCAAGTAAGTTGCTACTAGTTTTGGTCTCTGTTCATTGCATTTATTATTTAGGTACGGAGATTTTTTTTTGTTATTGCTGATAGGGTTAGCCTTTGACCACTAAAGCACCTGTTGGTGAATGATGATGTGAAGAAGTTGACAAGCTAAACCTTGAATTACTAGTCCTCAATGTAGTATGGGATTTACACCATACACACCCTGCGTGGCAGTATATTGCTGGTGCTACATTGATAATTGTATTCGCATGTTTAAAATAACAATACTCGGACGTGTTTTCTTGAAATGTAATGGAACACTGAAGCGCATATTACCCATAAAACCTACAAAAATATGGAAACAATTTTCCACGTTAGAATTGTAATAAATTCAATACGTATTCTTAAAATATTATTGTATAACAAATTATCAGGATCCCGCGCATTTCGTGATTACTTGGACAATAGTTTGACGACCCAGCAAAACAACACCTAAAATATATTTTGAATTGTCCGCCAAGCAGCTTTCACCGTAACATAACATAAAAAATAATATAATTTTTTTAGAGTAACCTTAGAAAAAATAACATAATATTTATTTAATCATCAACTTCATTACCTGAAGATGTCCTCTATAGAAAATAATAATTCATAAATCATCTGTGAATACCTTTTCTGGTTCTGTCTTATCGATAGTATTAACTTAAGACTTTAACTTTGAGTTTTTAATTACTTTCTTTCTACGCAATGAAAATGATCTAAAAGAAAAAGTTATGAAGAATGAAGCAAAGCTAATCTTAATCCCTCTTTGTGGCATTCATTGCAACTTTCCTGATCTGGAATACTTTTAAATTGATACTTAAGGAATGGAGTGGAGATTGGAACATTATTTGCAAATCCCAGCAAAAGTCAATTATTAAGTACCTCATAATGGATCCGGAAACTGTAGCTAGAACTATGTAATGATGATTTAAAGTAGACCAGAGTAGAGAATAAGTAGATTTAGAGAGTGGGCTTGTTAGACTTGTCTTCGTGGTAGCTTTGAGTAAGTAAACATTAGAACCTGAGGATAGGTACAGACACTAGAAGCAAGGACTATGTATTTATATATAGGATCCTGTTTCTGCTGTGAGAATACCCTACCTGACGAAATCATAGATCTAAGAAGTAAATCGGAACAGAACCACATGAGGATGTGCGCGCAGATGGTCACGCCCCAGGCCCGGACGGGTGTGGAGATCACTATTAAAGGAAATAACTACTCGTACAATGCAAACAAAACACGCCAACTCACACTCGCATGTTACATGTCCATATAATTTCATCAAATCGTACAAATAACAATACATATGATACGAATAAATGTGCCTAATCTTTCGCCGCGATAAAATACATTCTCGGTTTTACCGGACCTTAATAACAATTTCAATGTATGGCAAAAAAGTTCCATACCATACATCCATATAGATATACCTGAGGTATTGTGCGCTTAGGGTGCAGCAAGCAACATTACCATTTGACTGGTGATAAGTTGCGCATTCAGCGATGTTTTTCCTTTTGTCGTCAAAGTAGTTTAAAATAATAATCGGGATTTGTTACGAACATTAGAAATTTTCATAACTTCGTTTCCTATCAAGATATCAATATCGAAGTGCGATTCAATCTTATAGAAAAAGTATTAAGTACTTCTGAGAGGGCTTCCGTGTGAAACGAGAGAACGAATTGATTAGACTGCAGGGTTTCTGCGTCCCGACATTATGTCAAAGTATATCAGCAGTAATGGAATCAGTTTCTCATCTAAGCTTGCCTCGCCATCCATATTATAGTAAAATATGCACTAGAAAAGTTTTACCTATTTCTGCTGTCAAGCAATAATGTTCGCATTACTCTGTTCTGATTTGAGGATATGGGTGCCGGTGAAATTATAGGCACAAGACTGATGTCTCAGAGTGATGAGGGTAGTAAAGTTAGAGGTAACCGCTTAACCAGTGAGTAAAGATTAGTAGTGGCCAACGTGCTTGTCCCATCACGATTGCATAAAAAATTAACAATATTCATATTATTAGTTAATCCTATTTCTGACGTTATAATTTCATTAAATTAAAAAAAAAATCATATACCTATTAATTAGTATTCGTTACTCGTCATTTATTCATTACAATTTTTTTTTGCTCCTGATGGGTTACCCTTTGACCACTATCTCACCTGATGGTAAGTGATAATGCGGTCGAACATGTTGTTCAAGCTAACCTAGAATTGAATACTTAATTCTAATGTATTATATTAATAACTCCGTGGAAAATAAATGTGATCTACTTCCACTAAGTCTACTTTAGCAAAGTTTTTAAAATATTTGGGCGCAGTAACGGACTCTTCCTAGCCACTCACAGTACAGTCATTCTAATACAAGTGCAGAAGGTAAGTTAACGAAACTTATTCACCAGCCATAGGTAGAGAAAATCATAAATAAACTCCAGTGTGCAATACAAGCCGAGACACGATATACTTTTCAATTTATGAATAATACATTATTTGCAACTTAATCTTTTGTTCTCGGTCCAAGCGCGCCGAAATGTGTTAGATATGACGATCTGATCGATAACGACCTATTATAATAAGTCTGCGCGAACTAATATTTATATTTCTTGTGGCTACATATCTATTTAGAGTTATTTTAATAGTAAGGTATTGAAAAAAGCTGTGAGTATGCACAATCTATTAGCTGAGCCAATGACTCCCTTCCCTCCTAGATATCCCAGCGGCTTTGGTTTTTATTTCAGTCTTTGTAGTACGAATCCACCCTCTACCTTCGTCGGGCTGTTATTCTACAATATTTATATTAAAACAAATTGAACCGACTTTAACACCCAAAAGTGTGAAATAACTCGTTGAAGTCGGTACCATCATAGTTCAAAAGTACCTATTATCACAATATTGTGCGCACGGTACCGACTTCGACATTTTATTTCACACTTTTGGGTGTTGAAGTCAGTTTAATTTTTTGGTTAAACAATTTTTTTCACTCTCTTTGGTGACCAATGCTCCTTACGGGATTGATTGTCATTCATTGTCAACGACTATATCATCAAGATAGGTAAATATTTTTCTAATAGAACCTCGGTACGAACCTATAAGTCGGTTAAAAATTAAACATAGGTAACCGATTTCCAACACTGAAAAGTACGAACTTGTAGAAGTCGGAACCATGATGGTTCAAACACTATATGACCTGACATTTTCATGGTCAGACTTCCACAAATTATTTAGTACTTTTCAGTATGTATTGGAAATCAGTTACTTTGCCTACAAGATCGATTGTATCACACGCTCACAACTCTGGTCACCATCAACAAGAGTACCTAATCATTGCAATCATTCTTACACAGTCAGGAATAGGCATATGATCAAGTACTTTTTCTCTTAATTAGTTGTTGGTTTCAAACTAGATTGAACCAGTTGAAATTTATACGTCGTTATACATGAAAAAACTCCTCGCAGACCACGTTCCATTCGCTTGTTAGCATTAAATTCCTAATAAATTTTGAGGATTTCATATGCTTAGTAATGGAAAACTTTTAGCTGATACAATACGATGGCTGTCATATTATGTATTTCAAAGTAATGATGAAGTAAAAGTATTAGCCGAGTCATAGTGGGCGAATGTTGGTAAACTGATCAAGTTTTTACCTATATTCTTATATTCTTATAAAAACACACATATCAACACGTTTTAATAAACCTACAAGGAGTAATGAGAAGTCTGAACAAAAATGTTTCGCCGGGTATGTTGTGATCCCAAGTTTTAGGGGGCGAGCCTATTGTCATCCACTGGGCATAGTTCCAGACCACGGACAACTTCAGTAAATGTCTAATTTTGTCAGCATAAACCTATGGCTTGCCTACTCGGGGATAGATAAAAAAAGAGCTTGAGATTCTTATTATTAGCTCGTGTATTCGATTCTATTTAATGAATATGTAAAGATTTTTTTTCTTTGGCTTTACGCTAGCTCGAACCTTTCTCTATTTCAGTTAAAAATTTCCGAGTGCTCATTTAGTTTATCTTTAAGTAAGTGATTGTGGATTTTTCGACGGCATATTTGTTACTAAGAAAAATCATGTTACTTCTCAAATAATGTAGATATAGTTTCAATTCATCTTTCGAACTACGAGTATATTGCATTCTTTCGTTACAGTAACAAACATTTGCTGTGTAGAACTTACTTATATATATATAATAATGAGGAAAAATTTTACGTAGTCAAATACAGAAGACTGTAATATTTTTTATTTAATTATTATGGTACTACAACAGCGGTTACAGAATATATTTATATATTATGTATGCATAATATAATTCTAAACATATCGCTAAATCAGGTTCACACGAAGTAATAAAGCTACTTAAACTAAATTCAGGTAATGGCAGTTTAAATTAAAGTCAAAGCATAGCCATTTCTTGCGATCGTAGCGAGTGCTTTAAAACTTCTGTATGTTTTGTGGGCGTATGTGTGTGGTAATAATGTGCGGACATTAGCTTGTCAAGTATCTGTGTCCCCATTCTGCCGTTGATCACATAAGTCGTTTAGTCTGGAGGAATTAGATTAGACTTACTAATTTAGTGGCAAACTCTTCGAAATGAATTTTATACTAGGCTACTGGTTTTCAAATCTTTCTGTATCAAATATAGTCGTGGATTCTAACTTAGTGTTGTGACTGCACGAATGTATTTCGATGCTTGCGACCCTAATATCAGAATCTAGAGCGGGTATTTTGGAAAATATTATATAGCATGGCCTTTCAGTTGGGTGTTGTTAATAGAATATATTGTAAATTTACATTAAAATCTGAAAATACCATACAAGTTGTGAATGTCACAGAGTAAAAAATTCAGTGAAAAGTCATAAGGAATCTCTCCGGTAGACTTAATTATGCTGCATATGCTGTTCGTAAGATAAGGCAGTTGACGGATGTAGCTACTCGACTGGTTTATTTCGCATATTTCCACAGCATGATGTCGTATGGTGTATGTACATGTAAAGAGACCATCTCTATCTTGTAAAAGAGGGCGATTCGTGTAATGGTATATTCCAGGTTGATAACTCCAACCTGAAGTTAACCAAATAATTGTATTACATCATCATTATTTTCAACCTATACACATACAGGTAAAGGTGTGCGAAATACATTTTATTCGCAACCTGTACCTTCGTCTACAGCTTATTGTGAGGAGTACAATAATATTTGCAATCATTAAAAATAAATAATTACATTTTGTTATAACTATTTATTATAATAAGATTAAAGGAGCAGGTGATCTGGCGACAGATTCTCTGCTTGGACGTGGTAGGTAACAAGGCGATGTTTTTTCACTATGCGGTGGAGCTCATGCGCTAGGTCAGATTAGGTATACACATAGATAGGTCAGAACCAGTAACTCCTTGATCGACCGTAGATACACACTGTAACTGAGCTATAATCGCTTCAAAACATCGTAACTTTTAATTATGTAATCAGCTGATACAAATCGTTCACGACATAATCATTATTGAGTTTGTAGTTATGGTTGCAGAACCATAACTTGAGAGTTGTTTTTTACAACTGTATCAGTAATATAAAAATAGTAATATTATATATCTATATTCCAAAATCTGTTGAAAAATATGCTGTATTATTCCAGGATCCAGAACTATCTAGTTTAGGTCCTGGAATAAAACATAGGATTCTCTTCATCTTCATGATCATCACTTTTTTAAATATCAACGAAGGTGAAACCGTGAGTGTAGCTTGTAGACATATAAAGATAATAAAGCTTGAAACGAAAATCTGTTCAAGTTATTAAGGAGCTTTTAACATGTTGGCGCTCTAAGCTGCTTATACTTAAGCGCAGCGTTTTGTTAACATCCGATACCTTAGAGAATTATACAAAATAGCTGTGTTGAAACTTGAACACTGTAAGGAGCCGATGTAAAGATGAGAAATACGATTATTTCTATTGTCTTTGTGTTTCAATGAAGTCTACCTCAAATGGCTTTTTCACAATTCGATCCTGGCTGTTGTCTTAGGATGGCAGTCGTAATAGCAGTAAAATAAGCCAATAAGTTTTCATAGTAATAGTTTTAGGAAGTTTATATGTATTGTGGTGGTAAGGCATTTTGCAAATGTCCGCATTGCTAGGTACCGCCCTTAATTAGAAAATTTGTGGCCAAGCATCTAACGATGCGTTCCCGCAGTTGTCCTTGAGAGAAAGTGACCATCCTAGGTCAAGCCTTTTATTGTAACTACTTCATAATATCTTTACAAAGAAAATAAAATTACCAGTACTTATATTGGAGTGTAAATATTGCGCGTATGTGTTCGCGTACTTAACCACATATTACCGTTAACGTTAAAGACCGATGACGGCTTTCAAAGGAAAATATTGAAAGCCTTTGTCTATTATGATTTTTTCTATACCCGCGCAACTTATTTCTTGTTGTCGATCAGTTTTGAGATTAAATGCTGTTCACTGAATTTCCAATAAGTAACTACACATTTTCTACAAAGTTGTGCGTCGTTTTTTCTTCTGAAATATGATTTTTCGCTTCACTGACTCAAACTTAGTTGTATGAAAGGTATTCAGATAATTAGCTGTAATTTTTTTGTCACATTTTTTATGTTTTCTTCTGGGTACCCGCTACGTTAATGCCGTCTGAAAACTGTTTATTCTCGATATGTTGAATGTATCATTCATCTTAATTCCTAAAATCAGACCGATTATTATGATACATTTCCATAAACATTATTGACAATCTTAAAAATACAAACGTGTCAGAAGTACGCGAAAAATGTATGCTAAAAATTAAAATTTATGCGGCAAAAATCTTGGTAGCAGGCTTTCGTACTAATTGACCTACATTTGAAACTATTTACGTTCTGCTATTTCTGGAGTGCACTATTGATTCTGCAATAGAATGTGAGTACTTCTGGTTAGCGATGCTTAATTTTTATATCCTTTGTGCGAACTGACATGACTTCCTAGAAACAATTTCCGTAGCTGCCGGCAATTTTGCCGTTGGGTGGAATTTCCTGTAAGTCTGCGTCCAATTAAGACTTGAGAGAATGGTAATATGACGAACGCTATTCCAATATGCTTAGTGCTTCAGTCTGAAACTTTTACTTGTTTTTAAAGAAATTCTTATCTCTTCGTACTCCACAGCTTTTATTTCAATAAGCGATTTTCAACGTAGGGAAAAGTTTCTTTATGTGAACGTTTATTAGCTGTTCTCTGTTAAGGTATTACACTTGGTTATTTTTGCTTTTGTAAATTAATTGTACATTTTAATACACGTGTGGTATGTTGATCATTACACACGAGGCGATATAGCGAGGAGGGAGCCGAGTGAGTAATGATCAATATCTTACGACGTTTTTCAACACACTTGCGAGGAACAAATACAAAAATTTTGATAAAAAATTATTTATCAATGGCGCACCACCACCTTAATTTTTTCACAGTCAATTTGTTGATATATGTATACCTAGTAGAGGAAAGGAAGGTAATTTGGAATACCATTTGGTTTTGGGTCTGTATATTGTTTTCTATTGGGCTTAAATAAATAAAACCTTCATTAAATTGAAGCAAACTTCTTTAACTATCAATCTGAAATCTATAAATACTAACCAAACTACACAACTAGGTAAAATTTTAGGTTGAACTAAAACGGCAGTATTCTGATTTTGACATGTGGTGCAGGTATTTTGGAATAGACGTATTTCAAATTATTTTCACCATGCTTAACTAAGCTATATAAGAAATTATTACGCCAATGTTTTAGAAGAAAATAAAAGACTTATGAATACAAATGATAATCTGAACAGCAACTCATCAAAAACGGTGCATAACTTGACTGAAGGTAATTTGGAACACCAAAATGGTTTCCTAATTACCTTTAGTCAAGTCTGAAGTGTGTCGAAGGTCTGACTAAACTATTTCTGTATAAAAACGATCTCTCAATTAGCTTATTTGCTGTAAAAGTTATTTTGGAACAGCTCGTGAGTCCTGACTCCATCAGAACAGCAACTAACAGTGTAAACATATTGACAGATGGCGTCTCTTTAATATTTTACGGCTATTAAAACTAGAGGGAACTACTAGTTTCTGTGAAACCCTCCTATTCCAAATTACCTGCGGCGTTCCAAGTTACCTTCGTTTAGTAGATACAAAACAAAACGAATCGGAATATACTTTACATATCTTTTTTATTGCAATACATAATAATGTGAATAAGAAGGTTTACAAAGTCACTTACATAATCTTATAAAGTTTTACTTTAGTAGGTAAAAAACTCTTAAGTTGGTTTTTATATCAAAAACGAATGAAATAATCAACAATCTCCTTGGTATAAAGTCTGGTTCGGGTGAAGTTATGTTGTTTCCACAAAATATGATTGAAAATATGTCGCCAAGCACCGAAAGATTTTTTCCGGAATGTGATTTTGGCACTATATCCGTATACTAAGCCTCTGCAGTCCGTCTGTCCGTCCTCACGACCTATAAACCGCTTTATACTTGGGCCGGCAATAGGGTATCCGATTCATATGTTAACAGAATTTGTGTTAGTACGGCAGATTACTTCACAAATAATAATAAGAACGAAAAGTTACTCGGTGTGCGATTCCAACTTGCGGGTGCTTTCGAACCGAAGCTCCTGCAATATAATTTGGTAACTGATGGTGATCGTTGCTGATATAATTCTAATAAGCGCAACCTGAGGCAATGATTAAATTAATTTCTATTCACAAGACTGAAATTGGTTACCAAAGCTGCATTCCTTCTTTTATATACTATACTAAAACATACTACCATATTTACAATATGTGTACCATTTTTATTATATTGCTAGGCAAACTTAGCATATGTGTGTAGTAGAAAATTAAACTTTAGTAATATAAAATATAAGCCCGACGATATCAGACTTTACCATTTTGGCTGGTGGTCCTTGTCTTGATAAACAAGTCAAAACGAGACAAGTTATTAAAATTTGAATGATTTTTAAAGATGACGTTACAACGTTCTCGCCATCCTGGCCTATCATAGATAATAATATCGATGTAATTTCATTAAAAAATGACCGAATTCGGGCGGCCAGATGCTAATGGGTTACTTAATAATGAGTTCTAAGACTTGTTAAAAGGGACTAAGGTAAAGAATACGCTGAATGAGCAGCATATCCTCATCATACCGACGAGCAGGGTATTGCTGCACATTAACAGAGCAACAGGGCTCTTCTCGGGATTATACTACCAACAAGAGCATTCTTAACGATCGTTATATGGTTAAAATTAAAGATAGAATTTTATGCAATGTTATGTTCTTGTCCTTTGTGACATCAGAGGAAAAGTATAGTACTGACTGATTATTACTTGAGATAAGGGTAGTAATGTAGACTTTATACATTGTTGGGGAAGAGGACAAAGCTCACTGTAAATACTAGTTTTTTTCTTAAAGTTTCGTATGTAAACAGTAAATAGATAGGCCGGCACTGATTTAGAAATCATAAAAAAATAATTGCTGTGTTACTCACTTTCCGGCTAACATTGATAGTAAATAATTGTAAGTAATAACTATAGCGCTGGGTAATAAAAAAATATATTTTTGTTCATAGAGTTACCGACCTGGTCACCAATGAGACGAGAGACATTACACACTTCCACTACACCACATGGCCCGACTTCGAGGTTCCATCGTCTCCGGTCGCGTTTCTAGAGTTCCTCGACCGCGTGCGTGCATCTGGAACGTTGAACAGCGACGTCGGTCCCGCCATCGTGCACTGCAGCGCTGGCATCGGACGTTCCGGTACTTTTTGCCTAGTGGACTGTGTGCTGTTGCTGGTGAGTGCAGCCTTGCTTAAGAAATCTGCTATGCTTTAAAATTTTTTATTTCGTTTGTTGTGGTTTCTTCCTTGGCGAGCAACTGTCTTTTTTTAGTTAAATTATTCGGCTAATTCTTCTTGAGCTTTTATACTGTTTTGGCTTTGTTCATGGTTTTATTATCCATAGCTAGCATTCAATAAGTCGAATAAACTTCTTGTACTGATAAAGTAAACGATGATTGCATTAGGCGAAGTTTCTCCTGGACAAGCGGGTCTTTGGTAAGAATAGAAGTACCGCAAGGATCAATTTTAGGACCTTTTCTGTTTCTAGCATATATAAATGATCTGCCTTGCATGGTTAAAAATTTCTGCGATATAGTTTTATACGCAGATGATACCTCCCTGATTTTTAAATTAGATAGGAGAGATAGTGAACTTATTCATGTAAATAATGTGTTATCTATGATCTCTAATTGGTAATAATCTTCTCTTAAATTCAAAAAAGACCAAATGTTTAAAGTTTTCTTTACCAAATGTTACTTATGTTGAACCAAACATGAAGCTTGGCCTAGAAAAACTCTCTTTTGACAATGCGACAGTCTTCCTGGGAATCAAAATGGATTTAATTTTACAGTGGAATCCACATGTACATGATCTATCCGGAAGACTTAGCTCTGCTGCATATACAGTTCGTAAGATAAGACAGCTAACAGACGTAGCTACTGCTAGGCTCGTTTATTTCGCGTACTTCCACAGTATTATGTCATATGATGTATTGCTGTGTGGAGCTGCTGCTGAGATAGAGACAATCTTTATCTTACAAAAGCGTGCAATTCGAGCCATATATGAAATGGATCCTAGGGATCCCTGAGAGATCTTTTTAAAGAAATTGATATTTTAACTTACCAAGTCTGTAAATATTTGAAAATACTATGAATGTTCTTAAAAATTTTAGCAACTTTAAATCAAACAGTGACAATCACAATTATAACACTAGGAATGAAGATAAAATACCAGTGCCATGTTTTAGATTAGCAAAGACAAATAAAAGGTCCTTCTTAGGCAATTTTGTGCGGTTTTATAATAAATTGCCCAAACATATTACAACGCTCACAGAAAGAAAATTCAAGTAGCATGTGAAAAATATTTTGATAAAGAAATCTTACTACACGGTTTGTGATTACTTAAACTACAAAAATGCTTGGACTGGTTCGACTCTGCCAAGCTAGCGCCTGTCACCTACGTAATGTAAATTAAGTATTGTAATAATTTTACTTTAAAGTATGTACTTACTTAACACATTCTTAAAAAACGTTTAAAAGAATGGCCCCGTGTTTCTTGCACGTTCTTCTCGCAGTGGCTCTATAATTTTTGTTTGCTGAACGTGGCAGTACAATGTGGTATATTTCAATATTAAAATTTGTAATTGACCTTCATAAGAGCGTCGTAGACGCCTAAATTGAGTAAATGATTTTGACTTTGGCTTTGACAAGCGATCTACATCCATCTAGGCATGTTAATGTTAGTTAACTTATGTTTCATGAAAAAAACGTCCACAGATTGAGAAAGAAGGGCAAGCGAACGTGGACATACAAGAGATACTTCTGGAGATGCGCAAGTACCGCATGGGCCTGATACAGACATCGGAACAACTGCGGTTCTCGTACCAGGCCATCATCGAGGGCATCAAGCGTCTGGATCCAGACTACGTAAGATTTTACACGTTATATTTTACCTTACACGTTTACTGGAAATATTTATCGATAATTTGTTTGTGTATTTAGTAAGTTTGTGGTCCGTATTCAATTCTGAAACAAATAACATGCTAGGTTTCCTAATTTTTTTATTAATTAAAAACAGATAAATCGATAGTTTCATGATATCCGCCACGCCTGCCCACGAACGTTGCATTGCCATTGGTTACATGAACCTAACAATAATTGAAGTCACAACGGCTCACTCACTGTTGTACTCACTAATACGAAGTTTAAGTCAAAATTGCATGCGCTGATCAAACCTTAATATATCGATAGGTCAATACGAACAAAACTGTCTTGACCTTAATTCTGACAATCTACACTATTATAAAGCTGATTTGAAAAAATCTTTCACCATTAGAATCCTACATTATCCCTGATGAACATAGGCTATATAATATATATTTATTAAATTTTTGGTAAATTAATATTGGTAGGTATTTAATAAATATTACAAAAATTATAAATTTGAACACATAAAAAGTAGTTATTGTGACATAACTGTAATAGTTAGACTTAAAGTTTTGCGGACTTTTTTGTAGATATTGATGTCCTCTATAAAATTGTAGTACATCACTTTGCTCTATTATCAACATTTTTCGCAGCGTACGTGGTATAACGACATTTTTTGGTATTTTTTTCGCACTTTGGGTTACATTATCGAAGTTTTCATATGGATCCCTAACTTTTTGAAATTGAATTGATTTGAAATTTTGAAAATCTTCTATAGCCTATGTACATCAATAATGTAGGATTCTAATGGTGAAAGAGTTTTTCAAATCGGTCCAGTAGTTTCAGAGCCTATTCAATGCAAACAAACAATCAAATCTTTCCTCTTTATTATATTAGTTTATATTAGTATTTGATCTACGATTCTTATAAAATGTTGACCTTTTCGACTTTTCGAGCTAACCACTAGTTACACTCTAAGCTATTTTGGCCTTTGGAGTGATGGGTTAGAATGTCACTCCCCATGTACTCCCCTGGTGTCGTAGGAGGCGACTAATAGTAAAATACCCGAAGGTGCCGAGCTTGGGGAGCATTATAGCGTTTAGTAGTATTAGTATTTTATTTTAATTGTCATTGCATATCCCTCTTCATTGGGGAGGCTGTGTTCAGCAGTGGACAATCCGGCTGATACAATAAACCATACTAACGCTATAATATTACATTCTCGCATTGTCTGACTCGTGATTAGGTTTGTAAAGAATGGTTCGTACTTCTGTTCAGAAAGCTCAGATGGACGAAAGCATCTACTCCGCGGTTGCAGATGAAGAAGAAGCTCCTCCACCGCCCCCACCCCGCGGCGAGAGTCTCGGCCGACCCCCTGCTCGTCCCCTTCCTGCTATACCCACCAGCGCTTCTCTCGGTAAGTTCTACATATATCTAACATGTTCTTACCAGCCTCACACGGCTCGCTATCTTTATTGAAATAACGTGATGAATTTGTTCCTAATAGTTTTTAGTCACATCTTTCTTGTACAGCTTCAATCAACGAGAATTTGATTAGTTTTTCAAAGCTACATTGAGTGTTGATGGCTTGTTTTTCAAATATAATTATGTAAAATATTTTAATTGGAAAACAAACAACAATTTTGTCAGTATCAAGCACAGGCCTATTCGCTCCTCTGCAGTAAATTATTGATGCGCATTTTTAAGGGCAGGCCTTGTTAGTACACTACGTAGGACATTTGAGTGTAAATGCTAATGGAATGTACAGTCACAGAATAAAAAGATCATAGTAAAAAAAATAATATAAAATGTGATCGCTTGGGTACGCAGTAATAAATGCAACTACACTCAAGAAATATGCAGGTTACAAAATTACAAATTTATGAGAGAAAAAATTATAGTCATGTGCGGGATTCGAACCCGCGTCCATCCACCCCTTTAGCCGGGGTATGCTCTAACCAATTGAGCTCACTCATAACTGTAATTCTTGCTCTCATTTTTCAACCATCGTAATGGGATGGAGCGACACCTATAGTCCAACTTGCGTTGTACTACAAACAAGACCAATTTTGCAATTGGTTTTAATTGGTTTTTGGTGTTGTGTCATGTTAGCTCAATTGGTTAGAGCATACCCCGGCTAAAGGGGTGGATGGACGCGGGTTCGAATCCCGCACATGACTATAATTTTTTCTCTCATAAATTTGTAATTTTGTAATGTAATTCGCTTAGCAGGCGTTATTGCAAACTTAACAATATAAAAAAAATATGCAGGTGCTTTGAAGCAGTGATGACTCAGTGGCATTTGCTATGGACTGCCGTGCAGCAGGTCCATGGTTCGAATCCCGCCGCGGGCTTTAGCTTCATGGCATGGTGGAAGGGCATTTTGCAATGCCCGCCTGGCTAGCGACCACGAGCTTGTGCGGTCACAATAACATAAAAAAATAAAGGTGCAGCTTCATTATTGGGAAGCTCTGTAAGGTCTCTATGCACTGCCAGTTTTGCATTTTTAAGACTGATCATGATGTGGTGTGCAGCATCCGCTTAATTTTCAGGAGTCACTCTCCATTCAACGTCATTCTTTCTAATTTATTATTACTTTTGTTAAGCGAAACTAACTTTCAACTATTATATCAAAAGCTCTTTGCAAAATCAAGGATATACATAAATGTTCTTTAAGAGTTGCCTTCCGCATACTTGAGCTTGAGTGCAGGGGAATTTTGCGAATATTCCTCTAGCCAGCTACCCTTAAGTAGAAAATCTACTGCGTAGTTGTTTGTACACCTACGCTAGACGGCCAGTTCTCATCCTAAGCCCAGCCTGCATACTGCCATCCTGTGAGAATCTCCACTATAATATATTATATATAATCATTGTGTGAAAAAAAAAACTATCATGTGTTCATTCTTTTTTATTACCGTTTATGTGTGAGTCTAACTCGCACTTGGCGTGTTTTGATTTGGATCCTATTGTATTACGTGGGTGACAAACGCGTAGAAACTATACGAAGCTACGCATCAAGAAATATCATTCGTATCAAATCATATCTGTGGGGTGCCGTGCTGTCAGTCAAGAATTTCTACCCCCCCCCCAACTTTTTCCGTGGGTGTCGTAAGAGGCAACTAAGGGTAACACACCAGAAGGTGGGCCGCAGCGCTTTCCGAGGAACTGATATCTCACACTGCCAACCCCTAGACGCCTGCCAAGCTTGGGAATTATGGCAAACCCCCCATAATGGAGGAGCCTGTGTTCAGCAGTTAACAATCCGTTGATACTCAACTGAGCTTAATCGTATCTGTGTCTACCTATACCTAAGTTACCTGTGATGTCCCGTTCATTGGTTTATGGATTTGTTTGTGACGTAATAAGTCGAATCACATTGTTTCGAAAATGTGCTACTCATCGTGTACCTAGGACAACGGGCAACTTCATTTTATAGTATATCGCTATATGATTTATCAGAACATAAGGCGTTATAAATTGCACTCTATCGGTTTTCAGGCAACTTGAATATGACGAACGCTGCCGAATCATCAAGCGAAGACGAAGAAGCTCCCACCCCGCCGCCTCGATTCACACCTTCCCCAACTACCTCTACTGATAACGAGAACGATGATAAGGAGCTGTTAGACAGGTTAGTATGTTACACACACACACACACAATTATTGGCTATAACAGAATACAGTAAATTCTGTTATAGCGATAAGTATGTACATAAAGTTTATTGTTTCAAAGTTATCACATCGTCACGTCAGTTCCGGAAATGTCCATTGTCACGGCTATGCCTATTCGTAAGTGCCGACGCCGATGCGATAGTATCGCACTCATATTTGCTTCAAAAATGTTATTTTATTAAGGTTTAACTGGCTGGTCACTTCTCCGTACAAACGTCGTAAGGTGATCGCTCCCTTATTTGAGAATTTAGTTCCAGAATTAAGCATAATGCCGATTGATATATATCTAGGTGGTGATACATTATCTAGGCTTGTATGATGCCGTAATTTTAAAAAGATAATTAAGTTGAAAGTTATGAACCTCGAAAACTTTATATAAAAATGTTTCGAGTTTCACAACTCTCAAGTTGATTATCTTTTTAAAATTTCGGCATCATACAAGACTAGATAATGACGAAATCAATCGATATTATGCTTTGTTTTGGACCTAATTCCTCAAATAAGGGAGTGATCGACGTTTGTATGGAGAACAGAGCGGCCAGTTCACCTTAATGAGTCCAGTAAGAGGCGATTGATTTCTTATTTAATGATGACGATGATACCTTGAAGCGGGAGAAGGTAATATATAATTTACGAGTGATAAAGTGAGTCATTTACGACATACAAAAAAGATTTTTAGTTAAATATTTTTTTAATTAAAATATTGGCCCTACACACGTTTCGGCAAAAAATATCTCTGTGCTGTTTCTTCGAGTGTAAAAATGTAATAATATTGGATGACAATTCACCAATTCAAATTCATATATTTCGGACAACAATAAATATCAATATTTGATCTATTTGACAGAATAACCAATGCACTTATTCTGTCAAATAGTAGTAAAAAGAAATGTAACCATCCATTTTGTTGCTAAATCTTCTTGTGGATCTTGCTTATATTAGGTGACTCGTACTACTTATAGTGCATTACATGTTTACCTTCTAACTTTTTTATTTAATTTTCACTTTTTCGTAATTACATCTACGTAGGCCTCGCCTAAATCTAAATGGCTTTAGCGTAGAATGACTTTGGCGTAGGTTGGTTTAGGTGCAAGGGAGCACCTTGCACCTAAACCAACCGGTTTGTTTGTTTCAACATAAGTAACATTTGGTAAATAAAAGTTAATAAATTTTTCTTTTTTTAATTTAAGAGAAGATTATTAGCCGCAAGCAGTTAGAGATCATAGATAACACATTATTTACTTGAATTAGTTTACTATCTTTTCAATCTACTTTAAAAACCAGAGAGGTATAAACTGCGAATAAAACAATATCGCAGAAACCTATGACAATGTAAGGCAGATCATTAATATACGCTAGAAACAGACAAGGTCGTAAAATCGATACTCGCGGCACTCCTATTTTTACCAAATTAAAAAAAACTACGGACTAAATAACAACGTTTTATATTTTTTACATACTATTGTGGCAGATGTCAATTTAATAGCCGTCGCAGTAAATATTGAAATATTTACACATTACTTTTTGTCCATTGATTGTGCCTAAGAGATCGACTTAAGTATAATTCCTGACTGAAACTGCGTTCTCTTTAACCGTCGCGGTCTGACAGGTGTTGTGGGATATGTACACTCTTCCAGCGATTGCATACTTCACATATTTAGAAGGTCTCACATCTCTGAATCTAGATCGCTGCCTGGTCATAGTCGTGTGAATCAAATTCAAATTCCTTTATTGCCACACAAAAAGAAAGATATCTATATATAGATAGAAACAGCAATGTCAACCAATACACAATAAAAACTTAAAAATAATTCGTAACTAACATAAAGAAACATTAAACAAAAAGATGATAATATATGATATAAACAAATATTTTGGGCAAAAGGAGAAAACTCAGCATAAAGCCCGTACACATGTTATTACACAGGCGCTGTTTTTCAGTGAAAAAGTGGTGAAAACTTTACAAGCAATTTCGGCGATTAAACATTTCTGGCTATTTATTTTAAGTATTTTGTAATATCCTAACATTATTACACATTCTGTTAAGTGGAAGGGCATTTTGCGATTGCCTGCCTGGCTAGCGAACTTTAAGTACAAATTCTGTCGCCAAGCACCGTGTGTTCAGGCAGCTGTCCTCGAGAGCCAGTGCTCAAATTAGGTGAGGCCCGTTTAGTTTAGCACCTTCGACCACATTCATCACAAAATATACATTATGAAAACTAACACTATTCAATAAGAGGTATATGTACAAACAGAGGGCCTATTGTGTAACTATAGTAAAGGAGATAAAATACATTTTGACATTTTCCCTTGAATACTTAAAAAACTCATTATTTCAAAATTAAGTTCATTTATAAGGCGGTATATACTCCACAAATATGCGAGGAAGACGAGCGGTGTGCGAGGTAAAAAACTCCCCAATAGGCTCGCTAAGAAGGATTATAAAATAGGGAACCAGTAAAATGAATCAATCTTATTGGTAGATTTTACCTCTTTCACCGCTTATATCTGGTTGATAGCCTAGAACTTGTAGTTTAAATATGCAAATATAATTAATTATGTTGTATTGTTGCAGCACGGGCGGCGGTGGTACGGAAGAGGAGGGTGGCGGCGAGAGCCCGGACGCGGTGAGGCGGCGGCGGCATCGTGACCGAGAGCAAGCTCTATCAGAGCGCGTCGCATCTATGAAGAAACGTTCCCGCGACGCCGACCGGTGGCACTCCCTCAAGAGGTCGCTCTACACTCCGTTCGCCATCTCAGTCGGCTTTCTACTCGCCGGCATACTAATCTACTCTTACGTCAAGCACTAGTCCTGCCTTTACTAATACCGCCCACCGATAACTCGCCGCGATACAATCCACCTCACGTTACTTTACACTCCTATGTTCAATACAATAATACTTCAAAGTAAAATACATACATTTCGATAAATAATTAACTACGGTAATACAATCGGCGGTTATATCGCTTATGCAATCATTTACATAATGTATATTATACACATTCGCTATTATATTTTTATATATCATTTTTTTATCAGTGAACCACAGAAAAGCTTTAGGACGTCACCGTCAAGCGGGTGTCGCGCTCGAACAAGCTCAGCGTAAGCTGGTACCTTCCACAAAAATAGGCACCAACCAGCAAAGCTAGGAACGTGCATATTGTCCGCCGCGACTAGGCCTTACTTTCGCTGGTTTTTGCTTGAGTATAATTTACCAGCCTAGACTGACCTCATATGAAGCTCATGTCTAATTTTTGTTAGTTAATACAAATACGGATAAAGATACCTAGAATACATAAAAAATTGTAATCTGTTTTTTAATATATATATATATACACATCGGGATTGATCTCTTATTATATTTCTTGGGCTTCTAATAATAACATATTAATATCAAAATATTAATTTTAAAATAACAGTATCTCTATTCCATAATAAAACACTAGAAGTCATTGCGAATTTTCATATTTTTTATCTAAATATAGAAATAGGTACTTTAAATCGATTGCGAGACAAAAATTAATACGGAGGAGGTTTAAAATCGCGGCGAGGTATCAGTCATTATCGTCTTACGACTTTGACGCAGAAAGTGTCACCATTAATTCTCACCTTACCATGTGAACATGCCATCCACGTAAAAAAGAAGGATTGTTTATTTAGTAAAACAATAATTTTCATTATAACGTTGATTGATATTCTCGAACTTATTTAAAATTCAAATCTTTTAGATACACGTTGCGCGTTCAATATATTTTTTTCCTTCTTTCGTACGTAATTATTAACGCACATTTGTTAAACGTGGACAGTACATATAACCTCAATTAGTGTACGAATTAATTTTGAAGGCAGTTATAGTTCACGGAAGAGGTGTTTAATATAATTATTAATATATACACGAATCTATCTTGTACCATTATTTATGTGTAGAATACGGCCCACAGTATAACAAAAACAAACTGATCTTACTTAATAGTTGTATATATACATTATTTTCATTCGTTTAGATGCATAATCGTTTGACGTGGTGTCTAAGATATCACTGTATAGGTAAAAAATATCTAAGACTTACAAACCTGTTCACTCACGAAAGCGCGTGGCTGATGCACTTTTGTACGTGTAGGCCTTAAGAGTACACCTACTTAGTGTGCGTGTAAATGATAATGGTACTTAAGGTAACACAATAAGGTTTAAAATGTGATGGCTGAGGTAAACGGTAGTATTTGTAAGTACACTCAATACAATAATGGAGGAGCGCGCCTTCGTGACTAGAAAGGTCTGTACTGGTAAAAAGTAAGCCAGCTATGATAGGCCAATTTCACCACTAGTTCTAATCGTTATAGTTATATACGGGGCATACTCTTTCTTCGTTTTCAGTAACCCGTTTATCCTTTATGTATGTTGTTTATAATTTATTAGTTTTTAAATCAACATGCCCGCCTCAATAATACATATTCACGGCATACATAAAGACTCCTAGATTATATCGATGAAGTAAAAACGATGCAAGGGTGTTCCATGAATCAGCCGTACGGATAATGAAAGCGCTTCGTGCCTAGGTATACAACTAGGCTTAAGTACTAGAAGTGTAGAGTGAATGTTGTCGAGTACTGAGAAAGGTCTAACAAGGTTATAGGGATATACTAGTAGAGGCCACTGGCAGAAGCGTAGATCTAGTACCGGCGCTACTATGGGAGGGATACCATATCATTTATGTCCTGCTATATTTGATGTAGTCAATTAGTGCACGGATTTTCTTATGTTATATATTTACATCGTTTGGTTGTTTGTATATAAAAATCTCTAGTGAACAATGCTTAAATTTAATTATAATTTTTTTTTACTATATTTTTCTTTATTGGTTCCGTGTAAACAATATAAATAACGGTTAAAATATAAATAATCGATGAGCACTCGGTTTTTTTTTATATATACGTCCCTAATAAATCCCGGTGCGAAATACTAACAGATGCTACTAATGCGATCTATCATAGCTTGGCTTATTTCTTATTTCATTATATCTTTCGTATAACAATTATGACATTGTTGATAACTATATAGTTAAATACTTGCTGTCCTTAAAAAAATACCGACACCTCTACTGTGTGATTCTTTATAATAAAAAGGAAAGAAGTGTTGCCTATAATTATGTGGTGATGATAGTTAATCAATTTCTTCAAATATATCTATTGCGAACTTATTAAATAATATACTGTTAGTTATATTCATAACGAACAATTGTATCGATTATATATTATGTAGCAGTCGATATCTATTATTAATCATTGTAGTACTTTCCTCATTAAATATATAAATATTGCTTAATCAATCATATTATAGAGTCATACAATTGTGAACGATCAATAACTAAATAAGGCCGATATTCTAAATTGTCTTAGTTGCCAAACATAGGCCGTTAGAAATAGTTTACATTTAAATCATAATCGTATTGACATATGTATATTGTAAAGTATTTATAAAAATTGGTTAATCATTTATAATAAATTATGAGCTTATTCTCATTTTTGATGAATTTATATAAATTAATAATAGGTAATCTTATTGATTACAATTTGTGTATAGGACAAAATATGTAGTTATTAGTAGTTGCAATGACTGCACCATTTGTCTCACAAATACTTAACATAAACCACACCGCAATGTGCATAAGGAACCTTGAAAGTTACGCAGAATCACTGAGTGGATTCCGAAATAATAATAATAATTTAAAATACATTACAATCTAAATGTCCCAAAAATAATAATGTCCATGTCATTCGTACAACGCGATACTAAAACACGGTTAAATAAAATAAAGCTGCTAACGATGCGAGTATACATATAGAAGTGTGCTCTACAACAACGTGACGATTCTTGTTGAAGCGAACGTAACGCGTAGGCTCGAATTATACAAATGATTTTATTATGATGATTCCCAACAGCATCACCTCAGAGATGCAACGATATTATATTTTCTTTGTGTAGGTAGGGACGAATGCGCTGTCACTAGGTTACGAAGTGGATGAGGAACACGGAAAAAAATAGTAAAATTCCGATTTTATTTCAGGTTAAAATCGGAGGTCAAAAGTCAAAAAGAACCGCGTGAAGACTGAGGTAAAAAAGTTTTGTAGATTATTAGGTAATTAGTGGCTACGCCACGCGTCATTGAAGCCAGGTGAAAGGAAGATCTTTCTCGGTTCTTGGTTCGTAATTTTCTATACGTGTGCTGCTTTATATACGTTTAATATCATCTAAAACATTACATAGAGCTTAATTGAAGGAGTTTAGACTCCGCGAGCCGTTTGGCAAATGCCGTCCTCGCAAGGCGCTGTTTTAGACTTACTATTTACTCAATACTTCAACTTATATATTTTCGTACACCTATTTAACAAATCTTACATATTGCTGCTCGGCGATGACCCTTTTAAACTCCTCTATTTAGTATCATGATTGTATCAGGTATGTATTTACATATTTTTTTTATTGGTATTAGAGTAATATAATTGAGGTTTCTGCTGAATGAAATAATTAAATGGTAAACAGAAATCCCTAGATAAAATGTGACTGTTGAAGTAATTGTTCAGTTAATTCGTTAAATTAAGTAGAATTGCAATATTGATGTTTCATTTCTTCCCATAGCTATTGTCTCACATAAACTGGGTCAGAAGCCGTCGAGCTCTAATTGAGATTTGCTTAAATTAAGACGCTACACTTTGACGCATGCTTTTGATCGGGAGCAAAATAGTCACTTTTTGAACCAGATTTTAATTTCGAATTAGCGAATCTTTAGGGTCTTCAGTTTTTTTTTACTTGCTTCTATACCGTACCTGCCACATCTGCATTGGAAAAAGAGTGGCTATGCCATTGCTTTGCGTTTGACGGTCTGCTATCACCAATCTATCCGCTTTCACCACAATAAAATCACAATGCCCATTCTAAAATATTGTTTTCCCAGTTACCAATTGTTTATCGTCCCAATCAAATATTAATGAATATGTAAACAATTTATTGTTCGCGTCATCAAGAGGGACCTATGCGTGCTAAAAATAGAAAGGAAATTCAAGAAATGGACGTTTTGTGTTCCCCTGTTTTCTCCGTCAAAGTTGAACCGATTTAATTATTTTTGGTATTAAAATTAGTATATCTAGGCTCCTATCATTTAATTTCTGTAATGGTAAAATTCGCAAACTTGCCTTGTGGTCCACTGATCATGGCGGTGAAACTTGTCATTTTTGGTGATATTAAGATCATATTAAATTTGGTAATAATTACTTGCTGATAAAATAAAATGGCATGGGATTTTTGATAGATTTTATGCAAAAAAAATATTGTCCTAGAGATAATTACTATCCATTAAGAAAATAGGGGAGTGCTATTGTATGGAGATTCGTACGTTTGCCTTTCCTCTTTTGCCATTTTTTTTTATAAATGGTAGCCCAGTCCTGTTTTTCGTTTTGTTTTGTTGGGATAGCGAATAACGTTTTAATCAGTTGGTAAAAAAAAATATTTCTAATGACCTTTATATTTTTTTTTTCAATATTATAATATAATACATAATGATTATCTCACTGAGCAATAATTTTAGTGCCCATACTTACCTAAATAATTTTGTAAAACATACCTTTACCGGGGACTTGTAGTTTATTCAAAAGTCGATCTTTAAATGGTAGTAAAATAGATTATTGTATATTGATTTAATAATATCATGAGCATCATTCATACAAGACTGCTATTGTAGAGTATACATAATCGTTATTATATATTTTGTATCTTTGGGCATATTATGCAAACAATAATTAAAGAGTGATAGGCGAGGTGATAAAATCTCTGCACTTACTATTTACAATCAATATTATAATACATTAATTCATTAACATTTACTGACATTATTTTTCAGATAAATAGCTCGTAAATTTAATAATGTACATAATTTCCTACTTGCTTTTAATATTATATGTAATAGTAGATAAATATTAGTTTAATAAATAAGCATCATTAATAATTCCGTACCTAATTTGTTTCTACAATAATAATCAAATTTAATGGAATAATTTATAGATATATTTAATTATATTCTGATGTTATAAGAAATTAATTAAAACTACTGACAATGATGTATATATTTTCTATGCAAATAAGAAAGCTTAGAAAAATTATATTATTTGTACGATGACATTCGTTTCAACTATTGTCGTCTCTATGTTGTTTGGGTGTTGTCGTATCGCGTATACATGCTTCGTGTCTAATACGCGTTACTTATGTTGTATGGTTTGTGGTATATTATTATGTGATTAATTGATTATCGTAGAAAACTCACATATTAAACAGCTGCGCGTTTCAGAACAGTCGGTGTTATTGTTATTTGTAAATAGATTCTAATTATCATATTTAAGAATGATTTAGTATCCAAACTGCAATTCCCCTGTAAAGGTCTCCTCGTTAAGATTGCATACATTATATTCTGATATATCTATATGTAACTTCATTGGTTAAATAAGGTGTATACATAATCTTATACCTATACCTTTATTTAGTCGCCGCACACTATTATTATTGAAAAGTAAAAAACTTATGTCGAAAACCGTAATATAATAGTGAGCAAGAGCGCGATATAAATGCCATACCATTGTATTATGTCCACCACTGGCCGCCCCTGCAACAAACTATTGTTTGAGTTTCTATAGTGGTCGTGGAGACGCTCTCTTCACGGAGAAATGACGGTGTTTTCAAAATTCATTGTTGATATAACGATGATTATCGATATATAAGTATTTTACGCACCAACAATCTATTAAATGTAAACATACTAGCAATAAACCCTATCTTATCTTATTGGTTAGTGAATCATTGGATCTAATGGACTGTGAAAAATATTATTATATATAATGAAAAATGATTTTGGTCAACTAAAAGTTGAAATTATATGCTTCAAAAACCAATAGAATACTGTTTATACCTGTAGCATAAATTAGCAATGTGTTCATAAGGTAGCAACAGAAAATGGCTTGAAATTAATGTAATTAGGCTATGTACCTATTTCTGAACTGTTTTCATGAGAGCATAAAATTTCCGTTTTGTGCTTTCATTTGAGGTCAACAATTATAAGATGTATGCATGTGAACCAGACAGCTAATATATTTTTGGAATCTTAGTTACAACTTGAGAAACAAGGACATTTAAATACCAAACCGTAAATAATCAATCGCCCAAACAATATCGCTGTAATTAAATTTTATTGTGACTAGGTATAAATTGTGATGGTGTACCTACGAAAAAGTATGTGTAAAGAAGTGGTCAAGTAATTTGGCGCTTAGAAATCATTGCATCCTAATGGTCTCGACAAGGTAATGCCGCAAACCGTGCAGAACAACAAGCGCTGCTCGCTACACTTTTTCAATCACGCCCGCCGCGGTATAGTTTGCGTTATGCTGTTTTTGAGCTTGACTTACATTTCATAACATATTTATTCGTAGTGGTGTACTAAGGTAATCAATTTCTAAAAATATACACCATTACATTACTATATACACACTATTACATAATTACTTGGTATATGAAAGAAAAATAATATAAATATTGTTCAAAGCTGTCGATATGTTGTTAGTGATGTTATTTTTACTTTCGGATTTATTTATTATCGAAATATGTACTGTAGGATGGCGACTAGTAAACATGTACGTGACGGAGACTTATTTTCATGTTAGATAATTTTACGAATGTAATGCGACTATTTCGTGTTTCTTTTTATAAAGTTTTGTTTAAGTTTATATCGCCAAGCTGAGGTCGTTTCTGTTCTTGACATGATTTTATTAGTACAACAGTGAAGCCTCCCAATGTTTAACTTTAAAGTACTTCAAGTTAACTTGATGGTAACAAGAATCTAAGTTGATTAACAGAAAATAATATCTACTTGTGTGGCCTTCTGAACAAGTTGCGAACAAAATTTTCAACCGAAACTTTAGCATCATGAAGCAGCTTTCATATGATTCAGATATTGTTTATTGTAAGTTCGTAGTGAAGTCGCCTCTTGCCGAAGCGTGTGATCCGCTGGAGTGATTTTGATGACTGTTAAGGGTTTTCGGTATGAAGGTATTTGTAATTTGTTTTCATTAAGAATATTAAATAGTAAACACGCACCAAGTTATGTTTAGCACACAGTGTTGTTTATGGCATTTTTATATGTGACGTGTAGAGTACGCAATGTTTATTCCTACACAGAAGTTATTATAGTTTTAAATGACACAATAAGCTTGTACTCGTCTACATACCTACATTACAATTAGATATGTATACGTTAAATTTATTTTTCATTTGCAGATCACACGAAAATCTGTATTTTTTATAAATGCGTAATGTTTGTAAGACCATTGGTAGCGTAGACCGGGCACTTCGTAATTTGGACAAGTAATTTGAATTCACTTTCTTTTAGTAAATCTATGTACGTAAATTGACAAACTTTCTTATATTACATCTGTTTTACTCTGCACTCGGTCTCCGTGTAATCTTTAAGTTCAATTCGCACTGGTACAGAGTCGAAGCGCATCAAAGTATCGATTATTCATCGCAGAGGGCCGATATTAGCGTTGTCTTGCGCACTCACGAGCGATTGAAATGACGTTATACACTGAAATCCATGATAAAATCGCGGTCCGTTGTTTTGGGTCGTCGGCACCTTGCCATTACTTACATTATACTCTAGATCGACAGAACGCAATTATATGGATAAGTTTAATGTCAAAATAGTCATTGTATAACCGCCTGGTTGATATAACTAAAGCTTGCAGTGTCTTATCAGAACTTACCGGCTCACTTACTGTCCTAAGACGCTTGGACTCTACATCAGTGGTAATTAAGCTATAGGAACACAAGTAATATAACTAATATTAATAAGTTAGTATGTAAATACCATAACTTAGTAGTTGGTATACAAAATACAATAAATGTTCTAAATTAATTAACAGCGTGTTTAATTTAATAAATTTTTTTGCGTATGTTAGTATTATAAAATTATTCTTTATGATACAAGTGCGCTATGGTCATTCATTACACTGGAGGCGGGATTGCAACTACAGACTAATAGAGCCGAGAGTGTAATAGAACGACCAATTTGCGAGTTTCATCAATACACTTGCGAAAATACGAAATACAAAAATACGAAAATTTTGTTACGAAAATATTTAATTATTGAAACTATTATATTATATAATGTAATAGTACAATTAAAGTGATACTCAACCGTATTTGTAAGCTAACAAAAAACAATATGCATCTAACAAAATGGTTCAAGATATGAGAGAGTTTATAGAAAATAAATTGCATAAGCTTCAAAGCAATTTAATATGCAGAAAATATTTACTGCCGGATACCAATATATTAATAGTACATTGTTTCATCGAGGGGAAAACGATCTATTTCTGTTTGACAGTATGTTTAAAAAAACTCGAGAACACATAAAGAACTTTCTCCCAAGTGATACATATATTGCTTTTTTATACTAAACCTACAAGGAAAATAAAATCATTAGGCACCCATAAGTTTTTCGTATTTATCTCAAGACTTTTCAGGAAGTAAGTTCTTTATGACTTCTTGAGCAGTATTTTTTATTTCTGGTGGCGTCGTCACTGTAAAATCGTCATTTTCACACTTAAATTATATTTTGGAAAATTATTTACAATAATTAAAAGCGTACTTAGATACATACTGTTATAATATAACAGTATGTATCTAAGTACGCTTTTTATATTATTATCAGTTTAGTAAAAAACAAAATTTAACAAAACAAATTGCCGCGCTTTTTTATCCTAGTGCAGAGAAAGGTTGCCAACCTCCTTTCATTGAAAATCCAGTACGAAAAATCTCACCTCTCTCTTCTAATAATTTGATATATTACCTTTTTTGAAGTAAGTTCTAGAGCTGTATTTTTTTTCTGTTGGCGTCATCTTTATAAAATCGTCACTTCTACTATCAGATGTCATTTTGGAAAATTAATTGGATTAATTTAAAAGCACACATATTGTTAAATTATTTATTTAGTATACAACAAATAAATTGCCGCGCTTTTTTTCGTAGTGCAGAGAAAGGTTGCCAACCTCCTTTCATTGTAAATTGAGTACAAAAAAATCACACCTCTTTTTTCTAATTATTTGATATAAAACCTTTTTCAGATTGTATTTTTATATCAGCTATTATATGAAAGCTAAAAAAAAATATATAGCCATGATCTAAGAAAACATATATTATTGCATTGTATCATGAGTATAGCTAGCATGGATTTTCATACAACAGAGGGAAGGAATTAAATTCCTGCCGCACATTTATAAGGGAGAAATTACAAATTTTATCACACGTTTTTGAACGAGCAATGAGACATTTTCTGAGTGGGTGTGGTATAAATATATTTTATTTCAAATATTTCTGCTGGCTATATAATTAATATAATAGTACATTTGTGCAAAAGCCGTGAAAAGCATGAGTTTGAAGGCCGAGCCGTAGGCAAGGACTTCACTAATACGAGACAGGCAGTTGCCAATTCCGCCGAGGCATAATACCTACTTACTGCTATTCTCTAAAGAATGCAGGGAAATAAACACAAACACACAATCATACTTTTTATAACATACATTTTATTTTTGCTAAACATATATCATCTGGGGTTTTAATTAAAAATTGCTTTATGTTTCCGCCAGTAAATTTTCAATGTTTTGCTTTTGAATCCGTTCGATTGTCATTTAAGAAAAGTAGTTAATTTTCCATAATTTTAAAGTTAAAATAATGCCGTTTCTAACATGAACTGTATATTTCAGCATGGAATAAATTGCTCATAACGTAAGATGGTTTTTTAGTATTAGCAATCACAACAAAATATACCAAAAATACTTTTTCGGTAAAAATGTTCACATATGTCCCGTTTTTCCAAATCATAAAATTTATGATATCCTTTGATGTTCCAAATCATATACTTTGATGTATTTTTCTTTTGACTTCGCTAGCAGGTTTTTCATTGCCAATTGGGCTACTGATCTTAAATCTGGTAGAGTAAATAATCAATCTCCATTTCACTCTCTGAACCATTGGAACTTATTTTAATTATTAAATTCATTTTAATTTATTTTGTATGTACGTAAATAACAAATGAAGACAAATTTTCAGCTTTGCCGCAAATTTTCTATTTATCATCTGTGTCGAAACGCATTCGCAATACAGCTACGTGAACGCCATTTGAAGGGCACAGGCAAAAAACAGGGAATGTCACACATTTTTTTATTTTTTATAGAATCATATCTTCGTCTACGGTACTTTGAATTCCAATCATTACAATTAAAAAAAAGTTAACAGATGGCACGAAAAATGCAGTTTTGTATATGGCCAAAACGCAAAGAACTGGGAATGTCCACAACAGTAACGCCAAAGAACAAGGATTGTCACATCTGACAGTTATGATTTTCAGGTTAGAATTGTTAATAAAATGCAAGGAGGCTGCAGAAACAAACAAAAAAGATAATTTAAAGATGGTCATGTCATACCGCATAGAGAAAATTATAATGGAGCTTGGGAGAAAACAAACATTATAAATTTACGAGTGATGAAACTCCTAAAGAGCTTCCTGATTTTTATATATAGATTTTTTGCTAATAAGCGAAGTAAAATATAAAGATTTTATGTGTTTAATGCCATTTTGTACCAGAGAAGCTCAATGATTTTATGTACCGATCAATATAATATGATCCAAATACCAAACATTCAGATAACTGAAATAGGACATTCCTTGTTTATGTTTATGTTGATTTGGGCATTGCTTGTTTTTTGTTTGTTAAAAGATATTTAATTTTGTTTTTATAGGATTTTACTATTTTTACAAAGGCTAAAATGTCTATTTAACATTAAAATAATATTACTAATTAAGCATTTAATTAGTTCCAAGCAAAAGTTAATGCATGCATTGATCTCAAAATTGTAATAAGAAAAGATAAGATACTCACTTCGGTATCCCAAGAATGATAAAAGAGATCCAATCGAAGAGTTTTTAAATAACCCCAGCACGCAGTTTAATACAACTTTGCTGTACATACAATTTGCATTGTAGTGTTCCAAATCCAAAAAACGCTATAGCAATGGATTTGATTTTCTTTGTCCGTACCTCAGTTAGATTCTTCGCGTGTTCACTATTCGAAAAAAATCAATATTTCCATGCACGTTTGACAAAAAATCTCTATATATATATATATATATATATATATGAAAAAATTGAAAAATGAAAACGTTGTTTTTACTATCTTCCTCACCATTTTTCTATATAATCTTATCCTATAAATCTTCCCTGGACTACGACAAACATTTCAAAACCAAAATCAGCTAAATCGGCTCAGCCGTTCTCGAGTTTTAGCGAAACAAACAACCGGATATATATATAAATCAATTCCGGTTGTTTGTCTCGCTAAAACTCGAGAAAGGCTGAGCCGATTTAGCTGATTTTGGTTTTGAAATGTTTGTCGTAGTCCAGGGAAGAATTAAAGGATAAGATTATATAGAAAAATGGTGAGGAAGATAGTAAAAACAACAATTTCATTTTTCCATATAAACTGTTCTACCTATACTTTCCTGTCAAACATTTGACGTTCGTCCGTTAGGAGAGGTGATACGTAGTGCACCGGGTCATCTAGTATTTTATATTATTGTGAGAAATAATCTCTCATTAATAGATAATCTTACAATTGTTTTGATTTAAAATTGTAAAATTCAATTTCTTTTAATATACTATTTGTTTTGCTTCTTTAATATGAAGAATTGACGTATTGACGGTAAACGAATTTGAAGAAAATACAGTATTCTTAATAGTTTGACCAATACGTGACTAACGATTGGGGAGTGTGCCACAGAACTACATGATTTGATTCCGCCATCCGGGGAGTGTGCCACAGAACTATATGATTTGATTCCGCCATCCCCATTCTATAACCGGAAATCCAGGGATACTCAGAAGCGACACCGCTATATAGTAGATATTCCATTTACCCGAACAAAGCGATTTGCTTTTTCGTTCATTATACGAACCGCTAGGGAATGGAATACCCTGCCTGAGTCCGTGTTTCCGGATAAGTTCAATATGGTGGTCTTCAAAACGCGAGTGAACAGGTATCTCCTGGGTAAGCGCGCTCCATCATCGACCGCATCATCACTTAACATCAGGTGAGATAGTGGTCAAGTGCTATCCAGTTCAGTATAAAAAAAAACAGTGTTGAGAAATTCACGACGAATTAGCAGTAATGGGTAAGGTTAGCGTATATGCAGTACCAACTAACAAGAGTGCAGTAATAGGATATTTAAGAATAAGCAGTAAACCATTCAATATCATAGGCTTGACGAGAATGCATTAATTGAATTCTATAATCTAACCTACACACTCTTTTTTTCTAATTGGCTAGCCTTTGACAACTATCTCACCTGATGGAAAGTGATGATGTGGTCGAAGATGTTGTTCAGGCTAACCTAGAATTACTGGCTCTTAAGGACAGTTGCCGGAATACACCGATAGGTGCTTGGCGGCAGATTTTCTACTTGAGGGTGGTAGCTAGCCAGGCGAGCATTCACACCATGCTGTAACGACTATCCTTCCTAAGACACCAACTGGGACCGAAGTCTTACGTGCCTTCTGAAGCACGGTTGCGCTCAGTACCTCAGTAGTATGCTACTAGCTAAGATTTTTTTACCTGTAGATTAGTTGTATGCCCTCCATATTTACTAGACGAATTCAGGGTAATCGCCTGAGTCACTACCAGTCTAGTATTCCGAGCGTCCGGTGAATACATCGCCGCTAATCGTGTTTATTCGGAATAATCTGTGGACAATACACCTTCCTTGTGTCTTTAGACTCTGCACCAATTATAAAGGCACTATGAGAGATAAGAAAAGTGTTTAATTTCACGCGTAATTATTGCTTTTATTGTTGAAATAGAAAATATCGTTATTTTGTTTTATCTTAGGAACGAATCCCAATGAAATGGATGAGCGAGATATGTGTATCGTTTGGTGTGAGCGAGTGAAAGAGATGCAGCATAATGCTGATCGAAACGTCTCGTGGCGGTTCGGTGGTAACACGAATTGCTTATTTATCTCTTTCTAACAACAGATATGACGCATAATATTTGAACGTTCTTTCCTTGTCATTACAAACTGCATATACATGTGCGTAGGTATGTACATAGGTAAATTCTAGTAAGCTTTTAGAGCAGTGGTGTTCGGATATAACTACTCTAAGTATTTCAACTCTCTGGCTACTAGTGGTACCTAATGCTACTAGCGCGAGCGGTCACCCATCCATGTTATGACCGCGGCGGACGTTGCTTTACTTCGCTCTTATCATTATTTTAAGCCAAATTTCATTACGAGCGCTTCAATAACCTAACATAAATTGTCTGTACTATTAGCATTTACACGCACGCTTAAATGTATATCTTGTGAATACATTAGTGTGAAAGTTTTCAAATCAGTGTGCGGTGCTTAATAAAGTGTCTAGGAAAGATCATGAAATACGCCTTTATCATCACGTGAACTCGCCTATGTTTCAAGTAAGTAATAGGGTCGGTTTTAATTATTATCAGCGCATTATCGTATGTGACATTATATAACATTAGCTTCCTAGGTTACTGAGTTTTTTGTATGAGTATATGAGTCTGTATTTTCCTGTAGAACTTTTTTGCTTTGTTTCAAGTCAATCAATGGGCAAATCACATAGGTCTTGCCATTGTTAACTACGATTTAAACACAAAAAGAAAAGTGGGTGTCTTGAAAAAAAACAACAACTTCATAACCGTGGAGTTTTAATACAATAAACATCCACACTAATTCTACACACTTAGAATATGGAACAAACATCGACATGTATTTCGTGATAATCTTTGAAACTGATGAAAGCGGGTACCTAAGTGTACCTATATTAACAAAGATATAACATACATTGCTGAAAAGAAATTAACGCCCCGAAAACCTATAGAGGTTGGTACCTACCTACCTTATTCAAGTTTGTAAACACTGTTTAGTTGTGCGAAGTTAATATCTACGTAACATGTTTGGATAAACTCATAAAGAAATTTAATTTCTTAAAAACAATTTGGCAATCTTATCGACCAAAAATAATCTAAGAGTACTTAAATTTTAGTAGGTGCTTTGTTTATAGAAGGCAATGATGCCAATATATAATATATATAAATATAGGTATATATAATAACGATAAGTAATAATACAAATTTCAACCTTTGGAGTATTAATCATTGATTGTTAGCCATCTAAGGCTAGATTAGGATTATAAAGATCGGATCGTAAGAATCCAACTTAACTAAATTTTTTTATGAAGACCTTAATTATTTAGGGAATAAGTACATTTCATAATACAATATAGAATAGAGTTATTGGTTCTTTAAAATTCGTCGATTACATACAATTTAATATCTTATCAACGTCTTTCTTGGCATCTAAACAGTGCAGCACTGCTTTTAAAATCCCTAGGTGATATTGAACTCTTTAGAGTTTTATAAGACCTAATATAATTTTGTGTGAAAATTAGTAGTAGGTAAATTTAATTTTCACCGCGAAACGACGGATCCTTTATACTGAATATTAAATTTGCATTGAATTCATAGATTTTTTATGGTGCTTATATTTATTTTAGTAGTTATGTTATAAGAGTATTTAAAAATGTTTAAAAAATCATAATACTTAGAGCCCATACGAGTAGCAATACCTACGGTTTTTGCTCATTTATAATAGTCTTTATAATTCTCTCTCCATGATGCAGTCTCTATCACACGCGTAGAAAAACTTACCTATGTACTTAGTTACCTAAACTTATCACCATGATAATATGCCTCGTTCCCAATGTTCAATAAAGACATGCAAGGAAAGAGAACAGTTACAAATTTGTGTTAAACTTTGAAAAAATCGGTAAGTAAGTACCTCGTACTTTTTCTATTTGAGGTTTTATAAACCTAAAATACCCTCAATAAACCTGTAGTTTCGAAAGTGCTTATGAACTAGTATACAAATCCTCAACGTAAGAAAATTAATTAATAAACTTAACATAAGAAAAATAATCAAAAATGACTTCGATACATATTAAGACATATAGTTTTAGTTGTAAGAGTAAAGTACTAATAACAATAATAACAAATAGTTTGAGTAGTAGGTAAGAGTAAGGTGGATATGTTTATCAGCTTAAGCTTTAATGTAATGAAATTAATAATTACCAACTGTATTCAGTGAAAGTCATAACAACAAAACAGTGTTATTAAATGAATATCCACACCAGGATAACTTAGTATATAAGGTGTATTTTAGTAACAAAAATTTGAACTTAGCTGTAAATTGAGAATTGATAAGATCGGCGCATAAACGATGCATTACCACCTTACTCTATACACTTACGAATAGCTACACACTTTATAAATAGACGACAATTTTGTTATGATTATGCAACATTTAATTTTGAGAACGTTTAAATGATCGAATGATTTGGCTGATGATCTTCACGTGGAAGCTAGATCGCTCTTAACCTGAAATAAAAATAAATACATTTTACTCAGTATCAATAACGGCTGAAAATTTAAAATAACAATTGGGATGCAATCAGGTCTGTACTATCTTCAGCACGATTTTTCTGGTGCGTGCGTTCGTCAGTGATTGAGGAGGGTAATTATGCAGTCGAACTAAAAATATTGGCTAAACCTTCTTCTCCGTATTGGCGCCAATCATCCTGGTTAGTATTTTGAAGCAGTGATAGCTCAGTGGCTTTGGCTATGGACTGCCGCGCAGCAGGTCCATGGTTCGAATCCCGCCGAGGGCTTGAGCTTTACCGCATGGTGGTAGGGCATTTTGCTAATGCCCGCCAGGCTAGTGACCACCCTCAAGTAGAAAATCTGTCTCTAAACACCAAACGGTGTGTTTCGGCAGCTGTCCTTGAGAGCCAGTAATTCTAGGTTAAGCCTGCTAACAACACCTTCGACCACATCATCACTTACCATCAGGTGAGATTGTGGTCAAAGGCCTACAGATAACAGATATAAATAAAAAAAAAGATATCTAATTGTGTAAAATTTATATTGTGATTATCCCTGAATAAACAACAACTGTGGAGGCTTATAAATGGCTCTTCTTTGTTTATATTAATATTACTTTGTAATGAAAGCTGTAAGCCCCCCGAATTCAAGTAAAATAAAAAAAATAAAAAAAAATCAACAGATATTTCATATCCACAATAATCAGTTACGTAGAAGATCGTAGTGTAATCTTTCACGTGCATGTGCTCAAAGGTGTACGGTTAAATCCACAGTAACTAGGTAAGCCAAACGTCAGATCTCACAGCTCCTGTAGTATGAGAAATAGTTGTCTTGTTATAACTGGAAGCAGCGAATAAGCAAATGTAAGAACATATTTGAGAATTTCTGAAGAAAGGCCATGTAATGTAAGAGCTATACGTAACCGACGAATACATGATGAATACTAAATGAAACAAGGGAGGTGCGCTCATTCATACTCTACTGTTCTAAGAACAATGATTGCTGTAGACTTTAAGAAAGACAAAGTGTTGATAATTATTTGGTTTAGGAGTCTACGTACCGCGTTAAGAAAAGTTACAAGCCACCAAAAAACAATACCTTTTTAATTAATGCGACGCCTTTTAGCTGGGTTCCCGCCTTTCTTTGGTTTTGGTTCCTTGAACTTGAACTCTTGAGCAGGAGTCGGCGGGAACATATTCTCCCACATGTCAACAATGTCAACTGGAGCATTCTTGAAACGCAAAAACTTGAGGATCTCTTGGCGTCCCAAAATGATGAAAAACTGAAAACAAATAGTCAATACGATCAGGTGATTCTGTCCCATGTGTTGGCTATTTCTTTGAATTACCATGTCTATACAAAATTGTATCGAAATCGCAGATCAGAAGCTTTCAAGTCGTAGCATGCGTGCAGACCAATCGAAAGGACACAAAAATCAGGCTAAACTATCTAATAGCACGCACTAACCAGATGCGCGATGCGCCTCTGACGCGTGCACTCCGCAACCTCAACATTATTGTGGCTGAAGTGGACCTATTTTGTTGTGATCTAAGTGAATTTACTAAAACCGCATTACATGTTCTGTGTTAAAAAAATTAGATACCAAAATGCTATTTATAGCTACTCTATTGTATTGGGTGTGTACCTGTAAAGAGATGTATGTACTAAATAAATAAATAATAAATGTTGATTTACCTGCATCAAGTTGAGGCGATAGCGATGGTCAACCTCTTCGGCCAGGTTTGGCAAGTGGCGCAACATCCACTTCCTCGCCCCGGAGCTGATATTCATGGTAATATAGAACGGGTCCTGGACAAGGCGCTGCATCAAAAGCGCGCGATGGTAAATCATTTGCGTTTCTATATCGTTATTAAAGATGTAAGAATAGTCGTGAGGGTTGTCAACGTCATGCATTGCGCGTGCGTTCTTCTTTTTCGGCGGGCCTTTCCTGCGAATATTCCCAAAGCACATCGCTTTCAGAAGCTTCTGACGATCCTAATAACAAAATGTAAAATATCGTGATAGACACTACAGTACATATTGCATGAACTTTTGGCTAATATTTGACCTGCAAAAACACACATCGCTAGCAGCCACTAAAAACAATCTGTCACCAAGCACCTCATGGCGTGTTCCCACAGCTGTCCTTAAGAAACAGTAGTTATTGGTTATGGCAAATCCATCGCATCACCACTTAGCTCAGGTAAGATTGTGGTCAAAGGTTGTCCAATCAACAATAAAAAAATTGAACTACGTACCATTGATCTTGATTTTAATACCTAATCTAATAAAATACGAGTGAACTTAGTTAGTATTGGCGTGAACGTTTTGTAGACAGGTATGTTATCTAAAAACAATAGTTAGGGTTCATTACATGTCAGCCCTTTATAAACGCAATGTCTAAAACGTAATAGGCATAGGGTTGTTCTAACCTGACGTTGATGTAGACAACAACCGTAAACAACAACAGCCTGAAGAACGAAAAGCCTAAAACTCAAATGGCCTAAGCTACTACAGTATCATCAGCTTCCTACCCTCTTTTAGCTACCTACATACCCAGTAATACGATTGCCACAGTAAACATGTTTCCTACATCATACCTACCTACATGCGCTCTGGACTGATTTTATAATCGACACCTCTGTTACGTTACGGCTGCGTTTTGCTGTTAGGTACATATAAACTTTAAGCCGCGTACCTAGTACCATACCGGTTAAAAACACTAAAGTAATAAAACATATCTGGAGCAGGTGTACTTCCCTCTCAATCTTGTGTTTTATTATAGTCTCAGACTTTGATATTAATATGTGACTTTGACGCTAATAGATACCTATTGAAGCTGTCAAAACAATGGTTACTGAACCGTAAACATCATTGATCCAAGAAGAGCGCCCACACCACCCCCGGCGCCCCGTTTATATTTAGCACCAGCTAACAGGGATGACGCGCCATTAGGTACAGGGAAAGTCTAGGTCTTTCGATAGAAATGTAAGTACCTACTTATTGAACAAAACTTCAAGATGAAAATATTATTACAAGAACTAAATGCTGTGCAATTTGTTCACGATAGGCAAACCACATAATTATATCTGAAGGGTGCCTTAGGCAGATTAACTTCCACTTGCCTTATGTTTTTGGTATCAGAAGACTATTTTCATACAATTCACCAAATTCGAGATTCACATTACCTATCTACGTGTATGTTACCGAGATTTTTTGTCAGAAAAACCGATAAGTATATAGATATTGTTACAATTTAGATTTTTTAAAACGTTTTCGTTTGTTATTCCTACCCGACATTATCATTCATTAACAGAATATTGGGATATTTATAGCATATTGCTCATTTAATTCGACTAACGTATTGCGACTAACTTATTATCATTAAATCTCAATTTTAAGAATCACATAGTACCTATGTATTGGGGCTAATATGAATCAAGCAAAGAATATTTAATAAAACACTTACCAAATAGCAAGTCTGCACTACAAGTCTTGACTCACGGCGATGGCGCGGGGATGTGATGGCGTTGTTACATTCAGGACGAGTTTTGTGAGAAGGGAGCATGTTTTCTGCGCAACGCAACAGGGCGCGGTTCGGCGCGATTCGGAAGCGCAAACGACCCAGGGTGCGTTTTAGGAAGCGCGCGCATTGTATAGATACACGATGAGAACAAAATTGTGTAGGTGCAATATAGGTGGGTGTTATCTTTTCTCTTGCTACCTGTTGACGTACAATCCTGTGCTGATATATTATTTGGTAGCTATAAGCCCTGACTGACGTCAACAGGGGATGTTTCCAGAACCCACATCAACAAAAACTGCACCTTTAGGCAGGACTGCTTGATTTACTACGCAACCAATGAGTGGTTGGTATTGGTGAGACCGGGAAGCAAATGAAGTTACGGGCACTTGAGGTGTTGTATGAACGTAGGCCTCCCACTTTAGGGCTAGTTAGTTCCCTTTAGGATTATTACAACATTTGTTCAGCATAAGGCACTATACTACCGGCATTCTATAGTATACAATTTCTGATACACATAGCTAGTAACATAATATCTTACGCGGATAACATATTCACATGAAAACTCAAAGACCTGTCGCCATATCATCCACTCCATTTTGAACAATTCCTCCCGGATAATGTCACCATTATTATTTAAGGACGAGGTTTTCAGTATGTTTGTTACCTCAGAACTTGTGACTGGGTGAACCGATTTGGATAATTCTTTTTTATTTGAAAGCTGATGCTTGTTATTTAGTCACAATCAAATTTCATAAAAATTGTTCAAGCCGTTTTTGAGTTACACTCCAATAACTGAAAAATATTTTCCTAACTTGATGCTATTGTCTAAAGTCGTTGACAGAGAATGACAATCGATCCCGTAAGTAGCAGTGGTGAAAAAAGAGCGAAATATTTTTTTTCACTCAATTGAGTGCTAAAAATGGAACCGACTTCAACACTCAAAAGTGTGGAAAAACTTTTTTCCATACAAAAAATATTTTTTGGAGAAATTGTGTTAACACTTTTTGATAATGTGTTTTCGTGAACGAACGAATGCTCGATAGGTTATCTAGAAGGTTCGATCTATATTTAATTTTCTTGGAAAAGTATAATGAGACCTTATTTTCTTCAATGGATTGGTGGAGTCAAATACTTTATACGCAATATGGAAATTATACTATAGTAAAATACTTTTTAAAAAAAATATTATTGATAGTAATGATTGTTCAGGCTAACCTAGAATTGCTGGCTCTCATGGGCAGCTGCCGGAATACACCGTTAGGTGCTTGGCGACATAATTATCCACTTGGGGATGGTAGGAGGAGGATATATAGTATGTAGCCAGGACATCATTTGCAAAATATTTTTTTTTTACATTTCCATTATACAGTATGTACCTATATCTACCATCAGCACATTTTTTTTTATTAAATTCAATTATTTTGCGCCTTAGCTATGGAGTTTTATTATAGTCGACTCTTATATTATTTAGGAACTTAAATAGTATAAGAATAATAATAATAATAATAATTTGAATCAGCCGGATCCGTCTACTGCTGAACACAGCCTCCTCTATTAAGGGGGGATTTTCTATATTCCTCAGGCTTGGCAGACGTTATGACACTAAAACTGCCACACTGGTACACACTGGTGCTTGATGACAGATTTTCTAGTTGAGGGTTGTAGGCTAACAAGGCGAACATTTGCAAAATGCTCTTCGACCATACGATGAAGCTCAAGCCAGCGGCGGGGATCGAACCAGGGACGTGGGAGGACCAGGAAGTCTAAGATCAATGGTTTCTGAAATAAAGCCCTTTTAACTATCTGTCATCATCAAAGATCTCGAAGATTTCGAAGTGCTCGTAGCAAAGTTTGCTTAGCCGTTCGGAACCGATCAGCAAAGTTAAGCAACGTCCGCCGCGGTCATGAGTCGGATGGGTGACCGCTGGTGACATTACTACTGAGCGCTTCCATGCTTCGGAGGGCACGTTAAAGCGTCGGTCCCGGTTGTTGTCTTAGGATGGCAGTAAATATTATAGTAAATATTATATGGTGGTAGGGCATTTTGCGAATACCCGCCTGGCTAGCAACCCCCCCTTAAGTAGAAAATCTGTCGCCAAGCATCTAACGGTGTGCTCCGGCAGCTGTCCTAGAGAGCCAGTAATTCTAGATTAACCTCAACAACATCTTCGACCACATTATCACTTACCATCAGGTGAGATAGTGGTCAAAGGCTAACCTATCGAGCATAAAAAAGAAACTATAAGAATTATTACTTTTGCACATAAACTAGTAGTCGAAGATCAATAGTTACCGAAACAAATCCCTTTTAAAATGGTGATCCACATTTACTTAATATTTTATATTTCTCTTTTGTGAACTAACTACAACATTTTATAGGATTTAAAGGATCCGTCAGTTTTGCCTGTTTTAACTTAACAATAGGAATAAAAAAAACAAATACGTAATTTACTGTCACTTTTACAGCTAAGGTCTAAGGCTAAGGCAGAAAAAATACGATAGCAACTGTCACTTTGCCACCTGTTAGTCTGTGACACAATAGACCTATATCTAGGAAATTCTAGATCAAAAGTAGCCCAAATATTAAACCAAAAAATAAAAATGCGACACTGTCTCTTTGACAGCTGTCACACCTGTGGTGTGACGTGAATTTTGTGACGTGAACGACGTCGTCGTGAATTTTAGCATCAATTTTCAACAAAACGACAATTTAGTTTAATTCACGGAGCGCAAAACAAAAAGAGCAAGAGAGTATTTTGCAAAAGTCTTCAAAAACACGAGTTATTTTGATAACTCACAAAAGTTACAGCGGGGTGCGATCGGATTGGCTTCTTTTTAACTCGATAATATAATCGAATGCTAGATTCGCAACACATGTTCGGAACAGTCCCATTTCTAGGTCGGAAGGATCCGAATGTGATCCGAAACAAGTTAACCGAAAAATAATACATCAACTGTGACAAAATGAATAATTGTTTCAGAATGTTTACTTGTTGACCCGCATTATGTAAAATAACATGGCTTATATATGATTTATACTATATAATATTAACATAGCATTGACATCTGTATTTTTTATTATATAACTTGTGTTGTTTTATATGCCATAACAGTTAACTGGAATTAAATTCCAAAAATCTTCCGTCCAGAACAAATCTATTTAGTAAACATACGTTTATACCGTTGTAAAAAATAAAATTGCATTTTTAATATATTTCCACTTAATAATTTTTTTTACGAGACCGTGCTCCGTTTATAAATATGTTATTGATAGGTGGACATGACTGCATCTCCCAAGGACCTGTGCTCCATCCAGGTGGAGAACCTAGGTCCACCCCGGTAGACCTAGGGGAACGGCCGCGTGCTAGAGCAAGATTAAAAATCCTGGGCGGATTATTGAAAAGCCCCTCTTGGTGACATTATGTTATATTATTATGTCATATTATTTATTACTTTGCTCGATGTAAATATTAGAAACACTATTCAAACGGAGCACGGCGCGGTTCAGTGTTGCGCGGCGGCGTGCGCTCTTGACTCGGAATAGGCTTTAAAACAGAAAAAAAATTATGAATTTTTTTGTAATATTTTGATGTAATATTTTGATGTAATATTTTATTAGTTTTAAACTAATAAAATATTACATCAAAATGTTTGTTAGGACTAGCAGAAGTCAAACCTAAGAGGTTGTTAGCATTTTACCAATAACCCTTTATCCCACACTACAGCTACGACAGTAAATACATTTAGACAACCTATAAGTCATTGTATCAAGATTTATATTTAAATATCTATAGGTACACCTGAGTTTCGTCAAGTAAGTTTTATTATGGGTGATATACCTAATAATATGCAAGGCATTAACTACTCCCACAGCCACAAGTGACTAAAAGTCACACAGCGTTATTTCGAGGCGGGGTAGCCTACTCTTCCGCGGCCCAGATTACATTGGGACGCGGGACGCCCCAATGCCACTTGACGCCTAGCTCTCCAGGTGTAGATTGGAAGTGTGGTAGTGATCTCCGTCTCCCATTCTGAAGCCTCCTTCTGCAACATGCATGAACAGTTCGCAGAAACGGAGCCCCGCGCTGTATGGCCTGTCACTTGTTTCTAACATAGTCTTTACTAATGATGGTAGTTAGAAATGGTCACCCACTAGTGCGATGGCTCGCTCGTTATGGACCCAGGCTCCCCGTCCAGCTGGATAGTCTAGTGGCTAGCCTTTTAGTCCACTTCCCAATTAGAGACCGTCAAAATTCCAAAACCTGCACTTCTCTTGACGGAGGAATCTCCCCTCTGACGTAGACTTACGAGCGCCTCTTGTATTATACACTACGTCGGCTTAGATCCCAAGAAAGATACCCTTGGGGTACTTTAAATGGTCTATTAAGTGGTCAGTATACGAGTAAAATATATATAATGCCACCATTGCAGGTCTAAATTACCGTAACGTATTTTTAAGCAATATTAACGTAAGTATTTTTAATAGTTAACAGTTTTTTTTTGATAGGCTAACCTCTATCTCACCTGATGGTAAGTGATGATCGAAGATATTGTTCAGGCTAGCTTAGAATTACTGCCTCTCAAGGACAGCTGGCGGAACAAACCGTTAGGTATAGATTTTCTACTTGAGGGTGGTAGTTAGCCAGGCGGGCATTCGCAAAATGCCCTGCCACATTGCTGTAACGACTGCCATCGTAAGACATTATCCGGGACCGCGTGCCCTTCGAAGCACGTTCGCGCTCAGTAGTAATGTCACTAGCGGTCACCCATCCAAATCATGACAGCGGCGGACGTTGCTTAACTCAGCGATCTATAAAGAACGGCTAACTTCGCTACGAGCGCTTCAAAATATATACTTTAATGATATGCACTATATCTGTGTATTACTTATTCTCGGTACCTAAGATAATTTAATAACAACAAAAACGAGTCGAAAAATATATGGACATAAAATTCAGTCAGTGGAAGCAAATGGTCCTTAACGTTAGTATATGAATATTTCACAATACAAAAAAACAGGACCCAAATACTGCTGAATATCAACAAGACATGTTACTGGACTATCGAAAAATACTGTAGGTATATAGAATACGCAGAGCATGCGTTATTGCAAAAATAAAAATATTAATATTTACATGGTATTGTTGAATTTATTATTAATTTGAAAGATGACTCTCATGATTCTGGCTAATGCCTGCTTCGAAAATGAAGAATCGAGTTCCAGTGCTTGGGTTGTGATGGAACCAAGCCATTCAACAATGACAAATTGAAATCACCGAGTATCACGATCTCTGTGATGGAGATTTGATTATTGATTAATCCATGCACACTCCAATTTCTTTCATCGATGGACAATATCGTCCATGGGTATGCAAAGAACGGAATATGTAGCCATCTGTATCTGTGCTCCATAAATTGATCTATTTTGGCATTACCGTAACTAAATAACCCATAACACGCTGTCTACGTGCAGCCTGATGTTAGATAGGTCCCGTCCTTTTTGACTGCTAAGGTGACGTGCACAGATATCCTCTCTGACATCACCCGCGACTCATAGAAGCATTCCTATGAGTCGCGAACTACTCCAGTTTCTAGTTTGTATCCCAGATAGGTGAAGAACTTAGTGAAATTTACAAACTCTATAGTTATATCCAATGAGTGCCATTGTAAATAGAAACAAGTATATTGTATTAATTAGCAGTCTAAATACTAAAAAACTCTGTTTCACGTCACCGTTTAATTTTGGCGGTAGTGGTGCTGTTGCAGCCTATCAGATAGAAAAAAAATACTGTTAACTATTAAAAATTACGCTTAAAAATACGTTACGGTAATTATAAACTGCAATGGTGGAATTATATATATCTTACTCGTATACTGAGTACTGACCTACTCGTGTTAATATTATCGTATATAGGTATACGATCATATTCGAAGACGACATCATAATATCTGGATGAATATAAACTGTATAACCACAATCTGAGTCATCTACATTTTACATTATCTATCCACGACTCTTGTATACTTATTACTCTTTATTGTACAATTATAAGTATTTAAAACTTTATATCCTTAGATTCTATTACATATACTTACAGTTGGATCTTATTCACCTTTTTATATTCCTTATGTTATGGGGTAGGGAAAGGTGTCCCAACACCAACCTTTCCACAGATATGTGCGCGAACCTTACGCTTAGGTTGAGCGTAGCGAAAAAGTCTACGGTTCGAACCATGTAACAAGGGACCAACTTTTAGCCATCTACCGGCATAAAGCCTGACTCAATCAGCTACTGTATATTAAATATATCTCAAGAGTATTATTATAAGTTCTATGTCTTAAGACAGAAATAGTTTGACGTTTGGGGACCGGGATACGAGGTGAACTGATATTTACCCTTAGTACGAGTTTTAAGGGTTTTTACGTAACCGTGGAAGTAAAAGGTTTTTCACTATACATTTTTCAGCAAAGCCATTAGCGAAAATATGAACGATTCGCGATGTAAGAATATGTATGGCAGAAAACCTACACTTTCGTGGTTACGATATGTCGTACTAGGTATCTATTGTAGATAGAACTTAATAACCATGGAATAAATAAACACAATCCTTAATTTCTGGTATAACTTTAATCTAAGTACTTTCCATATTTTTACAGTAGCAACTACTACTAAGTATATCTATAAGCATTTCTCACAAATTTGTTTGAAACAGTAATACAGACAGTAACAAGAATTAAATTATATACTATTATTAAGAATTTATCAGACCAAACCTCAATCATATGGCACGATTAGGTATCAACAATGTCCATAGTGCAAAAACCGAAGCGTTCCTCTTTTTATTTTTCAACACACTTGGTTGGACACTGATTCAATCTTATTTAACCTCCAAAGCCCCTGCTTTGGAGGTTAATGAAGTTAATGAAGCTATAAATGTATTTTTTTATATTAAAACTCGGTCAAATTTTGAAAATGATGTTTTAAATCTATGCTTCTGGTTGCCCAGTTTTCCGTTTTATTATTTATTTTATATCTATGTTAAAAGCTGTACTAAATGATACCGAATAATGTTGAACATACTTTTACAGAACTCCTATACGTATAAATTTTACAGAAATCTATAAAACCAGAACAAAGGCGTACAGTCGCCTGCAATAAGAAGTATACACTTCGTGATTTTCAAAATTGTGCTTCGTGTTTCTCTTCTTGAAGAAGAGAAACAGAAGAAACTTGAAGAGAACTTCCAGAAGTATCTTAAAATTAAAAAATAAGTTGAATATTTTTACTCATGCTTATATTAACTTCAATAATTCTTAAACTTAGCGACATCGCATTCTCGCCACACTCCGCACAAGTTTTTCATTCATGTGCTTGAGCCTTATATCTGTGCTCCTGGTTTGCCAGTTGTTCGTTTTAATATTAATAAATGTCTAAATGTCAAAATTTAAATATAAAACGATTTTCCGTAAGTACTTAATTTTTTTTATATAATAATTTTAGTGAAAACTGGCAACTAAGGTCAAATTTAACCGAGTTCGAACACTGCATATTTAAAATATGACGAAACGTTTGCATGGCAAGTACAATGTAGACATGCATATAATGTATACATTGTCATTTTTACTTTATATTAACACAATATCGACTAAACAGTTTGTAACTCTAAGCAAAGCTTGCGGCCTTTTTTACCCAAGTGCACTGAAAATCGTCGTATGAAACGCCTCGGCATTGGTCTTTACACCTTCGATTCCAGCCTCAAGAGTAATATCGCACACTAGAATAACAATTAGATAAAAGTAGAAGTAATAAACTTTCAATACATTTTAATACTTCTTATAGGTACATATTTATTTAAATTATTATATTTGTCTATATTGAGGTACACTTAAGTAACAATTTACGTTATTAAACTTATTTTGATATGTAATTAAGTAACATATAAAATGAATTTTAATCACTTTTTTATAAATTATGTTGAAACATTTATGTATAAATATTGATACCCTATTTTTTTATAATTAACGTTGGAAAGTTGGGTCTGTTTATGATTATAAATTTGAATGTTACTTAAAAATGGTGGGTTATAAGTTATAAATCCATTGTGTTCGTAAACGTGCACGAGTAAAGGCAAATAGTACAAATGTAAGAAATGTAATGTAAGTATATAACACCATTTTAATAAAACGGGACTTGTGACTCATCGATACGAATTCTTGACTGGGACTTAACTCTGACTGCTTGTGTAGTAGACGAATTGCAAATGTACGAACTTGACGAGACAAATGAAGCCAATTTTACCGCTCTAGGGTCAACAATACGCGGATAATTTTATACTATACATCATTAAAATCTGATAGGCTTCTGCCATCATAGAACGTCAAACCAATAGGCAGTTATATTGCATTTCTGTCGTTAAAAGTCGTTTATAAATATAAATAAAATGAAATTCAACGGTATAATTTTTTAATCTTGGATTAGATTTTTTCATTTGCTACATTACAACTGACTGTCCGATGTCTGTTTTCATAAAAGTGAATATATTGGTTAATTTTAGCTACTACAACATCATTGGAAAACGCGGCTGATAAAGGCCTAGCTTATCATATTTTTTGGCTACAAAGTTTAGAGTTATCCACGTAATGTTATACCCAGGAAGGGTATTATATTCACCCTACAAAAAAGAAGTTTAAAGAAATAATATAAATCTATACTTAAAAAAATGTTGGATTATTTAATAACATTACCGGTTGTTTCCTCGCATTAATATAGTTAAGAAAGTATAGTATTCAAAACGCGTGTAAGTTATCAATTCATTTTGCATCATTGCAAGCCTGCGTGCGCTTGAAAATTGTTCTGTAAAGTGTTGTATTTGTAATATTAGCCTTAAAATAATGATAGAGTGATTTGATATCTGTACGAGTAGGTTATGCTTACTTTTAACGTGCACACAAGCTTATGTTATCTTGTAACTTATGTAGATAATGCAAACTTCTGATCATGGGCGTAAATGTAACCACATATCTTGTTCATTAATTGCCTTTAAATGTATGAAACAGCATTGAATTATTTAACTTTAACTATCTATGAATAGTTTTGTTTAATAGAAAGCCTGTTTGTCATATTGCCCTTTTATTAATATGAAAAACATCATAATTGCAATCTATGATGCGTATATTTAAAAAATTATAAAAGACATAATATAGTATGATCTACGAATTTGACTCTCATTACTGCATATACGTAATGTGCTGATCATGACTTATTATTTACATTAATTCTGACATGCATAATTAATTACATAAATTTACTGGGTAATATATAGTATTTATAAAAAATACAGTGTATATATAGCAAAATATTTTCGGTGAATGTATTATATGTGAAATGTTTGATTATATTCATACCACCGACTTTTATGTGTAAAATATAAGAATTTGTGCCTATCTAAATATGAAAATATGTATCCTCTTTTATAATACATGGCTCGGCAATAATATTGCTTAAAATTAATCATACGGTTTAAATCACGCAAACACTGCTGTCACTGCATACATTGCAAAAGCTTGGTTCATAACTGAAATACGAGAATATGCACTGTTTGCGCGCAAACGATGTGAACCGATATGTAGCCGCGCTTATAACATCTGCTAACTGTCAATTTGCTTTTTCGCAATTGACCCAAAATAACCTTCACATCAATTATTGATAATAGAAGTATTTAATTTCAAGGCATTCTTTTGTGAACAGATGTTTGTAGGTTTAACATTCGAACCACAACAATAAAAATCTCCTCATCTATCTGTCAAGATTTGAGTTTGACGTTTGTGCATACATTGCACTACCACTTTTCTGTGAGCGTTGTTTGCGGCCGGAGGTGACGTCAAAGATGACGTCATTATGCTATCGTGGTGACTGTTTAGCAAGTTATGAACCGACCGTTTGCGTGCATATAGTGCAAATAGCGCATATTTGCGTGAATTGAACCGTAGGGTATATATCGATAAGTAAATTTGATGGTACTAACTGTAAACATCGTGGTTGGTACAAAAATGTGTCCATAAGTGTATAGATTTGGATACTATAATAGATAATAAACATATATTATATTTAACACAGTTTAACACATAACAGTTAATAATAATATGGAGGATTGAAGATCTTCAATTGATAGAAGTTTGTTTTGTAGAGAGTATTCTATCTGTCATCAACAACGTGACAGCCGCTCTAACAATAAATGCTTTAAGTTATTGTATGATCTTGAACGTAACGAAATCTATGCGTTGTATAGTGAATATTATCATAGTAGAATGAGGGAATCTCCACTTTTTATTCTATTATATTATGTTTCAAAAAAAGGTATGTTAAGATGGTTTGGACATGTAGAGAGAATGAATGAGATGAGACTGACTAAACAAGTATACATGGGACAAGTGAACGGAAGTGTTGGAAGGGGAAGACCTAGGCGAACGTTTCGAAATCAAATTGAAGACGTTCTGAAAAAAGGACAGGTCAGGAGTACCCTAAACCGACGCTCATGTATGAAAGGATTGATGAATGTAGATGAAGCGAAAGAGATATGCAAGGATCGTAGCAAGTGGAAATCTGTGGTCTCTGCCTACCCCTACGGGAAAGAGGCGTGATGTATACATTTTCTATATTTATTATAAAGTAGGCTAGATGTAGGTCTGATAACATTTACAATAATTATTTGGTGACATAGTACACACATTACTATTGTTTATAATAATATGCTAATGCTTTTATTTAGGCATTGTACAATATGGAACACGTTGAAATTTATAGAAATTGAAGATTTTGACATTGTTCTAGTCTTAATTAAACATAAGCATGTTCATGTAAATAGAAAATATTAGCATAATAAACGTATCAATTGCAAGAATCAAGTAACTAATCAGTATTTGTACTGAATCTATAAATTAATCGAAATTAATTCGTAAAATAGTTATAATTCAAGCATGATTATAAAAATATAATAGCTATCGTGTAATATATAGAAAGCTGCCGAAAAAGACCAAAGCTAGTACGATTCTAAAATTTACAATACCAACCAGAGACTGAAAACAAAAACTTTTCTTTAAAAAAAATAGCAATAATAACGACTTATAAAAGTCATAATAGTCGAGGCAAGAAAAAAAATAATAGAAAGAAATTCAATTATAAGTAATATAACTATGTAAAATAGAGTAGGTATATAAAATAAAAAGAGTCTAGACTACAAAATATATGCCCTTCTTAAAAAAATTTGATTTACAGTAACCTACGAATACTTAGATAAACAAAAACGAAAACGAGTTATTTCTTAGTTCTTATTGATACGTTTCCAGTAAATACGAACTATCAGTTTATCTGTGGCATATCTGAAGACAATATTTAGGAGATCGTTTCTATCATACTTCGGCTACATATAGTAACACAGTAAACTATAAAGCGTATTACCTTCTAAAGTCAACAAAGAAAGCACCTATTTATTAAAGTAACACTCGTATCTCAAACGAGATTATCGAGTACATATTTTCAATAATTTTTCTTCTCCAAATATTATTTAGACACAAATCATCTACATACCTATAGTGAAATTGAAATGTAATGCATTTTGCCATTACACTTAATGCCAAAATCTAGAAGGTATACACTTACGCGATGTAAGATAAACTTCTATAAGAGTAGGTAACATATTTACTTAATTATAAATTGAAATAAAGTGTAAGTAAAGATATATAAGAATATATTCGTTAAACGTAAAGCACCAAGATCTAGCCACGGGGCAAAAGATTTAATTTAAAAAAATAGTTTAGGTACCTACGTGTATTCTAAGATAAATATTTTCTATAACTTGGCGGCTGTCGTCAGAAATGTTCCGATATTTCACTAGTAAATAGAAATATGTAATTATATTGATTAACAACAAATTTAACACTTTACTTATCACATACATTAAAGAAGATATTTAAGTAAGTAATTTTAAATTTAATAGAGTTGAGCACATATCTCGTCGAAAACCTTTTTAAGGTGATATTAAATTTTCTACAAAATATATATTTTTTGTATACATATTATATATATTTACGTTTTTATTTACATTCATACAGTTTTTTTTATGTCTATAACAGGGTTGTGAAACTGCGACGTGTTCCGTAATACTATACGGCTACTGTTTACACAGTGCGTTATTGAGGCAGCAGCGTGGTGTGAGGTCACAGGTGATCTGGTTTGGAGCTAAATATTACTAATCCTACACGGGACATTTTCTTAACGGTTGGCCGTTACATATGAAATATATGTATGTAATTATATTTTTAGAACATCCCGAAGGTTGCATATTAATAATTATTAAACATTGATAATTATTTCATTCCTCTCAAATGTCTTTTTATAAATTTTTACAAAATTTCCTTAACCCCAGTTTTTCAATCATTAAGAAAAAAAAAAATTTTATATGTAACGAATAAAGTTAAAAAGTACTCGACCTATTAGAAATTTTTTTTCAGTATTGGAATCCTACATTATCCCTGATAGGCTATATTATAAAAAAATTGAGATCCGTATGAAAACTATTAATGTAACCCAACATGTGAAAAAAATACCAAGTAAATCGTAATATCGCATTCGATGCGGAAATCATCGACAATAGAGTAAAGTGAATTACAATTTTAAAGAAGACATCAATATCTACAAAAAGTCCGAGATAGCATATGTTTAACTATTACAGTTGCCACAATAACTACTTATGTTTTTAAATTTATAATTTTTGACATTTATCTTGAATACCCGTGCGAAGCCGAGGCGGGCGGCTAGTTTATAGTAAAGTAACAAGCTTACTAAATATTCATATGAACCAATATAAAATAACGAATGTGAAGAAAAAAAATGATTTCAATTGTAACTTTGAAACGTCTTTTTAATCACCAGATAAAATCAGACTGATAAAATAGTAATCGACCAAATTTAAATGAAACTAACGTTTCTTTTAATTAACCAACTTTTGTTTAGAGGCACCCTGACAACTGGTAGTGGCCTAGAGCATTTGGATTGCCTGTGGGCCTGTAATAGCTTTCAGTTTGATTTCGTTGTAGTAGTAGCTGTATCATTGCTTATAGTTTGTAGCGTTATGTGAATAAGGCATACTGCCGATAAAAAAATCTTAAGAATTGTAACTACCTGATGACTTAAAAACATCCTGATGGTCTAAGATTTTTTTACCTTTAGATGAGTTGTGTGTCCTCCATATTTACTAAACGAATTCAGGGTAATTACCAGAGTCACTACCAATCTTGCACTTCCGAGCGTCCGCTGAATACATCGCCGCTAATCGTGTTTTTTAGGAATAATCTGTCGACAATATGCCTTCCTGTGTCTTTAGACTCTGCACCAATTATACAAGCACTGTGAGAGATAAGAAAATTGTTTCATTTCATGCGTAATTTTATTGATGAAATAGAAAATATCGTCAATTTGTTTTATCTTAGGAATTAATTTAAATGAAATGGAAGAGCGAGATATGTGTATCGTTTGGTGTGAGAGAGTGAAAGAGATCGCAGTGTAATGGTGATCGGAACGTCTCGTGGCGGTTCGGTGGTTACACGAATTGCTTATTAATCTCTTTCTTACAACAGATATGACGCATAATATTTGAACGTTCTTTCCTTGTCATTACAAACTACATATACATTTGCGTAGGTATGGAGATGGATAAATTCTAGTAAGCTTTTAGAGCAGTGGTGTTCAGATATAACTACTCTAGTATTTCAACTCTCTGCTGATGGTGCAAGATATGCTAGCACCACTTTGGCAGCTACTAACACCATTGTATACATTTCATTACACGAACCGATTTAAGTGTAATTATATTTTAACTCGACACAATCAGTGAAACTATATCAACTCCATTATTATTATTCAAAAAGCAATGCCCGTTTCGGTTGGTCGATTCATTGACAGCGACTATAGTAAGTACCGTGCATGCTTACCGGCAAGTAAAACCAAAAAACGACAGTCAAGTGTGATTTTCAAATAATATCATTACCTACCAAAGTTTGTACCGGTTCTTTGTCTAATGTTCTAAAAATTAAGTTGGCTTTTAAACAAGAAATTCTTATTTCTTTGTCGATTTCATACATTATACATTGTAACATCGGTCACCACACCTTTTTCTCACCACGCTGCTGTGCCATTTCAGGAATTTGCTTATTTAGTATGTCTTTAGTGTACGCGCGTTGTTGTATATATGGCATATAATACATATGTCACGTCTTTCATAACCCTGCATCAACAAAGTTCTAGAATAAACGACTCATACCCGTTTATTGATAAGTTTATTTTACTTATTCATAAATCTGATATCATAACACTTCTCACTACACGCAAAATCACAGTTATATTCTAAGCTAATACAAAAATAACTCTCTCATTCTGTCTAAACATACGAATACTTTCCTTATCATATTAACATGTCATAAATCGCTCCAAAATACACACTGACGAAATATATGAATATGTATACGGATTTAATATGAAAATATGCTCTTTGCGCAGTGACCAGGAACTTGCACTAAAGTATATAATACAAAATATGTATTCTCACTATTACAATCAGCTACGTAGCAGCAGAAAAACTACTTTACTCTAATCGTCATAATTTTTCGACGAGATTCGATTCGCTTCAACGACACAGTAGCGAAATCAAGTGCGTATTAAGACTGTTAACGTCTTAATACTTTACAATTCAAGAGCGTGTCGAGCCACGCATAATAATGGGTTCCGTAGCTTTAGTGCCCATCTCTTTTTGGAAAATGAACTTTGAATTTCAATTAAACTGAAAACCGGATTACGTACCGTCATATCTACCCACGCGTAGCATATAAAGATGTCGCGTAAACAATAATCAATATGGGCCGGATTCAGCTGCAGACGCCTGCATACGCCCTAACTGCATGAATTATCAAGATCATTACAATCTTACCGACACTTAAAATATGTAACGAATTATTTTTTTACTCTTTTTAATGTAGCGCATTCACACTAACATTGCAAACACTACTAGACGCCAATAGACAGGTAAAGGTTCACACAAAATATTCTCGACGAGAATGTCTGACAAATGTTGTGTCTATGCGATGCTGACAAAATACCCTGCCCATCGCTACATGTGAATACGTGCATACTTACCGAACTTTACTACTTTAGAGTCGCTTCGTTCGCTTCGCGGCAAAACCAATATTGCATTATGAGAGACTTTGACCCCTTCGAAATCGTAATTTACTTGTAAACAGTAGTATTTTTAACTATGCTTCCATATGTCGGTATGCATGGAGGATTCCATATGAATGGAGCGTAAACGGTCAAAGAAACCACATTGCTACAACTACTAGTGGTAATTTTAAAAGCAATCCCATATGGGAAGATTGTGTTGATTGTAATTTAAGTATTTGTTTTTAAAAAAAACCAAACGATAAGAGTATCTAGTTTAACTACGGAACCCTTACAAACTAATGTGTAAGTGTGTGGTGCGCGGCAGGTTGTTCACCTTGCGTTAGGCGCGGGCTCGGTCTCAGCCTCGTGGTACTCGTGGAAACATGGCACGATGCATAGGTTGGTGCGACACTCGGGGCAGTGGTACTGCGTCTTGCGACGGAGGATGCGACCGCAGTCGTCGACGGTGTTCCAGCAAAAGTTGCAGCTGAGCGGCGGGCCGGAGCGCACGGCAGGCGTGTGACTGGCGCGCGGAGCATTCTCCGTTCCACCTCCGCACCCACTCCCACTTCCACCTCCCGCCTCAGCTGACAGACCCATGCCAGCGCCCTCCACTCGCACCGCGCGGATTAGCACAGAACCTAACTCTTGCTCTTGAGACTTTATCCGTCGGTTCTGGAAAGAAAAATGCTTGATGTACATACATATCTATATACCGCAGGGCAAATGGGTGCTACCGCAGTGACCGATACTATATCCACCAAGCAGTAACAGTAGCAAACACTTCTAGTTGTTGATTGAAGGGCACGTGGAAGCAAGTGAAATTACTAAACGACGCAACTAGTGCCTGAGTGAGGAGCGCATCGCAGCGTCCTCACTTGGAACTTCTAAACGGCTTAACTGATTTTAATGTATGAGATATCAATTGATTCGTCTTGATTGCGCAAGTGACACTAGGTACATAAAAAAAAAACAAACTGGCAGATTTTACATGCCAAATTAAGAGGAAAACATTTTATTTTTCTTTCGAATCCATCTTGTTGGCTATCAAAATGAAGGGCTTTAAAAGAAGATTCCATAAATTATATATAACTTGCAGTTTTAATTTCAATGGAACGATAAAAAGCTTAACCAAGACATATAATTTGCAGTCGGGTTTTTTAATTTTTAAATTAATTTATACTTGTTAACCATGGACCTAGGCTGCGGCACGGCATTCCATACCGCTCGGTTATAATTGCTTCAAAAATTCCTCTATAGTTTTTGCAGTTTTACTTTGATAATTTCTTTTTATTAAGCGAAACAATCACAGCCTTACACCTATCGCCGTGCCGTTCCAGCAAAAACAGCTAACACAACTAAGCCGTAGGTAGAAGCAAGAAAAGCAATAGGGACGCATTGTTGCAAACGATGCGCCCTGACCCGAAAAATTATAGCCTGACACCACTGCGCTACGAACATTACAGCACGTCATTAATCGGAGGACTTCCACCGGGAATTTCCAAGCTGGCATCGTTGAATGACATATGACAACTTTTGCATACCGGAGCAGGCCCTCAACATTGACAACGTAACGTGTACCGGGATGTACCGAAAGTTGACCAGTGACGTCAGATTCTGCCTTTAGAGACCACACTATCCAGCATGCCCTCCGGAAAAATAAGCGAACCCAGGAGGTACAGAGAGTTACGGTCCATGACCCTAAGCCTGGGGATGAGAGACATAAAACTCGCACTCGATTCCACCGCCGTTTGGCTACTTAGATAAAATTAGCACTTTGCGATGTTTGCTTCCAGACCCAGTTCCTTCAAGACAGGGAAGATTGCCATCACATCCCGCCGGACTACTTCAGGAATGTCCCCAACTGTCCCATCATCCAGATACCATACATTCAGGTGTCACACTAAGGCCTTATTGTTTTTTGAAGTACCAAGCTAAACCCAAAGGGCCGTAGAAGATTCCCTTGTTGCGCAGCAGCGTGCTATAAAATGCATTGCCATCGTACGACAAATTGCTGGGAGCTGCGTAGCACTGGCACAGGAACGGGAAAATTGACGGCGTCAACTCTCTGACTGTTCGAGGTCTTCGTACACTAATGAGTGTACGACCTCGAACAATGATACATTTCTCTGTATTTTTATTTGTAATGAAATTAAAAGGAATAGATGGTCAGAATCGCAACAGTCTATCTTCATAACCAGAGTCCATTATATTATATTCTAACGTAATATAACTCGAATCGATGATAGTATATCAAGTGGCAATGAGTGTCGACTTCCGAGAGTGGTCTTGGTTTCAAACCCCGAGGCAATCAGCATGATGGTCGTAGGTGGAATGCCCGCTTGACTTAACAATTGTGAGATAGTGCTCAATGGTCGTTTATATTAGGCACTGGTAATTACCTTGGTCGCATATTGTGGGTAGGAGTCATGCTTGCGAAGGGCAGGCAGGTGGGGCGGCGGAGCGGCTGGCTCGCTCACTTGCCGACGAATGCTGCTCTCTTCTGGGACCCGATTCTGCCGCTTGAAATGCTTTGTGCGACGTAACTTGAGCCCCGCCACGAATGAATCTGCGGAAGACGCATCTGCTACTCTTAGTACCCACAATCACATAAGACGATGCCCCTTATCATCATCCTACACTTGTCCCACACATATGTAGTAGGTGCAATGTATTCTCTAACAACAAAGTACAACACAAAATGTAATTATATAAATAATTAGTGTTATGGCCGATCAGTGTCAAAAATCGATGGCAAGAACCTTTCACTGCTTCCGATCCCTGTTTTAGGACAAAAGCAGTGCGTTGCACAATCGACATCGCGATCGCAGCTCAGTTCAGCCCTTATCAGTCAACAAATAGTTGTTAACCGCTAGTTGGTTACGAGCTAAACTTGCCCTAATAGTCCAGCTTACTTGACACGTGCAGCGGAGAGAAAGACAGCTAGCGATAAAGACATTAAGTCAGCTCGCCTAACGTAACTGTTTGAGCTTTGAACCAAAACGAAGACACCGCAGTTCCGAGTTAGCTAGTGTTTCTCAGTGCTCATGATGGTGATAAACTTTTGGTTTGATTCTGATCAACGACTCGCCGTGTGTCAGGTTTAAATAGTCTATTTAGTATTGTAACTATGAAAATAAGAGTAAGCTTTACTATCAGCTCTAAGCTGTAGCTATTGTTAAGCAATTTATTATTTAGCACAATGCGTGAGCAAATAACACTGTCGAATACCCAAAAAGTGTCATCGAGTATTCATTGTAATACTGTGTTACTTGAACTGGAGAAACAACCTATCATGTCAGTGTGACTCGTTTAGTGTTCAATTATATAATTATTTCCATATCGGACATGCCGTAAAAAGTAAATTGTGCACATGTACCTGCGACTGTAAAAATAGGTCACCTATTTCGTAACGTTATATAATAAAGTCATGATACGGATATGATATAAAACATAAACATCATATGGTAGGGAATAAGGGAGTTAAAATTAAAAATCTATTTACAAAATAATCAAGTTTTATTATCTATTTTGGTATAGAACGATTATTTTAGTGCTACGCACAATTTTCACGATAGTTTTTCCTTTGATTCCAAAAATTGCATATTTATTGCAATAAGCAAAGTCTACGCGACACAAGACAAGAACACAAACACAATAATAAATTCTTTTGTTGGTAGTCGCAATGCTTGAGGACTCCATCCAACCCGTATACTGTGTGCTTGACATTATAGCACGGGTTGTGGACGGTTGAGTAAGAACCACTAAACATTAAGTTAATGTTTCATCTTATGTCGTAGACTTTTACACAAAACTTATCATTACGACATTATATTAACATCGGCACGATTATTCTAGTAAAATGCGTTCTGGTAACATTACTATCTTACTTTCAGGTTAATTTCACATGAAGAAATAAAATACACTTGTTATGTAGCTTCAAATACTTAATGGCACTTAAATAATAAAATATTAAAAAAAACCATCGTTGAAGATAATAATTACGATATATATCCCGTTTCCTAGCAGTCTTTACATTTATCAAAATACCGTTAAAATGCCATCGCAATACATTCCATAGTATTTATTTATTTCTATCCATGTATATACAAAATTTATTATTTACATGCGAGCTTGATCATGATTAAAGTAGCAGCCAAGTTGCCTTAAAAAAATCATACAATAAATCAGTCCATAAATGTAAAAAAAAGAGATCGCGTACGACAAAATTTAATGACCGCAGTAAACACACTAATAAAAGTAAAACATTAAAAATAATACTAATTGTTGACGGTAGTGTCTAAATCACAATATCAGCCGACACGAGTTCATGTGGTTCCTTAGATTTATTTATAAAAATTAAGTATTTAGGCGAATATTTTACTGGTATAAAATTAAATTGATTAAAAACTGATTACATGAATCATCTAAGTAATCTTTACTTCACTCGTGCTAGGCCGTAGTTAAAATGTTCAGTAAAATCATAAAACTAAATCGACACTGGCACCGTTTTTAAACCTAAGCTATAAATCCTACAACTATGATACTAATTACACTATTCCTTATATATAAAAATATTTCAAATAAAAAAAGTTTATGCTCGACTGCGCACAAAATGTTCGATCCTGTATATAAAAATATTTATATAATAATTATAAGGTGGAGGAATGCGTAAATGCAATTGTTTCATTATGTTTAATGCGACAACAGTAAGCGAACTGATCTTAACTGCGTTTGATCACCGTCGCAATATGAATCCTCCTTTGATCTTTATAAAAAAAATCGTAACACATTTTTATATAAACGAGATCTTTAACATATTACACTGACAGATAAAATGTATATTATTTATTACCTATAGGTATCGTTAGTATTATCTCACAATGAAATTTCATTTAATGGATAAGTAATTTACACTATGTTCAACAAATTATCGCGTGGTGAATTATCAGTAAATAATTTACTTCGCTAAGGTTATTTCCGCACGTATTACCGTATTTAATATAAAAACTATTAACAAGCATGTTTCAAGAATACCTTGTGACAACCAAATAAGTGTTGTTTCATCAATAATTATTGTTACAAAAATAAAAGTATTTTAGGTAAAATGGGGTTAATCTTAAAATAATGCTCGTTGTAATTAACTGACTAGTCGAGTCAAAGCAATAGATAAAATGCTAAACTGTGATTAAAAAGCTATGCAACTCCGGAGTTACTTTTCTTCAACTACATCAGCAATACATCACTCAACAATAAGTGATAATGGTCAAAGATAAGCTTATCTGCATAGCAAAATAATACTTCAAGGTGTAAAAGTATTTATATCGAATTAAATCGCTCAATTTTAAATACATTAAAAAAAATGATCTCACAATAAGTTTATCTGGATATCAAAGACGAAATGTTTTCAAAGTTTTTTGTATTATATTTAGTGAAACATTCGTGAAAAATGTTTACGTTAATCAAATAAACGTAATATATAGTTGTACTTCAACAAAGTTCAAGAAGCTCTGGATTATACCTATAATACTTTAAAATAGAGGTAAACTAATCAGAATACCACCATATAACTGTAATTGAAATATCTACTCTAGATCACTATCAAAATTAATCTATACAATTTAGAAAAAGCAAAATTTCATAGAAATAAAAATATTTACCTTTTAAATACTTGACCCTGCAGTTCAAGTCTTAAGATGAGATTTAAACAACGTAAAAGATGTAAGGACAAGCTTATAGTTTACTAAATAAATTTCATGTTGAACATTAAGAGAGTAACTAATTACCTATATCTAGCTGTCACTAAGGATTAATACTGTATTTCTGTAGAAATGGCACAAACATTGTCTGATGGAATACTTTCACTGGGAGTACAGAAAACCAAGTATACATCGAAATCTATAAAGTATACAAAGAATAACATTAACATTAAAACAACCTTATATCTAAAGATATACAAAATGAATGTATTAAATACCCACTTGATATATTAATCGACTGTATTATATGCAATGCATATCTGTAACTTACAAATTTGACACCATGTGATATGTTTTAATATATTGTCAAGGTGCAGATACACATATAAGATAAACACAATCACCTAATATAACCGCTTGGCGTAGAATACACGCATTTAGTAATGAATATGCAATGCAACATGATATCAGAACATACTGTTAACACATCAAAACAGTATATGAAGGAGGCATATATTAGACTTAAACATAATAAATACTCAGTGAGTGTATATAACAATAGCTCCTACTATACACCCACTAAGCAATAGGCTATCAATACGTGTACGAAGTACGTGTACTTTATGTTAAATGGTTACTTTTTTAGTTAATACGTTTCACATTACAATTTTCTTTAAATTCTTTGCTAATTAAAACTGTATTTGTTACGCTAGATGACATACAAAACCTGGTATGGTGATGAAATGCGCGACGATATTTATTTAAAAAATATATTTAACACTTAAAAAACCTGGTTATATAATTTTGTAAATAAATCTCATTATTGACTTATATATAGATAGTCCACGGATGAACAAAGGCCTCCTTGGCAAGTCTTCAGAAGGCGCTGCGCACTATCTGGTCTTCCATTTGACGCCTCTTACTAACTCCCACAGGAAGATATGGGTGGCTGCAATTGTAGCCCGGGGAGATAGATGCATACGTGTTCCATGCAATCACAGTTTTTGGCAATAGCTCATGGAAAATTATACTCTTATCCATTGGAAATGAGAAATGTTTTAGCTTAATATGTAAAACACAGCAACATAAAGTGAATACGCGCACATCGTACCTAACTACGTAACTAAAATAGGACATACACAATTATATTTTAATCAAAAAGGCGGAATGTTGACGTCCAAAGAGCGGCAACGCGTGGATCCTAAAAACTAAACTTCGACCGTATAAGTACTGTTTCGTAACTAGTATCTGTTTTTGAGAACTTTTATTCCACTATTAAAAGGGAAGATAACATTTTCTGTTGTGAAAAAACTAGTCACGGAACAAACTTATACAACCGAAGGACACAATAAAAAGACAATAAACACATTATAAGATTTCGATATATACTTAGCTGACGATAAAATAAATCGAAATGCAATGTTTAACCACCTCTTACTCATAGCTTTAGATATAGGTTACCTAAAGTTGAATGTGTCGATATATACTTCAGATACCGATCAGTTCAAAACTTACGGCGCTATTGAGATCTTAAAAATATATTGTTTATGGCAATAATGACATTTCGGGCCATAAAGATTTTAAAAAGTTACTCTTATCTACTGGCAACACTTTAGGCGTGGCATCAAACACATCCTCAAACACTACTATGTAATTATAGATTTTATCACTTTTATACAGAGAGTAAATAATAAAACCTTAAAATTTTATTTGGGTTGGTAATTGCATTAAAAAACAAGGAAACGGGTAACCAGAAATGGTAAATGACTGGTTATTTAAGTAAAACGTAGAAGGTAGTGTAGTGAGGTTGTGAATGTATGGTGCCTCCACGCGGTCTCAAGTAGATTATCTATTTACAAGGTGTAGGGCACGAAGAGTTCGTGTAGTGTGGGATGCGCAACAGAAGGCGGAGGCGGAGGCGGCGGCGCTCCGCCCCACTCGTGTCACAAGGAGTAGGAGTCGTGAAGGCGCAAGGCGGGGGCGCCGCCGCCGGCGCCCGCCGCGTTTTATTGCATCGAGTTGAAGTTTACACCGAGGATGTTGAGCGGCGAGCCGTGCGGCATACCCTGCAGTGGGAAGTCGAGCGGCCGCGACTCGATGAACCCCACGGACACGGGGTGCGGCGGACAGATGACAGCCATCTGCTGCTCGGCCGACGTAGGAACCCCCTTGTATTCCGGCGGAGGCGTGGTGTGCTCACGCTTGATACGGCTCTTGATGCTCGGCCGGTTGTTCGGGTAGCCTTTCTTCTTGTACTCGAGCCAGAGCGTCCGGTTGTTGACGCCGAACATACGCGCCGCCTTACAGAAGCCGATGCCGCCGAAACGCACTGCCTCGAGGGCTCGTTGGAAGTTCTCTTCGGATTGTGGGTTGGTGGTGCGGCGGCGCTTGGTATGTAGTGTCGGCGTCGGCTCCTGCGAGAGCGGTGGCTCCACGCCACAGCTGGGGCCGGGCGAGGGGTGCGCCACCCCGCCGGCACCGCCCAGTGCGTGCGCGTATTCACTCAGTTCACCTTCCATGTGCGGATTCAACACGTTGTTCATGTAGAGCGCACCATCGCCGTGCAGGCCACCACCCCCTCCCCCGCCGCCACCTCCCAGTCCACACGCGTTACTGTACCGCGGGTATGCGTGCTCCATCATACTCCACTGGCCTCCTGGGAAGAGAGATAAATGGGTTTTCAATAAACAATTCCGACTTTTACTACCTCTCACAATACACGGGCTCTTTGTATAAGGGGCTTACTTATATATCTATTAGAATCATTGATCTCCCTTCCCTGGAATATAAATGTAACATTGGTCGTTTTTTTACGATGGTTACGGAAACATCGTTATTAACAGCGAACGCTATCCATTTCATGCATCGCAAATGAGCGTCATGTATAGTGCTTGCTTTAAGAACTACAACTTTAAATGTATTAACACGGAAAAAATAGAAAGTTCTGTTAACAATGGCTGATGAATGATTCCACCAATTTGAATGTAGCACCCAAGTTAAAGCCCCACAATATACATATTTTTATTTTATTATTTAATAACTTTAACTTTGATCAACTTGGGAAATACATTAATGAAACGCAAAAATGAATTTCGTAATAACCGAGAGAAGGAGTGCATGAAATCCAAACAAACTAATAGGAGAAACATCTAAAAGAAAGAACAACAGTATCGTAAGTACTCATAATAGTTGACTTCAACATGCAATATGAACAAACAGTGCAATAAAATAACAGTAATTACAACATTTGTTAGTAAAGAAATCTGTACCCGGGTTATAATATCCCACAGCTGGGCATCGTATTGTCTGCACCTCTGACAGTCCCAACAAGTGTAGGCGATCCAGAATAAAATGCAATCAGAGTTAAAGCCACAGAGACTTGTTTATATTTGGTCATTTGATTTGGACCATAGAATGGTTTAGTTTGAGTTCTATAAGAATGACGGCTTTAAACTTTAGTTTATAAACAGAAATAAACTTGACATTGAATGTTAACATGTATGGTTTAATTCAGTATTAAGTTTTGCTTGTTCATGGACGGTGATCTATGCACATTCTCAGAATATCAATATTAATCACTTTTCTACTCTTACTCAGTATATATTGAAGAAAATATTATTTTAGGAGACAACGGCAGGTACTTTGATATTAAATTGACTTTTACGATGATGAATGTTTTAACTGAAGGATTTAAATTTCTTTGTTCACATCTGCTCTGGTGTTCTTTAGAAAGCAGTGATGAATTAATATCTGAAATTTTCTATAACTATCCCAGTTTTAAGTCACATAAACGCCAATAAGTGCCTTTATTGGAATAGATAGTGAGAGAAGTTATTATGAGAGCAAGACATGAAGAATTATGAAGGCTCACCTTGAGTCATCCCTGGCGGGTTATCCACTTCAAGTGGGTCCATGTTCAGATTATGTGGGTTGTCCGATGTCTGGAATAGTGACATATATTATTATCTAGTTATTGTGTATAACTTTTAACTAATTGATAACTCGATGAAATAAAATGTCGTAATATAGGGCATGAATGAATTAAATTATAATATCAAATAGCTAATGGATGTGAATCTTGTCAGATACATAACTGACTGTAACGGTTGAACTAAGCCATTTCTTATGAGCTATATATCAAAAAAACATTGAACAGTAGCAGAAAATGCAACAAAGATGTGCTTAATTTAATTTTAAATCCAAATTGATTCAACCTAAGATTATACCAACCTGTTGCGATGAGTCTTGACGGCGTTCATCATGGAAATCTCGCCGGCGCTGCGGCACACTGCTGAGCGTGATGCCATCTCTCACTAGCTCCACAGTCTGGTTATCTTCACCCCGTGCTTCGTCTCCAACCAAGTTCAGCGATGCAGAACCAGTGGAACTTTTTCTACGTCTGTGAATAATTTTATCAAGTTCAAATGATACCGTATTTCTTGCGACATGAGAGGTTCTAACTACTACTACTATTGTATATTTTATCAACATTATAATCTGTTCTCAACTGACAAGATTGTAAAAAATTGTATTACCTCCTTCGTTTGATAGAGGGCGACGTAGCAGGGGAAGCGGCCATGCGAGGGGGCTCGGGCTCCGCTGGGGGCTGAAACTCTGCCGCAGGGCCTCCCTGAGCCCGCGTTAAAGATGTCGAATCGGGCATCTCTGTCAGGCCCTTGATCTTGAGCAGTTTCGCAGTGTCCAGCACCTGTCAGGAATATATAAAAAGATTAATCACACAAAACAAAAAAACAGATTTAATTTTATTCTTCAATCTAGAAACAGATGCCAGCTGAATAGACAGTTGACAATTGAATTGGAAAGAAAACTGCCTCGCAAGCCAGGCCCGGGGATTTCATCGCTAATAGGCCGGACAAGAAAAATACCCCTAGGACAGTCCGAGAGGCGCAACACTGGAACTGTCCACCGATCGATTCTAACGACAACAATAAACATTACTTTTTGGTTTGAGACCATTTTTAACTTAAATATACACTCAGATTGGTGTCAACAACTGTCATGTGACAGAGGCCGTATTTTTTGTTGAACTTCTTTCAACTAAAACTAACATGAGACATCAATATTAATGTGAGTTTTTGTTATGACATCTATCAAAGTTAGTAATGACAGCTGTCAGTAAATTAAAACCACTGTATACTGTCTCATTGAGATCTGAGTTACGGATGACTGCTGTCAAACGTACAAGGTCTGATTCTCTGTGTAGACTGTCGGGGCTAGACTTCTAGATTCTTCATAAAGGTAAGATCTTAGTTTCAAGTGACAGCTCTAAACTTACAAAAACTATCACTGATTCTTTAGCACTGAAACTATTGATTCGACAGCTAGATTCATTACAGAATATAAAAACCTTAACGAGCGCTTAATTTTGGACGACATTATCAAACTTAAAAAAAACCTATATCAATGAATCCATTGATTCCCGTCTACTAAATTCTTTACAGAAAATATATACATTGTACAGGTCTCCATTACGGATAATAGCTGTGAAACTTAAAGGACAGGTCTGTACATAGCTGGAATTATTGATTCTAAAACTACTAGTTTGTGTACTGAAAAGATAGAACAAACTAGATATCTTTATTTAGAATAGCAGCTGTCAAACTTAAAAGCATCACATTAAAAGGCGACAGCTATCTTATAATTCTACATTTACAGGTATTTTTGTTCCAAAATAAAATATACTGGTCTACCGAAAGTGGCAGCTCCTTACATGACTCAATGTCTTTATGACGTATACATACATTTGTTAGTAGGATTTTACTGCAGGAATACGTAATAACTTTTTCTATTAATAACATAAAGCTTTGAATAAAAGCCATCATCAATTTGGGCAATTACGCGTAAACGTTTATAACAGGATTTTAACGTTACGTATTAAGTTTTTTCTTCTCGAGGGAAAATTCGACAGTAAATCGCTGTATAAGCGATAAATTTTCCATATATATACATATTATTATATATATATATATATATATATATATTAATGTTATTCCGCCGGATCAAGCTCGAGGCCCACCTGATGTTAAGCGGACTAACATCTGCCTATAACAGATGCATTTCGTCACAAGTCACGAATTACACTGCGCCCGTCACCTTGAGACGTAGTTCTTAAGTCTCATGTGCCTGTAATTTCTCTGGCTCTCAAAGACTGTTGCCGGAACACACCGTTAGGTGCTTGGCGAGACATTTTCTACTTGAGGGTGGTGGCTTGCCTGGCGGGAATTAGCAAAATGCCCTTCCACCATGCGGTGAAGCTCAAGCCTGGGGCGGGATTTGAACCATGAACCTGCTGTGTGGCAGTCCATAGCCAATGCCACTGAGCCATCACTACTTCACAAAATATATTAATAAACGTTTAAAATATTTTCCTTTATAAATAAACGTTTACGTTATTGCCCAAATCGATGATGGCTTTTATTCAAAGCTTTATGTTATTAACAGAAAACGTTATTACGTTATTACCTAATTCTATAGTAAAACCCTACTAACAAATGTATGTATAACGTAATAAAGACATTGAAGTGATGTAAGGAGCTGCCACTTTCGGCAGAACAGTACATTTTATTAAGGGATCAAACAAATTTTAGTACCAAAATAAGATTCTATCGGAGCTCTATAAACACCTCATTCACCAAAACGCACATCTTAGTTACACCTCACGATTATATACTCGCATCTCTTCCAAAATACAAAATTGCTTCCAACTTTTACTCGAGGATTCAATTCCAATAATGATTTATGATATTTCACAGTCAAGCAGAGCGGAGTTGCGAGTCGAGGATGACATTAAAATATTGTCTGCACGTTGAAAATAATAAGCATATAGTGCACGCAATGACCTTAGCAATGCAAAGCGAGTGACTAGCTATCGGTGGATTCTGTATTCCCCTGAATTTAAAGTGGGGCACATTGGGTTCCCGTACCATTAGCTATACAACATTAGACTTCATATTTTAACCATCTTTTGTTTTAACGTGCGCGAGTCCGACTCGCACTTGGCCAACTTTTTGTAATTGTTGTTATAGCGGCAACAGAAATACATCATCTGTGAAAATTTCATCTATCTAGCTATCTCCGTTCTTGAGATACAGCCTAGTGACAGACGGACGGACGGACAGCGAAGTATCAATAATAGGGTCCCGTTTTTACCCTTTGGGTACGGAACCCTAAAAAAACAGTACTTATAGACCCTACTGTACAGTGGAAATCAAAAATACCCAAATACAACACAATAAGACGAAACAAATATTACTACTTAACAGATTAAATAACTAATAACGCGGCTAAAAATCCTAGAACGCTGTTCCAAAAAAGAAAAAGACATTAGTAGGATTTGTTCAAATTTGCCTAGGCAGGAGAGGAAGCTCGAGGAGTGGAGGAGAGATGACATCGCAAGTCTCTTAACGTTCTCTTTGGGCTGCGAGTCCCAGATATGTCTTGAGCCCTCGCAACTCGATGAACCCAGCACCCGCACGGTGAAAACATGGAATACTAAGTAATTCGTAAAACTTCAGAAAGCTGGTTTAAAACTGAAAATAATTATCTACCAATGTTTATTTAACAAAAGCATTATTGTCTTCAGGTTTTGGTGGCAATTAATATGCGTTAATTTGTGGCTGCCATAGGAGCACAAGTTGTATTGTCATAGGGGAACGAAAATAAAGAAGTATTTTATTGTTTAATCATACAGACTCATGAGCATACATGCCTGTAAGTACATAAGATCAGAACATGATGAAAAAGTAAATAAAACACTCGTTACTCCGCCTGCAGATCGATACAATGTATTATTTATTAAAAAATAAAAAAAACGTTCAAGGTTGAAGGCGAATGCAGACGCTCTATATCAGCTAAAGTATTTTGCTTACATATAAATTGTCCGTCCTATTTTACGGACACGATATGTCCTTGTATGGGTGCTACGTCAACAGTATATTTAAATTGCTTGCTTACAAATAGTTGGAAGACTTGCACAGGTACAAGTTGATTTACTGAGAAAATATCTAATAGAATCGTTTCAAATTGGATTTAAACGATGATGATTAAAATTACTTTCTTGACACATTTTAACAATTAATGATCATCATGATTTAGACATATGGGTGCATACAGTTAGTGCTTTATTACCGAATAATACAATAAATTAAGTTTCTTTGCATTTTTATTTATATGAGATGCCAATGGTGTCAGCAATGTCTCTGATATTCTTTATAATTAATATGACTGTTGGTTTAATATGACCAAATAATTATTATTAAGGTATTATAATGACTCTGACGTAGGAATCCGATGTAGTTGTGGTGCTACGCAGGACATGCGTCACTAGCTGTCCTGCCCCCATTGTCCCAATGTTTGCACTTTGGGTGACCTTTACGAGGCCACTACCCTTGGGGTGGCTACAGCCCAGTACTGGCAGCCATCCATCTAAATCGTGAATCGTCGACACGATGAAGAAGTGATCTTTTAATATAAGATCACACACTATGTCAACGTAGGACACCGTGCAATAATCGTAGACACCGTATGGCGGTCAGAACGGTTTAAACTCACCAGCCCATTTTTTCAGTGGAATATTACGGTGCTAATTCTCATAATGTTGTTGTGTATTGATGTCGTGTAATCGTGAATTTCTGTATTTGATGTCCACACAGTGTTCAATATTGTTTTTTTAACTATCCATTTTAAATTTTTTACTCACTTTAACTTAAAAATTACTTTGAGTATACTGATGAAAGGATGAGGATTGTTTGTAAATATATGTTTATAGTATTTCAATGATGCAAAGATTTTTTTAATCCACCTTTATATGGAGTCTTATGGACAAGGCCACTGTGGCACAAGTTACCAATTGAGAATCTGGCGTCAGCGGCAAGCAGTTTAAAATGACATGCCTTCATCGCCGACGGCATTTCAGTATTATCGTGACTTACCTGCGGTAACTGCTCCTCAGTCACGTTGACCTCGCCATAGTACATGAAGTCAACCATAGTGCGCAGATCGGCAAATGTCACATCTTTCAGGATCACAATAGGGTGTCGTGATGGGTTATCAACGAACAGTGCCTGAAATTCGCACAATGGACGTAAGTAAATATGTTTTTTATGAGTTAGTGAGTGACACAACAAACGATGCGCGTATAATTTGAAGTAATGAAAGCATAGTGGTGGTAAATATGGAATATCACGCAGAGGGTCCGTGGTCCGAGTCCCGGCTCGGGCTCAAATTTAACCACATGGTAGTAGGGAGTTCTCTTGAGAGCAAAGTCAAGCCTATCTTCGACTTTCTAATAGGTGAGATAGTGGTCAAATGATAGTCTAAAACCTCACAAATAGAAAATCTGTCACCAAGTACCTAGCAGTATTCCTGGCTCCGTCAAGCATCCCTGAGAGCCAGTTCTCTTTCTAAAAAAGGTATTTTGAAGCAGTATGGCCCAATGGCAACGCCTACAGAATTCCACGCTGCAGGGTCATGGTTCGAATCAAGCCGCGGGCTTGAGCTCAGCCTCATGGTTGAAAAGGCATATTGCAAGTGCCAGCCGGGCCTGCTAATCACCCTCCTGTAGAAAGTCTGTCCTCAAGCACTAAATCATGTGTATCCGCGTCTGTGTCCTGGAGAGCTAGTAATTCTAGGTTAGGTTTGTTAACACCTTCAACCACATTATCACTTACCATCAAGGTTAAATTGTGCACAAAGGCAAACTTACAACCAATAAAAAATAAAAAATAGCCTATTTACCACCTCTAATCATTAGTTTAATAAAGATATCATGGTTAAAATGAGCTAAATGTCGAAAAAGTCGGGTGATAAGAAATCCAACTTAAAAATACAGCCAAATACACCTCTTTTTCCTGGAATGGAGGGTAGATACCAAATCATACAAATTTCAGCTGGCATGTAATGATTCTTACACACAGTATGTAATGACAATGCTGTATTTGTTTCTCATTTTATCATCATCATCCTACCCTGATTGCACTCATGTGGTGTTGGTGCAATATGTGACAAACGACAACACAAGAACATATTTTAATGTATATATCTGTGTCGACTAACAACACAGGATACAAGGACATCAAAATTATAAGTTTAGTTTTCCGCATCATTGATGGTTCCTCATTGCCTCATCATTGAGGGTATATACCTACTATATCTGTAGGTATATACCCTCAATGATTACCTTTAGTATACCTAGTAGTAAATCTACTACTTTCTGAATAATTGGGTTGATAAGATGGAAGCAGAACCTTACTCAGTGTGCGCCCAGTATGCAAAAACACCCTCGTCACCTCTATTTGAGCGATGACATAATGCTTACTTCCCTTAAAGCATTTTTATCCCTTAGTCACTTAACAACATCCAACCAAATATGGATATTATCTTTTTTATTCTTCTTCTCAGTTGTTACGCTCTTGACAGAGCGGTCGTGGTCGTCGTAGTAGGGGCATATGTAATGCACCTCACAATGTCTCGCCATCGCCCTCTATTCATCTTCATGCAAGGGATCGCCCACCGCAGATTAATTTGGTCAGTCAACCGCATGGGGGACCTCCCGCGCGGTCTCGTGCCTTCTACCTTGCCCTGAACGACCAGACGCTCAATGGACTGGCTACCTCACCTCAAAACATGTCCGAAGAATGGATATTATACATCAATAGATTAAGTATAATATCTATATCTTTAATGAATTGTTTAACACATACTCATTTGTTGGCAGTAGTGAATAAATGCTTACTTGAAAATAAGTGCTGCAGGCTGATAAGACCACCTTGTGAGCCTGGAGATGTTTGCCTTCAGCAGCAAGGGTAACATCCACTAGGGTCTGCGTGTTCAGGAGCGTAGTGAACATTGATATGAAGTTCGGCTGGTGGTTGTTCCATCGCAGGCTGTATTGCTGCGACATCGTGCCTAAATAAAATACAACAATGTCCATTGTAAAATCATTATCTTTCATGAAATATACTTCTTTACATTCAATATCATGATTGTATAACCTGCAAGAATAGAGCTTTCCAATTAACAATATTACTCAAGTTGTTTTAAAGATGTAATTATATATTACTTACTGATGTTCTATGCGTCCTATCGAGTTATGGCCACCACCCTCAGATTATACAACTATAAAAACAAAAAAATACAGGATTAATACTGGCACAATGTAATTCCCCAGAAATAAATAATTACTAGTAATCTAAAGCAGCGAAGTCAATGATTTTACATATCGCCCTTCTAACCTATACCTTAAAAAAATTAAGAGAGACAATAACAAATTTATCTTATCTCCACACTGGCATAGTCAGTGAAGAATCCATACATATGTAATTATCCATTCGCATCAAGCCACGAAGTTTGCCAGAATCATTGCAAATAGACATCCATATTTACCTAGCTATACAAAAAGTGGCTACAGTTCATAATAAAAATTTATTGTACAATTTGGACTTGATGGATTTGTATCTGTCCATATACAATTTATAGACAACTACTGCTGATAAGTAGCAGTATTGACGTTATAGTTTTTTTGAGCTTAGAAAAATGTTGCTGGAGACAACAACATTGTTCTACAATAGAAAAAACTCAGCTGTTTCAGCCGGATTGTCCACTGCTGAACACATCCTCACCCATTATAAGGGGGTTTGCCATAATCCCGTCGCTTGGCAGGCATCTTGCGGATCGCAGTTTAAGATGGCAGTTCCTCAGAAGGCACTGCTACCCACTATCCGGTATTTTACCTTTAGTCACCTCATACAAGACCCACAGGTAGCAATTTCTCCAGCAACATTATTATATTGTGTAGTATCTCAATATAAAGAGCCTCAATATAGAAAAAAATCTACTTTAAATTCTTTGATTTAACAAGATTTTCAGCCGGTTATAACCATTGGCTACCTGCGACTTTAACGATGTTGTCAGTCCACCTGGTGGGGGGCCTACTAACTCTACGTCTTCCGGTGCAGTGTGGTAACCACTCGAGAAGCTTTCTTCACCATCGGTTATCAGTTATCAGCAAAGTGGCCCACCTATTGCCACTTCAACTTGCAAATTCTGAGAGCTATGTTGGTGACTTTGGTTCTTTGTCGAATATATTTTTATATTTTTAAAGAATTGGTTTATAAATTGTATCTGCAATACTTGTAATTCAATATAATGCACAGACAACAAACACCTGGATGGAAAATGTATGAATGATTTATAAGACATACTATTTAAATAAATGTTTAATTTCAAATTCTTGTTACACTACTTGTTGTTTGCCAGTCCAAATTGGATTTTGTTTTTTAAGCTTTTGATTTTTTATGAAGATATAACATAATTTCTGTACACAGAATTATCCCATGCTGTGTTAGGCTAGAATGTTACCCCAATATCATACTGTTGTACTTTTAAAATGGGGGTAAAATACTGGAAGGTGAGCAGCAGATCCATCTGAGGATCTTACACTGCAATCCCGAAGATTACTACAAAGCGTGGGGAATAAGGCAGTAGTACACAAGTTGGCTAAAACAATATACCAGATAATTTTTTTTTGCAAAAAAGATTTGCTTTAATTTTATCAGGCGTAACACAACATTCGCAAATAATATCACATGTACTCAACTTATTTCTAGTTATAACAAAATTATTTAAATAAAAAACAGAACCAACTAACATAAATTGAAATAAAAATTCAGTAAATAGCTCCAAGATTGATATTTATTTGAGTTATATATATAGGGCCATTTTCTGGCCCTTTATTAATGGCAGTCTCAAAAACTAGATGACATATTGCTGTACTGAAACTAATAAACATATTACTCAAAGAAATTTGCATGTTTATCATGTAACCAGATGGTAATAATTATTAGACTTTTGTTACATTGGTGCACCAGATAATAATAATGCCTTGGTAATCGCCAACTTCTCTATTTAGTTGATGTTCTCAGGCTGAAGGCTGTGTCAGTGCTGAGCAGTGGATGATCTGACAGTTACAGTACAGTACAATTCTCGGTCCCCCAAGACACCTTCAGGATTATGACAAACCCTCCTGCAGGGGTGCAGAATGCTATGTTCTTCAGTTGATGTTATGGTTGGGCAATGTTCTCACTGATATTTTATTGTTTCTTAGTTGAAAGATAACCCAGTCCTTCAAACTGGACGACGGTGCCAGTGTTGTTGTACCCATTTAGAATAAGAAGGGAACGCAAGAAAATTGAACTATATATACATTAGAAAAAACCCTCCATAATAATAACTCATAACCTGTATCGTCATAACCTAAGAAATATTTCAGCTCAAATCCCAATCATCAAGCCATAATATTTATATAAAACTCAGGTGATATTGGGTGTGTAGTCTATGCTTAAGCCTGAATATCTTGGAAACAGCTAATCAATTTACATATACAAGTTCATTGAAAAAAATAAACAGTATTGAAGTCATTATAGCAGTTTTGTAGCTATGATGCCATGAGACAGACAAACAAACATATTCATACAAAGACTAAGGCTTAAAACATATTAATATAATGCCAATCTCCTGTTTACCATTAGAAATTAAAATAAAATAACACAATTACAATACCACCCTCAAACAGTGTGCTCTGACATCTGTCCTAAAGAGCCAATTCTCATTCTTGGTTACAGCTCTTTAAATTATTTAATATCACATGACCTTTTCCTATCATGGGGGATTGTGGCCAAAGGCCTATGCGCAGTAAAAAATTTGAGGTAGTGATTGTTAATGGCTTCACTACTGTATCTCCAGCCAGGAAAATATCTGAGACAGCCAGGTTGGTTAATTTGAAATCTAACTGAATTAGTCAATATTACTGCAGAAAATATTTATTTTATGCTGACAACCACACTGCTATGCTATGCTCGTAGGTAGAGAAATAAATATTTTGAGAGCAAAATATTTATTTATCTACCTACAAGCGGCGGTAAGGTCTTATTCTTATTGAGAAAGAATTATTCCCAGTGTCCTCATTTTCTCAAATTATATGTTTTGGTAATTGCTTCAATTTAAACCAACCTTTCAAAGCCAGTTTCTATTATAGCTAAGCCTGTCTAACGAACAGGTGTGATTGTGGTCACAGGCTAGCCATGCTAGTTTTGCAAAACTTAGCATTTGTAGCCTCAGAACTTTGAAAATTCTTACGAATCTCTAAATATTTGGGGGTAGGTAGAATCTATTAGTACTTTTTGATATCCATTGATTCACCATATGTCCTAATGGTACCAGCGCCTTCCTTTATCTTAGACCCGTTCATATAATGGATATAAATGTGTACTTTGTGGATCCATCTATGAGACGCCGTAACTACGTAATGACCATCGTCCACAACACTGTGACTTCTGTTCCATCTACGCATATATACTTTCTTCTAACAATAATTGTCAGTTTATAAGAATAATATTTATAAATTTCGCACCTTAGAACTCGCAAAAGCACTCGAATTCGAAATCACCTTTTCACTTGCACTTGCACGAATAGGTACCTACATAAAAAATACAGAACCGCCAGATGAGACCACCCCGAAGAATGACATCAATCAATAACAAAGCGGGAGCCGCGACGAGTTTATTACTTTTATGCCTAGACTACACTTACCCATGCTGCTATTTCCTATATTATCAGGGCGTTATTAGTGCACATTCCATGAAAATGTTGTAAATAAAATACGATGAGATCAACCCACGCTAACAAATATCACCAAGAGTACCAAGACCCACGCCGATGAGGGATGCCAGTAATAAAAAAAAGATGACTCTGATTCAACCGGAAAATATTGTGAATATTTCTACAAGTTTTATAGGCTATGGTCACGGTAATATTATCTATAATATTACCGTGCTATGGTTGAAGATTACCTCGGACGATAGGGATGTTTCTTTCGTAGGAGATATTATAAATTTTTCAAGTCTGATATAAGAAATTATTGTCAAGTGATATATTACCTTAAAATGAAACTTAATTGCTCATTTTATGATCAGAAAAAAGAGTCGCATTTAAAAAACAGTAATGTATTTACTACTCTCCTACCGTTGCAGCGTAGGTAAACATAATATTCGTAATACATATCGTCGTTCGGCATTCAGTACCGCGAATGTGAAAAAATTGCATTTCTTTTTTAGTGTCGTAATCGATAGTATAATATCAAATACGCGATTGTGTGTTTGAAAAATGACTAAAAAGCTACTTAAAACAGAGATTAGACGTTAAAAGTAATACTGCGAATGTAACTACCTCCCTCTCGCTTCCGCATTACCGCGAATCCGCCAGTGCCGCCATAGTAGCTGACGAAGTAAGTGGTGTGTCACGTTCGAAGGTGAGTTTTGTTTTTTAATGTAATACTTACATTCAAACAATATTTATTAGAAAGTTCAAAGTGTGTTTATCCGTTATCGTCAAGAAATATAGTTTTTAACAGTGTTGCAATAATTACTCCATAAATTTCGGATTGAAATTATGATGCCTCATTCGCGGTTTTGATTTGACCAACTTCAGGCCTCATTTGTTTCGTTGGCGGTTCTCATATACCCGTACCTACTTACATTTTGGGGATTCGAGTCTTACATTAATGTACTTTTTATTAATACACTTTTACGTTGAATATCTTTTAATTTTGAATAATTGAGATTGACACTCCTACATTCCTTAAAAATCGTTAATGTAATACCGTTTCACTATAGTCTAAGGCTGATTTTAATTTCAATTGGATAGTACACACGCGTAGTTGGCTTATGCTTTTCAGTCAGCTTCGCGTCTTTTATTCTTGCGCTGATAGCCGCAAAGTACTGTTAATAAAATAAAAATATGACATGGATCAAATAATTAATAGATATATTTTTTATATAAACGATTTTGTTAGTAATTATTATGTATGTTCAAAGACAGACGATCGAAGGCTTGTGCTTTTCAGTCAGCTTCGCGTCTTTTATTCTTGCGCTGATAGCCGCAAAGTACTGTTAATAAAATAAAAATATGACACGGATCAAATAATTAATGGATATATTTTTTATACATATGATTTTGTTAGTAATTATTATGTATGTTCAAAGACAGACGATCGAAGGCGGCGGTGAGCTTGTTTAAAAACAAATTTGCTAAGCCATCTTCTTAGGCTAAGTAGCTAAGTAGCCTAAGACGATGGCGTATCAAATTTAAATGCCCTGGGCGGTCGCCCAACCTCGCCCTACCCTAACGCCGGTACTGCATGTATCTTACCAACTATATTTAATTTCATTTTTATCCGGAATCATAACAGCGAATGTCAAAATAAAATGACCATAGATCTTTGTTTAAAACCGCGAATGTTATATGCTTGACCAAGCCTGTTAGGTAAATACCGCTAATGTGCATGAATATACATTATATTAACTTAAGTTACATAGTTATGGCGTTGGAAACAAAAATAGGCAGTTATGATGTTTCATAACAAAAAGCTCACTTGTTATAACGCGTACATTATATTTAAATCAGTTTTTAGTCAATCCTGTAAAGTGATAGATTTTAACATTCGCGGTACTGAATGCCGAACGACGATATGTTGTGTTTCGTTTACTGTCCAGTGTGTTAGAGAAAACATTTTGTATGACCCATAATACAATAATATTTTCATGGATCATGGTATGACCCTGAAACTGTGCCCGGTGTATGACAATAGGCTCGCCCTCTATTACATGTGACCAAAACCCAATTGGCAAAACGTGGGTGTTTACACACCTCTGTCTACCCTTTCGGGAATACAGGCTTGGTAAAGTATGTATGTATTAATATTCTAATTTTAATTCATCTCAACATTGACGTATATAGATTTATTTTTATATTACCACGTTCAATATAGACAAATATTTTTAAAATATTTTGAGTAAACATCAAATTAATATATTAGGAAAATACTTAGAGAGAGCCAAGACCTCCTGTCAATGAGCCTTGGCAATGTGGTAACGTGTCAAAAGTTATTTCGAATTGGCTACGTGGTGTTTATAATGTAACGTCGGCTTAACAGGAAAATTAGGTGGAATTGTTACTTAATTTGTATATTTTAGGTTTTTTTATATATATATGTTAATTTAATGTGTTTTTAAAATATATATAGTATATATGTTATTATTTAATATGGATTTCCTCAAGGTAACGCCTGAATCTAAACGTTAACATCGTTATTATCCACATCCACAACAATACTTTCATCCGTATTCTCACACATACTCCCTTCCATACCCCCATAATCCTGTCCTACTTAAAAAAGTTAATTTAGAAGAAATGTAGGTATCAAGTTTATCACTTCACAATAATAAATTTATACTTATAAATTGCCGTCACCAGTTCGTGGTTTGTAGCTGAAACTTAGGATTGAATTTTTTTAACCATATTCGTTATACTTAATAAGACCCTCTCGTTAAATTCTTAAAACAGTATTTTATCTTTTTATGTCCTTACACATCATACTGAATTTAATTATTGTAACTTTAAAAAATAAAACAGGGTTTTATCAAATATTGAGCCTTGGCAATGCAAACTCTTCATTCGAACCTCTTGCAATATATATTCTTAACCGACATCTTCTACTTAATATTATAGTACATTGTACACCAAGGGGGAAAAAAAGGATCTAATTCTGTGCGAGAGTATGTTAAAAGAAACTCGAAAACAGAAATAGAAAAAAAAAGAAAAGAAAGAACTTTCTCCCGAGTGATACATGGTACTATAGATTACACCTACTAGGAAAATAAAATCATTATAAGTTTTCTCGTATTTGTCCCGAGAGTTCACAGGAATTATGCTCTTTATGACTTCTTCACTTCTTCTTCTCCAGGCCTTCTCCCATTTTCATTTGGGGTCGGCGCTCCTAATCATCCGTCTCTAGTTCTGTCTTTTCTGGGTCGTCACTTGGTTGATATTATTCTCTTTCATATCATTCTTAATTACAGATATCCATGTAAGTTGGGGCCTCCCGCGCTTTTCGGTCCTTTCATTTATTAGTCATGTGGTCTTCCGGTCTTTTCACCGTACCAACGCAGACGTGATTTTGCTAATTTATTTTTTACGGATCTTACTTTATAAGTTCATCTGATGTAATGGTTCAGCACTTTGTCTAAAAGGGTGACTCCAACAGACCACCTGAGCATTCTCATTTCAGCAACATGTAGTTGTTCGGATTGTTTTTTCTTAAGAGGCCAGCATTCCGTACCGTATATCATTGCAGGCCTAACTTTAATTTTATAAATTTTGCCCTTAACAGGTATCGGCATTCTTAGGTCACAAAGTATGCCCGTGAGTCCTCGTCATTTTTGCCAACCTGTCTTTTTAAGATGTGCTATATCTGCATGACTGGAGGTCGTCCTGAACCTCGGTTAGAGTGGACTCGGAGTGCAACTTGTCACTTTACCGTCGTTCACTACCTTCGAGTAGTGAGCAACTTTACAACTGCGCGTTCAAAGTCGGTCGTTAAAAGGTTGAATCGTGAACTGACATGACCTTGACATTTCCTGATGAGAGAATTATAGCCACTCTTTTGAATTTTGCAGGTAAAGGTAGTTATTGCTTTTCAAACATCATAAAACGACTATATATTTTGCTAGTTCCCCGCCAAAAATCGATATTTGAAGTCATAAAACAACTTTCGTCGTTCTGAACCTTAGGGTAAGTTAAGCAACTAAACAACTCTGAGGCTTGAAACGCAGCCCTGGTGGTTCGTTTTTTTGTCCCTGCTTCCTGTTGTCCATAGAATACTAATAATTCATAGAGAATAATAGTTGTACTCATAAAGTAATTTTGTTTACCTATGGTAGTACCATCCCGTTGTCTGTGAGTTCCTCTGTAATCTTTGGCGAGTTCTGTTCTTGTGCTGAAGGTGGTGGTAATTGGTAAATAAGAAAAGTGATATTTAGAGCGCAGAAGATTAAGTTTTACATAATTTGGCGAATTTGCAGAATACAGAACAGGTATGTAATTTACATCATGGATAACTTAAAATTACAGAAGCCAATTTTGATAATTAATGAAGGTATCAAGTGACTTTGTGATAAATATTGGCTTAGTATATATTATAAATTTAAAAATCTCTGCTTTGTATAATTAGCGCGAACCTACTTGTATTCGCAGGTGGTCCTTCGGGTTCTTTGTTCCTTTATACTTTGACCTTCGTCGTAAAGGGAAGGTCATAGTGATATGTTTATGTAATTTTGTGTGCGTGCGTCGCGTACATTTATTCGAGCCGTGATCATCATTCGTGAGACTTGTGATCGGGGTCTGCGTCGGCGGAACGGTGGCGTTCATTGTCCTATCCTTGTTTACGCTGATGTTTAAAACGTGCGACGGATAATGTATTTTGTTATCGCTCCTCTCACTCCAACACTATTTTTAGATCCATAGAAATTCAAAGTGGACTTCAGTATTGATGTGAGCGCTTGTTGCTTTGCAAATATAATTTGTAGTACCTACCTAAACAGTGGAAAATACAAGCTGAATTATACAGTTTTCAGGTCATTCTAATTTATTCTCTGATTGAAGGTAAATACATTTCTGTTTACATTTACAATGTTAACTTGTTTGTGTGTTTAGCATAGCATACATTTAATAGTATGTTTTTCTTTTTGAAAGTAGCTAAGTAATTCTCAATATATGGGATAAAATAGTTTATATGCATTTTCAATTTTTAAATATTTTATGTACTTACTTAGATTAAAGTTCTGAGACAAACCTAGCAAATAGGCAACCATAAATAATATTTATTACTGGTAGTGCAGCTATAATATAAGCACTCGGGAAACCTACAACAAGATCAAATGTAATCAGGTTGTTCCATGTGCATGATTATTTGCTAAGAACAAAAAACAGATCAGTAAGGACTTATTATCACTCTACAAATCCAATGTCTTGGAGGCAAGAAATCTACTATGTCTACACATAAAAAAAAAACAACATAAAGTTTAGTATAGGGAAAGAGACTGTAGCCAGACAAACTGTTTCTCAAACAACTTACTAAGACAAGACCATGATGCATTCTAATTTAAATAAATTATCACCTGCACAATGTTGGTGATATAGACATTCCCATGTGCATTGGTTGTATGTTGAAAAATGAAACTGCGTTGCAGTCTTACAGTACTGGACCCAATTGACCAACCAACCAGGAATCTAGAGCCATATTTGGATACATAAAGGAGTTGGCTAGGGTAGTTTTTTTTAATGTTATTGTGACGGAACTAGCTCGAGGCCCACCTGATGTTAAGCGGACTGACCTCAGCCTAGGACAGATGCATTTTGTCACAAGTCACATATTGCACTGTCCCATCACCTTGAGACATAGTAGTTAAGTCCCATGTGCCTGTAATTTCACTGGCTCTTAAGGATTGCTGCCGGAACACACAGTAAGGTGCTTGGCGACAGATTTCCTACTCGGTGGGGGTCAGGCGGGCATTCGTAAAATGCCCTTTCACCGTGCGGTGAAAAGCTCAAGCCTGTGGTGGGGTCCGGACCATGGACATGCTGTGCGGCAGTCCATAGCCAATGCCACTGAATTATCACTGCTTCATAAGCTTGCAAGAAGAATGCGCAATACACCACAATGTGGCATCAACTCTTCAGCAGAGCATATCCCCTCCACCCAAAATAGGAATAATCTTATATAGTTTAAAATACTAGTCAAATGATGAGATGGTAAATAGTATTATGTCTCAATGAAATGATGAATTTTAGACAAGCAAAACTTGGCATTAATCCAAGAAGTATTTGTAATATTTGCAGATAGGCCAATAGGCCTGGCAATCAATATATTTTATGTAAGAAGACAAAAGATGTTTGTTTTCTACCTACAATACAAACATATTTAGTCTTCTTAAAAATTTACTCATATTGTGAACTAGACTATATTTTTTGCTGTATGTATACCTGTGTAGGAGTGATAAAAGTATGTGGTTGAAAAATGTCACAATTTGCCAGCTGTTGTAAGCGCCAAGGGGATAAAGCGGTGTCTTACGTCATGGGCGACATTTTGAATGGTGTGTGTATGGAGTTTAGAGTTAAATTCCAAGCAAACTGAGGGATTTAAGACTACAATCCTGAGTGCAGTTAGGAATTCAAGCTCACCAAAAAATGAAGACAGCTTTATTCCTGGGGCAGACACTGTCCTATATACACTTTTATTTAGTAATAAAAAGCAAATTATTGAGGAATATTGCATTTTATTATACAAAATATTTAGTTACATTAGAACAAGTTGATATATTTGACCACATTCGGTGCTCTTTATGTACAACCACATTTTGCTTCTGTGCACAACTTTGCACGGAAGCAAAGTGCTTATAAATGCAAAGCAAGACTGAAGAGTGATCTTGAAAAAGACCACCTGTTATGACCAAAAAATAACTGACATACAGACATAAGTTACCCCAAGTTATTTATATAGTGCTGTGTAATATTATTTTGTAGAGGTGAAATAATTGTGAAATAATTGTGAAAGCTTTTTAATGTATGAAATCAACAAAATTTGCAAGGTAAAAGTAGATATTTGGTGCAGATGATCACTGGACAAGATGTTGGGATTTTTCATAGAATCTCAAAAATATTTCCATATATTTGGAAATATTTTTGTTATTCTAGCATTGAAGTTTTAAATAATACTTATAAAATCTAAAAAAAAATCTTCTTTAGGGACGTTGTAAGTTAAACTGTTAAGGCTGCTAAGTCCTTTAATGTAATTGAATATACATAATATTGCAATGTATGCTGCAAACAAAATTCAGTAAGTGTCTTTCTGCAGACTGCATTTTAAGCGAATAGTGTTAGTATAGGTATTGTTTAATGATTTTTTAAATCATACAGGCTTTATAAAAATTCTTTAAAGATATATAAAAAAATAATATTAACTCTAACTCTATAATTTAAGTTTCTGTATAAGCAAATTTTTAGTTGAATACTAAAATCACAGAATACAAAAGACCAGAAGGATAACTACATAAAGCCATTCCTTATTGGAATAAGTGACTCTAGATTTGAAGCAATAAAGTGCACTTCAGCTCGCAAAGCACAGAGTACCTATTATTTATATTCACCTACAAGGCGTCTATACCTCTCTATCGTAATAACTCTTAGGGCCTGTTTCAGAATGTTCGAGTAAGTTCCGGTTTTACTACCCAGAACATATTTAATAAATAAAACACTATCTTTGCATTTCACAGTCATAGATTTAGCCTATCCATCGGTAAAAGATCGATATGCGATGCATATTAACTGTCATTTTTATCATTCGTTATTTTATGTGTTGCATAGCAACCCGAAACTTTATTAGGACTCGGCTCTGTCTTCGAAATAAGTACCTACAGCCGCGCTGTACGTAAACATGCGATAGGGCTGCCCGCCTCCAGCATTTTAAATACATTTGCCTACTCTGTGAATTGATCAGAAAGTGTTCACTAAAAATGCGTGTTGTTTTCTTGTCCAGTAGGTAGATTTAAACAAAAAACCATGTTTATGTTTTGAATAAAAAATCGTTCTTAAAAATTGGCGACCGAAAAATATTTGTGAGACGTACGAAGTGCTTTATTATTATATTTTAAAGTATTAAAATTCCACGTTCTAATATGGAATTTTAATACTTACCTGTAATATTATTATAACTTGCTTATAACTCCTACCTATTTCACTCGTGTCAATCATTTTCCTTCACTGTATTCACTTTTTTTTATTAATTGAGACTTTTTTTCGCGGGATAAAAGGATTAAAAAACTTGTCCATTAAAAAGACACACATTATGTACCGTCAACTATATGTAGACTATAAAAAAATTTCACTTACTAGTAAGTAAAATTGTACTTACTAGTACTCGTAAGTAACATTGCTTTATAGTATTAAGTAAAATTATTTTATAGTATTACCTTTCAGTTTCCAGGTAATCTAAAAAAGTTATTTCGTTTAGATGCGTTTTTGACGAATTCATGTAACTAAAAACAGCACAATATATCTTTCTCGTCATATTTAATATGTAAATATGTACTTGAAACTTATTTTCGGTGAAAAAATCGCGCGGTTATTGTTCAAAAACAACAAACCATTCGCTCGTCACTGCGGCGTAGTCGCGACACTCGAGACTGTCTGCGGGCCGAGATCGAGGCGCGTAGGTATAACTCGCGTTTCGTCCGTTTCTATGAAGTTGAAGTACTGTATAGATAACATTACCGTGCCGATGTTCCTGTAACTTTGTATCTAAACTGCGCAGTGAGCCAGGGTAGGCCTGGTGAGGTTATGTTGATTTATGCGTGTTAAGGTGGGATTGATCGTGTATGGGTGATGCGTTTATAGCGCTCGCGCCAGTTATGACCCAGAGCGGTTATGATGTGCCTGTAAATTATTTTTGTTTGTCTTCGAGCTTAGCTTCAAGCTAGGGCTGCCTAGGTCAGTGTGGACCGTATGTAGGTCTATATCTCCAGCTTAGCAAGTTAGCATTGGTCGGAGCATGGCATGGCGGCTGTCTTCTCCATATTTGCCGCCCTGCGCCATCTGTCCAACCAATCAGGGTGGATTAGCAACAGTAGCTTTTGCATTTTTCTTCAGTTCCTTTCGGTGCTATTAACGTTCTGTCTGTCCCTTCGGGGATGTACAGTATTAAAGGCATGATTCTAATTTTGCAAGTTGAATTTCGTTATACATAAGTCTTTAAGTTAGTATAAAACACGGTTTCGTTAAAAGATATTATATGACTCACCAACTCTTAGCGTCGTTTGTGGTATCATTCGGCGTAATACGGGTTGAACCGGTTTATTTGAAAAACACATCATATAGTAAACAAATTCAACTACTTTGAACACATTAGTTCTATGAAGTATTTTGTGTGTATAAACAACACTGCGCATTTTTATGACGTGAATAGAATTACCTCTATGAATAATGTACATGAATACCTACTAAACTTAGTCCACTTTTTATTTTTCATCAGTATCTATAAATGTCATTCAATTATTATATTTATATATGTCAGAAGACATTCTTCACTGTTGTATAGGCTAAAGGCTTCTACGTTGAGCTATGATTCACCTAGTGGTGGTGCTACATGACTTACGTTTTTCAGTTAGTTTGTTCCCAACTCAAGAACCTTTCACATAGACTATTGGTTCACTGTCAAGTTTAAGGGCATTATTAAGTCGGTTTTCCTGATTTCCAATTTGTTGACACAAAACTTCTTCTAAAGACCCATAGCTAAGGACATCTCAGTGCCCTAGAGGATTCTTCAGACGACCTTAATATCTAATAGGACCTATTTAACTGAACAGTCTTTCCAACCAAGATAGACAAAGTATATCGTGGCATTACTGACCTAATCTGCGTCTAGGCACAGTTACGCAAATCACTACAACAAGCAATGGCACTTTATTGGTAAAATAAATATTTATCTTAATAGTAGAGACAGATCGGTGTTGGTGTTCAATTTAGATTTGGTTCCGACATTTAGATATTAACAAGTAGGCAATGTACTGACTGGTATAGCTACCCTATGATTCGCTTATAAATAAATGAGAGATAAATTACATTCTATGGATCTTTCGTACTGCTCTTGGGTCTATCGCGTTGTAAAGGAAGAAGTTAAAAGGAGCCTTTAACTAACAACCCAGATATAGAGCCAAAAGGGCTCTTTGTATGATGTACATATCACTTGAGCTTCTTCCCTGTCTAGCAAAGCTTTATGAGATCCTACTTTTGATTCTCATTCTAGAAGAAAGTTACGGTAGTTCTTGACAGGCGAAGATCTTTCTATAGACTATACTGAAATATATCTCGCAAGTATACCCCTTGCTCCCATCTCTACATTGTATTAAATGAACTAAATACATAAATATCCGTTTGTAGTTAACTCCTTATCTAATTGCTTTGTTTGGGATTTGGATATGTTTGTTTCGCAAATAAATAAACCAATCTATAGATTAACTTGGTAGGGACTGCAGTTATAGTAGTTCTTATAGAACATTTGTTATACTGATAACTATCAATAGCTTTAATAGTTTTTGTATGGCCTACTTTTTACTATAATAACTTTATAATGCTATAACCGATAAAAACTGTATTGATGATATTATTAATTATTATACCGCAGTGTTTGAATATATTCAGATCCTGAAATGGTAATACTAAAATAGTAAAAATGGCAATGCTCAGCTAACATATTATTATCATGTTACCTGAAATAACCAAGTCTTCCATCCAAAAATAAATAAATAAAACAGCCTTTACACTTATTACGTACCTGTTACTTACATTCCAAAGTATATCAAATAGTATTATACTGATTTTTTAAAATATATTATATATTCATGATTTAAATATAGTATTATATTATGTCAAGAGCATTTTGCCATCGGCATCGTCAAAATAGTTTTTCTACGAATGAGGTTTAGTCAGACCGATTTTCCACCCCTGAAACACGTATTTAATACCGACGACGTTTAAACGAAATAGGTACGCACGAAAAAACGATTACATATATAATTATATAATATTATTGATATTAGATATTTATATACAAGTCATTTCTGGCATCATTACACACCGATGTAATTCAAGGTCCACTTTCGCTTATCATCCATAACTACCTGTTGAAACAACGTTGTAATTAGCCACTGTTGTTTACTTAGCGATAATAGTGTAATTAATAATTATCATCGTTCAAATTATTTTATCCTCGTTTACTTTGAAATAATGGCTCTCAAAGATATGCTGATGATTTGTGACAGTTGATAACCTTGTTTACAGGTTTTTGTCCTTGAATTTTAAAGGCTGGGAGCAGCTCTTATAGCACCTCCTTCATTTGGCAACAGTATATTTCGTCAACCCAGTGGAGTTGGACGAGGTTTCAAGCAGTTTGTGTTTATATCCGGTTGTCTCGAGTGCCGTGCTGGTTCTCTTTTGAGTTATATTTTATTATTAACATGTATTTTTTGTGTTTTGTTTTTTATCTTCACCTTTTTTTACTCTGTGATGTATACTTCGCTTCTTTCGTGACTCGTAATGAATTCTCTGCTACTAAGTCTCGGAGAATTTGATGCCAGTTTATGTTGGCTGCATCGTATTTCATGATATGCTTGATTAAATATGTCGTTCAGGCGAAGCCTTGAATAAGAACTGGATCTTGAGGACAGCTGCTGGATCGCACTTTAGGTGCTTATGCTTAGAGACAATTTCTATTTGAGGGCACTATTTTTGTAAAAAGCCCTGCCATCATGTAGATCAAGAATGACTTTTTATAAAGCTTATTAAGTACGGCGTACAGCTACAGAACGACAAAAAGTTACTGACAAAGTTGTTTGCATGTATTTTTAATAGTTGCAAATTCGGAATGGTATATTAAAATAATGTTTAGATATATATTGTTTTCGTGCCACCTGCACCATTAGACCGCTGTAATAGACGTGACGTTAAAATAACAAGCATTTTTTTTTTATTTTCACACAGATAGACTGTAAAGATGAGCAAGTTGTGCAGACAAGTCTCGATAGAGTCTCCCGGGGCCACGCTGAAAGAATGCGTGTTCAGTTTTGACGTTCCCGTACCCGATGTCCCCTTGTACGGCGCTCGCATCCGCGTAGTGTACGCTGGAGCTTGCTACAGGGCCAGCGCACGCATGCGTTCTTCATCTGTCTGCAGTACGTCTTCAATGTCTTCCATTGGAAGCTTCTCAGGTGAAATGGAAACTTTCGGCTTGAATGCGGCCACTCCTGCTCATATCGGATTACGCGACGGTGCTCTTTTCCCTGGATACGAAGTCGCCGGAGTCGTCGACGCGATCGGCAAACAAGCAGAGAGAATGGACGGCATTCACGAAGGCTCTAGGATCGTGTTATACCCATACGAGGGAGTACCCCACGGTTATGCTGACTACGTGGTTGTACCTGACTTCAAGTGCTTAGTACCTATTCCCGACGATTTGCCACTCAGCATTGCAGCTATGCTACCGACTGGGGCTTTATTAGCTATGAATACGGTGTATTCAGCAGTGGAATGCCTCCGTGGGGTCTTAGAAGGACCGAACAAGAAAGATCACGCTACTGTACTAATAGTCGGCACCGGAGGCTTGGCGCTCTGGGCCCTTCGACTGGCTGCGCGAACCTTAAAAAACGAGTTCAATGACAAGATCAGTATAAGCGTGGCGACGTTCAAGGACGATGGGTTCATGTTGGCAAAGAGCTGTGAGGAGTACGCGTAAGTTTTCTGTTTTTCACTTCAGATACTAGACTAGTTATTTTCTTCATAACATCTGTTTCCTTTTTGAAAATCTGCATCTTAATGTTAACAAGTGCCCTAAAGCCAACAAATTTGCGGAAGTAAAGTAACGATGTGAACTGTATCTAGGTATATCACTACGAAATGAGGTTAGACAATTAAGCATACTAATACTACATTCACTTGTTTATTTCCAGTATCAATGTGCTCCAGTGGTCCGAAGATTTGTACGAAAAGCAGTTAATCGAGCGTACGACAGACGCCTGCGGCGGACCTGTCGATGTCGTGCTTAACTTTGGCACCACCTCTCGCTCTCTCCATCGTTCCTTGCAGTGCCTAGCCGTTGTGAGTACTGCTGAGAATCATCACTTTCTTTTCGTTCTTTTGCGAAAATGTTCCACACGTAGGCTCTAGTTTTTTATTTTATATGTTGTGTCTGAACTCACTACTACTCTTGTCTTGAGTTTTCTTCAAGCGATAGTTACCGTGTTGGCCTCATTTATAATCTATTTAAAAAAGATGACGATGTCAAATTATGACGTTTGTTTCACACGCTTTCATTCAACCGATTAGTACAGGTCTTTGTAACGAAACTAAGGAACTGAATTTTACCTTACTATTCAATTTAAGAGGCATTTCACATTTTGAGGCGTGTATCAAAGATTTTAAGCGCTTAATTTACTATCATAGGAAAGATCTACAAATTGTTGAATAATTGATAAAAATAGAATAACCTGTTGCCTTTTCAGTTAATGTACCACATTTACAAATATTACTTCAAGTATTTTGTAATGACCAATCTCCCGCACCTTGTTTTACGAATTAACGTACACATAGCCATCTTCGGAGCTCTATCTCTTGTATAAAAATTCATCAAATTAACTTTAAAAAAAACTATACATCAGGCATGTAATTTTGTTGACACATAGTGTACTAGAATATCGATAATTTATCATAATTATGGAATAAAAATTAAAGACCTTGCGCCAATTTCCACGAATTATATAAGCATTTTAATACGATTTATTGCGTTAAATAAAGTGTAATTCCAAACAGATATTATATCAGAAGAAATTGCATTCTCCAATGAATCTAATCTCAATTAACCGTGATATTAACTCTGTTTTGTTGGTCAGGAAAAAAATATTTAACATAGCTCTAAACTATCATTGTTTACACATGCTTATTACACAATTTTTTATATCACAACTTATATTTATTTATTAATGAGTGCAAATATCAAAATAAGTTACTCACAGTCACGCTATTCCGTCGTCACTTCTTTCGCGTGTGTAAGCGATAAGCTGGCATTTACCTAAACGTCAGTAGCGTGATTTTGTGAAATGGCTCTTAACATCTAATTATAATGGTATCCTCTTAAACCTTGGCAAATGAGTTCTGATGACAATACATTGGTACTATTGGAGTGACGTTAGAAGGAGTGGGAAAAATGGCACTGGTGAGTTCACATAACGCCATCGGCGCATTATGTGATCTTTCCACGGATATTGACTGACCGCACACTGGTTCGGACCCCTTCACTCTATTTGGTTAGGGAATAGCCCTTATTTTGTGCAGCAGGCTACATGTTTAATTCCCACTTCAAACAGATAATGTCTATCAACAACTGATTACTTAGAGCCCGTTTCAGAATGTCCTAATAAAGTTTCGGGTTGCTATGCAACACATAAAATAACTGAATGATAAAAATGACAGTTAACATGCAGCGCGTTTCAAGCTTTAACCGATGGATAGGCTAAATCGATGACTGTGAAACGCAAAGATGGTGTTTTGTTTAATAATTATGTTCTAGGTAGTAAAACCGGAACTTACTCGAACATTCTGAAACAGGCCCTTAATGTTTCGAATTTTGTCAGACCAAATTTACGTGTTTTTTTTTCGCAATAATCATCGCAATTGAATGGCAAAAAAATGTTTATTCTTTTAACCCCGATTTCACCACGTCCATGTTCAATTAGTTAAGAATTTGGAATGTATGAAACCGTCACTGTATAACAAACTCAGAAGTAATATACGACCAAACATTATTTCGTTCGAACTCCGTTTTAAAGTACCAAGCGGCGTTTCTTTATCAACAGTAGATTGTAAAAAAAGTGCACGTTTTATGCACTAAGTTTACCGGAGACACTTAATTATGATGATTTTTGGGTCGAGGCAAAAATGGGTTTTTATGAACGAGTTATACATTAGGATTTTCATTTCAACTGCGATTAATTACAACAACATTGTTTCATTAACAATGTTGTTGTAAGTAATGAATCCGTAATTGAAATAAAATCTGATATTTGAAGAATGTTCTAATTTAAGTGTTATTATTAATAAAAAAAAATTACGTAAATCTTTAATAAAAATACCCTTGATCTATTATGAAAGACCCAGACAAACCTCCTACATTAAATTTATGTAAAATACATTACTTATTTAACCTCTTTAGAAAATTTGAAATAAAATAATCATTTTTATGCACTTGTGCTGAAATACAGGCTTTTATGCCCTAAAAGCCGTTTTAGTCTACTTACACCGAGCATAAACAAGAACTTTACGAGCATGAAAAGTGAAATGTATATTTTCTAGGGCGGTGTGGTGCTGGTGACAGAGGACGTCGGGGAGAAGTTGGTACCGAAATTCTCGAAGAAGGCGGACGACATGCATGTGAAGATAGCGGTCGTGCCTAACGGATCCATCGAGCAGCTAAAAGAATTAGTGGCTTTAGTGGCGCGCGGAGAGGTCAGTATTTCAATTTGTGTATTTTATCTAAATCATTAACCGAGTTGAGATTACTTGAATAATGTCGGCCATTGTAACATTCATTGTAAATTTCAATTATTATCACCATTCATTGTCCCATCGGATGATATGGGTCAGCTTAAAAATAATGGGCTGAGATTCTTGCTCGTTCTTCTATGTAGGCTACTTTTAAGTTATTGTACCCAAAGAGCAAAACAGAGTTGTCAGTCTAACTGTCCAGTACTCTCCACATGACTCGCGTCTGTAGCACGTTAACAGAATGACTTACGAACCTGAAATTTACAGTTAATTAAAGATATTTTTGTTCATTGATATTTGAGCCAAAAGCGAATATTTTTGAGGGGAGATGGGGTACATATAGATAAAAAGCAAGCCGTAAAAATGTTTTTACCATGCACTTCGTCGTCTAGATAAGAACAATGTACAAATATTTTTCAAGTAGAAAATCTGTCGCCATGCACGTGAGAGTGCTAAGCAGCTGTCCTTGAGAGCTAATAATTCTAGGTTAGCCTGAACAACGTCTTCGAACACATCATCACTTACTATCAGTTGAGAAAGAGGTCAAATACTACCATTTAAGCAACAAAAAAAAAATATACCTATATTTTTCCCCTTTACGATTTGTTACGATTTGAAACCCCGATACAGCAATGTGCCCTTGGCTGCTGTTTGCTTTGAACATAGTAATAGAATATTTAGACAGTGAATGGAATCTAATCTTATAAGAAGTCGAAGACACAAAAAATTGTAATACCTTATTTTGGATGAGACGTTGAAGGAAAATGTACTGCGTTTTACAAAAATGACCTTCGCCTTACAATATAAACAAACAACACATAAATTTAATGTTGATTGTTTTGCAACTATATAATTATTTATACAAGTTCAATGTTGACGGATACTGATTGGCGTATAATCGCTGTTTTTATTATCAACCAACAATTTCTTGCATTTGTTATCATCTCGGTCATTGATCGAGTTCCCGAAGGCCGCGGCCATATTATTGTCATAAAAGTAACAGCTGTCTAGTCCGGGCCAAGGAAGCTATTTTCGAATTGACAATCTTTTAGCGAGTATTTCTATTAGTTCCGACGCTGTATATTATTGTTATTTATTTAACTACTGAATGTATAGTAGTGTGTTGAACCAGAATAGATAAAAGTACTACGAGTATGTGTGTGTTAGCACACCTCTATGCTCTGCTAATCTTTGCGTGAAAAGGCTTAAGGTGCAAGTTCACAACTGCTTCAAGATTGAATCACTTGTATGGCGCTTGTTTAGTTGAGGCAAGGAAATGGGATTCGCGAGTTTTAAGTTATATAATTGCTCGTATTATTTTGAAAAGAAAATGCTTAAATGAAATAAAAATTAATTTTCATCCCACCATCTCGGAAAGAGTATTTTTAATCTTCAATATCTGAGTGGAAAATCCGTTTTTATTCTCTAGAGGATAAAGTAAATTGAATTTAGAACATCGTGTGCACTAAGTTTGTGAATTAAAAAAAAAACATTAAACCTATTTATTGCTACCTCTATGGTGCCGAATATATCATACAACTTTTTTTTAATTTGTTAAAAACTCAGACTCGGAACCTTCTTGGTGTTCTTTTGCCAATTTGCTTTGTACGCGGTTCTTTGCGCGGCATTTTGTCTTTCCTCGCTGAGGTGGAATGAAAAGTTACGTGTTGCACTCGAGTGCAAAGATTTTTCACCTCGTGCTCTTTTGATTTCCTCGCTGACGCTCAGGATTCTAATTTTGAATCACTCGCTGCGCTCGTGATTCAATTTTAGTATCCTTCGCTTGCTCGGTCATCAAAATTGAACACGCGGTTAAAAAGCAACTTTGCACTCTTGTACAACAAATAACTATTATACCATAAATTACCCCCAAAACTTAATCAATAAAATACTTTAACTCGTAACAAAATGTAGCCAATAGTAATTTTACGACAATGATATACAATATATATATATATATATATATACATGTATATTATATATCATTGTCGTAAAAGTATTCTTCTAATATTGCTTTCTACGTGATCAATTACTTTATTTAAACGACTGCGCCAAAATATCAAAAAATATTAAGTTTTCTGCCACATAAGTCAACGTTCACTTTAAAACACGGTATGAGGTTTCGGCTGGCAAAGCGTAAATGTTCCAATCTTTGTTATTATCGTATTACATTAATAAATTATTCGTGAACATGAATAATAAGATAAGACACTCAAGAGATGACTTGGATATGATTGCGACTTATCGACAATACTTCTCCATGACCAGAACCTGAGTTTGACACTTTATTGCAAATTCAACTGAAAGTCTATCTTTAAGATTTGAAATTTGAGGGACCATTTAATTTGACGAGTAGCAAATATAATATACAAATCGTACGTGTTTAATTCGGAACTAAAAAAAGACGTCATCACGTTTTTTATGCATGTGTTTCATCTATTTATTCACAGAGCTGTCTTTAAATATGTTGAGTGTTAAGAATGGCAGAAGTTACTTTATAGTTGTATAAATACAATTTAGTGGAACATGAGAGCGTTGACAAAAACATGTGATTTAGGAAGAAACAGACACAAATTGAACATTTTGTGGCACACTTTACTGAAAAACTATCACGCCTATGGATTTGTGCTTTAACATAGTAATTTAACTTCATATCTAGATGATAACACATCTAGATATGAAGTTAAATTACAATCAAAAAATATAATTTTATACCCATAAAAAAAAATAACAATTCTGTATTCATTGGATAGAATATTATTGTACTACTAACGCCACCTGTTAGAAAACCTAAGAGTTAACTAAACTCAATAAGCAATTATTCGTTACCGTATACGCAAACAGAATAGTCTTATGTAGGTATTATTAATAGACAGATACATACCTATAGTTATATCTTTAGCATGATGTCACGTTCATACTGCTTGTTCAAATTACATACCTAAATACGTCTGCTAACGACATTGTCATTGAAAAGTGATGACGTGTAATGACGGCCATCGAAGACATGTTTAGTGCCTACCTCGTTCATAATGACTGACAATATAATATTCAAAAATAATGTATTATTTATACCTGTTACTAATAAGAACCGTGTGATATAGATTTTCGTTTTGCGACTTTATCGCCCTCAATTGTATTTATTATTTTACCTTTTTGTATATTTTGTAATGTAATCCACGGAGCATTCCAAAAAAATAAATATTAAAATTACTCGTAAAATTAGAGTTATGAGTCATCTGTCATGTTGCCTTAGCGGTCAGAGCATACCCCGGCTATAGAGGTGGATGGCGCGGGCTCGAATCCCGAACATGACTTTATTTTTTTCCCTTCATTGTAATTTTGTAATTCATCGATAGTTTGAGACTACCATCGTTACCGTAAACGCTGACGTATACGGCGAGTAATAAAAAAATTAAGGTTTATTTTTGATTTTGTTGCTGGCTCGTCACGCAACATTGAGATAATATTTTCAAGTATATTATAAGTACTTATTTCTAAAATGCTTTTTGGAATTGCTATTTTTTTTTTACGGGAAACGTATTTCTTAATATTTTTGACAGTTTTAAGCGTAAGTTATACAGTAATGTGAATCAATATTATTTAAACTCGCGAATACCACAATCATGTTACAAAAATAGCTAAAAGCACGACGAAATTGATAAAATTTTGTTGTTTCTGCCAGACTATAGTACATTAAATATTACAGAAATCTGTAATGCGCGTGTGCGCCAGGCTTTTGTATAACCTATTGATTGTCATCGTAATACGAGTAGCTCTACAATCAATAGACAATTTATGTGTAAAATGGACAAAGTTCAAAAGCATGAAATATGCAACTTCTCGTTTCAGCTGATTGAAATCACGCGCATAAGTAAAGGCGTCGCTTCAATTGTGCGGAGCTAAGAATAGAGGCAATTGATAAATATCACTTCAGACTTTGCACTTGCCCCGTGTTATTGTTGATGTCCTCGTTCGTTAATTATTGCTTTGTTGATGTCTTCCATTAAGAAGTAATAAAAGAAGCCATCCCAGATAACGCTTCAAATACTGCGTATAAGCAAACTCTTGGGTGCATATCGGCTTCCCATTTTATCATGTATAATAGGTAACTTTATAAAGTGGTGACAATCGCCTTGTCATGTCAATCCAGTGGCATTAGCGTCATGTGTTTCATTTCAGGTTTGGATATGTGTTATGAGGTCATTCTGACAATACATTCTCATTGCTCAGTCACAGCAGTACCGAATAGGGAATGAGAATCTTCGCCCTGTATACATGGCAATTGACATCATGAACACCCTACATGTTAGGGTCGTACTTGTCTATAATGGTTATGGAAATAGATAAAGAAGTTCAGACCAAGCTTCTATCATACTGTACCGTTCAAGCTTCACGGGTTTGTCATACTCTTGAAAGGGACAGTGTTTTAGTAGCATGTATTTTTTGGCTTCCTTTGCATCATGCATCTAGCTCCATCAGAACTTTACTTAAATCGACCTTCATTATTCAACTTATTAGCATCAATTTCTGATCCTTCCATCCAAGAATATAAAGTGTGTAACCCATTCTCGTTATGTTATGTAAAATATATCAAAAAGTATACTTATTAATAGAGTTTTGGTTATTTCTATTTACGCGTTGTTTATATTCTTGAGTCGTAGGTACGAGTAGGTTACTAACATTTTATCTCCTTTCGACCCATATCGCGTGCGGTGAACTGTTTTTAATGATCATCGTAAATAGGTCATTATAACGATAATGTTGGCGCCTATATTATTTTAACTTTAGTTTTTTTACATTCTTCACAAACCACTTGCCACTAGTGTCGAAAAAAGCATCGTTTCAATAAACCTTGAGCACTGGTTCTGGCTTTAAGATATATTCGGATTGGTCCTAGCGCTCTTTTAATTGTTGCTGCATAGTATAGCATAGGTAATATAACACTATAGCTAATATTATAAAGAGGAAATGTTTGAATTTTTTATGTAACGAATATACTTTAAAACTGCCGGACCGATTTGAAAAGTTCTTTAACCATTAGAATCCTACATTATCCTTGGACCTTGATGAACATAAGCTATACATAGAATATTTTCAGTAAAGTTAGGGATCCGTAAGAAAACTTCGATAAAGTTATCGTCGATGCTGACTCCTGCAGGAAAATAGGTGCAGTAACTAGGTTTAGCAATCTGAATCGACAAGCTTTTAAGAACAGATCAATTTTATCAAAGCTTAGTATTTACAAAAATCAATAGCGTCCATTCTCAAAAGTTATAATTAAATCACCATAATGACCATTCAAAAGCAAATTTGACAACTACAAAAAAATGTAGCTAGGTGCGTTCCGAATTCGAGCGCTAGATGCGCAAACGGAACAGTAACCAAACTAGTGAAAATAATACTAAAAAATCGTTACATCGCGTACGCTGCGGAAATGAAGGACAATACAGCATAGTGTTGTAATATAATTTTATAGAGGACATCAATTTCAGAAAAATTGTGCAATACTATATGTCTAACTATTACAGCTGTCACAATGACTACTTTTTTATATGTTTAAATTTTATTAAATACCCGTACGAAACCGGGGCGGGCCATTAGTCTTTAGATACAATTCTTTAAACTCTCGGGGTTAAACTCCTCAACGCGGCTTGATAAGTTCGTCGAGTAATATATATTTAGCTCGATAAATTATTGCCATATGCTATTAATGCAGTCTCCCCACAAGGCTCTTGTTATTGACTGATAATTCTATGGATAATAAAATATAAAGATATAATTGACATTGACTTGCTTGCACCTACCAATGACGTCAATCGATGTCAATATGAGAGCTAGGAAAACAATAATATATGCTCCATTGACATAGTAACAACAGCCAGTAGGTAAACATCCATTATGCATGTTCTTATCGCATTATAGGGTATATAAGTAACTTGCCGCTTTGTAAAATATAATGATAACGTTTAGTAACTATTAGGTTCGAATGAAAAGGTACAGTCCGCGTTAAAAGTATAGCTTCTGACTCTTTATGAGCAGGATGTCTACAAAGCAAAAAGAATACGAGGGCAGAAAAACTAAAATGTAGAAAACCTAAAATATAGGATCACTAAAATGCTACACGTATGCTGAATACTTGTTTATTTCCTTATTATCTTTTCTCGCGTTATCTATTGTTCTCGGTTTATCTATTATGTATCTGTTGATACTAGTTTAGATAGGTACAATGAATAATGGGTAGCTCACCTGCTCATCGAGTTTGTTTTACTGTTTATTGATTCCCATGTTATTTTTGTTACGAACTAAATAAAACATTATTTTTTATAGTAAATAGTAGAAAAACAAAAAAACACTGACTTAAAATAATGACTCAACAAAAAAATATTGAACTGGACAAAACGGACATAGTTTTGTCCAATTCAATATTTTTTTGTTGAGTCATCGACACATTTGTATGTCTATACCTACATATAACACAGACAGAGAAGTGATTCTGACTCATAACTTTCATGCAATTTACTAAAATTTCAAATGTGCTTGGACAAATCGTATCTGTAAAATTAACATATTAAAATAAAAAAGCATGTCTCTTTTTATTCGACCCTTACCTTTATTGTGAGCACGTCGTGCTGGTTGACCAATGTGCCGGTTTTATTGATAAAACTTACATATTGTGTTATATTTTCATATATTTATGTTTATTATCTTTCTAGATCGTTATATTTTGATTACAGAAGGGAAGACAAATATACACAGGCAAATTATATCATCAGAACAATTGAAAATTCATTTATAAACGAAATATAGCCTGAAATTTTAAAGATCTATTGTTTTTGTAACAGATTGAACCCCCTCCGCACTCAGTGTTCCCGGCGGAAGAAGCGCAAGAAGTCGTCCGCAAGCTGTGCAATTCCGAGATCAAAGGGCGGGCCATCCTCAAGTTCCACAACATCGACTAAATCATCAATCCATCGATCAACAATACTTCTGGCGCTTTAAAGGGCAGTCAGCAAAATCACACTAAAAGATCTCGCCTGTAGAATGTAGGTACAGGTTTATATGTTTGCCAGGATTATATATATATGTGCTGTGAACTGTCGTAAAAGCTTTCAGCCTTTTTTCTTATCATAGTGGCGTTAACGTTAACCTGATAGTGATTATATATACTTAGTCATGTGGAAGGCCAGATATATAAAATTATAGGATATATATGTATATATAAAAGAGCCTTGAAAAAAATATTAAAACTGACATATATGTATTATATACATTATATATTCGCAATGCGATAAAATAAAAATAAAACGTTGTGATAGGTAACGTGATTAACCAAATAATTCATGAATTGTCGTCAAAGTTGACCATATAGCGTAGGGTTTAAGTTTTATTTTTTAGCAACTTAGATGACCAACAAAAATTTTTGCTTTAAGTTAGATGTAATTTGTTAAGTACAGAATTTATTATATTGCCTTAATGGCCCTATTAGTTATGTATCAATTATTTTATTGACTAACAATTATTATTACAGTCGCATAATTTTATTAAGTTATTTTTACTACTAACAAAAAAATACAATGCATCTATCATTTAATAAGAAATTAACCGGTGAGGAAGATGGACATAGTTTTTATAGCTTGGAAAAAACAAACTAAATGTTACGGAAATGAGAATGGAGGAGATCGTCGGCCACGAAACTTTTGTCGCCGTTTGTCGATTAAGTAACTATTAACCTTAGGCTGTAATGAAGCTTACGAAAAGCTTACGAAATTCTCAATTTAAATCGTTTTTAAAACAGATTTAAAGATATCACAAACAAAGTCTTTACTAAAAAAAATCACATTTTCCCCATTGTATTATATATGACATTAATGAAACCAAATGCTGTAGTTATAAGTCTACAATTATTAGACATGGTTTGTAATTATATTATTGTTATGGCTTCGTATATAGTATAGTATTTAGCCCAAAATATGAGTAATTTTTCTGGTTACCATTAAGCATACCTAGGTATGGAATATTTAACAATAAAGTGTAGTTAGTGATTCTTTGAGTTTGCTGTTTTAAAAATGTATTTAATCACTTAACACACTTTTAAATTAAATCTTTGCAAAATTCTTTCCTCAGTTATTTCAAGAATTCTGTTTGAATTGCTATCATTTATATTTTATTAAACGTAGGTAAATCGAATAAATAACACTTTCACACAACAAAATAATTAAAATCAGTTCAGCCGTTATGAAACTACGCCTCTTGCCAATCGGAATACCGATCAGAGGACTGGGAATAACCCGATGCCACGAAAGAAAGTAACAAGAATGGAAAAATAACAAGTTCTCCGATATTTGCCAAATAAGTACCTGTACTTATTCTAAAGTACTTATGTACATAGATTTAAAGATTCAGAAAAAAATAATAAATTTCCCTGCAAATGTACTACGCGTTGCATTGGAGTATAATAAGATTTTGCTCCTTTTAATTATGTGTTATTTAACTTCTGCCTAGTGCGCAGTTAAAATGAAATTATACTAATAGTTGATAGTCATCTGATTCCTCTACTATACTTAAGTTATGGGTCCGTGGGGACCGGGAGCTCATCGTATTTTCCAAAACCTATCTGAGCGCTTGGTCGATGCGACGCGTGATCAAAATGCTGGCACATATTTGGCTCAACGAATAAGCATTGCAATTCAACGGGGCAATGCTGCCAGCATGCTGGGCACGCTGCCAACTGGGAGTGGGCTGGAGCATTTGGACTGCCTATGAGTCTGCTATGACTTATAGGTGTCTAAATGCTTTTATTGTAGTAGCTGTAGTGTTGTATATAGTTCATAGTATTTTGTTTAATAAAGGCATACCGCCGGTAAAAAAAAAAGTTATGAAAAATATATAACATTATTATGCAATGTTGACTTTTGTTAAAGCTTATGTAGAGACCTGTTTCATTACAAATATCTAGTCATTGAATGTCGCAAACATTTTGGAACGTACCTAAATATGTTGTTATTAATATGTAGTTATAAGAAGTCATATGTGTTAGTGTAAGACGATTATGTAATGATGTCTATAACTGAACATTTGTGTACCTTTATTAAATAAAGTGAGATAAATATCAAATATGTGTTTTTCATTATCGCATCGCTCTCGGTCATATTGTTGTCTTTGTGAATGCAAATATGGAGATACGTAGCATATCACTTATTAGGTATAGTTAAAAGCCTTTTAATAGAAGGTGTCGTAGATGCTGTGATATTAAGGTGGTATTTTACTGTGATAGTTAACTGTTAATTTCTCTAACTGTTCTGATATCCTGGCGTTAAGGACGTATTTACGAAAGTACGCGACTTTATTGTAGGTAATATTCGAATCAAGAGGCAACCGATACACATCAAAGAGAGCTACTTGTCTATACAGCGCAACACCATCTTAAACTAGACTTGTGCATATATCGGTCGATAAATTGTACTTGTAGTACCTAAACAGGATGTTCAGATAGTCAAACAATCTTGATATTTGACCGGACCGTCAACAGATTTACTCTCAGAAGTATTATATGTTCTATGTCTCAGAACTACTGACTATAAGCCAGTTTTAGGTCCATAAAAAATTGTACCAAATTTTTGTAAATTTAACATCACAATCTTTTGCAAATAATCTGTTTTTTGTTTTATTAGATATTGTAAAAGTTGTGAGAGGTCAATGACGTAACCAGCATCGCATCGTTTTGATCGTTTAATACCGCGAGGCTCGTGCACTTATATTAAAATATTATTATAAGTATGTACCTAACTTTGAAATAATTGCCAAACGTTTAAGCACATATCAATTAGATTAAGAACTGGGAAAAGCACTCAAATTCAACTCAAGTTATGGGTATAAATAAAGATTAAAATTACTAATATCTTATATATTATACGTATTTTAAACAACGTGTTTAAGCTATTGTTTATAGCTAGTGTAGTTCTCCAAAAAATTGTTAATTGTATTTGCCATATACAATCCCACCTATAGAATGAGGTCACTTTCGCAAAGTAGGAAGAGAAAGTTTCGCTCTTGGTCACCGTCATAGCAGGGAAGCTAAGTCATTATCGACGGCCTCTACCCCATCATCAAGAACCAGTTAGAACTGCAGATCAAAGAAGCCAGCCAGACAGTGACATTTCCGATCAATTGGCACATTTACGGACGTTAGCTTTGTACCGATTAGAGCACGACCAGCTGAAGACAAAAAAGGAAAGGTAAGTCATTCATTCAATTGAGGTTATACCAAACTAAACTTTAGGTAGCTGGTCCAATCAGGATCCGGAGGATTACAAGAAGTAGTACAAAAATTACTCAATGAATAGTAGAGGGCAAGATGTTACCGTCCTTGTGGAGCACCACATATAAGGACTGAGCTACCGATACAAGAGGCAAACAAGTGCTGGGCTCAAACTAAGTGTCCAGTTATAATTAAGAAAGGGGTAATAAAATCACTTAGGTGGCTCGAGCGGAAGAAACCTGATGTGAATCCACCAAGGAGATAGCATCAGCTTAAAAATACATGATAGGACAAAGCCAGCAAGTATATGACTTTCTGTTTTCTTTAATAGAATTCCACGGACAGTGCACTTTCCGAAAGACTGACCCTTTTCTACAAGAGTGGAAAAGAGCTAAAAGGAGATGTCCTCAAAATGTATTTTTTTAGTTCTTCAGTAAATTATATAGAATACTACCTCCTACTGATACTACCCGACAAACGTTGTTTTGCCATACCTATAGGCAAATAAAAATGAAAAACAAAAAAAAACTACCTATTCGGATAATAAGTTTACGTCCTATTCTCAGACCTATTGAATATACACACAAAATTTCACAGGAATCGGTGAAGCCGTTTCGGAGAAGTTTTATTACAAACACGAGAATCAGTACTTCAGTACTTTCTTATATTATAAATCCGAAAGTAACTCTGTCTGTCTGTCTGTTACGCTTTCACGCCAAAACTACTGGACCGATTTGAATGAAATTTGGTATGGAAATAGTTTGAGACCCGGGAAAAACATAGGATAGTTTTTATCCAACTGCTCAAAAAGAGGTTAATGTTTTTGCGCGATAACCGACATACGCTCGGGTGGAGCCGCGCTCGGAAAGCTAGTTTTATATATTAGAAAGATTATTCTTTTTTATACAAGCTTATATAATTGTATGCTTGCATACGTCAATTTTTCTATTAGAATACACTTTATTTTTTACCAATCCTGTCAAGCACAATAAACGGGAAGACGCTCAATGCACTTTTACCTAATATATATCTTTTTTTGATTAATCTAAATACGGTGAACTTTCTATGTGTACTCGCGGTGTTCCATTCCATGTTGTTCTTCTCGTGCATGAACCCTCAGGTGTTCATGTACAGAATATGCTAACTGAGCCGTATCAAATACTCCAAAATACGATATACATGCTATGTGCACGCTATCTCTATAAGGGTGCAATTCTAATTGCACCCGTTGTACCTTCCCGCGGGTGTCGTCAGAAACGATTAAGGAAAAAACCGAAAGGTGCACTTTCTGAGAAATTAACTCCTTAACTGCGATCCCCAAGACGCCTGCCAAGCGCTTCGCGCCAACGAAAAACAAAAATTAGAAACGGTCTCCAGTCTCCGGCAGCTTCATTACTGGGCTCGGTAGCGGGCCAGGCCACGGTGGAACAGGACGTGTGAAGAAGTCACGCGAGTTTCCCGGCTAACACCCTCATAAACGTGTACGTGGCGATCATACTGGCACAAGGGCTTGAAGGGCCGTTACTTGGTGGGTGATAAATACAGAATAAAGCAAAATTTTGTTTATGCAGACATCACAGTTACAAATTTTTAGAGCATATTTTTTTTAAAAATCAATTCTTGTCTTTTGGACAAATGAGGTCCAGTAGTCTGGTTGGTAGCTGCACCGTCCTTTATGGCGGTTAGTATAATAAAATAAGAGCACAAATTCGCGTATGTCTAGCCTATCGGTAAAGGCACTCGGTGCATAAAGCAGGGGACGCCGCAGGTTCGAACCACGCTCAACATAAAAATGTGTTGTTCGCTTAGCATGGGCGGAATGCTTGAAATCATATTTAGAAATATCCCCAGAAATATATTTTCTAATTCAGACAATATGGATATTGTAGTACGAAACGAATATAGAATATATTCTTATGTTCTTAACTAATTAGTAACTTTCTTCAAAGGTTCTGGCAAATTAGTATACTGTTACTTTTATTTAGCGCTCTTACCACTTCATTTTTTTGTCCTTATCCCTCGAGTTTTTTGAAGAGATAACGAAAAATGAAACGATACAGATGAGGGAGCGGCACTGAGTGAGCGCCTAGTAGGGAAACCTAATAGCTGTAATTTATATTATTTTATGCAGTATTTCTTACCTCCAATTCCTATCGATAGATTTTTTTATGCAAAATATCTTTTGGGTTAACTTGAATGGTGATGGAACAAGCACGAGGCCAACCTCGTGCTAAGCGGCAACCACTGCCTATAACAGATGCATTTCAACACATGTAGCGAACTGCACTGCATTACCCTGACACACATAGTTGTTAAGTTGGGTTTTATTGCTAGCCTTAGTTTATAATAAGGAGTAAAACACATTTCCTACATAGGTATTTATTAAATAAAAACCATCGTTGTATATAAACCTTGTACTTAATCTATGAAAAATACAAAATTATAACAGTACTTAAGCATATAAACCAAAGTTAAAATAACATATAGAATAATAAAATAAAATAACTAAGATAGTACTAGTAGTTGTACCTATACGGTACATTATTTTTATACATGCAATGATAAAATATATATTTTATTCGTAGGACCGTTTATCCAGTAAAAAAATGGTGCAAGTCCGTAAATAATTTACTATTTTTAGTTTTTTCTGTGTTGGGGGGTGCAGCGCCCCCTGCGAACTATTTTATAGTATTCCTAAAAGTTTTATGTACAGGAAAAATCTACAACCTTCAGTGGTTATGATTCACCGTGCGGAACTCTTTGAACAAGTACAACGATTTCATATTCTTCATCTCACTACTCTGCAGTGGTCGTTTAGTGATCTTTTCGACGTTCTTCCTTCCCCAGATTTCCACCACCGATCTTATCTCATTGTTGGCATCGGCATGGATTATGATGAGCACCGTAGACTTGCCTAAGCCTCCCGATTTGATCTCCGCACTTGCACCACACGTTTTAATAGCCAAGTTGTCAACGTGAATATATGTGATCGTGTATCCCGGGAAGTCGTTCTCATAAACGTACACTTGGCCTTCATTCATGCTCACCGGCCTGTTCTCCACTACTCCAGAATCCAGATGTATCATATTGGGCATCCATGTCCCAATTTCGAGGGGTTTATAAGACCCGTCACAGAATCTTGCATTTGTGCAAGAAACGAAAAAGAACAAGAGACTCACACACTTGTCCATTTGGGTTCAAGACATTTGTAGGAATGAAAACAGCATCTGCGGCTATTGTTAGGAAACAATGATTCAAAACGAAAATTTCTTTGTTAGTGAAATTCAATAGGTTACGTGTAGATTACGTAACTGAAGTTGCATGCTTTGCGGAATTCGAATACAATTTATATTTACACTGAGTACTATATCGTCCATATTAACACTAGTTCAGTATTATTATATGCTAAATAAAGGGCACCGACTGTGCATGCCACAGATTAGGGTAATCTGTGGTGCATGCTGACGACCGCACTTTGTATACTTTCACAATATGCTATGTATTCGTGGAAAAGCTGTTAATCTTATAGTCATATCTCTCAGACAGGGTATATAAACTGTTAGAATTAAGTAATATAATAATATATTAATGCTGGCACATATTTGGCTCAACGAATAAGCATTGCAATTCAACGGGGCAATGCTGCCAGCATGCTGGGCACGCTGCCAACTGGGAGTGGGCTGGAGCATTTGGACTGCCTATGAGTCTGCTATGACTTATAGGTGTCTAAATGCTTTTATTGTAGTAGCTGTAGTGTTGTATATAGTTCATAGTATTTTGTTTAATAAAGGCATACCGCCGGTAAAAAAAAAAAAAAAAAAAAATATCTTCCGGGTTTTTGGTAAAATATTAAGACTTTCTGTTTCTAGTCGATAATATTAATTAAATTAATCCGCAGTAGATACTTCCCTGATGTTCAAAGTAGTTAAGTACATTGAAAATATAGCACAATAGTTCAAGTAACAATGTATTATCTATTAGCTAAACGAAAAACTATCTTTTCATGTGTGTTTAAAAATTTTCATTACCCAATGTTAGCTATGTCGAACCATACATAATGTATGCCCTTGATTATCGGCTGACAATGCAGGTGTCTTCCTGGGAATCAAAATGAATTCAACTGTTCAGTGGGATTCTCATATAGGTTCATTATCTATTCTGAAAACTTAGTTCGTAACATAAGACATTTAATTTAACGAATGTATAGCTACTGTCGATCCTAGAAATAGATCTGAGGTTGAGTTGTGACAGCTGTCATTTTATTTTATCGATTATAGCACAAGAATGGAATCAAAGCTCATGGAATCATGTATGGTACAATGTCTCTCATCCCCGATGATTTGAAATAAATTTTATTTAATCGGGGGCAATATCTTAGGTGATGAAACACTTTTAAAGTTACGGAAAATGTACGGTACTTTGTCTCCAAGACCATTACTAATATATCTTTTTATCACATCTATTCGAAAATAGCTACTTTATTCTTGATAAACAGGAACTAAAACAGCATTTTAATCCCCGAGGGACTAAAATTGATTAGAATTTAGAATGTGGATATTTTTAGTACAAGTCCCAATCACCAAAGAGATCAAACACCAACATTTTATAAACAAGTTACAGGCTGCTTCTTTATTTTCATGTATTTTTCTAAATTAAATATATTTATATTTTAATGTTTTTCATAGCCTAAAAATAATATGGATTCTAAAAAAACTACAACCAGAGACGACGATTTCTGAGACTATTTCTAATTCTCAAAAACAGTAACGGTTGGTAGTGGTAAAATTGTTACGATGCACTTCCATAATTGTACAAGTAGCAAAAATATATATCATTTGTAATATCGATGAAGCAGTGGATTTGGTTCCAACTCTAGTGCAGGGGGAAACTTGAATTCCCCGTCCACCCACCAGTGGGAAAGTCCAGTGGGTGGACGGGGCATCGCCCAAATATAAACATTAGCCTTTATTTTTATGCTTTGATTTATTTTTCTTAATTATATCTAAATAAATAAACGTACTATTCTTATTCATAAGTTTCACTTACTGATTTTGTCATAGATGGTGATAAGAAGTAGAGGGTCCACCTCGGGAGCCAACAATTATTTTAAGCTCGAGTAACTTTGAATTCCTCGCTGCACAGAAGACTCTACTTTAGAATCCCTTGTTAGACTCGTGATTCTACTCTAGAATTCTTCGATCCTCTCTGGATTCAAAGAAACACTCTCGCCTTTAAAATGGTCGTTTGCTCCCTTGGTAAACAATGTAGGACCTGGGGAGCCAAATCTCCGAAGTCATATTAGCATAGGGCAAAGCTACGTAGCTATACCTTGTATTAGGACCCATATATTTGGTGTCATAGGAAATAAATAACAAAAACATTTTAACGGCACTATTTTATTTAAGACTGCATGGTCCCTTAAAATTAATAAATCCAAAAATTAACACCAGTGCATGAGTAAATGACCAAAATCCATATCAATAGAAATGTAAATGCAGAATGCAGATAATATTCACAGTTATTAGATCCTTCAATATTATGAATTGATATTCGGAGGTCTTTGGTCTTCTGTTTACAAAATTCGTTGAGTCAAAAATAAAACTTAAAAATATTTCCAAATTACATAATAACTTTTAGAATATAATAAGTATATTGTTTTTACACATAATATCACTAATATTTATATAAAGTTCCTAGACTATAATACGGAAAATAAGAAGACATTAAAAATAATAAAGTGGGGTGCACTTTGTACACTCAAATTCATTTGTGAGTTCCGTAAGATATAGTTTTATAAATTGATTGATATATGTCTAATAATTACCATTTAATGGTAACAATCTCATAATTTAGAATTGTATTGTTTCGCCAATCAATAAAGCAAGCTCCGTCACTTAGATACTATTTAAAATGAATTTTAAAATACTCTATATGTAAGGCACTGTATTTATTAAGGACGGCATTTTTAGTATTAATATTAATGTCATAAATTTATATTCTTCATTTCTCATACAAATAATACAGATCATCTTCTGAGATTAAAATTGGTCTTTTTAAATAATACTGACTATTTAAAAAATCAAGCCCAATATTAATATTAGTAATTCGAGTTAAGTGACACATAATAAAATAAAAACAAATGTATCTATATTTATATTGATTTGAGTATATAATTTGAAACGTGTGTATAAAGATGTTCATATCGTTTTGAATACAATTATATTATTGATATTAATAAAAAGATCAATATTCCCTTACATGATTAATTAAAATAACGTCGTTATTTAAGAACAATTACTTTGCTACACTCGGGACGGAAAGGCCGATGTTTATATACATTGAAAATAATACTTACGGAACTCAAAAGGCACTTGTTACACAACAAACGTTCGTTTTGTGTGATGTAGCTGTTATGTTACTGCAGATTGCCGACATACAATAAACGTCATATTACACACTTAGGTTTACTTATATATTAACTATGGTGTTAGTAATTAAACAAAACTACTGTTGCATATTATGAAGTATAATTGGAAGTGCAAAGGGATTGTTTAAAACATTTTTGTGCCGTTTTTCAGTCTATTATTTTATAATAAAACATTTTACAGGAAAAATCTGTCATAATTCTAGGCTATGCCGAGTGAGGGCAGCGTTTAATGAGTTAGTTTTTATTTAGGAACATCAATACTCGTAGTTCCTATGTTCCGCGATCAAAGAGGTCGATTGAAATACTATAGGAAATAGAATTTCATGCCGAGTATTACGAGAGGTCCAGAAAAGGATTCTGAAAGGCTGAAGAAAAATAATGAATCATGTGGGGATCATGTAATGCAGTGAAATCATCAAGAACACGACCTTAATAGCAAACTCTAGAATATAATGGCTGTTGGATCGCATATCACAATAGTAATTAGTCACATCGAATCAAGCTATTATGGCATATGGGTTTCAGTTAGTTTCTACTATTAGCAAAATTCCACTTTCAAAATTGTACAATGAGTATTTGCCACTGAAACCTATATAGTTCCTAAATAAAATATCATTCAAGTACATAATAAAACGAATAAGCATTGGCATTCAACGGTGTAATGCTGCCAGCATGCTGGGCACGCTGCCAACTGGTATTGGGCTGGAGCATTTGGACTGCCTATGAGTCGGCAATGACTTATGGGTTGTCTAAATGCTTTTACTGTAGTAGCTGTAGTGTTGTACATAGTTCGTAGTATTTTGTAAATAAAGGCATACCGCAGGTATAAATTATAAAAAAAGTAATAAAAAATTCAATACGACTTAAAGCTCAAATATACTACCAATATAACATAATGTTATTTTTTAGAATAAAACTATTTATCTATCACAAACCTTTATGCGGTTAAAAATATGTAAAAGTAGTGGGTACTTTTACCTAACAGGAAGAATAGTGTGTCGGAAATTTGTTCTGTATTTTTATAGAAACATCTTGTTTTAACACATTCATTGCACTATGGTTAATAAGGGATTATTATGATTACTGAGCAAATTTAATATCAGTTCCTAGGTTATTTTCTAAGTTAAAATAATTATATTATTAAATAATTTTAGCTGTTCCGATAGTATGTTAGTAAATAATAGTATTGTTTGCGGCAATCTGCACAGGAGACCTAGAGCGAATAATTTGCAAACATGTATTTACATCGGTTGCGCTACACTGGCACAACAAATTCTTTGTGCTAGCTGTACGAGATAGATGACAGTTTGCATCGGATTCAAGTGTGAATTGAACGATGGTTGTTAGCAAATTATTAGTTGGTAGGCCTCAGAGGTCACACTAGCTGCGAGTTGCGTGTTGCTGACTTGCTGCACGTTACATGTGGATAGTAGCTGCGGTGTAGCGCGCCTCGCCGCGTCGCCAGCTCCATTGAGACGGACGGTACTGAAATAACAAATAACGCTGATTATCAAATCCGCGTACGACCATCTCAACACTGAATACTGTAAAACAATGGTGTTGATTATATTATGGCAGTTCTTATTCCGTTAAAACTAAAATCTTAATTTGTATATCGCATGCGAATGAAATTATGGTCTTATTTTGTTCAAATTTAAAATTCAAATTCGTATGACTCTTGTGAATGACCGTTATAAAGTTGATTTTTGTGTTCAATTATTTATAGTATGTGCATACGCCAATATTTATCATTTTACTGTTGAATGATATAAGTCAATAGTATGACGTACCATACAAGGAGGGGTTACTTATATTTGTATGACGTTGAAACCCGTTCTCGTCTTGCCACCGGCATCTGGCAGTCTGCTGTGAAAACGTGTACTGAATGGGCCTTATGCCACGCAGTCACGAACGATATTGCTCATCTAGTATATACTATATAAGGTCTTTCGTCACACATAAAATTGTATCTGTGGTGAACAGTGATTGTGCCATATTATAACTGTAGTTAGGTACTGGATTATTTTCACCAACTGAAAGAAGATACCACTCCACAGAAGTGGTAGATTCTTCTACAAAGGTCCAGTAGCTCTCTTCATGGTTTTCTGATGTGTTTGGCTAGCAGCGTAATTTACTAAGCATTTATCTAGGATTTCGGTGAACCAACAAAATACCCTGTTCCACATTTCTGACTGTGGCAGGCGCGCATCATCTCATGGTCATATACAGGGGTTGTATGCACCAGTATGTTTTACGTAAATCTGGTCGACGTGTGACTTGGTGCTGTCTCAACTGATGCAAAATTGCCTACAATTGTATAGAATAATCCTATTTTTAGAATGGCCATTGATAAGTGTTACACATATGAGAATTTTAGTGTGAACAGAATAAGAAGCACTTTAGTTTAGAGAATTCGTGTAGAATTTACACCACTATACTTGCTGCACTCCCATCAGTGGCGAAAATGTTTCTATGAGTTTCACTCGGATTTGTTTCGAGTGGTTTAAATTTAATGCGATTCCGAATTCAAGTAAAAACTTCAATAACATTGTCTCCTGCAGAATCACTTAACAGATAGCCTGCATCAGTTAAAATCATGACGAAAGTAGGTAAATATACGGCGGCGTATCCACCTCGGATGTGTGAGGAAAAAATCCACCAATAAAGTCGCAGCGCTCAGCGACGCTAGGAAAATGAAGCGATTCTATTGGTGGATTTCTCCACCAATCGTTTCATTTTACCCTTGCACACCTTCCCGTCATCCCGTCTATTACCAACTACGCTGTCCACCTAATTGGATGGTTAGTATATTTTATTCTTAACCAACAACCTGGTTTGTCTGTTGATATATTTTATTCTTAACAGACAACGTGGTTTGTTGGTTGATATTGTTATTTGGTTGGCGCACACTGATCCACAAGTCAACGTGTCGACAACGCCCAAACTCTTACCGTTGAGTATTCTTTGTATGGAATTCCATACTGCAACGCATACTATGTAATCAACGGTGTATAAGCACCGCTTCCGGAGAAGCGCGCGAGTAGCCCTGGGAATGTGAGGCGATGCTACGAGGATACGGTTTTAACGCAAAGTACTTTAACTCATACCATATGTGTCCTTTTACCCTGGATAGGGTTCGAGGATAAAAGTACATAGAGTTAAATAATGAGAATGCACTATCATAAATGACCTGGGGCACCATATTATTATTTCAAACCAAATTAACTATTTATTTTGTGCTATTTTTGTAAATAAGTCTTGAAAAAAATTAAAATATTTTAATTCTATTCTTAGAACAACAGAACGACGCTTAAATATTGATTCAACATATACCTCCACTCATACAACACACACTATTGATTTGTTGCACACCATAGATGGGTGTAATTACTCTTTCTGCAAAGTTTTACTATTCCTATCCTTTCAGTACGGAACAGACCTGGATCAAACTCTTGTACTGGTACTTTAGGTGCCTATGGGGTACCAGTAACAAATATTTCGTCGTGTTAGAATAATTAACATAGAACGTGGATAAAATTATCTCCGTTATCCTTATTGGTGGAGTATATAACTAAGAATTGAACAATATAATGCCGTAAATGTACGCTATAACTAAATCATGTGTAATGCCTTCGATAAATAGAGAATAGTACATTACTGCAGCGGCCAGCAAAGGAGGCATCGATGGACGAACGTGTAAATGTAAGCCGAGGCACACATACGTAAGTCCATCAATGCCTAGTTGTAGCCAAGGCTTGTATAGTGCTTTTCTCAAATAATGCGCGGAAATTAAAACAAAGTGGTACCTAGGCAGATTTTATTATTTGAAGATACAGTTGTTAAATGAATTAAGTTCATCACACTCATTGTCTCCACTTGAACTCATTTTGTGGAAACAATTACTTTTCAAAATCAATGACTATCAACAAACAACAATAAAATTGCCCGCGTTAAAGTAATCATTTGTTTTTTTTTTCAATAAACAGCGATCTATTTGCAAGCCAGATCGAAATTTAAATAAAACCTTTGATAAGTTATCTCCTTGGTTGCCATGCTTCGAAGTAAAATATCGTTCCATTTTTAAATTACACGACAGATATGAGTTTACTATGCAATTTATTTGACCGCTAGACACGACAGATATAGATTTTCATAATTTTTTCAGTACAGCAGGCCTGTATTTGGCCAGTACAGCAATTTCAATTTATCTCGAAGAAGGTTGTCAAAATAATGCTCACATTAAGAAGCATATTTGAGAAAAGGATATATCAACCGTGTATACATATTCACCGGCGCGCTAAAGCTCGGAGAGTAGAAATCACTTTCAAAGATGAGATTTTTATACCCTCACCATATCTCTCCGGTCCGCGCTAGACCTGATGTAAAATAATGTACTTAATTTTTTTTTAATGATTGGCAGAACAGCTCTATGTATTTTTTCTATTATTTTGATCCGCTTTTACAATTGATTGACGAACCGAAAAATAATGTAAATAATTATTTACATTGTGCTCCAGCTCCCATGGGTAGTAAAATTAAATCGATAAATTCGGAATGTTTAAACGTGCTTGTTTGTGATGTCTATTCCGTTGGATATTCTGTTTTGAAAAGAATCGTGTCGCAATAGTAGTTTCTGTGACAACATGGCAACTACAAATTGAAATCTTAATGAAACAATACAGCACATTTTCTAGGAAAAAAAATGGGGCTACTTTACACTCTAATATCCGCCAAATGGTATATGTTTTAAAGAATTGTATGTAAAAGTATTTTTTTTTTTAATTTTAAAAACACTTAGGGCCTGTTCCAGAATGAAACGGACCCTAAGGGCCCGTTTCAGAATATCCTAATAAAGTTTCGGGTTGCTATGCAACACATAAAATAACTGAATGATAAAAATGACAGTTGAAATGCAGCGCGTTTCAAGATTTAACCGATGGATAGGCTAAATAGATGACTGTGAAACGCAAAGATAGTGTTTTATTTATTAAATATGTTCTGGGTAGTAAAACCGGCACTTACTCGAACATTCTGAAACAGGCCCTTAACCTAATATGTAACCTGCATCAAACTCTTCTTATACCGGGTACGTCAGTAATCTGTGGTACTCCACTACAATAGAGATCCGACATTTATTATTCAATTCTTAATTATATCAACCAGGATCACCAACAACAAGGATAACGGAGATAATTTTATACACGTTATCTGTTAATTATTTTAAAACAAAGACATATTTCTAGGGAAATGTCAAATGTAGACAGTTTTACCTGTCTTTATCGATAACTCTGTCACTCAAAACCTGATAAAAAATCTTAAATATAAAAAAAAAACTATCTACAGTCCACAAGGTGTTACAGCACCGTGAGTAGTGAGTAGGTTCTATGTTAAAGTGATGTACCTTAATGAGTAATTGTCCACTACGCGTGTGAGGGTTCTTGAACGCGTACACAACCCAGAAGACGGCGCCGCAGAGCAGCGTGACGCAGAGGAAGGCGGCCACCACGCCGCCCACCGCCGACCGCTGGGGCTCCACAGCGCCTTGACCGACACCCATGGCTTTACCCTTCACTGCCTCCGTACTTGTCACGTTCTTCGTAGGCGCATGCTCCGATACTGTTTAACAAAACATTCATTATTATTGGGTACACAATCACAAGCAGCTTCAGTACTATACACAACTAAGGGGGCGTCCATAAATTACGAGAGGTGTTTTTTTAAATTTTGTGTCCTTCCCACCCCCGTTGGTGAGATGTCGTGAGATTTTGTTCAACCCCCTCCCCATCCCCCAATCTCACGTGAGATTTTTCAGAATGTTGGTTTCTTACGTAAACGCGTTGGGTTGTTATTGTAGAAAGAAAAAAAACTATTTGCTTCGTGCTTTTATTTACGACTAGTAATCAATATTGCTGAGAGTTATAAATGTAATAAAAAATTAACAATAGAATACTTAAATCATGACTACTGTGATAAAAAGAAAAGAATATCTGCTCTAATTCAGTCCATGGAGAATTATGCGTAGTATAGTATAATTTTTTGTTTCAATCAGAACAAAAATGGCGTGATATTTATCGAGACCCTCCCTCTCCCTAACGTGAGATTATATGAGATTTGACTCGACCCCCTCCCCCCCTAAATCATCTCACGTAATTTATGGACGACCCCTAATATATTGTTCTGTGACTACGGAACGCTCAGTGTGTATGTTCAACTACCACTGAGCGCTTAAGATCGGCAGTGCACATTCGCACATCTCTTGCACATGCATTTAACAACAACAAAGAATATTTTTCTCGCCATAAATATAAATGTATAACATAATTATTACTTAAACACCATCGTTGTTCACATCATCACTTATCATCAAATGAAATAGAAAAAAAGAAAGAAAGAAAAGCCATTTATTTGACACAACATTATAACAAATAAAACGTACATAATAATAAAAACAAAGTGGTCAAAAAGGTCTTGCCTCAGCACATGTGTCAGATGTCTTAAGACACCCGACGCTGATTTTCAGGCAAAATTGTGGTCAAAGGCTTAGGTGTCCTATCGGCAGCATAAAGTAAGCTCTGCAGCACTCATTAGTTATTGAAATTAGACTAGATGTATAGTGCACTGTATGAGATTCTTGGTCTTGTGACGTAAAACATTATGTTGGAGTCTGAGAGCTGTGGTAGAATGCTGAAATTTTGTCACTAACCGACTGCGAAGGAGTGAAAGAGCGGCAGCGATGGTGAAATCGCGATCAGTTTGAGTAAAATCCGAAATAAAACTTAATAACACAAAACTAGTAATGTAAACCGAAAATGTAATTTTTATTGTCCCTTTTGTTAACATTTTGCCATTTCTTTCTTAAGTCTCTTTAGCCCAGTTATTTCACATGCTACAGTGCCCTCCACTTCTAATCACAGTCATATTTGCACACTACTGCTTCGAAACAAAATATCTGACAGCGGTGATACCGGCCTCGATGGACTCATGCTAAATCACTTGTATCTGTTAGTTTGCTATACACTGGTCCCCTAACATACGGGACCTTAAACTAATTTAGACACGTCTCCCTAACCCTTAGTATATACAAGCGTGTTATGAGGTTTGTTTTATGAGATCATTACTAGTGTCGACAGTAGTGTTGTAGTTGGGTGGCTGCGGAGTGTCGGTGTTGTATATGGTCTTATTGCCTGGCGGTACTCCTTCCTTCCCGGGGGAGCAAGCGGCCACATCTCGCACTGTCGTCTTGTCACATTCTGAAAAATACGTTATATTTAGTATACGACAGTAAAACAGCTCTCGTATGTACTACACCCTATGGGGTGTACGGTTAGTCTACTTTTGCACCCCATGTTTCTTTTTTGTTTTATGATTGTATAGGAACAGGCTCGACGCTCACATGATGTTAAACGGTAACCTGTACCTATAACAGATGCAATTCGTCACAAGTGACACAAGTGACGAATTGCTCTGCGCTCGTCCGCGTCTCCCTTAGACATACAGTTTATAAGTCTCCTGTAATTTAACTGAGTCTCTAGGACTGCTGCCGGAACACACTGTTTAAGTGCTTAGCGACATATCTTCTACTTGGGGCGGGGGGTAGCTCGCGGGTGAGCATTCGCAAAATGCTTCTACCATGTGGTGAAGCTCAAGGCGTTGGTGGGGATCGAATCATGTACCTATAGCACGGCAGTCCACAGCTCGGCTATCATTGCTTACGCCGTATTTCCATGTGGGGATTGTAAGAGGCGGCGAAAGGGAAAAATACCAGATGATGGGCAGCAGCGCCTTCTAAAGAACTGCCATCTCACACTGCACACCCCGAAACGTCTGCCAAGCATTGATATTAAAGTAAACCGCACAAAAGGGTAATCATTTGTTGAACAGTGGACTTCTTGGCAGTTTATGTATACTACGTACATAGATAAATACATTATATTGGAATTGATTCTATAATACAGCCTATATTTTACAATTTTCTTAATTCTAAGGCAGACGGGTAAAACATAACTTAGTACTTTAGGACAGGTATATAACTTATCTATAATTTCCTAACCTTCGTATACTTCTCCATACCAAAATCATTTAACCTGTATAACCTGGCAAGAGTTTACTTTTGATATGAATTGAGACTGTCGATTCGCCCTCTATAAGTGCTGGCAGAATACTCTTACGTATGTATTGATCTCTTATTTTAGATGTAATGTAACGATTATTAATTTAGTTTTGTTAGATACATCAAATTTTAATATGAACAATTTAAAATTTAGAGAAAACAATATTATTTTATATTACAATCAATATCAAAACATACAATGTCCATTATATACTCAGGACAAGAAAATAAGTTCTGTATTTTTTCCCTGTTCAACAAAGTCGTAGAATTAGTTTCGTATCTTGTATAGATATATAATAGGCATGATGTTATAACGAAATGCTTTTTAACATCATGCACATTGAGGAAAGAAACGATTGGAACGCCCGAATAACGGCATGTACACTAGTTCCAATTTTTTTTGACTATACACTCTACTCTCTACAGTCTACTATTTGTAAATATTATCTGAAGAGCAGACAGCAGCTCTTGTCGCCCTGCACCATTTAATAACGGTAATGCACCAGGCATTTATAAGTGGTAGATGTTTAATTAAGGTTTGTCCAAGGGTGGTTTTCTGACCGATTAAGAGTCAATTCTTAAACTATGAAATTCTATAATAAGTAATTTTTTTTGATGGGCTTCCGACATTACTAAATGTGGTGGGTAGGGGTTATCGTTCTGTGTGAAAATTTAATTACTAAGCAATGATTGTAACATCAAATCATAAGGGATTTAGCTTCTTAAAAATTACGTAACGAGATTTAATGATCCGTAATAACAAAACGAAAGAAACATCTATCCATTATATTATGTGGTTTTATTGATTTTAAAATATGTATATAATGATGGATGCACTTTTGTATACGTTGTAACTAAAACATGTATTTTGAATACATCAACGGATTCTTTGCGGGTCGAAAATCGTTGACCATGTAGGGACACATGCTACGTGAGCTAAATTTGATGATATTCCAAAAGTAGCCTGATGCGCTCAGTTGCCCGGTTGCTACGGTTTTAGACGAACCACTGTTGTATTATTTAATATTTTTTCTCAGCGACCTTGTTATAGATCATTTCTGAACTTGTGTTGGATCCAACGCGAACAATTTTTTTTACTACAAACGGATCCTTTAATATTTTATGTAAGCTCGTCTTATATATAGATTGCATTATAAGTTCGCGCACGGCATCGCATTTTTGTGATTCAACATCGCCCACGATTATACTCACTGAACCATTGATACACAGTGGTTTTCGATAGTTATTCATCCCCAAAAGTAGAAGTGTTTGATCCAAGTTTATGATCGACACGCAAATTTTAAAAGGGCGTCAAAATGTAAAAGGAGGACTACTCACAGTTGTGATTAAAGTGTTTTCTACAACATCAGTTGTTCCATTTTCAGATGTTATTATTGCTTTATAAATATTGTTTATGTAATCGGCCAGTTGCGGATACATAAACAGCAGCCCTCGTACAGCATTTTACACATTTGGTGCATTCTACGCAATGTAGTTCAATACCGCGACTTCGACTACAGAAAATCAACAACATTGTCAGTGTGCCTGCGTGGGTGGGAGCACTTAAATAACAGTGAGAAATTTATGAAACCACCATTAGAATTTATTCTGTCTAACCGTAAGTAGTTTATAAACGTTGTCTTCGCCTCAGAGGTTCTTAATGCAACAAAATTTAATAAGTAGAAAGATTTTGATATTGAGACTTACTTCTTAATTTCCAGTCTTGCTTGTTTCTGTCGGTGCCGCTGGAGCATTTCTGAATTTGTGGGCACCATGTGCACTGAAACCGAGAAACGTCTTATAAAATTACAAAATCCTAGAAAAGCCGAGAATCGTCCATAAAATCGTGAGGTCATCACATGAACGGTATCAGTAAAGTGGTAAGTGGCAGAAATTTGAACAGGCATTACAAACTAACAGCAGTTATTGGAATAATTAAAGTTAAGGTTTTGAATTTTAAAACTTTTTTCTCTTTATCTTCCAGTATCTCGCAGGGGTGTATCTCACTATTGTGCTATTACAGCAATCGTATACATTTCTCATCACATGGTTGACGAAGTAAACCCTGATATAATCCAAGACCCCAACCGTGAATTTCAGACAAAGTATTCTTTCTAAGAGACTTTGGTACATTTTTTTTACAGCTTGCCTGGCCATGGACCACAAATTCTCCTGGCGGTAAGTGATGATGTGGTCAAAGGTGGTAAACAGGCACAACTAGAACTAGAACCGATTAAGAGTTTACAAGCTACTAAGCAACTTGTCGGAACACATAGTCAGGTGAGTCTTACGATGGAACTTTGATAGAATGACTGGCTTCAGAGTGGCATACACAAGAAGGTCTTAATTTGACCGGTATCGGCGAAACCTGCACTGTTTATCCTGAAGATATAATATACTACAGGCTGCGATCATGAAGGATTTCAGCACTTTTTAAGTCTCTAGAAAAAGGTCCGTGTTTTGTTTACGTCTAGATTGATAGCGTCCTACGCAATAAATTTCGGCATAATGCCTCGCACCAGGTAGACATGGAAGCTTTTACTCTGTCCTGTCTTATCTAAAAGTAAAGACTGTGCAGAAAGTATAACGAACACTTCAAGAGGTTTGAGTTGATGACCCGTCGGGTTTTTACAGCGGAGGTAGATTTGGACGGCCGAAGTTTGCTTCGATCGATTTTGCCAGTCAACTATGCATTGCTTTGCGGGTAAGAAGCTATTTTGGTCTCTACTCTGGCTATGCGATCCATCGAAACGCCCCTCGTTTTATGGCCTTGTTTCTTGATATATTGTTTGAGTGATGACATACGGAATGATTCTTATTCCGAAGTACAGTTAATTATTCTGATTTCTACAGTTATGTCACTATGAGTACATTGTTTTGCTGAATCCGAAAAATTGATTGATGCAATACTCACATTAAAACCTGTGTCGTGGTTGATACAAGACTCACACGTTTCGTACTGGAGACATGTTGGTAGCGCAACCAACTTCAGTATAGTGTTATTGGCAATGATATAGTTCCGGAATGAAACACGATGGTACTCGTAGATCGTTTTTCGGCGTACGTCTGGAAAAAAAGTATATTTCCCGTTGTCATAATTATGCTTCCGTATTTAGGTAGTAGGATTTTCTGTTGACCGAGAAATTTGACCCGTTTTACTCCTTAACCTATATAAAGGCTCATGACCAGGTAAACTAGTGTGGCCGGCCAAAATAGTACTACAATCTTTTTCGGTCGGTAACATATGCAATGCTATAGCTATTTAAGACGTGGTTTCAGTTTGAGGAATAGATGATTTGGTATCTAAAAAAAGGGAAAGTTCACACCCTATTATATATTAAGAAACGGTAAAAATAGAAGACCGATTTGGTCTTTGAAACTTGTTCCATGTTCTGAATCTCACGTATATACTATATCAAGAGATACCAAATGACATTACTAGACGTTGTATGTTCATGTTCTCAACCAGCTGTTTAAAGCATACAAATCAAAGTTACGTACACAAAAATGTATACGAAATATCAACTTTTGATTGAAACAGGATGAAATTGTGTTTTTGTGTAGTGTTCCGAGAAAAACTTGCGCAATAGACAGTACTTTAGAATTGTTACATATTTTAAGCTATATAATAGATATCATAAGCTCCGCTTTTTCATCCATGCGCATCATAGATAATGATAACAATTGAATTTCATTGATTCATGATATCGGATCCGCTCGATACGTAAGGGTCAATCAGATAGTAAAGTAATATGTCATAAACATATCAGACAATCGGATAAAACTTGAAACAAACTTTACTTGTTGTTTACACAACTACGACTTGAACTACCAATTAGTCTACATTACAGTTTATATGGCGTATTGACTGAGATGACAATTAACATTTACTCTAAATAACATTAATTTAGTTTACCTGGCATTCAATTGTATTACTTTTGACATTATTTAAACGTAATCTCAAAATACAATTGTCATATAAGTCAACTTTAATACAAGTACTACAACAACTTACAGAATATGATGTTATCGTTGAGGTAAGCGTCGCTGATGCCCACTTTGACCGGATGATGCGAGTCATTGATCAGCTTCACGTCCACAGGGATGTGCTTGTACGCAAACACAATGTCCCCGTTCTTGTATAGCGTTACGGCGAATGTGAACGTTAGATTAGCTTCATCTTGCAGGCTCACGTTCTCCCAAAACGCCGTGAACTTCTCACCTGGGGGACGGAAGGACAACTGCTGAATCACATTTATTTTCAACTATCTCAAAGTATTATTATCTATTAGCGGTGTACCATTCTTCTACTGGCCCTTAGTACAGTGCAACCTCAATATAATGACGACCTCGATTTAACAAATTCTTCGTAATCCCCTTGAATTGTACATAAGAGTCAATGTAAAATATACCTTCACATTGCGAAGATTTCTTGCGAACAACCTATTTACAACTATTAAAAAAGGTTTAAATACCTCTAATGAACCTTTATATACCGTCCCCACCACTATGGCCCTTAATCCCATGGTTTGTGATTCAGTCTCGACAGATTTCGATACGTTTTATTTGTAAAACATTCACTGTTTTGTTTCATGGGACGTAATGTAAACAGTGCTGCTCTTCACTATTGTTAGAGATTCTAATTGCAATGACTCAGAAACGGAAAAAGTGTTACATTTATTTGACAATTATGTTGACAAAAATCCTACGACGAAAAAATTAGACATAGCTAATCAATTCGGGATACCCGCAAGTACATTGACTACAATTTTAAAATTTAAAGATAAGTTTTCGAAAGAAAGTGGTTGCCCACTTAATTGTTTTAAATAGAAAATACATACAGTAATTTGATAAAAATGTGTTATGCGAAGAAATTGTTCACTATAACAAGATGAGTATGTCAAAAATTCAAAATGGTTCATTGTCAGCTGTGTGTTACATGTTGGTCAAAATGATGAGAGTATCAACAGTTACCTTTTCAGGCGTACAATATTATATAGATCGATATGATACAATAAATTATATTCTAATTAACATTATGTCATGCAATAACTATTATGTAGTTAAATTTTTTTAGATTTCATTGTATGTGTCAAATGGTTGTATAATTTAGTGCACACAACGTAAATACTTTTGCTAAAAAAAAAAATTTGGAGCCCTGAGGGGGCAACGCATGGTTCACAGAGTAATCGAATAATTCCAGGGCTTTTGACCCTCTTTATTTTGGGAAACATAAACAGTTTATTTATCCACTAAAACAAACACTAAAATAATTTGAATGCTTGATTTCTGAATTATTATTTACTCAATTGCACACTTTGATTAGAATTCTCATACCTATTACAGTGCCGTTTCGTACGCGCCCACACTGCGTACAAGTCGAAGCCACACTGAATTTAATTTAATTACTTTATATCAGTACGGTTTAGTCCAATAGAATACGCACTCGGTTCGCGACATCCAGTACGAGAACGTAGTGCATGTTTTCAAAACCATTTATTTAGTAATACAATAGATTAACGCGAGTAGAACACCATCTAACACGTGGGCTAGCAACCCATACAACGATCATCGCAAAATGATTCTTATGAGAAAAAAAATACAATTATTTGTTATTATAAACAAGAAAAAGAGACAAACACTTACCGTCATCATACAGTTTGACGAAGCTGTTATTAGTGAGCGTAGTATCGAAGTTGGCCATTAAAGGTGCAATGTACTGTGTGGCCGCGAGCCAGTTGTGCACGTGATCGCCAGTGTACACGAACCCACCCGTAGCCACGGTGATGTTTTGAATATAGTGACCGTAGAATGGGAACGAGAATTTCAGTTGTAGTGACTGTAACGGGCAAGAACACAGTATAATATCTAATCACCTACAGCAAAAAAATCGAGAGTTGTATAGGTAAGTGGATATAAAAGAAGTAATAATTATATATACAATAATAAAGATTTATTACTTCTAGTACATATTATAAGAAGAAAGGGCAAGGCAAGAAAGGTCGTCAAAAACTGGAAATTCGAGATGAATATTTTTTAATACAGATTACTGAAAAAAATCAAAATCAATCAAATATAGAAAATCCAATAAGGGTATTGTTACATACGAATAACTGAGAAGAATCAAAGGATATCGTGGTACGTTGAGAATACCAACATGGGTATTGTAACAAACAAATACTTGTAATTAAAAAGATCCGAAAATATCTTCGAACGCTGGGGAAATCCTTACAGCGAAGAATCAAAGATTCTTAGAACAAAGAGGGAATCAAAGATGGGTATCAGAAATCAGAAATCAGATCTTTATTCACCCATTATAACAATGATCGTTATATTAGGTAAGTCAATTTACATACATTTTATCACTTTGGTACTTACAAGTTCATCATTATATAAAAAATAACATATAGGTATATTACAATAAATTTTTTTCAAAAATATGCAACTAAAAAAAAAAGTTAATATACCTATAAAATGCACATAACATCCCAATTACAATTATGTATAATATAGACCAATGTGATAATGTATAATAAAAAAATGGAATATAGTTAATAAATTGATAAATGTCAAAAAAATTAAAGTAATCATAAAATATGAATTGTCAAGATATATAAGCAGATTTTTTTTTTTTTATATGTTTAATTTATTTTTAATTTAAATTCGCTCGTTGTACAAAAATGAAGAGGCAGTTCATTTCAGGGTCAAAAATTCGTTGAGGTCGTAAAACGGTTTATTTTCAAAGAAACACTTTAGTGTCTTTTTAAAGGCATGAAATTTTAATTCCGTGATTTCCGTAGGCAGTTTGTTATACATTACAATTTTTAGATATTTTCCTTGCTTTCGAACTTTAGCTAATCTAATTTTAGGCTGGTACAGTTTGTTTTTATTGCGAAGGTTATAATTATGTACGTCCTTATTTTTAGGTAAATTTTTCTTATCTTCGTGTATTTCCAACAGACTATTGTATATGTAAAGAGATACGACCGTCATAATTTTATTTTCTTTGAAGTATTCTCTAGCCGATGCACGTTTCCTTAAGGCGTTAATAATTCGTATTGCTCTTTTTTGGAGTTTTAATACTTGTTTTATTTCCGCAGCGTTACCCCAGACTGTAATGGCATATCTCAATATTGAATGAATGTAAGCGTAATAAACAGATATGAGAGTCGTTTTATTTATTAATGGTTTCAGTTTAAGCAAAGCGTAGTTGCCACTTGATATTTTTTTACATATTTTTTCGATATGCGATTTATGGCTAATAGTGTAATCAATTGTATATCCTAAAAATACATTTTCTTTGACGCTGTTATGAATATTTTTATTTTGTTTTGTTTGATATTGCATTACTACACTTTTTTCAGCATTGAGGATAATACTGTTTGCGTCAAACCACTTTTTTAGCTTATCCATTGTGTCCTGAATGCTTATTTTTAATTTTTTTTCGCATTTATCTTTTAATCCTACGTAAGTATCATCAGCAAACAAACTTATGTGTGATGAGTTTGGCATATAATTGGCTAGATCATTAATATAAATCAAGAATAATAATGGGCCCAGTATTGATCCTTGCGGAACACCGATGTTCATTATCTCAGGCACTGATTTTTGGTCATCGATGGATACAATCTGAATCCTATTATAGAGATAAGTACGCATCATATTAAGTGCATTACCTTGAAATCCATAATAATCAAGTTTAAGCAGAAGTATATCATGTCTTAGGCAATCAAACGCCTTAGATAGATCACAAAAAATGCCTGCACATTTTTGTGAGCCATCCAAAGAATCTAAAATGAAGTTTATAACCTTTCTTATTGCCATCTCAGTCGAACGACCCTTTCTGAAGCCATACTGTGCAACAGAAAACAAATTATTGTTTTCAAAATAGCCACTTATTCTTTGTTTAAGAGCAGTTTCTAATACTTTAGACAATGTTGGCAGTACACAGACAGGCCTATAGTTACCAAGGTCTGTATTATCTCCTTTTTTGTATATTGGTATTACTTTACCTACTTTTAGGACTTCGGGGAATATACCTTCATCTAAGAATGCGTTTATAACAATTAATAATAGTTCAAGTAAGTAGTCATTATTTAAAATAAGATTTTTCATAATTTTTGTACTCATGTCATAAATGTCTAATGTAGTTTTTGGCTTAAGGTTTCTAACAATCGTCTTTAGTTCTTTATAACTTACGCGAGAAAAGTTTATTGAGCTCTCTGGTTTAACAACATTATCGAGATACTTCAAGCAATGCTTTGCGTCAGTTAATATATCACTAGTTAATTTATGTGCTACACTACAAAAGAAGTCATTAAATAAATTAGCGATCTCGACACAATCCGTCACTTCTGTACCGTTCTGACTTTTTATAGATAATATTTTCTTTTTCCTTTTTATTTGATAATTTTTCCTAACTTGCTCGTTTATTATGTTCCAGGATTCTTTTATTTTATTTTTAGAGCGTGCTATTCTGTGACGATATTGTAGTCTTTTTGCTGCGATTACAGTTTTCCTGAATACTTTTTTATAAGATTTAATTTTTAGTTTCAACTGATCACTTGGGTCGTAATTTTGCAATATAATATTACATCCATCACACAGACTTTATACTGTACATCACTTTCTATACAGTACTACTCCACTCTATTGCCCATGCATCTATGTGCCATCGCTTTTGCAGTAGATAAATTGAAATCCTTCAGCAATTTAACTTTCATTCTCTTCCAAACCAAACGACATTTATTCTCCTTTTTTGGATTACATGCGCTTACTCTCTATCCCTTAGTAACCATTCCTTCTTTCCATCTCACTATTTCCATCCCGCGCATATTGTGCTGTACCCGTTTCTTATGCAAACACGATATTCGTGATATTACAGAAGCCTGAAGATTCTTTTGCACGTCATCTGGGTTACGCCCTAGCGCTATTTGATTACATAATGTACACTCGAATTATTGTTGTATCCACCTACAATTGATGTCCATGACATCCAGTTAGAAGAACATGGGACAGTATAATGCTGATGCCAGGAGCTGTACGGGACCTGTCGATGGCCAGCCTGATTGATGCAAATTAATTGGTGGTGCATCATAGAACAATTAATTTACATAAAAATTAGTAGGCATATTTAAAAGGATTGCAGGAACTTATCTCTGATCTTAATGAAGTTTGTCAAGTTTTTAATAGATAATTTGCTACAATTGGTCCTCTCCTTGCAAACGAAATACCCAAGAATTTTCATAATGACTTATCTTTTTGTATACCTGAATCCTTTTGTCAAAGCTCTGCTGGACTGTCTGCCTTTATCCCTAGTACCACTAATGAAATTATTAAAATAGTAGATGGGATAAACACCAAAGCAATTAAATGCATAAAAAATATTGTAGCTGTCTTAAGAAATGTCTAACAAACTGATGAACGAAGGTGAATTTCCGAATACACTTTAAGTAGCCCAAGTCACTCCCATATATAAATCAGGAGCAACAACAAGAAACTATCGACCAATTTCAGTTTTGCCAGTGCTATCTAAAATAATAGAAAAAAAAATATACAATAGACTACAATACCTAGATACAATTAACTTCTTAAGCGAAACACAGTATGGCTTCAGAACAAGAACCAGTACTCTTACAGCGACAATAGATCTTATTACTAAAATTAAACATAGCATTGATGCCAAAAATATCGCTGTGGAAGTTTTTATTGATTTAAAAAAGCTTTTGACACGGTCAGTCATAAATTACTTATTAAAAAACTAGAAGCAATAAATATCTCCAGCACTGCATTCAACCATTTTTAAATCATACTTAAAATCTCGTACTCAAGCAGTAAAAATAGGAGATCATCACAAAAGTGACGAACTATGACATAATGACATGTGGAGTCCCACAAGGATCCATTTTAGGTCCATTGCTCTTCCTGATATACATAAATAATATTAATGAAATTGGTCTACATGGTCGCCTTACACTTTACGCAGATGATACCTGTTTATTTTTATTTTGGCTCCTCTATAAATGACTTAATAGCACAAGCGCAGGATTACCTCAATGTTCTATTTGATTGTTTCCAACACAATCTTTTAAACTATAAATATTTCGAAGACATGTTATATAATAATGCCAAAAATAAATTGATTGCACCGCATGAAGCGCTTGAAATTAATAACTTGCCTATTCAGCAAAAAATGCTGAAAAATATCTTGGCCTTAGGATAGACAGCGGCCTGACTTGGAACGCTCACATCGAACATATAAAAAAATTACCTTTCTTTGTTACTTAACTTACTCCGAATATTGTCAGATGTGTTCCTCACCGACTACGCTATACTATTTATAATGCCTTGGTAAAACCCCATCTATTATACCTAGTTGAAATCTGGGGTTGCGCTGCAAAGACTAAGCTAGGTGGCCTTCAAATAAAACACAATAAATTAATTATACTGATTTTTAACTATACATTTTTGACTGCAACAACTAAAATTTACAAAAATACTACAATCATGAATATTAAACAATTATAGCTTTCCGGGCGCGGCTCCGCCCGCGCGTATGTCGGTTATCGCGCAAAAACATTAATCTCTTTTTGCGCAGTTGGATAAAAACTATCCTATGTTTTTTCCCGGGTCTCAAACTATTTCCATACCAAATTTCATTCAAATCGGTCCAGTATTTTTGGCGTGAAAGCGTAACAGATATACAGACAGACAGACAGAGTTACTTTCACATTTATAATATTAGTACTAAATAGTACTAATTGCACATGTATGTATATTAGACAATGTCTCAACAAACATTTACATACTAACGTAAAATTTACTAAAGCTAAATGTAAGCGTAGAACCCCACGAGCTAGTTATTTAGTTTTGCCCAAAGTCAGGACAAATTATGGCAAGAAAACTGTAACCTTTGAAGGAGCACAACTATATAATAAGCTACCCCCACGTATAAAAGACTTGCAGTCATTCAGCGCCTTCAAAAAACACCTCGCTTACTATATTATATCGAACATCAAGCTTTTACAATGATTGCAATGATCAATAAATGAAATTTGTGAGGTTAGTAGGTACCTATGTATTATAAATTACAATTTATGTGATAATATTTATCTATTAAGAATGAAATGGCGGATGTATATCTATAAATAGTTTAGTTCTCAAGTAAGTGACTCTATGTATGTCTTATTGAGAATAAATGTCTTTAAACCTAACTTGAAAGAGGTATTTCCGGATTTGAATATGAGATATTTCAAGAAGGCTCTTCATTCTTAATCAGGCCAAGTAACGACACGATGACCCTAAGGTACATAAGGACGAATCGCAAAAATTATGTCAACAGCATCTGAACTGATGTAGTATTTAACCGAATATATGTAGAATTAAAACTGTTTTTGTCAAAATGTTCAATATACAATGCACTATATGCTACTCACAGTGGCTCGCCGATGAGAGTTGCTCAAGATGGCATGGACTTCTGCTTCAGGCCTGCTGATGTTTGCCCAGTACTCGTTGAAATATGTTTCGTTTCCAATAAAAGTGCTGTTGTAGAAATTGTGTGTATCCTGAAAAAATAGAAGTCAATTACTTTGTAAGATTCTTTAAATCTATTTTAAATACGCACATATTTGACTCGGATACTACAAAGTCAAAGTCAAGTCAAAATCATTTATAAAATTTTGGCTCAGGACGCTCTTATGAACGTGAATCACGAAATTTTACTAATAATGTATTCTACTGCCGCGTTCAGCAATAATTGTATAGAGCCACTTTGAAAAGAACGGACAAGAAATGTATGGGCCATTTATATGTCTTTACTCTTTTACAATTTGGAATTCTATTAGGTATACATTTCGTTTATTTCATAGGTGACTAGCGCTGGTTAGGCAGAGGTGTAATATCCCATTTTACCCATCCCAAGCATTTTTGTTTACTAAATAATGAACAATATTGTATAGTACGCTTTTTTTATTAAAATCTTTTTTGCTAGCAGCTTAAACTTTCCTTCTGTAGGAACTGTAATATCTTCATGAATTTCATTATAAAATCGCACACCACCCGGTAGACTTTTTATTTGTATTTGCTAATTTAAAACCCAGCACCGCTAGTTTATTTTTATTCCTTGTGTTGTAATTGAGGTGCGCGCCGTTCAATTTTTTATTAAAGCTATGGACTAGCAAACAATATATTTTCAAGAATATAAAGAGTTGGTAAAGTTAATATAATGATTTCTTTAAAAAACCTTCAGTGATTCGCTAGAATTCACTCCATATATGGCATGAATGTCCCGCTTTTGCAAGATAAAGATGGTCTCTATATCAGCCACCGCTCCCCACAACAATACATATTACATTATGCTGACGAACTAAACCAGTCAAGCTATAGCTACGAGTATATCCGTCAACTGCCTTATCTTACGAACGGCACATGAAGCAGAGCTATGTCTCCCGGACAGATCATTTATATGAGAAGTCCTCTGTACTGCTACTTGTATTGGTTCGAAATCTGCAGGGCGATCACGTATCTTCTGTAGCAATGAACTGCTAATTGCAACAATCAAAAATGAGAGTTTTGTCAGATTTTGTAGCAATTAAATCAAAAGTCAAAAGATAGATAGGTACAGATACATTACAGGCACAAGAGCCTTTCAACATCAGGTAGTCCTCGTACTTATACAGTGAAAAAACCAAGAAAAAACTAAAAAAATATATAAAAAAAATATCTCAAAATGTTTGCTAGGACTAGCAGAAGTCAACCCTAAGAGGTTCTTAGCATTTTTCCAATAACCCTGTATGTTATTACAAAGTCATGATGATGGGAACAAATAAATTTTTCCTCTCGTAAATTTGTACTTAATTTTTTTATGTTATCCGAATACGAATATAATACGGGGTACAATAGTAATAAGAAATTACTACTTGAATTTTAAAATAAATGCCACTATAAACTTTAATTTTGTTTTAATTAGATTTTACAATAATTATAATATGAAATAAAAGAAAATACTGACCATGGGAGAACAACCTGTATGTATATATACAGGTTGCACTCCCATATATGTTATTACAAACTCTTTAGTAGAAAGGATAGTACGAAATGATTTATTTTATCAAAGTATATGCCAGTTATCGTCTCAGGTATAACAGAAAAAAAAACGGTCGGCGACTAACGTTTGTGCGGATGAAGGTCTGTTACCTATCTGTCTTTTGATTTTGATTTCATCTGTCAAAACTGACATTTTTGATTGTGCAATAATCAGTTCATTTCTACAGAAGATACGTGTTAATAGAGTAACCACATCAACACTATGCCGTCTGATATTGGGTAATGCCTATATCACTTAGTAAAAATTAGGATTAGGGACCACTTATTGTGTGAGTGTGGTCTCGACGAAGGAAACATGGACCACATTTTCTTTGAATGTCCAAATCGTTGCTATTCACTATATGATATCCTCCCTCCTGAAGTCTCTCGTCCAACATCATGTAAATGTCTTCTTTCTCTTGTCTTTTCCCCATTAATCAACCATGTATTGTGTAAATTTGTAAATATTAACAAATTTAAATTGTAAATATTGTTTGTTATATGTATATTTAAAGCTGTATATACTGTGACAGAGTAGGTTAATGCCAGTAATAAGTACTTCAGAGATTATTTTAGTTATGTAGCTGTGTCATTTCTTTATTTTAGATAAATCATCATGGTCTTCAAAAGTCTGGTCGTTTCTTTATTCTAAATACCGATATTATTCTAAATTAAAATAATAACTCCACGTGAATTATGAAACTGGCATGGCAGAATTGTGGTTACATTAAACCGCAGAAGCCATTAACAAAGAAATAATAATAATAAGATACGTGATCACCCCGCAGATTATTATAAACTGGTAAGACAAATATTGAATATTTAGGTTTATTTTTACCGGTCTCTGTGATTGAAGTTTTTCAAATGGTTTTTAATTTATTACTAAACTTAAGCATTGTGTCTCTAATGAAAAAAAAAATACCACACATGCAAAAAAAATTACCACCAGACTATCCCCATATATTTTTGGCCTCGGCCAAATATGCTATTTAACCTAGAGATGATACGATATTTTTTTCCACTTATTGGTATGCAGTATGCACTGTGTACGGAAGACAAAACAGCTGTTAATGCCACACTAGAAATTTGGCGTATCTTTAGGACTACCAACATTACAGGGAGATCTAAACTATATAATATATAGATTTCCCTATTCCTAGTATCTCAAGTTGCAAAACCAACGCTAATAAGAAACTAATCTTTAAGCTTATAAGAAACTAACTGAGTTTCCATAACTAACACAATCTCAAGTACTATGTAAATTTGCGAACAAAAAGGCAAAATCTAAATATAGTAAAAGCCAAAATATGGGCGTTAATAGTCAAATAGTCTGCGAAGAAGCCAAATCTACACTTTTGAATTAGTTCGACAAAAGGTGTCCATTATTCGTTAAGAATCTACAACAAAAGAAAAAATATATTGCAGAAATCCAAATTTATAGGTTAAGGTAGGATGTGGTAAATAATATACCGAAATCAGATCAGATTCCTAACTAGTTTAGTTTGTGAAAAAGACCCCGTAGCAAAATGGGCGGAAATTGTAAATTTTGACGACGTCCTTACATATTATGTTTAATAAGGAAAAAATATATTTATTGAATAAAATTATATTTATCTGTTGATGACACCCGACATGCTGGGGTACAAAATAGTTTTTTTTTGGCTACCTTCTCATGTATTGGAGCCCCGCGAAGATTTTGCCTTTTTTTTGCTCTTGGGGTACAGAATCCGAAAAATCAATGGCACTTACGATTGTCAAATTTTTGAGGTTGTGTTCAGCCTTGATTCTTTCTGGTGTCTCATTGAAGATGTCTGTAAAATCTGAAATAAAAAATGAATGTGACAGTTTTAGTCATATTAAACAGACTATAGGTATACATTATAAGAAAATATTTATTTATTCAATAACATCACCACTTCACGTCATCATCTGCGAGGCTATCTATATATGTCAAAGGCTAGCCTATCAGGTAAAATGAAATTTTTGCGTAACGTCTACGACATCAATAATCTTGTTATATTTTCAACTCATACGCCATTGTCAGAGTAGCATTGATGGAGTATCATAAATATTTTTTCAATTAATGTTTTCTTCTTTATGTTATTGTTTAGCGTAGTTCACAAAAAGGAGGGATATAACAAGTCGGTAGTACCTAGGTATTTTTTCCGTACTCACACAAGCTGAGAGGACAATATGAATATTTAAGATTTTAATGAAGAACGGAAAAATCACATTTATTTCGTTCAATGTATGTACCAATTATGCTCAAATTTTTCACAAGTCTTATTATGACCACCCTCTTTCTACTGTTATTCCACGCATGTAACGTACGCTAGTCGGTACAATGTTACTTTATTCCTAATAACAAAGCAACACACACATATTTGAATTTGGTTTAGAGCCGGCTGCATTACTCATGCCAAATCCTTTTTTCGTTGAAAACGACGCAAAGGGACGATGATTTCAGGCCTCCGAAGTAGCTTAACTAGCTAAGACACAGAGTTCGACAGCAGACAGTTTAAGCTGCCCTCCAAATCACGAAAGTGATCAGTAGTAAATGCCACTAGTGGTCACCCATCCAAGTAGTGAATATTGTATAATCTTGTCAAGTAGACAAGCTCCGCGACGGAATTAGTACGGCTAGACAATTCAAAACTAACAATACTACCTACTAAGCATTTCAGCCATGATTGTAAGAAAATCAACTTTCGCCGGTAGTTTTAACGTGTTTGTCACCGGACAATCGCCGCATTTGCTACGGTCAGCAGATACGACGCAAAAAGGTCGTTACGGTGCTGTAACACGAGCTTAAGATAATGGTTTACTGATTAACTACTGGTAAAACACATTTAACACGTACCTGAAACATTGACTAAACATAAGTATCAGAAAAAAAAATCATACAGGTTTTTTTTATGTTATTGTGACGGAACAAGCTCGAGTCCCACCTGGTGTTAAGCAGATTAACCTCTGCCTACAATAGATGCATTTCATCACAAGTCACGAATTTCACTGCGCACGTTACCTTGAAACATAGTTTTTAAGTCTCATGTGTCTGTAATTTCACTGGCTCTCAAGGACTGCTGCCGGAACACACTGTTACTAGATGACAGATTTTCTACTTGAGGGTGATAGCTAGCATAGCAAAATGCCCTTCCACCATGCGGTGAAGCTGAAGCCGGCGGTGGGGTTCGAGCCAGGGACCTGCGACACGGCAGTCCATAGCTAATACCGCTCGGCCATCACTGCTTTTAATTACTTAGATTCACGCTATTTTACATGTAACATTAATTATGTTTTTTTTTTTATGGAATTATGACATAGCTCGCACGAAGCCCATCTGATATTAAGCTGAAACCTCTGTCTATAATAGTGAAATTGTATACAAATGCAAATTGCTTTTATTGAAAGAATATTTTAAAAATCTATGCACATGTCGCCACTATACTAATAATAAATATTATTGTAGCAGTAGATCTCTTTGTGAAGGACTTCTTCCGGGGGAAGTACTGTCATCTTTCCTATTTTGACCGCTAAGTAGTAATATTCTAAGTAGTTAATATTACTAATTCTCATTACTGAGTGCTGGTTTGAAAGGCATGAGCGCCGGTGAATTATAGGCACATGAGACTTAACAACTTTAAGTCTCAGGGTCACGGTCGCAGTGGAGTTCGTCACTTGTGACGAAATGCATTTGATATATGCAGAGGTTATCGCTCAATACCATGTGGAACTCGTGCATGTTATATATTAAATAATTTAGTGAACTGGAGCCCGATCACTGTAACGACTGTCGGTACTTTTTTATTATTTTTGTAACATTGCATTGTGATGATAAATAAATATCAAATAGCAATTAAAATTACAAATAATAATATAAAAAATACGAAACGTAAAACATCATAAAAACCTATATCTTAAAATAAATCTATATCTCATCAAGTGCAGTACCACATAAAATTAAAAGCAACATCTAATTTTATGCAAATTTTCAACTAAATACTCAACATATAATTCTTGAAAATTAGTTATGCAAATTATTCTTCTCCGAAACGATCGTAATAACGACGATACAAATTAAAGTTGAATTCGAATGAATTTTCTGTTTTCTCTAACTACTTCTCAACAGACAATTGTCGGTACTATCAGACTGAGACCTGTCTGATAACCCCGCAGCGTTCTCGAGTAAGTGGCCGTTTAAAAAAATCGACATTCAGAGAAATGGGCGTAAATTTACTAAGGCAATTCTTTATCTTGGGTAGATTATGTAGAGTTGGTATGTATATCTTACAAGGTAACGGAGGATTCCGGTGCCTATCATGATTGACGCAGAATGCATTGTGTTCGCCATTCGTGATATAACACGTTGAATCTTTTGTGCGTTCCATATCACAGACTCCTTTGTCCTTCAAAGTGAATCTTGGATGGGCTCCTTCTAATGCGATATTTGCTTGTTGCCGTCTAAATGTAGATCTATATATAAGTGCTTTCACGAGAAATACTTTCAAACGATTTTCAACCTTTTTTTACTGTTCTTGATTGAGTACCATGTGGGACTCGTGCATGTTCTCAGTACCATGTAATCAGCGCTTATATAAAAACAACCATATTGCGCCACGTGTTAGGTCCCCTACCATAAAATTAGGTATTTTCCCTTCTTTCAACTGATACTGAGAATTTCTTATAAGAATAATCAGGTACACTTGTCCAGTCTGGGAACCGATCCATCGCGGTTAGTACGAGAGTCTCGTGCCACTGCAGAAACGAGTCAGTTAATGCTTACCTAACATAACTTATAAAAGGATGTTTTTAAACCGTAGATATCATTTGTCATAATATTTTTTCACGACGAATTCCACTCGTATGAACGAGTTGAGATTTCGCATGCCTACATAACATCTCACGTGTTATTTATGTATCTTAGGAGACAAAACAATAATATGATACATGGAGTTGGTTTTATAAGAGTGCCAGAAGATGGCTAAATGGCTTAAGAGCCGGGCAATAATGTTGTACTGAATTTCTTTATAACCAGCTGGCTGCGAATAAATATATAAAGAAGTGTAACTCTCATACAATTGCCACTTTGATTTCATACTCATCAAGTTCACAATTAACTAAACATGCACAATCACAAAAAATATTATATTACACTTACTATCATCGGGAACAATGGGATCGCTGACTTTGGGCGTATTCTCAGTGACGTTAACTTTGAGGATTCCAGTGCCGTTGACGCCCAGCAAAGGAATCTGAGTCACAGCCACCGTTGGAGTAGTCGTCGGACCAACTGAAATTGCAATGGCGTACATGGTAGAGTACAAAATTAATATGAACTTACGAAGAACATCACGTAAATACCTAGTATAGTTGAATTCTGATCTGTCTATCTAGATTGTAGTACATTTATTTTACAGATTGTAGTACATTTTTTACCATTTCATCATATTTTGTTTAAAAAGGAACAGTCTTAGTAGCTATGGTAATTTAATTTTATGTACAGTACTTGTTTTGTAAAACGATATAGTGCTAGTTACCGCGTAAGATAACGGTTTAAATAGTTTCGTCAATTTCATAAATATTCATAACCATCTTTAAATACATGTTTGTCAAAGTATTTATAATATGTAAGGTGTAGACTACATGTTGTGAGAGCGTAAGATACGAGTATAAGCGGTCAGGTTGCAGATTTCGCAAGCGACACTAGTCTTTGCACAACCAAAGGATAACACTCCTATAAAATAAAGACTCGTCAATATTCTTATCTTCACTCCACATATATAATATATGTTCAGTCCAAAAGCATAATTAAAACAACGCATTGCAAATTAAAATGTATCTTCGCTTTCAAGGCTGATCGCTTGCCTGCCCCTCTTGGGAATGTTTCTTTTGGCAGTGTAAATAGGTACTGAGAGGGCGTTGTATAAGGTAAAGAGCCCTATTGTGAGGCTAATGCACAGCAACACAGTATTCACGTCGACGTTAACATGCGTTAATCATTCACCATCCTTGGTCCTCATTTCTGACTATCCATCCGGGGGATATGAAACAATTCTTAGATAAGGCACTTATATCCCATATCTTATACCCAAGAAGTTTAACATATCTCTAACACAGCATCTTCAATTACAAAGTGAGAAACAAAACAAATAAATATACATATTTAAAATACAAGATAATATACATATTTAAAGTACACTCAATACTCTTAACCCATCGCGAATGCAATTGGTATCGCCAAGTGGTTTGTCATACTCGTCATGTGATAGCGCGATGAATAATGAAAATATACCGCCAAGTTAAACAAAAAACACCAGCAAATACTGTTTCAACAATCTTCACTGCATACGATAAAGCGCTAGGTCTTTGTCTGTATGTTATTATTATTACTTAACAAATACACATACGTGATGATAAATATTCATACATTTAGGTAATTATTTAAAGACTAGGCGCGCGTAACATAGGGCTGTTTCACTCGGGTAGACAATAAAGAAAAGTAGGTATCATATGCATTAATATGACTTGTAAATATCTACATCGAGTTTGTCATCGAAATCGATCCAGCCGTTTCAGCGTGAAGGAGCCACATTCTCACTCACTCTCAAACTTTCGCATTTTATGCTTATTATTGTGACTTTTCCTTTGTATTGCAACACTTTTTCAAATAAGATCTTAGGCTTGCAATAATATATAACTACTTCTTCCTATTTTGATGAAAATTATAGGTATATATTTTTCCATTTATTTTGATTTGACAACTAAACTACTGTACAGATTTTAATACAATTTCTACGGCACCAATCTGTAAGTTATAAACTATCAAATTAACAAATAGAATTTACATTCGAGTTACAAATCAAGGAGTAATGAGGTAACAAACATTTAAAAATAAACTATTAATGATGTCATAGTCAAACGTGTTTAAACAAAGTTCATATCCAATCAAGAACACGCGTAGCTTGTCCGTGCGCAAGAGGGGAATATTAATAATACGTATCAGCTTGTATTTGGTGGGTTGTGGATGGCAAATATAAAATAATTCGAGTCGACTTAAAAAAATTATATATAGATCTTAGTTTAAGTCATAGAAAGGTTCTTTTAAAAAGAAGTGAGCATCTTGAGAAAAATATACTGCAATATAAGAACTTATTCCTGTAGAATTCGCTGAAAGACAACTTGAGATAAACAAAACTATCAAATGTCATTCGCTTCACAAGCATTTCACTTTTTTATTTTGCACTAAAGGCAGACATTATGTAACACTGCTCAGACTTCCGTAGCTATAATAGTAATTAACTAGTTAATGATCTAAGGCGGATTAATGCTTTTAGTTAAGGTTAAATAATTCTTTAACTATCGAGAAAGCATTTTCATTTATATTATGTGGATCATAGTAGCTATGTTGTATCAAAATGCCACTATCTGCTAATGATTGTTGAATAGAACATTAGGCTAACTGTTTTGTCGTATTGTTAATATATACGAGTAATATAGAAGCGTGCGTAACGTGAGTGGAAAAGCGCGTTACCAGTATTATGAAGAGTATTGGTATGTATCAACTGTAACGGTAACAATGACTGTGAGGCCAGTGAAGCATGCGGTCCATGGTGATGTTGACATTCATGAGTCATACAATAGATGGGCAAGCGGAGCCACATAATTACTTTCATCATCCTGAACGCTTCTCTTTCATCCTCACTATCGAAAGTAGCTCGGTATTATTCTCAGCTGAGATTAAAATTCTAACGCATAAAGGTATTTTTTAATAACGAAAGATTTCATTTATTATTGTGTATCTATATGAAGTTAGTCGGAGCTGGTATAATTGCACTTTAATTGCACAGCAAGGCCACATTCCCCTCTAAACTGAAACACAGTCATTTCGACATTCAAATTTATAAACACTATTATGGACACAGCAAAAAATTATTCGCACGGAAATTAAAGAAACGCAATAATTTCGCATTAGCGTATATACAATATTTCTATACAACACGATCATGTAAACAACAATATAAAAACACTTGTACGTAGTAAATAAACACTCTTTTAAAACAAAATGATGTTAAACCGACACAGCGAAAATATATGAGATACGTGGAAGAGCACAGCACGTCCTTCAAAGGACTTAATTAATATTAAACCACATACTCACGTGATCACTGATCACCTATAAAATGTACTACAGCATCATATTTATAAATATATGCCTGTAACTTACAGCCTTAATATTTTACGCACCGTTCAACATATCTACTGTGAAACCGTGGCAGCGGACACGCTACCGTATTTTGAGAAAACAATGCAACGGTGGTTATAAACCAAGTTTTCGCAAATGATTATCCAATGAAAAGATCCAATTTTGGCAGTTAAAAAAAATTGTTTAAAATGTTGTCGGTTAACATTTTAACTTAAATTTGTACTTAATGATTGAAAACCCGTGTCTTTCGTATGTTTAACTATTTCTGCTAACTTACGCTGCCCCGTGGGGTGCCGGGTTAGAATTGCACCTCCCCATATCATCCCTATATCATCCCATTCGTAAGAGGCGAAAAGGGAATAATACTGGAAGGTGGGCAGCAGCGCCTTCTAAAGAACTGTCAACTTACACTGCGATCCCCAAGCCGCTTGCCAATCGTTGGGATTATAGCAAATACCCCCTTAATAGGGAAGGCTGTGTTCAGCAGTGGACGATCCGGCTGTTGCAGTACAGTTCAGCTAACTTACGAATATAGTACTTATGGTACATGTTAGGATCTTCAGTTTCAACAGTGAAAAACATGAAATCTTATCAACTTATTTGATATCATATAGCAAGTATTACAGTAGTTTGATATCACATATTATATAAGTAACTCTATTATATAATATGTTTCCTTAAACAAGTATAACTTCAATGTAATAATAAAAAACATTTTATGTGATTTTCCCTAACTGGATACATTGATAAATGTATACAAATTTGTATTGTTATTATGGAAACTATTCGTACTTTACAATTTAAACATTAACATTCACAAAAGGAAAATATGGTTTATTAGCCAATTTGTGCAATGCTAATTGCGACCCTATACGATCGGTATGATAAATCGATAATGATAAAGGTCGGTAGAACCCTGTATGATCTGAGGTACTGTTCTTTAATATTAAAATATAATCTCTTTAAATTATGTCTCTCCATCCAATGGTTGTCTGGAAGAGATCGCTTTTAGCGATAATACCGCCATTTGTTAGAATATTTTAAATTGTGTTTCTGCTTAAACTATTTATAAGGTGTTTCAATAAAATGTATATCTATCTATCTGTTCTATCGGGCGCCAGCAAATCACCTATTTATCTAATGTCACGGAATGCATAATGGTATCAGCATGTTTCAAGTACTTTTATCGTCCTAATTACGAGTAAATAATTTTAGGTGTAATTAGGCGCCATTGAAAGTATAATTTGTTCTCATATTTATAAAAATAAACAAACTTTATATTAATACAATGTCTTCTTATGCGTTCGGTTAGTCAGATCGGAGAGTAGGTATGAGTTTTATCAGGATGAACAAAATTAGAATTAACAAAGATGATTGTCCGCCTGATGTTAGGCGTCGGCGTGTGTTCGCTTACAACGAGTATTGAAGGCGGCGCGCGGGTAAAATATTTTTGCGTTCTTTGTGGCATATTTCATTGCTTTCGCTACCCGATATTAAACTGTATGCGCTTATAAAATGTATTGATATTTCATCTTTTATTCCAAAATCCAGCTACGTTATACCCGCGTTGTAAGCTTATGGATCTGTGCCTTCCTGATTCGGAATCTTACCAACTGGTACAACAGTAGGAGGGGAAATTTTACGGCGTTAAAGTAGGTTCATAAATTTTATTTTATTTTAGGATTTTCAGAAAACTTACTAGGTAAATAATATTTATAGTTAATTTATGTATATACTACATGAAAAACACATGTAATGCTGATGGCCAATTACAAGTTTCCACTTATAAGTTAATTAATATATAAAACAAAATGTTTAGTGTGGACGACTAACTTATGAAAGGAATGAAATAATATACTTAAAGTTTAAATTAACTAGTACAAAAGAATTTGTCATTAAGCAAACGTTTTAGTTTGGTAGTCGAGGTATTATATAAATCAATGTATATCTTTCAAGTTGTCAAACGAAGCGCTTGCACGTAAAATAAATACATTCTGCCTATAATTTGTATTAGCTAACGGAACAGATAAAATTTTGGGTTTTCTCAATACAGCTGCGTTAACGCGTAACCCTATCAGCTCGAGTAGCTCAGAACAGTCTTAAAATTATCAAACACAAGCTGCTATTCAAATTGTTAATTGAACAACATGTGATAATATATCAATAACAATAATACGCTGTTTATTATAGCATCATTATTCCGTATATATATATTATATATATATATATATAGTAAATAATACCTACTGCAGACTTAATAAACTTTTTCCATTAAGTTCTTGTAAGCCTCCAATGTATTCATCCGTTATCGTTGTACAAAGAAAATCAAATGAAACTATTCTTCAGAAATCTATAAATACATAACAAAATAGTGACTATTGTGTCCATATTACGTGCCCTGTTGATATTCTAAATGAGAATGTTTGGGTGTGGGTGTTACCACTCACCGACGCAGCCATTAAATAAAATATTGATTCAAACATGTGCACATACATATATACATACATACATTGTAATTTAACGGGTGCAATGCTGCCAGCCCGCTGGGCACGCTGCCAACTGGTGTTGGGCTGGAGCATTTGGACTGCCTGTGAGTCTGCAATGACTTATGGGTTGTCTAAATGCTTTTGTTGTAGTAACTGTATTATTGTACACAGTTAGTAGTATTATGTTTACAAAGGAATTCGTAGCTACATAAAAAAAATTACATAAAGTCTTTAAATTTTGGTTCAAACGTGAGAAAATTTATACCTCGGTTTAATAAGTAGTTCAAATTAGCTATATAGTAGGAGGGGAAATTTTACGGCGTTATAGTATAGTACAGTATAAAAAGAGCAATAGAGCTATATCCAATCAAATGCCGAGCGCATGAAGTCGCGACCGGACACCAGCAATTGTATGCTTCTGATTGAAGCTTCACCAGCTTGGAGTCCTATATTATAGATCTCACTCAACAACTGCTAAATCTGGATAAACATTATTCATTCAATGTGTTAAATCCGTAAGGAATCTAAGTAACAAATTTCAACTAAATCCGTTCAGCTGTTTAATAAGTGTTAAGCAAACACACTCCAGACACATAACTATATAATTAGTAGCACTCAGAATTTTAAAGATATATGAGACTCTAATGTAATAAGCGTATGAACTTGCTTATTTATATAGAAAGGATATTTTTTCCTATGTATTGTAGACCCACCACTGGACGATACAAGATACCACGATAGTAATGTTCTAATACAAAACTTCTACATTCGTTATCCAAATACGATATATCATTCGTAAATCACGACATGACGCCATTGCTTACAGATGATATCTCTGTGCATATCTTATTATTCCCCATAAGATTAAAATGCATTAAAACTATAATTTGTTTTGAATTTCACTTTACTATAATTGCAGATGATTATTTTTAAAAGATCTTTTCCAGAATTTCAATAGGAGATAGCCAATTAAGTTATACAAAGACACAGGGTAAATGAATAGCAACTTATATGTTATTGCGCAATCTCGGGTCGAGTTTATTTTTATATTATCATTGTTAAGGACGTATTTACAAATGTACGCGGCTCTATTTGTAGATATTATTCGACGCGGTGCACTACTACACACGCATCGCACACATGCATGAGAGGTGTTTGTGTACACTGCAACCATATATCTTGATACTAGGCTTGTGCCTATAGTGCAAAATAGTGGCCGAACTTATATGACATCAATTAAATTCGTGCTTCGGAGGGCACGTTAATCTCTCGGTCCAGGTAGTTGTCTTAGGATGGCAGTCGTTAAGCAAGGTGGCATACAAAGCATAAAAAAAGAAAAAATTAAGGTACTGCAGGATTATACTTTTCATACTCGCATACAAAATATTACAACATGGACTTCTAATGCTGGAAAAATTTTGGTCTTACGGAAATACAATAAAGAGACAAATAATATTAAAATAATTGATGTGGGTTGATGACATCTAAATAATCAATGTAAATAAAAAAGAAAGCTTTTATACTTGTAATATACATGTTGTTTAGTAAACGACTGACTTATGTTTTAAGTTAATATAGTGCAAAAATTCTGAAATCAACAATGTCCATAAAAATTTGATCGGGCCGATCTGTCAACAGATCTACTGACTTAGCCGATTTAATATACGTCCGATAAAGTGTTTTTTGTTACATGATGCTCTGCTAACAAATTTAAATTCATATTATAGATACTTTGAAAATGTTGTATTTCGAATATAATTATAAGCTATTTGTATAGTCTGATTATAAAGTATGCGATACTTTTTTCAGTTAATTTTATACATACTGATAGTATTTGCGTACTTTTTTCGGGGTTACATTATCCACAACATGTCACACATAATATGTCAATTTTCTATCAGAGTACAGTATTTTTTATTAATCTCGCTAAGCGTTATAAACGGTAAAACTGCTCCTTAAACTATTTCCAAATATATTTTATGACCTAATCTAAGCACAGTGCTCTTTTTATGTACGCTCGCAGAGTTCCATTGGATGTTGTTCTTCTCCTCACCAGACTTCAGGAATTAATGCTTCTAAATATGCTACTACCACTCCAAATACGATGCGACTGATTTATTTTTTTATAAAATTTAAGTCAAATGATACTTAATATGGAAGCAATTTGGAAAATATTTACAACAAATATTTTTTTAAATTTAATTTTCATTATCTTTAATAGTTCCATAAACTTAGGGCCTCATTTCATAAAATTAAAGATGACAAAATGAATGAATAACACATATTATTATTTATATGTCCCGAACGCATAGCAAAACTTATTTTAAAATAGTCTTAAATGGAAGGAAAAAATAACACCCCAAGCGAGACGTCAGTGCGGGACATATCATTATCACTACGAAATAAAATAAAAACAGTTAGGAGTAAGAAACCCTAGAAGAACATTTCCATACGCGTTATTTCGATGCGGTACATGTATGTTAAATGCAAGATGAAGTATTCGTACATGACAAATACACTTACTAGAATATCTCCAATAGTAATGAAGTCAACAATTCGTAGTCGTACCAAGCAAGGCCCCTTTGTCAACAGAATTTCGCAAGATGATAACTTTGACGCACAAACGTCCGAGTCGAGCATATCATTACACTTTGTTTTGCAAATAATGCAACAATACTTTTATATAGTGCCAATATGCCACTAGTATCATATAATTAAATATCTTTACCTCATTTGATATTATATTTACATACTGTCTAGTCTACAAAATCTGTAGACACGAGCTAGACTAAATATGAAATTTTATAGTTTTATTTATTTTGTGTTACTTTACACTAGGAGAACTGAAGGTCTTTTCAGTTTCAATATTTCACAATGACTATAAAATATATAAAAGTATTAAAATATTCTTAAAGGTTTAAGATATTTTTGATACCTATGTAATAAATATAACCTATCCTTGAATTATGAGTATGCCCCTACTCACGTCGATATTTTAGTACGCTGTTGCTGCGCATTGGGTTTAATAACAATGTACATCCCTATTGGCAGAATGGTAGCGGGCTCAAACGAAAAATGTTTGTCCGAGGTAGCGAGTATATACTTACTGAGAGCTGTCAAGCAGGATTCCAGAAAATAGACAGGTGTCTAAAATAAAATCGAAGCCATAACTCTTTTCTTTCTTTTTTCTTCTACTTTGGATAAAAAAAACAAAGCGTGCTGAAAGAATAACGATAGAATATGATACTTAATGATAACTAAAGCAAATACATTATACGCTTGGATTAAAGGATATTGCCCATTACTTGGCACATCCTACTTAAAGGAGTTAGGCTTTGTCATTTACTTACAATGCCTACGTAAATACCGACAAAGCATGATAGTAAGAAGTCAATGACTTATGAAACTACTGTAATAAAGCAAGCGCGAGTCGTAACATTGAAATCAAGGTTTTTTTCAATATCATAATACTGAAAAGCTTTAATTTCAATCTTCTAAGCATCAATTGGTGCGAAAATTTTCCTATTTATTAGAAGTTAGCAATATTCTGTTATACATATTAGTGAAATTAATTAATTTAAGTTAATTCATCGTATAAGTTTGTTTATTACAGCTATTAAAAAAATATTGATGTCATTTTCACTAAGCATACAATAATGTTTGAATAAAATATATTTTGCATGATGGTAAATCATTTTGCGAATGTCCACCTGGCTGCAACCCTCGAATAGAAAATCAGTCGCAAAGCATCTAGCCATGTGTTCAGGCAGATTAACATGTAAGCCAGTAATTCTGGGCCTGAACAACAACGTCAAGTATATCATCATTCATCATCAGGTGAGATGGTGTTCAAGGGATAGCCTAACCACTATATTAAAAAAAATAAGAACTTCAGAAGGGTGGCGATGTCATTACGAAGGTGCAAAAATACTTCTTTCGTTCAGACCAAATTATATAGCCTGGTCGATTTTATGGTAATGAAAATTGTATGCTAGGCCAGCTGTAATAACAATATATTACATACTTGACAATGTACCAGCAATTGAAAATAAAAATCTAGCTGTCTGTCTGTTGATCTGTACCCAGTATATGTATCTAATATACTGTACTTATATGGGCTTTCTTACATCGCGCATCCTGGTGACACAACAATGCGCCAATTGAACCGAAAAGCGGATGCTGGTTTGTGCTACGTGCTTATACATGTATGTATACACATACTAACTATCCTCCTAACAAATGACAAATCAAGACAAGTATGTGTGTTGTGACATTCTTGGAATCGCGATTTTCTCACGGTGTAATTTTGATTGTTCATACGAATAAAAATCGGGGCGATCACGTATCTTCTGTAGCAATGAACTGTTGATTGCAACAATAATACTGTCAGTTTTGACAGATTTTCTAATACAGATAAGTAACAAAGCTTCACCATTTTTTTCTTTTACACCTGAGACGATAACTGGCATATACTTTGATCGAATTAAAAATTACGTACTATCCATTCTACTAAACAGTTTGTAATAATATAGTATATATACAGGTAGTACTCCCATGGTCAGTATTTCCTTTTATTTCATATTATTATTATTCTAAAATCGAAATAAAACAAATAAAGGCAAAATTCTTACCAGTTACGTGTGAGCAGAAATTTTAATGAGATAGACAAGAAAGTTGGCCTTGACTTATTTTGTACTAGCATTGCATCGGCTAGGCGGTTGTTGAGCAGAGAGTTCTCCGACTAACTGTTTGAATTTAATTATAAGCATAATGTTTATACTAAGTTGTATCCTAGTGTTCATTATTTGAATGTCATTTATAAGATAGCTATCCGTGAGGACCTATAATAGGTAATCTGTTGTTATTAGCTATATTTAAGATATTTATTATGATTTATGTTATACTGTTGGTCTTCCTAAGAAATAAATAAAATTTAAATTTATGGCATATATTTTAAAATACAAGTAGTAATTTCTAATTATTATTATTATTTTTCGTATGCGGCGCGAAGAGAAACTTATTTTTTCCCGCTCATGACTGAAATTTTGCCTCTCGTAATTTTTTTATTTTTTTTATGTTTACCGCAGAGCGTGCATTATTGCAAAACATAAAAATCCTAAAAATATCATAGTCGCTTTATTACATTTGGTTTTATTTTACAGGATATATTAAGCGTATGAAACGTGTTGCAGTATCCAAAAGTAGATTCCCATTCGCCATTGCACACTAAAATTGAAGCGGAGTGGAGGAAGATTTGGGCTAATTTGTGTTAGGGGAGGAAAAAGAAATTACTACTTATATTTTAAAATAAATGCCAATATAAACTTAAATTTTGTTTAATTAGATTTAAAAAATAAAATTAGATTTTAGAATAATAATAATAATATGAAATCAAAGGAAATACTGACCATGGGAGTACAACCTTTATATATACTATGTTATTACAAACTCTTTAGTAGAATGGATATTACGATATTTTAATTCGATATGTATATCGTCTCAGGTATAAAAGAAAAAAAAGGACGGCGACTAACGTTTGGGCACAAGAAGGTCTGTTACCTATCTGTATTTTTCATTGCTACAAAATCTGTCAAAACTGTCATTTTTGATTGTTGCAATCAGCATTTCATTGCTACAGAAGATACTCGTACGTGATCGCCCCGCAGATTTCGTAAAAATGTGTATATTCAAAATTATTGGGAAAAATCGTTTTGTACGGGAATTTTTATTTTCGCGTTAAGATATAATATAAGTAATAAAACGAAAAAGTGGCAAACCAGAACCTAGATTTTAAGCTCAAGGACAATTTTGAAATCTTGGTATTTAAAATATGACAAAACTACGTTTGTACGAAAAGATCTAGCGAGTGTTCGCTCGACTAGCTACCTCAAGTAGAAAAATCTGTCGCCAAGCACCTAACAGTGTGCTCCGGCAGCAGTCCTTGAGAGCCAGTAAAATTACAGGCACTTGAGACTTAACCACTGTATGTCTCTGTTAAAATGCATCTGTTATGGGCAGGTAAGTCCGCTTAAGGCCATTAGAGTCGCCAATGGCCTTGAGCATCTGGACCTAATCGAGCTTACTTTACTCGCGCATCGCCGCATACGGTCCGCGCTCGCTGCACAAATATAACGGTCAAAGAATATGCAGATGCGCGATGCGCTCCGGTAACATGGCACTTTATATTCCTACCGTACGATTCTAGTTAGTATCCGCAATTGCAACTGCGACTGAGATCAGTCGTCAAATGAAAATGTATAGTGTACCTACCTAGGTTGTTCTGGATCTGGACGTCTATATTCCTTTTCTTTATTTTTCAATGTCATCTGCCGAGTGAAGAAAGTTACTCAGATTTGTCTGATACTCGATATTTAGGCTGTGCTGAGAGTCATTATTCCGAATTTGGAATTATTTTTTCAATGTCATCTGCCAAGTGAAGAAAAATGCTACGGTTTGACTGAAAATTGATATCTAGGTTGTTGTAGACGTTATTATTCCATGTTAAGAATTTGTTTTACGTTGACGTCTGCCAAGTGAAAAATGTACTTCGATTTGACTGAAAATCGATATCTAGGTTGTTTTCAGTTCGCACACAGACTCTTTAAAAAATCTGCAAATTTTAGTAATATGCTACATAAACGAGTTTTCCAATTAAAATAACTTGTCATTCGTACAACTTTTGCAAGAAGATTTAGCCCTTTTATTAAAACATATTTATATAATCAAGTCCTGAATTTTTCAGTTTATATATCACCATATAGCATCATACGTACAAACACGTAAATAACACAAAATTAGTTAAAATATAAATACCACCTGTGTGGATAATTTATAAAAAAAAATGTATGAAACTGAACAAGATGTTATTTTATGGATAATTTGTAAGTTAAATTTATGTTTATAACTATTTTGCGTGAAAAATTGTACTGAAGTCAACTGTGCACTGTACAGCTATCAATTAAGGTCTTAACGATACAAACTTCAACGTCGAAGTGTGAGTCTTCACACTTCGACACCAGCAATACAAGATTTGGAAAAAGTGTTATTGGCTTAAATAAAGATTTATATTATTGTTTATATTATTATTATTATTATTCTGGACGTTTTTATTCCAAATTTGGAATTTATTTTTCGATGACGTCTGCCTAGTGAGAAAATTTACTAAGATTTGGCTAAAAATCGATATCTAGGTTTTTCGGGGCGTCCTTATTCCAAATTTGGAATTTACTTTCCGATGACGTCTGCCAAGTGAAAAACTACTTCAATTTGGCTGAAAATCGATATCTAGGTTGTGCTGGGCGTCATTATTCTGAATTAAGATTTATTCTTTTAATGGCGTCTGTCAAGGGAAGAAAGTTACTCCGATATCTAGGTTGTGCTGGGCGTCATTATTCTACATTTGGATTTAATTTTTCAATGACGTTTGCTAAGTAAAGATAGATGACGTATCTTTAAAACGCTAAGATATATCGGATAAGAGTAAGAAAATTATAATAATCAATCGTTTATTCAAATCTCCTTATAAATGAGATTATAGCCGACGCGGGTTTACTCGTTTAAAAACGACGATATAAAAGGAAGATTTGTATAATGGCGAAAATACATTGAAAAATAAGAATAGGGACGACTGTGTCGTACGCAAAAATACAAAATGGCCAACGTTTGTGCTATTGGACATGTCGGCCCTTGAGAAGGAAGTATTTACCTTTAGATTTTCCCGCCCATAGGTCGGAAGCAGTCTTCCACCCGCTACTCGCATCAAACAAACACTACTTTCCGAGTACGAGATATGAGATGAATAATTTCTTGTCTAGGAAATAATAATATGGGCAATTTATCTACAGCTATATTGTAAAGATTGGTTCCATCGTGAAAAGGTAACCGATATACTTTCTCATTTATTAGGAGATTTGAATAATTGATTTACAAGTACTTTTCTTTAAACTTTCGTGAACTAAACTCATGTTTCTAAATTACATTAACGAAAACCAAGCGGGGTAGATTTAAATCGCTCCCGCCGCTCTTCAAGACGATGACACCCGCTTCTTCAGTCTACTCGTGACCACGGTCAATGCAACTTGATCGAAACGTCGAGGTTAGTCAAAATATTATTTTGATGTTAATTCGTGCGTCTTTGATAAGTAATCATAATTTTCCTACTCTTATCGTACTGCGGCGATAGGGAACTGCTAATCATCCCACGGCCAGCAGGTAGGTAGGTAAACTCAGGGAGTAGGTTTGAAAAGTTTATTAGGCCAAGCCTTATCAGGTTGCACAGCCGCACAGTTCTACTGAAGTTACATAGACCGGAGGGAGACACTGGCCTGATAGTACACGTGATCCAGGTTCCAGATGTGGCGGTCTTGGCGTCAGCTGATAGTTCTGGATCTCGGTAGTGAGTGCTCGAAACACCCGTCCTCGGATTAAATCAGTGAAGTGGAATCCTGGAAGGACACCGGCTTAGTAGCTGATATTCCTCAGCCAACTGTTGCCAAGCCGCGCCGACACGATCGTGGTACTGTTACCAGCGACTCACATTTTAAAACTCACAGTCTAGCGCGGTAGGGCAGCACAGCTGTTTACGTTACATAGGTTTTAGTCAGCACTATGAAATAACAATAATAAATAAGGAACTCACCCTAGAGGGATTCACGCACTTCACAACAAGTTAATAACAATTAAGATCGATAGTACGAATAGAAAAGCGTCCAGGAAAACCAAGATAAGTATCGATTTGTAGCCAAATCAAAGTAACTTTTTCCACTTGGCCGACGTCATTGTTAAATAAATTCTAGATTTGGAATTAAGACGTCTAGAACAACCTAGATCGATATCTAGGTTGTTCTAGACGATCGATCTTTTCAGCTAAATCGAAGTTACTTTATCTACTGGGCATACGTCATCGTAAACAAATTCTAAATTTGGAATAATAACGTCTAAAACAACCTAGATATCAATTTTTAATCAATTCTGAGTATTTTTCTTCACTTGACAGACGACATAGATAAAATTATTCCAAATTCGGAATAATGACGCACAGCACAACCTAGATATCGATTTTCAGCAAAATCGGAGGAACTTTTTCACTTGGCAGACGTCATCGGAATATAAATTCCTAATTTGGAATAAGGACGTCCAGAAAAACTAAGATATTGATTTTCAGCCAATTCAGAGTAACTTACTTCCCATGGCTGAAGTCATCGAAAAATAAATTCCAAATTCGGAATAAAAACGTCAAGATACCTAGATTTTGAATGTTAGCCAAATTAGAGTGACTTTCCTCACCTAGCAGATGTCGAAAAATGTATGCCAAATATTGAACAAAAACGTCCAGAAAAACCTAGATATCGATTTTCAGCCAAATAGGAGTAACTTTTTTCACCTGGCAGACGTCTTCAAAAAATTAATTCTTAATTCAGAAGACGATGTTTAGAACAACCTAGATTTTCAATTTCAGCTAAATCAGAGTTACTTTCTTCACTTGGCAGATGTCGTCGAAAAAATAATTTCAAATTTGGAAAAAAGACGTCCAGAAAAACCTTGATTTCGATTATTAGCCAAATCGGAGCAACTTTTTTTACTTGGCAGACGTCATCGTAAAATACATTCCAAATTCGGAATAAAGACGTCTAGAACTACGTAGATTTTGAATTTCAGCCAAATCGGAGTAACTTTCTTCACTTGGCAGACGTCATAGAAAAATAAATTCCAAATTCGGAATAATGACGCACAGCACAACCTAGATATCGATTTTCAGCCATATCGGACTAACTTTTTTCACTTGGCAGACGTCATCGAAAAATAAATTCCAAATTTGGAATAAGGACGTCCAGAAAAACATATCGATTTTCAGTACTGTAACTGTAACAGTCAGTTCGTCCACTGCTGAACACAGCCTCACTTTTTAAGGGGGTATTTGCCATAATCCCCACACTTGGCAGGCGTCTTGCGGATCGCAATGTAAGTTGGCAGTTCTTTAGAAGGCGCTGCTGCCCCCCTTTAAGTAGTTTTCCCTTAGACGCTTCTGACGACACCCACGGGATGATATGGGGAGGTGCAATTCTAACCCGGCACCCCACGTGGCTGCCCACCTTCCAGTAGTTTTCCCTTAATCGCCTCTTACGACACCCACGGGATTATATGGGGAGGTGCAATTCTATCCCGGCACCCCACGGTGCTAATCTCCCTTACCTATCTCTCACTATTTTCGAGATACGTTATCCATCTTCACTTGGCAGACGTTATCTTTATGTAGTATTAATTAACCTATATCAAAACACCTAATACAATTATCAAGAAAAGCTTAGAACTCCAAAAGATGTATGTAGCCCCATACAAACTCTAAATGTAGTAGAGAACCATTTTGTACCCTACAAACTACTAAAGCCGGAAACTGTTACCATAATATAAAAAAATATATTATCTTTAGTTAACCAGTTATAACATGAGAGCGTTATAGACATTACTAATTAATTTTGTACATATATTATAAAACTTTTCATTGATCTTATTGATAAGGCCGCCCATTGTAATTTACCCACAACATTGTCAATTTCAAGTTTTGATTCTTTTCATATGAGAGACAATTCGAATAAAATTTGTCTACAAAATACCAATAATAAAGCGTCACCGCGCATACTTCACGTCGCAATCAAGTTGGCCCTCTGCAGCGAGCGAATCATTGCACGCACACAGCTACGAATCTCGCGTGTCAATGCACTAATACAAAGACAAGATCGTTATCAGTCGAAAGCGCGAGCGGAGCTACGAGCTGAACCAAAGTCGCGCGCGGAATTCCCCAATAGCCGCCGGTCATGGACTTAGGTCCGAACAAAGGCCCTTCTAAGGGCCATCCCGATAAGGCATGTTCCCATACTCTGCCAACGACCTCGCATAGCGAGCGAGGCAAAAAAGGCCCTTCTCAGGGCCAGCGCTCCCAAGACGCGCGAAGCCGCTCGCCCAAGAAAAGTGAGCCTCCACTAGAAGCCATCGTCTCGCCCATGTCGCCAGATGACGCAACAGCGGTACATCAGCCCAGTGCGTACCTTTCTCCGAAGGGGTGGTACGAGCGTGATATGCTCACGCTCGAGCGGCTTATTAAAGTCGGCGGCCTCTTCTCAGAAGGCATGACACGCTGGATGTCCATGTACACCAGACTGCAGGAAGCCGAGCTACAAGGCTCCGAACCATGCGAAGAGGACCGCATCGCACTAGAATTCGCGGCCAAAGCGGTTATTACGCTCCCTCCTGTAACCTTAAACAGGGAAGTGATTGCGTCAATAATCAGCAGAGATGCCCAAAAGAAGAAGGAGACCAAAAAGCGCCCGCGCACGAGGTCCTTGTCGGTGACCCCGCCGGCCACCAAGACAAGGACTATCGGTAGAGAGCGCAGCCCAGAACGATCAAAACAGATCGAAATCACCGAGACACCTAAACCACAAAGAGCCGCCAAACAAAAACAGCCGCCACCGACAACCGCTCAACGCCCTACGTTCGCGCAAGCAGCGCAGATTGAAAAACCAGGGCAGTTAAGCGCAAGAACGGGACAACAACAAGAGGTTGTCTCGCTCCCACAAGAGGGACAGAGACAGCATGAAGCTATCCCGCTCCCACGTGAAGGACAGAGAAGACAGCATAGCGCTGTACCACTCCCTCCAAGCCACGCCCCCAGAGCCCCGCCGCCCAGTCAGGGCGCCGCCCAAGTCAAGCCGCCCGCCCCAACCGCCCTAGCCAAGCCGCCCGCCCCAACCGCCCAAGCGCCGATGGCACAGAGCCAACAAGAGCCGCCTGTGATTAAGAAACCACAATACCCACCGCTCGTGGTCGAACGCATCGACAACTGGACGAAGCATTTTAAGCTATTAGCCTCAAGAATAGGCAGAGCACCAAATGGACGCCCATATGGACAGGGCATACGCTTTAATCCAACGGACGAGAACGAGTATAGAATAATACAGTCGTATCTCACAGACCTAGAGAAAAGTGAAAACATAAGTTGGTTTTCATACTCGCTCCCTAGTGAAAGAAGTTTAAAGGTGGCACTCCGCGGGCTGCCCTCAGACACACCAGTGGAAGAAATAGAAGAAGCCTTGATTGAGAAGGGTTTTAAGCCGGAATACGTCAAGAATATACAGGGCAGACAGGGACGTCCCGGAAGCATCTTTCATGTGCAGCTGCAAAAAACCCCGAACCTGACACCAGCAATATATGAAGTCACGGAGCTCTTAATGATGCCGGGGGTCATTATTGAAGCATGGAGAGCAAAGAGAGGCCCAGCGCAATGCCACAGGTGCCAGAAATTTAGACACTCATCGCACAACTGTCACAGAGTGCTGGCATGCGTGCGCTGCGGAGAAGAGCACATTGCTAGGGAGTGCCCTCGCCCCCGAGAGGAACCGGCAACTTGTGCCAACTGCCAAGGCAACCACCCGGCAAACTACGCGGCCTGCCCGGTGTTCAAGACAGAAACCAGAAACAAAAGGGCTGGAACGATCGCAGAAACGATCACTACCCGGCGAGGCACCGCTCCGGTCATCCCCACGACCGTAGAGGAAACGGCGCCTACCTCACTAATGGCGCCTGCCAACCTACCGAAACCTATCTTACAACAGCAGCCAAAGAAAAAGAAGAAAAAGGCACATAAAAAGGCCAATAAAGAAGCCGTGGCACAACCACCTAAAAAACAAGAAGCCACAGAGAAACAAGCGCCTCGCCGGGACTCACTCGGGCAGACCATAGGCGTACTGAAGGAAATCCTGGAGGCGGTACAGCAGGGTACCGATCCAGAAACCGCAACCCTCCAAGGCCTGATGCGTATCCTTCAAAATGGGTCACACCGGGATTAAGATAATACATTGGAATGCCAGAACGCTCGCGGGGAAAGCACGACTGCTGACCAACTTTCTCCGCGAGCATGACGTTGATATTATATTGGTCAGCGAGACGCAGCTGAAAGAAGGAAAGGCATTCAAGATACCAAACTACTTCGTCTACAGAAAGGACGAAGTAAGTGAAACTGGAAGGGCGTACAGGGGGCTGGCAGTCATAGTCCACCGAAGGATCGTCCACCAGCTGATACCAGTAGAAGAGCTCCAGACGTTCCAAGCACTGGGAATACTCGTAAACATCGCCGGCCAAAACCATCGAGTGTTTGCGATGTACAAACCACCAAACAGTCACTGGAACACGAAAGAACTGGAAAAGATACTAAACTCTGAATACCCGACACTCATGGCCGGCGATGCAAACTCGAAGCACACGTACTGGAACTCTTCGAAGATCGACCAACATGGCAAGAAGCTATACAAACATTCGGTGGACTATGGCTATGACGTCATTGGGCCAGAAGATCCAACTCACTATAGCGAGTTCGGCACAGAAGATGTGATCGACTTGGCAATACTGAAAGGATTCACAACGCTACCAACTCAGGAGGTGCTCACAGACTTACCATCAGACCACAGACCAGTGCTGCTAACCCTAAAGGACCTCCCAAGTAGAGTGGCCGCCCCAGTAAAGCGGCGGAAAATCTGTTGGGAGGCCTTTGGCTCTGAAGTCCAAGACAGGACTAAAACGAGACCGATTGAGACACCAGAAGACGTAGATAAAGCAACAGAAGAATTAACCACCACGATCCAACTAGCCCTTGAGACAGCATCGCACTCCTCCAAAGCAGGGGGAAGTAAAGACTCTCTCCCTGCCAGGATAAGGAACCTCATTAGCGAAAAAAGGGAAACAAGAGCACAGTGGCAGGTAACTCGATGCCCACGTTTGAAAACAAAAGTGAACGCCATGGTTGAGAAAATAAAGTCTGAATTACAAATATACGCAGCGGGGACATGGGAAGCATACATAGATAGTATCAGAGATGAAATCCCCTCTGTCCACCGCCTATGCAGAAACCTGTCGTCGGAGAAAACTCCAGTTAGACCCCTAATGAACAGTGATGGAAATCTGGTATTTGAAGCCAAGGACCGAGCTGAAATCTTTGCAAAGCACCTGCAAAAGCAATTTGAACCCAACCCAGTAAAATACCCGGACCACGAGAAAACTGTAAAAGAGCACCTCCTGCAGTACTTTAATCAGCCACCCGCAGATAAGGACGCTGACAAGATATTCTTCTCGCCAGGAAGGGTAGCCAGACTCATAAAAAGACTGCCATCAAAGAAAGCCCCGGGACTAGACAAGATCCCCAATGAAGCCATAAAGCACCTGCCTATAAAAACAATCACCGCCCTAACCCGCATCTATAATGGCATCATGCGTACAGGCCACTTCCCCACAGAGTGGAAAAAGGGCAAGGTGATTATGTTACACAAAGCGGGAAAATCCACCAAAAAACCAGAAAGCTATCGACCTATAACCCTGCTAAGCACGCTATCAAAGCTGTTCGAAAGACTACTGCTCTCAAAATTGATACCACACATTGAGCCAAGAGAAGAGCAGTTTGGTTTCAGGGCAGATCACTCGACAACCCTACAGATAACGAAATTGGTGAATGAAATGGCAGTCTGTACAAACAAAAGAGAATACATGGCGACGGTTCTCCTAGACATGGAAAAGGCATTTGATAAAGTATGGCACGAAGGCCTATTATACAAGCTTTCCATGTCACCTGCCCCTAGGAGAATCGTCGAAGTAATAGCAGCCTTCCTGGCAGAAAGAAAAATTGTGGTAGCAATAGAAAACGCCATGTCAGAAGAGAAGCCAGTTTTGGCGGGCGTCCCGCAGGGTAGCTGCATCTCCCCGTTTTGCTACGCATGGTACACCAATGACATCCCTGTCATTGGGCATGCAAAGCTGGCCCTTTACGCGGATGATGCAGCCTACCACGCAGCGTCATTCAAGACCGAGAATGCCATAAAGAGGCTACAACCATCATTAGATGCCCTGCCAGAATGGCTGGGGAAGTGGAGGCTCTCTGTGAACGTAGAGAAGACCCAAGCACTTTTCACCAGCAGATGCAACCTACCAACTCGTCTGAAACTAATGAACAAAGAGATCGAATGGAAAGCGGACGCAAAGTATCTTGGAGTGACGATAGACAGAGGCCTCCACTTCAAGAAACATGTGAATAATGTTATAAACACCGCAAGAGGAGCTATAGCAAAACTGAATCCTATCTTCAAATCGAAGCTACCACTCCGGACCAAAGTCATGATATACAAAACATATATCAGATCTAGATTGACGTACGCGGCTCCGGCGTGGTACGCACAGATATCGACAACAAATAAGAAGCGATTACAAACTATAGAGAACAAGTGCCTCCGAAAAATAGTAAACGCTCCGCGTTACGTACGAAACGCTACAGTGTTTAGGGACCTCAAGATGGAAACAATCGACACCTTTATCAAAAGACTGGCCAGGCAGATGTTTGAACGAGCGGACGCCTCAATTCATGCCCACATTAGAGGCATAGCGCCACTTCACGCTAGACCACCTGAGACCACTAGGAAAAAGAAAACGATACCATAATTTTTGAAAAATAAATTGTACCATAATAATTATTAGGTTAATTCTCTCGCATATTATGCGAGAGAATTAACCCAAACAGAAGAGAGTGACTCCCAAAATGAAGTCGCGGCCGAAATGACTAGACCCTCGGTGGTCGCTGTCTTGGTCGCAGATCGGCGTGCTGGGCTTCCCACCAGCGGGATCAACCCGGCAGTGCCTCCGTGATCGCCCAGACACATAGTGACCGCCGGGCGGTCAAATCATGAAACCGGACTTATAAGTCACAGAAGAGACTCACTTATATTAATAAGTGAAGAAGAGCCGGGGAAAGAGGGCAACGCCCTGAAACCCCTTTCCTGAGGAAGAAATTCCTGAGAAGAAAACCAGGATGATGAGCTACGAGCGACACAGCCTCCCCGTGCCAACGCTTGCGCAACACTGCCGCCCGCGTCCGCGCAGAGCACCTCGGAACCCCAAGCGTTCTGAATCTGAATAATTCGACATTTTCTTAGGAAAATATCAATGGATTTACAAATGCTATGTTATAATTGTAGTATAACAATCTAGAAATTTAATGGTACAATTTATTTTTCAAAAATCGTAGCCGTTTAGAAGGAGTTCGCCATATAAGTCAAGAAATAGTATGTAGTTTGAATTTTTTGTTAAGGCAAAAGTAATAGTAATACCGTAAAATCATATGTTGCAAATGTTGTACTTGAATTCATCTATAAAATATATTTTTTTGAAGTCTTCAACTTCAGCGGTTACGGAGGAGTTCGCTTTAGAAAGTACGAATTTGACGTACCCAAGGGCCTTAACACCAGGTGGGACTCGCGCAACTCGAGCTGGGTCAGTCACAATTAAGTACAAAAAAATTACAACCGACAGCCGCCGTCCTTTGGCAGGCACGTCAGTCGTTATTGCATGGTGGTAGTGCATTTTGCTAACGCTCGCCTGGGTAGCTACCTCTCTTAAGTAGTAAATCTGTCGCTAAACACCTAAAAGTATATTCCGACTCCTCTTAATGTGCTTAAGAGCCAGTTTCCATTCTTGGTAAAAACTGCCACCACCAAGTTCAACAGCATCAGCCTTTACTATCAGGCGAGTTTGTAGTCCAAAGGTTATCCTATCAGCAATAAAAAAAGAACTTTAAACATCATAATGCGTACGCTTACATTGTAATTATTTATTTTAATAATGAGGTTTCTGTTTTAATTTAAGGCGCATATTCACATGTAATCGAATAGTATAGAAATTCACAAAGTAGTTAATTCATTACGCAATAATTACATTCATTTGCTTTGTTTCCTTTTCTTAGTCTCTTTTAAAGTATAAAGCAGACTTAAGACCTAGTTTAGACGATTTCTTCATTTTGTAAACGTAAAACATTAAAGATATTACGGGGGTGTTAACTAATTGTAAAATTGGCCGATGGACTCGATATGTCCGCCTACGTGTTACTTGTTAATAGCTGAACCCACACAACAGCAGAACAATCAGCTATCTAGAAAAAGATGTCCATCTAAACGACAGAAATCTTAGGCACGCATTACACGGACTGCTCGAGCAGTTACTCCGTTATCGACATACCCGTACACGGACCGCTCTTGCAGTTAGAGTCAACAGCTTGAACCTGCTATTGATAACTGTTCGAGGATTAGCAATTTCGATATTCGTTCAGGCGGGAAGCATGCGCGACGTGGGATGAAGAGCGCGATAACTGCGCGAGAGCAGTCGACAGCTCGAGCAGTCAGTGTATGCCTGGCGACTGCTTTACCGCACGATGAAATTTCCCTGTGCTGCCAACCGCCCGAAGCAGTTGCAACTGCTCGAGCGGTTCGTGTATGTACGTACGTAGAATTCTGAAGTTCACTATGTAATCGCAGCTTATTGAAGCAGTCGATACTGGCTGCTTCAAGCTGCCCGTGTATGGCCGGCCTCAGACGAAAAAAATGGTTTTGATCACAAACCAAACTGACTTTTGGCACTGAAAAGTATGAAATTGTAGAAGTCAGTACAATACTGATTCAAATACTCTGATCTGATATTTTCATGATTCAACTTCCAAATTTTTTTTAATAGTAATCAGTGATGTAAGTCCATGTACTCTTTTAAAATATTTTACAACCTTTTATTTAGTTTCACGTGACGCGAAGTTAGTCATCAAATCTTGCGATTAAATTTGATCCACTTCCCGGTTACCAACTGAGCTGAAATTTTGCATACAACTGTAAATCGCGTGACAATACAATATTATGATGACATGGTGCTGATCTGATGATGGAGGTGGAAGATGGCCAAAGGAACTTAGCATAATAATAAATAATGATACGATACAACCTCATCGCGTTTGGGCTCTGTTACGGACGAAACGAGCCCTCTCACTGCCCCGCCTGTAAATAGCTAGATACCTAATTATAAGATTCGATTTCGCCTTTTATTATTTGTAGAATTAAGTTGTTTAGATGTTAAGTGTATTAATAAAGAATATTAGTAGGCTAAGACATAGGGATATAAGGATATATGTGATTCATTCGTGTAACTTGTTAGCTAGTTGACGGCGCCAGTGCCGACCGCAGACTGAGAATATGCGCTCCGTTCTGTGTTCTTCGTTCCACACCCTTGTTATGGGGTGAGGTCGATAGGGTTCAGGGCTATGCCCTCTGCCCTAGGCTTCTATCGCTACCTATGACAATAGGTAGGTCATTTGCACCTTTTGACGGTGCTTGGTGGACTCTTTGTGCAACAGGGCGGCCTTGACCCGGCCGCCGCTTAGTTAGCCAGGGCGATCACGGAGGCCGCACCAGGTTGATCCCCCGCCTACACGGGGAAAGCCCAGCGAGCCGATCAGCGACACTGGCCACGGCGGCCGGCGGCCCCGCACCTGTTGCTGTCTCACTCTCTTCTTGTCTTCCTTCTCGCTCATGGATGTCTTGGGATATTACTATATCACGTGAGTACGGTTTCATCTTGCGTTTTCCTTTTTCGTCCGGTGGTCTGGCGTGTTGAGGCGCTATGCCCCGGAGGTGTTCATGGTCCGCTTGGTCCGCTCTGCTGAACATTCGCGTGGTCAGCTGTCTGATGAAGGCGTCTAGGTTTTCTTGCTTTAAGTCTCTTGCAATGGTATTGTTGCGCACGTACCTAGGCGCGTCAACGATCATGCGTAGCGTCTGGTTTTCTTGTACTTGCAGTCTCTTTTTATTAGTCGTAGATGCGAATGCGTACCACGCCGGCGCCGCGTACGTGAGACGGGATCTAATATAGGTCTTATAGATCCCCGTCTTGGTCCGGAGTGGTAGCTTTGACTTTAGGATGGGCTGCAGTAGCATTCTAGCCCCCTTTGCCTTTCCTATTGTGGCGTCAATGTGGTGTTTGAAGCTCAGTCGTCGGTCAATCTGGACTCCGAGGTAAGTGACTTGCGGGCTCCAGGCGATGTCTCTGCCTAGTAGCTTGAGTGGTGTTGGCAGCTGTGTGTTTCCCGTGATCATCGCCTGTGTCTTGTCCACATTGACCGCGAGTCTCCACTTGTCTAGCCATTCTGGCAGGGCGTCTAATGTCGGTTGTAACCGCTTGGCTGCGAAGGCTGGTCTATACGATGAGGCGTAGTATGCTGCATCATCAGCGTAGAGTGCGAGCTGCGCCTGCCCAACGACCGGGATGTCGTTGGTGTACCAGGCGTAGCATACAGGTGAGATGCAGCTGCCTTGTGGTACTCCGGCCTTCACTGGCTTCACCGTAGATAGGGCGTCTTCAACCGCTACTGTGATACGGCGGTCTTTAAGGAAGGAGGCTATCACATTTAAAATTCTTCGTGGTACGGCGTTCGACAGTTTGTATAGGAGCCCTTCGTGCCATACTCTGTCGAACGCCTTTTCCATGTCGAGTAGTATTACCACCACGTACTCTTTTTTGTTCGAGCTGGTGGCCATTTCATTCACCATCCTTGTGACTTGCAATGTTGTCGAGTGTTCGTACCTAAACCCGTACTGCTCGTCTCTTGGCGTGATGTGAGGTATCAGTTGCGTAAGTAGAAGCTTTTCAAATAGCTTAGACAAGGTACTTAGCAACGTAATTGGTCGGTAGCTTGCCGGTTTCTTGAGGTCCTTTCCGGGTTTAGGTATCATTATGACTTTTCCAGTTTTCCACAAGGATGGGAAATGCCCGGTTCTCATGATCCCGTTGAAAATGCGGGTCAGGGCTGCCACTGTCTTCATCGGGAGGTGTCTTAGAGCCGCGTTGGTAATACCGTCTAGGCCCGGAGCTTTCTTCGTGGGGAGCTTGCTTATCGTGCGCATGACTCGACCGGGTGAGAAGACGATATGGTCGTCTATCTCTGTCTCTTTCTCGCCAGTGCACGCCGCTTGTGTTTGAGTAAAGTATTCCTTCAGGTGTTTCTCAACATGTAGCAGGTGCTCTGTGTTTCTGCACTCATTTGGTTGAAACTGCTGCTCTAAATGCTCGGCTAGGATTTCTGCTCTGTCAGTTGCTTGAAATTTGAGCAGGCCATCATTTCCAAGTAACGGTCGCGTAGGTGGGCGTGTCCCAGCCAAGCTGCGACACAAGCGGTGCACTGACGGTACGCTCTCGCTCACACGGTCGATGTGCTCCTCCCACGATTTTTCAGAGTAATCTCCAAGGGCTACTCTCACAGTTTCTATGAGCGCGTTAAGCTTTTTCTTAACACGTGGGCAACGGGTTTCCTGCCATAACACTCGGGTCTCCTTTTTCTCTTTAATAAGGTCCCTTATCCGCCGCGGGAGGGAATCGTTACGCACTCCCGGTGCGGACGTGTACGACGCTGCTTTTACAGACTCTTGCAGCGCCGTTGTCAGTAAATCCGCTGCCCTGTCGACATCTGAGGCGGACTCTATTGGCATCGTTTCCGTGCTGGTGTGAATCTCTTTCGTGAATGTCTCCCAACAGATTTTCCTTCTCCCCTGCGGGGCGGCTACTCTGGTTGGGAGGACATTGAGGGTCATCAGCACGGGCCTGTGGTCGGAAGTAAGGTCCGGTAGGACTGTGAGAGTTGGTATCATGGTGACATTCTTCATTAAGGCGACGTCGATGACGTCACCCTCGCCATTTGGGGCGTAATGCGTCGGCTCCTCGGGCCCAATGACTTCAAAGTTATGGTCCACCGCGGCTTGGTATAGGCGTCTTCCATGTGCGTTGATTTTAGTGGAATTCCAATGGGTGTGCTTGGAGTTAAGGTCACCGGCTATGACCGTGGGAGTGTTTCCTTCTAAGAGTTTCTTGACCTCCGCAGCTTTAAGGTCGCTGTGCGGAGGTCTGTATATTGAGTAGAAGCGGTATTCCTGCCCCGCTAGGCTCACAAGCACACCCAGTGCTTGGAAGGAGCTATATTCCACGATGGGAAGGAGTTGGTGGACGACGCGGCGGTGAACCATTACGGCGAGTCCGCGCATTGCCCTGCCCTCCGCGTTTGTTTCATCCTTCCTGTAGACGTGGTAATTTGGAATTTTATATCCCGTCTTGGGGTTTAATAATGTCTCGCTGACCAAAAATATGTTAATCTTATGCTCGCGAAGGAAAGAGGTCAGCCGTGTCCTTTCCCTCGCGAGCCCCTGGGCATTCCAGAAACATACAACATTAGTTGTTTGATCCATGTTGGGCGTTAAGTATCTTCATTAACCCGCGGAGGGTGGCGGTTTCGGGATCCATCCCTGTTTGCACAGCCTCCAGAATGTCTTTCAGGACTCCTATTGTCTGCCCTAGAGAGTCCCTGCGTTCTGTGGGAGCTGCGGTGGCTACGGGAGCAGCGGGAGCAGTGGGAGCCGTCTGCTTATCTGTTTTCCCTGCCTTCTTAGCTTTAGGTTTCTTTGCGCGTTTGCCTCTGCGCTCGTTGGTCATTTTGGGGAGGTTAGCTGGTGCCATTAGGGTGGTTGGCGCCGTTTCCTCAACCGTAGCCGGGGTGACCGGCGCAGTGCCTTTCCTGCCGCGTGGGGCTTTGGTTTCCGCTACCGTGCCTGCCTTCTTGTTTTTCATCTCCTGCTTGAAGACAGGGCACGATTTGAAGTTTGCAGGGTGTGAGCCCTCGCAATTGGCGCAAGTTGCCGGTTCTTCTAATGGGCGCGGGCATTCTTTGGCCATGTGAGGCTCGCCGCATCTAACACACGCCTGCGGGCGGTGACAGTTATGGGAGCTGTGCCTGAACTTTTGACATCTGTGGCACTGCGCGGGTCCCCTTTTTCCGCGCCATGCCTCGATGGTGATGCCTGGCATGAGTAGCAGCTCGTCCACTTCATATATCGCCGGTATCAGGTCGGTAGTCTTCTTAATCTGCGAGTAGAAAATGCAGCCGGGACGCCCTTCGCGGGCCTGGATGCATTTGACAAATTCTGGGGAGAAACCTTTTTCTTCCAGGGCCTCTTTGATTTCTTCCGGTTTGGTATCCGCTGGCAGGCCGCGGATCGCTACCTTCAAGTTCTTTTCAGCGGGGAGCGAGTACGAGAACCAAGATATGTTCTCGTCTCTCTCTAGCTCCGTGAGGTACGCTTGAATGATTCTGTATTCATTTTCTTCTGTTGGTGTAAATCGTATTCCTTGTCTGAACGGCCTGCCATTCGGCGGGCGTCCCAGTTTGGACGCGAGTATTTTGAAATGTCGCGTCCAGGAATCAATTTTCTCCACTATAAGCGGTGGGTACTTGGGTCCTGATGCTTCTTGGACCTTTGCTTCGGTGGCTTGGGAGGTTTGTAACTCCTTCTGAGTAGTTGGTTTCGACGCGATTCCAATATTAGCATTCTGTGCTGTGATTGGTCGGTTGGGCTGTTTAGCCGACTTCGCGCCCGCGGATGCCACCGCTAATTGTGCGGCTTCGGCGAACGACCTCGTTGCTTTCGGGATAGCTCCCTGGGCTTTTGGCTGGGGCTGTGCTGGTTTAGGTGGTCTTTGTGGCTTCGGTGCGTCTACCTGCATGGTTTGCGATGCCCCTTTTGCAGACTCTGAGGACTTACTCACAAGCTCGACGCTTTCAGTAGGGCGGCCCTTAGGGCTCTCTACCCTGCGTGGAGGCTTTTTGGCTGTCGGTGGGGAGGCCGATAATGAGCGTGTGCGCTGGCGCTTCGCTGCCATGCGCTCTTGCGGTACCAGTGGTCTGGCAATCGACTTCCGACGAAGCATAAACGTCTCTTCAGTGACGGGCGGCAGTGAGAGAACGGAGTTGGCGGCGAATTCCAAAATAGTTCGGTCCTCCCCACTCAGCTCTGTCCCTTCTAATTCGGCCTCTTGAAGGCGTAGGTACAGTGACATCCACGTCAGCATCCCCTCAGAAAGGACCCCGAGTTCGACAAGTCGGGCGAGATTGAGAATATCAATCTCGTGTTGTCCCTTCGGGGAGAGTGCTGACGCGGGTGGCACCGCCTGCGACGGGCTGGTGGTAGCCGACGTCGGTGTGGTTACATACCATGAGCTCTGAAAAGAGCTTTTTTGCTCCTCTTGACGGAGCGGGGTCTGTATGGTTACAGCATCGTAGCCCTGAGAAGGGCTGGTTTGGCCCTGAGAAGGGCCTTTTGTAGGGTTCATTGCTGACGTACGTCCGGCACTAGTGTGAGATGGTCCCGGTGAAGGGTCCATGTCGGCAGCTACGTGGGAGATGACCTGCGTGACCACAGGGGAAGGTAGGTATCAGTGGTTACTCTGACATCACTACCAACCCCGGCTTCCGCTAACAAAATAATCCCCGCCGCAGCTACACGACAGCTACGGGCGCAATCACCAGGAAATTTCTCTAAGAAATTTTGGAGATTTCGCTTGCGAGTATGGTATGGTCCGTACGACGGTCAACAGCAAACTCCATATGCGCTCAGCGCCCTCTTTAATATTTATATTTGTAGAGCGAGACAACGATATATTCTGTACTACTCATGGCAAAAACTCGCTTTCCTATATATATTGGCACGTTTTTTACGATAGCATGTGGAGTTTGCTGTTGACCGTCGTACGGACCATACCATACTCGCAAGCGAAATCTCCAAAATTTCTTAGAGAAATTTCCTGGTGATTGCGCCCGTAGCTGTCGTGTAGCTGCGGCGGGGATTATTTTGTTAGCGGAAGCCGGGGTTGGTAGTGATGTCAGAGTAACCACTGATACCTACCTTCCCCTGTGGTCACGCAGGTCATCTCCCACGTAGCTGCCGACATGGACCCTTCACCGGGACCATCTCACACTAGTGCCGGACGTACGTCAGCAATGAACCCTACAAAAGGCCCTTCTCAGGGCCAAACCAGCCCTTCTCAGGGCTACGATGCTGTAACCATACAGACCCCGCTCCGTCAAGAGGAGCAAAAAAGCTCTTTTCAGAGCTCATGGTATGTAACCACACCGACGTCGGCTACCACCAGCCCGTCGCAGGCGGTGCCACCCGCGTCAGCACTCTCCCCGAAGGGACAACACGAGATTGATATTCTCAATCTCGCCCGACTTGTCGAACTCGGGGTCCTTTCTGAGGGGATGCTGACGTGGATGTCACTGTACCTACGCCTTCAAGAGGCCGAATTAGAAGGGACAGAGCTGAGTGGGGAGGACCGAACTATTTTGGAATTCGCCGCCAACTCCGTTCTCTCACTGCCGCCCGTCACTGAAGAGACGTTTATGCTTCGTCGGAAGTCGATTGCCAGACCACTGGTACCGCAAGAGCGCATGGCAGCGAAGCGCCAGCGCACACGCTCATTATCGGCCTCCCCACCGACAGCCAAAAAGCCTCCACGCAGGGTAGAGAGCCCTAAGGGCCGCCCTACTGAAAGCGTCGAGCTTGTGAGTAAGTCCTCAGAGTCTGCAAAAGGGGCATCGCAAACCATGCAGGTAGACGCACCGAAGCCACAAAGACCACCTAAACCAGCACAGCCCCAGCCAAAAGCCCAGGGAGCTATCCCGAAAGCAACGAGGTCGTTCGCCGAAGCCGCACAATTAGCGGTGGCATCCGCGGGCGCGAAGTCGGCTAAACAGCCCAACCGACCAATCACAGCACAGAATGCTAATATTGGAATCGCGTCGAAACCAACTACTCAGAAGGAGTTACAAACCTCCCAAGCCACCGAAGCAAAGGTCCAAGAAGCATCAGGACCCAAGTACCCACCGCTTATAGTGGAGAAAATTGATTCCTGGACGCGACATTTCAAAATACTCGCGTCCAAACTGGGACGCCCGCCGAATGGCAGACCGTTCAGACAAGGAATACGATTTACACCAACAGAAGAAAATGAATACAGAATCATTCAAGCGTACCTCACGGAGCTAGAGAGAGACGAGAACATATCTTGGTTCTCGTACTCGCTCCCCGCTGAAAAGAACTTGAAGGTAGCGATCCGCGGCCTGCCAGCGGATACCAAACCGGAAGAAATCAAAGAGGCCCTGGAAGAAAAAGGTTTCTCCCCAGAATTTGTCAAATGCATCCAGGCCCGCGAAGGGCGTCCCGGCTGCATTTTCTACTCGCAGATTAAGAAGACTACCGACCTGATACCGGCGATATATGAAGTGGACGAGCTGCTACTCATGCCAGGCATCACCATCGAGGCATGGCGCGGAAAAAGGGGACCCGCGCAGTGCCACAGATGTCAAAAGTTCAGGCACAGCTCCCATAACTGTCACCGCCCGCAGGCGTGTGTTAGATGCGGCGAGCCTCACATGGCCAAAGAATGCCCGCGCCCATTAGAAGAACCGGCAACTTGCGCCAATTGCGAGGGCTCACACCCTGCAAACTTCAAATCGTGCCCTGTCTTCAAGCAGGAGATGAAAAACAAGAAGGCAGGCACGGTAGCGGAAACCAAAGCCCCACGCGGCAGGAAAGGCACTGCGCCGGTCACCCCGGCTACGGTTGAGGAAACGGCGCCAACCACCCTAATGGCACCAGCTAACCTCCCCAAAATGACCAACGAGCGCAGAGGCAAACGCGCAAAGAAACCTAAAGCTAAGAAGGCAGGGAAAACAGATAAGCAGACGGCTCCCACTGCTCCCGCTGCTCCCGTAGCCACCGCAGCTCCCACAGAACGCAGGGACTCTCTAGGGCAGACAATAGGAGTCCTGAAAGACATTCTGGAGGCTGTGCAAACAGGGATGGATCCCGAAACCGCCACCCTCCGCGGGTTAATGAAGATACTTAACGCCCAACATGGATCAAACAACTAATGTTGTATGTTTCTGGAATGCCCAGGGGCTCGCGAGGGAAAGGACACGGCTGACCTCTTTCCTTCGCGAGCATAAGATTAACATATTTTTGGTCAGCGAGACATTATTAAACCCCAAGACGGGATATAAAATTCCAAATTACCACGTCTACAGGAAGGATGAAACAAACGCGGAGGGCAGGGCAATGCGCGGACTCGCCGTAATGGTTCACCGCCGCGTCGTCCACCAACTCCTTCCCATCGTGGAATATAGCTCCTTCCAAGCACTGGGTGTGCTTGTGAGCCTAGCGGGGCAGGAATACCGCTTCTACTCAATATACAGACCTCCGCACAGCGACCTTAAAGCTGCGGAGGTCAAGAAACTCTTAGAAGGAAACACTCCCACGGTCATAGCCGGTGACCTTAACTCCAAGCACACCCATTGGAATTCCACTAAAATCAACGCACATGGAAGACGCCTATACCAAGCCGCGGTGGACCATAACTTTGAAGTCATTGGGCCCGAGGAGCCGACGCATTACGCCCCAAATGGCGAGGGTGACGTCATCGACGTCGCCTTAATGAAGAATGTCACCATGATACCAACTCTCACAGTCCTACCGGACCTTACTTCCGACCACAGGCCCGTGCTGATGACCCTCAATGTCCTCCCAACCAGAGTAGCCGCCCCGCAGGGGAGAAGGAAAATCTGTTGGGAGACATTCACGAAAGAGATTCACACCAGCACGGAAACGATGCCAATAGAGTCCGCCTCAGATGTCGACAGGGCAACGGATTTACTGACAACGGCGCTGCAAGAGTCTGTAAAAGCAGCGTCGTACACGTCCGCACCGGGAGTGCGTAACGATTCCCTCCCGCGGCGGATAAGGGACCTTATTAAAGAGAAAAAGGAGACCCGAGTGTTATGGCAGGAAACCCGTTGCCCACGTGTTAAGAAAAAGCTTAACGCGCTCATAGAAACTGTGAGAGTAGCCCTTGGAGATTACTCTGAAAAATCGTGGGAGGAGCACATCGACCGTGTGAGCGAGAGCGTACCGTCAGTGCACCGCTTGTGTCGCAGCTTGGCTGGGACACGCCCACCTACGCGACCGTTACTTGGAAATGATGGCCTGCTCAAATTTCAAGCAACTGACAGAGCAGAAATCCTAGCCGAGCATTTAGAGCAGCAGTTTCAACCAAATGAGTGCAGAAACACAGAGCACCTGCTACATGTTGAGAAACACCTGAAGGAATACTTTACTCAAACACAAGCGGCGTGCACTGGCGAGAAAGAGACAGAGATAGACGACCATATCGTCTTCTCACCCGGTCGAGTCATGCGCACGATAAGCAAGCTCCCCACGAAGAAAGCTCCGGGCCTAGACGGTATTACCAACGCGGCTCTAAGACACCTCCCGATGAAGACAGTGGCAGCCCTGACCCGCATTTTCAACGGGATCATGAGAACCGGGCATTTCCCATCCTTGTGGAAAACTGGAAAAGTCATAATGATACCTAAACCCGGAAAGGACCTCAAGAAACCGGCAAGCTACCGACCAATTACGTTGCTAAGTACCTTGTCTAAGCTATTTGAAAAGCTTCTACTTACGCAACTGATACCTCACATCACGCCAAGAGACGAGCAGTACGGGTTTAGGTACGAACACTCGACAACATTGCAAGTCACAAGGATGGTGAATGAAATGGCCACCAGCTCGAACAAAAAAGAGTACGTGGTGGTAATACTACTCGACATGGAAAAGGCGTTCGACAGAGTATGGCACGAAGGGCTCCTATACAAACTGTCGAACGCCGTACCACGAAGAATTTTAAATGTGATAGCCTCCTTCCTTAAAGACCGCCGTATCACAGTAGCGGTTGAAGACGCCCTATCTACGGTGAAGCCAGTGAAGGCCGGAGTACCACAAGGCAGCTGCATCTCACCTGTATGCTACGCCTGGTACACCAACGACATCCCGGTCGTTGGGCAGGCGCAGCTCGCACTCTACGCTGATGATGCAGCATACTACGCCTCATCGTATAGACCAGCCTTCGCAGCCAAGCGGTTACAACCGACATTAGACGCCCTGCCAGAATGGCTAGACAAGTGGAGACTCGCGGTCAATGTGGACAAGACACAGGCGATGATCACGGGAAACACACAGCTGCCAACACCACTCAAGCTACTAGGCAGAGACATCGCCTGGAGCCCGCAAGTCACTTACCTCGGAGTCCAGATTGACCGACGACTGAGCTTCAAACACCACATTGACGCCACAATAGGAAAGGCAAAGGGGGCTAGAATGCTACTGCAGCCCATCCTAAAGTCAAAGCTACCACTCCGGACCAAGACGGGGATCTATAAGACCTATATTAGATCCCGTCTCACGTACGCGGCGCCGGCGTGGTACGCATTCGCATCTACGACTAATAAAAAGAGACTGCAAGTACAAGAAAACCAGACGCTACGCATGATCGTTGACGCGCCTAGGTACGTGCGCAACAATACCATTGCAAGAGACTTAAAGCAAGAAAACCTAGACGCCTTCATCAGACAGCTGACCACGCGAATGTTCAGCAGAGCGGACCAAGCGGACCATGAACACCTCCGGGGCATAGCGCCTCAACACGCCAGACCACCGGACGAAAAAGGAAAACGCAAGATGAAACCGTACTCACGTGATATAGTAATATCCCAAGACATCCATGAGCGAGAAGGAAGACAAGAAGAGAGTGAGACAGCAACAGGTGCGGGGCCGCCGGCCGCCGTGGCCAGTGTCGCTGATCGGCTCGCTGGGCTTTCCCCGTGTAGGCGGGGGATCAACCTGGTGCGGCCTCCGTGATCGCCCTGGCTAACTAAGCGGCGGCCGGGTCAAGGCCGCCCTGTTGCACAAAGAGTCCACCAAGCACCGTCAAAAGGTGCAAATGACCTACCTATTGTCATAGGTAGCGATAGAAGCCTAGGGCAGAGGGCATAGCCCTGAACCCTATCGACCTCACCCCATAACAAGGGTGTGGAACGAAGAACACAGAAACGGACGATAGCATGCATTCTTAACTGACTCTCGGAGTCAACCACATCTTTGTTTCATTCCTTGTTTCATGTACCAGCGAGAACAAATTGTTACATAGGATATACGAAGAAATTGTAACATAATTTGAAGAAAGAAATACAGTCCACCATTTGAGCTACATCGAAGCGTGTGTTTTATTGACCCATAGCGTAAGGACCCCCACAGTTTCTGGTCCTTCGCAAGCCGGGTTCAATTGGACAAAGGAGCAGTTGGTCAACTCTGGGTCGTCGTCATCAAGTCAAGAATCAGCATCATCGTCGGCAGGGCACTGTGACGTCTACACTTACTGTACCTTTCACGCAGTGTGTAGGACGTGTGCCAACAACATCAGGTCCACCAGAACGAGTGTGGAACCAACCAAGTCCACCAGAACGAGTGTGGAACCAACCAAGTCCACCAGAACGAGTGTGGAACCAAACAAGTCCACCAGAACGAGTGTGGAACTTGTCACCAAGGAGCGGCAGCGGCGGGCCATTGGGCTGAAGATCACCCAACGGTGCAACGATCGCCGTGACGTCGTGAGACCTTGGACCGGGGTCGGAAGATCACCCAACGGTGCTACATACGCCGTGCGCCGTGCAACGGGTGCCCCGGGTGTGCAGAACGAAGAACGAAAAAAGAAGACTTTAACGCGGTTAGCCGCGGCCTGGTCTCTCGAACCCCCTCACGGTGCTAAATCGGTAAGAGGGCCAGGTTAACGCCAGTACTGGCGGTGTGACATTTGGTGCGGTGTCACCGGTCCCCACGGACTGAAGTTGCACTCCTGACGTCGGTAAGGTCGTAGTTGTGGTGCGGAGGCCGGACTGTAGGCACTGCGGAAGGCAGTCGGACATTCCAGCCGACTGTCGAGCGCTCCGTCACCGCTTGCGATCCTCTGCCGGGCAGGGCCCACCTTCCCTACCCATCCCCTTTTTCCATCTCCAAGGGAGCGTATCTCGTGCCTTAGGGCCGGGCCCTCCTAAGGAATTGTTAGGGACCGTTAGGCAGGTAGGGAATTAGGGGCGTGAAGAGCCGAAAATGCCGACGACCAGGAGCCAGGTCGCCGATGGGAAGACTCTACGCGTATACGAAGACTACCCCGCGTCGCCGTCTGCATCCGCGTTCGCGCACGCGCCCGTAATTAACGAGCAACTGCTCACTGAATCCGCGTCGTGTCCGAATGTAAACAATACGCGACCGCGATCGGTATCGGGTAGGAGACGCGAAGGGCAAGCGTTATCGGTTCGTTCACAACGTTCAAGCGCAAGTGCCGTTGCAAGAATACGGCAAATGGAAATGGAGGCTGAAGAACGATTAGCCGACATAAGGAAAAAAGAATTGCAAATTGAAGCGGATCTGATCAAGAAAAAATTAGTCGCCGACATAGCGGCTATAAGGGAGGAATCAGATCAGGAGAGTCTCTGCGAACAGGAAGCTATGGAAACCAGTATGCGAGTCAAAGACTGGGTTCAACACACGCAGAGACGGGGGGAGCACAGCGTAAACGTCGACATCGATGCTGCCGTAACTGAATATGGAACGAGCGAAAGAGACGGAGCGATGCCTACATACTACGCGTGCGAGAGAGACAGAACGATGCCAAGTAGTTCAAGCAAAGGAAACGGAGTTATACCCTATGCCCACACCAAACCAAGTCACGTTTGAATCTTCGTCGCGGCGCCAACCGTCACCAGCCCGCCCTGTATCCAGAGATAGGGGCATGGAAAGGCTAGCGGAAATATTAGAGAAAATGGCACGAAACAAACCGCATAGAAGCGCACCAGACTTACCTATATTCAGTGGGGCCGCCGGGGAATGGCTACCGTTCAAAGCGGCTACAAAAGAGGCAAAGGCGGTATACGGGCTGACGCCAACCGAGAACCTCGCTAGGCTAAGAGCGTGTCTACGAGGCGAAGCTCGGCAATGCGTGGCCGCGCTGTTATATACCGCAACGGAACCGACTGTGATCATGAAAACGTTAGAACAACGTTATGGGCAGCCGGAAATAATAATCGATCAAGCACTAGACGACTTGAAAAAGCTACCGCGTATCGGGTCAACGGCAGCGGAGCTTAATAACTTCGCAATTAAATTGCAAAACATTGTGACAGTAATCTCGTGTCTAGACGAACGCGGTTACTTGCAAAACCCAATGTTAACGCGTCAAATCACGGATAAAATGAGTGAACACCTACGGTCACGTTGGTGCGATTATGCTGAGGAACAAGGACAGCAAACAGAGGCGGAAATTGTAACTTTATCGCGTTTCTTCATGCGTGAAGCCGAACGCGCAGTACGCCATTGCTACTCGTCCGCACAGCATAACCCGCCTACCAAAACGACCAAGGACGCGCCGCAATTCCGACCCAATAACCGCAATCAACGAGCTAACGTCTATGCAACGAACGAGACACAGAAGAACGTTTGTCTGTGTTGTGGAAACGAACACGCAACCCCACAATGCCAAAAAGTCAAAGAAATGACTGTAGAAGAGAGATGGCAATGGGTGAAAGAGACGCATACATGTTTCCTATGTTTGAATAGCAAACATCGCCGCTACAACTGCAAAGCAAGGAAATGCGGAGTCAATGAATGTAGGATGCCACATCACGCATTACTGCATGCGGTTAAACGAACAGAATCAAAACCGCAAAGGGAAGACACCGCTATCACTGCCTCCGCGCAGGCAATAAGCAGTAATAAAGTATTGTTAAAAGTGTGTCCGATCACACTTAAGGGACCGACAGGGGAAATTGAAACATTCGGTCTGTTAGACGAAGGGTCGACAATCAGTTTAATCGACCAGGAAATAGCCGACTTAATCGGTGCGCACGGGCCTACGAGGCCGCTGAACATCCACGGGGTCACATCGAGTCAAAGGGAAGCGGGTAGCCAAGCCGTTGACATCGGGATAAAAGGAAGACGTCAGACGGTATACCACGCTATTAAGGCGCGTACAGTTCAACACTTGGAACTAGGTAGTCAGTCGGTGAACAGCGAGATAATGAACCAACGATACCTACAAAGTGTGTGCGCCGAAGACGTGTGCTACTCCGGAGGAAAACCGCGCATATTAATAGGTGCCGACAACTGGCACTTAATAGTAACTAGAAAGTTACTAACGGGAAAAAGGTCACAACCGGCGGCATCCCTCACCAAGCTCGGATGGGTGATACACGGGACCGCACCGTATAGCTCAATCGTATCTCACGACGAACGCACACTACATATACATACGGTGCAAGGAGAACGAGACTGCGAGCTACACGAACTTGTGAAAACCCACTTCGAATTGGACTCGATCGGCATCTCTAACAAACCAAAACCGGTTGCAACCGATGAAAGGGCAGTAGAGATATTTAATAAATTAGTACGACGAGTGAACGGCCAGTTCGAAGTAGGACTCCCATGGAAATCGGAGGACGTACGGCTACCACATAGTTACGATATGGCCACGCGACGCTTAAAAAGCTTAGAAAGAAAAATGGATAAGTCACCTGAGTTCAAGGAGGCATATACAAAGGAAATGAACAAACTGCTAGAAAAAGGATATGCAGTCAGGTGCGAGCGTGACCATAGTAACAACCCTCGCCTGTGGTACCTACCTCACTTCGCGGTAACCAACCCGCATAAACCAAATAAAGTACGTTTGGTTTTTGACGCCGCAGCACGATCGAACGGCGTGTGTATGAACGATGCGCTCTTGGAAGGGCCGGACTTACTACAAAATCTCAACGGTATATTGTACCGCTTCCGTGAACGACCGGTCGCCGTAACAGCTGATATACGAGAGATGTTCTTAAGGGTGAGAATCCGACCCGACGATCGCATCGCACAACACTTTCTATGGCGCGGAAACGAACGGTCACGGCCACCCGACACTTACGTAATGACAGCTATGATATTTGGCGCTAAAAGCTCACCGTTTCTAGCACACAGCGTACGGAATAAGAACGCCGACGAAATGCGAGAATCGCACGCACTAGCGCACACAGCTATAACTAAGTGTCACTACATGGACGATTGGGTGCAAAGTTTTAGTGACGAAGAAACCGCGGCGCATACCATAAAGGAAGTAATTGAGGTTCACAAGAAGGCAGGATTCGAACTCGCGAGCTGGAGCTCGAACCGTCCTCAATTACTGGGGGGAGTGGGGCACGAGGAACACGCCACCACTCACAAGGAATTAGGAACCGGGTTGAACGAGTACGGAAAAACCTTAGGCATAAAATGGATCGCGTCTACAGACGAACTAGCATTCAATACGGAGATGCCCCGTATCCCGACCGAAGTAAAAACGGGAGTTAGAACGCCTACTAAGAGAGAGGCACTGGGGGCCGTAATGTCTATATTCGATCCATCGGGTCAGCTATCCCCTTACGTCATCTCTGCAAAAATGATACTGCAGAGCTTATGGAGACACAAAATGGGATGGGATGATCCCCTGCCACCGGAAGAAGCCGCCAGCTTCAACGAATGGATACGCGATATGGAGTACATCGAAAAACTGCGTATTCCGCGATGCTACAGTATAAGACTAGCCGTAGAAAGACAACTTCACATATTCGCAGACGCGAGTGAACAGGCATACGCAGCGGGAGCCTACTGGAGGTATTTGTACGACGATCAAAGAGTACACGTGACCTTAATCGCCGGAAAAGCGAAAGTAGCGCCTATGAAACCGCAAAGTATACCACGCATGGAATTACAGGCTAGCCTAATTGGTGCGAGATTAGCCGCTGAAATTATCCGCGAACATGAATTCACAGGCCGTGTCACATATTGGAGTGACTCGAAAACAACCTTGCACTGGATACGTAACGACTCAGCGCGCTATACGCCATACGTAGCACATCGCTTAGGTGAAATTGCGGAACTAACTAGGTTAAACACCGATCGTTGGTTCACCGGTCCAAAATTCTTAAGAAAGTCAGAGGAATACTGGCCGCAAGAAGAGGTCAGCATAAAAGAAGAAGAAGAAGAAGAAGAGGTCGAAGTGCTTACCGTACGAACGACGGATTCGACCCCGCTCATTGATGTCAGCCGATTTTCGTCATACGATCGTTTAATAAGGACCGTAGCGCGAGTACTAGCATTCTGCGATAAATGCAGAAAGGTCAAGAACGTGACCGATGTAGACCGCCTACGGCGTAGCGAGAAAATACTGCTACGACAAGCTCAGAAGGACTGTTTTACGAACGAGACGGCGAGATTGGAAGCCGGAAAAACAGTCGAACGAACGAGCCGCTTAGCGAAATTAGACCCTATGTACACGGAAGACGGGCTAATATGCTTGCGTGGAAGGATTAACGCCGCGCTAGTACCGGAGGAAATGAAGACACCGCCCGTGCTTGACGGAAGACATCCGCTGACAATGCTGCTCATTAGGCGCGAACATGAGAAAAATGGACACATAGGGCGCGAACACGTTGTGAACAACCTTAGACAGCGCTATTGGATTTTACACTTACGTCCGTCCGTTAGAAAAATGACGCGCGCATGTACGTGGTGTAGTATAAAACGAGCGACACCCGCGACACCGGTAAAGGGTGACCTACCGCGTGAAAGGCTGAGTGCGTACACCAGACCTTTTTCTAGGTGCGGTCTAGATGGTTTCGGTCCGATGTGGGTTGTGATAGGTCGCCGGCGCGAAAAACGATGGGGTTTATTGTTCACTTGCCTAGTCACGCGCGCCATCCACATTGAGATTCTAAGTAGTTTGAGTACAGACTCCGCCATTATGGCAATTAGACGGATGGCCGCGAGACGAGGCTTTCCCGCCGTGTTTTATAGTGATAACGGGACGAACTTTCATGGTAGTTCGGTCGAAATGCAAAAAGCTTATGACGAATGGTTACCCACCCTCCAAAATTATACGAACGGGAAAATGGCAAAATGGTTATTTACTAACCCCGGGGGGCCGAACGAAGGGGGGGCGTGGGAACGTATGATTAAAACGGTAAAATCGTCATTAGCCGTAACTTTAACAGAGCGCGCGCCGAAAGAAGAAGTGTTAGCTACCGCGCTCACCGAAATCGAATACACAGTCAACTCGCGACCGTTAACGCACGTATCTGTATGTGAAGACTATCCGGAAGCGCTAACCCCCAATCATTTGTTGTTAGGTACGGCCTTAGGCATGCCGTATGTCGGGGAATGCGACATCGCCGATAGACGAACGTGGCGAGGCGCACAAGCGATAGCGAACGCGTTTTGGTCTCGGTGGGTAAAAGAATACCTACCAACGTTAACACCCCGTGGTGATATAAGGAAAGACGCGCGGAACGTAAAAGAAGGTGACGTCGTTATTATTGCGGACGGGTTGTTGCCACGCGGCGTGTGGCCGCGCGGTTTAATTGAAAAAGTGCATACGGGACCAGACGGCGTAGTAAGGAGTGCAGACGTGCGTACGCGGGGTGGTATCTTCCGAAGGCCAGTGAGACGGCTTATCGTCCTCCCTCATCATGATGGCTGCGAAGGTCTACGCCGGGGGGAGAATGTTACGGACGAAACGAGCCCTCTCACTGCCCCGCCTGTAAATAGCTAGATACCTAATTATAAGATTCGATTTCGCCTTTTATTATTTGTAGAATTAAGTTGTTTAGATGTTAAGTGTATTAATAAAGAATATTAGTAGGCTAAGACATAGGGATATAAGGATATATGTGATTCATTCGTGTAACTTGTTAGCTAGTTGACGGCGCCAGTGCCGACCGCAGACTGAGAGAATATGCGCTCAGCGCCCTCTTTAATATTTATATTTGTAGAGCGAGACAACGATATATTCTGTACTACTCATGGCAAAAACTCGCTTTCCTATATATATTGGCACGTTTTTTACGATAGCATGCATTCTTAACTGACTCTCGGAGTCAACCACATCTTTGTTTCATTCCTTGTTTCATGTACCAGCGAGAACAAATTGTTACATAGGATATACGAAGAAATTGTAACATAATTTGAAGAAAGAAATACAGTCCACCATTTGAGCTACATCGAAGCGTGTGTTTTATTGACCCATAGCGTAAGGACCCCCACAGGCTCATTTGAATCGTCTTGACGAGTAGTTTGTCTTTCAATAGTAACCTGGGTCTGATGATGGAGCTAGAAGGAACCCAAAGAAACTCAGTAAATACAACAGACACAACCGCGTCAAGTTTGATTCGTCTTAATGGATGGACCGATATTGCTTGGTGATGAATGGTGGTAGTTTTTAAATTTGTAGTTATTAACAAGAACATAACAAAAGACTGAATTTAAAAAGTTTATTTATTTAATACTTTATTCTTTAATGATTATTTTAACACTGTGTAGTTTTTTACATATAGTCCTGTCATTGCGCAGTCGTATAATTTACAAAAAAACATTTAGGCGTGGGCCAGACAGAAGAGACGTAAGACGGAGACGCGTCGAGGACGGGGCGGAGACGCGACTTTTTGAATTATACAGAAGAGACGCGTCGCGGACGCGACGCAGTCAGTGCGGGCGCGGGGAGGCATGCCGCCCGGCCGGCATGCCACCCCGCGCCTCGACCTTGCCCACGCCGTGTCTCCGCCGCGTCTCTCCTGTGTGTTTCGAATAAAAGGCGGAGACGTAAAAGCGTTGCGCCCGCGCCCTGCCTCTTCTGTATGTTTAGCGTCGCGACGCTTCTATACATTTTGTATGAAAGAGACGCGGAAGAGACAAAGGTCCGCGCCCCGTCTCTATCTTACGTCTCTTCTGTCTGGCCCACGCCTAAATGTTTTTTTGTAAATTATACGACTGCGCAATGACAGGACTATATGTAAAAAACTACACAGTGTTAAAATAATCATTAAAGAATAAAGTATTAAATAAATAAACTTTTTAAATTCAGTCTTTTGTTATGTTCTTGTTAATAACTACAAATTTAAAAACTACCACCATTCATCACCAAGCAATATCGGTCCATCCATTAAGACGAATCAAACTTGACGCGGTTGTGTCTGTTGTATTTACTGAGTTTCTTTGGGTTCCTTCTAGCTCCATCATCAGACCCAGGTTACTATTGAAAGACAAACTACTCGTCAAGACGATTCAAATGAGCCTGTGGGGGTCCTTACGCTATGGGTCAATAAAACACACGCTTCGATGTAGCTCAAATGGTGGACTGTATTTCTTTCTTCAAATTATGTTACAATTTCTTCGTATATCCTATGTAACAATTTGTTCTCGCTGGTACATGAAACAAGGAATGAAACAAAGATGTGGTTGACTCCGAGAGTCAGTTAAGAATGCATGCTATCGTAAAAAACGTGCCAATATATATAGGAAAGCGAGTTTTTGCCATGAGTAGTACAGAATATATCGTTGTCTCGCTCTACAAATATAAATATTAAAGAGGGCGCTGAGCGCATATTCTCTCAGTCTGCGGTCGGCACTGGCGCCGTCAACTAGCTAACAAGTTACACGAATGAATCACATATATCCTTATATCCCTATGTCTTAGCCTACTAATATTCTTTATTAATACACTTAACATCTAAACAACTTAATTCTACAAATAATAAAAGGCGAAATCGAATCTTATAATTAGGTATCTAGCTATTTACAGGCGGGGCAGTGAGAGGGCTCGTTTCGTCCGTAACATTCTCCCCCCGGCGTAGACCTTCGCAGCCATCATGATGAGGGAGGACGATAAGCCGTCTCACTGGCCTTCGGAAGATACCACCCCGCGTACGCACGTCTGCACTCCTTACTACGCCGTCTGGTCCCGTATGCACTTTTTCAATTAAACCGCGCGGCCACACGCCGCGTGGCAACAACCCGTCCGCAATAATAACGACGTCACCTTCTTTTACGTTCCGCGCGTCTTTCCTTATATCACCACGGGGTGTTAACGTTGGTAGGTATTCTTTTACCCACCGAGACCAAAACGCGTTCGCTATCGCTTGTGCGCCTCGCCACGTTCGTCTATCGGCGATGTCGCATTCCCCGACATACGGCATGCCTAAGGCCGTACCTAACAACAAATGATTGGGGGTTAGCGCTTCCGGATAGTCTTCACATACAGATACGTGCGTTAACGGTCGCGAGTTGACTGTGTATTCGATTTCGGTGAGCGCGGTAGCTAACACTTCTTCTTTCGGCGCGCGCTCTGTTAAAGTTACGGCTAATGACGATTTTACCGTTTTAATCATACGTTCCCACGCCCCCCCTTCGTTCGGCCCCCCGGGGTTAGTAAATAACCATTTTGCCATTTTCCCGTTCGTATAATTTTGGAGGGTGGGTAACCATTCGTCATAAGCTTTTTGCATTTCGACCGAACTACCATGAAAGTTCGTCCCGTTATCACTATAAAACACGGCGGGAAAGCCTCGTCTCGCGGCCATCCGTCTAATTGCCATAATGGCGGAGTCTGTACTCAAACTACTTAGAATCTCAATGTGGATGGCGCGCGTGACTAGGCAAGTGAACAATAAACCCCATCGTTTTTCGCGCCGGCGACCTATCACAACCCACATCGGACCGAAACCATCTAGACCGCACCTAGAAAAAGGTCTGGTGTACGCACTCAGCCTTTCACGCGGTAGGTCACCCTTTACCGGTGTCGCGGGTGTCGCTCGTTTTATACTACACCACGTACATGCGCGCGTCATTTTTCTAACGGACGGACGTAAGTGTAAAATCCAATAGCGCTGTCTAAGGTTGTTCACAACGTGTTCGCGCCCTATGTGTCCATTTTTCTCATGTTCGCGCCTAATGAGCAGCATTGTCAGCGGATGTCTTCCGTCAAGCACGGGCGGTGTCTTCATTTCCTCCGGTACTAGCGCGGCGTTAATCCTTCCACGCAAGCATATTAGCCCGTCTTCCGTGTACATAGGGTCTAATTTCGCTAAGCGGCTCGTTCGTTCGACTGTTTTTCCGGCTTCCAATCTCGCCGTCTCGTTCGTAAAACAGTCCTTCTGAGCTTGTCGTAGCAGTATTTTCTCGCTACGCCGTAGGCGGTCTACATCGGTCACGTTCTTGACCTTTCTGCATTTATCGCAGAATGCTAGTACTCGCGCTACGGTCCTTATTAAACGATCGTATGACGAAAATCGGCTGACATCAATGAGCGGGGTCGAATCCGTCGTTCGTACGGTAAGCACTTCGACCTCTTCTTCTTCTTCTTCTTCTTTTATGCTGACCTCTTCTTGCGGCCAGTATTCCTCTGACTTTCTTAAGAATTTTGGACCGGTGAACCAACGATCGGTGTTTTTTAAGCGAGTGCTGTCCGTTCGTGTGGCGTCGTCGGCGACATTATGCGCGGTAGGCACCCATCGCCACTCGCTAACCCTAGTTAGTTCCGCAATTTCACCTAAGCGATGTGCTACGTATGGCGTATAGCGCGCTGAGTCGTTACGTATCCAGTGCAAGGTTGTTTTCGAGTCACTCCAATATGTGACACGGCCTGTGAATTCATGTTCGCGGATAATTTCAGCGGCTAATCTCGCACCAATTAGGCTAGCCTGTAATTCCATGCGTGGTATACTTTGCGGTTTCATAGGCGCTACTTTCGCTTTTCCGGCGATTAAGGTCACGTGTACTCTTTGATCGTCGTACAAATACCTCCAGTAGGCTCCCGCTGCGTATGCCTGTTCACTCGCGTCTGCGAATATGTGAAGTTGTCTTTCTACGGCTAGTCTTATACTGTAGCATCGCGGAATACGCAGTTTTTCGATGTACTCCATATCGCGTATCCATTCGTTGAAGCTGGCGGCTTCTTCCGGTGGCAGGGGATCATCCCATCCCATTTTGTGTCTCCATAAGCTCTGCAGTATCATTTTTGCAGAGATGACGTAAGGGGATAGCTGACCCGATGGATCGAATATAGACATTACGGCCCCCAGTGCCTCTCTCTTAGTAGGCGTTCTAACTCCCGTTTTTACTTCGGTCGGGATACGGGGCATCTCCGTATTGAATGCTAGTTCGTCTGTAGACGCGATCCATTTTATGCCTAAGGTTTTTCCGTACTCGTTCAACCCGGTTCCTAATTCCTTGTGAGTGGTGGCGTGTTCCTCGTGCCCCACTCCCCCCAGTAATTGAGGACGGTTCGAGCTCCAGCTCGCGAGTTCGAATCCTGCCTTCTTGTGAACCTCAATTACTTCCTTTATGGTATGCGCCGCGGTTTCTTCGTCACTAAAACTTTGCACCCAATCGTCCATGTAGTGACACTTAGTTATAGCTGTGTGGAGACGCGGAAGAGACAAAGGTCCGCGCCCCGTCTCTATCTTACGTCTCTTCTGTCTGGCCCACGTCTTATTCACCTATTTCCTGCCAAAATGTGCCCAAATTTCGTGCTTTTCACGAAACGACTGGCTGAAATGTAATGCTGTAGTATATTTTTGGAATAAGCTTATAGAGAGCACTTTCTTTTGAAGCACTTGGTAGGTTTATGAATATTTCTATCTTACAATAAATTGATGACGTCTTTACCTACTAGAAAATGTACCTATAAACTTTCCTGAAAAAATATCTGATAGAAGTGCAGTCAGGATCATTTATTTATTAGTTACAATTAATTGCCGAAAAAAACGGAAATGACATCGGGTGTGTCTATAGCTGGGTTAGAGTTTTTGGAATAAAAAATATTGTTCCGGAAACAAATCCTTGAGACCACTGATATCACGGATGTTCGAGTGCGACGGTGATCACTTACCACCTGGTGAGCCGCCTGATTGTCTGCCCATAACAAAAACAATATCCAGAAAGAAAGTTAGTTGTTTAATTAATTTTATATTTAATTTTACAGTGAAATTACATGCACATTAGACTTAACAATTATGGCTCAAGTTGACGGGCGGCGTGCAGTTCGTGACTTGTGAAGAAATGCATCTGATATAGGCATAGGTTAGTCCGCTTAACATCAGGTGGGCCTCGAGCTTATTCCGTCACAATAATATACAAAAAATAGGGCAATACATTTCTATGGAGACTCCCTCTTATACTTCACCGCACATAGAGATATAAATTTGGGCCATCACATAACCGAGCTCAGTGCGACTTAGCAGATACCTACCTCGAACCCATATCAATAAAAGTTTGCAGTCGATTATAAATCTTTCGATATTTTACTATACAATTCAAAATATATTGGTATTGTTTCTGTTCTTTACTATTCGAAAACTAGTATTTTTCAAATACTTGAACAGTTAAGGTAAGCATTAATTTTTAAGGCGGATTTCACCCTTGCAACAGAAGGCGATCAATTAAAATCTAAACTAACATTACGCGATTGACTGTGTTCCCTCCTATTTGAATTTTACCCACATAAATTGAAACAAGCTAAAGTTAAACCTAGATTAACTACGTAACGTCCGATTTCCGACGGTTTGTTCAACTAAACGAGTTCAAGAGCTTTCAATTGCAGCCAATCGCATTGGAGATCCTTTACATTCCGTTTATTATATTGCCGGTGAAATCCATTTTTACGTAACCCGAGTTCAAACTCAAAAAATCGACGACATATGATTTCCTTTAACCAAAGCTTTGTTTAAATTTAACGCGTTTTGTAATACGTTCGGTGAAATCGGCGCTTAAAATATAATGAAACTAATTTAATGTTTATTTTCATTCTGATTTCTGTTCAGAGTAAATTATATTATAATATTTCGGTAAAGAAATACTTCAGGGATTTGGGGAGCTGCTAATGGATCTTACATAGTATCCAAATCATTAAGAATTACACGTTAACACCAGTTCGGATTACGAGCACAAATGTTCTCACGTATACCTTTGAACAATCGACAACGGTGGCGACTTAGATAACGATGGTCCAGGCAACATCACTATGTAGAAGATGCGGAAAGTGGGTCAACACACTCGCGGATAACTGACGTATCCCTTTTGCCTAGAGATTCGGAAAGGCAAAGAAGGCGGTAAATCAGTGTCAACGGCTTCAATCCCATATACATTTTTATGACTCCAACTATACTTATCTACAAAACGGCCGTTCTTGATGAAACTTCAGGCCATTCAGAACCTACTCCGGGAACCAATTCGAGTTTGTCGATGATGCGCCGGCACATCAAATAACATTTCACGATTATTGAACTCCATAATGAGCTTCATATTTTCCCGAATTATAAATGTAGCTAGTGTATGAGTTTAAGTGTTGGTGTATATCTAAGAGACACTTTTAGATACCACTGCGTGACGTACGGTATTTTACTCGATATTTTGTTAATCTGAAGTATTTATTTGTATTATGGTTGATGAGCTATTGAATCTTGAAGCTATGTAGTCATATTTAAATATTTTAAATAAAACCGGCAAAAAACACTCACGTTGGGGATCTAATACGTCGACCCGGGTTTCGAGCATATCAGATGCTCATCATCAGGGCTATGTAGTCATATAAAAATTTTACTAGCTTATTTTTAAGAACGAACTCATGTACACTTTTTTGGTGAATAAAGATTATTATTATTATTATATATAAAACCTTAGTCATAAATCATCCAGTCATACCTAGAATATGCTGTCTAATGATATTGAGATATGGTCATGAAGTTTATAAAACTTTTGAGCCAGAGCAGGAAATATTTTGTATTAAATAAGTAATTATATACAGTTACTACTATAATTCAGAACTGAACGCTACCTTGATTCTTAGAACACTTTTCTTAGAACTCAGTAGAATTTTTGACACGTGTGAGGAAAATGAGTGGTGTAAGAGGACAAAATCCACCGATAGAATAGCTTCATATTCAAAGCTTATTTGGAGCATTTTCCTCTTATAACATTTTTTCACACATCTCTAGTAGATAACCAGCCTTATGGACAACATATGTCATATCAGTCACGCTAACCCCACTTGGCGTGGATAAGGGCAGGAAAGAAGTCTTTTAATGCGACCTTCTTCGTGCACCCATTATATGTTTTCTGTTGTTGCATCTTTCTAATGTAATATTTCGACATTTTCCTTGATGGAAAGCATGACGCATTCATGCGTTCCGTCCTTTTTTATTCTGTGGTATAGTACAATCCCGTCATCTGTGATTCATTCTCAACTTTGTATATAACAAAGCGGAGTAAACTCGCCGAGCCTGGAGTTCAAACTCCGGTGAGACAGATCGGAGTAAACTCGACCCACTATCCCGGTCAGACTTCTGTTTTTTATCCTCGAGGAGGATTTGCCATACTCCCCACGCTTGGCAGGCGTCTTGGGATTGTAGTGTAAGATAGCAGTTAATCAGAAGGTGCTTCTGCTCACCATGCGCTATTTTACCCTTTGTCGCCTCTTACGACACCCATGTTAACCCCAAACGGCACCCCATAGCCGCTTTTGAAACCAATCGTAGTTAATTAATTATTTCTTCATAAAAATTGACCGTCTTTAGGTTTACATAAACAATTATAAGATGGGCAAGTTTATTTTTTTCAAACTATGTATTTTTGGCAAGAAATCTGCGCCAAGAAGTTTGTTTCCTTTTGTGTTTTTTAACGTTTAGTGATTCGGAATTATCGAAGTTTATACACCGCTCGAGAGCCTCCGAAATAGTTTGACTGAGTGCCACCCTAAGACAACAACTAACGGGACCGAGAACGGCTTATCTTGTCCTGGGAGTAGGAAAGCGCTCAGTTCTAAATACCACCTAATGTGTAGTGGTCACCCGTACAAGTAGACAGGGTAAAGAACGTTGCTTAATCAAGTCGATCGGTTGAGATGGTTTTATTCGAGAGTAAGCCTATTTACCATTTTTAACCACGTTTACTTACTAACATACGATTGTGTTCAAACTTCAAAGGCTATCATATCTTCAACAAAACACAGAAGAACGACAAGGTATCATTACCTAGTCCAATGGAGTTCTTAAAAAAGCGTGTAGTCAATCAAAGGTCGTTACATAGATCGAATCGTGTTCAAAACAACTTGTCGATGAGTTAGCACATCAATTGACGTGGACGACACGTGATGAGTTTGTTAAACGAATGAATTGGCTGCTACAGCTATTGAGTTCGTGGTTATTAAGGAGTACAGTTTTATGCCTGCTCTATGCCTGTTAGCGCCCGCAGTGGTGTTCTAGTAAGGCTTGTTTCATTTGTTCGAGGACGGAAGGCCAGAAGGTGCGCCAAGGCAAGTATTAAGTATTTCAGGTATCCTGAGATTATGTCACATGATGAGATGACGTCATTTGTTATGGACTGTACGTTTTTCTTGATCACCAAGAGAAAAGTTCTTACTGGTCATTAATTTATTACATTGATACTGTTTTAAGAGATACTTATATACCCAGTAAACCGAACAAAAGTAAACTTAAAGTGGTTAGACAAATATATGGATTAAAACACACTGAATAACGATCATGATCGCAAGTTATCTAAATGACTCCAGGTTATAATATGATATAATTAAGAAAACATTGATTTAAATGTTCACAATTAGCAATATATTGTGTATTACAACAAGCGAAGATATTCAATAAGAGGCTATCACTATTGCAGAAATGTGTAAATGATAACCGAACATCTGATTTCCTTGGTGTCGGCAATCTAACAAGCAGAATAACTGGGAATAAGCAATATTACACTCATCAATTTTGTCAAAATACAGGGACTGATACAGTTTTCACGTCTCTTGTTTTTAGACTAGAATACGTTTTTATGGTTTTGATCAAGGAACGGGCATATATTACTAAAGTACTGCTACGCTGCCCTTCCATCTATCCGACCTTAACAGGGCTGTATCGGCTGTAACCATAATAATTATAAGGTCAATTGAAATTTTCACAGAATATGTGTTGTTATGACGGATTATCTAACAAACGAAACTTTAAGACAACTTAAACATACAAAAACAAAAAGTTTTAAAATTAAGGGATTTCCCCATAAAAGAAACTAATTTATTCTGTAGCTAAAACGGTAACGCATATATGTCATATTTATTGAGATTGTAGTACAATCACTAAAGTAAAATAATAAAAGAGTAATAACACCAGACTTCGTCTAAACCTTCTTAGACTTGTTAGAACTGTTTGTAAAAACTTTATAAGAAGAAATGTTTGTAAGCCAAAGCGTAAGAACAGAGTTTACCATCGTCACGAATGTTCTTTATATGCATAAAATAATCACGTATTAATTACATTAATTATGAAAATACTGTTAAAAATAAACAAATACTCCCACAACGTATACCATACTATGATAATTTAGGTACCTATTATCTCGATATTGTGACGATCTCAGACTCATCGGGCCCCTGATTCTGGTCTGTTAGTCTGACTGGTCCATTAAGCTTTTACGAAGGTACTGTGCCCACTCGGCACTTTATTATTTTTTGGCTTCTCTATTATTTTTTCGTTTCATTTTCAGTGCCCATTCTTGTAACAAAATATTTTATTATCATTACTAAAAAGGATACAGACTGGGTTACTTTCTCGATGAGACAACGCCACAAACAGGAAAAGATTGTATATAATATCGGGTTATACCAACGCGAACGCCTCAATTAAAAAACCGGACGATGTTAATTCCATATAACATTCTATTTTATCACTGGAATTACTCATAATAAGGTTAATAACTTTGTTATTTTACAGCACTCATCGCTAATATAATGTGGAGATTTTTGTGTCACAATCAGTGTATCATATAGTATAATGATGATGTGGCTGAAGATGATAAACGAGTTTTACATAAAATTTGGCTAGATATTACGTCTCATTGAAAGCTACCGAAACACACCATTATGTACCATTGTTAGTACCATTATGTGTATGTTATGTATTATTTCTACTTGAGGGTCAACACAAACGGATATTAATAAAGTACACTCCCGCCTCGCGGCTGGGTTCCAACCATGAACATTTAGGCATTGCATTGATAAAAAATAAACAACAAAAGCATCTTATGACGTGATCATTGCTATTTTTTCCTTCATTTCATCAGTTGAACAATCAGTGGCGCTTTATAGTCGAACAATACTTCGACTGTGACAATTAAGCGACACTTCCTTTATCGTAATGCAAAGATACTGAAGGTTAAAGGCGTCCATACACGGGCAGCTTGAAACAGTCAAGACTGATCGCTTCATGCTGCAATTACCTCGTGATGATAGTAAACTACAATCTACCTTTCATTGACATATACGGGAATGTTAGAGTCTGACCTGTCCGTGCGCTCTGATTGAGCAGTAATTTGCAACTGCGCCTTTAGATACATTGGACTACTCTTGACTTCTAGATCGACTGCTGTGGCGCAGGAAACCCCTTTCACCCGTTTTATGTCTGCCTCTCCTTTTGGGTTTTGCTTTTCCGGTATAATACGACTTCTTGAGCAGTTACCATGACTGCTCGAATGGTTTCCGTATACGTTATGCAATAATTAACTGCTGTAGCTGCCCTTGTCCGCACCAAATCTATTAGCATAGTCTCGCCTGTCAAACTATCGAGTGTAATAGTTATTAACCTTTTGTTCTTTCTTACTGCTGAAAGTACATTATCATGGGGTAGCAGAGTTCCCATTTGACTCGAATTTAAAATAGAATAGATATAGATATACCTAGTGTTATTTCATAAATTAAAGTACAAGCAGCGTATAACTGTAGTCAACCATTCCTAAATGTATGAAATGGGTATTTTGCGTCTAGCTACCACCCTCAAGTAGAAATATCTGTCGCCAAGCATCTAACGGTATGTTCCGGCAGCTGCCCTTGAGATCCAGTAATTTTAAGTGAATCTGATCAACATTTTCGATCACATCATCACTTACTATCAGGTGAGATAGCGGCTAGCCCATCAACTTTATAATACTTATTATGTATGTGAATAGAACTAGTGACTCTGTGAGCTGAAGACCTCTCGACTGAAATATGATAATATTTAAATTTTCTAACCCCATATTTCCGCGTTTCGAAAACTTCCAAAAATAGGATCGTAAAAAATCAACTTTTTTTAACTTGCTCACAAAATATCTAGAATCTATCATATCAGATATATATATATCACTAGAATCGGTAGAGAAATGCGACTTGTAGGGATGAACAGCCAAACATTCGCCGGATATACGAAAGAATTTTCGTTCATTCTTAAAAGGGAAACAGTTCGATCGCCCTCGCTCTTTCCACTAAAAGTAGTTAGAAAAACGTTGAACTTCAGTGTTTACAATGTGTAACTTCAATTTTGGCTGTGTTTACAAAGTGTAACTTGGATTTTCGCGGGCCACATTTGGACGTACCTAAGACAATGCCAAATCGGGACATTCAACAGGACTCAGCTGAGTATAACTATCGTCGTATAATGAGTGTATAGCGTTACAAGGTACGACTATATTATACAAGTCAACCGTCTTAAATACATTCGTTCAAAAAACAGCAAGGCGGAAAAACCTTGTTCACAAAGACAAGTTTAATCTTAAGACAAAAAGAAATACGCTTAAGTTTCGAGCAAGAATCGCGTGTAATATCTGGATGCAACCAAACCTCTTCATATTTTTTATGGAAATCAATAACATATGGATTACTCATTCAATATTTTTTTGAACAATTGCATGTGTTTTTTTTCTAATTGATATCAATTTATTAGTTATATTTTTCTTTACGACTAATAACAAAAATATAGTGATAAGTACCTTTTTAGATCGTCCTTACATAGAAAAAACATTATTGAAAGTGTCAAGTATTTACACAACACTCTAACCAGATTGCATCATTAATAGTAAGTAATCATTCAGAAATAAAAAATAACAAAGGTTGTTTCTGCGTATTTCACTTAAGATATAATTATAACGGCAACTTGATATTTTTACTTGTCGGTGGCAAACACGCGACCTGATTTGTAGACTATTCAATACTTTTGCCACAGTACGCAGAAGAGGAATCTCTACTTCCTTGCAATGTGCTTATTTATGAATCTTGACGAAGTTATTACTACTTATGTACATTGCAACGAAATTGTGAAGATTGGTTTGTTGTTAGTACCGGGGCAATCGGAATTCTGGTTCTGATACCTTTTATTGGTCAAGTTTTAAGCAGTTATATTATAACACAACTTAAGATTCGGCAAAATAAACATATGATATTACACGCACTCTATCAATCAATAGCCTTTGTCTATATTCAAGTAGAAATTTCTAATGACTTAGTACTAGAAAAATAAGATATTTTCATTCGTACGTACTTTCAGGCTTGAAACATGGGTATATATTCGTATATATGTAACCATGTTTTAAGCCTTTAGATATCCTTAAAAGGATACGTAGGTATGTATGTTTCAATCTTGTATATCGAGATGGCTGGCGGGGTTTTAAGTTGTGAGCCTTTTGCCATCACGGTTCCAAACTCCGGAAAGCTACTGCACAATTTATATTAAGAAAATTCCAATGACTTGGTGGTCATCAGGGTCACCCAGGACCTCAAAATTCCAAGCGCTTCAGCCACTTGACCAACTACTTAGCTACAAGCAAGGTACATTAAAAAATTAAATGGTGTAAAGTATTCCGTTGTAGTAGTGTTAGGGGTATAAAATAAATTATCTACAAAAAAAATCACAATGAATTCCTTTAAACTCAAGCGTATTTTAATTTTATTTAACTATACTGCTTTTAAAGCTACAAAAGCTGCTGGTCAGTGTTATGGGTTCATACCCTGTTATTGTTTGCACGTACATACTTCAATCATAATATCATAATTATCGTGTATGTCATACACTATATCATGATATTATCAAATATGAAATACACTAAACGGGTAACTTGATTTTTAACGTCATACAGTATGTTAAAGCCTTATTTAAAGTGGCTATAACTTTTAGCTTCTTTATTTTTTTTTCGGTTTATTACCGTTTTGTAGTACCAAAGCATCACTTCAACTGATGGAAATCTAATCTGGCTATGATTTATATGTTGTTACATTCATACCTACATTTTTCATACCAGTTGAAAGGTTAATTTACTATTCTAACATAAACCAGTATCAATAACCACACGTCCTTGTACAACAATATGCGAATACTCGTAATGTATACATAATTATATAAAACGTACGCAATCATGAATCCCATATATAAATTTACGTGGATTTGGACATAAAATCTTTAACCTTCCACTGAATATGGAAGTACAAACATATCGATTCAAATTAAGAAATCATCGAGATCCGTAGCTACGCGTGCGCTTGATATGCTGCCTGAATATCTCGTAAACGGCTCATCATATTTTCATCAAACATGGCAAATAAATACGATAACGCAATATCGTCAGCTTTAGAATTAAAATAATATATATACGAAATTGTATCTGCCATTTTGTAGCTACTGTGTGAGACACACATCGACAGACAAACTCTACACACTTCTAACACTTATTCTTTTGCCGTATAAAGTTAAAAAAATCTAATAGACTTAGAGGGTGTGCAGATGGCATATCCAGTACTTACATACATTAATGTAATGCTATGTGCATACAAATTGAGTATGTTTCCTTTAACAGAAGACATTGTGTTATGTATGCTATGCATACAGGATTGTTTACGCATGATTACTTTGTTGATACGTATAAGTCGATGCCAGTCAGAGAATAACTACAGCGTTGAACAGGTTTGCGATTCAGCCTACCAAGGTCGACAAAGATATTACAGTGTTTTGACCCAGACTTTGAGTGTCATACAGATATTTTGGGAACATGCAATAAGATTAGCGAACACTTTTGTCAGTAAAATTAAAATTGTCAGAATAATATGTCAGAGAAATACTGAGCGAGCAGATGGCGTCTAAGGCTACATTTTGATTTTATAACATTAACCGGTTCATGAACAAGATTGTCATATGTCATTCGATAAGAAATTAAGAGATTGACGAGAGATAAGATATTGCTTGTTTAGGGTACCCAAAGAGAAAAACAGAGTCCTAATGATGAAACTCCGCTGTCTTTCCGATTGAGGGTCTCTGTCCATCTATGTCGCGAGACTCCAGCTCGTAAATAAAATGCATTACTAACCACAAAATTAAGATATTTTGTTACCGAAAAACAATATTGTATAAACATTTCAATAAAATTATTATTCAGGGAGAGTTTAACAAATGAGGAGGTAACCATATGTACAAGATTGTACGAGTCATTTAAGCCGGGACACTTAACCGACTGAGGCAGAGGCGACGGACTAGCGAGGTTGTAACTTATAAAAAATTAAACTATAAAAGTCAGGAATCTGAAATGTTGTTATATTATGAACCAAATGCTGCTGTAATGAAAACCAGTCATCATTTTACCCTTTTAAAGGCCGCTGTTATTAGGTTTCCCCCATATTAGGGCGTGACCAATCTGACATATTTGGCCAGATTTTTATGAGTTTAAGATTACGCTAGAAAAGTAGAAGAAGACGAAGAATTGATACGGCATTTTTTTTATATATTACTTAAGTTCGATATTTGATCATATTTGGCAACAAATCAGCTGTACCTTCAGCTTGAACATGGACACGGATTCTTTGAATTTCCAAAAGATGATACATTTAACTCGGACGGTCTCTGGCCAGTCAGATAAAATAAATATGTAAGCAAAAACTGTGTTAAGGATTATATGACATTGCAGCAAGTGAAATTACTGGGCGATATCCAAACTAACGTATAGCAGTGACAAGCGCAGTGCAGTGTCTGTGTGTAAAAAAAACCTAAAGCAGCCGTAAAGCAAACATCTTTTTCGCGTATTGAGCATACAGATTGACCTATTGCACGCAATAAATCGCGCAAATTGAGCATTAAAAACTCGCAGCGATTTCCGTTCTCGTTGCAAGTTTGTGCCAAGGTTTCTCGTTTCCAAAACAGGACATGTAGCTGAAGGCCAAAATCTCTTGACTACTTTCGGTGCAATGAACGTAGAAGTTAACGATTTTTTATTAAAAGTACATTTTTGTAATAACATTCTTGCTTAATTCCTCGGTTTAAATTTTATCAAAATCCCTTAAAACACAGCTACATATTTTCTACTAATAATAATTAGATGAAACAGCTAGCAAATAAGCGAAATGAATTACGTAGGTACTGATATTTTTTTGCTAACGACTGTGAGATTATAATTTCCGTAATAGGCTAATATAGTCTGTTTATCAATTATATTACATTTTTGCACCGGAAGTCATAGTTATTTGAATATGTATGACTTCCGGTTAATTAATTACTACTTACTCGTAGTGTAAGTACATGAATAATATGATTAGAAACAATTATATTGACATTTCAAATATATTAAGATATATATAACAAGCCTAAAATATATAAACTGATCCTACTTAAATATTGAAAAATCTAAATTAGTTTAAAAGTTTGTTATTAAGAGTTTATTTACTTACCTTTTTATTGCCATTACAGAGACTATTATAATTTTTAATTTACTTATATTATTGAATTAAATATAAGAATCCGGGTGATTATTATTCTATTTTTGTTTCTGTGACTAATTTAATATAATGTAAACCGGTTCAATGCTCTAACTGAACAAACTCAAAGCGAGAGTTTACCAACCTTTACAAGTATATAAGCCTACTTACACCATTTTACAATAAATATAAATTTTGGTTAGCCTGAAGAACATCATCGACCACGTCATCACTTATAAGCAGGTTAGATAGTGATCATAGGTTTGTCAATCAGCTATAAATAAATAAAATAACTATTAACCAAATGTCAAAGCACTTTGCCCTTCTTCAGTACGAAAAGGACGGTTTTAGTATTCAAAAATTCACAGAAAAATCTCTTTTTCATTTCTCATACTCGGAAAGTAGTGTTTGTTTGATTCTAGTAGCGGGTGGAAGACGTTGCTTCCGACCTAAGGGTGGGAAAAAACCATTGTATCATCATTGAAAAACTTATAGTAAATGCTTCCTTCTCAAGCCTTGAAAAGGAAGCATTAAGTATAAGTTACATTTTTACAACGTTTACAAGTCATACCGTTACCATTGGTGTAAACAAAATTAGATGTCTAAGTTTTATCGCTGTAAAATACTCTGTTGTTATGAAATATATAATAACAACTACGTTTGTATAGCCTTTAAATAAATGAAAAAGCTAATTTAGAACATAATTATTGTTTGACTTTGTGAATTTTTGAATGACTTCGTGAAGTCTTTTAGTCACTTATTCTGTCTGTGAGCAGTGTGAATAAAGAAACATCTATTAAGCGGGGTGGCTCATGTTTTATAAAACAAATAAAAAAAATATATAAACGACTACTTATTTTTATATTTTTTTTAAATTATTAGTAGTGAAAAGCAGAGTTTTTAACACGAGTGGAAGTCATCAATTCCTATTCGGACTATGGCCACCCGTACCTATTCAAACAAAATTTTACTCAATATTTCAAAAATAGTTCTAATATCTCAATTAATTTTTAATACGTCAATGTTATTATTTTTAATGAATAATAAAAAAAAAACAATCTTTTTTTACTTTCCTTAAATTCGAAAATTAGAGTGCTTAACACGTGTTAAAGTCATCAATGTCCGAGTAGGAATTGATGACTTTAACCCGTATATATTCAAAATACCTCGTATGGGAATTGATTCCTTCCGACCCTTGTATAACAATCTACTATTTCACTTCCCATGTTCGTAAATTTCTTGTGTATGCTCAGTGTAAACAAACTAAAACGATTTAAGGCTCTAGTGTATACTAGCCTGTTTTTAATCACAAGTGCATATAATAAATATTTTTTAATATGTTCAAAAATGGTAAATTTTTGAAAAATTTGACATAAAAAGTTTGACTGGCTCTTTAAATCATACCCATAGGTCAATCGGGTAATGTTAATGACCCAGTTGTAAAATATACGATTTTTCAAATATCAGTTTTAATTTTAATTAAAGGTTTATTGCATATAATATATACGTAATCATTTTAAACCTGGACTTAGGCGAAGTGCAAAGGCGAATTTTGAATAATGTCTTTAGAAAGAGTATACGCCTCAACTTTTTTACTGGAAGTTATTTATACATGTGTACTTTATTTTTTTAATAAATGGGCCTTCGAAATACCCTCGAATAACGCGCTCAAACTCCTAAAAACGATTGCTATATACGAGTATAAACGCTATATACTAAACTTTGTAATTATTGGTCCAAAAAAGTAAGGATCAAACCGGAAACGATAGGTCTAATAATACGCTATACGGTCTAATTACATGCGAGGTTTTTAAAAGTAACAAGTTGAGTTTATAAATAGGTTTACGCTTTGGCTGGCGGGTATATGCCCTTAAGATGCAGGTATTAAGCATGAATTGAATCGAAGCGGTGATGGCCCAGTGGCAATAGCTATTAGGTTTATTCAAACCGATAGTGAGCTTGGGCTTCACCGTATGGTTGTAAGACAATTTGCCATCTGGCTAGGTGAGACCAAAATCTGTCGCCAAGCACCTAACGGTGTGTTTAAGCCGCTGTACCTGAGAGCCAGTAATGCTAGGTCATGCCTGTCAACACCTACACATCATCACTTACCACCAGGTGAGATTGTTGTCAAAGGCTAAATCTAATCAGCAATAAAAATAAATGCATTCTCGATATTTTAACTCTTTAAGCCAGGACTTCCCAACCAGGGGGGCACGGCTCCCAAGGGGGGCATAGAGAGATCATGAGGGGGGCGCAATGTATTTACATTTTAGAACGAAAAACCCAGCAGCGTTTAATACTAACTTTCTACAGCCATTCAGATAAGTATCTGAATCAAATTGCATAGATGACCCCTGCTATGATAGGTTCACCATCAGGATTAGCACAAGAGGTAGAAGGAAATAGGTAGGTGGCTTGAAAATATTGTTTACAAACTTAGGGGGGCGCGTCGAAAGGAAGGTTGGGAAACCCTGCTTTAAGCATACTGATTAAAGCATGCTCTTCTAATAAAAATTAAATTAATTTTTTTTTGGACATTCACCAGAATACGGTGTTGTAAATAAATCTTTATCAAAGTCAAAGCTGTCAAAGTCAATACCAATTTATTCAGTTTAGGCGTCCACTAACTGTTAAATAAAGAAATATTCTAAATTTTAATCCCACTTATGCCCACAGGGGTGGGCAAGTACCTAAACACCTGCGTTTCATCGATGTTTTTGATCCCATGTTTAAGGCGGCGAATTGTTATGAAAATGATTTTGGAATAGCTATGCTTTCGGTTACAAGAAAAACAGTGAAATCTGGTATTATATTGAATAATATAAGTCTTAATAGTAAAATGTCACGTGCATTACTCAAATCCAAAATAGTTCATGTAAACGCTACACACGTATTTTAAATATTTACCTTTACCCGTATGTACTAGTGTCGGTATTTCGTGAGTTCTTGTTCCGTCGTCAATTATTTCATTTCTTATCTACTGAACAAACACTATATCTTGAATATAAATTCATACATGGAAACAACTGGAGGCCACTGTATACAATGATATCTTTTTGTTTAAATTGATGTCATTGTAAAGCAAAGACACTGTCTTTCTTTGTTATATATTTATCTTTAGTTAATTTTTGGGCATTTTTAGTAAATACTGTTTTTGTTTTGGTTTGTGTGTTTGAGTTTCCATTTTATTTCACAATTTCATGAAATAAACGTCTATTAATATGTACAGCATAAACATACAATATACAGTACCTGCCTACGTAGTGTATTAACCAGCGGTATTGCAAGTTAAATATATTAAAAATTTGTTTAAACCAATAAAATAAATAAACCTTAGTGATATAGATAGTTTTAATTTATTAAATATTTTGACCGTACTCATACTAATAATATTTAATTTACTTTTTCACAGCAGATCTAGCCTATTACCCGCTTTCATCTTTGAGAACACCATCTTTGACTTAACTTTAAAAATCTTTAACAAGTTACATAACGCAAAAGGCTGCATCCTAAGTAAAAGTTTAGGTTTGTTATCATTTCACATTTATTTGGATAATGAAGTCGTAATTGCATAGTAATTATCTAATAGAATGTTACGCAATACTTTTTTGAAGTAATTTGTAATTTATGCCAGTTTATAGGGTCCATACGTCCTATAAACTGGCATAAAATACTGCCAGGTATGACTTTTATTATGTATTGAGTTCAGTGCGATGTGAACTGTACAAACAAAAGAATGTAAATGTTGCCTGTAGGCCTACAATATCTTTTAGGTTGCTTTAATGATTTCGCTTAAGTAGTTGTATTTAGTTTGTAGTATTTTGTCAATAAAGGCATATTTATTTAAATCAAAAAATAACTATGCATTAAATACTCACTCTCAGACGAATTGACTGTAGCGATGTTGATTTCTACAGTCGTCACATTAGCGACTGGAGGCATGGTGATTGGAGCCGTGGTGTCTGGAGCCGTGCTGACCGAGGCCGGTACGTCTCGGCGAAGCCTCTGATGCTGCGCGTCCAAAGTCACTATACTGGCTTGCACGGAGGGAGAATTCCCTCTGCTGTTGTGGATTGTATACTCTTGATTCCATGCTGTAACAAGAAAAGCCATAGGTCAAAATCCATAGCATCCACTTACTCGCAACAGACAAATGTATCCTAGTTGCGCAAAAGTATCAAGATACTCTTTTTTATGGTTGCATTGAACATCGTGGCAGAACCAGCCGCTTGGCAGCCCACATGTTTTCAGTGGATGATGAGCCACGACCATAATGTCACCTAATTGGCACCATCCAGGGAAACGTGTAGGATGTCAGGGCAAACCTACGGACGCATTAGGTGATACAAATTTCCATAAACTCTTTACGGATCAGATTAAACAATAATTGTTACTTGATGGCTTCATGGTTGCTACTTAGTGACTTCATATAAATGAGCCCTATTGTGCGCTTAATGTGCAGCAAAACTTCATATCCACGTAAGAGCATCATAATCATATTAGCTTAAAACATTCGGAAAGAAGAGGAGTAAATCAATCAAATCCTCAAATTGCGCGTTTCGGCGACCACAAAAATGTATTCCTTCTCTTGATCCAGCCAGTAGCAGAGAGATCACGCACACTCATTTGATGTAGCTATGTAAAAACATGCCGGTTCTATAATACTCCAGCTCAGTTATCTCAGGGTATGGGTTATGCAATTGAATACATTTAAAAACTAGTAAAAGTAAAAGATATTGTGAACGGGATAGATTAGGTTACATTTTGAAGTACTTACTGTGTGCAAATAAGCAAAATAATATTTGATTTTGCTCTATATATCTCCTGTTTATGATCATATATTATGTTGCTTATGATATTATATTACTCATGTAGGTATGTACAAAGGAATTTAAAAGACAGTACTTCAAAATGTGCGTTAATCTATCCGGCTCACAATATCTCAATGATTGACAAAAATAAAGTAATTACAAGATCTCGTGTCCTCACAAGTTCAAAGGCTTTTATATGTCGTCCAACCAGTTATTGTGGTTATATGCATGTATAATGTTGTGTGATATAGTCTCGAATACCAGCCCAGAAGCTTATTCCAGCCTTTATAACTTTTTAATTTTTCATAATAAGGAAAATCTGCTGCAAAAATTAAAACTATATATATATATATTTATTTGTCAGCGGAAGAAGCTCGGACAAGCTGCAAAAAATGTTATTTCTAAAAGTTTGAGATAGACAGTTTTAGAATGTTTGGATATTTTGGGTAAGTGGATAATGGAATATTTATTGGTTCGTTTCATTACATGTGACTGCGGTTATAGCCATTATGTCGGCGTACGCTGACAGGTATACATATGCTAGCCTATTCATTATATGTATGTATGTAGTGATAATAAATGATAATATTGTTTCACAGGTATTGAATTAAGTCACATAATAAAATATTTGATTGGACTTAGCGATTGAACGAAGGAGACTGAATCCTTCGAAACAGGATTATCTTAGTGTGGGATACAGAGTTCATGAGTATACATTAGATGTATAACAAAATACAAGTAGGTGCTTACATCATTTTAGAATGTGCTTTTTGTGATTAATAGCAATTTTTAAGTTTTATAATGTCCTAGTAAAGATTTTCCTAATTTATACGTCTTACTATATTATTATTGTATGCTTACATTATGTACGTTTTCACTTCAACTAATGTTGTAGAATTTCTTGATTTAAGTACCTGGTCCTATAAATAAATACGCATTAACTGCAAACTTACTGTGTTAAATTAAGTATTTTTTTTAATTAAGATTTGAATGAAATTTGGTATGGAAAAGTTTGAGACCCGGGAAAAAACATAGGATAGTTTTTATCCAACTGCGCAAAAAGAGGTTAATGTTTTGCGCGATAACCGACATACGCACGGGCGGAGCCGCGCCCGGAAAGCTAGTCTTCTATAAAAAATGTTGATCAAATTCGACGAAGATTCGTGATATTCTTTAAAAAACATTCGCGTCGAGTATTTTATATAGAAGTCTGTTATAACCACAGTTATTGTGTAGAGTGACGTAAGCGGAGAGCCAGTCCTATTATTATTTTAATTGCATTGTATGTTTATATTGGGTATATGAAAAAAACGAATAAACCGTGATCACCGGGAAACCAGCTATACAAAATTTGTTTCGCAGTCTGTAGGTCGGAGGCCCCCAGTACACACGTTAGTTTTCCTTATTCAAAAATTGCCTCAGAACCTAAACGTCCTAAAACCAATTTGTTATTTTTGCATAAAAAGTTTCTTAGCAATTTGAAGTCCATACTGGTTATGACCGCGTAGCACATAGTTTTAAAATACATTTAGGGTCCGTTTTAGAATGTATGATAAAGTTTCGGGTTGCTATGCAACAAATAAAATAACTGAATGATAAAAAATACAGTTAACAAGCAGCGCGTTTCAAGCTTTAATCGATGGGTAGACTAAATCAATGACTGTGAAACTCAAAGATAATGTTTTATTTATTAAATATGTTCTGGGTAGTATAACCGGAACTTACTCTCGAACATTCTGAAACAGGCCTTTGATGTAATACATTTTTTTTTTTATATTGTTAAGTTTGCAATAACGCCTGCTAAGCGAATTACATTACAAAATTACAAATTTACGAGAGAAAAAATTATAGTCATGTGCGGGATTCGAACCTCAATTCGAATCCCAATACGATGGTTGAAGAACGAGAGCAAGAATTACATTTATGAGTCATTGTGTCATGTTAGCTCAATTGGTTAGAGCATACCCCGGCTAAAGGGTGGATAGACGCGGGTTCGAATCCCGCACATGACTATAATTTTTTCTCTCGCAAATTTGTAACTTTGTAATGTAATAAAATATTTCTTGAAAAGCCAGCGTTATTGGAAGGGGACAAGTAGGGACAATAGAAGTTATCCACATATAAATTACGGCGTGCGTGCATCATTTCCGATGGTTCTTATTATATTACTGTTTCATTTATTTTTAACTAAAGAGTTTAACAGTTAACACAATAAATGGTAACTGATAAATATTATATTCTATCATAATATATCAAATGATGCTTAAGTTTTAATAAATATTTTATTACCCCACATTATATCATCGTTTCTCTGATTTCCCCAAACTGAAAAATATTGAGACTTTAATAAATTATCCAATTTCTTGGTAGTATGATTGAACTATATACTACTAAAAAAACATTTAGACAACCTACAAGTCATCTTAGACTCACAGGCAGACCAAAATATATTTACGAGTCTGCATATTTAAACATTGCAATGACTTAAATGACGAACACTTGTCATTCAGCTTGCGGTTGGCAATCAGTAATTACCTACCATTGTATATGGGCTCATAGGCTACAAACATTGCAATTTGCAGGATATCTTACAGAAAACTGTAATAGCTCCGCAATATTTACAGCGACAATCTTACTGCAATGTAAATGCGTAATAAATTGCCATGTATGATCCAGTAACTACATTGCAGAACAATTAAGTTCGTAGACGTAGAGCAACACTGGTAGCAATCTAGCCGCTAGATATTGAAGGCTTGCAGCTCCTTCAAATTGTTATTGCAATATCGCCAAGCTACACTGCATGTATTCCTCCATTTTGCACGATAAGTCGGCAATATGGCGGCAACACAATAGCACCTAGCAATTGCCAAAAAAACTAGTCCGTTTACGAGGACCTTCTGAAAAGTACGCGAATGATATGTAATTTTATTCGCGTACATTGTAATTTCATACATCAACATCTAGAGAATATTTTTGATGTGTGCTGATATACCTTTATTTTGTCCTATTATTAGTAACATTAATATGCGTACATACATAACATCACGTCTCTTTCCCGTAGGGGTAGGCAAAGACCACAGATTTCCACTTGCTACGATCCTTGCATATCTCTTTCGCTTCATCTACATTCATCAATCCTTTCATACATGACCGTCGGTTAAGGGTACTCCTGACCTGGCCTTTTTTCAGAACTTTTTCAATTTGATTTCGAAACGTTCGCCTAGGTCTTCCCCTTCCAACACTTCCGTTCACTTGTCCCATGTATACCTGTTTAGTGAGTCTCACTTTATTGATTCACTCTACATGTCCAAACCATCTTAACATACTTTTCTCAATTTTTGTCACCACATCCTCATTCACATCACATCATTCCCTTATCACACTATTCTTTATCCTGTCACTCCGATTGACTCCAATCATGCTTCTCAATGCCCTCATCTCCACTGCGTTTATTCTACTGTCATGCTTTTTCTGCCATACCCAACTTTCACTACCGTGTACATTAGTGTCGGAACCAACACTCCTCGTCCATGAACAGCCAGACGAGCCTTCTTAGAGGTGTCCTCTAGCAGCACCCAATCACGAGTTAATGCATGTGCCAGACATCGCCTTCCTCAACAATTTCTGAGGGAAGATAGCGACCCGAAACAAAGCACCGCCGCTAGACAACACCTTTATGTGAGCATGACCGCTCCGAATACCCATGCCAACCAATTGCAATTATAACACAGATTGATAATTTGGGACTACAATAAAATAATATACAGAGTTTACATTTTTTGTCATTCTCCCACGTCACATTTTAACAGAGTCTCCTTTACCACGCTGTTTCGATCTTTGATTGCCATATTGAGGTTGTAATCATGAACGGCTTTTGGTGTCGCAACCATCGCCTTCTTAACGAATCGTACTATGGCGTCTTCTTTGACACATACTATGTGAAGGTTCCAGGCTGACGTGAAATTGCAACGACTGCGTTCGGGACGCTCTCGTGCAGCAGCTATGCTGCTCTTGGTCTTGATGGCAATGACCGACTCGTATGTCAGTCCCTGCGCTTCGTAACTTAACTTAACTTTAAACTTCAAGCTTAGACACCTTCTGACTGTTCATAAACGTGTGCAATGTTCCGTTCACCATGTTTCCAGCATTCACTCTCCTTAATTTCTATGTCACTTTCACTCTCTCCATCTTTAGTAAACATGGATCCCAAGTATACATATTACCAGTTACAGTAACATTCAATTGCAGTACAATGACGTTAATGACAATTGAACATTACAGTAACGTTCAATTGCAGAGTTATAAGTCTGATCACCCATGCTGTAAGGCTTTTAACTTTGTTTTATAATATTTCAATAGTCATACGAAAACTAATGAATTTAATGACCCAGCATCCTTTGACGAGCACTTACAGTGATAATGACATAACTTTTCAAAGGGGAATTACTAAATGATACTAAAAATAAGCCAAGTGCGAGTTTGACTCACACAACAAGAGTACCGTGCCAAAATCAATTAAAAAAATATTTTTTTTCTTACGTTTGGATATTTTTAGCTGGAACCGAGAAGTACTCGGCCATTTTTTATTATTTGTAGTTATACGACAGATATTGGATTATAATCATACCAAGTTCGACGCCTGTACTGCTACTGTTTGTTACTGATTTTACGATAGAGCAACAAAAATCTACAAAAATAAAACACTTTTCCTGTATGTGGAATCTAATTTTTAACTTTTTATTATTAATGTTTGTAAGGCAATCCGTCAAGCGACGCAACTTACACATATTCTGTGACAATTTTAACCAGCTGCCTATTACCGCTCTCAAGATACATACAGCCCTTTGAGGTGGGAAGAAAGGCGGACGGATGGATAGCGGAGGCTTAGTAATAGACTCCCTTTTCTAGTATGGAACACTAAACTAAGTAATTAAAGCCGCTATCAAACGGTGATAAGCGTACAGTAAAAATAATTAGTGTCACGAGTTCATTAGGAAATTGAGGAAAATAACAAACAAACATTCAATGGATATCTCATAAACGATAAGGTGTCGTGTCATAAGTTCATCTAGAAATTCAAGTATAATAACCAGTTTTCAATGAATATATAATTGATTAGTCATACTACTAGCACAGCGTAAAAACTGACATAGAGACATCGCGTTTGAAATCCGCGTTTGTGTAGGCATTCATCATTGCTGCAGGGCTGTCACTATATACTATATTTATTTATATTTAATAACATCTGTTTTATATTTATGTATTTGCAGTATGTATATGTACAGTACCAGGAGTAAAATGAAAAATTATAGAAGCATACATGACGAATTTTATTTATAAAAAATACATATGAGCAAGGTTAATATAACTTAAAACAAAGCATGCCCAGGATACCAAAATAAAAAAATACTGAGAAGATAACTGAAAATGTAATGAAATAGTCATTGACCCTGAATGACAATCGAACCCGTAAGCAGCAAGGGGCACTAAAAAGAATTTAAAAAAAAACCTAATAATGGAACCGACTTCTACACTCAAAAGTGTGAAATAGTTGTCGAAGTCGGTACCATGCGCACAATATTGTGATCTATGTACTTTTGAAAAATCAGGGTATCGACTTCAACAAGTTATTTCACACTTTTGAGTATTGAAGTCGGTTTTATTTTTAGGTATTTTTTTAAATCTACAAATGCAAAACTGAAAGGTACTTTCGATTTACTCGTTTTAAGATTGCGATTGTTGAATTTGACGATGTAGTAAATTCTCATCCATAGAAACAATTTTAATAAAAATCTGTCAGGAAGCAGGCGCATGGTTTTGTATTAAAAGTAATTTTCTTTAAATGTTGATATAATTGATTTCCAATATTATTTCCAACAAACGTTGTAAATGTTGCCTGTAAAAAGTCTTCTAATTTTTGATAAAATTTTAATTTTTTATTTATACGATCTCTCACAGCACATGTAGTATGAAATGAACCACTATTAATAAATACAATTTAAACGAAACACCTAAAACAATGAAATTATAAAGCGTCAACCCGGGCTGACGTGTCCCAAAGTCCCAAGTCAGTGTATCTACATAGAAGGATACTGCTGAACAGAATAAATAAGCTAATTCTAGGTTAGCCTGTACAACATCTTCGACCACATCATCACTTACCATCAGGTGAGATAGTGGTCAAAGGCTAACCTATCAGGCATAAAAAAAAGCATTTGTTATGCCCTGGATGGGCGCATAGGATACTTTTTATACGTATGTTCTCCAAATTCCCAAAATTGAAGTGAAACAGTACCGAAAAATCAAGATTATTTTGTAAGCTAGACTTGTGCCAGCTACAACACACAGCGCCATATTATGCGAAATACTTAGCTTTCAGTATTATTTTTTTTGTTTGCTATCCATACAGCGTTACAGATAATATTAGGTACTTATTTTACTATTTACTACAATATAGACAAAATAGCATACAAAGTACGTAACAGATGAGGTTATAGTCAATTAAAAAAAAATTGAAATATAACTTTTGGTTATGGGCTCAGTTCCAAATGTATACATTTATTTACACTACATATATGTGCGGTGTTTGTGTGCGTGTGTGGGAAACTGTAAGTTTGTTGCAAGTGTGTGTATGTGGCTACTGGAGTTAATTTGTATAGTGTATTCAACCTAAATGTTGTTGTTGGAGAATGATTATGTCTACTATGGTGGAATGTTTTCCTACAAGTATTTTTTATGTGGTTTTAAAAGCAATAGTCAAATAATACTCAGTTAGCTAACAAGTTAATTTAGGGTATGTTCAGCTAAATACTTAACGCGCTAGTATGAATACTATACTTAACTCTACGAATATATATATATATTCGTAAACATAACTACATATATATTTAAGAATGAAGAGTGAAAGAACATACTTATTGCCTCTGCTATGTGCATTATAACTAGAATACGTAAACATCTCTGGCATCTCAGTGCCGAGACGTGTTAGGCGTGGGCCAGACAGAAGAGACGTAAGACGGAAACGCGTCGAGGACGGGGCGGAGACGAGGCAGAGACGCGACTTTTTGAATTATACAGAAGAGACGCCCGCGCCGTGTCTCTCCTGTGTGTTTCGAATAAAAGGCGGAGACGTAAAAGCGTTGCGCCTGCGCCCTGCCTCTTTTGTATGTTTAGCGTCGCGACGCTTCTATACATTTTGTATGAAAGAGACGCGGAAGAGACAAAGGTCCGCGCCCCGTCTCCGTCTTACGTCTCTTCTGTCTGGCCCACGCCTCAATTGACACTGAAATGTATATAGGCGCGACAGTAATTTAGAATTTTGGTATATTACAATAGTCATACAGTGCCTATCAAATTTAATTATATCTACACTACCCGCTCTAAGATCGTTAAAACAACGAAATGCAGTAATGTGCGAGACACATCGCAGAGCTATCACCAATGTGATTAGGGCGCTCGCGTTGATGCGCATAAGCGCACAAACATCTCATTAATACATTATTAATAGGGCCTAGTTAGCAACCCTAACGACCGATCTGCATGATGCAGGACGCAGAGGGCGAGGTTCTGTGCAAATAAATCAAAGCAAGCATGACATACATAGTAATCATTATTCCGTTGTTCACTACGGACGACCCTAAGTGATGTAATAGAAAACGTATTTTCTAATATGTCCTTTATATTTATGAGATAAACATAATACCGACCCAACATACGTGGGGTACGTATTGGTAGAACTACGAGGGGCGGCTGATAAGTTCGTGGCCTAAGGTCTTAGCTTAGCAATGACTTATCATCGCGTTTTGATAACACAAGTTACCTGACTCATTGGTAGTATAAATAACACCCAATTGTTTAATTCATTAACACTTTATCCCTGGAACAAACAACAACACCGTGTCGACGGAAACTGAATATTCTCTCAATTTTGAGCACCGCGCTGTGATTGATTACATTCCTTGTGAAAAAAGGAAATTCGCCGATAGACATTTTTAAAGAAATGTGATCGGTTTTTCAAGATTACGGCCTTCATATTGATGGTAAAAAAATGGGCTCGGCTTTTTCAACAAGGACGACCCCCGCCTGGGCCGTCCAGTGATGGTAATGACCGAAAAAAATGTCCAAAAAGTAGAAAAATAGTTCTAGCCGATCGAAACTAAAATATTAAACTGCGATCTCCAAGGCGCCTGCCAAGCGTGGAGATTATGGCAATTCCCCCCCCCCCCCCCTCCTTAAATGGGGAGGCTGTATTCATCAGTCGACAATTAGGCTGATACAGTACTAAAACCTCAGGTAATACGAGTACATATTCTAAAACAACGAATAATCAACAAGTTACTATAGATTAAAAAAAATATTTTTATTGGGATTTTGTGATAGTATAATTTAACATTTTAAAACTAAGGCAATGTTTATACTGATGTGTTGCCCAGCACGAGTACTCGTTAATATCTTGGCGTGTTAACGACCCGGGCAATTAGGGACTCGTTAAACTAGTTTATTATTACAGTCAAGTTAACCCGCCCGCGACATCATTCAGGGGATTGAGTTAATATATAGCTATCTCTTAAAACCTACGTTTATTTATAGGAAATAAGAAATAATGTGCGAGACGGTCTCGCACACCGCCATTTCGTCTAGAGTACATTACACATATACCACTTACAATATTACCAGCGGGTAAATACGCGCATGGCTATTTAACAAAAATTTCAAAAATTATAAATTTAAACACAAACAAATGTAGATATTGCAGACTTTTTTGTAGATATTGATGTCTACTATAAAATTGTAACACATCACTGTGCTCTGTTGTCAATCCGCAGCGTACGCGATATAACAATATTTTTGGTATTTTTTTCACTAGTATGGTAACATTATCGAAGTTTTCACACGGATACCCAACTAATTTGAAAATATTCTATTTCCTATGTTCATGAGCGATAATGTAGGATTTCAATGGTGAAAGAATTTCTCATATCGTTCCAGTAGTTTTTAGGTTTATAAAGTGCACTTTAGCTCTCAAAGCACGGATTATACCTAATATTTATATTCACCATGGAAGTAATAAGTACGACGTACAACAGGGATGAGCTCTATCTGTGCGTCATGCAGCTAAAATAAAGAAATTAAAACCTTATAGTAAGGGCATAAGAATCTTGTTCTGCGCAAAATAAAAATGAAGCCGAGTGAGAAGGCTACCACTGAACCCTGTGTCTCGTTCTAACAGTGACCTAGAGTTGCCAGAGCTAAGTCGATTTCAATCCTTTCGTTGTTTGTCGAAAAATATGCGTTTGATGTAATGTAATGAAGTAAAAACATTTACTTCTAAGATGTTTCTAAACATAAATAATAATTTTGCACTAACATGTTAAAGCACTAACGCAAAAATTTTGCGATTGGCGTATAGGTTTTCTTTTATTTGTAAGAAATACGGACACCTGACTTGACAACCCCAAATGAAATTGCCAACTCGGACGTTAATAATGGAGTGTTTTTTGATTTTGTGATATTTTTGAAGAATTTTAGTAAAAATGGGGATAATTTTTGTCGTGGAGGCTTGCGGTAGCGAGTATTATCCTGATTGTAGTTTATCTTTTCACAGCTTATACTCGTAGTTTTAAACGTAATTTGTTAGTGAGGAATTACGGTGACCATGCATGACTATCCAATTCTAGTTCAAGAACAAATAAATTAAATACCTATTTATATTTTATTCCTTTCTCTATTAAAATGACTTTGTTTCAATTTCAGATTTCCTAAAGATCCTAATGTTAGTTTAACTCATAATGCAAAATTAGAAACAATGAAACATATAAGGAATAAGCTTGGTTTGCGGCAGGAACTTCACAAGACTGTTTTATTTAACAATATCTGATTTAGAATTACACTTAAATATAAACTTAACTGTTTTTTTCTTACCTAATTAATGAAATATACCACAATAGGTAGCTTATCGTAATTTTATCTCAGTCCAACTGCATGTCGTGTACCACAAGCACCAGTAGGTAAGTACCTACCTTTATGACGCGAGTGTGAAAATCAAGTAAAACAGGAAATGGACAGTGCCGCAAAGGGCAAGTTTATCATTAGCATCTTCGATTAAAATCCATCTGAAGCAATGATCTGCTGACGTCAGATCAAATATCATTTTTTATAAAAAAAAGTATTGTCCTTAAATCATATTTCAATATTGTCACCATTGCCAGAGAGGGATAAGAGGTACATTTACTGAGCTCTAGTTCGGCTTCAATTTTGCGACAACAGCTCAATCCTGTTGTACGTAGTACTTATTACTTCCATGATATTCACCTACAAGGCGTCTCTCTTTTTATCGCCTAGCTCTGATCTCTTCTGACGCGGCACGCACCGTAGAATAATCCCGTCTGGACCGGCAGTTGTACCTGTAGCTTTGTACCTATAGTGCGGAGTGAGCCAGGCCTGATGGGGAGCCGTCAGTGGTTTATTTTAGATTGTTGTTACTGCTGGTATGAAGAAGTTACAAACGTTTCCTTCAGCAGCCATGGCTTCGTCACACGTGGTAAAGCTGCGTGGAATCGCGCGAGCGCATGTTCGAGACATTTACTCGTTCGTGCGCTCGGTGAGTCAAAACCTCCTGAAGATGCTTCCTTTAGAATCGAAACTACACGAATATTATTCCGGTTAGGCTTCGTGGCGTTTGTTACGTCACGTGGGCATAACAGGAAAATTAGGGGGAAACGTCACTAGATATATATATTCAGTTTTTTAAGTGTTTCATTAAAATGTTAATAATGTTTTCTTAAGATACTTTTAAAAAATATATTTGTTCTTATTGAGAAGAAAGGTATCTACCATTTCCTGCTTGGCAGCTTGAGGTAAGTAGGTACCTATTTGTAGTAAGATTCCAAATGCTTCATAGCGAAAACAAAGAATAAAAGCTTTGTCATTTTTTGTTACTGTCAGCCATCAATGATTACATTTGACAGGTTCTTTAGTCTGCTGAAAAATACACTTGTTGGTCCGGTCTGAACTATGCTTATGTTACTTATAGCGCGCGCAGAGCTGTTCTCAAAACATATTTTATGAAGAGCGCCAAACGTTTGCAAGCTGATAATTGTGGTGTCATCTATGACATCTGTCACCATACAGCGCAGCGCTCTTAGTACTCATGGCAGCTCTTCGAATAGGCACCGTGACCACTTCATGCCAAGAGCGCTCTGAGCATCATTCGGACCAAGCATTGGCTTGCTTACAGTATAAAAAGTAGTATTACAACTTTTGAAAATGTTAGACCTTTCTGTCTTTTTTTACAGCTCGTTTTTCACTCTCTTAAATACTTTTATACCTAAATATTACAAATTAACCAGTAAAACACCCCAATTGGGATATAATTTGTCAACCCTGGTTTCAATAATATAAATACTTTTATACTGTTAAATTATTATTTTTTTGAGCAAGTAAGAATTCGTTTTAAAGTTATTTTATTTTTAGATAGATGAATAATGGCATAAGTATGCACAAACTTTATCTAATTTCATCTCAAATGGCCATGAGCATGTCACAACACTGGACTGCTGGTATGGAGAAGTTACAAAAGTCCATAAAAACTTAGCCAATAGGTAATAAATGACTTTCTACCAGACCCATTCATTATATGCTATTACAGACAATATAGGAAGGTACAAATCCTCTGATCATTATTTTCCCCTGACTTCTATGTGCTAAATCTAATTTACTTTTAATCATCAAACAGAAATTATCAGTTACTGTAAAGTATTTCGACTGAACATCACAAGGTTTTTACAAAAATATTGGGTCTAAGCATACATCTAAATTAGAATCTGTCATAAGGGCCAGTAATTTGACTATTCTTCCAACTAACGCAACGCATTATTGTCCTAACTCAACACCGTCCCTTCTTGACTTAATTATTATCTCTTCTTTGCATCACGTAAACTTGCATGGTCATTGTGCTGCGGATGCTTTTTCTTACCATGATATGATGTACCTTTCTTACAAAATCCTATAGCATCGGTCAACCAGCAGAAAGACTAGGGAATTATTATTACTACAAATCTGAAATGGGAAGAGCACACTGGAACATTGGTCAAAAAAGCCAATTCTTTAGTGTATTTAATCCGTAAGTCTTTTCAAACAATGACCGTGGAAGTCTTCCGTAAGATCTATAAAACATATATACGGCCAATACTAGTGTATGGATTCAAAGTTTCCTAGACTTGCTTGAAAGTGCACAGAGAAAAGCCACTAGAATGCCACAATCTCTACGTCACAAGTCCTACCAAGAAAGGTTAAAGATACTGCACCTCACTACTCTTCAAGAGAGGAGGCTACAGGGTGACCTCATAGAAACATTTAAAATATTGAACGGGTTCTACAATCTTCCAGAGATACAGAATTGTTACTTAAAACAGACTCACTCAATGACTGTCAGAGGCCACAACCAGAAAATCGCGTGGACCAGCAAATACCAATACTGCTCACCACATCCTCAGCAACAGAGTTGTTCACAACTGGAACAGGTTGCCTGAGGAGGTGGTCACTGCCAGATCAGTTAACTCCTTTAAAAACCAGCTATAAATTGCAAACCTATGACAACATTAGTGAAATAAAGAACAAAAAAATATTCAACACAACATGATAAAGGCATATCAGCTTTGCGCTGCTCGCCTATTACTCAATAAATAAATAAATAAAATCCGTCCACCTGTGGTTAAGCCCAAAACTCTTTTACAGCGCAGTTTTGGTAATATTGATCTAAATAGTTTGCGTAACGAGGCCCTTAACATCGATTGGTCTGACGTAGTAAATGCATCTACGATAAACGAAAAAGTAAATATTTTTAATAATAAGAGACGCCCACAGACACTAACCCATTATTAGAAGAAATAATGGAACGGGAGCGCAGAGCCACACATGTAATACTTGTTGGTGTTAAGGAAAGTGACTCAGACATTGGCAGTGACAGAAAGTCACATGATGAACTATGTGTGTAGAAAATCTTGCACGACATAAACAACGGCACTGACTTCTCAGACAAAGTGGTAAAGGTACAACGTCTAGGCCGCCGTGAACCCGGTATAGTAAAGCCGCGCCCATTGAAGGTGATATTAAAGTACCGTCAAAATGCTATTTGGGTATTGAAAACAAGAGTAAGGCTCAAAAAGAGGTAAGAGTATATGATGATAAAACTCCTAAACAACGTGAAGAACTGAACAAGCTCCGGGAAGTATTGACAGACTGTACTGTAATAGGGGAAACCGGCCTCACCATCAAATATACACCAAAATTATATGCGCAATGGAGTTGAGGCGCTATATGTAGATATACAATTTAGTACTTATAATTTCTTGGTTATTGGTTTATATCGATCAGGTAGTCAGGATGAACTTGTATGGAAAACTCGTGATGCTACATTACTAAATAATCTCATTGCTGCTGCTGAAAGAAATACAGTGATCATTGCAGGTGACTTTAACTATCCAACTATTAAATGGCTTATTCCACCAGGCCAATGTTATTCTGGCCCCGAAGAACTCTTTGTTACAGCGTTCCGAGACAGCAATCTCCATCAGTTGGCGAAAAGCCATACACGCTTCAGACAAGGGCAAGAATCATCCTTACTAGACCTTGTTATGGTAAATGAGGATTCTCTAATTGATGAAGTAATGCACAAACCTCCAATCGGCAAAAGTGACCATGCTGTACTCGTACTAGAATTCAGCCTTCAGTGCCTAGTAAGAAAATCTACTGATACGCCTAAGTTTAGACGTTACTACCAATATATTAGTTTTGACAGTTTCAACAATGATTTAAGAAATAATTTAGAGAAGGTAAACTGTTTCAATGATACAAAAATTGTGGATGGAGATCTTGTCTGCAATCAACACAACTGTTGATAAACATGCTCCTGAAAGAAAAGTCGTGGCTGAAAAAAAAACTGTGGGACAATTACAGGATCTCTGGGTCAGAAAATGACTACCAACTCTACAGAGAAACAAACAACAAATGTGTTGATATGTCGAGGAAACAAAGGAGCTGGTATGAAGCCGAAATACTTAAATATGAGGACAAATCATTCTACTCTTACATTCGGAGATGTTCATCTTCAAAAGTGAGCATCCCAGCAGCCATCTGGACCCAGAGTGGTGACCTGGTAACACAGCCTTCTCAGATGGCTGATGTTTTTGCCGAAGAATTTCAAAAAACATACTCATTAGAGCCCCCCTTGTCACAACAGATGAAAGTTGGTGTGGCTCGTGTGGAACATGATCTATGTGATATATCCTTTTCTGTAGAAGATGTGGAGAAAGCAATTGCAAGCCTGCGTACTAACTCATCTCCTGGCCCTGATCAAGTTTCAAGCCTTGTACTTAAGAACAGTGCCCACATCTTGGCTCCTGTACTTAGCACACTTTTTAACATGTCCTTCAAAAATAGTTACTTACCTCAAAACTGGAAGCATGCCTTGGTCACGCCGATTTATAAGAAGGGTCATAAGATGGTCACCGGAAACTACCGCCCTATTAGTCTTACCAGTACTGTTGTAAAATTAATGGAAAAAATCATAAGCATAAAACTGACCCAATTTTTAAGCAGAGAATGTGTAATATCAGTTAAACATCATGGCTTCACAAAATAGAGATCCACCATTACAAATCTGCTGTCATGCATACACTCATGGACAAAAAGTCTTGACAACAATGATCCTGTAGATATTGTGTACTTGGTCTTTGAACGCGCCTTTGACAAGGTCCCTCACCAACGCCTACTGATTAAACTAGAGCATTTTGGAGTACGGGGTACACTACTCAAGTGGATAGGAAACTACTTAAAAGATAGAACTTTTCAAGTACGTGTTGGAACATACCTATCTCAACCAAGTATTTAGTGGCGTTCCCCAGGGATCAGTGCTCTCAGCCCATCTATTTGGAATTTTTATCACTGACCTGGTAGAGGTGATACAATCTCAGTCCGCCTTCTTTGCTGATGATGGTAAAATCTTTGCCAACCCACTAATTAAATCTGGACAGCTGCAGGAGGACCTTAATTGCATCCAAGCCCGGGCTAGGGATTGGATTATTAAACTGAATGCAGCAAAATGCACTGTGTTACACTTGGGCTCAGCAAACCCTAGAGCAAAGTATATGTTACACAACAGTGATATAGAATCTGTTGATCTGCAAAAAGACCTAGGAGTGTTAATAGCATCTAATCTGAAATGGGAAGCTCAAATCACATCTATAGTGAAAAAAGCCAACTCGTTTTTATATGTCATAAGGAAGAATTGGAATGATCTCATTCCAATTCTTCACTGTAGAAGTCTTTCTAAAAATATATAAAACATATATCAGACCCCTGCTAGAGTATGGTTTTCAAGTTTGGAGCCCATACTTCCAAAAGATATTAACCTTCTAGAAAGTGTCCAGAGGAAAGCAACCAAATTACCACAGGCCCTGCGTCACAAGTCCTATGAAGAGAGACTCCTAACACTATGCCTCACTAGTCTATTCGAAAGACGCCTTAGTGATCTTATTGAGACATTTAAGATTATTAATCAAAATTATAACCTACCTAATATAGAAGACTTTTATATAATCAGAGAAAGCTCAAGGCCAATCCGGGGACATGAAATCCAGCTTATTCGGGATTTGGCCATAACAAAGCCTGCACACCATTTCTTGAGCAACAGAGTAGTGCATAACTGGAATAAACTACCAGAACATGTTGTGTCAGCCACATCAATCAACAATTTTAAAAATAAACTGGTCAAATGGCTATCTACAGAAAAGAAATCTCTTCTGAAACTATAAATCCAACACTGCAATGATATGGACATATCAGCACATTGCTGCTCGTCCATTAATAATAATAATACTTAAACTCATGAAAAAATTATGAAAATGTACGAATGAACTCATCAAAAATGATGTTTATACTCCCCTTCAACCAGTCAAAATCAAGCATCTTTCTGCGCCCTGGCTCACAAATGATATTAAATCGTTGATGCAAAGAAAGGTTTCAAGTTGATTCTGTCCATCCAAAGGTTGTCTGTAAGAGATTGCATTAGTGCTAAGACTGCCTATTGTGTTGCCATTGTATAACTATTATTATTTAGCGCACTTTTATGCTTTTATTTGTAATTGTATTGGTATGCAATAAAGAGTTATAATATCGTATCGCCTAAAGGTGTAGGGCACTTTGCCATTCTTTTTTGCTGCTGAGATTAGTAATGAAATCATCATGTGAAGTAAACAAGTTAGTTGTAATGGTCATTGTTTTATTTCCATTTTGCCTATCATTTTTATGTGGAGCTCTTAATTTCGGTTCATATAATAAATTTTATATTTTTCCATTTTTAGTGACTTTCTTCCGCAATAGATATCAAATAATCTTTAGTTTGTTTATGGCCTTCATACTTCTGCATCATCTTGCACAGATCATCTGATTTATGAACTAACTGAACACTTGGACTAGTCTCTTTCTCTCCAACGTGATGGACTGCAGCTGCAAGTTGAATCTATGGAATGCTAAGTACTTTATCTTGCTCTAGGAACTTCCCTTAAAAATAAAAAAGTTTTTAAGTAACTTAAAAACTTTTTTGAACCTAAATATTATGTCAATGTATTCCATCGGTGGGCAGAACCCAAAAAAGAGTTTCTTATCCATTTGAAAGCAACTAGTTGCCTGTCACGAACCCTGTGGGGGCATGGACACGTGTCCACATACTAACTACAGTTAGTCCACACCTAGTTTAGAGAAATGTTTCATAAATATAGTAAAAACATAGCAAATTCACATTAATTCTCCATTTTGATTGTATACTAGCATACTTTTATTGCATAATAAAGCATTGCCATAGCTTGGCCTCTGCAAATTTTAATGGAAAAATTATTATTCTCTACAAAATTCACAATTTGCTTTTTGAGTAGTTATGAGATACATAATGTTTATGTGCATGTGACGCTTTAGTAGTAATACTCTAGAGTAAATATAGAAAATTTGCATAATCAAATTGAGACGCACTCGCTATGACTCATGTATTTTAGCAATATTTGCCAATATTAACCAAGTTAACATTTAAAGGAGTATCTAGTCTAACTTATTTTTTGATCAACAAAGTGGTATAATTTTTTGTGATTAAGCTGCAACACCTACACCACATCTTTTTTATGAGTATTATCTCATTATACAGTAATCCTTAGAACACAGATATGTTATAATAATAATTTTAGCACAACTGACCTTTTTAACAGCCCAAAAGGTGTATTCAAAACAGATGTTATTATCATAATAATTCATAAATAAAGTATGTTTTCAGGTGTTAATAACCCACTACACACTATTTCAAACCTGTATCCAATTTTACAAATTTATTAACCTGTATCCAATTTTTGGTTGGTGATCTGGCACAAACTAGATCTATCTACTTTGAGATTTATAGGGCCCCCCATGGATCTCAAGGCCCTGGGCATTTGTCCAAAGTGGCCAATGGAGAAATGGGGCCTAGTGGCATTAGGAGGATCTTATCAAATGTTATATTAGGTAGGGGAGGAGGTTTGATAAGAGGAGAGGAGCGCTGATGACATTGTAAAGGGGCCTTCAACCAAACTCCCTGGGTGTACATCACAGACACTTGGACTAGTCTCTTTCTCTCCAACGTGATGGACTGCAGGTGCAAGTTGAATCTATGGAATACTAAGTAATTTATCTTGCTTTAGGAACTTTCCTAACAGAACAATTAGATTTTTGTTGATTTCTATAAATCCCCTTTTTAATATGTACTATTTCTAGTAGCAGAATATAAGAATATTTACTCAGCAATCAATTGAGGTAATGAAACAAATGGGTTAAAATTATAATTATCAACAGACATGTTGTCTTACACTAAGCAATCATGATGACATTGAGAGACAAGTTACTTAGCATTCCATGGATTCACCATGACACACTCGCTATGACTCATGTATTTTAGCAATATTTGCCAATATTAACCAAGTTAACATTTAAAGGAGTATCTAGTCTAACTTATTTTTTGATCAACAAAGTGGTATAATTTTTTGTGATTAAGCTGCAACACCTACACCACATCTTTTTTATGAGTATTATCTCATTATACAGTAATCCTTAGAACACAGATATGTTATAATAATAATTTTAGCACAACTGACCTTTTTAACAGCCCAAAAGGTGTATTCAAAACAGATGTTATTATCATAATAATTCATAAATAAAGTATGTTTTCAGGTGTTAATAACCCACTACACACTATTTCTCTTCTTTAATTATGCACAAATTTATTAACCTGTATCCAATTTTTGGTTGGTGATCTGGCACAAACTAGATCTATCTACTTTGAGATTTATAGGGCCCCCCATGGATCTCAAGGCCCTGGGCATTTGTCCAAAGTGGCCAATGGAGAAATGGGGCCTAGTGGCATTAGGAGGATCTTATCAAATGTTATATTAGGTAGGGGAGGAGGTTTGATAAGAGGAGAGGAGCGCTGATGACATTGTAAAGGGGCCTTCAACCAAACTCCCTGGGTGTACATCACGGACACTTGGACTAGTCTCTTTCTCTCCAACGTGATGGACTGCAGGTGCAAGTTGAATCTATGGAATACTAAGTAATTTATCTTGCTTTAGGAACTTTCCTAACAGAACAATTAGATTTTTGTTGATTTCTATAAATCCCCTTTTTAATATGTACTATTTCTAGTAGCAGAATATAAGAATATTTACTCAGCAATCAATTGAGGTAATGAAACAAATGGGTTAAAATTATAATTATCAACAGACATGTTGTCTTACACTAAGCAATCATGATGACATTGAGAGACAAGTTACTTAGCATTCCATGGATTCACCATGCAGGTGCCAGTTCCATAGCATTGTAGAGGAAGAGTGTTGCAGTATTAGTAAGTACAGGACCTACATATTTATATTAAAGAAATGTGGTATGAAAAACCTATTTCATGTAAGCTATAACATTTAAAAAAGTTAGTTTACACAGTGATTGTTGTTTGGAAACAAGGTACTTTTAGACTCAAAACAGATATTTCAAAAAACATACACACCTGATTATAATAAAAAAGAAAGACATTTTAAACCATGGACCAAATAGCACCACAAAATGCTAATTTTTAACTGGTGATTCATACCATTATATATTTTTTTGTTACCATCCACACTTATTTACTATAACAAATTATAAGTGATCGAGCCAAAGCTATAAATTGAAGTCAAGTAACTTGTTTAACAATATAATAATTCATTTTCGTCTTACGATGGAGTGACCTAGAAATAAATTCACATTTTTTAACTGTTTCTAAAAACAAAATGCCTTTCAGGGCAGTTGCAGCTGCTTCTCAAGGTTCCTATGATTTAAATGACGTCAATCGAAACAACATTTTAACTTTCAAAGAATTTGTGAAGATATATATTTTATTTCCATTTTATGGATGTGTAAATACACTCACCTGACACGTTTTGACATAAATTATACACTAAAAATAGTGAAAAAATATTTTTAAACTTCACATCCACTCTTTTAAGATTCATATTTATCACTTTTTTCCTTGTTCCAAAGTTTTTTCGACTGAATAAATGAAACTCCACTTGAGAAACCTACCAAACGTCCTCCCACACAAAACAACCGACACGACACCACCTCACCTACCATGAAGTAGTGCTGCCAACCATATTAAATTCTCTTTGCTGGGCCGCGTTCCATGAGTCAGAGTGTAGTTGTTTGGTTGCTTTAACTTACTCCTAGGTTCCGAACGACTCGGTTGTTTTATAACCTCATATATCGATTTTGGGCGGGGAAATAGCAAAATATATAGACGTTTTATGATGTTTGACAATCAATAACTGCCGTTACCTGCGAAAAACGAAAGAATGCCTATAATTCTCCCATTAACACATGTTAAGGTCATGTAAATTAAAGATTCAACCTATTAACGACCGCTTTCGATGGTTAAAAAGTTGCGCTCTACTCGAAGGTTGTGTGACGTTAGAGTGAAAAGTTGCACAGTGCGCTGTAACCAAGGTTCTGAACGCGCTCCTGCCATCTATTGAGGGGCACGTTCCTGCAAGGCCTTGGCCAAATATTGGTCGAGCTACAACAAAGCAAAACAAAGTTTTTACTACCTCTTGAATCAGCCAAGTACTGGCTAGCTGTCAAATATGACTGATTTTAAAATGTAGGTATAATACATTTTGTACAAGCTAAGCCATAGATTAGTGATTACTAAATTACTGGAGCGCGTTCCGAACCTCGGTTAGAGCGCACTCGGAGTACACTCGGAGTGCAACTTTTTACTCTAACGTCGTTCACGACCTTCGGGTAGAGCGCAACTTTTTAACTATAAAAGAGGTCGATAAAATTTTGAATTAAAAATTCAAAATTTTATCGACTGACATGATTTTGACATTCCTTGATGAAAGAATTATAGGCAATCTTTTATATTTTGCAGATAACGGTAGTTATTGCTTTTCAAACATCATAAAAAGTCTATAAATTCTGCAAAATTCCCCGCCATAAACGATTTTTGAGGTTATAAAACAACCGGTCGTTCGGAACCTTCGAGTAAGTTAAAGCAACCAAACAACGCACTCTGACCCTCGGAACGCGGCCCTGTTGTTTAACTATTTAATGAACCAGGCTCAGACCGAATAAAAAGTCAAGACAGAATGTTGTGTAAAGAGCAGTGAGGCCGGTAAAACTACGCCTTGCCGTGTACAAACACGATTACACACACATATGTACAACGAAACTACGCCTTGACTTGTCAGTCGAACTATTACGGCGTGGTGACATTGGTGTTGCCGTTATTAAGCATATAAGGTTTACCCTATTATTGGGTGATAATACACAACGTATTGCTATTAGTTTTTTTTAATAGTTGATCAATGTGTTTTAACCGACTTAAAAAAAGAGAAGGTTGTCAATTGGACTGTATTTTTTTAATACAGATATTGCGTCGTAGATGCCTACGACGCAATATCATTATCAAAATCGGTTCAGTGGTTTAATTGCATATTTAAAAGATGGATTTCATTCATTCAGTCCATTTTCAACCGACTTCAAAAAGGACCAGGTTTTCAATTCAGTTGTATTTTTTTAATTTAATTTATTTGATTAAATCTTTGTTACTTCATAACTCCGTCATTTTATTATTTGTTGGAAAGCTGATACCTTTAATTATAATTGCTGATAGCTCATATTCATTTCATTGGTATTGGATTTTCGGTTTCGAAGATATTGAATAGAATAGAATAGAATATCGTTTATTTGCTTAAAATGTAGGTACAAAGGATGGAACAATGATTTTGCAAAGTGTGCCTGGTACATTTTGCCAAACTGTGGCATGCAAACATTAATTTACAACAATAACGACTATCGCAAACTTAAATATCAATTATTAATCTTCAATTTCATCATTATTAACATTACATACATATTATCATTTAATTAAATCATTTATTGAATAAAATAAATTTGTGTGAAGCCACTTTAACAATTCTCGTTTATACGACCTTAGTTCTAATGTTCTGAAGTGTTTGGGTAGGGCATTATACACTTTTATGCACATGTTATGGCATTGTCTACGATACAACGCTGTTTTAGGTAGTGTATCAATGACCAGACTGTCCCGATTTCTTGTATTTGTGGGGTAGAATTCAAATGTGGGGTTGAAGCAGATGATGTTTTTGTCGTTATAAAAAAAAACATATTTCCATTGTTTTTTTTTGTTTTTAACGTTGTTGTGTATAGAGTTGAATTATAACCATATTATTATTGATATTACAAAGGCAAATTTAAGTTCCCTCTTAACTGTTCACGCTTTACTGGTCACTTACCAGTGTTACTGTTTAATTATTTTTTCATTTTCCGAATTGAGTCCAAAAATTAAACAAAATTGGATTGAAATCATTCGGAAAAGTAAAAAGGAACTATCATGGGAATATTTTAAAATCGGCGACTAATATTTATTTGTACCTATTTCTACCGCCAAGCAGTAATGTTCACATTCCTATCTTCCGGTAAAATTACAGGCACATGAGACTTAACATCCTTATGTCTCAAGGTGATGGGCGCAGTGCAGTTTGCCACTTGTGACGAACTGTATCGGCAGAGGTTACAGCTTAACACCAGGTGGGCTTTGTGCTTTTTTCCCCGATTGCATAAAAAACCCGTCACTAATTAGTTACAAGAAATAAATGCATGTAAATTAAATACCCAGTAATGTTATTTCTGAAACACTTTTTCCATTCCTTTCCCCTACTTAACGACACTACTTTTGCCGACACGTTACATCGGAACCCTATTGTTGTATTAATACTTATTACGTTATTAAATTGGTAACGTTAATTTTAAAGGTAATTTGATTATCATGGCAACACCGACACACGCACACACGTTTGGAAAACCGGCCTCACTTCTCTGTTCACAACATTCTGTCTTGACTTTTTATTTGGTCTGAGGAACCAGGTTTCAGAAAAATGCATAAAATATTCTACGCCTAAAAATATTCCTATAAAGCTCTAAAGGTAAAATACCTTTAGGTATTTTGACAGCAGCTATAATAGACCGGTAGCGCTAGGTTTTTAGGTTTCAAAAATATTAAAGTTGTTTATGTGTTGGATATAGTTTCCTGATCATTTGCCAAACCTTATACAGTAGTTTGTGTCATATTAGGTGCTTGCTTAGGTAGAAATTTAGGTATTTGTCTTTGCGAACATTATCCGACGAAAATAAAATTCAAGTTGAAAATTTGTCTTTCATGATAATAATAAAGTAGTGTTAAATGTACATATTATTTCGCATCGAAGTTCGATTTGTTATTCGTGATTAGATATTTTGTCAATATTGGACTCGTAGATAAAGTACATGGGTGGTTCCTACGGTATTATATACACGTCGTATTATTCTACTGTAAAAAAAATAATGTATAGGTACATCATAATTTTCAATTATCTATTTTAATTTCTCGAAGAGGTCCGCTTATGCTCCACTTTGAGTATCCTCCAACATGCCTTGGTACGAAATTTTAGATACTGAGGTCGGTTCGAATCGATCTATAAAATCGATGAATAATCTTTTGGTATTTTCTTCAAATCAGTTTGTACCTACTACGAGTTCTGGGTGTATAAAGATATTTCGTAATGGCTTTTGGGAATTCCCGTGATCATTTCCACTTATTTCCAAAAGTCTTTTGGCACCTATCTGTGGAGCATTTGTTTTATTATTAGGAGGATTGTCGGGAGTATCGGGCGGAACTAATAAATATTCTCGGAATAGATATCAGGAAAATAAATATTTGAACCAATTCAGCCCGATTGAGATATAGCATTAGGCCAAAAAAGAACTTGCATTTCCTGAAATATAATAAAATTAATCTCTGACATATATGTTAGCTTCCACGGATGACAGTAAAATCCCGCCATGGTGAATAATCTGGCATATAAGATTGAGAAACGTTACCTTGATACAGTTTACTTTTATAATGACGTTTAATATATTCAGAATTGAATTACTATAACTTGAATGGTGTTTTATTGATTCCATAAAGTATTAAAAACCCACATCATGCGATGGTTTGTGTGTAACTGTGCGCTTCATATGCCTACTCGTTTCTGATACGAATACGAATAACATTTGCATGATATTTGATGTTTAGCTACCTCATAACCTGCATTATTAATGGTTAATGCGAGTTAGTACTGTAGGTATGTGAGTAAAACAAGGAGGCGGCGCTGGACAATTTAAAACAAATACCTACCTGGATTCAGGGATAATGTATTTCAGTCGCAGAATTTGTGATAAAACATGATTTACAGTGTCGATATCTTATTAGGTATTTAACATTAAAGTGGGTCGATTAACATATTTCAAGCTACTTGCTGACTTATTAATTTTATATATAAGTATAATTAATGTAATTTATAACCTTAATGACCACAGTTACATTTAATGGTAGACGATGATCGATAGCGCTCAGTAGTAATGTCACCAGCGTTCATCCACCCAACTGATGACCGCGGCGGACGTTGCTCTACTATATATGCTGATCGGTTAAGAACAGCTAAACCAACTAACACTACGGTTTAAATCACGCAAACACTGCTGTCACTGCATACATTGCAAAAGCTTGGTTCATAACTGAAATACGAGAATATGCATTGTTTGCGCGCAAACGATGTGAACCGATATGTAGCCGCGCTTATAACATCTGCTAACTGTCAATTTGCTTTTTCGCAATTGACCCAAAATCTAATTATTGATAATAGAAGTACTGAATTTCAAGGCATTCTTTTGTGAACAGATATTTGTACGTTCAACATTCTAACCACAACAACAAAAATCTCCTCATCTATCTGTCAAGATTTGAGTTTGACGTTTGTGCATATATTGCACTACCACTTTTCTGTGAGCGTTGTTTGCGGCCGGAGGTGACGTCAAAGATGACGTCATTATGCTATCGTGGTGTCTGTTTAGCAAGTTATGAACCGACCGTTTGCGTGCATACAGTGCAAATAGCGCATATTTGCGTGAATTGAACCACAGTGTAAGTACGCTACGAGCGTTTCAATATATATAATTTTGGTGCATTGCGACTGATTTGTTACGTGAGGATAGAGTTTCGCCAGTTAGGCATTAAAGTTAGAAGCAGTGATGGCTCAGTGGCATTGGCTATGGACTGCCGCGTAGCAGGTTCGAATCCCGCCGCGAGCTTGAGCTTCACCGCATGGTGGAAGGGCAATTTGCGAATACCCTCAAGTTGATAATCTGTCGCCAAGCACCTAACGGTGTGTTCCGGCAGCAGTCCTTGAGAGCCAGTGAAATTACAAGCACATGAGACTTAACCGCTATGTCTCAAGGTGACGGCCGCAGTGCAATTCGTCACTTGTGACGAAATGCATCTGTTATAGGCAGTGGTAACCGCTGAACATCAGGTGGGCCTCGAGCTTGCTCCATCAGAATAACATATTAAATAAAGTAAATGCCACTCGCAGCCATCCATTCAAATAACATCAGTTAAGAACTACTTGGCAAGCCCTACTTGGTACAATAATCATAAAACCGGCACAAGAGACTGAACAACTATATGTCTCAGTGTAACGGGTGTAGTGCAATGCGCAACATGACGAAATGCAGTGATAGGCAGAGGCAAGTCCGCGCTTATCATCAGGTGGCCCTGATAGTACTTGTTCCGTCACCATCACGTAAAAAATGCTTGCCTGGCTATCTGGCACACTCATCTAATACTAATCAATCATCAAGAACGAAGCTACTTCCCGGGAAGATCCTTGAAAAAAACTTTATATATGGAATACTAGAACAAAAAGAGCCATGGATCACAATAGGTTTATTACGCTGGCTGCATAACAGTTATAGTATACTTATCTATACAAAATAAAAATAGGTTTTATATCTGATTTACAAACGGTATAGGAATTTCTGTACTGAGCAGTTAAAAATACTGAAAGGAATTACGACAGATAACAGATTGGAACTGTTAAATAAAATAAAAAGCAGCTCTAAGCGTTGGTAGGTAGCCAATTTACCATAGCTCAAAATAATGTATGTGATAAGTTCCAAAGCATAGGTACTATTGGATGCAAACAAAAGTATGCTTGACATTACACATCGCAACTGTTCGATCCTATATTTGATTATAATACCTACTAGCTTTCCGGGCGCGGCTCCGCCCGCGCGTATGTCGGTTATCGCGCAAAAACATTAAACTCTTTTTGCGCAGTTGGATAAAAACTATCCTATGTTTTTTCCCGGGTCTCAAACTATTTCTATACCAAATTTCATTCAAATCGGTCCTGTATTTTTGGCGTGAAAGCGTAACAGACAGACAGACAGACAGAGTTACTTTCGCATTTATAATATTAGTACTGATGAACAAAAGTACCTATGATTGTGATCGAATTCATTTCCAAATTGTTATCTATATGTATTAAAAAGTAAGAGATAGTAGCCTTATCTTATCCAAACCCTTCCACACCGAAATATTTGCATCGTCAATACTTCTCATAACCTGTGTTTTTTATTCTTTTAGTACCTACTTAAATATTTCCTGGATTATTTTGGAGCGATGTATTTTTTTTATAAACCCTCATGTACTTAATACTAACCTACTTATTTAGCTCATGGTTCTAAGCATTATATCAAACTTGGTTTCCGTATGATTCTTCAATTTATTAATTCATTAGGTATTAATTTTACGTTTTTGTTTGTTTAAATAACAGCCCTTAGTAGATAAATTCAGAGATAACCAGTGCTTTGTAAAATATTTAACAAAGTAGTATCGTATATAATAACAATATAAAATATCTCTGCTTTCGTCCATATTAACGGTTTGTCAAATTGGATTGTGCTAATTGCCCAAAATTTACCAATTATTCTAAGTTCAACATCTTGAAATCGTAAAGATATATAAAATATGGATTTTAAAATGGTTTTAGGAGTACATATCTATGCAAAGGATTCCTCTAATAAAAGATATATTAGGTATACAAGTACAGATTTATATCAAGTATGATTAATCCAAAAACACATATAACTACTACTTAAATATGGTTTATAAGTTACATTTGTTAATTAGCTTAATCACACAAAACTAGTAATGTAAATCGAAAATGTAATTTTTATTGTCCCTTTTGTTAAGGTTTTGCCATTTCTTGCTTATGTCTCATTAGCCCAGTTATTTCACGTGCTACAGTGCCCTCCACTTCTAATCACAGTCATATTTGCACACTACTGCTTCGAAGAAAAATATCTGACAGCGGTGATACCGGCCTAGATGGACTCATGCTAAATCACCTGTATCTGTTAGTTTGCTATACGCTGGTCCCCTAACATACGGGACCTTAAACTAATTTAGACACGTCTCCCTAACCCTTAGAATATACAAGCGTGTTATGAGGTTTGTTTTATGAGATCATTACTAGTGTCGACAGTAGTGTTGTAGTTGGGTGGCTGCGGAGTGTCGGTGTTGTATATGGTCTTATTGCCTGGCGGGACTCCTTCCTTCCCGGGGGAGCAAGCGGCCACATCTCGCACTGTCGTCTTGTCACATTCTGAAAAATACGTTATATTTAGTACTAGCTTTACGGGCGCGGGTCCGCCCGCGCGTATGTCGGTTATCGCGCAAATGCATTAACCTCTTTTTGCGCAGTTGGATAAAAACTATCCTATGTTTTTTCCCGGGTCTCAAACTATTTTCATACCAAATTTCATTCAAATCGGTCCAGTAGTTTTGGCGTGAAAGCGTAACAGACAGACAGAGTTACTTTCGCATTTATAATATTAGTACTAATACGACAGTAAGACAGCTCTCGTATGTATTACAGCCCGTGGGGCGTACGGTTAGTCTACTTTAGCCGGGTGAGCATTCGAAAAATGCGCTTCCACCGTGCGGTGTAAATCAACGGTGGTGGGGAGCGAACCATGTACCTATGGCACGGCAGTCCACAGCTCGGCTATCATTGCTCATTCCATATTTCCATTGTAAGACAGCACAGAATTGTAAGAGGCGACGAAAGGAAAAATACCAGAAGGTGGGCGCAGCGCCTTCTAAAGAACTGCCATCTCACACTGCAAACCCCGAAACGTCTACCAAGCATTGAGATTAAACCAAACCCCACAAAGGGGTATCATTTGTTGAACAGTGGATTTGTCGGCAGTTGATGTATACTATTTATGTTAATCGGACGTACATAGATAAATACATTTTGTTGGAGTTGATTCAATAATACAGCCGCTAATTTTCTGAATTATAAGGTAGATATATAATTTCCTAACCTTCGTCTACTTCTCCATACCAAAAATCATTAAACTTGTATAACCTGGCATATCTATACTTATGAGTGTTGAGACAGAGTTCGCCGGCCAGAAGTGTAGGCAGAAAACTCTTATCTAATACTATGTTATTTAAGACGTACTGTAGCGCTTTTGAATTTAACTATTTTTGGTACAGCTAACTTCAATATGAACAAATTTTAATTATAATAATTAAAAAAAAACTTTTTACGAGTTACAATATATAAATATCAAAACATACAATGTCCACTGTATACTCAGGGCAAAAACTAAGTCTTTTTTTATGATTTATTAATTAAGTATGTTTAGGAAGGGTTGATCCAAGGGTGGTTTCTGACCGATTACGAGTTAATTCTTAAACGATGATATCCCACAATAATTTAATTTTTTAGATGGGTTCCTAACATTACTGAGTGTGGTGGTTAGCTTCATACAAATTACGTACCAAAATTTGATGTAATGTAAATTAGATAAAATTGTTTTATTCCATCATGATAATGCCCCGTCTTGCAGTTGCTATAGCTGCAATTTGAGATGCTGGCTTCAAAATACTTGATCATCTTCTATATTCACCTGTGACCTTGCCCCTACTGATTTCTATATATTTTCAAAATCGAAGGATCCCTGAGGATAGAGATTCGAAAATGAAGAAGCAGTAGTCGCTGCAGTACAGAATTATTTTATGAGTTTTCTTATGAAAGGAATTTTAAGCTTATTATAAAGATATTCCAAGTGTATTATGCTAAAGGCGACTTTAACGAAAAAATAACATTTTCTCAAACATGCTTGGGAATGTGAGCATTATTTTGACAACCTTCTTCGAGATATATCGAAATTGCTGTACTGACCAAATACATGCGCACAGCGTGCGGCAAAAAATTTATGAAAATCTATATGCGTCGTGTCTAGCGGCCAAATAAATTGCATAATAAACTCATATCTGACGTGTAATTTAAAAATGGAACGATCTTTTACTTCGAAGCATGGCACAACCAAGGAGGTAACTTATCAAAGGTTTTATTTAAAGTTTGATCTGGCTTGCAAATAGAATGCTGTTTATTGAAAAAAAAAACAAATGAACACTTTAACGCGGGCAATTTTATTGTTGTTTGTTGATAGTCATTGATTTTGAAAAGTAATTGTTTCGACAAAATGAGTTCAAGTGAAGACATCGAGTGTGATGAACTTAATTCAACGCCACCTGAAATTCTTCACGTCTTTTTTCACCTCTTTAGAATTATCCCAAACCAACATAATCCCCGGAAAGTCCACTTTAATATTCATAAATTGTACTTTTAACAACTGTATCTTCAAATAAAAAAATCTGTCTAGGTGCTACTTTGTTTTAATTTCCGCGCATTATTTGAGAAAAGCACTGTACAAGCCTTGGTCACAACTAGGCATTGACTGGACTTACGTATGTGTGCCTCGGCTTCGCCTCGGCCCACATTTACACGTTCGTCCATCAATGCCTCCTTTGCTGGCCGCTGCAGTAATGTACTATTAATATTTTTTAAGTAAGTTGTTGGCAAAATACTCATTCTCGTACGCCCCTTCTAAATATTACATGTACCTAACAAGTACAAATAGAAGATATATCATTGACTACAGACAACGTCGATACTTATCAAGAATAGATAAACACACATAGTAGTTAACTAACGTAATGTAGAACTTTTACCAACCCATCCCAGTAGAGTCAAGAACATGCATATGGAAGAATTTAGGGGCGCACATAAAAAACCTGGATAGGTGACGTATCCAGGATAGCAATTAGAAGATAACCATTTCTTAGAACGCTACAGACCACGTTATTTATCCCTCACGGTTGGAAATAAAAAAAGTCATTGCGTGGCAAATCAGGGATGTACGTTGGATGATCCGTCAAATCGATCTTTTGACCTTCAAAACTACTGAGTTGTTTCGGGCGACGCGACGTGTGTCAGCTAGCATTGTGAAGAATGGTTGTGTGTTGCCGGTTGTTCTTTCGTATTTCTACAAATACATCTTGCAAACAAATTGTCGTGTACCATTTAGAATTAACCGTTCTACGATTCTCTAGTGGCACTTTCACCACATGTCCATTTATACCAAAAAACAAGCTTCTTAATGCTTTTTGCACGTAGAACTTTTGTTGGGTTCGATAATTTGGAACAACCACACCGTCGTCTGTTGATTCGTTTCAGGATTCATATTATATCATACGAATACCATTTTTCATTACCAATGTAGGTAGATATTATATAAACGGTTGTTGACGAGCCACAATAGTATTATTTAATAGTTTTTCGCAGCGACCGAGTTATAGATAATTTCTCAACTTGTGTGGGATCCAACGAGAACAATTTTTTATTACAACCAACGGATCCTTTAACATTTTATGTAAGCTCGTCATATATCGTTGGTCCAAAATAGTACTGGAACATTTCGAAAATCATGTTTTGGAGAAAATTAGGTTTTAAGATTTTAGAAGTTTTCAAATGTTATTTTAAGTATTATAAAATTTAGTATGTTTATTTACTTTAATTTAATAATATGCAGATTTAACACGGTTTTGTTGTTTGGTAGCTAAGGTTTAAGTATTATTTGTAGTTATTGAGTAATAATTATTTTTGTGAGATGTTCCAATAATGAAGTAAAAATTTCTTGAATAAAATGAGGATTAAATGGAATATTTCTAAATGAGCTGGTAATAACCAATAAAAACAAGCACTTTTGAATTCTTTTATGGTTTATTTTAAAATCGAATGCTTAAAATGAATCATTTTCGTCATTAACAATGCTATTTTCTGTAGCCTCCAAGCGTGTGTAATATTCGCGGTATACCCTTGGAATCACATTGGAGTCGCATAAAGAAAGTAAGTCTTTTTTTTTGAGCCCAGATATTTTTGGGCGCTCGTGAAACTTTTTACGTAGATGCAGTTCTACATTTCCTGTACCTCTGCCTCTAATTTTGCGCACGTTAATACATTTCATGGTTGCGTTTGAATCGTAAGTGTCGGCGTAGAACACAGAGTATGGAGACGATGCTTGAAGGTATATTTTTTTTATATTGTTCCATACAACACGGTCGCCATCATTGTTAATAGTGAAATTTTTACCGAATTGCGTTACTAAATCTTTAAGATCTAAGATTTCACTGTAATCTAATTCATAAACTACATACGGAGTTCCTGTTTTTTTGGCACATTGAATTAGGGATTTCCACTGTGAGGGAACATAAATGGAACCATTTTTCAAAATTCTCGCCTTCTCCCGCTCTATAGTACTGTGCACACTGTCCCCTTCGTTTTGGGTGTGCCCAACTACTAAGTACTTATGTGTTATGGATTTCACACCCAATATTTTTATTGCGTAGTGGTAGAGGCCAAGAAGATATTTGTTCTTGTTCTGTGCGGAGCAATTATCAGTGTAGAATATGACATGCTTTCCAGCGCAGTGGTCTTTCAAAAATGTATAGATGCACGTACCGACTTCGTCGCAACCTTTTCCTCCAAGAGACTCGTTCCATAGGTAGCAATTGGCAGCTTTTGAAAGAATATCATACACGGTGCAGTTGTATACGTTCAATCTTCTTTTATAGAAAAAGAGGGAATCGTTTCTGCATGGTGTCTGGAGAACAGCTTGCATGTCATAGCAACAAATTATTTTGTCCACATTATTTTTGGCTAACTCTATGTCCGCTTTCTTCTCTAATCTGCACATATCTCTTTCCTTCAAATGTTGGTCATAAGTGTGCATTAATTGTAACTTATCCTCGCCAACAGCATTTTGATACGACAAACAGAGTGAACACTGATCTTTCTTTGGCTTGTGAAACGCAATGTTAAACTGGTTTCGAAAAATGTTTTCGTAAGTTCCTTGCTTGATAATTGGCTTGCTGTTCTGATGACACCATTCCTTGTACTGCCGATACATCATCGACAAATTCAAGTCACCATCAAGGTATTCTTTTGTTGAACTTGCCCGACAATAATGTGACTCTTTTCTTGGGTAGGAATTTATATGTTCCCGTGCACCATCTTTATCAGCCTGTGCTAGACTTCTACCGGTATTACCATGATGCCCTCTACGACCTTCTGCAATGACGCCCGATAAGTCAGCCTTTTTTTTATTTACCGTAGACAAAAAAGAGTGTCCTATGTCTAACGTTGCTGAGAAGAATCTTTTGCAAACTCGAATTTTCTCCGAATTTATAAGGAAATTGTATGACATATTTAGGGTTCGTTTACTATTTTCATTGTGTAATGAGTACTTTGGCTTGACAACTTCCATACAATTACTGACGTAATAGCGCTGTTTTCCGAGATCACCAATTCCCCAGAAATCGTTGAAAATCTTCAACCTATCGTCTTCACTAATTTTTTCGGTACATTTCAGTCTGCAATCAGTGCACGAAGCTTTCAGCTTTTTAGCAGCTACTGTACGTCCCTTGAGTGTTTCGTAGGATTTTCCCGTATTTTTCAATCGTTTTTTAACATTCTTCTTCCACTTTTCTGGCTGTCTTTTCCTCGTTTTAGATGTTTTATTGTTGGTAGGTATGTCTTCGCAATCTGTCAAATCAGAATCTTGTGGTCCTATTTCAGCCAAGTTGCTTCCAGCTTCTTTAATTGGTTGAATCGGATCTTGATTTAATTCAACTCCTGTAAAAATAAAAAAGTTATTCAAATTTTTGTAAGTATAGGATATTTGCAAACAATGCACAAATATAATTAAATTAGACATGAATCATTCACCAAGTATAGACTCAGCATGCTCTTGAAGTGCAACAGTTGTATCATACTCTTTAGGGGGGGGGATTGACTAACTGAATCTCAGCTGTTGTAAAACTCGCAATCAAGCTTTCTTCTAATTCCAACCCATCGCTAGCACCTTCAAATTAGATAAGTTGGTATTTTAAACAGATCAACGAATAACATATTAAAGCGAAGGTTATAAAATTTACCTAGTTCAGACCCAAGCTCGTTTTGATCATTGGCTTCGTTAGATATAGGAATCTCTTTGCCTATAACATGCATTTCTGGTACGAATTCCACCAGACAGCTACCACCTGTTATGTAAAAGCCAATTTTAATATTCATGCATTATATGTTACATTAAAATACTTTTAGTTGCTACGCATCTGTCTAACGAATCATAAGGTTTACCTACTTGTATCTATTAAACGTTTTTCAACATATTTTATCTCCTCCAGCTTTCTTTTCCTATTTTCAGTTCGTTTATGGCCGGTAATATCATTATTTTGTGGAACTATGTTAGCTGAGTTTAAATTATTTTCTTCATCCATTGTATAAAGCTGCAACTCGTCCGATTCAGTGCCTATAAAAACATATAATATCCGTTAGAAGTTAGAAACTACATAGTTTGGTGACAAGCATTTCTCTACACTTTACTTTTACATTTCTTCTTTTTTTGTCAAGTGTTATGGGTATGCACCTGGTCTCATTCATCAGTACCTACCTAACTAAACTTAAAGATATAAAATCCAGCCTTTGAGGCTGACTACCAAAAATATTTTTAACAAGTACTTGCCTGGTTCGGTCTGATGATGGTGGTTTCCGTATTCGACAGCGGTATGCGCAGAAGTCTCCTTACGAGCAGCATTTGTCTCTAGAAGCGAATCCACCTTATACCCTTCACCTGGTGGTAAGCAAAAAAAACCATACTAAGTAACACATAATAACCTAATATCATATTTTGGGCCGTCCGCCATATTGGATTTAGAATGACGTCAATTAGCTAAACATGCATTGTCTTCCATACCAAACGTGTATGCAAAATTTCAGTTCAATCGATTAAAAATATTGACAATGCTTTAAAATTCAGTTGCAAGATTCCACCCGAATAAACATAGTTATTAGTTACATACAATACATTGCAAGTTAAATAAAAGCATGTAAAACTAAAAAACACGTTTTGGCGTCTCTTTTATGAAATACCTAATTGTTATGAAAATCTGGTTATAAAACAGTAGGTACTTATGGGCGGTTTTAATGAGTTTTGCTGTAGTAGGTAGGTATAGGTATCACCAAATAAGTAGGTATTATACGCTAGGTACTTAAAGAAAGCTTATTTCCCATTCACCATTCCCATGTCGTTTTATAAAACATTGAACACGAAACAGTTTCCACTTATGGTTAGATTAAACAATAAATAATTCATAAGTAGGTATTGATATAAAACTTACCGCTTAACTGATCACTCTCGGCACTTTTTGTTATTGCTAATTCAAGCAATCTTTTAGCTCTCGAGCACATTTTAATAATTAATTTATAGCAAAATCAAGCTGAATCAAACCACTTCACGCGGCGTCCAGAGCGCCAATGGCGCAAAACGCGCGAAAACAATATTCAACTTCTAATTTCAAAGTCATATTGGAACATTTCAAAAAATACTGTTGATGAACTAGTGATGGACTATGGATATCAAAGCATGAGTGGGACATTTCGAAATAAACTAATACTGAACACGAAAAAAATAGTAATATGTTTATTTCTATGTCGGAATAAATGGTTTCCTGACAACTAGAACTAAAATTTGAGTTGTACCGTTAGTGATTTAGAAAGATTTTACAAGTCCCTACCATTTCTCATAATTATCTCAAAACACGTGATTTCGGAATTGTTCTGGTAATGAATCCGACCGACGATATATAGATATGCCGAGCATACGGCTAATCTTGCATTATAAGTTCGCGCACGGCATCGAATTTTTGTGATTCAACATAGGATGTCTTTGTTTAAATTTGTATCGGCACACGACGCCCACTATTATACTCACTGAACCATTGATACAGTGGTTTTCTATAGTTATTCATCCCCAAAAGTATAAGTGAGCTGATCGATGCACTTTTGATCCAAGTTGATGATCGACACGCAAATTTTAAAATGGCGTATAAATGTAAAAAGACATTTTAAAATACACCCTACATTATCCCTGATAGACATAGGTGACAGAATATTTTCAAAAAAGTTAGGGATCCGTATGAAAACTCCGATAATATTACCCAACGCGTGAAAAATATCGGATACTTACTACTCAATCTCCAGTTTTGGCTGTTTCTGTCGGTGCCTCTGGAGCATTTCTGAATTTGTGGGCACCATGTGCACTGAAACCGAGAAACGTCTTATACAATAACAACCATCAAGAAAAACAGAAAAAGATTTAATGACGAGAATCGTCATTAAATCTTTTGACTAAAGCAGCGTACGACGCCACCATATCAGCGATGTCAGTAAAATTGTTAATTCTAGGAGCTGGGCTAACACCACATGCTCCATAACGTAACATACGGCTGAACTTTGACCAGGCATTAGAAACTAACTGCATTGAAATGACTAATATTTTTATGAAATTTACGATTTTTTTCTTTATCTTCCAGTATTTTGCGTGGATGTCTCTCACTATTGTGGATCTACGGTTATCTCATCATTTGCTTCATGAAATAAACCCTGATAGAATCTAAGATCCCAATCGTCAATATCAGAAAAAGTATTCGAAGAATCTTTGGTACATCTTTTTTGCAGAGTTAGGCTGACCATTGCCTACAAACTCTCTTGGCGGTAAGTGATGATGTGGTCAAAGATGGTAAAGAGTCCTAACTAGAACCGATTAAGAGATTACAAGCTACTAAGCAACTTGTCGGAACACATAGTCAGGTGAGTCTTACGATGGAACCTTGTTGGGAAGACTGTGGCTTCAGATTAGCATACACAAGAAGGTCTTCAGTTGACCGGTCTCGGCGAAACCTGTACTGTTTAATATACTTCTAGATATGCAGAGGCCATTATTCGATAAGCGTTGTATACTTCTACGAATTATTGAAGTGATTGATTCCTTTTCATGAGGATCTGTACAACTGCTTCTTCACCTTTTTGGACACAGGCTGAGATCATGAAGGATTCCAGCACTTTTCCAGTCTCTAGAGTAAGGTCCGTGTTTTGTTTACGTCTAGAATGATAGCTGTCAAATTCAAAGTCCTGCGCAATAAATTCCGACAAAATGCCTCGCACCAGGTAGACATGGAAGTGTTTATTCTGTCCTGTTGTGTCTAATACTAAAAACTTTCCAAAAAGTGTGACGAACACTTCAAGAGGTTTGAGTTGATGACCCGTCGGGTTTTTACAGCGGAGGTAGATTAGGGCGGCCGACGTTTGCTTCGATCGACTTTGCCGAGTCAACTATGCATTGCTTTGCGGGTAAGAAGCTATTTTTTGTCTCTACTCTGGCAATACGATCGATCGAAACGCCCCTCGTTTTATGGCCTTGTTTCTTGATATATTGTTTGAGTGATGACATACGGAATGATTCTTATTCCGTAGTACAGTTAATTATTCTGATTTCTACAGTTACGTCACTATGAGTACATTGTTTTACTGAATCCGATAAACTGATTGATGCAATACTCACATTAAAACCTGTGTCGTGGTTGATACAAGACTCACACGTTTCGTACTGGAGACATGTTGGTAGCGCAACCAACTTCAGTATAGTGTTATTGGCAATGATATAGTTCCGGAATGAAACACGATGGTACTCGTAGATCGTTTTTCGGCGTACGTCTGGAAAAAAGAAGTATATTTCCAGTTGTCTTAATTATTATTATGCTTCTGTATTTAGGTACTAGTAGGATTTTCTGTTGACCGAGAAATTGGGATCAAGGGGCATACAACGAAGTAGGATCCATTTCATTTTATGAGGTTTAAAAATTGTTTTACTCATTAACCTGTATAAAGGCTCATGACCAGGTAAACTAGTGTGGCCGGCCAAAATAGTACTACAATCTTTTTCGGTCGGTAACATATGCAATTCTAAAGCTATTTAAGACGTAGTTTCAGTTTTAGGAATAGATGATTTGGTGTCTAATAAAATGAAATATTTCCGTTTACACTCTATTATATATTTAAAAATAGTAAAATTAAAAATAGAATATCGATTTGGTCTTGGAAACTTGTTCCACGTTCTGAATCTCACGTATGAATTAATCTTTTTAATTTTATCCTTTTTAAACAGGTTTTAGTTAAATCAAGGAGATTTTTATCTAAAAGTAAAAAAACCAGGATGAATAATCAACTGTTAGAGTCTTTCTCCTCGAACACCTCCTTCAATTATTTGGAAGAAATTAAACAATTTAGAAACTCGTGTAATAATTCTCATGAAATATAAAATACGTGCGCTAGTTAATCTTGAGTCTAAAATGAGACCAAAAAATTTTGAATCTCTATAAATCGTGAGACATTGATCATTAATAAAAATTTTCATATATGGAATATTTTTCTTTCTAGAAAATATAACCACCTTACTCTTGTCTGAAGCTAATGTCAGACCATGCTCATTCAGCCAAAAAGAAAGATAAGAAAGAGCAGTATTAAGATGCGAAACAGAATCTGAAAAGGACTCAGAAGAATAATATAGAGCTATATCATCTGCATATTCTAGAATTTCACAAAATGAGTCCATACTGAAGTAAATAAACTGTACAATAAGGGACTCAAAACTGAGCCTTTTAAGGAAGGCCCTTCCAAATGAATCTTGGAGTAGAAACAGAATTCTGATATCTGACAGATATATAAGTCTGCCAGTTAAAAGACTAAATATAATATTTGTCATCCTTATAGGTAAATTTTGTCGTAACATTTTTTGTCTGAGAAGAGGGAGAACAACATTAACATAAGCTCCCACGATATCTAAAAAGACACCAATTAAATGTTCATTTTCATTTCAAGATGGGTCTAAGGCATCCTTTCCTGGTTTTAAAATAGGAATTAGATGTTTCCAAATTTCAGGAAATTCACATTTCTCATATATATTGTTTAGAATTAAAAAAAAAATGTCTCTGAAATTGAGCGACGTAGAAAAGAATATGAAGACCATCTAATCCCGGAGATGAATCTTTAAGATGATTTAAAGCAGCATTAAATTCCTCAAATGATAAGAGAGCATCCATGGATGAGAAAAGCATGTTGTTTTCGGAAAGAGAAAATAAATCTTCAGAAGGAGCAAAAGGAGGGGCTAACTTGTCAATAAAGGCTTCTAACCAAGAAGAATGGTTTGAAGATATTTAATGAGAATTATAAGTTTCTAAATTGTTTAATTTTCTTCCAAATAATTGAAGGAGGTGTTCTAGGAGAAAGACTCTCACAGTAGATTATCCATCCTGTTTTTTCCTTTTAGATAAAAATCTCCTTGATTTAGCTAAAACCTGTTTAAAAAGGATAAAATTAAAAAGATTGATATGTAAACAAAAATATTTATGTTTTAAACAGCTGGTTGAGAACATGAACACACAGCCCCCCCGCGCGTGTAGAGGGTCTAGTAATGTCATTTGGTATCTCTCGATATAGTTCATACGTGATGGAAGTTTCGAGCATCGTTTTTTTAATGGAATAGTGGAGTCTGCAGTAATAAGAATAGCAGTCACAAATTCATCATATACCAAAAGGAAATTATCATCTATATCGGCAAGCGAAGCAACTCTAGTATATAAAGAAGTAGAAAATTTGTCCCAGTCAGCATTTTCTAGTCTATATTTTAAAAGAGGAGAAAGAGGAGGGTTTGTATGAGATATGAATAGAAATAAGTAAAGGAAAATGATCACTTCCATGCGAGCTAGATAACACAGACCAAGATAATTGTGAGGCCAATGATGAAGAGCAAATTGATAAATCTACAGCCCTTGGACGTTGAATTGATGAAACACGACGAGTAGGGACCCGTCGTTTAAAATACATAGAACATCCATATGTCTATGCCTAGGTATCTACATCTCAATACTGTAGGCACGTAAAACAATTGTTATCATTTTTATTCATTAAATCTTTAGCAAATTATAGCTTGGTGTAGGAAAGCGAGATTACTTTTGAGAATCTCAATATGCGGATATTAAGAGCCAGTTGAAAATTTCCTCGCCTCTTTGATCAATTATCTTATTACTTACCATCTAATACCTACTTGGCCCGCACCGCCTCGCCTACCGCTTCTGCGTCCATCAAACAAGAAACAGCTGAGTTATACCTACCGAGTTCATAGCCCTCGCAATGCGTTAGAATACCTAGAACGTGTTTGTATGTGTGAGTCTAGTCCACGGCGGCCGCGAGTGTTGTCGTCGCTATCATTCTCAAAGTCAACGCGCCAAAGCTTAGGCAATAGTTAGTATTAATTTTGTTTATGTGAAAATTAATTATGAGTGGATCACATTCAGTTATCGATTCTACACCATCCCCCGCAGATTTGTTGAGGAATTAATAGCCACCTTAGTTCATCCATAATATCAAGGAGAATAATGATGAATGACAATTAAATACGCCAAGTATGATAAGGAGGAGAAATAGCAGAAAATAATGGCAAAAATCCTGAAATTATAGAAGCATTAGCATTTGGTATATATATAGAAATAAAATAAATATTTAAGGCTCTTACAGCAACAATATTAAAATTGCCACTGTGAGCAGGAAGGGAAAGAATTGAATATTTTAATGGTTTTTTTAAATAAGAACGGCACATCCTGGCCACCAGTCATCGCGTTCACCTCTGATACAAACATAGCCTGGAAGTCTAAATATAGAACCAGGCCGGAGAAATGTCTCAGAGATGGCTGCGACAACGGGTTTATAAGTATTAAATAAATATATTAATGCATGTTTTTTTTGGCGTACACGCCTCACATTCCTTTGAAGGAACTGATCCATTGCAACAACCAATGATATTTTTTAAAACCTCTCTGATATTGTGCGGTAATGATGAATCTTCAAATTTCCATAACATGTTAAGTGAGGTGAATGATAACAGTTCTAACAAATTATCATTTGGGGAGCACATGGTTTCAAGGGCGTAACCATTCGGAAGTGAGGAAGGTGGATTGAGTTCGCGGTGAGCATTTGTGTGGTACGATTTTCCTGGAGTTGGACGACGTGAAGTGAAAACAGTTTTTTTTTGTACGAAGAAGGACGATGTACAGAAGAATTATCATGGAGAGAAACTCTTAGAGCTGCTTCGCTGTTACTATTATTTTCCTGTGCTACAATGGTTTTAAATATTTTTTGCCGACCATGCTCAGGACATTTTTGGTCAGTAGCAAAATGATTACCCGAACAAAATAAGCGTGTGGTTTCATTTTCTTATAAACTCCAGTGTGAGGTTGATCACATTTATAACATCTTGGACATGTACAGACGTTGTGTCGACTACTCAGACTTGAATCGTGACTCCCAGACGAAGGGCTACAATATAGCCCAAAACTGCTCGGAATCTATACGGAAATATAACGTGGGTCCCAGCCGGGTGCCTATTAAGTTATAATGAACAAAACTCGCGATAGTTTTTTAACTGAACATTTACCTAGCATTAAATTGTTCTTTTTGTATTCCTTTTGACATTAATTAAACGTAATCTCAAAATACAATTGTCAATAAGTCAACTTTAATACAAGTACTACAACAACTTACACAATATGATGTTATCGTTGAGGTAAGCGTCGCTGATGCCCACTTTGACCGGATGATGCGAGTCATTGATCAGCTTCACGTCCACAGGGATGTGCTTGTACGCAAACACAATATCCCCGTTCTTGTATAGCGTTACGGCGAATGTGAACGTTAGATTAGCTTCATCTTGCAGGCTCACGTTCTCCCAAAACGCCGTGAACTTCTCACCTGGGGGACGGAAGGACATTTGATGAATCACATTTATTTTCAACTATCTCAAATTATTATTATCTATTAGCGGTGTACCATTCTTCTACTGACCCTTAGTACAGTGCAACCTCAATATAATGACGTCCTCGATTTAACAAATTCTTCGTAATCCCCTTGAATTGTACATAAGAGTCAATATAAAATATACCTTCACATTGCGAAGATTTCTTCCGAACAACCTCTACATAGCGAATTTTCAACTATCAAAAAAAGTGTAAATACCTCTAATTAACGAATTTTGTCAACCCAAAACCTTTATATATCGTTCCCACCACTATGGTCCTCCTATGTTATGTGATTCAGTCTCGACAGGTTTCGATACGTTTTATTTGTAAAATAAAATCAGTGTTTTGTTTCATGGGACGTATTCTAGTTGCAATGGCTCAAAAATGGAAAAGGTGTTACATCACTAATTATATTGACGAAAATCCTACGACGAAAAATTAGGCATAGCCAATAAATCCGGGATTCCCGAAAGTACATTGACTACAATAGAATCGGTCCATGTTAAAGGGATCCAAGTCACATTTTTTTCGATATTGAGTTATAAATGCCACTTTGTTTTAAATACCTTTCCGGACACATACAACTTTGTTATGTAACAAAAGGATCTTAGTCCTATGAGCAACATTGATTTCAAATTTATACATAATTTCATTCCATGTTAAAGGGGTACAAGTCCATGGACATAAACCCTTTTATTATGGAACGAATCTCGCAACAATGCATTGCCGCCATTATGGTGGCGTGATGTTGTTGTTAGCTCCCTTCCCCCGCACTTTGAAGCTTGACAGATTGTGTACTGCTTTTGTTTATTAATCAGTGCTATTTTGACCACAGTTTCGTGTACATGTGACCGTAGGTAATTAAGTAAAATTTTGCATTTATCACGATGGAAAGTATCCCATCAACATCAAGGAAACGATTAAGGAATAGTGAAAACTATAAACGAAATATTATTAAACAAGCAAGAATTCAGGGAGTGGAGTACATAAGTCATAAAGGTATTATTTTATTGCATAACTACCTACTTTTGTTTTTTGTTATTGCTTGCGTTGTTATTATAAAGATATATGTATATATCTACTTAGTACTAAACATCAGAATATGAGATTCTTATTGTAAGCGGGTATGCAATTTTTTTTAATTTTTGTTTTTTTTTTATTTAAAGGTAAGCGTGTGCCTGCGCGTAGAATAGGATCACCTTGTAAATGTAGAAAAAATTGTTCTGGATCAATCTCACCTGAAAATCAGGAGCAAATACTTGCCAATTTACTTAAGTTCGGAAGCAAGAATGAACACGATATCTTTTTACAAGGATTAATAGATATTAAACCAGTTGCAAGACATCGACCTCGTGGTCAAACACCAAAGAATAAAACAAATACCTTTAAATACCACGTACTGTCATGCGGTGAAAGACGAGAAGTTTGCTTGAATGCATTTTTATCAATGCACAACATATCAAAGAAAGCAGCGAGACGATTGTGTTTGTGTATCAGCCAAGGGATAAATGTTTCTGATTCCAGGGGTAAGCATGATAATCACCTTAGCCTTCCTCCTGATACAAGATTACAAGTTATGGCACATATAAACTCCTTTCCACTAAAGGAAAGTCATTATTCCGGGCGATTGATACAATACCTCGATGCAACACTTAATGTCAAAAGAATGTTTAACTTATTTAAGATTAAATACCCTAATATAAAATTAAGCTACCAATCTTATTATGACATATTCGTCACAAATTTTAAATTAGGATTTGGACAGCCCCAAGTAGACACGTGTTGCACGTGCGAGACTTTAAAAGTTAAAATTAAAAGTCCACACTTAAACGAATCTGCAAAACGCTGTGCCCTCGCCGAGTTAGAAGTTCATAACAGACAAAGTAAGAAGTTTTATAATAAAAGAAGCGGTCTCTGATTATAAAGAAGGAAAAAACACTAATGTATTAGCAATTTGTTTCGACTTTATGCAAAATATTCAGTTACCAGCAATACCAATACAGGAAATCTTTTACCTACGTCAGTTGTCCGTTAATGTATTTAATATACATGACATCAAGACTAATACAGCAAAAATGTATACATATCGCGAGGGAACCGCCAAAAAATCCCCAGATGAAGTTGCATCATTCGTTTCAGAGTATTTAACAAACGAAGTCGCGTTAAACGTCGATGAAGTCCATATTTATTCAGATAATTGCGGAGGGCAGAACAAAAATCACGCTTTGTCTCGGATGTTACTTGCTCTCACAGATATAAACAAATTTAAGAAAATTGTACACTATTTCCCTATTAGGGGACATTCATTTCTGCCATGCGATAGAGATTTTAGCATGATAAAGCGTAGATTAAAGAAACACGATCGCTTCTACACTCTTCATGAAATCACTGAAATAATCATGGAAAGTTGTAAACCGGGAAAGTTTGTAGTGAGAGAGATACAGACTGAAGATATTTTAGCATTTAAGCAATGGTGGCCTGAATTTTATAAGAAATCTACAATATCCGTTGAAACTAAAGGGCGTAATATAGCCAGAGAGGGAAAAGATCATTTTGGAATCAGTTCTTACCATCAATACATTTTTAATTCCAATGCTCCTGGTTTTATAACAGCATATGATTATATAGATGGATTATTAGTAAGGACGTTTGAACTGGGTCGTAGAAATCACAGGCCAAATCAGTTGGTGCAAGTACCAGCTTATCCAGAAGGATACGTTCCGATAAAGGATGCAAAAAAAATGGACATAGAAAAAGTTATGGAGTATATTCCAGACGAATTTCAACAATTTTACAATAATATTTTAATAAGACCAACAACTGAGCACCGAAATGACGATAATTTTCTATTGACCGAATAAAACCGTGAGTTTTTAAGAAAAAAGGTAGTTTTAAGTATTCCTTTAAATAATAAACCTATTAAAATAATAAATATATTTGTTTTTTTTCCCTACCACTCGCATTAGATGCTAAAAGAATCTAAGTCCAACAACTTTAAATAAAAAATTAGTGACTTTATGTACATAAAAAAATATAAATAAACATGGAATATAAGGACATAATAAATTAACTTACAATATTTATAAACAGTGAAAAAACATCAATACATTTTTTTTAAACAAACAGTTTTATGTGATTTTCTTAAAATTAGGTGTTATGGACTTGGATTCCTTTAACATGGACCGATTCAATATTAAAATTTAAAGATAACTTTTCGGAATAAGTGGTTTGCCTACCTAATTGTTTTTTTAGTATAATTGTTTGGTACATGTCATGTTATCATTAATGTACTACTTTTCTATAAGAATATACAGTTGAAAATATATTTAAATACATATATTTTGAAATTTCGACTGTATAATAATTCAACGCCAGGTAGGTTAAGCTTAACATGGATACTACCGACCTGCCTGGCTAGCATGCGCAAATAAGACATATGTCACGCATGACACGAGAAGAGTATTTTTCTCGCGTGTAGAGAGAGTGGTGGACGATAGCAGCGGCCGCACCACGTTAAGATTCGTTAATTGAGATTATCTATGGACGATTCTCCATTGCGCTATTTGTTGGTTGAATTGTGAACAGTTTTAGGAAATAAGCAGTGATGTGCTTTGTACTAATAAAATACCATACATTTATAAACGATTAAGCATGTTCACCGTTCTCGATATTTCATTACGAATTATGATGGTTTTATAAACTGTTCCCGTTGGTGTAATTTTCAAACGAATGATAAAAGTGTAAATAGAATTGACGATTTTTCTGCATAATGTAAATATTTCATATTTATCTCTTTTGACGTTGGTTGCTTTTCTAGTTTTTTTGTTGTTGATGAATGTTAAGTAGCTAAAGAAAGTTTTTATCACAGCTAGTTTAGCTAGTTATCACACTAGTTTACAGTGCCCCATTTATTTTTTTATTATTTAAACAATGTAATCATATTTTATAGCAATGTATTGAGTACGCAACCCTAAACCGAACTTATTCATTTAGAATTACTTTAAATATTTACTGTTGCGATTATATAAAAAAAAAATTAATACCTACACATTTATTTATATATAACTAGTATAGATTTTTTGAGTTATCAGCTAAGTACCTATAATATAATTACATTAAAAATAGTTGAAAAAACTCAAAATCTCGCTACCTACAGCAATATTCAATGATATTGTATTTAAGTTACGCACACAGAGTTCGAGAGTTGTGTTCAAATTACGTTATTGTATAGATTGCACACACATATATCAAGGGTCTGCTAATACTGGACGGAAAGTAAATTTGTACTAAATCTTCGATCGCCCCCATTATACTTAGACGCGCGAGAAACACTAGATTTATCTCGTCCTCAAAACTGAGGTAGAGAAAATACACGCAAATACTCGCAGATAAGTGTCAATAATCGATTAAACGGAGGGCGCGCATGTTAGTGTTGGTTGACAAATTGCCACAAGTAGCACAAAATGTAGGTAAACACGGACGAGTTTTTGCTCTGCCATGTTAACATTCGTATTCATATGTCAATATGTCTATTTTACACGAGATAAAGGGTAGACAAAATTTACTCGCGGCGTGCATGCTAGCCGGGCTGGTAAAATAATTTTGCCATCAATGTTTACTTTCCTGTAATCTGGATTGGAGGACAGGCTAGGAATTAAATCAGATATTGAAATGCGCTTTTGTTAAATGTTACGTTTTGACAAAATGCTACTTATCACATTAGATATTCTTAACGTCGGACGGAAATGAGTGCACAAATTTTGTCTTTCTAGCTTCGGTAGCCCAGTGGTTAAGGTACCCGTTACGTAAAATAGGTGTCCATGGGTTCGATTCCTTAAAGATGTGATAAATAAGTGCTTTAAAGGTTGTATAATGTGATCATCGCTTAGTACGGGATAGTGTTAAACAAAAATCGTATGACACAATAAAAAGTATATTATGTTACGTTATTTCATCAGAGTACCTACCTTTCCTCATTGTTTTGGAAAACAAAAACAGTTTGTTTTTATTATCCACTAAAATAAACACTAATTTTAATGCTTGTTTTATGTATTATTATTAACGTCCAGTAGCACACTTTGATTAGAATTCTCATACCAAATACAGTGCCGCTTCGTAAGCGGCCACACTGCGTACAAGTCGATGCCACACTGAAGTACACCTTACTTTATATCAGTACGGTTTAGTCCAATAGAATAAGCACTCGGTTCCCGACATCCAGTACGAGAACGTAGTGCATCTTTTCAAAACCATTTATTTAATAATACAATAGATTAACGCGAGTAGAATACCATCTAACACGTGAGCTAGCAACCCATACCACGATCATCGCAAAGTGATTGTTATGAGAAAAAAATTTCAATTATTTGTTATTATAAACAAGAAAAAGAGACAAACACTTACCGTCATCATACAGTTTGACGAAGCTGTTATTAGGGAGCGTAGTATCGAAGTTGGCCATTAAAGGTGCAATGTACTGTGTGGCCGCGAGCCAGTTGTGCACGTAATCGCCAGTGTACACGAACCCACCCGTAGCCACGGTGATGTTTTGAATATAGTGACCGTAGAATGGGAACGAGAATTTTAGTTGTAGTGACTGTAACAGGCAAGAACACAGTTCAATATCTTATCACATACAGCAAAACATTCTACAGCTATGCAGGTAAGTGGATATAAAAGAAGTAATAAATATATATATATATATACAATAATAAAGATTTATTACTTCTAGTATAAGAAGAAGAAAGGGCATCGTCGAAAACTGTGGAAATTCGCGATGAATTTTTTAATACAGATGAAGAAAATCAAATCAATCGTCGAACGCTGAGAACGTCCAAGAAGGGTATTGTTACATACAAATAACTGAGAAGAATCAAAGGATATCGTGGTACGTTGAGAAAACCCAACATGGGTATTGTAACAAACAAATACTTGTAACTGAAAAGATCCAAAGACTATCGTCGAACGCTGGGAAAATCCTTACAGCGAAGAATCAAAGATACTTCGAACAAAGAGTGAATCAAAGTTGGGTATTTCTATTACTTCCGTCAGGCATTCTTTTAATTGCCCTTGCCATCGCTTTTGCAGTAAAGAAATTTAAATCCTTCAGCAATTTAGCTTTCATTAATTTTAGTGCTATTTGAGTACATAATATTATGTACACTCGAATTATTGATGTAGGGGGATGTCCATGACATCCAATTAGAACATGGGACAGGATAATGCTGATGCCAGAAGCCGTACTGAACCTGTCAATGGCCAGCCTGATTGATTGTTTCCCAGCCTGATTGATGCAAATTGATTGTTCTTTGGTGGTGCATCGTAGAACAATTAATTTACATAAAAAATAGTAAGCATATTTAAAGGAATTGCAGGAACTTGAAAGAGCTATTTCCGGATTTGATTATGAGATATTCCAAGAAAGCCTTCTTCACCTTCAGTCTTCAGTCTTAATCAGGACAAGTTACGACACGATGACCCTAAGGAACGTAAGGACGAATCGTGCTATTTATGACGAATATCAATAGCATCTGAACTGATTGTTTGTTGTTGTGAGGTTTTTGATTATTTACATTTGTATTTAACCGAATATATAAAGAATTAAAACTGTTTTTGTCAAAATGTTCAATATACAATGCACTATATGCTACTCACAGTGGCTCGCCGATGAGAGTTGCTCAAGATGGCATGGACTTCTGCTTCAGGCTTGCTGATGTTTGCCCAGTACTCGTTGAAATATGTTTCGTTTCCAATAAAAGTGCTGTTGTAGAAATCGTGTGTACCCTGAAAAAATAGAGTTTGCGTATCAATTATTTTGTGAGATTCTTTAAGTCTATTTTTGAAACGTACAGATTTGTCTCGAATACTACAAATTCAAAGTCAAGTTAAAATCATTTATAAAAATTTGTCGTAGTATACAATTACGCTCCTATGAACGTCAATAACAAAATGTTACTAATAAAATATTCAACTGCCGCGTTCAGCAAAAAATTTATAAAGCCACTTCGAGAAGAACGGACAAGAAACTATGGGCCATTTATACGTCTTTACTCTTTTACAATTTGGAATTCCATTATAAATTTATTACATAGTGACTAGCGCTGGTTAGGCAGAGGTGTAATATGTAATTAATTACCCATCACAAGCATGTTTGTCGCCTAAATAATGAAAAAAAAGTACAATACGCATTTTTGATTAAAATCTTTTTTGACTTTCCTTCGGTAGGAACTGTAATATCATAATGAATTTCATTATAAAATCACACACAATTGCTTAAGGAAGACTTTTTATTTGTATTTGCTAACCTAATACACTGCACCGCTTATTTTTATTCCTACTGTTGTAATTGTGGTGCTCACCGTCAATTTAAATTTAACAAACTTCTATCGCGCAAACAATATATTTTCAAGAATATAACCTGGTTAAAGTTAATATGTTGATTTCTTTAAAAATCCCTGAGTGATTCGCGAGAATTTACTGATATGAATGTCCCGCTTTTGCAAGATAAAGATGGTCTCTATATCAGCTCCCCACAATAATAAATATTACATTATGCTGACGAAATAAACCAGTCAAGCTGTAGCTACGAGTACATCTGTCAAATGCCTTATCTTACGAATGGCACAAGCAGCAGAGCTAAGTCTCCTGGACAGATCATTTATATGAGAACCCCTCTTTACTGCAACTTGTATTGGTTCGAAATCTAATTATTATATACGTATCTTTAAGCTAATAAGAAACTAACGGAGTTTCCATAGCTAACAAAGTCTCAAGTTATATGTAAATAGCCAAAATATAGGCGTTAATTTTGAATAGTCTGCGAAGAAGCCAAATCTACACTTTTGAATTAGTTCGACAAAAGGTGTCAATTATTCGTTAAGAATCTACAACAAAAGAAAAAATATATTGCAGAAATCCAAATTTATAGGTTAAGGTAGGATGTGACAAAATGGTCGGAAATTGTAAATTTTGACAATCTCCTTACATATTATGTTTCACAAGGAAAAAATATATAAAATTATATTTATCTGTTGATGACACCCGACATGCTGGGGTGCCAAAATAGTTTTTTTTCGGCTACTTATTTATGTATTGGAGCCCCGCTGAAAATTTTGCCTTTTTACTGGGGTACAGAATCCTAAAATTCAATAGGCACTTACGACTGTCAAAGTTTTGAGGTTATGTTCAGCCTTGACTCTTTTTGGTGTCTCATTGAAGATGTCGGTAAAATCTGAAATAAAAAAGGAATGTGACAGTTTTAGTCATATCAAACATAGACTATAGGTATACTTACATTATAAGAAAATATTTATTTTTTCAACAACATCATCACTTCAGGTCACTATCTGGGAGCTACGATAAAAAATGAAAAAAATGTAATTCAAGCTCAAAAATAACAGAACGCCAACTATACCGCGGAGGGCATGGTTTAAAAAGTGTACCGTGCGGCGCTGTCAGTTCGCCGCGTGGGCTCGAGTCATACGGTTGTACCGCGGGAATTTTTAACTGAATTTATCAATGTTCTTCTGCGTTGTTTAATTCTGCAAAAATACCATAATGTATTCTAAAATGGTGGAGAAGCCATACGATTATGAAAAATTCAGAAATAACTTTCATAAACGAGTAAATAACAATATTTTGGAAAACTACACTTGACTAACTTGGATAGTTTTATGCAACATGAAGTTTATACATTCAATATAAAAGAACTTCTGAACATCGTTAGTCTTAGAACTTTCTATGAAATTATGTAATTTCCATGATTTTTTCGTATTCTTATTTTTATGTCAGATATTATGTGCTAGAAATGTAATAAAAATTACTTTGAAAAAGGTCATTAATTCAAATTTAGTATTTTTGCAACAAATAACATAAAATCCTAGGGTTTAGTTCTGACAGGAGTCAGTATCAGTCGATGTCGTATTTTTCTGCTTTGTGTATCTATAGTGTATTTGGTATTTGTATTACAAATAATAAAACAATTACCTACAAATTTACCTCAAGTGTCATCGTTGACATAGAAATAATTCTTATACTGCATAAAAGATAGCTTGATCTCTGCGGCAGTGACATTTAAATAGAAGATTGACATTTTTAGAGTTGGGATAGTGGCGGAAAAAACCGATTATCAAACAATGTTGTAATGAAATCGAATAAGTAGTTGTAGGTGAGAAATTGGATTTTACGTAAGTAAATGAAATCAAATTTCTCACCTACAACTACTACTATTTAAGATATACTTAGTATGTAAACATGTAAATAATATTAATTAAATAAATTAAAATAATGTTACGTACGATATTATTTATCGACGTTTTTCACTATTATCGATGCTAATGTAACATACAATTGGGTTTAATTTAATTACATTCGTCACTAAATTAAACTAATCATTTATTCTCTTAAAGGAGAAATCCAAATCTGAATCAGTTTCTGAATCACTAGAACAATCTTGTAAATTTATTATGAACTATTGTTCGCATATATGCGAATTACTGTCGCACGCCAATGCCAAGAGCATCTGCAACTCTATCACAAACTTTCTCCATCGGCAATAGCGGTCCGCCATTTTGGTCCTCTCGCTCAAAATATTCATGTAAGCGAATCACAAACTCACGACTTTGACTGTTCAAATAGTTTTCTTCGTTCTCTTTGGCATTATGCCAACAAAAAACTAACAATAACAACAAAGTAACAACAATAGTAACAAAAGCAAAGTAATGATAACGGAAAACACGTGGCGTATACAAGGCGTCGGCACTCGTACTGAGGACTGGAGAACGGTTCGTTTCAAACAAGATGGCGGCGTGCCTTTTTTTAGTTTATGGCTTGGTAAGTGGTAGCACGGCCTTTGAGCCAAATGTTGCATGAGTAGGTGAGAATTTGGATTCAATTTACTCACTATTATTTGAGATCAAGTATATACACATGTATTATGATATGAAAATATACAGTAAAATTAATGATAAATTAAGTTTTATTTAAAATATCTAAAACTCTGTGGTCGCGATCATTCGTCGCCCATCACTAATCAGCATGCCCATAAAGTATGACATTGACAGGTACAGAGTACCTACGGACTTCAGTATTAAGAAATTTAGGACTTCATAGGCGTGATTTTTCTGAGAGCTGTCACAGAGATCAAGCTATATTTTATGGAGTATAAGTATAACAGCTGTCAAACAATTGATGTGGTGTTTATATGTTTTGGCTTCATCTTTGGCCTACATATAACATAAAAATCACCCAGTAATAGGTCTTAGGTGCGCTAAAAGTCAAAACGACAGATGTCAATATATACTTAAGTTTTGATTTTATATTTAGGCTACACATACATAAAAAATACCTATAAGTAGAGTTTTGGTTTAGCAGTTATCAAGGTGTCAAGGCAGTTGTTATGGTGTTATTCAGTTTTGATATTGTATTTGGGCTACATATGAAATAAACAATATCAAATAATAGGTATCAAGTGTGACAGCTGTACAATTTTATGTCGTAATCACATTTTATGTCGTATTCGTGCCGAAAGGCAATGATTTCATTTTCAGAATACAAATTACATTAGAATTACAAATAAATTCATCTTAGATCTCATCCCCTGTCAAATTCAAATTCAAAATAATTTATTAAAAGAATGTAAAATTAGCATTCTGACTTAGTTGACCTTAGTTGTCTTAATGTATGTAGTAGTTTACACCAATTATGCTCAAATTTTTTATAAGTCTTATTATGACCACCCTCTTCCTACTCTTATTCCACGCTTATAACTTACGCTAGTCGGCACAATGTTACTTTATTCCTAATGACAAAGCAACATACACATATTTGAATTTGGTTTAGAGTCGGGTGCATTACTCATGCCAAATCGTTTTGTCGTTGAGTTTTTTAATTGGTAGTACAATCTTTTACCAGTCAGTTTTTATATGTGTGGGCACAAAAGGTTATAATGAGCTACGTTATGTGCCTAACGCGTAGCAACAGCTCAATAACATACGTCAAACCGGCTGGATACTTCTGGACAACCAATCAGTTGGGTACGAAAAAAAGAAGGAAAAAAAACAAAAAAAAACATCCGCAATTAAAAAATAAATGTTGCTGATAAGCTATCCTTTGAACCCCGTCCCATTTGATGGTAAACGATGATGGACACGATGATAACCAGGCATTGCCTAGAATGGGAACTGGCAAATGTAGCTACCGGGACATACGGTTAAGTACTTGGCGAAAGACTCTCTACTATAGGGTGGAAGCTAAATAGGCGAACATTCGTAAAACGACGCAAAGGGTCGATGATTTCAGGCCTCCGAAGTAGCCTACCTAGCCTTCCTAAGACACAGAGATCGACAGCAGACATTTTAAGCTGCCCTCCAAATCACGAAAGCGATCTGTAGTAAATGCTACTAGCGGTCTCTATCTTGGCGACGAGGCAAGCTCCGCGACGGAATTAGTACGGCTAGACAATTCAAAACTAACAATACTACCTACTAAGTATTTCAGCCATGATCGTAAGAAAATCAACTTTCGCCGGTAGTTTTAACGTGTTTGTCACCGGACAATCGCCGCATTTGCTACGGTCAGCAGATACGACGCAAAAAGGTCGTTACGGTGCTGTAACACGAGCTTAAGATAATGTTTTACTAATTAACTACTGGTAAAACACATTTAACACGTACCCAAAACATTGAGTAAACATAAGTTTCAGAAAGAAAATCACGTAGGTACATGTTTTTTTATGGAATTATGACATAGCTCGCACGAGGTCCATCTGATATTAAGCTGAAACCTCTGCCTATAACAGTCAAATTGTATACAAATGCAAATTGCTTTTATTGAAAGAATATTTAAAAAATGTGACACATATCGCCACTATACTAATAATAAATATTATTGTAGCAGTAGATCTCTTTGTGAAGGAGTTCTTCCGGGGAAGTAGTGTCTACTTTCCTATTTTGACCGCCAAGTAGTAATATTCTAAATCGGTAATATTACTAATTCCCATTATTAGTGCTGCACGGTGGTACCGCGTCCTAAGAACGGCGGACAAAATTACTTAAATCCTAATTAGCGGTTATACGTTGTGTAAATATTACTTTAAATCATAAATAATAACACAATATAATCGAAAAATCATAATTTATTAAATACTCATTTGTATATTATGTTTTAAGCATGCTTTTAACAAAAACAAAACATTTAAAAAATACTAGATTTTTATGACGCTTTAATGTAACTCTAACATGAAATTACTTATAATAAAACTAAATATAACAGAAACAACTAGCTGTACAAAGTCTTAAAAAATAAAATTAACTAACAAACTACGAGATCTAATATAATGCATCTACCTGCAAAAATAAATAAAAAACTAATTTAAACTATATTTTCAATAAACTAAATTAATAAACTAATAGTTACATTTAACCAAAATGTTCTTATATAATGACCTAAACAATAAGTAAATCTAAAACCTGACCTGAAAACAGGCCCTTTTTCTGAAAACAGACTCGAGGATCCGTGAAACTGTGTGGTCTAACAAACTTTGCAGATCGACTTCTGCTTTTGAATCAGATACTGAAATATTATTCGGATAGCATTTCTTCTTAGCCTTTAATACATTTTGGTATGATGGTAAAATATGACAGCCGTTTTTACTATTAATAAATTTCTTAATCAACATATATTGAGTTTTAGTGAGTTTACTCCCTACAAAAAGTGATAAAACCTCATCCGCACTAATATTCATTTGTGAGCCGGTATTTGACACGTCAGAATTATCAAGTAATGTATTTACAACAGACTCGTCAAACTGAGATAATCTTTCTAAACGCTTACGTTTGGAACGACCGCATAATTGAGAAAACTCATTCTGCGGTCGCCCTACGCCGCGTGACGAGCCTGACACAACGTACTCTCGTCACTCGCGCTTGTGGTACATGTCGCAGTATTTTTGGGTAAATCAACAAATTCGTCTATCGCGCACCTATCTGCATTCTTTGATAATAATTTCGAATTAGTTCTATTTACTATTTTCCAAAAAGACTCTAAACTTTTACACAAATTAGAAACTCGTTTATATAAAGCACTTATATCTACGTTATAGGTGTTGTCGAAGCTTTCCTGTAAGGTTTCTAATACTTCTTTAGATTTCTCTTTTGTATTCCTATGAGCTTTGACCCAAATATCAAAGATAAACGATCTTGAAAAGGAGCATTTGATTGATGTATCTGAAAATAAAAACTTTAATTAATTCAACGGCTTCGTAGACCGCTCTACACCAGTAGCTACGACGGCAAAATGACCCTATAACTCCCAGAGAGGCAACCAGAGGCAGCTGTATTTTTCTATTTTGAAAATATACAAATAGAGCTTTACTTTGTATATAAGTAGTGTGAATGCCGGCCTGTGCCTGCCAATTTTTGTAAGTCGATGATTAATTAATACGCGACTAAAATATTTTAAAATAATATCTGCGGCGTAACACGTAAATATATACATACCTTGTTCTTGGAATTCCATAATCACAAATACTGGAAATAAACAACTGAATTCTGAGAAATGCTTTCGCCAAATACCAAAGCAATGAGTCACTGATAACGACAAGTTGCAATAATGCACATGCACTCACTTCAAAGGTCAAAAAATAAATGATAATTAAATAGGATTGCTAAACTATTTATACCTATGGCTAGTTTGTCTATCGGACTGCCTAGTTATCATTGTTTTTGTGCGATTTTCGAGGTTGTGTTTTTTTAAATTTTGTCCTATGGACGGTACCACCGTGTACTGGTTTGAAAAGCACGAGCGCCGGTGAATTATAGGCACATACGACCACAGTGGACATCGTCAATTGTGACGAAATGCCTCTAATATATGCAGAGGTTACCGCTCCACACCATGTGGGAATCGTCGTGCATGAATAGGAGCCCGATCACTTAAACGACTGTCGGTACTTTTTTAAGTATTTTTGTAAAATTGCATTGTTATGATAAATAAATAACAAATAGCAATTAAAATTATAAATAAAAATATAAAAATTACGAAATGTTAAACATCATAATAACCTATATCTTAAAATAAATCTATATCTCATCAAGTGGACTACCTCATAGAATTAAAAGCTACATCTAATTTTATGCAAATTTTCAACTAAATACTCAACATATAAGTCTTGCAAATAAGTTATGCAAATTATTCTTCTCCGAAACTATCGTAATAAAGACGATACAAATTAAAGTTGAATTCGAATGAATTTTCTGTTTTCTCTAAGTACTTCTCAACAGACAATTGTCGGTACTATCAGACTGAGACCTGTCTGATAACCCCGCAGCGTTCTCGAGTAAGTGGCCGTTTAAAAAAATCGACATTCAGAGAAATGGGCGTAAATTTACTAAGGCAATTCTTTATCTTGGGTAGATTATGTAGAGTTGGTATGAATATCTTACAAAGTAACGGAGGATTCCGGTGCCTATCATGATTGACGCAGAATGCATTGTGTTCGCCATTCGTGATATAACACGTTGAATCTTTTGTGCGTTCAATAACACAGAACACAGTCCTTCAAAGTGAATGTTGAAGGGGCTCCTTGAACTGCGATTTTCAACCTTTTTTTACTGTTCTTGATTGAGTACCATGTAATCAGCGCTTATATAAAAACAACCATATTGCGCCACGTGTTAGGTCGTCCCTTACCATAAAATTAGGTACTTTTCCCTTCTTTCAACTGATACTGAGAATTTCTTATAAGAATAATCAGGTACACTTGTCCAGTCTGGGAACCGATCCGTCGCGGTTAGTACGAGAGTGGCACTAGCCACTGCAGAAACGAGTCAGTTAATGCTTTTCATGTCAATGCTAAAGTGCCGGAAGATGGCTAAATGGCTAAAGAGCCGGGCAATAATGTTGTACTGAATTTCTTTATAACCAGCTGGCTACGAATAAATATATAAAAAAGTGTAACTATCATACAATTGCCGCTTTGATTTCATACTAATCAAGTTTATAATTAACTAAACCCACACAATCACAAAAAATATTATATTACACTTACTATCATCGGGAACAATGGGATCGCTGACTTTGGGCGTATTCTCAGTGACGTTAACTTTGAGGATTCCAGTGCCGTTGACGCCCAGCAAAGGAATCTGAGTCACAGCCACCGTTGGAGTAGTCGTCGGACCAACTGAAATTGCAATGGCGTACATGGTAGAGTACAAAATTAATATGAACTTATGAAGAACGTCACGTAGGAGTACCTAGATTGTAGTACATTTATTTTACAGATTGTAGTACATTTTTACCATTTTGTAATATTTTGTTTAAAAAGGAACAGTCTTAGTAGCCATGGTAATTTAATTTTACGTAAAGTAATTGTTCTGTACAACGATCTAGTGCTAGTTACCGCGTAAGATAACGGTACTTTTAAATAGTTTCGTCAATTTCATATTATATATTCATAACTATCTATAGATACATGTTTGACGAAGTATTTATCAATTAATATGTTAAATTTTTGCACTGGAAGTCATACATATATTATATGCTACTTACTCGTAAGTGCACCGAATAATATGATTAGGAACAATCATGTTGACATTTAAAATATAATAAAATATATATTATAAGCCTAAAATATATAAACTGATCCTACTTAAATACCTAATAACCTTAATTAGTTTAAAAGTTTATTATATACTAGCTGCGCCCCGCGGTTTCACCCGCGGGTTGATGGATGATGATAAAATGTGTTAATCTAGCTCATGGTACAATAATATACTACGCCAGGTATTACACTCCGAGACCGGTTGTCACGTGACCGGGACACAAGCTTGTCAAGCATACCGTCATCAACGGCTCTCAAACTTTATACCTAATTTGAGGAAATTGGGGTGCCCCCCAATTCTGATTTACTGCCGTAAAATAACAGTTAATAGATTTCACCTTTTTTTTGAATAAAGAAAATCACGTGAAATTAATTTAAGTTAAACAGATTAATGATTCTTGAATAAATTATGGTTATCAAGTTCGTACAGTGTATGTTCGTAGTTTTCTTATGGGTACCGTCGATGCTAATAGGCCTAAATTTTTCGTAGATTGAAATCAAGTAATTATTTTCTATGACGAAGAATTTTGGTTATCTGTATTTTGGTGTACAATTTAGTTTCAAAGAAAGCTCAAAAATATCGGAAGTAAAAACCAATTACGTAGATACGTTATATAACCAAAGAAATTTTACATTACATACCATATTTAGTAGTCGCAGTAAAAATGAAACAATTTGCAGGAAGTGAAAAAACTTCAAATCACTGCTTTTTCTACTTTTACTCTTACAGTTACTTTTTGCATGGTGGAATGGCATTTTGCGAATGCCCGCCTAGCTAGCGACCCCCTCAAGTAGAAAATCTGTCGCCAAGCACCTAACGGTGTGTTCCGGCAGCAGTCCTTGAGAGCAAGTGAAATTACAGGTACAGAGACTTAACATCTATGTCTCCTGGGGACAGGCGCAGTGCAATTCGTGACTTGTGACGAAATGCATCTGTTATAGGCAGAGGTTAGTCTGCTTAACATCAGGTGGGCCTCGAGCTTGTTAGCTTGTTCCGTCACAATAGAAAAAAATTACATGTTTTTTATTATACTCGTAGCTTCCAGAAATGGGCCGACCACAAAGTTTGCGAATCACTGCGCATATGTGCATGAGCGAGAGCGAAACAGATCAGATGCAAATCATATACGTGAAACAGAGACGGTGATATTTGTCAAAATGGTGGAACCATAGGAGACAACTTTTTTCATACCATTTACTAAGATGAACATTGATTCATGTGAGACTTTCTATTAGACGTTTGAAATACCTATTGTATTGATATTTTATAACAAAACATTCGCATGAAAAAGAACCATGAACTTGTATTCTGCTGCAATCACGTTTGAATAAAGAGCCAATTTGGTAGTGACGCAAGCCTGTGATTCTTCGGGAGTAGAAGACCTTGTTTTCTTGGGCCATGATCTAGCTTATTTATACAATTGCTTTTTGACATTTCTTGTCGAGCTAATTTCTAATCAGTTGTTTTTTGTTTCCATGGCAACGCTGCCCGTTTTTTGTTTCCATGGCAACGCTGCCCGCGACACCGGCGCGCGCACTTCGGACGACGTTGTTGACGCGAGCCTTCATCCGGGTTGAGACGTCGCAAAAATTTCTAGTGTGGCTTATTAACAGTTTTTTTGATATTTTCGTCAATTTACACAGTATATCTTTATAAATTATAGCCTATGTGTTATTCTGATGTATAAGCTATATTATTGTAAAGTTTCATTCAAATCCGTTTAGTAGTTTTTGCGTGAAAGAGTAACAAACATCCATACATCCATACATCCATACACACTCACAAACTTTCGCATTTATAATATTAGTAGGATTAGTAGGATTACCTTCGTAGTACAATTACAGTGATTTTTTAAGTTAAATTTTTTTTCATAGCAGATCTAGCCTCTAACTCACTTTCAACTTTGAGAAATCATCTGTAACTTAGCACGTTACATAACGCAAAAGGCTGCATCCTAAGTAAAAGTTTAGGTTTGTTATCATTTCACATTTAAATGAATAATCACTTCGCAGAGTCGTAATCGAATCTGCGAAAGTCTTTTGCGTTATGTAACTTGTTAAGGTATTATCTTATAGAATGTTAGACAATACTTTTTTAATTGGTTTGTATTTTATGTCAGTTTGAAGGGTCCATACATACGAGACTGCCAGGTATGACTTTTATTATGTATTGAGTTCAGTGCGATGTGAACTGTACAAACAAAATAATGTATGTTGCCTGTAGGCCTACAATATCTTTTAGGTTGCCTTAATGCTTTCGTTGTAGTAGTTCTATTTAGTTTGTAGTGTTATGTCAATAAAGGCATATTTATTTAAATCAAAAAATAACTATGCATTAAATACTCACTCTCAGACGAATTGACTGGAGCGATGTTGACTTCTACAGTCGTCACATTAGCGACTGGAGGCATGGTGACTGGAGCCGTGGTGTCTGGAGCCGTGCTGACCGAGGCCGGTACGTCCCGGCGAAGCCTCTGATGCTGCGCGTCCAAAGTCACTATACTGGCTTGCACGGAGGGAGAACTCCCTCTGCCGTTGTGGATTGTATACTCTTGATTCCATGCTGTAACAAGAGAAGCCATGGGTCAAAATCCATAGCATCCACTTACTCGCAACGCAACAGACAAATGTATCCTAGTTGCGTATAAATATCGAGCTACTCTTTCTTATGGTTCATCAGGTCACACAGAATTTCATAAACTTTTTACGGATCAGATTAAACAATAGTTGCTACATAGTGGCTTCCTGGTTGCTACTTAGTGGCTTCATATAAATGAGCCCTGCTCGCGTGCGCGAGTCCGACTCGTACTTGGCCATTATTTTGTATTTGTTTCTTTTTTTTTTTTTTAATTCGCGATAGGCAACGATTCAATGGTACCACGGTTAATAGAAATCAGCATTTTCGTAGTACCATTGAGTGGTACCGTTGCCGTGGTACCATCAAAGGAACTATCTAATGGTACCACGGCAAAGGAACGCATTTGGCCGCTATCTCACCTGATGGAAAGTGATGATGCGGCCGTAGATGTAGAATGCTTGCCTAGAAGATACCTATTCACTCTAGACTTGAAGACTCCCAGGTTATATTGTTCAGGAAACAAGGACGCGGGTAAAGAGTTCCACTCCTTCGCTGTGCGGATGATAAATGTGGTAGCGCTTCGAGCGAACTGGAGGAATGTCGACCATAAAAGGATGACGGCTGTCAGAGCGTCTTGTTGTCCGATGATAAAGGGGGCATGGTGGAATCAGCTCGTGTAATTCCTGCGCACACTCTCCGAAATGTAAACGATAGAATACCGATAGGCAAGCAACCCTGCGACGGTGACCGAGACTCTGTAGTTTGTACTCAACCAGCTTATCATCGCCTATAAGTCTCTTGGCTCGTCGGTCAATGGAGTCGAGAGCCTCTAGTTGGTATTTCGCGGATCCATCCCAGAGGTGGCTGCAGTACTCCATACACGAACGGACTTGAGGTTGATATAAATTAAGAAGCTGTCCCGGTGTGAAGTACTGCCTCACCTTTCCGAGGATACTCAGCTTCTTTGCGGCTAGTTGTGCTCTGGCTTCGATATAAGAACCAAAGTTTATATTCGAAGTTAAGGTCACGCCAAGAAGCTCTAACCGATTTGCCACCGGTATCACTACATTTCTGAAAGTTTACCAATAAGGCTATCGTGCCATACCCTGTCGAAGGCCTTAGAAATATCCAGTGAGACTGCAAACGCTTCACCATATTTCTCTAAGGCCTCGCTCCATATATGAGTGGCATATACAAGAAGGTCTCCAGTTGACCGGTTCTGGCGAAGCCCATATTGCCGGTTACTCAAGAGGTCTGGTCTATCACAAGTATCTTGGAGATTTTATTGAAGATGTGGACAGTCTTCATTAAGTCAGTTTGGCTTCAAAAATTTGTGACAATTTATTTGGTCTCACAAATAGCTTGTAATTCTAGGTTAGCTTAAACAACATTATCATCATTAACCACATCATCACTTACCATCAGGTGAGATAGTGGTCAAAAGCTAATCTATAAGGCATGAAAAAAAAAATAGCCGTCGAATTTTTTATTAATTTGTTATTCATTTACTGGTAAGTTAAGCAAATTTGAAATTTTAGTATTTATATGTATACAGCTTTTTCATTAAATACCTATAAATAGATGTATTGTGATTTGTTGGCAAACATCGATACTATCAAGTTGAAGCCATCAGGCGTAGGCGCTGTAGTTGAATGTTTTTTCTCACAGCTATTACCGTTAGTCATCTCTAATCGTCATAGTTTTGTATTCGTTTCCTTCGTTTGCCTATAATAATATATACAATGTAATTTAATAAACATCGTCACTTTGGTAAATATTACCAAGGGAGTAGAATGAAATCTTTAAACAACAAAGTGTATTATGTATTATTCTATTGTATTACAATATTGTACACAAGGTGACCATAGCGTCGGATATTATGTAAATTAAAAATATTATCATCAAATTTCTTATGTATCAGACATTCCCTTTTTGAGGTAGGTTTGTTCAGTACACGTTCCATTGTCTTACAAAGAATGGACGTGACTGAGATAGGCCTATAGTTGGCAGGGTCGGCACGACTTCCTTTTTTGGGCACGGGCTGCACGTTGGCAGACTTCCAAGCTTTCGGTATTTGTCCAGTTTCCATAGAAAGGCGGAAGAGGCGTGTCAGGATCGGAGTTAATTCAGGCGCACATGTCCTCAGAACTATGGCTGGTATGCCGTCAGGGCCATTAGCCTTGTTCACGTCTAAATTGCGTAGCGCTTTACGTACATCAATCTGTCGAATGCGGATTTCCGACATGGTCGACTCGCACACAGGTAAAGTTGGAGGTATAGCAGTATCAGCATCTAGACGTGAAGATTCCGCAAAGAGTGCAGCAAATAAATTTGCTTTCTCCTTAGCAGTGTGAGCCAATGACCCATCAGGTTTCAGCAGTGGAGGCAGTGAGGGACGGCAGAAGTTCACTTCAACCGACTTAGCCAGGGACCAGAATGCTTTACTCCCTGCGGGATAAGAAGCCAATTTGGTCCCTATTCGGCTTATATGGTTGAAGCGAGCCATCTTCAGAACCTTTTTGCAGGACTTGGCAGCTTTGTTAAAGGCTTTCTTCTTTACGCGAATATCCTTAGCCTTGCGGTTTCGTGCTTTAGCCCAAGCGGTGTAGGCCTCATGTTTTATCGCTTCTGCGCTAACATATTCAGCCCCGAACCAAGGGCGAGCTTTGCTAGACAGAGGTACGTCAGAGAATGGAATATAATATTCCATACCTAGACGCAGCACCTCTACCACAGCATCCGCGCAAGAAGAGGGATCGCTGGAAGAAAAGCAAACTTGCCGCCAAGGATAAGATGCATAAAAAGAACGCATCCAATCCCAATCTGCTGACTTGTATCGCCATATCCGCCGGGTGCCTTTTGGGCTGGGATCAAGTGGGGAATGGACTGATACAGACTTCACGAGACAATGGTCGGAGCTACCTAGCGGTGATGATACCGACACCATGTAACGGTCTGGATCTGTTGTCAGCAGAAGGTCCAAGCAATTGGCTGTGTGACTATCTACATCTGGTATCCGTTGCCTCTTGGACCAGTTGGGTGAGATTAAGTGTCAAGGCTAACTTACGTGTTTCTCTCCCAGCATGGTCTGTGTTCTGGTATGGGAATAGCCATTCCTGGTGGTGAGCGTTAAAATCACCCAGAAACACTAATTCGGCAGTAGGATACCTCTGTTGCGCCACATCAGCCACCTCACTGAGGCCTGGTTGTCTCCATGTCTCCAGTGTGCGAGCGGTAGACACCGGCATAGTGAATTTTCTCTATGCCTGTATCCACCAATACCCAGATACAGGAAGAGCTGGGGTCTTCAAGATTACGAAGACGCCGATAACAAACGTGGTTTGAACTTATGCTCAAGGGTGTAGCCCGGGTAGGCAAGATACGAAGTGTACTTTTTTTTTTTTTTTTTTTTTTATGCTTGATAGCTTAGCCTTTGACCACTATCTCACCTGATGGTAAGTGATGATGTGGTCGAAGATGTTGTTCAGGCTAACCTAGAATTACTGGCTCTCAAGGACAGCTGTCGGAACACACCGTTAGGTGCTTGGCAACAGATTTTCTACTTGAGGGTGGTAGCTAGCCAGGCGGGCATTCGCAAAGTGCCCTACCACCATGCTGTAACGACTGCCATCCTAAGACAACAACCGGGACCGACGGCTTAACGTGCCCTCCGAAGCACGGAAGCGCTCAGTAGTAATGTCACCAGCAGCGGTCACCCATCCAACTCATGACCGCGGCGGACGTTGCTTAACTTTGCTGATCGATTCAGAATGGCTAAGCAAACTTCGCTACGAGCGCTTCAAATCAAATGTCCTTTGGACATTTGATCTGCGTCTCCGTGAGGAACAGTAGATGGGGTTTAGCGGTCTCCAGGTGGTGATTGGACCGAGTCGAGGTTTGAGTGCAGGCCTCGGATATTAGCGAGGTGCACATGAAGAGCGAGGACGTGCTTCCGCTGTGAAAACGCCTTACTGTTTCTATTCTTTGACATTAACTAGAGAGTGAAGGGCGGTAAGAAGATGGAAGTAGGATGAAGCGCTACTTACTGACACAGTGACATACAGTACAACTCTACATACCGGGGGGACCAAACTCGAAGACCGCTGGGACCCCCGAGCCCCCCCAAGAGTGTCCATCGGGTCCTCGCATCCGGTCGCCAACCGGCACGATGGCGCACTGGGATTTTTCGCTAGATGGCGGGGCAGCCTTTTGTGAGTGGCTAGATCACTACTCGGGCCCCGTTACTATCTGCGGTCGGCCAGCGGAGAACCGTGCCACGGATCCAGCTGCTCTTCGAGTTTGATCATCCCATGCAGCGCTATACCGTGCCACTATCCTGTCAACTTCAGCAGCGCCTCCATACCCGACCCATCATCCTGAACGGCTAGCCCGGACAACATGATGGAACACGAAAAAACGCTTGGCACCATGACTTTGTCCGGGGGGGTGGTACGTAAGCCGGCGGCCAAGGCCTACCACGACTTATTATTCTGCTCCTTTAGCACCACCCGAGGGACACGTGTGGGACAACTAGGGCTAAATCCCTAGGACGCGAGCAGACTTGGTCCCTCAAAAATTTGCTTTTGTTGTTATAGCGGCAACAGAAATACATCATCTGTGAAAATTTCAACTGTCTAGCTATCACCGTTCTTGAGATACAGCCTGGTGACGGACGGACGGACAGCGAACTCTCAGTAATAGGGTACCGTTTTTACTCTTTGGGTATGGAACCCTTAAAAGCGCCTCACGACAATAAGCATGCATAAGCTACACGTCGAACTGTTGGGTAGACTTTGACTACCATTTCATCTGTCCAGTTGCAAACGCATGCATTAAATGCAGCGCAGATATTTTCAACATGTTGGTCTGCATACTTATTATGAGCTTTACATTAGAAGGACTATATGCTAAAAGTAGTCCCACAGAGGTCACAACTCAAAAAAAATCTCTTGACGGATTAACACCATCATCGGAAAGAAGAAGAGTACATCAATCAAATCCTCAAATTGCGCGTTTCGGCGACCACAAAATTGCTCTTGATCCAGCCAGTAGCAGAGAGATCACGCACACTCATTTGATGTGGCTATGTAAAAACATACCGGTTCTATAATACTGCAGCTCAGTTATCTCAGGGTATGGGTTATGCAATTGAATAAATTTAAAACGTGTACAAGTAAAAGATATTGTGAACGGGATAGATTAGGATACATTTTGAAGTACTTACTGTCTACTTACTGTGTGAAATAAGCAAAATAATATTTGATTTTGTATAGCTCCTGTTTATGATCATATAATTATTATGTACATAGAGGAATTTAATAGACAGTATTTCAAAATGTACGTTAATCTATCCCGCTCACAATATCTCGATGATTGGCAAAAAAAAGTAATTACAAGATCTCGTGTCCTCACAAGTTCAAAGACTTTTATATGTCGTCCAACCAGTTATTGTGGTTATATTATGCATGTATAATGTTGTGTTATAAAGTCTCGAATAATAGCCGAGAAGCTTATTCCAACCTTTATAACTTTTATTTTTCATAATACGGAAAGTCTGCTGCAAAAATTAAAACTATATAATTTGTCATTGAAAGAAGCTCGAACAAGCGGCCAAAAAATATTTATTTCTAAAATTTTTAGAATGGATGAGGCAGACAGTAGTTTCGTCGTATTAGAATTTTTAGATATATTTAGTGGATAAAGGAAAATTTATTGTTTGGATTCATTACATGTGACTGCGGTTATAGCCATGAAATAGTGTGTATTATCCGCTGCAGCAATGCGGCCATTTATGTATTTAGTTTTCAGTATCGTAGTTTTCAGACTACCTTATATATATGCTAGCCTGCTCATTAAATGTTTATCTGAGCTGAATTTTACGACACAGGATTATCTTAGTGTGGGATACAGAGTACATGAGTATGCATTAAATTTAGAACTAAATACAAGTACTAACATTCTTTTAGAATGTGCATTTTGTGATTATATTGAAATTACTCGTACATAGATTTATATATTATTTCCTGGTAAGGACTTTTCTTGGTTATAGGTCTTACTATATCATTATGGTATGCTTACATTATGTACGTTTTCATTTCCAACTAATGTTGTATATTTTTTTTGATTTAAGTAGTAGTAAAAATAAAAAAATATATTTCTTATACACTAAAGTTCATCATTTTGACGAGACAAGTTACAAAACTATTTATAATTTGCTAGTTAAGAAACCAAAATACCTTTAACAGTGATTATGACAAAGAATTAGCCATTTCAGATTTTTCTGAACCATTTACTAAATTATCTTATGTGAAAATTTATAATATACTATCGTTCATTTTCCACGGCACTGATATAAAAGTTCATATATACAAGAATCAAATACTTTATCCTACTCCTGCCGAAATTCCTAACATTCTCAAAGAAAACCACGGGTCCACTATTGCAGGTCACCCGGGTATTAAACGCATGTATAGCAGGATAAAAAACGTCGTACTATTGGAAATCTATGCGTTCAGACATAGAACGTTTCGTAAAAGATTGTAAACTATGCCAAGTTAATAAACCACTACGAGCTTCTAATAAAGCACCTATGGTGATAACTTCCACTAGTACCAAACCATTTGAAAGATTAGCTCTTGATATCGTCGGCACTTTGCCTGAAGCAGGCTTACAGAAATTTAAATACATGTTTACTCTTCAGGACGACTTAACAGTTGCACGAAACCTTATTCATTTTTTTTCATTATTCGGATTTTGTAAAACAATTTTAACCGATCAAGGAACTTGCTTTACTTCAGAGTTATTCAGACAGTTAACCGAAATTTTAAAAATAAAAAATCTATTTTCAATCCCCTTATCATCCCCAAACGAACGGATCTCTTGAACGTTCTCATGCTACATTAAAAGAATATTTAAAATCATTTGTTAACGACAACCAGAATGACTGGCATTGTTAGCTAGCTACAGCTATTTTATCTTATAATACTACTCCACATTGTACTACTCAGTGCACACCTTTCGAGTTGTTATACGGCTATAAGCCATCGATACCTAGTAGTGTATATGGATCTGGTGACAGCACCACCTATCAAGAATATATTCGTGCTTTACAATATCGGATGAAATATTCACGCGAAAGAGCTATAGAGCATATGACTAAACATAAAGAAACTTCTAAGCAATATTGTGACTCATCTTCTCGTGAACAGTCTTATAAAACAGGTGATATGGTATATCTAAAACACCATCACAGGCTACTCACTACGAAAACACTACTAAGAAAAGCCTTATCTCCCATCTGGAAGGGATCTTTCAAAATAATGCAAACGCATGGTAAAAATAATGTCACTCTCTGCATAAATCGAAAGCACGTAAAGTACCATATAAATGAAATAAAACCTGCATAATATTGTTATTCTTCTACTGTTCATTGTTTCAGATTACTCCTATTCAGTACGAGTCAATCAAAACCAATTCAGCCTATTTCACACAGTCCAGGGATATATTTCAACCATATAATATATTTCATGTTGCTTATTTTTACAATGATTACTGGAATGTGATTACCTATGTAGAAATTCTACCTATTAAACCTTATCTAGATAAAATAGAAAATTCTATTCACAGCATTTCTGCTTTTTGCGAAAAGGTTCAAAACTTAGCTATCTTAAACATAGATTGTAAAGATATTTTAAATCCTTTAGAGATTTTAAAGAATGCTAATTATTTAAAATATGAGTCACTCTCTCACATTATCACGGAAAATCCGTCAAACCGACCCAGACGAGTTCTCGAGTTCGGTGGTGAGATACTTACATTTTTCTTCGGAACTTTGGATGCCGAAGATGCTAGAAAGTATGATGACGCAATTTCTACTTCTCAAAATAACGAAAATGAAATATTTTCTATGATGTAGGATAACATACATATTGTACAATCGACGATCAACAATTTTAATGTCTCAATCCAAAAATTAAATAACAACGAAATTAGATTAAATAAACAAATTGAAAAAATAGATTATATATTTTCAGAAAATTTAATAATGAAAATTATTCAGAAGCGGTATTTCAATAAATTTTCAGAAATTTATTGAAATACCGCTAATAAATCCTATTAAGTTTAATATAATATATAAGAATTTGCCGTTACCGACACCACGCGATGAAAAACATTTCCAAACCTATGTTTTAATTCATCCTTCAAAGTTGTACGTGGCTGTAACGGATGATAGATTATGTTAGGCATTATTAGATAGTATAATAGATTGTAAGCATGTCAACAACGAATATATGATATGTCCTTTATTATCAATTTTATCAAAAATTAATACTCCAACTTGTGAACAACTTAACAGAAGTAACCTTATCTCTTCCCGATGTTTGTAACTACAAGTTAATCTATGGCAACATCGATGTACCTATGGCAAAAACTTAGCGATGGTAGATACATATATGTGCAATCTAAGCCAAATAAATTAACCATGAAATGTAATTATGAAATTGCTGACTACACATTGCAAGGTACAGGAATTTTATCTTAAGACAATAATTGTGTAGCATTTTTCCAAACTTTACAATTAGTCCCATTAGTACCCATCTCATACTTATAAAATTTTGTTACCAAGCCAACTATCAATAAACTATGACATAATTGAAGACGATTGCTGGAAATATAATATTGTGAATAAAAGTTTACATTCCTTGTCTCCAATTACATTAGCGAATATCGACTTAGAATCTTTAAAATTGTCTTCGCATAAATTAGATTATTTGTCAAATCAAATTAATCAAGTTGAAAAACGATCTCACATTATTAAATACGGAAACTATTATTCTACTTTAACTTACATTATAATAACGTAAATTTTTATATTCATTTTATATAAGGTATATAAAAGGTTGTTCCCTTGTTGTATTCAAATATATAATCAATGCTATAATGAAAAAAGAGATAAAGTAAGTACTAAAGTTAACACCTCTATTGAGTTGTCCGACATCTCACACGAAACAGAATGTGACAGGAAGTCGATCCAAGTCTACCGGAAATAGTTAACAGTAGTGAAATAGTAGACAATCTGAAAGGTCCATTAGGAACCTGAGTAATTACTAAAAACTTAATAAATAAAATAAAATTAATTTTGGAACTTATGTTTATGTTTTCTAATTATATTTTATCATTTTAAATATTACTTACTTTACTTATTATTACTTATCTTTTTATACTGACTGAGGCGCATTATTTCATTACTAGATTATTTTTGTATACAATTTTATCTTTCTACAACATTATTTTACAATTTTAATATTGTTAAGTTTGCAATGACGCCTGCTAGGCGAATTACATTACAAAATTACAAATTTACGAGAGAAAAAATTATAGTTATGAGTCATTGTGTCATGTTAGCTCAATTGGTTAGAGCATACCCCGGCTAAAGGGGTGGATGCACGCGGGTTCGAATCCCGCACATGACTATAATTTTTTATCTCGTAAATTTGTAATTTTGAAATTATTTTACAAACTTTATTTTAATATCATGTTTACTTCTTTTATCTTAAAAAGATAGGTATAACTTAATCTAAAAGAGATGGGAGATGTTATAAACAGAACTAATATGATAAAAATGCAATTAATGCAAAACCCCCTCGCTACGTATATGTACCGATATAAGGCAATATGCATTGTCGCCCAGGCAGTCAGTCGTGTAAATTCAATTAGTAAATTAGTCAGTCGTGTAAATTCAGTTAGAAAATCAGTCAGTCCTGTAGTCAATTTTGTATCTATTAATATTTAAATTCCATTAAATACACAGCAGTAGTAAAGTGTTTTTTTTTTAAAGGACCCACGGAGCGCCATCCTTACAGAGCGTATCATTCCCAACAACTACTGGTACGGGTGCAACATGGACATTAGACATAATTTTCGTCCTGTCCATGTTCATTTTAAGACCCACCTGCTGGGAAACTCTACTGAGGTCACTGAGCATTGTACTGAGTTCCTCAAGCGATTCTGCCATTATGACTATGTCATCGGCGAAACGACGGTGAGTGATGTATTCGGCATAAATGTTGATGCCGAAGTCTTTCCAGTTCAGGGGCTTAAAAACGTCCTCCAACGCATTCGTGAACAGTTTCGGAGAAGTAACGTCTCTCTGTCTCACGGCTCGATGCAGTTGGATTGGTTCCGTGATCTTGCCCTGTAGTCGAATCGACGTGGTGGCGTTCCTATACAAACACTTCAGCGCTTCGATGTACCTATAGTCGATTTGGTATCGCTGAAGAGACTGCAGTACGGCCCAGGTTTCGATAGAATCGAAGGCTTTTTCATAGTCCACAAACGCTAGACACATTGGCCGATTATACTCCTCAGTCTAAAGTATAATCTGGCGGAGCGTAAGAAAGTGGTCTATGGTACTAAAGCCTTTTCGGAACCCGGCTTGTTCGTGAGGCTGGAAGTCATCAAACCTACGAGCAAGACGATTCGTAATTACTCTCGAGAACGGCTTATAAACATGGCTCAGAGGTGAAATGGGCCTGTAGTTCATCAACAAGGTCTTGTCGCCTTTTTTGAAGAACAGAACCACTACACTGTTCTGCTCCTCGCTTCTGGCGTTTTACTTTCAAGGATGACGGAATTAAATTACTTCTGGAGGACTGAGAGTACCGGCTTTCCACCCGCTCTCAGAAGTAATGTCGTGATTCCGTCATCACCTTTCCCAATTCACCCATCCAAAGCTAAATGTTAAACTTGCTAAATGATAAAATGTTGCTAAATATTCAATGTGCCTCCTACGATACGGTGATCGCTACCGGTTTTCACCTTATTTGCTTCTTGGTCGTCATGATAAGCTCGATCACATTTTTTGTTAAACCATCGGGGCTTATCCACGTCAACTTTCTGGATGGTAGCGTCTTAAAAAAGGAGTTCATCGCAAAGAGTCCCTCCTTTTCCATGAAGTCAACCAGCCGCTGGCCCCTCTGGTTCCGCTGTCCATATCAAAATGGCCCCACTCTCAAATCATCGTCATTCCGTGTGCCTAACTTAGCGTTGAAGTCCCCAATAACAACGGTGAAGTAAGTTTCGGAGGAATGTTTGGCTTCAGATATCTCCTCATACATAGCCTCTACTTCATCGTCTGAGCGTGTCGAGGTCGGTGCGTAAACCTGTATGACCTTCAACGAATACCGTTGGTGAATTTGAGTATAAGGTACGCTACCCTACTCGACACACTTCTGACATTTACAACGTTGTTAAGGCCCCGTTGTAGTTATTTTAAACATTTTTTAAAATCTGTACCTCAAATAACACTGGAAATTTAGAATAAATAAAATCATTTATATAATTACATAAGTTGAACATACTCTCCAGGAACGTATGAAGTCAAAAACGTGATTTTGAATAATTTCTTCGATAAAAAAGTTATCAAACATGACACCATTTTGCTTTTCATATGACTAGAACTAAAAGATACTATCATAAAACCATGTCGAAGTTATACCAATAGATAGAGCTTGTTAATTATTAGGAACGTATGAAGCCACATTTTCTATAATTCACCTATAGTTTTATTTTTTTTTAACGAGAAAAAATTCAAATCTAACGATTCAAGCTCTCGCGCACTCCGTTTAGTGCCCGCCTAGGCGCCGTCGAGGTAGGACGTGTGTCTCCACCAGCTTGCACGGCCCCACACGTCTAGGGGGTGACTTTGGTGAGCAAGGTTGCCCCTCCACAGGACGGAGGCCCGGTTAATTTCGGGCCTACCGCTGGGGCAAGATGGTGACTGCTAACGCGACCCTGTCTTTCCCCACCTCGGCGGAGGACTGCTCACGGGGGGGTTTTAGTGGGTTCAAGTCCCACACATCCCCTTCCACCACCCCCTTGGTGGAAGGGTAGTGCGAAGGCATTTCCCCCCCTCAAAAAAAAAAAGGACGTGTGTCGTTTTCTCCAACAAAATTCTGCCGGTCAATTACGAGCTAGAAATGAGTGCGCGCAGCGGCCGGCAAAAAATGTAAGAAAATCTATATCTGTCGTATCTAGCGGCCAAATAAATTGCATAGTAAACTCATATCTGTCGTGTAATTTAAAAATGGAACGATCTTTTACTTCTTAGCATGGCAACCAAGGAGGTAACTTATCAAAGGTTTTATTTAAATTTCGATCTGGCTTGTAAATGTTATTGAAAATTGTACATTTAACAACTGTATCTTCAAATAAAAAATTCTGCCTAGGTACTACTTTGTTTTAATTTCCGCGCATTATTTGAGAAAATCACTATACAAGCTTTGGCCACAACTAGGCATTGATGGACTTACGTATGTGTGCCTCGGCTTCGCCTCGGCCCACGTTTACACGTTCGTCCATCAATGCCTCCTTTGCTGGCCGCTGCAGTAATGTACTAATAGCTGTCTGAATCGGGAGATCACGAGAGGATTAGAAGGCCGCTTGATAAAGGTTACCGCTTGGTTAACCATATAATAAAATTAACCGATGCAACTAACCAATACGTTTGGGTATTTTAGTAATTTGAAATAATATTTAAAATTACAAAAATACCTTATAAAATATATTACAAAAACTTGGCCTGGTTAGCTAACACCCTCGAGAAGAAAATCTGTCGCCAAGCACTTATCGGTGTGTACCGCTATGTGTCCTTGAGAACCAGTAATTTTGCATGGTGGTAGGGCATTATGCGAATGCGCGCTTGGCTAGCTACCACCGACCACCCACAGTAAGAAAATATGTCGCCAAGCACTTAACGGTGTGTTCCGCATTCCGCTATGTGTCCTTGAGAACCATTAATTTTGGATGGTGGTAGGGCATTTTGCAAATGCGCGCCTGGCTAGCTAGCACCCTCGAGAAGAAAATCTGTCGCCAAGCACTTTTCAGTGTGTACCGCTATGTGTCCTTAAGAACCAGTAGCATTATGGCAGGGCATTTATGCGAATGAGCGACTGGCTATCTACCACGCTCAAGTTGAAATTCTGTTGCCAAGCACTTATCAGTGTGTACCACTGTGTCCTTGAGAACCAGAAATATTGTGAAGAAAGGTACTCTGATTTAGCTGAAAATTGATATCAAGGTTGTGATGGGCGTCATTATTCCCAAATATGGACTTATTTATTCAATATCATCTGCCAAGTGAATAAAATTAACTCCGATTTGGCTGAAAAATGATGCCTAGGTTTCTCTGGAAGTCCTTATGCCAGATTTGGAATTTATTTCTCGATGACGTCTGCCAAGTGAAGCAAGTTACTTCGAGTTGGCTGAAAATCGATGTCTAGGTTTTTCTGGACGACTTTATTCCAAATTCGGAATTAATTTGTCGATGACGCCTGCCAAGTGAAGAAAGTTACTCCGATTTGGCTGAAATTCATAATCTAGGTTGTTCTTGACGTTTTTATTCCGAATTTGGATTTTGTTTTCTGATGTCATCTGCCAAGTGAAGAAAGATACTCTGATTTGGCTGAAAATTGGTATAAAGGTTGTGCTGGGCGTCATTATACCCAATATGGACTTGTTTTTTCTATATCATCTGCCAAGTGAATAAATTTACTCCGATCTGGCTGAAAATTGATTTGGCTGAAAAATAAAAATTCTAAATTTGGAATAATAATGTCTACAACAACCTAGATATCGATATTCAGCCAAATCGGATTAACTCTCTTCACTTGGCAGACGACTTCGAAAAATTAATTCCATATTCAGAATAATGATCACCAGAACAACCTAGATTTTGAATTTCAGCCAAATCGGAGTAACTTTCTTTACTTGGCAGACGACATCGAAAAATAAATTCCAAATTTGGAATAAAAACGTCCAGAACAACCTAGAATATCAATTTCAGCCAAATCGGAGTAACTTTCTTCACTTGGCAGACGACATCGAACAATAAATTTCACACACACAGGAATAAGGACGTCCAGAACAAGCTAGATTTTGATTCAAAACTACTGGACCAATTTGAATGAATTACACTACAAAGGATAGTTTTTATACAACTGCGCAAAAAGCGGTTAAGTTTTTTGCGCGATAACCGACATACGTGCGGGCGGAGCCACGCCCGGAAAGCTAGTAAGCCAATAAAAATGTTCACAAAAACAAAACAACTATTTAGATGCAGTTCTGGATTTAGTAACAGATACTTAAAGTTGATCAACTATTTAAGTTACACTGTGACTCTAATAGCCTGCGGCTGGGGACATTGAGCGAGCGACCTGACGCGTGCTGTGCGACTAGACCGCAGCGCTGCGTAGTGTCAATAGCCCGCAACTCTCGCACGCTAAATTTGCCTACTGATTGACTATAACCGGGCCTTAACAAGGGACTTTTGGACGACGGGCAATCAATCGAGCCTTCCTCCATCCACCATTCAACAGGAATGCCTCGTATCACTTCCACCCGAGTCAAACGAAAGGTGGGAATTTTAGCCTTAGTAATGGAAAAATCTAAGAACGCATTTGCATATTTTGCCGAACTAATTGTAATGGCTACCTTATTACTGCCGATTGCTGTAATGCCATCAGAAGAAATGCCACTCACCTTATTACTAAAAAGGAGCTGGGCTAACTTGAGTACTCTCAACGAAGAGCCGGAGTAGAATCAGGAATCACTTTTGGGACATGAACCAGGAATGGACCATAGTCACTCTCGTCATATCTAAAATTTTTATTTTGAGAAAATTCCGGAACTATAAACATGTTGTAATGAAGACGCTGGGCTTATACTTGTTTTGCTAGGGACTATGTCCTGACTACCTTGGAAATCCTGAGGACGTTTTCTGGATTTCAAAGGAAAAGACGATGAGTCTATGAAAGATCATGATCAGGAGGATCATTACAATTTTCAGGATCCTGCTGAAATCAATAGATAAAATGAATGTAAGAAAAATCCAATTCACTGCCAACTGAAAATAAAAGTTCTTTTTTTTAGTTTGAAAACCCGTACACAAAACCAGCGCAGGAGTAGAAAATTTCTCCAGTCTTCTTTAAATCAATTTATAGATTCATTCAGCCATTTTGCGTAAAATTATTTTTAAATATAACGGCGATGTTCGACCATCTTTTTCCAATCTGTTATTTTCCAGCTGATTTCCAAGATTCCTATGATTAAATGACGTCAATCTATTCAACATTTTAGGTTTCAAAGAATTTGTGAAGAAATATATTTTTCATCCCACCATCTCGGAAAGAGTATTTTTAATCTTCAATATCTGAGTGGAAAAGCCGTTTTTATTCTCTAGAGGATAAAGTAAATTGAATTTAGAACATCGTGTGCACTAAGTTTGTGAATTAAAAAAAACATTAAACCTATTTACTGCTACCTCTATGGTGCCGAATATATTATACAACTTTTTTTTTAATTTGTTAAAAACTCAGACTTGGAATCTTCTTGGTGTTCTTTTTTCAATTTGCTTTGTACGCGGTTCTTTACGTGATTGTAAACGTTTTTTTTTGCATTTAGTCATTTCCTCGCTGAGGTGGAATGAAAAGTTACGTGTTGCACTCGAGTGCAAAGATTTTTCACCTCGTGCTCTTTTGATTCCCTCGCTAACGCTCAGGATTCTAATTTTGAATCACTCGCTGCGCTCGTGATTCTATTTTGGAATCCTTCGCTTGCTCGGTCTTCAAAATTGAACACGCGGTTAAAAAGCAACTTTGCACTCTTGTATAACAAATAACTATTCTTTCCATTTTATGTATGTGTAAATAGACTCACCTGACACGTTTTTACATAAATTATACACTAAAAATAGTGAAAAAATATTTTTCAACTTCACATCTACTCTTTTAAGATTCATATTTATCACTTTTTTCCTTGTTCCAAAATTATTTCGACTGAATAAATAAAACTCCACTTGAGAAACCGGCCAAACGTCCTCCCACACAAAACGACCGACACGACACTACCCATGGTCTAAGAAAACAAGGTCTTCTACTCCCGAAGAATCACAGGCTTGCGTCACTACCAAATTGGCTCTTTTTAAAACATGATGGCAGCAGCATACAAGTTCATGGTTCTTTTTCATGTTTATGTTTTGTTCTAAAATATCAATACAATATTTCAAACGTCTAATAGAAAGTCACACAAGAATCAATGTTCATCACAGCAAATGGTATGAAAAAAGTTGTCTCTCTAAGGTTCACCATTTTGACAAATATCGCCGTCTCTGTCTCACGTATATGATTTGCATCTGTTTCGCTCTCGCTCATGCACATATGCGCAGTGATTCGCAAACTTTGTGGTCGGCCCATTTCTGGAAGCTACGAGTATTATATACAAACATATTTTTTTTTCTATTGTGACGGAACAAGCTCGAGGCCCACCTGATGTTAAGCAGACTAACCTCTGCCTATAACAGGTGCATTTCGTCACAAGTCACGAATTGCACTGCGCCTGTCACCAGAAGACAAAGATGTTAAGTCTCTGTACCTGTAATTTCACTGGCTCTCAAAGACTGCTGCCGGAACACATCGTAAGGTGCTTGGCGACAGATTTTCTACTTGAGGGGAGTCGCTAGCCAGGCGGGCATTCGCAAAATGCCCTTCCACCATGCAAAAATTAACTGTAAGAGTAAAAGTAGAAAAAGTAGTGATTTGAAGTTTTTTTCATCTCCTGCAAAATTGTTTGCAGCCGAAGAATGGCTTCGGTATTGTGGACCTCAACTACTAAATATGGTATGTAATGTAAAATTGATTTGGTTATATAACGTATCTACCTAATTGGTTTTTACTTCCGATATTTTTGAGCTTTCTTTGAAACTAAACTGTACACCACCAACTGTAAACTGTACATAAGTGGCTTTTTTTTCGGCATAGAAAATAATTACTTGATTTCAATCTATGAAAAATTTAGGCCTATTAGCATCGACGGTACCCATTATAAGAAAACTATTCGGTGTCGAACACTCTGTACGAACTTGATAACCATAATTTATTCAAGAATCATTATTCTGTGTAACCTAAATCAATTTCACGTGGTTTTCTTAATTATAAAAAGGTGAAATCTATTACCTGTATTTTACTGTCCCCCAATTTCCTCAAATTATGTATAAAGTTTGAGAGCCGTAGATAGAAGTGATGACAGAATGCTTGTATCCCGGTTACGTGACATCCGGTCTCGGAGTGTAATACCTGGCGTAGTATATTATTGTACCATGACACTACCTCACCTACCATGAAGTAGTGCTGCCAACTTCAAAAGTTGCTAACTATCTGAGGGTACGTTCCTGCAAGGCCTTGGCCAAATATTAGTCGAGATACAACCAACCAAAAAATTTTTTTACGTTTATAGGTACTCCGCCAACAGATTTAATTTAGCTTTTCAGACAAATTAACCTCATATGGGTATCGAAAAATTTTATATATTTGCCCTATAATTACGCATAGTACTTATTTTGTTTAACTTCTTTTAAAACCAGCCCGGCAAGCATGCGCGCCGCGAATAAATTTTGTCTACCATTTATCTCGTGTAATATAGATATATCTACGAATGCTAACATGGCAGAGCACTGCACTCGCCCGTTTTTACCTATATTTTCAGCTACCTGTGGCAACTTGTCGACCAACACTAACATGCGCGCCCTCCGTTAAATAGATTTTTGACAATTATCTGCCAGTATTTGAGTGATTTTTCTCTTCCTAATTTTTGAGGACGAGATAAATCGAGTCTTACTCAAGTGGTCCAAGTATAATGGGGGCGGTCGATGATTTAGTCCAAATTTACTTTTCATCCAGTGTTAGCAGACCCGTAATATATGTGTGTGTAATCTATACAATAACGTAATTTGAACACAACTCTGTGTGCGTAGCTTAAATACAATATCTTTGATAATACTGTAGGTAGCGTAGGTAGTATTTTCAACTATTTTTAATGTAATTACATTATAGGTACTTACCTGATTATACAAAAAACTGTTATATATATGTAATTAAATGAGTATGTATAAAAAAATATGATATTCGCAACAGTATATATTTAAAGTAAGCTAAATGAATAACTTCGTTTTAGGGTTCCGTACTCAATATATTGCTGTAAAATATTATTATATTGTTTAATAAAGAAAAAATAAATGGGGCACTGAAAACTAGTTAAGTACATAGCTGTGATAAAAACGCTGTTTCGTTACTTAACATTTATCAACAAAAAAATCAGATAAGCTACCATCGTCAAGAGATAAAAATTAAATACCTACTTTATGCAGAAAAATAGCCAATAGTATTTACACTTTTATCATTCGTTTGAAAATTACATCAACAGGAACAGTTTTTAATCATAAAACCATCATAATTCCTAATGAAGTTTCGAGAACGGTAAAAATGTTTAATCATTTATAAAAGTATGGTATTTTATTAGTACAAAGCCCATCACTGCTTATTTCCTAAACCTGATCGCAATTCATCCAACAAATAGCGCAACGGAAAATCGTCCATAGATAATCTCAATGAACGGATCTTAGCGTGGTGCGGCCACTACTATCGTCCACCACTCTCTACGTGCAAATATGATACCACATACAATGTGAAGAGAATTTCACATCGGATTTTCCAGGAACTACACTATTGAATCTGTAATCTTCGCTTCACTTTCTGGCAGCAGCTCGTCGGGTTTTTGTTGCATTGCAACTGTGGGTTCTTTGGCTGCAACAGGTGCTGTCTTAGGCGTCACCAACACTTCCATCTTCTCAAGTACAGCGAGAGAACTGATTCGGTGTTGCTTTTCATCAGCGCCCTGCACGAACACAAAACCATCTCTGGTCCAACATTTCTGTATGCCAAACCTTTGGCGAGCCACCATAAAAGTCTCATGCCGCGACTTCGTCAAAAACTCCGATATCTTCACTCCGGACCCCTTCAAACAAGTTTTCGCGAACCAGATCTTATTCCTGATTTCGGAACTACATACTTTAAACTAAATTGGACGGGGCTTATCAGGAGAGAACTTGCGACCCATCCGATGGCAGCGGCTGATGTCTTTCACTGTAAAATTTTAGTTGAGTTGACACAGCTTTGGCCACTACAGCTCCAGTCACTTCATCCTTTTCCTCAGCAAGACCATGAAGGAGGAGTATTTTTCGACTTCTCCGAATCTCCATATTGTCTTGCTGCTATCTCAGCAACTCGCAACTGGTCTTGGAGGCAGCGCACAGCAGTTATTATGAAGTTTAAGTATTAATTTTGGATAAATTTATCAAGACAAATGATTTAATAATGTCATATTTTTCAGTACTTAAATATTTTTTTGATTAGTTTTATGTTCTCTTTAAATATAATTAATTAAAATAAAATAAATAATAAAGGGGGCTCCCATACAATAACAGAGGTTTTCACCGTTTATTTGCTAAAAATATAATAATAATGAGAACAGGTAGAAACTTGAAATATTCACCGAATATTTTGTTGTATATTTACTTTAAAAATAATTAGTGAGATCACTATTTAGGGTTCGTACTGTTATATCCCAACCCTAGTATGGAAACCCTACATGCTTACTGCAACATCAGCATTATCTCTCTCTTGTTAGAATTAGTTAGTCCAAGACCTCATTCAGTCTCAACCAGTCTTCGGTGCCAAACACTTGCCTCTTTCTTAAAATAATTTATGTACTATTTTTCCTAAATCCATTAAAATCAGTGTTGTGAAATAAATAGTTTTTTTTAAGTGTTTCCTCAAGATTCTTATAACATTGGTGGCAGCTCAAGGGATTTTAAAATCCTCGGATCGCCTCTTTCACGTCGGAAAAACTGCGAAAATCTGTGAAAAAGTGAAAATCAGTGAAAACCACAACTTTTATAAAATTTTATTCCGATATATTAATAGTGAATATACTGCATCCTATAAAAGTGCTGCGCATTAGTCACGAATCCTGCAATACCACCGAACCGCTGAACTCTATGCCGCATCCAGATAGAAAAGTCTAACGCTGTACCTACCTCATCGCTATAACCTGAGGCCGTGTGAAGTCCTGCCGTACATCCTATCTCCAAATTCTAACTGCTGTATCCTGTGGAAGTGACCTGGTACTTTCCTGCTGAAGACAGCCGCCTACAGTCCGTCTACTTACCGTGAGAAAAATGTGCATTCACCGTGTTATGATGAGCCGTATTATCCTAGCATCCGTATTCCTGTAAGTCTTAAGTAAAATAAATAACTCTTATAAACTAAAGTGATCAGTGCCAGTGATTTAATACAATCTACTTAAGTCCAATAATATTGTGAATTGCTATTTTAAGAATCGTAACGCCTAATTTACATAGCCGTTACAATAATTTCACCATTCCGTTGTAAGAAACAGTCACTAAAGTCTGAGCTTAACGCTGCATTCCTTTCTTATTTCTCAAGTCCCGAGCCTTGTTATGACTAGCGCGCTGGCGTGATATGCCTAAAGAAATCATAAGCATAATTTCAATGACAACCCAAGAAAATCTGAAATACATACGTCATCGCTTTAATTGTCTTACAAAAAAATCCAGTTTGACTGATTGTCGATCTATAGGTACCAGTAGGGACATCCATCACTGACAACCTTTAAAATAAACAAATCTTTAACGGATATGATTGAGTATTCAATTACTGTTGAAAAAGTCGACATTGAGTATCAGATGACTCAAACACAAGGCGTGAGGTTTGTTTATGTGACCGTGCGCACCCACTTGAGACGTGATTTATGGGACGATAAACAGCCGAACGCTTCTACGGAAAGTGACCGCGCCGCGTCGGCCGGCTTTATGGGCTAGTTCACGACCGTGTAGAATTAGTTTCACTCGTCTGTGGAATCCGCGGTGTAATTATTGTACTCTTTAATTGTCTCTTATCTGTTACTCTTTCTCTCTTACTGATCTATGCTCTTGAAAGAAAACAAAACAAACGAAATATTACTTATATGTTTACTAATACTAATACTTCCCAATTATTACTTTATATAGATACTACAGTCTTTCAGACAAACATTTACAAAGGAATAAGAGTAAAGACAACGTGGTTATCAAAGAAGCATTGTAACATATTTTAGGTAACCTATATTCAAAAACAAAATCTAGGTGAGAACCTAACAAAAAAGCTAATGAACTGATTTAAGAAACTGATTGAATCACAAAAAAAACGGATTACCTTAGTACTATTACGACGTTAGGGGGGTTCTTGACCTAAAACTACTTTACAATTTGGACACAAACCTGACCAGGTACCTACTGGTTAAATTACACCATATACATATTGCAAGCAATTATGGATATTGTGATATTAAAATATTTAATTACAAACCATGCCATAGAAAGGATACTTCACTAGGTACGAAGGAAGGAATGCTCAAGGGAGCAGCAGTATACTGTGAACTTAAATATTTTCAGCAAAAAATACTTCATGTAAAGATGTTTTATTGATATCTTCACTGAGATTGCCATTATATGTCATGAGTGTAAAAATTATGGGATAAAGTTATGTAAAATAAATGCATCTAGTTATTTATGTTATTTAATTTCTTTTCAATAGTTTAAAGTATCCATGGATTCGTTTTTAAGTATTTTATTGACCTATTTACAGTTATGTATCAGCTGGATTGTTCACTGCTGAAAACAGCTTCCCACATTATGGGAGGGTTTGCCATAATCCCCACGCTTAGCAGGCATCCTGGGGATTGCATGTGAGATATCAGTTCTTCAGAAAATGCTGCTGCTCACCTTCTGTTGTGCTACCCTCAGTCTCCTTTTATGACACCCAAGGGTAGAGATGGGAGGTTGACATTTTAGCCTGGCACCCCACAGGCCTATTATTGACCTATATGATACTGTTATTTGTTAAGTTAATTATCCTCAACTTTTCAACCAGGTTAAACAATATCTATTGAGGTTATTACTTGGATGAGTGACCACCAAGTGTTCAGCACTAACCTACCATTTTATTTGCATCAGTTTTTCAGAGCCAATAGTCCTAGGTTAGCCTGGACAATATCTTCACTTAACATCAGGATAGATAGTGATCAAATGAGAACCCAAAAACAATAAAAAAAAGCTTTGACTTATTTTCCTTATTACACATATCATAAATTAAATCTCACTAATATTGTGAATGTGAACTTCTAAACGAAGCATCCAGTCTCGATCGTGCGCTCGGTAAGTCAAGACCTCCTGAAGATGCTTCGTTTAGAAGCGAAACTAGTCTGGTATTCTTCCGGTTAGGCTGCGTGATGTTTGTGACGTCACGTAGATAACAGGAAAATTAGGCGGAATTGTCACTAGATATATAATTTTATGCTTTTTTAAGTGTTTTATTTAAATATTATTTAATATTTTTTAGGATACTTTTAAATGTATTTGTTATTATTATAATATTATTTATCTGTTTACTTAATTGGTCTATGGGGGTGAAACAATGGGGTGCAGAACTGGGAAGCAGAACAGTAAAGCTGTGGCAGATTAATACCCATTATATTCATTTGTTCTAGCAAAACTTGTCAATACCTTATAGTTTAACAGCTTGTCAGGGTACTAGTTATGTCATCTATCTCAACACAACTAAGTCCTACTCTCATTTCTGAAAATTAATGGAATAAGAGCATTGTTTCCCTGCTATTAATATTACTACCTACTCGTGGTAGTATAGTGTATGATAAGTATAGTATAATGACATCTAATTTTTTCAGCTGTTCAGCTCTCAGGTAAAAATAGTAATTATCCTCTCCGTGGATGTTGGAAAAGTCTATTAAGAGGAAAAGTATGCCTAATGGGCAGCATGCCACTAATCATGTAAATAAGGTGTTGCCGCAAATTATGACCACAACAGAGCTCCTTATCATCTAAACAACCTCACCTACTATGTTGTGCTAGCAGGTAGGTTGCTGGTCGTAACAAGCGCTAACTTCATGGCATCAGGAAAGCACCCAACTTACAACCTAAGTCAAGACATTCTTTTATAGATGTTGTTGCATGTTTTTGCTTCCATCGTGCACTTATATTATTTACCAGGCTTAGTAACAAGCGAGGTAGAGCTAGATTAATAAAAATAATAGGTACCTAATCATACCAAATTCTCAGAAACCAGCTAGACGGTACCTTACAGTGCGGCCTCATTGTTGTTTGTGAAATATAATAATTTTCCCTTATTGATTTTTAGTATCAACAGATAGATATTTGTTTGTTTATGTCATTCAAAGTAATATTTATACTACACCTGCTCGGAAAGTACCTTGATACTTTATCAAATTTACGGTAGAAAGTACGTCATTGCATATCGAACAAATATGCGGGGAGAAAACGCATCTGAGCGGGAGAGAAAAGTGTATGAAAATCCATTTCTTACGTGGTTTTTCTTTTTTAATTTTGGGTAAGACTACGCGCTGGTAACCTAAATATCAAAAGCCAAATAGTTTTTACAGTGAGTTTTTATCACCAAGTTCGCAAAATGACACTGGCCACTAGCTGTGTGTTGGATGGTGTCAAACAATTTGAAAAAAGAACATGTGAAAATTGCAGACGCCATTGGCGCCATTTTCAATTTGTGTGTTGTTTGAGGATTCAGTTTTCGTAGACAAGTAAAATAAAAGGTAGGTGTAGTATAAAGCACTATGTATCACTCGAGAGAAAGTGCGATTCCCGATCTCTGGTGTTTTAAAGCCCTCGCCTACGGCTCGGGCTTCAAACCACACCCTCGACGGTAATCGGTCACTTTCTCCTCTCGGTGAACAATGTACTAGGGTGCGTTCTTATTTGTCGTCCGACGACGTCCGACGACGCCCCGAGCGTTTTTATATGCCCGGGGCGATCGTCCGATGATCATCCGGAGCGTTCTTATATATCGATCGACGACGCACCGGTCGCCCCACGAAATCGGTGGATAAATATCGCCCTGACGTTTCATTTGACAGTTGGGACTTGATTTTTCTTTGTTTTAAGTTACTTTTTGTTTACGTAGTCTTCTGTTTACAAAATTTTATTATTATTATTGTTGTATTATGTATGTTTGTTTTAGTTATGTATTCTGGAAAAGTACATAATTGTAAATACATTTCTTCCGAGTCAGTGAAACTTTTTAAGTAGTGTTCTTGATACAGATATGATACAGAGCCGTTCTTAAAAGGCGGACGACGAGCGTCGCTCTGCTTGGAGCGATCATCCGTCGTCGGACGACATATAAGAACGCACCCCTATTGAATATATCAATTAATGGCGAACAAGTAGTCATGTAGAATGGTGTAGTGGTATGGTAGTTGCATTTACAAGCATAATAAAGAATTATAATACAAGCTCAATTAAACATTTTGAATTTTGCGCATGAATGTGTTTTTTGTTCATGAGTAATAACCAATAGATAAACTGGTGGAATCTTAATGAATGCTCGTCAATATTTAGAAGGTACATAGGTAGGTACTTAGGTGTGCGTTTGTAAAGTCAAATTATTATTAAGAGACCTAGGGAGGTAGTTACTTATCAACTTAACAAAGTGCAATAAAAAAATACTAATCAAAGTGCAATTTAATATAGGTATTTATTTTAATTATGCTAACAATTTCAGGCAGTAGGTAGGTGCTTATATACATAGTAATTTTGTTAATACATACCACCTAGATTGTTTGTGATACCTATTTCCGTTGTTTCATAACTATACATATGTATGGTAACCACCTCGCGGCCTCTTATCGTAGTTACCGAGGGTGGTGACAGACGTCCAATAAAATCAACCCGTTTCGTTTTAAAACGATTTTAGGATTTCTGAACGGAATATGTAGCTATACATTTATTCTAGCTCATATTTGATTGGTTTACGTTTTTATGATTTTACTTGTAATATTTGAAATGGCAGAAATAAAACAGCAATTATGAACTAGGGAGATTGTCATGCGAATGAGACTGGTTTTTGTTAGATTTTCCCCATTCAGGTGATTTTAATCGACAAGCATGATGCAACACTGCAGTTCTTGCAACACTGACATTTGTATTGATCGTGGCGCTGCACTTTGCTTCTGGGCTCCAACGAGTGGGGCATCGGGCAGGGTCCGCGATAAAAAATCGTTTAAATCATAATACTTAAGTAATAACCGTTTAAAAGTATGTGCATTGCAAATTTTGGAAACTACTACGGTTGGGAGGCCGAAGATCATGTAAGTATGCAAATTTACCTAAAACCAATGAGTTATTAAGTAGGTACTTACGTCCATTTTGAAGTAGGCTGGCAGTCTGGTTTGGAAGGTACTCGCGCTTGATCGATCCGGTCATTTCGCTGCACAGAATATGTGCTAGTTTGTATGTGTAATAGTCTAGGACAATGACGTTGTGAACAAAAAGTGAGTCGTTTGGGACTTAGATTATACTTAAGTGACTATTAGGTACCTGTCTACTAAGATATTGGTCTTAAATGTAGATATAGAACATGATTTAAGATTGCTAACAATACAATATTTAGTGAATCATGAAATAGGTACCTTATCTACCTACTAGCATTCGAGCGCGGCTTCACCCGCGACCGTGTTAAACTTTGCTATATTATATTATATATAACTCTCTTTTAGTATGTTTCAGCAAATCGGAATGTATGTACTTAGGTGATACGTAATGTAGGATCTTATAGTTTATTCCGAGGAACCTAATCAAAATCTATTTAGCCGCTTCGGAAGTGAGTTGTTATTGGTATTACACACTTTCATAACACAAATTTATAATAGCTATTATCACAGAATCATTATCAGTTTTGGCAGAGCAGGAATTAACCCTAAAAAAAGTTTTTAGGATTCATTGCTTTTGAGGGTTAAGTACTCATTTTTGTTTTACTTATTATAGGCAGGTAATGTGTATCACAATGTAAGTACCTAACTACCTACAGGGTCGCGCAATTGTACTAGCATATTGCGTCATCAACTGATTTGCGCGAGATAACGCATGCGCGAGGTTCGCGTACATTTCAACAGGATGCGTCGCTCCTTTTGCTCGGCATCTATGAGTATACATAGTATACTACCCACGGTGTAAGAAAGTGATGCTTTATACATAGGTACTTATATACATTGCTATTGGACGGCTAGGTTATTATGAGTAAACATAAGTAGGTTCCGCTAAAGAAAATTCGTTAAATTTCGAGTGCATTTACCACAGAGCAGATACCAAATATTGATTATCTACTAGATATGAGCACACAGCGCGCCTGCGCGCCACCATTTCACCGCGCCGCGCCGCGCCCTGCCGCCCCTCATGGTGGCTGCAGCCGCGCGCCTCCGCGGGTAAGCCCCGGGCCGGGCGGGGCCGGCGGGGCGCGGCGCATCATGTAACAACGTGCCCTATGAACGATTCCCGTCATACTCTCTCAGATCAATAATCTCTATAATTTTGTTTCGCACTAACAAATATAATTTATAGTAAACTTACATTTAAACTTTAACGTGAGAGGGGCTTTCATGTTTTGAATCAATTCATTTGTGCGATAGAGATAGCGCTATATGAACATTTTTGTTTCATGCCGGCCATTGGACGAGTGTTACGACGAGTAGTATAGACATAAAAAAAAACATTGACGAGGGTTGACTTTCTTCAAAGCTTAATGTACTTTTCTTGATTTGATTCATATCATATTGATTATTTGACGCTTTCATGTTATTTTAGAACTTTAGATGCATTCGTTTCTGTTTTTAGGTCCCAGCTCATTTAGCCGAGCAGCAAGAGCAGCCACCCGAAGAAGAAATTCCACCGCCACCTACACCACCACCACTACCACCTCCACTACCACCAGACTGGAGAGTTCATCCAACCCCTGCTTCAACACTGTTCGTGATGAGGGCAAAGGTCAAGATTTTTGAATATTTTGTTCAAATTGAGGTCTTGCGCATCAAGCACGGTGATGATCACCCAGATATTCCAGAGCTTAACACTAAAATCGTTAGACTCCACCGCGCGATGTATTTGGAGGGGTTGTTATGATTCGAAGTTACCGACATCATACGGAGTATGGTCCGTACTGTTGCCAATAAGCGAATCGATGAGGAAGCTCGTCGGCTTGCCGAATCTCAGAATGAGGATGATGGATCTCAGGATGAGGATGGTGAATACGCAATGAGTGAATAAATTGCTTATTGTGTGACAAATGAACTCATTGAGTGAAGTGTTTAATTATTCCAACGTTTCAAGCATGATACACTAAATCGGCTCTTCTCTTCCCGATTCCGGAGTCCTATTGGGGCTTCTGTATTCCTATTGAGGCTTATTAAGTGAACCTTATGTATCTGTTTCTACTAATTTAATACCTAGTATTTTTACGTTTATTACGTTACATATATGTTTAATTAAACATCAAGGACTTTTTTTGGACACTGTTACCTAATAGTAAACCGTGTTTCAAAAGAAACAAAGAGGTATGGGTAATAGTGACGTCAGCGATGTTTTAAATGTTAATTAATTTTCAAATTAATTTAATATTATTATAGTTGGCATATTTTGTGCTAACAGCTATATTGGAGTCGAGATGTTTAGTCTCAAAAATCACGCTTCAACTCATCGATGGAGTAGAAGCATGCTGATGCTGTGCGTGAGCCCTGCCCGGCCTAGCGGGGCGGGGTGGTGGCGGCGCGGCGCGGTGTGGCAGGCGAATTTGATAAACAATGACTTCTAAGAAAAAGCGCCCAAAAATTCAACCCTACTGGTCCAGTTCTTATACTTATTTACATTGTATAGTACCTAGATTCATTCGTGTTTACGTGCGTTTACTTGCTTATTTGGCTTTCCTAATACAGTAATATCGTTTATTACGCGACCTGGTTTTCTGTAGGATTATATGAACTAAAAAAGCTTTTTAATTACAGTAAGGACTTCCGTTATAAGTAGGTACATAACATTATCGTATCATGCGTGTTATCAGCACTGTGTTAAGATCTTAGCTCTGATATGTTAAATAACCTTCCTACTAGTTTTATTTTGTATGTTTTAGTTGATGCATGACCACAAAATACTAAAAATCGGCGCCAGAAACGGTGTAAAGTGAAAAAAAAAATACAATCTAACCTACTAATAATATAACCCGAAACCCTTTGAACTATTAAAAAAGTTTTTATTTTATTATTAACAACTTCTAAAATCACTTTTGTCTACATTTAAAGTGTTAGAAATGTATATAGTCCTGTTACTGTAGAAAACATTGCTACTTGCTCAAACTGCCACCCGTGCTTCAAGTGATTACTCTTCGAGAGCACGATGGAGTCGAATATTCTTCTAGTTCAAAGTGGAGTTTATGACGTCACGTCGGCAGAGTGAGAACATTCACAAGATATATTTAATATTTTTCTATATATTTATAAAACCTATTTGTTTCTGCAAATTACAGCATAAATCTATAGTTTAAATATTTATGTGGTATATATTTATTTCAATAATTTAAATACCTATAAATGATAAATTGATGCAAAACGTATGAATAACCTCCCATTGATATGAAAGTCATATAGGGCACCTCTAGTATTGGCGCTAATCCTGAATAATGCCTAATAATGTAACTTACGATGAAAATAATTCCGTTAAATCAAGATAAATAGAGAAACATTTAAGATATTTTATTGTTAACGAAAAACAGGCAGTATAATATGTTTTCCATGAGGTTTAACAAAAGTAAGACCCGGTAGTAAAGTATCAGGGCAAAATAAAATTTAATCAGTGGAATAAATAATGGCACAGACTCGGTCATTACTTATTCGTAAATAAAACATTTAATATGGAATAATGAACATAGGCAAAAAAAAACAAATTAAGGTCGCAAAGCCAAAATGAACGTGCAAGTTCTTGTGTTAAGTTGTGAAGATTAATATCGCTTGAAGTTTCTAGCAACCATTTCTGTTATGTAAGTTAATAAATATTAAAAACCCTTTATGAAAAACTTTAGGTAGTCAACTCCAATTAAATCAAGGAAGTGTTTCCTTACAAAGCGTATATAAAAGAATCACAAGTTTCTATTATTCTTTATAGTTTTCGCTTATATGATGTTCTATTAATATTTCTTTGTTTAAATTTATACAATTTGATGTTCGTATTCGTGTCTATAGATAAACTTATTTCATAATCAGGTGTACTTAACATTATATTTTACTGTAATTAAGTAATACATAATTGAGTATTATCAATTCGTAATATATTTGTGGATTTTTGGAAAGTAGGTACCTATCTTTATTTGCTTTTTCCTATATATGAATATCAAATCGTAGTAAATGTTCGTAAATTAATGGAAACTGAAAAGTAAGTAGGTACTCTTATCCTTATTCGCATTATTAATATTCATTAATATTCGTACTCGTATACCATATAATTATAAATGTCCGTAGTATTTTGCAAAATATTTGTAATCTCTTATATGTATTGGTGTATACTTCATAGAATATAATCTTTAATAATAATTTATCCACATATTTATGTCATATATATTGTTTATTTTGTACACAGGGTGATTGGTAACTAGATACAACTTTTTAGAGGTGATATTTCACCTGTTTAGGTTACCTGTCTATGTAACGGCCCGGACACATCACCAGGGTGCGGCAAAATAGCAAGGCCGTGCCATATGTACGGTATGCGCGGCGGCTTTGTTGAGATTCGCTTTTGCTTTTCGATTTCGGCGTGGCGTGTGGCACCGTATACTATTGCGCATCGCCGCCGCCCGCCCGTAGAGATGTGTTCGGGCCTTAAATGCAGAGTTGTACTCGCTAAGTTTCAGAATTTAGAGTTTCATAATAACATTATGTTTAGATCTATTATATTTTTTGTGTCCATGCTTGGTAAGTGATGAAATTATTTACTTATTAGTAAGTCATACTCATGGACTTAATTGTGTTTGATACCGAATCTTATATACCTATATATACATAGGTATGTATAATATGTATATAGGTACTTAACCAGGTTTATAGTAACCTTATAATACCCTCCAGAACTAAGTACGTACTTTAGCTACCAGAAACCCCGTATACATTTGATTTTTTCGCAACATACAAAAATATGACATAATTTTGTGTTTACTAAATATATAGTATAATAAATAATAATTAGAAATCAGTGTGTGTAGTTGGTGTTGATTAACAATAATATCAATGGTTCATAATAATTATTATATTTCAGTGTGTTGAATCGATGTAGTAGGTACCTAACAATAATAATATCCAAACTCACAATAATAGAGGTTCATATAATTACTATCACGATATATCATGGTATTTGATTTTAGTCATATGAACTTACTCATAGATCAAAAATAAATAAGTTTTACAATTAATTAAAACATCTAAGTAGAAATATAAGATCAAGGTTTCATTTTTATAATATAAAATGTAAGCTTTTTACAAAAGTTTTTTTTACACAATTTGCAAAGGATATTGATGTTGTATTTCACTGTTTAATAACTTAGTTTTTACTGTGCTTTATTGTAGGTATTGTATTTGCTCTTCATGAATATGTCAGTAGGGTTTTTGAAAATATATTGATATTGGATACGTGGACATTGTGTTTTATAACATTTATTAATTAATTAACAAACGATTCCAGTTTCACAATACTAGCAATTTTCATGACAGACCAGTTAAGATTATAATAGGCGACTTCAATAGTCATAGTACTGCATGGGGCTATAGCTCAAATGATGCCAACGGTGATGCGGTGGAGGAATGGGAGGAAGCACAGAACCTCACCTTAATCCATAATGCCAAACTACCATCGTCATTTAATAGTGGACGCTGGCAACGAGGCTATTACCCAGATATCATCTTTTCTAGCAGCAATGTCAGCTCTGTCTGTAAAAAATTGTCTACCAACCCATCCCAAGAACTCAACATAAACCTATTGGCTGCTGCATTGAATCTGCCGTAAAACCACAAACTGTGCCCTTCAGGCGGAGATTTAACTTCACCAAAGCTAATTGGGATAAGTTTGCAGACGGAATCGACCAAAGACTCAAAGATAACCTAGAACCTATACCAAGCAATTACGTAAAGTTCGTCGACATTGTTTGGTCCGTTTCACGCCAGCACATTCCCAGAGGCTGTCGTACAGCGTATATACCCAGTCTGAGCAAGGATTCTATCACGCTTCTTGCAAAATATGAATCCTCTTACAACACAGACCCATTTTCCGAACACACTTTAGAACTAGGTGAAGAGCTCATGCACTCTATCGGGGAAAGCCGCAAAGAGCAGTGGATGACACTAGTGACAAATATAGATATGACACACAATAGTAAGAAGGCCTGGCGAATCATACAGAATCTAACCAACGATACTCCTGTAGCTAAAAATCCTGGTCATGTGACTGCTAACCAAGTGGCCCACCAACTTCTTCTCAACGTAAAATCACAAAACCGCTTGCCCAAAATCCAAAAACCATCCACTTCAAATCAAAGTAACGATCACATAAGCAAACCTTTTACAATAACTGAAATAATTCAAGGAATAAAGTCCCTCAAAAATGGTAAAGCAGCCGGTCTTGATGACATCACTGTTGTTCAACTAAAACACCTCGGGCCAGTTGCGATATCGTGGCTCTTAACTCTATTCAACACCTGTATCAAAGACACAAAGATTCCAAAATACTGGCGGCAAGCAAAAGTAATCGCTTTGCTAAAACCAGGAAAATGCCCAAAAGACCCTAAAAGTTACCACCCTATATCCGTACTATGCCACACGTTCAAGCTTTTTGAAAGGCTATTGCTCAATCGACTTATACCAATTAAAAAACAGACCCAAACCTGATTCCTGAGCAGGTTGGTTTCAGACCCGGGAAGTCCTGCACAAACCAAACTCTAAAATTGACACAGTTCATAGAAGACGGGTTTGAAGCGAATAATGTAACTGGTGTCGTATTTGTCGATCTATCGGCTGCATACGATATAGTTAACATTCGATGCCTCCTGGTAAAAGAAAGCCATCACGTTCAGGATCTAGGGTTCGTGCGTATTTTAAGCGAAATCCTGAATAACCGCCGTTTTCAAGTTCACCTCAACAACGATAAGAGTAGATGGCGCCGCCAAAAAATAACGGTCTACCCCAAGGTAGCGTACTGGCCCCTGTTTTATTTAATATTTACACGAATGACCAGCCTTGCTCTCCTAAAAACACAACAGCGCTTCCTGTACGCAGATGACCTTGCATTAGCTGCTCAGAACCCAAGCTTCGAAGAGGCTGAAGAACTTCTGAAGATGGCTCTAAAGGAACTAGAAGACTATTATGATGAAAATGCTCTCCGACCCAACCCATCTAAAACACAATCATGTGTCTTTCACCTCCGCAACCGTCAGGCTAACCGACCTCTCAACATTGTTTGGCGAGGAGTGAATATAGAGCACTGCCCTAACCCATGTTACTTGGGTATAACCCTAGACAGGGCTCTGACATACAAACACCACTGTCATAAAACAAAACAAAAATTAAATGCCAAAAATAATCTGCTTCGCCGCCTTACATCCACTACCTGGGCAGCAACCCCACACGTCCTTCGCACAACTGGTCTGTCCCTTTCATTCTCCGCAGGAGAGTTTGCTTGTCTCGTGTGGCACCGTTCCGCTCATGCTAAAGAGGTTGATCTAGCATTGAACGATACCCTCCGCATCATTACAGGGTGCCTTAAGCCTTCTCCCCTGAAGCTACTATATCCTCTTGCAGGTATTGCCATCAGATATCCGACGTGAGGTAGCCTGTTCACAAGAAAAATTCAAACAGCAAACAGATAGTCGACACCCTATGTTCGACTATCAGCCACTTCCAGCTCGCTTAAAGAGCCGTAAAAGTATTTGCCAAGTTACAACTCCTTGGGAAAAAAGATGCGCAAAGGATGAGAGAATTTAACTTTGTCACAAAAAATACTCCACACCCACAAACTATGTTACCCCAGCGGAACATCTACCTCCTGGTGACGAACTGCAGTGGCCAATTTGGAAGTCGCTCAACAGACTCCGTACCCAAGTTGGTCGTTGCAAAACTAACCTAGCCAAATGAGGAGTAAGGGACAGGTTAGATGTGTCATGTGAATGTGGTGCCCCTGACCAAAATATGGCACACCTACTGTCATGTCCCCAGTGCCCGACCACCTGCACACAAGATGACCTCACGTATGCATCTCACAGGGCCGTGCAGGTGGCCTCTTATTGGGCAAACATCATCTAAGGTTCAATTATTTATTATTATTTATATTATTATGATTAGCCATTAATACGAGATGAATGAATATTAATTAATACTCATTAGTACAGAACTAAACAGGGATACACTCCAGATAATATATAAGGTGGCTAGTAATATATTAACAATACTGCGGGGGGTAGTAAGGAATCGATAACTGAATGTGTTCCACTAATGTTTAATTTTCACAAACACAAAATCAGTACTAACTATTATCTAAGCAGTGGCGCATTGCTTTTGAGCATGATAGCGACCACCGCGGTTAACTCCATTCATTCATGTACGAATGCTACGCGAAGTCAATATGACAGTATACTAGGACAAAACATCTGTTTTGCGTACCTATTCAAACGGACGTGAGAGCACGGCTTGGTGCTAGGTAATATCAGGTTAACAGCTAATTTAATAAAAATGTATTTATCTAAAAACATTAGATAAATACAACACACAACAAAATATTTATATTTTGTTGTGTGTTGTATTTATAAAACAATATTTGCTTATTATGAACCTTACATTTTATGACATATTCACAGGGAAAAAATATCGAATAAATCGAAGCAGTTAGGTATTTGTTAAGCAAGTACATGCAATTTTATTGAACGCTGAAGAATGGAAGCATTCTAGAGGCGTATCCATTTGCCACTTATAATACATACGTTTGTACGTAAGGATGTAGCTGTTCTGAACTGAAATGTGTACCGCCAGTGCTGAAGCTCATAAGAAAATCGAGCAGGTCTATGTTTCAATCCCCATGACCTTCACCACACGATGAAAGGGCATTTTACGAATGCTCGCTACCACCTTCTAGCATTAAACGTGTCGCTGCACTTACAGTGGACTGTGCAATTGTATTTCGTGATGGGCGCAGTGATCATTGCATAATGAGGTGTGTGAAAACACGAGAACCCATTCCACCAGATCATCATTTGTGATGAAATACATCTGTTATATGCAGAGGTCAACATCAATCAGGGGGCATGCGATTCCCCCGTACGTGTTCCGTCATAATCCCATAAAAATAAAAAAGCGCACGAATAAAACATCATTCAGGTCATGTGTTTTCAATAAATTGGTATCTACCTAAGAATTTTCAACAATAAACTTCTTTAAGGAATAATACAAGCAGTTATGGCTCAGTGGCATTGGCTATGGACTGCCGCGCAGCAGGGTCCATGGTTCGCATCACGCTGCGGGCTTGAGCTTCTCCGCATGGTGGAAGGGCATTTTGAGAATGCCCACCTGGCTAGCGAGCACCCTCAAGTAGGAAATCTGTCGCCAAGCACCTAACGGCGTGTTCCGGCAGCATTCTTTGAGAGCCAGAGAAATTACAGGCACATGAAACTCAACAGCAATGTCTCAAGGTGACGGGCTCAGTGCAATTCGTGACTTGTGACGAAATTCATCTGTTATAGGCACAGGTGAGTCCGTTTAACATCAGGTGGGCCACAAGTTTGTTCCGTCAAAATAATATAAAAAAACCTTTATATACATTCAGTTAAGAAATAATTTATGAAAGAAATAGATTGAAAAGAAAATAGGTACAAATTTAATATAAATCTAGGTGTAAGGGTCGAGACGTGGGGCAGCGTTCTAAACTTCACACAATACGGCCGCCGTATTTAGTTTGTACAACAAACTTTATAGTCGCGGACCAACCATTCAGGGCCAATGCGTATTTGATACAATAAAAAAGTATTTAAGACTTATGCAGTACAAGATACTTCCTCCTAGGCAGTACGCGACTAGGTACAAGTTCATACATCGTTTTGCACAACAAAATAAACAGCGATTACACCAGCTCCCACACAGAGAAGAGTAAATATTAGCACAAATCTATATAAAATAAATTGAGAGGTAAATTTAATTCTTATTTAGAAATATTGGAATACTTATTTTCTATATTATGTCGGAGCGTGGGCACAGACTGCAACACATCGGGTTCTTCGCGGCGTTCATCCATCAATTCACAAATTACCATGGAAGTAATAAGTACTACGTACCAGGAATGAGCTCTATCTGTGCATCATGCAGCTAAAATAAAGAAAATAAAACCTTATGCTTAGGTCATAAGAGTCTTGTTGCGCGCAAAATAAAAATTAAGCCGAGTGAGAAGGCTACCACTGAACCCTGTGTCTCATGACTATCCAATTATAGTTCAAGAACAAATGAATTAAATACCTATGTATATTTTATTCCTTTCTCTATTAAAATAACTTTGTTTCAATTTCAGATTTCCTAAAGATCCTAATGTGAGTTTAACTCATAATGCAAAATTAGAAACAATGAAACATTTAAGGAATAAGCTGGGTTTTGCGGCAGAAACTTCACAATCACAAGACTGTTTTATTTAACAATATTTGATTTAGAATTACACTTAACTGTTTTTTCTTACCTTATTAATGAAATATACCACAATAGGTAGTTTATCGTAATTTTATCTTAGTCCAACTGCATGTCGTATACCACAAGGACCAGTAGCACGGTAATGTTATCTATACAGTATTTCAACTTCATATAAACGGACGAAACGCGAATTATACCTACGCGCCTCGATCTCGGCCCGCGCTCAGTACGCAGACAGTCGCGTCTATGCCGCAGTAACGAATAGACGGTGTGTTATTTTTGTAACAATAAACGCACAATATTTTTGCTAAAAATAAGTTTATGTACGAGTATAATGTACATATTACATATGTAATATGACGACTAGGATATATTGTGCTGTTTTGGGTTGCACGAATTCGTCAAAAACACAACCAGAGATAACTTTTTTAGATAACCTGGAAACTGAAAGGTAATACTATAAATTAATTTTACTTACTAGTAAGTAACATTATTTGATAGTCTACATAGTTGACGGTACATAATGTGTGTATTTTTAATGGACATGTATTTCCTTTAATCCCCCGAAAAAAAATGTCTCGATTAATAAAAAAAGGGAATAGAGTAAAGGAAAGTGATTGACACGAGTGCAATAGGTAGTTATAAGCTATATATTAGAATGCGGATTTTTTAATACTCTAAAATTTAATGATAAAGCATTTCGTACGTCTCACAAATATTTTTCAGTCGCAAATTTTTAAGACTGATTTTTTATTCAAATATAGGTTTTTAGGCCCTATCGCATGTTTACGTACAGCGCGGTTGTAGGTAGTTATTTCAACGAGAGAGCCGAGTTAAGATACTGTATAGATAACATTAACGTGCCAGTAGGTAAGTACCTACCCATATGACGCGAGTGTGAAAAGCAAGCAAAAACAGGAAGTGTACAGTGCCGCAAAGGGCAAGTTAGATTATTTATTATTATTATTAGCATCTTCGATTAAAATCCATCTGAAGCAATGATCCGCTGACGTCAGATCACAAATCATTTTTTATAAAAAAAAGTATTGTCCTTAAATCATATTTCAATATTGTCACCATTGCCAGAGAGGGATAAGAGGTACAGTTATTGCGCTCTCGTTCGGCTTCAATTTTGCGACAACAGCTCATTCCTGTTGAACGTAGTACTTATTACTTCCATGCAAATGACATAGTCCCAAGTAGCTTGCTTTCGGTGGTATCAAGTGGGTAGTAAGTTTGCTGTGGTTTGCTACGAGACTGGCAACACTATGATTTATCGACGTTATTTCTAGTCTTTGAGCGTTGTCTGTAGTCAATTGAGTCTGTGGTACTTATGCCGTGAAACACTGCAGTGGATTCATGTAGAAAAGTAATACACCGGGCAATATTTTACCGACCGCTGAAAGGGCAACACCAGTGTAGTGAAACCACAGAAAAGAGAAAGCAATAGAAAGGTGAAGGGGGCGTGGCCCGCGAGCCTAACATAGTCCTAAACAGGAGTATTTACGTCAACGGACTATAATGCTACTGACAGTCGACCCGCGGTTAACGCGCCGCATGCATCTCCGTAAATGTATATGAAAATGCCGCGTTGTGCTGTTATAAATTGCAGATTCAATAGCGATATCACAAATGTAAACAAAATAGGAATATCCTATCACCGGAAAACATAATAAATTGTTCCTAAATGTTTTATATTTCGCTGATGAACAAAGTCGGTGCAATCTGACATATAGTGATTGATGATTTTTTCTATCGACAAAATGTTGTCGATAAATTATTATTGTGAGTCACTAAATGTCACCTCATTCCAATATCTGATTTGGAGCTTTCTTGTTAGACTTACAGAACAATAACCATCTGTTATGCTGCTTTTAGTGCATATAGAACTTTTATCAGGACGTAAAAATAGACGTGTAGATCAGAAGGTTAACATCAAATAAATTAACAAATTATTCAAATATTTACAAGAACAGGCAAATTTTAAAGGTTAGGATTTCAACTTAAACTCTTGTTTTGTGGCTCCTTTAGGCACCACCACAATTTCGGCAATGTCACGTAGATAGACCATCAAACGAAGGAGATTGTTTAGTTTTAATGAGTTATGTCCGGTGAGAACTGGCCAAGGCAAAATTGGTGCTGAAACATAAGATATTAGTTCATCTGTCTACTGGACGAACACAAATACACACACACCCTCACACATACACCCTCACACACACACACACACACCCACAAATTTATTATATATAGGGGAATAGGGGAAATATAGAACACCTGGGAACAACTTTTGGATAAGTTATATAATATGTAGAGAGAAGAGTTTATTTATAACCTATTATTTATTTATTTAGTGTAACATAACTGCTGTTCACGTGTTGTGTAGGGGTTTAAGTTTGTTGGCTTTGTTCTTCCTAAATAGTTTGCCCATTTGATTATATCGTTGCGAACGGTAACTATAAACATATACAGAATTAATCTATGTGAACCTAATGTATTATGTTTATTAAAGTGCTCAATGTGTTCCTATAAATGTTGTATCTTTTGAGTTTACCTTATGATTCCCTTTTCGTAGAAAATCTAGTAAGATAGGTAGTTAATTACTAACTCAATATATCTCAATCATACTAACTTAACTAATAGTACCTTATTACATGGAATCGCAGCCTGCCAAACATCTTATAAGTTATTGAGCCTATGTATTTTTGCTAACTGCTCTCTATCTTGGCAATTCTCACAAATTCATCTGCAATTTACCTCTTGTTATATATACCACGACTTCGACCTTGACCTCGCCTTTTATTTTTATGAACCCCTATCTGTGCCTATCTCTAATACCACCCTTTACGCGAATTTCATGTGTTTGTAATAATTTTACTACAAATAAGCAAGCCTATTATAACATATTATTAAGCTGTGAAATTAAGCTGTGCTTCGCAGTAATAGCTTTATTTTATTTTTATCGTCTTTTTCTTATTCAGCATCATCATTGCTGAAGGTCATGTCTAGGTCTGAAGTAGTGTTAATCGCTCGATGTACTATGCTCTTCCACATGCTTCTGTTTTCAGCGGTCTTTTAAGCTTTTGGTATAGAAATACTAGTGAGCTATATGGTTCAGTCAAGATGCTTAGATGCCTGTCATTACTACATATTCAAATGATTATATAAAACCGCATGAAAACTTATTATAGCACAAACGCACAGCACATCAACGCATAACCTATAAATCGTTTTAGGTCGAAGGAAAAGTTTATCGATAAAATGTACTACATCACTGGCTAGGATACCACTTTTTGTACCGAATAAATAAATAAAATAAGATCAAATTTGACTAGCTAACCCAATAAATATATTCTCGTAACCATTTTTTGTGCAGTTATTTGTGAACTATTTTTCAATTGTCTTATCTCAAATTTTACCAAGGAACGATTTTAAAATTGAAATCATACTTGACTGAGCCGAGACTGCACAATTACTGTACAGATATTGTCAACTGGCAACTTGCGATAGCTTGACAAAGTTCACAAGAAATTCAAACTTACCACTATTTAGATAAGGTGTATTTTCAACTGTTATAAATTGGCTTATTAAACGTTTCAATTGGGTAAAAATGGGACTAATCAGGGAATCGGATTGTTTGTAGTGAACAATAAAGATATAATGTCACGTATCATTTACATGTGTTGAACTGGCTACGCTCGTTTTCTAAGGAAACTGACATGGCTGCCACTCTAAATAGTATTTTATATCTCTATGAGTGAAACCAATGACAAGGTAATGAATAGATTCAGGCGTTACTTTGCCGAAATCCATATTTCATAATAAATACTTTTAAAAGTATCCTAAAAAACATTAAATAATATTTTAATAAAACACTAAAAAAGCATAAAATTATATATCTAGTGACAATTCCGCCTAATTTTCCTGTTATCTACGTGACGTCACAAACAACACGCAGCCTAACCGGAAAAATACCCGACTAGTTTCGCTTCTAAACGAAGCATCTTCAGGAGGTCTTGACTCACCGAGTGCACGATCGAGAATAAATAAACGGCCAGCGGCTAAACACGCCTTTATATAGGCCCGATCGTGACTCACCGTTCTTTGTTGTAGCTTACAATTGGTAAAGATATACGTTTTTAAAGTGATAGTTACATAAAAAGGTTATTGAATTGTTAACAGAATATTTTTAAGTTATATACGGTATGTTTAGTGTTTACAAATATGAGAAATGTTGAATAATATAGTAAACAATATTAGAAAACTACGAGTAGCTACAAGCAGGTCCTGTGACTGTTTCATCGTGGAAGCTGCCTACTTGCCGAACCGAGCTACCCACCGAACCAGTGTTGACGTCACCCTGCGACCCTTTCATAATATTAAGTTTAAAACTAGTTTTCTGATTTTTTAACATTTCATTGATTGATTTCAATGATTCAGTTTACTATATTATTTAACATTTCTCATATTTGTAAACACTAAACATACCGTATATAACTTAAAAATATTCTGTTAACAATTCAATAACCTTTTTATGTAATTATCACTATAAAAACGTATATCTTTACCAATTGTAAGCTACAACAAAGAACGGTGAGTCACGATCGGGCCTATATAAAGGCGTGTTTAGCCGCTGGCCGTTTATTTATTCTCGATCGTGCACTCGGTGAGTCAAGACCTCCTGAAGATGCTTCGTTTAGAAGCGAAACTAGTCGGGTATTTTTCCGGTTAGGCTGCGTGTTGTTTGTGACGTCACGTAGATAACAGGAAAATTAGGCGGAATTGTCACTAGATATATAATTTAATGCTTTTTTAAGTGTTTTATTTAATGTTTTTTAGGATACTTTTAAAAGTATTTATTATGAAACCAATGACCTTCTATTAGTGGGAGAGCCGGTTGCAAAAATACCTACCTCATCGGGTACCCCAATAGGCTATCTTTAAATCGTTAACCGACACTTAAAAACGTAAAAAAAATTGGGTCTGCCAGAGCCGATGCTGCCGGGTCATAGGAATAATCGATATTTTTTGACGTGATTTTTTAGTGAAAATTGCCTCATGGTACCCGAATAAAAGTGATGACAACAGTTAACCATTGATTAATTATGTAAAATAAAGTTGGTCTGCCATTGCGCACCCTGCCGGAAGTACTGCCCGAATCCTATGGGAAAAGAGCCCTATGCAAGTTTATAAAATAATAATAAAGCATGACCTCACATTTCAGACACGCGATAAGTTGCTAGACATTTTTTTTGTTTCCTAGTAAAATGAGGCGAACTTATTACCATCCTCTAGGCACAGGTTCAAACTTTGGAGTGATACTGAGACTGCCATTGTCAGAAATATCTAATTGTCAGTTGAAACCAAATACCTATACACATGGTAGTCGAACCCAGGCCTTGTGATTCCATTGCGACACTTCCGCTCACTCACCATCGAGTCTGTATTTTTCGAGGCGGAATAAATAAATACAAAAGTATGTTTGTGAGTTGTGTGTTTGTTACTCAACTTCACTTTGCAGGGATTTCGTTTTTAGGAAATTTGGTAGAATCAATAAATCAATAAAGATGGATATTTTAGATACGGTTCCATAGTCCAGATTAAAATGTAAAGTGATATAAACAGAAAAATAGGGTATACATATAAATTTTATTGCTTTCAATATAACACGTATTTTAAGTAGTATGTAAAACTAGTAAAAGCTAGCGTTTGATTATCATCTCAGCTGTTTGATTGATTATTAGGTCGAATATGTTAGTCAGGCTAAACCTGGAATAGGTAAATAATTCATCTTCAGGCCAAGTGCCGGAACATTGTAATAGAAAAAGACTTTAGGTCTAGAGTGCTTGGCTAAAATTTTAACTTGAGGGTTGTAGTTAACCTTTCTTAAAATGCCCTATCACAATGCAGTGAAGTTCAAAGCACCTCGCAGGTATTTGAGCCATAGTACTCCGTGCGGCAGTCCATAGGCATTACCTACCGCTTAGCAATCATGGCTTTATAAGTCGTATCTCTATATTCTTAAGAAAATAAACTTTAAATGGTCGATAAAATGAATTTTTGATTATCGACAATGTTATCGATAACCGTAACATCACTATAAGTAATGTTATTTTTCATACAAATATTTGCATGATCTAAACATTGATTTATTTCCATTTTTACAATAATGTAAATGGTTAGAGATCTAGAAATCAATAAATATAAGTTTCATATGATTCTACTTGTTTTATTTTGTCAATAAACCCTATTTCACTTCATATTAGTGCTTCTAATGTATGTCTAAAGGGGTAAATGAGCGTTTTCAAAATTAATTGTACCATAGCTGAATTAATGGTTGTATTTTATATATAATCATTTTGTTTTTTTTATTAAGGTATTATTCAGATGCATGATAGTTTATTAAATGATATTTAAATACTAGCAGGTATTCATGTATTTTAAGAGAAATCAATTAATTAAACTGGCAAAGGGGAAAAAAATTTCAGGTTTGCGACTAACTTGAAAGCTAAATTATCTACTTAAATATGATGAAGGATGCAAGTAATTTTAATTGTGTTAGAAAGATTGGCATGATTATTATTTAAAAAATAGTACAATATATTCGCCAAACCTATTTATTAGGAATTATGCCAATTTTAAGTTAGGCTTTGTCACATCTTGCCTAAACAACAGTAACTTTTACGATGTTTTATTGAATATGTTGTTTAATCAGCATAATTGTTTTTGTATTTTGAACCATTAAAATGATTGTAAATAATGGATTATAAGTGCTTTACTTTTCATATAAATTAATTGATAAAATCAAAGAATTTCATCGCCGCAAAACGGGGGACTGTGGCTAAACCGACAAACCGTTTTTTCTGAGGCTGGTTACATATAAGAGAAAACTGAAACCAAACATATGTACGCCTATGATGAAAATAAAATCAAGAATGTTTATACAAATATTCATTGTTTATTAACTTATTAAAAAAAACACTAATTGAAGAGAGATCTGATAAACCTACTGACATAACAAATTGAGCAGTTTAAGACATACTTAAGAAAGTTATTAGCATAACCATAGTACCTGCTAACACAAATCTTAAACTAACAAGGGTCAGAGTTAGATGTACTAGGTATTACCTATCACAGTTATAGTTAAGGCACTTATTTTTCACTCTATCAAATAATAATTTTTAATTAAATTTAAATTTTTCAATCTTTGTGCCTAACTTTTCAGGATGTTCTCGTTTTAATTTCTCTCTATCTTTCTGCACTACTAAGTGGCATTGCGAAACCTATAAATGTAAAAACCATACATATATACTCAGCCGTATGGTGTCGGTTTTGCGACTCTACTGGTCAGCCTGTAGGTCACGAGACAAAATGTCGCAAAACTGACGTGACGTCGCTTTCCCACTTTTTACTCAAAAATAAATTCTGACGAAAAACTACCTACGTTTCTTATCAAATATAAATGAAAACTACATTAGTACATTGAGAATCTTCTGAAAAATGTTATATGATTGTAAACTAACCTGAATTAGTAGTATTTGTATCTCAAAACCGACAGAAGAAATCTTGACCGCCGCGACACTCACATAAAACACGCCTGTTTCTCGAAATGTTTAGAGACTAACTAGCTTTTTTTTAACGGCGGTTGGTGAGTTATGGATGATGTAAATGGTAGCTCTAGCCGTCTCAAACACGACATGTCCGGTCGGTAGCAGTTTCACTATTTTTTTTGGAAATTCAACTGCATTTTTATGATAAAAAGACACAAATTTTAAACTACCGGCGATGATAGTCGACTCAGAGTACTCAAAAGGCGTAACAAAAAATCATGCTACCCCAGTACAAAAAGGTTTCAGAATCGCTTCTAACATCGTGGAACTCGAGCGGGGGACAAGACAAAAACGGACTACTTGTTGCCTAAAAATTGTTTATTTTATGAAATATTACACATATTATTAAAACTATTGTCTGAATTTAAGTAGTTTCAAGTGTGGTTACTACTGTTTAACTATGTAAAAAGATGTCCGATACAAATTCCACATGTTATAAGATTTCAAACACAGGGGACAGTTGAAAAGAGAGGGGTACACTTTTTTTTGAAAACGCTCAAATACAAGTAGTCGTGATTAGTGATTTTCTATAATATTTGTTGAAATTTATGAGATCTACTGAAAGGTTCCATGAAATAAATATATATCTCACGAATAAAACAGGCTTTTATTTTCAAATTCTTCAGGAGCATGTTCTTATCGGATTATAAATTTGTACGATCAGGTGAGGTTGTACATTATATTCGTGTGCGCTTGCAATGACTTCAATACTATATTTTTAGGAAATGTTGAGTAAAAATAACTAAAGATGCAAAAGATATTTGGTAAAAAATAAAAAAAAAAGATATAGTCTTATTTATATAGATACAGGTAGATTTACAAATTAATCGTACATAAGTAGACTAATTACACATTTTCTATGGTGAGTGCATAATTTTTCATAGTATCTTGGTTTTGGAGAGGTATAAATTACCCTTCATAGATAGAAAAACTAGATCATATTATAAATCAAATAAAGTAATCATCAATTGATATTTTCCTTTTTATTTTATTTGAATCGGTTTAGTGAATAAAAAAATATAGCATTTTATTTATTGGTCCGCCATGACACCTGGTGGTCAAGTGTCACATTACTTAATGACTGAGCGCGAGTGAGAGGGTTAATTTCTATACTGAGGTTTGGGTTTCGCCAGCCTGCTTATTCGTATCGAGAAGTCTAGTCATGTTCATCACAATTATACATATATGAACATTGTCCATCCAGGTTATTTTATGTTTCAACGTACCTCTTTCGAACTGTGGGGGCGTACCTTCATCAAAGAACATAAGTACCACTTCATAATGGTAAATTATTAGTCACTCAACTTTTACCTAACAACTCTTACCTAATAAATACAATGCAACAGTAGAGAATTTTCTTACGCCGCGCCGTTTTGAATTTTAATGGACATACAATTGATATGACATCGGCCATGACAGGCAATTTCTAAAACAATCAATTAAGTATATTAGATATGTACTACAGAATGTATGAAACATAATTTCAGTAAATTATAAAACTAAATCATATACTATCGGTATCACGGATCCAAATATACCACAGGCTAAAATGAAATAAAAGCTTAGGCGTATAGAGTCGCCAATGGCCTTGAGCATCTGGGCCTAATCGAGCTTGTTCTCAGTTCGCACACAGACTCTTTAAAAATCGGCTGATTTTAGTAATAGGCTACATAAACGAGTTTTCCAATTAATATTTCCTATTATTCGTACAACTTTTGCAAGAAGATTTAGCCGTTTTATCGAAACATATTTGTATAATAAAGTCCTGAATCAGTGCGATATAAAACATATATCAGTGTTTGAAGCCAAAAGCATCGATGTTAATTGGTTGTTCATGCTTGACTATGGTAAGACTGAAAAAGTTTTATCGATTACTTCTTAAATTTATTGATAACTCCTTTTAATATATGTTATGTATTCATAATTAATACATTCTATACGTATTTATTTATGATTTCCATATATGACCTTATTTGACATACATTAATTTTTACATATAAATATATACTTAATGTTTACTTAAAAAAAATTCGCTTTTGATATAGTAATATACATAAATCATCACATAAATAACTAAACTTATTACGTGTTATTAATGTGATAAATACCACCTGAGTGGATAATTTATAAAAAAAGTGTATGAAGCTGATGTTATTTTATAGATAATTTGTAAGTTAAATATATGTTTATATCTATTTCGCCAGAAAAATTGTATTAAAGTCAACTGTGCACTAACCCTATTACTGTACAGCTATTCATTAAGGTCTTCACGATACGAATTCAACGTCTAGTGTGAAGACCACCAGCAATGCAAAATTTAGAAAAAGTGTTATGTATTGGCTTAAATAAAGATTTTAATATTATATTATTATTATTATTCTGGACGTTTTTAGTCCATATTTGGAATTTACTTTTCGATGACGTCTGCCGAGTAAAAAAATTACTCCGATTTGGCTGAAAATCGATATCTAGGTTGTTGTAGACGTCCTTATTCCGAATCTGGATTTTATTTTTCAAAGAGTCTGCCAAGTGAAATAAGTTACTCCAATTTGGCTGAAAATTTATTTCTGGACATCATTTTTCTACATGCGTACGTCATTATCTTACGTACTTACTTAAAACGTTTAAATAGTCTAATTACCACAAACAGTAGATTGTTATACAAGGGTTGAAAGGAATCAATCCCCTTACGAGGTATTTAGACATGTCGGCCCTTGAGAAAGAAGCATTTACTATGAGTTTTTCCCGCTCTTAGTTGGGAAGCAGAGTTCCACTCGCAACTCGCATCAAACTTACACTACTTTCCGAGTAAGAGATATGACAATGATATTTTCTTGTAGGTCTAGGCAATAATAATATGGGCAATTCACCTACAGCTATATTGTAAATATTAGTTCCATCGTGAAAAGATAACCGAGATACTTTCTCATTTATTAGGAGATTTGAATAATTGATTGATAAGTTACTTACTTATCCGAAATATCTTACCATTTTCTAGATACGTCATTTATCTTCACTTGCCAACGTCATTGATAAATAAACTCCAAATGTAGAATAATGACGTCCAAAACAATCTAGATATCAATTTTCTGCCAAATTGGAGTAAGTACTTTCACTTGGCAGACGTCTTCGAAAAATATATTCCAAATTTGGAATAAGGACGTCCAGATAAACCTAGATATCAATTTTCAGCCAAATCGGACTAGTTTATGATATTTGTTCAAATGTCTCTTACCTACCTCTTACTATTTTCGAGATACGTTATCCATCTTCACTTGGCAGACGTTATCTTTATGCAGTATTAATTTCAAAACACCTAATACATTTATCAAGAAAAGTTTAGAACTCTAAAAGATGTAGACTCCACATACAAACTCTTAATATAGTAGAGAACCATTTTGTACCCTACAAACTACTAAAGCCGGAAACTATTTAGCAAAATTATAAAAAAAATACTAGTTATTTGGGCAGTGTGCCGGTACTGTCAGAATCGTACCAAGGTTCTGAGTCACTTCGGTAAAGGAACCTCACTTGTAGGTGCTTTGGTTATCGCGGGTAGTTACCATGGAGACCAGTCGGATATGTGGAAAATACTCTCAAGTCGGAGCTCGGTCTTCGGCCTCGCAAGTTATTAACACCACTCGGCCTGCGGCCTCACCAAGCGCTCGCCCTACGGGCTCGCGCACCATGTGCTCGGCCTTAGTCCTCGTGAACCGAAAGTTCGGCCTTCGGCCTCACCAAAAGCTCGCCCTTCGGGCTCGCTATACAGTGTTATAGGTCCATTTCTCCAAATTCAGGTATACTTCCCGCAAAAACTCCTAATACCGTCGATAAAATACTCCAAATACAGTATGAAGAATGAGAGGAGTATGTCAATAAAAATATATTATCTGTAGTTTACCAGTTATGTCATGACTGCGTTATAGACATTACTAATTAATTTTGTACATAAATTATGCACCTAAACCTTTCTTTGATCAAATTGATAAGGCCGCCCATTGTAAACTAGGTACTTTACAATGGGCGGCCTTATCAACATTGTCAATTTCAAGTATTGATTCTTTTCATACGTGATACAATTCAAATAAAATTTGTCTAGAAAGTACCAATAATAAAGCGTCAATGCGCATACTTCACGTCGCAATCAAGTTGGCCCTCTGCAGCGAGCGAATCATTGCACGCACACAGCTGCGAATCTCGCGTGTCAATGCACTAATACAAAGACAAGATCGTTGTCAGTCGAAAGCGCGAGCGGAGCTACGAGCGACACAACCTTCCCGTGCCGCTTGCACAATAGTGCTAGTGCCCGTAGTAGGTATATATTCTATTTGATCTACGATACTGCCCGCCATTTTCTTAGGAAAATGTCAATGGATTTACAAAAGCTAAATGTAGTATGTCTACCTAAAAATTTTATGGTACAATTTATTTTTCAAAAATCGTAGCCATTTAGAAGGAGTTCGCAAGTCAAATTGAGAGTCAAGAAATAGTATTTAGTTAAATTTTTTTTAAGGCAAATGTAATAGAATTACATCATATGTTGTAAATGTTGTACCTGAATTCATCTATATAATTTTTTTTTTCAAATCTTCAACTTCAGCGTTTACGGAGGAGTTCACTTAGGAAAGTTCGAATTTGACGATACCAAGGCAAAGCGTCCCATTAAATTCTCTTTGAGCGTCCCATTCTTGGTTGTATGCCCAATACCATTTCAAGCTCTTATTAATGGTAACATTACAGTGAAGTACGAACAGGTATTTTTAGTTTTTTAGTCTGTGCTAAAATTACTGCGGGGAAATAGTTGCGCTGCGGCCGTATTTATTGAAAATAACCTTGTGAAAAACGGAATTTACGGTAAGATTAAATTGATTTATTTTATAATTACGTTTACGGCATACGTGTATAATTTATCGTTTTCTGGACAATGTTCCGACTGTTCCACTCGATCCCCTAGACCCTTGTCTCATCGACTGCTGTGGTGCATTATAACAGAAGTGCAACATCCCGACAAGAAATCGATAATTTTTCCAGACCGTTTCGATTGTAAATGTTTGATGATGGTTAGGTACCTATACTCTGAAAATAATTTTTAAAGTCCAGCTTCGATATGGAAGATGCTACTGCTGCATCATTTATATGATATGAATTGCCTGAGAAGTAAATGGACTAAGGACTCAGACAAATATCCAAACATGGCGCCGCGCCGGAGCCGCCGCACGCATATCTTAGATTGGGGGTGCCGTGGATATGCGACATTCGCCTTATTGTCGTGAAGATAAGTCCTGGCCCTAGCTGTAAATGCCTACACTTTGCAAATGTCTAGATAAAATGTGTCACATAAAAATTGATGTCTAATCAGCACTTTGCCTACTATGCCTACACTGCAGTTGAAGGCATGCAAATAGTACTATTGCACTGTATTAATTATGGATTAAGAAATCCTACTACTTAGTTTGTGATTACTTAAAGAACAAAAATGCTTGGACGATTCTGCCTCTGGCAAGCTATTGCCTGTAACCTACATAATTTAAACAAATAGTATACATATAGTATGTAACACATTGTTAAAAGACTCTTTCTCTCTCATTGTTAAAAGATTTCTTTTCTGTAGATAGCCATTTGTCCAGTTTATTTTTAAAATTGTTGATTGATGTGGCTGACACAACATGTTCTGTTAGTTTATTTACGAGAGGAAATTTAAGTCATGTGTGGGATTCGACCTGCGTCCATCCACCCCTTTAGCCGGGGTATGCTCTAATCCAATTAAGCTAACATGACAATGAGACATAACTCAAATTTTTCCTATTGTTCTCTAACAATTGTATTGGTATGTTTGTGATTGTGTAATGTAATCCACAGAACATGCATTATTGCAAACAAAAATATTAAATTTGTTTTAGTAATTTCGAAAGGCTGATTCTTGGAAGAAGCCAAGACAAAAGGAAAGATATATTGCCGCCTGCGTACCTCTGCCACTCTTGACATGGAGTCTCCTCATGACCACAGTAATGGTAAGTTATTCCCTATTTAAACAATTAAATTTACTTCGGTCTTGTTATTCCTTTATGTTTTTCGACTATGACGTTTAAAGATTGCTTGGCGTGTTTCTGCCAATTTTAAAGTGTGGCTAGTGTACTTATGGTTTATAACTGTATAGTAACTGAGTCGAGTCGAAAAACTTGTCAATTATTTGTCCATTACAATGCGGCTGGCTGATTATAAAGAAATTATTCAAAATTTCACATCAAATGTTAAACTTCATGGTCATCCTTTTATTTCTGACAAAATTATCCTTATGATGCCTTTCAATTGGTATGATAAAGCTACAGCGTGATTATCTTTCTCGTATAACAGGTTCGATTTATGGTTCAACCAAGTAATTATTTCAATATCTATGCATACTTGATACTTGATAGGCAGGCTGTTTTCTGCACTCAAGCCATCTGCAGCGGCTCATTGTGCATGATGCCGGGTGGCAAGCGTTACTCCAGCCACCCTTGTCGTCGAGGAAGGCCAGCAGCTCGCTGACGCCGGTGCAGGCCTCCTTGACAGTCCTCGGTGCCCCGAGGAATTCTGCCCGTTGGGGCGCTAAGATCACAAACTCAGTGAGTATGTGCGCAGAAGTTTCTTCTGCCTTCATGAACCCTCAGCGCAAGGGGGTGTCTGTAACACCTAAAGTAAACAGGTGTTTATTAAGTGAGCAGTGTCCCGTGATAATTCCTACGACTCGGCGGAGTTGGTCACGTTTAAGGATGCAGAGTCTTTTGGAGTATCTCGGGTTGAGATCCGGGAAAGCTTTCTTTGTCTGCCTGTAATCAGTGATACTTGCCCAGTATTCCTGGTGTTTTATTTTGGTTTTGTTTCGGATCCAGGCTCATATTAGACTGAATGGCAAGGAGATCATTGGTTCCGGTCCTAAAGGACTTATGTTAGAGTCTCTCCTTGCTAGCTCATCTGCCGCGTCGTTGCCTCTGGATCCACTGTGCCCTTTTATCCATTGGAGAGTAACATGGTTATTTGTACTTACTTTTTCCAGTAGATAGTGACACGGTTTGATGAGCCCTGATGTGTGTTCGTACCGTTGTAGGGCTCGTAGGACTGCAGTATTATGGGAGATTATTCTAATATTAAGGTCAGATACCTTCCTTCTTAGTATGGCTGTAGCTGCTTGTATTATACCAACACATTCCGCTTGGAATATTGAGCTATGCTTACCCAGGCCCGTCGCTATGTGGATGTTCAAATCATCAGAGAAAGTTTCTGCACCAGTGCCTGTTGTCATTTTTGAACCATTGTATAAATTCTTACTTCCTTAGCTTCCGATCTGTCTAGCAACTCTTCACACAGTTGTATTTTGAAGCTTTTGGTAATAGCTATTTTACTACTACTTTGGCAATAAGCTTTTGCTTCTTGCTGGACGAACAGGTGTAGTGGCGTTATTCCTAACAGAGCTTGTATGGCTGTGGTAGGTGTCGTCCTACTACAACCTGTTATGGCCATTTGTGTCTCTGGAATTTCCTCAGTTTAGCAATAGTGGTGCTTTGTGTGGTCCTGGGCCACCACACTAGTGCTCCATACGTTAAGCAAGGCTTAATTACGCTGTTGTATAGCCATTGGGTAATCTTTGGGATTAGTCCCCATGACTTACCAATCATCCGTTTGTATTGCTAAAAGGAAATGCTGGCCTTGGTTACTTTATTATCTAGATGCTTTGGCCAATTCAGTTTGCTGTCTAATGTTACTCCCAGATATTTTACATTATCAGACAGTTTCAGTTGTGTGTTGAAAAGACTGGGTAGCTTATACTTACCCAGCTTTTTCTTCCCTTTTACGAGCAAGGGTGTTGAAAAATCACAAACAACAAAATTATGTAATTATAATATTACCAAGTATATAAAATTATTGTATATTTACTACTTACCTTCCTATTTCTGATACAACTAGCTTTCGCTGGGGCCCCTGTGTCATTGATTTTTATAAGTCCAATAAAAGCATTTATTATTTACATTACATACCTAGATTTTTGGGTTTTATTTATTTATTTATTTATTTATTTTATTTATTCATTCATTTACAACAAAAACTTACAGTCAATGACCAAAACGTTTTTAAGCTAGAGTTAAGTTAGGAATAAAAACATAATTCAGGTATGTATCGTATACAATTGTCCATTAACACATTAAATTTAGTATAGAATAAATCGATATCTGGCTGACGACTTATGAGCTCATTGAGTAGTTTGAGTGCGTGATTTGTGGGCGCGTGTCGCGAAGTATCTGTGCGCGGGGTGACGAGCGGCGCGAGCAGGGGCGCAATGCGGCCGCGCATCTGCGCTCGCACACGTGACTCATGCCCAGGTATAAAGAGTCCACATTGAGACAACGCTGTAGGGTTATCTATTGCATTGTTTAAGAGCTGATAGTAATGACAAACGAGTGCACACTTTCGCCTCAACTCAAGCGTATGCAATCCTACCATACCGCTAACAAATAAGGAAGGATACGACCAACTGGGATAGTACCCATAGATTTTCCTATAAATAAACCTTGCAAATTTCCTTTGAAGACGTTCAAGCAACAGCGTATATTTCATTTCATGTGGGTCCCAAATCAACGAATTAAATTCTAGTTTGCTGCGCACTAGAGCATAATAGAGAGACAATACAGTACTCTTATCATTGAACCTAGCCGATTGTCTCATCACAAATCCTAATGCTTTATATGTTTGGTTACACAACTCCGTAATGTGGGTATTAAATGTGAGTTGAGTATCGAGCGTGAGTCCCAGGTCTCGCAACTTCGTGACGCGTTCCAGCGGGGATTGATACATTTTGTAATTATGAACATGGGGTGAGCGTGATCTTGTGAAAGTTATTATTTTACACTTTGAGATATTAAATTCTAACCTGTTCTGCTCACTCCACTCAACAACACTATCTATATCGCGCTGCAACGATTCACAGTCGGCGACCCCATCTATACCTAAGAATAACTTCAAATCGTCCGCGAACATGAGGCATCTAGCCGTTCTAACAACGTTAGGCAGATCGTTGATCATAATTGAGAACTGGGTCGGTCCTAATGTGCTTCCTTGGCTGACTCCTGAAAGAGTGACATATGGAACTGATTGATGTCCTAGGTACTGAACAAATTGTATTCTGTTATAAAAATAATTGCTAAAAAAGTTGAGTAGATTACGACAGAACCCAATCTCAGCGAATTTTTTTAAAAGTATGTCATTATGTACGCGATCAAAAGCCTTTTTGAGATCAAAGTATGCAGCATCTACCTGCCTATTTCGATCCATGCTGATCGTCGTGTAGTCCACAAAATTGATTTTGTGAACCATTCCCCAAACAACGTGCGCAGTGAACCTTTATTCAATTGTAAGCTATGCAAGGGCAGACTCGCGAGGTTTTCAGCTTGGAGAGCCACCAGTAAATAATGTTTTTATTACAAAGGGAATTTACGTACCTACATTACATTTGATTAAATATAGTCCTCCGATGCGATAAAATTTAGACAATGTCGTATATTTAAGAACTATCTGCTTTATTTCAGATGGTCAGATCTCGCCAACATATTCCTTTGAGGTGTTGGATCCGCACGATCCAGTAATAAGCAGATTAGCAACTCTTCTGTTTCTGAAGACCAATGATTATCTGCAAGGAGAAATGGTTGCTGGACAGGTGAGTTCGTTGCTCTAGTTTGAACCTTCCAAAATATACACCCATCTCAACAAAAATGGTTTAATCTGTGGAAATCTACGAATAAATATGTAGTGGAAATTAATTGCTACCAGTGTTGAGGGATATTGAACCGATAGTTACGTTTCGTTCCGCAGAATTTTAGATTTTACTGGAAAAATTATATCTATGTTTTCTTATTTCAAAAACCTTCTACACTTGCCGGTAAAAGGGTTTGTAAATAGGGACCGGGTATATTTGAAATATATATATATTTTGATTGTTTACAATTAGAATATATTTTAATTTTTGGAGGCGTAACCTTTGGCATTTTGTATGGAATACCACATAATTTAATTTTCCATCACTTTTCGACATAAAATGGTACCTCTATCTCATTGTTGACGCGTGTTACGATAGTCCGAACCATGTACCGGAAGCGATGACCATTCACAGTAAAGGCAACATCGACTTCGTTCGCAAAAAAATATGGTACAATTATGATCCCAGCCCAAAATGCGCACCAGACAGTCACTCTTTCAGGGTGCAACGGCCTTCCATGAATCTCTTGAGGTTTTTCATTTGCCCACATTCGTCAATTTTGCTTATTTACGAAGGGGTTGAGCCAAAAATGAACTTCATCGCTAAAGATTGTTTTCTGTGCGAAAAAATTGGGGAATCTTTATCGAAGTTTCTGTAAAGCCCAATTAGCGAAATTTCCGCGCTGCGAATTATGAGTAACTATTAATTTTTGCTTCAGCTGAATTTTGTAAGGGTTTAGATCCAAATCTTTTAGTTGATGTCTTAGACAGACTGATTTGTTGCGCTTTCTGAGAAATTGACACCTATAACTGCGATCCCCAAGACACATGCCAAGCGTTGGAATTATGGCCAAACCCCCTTCATGATAAGCACAAAAATAGCTCGGCCCCCAGACCTCGGCGGCTATATTATTCCTGTCCCCGGTAGCAGGCCAGGTAACGGCGAAGCAGGGGGTGCGAAGAATCTCCCGCAGATGCCCGGCTACCGCCCTCATAAACGACGACCGTTGGCCCAGGCAACACATATATGGAAAATTTACCACGATTCATAAGTTTATTGATAGATGGCGCTGCACCGCATGTAAGGTAACATTCAAAATATCGGAAATTTGTCAATCTAGAGGGCGCTTATTTAAAAAATGCATGAGCTGTGTTTTCACACCGGTCACAAAGTTAGGTGTAATCAAAGTCTGGTAGGCGAGCAGGAGACGTAAATGTGAGAAATCGAAAGAAAATAGCTTATAGAACGACGAACGAATTACAACAACAACAATTCAGTTCAACCATACAGAAAAGACAATATGGAAAATAACGCCATCTAGCCGTTTTGTTGCGTTCGAACACGAAAGCGAAAACTGTCTAAGTGAGATTTAGGACGGTCATGAAAAATGTAATTTCGTTATTTTATGTGATTTGATACACTTAGCGACATTTATCGCCGAAGCTGGTATTTATACGCTGCCATGTATGGTGTTTGTAACTCTTATTAGTCCTTTCTCTATGCTTATACTCAGAATCACCAAACGGTATACGCTGAAGGTCATACAGGTTTACGCACGGATGTCGACTCGTTCAGACGATGAAGTAGAGGCTATGTATGAGGAGATATCTGAAGCCATATTCATTCCTCTGAAACATATTTCACCGTTTTTATGGCGGAATTCAACGTTAAGTTGGCCGAATGGCGATGAGTTGAGAGTGTGGTCACGGTGATCCATAAGGTGAAAATCGGTAGCGATCACCGTATCGTTAGAAGCACATTGAATGTCAATGTTAAGCTTGAGAGGTCGCGTCTGAAAAACTCCAAGTCCCTTCCAAGCGTAGCTTAAATCTAAAACCCCGAAAACTTTTAACTCGAACTACATAACTTCTGCTGAAATACACAACGGGTTGGTAGAAGCTGTCCAAGCGGTGGGGTCTTCTTTAAACTATAGCATTCATAATCATGAGGAACTATCTCCTGTAATTGTGTATTCGAATATATTCGTTTCTTTGGTAGGTAATCTGTGGTATGGGACCCGTGCACCACTTGTGATTATTGTCACTTATCCATTTACACCCTATTTATTATGAGACCGAGGAACGAAAAAATCTGGCGCAAAATGTGTTTTGTTTGTTTTTGTTAACACTGCCGGCCTCGCACGCTTGTAAGAATGTTGAAAGTTCCTATACAAATAAAATATCACGTTGCAACCTGTCAGTGGTTCCCGGGCGGCTGGTGTGTGTGAAAGATAGCCGCATTTATTGATCGCGGATCACGTAAGTGGATTTTTATTTTTGTGTATTTTTTACATTACTTAACACCTGCTTCATGTTGCCTAAGTTTTTAATAGAGAATATTAAAGTTATGATATTTATTACAATCACAGTGTTTCTTTTGTATATGGTCATATAATCTTTCATCCAACCAGGATTGGAACCAGGTTCCAATGCACTTTCGAGAGATAGGTACATTTCTGAAGATGGTTCATTGTTGTTGTTTTTAACCTTGCTTACATTTATTTTTCAGGAGCCATTTTGATGTAAGAAGACGTCTTGAATCTTCGACAATACGGCAACATCTCAGTTATTAAAAGCTTTACAAATTATGGAAAAATTGAAGCTGAAGCGAAATTGGCCCTTGTCTGCTTCAAGATTTTCTCAACGAGGAACCTGATAATCTGTCTCCAGAAATATCCTCCGACAAAGCAGAAATAATAAATAGCATATTTTATACCTATTATTTAATGAGGTAATTTACCAAAACTTGCCTGTTTGGCAAAATGGTCTGTGGAGGTAGTCTTTAGTGAAAAGTTCCATGATTTTCAGAGTCTTACGTTATTTATGCAGCATGCAGCTCAATAATTCCAACACCAACCATCTCCTCAAACACGCAAAAAACTCGTTGAACTCGAAAAGCAATTTTAAACTACGGAAGCACGCCCTCTCACTTCACGTGCAACTCTGCAATACAGGAGGACTGCTCGCCAATACCGATCCAATCCACCACCACTTCGAGACTGCGAAACCACATTTTCTATTTATTCCTGTCAGAGACCCAGATCAGATGTCCCACTGACGCAGCATATCTTTCATATCCAGGCTATGTCCTGGAGCCCAAGTTTAAAACACGTGCAAGGATCTGTTTATTTGCACGTGATAATATCTGTTTTAGGTGTCTTCGTTACCTTGACAATCCCAGTTTTTTCTATTCTGTGGACTTTATTCCTACATCTATCACTCGCACACGGGGAATGAAGAGGCCAATTAGTATTTTTCAACACCTAAGTGAGACGGTAGATGTGGATCAACAAAGTTAACCTTCAGGCGAGTTTGTACTCCTGGGAGACTGCAGCGGTCACCACCAAGATGCGGTATTTTTCGCTTCTTATCCTTGGCGACAGGCTTGCTTCTCTTCTTGTGACCCGACGGATTTTGTCAATGCCCTCACAGAGGTGATGTGTTAGGCTATGGAATACTTTATTCCATTCGCAAAACTCGAATTAAACACGATAGGGGGTCAAGTTAGCTGCATAACTGACTGGTAGTTAAGCTTTTTGGTCCCTGGCCAAATCTGTTAAATGGAATTTCTATTGATTTTCTTTGTCTTCACTGCTAAAGCCGAATGGATCAGTTGCCCACAGCGCCCTAGAGAAAGCAAATTTATTTGCTGCTCTGTTTGCGGAAAATCCACGTCGAGAGACAACTGGTGAATCACTACAAAGCTTACCTCAGTGCGAAACTACCATGCGCGACACCCGCATTAACCAGAAAAAGGTACTCAAAGTACTCAGAGACCTAGACGTGAACAAAGCGCCGTGCCGAATCTAATATACAGGCCAATATCAGTCACGTCCATATTGTGCAAAACAATGGAGCTAATGAACAGGAAGCTAATTGCATACCTTGATGACAATTATCTCCTCAGCGATCGTCAATATGGTTTTTGCCAAAATGGGTCGACTGGGGATCTTCTCGTGTATGCCACACACATATTAAGCAAGGCTGTCATCACGTCAGCCTCGCTCAATAAGTGTGTGGTACGTGGTACGTGTAGGCCCTGGCGGTGTCTCTTGACATCTCTAAAGCCTTGATAGGGTCTGGCACGACGGTCCAATGAAAAAGCTTCCTTGTTATGGGTTGCCAGTTTTCATGGGCTTGGGACTTTTTGAGGGAACGACCTGTACGATTGGTCAACTATGATCAATAGTATAGATCTCATCGGATCAATTGGTGATCAACGCCGGCGTACCTCAAAGGTCTGTACTCTCTGCAACACATTAGTAACCTGCTTAAAACCGGCATCTTGGGTACGCAGATGACAGTACAGTTATGGAGAAGTACTTAGTCAATTCAACGGCTAAGAAAACGGAAATAGAGGAGTTGAGAGCAGGCATAGTTGAGCGTATGAATGAGGCTTTTAAATTAGTTTCCAATTGGGGTGACGAATATCTCTTCAGTTTGAACGCCAACAAGACGTAAGCCTGTCTTCTCCGCCAAAGAGAGTTACCCCGAGTTTTCGGGGTGTGTCGATACTCTTGTCAGAACATTCAGATCTACTCAGTTTGACTTTAAGTCCTACCCTCAACTTTGGAGCCTAAAGCTAAACTAGCTAGCAAAAACTTCGACGGTCTCAATAAGGTTAAACGGTACTTCACACCGGGCCACCTGCTACACCTGTATCAAGCACAAGTCCGATCGTATGTGGAGTACTGCTACTGCCACCTTTTAGACGGAGCCGCCAAGTACCAGTTGGAATGTCTAGAATCGGTAGATCGGCGCGTGATGATGCTCATTGGCGATGACAAACTGGTCGCCAAAAATTCCTAAGCCTCCAGCACCGAAGCAGAGTAGCTTGTCTGACTGTTTTCTGTAGGACACATTTGAGCGAGTGTGCGCAAGACATGCATGACTTTATCCCACCCTCCCCTTTATACTACAGGACACGCAGAAGGACTGCAAATAACCACCCCTATCTTGTGGGGATTCCTAAAATTCGTACGCAACGAATCCGGTCTAATTTCATTTGTCACATTGTTTTCCTGAGACATACAATCTGGGTATCTTCAAGGCCAGAGTGAATATATCTTCTAGGTCTGCGTCCTCCAACCACGGCCACACCGTCGCTTACCATCAAGCAAGTTTGGGGCAAAACGTAGGACTATTAACAGTATAAATATAATGTGCAGTGACCGTTTCCTACAACAGAAATTCTGTGCATGTCGTAGATACCGATTCACAACCAGCGCCTATGTTCCATACTCCCCCATTCCTCTGTGGAGAGATCAATTATAGACCCAGCGCAGAGTGCCTGTTAGAACTTGGAAAGAGTACTCTACTCCTACAGTATTGATTAGCACATGTTACCCTTTAATATACGCTATCCGTTGAAGTAATTCGTTAAAATAAATCACGACCTACAAGCCTAAAATATTTTGTCACCACGCAACGTCTGAGGGCCTCATGATAGAATTTGAGATTTACATAGGTGTCAAAACAATAGTTGGAGACTACCAATTTAGATTAAAATCCGTCAGTAGTATTGGTCTTTTTCATGAGCATTTCTTTACGACGATCACTTTGATAGAGGAACTGCAAGCACAGGTACAATTATGATGAACAGAATGCGAGCCATATCAGCATTGCAATCCAAGACGGATAGCAAAATGTACCGCGGAGAAGATTAGCTTTGTCAGCGAAGTTCTATATCACTTGTAAAATGGAAAGGCAACGTAGCTGTACTGTTGGCGGCAAATTATACAACCGCTTTAAAAACTGACTTTGTAAAACAATTGGACAAATCAAAGAAATCGTTCCAGGACATTATGATTCCCAAAGGAGTTACTAACTTCAACAGCTACGCGGGTCAACGTGATAGACCAGATGATGGAAAACTATCGCCCCTTCATCAAAACGAATAAGTACGGATGCTAAAAGTAACTGTTCATTTTCTGTGTTGGGTTTAGTAATGCTGCATGGCGGAAGTACAAGATACTTACCTTTACAATCTACAGTATAACAGATGTAGATTGTGAAGATAATAAACTCGAAGGAATAATATATTAGCTCTTCTAGATTTCAAAATGGAAGTAACCGATACCTGCTTGAATACACCAGAATACAAACGCCGACTGAGTCATGAATCAGATGTGATCTTTGTCCATTCTACCGAGGTCTTCTAATGCTATGAAACACGACGGATGTGATCATCTCCCTACCTTCAACCTATAGCACCACGCTCCTAAAGATTGGATGCAAGCTCAAGCCGAAGTAAAATTCGTGTTAAATGCGATGTATACTTGTGCGTGCCGCGAGAAAAGTACTGCTTGAGATTATACCACAGAGAGTAGAAAGTAGTCAGTCTATTTAATTGTAAAGTATTGATCTCTAATTGGTATTGTGACGAGTATATTTAAGTTTCAAATGAAGATTTAAATTACAATAGAGGACTTATATTGTAACTAATGTATTTTTGTATGCCAGGAATATTTAAAACTATTATATAGTAGTAAATACCTCAAAAACATGTGCCAATTTATGAAGTCTGAAGTTAAGATTACTAAATCTTTTTATAATAAATAACGTTCATCATACTGTTGATGTATTAATAGTGTTTGTTTTATTTGTAAAACCACTTCCTGAGAAGTCATGATCGTGGACATGTTACATTAGTCCAGATCGTCGCGATGCTGCGGATACTATTTTTTTTTACAGTAATGGGAGAGATTCTATTTATAATATTTCGTCGTTTCTGTGGATGCTAAATAAACTTTATGCAATGATATAATGTAGATTTTAGAATCGGGGTTAGAGAATTCTTTTGGATACCCCAAATTAAAGGCGAAAGTTCGGTGTGCCAGAGAAAATTCCACCAACATAGGCCACCCATTTTCTTAGCCCGCTGAGCTTACCGCTATTGGAGAATGAATAGTGGATCTAGGTGTTTATACATACAAAATTAACATACAGCTTGGCAACGCATGCCCGAACCGTTCATCTTTCAGTCAAGTCACATCGTTTCACATCTTTTCTACATATCCTCGTATTTCTTCTTACACAGCTCATCTTCCTCCTACATCTTTAGTGGATACGCAGGCTTAGTCTGGTCTTAAATTTTATCTAGTCATACTTAGAACCTTTTTGATTGCAATCTAAGTCTTATATTATATTCTTCTTTGTCCAATAGGAACATTACGCTTTGCTAGAAGAAATCAATCGGCAGGGTATCACAAAGTTTGCAGACCTTCGCAATTTTGTGAGCAATTTGTCGAAGACCATGTACGAGTATGAAAAATTATGTAAGTATTTTTATGTGTTCCCTGTGCCGAGGTACAATTAGAGTAGCTGCGTGTCCTGCGCTTAGACCCCCATTAATTAAGTTACATGTGCCGTTCTGCTTACGCCTCCGTTGTTATAAGGATAAATTGCAGACGGATTCAATAGGTATCTCATTGCATAAACTGATCCAAATCTAAATCTTGTAAGAATACTAATAAACTGAAGCTTGTTTTTGAGTCCACTAACCGACAAAACACGTTAGGGATCGAATATATACCCGGGTTTCGAGCATATCATATGACCATCATCAGGGCGAGTGCGCAGCTGCGTTTACGAGCTCCCGACGGGCACTGATCTGAGATCATATTTTATATTTAATGTTTTACTGTATGTATCATTAGCATTTTCACCCGCACGTTCTACGTAGTGTACAAACAAGGCCTGCCTGTACAAACTAGCATCAATAATTTACTGTGGACAGTTCACATGCTGTTTTAAAGCTGTTGACAATATATATATATTTTCCTTTTACGGTTTGGTGTATTACAGAACCCGAAAAGCGGACCGACTCATACTGGCCAATTTTTATATAGTTATATGTACAACACAATAATAATATTATCATAATAAGAGAACTGAATATAAAGAAACCTATTTTAAGTGAATAAATCTCATTTTATTACATAGCCCCTCCACCAGCGACAAAAATCCACCGGTGACATTCTATCATCCTGGCACCCCATGGGTACATCATTTATGTACGTTACCATTATTAAATATAAATAACATCGGGTTTCAGGTGATCAACAGATCAAACCACTGTTGGAACAGATAGACCAAATCGAAGGGCAGGTGTCGCTAGTGGAGAAAAAAGCATATATATTGGACAGTTATACAAAGCAACTATACAACCTGCACAAAGAAGTTTTAGACAAGTAAGCAAGATGGAAATCATGAAGCTGTTGCATTTTAAGTTCGTGTTTGAATAAGAACAAAGTCGTACAGAGAGCAGAAAAGACGTATTAATAGTACACCCCGAGTGCTTTAATTTTATGTGCAGTTTCATACACTACTTTATCTACTCTCATACATTGGGATTGAATCTACGAAATAAAAGAAAAGTATAACAAAACGTATGAATAGCGTCTACAAATCACATTGCAACGAGAAGCCGGCGCTGGCGCTGCTATAGGCTAGTAAAAATTGGAATCGTTACTTTTTGTAAGGCTATAAAATTGGTATTTTGAATTGAAAACTTCTGTAATATTATTAACTTCTTCGGCTTGCCCTGTTTGGTATAAACAAATTGTAAAACATTATTTTGTTAGAGACAGTGATTGCAAAATTTCGGTATTTTATATGTGAAATATGTCAATATGAATTTCTTTGAAGTTTATAATTCGGTTTTAACGACGTCAGAGAAGATAAAAAAATATTTATGTTGTAAATGTATGTAATGGTGCTCCCCCACACAAGTTTTATCTTTATAATTTATTTTGAGACATCGCGTGAATTAATCATTGTATTTATGTCTTTTTATTTGTTTTATTACAATGTATTTATTTTAATCGCTTTGTACATAACATAATATTCCGAAATGAGACGTAATAAACTATAACTATTTAAAATATTGTTTGAAAATATGGTCTTTTCATTGGTTAGGCTCATATTATTATGCTGTCGTAAAAAGACAAAATACAAAGCTATAAAGGCGCCGCAGTTACTTCGTGTCTAAATGTAATTTATTGTTGTAACATATTTTATTCTCTTTAGGAATAGTTATCGTTTGTGGAAATATTTAGTTTTGCCGAGTAGGTATGTCAGATTTGAATGCTATTTGGTATTCGATGTTTTGGCATTTATTTTGACATTTTTGACATTTTAATGCATTTTTGGCATTACGGAACTATGTTGTACTGTGGTACACACTGGAGCTATCTTTTTTTAAATAGTTTTTTTTGTTTATGTGAACTACTGTTTGACTTTCAATATATTGATTCTAGGTGACATAATCCTTATTATATTAAAATTTATTTGGACATCTAGGACATAAAATTATTAATTTAAAATGGTTAATTATACCATTTATTGTAAATATAAATATATTAAATACTATATTTTTGTGTTGTTGAATTTGTGTTGGGGCACCATTTGTGTTATGTATGTCAATATGTGTTTGATGTTATATTTTATAAGTATTCGTTTATTTATTGTTGTGTGTAGTTACTACATGTTTAATGTTGTCTTGTCATGGCATGTGGCGTCGTAAATGATATGTTATTGTATATTTCCTTCTTCCCTTATTTATTATATTTATATATTTATAATACATATAATTAGATATACATAGCGTGTAATTTTACGTGCCAAGTGGTTTAGACACCCGGCGCAAAATAGGAAGGAAGCGGGTTCGATTCCCGCCTTGGAACAATAATATAAAAAAATGCTAATAATTCGTATAATTTTAAATTATAAAGATTATTCATAACACTGTTAGTGTTATAGTTTTTTAAGTACTTGAATCCAGTTATATAACTATTATAAATTAATTTCTTCAATAAATTAACGCATCTTCGGTTCGGAACCTGGGGTTCTCTTCCATTCAATGAATACTGTTGCTGTAGTTTACTGTTAAGTAATTTACAGTCTTTCATTTGAAGCTTTGCTTCCATCCTTAATAACGAAATCAGTTTAATTTGATTTATCTATTCTGTTTTTAATCAGAATCTTATCTTATAAACGTTATGCATAATGAATATCAGGCTTAATTCTTCAATACAGCGATATTACTACGTCTTACTCCAGGAATCCTTGAGCGACAGTTAACGACTAATAAAGTATTTTTTTATTGTCAGTATACTACTTTCTCTTAAGAATATAAGGACTGTTCCCATATCCACCTGTTGAATGTAGTATAAGGCGACTAATTAAAAACGTGGCCAACGAACAGCACGCTCGTCGATACGAGTGGGGTTGCTGTTGGTGCACATTGGGCGCACAAATGGGGTCGTTGTCATTCTCAGCGCCTAGATGGTAGTGGGTATACTATCAAAGAAAAGATTGTGTCAAGCAGACAGCAGAATCGAGAGCTTTATACAATTAACATTGTATACGACATATTTTGTCCTATATTATAGAGATAAACATGTTTTTGTATGCTCTTGTGTATATATCTTCTCTTACAGAACACATATTGTACCGATCCCACACGAGCGGAACAAAGGTAGAAATATCTTGATGCTAGCCTTTTGGTATGTGATGATGTGGTCGAAGATGTTAAACTGGCGTAACCCAGACTCGCAACTTGCTTTCAAGGACAGCTGCTAGAACACACTGTTTTAGCTGGAGTGCTTGGAACAAGGTGGTATAAGTATATAAATGATTATTTTGTTTAGTTTATTTTATGTATTAGTTAGTGACTAACCAAAATAATATCTATAATGTACGTACCTAACACGTTATATTCTGCATAGTCTTTTGTTTGTTCTAAACACTGAAAGCTCTTTGTATCTTGAAAGAAATCCAGTTTCTCGTTAGTAACGATCACTGAAGATTGTAAGAATCGACAGAGTATGATGGATTTCGAATTATTTTATTACTATTCATATTAAATTTTTATTATTATGTTTATACAATATTATTTATTCCTATTAATTTATTGTTATTTTAATATTTTATTTCTGGTTATATGCTAAATATTATATGAGTATTACAATGTATATTATTTTAATTATTGTTAGTTTAATGAAAATAATGAACCTTGGATTATTATAGAAAAACGTCGTAAATAGTACGTCCCTACATATGACACTATTTATTGAGATTATATTTTAAATTTCAATTATCTATTTGATTTACAAATTACTAGAGCAGACTTTTTGTCTCGGGCGGGAATCGAACCCAATCGGTGGGGATAGATTACGCCCCGGGTGCTTAAACCACTCGGCCACCGGAACATGCTCGTTTTTGCCGAAATTTGTGCTGTAATCGTATTACATCAACCGTTATAGGAGACCGTGGTTTAGGCACCGAGAAGGCGAAACGAGATCAATTCCTGCCCGGAACAAAAAAAATTCGTTGTAATATAGTTGATTTTCGCTTAGCACGCGATAGTCCTTGTAATCATAATTAGAAATATCTATTTGATGTTAAATATTTTTACTAAAGTGACAGCATGCAATATAATGTAAGTATATAATTTTGTTGTAGCGCGGATCTTTAAGTCACCTTTATTTATGTCCTTTTGGATAGTAATATTATTATAATGCATGTTAAAGATGTTTTATATGTTATGTAGTTGGCAGTAAAAGTGTTTTAAATTTTAATTTATTTTGTTTTTATTTGGCTTTCCATATTATTTAAGTGATTTTTTGTAGCTGAGCTTTTATTCAAATGAAATTAATTCCCTCCCAAAAGTATTATGACATCTTATCAAAGTAGATGTTTCTTGCAAAAGTGCCAGTTTAAACCATGTACTTCATTGTCTTTATGACGTTTATACTACATTTGTCATAAGGATTTAACTAAAAAAAAAACTTTATGATACGAAGTTGTCGAATATTCGTCTTTTTATACTGTTGGTATATCTAAGGTCATTTATAAAGCTATCAACAACTGCCTCTAACAATGGCGTACTTACTCCGTAATCTGCCTACCAAAAAGCATTTGATTTCAAATGTGATATTGCATCAAACCTTGAATTCTATTATTTTAAATTATGCGCTAAATCTAGGGTTAAGTACGAGTACGACACTGACAAATATTATTATGTCTACAGCAAAAGATAATTAAGGTCGATGGCTAGCTAATGAGTGACATTAAACAGATAGCCTGCGTTCGTTTTGCATTACTAACATTTAGCTCCCTTCGGCCGCGTATGATACCATAGTTTGGTAAACAGTATCATACGAAGAAAAAATGATCGTCGTAGGATACTGGTATCCAAGTGATAGGGATTTTTGTTTTATGTAACCGAGTATCAGCTCAGGAAAATATCAAACAATTACAAGTGAGTACTTAATATTTCCTCGTATGATACTGTTAGGCAGGCATGTCATGTGCATTGATATACGAGTATCACCTCTTTAGATATAAATGCACTGGCACTTTAGATAACTGAAGTTTTCATAACAATTGATGTCAATGTCAGTGTATTAGATTGACAAGTAAGTAAAATAATTTTGTGATTTTAATTTACAACGAATTAATTTCCGCGTTGCCTGTAATACAAAATGAGTAAAGAAATTGAATTTATCTCTACGAAGAGAGGAGGAAGAGCACTATTGAGTGATGGTCGCAAGTACCACAGGAAAAAAACTTACTCAAACGACTCTACATTTTGGCTATGCCACAATATTAATTATGAATGTACAGGGAGTGTTACTCTAAATGTTAAAAATGAAGTCTTAAAAATCAAAACTCACAAGGAAACCTGCAAACAAGACTTTGCAAACAACAAAATATTGAAAGAATTAGATAAATTGAAAGAAAATTGTAGTCATAATTTTGATAGTATTCAAAAACAATATGACAACATGGTGTTCAGCCTGGAAGAGGCAGGACTTGACTTTGTACGGGATATCCCTAAATTCCAAAACATCAAAACGGGATTGTACAACGAAAGAAATAAAGTATTAGGAGCACCAAGATTGAGAAGCAAATCTTCGATTGAAACCGTAGTACCCGATAAATTCAAAAAGTTCTTGTTTGCAGAATATAGTGATAACGACAAGAAGATTCTACTATTTTGCAATCAACGTGCTGCATCAATCGTAAAGTACAAGCATATTTTATCTGACGGTACTTTTACTTCATGTCCGACTGAATTTCATCAGTTATATACAATTCATGGCGTCGACGAAACTACATCGGCTGTTGTACCTTTAATTTTTTGTTTACTACCAGACAAGACACAGCAAACTTACGAGTTACTATTTTATATGATAAATTCCCAATTCAAGCAGTGGCTACCAGAAACAATCACTGTTGACTTCGAGTTGGCTCCAATGAAAGCTGTTCGAAAAGTTTTCCCCAACATTGATGTTAAGGGATGTTTTTATCATTTGAATAGGTGTTTATTTAGAAAAGCAAAATCGTTAAAATTAACCACAAGGGTAAAAAAAAGGCATGTAGCCAGGTGTGCTGGCCTTGCACGTTTACCCAAAGCCTATTTCCGAAAGGGGTATGAATATGTTATGTCAAAGAGTCCGTCTGCAGAAGAGATAATAAAATTTAACAAATATTTCAATAACCAATGGATGGCAAAGACTGACTTCGAAAAAATTTGCTGTTGTTCATCATCTAAAATACGTACTACCAATAATATTGAAGGTTGGCACAGTCGCCTTAATAGATATATTGGACGTAAAAGACCGGCATTGGCTCAACTCTTAGATATTTTAAGAAAAGAAACCACCTTAATGGATATATACAAAAGAAAATCTCAGATTTGCTCAACGATAATGCGTTTTCGCACAAGGCCATCATTGTGAGCGAATTTTTGACCAATAGCTCAACAAATACCTACCATCGAGCAACCGCCTTATTCGCTAGATGTGCCTCCAGGTGACTTTTCTTTTTCCAAACTCAAATTTCGACTTGGTGGCACCAGTTTTCATTCAGTAGAAGACATAAAGGAGAATTTTAAAAATGTTTTTACGATTGGATTATTCGTTGGCGTCAGTGTATCGTTTTTAAAGGAGCAAACTTTAATCTTTTATTTTGGATTTTTCTGACAGAAAAATGACATGCAGATACACACTAAGAAAAAAATCTTGTGTCGTGGGAGTCCGCTTCCTTCTAAAATACATTAAGATTGAGGTTTACTCTACGAATAAATTTATTCGTAGGGTTTGCTTATTAAATGATATGGCTGTATAAAATTTCGTATATTATGTTATAGTAAATAGAATATTATTTTTTTGAAAATCATAAAATATATTTGGATGAATAACCAACAATTTGCGTATTATTGATATTTTTCCGGTACTTTCGTGGCAGAGTAGAACAGAGACAAAGTCTCATGCCTGTAATTTTACTTGCTCTCAAGGACTGCTTCCTGGACACATTGGTAGGTGCTTGGCGAGATTCTCTACTTGACGGTGGCAGCCAGCCAGGCGAGCATACGCAAAATTCCCCTTCCATCAACGGTGAAGCTCAAGCCGGCGGTGGGTATCGAACCAGGGACCTGCGGCACGGCAGTCCATAGCTATAACCGCTCGGCCATTCGCTTCACGTTTATGAGCTGCCTACATTACCTACGGACGCATGGACGGACATATAGCGAAGTCTCGTTGGTAGTATTCCGTTTTGCCCTTTGGGTAGGGAACCCTAAAAATATGTTTCTTTAGGTTAATTATGCGTTCGAGGCAACCATCTTAGTAACGTTCAGAACAATTCAGATTTTAATACAAACTTTCTATTATTATTTTAAATACCTATATGCTATTTTTCAATATCCTCCCACTAACTACATCAGTCAGTAGATTTGATATAAATCGCACGGGGATACCATAAGGGCTGTTTGCATGCTTGCCTGGCGAACAGCCACCTTCAAATACCTAAACACTTAATTAATTGTATTGCCTGGTATTTGATCTTGGGAGCCAGTTACACAGTAAAGAACATCCATCACTTACAAGTCAGATGGTGGTTAGCCTCGGTCCTATCCTGACAGATAGCATATATACGTATATGTATTTATGTGGATTTGCAACTCCTTGTTTCATTAAAAATATATATTAAGTTTCTTGGAGTTTCAAAACAAGATTCCTTATTTTAATGTTTCTGCATCTATTCTATCTCTCGTATCTATTCAGCTAAACCATGTATTACTTATCAAAGATTTCGAGGTTCTACTACTAATTTGTAAGAAAGATTGCTTCTAATTTAGCAGTCATAGTGTTACAGAGGGAGAAGGGGTTATATTTAAATAAAAAGTAAACACAAAAAATCAATTCATATTTTTTTTTTACGTTTTTTAACAATTAAGTTTATAATCATTGATGATACGAAAATACCATCAATGTTCATAATAAACATAATTTTCAATTTGTACATGGTACGGAGTATCCCCCGTAGAAACGCAAACTGTGGCATTGCCGTGGAGAGTGCTAATGTTAACAGACATTTGCGCAATGGAGGGTTCACGGTTCCATTCATCCTCCCCCCCTCCCACCTTCGGCTACGCGCATGTTAACAGGGTTTTTTTCAGACTCATATGAGTCGCCCGTGCGTCAAGCGTCGCCACGTGACATACTAGTACTATTGTACGACACAAACACTCGTACATATATATATATTTATTATTTGCTAAATTGAAACCCATTACGATACAATTTATTACATATATTAATTTGGAATCTAAAAACAAGCACCGTTTGATAAATATAGAGCCAGTTCACTTAAGTCAATGCCGAACGTATGAGAGTAACGAATTTATCAGCTGAGGTAGTAGCAAAATAACTTAAAAATGCCTTTTATATGTTACATGCTTTTTTAAATTGTGACTTTTATTTGCTGCTTGGCGTTTCCTGTGAAAGTGGGGCCAGTGTGCATTATTATGCTATAATGCAGTCAGTATTATGCTATAATGCTCCATGGCAGTCAAAACTACACATCACACTTTAAAAATTCCAAAAAACAACAATATTATAGATATTTTATTATTTCTGCGCATGTGTAACATCGACTAGTGTGAACCGTTAAAGTTTAAAAAAAGACTTAAATTACATACAAACATATTATCTAATATTGAATTGAACATAGATGCTCCTTTGTAAAATCAAGTAAGTTGGTATATATTGAACAAGGCTTATGAATAAATAATTTAATTCAAAAACACTTTCTTCATTTTATCGTTTGAGGGCCTACAGATTCAAGATGGAGGTCCAAGAGTGGTTATTGTCTGTCTTTATCCCACGCTAATACCTTAATATTACATTTTATACCACAATTTACCTACTTCGTATCTATGCCGTTAAATCTAAAATGTATTTATTGCTATTTTTCAATATATCTTCTATATATTGGCAGTCGGATGACGTGGTTTTAGAGGCTTAGTTACAAATAATTTATTGTATATCTTATTTAATCACTGGCTAATTATTTTTCAAAATATAAATTGAAGGTAATTTAAAATATTATAAAGCAAAAAATAAATTGTAAAACCGTAACCTTATGTATTAATAAAATTAGTACTTATCATTTGAAATAAAAATGTTTGTAGGTATACAGATAATTATTATAGTTTATGCATTAAGTACTCAAATTTTCTTATTGGTGTTAATAATTATTGTGTGTATAGAATAAGCAAACCGCAGCAATCACGTACCTTATTTTAACCTATATTTATTTCTCATTGTTACTAATTTTCTACTTTACTATAAAACTTTCGTGATGATTAATAGGCATGGCCAGTTTTTATTAATTTACAATAAATTATGAACGATCAATTCATGGTGTAAGAGTTAATAATACAATGTGTAACTTAAGTATTTGAATATATAAATAAATGCATATGTTGTTATTACATATCGTAATGGGTTTGGTTCAGTCGGTCGAATACAATATAATATATAGAATACAAATTGAGCTTAACTCGATAAATTACAACAACTAAATATATTTTAAAATATAAATCACAGCAAATATTGTTTGATTAACAAAAGTGTGAATAAAGCGCTTATATACTATAGATATAGGTACATAAGTATGATTGGTAACACATAGTAATATTGCATTGGTTCGACTGAGCCACCAATAATACACAGCTCTGCATAATCCGTCACAGCGCACACGAATTTGACTGGTTAACTTGATCTATGACCAAATTTACAGTAAATTAATATATTTACAAATATTTGTTAATATCTAATGTGGCATATATGGTATTAAATACCGGGCAGTGTGGGAATATGCCGCCCTTCCTATAACCAACTACTCTAGCCAAAACATTTGTGAGGTCGGGCGGTTTGGTCTGTAACACTTGTTGTTCAACCGCATACATTTTTGTTCATTGTTGTTATTACGAGTAGGCATGGCATTCATCTGGCGTGGAAACAAATCTCGACTAATTAAGTAGGTATGTTTCCACTCGACGCAACTCATATTATCTTCCCTCGACACTTTCAAGTTTCAATGCTGAGATTCTGACTCAACCATTCACATCGTTCAGGACCATTCGCATTATTTATTTAGAATTTCGATACACTTATTAATTAACTTATTTACCAAACGAAGTAGATAGGTACTTCATATTATATACAATTATATAACTTTCAATCGAACAATGTTACAGCAAATTATTGATGATCACGCATGTACCAGTCAACCTTTCATGTTACTGATATGATCTAAATAGTGAAAAAAGCAAGTAGTTGATACAGGTAATATGGATTAGAAATGTTGATGCTTAAAATATTCAGTATTTTTGTAACATGTTCAAAATATTTGTGCCATTTTCTACCTACCTCAAATACAGTTATTACTGTATTGTGCGCAGATTTTCTAGTTGTGCTCTTCCGTGCTGTTCTATTTAATTTATACACAAACAATGAAACAGTTCAAATATTTTTATTCCAATTTGAAGTTCTGTATTTATGTTCTTAAATGTAGTATTAATCTACATATTGTATAGCTATATTATTATGTTGTTTTCACATGAACATGCCCGATTTTAAACTAGATTAGCACTCTCTGTTAATTCATCTGCAATAAACATTCATAGTCTATCCAAAAACATGATCACCGATTTGTAAAAAACGAATTATTTGCTCGAAAGTTTATACTTTGTTCTGTACGGATACCTTTTAACATTAATTACAACCTTATGTGGATGATGAAATTGACAATTTATGGATTTACATTATATTCGTTTTAACCTTTGCATTAACCGATAAATTAATACATTTTCCTAATATCCTAGTCAATTTACTAGTTATTTATATTAATGTAAAATTTTAACTAGTTATCTTATGTATAATATTGTGTGTAAAGAGGTAAGTATTAACATCATTACATGTACAGAATTATTGCGCAGCATGATTTCAATGATCTTTAGAATAAACATAAGGCGACTTGATCATAAGTGATCGATGATCAGTTTGTTCGCGTCAACCGATCTTTATGATCAATCTAAGGCTCGTACGCTCGCACCTTCTGGAGCGTATCATAATTTAGTAAATGATATAATTCAGTCAACGTCAGCGACACCGTTAGATACACACAAATTTTATATTAGGCCGTGCATCAATCATGATACGTTACGGAACCCCTTAGTCTTAATAATCAATTGAGCAGTGATCAGACGCACGGACGAAAGAATCGACTTCAACCCTGTCGCAACTACTGAACCCTAGCTATAAGTGGCGAAACAAAATATCTATCCTTCCGGGAGTAACAGTTACAAGCGAAACATATACTTACACCATTTAAAATATCCACCAAAAATAAAATCTTTACAAGTCAATTCATTCATAGATAAACAATTTTATTCATAACATTCATAAATAATTTCAACGGTAAATATAACGAAACGAAATTGCCATGGCAGATGCCGTAAACCAATAAGCTACCATGGATCTCGACTATTACAATAATAAATCATTCATTTTACCATAATCAATTCCCACTAATGCAATATCCAACTCCGCCGTGTACCTTAGTAGGTTAGTTTTATTATACATTTTAATAATTTATTAGTCTCTATTTATAACTACTAATGGTTTATTTCCGTCATTTTAGATATGACTTAATATTTAATTTAGTATCTATACAACAATTATAATTTATGAGTAAAAAGAGAATAAAAACATTTGTAAAAACAATGAACTTGTAATTGTAGATATAAAAAAACTCAACAATGCAATAAAGTCACAGCATGTATTTACAATTAAGTACATGTTATTGTTCAGTGCTATGTTACATTCTTCAGCACTGCACTGCGCTGCGCTGTCCTCACTCTCAATAAGTACCTAGGTAGTCGTCTTGTATTTTGTACCTACGTGGATTAAGTTGGCATTGAGCCTTTGGGCGCATCATACAGTTTCCGCTGCCTCCGCGTCAACATCCTGCTAATTGCAGTAGCAGTTTGTCACTACTGCTAATTAATTATATAGGTATTTATATCCCCCATTCGCAAACATACATATCGATTATCCTTAACATTATTATCAGAAACTATCAGTTGTCCGAACCTGATCGCGAGTTACACCATCCCAGTCAAAGTTGTCAATCATTAAAATTCCAATGACGACCTAATTAAATGGGTACAAGTATTACGATGGCACTTTACAAGGTACCTATGCTTTTATAAATTACGTCATAAAATGACAGACTAAAGAGCTATGTTAATTTTACGCCGTGACTTATATCTAAGTTTCGTTTGTTATCTAATCACATCGATTTAGAACATTTGTTGTGTGGTAGTGATAGAAGCGCGGCCCGCTTGGCGCTTGAGTCCATGAAACAAGAAGCTGGCGGCGGCTTTGATGGGCGCGACTAGCGGCGCACGCGCACTGCTCTCCCATTGTCAGACGTTGCCGGTCGCTGGAAACCGCGGGGGAGGCAGCGGTGGAGGTGGCCGTCCCGCTTCGCCCCCACCCGACGATTGCTCTGACACTGAAATCACGACCATTGCCCATATTAATCTTCATAAAACAACAGTGATCATATTATATACCATGCAATAAACATTTAACATTCAATTTACATTACAACAAATAAACATTCGATTTAATAAAACCGATCGTCTAACGGATTTTTTTTCCTTTCATATTCATTTCAGTGGTACTTAGGTCGTCGGTGAGTGTGAGTTTACCATTTCATATTTAGTCAATAGAGCTATACAGAGCTTTATCTAATTCAAAGGGTTTTTTTTTAAATCGGGACGCGTTCCTCTGTCTCCACTTGGAAACATACTAACAGTAGCTTTGTGTTAAGCCTGCACCGAGGCAGCGATACGTAATTGTGGTTCGTTTGATCCCTTGCTGTATCTTTATTTCTTAATTGTAAGTTATGTAATTAAAATATATTATATTTAAGGATTCATTCTATAAATCATGCACTTTGGAAACACGATTACTTACAATTTTCTCGATCGAAAAAAAAAGTTACATCTAAAAAACTAAATAAACCCATAGTACGGCGTAAATACCTAACGGAGAGTCATCCGTATTTGAATAATAAAAAACACAACATGTTTTTTATAACGTATACACATTACATTTTTCAAATAGGTATTTGTTTTTATTATACAAAGGAAATACTCAAATTCACGCATGTTCCGCCCATTTTAGTCAGAGCCGCGATGCTTTGTCCCTATCCGCTTTAGTAATTCTACGGCCGTCGGACGGGGACGGAGGCTGTTGACGTGCCTTACGCACACATACGCGGCGCGCCTAAAAAGCTCGGTGCGCCCTTAACCGTTTGCGGAAACTATTTATGACTAGTTAAAATGTGTATTGTTCTCGAATATTTTAATTTCAAACAATTCCTTCGCAAAAAGTTTATTTTCTAGATCCAGCTAAGCAGATAAAGTAAGACTGTGTAGAAAGATTGACTGTTCATTCATATATATCCGTGTTCATACTATGCCTATCAGCTTATAAATTATCTATTCCATAAATCGGTAGATCCTATAAAAGTGTTTACTAATAAGTATAATTTCGTATTTTACGAAAGTAATAAATTATCTACTTAAATATATAAAAATGACTACTACTCGTCATAACATCCATAATTTATTGTAACGTATTGTGTACGTACATTATGATCTTTTTCAAATAAGAACAATACAATTATGTTATTAGGTACGTTTTTTACGTAAGCATAACTTAAGCCGTATTTAAGACTTTTAACAGAAAGGTGATCCTACAAAATGATACAGTAATAAAGGCATTACGATAGTGCCTAATTAAAAAATATATATACAACCAAGTTTTGGCGTGAACATTATGTCAAAAGTCATGACGTTAGTCAGAGAAAGCAATTAAGAACATTCACCGTAATCATTAGAATGTTTTAAATAAGATAAATATATAAAAACAACGTTGTTACGTCAGTACTGAACATGTGTTTTTACTTTTACCTACAAGTAGGAAGTGATAGGGCATGACGCCGCGAAATCGAATGATGATGCAGGTGGTCGTGGTCAGTGAAGGCAGTGTAGTGACTTACATGAGTCATGTTTCTCGTCGACGGGGGCAGGAGGCGGAGGCGGGGGCAGCTGCTGTTCCAGTGCGTTGACGCAGTTCATCATGCTGCCGTAGAGCCGGCTGTCGCGGAAACTGTCCCTGCACACACGCACGCGTCACGCACAGCCCAACTCAACTCAATTGTCTACCGCTACTACTATTCACGCAAACACTTTACATCGTCGTCTATAAGCCAATTGTTCTTTATTACCATTCTAGTATGTTCTGTACATCGAGTTTTCGAAGAGAGATCTTCCAAGAACTCTCGTATTTTAATTGTTTTTCGAAATGGTCAGAAACACGTGCGTGGCGTGCTAATGGTCATGATTGTTTAATGTGTTTTTTAAATCGAAATGTGCATGTGATAATGAGACAAAAATATGGCATAGCTGTGTTGATGCCCAGTGTCGTTTCGGGGTCAAAAAGTGTACTCGATTCTTACCTGCCGTTGGAATTCCGAAATAGTGCCAGGATCTCTTCGAAGGTCTTATTTTTCGTTTCAGGAACTTTTTTATAAGTAAATATCCAAAAAATTGCAAGGAATACACTAAAAGGCAGGAATGTATAGTTTTCCAGTATTGCCTGAAAATAAAAACAGCACATTAGATGGTCAAATCAATCAAATCATCAATCATGGTCAATGCATGATTGAAAAAGGAAAACTTTCAACAAATACTTGATAGTTGGTAATTTGAAAGTTATTATACCTTCATAGTAGGGAAACCGATGCCGACTACGAAATTAGCCATCCAATTGACTAAAACCGCGATCGCCATCGCGCTGGGCCGTGGACCTTGGGAAAATAGCTCCGCAGTGATGAGCCAGGGGATGGAGCCAGGCCCTACCGCGAAGAACACCACAAAGCTCAGCGTTGACACGACCGACAAGTAGCTCATCCAGTCGATCATCTCCTGCACATAGCCAAAGAACTCCTATCAGGGAATAGCAATGGTGTTCTTTCCCGTCGCCGACCGGAGAGGAAATAAATTTCCAAACATAAATGCACATCACACACTCGTCTGTCTGTGTGTCTGTCAGAAACTCGAAGAGATGATGCTGAGTTGTCTGTCATAAGGCTTTCACCAATCGGTGCTAGTGGCGAAGTGTCATCGTCTATCGCATGTAATGCGTATGCTATAGTGAAAAGTGCTATCTGCTTTTGAGCAGTGTTTGTGTGATTAAAAACTTCGCATCATTTAAAAACGCGTGCGTCATAGCCTCTCGTGAGTTCCACGCTTGTCGGCTTCATATGTCGGTGGTGAGCAAAAAATGTGTTTTAGTGCTTTGTGAGTGATGTTCCTAACATTTATATTTGAGAGTTTATTTCTCCTTTATTTACATAGCTTTCCTACCGAGAGTCCGGTTTCGGAAACAGGAAAGTCGCAGCTGGGGAGGGTGGCCTAGCGAAGCGGCGGCAGTTTCCGTTCCCAATTGTAACGCTTACATTTTTAATAAAACATTTCGTACTCTAGTTTAATGCGCATTCCTTATACTCGTACAGTGAACAACTTAAAAAACAAAATTGGGAACTGGAACGACCGCTAAAGCAAATAAAGTGGCATGTGAGAAATAAAATAAAAGAAATAACATTGTGCATGCATTTTGCTTGTAAAGATGAATTATGAACGTTAATGTTCGCTTTTGTTATATTAGATCCCGGAAAAATACATATAACAAGTAGGTTTTACGCCATAAAAAGACAAAAAGAAGAAAAGTAGTACAGAGTTTTAATAAAGAGATTATCATATAGATAATTTTCAGCAAGAGTTTAATTCTGAAGAATTGTGAAAGAAAAGCGTGCCAAGGCTTTATTATCTACTTAAAATATAGTTGTCTTTGGATAGATGAATACTCTTAAAGATGATAAATTTAAACAAAACACCTAGGTACTTTGTTTAAATTTTTCATGGTATCTTAAGTAACAACTCATATTGAAAAAATCTTGAAAAGATATGCCGTACATTTTTATTCTATCCAAAGACAATATTATTGTAGGGCCAGAGTTTTAAAATATAGGCACTGTCAAAAGTAAAACACTCTTTTTGTATATGTGCTTTGTAGTATTGTTGTGTCTAGCTTGGTATTGTTTTTAGTTAAAACACTAGCCCTTTTTAAACTCATCTCTAAGATGAATAGATTCTTAACTATATTAATGAAGGTACCTATAAGTATACTTATAATTATCTCTATGATGGTAATATTTTAATCTTAAAAGAACGTGGACATCAAGCCTACAATTCTTTTAAATATGTACTGCTTTGAATCACTTAAAAATATAATTAATACCGTCCAAATTATTGCCCTTGGAAACTAAAATAAAATTTGATTTCTAATATTTCGAGGTAAGTAGGGTACTTTTAACTTAGCTGGAAATATTAGCTTAGTTTCCATATAACACATACATTTTTTAAAGGTCGTTTAAATATTGTTTAGTGATCTCATTTTGGTGCCAGATATACTTTTTTGAGGGCAGAGAGCAAAATATACGAACCTAAATCTATTAGTATTCACACCCTTATTTTATATACAGAGACTTATATTGTATATTAAGATTTTTAATTATTTACAGGCTACCAATAAGGCGCTTGCTTTGGCTAGACGTCACTACTTTGTCGTACAGAGATTGCAGAATAAGTGAGTAAATTTCAATTAATACCATGTCATGTTTCATTGCTCTATCTATACTAGACTCTATTTATTCTATACTATATACTAGACTGAGCCGATTTTCAATTTTACCCACAGTATATTAAATTAAGATGGAAATGATTATTGAGGTGGATAGATACACTAAAGTGTTATTGTTGTGCGCAAAAAAATTACTGCCCATGGATTATTTGGTTACTTACAGAAAGAAACTCAGCGACCTAGTGAAGATATAGAAGAGAAATCTACGATTTCTCATCCATATCTTATCTATTTGAAAAATATACAGACCAGCTAAACTTCAAACACGAAATTGGAAAGAAGGGGATTAAATCACCTAAAAAACAAGGACAGTGAAACAAAATACATGCTTTCAAACAAAAAACACACATTAAGAATTTACAGGTAATAGTAATATTTGCATCTGATTCAGCTCATAAGAAAGCAAATTTCGATAAGAACAGATCATTGTCAAGAGTTGTTCTATAACAAATAAAATATTGAACTCGAGAACAGCTTTACACTTATGCAACTGTTTCTATTTATTTTCTGTCCGGAATATTTCGTTGTAGTATAGGAGAAAATAATTAAAGATAAATTTAGGTTCACAAACATAGCCGCGCAAATATTGTTTAAATAGAAATAGTGTTTAAATACACACTAATATTAAGCCTTTAAATCCCCGAAGGGGTCGGCAGAGGTGGCCACATTGACTCAGATATGTTTTGTTTCACGAGACAAATATTGTAAAACTTAAAGAATGCTATCGTAAAAGTATCTAATAGAGAACCGTATTATCTAACAACTGGATTCGTCTCGATAAAGCATGGAAACCCATGCTTTCAATTGCAAATATTCCGCTTGATTTCCAAGCGGAATATATCCTACTCCTTCTAGGGTCTTTAGGGATAAATAGCTTTTTTTTCCCTAAAGACCCTAGAAGGAGTAAATTGTAAGTTGGCGTTGAAGCAGTAGTCTGCAAACACTACTTGGCTTAGACGTAAAAGACAATGAAACATGTGAAATTACTGGGCAAACCAGACAAGAACTAACGTCTCGAAGTGACGAGAGCAAAGTTAAAGAGATCGAGGACGGTGACAGTGCAACTGTCAGCTTCTCCATTTTAATTTTGACATCATCAAGCGTGCGAGTTGTCCATCTGATCTGTTCATGACACATAAAAAAGACATAACCTTGACTAAAATCAATTCGAAATACAAAGAAGCATAACATACACGATGTTGGCTAAAATACCGCCAAGCTCTAACTGTGATGAAAAAAAATCACCGAACGTTATCACAATGGACTACCTACGTAAAGCGTAAAGTCATAGGTTAATTAGATGCTTCCAGTGATCACTGGCAAATTAGCACTGAAATTCGTGGCAATCAGGGGTTAAGTACATACAAAACGCAACGCGTGCACACACAGGCCACAGGTCCTGTTTAAATAGTTAATCCCGGTTAAAAGAAACTATTCAAATGTTTAATCAGCTGTTACTTTTTCTAAGGCTATAAGATCTAAACTCGTTTATAGTCTGAAAATAAGTTTTGATTATATAGCATTGTATTTTTTTTCAGGGTCCCTGAAAGGCGTTAATGGTGCGTGATGTTTCGGAGACTACGACCTATCTAACTGAGCGGACTAACAGGTAGGGAACTAAAATGGGTGAAGAATTTAATTTTTATCAGATCTATTCGATAAAAGCTAGTTTATTCCTCGTAACAGGGACTAAAATAGCTTTGTAATCTCTGAGGGATAATAAGTGATTTGAATTTAGAATGTGGATATTTTTTAATAAAGTTTCCATACACCAAAGAGATCAATCACAAACATTGTATGGACAATAAATTCACTCACTTTTTTCAGGGTCCCTGAACGGCGCTAATGGCGCTAATGGTGCGTGATGTTTCGGAGACTACGACCTATCTAATCGAGCGGACTAACAGGTAGGTAACTAAAATGAGTGAAGAATTTAATTTTTATCAGATCTATTCAATAAAAGCTAGTTTATTCCTCGTAACAGGGACTAAAATAGCTTTGTAATCTGTGAGGGACAGTAAGTGATTTGAATTTAGAATGTGGATATTTTTAATAAAGTTTCCAAACACCAAAGAGATCAATCGCAAACATTGTATGAACAATAAATTCACTCACTTTTTTTCAGGGTCCCTGAACGGCGCTAATGGCGCTTATGGTGCGTGATGTTTCGGAGACTACGACCTATCTAATCGAGCGCACTAACAGGTAAGTAACTAAAATGAGTGAAGAATTTAATTTTTATCAGATCTATTCGATAAAAGCTAGTTTATTCCTCGTAACAGGGACTAAAATAGCATAGTCCGTAGTCTCCGGCGGACAATAAGTGATTTGAATTTAGAATGTGGATATTTTTAGTAAAAGTTCCAATCACCAAAGCAATCAATCACAAACATTGTATGAACAAGTTAAAGGCTGTTTTTTTTTATTTAAATATTTTTATGTATTTTTTTTTATAACCGAAATATTTGTGTAGTTTCTCAAAAACTACATCCTGAGACGACGGTTTCCGCGACTATTTCTTAATTTTCAAGCTGTATATAAGTCGAAAACTGTAACGGATGGTAGTGGTGAAATTGTTACTTTGCACTTCCATATTTGTTCAAATATAAACATCAGCCTTTAACTATTTCTATGCGATGTCAGATTTTTCCTTATTATATCTAAATAAATAAACGGAGTATTCTTATTCATAAGTTGCACTAACTTAATTTCTCATCTCTATGAGAAAATAAAATTGGAGATTGATAAAATTTGGAGTGTCCACCTCGGGAGCCAACAACTATTTTTAGCTCTAGTAACTTTGAATCTATCGCTGCACTCAGGATTCTAATCTAGAATCCTTCGTTCCGCACTGGATTCAAAGAAACACTGTCGCCTTTAAAATTGTTGTTTGCTCAATCATGTAAACAATCTACTATTTGCATCGCATCGTAATAACGAATACCAAATTAAGCTCTTTATATTGATTCTACCGTTGTTAGTTACTCATAATATCATAAATACGACATCAGATTTTTAGCATTTATTTGTCAAGCTCTATTTTTTTGTACTTCATAGAAAAGTAAATTTTTCATTTGACTCCTTTAGTAATTAAGTGGACTTAGTTTACCTGTCACGAATTTTATTGATCATTTTATAAGACACACCTTTATTAGGAATGAAATGGTGATAAAAATGGAGAAGATGAACATCCCGCCTAGGCCGTAGAGATGAAGAGTGCGGCGTCCGGTGCGGTCCATGAGTGGGATGGAGACCAGAGTCATGCCGACCATGATGGCTCCTATGCCCATTGTCGCGAACTTAGCGGACTCGTCGGTTAGGCCGGAGGAGGTGAACAGTGACGTCGAGTAGTAAAATACCTGGAAAATAACATTCATATATTATTGACTGAAAAAAACATTTTTTTTCCCGGCGGTATGCCTTTATTAAACAAAATACTATGAACTATATACAACACTACAGCTACTACAATAAAAGCATTTAGAAAACCTATAAGTCATAGCAGACTCATAGGTAGTTCAAATGCTCCAGCCCACTCCCAGTTGGCAGCGTGCCCAGCATGCTGGCAGCATTGGCCCGTTGAATTGCAATGCTTATTCGTTGAGCCAAATGTGTGCCAGCATTTTAATCACGCGTCGCATCGACCAAGCGCTCAGATAAGTTTTGGAAAATACGATGAGCTCCCGGTCCCCTCGGACCCAACGTCTCTACACCAAAGCGCCAGCCCTCAGATTGGTTTCAGAAAGATGTGTCGGCGCTAAAGTGTCTACACAAGTAGCGTCCCACACTAAGGGCCGTCTTTACTTCCACGGAACCAGAGTCATGCCGTCAGGTCTTTTACGTAACACGTAAGCTAATAGCTAGACGAAAAACAAAATGCTTACATCTACACTGCACATTCAGTAATTTGTTTTACTCGGTATTTATGAAAAAAGAAGTTGTTTGAACAGTATTTTGCTATCATATCCATATCCCCGAAGAAATACGTAGATGTAAGTTACGCATATCCATCTGGAGAAGTCTTTACATTTAGCAAGACAGGAGCTGTACGAGACATCGAGGCAATTACACTGTTGTAGCTTAGAATGTATACAGCTTTAGGGTGGTTATGCCCATTCATTGATTAAAATGTTTAAATTTTCTAAGACAACATACCAGTTATTAGCAGATACCATTAGTATGTATTTGGGAGCAGACTAAACACAATTAAATATGATAAAGAGCTTGCTGACCGCATTAATCCCGCTAAGCTGTTGCGAAAGCTGCATCACGACGCCTATGAGTAACGGTGCGCGAAGAGTCGGTGAACAGAGCAGTTCCCTCATGGATATAGATGCCTCGGCCTGTTGTGCTCTCTCCTCAGCTCTCATTTCTTCGATGTCTTCTTCCACCTTCAGAAACAGTTAAAATTTCAAACACAATGTGGACTGTGGAATTGCCATCAAGCTAAAACAATGACAAATGCATAGATACACCAATTATACTATGGAATAATGAAAAATAATCATACCTAAATTTATGATATCTTGTTGAGGCTAATAAAATAGAATAAATCAACAAAAAGTTGTAATACCTGATTGCTGGCCCGAAGCCTCCGTAATGCACGTCTAGCTTCTTCTTCCCACTGACGTGTGATCAGCAAATATCTGGGAGATTCAGGACAAGCTGGCAGTAAGAGCAGTTGTAAGATCGCAGGGCAAATTGCTAGTCCTGAAATAGATATATACAATCGGGTGAAACAATGTTTAAACCTATATCAAAAGTTTAGTTGCGATGATGATAACCAGTGAAAGTTCATGAACTCTTGATAATGAATAGATTCAGGCATTACTTTGCGGAAATCCATATTCAATAATTACAAATATTTAAAAAAAACATTAAATTAATATTTAATAAAACACTTAAAAATAAGAAAATATATCTAGTGACCATTCCGCCTAATTTTCGTGCTAAGCCGACGTGACGTCACAAACACCACGCAGTCAAACCGGAAGAATTTCCGACGCGTCTACACCAAGCATCCTCAGGAGATCTTGACTCTACGAGCGCACGATCGAGAAATTTAAGTTTAAAAACTATGTTATATTATTATGTTGCTATTAAAGTATTGGTTATGGCCCACATTTGATGAAAAAGGAGACTAAGTCTCTAAGTTTTAGGTGTTATTTATTCTACAATTTCTTAAACTTACCAAGGAGAATAGGCCATCCTTCGTCTGTTCCTAGAATTTGTTCTATACCAAGGACTTGAGATAAAAGCAGCCCAATAGTCACAGCTAGTTGGTTAACAGTACCTAACCCACCGCGCAAGTTTAGCGGCGCAATCTCCGATATGTACATTGGCACTAGTGACGTATTCAACCCTGGAATCCAGAAGAACATAATTATTCTAAATAGCTATAAATTCAAGCAAAAAAAGATGTGCAAGTTACTGTATTATCGTTTGTTACACGAGATGATTGCTATTTCATCTTATTAGTAAGTATAGTTCTAGAATGTCGATCCAGGCGTAACACAGCATAACAACATTTTGAAATCGTGATATTCGGGCAACGTATCGAGATTAAAAAAATTAAAGCGCTTTATTGGTTTGACTCAAACGAATGGAAGATGTGGATCTTGTCACAACATAAAAAGTGTCAAAATAATACCTACCGCAGTTAACACCTATGATGAACCTGCCGAAGATAAGCAACTCGTAGCAGTGAGATATCTTAGTGAAGCCCATTAGACTTGCGCCGCTTATGCCAAGGATGTTATTGAGCAGTAAACCTCCCTTTCTGGAAAGTATCAACATAATCCATAAAAATGGATAGAAATACATTAGTAGAAACAAGATGAACTAACTTTTTACTGCCACGAAGAAATTTATTTAACATTTTCAAATATCTTGTAGGAAGTGCTTATTACTAAAAATAATACCTTCCGAATCGATTAGCAATCATCCCTCCTGAGAAGCCACCGAGCATGCCACCTATTGCAAATATGCTGACAGCAATAGAGTAAAGTCTGCTCACGGTGTCGTCGTGGAGATCCATTCCATACCGATTCTTGTAAACATCCTTCATAAAGTTTGCGATGTTCTGAAAAGGAAACAATTCATGAAGAAACAGATATCGTTAATTATTGAAAACATCATGCAAGAACGGTACTGACTTTGCCAGGAGCGTTGATGACACCAGTGTTGTAACCAAATTGCAGCATGCCTAGAACCGCAGCCAAGATCGCGTATGATAAGAAGAATGTTAAGCCCTGAAAAAGAAAATATAATAAGAACCTAAACTTTAGTTACAGTCCGTAATCATTCCAGGAAGTCCATTGTTACCTAAATTCAGGGGTTAGAAAGTGTTGAGTCTGACCTGTTCTAACAGCCTCAGCTTCCGTCGCTGTGAATGCTCCTCGAGACGGTCTACGTATTCCCGAAGCTCTTCGATTTCTTCCTTCACCTGTTGGACAGTGTCGAGTTCTTGTTTGATGGCAACCATGTCTCTCTTCACCTGGTAGAGAAATATAGAACTCTTAATTTTTCACCACAAACCATGATTGTGTTCTTATGACATTAAGATTGGGTAAATGATATGTTGTTACTAGACAATATGTTATTTTGATAATCGTTGGTCAATTCTGGCTGTAAACACATTTCTACATATTTTTTGTGTTATTATTGTTATTAAACGAGGTTTGGACTAACTGACCTCGGAGACCTCGCTCTGGCATGACTCGACGCTTTTGGTCAGTTCTTGGAGCTGTGTTCTTATCTCGCAGAGCGCGACCGTCGTCTCGAGTTGTCGGTCGCCTCGCTGAAGCTCATCTAGTTTCGCCGAGAGGTTCATGCTCATCACGCCCACCTGTCTCTGAAGGCTGACCAACAAAACGTACATTAATTATATGGATATTATAATAGCATTCATGTTATGCATCGAGCGTACTAAGTACCTAATATATCCGTGAATATTGCGAAGTGCTTAGGCCGCACAGAAGCTCATTCGATTTTGTTCGCGCGCGTAAATGTGCAAGTGGAATATGTCCGTAGCTGCAAGTTTAAATGAAGAAGATCCGAGTTCGGAGTTTCTATTCACTGGCGCTCAAATGAAAACTAATTCCCATTCAACTGTCAGCTATGTTCAGTACACATATAAGTAAAAGACTCCGTTCCTAACGAATTATCGCGCTTCTAAAGCTTAGAAGGATTCACAATCCGTCCTCTTTGTTATTCACTTCTATTGTGCTTGCAAATGAGTGAAAGAAAATAAATGAATGGCTATGTACCTTTTTGATATTGTTAAGTTTGCAATGACGCCTGCTAGGCTATGTACCTACTACCACTCGCATTGTTGCTTAAGAGTTTGGATGCAACTTCGTATAATTTATTAAGCGATTTCCTTAGTTGATTGTTATTACTCCGACGCATGTACGAGTGATTACATTATTTCGTTAAACATAGCATTATTGAGGTTACTTTTTATGTAGGTATTTATATGTATACGAGCACATATCCTTATATGTTTTGTTATTTCCGATTTAACATTTGTCCTTCTCTAGTTATAGGTCCTTAAAATATTTTATTATGTATGGGATGCTATTGCAGTTGTAGTTAAACTGAACAAACCTAATTGAAACCTGTAAGCAATTGATATAATATGTGTATAGGAGGTATATACGTATGTATATTATATATATATATAAGGAATAATGAATAGGAATAGGTAATCAAATGAAGAAAATGACAAGAATCAAAACGGAAACCATTAATTATATATTAAATGAACATTTAATTACTCGATGAACATTATATCGCATAATATTAAAGTGACGACAAACTATGGTTACAAAATATTTTTTATAGTTATTTAGCGAAGCGAGTGTTGATTTAAAAAGTGTACAACAGTCATAAGAAAGAAACTGTGAAGCTCTACCAAAAAGCCTAACTTGAATCTGACTTTTAACTCGGGAGCCGGGTTTCAAAAAGTGAACACTAAATAGTTTCTAGTCTCACAATGACTATGACAACACCATACGTGATAAGACACACTACAATTGGAACACATGACAGTAACACTCATGCAAGCATCCTCTCTCGGCCTAACGCAATGTCCACCTGGACGGAGTGGGAGAGTGCGGTAAGCAGCGCGGGCGCGGGCGGCGCCGATGTGCTCGGGGACCGCTAGCGACGACACCGGCATGTCGTGGCCATCGAACTAATCGTGGACCGCGGAGCTACGCGTATGCCCGATGTTATGGGAAACAGTGAATCATGAGTCCAGCCACCGCACAACTCTCAACGCATCGACATATCTGCAATATAAGATATTTGGGATGCCAAGCCAAGGTGAAAATGTAGAATAGGTAGACACATCGACACACAATATTCGTCATGAATTAATGCATAATGAAGCCAGTAGTAAAGGCGGGAAGCTAATCTCAACTGTGTCGCTAAGGTGTCACACGTACCTAAGTAGAAGCTCCCTGAGAGTCGCTTCGTCTTCCTCCGTCGTCGCATATCGTGTCAGCTTGCCTCCGCCCTCCCGGGCCACATGATCAGGTACCACTGTGTGAAAACTCCTTGTTTATATTTTTCAAAAGTGTCGATGGGGGTTTTGTGGGGGAGCCCGGCCCTGGGCGCGGTTGCCCCAATTAGCGTGGACCGCTACCGCCGCGGTGCTATTGACGCGAACAAACCCCGCGCAGGACAAGCGAGTAGCGACCGGCGACCGACCGCCGAAGCTGCCGCCGGGCCACTACACCGCGATTCCTCGAACGGGGCGGTCGCTTCTCGGCACGCCACCGCTCGACCCCGTCAAGTGCTACTAAAATGTCACACCACTTTGGCTGTTACGGCCGATACCCCCCAAACGACGAATGCTTTTTTCGTGGCTCTACCTACCGCAATGCGCCTATTTGGCGTACATACACTCGACATATTATCTACCACCGGCTTGCCAATTAGCTTCAATGGCCACGACATAGCGGTCCCTAATTAATTTTGATGCTGCGATTGGTGTCAAATAAAACGAAATAATAGTGTAGATTTCGTCGAAAAAGTATTTCTGTTTGTTGTTCTACTTTATAAATTATAATCAAAAATAAAGAATGTTATATTTAAAGATAATATACATATAATAAAACTGAATATATTATAAAATTATTATAAAGGTTGATGTCGTAATCAGATTAAGTAAATTAGTCAGTGCCTGATTTACTTAACTTTAAATAATTGTAATATGTTTAAAAAAATATGGCAGTTAAATTCATGTATAGAATATTACTGACACGTTTAGTTTCAATTAAATTTGAATAATTAAGCATTACAGGCAACTAACATTCTAGTATCTAGTAGAAATATAATTTAAACTTACACCAGAACACAGTAAATATATATTATACGTTAAATAGTGTTACAATGTGATATAACGTTTCTCTAAGTGATTAATCGCATGAGCGTGTTCGCTTTTGGCAAGGCTCCCGCACCACTGCACCACTGCATTGAACGGGTTACGCGTAAAATCACCAAAACTGGAATGTAGGTCGCAACTTCGTGAATTTTGTTTGTACGCTTACAGAATAATAAAGCGTGCAACTGACGATTGAGTTTGTCTTATTTTCATAAAACATTCCTCACAGCTTATTTTATTATACGTATAACTTACTATGTATGCATGTTATATTACCCTTAATGTTTCACATTTCAACATTTAAAAGTAGTTACGCATAGCAGCGCGACTATACGCAAGCACGTATACTATCCAACTACGATTAGTTGTTCTAATAGACTTTAAATTACCTTGTAAACATGTAATCAAGATTATTAATTAGCAAAAGAGTGATGCTAGACGGAAAAAGCTGATAATGCAACATACTGGTTGTACCTACTCATACCGAAACTTTGGGAAACACGTTTCCTTTGCGGTTGCAACTTTAAAACGACATGTGTAGCCGCTTTGCGAGTGCATGAAAATGAAATCAACTCCGACAAAGTTCGGTCTCAAAACTGTATTTCATTAAATAATTATTAGAATTAATGTCTCAAAAAGTAGTTATTAAAATAAATTCGTTGATCTCGACGAGGTAAACATTTAGCAGATGACAGGATGTGAATATCTATACTAGAGTTTGAACCTGATATGTTCGAAATTTCTACCTAGCATACCAAGAATGACCTACAAACTGTATCGGCTGCAGCATCCAATACACTAGTTATACAAAAGGAAAATCAATGTGCTAGATATAACAGATCATTTCGCTGCCAGAGACAGCTTTTTTCTATTTCTTTGATTTTTCTCCACATTTTTATCACCTTATTAATGCTTTATTATCTTTTTTACAGGTCATGAAGTGACGTCAAAGTAAGTAATATTACAATAAATACTCGTAGTGAGTAGAAAACAATGACAACGATAAACTTTATGATAATAAATGCGAAAAACTTGTAATGATGATAAACATGAAATGTGAAATTTGCGGAATTTACACTTATTACTTTTAATATAGGTTTATAATTGTTAATGTATGTTTGACTAAGCATTGAGTGGTGTTCTAATTTGGAATCGGCCTGGAAACTACTTAATTCAAAAATTATTCTTTACGCTTTACTACTTATATCTCGTTATGCAAACATTATTAGTAAGGGGACAAGAAATAATTCAGAAATAATATCTACATTTCATACCTGCGAATATTTTATTTGATTTTGCTTATAAATTATTTCTTCCGTGTACCTTACATATTGATTTTGTATTATATTTAGATAATTCTCTATGTATTATATATACTTATAAGTGCTTAAGTTCTTATTAATTTATATATTTTAAGAATTATTTTATACTAAGTTCATCACTTTTTTTGTTTGTAAATTGTTTATAAGTATGTATATTGTATATTTTTATATTTTATAAGTGAGATTGTATAAATAATTTCAGTTATTTTCACCAACTTTTTTACATGGCCATGAAAGTCATGTAAACGGCATTATTTTCCTGTTTTTATACGTTACTTAAATTATGTTAAATAAATGTTTCGTTTACGTTGCAATTTGAAAACAATTGTTTTTTTAACATAGTTTAATGATTTTGCCACTACACAATTACAACAAAACACTAACACAATAGCAGTAGCTCAATATCTTGTTGCCGAGTTGAATTAAAATACCTATACGAGAACTTCTGATACTTATGCGTAATTTAAATGGAAGTGTCTTTATTTACTTAAATGATTTTTATCTCTGGTATTTGGTAATTATCTATCTTGAATTAAATTCGTTATATTATGTTTTACCATTCTAAGTGCTTTTGTTAGCATATATATACCGATATATGATAAAGTAACCGCTGCTGTCTTTAATAAAACAGAACACCGAAAATATAGGCCTGGCGCTGCATGCCAAGCAACATGATATAATTCAAATCTAATCATTTTTTTCCTAACCTTGTCCAGCTATTGTAGGGTTGGTATAATATGTCTTTCACTAACGTCAAAGGGATATGCATATTAACTAGATATTAATCCTCTTATGGAATACTTTCTGTATTACCGTTATCTGCCGGCCTGTTTTCTGCCAAATGATCGCTAAGTGAGCAAAGTGGTGCGTATTATGTTTTTCCATAGTCGACACGTATATCTATGGGAACCATGAAGAAGATTCCACTCTTCTTCATTCTTGAGGTAAGGTACATATCGTATCAGCCGGAGCTTTGGGGATTTGCCACAATTCTCAAGCTTGGCAGTCGTCTTGGGGATCGCAGTGTAAGATAGCAGTTCCTCAGAAGGCGTTGCTGCTCACCTTTCGGTATTTTACCCTAAGTTGCCTCCTATGAAACCCACGGAGAAAGGCGTAGGGACTCCACATTCTGGTAGGCACATAATTCTAAGTAAAAAATTAAAAGCCATGGCCGAAACTAATCCGATTATCAAACAACCAAGGATTTATCGTTATGGATTGACGTTATATTATTATTGACTCGCCATTTTAAAATATACCATTTCAATTAGTCAATGGTTACAAGCGGCTAATAGTCGTACTTTGAGGCGTTCTATGGGGGAAGCCTTTGTTCAAGAGTGGACGTCTTTCGGCTGATGATGATGATAATATTAAAATAATGATTTTACCTCGAAAAGGCAGTTTTTTTATATAACAAGGGTAGGTAAATAATTAGATAGAATATACTTTTTAGGAAAAATAATTTGATTTTTTTAATTTAAATGGTCAATTTCGTACTTTAACTCCATTAATTGTATAGGAATGTAGTTAGAAACATTATATCACTACGTAACGCGGTGCGTGCTATCTACTGATACTTTATAAAAGGTAGGTAGGTACGTATATAATTCGTTCCTTCACATCCACACAAAGCCTTAGTTTCTTTGTTTGCTAATTTGCTAATGTAGGTTAAGTCGCGTTTATGAGCTTAGCACCGTGGGTTTCTGAACAGTTTCTCGTAACTTTACCTGCATTCTCGTTCCCCGTGGTAAACATTGTAGTGGCCAGCTAGAGTGGATCCGACGAACAACCGTAGCACAAAGTTAGTCGCTAGGCAAGACTACTACTTGATGCCTTTAGCTAGGCAGACAAGTATTCGGAAAAATACCTACCTAGTAATTTATAACTGACCTGTGATCATCGGCAAATTTCTGCTACTTTGCTGCTGATGTAAAAGTAACCTATCTCAGATATATTTTTCTTATTGTAACAAATTAAAGTATACGTTCTCTCTAGCTGTTCAAGTGATTGGGAAATGTACCTGGATGTTTTATCAAATGGAGGCCTATGAAAGGCTTTAGCCGAGAATCTGTCATAGTAAATCAGTGATATAGACTATCAATATACATAAAATAAACCGTAGGTAACTGAGTATATTATTTATAAGCTTTGACAGAAACGCAAAACAAAAAAAATTAAACAATTTATCGATTATAATTTATTTATATTAATTGGATAATGATTAATTTTAAAAGTAAAAAAACCCGACTGCAAGTTATTTATTTTCGTTAAGCGATTTATCGTTACATTGAAATGAAAACTGCAAGTTATATATATTTATGACATTGTTTTACAAAGCTCTTCATTTTGATACCCCACTCGATGGGTTTGGAAGAAAAAACATTTTTTTTACCTCACAATATTGAGTCTTAAATCCGCCAGTTTGTTTTTCAATTTTTTTTATGTACCTAGTGTCACTTGGGTCATCAAGAGGAATCTAACGATATCTCTTACATAAAAATCGGTCAAGCCGGTTAGAAGTAATGGTGCAATAAAGAAACTCACAAACATACATACATACATGAACCCTGAAACCATAACTCTCCTTTTTTGGGCAGTCGTGTAAAAATAGGTGCAAACATTGTATACATTTTGCATACTTACCTTAACTGGTTGGAACATGGTGAAAAAAACATTTCTAATCATAACATCTGTAATTAAATTTGACGTTAAAATCAAAGAAGTACCTATCCAGTAAAGCATTTATAACCTAAAACACGACTAGAATGTTGAAAGAAGCCGTGCACGACGGATACAATAAAGTTGATATAAATCTTAATATTATACCGATCGAGCGCAATCATTCGAGATTGGATTGATAAAAGGCGATATTCATCTGTACTGAATACGCTGAGTCTTGGCTGCGTATCGATGTGAGCAAGTATTAAAATGCCTGAATTTATCATGGCGGAGAACGGCTTACGTAAACTTAAAAAACATGTACCTACGTGAAGCAGTGGAATGGTCTTTAAAATTAAAAAAAAACTTAAAAGATCACATTTTTATGTATTGTATTTGGTGTCGGGTTGTAATTAATTAAGGCGTTGTATTCATCAGAAGCTGCTGTTGTGGGAAAAACATACGTTTTAAAATTCTTAACTATGTTTTTTCCCTTGTGTGAAAAATAGCTTTGATTTTGTTAATATCCACGTCAAATCATCAAAACTATATAGTTTTGATTTATTTTATAATGCTGTACAAAATTATAATACTTATTTTGGATAAATTGAACTCAAACATCAAATATCTTTCCAATAGGTATATAAAATTCTCGTGTCACAGTTTTTGTAAAAAAACTCCTCCAAAACGGCTTGAGCGATTCCTATGAAATTTTGTGTGTGTATTCAGTAGGTTGGAGAATAGGACGTAAACTATTTTTCAAATACATAGGTATATTAAACTTTTTTCTTTTTCTTTGCCTATATGGCAAAAGAACGTTTGTCGGATCAGCTAGTTTACTATAAATTTGTCGTCATTTTAGAACAATGCAAATTTTATTAGAATTGGGTATTATTGCTTTATGAAATATGATTAATTACATCACATATTACTAATTTCTGGTTTCAAGCCTTAATTAGGAAAGAAAGAGTGCGGCGCTAAGGTCGTACCTATAAATATTTATTCTATTCTGGATAGCCAAGTGGTGAATTCTCTCAGGGTTTTGTTATAAGAAGCGTCGTTAGCTTGCCAATTTCTGAGAGAAGGTGCCCTACCACATTTGTATTACGTACAAAATGACTTTAAACTTTTTTCGTTAAACCTCGGGCCTACAGTATGGAGATAACGTTTGCGAGTATTAACTCATTAAGTTCATTTACCTAGAGCGCGAGAAGTTATTATTATTATTATTAATGGACAAGCAGCAATATGCTGATATGTCCATATCATTGCAGTGTTGGATTTATAGTTTCAGAAGAGATTTCTTTTCTGTAGATAGCCATTTGTCCAGTTTATTTTTAAAATTGTTGATTGATGTGGCTGACACAACATGTTCTGGTAGTTTATTCCAGTTATGTACTACTCTGTTGCTCAAGAAATGGTGTGCAGGCTTTGTTATGGCCAAATCCCGAATATGCTGGATTTCATGTCCCCGGATTGACCTTGAGCTTTCACTCATTATATAACAGCCTTCTATATTAGGTAGGTTATAATATTGATCAATAATCTTAAATGTCTCAATAAGATCTGTCAATATTTTAAATCTTATACCTTTCCAAGACATTGCCTCTACAAAATTTAAAAATTGAATCATATAAAAATGGGAAAAATAAGTCCTTAAGGGCCGGTAACGCGTTGACAGTACTAATACTATTGGAGATGTCTATAGGCGACGGTAGCCGCTTGCCATCAGGCGGGCGTAGGCTTGTTTGCCGCTCATACATTAAAAAAAGATTTCTCTCGGGAATGAATGCTATAAAATAGCTAGGAATACAGTCATTAGCTGTACCATTCCTGGCTTAGTAATACAAGTCTTCCCGTTACAAAAGTAAAGCCAAAACTTTTTTTTCCAAAACTTTCAAGACATATTGTACCGACCCCATCTGAGTAAGATAAAGGTAAGGAGATAAGATAAGTACAGTCATTAATCTCATGAACAAAACTAAATCCCTCACGAGGAACAGAGTTTCTTTTGTCATTTAACTTGAATTATTTTAGAGTGTTTTGACGTATTGCAATAAGCTTTCCTGAATCAATATGAAAAAGGCAAAATTTTTAGTCAGTGGTGTCAATGCTATTGGTCTTGAAGGGCCTGAAATTGGCCTCGTTACACCTGTCTTTTTATCGAAGATCTGATCGTATCTATATATAGATTACTCTTTGAGGAAGTCTATGATTTATAATGTGTGATTGCTAATTAAGTAACTATACAAGCATTGAACATGTTGATGATGATGTACACTACACCTGACATCCACCAATTTGGAAAGTCAGTACTATATTTTTCCAGTTGATATGGGTATCGTCTTGCCGCCTTGCTGATGATCTACATGCACCTGCCTTTCAGTGCAGCCTTATCACGACTTAGTATCTTTAATAAACAAAATACTACGAACTATATACAACACTGCAGCTACAACAATAAAAGCATTTATACAAACTATAAGTCTTAGCAGACTCATAGGCAGTCTAAATGCTCCAGCCCAGTACCAGTTGGCAGCGTGCCCAGCATGCTAGCAGCATTGCCCCGTTGAATTGCTATGATTATTCGTTGAGCCAAATATGTGCCAGCCTTTGATCACGCGTCGCATCGACCAAGCGCTCAGATAAGTTTTGGGAAATGTCTTTAATTGAGAAAAAAAGTCTTGCGCCCGTTCGTTATGACGCTGACAAGTGCTAAATAGCTTTACTTGAACATTTTTAGTAAAATGTTTAAAATAAATTAAGTTTGTAGTAGTAAAATAATTATATGTTAATCTTGATCCCATAGTCAAAAAAAGTAGGAAACATGTGTCCTTAAACTTATCCCGATGGAATAAAATTGCAAAGTTAAATTTAGAGTCATCTAAATTACGTTTGCAACGTAAATATCTGTATATTGGATGTACATGTATAAATAAAATAGAAAAACCTTATCAAGAGGGACAAGAAAGTTACATTTTCGATTTACGTTACTAATTTTGGCTTTCTTTAGGATTTTATAGATTTCACCATCACTTCCTCTCTTTCATTCCTACGTGTCCGATAGTGACAAAAAATCAGCATGTAACAGCGTCTCAATACGACCGTACAGTATATTGGGATAGATCTATGACTATGGACAGTACTACTGGTACGAAAGATTCAAATATTGTCACATTATGCTGATAAATCGGTCCCGGCGTCTATACGTGCTTGTCAACATCGTCATCTTGCATGAAGGTGAGAGTGCTCGTCGCACTTTACACACGTAGTTTCTTCAAAAAACGTAGTGCATACATGCCCTTAGGTGTCATAACTATACCTCTGGTATGTCAGTTTTCTGTTTTATAATCAATTTTATCTCTAAATAATAAAATAAGAAATCCCGTACCTACATACTAAACGATTTTCCCCATAACTTAGAAAATACATAAAATTACGGAATACAGGTAAAACAGAAGCATATACATTAGACACAAGGACATGAATGCTAAATTTCACCGAAGTTGATACGTTTGACAAATTTCGATACGAATTGTTGATGTTAAAAATGTGACGTAACTAAGTTCGTATGGAAAACTTAACGTGCACACTTCCCTTTAGTCGTACTACTTATGCTTGCAATATGTCTACCTACAAAGTTGTGTTTATAGCAAGCCTTGACCTATAATTTTATAATATTGTCGTCCACGCTAGAATGTTGACCCAGAGGGCTGTAACTAGTACTCTCAATTTAGGTAGCTTCTGCATTTAAAAGAATACTTATTGCCATTCTGAAGTTTCCATACAGTTCTGTGTCACTCCAGGTTATAGACATGAAATTGTTTTGTGTAGTTACGTTAAAAAAATCTGGTGCCAAGTATCTACCCAATAGTGTGTAGCTAATGCTCTTAAGACATTTCTTATTATTTAGATCTCAAAGATTTTAATCTTTTGCCATCCAATGAACAGGTGCAAATAAGGTAGACCAATAGGCAGTACAAATTCGAAGTGTACCTAAAATAAAACTATGTTCTTTAAAAATAGTCCATGCTAATATAATTAGTTTAATTCGATAAATTGAACAACACATAACATTTCCAAGGAGGGAAGGCGAAGGAATGCGGCTGGTCTTAAAGCCAAGACCAAATCCTTTTAGAATATTGTCCTTGTGTTGTTCTTTATGTTGTTAGAGAAAAAATATTGTACCGACACCACATGAGTTGTATGAGGGTAGGAAGATAATGACACAAAACATCTAACATAGATCATGATCTTAGAGTACCAAGCGTCAATGGAATTTCCCATTTAATTTTTCGACAGCCATCATACATTAATTTACTTTACTATCTGAACCGTTATTAGATATGAATATGTATATATATATGTATAGTGCCGATTTTACAAATAATCCTAATATAAAAAAGTAATATAGGTTGGTATTACTTTTCGTTTTTTTACGTCATAAAATCCACATAATTTTTTTTAGTTAGCCGTAATGTTTGCTAAATTTCGCATTCATTTATATTCAACGATAATTAAATAGCTTTCGATACGATCACAATACTATCTGTTGTGGGATGTATGTCACTTCACACGTAAACCACTGAAATTGAGGTTTTTGAATTTGATACGAATGGTTCTGTATTCAGTCCCTAAAGTTTTATTTATATTTCGAAGTTTCTTAATACTATACTATATAGATTTTATACAAAACTGTCTATATATTTTAAAATACATTTTATACTAAACAGATAGTGAAGGCAAATAGCCAATAAAATAGAGCTGCATTAACTAGATAGAGTATGACTACTTGTTAGTACTATCCATTGTTATCGCTATTGCTGCTCCATTATTCATCAAAACGTTTATGCGAAAATTATCACGCGAAGAACAAAACAAGAAGAGAGAGTCTTGTTTCATGGCAATAATAACTATTATGGCAGAAAGGATTTACTATCTATAAGTATCATTCAATTCACATCGAGATGCACAGCTAAAAATACACAATAATACTTCGATAAAATTATATTTGGGATTGTTCGTAGACACGAATCTTTCGAGATAAAATAGAACACATCCTCACAATAGCATAAATTACATTGCATAATGTTTTATACTCGTATAGGAAACTAGATTTTGACCTAGAATCTATACGAATGATAATTCGGTTACATCGCGCTCAATAGGTTCAATATTTACTTAATCAGTAAAATATATACCGTGTATTTTTTTCAGTACCTACTTAATAAATCTATATCTAAGTATATCCTTTTGCCAACATTCGTGTAGCCTTCAATATTCTCATTAAGTGCATTGCACACATACACACGTACACCCTCTTACTCTCTCACACACGCATCCTAACACGCATTCTCAATTAGATTATTAGTAGTAAGTATATAAGGGATATATATATTCGCAGATAATTCTATTTTCATTGTACTCAGACAGTCCACATTATGGTCTTACTGGACAAACTATTATAACGTATTTTGAGTATATTAAATTTCCTACATATCTCGTAAGTGGGCTAGTTATAAATCATGTTTTTGATTCTTCCTTCTCTTCTATGAGTCTTTCCTTTATTGGCTGTCAACTTGGTACTCACCCTTTATTTACGTAAATTATGACAAATCTGCTAAAAAATTTACTACACAATAAGAACTTTAATTTATATTTCGATGTTAGGTTCATAAATTTCGATGTTAGGTTCATATAGTGTAGAGGTAGCCAGCCAAGTATACTTTATTTATGACTGCGGTGGGCTAGCTCTTGAATACTATCTACCCTGATTATGGGTGATAACAGCACTCGGCACTTTCGATCGTATGTCGAACATGCTAGAGGTTAAACCAGTCAAACCTAAAGCGGAAACGGAACCTGAAAGATAACGGTCGGAACACAATGCTAGGTGTTTTTAGATTTTCTTACAAAACAGCCTACCTTATAAAATGTAGTAATATTCATGTAGTGTAATGTAATAATTACACGCTGACAAAATATAATATCCCGTTATGTTTCTGGAACTTTTCACTTTGCAGTTAATATTATTTTAGGTAAGGCATGTTCTTTCATTGTGGAATTGAGAGGATATTTTGGTGGTGCGGGAGCGTGCAGGCGAACTGACATCTTATTTGTAACTTTATAATGTTCTATGGAAAACTGACAAGTCTTACCCGAAATTTGATCGATTGGCGAGTAAAGGGGCGGTTCTTCCCCTCCTGTCTGTTGGTGTTCGAGCAAGCGGTGGCACGACTGTCTCATGAGCGCTCCCGACACTGTAAAAAATTACATACAAATTATTGCAGTAAAATATTTCCTTACATTGAATTATTCTGCTAAATATAAAGAAAAGATGTATTTACATCCTATATTAAACAAGGAACCTATATTTTTCAACTTTTTTTACTTATTGTAAAAAACGGTAGGTAATACAAAACCAGCGGCTGCTTCTTATATAGTTGCAGTTCAGATTATTTCATAGGAACAAATGATAAAAGCCGGTCAAGTGTGCCAGTTATATTGTGTGTCAGTTTGGAAACTAGAAAGATAAAATCATAAGAAATGTGTTATAAGCGCCCGAGAGAAGCCTTAATAATTAAAATAAAAAGTAAAAAACTTTGTGCTTAAAATGCACATTATTAGAGCTAATTCAAATGCTACTCATCAGATTACACTCAAATTTAAATGTGATGGCATGACAAGCACTAGCTTTCGAAAATAAAAAAAAAAACAAAATCGGTAGGTACAGCCTGTAAAGAATTAAATGGTTACACAGAGAACAAAAAATACATTTAAATTGAAAACCTATCTGTTTTTTGAAGTCGGTAAAAAAGTATATATCGCAACACAAACTTTTAAATTGCTTTATAACGGTCAGACTAGTTTTAATTTGAAACAAACGTGCAAACTGCAGCGCTCAAACACGGGTCTCAGTTTTCGTTTTATTGGAACCTTTTGATTGGATAAAGTTTTCACACTCTAAACGTTTACACGAACCAACAACGCTGGGACTAGTGCGAAAATAACACGTTGCAGCGAGCGTTGTTCTAAGTGAATTATTGCTTTTATTTTTGTTGATTTTTATTTCGTACGACGCTACGACGACACGACAGAGAAGTCATCTAGCCGAGTCATGTTTAAGTAGTAATTTTTACTCGACGAATTTGTCGTGACATCGAAAATGTTTTCAGTGTTTTAATAGCCCTTCGTTATGTTACGCCGCTATTGTATTTTTATATCTTTAGGCCCTTCTCACCCGGAGCTATCCTTATGCTACGCGACTAAGATGCAAAATTCAAATTCAAATTCAAATTCAAATTCAAAATATTTATTTCGCAAAACATGGGTACAAAATAATGATATGTAGACAGTCGTAGTCAATAGGAAGGAACACCATGCTTTAACCAAATTGGCATGCAAAACTTAAGTATTAATTTTATTGTGTTCAAATTAAAATTACAATCACAAGAAAAATATATCAAAATTACATTAGTCATTATTAAAATCAATATTATTATTTAAAAGTCCTTATCATTTAAAAAATCGTTAATAGAATAATACGTCTTGTCAATAAGAAATTTTTTCAGTCTAAATTTAAAAATATCTTCATTGTCTATGTCTCTTAAACAATGTGGTAGCTTATTATAAATTAATCCTCTCATTTTAAATGTGGTGTTACTGCTCAGTGCAGTCCTGCGAAAAACTCCTTGTACTTTGTCGTTATGTCGCTTGCTCCTCAACCTACCGAAGTCTTCCATATTATTTTTTACATACACCGCTGATTCGTAGATATATATCGAAGGAAGCGTTAACAGTTTTAGTTTTTTGAAATGGGGCTTACAAGAATCTCTTGGCTTTAACCTACACATTGCTCGAATGCACTTCTTTTGAGAAGTAAGGGCAGAGTTTTTTTCCGTTGAGTTCCCCCATATAAGAACTCCATATTTTAATGTGGAGCCGACGTAGGCATGGTAGGCACTCAAAAGAGCTTTATCATTGGTAACTTTACGAAGCATATACAATGCATATGCAAACTGGTTTATTTTTGCACACACGTGTGCAACATGCGACTTCCATGACAGATTTGAATCTATGTAAATGCCTAAAAATTTAGTTGTCTGAATTTCGTCAATAGTTTTACCATGATAATGTATATTTAATGTTTTAAATTTTGAATTATTATTTTTAAACGTCATAATATGTGTCTTGTCTAGGTTTATTTTGAGGTTATTTTTAATAAGCCATTCAATTATGAGTTCTATAGAATCGTTTATGTCATTTTCATAGTTACTAGTTTTGTTGTCCGTGAATATGGCAGTGCTGTCATCGGCAAACATGACCATCGGATGATTGACGGCGTGGGGAAGATCATTAATATACACTAAAAATAATAGGGGCCCCAGTATGCTGCCCTGCGGCACTCCATACTTTACTATCCTGCAATCTGACAAGTATTTTTTCTCTAATTTATTCTTGGTATCTAGTATTGTTATTTCTGTGTACTGTATTCTATTTGTAAGGTATGTTGAGATTAGGTTCAGTGCATTACCCCGTACACCATATATTTCTAGCTTTCTTAATAGAATTTTGTGGTCTACATGATCAAAAGCTCTGGTCATATCCATAAAGAGTGATGTCACTCTTGTTTTGCTATCAAGGCCGTCGTACACTTTTGCGAGAAACTTTAAAATAGCCATATCTATAGATTTTCCTTTTCGGATGCAAAACTTTAGGTCGTTCGCTGATATGCTTTTTTTAATTCGTCTACATATATTCTTTCGTCTTCCTTGAACCGTAAAGCCATTTTATTTTATAGAATACATTCTATGTAAACAAAATTGTGAAAATCTGCAATCTTACACGTATATATTCAAAGTAGTAATAAGGTAACAATAATAATGTGTATACAACAGTTTCAATTCCTTAAATATAAAAATATATCTAGGTACCAGCCAATCTTACATATCCCCAATACCGATACAAAAAAATACTCCCTCAAAGCAAATCCTTCTTAAGTTGAAAGATTAGACTATCTCAAATGAATGGTCGTAAAATGAAATATAAAACGAACGCAACGAAATATTAACTTACAATCTGGAGTGGGTTACGTATTTAATCTTATTATATACCATAGAATACTAATAAACAACTTCTAACACAATGAGAACGATACGACAATACCCACAATTGACTCAGCTCAGCCGTAGATGATATAACATAGGTACAACGTGCAACAAAGCTGCATTGAATTACGTACAATAATTAATTACTCAACACACCTCAGCGGCGCCTATACAATTATTGTTATAACATGTAGGTACCAATATAATACGTGTGAGTTTAACATGCAAACAAGCTCTGGATCAATATTTGAGAAACAATAAGCGGATGCAATACCAATTCCCTTTCAGCAATATCGGTTTATCCTATAAGGTACATAATGCGGGTAATACCGAATTACATGACAACGTTATTGGTGATATCATACGAGTTGAGTACACTTGAATGATGTCGATAAACATTTTATAGACTTACTATTAAAAAAATATCTATATAAAATTAATTATATATGTAAAGCTTTGTAGCTGAAGTTTAATTACGATCAGTTCTTTATTCAAAACAAGTTAAACGCAGAAAAACAAACTTTTTTGCGATACGCTTATATATAGATAGGTATAATACACTCGAGAGCAATGAATCCGGGTCACTTAAAGAATGTTAAAAATCTCGGAAACTAAAAATGATAGGTTAATGCAATAAATTGTATTTAATAGACAATGTAATACTCCTTAAATGAAAGTAAAAAAATATGAGTCACCATACATTTTACTAACACAAAATTACATAAAGAAAAAAACTGCTGATCTCTCCTTAAAACAAAAATAGGAAACATGAAATTTTTGAACTTTATTACGATTTTCTTGAATTTTAATACTTCGTATTGCCTCCGCGTGCTTCCATTACTGCGTTTACGCGGTTTGGCATGCTGTACACCAAGTTTAAGGAGTATTACATTGTCTATTAAATACAATTTATTGCATTAACCTAGCATTTTTAGTTTCCGAGATTTTTAGGATTCTTTAAGTGACCCGGATTCATTGCTCTCGAGTGTATATACATATGACAAAAAAAATCTTAAAAAAACAAGGTTATAACATGGAAAAAGTTCCAATGGTGGTTGTAGTGTTTTGGTTAAAATATAACTTTGATAAGAACTTTTACGTACAAACCTATTTGCATTCGAAAACCGCTGGGCACTTTTAACGTCGATAAATGTATTAAACCGCAGTTTAAATATGTAGCACACGAGAGGTAGTTTGTTAACATTAAAATAAGTGATGCGCGGCATACTCAAGTACTGAAATATGAGACAAAACTTAAATAAGTACATTCAGCTCGGACGGTACATAAGTATGCAATACTTAGCAAAGAAGACCTCCATTATGCGGCACCCGCGTTAACCATGTTATTTAAGGAGATTACAGGTTTCTGCAGCGCTTTTTATTATGGTTGGGTATATTCCTTGAGCTATGCATTTTTGCTTATATTTAAATCGATATTTTATGAGGTAGATATGGTAGTGATTTTGTCCAAATTTGTAATACCATAAAATAATATCTTACTATCTTTCTATACGTTTAAGCATTTTTTACTATATCTTTACCTTATTTCCTCGGTAGGAAAGTACTACAAAGGTCAAATAACTTCAATAGACTATGCTTATATTACAATAAACATGAATCTGCCTTTGCTAAATATTAGTATGAGTTTAGCTGAAAATATCGCTCAAAATTAATATCTATTTATGCCAAATTGGTGCTAATTAGAATTGGAAACAATACTTTGACTTTAGAGTAAAGTAACAAGTATTTGTCTTCACTTAAGTAAGTGTAAATGCCGAAGTCGTCGAAAACAAGACAAAACCTACACCCAAATATCATTGTCACCGGTTGAAAAAACTTAATGAATAAAAAATATGGTAGTTAGAAATTAAGGAAATGGAAGCGAAATAAATTAACTCATGCTGAAACGAAATTACAACTTGTATAAGAAATGCGGCAAAAAATAACGGAAACGAGAAGAAAAGAGTAAATAAAAAAAATACTTTGTAGTGGAGTGAAGATGTTCAAAGCTATTAATGAAAATAATAATACTTTTGAAGCAAGTAAAGTTATTCATTATAAGACTAATGCTGCATGTCAATACATGTATACAAAATACTCTATACAAACGTTTTTGGAGAAGAGTGAAGACTTGTGGGCCGGGGCTTACACCCGGGATCAGCTTTAGATCCTTATCTGTTCCTTCCTGATGCACTGACATCCCACAAGGTGTATCATCCTTGTGAATGCAGTTCCAGTGGACACTATCCTAGTTATTTTTTTTATGCGTGTCAGATTTAATATCTGCAGAATTAATTTAAACTCCTGCTTTGCGACTTCAGTGGTACATTTACTTTCTCCTGTATATAGCATAGATCAGAGTCACGCCTACTATATAGTCTTGAAGCTATGTTGTAATATTTTTCCAGTGCGTACATTAGTTAACCCTGTATTTAGCAGGATTAATCGAAGTGTGACGCATAATGGTGTATATCTTTTTATGTACCGAATAAATGACATTAACGGAGAGTAATACATAGTTGTACCCAATAAACGCGTTGTTATTTTACACTTAAAAGAGACAAGTGTATAGACTTACCTTTAATCTAGTTATTGTCATTTGTCTACGACTGTTGGCCGCCTTAACTCCGACATAGTGCCTGAAACAATGGAGAGAAGAGCTAGTAAATTTCAAAAAAGAAATTTCGTATTAGTGTAAACTGAAATTGCGGGAATGACTACTAAATAAAACGATGCAAGTATCACATTAAGAACAAAACTGTCACAAACACATTGGTAACTAACTCGCCGGAGATTTGATTTATTACAAAATGTATCTCTATACTCATTACCATATTTAGATTTATGATTATTTTCGTGTGTTTGTTACGTATATTTTCATGCACATCACAACCATGGCTCGCAGAGGTTTGGCAGTTTCAAATATAAACTAGAGAAATGTAATTTTGTAAACCAGGTCAGCTCATTTCGCAACCAACAGAAATCAGACACTAACAGGCATTCATTCGCTATGCGGCACATTATTTAATCTCACGAAATATTTTTAGAAGTTTCACCTTTTATCACATTATTTCAAATATTCACATAAAACAAGCAATCAAATGTAAAATATAGGTTTCCAAAAAATAATTTGTTAGACACTATATTCAATCGGTTAATATCTGCAATTCAGGCTTTTTATGGTCTAAAAGTAATATTAAACATGCATAGACACGATGACTGGCATAGAACGTGATCCCTTTCAGAGCCGCAATCATTAAACCATTGGGTACAAAGAGTTGCGACGGTTCATTATAAAACGGATGACAAAGCGTGCAGTAAGCCGAGATATGAGATCTTTCCGGTGTTGGATATCTGACGTATTTCTACCTCATCAGACTGGCAAAGGAATAAAAAGCATTCGAATGCTTTTGTATAAAACACTTTTTTAAGTTTGCTTAGCCATTCTTAACCATTTAGCTAAGTTTAGTAACATCCGCCGTGATGATGACTTGGATGGGTGACCGCTAGTGACATGACTACTGAGCGCTTCCGTGCTACGGAGGGTATTTTAAACCGATTGTTGTCTAAGGATGGCAGTAGTTATCGCATGGTGGTTTGGCATTTCGAGAATTCATCCTAGCTAACCACCACCCACAAGTAGAAAATCTGTCGCTAAGCGCTTAACGGTGTGTTCCGGTAGCTGTCCTTTAAAGCCAGTTAGGTCTAAACAACAACTTAGACCACATCATCACTTCCCATCGGGTGAGATAGTGGGAAAAAACTAACCGTTCAGATACAAAATAATTACACTATCGATGAATGATTTTATGATAAAGTACAATGTTTTTTTCAATAAGAACAATCAAGACTAAATGAAAGACTTAGCATTACATACATAAAAGGTTCATGTCTGCATTTCACCCTCCCCCCTCCTTGCCCCCTTTCGCCGAAAGCCCAGGTACAATTCCCGATTTAATTGTGTCTGAAAAGTGTCTGAAAAGTTCTTTGTCTAAAACCTAACTATTCTAAAATAGGACCTCGCGATTTCACAACAAACCAACGAGTCAGTCAATATATTTGTCATTTGAATTGTGAGATAAGTTATTTGAGAATAGTTTTCTTCAAATAGGTTACTGAGAAATAGAACCCTTGGTAAATAGTGTAATTAGAAGAGTCTGACTTATTAATATTTCACTTTGATTCATCAAGTTTCGGAAATTGACATTGCTTACAAACAAGAAATAATGTTGCCACTATATTTATTAATGATAGTACCATATTTACGGACCTTTCCTATAGGTTTATATTATTTGATGTATTAAGGTTTATAAAGTGAAACAGTATTCGTTTGCAGTAGTTATTTTAACTGGAAATAAGATATTTTATACGGATAATTATTTCCAATAGTTTCAAATTGGGGTTCATCGTTTCTAGGAAAGTTTTTCAAGTTAGTAGCATGAAATTTGGGAATTTGGGAGGAAGGCAGTTTATTGATGAGAAACGTCAGTTAATGGGGTAAGGGTTGCCTAATCAGTATTTTCAACTCAATGTACTGAAAAAAGTTCATATTCTATCAACATTATAAAAATAACATATTAAAATAATAACTCATCGTGACGAATTGCAATTATACTGAATTTAATGATATTTGCTACATTACTACTCAAAAAATATTTTTTAACTTCTATTTGTCTTTATAGCCCGTAATATCGTGATAACAACACATGATTTATAATTGATTTAGACACCGAAATATAGGATATTTAAAAATACAAAAATTATCTGCATTACTTGTTTTTAAATACCGTAGTAATGTTTTGTGTGATTCTCGCCATTTCGGACGAAAATATTAACGCAAGTCGCCACGGCAGTGTAAGCCCTAAAATGATCCTTATTACAACGGTGGTTTGTTTGATTTTTGTACTCGCTGACAACGAGCTATTAATTTAGCAGCTGTTAAGTCCTTAAGAACGCACTTTGCAACAGAGCTAAAATAAGTGGGTCAAAGTGGTGCTCAAAGATTGTATGAAGGTCTTATGTTTTTGTTGTTAGAAGCATGATAATCACTATAAAGTTTAAAGATATACAACGAAAAATTACGTTTCTAAAAATTTACTAAAAGGACGACTTAAGAGACACTTAAAGAGATTAAACATATATGAAATTCTGAAAGTCATATATTAGAGCTGAAATAACAATTTTGCCATATAGTTTGTTCGTGGGTAAGCTATGTAAAGACAGCGCCATCGTTACGTCAGTTACGTGCTGAGGCCCGCGCTCGCCGCTTCGCGCAACCGTGACTCCCAGACGAATGGTTACAATATAGCCCGAAACTGGTCGGAATCTATCCGGTAAATATAACGTGAGTCCCAGCCGGGTGCCTATTTAGTCACTATTACTATTACTACGTATTATTTTTTGTACAAGGCAATGTAAAAAGTCTTTAAGTGTATTTTCATGTCCTAATTGTAGACCTACATATAGACACTGATAGTACAAAAATCTTTTCAAATCTTCAGTTGGTGACAAGTTATATTATATGTAGTGGGAGCAGCCTTCAGATTTGAACATACCTAGAAACACACTTTTAAAAGAGGTGATCTAAACTTTTTATATTTGTTAGGCCAGCCTTTGACCACTATCTCACCTGATGGTAAGTAATGATGTGGTCGAAGATGTTGTCCAGGCTAGCCCAGAGTTACTAGCTCTCAAGGACAGCTGCGGGAACACACCGTTAGGTGCTTGGTATGGCATTTTCTTAGTAGGGAAAAATAAAATAAAAAACTTGTCCAACAACGAGCTTGATATGGTTCTCCGATTCACCCTTCATAGAACGATATGCTTCATCGAAGCCACGCTTAACCGATGGTCGCTTTAGCGAAAAAATTATTCGTCGAACGAACGGTTCACCGAAAACACTCCTTGACGACGGTTTGTTTTACGAAAGAATCCTTCTCCATTCAAAGGTTCGCCGAAAACACTGCTTGCCGACAGATCATTCGACGAAAGAATCTTTCTTCATTCAAAGTTTCGCCGAAAATACTCTTTGTCGATGGTTTGTAATACCAAAGAATTTCTTGCCGATTAAATTTTTGCCCTACCTCTTCTTCGTTGACGTTCAGTGAACGATTTATTTGACATAACAGAGTAGTAGTATCAAAATTACAGCTGACATAGTGACAGATGCCACACAAAGTAGGTATACTACACTACTACACGAAAGATGAAATTTTTTAGCAGTCAGATTTGACTGCTGTCATTTAAAATGTCAGCTGTAAAGTGTTAGTTGAAGTTTTTTTTTCAAATATAATAACATATAATAACATTATTTCTATAATATGTACTCTTTGTGTATGCGACGAATTTAACTTTTAATTATGTACAATCCTTTCACGTATACCCTACCTGCTTTGCGCGGAGTTATGCGGGACTCACCAAGAGGTGTAAAGACCCCGATATTCCTATCCCTAAATTCCAATGCGTTCCGTCTTCGTCCATGTGCAGGGGAAACAGTAACATTGAACCTTGTCAATTTCCCCAACGGCGATGCATTACGAATACGGACCCACCTTGCGACAAATAACCCTACACAAACCCGATTTATAAAAATATTATTTTCCTCACAGCCTACAAATTATGAATAGAACAATTATTGCATACTTATTTACATAATGTTTACTTTTTTGTAATAAAGCAGAGCTGTCAACCAAAATGAAGATCTTCATGAACTCTATCACTTCTTTGAAGAAACTCCCAGACTATACAAAATTTTCTGAGATAAAGCCCATTTCCTGATCCATTAACGGATAGATCTCAATGAGATCTATCAGTTCTGTAGAGAAACTCATGGTCCTTTTTAAAATTTGTTGGTGATTTTCGATTAACACTTGTCAAGTTGACAGGTATCACAACTTGGGTCCCAACTATGTTATTATATATATGAAAAAAAAACTTCAACTAACACTTTACAGCTGACATTTTAAATGACAGCAGTCAAATCTGACTGCTAAAAAATTTCATCTTTCGTGTAGTAGTGTAGTATACCTACTTTGTGTGGCATCTGTCACTATGTCAGCTGTAATTTTGATACTACTACTCTGTTATGTCAAATAAATCGTTCACTGAACGTCAACGAAGAAGAGGTAGGGCAAAAATTTAATCGGCAAGAAATTCTTTGGTATTACAAACCATCGACAAAGAGTATTTTCGGCGAAACTTTGAATGAAGAAAGATTCTTTCGTCGAATGATCTGTCGGCAAGCAGTGTTTTCGGCGAACCTTTGAATGGAGAAGGATTCTTTCGTAAAACAAACCGTCGTCAAGGAGTGTTTTCGGTGAACCGTTCGTTCGACGAATAATTTTTTCGCTAAAGCGACCATCGGTTAAGCGTGGCTTCGATGAAGCATATCGTTCTATGAAGGGTGAATCGGAGAACCATATCAAGCTCTCCAACAACAAGGCCTCGTCAGTAAAGTTAGGCTTCTGTTTATGAAACGCTGTGGATGCACAATTGCGAAGAAAGTTATTGCCTTGTTTATTTACGCAGCTATAATTTCTACCCACAGATTTCTTAAGCAGAAAAAAATAGTTTTATTCAATAGGGATTAGAGTTTCATTCCACGTGGAAAGGAGCACAATGCTTAGATGTTGTTTTCTAAAGAATTGTTCAGAGAAAATATTTCTAAAGCGTTTGTGTTTGTTCACAAATTCTTCTTATTGAAACAGATCAATTGGCATTGTTCGATCGCCCACTTGAGTGGATTGTACTATTTTGTGTATAGATCACGTTAAGGTAAACCCTCACGTCTATGGCGGTTTTTTTCTTCTTCTTGCTGGTTTGTTTAACTATTATACTTGATAGCGTAACGCACGAGATTGAAAAATCAGAGAGATATATGAAAAATATATCTTCACTCCTTTATTCTCTACTCCTTATTTTTGCATTGAATAAATGCTTATTATTATAAGCAAGCCTACTAAGTTTGACCTCAAAAATTACTTCATCATACACAGATTATTTAAGAAAATAGTGGGACAGAAGAAGAAACCTATAAATTAAAGGTCAAGTCTAAAGCTACACATTAAAAAAAATGTGACCATGACGGAACAAGCACGAAGCCTACCTGATGTTAAGCGGATTACCTCTGGCTATAACAGATGCATTTCGTCATATGACGAATTGCAGTGCGCTCGTCACATGGAATCATACAGTTGATAAATATCATGTGCCTGTATTTTTTCTGGCTCTCAAGGACTGCTGCCGGAAAACACTGTTAAGTGCTTGGTGACAGAATTTCTACTTGAGGGTGGTAGCTAGCCAGACGGAAATGCCCTTTAACTATGTGGTGAAGCTCAAACCTGCGATAGAGATTGAACCAGGGACCTGAAGGCAGTCCATAGCTATAACCGCTCGGCCATCATTGCTTCAATACATATATATTTTCATCATTGCTTCAATACAAATATATCTTCACTCCTTTATTATACAAATATATTTTCACTTTCTTTTATGTTTGTCTTTACATCCTGTGTACGTCACCAGGCAGGTTTGCTTCTATGTAATAGGAATCCAGCCTATTGTCATTGACCGGATGCAGTTCCGAACTCCGATCTGTAACTATTTACTTTGTTAGTAAAGCCACTAATTTGCCCTACCCATGGATCGAACCAAGGATTTCGAACTTAAAAAACTATTTTTTTACATACCTACGAGCTGGTTCAAACAATTCATGATATTAAAGGTAAAATCTGTTACTTACACAGTACAAGTACAAACATAAGGTTCCTCAAGCGAAGCTAAGTCTCTATGGGCCTTAACATTTGTTTGTTGTTTGCCGATAAATTTCGAAGGCCTTATCCGATATTTATGAAATATTGTAGGAAGGTATCTATTATCAAATAAGATAATAAAATGTATGCGTATGATATAAACTGGTCGTTCAGTAGTTATATACGAGTGTTCAAGAGTTATTTAAAAATGTTAAACGTTACAAAATGTTTTCATATTTTGTAATGTTACAAAAGGTTGCATGAAGCGTCGTTTTTGAAACTTGAGATCCTGGGTTACACAGTTATTGTTCTGTTAACAAATACATTTTCAGTTGCCATTGGAAGCCGGAAACTATCCCCGTTGGCAATAGACTTGTCCCTTATTATATGGAACACAATCATGTACAGAGCGAAACAAACGGTGGTGGGTTAAAAATTAAACATATTATTATTATACATACCACTATGACTAACTATGGTAGTTAACGCTCATATCTCATAGTATTAAAATTTCAACTATGACCAAATATAGTAGTTTAAAGCTCAGGTCACATTTTATAAACATTTAGACAGAGATTTGAGATTGAGAAGACCTATAACAAGGAATAGGTAATAATGTAGTTTTACTGGCTACACTATGCCCCTAACCAATGTAGTTTTATGCTTTTATACTTCGGCAACCATGTGGAAAATACAGACGTGCGCTCCTGCATACAGTGTTCACTGACCTGAAAAGGGCGTACAATCGAGTGCCCTGAGGCTTCCAGTGGCGAATACTGAATGAAAAATGTGCCTTGGAAGTATTTGGACCTTCCCTACCATTTCTTTTGCAGCTGAGTTGATTCAATAATATTCAATGTGACTAATCTTATTTTACAAAACTTATCAGAGCACTTGGTTGATATGCGACGCGTGATCAAAATGCTGGCACTTAATTTGACTCAACGAATAAGCAATCCAATCCAATGATTCGATGCTGAAAGCACGGGCACGCTGCCAAAGGCAGTGGGTAGATTGGGTAGCGGCTCGGGGGCTGTGGGTTGAGGTCGGTTTTCAGCCTTAATTTCTTCTTCCTCATACTTAACGGAAGCTGTTCGCCGATGTCATTGTTCTTATTGCATTAAATTCAATTAAGTGCAGAGTGGAATTATAAAGCAAAATTAGCTTTGTATGCACATGCCATTCGGTGTGAAGAATCAACGACTAAAAGGGTAGGATTCGTGGAGTATTAACGGTGAATGTACTTATATTAGGACAGGATTGATTACATCATGCTCCCTCGGATTCCTTTTAAACTAGGATTTAGGTAAAATAATGTATTTTTCATTTTCATTAAATTCCATTGAGATGGTTTGGAGGCTACAAGAAACAATCACACATATGTATATAAAATATTACTTAAGTAGTGTTATTTGTCTTAGTAAATATACTGCCAAAATTGTTGAGATATTTATGCGATGAATAAGGTAAATGGTAATAAAATACAATATATTTAAAATATGTAACCAATTCGGAGTCTCACTTAAACTCAAACTTATTTATTGAATTTAGACGTCCACGTCGCTCCTATATGAAGGTCTGTTACAAAATGTAATATCGAAATATTTTAAATTCTGCGGCCATGTTGAGCAAAGAAGTATTTTAGAGCCACTGCTAGAAGAACAGTTACGAAGTTCGGGACGATTCTTTACAAACGTCTTCCAACCATATTAACAAAAATATACTAATATTACTATAATATATTTTTTTTAATTACTTAGACATGAGCAGGTGATAGCTTGCCAGAGGCGGAATTGTCCAAGTATTTCCTTAATAAAGCAATTATATAACCTATTGAGTGTGAACTTCTGTGTGAACATCGCGTTTCAAATCTAGTATTAAAAGAAATGTAATTTAGTGTGATTTACATAAAAAATACTTAACCTTGCAAGGACCACGTCAGGTGAACATTGTGTTTCTGAATTAGGGTTTAAATTAACATACTTACATTAATATTATTGTACAAAAAAAAGTGCTTATCGATCCACGTCAGTTCTTGGTGAACATTGGGTCGAAATAAATGTATGATTTAAAGAAAACTTTGCGTATCGGAGATTAGATTGTAACTTAGAAAATATTGGGTTCTTGATCTAGAGATCAAGAACTGATAATATGACTTATAGGTTGTCTAAATACTTTTATTATTATTGTTCGTAGTATTTTGTTAAACAAAGAAACAGAATTGAGTGTTGTAACAAATTACACAGCCTACCGGAGATGTCCGTTTTTGGTAAATATCGAAGTTTATGATCTTGGCTCAAACTTTTTTTTTTTTACAAAAACGTTGTCATGAGTTTCTTGTTGGTTACCAGTAACGCTTTCTTTGCCTGTCGTCATCATCTTATATATCTTTAGACTGATCAGACAGCGCAAATTTGGTTTAACTTTGATAAACGTAACTTTTGATATTAATTAAATATCTTATTTTCATTGTGCCCAATTAAAAATTATTTGTATCAAATGTAATAATGGCATAATAAAATAGCATAATTGCGTGTGTTTGGGTCCTGGCGCTATACTGGCCTCTGACGCGGTATGCTCGCTTCACACAATCGGACTGCTGGGTCACGGCAATGTTATCTATATAGATAACATTACCGTGGCTCGGTGTTGTTGTTACAAATAACCGTACGTTAACGTCCTCAATCAGACTTTGTCTGACTGAAAATTTGTTGCTGTAATATATTGAAAGTAAAATGTTCAATGATTATAGCATACTTAGCTTTTTGAAAACTAATATTAGGTTTGGTTAGAAAGCAAAAATCATACTCTCTTCCATAGTCTCGGGATCAACTTGTCAAGGTTTCCAGTGCTTATAAACTAAAGACGGGGGTTTGATTCACTGAACAGTTTTTAGAGCTCATCGCTTAAAGTAAAAGTCTAAAACTTTGCTGTGTGATATTCATGAACTCATGCTTATGGTGCCTAGATAGCACTTCAAAAGCCATATCTTTATATCAATTTCAATTTAAAAACTTTAAGTTGAGTCAATTTCTAAAATAATTAGTTTGTGATACTTAATCGGAATATAAAAATTGAGGTTATGTTATTATTATGCCACTTATGTTTACATACATTTAAACAAATCGTTTGTAATAATGAGTGTTAGGTCAAGACCCAACGGCCACATATAGTAGTATTGTGTCATAATTACAACTAAATATGTCCCAATACTACTACATATATGTAGGCGTTTAATGAATAACCATTCTATGAAATGTGATTTATCCCATAAAAACTCAGTTGTTGTTTATACTCTCCAATACAGACAGAAACATACACGTTTATTTTTGTTGCATTGTGACCAGTCGATAGTAGTCTAGTACACTAGCAAATTGAAGGCATTCTGCTACGTGTAATAATCGGTATTCCTGGAGGTCTTAGTTCGAGGCGAACAACCACTTAAATTGTTTACTGTTGTCGGTTTACTGACGGCGAGCTCCCTTTAATAATTTAGTTGAAACTGCACGCTGCAAACTTGCAAACATTATATTAGATTTATTACCCGGGTTACTGCTTCGTGCTAGATTGTGTGGAGCATCGTATACTGGTTAGTGAACTTTTCACTGCTCAGGGCCATTATTGTCTAAATATTCCGGTAATGAGGTTGACCGAACCAAAGAAGCTTAAGCAAGTTATAGATTATGCCGGTCGCTAAAGGCATAGAAGAAAACTGTATGACCTAAGCCTTGACCGTAAGCAAAAAACATGTGTAGTTATATATTGGTAGTATCTTTAATCCCTAGTGTACTAACATTTTACGACTACTCACTTACTATGATATAAATAATATGTACCGATATATCATAATAAAAATGAATTTGTTTTGCGTAATTGATATAAGCGAATAAAAACTTCATTTTCGCTTCACTTCATCATTGTTAATTATTAATAAGGCATTTTTTACGCGCCCCGACATAAAAAATATAAAGATAGGAAAGTAATGAAACTGATATTCAGACAGACCAGACAATATTGCAAGAGTTGTTAGGTGCCTTTCAAAATAAAATTAAAAGTCTTAAGCCATGAACATGAAAGTAGCACAAGTGATGGAAAAGTTCAAGAGACAAGTTTTGTTAGGGAGACGAGAAGGGTCTAGCATGAAAGAGGAATAGTATATGGGTAGATGAAGGCTAAATAGGGGTGGAAGAACTGTGTCTAAAATGATTATGTGTACGAATGGTGTGAATATAGGATAAAAGGCGGTGGAGTGGAACATATTTTGGGCCAACAGTGTGGATTGGAAAGGTAAGCATATTTTAAAAAAAAGTGGTAAAATACTCAGTCTTCCATAATATTAACAAAAAATGTAGGGTAACACGGGTAAAAAAAAGGAAAATACCAATAATAAACCTAAATTTCAGATTTCTGAGTTCAGTAAATGACACCAAAATTTTCTAAAACTTATAACTTCGATGGACCTCATTTGTATTTTATTAAGATAAAAAATTATAATAGTTATTGTACAACAAATAAACAAATTTGACTACTGCGTATAAGAATCTAAGACAATTATAAGATTTTGGTACCAATACTTTTTCGGATTACTAAATATAATTTTATTTTTGTTGTTATTCTATTTGTTTCAGAGTTATAGGCGATTGCGATAGCTCAACATTTCAGGCCATTATATCTATATCCAGTCCATTTTCCAAGACTAAAAAATATCTATAACAAGTACATTCCTTTAACTAACCAATTTGTTTTATCGTTATTTATAAATTTTGCTTGTGACTTCATTTCGTAAGCTCAACATACACTAGTTAAACGTTTCACATTTTAACACGACTGCCCAAAAAAGGTGAGTTTTGTTTTCAGGGTTCATGTATGTAAGTATGTATGTTTGTTAGTTTATTTATTCCACCATAACTTCCAAACAGCTTAACCGATTTTAATGTATGAGATATCGTTATATTCTTCGTGACAGCGCCAGTAACATTGAACACATAAAAAAAATATAACCTGGAGGATTTTAGAAGCCATATGGTGACATAAAAAAAAATTCGTTCAAACTCATCGAGCTAGGTATCAAAATGAGGGCTTTAAAAACTGATTCCATATATATAACTGGCACTTTTAATTTCAATGGAACGATAAAAATTTTAGCGAAAATAAATTACTTGCAGTCGTGTTTTTTAGTTTTTAGTTAATTTATACTTGTTTGCGTAGTTTTCACTTACTACATAGACAGCGGGCTTTTTATTTCCAGTCTTCAGTTTCCAAAAGGTGTAGTATCATTTTCGTTCTGCGGAAGCCGGTATCAACGGACTTAGCTCGCGTTGTAGAATCACCACTAGAGAATCAACCTTGTGGAACGGTTAGTGCTTTGAATACAGAGGAGCTTGTTTAATTAACTTTGTAGGTACCGTCGATTGCGACTTTACTATTTGCATTCGTTAGCGTTGACTGCATGTTGATAACTAGGTCAGTTTGTGTACAAGTTTATTTTGTAATTGAGATAAATGTACAATTGATGTACTACACATTTAGTTTAGGAGCCTTTAGATTTCTTTTTTTAACATTACTGGATTTTTTTAACAAAATTGTATGATTTAGTTACATGAAAATTAGGTGTAGTTATATTTGTACGACTTGATAACCTCCTTATAGATATTTCAGAAACCAAGTTTAAATGGTGATGTTGTACACGTCTGTAGTATATTCAATATTACAAACACAATAATAACTTGCATATTCCATGTTAATATAAATAACTTACAAGGTACTCGTTTCAAGTAGAATGAAAATGCTAATGAAAATGTTAATAAACTATTATGATTCCAATTAAACTAATTCTAATTAATTCTTCCGCTATCATTTTGTCTTTATAATTGCTTCAGTTTCTATTTGTAGGCGATGCATAACATAAAATTAGGTTGTAGGACCAAAACTAATTGCATCCGGTACATACGCAATAGGTTCGGCCCCTACTACATAATACATATGACCAAAGCATATCTAGAAATAACAATAATAACCAATAATAAAATTGACATGTTTATGTTTTTGTAGGAACAGATACGCCGTAGCTCGTAGCTTAGCTACGGTCTCGTAGCACCTTTGAGCAAATAAATACAACAATGCACACAGACAATTCATTCTACGATTATTTGTTTTGTAAAATAACATTACTTAGTGTGTTTTAGATCAGTTTTTTTGTAGAAAAAACATTGGTTTATTATTGAGGCGAACGGCGTCGAATCATTATTGGTTTATTTGATATTTTCGTGTTAAATTCAATTGTGGTAGTTAGATGACGTATTAAAGTAAAAATACTGGCCTAAGACAAATCAGGCTCAAGATAGGAAAAATATGGTGCTTTTCTTCACAGCCTTAATAAATAAATAATTTAATAAACATAATAAACCTAAATTTCAGATTTCTGAGTTCAGTAAATGACACCAAAGTTTTCTAAAACTTATAACTTCGATGGACCTCATTTGTATTTTATTTAGATAAAAAAATATAATAGTATTTGTTCAACAAATAAACAAATGTAGATTGTTGTACAAGGGATGATACCTATTTAGGTACGAGACGCCAATCGTTCCAGTAGCAAAAAAACCCTTTGTTTTTCAATTCGAATATGAGGAAATTAAATAAAACCTAACAAAGTTTACAAACAATATCTAACAAGTTAAATAACGATTTTTCTGAAGAGTTAATTATAAGTTTGCAATCGTGTTACAAAATTGTTAATAATAATTATTAATTAGTAGTAAGAGATAAGGCAAGAGACCTTAAAAAAATCCCCTCGAGTAGTTTACAACCCACTTACAGCACCGCCACCAGCGACAACATTTGCAAAGAGGCTTGAGATAATATAGTTTCCCATCATTTCGTCACTTTACCTTTTTCTAAATAGAAGTTGCGTTTTGTTGTGTTACCAAATAGCACGTCATTTTTAAAGTAAGTGACATTAATTAAACCTTTATAATAGTACTTTAATTTCACACATTTGTTTATATCAATTAGTACGTCAAAAGCGAAGAAGTGTAATATGTTAATTATATTAAAATATTAAATTTGTGTGTATGGACAACCTATAAGCCATTGCAGACGACTCACAGGTAGTCCAAATGCTTCAGCTCACCACCGATATTTATTATATTTTATATTTATACTAAGTCGATATTTGAAATTTTAAATATTTGAACTTCACGCTAGCATCAAATATTGATTAAACAGCTAGTTTTTGCACACTAAAACGGCGTTTATTTACGGAAAACTTTATCTACTATTCAATATAGGCGATGACATTTCTCATATTAGGGAGAAAAATAGTTTTTTTTTCGGCTACCTACTCATACACTCGTGTTTGGACCCCTGTGAAACACAGATTAATTAAATATCTCATCTAATATTTGTTTGGGTAAGCACTCTACACAAAAATTATGTAAATTTCAGATTTACGACTCCTTTACGAGCTAGAGACTCATGGCATACAGACGGACAGATAAACAGCGGAGTCTAATTAAAAGGGCTACGTTTTTCTTTTTACGTTCGAACCCCAAAAAGGAGCAATTTTCTGTAGATGACGCGTATATAACTTTATTAGTTTGATGTATATGACAACGCATGTTATCTTACTGGATCTTACTATTTTTTCTTTGTTGTACAAAACCTCCAATTTGGCCCCACTTATATTCGTCAACTTGAGACAAGCAGTTCTTTCAGTCACTAAATTAGCTGCAAAACGTAATTGCCAATATGTCTACGGATGTTACGCCTGGCTATGTGCGAGGAAGCGAGGGACGTAAGCATGCTTAGGATCGATGAATGATGTTAAACGAAACAGTGGGGCATGCAAGGAAGAAATCATGTAACTACGAAGGCGCGACATCAGATATGAAAAAAATATATATTTAAAATAACTAGAACATTTATTGGCCACACAATAATAAAATGTTTTTTTCCCGTACCTTTTTGTCAAGTTTCAATCTGCACGTTAACGTGATATCGTGCATTTTTTTAAATGCCTTATTGGTTAGCCTTTGACCACTATCTCACCTGATGGTAAGTGATGAGGTGGTTGAAGATGTTGTTCAGGCTAACCTAGAATTCCTGCGGGGAACTCTTCTCCGTGGCACGAGTGTCATCTGCTATGCAGATGACACTCTTCTCACCGCACGGGGAAGGGACCTAAGAGAGGCGGCAAGTTTGGTCTCTGCCGGTGGATCCCTCGTTGCGGGAAGGATCCGCCGACTAGGTTTGAAGGTGGCGCTGCCAAAGACCGAGGCCGTGTTTTTCCACGGGCCTAGGCAGCGCATTCCTCCTGACGCCCATTGTCGTAGAGGGCGTCAGGATTGAGGTGAAGGCCCAGATAAAATATCTGGGCCTAGTACTCGACAGCAGGTGGCGCTTCGGGCCGCACTTTAGCGGGCTGTCGGCGCGCTAGCTAAAGGTCGCGGGCGCCCTCTCGTGGCTCCTCCCAAATATAGGGGGGCCCAAAGGACGATGCCGGCGCTTGTATGCCGGCATCCTGAAAAGTATGGCCCTTTACGGGGCTCCTATCTGGGCTGACTCCCTCTAAAGGAGGGAGAATGCCACTGCACTTCGTAGGCCCCAAAGGGCCATTGCACTGAGGGTGGCAAGAGGCTACCGGTCCATAAGTTTCGCAGCGGCGTGCGCCCTGGCGGGCACCCCTCCATGGGAGCTCGAGGCGGGAGTGCTCGCCAGAGTGTACGAATGGGCGGCGGGGCGTAAGGCGCTCGGGGAAAGCCTCGCCCCGGAGGTGCGGAAGATGGTAAGGTGTGAGGCGAGGGACGCGGTTGTCCAACATTGGATGGAAGACCTCGCCACCGCCACTTTTGGCCGCCGTACGTTGGACGCTCTTGGGCCAGTCCTGCAAGACTGGCTCGAGCGGTCCCACGGTTTCCTCTCATTCCGTCTAGTGCAGGTGTTATCCGGGCATGGATGCTTCGGATCATACCTGCACCGGATCGGAAGGGAGGAAACACCGGCGTGCCACCATTGTGGCGCAGCGGACGATACGGCGCAGCACAACCTCGAGGTGTGTCCGTCATGGTCCGAGCTGCGCCGCAGCTTGGTCGCTGCAGTCGGGCCGGACCTCTCGCTCCCCAGCGTAGTCAACGTCATGTTGGAGGGCGAGGGGGCCTGGGCCTGGGCAGCGGTCGCCTCCTTTTGCGAAGACGTAATGTCCCAAAAGGAGGCGGCAGAACGCGCAAGGGAGGTAGACCCTCTTGCTGCGCCACTGCGTAGACGCAGAAGGGGTGGGAGAAGGTGACTGAACCTTCCCCCTTCCGGTGGTGAGTAGCGAGAGACAGGTGCGGGGGTTCCTTTTCTCGCATTGCACATGCTCACCACCTCCGTTGGGCGGGAATGGCCGAGCATTCCTGGTCATTCCCGGGCCCCTCCTGTCGGGAGGGGCGTGTAGGCCCCGCTGTAAAGGCGGGCGGTCGTCGGCGAGGGACTGGACGTAAAGGCTCTGCCAGTCTCCCAGTCCTTCCCCAAACAGACGATGCCGGAATGCCGCTGGGTTGTTAAGTGGGTATACCGGTCTTCTACCGGGGAGTCCCACATACCCCCTCCATCCTCCGATGGGGGGGGCATGAGTAATGCATTTTTCCCAGCGTCAAAAAAAAAAAAAAAAGGCTTACCTAGAATCTGGCTCTGGCTCTCAAGGACAGCTGCCGGAACACACCGTTAGGTGCCTGGCGACAGGTTTTCTACTTGAGGGTAGTAGCTAGCCAGGTGAGCATTCGCAAAATGCCCTACCACCATGCAAAAAATAGATATCGTCAAGTGATATATATATTATAGGTACACGTTTAATTTACACAGTCTAACCCGAACTTAGAAATCGTGTCAATAACTCATATTCGCATCCGGGTCATGTTTTAGTAATTTGATATACATTTGTTTCTTTATCTTTATAGCAAGATTTTGCTAAAACACAATCTTATAATGCTTATATTATCCTGCTATTATACTTTTTACCTATACTCAAGTTTATCCACAGTATTTTTTATATTATTGCGGCGGAAAAAGTGCGAGGCCCACCTGATGTTAAGTGTAACCTCTGCCTATAGTCAAATAAAAAGTCACCTTAGACATTGTTGAGTCGCATGTGCCTGTAATTTTACTGACTACTGCCGGAACACACCATTAGGTGCCTGGCGACAGGTTTTCTACTTAAGGGTGGTAACAAGCCAGGCAAGCATTCGTAAATAAAGGCCTTCCTCAATGCGGAGTAGCTCAATTCAATTTTATTTATTTATAAGAATATTATACAAGCCGGTTATGGGTATCAATACATGGATCTGCGGCACTGCAATCCATATATGCTTCATAATATGTATAGTAAAAGATTAACTGAAATAAATAACATTAAACGGGACCGACTTTCAACATTATAAAATAAGAAAAAACCAGGATAATGTGTACTCAGAATGTTTGAATGAGCAATGCCCCATTTACTTATTTTCATTTAAAATTTCAGTGATGCATGCTTGCCACCTTTTAAATCTATTGTTTCACGCACCCACGATAATGGGCCACCGTCAATAAAAGTTGCAATCTTTCAGTTATACTTAAGGCCTGTTCCAGAATGTTCGAGTAAGTTCCGGTTTTACTACCCAGGACATATTTAATAAACAAAACACTATCTTTGCGTTTCACAGTCATCGATTTAGCCTATCCATCGGTTAATGGTTGAAACGCGCTGCATGTTAACTGTCATTTTTATCATTCAGTTATTTTATGTATTGCATAGCAACCCGAAACTTTATTAGGACATTCTGAAACGGGCCCTTAGACATATTAACAAATACTTGTTTCCGTTTCTATTATCTCATGTAAAGTTGATGAAATTTAATCAGGTCAAATTTTAAGGTATATGGCCCCTAAATAACGCGTCGGCTTTATAACCTTCCTCTTATTTAAAGCTAGATATTTTTAAATCTCTTTATATATATTTTTCATAAGTTATGAATGGGTTACGCACACACTGATACAACAAATATTAAGCACATTAGTCGGATCATGAAAAAAATTGTGGAAAAGTTTTGTTTCATGTATAATCTCAAAGTATTTTTTTTATTGCGAAAGTTAGTATCGCACAAAACAATATAATATCCCTGCCTACTTAAACCTCTATAGAAAGTAATCCTACTCAATATCAATATTTGCGGAAGATCTTAGGGATCCTTGTTTGTACAAGTACCCTTCACATCTGAATTATCAAGCACTTGTCTTGATTTCATTTTTTTTTATTTCTTTATTTCGCTAAGACTGGTTGTAAACAAGTTTTATACTTCTTCGAGGGTATATTCTACTTAGCATATTGTGCGACTAAAAACTAGTTGAAAAATGCTTCTTTTTAAGGGAAGAAAACTAGGAGTTACACATTATTCAACATTTTGATGGGTAATGCTCCGTTCCCGTAGCGTTAAAAATTGTGTAGAGGATTATTGTAGCCAAAAAAAAATTATTAGGTCATGTTTCGTCATTGAGCTCAAATCCTCGAGAGAGGAATTGACGGTCTACCCGATTGTGGCAACTATTTTGTGATTTGTAACTCATATAAATCATAGCGTGAGCGCACATAAACAGTACGCAACCAGAAGCTTTACCCATGCGTTGGTGTCTGACATTTTTTTTTTTTACGAATGTGGCCATTGTGTTAAGTTCAAATCACTTCCTGATCCATTAAATGATGCGGGAAAAATAGCAAAGCTTCCATTTATAAAACAAATGGTTTACCTTCCTCCACAAGTGAAATTAAAAAGTTTTCATAATATTTAAATTAATAAATTAATTTTTAACATGTCAAGTTAACCTGGACAGGCTAAAAGACCCGTAGAAATGCATTTCATTCCCACTTACTACATTCATCTAATCACTAATGTCATCCTTGTCAGACCGCGTCCTTTCCTAGTCTTGTGCTTATTGTAGCGTGGTAATTTATCGTTATATTGGAACTAAAATCTATATCTAACAACTGTGGCCCATAATTATATTTAACCTTGGACACAAAAAAGGGATACCTTTTATAATTTTGATATGTGTTTGGAATACCTTACTTATTACTATGATAATATTTAAGAAAACAAAATGTTTTTTTTGTAGATTTCCTAAAGATCAATAATTGACCACCGACGATTATTTAATACTACAATTCCTACAAAACACTTGCCTTTTGTAGTAAGACCTACAGAGTTTTTTTTGTGGATAATTATTAACCTTTTATAGTTTTGAATGATTTGCCTCACATATTTAGTAAAATATCTACAGTCATTATACTTAATGCTTCAATGAATAGATTCAGGCGTTACTTTGCGGAAATCCATATTTAATAATAATTGATATTGTAAAATAAAATATTTAAGAAAATATTAGATAATATAAATTAATAATATTTTAATAGAACACTTTAAAAATATTAAAATATATCTATTTGGTAGAATTGATTGCGAACAAAACTAATCGTATTCCTACTCTCGAGTTACTTCCTCGATGTGCTTAGTATTTTTAAGTACAATAAGTATAATACTGCCGTCCGTTGACTAAAAGGTCGTTAAGCCACAGGGGGTCGATTTTGAGCTTTAAATGCCATCATATACAGAAAAAAATTCTCTCTCGATCTGTCTTGGAATTATTTTTATAACCTTTTAGAATCAGGAGATAGGACTAGTAAAAAGGCCGTTAAATATGGATAAAATTATATTTTACAAAGCTAAATTGACGTTAACCTTCAATACTTAGCTACATGATCACATACAGCCCTTAACGACATCATCATAATAAAATTGTTTCATTCATCACATAGCAAAAAAGAAGTAATTTAACTTTACTAGGCTATATAGTCAGTCGTTAAGCTATTAATGCTTCCTTTAAGTTTTTGAGTTCATAGCTAAATATTGTAGGTAATGCTACACTATAAAGCAGTTTCCCCAAAAACCTACACTTTATGAACGTTAAACTCTGAAAACGGCTTTATAGCATAGGATGGCTGTTATAAAAACCTAATGATTTGCTTTACTCAAAAATCATAATGGCTTCAAATCCGTCGCTGAACAATATTTTGGGTACACATCCTAAGCAAAAAAGACGTTAAGCGACAATACTTAGCTAAATAGTCACAATTTCCTCTCACGTTTTGACCTGCTCCGAACCGCACCCCAGTGGACGTACGTCACCAGGCAGAAAGATTCCCGTCAAATTATTACAATAGCGGGTAAGTTATATTATTATTGTTAATTTTGTTAGCTCGGTGCTGTTGATGTCTATTGGTATGGAGATAATAGACATGTTACTATGTTCAATCAAGTTCAATAGCAATTAACGACTCTCACAGCAAAGACTTATTTGCTATGATAACGAGTGGACCAGACATTTTATTGAATCTTACATACCGCCCAAACAAAAGATTGCCTCGTTTCTCGGAAATTAAGTCGTCTGCAGCGTGCTTTTTGTGTATTTGAATCAATCAATCCTTACTAATATTATAAACGCAAAATATTGTGTGTGGATATGGATGTTTGTTACTCTTTCACGGCTAAACGGCTTGATGGATTTGGATGAAATTTGGTATAGAAATAGCTTATACGTTTAAGTATACATAGGCTACTTTACATCATCACTGTTTTTTTTTATCACCATGGGATTACCACCGTTAGTTTGACAATATCTCGCTCAATATTGGGATACGCCAATTTCGCGGTAAAAATGATAATTGCATCCAAATAAAACTTGAATCAGTGTCCTAGTGTTTCTTATATTAATAAAGATCATATCGTCATATCATTAATATATCCCGGAAAGGGTAGGTGGATGTTGAGATTGCTAAACATCATACATAATGGGAAATGTATAAATGCAAGACAACTTTATGATTCATATAAAACTTTGCAATAAAGTGATAATCAAATATTTTTCACCTCAGATTTGGAAAAGTTTTAAATTATAATGTTACCGAGAATGTATACATTCAAACCGGTTATTTTCTGTCAGGCTGGTCACCTTTAACCAAACTTTTGTGCCTGTTGAAAAAATAACTACTGAAATTAAACCGGTGACTGTTATGTACCCCGATGGCATTACAGGAATAAAACAGGAAGACATAATGAGTGCGATATACGTATTTCTAGTTCGTTATCGTGATGTTTAAAATGTGAACATTTGCTTGACAACTGCAGTGCCCAAAATAAAAATTGGTTACTGTTTTCATTGCTAGTTCACTTACTGAATAGTGACATAATTTCGATAGCAACACTTTCGTTATATTTTTCGAACCTGGGCACACTTTTTTGAGCGCTGACCAAGTGCATCATCTAGTTGAACCCGCGATGGAAAAAAGGGTAAGTTCTTCGACTTAATAGATTTTGTAGATGCACTAGCTTCCTTATATAGTGGCAAAGTGAAAGTTGAATTACTAACACCACAAGATTTTATTAACTTACCTAATTACACCTCTGACAGGCGCATACAAAAATAAACCGCAGAGCTCATCTAAAAATATTCCAAGATATTACATTTGAACAAGACCAAAGTTATTACATTTGAAAGTTACCTACTTTCGAATGTAATAACTTTGGTCTTCAATGCAAAAAAGATTTTCAACACGAATTTACATAATTTAAAGGTTACAAACGTAACTGCCATTTAGTGTAGTAATTAATAGAAAAAATGCTATAATTTAAATACAAAATATACGATAAGTTAAAAAACTAAACAACAAAGCAGTTAAAAAACTATAACGACATTCTAGCTTGGGATTTGAAATTCATTAATATTAAACAAAAAAGTCGTTAAATAACTTAGAGACTTTTTAATGTAAGTTTTGCATTTAATTGCATTTGCATTAAAAAACTGTGCTCATGTACAAATACCAGCCTAAAAGATCACTAAGGTATACTTAGTGACTTTTTAGCCTAGTATGTAAACGGTAAAATAAGCAATTATTTTATGACTAGAAGGCCAAAAGAGATTTTTTTCTATTTAGAACTAATTATTGCAGATAGATATTATGACGTTTGTTAGAGTATAAAAAGAGCTTTCTTTGGATATATCAACGCTGTTTCTGCGACTAATACCTATAACACAGCATTCATTTTTAAATTATCCCACGTTTTTTGCTCATATCTCAAAACTCGTTTTTGTGGCTTAGTGACCTTTTAGTTAACGGACGGCAGAATAGGTTTTGTCTCGGCCTACTACCTTAGTGTAGATTTTATGTACCTAGTTACTTTTATTTAGTAATCCCTAAACATTTTTTAAAATTGGAATCATAAGGTTGAACTGGCCTGTCACATCTTCATACAATCGTCGAAGAGTGGCAATAAAAAAAAAAAAATAACGTTATAAGCCTAGACAATGAAGAGAAAACCGATATTTTGAATAGCTCTGGACCATACATCTCAAATACAGGAGTTATCTGCCTTCGATGTTCGTAAAGAAAAGTTAGCGTTTAGTTCAAACTTATGGATTATCATGTTCTATTCGTTTAATTTCATTGTGTTTATTGAATGATTTATCAAATTTATTTAATATAACATCCAATCGTTATTAAATATTTCCTAATTTCTTCATCAAACTTAATTACTCCGGCCTTGGTATAACCTCTTTTTTTAAAATTTAAATGTTGTAAATTATTATAAAATTTAGGTTTGAAAGTTAATTTCATTGTTTAAAATCTGTACGTCTTTGCATTTAGTTTTGGTACCCTAAATTGGATAGTTTTAATAATAATATTTAGCTATTAATAATATGTAAGCTATTATATGTGAATATGTAAAATAAAACTTTCTAATCGCACATAAATTAAGGTAAAAAGCATTTCTGACTAACATCGATCTAGCGATGCAAATTTATCAAAACATGACTAGACTAGAAAGTGTAATTAAAACATGAATTTATCTCACGAAAATTTCAGAAATACTCTTAATATATATCAATTATGCACTGCTCAAATATTCATCTGTTAAACAAATTTTCCTAACTGATTCGGTTCGGCTTTGGACAGAATAATTAATAGGGTAGTATGGTTAAAATATGCACAACCTAGTGCCGTAATAGATACTTGACACTTGAATGAAACGCCTCCGTGACCTGTCGTGTACTAGGGCCATTGACTGATACACATAAATCTTCGTAGTCCGCTTACTTTAATTGTTAGCAGAAAGATTTTCAATATTCCTGTAGTAATATTCTGAATTGGTTATATACTTTAATTGTAAAAAGTATTTTAAAAATAGTTTAAAGCAAAACATAATACAAATGTTTTTATTCATTATCTATAACTAGCTTTATATGTGTGTCTTTTTAATAACATACCTTCCTGGATAAAGTACCCTATTTCATTCTCCTGCCCACCCCTTGCTTCGCTGCTGCGTGAAAGCACCACAAAACAACAACGTTGCCCATGAAATAAGGTATAGGAATTCTGTATACTATAGTAGATCATTTCATTATATGCACTTAGAGGAGATAAGGCAGTGTCTTACGACTGATACAGGCGACATTTTGAATCCCGAGAGTAAGAAAAGATTCTTGATTTATGAAACGAGAAATTTATAACTAGAATCCTGATCGGAGTGATGGATAAGCTTAAGCTTTTTACCTCTTTGAAACCAAAAAGCTAAATTTACACCTAGAAACGGAGCATTTTCTTTGAAAGTGTATGTGATAATTTAAACATTAAAGAATTGTTAGTTAACTAATGATCATAATTCTTATTCTGATAACGCAAAAATCCATATGACACATATTGACGATGTACCTTAAATTTAAATATTTGTGTTATAATTTAAATCAGGATAGTTAGCATTAATTTAGGTGACGACTTAATCTTAGAATAAATTTAATTTTAGGTTTATATTTTTTAAATGTTAAGTTAAACCAATTTAGCACAAACCCAATAAGAACTTTTTGTTTTACTTTATTTCAGTTGAGTTGAGAGTCAAAAAATAGTTATTGCACCTTGAGGTGCAATAACTATTTTTTCTTAAAGAACACTTTAAGATAATTATTATGATAAATATATTATAATATGAAATAACTTTCCTGCTAAGCCGACGTGACGTCATAAACGTCACGTAGAATGAGAGTTTAATCTTGACCGTTCGCTCAAAGAGTCAGGATCTACTGGTGATGTTTCTTGTAGAAGTGAACCTTATCGTAAACGCTTCACTTTTCTAGAAGCTCTTCTGAAAGGACTTTGATGTTACTGCAGGCATGATCTAATTTTGTATGTAGTTTTACGCGCGTCCTTTTCAGTACTGTGGATACTGAAAAGACATCGAAACTGCAAGACAAAAGCAGGGGTCGTACGTAGATCTACGCATGTAATATACCTAATAAATTTGGCGTTGATGCTAACTACATAGCTTTTACTAAATTACAAATTGACGAGAGGAAAAATTTATGACATGTGCGGGATTCAAACCCGCGTCCATCCACTCCTTTAGCCGGGGTATGCTCTTATCCAATTGAGCTAACATGACAATGAGTCATAACTCAATTTTTTTCTATCGTTCTTTTTTATGACGCGTTTTATGACTCATTGTTATGTTATCTCAATTGGATTAGAGCATACCCCGGCTAAAGGGGTGGATAATATGCTTGCCAATGCCCGATTGTACCACATTTTGTGGTAAAATTGATGCCAGTGCACGACTTCATTTCTTAAATTTCTTATTGTCAATGCCTTACTGCGAAATAATAATTATTAAATAGTTCTATTATATTTAAATTGATAAAAGGTTAACATAAATAAAAAATATTTTCGTAAAAATGTATTCATTTTTGAAAAAATCAAACACTTACTACAAAATTCAATCAAAGCCCAATTCAAATGAATATATTTTGTTTTGATAACTAAAACAATAAAAGTAGGTGACAAACAAAGAATACATTAAGTAAGTTCAGATATATTTTCGCGTTAAACTCTTAACGTATTAATTAAGTTTGATTACTTCATTGTATAAGCTAAGCATCTTTACAATTAATCACTATCTTACGCATGTTAGAAAGACAATTATTTTATTCTAAAATTTACACTTTTCGAGAGCCCTCAAATTTCAACAAATTTAATGATAACAAATCTCATTACTTTTATTACCATGTCTAAGTATGAAGTTAAATAATTAATTTTGCTATTCAATATAGTCTTGTGTACATTAGAAGAATCTAGGAATGTAATGAGTTCTACTAAATAAGTAAAGATAATTCTAATGGCAAGGTGTCTCGTGACAGATTTAGAATTTGTAATAGGAGTGTAAATTAAAATATATAGAGAGTATACATTAAAATCATGTTTAGAAATGTCTTGTACTTTGATTAAAATAAAATAATAAATAAATTACAACTGGGCTCGGCTTTCCATACTTTTTTTAATTTTTTTATTGCTGATAGGTTAGCCTTACTGAAGCCTATACTTACTGAAACATGGATGCACTAAATACTAAATATCACTAGCAGTCACTCATCCAGGTAATGACCGTAACGAACCTCGATCGGTTACAAATGACTAGGCAAACTCTGCTCCTCAAAAGATAAGAAAATATTCAGCTGATGATAATTTATAAGCTAAAAAAATGTATACTAATTTATTATGAATCCTAAGTCTTATAACTCTCTGGTACAAAGTTAGGAATATCATAAATCACTTCATTCATGATCTATAATATATCTGATGCATTTATTCACTACCCATGTCAGGGGCTCGTTTGTCATTGAATTTGGAAGACACATTCCATTTTCTACGTTCATAACAATTAAAATCTCCTTAAGGCATATTTTGTCTCGATAAAAACATAATATTACCGATACCGTCTGCAGGGCAACACTACATGGTGGCCATTAATCGCCAAGAATTAAATAATAAAATACAGTTATAATCCTTTGAATCGATTCTTTTTATTATCGATGTTGTTTACCTCAACCAAGGTTAAGGGAGTATTTGCCATAATCCTCATACTTGGTAGGCGGCTTGGATCGCAGAATAAGATCTTTAGAATCTTTAGATCTAGGCAGTTCTTTAGAAGGCGCTGCTGCCCACCGTCATATACTTTCCTTTAGTCGCCTCTTATGACACCCACGGGAAGATATGGGGAGGTGCTATTCTAACCAAAACCCCACGGGAGGAAAATTTACCAAATAATACAAGTTCAAAAAGAAAATAAATATAGGTTATAACGCCTATACAGAAATCGTTTTCATTTATTTTTTGCTTTATTGAATAAGAACGCTAAACTTGATGTAGATATGTTATTAACATTAAAATATGATAACAAATAATAAAATCTGGTCAATTGGGAGTCAGACGCCCGGTAAATCTGAATAAAAGGAATGATGCGTTGCCGGCCTCTTATGGCGAATATGTTCTTTTCTTCAAGGTTCCTTCATCCAGCGAATAGCAATGATTTCCCCCAAGGGTAGCATAAAATGCGGCATCCCGTTACGATGTGCTAACCAGGATTGCTACACGAGACGAAAACCCTTGAAACGGGGACGATATAGGCGAGTAACCGACACTGAACTCCGGATCAGGAAGTTGTCCGACATTCCGAAGGGAACGTTAATAGACACTGAGTATTTATCCAAGTCAGTAGAATCCACCATGGGAGGTCATACAAAACATTCTTCATATCAATGGTGGCCATTAGTGTCAGATCATACGTCAAAATGAAGTACCGTCGTCCCCGGTAACCGGTAATCCACCCTTATCTAATCCGGTGCCCCCTGTAATCCGACATCCTTATCACTGTCGAATGTACACAAATATTTCAATTTTGGAAAATCTTTACTAATGTAGTTAATGCATGATTGAACAGGTTGCAACTTGTATGCGCCACCCCTACACCTTATTTGTCATCGAAGCGCATTGTTTTGATTCTGATAACTGATTGCTCAGTTTGAATTTGACCACATGTGATAGCGGTTCATTGTTTGTGTTTATTCATTGTGTATTATATTGCATAGAAACGAATCTGTAATTTACTGGATTACAAGGCACTCATTAAAAAAATAACGGTCAATAGTGGCTTTTAGGCTGTACTCTATAATTCGATAAATTCGATAGACCGACACTGCCCTGCAAACCGTTTGTTGGATTATTATTTACTGTAGTAAGAAGAAGATAATTAGAAAGATTTTTATCCATCTTCAGGTACAGCAGTAATTTGATTTTCGGACTTTAATTGTTTATTTTTGAATAGGGGACCGGTTGCTTACAAGTATTATCAGAATAAAGATTTTAATCAGAAATTGTAACGAATAAAATTACTTTTCGCCCTATCGTATGCGTTTGTAATTTGTTAATTTTTGAGAAGCTTATTTGCTTAATATATGGAATGTGGACATATGGGTCTGGAAGGCAGCAAAACACTGGAGTTTTGAAATATTGACCCTACTGGCGCCCTACGTGGGGTGCCAAACGTGGGGAGCCAGAATGTAGTTGTGTGGGCCTTTGTTTGAGCGCGGTGGGGGCTGACTTCTATAATAATAGTATGGGCCACTGGCTTAATGTTTTTGTTTGTAACATGTACTGACGTCAATAAGATATAAGAAGGAATAAGAATTTTATATTTAGCTATATTATTATGTGTTGCGACTTTAAAGGAACCAGGAATAAAATATATCGTGTCATAAAGATTTTTGAAATTCGAATATCTAAAAGTTCCAGAGTGAATTTAGATAGTAATTATAGTAATTTAACTTTTAATTTTTAAGACTGTCAAATGCTGTAATTTTGTCACTATCAGACTATAGGGGTGAAAGAGAGGCAGCGATGCTGAAATCGAGATCAGTTTAGATAAAATCCGAAAGTAAGCTTAATAATACAAAACTAGTAACGTAAATCGAAAATTTAACTTTTCTTGTCCCTCTTAATAAGGTTTTGCTATTTTATTAAAATATTTTCATACACATTCATACGTAAATAATTAAAATATTTATGTCACAAGCGTAATTAAGACTCAACTTTGCAATTTTATTCTTTGGAGAAAATTTTAAGTAAATGTGTTTCGGACTTTTCTTGGCCTTAGATAATGTTAGCATGATTACGAGTATTTCTTACTTCTTACAAACTAAAAACATTTTGCTAAAAATCTGTCAACTAAAGCTATTTCGCACTTGTCAGCGCCTTTATATAAATTAACCCAAATTTACTGTATTGTTCAAGCTTTTTTTATTGCTCTCGACCGGAAAATTATTTATTGATCTTTGAAAATTGTTATATACACAGAAAACAGATTATATCTCTATGGTTACATACATTCGAGCACAAACAGCTATATCTATTTACGGTGCAGATGCCACCACAGCACAGTTTCAAGAGATATTATTTCAGGAGGCTACTGTGTAAGCGCTGGAATATCCCTCTCTAGGTACTCTTCCTTGGGGTCCTAAGGACTTGAATCTGAAAGTGGTTGCCTTGCTTTCCTGCGTATTCTGGAAGGAGAAAAATCTTCTCTGCTTCTCATTACTTCGCTTTGGCGTGTGATCTGATACAAATGGTCACCTCTGATGTGATGACCCGATGTAATGAACTTCCCTATGGACCCAGATAGCTATTCAGTGCCAGTTAACATTCCCCTTGCATTGTCAGACCATTCTCGACTGGAGTTCAGTGTCGGTTATTCGCCTAACCTGCCCCTGTTTCGAGGACGGTCGTCTCTGGGTGAGTTTTTGTTTAATCTAGATCTCTACCAGGCGCCTGACTCCTACTATACCAAATTTAATTATTTGTATAATCATCATACCATATTTACATCAAGTTTAGCGTTTGTATGTATTTAATACAATTTGGCAATACCACAAAAATGAAAAGTACACGATTACATATTAGTTTCCTTTTGTAATTTTCATTATTATTAGTAGGTTGCTATAACAGCAATAATTCTATTAATATTTTAATTGGCTAACTATAATGTATTAAAAGATTCATCTCTTTGTAAGTAAGAAGGATATACTTAGACGTGGGTTTAGTAAAAGGATACCAGTTTTGGTGTGAAACTCCGATAAAAAATGACATTTTATGATCCTCGGACTACATTTGTATGTATGCCAAATTCTATCAAAACCAGTTCGGTAGTTATCACATGATGTGTATGCATACATATAGATGTACATGTGATGTTTTCTGTATAGGTTATACTATGTCTCTTAAGTCATATTTATTTAACGTAGTCTGTATATTATGTAATATATCAGAAAGTCTGTAGACGAAATATATATATATTTACACACTTTCTGGCTTCTACTCTTTTATTATTACAAATATATTATGATCTCTTCCAGTATACAACATACTTACATTTTCCCCTATACATTCGGGTATTTCAATCACAAATAGAACATTAATGTCACGGTCTATAATGCTGGTATATACGTTGCTGGCAGCGATGTAGTGTTATTGGCCGAAAGTGCAGAAACAAATCAGCAGTTTGTCAGCAATGCAGTCCTTGATGCACGAGTTGGATTTAAGGTAGTCCTTATAAAAGCATTGACCTAGTCTAGTGACTAGGTCAATGCTTTTATAGCGGGACAGCAAAGACTGCAATGATGACCAATCTCGAGGGTAGTCCCTCTGGTAGCTCTGAGCGTAGCTCAGAGGCTTAACACTATACTTCATCATAACGGGGCCATTACTACAGAAGTTGTGGATCAATACAATACAATACAATACAATAACTCTTTATTGCAAACCAATTTACAAATTTTACATATATTAAATAATAACAATAAAAACCCTTACATAATGGTCTTACAATGGGCGGTCTTATCGCTATAAAAGCAATTTCTTCCAGACAACCTTTGGATGGCCAGAAAAAGGGAATAGGCGGTTGGTGCAACTTAAAATTATATATAAGACGTTTACTAGTAGGTACTTTAATATACATTCTAATACATAAATATCAATAAAAATACACTATTACTATACATATACAAAATACTAATCAACAAATACACACAAATATATATATAAATATATATATATATATATATATACATACATATAATATATAAATTAAACACGAATATATAAATATAAACAAAAATCAAGCAGAAATTGATAAATAATAATCCTTTACTGAAGTCTTAAATGTTGAAAGCGACTTGGCAAGCCTTATATGCACAGGCAGTGCATTCCACAATCGTACAGCTTGGACTGTGAAGGACTTATCCAAGAACTGTGAAGTATGGGGAGGCATTTTCAGTTGGAGGGTCTCAGAAGATCTTAAGGATAGGGAGTGTGAGTGATGTAAGAATTCAAAACGCTCTTTGAGATAGGGAGGAGTACTTGGAATGAAGAGAATATTGTAAAGCAAAGATAGGATATTAGCATTCCGTCGCAGACGAATTGGCAACCACTTCAGCCTTTTTCGAAAGTCGGAGATATGGTCATATTTTCGTAGGCCAAATATGAACCTTATACAAAAGTTTTGTAAGCGTTCAAGCTTATCTAGCTGATCTTGGGTTATATCGAGATATGATATGTCAGCATAATCAAGTATGGGCAGCAAAAGAGACTGTGCAAGCGCAATTTTAGTGGTAATTGGTAGGAAATTCTGTAACCTCCTTAGAGAAGAAGCAGAAGCAAATATTTTGCGGCTAGTTTGTGCAATTTGAGGCACCCATGAGAATCTGCTATCAAATATCACTCCAAGATTTTTCACAGTATTGCTAATTGTTATAGCCGTTCCGTCGAAAATTACTTGTGGAAGGCGAAACCAGTCAATTAGAGAGATCATTCGCGAACTGCCGATGATAATAACTTGGGTTTTCGCCGGATTCACTTGTAGGCCGTATGAGTTACTCCAATCGGTGATACGTTGTAAGTCAGTGTTGATGATGTCAATTGCAATTGGCAACTTATTGAGTGGAGCTTGAGTGTAGATCTGCAAATCATCTGCATAAAGGTGGTAGAGTGAAGAAAGTTGATGAGATATGGAATTAATAAAAATTGAAAAGAGGAGAGGTGATAAAACGCCGCCCTGAGGCACGCCCGCAGTTGTAGTACACCAAGATGAGTAATTTTCATCAATGCGCACACGCTGCCGACGCCCAAACAGGTAATTACGAAACCAAGCAATCACCGTTGGAGATATATTAAGAGAGCACAAAACACCCAATAAAATGTCAAAATCTACGTTGTTAAAAGCGTTGCTAAAGTCAAGTAATGCTAAAACCGACAGTTTTCCATTCTCCATGCCACATCTTACATCATCTGTGATCTTGACTAAAGCTGAAACAGTGCTGTGTCCCGGGCGAAATCCTGATTGGAAAGAGTTTAAAAGGTTGTTTCTGATGAGGAAAGAAGTAAGTTGTTGGTGGACAAGAAGTTTTGAAAGGAAAGGCAGAATTGAGATAGGGCGATAATCGGAAAACGAGGTCGCGTTGTTCTTTTTAGGTATAGGAGTAATCTGAGCTTCTTTCCAATAGGAAGGGAACGTACTGCTAGAGATAGAGCTATTAAGAAGGAACTGGATCACAGGCAATATCTCATCCAGTACTAACATGATCATTTTACGGGTGATCAGATCACTACCAACTGCATTCGATGTAATAGATTTTATGCTCATCTAAATATCACAATCGGTGAATTGCTTAAAGACGAAAGAAGAATAGTTAGGAGTTGGAATGCAAGATAGATTACGTAATGTCGCAGCTTTTGTGGCCCCATCAAATTGGACAGAAGAGGAGAAATGCTGATTCAGAGCATCAATAACAAAATTGCTAGGGGTATTGTTATGGTGTGATTTTCCAACTCCCAATGTCTTAAGAAATTTCCATACTTTAGACGGATTATCATTTTCTAATGAATTGTGAATATGTCGGCGTTGTGCGTTTCTACACACCTGATTACAGCGATTTCTACGCTACGTATACCTCAATTTGTTGTCATCAGTGGGTTTACATTTATATTTGAACTTGGCTGTTATCTTCTTATTCATGATAACTCTAATTTCAGATGTAAGCCAAGGTGCGGGTTGGTGCTTTATTTTGACGGGTCTTAATGGGGCATGTTTATCATAAAGATTAGTTAAGATCAAGTTAAAATGGTGCACTTTTTGGTCCATAGTTGATCCATTTACAACATCAGACCAGTCCAAATTACGAGCATCATTTTTCAAACATTCAATGTCAATTCCACCAAAATTACGCTGCAGCAGAATTTTAGACTTAGCTTTCTGCGGACGCATTTTGTATGTAAGATAAACTAAGTCATGGTAAGAAAAGGCGTCCGCTGCACACTGACCATGTTTTTTAACGTGAGATAGAGATGATACCAGCATAAGGTCAAGAAGAGAGGGGGTACAGTTTGGGAAGTTATGCGTAGCATTTAACGAAAGAATGGTCAGGTTACTCGCCCTAATAAGCGATTCAAAGGTAAGGGTTCGGGAATCCAGCTTTAGCAGGCAGGTGTTAAAATCACCCATAATAATGTTATGGTCGTATAAGGGGACGCAATCTTCAAGAAGTTTTTCAAATGAAGAGAAAAAAATTATATGATTGGATGGGCAATAATAGACACCAAGTAGCATCTTAGTGTGCGAGATATTCAGCTCCAGAAATAGATGTTCCCCTGCGTTGGTGGGAGGTGGCTGTGTTGACATACTCAATATGGAGAAAGGTATGTGGGACCTAAGATATATGGCAACTCCACCACCCTTGCTACTTGTGCGATCGTTACGAATAAGTCTAAAACCTGGTAAAGAGTACAGAGTAGTAGGAAGACATGGTTTTAGCCAGGTTTCAGAAACTAACATGGCATGGATATTCGCATGATCAAAAGATGCCAACATATCAGGGAAATGCTTCGGAATGCTCTGAGCGTTTATGTGAAAAACATTGAAATTCTTTGCTTCGTCATCCACCATAGAACTTATGATGTCAGACAAGCCCGGAATACTGCAAAAACTGCTGGGCATGCGGAGAAAAAAATATCATTTCGTCATCACTGCTTAATAATGACATAATAATGTAAATAAATATATAATAATAATAAAGTAATAAATATCAAATATTATACCTACAATAATACAAACCAAATCAATAGCTATCTGTATCCACCCACCAGCTGTGTGTTTTAAAAAGAAGAAACATAATTAAACACCAAATTAAAAACAGAAAATTAAAATAAACGAAAATGAGTAAAAAAAAACAAAAATGCTATCTTGTGCGTGTCATGTCATTACAACTTACTCGTCTGCATAGACCCATTACTGATATTTTGCACAAATCTCGTCTACATAATATGACAATGACAGCAGTTATATTTGACAAATGGCTGACTTGACAGTGACACCAAAATTATCTTTATATTTGACAGTTGACTTGACTTATGTTTATGGTTATATTTACATTCATTGTACAAACTATTACGTTTAGTGAAAATATTAAATAAAATGAGGGTGGTGTAATACGAAAGTAGAAATAAAGCAATATTCGCATAGAAGAACAAATCAATCATTTATAGGATCAATGCATTTATAGAGCTTTACTAAAATAATAAATACGTTTAATTTAGCCAAGCTTGAAATATTTAGATAGAATTTGTTTGTGGACCTATCTTTAAAATGTTAGTTGATAATTGATTTTCAAGAAATTGCTGGTGCCTTAACTCACCATGACGAAATAAGCGGAAAGATCTACTTTGCTCACAGAACGTTATAAATGACTTCATTAGAAGCATAATTGACTAAATGAATATTAATATTACTAACCTAATAATTTATTTAACTGCACCGCGTGCTGAAATGGCCAACCGAAACCAATGATCAACCAAACCGAAATGATAATGACAGCCAATTTCATATCAGATATCAGTACCGCACAAGCGCGATCGGAGATAGGACCAGTGTTAGTTTTCATTACAAAATGGCGAGACGAAAAATTATACTCATGTGCGGAAGTCGATCCCGTGCCATCCACCCCTAAATGCCGGGGAATGTTCTGACCGCTAAGCTAATATGATGAACATATGACTCATAACTACAAAATCATACAATCATACTACAAAGTTTGTGATTACTTAAACGACAAACATGCTTGGAAAGTTCCGCCTCTGCCAAGCTATCACCTGTCACCTACGTAATATAATCAAATATTGTAATAATCGTATTATATTGTATATAACACATTGTTAAAAGATGTTTAAAAGAATGGCCCCGAGTTTCTTGCCCGTTCTTCTCGCAGTCGCTCTATAAATTTTTTTTTGCTGCACGTGGCAGTACAATGTAGAATATGTCAATATTAAAATTTGTAATTGGCCTGCATAAGAGCGTCGTAGACGCCTAAATTGAATAAATGATTTTGAATTTGAATTTGAATTTGAACTCTAATGTGACCTCTCTTTCTTAACCATCGTACGGACATGAAGCGACCCCTTTAGGTAGTTCAACTTACGGTGTACCACAAACAAGACTAATTTACACGATTAGCTTTAAACTTTTTAACGATGTAGTCCGCGGACCATGCGATATTTCAAAAATATGTTTATTTCCCAAGGGCAAATCAGTCACGTTTTTAAATGTAATGAAACCGACTTCCAGTACTGAAATATAATTGAATCAACCTAATAAGGTTGATTCAAATGTATTTTGATTCGGCTCAGACTTTGACCTATTGACTCTGACTTATAGGTACATTGTGCCACTTGCCCACAATACTGACCACCACCAGCAAAAGTTGATATCATCAAGTAATTTACGTTAGGCATATTGGCAATTTCCTTTTTCAGTTAGTTCAGTGTAACTTAAAAACGATTTAATAAAAGTTGTCAAAATTTGAATGGGGCCAACTTTGTAGGTATAGATACTATACCATACTAAAATTCATTCTGAAATAAAATTCACCATCAGAATCAATAAGATTGGATGTCCTGATAACATTAAGAATGGATGTCCTGATAAATTATTATAAAAACAAAAAGTAACCTGAGAAATAAGGTGGATTACAACTACTTTTTTTTTTCGAAGTTTCCTCGTTTTGTTCTATGCGAAAAAAAGTAACACCTACCGGGTCTTTATTTTCTATGACCGTTCAAAAACGCGGATCTCTGTGGGAAGATCGTATAATGGCATTCTGCATGCCACTTTCAACTTAACAGTGTGTTAAATGGACGTTGTGAGTATTTTGAACTGTAAGAATAATGGGGCCCTTTATTCCCCCCTCCCGCTCATCTTTTCCTGTGGATGTCGTAAGACACTAAGGGTAAAATACCGGAAGGTGAGCAGCAGCGTCTTCTGAGGATCTGCTATCTTACAATGTGATTCCCAAGAATACTGTCCCAAGTGTGGGGATTAAGGCAACCAAGGCTGTGTACAGCAGAGGTCAATCCGGCTGATGCAGTATATTGTAAACCAAGAAATCTACTGCGCTTGAATTTACCTAAATTGTCACTGTTCAATTCCATGAAAGAGCTAGCTTACTTCTGTTGAAAACATTGTAGAGGTTGGTTTTGGGGAGTGTTTTAGTTGTTAACTCGTATTTCTTAACTAGCTTTCCGGGCGCGGCTCCGCCCACGCGTATGTCGGTTATCGCGCGAAAACATTAACCTCTGTTTGCGCAGTCGGATAAAAACTATCCTATGTTTTTTCCCGGGTCTCAAACTATCTCCATACCAAATTTCATTCAAATCGGTCCAGTAGTTTTGGCGTAACAGACAGACAGACAGACAGACAGAGTTACTTTCGCATTTATAATATTAGTACTGATGAAAAACAACGTGCTCAACTCGGGAAAAGTTATCAATAGAACCAGAGATAATTAAAGGTGGGAGTGATATTAGAGAGAAACTTTATTGTTCCAGAGTTACTAACTTCCCATGTTCAACAATGTAGTATTGAAATCAGTTAACGAGTAAGTTGCTTTTATTATGATGATCTAGTACTAATATTTTATTTAAATTCATTTTGTAGCGGTAAAAATGCAATGGGTTAGCAAGCAAAAATATCAAGTTGAATTATTTTTCTTTTACTCGAAGTTTCGATTATTATTGTGTCACTTAGTAGGCATGTTTCAATATAATAGACATTATATTTTATGGAGAGAATATTTAATGGAGACACTTTTACCCAAAGAAAAAACTTTAGGCAAAGTGTTGTAGAAACTTTCTGATATGGCGCGATATTTTAAAACAAACTTATAACGAAACGTAATATAAGCTTCGATTTTGAGTTATAACTTTTAATAAAGCAAAGTTTTGAATTTGTCTATATTTGGCTAAATTAAACAAAAAGTGGATCTATGTTAAACTCTGGGTCAAATTTGATTGGGATAATCTGCTTCTACCTGATCAATATTATGTACTGTAAGCAACAGTGAACGCTTATGATAGTTAACAAAGTTGGTGAGTGTGGGCACTCATGATACCGAAGTTAGCCGCGCCGCGCCTAGTTAGAGGCAAGTTGTTTATAATTGTTCAACGATGGATGGACGTAGGTATCAATCTATAGTAAGCTACTAGTATATCTAGTTATTTCCCTGTGAACACGAGAACTGATAGCTTAGTTCAATGTGTTTGAGTTACAGGAAATATTACTTGCTCGATCCATGAAAACCATAGAAAAACGGATTACACGAGTATTGTTTTGAGAACGTATATAACTGAAGTACTTAACCATCGTTTACGTAAGTACTTGCCACGTGGGGTGCTGGGTTAGAATTGCACCTCCCCATATCATCCCGTGGGTGTCGTAAGAGGCGACTAAGGGAAAAATACTGGAAGGTGGGCAGCAGCGCCTTCTAAAGAACTGCCAACTTACATTGCAAAAAAAATGTTTGCTACATAACGATTAAAAAATATTTTTCTTCTTGTAAAAATTATTGTTCTTCCAGGTCTACTTTGTCTGTATAGCCGGAAATATCGTTAAATAAAGAAAAATGCCTCAAAATAGATTCATACATCGAAAGGTATGAAATAAAAATACAAATGACTCGATAACTTTTATTAATCGTGTAGGTCTTTCTTGTGTTTAGTAATGTTATATGTGATTCTCGCGCATTTCAGACGAAAATGTTAACGTGATTGCCACACGTCAAGGTGCGACCCTTGGAATAATCCTTATTTCAAGGGTGATATGTTTGATTTTCGTGTTCATTTAGCAGCTGTTAAGCCCTTAAAAAGTAGAATAATGAGATCAATCCAACGACTCCGTAACAAATGTGTGCCGATTAGTCAACGTTACTAAGGGATCTCAATAGATTATTCCAACATGGCTAATTGCTATACCTAATTGAGAAAAATTAGAACAGAATAGAGAATGAATGTGCTCGGGATGAACTGGAGTGTTCTTTTTTAGGTACATTAAAAAAAGCTACATGGTTGAAACCATAACCATACCGTATTCCCTAGTATCTTACCCTTTTAACTCCTGAGGTAAAAAGGCAATTCTATTAATTGTCACCTAAATAAATAAAAATTGAAACATATAAATTTTGGTTATAGTATTAATATCTTTGTGTCGAGGTTACTTGAAATGTCACATTGTTTAAGTTTTGTCTATGAATAGAGCCGAACGTAAATATTGTTCTCTGCGTACTCTTTCGGTGATATAAATGAGTGATTGTCATAATAATCTTCCTAACCTTACCATTTATGCGCATAAAGTGAGCACAGTATGTGAAATGAATTGTATTTATTGCTCAAATCAACATTATTTACTATAAATACGTCGGAGTAATAATAATACAGCAATATATGTTGTATATTTATATTTAAAACACATTGGTACCCAAACAGTTTAGACCTGTGTTTTCGCATACGAATGCCCTGACATAATAGTAATATAATAAAAGAAATTGGTATAATAATCATATATTTGTATTTATTTGAAGTAAATGGAGTGGTTTATAAAGGAGAGAAATTCCAGACTTCTAAGAAGTCGACGCATATTTTATAAAATATTGTGACTCTGATTTTATTTAGACATGTGTACTCATAACAAGCTCACATTTGATGACTATTCATTAATTGTAATATGTAATAAACATTTTATTGAATTAGTTATTAGATTTAATGAAATTAATAATTTATTCAGACTAAGTACTTCTGTCTGTATAACTCTAATGGTGAAAACTGTTTTGGCTGGTTTGGATTAAATATTTCAATTTTACAACTAGCTGTTTGTTTTTGATGTGAAACTGTAGGTGGATGAATCAAAAGACTGGAAATGCCAGGATCTTTGGAAGTGAAAAGCTGTGGTCTCTGCACTGCGGGAAAAAAGCGTAACTCTATGTATAAACGAATATGTATGCACTTTCTTCAACGATGTAGTAAAGCTACATATCAGGTGTTTGAAAGTCACACTCGTAACACAGATAACTATTAAATCGTATGTTAATAAACCCCTACCGAGAAGGAATACGAGAACGTGCCCTAGTCTCGAAGTAAGAGTATACGCAATGCGGGATTCGGCATGCAACCCTATAAACATGCGCGAACTCCATCCGGTGTATGTACGAATAATTTATGTGGTGTAAAATTATTGTACTTCACTGTTGTTGAATTTTGGATAGAATGTTGATAATATATTATACTATAATATATTATCAACATTTTGTATTTGTGTTCTGTACCTTTGCTTAAATCTAGTATTCAATAAATAGGCAGTATTAGGTTTAAGGTACACTTAATTAATTTTTTTCAGTAAAATTCCTTAAACGTCTTCGGAGCCCTAATTTTCGATGTCCAAGGGTTTTCTTTTACAACGTTTTAGTAGCTGCGCTGGCAATATTTTCTTTACAGAAGCTCACATGTAACCTAACTGGGATAGTAGCCCATTTTTATATAATTGCATTATAAATACGATTATATATATATAAAACCCGTTATTTTCACTTCTCTAACGCGTTCGTCCACCATTATCTGTTGAAATAAGTATATTTCTTGCTGTCCCTCTATCAAACAACGTCCTATGTGATCTTATGAAGAGCACTTTAGTTGCTGTACGTAATTGTGTGAAATTTAACTATTATAGTTATTATTTTACTGAGGAAATAAGATTATTACTGCTCTGTTGCGAGCTTTATTCTATCGCGGTGCGCAAATAACAAAAGTTGAAACCACAGCAAATCACGCGGGTGTTTGTCAGTCTGCTCCAATACAAATAGGTGGCGGATGCATCGACTGGTTTTGTGTCAATTCAAAGCTACGAAGGTAACTATCTATTTACTCTGCTCGTGGTGCAGTTATGTCTGTGATCACTCTGCTTACTATTGTAATGTTTTTTAATCGTTTAAATTCGAAGTTAGGCACGATAAAATGGTTATCATTACTTGTTATAGGAACGACAACCGTGGTGTGTGTTAATATGATGTAATATCGACACTTTTTCATAAAATTCTGACACGTCTGTCATTAGTCCTATGGCTAATAAGCTAATAAAATCATAATATACTACATGGAACAAGTGCACGAAGTTGTTTATTACAATAGAGACGGGTTTTAGCCTAAATGGAGCAGAGATTGTAATAAACAACGCGCACGAGTTTCATACGCCGTTTTTCAACAAACTTGCGCGGAACGAATGCGAAAATTTTGATACGAAAATATTTTCTTGATCTTTTTGATAGCAATATATTCTGATTGAGAAGGTTAATAATTAAATCTTAAGTTAAAGTTTAATCTAAAGTTCTACTTCAGTAGGTAAAAACTCTTTCATTTATTTTTATATGAAAAACGATAATCTGATTAAGAAGGTTTATAATTAAATCTTCTAAAGTTCAACTTAAGTAGGTAAAAACTCTTTGGTTTGTTTTTATATGCAAAATGAACGAAACAAACTACAATCTCCTTGATGAGAACGTTTTATTTTCTATAATAAAACACTAGTGCGGTACATAAAGAAAACAAAAAGCACGAATGCGTAATAGACTACATTATTTTATTACACTAAAATCGGTGCATTTAAAGGCCCGTTACGAGCGAGTGTGTTGAAAAGGTTTTTTATTGTGATATGTGCTAGGTAGCTTGCGGATACCCTGCCATGTTTACTAATCCGTAGAAATTTGGCTGCTGCTGGTGATTTTAGGAATATTGTATAGATAAATAGTTCAATCAATATCAGTCAACTAGTTAGGGTTTGGCGTTTATAGATCAGTCAGTCAGTCGATTAGTCAATCTGGCCAATATTTTTAAATTGTTCTGATATTTTGGTTTTATTTCTCATTTTATTTTTATTTTACCTTTTTCTGATTGTCCAGTCATTGATTTCTGATTTCACTTGACACAATATTTTCGAATAACATTGGACGGCTATATATTAACGAGTTTCTTTGCCGTAATTATGTTTGGCGCAACTACTTTAATGGAAATACATATATACTAACGAGAAAAATATGTCATATATATGCCAAAGGAACCACAAGCAGAATGCGATCTCGAAGAATCACCAAAGTATATGTAATTACTGTTACTGCAAGTCAAAACGTAAAATATAGTTAAAACATACACTCGAGAGCAATGAATCCGGGTCACTTAAAGAATGTTAAAAATCTCGGAAACTAAAAATGATAGGTTAATGCAATAAATTGTATTTAATAGACAATGTAATACTCCTTAAATGAAAGTAAATAAAATATGAAACACCATACATTTTATTAACACAAAATTACATAAAGAAAAAAACTGCTGATCTCTCCTTAAAACAAAAATAGGAAACATGAAATTTTTGAACTTTATTACGATTTTCTTGAATTTTAATACTTCGTATTGCCTCCTCGTGCTTCCATTACTGCGTTTACGCGGTTTGGCATGCTGTACACCAAGTTCCTTATACGATTTTGGGGAATATTCTCCCATTCCTCTGTGAGAGCAATTTTGAGCTCACGAAGCGTGATTGGGGGAGGGTTTCGTTGTTTTACGCATCTACCTAGCTCGTCCCAAGCATGCTCGATCGGGTTGATATCCGGGCTGCGCGCTGGCCACTCCATACGAGTAATGTTCATCTCTTGAAGGTAGTCATTCACAATCCTACCTGTATGAGGTCGGGCATTGTCATGCATAAATATAGCATCCTCACCTAAATTGACCATAAATGGACCAACGTGATCATTGAGGATTTCTTCCACATATCTTACGCTAGTTAAAGAGCCGTTTTCTATGATCACCAGCTCTGTGCGACTTTCAGAAGAAATTCCGGCCCACACAAGTACAGACCCACCACCGTAGGCTACTTTTTCTTCGATGCATGCTTGCTTGAATCTTTCCCCTGGTCTTCGATACACTCTGTGTCTTCCATCGTGCTTGTAGAGCATAAATTTTGATTCGTCGGAGAACATAACTTTTGACCAATATTCAATACTCCAATTTACGTGGCTCTGGGCATATCTTAGTCTCGAAATACGATGCCCACGCTCCAGTTTAGGGCCGTTTGCAGGTCTAAGGGGTTTTAAGTTAGATTCAGCAAGCCGACGTCTTACTGTCCATGCACTTGGGTTACTTCCTCCGAGGCGTCGAAACTGATTGGTGAGTTCAGTTCCTGTGAGAAAGCGATTTCGAAGCATGGTGTTCACCAAGTATCGGTCTTCTCGTGCTGTGGTACACCTGGTTCTGCCCGTTCCTGGTCTGCGTAGGTTAGAACCAGTTTCTTCGTAACGTCGGAGAACTCTTTGTACTGTTGACAGCGACACACCGACAGTCCTGGCTGTATCGCGCTGACTCCGGCCGGTTTCCAGCATTATAAGTATTCTGGTGCATTCTTCAGGCGTAAGCGACATAATTTCAGCTTGAATAATGAATATAGAGCACTATCAACTTGGTTTATGTACCCACATAAATGACAGATTACAAACAAAAGCAAAACCAAATGCTGTAATTTCGTAGTTCCATCTTCGAAAGTGGCCCTTTTTCAAATTTGATTTTTTTATGATATAACTTTACAATAACTAAGAAGTTTTAATACCTTCATTTAAGGAGTATTACATTGTCTATTAAATACAATTTATTGCATTAACCTAGCATTTTTAGTTTCCGAGATTTTTAGGATTCTTTAAGTGACCCGGATTCATTGCTCTCGAGTGTAGTTATATTGAGTAAAATAATGCAAAATTTTCTTATTATTAATTTTATAAAATTAAAATGATAAGACCACTTCAAAATAACACAGAACTGTGAATATTTTAATCTATACAGAAGCTGTATAAAAGGGATGATTATTAATATAACAAGCAAAAAGATATTTTTCATCTCAAGCAAAGAATATTTTATCATCCTTAAAAGCTTCCAAGAATACGCGAAGACCCCACTGATTCAATAAACTCTATCAGCCTCATTACCGTTGAAGTGCCTAAGCCTGATTTGCTCTAAAATGCACTCATTTACTCGGCAGGTTCTATCAACGGCAGGAAAAATACGATTAGCATCAAACGTTTATCCCCTAAACCTGGTTTAGCAACAAGTCTGACCGTAGAAGAATTGCTCATTTTAAACGTGATTTAAATGTGCTGGACAAAGTATCAGCTGTTTGTGACATTTAAAAATTAGGCAACCATTTTGTTTATGAGTGACACATACTGTACGCAGCAAGCATTACAAGAAAATTTTAAAACAACAAATATAAATTAATTTAAAAATTAAAAAACACAACTGCAATATATATATTTTGTATGCTATTTATCGTTCCGTTGTAATTAAAACAGCAAATTTTATATATATATATGAAATCGCTTTTTAAAGCCCTTTAGTTCGATACGCCACTCGATCGGCATAGAAGAAAAAAACAATTCTCTCAATATGGCGTCTTAAATCCGCCAGTGTGTTTTTTTTAGTATTTTATGTACCTAGTGTCACTTGGGTTATCAAGACGAATCTAATGATACATCATAATAATATATCAACATCAGTTTAGCCGTTTAGAAGTTATGGTGGAATAAAGAAACTCACAGACATACATACATACATGAACCCTGAAAACATTACTCTTCTATTTTTGGACAGTCGTGTAAAAACGGAACAGAATTTGAACCCTACAAAACCCACTGCAAACACTTCTTAGTCACTATTTCATAGTTTGGCTTTCGTAACCTATTATATTGTTCAGCATCAGAAGTCGGTGCCGTTTTTCAATTTTACACTTTTCAGTGATCTTTTTTTATTGTGGATTATTTTATTTATAGCCTTTGACCATGATCTCATCTGATAGTAAGTGATATTGTGGTCGAAGATGTTGTTCAGGCTAGCCTAGAATTACTGGCTCTCAAGGACAGCTGCCAGATCGCACCGTTAGGTGCTTGGTGACAGATTTTCTATTTGAGGGTGGTAGCTAGTCAGGCGGGTATTCGCAAAATACCCTGCCATCATGCTATAATGACCACCATCCTAAGACAACAACTGGGACCGACGCCTTAATGTGCCCTCCGAAGCACGGAAGTGCTCAGTAGTAATGCCACTAGCGGTCACCCATCCAATCCTGACTGCGGTAGACGTTGCTTAAATAAGCTGATTGGTTAAGAACGGCTAAGCAAACTTCGCTACGAGCGCTTTAAATTCTCTATCTATTCTTCTCTATTTGATTAAGTGTTCGTCACTGACCCCCAATAATGGTCGTCCATTGGAAAATGCAACAGGTATTCCAGGTACAGGCATACTGACACGTTATCCAGTTAATTGATTGATGCTGGAATTCTGCGTAACCAAAGTTGATATAAATGGGATCAAATTTCGATTGATCCCATTTACAGCAACTTCGGTTGTTGCAGTTACTCGACTCAACACAAAACAGAAATCAAGATTGGATGATCCAGTAAAAAGTAAAGGGTGGTCATTCAAATAGAGGCGTGGACTTGAAAACCTTCCCCATTACTTTTGTATATCCCGCTGAGACTATAGGAAGTGTTTAGTAGCTATAGCCCAAAATCCTTTTTGGGCCACTTCAACCTTAAAATAAAATTTTCGGAAACGAAGGAAAGTCTTTTGTAGTTATATAAGGCAAACATAAACACTTTTATTTATGATATTCCTATTTTACTATGAAAATATTTACACTAGATGGCTAAATATCCCAACAATAAATAGTTTCATTTAACAACCTTTTTTGTGAAAACTATGCATTTAACATAATAGTTACTTATCATCGATCTATGATCAAATGTACATACATTACTAGTCAAGTTTGTTTGCTAAGCTTGTCGACAGTGGTCTCGAATCAGCTCAGATTAAGTTGGTAGTTAATTGAAGACTGACAATTGTCATTCGGAATAAAGATCTCCATGATTGAAATACTTACATTATTAATGTAAAGAAACTTAGCGTGTTAGGATCACTCCTTTCTAACATATATCCCTTTTAAATTTGACAGCTGTCATCCAAAACGAAAATTTCGGTGAGTTTGTCACTTCTACATAACATACATTTAAAACCATTATCAATGATTTCAATAATTACTGAGATATGGGCCCTTTTAAGTTTGATAGCTGACACCGAAAATGAACTTCTCCTTTTTAAAACATTCATTTGTTAGATAGATATGCTATATCTTGGAAACCTTGTCAGTTTGACAGCTATCATACGAAATTATCACGTATTATCACTGTTAAGATACTAAGATCATTAGTCACAGTCCTGTAAGGTTCGACAGCCGTCATGCGAAGCAAAGTTCACCGCTGAACTAGTTCATTAAAAAGGCCTAGCCTAAACTAAGTATATCTTTGTGTACATCATTACTAAAGACTGAGCTATCCGCAATAAATTTCTAAATAATTACACCAGCAACATCGACGTCACATAGAAGCTGATATTCATTGTAAATATTCTACAGAGATAAGTATATTCATAAGTGTTACTTATGAATATACAAGACAAGTATATTCATAAGTGTTATTTATGAATATACTTGTATAATATATTTTTCAAAAACTAGGTAACGTTGTATTAATAGTACCGAATATAATGTTTTGATAAATAGGTATATCTAAATTTAAAAAAAAAACCACATGATGTATACTTGCAGAAAGTGATATCCGTTGGGTAATTTTAGTAAACAACTGGTGCAATAAAAATATCCTTTTGTGAGATTTATTAAATAAATATTTAATAAGATAAATCTGAGTACCTACATATTACCACAAACCGTTAAATTATGAATACTAATGGATTGAAACAATTGACAATCCATGAATATCTTGCCATCGCATCGATGATCATCTTCAGATTGTTTCGAAAATATCATAGGAAGCCTATGTAATCAGATATACTGGTACATGCCATATTTCAACACAATTGGATCATGAAACGTCGTTCAAAATAGTTTTCTTGCCGTCCAAATAAATTTAAATCTTTTCGTGAAACGTAATATCTTCTCTAATATATAAAAACCTCGTGTCACAGTGTTTGTAATCAATGTTCCTCCGAAACGGTTTGACCGATTCCTGTGAAATTTTGTGTGTTATTCAGTAGGTCATAATAGGACGTAAACTATTTTTCATATATGTATATCTTTTCCATTTTTAAATGCATCTTCCTGTGTAATTCCTCACCCCTTAAACAGCACAGAGTAGGGATGAGAGCGTAACCTGTCTGCCTTTCTCACATGATATGCTTTCTCTCACTCACTAAAGTTTAGGGCCTAATTCGTTTTCAGCCATTACCTATTGTTGATTGTGGACCGATCATAGCAGTGATGCTTATATTTATAATTTTACTTTCTGAGTAAAACTCTCATATAAACTATATGCTCATGGTAAATGTATCATCAATTTGCAGTGATAAACTTACTTCTTTATTCCCATTTTGGGGAAATTAAATAGCCAGATCAAAACGCTGTATGTCGTATAACCACACACTTATAATAGGTCAGATATTTTTAATTTGAATGTCAAAATATTTACTAGAACTAATTTATATGGCAAAACAACATTTTTCGGGTCAGCTAGTAAACTTACAAAAAGCTCAAGAACCTGGAAAAATTCTGAGAATTTCTAGTCTTGAGCTGAACAGGGAACCGCAACGCAAACACGCTAAGTGGGTCGCGCAGTAAGTAGTCCTTTTCCACTCCACTCTGACCGCTGTCGTCTCTGAGAACATTTTGTAGAAATATCATTCTTCACACGCTACATTCAATCTTTTGCAACGATTCTCTATTCTTCCACATTCATATTCAACACTTCATGTTTTATGCATTTTATTTATAATTTTATCAAAGGTTTTATTAGATATTCAGTTAAGTCTCGTATGCCTGTAATTTTAATGGCTCTCCAGGAGTGCTGTCGAAAAATGGGAGGTGGTATATAGTACCTAAAGAAAGGGCTCTATGAGTTGATTCCAAAATAATGAACTGAATAAAAATATGTTTTTCAAAACACCAATTTGAACTCTTCCTGACAGGAAACGGTTTAATGATGTTTACTAAAAATATATGCTGATGACTCGATATATCCTCATATACTAAATAAAAAATAATTAAATGTAATTTATGGTAGATTTGCTACTAAGGTCTACGTATAAACAGTCAAATATCAAGTTCAATTAAATAATGTTCAGTTAAATATAATATGACTAGCTTTCCGGGCGCGGCTGTATGTCGGTTATCGCGCGAAAACATTAACCTCTTTTTGCGCAGTCGGATAAAAACTATCCTATGTTTTTTCCCGGGTCTCAAACTATCTCCATACAAAATTTCATTCAAATCGGTCCAGTATTTTTGGCGTGAAAGCGTAACAGACAGACAGACAGACAGAGTTACTTTCGCATTTATAATATTAGTACTGATTAACTTATCTAAGCAATGTGATACGTCGCTTTATACGGAGGGGCCGTCGATAAATTATGCCTGTCTGTTAAGGGTACTCAGAACAGTGTTTTTGTTATTAATTTTTCTTATTAAGATATATATCTTTACCTATTTGCCGAGGTCTTCCCCAACCAATTGTTCCATTCACGTCCCACTTGCCACTTGTTTACTTGCTTCACGGTATACAAGTGCTAGCGTGGCTCCTGTCGCCAGCATCCTCAACTGACGATGTACGAGCAGCTTCTATATGCGTTCGGTTGTATAACATATTCCGAGTGCTTAGTGTGTTTTAGATACTTTGATAAAATGTCTAATTGATCAGTGGAAGTCTGCAAAATAAGGACCTCTGATGGCATTTTTTATACCACACCCACTCAGAAAGTGTCACATTGCTCGTTCAAAAATGTGTTATAATGTTCGTCATTTCTCCCTTGTAAATGAACGGCGGGAAAACTTACTTCCTTAGAAGGCTCGGGACAGTTACGATAAAATGTATCATGTATGTATTTGCCTTGTAGGTGTATAACAGATACTGAAATTTACTTAGTTAATAATTAATTGGTGATGGTACATCTCTCGGTCACCTGTGACTTGTTTATCACAATAACCTTTCGTTCATCCTTACTTTGAATCCAAAAGATTACAGCATAACTTTCTCGGCGAACGTCACTCATACACGTATTTTCCACATTGCCTTCTTACCATGCTGTTCCTCTCACTGGCATCAAATGTTATAATAGAACACGCAGTTCCCATAGTTATCATCTCAACTGCATTTATTCAGGTTTGTTTATTGACGATTCCAAACTTCCACCACCATTCATTAATGTCGGCGCTAGCACTACTGTATGCCCCAACCAGTCGTTCCTTTTTAGAAACATTTCGGCTGATTGTGAAAGGGCAGAGTGCTTCACTTGATTTCCAGCATTCACTTTGTTTTCAACATGTCCGCCATGTTCTCTATTTTTTGTTATTAATGTTGTCAAGCGCATATGTACCTACAAACAGTATTTTTTATATTTTACTCTGTTACGTCTGATTTCCGTTACACAAATTATTAACATAAATACCAATAAAAAAAAACATTACGTTCATTTTAATTGAAAAATGTTTATTAAAATATGCTGTGAAATTGTTTTAAATAATCTACTGTTTTAAATTAGAAAATGTTTAAATGCTTGAAGATTTTTTTAGCAAATGTTACTCGTTTTGAACCAAATATGTATTATGTTTGGTCTAGCTACCCTCGATTGACAATGCAAGTGTTCCTGGGAATCAAAATGGATTCAACTTTACAGTGGAATCCTCATATTAATGATATATCCGCAAGATGACGTAGTTCTACTGCATACGGCTAGACTAATTTATTACGGGTACTTCCACGGTATTATGATGTAGGGTGTATTGCTGTGGGGAACTACAGTTAGAGAATTCGTAGGTTTGAGACAATCTTACAAAAGCGTTCAATTCGTGCTATATATAAAATGGATCCTAGCGTCTCCTCTAAGAGATTTTTTCAAAGAAATTGATATTATCAGTCTGAGGGCCTGTTTCAGCATGTTCGAGTAAGTTCCGGTTTTACTACACAGAACATATTTAATAAATAAAACACTATCTTTGCGTTTCACAGTCATCGATTTAGCCTATCCATCGGTTAAAGCTTGAAACGCGCTGCATGTCAACTGTCATTTTTATCATTCAGTTATTTTATGTGTTGCATAGCAACCCGAAACTTTATTAGGACATTCTGAAACGGGCCCTAAATATATTTTAAAATATGATGTGTGCCCGTAAATCTAATTGAAATTAAACCGTGGTTATCATGATTTTAACTCTAAGAATAAGATGAAATGGCGGTTCCAGGTCTTGCATTTAACAGATAAAAAGACCTCTAAGGGAATTGTGTGTGATTTGATAATACAGTTTCTAAATATATTACAATGTTCAGAGAAGAGAAATTGTAGTTGCAGGTGAAAAGATTCAATTAAAGAAGCCTCTATACTATAGAGTTTGTGGCTATTTAAACGACAAAAATACTTGAAGAATTTTCTGTGGCAAGCTGCCACCTGTCATCTACGTAATTTAAACAAATATCGTAATAGTTTTATTACTTTGTTGTTAAAAGTCGTTCAAAATAAGAATGGCCCGAGGTTTTTGCAACACCTTTTTGTTAAATGTAGCAGAAGGATATAGAATATTCCAAAAACAATATTTGTATATGATCTGCATAAGAGCATCGTGCGCTGCTTAAATTAAAACACTCTGAGTTCACATTTTCATGGTGCAACTTCCAGTAATAATATCAGTGGTGTTAGAAGTCGGTCCGGTCGGTTTTTTTCTCTTTTCAGCGATGCGTGCTGCGTACAGTATTGGTTGTGTCAATCGCCCATCATAATGGCCAGCATCGGCAGTATTTGCAATTTTTAGGTCATCTAGATAACTATAGGCATAACGCTAAATACTTTTTAAGGCTTCATAACCAATATACCAAGACCTTGCTTATAATACTTGGTCTAATCATGTTTTTAAGTTGTATATAGGTTAAAGTTAGCTACATAATACAATATAATCACGGGCCAGTAAATAAGCAATCCTCGCTCAAAACTCATTATTAATAGATAAAATATTAAGGATATACTGTTTTTTAATAATGATATTAATGAGAGAGTGATAATTCTCACTATCGCTGAAACGGTGCTAAAGCAAGAAAAATATCAAAACAAAAAAAAAACCAGAAGTAAAGATTTTTCTGTACATTTATTTACATTATGTACATTATCTCCTGCTGGTTTGTAGCATATAAAATGCAACGGAAAAGTCCAATAATATTAAAGATCATCAAAATTCTCTTTCACGTTTTGTTAAGGAAGTGCCTAAACCAAATAAACAATCGCTATGGCAATGCTAATAAAGGAAAATATTTTTACTGTAGATTTTGACCATGAGTCCAATGCGATCGGCCCGTTCAACAGGCTGGCCTGGAAAATCCGCTTCTGTTGTTGAACAGAGTTGAAATTCGGACTGACAAAAGGTTTTATCCAATACGATTTTTCCACCGCAATATCATGCCTGCGGTAGATTGTAAATCAACACTGAATACCTACGGTAGTTACACCACAATAGCCGCGCAGTTCAAACCATTCAAAGTTATTTCATCGTTTTGTTTGTGAACGCGGTTCGATAATTTTGTAAAGCGTTAGCGATGAAAATATTTTTTTATTAAAGAAAACAATCATTTTATGTCGGGTATAAATAAAATATTATATAAATGTTTCTCGATTTTAGGGTCCAAAAGACTTTAAGGCGATCACCGTAGTGAAACGCGCACTTTTGGAATCTTCTTGTACTGAAACTATGAGTTCAAAATGTGCGAAAAATATATAATATTCTTTAATGCTTTATTGAGTGAATTAGTTGATTAGTTTTTATTAAAACTTATTAGTTCTTCTGTAATTAATTGTAATCGGCGACCCTTTTTAGATTGTTTTTTATTAATTTAAGGGGCATAGTTGAATTAAATGCAATGAACTACTTACTAACTTGTGTTGAAAACATTTTTATGAATTTTTGCCACAAAATTCTCTGATCGCGAGAAGAAATCGCAACGAAAATCAGTCTGCCCGCAGCGCTCGGGCCGTTTGGACGTGGGATCTGTGCCGATCGTTACGCCATCATTATTGTGCATTTATTTTACGAAATATTACAATATTTTTTTACCTTACGTTAATTTGAAAGTCATAAATTATTGAAACTCAAGTAAAACATTTATTGGGGAAGTACTTTTGTTTATATTGATTTATAAAATCTTTATAATAACTTTTTTGAGCGAGTTGATTAAAGTTCAGACACGGCATTGTTAATTCCTATTTTAGTAGGTATCTAGACTTTTAACCCTTGGTAAAATATTTCATTTTGTTATTATTAGGTTACTGTACAATTAAATGAGAACCTATTCCCAATACCCTTAACACACTTTCCAAGACGACCAACTACTTTATAGGTATTTATATATCCAATCATTCAAATAAAGGGAACTTACCTATATCTCTTTTATCTCTTTGACTTTAAAAGTTAAATACTTAGTATGTAGTTAGTCGGATTGAAATGTGTGTTACATCTGTATGACTCCGCTGTTCTTTCGTACTACCTCTAAAAGCATGTACCCGTAACTTTTGAACCGTTACTTCTGTAGATAGTTTCAATGTTCATAGCAAAAGTGATAATGTGTACTATTATTATAATTTTATTTTATGTGTTTTAATTAGTAGGGTTCCTTAGGAAAAGTGACCCGGTACAATTCTTCTCGTACAACTTTTAATGGCAGCAGTTGAATGAGACTTGACAAAAACCAAAATGACATATTCAAGATGGCAGGTAAAATTCAAGTTGCTCCGATCGGTCTGAAAATCAATATCTGGGTGGTTTTAGGCGTCGTTATTCCGAATTTAGAAATTATTTTTCGATGACATCATTTTTTAAGATGGCCGCCATACATAGATGTTTTGAAACCATTGACTTAAATTGTTCTATGGGAAGGAGTCATGGGGAAAGAAAGTATTCTAAACTGAAAATAACAAAGTGGTTTTCGTGATATGATAATAATGGGAAATCATAAAAATGACGCCTGCCAAGTGAAGATATATGACGTATCTGGTAAACGGTTACAGATAAGTAAAGGAGTTTTGAACAAATGACATAGGGAATCGAGAGAGCAGTCACATGACATGCAAAAAAATCCAAAATAGCAGAATTCAAGATGGCTGCCATAAAAAATGCTGAAGTGCGATCCTCCTGAAGTAAAGCTGAGCTTCAGTGTGATCGGAGTACTTTGTATGGTGGCTATCTTGAATTCCATCATTCTGGATTTGCCCTACGAGCTCTTCTTCTTCATCATACTACATTTAGAGCACGGATAGTGCGTGAGTTCAAAGGGCGAGTGCAAGGCGAGACTGCAGTCCGATTCGTGTGAGTGACTTGCGAGGCCGAAAGCTGAGGTCTGACTTGGGAGTATTTTCCATATCTTCAACTGGTCTCCATGATGAATGGCCGCGATAACTGAAGCACCTACGAGTGGGGTTCTTTAACCAATGTGACTCAGAAACTTGGTACGATTCTGCCTGTACCACTTTTAGTAGCGGTAGGGTGAATCTTATATGGCGGTTTCATTACAGTTATCTATTATTATTTTTACTATCATTTATTTTATTATTGAGCATTGCATTGGGATTATACTTCTATTAACATTTTGAACTTTTATTTTATTATTATTTGTATTTATTATGTTATCTCATAAATAAACTCTAAAATTGCAAAATGACTTTCTATAACTGAAATTATACCTATGCATAATATTTATTTATCTATAGATATATAGAAATATGATCAAGAGTAAAATTGCAAGTTTCTGTTTTAGAGTTGGTAAGTATATGACAGTAACCCAGTGGTTGGTGCGGATAACGTCCTATAAGTTCAAGTACATATTTAATATGACGAGTAGGATATGTTGTGCTGTTTTTGGTTGCATAAATTAGTCCAAACTAAACATATTAATTGTAAAATAGCTTCAGGTATCTATAACCAAGTAAAAGATATTCACTGTTCTCCACCTTGTCCATGTTTGCCAAAACAATTTTTGATTAAGCTTTATACTTTAAAATTCAATAATAAAGCATTTCATACGTTTCAGTCGAGGTGCAAATATGTTTTACTACCAATGAAAAACAACACGCATTTTTACACACTTCCTATTCAATTTACAAAATATTTTATCTAAACTAATAGAGGAAAAATTTGATTGTGCATTTGTTTGTTTGCATTGAATAGGCTCTGAAACTAATAGACCGATTTGAAAAATTCTTTCACCATGAGAATCCAACATTATCCCTGATGAACATAGGCTATAGAAGATTTTCAAAAAGATATGTCGTATGTAAACTTCGATAACGTAACATAAAGTGCGAAAAAAATACCAAAAAAGTCGTAAGGTATATCGCATACGCTACGGAAATCATTGAAAATAGAGCCAAGTGATAGACTACAATTTTATAGAAGACATCTATAAAAAAGTCCGCAGTACTATAAGTCTAACTATTACACTTATGTCACAATAACTGGTTTTTTATATGTTGAATTTATAAGTTTTGATTTTTTTTGTTAAATACTCGTGTGAAGCCGGGGCGAATCACTAGTTTGCTTATATAAAAAAAGTATATTTACAATCACAAAACTAAATGGAAACACAAAGTAGACAAATGTAATTAAAATGCTGGAGGCGAGCTGCCCTATCGCATGTTTACGTACCGCGCGGCTGTAGGTAGTTATTTCGAGGACAGGGCCGAGTTAAAATACTGTATAGATAATATTACCGTGTTACGTACCGCTTCATGAAGTCAAAGTACTTTTTTGAGCACAGTATTTAGATAATACTTTTGAATTTTAAATTATAAGCTCGTTTTATGGACCCTATAATCTCAGCAAACCACAAACCAACTAAGCTCCTACAGGTTCTTACTTGCAAATTCTGCTGATATGCATAATAGGCACCTTTCTACCAAATTTCAAGAAGATCGACTAAGGCAATCGAGATTCATTGACGGGGAAATATACACTGCTCAGACCTCCACCGAGACCTCGCTTAGCTTAGTCTATTAAAAAAATGATCATTACCTACAAGTGATAATATTTTTTACCTTAGAGGTTTGCAGTAACTGCAGATAAAAATGTTGTTATCTACACTTCTGTTCTGCCGCTTCTAATAGTGCACGAAACTCTACAATTTTAGCGACGCTATCCGTGGTACGGTGACTAGTGCCGCCGTGCGACTGAATATTTTTATGAGTTAAAAGTTAACGCCCATTTCTATTAGCTCCGCCCGAATTAGAAATTATTTTGACTACGGTCTTGCCCTTAAGCAGGAGTTAAACCTGCAAGCCTATTATACAGAGAAGTATGTATAGTCCCCTAAAAATCAAATTGAGTTCCGTATTTGTATAATGTACAAACATTTATTTAATATTGATAAGAAAAGCGTCTATTTCTCTCTTTGATCTTTGAAATAATGAAATTCTTAAAATGTAAAAGACGTCAGGTTAGTCCTCAATTAACTAATTTAACTATTACTCAACAACATACATATCAAACAATAAATAAATAGCAAGATATATAAAGTATTTGAATCAAATATAGTTCCACCATAAGAAAATATTTATTTTTAATTCACTTTATAGAATGTCAAAGTCCTAACAAAGTTTTGTAATGGTATGACAGCTTGAACTACTCCTACGTAGTTAACAACCGCTAAAGTAAATATTTTATAACTCGAGTTTGCCGACTATTGTCGACACAAGAAGCAATCATTGACTGAAAAGAGCGATTAACCCATCAGTATCGGATTTCTGTTTAACGGCTTATCTCCAATTGAGCATCGTGTTTACTAGCTCGCTGTTATATAGGGGATCGAGTTAAAAAGATTTGATTGTGTGTCTTGTGTTGCTGAGAATATTTTGTTTCAGATAAACAGTATTTACATGAATTAACACCTTATCTATTGTCATTCCTGATAGGCTAGTTTTTTCCACTTTTGCCAGTTGGTAAGTGATGTTGGGGTCAAAGGTTAAAACGAGCAATCCTTTTTTTTTTTTTTTTATACCTGGTAGGTTAGCCTTTGACCACTATCTCACCTGATGGTAAGTGATGATGTGGTCGAAGATGTTGTACAGGCTAACCTAGATTAACTGGCTCTCAAGGACAGCTGCCGGAACACACGTTAGGTGCTTGGCGACAAATTATCAACTTGAGGGTGGTAGCTAGCCAGGCGGGCATTCGCAAAGTGCCCTACCACCATGCTGTAACGACTGCCATCCTAAGACAACAACCGGGACCGACGGCTTAACGTGCCCTCCGAAGCACGGAAGCGCTCAGTAGTAATGTCACCAGCGCGGTCACCCATCCAACTCCTGACCGCGGCGGACGTTGCTTAACTTTGCTGATCGATTCAGAATGGCCAAGCAAACTTCGCTACGAGCGCTTCATAATCCTACATGGTGGTAAGTGATCACCGTCGCCTAGTTAGTTAATAGTCATTCAAGTTTGTGTAAGTTTAGTTACCATGATGTATTTATGGTGTCCTTGCCCAGAATGCTTGGGATCAAATAATTATAATGTATTTTTTTATGGTATTGTGATGGAACACCCCCGAGAAACTAATTTCTAGCCGGGCAAGCATTCCACCATGTGCTAGAACCATGGACCTGTGACACGTCGTTCCATAGCTTTTACTGCTCGGATATCGTTATCAAAAGTTAGGAATTGAGATACTTCTAGAACTTCTTCTTGAACTATGTATTTGCAGCGTATTTTATAATGACGGGAAGAACGCAAGTAGAACATATAGTAACAGGACAGCTCTTATGTGGTATCTTTATATACATACATAAAATCACGCCTCTTTCCCGTGGGGGTAGGCAGAGAACATAGATTTCCACTTGCTACGACCCTTACATATCTTTTTTTCTTCATCTACACTCACTAATCCTCGGTGCAATAGAATTGCACCGTTGAGAGTGGACCTACCGATATTTTCTCTGTGACTATTTGGAGGGATGCTAGCCAGGGCTTTATGTTTGCTCAAGTAATGTCAAACACCGAGCTCGCCGGTGAGCTGTGTAAACTCTAATTACCTCTGAACCTGGAATACCTTTACCGAGGCCACTGCCGGATGACGGTAAAGTGGCGAACGTAATGGCGTCGATGGGTTATTCCGGGTCGTTTAATGTATGCAAAGGACGCCGACAGGGAAGTTTCAAAGGGGGATTGTAGCAAATTATAGTATCCTTGTCTATTGGTTACCTATTGTTACTCAAAGTGTTTAACACTTTTCACATTTTTGTACAAATTTTAAAAGTTGGCTGATGTTATCATCAGCCAACCTTTTGAAACTGGAAAATATGTCCTTGAATTTTGTTATTAGAGGGCATTTGGTGAACCACAGCATAATTAATAGTATGCGTATCTTATCGAGCTTGCAAAAAAGAACGAAACAACTTGTGTAATTCGGACCATCAAAGGTGAACTGAGAGTGTTTTGAATGAGAATGGTACCATATCAACTAGTTGTTACATACTTTACAACGTGTAAAGGAAATAGATTCCGTTTTTTAAAAACAAGGTTATATTATAAAGTATTTTTTAACTGATCCGATGAATATGAAATTAATCATGAATATAAACGTTATAATAATAAGCATCAAATTATTTTTGTACGTTGGTTTTGATTTTAATTGAAGTTATTTTAATGTTTCTAAATGCATATGTATCGTTAGAAGCTGTATAATTTTTAATTAATAGATTTTACAGTTACTTTGTGAATATCCATGATTAAAGCTTAGGTATCAAGTGGGACCGATATTGTCCATTTATGAGTTAAATTCAATTGTTATCATTATCTATGATGCGAATGCATTTATAATACTTACATAATATTTTAAGAAAACATGAATATAGCATTTAAGAAAAACAATTAAAACAATTTTTTTTTGCTATAACGCATGTTCTGCTTGTTACATTACAAATTTACGAGAGAAGAAATTATAGTAGTCCATCACCAAAAGTGTAAAAATTAGAGTTAACACTTATTGTCATGTTAGCTCAGTCGGTCAGAGCATACTCCGGCTAAAGGGGTGGATGACGCGGATCCCTCACATGACTATAATTTTTCCCCCTGTAATTAAAAAAATATTTAAATATATCTAGTGACGCCTAATTAACCCTGCTAAGGCGACGCGACGACGTTTACGCCACGTAGTCTTTTCGTTTACGTCAGAAATACGAAGCACCATTAAAGAGGTATTGACTCTTCAAGTGGTCTTGAATCTTCAAGCGCACGATTGAGAAAAATATTATTCTAAATGAAAAAATATTTTTCATGCTATGATATTATTGTATTATTTCTTATTGGTTCTAAAAATATGCAGTTATTTATCATATACATTGTATAATATTATTTATTGACTCTCATTTCTAATTTACATCATTCATCATGTTTTTGAAAAGAAAAATAGTTGGTATAAAATATATGCAATAACAGCATAAACTAATAACATGGATTCCGTATGAAAACTTCGATAATGTAATCTAAGGTGTAAAAATCGTTATATCGCGTACGCTGCGGAAATTGTTGACAATAGAGAAAAGTGATGTACTACAATTTTAAAGAAGGCATCAATATCTACAAAAAATATCATATCAGGATCATATTTTTTATATCATATATAAAAAATATCGCAATACCATAAGTCTAACTATTACAGTTATGTTACTATAACTACTGTAGGTATATGTGTTTATCTATACTGTATGTATTAAGTATTGTTATGTACCCGTGCGAAGCCGGGGTAGGCCGCTAGTTAATAATAAACATGCATTTGTTACATGTTAGTACGTTGTGGTGTCCGCCAAAAACCATAATGGGAATACCAATATACAACTAGCTTTCCGGGCGCGGCTCCGCCCGCGCGTATGTCGGTTATCGCGGTCTCTTTTTGCGCAGTTGGATAAAAACTATGCTTTGTTTTTTCCCGGGTCTCAAACTATTTCCATACCAAATTTCATTCAAATCGGTCCAGTAGTTTTGGCGCGAAAACGTAACAGACAGACAGACATAGTTACTTTCGCATTTATAATATGTTAATACAAATGTACAATATAAATAAATTGGAATACCTAGTTCTGAAAGTAGAAAAGCGAGTCACACAATTTGCAGTGACACTATTTTGTTTTTTTCGGCTTTTGTCATCCAAAGTCTGTGAATGGTATAAAACCCATATGGATCCATAAATTTCTTCCCTAAAACCTAAACATCCTAATGGTCCCTCAAAGACCTAGTCATACCCATTTGGCACCTTGTAAAAACATTTAGTATTGATTTTGTTAGTACACAAACGCACAAGAGTGACTCCTCTCAAATATATTAAAATTTTTAATTATCTATAACTTATTACTACAAAAACTTTTTTCTTACTTTTAATAAGAAAATGAATTAGAAAAACAATTTGAGTATTCAGTACATTTTATGACATAAAGTAAAATAAAACCCACATTTCAAATCCAAATCATATTAATATAAGAACCAAAATAATATATTGCTCTTTAAATACTAAACAGAACTTAAACTAAGCTCAAAAGGCTTATATTACGTCATCAATTATTCATGAAGGTTAGTAATTAACTTAACAATTAAAGCTAGTAATTACTTAAGCTAACCATGCAAGAACTGCTAAATTATGTAATTACTTGCTAAAGTCGAACCAATATTGAGTCCATTACTAAGATTATGTTAATCATAATTATTTCTATTTCACTAAAGGCTAGTTGTCTTCACTCTTCACAAGCGATACTGTTCGTACTAACTTAATTTCTTCATATTCTAAAATTAAATATCAATTTCAATCTCGGTGAAATTTTGTATGTACATGCGGAATGTGACCTAGAGATTAAAATTTTTGCTTCTGAAAGTTACCCGTAGAATTGTTTATTTGCAAAATTATTTAGAAACGTCAATTTGTACAGTAATTTTAATTTAACATTTAGAAATAAAATAAACAATAAAATGAAAAACTTATAATTTTGGCCTTAAGGACAAGTATGCAAAGTTACTACGAGTTAACACTTGTTAATTAAAATATGACGAATCAACGTATGTATGGATCTATCTACGAAAACACTAGCCTTAAATTAAATGAAATATCTAGAATAAACTTAAAATAATATCAAATCAATAAGTCAGTTCTAACCTAATCAACTAGATTCCAATCTAAAACTAGCAATTTTAAAACTAGATTTCTAAATAATTGGCTTTCGAGGCTTCTACAACTAGTTTTATTTATGTTTTATATAATTTTCTTCATTAGATTTATTTTAAAGTCTAATAATATTGTTTTTATGTATTATTTAATGCTTCTATGCCTATAAATATACATTTAAAAAATGCTTCATATGCAGTTTATGCACTCACTGTACCATAGCGGGCATTCATTTGATCATGAACTGACTAATACACTCCAAGCAGTTTAAAAGTCATAATTTGATAAGGAAAATAATAAGGTGTACCTTATCAATACAACTTCTTATGATCACAATACCGGAATACCGGATAAACAATGATTATTGTGATAATGGATCAATGTGTGGTATCTTAGTGCAGTTGTGAATGGGATGTAAAAGTAACATTTTATCTGTCGTCTTCTTTGAGTCCGGCACAAAAATAAAAACATAATTGTATAAACTAGCTGAATTATTGGACAGTATGGTAGTACTTCATCCAACTCACAAATAATTCTATAGATTTTATTACGAAAACCTTATAACATTGATATGCTTCTAAAAACCTTGCTGCTAGACCTTTTTAAATCTTATCATATCATATCAGAGCTATATTTATACTTGCTAAAATAGATAGATATATTATGTCTAAAACATATTTTGAAGCGCTCGTAGCGAAGTTTGCTTAGCCATTCTGAACCGATCAGCAAAACTAAGCAACGTCCGCCTCGGTCATGAGTTGGATGGTTGACCGCTGGTGACATAACTACTGAGCGCTTCCATGCTTTGGAGGGCACGTTAAGGCGTCGGTACCGGTTGTTGTCTCCGGATGGCAGTCGTTATAGCATGGTGGTAGTGCATTTTGCGAATGTCCGCCTGGCAAGCTACCACCCTCAAGTAGAAAATCTGTCACCAAGCACCTAACGGTGTGTTCCGGAAGCTGTCTTTGAGAGCCAGTAATTCTCTAGGTTAGCCTGAACAATACCTTCGACCGCATCATCACTTACCATCAGGTGAGATAGTGGTCAAAAGCTAACGTGAGTAAAGCTGGCATGAATAAAAAAAAAATGAAGTAGGAAACAAATTGACCTACCTGCGTTAAAATTCGAAGCCACGATAATGCTAACTGAAAGAAATAACTAGACTAAAATTGTTATAGCTATCAATCAAAATTAAAAATATCCCTTGTTGGTTTGTGATGGTTCTAGAAAAGCTTCCATCAAATGCCTTAGCTAAGGAACTTTGCATCTAGGTAACCAACTTGGCCGAAAAAAAGGAGCCGACATGATGGCACTTGCTCTGCAATAATTCATTACATTGCTAGTCAGTAACAATAATGTATACCGGGTACCATGCATATTAATCCATTTTATTGTATCGGGATATGTATATTTTTATTAGAATGGGTGATGCTACACAGTTCTTCAATGCCCCGAGTGCCAAAATTGGGAAAAGTAGAACCCAGTTTGTGTATAAAGCATATCATAGGAACGTTAATAGTAGCAAGCTTCATATTTACCAACAAAAAACCTTGTCCAATATAATCCCACAGAAACAAAAGGTTGCGTGTTCATTGCAAAAAAACAAAAGGCATTGTTAGGGAAAATGGAATATTCATATACAATTGCAAAGCAATAAAATTGATAAATCCAACCCGTGCAGTTCATCTGCTAGAGTTTTATTGGGATTTTGCGTGTATGTACTGGCAATGTCAGTATTGAAGTTATTAAGTTGGTAAAGCTAGTTTAATATCCAAAAAATTGGGTTAGCTTAATATAGCGAAGTATTATGTACGACACAACTATTATGTAAGACAGTTGATACTTGATAGACCTAACTACTGCTAGGCTAGTTTATTTCGCGTCCTTCCACAGTATTATGTCGAAGTGTATAGCTGTGGGGAGCTGTTGCTTAGATAGAGACAATCTTTATCTTACAAAGGCGTGCAATTCGAGCCATTTATGAAATGGATCTTAGGGAATCTCTGACAGATCTTTTTAAAGAAATTGATATTTTAACTTTATCGAGTCTGTATATATATTTGAAAATATTATGTATATTCGTAAAAAAAATTGTAAATTTAAAGTAAACAGTGACAATCACGATTAGAACACTAGGAATAAAGATAAAATAGCGGTGCCAGGTTTTAGATTAGCAAAGACAAATAAATGTCCTTCTTAGGTCATTGTGTACGGTTTTATAATTAATTTCCCAAACATAAAATATTACAACGCTCACAGAAGGAAAATTTCAGTTGCACGTGAAAAACATTTGGATTACGAAATCTTACTATACTGTTTATTTAGTTACTTAAACGACAAAAACGCTTGGACTGTTTCGCCTCTGCCAAGACATCATCAAATATGTAATAATTTTATTATATAGTATGTAAAACATTGTTAAAAGACGTCATAAAGAATGGCTCCGAGTGGGTTCTCGCAGTGGTTCCATTTTTTTTCTGCTGCACTTGGCATTTCAATATATAAACTTGTAAATAACCATCATAAGAGCGCCTTAAACGCCTACATTGAATAAATGATTTTACTTTGAATTTGAAGGTATAAAGAGCTGTTTCAGCGGGTTTTATTAAATAAAGCGCAAATCCGGCCTCATATAGATTACTGCTTTCATCGCTGGAGTACCAATTGCAGTCATTTGGCTCGTTACAGCGCAGAGCAATTAGACATGTCAACGACCCCTTATTCACCAACAGGCTAGAACAATTAAGCTTGCGCCGAGAAATCGAGTTCCTTTGCACTTTTATGGGATGTTTTTTTTTATATTTTGTAGAGATATTCAACATTATCCCTTCTCAACTATACTGAGATGTTGGTGATGACGACCTACATTTTCTAGTAATTACATAGAACATTATATAACGTAATTATATAAATCTATATTACACATGAAATATGTTTTGTTATTACAATAATTATACGTAGGTATTCATCATATATACAACTACTACTAGTCTTGTACTCTCCATGTTCGGAAGGCTACTCTTTAGTAGTAGATCAACTGCTTTATAACTATAAAGCAATATTATTAGCACAATAAAGAGCTATTATTTAACTAATATCCATCAAGCTGCAACTCCATTGCAATTCAATCACTTTAATGCTAGACTTCATTTTCCAAAGTATGTAGATCAGTTTTTCAAATATATATTTTTATAAGGTAAATTAAATAAATATATTTTATAAGCCTCAGCTGTGTCATGAAACGGAAAGTGCTGGAATTATTATTCCTTTTCCATCCTTGAACTGCACTCTTGAAGTAACCTGATCGTATCTATATAGATAAATACATATACCTGAATTCGTGATTAATCTAAGATTTATCGTTGTAAAATACTCTGTTGTCTTAAAACAAATAAAACTACGTTTGTGTTTACGTAAAGCCTAAAAGAACTAGTTTTCTTTTTTTTATTTTTTTTTATGCCTGATATGTTAGCCTTTGACCACTATCTCACCTGATGGTAAGTGATGATGTGGTCGAGGATGTTGTTCAGGCTAACCTAGAGTTACTGGCTCTCAAGGACAGCTGCCGGAAACACACCGTTAGGTGTTTGGCGACAGATTTTCAACTTGAGGGTGGTAGCTAGTCAGGCGGGCATTCGCAAAGTGCCCTACCACCATGCTGTAACGATTGCTATCCTAAGACAACAACCGGGACCGGCGGCTTAACGTGCCCTCCGAAGCACGGAAGCGCTCAGTAGTAATGTCACCAGCGGTCACCCATCCAAGTCATGACCGCGGCGGACGTTGCTTAACTTTGCTGATTGATTCAGAATGGCTAAGAAAACTTGGCTACGAGCGCTTCAAAATTAGTTTTAAACATAATAAATGCGACAGTGAAGTTGGAGCATGTTGTATGAAAATTGTAGTCTCTAATTCTGTTTATGAGCAGGGTGATTTAAAAAAAACATTTGTTAAGCGGGATGGCCCCCGAAGGAAAAGCATTATGTTCCATATTTAAAATTTAAAAAATATTCTACACAATTTCCTAGAGTAGTAACTAAATATATGATGTTATAAAAAAAAACTAACCAAATATTTGAGTGAATTGAGTGTCCCTTTCATCCCTTGTATAAACAAAATACTTTTAAAAGGTAACAATATTTAAATTGAAGGATTTTGATATTGTAGTAATTTGGCAATTTTCTTCTTCTATTCGCTTGTTATGTAAGAACGCTAATAAAGTTCAACTAATGCAATAAAAAAGTTTAAAAGGTCTCTGTTATAACCATTACTTTGTAACCGAATTTAAATTTCTTTCATTTCCTCTAGTGCAATCAAACGATAGTCGTAAACTTAATCCAGAACTTACTTAGTCGTCCAATACAACTGAGAATTAAGTTTATTAATGAAATTGTTGTTGTTAAATTAAACCATTTGTATTGAAGATAACTTTTGCCTTAAGAAGAATATGAAGTAAGGTCTAAAGATCCCGTAGAAAGAATCAAACGTCCGGCCACTACTATATAAAAAAATAGGCTTTCTTTTAAAAAATGTAGAAGATATTTTAATTTTAACATTCTCCTTCTTAGCCTTATAGATTTATGGACGTAATATATTAAGACGGCGACTTTCTGCTTCTTTATTGATTTGCCAACTTATTTATTTTACCTAGCAATCGTTGCGATACGTATAAAAAAAAAATATAAAAGTAAAATTTGGAAAATATACACAAATTTTATCTCTGAAAATGTATATAATTTATTATTATGTTATGATTTATATTTTGTTCGCATTGATCTAGTTAAGTCCCAAACCAATAAGTTTTAAATATGAACCAATAATAAAATGTGGGTTTTGTACCCACATTTTATGGGTAGGTCAGAAATAAAAAATATGTATAAAATAATTGAATGAAACTACAACACAAAATAAAATAATATTGTAAAGACGCAGTATGTAATGTTCATTTAAATATTTTTAATTATTGGTTTATAGTCTGCGCTGTTGACTTACCTTCGTAAATTCAACCCTAAAAGAAGGATCAAATGTATGACACAAATTATATACACTTGTTTTTTACAAATGTCTGAAACAATTTGCATGTTTCTATTATTAGTCTTGATATTGTACCCTACACATTTAATTGCCTTTTACTTTATGAATCAGCTTCAATATTAAAGTACAGAAATATTAATTAGCCAAAAATAGTCTCCAAATAGACATACCACTTAACCTGTTTATAGAGTTGATCATTTGGAAGTTTAAAATTCTTAGTGTTTTGAATTCAAAGTTCCAAAGAGCGTTGCACCAACGTCAGGAAATCATTTTACTTAAAATGTACTATACTAAAATATTTTTTTTTAGCCACCTCCCATAAATAAGGAAGCTCTCTAGTCGACTAAGCTATTACAATAGTGTTTTCTATGTATGGCCATGCATAATTATAAACTGGATTATCCGATCTTGATGATTATATTTCTGTTGAGTGAAGCATTCCTACCTCCAACTTGCCCCGCTGAAATTTCACTGATCACACCCGAACGGTCAGTCTTCAACCAGTTATTTCTATTTGTTTGTGTGAAAACATAAAGACTATAGAAGCACTATATACAAAATGTATATATTGCAATGTATATAGTGCTTCTATAGTCAATAGAAGACATTGTACCGATCCAAATGTGGTTAAGAGTGGAATGGTGTTGGCGTTATAGAAAAAAACGTCAGACTCAGTGCATAAGACGAAAAAATCTCGTTTCACTTGTGAGCGAGTAAAACAGAACTACGCATTATACAGCGTGAACGAATCTTTTTGAATAAATTCATATAAAAAATATTTTAATTATATTTTATTTTTACAATTTTGGGATTCTTACAGCTAGGTATATAATAGCTTAAAATGTTACATACGTGCGTATAAAGGCCATTTAAAAGATTCCACTATTAAATTAACATAATTATTCTAATCGAGTAGACTAAAACACAAAAAAAAAACAACAAAATAATACAACACTTGCACTAGAATATAACTAATTGAAAAATGCATTAGACAATACCCTCTTAACTTGCTCAACAGACGTATTGAAAATATCAAGGTCATGCCGAGATGCTTCGTCATTGAAACAACGGCTTGCTCTTATCAAGTAGCTGAATCCTCATGAAAATGTAGATAATGTTTCCGGTGGATACTGTATCACATTGACGCTACATAATTCTAGGTTAGTCTGAACAACATCTTCGACCACATCATCACTTACCATCAGGTGATATAGTGGTCAAACGCTAACTTATCAAGCATAAAAAAATATATATATAGACACAAAACTAAAATTTTAGAGGTGATTTCAAATTTTTTCTTTAGACAGAGAAATATTTGGTATGGTGTTTTAGCATCAAGCATAGTATTTGTTTCAGTATCTTAAATACTATGCATTTTCTTGAATATTACTAAGCCGTACACTGTTTTTAATTAATTTTCCTCCTGATGACATTCTTACCTTTACCCTTAATCGTGGCGTAAAATTATAATTAATAATATTATTATCAGTGTTACTTTATTTTAGATTTTTTTTACTAAATTATTATTTAATGTATTCAATATTTATTGTTTCAATTATCAGATTTTGTTTACTTTTTCTCTTATTCGAAATGAATAACAGAGTATTTACCTCGGGTATAAGACCTATTCAGGCAGGAGATGGTTTTACGCTAATAGTTTGAGTGTCTCTTTCAACCCCTTGTATACAAAACTACTATTAATATGAAAAATATAACATGATATATATTGATTTTGTAGTATGTAGTTTTGCAATTTTCCCATCTACTCACTTGTTATGTAAGAACGCTAATAAAGATAACATAAAGCTATGAATACGTTTTTAAATAGTCTCTGTTATAACCATTACTTTGTAACCGAATTTACATTTCTTTCATTTCCTCTAGTGCAATCAAACGATAGTCGTAAACTTATTCCATACTGAGTCATCCAATATAATTATTTCTAATAACTCAACCTGCAATCGACTTAATTAATTTAATTGTTACTGATAAATTAACCGCTTGCATTTAAGATAGCTTTTGTCTTAAGTAGAATATGGAGATATGTGAAAAGCTCCCGTAGATAGAACTAAATGCCGCTGTTTTGCTTCGTAAAAAAATATATGAGGCTTACTTTAAAAAATGTAAACATATTACGATTTTGACATTCTCCTACTTAGCCTCACAGGTATCGTGATGCAGACGTTCTGCTACTTTGTCGATATGCCTACCTCCCTATTTTGCTTAGCAATAAAGACGTAGGTATGAAATAACTATTTCGATACAGATAGAAAAAATAAAAAAGTAAATATTGGAATATTTCAAAAAGTCAAAATCTGAAAATGTAACGACACATTTTCTTTGTTTGTAGCCCTTGGCAAACGAATCTGGTAGGTAAGGATTTACACCTTGTTCGCAATGCATCTGAATATGATATGTTGAATGTTGATATAAACGTCAAAAATAAATAAAATCAGCCAAGTGCGAGTCGAACTCGCGCACAAAGGGTTCCGTTATAGTATACCGTTATAGTTTAGTTAGCTATACAACATTAGACTTTTTAACCTTTTTTTGTTTTAACGAGCGCGAGTCCGTATCGCACAACAGAGCATTTTCAATATAACCGGGTAATATATCCCTACAAAGTTAAGTTTTTTATGTATAGTTATACGTCTCGTGGGGTGCCGCCAACTCCCTATATCATCTCGTGGGTGTCGTAAGAGGCGACTAAGGGAAAAATACTGGAAGGTGGGCAGCAGCGCCTAAAGAACTGCCGACTTACACTGCGATCCTCAAGACGCCTGCCAAGCATGGGGATTATGGCAAATACCCCCTTAATAGGGGAGGCTGTGTTCAGCAGTGGACGATCGGATCTTGATGGTTATTTTTTTGTTGGGTATAATATACGTCCATTTTGGTCCCGCTGAAATTTCACATATAACTGATTGGCCGTAGTTAGCAGTTTTTAGACTTGGAAGTTCGTTACACCTTTTTTTATAAAACCAACATTTGTTACAAGTCGGTATGAATTTTAACTGTAACTAACTTTTAGATTTACGCAGCGCAATTTTCACATTTGATCACTACGAATACTTACTCGGCTGAACCAAAACAATGTTACCTACTACCATGACATTTTGGCTGATAATAAGGAGCTAAGATACTTCATTATCATTATTTAATGTACATAGGGGCCAATAATACTATCATTTGCGCAAATATTTTTTGTAATTTTTTTTATACCTCTGAGGTGGCAAACAAGCGTATGGCCCGCCTGATGGTAAGCAGTTACCGTAGCCTATAGACGCTTGCAACACCAGGGGTATCTCACGCGCGTTGCCGACTCTGAAGAAATCCTTCACCCCTTTTTGAAGAACCACATGCTGTATCTGGAAAACCACGGTGGGGAGCTCATTCCACAATCTGAGTGTTCGCGGAAGGAAGCTCCTTTGAGCCCGCACAGTACCGTTTTGGTTTGAATGTGTGAAGTTGGACTCCCCGTCGATGGCGAGAGTTGTGATGGTGGAAGGTCGCCGTGGGCATCAAGTCGAACAATTCTTTAGAACACTCTCCGTTGTACAGACAGTAGAACACACATAAAGAGGCAAAGTCTATCCTCAAACTAAGGGGCTCTAAATCGCTTGTGAGCACGGGATCATCAACAATTCTGATGGCACGTCACGCGTCGGCTTCGATGGCATCGGCTAAACCGAGTCTAAAGGCCCAAGCTGGTACAGATGATAGCAGTACTCCATATGAGGCTGGACTTGCGACTTATAAAGTGCAGCCTTGCAGCCTTTGCCCCGAGGTGAACTACTGCTTCGCTCTGTTGAGCACTCCAAGCTTTTGAAAGCCAGCTTCACCAGTACATATTTATTCTATGTATTGCATAAAATAATATTTATCAACCCAGAATATTTTTTTAAAAAGGTAACTAATTTCTTTCGAAACACCTACATATTGTGCCAGATATATCTCAACGAATCAATATTCAATTTATCGAGTAACAAAAGTAGCCTATAATATTTTCATTCGTTTGTATTTTTTTAATTTATTGTTAATATTTTTATTGTTTTACTTGAGATTGTTGATCAGTAAAGAATTTTGTATTGTATTGTATTGCAGCGTTTGAGTTCACGGAACTAGTAACATAATAATCAGTACTTATTCAGTACTTAATATTATAAATGCGAAAGTAACTCTGTCTGTCTGTCTGTTACGCTTTCACGCCATAACTACTGGACCGATTTAAATTAAATTTGGTATGGAAATATTTCGAGATCCGGGGAAAAACATAGGATAGTTTTTATCCAACTGCGCAAAAAGAGATTAATGTTTTTGCGCGATAACCGACATACGCGCGGGCGGAGCCGCGCCCGGAAAGCTAGTTTCTTATAAAATAAAAAAAACATGCAGAAGCGCATACAGAACATAGACTTCACAACCACGCGAATGTTTAGGCAATCCAGCTATTTGATAACACAGACATAGTAAGAAGGTTAAAAAGGACAAAACCTTTTGAGTGAATGTAGTTGAGTGACAGTGATAAGTAGTGAAGTGAGAGATACATATAAAGAACACAAGAACACATAGTGTTTTCCCCTTAATAGAGACAATAAGATAGGTGTTAATGGACACATTCCTTATTTGACTCTATTTAGCAGTTTAAGTCAAACTAAAATTACTCATTAGTCAGTATTGTTGGCTAGATTGTAATGCAATGAGGAGCTAAGTACATCATAACATAAAAAGAAAAAATATTTTAGATTAATGAAACTTTGATTGCAATCATATATATACCTACAACCGTGAATCACAATAATGAATATTATATCGTTACTTATAAATATTTTAGAATGGTAGTTTGTGTAAAATATAATGTTGTATTATATGATCTACTTACTTTACTTACTTTAAGAAAAGGAGCAGCTTTTTTTCAAAGTTACGATCATTCAAAAATACGATTATAACTTTCTAAAACCAGATTTACTTTTAACGGAATTTAAATTTTACAAATATTCGTACATATTACAATAAAACAAAGTAAAATTGATTAAAAAATATTTATTAATTAATCAATAAAAAAATAAAAGACATACTAAAGTTGACGAATTCAAAAAATTGCTGCTAATGGTTCGTATGATTATTATTATCAATATATACAATGTGGAATCAATCCTTTTATTACCTTGAGAATAATAATTATATAAATGTAACCAACGCCAGCAACTTCGCACGCAAGCTATGTCATGGAAAAAATATTCGCCATAAAGCTTCCAAAATCAAAATCAAAAACTAAATCAAACAATGCATGTAGGTACTTAAGATGATTTGATTTTAGTAACGGTCACATTTAGCCTTGTATATCCAGAATATTCTAGCTTTAGAATTTGTACTCCAACTGGTACCAAAATAGTAAAATATACATGGTAAATAAAACACTAGATTAAAATTTAAAGCTGGGTACACCTATAATGGAACTGTAGATCACTCCATACACTGCGGGTATCCTATGAATGTAGGGTATCCTTACTGCAACGACGAAAAACCGTTGCGACCACTTTTAAAAGTTTGAGACGTTCAATACAAATGTTTTGAAATAACTTCGTGAATACTTTTAACCTTTATTTTATACATGCATTGCGTGATTTATTTTTAATCGTATTACTCACCGATCCGAAGTACGATTTCACTGACAAGTTCCTAAGTGTTCCAATAAAACAATATACTTTGCTTTTGCCAAATATGAAAAGGCACCTAAGTTTAATAAAGTTCTAAATAAGTATAAATTCGAAGTAAAAGTCACTTTGGGAGCGAACGCGAGTAGTAGTACAGTCGCGCACGGATCAGGTTTCCATAAATTCGCGTACAAGTTTGTGAAATCGGGGTTGTGGGTTAGCGCACACGCGGCGCGCGCCGTTCCCGCAGTGTGCAACAACACCCACTGTCGTTGGAGGGTGAAGTCCGCACACGTGTACGTGCTGGGCCGATACGGGACGGCGCAAGAATGCAGTCCACAGCGTAATTGTCGCGCGCAGAGGGAACCATCATGCTCGCGCATGCGTTGCTGTATCGACCGTGGTCCTACGTCGTCCCACGGCTGCACTCGCTGTTTTCTTGAGACTTTCATGGGCACCAAACGAGCGAGCTGCTTCGCCCCACGATACCCCTAAAAGACTATCAGAGCAATTAGCTGCAATAATTACCGCTGAGAGGTATAATTGCATATAAAATATCTCGGATTAAAAAAAATAAAAGTAGTTATACATAACATAAATTGAAATACTTTTTACTCAACGGTTGAACAAACTACAACTAAATGAGGTTGTATTTAAAACTGTAATTAGCAGATATCGTTAACTGTTTGAAGTTGTTCATCTCTTATATTTTAACTGTGACACATCAGTAGTACGTAGTGTCGGCAACGCTTCACGCGGCTTGTGTGGGCCGTTTAATGGAATTGATAGCTACTCGTAGCTGCACAATAGAGAGAAAATGTTTTCATGGCTCAGTGTTAAATATTTTTATAGAGTTTTATGTTGTTTTTTTTTTAATTCGAATGTGTACGTTTATTAAAATATATCAAAGAAGGGGCTTAGTTGATATATTGAATACGTGTTGATTTATTTCTCCATGGGTGCCGGGCTATAGTGGGTAGCAGCATCTTCTGAAGAACTAGGTACCATCTTACACTGCGATTTCCAAGATACCTGCCACGCGTCAAAAATCTGGAAAGGGCCGCAATGAGAAAGATGGTTGTTATTGAATTTAAAGGTAGATTATTTTTAAAATATTTTATTCTACTGCAGTTTTACAATATTTTTCAAATTTTGCACCTGTTTGTTTATTATTCCTTTCTATTTTATTTTTAACATACGCTACGTGACGTAAATGATCGCTCGTAGTGTAGCTTGCTTAGTCGTTCTTACACGTCCGCTGTGGTCATGGTCTTAGGTGGATTTAGAGTGATAATGCCACTCAATGCAATCTGGGTGATCAGATCGCTACTGACCGCTTTCGTGCTTCAGAGGGCACTAAAAGCCGTTGGTGCCTGTTATTTTCACGGCAGTGTATAGCACGGTTGTGGGGAATTTTACGAATGCCCACCACCCTCATGTAGAAAATACGTTGCCAAGCACCTGAAGGTGTGTTCCGGCAGTGCTTTTATCAGTGAATATAACTTAACATTTTTGTTTCCAGATTTGTGGTTGCCATTTGGTTGCTACGAGCTTCTATTTTGTTATTTTCAAATTGAATTATAAAAAAGTCGTGTGCAAATCATCGAATCATTATGTAAATGATGACGCGGAAGAGGCTCAAGTAATTTCTTTACAATTATATACTATGAGCCTAAGGAGTATATAATTATATACTCCTTAGGCTTATATATACTTTTAGATATTTTGCATGGTGGAAAGGCATTTTGTGCCAGGCTACCGACCACCCTCAAGTAGAAAATCTGTCACTAAGCACCTAACGGTGAGTTCCAGCAGCAGTCCTTGAGTGCCAGTGAAATTACAGGCACATGAGACTTTCAACAAATTTGTCTCAAGGTAACGGGCGCTTGTTATAGACAGAGGTTAGTCCGCTTAATATCAGGTGGGCCTCGAGCTTGTTCCGTCACAATAACATAAAAACGGACGGACGGACAGCGAAGTCTCAGTAATAGGGTCCCGTTTGTACCCTTTGGGTACGGAACCCTAAAAATGCTTATTTAGCCGTTGTGATAATTTGTATTAGGTGCCTGTTAGAAATATAAGAAAAATTTGAATATTCTTCTGTATACAGTGCTTCAAGTTTTTTTTAATATATAATATAAACAAAAAAATTGTTATACAATACTGACTGAGCCCAAAGTCTCCTAATGCATAGGATATATTCAGTCGTGTTGGGTGATTTTGTCAGTTTTGATAGTGTACGAGACCTGGGTTCAATTCCTGTATCGGACAAGTAATTAAGTATATCAGATATAAGTATATAGATATATAATTAATGTTAAGTCCAGTAGTTGCTTGGAACTATGCCTTGTAGATGCTTTCTATGCAATGAGTTATATAAGACAAGGTTTCTAGCAAGGAGTTTAATTAATAGTGAAAATGCAAGGTTCTACATTGTTTCTTATATTCTAAACATCTATGGTATTGTTACATTATTTCAACACGGGTGAACTATAATAACGTCAACATTAATAGTGTACTGTTTTATAAAATACTAGCATTCCGGTCGCGTCTCCGCCCGCGCGTATGTCGGTTATTGCACGATACCATCAACTTCTTTTTGCGCAGTTGGATAAAAACTATCCTATGTCCTTTTCCGGGTCTAAAAGTATTTCTATACCAAATTTCATCCAAATCGTTCCAGTAGTTTTTAAGTTTATTCGTTGCATAAAGTTTGCAAAAAGGTCACTGACCTCTATACACACATGGATGCACACACGCTGGATATGCAGTTGCAAATTCATACTTATTGCGAAGACAACATTACATGTATAAGGAACAATTCATGCATACACCAGTTTAAAAAGAAAAGGAAATTTTTTTGTCCTTGAGAGCCAGTAATTATAGGTTAGCCTGTACAACATCTTCGACCACATCATCACTTGCCATCAGGTGAGATAGTGGTCAAAGGCTAACCTATCAGGCATTAAAAAAAAAACCTGAAGCCATTTTGCTGTTAAATTTAGTCCCCGGACGGAAAATTACCTTTCACTTTCGGGCTGTAATCATGCCCAGTGCACCATGGAGGTCAATGTTTCCATTGCAGTGGGGCGGTCGCCCACTAGAGTTTTCATTGTAACGCTTTCAAATTCAAAATTATTTCTTCAATTGAAGCGTCTACGCCGCTTTTGTGGAGTTATTGAATATTGAAATATTCTAAACTAGCTTTCCGGGCGAGGCTCCGCCCGCACGTATGTCGGTTATCGCGCAAAAACATTAAGCTCTTTTTGCACAATTGGATAAAAACTATCCTATGTTTTTTCCAGAGTCTCAAACTATTTACATACAAAATTTCATTCAAATCGGTCCAGTAGTTTTGGCGTGAAAGTGTAACAGACAGACAGACAGAGTTACTTTCGCATTCACAATATTAGTACTGTATGTGTTGCCACATTCAGCTAAAAAAATATATAGAGCCACTGTGAGAATAGCGGGCAAGTAACTCGGAACCATTATTTTTAATTTCTTTTAACGATATAATAACTTTATTACTTACAATAGTTGTTTCAGCTACGTAGGTGATATGCGATATCTTGGCAGAGGAGGAATTATCACAGCATTTTTATCGTTTAATTAATCACAGACTATGTAGTAGGATTTCTTAATCAAAATGTTTTTCACGTGCAACTTGATTTATTTTTCTGTGAGCATTGTAATATGTTTGGGAACTTTATTATAAAACCGCACACAATTAGGTACCTAAAAAGGACCTTTTATTTGTTTTGCGAATCTAAAACCTGGCACCGCTATTTTATATTTATTTCTAGTGTTGTAATCGTGATTGTACCTGTATAATTTAAATTTACTCAAATTTTTGCGAACATGTATAGATTACAATCAGATCGTTATTAACAAAATTAAATGATCACCAAACAACCACCTTCACTTTCTGAGCTTTTTTTAAGGGGATTGTATTAAAGGCGAGATGGACAACAGCAGAGTGGATTCGTACTTTGTACTGTAACAGTCGGATTGTCCACCGCTGAACACAGCCTCCCCCATTGAGGGAGAGTTTGCCCCCATGTTTGGCAGGCGTCTTTGGATCGAAGTTTAATATATCAATTCCTCAGAAGGCTCTTCTTCTGGTATTTTACCTTTAGTCGTCTCTTACGACACCCGCAGGTAGCAATGAGGGGGTGACAATCTAGCCCGGCACGCCACGAGGTACTCCGGCACCCCTCGGGGCATCCCACTTTGACAATGGTTGACTGTAATCAAATTTGTAATAATGTCAAAAATAATGTCGGTTTACTTCAAAATTATTCCTATTTCTGCATGATTTCTTAAGGCATTACATGAATAAGAAACTGTTCTTACATTCATCAGTTAGTAAACCAAGGTGGGGTCAATTTAAATTTTGTTCCTGGACAGTCGGCAGGAAAGCTTTCCGTTCATTTTCGGGCTCTGAGCATGTCTAGTGTACGAGAATTGAGGTCAGTGTTTCCATTGCAGTGGGGCTTAGGTGCTGTCTAGAGTTGACAGAATAAGCTTTCATTTAGAAATTGTTATACGTAGGTCAGTTTTGCGTAACTTAAAAAAACAACATGTTATAAAAAAAAAAGTTTTATTGCTTTTCAAAATACTCTCTTTTACATTTCAATTTTTTTTTCATGCCATCGAACTATTTTTTAAGGGAGGACCACACATCTTAAGACGTATTTTCTACGTGCTGATCGAACGCTATCACTGCCTCTTCGGAAATGGTAAAAGTGAAACCTCTCATCAAATCTTTGATTTTGGGGGAAAATACAGAAATCACAGGGTGCTAGGTTGGGGCTATGTGCAGGATGGGTGACGAGTTGTACTTTTTCGGAAGCTAAAAATGACTTTTGGCCGTTTGTGAAGAAGCGTTGTCATGATGTAGGACAACGCGGCTTTTTGGTCGAGTTTCGCGAACTTTTACTAACACCCTAAACAAACGGTAGAGTACTACTTGGCATTAAGACTCTTTTGATCTTCAAGTGGAATTGTGTAGATGGGAACTGTAGCTGAGAAAAAAAACGCGATCATTTTTAACCAACGTATCTCGCCTGCCTCACTTTTGTTGGCCTGTTCTCATTTTCAAACACCCATTCACAAGATTGCTGTTTTTTTCGGGTTCGAAATAATAAATCCACGTCCCGTCTCCTGTGACAATGTCATAAACAGCATTAGAATGTCTGTGGTCGTACTTCAGTAGCATCATCTGTGAGCACCATTCCACGCGAGCCCGCTTCTGCTCCGCTGTCAGATCATTGGATCCCTCCAACGACAACAAAATTTTCGAACTTTTAATTCGTCTAAAATTTTCTGAATTTGGCTCATATCAATCCCCAATAGTCCTCAAATCGTCTCATAGGTAATCCACAGGTTTTCTTCAATTAGCCGCATAACAGTAGCCACATTATTTTCGTTGACGGCAGTTGAAGGCCGCCCTTAACGAATTTCGTCATGTAAAGAAACCTAACCTCTCTCAAATTCAGCAAACCATCGCCTCACGGTGCTTAAACATGGTGCTTCTCTCCCAAAAGCATTTTGAAGATGAGCGGCACAGTCTTGCAGAGAGAGAAATAACTTTTAAAATCATAAAAAATCATCGCTCTCAAATCTTTTCGACTTAATTCAATTTCCGTTGCGAACTTTGGTGTGGGAAAAAACAATTGACAAAAGATTTGCCGCCATTTTTTATTACTAAAAAGGTTGCAGGTCGTATCAATAGATATAACATTCGAAATTAAAATAGTTCCGATTAGCTAGGAGTGCATTTTTTAATGTGCCCCATGTATTACAGCACATATAATATCCATTTTTTAAAATAAACTGGTTTATCCATTTCACTGTGTAAAAAAATGATTACCAACTTGGCTGTCTTGTTTCCTGTATCACAATCCATCAATAGGTCTGAAGCTCATGAGTCAAGATGACTTGGAAGTAATCATTTATAAACAATATAAAACTTTTAAATGTTATGATTATGCACACATTTTTTTTATTTGTACAATTTATGAGATTTTATTAACTGTCCATAAATAGTTGAAAATCTTTACAGTAAGCGCAATTCCAAGTTAGCTACGTCTAAATAAAATTCCAATAACATTTTATTAAAATGGTTTTTTAAATACGTTTTATCCGGTTTCATGTGATGGTTTAGTAAGTGGGTTACTTAACTTTTATTGTACCAATATAAATGCACAAATTAGTTACGTTATCGTTGTACGTTTAGGATTGGTACGAATTGGGAATGAGACGTAATGGGGAAAATATACTTTTGAACGACTTTTGACATCATTATACCAAATAAGAACTGTACGTGCTGCCCGGAAACCCCTTTAGGATATAGAGCCGTAAAGATATATATATACCGTTCATATTAAATTGATCAAGATTTTATCATCTCATATTTAGTGTACTTTTTCGAGGTTTTCGTTGTCTGCTACTATTTTGTACATGTATATCAGTGTAGGCGCAATGGGAACATTGTTTATTAGTCTTGTAGGTACCTATTATTTTAGTATATTCTGTCGTATGTCACTTGATAAAAAAATCGTCCAAGTGCGAGTCGGAGTCGCGCACGAAGGGTTCCGTATTATTAGCTATACAACATTAGACTTCATATTTTAACCTTTTTTTGTTTTAACGTATGCGAGTCCGACTCGCACTTGGCCAACTTTTTGTTTTTGTTGTTATGGCGGCAACAAAAATACATCATCTGTGAAAATTTCAACCGTCTAGCTAACACCGTTCTTGAAATACAGCCTGGTGACAGACGGACGGACAGCGAAGTCTCAGTAATAGGGTCCCGTTTTTACTCTTTGGATACGGAACTCTAAAAATTTGATATCGTTAAAGCAGCATTATAAAGCAATCAAAAACAAGGTAAATATCCCGTTTCTAATAATACATACTCTCTACAAGAGTCCCAGTAAAAATAATTTACCTTAAATATTACCAATTTTAGTAATATTACTATAAATTAACGCAAACTTATACCTACTACATTATTTATGCCAATTTTCTTGCACCTAGTATTTTTTTCGCTTGAATGAGATGAAAAATAGTGTGTTGTGCTCTGCAGCAAATTTATTTAGCGTCCCAAACATTTCGGTACGCTCAGGATTCTATATTTATATCCTAGGTTTTTTCACTTGTGTAAAACATGTTTTAATAAAAGTACTCGCGCCAAAGAATAACTTTGCAGCCCTGCGTAACGATAGTTATTTGTGCAACAAGCGAGAAAAGTAGTTTTTTGCTGCGAGTGCTGATTACATAAGGATTTAATGATTTAACTACGAGCGTAGCAAGTGATTCCAAAGTTGAATCCTGAGTGCGGCGAGGGACTCAAAGGCATGAGATGCAAAAAACTTTGCTCTCGTGTAACACACATAACTTTTCACTTCAGCAGCGATAACACTATAGGAGATAAAATAATAAACAGGAATAGATTGAAATATCTATTAACTTCTTCAACTCTATACGCCAGCCACGAAATTTTATTCCCGCTCTTTTATGTAAATAAGGCGTGTTCGGAAAGAGCACCCATGATATTTTATTATTCAATATATTACATAACATTTTTGAAACTACAATTAAATATTTACGGGTTAAATATCAGTTTTATTTTTAGTAAATACTTATTTTCAATAAATACAACAATAAGTTCAATAAAAATAAAATTAAATAGATTACATTGAAAGACATAATTATCATGTTTGCTTTCTTTAGTTATTACGATATTCCGAACGTCTTTGAGGTCGAATTCAAAATCGGAACTTCGAAAGGGCTAGTCTTTGTCTCTCTCTCATTCTAATGGCGGGAAAGAGAGTGTGAATGTTTCGAAATTGTATGATTAACCCAAGGCTGAATAAGATATTCGCGGCTATCTAAAAAACAATTAAAAAGTTACTTTGTCCCACTCAGTGAGCAAAATCACATTTTGATTGCTGATTTCACGTAACAAAACCTACATATAAGAGCTACTGAAGTGAAAATAAATATTTCGCTTCACGAGCTCGGAATGGTTTTGGTGGCCCGCCCCAGCTTCGCACAGGTATTTAACAACATTTTTAACTTGAAACCTTTTAAACGTATTTTTATTAAGACATAACTGCAATAGTTTTTGTAGCGCTCGTAGCCTAGTTTGCTTAGCCATTCTGAATCGATCAGCAAAGTTAAGCAACGTCCGCCGCGGTCATGACTTGGATGGGTGACCGCTGGTTGGGCATTACTACTGAGCGCTTCCGTGCTTCGAAGGGCACGTTAAGCCGTCGGTCCCGGTTGTTGTCTTAGGATAGCAGTCGTTACAGCATGGTGGTAGGGCACTTTGCAAATGCCCGCCTGGCTAGCTACCACCCTCAAGTTGAAAATCTGTCGCCAAGCACCTAACGGTGTGTTCCGGCAGCTGTCCTTGAGAGCCAGTAACTCTAGGTTAGTCTGAACAACATCCTCGACCACATCATCACTTACCATCAGGTGAGATAGTGGTCAAAGGCTAACCTATCACGCATAAAAAAAAAAAAAAGTTAGACATTGCCGACGTTTTTGTACATTTTGATGTCTTTTATAAAATTGTAGTGCAGTAATGCACTTGGCTCTATTATCAACAACTTCCGCAGTGTACGCGATATATAATTTTAATGGTATTTTTTTCACACGTTGGGTTACATTATCGAAATTTTCATACAGATCCCTAATTTTTTGAAAATATTCTAAAGGTTATGTTCATCAGGGACAATGTAGGATTCTAATGGTAAAAGAATTTTTCAAATGGTCCAGTAGTTTTTAAGTTTATTTGTTACATACAAAATACAAATCTTTCCTCTTCATAATATTAGTGTAGATCTGGATGTATACGTACTTTTTATCCGCTAATAATAGTATAATAAATATACCAACTGTTTTTAAAGTTTACTTACTACTTCTTACTTAAACATATAAATAATAATCCAGACACATAAAAAAAATAATGTGCTTTTTTATCAAATTAATAATATTATACGTCATCTACCTATAAAAAAGCCCGCCTCAGTCGCACCCAGTTCAAAGGTGCCTATCACGCATGACGCATTACCATGCTGTATGGCGATGGCAAGCCTTTGCATGAGGTACGACCCAGAGCGTTGGTCGTGACCCCCCTCTTTTAGACGACGCCCAATTTGCCGTACAAAGACCTTCGCCTCGGCACCCCGATTCCCCGCCGCCTTGACTGCCAGATCGACAAACTCGTATCTGTGGGCGAGGTACTTCGTCTTCTTTTTTTAGGGTTGCAGATTCTGTGGCGCCTCCTGCTGCGCAGTCTGGCGAGGTATTAGCGCAGGTCGTGTCCCATAGCAAGCACCTACTATTCTGCCACGGGACAAGCGACAACGAAATACGTGACTTTCTCTTCGAAGATTACTGCACAGCCTGATAAAGAAACATTTTCTATTATTGCCCACAAATGCCGATCACCAATCACTTTACTGGCCTTAGCTCCATGTAACTGTAATAAACTCTTAGATACAGACAGCATCATGTATTTGGGGGTGCATATTCATAAATTAATGTCCTGGAAAATACACATAGAATGCCTGACTAGCAGAGCTCGTAAACTTATTTACATTTTCAAAAAATTAAGTAACTCAGCTGACCCTGAGGCACTAAAAACAGTATATTACGCGCTAGCACAATCTATTTTGCCCTATTGCATTTTGGCATAGGGAGCAACTTATCCTATTATAATACTAAGCTTGCAGGTAGACTCTATGAAGTCCTGGCAAACAGAATATACAGCAGAGTGAATAAAATTCTTCTCATTTACCCGTTAACATGTCATAAAGTTGTAATAATTGATAACTGGCTGAAAACCTTCGTATATGACGAAACAGAAAATCTTTTTAAATCACTTCTATTGCGTACAACTAACAAACTATAATAAATACTCGAACACACCCTCACACTCTCACAAACGCACACACTCAAACACCAGCATACGTTCATGTCATATACCTAAGTAATTTTCACACACAACAAACAAACACCCATAATCATATTTAATGAAATTTTTACAGTCTACAAATAGTTAACATATAAAAATTACAAATTGCACCGATTAAAATGTCCAGCGAGCAGTGGTTGGCATCTGAAACACAGTTTTATTACTCGTTCAGATGCCATCAGCTTCAAACAATTTATTTTGTCAATAACATGTACATGTACACTAATGTTATTTATGATAGCAAAAATGTATTAAGTCATTTGAGCTGAAGGTGGCAAACACCTACCTTATATCCATATTTCTTTATTATTAGTTATTGGTTTAAAACTCACGTAAGTTTGACACATATAAAATGATTATTTAGAGCCGATTTCACTAACGGTTGTATTACGTCGAGAATGCACTCCGCGATGAAGCGACTCTGAAGGTCGTGAAACCGGTCGAGACGCATTCTCGACGTAATACAACCGTAACTGAAATCGGCTCAAAATAATCAATTATTGGCTTGTTACTGGAATTGTTAAATTAGTCTCATAATTTATGCCAATAACATTATTTATTATTATTCACGTCATTTATTTTATAACATAATTTTAACTTTTTTACAACATTTATATATAAGGTGACTATTAATTCATCAACAATACTGCGGGGGATGGTGTAGAATCGATAACTGAATGTGATCCACTCATAATTAATTTTCACATAAACAAAATTAATACTAACTATTGCCTAAGCTGTGGCGCGTTGACTTTGAGAATGATAGCGACGACAACACTCGCGGCCGCCGTGGACAAGACTCACACATACACACGCGTTCTAGGTATTCTGATGAATTAATAGTCACATTATATAAAAAAAATTAGTATAACTTAAAACTAGTATGCCACCAGCAGCGGGGCAGGGCCCTAGCTACCAGCGGTTAGGACTGTAGAGAGAGGAACCTTCTGACAATGCGTGTTGTGTCGAGTATCACTGCCTTCTGTATCTGACCCTTGATCCAACCGTCTAGCGAGAGTCTCTTGAGGTGTTGGTCGAGGCTCTTCGCTATTAGGCCGTTCGCCGAAACTATTAAAATTACCTAGATTACCTAGGTATTGTATAGAATACCGGATTATACAGACAATTATTATTATTATTAAGCATCAGACCGTCTGGTTTTTTGCCATCCGCCCTGCTCAGTCGGTGTTCAGTTTTAATAATTAGATTTTTTAAATTTATTTTTTACTAGCTTTCCGGGCGCGGCTCCGCCCGCGCGTATGTCGGTTATCGCGCGAAAACATTAACCTCTTTTTGCGCAGTCGGATAAAAACTATCCTATGTTTTTTCCCGGGTCTCAAACTATCTCCATACCAAATTTCATTCAAATCGGTCCAGTAGTTTTGGCGTGAAAGCGTAACAGACAGACAGACAGACAGACAGACAGAGTTACTTTCGCATTTATAATATTAGTACTGATGTTATTGTGATGGAATAAGAATGAGGCTAACCTGATGTTAAGCAGACTAACCTCTGCCTATAACAACTGCATTGCGTCTCAAGTCACGAATTGCACTGCGCCCGTTACCTTGAGACATAGATAGATAGATAAACTCTTTATTGAACACCTTAAACTATACCAAAATTAAAAATATTTAGCTTATAATAGTGAACAATAGGCGGCCTTATCGCTCAAAGCGATCTCTTCCAGACAACCTTTGGAGAGGAGCAAGTTTTGACAAGGGATGGCGGTGTACAATATCCTTAATAGTATTGATGTTTATAAATATCTACAATATAATGTACAATATAGATAATTAATGTATTCTTACATAATAGACATAATCAGTTGTTAAGCCTCATGTGCCTGTAATTTCACTGGCTCTCAAGGACTGCTGCCGGAACACATTACCTAGGTATTTTATAGAATACCGGATTATACAAACTATCGGTATTCTATAGAAAACCGGATTATACAGACTACCGGTTACATATTTAGCGACAAAGGTTAATCTAATTCTAGTTCTATATCATTTTTTTTGAGAAAGCTCTATATAACGCCTCGGCGGAAAAGGCAATTGCCTGTCTCGTATCAATGAAGTCCTCGCCTGTGGCTCGACTAAACCAATACTAGACTTGCAATTGCCTTTTTTGCGGCCTTTGCAATAAGTACCATTGAAACCCTCGATACGCTCAAGATTCTATGTATATTTGGCAATCCTAGACTCCTTTGCTTTCTTAGGTTTCAATATACTTGCAGTATTCGCGCCATATATAAACTTTCCAGCTTTTCATAACAAAGCTATATTTTCAGTTAATAAGTTAAGTTAATTGCAACTGAAAAACCACACCAAAGTTGATTTAGTTTAAATGGGACTACTAAGAGGTATATTTTATACAACAAAAGAATATTAGCAAGTTCGGATAATCCAGTAAAATACCGAGCGAAATAAAGAACCTAATTAAAAACATATGTGTTTGAGTATTGTGTACAAATTGGCGCCATAATTTTCAAATTAGAAATGTTGTTGAACTAATATAATGCTAACAAAAGTTCGTGAGGACGTGAGCGTGCATGTTTGTTCCTCTTACTTCACATTCAGATTCAGATGAAACTTGGAATATATGCTAATATATTTTGCGAACGCTCGCCTGGCTATCTACCACCACAAGTAGAAAACCTGTCGCCAAACACCTAACAGTATGTTCCGGCAGCAGGTCGTGTGAGCCAGTAAAATTACAGGCAAATGAGACTCAATAACTGTACGTTTTAGGTTGACGGCCGCAGTGCAATTCATTGTTTGTGACGAAATTAATCTGTTATAGGCAGAGGTTACCGCTGAACATCAGGTGGGCTTCGTGCTTGATCCGTCACAATAACACAAATATATATATATATATATATATATATAGTTTAATGAATAGATTCAGGCGTTAATTTGCAAATATCCATATTTAATAATAACAAATATTTTTAAAATATTTTAATAAAACACTTAAAAATACAAAAATATATCTAGTGACAATTCCGCCTAATTTTCCTGCTAAGCCGACGTGACGTCACAAACGCCACGCAAGCCAAACCGTAAGAATTTTTCGACGCGTTTCGCTTCTACACGAAGCATCCTCAGGTGTCTTGACTCTGCGAGCGCACGATCGAGATAACGCGTTCTCGATCGTATTTTTAAGTGTTTTATTAAAATATTAATTTGATGTTTTCATAAAATATTTTAAAAATATTTGTTATTATTATATATACTCGTAGTTTAAGTTCTGGATTAACACAAAGGATACATTTAATCCTCCTGAGAACATCAGACATCTGACAATGGTTCAGGTAAGGAGACAAAGATCTCAGTTCCCACGTATGTGTCAAGTGTAACATTCTGATTTAGTGACTGACTTATATTATAAATCTTGTAATGGATCATTTAAGTGTAACGGTCTCCTTATGATTTGTGGATTATTTTTGTTATATATTTAATCGCCCCATGGGGTGCCGGGTTAGAATTGTACCTCCCCATATCATCTCGTGGGTGTCGTAAGAGGCGACTAAGGGGAAAAATACTAGAAGGTGGGCGGCAGCCTTCTAAAGAACTGCCAACTTACACTGCGATCCCCAAGACGCCTGCCAAGCGTAGGGAATAGCAAATACCCCCTTAATAAGGGAGGCTGTGTTCAGCAGTGACGACCCGGCTGTTACAGTATATTATATATTTAATCATCATCACTTTCATGATTTACGTTGGTGATACCGCGGGGTGCAGCCACGATCAAATAATTAAAACCGTGAGTTCATCGAGTTCAGAGAGAATATTTAACAACGTAATGCGGAGGAGTTGCCTCTGTCCATTCGCTACTGCTTAATTACTCAAAACATTTTACCTATATAAGGACACCGAAAAGACAAAAGTCTGAGATGTAATCAAATTTTACTCAACCGTCAGCCCAGATACATAGGTCATCCTCTCAGAGAGACAAAGAGTGAGACAGAGAAGTGTGGGTCCATGCGTTTTAGCACATAAGCCAGCTGCTATTGTAGCTTTCATGCCTCCAACGTTGTTTAACAACTGTCAACATAAGCCAATCACTCAGTCCGACGGTTGAAGGTTCTGTTCCTAGCGCGGGCTTCCGATGTAAATAAATAATTCCGTTGCTCAGTTGTAAATGCCAGTAACGGTCAACTGTACAAGAAGTGACGACAGAGAATGTTGCTTATGGTATTAGTTGATATATTCTTAAGAACTAGGGTAGGCAAGGTCTGCTATGAGCACAGACATTTTGAGGGCATGTTCAAGATTAGCGCCATAGCAGTTATATCAAATCAAATCAATTGTTTATTTGCCAGAATACAATATCGATATTCAAGTACAGGATTCAGCCTGCAAGCAGGCGTGCAAATATTAATATTATATATCTATAAAAACTATATAATTGAGGCAATCCGTAATAAATAATTATTAATCATTGTATCTATAATTATAACTAAGATACTCCTTAATACTATAAAAACATTTGCAGAACAGCCAGTCACTGCGTTGATTCTTAAAGCATTTACCTTCTAAAATTTTAATATTATTAGGTAAATTGATATATACACATATTACTTTCATTTTTCTTATACATTATTTTGTGGCAAGGAGGTTGGTATATCAGGTTATCATAATGTGATCTATTTTGTCTAGTAAAAACATCCTTACGCATTTAAAAAAATCTGAATGTGATTTTGTAAACAAACAAATATGCCTAATATACATGCACGGCAAAGTAAGAACATGAGAGGCTTTAAAAAGTGGCTTGCAGGTATCTAGAAACCAGGTTTTGTTAATAACACGAATACATCGTTTCTGGATTTTAAAAACCATATCCATTTCTACTGAATTACCCCACATTATAAGACCATAGCTCAGAATCGAGGTAACATATCCATGGTACGCCATTAAAGCCGTATCCGTTGAAACAGTTTGTCTCAGTTTTTTTAGTACAAACACATAACGTATCAGTTTTAGGCACACCTGCTCCACAGGCTTTTTCCAATTTAAATGCTTGTCTAATTAAATTCCAAGGAATCTGAAGGTATCAAATTCGTCAATTCTATTATTATTGTAAGTAATGTCAAGTTTGATTGGATCAGTGTATAGCTATGGACTGCGGTGGCGCAGGTCCATGGTTCTATCCCCGCTGCCGGCTTGAGCTTCAATACATGGTGGAAGGGCATTAACCATCTGGTTAGCTACAACTCTGACAGTAAGTGATGATGTAATCGAAGATGGTCTACCCCTTAGTTATAAAATATCCGCTATGTAGTTGCTAAGCAAATGTAACCTCATTGTTAAGCCTTAATGCATTTAAAATTATGTTATGTGCTTTTCCGTACTCAAATGCACTAACTAAAAGTCAGAATGAGCATATTCACTGCTTAAATACAATCTTATATAATTTAACATGTCGTCATAAAGACAAACTTTTATTTTTTTGTAGTAATAAATTTATTACTAAATTTATGTTGACTCAGTATAGGATGTACCTACGTAAGAAATATAGGAATTTAATTGCTACTTTGGTAGCTTATAATATTTAGTCGGTTATAGAAAATATAACAAAGTCTTTTATTAACGCTACAGATTTTAGTACATGTACTAATACGAATGTTAATGAAGTGCAAAGACAAATAAAAGGTCCTTCTTAGGCAATTGTTTGCGATTTTATAATAAATTGCCCAAACATATTACAACGCTCACAGAAAGAAAATTCAAGTTGCAGGTGAAAAACATTTTGATAAAGAAATCTTATTACACAGTTTGTGATTACTTAAACGACAAAAGTGCTTGGACTGGTTCGCCTCTGCCAAGTTAGCGCCTGTCACCTACGTAATGTAAATAAATATTGTAATAATTTTACTATATATTATGTACTTAACACATTGTTAAAAAACGTTTAAAATAATGGCCCCGTGTTTCTTGCCCGTTCTTCTCGCAGTGGCTCTATATTTTTTGGCTGAACGTGGCAGTACAATGTAGTATATTTCAATATTAAAATTTGTAATTGACCTTGATAAGAGCGTCGTAGATGCCTAAATTGAATAAATTATTTTGGCTTTAACTTTGACTTAAGTAATGGATGGCTAAATAATGTTTAAATATTTCTTACTTATAAACTCTACTTAGCACAGTGGGGTCATCAACAGTAGGTAAATATGTCAGCTATATCAATACAAAAGACAAAGCAACAACATATATACAAATAAGGTTTTCGGTAACAACACATAGAACAATACAAGAATATAATTGTATAAATTGTTGGCTTGATTTTATAATTGACAACTTTAGGCAATGAGTAAGTACATCCGCTACCTTCCGGACCATCATCGTGACTTGAGATTGTATGGAGAACTGTTTTGCACCCAACGTTCAGCAACACCCAACTCAAATCAACGTGAAAAGTGGTATAATACGAAAAAACCTACACCACAAATTGGGCGCATTATTTCCCAAGTTGCCTTTTATTACATCCAATAGAAAGATCCCTATATTCTTTAGGCAGGAATTGTAGCTGCGGGATGCTCTTCAATAAAATCACGAAAAGTGGGCAAAATATTAATTTCATCATCCATTGTATATTTCTAATAGATATTTTTTTTATGATTTATAACAGAATTTGTCGTGTAAACACGTATGTATAAAGGATGACTCACGCTAGACCGTGTCGGGTCCGAGCCGAGTGTCGGACGTAGCACGGTCACCGAGCTGGTCCCATACCTGTAATTAATTACAAAGACGGGCCTCGACCGAGCAATGACCGATGCGCCGTGATGCAGTATACTCGCCCGAGCAAATATAGTGATGTAACTAGACTACAATCATGTTGAATTTTGACGATATGGAATTATCGGCTATTGCGATCGCACTGGACGTTGAAGAATCTGAAAAAAATTCTTCAAGGAAATGGAGTTTGCATCCACGTTGGAAAAAAAAATAGCTCTTAAGAATAGCTAAGCGAACACACGTTAGCTGCTTGGCATAAGATTAGCTAGCCAGGCAGGTATTTGCAAAATGCCCTATTATAATGACTGCCATTGTAAGATATATATCAGGACCGACGACTTAACGTGCCCTCCAAGGCACAGAATCACTCAGTAATATTGCCACTAGCTGTCACTCATCCCAGTCATGAACGCAGTGGAGGTTGTTTTACTTATTTGATCGATTAAGATCGACTTTGTCAGCGATGACAGCGCTTTGTTATCTACATTCCATTAACGAGCTGATGACCTGTAACATACAGCTGGACAGTCGACAGACCAGGGGGCCAAGTCTCACCTCTTATAGTAATAATAACTTGATCTTACTGCTAAACTTTATACCTCCACGTCAATCAAGCAGTCTTACAAGCGGTAAAGGAATCGCTCGGCGCTCTGATGACGTCACAACAAATAGTTCACTCTTTTCGCGAACCCTGACGTGACATTTAATACGAAATATAAAATATACTTTGCTTATTATTACATATACTTTGCTTATTTTGACCCATAATGAAGACTTATAGTTGGAGTCCATACATTTCCCATCGCTCATCAGTACTTCAGTACTAATATTATAAATGCGAAAGTAACTCTGTCTGTCTGTCTGTCTGTCTGTCTGTTACGCTTTCACGCCAAAACTACTGGACCGATTTGAATGAAATTTGGTATGGAGATAGTTTGAGACCCGGGAAAAAACATAGGATAGTTTTTATCCGACTGCGCAAAAAGAGGTTCATGTTTTCGCGCGATACGCGCGGGCGGAGCCGCGCCCGGAAAGCTAGTATCATATAATGCTGGATATTTCCTCACAGCTTCAATCAAACGTTCGTTGTTCATTTTCCAATGTCGAACAAAAACGACAGTACACTTGCATAGCACCACTACGACTGCTCGGGCGCAGCTCGGCGGCACTGTATTCATGCAACGGGCCGTGGCCGAGCCGAGCCGGGACCGAGTTGTTTCCGAGCGTTGTCCGTTTGTCGGCCGTCACTCGGTTGCCGCTCGGTATAACGTGAGTGTGTCCATACGTAATATAGGTAATATTAGTTGACCGTGCTCCGGCCGACTCTCAGCTCGGACCCGGCACGGTCTAGCGTGAGTCATCCTTAACACTTATAGTTTGTACGCCTCCTTATCAATAACCTCATAATTATAATAACTCAATCAGCTGATCTAAAATATGGCCGCCATCTTGTTATTTAAAAATTTAAACAAGGGTGGGACGGTGTTGGCAGTTGTATCACCGAAAACGATGAACGAGTAACGAGTAGAGCTAGAATTAGAAACGAGTTGGCTAGCCGCGGGAAGGGAGTGCGAAGTTCCGATAGTTGTGTAGCTCGGCTACGACATACTAGTGAAGCGAGTGCTCGCCGGCAGTGAACAGCTAGCGATCAACTATTTGTATATGCATCTCTCTTATTTACACGGAATGTATATCTATTGTACGTTTGTTGAGCGAGAAAATAGTCGATAGTTACTCGTTTTCTCGTCGGCAGTGGGACAAGTGCCTAAATTGACAGCTGATTTAAGCAGTACTTAGGTACTCGATATATTATAGGTACGCTACATAACTATGTAAACAGCGGCTAAGTAATGCTTAAAATTTAAGGAGCGTTTATATACATAAGACTGAATAACTAAAATTTTAGCAAAACAAAAATACGATATAAAATGCGCATTATTACGGAAAAATCAAATACTAATCGTCAGATCTACCTCAAATTAAATGGGACCACATAAAAATCACCAGCTTTCGAAACTAAAAAACAACATCAAAATCAGTGCACCCTGTAAATTATGTGCACTATGTGAATTATAAGGTAACACCAATAACCTTCTTGTGTATTGGGTTGGTTGGTTATTGGGTAACACACACAAACATATAATTAAAAATACACTAGAATTAAAAACCTCTTACTCTTTTTAAGTCGGTTAGTTAAGTTTGTAACCGCACGAAATACAATGGAATAATAAAGGTATATTTTAGTATATTATTATTATTTAGTTATTCAGGTAAATACATAACGATACCAAAAAAAAAACCGTTATGACACAACGTCATAAGTCTTTATTGCACCTTTCTAAATATTTTTTTTTACCTATATATGGGGTTCCATTTTCAACACTCAAAAGTGTCTCGTTTTAGTGACCCTTGCTACTTACCGGGATCGATTGTTATTTTGTTAATTCACGACTATATCGTCATGATCGGAAAATATTTTAAATTATTGGAGTGTAAATCAAAAACGGCATGACCGATTTTGATGAAATTTAAACGGGACCACACGCCAGCTTTCAAATAAAATAAAATTATCAAAATCGGTTCACCCATTCAAAAGCTCTGAGGTAATAAATATATAAAAATAAAACAGACGAATTGAGAACATACTCCTTTTTATGAAGTCGGTAAAAAAACAGACACCACCAACAAAATATGAATACCTACAGTTCAATCACACTAATAATATAAATGCAAAAAATTTGAGGTTATGTATAATTGTAACTCCTGTTCACTGAAATGGCTGAAGCAATTTAGATAAAGCTTGGAAGGGGTTCAGGGTCCCCAAAAGACAAAGAATACTTTTCATCATCATCAACATCACTTTTTAACATTGTCTGCGCTATTGCAGCTAGCGGAGGTAAAACAGGTATAAATTAGCGTTATCTCTCAGCAAACTTTTTCGTGATATTCATTGCAATGAATTTCAAATATTTTATTATTTGGTTTGATTACAAAAATAATTAATATATATAAATAATAAAAAAAAAAACACTTTAGAAGCAGTGATGGCTGTGTAGATGAAGTATGATGAGGTTGTGAAGTGATGAAGAAGATACTGGCATGATAAAGGTCCTTGGTTTAAACCCTGCCGCGGGCTTCACCGCATGGAGTATTTAGGCGTGAAAAGTGAAATAACTGAATGAACGAGATCTAAGAAGTATTTGAGTGACGGGCGCAGTGCACTGTCAAGCTAAACGAGAAAGATGACTGAATCTGTAAATGGACAGGCGTGACCCTTACCATCATTGGGGTGGCTTGACCGTCTCATAACTTCATAACGCCGCGGCTCCGCCCGCGCGTATGACGGTTATCGCGCAAAAACATTAAACTCTTTTAGCGCAGATGGATAAAAACTATCCTATGTCCTTCACCGGGTCTCAAACTATTTCCGTACCAAATGTCATCCAAATCGGTCCAGACGGACAGAGTTACTTTCGCATTTTATTTATAATATTAAGTATGCTTAGACATTTACATATGGTGTTCAGTAACCGTCGGTAAATAATGCACATTAAGCTAAAGAGGGAGAGTCAGCCAGAGTCAGGTTCGTAGAGCATCGTATCTGTCGAACAAACACTAACATTATAAGGAGCTGTTAAAACCATTAAGATTTTTATTATTTGAATGAATTACACCAAACATATATTTTTATAAACCCAATTATACAATAAATAGGAATGTTAACAATTATTAGGTATATTCATGAAATCAATTTATAATTGATCTTTCAAAACCAGTTACACATTTGAAAGAGAAAAAATATCTTCATAATCGGTTAAGTACTTCCATTTCACTATCCTTGCTTTCAATAAGGTCGACTTTACTGTCACTATCCACCGTATTTGTCACTATTCTGACAGTACTACTAGTGGTCGAAATCAGTTTAAATCTTTGACAAATTGTGGTAACACCACAAAAGTCAATCAAAAAAGAAGTTGAAGTTGACATTCGTTCAGAAATTTGATAACACGTTCGCAAACTTTTTTCTTCTTTTCAGCCTCAATCATTGTATATAAATTCATATCTACTTTTTACCTTAAGGCCTTTCAATTGGGGCCTTATATTTTCGATTGGGTAAAAATCCGGGTGATATGGCGGCTGTCACAAAGTATTGTGCCTAAGTTCTGCAAGTATTTTGACACAGAAAATTCTCTAAAACTCTTTTTATGCCTAGACATATAATAATACAAGAATTTCATGTCTTGCTTAGTCAGTTCATCATCTCCGGCTTGGTGGTGTTTGAATTAGGAGGTCTTTCAAAATATATGTAAAGGTATTATGATACGGTACAGTGTCCATTACTAATAGATATAGAATTACTGAGCATATTTGAGATTTATTAATTGAGTAGGTAGCTATTTCTTATAGATGATCTTATTTATTTCTTTGTGATAGTCGAATATAGTATCCGTGGATTACAAGACCTTTTTAACCGACTTCCAAAAAAGGAGGAGGTTCTCAGATCGTCTGTATATTTTTTTTTGTTTGTTACCTCGAACTCTTGACTGGGTGAACCGATTTTGAAAATTCTTTTTAGTTTGAAAGCTGATGCTTGTCGTTTGGTCCCATTTTAAATTTCATCATAATCGGTCAAGCCTTTTTTGAGTTACGCTCCAATAAATCTCCAAACTGAAAAATATTCACTTCTTGATGATATAGTCGTTGACAATGAATGAGAATCGATCCCGTAAGTAGCAAGGGTCACTAAAAAGAGTGAAAAAATTTTGTTTACCAAGAAATGGAACAGACTTCAACACCCAAAAGTGTGAAATAACTTGTCGAAGTCGGTACCATGTGCACAATTTTCTGATAATAGGTACTTTTGAACTATCATGGTACCGACCTCAACAAGTTATTTCACACTTTTGGGTGTTGAAGTCGGTTCCATACTTTGACCTTTCGCAATTGTCTTTTTTACTCATTTTTTCTTATAGTTGCTCCAACTTTTGACGTGATGACGTCTTTAAATTGCTTCCTTAGGGACGCATTTGAAAAAAAGAATGATAACAAAATCGAGGGTGCAGTTTAGTGTTGCAGCTACATATTTATCATCACCATCCAAATTTGGATTACACCAGTGAATAGCTTAAGAATCGAATATTTGTTTACGCTAAGTAAGGACTGTAACACATCGCGCGTGTCAGAGGCGGGAGCCCGCCATTTTGAGACGTATTAACGTACAATAATCGGACGTGTACATAACACAGCCTTACTCATTTTTTTTCTTTTATGTGGGATGTATATAACTCATGCATATCAAATCAAATTATTTGTTTGGGTAAATACTAGATTATGTTTCCTCCAAAATTTGCGTACTTTATAAAGGCATTCGATTAGTTTAGGATTTACATCGTGTTTTTACATCTACACTTTTCTATTATCTTCCATTATAGCAAACCCAATATTTATGAAGTTTTTTCCCAATATCTTTTCAGACCAGGTTATTATTTAAAGTGTCAGAAAATTTAGCTTATAGTGATTTTACTGTCAGCAACTCATGAATCGCAAATGAAAATCGTTCATTATTCTGCGAACGACATTATGATCAATATCGTACCAAATCTGAATGGGATTACTTGTTTGGTCTCCCCATTTTCGGAGAGCTGAGCTGAAGTTTCAGAACCGACTTCGTTTACCATATTGTATAAAGTTCTTCGAGAAATTCCATTGGCATTTACAACGCTCATGAACCTTCTTGAAATAATTACTTCCACCATCATCCTTGAAATGTATGAATCCCTCAGCTTCTTTTACGTAACATAATGAACATTATAAACAATTTTGCGACACTATGTATAGGTTTCTCTCTTTTTTTATGGATGCCATTGTAAAATTTTATGTTGGGGGTTTTAACAGCTCTGCATATATATATTTTGAAGTGGACGCGACCGCACTTTAACGAACTTGTGCCACGACTGACGAGACTCTACGAGAACGACAAAACGCAAATAATGTACTTAGCGACTTGGATGGCGATCCTTGAAACCGAAATTAGCCGATTTTCTCCCTCTATAGCTCGATGTGCATTATTTATCTCTGGTTACTGTAAATTAACGTACCTTATTATTTACTTCTGTATTTAAAACAGGATACCTATTGTTTTTGATAAATAATGATAAACATATTATAGTAGTTTTATATCCTTTGGAATTCAATTATAGTTTTTTTTTTCAAGGAGTGGTTTTACGATCAAGAGGATTGAAGCAGTGATGCTCAGCTCAGTGGCTTTGGCTATGGACTGCCGCGTAGGACGTCCTTGGTTCGAATCCCATCTGAGCTTCACCGTATGGTGGTAGGGCATTTTTGCGAATGCCCGCCAGGCTAGCGACTACTCTCATGTAGAAAATCTGACGCTAAGCACCTATTGGTGTGTTCCGGCAGGTGTCCTTGAGAGCCAGTAATTCTAGGTTAATCCTGTTAACACCTTCGACCACGTCATCACTTACCATCAGGTGAGATTGTAGTCAAAGGCTTACTTGTCAGCAATAAACAAAAAAAGTGGCTATCCATTAGCAGCAATATTACTTGTAAAGCAACGGATGCTATCAATATCTGGTCGTTATTGAAATATTTAGATAGAAAGATAGGTAGACGTATTTTATTGTTACATCACTAGAATAGAATTCATATTGTACAAGGACAGATTGTCACAATAAAGTGTCACAACGGGCGACCTTTTCACTAAATAACTCTGCTTAGACGGTCCTTCCGCTTCTAACACTTTTTAGAAATTTTGCTACATAGGTATTTTGCGTTTGAGACATCGAGGGCATAACTGAATCAAATCACTTTTAAGTAAAACTAAGCTAATTTAAATAGTAATATAAAACATGAATTAAAAAACACTGCTCTTACTTTCATAAAATATCTATATACTAATTACCCCTATACGATTAATGTTACTTTTACTTTATATATTAGTATTACATATAAATAGTTTTATATTAACATTGGCACATATATTAAAACCTGCATGCCTATCATGCATGGTCGTAGGGCACTATACAAATGCCCGTCTGGCTAGCTACCACCTTTAAGTAGAAAATCTGCCACCAAGCACCTAACGGTGCGTACTGGCAGCTGGCCTTGAAAGCCAGCAATTCTAGGTTAGCCTGAACAACATCTTCGACCACATCATCACTTACCATCAGGTGAGATAGTGGTCAAAGGCTAGATTATCATTAATTTATAAAAGTGTGAGTAATAAACATAATCAAAACCCTATTTTCCTAAGGTTGTAGATCAGACTGATAAAAAAGAATTTCTTAGGAGGCTAAATTAATTATACAGCTTATAATAAGTGATTATAAAATACCTTGCATTGTTAAAGTATTATGAAAAAAACATTTCTTGATGAAATTAGTTTGAGAGCGTTGCTATTGTGAAGGAAGTTAAGATGTTCCTAAACGTAGAACAGGACGTTCATAGTTGAACAAATGTCTCCCCTATTACAAGGGAGGGGCGGGGCGGGGTCCATAATCTTCACGCTTGGCAGGCGTCTTGGGGATCGCAATATTAGATGGCAGTTTTTCAGAAGGTACTGCTGCCCATCTTCTAGTATTTTTACCCTTCGTCACTTCTTGCGACTCCTGGGCGCAATTCTAACCCGTCACCCCACGGGGATATATAACGGGGATCCTTAAGATAGCGTATAATGATTGATAGTAATCGCAATCATTATTTATGTGGAAGGCTTAGATTATCCTAAGTGCGATATATTGCAGATCCAATATAAAATACAAATAAGTCGAATAGGTAACCTCCTTTTTGAAATCGGTAATAAAAGGAAGAACAAAATACTAGTCATGTACGGGATTCGAACCCACGTCATCCACCCTTATAGCCAACTGAGCTGACATAACAATGACTCATAACTCTATTTTTTCCTCTTATTCTTTAACCATCGTATGGGGATGGAGCACATGACTTGACATGATAATGTTTCCCCTCTTAAATTTGTAATTTTGTAATGTAATCCGCAGAGTATGCGTTATTACAAAAATATAAATTTTCTCAAGTTTATGATTCCGTGGATCTTTATGAGAGTGTGCAGTCAAATGAAATTTCTTTTATAATGAAATATTATAAAAGACAGAGAGTATGTGAGCGTTCCGGCGACGTATAAGGAGCCACTTCAGCTTAGATCGATAAATCTTATGCATAATTTCAAAGGCCCTCAAGCTTATATTGCTGTTGCTTTTTTTTATGCCTGATAGGTTAGCCTTTGACCACTATCTCACCTGATGGTAAGTGATGATGTGGTCGAGGATGTTGTTCAAACTAACCTAGAGTTACTGGCTCTCAAGGACAGCTGCCGGAACACACCGTTAGGTGCTTGGCGACAGATTTTCAACTTGAGGGTGGTAGCTAGCCAGGCGGGCCTTTGCAAATTGCCCTACCACCATGCTGTAACGACTGCTATCCTAAGACAACAACCTGGACCGATGGCATAACGTGCCCTCCGAAGCACGGAAGCGCTCAGTGGTAATGTCACCAACGGTCACCCATCCAAGTCATGACCGCGGCGGACGTTGCTTAACTTTGCTGATCGATTCAGAATGGCTAAGCAAACTTGGCTACGAGCGCTTTGCTTTGTATAGTACTTAACAGACGTCAGGGTAATTGAGAATTGGGAGATTCACATCATCAGTCCTGACGTCCACCATGAACAAATGCCTCTCCGATTAAGAAAGGTTTGCTGTAATACCCACGCTTAGCGTCTTGGGGATCTCTGTGTAACGGATCAGTTCTTCGAAAATTCTTACCAAATTTAATGCATGAAAGTTCTGCAGCCCTATCAAAGCACGTAAGATTGCGACTAATAACTTGCACCTGCGAGGACTCCGATATAAGCAGTGATTGAAGGCCAAACCCATATATTTTATTTATTCCTTTTTACCCAATAAGGTTTGTTCGGTTAATGTATACCAATAATGTAATATGCTTAATAAGGCTATGGCTTCAAAAAGCTCATTATGAGGGGCTTGACAATAGGTAGTTTTTTTTATTGGGACGGAACAAGCTCGAGTTTTGTTAAGCTTTTGCTTTTTTGTGAAGCGGACTAACCTCTGCCTATAACAAATGCATTTCGTCACATGTAACGAATTGCACTGCGCCCGTCACCTTGAGACATAGTTGATGTGCATGTAATTACACTGGTTCTCAAGGATTGCTGCCGGAACACACCGATTGTGATTGTTCACATTTGTGGCAGATACAGATACAGAAAGAAGAAAGATTATTTGACATTAACAAATATTGCAAAAAGGAGAGGAGATAAAAAGCCGATTGATATTATAAAATATTATAAGATTTTAAGATAATGAATAGATTGAGGCGTTACTTTGCGGAAATCCATATTTAAGGAGTACTCAGGAGGTCTTGACTCTTCGAGCGCACGATCGAGATTTTCTCGAGGATGCTTCGTGTAGAAGCGAAACGCGTCGAAAAATTCTTCCGGTCTGGCTGCGTGGCGTTTGTGATGTCACGTCGGCTTACCAGGAAAATTAGGCGGAATTGTCATTAGAAATATTTTTGTATTTTTTAAGTGTTTTATTAAAATATTAATTTGATGTTTTTTTAAATATTTTAAAATTATTTGTTGTTATTATAAGGTTTTTACTCTGGTGTGCCAAGATTGTCATTATGTTTCTCAAACGTTTTGTGCATACATAACTCTTAACAAACTTAACCATATTTGACCTAACTTCCTCTTGCCGTATTTCACCTCTGCTCGTATCTATTTGTTTTAAAGTTTTATACCTACATGTTTGTATAAAATATATCGTAGTGCTGAAGGGGTAGACAGAGGTGTCTAAACTGCCACCTTACGCCAGACATTTAGGCCCGTCGTAATATTGGACGAGTCTATTGCAACTACAACACCGTTCCAGAGTCAGAAAAAAATCTTTATCAGATAAAACCTAAATCTTGTCTGACCAGGGGTCGACGTTAAAGCGCCAGAATGTTAAAAGCGGTACTTTTACATAAAAATCAACAAGGTTAAAGCCCGTAAAAACGGAACCCTATTACTGAGACTTCGACGTCCAACCGTCCGTCCGTCCGTCCGTCTGTCACCAGGCTGTATCCATAGAACGGTGATAGCTAGACAGTTGAAATTTTCACAGCCGATGTATTTCTGTTGCCGCTATAACAACAAATACAAAAAGTTGGCCAAGTGCGAGTCGGACTCGCGCACGTTAAAACAAAAATGTTAAAATATGAAGTCTAATGATGTATAGCTAATGGTACGGAACCCTTCGTGCGCGAGTCCGACTCGCACATGGCCGGTTTTTTTTAATTTTTTTTTTATTGCCTATAGGCTAGCCTTTGACCACTATGACACCTGATGGTAAGTGATGATGTGGTCGAAGATGTTGTTCAGGCTAGCCTAGAATGACTGGCTCTCAAGGATAGCTGCCGGAACACACCGTTAGGTGCTTGGCGACAGATTTTCAACTTGAGGGTGGTAGCTAGCCAGGCGGGCATTCGCAAAATGCCCTACCACCATGCTATAACGACTGCCATCCTAAGACAACAACCGGGACCGACGGCTTAACGTGCCCTCCGAAGCACGGAAGCGCTCAGTAGTATGTCACCACCGGTCACCCATCCAAGTCATGACCGAGGCGGACGTTGCTTAACTTTGCTGATCGATTCAGAACGGCCAAGCTAACTACGCTACGAGCGCTTCAAAATTGTTATTATAATACTCTATACAATTTATTTCACATTCCGTGATTTATGGTCTAGGTCCGGCTCACGAATTCCGTGGTCGGGTGTTTTACAAAAGCATTAGTGAGGCTGAAATTCTAATCCTAATAGAAAAACTATTTCTTTAAAAGAAAAACATTTTTTGTGATGAAATAGTAGAAAATGCACCAGCAGTACAAAGCAGTGTCTTACGTCACAGGCGACATTTTGAATTCCAAGCGTAAAGGATTCAAGAGGTAACTCCCGAAACTTTGCTCAGGGTATAACTAACTTTATGACAAGAATCCTTAGTGTCAGGATTTAAGCTCGCCCAAGACGAAGATGGCTTCAAACCCGTGGCGGATACTCTACTTTATACATCTTCTGCGGGAAAAAAAGAAACAATTTCAGATTATAGCATTTTATTATATATCAAACGTACATAATAAAAAGTTGATAAGTGGTACACGATTATGGAAACACAAAATTTTACTCGGTGCCACTCTTATATATCTAGAGATTGAGCCTATCTCAAATATACTACACTACCCATCTGAACAAGCCATGAGTGGTTTTGGTATCAAATTATAATTATTAATTTTAACTTGATGCTAACAGATGGAGGAATTCCACATTTAATGTCCATTAAAGAACTTAATAAAGTTTAAAGAAATATCAATATAGAGAAAAATAAAAATAGAGATCAATCGATGTACGAGTATGTAAACATGCTTTTTTTTCGAATAGAAAAAAAATCGTTGATAGTTAACACACATCAAAGTCTAGGGATCATGTATATTTTGAAATATAACTGACTTGTTTGGCAGAAAAACGAGCAAATTGGATTTTTGCTATGTTTATTGTAAAATTATGTTAATTAATAATCTGTGTTTCTACCATTTACACTAATCACACAAGCACAGCGATTTGGCATAGAATCAGTTCATCAAAATCACTTTGAGGAATGGCTGTGGGGTTTGCACGGCATCCGAACTTAGCAGAGCTCTTCTTTGTAGCATATCCCATGCATGTTCAATAGGGTTGAGGACTGGCGAACAGGCCACGGCAGAACGTTGATGCGAGTTACGACTCTAGCCGTGTGTGGACGTGCATTATTGTGCATTAGACGAAACGAATTACCCAAACGGCTTCGCAAAGGGATGTTTACTTCTGAAACAATACTCTCCGCATAAATCCGAGCATCAAGGTTGCCCCTGATCCAAATGAGATCTGTTTAAAACTTACTTGATTTACTCGAAAACATACTTGATCCCTAGGCATTTTTGATGTGCGTAGTAGCTAAACATACTACTACAGCTAACTCGTATTATGTTGTAAAAAGACGTTGTGTACACATGAACCTACCTCATTACAATTAGGCCTCGTTTCACAATGTCCTAATAAAGTTTCGGGTTGCTATGCAACATATAAAATAACTGAATGATAAAAATGACAGTTAACATGCAGCGCATCTCAAGCTTTAACCGATGGATATATAGGCTAAATCGATGACTGTGAAACGCAAAGATAGTGTTTTGTTTAATAAATATGTTCTAGTATAGTAAAACCGGAACGTACTCGAACATTCTGAAACAGGCCCTTAATGAGGTAGGTTCATGATAGTGCTATGCCACAGAATAGGCAGCAGTAGGCAACATAATAAGCTGTAGTAGTATGTTTAGCTACTACGCACAACAAAAGTGCCTAGGGATCAAGTATGTTTTCGACACAACGTCTTTTTCTTGGATACAAAAAACAACATTCAAACGCAATCTCTGAAGAAGAAGAAGATCAGGTAACGTCATCTTTTATTAAAGAATATCACAGAAAAGAGAAAATAGTATTTTATATCTCTATGAAGAATATAACAACGTTAAAATTTATGTCGTGTGTGCAGACGGTGAAAGCTTTCATACAAATTTTGAAGTTTTTTTTTTCCATTAATAGCTGATAGGCTGGCCTATGACCACTATCTCACCTGAATGACAAGTGACGATGTGGTCGAAGATGTTGTTCAGGCTAACTTAGAATTACTGGCTCTCAAGGACAGCTGCCGGAACACACCGTTAGGTGCTTGGCGACAGAATTTCTACTTGAGGGTGGTAGCTACCCAGTCATTTGCAAATTACCCGACCACCTTGCTATAACGACTGCCATCCTAAGACAACAACTTGGTCCAACGGCTTAACCTGCCCTCAGAAGTACGGAAGCGCTCAGTAGTAATGTCACTAGCGGTCACCCATCCAAGTCACGCTGCTGCATGCTGCTGCACTGCGGTGGACGTCGCTTAGCTTAGCTGATCAGTTAAGAACGGCTCAGTAAACTTCGCTACGAGTGCTTCAAAGTTCCAAACTATTCTAATCTCATCATTGACAAGAGGTTTATGCGACACTAGCGACCCCGGCTTCGCACGGGTGCAATGCTGTTATTAAATATACTACAGAATGTCTTTATATAAGTTCTCATTGATCTATATTAAATGCACAATATATTTATGTTGTATTGCTTAAAATCGCTTCGTAAATAAACCATTGTTTCTCGTAAAAAGTAAAGGATAAAAATGGTTATTGACGGTTATACCTAAGAAATAGACATATTACACCCTCGGATAATTTTTTGCAGACCTTTTTAAGGTGTAAAATACTATAGTACATTATTATAATCAATGTCGTAGTGTTCAGCCAGAGTTTGCAATAAAAGCGCAAAAAGTGCGTTATTCACGATATCACATTAGAAACCTCTAAACATATCAGTGTTCTCTACTAAATTATGCAAGAATTATACATATAAACCTTCCTCTTGAATTTACTCGGTTGTTTTTACGGGTTGTCTGGAAGAGATCGCTCTCAGCGATAAGACCGCCCTTTGCACACCTACTCTTACTTTTTATACTTTTAAGTTCTAGGTTTGTAAATTTGTATTGTGTCAATAAAGTGTTATTTATCTACCTTACTCTATATAGTAAGAAACCGCATCAAAATCCTTTGCTGCTAAAGATCAGAGCATATATAGGGACGGACAGACTGCGGGAAGCGACTTTTTTATACTAGTAGTAGTGAAAATACAGTAGGTACAACTTAATATTGCCCGACTCAGACCGTAAGTCTAGGTATAATGAGCGTCATTAGATGAGACATAATGTGATTTTTTCGAGCAGTTGTATCCACCCTATACACCTAAACATAAAACTGACTTCGTAACTATAAGTAGTTTCGAAGCACTCGTAGCGAATTTTGCTTAGCCGTTCTTAATCGATAAGCATAGTTAAGCAACGTACACCGTGGTACGGAGTTGGATGGGTGATCGCTTGTGACATGCTTCGGAGGGCACGTTAAGCTGTCAGTCCCGGTTGTTGTTTTACGATGGCAGTCGTTACAGCTGAACACATCCTCCCCCATTACGGGGTGTTGGATAATCCCCACGCTTGGCAGACGTCTTGGGGATGGCAGTTTAAGATATCAGTTGCTCAGAAGGCGCTGCTGCCCACTTTATGCTATTTAGCCTTAAGTCACCTTTTACACAATCACACTCACATACGGTATTTAAAATAACTTGAACTAAGTACATTTGTATTCAAAGCGCTTCGAAATCACTAAGCTCGAGGGCGCGTCATCCCCTGTCTCAACACATTCTAAGAGAAAATAAAATTGGCAGGTGTTGTCTCATTCCATAGCGCGTCTTTTAAACTACTACATTACAACTTTTTTTTATATCTGGTATGCTAGCTTTTGACCACTATCTCACCTGATGGTAAGTGATAGTGTGGTCAAAGATGTTGTTCAGGCTAACCTAGAATTACTGGCTCTGAAGGACAGCTGCCGGAACATACCGTTAAGTGCTTGGTGAAAGATTTTCAACTTGAGGGTGATAGCCAGCCATGCGGGGCATTCGCAAAATGCCCTACCACTATGCTATAACGACTGCCATCCTAAGACAACAACCGGGACCGACGGCTTAACGTGCCCTCCGAAGCACGGAAGCGCTCAGTAGTAATGTCACCAGCGGTCACCCATCCAACTCGTGACCGTGGCGGACGTTGCTTAGCTTTGTTAATCGGTTGAGAACAGCTAAGCAAACTTCGCTACGAGCGCTTTTTACTTTTATAGCTATCAGAAACAGAGAAACTTATAGGCTGTTCCAAACTTTAGCCGTATGCATTATTTAGGTGAAATAAAAGTGCTTCGTGCTTATTGTTAGAATATCGACCATGTATGGATTCTGCATTCCTATACGTCTTGTTGTCCGATGAATGAATGGTGATAGGGCAACAAAGTTTATTTTTTATTTTTAAAGTAATATTTTTCAGGTAATTTAGTCCTTGCCTCAATATATAATCCAACATTAGGAACCAAAAAGAAAATGAGATTAAATTGGAAACATTTTATATGGCATTTATAAACACTCTTATTTTTCGTGGCTTTTATTCTAGGCTTCGCTTCATAAAGTAAGATACCTACCCAAAATCAGCGCGTGGTTTGAATCCCGACGAGGGCTTTGAGCTTCACTGAATGGAGGACATTTCGCGAATACTGCCTTAGCTAGCTACCACCCTCCGACATTCCAACAGCTGTCCTAGACAGCATGACCCCGTTCTAACTTAAGTCTTTTTACAATTATCATTTACCGAGAGAAGAGATTAGATCTCAAAGGTCAAACTAATCATATTAAAAATAAAGATAAAACAGCTAATTATACCTGTGAAATGAAACTTAAGACATGATTCAAAATACCTAATAAACTGTGAGTACATAGGCGGTCTGGTATCTCTGTGAATCGCCATTGATGTCCATATAGCTACCCTATTCTACAAAATCTATAGTAAAAATAAAACAATTAGATAGTTTTTATGTATTTCTAAAACATTATATACATAATTGATGTAGGCTTATGCCTACAAGAACAATATAAGAATGTAAGTAGTGTAGTGTGTCTAAACTAAAAGTTAACACACTAAACTAGATTAAATAAAGCGATCTATACGTTTAACTATAATTACTTAAAATCAAACGTGTTTGAATATGTTTAGAATAATAAGTTTACTCATAAAGGCACAACATTAAAACACTTTCAATGAAATTGCTTAATAACTTTTAACAAAACGTGAACTTATCGAAAATTCAACCAAAACCTTATTTTTATAAAATAAATCCACATTTGAGCGGAAAAAGAGCAACCAATCCAATTTACTCTTTGTTTGGTTCTACACTAACTTCCGTGCCTGCGGCGTCAAACCTGTTTTTCACAATTTAATTTCTTAAATTCAGAATAAACCAGAAATGCTAACTGCAGACTTTTGTCGTGTTTTTTATTTTGTTTTATCATGGTTACATTTTTTTTTTATGCCTGATAGCCTTTAACCACTATCTCACCTGATGGTAAATTACGATGTGGTCGAGGATGTTGTTCAGACTAACCTAGAGTTACTGGCTCCTCAAGGACAGCTGCCGGAACACACCGTTAGATGCTTGGCGACAGATTTTCAACTTGAGGGTGGTAGCTAGCCAGGCGGGCATTTGCAAAGTGCCCTACCACCATGCTGTAACGACTGCTATCCTAAGACAACAATCGGGACCGACGGCTTAACGTGCCCTCCGAAGCACGGAAGCGCTCAGTAGTAATGCCCAACCAGCGGTCACCCATCCAAGCCATGACCGCGGCGGACGTTGCTTAACTTTGCTGATCGATTCAGAATGGCTAAGCAAACTTGGCTACGAGCGCTTCAAATGATTGTGTCAATTGAGAAAAGGACATGTAACATCATCTTCTTTCCCTTATCTCAAGTATGTGAGGGTGGGTACTTATGTTTTCTCTAACAAATCGTTATTGGACGAAAATGCTGTTCCTTTAGTTAACGGCTTACTTGTCGCTCCTTAGGATGCTCTTGTCGACAGTCATTAAATCGGCTTGCACGACTTCCAACAGCAGCACAAAAGATAGATATTTCCCACTATTAAAAAAAAACTTTTAGACATGTTTTGTTAATCATCGGATAAAAAATATTAAACTGATATTATTTTCGAATACGTGGACTATATTCCTACATTCGTTTCTTTTTATATTGTTTGTGTAAATGATTACTCGTATAAATAATGAATATCTGATAAACAACATTGATTCATGCTAAGTAACACAGTTTCTAATGGAAAAAATAACTAATAGCGGGACATGAACCCGCAATCTCAGGATACCGTCCTTTCGCAACACCAATTAGAAGCGGGTGCTGGATAATCGCAGTTTCCCCATCCGTTTTAATTCCACGTCTTTCTCACGGTGGCGACATCTACCCAAATAATGTTAAACTAATTAGACTAGTAGGTGTATATTCCATCAACACATAATACCAATTTGATGACTATTATTGGTTTTAAAATATATAACTCTAATTTGTTTTGAATTTGTTTGGGTTTAATTTTGATCAACATATAGATATCTATCTGCGTTCAACACAATGTAACTATGTAGCTGTTGATTGAAATACCCGGACTTAGTATTACTTTAAAACCGTGCTTTAAAACGCATTAACGCAAGAGAAGGGAGCGTAAATGTAGTTTTAAGAAAATTATACATTTAATTTTAAATTACAGTGTGCATATCAATTTCAATATCTTTTATACTAAATTAAATCAGAAAAATTTACATTTCGAATTAAAAAATAAAATAATGCTCACATAACTCAATTTGTGCGATTTATTACACAATAATCAAATTATAAAAAAAATATTCAATATTACATCTAAATTTAATTTATTTACCTATATACAAAAAATGGTGCATAAAAATGTATATAAAGATATTATAACATACTTACGTATAGACTTAAGAAAATTGTGTTCAGAAAATTGTAATCAACCATGGATTTTATCCAAAATAAATATTTAAATTTATATTAAAAACTATTAATCAGTGAACCTCTTAGTATGTACTTTTATAAATATAATTTATTTTTATTTCATTTATTTTACCCGTTTAAGAATAGAAAATGTGACATCAAAAATGTATAAAAAATAACAATTTTATATATAAAATCATGAACACAAATATACAAAAGCATGATAAATTGATTCATATATTTTTAAAAGTATGTACGTATTCCAATATAAGATAAAAATACAGCAAAAAATCCATCCGTTTACTTTGCGCCCGATAAATACACATTTGCACTTCCATTAAATTCACGCTTTATTCCACTTTTAAACTCACGCAAATCCAAAGCCTTTTGTTTCCAGACATATTCACGATCTATTAAAACGGCAATTTGTTAAAACGCCATCATTTTTAGCTTGAACTATTCGCAAAGCTTTATCAATTAAATAGAAGACCAACAGTCGTATTGAAAAAAAATATCAAGTAACACAAAGAATTTGGAAATGAATTTAGTTAAATTCTTACTTGAAAAGCAATCCTTTATTTCAACCTCGCGGAGCATGTCTCGAGCGTTTTCCGTCTTTTCTTGTTCATTTCCGTAACTGTTCTTTAAAAAAATAAAAATTAATAAATAAGCATAATAACCTTTAATTTATTACCTACCCTATTTTATGGTAAATTGGAATTTAAAAAGTAGCAATCAGAAAAAATGTGGCAAACTATATTTTACACTTTTTACCTCAATGTTAAAAAATAAAACCTCGGCCTAAAATAGAATACAAAATTTTAACTGATGAATGAAACCCTTTTTCATTCATCAATACACGGTGACATAGTGTACTAGTATGGTAGGGTAAAAGGAAAGTCAGTAGCATTTTGCGCGCGTGGCTGAGGAAGGCATGGTGGCATGTGCCTCACTGGAGGTTTAGCCCTGAAAAGGCATCGAGTAAGAATGAAAGGTTATTTTTGAGGGACGCGCGTGCGTGGTTGGTATTGTCGATAATTCCCGTTGGTTTAGGGGTGGTTTTCGGCTCACTGTGCGTAGACCTCGGAGAACAACTTGCCCTCACCCACTTTGGAACACATGCGTATGTTTCGCAAGGACTTGATCAATCGGCATTTGTTCCACACCTCTTCTACGTGATTAAAATTTTGGGTGATTTGACCTACTCTTCGTGTTATGTACGGACTAGTTCAGTGAGTCACCTAAATGTGCTACGTATCAAATGGACGAGATGCTGCAGTGCGTTTCCCGCGTTTAAAGTTGTTAGTTCGGAGAAAACTTGTTAGTTCGGATTCTGCCATGGTGAAAATTAAAGTGAATTCAGTCAACAAAGTGCATCCAAAAGACTTATGTCGAAATTTAACTTAAAATGAAAAGAACTGACGTCTGATACTGAAAAGTATAAAATAACTTATTATTATGACTTATAAATCAGGTCATCATTTTCAAGGTCCGATTTCACTTTTTACAAAATTATATATTTGCATCAAATTATGTCTTATTTTTCAGCGTTAAAAGTTACTTCCATTTCTTTAAAAGTATTCATTTCACTCTTCATAAGGGTGCTTGCTGCGTAGAGAACAGATTGAGTTATAGTTGCATATTATGAAGTAATCCAGGTATTGGAAAAGTCTTTTTTAGCAAATTAAGTTTAACTGATAAAACATTTTATACAAAATTTAGTACCGTCACAGAATAAAAAGGACTAGAGAGATTATACACGGCAAAGCCATTCCATTAAATAAGCGACTCTAGCTACGAAGCAATAAAGTGCACTTCAGCTCGCAAAGCGTGTTGTTCTGTTTAAATTCACCTACAAGGCGTCTCTATTTCTATCGCATAGCCAGCTCCGATATTTCCCGACGCGGCACGTACCGTAGAGAAATTCGGACGGCGCGGCGCGGCGGACGTATACGCCGATGTACCTGTAGCCTTGTACCTAAAGTGCGCAGTGAACCTGGTACAGTACGCGGCACATTTTTGAGATACATATAATATGTAATACAAATAATAAAAATGAAACTATTATCCAAATTAAGTTTCCTTAACGAAAAAACTAGTTTAATTTAGTGATTTTTTTTAAAAAAGAAACAGATATTTTAGCTGAACTGAAACATTACATTTCTGAAAAACAAAACATCACGCAATAACTATGCTACTCCCAATACAGGCTTTATTTGTGTAAAGAACAGAACAGCCCTTCGACTCACATGTTTCCAGCCTGGTGTCGTCTCAAGAATGCCCCGCCCTTCACTTGGTGTCAACAGTGAACACTCGTTTTAGCGGGAAATCACCCAGCCAATCACAGAGTGTGTCGTATGTTTATAATTCCGTAAAAATGGTGGCGCCACTATCGGATCGGTGTTGCCATTAGCACATCCGCTAACTGACTAGTATTAAATATTTATTGCTGTCCAATAATACCATAATAGCGAATGAAAACATAACATTTGGCATACATGTGACAGAAGTTTACACACTAAACAGTCACATTTAAAAAGTCGATACTGAAAGTTTACAGTACGTGGTACTTTTTGAAGCATATGCCTAGACATAAAATCATCGAAATGCGTCACCCTGACACAAATAATGATGGCGACTATGACCCAAATAAACCAGGACAAGTTCATGAATATATTAGGTATAGTTTTAATTGTCAGCCTAATAATATTATTTCAAATTATTTGTACATTTTTAAAAATAGGGATTATTGAGTTTAAAAACTTCACTGTAGGTAAATTTATGTTAGTGTCAGTCATAAGTGATGACATTGATATTTTCATACTCTCGGCGGTGAGCACTTTTAGTACTGTTGGCGTAATTCGGACCGTAGCCTTACTGATCTGTGATAGAAATGTCGCTTAAAAACGCTGTTAGTGGTCAATCGACTTCGTGCGATGCGTGCAATGAGGGTGTTATCTATTTATAGATATATTTTAGACACGCTTTGTCTGACAATTTATATATTTAAATAACTAAGCGCGAAACATTGTGTACAACTCGAGACGAGAGCTCGAATCACACGCACACACTTAAAATCATTTGTATAAGCTGGCTAGTGTCATAAATCTGTATTATCGCCTTATGGCGTGAGTGTAGAGAAATAAGAGCGGGAATCTCGTCACGTAAATATATGTGAGTAAAATCCGAATCATGTTGATTGGCGTAAACCGCGTGGCAAGTGTTAAAAAATAGCTATTTTTTTTTTACTCTGCCTATATAAAAATAATCATCAGATCGAATCATTCAGTAAACAGTTTTGCGCGATCATACATATAGAAAAGAATGAATTTATAATGACAATAATTTGCCTTTGACTCGGCAGTTAGGGGCCTCTACGAATCTTTGTTCAAAATCTGAATCAATCGTTTTTTTTACTGAAGTGACATTTAAAATTTCGGATTTTTACCGCCTATATTTACGAAATATTTCAACGAACCGTCAACATGAATATACCAAAATAACATGATATTATATTATGTAGGATTTCAACAGGATGTGATCTTCTTGGTCCAGATATCTTTAGCCTTGCCATCCACTCAATAATTCAATGGCTCCAACCAAAACTTAAAGTTTGGTATTTGGATGATGGAGGCCTTAGGAGGTGATGCGATCACTGTATAGGATGGTTTGCGAGTACTTATTGACAATTTTCGTCTTATTGGAGGTCATAATTTTCCTTGAGCATAATTTTACCAGATGTGCCTTGTTTATTTTATTCTTCTTATTTTTATAGTGCCTCTCCAATTACTGAAGGTTGGCGATCAGCTCTGTACATTTGTCTCTGTCTCTCGCGAGGCGAAAAAGGTCTGCTGTTCTCGCGATACCAGCCCACTCCCTGATGTTTCTCAGCCAAGACTTTTTCCTACGACCGGCTTATCTTCCTGCGACCTTCCCCATCATGATGAGTTGTAAAAGTTTGTATTGATCATAACGTAATATATGGCCTAGATAAGAAACTTTCCTCTGCTTGACGGTGTTCAAAAGCATGTGTTTCCTTCCTACTCGTTGTAGAACTTCGTCATTGGTCACCTTTTGAGTCCAAGATATTGCCATCATGCGTTTGTGGGCCCACATTTCGAATGCTTCTACACCTTTCCTGAGATGGTCTTTGATGGTCCAAGCATCGCATCCGTATAGAAGAATCGGCCAGATATAGCACTGAAGTAGGCGGGTGCACAATGAGATCTTGAGCTTGCGATTGCACAGTACTTTCTCCATTTTACCAAAGGCATTGCGGGCAACTTCTATGCGGGTTTTTATTTCTAATTCACTGTCCCAATCTTTAGTGAGCCACGTGCCCAGGTTTTTGTACCTCTGGACTCTCTCCAGGGTTTGGCCTGCCACTGTTATAATATGGTTCAAGTCAGCGCTTTTTGAAACGACCATTATTTTTGTCTTTAAGGTGTTCATTCTGAGGCCAGCATTCACACTACTTTCGTTTAATCATTTGAAGCTCTTCTTCGGTTGAAGCTATGAGAACTGTGTCATCGACATATCTGAGGTTGTTAATAAGGCGTCCTTTAACATAGATATCTCGCAGTTTAAATCTTCTAATGCTTCTGCCATAATTGTTTCCGAGTATAAATTAAACAGTGTAGGTGATAGAATGCAACCCTGTCTAACTCTTTTTTTAATTTCAATATCTCTAGATTTTTTTAATTTTTTTTTATGCTTGATAGGTTAGCCTTTGACCACTATCTCACCTGATGGTAAGTGATGATGTGGTCGAAGTTGTTGTTCAGGCTAACCTAGAATTTCTATCGATTCTTCTGTCTCAACTCTGACGGTGGCTTGTTGGTTCCAGTATAGATTCCGAATTTGGCGAATATCTTTCCCATCTAAGCCAACATCTTCCAGTGGAGTTATGAGACGATCATGTTACACTTGATCAAAAGCTTTCTCATAATCAATGAAGCAAAGGAAGACATCCTGCTGCATTACAAAATACAATTCTCTTATACCTAATATTAAATAGACAGAAACATGGTCGCTTCGTATTTTAGGCTCACCGATTCTTGACGAATCCTTGTCTCTAAAGTTTAGATGTGCATCTAAAATACAAAATTAATGCTCATATGACTTTTACTATTATTAGATTTTGACTTTTTGTTCTTAAATTGACAAATAAATTTATATGTTGTCAGCTGTGGAAATAGAGGGAGCTTGTTTTAAACTCAGACAACTTACTCAATCATATCTTTTAGTGCGGGTTTTGAATATTGAGACGGATAATAGAGTTTGGTTGTAAGCCTCTCTCCCCGTGAGTTTGGATGGAATACGCAATATTTCTGGTGTGGCATTACCAACTGTTTTGTCTTAAACAGTACATAAAAAATAGTAGAAAAAATGTCACACCATCTTTAGGATCTTTGGATGTAGCTGGTGAAATCTGCTGGAAGCCAAAAGTGAAAGGAAAAAGAAAGATTTTTAGATTCTTGTTCTAGCGTCGCAGATCTTACTCGTATCCTCTCTGTTTCTGTGTGCATTGGAATCTGGTTTATGGTTACAGGCCATCCCTTCTTTCAATACCGGTAACCTTATAAAGTCAACTGTTTTTCGTCCCGTATCCCGTACTACCGATTGGCGTTGTGCCCAACATGCTGGCAGCATTGCTCTATTGGATTGTGATTCTTACTCGTGGAGCCCAATAAGTATCAGTATATTGATCACGCGTCGTCACGTCGTCCCTCTGAGTATTTGTAGAAAATTAAATGTGCCCGATGATGGCTGATTCTCCAAAGTCGACCCCGAAGTCCGACGGCCTTCAGTATTTTAAAACACCAAATATTACCCTAAGAAGCTGCTTCTGTAACTAACTGGTTTGAGAAATAATATGTCTTGGGATATTAAATCATAAACAGAGGGAACTAATGCGATCATTTTAAATGCCAATAATAGATTTCTTAAAAGCCATCGCCGATCATATAGATATCTGAATAAAAATTTCATCTGTATTATACAATTGCTTAATAGTGATCACGAAGTCGTAAAATATTTTTAGTTACCTATTTCTGACCTAATTTGTTAGCTAGTTAAGAATATTTTTACTATTTAAAATATAACTAATTTTGATTTCTACCTTCTAGTATGTATGTCCAATTATTGTTAATAAATTTAATGTTATGTTGATCATACCCTGTTGGTTTGTCTTTTTATAAAATATGATAAATCACATTCCTTCTCCCCCACAAAGAATAGCTATAGTAATAATAATAATAGGCCTGTTTATTTCCAATACATCTTAAATACAACAAAGGTTTAATTAGGGTAGTCAATAACATATTTGATATTAAGTTTTTATAAATCTGAATTTACACTTGTTCATCGGGTACTGGAACCCCTGTTAGGGTATATACCTCCTCCAGCTTAGTCCAAGTATCTCTGTCTTTTGCTTTGGTCATCCAATCGTTTCCCGCTGTGTTTATGATGTCGTCAATCCACCTTTTTATTGGACGACCTTTTCTTCTTTTTCCCAACGGCCCTTTCCATTTCGTAGTCTCTGAAGTACATCTCTTGTCTTTGTATCTTGCTAAATGCCCTGCCCATCGCCACTTTAGCTTCAGAGCGTAATGTAAGGCATCTATTAAATCTGTTTTTTTACTTAAGTCGGTGCTTCTTTTTTTGTGAATTTTCCTGATTTTTTAAATTTTTCTTACCATCGATTTTTGACATATCACAAGTTTGGAGTTTATTTTAGTATTGTATACCCATGTTTGGCACCCATATGTGAGGGTTGGTAGAATGCAAATGTCTAGAACTATCTTTTTGAGGTGCAGCGGGGCATTGCCTTTTAGTATTTCTTTTAAAGACCAGATTTTTTTCCAGCTCATGTTTATTCTTCGTTCGATCTCTTTCTCTCCACTTTTATCTTCAAATGATATTAGTTTTCCTAAGTATATATATAGTTGTTTACTATATATAGTTCATACTCTAGCGGTCTCCCTTTCAGATTTATTGCGGTTTTGATGCTATTTGTCATTAATTTAGTTTTTTCCTCATTAATTTTGAGACCTACTTTCTCACTTTCGTTGCTTAATGATTGGATCATATTCTCTAGTTTTTTACTCGTTTCTGCGAAGAGGACAACATCATCAGCGAATCTTAGGTGTGTCAGTCATTTTCCTTTTACCTCTTTGACTTCTGACTGCCAATGAATATTATCAAAGATGCCTTGTACAAATAATTTAGGCGATAGAGGGTCTCCCTGTTTCACTCCTCTGCAGATTGGTATGTCTGGTCCGCGTTTCTCCATTTTGACTTTGCTTAAGCTGCCTTCATAAATATTTTTCAGCACCTGTATATAATTTTCGTCTATGTCGCATTTTTGTAAGGCTTCCCATAGTCTTGGGAAATGGTGTCGAAAGCTTTGGCATAATCTATATTTGCGATATATTGGGGCTTATTGAACTCTTTGAATTTTTCTATCACCTGTTGTACGACATGTATGTGATCTGTTGTAGAAAAGCTGTTCAATCGGCTGGTGGCTATCAATCATTGGGCTCATTCTTGGGGTTGTAGGATCGATGTAAATAATTTGCACACGCTTGGAAGGAGGCTAATTGGACGATAATTACTTAAGTCTTGTGGATCTCCTTTCTTGTATAGTAGGATAATATCAGACTTCTTCCATTGTATTGGTGCCTGGCCGGATATATAATATGTTTTATAACTTCTGCGATAGTCACTGTTGTTAGGTCGTGATAGTTAGTTTCCCGGTTTTCTTGTGATTGCTTGAGGGGTAGAGAATTTAGATTTGGTTGAGTGTTTGTTTCTTTTTCATACAGTTGTCTAAAGAATTTATTAGCATAGTTCATGATATCTTGTCTGGTTTGAGTTTCTTTTGTATTTGTTTTTAGATTTTGGATACACTTATTGCGTGTAGTTAGTTGCTTGTTTGTACTTACGTGTTTGTACTTTTATATTTTTGTAAGTTAGTTTCTATTATCTTATTTCTAGTAGTGTTGATAGTCTTGTTTGATAGCCTTGTTAGTTAGTTTGTATAATATACTCAGTTCTTCCTTCATTGCTTTCATTTTTTGTTTCTCTCTCAAAATTTCTGTGCGTATCGTTATAAGATCTCGTGTAGATTTGCTGAGGATTTTTTCTGTAGTATCTATTTTTTTATCGTTTGGTCTTGGTGTCATATTTCTTTTAATGATATTTTCTAATTAGTCGTAGAATGTCTGGGTATCTTCTTCTTTGTCTTGTATTTTAGGTCTTGTATATTTAGTTCCAAGTTTTTGAGGTATCGGGTAATGTCTTCTGCTGTTTTAAGTGAGTTTGGTTGCGATTTGAATGATATCCGACTCTTTTTTTCTTTTGTTATGATATATGTTGCTCTTAGTAAGCAGTGGTCAGATCTAAATCCTAATCTGTGTAGAACTTAATTTTTTATATATTTTGGTATATCTGACAAGATGGAATCTACTTAATTTTTAGTTTTTTCGTCAGGAGAAAGCCATGTCCACTTACGATTGTTTCTTTTTTTGAAATACGTGTTCATGACTGATAGTTTATTTTCTAGAGCTTATTTTATCAGTATTTTTCCACTGTTATTTCTGTTTCCGTATCCAAATTTCCTAAGTATCAAGTTGTCTTTTCCTTTGGTTTGGCCTATTTTGGCGTTGAAATCACCGATAACAAGTACATTTTCTCCTGCGTGATCTTGTGTTGGTTGTAAAGTTTTGTAGAATTTATCAATTTCTTTTTGTGAAGCTCCCTCGGTTGGGGCGTATACTTGTATTATGGATAGTGTTTTATTGATTACTTTGATTTGCAGTAGTGCGACTCTTTCAGAAAGGCCTGAGAAATGTAGTATCCTATTTTTATGCTTCTTTTCTATCAAAAAACCCACTCCGTATAGGCCTGGTGTTTCACCTTTGTAACAAAATATTATGTGATCGGCATGTTCTTCTATGTAACAGCCCATTCTTCGAACTTCTGCCAGTCCTACTATATCAATTTCAATCTTTCGTAGTGAGTATATCAGTTCTAAGTATTTTTCCGTTGAGGAAGAGATCTTACGTTGAATGTTCCTATCTTGATAGGTTTGTTGTTATCTTTTGCATTTACTGGAGGATTGTGGTCTTGCTTCCCCAACGTAACCAGTCGGCTTGGGGATGGATTTTCAAAATTTATTAGAGTATTATCGTTTTTGGTGTCGTTTTTGTTCTTCCGGCTTTCGTTCTTTTTTAGTTGCTAGCTACTGTTCTTTTCTTTGGGTACATTTAGCGAGTTGCTTCTAGCGCGACCCAAGTAATCAAACGCATTTATTGGAATTTTCTTGGGAGCTGTAGAAGAGGATGAAGTGGTCTGTGTGTTAGATTCCAAGTTAGGAGACGAAGAAGGCTCTCTTTTTCTCTTTTTGCGGTTTGTATCATTTTGTTTTTTAATTATGAGTTTATCGCCTCTTAAGTACGCAATGTTACCTTTATTCCTTTCTTCTTCCAATTAAGACTGAAGCCTTTTCCTTGTTTCTAGAATTTCTTTGGTAAAGTCCTCTTTTACGTATATTCCACTCGGTATTCTTTTCTTGTGTTTTAAAATTTCATTTTTCTTCCAATTAGTTGTAAAGCTTATATGGACAGGTCTAGTGCCGTTGGTTTTGAAGTTGCCAATTCTATATGCTTTTACAATATCTTGTTCCTGAAAATTCAATGAAAGATATGAATTATTTTTTTGTTTCATGGATGTAATGTGGTTAATTTCATCTCTATCTCCTTCTTGTATCCCGAAAAAAAGTAGATTGTTGTTTTTGTGCTGCGTTTCTAACCCTTTGATTTTTTCCTTCAGGTCTGTGACTTTAATGTGTAGTTGTTTATTTTGATCGTCTAGTTTTTTAAATTTTTCATCTATTTTCTTCTTGATATTTCGAGTGACTGTTTCTGTTATTATTTCTGTTTGTTTCTCCATCTGTACTTGAATTTTCTGCAGTAACATTTGCATTTGGTTATCCATTACTAAGATACGTAGAAATATTTCGTAGAAAATTTAAATTTGGCGCGTCTATTTTTAGTGTTATGGTAGTTTTTTAATTCTTTAAGTGGCAGCACTGATAGCTGCCACTTCTATTTTGTCAGGCTGTTACGCTTGATTTGTGTTGTCTATGTTTTAAACTTGAACTAACTTCACTCCAATTAGAATTTTGAGGTAATCCTGTGATTAAAATACTTTAGTTATTATTTCACTTCACAGATATTTAAGTTAAGTGATTGATATCTTCTTTCACTCTTCGTGGCACAAAGTTCATTTGTATGCTGATTAAGTATTCTTAACTTTACTTTTAACACTGTTTGTGAATTGATTTAGTAGGAGAAATTCGCAGTACATCTGTTTTGGTAAGAACCGGAAACCGACAATTACATTACAAAATTACAAAACAAGGAAAAATTATAATTGGGATGATCCCTTCATGTGCTTGTAAACATTAGCTACCCGCGACGTCCACCTAGTAGGGGACCTACCAACTCTTCCGAAGCCATTCGAGAACCCGTTTTCACCATCGGTTCGCACAAGTTGAACGAGCAATGTGGCCCACCCATTGCCATTTCAACTTGCGAATTCTCAAAGCTATGTCGAGGACTTTGGTTCTTTGGCGAATATCCACGTTCCGGATTTTATTGCGCAAAAAAACTTCGAGCGTAGAGTTAAGAACCATGCCTCAGTGCCATAAGTCATCACTGGCAACACAACTGGTGGAAGACTTTGTTGGTCTTCAGGCTCTGCGGGATGTTCGACGAGAAGATGTCGCATAACTTCCCGAATCCATCCGGAGTCGGATTCTTCGGGTGACCTCTTTGTCAAAGTTGGACCTACCTAACTAGACAGTCTATCCCAGGTATATGTAATGGTCATCAACTTCGAGCGTATCGTTCTCAGTAACTACTAGTGGGGGAGCAACATGGACGTTAGATATACCTATGTAATTTTTGTCTTTCCATGTTCATTTTCAGGCGCACCTCCTGGTATACTCTACTGAGGTCGTTGAGCATTGTACTGAGTCCCTCAAGCATCTTTGCCATTATGACTATGTCATCGGCAAAACGAAGCTGAGTGATGAAATCCTACTATACCATTTGTGATTACTTAAACGACAATCATGCTTGGATAATTCCCGTAATTTAAATAAATATTGTGATATCAAAAAGTTACAACAAGAGGAAAAATTAAGTCTTGTGTGGGATTTCTCCGTGGGGAGCCGGGATAGAATGTAACCCCTCATCTCTACCTGTGGCTGTCGTAAGAGTTGACTAAGAGAAAAATAACGGAAGGTGGGCAGCAGCGCCTTCTGAGAAACTTTTATCTGATACTGTGGCCTTCAAAACTCCTGCCAAGCATGGAAATTTTGAAAACCCTTATGGTTGTTGTGTTCAGCAGTGGACTACCCAGGTGGTTACAGTGGGATTTGAACCCGCCGCCACCCACCTCTAGTCGAGTCGAGAAGTCGAGGATTACTGAAACCTACACCTGACAGAGTTCCTGTGCTTTAAGGACAAGGAATGTGAGACATCCTGTATTTTAAACTTTAAGCTTCTACTTTTGCTTCGATTTTAGCAAGCACTACAGGACAGTAAAACATATTTTAATTTATTGTATCGTCGATATATTATATAACTTTAAATTAATTATGTTACAGTTCTGCGAAAACTAAAACTGATCACTGAACATTTTTACGTTTAGGGGTCAGAAAACTAGTTTCAATTAAATCTATATAACCGGCTACACCGGGTTTAACTTCAATTTAAGAAACCAGTTTATAATTTATTTTGACCCGTGCATGAATTTACTGTACCGTGTACTACCTTATACCTATAGTAATCATATTTTATAAATATAATATCGGCTTACAACACAAAATTCTTATTGATCAATAATCTTAAATAAAATAATTGACAACATCACAAACGATAATAAATTAGACTGGACAATGGGTGGCCTCATTGGTTAAGCAATTTCTTACAGGCAACCTTGCATGGAGGATTTATAGAAAATTGCGGTTTAAGGTGTACAAAAAAAGGTAAAAGCTTAAGTTTAATTAATCATATACCTAAGTACAGCAAACTCATAATTTTCATAAACATTACAAACTATAGTTATACAATAAATACATAAATAACATAAATTAAATAAATATAGTACGACTTATATATACAATATAATATAATATTGTATATATATGTACATATCTTATACAAATCATAAAAAGCAGAATTATTCTGCAAAATATTCAAAAGTTGTTTGATAAGTAGTGCTTCTTTACCATATCTTTGTATATTGAAATGGATCTTGGAAGACGGCTTGCCTGATATCAACAGGTAGTGCACTCCACAGAAAGATGGCATGTTTTGGAAATGATTTATTATATAATTTGATGATGAGACAGGCATATTAAGAAGCAGTGCATTTGTGGAATGAAAGTAGATTTTGTTTGATGAGAACTAATTGACACTTCTTTGAGATAAAGAGTAGTGCGAATTAACAAAATACTGTAAAGAAGAGAATGGACATGAGCGTCTCGGAACCTTCAATAGGCCTGTTTAAGCATGTTGCGAATTTTAATGACATAGTCATACTTGCAAAAGCTAAATACGAACCGTATGCGAAAAAATTGTAAGCAGCTTATTCAGCTGTTTCTCCATTAAGTAAAGATAGCCATCATCAGCGTAATCTAAAAAAGGGAGTAACAAATATTGCGCTCGAGTAATTTTGGTGGATTTTTGAAGAAAGTTACGCAACCACCTCAGCAAACCGCGTCTATTTTCCGTCAAATTTCAGTTAGTTATTGTTCCCATGATATGGCTGGTCATAGATGATACCAACATTTTTGAAAGTATTGAAAGTCGACCGGTGCAAGTATGCTGGCCGGCATACTCTCCCCCACACGCAGTTGGGCACTCGTAGAGATTACACGTACTTTACGTTCGAAAATTGTGTATTCAAAATACACAATTGATAATACACAATATTCGAACGAAAAGCGCGTGTAATTTTTACGAGTTCCCCGCTACGTGTGGGGGAGAGTATGCCGGCCACCGGTCGACTATCCTCGTTTGAGATGTCGCGTCTAGTATATATAGATCAATGTACTATACCAAATATCTTAACATAATATGTATATCTTATTTTTTATTAGATACAATTACCATTGTTGTATTGGCAGCACCTTTGGTGTCATCTTTTCCGATGTGTAACATCACTAGGTAATTACATATACATAGCTCTGTCCATAGGTCTTTGAGTGACTCTGAGCTTGTCTATAAGAGCCACAGTTACAGTTAAGGACCACGTCTCTGTGCCATAAGTAATCACTGGCAACACACAGTGGTTTAAGCCTATTGTACAGGCTCTGCTTCATTCAACGAGAAGATGTCGCGTAACTTCCCGAACGCTGCCAGTTGAATTCTTCGGGCGACCTTTAGACCTTTACCTTTTTTTGACCTACCTAACTGGACAATAAATGTAATAGTCATCAACTTCAAGCGTATCGTTCCCAACAACGACTGGTACGGAAAATCTTTTAGAAGTGCTCGTAGCGAAGTTTGCTTAGTTGTTTTTAATAGATCAGCTAAGTTAAGCAACGTCCATCGCGGTCCGGAGCTGGATGGGTGACCTCTAGTGACATTACTACTGAGCGCTTCCGTGCTTCGGAGGGCACGAACGCACTGAACACAGCCTCCCCTATGTAGGGGGTATTTGCCATAATCCCCACGCTTGGCAGGCGACTTGGGGACCGCATTGCAATGGCATATTTCTTAAGAAAGCGCTGCTGCCCACCTTCTAGTATTTAAAGTCAAAATAATTTATTCAATTTAGGCGTCTACGACGCTCTTATGCCTTCATAAGAGCGTTATTTGTAATTGACCTTTCAATTACAAATTTTAATATTGAAAAATACTACATTGTACTGCCACGTTCAGCAAACAAAAATTATAGAGCCACTGCGAGAAGAACTGTTCTTGAACCGTATTGTTCCCTTAGTCGACATTTACGACACCCACACGGGTAGAAATGGGGAGATGCAATTCTAACCCCACGGGGGATAATATATGTATAAACCTTAAATGAAAAACCTTACCTGCATACAAAATTTGATCCAAATTTTTACTTGTTTCCGAGATCCGAAATATATGTCATATATACAAAATTGTTCGTTCAAGGTTTTTAGTATTACTATCTCTTGATATAATTTTACTTACATGCTTTATGCACTTTCATTCTCTGTCATGCACTGGGTGCTGCCAATACGAATGTTTTTTTTCTTTAGAAGCTCAAACATGTAGGTTTTGCTGCCTGACACGAGATGCTAAGTTTTTTGCATCTCGTGTCTTTGAATCCCTCGCCACACTCAGGATTCAAAATCAGCATTCGAAGCAAAAAAAGAACTCTTCTCTCTTGTGGCACAAATAACTATTGTAACCTATTCAAAATTCAATGTTTTTAGGGTTCCGTACCCAAAGGGTAAAAATTACTGAGACTTCAATGTCCGTCCGTCCGTCCGTCCGTCTGTCACCAGGCTGTATCTCAAGAACGGTGATAGCTAGACAGTTGAAACTTTCACAGATGATGTATTTCTGTTGCCGCTATAACAAAAAATATAAAAAGTAGGCCAAGTGCGAGTCGGACTCGCGCACGTTAAAACAAAAAAAGGATAAAATATGAAGTCTAATGTTGTATAGCTAATGGTACGGAACCCTTCGTGCGCGAGTCCGACTCGCACATGGCCGATTTTTTTTAGTTTTAGTATATTATGTGTTATAACCACAGTATAATAACCCCTGATTTGTATAAGTACATTAATTATTCGTTTAGTATAACAGCTCAGATGAAGACAATGAATCTGGATACAATTCTACATCATTTTTTATCTTTTCCTATGAATTTACGCTAATTACTCTAGGAGAAAGAAGGCATATTTTTAACAACTTAAACCTGCAAAAGTATTCATACCAATTTAAAACTCATAACTAAAAGAAAGTAACCACAGAGACCACAAACTGAAGTGACATGTTACTTTGTGTATGTTTTTCTTAGAAAAAGGAATAAAAGAATGTGCACATAGTCAACAACCACGGTCTTCGTTATGACGCATCAAAGCACCCATTGAACCCATTGAATTTGTCTTTTGCTGTAACTTTTTTCCAACAGGATGAAATAAGAATTATTTTGGTACATAGTTAGAACTATTATTACTGCCATAATAAAAACTCCTTCGTTGTTATTTTGGAAATCATTTTTTAATAAAATCTCTTTGGTTTTAAGTGCCTACATTGCAAACGTATCGGTAAATGCTTCGAGGAGGGAATATTATACGCGTTTCATACCAATTGCATAATGTCATCCATATTGTGGTCAGATACTTTTTTATTGATATGGCAGCACTAACAACCGTGACGTTGACTACTCTCAGCTCTCCATGAACTAAAGTTAACGCTCACCCCTTTTCAAATTAATTTGATATTGAAACATTGATATCTTATTACAAATTAGGTGGTTATTGTATATCCTTTCGTGAAATCGATTGAACATTTAGCGTAATTGTAAAGAAATTGTTTGTCATTATTGGAGGAAGAGGAAGACAACATAACCTCACCCTGCCTGCCTAGCATGCACAAATAAGACGTATGTCACGCATGACACGAGAAGTCTCGCGCGTAGAGAGAGTGGTGGACGACAGCAGCGGCCGCACCACGCTAAGATCCGTTAATTGAGATTATCTATGAACGATTCTCCATTGCGCTATTTGTTAGTTTAATTGCGAACAGTTTTAGGAAATAAGCAGTGATGGACTTTGTACTAATAAAATACCATACTTTTATAAACGATTTAACATTTTTAGCGTTCTCGACATTACATTACTTAGTAATTATGATTTTTATGATTAAAAACTGTTATCGTTGATGTCATTTTCAAACCAATGATAAAGGTGTAAATAGGACGGCTCTTTTGACGATGCGATGGTTGCTTAAATGTTTTTTTTTGTTGATGAATGCTAAGTAGCGAAACAAAATTTTTATCACAGCTAGGTACTTAACTAGTTTTCATTGTCCCATCCATTTTTTCTTTATTAAACAATGTAATAATATTTTATAGCAATATATTATTGAGTACGAAACCCTAAAACGAAGTTATTAATTTAAATTACTTTAAATGTTTACTGTTGCGAATTTCATAAAAAAATTAATACCTTAAGTACTAAGTATATATTAAAATTTAAACTTTTAATACCTACTCATTTATTTACATATAATAGTTTTTTTGAGTAAAATAGTTGAAAAAACTACATACCTACGCTACCTACAGCATTATTCAACGATTTTTATTTAAAGTTACGCACACAGAGTTCGCAAGTTGTGTTCAAATTACGTTATTCTTATTGTATAGATTACACACACATATATAACGGGTCTGCTAACACTGGGCGGAAAGTAAATTTGTACTAAATCGTCGATCGCCCGCAATATACTTAGACGCGCGAGAAACACTCGATTTATCTCGTCCTCAAAACTGAGGTAGAGAAAATACACGCAAATACTCGCAGATAAGTGTCAAAAATCGATTAAACGAAGGGCGCGAATGTTAGTGTTGGTCGACAAGTTGCCACAGGTAGCACAAAATGTACGTAAACACGGACGAGTGCCATGTTAGCATTCGTAGACATATGGCGATATGTCTATTTTACACGAGATAAATGGTAGACAAAATTTACTCGCGGCGCGCATGCTAGCCGGGCTGGACAATGGCAAGTGTCTTAACTTGCATCGAGCACTTTAAGTATAGTTAGGGAATACCCTATTAAGACCCATCGCGTTCAACAGCAAACTTAAGCTTATTATAGTTTTATCCTTATTTCTTTGTAGTATAAGCATGGCCGTGTAAATCTTGGTTAGGGCATAAATTTGGAGGAATTTGGAGGAATTCCATAAGTGGAAGAGTTACACTGTTCTGCTGCAAATTCCCGCTGCTGCTGGTGAGACTCCCTTCATCGCCATCGATGGAATTGTAATTCTTACTAAAATGTAAAAAGTACATAAAAAGGGTAAGCTTGAAATGGTTTCTCGTGTATTATTTCAATTAATAGTTATTGCTTTGTAAAGTAGCTACTTAAGCCAATTTCAGGGATTCAAAACTCTCATACCTTATTATCCACTAAAAAAACAAAAATGTACAATGCAAACAGGATAATAAAATAAGGAAAACGATTGACGATTGACTCTTGACTTTTAACTAATGGTGTTTATTCTGGTGCTTCCGGTGCACCGATTGAGAAGAAAATTATGGCTGTTGAAATTGATAGGAATACTATAGTTTTTGTCTACTTAGGTCAAAGTTTAGGTATTGACAGGAAACAGATAATAGCAAGTGTTACCTCATTGTTTAGCCTTAATGTAATTAAAATTATGTTATCTGCTTTTTACCTATTTAGATGCAATAAGAATGAGTATGTTCACTCATTAAATACAATATTGTAAGGTGACATGTTGCCATGAAGACAAACTTTTATTTATTGATTGTAATAAATTTATTGCTAACTATATGTTGCCTTAGGATAGGATGTACCTACGTAAGAAATATAAGAATTTAATGGCTACTATAGTAGCTTATAATATTGAATCAGTTATAAGAAATATAACTAAGTCTTTTATTGACGCTACAGATTTTGGTACATGTACTTATACAAATGTTCCGCCAAACTGTTTAAACTATTAAGGCAGACAATGGGGAAGTGTTCTGACATAGCACTGTACTACCAAAATAAAAGTCGCTTTCCTGGAAAAATATTTGGAATAAAAATGTTCATAGATAAATATTCTTTTGATATATTATGTATCACTGATCCATGGCTTAGAGCAGATACAATGTTGTTTAATGTAAATAATTTTAGAAATCGGAATGAAATCCTACTATATAGTTTGTGATTACTTAAACGACAAAAATGCTTGGACAATTCTGCCTCTGCCAAGCTATCGCCTGTCAACTACGTACTTTAAACAAATATTGTAATAATTTTATTATACAGTATGTAACACATTGTTAAAAGACGTTTAAAATAATGGCCCCGAGTTTCGTGTTCGTTCTTCTCGCAGTAGCTCTATAAATTATAATATGTATATTATAATATATGTATAATATTATAATATGTACTATATTTTTATATAATTTATAGGTATATATCATTATATATTTATGTATGTTGCTATTTTTTTTATTTTTTTTTTGTTTATTGTGATAAAAAACGTTAATTACAAACAATTACAAATTATCACACAGTAAAATTTACATTAATCATTATATAATCCAATGTCAAAGTAATCAAATGTCAAAAATAATATAATGTCAAAGTATAATTTAATGTCAAATTGAATATAATTACAAATACACATCATGTCAATATTAGGGCGCATTCCATTGGTCTTTGAGACTCTCACAATATTGTAAAAACCACAGAAAAGAGAAAGCAATAGAGAGGTGAAGGGGGCGTGGCCCGCGAGCCTACCATACTCCTAAACAGGAGTATTTACGTCAACGGACTATAATGCTACTGACAGTCGACCCGCGGTTAACGCGCCGCATGCATCTCCGTAAATGTATATGAAAATGCCGCGATGTGCTGTTATAAATTGCAGATTCAATATCGATGTCACAAACGTAAAGAAAGTAGGAATATCCTATCACCGAAAAACATAATAAATTGTCCCTAAATGTTTTATATTTCGCTGATGAACAAAGTCGGTGCAATTTGACATATAGTGATTGATGATTTTTTTTATCGACAAAATGTTGTCGATAAATTGTTAGTCACTAAATGTCACCTCATACCAATATCTAATTTGGAGCTTTCTAGTTAGACCTACAAAAGCAATAATCTGTTCCTCTGCTTTTTGTGCATTTAGAACTTTTATCAGGACGTAAAAATACACGTGTAGATCAGAAGGTTAACATCAATTAAATTAACAAATTATTCAAATATTTTCAAGAACAGGCAATTTTTCAAGGTAAGGATTTCAACTTAAACTCTTGTTTTGTGGCTCCTTTGGGCACCACCACAATTTGGCCAATGTCACATAGTTAGATAGACCATCAAACAAAGGAGATTGTTTAGTTTTAATGAGTTATGTCCGGTGAGAACTGGCCAAGGCAAAATTGGTGCTGAAACATAAGATGTTAGTTCATCTGTCTACTGGACGAACACAAATATACACACACACAAATTTATTATATATAAGGGAAATATAGAACACCTGGGAACAACTTTTGGATAAGTCATATAATATGTAGAGAGAAGAGTTTATTTTGGGACAACAGAAGAATATGTGATTCACATTTCCTTCGTCCAAACCACATTCACAGAGGGAGTTATCCCTATTTAGTTATCAAGTTTGGCCAGGAAGACTGGGTTATAGGAATGGTTTGGATGCAGACGGCATATTGTAGAGGTTATCACTTTAGCAGCGTTTTGGAATTTGGAAAGAGAACCAGAGTTTATTGGGAATCTCAGGTTGAATGTTACCATAGAATTTAATTTTTAATCAGTACTATAATATTATAAATGTGAAATTAACTCTGTCTGTCTGTTACGCTTTCACGCCAAAACTACTGGACCGATTTGAATGAAATTTGGTATGGAGATAGTTTGAGACCCGGGAAAAAACACAGGATAGTTTTTATCCGACTGCGCAAAAAGAGATTAATGTTTTCGCGCGATAACCGACATACGCGCGGGCGGAGCCGCGCCCGGAAAGATAGTATTCTATAAATTTGCCATTTCTGGTTTCAAGGTTTTTTAAAGATGGTTTTAAAGTCGAACAGATATCTAGCGAGAAAAGTTGGGAAAATGTCCTTGAGAGTCTGTATGAATGGCATTTGTAGCACAGGAGTCAGCTGATTCGTGGCCCACTATACCGGCGTGACCAGAAATCCAGGCTAGGATAACATTTATGGCGTGAGAGCTACATTCGAAAAGGGCATTTTATATTATTTTTTAAATTGGGAACCTAGATTTGGACCGAAATGGGTTTGCAAAAATAGATTGGAGGCAGCTTTTGGAGACTGAAAATATGATGGTTTTGTTCAGATTGTGTGATATATAGATCATCTTAAGTAAATAAGTTACGACAACTGAAAACTATCTATTCGTTATGTAATCCTAGAATATCCTAAAACTTGTTAATATTTGTCATTTTTAATAAGCGCCACACTAAAATCATGTTTTATCTGTGTTCATTCTGGACTAGCCAATGACGAACCATCCTGTCCAAATTCGGATTGGCTGATACGTTGTGGCAGCAATTCCTGATTGGTTGTGGTAAATATGGCGGGAAGTTTCATGAAAAGGCGACAGACATTTGGCGCCAGTCATTGCTATAAAACCAATGTCTCATCTTACTGAGCCTCTCCCTGTCTTGATTCTTCACAAGTGACTTCCGCATCGAGACCTATTGCTGATTAAGTTAAGTGTTCTAGTATTGATTTATTTAGTGTAACAAAACTACTGTTCACGTGTTGTGTATGGGTTTAAGTTTGTTGGCTTTGTTCTTTCTAAATAGTTTCCTCATTTGATTGTATCGTTGCGAATGGTAACTATAAACTTATACATAATTAATCCATGTGAACCTAATGTATTATGTTTATTAAAGTCTCAATGTGTTTCTATAAATGTTGTATCTTTTGAGTTTACCTTATGATTCCCTTTTCGTAGAAAATCTAGTAAGATAGGTAGTTAATTACTAACTCAACTAATAGTACCGTATTACATGGAATCGCATCCGGCCAAACATCTTATAAGTTATTGAGCCTATATATTTTTGCATAAAATCTCGGCAAATCTCACAAACTCATCTGCAATTTACCTCATGTTATATAAGGTGACTTTATATAACGGGCGATTCTACACCATCCCCCGCAGTATTGTTGATGAATTAATAGTCACCTTATATATACCACGACTTCGACCTTGACCTCGCCTTTTATTTTTATGAACACCTATCTGTGCCTATCTCTAATACCACCCTTTACGCGATTGTCATATGTTTGTAATAATTTTACTACAAATAAGCAAGCCTGTAACATATTATATTGAAATTAAGCTGTACTTCGCAGTAATAGCTTTATTTTATTTTAATCGTCTTCTTCTTATTCAGCATCTTCACTGCTGAAGGTCGTGTCTAGGTCTGAAGAAGTGTTAATCGCTCGATGTACTATGCTCTTCCACATGCTTCTGTTTTCAGCGGTCTTTTAAGCTTTTGGTATAGACATACTGGTGAGCTATATGGTTCAGTCAAGACGCTTACTTGCCTGTCATTACTACATATTCAAATGATTATATAAATGCGTTGGCATGTAATTATGACCTTATATGCCTCACGGAAACTAACTTTAATAGTAGTGTATACGATTCTGAGTTATTTGATAGTCGCTATAACATATTCCGACGAGATCGGTCAAGCACGTCAATTACCAACATTGAAGGAGGTGGAATTATGATTGCTGTCAAAAAAACCATTAAAGTCACTCGCCAACTTTCATTAGAGAGCAGTATAGAGGATCTATGGTTAACTATCGCACCGTCTCATAAAAATAGTAAAACCTTAAATTTATGTCTTGTTTACTTGCCTCCTAAGTTACCCGAACATGACGTACAGTCTTTCTATGATAATTGTTGTAGAGTAATTTTAAATATGAATGATTCTGAGGAATGTCTTTGCATTGGTGACTTTAACACTCCTGGGTTATCATGGTTTAAGGAGAGTTACTGCTCTGTGAAGACGCCTGGCCCACGTAGCGACAAAAAGTCTAATTTTTTATATGACACCATGGCCCTCTGCCATCTCAAGCAATTCAATAGCATACCAAACTCATTAAATCGCATACTTGACCTTGTACTAGCTACCACGGATGTCCAGGTATATGGTTCGGATCCTCTGAGTCGTTTAGACAAATACCATCCGGCAATTGTTGTGGATATTGGTGCTGTCGGCGAAAACCAATTCAAACCAATAAAGCCGAAACCTCGTAAGCGTTTTAATTTTAATAAATGTAGATTTGATAATGTGAGGGTAGAGTTGACCCAGACTGATTGGCACTTAATGCTATCGTCTTCTGATATTGATGTGGACTTAGCATCATTTTATTCAGCATTGAATGTAATAATAAGTAATAATACTCCCCTATCTTGCAGACACGACGACAAGTACCCGGTTTGGTTCAGTCTTGCGCTTAGACGTTGTTTGGAGAAAAAACACAAATATCATAAACTCTACAAAAAATTTGATAACCCGTTAAAGTACGACAAATTTTCATACTATAGAGCTAGAAGCAAAATTATAATAGATTCGTGCTACAAGAGTTATGTGTCTACTATTGAGGACTCTCTAAATAACAATGTAAAGGCGTTTTGGAAGTTCGTGAATAATAGAAAATCGGCGAATTCTATTCCATTAACTATGAATTTTGAGGGAACTTCAACCTCTAACCCATCAGGTGTATGTGACCTTTTTTCAAAATAATTTAGCTCGGTGTTTGAAAGTGCTGATGTTATGCTTCCCAATAATTCAGTCAATATTGATCACAACAGCCACTTAAGCAATGTAGACATATTACGTAAAATCAAAAAGTTGGATTTAAATAAAGGCCCAGGCCCTGATGAGATTCCTGTAAAATTTATAAAGAATTGTGCTGATGAACTGTCTTTTCCTTTGCAATTGTTATTCAACAAGTCAATTCGGTCAGGTACATTTCCGACGTTATGGAAGATTGCTCATGTCATACCAATTTTTAAATCAGGTGATAAATCGGATTGCAAAAATTACCGACCTATTAGCATACTATCATGTTTTGCAAAAATATTTGAGAGTGTTGTATACGATGTTTTATTTTATCACGTTAAGCCATTTTTACACCCTCAACAACATGGTTTTGTAGCAGGCAAGTCGACTACTTCTAATCTTTTAGAGTATATAAACTATATATATAGTAGCGCTTTCGCTCAACGGTCCCAAGTAGACGCTGTTTATACAGATTTTTCAAAGACTTTCGACAAAGTTAATCATATTGTGCTATACAATAAACTAGCAGGTTTTGGTATTCATGGTTGTCTACTAAGGTGGCTTCAATCTTACTTAAGCCGAAGGAGTCAGCTGGTAGCACTAAAAGGTCAACTCTCTAACCCAGTAGTAGTGACATCTGGGATACCACAGGGAAGTCATTTAGGGCCCTTGCTGTTCATTATATTTATTAATGACCTTATTGAGTCCCTGTCGTGTCGTTGTCTTCTTTATGCTGATGACCTTAAAATATTTACCATGGTGAATAACCCTGCAGACGCTTTTAAACTTCAAAAAGATCTAAATAGATTATCTCTATGGTGTGATCTTAACTGCATGAAGCTTAATGTTAGCAAATGCTTTATTATTAGTTTCACCAGAAAAAATCATATGTGTGTTTATGATTATTCTCTGAATGATAGCATTCTTAGAAGGATGAATGTTGCTAAAGACCTGGGAATATTGTTTGATGATAAACTTACATTTCGTGATCACTATAATTACATTCTAGAACGTGGTTCGCGTCTACTTGGATTTGTGGCTAGGACTACTAAAAGCTTTCGTAATCCTAAAAGCTTTATTTACCTTATACACTTATATGAAGTTTGCTTGAGTACAACTCGTCCATCCAGTCTCCTTTCTATGAAGTTCATTCAGAGCGAATTGAACGTATCCAGAAACGATGTTTAAACATCTTAAGCTACAGATGTGGCATGGGTCGCAAGCTATCATCATAAATGATGAAGAATACAAACGGATCTTAAATTTTGTTATTGTTAGTAATGATGGAGAATAATGAAGATAATTTAGATGCAATCAACATCGTTTGTCATGACATTGATGAAATGGAACAGTGTAATTTTTTACTAAACGCTCAATACAAATTTAAAATATTAAGCTTTAACATTAGAAGTATATCAAAAAACTTCGATACATTTTTAATTGCTTTAAAACGTTCACAAACAGTTTTTGACATCATCATATTAACTGAATGTCGTATTGATGAATTATCAATTATTCCTTTGATCCCTTCCTATGACGCTTTTAGAACTAATAAAATAATCAACCAAAACAGCGGTGTCGTAGTTTATATCAAAAATACTCTGAATGCAACTGTTTCAGAGCCCAATTTTAAAGAAGCAGATTGTTTAATAATAGATATACCTGGAACTATAGCAATATTTTCTGTTTATCGCTCACCTTCTTTTAGAAAAACTGACTCGTTTCTATCTGATCTTGATACTCATTTTGAAATGTATAAATCTAGACCTCAGCTTGTACTTGCAGGTGATATTAACATTAATATAGCACCTAACGTTTTGGATAATCATTTTGAAATGTATAAATCTAGACCTCAGCTTGTACTTGCAGGTGATATTAACATTAATATAGCACCTAACGTTTTGGATAATTTAAATACAAAATATTTATGTTTAAATGCAGAACACGGGCTTTTTCCAGCTATTACTGTGCCAACTAGGTATGGATCTTGCCTCGATCATATATTTGTCAAAACTACTAAAGATTGCATAGGCATCTCCTGTAAAACTGACGTTACAGATCACAATATAACCATTGTTGGTTTAGCACTTAAATCAGAAAGCTTAGACCCTAATAAACGGATAATTCTTAGGAGAAACATTAACGCAATTACGGCTGAACTAGCTGAAGTTGACTGGTCTGACCTACTCTGCAAAACTGATGTTAATGACGCTGTTAATCTTTTTTCGCAACGAATTACTACCATAATTAATAAACAAACTAAAAAAGTTGTCATTAGTCGATCAAAATTTAACCTTAAGCCCTGGATTACGCCAGGGCTCATTCGATGCATGAGAAACAGAGATAGACTACATGGTTGTGCCAATAAGAATCCGAACAACGCAGTATTGCAGATCACATACAAACGATACCGCAACTTTTGCAACAAACTCTTAAGAAAAGTAAAAACACAATATGAAAATGCAGAGTTACAAGAAAACCAGAGAAATCCTAAGAAGTTATGGAGGGTTATTAGGGAAATATGCTACACTTCATCTAAGAAAAATGAACCTATACATTTAATGATGCAACACGTCGTAAATTTATTGACCTTGTATTGCTTTATAAAATAATACACTCTCATATAGACTCCTCAACCCTGCTCTCTTTATTGAATTTTAATACACGTTTTCGATCCCGTAACGTTAATTATAATATATTCACCCTCCAAATTTACACAAACAATACCTCCTATTATAACCCTATCGTAAGGATGTGTCGCCAATATAATGAAATTCTCGTCTCAAACCGAGACATAGATATGTTTCATTTTAATTTGTATAAATTCCGGAAGCATTATAAACGCATTTATTAGTTTGATTTCATAAAGCTTTAAATAAGCAAGGATATGAATAATTACCACAGATTTAAGCTCTTTAGCTGTTCATATATATAATATTTACGAAGCTCTTAGGCATACATAGTTAAGGAATACTGTCTAGATCTAAGCAAAATATTTGTATTTATTTCATGTTTTGATTATATTCTGTATTGTGTGCTATGAATAAATAAATAAATAAACCGCATAAAAACTTATTATAGCACAAATGCACAGCACATCAACGCATCACCTATAAATCATTTTAGGTCGAAGGAAAAGTTTATCGATAAAATGTACTACATCACTGGCTAGGATACCACTTTTTGTACCGAATAAATAAATAAAATAAGATCAAATTTTACTAGCTGTCCCAATAATTATTTTCTCGTAACCTTATTTTGTGCAGTTGTTTGTGAACTATTTTTCAATTGTCTTTTCTCAGATTTTACCAAGGAACGATTTTAAAATTGAAATTATAATTGACTGAGCTGAGACTGCACAATTACTGTACATATATTGTCAACTGGCAACTTTCATTACCATATATCTGTCTCTCTCACTGAAAGGGATAGCTTGACAAAGTTCACAAGAAATTCAAACTTACCACTCTTTAGATAAGGTGTATTTTCAACTGTTATAAATTGGCTTATGAAACGTTTCAGTTGTGTAAAAATGGGACTAATCAGGGAATCGGATTGTTTGTAGTGAACAATAAAGATGTAATGTCACGTATCATTTACATGTGTTGAACTGGCTACGCTCGTTTTCTAAGGAAACTGACATGGCTGCCACTCTAAATAGTATTTTATACCTCTATGGTAAAAACACAGAAAAAGTAACCTTCCATTTGTCACACATTATATCAATTTCGGTGTTGGCGTCGAGAAGTGCATTGAAGTGGCGACGGATTCGAATTACAGGAGACTCGGTACGCGCCACACTGTTATCCCGAGGAACATAAAACAGCTCGTGCCGACGACCGCGCGTGTACATTGGTGGAACAAACAATACACATAAAAGGTTTAGTAGCTGTGGGCAGTCTACTGCACCTCTAATGATTTTACAGCCGACGACAAGTTGATCGAGGGCCCTCCTTACTTCTAACGAGTTGTAACCGAGCTGGCCGAGCAGGAATTTTGTTGGATAAAGGAAGGGATAATACCCATAGAGTTTTTTATACAATGTTCTTAAGAAGGCTTTCTGAACCTTCTCAAGCATTCGTGCATATGTTACCTGGTGGCGGTTCCAGACACACGCGCTCGATTCAAGTTTGCTTCTCACTAAGGAGTTATATAAGGTGACAATAACCTGAGGGTTTTGAAAATCCTTAGCATTTCGCAAAACAAAACCCAAACGACAGAAAGCCTCTTTAACGAGGACTAATATGTGGTCATGAAAAGTCAATCCCCGATCTAATGTGACTCCAAGGTCCTTAATATGGTCAACCCTATTTATGTATGTGCTGTTCAAGCGGTAATTATAATAAACAGGATTCTTTTTACGGTCAAAGGTCATAGCATTACATTTTTTAACATTAAATAACAATTTATTAGTCACACTCCATTCATATATCATGTCAATGTCATTTTGTATTCTAGAGCAGTCACTAAGAGATTTAATTTCAAGGTACAGTTTTAAATCATCCGCGTATAGGAGACAGTTTGCGGAACTAAGTACTTTAGGTAAGTCATGAAGCATTATTAGAAACAGGAGTGGGCCAAGCACTGATCCCTGGCTCACCCAGATCTGGTGTGATATGGCTCTGATATGTACATGCCGTGCCGAACAAACTGCCTACGATCCCTCATATAGTCTGCGAAAAACTTTACGAGATTAGGAGTGAAACCGACAGCTGATAGCTTGCGCAATAGTAAATCATTGTCAATTTTGTCGAAAGCTTTTTGAAAATCGAAATATATGACATCTACCTGCAGCCTGCGATCCATAGCACTAGATATATAGTCGACCAGACACAGCAAGTTGGTATTCACGGAGCGCCCTGGTCTGAAACCGTGCTGCTCATCGCCCAATTGCTGCTTCACCTGTCTGTATATTTCGCTGTGCAAAAAGTATTCAAAGATTTTGGCTGGCGCGCACAAAATCGCTATAGGTCGATATTCTTCAACTATAGTCCTATTACCAATTTTGCTATGTATATGTTTATATATATATATTATATATATGTTTATAATTGTATTTGTTTAATTATTATAAAAACCTATATGTATGCTATTTTTTATATACACTCGAGAGCAATGAATCCGGGTCACTTAAAGAATCCTAAAAATCTCGGAAACTAAAAATGCTAGGTTAATGCAATAAATTGTATTTAATAGACAATGTAATACTCCTTAAATGAAGGTATTAAAACTTCTTAGTTATTGTAAAGTTATATCATAAAAAAATCAAATTTGAAAAAGGGCCACTTTCGAAGATGGAACTACGAAATTACAGCATTTGGTTTTGCTTTTGTTTGTAATCTGTCATTTATGTGGGTACATAAACCATGTTGATAGTGCTCTATATTCATTATTCAAGCTGAAATTATGTCGCTTACGCCTGAAGAATGCACCAGAATACTTACAATGCTGGAAACCGGCCGGAGTCAGCGCGATACAGCCAGGACTGTCGGTGTGTCGCTGTCAACAGTACAAAGAGTTCTCCGACGTTACGAAGAAACTGGTTCTAACCTACGCAGACCAGGAACGGGCAGAACCAGGTGTACCACAGCACGAGAAGACCGATACTTGGTGAACACCATGCTTCGAAATCGCTTTCTCACAGGAACTGAACTCACCAATCAGTTTCGACGCCTCGGAGGAAGTAACCCAAGTGCATGGACAGTAAGACGTCGGCTTGCTGAATCTAACTTAAAACCCCTTAGACCTGCAAACGGCCCTAAACTGGAGCGTGGGCATCGTATTTCGAGACTAAGATATGCCCAGAGCCACGTAAATTGGAGTATTGAAGATTGGTCAAAAGTTATGTTCTCCGACGAATCAAAATTTATGCTCTACAAGCACGATGGAAGACACAGAGTGTATCGAAGACCAGGGGAAAGATTCAAGCAAGCATGCATCGAAGAAAAAGTAGCCTACGGTGGTGGGTCTGTACTTGTGTGGGCCGAAATTTCTTCTGAAAGTCGCACAGAGCTGGTGATCATAGAAAACGGCTCTTTAACTAGCGTAAGATATGTGGAAGAAATCCTCAATGATCACGTTGGTCCATTTATGGTCAATTTAGGTGAGGATGCTATATTTATGCATGACAATGCCCGACCTCATACAGGTAGGATTGTGAATGACTACCTTCAAGAGATGAACATTACTCGTATGGAGTGGCCAGCGCGCAGCCCGGATATCAACCCGATCGAGCATGCTTGGGACGAGCTAGGCAGATGCGTAAAACAACGAAACCCTCCCCCAATCACGCTTCGTGAGCTCAAAATTGCTCTCACAGAGGAATGGGAGAATAATCCCCAAAATCGTATAAGGAACTTGGTGTACAGCATGCCAAACCGCGTAAACGCAGTAATGGAAGCACGAGGAGGCAATACGAAGTATTAAAATTCAAGAAAATCGTAATAAAGTTCAAAAATTTCATGTTTCCTATTTTTGTTTTAAGGAGAGATCAGCAGTTTTTTTCTTTATGTAATTTTGTGTTAATAAAATGTATGGTGACTCATATTTTTTTTACTTTCATTTAAGGTTACACGGTACATTGTCTATTAAATACAATTTATTGCATTAACCTATCATTTTTAGTTTCCGAGATTTTTAACATTCTTTAAGTGACCCGGATTCATTGCTCTCGAGTGTATTTGTTAAGAAATTACACTAAAATACGTTTTATTTTAAAATGTTTTTATGAAATTTGATTATGTATTTGGACTACACCCGCCTCTATTGTTTTATTCGTTCAACTCCATCCTAAGGTTGCCTGGTAGAGATCACTTTTAGTGATAAGGCCGCCCATTGTAACACTATGTTATTATAATTTAATGTGTAATCTTTTATATTTCTAAAGTGGTGTAACAATAAAGAGTTTTCTATCTATCTATCTAAATATAATTAGGCTACATTATAATCTAAAACACAAATTTTAAATAAACTAATACCTACAACATATATTATATAAATACTCGTACACATAATAATATAACATTTATACCTGATAATATATACACACATATATATACATATATACATAAATACTATATTATACACATAAATACAATCATATTCCTAACATATATAAGATGAGGAAGCGAGTGTAATAAGTAGGTATCAATGAAACAGAGTTATAACAGTTTGATTTAACTAATAAGACAAGAAAAAATTCTTGACTTGAGTTTTAAGAATGGGCAGTGATTGTGCACGCCTGATAGAAACCGGTAGTGAATTCCACAGGCGAACAGCTTTGACAAGAAAAGATCGATCGTAGAATACTGTGCCATGTTGAGGCATACAGAGGTATAGGTGATGACCTAAGATTGAGAGTATTAGCAGTGTGAAGGAAATTAAAACGTTCCTTAAGATAGCGCGGTGTCAATGGATTGAACAAAATATTGTAAACGAGAGAGAGTATGTGAGCATTCCGGCGAAGACGTATAGGAAGCCACTTGAGCTTTGATCGAAATTCAGAGATGTGATCATATTTGCGCAAACCAATTATAAATCTTATGCAGAAATTTTGAACGCTCAAGCTTATCTAGCTGATCCTCCGTAAGATCTGGATAGCAGACATCAGTATAATCGAGAATTGGGAGTAAGAGAGATTGAACTAGAGTAATTTTGGTGGTAACAGGAAGGAAGTTGCGTAATCTTTTTAAAGCGCCTTCTGAGGGGTAAAAATGTCCTCGCTCGACTCTTTCACCGCGGGGTAGCCGAAGGGGATGTGTAAGGGGATGTACAATACACTTTTTTGCAGAACGTACAGGTGACATGCGGCACACACCTCCGGCGTACGGCGTAGGCTTGACCTACCACACCCGTGGTAGGTCAATGTCACCCCGTCTCGCGGTCTGTTGCAGGTACTTTCTGAAACATCCTTGTCCAGAAAGCATTTGCACCAATCGGAAGTTCAGCAATGCGAACGGCCTACTCACAAACCTCCGAAGGACCATGGTTTCCACCACCCACTGTCTGAACCAGTGGGACCAGTGGAGCCAGGTCCGTTAACCACCACAAGCGGGTGGTTGTTTAACTAAAACCACCGATTTAGCAAAGCCAACCCACTGTTATGATATGCATGACCACAGAACGTTATAACATCTCTTTAATTTTTCCGAGTTCTTTGTAAAAATGACATCGTGAACCGTAAGCATAAAAAATTTACAATCGTCAACCTGTAACAGTTTCAAAATTCAAAATTATATATAAAATGTATATAAGTTATTAATTTAATACATACAAAATTATATTGTTATGTGTCATCGATAAACTATAATACAGCAAATGCTTATTTATTCGGCATTTAAAATAGCTTAAGTTACTCTCTAGCCTTTAAACTATTATGTGTCATAAGTCACGTCCATCCTCCATAGATCCATCGCAGCGAGAAAGAAGGAAATTCCAACAAACCAGCTAAGCGATAAACGCTTTCACTGTCGCATTTATAATAGGTGTGGGGATGTGAAGGTAGATGATCTTTTAAAAATGTGTTCTATGAATCTGCACGAAAACTCATGAAGACATTTTTTTACAAAATAAAAATAGGTATTCCATATAAAAACTAGTTTTTATCCTGCGGCTTCAATCACGTGGACTATCTTATAAAATTAAAAAAAATTACGAGTGGAACAATTTAAGTCATGCGCTGGATGCGCGTGGGCTATCCCTCGGGAAAAGTTTATTTTTCCGGGATAAAATTAACTTAACTCTCCTTTTTTGGGAGCCGTGTAAAAAGTGTCATAAATAAATAGGTTCATTTTTAATTGTTTTTAATCTTTTTAAATTGGGCGCGTGTAAATTGTGGCATCTCATGGTGGCATTGTGAAAAGCAAGGAAAGTGATGAGATCAACGCTGGCGCCTAGCCAAATTGGTCTCATGCAGTGTCCTTTTATTGTGGCATTGTGATGGACAGGGAGAAAATGGAGATCACCGCTGATGGCTAGACAAAACTGGCCTCGTGTGGTCTCTCATGGGTAGCGTTGTCAAAGGTACGGAAACAGTTAAATTCACTGCTGGTGGTAGGAAACTTCTTGATAGAAGTACTTCTTTGTAAACGTTATTTTATAGTTGTCTTTGTGGAGGAGCTAAAATGATGAGCAAAGTAGCTGAAATTACTCGCGAGTAGGCTACATAAAGTTGCCCATGGGAACCGCAGTGGTGAAATTGTCTCCGTTACACTTAGCATCATACGACAATATCCCAATTTTTTTTATGCCTGATAAGTTAGCCTTTGACCACTATCTCACCTGATGGTAAGTGATGATGCGGTCGAAGATGTTGTTCAGGCTAACCTAGAATTACTGGCTCTCAAGGACAGCTGTCGGAACACACTGTTAGGTGCTTGGTGACAGATTTTCTACTTGAGGGTGGTAGCTAGCCAGGCGCCCGCCTGGCTAGCTACCACCCTCATTTTTGGCAATTAGCCACAACATGGCTGATAATCTCGTGATAATGGACCTGCCCGTTCCTGACTCTCATAGAATAAATAGGCCAGGAATCGAAAGAAGCAAGCCCAATCTCCCACAATTGCTATATTGGTGACCAATATATAGTATGGCTAACCATTTCACCTTTAATTTTAAGTCATTCGGCATATTTTAATTAATGAACTTACAATCTAGAAACTTCAAACTTAACAATAATTAGCTGTAAGATATAAAAATTAATCTTTTAATTTATCTATCATAGAAAATATCAAAAATAAATTCTTAAACAGATACTTAAAAGTAGGTAATAATTATTCAATAAGGTTATGTCACTAAAAGAACGAAAATTAAGAAATTTCGATGAAAATCAGCACTGCCTTATGGGGAGGCACCACGTGGATCGCAACACTATACCTACACGGGTTTCTGCCTGTCACATTAGACGCTGGACGGACGCGGCGTCTCATCCGAATTCTATAATCTCTTTCGTTGCTTTGTAAAACAAATTTGTAATTATAAAGCGTTATAATTTTGAATATCTTACTGATTTTGAAAATTATCTTAAGTGTACAAAGATAAAAAAAAATATAAATGATATTTGTTTTAATTTCAAGTGTCTGCCTATTACGGTTTAAAAAATACGTCAATATGATGGACGGATGAACAGGCCGAGCGCCAGCTATTTAGGTTCAGGTGATAGATTTTCCTCCCATTTTCACCCCTTCTAATCAACCCTAGCAAAAAATATTATTATGGCTAGGCTATAATAGTTTGTTCTAAAAATCTATCCAGATACCAATTTTTATCACTATAACTTCAAAAACAATGACTTTTATTTTTAGTTTCAAACAAACATAATATATTCCTGTCAAAAAAAATTGAAATCATTTTTTATTTTAAATAAACTATCCAAATAGTAATTTACAAACTCTAAGTTAAAAAACAAAGGACTTTCACACAAACTTTTTCACCCATTTTTACTACCTTAGGGCTTGAATTTTAAAAAAAATCTTTTTAGTACATACACCCCTACGCATTAAAACTAATACACGACATTGTTGAGCAAGTTGCCCGATTTATTTTAATACTTAACCTTTATGAAGGAGCAATATCGTTTGCTGTTGAGACGTTTTAGAAAACTCCAAGTGAGACCAAGTGACTTTATGTGCATACACGTTGGACTTACGTATGTACTGGTCTTATCTTTACTCTTATATTTTTCTAAAGATATATATTTTAAATATATAACTCATAAAATAACTTAACGCAATATGTAGTTATCTTCAGTTACCTAAATCAAAGATTGAATATTATTGATACGGTAGCAAGCAGTGGTTTAAACTCGCGTAATAATCTGTAGATTATGCTTCATTCATGAATGGAACCGTAGATGAGTGGGTAGAAATTATGAAAGCTAAAGAAAAGTATAAAATCAAGGAAGGATGCCGTGTATGAATGATATGGATCGAAATGTTGAAGGCTGGAAAAATCACCGTTGTGAGTCCGTGTCACTATTTCAATCTTTGTTGATACTCCGGCCAAGGTGTTTCATGAAAGGCTGCAATAAAGTAGGAAAGAAAAATCGTGGGAAAACTTTGGAAGAAGAAATGATCAGGTAGTATAAGGTGTCCAAGCGGGATTTCGAAAAAGTATGGCATGTAAAACTTGACATTTCATTACGATGAGAAAAAATATACATTGATCAGCAGATCCTTGACTACGTTTTCTACAAACTGTATTGCGTAAACTTCTGCAGATAAAAATTAGTTTATGAAATAATTTTAAAATTACGGAACAAAATTCGTATTTCCTCCTAAACGACATTGTTGATTTTTTCAAAACCATGTCAATTGTATCTTTTTTATTTTCCAACGGTTTTGAAATCGAGGCATGTCGTCCATTTAAACAGTATTATTTTCTTAAATTTTCTTGCATTTTGGGCTGATTAATTACAGTAACTATCAAGTTGCAGCGTGAAGAGCTTTATTTAAACATTACTTTCCCACTGGCCGGTAACAAGCTGCTCATTTGGGTCTTATAAGGCCAGACATGTAGGCAACATCGAGTAAAAGTGAAGCAAATTGAAAGGTCGGAATAAATGCACATTATTTACGGGAAGAGGAGCTTTGATACAGTATGTATGTATACAAAACGTAAATACGTGGTAGATGGCATGAATTTCACAAACTTTCCAAGGCATTCGACTGAGTAGAGCACTGTTGAACATATGCTTCGCCCATAGAAAGCTACAATGAACAGCCATTAGCCACTTGTAACTATTGGCTACCCGCGACTTTTACGATGTCGTTAGTCCACCTAGTGCCTGTCAATTTTTTCATTATTACTAACAAATTCACGATTAGTCCATTATGGCATGTTAGTGATAATAACGAAACATACTAAGCGTACAATATGTATGCAATATAAAAGAAAAATAATAAAAAAAAATGGAACCGACTTTAAGAGTTTAAGACCTAAAAGTGTGAAATAACTTGTTGAAGGTGGTACCATGATAGTTCAAAAGTACTTATTATCACATTATTGTGCGCACTGTTGGGAGTTGAAGTCGGTTCCTTTTTTTTTAAATAAAAAATTTTTATACTCTTTTTAGTCAGTTTGCTACTTACGGGATTGATTGTCAATCATTGTCAATGTCTATATCATCAAGTTAGGAAAATATTTTTCAGTTATTGGAGTGTAACTAAAAACGGCTTGACCGTTTTTGTTAAAATTTTAATGGGACCAAACGACAAGCATCAGCTTTCAAACAAAAAAAATATTTTCAAAAATCGGTTTACTCAGTCAAAGTTCTGAGGTAAAACCTTAAAAAAACATACAGACGAATTGAGAACCTCCTCCTTTTGTTTTTTAAATCGGTTAAAAATATTTTTTTATTAAAAATAGTTTTTGTCACCACTACTTCACGTAGGCCTTTGAGGATATAAAGCGGCGATGATTTGTATATAATAAGTACCTTACAGATTTCAATGATCACTTAGTGAGGGGAACAATACTCCTTATCTTAAATTGTCTACAACAATACATAAATGTTGGGTAGAACAATTCCTTGCAATAATACCGGACATTTGTTTTAATATTAAAAATCATTGAAACATTTTAAATATTAGTGGAATCGAAGTAGTTTTAGACTGCTGTTCCAACTTTGTAACCCTGAGCACAAACATGACCTGTGTGACCCGAACAGAGTTGTCCCATGCTCAGGAAATGCTAGTGCGTAACGGATATAAAGTAAATAAAAGGCGGCCCAGACGAGTATAACGGAAAAACAATATCTTTGAGGTCAAAAGACAACCAGCGTTTTTGCCATACATCAAAGGGTTAACGGACAAAGTTGGAACGGCACTCAAAAACTACTCCATAAAGGCCGTATATAAACCGTTATCTCAATTAGCACGCCATGTGAGAACAGCAAAGGATGTAATTCCATACCAAACACCTGGTGTCTACAAGATTGACTACAACTGCGGTAGCTCATATATTGGACAGACTAAACGCACTATTGCAGAAAGGGTCAAAGAGCATATCGCAGCTGTGAAGAATCGTGACACGCATAAATCTGTGATAACTGAGCACTTACTGGAGTCGGGACCTAACCACTGGATCGAGCTACATGGCCCAAAAAGGCTTTCCACTGAACGGCATTATTACTCTAGAATTGTACGTGAAGCGGTTGAAATTAAGAAGTACAAAAATTTCAATCGGAAGGATGGATTTAAGTTGTCTATATCGTGGAATCCTGTAATTAAAAAGTGCACGAGTCGTAATTTGCCGCCGCGTGTTCTGATACTGTTAGTGTAGTGTGTCGAGGTGACAGTGATAAAGACATTAACGAAAACCTAACGGGGGTAGATTTAAATCGCTCCCGCCGCTCCTCAAGACGATGACACCCGCTTCTTCAGTCTACTCGTGACCACGGTCAATGCAACTTGATTGAAACGTCGAGGTTAGTCAAAATATTATTTTGATGTTAATTCGTGCGTGGATAGACAGGTGAAGTATTTCCGAACAGATACGACTTGAAGCCTTCAAGAAAAGAGCATATTCCCTCCTTAAAGGTCGGCAACGTATCCTCGAGACCTCTGGTGTTCCGGATGTTTGTGGGCGACGGTGATCACTTACCATCAGGTGAGCCACCTGCTCGTTTTCCCTCCTATCTCATAAAAAAAACTAATGAAACGTTGTGAAACTACTACATTTTGTAAGTTGTGGATAAATCTAACTCTTTGAATTATAAACCGGTACCCAAACTTAAGCCAATAATAACATTAAAAGTATATATTTTACGCTAAATAAAGTTACATCCCGATTCAATTCTACTTATTTACGAGTATCAGTTCGGTTTCAAGGATAGCAATTCCACAACAAATTCAGGTAAGTAGCCGCATGGATGAGGTCACCTGATGCCATTGACATACTTTATAATTTCTTTATGTAGTGTTTTAATAATAAAGGCGAAATGCGATATCACAGGTACAAAAAATACGTTATAGTTCGTTTTCTCTGGAACAACGATTCTTTCGTCGAATGATCTGTCGGCAAGCAGTGTTTTCGGCGAACCTTTGAATGGAGAAGGATTCTTTCGTAAAACAAACCGTCGTCAAGGAGTGTTTTCGGTGAACCGTTCGTGCGACGAATAATTTTTTCGCTAAAGCGACCGTCGGTTAAGCGTGGCTTCGATGAAGCATATCGTTCTATGAAGGGTGAATCGGAGAACCATATCAAGCTCTAGTTAGGCGCTTTTTAAATCTTCTGCTTCATTGGGTCAACAAACTATTGACTTTTTGACTTCTAGGCGTTAAACATCTAAGTGAGAGATAAAACTTTCAAAGTTATTCGCAACTTGTATTGTATCAGAAATTTTATTGTTATCAACTACAATTGAAGTATGTTGAATCTATATGGCTATATTTGCCAGCTTATGTGCTTATGGTATTTTAAATATTTCAAACCTTAGTAATAGCCTATTTTATCTCTGATTTAAACAGGTTAAAAGGAAAAAGCAAATTGTTTTTAAAGTTTTCTTTTTATTATAATTTTTTGTGGTTTGTTAAGTATTCCCAAGCATCTAATCAATCAAACATAATATCTTTGGTTTTTAAATATCAGTATCAATATTAAATACCGGGCTTTTACCAGCGCCAATGTTGCAGTTATTCTCGAACCGAATCATCTGATGCGTGACGATGGTAAAAAACCTGACGGCATAATTCTGGTTCCGTGGAAGTTAGGACGACCCTTAGTGTGGGACGCTACTTGCGTAGACATTTTAGCGCTGTCACATCTTTCTGAAACCAACGTGAGGGCTGGCGCTGCGCTACTTCGGCGGAGCAACTCAAGCGGCGCAAATATGCTAACCACGGTATGCGTTACATATTTGAGTCGTTTGGTGTAGAGACGTTGGGTCAGAGGGGACCGGGAGCTCGTCTTATTTTCCAAAGTGCCTCTGAGCGCTTGGTCGATGCGCCGCGTGATCAAAATGCTGGCACATATTTGGCTCAACAAATAAGCATTGCAATTCAACGGGGCAATTCTGCCAGCATGTTGTTGTATATAGTTCGTAGTATTTTGTTTAACAAAGGCATACCGCCGGTAAAAAAAATACCAGTAGTAATTAAACACTTACCTTCAATGAATTCCTGTGCTTTTTGTTAATTTTTGAATAAACGCCATTTATTTCTAAATATTATGATTTCAAGCACTATTTCATGTTTAACGGATATCTTGCATTTTTAAATTAGTTTTTAGAGCACACAATTTACATCTTGGTTTTTCACATCAGGTGCTTTAACCGCTCGACCATTGAGATTGCTGGATCAGATGCCAATCACTACTACTTCAGAAGACTGTTACTACCTAATAATACATCCATGTTTCATTTCCTGTCATATGATATGATTGTACTTTTACAATATTTTTTAACTGCTAATAATCAACGTGAGCCCTTTTCTGTTCTAGTTGATTCTAGAGGAATCCAGGCAACAAAGATTTCTAACTTTTAAATGTTGATGTAAGATTTATTTTTTAATTGACACACCATTCCCCACATTTCCTTGAATTCCTCAAAGGTGATACGGTGGTTTTCTAAAATTCGTTGCTTGGCAGTGGGCCAACCTTCGCGAATTTCAACATGGATATAAACACAGCCACGATCAAATTCTACGTACTAACGCTTTATGGTGCTCAAATGAGTTGCTTTTGTCCATAAGTGTTTTGAAGACAAACATTGCAGTCTTGCGGAGACGGTAAACGTTTTAAATCATAATAATTTAACGCACTTAAATATATATTCGCCTTAAATAAATTTTTAATACGAATGAAAAATTTCATATCGTGTTGAAAAAGAACAGAAACGCGATTTTCCGCCATTTTTTGATTCAATTAATGTTTTAAAAAACATAACATTGGTAATTCAAGCATTTATGAGCGGCCAGGTGAACAGAACAGCGTGCTCTGTGTTATTATCGGAATTAATATAATTACGAGAATTAAGTATGTGAAAAAGCATTTCTAGCGATCAGATAAAATCTTAGTAGTATTTATAAACTTTAAAGATATAAAAGAAATTGAACCTAGCAAAACTCTGAAGATCTATTTAAATAAATTGATATTTTATTTTTGCCGCATCTGTAAAATAATGATGTATCTTCTTAAAAACTTCAGTAAACATACATTTAACAGCAACAGTCACGATTATATTACTATGAATAAACATAAAACAGAGGTATAGTAATTAAACAACTTTAAACGGTTTAAATCGCGTATATTTGTCATTATTTTTGTCCCGACGTTTCAAACACTTTGCAGTAATCGTGGTCAAGGGGTGACAAATATACGCGATTTATACCGTTTAGAGTTGTTTAATTACTATGTGTAACAATCGCGAAAACCTAATACAACAACCTAAAACAGAGGTGTTTTATTTTTTGATTACCAAAAACAAATAAACAGTCCCTTTTAGAGAATTGTGTGTGATTGTTGATTGATGTGTTTTATAATATAATTCTTAAATATGTTACAGTGCTCACAGAAGAAAATTTATATTTACACGTTAAAAGATTTTGAGTGAGAAAGCCATATAAATATATAAAATATACAGTTTCTGATTATCTACAAAAATGCTTGGATGATTCCGTCTCAGCCGATCAATCATCTGTCACACTTGTTACATAATTTTGCCATAGTTTTATTAAAATGTATTTGTAACACATTGTCAGTAAACATCTAAAAAACATGCCCTATGTTTCTTGACCGTTTTTCTCGTTGTACATCCATGTACCTAACATTATTATAGATTATTTCCATACTAAAATATGTTGTAGTTGACCTTTATTCATGAATCCTAAATCTAAGAAATGATTTTGAATTTGACTTTGGAAATGAGGGACTACAATTCGCATCTCATTCAGCAGTTTTGAAGGCAGAGTGGCAACCGTTGCTTAGTATGTTATTTGTCAGTTTTTTACGCAACGACGTTCTAGATTGCCACTGATTAGTTGAGTTTTTTAGTATTTGAATCAGTGACGTTATACTTAAAAGTATTTCTTCGATTATGCACCTTGTCACTGTAAGTTAACGACGCATTTTTCCATTTTCGAAAGCGTCTGCATAATATGTAACCTGTGAATGTTATCTATTCAATTAATCAGAACTCTCTGTTGAAGGATCTCGTACACTAAGCGTCATTCGATTTGATAGCTCGAATTTGCCTTTTGGTCTCGTCTGTCCGTTTTGTCCAGTTACCAATTATTTCATCTCCTCTGTTAGTCTTTAGTTCTATTTGTCTAAATCCCCTTGGAGCTAGTTACTCTTATGTCTAGTGGACTAAGTGGAAACGAGACTAAGTGGTGCGAATAGCACTAAATGCTGAGGAATCGATACTTGTATTTAAGTAATTATTTATGTGAGCATTACAATCGTTTTGTCCACATTATCCAAAAAATAGTTAAGTTATGTTTTGAGACTATTGCTGTATTATTTATGTGTCTCTTGTGTAATAATTACCCAGTCAAGTTAAACTAATTAACGCTTTTAACCACGTCTCCATTTACCTATGGATAACATTGTGGTCAAACGCTAACCATGATCAATAACAACGACATATGAACAAAAACGGAACTCCTTCTGTGTATGCATGAATTATTTAAACGTCATATCATTCTTACCCGGAATCCTAATATCTGGTGCGACAATTTCACGACCTGTTACAGATTTGACATTTTTATTACGTACTGAAGTCCAAATATTATACAGCCTTATTAAACAATATTAGAAGTAGGCTCTATGATGCCAGAATAACATATAACGTTATCAAATTTAAATTATAACCAACATCGTAAACATTCCTTTTTCAACAATTTCTAGTAATTGGAAAAACTAATACTAATTGTGGAAATGTATAAATGTTGCCTTGAAATGTTCCGGAAGAAGCTGCAAATGAAGCTTTATGGAATAGATAAATAGCGGATCGGTAGGTAGAGGGAGAGCATTTGCTTGATTAGGGGGAGTTCTACACCCTGTACTCCATAGACGAGAATTCCTTACAAATACGCTCAGACTTCATTTAAATTTATCTCGAATAATATTATTCAAATTATCTTTTTTAATACACTTGAACACTTAATTTTTAAAACTTGTGTATATTTAGAAATTATATAAGTACTGTATATTAAAAATTTAATGTATTGTATTGATTTTAAAAACATACTCGATTGGTATAGAGTAATGAAACGGGTAATTGTCCCGGCTGATTATACCATGATTTTTTAATCGGAGTTGATTTTATTCGTTGCTAAAATAGATCGTTCACGCCTTCTTGCATTACAAAACCTACTTATATATTTTCCATGAAATACATATTGTTTATGGTAATATGTATTTGGTTCTTAACAGCCAATACTAAAAAACTGTATCACAAGTTGATTGTAATGACCATGACCTTCCTCAATTATATAAGCCTACCCTCCTTTCATTCCTCCACGAGCTTTGCGAGCATCGAACATGCCTGAGAAAAGCGGGTGTCATCTGCCCCTGCAAATAAAGCAACCGTTTTATTGCGCAATATTTCATGTCAACGGCAGAAAATTATGCCTAGTCTTTCATTGTAAGTCGTTTTACTTATACTAAACACGATTGTTTTTGGCTTGACTAACGTTTATTTCTATTATAGAAGCATGACTAGCTTCGTGAGGCTTAGACCCATTTCCATAATTTAATGAGGAATAATAACTTTTTAATCAGCCTGAGGTTCGTCGTCATGTACTTTACTGTAAATACACAACTACTACATCATAATAGGTTTTTATGTAATTAGTTAACGGAACAAGCCGAAGCCAAACTGGTGATAAGCAATAACCTCTGCCTATAACAATTTATGCATAATTTCATCGGCATCAATATCCCTTAACCCGGAACATAGTCTTCTTAGTCGGGCACTCTTGGCCGAGTGGTAGTGGCTATCGTTGGCAGGGTTGCATCTCGTCGTCACCGCTCGCTTCCAAGGCAGCCCGCACGTCCAACGATGTTCTTCCATTGGAGGCGGCTATTTGCATTACGAGCACATTGTGCTGCGGTAGCTTTTGTAGTACTGGTGATAAGGTCAATCCAGTGTGTGGGAGATCGACCTCGAGGTCTTTTGCCTCGCACTCGACCTTCTACATAGTAATGCGAACACTACTGCTTGGCGGTAGAAGCAGGTATGGGGGCAGTAGGATCTCCCGCATGACCACGTTTTCTACTGTTAGTAACGCAGAGAAGCTATTCTGTCATTGAACAAACCAATAAAAGACGCTATTCTGATGCGGATTCTTAAGCTATGAGCCTGTAGGGATATAGCTACTCTAAGCCAGGAAATAGTACAGTTATAGCTGGATTCCTTATGTGCCGTGTGCAGACCAAATACGTCATCAACTGCCACTGTGATAGTTCATGTCGTATTTGACACATCTGTAGCCTATTGCAGATTATCTGAATTAAAACTATGAAATAAAATTTGTACCTACTGCCATAGAACATATAATAATCTACTGTGATGGTGACAGCTGAACGAGAACTTAAATGGTATTGTATTAAAATATATTACTAATAACAAAAGTTGTTATCTAATAACTCAAAAATGTAGTGAGAGTGTCGGTTAAAGAAATTCTAAATTAAAAAAAAAAAAAAAAAAAAAAAAACTGGCGTTTTTTTTAACGAAATGGGTCAGTTACAAATTGGTGTGATTACTAAGTGGTTGCCGAAGCGTGTCTACTAAGTTGACATTCGTTCAAAAATGTGTTATTGTTTGCACTCATGTGCATGAAGTGGCAGTCACAGTCTGAGAAATAAATTTCCTTCGTGTTCCCCAAAATGAAGCATTGGTCTTACATGAAATAATTTCCCTCGTCAATCCACCAGTGCAGCATAATAGTGAAACCACGGAAAATTAGCAGAAGGATCCAATTAAGTGCAGAAAACTTGCACTTACGTCAATTTATTAATAAATTATTTTTTTATTGGAGTTTGATATTTTAAGCAAGGAGAGGTCATGGTAACCGAGTTGCTTAACTACAGTGCCATTCCTGGAGAGATGGGAAACGCAACACTGCACCCAAAGGTATGTTAATAGCGACACAAAAAGTAGATCTATAATGTAACTAGCTTTGAAAGAAGGGATGGCTACAGGCCATCGCATCCCATCCAAGAAGGAATGGCCTGTAACCAAAGACCAGTCCCACACTGAAACACAAAGAACTTGAGCACAATCTGCGATACGAGGACACGTTTCAAAACACATTTCCATGCTAGATCGCAGAGGGGCTGATCCCACTATCTCTGTGAGGACAAAACCTAGACTTCAGTATATAGACACGTGAGTCGCCATGTGTTTTTGGCCTCAGCTAAACAAAATGCTATATCAATAGAGAACACAAATGGTGCAGGTTTTTTTCTAAAAAATTGTATGTACTGTGCACAGAAGACAGAGTTAGACAGAGTAGAAATTTTGCGTATCCTTATGGGTATAGGGATACGCAACCCCAACCATATAGGAAAGGAAGCTTGCACCCAAGCCCTATCCATCTCAACATTCAAAACCAACAATAAGTAGATATCTTTTGCTTAGTGGTTGAAGCTTAAAAGAAGCTCACTGTGTTTTCACAGCTGACAACATTTTAGATTAATGATTGATTTGGTCTTCTACTATATTAACACTATAAGCCGAATCGTCATTGTATGTAACGGAGTTATCAAAGTTCAGGCAAAAGATTTTTCTTCCCGTACCCTGTTCTGTGAAATAAACCTCTTATCATTAATTCAAACTCGAGTGTGGCCGTGGCCTGGTGGAGGCGAAGGTGGCTCGATTCCTATCCCATTTTTGAAATATATGGACTGTGTATGACTGTTGGTGGCGCATTGTACTTATGAACACAAACGAGTGGAGATATCGCAACCCGCTGGCCCGGCCCAGCCCGGCATGCGATGTCGCCTGATTCACTTATCGAGATTTCAACCAGCCACACATAAAAACTGAAACTTTACCGCGAACACAATAGTTTAAAACATTTCTTTCAAAATCGATCATCGTGCCTTGGCACTGCACAAAGAAACTGCTTTGCATATACCCCGGGAATATCTGATTCGCTAGCTATTTGTTTTTGCTTCTTTTTCATTGCGAGGAAAATGTAATGCTTTTTCTTATTCATGGCGACTTTTTAAACTACTGAGCTGTATTTGCATAAGTTAATTCTACAACTTGGTGACCGATCCGTGTGCCTCCGTGGCCTAATACCTATTCGAAAATATGGGGTAAATTTAAATAAAATATCTGACTAAGTTTACAATTAAAAGTTGTCATAAAATTATAATATTTAAAATTTTTAATGAAAACTACTGATATAAAAGGAACATACATACTTTTTTATATCTGATGGTTCAAATAATCAATTATATACAAGCTTATAAAGAAGCTGTTATGTTACCAATAATCAATTTAAAATTTCTACCATGTCAATAGTTAGAAACTAGCTACAAACTGACCCAGTTTTGTATATTCTATTGCCTATTTTACGAAAGTTTTATGCTGAATTATATTTTGTGGGGCCCACGTGATCTTATTTCGATGGATATTAAAAACCATCACCTTAGTGTATTTGTCTTACCAGTTGAAACGTTGGAAATTTCTGTGCCAACATTTTTCCTAACAGTCTTACTAGGAAACTGTTGAAAAAACTTTGATATAATACATTATATATAGCTATGAAAGTGAGACTTGGGGCAGGTCACACTAGTTCCGTTATTGTTTGAATGTGCTGCAAAGGTGGCATTACATTTTTTAGTATCGACATACACACACATAACTGCATTAGAATAAGTGCGGAGGCGACCTAGTTGTTTTAGGTCGATTGGCGCAAGGTTAAGTTGACGTCGTTTAATTACCGTTCCAGTTGCTCGCTCGAGGACACTGGATCGGTGCAATTATTCGACGTGCATAGCAGGCTGGCCACGTCACGTGAGGTCATGTTCCCGGTAACTTGTTTTTGTAAAATGTTTTTATGATTGTAAAGAATGGAACGTGACATTTAGCCCCTGTTACTTTCATATCCTTAAAGCTAACTTTAATGATTTTGTTTAAAGTAGGGTTATGTAAATCTGTAAGTAAGTAATATTCTTCCGGGTGGGTTTTCAATATACTTTTCAACACACTCGCTCGTAACGGGTCTTTAAATGCATAGTCTATTACGCACTCGTGCTTTTTGTTTACTTTACCGCACTAGTGTTTTAAATAGAAAAAAAAATAACGTTTCCACACTTCTCACCAAGGAGATTGTAGTTTGTTTCGTTCGTTTTTCATATAAAAACACAGCAAAGTGTTTTTTACCTACTGAAGTAGAACTTTAGAAGATTTAATTATAAACCTTCTTAATCAGATGATTATTGCTATCGGAAAGAACAAAAATACATTTTCGTATCGAAGTATTCGTATTCGTTCCTCGCAAGTGTGTTGAAAAACTTCGCATCAAATCGTGCGCGTTGTTTATTACAATCTCTACTCCATTTAGGCCTTTGATCTGCGATATCAGGTAAAATGTGTACAACTTCAGGTATTTTTATCATACCAAAACTTTGTACAATGTTGACATCTTTAATCAAATACTGATTTTTTCATCAAGTAATTAGGTAAAATCGGCCAAATGCGAGGCGGACTCGTGCACGAAGGGTTCCGTACCATTAGCTATTAACTTTAGACTTCATATTTTAACCTTTTTTGTTTTAACGTGCGCGAGTCCAACTCGCACTTGGCTAACTTTTTGTATTTGTTGTTATAGCGGCAACAGAAATACATCATCTGTGCCTGGTGACAGACGGACGGACGGACGGGCAGAGAAGTCTCAGTAATAGGGTCCCGGTTTTACCCTCTGGGTACGAACCCTAAAAAGGTCATCTTGTCCTTATTACTTTATCAGCCGGGGGCTACTGCTGAAAACTGCCTCCTCCATTAAGGGGGAGTTTGTTATAACCCCCACGCTTGGCAGGTGTCTTGGGGATCGCGGTTTAAGATAGCAGTTTCCATGAAATCGCTACAGTCCATCTTCCGGTATTTTACTCCTTTAGACGCCTCATACGACAGCCACGGGAAGATAAGGCGAGAGTAAATTCCTAGCGCAGCACTCCACAGTTGACCTGATTAAGTTGATTAAACTGAGACATATACCACATGCCTGCACATCTCCAAAATTAAGAATTCATTCAGTCTTATTTTCCACATTTCATCAAATGTGTTTTGTGGCAAAGCAATAGGCTTTAGTCTGTTGCAATCTGGGCTAAGTTTCAGAATCAAGTATGCTCCTATTTTTAAAATATATGAACCACTTAAAAAGGCAAAATGATAAACTTATTAAACTTATTAAAAATGTAGATCTCGTCAAAACAATAGTATCAAAAATATCCGAAGATTTTATTATTTTACTATTTGCGTACCGCGGTTACACCCGCGTGGTGATGGATGATGATGATAAAATGTATGATAATGTGTTAATCCAGTGCCTCATCTACCTCCAGATCATACATTCTTTTATAAGATTTTAATATATGGCTAACGCAAATATGATCATGTCTCCGATTTTCGTAATAAGCTCGAGTGGCTCCCTATTCGTCGTCGCCGGAATGCTCATATATTATCTCGCCTTTACAGTATTCTATTCAATCCTTTATCCCCGCGCTAGCTCAAGGAACAATTGAAATTATTTCATTCTACCCATTCTCTGTCGTTACAGTCATTCGAAAACTTAACGCTATACAGCAGTTATATATGTATACAATTATTAAGACCATAAGAAACGCCGCCCAATATTTTTACCATATCTATTGTTGATGGACTGTCTGGACGAGCTTGCTCTGAGCGATAAGACCGCCCATTGAGACATTCGGTTTTAATTTATGTATTAGTAATAAGTTTATTGTTTTTTTATGGTGTTTTCAATAAAGAGTTATCTATCTCGATATCTATTATACCCAATTTCATCAAAATCGGTCCAGTCGTTTGAGGGACAAGAAATAATGAACATACAAACACACTCACAAACGTTTGCCTTTATAATATTAGTTTGAAAAGGATCAATTTGTTAATAACGCATATGCTTTAGATTTTTTTTTATAGTCACATTATAGTGGACATTATATGTAGTACATATACTATTTTGGCGATAATGGCTTACACATAATATATATATACATATGTACAACAGTGAATAAATATAAAGATAGATATATGCTGTCGCGAGCTTTTTTGTAGGTAAATTTAAGATAAACACACTTAAAGTTTTTGCAGCGCACGCCATAATAGGTCGCATATGGCTGATTTTTTTCATACTAACTTGACAATTATCTTTATATTTTCGACAATTCACATAATATATTTATAAATTATACACTATGTGTTATTTTGATGAATAAGCTATATTACTGTAAAGTTTCATTAAAATCTGTTCAGTGGTTTTTGCGTGAAAGAGTAATAAACATCCATTCATACATCCATACATCCTTAGAAACTTTCGCGTTTATAATATTATTTAGTAGGACTGATTAAGATTTTATATCGACATTCAAAACTTGTTTAATTGATGACTTCTGGAACTAGATGCTAATTGAATCCGTTGTGTAGTTTAATAGACGATAAATTTGTAAATATTTTTAATGTCACTTTTTTTTTTATTGCTGATAAGTAATCCCTTGACCACAATCTCACCTGATGGTAAGTGATGATGTGTTCGAAGGTGTTAACAGGCTTAACCTAGTTACTGGCTCTCAAGGACAGCTGCCGGAACACACCGTTAGGTGCTTGGGGACAGATTTTCTACTTGAGGGTGGTAGCTAGCCAGGCCGGCATTCGCAAAAATGCCCTTCCACCATGCAGTGAAGCTCAAGCCCGCGGCGGGATTCGAACCATGGACCTGCTGCGCGGCAGTCCATAGCCAAAGCCACTGAGCTATCATTGCTTGAAACTGGTAGGTAAAAACTTATAGTGGTAGGATAACATGTCAGATGACCGTTTCATAGATTCAGCCTCCGTGCACTGATGTTTGCTGCATACTGGTTGCTAAGAAGTCAGTGATGTTATTCCCTACGTAGTGCTTAGCGGTTAACTCCACCTGTGACCGACACATTTCGTCGGAAGAAACAAATTACACTGCGGCCTATCACACTGGGATACAAAGTTGTTAAGTCTCTTTTACCTGTAATTTCACCGACACCCATACCATTCAAATTGGTACTCAGTAACGTGAACATAATTGCTTGGTGGTGGAAATAGGTTAAGAGGCAGTACTTCGCTAGACAAACTCGTATAAAACAGTTCTACGTGCTATTAACTGGTAGTGTTAGTGATATCTGCTGTGGCATTATTGCTAATACCAAGCGTTTTATAAGCATATATAAATTAAAAGTGGTGACCATCCCATCACCGAACGATCTACTTTGTTATAAACTTACAGAAAGTTACATAAAATATCGGTGACTGTAACTTTTAATTACGCAGTAATTTTTAGGGTTCCGTACCTCTAAAGGCATAGTAGCATATTTACGTGTATATCAGTACCCTTTTTCGTAGGAACGCGTAGAGGTATCAAGTTGAAATTTATGTCAAACTTCCAGAACATAATTCTTTTTTAGTGGGAAAAAAAACAACTTGTATGTCAACGTGATCAAACATTGTAATCGTTTATTACACATTGTGAATTACCGAGTGTACCAAAACATAGTATTTTGCATTGACCTACTCGTATAATCATGAAATTCGGCAAGAAGCAAAGTATTAAGCAGCTCATGTGAAGAAATAATCCGAATATCGTGTAAAGTCGACTCTCGTTAATTCAAACCTGCGATAATTCGAACCTCTCTATAATTCTATATTTTTGAAGCGCTCGTAGTGAAGTTTGCTTAGCCATTCTGAATCGATCAGCAAAGTTAAGCAACGTCAGCCGCGGTCAGGAGTTGGATGGGTGACCGCTGGTGACATTACTACTGAGCGCTTCCGTGCTTCGGAGGGCACGTTAAGCCGTCGGTCCCGGTTGTTGTCTTAGGATAGCAGTCGTTACAGCATGGTGGTAGGGCACTTTGCGAATGCCCGCCTGGCTAGCTACCACCCTCAAGTTGAAAATCTGTCGCCAAGCACCTAACGGTGTGTTCCGGCAGCTGTCCTTGAGAGCCAGTAATTCTAGGTTAGCCTGTACAACATCTTCGACCACATCATCACTTACCATCAGGTGAGATAGTGGTCAAAGGCTAACCTATCAGGCATAAAAAAAAAAAATTCAAGGTTATCACGAGTTCCCTAGAAAATCGCTTCATATTTCAAATTAAAGCAATATTATTTTATACACTTGGTAATTCGAACGAAAAAATCAACGCAACAAAACAAAATGACGAATTAATTCGAACTTATCGGCGTCAAACATTCGACAATTCGTAAAAATTAAGTCACTTGATTCTCTTATAAACAAGTCCGAGTAATCCATCCCACCGCGGAGACATCTAAATACATTGAAAAAGAAGATACATTGGAGAAGCTTGTATCATCGTAGACGAGCCAATGTTTGATAATGATTAGTTTGACATACACTTCCGCACGAATTGGTTTCTTTTCTCTCAAACATTTCGAACCATTTGATATTTCAAAAAACTCGAGGGATTCTTAAAATGCTACGAATTATCGATAATTCGTAACATTTTAAGAATCCCTCGAGTTTCGAATTAACGAGAGGCGAGTGTATAAGAATATGATTTATATAAAAAGGAAATCTATTACTAGCTTAAACTTCATTTTGTTCTATCGTAAAAACGGTACATAAAAAAATTGAATTGAGTAGATAACTCCCCATTTTTTGGATGTCGGAAAAAAAAAATGTTAGTTGAGATACTGTCATGTAACCTTGTATTTCAATCCCGAACCAAAGTGGTGGCTGCCTTTCCCAGCTAGAGTGTATTTTAAAAGGCGGATGTGCGGAGGGATATTTAAAGCCTGCAATTCCCGCAGCGCTGCAGCAGTTTCAATTACAGCCTGTAATAATGTCTCGCCGTTTCAAAAGGTTCTATTTCTAGGAATCTTTAAGTCAGTGGATATAGTTCGTCAAATCAATAGATTTGTTCAGGGAAACGATGCAATCCAGTTGACTTTGGGCATATAAAGGGTTTTTCAATAGATTTTTGTTTCTTTTGGGGCAACACCAGCATTACAGCTTTGACATTTAGTTTTTTGACGTATTCATAGTAGATGCTTTGGCAATGGATACAATAGATTCAGTTTTGCTCGAAAATAGCATTTAAATAATTAAAATTCACTATGAAATGGTGGTTCTGTTAAAGTTACATTTCGTAAAATTCGTGATATTTTCGGACACCATAATCGTCCTTCTGAGACCGCTATTTTGGCCTATTATTGATGACGTGGATATCACTGACATGTGGTTTCAACAGGACGGTGCCACATGTCACACGGCTAATGAAACGATCAATTTATTGCAAACGAAATTTCCCGATCGCATAAATTCACGAAATTCAGCGGTTAAGTGGCCAGTCTGATCGAGTGATTTAACACTACTGGATTATTTACAAATTATTGGAGTACAAAATGTTTTGCCCCGGGCGGGAAAACATTTTGTACTCCAATAATTAGTACATTTATGATTTTCGCTTAGTACGCGGTAGTGCTTATAATCATAATATTTAGAAACTACTGGATTTTTAGTACAGAGTCTATACGAAACCAATCGAATCAATTGCAGCCTTGCAACCAAAAAACCGTCATGTGATTAAATAAATAGACCCGCTATTTTGACAAAAAGTGATTAAAAACTTAATGAAAGAATCGACATAAGTCAGCGTGCTCGTGGTGGAAATTTGCCAGATATCATTTTTCATTCATAATTACCAAACTATTCTCTTCGTAATACAGTAAAAATTTGAATCATTTTCATCTAAACTCTTTGTTTTATTTTGTTTTAGAAAATAAAGTTCTTGTTCAAAAACCCTTTATTAAAATTTGGTTAAAGTTTGGTCTAGGTGATCGCATCGTCACATTGCAAGTAATCTCGGGAAGTCAACATTTCAAACCTACATCAAACATTTTGAACATTTATGAAAAACTAATTAACGTTACATATATATTATAATATACATTAATTATTTTAGAAGTGACATAAGTGGTAGTGAATTTACCGATGTTACAATAAATTATTCATGTGCTACGAATTTCGTAGTTCATATCTAATTCTTAATTTGAAAATTTCTGAACCAGTATTATTACTCTTTGCGCAATAAAATCCGGAACGTGGATATTCGCCAAAGAACCAAAGTCACCGACATAACTCTCAGAATTTGCATGTGAAGTGGCAATGGGCGGGCCACATTGCTCGACGAACCGATAACCGTTGGGGAAGAAAGGTCCTCGAGTGGTTACCACACTACACCGGAAGACGTAGAGTTGGTAGGCCCCCCACTTGGTGGACTGACGACATCGTGAAAGTCGCTGGTAGCCAATGGTTACAAGCGGCTAATAGCCGTTCTTTGTGGAGCTCTATGAGGGAGGTTTTTGTTCAACAGTGGACGTCTTCCGGCTGATGATGATGATGATGATTATTACTCTTATGACATCATAAAATGTATAAATCATTAAAAATGTCTCACCATACAATTTAATTAGGTACCATAAAACTACATGACACCATAAAGATTTCTGTGTATACGAATGGCTTAGCAGGTGAACATCCTTTGATATAGGTAGTTGTTACCTCTTATTTGTTTTTTTTAGTATTAGTACTACTCTTTATGTAAGTTCATCTGGGGAAGTACTGCTACCATCTTTCTAATGTCGTAAGCAGTAATATTTACATTACTGTATTCCGGTTTGAAGGGAAGGGAAAGATAATGTCCCAGGCTTATTAGCGCAGTGCAGTTACCCGGTTACACCTGGTTGGCCTTGAACTTGTTTCATCCCGATAGCATAAAAAAACGTATTAATGTTTAACACTGAAATATTAATTGTCTTGATGTACGCTGGACAAATTCAATAGTGTCCTTTGTACAGACCAAATGTATTGCAACACATATGTAGGCATTCTTAATTAGGAGTACATCGTATAACATCACTGCACTACAACTATAGGTATGTATATAAAACGCATATATATAATACGCCCATGTCTAACGTAATCTTATTTGATACAGTTTTATTTATATAGATCAAGGAACTATTTATTCCGATTGGACACGTAGTTCCAGAGGGAGTGTAATATAAGCAAATTTCAGGCGGACAAAGTTGTGTGTCGCTGTCGGTCAGCTAGTTTAGCTAACATAACTTTGTCTGCCTCTGAACGTCGAAATATCGGACCAACCGGACCAACTTAATATACTCGGAAATTCAATGATCAGTTGGCGTATTTGAGCAAATATTTGACTGCAATTACATTGCATAGCTTCGTTTTGGCTGAGGGAGTTATTTGATTTTTCATTGTGTAACTTGAAGTTTAATAACTTTTTTAGCTGATAGACACTCACTGATGACCACTCACTGGTAAGTGATGATGCAGTCTATAGATGTTATTCAGGCTATCCTAGAAATTACTGGCTCTCAAGGACAGCTGCCGGAATACAACAATAGTTGCTTGATTACTGATTTTCTTCATGAGGGTGGTAGCTATAGCCTTTTACTAGCCAAGCATTCAAAAAATTCCTTACCAACATCATATACTATATCCAGCTGCTATCCTAATAAAACCACCAGGTCCTACGGGCTAACGTACCCTCCGAAGGAAGGACCAGTAGTAAATGCCATTACCAGACACTCATCCAAGTCATGACCACAGCGTACGTCGCTTAACTTAGCTGTGTAGTTAAGAACGATTAGGCAAGCTCCTCTAAGAGCGCTTCAATTGCATCAGTTAAACTGACCAACGATGAATTAATATGGTACATTAAACTTTTATTAGATCTAAAAAACCACTATCTTGTTGGTAAGTAATTATGTTACCGAGGAAGAAGAACAAAGCAAGGTTTTGAAGGATAGCTTCTGGAACACACCGTTAGGTGTTGGTGACAGAATGGGTGGTAGTATGCCAGACGAGAACTGGCAAAATGTCATAGCACCATGCGGTGAAGTTCAGATCTGCACCGCGATGGTAGAAGTACTCTATAGCAACAAGATTATCCCTAATTTTTTTTTAAATATTTTTTTTTTTTATTATGGTAAGCAAGCCTTTGACCACAATCTCACGTGATGGTAAGTGATGATGTGGTCGAAGGTGTTAACAGGCCTAACCTAGAATGACTGGCTCTCAAGGACAGCTGCCGGAACACACCGTTAGGTGCTTGGCGACAGATTTTCAACTTGAGGGTGGTCGCTAGCCAGGCGGGCATTCGCAAAAATGCCCTTCCACCATGCGGTGAAGCTCAAGCCCGCGGCGGGATTCGAACCATGGACCTGCTGCGCGGCAGTCCATATCCAGAGCCACTGAGCTATCACAGCTTTAAAAAAAAAAAGCTTTTATTATGTTTTTGTTAATAAAATTTACACAAAAAACTACTCGTCAAGACGATTCAAATAAGCCCAAACTTGATGAAGTTATGTCGTTTTATTGTGATGTTCCTTTAGCCATCTTCCAGCTCCGTCGTCAGATGGGCACCATGTTATCATAATATTGCATTGTCACGTGTTTTGCACATGTATGCAAAATTTCAGCTCAATCGGTAACCGGAAAGTGGATCAAATTTAATTTGCAAGATTTGATGACTAAAATCGGGACATATGAAACTAAACAAAAGCTTGTCATTTTAGCTATTACTACAGGGCTATCTCTGTTTCATTATTATATATAAAATATATTTATGATGATTTATTTATTAGTTGCCAAGAGAAGTCGATATAGTATAGTAATCATTAGACAGATGAAAAAAATTTTTTAACAAAAAATGGAACCGACTTCAACACCCAAAAGTGTGAAATAACTTGTTGAAGTCGAAACCATGATGGTTCAAAAGTACCTATTATCACAATATTGTGGGCATGGTACCGACTTCGACAAGTTATTTCACACTTTTGGGTGTTGAAGTCGGTTCCATTTTTTGTTAAAATTTTTTTTTCAATCTTTTTAGTGTAACTCAAAAACTGCTTGACCGATTTTGATGAAATTTAAAATGGGACCAAACGACAAGCATCAGCTTTCAAACAAAAAAATAATTTTCAAAATCGGTTCACCCAGTCAAGAGATCTGAGGTAACAAACATCAGCAGGAGAGGCCATGGTGACCGAGTTGATCAACTGCAGTATCACACTGCAGTGATGTGCAACACAACACCTTGCACCCAAGCGTAAGCTAATAGCTAGACGAAAAGCGGATGGATCTATAAGGCTACCAGTTTTGTAAGAAGGAATGGCCTGTAACCAAAGACCAGATTCCCACACAGAAACAGCGAGAATACGAGCACGATCTGCGATGCTAGAACACGTATTTAAAAGATCTTTCCGTGTTAGCTCGCATAGCGGCCGATCCCACTGTTTCTGAGATGACAAAATTTTTGGGAATTCAGTATTTGTACAAGCCAGTCTCCATGTGTTTTTGGCTTCAGCCAGATATGCTACATCGAAAGAGCCTAAAGATCGTGCAAGATTTTTTTCCAACCATCCATCTCAACATTCAAAACCGACACTAACGTATCTTTTACTTAGTTGTCTAAGCTTAACAAAAGCTCACTGTGTTGCCATAGCTGACAACATCTTAAATAGTATGTAAATTTAGGAACGAAAAGACAAAATCTTATAATTGTAAAAGCCATATGGGCGTTAATTTTGGATAATCTGCTAGAAGCATTTCTAAACTTTTAAATTTGTTCTTCCACAAATGGTGATAAAGATTCGTCAAGAATCGGTGAACCCAAAAGACGAAGCGAACTTTTTTCTACTAATTTTATTTTATGTGCAAGTAAGTTGAATTTTTCAATAATCGAAACTTTATCTGGACAAATATCACAAACAAAAAGTTCACATTTGGAAAAATTTTGTTCAAGACCAATAAGACGAAAATCGTCTATAAGTACTCGCAAGTCATCCAAAACCGTGTTCGCATCGCCTCCTAAGGTTCCGTCATCCAAATACCAAACGTTAAGTTTTGATTGGAGACGTTGAATTATTGAGTGGATCGCAAGGCTAAAGATGGTTGGTCCCAGAGGATCACCCTGTTGACATCCTACGGAAGATAAAATAACGTTATTTTGGTATTTTAATTTTGACGGTTTGCCGTAGCATTGCCAAAGAAAAGGGAAAATCCGGAATTTTATCTTTCACTTCAGTCAAAAGAGTGCCTCTATCTAAAGAGTTGAATGCATTTTTAACATCCACCTTCAAAAGCACATCTCCACAATTTTGATCAAGAAATGTGCGAAGTGAATGTACAGCAGCCTCACAGCCACCCTGTGAACCAAAACCGAGTTGCAGTGGTTGAAAAAGTTTACTTAAAAAGCAACCTTTTTCCTACAACCGCATTTGGCTGTGAGGCGACGAGAAGTGGTGCCTACTGCTATAAGCCTAATACCACCATCTTTTTTATTTAGGGCACATAAATTCGCACCGTACAGAATTTCGGTAATTTCATTGTTGACCTGACCCGACAACATCAAATTAACCAAAGCCGTCACATCCCTTAAAAGTGTCTCGCCTACCTCACCAGAACTAAATGATAAAATATATTTTAAGTGCTGAGGCGTGAGGCCATCAAGGCCACCGGCTGAGCCACTTAAAAAAGATGCCATGGCTGCAGAAACATCTTGTGGGGTCACCTCAACAATGTCTTGTATAGGAGATTCGGGAAGGTGGAGACCTGCAGTTGCAGGCGGATGCTTTTCTATTAGGGAATTCAACGTATCAGATGTAAAAGGAGCGATTGTATCACTCGAAAACAAGATTCGTGCCGCGTTTTTAATATCACCATCAGTAATTTTGTTTTCTACTATTTTAATAGTAGCTGAATCGAAATTATTTGTTTTTGTTTTTGTACATATTTGGCTCAACGAATAAGCATTGCAATTCAACGGGGCAATGCTGCCAGCATGCTGGGCACGCTGCCAACTGGGAGTGGGCTGGAGCATTTGGACTGCCTGTGAGTCTGCTATGACTTATAGGTTGTCTAGGTGCTTTTATTTTGTAGTGTTGTATATAGTTCACAGTTTTGAAGCAGTGATAGCCCTATGGCTATGGACTGCCGCGCAGCAGTTCTATGGTTCGAATCCCGCCGCGGGTTTGAGCTTCACCGCATGGTGGCAGGGAATTTTTGTGAATGCCCGCCTGGCTAGCGACCACCCTCAAGTAGAAAATCTGTCGCCAAGCACCTAACGGTGTATTCCGGCAGCTGTCCTTGAGAGCCAGTAATTCTAGATTAAGCCTGTTAACACCTTCGACCACATCATCACTTACCATCACGTGAGATTGTGGTCAAAGGCTTCAGCAATAAAAAAAAAAGTATTTTGTTTAATAAAGGCATACCGCAGGTTAAAAAAAAAAAATTATGATATTAAGGAATTTGTTAATTATTGTGACGAACTTGTATGACTATTTGAACGTCTCCATGCAGACAGATTATAATGACTGATGTATACTCTATAAGACCATTCAAGGAAAACGTATACCCTGTGTAATATAATCTTGCAAATAAATTTCCCTTATTGTTATTCTTATTCATAAATATATTTGAGGTATATACCCACTTTAACCCCAATGTCGTTAAAAGACTTTACTGAACTCGTACCGACATCTTAGAAGTTCAATCAAAACTTTCCTTATATTTTCCCCACGTCGATAACACATTTTAATTTATCACTCTTATGTTTGTTCTTCATTTGTTTTATGCAACGTATACGATTTTCGTACAAACTTTCAATTAAATTTTTCTTTAAATCGGTTACTTTTTAATCTTTTTAAATTGGCCCCGTAAATCTTAATACATTTATAGCTTGGCCTTTAGTATTAAGTTTTCCATAAAGTTTTCGATTCTAGTACACTTCAAAACATAGTTACATACTTGTTCCGCGGCTGCCAGTTCACACGTAGTTTGTCTCCGTTACACTTGGCATCATAAGACAATATCGCAAATTCTTGTCAATTAGCCACTAAATGTCTGACAATCTCTTTACGGACACCCATTGCCCTTTCCTAAGTCCTATAGAATAAATAGGACAAGGATCGAAAGTGATTGCGCTCATCGGTTTAGTTACCTCGGTTTGAGTTCAGTGGCGAGGCACCACGTGATGGATCGAAACACTATAATCGAGTCGCCTGTCATACTCGACGCGCGACGGAAGTCACCCCTGAATTTCGATGCTCAGCGCGTAGCGTTATCTCCATGCTTTGTAAAACAAATTTGTAATAATAAAGTATTTTTTATAGTTTAACATCTAACTTATTTTAAAATTAACTTAATTTTACAAAGATACAATAATATTATTATTTTTAAAATAAAGGTTTACCAGTAAGCTAGTGTTTATTTTCTTTTTTATACGAGTATATTAGTTGTTTTAATTTCAAGTATGAAATCAAAACATTTATAAGATACGACGCTTGATCAAAATGTTGGCACCTATTTGCAATTTTGGCTCAACGAATATTAATTGCAATTCAACGGGGCAATGCTGCCAGCATGCTGGGCACGCTGCTTGCTGGTAGTGGGCTGGAGCATTTGGAGTGCCTGTGAGTGTACAATGACTTGTTTTTATTGTAGTAGCTATAGTATCGTAAAATAGTTCGTAGTATTTTGTTTTTTTTTCTTATTTTGCGTAATAAGACTTAAGCAGGCAGGCAGGTGGACCAACCTGATGGAAATAGGTCACCGTCACCTAAGGACGTTTTTAACACCAGAGGGGCTACCAACGCGCTGTCGACCTCTAAAGAATCTTATGACGCCTTGACTTAGGAAAGACCTCGGTGGGAAGTTCCCTTCGTTGCGTAATCGAGCGCAGAAGCTCAAGGTAGTGAGGGTGAATATTCCGTTGATGGCGAGCTGTGCGCTGGTGTAATTCAGAAGTTGGCATCAGATCAAACAGCTTCTCAGAACACTCTCCATTATACAGATGGTAGAATACAGAGAGTGATGCAAAGTCTGAGACTAAGCGTTTCCAAACCGTCTGTCAGTATGGAATCGTCGACAATACGAACGGCGGCGAACAGTTGTATGGAGTCAAGGGGATCGGTCTGGTAAGTGGGTGCCCCAGCCCATAGATGAGAGCAGTTATTCCTTTTGCGGTCTCACTTGCGCTTTGTAAAGCGCAACCCGTTGGCGTGGAGTGAAATACTGCTTGGACGGGGTTAGCATGCCAAGCTTTTTGAGGCAAGTTTAGCTCTGCTCTCCATATGACCCCGAAACTGCACGTCATTCTATGTTGACGCCAAGGATCCCTACACCACTGTAGATGGTTAAGGATGGATGGATGTTCCTTGGAACTGCGGCGCAGAGACGAAGTGGGTATTTTCGCAGAATTGCACAGAATTGTGTCAACGAGCTAACTACTACACTCAAATAAAAAAAAATGGCGCCAAGCACCTGTGTGTTGCTGCAGCTGTCTTTGAGAGCCAGTTTCCATTCTAGGTTAAGTATGATCACTATCTTTGATCACATAATCACCTACTACTAGTTACTGTCATCAAAGGCTAGCCTAACGGTTATTATATTATGTTTATTCAAGTCAGCCTGTTGCTCGGAAGATCTTAAGCAACCCATTGAAATATTTTTATGTATGATTATAATAAGCATTTTCGCGTGCTAAGCGAAAATTAATTCCTTTTTTATGCCTTTGTCCACTATCTCACCTGATGGTAAGTCGATATGGTCGAAACACACATTTTTAGCATACTTTTCTCATTTGGATTGGGAATCGAACCTATGTCCCTCTTTTATGAACCAGGTGCCTTAACCACTATGCCGCCGAAAATTAGTAGGTTGAATCATATAAAGAAAAAAAATAGTACTCCAAAAAATATCTTATGTTTAACCCAACCGATGTATGAAAATGTAAAGTACCTAGTAACAACAATATCGATACTGTGAAATTGTATAGTTTTATCTGGGGCATATTATATATAAAAATGGATGTGACATATAAATAAACATATATAATAGAATGCTACACGTAATTTCGATCGCGCAGCAATTTACACATACATTTTTAATTATCTTTGTTTTTACAATCATTACTTTGATAAACAGATATATTATGTTCAGTTAATTTAATATCGATTTCAAATTTTAATCTAAATTTTTAATTTGAAAAAAGATTTTGACAATCAACGTGACATGTCAGTAAATTTCAGATTTATCTTCAAAAAATATTTAATTTTATTTTCAGATAGTAGATAGGCATTTTTTGCCCATCACCCGCATTCTTCCTAGTGGAATTTTGCGAGGTATTGTTTGTGGGGCTCGTTTGGGCCTCTGTAGTTAGTTTCATTAGCTTATTTATTCAATAGCTTTTTGACATTTCTTGTCGAGCTAATTTCTAATCAGTTATTTTTGTTTCCATGGCAACGCTGCCTGCGACACCGGCGCGCGCACTACGACGACGGTGTTGACGCGAGCCTTCATCCGGGTTGAGACGTCACACTAGAGATTCTAAGATAAGCTTTGCTTTATTTTGTAAACAATGCTTTGTGCCCCAACTATGAATGCTGTAACGGGGATCTTTGTATCGCAAGATAGCCAGATGTTGTGTCCGCAGTGCCCCCAGGCTCGTTATTTCAAAGGTCATAAAGGCCTCAAAATTCACCAAACAAGGTGTCATAAACAAATAGAAATTCCCCTTTCGGCACCAATTAATAATCAAAACGTAAGTAGTAGCAGTGTTGCGAGCCCTGCTACGCCTTCCAAACCGTTTTGGGAGGTTTTAAGCTCGTACAAAAATAACATTCCTTTATTAAAACGCATACCTCGGGGTGCAAGAATTTCTGTTGCCCAATCTTTATCTTGTTCCATTAAAAACGTCTTGGCTACTAATACTACGCAAGCCTGGGAGCATCTTCTAGCATTCCCGTACCACGTATTTCACGTGAATTTTGATCCGTCTAACAAAAAATCACTTACTACTAGAGTAAAGGAAAACTGCGTGAAATACAGGGCACGGGAAGAGCAATCTTTTGGCACAACTATAATCATTCCGCCTCTGCGGCGGAATACAAAAACAAATAATTTCGATTCAGCTACTTTTAAAATAGTAGAAAACAAAATTACTGATGGTGATATTAAAAACGCGGCACGCATCTTGTTTTCGAGTGATACAATCGCTCCTTTTACATCTGATACGTTGAATTCCCTAATTGAAAAGCATCCGCCTGCAACTGCAGGTCTCCACCTTCCCGAATCTCCTATACAAGACATTGTTGAGGTGACCCCACAGGATGTTTCTGCAGCCGTGGCATCTTTTTTAAATGGTTCAGCCGGTGGCCTTGATGGCCTCACGCCTCAGCACTTAAAAGATATTTTATCTTTTAGTTCTGGTGAGGTAGGCGAGACACTTTTAAGGGATGTGACGGCTTTGGTTAATTTGATGTTGTCGGGTCAGGTCAACAATGACATTACCGAAATTCTGTACGGTGCGAATTTATGTGCCCTAAATAAAAAAGATGGTGGTATTAGGCCTATAGCAGTAGGCACCACTTATCGTCGCCTCACAGCCAAATGCGGTTGTAGGAAAAAGGTTGCTTTTTTAAGTAATCTTTTTCAACCACTGCAACTCGGTTTTGGTTCACAGGGTGGCTGTGAGGCTGCTGTACATTCACTTCGCACATTTCTTGATCAAAATTGTGGAGATGTGCTTTTGAAGGTGGATGTTAAAAATGCATTCAACTCTTTAGATAGAGGCACTCTTTTGACTGAAGTGAAAGATAAAATTCCGGAATTATACCCTTTTCTTTGGCAATGCTACGGCAAACCGTCAAAATTAACATACCAAAATAACGTTATTTTATCTTCCGTAGGATGTCAACAGGGTGATCCTCTGGGACCAGCCATTTTTAGCCTTGCGATCCACTCAATAATTAAACGTCTCCAATCAAAACTTAACGTTTGGTATTTGGATGACGGAACCTTAGGAGGCGATGCGAACACGGTTTTGGATGACTTGCGAGTACTTATAGACGATTTTCGTGTTATTGGCCTTGAACTAAATTTTTCTAAATGTGAACTTTTTGTTTGTGATACTTGTCCGGATAAATTTTCGATTATTGAAAAATTCAACTTACTTGCGCCTAATATAAAATTAGTAGAAAAAAGTTCGCTTCGTCTTTTGGGTTCACCGATTCTTAACGAATCTTTATCACCATTTGTCGAAGAACAAATTCAAAAGTTTAGAAATGCTTCTAGCAGATTATCCAAAATTAACGCCCATATGGCTTTTACAATTATAAGATTTTGCCTTTTCGTTCCTAAATTTACATACTATTTAAGATGTTGTCAGCTGTGGCAACACAGTGAGCTTTTGTTAAGCTTAGACAACTTAGTAAAAGATACGTTAGTGTCGGTTTTGAATGTTGAGATGGATGATAGGGCTTGGGTGCAAGCTTCCCTCCCTGTGAGGTTGGGGGGCATAGGGATACGCAAAATTTCTAGTGTGGCATTACCAGCTTTTTTGTCTTCTGTACACAGTACACACAAATTAGTAGAAAAAATTCTTGCACGATCTTTAGGCTCTTTCGATGTAGCATATCTGGCTGAGGCCAAAAACACATGGAGACTGGCTTGTCCAAATACTGAATTCCCAAAAATGTTGTCATCTCAGAAACAGTGGGATCGGCCTCTATGCGAGCTAACACGGAAAGATCTTTTAAATACGTGTTCTAGCATCGCAGATCGTGCTCGTATTCTCGCTGTTTCTGTGTGGGAATCCGGTCTTTGGTTACAGGCCATTCCTTCTTACAAAACTGGTAGCCTTATAGATCCATCCGCTTTTCGTCTAGCTATTAGCTTACGCTTGGGTGCAAGGTGTTGTGTTGCACATCACTGCCAGTGTGGTACTGCAGTTGATCAACTCGGTCACCATGGCCTCTCCTGCTCTCGAAGTGCTGGTCGAATTTCCCGCCACGCCAGCCTTAACGATATCATTCGCCGGGCTTTTACTAGCGCCAATGTTCCAGCTATTCTCGAACCGAATGGTCTGATGCGTGACGATGGTAAAAGACCTGACGGCATGACTCTGGTTCCGTGGAAGTTAGGACGGCCCTTAGTGTGGGACGCTACGTGCGTGGACACTTTAGCGCCGTCACATCTTTCTGTAACCAACGTGAGGGCTGGCGCTGCGGCTACTTCGGCGGAGCAACTCAAGCGGCGCAAATATGCTAACCTCGGTATGGGTTACATATTTGAGCCGTTTGGTGTAGAGACGTTGGGTCCGTGGGGAACGGGAGCTCATCGTATTTTCCAAAACCTATCTGAGCGCTTGGTCGATGCGACGCGTGATCAAAATGCTGGCACATATTTGGCTCAACGAATAAGCATTGCAATTCAACGGGGCAATGCTGCCAGCATGCTGGGCACGCTGCCAACTGGGAGTGGGCTGGAGCATTTGGACTGCCTATGAGTCTGCTATGACTTATAGGTGTCTAAATGCTTTTATTGTAGTAGCTGTAGTGTTGTATATAGTTCATAGTATTTTGTTTAATAAAGGCATACCGCCGGTAAAAAAATCTAAATCGATCATTGAGGATTACTTGAATGTATTTTTTGTCTCTGTGGTCACTAGTTTGTTGACCAAAATAGAATGATCCGTATTCTATTTTGGTCAACAAACTAGTACCTATTCGGCGTATTTTCACAGATTTTTTTTCAAATTAAGTTATAGTTTCGTTTTAATAGAACTAATCCCGAACTGGCCGAATTAGCTAACCAGTTAATATTTTAATATAGTATTGGTTAATACAAAAAATAACCTACTAATAAAATAACTACGTACGGAAAAAAGGGTATCAACACAAATCAAATTTATTTTATTTTTGTAATTCTTACCATAATTACCAATAACGGTAACATTTACAAAAATTAAACTTGATCTCGTTATGGTATAAGCATTAAAATATAATAAAAATATATCAAGCACGAGCCGGGACGGCCTAGAAAGATCTATAAACTCAAGAAAACGACCGTTGTATTTTTAAGCTATTGCATAGCTTCTATCGCGGGCCTTGGCGTGGAGACCGAATCCAGAAATTCCGTAACGAAAATAACCTAACACCCCCCACTCCGACCGGCACAGCGATGATACTATATTTGATCAGCGCGTCTACAGTGCGTAAAAGGAACTAAATTTTGGCAGAAAAAAATGTTTTGACAACAGCTAACGTGTCGAAATTTATAATTGCAATAGTTGATAAAAAATGCTATGTAATAGCTTTACCGCGGCAATCTCCGATCGCCACACGCCTTTTTATTTTTTTGTTTATATGATTGTGACGAAACAAGCACGAAGCCCACCTAATGTTAAGCGGTAACTTCTGCCTATGACATATGCATTTCTTCACAAGTAACGAACTGCACTGCGCCCGTGCACTGAGCACTGAGACATACAGTTGTTGAGTCTCATGTGCCCGTAATTTTATGGTGGTACGGATCAGAACCCTCCTTGGTGAGTGAGTCCTACTCGCTCGTAGCCGGTTTAAATCCGTTAAACCTACCAAATCCATCTTCAAGCTATATAACAAACAGCTTGAGCTCTCCCTGATACGTGGTCACATACAAAGTAAGGGACAAGATTGAGTGTTTATCCCGTATGAACTTCTACGTACCACAGAAATAGCTTACTAAAATGAAAAGTGTCGTGTTTGGTTTGATATTCTTTCACGCATTGAGGTCCCTGGTCTTCAAATATTTTTTCAGTTTGAGGTCCCCGTTGTAGGCGGTCCCATATAAATTGAAAGTCATGATTAACTGCTCAAGTAGTTTTTGAACTAATTGTTCACTATACTTCATCACCTTATGCGCGCAATATAAATAATATTAATTAGTTGGTATTTAAAGTAATCATGTATACGTATAAAAACCTTGATTTGACCACATAAAACAGTTCCAAAGGCATGAAATAATTTATAAAGTCGGGTCTAGTCGGGACGTAGGATGTCCAACGTAATAAACTTACTTAAGCACCCATGTCTCGCCTGGTTATCTTAAAAAATCGGCGTAGTGCGAGTCGGACTTGCGCACGAAGGGTTCCGTACCATTAGCTATACGACATTAGACTTCATATTTTAACCCTTTTTTGTTTTAATGTGCGCGAGTTCGACTTGCATTTGGACAACTTTTTGTATTTGTTGTTATAGCGGCAACAGAAACACATCATCTGTGAAAATATCAACTGTCTACTATCACCGTTATTGAGATACAGCCTGGTGACAGACAGACGGACGGACGGACGGACGGACAGGCGAACAGCGAAGTCTCAGTAATAGGGTCCCGTTTTTACCTTTTGGGTATGGAACCCTAAAAACAGACTATATTAGATAAAATATTCAGATATGTGATCTTAGCTTATCTAATATATATCTATACTTCAACGTATGCTGAGCCGGCAACGTACTCGTAATAAACGTATAGCTCGCTAATGATAGAGATATTCTGGAAAAAAGGTGGCGAAGTTATGTAAAAAGAATGTTATCTAAGAGAGGAGATAATATGTCAGGTTACCTGCAAGTAGAAATAAGTGTCATCTGTTCCTTTCCGGGAAACGGAAGTATCCTGGTGTGCTCGAACGTAACAATCCAATATGATTCCATGCGACCATTGCTCTCTCGTGCGATACCACTAACTAACTACTAGCTATTAAAAAATTAAGGAAGATAAATCATTTCTCTTAGGTAACAAAATACAGTACAATTACTTTTATTTATACGATAGTTAATACTATCATAGTATCATAATTGATGCTATGATGACCACCTTTCACCGCAGTCTCACCTGAATGGAAGTGATAATGTGGTCGAAGGTTTTAATAGACTTAACCAAAATTACCTTCTGGTTTTCAGGGACAGCCGATACACATCGCTATCTACTTAAGGGTGTTAGCTAGTATGGATAGATTTTAATATGTTGCTAAAAGGTGATGTCTTCAAAATCTTTAGCACGTGAAATCGCAAAGGTCCTCTCAGGTGAAAGTCAAACTCGTGATAGTGTTATAAACATTAAGCCGTTTTGCCACAGGTCATAGCCAATTTCATAAGGCATCGACTTGTTATGTTTTAACTGCCCGTATGCCTTTGTTTTTTTTTAAATACAACCGATTTGTTATGTTAGGGAGATATTATTATGTAATGTATTGAATACAACGATCTATTAGTGTTGTTACACTAAAGTAAAACCCAACACCGCCAAGAAACTACCCACAAAAAAAAAAAACAAGATAAAGCCAAAGTAGCAGGCTGTTTTCGGCCAGTACAAAATTTAAACCAATGAGAGTTAAAATAAACCTCATATTAACACACGCTGCAACGTGACATTGATACAGCTGCAACGTATGACACTCATAGTAATCATCCGGCAGAAATACAATAAAATTTGAGATAATACCTTTCAATGTGGACAGAAGAATATAATACGTTCTGTGAGTTTTAACTCCCATGAACAGATGAAAGAAGTTAAGGTTATCTATTGACATGGTTTTGAAGAAAATCGTTAATACCGTTTAGGAAGAGAAACGAATTTAGTTTTAGTTCTGACGGTTCAGCTATTGAATATAGCCAGTATACAAAATAAAATCGCTTTTAAATTCAGGTCTAAATCGTATTTGGCTCTTTATGCCATAATAATAATAATTTATTAGTTATTAAACTATCATTTTATGTATATTCAAAACATCATAAAACATATCAAAATACTTTAAAATTACATTACAATGGTCATTACAATGGTCATTAAAATTAAAATCGTAATCAAAGGTTAGTAAAACATATATGTTTTACTAACAATGTTTCGTTATATAATTAAGTTATATTCCATTAAAATAACAATAGTACAATAATTCCAAATATCAAAAAAAATATATGTTAATACAAGTGAAAATAAGAATAATAATATATCGAATAAGCATTGCAATTCAACGGGGCAATGCTGCCAGCATGCTGGGCACGCTGCCAACTGGGAGTGGGCTCGAGGTGCATCACATAATCACCGCGCGCATTCCATCCAAACCATCTAAAGACGCATACGGGATATCTATGCAACTTTTAAATATGGCTGCTGGTTCCATTTCTCCGGTTCTGGCGAACTTGTTTAATCGTTGTCTTAAAGAAGGTACATTTCCCGAGCCCCTAAAAGTGAGTAAAGTTACCCCTATATTTAAGGGAAAAGGAAAGCGGGATAATATTGACGGCTATCGTCCGATCTCTATTATTCCGGCGATAGCAAAGGTTTTCGAGAACGGCTTGAGCTCTCGCTTGGTGACGTACTTGTCATCAACTAACGCTCTGTCTGACCGACAATATGCGTATCACACAGGTCGATCGACCACATCCCTGGCCCGCGAGGTGGTGAGTCGTCTTGTTGATGCCCGGGAGAGGTCGCAGCACGTATCAGTACTTTGCTGCGATCTCTCCAAGGCATTTGACGTAGCCGATCATACCATCCTACCAATGAAGATGCGTCACTACGGGATATGCCACAAACCACTCGCAATCTTAAAGGATCTTCTGCGCGGTCGGTCTCAGATTGTGGTAGGTAATGGCGGTAAAGAGAGATCTGACCCATTGGAAATCGATATGGGAGTAGCTCAAGGTTCAGCAGTGTCGAACATATTATTCTCTTTGTTGTTGAACGACTTACCAGGTGCAATCACGAAAGCGGAGGTGTTTATGTACGCCGATGATGTCGCCGCTATTGTAACTGGAACGTCGTTGGAAAACTTAGAGAAGGGATTGAACGAAACTGCTGGACAGCTCGCTCAGTGGTTTTGTGAAAATGGGCTAGTTCTAAATTTAACGAAAACACACTTTGTTTACGTGAACCTCTCCGGCCACTTCGTTCGTCGTCTCAATGTTTACATTGACATGACAAGGATTGACCAAGTCAACAACACTACCGTTCTAGGCTTTGAGATAGACGGTGGCCTTACCTGGGAGTCTCACGTACACAAGGTGTGTGGAAAGTTGGGTGGCGCGTGCTTTGCACTTAGCCGTCTATCACGACTGCTTCCGAGAAAGGTGGTAAAGTCATGCTATTTTGCCACTGTCCATTCCCAACTCCAGTACGGTGCAGAGCTTTGGGCTCGGGCTGCAGACTGGGAGAGGGCATTCCGGCTCCAAAAACGTGCGGTTCGAGCTATCGTTAGAATTCCCCAAGATACCACCGTCAGACCATATTTCAAGGAATTGGGAATCCTAACACTACCATCAATAGTGATTTTCCAAGTGGCGGTATTCGTGAGGCAGAATCAAGATAGCTACGTAAAACTAGGCGATACCCACTCTTATTGTACGAGAAATAGGGGAATGTTGGCTAGCAAGTCCTGCTCCCTAGTTAAGTCTGGCAAGTTAACGCACGTCATGGGTCCGGCAGTATATAATCAAATTCCAAATGATGTCAAACTAGCAGTAAGTTTGAATGTGTTCAAAACGAGGCTCAAACGCTGGCTACTTAGTCAATCATTCTACAGCTATGATGAATTCTTGACATTTAAAAACAATAATTCTAATGTTTATTATTTATTTTTATGCTTTTTACTTATAAACTATTGACATTATAAAATTAATTTAATGATATACCAATGACATACCTACAATATTGATTGTACATGACGTATGATTTTTGTAATATTATTATTTAATATTGTTTCATTTTATTATTATTATTATTTCTTTTATTGTATCTTTTTTTATATGTATTTGAAGCTATACAAGCTAAAAATGTTCTTTTTGTACAAAAATGTATTATTGACGTGTATTGATATATGAATAAATGACTATGAACTATGAACTATGAGCTGGAGCATTTGGACTGCCTATGAGTCTGCTAGGACTTATAGGTGTCTAAATGCTTTTATTGTAGTAGCTGTAGTGTTGTATATAGTTCATAGTATTTTGTTTAATAAAGGCATACCGCCGGGAAAAAAAAAAGTGAAAATCATTTTTGTATAAGTTCAATCACCTTGACCAGCATTATTGTTTTGACTGTATTGTTACAAATGAATACGGTCTAAGACGTTGATTTCTTTACTTCAACTGAAAAGCATATCTATAGGCATACAAATATTTTAATGAAACAAAAATATGAATTAAGTATAGTATTAGCTTGAAGTGGGCTAATACTAATGAATATTTGTTGTGGAACCTAATAAATACGAATGTGTCAACCACTTACTCGTACAGGAATTATAGTGCAATGCATATAATTTTAAGCTTGCTAAGAAATATTCACATAATGTTATTAAATTGCAATATTGAATCCGATGTCTAAAACCGACCGCAGCTGGATCTAGGAAACCGGATACTGGGTAAACACTACATCGGGTGAGATGATGTGTACTTAATCGATCCGTTATATCCAATTCTCAACACCAACACTCGGATGTACTTCAATATTATATTGTACGCAAACCAAAGTGAATTTCAAATTGAATGGTTTATATTCTCTTAAGGCTTTGTACGAAATAACCTTAACAAGATTATATGCTCAAACTGCATTTTCAACTACTTAAATAAAACCTTAAAACACCATAAAACCTTTACAGTCTTTAGGTATATGAACTGCATTCACAATTTCATAATTTAAACTTTTTAATGTCTATGTTGATACAATACCTATTGTTAATTATTGTTAATTAACACAGTTAATTTGTTTATTACTTCGCCAGCCATTATCCTTTTATATTTATTTTTACAAATAGTGTAATATAATTGAATAATTGCGAATTATAGATATAAAGCAATTACATAAAGAATATGATGTCTTTCTTTTTATATTTTAGACTTAGGTTTTATATTCGTCTTCAGCGGCTAGTGCAATGAATAAATTGGGCTATTATATTTCAATTTCATTAAATTCAGTAGATTTTTAGGTGTATTACCATTATCACAATTTAAGAATTTGACTGGTTTTAGCACCAAATACAAAGATTAATTACACGCAAACATTGTTAACATAAAAAGCAGTTGAGCGAGGGCAGAATTTATGGATAAAAAATAACATAGATGATCATGAAGTATTGACATGAACTTGGTATACAATGGGGTCCGAGATCTGATATGTGTATTTTAGGACTGATGGTCTGTTGAAAAACACTCTTTATTTTTATTATTACTGATACTGATTATGACTGATTTAAGTTAAAATGTGTTAAGAAATATTACATCGATGCTAATTAAATAACAGACTATACCTGTAACTGTTTTTTGTTATGCTTGTATTGTTATTTTCATTGAGCTGAAATTCATGTAGTTCAATAGGATTATAGACTATTAGTAATACTTCCTGTAAATAATCTATGTATGAAATAAGATAGCTAGGATAAAAAATTGTGTGGGTGGGATACGCCAGCCATTGGTGATAGCTAGCTGCCTAAGTAAGTTATATCCCTTACCAATCTTTCTTCCAAACACTCCTGAAATGTCCTAACTTGCATTTCTTTCTCGTATCACTACATTATAGTTATTGATCGTTTGAGCTGCTTGTGCTGACCATACCTTGGATTAATTCATTTTGAACTAATGAATTATGTAATTATTGACCTAAAAATTTTAATAGTCTCTTTAGATACTAAATTAAAATTTAAATCAGCGCCCTCCTAGATACTCGTAGTTTTAATGGATTTCCTAAGTGGAGCGTGAAAATATGAACTCATGAAGCGAGCAATATGGTAAGTGGTTTGATGATAGACTTTATTAAATAGTTAAACTAAGCTTTAACTAAGGATCTGTATTTATCTGAAGAGGAAACCACATAACACCCGATGTCATAGATATTTTGTTATATAATAACTATTTTTGTTCGCAAAATGCCCTACCACCATGCAGTTTACTGCCTTATTGATGATTGTGGCCCTATCTTGGGCCACAATCATCAATCCAGCCCACCAATATTAAATTTTTGTTTCTTCACCATTTATATATAGTTATCTGGAAGTTGTGTAGGTACTTATCCAATGCATTCGTCCCATACCTGAAACAAAAAGTATTAAAATTATATTTTGTAAACAAAACACTCTCTAGGTTATTCTCTATTATTAAGATATTGTTAAGGCTAACCTAGAATTACTGGCTCTCAAGAACAGCTGTCGGAACACACTTCACGTTAGGTGCTTGGCGACAGATTTTCTACTTAAGGTGGTAGCTAGCGAGGTGTGCATTCGCAAAATGCCCTACCACTATGCTATAACGACTGCCATCCGAAGACAACAACCGGGACTGTCGGCTTAACGTGCCCTCCGAAGCACGGCAACACTCAGTAGTAATGTCACCAGCGGTCACCCATTCAACTCCTGACCGAGGCGGACGTTGCTTAACTTTACTGATCGTTCCAGAATGGCTAAGCAAACTTCGCTACTAGCGCTTCGTACAACAATATCACTTGTATAGCATCATTAGCATCATTCGAAAATTCGTTCAAAACGTTCTAACAAATATTATGAAGATGAAAAATTTTATTGTTTGTTTGCGTTGAATAGGCTCTGAAACTACTAGACCGTATATGAAAATGATTTCACCATATCTTAATTATCCCTGATGAAAGTAGGCGATATGTAGTTGAAACATTTTTTGAAGTGTTTGTTAAATATCCGCGAAGGCGAATCCGGGTCGGGTTGCTGGTATATAGGGGTGGGCTGCTGGTATATAATATATGTAAAAAGTAATAAAAATATAAAATAGGAATAGTTTTACATGTAAAACAAGTATTAGCTTGTCAACAATGTCCGCTGTCTCACTAATGTTGGTGTTTAATAAATAGTTGTATATTGTGTTTTACATTTTGTTATTCTATCTGGGAATTAGAGTTTTAATTACGTAAATTCAGTCCTTCTATAAATATATCAGATCCACCCCTCCACCGCAATGTTGATGATGGTTAAAGTGGTCCATCTATTCAATCATATTGGACACGTGAATAAAACATTTTATTCACGTGCGCTATTGACGGATGTCACGGCAGTCGGTCACAGGATGTTTGCTCTGATTATTTATTTATTCAAATAAAAACAATGTACATTTACATATACCTCACACATTACATAATAAGATAAAAGTTTAAATTCAAAATAATAATTACAACATACTTATGACATACAAAAATTAGATACTGATGGACGAATAAGGTTGAAACTTGACACGTATACTACTTTAACACATAATGGTCCCAATGGTCGACGTTTTACTTGAATAAACGAAATCTGATATTGAGAAGCAAAACAGAAAAAATACATAATTTTTTACTGAATGCGCCATGTGACGTATCAAAATAGACTTTATACTAGACTGAGACTTAAACAATATTTTGAGTTTAGAATGAGAACTATTATTATTTAACTATTATTCCCTATTTTAAGACAATATGTAAACCTATATTGTATTTTTAATATGTACACTGTTCGTGCATCTAAATAAATAAATAAATTATTATTATATAATTATTTTATAATAATAGAAAATAAACTATACAAATACGGATGTAAGTATACGATGAAGTAAACAAAGAGATGAGCTGAAAGTAACATATTTACTTTTTAAAAGCCTGGACTTAGTCTTCTGGAAATTATTATTTTAACGAAAGAAAATAATTTGATCATTGTACTTATATTATAAAGGCAATTTTGAATTAACTATTAAGAGCTGTCGTTTTGGTATGCTATGAATAAGTAAATAAGTAATTTAAAATAATTTGGTCATTAAACCAAAAATTTACCTTTGTGTTGAAAATTAAATCGTATATTAATTAAAGTAATTAGGTACCCCACTAACATTTCATCAGTGAAACTAAACCCCAGTTCCTGAAACGTTTGTCAAAGACATGATTAGTTAACTGACTAATACGCTGATTGGTCAATGGCATTCTATGTCGCGATATGTGACCAATGAGGGTTCAGTATTTAGTCTTCTAATTAAACAAGACTTGTCAAACGTTCCAGACTTTTGCTCCGATCCCCCCATGTCTCTCGACAGCGAGACAAGCCGAGGTCCGAACCACAGTGGTGCCTTTGAGCTCGCTGTCAACCCCTCCTATAGTAGCGGCACGTTTTCGGCGTCCGCAGGAGACGGAGGAATAAAGCGCTTTTCGCCTTCTACGCCCGTGTGCCTTCGGCACTTCTCCCGAGACGGGGTATTGTAGGGCCTTCCCTCGCCCAAAATCCGGTGAAGCTGGAAGACCGAACAGTCGGTAGCCAGCATCTATGTCCTCCCTAAACAAACAAACGTTCCAGAAAAAGGGGGGTAACTCTGCCTCTCAAAATGGCTGAACGGTTATTATTAATTATTTGATGTCGAGATTATCTTTAACACAGTGACGTCATCGGCTACGTCGTGAGTTAATTTATGGGAATAAATAACACGACTTGGTCATGTGCCATGTTATTAAAAAAAAACGACTCCAAAACAACCGAACATTGCAGCTCACTACACTCAGTAGTTGTTTGATTAGTAAGTCACCATGTTCAATGTTCGATTGTTGTCGTGCAGCGCGTATCGAGCGGGATCGTCGACAGCTGTTAAAATGGGAGTTGATATCGTATATTTCAGTTTTCATTTCATATTTAGAATACAAATAACATTAAATACCAAACCCATATATTAGTTATGACAGCTGTCATAGTGACAGTAGTCATGTTTTTCTGTTTCAATTTCATATTTCTGCAAGATGGAAAGGTATCAGCTAGCGGGTACTGTATCAGCTGGATTGTCCACTGCTGAACACAGCCTTCCCTATTAAGCGCTGTCAAATACTGAATTTTCATCACTATGGGACTGCGTAGGAGTGAAAGTGAGGCATTGACGGTAAAATCGCGATCAGTAAAAGTAAAATCCGAAATTAAACCTAATAACACAAAACCAGTAACGCAAATCGAAAATGTAAATTTTCTTGTCCCTCTTGATAAGGTTTTGTTATTTTATTAATATATTTTCATACACATTCATACGTAAATTATATTAAGATATTTACGTTAGAAGCGTAATTTAGAGTCAAATTTTCAATTTTATTGTATTGAGTAAATTTTAAGAAAACGTGTTCCGGTCTTTTTTTGTATTAGATAATGTGATCAAAATTAACATATCGTTATTTTTTCTGCTACAAACTAAACACATTTTGTTAAAAATCTGTTCAGTTCACCTCTTACGACACCCACAGGTAGTAATGGGGGGGATTAAATTCTAGCTCGGCACCCCATTGGCGATAGGTAAGTATTAAGTAGGTATTGGTAGGTATATATTGTAAAAGTGGTTAGAACTATCGTTCATATGTCTAATCGGACAAAGTCGGAAGACGGACAACAACTATATAGTACCTCATATTCTCATTAAAATGGTGGTTCGTTTCTCCTATATATACACAAATATATATCCGCGCCCTAATATAATGTCATTGACATACGTTTATATATATTATCATTATAAGTTTACCACGATTATGGAAGGCGCCATGCAATGACCCACATCAATAAGATTAAGTTATGCACCTATCTATTTGCGTTTACCAAATATTATACGTAAAAGAAAACAGTAAAAGCAAAGAAGCTTACAGAAATGCCAACAGCACATTTATCGCGAAGATTTCATTATGAAATGTCATATGGAGATTACACGGTGAAATTACAGGTACATGATACATATCAACTTTATGATAGGGTGATGGGCGCAGTGCAGTCCTCATTTGTGACGATACCTATGTATCTGTTATAGGCTGAGGGAACCGCTTAACACCAGATGGGCCTTGTGCTTTTTCCGTGACCGAAGCTACAAAACTACCAAACTCCCTCGCGTAAAGAGCCGATGTCAAAGACGATAATGATCACTGAAAAAATTGAGAAAATATGCTAAAAATATACTCGTATATAGATAAATATATTTTATAGCTAATATGGAGGCATACGTACAAGATTAAGGTTGTAACCACGTCGAATGAAACTTATGACATATTTGTGATAAAATCTATATTCTATCATAAATATGATATTAATTATTTGTCGAAGGGGGCTTAACGTAAACACCCTAACCTACGTTAACTGCAGATAAATAGATTAAGGAATTATAATAACATCAACTGTCAGTTGAGCCCGATGGTGGACTAATAGGTACAATAAGTCTGTAAGTTTGTAAAGGCTTGTAGTCTTAACGCTTTCATTGTAGTGGGCATAGTGTTGTATATAGTTTGTTGTACCTATATTGATATTAAAGGCATACCGACGTAAAAAAAGAACAAAATATGTTCGTTACATGTAAAGTATACGAGTGTTCAAAAATACCAGAAAGCACTCGGGCAGTAATCCTTTATGGTCATAATTACCAGCATTAGTTCGGAAAACGATATATATAGCTCAGTAATAGTATACAATAATATAAATATGTTTTTGATAATGAAATAAAATACACGTATAAAATCCATGAGTTCTACAATTTGTTAAGATTACTACAAAATTATTTTTTGTGTCTTTTAGCATCGTTCGTTATTGTAAGTCTAAATATAAAGGTTATTGTGTATAAAGCGAGTTGGTTTGATTATTATATTTTTTTTGTTATTGTGACGAAATAAGTTCGAGGCCCACGATGTTAAGCGAACTAACCTCTGCCTATAACAGATGCATTTCGTCACCGTCAAGTCACGAATTGCACTGCGCCCGTCACATTGAGACGTAGTTGTAGTCTCATGTGCCTGTAAATACACTGGCTCTCAAAGACAGCTGCAGGAACACACCGTTAGGTGCTTGGCGACAGATTTTCTACTTGATGGTGTTCGCTAGCAAGTCGCGCATTCGCAAAATGCCCTTCCACCATGCGGTGTAGCTTAAGCCCGCGGCGGGATTCGAACCATGGACCTGCTGCGCGGCCATCACTGCTTTAAAATATACTTACGTTAATAATTCTGACAACAAAAATTACTTGATTATTGATAAATATTATAAAACAAACTAATATTATAAATACGAAAGTAACTCTATCTATCTGTATGTCTATCTCGCTTCCACCCAAAACTATTGGACCGATTTGGATGACATTTGATATGGAAATACATAGTATGAGATGCGGTGAAGGACATAGAATAGTTTTTATCTAACTGCGCAAAAAGAGGTTAATGTTTATGCTTGATAACCGACATACGCGCGTGCGGAGCTGCGTATCTCATAATGGTAAAATAGAGCAAAAAAATATAATGAAAGTGAAAGTACAAGTCAGGCTAAAGCAGCGTGACTTACTCGTAGTACTATTCTATGCCTTGCCTTGATTTGTTTGAAGATTGGAAGTAGGTCAGTCGGCCAATCGGCGCATGCCAGCACGTTATGCACTTGCATTTCCGGTACTACGTCGATCGGGTCGGACAAGTACATCTGCGAGTTTACGAACCATTTATGTGTAGGTGAGCTGTTTATGTCGATTAAATACGATTGTGAATATTTTCATTGCTATGTGCGCTAAAGCGAAAGAATCGAATCGAAATCGACGGGCGATAAACACGGTTACTATACTAACTGCATTGCGAGCTAGCTTTTTTATTCATAATTGTAGATAGACGTTAACGTACTCTGATATTAATAAATTGAAACATTGTACATACCTACATACAAAATATATATTTTGCTTGCTTATGAAATAAGCCTTCAGAAATAAATTATGTAGCTGTCTACCAACAGCAGTGGAAGTATATCTGGTATTATCTTGAAAAGAAACTACGTCGTACTATTAACTTAGTGCGGTTATAGTTTGCGTATCCCCTATAAATTATAAAAATGTAGGAGCATTTGTTCTGCCTTTAGGCGTCCAACGGAGTTTAGGTTGCCTAAGTGTTTTCATTGTAGTAGCTGTGGTGATGTATATAGTTTAGTTTGAAAATTCCCGTGAGTATGAGACATTTTGAATAACCGGCTGTACTCACGCGTATTGATCGATATTGTCGACGTAGGTTTCGAGCATAATCCTTCATCAGATGAGTTCACGCGTCTAAAACATTAATGTGTTGTATATAATATAGCTTAGCCAGTTGAAAAAAAATATAGTTCTAAGTCTTGTTATAAAAGCTAACGTGGTTGTCACTCATTCTAGTAAATAATACGGGATAACTCACGTGAATCAGTCAGATAGCCCCGACTATAGTTTCAACCACATTCGGTGGTCTTTTTCAAGGAGAGCTCGGGACGCCCGCGTTGACGTCTCGCTTAGCACTCTAAAAACTATAGTCGGAGCTATCTACTCTCCCCCGTGAGTTGTCCCCTATTATTTACTAAAATGAGTTCTAAGTCTGATAAATTATGCTGGAAAACTGGAACTAAGAAGTAATTTTAAGTATAGTTTTATGTATGTGGGTAGGGTCTTGGCAAAACTTGCTATACTTTTCATTACCGATACCGAAGCTCGTTCAATACATATGTTTCTGTGCACTCGAAGTGCAACTTTTCAGAGCGTTTAGTTATTCAGAACACGAAAGTTCAACTAGGGAAGGTTGCAACTTTATAACTAAAATAGACCTTAAAAAGATTGCAACCGCATCCACAACCGTAGCTGAAATAGATTTGAAGTGTTTGTGTTGATTTCATGATCTTACAAATAATTTTAAGTTAGCTGTGGAAAAATGGTAGTTAATATTAAAATTTTAGTATTTTATAATGTGTAATTTATATAGATCCGTGCCATCCACAAAGAAAACTTATCAAACACTATTAAAGACGTTTCAACGATACATTTATTATCTTGAAGTTATTAAAGATTATTAATATTTAGTTTAACAAATTTCCCATGTTAGTTTTAAATCCAAGTTTATATATATAATTTTCTTTTATTTGTTAAATGTTTATGTACCAAATTTATAAAAATGAAAACAAAATAAATAAACAAAAGAGGCACTAATGAGTTAAACAAAACCAACTAGGTACACATTAAGGTACAGAACTTTTTTTGCTGACTGCTACGATCGTTGACCTAACATTATTCAGCCAGCGCTAGCGTGCGATGCACCGTTGGGTAAAAACTGTCTACATCCGTTCTGTATTAAAACAAACAGCTGTATTGGATGAAATCTATTATGATTATGCTATATCATGACGGATATATAAGGTACAGCTCGCCATTTGAGATTCAGACACATAATTAATTAAAACTAACGTAAGTTTGACACATTTTTAAGGATTATTTTAGCCGATTCTTCAGACACATATCTATCGAGCCCCGTTCAATTTATGAATGACTATACAACATACTTCAATTAGTAACCTAATATAGTAGTGCGCATCGTTTCGTAGCGTTCGGTCGAATTCATATTCAGTCAAGTCACGTATTGTCAAAATAGGGTTTGGTCTAAATCGTGAATGCACATAATTTTCAAATGACGAAGGGCCCAAACAGTTAAAATCTTACTTATATATCATATATCATATATTTTTTTTTTTTTTTTTTTTATGTTATTGTGACGGAACAAGCTCGAGGTCCACCTGATGTTAAGCGGTTACCTCTGCCTATAACAGATGCAGTTCATCGTTCAAGTGACGAATTGCACTGCGCCCGTCACCTTGAGACGTAGTTGTTAAGTCTCATGTGCCTGTAATTTCACTGGCTCTCAAGGACTGCTGCCGGAACACACCGTTAGGTGCTTGGCGACAGATTTCCAACTTGAGGGTGGTCGCTAGCCAGGCGGGCATTCGCAAAAAGCCCTTCCACCATGCGGTGAAGCTCAAGCCCGCGGCGGGATTCGAACCATGGACCTGCTGCGCGGCAGTCCATAGCCAATGCCACTGAGCCATCACTGCTTCATAATATATGATAATGTGTACACATATTATCACCATGTTAATTTGTATACGGAGTAAAGAAATAAAATATAAACAGTATTACTTCATTATTTTGTATATTAACTAGAGTTTATTTGTATTACACAGTATATCGTACGGTTATAGCTCCAAAATTTAGTCATACTCGTATAAGTATATAATTGGTTTTAAAAATATCCCTGTTTGGTAAAATTATAAGATACAAGCTTTTAGTTTTTAGTACTGCCTGACTTTTTTGGGTTCTGTATTTCACACATAGTAAACGAAGTAGCTACAATGCCTCTCGCGAGGCGGGCTCTCTATCTTACTATTATTAACTTGTTCTTAAATTTTTATTATTGACTTCTTCTTATTATCTATTCTATCTTTCGGCAAAATGATTTTTCATTTCTCATGCTAAGGAGTACGGTTGAAGTTACCTGTTCAAAGGGATTACTTTTTGTCCCAGAAAAACGCTTTAAAAGCTATAAAAAGAATAATTCTATGTTAAATCGCGATCTAAAATCGTAATTAAAAAATATTATTAACGATTGTGTGACATGACTTTATACCTATAATTTACTTTTCACTAAACTACTGTTACATTTGAGAAATATTGTTTAACTAATTGGTTTTTATTTAATTTCCCTGTTTTTGAAACGAAGAGCAGTGTAATATCATATAGTGCCAGGTGTATACCTCGGGTGAAAGACCTATTTAGGTACTTAGACTATTGGTGACGTCACTACCCACTAGCGCCGCTCCATTTCGTCAATAGGTCCGTCTCATCGCTTCAATCTATTTTTAATTTTAACTAAAAAAATGCTTTATTTGCGATTTTAACCTCTTGTGTTTCTTATGCAATAAAATTTAATAACTGAGGTCTTATAACTGATATCTAAATTTAAATAGTCAAGGTATACAATTCTGATCTAATAAACCGTTTCCAGTTGCCATCTGTCTGGTTATCTGGGGATGGAATGGAAATGGTGGAACTAAATTATGTAATTCCAGGGCACAGTCACTGGATTATTTCCGGTAAAATACCTTTAACCTAGTGACTCTGCGCCCGTGGTGCTCATGAATTTATAGTATTTTCTCCAATAGTGAGTCGTTATTAGCCGTCTTTCGATGGAATTTAGAGCATTATAGCGAGGCGAGCCATCTAAGAGGTGAGGATTATCATAGAACTCGTGCTTGATGCAAACTCAAACCTTATTTAAGAGTAAGCCTAGCTTTTACGAGATTAGTCAGTTGTTCTGCAGCTAAATTTTTAACTCAAAACGGAATTCAAAGCTAAGAGATGATGAGATGATTTAATATAAAAATTAAATTAATTAAGCATTTGGACTGCCTGTGAGTTAGCTATGACTTATAGGTTGTCTAATTGCTTTTATTGTAGTAGCTGTAGTGTTGTATATAGTTCGTAGAATTTTATTTAGGAAAAATCTTAAATAAATATATTGGTCTACAGAATAAATTATAATATAAAACGAGTTCAAGTCAACTGTAGTGTATTTTCTTTTGAAAAGAAATATTAATATATTGACTATAATATTTATTGGGAAATAAAATATCACAAAAATTCCATGGTAATTTCAAGTTATACACTTTATTGTAAGTTTTGGCGTGTTAATAATAATTTAAAAACTTTCGGTACGCCGTTGTCGTCTCTTTTGTTGACCAACCATCCGTAGCGCGAGTCGACAAGTTTATTGTACATAATCACAAAATAATAGTGACGCTTGTATCTATTGCCGGTTATACCAAAAAGCAAGCAAAGGACTTTCTTCAGTTATTCATAACCACTTCATAAACTTACAAAATATTTAACAAATGTCATTTTTACTACGACAAAGAGTTTCTATTGCAATCTTCAAATAAAAATACAACAAATAGGTGGTTTCAACGCAATCATATTATGATAACATAGTTTCCTTAAGTGTCTACCGGTACATGAACATAAAATATATTGATGATTAGCGCCAACCGATGTCATGAAAGTAAACGTATATCTGACGTCAATCTAATCATTGTAAACCCTACATGGCATTATAAACCTTAAGGTGATGAACAATTTCTGACCAACATTGAATATACGAGTATCACTCCTAAATAGTCAATAGTATTTGGCTTTCTGAGTTTATAAAATCAGAAAGCCTTATTGACTATTAGCACTGTAATAAGCACGACATTTTTCTTCCAGCTGATGTCCCCGAGGCTTAATTGAGAGTTCGTAGGAAAAGAAACGTATACAAATGTACTTCGATCCATATCCCTATAAGGGTAGACAATGATATCAAGACACGAAAATAAATCAGCCATAGTTTTTGAAATTATGGCGTAATAGAGTGCAACCCGAATGCTATAGTTTCGTTTTAAATATGTACGCTGTAATATGTTAAAAAACTTTTTTAACATATTACCTATAAAGCCTGGTATGACAACTAAAAATCTTGGACGTTTTCTTTATGTGGGTAACTAAGGGTTGAGTGCCCTTGTCCCTTGCGCAGTTTGCGTTCTCTGTGGCACTCATACCATAAACATATTATAGGTGACGTTTATCGCCTTATTTGATGCTAATGTCGAATCTTAAGTCGCATTTACGTTTCACAAATGTAGCGATCGCTGAAAATATTCAATAATTTAACTTGTTGGAAACTAGATACTTACCTTGACATACCATGCCACATATTATGACACATACTAGCGTGGCATTCAATATGGAAGCAGTGCTATCCTCGATCGTTAACTAATAAAGAAGCCCGAGGTTGTTAGATGTTTTCTTTATGTGGGTGACGAAGGGTTGAGTGCCCTTGCCTCTTGCGCAGTTTGCGTTCTCTGTGGCACTCATACCAAAAACATACTATACGAGTACGTGACTTGTATCGCCTTAATTGATGCTAATGTCGAATCTTAAGTCAAAATGGCATCTTATAAGGTAATTGTAGGTTATATTAGGTTAGGGCTGAACATGTGGCTGGACTGCAAGCTGCTACTGGGGTGCAAAGCTGCTTACTGCGAAAGCATCAAAGTAGTGGTAAATTAATCAAGATGGAGAAGTGATCCCGTACGGAGAAGCATAATTAAAAGAGGCTATAATATCCACCAACGCCGTTACGACGTGGCGAGTAGTGCCGCCATGCTGCTTTTCGTTCGTATCTCTTAAAACATTTTTAAAATGTAACATCATCATAAAATTTGCCGATCGTGTAGAATATACAATCATAACTTGTGACATTAAAGTAACCTAGTGATAGAACCGGAAGATAGATACTGGAACTCTACGCCGGAACAACGTGTCCTATCCATGTTTGTGCTGGTTGCATTTGTTTCAATATACTTGCTGGGCACAAAGCGTGTTTATTTATTAGTACGTTTAAAATAATTATTTTATTACTTTATACTCGTATCGCCGTAAGTTACTACCGATTTGAGTGTTTCATCCTTGTGTTTTCTGTATGAAAAGTTAATGTTGTATCGCCCTGGCCGTTGCTCAATACATATGTTACTTACCTTACATTACTTTCCTTGATCAGATTAATATATAAGAAAATAAAGAACAAAATTTAAGTAATGTACGGCGTACGGCAGGTCCTTGCGGATAAGGTTTAAGTGCATTTGCACGGTTGTAGGACATTTTGCGAATGCCCGCTTGGCTAGCTACCATCCTCAAGTAGAAAATCTGTCGCCAAGCACCTAACGGTGTGTTCCCCAGCTGTCCTTGGGAGCCAGTAATTCTAGGTTAGCCTGAACAACATCTTTGACCACCTCATCACTTACCATCAGGTGAGAGTTTGCCTTTTACCACTAGGTAAAAGGCAAACCTATCAGGCATAAAAAAGTGGCTCCTTAACAAGAATCATACTGACGTCGCAATAGTCCTGGGATTGATTCAAATACCAAAAGCGGCGAGTCATTCTTTAATTAGATCCTCAAAATGATGTTCATAAACTGAATAACTTATTGTTTTCTGTAGTTTAGCCGAATATGGGCAAAATAGGTAAAAAGTTCAATACAGACCTTGTTGTGCACGCTATTAGGAAAGAGGAATATTTTATACTCATAAATTCAAATTCAATTTCCAAATAAATATCAATCAATTTAATCATGTACAAGATAAGCCAATACTTAACGCTGTAAGTATACAACTTTGAATTATTAGACTTACAATTTAATTATGACAACTTATGTAAAATTTTATAAAGTACCTCTAATAATATTCGTCATCTACTCCTAGATCAAATAATTTTTAATTTCTTCTGTAGCGTTGGAAATAAACATATTTTACAGACTCAAAATTTAACATTAAAAATCCCTATTAATATTCATAAGGTATGTACATATGGTAAATTCTTATAATGCGGATGTGGGAGGGGTATACCAGTGAAATACACTCGAGAGCAATGAATCCGGGTCACTTAAAGAATCCTAAAAATCTCGGAAACTAAAAATGCTAGGTTAATGCAATAAATTGTATTTAATAGACAATGTAATACTCTTTAAATGAAGGTATTAAAACTTCTTAGTTATTGTAAAGTTATATCATAAAAAAATCAAATTTGAAAAAGGGCCACTTTCGAAGATGGAACTACGAAATTACAGCATTTGGTTTTGCTTTTGTTTGTAATCTGTCATTTATGTGGGTACATAAACCATGTTGATAGTGCTCTATATTCATTATTCAAGCTGAAATTATGTCGCTTACGCCTGAAGAATGCACCAGAATACTTACAATGCTGGAAACCGGCCGGAGTCAGCGCGATACAGCCAGGACTGTCGGTGTGTCGCTGTCAACAGTACAAAGAGTTCTCCGACGTTACGAAGAAACTGGTTCTAACCTACGCAGACCAGGAACGGGCAGAACCAGGTGTACCACAGCACGAGAAGACCGATACTTGGTGAACACCATGCTTCGAAATCGCTTTCTCACAGGAACTGAACTCACCAATCAGTTTCGACGCCTCGGAGGAAGTAACCCAAGTGCATGGACAGTAAGACGTCGGCTTGCTGAATCTAACTTAAAAGCCCTTAGACCTGCAAACGGCCCTAAACTGGAGCGTGGGCATCGTATTTCGAGACTAAGATATGCCCAGAGCCACGTAAATTGGAGTATTGAAGATTGGTCAAAAGTTATGTTCTCCGACGAATCAAAATGTATGCTCTACAAGCACGATGGAAGACACAGAGTGTATCGAAGACCAGGGGAAAGATTCAAGCAAGCATGCACAATTTATTGCATTAACCTAGCATTTTTGATTTTTAGGATTCTTTAAGTGACCCGGATTCATTGCTCTCGAGTGTATCTGAATAACGTACTTACAAATCTTGTCACGTCGAGGATCATAAGGCTTATTTAAAATATAATAGCACACCAAAAGTTAGGGTAGGTAGGAGTTACTTACCAGTTTTTTTTAAGCGTGAAATCACAGTAATAACAAATAATCACGCATGGCAGTTGAAAAAGAGTAACCTATTTTTGCAAGGCTGCCGAGTTGTTTGACTAAGAGTGAATGATTAAATTTTAAAATCTGAGGAAGTAAATGTTTAAGATCAATTTTCTCGTTCAATTTTAGATACAACAAAAACAGAATGCTGAGAGTAGCTTATGTTTAAAATGTACGAGCCACAAAATAACAGTTGACACAAATTTTGAACTCTTAACGTCTCCTCCTTACCTAAAAAATAAAACTGACGAAAAAACAAAATAGTCTTTAATAATAAAGTAAAAGTGCGCTTATTTATTAATAAATAATTTTAGTAAAAAAGTTAATAAGTTTAATTTTAATACACATCCAAAGTAAAATTACTGATATTAGCAATAAAGAAAGTAATTTTAAAATTGTAGGTTTGAATTTTGAAATCCCTTCCATGCTTGTAAATATGATGCACTTTTCCACGCACATTTCGAGTGATAAACTACACTTTCCCGATCTTGCGATGTGATCTCACTGACCTGCTGAAAATCTGCGGCGTAGAAATCCACCAAAATAGTTTCCGGGTGTTCAGTTAAATCGGTATCCAATTAAAATGCATTATAAAAAAGTTAATTGAAAGTATATGTTTTATTGTATGAGTTTGAATCATTTTATAATAAATTTCACACGGGTAATACTGGTCAATTTCATTAACAAGCCAATTTCAAATCGCGACATTACTCCTAGGTTAGATTATGTTGTATTTTACGCGTAATACGATGGCTACTACAATGTGATATAATATATCATATCATCATCGTCATTGTAATCCAGCAATGCTGCCAGTAGAACGTAGAAGTACTGTGCGGGCTCAAAGAAGCTTTCTTCCGCGGACGCTCCGAATGTGAAATGAGCTCCCCGCCGTGGTTTTCCCAATAGAGTACAGCATAGGGTTCTTCAAAAAGGGCGTGAAGAGATTTATTCACGGTCGGCAACGCGCGAGTGATACCCCTGTGTTGCAAGCGTCCATAGGCTACGGCAACTGCTTACCATCAGGCGGGCCGTACGCTTGTTTGCCACCTTAGTGGTATAAAAAAAAAGAATATGCTTAAAATCTGTCACAAAATTTCAGACTGGCAGTTGTCAAGAATTATTATGCATCACCAAATTTACTTGCAACATGTAAGCAGACGTACCACATTTAAAAACATCTAAAATACCTATGACATTATCAAATGTTACTTTGCAGTTGTCACTAATAATACTTTATTAATAATTTACTGTCGTAGATGCAACGCCGGGGGCCGCTGACTCTCAGGCTTTCAATCCTCCGAAATAACCGCTCGGATAACTTGCGTGAACAATGTGTGCTCACCCACACATAGTTGTACATGTTGTGAAGGATCTAAACTGAGGTCAAGTTACTATAATGCATGCTATAATATTTTTTTGTTTTTTTTTTTTTTCTGGATAGGTTAGCCCTTGACCACTATCTCACCCGATGGTAAGTGATGATGTGGTCGAAGATGTTGTTCAGGCTAACCTAGAATTACTGGCTCTCAAGGACAGCTGCCGGAACACACCGTTAGGTGCTTGGCGACAGATTTTCAACTTGAGGGTGGTAGCTAGCCAGGCGGGCATTCGCAAAGGGCCCTACCACCATGCTGTAACGACTGCCATCCTAAGACAAGACAACAACCGGGACCGACGGCTTAACGTGCCCTCCGAAGCACGGAAGCGCTCAGTAGTAATGTCACCAGCGGTCACCCATCCAACTCATGACCGCGGCGGACGTTGCTTAACTTTGCTGATCGATTCAGAATTCGCTACGAGCGCTTCAAAATATATGTTCTGCATAAGTGCAAACGGGTGGTTCATGCAAAATCTATCTATCAGTCATAGAAAGCAGAATAGGTTGTGCACCAGGAGTGTAATAAAAAAACACAAATTTAACAAATAGATAATAACCGCAACATCCACTACCAACTTTTAATTTTTAAATGTTAAGAGTTGGTTTCATACTTAATGTTCTTTGTTTATATTAGAACAATTAACGCACGATGACGAAAATTTAAATGTTCTTTTTTATATGTGTTGTTTTTAAATTTATCAGAAATCTAAATCAAAATTAAATCATTAATTGCAAATCATGTGGTCTTAAACCGTGCCGTGCCTGTGGGTTATCGTGCTAGAATATCACTCCCCAATGCTACCTGAGGGTGTAGTAAGAGGCAACTAAAAGTAAAATAACGGAACAGTAGGCATCAGCGCTTTCTAAACTTAAATTTTAAACTGTGATCCCAACGCCTGCCAAGCGTGGGGATTATGGCAAACCCCCAATGGGAGAGGCTGTGTTCAGCAGTATTTTTTTTATCATAATAAGTGTTTGTTGGTGCAAACCATGAGCGCTCAACCGAAAAATGGAACCGACTCTAACACTCAAAAGTGTGAAATAACTTATCGAAGCCGGTACCACTTCCACATTATTATGATAATACTCGTAGTTACTTTTGGACTATCATGGTGCCGACTTCAACAAGTTATTTCACACTTTGAGTGTTGAAGTCGGTTCCATTTTTTGGTTAAATTTTTTTAGGCTTAGACTACTGCGTAAAATTTTCGTTGGTGTCGCTTTGAAGGTGAGATGGATGATAGTGCTTGGTTGCAAGTCTCCCTCCCTGTGAGGTTGGGAGGCATAGGGAATCGTAAAATTTCTAGAGGGCCATTGCCAGTTTTTATATTATTTTTTTGCCTTATGGTAGATAAGCAAGGCGGCCTTGGCCTGATGAAAAGTGGTCACCATCGTAGCTATGAACGTTTTTATCACCAGAGGGGTTACCAGCGCGCTGCCAAGCTCTAGGTTATCTTATTATCGAATCTTCTTACACACTTATCGTTAAAATTTATTTCTCAACCATGCTTGGAAATGTGAGCATTATTTTGACAACCTTTTTCGAGATAAATCGAAATTGCTGTACTGGCCAAATACATGCGCGCAGCGGCAAAATCTATATATGTCGTGTCTAGCGGCCAAATAAATTGCATAGAAAACTCATATCTGTCGTGTAATTTAAAAATGGAACGATCTTTTACTTCGAAGCATGGCAACCAAGGAGGTAACTTATCAAAGGTTTATTTAAATTTCGATCTGGCTTACAAATAGAACGCTGTTTAAAAAACAAAGGATTTCGACAAAATGTGTTCAAGTGAAGATAATGAGTGTGATGAACTTAATTCAACGCCACCTGAAATTCTTCACCTCTTTTTTCACCCTTTAGAATTATCCCAAACCAACATAATTCCCGGTAAGTCCACTTTAAAATTCATAAATTATACACTTAACAACTGTATCTTCAAGTAAAAAAATCTATCTGCCTACGTACTACTTTGTTTTAATTTCCGCGCATTATTTGAGAAAAGCACTATACAAGCCTTGGCCACAACTAGGCATTGATGGACTTACGTATGTGTGCCTCGGCTTCGCCTCGGCCAACATTTACACGTTCGTCCATCAATGCCTCCTTTGCTGGCCGCTGCAGTAATGTACTATAAATACAATGCTTTGGGGCTGAACTTAGAAGGATATTTCAATAATCTGACCATCTTACGCTCAAAACTACACAAACCGTACACAAACCAATCTGTCACTTCACTCTACGCCACGCACGCTGCTCTGCGCCCTCAGAATATATGCCTTATATCCACAATCCATTTTGCGTTCAGCTCAGTTTGCCTTAGGCAAAGAGAATATAACCGCTACACTGCATGCAACCGTCGGAGGAGGTTGCCTGTGTTAATACAATTTATGGCCTTGATTCGAAACGATGACGTCGTCTGCCAAAAGACAGAGACACAAGTTTGTATCATTTGTAGGTACCACCAGTTGAACTACAATCAATATTTGCCCCGTTTGCTATGCGGTACAGGCTTAAGGAACCAGGTCTTTCCATATTATTCCATTGGATCACCGTGAATTGAAAAAATATGAACAAGCGTATAAGGACAAAAGTAATCACGCAGATTGATTGAAAAATATAGAAGAGAAAAGATATCGTAACTTACTGAATACTTCTTTTTTCTAAACACTATTTACAGTATTCACATACAAACATAACAAATCTGTATTTCAAGATCCTATTGCATGCCAAAGTCATGTTCGTAGTCCATAGTCGTACAATTTTGCACTCAAGCGAAGTGTGCTTAGCCGTTCTGATACGATCAGTAAAGTTAAGCAACGTCCGCCTCGGTCATGAGTTGGATGGGTGACCGCTGGCGACATTACTACTGAGCGCTTCCGTGCTTCAGGGGGCACGTTAAGCCGTCGGTCCCGGATTTTGCGAAGGCCTGCCTGGCTAGCTACCACCCTCAAGTAGAAAAATCTGTCGCCAAGCACCTAACGGTGTGTTCCGGCAGCTGTCCTTGAGAGCCAGTAATTCAAGGTTAGCCTGAACAACATCTTCGACCACATCATCACTTAACATCAGGTTAGATAGTGGTCAAAGGCTAACCTATCAAACAAAGAAAAGAAAAAAAAATCGTGCAGCTGCTTTTTCTGTAGTCTATTTTAAAAATATTCTGCAATTTCCGTAAATTAAATTCATGTTTAAAGACAATTTTGGGGTCTATTAGTTGATACTCGATACCTAATGATAAAACATGGCAATTTCTTAAATTGTGATTGATGCACAATTCCAAATGCAAATGCAATCGATGCACAGACCTTTTCGATTTGTAAACAAATTGAGATTAAATGGAGAATATATCTTTGGAACGTGCACTAGCTGACAATGATATCATGTCTTCAGCTCATAGATAATGGTGATGATCCTATATTTAAGATTTGCGGAAAGGGCCATTAAACGGAATTTAAGCCATGGGGCAATATTAAAATCAAATGCATGATTAATGATTTAGAACAAATTTTAACATACTAAAAAAAAAATTTAATATCATTGTTTTAAAAAATGTAATCATAAAATATTAAAATTACAAGTACTTTCCGTTTTCTCGGAACACTATATTCTTTTCTAGTATAGCCAAGGATGCATCCTTTCGAAAACCGTTTAAACTATTAAAAATCGGATTTTATGGTAAATTTGTAATTACGACTATCGACCGCCGACCGGGATCCCAGTTTGTACAAATGATGAAAAAGCCGGGAAGCCGGGACACTCGGCATCATGATGAGATGAGTTCAGTTTGACACATTATGTTTTACTACAAGTATAATAACTTATCACCTAATGTATATTTTATAAAAGTTTGTCGTAATGAAGAGAAAACGGAAAGTATTTTTAATATTTTATGAAATCTGAAACTAGCTCAAATTACATTTTGGCGCCAAAATATTATGTCATTTAATAATAATCTCGTAACTACTTCTACAGTTATAAACCTAGAAAGTAGTAATTTTGTATATGTATACGGCACAAGTCAATAAACGAAATTAAAAGTTTGAGGAGGAAAATGTTTTAGTATTATAAATTTTTCAGTTTTGATCTGTCCCGACCAGGGATGCCGATTGTCTGAAAAATAGGTTTAGTGTGAAGCTTGTATAAATTTGCTCGTTATAATTCAAATGTTGTTAGTAAGATAGTAAAATCCTTGGTATAGTATAATCCTTGGCCAAACAAAACAAAAACTAGCATCACCTTACGATAACGGGAAGTTATTCATATCGTAAAAAGAAACTTTCACTTGATACATTTTGCCGCGCAAACACTCAGCGATAGAAACTTGTATAATAAATAATCTCGTCACTACTATATAACTACTAAACGTAAAATAATTCAAGTGTACAGATTACATGTAACTTATCATATCAAAAGAAGAACCAAAGTCGTAGGTGGTATAGTTTCTAGGAAACAAATAATTGCTCACCTATTGGTTATTTATTATTTTTGTGAGAAAACTGATTACAGTTTTCTCAATAAAATCTTTAAAATAATCGCGTTGTTTTAATCTCGATACTACTTTTATAATATTTGGCCTCAAAATCTGTAACAATTCATGGGTAAAAACAATAGTAAATAATCATATTAGAAGTAGAACCAAATTTCTAGGTAAAATAATTTTGGAAAAAAATAGCAATTAAATAACTATTTCCCACAATTTTCGTCGTGTGTTGAAAGCTCTATTCCAGTAACATTTTCCATGGAAAGGTGTATTTTCCGTAGTCATATTTTCTAAGGCCAAGTTCATTCCGAAACACGTTTCCTTTTTCTCAATAGAATAAAAATGCAAATCGACTCTAAATTAGGCTTGAGACGTAAACAGCTTCGTTATTCATCTATGGATGAGTATAAAAATATAATAATAAAATAGAAAAATCTTACCATGAGGGTCAAGTTAAAGGACATTTTCGATTTAAGTTACTAGTCTTGTGTTATTTTCTTTTGTGTTTCACCAAAACTGATCGCGATTTCACCCTCCCTTTCAAGCGTACAGTGTCCGATCGTGATAGAATGTAAGCATTTTGTCACCGGCTTAAATGCCAGATCTAGGCTTAACCTGTCAACGATTTCGATTAAATGATCACTTACCGTCAGGTGAGTGATCAATCAACAGCTGGAATACTTGTGTCAATACCATTCTTGTGACATCTGATATTGTAAGTAAGGTAGTTACTATTGGATACGGTAAGTCCTAACCAATTCTCACCTCAGCGGCAGCGGCAGCTTTACTTTTAAACCATTTTCAACTTTGTCACTATTACTATAATGCATAGTATTGGTTGAAATACCTGCTAATGTCGCGCGGCCGCCTTTAAAAATAGCGTCGATATAGCAAGCGATCAACAAAAGTTTCAACCCGAAACTACGATGAACATCATAGCACTAATATTCAGTGGCGGTTTGTGTACGACGGAAGTAATCACCAACTAGTTACGTATGCGTTAGTACTCGTAACTAATCACGCCAACGACGGCGACGGTTGGTATGGTTTCTACAACGAGATTTAAACCCCCGAGAGGGGAATTGATGGTTCGCCCGATCATGCAACCGGTGTGTGATTTCTAACACATATAAGTCATAGCATGAGCGCACATAAACAGTATGCGACCAGAAGCTTGATCCGTACGTACGTGTTTGAAAATATTTTTATTTTTGAAGATTGTAGGCACTCAGTGCAATAAAAATGACTACCTGCTCCATTAAATGGTGCGGGAAAAGTAGCAAAATATCCAATAATAAAACAGATGGAATTAACTTCCACAAGTAAGTAAAATTATTCAATTTACGTAATTTATCTACTTCATGTTAATAGGTCAAGTTGAACTGGACAATCCAATAGACCCGTATGAATGCATTTCACTCCCACTTACTACATTCATCTATTGTCATCCTTGTCTTTCTGTAAACCACGCCCTCTCCTGGTGTTGTGCTTATACAGTACGGTAATTTATCGTTATAGTGGAACTAAAATCGATATCGTAATACTCTGGCCCATAAATATATTTAGCCTTGGATGTAAAGAGGGTTTTATATGTTTGATATGAGTTTATAATACTAATAATTTATTTCACAATATACAGTATTTATATATCTGAGTTTCACAAATATTATTAAATAATCAATTATAATTTTAAAACAGTTATCTTAATAAAATAAGAAAAAATTAACAGTACATATACTAATACAAAAATAAATAAATAATTTAACTATATCTACTTATGACCTAAAAATATTAAACTTAAAAATTCTGAGCTCTGTTCTACCAGGAGGCAATCATAAGTAGAAAACAGAACTCAGGTCACTGTCCACGGGTAGAGTGCCTAAAAGGCTGGCAGCATTACCCCGTTGTATGGCAAGACTAATTCTCTGGCCGAGGTAAGCGCCAGCCCTTTGGTCGTTTGTCTTTTCTATCAGCCGCTTTGATAAATCTTTATATAAAGTCCATGCGCTTGGACCCCACGGACCTAATGTTTCTACTCCAAAAGGCAGAAATATATAACTATCGCCGAGACTCTCGTATTTTCGCTCTTTGGAGCCTTCTGCTGCCACTGCCGCTGCTCCCGCCGTCTTGGAGGTGGATGGTAAATGAGACGCCGCAAGCGTGTCAACGCAAGTGGCATCCCAAACTAACGGCCTTCCACGAAACCAGGGAGTTAAGGTCATTCCGTCAGGTCTCTTGCCATCGTCACGTGCGATACCGTTCGGCTCAAGAATAGCCGGCACGTTTACGGTAGCAAGAGCCCTGCGGTGAAATCATTTAAAGAGGCGTGGCGAGAAAGGCGGCCAGCACTTCGACGGCAGGAGAGGCCGTGGTGTCCTTGGCGATCTACTGGAACTCCGCAAAAGCAGTTATGTGGTTCGACTGTGTTTGAACCAATTCGCAGGCTGATAGAAAGGGCAAACGACTTACTGTCCAGTAGCGTCCCAATGTTGGCAGATGGTAAAGCCTGAAGCCAGAAACCTGATTCTCGCTCCGCAGAGGCAAGAAGACGAGCCCGATCTACTGGAGAAACTGTGTTATTTAAAAGGTCAGTTGAGATCTTTTTATTTATAGGCTCATCCCAATGTCTCTGCGAATGGAGTTTGTTGGGAAGGCTTTCACCTGGACAAGCTAAAGTCCAAGCGTTTGTAGCATCTTGCATACAATTAATTTGTACATTTCCTAAAGAATTTTCAATAATTTTTAAAAAAAGGGCACAAGTACTATGAACTGAGGATAGAAACGCCGGGAGTGAAACACTGGAAATTTTGCGGATACCTAAACCACCAAATCTGATCGGAAGGGAGGCTTGACACCAAGAAATATCTGACATTGGACAATTTAGAATTTTGACTAAGGTATTTTTAATACAATCATCTAAAGTTGACAAAAGGTCCCTAAAAATCCAAAACGGACTGCATCTTAAAACATATGTTAATTTAGGTACAAAAAGACAATAACGGATGATATGAAAAGCTATGTGTGCGTGGATGTTTGAAAGACAGTCAGAACATTCTTCAAATTTAAGTTTTTGTTCTGTAATGAACGTAAGGAATGCGTCAGTGAATATCGGAGCCCCTAATAAACGAAAATATTGTCTGTTAAGAATTTTGATGTTAGAAAGAAGAGCCAAAACGTTAAATTTTTCTATTATAGCATTCCTTTCAGAGGATGCGACTGATTCAGGAATAAAAAGCTCACATTTGGAAAAATTTAGTTCTAAGCCAATAGAACTAAATTTTTCAATGATAACTTTAAGGTCTTCCAATACTGTCTCTGAGTCGCCTCCGAGAGTGCCATCGTCTAAATACCACATGTTTAATTTTGATGTGAGGGATGAAATGATCGGATGAATTGCAAGGCTGAATATAGCAGGGCCAAGAGAATCACCTTGTTGGCAACCAGTCGATGAAAGTATATGGTGACTTTTATACAGAAGTGAAGAGTCCGAGCCGTAGCATTGAAATAAATAATCAAATATTTCTGGTGTATGATTTTGAATTTCGTCAAGCAGAGCAGATCTAGAAACAGTGTTAAAAGCATTCTTAACGTCGACCTTAACAACCACCTGACCTACACCTGTTTGAAGGTAAGTTCTTAAGGCGTGTGCGGCTGCTTCGCACCCGCCTTTGCTTCCGAAACCTAACTGAGTAGGTTGAAATTTTCCGGTAAGTTTATTTAAAATTTTTTTGCAGCATAGTTTGGAAGCGATCCGACGATATGTGCAACCAACTGCGATAGGCCGAATGCCACCATCTTTTTTTTTTAAAGCACATCGATTAGCACCGTATAAAATATAACAAATATCCTCGTGTACCTTACCTGCGATCATTAAATTCATCAGAGCAGTTATGTCTATCAGGAGTGCTCTGCCAGAATCTCCAGGAGCACCTATCATATCTTTAAGATGTTGTGGGCTCAAACCGTCGTGGCCACTAGCAGAGCCACTCCTAAACTACATAATCGCTGTGTACACATCGACTTCAGTGACTTCGATTGGTTGCACAGTGGGCTTTGAAGTAGACAAAAAGACTGGCAATGGTGATGGTGGATGTTTTTCTTGTAATGCTGCAAGAGTTTCCATTGTATCTGGGGCAATGGTATCGTTAGAAAACAGTAATTTACTGGCACCTTTCAAATCTCCATCGCTGACTTTAGATTCTATTTTGTTGAACAAGTTGTGTGATTTATGAAACTGAGGTGTATGCACACATGTTTGATGTTGATATCGCTGGTGCCCGGCATGGTTGGAATCAATACAGTTGGCTCTAATGGATGATGTAAGTGATTTTTTATTTTTTGGGTCAGCATGAAGAATTTGAAAAGGAAAGGTCAAAAGGTTTTCCCAAGTTTGTATTGAGTCAGAATCGGTAAGCACTTTTTTAATCTTTATAGACAAATCTTGAGCTACAGTTATGCGAGCACCTTTTGGTATTCTTTTGACCACCGGTACGGAAGATTTAAGTTTTGATAAGGTTTGCAAATGGTATCGATGATGATGATGGATTCGAAATGCAACATGGAGGGTCTAGAATACTAGGTGGTTTATTTTTGTTCTGGGATTTGCCAATGTGAATATTTAAACCTTTTTTACCTTTAAAAAAACGGGGCTGTGAGCACTGTTGACATTGTAGGAAATCAGATACATCGTCTTGGTTTTGTGTGTTATGTATATTGGGCGCTGAGAGACCCATAGACTGTGACATATTGCTTTTTAGGCGCTTGTTGTGTAAATTACCAAGTAATAATAAAGAAAAACTTATAAAAAATATACACAATAAAATCATTCAGGCACACACTGACAAATGTCAAATTTATACGATGACTGCTTCGTTGGAGACTGCGCACAGGGCTCCATGTTTCCAAAGAGAACGCCCTCTATATACAGTTACATGTTGTTATTCTTAACTTTATTACAATCGGTACACTAAATTGTATTGATTTTCGTGTATTTTCAAAATTAAAAATCAGATTTCAACCTTTTTAAATAGCTTCACGCATCAAAACACGCGGGCCGCGATCCCCGATAGTGTCCCGTTGGATTGAGCGCGATCGGAGCTATACTTTTTTAAATATAACAAAATAATAGTAAAATACCTAGTTTTAAGCTTTACAGTCAATTTTACAACATATCATTATTCTATATTTTATTATTACAAAACAGCTATACTCATACAAAATACCGCGCGAGGTATCTGCTGGGTATTATTGCCAACGCAAGTGGGAGAAAATATCACTTTAATCGAAATAGGTCGTCACGGAGGAATAAATTATACGATCAGCTTATATATGTTGTACGACGTATTGATATCGATTATATTTGCATAAGAATCATGTCCCATCACTATGGGACTCGGGTGTTTACCGCATGGAGGTGGCTTAGCCAATTAGAGCGAGTTTAGGTTAAACAGAGTTTGGCATCAATTCATCTCGAACAAACCAAATCTTATTGCATCTCTTAGTGTTATTTTCTTGATGGGTTTCTTATAGATTTTGGAAACTGAGCTGTGGGACTCAAGCATCTCAAATTGAAAAAAATAGACAATAGTATTATAATAATAATTAATAATAATTTATTTATTTGTACTAGAATATATTGTTTACAATAACTAGAGCAAAAAACAAAAATACTTAATCTAAGACAGTATATGCAGCATACCATAATAATATAGTAGGACCTAAAAATGAAGGAAGTCCTTACCAGAAGATTATAATTTATTAAATTTACACTATTACATATAGTATATATATATATTATATATCTATTTGATATATCTTTCGATTCAAGATGTTTAGCCCGATTTTGAATCACGATAGGCCAGTTTGTATTATGTGTTTGGATCAAAACATTCTACAGCACCATTGTCACATTTAAAGTTGCTTAGCCTCAGTAATTATTTTCGCCCAAACTTTTACGATGAAATGAAATGAATGAAACTTCTTTAAAATCTAAACTTTAAGACGTACTTGTTGTAAGCTTATTGATTTAGTAATTCTATATTATTATTCGTGCTTATTTTCAGTTTTTTTTATTAATGTGCCTATTGTGTATATCTCACTTATTTGTCATCAATACCAAAAGGTGTGTATAAGTCAATCGTTGCCATCATACACAAGCGAAAGAAGAAATAAGAACATTTCAGAGCAGCAACAAGGCTATATTAAAACTTATATATTGTTATACGTCGGTCTTAAGATCACAGTAAATATGTATATGGAGCTAAATCAGTAGTTTGAATTTAAACAAAAACCTGAATCGAGTAACGTAATCAAACGATCGCCCTTTCACCCATCCGATACGATACCTACTTTGCGATGCAGCTAGACCGATAGTAACGCGCGTCGCACTGCTCCGCGGCATAAGTACTGTAAACGTTAGGGATTTGATGTTTTCGTGGAAACGTTACTTGTTTTAGCCACAATTCATTGTGAACCAGTTATGAAATGGCTTTTTACTGATTTCAAATGAAAAACAAAACAATTGGACAGTTTTTTCAAAGATACGCGATGTCGCCAGTTATTTTGGAAAGCTGATTTGATGTTTTTCATAACGATTATGTGTTCTTTATTAACCAATTTCGGAAAAGAAGGCAGTATAATCGGCAGTTTTTATCATTTTTATTTTTATGAGTTGAACAAGCACGAGGCCCACCTGATGATGTCACAACTCACAAGTGACAAACTGCACTGCTACCGTCACCCTGAGACATACAGTTGTTGAGTCTCATGTGCCTGTAATTTTACTGGCTCTTAGGGATGCTGCCGTTATACACGGTTAGGTGCTTGACGGCAGATTTTCTACTTGAGAGTGGTAGCTAGGCAGGCAGGTATTCGCAAAATACTCTCATCATGCGCTGAAGCAAGCCTTGCGGTGGGGATCGAACTATAGATAGACCTGCGGTATGGCATCATAGCTATTACCGTTGGGCTATCTTTGCTTCAAAATTTTTAAATATTTAAAATAATATTTAATTAAGTAATTATTTACTTACTTAATTATTATTATTATATAATAATAACGGCAAATACCAGTTGAACAGGCTGGTTTTGTCAGAGACCGAGGCACCAGGGGGCAAATTATGAACATCAGACAACTGATAGAAAAGAGCCGAGAATTCAATGTTCCCATGCTTCTTTGTTTCATTGAGTATTCCAAGGCCTTTGATTGTGTAAGTTGGGACTGTCTGTGGAGAATCCTTCGAGAAATGGGCGTACCTTTTCACTTGGTATCACTGATCGCAAGTCTATATGAAGACGGGGAGGCGATGGTTCGCGTGAATGAGGTGGTGTCAAAGCCTTTTTTAAGCCACAAAAGGGAGTCCGACAGGGCTGTATTCTTTCTCCGCTGCTTTTTAACATATATGACGAATACATCATGAGAACAGCCTTAGAACAGTGGGAGGGAGGCATTTCAGTTGGAGGCATCAAGATCAGCAACCTTAGATATGCAGATGACACCAATTACTTGCTTCCTCAGAACAGGAGCTAGCTGATCTGTTTGACAGAGTGGAACGCGCGAGCGAGATGGTAGGTCTCTCCGTTAACAAGTCAAAGACAAAGGTTATGGTCGTTGATCGAACTGGAAAACTTATACGTACAGACGAGCTCTCAGATCTGGAGTTTGTAAACGAGTTCATTTTTTTTTTTTTTTTTTTTAATGTTATTGTGACGGAACATGCTCGAGATCCACCTGATGTTAAGCGGTTACCTCTGCCTATAACAGATGCAGTTCATCGTTCAAGTGACGAATTGCACTGCGCCCATCACCTTGAGACATAGTTGCTAAGTCTCATGTGGCTGTAATTTCACTGGCTCTCAAGGACTGCTGCCGGAACACACCGTTAGGTGCTTGGCGACAGATTTTCAACTTGAGGGTGGTCGCTAGCCAGGCGGGCATTCGCAAAAAGCCCTTCCACCATGCAGTGAAGCTCAAGCCCGCGGCGGGATTCGAACCATGGACCTGCTGCGCGGCAGTCCATAGCCAATGCCACTGAGCCATCACTGCTTCAACTTTACCTGGGTTCACTGATCACCGATCAGGGAGGCTGCGATAGAGAGATTCGAAGACGCACACAGATGGCCGAGGCAGCTATGAGCAAAATGGATAGAATCTGGCAAAATAGTAAAGTCTCCAATATCACAAAGATGAGACTCGTGAGATCTCTGGTGTTTTCGATATTTCTGTACTGATCCGAATCATGGTCAATTCGCGCAGTAGAACGAAAAAAGATCGAGGCTTTCGGTGGTGTTGGAGGGGAATGTTGTGCATACCTTGGACAGCAAAACGAACAAACAGATCTATTCTGGACCAACTTAACTTATGATCGAAACCAGATTATCTACAATCTGCTACCAACGAGTACTAAGATACTTTGGTCATATCGCTCGGACACAACCAGATAATTTGAAAAAGCTGGTTATAGTAGGAAAAATAGAGGGGAAAAGGCAACGGGGTCGCTCACCTACCCGCTGGTCCGACCAAATCAAGGCCATAACGGGACTTACCCTACCTAACGCCCTGAGACAAGCCGAGGACAGAATGGTGTGGAAGCAGCTGGTAAAAGTCTCCGTTGAGTCATTTCAGGACGGGCACGACCTTCTGACATTAAGAATACGACGAAGAAGAAGAATAAGTAAGGGGTAAAAATAATAAATAGTGTTTTTTTATTCTTTGATTATTTGTACCTGATTGTCTAGTCTATGACCAATATCTCAACTCACCACTCATAGTAAGTGGTGTTGTGGTAGAAGATGTTGTTCAAGCTAACCTAGAACTTCTGGCTCTATATTTTAATACTGGCAAACCTAAAGCATAGATAATAGGCACATAAATATACATGCAAAATTTTACAGAGTTTGTACGCTCGGAATTTAAAATACGACAAAACTACGTTTGTATGGAGAAAGCTACACGTGTACTCTAATGTTAACGAGCCGATGTCCGACACGAACATCCGTCATCGTTCTGATAAATATTCATTTAATTATGAAACCCATTTAATTAATTGAAATAACTTGCATTATTGTTCTTAAAGCTGTTGTTATTTCGTTATTCATAACTTATTTAATAATTTGTAATTCATAATTTTGTCTGTGGCATAATTTTAGTTTGGTATATTTTATTTTTTTATTATAGCTGCCAAGAAATATTTCTTATAGATTTTGAATAATTTTCAAAAAATATAAACGGTCTCCGATCCAAGGTTTACGAGGTGTCATTTCTTTTTCCGATTCAGACCCACATTTAAGACTAGCCCTAAATTCAAGAAGAAGGCCGAGTCAAACTACTGCTTTAATCTCATCTGTGTAATGAGTGTCTTATTTTGGAATACGAAGTATGAATTGTCTCAAATTTTGTTCTTCGTTTAGATTAGTTTGACCTGGTGCAGTAAACCCTAGGATTCCTAAATAGCGTCGTAGTTTTAGAGAAAACTATTTGGTATCGAAAATAAGTGACACGAAAAGCATCATCTTAGTTAAATTAATTACGAAACATTTTATATTCTTTCAGAGGTCTGGATAATAGCAATATGGATATAAATATTTTTACTAACGCATATTTTGATTGATGTACCTTTTATACCGACCACAATCGTAGTTTATCACTATCGACGGTTGTGGTTGTGGTAAGAGACATCTCTCATATATTCTTGTCTTTACGATGAAGTGAGGAGGAAGAAATTATAGATATACTTCTTTCGTCAAAAGTGATCAAGGTGCAATAGCACTTTGGCCGTAGCTCAGTGAGACCAAACAGAGGAGCAGTAAATGTATTTTAAAACAGTTGATGTTGTACGAGATATAGCGGTTCCTAGATATAGTTTAATGGTGTTATGTTAAAGCTGCAATTTCAGTAAAAAAAGAGGAAATAATTACCATTCATTTCAATTGGGAATATATATGGTGGATTATGCACACATAACAATGTACGAAATAATTTATTTATACCTATATATTATTGCCTGTTACGATCAGTTTACGATGAAAAAAAGTACAAATTTCTAAAATTTCCCCAGTGCGAGTTAGACTCTCATAATCAAAAGGGCTTTAAACCACAACACAATGTTCGTATTTATTTTTATAAGAATATATCCCAAAATAATAAGTTTGCTCTAGTTCCTACTTGAACTAAAGCCAACTTATTATTTTGGGATATTTTAGTGCAGAACTTTTGACTCATTGCTGGTTTTAATTTGTTTGATTTTCTTCTTCTGGTAACGATAGATAAAAAAAAACCTTTATTGATACACTACTCCTCATAAATAATATAGTTTATATAATAATTACAAAGTGTCAGAATGGGCGGTCTTATCATCCAGAGTGATCTCTACCCGGCAACCTTAAAATGAAAGCCATAAGAGAAAAAAAAGCAAGCAACTGCTTTTTGATATCTATGTCAAAAATCTTTATAAAATACTTTTCAAGCCTTGTTATGTTATGCATTCAATAATTATTGCATCCAGCATGTAAATATATTATAGGTAATTATATATTTTTTGGACCTTAAAGTGTTACACATACATAAGAAGTCAAAGAATTTAATTTTACTTTATATTATATATAGTGTTTATTGGAATATATTTTATCATCAAATTTTGTTGAAATATGTTGTAGTACATTTTCACTGATGAAAACAAATAAATTTTATGTCTAAATACATAAAAATGTTATAAAGTCCATATTTTAATATGTACTTTTTTGTACTTTTTTACAGAGATGTGTATTAAAACAAAATGGATATTCATAAATACTTATCACCGACGTATTTTTTGATTGATAGACCTCTATCTCAACCACTTCTGTCGTTTTATCACTATCGACAGTTGTGCTTGTGATATAGGTCATCACTCATATATTCTTCTCTTAATGACGAAGTGAGGAGGAAGAAATAATAGTAAAACTTCTTTCGCCAAAGACGGATCAAGGTTCAATAGCACTCTTACGACCTTAGCTCAGTGAGGGCAACAGAGAAGCAGGAAATTAATTTTAAAACAGATGATGTTGTATGAAAAATTACGGATTCTATTCTAATGTTCTTACATAAGAATGCACTGGTACTCCAAGGATATGTTATTTATTCAACTTGGAATCATACAAGGTGGAATAGGCACTCATAACAAAATACACAATAATTACTTTCTCTTATAGTCTAACTATTGACTGTAATGATCAGTTTATGAAGAACAAAAAAACAGGCCAAGCGGTCAAGCTCACCCAATAGTACCGTGCTACCACAATATATAGGTATTTAAGTTTGAATAAGTAGGTATATATCCGAAAATATTATGTTTTGTTCTTCAAAGGCAACTAAGGAACGTTAGTGCAAGTCTGTTTCGTGGCCGATGTTTCGAAAAATTTGCCAAGCATAACCTTGAGCTTATTTTATGCTTCTAGTTGGCAGTTTATCGTTTTATTATTTATTTTTCTCAAGCATGCTTGGAAATGTGAGCATTATTTTGACAACCTTCTTCGAGATAAATCAAAATTGGGCCGGTACAGCGGCCAAATAAATGCGCGCAGCGGCCGGCAAAAAATGTATGAAAATCTATATCTGTCGTGTCTAGCGGCCAAATAAATTGCATAGTAAACTCATATCTATCGTGTACTTTAAAAATGGAACAATCTTTTACTTCGAAGCATGGCAACCAAGGAGGTAACTTATCAAAGGTTTTATTTAAATTTCGATCTGGCTTGAAAATAGAACGCTGTTTATTGAAAAAAAAACAAATGAACACTTTAACGCGGGCAATTTTATTGTTGTTTGTTGATAGTCATTGATTTTGAAAAGTAATTGTTTCGACAAAATGAGTTCAAGTGAAGATAATGAGTGTGATGAACTTAATTCAACGCCACCTGAAATTCTTCACCTCTTTTTTCACCTCATTAGAAGCATCGCAACAAACGTAATCCCCGGAAAGTCCACTTTAAAATTCATAAATTGTACATTTAACAACTGTATCATAAAATAAAAAATTCTGCCTAGGTACTATTTTGTTTAAATTTCCGCGCATTATTTGAGAAAAGCACTATACAAGCTTTGGCCACAACTAGGCATTGATGGACTTACGTATGTGTGTCTCGGCTTCGCCTCGGCCCACATTTACACGTTCGTCCATCAATGCCCCCTTTGCTGGCCGCTGCAGTAATGTACTATTAATGTGAATCCTGGCGCTCTGGTTGTCAACTGAAATTAAATTAGGTCGTTCTTGAGTCAAGCTACTGCTTTAGTCCAATATGAGAAATTAGATATGAGAATCTTGTTATAAAGAGATGCCCCTTGGGTGCTCGGCTGCCGGTGAGCTGCCCGTGAGGTTCCGGGCTGCCTGTGGGGTGCCGAGCTGCCGTTGGGGTGCTGGGCTGCCCTTGGGGTGCTGGACTGCCCTTGGGGTGCCAGACTAGAATATAACCCCCCATCTTTACCCGTAGTAGGTGTCGTTATAAGCGATAAAGGGTAACACTACAGAGGGTGGGCAGCAGCGCTTTCTGAGGAACTGATATCTCACACCGCGATCCCCAAGACGCCTGCCAAGCGTGGGGAATATGGCAAATATAAAAAAATAAAAAAAAAACCCTCCCGTAGTGGTGGAGGCTGCGGTCAGCAGTGGACAATGCGGCAAATATAATAATATATACATGTTATGTCTATTATGCCTATGTGATAAAGTTCGAATGCCAGCTTAAGATGAGCCGTAGGTTCAAGGGTTCCTCAACATTCCGCGGATCAAGTTGTTTGGAACGAATTATTTAGGTTGTGATATCTGTAATTTTTGAACCACAAAACCGATGACTTTGAAATATTTACGGTACTATAATTAAACTACCACTATTCTAACAAAAAAAGAATGATTGAAATCGGACTACGCGTTAATAAATTACAAATAAGTGTACATTTTGACTTTCATCCCTTTTCCCACCGTGCTAAATTTCGGGATGAAAAGTATCCTATGTCTTTTATGTAGTATGAACTCAAATCGTGCTTAGTTTCATTTAAATCCATTCAGTAGTTTTGGAGTGATACATGGTGATACAGACAGACAGACAGAAAAAAAACAAAAACAATACATTTTTGGCATCAGTATCAGCTCAAACATATTTTCAAAATATCTGCAATGTACAGATTGGACCTGTTACAGTTTATTATAAGTATAGATAATTAATAGATTCGAGAATTACAATCATTAAGTCATCCAAGATAGTTATTGGTTATTTTGATGATTGATTGCATATTGTTTAAAAATAAACAAAGATGGACTTATTTATTACACAATCACTGACACTATTAAGACAACATACTCGTATATCTTAGGAACATTCTACCCTTGCCAGTCACCTATGTGTATGAATGTTGTAATATTGTTAGCCAACGCATTATTGATTGATTTCCTTGTATCACAATCATTTCTGACGTTTATCACTATCGACAGTTGTGCTTGCGGTATAGGTCATCTCTCATATTCTTCTGTTATTGAATAAGTGAAGCGGGAGAAATTGAAGGTACTCTTCTTGATAAATGCAACTGGAAATGGGTGACAAACCAGAGCGCCCAACGGCTCTTCAACTTGATGGAAAAGGAGTGACTCTTTGCGATGAACTCCTTCTTCGCGAACATTTAAGATGTGAACGTGGATATTTCCCGATGGTACAACTAAAAATATTTCTAGTTTATTATGATGACCAAGAAGGGAATATTCAACTATGTCTCTTTGATATGCCTATACCACATATATTTGATTGACACACTTGCCAGCAGTTAATCTACCAGTAAAAAACTTATTGCTGAAGAATCATACAAATCAGTACTATGTTTCTTTAGATTGATTCTACTTTTATATTTTCTGTCATAAGAGTTGATATTATGCTTGTGATCTTTAAAAATATTACGTGACTTATTGAGAAACCTCATTAGTTAATTGAAAATTGACAGTGAGAGTTTCATTCGATGGTCACGGATTTAGATACATTATTTTATTCCAACGATTCGGATTGTTTCTATATAATTATATGTATATAGAATAAAAATGCAAGCATAATAGGTAGATTGTTAACCAAGGGTCCAAACAACCATTTTAAAGGCGAGAGTGTTTCTTTGAATCCATAGCAGAACGAAGGATTCTAGAGTAGAACCAGGAACGTAGCGAGGGATTCTAAAGTAGAATTCTAAGTGCAGCGAGGGATTCAAAGTTAATCGAGCTTAAAATATTTGTTGTCTCCTGCGGTGGACACTCTGCTTTTTATCACCTTCTATAAGAAAATAGGTAAGTGCAACTTATGAATAAGAATAGTACGTTTATTTATAGATATAATTAGGTAATAAGAAGCAGCACAGAAGTAGATAAAGGCTAATGTTTATATACGAAAAATAATGGAAGTGTATCGCTGCAATTTGACGACCACCATCCGTTAACGTTGTCGATTTATTTACAGCTTGAGAATAAGAATTAGTCTCAGAAGACATCGTCTCAGGATGTAGGTTTTAAGAAACAATATTACTTACATTTTAGGTTGTAAAAAAATTCAAAATAATATACGCATCTAAGTTAAAAAAAAAAAAAAACAAAACAAAAAAAAAACAGCCAGTAACATGTTCATACATTGTTCGTGATTGATTGGTGTTTGGAGAAGTTTTACTAATAATATCCACATTTTAAATTCAAATCACTTTTTGTCCCTCAGGGATTATAAAGCTATTTTAAGTCCCTGTTTACGAGGATTAAACTAGCTCTTTTCGAATAGATATGATAAAAAGTTCTTTTCCCTTCATGGTGGGCAGTGATTTAATTTTAATTTTGGAACATGAATAATGTTCCTGCTAAAATCAAGACCAAAGAGAACGAACGAAGATATTGTATAAAAAAGTTATTTAGCTGTTAACAAGACAGCGTGCCGCCATACAATTATTAATTTACTCTAGCATTAAAAATGTCATAAGCGTTTGGTAGGAGCGCCCATTGATGTATGTAACTATGTTATTCTGAATGTTATTCAGTAACCATTAATATTTCAGTAGACTTATATCTATATTGACTTATATTGTAATATTCTTATACAGATAATGTCAACGGTATCCTTATTTATTATTACTTTTTTTGTATTAATCGTCAGGTGAAACCCATCCACTATTGACTTTCTGGTGAATACTGTACGATATGTGACCCCGGCGCGGCGCCCTAGCTTCTACTACCTTCAAAAGCTTTCCAAGGCATCAGGCATAATTTTTTTGTGCTTTGACAATTGACACGAAGCGCATGAACGTGAAATGCTAACTTATATAAACTAATAAAGTTTAATTTGCTCGTTATTTACCTACAATGCAGGGTTCATCTTCACATAAATAATATAACCAATTTTTTTAGAAGTCTCGTTATTATCAATACTAGGTTAAGCCTGTTAACACCTTTGACCACATCGTCACTTACCATCAAGTGAGATTGTGGTCAATATTGTTACCTATGTTTTTGACCAACCAAGTTTTGATTGACGTAAAATAACTAATGATCATCAAATAATAATTAAATTGAGAATCATTTTAGACGCATTGAAGTTTTAATTTGGTCAACTAAAAATACAGCTTTTATGCCAATAAGCTAACCTCAAAAGAAATATGGAATGTCGTGAATAAAGAATCAATAAGCAACACGCCAAAAATTTTAATTGAATATGAACAATATTTATTTTTATTTTTAAAGACGCCTCCTGCTGCTTTCGTCGTAATCTTCAAAGATGAGAGTCGGGATACCCCCTGGAAACCTGTTCCTATCTTTGGCGATGTAAATGGTGTCATGAACGCTGTTGTTAAGGGTAGTCATCGCACGGGACTGTCACTTCTTGAGCATTTCCCTTATATTTTCCCAGAGACAATTAGTTTCTCCAGGATTCTTTGCAAGCAGACGCTGGACAGCCTCGTCTTGATTTTCAATTCACGCTAGATGGATCATTTGTGCGGAAGGTTATCCAAGATATCCTGAGTATTCTCCTCCGACACCACATTTCGAAGGCCCGGTCTCGGCCTACTTTTTTTAATGTCCAAGTTTCAGCGCCGTAGATAAAGATGGAAAAGACTGTCTTGACGAGAATTTTTTTTGGTTTTCTTGTGATGTTTCTATCCGCCCACACTTTTTTCAATTAAGTCATTGCGTTTATGCCAAATCTACACTCCATTCGAAAGACACATTAGATGTCACAAACACACAATTGGAATTCAGCAGATGTTGTATGCTGTGTGACTATATGACTGATATAAACTGAACAAGTGCGAGTCGAGCTTCGCTCATTTAGGGCTCCGCATTGCAACAGCCAGTAAATTAATAATCAAATGTTGTTGTGTTAATCACAGCGTCAAAACTGTTTTTTGAATCGAAGTTATAAGGAATAACGTAACATAATGTTAACTTGAACTAAAATTAGTGATTTTATACTTCTATAGCCCTCTTTAATAAGGAATTGAACATAAATTGGCGCCGATATTCATTGCCTCCTACTTGGACATTAAAGACTGCAACAGTGTGCAATAGAGAGACATGATAATCAGATGGGGCAGTGCGGTGTCCGTTCTGTCACCTCACCTTCCAAACCCGTCAGTAGAAATAGCAGTTCCGCGCGTAAGAAACAAGCACAGAATAAAATAAGATAAACATTAAATAAACATTTTTTCAGAGGTATGTTTATTTATCTAAAACTAATAAATATGTACCTTTGAAATTATGAAAATTTCAAAGATTTAGCAAAATTAAAAAATATGTAGCTCCTATCGCGCTCAAACCAACGGAAAATATTTTTTTTGCACTGTAGGCATTGGACTCCATCTTGGTTTTGTAACTGGACCGGCATAGTTCAAGACAGCAAATGTATAATTATTTACATACTTTTCAATGCATTTTATTGATTGATGTCATTGGAATACACTCTTATTCATCGTTTGTCACTATCGAAGAATACGTTTGTAATCCAGGACATCTCTCATGTTACTTCTTCTGCAACTCTCGGCGATAAAGAAAGCTGGGAAGATATTGAAGACGTGCTTTTTTTGCTTATGCAGGATCAAGGAGTTAAATTAACAACTGTTAGAGATACCGCTAATTGTTTAAAACAGACGACTAGTCAACGTGGACGTTTAACACCTTATGAAGTGGTAACCTTGGTTGGAGGCTTGTTGCCGATTGTGTAGCACAGCTTTCAGAGTACAAAATGTTGGCTCAGCCAAGTGTCAGTGCAACCAGTGATCCTCGATAGCCCAGTGGATAAATCACCCGGTGCGTAAAATCGGGGTGCGTGGGTTTGATTCCCACTTGAAGAGCGATAATAAGAGCGTAATAATATTAGGAAATCGTTTCTTTGTGTTTTATTTCTGTACTAAGTAATTAATTCTTAGTAATCGTCAGCGGATCTTCATATACCTACCCGGTGAGAGTGGTATAGTATGCGTGTATGCAACCCCGGCACCCCGGCTACTACTGCCGCTAACATTGGCTTCCAAGGCAGTAGTATCCTATGAACCTATTCCCACCCAAACTCATATGTCTCCTTTCCGCAACCCCAATCCTCTCTATCTTCCGGTTGCTTCCCTCTCCATGAGATCTGATATTTTCCTAATTTATTGTCATTGAGTGCAAATATTATTCAAATAAAGTCATCGGAACATTAAAAAAAACCAAGAAAAATTTATGAAAAACTTTAGAAAGAAGGGCAACCTGACGTTGCTTACCATGCAGCCTATTGCCTCGACCTTCTGATGACGACAGATTCAGACCGCTACTCAGTGTCAGTTTCTTCACCGTTAGGTAGCTCTGACCACTGTCTGGTGAAATCTGTATGTCTATATTCCCCGCCCGACCGCTGCCAGAAAGGCACCCGGCGGATATGGAGATACAAGTCAGCAGATTGGGATGGGATGCGGTCTTGTTTTGCTACCCTTGCTAGTCTCTTTGCTTCTCTTCTTGTGATTCTTCTACTTGCGCGGATGCTTTGACTGATGTGCTGCGTCAAGCAATGAAGTATTTTATTCCATTTTGTAATGCGCCGCAGAGCAGCAAAGCAATTCCTTGGTTTAGTGTTGATTGTAGACGCGCTGAAGCGGCGAAATATGAAGCATACTTAGCCTGGGTCGATGCTCGAACCCGCAACACCAAGGATATTCGTAACAAGAAGAGAGCCTTTAACAAACCTGCCAAGGCATGCAAAAAGGCTGTAAAAAGGGCATGACTCGATCACACAAGCCGTGTTGGGTCCAAATTAGCTTCTCACCCTGCGGGTAGCAAAGCATTGGTCCCTGGTAAAGTCTATCGAATCCAACTTCAGCCGCCCTAATCTACTTCCAATATTAAGACCTGACGGATCATTGGCTCACACTGCTAAAGAGAAAGCGAACTTGTTCGCTTCTCTATTTGCGGAGTCTTCACATTTAGATGCAGCGAGCAAAATACCTCCATCTCTACCTCGATGCGAGGCATCAATGCCGGAAATTCACATTCGTCAGACCGAAGTGCGTATGGCGCACCGCAATCTAAACGTGAACAAGGCTAGTTGTCCTGACGGAATTCCCGCCATAGTCCTAAAATCGTGTTCACCTGAATTGACTCCTGTTTTGAAATGTCTCTTCCGCCCCTCTCTACAGACTGGTAAAGTGCCGAAATCTTGGAAGCTTGCAAATGTACAGGCTGTGCCTAAGAAGGGCAGTAGTGCAGACCCTGCTAACTACAGACCATTCAATCACTTCCATACTTTGTAAAAATATGGAACGTGTATTGAATAATAGGCTCCGGGCATACCTGGAAGCAAATGATATCCTCAGTGATCGACAGTACGGGTTTCGCCGAAGCCGGTCAACTGGGGACCTTCTTGCGTATGCCACTAATATCTGGAGCGAGGCCATTGATATGTACGGAGAAGCACTCACCCTCCCTCTTGACGTTTAACACCTTATGAAGTGGTGGCAGTGTTTGGTAGGAAGAAAGGAAACAGGAGGTATGTATTGCACTGTAAGCATTAGACTCCATCTGTGATTTCAAACTTCTATACCCCTCTTCATAATGGAATTGATTCTAAAATGGCGCCGATATTCATTGCTTCTTACACTATAGCATAGAACATATAATAATACTAAACTTTAGACAGCTATAGTGTGCAAGCCAGAGACACGAATATCAGATGGGGCAATGCGGTGTAACGTACTATCGCGTACCCCGCCAGTAGAAAAAATAGTTCCACGTTTAAGAATCAAGCACCGAATATACTACTCGTAATATAAACATGTTAAAATAAACATTTTTGTAGAGGTATGTTTTTATCTTTCACACGCATTATATTGATTGATGTCCTTGGAATACACTCTTATTCTTCGTTTGTCACCTTCGAAAAATATGTTTGTAATCCAGGACATCTCTCATGTTACTTCTTCTGAAACTCTCAACGATGAAGAAAGCTAGGAAGATATTGAAGGCTTGCGTGTTTCGCTTATGAAGGAACAAGGAGTTTTAACTCCTTGCCGCCGAAATTCATTGCTTCTTACTTGGACACTATAGCATAGGACAAATATTAACACTAAACTATAGACAGCAATAGTGTGCAAGCAAGAGACACGATTATTAGATAGGGCAATGCGGAGTTACGTTGTGTCGCCTCACCTACCGTACCCCGTCAGCAGAAAAAATAGTTCCACGCGTAAGAATCAAGCACCGAATATACTAAGATAAACATGTTAAAATAAACATTTTTGCAGAGGATTATTTTTATCTTTCACTCGCATTATATTGATTGATATCCTTGGAACATACTCTTATTCTTCGTTTGTCACTATCAATGAATACGTTTGTAATCCAAGGCATCCCTCATGTTTTGCAACTCTCAGCGATGAAGAAAGCTGGGAAGATATTGAAGGCTTGCTTTTTTCCCTTATGAAGGATTTTATTGTTTATTACACGCATTTTATTGATTGATGTCCTTGGGATACACCCTCAGCCTTTGTTTGTCACTATCGAAGGTTACGTTTGTAATCCAGGACATCTCTCATGTTCCATCTTCGGCAACTCTCGGCGATGAAGAAAGCTGGGAAGATATTGAAGGCGTGCTTGTTTCAAGTAGGTAATAAACAACTTTTAGAGATACCGCTAATTGTTTAAAACAGACGACCAGTGAATGTATTCCGTCCATGGTTTTGTATCTGTGCCGGCATAGTCGAAGACAACAAATGTATTATTATTCACTTACTTTTCAATGCATTTTATTGATTGATGTCCTTGGAATACTTTCCCAACCTTCGTTTGTCCCTATCGAAGGTTCTGTTTGTAATCCAGGACATCTCTCATATTTCTTCTTCTGCAACTCTCGGTGATGAAGAAAGCTGGGAAGATATTGAAGGCGTGCTTGTTTTGCTTATGAAGGATCAAGAAGATAAATTAACAACATTTAGAGATATCGCTAATTGTTTAAAACAGACGACCAGTCAACGTGGACATTTAACACCTTATGAAGTGGTGGCAATGATTGGTAGGAAGAAAGGAAACAGGAAGTAATGTATTGCACTGTAAGAATTGGATTCCGTCCGTGGTTTTGTATCTTTACCGGCATAGTCGAAGACAGCAAATGTATTATTATTCACTTACTTTTCAATGCATTTTGTTGATTGATGTCCTTGGAATACTTTCTCAGCCTTCGTTTGTCCCTATCGAAGGTTACGTTTGTAATCCATGACATCTCTCATATTTCTTCTTCTGCAACTCTCTGTGATGAAGAAAGCTGGGAAGATATTGAAAGCGTGCTCGTTTTGCTTATGAAGGATCAAGGAGATAAATTAACAACATTTAGAGATATCGCTAATTGTTTAAAACAGACGACCAGTCAACGTGGACATTTAACACCTTATGAAGTGGTGGCAGTGATTGGTAGGAAGAAAGGAAACCGGAAGTAATGTATTGCACTGTAAGAATTGGATTCCGTCCGTGGTTTTGTATCTTTACCGGCATAGTCGAAGACAACAAATGTATTATTATTCACTTACTTTTCAATGCATTTTATTGATTGATGTCCTTGGAATACTATCATAACCTTCGTTTGTCCCTATCGAAGGTTACGTTTGTAATCCAGGACATCTCTCATATTTCTTCTTCTGCAACTATCGGTGATGATATTAAAGGCGTGCTTATTTCACTTATGGAGGATCAAGGAGTAAAATATACATTTTTTAGAGATACCACACATTGTTTAAAACAGACGAGCACCTTATTATGTGGTGGCAGTGTTTGGCAGTCAGAAATGAAACGGGAGGTAATGTTTTGCACTATAAGCATTAGACTCCATCATGGTTTTGTACATGACTGGGCATAGTCCAACAAATATATTATTATATTACTTTTTTATGCGTACTCATCGTTAAAATATTTATTTACCTACTATCAACGTTACTATAAAATTGGTTTTGTATTATAATTTATATTACAAACCCATATCATGCTAGAGCATTGCTAACGACTGCTCAATATGCGCCCACGGCCCAAGCAGTAACATTACTCAACGCTTTGATTGCTCAGGAACCGGATGTACTCGTAGATATATTTCACTCAAAAATAAATGCATTTTTAGATTATTGTATTCGTTTTTTATGTGTGTAGTGTACTTGTAATGTGTAATGAATGTGTAAATGTCTTATTGTGTGTCTTGGTAAGAATACTGTTAGCGCTTATTTATTAATAATAAGTAATTGAATAAATAAATAAATAAATAAATATCAGTAATGCAATTTAAGTCATGAAAGAAAAAAGAAAATAACTGTTTACCTAGTACTACTAGGTAAACAGTTTTTTTTCTTTTTTCTTTCATCTAGTACATTTATGATAAATGATAAAAGTCTTTTTACCTGTGTTATTGTCAATGAATACAGCAAAGATGCTGACCTATCAATCAAAACTATATCACATAAATCGGTCTCACACTATAGACAGTAATAGTGTGAAATTGAGAGATAATAATAACTTATGACCTAATGTGCATATTTTATAAAAGTTTGTCTCAATGGATATATTATATTTGTAGATGTCTTATGTCATGCATTGTTATAACTACCATCCTAAGATAACACGGGACCAACGGCTTAACGTGCCCTCAGAAGCACGGAAGCGCTCAGTAGTAATGTCACCAGCGGTCACCCATCAAACTCATGACCGCGGCGGACGTTACTTAGCTTTGCTAATAGGTTCAGAATGGCATAGCAAACTTCGCTACGAGCGTTTCAAATTAAAATTTTTCGCTTATGGAGGATCAAGAAGTTAATTAAACAACTTTTAGAGATACCGCAATGCATTTAAAACAGACGTGGAGTTAAGATAGACGTTTAATACCTTATGAAGTGGTAGAAGCCAGTATAACTTATGATTTGCTGTAAGGAAGGAAACGTCTCTCGTAGATGGGAGCCAATCCTTGTAGGTGTTCGTAGTTTGATTGGTGAGTCTTTTCGAACATCCTTTTGTAACACCAGGGGTGTTACCAACGCGCTGCCGACCTTTGAGAAATTTAATGACCCCCTTTTTAAACAACCCCATATCGTAGCGCAGTGGGAAAACCTCGGCGGGAAGCTCCCTCCAAATCCTTAAAGTACTTAATGGTGCTGATCTATCGATCAAAAATGTATTACATAAATCGGTCAGGTAATCTCTATAAATGCTGAGGAACGTTTTTTTGATTGCTCAAACATTTGTATTCCTGGCATTTACACCCAAAAAATATGTTATTAATTTTAGTGTTATAGAAACGGATTACTTGTCTTTAAATTTACAACTATTGCAGTAATAAATGTATTTATTATTCAGTTTTGTGGGAAACGCTTAGCAGACGTAACACCGGTTCGCCTAGTACGGCTGCTAATGGAAGTTGTGTCTTACCCTAGGACCTTAGTATGTAATTAAATATTTTATCCTGTTTGTTTTTACTAGAAAATAAACAATTTGTATTTTGAATTTGTATTTGTATTTGTTATATAACCCAAATTTTATGTACCTTCATACAGATAACTGAGAAATCACAATGCTAAAATAATTATTCAATTTTTAAAAACTAATTTGTTAGCATATTACTTTTTATTGATTTTGTAATAGAATCTAAGAATTTCGGATGTTACACTAAGTTACTAACTCAACATTATTTTTTCGTTATATACATTGCACTGTTATATCGCTGTACACAAAAATCTTAATATTTACTGCTTACTGTTATTCGCCTCGTCCCCAAAGAAGGTTAAAATTATAGGTTACAATTAGAGTACATACTTTCGGCTCAGCCCATTGATCCTCGATGGCCTGTGGTTAAGGCACCCGGTGCGTAAAATAGGGGTGCGTGGGTTTGATTCCCACTTGAAGACCGAATTTTTACCCTAAAAATGTGTAAAGTGATTTTCTTTTAGCACGCAATTGTGCTTGTGATTATATTTGGAAATCATTTATTAGTGTTTTATTTCTGTACTAAGTCTAAACCTTTAGTAATCGTCAGGGGATACTCATCCACTATTACATATCCGGTGAGAGTGGTATAGTATGCGGGTATGCAACCCCGGCGCCCTAGCTACTACTGCCACCAACATTGTCTACCAAGGCAGTAGTATCCTATGAACCTATTCCCACCCAAACTCATATGTCTCCTTTCCGCAACCCCAATCCTATTTATCTCACGGCTCCTTCCCTCTCCATGAGATCTGATGTTTTTTTATTTACTGTCATTGAGTGCATAGAATACTTCCAAAAATATGTTTATGTATGACAGAAATTGAAAAAGGAATAAAAAGATTTAGCTCATATATATATAATAATAAATATATATATACACACACTAGAGATCCGCGCCACGCCGGCGTGCCGCCGCCGAGTTACCTCGGCACGCCGCCGCCGCCGCCGGGTCATGAACAAATTCGCGCCGACGACGAAAATTTATTCAAATTCGCCGCGAGAGACATGTTCTAAGCACCATCCACACGTCGTTGCCTAGCAACCCGTCCGTACCGTATGCATTACTGTAGTGAGCAACCGCCGAGTTGTATTCTTCGCGCTTACCGTCTTGCTTAGCGCAGATGCGGTGTCGGGCGTTTGGTGCCTCTTAACGCGGCGTTCAATCGCAGTCTGCAATCATTTAGACCGGTCGTTGTGATGGGCTGATTTGCCCTGGCTTTCTTATCTGCTGTCTGTCGCCGGTTCGTCAGGTGTGGCCCTGCTTGGGGCAGACTGGGATTTTTAGTATGGTCGTCGTCTTCGCTCTTGAGCCGATCTCAAGGTTGTCTTTTTGCCTTGGGGTGTCTCTCGTAGATGGGAGCCAATCCTTGTAGGTGTTCGTAGTTTGATTGGTGAGTCTTTTCGAACATCCTTTTGGCCAGCGTTGAGATATGCACATCCAGATTCACAATTCTGAGATCTCTCAGATGGTCGAGTTGAGTACATATCGCGGCGCGTCTGCGAGGTGTCTCAGGGCCAAGTTTTGTTGCGAACTCATCCGATTCCTGTGACTTTTGGCGGTGAGAGAGCCAGGCTAGCGCGGCCTAGGTTAAATGGGGATGGATGTAAGTCAAGTACAGGGCTCTCTTGATGCGGTGTGGAAGGGCTGATCTGAGCACTGGATTCAATAGGGCTCGAGCTGCCGTTTTGACTGTGACTGTGTTCTGGACATGCTGTGCTATGGTGAGCAACCGGTCTATGGTGATTCCAAGGTACTTACCGGATTATTCCATGAGATCGCTGCACCTAGGAGATGGAGTTTCGGAGTAGGGCCGCGTCGTCTGCATATATATAAGGCGAGCGTCGTCCCTGGTTCGGTGGGAAGGTCGTCTGTATATATGGCATAACATGTGACTGAGAGGCAGCTACCATGGGGGATGGCTGCCTCTATTAGGTGCTCTTGTGACAGTTTTCCGTCTCCTTAGCCCGAAATTTTCTGTCCTCCACGAATTGATCTGATTGTTAAGACTGCTCGTCGTTGTGCTCCTATTTTGGCGATCTTGTAGAGTAGTCCGTTGTGCCAGATCCAGTCGAACGCTTTCTCCGTGTCCAGGAATACTGCAGCCGTGTTATTGTTAGAGTTTTCTGCCATGAGGTGCAGTACCCTGGATAGCTGAAGTATGGGCGAGTGCTCCGACCGGAATCCGAACTGCTCCGGTCGGGACTTCATGTGAGGGGCTATCAAGAAGAGGCGATCGAAGACTTTCGTAATGCTTGGCAGTAGAGTGATAGGTCTGTATTTCTCGGGTCTCCAAACGTCTTTGCCGGGTTTCGGGAACATAACAACGTGACTGCCGTGGTTTTAGAGGGCAGGTGACGGAGCGCCGCTCAAGATCTTCCGCGTTTAATGACAATGAAGTATTAATCGAGGAACTGTTTCACAGAGTCTGAGAGTTCTCTGTTCACTGTGGGATTGGGCTTGAAGTAGTTCTCAAGGGATTGGGCAAATATTTCTGCCTTGTCCTCTGCTCTGTATCTCAAGTTGCCATTTTCGTGGAATAGATGACGAATCGGTTCTGAGTGTTTCCTAAGTTTCCTGCAGAGTTTGTGGAGTGAGGCCCAGTTCTGTGGTTGGAGTCTCGTGTTTGTTGCCAGATTTTTCTGAGCAGGCGTTTTTCTTTTATGAGCTCTCATATATAGCTGGGGAGGGTGGGTAATCTCGATTCTCCTTAGGGGTTTTCTTTAATTGTGGCGGTATGAAGTGCGTTGTGTATGCATTGAGTGATCTCTTCTGCAAGACTGTCCACCGTTAGGGTTGTGACAGGGCTGGAAGTTGAGGTCTCTCATGCGGTTTTCATAAACTTAGGCCAGTCAATTTTGGGCTTTCGTGGAAGTTTGTGTATCGGTTGGTGGCAATATCCTGTTTCTTCAATATTTTGACTAATTAATTTGAGTAGGTACTTGATTTGATTTGACATCTGCTAGTCCTAACAAACATTTTTTTTTTGTTTTGAAAATATTTTTTTTGATTTTTTTTAATTTTTTTGTGTTTTATTGCCTACTCCAAGCCAAGAGCGTTCACCGTAGTAACACTGTACCGCGCCTTGCACCCTTTGAATGGAGTTTATGATATTTTTGTTTGGATATTTACGTCGAGCAAAGTAATGAAATATATGAAATAATACATTACAGGCACAAGAGACTTTTAACATTAGATGGGCCTCGTACTTATTCCGCCAAAACACATAAAAAACGTTTTCTTTAATATTAAAAAAAAATCAAATCAATTTTGTTAGGAATAGCAGAAGCCTAAGAGGTTGTTAGCATATTACCAATAACCCTGTATATTGATTTATAAAATAATATATTACACAATGGTAAGCTTTGTTTATTGCTATCAAATGGTATTGTAGAGTATTTTTCAAGTTTAGTCAACAAAATAATAATAAAATGCGTCAAAAGGAATGTCTAGTGTCGTGAATAATGAAACGATAACCAACATGACCAAAATGTTAAACATGAACAAAAATGATTTTAATTTAAAAGACGAGGAGGACGATGAAAAGCATGACGTCCTGCTTGCGTCATTTTCTAGCTTTGGCGATGTGAATGGCGTCATGACCGTTTTTTGTCAAGGGTAGTGAGGATTTGGTCTGACCATCGCATAGGACTACAACCTCTTGGGTGTTTCCCTTGTGTCTTCCCAGTGACAATTAGTTTCTCCAGGTTGTCGTTGCTCTTCCTAGCATTGTGACCAAAATACTTCGGGACTCTTTGCAAGCACACGCTGGACTGCCTCATTCACTCAGGGTGGATGAATTTGTGCGGAAGCCTGTCCATGGTATCCTGAGCATTCTCCTCCAATCCTTTCAAATTCAAATTCAAATTCAAAATCATTTATTCAATTTAGGCGTCTACGACGCTCTTATGAAGGTCAATTACAAATTTTAATATTGAAATATTCTACATTGTACTGCCACGTTCAGCAAAAAAAGTTTATAGAGCCACTGCGAGAAGAACGGGCAAGAAACTCGGGGCCATTCTTTTAAACGTCTTTTTACAATGTGTTATAAACAATATAAACAATTATTACAATATTTGTTTAAATTACGTAGGAGACATGTGATGGCTTGGCAGAGGTGGAATTTTCCAAGCATTTTTGTCGTTTAAGTAATCACAAACTGTGTAGTAGGATTTCTTCATCAAAATATTTTTCACGTGCAATTTGAATTTTCCTTCTGTGAGCATTGTAATATGTTCGGGAATTTTATTATAAAACCGCACACAATTGCCTAAAAAGGACCTTTTATTTGTCTTTGCTAATCTAAAACATGGTACCGTTAATTTATATTTGTTCCTAGTGTTGTAATGATGGTTGTCACTGTTTAATTTAAATTTACTCAAATTTTTCCGAACATACATAATATTTTCAAATATATACAGACTCGGTAAAGTTAATATATCAATTTCTTTAAAAAGATCCCTTAGAGATTCCCTAGGATCCATTTCATATATGGCTCGAATTGCACGCTTTTGTAAGATAAAGATTGTCTCTATCTCAGCAGCAGCTCCCCACAGCAATACACCATACGACATAATACTGTGGAAGTATGCGAAATAAACTAGCCGTGCAGTAGCTACATCTGTTAACTGTCTTATCTTACAAACTGCATATGCAGCAGAACTAAGTCTTCCGGCTAGATCATGTATATGTGGATCCCACTGTAAAGTTGAATCCATTTTGATTCCCAGAAAGACTGTCGCTTTGTCAATAGAGAGTTTATCTAGGCCAAGCTTAATGTTTGGTTCAACATAAGGAACATTTGGTAATGAAAACTTTAAACATTTGGTCTTTTTTGAATTTAACAGAAGATTATTAGCGGCGAACCATCCAGAGATCATAGATAACACATTATTTACATGAATGAGTTCACTATCTTTCCTATCTACTTTAAAAATCAGAGAGGTATCATCCGCGAATAAAACAATATCACAGAAATCTTTGACCATGCAAGGCAGATCATTAATATACGCTAGGAACAGAAAAGGTCCCAAAATTGATCCCTGCGGTACACCTATTTTTACGAAAGACCCGGAAGAAGTATTGAAGAAGTATACACTACATTTCGAAGGCTTCAATCCGGTCCCGGTCCATTTTTTTATATCTAAATTTAAGCGCCGTAGTTTTCGTGGTTCCGCATCGCAACTAATTATAATAATAAAATAGTAATAGAATAAAATGTTGTTGCTTTAATCACAGCATCAAAACTGAGTTTTAAATCGATTAATAATAAGGAATAACGTAACATAACGTTAACTTATAGTCTAATTAGTGATTTCGGACTTCTATAACCTTTTTCCATATGGAATTAAATAAAAAATGGCGCCGATCTTCATTGCATCCCACTTGCAGACTAGTGATAAGAGAGAGGGATATGATTATGAGATGGGGCAATGCAGTGTCACGTTCTGTCGCCTCACCTACCGTACCCCGTCAGTAGAAAAGTAGTTCCACTTGTAAGAATCAAGCCCCGAATATAATATGATAAACATGTTAAAATAAACATTTTTGCAGAGGTATGTATTTGTCTTTCAGACGCTTTCTATTGATTGATGTCCTTTGAATACACTCTTATTCTTCGTTTGTCACTATCGAAGAATAAGTTTGTAATCAAAGACATCTCTCATGTTACTTCTTCAGCAACTCTCCGCGATGAAGAAAGCTGGTAAGATATTGAAGGCGTGCTTTTTCGCTTAACATTATTAAGGAGTTAAATGAACAAATTTTAGAGATACCGCTAATTGCTTAAAACCGACGACCAGTCAACGTGGACGCTTAACACCTTATGAAGTGCTGGCAGTGATTGGTAGGAAGAAAGGAAACAGAAGGTAATGTATTGTACTGTAAGCATTAGACTCCATCTTGGTTTTGTACCTGGAATGGCAACAGCCTGTAATAGAATAAAATGTTGATGGTATAATCACAGCGTCAAAACTGCTTTTGTTAATTATAGTCATAAGAAATAACGTAACACAACATAAACTTATAGTAAAATTAGAGATTTCAGACTTCTATACCCCTCTTCGATTTGGAATTGTAGCTAAAATGGCGTTGATATTCATTGCTTCTTACTTGGACAATATAGCATAGAACATATTATACTAAACTATAAACAGCAATAGTGTGCGAGCGAGGGACACGATTATCAGATGGGCAATGCAGTGTCACGTTCTGTCACCTCACCTACCGTACCCCGTCAGTAGAAAAAATTGTTCCAAGTGTAAGAATCAACCACCGAATATACTAAGATAAAAACCTTAAAATTAAATTTTTTTCAGAGGTATGTTTTTATCTTTTACACGCATTTTATTGATTGATGTCCTTGGAATACATTCTCATTCTACGTTTGTCACTATCGAAGAATACGTTTGTAATCCAGGACATCTCTCATGTTACTTCTTCTGCAACTCTCGGCGATGAAGAAAGCTGGGAAGATATTGAATGCGTGCTCTTTTCGCTTATGAAGGATCAAGAAGTTAAATTAAAAACTTTTAGAGATACCGCTAATTGTTTAAAACAGACAACCAGACAACGTGGACGTTTAACACCTTATGAAGTGGTGGCATTGTTAGGTAGGAAAAAGGAAACATGAGGTGATGTATTGCACTGTAAGCATTAGACTATACCCTAGTTTTGTACCTGGAGGTGTGTTTTTATCTTTCACACGCATTTTATCGATTGATGTCCTTGGAATACATTCTCATTCTACGTTTGTCACTATCGAAGAATACGTTTGTAATCCAGGACATCTCTCATGTTACTTCTTCTGCAACTCTCGGTGATGAAGAAAGCTGAAAAGATATCCAAGGCATGCTTGTTTCGCTTATAAAGGATCAAGGAGTTAATTAAACAACTTTTAGAGATACTGCACAGTGTTCAAAAGTTCAAAACAGACAAGCAGTGAACGTGGACGTTTAACACCTTATATATTGGAAGCAGTGATTGGCTGTAAGAAAGGAAAGAGGAGGTAATGTTTTGCATTATAAGAGTTAGACTTCATCATGGTTTTGTACCTGGACCGGCATAGTCCAATACAACAAATGTATTATTATATTACTGTTTTATATGTATTTACTACTCGTTGTTAAATTATTTAATTATTCACCATCAACATTGCTATAAAATTAATTTTGTAATATAATTTATTTATAACGACCCCATTTTATATGTAATATAATTTATATCCTGAAATACTCGTAAAACAATAATATTTTCTATTTTTACTTAATACATTAATGATAAATAATAAATATCTTTATACCTGTGTCAATGATTACAGAAAAAATGCTGACCCATCGATCAAAAATATATCACATTAATTGGTATCACACTATAGACAGTAATAGTATGAAAGTGAGAGATAATTATTGTCATGTGTCGCCTCACATTTCGTATCCTGTCTGTATAAATCCTTGTTCCACGCGTAAAAATTAAGAATCAAATACATTTTAACATGCTACTACATATCTTTGGATGCAGCGTTGCTTTTATTCATAGCACATTTACCTCGATGTGGCTTTCCAACGAATAGTTTTGAGTATTAAATTCGATTATATGAAGTATTTTTCCATTTTATTTAATAGCTGAAATACTGTCATGAAGCTGAACATGTGGCATTGAGATATCATAAAGTTTAATTTTATGATTATAACAATTCATATCTTTATTACAAATGAAATGAAAAATTAATCAATTGGTAAACCGACTTGACCATGTAGCCAAAATGTTCGCTGGCATTACTATAAAGTTCAACTATATTAGACTACAAATAATAGATTTTACTACATAAGCATATTTTTCTATAAATCAAAACGAAGACTTGGAGGACCTTCCGCGCTAAGCCCATTAATCATATATTGCCGTGGTGAGCAGGAAAGCTTTATTCACTCAATGCCACTTTGATACCAATTGAGTTTATTTATTTATTTTATGCATTATTCATCTGAAACCTTCTAATTAACAAAATTTTAGTATATTATATGATAAAGATTTTTTTTTCAGAGCAAGATTTTATCTTTCACGCGCATTTTATTTGATTGATGTCCTTGGCAATACAATCTTATCCTTCGTTTATCACTATCGAAGGGTAAATTTGTATTACAGGACATCTCTCATGTTTCTTCTTTTGCAACTCTCGGTGAAGAAGGCAGGGAAGATGTTTAAGACATGATGTTTAACACCTAAAGAAGTTGTGACACTGATTGGCTATAAGAAAGGAAACAGGAGTTAATGTTTAGCACTGTAAGCAATAGACTCTCTCGTGGTTTTGTACATGACCAGGCATAGTCCAAGAAAAAATATGTTTTGGTTAAACATTCCTCATCCCTAAATTTATTTCTGATTAATCTACCCACTATCAATGTGACCATCAAATAGGGCATTTATAATTTATTTTATATCCTGCAATTAATATATATTTTCTTTATGATAAATTATGAAAAATTTATACCTTTGTTACTGTAATTTTCTCAAAAATGGTATGTAATGATGCCGTAACATCCCGAACTCTTCCGGAGACTTATTCACGAATATCCAGTAAGAAGCGAGATTTTAAATTTGGAATCTCCTACTGTCTAATAATTAAGTATGCAATTTACTTACTGGTCAGCGGGCCACCCTCTTTAGATCTGCTTAGAAAAAAAAAACATTGTACCAGACACAGATTAGAGTTATGCTATTATAAAATGGTTACAGAAGGAAGGCTCCAAATATATATCTATCTCTCTTTTTGGTAGGACATTTTCTGAGATAGATATAATATACAATTGACGCGACGCAAAAATGTATGCACGTTGCATTTTGTACTTAGTAATGTTGTAGAACTATAGTGTGGGATTTTATGTTTGGATTTAGTGATTTCAGTTTATAAATCATGTTTTGTTTTTGAGAAAACATTTATTCAAGCCTCAACCAGTAAGAAAGCCATCCTGGCCTCATAAATAACGGGACCTCACCTGCAGTTCAGTCCGATTAATTCATACTTGACCAGGAAGGCTACTTTATACTGCCGTAATAAGGAGGAAAACTTTATATCATTCAACGCCGCTTTATTGATTTATTTTATATACTGTTAATCTGAAACCTTCTGATTAACAACGTTTTAGTATATAATATGTATTTTTTCAGAGGCAAGATTTTATCTTTCACACGCTTTTTTATTGATAGATGTCCTTGGCATACACAGTTAGCCCTCGTTTTTCACTATCGACGGCTACGTGTGTAATCCAGGACATCTCTCATGTTCCTTCTTCTGCAACCTTCTTTTGAGCAATGATAGCTCAGTGGCTTTGGCTATGGACTGCCGCGCAGCAGGTCCATGGTTCGAATCCCGCCACGGGCTTGAGCTTAACCGCATGGTGGAAGGGCATTTTTGCGAATGCCCGCCTGGCTAGCGACCACCCTTAAGTTGAAAATCTGTCACCAAGCACCTAACGGTGTGTTCCGGCAGCTGTCCTTGAAGGCCAGTAATTCTAGGTTAAGCCTGTTAACACCCTAGACCACATCATCACTTACCATCACGTGAGATTGTGGTCAAAGGCTTACCTATCAGCAATAAAAAAAAAATATATAAAAAAAACTCGGCGATGAAGAAAGCTGGGAAGATAATTAAGCCACGCTTGTTTCGCTTATGAAGGATCAAGGAGTTAATTTAACAACTTTTAGAGATAGCGCACGGTGTTTAAAACAAACGTGGAGTCAACAAAGACGTTTAAAACCTTATGAAGTGGTGACAGTGATTGGTTGAAAGAACGGAAACAGGAGGTAATGTTTTGCACTGTAAGCATTAGACTCCATCTTGGTTTTGTACCTGGACCGGCATAGTCCAAGGCTATGCCGGTCCAGGTACAATATACATATATATATGTTAGCTTTTGTTTATTACTATCAAAGGTTATGATTGTATTACAGGACATCTCTTATGTTCCTTCTTGTGCAACTCTCGACGACGGAGATGCTCTTTTCACTAGTGAAAAGGGCATCTCCAAAAAAAACCTTTCAGAGTTACCGCATTGTGATTAAAACATACTTTTAACACCTAAAGAAGTGGTGGCAGTGATTGGCAGTAAAAAAAAACAGGAAATAATGTTTTGCACTGTATGCATTTGACTCCCTTATAGTTTTGTAGATGACAATATTTATGTTTTAATGAATCAATTATTCGTCGTTAAATTATTTAATAAGCCCTTATCAAAATAACGATAAAATTTGGTTTGTAATAGAATTTATATAAGAAACCCATAACTACATTAAATATGTAATATAATTTTAATCTTGCTATAAAAAAACATATTTGTACCTTTTACTTATTACATATATGATAAATGATAAAAAAAATATTCCTGTGTAAATGTCAAGAAATACAACTAAGATGCTGACGTGATATCAAAATGTTTTACCTTATCACTTTAACAATTTATAATATTATTAAAAAAGTGTAATGAAAAAATAATAAATATATTTTATAACTGGTGAACTGACTTGACCATGTAGCCAAAATGTTCGCAAGGCATACCTATAAAGTTCGACTAAATTAGAGAACAATGATCGATTTCAATTCGTCAGCATATTTATCTATCATGACGTAGACTTAGAGGAGCTTCCGTGCTACGCCCATTATACTTATATGGCAGTGGTAAAGAGGAAAACTTGATATAATGCCACTTTGATGAAAATTGAGTTTATTGATTTATTTTACGTTTAATTAATCTGGAACCTTCTGATTAAAAACATTTGAATATATATGATAAAGATTATTGTTTTCAGAGGCAATATTTTATACAGGCTTTTTTATTGATTGATGTCCTTGGAATACACTCTTAGCCCTCGTTTGTAACTATCGAAGGTTTAGTTTGTAATCCAGGACATTTCCAATGTTCTTTCTTCGGTTACTTCTTCTGCAACTCTCGGCGATGAAGAAAGCTAGGAAGATATTGACGGTATGCTTGTGTCGCTTAAAAAGGATCAAGGAGTTAATTAAACAACTTTTAGCGATACCGCATGATTTTACACCATAAAAAAACTGAAAGAAATAAAATGTGAAAACACAAATAAAATGTGCAAACATAACAAAGACGTTTTGCACATTATAAAGTGGCGGCAGTGATTGGTAGGAAGAAAGGAAACAGGAGGTAATGTTTTGCACTGTAATCATTAGACTCCATCTTGGTTTTGTACCTGGAACGGCATAGTCCAAGGCAACAAATGTATTATATACATACTTTACATACTTTTCTATGCACTTTATTGATTGATATCATTCGTACTACATATATATAGCTTTCATTTATTACCATCGCAGGTTGTGTTTGTAATACAGGACATCGCTTATGGTCCTTCTTCTGCAACTCTCGACAACGGAGATGCCCTTTTCGCTAATGAAGAATCAATGAGATAACTTGAACACTTTCAGAGATACCGCACTGTGATAAAAATAGACGAATAGTCAACGTGGACGTTTAACATCGAAAGTAGTGGTAGCAGTGATTGGCAGTAAGAAAAGAAACGGATTATAATGTTTTGCACTGTATGCATCAGACTCCTTTATGGTTTTGTACATGACTGGGCATAGTCCATGACAGCAAATGTATTAATATTTCTGTTTTTAATGTATGAAGTACTCGTCATATAATTATTTAATAACAACTTCTCAAAACTACTATAAAATTTGGTTTGTTACAGAATTTATATTACAAACCCATATTAAATGTAATAAAATTTAAATCCTGCTACAAAAAATTCGTACCCAGCCAGTATAAATCCTAGTTCCGCGCGTAGAAATGAAGACATGGTTCTACATAACTTTGGATGCAACAATGCTTTTATTTATTGCACACCTACCTGGATGTGGACTTCCATCGAATAGTTTTGAGTACCAGAAAGGTTTATATAAGTAATGTATATTTCCTTGTTACTATTTAAATAGCCCAAAATGCTCAAAGGCTATATCACGAAGCAAAAAATGTGGCATTGAGATATCACAATGTTCGATTTTATGTTTTTTACAATTTATAACATTATTCAAAATTAAATTAAAAGATAATCAATATTTATAACTGGTAAACTGACTTAACCATGAAGCCAAAATGTTCGCAAGGCATACCTATAAAGTTCGTATTGATTCATTTTATGTATTATTTAATTTGAAACCTTCTGATTAACAACATTTTATTATTTATGATAAACATTTTTTTTTCAGAGGTAAGATATTATCGTTCACTCGTATTTTATTGATTGATTGCCTTGGAAAGCACTCTTTACCTTCGTTTGTCAGTATCGAAGGTTAAGTTTGTGATCCAGGACATCTCTCATGTTACTTCTTGTGCAACTCTCGGTGATGAAGGAAGCTGGGAAGATATTAAAGGCGTGCTTGTTTCTCTTATGGAGGGTCAAGGAGTTAATTGAACAACTTTGAGAGATACCACACATAGTTGAAAACAGACGAGCACCTTATGACGTGGTGGCAGTGATAAGCAGTAAGAAATGAAACAGGGGGTTATGTTTTGCACTATTAGCATTAGACTCCATCATGATTTTAATAAATTATAACTTTATTAAGAATTTAGTGAAAAATGTAGCCAAAATGTACGCAAAGCATACCTAAAAAATTTAATTAATTAAGAATACAAATGATCGATTTTACTTCATTAACATATATTTCTATAAATAATAAAGTAGACTTGGAGGAGCTTCCGTGCTACGCCCATTATACTTATATTGCCTTAGTAACATAATTTAAATTCTGCTACAAAAAATAATATTTGTACCTATTATTTAGTACATATATGAAAAATTAATAAAATCTTTATTCCTGTGTAGTTTCAATGAAAACAGATCAAAAATATATCACATGAATCGGTCTCACACTATAGACAGTAATGGTGTGAAAGCGAGGCATAATAACTGTCGGGTATCGCCTTACATTTCGTACCCAGCCAGTATAAATCCTAGTTCCGCGCGTAGAAATGAAGACATGGTACTACATAACTTTGGATGCAACATTGCTTTTATTTATTGCACACCTACTGTGTGCAATAAATAAATGTATGTGGACTTCCATGGAATAGTTTTGAGTAACATAAAGGTTTATATAAAGTATTTTTCCTTGTTACTAATTAAATAGCCCAAAATGCTCAAAATCTATCACGAAGCAAATAATGTGGCATTGAGATATCACAATATTCGATTTTATGATTTAAACAATTTATAACATTATTGAAATTGATCAATATAATATATATAACTGGTAAACTGACTTAACAATGTAGACAAAATGTTCGCATGGCATACCTATAAAGTTCGTATTGTTTCATTTTATGTTTTTTTTTTATTTGTAACCTTCTGATTAACAACATTTTAGTATATATGATAAACATTTTTTTTTTCAGAAGCAAGATTTTATCGTTCACACGTATTTTATTGATTGATTGCCTTGGAAAGCACTCTTAACCTTCGTTTGTCACTATCGAAGGTTAAGTTGTTTAAAACAGACGAGCACCTTATGACAAGGTGGTAGTGATTGGCAGTAAGAAATGAAACAGTGTTTTGCACTGTTAGCAAAAGACTCCATCATGGTCATGGTAAAATAAATAATTTTTCATTTCATTTTCATAATAACTATCGGGTGTCGCCTCACATTTCGTACCCTGTGTGTATAAATTCTTGTTCCGCGCGTAAAAACAAGAATCGAATGACTAATGTATGTACTATACCTGCTACTACATATATATCTTTGGATGCAACGTTGCTTTTATTAATTATTGCACACATATCTGGATGTGGACTTCCATCGAATAGTTTTGAGGAGTTTATATAAAGTATTTTTATGTTATTTTCGCTTTACACGCAAAAGTGCTAGTTTTAATATACTTAATTTGGAAGTCATTTATTAGTGTTTTATTTCTGTACCTACTAAGTAATTAATTCTTAGTAATCAATCATTCTTAATAACTCATCCACAATTACCTGTCCGGTGAGAGTGGTGTATGCGGGTATGCAACCCCGGCGCCCCAGCTACTACTGCTAACATAGGCTTCCAAAGCAGTCGCATCCTATGTACTTTCCCACCCAAACCCATATTTCTCCTTTCCACAACAGCAATCCTATCTAATATCCCGGTTTCTTCCCTCTCCACCAATACGCAGTGTGCCAAACCTATGGATGCGTGGGGTCATGTCTAGTTACAAGCATGCCAAACTGCCCTGGGACCTGGCGAATCCATAACATGTCTAGCCTTATTCGGGCGTGCAGGGTTATGTCGAAATAGTCTATTGCCCAAGTTTGTGTGTAAAGCGAAATATGGGTAATGTTTTAAAAGAATTGTACCCAAAAAAAATTTTTGCCCTTTTTACTTTGTACCTTGGTAGTTCAAAAGTATCTATTATCACAATATTGTGCGACTTCGACAAGTTATTTCCCACTTTTGGGTGTCGGTTCTTTTTAGTGACCCTTGCTACTTACGGGATCGATTGGCATTCACTGGTAATGACTATATCACCAAGATAGGAAAAAACTTTTCAGCTATTGGATTGTAACTCAAAAACGGCTTGCCCGATATTGATGAGATTTAAATGGGACCACACAGCAAGCATCAGCTGTCAAATAAAAAGGAAACATCAAAATCGGTTCACCCAGTAAAAGCTCTGAGGTAACAAACATACAAAAAAAATACTTTTTTTGAAGTTGGTTAAATTAGTCTTTTTTTGGAGACACTGGTGGACAAAAGTATTTATAATGGATTGGCAGACTGGACACACAAGTGTTATATATATTTTCATTATCAGCCATTAATTTTATTTGTGTACCAAGAACGACAATAACAACCTTTGTTTGTTAAAACGATGGCTACTTATATGGTACATACTGGATATTTTTTCATTTATTGTCATCGAGCGCACTCAATACTTCCAAGAAAAACGTATTTATATGACTTTATTTGAAAATGGAACATTTTAACTCTAATATCTCTTATACCTTGCCCACGCATATATATGAATAATACTTTATTGCTGAAACAGGTTGCTGTTGTAGCACTAAACATTTTTCATTTTAAAGTAATTTGAAGATACAAAACCACCAAAAAAACACGAAAAAAAACTTAACGACATTTTTTATATAAAGTTTAAAATAACCAAGAAAACTGTATGAAGAAAATTTTGTAAGGAACTAAAGAAATTTGCTTTTAAACATTAAATCCAGTCTCTTTCTTTAATTAATTTATAAAAACCACAAAGGTATTTTCGGTTTATTGTTATTGGGGAGTATTCTTTATTTTATAGACATCGGATCATTTGAAACTACGAGTAACAAGAAAAACAGCTAGGTACCTATGTATAAAGAATGTTAAAAAAAGAGAAAAATGGTTCTGTCAATATTTTTATGCAACTTATTTACTTATTGATGTTCCAAATACGGAAATAGTAAACTTTGTGTTTAAAAATAGTACATTCCTGCAGCGGCCAGCAAAGGAGGCATTGATGGACGAATGTGTAAATGTGGGCCGAGGCGAAGCCGAGGCACACATACGTAAGTCCATCAATGCCTAGTTGTGGCCAAGGCTTGTATAGTTATTTTCTCAAATAATTCGCGAAATGAAAACAAAGTAGTACCTAGGCAGATTTTTTTTTATTTGAAGATACAATTATTAAATGTACAATTTATGAATTTTAAAGTGGACTTTCCGGGGATTATGTTGGTTTGGAATAATTCTAAAGAGGTGAAAAAAGAGGTGAAGAATTTCAGGTGGCGTTGAATTAAGTTCATCTCACTCATTGTCTTCACTTGAACTCATTTTGTCGAAACTATTACTTTTCAAAATCAATGACTATCAACAAACAACAATAAAATTGCCCGCGTTAAAGTGTTCATTTGTTTTTTTTTTCAATAAACAGCGTTCTATTTGCAAGCCAGATCAAAATTTAAATAAAACCTTTGATAAGTTACCTCCTTGGTTGCCATGCTTCGAGGTAAAAGATCGTTTCATTTTTTAATTACACGACAGATGTGAGTTTACTATGCAATTTATTATATCAGATATATATTTTCATAAATTTTTTGCCGGCCGCTGAGCGCATTTATTTGGCCAAAACAGCAATTTCGATTTATCTCGAAGAAGGTTGTCAAAATAATGCTCACATTTTCCAAGCATGTTTGAGATAAATCGTTAAAAATAGAAAACGAATTGTAAGTGGTAGCGTGGGGTGCTAGTAGGGACTATTTAGTAATTAAATCTGGTATTGCTCAGTGAGCCGCCCTAAGAACAGCCTACAAAGAGCCTTATCGGTACTCGTCAGATAGTTTACCTATATCAAGAATTCGATAATTTGATAGTCAGGGAAATTTTCATCTTAGCCATCTTAAGATTCCATAAACTAGCCAACTGCTACACAAAAGCTTCGATACTAAAGTTGGATAACTGCCGCTCTAAATACCAAATTTGCAAAGTGAGCACTGTTATTTTAAGGTTCATACTTTTTGATGGAATAAACACGAGGCCCACCTGATGTTAAGCGGATTAACCTCTGCCTATGACAGATGCATTTTGTCATGTGACGAATTATGTATTATTAAAACACTTGTTAAGTTTCATGTGCCTGTAATTTTTCCCTTCCAACATGCGGTGAAGCTGAAGCCGGCGGTGGGGATCGAACCAGGGACCTGCGGAACGGCAGTCCATAGCTATCACCGCTCGGCCATCATTATATAACAAAACCAACAAAACACTCAATATATTATATTACTTTTTGAGACAGTCCTGAAAAAAATAACAAAAGACTGGTTGCGAAGATTAAATTACAATGAATCGGTGCATAATGACTTATTTAAATTATATACGCAAAATTTAACTTAACTGGCAGAACTATTAACAAAGTCAGTACATTAATATATAATAATTGAGTAATATAAGTCATAAATGTCACAAATTAATTCTACTGATCACTGTGACATCAGCCTTTCAGTCTTATATGAGTGTCCTTTATGTGCGGGTAATCTTACACAACACTTATCTGGTACGTCTTTTGATATCGTACTGTACTGTACACATACAAACATAAACCACGCACCCAATCAAACATTCCAGGTATTCCCTGCATTCATACCCAGCTAATCATACCACTCAAACCCATCTTCATAAATCTTACTCACACATGCAAGCAGACGAAAACATTACAATACACTCCTACCGTTGCAACGCTTCAAGTGCTCACATAGACAATATGATTCAATAGCCTCAACAGCACACATCTATTGCAAGATCTCGGATTGATATTATCTTTAGAGCCTACCCCCATTAAAAAGTACAGATCGCTAACATATGAATCTATTGATGGAATCACACATGAATAAAGAATTTTCTAGTATTATAGTATAGTGTTAATTAAATACATTATACGGTGTTAATTTATTAAATAGTGATGTTTATGTTAGTACGCAAATACATCAACCTTAATTTGTACATCAACTTTACTTTGTTTTACATTGTTGTTTATTTACAAAATTCGCCTTTGAAACTTTATTCATTCGAATACGAATTTTGTGTGTATTACCTATCTTTATATATTGTACTAGGTTTCGCGTGCTGAACGCGGCTCCGCACGCGCATATTTCGGTTATCGCTCAAAATTTAACCTCTTTTTGCGCAGCTGGATAAAAAGTATTACATGTCCTCCCCTGGGTCACCTCAACTGATAGTTTGACTTTTTCCATACCAAATTTCATCCAAATCGTTCGAGTAGTTTTTATGTTCATTCGTTGCATACAAAAATACAAATCTTTCCTCTTTATAAATTAATATAGATTAAAGGACTAACTAAAAATATTAACGACTATGTACGCTAAATATTATGTATTAATAATAATATATAATATAATAATAATATCTTTATTTCGCAAGTAATATATATACATTATTAGGTGCGTCGGTCTCCGGCAAGGAACCTTGATTCCCGGAGCCGATGTCTTCCCCGGTTACAGAGAAAAGGAAAACGATACAAGTTAATACAAATTATTAATAATAGGTTTAATTTACCTCTTCGACAATTTGTCAACAACGTTTTTAAAATTGTATATAATTCTAAGAAGTGCCTTTTGTTTCTAGTTGAAGTTCAGTTAGTTTAACAGTTTAGTACTTATTACTAGCGGGTATTTTAAGAAACGAAAATATTATAACAAAATAACATAAGCAACAATCAGTCAGCCGTCCAAGTCGTTTGTCTCCTAGTAAACAACGTGAAGCTAGCTAGGAAGACCAGCGCGTTGAGGAGCGAGACCGGTTCCCGCTATCTTTACAATAGATCACTACAGTAGGACCGGGTTGATACGATGATATGTTGAAAATTGCTACTTTAAATTAGATAATTACTATTAAAAAGTATGTAAACGCTTAGTTGAGTACATCGTAGACTTAAGAAAAGGAAATAAAATCATATGTAAAACCCAACCAAATCATTGTTCTTATTTGATTAAAATTAAAATGCTGTATGTATACACACATCAACAATGCCTAGGGATATTTCATTTTTACCTTATTTTACAAAATTTTGTAAATATTTTGTTGAAACAATTATATATGAAATTAAAGTCTATTTTATGGTTTATGCTTGCAATACATAAAAACAGATGCATTAAAGATTTTTGATATTTTTTTTTGTAATATTATTTTTGGGTGTAATTTTTTTCTTTGTACATGATGGATTTTATAAAGGGAATTATGAAAATTAAAGTCAAAAATAACAAAAAAAAGGCATTTAATTAAATTTAATAATCAGTATTTCCTCCCCTAACATTAATTAGAGTTCGGCATCGGTTATTCATGCTCAAAATTAAATTATCCAAATCGAGCTGCGGTATCAAGTCCCAGGTTCTTTTCAAGTGCAGGAAAAGTTGTTCTTCTGTCATCAGATTTGGAGAAAAGTTAACCATAGCTCTTCGTTGTAACATGTCCCACGCGTGTTCAATGGGATTCATGTCGGGGGACTGAGCAGGCCAGTCCAAAACTCTGACTTCATGTTCCCTAAGCACAGTTGATACCAGCTCAGCCGTATGGGCACGGGCATTATCGTGCATGAGTTGGAACTCCTGACCCATTTGTACCCTGTGTGGGATAATCACAGGTTCCACTACCTCATTGCGGTATTTCAATGCATTCATGTTCCCTCTTATCCAAATGAGATCGGTTCGCGCACCTATACGAATACCAGCCCATACCATGATAGTCCCGCCTTGATATGAATGAACTTCTTGTGGATGCTGGAGACGGCTTCGTCTACCAGGAACTCGCCAAACCCTTAATCTTCGTGAATCCGGATGAAATCCAAACCGAGACTCATCAGTAAAAAGCACCATGGACCATTGCTCGTCACTCCATGTGAAATGTTCTCTAGCCCACAATAGTCTCCGCCCGCCATTGCCCCGCCGCAGAGCTGGAACCCGAAGTGGTCTGTGAGAATGAAGGCCAGCTTCATGTAATCTTCTTCTTACAGTTTGGTCACTAACCAACAATTCGTGGTCAGATTGTAGCCTTTGAACCATTTGCATAGCCGTAATATTGGGTTGTCGCCTAGCGATATTTTGAAGAAAACGGCCCTGTCTAGGAGTGGTGACGCGATTTCTGCCTGAATGCCGTTCGGCGACATCGCCTGTAGCACGATAACGTGACCATAACCTGGAGATTATATTTTGGCCGGTTTGCAGAATTTCAGCAACCACGCGTTGTATAGCGCCAGCTTCCAACATGCCTACAGCTCTAATCTGCTGTTCCGTTGTCAAATGTCGACGTGACATAACAATAAATGTAACACACGTTTAAATTAGAATAAAGAAAATGTGTAATTGCTTTTAACTTTTCAAAATTTATAGTAACATAAACTAACTTTTCGACCGCCAAATTCGAGTAATCGATATTTTTTTGTTTCAATGAGTTTTTGTTTTTATTTTTTTGAATTTCGAAACAGGAGGTGGAGAAGAAAATATTTTATATACAAACTTTTTTTATACTGTAAATAGTTTTTAAGTTAAGAAGTCTTTCATGTAGTATCCCTAGACATTGTTGATGTGTGTATTTTATGTTAACCAATTATTTTTAGTAAGTAGATTTTCTGTATTGTCGTAGTCGAGTGTTAGAAGCCATTGCGTTATTTATTTTTTTACAGTTGAAGTTATTTTGGTGTTTTTTAACCATTTTATAGATATAAGGTGCAGCGAAACAGAATTGTGTTGTACATAATAAATTTTGTTTTGTAATATTTGGTTTTTAGTGATATTGTTTTGTGTTTTCTATGCTTTCTATATGTCTGTATAATGTCAAATGGAATTTTAGTGTGTTGGTACAGAAATATGTTTAAAATGTATAGTTGTCGAACTGAAAGTACATTAGCAGTTTTGTATTACAGTGTGGTAGGAAATCTAAACCGCTTAAACAACATCACTTTGAGCACAGACCTTTTATTTCAAGCGGTTTCAGTTGAGTTTTGACACACGGTAATACAGTATGTTAAGATGGATTGGCATAGATAAATATACGTTAATCATAACCCTGAACTACTGATAGTTCAGGGTTCGCAACATGTCTAAGGTTTTCAAAGATCCATATAAGTTTCCTAACGCGCGCTGACACCATCTCAATATGAGGTGACCATGTCATCCGGTAGTCAAGTATTACACCGAGGTATTTAATCTGCAAAACTCGTTGTATGCACGGACAGTGACATATTGTTGGGTTATTACAACTGTGTATTTTAGTGGTGTGTGTTTCAGGAGGATCACTGTTTGGCCTCAAAGCAAAGGGGATATATTTAGTTTTAGCCCAAGTCTCGTTTATTTCGGGATATCGGCCATTATGCACCCGGATGAGATTAGACACACACAACACAGGGTATCCTAGTGTGGGGGCTAGTGTGATTGATACAATATAAACCACCTAATTAATACCTATGTACCTCAAACAACTAAATTTAATTGATACATACACATACAAAACCTGCGTTTAATTTTAAGGTACTTAATATTAATTATATCTAAATTAGAGCATTTAGACTGCCAGTGAGTCTACTATGACTTATAGGTTGTCTAAATACTTTTATTGAAGTAGCTGTAGTGTTGTATATAGTTCGTAGTATTTTTAGTTAGTTTAATAAAGGCATACCGCCGGTTAAAAAAAATTATATCTAAATAGTGTAATTGTATCTGTTTAATTATTATAAAAACCTATATGTATGCTATTTTTTATATATTTGTTTAGAAATTACACTAAAATACGTTTTATTTTAAAATGTTTTTATGAAATTTGATTATGTATTTGGACTACACCCGCTTCTATTGTTTTATTCGTTCAACTCCATCCTAAGGTTGCCTGGTAGAGATCACTTTTAGTGATAAGGCCGCCCATTGTAACACTATGTTATTATAATTTAATGTGTAATCTTTAATATTTCTAAAGTGGTGTAACAATAAAAAATATAGTTTTCTATCTATCTATCTATCTATCTAAAATACCTTCACTTATAAATAGATAGGTACCAAACCTATCTATTTATAAGTGAAAGTATTTTATTATTGTCTTAACATCCTATGTGTTATGATAATTTGTAAATTTATGATCATATGTTAAGTTTGTGAGCAATAAAATATATTATTATTATTATAGTTAAAAATAGAAAATTAAGAACGAAGCAAAAAGGAATGTGCAAAAATACTTAATCCAGCCTAGTTTATCCCAATGAAGTACAAAACCACAATGGTATTTTTTACTGCTTTAAAAGGAAATATGAAAACATCAAAACTAGCTAGGTAAAAAAATACTATGTACGAAGAATGTGGGGAAAGGAGCACAATGTTTTTTTTCAATATTTTTACCCAGCCTATGCACATTGATAAGGAGCAAAAAAGAAAAGGTATCCTTAATATATTTTTTAATTTATTAGAAAAAAGTAAATACGAACCTAATCGAAAAGTTTCGAAAAAACTCAAGTCTGTTTAGCTGGTCCTCTCTTAGATAAAGGTTAGAGACATGGTAAAGAAATTGAGGAGCAAGCGCAACTTTGTTAGCAATGGGAAGAAAATTGCGATGCCATTTTTAAGAACCTGCAGATGTATACAATTAAAGACTGATTGCATCTGAGGGCCGTAAGACAAAAATGATCTTTTTTTCTGTTTTACTTTCTTTTCTACCCCTCCAATGAAACTTTAAATATTCTATTTTAATGTGTAACCTAGTTTTTATAATTAGAAATCATGCTAATGACGGTAATAAACATAATATCAAAACAAAAAATTATATATCAACAGGGTGAATGGCATTGGCCCTTACTGTAATCACAATTCATTCAAATTTCATATAAATATTATGTCCTTCGTCGCAAGGTAATGCTTTATTATGACTCCGTCAATGATCTCCAGATATCACCTGTCACGGTGCTCACTTTAATTATGGTGGAGTCAATGGTACTTACTTATATAGAGTATAAGCTAGCTGTTGGATGGGTGACCGCTAGTGGCATTACTACTGAGTGCTTCGGAGGGCACGTTAAGCCGTCGGCCCCAGTTGTTGTCTTAGGTTGGCTGTCGTTACAGCATGGTGTAAGGGCATGTTCACTGTATGGGGCACCCATTTGGGCATGCTCTTTGAGCGCCCCTAACAGGACGCTTTTGCGTCGCCCGCAGAGGGTAATGGCTCTCAGGGTGACCCGATCATATCGCACGGTCTCTTTTGAGGCTGCGTGCGTTCTGGCCGGCTCTTTGCCCTGGGACCTTGAAGCAGAAATACTTGCGGAGGTATATGCGAGAACTGCCGTTGCGAAGAGTCGCGGATCTATGCCGCCCCTTGAAGAGGTCGAGCGCTGGCGACTTAACGCCCGACAAGTGGCCCTCCGCAAATGGGCACTGAGACTGGAGGAGCCGAGCGCCGGACACCGCACGATTGCGGCCATCCGTGCGGTGCTGAATGAATGGTTGGACAGAGCGTGGGGGTCGCTCTCTTATCGCCTCGTGCAGGTGCTTACCGGGCATGGGTGTTTTGGTAAATACCTATGCAACGTGGCGAGGAGAGAGCGACTTCCACTGTGTCATGAGTGTGGTGCTGCCAAAGACTCGGCGGAGCACACTCTTGCAAACTGTCCAAAGTGGGCAACGGAGCAGTCTATGCTCGTATACGCGGTTGGTCCCGACCTATCGCTGCCGGCCGTCGTCAACGCGTGTGTTAGTTAGATTAAAACAACAAAGTTAAAGTCAAAATCATTTATTCAATTTAAGCGTCTGCGACGCTCTTATCAAGGTCAATTACAAATTTTAATATTATAATATTCTACATTGTACTGCCACGTTCAGCAAACAAAATTGTATAGAGCCTCTGCGAGAAGAACGGGCAAGAAACTCGGGGCCATTCTTTTAAACGTCTTTTAAAAAATTGTTACATACTTACTATATACATTTTATTTACACTTTCACTGGTTTATTAACTATCAATTAACATATAAAGTCATGGTTTACATAAACAGATATTTTCTTATTCAATATATAATAATTGTCAAGAACCTTTTTACAAATCATTTTAAGAACCATTACTTTACATATAAACGAGGTTTGTCGTTATGCAATATCAGAAAGAGAATAATAAATTACTTAACTTTACCAAATCTTGATCGGGCAGCACTTCGTTGTTTTTAAGGCAATTTAAGGCCAACACTTTGATTATACTATATAACACTTCAGGAGGTCTGCTCGGCGCGGCAGTCGGGCAGAAAAGTCAAGTTAACTCGCCCTAGGCTACTCCTTTTATAGGAGGGAACAAACAAGGTGACTCAGCGACAGCGTCACAGTCCAGAGTATTAAATTTAACCCACAGATAAAATATACAGACAGATAATTAAACTATTACTTATTTTCATCTGTGGAAGGTACACAGAGTATTTCGAAAACCAAACTAAAACATCATATTAAACCAAGCGACAGCAGTCACAGTCCAGAGTATTAACTTCAAACCACAGATAAAATATACAGACAGATAATTAAACTATTACTTATTTTCGTCTGTGGAACGTACACAGAGTATTTCGAAAACTAAATTAAAACATCATATTAAACCAGTTGTTCTAATCATACATAGCTTACGGATGTAAAAGTAAATTCTGCACCCTACATTTAATTAAGTACAAAAGGAAATATTACTAAGATATATTTAAAAACAGCCAATCAAGTGAAAATGAACAAATATTTCAATAAATAGTAAGTCAATTTTCAAATAATCTATCACGTGCGTAACGCATTTCCCACTGTAAAATAAAAAAATAAAAAAAAAATGGTGTAAGGGCATGTTGCGTAGCCCACCTGGCTAGCTACCACCCCCATGTATAATATCTGATGCCAAGTACCTAACGGTGCTTTCCTGTAGCTGTCCTTGAAAGCCAGTAATTTAGGTTAGCCTAAACAACATCTTCGACCACATCATCACTTACCATCAGGTGAGATAGTAGTCAAAGGCTAGCCTATCAAGTATAAACAAAAAGTTGTACGTACATTCATCAAAAATACTACTCATTATTGATAAAAATGTTCATCTGATGGAGAGCTTATTTTTTATGCTTAAACTTGAATTTTAATGAAACAGAACACAACTTAGAGAGCCTATGCACGGACGTAATGTGTTAAGTTTGTTGTATATATTTAATGTTGATGTATAATTAAGTGTGGAGATTGTTATATATATATATATATATATAATTAATGTTGCCAGCATTTTGGGCATGTTGCCAATTGGAAGTGGTACGTTTGACTATCTTTAGTAGGCCTACAATGAGCTTTGGGTTGCCCAAATGCATTCAGTGTAGTAGATGAAGTTTTGTATAGGTAACTATAAGTAATATATTATATTGTTACGTAATGGTGGATATTCATCCAATCGTTTAGGTTCATTCATTTACTAAAATGCAGCTTTCTACCCCTATCTCCTTTCCGCATGCACGCATAGATATATAGCCGTCCTACGCTGACGGCCGCCTCCGAACTGCACCGAAGTGCTTTCTGCTCCGCTCGTCACCCTCGCAAAGACGTGACTTGCAAAATCTATTCTGCAAACCTACGTGTGCGCGTGTGGTCTACTTAGTTTGTATCTGGTGAACTCACCAATATTAACTATATATCCGCTAATTATGAACGTGTTAATGTCTTATCTTCAAGTGAAACTAACCATAACGTGTTGTTTTTGAGCATCCAACCTCTGCGCAGTGCCAGGTCTTATGCTGACCTAGGCTTGGAACAAAGATCCTTACACCAGGAATAAACAGGTACGTGCATGCTTCTTATCCTGTAGACTGCTGTCTTCTACTCCTGTGATATATCCATCTGCAGCAGTGTTATCTCCCTATCTTTATATGAACGTTACACGTGCTATTGGGTTCTGTGGGTAGTTAAATCTACAAACCTAGGCATCAGTGCAGGAATTTATGGTTTCGCTAATACAGTCTACTCAAATTTTATGTATTTGAGTAGACTGTATTAGCGAAACCATCAACAAAAACTGCGTTTTCATATCCATTGTGGATGAGATATGTGTTTTGAACCAACTAATATTTCCCACCATAAGTTCCTTCGACACGGATTTTACGTCTTTATATGTATATGTAATTTGTTCACTAAAACGACACTCATCCACTAATGAACTAAGCTATTGACTTGTGTGACAATGGTACATAATCTGCATATTATGTACCATTATCACATGTTTCTACATATTTAGTTACACATCTTCTTATCCGCACCGCGAATAATAATTTTATTGTTCTCATACGAGTCAAAGTATCGAAGAATTCCATTATTTTCGCTAACTACCCGCTATTCTATTTGAACGTCCGTTCTCCGCCTCCTCGCCTTTAGGTATATAGTATACATATTATAATTCTATCGCCATACCGAAGCCTGTCGCAAACGCATGGCATCCTAACTGTTGCGCAAACTGTGTCTTATAGATTACGTATAGACACGCAAAAATCACTACAACTATTTAGTAATCTGTGTCAATATCAACTTAGGAGGAATGTACTCAAAAATCTTTCCATACAAACGTAGTTTCGTCGTATTTTGAAAACTAATTATTCGAAGTACTTGAAATTTTAAATACCATGATCTTGAATCTAATATAGCTTGTAGTTTATTACTTTTTCGTTATTTTGTTTTGTTTATAAAATAAATGGGTTTAAAATCACATAAATTTTAAGATCAACTTTGTGTAATTTTTTGTATATAATAAATACGTTTTTTAACGAATTTGAATAAACCACAGGCATAGAAAAATCTATTTGTTCAAAACAGAAATTAGTATTCATGTATCTGTCATAATGAAATGAGAGTGAAACTACGAAAACAAAAATATTAGGCGAAAACTGTTTCTTGTAATACACGCGGGCGGGCGACAGAGGTGTGGCAGCGGAGGGTGATGTTCGGAGCCTTCGGGTTCAAATTAACTGAGAGTATTACTAAATCTGTGGGAGGTATGATTTTTTTATGACAATTAAATGTCATTGATTGGACATTGATTGTTTCATGCGCTGTGCAGACGTGTGAATGAACGGGCAACAAACAACATACTTTTTTGGGAAAAAGACTGATTTATGGAGTTTCGTTAGGCATATGTAAAATTTAAATCATTTTGTGTATCTAGTAATAAAATATTCACTAAGTGTAAAACTTTAATCTAAACGGCAATTAATAAATGGTTTAGCACATTACATAAAATAAAAAACAATATATTTAGATTTAAATATATATATTGTTTTTTTTTTTAATCTTGTGAACCACTAACGCACTAGGTACTTGTAGATAAAAAATGTTATGCTGCCTCCAGACTCATCTTCTGTCTCAGTCTCGAGACACATCTTCTGGAGACTTCTCGGTGAGAGTTCGAACCCGCGCGTTTACCGTTATTTGTCGACTTCTTTTATAGGTAATCCTTTACCACAATCTCACCGATGGTAAGTGACGATGTGGTCGAAGGTGTTAACAGGCTTAACCTAGAATTCCTGACTCTCAACTCGCTGTCGGAACACACCGTGCTTGGCGATAATTTTTCTACTTGAGGGTAGTCGCTAACCAGGCGGGCATTCGCAAAATGCTCTTCCAACATGCGGTAATCCCCGCCACCGGCTTGAGTTTCACTCATGGTGAAAGGGCATTTTGCGAATGCTCGCTTGGCTAGCTACCACCCTCAAGTAGAAAATCTGTCACCAAGCACCTAACAGTGCGTGTTCCGGCAGTAATCCTCGAGAGTCAGGAATTGTGTGTGACGGGCGCAGCGCAATTCGTCATATGACAAAATGCATCTGTTATAGGAAGAGGTTAATCCGCTTAACATCAGGTGGGCCTCGTGCTTGTTCCGTCACAATCAGATAAAAATCCTTACGTAGAAGCATAAAACATATTGGTAGAAGTGCGATTCCGAGCTCGCAAAATACACACTCGTTGATAATCTAATCATTTATATAAGTAGGTATTTTCTCTCACCGGTTAACAATGCACCTGACTATCTTTATTGTCAGTACATGAAACAATACATATCATAGTAAAACTTATAGAAATATCTCGACCAACTTAATTTACGTAGATAAATACTTAGAGGGAAATATTTTCATATATATTTGAGAACAATAAAAATATTGAGGAAGTAGGTATATCTATCCCGTAGCGTGCCGGGTTAGAACCGTGGCGTGTCGGGTTAGAATTGCACCTCTCCATATCATCCCGTGGGTGTCGTGAGAGGCGACTAAGGGAAAATACTAGAAGGTGGGCAGAAGCGCCTTCTAAACAACTGCCAACTTACACTGCAATGCCCAAGACGCCTGCCAAGCGTGGGTATTATGGCTACCCCCTAAGAGGAGAGGCTGTGTTCAGCAGTGGACGATCCGGCTGTTACAGTACAGGTATATCTATACATGCCTACTCGAGTGCCTATAGTTACAGTGCGTTTAAATTTCAGAACCTGAGGTTGGTATATAGGTTTACCTGAGGTTGGTATATAGGTTTACCTATATACCCATATCTTCCTGTGGGAGTCGGTATGTCACTCCTTACAAACAATATGTACAATACACAATATGTTAAGGTTTTGCACATTGGTCAAGCCTTACATCGTACTCAAGGACCTGGGCACAGATTACATGAGTTGCGTACATTCTATCAACTTGCAAAGGTAATGGGTTACTTTCTACCGATGAGATCGTTCCCAAGTGGGGTTGCTTCCAAATTTTTTATAAATACTGTCCTTGTATTTCCCATGTATTGTTAGTGAACACTGTGACCTACGTAGATACGTAATCCTGTCCACATGACTTCCACAAATAGGTTGTCTATTTATTTAACCATGATAGCAAAGTAGGTACAAGGATCCTTAAACTAACAGTGATATTAGGTAGGTAAGTATCTGCTTAATTATATATTGCTTAATATTAAATAATTTAATACTTATAACCTTTCATAATATACTCGTACCAGATCCATATAACAAAATTAGAGAATAAAACGTTGCCTTCATTTTTGCCTACGTATGCTCAGGCTAATCTAGAATTACTGGATCTCAAGGACAGCTGCCGGAACATACCGTTAGGTGCTTGGCGATAGATTTTCTATTTGAAGGTAAAGGAAGGCGGGCATTCGTAAAATGTCATACCACCATTATAATAACGACTGCTATTAGTTACGTCCTATTAGTTATTACTACTGCATTTTAATTACTAAGTAGTTACTCGTCGGTGGGAGGTAAGTACAAGTACTTTCAAATACTATGATTTGTACCTACAGCTGATGGAGCCTGCACCCGGACGAGGTGTCAAAATACTCATAATTATTTCTGATATGACGCCTCGCCCGCGTGCGGACTCCTACGGCTTGGTCGCGTCACGAGGTCCTATTTATTCTGTGACGAAGTAAAAATTTCAAACTTAACAGGGATATGTAGGTAAGAACGTTAGTAGGAAGGTAAATAACCTTTGACAATTTATTTTCTGACAGTAGATACGTAGGTACCTATGCTTATTCATTCTATGTATCAGGTGACCGCAACCAATAAACAAACAAGCTTTTCACCTTACCAGCTTGGAAAGGTACCTACCTATAGGTAAGTATTTAATCATTTTAAATCTGTGTCCAAAATGGGGAGTGGGGATTTTTATACTGATAACTTGAAAAAGATGATTGAAATTAGAAGATCTAAAGTTCCGGCAAATTATATTTAATACTATCGATAATACCATCAAATAATTTATTGCATATTATGTAGGTATCTTAATAACTATTTATGACCCAAGCTTAGGTATGGCAACTTAATGTGGAGCGGCCCGATTTTTTTTATTATTTTTTATAAATATTTGTCACATAAGTATTGTTCTATTGTATTATAACATTTTTCTATCAATAAGATTTTTAGTTTTTTAGTAGTAGGTCTTGTTCATTTTCGTCAGTCTTTAATTCGTCCGGTAATTTATTAAATATTTTTATGGCCATAGCATGGGGACCATGGGGGCCATAGCATGGGGAAGAGAAATCTTGTAGTGGTTGGATTACTGGGGTACCGGGATTAGCCGCTGGATGCCAGACTAGTTAAGTACTCGTGGGGTGCCGGGCTAGAATGTCATCCCCCCATCTCTAGTGCATATTGTTAGACGCTACTAAGGGTATCATACCGCGGAAGGTGGGCAGCAGCGCCTTCTGAGGAACTGTTATCTTAAACTGCGATCCCCAAGCCGCCTTCCAAGCGTGGGGATTATGGCAATCCCCCCTTTATGGAAGAGGCTGTGTTAAGCATCCTGGTATCGTCACCACCGTCAATATTGGAACATCACTGAAGAACGTCCTCTTAAAGGAGTGATCATCGACTTCAAAGCTGGTTCACGAGGACCGAATCATTTGATAGGAATTATTGAAGGAGGCATTCACGCATGATAATGGATTTCTCCTGCCACAGTTACGTGGTTTGTCAAGGAGTTTATGAGTAGTAATGACCCTGATGTAACCTCAAGATGATGACCTCTGAACAGAATGAAAAATCCCAAATAAATCTAGGTTACTTTGTTTCTAAATATAATTACAAGCACTACCTATGCAGGTAGGTAGGTATAATTATAATATGTAGGCTAATTTTTGTAACGAAAACTCTGTCCGCTTGCAACTTTTGTCACATCTTTATATTTTTTTTCGCAATGCCACTCCATACGAACTACTAGGTCTACTTCTGATACCAGTTCTTCTTTGTAGGTATTATAGGTAGGTTTACCTACAGCAGACTTTCTCTTCGTTCAGTAGTAGTAACTGACGATTATTTTTTTATTGTTTTTTTTTTCGCACTCTGTGTTACAAATACAAATACAAATAAATGTATTGTATCCATATTGTGCTACATTTGTGTGGAGTCTCTGACTCTTAAACTAGGCTGGTGGCCTGTATTTCAGTAACTAGGAATGTTGTTGTAAACTTGTAAGCCAGTGATGGCATGGATTCATAAGAATCGGTTTAGTAGGTACTAACGGTAGGTAACAAACTATAATAAACATTTCTTGTAATCTACTGTGAATGAATATGAAAGAGTAGGTACTCTGTAGCAAAATCCAAAGTCAATACCTATTTACAGATATACACGCCCCAGTTTTTTTTTTATGCTCGATAGTTTAGCCTTTGACCACTATCTCACCTGATGGTAATTGATGATGCGGTAGAAGATGTTGTTCAGGCTAACCTAGAATTACTGGCTCTCATAGACAGCTATCGGAACACACTGTTAGGTGCTTGGCGACAGATTTCCTACTTGAGGGTGGTAGCTAGCCAGGCGGGCATTCGCAAAATGCCCTACCACCATGCTGTAACGACTGCTATCCTAAGACAACAACCGGGACCGACGGCTTAACGTGCCCTACGAAGCACGGAAGCGCTCAGTAGTAATGTCACCAGCGGTCACCCATCCAACTCCTGACCGAGGGAAATCGAATGTTTATCGACGTATCGGACGTTGCTTAACTTTGCTGATCGTTTCAGAATGGCTAAGCAAACTTCGTTACGAGCGCTTCGATATGTAGAAAGAGCTGAAACGTTGTTTACAAGAGTACTATTTTATAGTTACCATAAAATAACAAACACGTACGTACTTACCATCATCTTCTAATTCAGTTCTTTTAGGCATTTTTTGTGTCGACACGTATTAGAGCAGGTTAGTTGTTAACTACACTCTACACAATATATTTTTGTATAAGATGTACTGACGATGACAATGTACGTATTAACTAACCCACGGTAAAATAACGACTGAAAATACTGAAAAACTTATTCTTAATTATAAATTGTAATAGACAGAGAAAGATTCTCGTCTCCTCTATGCATTTACCTATTATCGACGTAGCACTTTGTCACTTTTTAACCGACTTGCAAAAAAGGAACAGGTTCTCATTTCGTCGGTTTTTTTATGTATGTTACTTCAGATCTCTTGACTGGATGAACCGATTTTGAAAATTCTTTTTTATTTGAAAATTGATGCTTGTCGTTTGGTCCCAATTTAAATTTCATCAAAATCGGTCAAGCCGTTTTTGAGTTACATTCCAATTACTGAACAATATGTATATAATATAGTCGTTGATAAAGAATGACAATCGATCCCGTAAGCAGCAAGGATCACTAAAAAGATTGATTTTTTTTAACAAAAACTGAAACCATCTTCAACACCCAAAAGTGTGAAATAACTTGTAGAAGTCGGTACCACGCGCACAATTTGTGATTATAGGTACTTTTGAACCATCATAGTACCAACCAACAAATTATTTCACACTTTTGGGTGTTGAAATCGGTTCCATTTTTTGAAAAAAATATTATTTTTAACTCTTATTATGATAAGTCGCCGATACTGTCGTAAAATATGGCAACGCTTCAACTCTGATCAACTATAATATGGACAATTTTACACAAATACAAAATGGATCAGGAACGTTAATAAGTGTAATAATTCAGTCTGTAAGTAACAGATCAATGTAATGATAAACATTTGATTTCCCGATCGTAGACGATCCTCCGTCGTGACGTTTGATGTATGCCACATTCGTCGAAATATGTATCTAGAGAAAAATATTACAATGAGACGAATGTGTATATAAACAAACTTAACAAAGTCATAAATATAAATGGTATATATATACTATTTATATTTATCACTTTGTTAAGTTTGTTTGTATTGTGAAGGTATCTTAAATTTGTGTTAATAGTAATTTCATAATAATGTATTCATTTTGCATATTGGGTTAATATTAATATATTATTAATAGCGTAATTGGCGTTCAGCCGTTCTAATTGAATAAATTAATGCGAAAAAAAAATAATTTCATAATGATACATTTTGTAGCAGGAATCTTTTCACGTGAGTTTAACTCGCATTGGACCAAGAACAACAAAATTTCTCACCAAAAAGATTGGGGAAGAAGCAAAGAGAGAATATAAATAAATATTTGAATCCAGTCTATTTATTTGATTGATGTGCAAGTATGACAATGGTAACCTCTGTTTATTGCTATCAGAGGAGACTGTTGTGATACTCGACATTTTTCATTTTATAGTCTTCGGAACGAACAAAACTACAAGTTGCAGAAAAACTGCTATGTGTGAAAAATATGAGAATAGAGTCAAATGGTTATTATTCCATAATTTTATCCAGGCACCAAATACGAAAATAATCAGATAAACTAAATACGGAAATGGTATTCTTTGAGTAAAAACAGCAAGTTTGTAAAATATTGAAGACGGAGCAAAAAGGATTCTGCTTTAATATTTTTATCATCTCTTCTTGTTAGAGTGATATCTTACAGGTGCCAAGCATTATTAAAGTATTGACCTACTTAGTAATACGTGTATTTTTAAATGATCGTTAATTGTTTTATATAAATATATTTTATATATATTACTTATGTATTTTTATCAAAATGAATGAATCTTGAATTTGTATTTATAATTATTTCATAATATTGGATTGATTTCGTATATTGTGTTAATATTAATTTAATTATTGATTTTACTATCATAAGTGTAACTGTTGGGCCGTTCTTGTTGAATATTTAAATAAGAAAATAAAATATTTGTTACTAATACATTTTGTAACAGTAATATATACTCACTTGAGTTTGACTCGCATTGGACCAAGAACAACAAAATTTCTCACTAAAGAAGATTGAGGAAGAAGCAAAGAGAGAATATAAATAAATATTTGTATCCAGCCTATTTATTTGATTGATGTGCATGTTTGACAATAGTAACCTCTGTTTATTGCTATCAGAGGATGCTGTTGTGATACACAACATTTTTCATTTTATAGTCTGCGGAACGTTCAAAACTACGAGTACCAGAAAAACAGCTATGTATGAAAAAATTTAGAATAGAGCCAAATGGTTATTGTTCAACAATTTTATCCAGCCACCAAATACGGAAAAGGTATTCTGTGAGAAAAAACAGCAAGTTTGTAAAATATTGAAATATTGACGGAGCAAAAAGGATTCTGCTTTAATATTTTTATCATCTCTTCTTGTTAGAGTGATTTCTTACAGGTGCCAAGCATTATTAAAGTATTGATCTACTTAGTAATACGTGTATTTTTAAATGATCGTTAATTGTTTTATATAAATATATTTTATATATATTACTTATGTATTTTTATCAAAATGAATGAATCTTGAATTTGTATTTATAGTTATTTCATAATATTGGGTTGATTTCGTATATTGTGTTAATATTAATTTAATTATTGATTTTACTATCATAAGTGTAACTGTTGGGCCGTTCTTGTTGAATATTTAAATAAAAAAATAAAATATTTGTTACTAATACATTTTATAACAGTATATACTCACTTGAGTTTGACTCGCATTGGACCAAGAACAACAAAATTTCTCACCAAAGAAGATTGAGGAAGAAGCATAAATATTTTAGGAATATACATAAATATTTGAATACAGTCTATTTATTTGATTGATGTGCAAGTATGACAATGGTATCCTCTGTTTATTGCTATCAGAGGAGACTGTTGTGATACTCGACATTTTTCATTTTATAGTCTTCGGAACGAACAAAACTACAAGTTGCAGAAAAACTGCTATGTGTGAAAAATATGAGAATAGAGTCAAATGGTTATTATTCCATAATTTTATCCAGGCACCAAATACGAAAATAATCAGATAAACTAAATACGGAAATGGTATTCTTTGAGTAAAAACAGCAAGTTTGTAAAATATTGAAGACGGAGCAAAAAGGATTCTGCTTTAATATTTTTATCATCTCTTCTTGTTAGAGTGATATCTTACAGGTGCCAAGCATTATTAAAGTATTGATCTACTTAGTAATACGTGTATTTTTAAATGATCGTTTATTGTTTTATATAAATATATTTTATATATATTACTTATGTATTTTTATCACAAATAATGAATCTTGAATTTGTATTTATAATTATTTCATAATATTGGATTGATTTCGTATATTGTGTTAATATTAATTTAATTATTGATTTTACTATCATAAGTGTAACTGTTGGGCCGTTCTTGTTGAATATTTAAATAAGAAAATAAAATATTTGTTACTAATACATTTTGTAACAGTAATATATACTCACTTGAGTTTGACTCGCATTGGACCAAGAACAACAAAATTTCTCACTAAAGAAGATTGAGGAAGAAGCAAAGAGAGAATATAAATAAATATTTGTATCCAGCCTATTTATTTGATTGATGTGCATGTTTGACAATAGTAACCTCTGTTTATTGCTATCAGAGGATGCTGTTGTGATACACAACATTTTTCATTTTATAGTCTGCGGAACGTTCAAAACTACGAGTACCAGAAAAACAGCTATGTATGAAAAAATTTAGAATAGAGCCAAATGGTTATTGTTCAATAATTTTATCCAGCCACCAAATACGGAAATAATCAGATAAACCAAATACGGAAAAGGTATTCTGTGAGAAAAAACAGCAAGTTTGTAAAATATTGAAATATTGACGGAGCAAAAAGGATTCTGCTTTAATATTTTTATCATCTCTTCTTGTTAGAGTGATTTCTTACAGGTGCCAAGCATTATTAAAGTATTGATCTACTTAGTAATACTTGTATTTTTAAATGATCGTTTATTGTTTTATATAAATATATTTTATATATATTACTTATGTATTTTTATCAAAAATAATGAATCTTGAATTTGTATTTATAATTATTTCATAATATTGGATTGATTTCGTATATTGTGTTAATATTAATTTAATTATTGATTTTACTATCATAAGTGTAACTGTTGGGCCGTTCTTGTTGAATATTTAAATAAGAAAATAAAATATTTGTTACTAATACATTTTGTAACAGTATATACTCACTTGAGTTTGACTCGCATTGGACCAAGTACAACAAAATTTCTCACCAAAGAAGATTGAGGAAGAAGCATAAATATTTTAGGAATATACATAAATATTTGAATACAGTCTATTTATTTGATTGATGTGCAAGTATGACAATGGTATCCTCTGTTTATTGCTATCAGAGGAGACTGTTGTGATACTCGACATTTTTCATTTTATAGTCTTCGGAACGAACAAAACTACAAGTTGCAGAAAAACTGCTATGTGTGAAAAATATGAGAATAGAGTCAAATGGTTATTATTCCATAATTTTATCCAGGCACCAAATACGAAAATAATCAGATAAACTAAATACGGAAATGGTATTCTTTGAGTAAAAACAGCAAGTTTGTAAAATATTGAAGACGGAGCAAAAAGGATTCTGCTTTAATATTTTTATCATCTCTTCTTGTTAGAGTGATATCTTACAGGTGCCAAGCATTATTAAAGTATTGATCTACTTAGTAATACGTGTATTTTTAAATGATCGTTTATTGTTTTATATAAATATATTTTATATATATTACTTATGTATTTTTATCACAAATAATGAATCTTGAATTTGTATTTATAATTATTTCATAATATTGGATTGATTTCGTATATTGTGTTAATATTAATTTAATTATTGATTTTACTATCATAAGTGTAACTGTTGGGCCGTTCTTGTTGAATATTTAAATAAGAAAATAAAATATTTGTTACTAATACATTTTGTAACAGTAATATATACTCACTTGAGTTTGACTCGCATTGGACCAAGAACAACAAAATTTCTCACTAAAGAAGATTGAGGAAGAAGCAAAGAGAGAATATAAATAAATATTTGTATCCAGCCTATTTATTTGATTGATGTGCATGTTTGACAATAGTAACCTCTGTTTATTGCTATCAGAGGATGCTGTTGTGATACACAACATTTTTCATTTTATAGTCTGCGGAACGTTCAAAACTACGAGTACCAGAAAAACAGCTATGTATGAAAAAATTTAGAATAGAGCCAAATGGTTATTGTTCAATAATTTTATCCAGCCACCAAATACGGAAATAATCAGATAAACCAAATACGGAAAAGGTATTCTGTGAGAAAAAACAGCAAGTTTGTAAAATATTGAAATATTGACGGAGCAAAAAGGATTCTGCTTTAATATTTTTATCATCTCTTCTTGTTAGAGTGATTTCTTACAGGTGCCAAGCATTATTAAAGTATTGATCTACTTAGTAATACTTGTATTTTTAAATGATCGTTTATTGTTTTATATAAATATATTTTATATATATTACTTATGTATTTTTATCAAAAATAATGAATCTTGAATTTGTATTTATAATTATTTCATAATATTGGATTGATTTCGTATATTGTGTTAATATTAATTTAATTATTGATTTTACTATCATAAGTGTAACTGTTGGGCCGTTCTTGTTGAATATTTAAATAAGAAAATAAAATATTTGTTACTAATACATTTTGTAACAGTAATATATACTCACTTGAGTTTGACTCGCATTGGACCAAGAACAACAAAATTTCTCACCAAAGAAGATTGAGGAAGAAGCATAAATATTTTAGGAATATACATAAATATTTGAATCCAGTCTATTTATTTGATTGATGTGCAAGTATGACAATGGTGTCCTTTGTTTATGGCTATCAGAAGAGACTGTTGTGATACTCGACATTTTTCATTTTATAGTCTTCGGAACGTTCAAAACAACGAGTACCAGAAAAACAGTATTATAAAATATTGTGTTTATAGTAATTTCGTGATAATGTTTTGATTTCACATATTCTGTTAATATTTATTTAATGATTGATTATATTATCATTAGTGTAATAAGCGTTGGGCAGTCTTAATTGAATAAATAGGAAAAAAAAATTTTTTATTGATATATTTTGTAGCATGAATATATTCACTTGATAATTTTTTTTATATGTATGATTATACTATCATTAGTGTAATTGGCGTTGGGCCGTTCTAATTATGTGAATAAATAAGAATGAAATTGAATTTGCTAGTGATATATTTTATAGCAGATATATTTTCACGTTAGTTTCTCGTCTCGCACTGGACCAATAACAAAAAAAATTCTCACTCAAGAAGATTGAGGAAGAAGCAAAGAGAGAATATAAATAAATATTTGTATCCAGCCTATTTATTTGATTGATGTGCATGTTTGACAATAGTAACCTCTGTTTATTGCTATCAGAGGAAGCTGTTGTGATACACAACATTTTTCATTTTATAGTCTGCGGAACATTCAAAACTACGAGTACTAGAAAAACAGCTATGTATGAAAAAATTTAGAAAAGAGCCAAATGGTTATTGTTCAATAATTTTATCCAGCCACCAAATACGGAAATAATCAGATAAACCAAATACGGAAGAGGTATTGTGTGAGAAAAAACAGCAAGTTTGTAAAATATTGAAATATTGACGGAGCAAAAAGGATTCTGCTTTAATATTTTCATTATATTTTCTCGTTAGCGTTATATTTTGCTACAGGTGCCAAGCCTTATCAACGTTTTGATCTACCTAGTAATACATGTATTTTAAAATAATCAATATTTGTGTTTATATATATATATATATATATATATATATATATATATATATATAAGTATATATAACACAATTAAGTATATATTTGAATTATATATATGACTTCAGTTTGTTTGACATTGCGAATATTGTGTTTATAGTAATTTCGTTGTAATGTTTTGATTTCACATATTCTGTTAATATTCATTTGATGATTGATTATATTATCATTAGTGTTATAAGCGTTAGGCAGTCTTAATTGAATAAATAAGAAGAAATATTGATGTTTTGATCACTTGAGTTTGACTCGCATTGGACCAAGAACAACCAAATTTCTCACCAAAGAAGATTGAGGAAGAAGCAAAGAGGAATATACATAAATATTTGAATCCAGCCTATTTAATTGATTGATGTGCATGTATGACAATAGTGTCCTTTGTTTATGGCTATCAGAGGAGGCTGTTGTGATACTCGACATTTTTCATTCAATTCTTCAGAACGTTCAAAACTACTAGTACCAAAATAACAGCTATGTATGAAAATATTGAGAATATAGCCAAATGGTTATTGTTAAATAATTTTATCCAGCCCATTAACTAATGGATAAACCAAATACAGAAATGGTATTCCTTGAGAAAAAAACAGCAAGTTTGTAAAATATTGAAGACGGAGCAAAAAGGATTCTGCTTTATTATTTTTATCGTCTCTTCTTGTTAGCGTTATATTTTGCTACAGGTGCCAAGCCTTATAAACGTTTTGATATACCTAGTAAAACATGTATTTTTATATTATCATAATTTTTTATATATATATGAGTATATATAACATAATGAAGAATATTCTTTGTGTTATATTTATGACTTAAGTTTTGGTTTGACATTGCGGATATTGTGTTTATAGTAATTTCGTAACAATGTTTTGATTTCACATATTGTGTTAATATTTATTTAATTATTGATTATATTATCATAAGTGTAATAAGCGTTGGAAGTCTTAATTGAATAAATAAGAAAAAAAAGATATTTTTATTGATATATTTTGTAGCAGGAATATATTCACTTGTGTTTGACCCGCAATAAACCGAGAACAACCAATATTCTCACCAAAGAAGATTGAGGAAGAAAGAGAAATATACATAGATATTTGAATCCAGCCCATTTAACTGATTGATGTGCAAGTATGACAATAGTGTCCTTTGTTTATTGCTATCAAAAGAAGCTGTTGTGATACTCGACATTTTTCATTTTATAGTCTTCGGAACGTTCAAAACAACGAGTACCAGAAAAACAGCAATGTATGAAAAAATTTAGAATAGAACCAAACGGTTATTGTTTAATAATTTTATCCCGCCCATCAACTAAGGGATAAATCGAATATGGAATTGGTATTCTTTGAGAAAAAACAGGAAGTTTGTAGAATATTTAGTACGCAGCAAAAAGGATTCTGCTTTAATATTTTTATCATTTCTTCTTGTGAGCGTTATATTTTGCTAAAGGTGCCAAGCCTTATAAACGTTTTGATATACCTAGTAAAACATGTATTTTTATATTATCATAATTTTTTATATATATATGAGTATATATAACATAATGAAGAATATTCTTTGTGTTATATTTATGACTTAAGTTTTGGTTTGACATTGCGGATATTGTGTTTATAGTAATTTCGTAACAATGTTTTGATTTCACATATTGTGTTAATATATTTTATTTAATTATTGATTATATTATCATAAGTGTAATAAGCGTTGGAAGTCTTAATTGAATAAATAAGAAAAAAAAGATATTTTTATTGATATATTTTGTAGCAGGAATATATTCACTTGTGTTTGACCCGCAATAAACCGAGAACAACCAATATTCTCACCAAAGAAGATTGAGGAAGAAAGAGAAATATACATAGATATTTGAATCCAGCCCATTTAACTGATTGATGTGCAAGTATGACAATAGTGTCCTTTGTTTATTGCTATCAAAAGAAGCTGTTGTGATACTCAACATTTTTCATTTTATAGTCTTCGGAACGTTCAAAACAACGAGTACCAGAAAAACAGCAATGTATGAAAAAATTTAGAATAGAACCAAACGGTTATTGTTTAATAATTTTATCCCGCCCATCAACTAAGGGATAAATCGAATATGGAATTGGTATTCTTTGAGAAAAAACAGGAAGTTTGTAGAATATTTAGTACGCAGCAAAAAGGATTCTGCTTTAATATTTTTATCATTTCTTCTTGTGAGCGTTATATTTTGCTAAAGGTGCCAAGCCTTATCAACGTTTTATATAATGTATATAATAAATGCGAAAAAAAAATAATTTCATAATGATACATTTTGTAGCAGGAATCTTTTCACGTGAGTTTAACTCGCATTGGACCAAGAACAACAAAATTTCTCACCAAAAAGATTGGGGAAGAAGCAAAGAGAGAATATAAATAAATATTTGAATCCAGTCTATTTATTTGATTGATGTGCAAGTATGACAATGGTAACCTCTGTTTATTGCTATCAGAGGAGACTGTTGTGATACTCGACATTTTTCATTTTATAGTCTTCGGAACGAACAAAACTACAAGTTGCAGAAAAACTGCTATGTGTGAAAAATATGAGAATAGAGTCAAATGGTTATTATTCCATAATTTTATCCAGGCACCAAATACGAAAATAATCAGATAAACTAAATACGGAAATGGTATTCTTTGAGTAAAAACAGCAAGTTTGTAAAATATTGAAGACGGAGCAAAAAGGATTCTGCTTTAATATTTTTATCATCTCTTCTTGTTAGAGTGATATCTTACAGGTGCCAAGCATTATTAAAGTATTGACCTACTTAGTAATACGTGTATTTTTAAATGATCGTTAATTGTTTTATATAAATATATTTTATATATATTACTTATGTATTTTTATCAAAATGAATGAATCTTGAATTTGTATTTATAGTTATTTCATAATATTGGATTGATTTCGTATATTATGTTAATATTAATTTAATTATTGATTTTACTATCATAAGTGTAACTGTTGGGCCGTTCTTGTTGAATATTTAAATAAGAAAATAAAATATTTGTTACTAATACATTTTGTAACAGTAATATATACTCACTTGAGTTTGACTCGCATTGGACCAAGAACAACAAAATTTCTCACTAAAGAAGATTGAGGAAGAAGCAAAGAGAGAATATAAATAAATATTTGTATCCAGCCTATTTATTTGATTGATGTGCATGTTTGACAATAGTAACCTCTGTTTATTGCTATCAGAGGATGCTGTTGTGATACACAACATTTTTCATTTTATAGTCTGCGGAACGTTCAAAACTACGAGTACCAGAAAAACAGCTATGTATGAAAAAATTTAGAATAGAGCCAAATGGTTATTGTTCAACAATTTTATCCAGCCACCAAATACGGAAATAATCAGATAAACCAAATACGGAAAAGGTATTCTGTGAGAAAAAACAGCAAGTTTGTAAAATATTGAAATATTGACGGAGCAAAAAGGATTCTGCTTTAATATTTTTATCATCTCTTCTTGTGAGAGTGATTTCTTACAGGTGCCAAGCATTATTAAAGTATTGATCTACTTAGTAATACGTGTATTTTTAAATGATCGTTAATTGTTTTATATAAATATATTTTATATATATTACTTATGTATTTTTATCAAAATGAATGAATCTTGAATTTGTATTTATAGTTATTTCATAATATTGGGTTGATTTCGTATATTGTGTTAATATTAATTTAATTATTGATTTTACTATCATAAGTGTAACTGTTGGGCCGTTCTTGTTGAATATTTAAATAAGAAAATAAAATATTTGTTACTAATACATTTTGTAACAGTATATACTCACTTGAGTTTGACTCGCATTGGACCAAGAACAACAAAATTTCTCACCAAAGAAGATTGAGGAAGAAGCATAAATATTTTAGGAATATACATAAATATTTGAATACAGTCTATTTATTTGATTGATGTGCAAGTATGACAATGGTATCCTCTGTTTATTGCTATCAGAGGAGACTGTTGTGATACTCGACATTTTTCATTTTATAGTCTTCGGAACGAACAAAACTACAAGTTGCAGAAAAACTGCTATGTGTGAAAAATATGAGAATAGAGTCAAATGGTTATTATTCCATAATTTTATCCAGGCACCAAATACGAAAATAATCAGATAAACTAAATACGGAAATGGTATTCTTTGAGTAAAAACAGCAAGTTTGTAAAATATTGAAGACGGAGCAAAAAGGATTCTGCTTTAATATTTTTATCATCTCTTCTTGTTAGAGTGATATCTTACAGGTGCCAAGCATTATTAAAGTATTGATCTACTTAGTAATACGTGTATTTTTAAATGATCGTTTATTGTTTTATATAAATATATTTTATATATATTACTTATGTATTTTTATCACAAATAATGAATCTTGAATTTGTATTTATAATTATTTCATAATATTGGATTGATTTCGTATATTGTGTTAATATTAATTTAATTATTGATTTTACTATCATAAGTGTAACTGTTGGGCCGTTCTTGTTGAATATTTAAATAAGAAAATAAAATATTTGTTACTAATACATTTTGTAACAGTAATATATACTCACTTGAGTTTGACTCGCATTGGACCAAGAACAACAAAATTTCTCACTAAAGAAGATTGAGGAAGAAGCAAAGAGAGAATATAAATAAATATTTGTATCCAGCCTATTTATTTGATTGATGTGCATGTTTGACAATAGTAACCTCTGTTTATTGCTATCAGAGGATGCTGTTGTGATACACAACATTTTTCATTTTATAGTCTGCGGAACGTTCAAAACTACGAGTACCAGAAAAACAGCTATGTATGAAAAAATTTAGAATAGAGCCAAATGGTTATTGTTCAATAATTTTATCCAGCCACCAAATACGGAAATAATCAGATAAACCAAATACGGAAAAGGTATTCTGTGAGAAAAAACAGCAAGTTTGTAAAATATTGAAATATTGACGGAGCAAAAAGGATTCTGCTTTAATATTTTTATCATCTCTTCTTGTTAGAGTGATTTCTTACAGGTGCCAAGCATTATTAAAGTATTGATCTACTTAGTAATACTTGTATTTTTAAATGATCGTTTATTGTTTTATATAAATATATTTTATATATATTACTTATGTATTTTTATCAAAAATAATGAATCTTGAATTTGTATTTATAATTATTTCATAATATTGGATTGATTTCGTATATTGTGTTAATATTAATTTAATTATTGATTTTACTATCATAAGTGTAACTGTTGGGCCGTTCTTGTTGAATATTTAAATAAGAAAATAAAATATTTGTTACTAATACATTTTGTAACAGTAATATATACTCACTTGAGTTTGACTCGCATTGGACCAAGAACAACAAAATTTCTCACCAAAGAAGATTGAGGAAGAAGCATAAATATTTTAGGAATATACATAAATATTTGAATCCAGTCTATTTATTTGATTGATGTGCAAGTATGACAATGGTGTCCTTTGTTTATGGCTATCAGAGGAGACTGTTGTGATACTCGACATTTTTCATTTTATAGTCTTCGGAACGTTCAAAACAACGAGTACCAGAAAAACAGTATTATAAAATATTGTGTTTATAGTAATTTCGTGATAATGTTTTAATTTCACATATTCTGTTAATATTTATTTAATGATTGATTATATTATCATTAGTGTAATAAGCGTTGGGCAGTCTTAATTGAATAAATAGGAAAAAAAAATTTTTTTATTGATATATTTTGTAGCATGAATATATTCACTTGATATTTTTTTTATATGTATGATTATACTATCATTAGTGTAATTGGCGTTGGGCCGTTCTAATTATGTGAATAAATAAGAATGAAATTGAATTTGCTAGTGATATATTTTGTAGCAGAAATATTTTCACGTTAGTTTCTCGTCACGCACTGGACCAATAACAAAAAAAATTCTCACTCAAGAAGATTGAGGAAGAAGCAAAGAGAGAATATAAATAAATATTTGTATCCAGCCTATTTATTTGATTGATGTGCATGTTTGACAATAGTAACCTCTGTTTATTGCTATCAGAGGATGCTGTTGTGATACACAACATTTTTCATTTTATAGTCTGCGGAACGTTCAAAACTACGAGTACTAGAAAAACAGCTATGTATGAAAAAATTTAGAAAAGAGCCAAATGGTTATTGTTCAATAATTTTATCCAGCCACCAAATACGGAAATAATCAGATAAACCAAATACGGAAGAGGTATTGTGTGAGAAAAAACAGCAAGTTTGTAAAATATTGAAATATTGACGGAGCAAAAAGGATTCTGCTTTAATATTTTCATTATATTTTCTCGTTAGCGTTATATTTTGCTACAGGTGCCAAGCCTTATCAACGTTTTGATCTACCTAGTAATACATGTATTTTAAAATAATCAATATTTGTGTTTTATATATATATTTATATATATATATATATATATATATATATATATATATATATATATATATATATATATATATATATAAGTATATATAACACAATTAAGTATATATTTGAATTATATATATGACTTCAGTTTGTTTGACATTGCGAATATTGTGTTTATAGTAATTTCGTTGTAATGTTTTGATTTCACATATTCTGTTAATATTCATTTGATGATTGATTATATTATCATTAGTGTTATAAGCGTTAGGCAGTCTTAATTGAATAAATAAGAAGAAATATTGATGTTTTGATCACTTGAGTTTGACTCGCATTGGACCAAGAACAACCAAATTTCTCACCAAAGAAGATTGAGGAAGAAGCAAAGAGGAATATACATAAATATTTGAATCCAGCCTATTTAATTGATTGATGTGCATGTATGACAATAGTGTCCTTTGTTTATGGCTATCAGAGGAGGCTGTTGTGATACTCGACATTTTTCATTCAATTCTTCAGAACGTTCAAAACTACTAGTACCAAAATAACAGCTATGTATGAAAATATTGAGAATATAGCCAAATGGTTATTGTTAAATAATTTTATCCAGCCCATTAACTAATGGATAAACCAAATACAGAAATGGTATTCCTTGAGAAAAAAAACAGCAAGTTTGTAAAATATTGAAGACGGAGCAAAAAGGATTCTGCTTTATTATTTTTATCGTCTCTTCTTGTTAGCGTTATATTTTGCTACAGGTGCCAAGCCTTATAAACGTTTTGATATACCTAGTAAAACATGTATTTTTATATTATCATAATTTTTTATATATATATGAGTATATATAACATAATGAAGAATATTCTTTGTGTTATATTTATGACTTAAGTTTTGGTTTGACATTGCGGATATTGTGTTTATAGTAATTTCGTAACAATGTTTTGATTTCACATATTGTGTTAATATTTATTTAATTATTGATTATATTATCATAACTGTAATAAGCGTTGGAAGTCTTAATTGAATAAATAAGAAAAAAAAGATATTTTTATTGATATATTTTGTAGCAGGAATATATTCACTTGTGTTTGACCCGCAATAAACCGAGAACAACCAATATTCTCACCAAAGAAGATTGAGGAAGAAAGAGAAATATACATAGATATTTGAATCCAGCCCATTTAACTGATTGATGTGCAAGTATGACAATAGTGTCCTTTGTTTATTGCTATCAAAAGAAGCTGTTGTGATACTCGACATTTTTCATTTTATAGTCTTCGGAACGTTCAAAACAACGAGTACCAGAAAAACAGCAATGTATGAAAAAATTTAGAATAGAACCAAACGGTTATTGTTTAATAATTTTATCCCGCCCATCAACTAAGGGATAAATCGAATATGGAATTGGTATTCTTTGAGAAAAAACAGGAAGTTTGTAGAATATTTAGTACGCAGCAAAAAGGATTCTGCTTTAATATTTTTATCATTTCTTCTTGTGAGCGTTATATTTTGCTAAAGGTGCCAAGCCTTATAAACGTTTTGATATACCTAGTAAAACATGTATTTTTATATTATCATAATTTTTTATATATATATGAGTATATATAACATAATGAAGAATATTCTTTGTGTTATATTTATGACTTAAGTTTTGGTTTGACATTGCGGATATTGTGTTTATAGTAATTTCGTAACAATGTTTTGATTTCACATATTGTGTTAATATATTTTATTTAATTATTGATTATATTATCATAAGTGTAATAAGCGTTGGAAGTCTTAATTGAATAAATAAGAAAAAAAAGATATTTTTATTGATATATTTTGTAGCAGGAATATATTCACTTGTGTTTGACCCGCAATAAACCGAGAACAACCAATATTCTCACCAAAGAAGATTGAGGAAGAAAGAGAAATATACATAGATATTTGAATCCAGCCCATTTAACTGATTGATGTGCAAGTATGACAATAGTGTCCTTTGTTTATTGCTATCAAAAGAAGCTGTTGTGATACTCAACATTTTTCATTTTATAGTCTTCGGAACGTTCAAAACAACGAGTACCAGAAAAACAGCAATGTATGAAAAAATTTAGAATAGAACCAAACGGTTATTGTTTAATAATTTTATCCCGCCCATCAACTAAGGGATAAATCGAATATGGAATTGGTATTCTTTGAGAAAAAACAGGAAGTTTGTAGAATATTTAGTACGCAGCAAAAAGGATTCTGCTTTAATATTTTTATCATTTCTTCTTGTGAGCGTTATATTTTGCTAAAGGTGCCAAGCCTTATCAACGTTTTATATAATGTATATAATAAATGCGAAAAAAAAATAATTTCATAATGATACATTTTGTAGCAGGAATCTTTTCACGTGAGTTTAACTCGCATTGGACCAAGAACAACAAAATTTCTCACCAAAAAGATTGGGGAAGAAGCAAAGAGAGAATATAAATAAATATTTGAATCCAGTCTATTTATTTGATTGATGTGCAAGTATGACAATGGTAACCTCTGTTTATTGCTATCAGAGGAGACTGTTGTGATACTCGACATTTTTCATTTTATAGTCTTCGGAACGAACAAAACTACAAGTTGCAGAAAAACTGCTATGTGTGAAAAATATGAGAATAGAGTCAAATGGTTATTATTCCATAATTTTATCCAGGCACCAAATACGAAAATAATCAGATAAACTAAATACGGAAATGGTATTCTTTGAGTAAAAACAGCAAGTTTGTAAAATATTGAAGACGGAGCAAAAAGGATTCTGCTTTAATATTTTTATCATCTCTTCTTGTTAGAGTGATATCTTACAGGTGCCAAGCATTATTAAAGTATTGACCTACTTAGTAATACGTGTATTTTTAAATGATCGTTAATTGTTTTATATAAATATATTTTATATATATTACTTATGTATTTTTATCAAAATGAATGAATCTTGAATTTGTATTTATAGTTATTTCATAATATTGGATTGATTTCGTATATTATGTTAATATTAATTTAATTATTGATTTTACTATCATAAGTGTAACTGTTGGGCCGTTCTTGTTGAATATTTAAATAAGAAAATAAAATATTTGTTACTAATACATTTTGTAACAGTAATATATACTCACTTGAGTTTGACTCGCATTGGACCAAGAACAACAAAATTTCTCACTAAAGAAGATTGAGGAAGAAGCAAAGAGAGAATATAAATAAATATTTGTATCCAGCCTATTTATTTGATTGATGTGCATGTTTGACAATAGTAACCTCTGTTTATTGCTATCAGAGGATGCTGTTGTGATACACAACATTTTTCATTTTATAGTCTGCGGAACGTTCAAAACTACGAGTACCAGAAAAACAGCTATGTATGAAAAAATTTAGAATAGAGCCAAATGGTTATTGTTCAACAATTTTATCCAGCCACCAAATACGGAAATAATCAGATAAACCAAATACGGAAAAGGTATTCTGTGAGAAAAAACAGCAAGTTTGTAAAATATTGAAATATTGACGGAGCAAAAAGGATTCTGCTTTAATATTTTTATCATCTCTTCTTGTGAGAGTGATTTCTTACAGGTGCCAAGCATTATTAAAGTATTGATCTACTTAGTAATACGTGTATTTTTAAATGATCGTTAATTGTTTTATATAAATATATTTTATATATATTACTTATGTATTTTTATCAAAATGAATGAATCTTGAATTTGTATTTATAGTTATTTCATAATATTGGGTTGATTTCGTATATTGTGTTAATATTAATTTAATTATTGATTTTACTATCATAAGTGTAACTGTTGGGCCGTTCTTGTTGAATATTTAAATAAGAAAATAAAATATTTGTTACTAATACATTTTGTAACAGTATATACTCACTTGAGTTTGACTCGCATTGGACCAAGAACAACAAAATTTCTCACCAAAGAAGATTGAGGAAGAAGCATAAATATTTTAGGAATATACATAAATATTTGAATACAGTCTATTTATTTGATTGATGTGCAAGTATGACAATGGTATCCTCTGTTTATTGCTATCAGAGGAGACTGTTGTGATACTCGACATTTTTCATTTTATAGTCTTCGGAACGAACAAAACTACAAGTTGCAGAAAAACTGCTATGTGTGAAAAATATGAGAATAGAGTCAAATGGTTATTATTCCATAATTTTATCCAGGCACCAAATACGAAAATAATCAGATAAACTAAATACGGAAATGGTATTCTTTGAGTAAAAACAGCAAGTTTGTAAAATATTGAAGACGGAGCAAAAAGGATTCTGCTTTAATATTTTTATCATCTCTTCTTGTTAGAGTGATATCTTACAGGTGCCAAGCATTATTAAAGTATTGATCTACTTAGTAATACGTGTATTTTTAAATGATCGTTTATTGTTTTATATGAATATATTTTATATATATTACTTATGTATTTTTATCACAAATAATGAATCTTGAATTTGTATTTATAATTATTTCATAATATTGGATTGATTTCGTATATTGTGTTAATATTAATTTAATTATTGATTTTACTATCATAAGTGTAACTGTTGGGCCGTTCTTGTTGAATATTTAAATAAGAAAATAAAATATTTGTTACTAATACATTTTGTAACAGTAATATATACTCACTTGAGTTTGACTCGCATTGGACCAAGAACAACAAAATTTCTCACTAAAGAAGATTGAGGAAGAAGCAAAGAGAGAATATAAATAAATATTTGTATCCAGCCTATTTATTTGATTGATGTGCAAGTATGACAATGGTAACCTCTGTTTATTGCTATCAGAGGAGACTGTTGTGATACTCGACATTTTTCATTTTATAGTCTTCGGAACGAACAAAACTACAAGTTGCAGAAAAACTGCTATGTGTGAAAAATATGAGAATAGAGTCAAATGGTTATTATTCCATAATTTTATCCAGGCACCAAATACGAAAATAATCAGATAAACTAAATACGGAAATGGTATTCTTTGAGTAAAAACAGCAAGTTTGTAAAATATTGAAGACGGAGCAAAAAGGATTCTGCTTTAATATTTTTATCATCTCTTCTTGTTAGAGTGATATCTTACAGGTGCCAAGCATTATTAAAGTATTGACCTACTTAGTAATACGTGTATTTTTAAATGATCGTTAATTGTTTTATATAAATATATTTTATATATATTACTTATGTATTTTTATCAAAATGAATGAATCTTGAATTTGTATTTATAGTTATTTCATAATATTGGATTGATTTCGTATATTATGTTAATATTAATTTAATTATTGATTTTACTATCATAAGTGTAACTGTTGGGCCGTTCTTGTTGAATATTTAAATAAGAAAATAAAATATTTGTTACTAATACATTTTGTAACAGTAATATATACTCACTTGAGTTTGACTCGCATTGGACCAAGAACAACAAAATTTCTCACTAAAGAAGATTGAGGAAGAAGCAAAGAGAGAATATAAATAAATATTTGTATCCAGCCTATTTATTTGATTGATGTGCATGTTTGACAATAGTAACCTCTGTTTATTGCTATCAGAGGATGCTGTTGTGATACACAACATTTTTCATTTTATAGTCTGCGGAACGTTCAAAACTACGAGTACCAGAAAAACAGCTATGTATGAAAAAATTTAGAATAGAGCCAAATGGTTATTGTTCAACAATTTTATCCAGCCACCAAATACGGAAATTATCAGATAAACCAAATACGGAAAAGGTATTCTGTGAGAAAAAACAGCAAGTTTGTAAAATATTGAAATATTGACGGAGCAAAAAGGATTCTGCTTTAATATTTTTATCATCTCTTCTTGTTAGTGATTTCTTACAGGTGCCAAGCATTATTAAAGTATTGATCTACTTAGTAATACGTGTATTTTTAAATGATCGTTAATTGTTTTATATAAATATATTTTATATATATTACTTATGTATTTTTATCAAAATGAATGAATCTTGAATTTGTATTTATAGTTATTTCATAATATTGGATTGATTTCGTATATTATGTTAATATTTATTTAATTATTGATTTTACTATCATAAGTGTAACTGTTGGGCCGTTCTTGTTGAATATTTAAATAAGAAAATAAAATATTTGTTACTAATACATTTTGTAACAGTATATACTCACTTGAGTTTGACTCGCATTGGACCAAGTACAACAAAATTTCTCACCAAAGAAGATTGAGGAAGAAGCATAAATATTTTAGGAATATACATAAATATTTGAATACAGTCTATTTATTTGATTGATGTGCAAGTATGACAATGGTATCCTCTGTTTATTGCTATCAGAGGAGACTGTTGTGATACTCGACATTTTTCATTTTATAGTCTTCGGAACGAACAAAACTACAAGTTGCAGAAAAACTGCTATGTGTGAAAAATATGAGAATAGAGTCAAATGGTTATTATTCCATAATTTTATCCAGGCACCAAATACGAAAATAATCAGATAAACTAAATACGGAAATGGTATTCTTTGAGTAAAAACAGCAAGTTTGTAAAATATTGAAGACGGAGCAAAAAGGATTCTGCTTTAATATTTTTATCATCTCTTCTTGTTAGAGTGATATCTTACAGGTGCCAAGCATTATTAAAGTATTGATCTACTTAGTAATACGTGTATTTTTAAATGATCGTTTATTGTTTTATATAAATATATTTTATATATATTACTTATGTATTTTTATCACAAATAATGAATCTTGAATTTGTATTTATAATTATTTCATAATATTGGATTGATTTCGTATATTGTGTTAATATTAATTTAATTATTGATTTTACTATCATAAGTGTAACTGTTGGGCCGTTCTTGTTGAATATTTAAATAAGAAAATAAAATATTTGTTACTAATACATTTTGTAACAGTAATATATACTCACTTGAGTTTGACTCGCATTGGACCAAGAACAACAAAATTTCTCACTAAAGAAGATTGAGGAAGAAGCAAAGAGAGAATATAAATAAATATTTGTATCCAGCCTATTTATTTGATTGATGTGCATGTTTGACAATAGTAACCTCTGTTTATTGCTATCAGAGGATGCTGTTGTGATACACAACATTTTTCATTTTATAGTCTGCGGAACGTTCAAAACTACGAGTACCAGAAAAACAGCTATGTATGAAAAAATTTAGAATAGAGCCAAATGGTTATTGTTCAATAATTTTATCCAGCCACCAAATACGGAAATAATCAGATAAACCAAATACGGAAAAGGTATTCTGTGAGAAAAAACAGCAAGTTTGTAAAATATTGAAATATTGACGGAGCAAAAAGGATTCTGCTTTAATATTTTTATCATCTCTTCTTGTTAGAGTGATTTCTTACAGGTGCCAAGCATTATTAAAGTATTGATCTACTTAGTAATACTTGTATTTTTAAATGATCGTTTATTGTTTTATATAAATATATTTTATATATATTACTTATGTATTTTTATCAAAAATAATGAATCTTGAATTTGTATTTATAATTATTTCATAATATTGGATTGATTTCGTATATTGTGTTAATATTAATTTAATTATTGATTTTACTATCATAAGTGTAACTGTTGGGCCGTTCTTGTTGAATATTTAAATAAGAAAATAAAATATTTGTTACTAATACATTTTGTAACAGTAATATATACTCACTTGAGTTTGACTCGCATTGGACCAAGAACAACAAAATTTCTCACCAAAGAAGATTGAGGAAGAAGCATAAATATTTTAGGAATATACATAAATATTTGAATCCAGTCTATTTATTTGATTGATGTGCAAGTATGACAATGGTGTCCTTTGTTTATGGCTATCAGAGGAGACTGTTGTGATACTCGACATTTTTCATTTTATAGTCTTCGGAACGTTCAAAACAACGAGTACCAGAAAAACAGTATTATAAAATATTGTGTTTATAGTAATTTCGTGATAATGTTTTAATTTCACATATTCTGTTAATATTTATTTAATGATTGATTATATTATCATTAGTGTAATAAGCGTTGGGCAGTCTTAATTGAATAAATAGGAAAAAAAAATTTTTTTATTGATATATTTTGTAGCATGAATATATTCACTTGATATTTTTTTTATATGTATGATTATACTATCATTAGTGTAATTGGCGTTGGGCCGTTCTAATTATGTGAATAAATAAGAATGAAATTGAATTTGCTAGTGATATATTTTGTAGCAGAAATATTTTCACGTTAGTTTCTCGTCACGCACTGGACCAATAACAAAAAAAATTCTCACTCAAGAAGATTGAGGAAGAAGCAAAGAGAGAATATAAATAAATATTTGTATCCAGCCTATTTATTTGATTGATGTGCATGTTTGACAATAGTAACCTCTGTTTATTGCTATCAGAGGATGCTGTTGTGATACACAACATTTTTCATTTTATAGTCTGCGGAACGTTCAAAACTACGAGTACTAGAAAAACAGCTATGTATGAAAAAATTTAGAAAAGAGCCAAATGGTTATTGTTCAATAATTTTATCCAGCCACCAAATACGGAAATAATCAGATAAACCAAATACGGAAGAGGTATTGTGTGAGAAAAAACAGCAAGTTTGTAAAATATTGAAATATTGACGGAGCAAAAAGGATTCTGCTTTAATATTTTCATTATATTTTCTCGTTAGCGTTATATTTTGCTACAGGTGCCAAGCCTTATCAACGTTTTGATCTACCTAGTAATACATGTATTTTAAAATAATCAATATTTGTGTTTTATATATATATTTATATATATATATATATATATATATATATATAAGTATATATAACACAATTAAGTATATATTTGAATTATATATATGACTTCAGTTTGTTTGACATTGCGAATATTGTGTTTATAGTAATTTCGTTGTAATGTTTTGATTTCACATATTCTGTTAATATTCATTTGATGATTGATTATATTATCATTAGTGTTATAAGCGTTAGGCAGTCTTAATTGAATAAATAAGAAGAAATATTGATGTTTTGATCACTTGAGTTTGACTCGCATTGGACCAAGAACAACCAAATTTCTCACCAAAGAAGATTGAGGAAGAAGCAAAGAGGAATATACATAAATATTTGAATCCAGCCTATTTAATTGATTGATGTGCATGTATGACAATAGTGTCCTTTGTTTATGGCTATCAGAGGAGGCTGTTGTGATACTCGACATTTTTCATTCAATTCTTCAGAACGTTCAAAACTACTAGTACCAAAATAACAGCTATGTATGAAAATATTGAGAATATAGCCAAATGGTTATTGTTAAATAATTTTATCCAGCCCATTAACTAATGGATAAACCAAATACAGAAATGGTATTCCTTGAGAAAAAAACAGCAAGTTTGTAAAATATTGAAGACGGAGCAAAAAGGATTCTGCTTTATTATTTTTATCGTCTCTTCTTGTTAGCGTTATATTTTGCTACAGGTGCCAAGCCTTATAAACGTTTTGATATACCTAGTAAAACATGTATTTTTATATTATCATAATTTTTTATATATATATGAGTATATATAACATAATGAAGAATATTCTTTGTGTTATATTTATGACTTAAGTTTTGGTTTGACATTGCGGATATTGTGTTTATAGTAATTTCGTAACAATGTTTTGATTTCACATATTGTGTTAATATTTATTTAATTATTGATTATATTATCATAAGTGTAATAAGCGTTGGAAGTCTTAATTGAATAAATAAGAAAAAAAAGATATTTTTATTGATATATTTTGTAGCAGGAATATATTCACTTGTGTTTGACCCGCAATAAACCGAGAACAACCAATATTCTCACCAAAGAAGATTGAGGAAGAAAGAGAAATATACATAGATATTTGAATCCAGCCCATTTAACTGATTGATGTGCAAGTATGACAATAGTGTCCTTTGTTTATTGCTATCAAAAGAAGCTGTTGTGATACTCGACATTTTTCATTTTATAGTCTTCGGAACGTTCAAAACAACGAGTACCAGAAAAACAGCAATGTATGAAAAAATTTAGAATAGAACCAAACGGTTATTGTTTAATAATTTTATCCCGCCCATCAACTAAGGGATAAATCGAATATGGAATTGGTATTCTTTGAGAAAAAACAGGAAGTTTGTAGAATATTTAGTACGCAGCAAAAAGGATTCTGCTTTAATATTTTTATCATTTCTTCTTGTGAGCGTTATATTTTGCTAAAGGTGCCAAGCCTTATCAACGTTTTGATCTACCCAGTAATACATGTATTTTTGACTTATCATTAATTGTATTAAATATATGGGTATATTTATTACACTTAAGTATATATTTGTATTATATTTATGACTTAAGTTTGTTTGACATTGCGAATATTGTATTTATAGTAATTTCGTAATAATGTTTTGATTTCAGATATTGTGTTAATATTTATTTCATTATAGATTATATAATCATAAGATTTACTGGCGTTGGGCCATCCTTATTGAATTAATAAGAAGAAAAATAAATTTTATTTGGACATATTTTGTACCAGGAATAAATTCACTTGAGTTTGACTCGCATTGGACCAAGAACAACCAAATTTCTCACCAAAGACGATTGATGAAGAAGCAAAGAGAAATATACATATATATTTGAATCCAGCCTATTTAATTGATTGATGTGCAAGTATAACAATGGTGTCCTTTGTTTATTGCTATCAGAGGAGATTGTTGCGATACTCGACATTTTTCATTTTATAGTCTTCGGAACGTTCAAAACTACGAGTACCAGATAACAGTAGTATGAAAAAATTGAGAATACAGCCAAATGGTAATAGTGCAATTATTTTGTCCAGTCCATTAACTTATGGATAAACCAAATACAGAAATGGTATTCTTTGAGGAAAAACGGCAAGTTTGTAAAATATTGAAGACGGAGCAAAAAGGATTCTGCTTTAATATTTTAATTTTCACTTCTGGTTAGCGTTATATTTTGCTACAGGTGCCAAGCCTTATCAACGTTTTGATCTACCTAGTAATACATTTATTTTTAAATAATCATTATTTTTTTATATATATATATATATTATTTATATAAAATAAAAAATAATAACAAACTTAAGTCATTAATATAATACAAACATATACTTAATTGTGTTATATATACTCGTATATAAATAAATTATACATATATATATATATATATATATTAGACTTAAGCTTGTTAGACATTACGAATATTGTGTTTATAGTAATTTCGTAATAATGTTTTGATTTCAGATATTGTGTTAATATTTATTTAACTATTGATTATATTATCATAAGTATAATTGGCGTTTGGCCATGTTAATTGCTTATATAAGAAAAAGAATGAATTTGATATTGAAATATTTTGTAGAAGGAATGTATTCACTTGAGTTTGAACTCGCATTGGACCAAGAACATCCAAATTTCTCACCAAAGAAGATTGAGGAAGAAGCAAAGAAGAATATACATAAATATTTGAATCCAGCCTATTTAATTGATTGATGTGCATGTATGACAATAGTGTCCTTTGTTTATTGCTATCAGAGGAGGCTGTTGTGATACTCGACATTTTTCATTTTAAAGTCTTCAGAACGTTCAAAACTACTAGTACCAAAATAACAGCTATGTATGAAAATATTGAGAATATAGCCAAATGGTTATTGTTCAATAATTTTATCCAGCCCATTAACTAATGGATAAACCAAATACAGAAATGGTATTCTTTGATAAAAAACTGCAAGTTTGTAAAATATTGAAGACGGAGCAAAAAGGATTCTGCTTTAATATTTTCATCATCTCGTCTTGTTAGCGTTATATTTTGCTACAGGTGCTAAGCCTTATCAACTTTTTGACTTACCTAGTAATACATGTATTTTAAAATTATCATTAATTTTATTATATATATGAGTATTTATAACACAATTAAGTTTAAATTTGTATTATATTTATGACTTAAGTTTAATATTTGTATCCAGCCTATTTATTTGATTGGTGTGCAACCTGTGCAAGTATGACAATGGTGCCCTTTGTTTATTGCTATATTCTTGGGAATTATAAAAGATTCAAATCTACAGTGGAGTTTTTGAAGCGCTCGTAGCGAAGTTTGCTTAGCCGTTTTTAATCGATCAGCAAAGTTAAGCAACGTCCGCCGCGGTCAGGAGTTGGATGGGTGACCGCTAGTGACATTCCTACTGAGCGCTTCCGTGCTTCGGAGGGCACGTTAAGCCGGCGGTCCCGGTTGTTGTCTTACGATGGCAGTCGTTACAGCATGGTGGTAGGGCATTTTGCGAATGCCCGCCTGGCTAGCTACCACCCTCAAGTAGAAAATCTGTCGCCAAGCACCTAACGGTGTGTTCCGGCAGCTGTCCTTGAGAGCCAGTAATTCTAGGCTAGCCTGAACGACATCTTCGACCACATCATCACTTACCATCAGGTGAGATTGTGGTCAAAGGTTAGCCTATAAGACATAAAAAAAAAAAGTCTTCATTAAAAAAATCGCTCAAGGTGTTTTAGTTCTGCTGCATTTGCCATTCGTACAATAAGGCAGGTAACGGATGAAGCTATAGCTCGACTGGTTTAATTCGCATATTTTCACCGCATAAGATCATATGGTGTATTGTTGTGGAAATCTGCAGCTGATATATAGACCATCTTTATATTGCAAAAGAGGGCAATATATGAAATTGAATCTAGCAAATCAATGAAGTTATTTTATTTAAGAAATCAAATTATATTGTATGTATACAAATTCAAATGAAACGGTGAGCACCACAATTACAACACTAGGAATAAAAGTAAAATATCAGTGCGGTTTAAAATTAGGAAAGACAAATCAAAAGTCTGTGTGTTTTAGGCAATTTTATAATAAAACTCCTAATGATATTACACTCTTCACAGCAGGAAAATTCAAGCAGCATGTAAAGACTTTGAACTGCAAAAGCGTATTATAAAATTAATATTTTGAAGAAAAATATGCTTGGGATATACCACCTCTGCCAAACCATCGCCAATATCCATGTAATAGATAATACAATATCTATGTAATACATATTTTAGTAATTTTATAAAACAAATTACAAATTTAAAAAGAGTCAAGACATATAAAATTAATAGCCACCCAATAATTGCTTGTTTTTCTCAAAGTGGCTCTATACCATTTTTCTGAACGGGCCAGAAGAATATTTTGATTGTAAATTATAGACTTAATAGGGCAGGCATGACAGACGCTTACCATCAAGCGGCAACAAATACAGCGCAATTAAAAATTTAACTATAGCTTTACTAAATATAATAACGTTTAGGTAGGTACAGTCGCCTGCAATAAGATGTACTTCATCATTTTCAAAATAATGCAATGTTACTATATTCTTAATAATCATAGCTTACATTAACATTAAAAAAAAACGTCAAATTATTATTTGATTTTATGATACTTCTGTGAACATAGAGAAAAACAGATTTTTTGCCACAATTTTGAAAATTACAATGTGTATACTTCTTATTGCAGGCGACTGTACATAAAACGACAAAAAATATAGGTTGACAAATATAAATTCACTGCACGCCCGCGCTTCTTTGGCTTGCGTCTGACTTAGTAAGAATCATATTCGACAACATATTTTGTTAGACAACTTACATTTTATTTTATTCTAATTTCAGTAAGTGAGCCCTAACTCATTTCATAGCATCAGTCCTAGATCCTACGATGGTGGGCCCTAGCATATCATGGGCTGTACAAAGTAAAAGTATCGCTAAGTCAAGCGCGTTAGACATGTTTTTGCGTGTACTGATCAGAGAGTGGATTAGGTAATTAAATATGGAAGTAGGTGATTAAATGCGTTAGTATTTCTCTTTGAAAGGACTGCGGTGTATCTGGTAGTAGGTAATAATGTGACCATATCAAGACATTTTTGCGTAATTATTACTGAATATATCTTTATACGTACTTTCACATTTTTGGAACGTAGTTCCTTAACGCGCGTTGCGAAAGGAGGCTAGACGGAAAAGGGTAGGACGGAATAATAGGACGGATAGGATGAAATTTGGTATGGAAATTGTTGGAGTCACGGGAAGGACATAGGATAGTTTTTATCCAACTGCGCAAAAAGAAGTTAATGGTTTTGAGCGATGACTGGACCGATTAGGATGAAATTAAGTATGGAAATAGTTTGAGACACGGGGAAGGACAAAAGATAGTTTTTAACCAACTGCTCAAAAACAGGTTAATGGTTTTGCGCGATAACCGATCTGCTGGACCGATAAGGATGAAATTTGGTACGGAAATCCTTTGAGATACGGGGATGGACAAAGGATAGTTATTATCCAACTGTGCAAAAAGAAGTAGGTAAATGATTTTGGGCGATAACCGATCTACTGGACCGATTAGGATCAAATTTGGTATGGAAATAGTTTGAGACACGGGGAAGGACATAGGATAGTTTTTATGAAACTGTGCAAAAAGAGGTTAATGGTATTGCGTGATATGATAACCGATCTACTGGACCGATTAGGATGAAATTTAGTATGGAAATAGTTTGAGACACGGAGATATCTCTTGTACAAGAGTTTCAGAGATTGTCATTAAATAAGCATGAAACGAAGGCAAAATCTGTCATAGATTGTATTACTCGAGATAAAGGCATTTCATTGTGTACGTTCAACGTCCAAAGCCTTCGTCAACGTTCAGTTGATCTAATCGACTCTGTTACAGAAAAAAACTAAAATTTTGTTTTTATCAGAGACATGGTTGGACAATCAAGAAGAATGTGCACCGATTTTTTATTGTATAACCCACTTTAAACGTGATTTTGCTCGTTTAGGTGAAGTTGCGATATATCACAACCCAAATAATACGACCAATCTTGTAACACCAAATTATATAATATTTGCAATTGCATTATAAAAAGTTGCGTCATTTACGAAATAAATATAGTTATATCTTAACTATACCTAACTTTACTAGTTTATCAGTGATGTCATCCAAACGTTTTTAACGGAAGACCAGCGCTGGTTGAATAACCAGCATAACGCCGAGTTAAGGCCGGTTTGCGGCAGATAGAATGCGAAAGACTTTATGTTTCTTTTGTAATTTGTATGTTTTGTTGCTATTATTATTTATTTGTTGCAAAATAAACATTTTTCTTTCTTTCTTTTCTTTCAAATATGTATGTCATTATGAACAATATTCAGGACTTGCACGTAAGACATACAAGTGTTGCAGAATTATGTGCAGCAGAGTGTGTAATGGAAAACGGCGTTTTTTTTTTATGCCTGATAGGATGGCCTTTGACCACTATCTCACCTGATGTGAGTAGTTGTTCAGACTAACCTAGAGAACCTTAATCATGGCAGTCATATATATCTCACCAAATAACAAATTAATAAATATTCAGGAGTTAATTCATCGAGCACTACTAGAGTATTTTAAAGATGTATCTCGAACGCTTAGCAGATACAAAAAAAATTCAGATAAACTTCCACTCATTTTGGCCGGTGATTTTAACATCAACTTTAGTAATGAAATATCAAAACCATGGCTACAGTTTCTAGAGGAAGACATTTAAATAAAATAGAATCCCAAACATAATTATGTTTCCTACTTCAGTTACCACAATCCAATTATTACTAAAATTGAGCCTACTTAACTTGATTAAGTTTATATTACATTATATTTGTTAATAATAATAAAAAAATATAACTTTAAAACACCACTTTATTACAATTTCGTAACTAATTAATCGAAAGGAACTTCGTTCCATCCGGGTGTCTCTTGACACCTCTCATGTTTTAGGCATTATTTAGACATACAATGTAATTTAAAAAAAAAAACTCGCATTGAACACCTAAAAGTTCACAAGCGCTAAGATTTCGGGACTCTTTACCGATAGCGAATATCGAGCGCAAGGCGGAAAGTGCTTGAGGTTTCATTTCCTCAATATCCCCAATCAAGAAACGCCGAGTCGAGTTCTTTTTCACAGTTTTATTTGAGTTATATTAAGGTGCAGAATTGAGAGCGCTATTCACAAAGAAAGTGCTAGTCAAATATATGTTGTTATTAATACGGTAAATATAGTATACTGCGATTACGTGAAAAAATCTAATCATAACAATAATATGGTGATAAAAAAATATATACAAATACAAATAAAGGGTGGTCCAGCTATAACGATACTTATAATTGTAATTAAAACATTAAACCCCACGCAAAAAAGCAGTAACAAAACGGCAAAAATTTAAAGAAAAGAACGGAACCGACTCTAACACTGAAAACTATTAAATAACTTGTGGAAGTCAGTATCATGCTGTTTTTTTTTTTCACTTTATTTTTTTTTTCTTGGTGGTTTTGTCAATAATTGACCATGTCACCCCCTGATTTTAAAACAGATCTCACATCAGAATGGTCGGACTTCCACATGTCATTTATTACTTTTCAGTGTTGGACGTAGGTTATTTTTTTTGTTTTTTTGTTTCCCCTTTTTAGAGTTAAATGCTACTTACAAGATCATTCACTCGACTTTAATAGACTTAATCATTGGCAACAGCAAATACAAATAAATTATCCAGATAAATATGCGAATCCATTTTTCGATTAATTGACTATTATTACTTATAAACTACTCAACCGATTTTGATGAAACTTATATGGGGCCAACCCAAAGATATATCCTTCCCAATAAAAAAATAAATTTGAGAATCGGTCCACAAATTGTCCAAAAATCAGTAAACATACATAAAAAAATACAGTCGAACATAGAACCTCTTCCTTTTTTGTAAGTCAGTTATAAAAATATTGTGGGGCAATCTTTCTAGAATTGATCAAAATTGTAAAGTCAGCATTCGCGACAAATGCTTTGTTTACTTTACAAATGGTCCACGTTCCTGCAATACCTACAATTTGATAAGGACGGTGACTATAAAAGTTAAGACACTTACAAGTACTAATTAATATTACATGAACAGATTTTTAGCAAATTGTATTTTGTTTGTAACAGCAACAAAATTATATGTAAATCTTGATCACATTATCTAAGGACAAGAAAAGTCCGAAACACGTTTCCTGAAAATTTTCTCGACAGAATAAAATTGAAAAATGACTCTAAATTACGCTTGTCTTAATTATTTACGTATGAATGTGTATGAAAGTATATTAATAAAATAGCAAAATCTAATCGAGAGGGACAAGAAAAGTTACATCTATTAACGTTACTAGTTTTGTCTTATTGAGCTTACTTTCGGATGTTGCCTAATCTAATCGCGATTTCGTCATCGATGCCTCTCTTTCACTCCTTGCAGTCCGATAGTGACAAAATTTCAGCATTTGTATAATACCTATACGGGTGCTACTAGCGTGGAATGCTTCAGACGCTGGATACTGTAAGCGACAATATAATTACTTAATAAAAAATTATAACATACGCAGGCAAGCAATCTATCAAATGATATTAGACAAACTAGTAGTATGTATAGTTATTAGCAGGTATAGTTTTAGGAGTTCCCTACAAATGGCCCTGGCACTGCTGTCTGTTTCCGTCTTTCCATTCATCAGTCTGCATGTCACAGTACCATAGATTGTAAACCGAATGAGAACGTGGACCTGATTTTTTCCTGTGCGGGCTAGAATATCACGGCCCTATTGCTAACTGATGATGTCGTAAGAGCCGACTAAAAGTAAAATACCGATATGTGTGCAGAAGCGCCTTGTGAGGAACAGATATCTAATACTGTGATCACCAATATGCCTGCCAAGTGTGGGGATTATGGCAAAACCCCCATTAATGGGGTGGCTGTGTTCAGCAGTGGACAATGCGGCTGTTGACCCGACCACGAATTTTTTACTAGAAATTAAATGAAATTATTTTTCAGAGATGCCCTAAATACACCATATCCTCTAGTTAAAACTGATAAAAGTACCAACTTTTAGTGTAAATTTGAAGTTCTCATGAACATCAATTAACATTATTTCTGTACTAACTACGGATTGCTCCAATGTGAATCCGTAAAAGAGCGAGTCTAGACTCGTGCTTGGTCAATTACGTTGATCTTCTTTTATGTAAGAAAATATACAGTTTTGAAAATATAATGCAATATAAGCTTACAAATATAATATTAATATCAAAAATAAACATAGGTGAAACACGTAAGAATTAAGTTCTAAAAAAAATAAGATAACACTTGAAACAACGTTATTCAGACATGCTGTATGGTAAAAAAATTAATTGCTATTAAAAACTACATATCCGTCAAACAATAAAAATGCAACGTAAACTAGCCCGGGCTTACCAACAAGCGTTTCTCAAGCAATTTATTAGAGCAAGCAATCAATTTGAGGATGCTCGAGACCCTTAATTAAGGCTGCGACGTAGTTGCTTCTGCATGCTTGCTTTATAGACTTACTTATGAATTTTAATAGCTTTGGAGAGCTTTGCGTTCCCGCTAATGTATTCTGAGTGCCTGAACAAGCGCTATCCCGATCCGTAACAGTATTTTACTCAGATAAGTAGCCAAATTATGATTTTTTTACAGCAGTGGCGAAACGCTGCTAATTTCCATAAGCTTACTTTGAAGAAACATATATGCACGCATTTATTCTTTATTAATAAAAGTATAAATGGTGTATGCTTAACAATAACGCCTTTTAAATATAATAGGAAGCACAAAACATTTGTTGCGAAGCAAGGTATTTCTTTTTTTTTATATCAGATAGGCTAGCCTTTGACCACTATCACACATGATGGTAAGTGATGATGTGGTCGAAGATGTTGTTCAGGCTAGCCTAGAATTACTGGCTCTCAAGGACAGCTGCCGGAACACACCGTTAGGTGCTTGGCGACAGATTTTCAACTTGAGGGTGGTAGCTAGCCAGGCCGGCATTCTCAAAATGACCTACCACCATGCTATAACGACTGCCATCCTAAGACAACAACCGGAACCGACGGCTTAACGTGCCCTCCGAAGCACGGAAGCGCTCAGTAGTATGTCACCAACGGTCACCCATCCAAGTCATGACCGAGGCAGACGTTGCTTAACTTTGCTGATCGATTCAGAACGGCTAAGCTAACTTCGCTACGAGCGCTTCAAAAACGTTATAAATAGATTTCGCGACTATTTAGTTAAAGTTATAGAAAGTAGAATAACATATGTTTTAACTCTCAACAACTCAAAGCTCAGACTCTCTGACGTAACTTCAATAGATTCAGCGTCTTGTACCCAATCATATGATCAGCTTATGACTGACCCAAATCATGGAACATACCCAAAATATGAATGAGTATCGTTCGAGCTTCTAGCGCGATACTAGTATTATATGAAAATATCATGTGGTCGTGTCGTCAGTTAGTCGTATCGTGTCCGTCGGCTTCGATGCAAAATGAGCACTTCATGAGACAACTTATAAGCCATTTCAGGCTCACAGCAAATGATCAAAATGCAATAATTCATGCATTTAAAGTTCACTTTCAGCATCAAAAAGTTCTATTTAATCATACTAATTTTAAAGACCTAGGAAGTATGTAGCACGTCTCAAATATACTCGTACCTATACCGTCTACGTTACCATTTGACAAGTTATATTTTGTTTGGTACAAGTTTATAGCTCATTTATTTGAAGTGCTTGCTGAGTAACTAAATTATTAAAATTTTAATATTTATTTGAATTTATTAAGAAATCTTAATCGATTATCGTATTTAACTTGATCCTGAATGTTACGAATTTAAATATAATATATAGGGCCTACAAAATTATGGCTTGTACTTCAGTGCTTCTTCACAAGAAATCAGTAAGTAAATAAGTATAGGTGTATAGACGGCTTTCGTTTAGAAAATATCCACGCTCCGCCAATATTGCACAGTTTTGATGTAAAGTTCTATTGCTTATAATGATGGTATCACTGAATAAAGAACCGAAGAACATTAAAATAAAATAGAAACGTAAATAGTTTAACAGTAGCAAATTTATGCAAGTCCCTGTAATTTGCGTTATTATTTCGGCATTACCCCCGAATTTATTTTAATAGCCGAGCGGTAACAGCTATGGACGCAAGTCCAAGGTTTGATCCCAACCGCTAACTTATGCTTCAATGCATGGTGGAAGGTCATTTAGCGATTGCTCGCCTGGCTAGCTACCACCCTCAAGTAGCAAGTCTGTCACCAAGCGCCTAACAGTGTGTTCCAGCAGCAGACCTCGAGAGCCAGTATGTAATTATGATATTACAAGCACACTAGACTGGACAAATTTTATAACCTTTTCTAAAGCAAATATGTATTTTATTTGCCACCTTTTGAAAAGACACAAATTGCGGTGCTAGGATAAGCGTCGTCATGATGCAAGAGTATGCAATTTCTCGGTATTTTCTCGCACAATATTTCAGGTACCTACTTACGGCAGGAAAATAGTGATGTAGCAACCATTCAGTACTCAATCTTCTGTATTCTTTTTTTGTGATAAATAATTCTCATAACTTGTTTTTAATGCTTGACAACTGCATGTCAAGCCTCGCTCATGCTTCAGAATCGCAACAAACCCTGTTATCAAAAAATGTGTTAGTTTTAACAGTTACAAAGTTAAATTAAATACTTTAAAAGTTAAATAGAAATCACGCTGATTAGATCAGTAGTTTTTGGTTTCATAGAGAAAGTTAAACATAAAATAACGGAATTCCTTACTGGCGCATAATTTTAAAATAAATTCATTAAACGGTCTAATACTGACAGCGTAGTCAACCCCGACCAATTTTTTCATTTATTAAGAAAAAAATAAGAAAATTATGTTTTTCCTTAATTTAATAAGCTCTAGACGATGATGCCTCAAATACTACCATGTGAAAACGTCTATTTATTTCAAGGCCTATTCTTTTAGATTTTGGAGCTTCAAACCAATTATCTTGCAAAAAAAGATAATTGATTTTAAAGTCCAATATATGTTTTTGACCGTGACAGACAGACACACAGACAGCGGAATCTTGATAAAACTTTGTCTTGCCCGAGGATATAACGATACAATCCTAAAAATTAAAGGTACATCACGATCATATTTTTGGCCAAAATCTTTTTGCTTGTCGTAGCATTGTTGGTCTGTGGTGACCTTCGAAGACCTATTAGCAGTGAGTGTTACTTTTTATTCGGAACATAACAATGATTCTATGTTAGCCTGCACAACATCTTCGACCACATCATCACTTACCATCAGGTTAGATAATGGTCAGAGGTTAACCTAACAGGCATAAAAAATAAATAAAAAAAATGCATGTTTTTAGGTTTCACTTTGCCTTTGGCTAACTACCTTCACGAATCTCACTGTGAAGAAAATCTCAAGCACGATTAAATTCATTGTAAATACCAAATAAATATGTGGATGATTCATTAAAATTTCAAAAATACATTCAAGCATTTTGAAGGCACAAATTTGTGCAAATAGAAAACCTTTTAAAATCATAGAACATTCTTTCAAAATATTTTAAGCTTATTCAATTTTTTATGCGTAACCTAAACGCTATAAGTCATTTAAAAAAGCAAAACAATTTTGCGCTCGAACAAATTGGAAATAAAACTCAAATGAAAAAAAATATTACGTTCAAAATTCAAACTTGATACGAGAGCCCGTAGTGAAAAAGCTTTCAGTTGGGCCATTTGACCGTTCTGCAAATTTAATAAAATATTTTTTTACCATAAACCGCTGAGGTTTAACTTAATTTACCCATTATGTTTGTTTAGATGTATAACGGAATACTTATACTTCTGATTCTTAAAATGTTTCTTTTTTTACTCATAAATATTTAATGTTCAGCAAATCCTTGGCTCGCACACTTAGCAAGTCCTGATACTCGTAATCAGCGATTTGAAAGAAAGAAATTAGCTACCAGTGGCACTCAAACCTACGACCACATTATCGCAGATAGAAATATCCCTGGGGCAAGTCCAGTCCCTCCCCCAAATTCAAGTAAACGTGGTTATGAGGAATAGAATAATTTCTTCTTACACTCCGTCCCCCTATGGACGCGAGAAGGGACGGTACGCGATATCTAATCAATTCGAATTGATCTACAAACAAAACTGGCTTAGCTTCAAACATGTATTAAATTACGCCATCAATGTATGTATTGTTTACACTATCGTTCATTTAGCAAATAAGTTTACAAATTCACTACGAAAGGAAAATAGGAATCGCGGGATTCGAACCAGCGATCTTGCCAATTTGAACTAGTTTGAAATAACATTGAAGCGTGGTAGTTACTTTTTTTTATTGAGAGATATTGTGGTACTAGCAAAACTGATTTAGTGATAAAAAATACGATTATATCGTTTGTCATAGTGATGGTGACAAATAGGAATAATGTAGTACTTTTTAATTATACAATCAGCAAACATTTTTGACACTTTTATTGCTAGATTTGGCATGTATTGTACATTCAGCAGGTCCATGGTTCGAATCCCGCCACGGGCTTGAGCTTCACTGCATGGTGGAAGGACATTTTGCGAATGCCTGCCTAGCTACCACCCTCAAGTAGACCAAGCACCTAAAAGTGTGTTCCGGCAGCAGTTCTTGAGAGCCGAACGACTGTCTCAAGGTGACGGGTGCAGTGCAATTCGTGACTTGTGACGAAATGCATTTGTTATAGGCAGAGGTCCGCTTAACATCAGGTGGGCCTCAGGCTTGTTCCGTCACAATAAACAAAAAGTTCATTGAATTCGAGACCTTTCATGAATTTTACACGTGAACTGTTATTGAACATCCATGAAACTGATTACATAAGTCACCACTGAAAACACCTTATATAATATTATAAACTATAAATACCTACAAAATATATTGCCGATTGCATAACACTCTTTAAAAAATTACTTACAGAATAATCTCTTAATAAAAAAAAACATTATAAGGAAATGTGCCTTTCGCACAAATTGTACTAGTACAATAATTGAAACATATATTTCTGCCTTTCCTAATTCATTACGGTTAAAGATATCAAATTAAATATAAGCCTTAAAATTCAAATATTATTTGTAAACCACTTTAATACAATAAAGTATGTATTCGCAACGAGAAAAAGTTACAATCGTTGGGCTGAAAATATTCTTGTTATTCAGTTAATGTGCGAAAAGTATTTTTTTTATCCTCCCATAATAGTTAGGCTTCATAAATGAAGAAAATGTTATATAATAATTGTTAAATACTTACAATTATTATTTAACATTTTTAAAGTTGTTATTTAACGCCTTGATTTAATGGCTACACTTTATATGACCATAATATGCCAGTTGTAGCTGCGTAGGCATTTCTTATTTAATAATCGTAGAGTAAAAGCCTAGTGGTGACCTCGTAGTGAATCCGTGAACTCTATAGTAAGTTTAGACGTAACCTCGTAGCTCGGAGTTAACGTTAAAAATGCATAAGACTGGCGCAAACTCTCTCGTATATAATACTATATTTAGAGGTCTTTTCCCAGCCTCGGATAAATGGGTGCCTGGGGCGTCGGAAAGCCACGATCGGCTTACATTTTTATTTTTAAATTCTTGCAACGGAGTCAATTTATTGAGTTCTATATTTCTGTTTTTTGTAATATTTGTGAAACGTTTGATTTTGACATTTTATATGGAATGAATATTTCATTTCATTGTCAAATATTATTTAATTTAATTGAAATTAAACACGATATACTTTGTTTTGAGTGTATCCTAATATATAAAAATCTGTGATTTGATGAGCGATTGCTAGTGACTTTAATAATGAGCGATTCCGTGCTTCGGAGGGTACGCCTCTGGTCCCGCTTGTCTTAAGATGACAGCCGTTACAGCATGGTACTCAAGCATTTTGCGAATGCCCGCCTGGTTCGCTACCAAATTAGAAAAACTATCACAAAGCATCTAACGGTGAACACTATACGTACTATAAGCCCGAATACTATATAAAATATATATAGGTATAGCTTTTCTAACATACCGTAGGATAGCTATATCCTTGACAGTCAATTCTGTGTTAGTCTGAACAACATTTTCTACCAGATCATCACTAACCATCGAGTGAGACAGGGTCAAAGGCTAGCCTATCAGTTATAACAAACTATTATATATATACTACTATAATATACTACTATATGTACCTATACATTTTCTTACACGATTTTTTTTTCTGTAAGTAAATAAGCATTTGATCAAAATCTCACCCGATGTTTGATGGTAAATGATGATGTTGCTGAAGGTGGTAAAACCGAGGTTACCTAGATAAAATAATAATCAAGGTCGAAGGCTTATCGTTTCTCTGAATTACGGCAGCGTTCAACAGTAAATGTCACAAGTCCTAGTCCACCCATTAGAGTGAGTACCGCAGCTGAGGTTGCTTAACCCTATTTATCAGTTAAAAACAATTAGTACCGCTCAGTTTGGGAGCTTCAAAATTGTTCATGACAAATGTTGAGTCGTAATTAGTTGACACTATCACCTCACAAATTTGGAAAAGTTTTGTCTGTCATTCGAAATCTGCGCGCAAAAGTGGTTTTTATCTGCTAGCGTGGAAAAGGTTTTTATACTTCCAATCAATATTCAAGTTTCAAAAAAATATTTAATATTATCAATTGTAGTATGTTAGTTTAGTTTTTATTGAATATTAAGCTTTATTGACTATAATGAAAATTATTGACTATAATTTATTGCATGCGTGTTATGGCAACTTGAAACCAATCAGTCGTGTGATATTGTGGCATAGCTGCAAGTACAACCTGTACTACAACGCCATCAAACGTTTACTAAACATCTAACTATACAGAAGTGGTATCTAGTTTTTACATTTTCTCTTTCCAACATTACATAACAAACCCACAATCTATAACTCAAATAAGCTCACAACGCAAAACATACTTAATCGCTCCATAAGTATTTTATACAAGCAAAAAGAACAAAGACTATACAGGAACACTTGTAAATCCAAGCTTCTATTGTATCTACTGTTATCTTTAGTTTGCTAACATATAAGCCGATTATTCGGCTTAATCCGGCCTTTGCCCGGGACGATCCGTTATTGATTTTTATTTGTATCCTAAGCAAGCCGATTGTTGCCGGTTACTATAACAACAAACTTGAATAATAAACAAATCGAAAGGTTCAATTCGTAGAGCATAGTGGAATTAATATCTCAAGCAGATTGTATTCTTGAAGAGGTTCAGAAGCTCCAACAAGTTTCTAAGAGCATTCAAAATTTGTGATAGTAATGTAAAGAAGACGACGTACTCGTAGGTATCATTTTATTTCATTATTGACCGAGCGTACCAAGGGCTCAGAGTCCACTGGGAACAATCAGCGCTTGTATGTTTGTATCTTTATATGTTAATATATTGGTATCATTCGTATGTATCTTATTATGTCCGACGATAACTTGAATAAAGTCGGTAAATTTTTATACATATAAATTAGGTGAATACAATTTTTAAGTTCGAATGTGAGAAATTCAGCTACGTGGTTGTTGAACTCAAGATCACATAAATTATCTTACCGCTAAAATACACGTGGCGCCATCTCACGTACATTTGCTGTAACGCGTATATTGAAGTTTTGTTTTCTTTTTGTTCCCTCGGTCTTGGGATTTGATAGCATATTCATTTATACATATTATGTTTTTACTTATTTTTAATTAGATATTTAATACTAATAATATGTATGTTGTGGAAATCCGATCACTATCCTATTATTTAATAATTCCAATGTATCAGCATAATTATAGATGCATATACTCGTATATTCTTGGTTTGTTGTAGATTTCTAATATTATAAAAGTGTCTATTATTTGCTGTTGAGCAGGTAATAAATGCAGTTATAGCATTACTTATAATTTTTTTTCAATCTTTAATTATTCAAGAGTGTTTTATCATACTTGATTATGTCACCCTCGAGAAAACTATCTATACCTAATACTTATTCTCTACGCTTTACACCTAACATAGTAATTTTATATATGTATATGGCTGACCTAGACAAAGGTTCAGCCTAAACATATTGCGCCCTGCCTCATTCCTGACACATTCCGCCAAAATATGAGTAGCATCTTCGACAATGTTGCATTCAGTACAGTTCGGAGATTCAGTTATTCTCATTAAAAATCTAAAGCTATTCAGCGGGATATGTCCAAAACGTAATCTAAGATCCATCACAACATTATTTCTAGGCATATCTGCACCAACAAACCAGGGAATGCGGGAAAGGCTAGTCTGTATAGTCTGGTACCAAATCCCCTTACTTTGTGACCTCTCATCAAAATACTCTCTACACCAATCTAGGGCATTACATCTTACTATACGAACTAGGTCATTATGGTAAGGTAAATAGCCTAATTAAATACATTCCATATGTGATGGCATCTTCCGCCAATCTATCAACTTCTTCATTACCATCTAAACCTATATGGGAAGGCACCCACTGAAGTACCACCTTTTTGTTCTTTAGCTTACTAACGGAGTCCAAGATTCTATAGGCTATCGGTGCGCCTCGACAATTCGAAGTGCATCGAGCCACATACTCAAATGAATCAATGTAGGAAATAGCTTCAGCGATTGCTAGTAATTCAACATGCATTACAGAAATCTTTACATTACATTTAAATTTGATTGAAGCTTTTGTTTGTGGATCAAATATGGCCAGTTCCGACTCATTCCTATCTTGAGACCCATCAGTATAAATAGCATAATAATTACAATAATTTTCATGTGAATACTGTTCACAAATATGTTATAAATTACAACTATCAAATTGGTTCTTTGGTTTGTTGAGTGTATATTTAGTGTATATTAGGTGTTACTACTTCGGATAGGTCCACATTGCTCACTCATGTGTCTCATGAGAAACGCTCTGACTGTCGCTACCAAATAATAGGATAGGCACTTAACGTTTCTGTCACCAGCGCGGGATTTTTCTTCCGTCTCCAATACCGCCCTTTACATGACTCAGCAAAATTTTCTATCGTGCATAATATATTATTATTGAGAGATTTTACTTTTAACCAATTTTCTGCTAAATAATACCTACGGATATACAGTGGTTGAATATTAAGCTCAGACTCCATCACGTGTATTGGCGTAGTTCTTATAAAACCACCTATAACCCGCCTACATTGAATTTGCAATTTATCTAGTTTTGTTAAGTTGCATTTGAAGCTGTCGTCGTATAGAAAATTACCATAGTCAAATCTAGAACGAATCTAAATTAACGTGGGTTTGGATATTTTGAAATGTTACTTACGCTTAGTTACACTACACTATAACCTTTTGTAGTAATTAATAAGTAGTCAGTAATATGTAGTCATATAATATGTAGTCGTCGATGGAAGATAATAAATATAGCCTATAGTAAATATAACGTATATAAATATAACATTAGTCTGCCTACTCATACTAAAAATCTATAATTTTCTTTTTCTTTCATCTAGACTCTGCAAACGATTCCAATATCTCTTTTCATTTCTACAAATAAAGAAAGGCAGCAAAGAGCCCTGAAATCACGTAGTGCTGGAAACTTCATTCAATTTCCGACATGGTTAAAGTCAACCTGTGGAATTTATTTTTCTCATGGTTTCTGTATTACTGCGCTTACTGTTTTGATTGAGTTTTGTATTGAGTGAATGCTTTTTTATAACCTGAAGCTTTGATGTTTTGATTTCAATGTTTTTAAGGGGTGTACAAGAAAAGGTAGTAGAAACATCCTTTTTTTCATACCATCGTATTTGGGGTATTGTCGTCTTGAAATTTTTAATTGGAGTCTATTTTTTATATCTGCTAAGTTAACTTTTAACCACCATCTCACCTGATGGTAAGTGATGATGTGGTCCAGGTGTTGTTCAGGCTAACCCATAATTACTAGCTCTCAAGAATAGCTGCATTAAACACACTGTTAAGTGCGACAGTTTGGTTTGAGGATGGTAGGTAGCCAGGTGGGCATTGTTAAAATGCCCTATCACCATGGTATAAAGACAGTCATTCTAATACAACAATCCGGACCGACGGCTTAATATGACCTCGGAAGCACGGAAGCTCTCAGTAATGTCACTAGCGGTCACCCATCCAACTCTCGACCGCGGCGATCGTTGCTTTACTTTGCTGATCGGTTAATAACGGCTAAGCAAACTTCGCTACGAGCTCTTCAAACACTCATATATATTATTATTATTATTTTGGATCTGTGTATCTACCTGCCCCAGCTAAAAACGCGCGTGATGTTTTCCGAAGAGGTTTACTATTTGTTAGTTATAGACTATATTGGTAATTGGGTCTATCTCAAAATATAAGCACTTGAAGGATCTCGAAATCAGTATTGAGCACAGTTTTTGTCAAGCTGTGCTCAATAATGTTTAGTCGAATTTCAGTTCTTACTTTTTCGATCGAATCGATGACCTATGAATTTAGCTTATTTGCTGTTTTACGCGCTATAGATATGTACTTCAATATTACTTCTTACGATTAGGTCTCAATGTACATTAGGACGTATCTTATGCGTCTTGGGGATTATATTCTTATTACTATGTCGAGTATAAATTATAAACTACCGAAAAAAATTGACTATGAGATTAAAAAAAAACTAACTAAAAAAAACCTAGCATTATAAACCTGGTTTTTTGGAAGAAGCATCAATACGTTTTCATTATCGCTTACACCAAAAAGTTTTACTAATGTGGAAGTAGGTAGACAAAGTCGGACTAAAATATTAAACTTACTAATCATACAATTACGTAATACATACAAATAATATGCTTGCGTACTTTTAACAGAAGCTTCACGCCGTACTCGGATTTATTACCTATAAATTTTTCCATAAATCGCAATTCCACCGGTAGCGTTGAATTCCGACGCATTTGGAATATTTCACTCGATTTAATGTTCACAGGAATTCCGCGTGCACGATTTGTGTCAACTAAGCTGAGTGGTATCCATATAGTTGAAAACTTCACAAACATTTCAGTCACAAAGGTTTCAAGTTGATCAATTAAATGTGACTTAATAGTGCATATTTAGCGAAATAATGCCATAGTATTTTAGATATATTTACGTCATTCACTCCAGCTAGATTATCTATATATTATTACTAGCTGACTCGACAAACCTACTGAAAATACCCACAAAATTTCAAAGGAATCAGTCAAGCCGTTTCGGAGGAGTTTTTGTTACAAACACTGTGACACGAGAGTTTTATATATCGTTATCTATATATATATATTCATATCAATCAATTGCTGTTCGTTTGTCTCGCTAAAACTCGAGAACGGCTGGGCCGATCAAGCTGATTTTGGTTTTGAAATGTTTATCGTAGTCCAGGGAAGGTTTAAAAGATGAGAATATTTGGAAAAATGGCGAGGAAGATAGTAAAAACAACAATTTAATTTACCATATTAACTGTTCTGTTGATTGATTCTATTTGACGTTCGTCCATTAGGATAGGTGATACGAAGCACACCGGGTCATCTAGTTAGATAATAAAACTGTAACAGGTCCGATGCAGTCTATAATCCATAATAGATTATTAAAAACTTTATTTTTTCTTCTCTATCTTGGCCGCGTCTCGCACTGTAACTGCTAAAACAATTCTAATTATTCTTGGCGTGAAAATCAAAATGTGGACTTAATTGTAATTCATTATTGCAGAGTCTGATTTCATTCATTGTTCTTTGCTTACGGTTTTGTTTATAAGCTAATAGCTGATAAGATAGCCTTTGACCGCTATTTCACATGATAGTAAGTAATGGTGTGGTGGAAGATGTTATTTATAATTACTGCGGCTCTCACAGACAGCTATGCCAGTCCTCCAATAGCTTCTGAATATTATAAATTATGACAAAGCGCTATGGCTTGTATGTTTGTCTAGTCTATTCTTCGCACAGAACATGCACTAAGAAAATAATTTCTTGTGTTTTGGGCTCTGCATACCCTTCAGGCGTAAAATAATATTAAACATGACAAGAAATATTAAACAATTACAACAAATTAGTAATACAGTGTGGTACATCACTACATCAAATTGTGAATTACCTCTAAAAAGTAATTAAATACATAGTTGTGACACGGTCAGACAGACTGATAGAGGGACAGCTGAGGCTTAGTAATAGGGTCCCAATTTTTAGTACGAAACCCTAAAATATACGTAAATCCGTAACAGACGTAAAAATACAATAATATTTTTGAAGCACTCGTAGATCAGTTTATTTAGTTGTTCTTAACCGACAGCGACAACATTAGGTAAGTTAAGCAACGTCCACCGCGGTCATGAGTTGGATGGGTGACCGCTTTTGACATTACTACTAACTACTAAGCGCTTCCGTGCTTCGGAAGGAATGTTAAACCGTCAGTCCCGGTTGTTGTCTTAGGATGGCAGTCGTTTGCAACATGGTGGCAGGGCATTTTGCGAATGCCCACCTGGCTAGCTACCACCCTCAAGTAGAAAATCTGTCACCAAGCACCTTACAGTGTGTTTCGGCGACTATCCTTCAGAGCCAGTAATTCTAGGTTAGTCAGAATAACATCTTCGACCACATCATCTTACCATTAGGTAAGATAATGATCAAAGGCTAACCTATAAGGCATAAAAATAGTAATAAAATATATTGGTTATTGTAAAGAAACTCCGAGTATCACGATTTACGTGATCAAGTTACATAGTAAGACGATCTACCAATAAAACAAAAAGAAATATATATATTTGAGTTTTATGACAAAGATTTCACCGAGTTCGCCTTAAGCAATCAAACTAAAGACTCCTTGGAGTCCTAGGGTTGCCTGGAACTTGGACGCAGCCGTAGACATTGCTTTCAACTCCAATAGCACTTAAGAAACTTTTATTTTATTGCAATCAAAGTTTTAAACAGAAAAGCAGAGTATTATTCAATATCAGAGCAATTAAGTTTTGTACAAAGTTCAGACTTCTTTAAGTATTTCAGTATTGAATTTATTTTGAATAAAAGTTGTTCATTTTCTAATACATTTAAAATATCCTTTAAAATTAAATAAGATTTGTAATTGGAGACTAATGTCTCTAACGCGTTTTTCCCGTGGGATGCTGGGCTAGAATGTCACACCTCTATTGCTACCTATGGGTGTCGTAATAGGTGACAAAGGTAAAATACCGGAATGTGGGCAGCAGCACCTTCTGAGGAACTGAAAAATCTTAAATTGCAATGATGGAAAACTTGGGCTGAGGCTGTGTTTAGCAGTGGACAATCCGATTGATACCTTCAGTAAATTTGAAAATTAAAAAAAAAAAAACTGTCTCCAAGCACCTAACGGTTTGTTCCGGCTATCCTTGAGAGCCAGTAATTCTAGGTTAAGCCTGTTTACACCTTTGACCACATCATCACTTACCATCAGGTGAGATAATGCTCAAAGGCTTACTTATCAACAATAAAAAATAAATTATAAAGCATTTTTCATATAGAGATAAATAGTTCATCAAATTAATTTAATTTAAGAACAACCCTGTATGTACTATAACATCATCTCGTAGAAATAACGGATGTAGCGCAACGAAATTATTTCGTCTTTGCCTGCTCATTTTTAACCGAACGATGAAAAAAAAAACCCTATGCAATTAAGAATAAAATTACTGGAATAAAAACTTTTTGTATTATTTTTAATAAGGCGTATGAATATGTAAGCTCAATACTTACTATAGTTTTAAAGTTCAAGAGCAAACAGGTATAAAATTCACTAAAAAAACTATTTATTTTCGGCGAGTTTGGATTTGTGGTTGAAGCTGAAATCGAGGGATAAACTACTCGTGTTAGTCCCATAATAGTGATTTTCCATCTCATGCTTAGTCAGTCTTAGTGATTTTTATATTTTACAGAAAAAATACGTATCATGACGTAGTTATTACTGGAAATGTTCTCAGAGCCAATAAATGAAGAAAATAGTAGGATAGACATACACGTAAATGTCGTTAATATTTTTATCGTATATTATGTCATCAACATATTGGATACAAGCTGCGCCCTGCGGTTCCACTTTCATGAAAAGTGATCATGATTATGATGAAAAGTGTCTGGTGTGTTAATAGAGGATGTAAAATATCTATATTCCACAAGGAACGATAGGAAGAATTTGAGTTATGACTCATTTTCATGCTAGCTCAATTGGTCAGAGCATACCCCGGCTAAAGGGTTGATTCAACGCGGGTTCAAATTCAGTACATGACTTAAATTTTTGGACGTAAATTTGTAATTTTGAAAAAACATAGACGTGTGGCACTCTTAGACTGCTGCGGTAAAGCTATTACATGCATTTTTTATCAACTTATGCAATTATAAATCTCAACACGTTACTTGTCAAAACCTTTTTTTCTGCCAAAATTTAGTTCCTTTTACGCAATGTAGAGGCGCTGATCAAATATAGTATCACCGCTGTTCCGGTCAGAGTGGGGGTGTTAGGTTATTTTCGTTACGGAATTTCTTGATTCGGTCTCCACGCTCAAGGGCCGCGATAGAAGCTATGCAATAGCATCAAAAATACCTAAAAAATGGAGCCGACGTCACCACTAAAAAAAGTGTGAAATAACTTGTTGCAGTCGCTACCACGATAGTTCAAAAGTACGTACCTATTATCACAAAATTGCGCGCTTGGTACAGATATCGACAAGTTATTACACACTTTTGAGTGTTGAAGTCGGTTCCATTTTTTTTAAGTAAATTGTTTTTGGCCCCTTCTAGTGTCCCTTTCCACTTACGGGATCTATTGGCATTCATTTGCAATGACTATATAGTCATCCAGATAGGAAAAAACTTTTCAGTTATCGGAATGTAACTGAAAAACGGCTTGACCGATTTTGATGAAACTTAAATGGGACTACAAGGAAAGCATCAGCTTTCAAATAAAAAATAAAAATCAAAAATGGTTTACACACTAAAATGTTCTGAAGTAAAAAAACATAAAAAAGCAGACGCTCGTCACCTTGAGACATAGTAAAAAACACCAGTAAAAAAACATAAAAAAGCAGACGAATTGAGAAATCCAATTTTTGAAGTTGGTTGAAATAAAATGCACGTCGTATTCGAACGTTGCGCCGCAAGACCTAACGGAAATTCACCTCCACTGCCTTTCACTACCGACAAAAGAGTAGCACTACAGACGTCAGATGTCAAGTTTAAAATACGCAGAAAAGTTGTAGCTCTGAGTTCCTTAATAAATATTTTCCTTTAACTGACTTGGGAAGAGTTTCTCGACGGCAAACAGGGTACTAGTACGGCCCGTGCTCCACTTCACCTTGCCCTCCGCAATGAGAAACCACTATTTAAACATATTTTTTATTCGGAATTCAAACGCCACTGGAAGTTTTGATGAGTAAAGTTATATTGCAATTGCAAATTTATATGCGGTGGAAAGTTAAGTCGGATATCTGACTCGGTCGCAACAAAAGTATTTGCTGTTATTAGTTTCAAGTATTGATGCTTTTATGACATCGTTAATTTAATTTGGTGAACAGCTGAAACAGGGTTGGCTCAGTGGCATTGGCTATGGACTGCCGCGCAGCAGGTCCGTGGTTCGAATTCCACCGCGGGTTTAAGCTTCACCGCATGTTGGTAGGGCATTTTGCGAATGCCCGCCTGGCTAGCGACCACCCTCAAGTAGAAAAAGTCCTTGAGAGGCAGTGAAATTATGGGCACATGAGACTTAAAAACTATGTCTCAAGGTGACGGGCGCAGTGTAATTCGTGACGTATAACATCAGGTGGGCCTCAAGCTTGTTCCGTCACAAAATAATAAAAAAAACTTCGTTTATTATGTAAAATAAGTTCACTCCCAGCTTTATATTAAAGAATATAACAATATTAATGAAACCAGCAAGACGAAATTGAAATAATAATATATCAAGGCTAACTAAACATGAATATGCCAAGGCCACGAATACAGCAAAGCTGTGTATGTTAGAGTCGCTATGTCTCTTCGATAGTTTTGCTAAGTTTGAACTACGTATTATTATGGGAGTTTACATTATATTTAATATATGGCCAGTCCAAACTATCTTTGTCTTTTATTAATAAAAAATTATGTTGAATAATTTTAGAGTTTTCATTTAGTGTATTTCATCTTTTTGTGCGCAGTACGACTTTATTTCAACTCTTCCCTGTAAGCCATTACTATATCATTATTTTTCTGCCTCCTTCACAGTCCATCTATCTTTTCTTCGAACTTTCCTTGCTTTTCGTTTGACAGTAAAGAGCGTTTCGTCCCTCTTATTATAACAAGATACACAATTTCCTTTCTTGTTTGTCCATTGAGCTACTAGGATGTTTTCTCAACAAATTTATTTTTCGTCTTATGCAAAAATGTATCTTCATACATCGATTATATATTCTCGACTTCATTTCATGCATTTTTTCATAAATCTTTTTCGGAGACCAAATAGCGGTAGTGTCGACTGTGGACTGAACATTGGTACTACATCGAGCTCCTCAATTGGTTGGATTTTCTCCATATTTAACAAGTACGCTTTTTTATAAGTCCACCCTACCGTAATATATTAGTGCTTATCAAGTCATATGCTTTTTTGAGGTCGAGAAGGACTATGAGCAAGTTTTAATAGATTAACCACAGTAACCAGCTTCATTGTTGGATTCATATTATTCACTCAGTTTCACAGTTTTAGCCATGCCCCGGTCCTAAGCCATCATCATCACGTGAACAACTTTTTACTTCCCTCATTGATCGCTATTGAGGTCATTATAAATGACTGCTTGCCATTTGTACAATATCAGGCCAAACTACTTTGTGTTCTCCGTTGTAGTGTATAACCACTGAACGACGTTTCGTTCTCATAGATTATCGTATCATCGAGCGATGTAGCTTGCATTCTTCATTGCTCTCGAGCTACGACAGTAACATTGATTCTTTGGCATTATTCCTAATCCAAACTTTAAAGCAAAAACCAAACGAATAAGGGTCCGTAAAACCAATTACTGTAATAACCATATTTCAGTGCCATAAGTCAACATCATCACATACACTGAACTAAAGACTTTTGTTTTCAAGGCATCCGGGATGCTAGACAAAAATATCACGTAATTTTCCAAAAGCTGCCTATTTAACAACTATACTAGTACGAGTGCAACATAGAGGAAAGAAATACATTTCCTCTTGTCTATAGATTTTAAAAGAGCTTTTCAAGTGACTATCATAAATATCATTTAAAACTATTTACTAAAATAACTTTGTAATCGATGTATTCCGTAGATGTATTGCTGCCATTGTAATTTGAAAGTGCTGGAAAATATCTTCCGATGCATTGTAGACCAGTGTCTGAGAAATAACGTCGCCTTTTCTCACGCCTTGCTGCAATTAATTTCATTTCGTGCTTGGCGAGTAATTGAAACGATATTGTGGCATTTCTATACAAACGTTTCGATTGGAAATCCCTTTTGCAAGCCTTTTTGGGTCCACTTGTTGTGGCAGCTGTAAGTCATCAAACGGAGACGGTAAGTATTGACTCTTGAAAACGGCTTGTACACATTTCTCAGAAGCGAGATCGGGTTTGTAGTTCTTGAACAAGTCAACGCGACGTTTAGCTTCATCGTTCAATTTTGCCCTATAGAGGAAATGTAAACAATTTGTAATCCCAGCTCTGCTCGCTCGGGACCTTAAAGCGGACTGAAAGTCATTGTGTAGTTCGAGTTGAAAGTCTCTGAAGAAATCTGAAAGTGATTGTGTAGGTTTTGGATTTTGTCAAAGCTGGAGTAAGCCGTGAACTTGTCAAGACGTGACCTATCAAGCTGGATAACAAGATTCGATTCCCTGATGCTCATAAATCAAGCACAAAAGCACGACTTTTACTGTTTTTGTGGATAACTTCAGCAAAGCGACGATATAGCTAAATTGTTGTGTATAAGTAATATAACTGCATACATTACTACCAAATTGGTTGTTATTAAAAGATTAATAAAAAGCATCTCCAATTAAACTGATAGACCGAGACAAACAGGATAGTTGCTCTCCAGTTATCTCCTTTAGACCGGTATTGTTATGCATGCGGTTGGTGCGATATCAATAATATCACAAAGGCATAAGGGTGAGTTTTAATACCCTAAAATAATTTTGTAGAGCTCGCACAAGTTGTATTATCACAGAATATAAAAAGAACATAACAGGTGTTAACGCAAAATTACGATGTTAAAATATAAATAACATTCTCCTGACGAAAGTAAATTTTCACCTTATTTTACATAGTAGGTATAACAAACTTAACTAACAGGTCCCCTTTTTTGAAAACTCGTCTTTTAACTTAAATTTGTTTTTGAACGGCCTAGCGCATTTGAAAAATTCATTGAGATGTTTACCGGACTGCACTCGGATAACGTTTTTACATTCACTCAGTAATTTCCGAACGCATCGCATAATAAATGGTTTTCGATGTAATTTTTCTATAGGTCGTAAAAATTATGGAGATACTAATATGTTCTATAGTTTTAAATATCCTTGCATTGGAATGGCTTTGATTAGTTTTGGTTGTACCTCGTCTGTTTCGAGTACCCAAATGTTAGCGTTATAAAAAACTATACATAGAAAAGCTTGCCCTGTCAAGAACAACTATAACTTTCATCCTGGAATGTGTATCTAAAGCGGCATTATTAGGATATTACCAAATTTATTTAGATATGGAAGGAGACTAGAGGGGTGGAGGAAAGCATTTTAAAGGGTCTCTTAACCCCACTCTCTAGGTTGGAATCTCCACGCATTGTCTTGGGGCTCTTACTCTGGAAAGCGGTGAACCCAGTACCTGCACGGTGCATCCATGGAATTCCATGTAATTTGTTTCATTCATTATAAAGGGTTTGTATTGATTGCTGGCCATTGGGCAGCCTGTCTTTTAATAAGAATCGATCTAGACCGATGTGTATGAGCTGGCACTAAAGCCGACTTAAAACGGCTTTAGTGTGCCATTTACACCGCATACATACTATGTCTACCTCATTTTTACATATAATTCATTGCCATGTCATTGATTTTGTCTTATCTCTATGGATAGAAGTCTATGCATAGTGCGTGTGTGACTTGCTGGAAAATGAAACAAGGCTATATGTTCAGTGCACCTAAAAATATTCCTGAGCTATAAGTAGAAGGATCACAATTTTGAACTATCTTTTGTCACCTAACTCTTAGTAGGTTGTACTTATGACTAAGGAACTTTGTCATATTCTTGAGCCCCGAGCTTCTTACCCGTTCTTCTCGCTCTATACATTTTATTTGCTGAACGTGGCAGTACAATGTAGAATATTTCTATTTTAATTTGTAATTGACCATTATAAGAGCGTTGTAGACGCCTAAATTAAATCAATGATTTTGACTTTGACTTTGAGCTCGTCTTAAGTGTTCAAGAATTAGGTACATAGCATAGGTCAAATAAGGGTGCATTCATTAACATTATTATCACTAAGAAGCTGGATATCATCATAAAATCAAAGCTTTTTTTTTTCAATTAATTACTAAATTTTAATGTTCTGACAGAGAAACATTATCTACCAACCTCACGTATAAATGATATTGGTAGGCAGATGATGATTAAAGCCTTTATGTTCCTGAGCTATTCTTGCGCATATGCAGTATAAAGCACAGTCAGTATAATTTAATAGTTTACCTCGCACTGAAACTTCGCGGTAAAGCAATTTCCACTGCAGCCTCAGACAGATACAACTTATTTAGCTAAGTTTATGTGTATAGTCAAACAAACGTAGTAATTCAGTCTCTCAACTAGGCCGAATATTTTTATTAATTTTTTAATTTTTATTAATTTTTGTTAGTGTTCGAAGGTGTTGTTCAGGTCAACCTAGAATTACTGGCACTCAAGGACAGCTGCCGGAACACACCGTTAGTTGCTGGCGACAGATTTTCTACTTGAAGGTGGTAGCTAGCCAGGCGGGCATTCGCAAAATGCCCTACCACCATGCTATAACGACTGCCATATTAATTTGTATTAAATATGAAATATTGATTTAACCGCGGCCTGACCAGGATTTTGCCAGGTGAAAGAATAACGTAACGATCAGCTACTGTAATATATTGAAACAGAGATGACAAAAGCTCTGGCCTGCCTCGCAGGATCTATGCTTCATCGGTCATCAGTCGGTCAGAGCATACACTAGCTAAAGGGGTGGATGACGCGAGTTCGAATGCCGCACATGAATATAATTTTTTCACTCGTAAATTTTTAATGTAATCCGCAAAGCATGCGTTATTGCAAAAATAAATTAAACACCTATGCTTGAGTTTCAAATGCTACCTACCCTCAAGTTAAAGAATCTATCAGCAAACTCCTAAGGGTGTGCACCGGCAGCTGCTCGTTAGATCCAGTTTCCATTCTAAGTTAGTTCTCTTTACCATATTTGACCAAATCTTAACCTACTAACAGGTTAGATAGTTGTCAAAGGTTAATCAATAAAATGTAAGAAAACTAAAGCAAAATATAGTTATAAGTTAAACTTTTATATTTTTAATTTTATTAAAATGTAAAAATTTCAAATCAGATTTTAAAATGCTGAGTCAAAATAGCTCCCAGTTGTGTGCAAGTATTAAATAATTTAAGTGGAGGTAAAAACTCATTCAGGTCTTTCAAAAGAGTTTTTCTACTTGCAGTTTCGAAAGATGTTGAAGAAAAAATACCTGTTTGACTGCAGAGCTACCTACCAGGTCCAATTGTTAATCTAAACTACCAAAATACACACATAAAAAAAAATAATATAGACGTTTAAGAGAAGTGCATAATGTACCTACAATACTACATAATGTACCTACAGAAAAAGAATAAGGGCAACAAAATTAACTATCATCACTTAACGAGACCCCAAAAAGTCGGCCAACCGTGGATTACGAGGAATCCCTCAATATTTGGAGGCCTTTTTCAGCGGTGGATGTTCCTGTGATGATTATAATGATAAACGAGATTAACTTCCAAAGCTTGGTCAGTTGTTTCCATTTTGACAAGCATTTACAGTTTCATGCAACGTCAAACCCAGTTAAAGCTCAACTCTCGACAAATTATCATTGCACTTAGCTTTAACACTGCCACAATACGCCGCTCCGTGAATTCCGTGAGCAATGCTTTGAATAGCATTCAAAACACCTGCTATAGAGATAGGACGTGAATGCTCCGCTGTTAACGGAAATGCTCATTTACTCATAGCACGGGACTAGGAAAAGGGGATGAAATAATGTTTTTAAAGCGTAATATTAAATAAAGTTGATGGTGATTCTCGCAGTAGTTGGGTGTTTTTGTAATTTATATTAGTCAACTAGCTCTTTTCCTGGAATAAATTCGCTTCGGCATCGCCCGCGTGTCCTTTAGCCTTCTTAAAATGATATTTGAATTTAATATAAATGTTCTCATACATTTACAATTTATAGGTACTTCATTTATATTAACATTTGCATGGTGGAATAACATTTTGCACATGCTCGCCTACCACCCTCAAGTAGATAATTTTGACAATAATCCACACAGACAGTGTTCCGGAAGTTGTGCTTGAGATTATGTAATTCTGTGTCAAGCCTGTTCACTTATGAGATAGTGGTCAAACGCTAACCTATCATATGTAATAGTGCATTGTGTATTAAGGGTAGTAAGTGAGGAATTTCGATCGAGGCTCTAGTAGAAGTCGAAGACTGAGGGCATTCTGAGTCGAGGTTCGTAGGTTCGTAACTCCCGTACCGCCCGTGAAACATACAATGTTCTTCATCACATTATTTTGATCACATTTGCGAGTAAATATATAATTATAAATTATAGCTTTAATATACAAGTCAGCACAACTATTATTACGAAACTTTTTTTAAGCGCATGGCGGGCTCTTTGCCCTTACCACAGATTATACAAATGTTTCATTCAGAAACGTTAAGCGCAAATACTTAGTATATATACGTAGGTATACAGAAATGGAAAAGTATGAAGGAGTATAAAAAAAATTTGACGTTTTGACACAAAAACTATTGAAATCGATTTTTAAGAACAGTCGTTGAGTATATAAGTAACATGTAGCGAGATTGCAATGAAATTCCTGTTTAGATAACATTTTAAGACAATTTTTCAATTGCGTTTAAACTCCTTGCTTGAATTTACATGACCTGTGTGCTGTGCTATAAATAAAAAAAATACCGACCATGGGTTTTATGCAAAAAGAAACCTCGAGGGATTTATATGGGGCATCACGGCCAAGTTACCCTGTATATTTAGATGCCTACTGTTTAAGTGAAAATGTGATTTAAAAACGTCAACCTTGACCATAATATAGATTTCTACACGTTTGTTAACCTTACTAACATATTATAATCACCACTGTTATCATTAGGTACTCACTTGACATTGACCTAACAACTACCCTTACCAAATCTATATTCTCAGCCGATATCTACACTCTATCATAAATATAAACGGCAAATACCAGCTAAAAAAATAATGTTAATAATATGTCCATATTTATATGGTGGGAGGGTATTGTGCGAATACACGCCTGCCTAGCTCTAATAAAAATACCATCCGCAAGTATTAAATCTACCGCCTAGTACCTAACCGTGAGTTTCGGCAATGAACAGTCCTTGAGTGCCAATTACTTACTTATTAAGTTTACTTACTTATCTTTCTAATTTAAGTCTGTTAATCAGACAGCGCCCATATCATCACTTACCATCAGGAGAGATAGAGGTGAAAGGCCAACTGAAGTTGCCAATTGGAAAGAAAATTGACTGAACAAGAAATTGATTTGTTGGCACACGTTTGATTTACCTGTTAGTCCAGTGATTTATAGGTCGGCGCCATCGTGGCCTCAGACACATCACGCGCCATCGGCGCTATTCAGGAACCCTGAAAAAGTAAGAAATGTTATTTAACAACCACGATCAAAAGATTGTTTGAGGAAAATATAATCGGGATAGGTTGGAGAGAGTAGAGTTGAGATGGTTAGACCAAATCCGCACAGCTTTGGACTCCACGACGCCAAGGATAGGCATAAGTGGCGGGGCACTATCAAGACGAAAGTAATTCAGAAGCGGGGTAATCACGACTCTCAGTAATGAGGAGAATGAGAAAGCGAGGAGGAGGAGGAGGTTAGTTAATTAATAACAGCTAAACACTTTAACTTATGAGCTGTTTTTAAACTTTAAATATCATATTTATTGTCTCTGACTACCCCTCCGGGAAGTAGGCATGGCATTATGTATCTAATATACTGTATTGTCCGATTGCTGATAGGTTTTCCTTCATTGATTTCTACGTATTTAGATTTCGTGCTAATAGATTAGTAATCACGGAACGTGAGGTCGGCCTTATCGTTCAGGAACATTCCTGAGCTTTTACATAAAAGGATGATAATCTAGATGACGTGAAAAATATGGACATATTCTTCAGATATCGATATTCCTCCTGTTCTTTGATTTTTGGGTAATAATATTAAATTTTGCGCTAACTATATTCATTTTCTTATCTTAATTAGTGATTATATCATAGATGAAACATACATTACAGAACAAAAACAAGCATGTCCAACATACGAAAACTGTTACAGTGGTCAATAAGTAAAATTTCATTAAATCATAGAGAAACATTTTCATAGTCCAACTACAGACCTTTGATTTTTTATAATGTCTAACCATCGTTATGTCCGTACATTTATTCTCTTAATTATATTAAGTGTTTTCTTGTTTAATTTTTCTTAGGTATTATATATATATATATACGGATATAACCTCCAAAACCTACAGAATTTCTCCATACACCCAAGGTTTTAATGTGACATTAAGACATTAAGAAATTCTGTAGGCTCTCTATCCGAAAAAAATGTAACAGCTACATCTGACTTATTTCATTGATAATGTGAGTACCCACCCAGGCTTACTACCTATAGTCTACCTAACTAAAGTAAAGCTCATTAATAATTCGTGTAAGCTTAGTCTACTGCATCAATATTCTCTTAGCGTTGATGTGTGGACCACATTGTGTATACTTCTCAGCGTGAGAACTTGATGAATGCTTACATAATTCAAAGTTCATTGAGTGAACTCCGTTGACATGGGAGCTCCTACGTATAACACCGTATCAACGTAAAAAGACGTCTTCGAGTCACGAATTGAACGGCTTAAAGCAAGCTGTGAGCTTCTGAAATAGTGATAAAGTTTTTACTTACAACTATTTTTACCAATTTATTAATGTATCCATCATTGGTCATGTACACACCGATCTAGACTGATATGTCACTTTTTCTTAAGTATAATACTAATAATAATTAAGTTTACTGACCATTTTTGGAGATTTCATACATTTTGGATAGGGATGTGTGTGATATGCACTGAATATACAACTTCTGAAAACTATATAGTTGGATCATTGATGCCTGTTGTAGTTATATACTACGGTGTTACAGTCATTAGCGTCCTCCGGCTGGAAATGACTATATTTACATAATCTAAAATTTGTGTGTTTAATTTGATTTTATAAAAACTTTTAAAAACTATATATGTATGTTAAATTACTAACAGATTCTTAAATAACATTGCCCATTGTGAGTTACACAAACTCAACGTGTAATGTGTGTAACTGTGAATGGTGAATGTGTGTTATGAAAATGATATGAGGGTGTGTGCCGTTGGGATTTTTTGCTTAGTTAAATAATAGCCTTTAGAAAATTTTCTGTTTTTTTATGTAATGGAGTGGCAAACAAGCAGACGGCCCACCTGATGGTAAGCGGTTACCGTCGCCTATGGACAATTGCAACACCAAGGGCGTAACCAATGCGTTGCTGAACCTGTAAGACTCCACCCTTTTTGAAAGAATCCATACTGTAGATCTGCGGGAAACCGCTAAATGGAAGATCATTCCACATTTTGCAAGTATGCGGTAAGAAGGAACGCATAAATCGAGCTGTGTGAGACTTCCAGCACTCGATTATGTGTGGATGAGCTTTTAACCGGTGACGCGAGGTACGATGACAGAATCGCGAAGCCGGTATAAGATCAAACAGCTCCTGAGAGCATTCCCTCTTATAGAGCCTGTAGAATACACAGAGCGAACCGATGTTTCTACGGAGGCTCAGTGGCTCAAGGTGGTCAGATTCAATGCGGTCTGTTTCTGAGTAAGTTGTAAAAGATACTTTGTAGTGACTTGTTTAATTTCAATTGACGATCGTGGGTAAATATGGAGCTGGACATATAATTATTATCTCCTTAGTACAAACACGGCTCGGTTACAGTTTATTTATACGTAGATTTTTTAATTTATAGCTGATATGCTAGCCTTTGGTCACTATTTCGCTTGATGGTAAATAACGATGTGGTCGAAGATGTTGTTCATGCTAATCTAGAACTCCTGGCTCTCAAGCACAGCTGCGGGATGACCCCATAAGTTGCTTAGCGACAGATTGTTTACTTGAGGGTGGTAGCTAGCCAGACTGCCATCGTAAGGCAACAATCGGGGCTGATGGCTTATGTGCCCTCCGAAGCACGGAAGCGCTCAGTAGTAATATCACTAGCAGTCCCCCATTCAAGTTATGACCGCGGCGGCGTGGTTTAACTTAGCTGAGAATAGCTAAGCAAACTTCGCTACGAGCGCTACAGAATATATTCCCCGTTCATTCAGTGGTTTTCACCTTTGGTTGTGGTAACATAATTGGCTATTCAAATGAAAAAAAACATACTTATAATTAAAGTGATTGCTCATCAGCACCAGCAGTTTCAACAAAATCAAAAAATCGTGCAATTGCTTTATTTCTGCGGCAGCAAAAATTAAATAAAAAATAAAAGACGTTTGCTTGTATAGTGGAAGGTTAAGCGTTCGAGCTTCGCAAGCAATTTTTGATCTTTTCACAAACTTTTATATCGTTTCACTACAGTTCAAAATTTATTTAAAATTAATTGCGAGGTTTTTAATTATTATGTTTAAAAGGTATTTTAAAAGATTTCCAATGTTCTGATTGAGTTGAAATTTGGCAAACACCTATATACCTATCTAATAACAAAGGCTATGGGTACTTTAAAAGTTTTTCAATACTTCCCGTAATGTTGAGGTTCAAATCAAAAACTTTTATTACAAAGTTTTGTTCTCATCACGTATTCAGCTTACATAAAAATAAGGTACTAAAGTTGATGAAAAAATACTTGATGGCTGTACGAATCTAATGACTTATTTACTAACTAGCTGTACCCACGGCCCAGCTCGTGTGAAATCTGGCTTCATCGCGGTCAATGTGGAAAATATATGAAAAAGTGTAACACGACCTATAACGATACATAAATTAATATATTTATTATATTTTTATAACTCTTCATTTAATAATTTACTAAAGTTTTCTATCGTTTTCTGCCAGGCGCAGTGCTACCTGACTAATTATGAATATTTAGAGACAACGATACTTTTCTCCAAAATTTCACAACCTGTTGTCATCAACTGATTATTACACGAACATGTTTTAAATATTCTAAGTTTAGCGAATTATATCCATCATATTTTATTACAATACAATTTATTTTTATATATTAGTAGAACATTAATTTTATAGTGTACTTTCTTATATAGATTCATTTTAACATTAACTGCAAACATTTTCTGTTACTATATTATGCATGCTGTCTTCACCTATAATTACTGTGACACTTGGCTTAATTCTATAATGTAAATTTTTTGAGTTTAATGTATTGGTGTACACTGTGTTGGTGATCTTTGAAATAAATAAATAAACTGAAACCATGAACCCAATAGGATATTCAAATGAATGTGAGAGAACCAATCAATTATGCAATGCATAGGAAGGCCACTAACAAACAAATTTATTTAGAAGGGACTTGGATGTCGTCTCCCTTAGCAACATATTCCAACTGTACCCGACTTAAGGCGAGGGTCTACTCTCAATAGCCCTGTGGTACTCTACACAAAATGGACGCAGACGGCAAGAAAGGCCTTCTAACTCCACTGTCTGCTGCACTATGATTGTTTGGGCAGACACTAAATGTAAGTTTGTTTTTGCCTCGAGCTCGCCGCCAAGTTCAGTCATTGATTGTATAGCTGCCCGAAGTGCCCAATGTTTTGTATCAGCATCTTGTTTTATGTGAAGTATCTTTTATTCTACTGATCCTTTATTTATTATATTAATTTACTTTAATTACCTCCATTTCAACTTTGACTTTAGCTTTTCGTTACTATTTGTATTACTAGCTATTACATAAAAAATAAACGTATGGCGCAGTAGGAAGTAATTAATGGCACCTACCTACTATATAAACATAATCATTAGTAAATCATTTATCTCGATTTTCATGAATCAAATACGTGTAGCATGTCTGCATTTTGATAACGTATTTCAGAAAGATTAAACACAACCTAAGTAGTCGTTTGCGTGATATGCGTACATACAGACAATCAAGAAAATAAAATAATATATATTTGAATTGCACCACCTTCACATACATCAAACAATAATATTTTCACCTATTCAGCTCCTTTGTGCAGACACGGCCTTGTTTACAGTTTCATTATATGTTAAGAATTTCTGTTACTGAAGATGTGTATACAAAAGCATAAAATCAATTGAGATACCTTAAGTAAACTTTTAATAAAAATTGTAGTGATAATACAATACAGGTCTCTGAGTCCACTTATCGAGGTAAGTCCTTTCATAAAATTAAATTATAGATATTGTTTCAAAGGCAAAAACACTTAACGTTCGAGCGCTGAGGTGCTTCAGGGTAAGGGATATTAAGCTCAATTCCTGGAATTTTTATCGCGATGAAGCTTTAAATATACCTTTGATAAAGTGTTTCGTTGAAAAAGTGTTCTTTGAGTAACACTTAGTTGAATTGCGTGTGAATATTAAGGTCTTACGACGTACCAAGATACCGCATTTCATCTCTAAAATTGTTGTTTGTATATACTGAATATTGTTTTATACGATGTTTATGTGTACGATGTAAGTTGGTATGTACTACTATTAGTATATTTGGTTTTAGTAAGTTGTCTAAGTACGACCATAACGAAAAAAAATAAAAGATAATTGGAAACTCTCTAGGATTTTTTTTTAGAGTTGTGATATTTGTTAAGAATAAACGCGTTCAGTGTGATTGCACCAGTTAAATAAACCATTAATTTATAAACTCAGATACGTGTGACAGATGTGACTCTTATATAAACACGTATTACAATTTCTAACGTATTGGCAGCCATCGTGGTGAGTTACAAGTTTTCTATGGTGAATTTTTTATATGAGAAGAACAAACAAATAAATTAGTTTAATTTGTATTAATTACTAAGCTTACTACGTGACATCAATTTGGAAAAACGTTCAAACACAAGGCTAAAATCACTCGACCTATGCACAACAATTATTTTGAATTTAGAAAAGGAATATTTTTTCTAACAATTTATTTAAAACCTTTTTTGTTTGAAGGTTCCCGTATCCGTATCCCACGCGTATTGGTTGAGATTGTCGACCTACGTTTTGGGCATATCCGATGCTCTACATCAGGTGAGTTCTCTTCACCTCTATATTATTCAAATTCAAATTCAAAATCCTTTATTCAATTTAAGCATCTACGACGCTCTTATGAAGGTCAATAACAAATGTGTTATTGAAATATTCTAGATAGTAATGCCACGTTCAGCAAAAAAATGTATAGAGCCACTGCGAGAAGAACGGAAAAGAAACTCGGGGCCATTCTTTTAAACTTCATTTAACCATGTGTTATATACAATGTAATACAATTATTACAATATTTGTTTAAATTACGTAGGTGACAGGCGATAACTTGGCAGAGGCAAAATTAATTGTCCATGCATTTTTTTTGTTTAAGTAATCACAAACTGTGTAAGTAGTAGGATTTCATAATCAAAATGTTTCTCACGTGTAACTTGAATTTTCCTTCTGTGAGCATTGTAATATGTTTGTAAACTTTATCATAATACCGCACACAATTACCTTAAAAAAACCTTTTATTTGTCTTTGCTAATCTAAAACCTGGTACCGCTATTTAATCTTTATTCCTAGTATCGTGATTGTCACTGTTTGATTTAAATTTACTCTAATTTTTACGAACGTACATAATATTTTCAAATATATATAAACTTGCTAAAGTTAAAATATCAATTTCTTTAAAAAGATTCCCTAGGATCCATTTCATATATGGCTCGAATTGCACGCTTTTGTAAGATAAAGATTGTCTCTATCTCAGCAGCAGCTCCCCATAGCAATACACCATACGACATTATACTGTGGAAGTACGCGAAATAAACACATATGATAGTCATGACACGTTGAAGCTGCAATCATTAACGCACACTGCCAAACAAAGTTCAACTCAGATGGTACTCTGAGTAAGTTACGTGTAAACGGCCAATTTGTATAGAACACCTCCACCGGCTTGAAATTGACCATCATAGCACATTCCCCAATGAGATGTGCTTTTGTTTTAAGGTGAACGTATTGCGGCTGTTGATGCAAATCAAAACAAGGTTTACCAAATTTTAATCGAGTTGCTAATTTTATTTCAGTCCGAAACGCTGGAAGTTATCGTAATTGGGTTCAAATCCGCATGATTTTTTATCACCGCGTGTTACAAAATGTATCACTAATTAAAATGCAAAAACATTTCATCGTCTGTTTATGTTGTAGGACGGTTCGTCCAAACGAACACAGCGAAAAAGAGGACGCTAGGAAGTAATCAAAATTGCAATGCTCTTGTTAGTCCAACTCTATGTGAAAGTCACCTCAGAGATAGGAAGAGGACGAGGACTGAAGAGACGCAACGTTTCATTATCCGTAATAGCGAGAGAAAAGTTTTCATGTTGCAAAAAGAGCGAGAGGCCATTAAATTTAATTGTCACCGAATGAATGCTGGTTGTATAAAAGGAAATGCAATATAAAAGAAATGTATTTTTTGTAAGAAACACGGTGATTACATATTTATACAGCAGCTTTATCGTTTAACTGGAATATTATGGTGATGATATTCATTTTGACATAAGAATAGATTATAGCAAAAGTTTTCAAAGGAATTTTGTATGAATTTGACACCAAGATGGCATCCTCCTAAAGAGACCTACCGCTAAATAAAATAACCCGAAATTAATAATAATACAAGAATAAATTTTACTGAGAATACAATTTTAGCTAAGTATTTCAATGTGTAAAATCAATAAACTACTTATCCCATATTCGTCAAAGCTGCAGAATGTGTATTCGATAATTCAGCGCTTAAAACAAGCTAAGCTACCGGCGGTAGTGATGTTAAACGGATTAGTCACCGCTAGCCCCATCACATGGTTTAGCTTGCTCGATTTTCGAGAGAATGCGGTATTGGTACAAAATTATGTGCATGCTTGTTGTGTGAGTAAACATCACTGTGTTTCATCGTACTGGCCAGGATTAATTCTCACACAGAAGCCACAGATTGATCAGAATAGATGGCAATATTAATATCGGGTTTTGCATAAGTAGGTGTCCGAAACAAGCTTACTATCGCTCTGAATGATGACTCGTTTCTGCATAAAATGTGTGCACGGTCTTATTTTATGCCCGCTTAGCAGTGATGCTTTGTTACTCTTTGAGTTTGGTTTAGCTAAGAAACCAATTTTCATATTTTTTGACCAGTATATCCACCAACTACTCAGTTGTTGAGTTTAGCTCGCGGATTCGACACATACTTTTTTTCGACACATCCTATTTAAATGACGATCACTTTGGCTTACACCGGACCTTTCAACTGGGCGAATTTACCAAGCAGAAAATGTTTGTGGCGTGCTTGAAAACGACAGTGCAGAGAGTTAAAATACAGTCAAATTATAGTTTTTTTAAAGACCTAAATGGTTGAAAATAATTCAAAAAAAGGAAACCTTAAATTTGTCATCGCGGTGTTTGTGCCCAATTCGTTTCTGCCTGGAACAAGAGTTTTACAAAAAAAAGTTTGTAATTATTTTTCATTAATAAGTCAGTAGTTAAAGTATTGTTAAGTTCAAGTTATACATACCTACTGCACTAACTAACAATCCCTTGTTACTACCACATCCCTGTTGGAGAAAGAAAACATTATGTTCATAAATATACAGGGTTATTGGTAAAATGCTAACAACCTCTCAGTGTTGACTTCTGCTAGTTCTAACAAACATTTTGAGATGTTATTTTGTTTTGTTTTAATTTTTTTTTAGTGTATTTAATTGTGTTTTAATGCCTACTCTGAGCTAAGAGCGCCCGCCGTGGCAACACTGGACCGCGTCGCGCTCCCTTTAAATATAGTTTTGTATATTTACATCGAACAAAGTAATAAAAAACGTGAAATAATACATTACAGGCACAAGAGACTTTTAACATCAGGTGGTCCTCGTGCTTATTCCGTCAAAAACTAAACAAAAAAGAAAAAAAGTCGTGTGGCACTCGGAGATTGCCGCGGTAAAGCTATTATATAGCATTTTTTATCAACTTATGCAATTATAAATCTCGACACGTTAGTTGTCAAAACCTTTTTTTCTGCCAAACTTTAGTTCATTTTACGTACTGTAGAGGCGTTGATCAAATATAGTATCGCCCCTGTGCCGGTCGGAGTGGGGGGTGTTAGGTTATTTTCGTTACGGAATTTCTGGATTCGGTCTCCACGCCAAGGCCGCGATAGAAGCTATGCAGTAGCTTAAAAATTTTTGTTTGACAAAAAAAATCATCTCAAAATGTTTGTTAGGACTAGCAGAAGTCAACCCAAAAAGGTTGTTAGCATTTTACTAATAACCCTGTATGTTTATTGGTTATCTATTTATATTATTGGTGAGAAAGTGGAAATCGTCATTGGTATCTAACCCAAACAACATAAAAAAAAAATCTTTTTATTTAAATTTTTACACGCTTTCCTTTCCATATTTATTGGTATATTATTTTTGCCATGTATGACATTGGCAAGATATATATTTTTTTATGTCATTGACATGATATTAGGGGAGAATACTTCAAGACAAAATGAATAAAATTTGGCCTCGAGCCTTCCTTTATAGAAGTCGATATGGAGTAGGTTGGCTGGCTGTTAAGGGTGACCAGCCTTAGCTTAGAGTTTAGAATTCGTGATGCGGTAGACGAACAATCTGGTGAGATTCAAGTGGTAAATTGAAAAATAAAATAAATATTTAGTAAAATTTCCACTAAAACATAGTATGACAAAGGAAGCAATGATAGCCGTGATAGTGGTTATAGCTATGGACTGCCGTGCCGCAGGTCCCTGGTTCGATCCCCACCGCCGGCTTAAGTTTCACTGAATGGTGGAAGGGCATTTTGTGAATGCCCGCCTGGCTAGCTACTATCCTCAAGTAGAAAATCTGTCGCCTAGCACTTAACAGTGTGTTCCGGCAGCAGTCCTTGAGAGCCAGTGAAATTACAGGCACATGAGACTTAACAACTGTATGTCTCAATGTGACGGGTGCAGTGCAATTGGTCACATGACGAAATGCATCTGTTATAGACTTCCGCTTAACATCAGGTGAGCCTCGTGCTTGTTCCGTCACAATCACATCAAAAAATAAACTGAAACATCAATGTCTCACAAAACAAATATACTTATATTATAAGCTAATTTCGTAACATAACAAAAACTTACAATCGATCTTTTCAAGAGTTTTACTCCAGGGTCACTGATAGCTCCATCACTATTCTTGTTTCATGATATTCGTACGAAACCCAAGCCCACATTCCCATTATAAAAAATCAATATAATCAAAATTTTAAAGTAGGTAATGCCTATTAACTACGTAGGTTGAGGTAACACAAAAAAATACAAAAATAAAAAGGTACAATTTTACCATTTAGCGAAATATTTTTATTTACCCTTTTGAATATTGTTTGGAGATATTTCTTCAATGTATACAATGTGTAAAAATAACAAATCAGCTGTTCACTGAATCATGGCAGGGACAACATTGGGTCAATGAACTCCGGGCGTATTCTTCTTGGTTAGAAATTGAATGATAATTAGATTAGAGAGGGTAGAAGACAAGCTCCTTACTCGTTGTACCTCCTGCGTTACCTTTTTGATAAGTGAGAACACACGCACTGCGAAATACTCTCTCTCATCCCGGTGAATAAAAGTTGCACGGGCATAGTTTTGCCTAGAGCATTGAAAGGGATCGCCTCCTCGCACTCAGCCCTTTTGACTGTCTCGGTCAAGCGCTCGACGACGCTCGAACAACGATCGTAACAGGCCTGCATGCTCACGAAGGCGAGCCCCTCCATAGGAAATTGTTGATGCGCATTTGTACGGGTTGGTTTGTACACGATGTCTTAGTGTGGGTGAAAATGCCAATGGTACTTACGAGTACAGTAAAACTATTATATGTTAAATATAATCTCTTGGTTAGGCGGTAGTAGTTGTAACTGAACTCAACATTTTCATAATCAGTTATCTTTGTCTTTTTATTTTCTTTTCGTATTTTCGTAGTGAATCAAAAAAAAATACAACATATCTCGTTTTTGTGTTGCAAATAGTTTTGCAATTTCCAATAAAACAAATCTCGAAATCTCAGAGGCTGAATTTCCCAAACAGATTTTTTTTTACGCATGCTTTGCGGATTACATTACAAAATTTTGAGGATTTTTTTACTTTCTTACCCCTCTTGAGACTTCGAACCCGCGTCCACCCACCCTGGGTGGACGCGGGTTCAAATCCCCTTAAATTTTTCCTCTCGTAAATTTGTAATTTTGTAAAATAATGAATGTTAAACAAACACATTATAATTTAACATAGTTTGTATAAGAAGTCTTACTGTGTTGGCACATTAGATCGAATGAGCACATAAAATGTTAGGAAACATAATATAATAAACAATACACAAAACGCGCCTTAACGACTCTAAAAACGTGATGAAGTGAGAGTGCTATGAAAGTGTATTGTCGTGACTTTCAATCGAGTTTCAATAGGGGAGTAGCAAAAGACAAATGAAGGGATAAACTCATATATCTGCTCTAAATTCAAAGTGTTCCATTCACCGTTGCGAAACAGTCGTTATAGTATAGAGCAATTTGCGAATGCCTTCATTCTTACCACCCTCAAATAGAAAATCTGTCCTCCTGCACCTAACAGTGTGTTCCAGCAAGAGTACTTGAGACCATCAACCCAATATAAAAAAAAACTGTGTCATAAAAGACTAGGTAAACAATTGGCTTAAAATGTACCAATATGAAATGCTACTTATCTATAGTAACCTAAAAAATAATTCACTGCACGAAATAGTCTTCAGCTTCACGTAGCACTTGCGATTACAATGTTTTTATTCCCAGCCGTCGTTTGATCATACGTCTCAGGTAGAAATTGAAACGTTGTTCAAGTTTATTTATGTTGTTGTTTCAGTTTTCGTGCATAAAACATTCTGCCGGCTGTATTAAGTGGCCATATTCTGTTCTGTTCTGTTGATTGTTCTTTTTGTAGACGGATTTCTGTGACTTCGTTATCCGGAAACTTAGTATTTGTTTTATTTTTGGTCAGCGTTGGATAACTTTAGGGAAATCTCGGAATCTTTCTAAAAAAGGAAGAGAGTTACTAGCGGTATTTTACAAAGGTTTTTGTATATTGCTCTAAAATATTAGTTCCCGTTTTCGGGAATTTGATAACTATGAGGGCAAAAGTTCGTATTATGTTTTTTTTTTATTTTTTTATTGCTAATAGGCTAGCCTTTGACCACTATCTCACCTGATGGTAAGTGATGATGTGGTCGAAGATGCTGTTCAGGCTAGCCTAGAATTGCTGGCTCTCAAGGACAACTGCCGGAACACACCGTTAGGTGTTTGGCGACAGATTTTCTACTTGAGGGTGGTAGCTAGCCAGGCGGGCATTCGCAAAATGCCCTACCACCATGCTGTAATGATTGCCGTCGTAAAACAACAACCGGGACTGACGGCTTAACGTGCCATCCGAAGCACGGAAGCGCTCAGTAGTAATGTCACTAGCGGTCACCCATCCAACTCCTGACCGCGGCGGACGTTGCGATCGATTAAAAACGGCCAAGCAAACTTCGCTAAGAGCACTTCAAAAATGGATGCTTTAATCTTTTATTATATTCAAATTCCGTCAATGATTATAATAGCTTTGATCTTTTTGCTGTCCTTTGAAAATCTCTTTTTAATCAATTAGTGGTATCTTTACATAATGTATGGCCAAAAATCTGTAACAAAGATCTTACGATGCAGTCTATTGAAGTGCAATGTTATAAAATGAAATCAGGGAGTCATGTCGTTGCAGCGCGTCTTACTTCTATTGTAGCTTTCGATCCTGTAGCTTTTTTTATGTAATACGTAGATACAAAGTGATTAACGATCTTTGTATACCTACCGTTGCTTAGATTTTATTGTCGGTAATTGTATTACTGTCATGTATACTGCTAGCTGTTGCCTGTTAGGAGCATTGTTTCGTTTTTATGTTTCACTGAGTTTGCAGGAGAAGAAACCCAGTGCTTCTTATATTATTGTGTACCCATGTTTCTGACAAATAAACTATCATTTCATTTCATTTCATTTCATGTTCTGCTTTGTTTTAGCTGTATTATGGCTCTTATATCGCTATATTTCGTATTGAATGTGACGGTTGTTAGCACTGGTGATGTCTTGGCAGGATGGCTTCGATTTGCCTGCATAATTGTTTTGTATTTGCGTTTGCTGTTATAAATGGATACAAACTTATCCACTCACGAAGGAGAATCTCTCTATTTTTTGAGTGTATAATTTTCAACTACCACTTCCTACCCTAGCGATTATATTTTATTGTTTTTCTGTATGTACACCCACACTAAGATGTTAGTGTATAAATGCAGCCTACCCGTTCAAATGATCATCAATAATTTAAAGTTGAGCGCGCCTTTGTAAGTGATCAGGTCAGTAGATATATGTGCGGTCTGGTATTCAGTTACGTGCGATATACGACTTTGAAAAATTAAACAATTTGAAAAATCTACTATGTAAAATTTTAGTCTTTACAAAATAAGTGAGTAAATTTCAAATGGGTCGAATATCTCTTGTTTCTGCTTTTTAATATTGCTAAGTTCACTGCAACGTCGCCTTATGATACAGTATTGTTTATAAATCACTGGAGAGTCTACCCAACATAAAGATAAAAGTTTATACGACAGAATTCCAAGTGGTGCACTCTTTTCAATTTCCCTTGGCCCTCAGCTATTTGGATTAAATGGTGTGAAAATATGTACCCGTATTTTGCAGCCAACAGGTGAGTGCAGTCGTCACGAGTCTCGGTACTAGATAGCGGTTTGAATTGTAGGATTTATAGTGTGAAATTTAGAATTTGACCCTAGGTCTATATTCTAAAAGTGCTCTAAAACCAATAAGAATTTATGTTACAGATGAAAACATGATCATACATTTAAATGGCTTTAGAAAAAGCTTCTTCGAGAACATGTAGTGTGTAACACTTAATTTTCCGTGAAGGAATCGGTCTAACGCATAGCCGTTGATCATAATCAGGCAGGTAATGTTGGTAAATGGGTTCCATATATTGTATTCTCTGCCACGTTACAAATAATCCTCTTGAGTAAAACAAAGCCATCTTACTTGTCCACTGGTATCACCTTTCATTTTTAACTCATTATGTAGAGTTATGTATAATATCCCGCTCTCACGTCATGTGGTGAGCTGTAGCATTTGGACTGCCTGTAGGCCTGCAATAGCTTAGGTTACCTAAATGAATTCGTTTATTGGCGGTACTGTTTTGTTAAGTTTGTGTTATGTTATTAATATAATATGTAATAAAAAATAAAGTATACTCTCATAATAATAATAAGAGTACACTTCTTTATTTTTAATTACATACATTAATAACACAAGAAAAACTTAAACATAACCATATCATTAATACGTCAGGTTGATTTTTATACGTTTATTCATAAACTTGGTTTCGTCTGCCAGTTTGCCTCTTTGAATCACTGATAAAGCTGTGGGAAGTCCCTAGCTGGGAAAATGACCATTCGAGCCATAGTGTGTGTTGTTTTGCAAGTCTAAGACTGTTTAAATTAGCGCCTTTACAGTTTATTTTTACGAGTATTATATGCTTTGCTTTCTTTTTTTACCTTTCTTATAATAACAGTTTATAATGGTACAGCAAAGTGTGGTGTAGGGATAATAACTAACGTACTTGTAAAATAAATGTAATAATTAAATGACAACTTCAATTTATTAATGACGTTCAGCTGACTGTGTACGTGAATCATTAGACATCTAGCCGACGAAATGCCGGAACGATACACGATTAAGCTAAAATTCAGCCTCCATAAATGTCTGCAGCTTGCGAGACGGCACTTTCGCCATCAATGATTTAAAGATCATGTTGTGACGAGACTCCAGTGAATCGTGAAGGATCTCAAGGATAATTCTTGTCGCACAGACGATCATATGTGCAATACCACTCATGTTCTAAGATATCTTCTTCATCGGTATGCCTTTATTAAGCAAAATACTATGAACTATATAATAACAACAATACAGCTACTAAAATAAAAGCATTTAGACAACCTATAAGTTATAGTTAATCTTCTTCATCTACTTGTACCTTTCACTTTTACTAGACCATAAATTTCAGCTTCACAGATCAGTTAGTTTGATTTTCCCTCCCTTCCATAAACATACCCCACAGTTGACCTCTTTCGTCCTGCCCACCCGTAAAATTATTTCTCATCCGATGTCTACACACTTTAAGAAATATCCTATAGTTTTAATAATATTTTTCCCTATCCTAAAAATCTTAGAGGAGTACTTTTTTATATTATTAAACATATACTTAATGTTATGCTCATAACTTCAAAAATCTAGAAATTTCATATAAATGTTAAGCCATAAATTACCTACTTGCTGAATTTTAACGTATTACGTTAAAATTCAGCAAGTAAATTTTCCTATTTGAAAAGTTTCCTCTTCATTTTACTATAGATTTGAAGGTAAAAAATCAAAGGAAGCCAATATAGGTCAGACCATAGTTTCGCTCTGACGCAGAAAGTTTATGCTTTGGAGTGTGCTCGTAACACATGGGCTTCGAAATGCCCGAAAATACTTATAAAATGTCACAGTCGCGGGGCACGACATGTCGATAGTTTTTTATTCTACATGCTTCAAAGTCTATACGTAGACATAGAGCTTATAACGTTAAGACTGGTGATTAAATATAATGTAAGCTTTTTCCACTGAATTAAAAGTTTTGAGTAAGGCTGGTCTTAGTCTCACGCTGATTGTTGGCGCTGATAGATCAATATGTAATTAAAGGAAATGTTTCCGAGTCAATTTGAACAGTCGTTCGCACTTCTACACCATCCTACACCAGTTGAACTTTGCACAGATATGCAGAGCGCACAACAATTATAACAACCTACATAACAACTATATTTGTCAGTGATCGGTGTGAGACTAAAGAGACAGGTTATTGCTGAAACATTCCGATAGACCGATGGTCAATATGAGACTGAATTCATCTTAAAAAAATAAAGTATATTCCATATCCGCAAGTAAAGATGTCCCAGAGTACGAAGTTTTTATTTATTATTTACTTATAAAATCCACTTACATACTTAGTTTAAAGTTCAATAACTCGGTCACTCATTAGAGGCAGAAGAGGAAGGGTGAGATGGTGCTAATTTAAGGCGTTAATAAGAGTGGTTTTAGTTTTTCGGCCATTGGGTATTATTTCATGTGTGTCGGATTTTTAGCTCTACGTTAGATTTGACAGTAATAAAAACAAAATCCCGCTGGATTTTTGAGATATTTGGTAGTTTTGTTGCGAAGCTTGCTATTTGAATGGAGACTTTTGATGGTCCTAGCAATTTCGCTCCGGTGAGCTTTTTATGAAGAACTTTTTCAGTTCAGTTTTTATGCTGTTGCTTTTAGCTTAGCTGCCAATATCATACTATTGGATGACGATAATGTTGGTGCTTGTAATGTCATATTCCAAAAATAGTTTTAGTAGTGTACGGGTATGCCATAGATTAGTTTAATTATATTTTCTGCAATAGATGCATTTCGATGACCTACACAAGGCACCGACTGAGCGGTAGCGATTGTTACACTAACCTAGTTTGTAATTTTCTTTATATTAGCAAATATTAGTAATAATCAGTGCATTAAAAGTATTCAAACAAACTACATCCTTTCTTTTCAAAAAATATAGGAATGCAAATGTAACATAGAATTGTTTTTTTAATAGTTTGCTAACTATTTTGTCTGCATCGTTTTTTTTAAACGTGATGGGTTAGCCTTTGACCACTATCTCACCTGATGGTAAGTGACTATGTGGTCGAAGATGTTGTTCAGGCTAACCTAGAATTATTTGCTCTCAAAGACAGCTGCCGGAACACATTGTTAGGTGCTTAGTGACACATTTTCTATTTAAGGGTGGTAGCTAGCATTCACAAAAAGCCATACCACAATGCTATAATGGCTGCCATCCTAAAACAACCTTGGGACCTACGGCTTAACGTGCCCTCCAAAGCACGGAAGTGCTAAATAGTAATGTCACTAGCAGTCACCCATCCAATTCATGACAGTGGCGGACGTTGTTTAACTTATCGGTTAAGAACGGCTAAGTAAACTTCGCTACGAGCGATTCAACATTCGTAAGGTGGCGGGCTAGAGTTGCACTCCCCCATATCTCCCTGTGCGAGTCGTAAGTGCAGTACAATAATAGCAGAAGGAGGGCAAAAACGCCGCGGTCCCCAAGACGCCTGCAAGAGATTGCAACGGTAGGCGTCATTGCAATTGATGTTGATACCCGACAAACTAAACTCATCAAGAACGGGTGATCAAGAAAAGTCATGTGTGATACATAAAAAAACGCATCGACTTGAGAGTCTTCCTCCTTTTTTCGGAAGTTGGATGTAAATTTCTATTATGAGAATTCTTACTAGCTGGAGATAAACTGTTTTCCATGTAAATTTCATGCGCATGAATTTTTAAACCCACTGTCAACAAAAAGAGTTTTCAGCGAACTTTTTTTATTCAAAAAGGCTTTTATCCTGAATTGAATCCATCCCACGCATGATACATTGGTAAAATCAAACTGTGGCTTACAGGAATTTAACGAAACCTTTTATTTTTCGTAATACGACCATTAACAGAAATTGCAGCCAATAAAGCAATTCGTTCGGTGAATGCTTTGATTATTTAAAACAAAAAGGGTAAAGGTTAATCAAATTATGCATACAAGCTCAACGCAGGTAGCCTGCCTTTGAGAGCATGTACTCGTTAATTATCGTTAACTTAAGATAGTGGTCAGAGTAAATAATCTTATTATATATATGTCGTCGGCCGATCGTTGAATTGGCCATATCACGATATGGCTGGCCATTCCTTGAAATGCCGGCACATCGTGATATGAGCGGCTATACCGCGATGTGCCCAGTAAAAAGTCAGGCGGATCGACGAGAACAACGTTTTTGTTTTATTATGGCGAATTCAGCGATCGGCCTATGACATTATATAAAATAAACCGCGCGAGGGCTTCACTGAATTAATATGCAACAATTATATTTTGTTACCGTGCAACTATCAAGGTAAGTAAAAACGTATATGTGTTATAATCACTGCCACTAAACTACATTATGAATGGGATTCAAAATGTTTGTGTAAATATTCCTTATTAGTTTACTTTCAGAAATAGAATGCGCAGCGGCGCCCTGCATTTTGATATTTAGAGATAATATATATATAGATATATATATATTTATGAATCTTATTCACAAGTGAGGGGAAGAAAATTCTGAAAAAAAAAACTGAATAATTTTGAATTTTACTGTCCTGCTTTCATTTTAGGGTCATTGTTCTACACAAAAAATGAAAATTTCAGATTTCTCACTCATTCCATTTACGACCTAGAGACCCGTGATATACGAACGGATGTAAGGACTAGATAAGGAGAAATAGACAGACAACGAGCGGAGTCTTATTAGTAGAACTCTGTTTTGCCCTTTGGGTACGCATTCCTTATCCCTTGAAAACATTTCATCAGCAGCTGGGAGACGGCGACCTTAGAATTAAAGCCTTCCATATATTAAGCGAGATTGCCACAATCCTCACGGTTGGCAGACATCTTGGGGATCGCAGTTCTTCAAAATACCCTGCTGCCTATCTTCAGGTATTTATCCCTTCATCATTTCTTACGACTCCCAGGGGAAATATGGGGTCGGGGGGTGCCATAGTGCAATACTATCCTTGCACACTACAGGACAGTAACGATATACCCAAACAGAATCTAGCAAAAATGTTCAACTTAGTAGAAATAGTCACTTAATTACATTAAAAGTTCCAAATTGTATTCACTTATACTTACTAAGGTAACTTAAACTTACTAAGAGTCGATATCATATGAATGTAAACGTGGAGAGACCGCGGCGGACGTACTACACTTGAAATTTTGAAGGTAGATCGTGATATTGACTTTTAGTTAGTCATTTACGCTGTAATACCCGTGATTTAAAATAATTAAAAATAAATATGAATGTGAGTTTTAAGAATCGTATTATTGTGTACACTAACATTCATATTTATTGTGTTGGTTGTACTGTAAGATAATAAAATAAGTAACGAGAATTAGTTGTTGTAGTTTTGGATTCGATAGTTAAGTTGATTAACTGTTTTAGTTACACTGTGACGTTGACGTGTGGCTGGGACATCAAACTTCTTAACGCTTGGTGGACTGAAAGCGCGCTGTGCAACTATAGCGCAGCGCCGCGTAGTGTCCATAGTTTGAAATTCTCGCACGCTGAATATGCCTACTGATATACTATACTACGAGCCTAAATCTAGAATTACAAGTTCTTAAAAACAGCTCCTGGAACACACCGTGGGGAGCTTTTTGCTACCCATGCAAGGATCCCCAAAACGTCCTAACACCTTGCAGAGAAGCTAACGCTCTCGGATTTGAACTGAAAATGATGATACTGATAAATAACATTCTCTTTTTGTAATAGCGCTGTAAAGCTTTGTTGTAACAATTTTTCAAATGATATACATATAGAAGTTTCTGAGGTGGAAACATGACGAAAGATATTTCAAAGATTTTTTGCGGACCTCAGTTGGCGAAGTATTCACACAAACAATATAAAACCGCGTCTGTATGTGATATCAATCACATGTCTTGAATTGAAACACAATTTGGAAGCGGTCTAAGCGAAGTTTGCTTAGCCTTTCTTAACCGATCAGCTAAGTCAGCAACGCGCGCCGCGCTCATGAGTTGGATGGGTGACCGCTAGTGACATTACTATTGAGCGCTTCCATGCTTCGGAGGGCACGTTAAGCCGTCGGTCCCGGTTGTTGTCTTAGGATGGCATTCGTTATAGCATGGTGGTAGGGCAATTTCGTGAATGCCCGCCTGGCTAGCTACCACCCTCTAGTAGAAGATCTGTCACCAAGCACCTAACGGTGTATTCCGGCAGCTGTCCTTGAGAGCAAGTAATTCTAGGTTAGCCTGAACAACACTATCGGCCACATCATCATATACCATCAGGTGAGATAGTGGTCAAAAGCTTACCTATCAAGCGTAAAAAAAAACATTCTCACGTCCGTATTTACGGGGAATACGAGAGTTTATGTATACAGTTACTGTCTCTTGTAATAGAGGGTGAACCTATTGCCATCTACCCGGCCCAGTTCTATACTTTGAACTTCTATGGAAAACTTCTCCGTCTCTCACCACAAGGCAGTCAACTTTGACATTTACACAGCGAAGGCATTTTCGCAGCTCAAATGTTATAACGTAGCCATTTAACTTTCCCGGCCTGGACGGGCTCTTGCTTCATAATTCCCTTTGGACACAGAATACCCGATAGTGCTTCAGCTAGCGATGGAAGTAAAGTGGCACCACTTTACTGCGATCAATTGAGTTAGGTGACTAGCTTACCCGGCAGGGGCATAAATGCACTGGATGTTGAGGTTTTGTCTAACTAGTTAGTATACTTAAGTCATTAAGACCTCATAGAGTTAAGTACACTTCTACGTAGAAAGGATTTGTGTGAAATTATTATCCTCAATATTTGACCCGTTGCTAGTTGTGTTTTCTTGTGCTCTAGTAATTGAATATAGTGATTTCTCTGTTCACTTGTCACCGATGCTTTCTACGATGCTTTATACGATAACCGACATACGTATGTCGGTTATCGCGCGAAAACATTAACCTCTTTTTGCGCAGTCGGATAAAAACTATCCTACGTTTTTTCCCGGGTCTCAAACTATCTCCGTACCAAATTTCATTCAAATCGGTCCAGTAGTTTTGGCGTGAAAGCGTAACAGACAGACAGACAGACAGACAGACAGACAGAGTTACTTTCGCATTTATAATATTAGTACTGATTATATATATTATACTAGCATTCCGGGCGCGGCTCCGCCCGCGTGTATGCCGGTTATCGCGCGAAAACATTAACCTCTTTTTGCGCAGTCGGATAAAAACTATCCTATGTTTTTTCCCGAGTCTCAAGCTATCTCCATACCAAATTTCATTCAAATCGGTCCAGTAGTTGTGGCGTGAAAGCGTAATAGACAGACAGACAGACAGAGTTACTTTCGCATTTATAATATTAGTACTGATAGTACTGATGTGGTTCTAAGCAGATATTGTAAAAGATTTTCAGTGCAAAACCATATTACGTCAGACCTGTTATCGAAATATGCTATAGAATTTCATTTTTCACTGCTCATGCTCGTATAGTTCTTTTTTATGCCCGTTGTTAGCGGACTAAAATATATGTTTAAGTATCCAGTACATATAAGACTGATTTCTAAGCACAGGTGCAAAAAATGATTAGCTATTTTATTTATAATTGTTATGCTATTTTATTTATAATGAAGTTTTATGTTGTTAAGTTTCATGACTTGTTTTATGCAATTGGTGTACAATATACTATTATAAGATATATATAGTTCAGAAGAGAAACAGCAAAAAAAAATACAGAAACACCACTCTAGGTAAATGCCGCTGGAGCACTTGCAAATTAATTTTCCAGTATCCTACTTACTTTGTGTTGTTGGCGAAGACTGACTGTACTGATGTTTCCTTAGATGATTTTTTCTTTGACTTTGTCTATTCTTTACTTTGTCAGAATTAAGCGTGGCTTAAATAAATTATTTGCGGCTCATCTGTATCTGATATCTTAACTGGCTTTGTTCTTAAGACTTTTATAAAGTATTTTGTTCTAACATCAAATTCAATTTGTTAATTAAATAGTGTTTAATCTTCCACTTTAAAAAATATAAAGAAATGGGATCAGTTTTCAATTATTTGAAAGCTATATCTCTTCTTCAAATGCTGTTGGAATTGATGGAATCAGCCAAAATATGCTGGTTCCTATTTTAGATATTATGGTTCCAATACTGTGTTATATTTTTAACTTTTCCATATTAAATAGTAAGTTTCCTTCAATATGGAAGGAAGCACAAATGATCCCTTTACCAAAAAAAATCAATAAATCCAAGATCTCATTCAGAATATCGGCCAATTTCAATACTTCCTTTTCTATCGAAAGTACTTGAACGATTAGTTTATAACCAAATTAAACGTTTTCTTACTCACAATGATCTTTTAAACCCCTTTCAGTCTGGCTTTCGTCCTGGACATAGCACAGTTACGGCACTCCTCAAAATTACTGACGATATCCGTCTTGGGATGGATAACGGCCAATTAACTGTTTTAACACTTTTAGATTTTAGCACTTCGATACTTCTTGCAATTCTACGCTCAAACAACATATCTCCAACGATGATTGACTGGTTTCATTCTTACCTGGTCGGTCGCCGACAACGTGTTCGCATTGAAGATCGCTTCTATTCATGGTCATACTTCAATCCGAAAACATCATTAGATACCTAACGTCCACGTATGACATATAAGGATCCTCAAATGTAATAGGTGCCTATCACTTTCCTACTTCAGGCTGCCGTTTACAAAACAATTAATCATTTTTGGTTTCTAATTGATATTACATTTTATTTACTTACATTGTTTTTAAAATATTTCAAGTTTACTTTAGATACATACTGCATTGAGCTGCAGGTATGCCGAATTTTGTTAAGTAGCCGCTACCGCAACGCGCGTTCTTTTGTCAGAAGCCATCAAAGACTACCCGAGCAGAATAGGTAGGTACACAGAAACAGCTGTTTTGTTGTGCCTAGTATAGCCACGGTAATGTTATCTATAACATTACCGTGGTATAGCCGTTCATTGTCTTCGCGTGGCAATCATGCGTGTGTATCTTTGTGAATTGAATAGATATACCGTGTTCGTAGACCGCAGTTGTCTTTGCCATTATTTACAAAACCAACGTGCTACGGCTTAAGCCATAGTACTGATTTTGCGTATGTGAAAATTAAACATGAACACATTCATTTATCGATTCCACGCCACCCCCTGCAGTATTGTTGATATATACCTTATATATTATGAAATCATGTTTTCAAGCGCTTTATTTTGATAGCCTAATCAATAGGTTTTGGATGAAAAACAATTTAACTCACAATTTTGCGTCTGAGATTTGCACGTTTGTTTTTTTATTTACTCTTATGTAGCCACTGTCACTTGCACTGTCACGGCAAATCTAACGATATCACTTAAATTGAAATCGGTCAGTCCGTTTAGAAGTTATGGTGAAATGAAACTCACAAATATACACAAATACATGAACCCTGGAAACATAAAACTTCGTTTTTTTGGGCAGTCGTGTAAAATGTTGAACTTATCCAGAGTAACAATAATTATCCCCAGGATAAGGTTTTGCACTTGTGTTGTATACAAAATCGTTTTATGTACATAATTGTATGTTTACACTTAGAAGATCCTTGGTAGTGTGACGTTCTCAGAACAATTCCAATGTACTTCGTGAAGCAAGCCCTGTTATTATCATATTTAGTGTCTAATACTATGAACTATATACAACACTACAGCTACTACAATAAAAGCATTTAGACAACCTATAAGTCATAGTAGACTCATAGGTTGTCCAAATGCTCCAGCCCACCCCCAGTTGGCAGCGTGCCCAGCATGCTGGCAAATTTTTGAAGCGCTCGTAGCGAAGTTTGCTTAACCATTCTGAATCGATCAGCAAAGTTAAGCAACGTCCGCCGGGGCATGAGTTGGATGGGTGACCGCTGGTGACATTACTACTGAGCGCTTCCGTGCTTCGGAGGGCACGTTAAGCCGTCGGTCCCGGTTGTTGTCTTAGGATGACAGTCGTTACAGCATGGTGGTAGGGCACTTTGCGAATACCCGCCTGGGTAGCTAGCCAGGCGGGTATTCGCCACCCTCAAGTTGAAAATCTGTCGCCAAGCACCTAACGGTGTGTTCCGACAGCTGGCCTTGAGAGCCAGTAATTCTAGGTTAGCCTGAACAACATCTTCGACCACATCATCACTTACCATCAGGTGAGATAGTGGTCAAAGGCTAACCTATCAAGGATAAAAAAAAAAAATAGAATATTATGTCCGTTTGCTTGGCCTATTGTAAGGACAGTATATATATAATTTACTATGTTCAACAGATGTACATGTAATTTTAATATGTTATTTTAACTATTTCTTCTTGCTGTCCTTATCCCATACTACTTGGAGTATGCACCACACATAATTATGTATATATATATATTATGAATGTATTTGACTTGTATGTATATTCATGTCATTCAACTTTCGCTTCCTTTATTAAATACTAGCGGCCCTCCCGGCTTTTCACGGGTAATTGCGACTATAAATTGAGATGTAAGCTATCCTATCTTTCAATTTGAATCAAATTGCACACAGTGTGTAAATCAATTTTAAAATCGGTTTAGTAGTTTAGAAGTCCATAGCGGACAAACAAGGTGACACGTAATTTTTATATCTATAATTATGTAATGATTGTGTTTAATCGTTAGTTGTAAAAAGTGTGATTCGTGTGTCATTTTTATGACAGTTATTCAGTTTGTAATCAGCCATAGTCACTTGTGTTTTTTCGCATCCAGAGCGCCTATTTTGCCTTTTGTTGAGCACCAATTCTGTGCCTGGAAGGTAGCTTATTTGCACCCGTGCCAAAAAAGTACTCATGTCAACCCTGCCAATTACAGACAGAGCTTGTAACTTTCAAACTAGCAATACGTTGTATACGACGTATGTTTTCTATAATGCATATTTTAAAATATATTACCTCAATACAAATTTTGCTGAAACTGTTCCATGAAGATCAAGCCATTTAGACAGGCGCTAGCCATATTTTGGGTATCTCGGAAGCCTTCAACAGAATTTGAACCTTTATCCATATACCTATGCGAGCTGCCTGTTTCTGGCTTGCTCATTGGTTTATTCGGGTTTTTTGGGCTTGAATTGTAAAATAACCGCAAAAACAATCAACATAATTCTAGAAGTAGTTGAACCAGGTGAATCAATTGGATATTTATTCCGGTGTTTCTGAGTCAAATCTCTCTTTGTTACGCCTTTTTTACTGCACCGGTGCTTAAGCCAGGCTAATTTGTAAACGCAGATGACAACACGATGGTAAAGACACATCCAATGCAAGAACCAGTGAAACTCAAATACGTTTCAATAGTGAGGCATTTTTTTTTAAACATTTATTAATGAGGTGATTATATTAGGGTGATGCAAACGTTTAATTGTTTTTAATTCATTAAATAAACCACGCGTATGACAACAGCCTAAAGTGTAAGAAACAGTGTTCATTTTCATTTCACGCCAAATTTCCCAAATTGTTACGCCGAGACTTGAACTCTTAATGCTCAACTCCCACTGGCGCAGAGTCAAAGCTAGGCGTCGCAACGTATACCTGTATTTTTATAGTATATTGAATTCTCTCTCCATTGACTAACGTACACATTTGTTTAAAGAAACTGTTTTTATAGTTTCTTTGGCGCGGTGTCATGCGCGTCAGAGTGCACAAATTCGCGCGGCGTTACACAGTGGCGGGCGTCACTGCTGCGAGGCGCCTCTCTAAAGCGTTTGTGATTTTTATCAAATTTATTTCCTTACTACTGTTGCTTCGTGATTACGCGATTTTCAACTTGATGCCTCAGCGTGAAGGAGAGGGCGCAACTACTACAGGCAGAGGTTACTCCTTAACACCAGGTGGAGGCCCACCTGGTGTTGATTGAGCCACGGTAATGTCACATTGCCGTGGCATAGCTAAGCATCTACTTGTGGCACTGAGTCTATAGAAAGACTAACAAAAAGGCGTATTAATAAAGATTTACTCGTGGAGAGAAGCCTTCAAAGTATGAGCACTGGCGGATAATTGCCATTTTACTGTATACATTTTAGGGAATGGTCCTTGAAGCTACATAATCTAATTAGATTTTCTGGCGAGATTTACCTATTTAAAAAGCCGTAGAAGGTCGTCACTGTCTGCCAATCAGAAAATTCATTTTGATTGAGGTAATAAAAGCGGCCGTGTTAGTTGTTTAACCAATTTCACCTCGAGGCGCCAAAATCATGAAATGTGCTCAAAATTACAGCACGCTCTGCTATTGGGCACGGTGACTGCAAGGGGCAGTACAGTAAATAATCAAAGCGTTCCCATATAGGATTTTAATTAATGACAAACATATTTTTTTATGAAAAAGCACCTAACTATGGACATTTTATGCAGCGATAACAAATTTTCTATAGCAAACGGGGCACATTAGATCCATTCGGGAAAATCCACAAGACTATAGAGACCTATAACATTCCAAATAATAAAATAACGTTTCATTATACCCTTAAGTGAGTTATTTCGACGTATCTTCCTGAATAACCACTAAAATATCTCATAATTTAAAAACCTTCATCTGGTAGCATTTCCTTGGAAATGTCTGGTGTGAGGTAGATGGATTGAAAAGAGCAAAACCACAGAACGTTGAAGGTAACAGTAACTATTCAAATTGAATCACAATTCTACTTAACTGACTTTTCAATTGATATACAATTGCCACGAAAATCATAAAAATTTGAGTGTTATGCCAATGTAGATTTTATATTTATTTGTAAACATCTATTCAGTTAATAATAATTTTGATGTTTTGTTTCTGCAGTAAATTTTAAGATACAAACGGAGTAGTTTTTATATGTATTAAATTGATTTGCAATAATTAATAAAGTTAGTTTTAACTAGAATATCCATAAATTTACGAGAGCTATCGTCAACATAAACGATGAATTTAAAGGCATTATTTAGCATTATTAAATTTAGACGTTGTGAATAAGCTAGCGTTTGAACACAATTTCTCCTTATGCTAAGTGATAGTCAAGTTTCAACTAATACTATATGGAGTAAAGTTAATTTTTAAACATGTAATTTTGTTATAATAATTAATATAAAAATATTTTTTGCTAGTACTATGGGACTAAAATTCAATTAAGTGAAGCTTTCCATCATAATAGTAATGCAAAGGAAACTTTTGATACCTTCTAGTTATTTCCAAATGAAAACGATAGTGGCAGACTTTGTTTCTCAAAATTCAAGTATAAACATAATTTGAACCATTATTATAACATAGGTTAAGATACGTAAAGGGTCTTAGGAATCTATACAATTATTTTTAGTCTATATAAGAATCGATTAATGCAGAAAAGGCATTAGTCCTGGACTAACAACTATAGTAAATTATGTAAAAATTGTAATCATTTTTATTGTAATTATAATATACCCAAATAATTATTATTGCAAGACATAATGTTAATTAGATATAATTAATTGTATCATATTGATCTAAATAATATTGTTTGCCTGAAAATACTAACCTGTTGATACTTTCATAATTTTGACCAACACGTAACACACCGCTGACAATGAACATTTTTTTTTAATTTACATAACACTAATTTACAAATTTATTGAAATAACTTCTGGATTTTTAGAAATGTAATATTATTTCATTTGGGATTAAACTGTTGACATTTTAAAATGGATTTATTCCTTATCTGTAAAATATTAACATAAAAAACTTGCCTATAAAAAGATTGAAGTGGTAAAGCGATCCAGGTAGTATTCCACTCCACGGTAACGGTTAGCGTTTTACAAAGCGCAAGTCAGACCGTATATGAAATTCTGCTCACATATAAAGGCCACTCAATGCCGCACCGTAGTTTTGTCGACGATCCCATACTGACAAACGGTTTGGAATCGCTTAGTCTCCGGAGAGACTTTGCATCTCTCTATGTATTCTACCGTTTCTATAATGGAGAAGGTTCTCAGGAACTGTTTGATATAATGCCAACTTCTGAATGCCACCAGCGCTCCACTCGCTATTGATGGGATGTTCACCCGCACTACCTTGAGCTTCTGTGCTCGACTACGCAACAGTTCTTTAGAACGTTTATACCACGTTCTATGAAGATTTTCCCGCCGAGGTCTGTACCCTGCGATACGATATTGGTTTATTTGAAAAGGGCGTCATAAGATTCCTTACAGGTTGGCAGCGCGTTGGTAGCCCCTCTGGTGTTACACACGTCCATAGGCGACGGTGACAAAATTTTTCTTTTCTTCTGATGAGGTGGGCCGCCTGCCTGTTTGTCTACTGTTAGTGTCATTTTGTCCAAATGTGTTTTTTTTTTAAATAATATCACTAACAAGCTTGCAACTGCCAGCATGTGTTAGTATTATGTGATCAGGCTAAATCTAGAATGAAAATTAACCTTAAAATACACAAGAATTGTGTCGTAGTTCTGTTGCTCAATTGATTTGTGAATTGAAAAATAATAGAATGGCACCCTGATCACCTCGGGCGACCTGCACCGCACCTTTGAAGTTATCGACTCGGAACAGTTTCAATAGAACAAAGCAGACAAGCCCCTTCTACCTAGTATACCCACTCTCCTGATTTTCAAAACCACAGACCGTGGAGAAGTGACTTAACACTTAAATCAAAGGGTGGTGGGCAATAGTAGATTGTTATACAAGGGTTGAAAGGAATTATTTCCCATATGAGATATTAAATCTAGTCTTCATTTAATACCTCATAATTTAGGCTATAGTCCAAGTAGGTATTGATCACTTTCACCCGTGTTAAACACTGTGCTTTTCATTTCAAATATAAGGAAAATATAGTAGTTATTCTATTTTTTTTCATTAATAATAACACGAGTGCCACCTAATTAAAAGGAAATGAGAGGTTTACAACTATTTAAGTTTTGTTTGGAATATTTACGGGCCGCTATAGTTCGAGTGAGAATTGATGATTATCATGTTAAACACTCTTCTTTTCACAACAAATATAAGGGTAAAAAAATGTAGTATTTCTATAAAAAAAATTTTATAATGGTATTTATTTAAAATTCGTAGTCCAAGTAGGAATTGATGACTTATTTGTTGTACCTTGTTAAACACTCTTCTCTTAATGTAAAATATGAGGAATGAAAAAAATTTGTAGTTGCTCCAAAATATTCACTGAAAATTGTAACATGAGTACATAATATATTAAATTAATTGAGGAATTATACCAATATGTGAAATATATGAAAATTTTTGTTAGATTTTTCTGATGAGTAGATACCTAATACAACCCAGCCAAAATATTTCATCTCTTTTAAATTTTAAATATGGATTTCAGTGCGTCTCCCCTGGAGACCATCTCGCCTAATAGGTGTTTTTTTAACACATTACTCATTAACAAGTTACTAAAATTTTCATTTATCATAGTGCATATAGTAACATGAGAAAGTCACATTAATTCTGTTATGAGCTAATTTTTTTAGCCTTTACACAAACAGGAAGGTAGTTGTTATTATTTGTTTTATTACATCAGAGTATTTTACAACCACAAAAATATAGACAAATTCTCGTTTACAACAATGGTGACCATGGTTACAAGCCATTCCGGCCCTAGAGTAGGAAGCATTTAATATGAGTGTTTCCCGCCCTTAAGTGGGAAGCAGCGTCTTCGCTACTGGGATCAAAAACAAACACTAGTTTCCGGGTATGAGATATGAAAAATATTTTTCACCTCTCGATTAGATTTCGGTGTTCAAAAAGTCGCAAAAGCGTGTCCTGATCCATATAACATATAATAATCCTTATCTTTAACACACAGTACTTGCTAATTTTAATTTGTGCCTATTCTTAATAAAAAAAATATTATGCCACTTTAGTAAATATTAGTTAGAATCGACGTAATTTTAAACATTGTGTTTGTCATCTAATATTTTTTTATAGATTGAGAAGCTTTTTGCTCAAAAAAATCCTTTTTATCTGAAAATGGAACCGACTTTAACACTCAAAAGTGTGAAATAACTTCTTGAATTCGTTACCATGATAGTTCAAAAGTACCGATTATCACAATATTGGGCGCATGGTACTGACTTCGACAAGTTATTTCACACTTATTAGTTTTTGTAATAGTCTTATACGCACACCTACGCGCACGCACATATAACCGGTGCGTGTCCGATTAGTAAGATAGGTACATGTTGGGTCGCTTTCAGGATAAAACTAACTTTGAATCTGTGGTGGAGCTAAGATAATTGAAACCAGATAGTCCTTGCACCGCTGCGCTGCTCCTCAGGGCCGTGCAGGCAGATCTTTTCTCAAGCTCTTCAGGGGAAATTATTGCGGGTTTCCTCTAATGAGAATAATATTATTATACGCGTTTGAAACTGAATCCGCTACTGTTTTATTTTTCATGGTCCACGGTGTGGTAGTGAGTTTTTCTTGAAACATGGGCAGAGTGAACCGACGAGTATTTTTTAGTAACAGTAAATCATATGAACAAACTAAATAAACACATTGGTTATTTTCGTACAAACTGCAGAAAATCTCGGAGTTTCTTATGGTAAAATCCTTATGGTTATGAACCAATCAGTATGCAGAACGAGTCACCTGTGTTTTATAATAAATATATTTTTAATATGGTGCGGAAATACATTTTTTATACCTATAAGACTTCTCTGTTGACGCTGCATTCTAACCAAAATATTGATACCGTAACTAAAACAAAGAATGTGACGTTATGACACTAATAATATAAATGGAAAAATGTGTGAGTCTGTAAGGATGTGAATGTGTATGTTTGACACTTCTTTACGCTGAAACGACTGTACTGATTTGACCAGTGTGAAGTTGGCAGCCAAAATTTGCAGCCTATAATCCGACTAAATTAAGAAGGTAAATTAAGTTTTATCAAATTACTATGAAATTAATAAACCCAAAAATTCCTGAAAAGTATAACAACTACGTTGATATTATTTTGTTGTATATAATTTGTGTAGTTGTATATTGAACCAGCAAAAGATTTTTTTTTTAAACACACTAATTTGGCTACTGGCTCATTTCGACGTGTAGGACCCCAGAATATAACCAAATATATACAGAACCGTAAAGCAGTTAAGACAACCTATCATAAAATGGACAAAAGAATGTGGCTAAACCAAAACTTAACCCTTCAATGTCCATCGGAATACCAGTACTAAAAAATCTGTTCACGAACTCAAAAAACCAATGATTTCAACCACTCAGACCCCAGAACTTCCTGTTTTGATAATTGATTCTTTTAATTACATACACATGCTACTTAAAAACGATCAACTCATTGTGGCTAAATGACATCTTAACCCTACAACCCTCATTACAAAATATACCCAAAAAATAAATTATTTTAAATTCAAGCATATAACTGCTTAGAACCGCAAAATGAAGATATGTTAGTTTAGTTTTATAAAGTGAAACGATCAAGTTTCACAATTGTTTAACCTAGAAAGTGGCTAAATGATAGGGTAACCTTTAATATTCGAGCTCAAAATATTCCGAAGAATTTTTTATCATGCATTGTTTTGGCTGCTAGCACATTTCGACATGTAGGACCCCAGAATATAACAAAATATATACAGAACCGTAAAGAAGACAAGACATCCTATCATAAAATGGACAAGAGAATGTGGCTAAACCAAAACTTAACCCTACAATGTCCATACGAAAACTAGTACTAAAAAATTTGTTCACGAACTCAAAAAACTAATGATTTCAACCCCTCAGACCCCAGAACATCCTGTTTTGATGATTGATTTTTTTAATTACATACACATGCTACTTTAAAACGATTATCTCATTGTGGCTAAATGACATCTTAACCCTACAACCCTCATTACAAAATATACCCAAAAAATAAATTATTTTATATTCAAGCATATAACTGCTTAGAACCGCAAAATGTAGATATGTTAGTTTAGTTTTATAAAGTGAAACGATCAAGTTTCACAATTGTTTAACCTAGAAAGTGGCTAAATGATAGGGTAACCTTTAATATTCGAGCTTAAAATATTCCGAAGAATTTTATATCATGCATTGTTTTGGCTGCTAGCACATTTCGACATGTAGGACCCCAGAATATAACAACATATATACAGAACCGTAAAGAAGATAAGACATCCTATCATAAAATGGACAAGAGAATGTGGCTAAACCAAAACTTAACCCTACAATGTCCATACGAAAACCAGTACTAAAAAATCTGTTCACGAACTCAAAAAACCAATGATTTCAATCACTCAGACCCCAGAACTTCCAGTTTTGATGATTGATTCTTTTAATTACATACACATGCTACTTTAAAACGATTGTCTCATTGTGGCTAAATGACATCTTAACCCTACAACCCTCATTACAAAATATACCCAAAAAATAAATTATTTTATATTCAAGCATATAACTGCTTAGAACCGCAAAATGAAGATATGTTAGTTTAGTTTTATAAAGTGAAACGATCAAGTTTCACAATTATTAACCTAGAAAGTGGCTAAATGATAGGGTAACCTTTAATATTCGAGCTTAAAATATTCCGAAGAATTTTATATCATGCATTGTTTTGGCTGCTAGCACATTTCGACATGTAGGACCCCAGAATATAACAACATATATACAGAACCGTAAAGAAGATAAGACATCCTATCATAAAATGGACAAGAGAATGTGGCTAAACCAAAACTTAACCCTACAATGTCCATACGAAAACCAGTACTAAAAAATCTGTTCACGAACTCAAAAAACCAATGATTTCAATCACTCAGACCCCAGAACTTCCAGTTTTGATGATTGATTCTTTTAATTACATACACATGCTACTTTAAAACGATTGTCTCATTGTGGCTAAATGACATCTTAACCCTACAACCCTCATTACAAAATATCCCAAAAAATAAATTATTTTATATTCAAGCATATAACTGCTTAGAACCGCAAAATGTAAATATGTTAGTTTAATTTTATAAAGTGAAATGATCAAGTTTCACAATTGTTTCACCTAGAAAGTGGCTTAATGATAGGGTAACCTTTAATATTCGAGCTCAAAATATTCCGAAGAATTTTATATCATGCATTGTTTTGGCTGCTAGCACATTTCGACATGTAGGACCCCAGAATATAACAACATATATACAGAACCGTAAAGAAGATAAGACATCCTATCATAAAATGGACAAGAGAATGTGGCTAAACCAAAACTTAACCCTACAATGTCCATACGAAAACCAGTACTAAAAAATCTGTTCACGAACTCAAAAAACCAATGATTTCAATCACTCAGACCCCAGAACTTCCAGTTTTGATGATTGATTCTTTTAATTACATACACATGCTACTTTAAAACGATTGTCTCATTGTGGCTAAATGACATCTTAACCCTACAACCCTCATTACAAAATATCCCAAAAAATAAATTATTTTATATTCAAGCATATAACTGCTTAGAACCGCAAAATGTAAATATGTTAGTTTAATTTTATAAAGTGAAATGATCAAGTTTCACAATTGTTTCACCTAGAAAGTGGCTTAATGATAGGGTAACCTTTAATATTCGAGCTCAAAATATTCCGAAGAATTTTATATCATGCATTGTTTTGGCTGCTAGCACATTTCGACATGTAGGACCCCAGAATATAACAAAATATATACAGAACCGTAAAAAAGACAAGACATCCTATCATAAAATGGACAAGAGAATGTGGCTAAACCAAAACTTAACCCTACAATGTCCATACGAAAAGTAGTACTAAAAAATTTGTTCACGAACTCAAAAAACTAATGATTTCAACCCCTCAGACCCCAGAACATCCTGTTTTGATGATTGATTGTAATTAAAAATACATACACATGCTACTTTAAAACGATTGTCTCATTGTGGCTAAATGACATCTTAACCCTACAACCCTCATTACAAAATATACCCAAAAAAATAATTATTTTTAACATACTATTTAAGATGTTGTCAGCTGTGGCAACACAGTGAGCTTTTGTTAAGCTTAGACAACTTAGTAAAAGATACGTTAGTGTCGGTTTTGAATGTTGAGATGGATGATAGGGCTTGGGTGCAAGCTTCCCTCCCTGTGAGGTTGGGGGGCATAGGGATACGCAAAATTTCTAGTGTGGCATTACCAGCTTTTTTGTCTTCTGTACACAGTACACACAAATTAGTAGAAAAAATTCTTGCACGATCTTTAGGCTCTTTCGATGTAGCATATCTGGCTGAGGCCAAAAACACATGGAGACTGGTTTGTCCAAATACTGAATTCCCAAAAATGTTGTCATCTCAGAAACAGTGGGATCGGCCCCTATGCGAGCTAACACGGAAAGATCTTTTAAATACGTGTTCTAGCATCGCAGATCGTGCTCGTATTCTCGCTGTTTCTGTGTGGGAATCCGGTCTTTGGTTACAGGCCATTCCTTCTTACAAAACTGGTAGCCTTATAGATCCATCCGCTTTTCGTCTAGCTATTAGCTTACGCTTGGGTGCAAGGTGTTGTGTTGCACATCACTGCCAGTGTGGTACTGCAGTTGATCAACTCGGTCACCATGGCCTCTCCTGCTCTCGAAGTGCTGGTCGAATTTCCCGCCACGCCAGCCTTAACGATATCATTCGCCGGGCTTTTACCAGCGCCAATGTTCCAGCTATTCTCGAACCGAATGGTCTGATGCGTGACGATGGTAAAAGACCTGACGGCATGACTCTGGTTCCGTGGAAGTTAGGACGGCCCTTAGTGTGGGACGCTACGTGCGTGGACACTTTAGCGCCGTCACATCTTTCTGAAACCAACGTGAGGGCTGGCGCTGCGGCTATGACTTATAGGTGTCTAAATGCTTTTATTGTAGTAGCTGTAGTGTTGTATATAGTTCATAGTATTTTGTTTAATAAAGTTTTATTATTTTATATTCAAGCATATAACTGCTTAGAACCGCAAAATGTAGATATGTTAGTTTAGTTTTATAAAGTGAAACAATCAAGTTTCACAATTGTTTCACCTAGAAAGTGGCTAAATGATAGGGTAACCTTTAATATTCGAGCTTAAAATATTCCGAAGAATTTAATATCATGCATTGTTTTGGCTGCTAGCACATTTAGACATGTAGGACCTCAGAATATAACAAAATATATACAGAACCGTAAAGAAGATAAGACAACCTATCATAAAATGGACAAGAGAATGTGGCTAAACCAAAACTTAACCCTACAATGTCCATCCGAAAACCAGTACTAAAAAATCTGTTCACGAACTCAAAAAACCAATGATTTCAATCACTCAGACCCCAGAACTTCCAGTTTTGATGATTGATTCTTTTAATTACATACACATGCTACTTTAAAACGATTGTCTCATTGTGGCTAAATGACATCTTAACCCTACAACCCTCATTACAAAATATCCCAAAAATTAAATTATTTTATATTCAAGCATATAACTGCTTAGAACCGCAAAATGTAGATATGTTAGTTTAGTTTTATAAAGTGAAACGATCAAGTTTCACAATTGTTTCACCTAGAAAGTGGCTAAATGATAGGGTAACCTTTAATATTCGAGCTCAAAATATTCCGAAGAATTTTTTATCATGCATTGTTTTGGCTGCTAGCACATTTCGACATGTAGGACCCCAGAATATAACAAAATATATACAGAACCGTAAAGAAGACAAGACATCCTATCATAAAATGGACAAGAGAATGTGGCTAAACCAAAACTTAACCCTACAATGTCCATACGAAAACCAGTACTAAAAAATCTGTTCACGAACTCAAAAAACCAATGATTTCAATCACTCAGACCCCAGAACTTCCAGTTTTGATGATTGATTCTTTTAATTACATACACATGCTACTTTAAAACGATTGTCTCATTGTGGCTAAATGACATCTTAACCCTACAACCCTCATTACAAAATATACCCAAAAAATAAATTATTTTATATTCAAGCATATAACTGCTTAGAACCGCAAAATGTAGATATGTTAGTTTAGTTTTATAAAGTGAAACAATCAAGTTTCACAATTGTTTCACCTAGAAAGTGGCTAAATGATAGGGTAACCTTTAATATTCGAGCTTAAAATATTCCGAAGAATTTAATATCATGCATTGTTTTGGCTGCTAGCACATTTAGACATGTAGGACCTCAGAATATAACAAAATATATACAGAACCGTAAAGAAGATAAGACAACCTATCATAAAATGGACAAGAGAATGTGGCTAAACCAAAACTTAACCCTACAATGTCCATCCGAAAACCAGTACTAAAAAATCTGTTCACGAACTCAAAAAACCAATGATTTCAATCACTCAGACCCCAGAACTTCCAGTTTTGATGATTGATTCTTTTAATTACATACACATGCTACTTTAAAACGATTGTCTCATTGTGGCTAAATGACATCTTAACCCTACAACCCTCATTACAAAATATCCCAAAAATTAAATTATTTTATATTCAAGCATATAACTGCTTAGAACCGCAAAATGTAGATATGTTAGTTTAGTTTTATAAAGTGAAACGATCAAGTTTCACAATTGTTTCACCTAGAAAGTGGCTAAATGATAGGGTAACCTTTAATATTCGAGCTCAAAATATTCCGAAGAATTTTTTATCATGCATTGTTTTGGCTGCTAGCACATTTCGACATGTAGGACCCCAGAATATAACAAAATATATACAGAACCGTAAAGAAGACAAGACATCCTATCATAAAATGGACAAGAGAATGTGGCTAAACGAAAACTTAACCCTACAATGTCCATACGAAAACCAGTACTAAAAAATCTGTTCACGAACTCAAAAAACCAATGATTTCAATCACTCAGACCCCAGAACTTCCAGTTTTGATGATTGATTCTTTTAATTACATACACATGCTACTTTAAAACGATTGTCTCATTGTGGCTAAATGACATCTTAACCCTACAACCCTCATTACAAAATATACCCAAAAAATAAATTATTTTATATTCAAGCATATAACTGCTTAGAACCGCAAAATGAAGATATGTTAGTTTAGTTTTATAAAGTGAAACGATCAAGTTTTACAATTGTTTAACCTAGAAAGTGGCTAAATGATAGGGTAACCTTTAATATTCGAGCTTAAAATATTCCGAAGAATTTTATATCATGCACTGTTTGGCTGCTAGCACATTTCGACATGTAGGACCCCAGAATATAACAACATATATACAGAACCGTAAAGAAGATAAGACATCCTATCATAAAATGGACAAGAGAATGTGGCTAAACCAAAACTTAACCCTACAATGTCCATACGAAAACCAGTACTAAAAAATCTGTTCACGAACTCAAAAAACCAATGATTTCAATCACTCAGACCCCAGAACTTCCAGTTTTGATGATTGAATCTTTTAATTACATACACATGCTACTTTAAAACGATTGTCTCATTGTGGCTAAATGACATCTTAACCCTACAACCCTCATTACAAAATATACCCAAAAAATAAATTATTTTATATTCAAGCACATAACTGCTTAGAACCGCAAAATGTAGATATGTTAGTTTAGTTTTATAAAGTGAAACGATCAAGTTTCACAATTGTTTAACCTAGAAAGTGGCTAAATGATAGGGTAACCTTTAATATTCGAGCTTAAAATATTCCGAAGAATTTTATATCATGCATTGTTTTGGCTGCTAGCACATTTCAACATGTAGGACCCCAGAATATAACAAAATATATACAGAACCGTAAAGAAGATAAGACATCCTATCATAAAATGGACAAAAGAATGTGGCTAAACCAAAACTTAACCCGACAATGTCCATACGAAAACCAGTACTAAAAAATCTGTTCACGAACTCAAAAAACCAATGATTTCAATCACTCAGACCCCAGAACTTCCAGTTTTGATGATTGATTCTTTTAATTACATACACATGCTACTTTAAAACGATTGTCTCATTGTGGCTAAATGACATCTTAACCCTACAACCCTCATTACAAAATATCCCAAAAATTAAATTATTTTATATTCAAGCATATAACTGCTTAGAACCGCAAAATGTAGATATGTTAGTTTAGTTTTATAAAGTGAAACGATCAAGTTTCACAATTGTTTCACCTAGAAAGTGGCTAAATGATAGGGTAACCTTTAATATTCGAGCTCAAAATATTCCGAAGAATTTTTTATCATGCATTGTTTTGGCTGCTAGCACATTTCGACATGTAGGACCCCAGAATATAACAAAATATATACAGAACCGTAAAGAAGACAAGACATCTTATCATAAAATGGACAAGAGAATGTGGCTAAACGAAAACTTAACCCTACAATGTCCATACGAAAACCAGTACTAAAAAATCTGTTCACGAACTCAAAAAACCAATGATTTCAATCACTCAGACCCCAGAACTTCCAGTTTTGATGATTGATTCTTTTAATTACATACACATGCTACTTTAAAACGATTGTCTCATTGTGGCTAAATGACATCTTAACCCTACAACCCTCATTACAAAATATACCCAAAAAATAAATTATTTTATATTCAAGCATATAACTGCTTAGAACCGCAAAATGAAGATATGTTAGTTTAGTTTTATAAAGTGAAACGATCAAGTTTTACAATTGTTTAACCTAGAAAGTGGCTAAATGATAGGGTAACCTTTAATATTCGAGCTTAAAATATTCCGAAGAATTTTATATCATGCACTGTTTGGCTGCTAGCACATTTCGACATGTAGGACCCCAGAATATAACAACATATATACAGAACCGTAAAGAAGATAAGACATCCTATCATAAAATGGACAAGAGAATGTGGCTAAACCAAAACTTAACCCTACAATGTCCATACGAAAACCAGTACTAAAAAATCTGTTCACGAACTCAAAAAACCAATGATTTCAATCACTCAGACCCCAGAACTTCCAGTTTTGATGATTGAATCTTTTAATTACATACACATGCTACTTTAAAACGATTGTCTCATTGTGGCTAAATGACATCTTAACCCTACAACCCTCATTACAAAATATACCCAAAAAATAAATTATTTTATATTCAAGCACATAACTGCTTAGAACCGCAAAATGTAGATATGTTAGTTTAGTTTTATAAAGTGAAACGATCAAGTTTCACAATTGTTTAACCTAGAAAGTGGCTAAATGATAGGGTAACCTTTAATATTCGAGCTTAAAATATTCCGAAGAATTTTATATCATGCATTGTTTTGGCTGCTAGCACATTTCAACATGTAGGACCCCAGAATATAACAAAATATATACAGAACCGTAAAGAAGATAAGACATCCTATCATAAAATGGACAAAAGAATGTGGCTAAACCAAAACTTAACCCGACAATGTCCATACGAAAACCAGTACTAAAAAATCTGTTCACGAACTCAAAAAACCAATGATTTCAATCACTCAGACCCCAGAACTTCCAGTTTTGATGATTGATTCTTTTAATTACATACACATGCTACTTTAAAACGATTGTCTCATTGTGGCTAAATGACATCTTAACCCTACAACCCTCATTACAAAATATACCCAAAAAATAAATTATTTTATATTCAAGCATATAACTGCTTAGAACCGCAAAATGAAGATATGTTAGTTTAGTTTTATAAAGTGAAACGATCAAGTTTCACAATTGTTTAACCTAGAAAGTGGCTAAATGATAGGGTAACCTTTAATATTCGAGCTTAAAATATTCCGAAGAATTTTATATCATGCATTGTTTTGGCTGCTAGCACATTTCGACATGTAGGACCCCAGAATATAACAAAATATATACAGAACCGTAAAGAAGATAAGACATCCTATCATAAAATGGACAAAAGAATGTGGCTAAACCAAAACTTAACCCGACAATGTCCATACGAAAACCAGTACTAAAAAATCTATTCACCAACTCAAAAAACCAATGATTTCAACCACTCAGACCCCAGAACTTCCTGTTTTGATGATTGATTCTTTTACTTACATACACAAGCTACTTAAAAACGATCAACTCATTCACTTTATAAAACTAAACTAATAGATCTACATTTTGCGGTTCTAAGCAGTTATATGCTTGAATATAAAATAATTTATTTTTAGGGTATATTTTGTATTGAGGACTGTAGGGTTAAGATGTCATTTAGCCACAATGAGACAATTGTTTTAAAGTAGCATGTGTATGTAATTAAAAGAATCTTTGATCAAAACAGGATGTTCTGGGGTCTGAGGGGTTGAAATCTTTAGTTTTTTGAGTTTGTGAACAAATTTTTTAGTACTAGTTTTCGTATGGACATTGTAGGGTTAAGTTTTGGTTTAGCCACATTTTTTTGTCCATTTTATGATAGATTGTCTTATCTTCTTTACGGTTCTGTATATATTTTGTTATATTCTGGGGTCCTACATGTCGAAATGTGCTAGCAGCCAAAACAATGCATGATAAAAAATTCTTAGGAATATTTTGAGCTCGAATATTAAAGGTTACCCTATCATTTAGCCACTTTCTAGGTTAAACAATTGTGAAACTTGATCGTTTCACTTTAGAAAACTAAACTAACAGATCTACATTTTGCGGTTCGAAGCAGTTATATGCTTGAATATAAAATAATTTATTTTTTGGGTATATTTTGTAATGAGGGTTGTAGGGTTAAGATGTCATTTAGCCACAATGAGACAATCGTTTTAAAGTAGTATGTGTATGTAATTAAAATAATCAATCATCAAAACATGAAGTTCTGGGGTCTGAGTGGTTGACATCATTGGTTTTTTGAGTTCGTGAACAGATTTTTTAGTACTGGTTTTCCGATGGATATTGAAGGGTTAAGTTTTGGTTTAGCCACATTCTTTTGTCCATTTTGTGATAGGTTTTCTTAACTGCTTTCCGGTTCTGTATATATTTGGTTATATTCTGGGGTCCTACACGTCGAAATGTGCCAGCAGCCAAAACAATGCATGATAAAAAATTCTTCGGAATATTTTGAGCTCGAATATTAAAGGTTACCCTATCATTTAGCCACTTTTAAGGTTAAACAATTGTAAAACTTGATCGTTTCACTTTATAAAACTAAACTAATAGATCTACATTTTGCGGTTCTAAGCAGTTATATGCTTGAATATAAAATAATTTATTTTTTGGGTATATTTTGTAATGAGGGTTGTAGGGTTAAGGTGTCATTTAGCCACAATGAGACAATCGTTTTAAAGTAGTATGTGTATGTAATTAAAGTAATCAATCATCAAAACAGGATGTTCTGGGGTCTGAGGGGTTGAAATCATTAGTTTTTTGAGTTCGTGAACAAATTTTTTAGTACTAGTTTTCGTATGGACATGGTAGGGTTAAGTTTTGGTTTAGCCACATTTTCTTGTCCATTTTATGATAGGTTGTCTTATCTTCTTTACGGTTCTGTATATATTTTGTTATATTCTGGAGTCCTAGATGTCGAAATGTGCTAGCAGCCAAAACAATGCATGATGAAAAATTCTTCGGAATATTTTGAACTCGAATATTAAAGGTTACCCTATCATTTAGCCACTTTCTGGGTTAATTATTTGTGAAACTTGATCGTTTTACTTTATAAAACTAAACTAATAGATCTACATTTTGCGGTTCTGAGCAGTAATATGCTTGAAGATAAAATAATTAATTTTTTGGGTATATTTTGTAATGAGGGTTGTAGGGATAAGATGTCATTTAGCCAGAATGAAATAGTCGTTTTAAAGTAGCGTGTGTATGTTTTTAAAAGAATCAATGATCAAAACAGGAAGTTCTGGGGTCTGAGTGGTTGAAATCATTGGTTTTTTTGAGTTTGTGAACAGATTTTTTAGTACTAGTTTTCGTATGGACATTGTAGGGTTAAGTTTTGGTTTAGCCACATTTTTTTGTCCATTTTATGATAGATTGTCTTATCTTCTTAACGGTTCTGTATATATTTTGTTATATTCTGGGGTCCTACATGTCAAAATGTGCTAGCAGCCAAAACAATGCATGATAAAAAATTCTTCGGAATATTTTGAACTCGAATATTAAAGGTTACCCTATCATTTAGCCACTTTCTGGGTTAAACATTTGGGAAACTTGATCGTTTTTAGTTTATAAAACTAAACTTATAGATCTACATTTTGCGGTTCCGAGCAGTTATATGCTTGAATATAAAATAATTTATTTTTTGGGTATATTTTGTAATGAGGGTTGTAGGGTTAAGATGTCATTTAGCCAGAATGAAATAGTCGTTTTAAAGTAGCGTGTGTATGTTTTTAAAAGAATCAATGATCAAAACAGGAAGTTCTGGGGTCTGAGTGGTTGAAATCATTGGTTTTTTTGAGTTTGTGAACAGATTTTTTAGTACTAGTTTTCGTATGGACATTGTAGGGTTAAGTTTTGGTTTAGCCACATTTTTTTGTCCATTTTATGATAGATTGTCTTATCTTCTTTACGGTTCTGTATATATTTTGTTATATTCTGGGGTCCTACATGTCGAAATGTGCTAGCAGCCAAAACAATGCATGATAAAAAATTCTTCGGATATTTTGAGCTCGAATATTAAAGGTTACCCTATCATTTAGCCACTTTCTTGGTTAAACAATTGTGAAACTTGATCGTTTCACTTTATAAAACTAAACTAACAGATCTACATTTTGCGGTTCTAAGCAGTTATATGCTTGAATATAAAATAATTAATTTTTTGGGTATATTTTGTACTGAGGGTTGTAGGGTTTAGATGTCATTTAGCCACAATGAATTGATCGTTTTTAAGTAGCATGTGTATGTACTTAAAAGAATCAATCCTCAAAACAGGAAGTTCTGGGGTCTGAGTGGTTGAAATCATTGGTTTTTTGAGTTGGTGAATAGATTTTTTAGTACTGGTTTTCGTATGGACATTGTAGGGTTAACTTTTAGTTTAGCCACATTCTTTTGTCCATTTTATGATAGATTGTCTTATCTTCTTTACGGTTCTGTATATATTTTGTTATATTCTGGGGTCCTACATGTCGAAATGTGCTAGCAGCCAAAACAATGCATGATAAAAAATTCTTCGGATATTTTGAGCTCGAATATTAAAGGTTACCCTATCATTTAGCCACTTTCTTGGTTAAACAATTGTGAAACTTGATCGTTTCACTTTATAAAACTAAACTAACAGATCTACATTTTGCGGTTCTAAGCAGTTATATGCTTGAATATAAAATAATTTATTTTTTGGGTATATTTTGTACTGAGGGTTGTAGGGTTTAGATGTCATTTAGCCACAATGAATTGATCGTTTTTAAGTAGCTTGTGTATGTAATTAAAAGAATCAATCATCAAAACAGGAAGTTCTGGGGTCTGAGTGGTAGAAATCATTGGTTTTTTGAGTTGGTGAATAGATTTTTTAGTACTGGTTTTCGTATGGACATTGTAGGGTTAACTTTTAGTTTAGCCACATTCTTTTGTCCATTTTATGATAGGCTGTTTTATCTTCTTTACGGTTCTGTATATATTTTGTTATATTCTGGGGTCCTACATGTCAAAATGTGCTAGCAGCCAAAACAATGCATGATAAAAAATTCTTAGGAATATTTTGAGCTCGAATATTAAAGGTTACCTTATCATTTAGCCACTTTCTAGGTTAAACAATTATAAAACTTGATCGTTTTTTCACTTTATAAAACTAAACTAACATATCTACATTTTGCGGTTCTAAGCAGTTATATGCTTGCATATAAAATAATTTATTTTTTGGGCATATTTTGTAATGAGGGTTGTAGGGTTAAGATGTCATTTAGCCACAATGAGACAATAGTTTTAAAGTAGCATGTGTATGTAATTAAAATAATCAATTATCAAAACTGGAAGTTCTGGGGTCTGAGTGATTGAAATCATTGGTGTTTTGAGTTCGTGAATAGATTTTTTAGTACTGGTTTTCGTATGGACATTGTAGGGTTAAGTTTTGGCTAAGCCACATTATCTTGTCCATTTTATGATAGGTTGTCTTATCTTCTTTACGGTTCTGTATATATTTTGTTATATTCTGGGGTCCTACATGTCGAAATGTGCTAGCAGCCAAAACAATGCATGTTAAAAAAATTCTTCGGAATATTTTGAGCTCGAATATTAAAGGTTACCCTATCATTTAGCCACTTTCTAGGTTAAACAATTATAAAACTTGATCGTTTTACTTTATAAAACTAAACTAACATATCTACATTTTGCGGTTCTAAGCAGTTATATGCTTGAATATAAAATAATTATTTTTTTGGGTATATTTTGTAATGAGGGTTGTAGGGTTAAGATGTCATTTAGCCACAATGAGACAATCGTTTTAAAGTAGTATTTGTATGTTATTAAAATAATCAATCATCAAAACATGAAGTTCTGGGGTCTGAGTGGTTGACATCATTGGTTTTTTGAGTTGGTGATTAGATTTTTTAGTACTGGTTTTCGTATGGACATTGTAGGGCTAAGTTTTGGTTTAGCCACATTCTTTTGTACATTTTATGATATGCTGTCTTATCTTCTTTACGGTTCTGTATATATTTTGTTATATTCTGGGGTCCTACATGTCGAAATGTGCTAGCAGCCAAAACAATGCATGATATAAAATTCTTCGGAATATTTTGAGCTCGAATATTAAAGGTTACCCTATCATTTAGCCACTTTCTAGGTTAAACAATTATGAAACTTGATCGTTTCACTTTATTTAACTAAACTAACAGATCTACATTTTGCGGTTCTAAGCAATTATATGCTTGAATATAAAATAATTTATTTTTTGGGTATATTTTGTAATGAGGGTTGTAGGGTTAAGATGTCATTTAGCCACAATGAGACAATCGTTTTAAAGTAGTATGTGTATGTAATTAAAATAATCAATCATCAAAACATGAAGTTCTGGGGTCTGAGTGGTTGACATCATTGGTTTTTTGAGTTCGTGAACAGATTTTTTAGTACTGGTTTTCCGATGGACATTGAAGGGTTAAGTTTTGGTTTAGCCACATTCTTTTGTCCATTTTATGATAGGTTGTCTTAACTGCTTTCCGGTTCTGTATATATTTGGTTATATTCTGGGGTCCTACACGTCGAAATGTGCCAGCAGCCAAATTAGTGTGTTTAAAAAAAATTTTCTTTGGCTGGTTCAATATACAACTACACAAATTATATACAACAAAATAATATCAACGTAGTTGTTATTCTTTTCAGGAATCTTTACGTTTATTATTTTCATAGTAATTTGATAAAACTTAATTTACCTTCTTAATTTTGTCGGATTATTGGCTGCAAATTTTGGCTGCCAACTTCACACTGGTACTGATTTGGATGACCTTGTATGTTTAGTTCCTGGGTTGACAGGTAGAAAGAAACTCTTCATAATAACTTTCATCATCATCAACGCAGGTAAAATCATGAAGTAGGTACAGCCATTTCTAAACAAAAGTCTGGAACTATATTCAGATCCTCGCGGAGTCCCGGTGTAGAAATTCAACCCACGCCTTTTTCCGTGAATGCCGTAAGAAGCAACTAATGGAAAAATACTGAAAGGGCAGCAGCGCCTTCTGAGGAACTGTTATCTTACACTGCGAACCCCAAGACCCCTGCCAAGCGTGGGGATATGGCAAACGCACCCCTTAATGAGGGAGGCTGTCTTCGGCACTGGACAATCCAGCTTATACAGTATGCTTAGTTTATGGCAATCGGCTCATTCTATATTGTACTGTACTGTATCAGCCGGATCGTCCACTGCTGAACACAGCCTTCCCTATTTAGGGGGTGTTTGCCATAATCCCCACGCTTGGCAGGCGGCTTGGGGAACACAGTGCATGATGGCATAGTTCTTAAGAAGGCGCTGCTGCCAACTATCTAGTATTTGTCCCTTAGTCGACTTTTACGACACCCACACGGGAAGAAATGGGGAGATGCAATTCTAACCCTGCAATTCTCCCATGAGGGGAATGCATTCTATATTACGAAGGTTTAAACCATATCTGACTTAACCCTTTGATTCCTCAAAGGGGTAAGTCAGATATGGTCAGATACTCAGACATGATAGTAATTGTAAGTAAATAAAGTTCTGTGAAATCTATGAATCACTACGCACTTGCTCTGCCATTCTTGAGAATGATATACTATAATACTACGATCGATTTACTATAATACTACGAGTAAACAAACTATTTATATCAATGGGTAAACTATAAATATCGTTAAGCTGCTAGCTTCAGAAACCCGATACGAACGTAAATAAAACACAGTCTAGCCATCGTCTGCGCTTTTATGAAAACTGTGAGGTATGTTGTATGACCGAGTTAGAAATATCGCCAAGGGCTGTGTCGCCACGTAATATTAGATCCTACGTAGGTACACAATGTGGTCATAGAACTGAACAGAGATTAATCAATTCATAATATTTGTGTGTATAATTGAGACTCTAAGAATTGGCGTTGGCAGTTTTATTTTTTGCCCGACTTGGCATTTTTGCTTGGATTTTGGTACGCACGTTTTGAGTGAAAACAGCAGGATTCTTTTGTCGAAAGCGGGACTTAGTAAAAAACAAGTATAAAATCAGTAGTTATTAAATATTTATCTTTTTATTTTAATTAAAATGACGTCTACGTGACAATAGATAGCAAAAATTGCAATATATTTATCCTATCGTTAAATAATTGAGTCGTATTCGTCTCCAAAATAAAAAAAAGTACCTAATCAAAATAAAAAAAAGTTTCATTTATTAGAAAATATGGCGTTCCAAACAATAGTCTGTGGAGTGAGTGTTACAAATTGCAACTCACATTACAATAAGAAAATAATTATTTATAAGAATAACTTATACATGATATTTCTGCGAAGATTTAACTTCGGCCCTGTTTTAGTCAATCAGTAGGCAAATTTAGTGTGCGAGAGTTGCGGGCTATTGACACTACGCAGCGCTGCGCTCTAGTCGCACAGCGCGCGTCAGGTCGCTCGCTCGATGTCCCCAGCCGCACGCCATTAGCGTCACAGTGTAACTAAAATAGTTGATCAACTTTAGGTATCTGCTACTAAATCCAGAACTGCATCTAAATAATTATTTTATTCTCGTGATCGTTTTTATTCGCTTATAGAATAAAATTATGCGTTTCACAATACTTAAGTACCTATTTTTATTAGATTTTGTTCGGATACATTATCTTAGGGTTCACAACCCAAAACGCAAAACAGAGTCGTAGATAGATAGATAACACTTTATTGAGACACCATTTAAAAAATAACTTATAAAGATAACAATACAAAATATGATGTAACAATAGGCGGTCTTATCGCTTAGAGCGATCTCTTCCAGACGACCTATAACTGGAGGACAACATTTTACTAAAAATACATAGACGGTAGTCTTCATAATACAAACAAAATAATTACTTAGAAAGCATCTAAAATCTGTACAATTATAAATAAAATAAAAACAATTAAGGTAATAAACATGTAACACAGTTCATTAATAATTCATATACCTACATAAATATATAAGTACATATATAAAATAATATATAAATATATATGTGTATACATAAGATGATACAATATATACATATACCTATATCAATAACATTAAATAATGTAAGTAGTTAACATACAGAACCATAAAAGTAAGAACTTAGTAGCAATTTAAAGCTGACAGTGATGTATACAATCATGATGGGGAAAGATAATGATCTTTTACAGGCTTTTTGAAAATATTAATTGATGGTGAGCGTTTAATAGCAAGAGGCAAAGAGTTCCAAAGACGTACAGCCTCAGAGGTGAATGATCCATCGTAAAATTTAGTTTTACGCTCAGGCACTTCAAGCTGAAGATTCAATGACGATCGTAAAGAACATGAGTGAGTAGTATGAACGAAACGAAAACGTTCCTTGAGGTAACGCGGGGAAGAGGGGTGAAATAGAATACTATATAGAAGGGACAAAATATGAGCATTCCGACGAAGGCGAATGGGGAGCCACTTGAGCTGAGTACGAAATTCAGAGACGTGGTCATACTTGCGTAATCCAAATATGAACCTAATGCAGAAGTTTTGGAGACGCTCAAGTTTATTTAGCATATCCTCCGTGAGGTCAAGATAGCAGACGTCAGCATAATCAAGAATAGGGATTAAAAGAGACTGTGCAAGTGCAATTTTAGTGGTAGTTGGTAGAAGGTTTCGAAGTCTGCGTAAGGCACCTGCAGAAGCGAACATCTTGCGGCTCGTTTCAACTAGTTGAGGCCCCCATGTTAAGCAACTGTCAATAGTTAAGCCAAGGTTTTTGACTGTTTTACGAAATGGAATGGCAACACCATCGAACACAACCTTCGGTAATAAGTTCCAGTCAATTCTACCTATCATTTGAGAGCTTCCTACTACAATGACTTGCGTTTTCGTAGCGTTGACATTGAGTCCGTAACCTTTGCTCCATTCTGATATTTGAACCAAGTCTGTGTTTATAGCTGCAACTGCATCCGACAATTCAGTGAGAGGTGCTTGGCACTATAATTGTAGATCGTCTGCGTAAAGGTGGTAGGAAGAAGATATAGTTCTAGAAATTGAGTTAATAAAAATAGCGAAAAGAAGAGGAGATAAGACGCCACCCTGAGGTACACCAGCTGACGTGTTACACCAAGAAGAATAAGAATCATCAAGGCGAACCCGCTGTTGGCGACCATGAAGATAAGAATAGAACCAGCCAATCACCGTTGGAGATATGTTGTTGGAGCGAAGAATTGCAAGGAGGATGTCAAAATCTACAGTGTTAAAAGCATTGCTGAAATCTATTAGTGTCAGCACATTTAGCTGACCCTTATCCATTCCTAAACGTATATCGTCTGTTATTTTAACAAGTGCAGTAGCTGTGCTATGTCCTGGACGGAATCCAGACTGATAAGGGTTCAAGAGATTGTTAAATGTAAGGAAAGAATTAATTTGATTATGCACTAGTCGTTCGAGCACTTTAGATAAAAAAGGAAGTATAGATATGGGATGATATTCACTAAAAGACTTAGGATTAGTTTTTTTGGGAAGAAGTATTATGTGAGCTTCCTTCCATACAGACGGAAACACACCATTAGTAATAGAAAAGTTCAGAATATAACGAAGAATAGGGAGAATAGAATCAAGGATGGGTATCAGCATGTTACGACTGATTCCATCCGCACCAATAGCGTTAGAAGAAATGGAAAGTATGCTCTTCTCAACATCACAAGCGGTGTATTGCCTTAACATAAAAGGCGAAACGGTAGGAGTTGAAATGTTAGAAAGAGAATTTAAAGTGCAAGCTTTTACCGTATAATCAATGTTACACGATGAGGTTAAAAGAATTAATATCTAAATTTGGGGAAGATTCATAACGAGATTTACCAACTCCTATCGACCTTAGGAAGTTCCAGATTTTTGCTAGATTCCCATTTTGGACGGATTCAAAGATATGGCGTCTTTGCGCATCCCTACACACCACATTACAGCGATTACGATGTTTGACGTACCTAGCTTTATTTGCATCATTTGGATGACACTTGTACTTACTTTTGGCAGCATTTTTTTTATGTTTTAATATTTTAATCTCTTCAGTGAGCCATGGTGCTGGAGTATATTTAATTTTAATAGACCTAAGGGGAGCATGTACATCATACAGTTGTGTGATGAAAGTATTAAAAAATGAAATTTGGTCATTGATTGTATCTGTTTCAAAAATTGGTGACCAGTCAATATTTCTGGCATCGATCATAAATTTATCGAAATTCATACCACTAAAATTACGCTGCAGAATAATTGTGGGCTTAGGACTTAGGAGGACGAATTTTGTATGATAAGAAAATCAAGTCATGATAGGAAAACGCATCAGCGGTAAACTGGCCATGCTTAGCAACATGATCTAATGAGGATACCAGAATAAGATCAAGGAGAGATGGAGTACAATTAGGAAAGTAATGCGTGGCACTCAGAGGCAGGATATGCATGTTGCTGGATTCTACAATGGTTTCTAATGAAGACGCACGATTATCATGCTTTATGAGGCACGTATTAAAGTCACCCATAATAATGGTATGACTGAAAGAAGGAGACAGATCGGTCAAGATCTTTTCGAAGGAAGAGAAATAATTGTTCTTTGATGAATTGCTATAGTAGACTCCGAGAAGTACTTTACAGTGAGAAAGAAGGACTTCAATAAAAAGATGTTCTCCGGCGTCAGAGGAAAGTGGTTGGGTAGATGAGCTAATTACTGAGAAAGGTATGTGCGTACGGAGATAAATTGCTACACCACCACCACTACCCGTCCGATCGTTACGAATTAAATTAAAGCCAGGCATAGTATAACTAATAGAAGGAAGAGCTGGTTTAAGCCAGCTCTCGGAGACTAGTATAGCATGAATATTTTTACTGTTGAAAGACGTCTGCATGTCAGAAAAATGTTTTGGAATGCTCTGCGCGTTGATATGAATAATATTCAAATTCTTGGATACGTCAGAAAATTCAGAATGTAAAGTTTCCCAAAGAGAGGGGATGCTTGAAAAACTATTATCACTACTGCTACCTGAAGAAGACACAGAAAAATAGTCATCACTTTCATCATTATCACCAAAAATATTTAACATTATATACGTATAATAAAATAGATAATAATATATAAATAAGAATATATATAAGAAATAAAATAATACCTACACCTAAAAAAATATATAAAAATTACAATTAACATAAAATCTACCTGCCAGATGTGTAAAATCAACTTAAAATATAATATACTATTCAATATTTACAAAATAGAACATACATTCAATATATATACATTAATATTATCATGTCCACAAAACTTAGATTAGAACAATAACCACCCTCATTACGTACTAGAAATAAAAATAGACACACTAAAATATGTACAAACTTCACGAATCCAATTTGAAACCAAAAAAAAAGAAACAATCCCATCTGTCACTTTTAAGTTTCAGATGATTGACTTTGACAACGTGACGCCTTTTATTTAGACACTACCTAAGTATAAAGTATAAACATTAAATTTTATTGAGATTGTCAAAGTTGTGTCAAAGAGTTCGGGCGCTTTGGCAAATTTTAAATTAGAAAAATATCTTATTTGTTGTATTTAGTGTAAAATATTAGAATTTATTTATGTAGATAGAATATTGCATTAGTGGTTACGTGTATTTTACATCGTTGGTAAGTTTTGTAAATTTTGTAAAAAATTGTTAATAGATTTCATTTGTTTCTTTCAATTGTTTTCCGTCAAATCTGATGGAAACATTCGACGGGGGCGGTAGACCCTCGGATATTCCTACCGAATACACCGCGGATAGATGTGATTCTATTCCTTCACCAGCCGAATTTGTATCCGTAGTATCTGATTCTTCAGATATTGTGGGACAAACCTTCCAGCAGAGCAATGGATCCTTTTCTACTGTTAAGAGGAAAAAACATTGCAAAAAACACAGAAGTAGTAAGGAAAAGAGACAATCCCAGGACTCAGTTCTCCAGCTAGGTCAGACATGTGTATCATCAAACATGATCATTGATGACAAAATGACTGAATCTCAAATTACTGATTCTCTTGCAGCACCTTCAGCAACCATATCTCAAACCCCATCAATTCCATCATATACTCCCTCCGGTAGGCAAATTTATAAGTCCTCTGATAGGGGACCTTTTGTAGTCCATGTTCAAAAAGTTGAATCTTCCCCCACCTCAGGGACTTTCTTGCACCCCGTGAATTTTGGACGCTTCCTCAGCAAAAACAACATCCAAAACATTGTTGAAGGAAGTGTTAATAGAATAGGGCGTAATAGAGTAACATTGTCATTCTCTGATGCAAACTCTGCAAACACGTTTATTGGAAATGACCTCTTAAAAAACAATGATTACAAGGCATTCATCCCATCGTTTAATACAATTCGCTTGGGTCTTGTCAAGGGTATACCTGTTGAATGGTCTGAGGAGGAAGTGCTCGAGAATATTCGAGTCACTCTTGATGGTTGTCCCATAATTAAAATTAGACGCTTAAATTACAAAGTTGTTATTGATGGTGCTCCTGTATTTAAGCCATCTCAATCTTGTGTTTTATCTTTTGATGGACAAGTTTTGCCTCCAAGAGTATTTATGTGTTTCTATTCACTTGTTGTTGAACGCTATTATTATCCTACAGTTCAATGTTTCCAATGTTGTCGATTTGGTCACACTAAAAATAGCTGTAGGTCTAAGCTACGTTGCTATAAGTGTGGAGAAGGCCACACTGGTGACTCCTGCAATATGGAAGAGGGCACTTCACCCTGTTTATCTTGTGCCGGTTCACATTATTCAACAAATGAGTGCTGTCCAGAATTTACTAGGCAAAAGGAAATAAAAATCACTATGGCTGATAAAAATATTTCTTATATAGAAGCTTCCAAATTACATTCCCCCATTAGAGGTAAATCCTACAGTGATATAACAAAAACATCGTATGCAAATATTTCCCCTGCCCCTCATTCATCTTCTGTAAAAGGTAATAATGTCTCAAATAAAAAAACTATCTTTATAAAACCCAGACCTCCTCCTTCACAGCGACATGGCTATGACAGATCTGCCCATCAGGCCATAATTGCCAATCCGGCTTTGCCCAACAATAATGGTGTTGCGTTTAATAATCACAGTACCGACCCTATTTCTTCCTCTGGTAGCATTATGGAGCTTATACAGGCTCTCATGAGGCTACTAATGCTAATGCTAATACTAATGCTTCCACTTTTGTACCGTCCAACGCTGCCCAAGATTCTTCCATTCCAATGACACAACCTTTCCATTATGGCTCCCTCTCTAGGGCTACAATGGAATTGCCAAAGTCTTAGTAATAAAAAAACAGATTTATTATATATTATCAATAAATATGAACCAATAGTTATTGCCATCTCTGAGACTTGGCTTAAGTCTGGTTCCTTTTTTAAGGTTCCTCACTACCTTTGTTTCAGAGATGACAAAGCTGATGGGTATGGTGGCTCTGCCATACTTGTCAGAAATTCTGTAAATTCTCATCTTGTACATTTACCACCATATATTGCATCTGAGAACTTCTCTTTTGTTGCTGTTAGGTTAAAAAACTTAACATTTATATCTCTATATATACCTAGACCATCTTTTGACATATTGACTAAATTCCTTGACATCTTAACAAACATCCAAGGTCCTTTTATCATAATGGGGAATTTTAATATCCATCACCCAGTCTGGGGTTGCCAGGCCTCAGATTCTCTTGCTAATTATATTTTCAATATAATGGATAAAGTAGGGTTGTGTTTACTGAATACTGGTAGCCCTACCCGTCGTACAAAGCCAAATGAGCGAGTTAGTGCTGTCGACTTGACATTGGTACCTGCAAGTTTAGCTCCTTCAATGTCATGGAAAACTTTATCATCTTGTTTTGGCAGTGATCACTTTCCTTAATATTTGAACTCCCATTTTCCAAAATTGAACCAATTCCATTTAAGCCATTACTACTATACAAAATTAACAATAAAACCCAGTCTGATGAATGGTCAAAATATAAATCATTCTTAGATCAAATTGCTTTTGATCTTCCTCTCATACTACCCCACTCTTTAAACAATTGTATTAGCTCATTTATAAATTACATTCATTCTGCTGCTAAACATTCATTTCCTTTAAAAGAACATAATATCAAACATAGATCTCCTCCATGGTGGGATCAAGAATGTATGGATGCTGTGTCACAGAGAAAGATCGCTGAGGAAGAGTATTGCGGAGACATGACAAATGAAAATTATGATAAATTAACTGCTATAATGTCTCAATCAAAAGAAACCCTTCATGCAAAAAAATCACAGGGATGGAAAACCTTTTGCTCAACTATTTCTCCTAGTGTTCATTCCTCCTTTGTATGGAAATCAATTCGAAAGTTTCGTGGTTCATATAGAGAACCCGCACCATCATACCCTAACTGTGACAGTTGGTTTGAACAATTTATGGACAGATTGGCTCCACCCTTTGTTCCTAGTTTTTTCAATACCTGCACTTCAAGTGCCGCTAATGATTCAACTTTTATTCCTTCCTCCATGCAAGAATTACACCTTGTTCTCACTTCTGTTAAAGATTCTTCACCCGGTCCAGATGGAATCCCATATTCCTTTTTAGATAATGCTGGTGAAAAAATTTTAATTTATTATTTGGAAATGATAAATTTGATGATAGATTTAGGGTTTGTCCCAGATGTGATGAAAACCCAAATTATAATTCCTATTTTAAAGCCCGGTAAAGATCCTAATATGTCTGATAGTTACCGTCCAATAGCAATGTCGTCTGTTTTGACAAAGATTGCAGAACAACTTATAAAAAATCGCCTGGAGTGGTTAATCGAAAGCAGAAATCTTTTGCCTGAATGTCAATATGGTTTTAGAAAAGGAAGAGGGACATTAGATAGTTTATCAATTTTTGTTACAGATATTAGACTCTCATTTTCTAGAAACGAGTTGCTGCATTCATTGACATATGTTCAGCATATGATAATGTTATCCTTTCTATTCTTAAAAGTAAAATGGAAAGTCTATCTATTCCAAGTAAAATTACTAACTTTATACTTAATCTTTTCCAAGATCGTACAGCTCAACTTAGAGTTAACGGAGAAATTAAATGTTCAAGATTTATTTCCAAAGGTCTGCCTCAGGGCTCTGTCTTAAGTCCTCTTCTTTTTAATGTTTATACATATGATTTAAATAGATTTGTGATCCCTTATTGTAGAATACTACAATATGCCGATGATCTTGTATTATATATGTCAGATAGTAATATTTTAAATTCTGCCCATAAATTATCTCAAGCTCTTGAGTCATTAAATATTTGGCTAGGTAACAATGGTCTGGACATAGCTCCTCAAAAAAGTACTGTTGTTATCTTCACTAGAAAACGGTTAAAACCAAGACTCAACATAATGGTCAACAATATTAGGATACCTGTAGAAAATGAAATAAAATTTTTAGGTCTCATTTTAGACAGTAAATTGAACTTTTCATCTCATATTAACTATATTAAAGTGAAATGTGAAAAGAATCTGAATATTTTACGGTGTTTGGCTGGAATTTGGTGGGGTGCTCATCCCTATTATTTAAAACTTTTATATAATGCTATTATTCGCAGTGTTATTGACTATGCTTCATTTTTGTATGAGCCAGCTTGTAAGAGCGCGCTGAATTCATTGGACTTGATACAAGCAAGAGCGCTACGTATTGTGATTGGAGCAATGAGGTCTACTCCTAAAAATGCTATGCAAGTGGAATGTGACAAACCACCTTTAGACTTGAGACGTCAATATCTTTCAGATATGTTTTTATTCCGTTTGTTTCAGTTTTCCTCCCATCCCTTTTTTCCAAAATTACAATTATTGTTAAGTTATATTTCCCAGCCTTATTGGAATCATAAAAAAACTCCTTGCTTAGTTCTGAGTTATACAAAAATTATAGCCTTGAAATACCCCACTCATTTCAGAACCCCTAAAATATCTTTGTTTGAATTTAAGTATGAGTGCATATTATTTGAACCCACTCTACACCTTAATTTAGATTTAAGAAAAGGAGATCCTTTTGTTAATAGACACTTCCTTAGAATTAAGGATAACCTTTGGAATGGATGGCATTGCATTTTTACAGATGCTTCAAAATTGGATGAAAATGGGTGTGTTGGTGTTGGACTATTTCACCAAAATTATAATATAGTACAAAAAATTAAATGTCCACCTGAAACTTCAGTTTTTGTAGGTGAATGTAGGGGTATATTGGAAGCTATTAATTACATATTACTATTTAAATTAAAGAGAACAGTTATTTTTTCAGATTCATTAAGTGCTCTTCAAGCTTTTAAGACCAATCCATTTAAAATAGGTTCCAAAAACTGGATTATATTCAAATGCAAAGAGATGTTGATTAGGTGTATTTCTTTTGGTTATTCCGTCCACTTAGCTTGGATTCCAAGTCATAATAATATACAAGGCAATGCAAAAGCTGATGAGATAGCAAAGCAAGCTGTAATATGTGGTGATAAGGTTCCCTTTAAAAATTATCCACAAGACCTTTTACTTCTCCCTAGTCGTGACATAAAGTCTAGGTGGTCAAAGAGATGGTCAGTGTCTAGTAGACGGACAGGATGTAATTATGCTAAATTCCAACCTGACATTCAAAGTAAACCCTGGTTTTTTAAATTCAAGTGCAACAGGAAAATTTGAAGTATAATATCTAGATTGAGATTCGGCCATTGCTCTTCTGCTGTCCATCTAAAGAAATTGAGGATTAAAGATTCATCAATCTGCGAGTGTGGCATGGATGAAGCTGATTTAAACCATATTTTCTTTTCTTGCCCTTTATATGATCATAATTCATTATTCAAGTCATTAGTTAGTACATTATAAATTCCCATTTCCCATCCATATAGATAACATTTTGAGTAATATTAACAAAAATACCATTGAAATATTAACATCTTTTATAACCTTAAATAATATAAAACTGTAAGTAGTTCTGTATAAATTGATTTAAATAAGGTAGGTATGTAACATTCAGTTCACCTTGTGTTCATTATGTAAATATTGTATGTTTTGAATTCTGTAGAAGTATGTAGATAAAAATATTTTTCCTTTTGTTTCAGATGCAAAATTCAAAATTTCTCCGATTAAATTTATTTGTATCTCTTTTGACATGATGCTGGCAAAAATGTTCTAAACAATTGCCACAAAAAAAAATAAAAAAAAATTTATTGATGCAAATCTGTGTGAAGTGCGTGTGAATTTTGTGAGCTAAAGTATACTAAAGAAAAGGGTAGTTCAAAAAATAATGATATATACATAGTAGACATAAAGTGAAACAAACTATTTACTTTCTGGCTGCACTTGCTGCACGTCTGGGTTTTGCAGCTGCCGTAGGCTCCTTAACAGCTGCCACAGCCACTGCTGGTTGCTTCGCGGCAGGAGGTGAGGCACCCTGTTCACAGAGTTTTTCTAATTCTGCAGTACAAGTGATGCGATGTCTCACACCGTCCGCTCCCAGCACGACAACAAAACCATGGTGCGTCCAACACTTAGACACGCCAAATCGTTGCCTCGCTATCATAAACAAATCGTGCCGTGGCTTCGTCAAAAATTCTGACAGTGTTACGCCCGTGTTCTTAAGATTTTTCTTAGCGGCCCAGATTTTGGTGCGCATTGAAAAAGCATGGACCTCAAATAATATCGGCCGCGGCTTAGCTGACGCAGATTGACGACCCATTCTGTGGCACCGGCTAATGTCCTCCGATTTGAAATCGCTAAGCTTCAATTTCTTCAACACTGTCTCGACGATAGCTGCCTCTAAATTTGGAGTCTTACTCTCAGGAACACCATGAAGGAGTAATATATTTTTGCGATTGTGCATCTCCAAGTTATCATAACTGCGAGCAATCATGTCCACTTGGGACTGCAATGTCTTCAGAGAACTGACAACAAAAGCCTTGAACATGGAGAACTCTGCAGCTAAATTTGCAGCATCTGGAGTTGAAGATGTTGAAATCCTCTGCTGCCTTTCCTCAAATTCAGCCAACTTAGTGTGAAATGTTTGATTCAGTTGGGACATACTTTGTTTGATGGCCTCCATCTTGTGCAAAATGTATTGGTGAAACTATGGTGTGAATGCAACTCAACAAATACTAGTTTGTTTGTAGGGAAAACACTTCCTGGCAGGTATTGTAACACAAAGTTTAATAATTCATCTAAATTAGATGTAATTGATTTATAAATACAATTATTAATTAAAATTAATTGAGAACAAAATTTTAGTAGTGTATGTTATTTGACTACCCACAATTACACCGTCGTATTTATGAGTGCCCGATGTCTGTCTATATGTCTTTCCGTAAGTCATTGGTCTTTAGCTCGTAAACGAAATAAGTAACCAACCTGAAATGTTGATATATTGTGTAGAACGTTTACCGAAACAAAAGACGAATGATGGGCTAGACTTTATTTATTTTATTATTTTTATTACCAATACGTAGTAAGGTAGCTGAAAAATTGCATACTAGCATGTGGTCACCTGTAGAGTAAATGTATAATTAGTATTAGTTAGTACGAAATAACTTGCAGAAGTTGTAAATAGAATATTTTAGATGAGCATGGTACCGACTTTAACGAGTTATTGCATACTTTCCAATGATTTGTAACTTTAATTCGGCATAGGTATTATGAAATACAACAAACTAATCGATGCTAATATTATAAAAAGGAATAATTTTATTTTGTTATTGTATATAACTGATAACCCTTCATCTGTTGAATCTGTAGATCGGGTATGGCGCATCGATAGTAAACTGTCGAGGTTTTTTTTTTCCCTCGACGCCCCGTCACGATTTTTTTTAGTACAAAGTTGTTTTTCATTACCTAAACATGTCACCCTAATATCCCCATACCCTAATATACCCATATCACCTATACCATACAAAAATAACATTATCATCCATTTAGTTTGAGTGGATCAAACAGCGAAATGTAAATATATTTTTACAGATTTTGACGTTTTTTATTTTAAAATCGAGTTTATTTGATGTAATCTCCAATCAACATATAATTTTCTTAGTACCAATGCAATCCTCATCGTATTTGCTTTACGGGAAAAGAAATCAGATCTTTTTATGGAAATTTTTACAGGAAAAGGGGTTTGAACAGACGACGAAAATGGCGCGTAACAGCAATTGAAATTTTTATTTTTAGTTCTTTTTTTGAAACTATACCACCTGCGACTTTGTTTCTTCTTTTGATATCATTATTTACATGTAATCTATACACCTGAATTATTTCAGATGTTTAGGTTTAGTAGTTTAAAAGTACTTACGAGATTATTTATTACGTAAGTTTCCATCGGTGAGTGTTTGCGCGGCAAAATGTATCGAGTGAAAGTTTTTTATTTTCATTTCACGATTTGAATAACTTTTCGTTACCGTAACGTGATGCAGTTTTTTGAGTTGTATAGCCAAGGATACTAGCTTAATAACAACGTTTGAATAATAACGATCGGATAAAAACAAGCTTCGCTCTAAACGTTTTTTTCAGACGACCGGAAATCCGTTCGGGACACACAAGAGGGTCAAATAAAAAAATTATAATAAAATACTTTTCAATCCTTATCCTTTAAATTTCTTTTAACATCGTTATTGACTTGTTCGCTATATATATGCAAAATTACAGCTTTCTAGGTTCGTTACTGTAGAAGTAGTTACGAGATTATTATTAAATGACGTAATATTTTGGCACCAAAATGTATTTTTTCAGATTTTATAAAAATATTAAACATACTTTCTGTTATCTCAGTAAAATATAGATATTTTTCTCGTATAGCCAAGGATCCATCCTTTCGAAAACCGTTTGCCATATGAAATGCCATTTTCCATTTGTTTTTATGTACCTAGTGTCACTTGGGCTATCAAGAGGAATCTAACGATATCTCTTACATCAAAATCGGTCAAGCGGTTTAGAAGTTATGGTGGAATAAAGAAACTCACAAACATACATGCATACATACATGCATACATACATACATGAACCCTGAAAACATAACTCTCCTTTTTTGGGCAGTCATGTAAAAATAAGACCATATTGGGAATAATGACGCCCAGCACCTTTATATCAATTTTCAGCCAAATCAGAGTAACTTTCTTCACAAAATTTCTGGTTCTCAAGGACACATAGCGGTACACACTGATAAGTGCTTGGCGACAGATTTTCAACTTGAGCGTGGTAGGTAGCCAGGCGCTCATTCACAAAATGCCCTACCACCATGCAAAATTAATGAATACAAATTCTCAAGGAAAAATAATACAAATTCTCAAGGACACATAGCGGTACATACCGATAAGTGCTTGGGGACAGATTTTCTTCTCGAGGGTGATAGCTAAACAGGCCAAGTTTTATAATATATATTATAATAGGATATTTTGATTGAAATAATATTTCAAATTACAAAAATAGCCAAACTTATCGGTAGTTGCATCGGTTAATTTTATCATATGGGTAACCAAGCGGTGACCTTTATCAAGCGGCCTTCTAATGCTCTCGTGATCTCCCGATTCAGACAACTATATAATCTGTTTCCAAAACCATACTATACTTTTTTACTATGGTGCATGAAAACAATGCCATCGAGAAAGTGTTTTTTTTTTTTTAAGTGTAAAATTGTATCGTGGAGCACGTGTGTCTGTGAAACCGTGGATTATCTCTACCAGGCTTAGCAGAGGCTGTGAGCTCACGCTCGATGCTGCAGCCAGCCACAAGATATATACTGATTACAACGAGGGTGATGACAATGCAAGACTATCTTTGACGTACAAATTTGTAGCAACTTGATAACTATGATAATGGACAAGACAATGCCCAGGGCAATAAACGATCCATATAACTAAAAGTATTTTGTATTATTATTATTAATACGAAATACAAAATACGTATTTTAACCTTGGATTTACTGTCACAGTACTTTGACGGTGGGGTATCATTTTGGTTCTTCAACATTTTTTTGTACTTATTATGCTTTCGTACTTTTTTGGGTTTACATTAATTGTATCCTTGCATATTTTAATTTTCTAACATAATACCCAGTATTTTTACCAATACTGCCAAGCACTATAAACGGAAATACCGTTCAATGCACTTTACCAAATATACTTTTTAAATTAATCTAAACTCAGTGCACTTTTTATGTGCACTGAGTTAAGATATTTTTCTGCTCTGTCACCAGGCCTCAGGATTTCATATACATAACATGCTGACTGAGCCCAAACAAATAAGGCTAAACACAGTATACTAACTTGCTATGTACACGCGCAGGCGCATCGATGTAGTTAATTTTCCATCATGATACCTAAGGAGTTAATGTAATGAATATGCTCACCAACTCCAATCAAATATGCTTAGACATGTGTTGCTATGCTTCCCATCAATAATGTTCAAAAAAGATTTCATGGTTGACATACAATCAGCCAATGTAATAATGTCAAAACATACATTTTGCTATTCAAAATGTTGGGTATGTGTTATTTCTAGCCAAGGGTACAAGTATCAAAATACACGTTCCGTTGGGAATATTACGATACTTGTAATTTTTCTACAAATCGGTACAACCATCCCCCCAAGACCGATAACGAGAGAGGAATTGCGGGGTATATGCCGGATTGTCACGAGCTCGCGTCTATTTATTGCCACAATATTCATTTTGAATTATAAAGTAATAATACTTTTGAGTTGGAAAGTTGAGAAATTAAGAGACGCTCAATCAATACCTAAACACCCCAATTTTTGGCATATTTTGCCGTTCTTGTATTGGACAGTATTTATTTATCTGAACAAAAATAAGAATCGGAAGAAACCTAATTTTTTTTGCTTTATAAACCAAAGAAATGATCTTTATTTTGGCATAATTGGAATCTTTGTACGTAATTAGCAATAATCAGCAACTGTTACCTGAAAACTAGGTTATTTTGTAAAAACGTTCTGCACCAAGGCAGCGATACGTAATTGTGGTTCGTTTGATCCCTTGCTGTATCTCTATTTCTTAATTTTGAGTTACGTAATTAATATATATTATATTTAATGATTTATTCTATAAATCATACACTTCAGAAACACGATGACTTAAAATTTTCTCAATGGAAAAAAATCCAAAGTTACATCTAAAAAACGAAATAAACCCTTAGTACGGCGTAAATACTTAACGGAGAGTCATCCGTATTTAAAAAATAAAAAAAAACAAATGTTTTCTATAACGTATACACATTACATTTTTCAAATAGATATTTGTTTTTACAATTTTTTTTAATTACTACGAAGGAAATACTCAAATTCACGCATGTTCCGCCCATTTTAATCAGAGCCACGATGCTTTGTCCCTATCCGCTTTAGTCATTCTTCGGCCGTCGGACGGGGACGGATGCTGTTGGCGTGCCTTACTTACGCACACATACGCGGCGCGCCTAAAAAGCTCGGTGCGCCCTTAAGGAAAACAATTTTATTGTTTTGATGAAAAATGCGTACATCTTTCTATGACGACGATCAATGAAACATGGACTTGTCGGTGTCTGACCTGAAATGTTATTTCTGTACACGACCTGAAAACCTTGACCGTCAATATAAAGTAGTTAAAAATAATGAAATGTTAAACTTCCTTGCGAGTTATAATAGACGCTGAAGTTGTTATAAGTCCTAAAGAGAGAGTTGAACTTTTCAAAGTGGGAAGCTTAGTAAATTAGGTGTGACATCATGTGAAATTTAAAGTTTGAAACATTTGATTATATTTTCTCTAATCTTAGCAGGTTTTTATAGGGTTATCGCAAGCTTAAGTTCTCGTTGTGCACCCGCCTACTTCAGTGCTATATCTGGCCGATTCTTCTATACAGGTGCAAAGAGCACCTCTGGAATCGTATGGAAGAATTCGAAAAGTAGCCCTACAGACGCATGATAGCAATATCTTGGACTAAAAAGATGACCAAAGACGATGTTCGACTCGACGAGTGGGAGGGAAACGCATGCTTATGAACACCGTCAACATGAGGAAAGTTTCTTATCTAAATCATATATTACCAGCTTTCCGGGCGCGGCTCCGCCCGCGCGTATGTCGGTTATCGCGCGAAAACATTAACCTCTTTTTGCGCAGTCGGATAAAAACTATCCTATGTTTTTTCCCGGGTCTCAAACTATCTCCATACCAAATTTCATTCAAATCGGTCCAGTAGTTTTGGCGTGAAAGCGTAACAGACAGACAGACAGAGTTACTTTCGCATTTATAATATTAGTACTGAAGTACTGATTACGTCATGAGCGATACAAACTTCAACTCATGATGATGTGGAAGACCAGGGGAAAAAAACCGGTCGTAGAAAATAGTCTTGGCTGGGAAAAATCAGGTGGTGGACTGGAATCGCGAGAGCAACAGACCTTATTCACCTCACAAGAGTTAGAAACAAATGTACAGAGCTGTTCGCAAACCTTTAATAATTGGAGAGGCACTATCAGATGAAGAAAAATCACCGAAGTGATCAATCAAGAATATTTTATGAACAAGTAACTGGCTGTATTATAAAATTATGGACCTTCTTAGTATTATTAAATTAAAACATGCGAGGATCAAATAAAATAATTAAGATATGCGTGAAATGTAGTCCTCAACAGGTACCTGATTGTTTCCTCAAATTCGGATTGATGCTGATATGCTGCTTTTATAAAAACACGACAGCATCTGCCTCAGAAGGTAATAATGAAAGTATTATATTAACTCCAGATAATATTGAATTGGTAGCCAAAACTGTGATGCAGTCTCTTATAAAATCCCGTGAACAATACATGGAACTATATGACACTTTTTTTCACTCCATCACTCGGTCGTAAAATAGCAAATTTAACTTTTCATAAAGATCCAAAAATTATTACCTGTATAACATTTTAGTGGCGCAACGACGGAAGTGTGCTACAAAATGCTTAAAGTGTATATCTACATGGAATCGGGACGTGGAATTCTTCTTCAATTCAAACTTCAGAATTCTTGATTCTAACTTGAATTATTTTCTTTGAAAGGATTTGAAGTATGGTTTCAATAGCGTTTACCCTTTACGTACGATATTTTTCAAGTTTGAAGTTGAAAAAAATATTTTTTTGTTATATTTATATTTATTCTTCAAACTATATATTATACAACTACATATATATATATTCTTCAAACCGTTTCAATATCTTCAAACCTTAGCCTTGTTGGTCTTAAATTAAGATTAACGCCTAACTTATTAGCATATATATACTACTAATATTATAAAGAGGAAAGATTTGTATTTTTGTATATGTAGCGAATATACTTAAAAACGACTGGACCGATTTGAATAATTCTTTCACCATTAGAATACTACATTATCACTGATGAACATAGGCTATAGAATATTTTCAAATTTATATTTCTTTTTTGGTAAATACCCGCGCAAAGCAGAGTATGTTATATATAACATAACATCATATTTTCAAATTTTCATACTTCAGTGAATATGAATAATAAACAAAACATATTATTTGTAGAAAAACATAATAAATAGTGTAACATTGGATATGAATATAAATATTTTTTTTTGTAAGTAATGCAAAAAAAAATATTTAATTTTTGCCATTTAATTGCGATGTAATCCTACCTTGCGTCTCGCTGAAACTCATGGTCCGGACGGAGATTCGTACCGCAAGATACAACTGTGAGCCATCACATAGTAGAAATAGGCGTGGTTTTCCTTTGAGTATAAAATATAGATGTATTCCTACTTATTTCAACTTCCTTACGTGAAATTGCGCCCTTTAGTTGCGCTCAGGAAAAATAAATCCACCATACGAACAGTCTATGAGATGATGAAAATTGATTGTGAATGTCATAATCACAGAAAAGAGAAAGCAATTTTTATCTCTATGGTCATAATAGTGGTGCCCCAATAATGTCTATACTTATGGACAGTCAAAAAATATTTAAACAATCCAACGGTATTCAGGCATTGAAAAGAAAAGCTTAAAGAATACAAATACGACATAATGAAATATGTAATTTTTTTTTTCTATTAACCAAATATATTAGTGTCACGCAATCCATATCTGCAAAAAATTTGAAAGATCTGCGTTTGCTCTGAGAAAATTAGTCAAAACATCATCACAAAACTAGCAGTACTGACTGAAAATGTGCCTTCTCATTTACGTTACGGCAGTTACGGTCTATTGCTGTGTGATAATTCCTTTAACGCTCCTGCAATTTTTATGCACAAGAAAGTGTTCGTGCTATGATTACAAGATTTAAAGAATTGACACATGATAAAAAATTAAGTACCCTCTTTTCGCCTTCTATATATATATTTGAGCATGAATATTTGTAAAATAACATATTAATAATTTTGATGTAAAGAAGAATACCGCGTAGGGGGAAAACAGTATATCGTGTTTTGGCTTTGAAATGACGCTTACTCAGTTTTCAGAAATATGATATTTGTAACGTGCATTATATTTTATATATTATGCAAAATTATGTTAAAATATGGGTTTTTACCGATTTATAAATAAATGAATTAATATTTCAATTAACTAATGCTTTGATGATATTAATGATTATTTTCATGATCAAACTCTTAACATAATTATATAGCTAACAATTGATGATATAAATGAATTATATAATCTGAGAAAATTAATTAATGATATGTATTTACCTATTATTAAATCTTGTACGCCACATCAGGCAAAATATGGAGCACGTAATAAAAATTGTACATGATCCAAATCTTGCCATTTACTGCTACATGTTAAGTGAATCAAAAACTATATATATGTTAAGGGATTAAGACCATCGTATCCCATATTCCAATAGATATTCTTGATTCTTGATTATTATAGTTCATTTTGGATTGATTTCCGTTTTCAGCAGGTTTTATAACTATTTTGATGCTTATTATAGTTTGGTCTAACATACAACACCGCTCTTTTCTCACACTGACAATACAAAGGTAAACACAGGCATAAACATGACACGAACACATTATATCAATTACAAAACAATGATATTTATTCAATAATAAATATATTAATAATATATGTTTGATGGATTATAAATTTTGTAATTTTTAGTTCATAATATTATTAATAATTTGTGCATTACTACTAAATTAGTTTATTCCTGCAAATTGAAGGTTTTATCTGGGTCATGCAGATAATACATGTAGATTATATTTTTGTAGTTATAAGAAACTAATATAATAGCTTTGAACTTAGTTGTTAATTAAATAAATGATATAAAACAAAATAATGTTCTTTTCGATCTATTTAAGAGAGTCAAAAAAATTACAACGTCCCAAGTTCTGCCTGACTAAACAATGTATTTATTTTCTTAGAATTAAACATCAACCAACAGCTGCTTTGAGAAACCAATTTTCGATGAATAGCAGAAACACCGTAAAAAGGGTACTTAAAAAAATCTTTGCTTATTTTTACAAATTATTGGAGTACAAAATTTTATGCCTGGGCGGAATGAACCCGCGTCCTAAGATTTTACTTAGCACGCGGTAATGCGTAATAATTTTTAATCTTAAATCTTTGCTTATTTACACCATTATTCCAAGAGTGGTTTTGGACTGATTAAACGGTATTGCAAAATGCAACGTCTTCGATTTTGGGTATATAACTGACAATGACATATTATTCACTACGGGCTAAACATGTCACCATAGTTTTACGAGTTTACAAAGTTAACGTGTCGCCTCGGTTAGCCTTCCGAGTAAACTGACGTAAATGGAAGACGACGATAACATACGACTTCTCACAATTGTAGAATCAAGTTGGCAAAGGCTTTTGCAAAGCTTTGTAAAGCTCAAAGCTTTGCGAATGCCTTTTCCTACAATTCAGTTGCAGCAAACAATATTATGTAAGTAACAATATAAATGCAACTCATCTATATTTTTGCAATATACGAGTATCTTTACTATCTATCATAAGACACGGACACGGCAAAATACAAAGAAATATCTTGTATAAGACTCAGTGTTTAAGTTAGCTGATATTTTACAGCTATGTTAATTAACTTCTTATGTTTACTGTCTTAATAATTATCTGTTATTTAATTAGGAGGTATATAACATATGATGGTCCATAAATATTTGACTCCATAAACTTTATAACACAGATATTAATTAATGTGTGTGTCATTTCTCAATAATTAAGATATATTTTTTCAATTACATTGTTTGAAAAGTGTCCTCAGTAGTGTATATACTAAGAGTAACCTATCGCCCACGCTCTTAGAAAACCGAAGGTTTTGAGAGAGCTTGAGAGATTTTATGGACAGGAGTACACCTCGACACGAGAACCCGTTGTCAGTGCAGCTCAGGGCAAAGGAGCTAAACTGTCAAACAGCTTAAGAACAACAAGGCGCCATGTGATGACGGAATCACAGTAGAAATTCTGGGTGTGAGTGGCTCTCCGTCCTCCAGAAGTTATTTAATTTCGTCATCCTTGAAGGTAAAACACCAGAAGTGTGAAGCTGAACTGTAATGCTACTGTTTTTCAATAAGGCGACAAGATCTTGTGGAAGAAATACAAGCCAATTTCACTCCTGAGTCAGGTTTATAAGCTGTTTCTCAAGAGTCATTACAAATCGTCTTGCTGGTTCAGGTTGATGATCTCCAGCCTCCCGAATAAGCTGGGTTCCGAAAGGACCGTAGACCACATTCATACGCTTCGCCAGATTATACAGAAGACTGAGGAGTTTAAATGGGCGATTATGTTTAGCGTTTGTGGACTGTGAAAAAGCTTTCGATTCAATCGAAACCTGGGCCGTACTGCAATATCTTCAGTGATGCCAAATTAGAGATAGGTACATCGAAGCACTGAAGTGTTTGTATAGGAACGCCAACATGTCGATTTGACTATAGGACAAAAGCATGGAATCTATGCAACTGCAGCGAGGCGTGAGACAGGGAGACGTTATTTCTCCGAAACTGTTCACGAATGGAGGACGTTTTCAAGCTCTTGAACTGGAAGAATTTGGCATCAACCTTTATGGCGAATACATTCACTCACCTTCGTTTCGCCAATTATATAGTCATAGTGGCAGAGTCGCTTGAGGAACTCAGAACAATGCTCGGCGACCTCAGTATAGTTTTCCAGTAGGTGGATCTCAAAATGAACATGGACAAGACGAAAATTATGACTAATGTCCATGTTGCACCCGTACCATACTCAGTCTTAAGTCTTAACTCTAGATTCATAAACATTCGTCTCACAGGCCGCGCAAATCACCTAAATGCTTGTAACTTTCGGAGTAAAAGCGATAGAAAGTTCAACTCCTTAGTACCTAGGTAACTTATTATAATATCATACGCTGGTCACTAGCAAGGAAGCACACTTGCAAAAAGAGTTATAGTACTTTTTTCTTTCTTAGGTCGTCCGACAGGCTCAGCAGTTCAGTCTTAAGAAGCTCCATGTATCTATTGTGGTTCAGTTGTGATTGTTTGAAGTCGGGATTTATTCGACACAGTACAGTGTATATCGAGGTAAATATTTATTGTTATTATTATCTGTGTATAAGATTAAGTGAGGTACCTTTTCATTTAACAATTATACAAATATAATTATTTGTTTTATTCATTTTCACATCCTTGAATTTCCAACTGTGAAGCGATGCCTTAAAAAGAAAATTGCTGATACACTTGGCGAAAATAAGACTTTGCTGAAACAACACCCAGTGGGTGACAGTATAAAATATATGTTTACTGCAATTATGAAAAACACTGAATTATAAGGTTATCCTGAACCCAAGGCAAAAAAAACATGCATATGGACCACCGAGGAATATGTATACCAATATGTGTTTAATGCTCAAAATAAGTTTTTGATTCACATTAAATTTATTAATCCAAATCCAATATCTTTATTGCATATCACATAATAATTACGGCCTTAAACTTGTATTGTAGTTCCTGTGATACCCCGTATGGGCACTGCAACTTACGAGGGGGTACATTGTTCTTTAAAACTATAATCTTAATATTATTAAACTATAGCTATACTATTCAATTTTTACCAACGTTTATATATTTGGTTTTGAATGTATCGGTTTGTTTGATATTGGCAAGGATTCGGTATAATTGCTTTTGGGCCGTGAATACAGATGGCGCATCCACGCTGCTACCCCAGAGGGCGACACCGTAGCTGAGCCATGAGTGCGCATACGCGTAATATATGCTAAGAGCAGTTTTAAAATCGGTCGTCTTCTTTATTTTGCGGAGTGCATACACAAATCTTGCAAATTTTAGGCGAACTTTTTTTAAATGGTCCTTCCAATTTATGTATGTGTCTATGTCTACACCTAGAAGTGTAAACATATTTACAGTTTCTAGTTTTGTGTTATTAAATGATGTCTATATCATGGGGCTTTTTTGATGTGGGTGAAATGGTATTATTTTTGTTTTACGGAAATTAATATCTAAGTTACGCTCTTGTAGCCATCTCTCTGTTTTGTGTAGAATAGTGTTGATCTTTTCATCAATGTTTGAATATCTATTTCATGAGATAAGGAGGTAAATATCATCGGCGAATAGGACGCATGGTTCTTCCATTATTTTTGGCATTTCATTGATGTATATAAAAAAAAGAAGACAACCAATTCGGCTGCCTTGTTGAATGGATGCATTCACTGCTCTTTTATCGGAATATTAATTTATAGTAAAAATGTGTTTTAATGTTTTTATAACAAATCTAAAATCATCGAAAAAATGTATAAGTCTGAGAGACGAATGTTTATGAATATATGGTTAAAATCAATCATCAATTGACTGATGCTTACGTTGTAGCAAATATATATACCAATAAAACCAAGCTACCACTCCGGGTTAAGATGGAGATCGATATAACCTGTCGACATAACAGACAGATCGATATAACAGACTCTTACGTATGCAGCGCTGGCATGGTATGCCTACATTTTCTCCACAAAAAGAAGCAGCTACATGTACAAGAAAACCTTACTCTATAAGAGCTATAGTCAACGCACTGCGTTATGTGCGAAATTCGACCACTGCAAGATACCTAAAGAAAGAAAACTTAGAAAGTTTTAAGCTAACCCCGGAATGTTCGTGAGAGCCCACGAGTCATGACAGGAGCATCTAAAGGCATTGTTACATTCCAAACCACCCGATAAAAATGACGACGGAAAATGAACCCATATTTGAGGGATCTAATCCCACAGAAACTAACTGAGACGATGCTGTTGAAAGGTGGGACAAAAAAAGTGGCGGGGCCGCTGGCTACCGTGGCTTGCGACGGTCCACTGGACTTCTCTCGTATAGGCGGGGGAACAGCCTGGTACGGCCTGGTCGCCCTTTTGCACAATAGATACACCACCAAGCGTCATGAAGAAGTACGCAAAACCTGCCCGTCATCATAACCGAAATAATATGAAACCAAGGGCATAGCTCTGACCTCTTTTACCTCACACTGACCAAGGTGGTATGGGAATCTGGGAACTAATGGATGAACGTGGACCGCTTATGCTTATGATAACAACGAGTTTGCATGTATTTCATTTAAAAACTTTTTTGCATGTGGTGGTCTTTATCAGCACATGCAAAAAAGTTTTTAAGTATCTTTATACTGGAGAGCCATGCATTTTATACCAAAAGCTACCTTAGCCTTAGCCTACCTAACTTTTAATCCGTCAGAAATATCAAAAAACTATGATTACTCGTAGCAAATGTCATCAACTAAATAAGTATTTAAAATATTTCTATTTAAATATCGTAGAAACCAGCTTCCAAATTTATTTTCATATTAGGGCCGTCATTATGTGGGTAAAATAATAATTATTTTAGTAAGACATCCTATCAACAAAATGAAAGAAATGTTTAAATTTTAGATTTTTCGCCAAAGACTTCAGCGTTCAGCAACCTTACCGATCTAGTTATCTCTCCGGAAAGGGTCCAAGCTGCTCGAGGTCAGTACAAGCTGACATTCAAGCAGAAGGATCACGCTGGCAATTCTTTAATTTCTCACCGCCAAAATGACGGCCTGAAACAAACAAAATAAATAAAATTAAGGGGCTAAAAGATCCCAAATCAGTATTTTCAACTCAATATACTGAAAAAAAGTAAATATTCTATCAACATTATAAAAATATCATGTACAAGAATAATTAATCGTGATTAATTGCAATTGAACTGAAATTAAATGACTTTCGCAACATTAGTACAGTTAAAAAAAATCTTATCTATTTTGTCTATACTTATAGCCCGCAATCTCTCCACCAAAATATAGGAAAATTAAAACACTAAAGGTCCTGTCATGTTTTTTTTCATCCAGGAAGTACATAGTTAACTTAGTAATGATTTGTGTGATTCTCGCGCATTTTGGATGACAATATAAACATAATTGCCACTTCTTGGGGTGAGCGCTGAAATTATCCTTATTTCGACAATTTGTTTGATTTTAGTATTCGCTGACAGAGAGTTCCCAATTTTGGGAAGAAGAAGTTGAGAAGTTTACATGTTTGATCTGCAACCAAATTGGCCCTTATACGACTTAACCAATCAGCATTGCAATTCAGCGGGGCAATGCAGCCAGCATACTTAGGATGCTGCCAACTGTCCTGTTATAAGCTTGGTAGTCCAACTTTAGTTGCTATTAAGTAACATGTAATGATTTTTACATTTTATTCGTGATAAGATAAGTGATCTTAAAGTCAAAAAATGCATACCTGACTACAAGATTTTTAAACACAGATATCTGTGTACTTACATTTCGTTTGTAAGGGTTACGAAGGATGTTAATATTAATAAGCATCCAAAATCCGTGAGATATAGTATATATAATAAAAATCTATAATGAGGTTAAAACATTTCTCGGAATACATATAAAGATAACACAGATAAAGACAGGTCTAATACAAGAAAATAACTTGAAAGGTTACAAATATCTAATTGATAATCCCACTCAGTAGAGCAAGTTGTACCTCATAGGTTGTACCATTGTTTTTAATAGCAGAAGAAACTTATTTCCTGAAGCTAAAGTAATCATTTCTGTTTGATTCCAATGTAAAATTTTTATTTGAGATTTTATTTTATCTATACTCTTTCTAAAAACTAACACGAAAATATATGTTTTTCACCTCACATGCTCGGAAAAGTGCTGTTTATTATTCGAATTCTGCGTGGAATAGTTATTTGTTATACAAGAGTGCAAAGTTGCTTTTTAACCGCGTGTTCAATTTTGATGACCGAGCAAGCGAAGGATACTAAAATTGAATCACGAGCGCAGCGAGTGATTCAAAATTAGAATCCTGAGCGTTAGCGAGGGAATCAAAAGAGCACGAGGTGAAAAATCTTTGCACTCGAGTGCAACACGTAACTTTTCATTCCACCTCAGCGAGGAAATGACTAAATGCTGATTGTTGAAGGAGAAAGCTCATTTGCGCATTATTAACAGTTTCACTCAATTCTGTTGGCGTCAAACAAACTTCCTCGTCGCTAGAATCACTCATTTTAGTTTTTTCAAAGTTTCTTGTTTTTAATTATAAGGTTTAACAATGACGTGAAAAAATGCCGCGTAAAGAACCGCGTACAAAGCAAATTGAAAAAAGAACACCAAGAAGGTTCCGGGTCTGAGTTTTTAACAAATTAAAAAAAAGTTGTATGATATATTCGGCACCATAGAGGTAGCAGTAAATAGGTTTAATGTTTTTTTCATTCACAAACTTAGTGCACACGATGTTCTAAATTCAATTTACTTTATCCTCTAGAGAATAAAAACGGCTTTTCCACTCAGATATTGAAGATTAAAAATACTCTTTCCGAGGTGGTGGGATGAAAAAGTTTTTTATCCATTAGCTTGGAAAAGATTTTTGAGTTTCCAATCTCTATAAAAATTCCATTGAAAAATGTTGTTCCAAAAATGTAATTGCTATAAATGTTAGCAAATATAGTAATTTCACTTTAATTTTTAAATGTTGTAAATTAACTCAAACCTACCACTTTATTTAAGATGTGTTTTAACTGACTTCTAAAAAGGAGGAGGTTCTCAATTCATCTGCATTTTTATTTTATGTTTGTTTTCAGAATGTTTGACTAGGTCAACCGATTTTGTTTTTTTTTTGTTTTACAGCTGATGCTTGTCATTTGGTCCCATTTAAATTTCATTAAAATCGGTCAAACCGTTTTTTAGTTTCACTCCAATAACTGATAAATATTTACCTAACTTGATAATAAAGTCGTTGACAATGAATGATAATCGATCTCGTTAGTCGCAAGGGTCACAAAACGAGTCAAAAAACAATTTTAACCAAAAAATGTAACCGTCTTCAGCATCCAAAAGTGTGAAATAACTTGTCGAAGTTATTTCACACTTTGGTACAAGTCTAAGCGCACAATATTGTGATAATAGGTACTTTTGAAATATCATGGTACCGACATCAACAACTTATGTCGCACTTTTGGGTGTTGAAGTCCGATCCATTTTTTGGTTATAAAGTTTTTCTTGTTCCAAGTTTTTTTTGCTATAGTGAGGTGAACAATTGTGTGTGTTGCCCTTGGCAGGAAAGTTATTTTGCATTTCGTACCTTTGAAACCTTACTGACGCTCACGATCCTATATTTTGAACCGCTTGCTTTGCTCGTGGTTCAACCATAATATACTTCACTTCCTTAGGTTACAATAAAAGTACTCGAGTCAAATAACAACTTTTTAACCCTTGCTTAACCAATAACTATCAATTCTAGGTTAAGCCTGTTAACACCTTCGACCACATCATCACTTACCATCACGTGAGATTGTGGTCAAAGGCTTACCTACCAGCAATAAAAAAAAAAATTTTTGGAAGTCGGATAAAACCAAGTCAAACTTTAATCATTAAAAAGTAAATCAATTATCAACTCCACTAATGAGTAAAATTGTATTATCATTCTCTTGTTGTCAAAATATATAGTAGGTAAACATTCTGCATGCAGCTTTTGAAGAAGGAATGCAAGCACTCTAATGAACCTGAATTACGAAAAAGTCCTTAAAATATTCTATTTTATCGTTAGCTCAATGTTGATGTGAAAGCCCATATTTTAGCGCAGCGTTCTTTGGTATGTAGATTCAGTTTTCAACACAAAGTCAAAAGGGTGCAAGCAACAGGTGTCGTCGTACCTATAGACCCGGCACCATTCCATTCACAAATATTTATTATTAGCTTCCACTTGGGGCTTCGCACCCGTGGAATTTGATTTTATCGCGTTCCCTCAGGCACTACTCAGTGAATCGGGATAATCTATTTGCAGTTGCAATAAATTTGTTGACTATTCCTTTATAGGACAACACTTTTCAGTGAGATGTTAATAGATTGTGGTTTATTAAGTTTCCACTTTATTGAATATACACAGTAGTATATCCAATATGCGAATAAAAAAAATCTTGTGTTTTGATGTCACATGATGTCGATTTGTTGTTATTATTATCATCATCAGCAGGAAGACATTCACTGCTTAACAAAGGCCTCCTCCTCCCTCAGAGAACGCAACTTAATGGCTCCTCACGTCACTGAAGATATTGTTATCCATCTAGTTAGTGGCCCACCAACTATACATCTTCCAGTATAATGTATGTTAGGTTACTTATTTAATTTCATTAACATGTATTTATTTATTTTAAATATATCTCATAATATGGAAGCGAAGTTGACTACGGAAGGACTTAGTGGCGCCATCGTGGCGTATCACGTAACACCAAGATGGCCGCCACATGAAGATTGCAAAAGGGCAGTTTTTGTACTAGCCACCGAAGAGGCAATATCTGTGTAGTGAATCTTTGGTAGTTAACATTGAAAGTGAGGACTGTGAAGTAATCGTCTATATCTGCGCGATATAACTAAACGGTGGTTTTATGATTGGAAGAGTTTGGAACATGCCTGTAAGTGTGGAAGGTTGTCTCATTTTATGGATCCTACAATAGTTGTGGCAACCCGCCACGTATTATCAACCATGGTTGTGACGGCGCAAGATGACAGCAATTCCTCGAGGATTATACTCTGAAGACGACGTTATGGCAAACGCCAAATTGATGATCAATTGTGCAGAGTGTCCTGAATGGCTATAAGGGGTGGCAGGAGGCCATTTTGGGGTTTTCTCCCATAAACTAAGGATTGAGGAATAAACCAAGTGTCCAAGTGATTTTGCTGGAGATTTTTTTTAAATTACCTTGGTCGATAATATGTAGTAAAATAAAATATATATTTGTACTCGACTCGAAGAATTCTAGACCATGCTAATTGACAACTGACGTGCTAGGTATTTTTAAAGCACATACCAAGGAGTTTTCCTTGTGCTGGACAGGTATCTAAATAATTTAAAATCTGCTACTAGGGTATGACGTTCTAAGATATCAAAGCCTATGGTATAAAGTTGTCCGTATATTTGTTAAACTCCAGATTGGTGAATTTGGGTCTAAAATAAAAATTGCCACTGACATACCATAAAAAAAACAATATTTGTATTTTGCAGATCGGAAAACTTGTTTCTAGCCTTTCAGCTACCTTCTATTGATATAATGCAGTCGGTTAATATTTATATTCTTCTAACAATTTATATTGCTTTGAACTTTTAATGCTTGCAATTTCTACGGTAATTGAACACTACACGTGAATGTTCCATTGCCGTAGCCGTTAAGGCGAAGGGTAATGGCAAAACCCAATCAAATGAAGCAAATGGTGGCAATGGAATGGAAATGAATTAAATGAATGAATGAAATGAAATGAATGCAATCCAATGGCCTCTTAAATAAATTATGTCATCTTTTAAAAAAGTTTACTTATTCTGCTAACGACCAAGAAACTCTTAACATACGGATAGAAAGACCGACAGACAGCGGAGTCTCTAGTAGGTTTCATTATCGCCCTTGGGGTATTCATCACAAATAACACAGGGCAGATTTTCCTTTACTTTAGAAGGTAATTAGTTCGATTTGTTTGGTTATTTAGTCCTATTTGTTATGTTTCTTTATATGATTAGCCGATATTTTAACAGCTAAAGTAAGTTACGTCAATTACTATTATTTATAGGCAACAATGCTTATATATTGATTCATTTTCTTAAAGTTCACTTTTTATTTGCTATATTTTATAACAAAATAACATAAAAGTAATATTTTTATGTTATACCATATAGTTTAACCTTTTACCACAATCTCACCTGATTTTCAGTGTAGATGTGGTCGAAGATGTTGTTCAGGCTCACCTAGAGTGACTCGCTCTCAAGGACAACTGCCGGAACACACCCTTAAGTGCTAGCAGGACTATCTTCTTGAGGGTCGTAGCTAGCCAGGCAGGCATTCTCAAAATTCCCTACCAATATGTGAAATATACTCGTAAGTATGAAGGTTTATGGTGATAAAATGGTAATCAAAGCGTCAGTTTAAATAATAAAATATACCTCGGCGTTTACTAAGTCAAGCACGTAACCGTACACTCCACAAAATTACATATGCAACACAGTGTTGAACTGATGGCAAGTGATGCATAAACATTTCCAACAAATGTAAGCTCCGTTTGCATTAAGTGGGGGCAGTCAAAAATAATTCCCACGCTAGCTCCGCCCATGCGGCGCAACGATCCCCGCTGCACCGAACGAGGCGATGTGCAGCAGCGGCGCACGCGTCTCGCTTATAAACATATTTGTATACTTGATATTAGATTCGCGAACACAGATACCATTGAGACGATTTCAACTTTTTTTATAATCTTATTCACGTGACGAATGTCGATATATAAAGTAGTCGCTAAGCGACCAAAAGTCTCAAAAAAAAAAAATTTAGAATAAAAAAAAAAAAAAAAAAGATATATAAAGTAACTTTGTATATACTGCAATTGATGTCACGTTTTTATTTTTATCAACATTACTAATATTTCTTAGTAAGAAATTGATTATTTGATTTACTTTTCAAAATTATTCTTACGGTCGACAGACTTATTACTTATTACCATATGTTCATGTCTGCTCGACTTTATTGGTATATATTATTGGTATATCATATTATACATATTTAACTGACTTCCCAATAGAAAGAGGGTTCTTAAATTGACTAGTCTATTATTTATTTTATGTTTGACCACACATAACTTTTTTACTGAACCTTACAATATAGAAGATTATTTGTTTGCTAGTACAGTTTAACTCTTTATTGGTTTCATTTTAATTTCATCTACACCGGCGAACGGTTTGCCAGTTACAGTCAACTTACTAAAAGTAATTTGCCAAAATGCCTTGACGATCGCAGTGCTTCTAGCAACTAATGTAAGTGGCAACTATGAATATAGATGAAAGTTATTGTTCAATATTGATAAAAACACAAATTTGAGATCATATTGAACCGATATCAACCAGTTATTTCAGACTGTTTAATTTAAAAAATTGTTTTCATGTCTTTTATTTTTAAAGTTTCTTTGCTATGTTGTTGCGTCGCAGTCTCCGTGTTTATAAAAAAAAACATACTGCACTAAACCAACATAAGTGAGACAAGGGTCGGAATATGATGGTGGTACATAACAGCCCAAACGGCACGATATATATTGATAAATGGGGTGTTTTTAAATTCTCCGTAGTAACAAAAGTAATGTTACTTGGCATCCGCGTGGACGATAATTTATGAATGAATCAACATTGTTCTCAGTATCTTGGAATGTGATTAATCAGATTACATGTTACACATCATTTGAATAAAGTAAAATACCATCAAATTGAATGAGCAAAATATTATATTATATTCGGTGAATATGGGTACAATTGACCTGAAATAAATGGATTTGATTTGATTTCATTAAATGTTACTTGTGGGCAATATATTTTACCACGACTCGTCATACAAATATGAATTATAGTTTTTCATAACTGTGCTACTGTACACGTTCCCATAATAATATAATGCAGGTTGTTTTTTTTATTGCTATCATATAATTTTTGACTATTAATTACTTATGTTGAAAATATGTTCGTAATTCGTATACATCCTATTTCGTTTAATTTTTCAGTTACAGTGGTTAACAGAAAGGTGTTATTTTACTACCACTCTGCTTTCATATACCAACTATGGTAAAAATTAGACCAACCAGATATATATCTAGCCACTTCTAAACAGCAGGATAAGATTTTTTTTTACCAAACTTGCAGAAGAGTCTACATACGCAATTGTAAGGGCCTTAAACTTTGGGATATTTTATGAAAAAAACACACAGCTGCAGAAACATTGTAGGGAACATGTTATACAGGCTTTTTTAATGAAACATGGCAGACAAGTGAGAGGTACTGGAACAGGTGACTAAATTAGACTTTAAAATAAAAATAGTGGATTCTTAGATTGTTAGTAAGTGGTATAGTCTACAGAGGTTATCGACAAATTAAGTTAAGATGTATATAAATTAACAAAAAATCATTTATAAAATAAAAAATATATTGTTTTCAATTTATACAGTTTTAATGATATGCAAAAGTGTGCGTGAGAAATAACGAGTATCGGAAACGGAAAGTCAAGTTTTTTTTCAAGTTTGCAGTCCCCGTGACCACGATCACTGCAAAGTGTTTGAAACGTCAGGACAAAAATAATGATAAATATACGAGATTTAAACCGTTTAATGTTGTTTAATTACTATGTGTAACAATCGCGAAAACCTAAGACAACATTAAGTTAAGAGCCCTTATTCCAGCAAAGCCATTTTACAGCCCTTTTCTCAAGGCTGGTGCGGCTAAAGTATAAAAGTTTTTGTTTTTTAAATGATGCAGGAAGAAAGTTTATTGTTTTTGTAATTGAGTGCATTAGCCAAAACAATCTCTCGGTATGATATCGCTACCCTTCTATATTTCTAAATATGATTACAAGCACTATCGCGTGCTAAGCGAAATCATATCAAACAAATTATTGGAGTACAAAATTATATGCCCAAGGCGGGAATCGAACCCGCGTCCTCCGATATCGCGTTCGATTTCCGCCTTGGACATAAAATTTTGTACTCCAATAATTTGTTTGATATGATTTCGCTTAGCACGCGATAGTGCTTGTAATCATATTTAGAAATATAGAAGGGTAGCAACATCATACCGAGAGTTAAGTGTTTGAAAAAACACTTCTTTCGATCAGATGAAGTCTTGTAGTCTGGTTGATGGCCGCGCACCGTCCCCTATGATGGTTAAAGTAATACAATTGGAGCACAAAGTTTCGGCAGAAATGCCAATGTCCACGTGGCTGAGATGGTGTTAAGCATCCGACGCGATATCGGAGGACGCGGGTTCGATTCCCGCCTTGGGCATAAAATTTTGTACTCCAATAATTTGTTTGATATGTATCTATCTATCTACAGCCGTTCCGCCAACAGGGCAGTTATACAAATATAATGAACCAAGGTATGCATGCACAAAGCAGGTATACAAACTACAAAACTAAGTTATTTGCCTATATGTATACAATTATGGTTAGAAGGACATAATCAAATATAGATACCTACATAGTAGTCCATTTAAATGTTACAATTTAAGGACCGAATATTGCAATTCCTAGAGGGCGCAATTTTACTTTTGAGACAAATCTAAGTTTGTGGGGTCGCCACCCTTGTGCCCCGGCCACCATCTTGATAAAAGGGGTGAAAACACTTATTTCGCGATATCTCGGAAACGATGTGTCCTACAAAAAATTCCACTGCACATAATTTGTAGCAAATTATTTTTCCTACAAATATGTTATTATAACTTTTTGCCCTAAATTAAAAATTTAAGAAGTTATAAGCAAAAAAGTGAGAAAATTTTCATATTTTTTTTCTTGCTCTATAACTTTTTTTTCTTATTTTACAAAATAATACTTCAGACCAACATTTTTGATTATCTTTTGACGATTTTTTTATTTTATTTTAATTCATTTAACACACTGTTACAGCGCTCCAAAGTTGACCAGGTTCGTCAATGCTCATGAGAATCCGGTCAAAAAGAAATGTTTAACTTATTATATATTATTTATTTTTTATATTTATTTTTTATTGTAAATATATTCTTAAAAAAAATTGTTGAATTCGTACAACTTTACTTCTTCATTCCTGTTTTCCTTACCATAGAACTTACTAAATTTAACTTACGGAAGGATAAGCAGGTAGAAAAGGTCTGAGTAACCGTTTGGGTTCAAAGGAACATCTGCCTGCTACGACTATTATTATTATACGTAGGCTTAGCTGTTTCTTCTATCTCATTTTATTCTCTTAGTTGTGCTACATTTTTTGCAACGTGTAAACGTATTGAAAATTGTGGATATTATTTTCAGTTTTATCAATTAACCTGCGAGTTTCATAAAAAAATCCTGAGCAGATCATCTACGACATTGTTCTAGGGTATTTTTTTTGTAAAATGTATAAAAAAGTTATAGAGCAAAAAAATTTATTATTGCTTATAACTTCTTTAATATTTAATTTAGGGCAAAAAATTATATAAATATGTTTGTGGGCAACACAATTTGCTACAAATTATGTTCTTACAATTTTTTTATAAAACGCACAGTTTCTGAGATATTGCAAAATACGTGTTTTTGTGCCGCATTGCCACGTTGTATGGCAATGCTTATCCTTTGTCCAAAGTATATGCCAGCATTTTGGTCACAAGTAGCGTCGACCAGACGTTTTGAGACGTCTTTGAATAATAGTTTGGCGCTCGGTCCCCACGGTCCCAGCGTTTCGACCCTAAAAGGCACAAACATGTAACAAATACTGAGATTACTATATTTGCGCCTTTCGAGGCCTTCTGCTAGTTCAGCCGCCGCACCGGCCACTTTTTGGGTAGCAGGAATATGAGAAGGTGCTAAGGTATCGACACAGGTAGCGTCCCATACCAGAGGCCTTCCCATCCTCCACGGAACCAAAGTCATGCCGTCCGGCCTTTTACCATCGCCACGTACAAGGTCTAAGCATTTAGTTATATTACAAATGTGCATTTAGCCTTCAGTTTGATAATATCAATCAAATTTTTTATTGATATATATACCTGCAAAATACATTTTACAGACAATCCGTTACCTGAAGCCTTCAGAAAAGCAACTGTACATTTCTGTTTGTCCGACAATCAATTTCGCACAATTTGTTAGAATGTGTAGATAGAATTTGTTAAAAGGTAGAAGTAAGGATAAATGTCGGGAGAGCAGTCGAATGACACCTGTCAAAAATCCAAAATGGCGATTTCAAGACGGCCACCATACAAACTGCTCCGCCCCTGCTGAAGCTCGGCCTTCAGAAAGGGGGTGTAGTGAATATGAATAAATGAATTTAAATACATAAATTCAGATAATTTCACGTCAGATTTTTTGCACGTCAAGAGTAAAACATCGCTCTTTACCATCTATCTAATACCCTAACTAATAACCGAAAAGGGGGCAAAGGCGAGTATAATACATATCAACGATGGCATACGCAAAGGCATATTGCTTCAGATAGGAGGCCGGCCATAAAATTTAAGTCTTACTCCGCACAACTATGTCAATGCGTTGTCTTTTGTGAAGGTACTCAGAAAAAATATATTGTTTATACCGACCCTACAGAGGTGTGACAAGTGCAGGGCGATAATAATGTAAAGTTTTTTTTTTGGCTATGGACTGCCGCGCAGCAGGTCCATGGTTCGAATCCCGCCGCTGGCTTGAGCTTCACCGCATGGTGGAAGGGCATTTTAGCGAATGCCCGCCTGGCTAGCGACCACCCTCAAGTGGAAAATCTGTCGCCAAGCACCTAACGGTGTGTTCCGGCAGCTGTCCTTGAGAGCCAGTAATTCTAGGTTAAGCCTGTTAACACCTTCGACCATATCATCACTTACCATCAGGTGAGATTGTGGTTAAAGGCTTACCTATCAGCAATAAAAAAAAAAATGTATATACACATTTATACGTTTTTGTTATTTAAGTTTACCTGCTGCTCTGCTATGGATAGGTCAAAATATTTTTTTGCCTAATATAGGTATTATAATATTTAAATAATATATTTAATATTATTTCGTAAACGAAATAATATTTAATATATTTCGTTTACGAAATTTCCTGTGAATAAAATGTGCAAATTTAATAATACTTTATTCAAAGATTACTCACTTATTTTCATATAGTGGAAGAACACAGTCTAAATTTATTATATGAGATGGCGACTCCGACAGTTCTCCCTGTTCCGAGTGATCTCGGACTTTGACTGATTTATTATTTTTTTTCCTGAGAAAGAAGGTGCATTTTATGAGCACAGTCTATTTTATTATATATATGTACAGAATCTATTTATTCCACTCTATTATATTTGTATAAATCGTTACTTATATGTACATGTCTAAGTGATAAAATGTATATTTAAAAGTACCTATGCAGGTGACTTTGTAGATAATCTCTTGAATATATACCTACTTGCCTGATTCTGAATATTCTTTCATTTATATAAATCTACATTTAGTCTTGAGGGACATGAACAATGTTCGATGTTTTATTGCGATATACCCACCAAACCAAATGCTTTGATTTGCTACGCTTGTGTTATTATTATTTAGCAACACTCAACTCCATTTACGGTTGAACGTCAGCTGTACTTTAGAGCCAGATAATTTTAGTTATCACCTGTTTGGTACCTTCTACCACATCACTTACCATCAGGTGAGACCATAACTATACATTACCAGATATTATTATAGTATCCAACTAATCGTACTTAGATTAGTACGACATTTTGTTATTTTATAGCTCCATTACAGTACTATAGGAACCTAGTAACCTAGTAGGTATAGAATCTCTTAGTTCGATAGAGATAATATGTTTCATGAATAGAATAAACACCGAAATACAAACGAATATTAAATTTGCATAGGTAAAAATAAACTGAAATATTATACGCTCTCTCATAATTCTTGCAAAGTCTTTGTATCGACTCTTCTGCTTCGTTTTTTATTTTTTAGTTATCTTTATTTCCCATATTGATTGATATACCTACCAAGATACGTATTTATACTGCACAGCACAGGTGATAGCGCGCGAGCGATAGGTCCACGTCCAACGGCGCACAGCGCGGCACTGAAGGACAGCTCTTACGCATTGATTTTATTTCGTAATCCTAAGCTAATAAGGTTGAATATCGAATCTTCCGATTGACCGTAATCCTGCACAGAACTAAAGGTCGTAAGTCTAAAACACTATTTAATTTATTATGACAATACTAATTACTCTAGGTAAATTTTACTTATACAGCGGATAATAAACTACATTTCCTTTCTATGTGTGTTTATTATTAATATGTAACTGATGTAGTTTCCAAGAAAACTCCAATAATTTAAAGAAAAGGCTTCATTTTGAAAAATTAAAACTATCGAGTAAATTTCTTTCAAATGTGTTTCTGACTGTACAACTGATAGAAAAAGGTTTGAAATATCAAATATTTAAGTTTTCGTGTTGATTGCATATTTCAGTTGCTTAAAAAAACTAGTCGAATGAGAGTATTTTTTCCGCAGCCTCGTCTTAAAGCGGCACCTATCGTATTTTATTATTACTAGCATTTGTTTCGGGCATAAAATATGCACAAACCTTTGTTTCTGTATCTACAAATAATCAATTTAAAGATACACATCACGTGGGATGATGGGAAGGAGAGAATATAGTTTTATTTAGCTCTCAAAGAAGTTCTTGGAATAGCTCATGATCCAATTAACCCCAGTTTTATATTACTTATACTGGATTATTCAGTAAAATCCAGGTCATACAGTCCAAATTAAAACCATTTTTACCTACGTCGCATTCATGATTTCAGAACGTAATTAAAAACGTAGCTTTTGTTTTATCACACACGAGCTAAAGCGGTGCCTGCCAGATGAGGATAACAATGAACGTGCGCATATATTTTGACAGATAAAACTGAAGCGAGGGCAATGCAAAGAGTAAGATTTAAAAAAAAATTAAATCTAATTTAAATCATAATTAATATAATGGTGATTAATTTACTGTCAGAAATTTTTAGGGTTCCGTACTAGAAAACAGGACTTTAATACTAAGCCTTGGTTATCCGTCCTTCCGTCTGTCTATCTGACTTTTAAAGGGATCTTTGGAACTGTAAAATGTACTAAAGAAGTATTATTATGGAGAATTGCTAAAATGTCTCCCTCATCTCATCCCGTAGGTCTTGTAGGAGACAACTTACGGTATTTTTACGTCAAGAAGGTGTCTCGACCGGTTTCGTGAGCGCACTAATAAAAAAAGATTTTACGATAAAAAGATCCACTAATTCAAAATTGATTTTAGCACCACACCGTTCGTAATTCCCGCACATTTATTTTATGTACCTAGTATATAATAGAATCTGATTCAAGTCTTTAAAATATCAAAGATTTTATTTCATCCGAGCAACTTAAAAAATACCTACTCAGAAACCTATCTCTGTTGAAGATACAAAAGAACGCTTATTATAACGAACAAAGCCTTTGGTATACCAAAATTTACCCGCAGTCATTAACTTGGTAGATGTATATTCTCAATAAAACATATTCACAGTCCCGTGGTTGTGAATTATACTAAATATAATGAATACAGAACAATCTCTATACCATATATGTACTATAATAATATATTCTCCTGTTAATAACTAATAAGTATATAAATTATGATAACGTACCCACGAAAACTGACTCCGTGAATTTATCACGCAGTCTAATTATGAGATAGTCAGTAATGTGGGTTGTAATCTAGTTGTAATGCGCTGAATGACTGCAAATACGAATATTATGGATTAATTATTTGTGCTACTTCAAGCGCAAGTATCTCTTTGCCATTACCTGGTATTAGAAAAAATTGTCCTCGCTATATCCTTATCTAATTAATTAGATCGATGATAGAATATTTTATTACGTGTTTGTCGGGTAAGACCCACAGAAATCTGATATTTTTTTTTTAATTTCTGTGGGTAAAACAAAATATATATTATAGATTATAGGTCAATAAGCTGAGCCCAAAAAGATCAATCGAATACCTATATATACATAGCCATGGCCTCCACAAACAACCAAATAATTTTAATATTGTTAAGTTTGCAATAACGCCTGCTAGGCGAATTACATTACAAAATTACAAATTTACGAGAGAAAAATTATAATCATGTGCGGGATTCGAACCCGCGTCCATCCACCACTTTAGCCGGGGTATGCTCTAACCAATTGAGCTGACATGACACAATGACTCATAACTTTCATTCTTGCTCTCGTTCTTCAACCATCGTTTAAGAATGAGAGCGATTATAGAGAGAGAGATTATAGATTTTTTCTCTCGTAAATTGGAAATTTTGTAAAGAACCAAACAAGTTTAATTCCAAAAATTGCAATACCCAACTAGCTTTATGCCATGATCATAAAAAATCAGCTTTGATGAAATTGGTGAAAAGGCATTACAAGTATTGTAAAAGCGATTCTAATAGTACATTGTTGTTGTGTTTAGGGAGGACATAGATGCTGGCTACCGCCTGTGCGGTCGTCCAGCTCCACCGGGTTTTGGGCGAGGGCCTGGCCCTACAATAGCCCGGGAGGGAGAAGTGCCGAAGGCACTTCTCCCGAGACGGGCGTAGAAGGCGAAAAGCGCTTTCTACCTCCGTCTCCTGCGGACGCCGAAAACGTGCCGCTACTATAGGAGGGGTTGACAGCGAGCTCAAGGGCACCACTGTGGTTCGGACCTCGGCTTGTCTCGCTGTCGAGAGACATGGGGGGGATCGGAGCAAAATGCCTCTGTGCAACTGCAGTGTTGCACAATTGGGCCCTACTGAATAATACTCTTTGACTATTTGGAGAGCAATTTATCGTGACCTTGTTTTTGCCTCGAGCTCGCCGGCGGGCTCGGTGTTTGATTGTGTGACCTCTAATTACCTCACACCTGGGGATTTTACCTCGACGACTTGCGGATAACGCTAAAGCTGCCAATGTAATGGCTGCGATGGGGTCATCCGGGTCGTCTAATACCTGCCGTGGTCGGCGACGGGGGGGTTTGAAGAATGGGATAGAAGAGGCAGTCGAGTAGTTCGATGCCTGGACAACCAATGGGTTCGGGTGGTGGGGCGCTCGATCAAAGTATCGGCGGGCGCAGTCCTTATTTAACTGCGCTAAAGAGGGAAGGTTTAAGTCGCAATGCAACTCGGTGTTCCGGATATACCACGGGGCGCCGGTTGCATTACGAAGAAAACGGTTTTGGATGACTTGAAGTTTATGAAGGTGGGCCTCACTAGCATGACTAAACACTACTGATGCGTAAGTCATGATGGGGCGGATGCAGGCAGTGTAAAGTGTCTTCTTATTACTAAGAGACATTTTACTCTCTTTGCGAATTAGGGGACCAAGGCGACCCATTACGAAGGCCGCTCTGTTACGGACGGTTGTTATGTGATCGTTAAAGGTGAGATGACGATCAAGGGTGATTCCGAGGTATTTTGTTCTAGGAACCCAGGGAATGGGTTCGTCGAATAAAATAAGCGGTTTCGGGTAAGGGGAGCGTGTCTTCTCAGTAAAGCACATAGCTGTGCTTTTGGCTGGGTTGACCGCGATGCGCCATTTTCGGAACCAGTCACCGATCTCGGTGATGGCCCGTTGAATGACGAAATAGGACTGTCTGTTGATATGCCACCCAGTGGTGTAAATGGCGGTATCGTCCGCATATTGGGCTAGGAATACTTTGGGCTGAGAGCGTGGGATGTCACTGGTATACAGTGCAAAGAGAATAGGTGATAGCACGGAGCCCTGAGGGACTCCGGCTCTGACTGGGTGGGGGGAGGAGAGGGTGCCTTCCACGCGATAGCGAAAGCTTCTGGCTTTAAGGAAGTCTTGTAGGATGAGCACAAGCCGTTCTGGCACGCCAAATTGGTATAGCTTGTAGATCAAGCCATTGTGCCAGACTTTGTCAAAAGCTTTCGCTACGTCGAGGAAGACTGCTAGCGTAGTCTGGGGTTTGGGGTACTTATTGAAGCCCTCAATGATGTGCTCCGTGAGGCGGTGCACCTGTTGGACGCATGAGTGTCCGGGTCTGAAGCCAAACTGCTCATCTGGGATAAGGTGGTGTTCCTTAGCATGGGACTGGAGACGGTTTGCAAGTAACCGCTCGTAAAGTTTGCCTAAGGCACTGAGGAGGCTGATGGGGCGGTAGCTGGTGGGGTCAGATGAGCTTTTGCCTGGTTTGTGAATGCCAATGACATTTGCACATTTCCAGGTGTCTGGGAATAAGCAGTGGCTCATAGCAGCATTGAAGATGCTGACTAAGAGATGGATGAGAGGAGGAGAGAGGGTTTTAAGAACCCTGTTGGAGATGCCATCGGCACCGGGGGACTTGCGCGGTCGGAGGGCCTTGATCAGTCTCTCCACCTCAGCGTAAGTCGCTAAGGTGATTGGTGGGAGTTCAGAGGTGACCACAGAGCTTTTACGTTCGACTTCCGCATCCACCGAATCGAGGTGAGCTTGGTCAACGTGATCTACGTTAGGGGAACACTGAGCCTCTAGGCTATCAGCTAGGCACTCAGCTTTGTCTTCGTCAAAGAACGCTGGGACTAGTGGGACTGGTCTGTATAAGGGAGGCATGTCGTTGTGGTTACTTCCTTTCAAACCTCGCGCCAAGTCCCAGTAAGCATGGTGGCTTGGCACGAGGTTTGAAAGTTTATCGCCCCATTGTTGATCACGCAACTCAGACATGCGACTTTGAACCATGCGTTCAAAGTGGCGTTTCTTAGTTTTGTTCTCTTTACTGGGGTAAGAGTCGTAATGTCGGGTCACTGCTTTACTCTCCGTCACCAATCGTCTCACATCCGCTGGAATGACAAGGCGCCGGTCGTCCGGCACTATGACCTCCTTTGCGGATGCACCTACTACGGTGGAGAGGTGATTGGTGAACGAATCGATCGCAAGGGTTACGTCATCTTTTGTCAGGATGTCGTCAGGGATCTTGTCTAGGTCCGGTGAACTGATAGCCTTTAGGGCATCGCCTACTTGCTTCCAGTTCACTATCGTCTTAGTGGGGCGGGGGAGGTCAGTCGTTGGGTCGGGACCTAGTCGCAGTATAATGGGTCGGTGGTCAGAGTGAAGCTCGTGAACCACTTCTATGGAGCGTAACCGGAGTGTTACGCCTCTGAATAGTGCCATGTCAAGCAAGTCAGATCGGTGGTCTTCCATATAAGGGTAGTGAGTGGGCTCAGTGGGCGCAATTATGTCAAAGTTAAGTTCTGCGATTAGGTTTTCAAGTGCAATACCTCTGGGATTGTTGACGTTACAATTCCATAGGATGTGCTTACTGTTGAAGTCGCCAATCAGAATGACGGCGCTTCCTAATGAGAATAGGGCTTCTAAGTCAGCTCGGACGATCGGCTTTTTGCAAGCTTGGTAACAGGATGCTATGACTATAGGTTGATGACCAGTCATAGCTAGGAGGCAACAAGATGCTTCCATATTAACAAGAGTCGGGGTAGGTAGGGGAATGCAGTGCAGGGACCTTTTGTAATAGATAAGAGTGCCTCCCCCACGAGAGTTCACTCTATCATCACGTACCGTTCTGTAATTGGCAAACCTAGGGTTCGCCTTCCCCGGTTTTAGAAAGGTTTCCTGCACGCATATGATATCGATAAGGTGGGTACAACAAAAATCGTGGACGAGGTCACGTTGTCTGAAGAGGCCGTCAGCGTTAAATGACGCTAACGAAACTGAGTACGGTTTCGTGCGTTCGGTTGTACTACCCATAGTGGTTGTACTGGGGAGGGGCCTGGGGAACGAAGCGCTTAAGGGCGCTAAGTAAATTCGCGTGTTCCAATGTATATTGGATCACGTCCGCTGGGGATTGAGCGAAGTGCATCTTGTGCGCTAGCTCGCGGACTTCGTTGATGTCAATAGACATCGCCAGGTCGCTGACTAGTTTGATGTCCTCTTGAAGAGAGGCATCCATCAGCGGCATGGGTGGGGCTTGTGGCCGAGGAATGGCGCGGGGAGGAGGGGCGCGAACGGAGTTGGCAACGGGTGCCGGGAGCGCGGGGCGAGCCGGGGCCGGTGCGCGGGCAGGGGCCGGGGCGCGGGCGGGAGCGGGTGCGGGCGCGCGGGCCGGGGCGCGGGCGGGAGTGATGGTCTTTACCATACTGGGTGGTTTAGCCCATGCGTTACGGGCGGGGAGCGGCGCGGGTATTACCTGTGAAGCAGGTATTACCGACAGCTTAGGGCTGACCCGTTGGTAACGGTCATGTGAGGGACGGGTCGGCCTATGCCTTGCCACCCTGTGGTTTATGCGTGGTGCTTTTGGGCAGCCGCGGTAATTCGCGGTATGTCCTTGAGCACCGCATAGAACGCAGCTGGGTGGGTCCGGCGAGTCCCGAGTGCGAGTGCACGCCGCTGTCGCGTGATCGCCTAGGCACTTGACGCACCTAGCGCGAGCGAAACAGAAGCGGGAGGCGTGACCGTACAATTGGCAGTTGTGACACTGCGAGGGACTTCCATTTTTAAATGGGGCTTGTACGTCTAACCCAGAGAGGCCGCAGACCTTTTTTAAATTAAAAATGGCCTTGCCCTCTGGTGTACGGTCTAGTACTACGAGTACTAGGTCATATGGACTGCGGTCCTTCCCGCTGTACATGCGGTGAACCGCATGTACTGGGAAGTCTTGTGCTTTAAGGTCGTCACATACCGCATCGGTATGTATCTCCTTAGGCACACCGCGAATCACAACGCGAAGGACTTTCTCCTCTTCGAGCGCATAAGTGTGAAAACTTATGCTCTCTTTACGGAGGAGCTTTGTTAGCGCTCTGTGGTCGCTACTAGTGGGCACTTGGACTTTAATGCCCTGCTGCGTGGAGCGGGCATTAGTATAATGGATCCCACGATCCGAAACTAAGCGGGACAGCATGTCCCATTTGCTTTTGTCCTGAATGAACAAAGGCGGAGGCGGTTTTTCGCGACGTGCGCTCGCGTCCTGAGGGGACGCGGCGGTTGAAACCGGAGCGGAGGGAGGAGACGCGGGGCGCGGGGCGGGGGTCGGTTTTTTGCCGGAGGCGGGGGCCTTTGCGGGTGCCTTGGCGGGAGGGGCGGAAGTGGCGCAACTAGCGGCTTTGGGCGCGCGCTTGCGTTTGCGATCTACGACGGTGTAACCGTCGTTATCGGAATCAGAGTCCGTGCGTGAGGCGCCGGCCTGATCTACCTCCATGTCCGTTTCGGATTCCGAAACGGTCTCGACAATGGCGAAGGAGGGACGGGTACTCGCTGACCTCCCGATCGGTGAGCGAGAGCGAGACCGTTCACGGGGAGGGGCTGCCACCGTGCGTCTATTGTCGGGCCCGGGAGCGGGCGAAGTAGGACTATCCTCTGAATAGGATCGGGTCAAGGGAGGAACGCTGGCCTCCGGGTTTGAAGTCCCGGAGGGAGCGATGAGAGTGTCCGTGAGGCGGGCATTCTCTTCCTCTTCAAGGAGTTGCATATGTGCAACGTATAGATCGGGGTGGCGGAGGGCGAAGGTCTGAAGGACCTGCACCTCACCGTTAGAGGGACGGGACTGCATCCTGAGGGGAATACTCAGGACGCCCTATCAAGGGTTTGAATTCCCTCACACACCTTGTGAGCTCACTGTGTGAGAGGGAGTGTGTACCTAGGGTGTGCCCTAGTTGTGTACCCTCTCCGAGCTTTTTTCTCGGCGGAGAGGGGTGCTCCTAAGCGATACTCCGGGGTTGACTAGGGGCGACCCCAAGGCCAGTAATCCCGGAGCCCAGCTTGCTTCGGCTGACCCGTGTAGCGGGAAAGGCCACGGTGCAAGGTTAAACCAAAACAACAACAGTGGCCGTTGTCACCGTAGGGTGTCACACTGCGACCGCAGCAAATGGCGGATTTGATCGTTCAGACGGGTTTGGCTGACGCTACCCCACGCCTGAACGACGTCGCTTAACAGCACAAAGTGTGTTGTTACGCGACTGTTACTATGTTGTGTCGGGTAGTAAAGTGGTGAAATGCGCACCGAAAAGTGCGGTCAAAACAAGACCACCAGCCCGATATGATGTTGTTCGTCCGAAACAAGGGACTTGGGTAGGTGGTAATGCCTGACGTCTTAGAGCGCCTCTGCGCGCCGGCACGGCGAGCTCGTAGCTCACGTTGCACGGCGGTCGGTGGCTGCTCAGCTTCTGCACAGAAAACAAAACTTCGTCAGGACTGCGTATTCCAAGGCACTGGTCTGCAACTAGCGTCGGAACGATGACCCGAGTGAGACGGCAATAGTGCGGGGACTATTGCGGTCTCACTGGGAGATACTGGCGGAGCTGTAGACAGGTGTGCACGGCGTGGCGGCACAGGTCGGAATGACGAACGACTGGTGGCGAGTGTAGTACATTGTAACGTTAAGGTGTACTTATGCATTACAATGCGAATAAAATCGTCGCGTAACAAAAGTGATTTGAATCAATAACCACGTCTTGGTAACCAATCAGATGTGTTGGATTCACAGTCTGAGGGTTCTGTAGCGTAATAGCGATACAAGAAAACTTTGTTTTCTTCAAGTAGTTCGATATTCAATGCACGGGTCTGTAGTTGACAGTTTTTGTTTGACGTTTGTACGTGTTGCCGTACAGCCCTTTGAAAAAATTGTTTTACTTGTTTATAATAATATTATTATTGTTGAGCTCCAAGACGTCGAAGTTTCATAAGTCAAGTCTGTCCTAGTCATTATAACGAAAAAAAACTACTTTAAAAAAGCTGTAATCTACGAGAAATATAAAAGTTTTATTCTTTTGTGCTTAAGATTTTTACGAATATAAAGTCTGTCAAAAAGAGGGTGGTGTTTGCCATATTCCGAAACGTTAATGAAAATGTATTTGTTAGAAAAACGCAATATCTCTCTAACCTGGGAATTACACCCAACAGCTATGATATGCAAAATCGACGCTTCTCGGCCAACAAAGTACACCGAGTACACGTACAAAGAGGATTTTTAAATAGCTTATTAACTAAGTTTAACGTGGTGTGGGTACCTTATCTCAATAAAGCATATGGCACGTACGCTATTTTTCATTGAAGCTGGATATCATTCTATGAGTGGAAGAAAGAATAAAATTTTCCGACATCCAGATTAAAATGCCGGGACTCCTTTCAATGGATTTCATTGTGCAAGCATTCTGAGCTCCACAGTCACGGGCTATAGTCATGAGCTAATAATGGTAGGAACTCCGAGTATTTATTAGCTAATACGACTACCGTATTGTAAAGACTTTATTATAAGAAAAGAAGAAGTAGACAACAAATTATAGCTCACATGTTTACAAATACGTTTCAACGAAACAAGGATGAAACTAATTTATTAATAGATCTTATATTATCACAATATTAGAACTGCGGAAAAGTTTGTGTGTAAGGTTGTTGACCTAATTCACGGCTGAAAGGATTTAGATTTAAATTGGGTATATGTATAAATGCTTAAATCATAGATTTAACATGATTGAAGAATCTAACCACACAGGGGAACGGGTGGGATGAAACCAAGGTCAACCACAGGACCACTTAGTAACTAATATTCTAAGTATAGATATAATTATGTGCGTATTATCCACTTGCACTAATAGGTAAGTTAAAAGCATTTTGTATAGACTATCAAACGTTTCGTGTGTATTCTTCTATATTAATTAACCAAGAATAACAATTTGAGCTTAATAACTGTTGGGAGTTTTGTCCATAATTATTATTTAGCAACCGGCTAAGACTCGCGTAAATTTTACTCGATATATCTCAGACCAGGTTCGAACTTATTTTAAGTTCTTCGTCTGGGAGTCACAATTTTTCCAACGAAATAAATATATTAACTTATATAATAATGAAACAATAAAAGCACAAAATTTTGCTTATTAATAATTCATTAAAAATAAAAGGTAGGCAACATACTAAAATGTAATTTTTTTACTTACATTTTGCTCCATCGCATTGTGATATTACCTACAAGCGTCAAACTTAGTATGATTATAGTTTATCTAACTTAAAATAATAAAGGTTGGTCAAGTGCAGGTTAAGGATCGCCTTTGGTCGGTCTACTTTATATTATTGCAATGTGATGTGTGCGTGATTAAGCCTGCATCGAGGCAGCGATACGTAATTGTGGTTCGTTTGATCCCATGCTGTATCTTCATTTCTTAATTTTGAGTTATTTAATTAATATATATTATATTTAAGAATTAATTCTGTAAATCATACACTTTGGAAACATGATTACCTACTTACAATTTCCTGGATGGAAAAAAATCCAAAGTTACATCTAAAAAACGAAATAAACCCTTAGTACGGCGTAAATACTTAACGGATAGTCATCCGTATTTGAATACAAAAAAAACATGTATTCTATAACGTAATACACATTACATTTTTCAAATAGGTATTTGTTTTTATTATACGAAGGCAATACTGAAATTCACGCATGTTCCGCCCATTTTAGTCGGAGCCGCGATGCTTTGTCCCTATCCACTGTAGTAAAACTTCGGCCGTCGGACGGGGACGGATGCTGTTGGCGTGCCTTACGCACACATACGCAGCGCGCCTAAAAAGCTCGGTAAGACCTATTAGCATCACACGCACCCGAATTCATTCACGAATAATTATGTTAAGAATTGTTAGTCGAGCACAAGTGGGTTCTGAAGCGCTCGTAGCGAAGTTTGCTTAGCCATTCTGAATTGATCAGCAAAGTTAAGCAACGTCCGCCGCGGTCATGTCTTGGATGGGTGACCGCTAGTGGCATTACTATTAAGCACTTCCGTGCTTCGGAGGGCAAATTAAGCCATCGGTCCCGGTTGTTGTCTTCGGATGGCAGTCGTTATAGCATGGTGGTGGGGCATTTTGCGAATGCTTGCCTGGCTAGCTACCACCCTCAAGTAGAAAATCTGTCACCAAGAACCTAACGGTGTGTTCCGGCAGCTGTCCTTGAGCGCCAGTAATTCTAGGTTAGCCTGCACAACATCTTCGACCACATCATCACCATAGGTGAGATAGTTGTCAAAGGCTAACATTTCAGGCATAAAAAACAGCAGAACGACTTTACCGCTGTGAACGTGGTTTTCAAAAGTGTACCGTGGAACGCAACAACATTGACGTGACCAATCATATACGACCATTTCTAAGCGCCAAATATATTAACCAATCCAATTGAATTTGGAAGATTATTTTGATGTGATAAGTCCGAAATCAAAGCGGTAACTGTATGAGAATTACACTTCTCAACATATTTATTCGGAAAGCATTAAGAATGAAACTCTATCGTACTATCTTCAATGTTCAAGTAATAACAAAATAATAACGTGCAACCCATTGTTAGTTTTAGAGTATACTGGTTAAAATATCAAACCTAGTTATTCAACAACGTTTCCTTAATAGGTAAGTTGAGTTTAGGTAATTTCTATGTTTGTTTCCGTTATTATTCTAAATAACTGAAACCAGCTTACAAATTATCAACTCAATACACTAATACCATGTTTACGTCGGAGCCGCCCACCGCACAACCTCGACGACAACAACAAAGGGTTATTATATCTATTATTCAACACGGAACACGAACAGGGTTGTTATATGAGGAGGTATAGAATTCAGAGCACTATTATAGGTCCAATGTAAAGTAACCTACATTCCCTAACTTCGATCATTATTTTATCGTATTAAATATTGACTTTTCATGACTTCGTTAATGCTGATAGGCTTTATGATTCTTAAAGCCAGCTGCCAGAATTTAAATTTAAGTAGTCTACTGTATCACTGCCCTGTGGGGCGCCGGGTTAGAATTGCACCTCCCCATATCAACCCACGGGTGTCGTAAGAGGCGAATAAGGTAAAAGTACTGGAAGGTGGGCAGCAGCGCCTTCTAAAGAACTGCCAACTTACACTGCGATTCCCAAGACGCCTGCCAAGCGTGGGGATTATAGGGGAGGCTGTGTTCAGCAGTGGATGAACCGGCTGTTACAGTACAGTACTCTACTGTATCAGTTGGATTAGCCACTGCTGAATACAGGCTCCCTTTATGAGCGGCGGTTTGACATAATCCCCCCGCTTGGCAGGCATCTTGATCGCAGTATATGAAAGCAGTTCCTCTGTAGGCGCTGCTGCCCATCTTCCTGTATTTTACCCTAAGTGGCCTCTTACGACACCCATGGGTGACTTTTAAAATATTTTTAAAGTTTCATTACCAAAAGGAGCTACATACATGGTAGAAAGATTGCAAAAATAAGTGCATTGTTATAGCTACAATCACAGTATGCGATTGCCTGCAAACTGCAGATGACAGTAAAAGCTCTTGAACACGTTTTGTTGAGCTGGCCGTCGGAAATCGGTTATTTACAAGTTTACATCGGTTTAGGTTGAACTTGGTTAAATTCATGTTGGTAAATGGAGTTCTGAACTCAGTGAAACGCATAATTTGGTTTAGCTTGAACTTGCGTTAAGTGAAATACTCTACTGGATGTGTGTTCTATTGTATTTTATATGACTCAAAAATAGAACCGATTGCGTAGTAGGTACTAGAAAATCCGTTTTTCCGAAAAAGGAAAATATACTGAGAATATGTTATCACATGAAAGCAAGTTGCCCACCTTATATTTTGTAACTGATGCCTCTACATATCGAGCTCTTACAGATCGTTAAGATTATCGTCATCTTCATTTTCCGACCCATATCCCTCTCATCGGTAAAATGTACTCGTATCTTCTCTAACAACACAAAATGACAACACTAGGACATTTTAAAAATTATGTTTTCACTAACAACATACAACACAACACAAGAGCATTTTTTATGCCTGATAGGTTAGCCTTTGACCACTATCTCACCTGATGGTAAGTGATGATGTGGTCGAGGATGTTGTTCAGACTAACATAGAGTTACTGGCTCTCAAGGACAGCTGCCGGAACACACCGTTAGGTGCTTGGCGACAGATTTTAAACTTGAGGGTGGTAGCTAGCCAGGCGGGCATTTGCAAAGTGCCCTACCACCTTTTTATTTTTATTTATTTTTTTAAGTGCCCTACCACCATGCTGTAACGACTGCTATCCTAAGACAACAACCGGGACCGACGGCTTAACGTGCCCTCCAAAGCACGGAAGCGCTCAGTAGTACCTAATGTCACCAGCGGTCACCCATCCAAGTCATGACGTTGCTTAACTTTGCTGATCGATTCAGAATGGCTAAGCAAACTTGGCTACGAGCGCTTCAAAGCGCATATTTATAAATTGTCACTTCGGTTTTATGGTCAACCTCGTGCCATTTTGGGTGTGCTCTCGTAGTAACCCGCTTCACATATACCTTGCGGCTAATGTGGGCTTTTTGATAGTGAAGGGACCTAAGAGAGCTCAGAGAAAGAGATAATGCGGCTAATGTGCAGCAACAACCCATCGCCGTGACAGGTGGCACGCTGACATTTTTTTTCCTTAGTTGTTTTTTACGAGCAGGATATGTAACAGTCCAGTATAACTATTCTTATGCTAAGAACTTTCGCAACACAAACATACTACTAACATTTCTATACGTCACTGCATTGCATTCATATGCCCGTTATATCTGTATTTACTTTGTGTGCCATTCCCTCTTGAATCACTCCAGGAATACAGTTAGGTTAGCACGGCCGAAACTGACATTTATGTGAGTTTAACAAGCCCCTTAAGCCTACACAGTTGCAATTGACAGTGCTCTCGACGCTCACACGGCACTCTGGCATCCATATGGAGTATCGATGGAATGCTCAGTTGAGTTATTCGCCTTAGCAAATCTATTGCAATCTTCAGCAAGTTCTCTGCTTACTTTTTTCTCTGAACAAATATGTAGTTAATTCCGCTGCAGACCAAAAGCCTGATTCTCATTTTAGCAGTAGGTATATTCTTCTTGTTTCAATTCTATCAGAGCTGTTTTGATGGGAAAATAAATGTCAATTTTTCGGTCAAAAGTAACTACGCTTCATCGTTGACAGGTATATATATCGTACAGATGTGCGATGGGCAGTGTATATCGTACAAATACAAATATACAACATCAATTCAACACCTTATTCTTATCCGTAGGTTGGGGAGTTAGCTATGTTTTATTTATACTTAGGTAGTAGCAAAGCTGAAGTTTGCAATGAAATTGTATATATTTCCACTTGTGGTCAGCGACATCGTCGCATCATATTACGTCGAACTCCAAATGTATTATATTATTCAAATACGGTACTTACTATTGGAATATTATGAACAAACCCATTTTGAAATCCAATGTGGGTTTGTTCCAAGGTATTTAATATTTTAATTGACAAGTTAATTAGTCCTGAAAACATGTGGGGCTATCGGTTTAAGATCAATAACAGACTTGCAATATACTACCTGTTACCGGAAACAATGTCAGGAACTTTTACGAGAAGTGGATTCTTGGAGTTGTGTGCATGGACTGAAGGATCGAAAACAAAACCAAATAAATACCATCGCCTGTGTCTGGGTAGACGGTATACCGAATTTGCCTCTAAAGATCTGGGACTCTTTTGGTAGGAGGAGAATACGTTTGCACAATTGCTGAAGCTGTGGCATTTAAATTTCTTGGTAGATCAATAGATTACAAAGGACGCACACCATCTCTAGACAAATATATAGATAGCTTCCAATACCTTAGTAAGGTAGACCAACAACCGATAAATTACATGAAAAAAGCTTGGATAAACGACAAATACTAAACATCACGTCTGACTTGGCCTTTCCTAATATACGAATTTTACTAAAACCCTTTTAACAAAGCTGAATGTAAACGTCATAAGGACATTGAAATCATGGTTGCGGCTCGCACTTTTTGGCAGACCCATCTACATTATTTAGGGATGTAACTAATTTCAGGATGAAATTAAAGAAACCATCGAAGCTCTATAAACACCTCAGATTACCAAAACGTACGTCTTAGTATAATCTCCATACTATATAGTCGCATCTCTCCCAAAAGACAAAAGTTCCTCCGACCTTGATTCGAGGCTTCAATTCCACAAACAATTTTGATAGGTGCAAGTCTAGAAAAGCGAGTTTTGGGTCGAAAAATAAAATTGAGCATAAAGACGTAGTAAAATCTGTCGAAAAGATACAAGACGCACCGCACAAAGCGATTTGCATCCACCTATATAATAAGAACAGCGAAGGAATGGAACTCCCTCCCAGCGTCTTTGTTCCCTGAGAGCTACAATTTGGATCTTCAAGTATTGAGTGAACAGGTATGTTTTAGGCAAGCATGCCCCAGCGTCGATCGCATTGTTAAAAAAGACGAAAACGATAGCTATGTACTGTAATATAAATAAGGAAATTCAATGACATCGTTGACGAATTTTGGGGTTCCTCAATAAAAGGGTACCTGAAATTTCATAGTATCTCTTCAACACAAATCGAACTTGGCCTTAAAAACTGTAATATTTAGGTAAGAGATAAATAATGGCTTATAAATTATCAAAGTTACATAAATGCAGTTATACTCAGGAAATCGAAATTATTGTCCTAAAATGAAAATAAATAAAAACAGAAGTAGAATATAAATTAGATTTTCAGGTTCTTCCAGCAAAAATTGCCGGAGTAATTTTCCACGTAAAATTAAGTTATTGTGGTAGCTGAACTTTAGAAACATTCATTTTTGTATTAACACCATATACAATAAAGCTGGAGTAAGATATGTTTATTGTTTTGGTAAAGTCGACTCTTTCATTCTCGTCGAATTGCATATTTATGAACTCAAATAGAGGAGGGCCGCGTAATTAGGAATTTGATACGATCCCCAAAATTTCCTAAATTGTAATATAGAGATAAAACCAATGTCCACTCTAAAAATCATTATTAAAGCTTACTCAAACCCTAGCTGGATATATCAATATTGTGAGAACCGTTGTGTCAGAATATAATTCTATTATGCACCGAGTTTGTTTCGTTGATAATATTTCAAGTAACCAAAGTTTTTTTTTATTCTTTATGGCACCAGTTCAATTCTACTTATTTTACGAAAATTTGAATATTGTTATTTGATATTATGTTTTTTAAAGTCACAAATTAACATCGTGGGCCAGAAGTAGTACGAATTAAATAACACTTTTAGAAACTTTTGGATGTTGATGAGCTGCTGGGTATGTCTAAAGGTTGGAATTGCAGAATAAGAGTTTCTGTGGAAAGATAATTTGATATTGGACAAATATGTTATATTAGACAGAGATATTAAACATTATTGATTAAACCGCAATTTTTAATCAATAAGAAAAGTGGAAACAATTTGTAAATAACAAAATAAAAAACTAACGAGAGGAAAAAAATATAGTTACGAACCCATGTCATCCACCCATTTAGCCGAGGTACGCTCTGACCGACTGAGCTAACATGACATTAACTCAAAACTCCATTTTTTCTAATCTCTCGTTCTCTAACCATCACATGGGGATGGAAATCTCATAAATTTGGAATCTTGTAATGTAATCCGCAGAGCATCACCATCATCATCAGCCGGAAGACGTCCACTGTTGAACAAACGTCTCCCCCATAGAACGCCACGAAGTACGGCCGCAGAGCATGCGTTATTGCAAAAATAAAATGTTAAAACAATTTTTAAAGTTGATTCGTCCACACAACGTGACACCAAATGACACGTAAGTGATTAGCAGTACCTTGTCATATCGCAAAAATCTTTACAGCCTATCTTGGCCCGAATATAACTCAGCTACCTCAAGATCTAAAGCCATAAAATTAATATTTAGGACTTAATCGGTAATCATGAACAAAATATTTAGGATGAAACTCTTTCCTCGCCAAGGTTATGGCCTCCCAGAAGATCAGCCTTAGCTTTTCAGCCTCTTTTCTCTGAGCATACCCATAAAGTACGATTTACACTAATAACCAACTACGATTTATCACTATAAATACGATATTTGCGATGAAATTACGCTATTCCATGCGTAATGATAGAAAGTGTTGTCACGGAACTCCAAGCTTTTAAGTCCTTGCAGCAATGTTGGTTTTACAAAGCGACTTAATAATATTATTCATAAATAAAAACTACGATATTTTTTGAACATAATATAATTGAATATTTTCCAATAAAACTTAATCATTAATAGCACATTAAGGGCCCGTTTCAGAATGTCCTAGTAAAAACCTAAACAGTCCTAAAATACATATCATAACTGAATGATAAAAATGACAGTTGACATGCAGCGGTTTCAAGTTTTAACCGATGGATAGGCTAAATCGACGATTGTGAAACGCGATAGTGACAGTATTAGATAGTGTTTTGTTTAGGAAATATGTAATATTACATATGTTCTGGGTATTATTACATGTTTCGGGGTAGTAAAACCGGAACTTTGTCGAACATTCTGAAACAGGCCCTAAATATATTGTCCGCATATATTTTGAATGTCCAGAATTCTCTACAGGTCCCAACAAAGAAAAATTATTCCTAAATCAATATACAGCCGTATGTTTAATAAAGTAAAGCTGAAAATTTCAATAATTCTAATAACATGTAATTACATATTCATAGTACCTACTCACAATAGTTAATTTAAAATTTTCATTTTTAACCGACTATCAAAAATATTTGGTTTCGTAGGTGACTCCTGTTTTATTCATTTTTGCTAACCTCGCATCACTTTTTACTGATTTATGCGATCATTATGAAGTCTTTTTACTGAAGAGCATACCAAAATTATTCCTATTTATATTAAGCAACTTTCTCCTACCTACAGAGACAATGTTTTAAGAAGAAGACGATATAGAACGATTCTAATTAGGCAGGAGACCATGAGGAGAAATGCTCTAGAATCATGTGAATTTAATTGAACTACTAGAGTAAGGACATATCTTACTGCGTCTGTTTATATGACGGTTCCAATTTTCCAGGAAAATGATACTTTACAATTTGCATGGAAACTGACACTGCAGTGTATAAGCAAAGAACACAACCAGCCGGAATTTAACTTTTTTATTGTTATGCCTTTGTTTCGCGTCGCTGATATTTTTTGTGTAAATTACGGCGTTTGTGAGTTTTATATTGTAGGAAAGCTATTTCGTTCTGTCAAATTGTCATACATAACAGCTAAAGTGACCGTGTCGATATTTATGGTAAGCGTTCCATGAACCCTAATCTTAAAACTAGCCCTCATCACGACTGAACACATTTAGATGTTGGTCTTTTTTGAGTTATTTAAATATATACAAGTAGAAAATCTGTCGCTAAGCACCTCCTAGTGAAATTACAGGCACATGAGGCTTAACAACTATGTCTCAAGGCGACGGGCGCAGTGCAATTCGTGACTTGTAACGAAATGCATCTGTTGTAGGCAGAGGTTATCCGCTTAACATCAGGTGGGCCTCGAGCTTGTCCCGTTACAATAACATTAAAGAAAAAAATTACATTGTAGGATTTACCATGTCGAAAATCAATGAAACATTTAAAAATAACCAAGAAAGGCGATTTCGAGATAATTTAAAGGAAGGATCTCTGCAAAGTGTTCAGAAGAAAGGCGAGATAAACAGAAGATACTAGAAAAAACACATATCTCATTAAAAGAATCGGTATTGATATAACACTCAAAGTAGGTAGAGATTCCTAACCAAGGAGTTTCGTCACGCCTTGCCGGGTTTCAGCCAGTCACGATGAAACGCTTTTACTAATGACCTAATAAGTTTTAGTCTTGTGTCAGGTGTGTTCGTTGGATAAGACTTGTATTTCCTTTCCACTTTTAGCCTTTTCATATGCCCTATCACGAATAGGCTTCAATCAACCGCAACCAACTGGCCCTGTTTCTTGACAAGCTGCTAGGTAATTTCCGGCTCACATATATGTTTGTAATTGTTTACCAAATAGTCTTCTTCTATAGAATCGAATTGCTATATCTAATAGATTTTCACTTACACAAAAGTATCAATGACTAACTCATAATGGTTCTTTTCATTGTACCTGAATATTTGTCCACAAGTAAGGAACGGATGTAATAATAATAATAATAGGCAGTGCTCGTCGACATCACCATCCCACATGACGAGAACCTCGTGAAGGCCGAGAAGGACAAAGTCAGCAAGCACTTTGACTTGGCTCACTATGTAACCGCCATGTGGGATGTTGACTCGAAGATCATTGGCCCGATAGTCGTTTCGGCGAACGGCCTAATAGCAAAGAGCCTCAACCAACACCTCAAGAGGGTCTCGCTAGAAGGTTGGATCAAAGGTCAAATGTAGAAGGCAGTGATACTCGACACAGCACGCATTGTCCGGAGGTTCCTCTCTCTGCAGCCCAAACCGCCGCGCCGGTAGCTTAGGCCTTGCCCCGCAGCCGGCGGCATCCTAGTTTTAAGTTTTTTTTATAATATTTGTTTTTACATTCATTTTGTAAAAAAAAATGTTAGTAAATAAATAACGATAATAATAATAATAAAGTTCTTATACAGACAACCAACTATGTTTGACACAATTAAAAATATTTGCTAATTTTGTGCTTCTTTACTCTCTGTATGTCCGATTGCCAGTAGAAGATATCTATGTACTCCTGCCTTAAAGACACCCAGATTGTATATCTCAGGCAAAATAAAAAATGGCAGGGACTTCCATTCTTGCGCTAAGTATACGTATTCAGAAATTGGACCGAAATCGTTACGTATGAATTTTAGGAACCTCCACAAGATAGGGTAATTTTCAGTCATTTTGCATATCCTGTTGTAAAACCCACATATCTTGGGTCATATATATATATATATATATATATAGGGTTAAAAAGTAAGTATTGTTGAATTTCTGCGTAGATATGTGTTTATCTATTTATAAAGATATTTATATTTATATATATATATCTTACTTTTTAACCACACAACCGATATATAGATTAACTCATTATGTCCACTATCAAAACATCACATAAAATAATCAATACGAATCATTACATTTGAAGCAGTGATGGCTCAGTGGCATTGGTTATGGACTGCCACGCGGCAGTTCCATGGTTTGAATCCCGCCGCGGGCTTGAGCTTCACCGCATGGTAGAAGGACATTTTGCTAATGCCCGCCTGGCTAGCAACCACCCTCAGGTAGAAAATCTGTCGCCAAGCACCTAACGGTGTGTTCCGGCAGCAGTCATTGAGAGCCAGTGAAATTACAGGCACATGATACTAAACAACTATGTCTCAAGGTGACGGGCGCCTGCAGTTCGTGATTTGTGACGAAATGCAAATGTTATAGGCAGTGGTTTGTCCGCTAAACATCAGGTGGGCCTCGAGCTTGTTCCGTCACGATAACATAAGAAAAAATTACAATTTCTTTGATAAAAATGTTCAGTCATCTAGTAAAATCAAAGATCTTTGATAAAGCCATAGCTCCACAGGGGATGGCGACGGGGCGTCCACAGCCGTAATTGCGGCCACCCCACGAGAGCAGACGTGCAATTTATCTCTATTAAGAAACTTTATTTCTATAGGTATAAAAAAAGATGCAATTTAATACCACGCGTGCGTTTTTTAAGAAAATAATACTTCCATTTCTTCTGCTCTTAGGATAATTTTTTTTATTATATATTGACTACATTCAATTTGGATGGAAGTAATTTTTATCCGAAAAGGATGAAAAATATTTTTCTACCCAGATTTCGAATGACAAGTAACGACTTTCAGAACTTGTGAGGTCAACATCATTGTTGGTGTTTGTATTAAGGTAATCAATACAAACACTAAAAATAATTTTGACCTTCGATTTTTTTGATTTTCTACGCAGATTTTTGTGTAAACTACGTAGTTTTTTGTGTGCGTGAAATATGTGTGATTTCTGAAATTTCGTTTTTCTGAAACCTCTACAAGTTTTAAATTAAGATTATATTTGACAGTTCCATTTGTAGCCTCATATAAGGTAAGAACACAATATACAAACAATAGATCGATTGATTTTCTCCTTTCTGCTTAAGACTAATCTTAAGCAAGAGCTTTTATTACAAATTTTATACAACACTAGCGGCCGGCCCCAAAAAATATTAATTGGAACACATAAAAAGTAGTTATTGTGATATAACTGCAATAGTAAGATATATGGTATTGCGGATTTTTTTGTAAATATTGATGTCTTCTATAAAACTGTAGTACATCACTTTGCTCTACTATCAACAATTTCCGCATCGTTCGCGATATAACATTTTTTTTTACACTTTGGGTTTATATTATCGAAGTTTTCATACGGATCCCTAATTTTTTGAATATACCTACTCTATATTCTTTTATATTAGTTGAGTTGTAGATAACACATACTTAGTTCCTATACATATAAATCCAATGTCGGTGCATTCAGCAAGCAAAATATAATTGAATCTGTTCAATATATCAACCCTATTTAACTAAGTGAATAGGTTATTGTTTGCCGTTAATAATATTGACGTTAATAATAACGGTGTCAGGTGGATATTGGCTGTTCAGGGCGCGAAGGTAATTAAATTAAACTGACAGTTTCAAGCAGCAGTGGGCGTTATAGGTAATAATATAACTCATTATGCTATTTGATGATGTTTTTGGGGTTGATTTATTTAACAAAAAATAATTTACAGAGCTTTGTTGCATTTGGGATTGTATTTCGATAATTTATATTAAAACACATTCTCTAGGTGCCGGGTAAGATTTGCACCTCCCTATATCATCCTGTGGGTGTCGCAAAGGCGAATAAGGGACTAATTATACTGGAATGTGGGCAGCAGCGCCTTCTTAAGAATTACTATCTTACACTGCGATCCCCAAGCCGCCTGCCAAACGTGGGGATTAGGGCAAATACCCCCTTAATAGGGGAGGCTATGTTCAGCAGTGGACGATCCAGCTGATACAGTACAGGATATTAAAACAAACGGGACATTGCATCAAAAAAGCAGAATGCTGTTACGCGTGTCGACGTAGGTATTGTGTTGCTGCAGATGCATTAGAAGATTTATTATATTACGGCTCTTACTATCCAGGAAAACATTTTCAAATATACGTTGGTGATTGGTAAGCGGCTGGCGATAAAAGTAAAGCCACATTTTACGCAATATCTACATTATATTTTTCTTACGTAAGAATCCAGTAAGTAAGCCTTCCTGGCTAAGTATGAGTTAACCGGACCGAACGTACTCGTAGGTGAGGTCCGATTATAGACGAGGCCAGGATGGTTTTCTTACTAGTTGAGGCTTGTATAATGCTTTTCTCAAAAATGAAAGAAAGAATAAAAACACAATTGTCGTAATTTAATGTGGAATCCCGCCAGTCGTTGTATTTTTTACTAAAAAGTTTGCGTTTTATTTTGAACATTGTTCTATCTTTACATTACTTTAATGCTTTAGTAAAATTGTTTTTGAAACTCCATGTCAATTTTAGAATGGAAAGTTTTAATCCAACATGATTTAGAAATTGAAATGACTAAATACAAACATAAAATTCCACACTATACTTGTACAACATTACTGAGTACAAAACGCAAAATGCATACTTTTCGCGTCGCGTTAAGTGTCACAGACTATAAAATGGTTGTATAAGGCTCCAAAAATATATCTATCTCATAAAATGTCATACCAAAAAAGAGATACTTATATTTGGAGCCTATAATGGCTAAACTCTAATCTATGTCCGCACACAACGTGCGAGTCCAAATCCCGAGATAAGAAAAAAAAATATTTGTGTCTGGTACCATATTTTTTTCCAAGTAGATCTAAAGAGGATGACCCACTGTCCAGTAAGTAAATTACATACGTACTTACAGGACACTAGGGCTGACATTCAGAAACAGTGGGCCGAGTTTACTTCGACCGATCTCACCGGAGTTCGAACTCCAGGTTTGACGAGTTTACTCCACCTTTTTAAATTCACAGTTGAGAACGAACAATAACTCCATACCGACTCCATCAAGTTTGCCTCCAGCCATAGACAAATATTGTTCAACATCTTTGTTTTAATTTAATTTTTTCTTCTATGGTATCATTATGTTAGAAAGGGACAAACATATAAAAATGTTATGAGAGTAAGTGAGGCGCGAATTGAGCCTTTGAATTTGAATCTTCGCGGCAAACTTAGCTAACTTAAATAACATTATCGGACTTGAGGACTATAATATCAGCATTAACTTAATTAAAGATAAAATAAAGGATGGAAAATAAATCCCGCCCAGCATTTACGGTGTTCGAAAAGGAATATTTGAGGGAGTTGGTTGGTCCTTTTATAAATATATTAGAATCAAAAAAGACTAATGCTGCATTTAATAAAGAAAAAGAAGAAGCGTGGAGCAAGCTTGCAGTGCAATTCAATAATTGCTCAAGATGACGTGTTCATGTAAGTATTAACTTTCTGGGTATCAGAATTCACTGTTTTATGGGAAACTTATAGAAACAGTTTCACAATCATTATATATATTAGGCAACCCCCAAGCAATTGAAAAAAGCATGGAACAATATGAAAACACGAGCTAGAGATGCCAAAACAATAATTCAACAGAGAAAACACACAGTAGGGGGAGGTCCATCAATAAACGACATAAGCCCAGAAGATGAATCAGTCCTATCATTGCTACCAAACATACTACCTATAGTAAAAGTGGTAAAAGACAGTGACGGTAAGAGTAATAAGTAATGAATCCAATAACCTATAGGATACCGACTTGTACCGTTTCTCATCATCGTTGATATTCTCATCATCTTACCCTTTATCGCACCTCTGAGGTGAAGTTGGTGCGATATGTCTCTCGCCACTCTTGGCTTCGCTTTGAGAATGATAACGATGACAAGCGCGGTCTACGAATAATACATAATTATTCATCGACGGCGGTCTATCTACTCCATTGTCACACTCTGGAAAACTACGTCAGAAATCAATACATGATTATCACGGGCACAACAAAAGCTGTGTTGTGTACCTATTTTACTCTGGTCGGTCATTGGCGGCTAGTGACAGAAGAATGCCGGACGCGGTGACCGTTTAACATTATACAGAAATTAAAAAGATTGTAGGTAAGTAATTTTTTATCATTTAGAAACGTTTAGTGATTATATTTATATTGCAAACAGCAGCTTGGAGTAAATCCAAAACAGGAACCTAAAACTTTGAGATTTTTCCGGTAGTAAAATCTAGCCCCGCGCCCCGCGCCGTCACCAGTAGTCACCACCGCCCGCGGCGGCTCTTCGTCCGTCAGAATAGGTAACCGAAACAGCTGAATTCGCGTAGCGTTCGTAAATGGAGTATAGACCGCGGATGTCGTCGCTATCATACTCAAAGGCAACGCGCCACTGTTATGTAATAGTCAGTACCTACTGATTTTGTGTACCTAACTATGTGAAAATTAAAGACGAGTGGAACACATTCCATGGGGTGCCGTCCCCATCGCTATCCGTGGGCACAGAATAAAAAGAACGTGGGCGTCTTAAGAGGCGACTAACGGTAACACATTAGAAAGGTGGGTGGCAGCGCCATAGAACATATAATAATACCAGCGCTTAGGAATTGATATCCCACACTGCAATCCCCAAGACGCCTGCCAACCGTGGGGATTATGGCAATATCCCTCCCTTCCACTATGGGGGAGGCTGAGTTCAGAAGTGTACAATCCGGCGTATACAGTATAATATATATGTATGTGTTCACCACCAATCCGACGCCAACCCTTGTTGCGGATGCTTTTATTAGTACTGTACTTTTCTCCTTATAATCGCTTTTACAAACATCCAATTTAAATATTGCTAATAGCATAGTAATATGGAAAAGCCTTCAACCATAACGAGAAATGCGGCTTATGTACTATAGTCGTTTAATTATTTTCATGTGTATTTTGCAGGTGTTGGGGACAATGAAAGTACTGCAGATGACGACAGTCAATTTTGGATACGCAAAAGTAATCGACCTATCTCCTCTACAAACCTTCAACCATCCGCACCTGGTATTCCTTCAGATCACGAGTACATCAGAATTAGCAGCCCCATTCCTATTTTAGTTGAAACAGCAAGCCCTGTAGAATCTGTCATATTATTACCTGAAAAATCCACTCAAAGCAGCTCAATCCACTCTAAACCAAATTTAAAGAGAGCCCATAAAAATGTTGCCGCTGGCATGTCTCTGGACCAACTAAAAAGGAATATCGTTGAAAACGATCTTAAGTACAGGGAAAAAAAAATTGAATTGGAAATGGCTCATTTGAGAAAAACATATGATATTAAAGAGAAAATACTATTAATTGAATTAAAGCACAAACAAAGATTACTGGACATGGCTGAGGAAGAACATTTAATTAAACGTACGAAATTATAAAACAATAGTGCTAGGCTGTCATTAGTATATACTTAATAGAGTTATCCATCCGGGAGTTACCGGGCTCCGTCCTAACATGGAGTTTTCTGTCCCAACCGATTGATCACGGTTGCTGCGGCTTTTTCAAATTCATATTCTTGTATCTATGTCCCATTAATATAATTAACTTTTTTTTACGGTATTCTTACAAGCGTGTACCTACCTAATAGTTTTCTACATTTTGGCGTCATTAAGCGTTTGGCGGGATATCGTTGGTTAATACACGTAGGTACTCTTATTACTATTTCTATACTAGGTAACCTAGGATGCAATAAATTTGATGGTGTACAGTTATCGAATAACTACCAAAATATTGTGGCCTACTATTTTAAAAATTAACCATTCGTGCCGTTTTTTGCGCATGTTTTAGGATTATTTTAGCATTAATCTAAGATTTTTTTACCTTAGGATTGTTTTAGTGTGATTCTACGATGATGTGATTTAAGGCGACGTTTTCCGGACAGTTTAGGCAAATAGCGCTCGAACGTATCCCTATAGAATAAGATAAGTACGCATAGCCACACGCATGGACTAGCCGTGAATTACGCGACGCGGTCAACGACCTCCAGTTCGAAAAGACAGCGTCACAGTGTAAAAATTACAGTTTCGCAAGCTTAACATTTATTACAATATTTTTTTCCACGTTTTGCTACAATGACAATCATGTTGAAAGTGTAGTTTCTATGGCTTTATACTGCAACACTACAGACACGGACGAAGTAATAATATTACGGGTGGATTCATAATATTTACGTGCATAATAGTAGATTATTATACAATTGAGCTAAGTTGCTCATTATAGACGAGGCTGTAGGTTGCAGCCCGAGCCGTAGGCGAGGGCGTAATTCAGCCAAGTGTATAATGAGCAAGTTGGTCACGAGTTTCATACTCACTTTTTCAACACCCTTGCGAGAAAAAAAAATTGCACAAATGCAATACAAACACAATAATACATACGAAAATTATGGAATGTAGCGCGCAAGTTTTTTTTTTGCACGCGGCAAATGTATGGTGTTGATTACATATAAACCTCTTTGTTGTAACAAATCTGTATAACCCGGTTAAATTGAAAATGCTCTGTTTACTTGCATAAAAGTTGCAGTTTGGTAATAACTTAACTTTATAGGGATACATTACCCGGTTAAATTGAAAATGCCCTGTTTAATCGCATATAATTTGATAGATTGATATACACTTTGTTGAAACACCGTATAAATAGTTTAAGCAGAAACACAATTTAAAATAATGTAACATTTGGCGGTCTTATCGCTGAACGCGATCTCTTCCAGACAAACCATTGGAAAGAGAGAAATAATTTAGTTCCCTAGTTCCCTAAAACCATGATTTACTATATGTAAATTGAACTATTATCATATTTACAACATGTGTATACCAAACCAAATCACGAGTATAGAATATAGTCAAGGATGGTAAAGTGACTAAAATTACTGACTCTCACTGCTGACGCAACACTACTCAAGAATCACTGCTTCATACGCTACTGTTTCTTTGTATACCGTAGCATGTGTACAAAATTTAAATGTAGACAATCCTACCCTCATAAGTCATAATTATAAATCCCTTATAAATCTATCTACTTATAGCAATTAGTAGTAAGTACAAAAAGGTAAATTTATAATTTCAAGATTTGTATTTAGTAAATGAGTAGGTACTTATAACATCCTTTACTATGGAAAATTATAAGCTGAAGATAATCTACAGTCAATTCGCTAATTATATACTATATAATTAGGTACATATTTTCGATTATATTTACTTCCAAAAATTACTAGCTACTTTACTCGGTTATATCCAATTCCGAGGTAAAGTATACTATCTCGTTTGTTGTACACCACCCCATTGGAACTGCCATAAAGATCGGGGTTATTATACGTTATTTTACTAGCGTAAGGATTGGACAAACTAAAAATAAACCATAATCTTTATAATTTTTGTTTGATTATTGAGTTAGTAGCGGGTATGCAAAATATCAATGACAGCAAATACTTATGTATAATCTCAGAATAAGCTTATTATTTCAATGTGTATAATAATAAGTATCAACTTAGCATCGTAATATAGAAGGAAGGTATTGTAATATTCTGTACATTCATACATGGTAACACGGAACGGTCGAAAAAAGCTGATTGAAGTCTTCCCTTCCTTTGCGTTGTCATTATAAAGAACTTTTACTGTGGCACCAACCTGAAATTATGCTTTTCCATATATTTTGCTAAGTAGAGAGTGAATTACTTTTTCTGTGGAACAGTTCATATTTCATTTTTCCGTATTCAGAAAGTCTTAGGAATAATACGTTTATCAAAAGAGTAGGTAGGTCTACATTGAGATAATTTCGGATTAGTACCTACTTACTACTAAGACACCGTGTAACCCAGTACGCACTACAACTGTAAATATATTACTGATATTTACACTCCATAATACCGTTTTAGAGATACGTCATTTGTCTTCTCTTGGCTGACGCCATCCGAAAAAAATACATATTCAGAATAACGACGTCCGTTTCAGCCTAGAAATTTATTTTCAAACAAATCGGAGTAACTTTTTTTCACTTGGCAGACGTCCTCGAAAAACATATTTTGAATTCGTTATACGGACGTTCAGAACTACCCAGATATCGATTTTCAGCCAAATCGGAGTCACTATTTTCACTTGGCAGTCGTCATTAAAAATTTAGTTCCGTATTTGAAATAAGGACATCTACAACAACCTAGATATCGATTTTCATCCAAACCGGAGTAACTTTTCATACTTGGCAGACGTAATCAAAAAATAAATTCCAAATTTGAAATAAGGACATCCACAACAACCTAGATATCGATTATCAGCCAAATCAGAGTATCTTTTTTCCCTAGGCAGGCGTCATAAAAAATAATTCCAAATTCGGAATGAGGACATCCAGAACAACGTAGATATCGATTTTCATCCATATTGGAGTAACTTTTTTCACTTGGCAGACGTCATCGGAAACAAATTCTAAATTCGTAATATGGACGTTCAGAACTACCTAGATATCGTTTTTTTTTTTTTTTTTTTGTGCTTGACAGCTTAGCCTTTGACCACTATCTCACCTGATGGTAAGTGATGATGTGGTCGAGGATGTTGATCAGACTAACCTAGAGTTACTGGCTCTCAAGGACAGCTGCCGGAACACACCGTTAGGTGCTTGGCGACAGATTTTCAACTTGAGGGTGGTAGCTAGCTAGGCGGGCATTTGCAAAGTGCCCTACCACCATGCTGTAACGACTGCTATCCTAAGACAACAACCGGGACCTACGGCTTAACGTGCCCTCCGAAGCACGGAAGCGCTCAGTAGTAATGCCCAACCAGCGGTCACCCATCCAAGTCATGACCGCGGCGGACGTTGCTTAACTTTGCTGATCAATTCAGAATGGCTAAGCAAACTTGGCTACGAGCGCTTCAAAATCAATTTTCATCTAAATCAGAGTAACTTTTTTCATTTGGCAGACGGCATCGAAAAATAAATTCCAAATTTGGAATGAGGACATCCAGAACAACATATATATCGATTTTCATGCAAATTGGAGTAACTTTTCTTACGCTGCAGACGTCATCAAAAATAATTTCCAAATTTGGAATAAGGACATCCAGAACAACCTACTCGTAGATATCGATTTTCAGCCGAATCAGATTATCTTTTTTCACTTGGCAGACGCCATCGAAGAAAAAATAACAAATTTGTAATGAAGACATCCAGCACAACCTAGATATCAATTTTCATCCAAATCGGAGTAACTGTTTTCTATTGGCAGACGTCATCGGAAATCAAATTCTAAATTCGTAATACGGACGTTCAGAACTACCTAGACATCGATTTTCAGCCCAATCGGAGTCACTTTTTTCACCTGGCAGACGTCATCAATAAATAAATTCCAAATTTGGAATAAGGACATCCAGAACAACCTAGATATCGATTATCAGCCAAATCAGAGTATCTTTTTTCACTTGGCAGACGTCATCGTAAAATAAATTCCAAATTTGGAATGAGGACATCCAGAACAACCTAGATATCGATTTTCATCCAAATTGGAGTAACTTTTTTCACTTGGCAGACGTCATCGAAATAAGGTCTGCATTGGGAGTGAGGACGTCCAGAACAACCTAGATTTTTATTTTCAGCCAAATCGGAGCAACTTTCTTCAGTTGGCAGACGAAATCGTTATTGATATTGATATGTTGGCGCTACATGCGCAAACTAAACGGCGATATGCAAATAAGTCGTCCAGTACAGATGAACCTGAGTAATAGGGAAATATCAAAACGTGGAATATACTAAGCATTTACTTATGTGATTATTATACCACTAGCTTTCCGGGCGCGGCTCCACCTGCGCGTATGTCGGTTATCGCGCAAAACATTAGCCTCTTTTTGCGCAGTTGGATAAAAACTATCCTATGTTTTTTCCCGGGTCTCAAACTATTTCCATACCAAATTTCATTCAAATAGGTCCAGTAGTTTTGGCGTGAAAGCGTAACAGACAGACGGACAGAGTTACTTTCGCATTTATAATATTAATACTGAAATACTGATACATATGAAATATATTTGATTTTATTTTCTACACCGACAAAGGCCATCATGTGGCTTATTCATTTGATAAATGTATTAGTTACTTACCTACTAGTTAGTACTTACCGATTTCGATCTCTTATCAATATCATAATATGCTCCCTCAGCTGACGTAAACGTTCCTTATTTTTTATACTGTGGTTTCCCATTTATTTATTCGTCGATTCCGAAATAGCGTATACAATCCGTGCGCGAAAGAAACGAGCACAGTACCGTCGTTGACAGCGGTCACGGGCGTACTGGCGACACGGGCACAAGGGATCTCGTAGTTTATAATGAGAAAAAATTGCCAGAAAATCATCCACTATAGATATTGATAAAATATTAGGCCAATATTTAGATATACTAATAAACTATCGAATAAAACCAGTTTGGTGTTAATATTAATTATAGTTTTATGATATCGGCGATAATAAAATTTAAAAAGCATATTTTTCAAAAATTAAATCTATCGAGGATTTTTTACGTAATCGTGTTTTTGCCGAGATCATAATTAAGTTTATGAACTGAAGATATACATATCAAAATAATGCGACTTAGGTAATCGAAGAAGTATTTTATCTCGATTTTCAAAGATGTTACTTTGTCAGACCATATCGCCTTAAGCTATGAAAGATAAACATTGCCTATAAGAGATTGCTATCTAGCAATAATGCCGCTGATTGTACTATTTTAATATTTAATATTTTGTTACTACTGTTAATTAGAAATATGAATGTTGAATATAAAACGACAAAAAAAACATGAATAATACAGGAGTCAGGGCTAATCCGAACAAAAGTAATGTTTTCGGAAAATAAAAACTTAAATCCAGTGAATCGTACTAATTTTGTATTTTGTGAGTTATGTAAACATTTCCGCTCGATTTAAAACGTTTTTGTTAATGCAATTAATGTTTTTTTTTCTGGAAATAATTTATTTTCTGGGAATTAATCCTACTAATATTATAAACGCGATAGTTTGTAATGTGTCAATGGATGTTTGTTACTCTTTCACGCAATAACCACTGAATGGATTTTAATGAAACTTTACAGTAATATAGCTTAGACATCAGAATAACACATAGGCTATAATTTAAAAATATATTATGTGAATTGTCTATGTGAATCTACTGTCCCTTGGAGCTGTAAAAAATGAAACTTTTAAGCCGATGCAATACAAAAAAGATACAGTTTATGCCGCATAATGTGACACTCGCAAGGGTAGGTACTTCCCGTGAACACAGAATCTTGAAATTTGGAACGAAACAACGTCTTATAGCACAGATAAAGGAAAAGTTGCGAAATGAATAAATTTTTGTTTACATCATATCATATATTTTTATTAATTTTAAAATGTTATGGATTTCATTTAGCAATGAAAAAACCATAACTTTTACTTTAATACCTACAGGATTGTACGGAAACCTCGGTGCGCGAGACCGACTTGCAATTGGCTGGTTTTCTTTACTAAGGGTACGATAATGCTACGCACCGGTACAGATTAAAGTTAGTAAGACCTACACAACTGGTATGATAAAGGACATTTTGGTTTCATATCGCAATCATTATTTATGATGGTATGTCTAATATAATGATAGTCACGGATATTAGTACAATGATAATCTTTAATACATGTTTGTATTACCTAAGTGAAATTTGGTTAGAATAGGTAATGGTAATAATTTTGGTATTAAGCAACAGAAAACGGCAATTTCCAAATTACTATACTGATGTGTTAAGTTACAAGAGACCATTTTAATGTGTTTTTTGCTCCCCTTAGCCGTCAAAGCCGATTGGTTTTAAGTCTTCTTATTTTTTATTTATTTTTATAAGTACCTAGATAAATAGTACAATGTGTAGACTTGTCTCAATTCAGTTAGGTATAACAAAGCTTTTTTTTAAACTATGTTACTAAATTTCTAAATTTTATCCTGAAATATAACTTTTTGTTTGTACCTATGATGTATTTTTTTTATTTTAACACTCTCTTTACAGGAAAAATCCTAAGAAATGATCACACATGCTATAGTCATCTCTAAACTTCTATAATAAGGGCACAGAAATACAATAGATCTTTTATAGAAAGATACTTTAAACTATATATGATTTTCCAATAATACTATCCTACCAAAACATTGTATAGTAATCAAAGAAAAAACAGTGTTTAGGTATGATAACCATCAGCTATTATATTTGAAATGTGGATGGATAAAATGTTGCACAGAGAAGAGAAAGTATGACGTAATCAAACTAAGGTTGTAATTTCATCAAAAACGAATACCTAGTTATAATATTGTTCCACTATCGAGTTTCTATATGCAAGTCCAGATGCAGGGTTAGTGTGTACGTAAGAGCTGTCAGCTTCTTCACTATCAGTGGCCATTTCCAAGTCAAATGTGGTGTCAAATTCTTCGCAGTTCATCCTCATATTGTGTAATACCGCACAAGCCACAATTATATTTGTGGATGTAGTCAATTTTGTAGCGAGACCGATTTGAAGGCAAGGAAAAGTTTTTTTCCATACACCAAAAAACCGCTCTACTACATTCCTTGTGCGTACCTGCACATAATTAAATCTGATCTGTGGTGGTGTAGTTGGGTTAATGAATGGAGTCAACATATATGTAGCAGCTCTGTACCCGCTGTCCCCAACTAAACTGCCTTCAAGTTGACCGGATTCCAATAAAGCGTAGAGTCTACAGTTTCTAAATATGCGACTGTCGTGAGAACTTCCTGGCCACCGGGCCACCACATCATAGATGGACATATCTTGTCCAACAACTAACTGCAACAATAATACGTAACATATATATACTTAATAATGTGTAATAAAAGAATAAGGTATGTACATATCAGGGATGAAATAAAATATAGGTACCTACTTATATATTTGTAGTTCTGATTAAGTACACCTAATAGTAGATGTTCACATACGAGTATATTTAGCAGATATTTTTATGATTAAAACTAACCTGCGTATTGATCGAAAAGTATCCTTTTCTATTCCTGTACACTTCAGAATGCTGAATGCCTCGAGGGCGTTTTATTTTTACGTGGGTGCAATCTATAGCTCCTCGGATATGTCGTAGTCCTTGATAGCGACTTTGAACATTTTGGAAGTTACTAAATACCTCTTCTAAGTTTGCAGGGAATTTTATAAATTGATCTGCTAATCCAGCAAGTTTGGCAGATATATTTTTAATTATTCGGCTGACTGTGGGCTGAGATATGAAGTGTAGGTCACCACAAACAACCTAGAAAAATAAATTAGGCACTTAATTGAATATATGACACTGTCACCTACGTATACTTACTACCATAAAACTCAAAGAAAAAAGCAGTTCTGTGAATAAACAGTACTACTTACTTGGAATGAACCTGTTGCATAAAATTGCAGAGCAATTAGTACTTGCAATTCAACAGAGATTGGCAGCCCTCTCATGGTAGAATGTTGCAGAGCATACTCCCCCAGCGCAGGTATGATGACATTCCGAATAGAAGCCTTTGAGAACCTGTAACGGTTTTTGAACTCCGCGTCGTCATAATATGTGAAGGGATCCTTTATATTGCGAATGTACATGTTGGAAAATCGTGGCAGGTTATACTGTTCATCAATAACATCAAACTGATCTAAATTCTCTATTTGCTCTAAATCCGGAAATACTCCATCGCTATTATTCATTTTCGTAAAAATATTAAATACAAAACATATCTCAGTTCCAACTACACAGCAAAGATGGCGGCCTTTTGGCGCCGCGCGCCTTTTGAGTTCGGCTGGAGTCACCGATTCGGTGACTCAGTCCGTCTCATTCTCCGCTGAGCATATACTCGTGCTCCATTAGGGCTAACTCGACTGTGAATTAAAAACTGTTTGGAGTTTGAGTCTAGACTCATTGTCCTGAGTATTCCCCTCAGGATGCAGTCCCGTCCCTCTAACGGTGAGGTGCAGGTCCTTCAGACCTTCGCCCTCCGCCACCCCGATCTGTATGTTGCTCATATGCAACTCCTCGAAGAGGAAGCGAGTGCCCGCCTTACGGACACTCTTATTGCTCCCTCCGGGACTTCAATCCCGGAGGCCAACGTCCCTCCTCTGACCCGGTCCTTCTCAGAGGACAGTCCGCTTTCGCCCGCTCCGGGCCCAGACAACAGACGCACGGTGGCAGCCCCTCCCCGTGAGAGGTCTCGCTCGCGCTCACCGATCGGGAGGCCAGCGAGCACCCGTCCCTCCATCAGCGAGCACCCGTCCCTCCATCGCCGTTGTCGAGCCCACTTCGGACTCCGAAGCGGAGATGGAGGTAGATTCGAGTCGCGCCTTACGCACCGACTCGGACTCAGATAACGACGGCTATACCGTCGTAGATAGAAAACGCAAGCGTGCTCCTAAAGCCGCTAGTTGCGTAACTTCCGCCCCTCCCGCCAAGGCACCCGCTAAGGCCCCCGCCTCCGGCAAGAAGCCGACCCCCGCCCCGCGCCCCGCGTCTCCTCCCTCCACTCCGGCCACCACTGCCGCGTCCCCTCAGGACGCGAGCGCGCGCCGCGAAAAACCGCCTCCGCCCCTGTTCATTCAGGACAAAACCAAATGGGACATGCTGTCCCGTTTAGTTTCGGATCGTGGGATCCATTACACTAATGCCCGCTCCACGCAGCAGGGCATTAAAGTCCAAGTGCCCACCAGTAGCGACCACAGAGCGCTAACAAAGCTCCTCCGTAAAGAGAGCATAAGTTTTCATACTTATGCGCTCGAAGAGGAGAAAGTCCTTCGCGTTGTGATTCGCGGTGTGCCTAAGGAGATACATACCGATGCGGTATGTGACGACCTTAAAGCACAAGACTTCCCTGTGCATGCGGTTCACCGCATGTACAGCGGGAAGGACCGCAGTCCATATGACCTAGTACTCGTAGTACTAGACCGTACACCAGAGGGCAAGGCCATTTTTAATTTAAAAAAGGTCTGTGGCCTCTCAGGACTCGATGTCCAAGCCCCATACAAAAATGGAAGTCCCTCGCAGTGCCATAACTGCCAACTATACGGGCACGCCTCCCGTTTCTGCTTCGCTCGCGCTAGGTGCGTTAAGTGCCTAGGCGATCACGCGACAGCAGCGTGCACTCGCACCCGGGATTCGCCGGACCCACCCAGTTGTGTTCTGTGCGGTGCTCAAGGGCATACCGCGAATTACCGTGGGTGCCCTAAAGCACCACGAGTGAACCACAGGGTGGCAAGGCATAGGCCGACCCGCCCCTCTTATGACCGTTACCAACGGGTCAGCCCTAAACTAACCGTAGTACCTGCCTCACAGGTAATACCCGCGCCGCTCCCAGCCCGTAACGCATGGTCTAAACCACCCAGTATGGTTAAGACCGTCGCTACCGCCCGCGCCCCGGCCCGCGCGCCCGCGCCCGCGCCCGCACCCGCACCCGCCCGCGCCGCGGCCCCTGCCCGCGCACCGGCCCCGGCTCGCCCAGCGCTCCCGGCACCCGCTGCCAACACCGTTCGCGCCCCTCCCCGCGCCGCTTCCCGGCCACAAGCTCCCCCTATGCCATTGATGGCTGCCCCTCTTCAAGAGGCAATCAACCTAGTCAGCGATCTGGCTATGTCGGTTGACATCAATGAGGTACAAGAGCTATTCCACAAGATGCAATACGCTCAATCCCCAGCGGACGTGATCCAATACACATTGGAACACGCGAACTTACTAAGCGCCCTTAAGCGCTTCGTTCCCCAGGCCCCTCCCCAGTACAACCACTATGGGTAGTACAACCGCACGCACGAAACCGCGCTCAGTTTCGTTAGCGTCATTCAACGCTAACGGTTTCTTTAGACAACGTGACCTTGTCCACGACTTTTGTTGCACCCACCTTATCGACATTATATGCGTGCAGGAAACCCTTCTAAAACCGGGGAAGGCGAACCCTAGGTTTGCCAATTACAGAACGGTACGTGATGATAGAGTGAACTCCCGTGGGGGAGGCACTCTTATCTATTACAAAAGGTCCCTGCACTGCATCCCCTTACCTACCCCGACTCTTGTTAATATGGAAGCATCTTGTTGCCTTCTAGCTATGACTGGTCATCAACCTATAGTCATAGCGTCCTGTTACCAAGCTTGTCAAAAGCCGATCGTCCGAGCTGACTTAGAAGCATTGTTCTCATTAGGAAGCGCCGTCCTTCTGATTGGCGACTTCAATAGTAAGCACATCCTATGGAATTGTAACGTCAACAATCCCAGAGGCATTGCACTTGAAAAACTAGTCGCAGAACTTAATTTTGACATAATTGCGCCCACTGAGCCCACTCACTACCCTCACACGGAAGACTTTCGACCTGACTTGCTTGACATGGCACTACTCAGAGGCGTAACACTCCAGTTACGCTCCATAGAAGTGGTTCACGAGCTTCACTCTGACCACCGACCCATTATACTGCGACTAGGTCCCGACCCAACAACAGACCTCCCCCGCCCCACTAAGACGATAGTGAACTGGAAGCAATTAGGCGTTGCCCTAAAGGCTATCAGTTCACCGGACCTTGACAAGATCCCTGACGACATCCTGACTAAAGATGACGTAACCCTTGCGATCGATTCGTTCACTAATCACCTCTCCACCGTAGTAGGTGCATCCGCAAAGGAGGTCATGGTGCCGGACGACCGGCGCCTTGTCATTCCAGCGGATGTGAGACGATTAGTGACGGAAAGTAAAGCAGTGACCCGACATTACGACTCTTACCCCAGTAAAGAGAACAAAACTAAGAAACGCCACTTTGAACGCATGGTTCAAAGTCGCATGTCTGAGTTGCGTGATCAACAATGGGGTGACAAACTTTCAAACCTCGTGCCTAGCCACCAGGCTTATTGGGACTTGGCGCGAGGTATGAAAGGTAGTAACCATAACGACATGCCTCCCTTATACAGACCAGTCCCACTAGTCCCAGCGTTCTTTGACGAAGACAAAGCTGAGTGCCTAGCTGATAGCCTAGAGGCTCAGTGTTCCCCTAACGTAGATCACGTTGACCAAGCTCACCTCGATTCGGTGGATGCTGAAGTCGAACGTAAAAGCTCTGTGGTCACCTCTGAACTCCCACCAATCACCTTAGCGACTTACGCTGAGGTGGCGAGACTGATCAAGGCCCTCCGACCGCGCAAATCCCCCGGTGCCGATGGCATCTCCAACAGGGTTCTTAAAACCCTCTCTCCTCCTCTCATCCATCTCCTAGTCAGCATCTTCAATGCTGCTATGAGCCACTGCTTATTCCCAGACACCTGGAAATGTGCAAATGTCATTGGCATTCACAAACCAGGCAAAAGCTCATCTGACCCCACCAGTTACCGCCCCATCAGCCTCCTCAGTGCCTTAGGCAAACTTTACGAGCGGTTACTTGCAAACCGTCTCCAGTCCCATGCTAAGGAACACCACCTTATCCCAGATGAGCAGTTTGGATTCAGGCCCGGACACTCATGCGTCCAACAGGTGCACCGCCTCACGGAGCACATCATTGAGGGCTTTAACAAGTACCCCAAACCCCAGACAACGCTAGCAGTCTTCCTCGACGTAGCGAAAGCTTTTGACAAAGTCTGGCACAATGGCTTGATTTACAAGCTATACCAATTTGGCGTGCCAGAACGTCTTGTGCTCATCCTACAAGACTTCCTTAAAGCCAGAAGCTTTCGCTATCGCGTGGAAGGCACCCTCTCCTCCCCCCACCCAGTCAGAGCCGGAGTCCCTCAGGGCTCCGTGCTATCACCCATTCTTTTCGCGCTGTATACCAGCGACATCCCACGCTCTCAGCCTAACGTCCTATTAGCCCAATACGCGGATGATACCGCTATTTATACCACTGGGTGGCATATCAGTAGAAAGTCCATTCCCGCCCTCCAACGGGCCATCACCGAGATCGGTGACTGGTTCCGTAAATGGCGCATCGCGGTCAACCCAGTTAAAAGTGCAGCTATGTACTTTACTGAGAAGGGCCGCCCCCGTTACCCGCAACCTTTAACTTTGTTCGACCAACCCATCCCCTGGGTTAGTAAAACAAAATATCTCGGAGTCACCCTTGATCGGAATCTCACCTTTAGCGATCATATAACAACCGTCCGTAACAGAGCGGCCTTTGTAATGGGTCGCCTTGGTCCCCTGATTCGCAAAGAGAGTAAAATGTCTCTTAGAAATAAGAAGACACTTTACACTGCCTGCATCCGCCCCATCATGACTTACGCATCAGTAGTGTTTAGTCATGCTAGTGAGGCCCATCTCCATAAGCTTCAAGTCATTCAAAACCGTTTTCTTCGTAGTGCAACCGGCGCTCCGTGGTATATCCGGAACACCGAGTTGCATTGCGACCTAAACCTTCCCTCTTTAGCGCAGTTCAATAAGGACTGCGCCCGCCGATACTTTGATCGAGCGCCCCACCACTCGAACCCTTTGGTTGTCCAGGCATCGAACTACTCGACCGCCTCTTCTATCCCATTTTTCAAACCCCCCCGTCGCCGACCACGGCAGGTATTAGACGACCCGGATGACCCCATCGCAGTCATTACATTGGCAGCTTTAGCGTTATCCGCAAGTCGTCGAGGTAAAATCCCCAGGTGTGAGGTAATTAGAGGTCACACAATCAAAAACCGAGCTCGCCGGCGAGCTCGAGGCAAAAACAAGGTCACGATAAATTGCTCTCCAAATAGTCAAAGAGTATTATTCAGTAGGGCCCAATTGTGCAACACTGCAGTTGCACAGAGGCATTTTGCTCCGATCCCACCCATGTCTCTCGACAGCGAGACAAGCCGAGGTCCGAACCACAGTGGTGCCCTTGAGCTCGCTGTCAACCCCTCCTATAATAGCGGTACGTTTTCGGCGTCCGCAGGAGACGGAGGTAGAAAGCGCTTTTCGCCTTCTACGCCCGTCTTCTCCCTCCCGGGCTATTGTAGGGCCAGGCCCTCGCCCAAAACCCGGTGGAGCTGGACGACCGCACAGGCGGTAGCCAGCATCTATGTCCTCCCTAAAAAAAAAAAAAAAAAAAGAGTCTAGACTCATATTTTGATACAAACGAGTTTGAGTTTAAACTCGATCTCGTCTGTGAATGTCAGCCTAGGAGATCCCAAATTTAAAATCTCGCTTCTTATTGGACAGTTGTGAATAGGTCGATCTATATATATAGAGATATAGAGATAATCGATATATTGTGTAGACACTACCAAATATCGCTAAAATCGGATGGTTATGGCTACACGACAAAAATCGGTAGGTCAGCCGGTCGCTATCAATGTCGAGATTGCCAGCCCTAGGGTAAAATTGGTTGGTCAAATCCAGCTTAACTTCTACGATAAAAGCGATCAAAAGGCTTTTCCATTGTTTTCACTTTGAGGATGGCGTTACTTATAAATAAAAATCTATTAGGGAACAAGGCGATGGGCATCTTTCGCAATATGGTTTCAAGTAATCGTCGCATCATTCGTGCATAGCATATCGTCAAATTTAAGATTACTTAAAACTTTCGTGTCATTTTTGCGTTGTATTATTTTATGGATATTTTTTGATTTGACGATTAAGCAATACTCAAAACTGCTCTTTATCTCCTTGTCATATTTACTTCAATTGCAAGACAATGAAACAATTATATTGTAAGTAATATCTCATCAATTACAATTGAACCTGAAATTTGAACAATAATCTATTTTACTTGTAAAAATGCTCTCGTGTCAAGCATACAATTATATACCGCTACGAATGAGAAAAATATCAGTCCTACACTGAACTAAGCACTACAATATTTTATATAAGAAAAAAATCATATTATAACATAAACAATAGGCAGTTGTCTAAAAAAAAGTAAAAAGTAAAGTTATTGCAGTTGTAACGTTAACATTTTTGTTCGGCACTCAGTTTTTCCTCACGATGAGCAAAATCGAGTCTTACAGCGACTTTTTGAACCAAAATCATAGTTGTTACTTGAGAGGTGAAAGTAAATGTTATTCTAATAAAAATAAGAATATAATGACAATTATAATTTTCGGAACTCATTCAGTATGTATATTGAACACCCCTTAACAACCCATTAAAACCATAACCTTAACCACATGCTAATTTGTGTAAGTCAGCGCCAGATAGATTATCTATTTATTAATATGATGTTGCACTCTAAGCAGCAGCAGTAGCGCTGTAGTTTCAAATTCTTTTATTGTTGGCCTTAGCCAGTGCTAAGTAAAGTTGCCCCAAGCCCCCACATATCCTTCTTTCACTTTGTTCTGTTGCTCTTCAGTCAGTAGTTACCTTCCAAAACTTTTCATACACCTGAGCGTAACACGCATTCTTCTACGACCTTTCTCTATTGAAAGAGGAAGGTCGTGGAAGAATGCGTGATACGTTAAATGAATAAAATATCGGACTCGTAACAAATCTAAATTGGTCGTAATATTATTCGTCTGTGTGTTTTTTCAACTCTGATATATTTAATGTGGTCAATGTTTATGTTATTGTAATAGTATATGTATAAGATGTAATATGTATTTTAATAGTAACAGTAGATGTATGAAAAGAGTGGTCGCAAGTTTTGTTTGTACGTTCTTTCTTTCGATTTTACGCTTTTGTGTTGCGAACGTACTTAATTGTAAATTAAAGTTTAATTTTCTGAATGAGCAGTAAAATCTCTAAAAACGGACAGTTAATTCATGAAATTTAACTTTTTATTCAAACAATCTATACTTTGAAACCCTTTAATTAACTAAAGCAAAGATATTTAAGAAAATACCTTGGATCTGGTTAAACACATTTTATAATTAATGTTGGACAGTTTTCAATAGTCTTCATAAAACTTAAGGAACTAATAATCATCTCAATTTAGTTTGTTGATGAATGGAATTATTATATATCAAAATAATCTAATAATTAAATAATATCATCCACGAAACGGGATCTATTTTCTTTAAACTAACTATGTGATTTGTCCTTGCCATTACCGAGTGCTTAAACAGAGTCAAATACCGTCGCTAGACAAGAGTGAGTTTTCTAAAATTTATAGGTTATAACATCATTTTAATATAGAGGCCTTAACCAATGAAGTCCAGTAGATAAAATCCTGACAAATAAATATTTGAATTGGAGAATTGCTCCAAAAGGGTCATTCGAAGTTAATCCTGACAGTTATACTTATAAAAATGATCAGTTGACGAGATCCTGGCCTAGAAAATGACGAAAATTAGAAAAGGCTGATAAAATATAACATGCCCTGCTGTTCAACACTTTTCAATTCAGCTCGCCATATTTCCAGTCGAGGTGGCGAACAGCATACACAGAGTGCCTCCTCCTGTAAACGCAGATCAGTGAACCATCATGAATGGAGGAACCATGGTGTTAGTCAAGCCATGGTGTTAGCCTCCAGCCACATTGAACGTGTCAGTAATACCTCGAATACGACGGCAATTCTGTTATTTTCCGATAAAATTACTCGTAGGGTGTCAACATATACCTTAAACTTTTAAAACTTTGTAAAAGCAAGAATGAATTTGTCATCTGCATTGTGTTGAAAAACAACAAAATTATTTTATTTTATTTTATTTATTTAGTTATCCATACATCGTTACAAATAGTATTACTTAGTTTACTATTTACTCAAATATAAATAAAGGTACAGTATTTTTCTTATGAGCTGTTAAAAATCAATAAACAACCAAAACTATATTGGACAATGACCGATATAAAATCATAAAAATTATCACTTTGTAAATTCACGTATTAATGTTTTAAGTAAAGTGTATTATTGAACCACACATCAAGCAAATATTGTCTATCGCATCATAACCTTGCACGATAAATCAAAATAATTGATATATAGGAGTTTACTAAGAGAAGAACAACAAAAATACTGAATTAATGATATTTTTAATGGTATCAAGAATTTCTTATTTTAGCGACAAATAGCAGATTTTACAACATGTGCATTAAAAGTAATTTTAGCCGAGATGAACCAAAATTGACGTCTTACGTTTAGAGCTAAATGGAGTTTTAAGAACGAGTTATATACACTTGGATACATTAAGAGCGAGGTAATATATATAGAAATGTACTAGTTTGAGTGTACTTTCAACGATAAAATTTGTTTGGGCCTTTGATAATACCTCTGATGTATCGATATTATTAATGACCCAGGTAAGTTTCCTACATGAAATATAATATAAAATAATATAAACTGGAACATATTGTGAATTTTAAAATAAATTGTGAATGTATTGATCTTAGGATAAATATCAGATATTTATGTACAGGAGTCTAGTGACTAGAGCAAAAGAAACCGTTTTCATCCACTTGTACTGGATATAGACAAAAACATACTGAGCATAAGAAAATAAATTGTACATTACTGCAGAATCCAGTAAGTAAGCCTTCCTGGCTAAGTATGAGTTAACCGGACCGAAAGTAGGTGAGGTCCGGTTATATATGAGGCCAGGATGGCTTTCTTACTGGTTGAACCTACTATAATGCTTTTCTCAAAACAAATAGCTCTGATAAATATTATATCATGCGGTAAATGAAAACACAATTGTCGCAATTGAATGTGAAATTCCGCCAGTCATTGTATTTTTTTACCATAAATTTTGCGTTTAGTTTTGAACATTGTTCTTTTTTACATTACATGAATGTTTTAATAAAAAAAATGGAAATCATTGTTTTTGAAATAACGTTAATTTTAGAATGGAAAGTTTTAATCGAACAAGATTTATAAACTGAAATTACCAAATACAAAGATTAAATACCACACTATACTCCTACAATACGCAACGTGCTTTTTACTTTTTCTGCGTCGCGTATAGTGTCACAGACTATAAATTGGCTGTTTAAGGCTCCAAAAATATATCTATCTCATAAATTGTCATACCAAAATGAGAGATAGATATATATTGATAACCATGTTATAATGGCTAAACGCTGATCTGTGTCTGGTACTATTTTTTTATTCGAAGCAGATCTAAAGAGATGACCTACTGTTCAGTAAGTAAATTACATACTTACTTACTGGATAGTAGGAGATTCCAAATTTAAAATCTCGCTTCTTACTGGACAGTTGTGAATAAGTCTCCGGTATTGTTCACTTACTGGATTCTTTTTAGAGATGTTATAGCAACATTACATACTATTTTTGAGCAAAATAAATTCCTGGTGCTTCGTGACTTTGTACTAATGACATAAAAATATTCGGTGGAAAGAATAAATAGAAAAAAAAAGTTGAATTTAGAATAGATCTACAATCTTTTCAACCGGCGGTATGCCTTTATTAACAAAATACTACGAACTATATACAACACTACAGAAGAACTATATACAGCTACTACAATAAAATCATTATGGCAACCTATAAGTCATTGCAGCTCACAGGCATAAGTGAATTAATATAAAACGAAAAAAAACAGACGTCGTGTAGACATCATAGACGTATTATTGCTTCCTGAGAAATATCTTACTTTATAACGTTCGATAACGTATCGAAATTATTATAACCGATCTCGGAAGTTAGTAGGAAGAAACTTTTTTCCGGAAGTGGCAGACAGAGGTAGATAGAGTAAGCAGCTTACCAAATACCTATGCAAAACTCAAAGCAGCCAGCATGCCGGCAGCATTGTCCCGTTGATTTGCAATGCTTATTCGTTGAGCCAAATAAGTGCCAGCATTTTTTTCCACAATCAGTATTTTGATCAAAGGATTTCTTTGATGTGTGGTAAATTAATGGGCACTATTAACTATTTCCCTCCTTAAGTGAAATAGGCAAAAATTTTGTTATCCACTACAGTTACAGTTACCTACTATATAGTTTACACATAGTACAAAGTTACGGAGCAAACTTACTACAAACTAGTTGCCCACTAAAAATGCAACGGATATTAAAACGTTGACATAGTGTTAAGGTAAAAAATCATATATTATATTTTTATTCGATATAAGTAGTTCATCATACATATCCAGTACCTGTTTCTCTTTTCTCTTATCTTCCTCAGTATTTTGGCAGTTAAGTGCAACACGGTTAGTAATGTAATTAAAACTAAGTTGCCGAATAGTAAACTACACTTAAGCTTCTGGGGATTCGAGGAAACTCTCAACTTGAGTTTGGAGTTTTTAACTACTCTACACCATCACTAGTGGGTGTATTTTGCATGGCACAATTACAATTTTGAGTATTTTTTACCACTTAGCTGTTCTGTTCTACTGAGATAAAGAGTAAACGACTGTGACTGGATGTACTGTTATGTGCTGCCACTCACTTCCATTACAGCTGAACGAATTTTGATGGTAATTACACGAATGCCAAAAGGAGTGTAATATTTGTATGGTTCTTGTATGTAAGTACACTGAGAAAAATCTTAAGTCAAAAGCGCCCTAATAACGGCCATATTGTATGGTATGAAGGCGAAAAACCGACCAAACGTAAATACGGACAAAAACGCCTTCCAACGTAGAAGGCGTTAAACGAGGTACAGTGAAGGCGAATTCAACAAGCTGCGATACCACGATTACAGCTCTAATATGACATTTTCAATCTTACGAAATGTACAGATTAGCTTAAATGTATTGTACTAAACATGGTAAGTAATAAAATAATGTAGGTGTATGAACGTGAGATTCGATTTCCGTAAGGCGATTATAATGGTAAACAAGAGCATACCTGTCAAACGTTTTGCAGCAATATTTGACTCGAATAAGGCTTAATCCACTTTATCTTGAGGAAATTTGCATCTCTAGTAACTGTGTTTAAACCTGTCCACTAAGCGATTAAAATCTACTCGTAACACGCTTTCTGTCTTAGTATAAACAAAAATACCTGTTCATTTTAATAGTTTTACCTTAATTTAGGGGTGCTTTGTCCTTATTTACCGTTTTATATGCTATTCACTAAAGTAATATTCACCTTTTAGTTCGGCAAACGAAACGGTATGGCGGGTCTTTTAAAGGTTTTGAAATACATTTTGCGTTTTCTTTAAACGTAACGTTAACAATAAGGTTTTGTTCATACGGCATATTATTCTATACTAAAACAATCTTTACCTTTTAGTAAGGCGAAAGGAACGGTACGGATTGGCTCTATTAAAGGTTTTATAAGGTACTTCAAGCTTTATTTACTAACCATAACGTTTTGTAAATACGGTATATTATTCTATACTAAAGCGATCCTTACCTTTTAGTAAGGTGAAAGGAACGGTACGGATTGGCTCTATTAAAAGTTTTGTAAGGTACTTCTACCTTTATTTACTAACCATAACGGTTTGTAAATACAGTATATTATTATATACTAAAGCGATCTTTTATCTTAAAGTAAGTCGATAGTAACGGTACAGATAGGCTCTATTAAAAGTTTTGTGAGGTATATTGAGTTTTCTTTACTAATTATAACGTTTTGTTAGTAACGATAACCAATCTATAGGACGGCAGGTAACGCAGTTCATAAAAGGTGTGATTAACTTGCTTTACCATCATAAAGTTCACATAATAGAGCAATTGACCGCTACGAAAGTATGAAAAGAACTGCAGTAATTTGTAATTATTGATATATTTCATAACTTCCATGAGTAGTCACACGAAAATTGCATCAGTAGCGTAGCGGCTCAACGTCCCTTACATGAACTTGATGATGTCAAATCAAAGCAGCTAATCACGCCTTTGGAGAATTATGTTGCTTGACTTTAAAATGTTGTTGCCCAGACTCGCATGATGCTGTAAAAGGATATCAATATTAATTAAGTTGTTTGTTACATCAAATACATACAGAAAAATAAACCGTACGAACCTACGTGTCCTACCTGCCTATCTTCTTAACTCTCTTTAGAATAGATCTGTTGATATAAGATAGAATAAAACAAATTTTACGCATTATATTGTTTTATTATTGTCTTTTGGGTATCGAGTATTACTAATTGTATTTATCTTTATGAATAAGTTTTGCTACGACACCAACCTTGAAATTGCAAAATATTAGCTGTTCCATAAGTTTGGGCGAGGGTAAATCAAGTTATTGTATGAATATCTGATACTTTTTTGCGATTTCAGGGTAGCACAATATCCATAGCAAAGGTTGTTCATTTCTATAATTATCCTTTTCAGAATTATTACAAATTTAAAAAAATTGTCAGATTTTAATTAACACTTATATTGTAACAGTTTCTAAAGTCTTAAAGTAATAAAATATGGTCAATGAGTAATAAATACAAATTATAATTTCACGAATATGATAACCGGAGGTGTAAGAAATTCTAATATTACGTAACTCAATCAAGATATTATCGCTGATATTATTAGCGGTATTGGTAGTATGTATAATCTTATAGTGGTTGAACATTATTAGGATCAATTATTAATATGGAAATCAGTATCAACATGACATTTAGGTCGATTAATTGTATCTATGTCAACGATTGGGAAACAGTCATGCACACATACATAAAAAATATTACGATACTCATTGAGGTAGTCCTATAGTTCCTTTTTCATCATACAGTATTTGAAGCTGGATTTTTGATGTAGTAGCCCAATGTAATTAGTTCGGTCCATGGTGTTGCACCCTGTACGGCAATAGTTATTGCAAGATTTCTTCTACAATGTCTGTCTCAACTGAAATTAAAAAGTTATTTGTAGTAAAATTTTACAGGAAAAAATTATAAATCAAACAAAAATAATTAAAATATTAAAAAAAGTTCTTCTAAAACCAGCTTTTACCATATATTTTAGGTTGAACCTTACTCTGTTGGTTTTTTTTGCCAACACAAAGGAATTGAGGCCAAGCTTGACGGGTTTATCTTGTTTAGTAAATGAGGTAGAATGGCCAAAAAATAAAATTGAGACACCTACATAACAAATGTCATATATATGTACTGTTAATACTATTCGAATACAAGTTATTTGAAACCGACTTCTTCCGAAAGGTGGATGATCTCAATCAATCTCAATTTTGTAATATTGTTGTAGTTTTGTAATCTTTGTTACATTATGTCTCTGTCATTTGTTTACTGATTTTAAATATTCTTTTGCTTTTATTAAAACCTTATCAAAAATGGTTCAGTAGCTTTATGGTATCAATGACAATCTTAAAAAAATGGGTTGGTTCAATTTTGACAAAATATTATAATTAAAAAAAAATTAGTACAATCAACTGAAACCAAACCGATTTTTATGAATTTGAAGGAGACCTTTTCAAATAAGAAAATAATTTTCCAAATCACTTTATACATGATGAAGTTATGAGCTATGAAAACAAAAAAATCGACAAATTGAAAACCTCCTCTTTTTTGGAAGTTGATTAAAAATTTGAATTAATGGACTGATCTTAAAAAAAACAATTTATAAAGTGACTTAAAAAAGGAAGAGGTTAAATGTTCAACTGTATGTATATTTTAAGCGTAATCTACAGATTCATTAACAATAAAAAACATATCATACGTGAGATACTTACATTCATCAATTATTGATAAGTCCATAGGACACGGCGTTTGGGGGTCCAGATATGAAAAGTCACTGGAATCGCTCGTAGCTTGCCTCTTTCGAAAAGCTTTTGTAACTTTTTATTGCATTATATATAAAATTCCCGAAGCCTTCCTTTGGATTGAAATGGTCCTGCCTGTTGGAAAATTTAATTTTCAATACAAAGAATAGACCACATTTAAATAAACAGAGCATGTAGCATGTAGGTAGAGTTAAATTTTCTTATATGATGCAGACTTTACGGACTTGATAGTATTTTTTGTGATGGAACAAGCACGAGGCCCACCTAGTGTTAAGAAGTACCTCTGCCTATAACAGATGCATTTCATCACAAGTGACAAACTGCACTGCACACATCACCCAGTGAGACATAAAGTTGTTAAGTCTCATGTGCCTGTAATTTCCCCGGCACCCATTGTGCAGTGACGTGTGTTTGAGCACTATCTTGCATTTGAGTAAAATTTTCGTCCATGAATCCCATCCAAGGTACCACATGGGCTTATAAAATATCTGATAAAGTTGTGATGTGCCGTCAAACCCCCGCTGTTACCATTTTGATGCACCATGTCGACGGACAATAATCCTGAACATTGATGCAGTATATTGTCCGTCAGTGTAATAATGTGGTTTTATCAAAACTAACCTCATTTCCATGAGCAATTTTGCAAACGCCAACACAAGCAAGCACAAAAATAACCTTTGCAGTAACATACGATTACTTACCCCGGAACGTATATATTGGGTGTAGCCCCATTTTGATAACAAATCCAGCGCGTATTAGTCCATATCTTACTTTATTAATACACGAAACATGCACTCGAACTGTGCTATCGGGCTGCGTGTACGGACGGACACGAAACGACGAGAAAAGATAAACTAGATACCAGTGTTGCCAATGCGAACTCCCAAAAATCCGAGTCGCATAGGTCGCCAAAAATTCTGTCGATTTCAAATTAACAATATTACAAGCGATGGTTGACAAAGCAATTCAAATAATAATTGAAAAAAAATATTAATTGTAAAAAAGGATATAAATATTAATTATTAAAATCGGTATTCAAAAATAGATAATTATACTAACTTTTAATCACACGTGACTTCGCTTGATTTTTAGAATATTATCTTTAAATACTATAATAAAGTATAATTTTATTTTATTCTGAAATTAAGGAAGGATCTTGACTAAAATGTCTAGATAGGAAGGTTGCAGGTTAATTTTGACAGGCTTAAAAATAATATTAAAGGAATGGTGTAATTATGCCAAAAACATATATTGTACTAGTACATGAACGGATGAAAAAATAAATACACGTGATATCTTACTACACCCCCCTCCCCCTTGTAATATTGCGTGATTTTTGATAAACCCCCATAGAAATTCAAAATATAAGCCGAAGAAAGAGATATTCTATTTAAAATCAGTTCGCGTCCGCTGTGAGTGGTCTAAGTGTCTACAATATGTTTACAATGGTTTAATTTAATTTAAATTTATAACTAATAATAGACAAATTTCCGGCGATAAAATTTATTAAATTAAATTATTTGGGTCATAAATGGCTAAGATTGTTATCAGCGGGCAACATTGTTTTATCCAACGAAATTCTATGACGGTTTTACCCGTGCCACTACCACTAATTTCGCCTTACTGAAGGCATTTTTATCGTTATAGAAAACCACCCATTGTGATCATCACATCTTCATTACGAATTATTTCGTCTTTAAATCCTCATGATAAAAGTAGGTAAGTAGATAATGCTTTCAACGGCTAATTTAGGTGTAAGTAGTGTAGGTTCCTATAATATTCTGTAGGTACCTACAGAAAGTTTATAATTAACTTTACCTACAGTACTCCTGATTGCACAAGAGCAACTGAAATGTTTTTCTAGTGCCTACCTACAATAGTTTTCGTATTTCTAAGTGATCAGTGATCACTGATCGATTGTATGACCTGTATCTAAACGTTTGGCTGAACAATTTTTAATTGCAAGGGGTTGTTTAGAGAATACGATAGTGATTTGGCCGAATTATGTTAGGTTGGCTTCAGTATGAACCTCCGTGTGTTTCTCTCGCCTATACTTAACACGATATGTAAGCACCTAGAGCACTCTGCAACCGGACAAAACATTTTTTTATTTGTAATGTTACTTATTTATTGGTTTAGCGACTTGGTGTAATTGTACACAATGCAATAAGCAAAATTATATCAAATAGGGCCTACCTATCTAAAGAGTGACAATTAGTAGGCAGCCCTATCGCGCGTTTGTCTACAGAGCGGGCGTAGATAATTATTTCATGGACACTGCCGAGATGTTATAAGCCGCTCCTTTTCCGTAATATCTATTAACTACCAGGTATAAAAATGGCGACATTCCCTCAAGATAAAAGAAAGTGATGTACTTATCTAATCTGTGCTTATATAGATGCATACGGAACCTCTGGAAGACTCGGCTACCGTTTTTGTATATTAATCCGGAAAGGGAATGGCTAATTAAGAGCCTATGCTACACAACTAAGCGTAACTTAAAAATGCATACTTAATTGAAAATGATTGCTGCAGATAAGTGTAGACAATGGAAATCTATCAGAGGTAGGTTTCTAAGATTTAGGAGAAACGTAGGTTGTGTTCTGATAAATGTAATTTTAGCATTGTAGGTACAATCAATGCATTCATTCTAAGCACAACTGCCGCGTACACTAGAGCGAACTCCCTTCACGTTCACGTCAGAGTAGGTATATATTATCTAGAAAAACGTTCAGGGCTGTCACCAATGATCTTAATATTCTTAAACTGGTTGTCATACAACGTAGGTTCATTAACCGACTGTCTGTCGTCACAAAGTCCCTCCGTCCATAGATATACCATTAAGGAAGAACCGTTCCTATCATACTTAGAAGATACAAGCCATACCTAACTATACAAAATATACGCAAAGAATTTTTAATAGTATCCCTACCACTAAAATTTTCGTGTTTGTTTTTTTTGGTTTTAATTTAAGGTGTGTTTTGTCGTAGTATTTAACTATTGACTTAATGATAAGGCGAATAAAGCCAAACTTATCGGTAATATTCGTGTACGAAGGTCGATTGAAAACTTTTGTGTTTGTTTCTTTTCGTTTTAATTGAAGGCGTATTTTGTGGTATTACTTAAATATTGACTTTTCAATAAGGGCGATTAATCCGTATGTTTCAATGATACTTGCGTACGTGCGTCGTCTACAAACTTTCGTATTTGTTTGTTTTCATTATAACTTGGGGTGTATATTGAGGTAATATTTTACTATTAACTTTATAATAAGGTGAATAATGCCGTACGTTTTGATTATATTCGCGTATGTGCCTTGTTAGAAAGTTTTCTTGATTGTATTTTTTTGTTTTAATAAAGGTGTGTTTTGTAGTATTATATATCTATAGACTTTATGATAAGGTGAATAATTGCGTATGTTTCTGCGAAATTCGTGTACGTGCGTCAATTGTAGACTTTCGTATTTGTATATTTTCGTCTTCATTTAAGGTGTATTTTGTGGTATTACTTATTTATTGACATTATATTCAGGCGAATAAATCCGTATATTTTGGCAAAATTCGTGTAAGTGCGACGATTTAAAACTTTCGTGTTTGTTTCTTTTCGTTTTAAATTAAGGCGTATTTTGTGGTATTACTAAAATATAGACTTTACGATGAGGCCGATTTATCAGTACGTTTCGGTGATAGTCGCGTACGTGTGTCGTTCAATAACTTTCATATTTGTATATTTTCGTTGTAATTTAGGGTGTACGTTGTGGTAATATTTAACTATTGACTTTATGGTAAGGCGAATGGTGCCGCACGTTTCAGTGATATTAGCGTACGTGTGTCGTTTGAAAACTTTCGTGTTGGTTTCTTTTCGTTGTAATTTCAGGCGAATTTGGTAGTATTACTTAAATATAGACTTTACGACGAGGCCGATTTATCAGAAAGTTTCGGTGATATTCGCGTACGTGCGTCGTTCAATAACTTTCGTATTTGTATATTTTCGTCGTAATTTAGGGTATACGTTGTGGTAATATTTAACTATTGACTTTATGGTAAGGCGAATTATGCCGCATGTTTCAGTGATATTCGCGTACATGTGTCGTTTGAAAACATTCGTGTTGGTTTCTTTTCGTTTTAATTTAAAGCGAATTTTGTGGAATTACTTAAATATTGACTTTATAGTAAGGCGAATAATTCCGTATGTTTCGGAAAAAATCGCGTAAGTGCGTTGATTGTAAACTTTCGTGTTTGTTTCATTTCGTCTTAATTTAAGGTGTATTTTGTGGTCTTTCTTAAATATTGACTTTTCGATGAGGCCGATTAAGCCGTACGTTATAGTGATAATCACCGTATATAAACCGCCGTAAACATAACGCATATTTTATAGTCAATACTGCAATTATTATCGTATTACGTTCAATTCTGAAAATACTTTACGGAAGGCATTTTTTGACGGTGGTTTTTATGATAATACATGGTATATTTTTATTGAATTCGCTTTGCGTGGTGAAAATCATCGTAAGTGTTGTGAATTCATCTTACGTAGTTACATTTCAACGGTAAAAGGTTAAATTCGATTTAAGGTCCAAAGGCATTTTTCTCAGTGTACGAGTATCTGAGTTTTTACGACACCATACCTTTTAAATGCCTGAATAAATTGAATGTAGGGTGTATGTGAAATCCCTTAATAATTCCGAGAGAAACTATTTATAATTTTTTGGCAGAACAGTCGTGCTCTTTATCTATTAATGAATTTACTTGATTGAATTAATTTTTTTTAGGTCCAATAACTAAAGAATAAATGAAAGGTTACTTAACAAAAAAAAATTTTTTTTTTAAATATAAGTTATTAGGTATATATAGTATAGTATGATATGAGCTTTGATCATCATCATCATTTTACACAAGATAAGGCTTTTTGAAGTTCCGCCTTTCCACTCAGTCTCATTTTAAAGTTCCTTACTGTGGTACGGAAGTACGGCTTGTCAAAATTCCATCTGTCGACGCAGCGATTTAGCTCTCCTTCGCTTCTCTAACCACAAAAGGGTTCGGTGTTAAGGCCGGTTTTACTCGTCAAATGTGTTAACAGTCATCGCCTTTATTTCATGGACATATCCCAGAACACATCATCGTTAGGTGTTTGGTGACAGATTTTCTACTTGAGAGTGGTAGACAGCTAGGCGGGCATTGGCAAAATGCTCAACCACCATAAGGTAAAGCTCGAGCTCTTGGCGGGATTTGAGCCACGGATCTTCTGCGGAGCAGTGTACAAAATTGCCTACATTTTAGTAAAACACCGGTTTTTGTAAAGTCCCGTAGTCAAGGTGCAAAATATTTATAATTACGAGTAATTTGATTATAAACAGGACAGTATATAACAGGTTTGTGAGCTTGACTTACATTTCTTTACAGGATTATCCGTAGCTGACACGCCTATTATAATACGACAAATCTACTATGTATTAATAATTAATTTTATTGTTACTTGAAATCTTGCTAATCAAATCATGATTTGCTGACTGTTTGTTTTGTTTACGTATCTAGATTACCAGAGTTTGGTATATTTTCTGACAATAATGTACTTATTTGTTAATAATGCTTTAAAACATCATAATATTATATTATGTAAAAGTTTATTCTATTTCACGCTTATCTAAAATTTCTACGGAAAGATGTATTTAATAATTATTTAATTCGTCCTGTTGACAAAAATATTGGAACGAGCGATTGAAGCATATATAGTCTAACCTAAAATATTTCCTGGAATAGTAAATTACATCTGATTGAATTTTAAATTGACATTCTGAGTAAGTATTTTAACCTAATAATGTCAAACTTTTGTTATTGATGCTTTTATAATTGAAGTTGAAGGCTTACCGATGATAGATGAATATACCATTAATCACTGTTCACATCTGTCAGAGCAGCTGAATCACAGTTTAACTAAGTATAAACTTTTAGGTAAGGTATTTGTTGACCATTGTTGATCTCGTCGATTTTACTTGTTCAGATCAGAAATGGATAATTAAACTTTGAATTTCCGTTGACGTGCGGGTGAATCGTTAGATCAAGTTCGCCCCATGTTCTCGCCCATCCGGTTCCCTATCTCCATTGCTTTCGTCCTTGGGGTTTTCCATCTCCACATAAAAGTTGCGAATTTATCGTTTTACCAAAATATGGCATAGACTTAAGTATCTATTGAATCATAAACTTATGTTTTTTTTATTTTATTTTTTAAGCCTGATAGGTTAGCCTTTGAGTACTATCTCACCTGATGGTAAGTGATGATGTGGTCGAAGATGTTGTTCAGGCTAACTTAGAATTACTGACTCTCAAGGATAGCTGCCGGAACACACCGTTAGGCACTTGGCGACAGATTTTTTACTTGAGGGTGGTAGCTAGCCAGGCGGGCATTCGGTAAATGCCCTACCACCATGCTATAACGACTGCCATCCTAAGACAACAACCAGGACCGACGGCTTAACGTGCCCTCCGAAGCACGGACCGCTAGTGAAATTACTGTCACTAGCTTTCACCCATCAAAATCATGACCCAGGCGGACGTTGCTTAACTTTGCTAATCGCTTCAGAACGGCTAAGCAAACTTCGCTACGAGCGCTTCAAAACTTACTTGTTTACCTAAAAAGACCTGGCAAAATCCTAAAATCTTTTTAGAATAACAAGGCCTAAAAACATTTAAGTTCAAATCAAAATCATCTAGGTGATCAGCAATGCGGTGCGCGAGTCATGAAAAGGCTGATCCGATTGTAAGAACCATCATTGAATAAAGAAAACAGCATCGTTATCGGTTTAGTAGTAAGAAAGATACGAGTACAATGTTACTTCAAGACAAAATATTTAGAGATAAACCACCACTGTTTAAATAAAAAAAAAGAATATATTAGAATTGTTATACACAGAAAATAAAATCAATAAATGTCATACCATACGTTATCACAAATCGTATGAAGCACTATTGCATTCCGGATACCTACAAATATAAATTGTTCGTGCGTTAAGGATCGTTATCGAAGCTTGCTTGCAGAATGCCAAATATAAATGCATCAATGAGCTTCGTTGCTCTCGACAAGATTACGATCGCCCAGACAGAGCGTAGAGGGCAAGTCTGTATTTTTATGGCGGCGATAGAATCATAATATTTTAATCCTAGTAGCTTTCATACTTTTGTTATTATATCTTACATAAAAATAAACTAATTTCACGACATTAAACTTCATATCCTAATTTTATCGAAGTGATGTAACGTGATTTATAAAGGTTTCTAACATTCGTGCTTTAATAAAGTAGCGCGATTTAATCTAACTCCAAGCGGGCAAAGTCCGAAGCATAAGCTAGGATAGTTAAATAGACGCTCATTAATTTTTCAACAGTATAATAGAATCTTACACATAATACTTAGCTAAAAAATACGTATTATAGACATAGACATAGCCTTATTCGTGACAAAAAAACAAACAGAAAATTACATCATTGCAACATATTATGTAGGTACAATATTATGTATATTATGTACCTGTACGATTTTAAAATGGCACTGATCCAAGGCAGGTACTGAGCATAAGCGTCATACTTGGAGAGATTTTAGTGCACTATAAAATAAGACTCTAAGAACTCGTAACAGGCCAAATGCGGGCAGTCAGACTTCTACTAAAATCCCAATTCCAATCTCAATGAAAAGATAATGATTCTTTGTAAAGCACATACAACTAGTATTAAAAGGTTAGGATGAAAAATATGGTGCAAGTCTGCAATACTGTCTCTCTAATATATTTTATGCTGATTTGCTGAGTACCTGACCATCAAAGACATTTCTAATTACACACAATCACGGGCAGAGGATATTAAAAAAGCTCTAAAGATAGTTATGAACGATCCTCGCTATCGCTAGTTAGCAGCGTTACTAAATTACTTGCAATACTGCTCCTGTGAATCTGATTCTTAGGATCAGGTGGATAGTTATTCTGAAACAAGCTTCGGTTGATAAGGTTTTTTACTAGCACAAATTTTACTAAGTGATGATGTGCGAGAGGATGGTGAAATTCAGGCGTAACCTATGAAACACTGGCTCTTAATTATCTAATATCTAGGTGAACGATAAGAAACAGATTTCCAAAACGACCATGCAAGTTTGAGAGGTTTGTTAGTAATAAACGACATGCAGCAAGGCCCACGCCTGTTCACTTTTAAAAATACTTTTAGCATTAAAAAACATTTTTCGCTCATGCTCAGTAAATCTGTGGCATTAAACTTAACATGCGTGGGGTAAATAGTTAACGGGAGATACGAAATAAGTCTAGGAAGCTAAGTAAATTTTAAATTCGATCTTAGTTCCTTGATTTTTTAATGGCCATCCTTGGTTAATGTACTATATCATTGAATGTAACTGCAAAGGCCCTTGACCAAATTTCCCTTGACGACTCACACAGGAATTCTGGCGAAAATTGTTAATCTGAAACAAGTGGATAGTTATTGTGAAACAAGTTTCAGTCGTTAAGGTTTTTTACGAGCACAAATGTTACTAAGTGATGATGTGCGAGAGGATGGTGAAATTCAGGCGTAACCTATGAAACACTGGCTCTTAATTATCTAATATCTAGGTGAACGATAAGAAACAGATTTCCAAAACGACCATGCAAGTTTGAGAGGTTTGTTAGTAATAAACGACATGCAGCAAGGCCCACGCCTGTACACCTTTAAAAATACTTTTAGCATTAAAAAACATTTTTCGCTCATGCTCAGTAAATCTGTGGCATTAAACTTAACATGCGTGGGGTAAATAGTTAACGGGAGATACGAAATAAGTCTAGGAAGCTAAGTAAATTTTAAATTCGATCTTAGTTCCTTGATTTTTTAATGGCCATCCTTGGTTAATGTACTATATCATTGAATGTAACTGCAAAGGCCCTTGACCAAATTTCCCTTGAAGACTCACACAGGAATTCTGGCGAAAATTGTTAAATTCGCGAAAAGTTAAGGCGCAAATTCGAACCGAGCGTGGATTATAATAAATTTAATGAGGTATTCCTTGACTCATCCATTGTTCCATAAGAATCAAAGTAACATTTCTAATAAGCCATTGAACTGAACTAATGTGTTAGGTGTGACAGGCATGATTTTCTTGTTTGCTTTTCGAGGGGACCTTGAAAATTTAACTGGAAAGGTTTTCTTCATTGTTTTGTTATAATAAAATATCTAATTATGATATGGTTGTAACACAATTTTGCTTAAAATATACTTTTTAAAATGATAAACATTTATGTACCTGCTGTAATAATAATTCGATATATCAGCATCCCAACATTTGCTAAGTTTTTGTTTACGTCATTGTTACGGAACAAGCTCAAGGCCTACCTGATGTTAAGCGGACTAACCTCTGCCTATAACAGATGCATTTCTTCACAAGTCACGAATTGCACTGCCCTGTCACATGAGACATACCTAATTGTTGAGTCTCATTGTGCCTGTAATTTTACTAGCTCTAACACTATGTATTTGTTATTGAAAATAGGCACATGAATAAAGAACCGTCATTTATTCATAGTAACCTATTAAGAAAACATGTTTGTATTGTCTGATGACAAAAAAGCAGATATCTTAGCGCTTGGTCGATGCGACGCGTGATCAAAATGCTGGCACATATTTGGCTCAACGAATAAGCATTGCTGCCAGCATGCTGGGCACGCTGCCAACTGGGAGTGGGCTGGAGCATTTGGACTGCCTATGAGTCTGCTATGACTTATAGGTTGTCTAAATGCTTTTATTGTAGTAGCTGTAGTGTTGTATATAGTTCATAGTATTTTGTTTAATAAAGGCATACCGCCAGAGTATATATATATACAACGTTCACAGCTTTTTTGTCATCAGACAATACAAACATGTTTTTTTCATAGGTTACTCTAAGAAAGGTTAAAGGTTACTATTTACATCACTTTAGAAAACTCTAAAATTACTAGTGTTTCTCAAGTATATTATGTATGTATTTATACATATATAAAATTTCCTCTTAAATCACTGTGTCTATTAAAAAATTGCACCAAAATACGTATTTAGTTTTAAAGATCTAAGCATACATAGGGGGAAGGGACTTTCTTAAATACTATGTAGTGATGATGCTGTACGATGTTAAGCGAAATGCTTTGCAAGTAAATATAACAACGGGATATAATATGACTAGTGACGCTACACGCTTGTAGCATTTTTTTTATGCCTGATACATATATCTCACCTGATGGTAAGTGATGATGCGATTGAAGATGTCGTTCAGGCTTTCCTAGAATTACTGGCTCTCAAGAAGAGCTGCCGGAACACACTGTTAGGCGCTTGGCGACAGAATTTCTACATGAGGGCTTAAGAGCTCAACGTGCCCTCTGCAGCACGAAAGCGCTCAGTACTAATGTCACTAGCGGTCCCCTATCCAACTAACGACCGCGGCGGACGTTGCTTAACTTTGCTGATCGGTTAACAAGTCAAGCAAACTTCGCTGCGAGCGCTTCAAAATTATTATAATATAACATATAATAATCGCTCGTAGCAATTTTTTTTCCTATTATCGTAATTATGAATGCTTGTTTGTTTAGCAAGCGTTAGTGCGAAAATTACAATGTTAGAATTATCGGGCTGCGCCATCGTAAACAAGTTAAAAAATAGTCCTTTTTGTAGTTCAATTCAGTGGCTGAAGATGTCACTCCGTCCCCTTAAGACGCTTAGACAATAGGAAGGATAGGATACATTTGAGACATGAATCACTCTCTACGACAGCTCTATTGGCAGAGCATATCCCGGGCCAAGGAACGGTTAAGCACGGGTTGGATTCCACTTGTAGTTCAATTATTTTTTTTTAGAGGGAGTTATTTAAACAGATCATCAGATTTAAGTGGTATTTTCTAGAGAAATTTTCGAATTTTGTTAGGTATTTAATATTTTGAATTGCAACAAATCTAAAAGTATATTTTTGTGTATAATTTAGGGCTTTTTAGAACTAGAAGCTTGCCACATGGATTCTAGGAATAACATTTCACAACTTCGTGTGGCTTATGGCTGACTAATAATAGCTCTAGAAAGCGGTAAACTCTACTCCAACTTATTTAGATCACAGCACAGCAAGCTTTCCAATTAGTCTGTTAATAATTGGGTTGCCCGTAAAGGCATTCACTCGTTTACCTAACTTTTGCTAAATATTTTTAAATGTTAGGTTATTTTTTTATGGATTATTTTTATGGTAGCAAATACATTTCCTGACATAATTAACGACAAAGCTGTTCCTACGCCATTATTTAAAGGACGTTTGCCTTTTCTGAAAGAACTCTATTAACTTAACTATGTGCGATAATACGGTACCTATAGCTATTTTAACTAAAGCATTTCAGCAACCTAAATGCCGTTGTGGAGCTATGTGCAGCTTAAATTCTGGCTCTATTACTCACCTGCTTGAAACGTCTCTATGGTTGTACCCACAGAAAAGAGATTTTATATCTCTATGCTTGTACCCATATTTAAATTTACTTAAGAAAAAGATACAACTTTGTAATTAAATGGCAGGTTAAATTTTATTTTAGAGAAACATTTTAACTTTCTATATAAGTTCATTGTAAGTATATAAACAATTTTCAAAACTTATTAACGCGAATTTTATTAATAATTTAGATATAATCAAGGATCGGACCACAAATATTGGTATTGTTGTTGATAACTGAACGGTGTTCTGAAATTATTAGTTTGCTTCACATATGTTTATGGAGTGTTTATGTGGCACTGATTTTACAATTGTTTGTATAGTTTCAAGCTTTTTTTTTTGTTTTGGTCGACTAGATGACGATGAAACCAAAACAATCTCAACAGATCGTAAGTGATCATGGGGTAGAATATGTTGTTCAGGCTAACCTAGAATTACTGGCTCTCATGACTTAGGAATATAATGTATGTTCCATATCCTTTTGCTAGATCTCATAAAGGGTTGCTAAGAAGAATGCGCTGAATAATGAGCATACTCTGTTGTTGCACATTGGGCGCAAAACACGGCTTTTTACCATTGAAAAGCCTTCAATAAAAGGGTGAGTATACTGCAAGGAACCATTTGTCAACAGGAAGATAGTTGGACATAAAACCGATGTTTGTTGTTATACTTACATACAGAAAATAAATAATAGTACGGCCTCAATATGAAAGATTGAATATATATATATATTTAAATATACAAACAACGTGACACGTAATCTTTATATATTATATACAGATATATAAATATGTATATATAGTATATCAAAGTATTGGAACGATATAAGACTGAAAAAAGCAAAAATATTCGTAGTAAAAAAGAATAGACAGATAATCCTTTAGAGATCTAAGAGAGACTCGATCGACTATCGAGCTCGAGCGATACTTCGGAAGGTGGGGTGATTGGGCCACTTATCATTGAAAATGATGACGGAAATTAAGTATGAACCGTAAATAGCATTCCCGAATATAGTATGATAATCAATTACCTATTTGAAACTTGTTAGGACATAATTGAAATTCACGACATGTGATTCTAAAAGGACTGTGCCACCTGTCATACTGCGCGAAAAAAGTTGATTTGTGGCACCAGCTATTTCTGGGCCGTGTCATCTCCCACATGCTGATGTTGAATGGTCTGCAAGGATGGCAAAGTCATGTGAATTGTGCCGTGCGATATTTATGTTTTAAGGTTTTTACCAAATAACATGTTTATCCAAGCCAGTCATAAACAAATCTCGTGCCCCGAATCTTTGATTTTCACTTTAGAGATAAACTTTTTATCGGATCGTCATTTGGATATGTAAAAGTAGACGACATGTAAAGACGTTTCAACAAGAAAAATTAGGTGCATTTTTAACTGCTTGACGGCTGCCTGGGACCAACGAGTTTTTGGTGAAATGATCTCTCATATCTAAGAAAATTACTACTTAGCAGCTCAATAACAGTTCCCAAGCTTCCATGCCAATATGAAGCTCTACATTTGAAGTTGCAATACATAAATAATCAAATAACATGTTGGTACGAGCGGGGACAGTGGTGACAAGTTACCCATTACACTTGCACGTTTTGTCATACTAAAAGGTATGTGCACTACGTGCGAGAATATAACGCCACAGTTTATCCTCTTTGTAGGTGATTCCACTAAACCGGCTTTTAACCTCGAGGCTAACCGCTTGCAATGTGGCCTAGGGATGTCCAGCTCGTGACGTCATCCGCCTAATCGCCTCTACTGCGGCACGAAACGAGGTAATGTATGACGTAGGAGGGGCTGAATCAACGCAAATGTATGTCAAACACGAATGGGGTATTAGCAGGGTCCATTTAAAGAGAAGCTCTAGAAAATAATGTTAGTTTTTTATGGGCTATAACTTTATTATATTATTTATATACCTACGGAAGTTAAGTTATAGTAAAAATGATGTTATACAATTGGCGGCCTTATCGCAAAAAATGCTGAATAATATAATTTTCCTGACTATTATGCATAGGGACTCACATATGCACAATTAATAACAACCTACATAAATATAGTAAGTAGTGCATGGTATATATATATAAAAAAACATACAAACATATAAAATTAAATATGAGCAAACGCGGCAGTGAATTATTCTGTAAACAATTTTATTACATAAAGATATCGATTATTTTGCTATAAGTAAAATTCTTAAACCAGATTTTTAAAAACATTATCTGAGTGCCTTTCATAGAACTGACAATGCATTCCATAAGCAAACCGATTGGATTTTGAACGACTTGTCATAAAAGGAACTGCTATGCGGACGCATCTTGAGGTAGACATTTTCTGTAGACAACTGAATGCGTCCCGGACTGATCTAAGAATTTAAACCGTTGTATAAGATAGCGTGGCGTGGGTTGCAGATGTTAAATAAAATAGTGGACAGGAGAGGAAGTGTTCGATTGATTTTTCAATTGATTTATATCAAAATTCAGATACATACATGATCAGGTTATTACCGTTGATTTAATTTATTTTTCTTTTCCTCGGTGATGTCAAGATAGCATGCATCGGTGATCTAAATAGGGAAATACTAAAAAAAGACAACTTATTTTAAGTAAGCTTGAATAACATTTTTGACTATCATCAATACTTATTATCGTGTGAGATAGTAGTCAAAGGTATAAGCAAAAAAGCATAGCTCAACATAGGACACTTAATATCCTGATTGGTTAAGTAATTCCCGATGGCACGCGATCTAATCTAATTCCATGCCGGCGTACCCTGGACAGCCGCTAGTAATGAATTATATTAAAAGCAATAGCGACGTTATTTCATCCTTTGGAGATATTTAAGCAGAGCAAATTTTACGTTGTATTTTCCGTACGAGAGCACAATATGTAAAATTTCAATCAGTTCTTTTTTTATTCCTGATAGCCTTTGACAACTATCTCACCCGATGGTAAGTGATGATGTGGTCGAAGATGTTGTTCAGGCTAACCTAGAATAACTGGCTCTCAAGGACAGCTGCCGGAACACACCGTTAGGTGCTTGGCAACAGATTTTCTACTTGAGGACCACCCTCAAGTAGAAAATCTGTTAAAAGCTAGCCAGGCGGGCATTCGCAGAATACCCTACCACCATGCTATAACGACTGCCAACTACAAAACTACAACTACAAACTATTGAAGCACTCGTAGCGAAGTTTGCTTAGCCATTCTGAATCGATCAGCAAAGTTAAGCAACGTCCGCCTCGGTCAGGAGTTGGATGGGTGACCGATGGTGACATTACTAATGAGCGCTTCCGTGCTTCGGAGGGCACGTTAAGCCGTCGGTCCCGTTCGTTGTCTTAGGATGGCAGTCGTTATAGCATGGTGGTAGGGCACTTTGCAAATGCCCGCCTGGCTAGCTACCACCCTCAAGTTGAAAATCTGTCGCCAAGCACCTAACGGTGTGTTCCGGCATCCATCCTTGAGAGCCAGTAATTCTAGGTTAGCCTGAACAACATCTACGACCACATCATCTCTTACCATCAGGTGAGATAGTGGTCAAAGACTAACCTATCAGGCATAAATTAAAAAAAAAATACAACAACCGGGACCGACGGCTTAACGTGCCCTCCGAAGCACGGAAGCGCTCAGTAGTAATGTCACCAGTGGTCATCCATCCAAGTCATGACCTAGGCGGACGTTGCTTAATTTTGCCGATCGGTTCAGAACGGCTAAGCAAACTTCGCTACGACATTTTACACATTATATTGGGCAAATAATGGAGGTTTGAGAAATTTCTCCCGAATAAATTATCAACTCTAGGAAGATTCTAGTAACCATCGTGAATCAGCTAAAACTTGAAGCGTGTATGTACGTACATCAAAACCCACTTACATGTCTAACGATCTTATTTATAATTCATGTATCGTGAAAGTTTCTTTAATGAAAATCTCAGCTAATCTTGTACAATTTACTCGTCGGCATAGACCTAACATGTCAAATTTAGCAACTTGGGTCGTAATGGCGTAAAGGCTTTAATGCTTTTGATGTACTTTAGTTAACTAATGCCGATGGATTAGTTAAAACCTATACAGTAGGTGACTAAATAATAAAGGACTTACTACTGGTATAATGGGACCTATACAAGTTTCGAACTGGGGCCTTAATGCCTTATAATAAATTTCCATTAGAATTTAATGACAAAATTAAATTCATCTAAAAAGTCCAATCACGACGGTACTCCTCTGTATGATAAATTATTGATGCTCATTTGTACGGGTAGGCCTTGTTTGTACACAACGTCTTTGCATGCTAATGGTACATATACACTCGAGAGCAATGAATCCGGGTCACTTAAAGAATGTTAAAAATCTCGGAAACTAAAAATGATAGGTTAATGCAATAAATTGTATTTAATAGACAATGTAATACTCCTTAAATGAAAGTAAAAAAAATATGAGTCACCATACATTTTATTAACACAAAATTACATAAAGAAAAAAACTGCTGATCTCTCCTTAAAACAAAAATAGGAAACATGAAATTTTTGAACTTTATTACGATTTTCTTGAATTTTAATACTTCGTATTGCCTCCTCGTGCTTCCATTACTGCGTTTACGCGGTTTGGCATGCTGTACACCAAGTTCCTTATACGATTTTGGGGAATATTCTCCCATTCCTCTGTGAGAGCAATTTTGAGCTCACGAAGCGTGATTGGGGGAGGGTTTCGTTGTTTTACGCATCTGCCTAGCTCGTCCCAAGCATGCTCGATCGGGTTGATATCCGGGCTGCGCGCTGGCCACTCCATACGAGTAATGTTCATCTCTTGAAGGTAGTCATTCACAATCCTACCTGTATGAGGTCGGGCATTGTCATGCATAAATATAGCATCCTCACCTAATTTGACCATAAATGGACCAACGTGATCATTGAGGATTTCTTCCACATATCTTACGCTAGTTAAAGAGCCGTTTTCTATGATCACCAGCTCTGTGCGACTTTCAGAAGAAATTCCGGCCCACACAAGTACAGACCCACCACCGTAGGCTACTTTTTCTTCGATGCATGCTTGCTTGAATCTTTCCCCTGGTCTTCGATACACTCTGTGTCTTCCATCGTGCTTGTAGAGCATAAATTTTGATTCGTCGGAGAACATAACTTTTGACCAATCTTCAATACTCCAATTTACGTGGCTCTGGGCATATCTTAGTCTCGAAATACGATGCCCACGCTCCAGTTTAGGGCCGTTTGCAGGTCTAAGGGGTTTTAAGTTAGATTCAGCAAGCCGACGTCTTACTGTCCATGCACTTGGGTTACTTCCTCCGAGGCGTCGAAACTGATTGGTGAGTTCAGTTCCTGTGAGAAAGCGATTTCGAAGCATGGTGTTCACCAAGTATCGGTCTTCTCGTGCTGTGGTACACCTGGTTCTGCCCGTTCCTGGTCTGCGTAGGTTAGAACCAGTTTCTTCGTAACGTCGGAGAACTCTTTGTACTGTTGACAGCGACACACCGACAGTCCTGGCTGTATCGCGCTGACTCCGGCCGGTTTCCAGCATTGTAAGTATTCTGGTGCATTCTTCAGGCGTAAGCGACATAATTTCAGCTTGAATAATGAATATAGAGCACTATCAACATGGTTTATGTACCCACATAAATGACAGATTACAAACAAAAGCAAAACCAAATGCTGTAATTTCGTAGTTCCATCTTCGAAAGTGGCCCTTTTTCAAATTTGATTTTTTTATGATATAACTTTACAATAACTAAGAAGTTTTAATACCTTCATTTAAGGAGTATTACATTGTCTATTAAATACAATTTATTGCATTAACCTAGCATTTTTAGTTTCCGAGATTTTTAGGATTCTTTAAGTGACCCGGATTCATTGCTCTCGAGTGTAGTAAAATATAGTATTGCTTGGGTAAGCATTAAGCAAATTGCAACAACAATCAAAAATATAGCGCCTTCGTGATTAGAAAATCCTGTACTTCTGTATACGAAATTCGGTAATACAAGGTTATTGGTAAAATGCTAACAACCTCTTAGGGTTGACTTCTGCTAGTCCTAACAAACATTTTGGGGTGAATTTTTTTTGTATTTTTTTAATATTTTTAGGGCGGAATAAGTACGATGACCACCTGATGTTAAAAGTCTCTTGTGCCTGTAATGTATTATTTCATATTTTTTATTACTTTGCTCGATGTAAATATGCAAAAGGAGCACGGCGCGGTCCAGTGTTGCGCTCGGGCTTGGAATAGGCATAAACAAAAAAAAATATTTAAAAAATTAAAATAAAAATACCTTTATATTTTTCACAACAAAAATAACATCTCAAAATGATTGTCTGGTCTAGCAGAAGTCAAACCTTAGATGTTGTTAGCATTTTACCAATAACCCTGTAGGTATATCGCTCCATATTAAACTGCATGTAAATCCTGATAAAACAATCTGTGCTATCTAAAGAAATTTATGAACAGCGTTTTCCTTACATACATAGTTTCGTTAAATTACGTGTATATTATGTAGTTATATTAGGTTTTTATACTAAATAAGAATTTCCATATAAAACGATTTATTAGAATAATCGGAAAAAAGGAGCCTAAATTAGTGTTAGTGTCCAAAAAATCCATGAGTTTTAGTTGGAACTAAAAACAAGTACCTATTTTTATATAATCTATGCCAAAAATATGGCAAAATTACGTTTGTTAAGTAATGCTATGGATCCTTTTGGAGGTGTATCAAAATCTATCCAGCTACTACGAAGGTGTGATATATAACAGACAAACAATACAGCCTTTCTCAAGTTAAAAAAAGTTATTGAAATTCATTATTTCATTTTCCAGACGCTATCGATCTTACAAAATATGGTTCGCGGAGAAGTCATAAATGTATAAAATTAATTAAACAATAGAGGGTGCTTAAATCAATTTCTCTCCAGGTAAGTTTTAATTAACTATTTTCTATTGAAAGTGTTCAAAAGGATGGTTCAGGCCCAGCTTATAGCTGCCGCCTTCGGCACTCGCCTCGGTCTATAGAAATCAACCTAAGTATAACTATATCATACTTCCCTGAGTTGGAATGAACTTTCTGCTCGTGTCTTAAATCCTACTAATATTATAAATGCGAAAGTTTGTTACTCTTTCACGCAAAAACTGCTGAATGGATTTGAATGAAACTTTACAATAATATAGCTTATACATCAGAATATAATTTATAAAGATATACTGTGTAAATTGACGAAAATATCAAAAAAGCTGTTAATAAGCCACACTAGAAATTTTTGCGACGTCTCAACCCGGTTGAAGGCTCGCGTCAACAACGTCGTCCGTAGTGCGCGCGCGGGCAGCGTTGCCATGGAAACAAAAAACGGGCAGCGTTGCCATGGAAACAAAAAACAACTGATTAGAAATTAGCTCGACAAGAAATGTCAAAAAGCAATTGTATAAATAAGCTAGATCATGGTCTAAGAAAACAAGATCTTCTACTCCCGAAGAATCACAGGCTTGCGTCACTACCAAATTGGCTCTTTATTAAAACGTGATTGCAGCAGAATACAAGTTCATGGTTATTTTTCATGCGAATGTTTTGTTATAAAATATCAATACAATATTTCAAACGTCTAATAGAAAGTCACACATGAATTAATGTTCATCTCAGTAAATGGTATGAAAAAAGTTGTCTCCCTATGGTCCCTATTTTGACAAATATCGCCGTCTCTGTCTCACGTATATGATTTGCATCTGTTTCGCTCTCGCTCATGCACATATGCGCAGTGATTCGCAAACTTTGTTTTCGGCCCATTTCTGGAAGCTACGAGTATAATAAAAAACATGTAATTTTTTTCTATTGTGACAGAACAAGCTAACAAGCTCGAGGCCCACCTGATGTTAAGCAGACTAACCTCTGCCTATAACAGATGCATTTCGTCACAAGTCACGAATTGCACTGCGCCTGTCCCCAGGAGACATAGATGTTAAGTCTCTGTACCTGTAATTTCACTTGCTCTCAAGGACTGCTGCCGGAACACACCGTTAGGTGCTTGGCGACAGATTTTCTACTTGAGGGGGTCGCTAGCCAGGCGGGCATTCGCAAAATGCCATTCCACCATGCAAAAAGTAACTGTAAGAGTAAAAGTAGAAAAAGCAGTGATTTGAAGTTTTTTCATTTCCTCCAAAATTGTTTCATTATTACTGCGACTACTAAATATGGTATGTAATGTAAAATTTCTTTGGTTATATAACGTATCTACCTAATTGGTTTTTACTTCCGATATTTTTGAGCTTTCTTTGAAACTAAATTGTACACCAAAATACAGATAACTGGCTTTTTCTTCGGCATAGAAAATAATTACTTGATTTCAATCTACGAAAAATTTAGGCCTATTAGCATCGACGGTACCCATTATAAGAAAACTACGAACATACACTTTACGAACTTGATAACCATAATTTATTCAAGAATCATTAATCTTTGTAACTTAAATCAATTTCACGTGATTTTCTTTATTAAAAAAAAAGGTGAAATCTATTAACTGTTATATTACTGCCCCCCAATTTCCTCAAATTGGGTATAAAGTTTGAGAGCCGTTGATGACGGTATGCTTGACAAGCTTGTGTCCCGGTCACGTGACAACCGGTCTCGGAGTGTAATACCTGGCGTAGTATATTATTTTACCATGAGCTAGATTAACACATTTTATCATCATCCATCAACCCGCGGGTGAAACCGCGGGGCGCAGCTAGTGTATTATATTTTGAAGAGAACTTCTTTATATACGCTTATATAATCTTGACGTATTTTAATGGTAAGATATTTATATATTTGCATATATATTTTTACAAATAAATTCGGCATAACATTGATTTAATTATAATTTATACAGCGAAAATAGTTTCGGACATTGGTTTCGACACTCCGACACGATACACATACAATAAGTGAGCAAATTATAAAAAAAAACACGGAACTGACTGAACGGATCTGAAGAGTATAAAATAACTTGTAGAAGTCAGTATACTTAGCTGATTCAAAACACAGGCCTCACATTATCATGATCCAACTTCTACAAGTTAAATGACTTGTGACGTAGGAAGGTATGAAATCGTACATTTAGACCGGTTCCGTATATTGAAAACAATTATTTTTTCACTCATTATTTATGCATGCTGCTAACAAGATCTTTGTCTCCCAAAATACTGTACCTTCGCTTTGTACAAAAACAAACCTCTACTTTTTTGGAAGTCGGTTAAAAACGCAAATAAATTAAAAATATAATATGGTGTAAGAGACTAGACAAGCCAAATCTATTAGGGGTATTCTATTTATCGACGGTATGCCTCATGAACTATATACAACACTACAGCTACTACAATAAATACAAAGTTGTCAGTTTCAGACCATTTAATATCATTATCGATTATTATCGATATCAACTAATAATGTACACTAGTTTGGATTCTTAAACTTTGGTATCGTGTTTTGACAGAATTATTTTTAGGAAAATAAATAAATAGTTTGTCTATCTGGCAATTGAAAAGCCAGGATTAATAGGTAAATGTATATATAATTTAAAACAAACGATGCTCTGATTACCTAGTACATGGATATGCTCAAATTCTTAACTAGGTTGCCCAGTGTCTAAGATGTTAGTTCTCCTATTTCTCTTATAATTTTGCATCATCAATTCGTCAATAGACTTGTGTGAGGTATAATATATAGCGTATATAATGTAACCAACGCATCAGCGTTAATAGATGACAAATAATCAAAATGAATGAATCGCGAGTCGGACCCAAAATAAGGAACCCGACCATATCAAAATACTTCAAACATTTTACATGTTGATACGAAACACTCGGTGTGCGACTAGTTCCGGCACGGTTTTATTTAAAAGCTTTGAAACATACACACTCAATTGAATTTATTTTATATCAGAATAAAAAGAAAAATGTTTGACGTGACCAATCCGACCGGATCAAATCAGATTGAAATCGGTGTCAGATTGCAACCTCTATTTGCGATGTAACCCACAAAGCTTATCTAAAAAATTACCAGCCAAATAAAGCCAAGAGCTATCCTAAAACGCGGAAAATATAACAGGTATTTATTATTCACTTGACACCCTTTGATCACAGTCCATCTGATGTAGTGAAGATGTGGCCAAGGATGGTAAACAGGCTTTACCTAGAATAGAATCAGACTAAAAGACACCGTTATACATTTGGCGACAGATTTTCTACTAAGGTAGTAGTATGACAACCAGGACCGACAGCGTAGCATGGATGCGCTCAGTACTCAATGCTATTAGCGGTCAACTATTCTAGTGTTGAAAATAGGAAACGTTTCCTATCCTATTTTATTGATCGTTTATGAATGGCTATATAAGATTCGCTACGAGCGCTTCTTAAAACAATATTTGTTTAAACCCAATAGCTATTCAAAGATTTTCGCAATATATCTTGTATCAGTTTATTACACATATAGTTATTTATTCGAACTTATATGTGTCTTATAGCATCGATAAAACATGGGCACACAACACAAGGCTTTGATTCAGAGTCTTTGGGCATCATTTTCTATGGTTACTACTATGGTACTTGCCCACTAGGAGTATCTTACCACAGAAAGTGTGCAGTTTTACATGAAGCTGGTAACACGTAGCTCTTGTAAACATAAAAGCTTCAGTTTGCTGACAAATTGAACTTTAGCAGCAAGAGCGAAATTAAATCCGTGAGTTTGCTATGTAGGTAATCCGAAGACCAAGTTTTAATCCAGACTGTAGAATTCACTACCAGGCTAAATTAATCTCGGATCAGTTACAAGGAATCGGTATAAAAGTTTAACTGATCTAACTTACAACTAAAGTTACTCTTTAGTTCGCTGTCTGCATATAAGACGTTTGTTACTCAAATGCATCTTATCCGTCTAGGAATTCTTAGCAAACTGAGATCTTACTTTACTTATGATAATAATAAAATACACAAAAAACTTCACCGACCGACTTCAACACCCAAAAGTGTGAAATAACTTTTTGAAGTCGGTACCATGATAGTTCAAAAGTACCTATTATCACAATACTGTTCGCATGGTACCGACTTAGACAAGTTATTTCAGTGTTGTAGTCAGTTCCATTTTTTGCTACAAAAATTGTTTCACTCTTTTTAGTGACCCTTGCTAGTTAAGGAATCGATTATGATTCATTGTTAACGACTATATCATCAAGATAAGTAAATATTTTTCAGGTATTTTAGTGTAACTCAAAAAGGGCTTGACCGCTTTTGATGAAACTTAAAATGGGATCAAACGACAAGCATCACCTTTCAAACAAACAAAGAATTTTCAAAATCGGTTCACCCAGTCCAGAGTTATGAAGTAACAAACATAAAAAAAATACAGATGAATTGAGAACCTACTCCTTTTTTGGAAGTCGGTTAATAAGAAAAAATAATTTATATTAACATGAAATAAATATAAATTCCTCATATTATTATGTAACGAAAAAGAACTTGAACTAATACGTTTATAATAAAGTTTAGAATGATCCAACACTGATAAACGAGAATAAGGATTCTCAAAGTTCCCCATTAGCGGCTGTATTGTTCTACCTTTGCAGCGCGTACACGTGAAACAACCGCAAACAGTCGTGGTCCACTTCTCTAACAGTACGAATAGGAAAAAATATATTATATAGTAAGTAAGCTGTCAGGCCACGTGTTGACAGGTAAACTAAGAAAGAAAGACCTTCTTTCTAAGTTATACTCTCCAAAAAGCCACCGCGTTTCTCGCATGAACCAATAATGATTGAAGACCAATAATGCTCGGATTGCTTATAATTTAAAGTACCTTATTAATTTTCTATACTAATTCTATATTATACTGCTTGATTTTCTCGGTATCGGGTTGTTGCGATGTGAAAAAGCTTTTCTTTGTTTTTTTGCCACTACATGAAATATCCTTAGGACAAACATTCTGATATACTAACGCCAAGATGAACACCATGCCCCTAAAGCCTTTGCTTTGTCGAGTCAAACTAACACAAACACTTCTACCAGTATAAAATGTGAGAATGAATGCGAATCTCCCCTGCTCGTTACTTTTTCTCGCCAATTAACTATAGAACTGATTGAAAATAAAACTAGGTGTCCTGGCAAAAACATGCACGGGTGAAAATATATTTATTTCATTTTACCACAGGTTTTTAAAAGTTAGAACCTTTATGGCAGCTCTCCAATTTAAACTTTGAAAATTAATATTATTAAATTATTGTAGTATTATAATTGGAGAGCGAGTCGATGAAACTAAAATAAAGTTTAAATTAGAGAAGATATCTGATGCCGGTATTTTTAAACATTTCTGTAAAGACTTATTCTTCTCAGGCGAAAAGGAAATGTGGCAATTGGATCATAATGGTATTTGTATATTTTTTATTTCGAAACATTTATCGAATTATTGATTCTTGTGTAGCTTTTATTTATACTTGGCACTCCAAACTGGGATCAAATATTCGATGAAAATTTTAAAACCATTTAGGATATTTGGAACTGTTAAAAATGTTGTGTAATATGAGAATACAGCGGAGTACATTAAATGGATTCATGTTGAGTAATTTAAGTAAGTTACTACAGTACATTTCCCAGATTAAGAATATAAGTATATATATATCCTTAATCATAATTATATAATATATATATACATATAATGCCAAAACTTACTCGAGTTTCAGTAAGTAGTTCGTTTTATGTTGTCCCAGGAAGTTTTAAGCTAATAAGTATCATGGTTAACCCAAAGCGAGCTCATGAACTATAAATTCCTTCTCATTTGTAGACATATTAGGCCGTGACTTTTCTCGGACATTGTGATTTAATATAGACGTCGTTAAACCCTTGTTATAATTAACACCAAGAAAATGGCCGCAGCTATTTCTATAAAGTAACTTTGTATATACTGAAACTTGATGTTTGTCCTTGAGCCTAATATCTATGCCTCTGGTTTGCCAGATTTCCGTAAAATTAAGTACTTTCTTATATTATGTTAAAATTAGTTTTGTATGAAAATTGTTATTTTGATATTAAGGGATAAAATAAATACAAAATCCAAAAACTGGCAAACCGTAAGCATAGATATCAGGCTCAGCAATATACATACAAAATTTCACCGAGTTTGAACTTTGAACACTTGGTATTTAAGTTATGGCGAAACTACGTTTGCATGGAAAGAGCCCCGTGTACTCTACTCTTAATACGTTAACACGACCTGCATAAGTTAATGATATAAATTTATAAAAGTCTATTCGCTTAACATACGATAAAGTTTGAAATCATATTGAAATTATGTAGGGTAGGCCCTGCATTCTTAAAATCAGATAAAGTCCAGTAGTCTGGTTGATAAGCGCACCATTTCCAATGATTACTAAAATAACATCACAAAACTCACATCCTATTCTAATGACTCAGTGGCCAATCCAAGCGAGCTAAGTCAGTGAGGAAGTTAATTATTGTACTTAGCGAGGACCTTGAGAACAAACATGATTTATTAAAATTATAAGGCACGACTGCACTGCGACAACTCACATACATACATACACACATTCATACGAACCCTAAAAACCTTACACTCTTTCTTAGCATTCTTGTAAAAAGACACTGAATTAAAGGCTCCATCAATGGAACTATCTAAAGGTACCACGGCAAATGAAGGGCTATTTCAAATACGACATGTATAATTTATATTGAATTTAATAAAACAATTATGTAGCTTTTATTTATTAATAAAAAGGGTTATGTACATAAGTACTTAGGAGCATTTCTTTAGTATCATATTTGAAATCAAAACATACCTACGCTTCCTAGTTTTTTTAGGTAGGCATAGATTTAATAACAATTATGCCCATATTGAAAAATAATATATAATTATGTATTCAAATTCAAATTTCTTTATTTGCTTATACATATGTTTATTGTGTAAAATTAAATTATAAATATTGTTACTAACAATGTTTCGTTCACCAAGTTCTTACACGTTTGAGGTATTCAACATTATTTATATTAAAACTCATGCACATATTTTTAAGCAAATAATACTAATTATCAGCTAAGCATAGACTATTTGCTAAATTTTTAATGATGTTTTCATTTCAAAGTAAGTCAGATGTAGATCCAAACGTTTCTCTAGGCTTAACGACAGCACTTATGCAAGTCACAAACCTATCAACACACAATATATACGTAAACGCATACCTATAGGTAAAACAACAAACGTAATTTTTTCATTCAGTTTGGCAATCTTAGCGTGAGTCCTTATGCTTTGTATTACGATAGAGCAAAAACCAAAAACATTGAATAAAACCTTTTCTTCATGTGCCTTTAAAGGTCGGACGGACAGATGGACCGTAGAACAACGAAGGCTAAGTTAACAAAGTACCGTTGTTGGTACCGAACCCAAAAAAAACTCACAGAGGAAGAAAGTTTTATTTTATAAATTGATCGCGGTAAAAATAAACTTAATTTCCCCTGGCGATTAAATACCGACAATATTAATTCATAAGATTAGATTAAAACTGGCTTTTATTTAGGTATAAATTACATCGTGTTGGTGCTGCCACCTGTCAGAATTCTCTGGAAACAACTTGCAGTTGAATAAAGCAAGGTGCCTAGTGCAGTTTGTCATAGTTTGAGGTGAAACTGTTCGGTCGTGTATTTATCTGTTGTGCTGCCATCTAGTGAATAATGGTTGCATCGCTTAGTGACCTAGCGCTGATACCTAGGTTTAAAATTGGCCCATAATGGTTCATATAATATCTTGGCCACCTTGCATTTGCATAAAAACAAGGAAGATGGCGTATAAATAATTGTACGATGGTTTAGCGTCATCCCTGTATTACGAGGGATACAAAACGTGCAACCATCGAAAGGCTGCTTAAGACTCTTCTGTCTATTCTTTGAGATATGCAGACTTGATTAGGTACATGATTTTTTATGCACTATGTCCACTAAGCGGACTACCAGAGCTTATTATATGCCTATACCACAGACGTATAAATGTCTGTTGTTCATACAGGCCGTCCAGAGTAACGTGTAAAAAGCATGTGCTTAAATTTATGCTTAGCATAAGCATGGAAACATGAATATAGATGAAATTAATAATTGTGGCAATGTTTTTTTACTTAGCAACCATAACTTTTTTACTTACAACCAAACAAAAACAATGAATAAATGCTTCCCTCGTTATGGGTTTGCCATAGATGCTAAGTTCGGCGGGCGCCGCGCGTCTTGAGAATTTCAGTGTAATATTCCAGTTCTTCAGAAAGCACTGATACCTACCTTTTAAATATTTCCTTTTATCGCCTCTTATGATTCCCACGAGAAAATAGCATGTGCTATTGTAGCTTATCACTCCACGAGGTGCCATCACCCGGTAACTTTCACCTAATATTTACGAATTAATTAGTATATCTACGAGTATGATGTATTTGACTGCCTCGTTGGTGCATTTGTAAAAGCGCCGTAATCTTCGAAGTTCTAGGTTGGACAAGTTATCAGATTGGCCCCACATTACATGGAACCTAAACATGTAGTCGTTCAAAACAGTAGGTATATTATTTTCATATGAATATTTGTTTTGTATATTTCCACCTGGACGACGATCGACGGCAATTATATGTACAAGTGACAGCGTAGCGAAAGTATCGTGATTTTTTGCCAAAAATGCAGTGCGTGTCCGACCATCCCCTCAAACAGTAAGTAACTTTCGACCATTGTTGCTCGTAAAAAGTATTGTGGGTAATTCCTAAGAGATAGACATATACTATAGATTTTCTTGTAGCCCTTTTCAAGGTCTACAATACTGCAGTACATTATTTTGATCTATCTCGTAGGGCTCAGCCAGCGTATGCAATGTAAGCGCAAATAAGTTTGTTTATTTAAGACACCACATCAGAGACCAAATTATCAGTGTTTCTCTATTATATATGCATGTATTATAAATACAAACCTTCCTCTTGAATCACTCTATCTTTTATTATTTATATATTATTCTGCATAAATTTTTTGTTGAGTTACTGACATTTTATTCAGTTCGGCATTTAATACATTATTATTACAAATTTGTTTTACGAAGCACGTAGAGAACGCTACGCGCTGAGTATCGGAATTTTGATGAGATGTCCGTTGCGCGTCGAGAAGGACAGGCAATTTAAGTATATTATTGTGATCCATCACGGGGTGCCTCAAGACTGAGCTCGAACCCAAGTTACTTAAGCGATGAGCGCAGCCACTTTCAATCCCTGTCCTATTTATTCTATGGGTCTCAGGAAAGGGCAATGGATGTCCGTAAAGAGATTGTCAGCCATGTAGTAGCTAATTGGCAAAAGTTTTCGATATTGTCTTATGATGCTCAATTTAACAGAGACAATTTTCCTGGGCCGCTTCGTGCTCCCTTTGAATATTTAAATCGAGCAAAGTTATAAAAAATTTGAAATAATTTATTACAGGCACAAGAGACTTCTAAGACTTCAGGTGGTCCTCGCCACCACTGTATTAGAATATTTAGTAAAACTGTGATTAGCACATAAGAGAGTACTTTTGATCACTATCCACGCGGGCGAAACCGCGAGGCGCAGCTAGTTGGTAATATGAAGAGACTTATAGTTTAAAAATAAAAGCACAATGTAACTAATGCGACGCGCTACTAATAGTTCAACTTAATTGAGGTAACATAAAAAATGTTCGTTGTAATGGTAAACAACCATGTCCACAAAAATATTCAAGATAGAGTTATTCAGTAAAAAAATAACTAAATTCTTGGAGGTCGGTTAAAGATAACGAAAATGATATCAGAGGAGAAAACACACGAACTTGAACTCACAATTTTTACATTTGTTCTTAACACAGGTACTGCTTCAAATGATATCGAATGATATACAATATATTGCTTGTACGAGTATATTGCACTCAGTCTCGCGTAAGTTTAGTCTAGACTAGCCCCCCTTTGAGGTGGAGGCTATTGACTAGCGCGGGTGGTTGTTCAATTTACACATGCGCAGTATTACGCAGTGCTTGTACTCAATGCAATGAAATAAGGGCTAAATTCACTCCGCAGGTACAGAGACTGCATTGCGGGATGAATAAAGTTTACTAATCATAGATGGTAGAAGAGAAGGGGAGACTTGGCGGGGGTTGATTAGGGGTCCCCATGAAGGTTACTACAACCCAAAATTGTTTTGACACGGGTGGTATGAGGGATTGCAACTCGTCCGGGAGGTTCCTTGTACCGATGCGGGTGAAAATCAATAAATGTGTCTGGCTCGGTGTTTATTAACAGAAATGAAGATAGAGCTATGATTTATGGGTAAGCAACGTCTTAATGTAAAATATACGTTACCTACCACCAATGTTAGATGTGACGTATTTTATTACGCGTTAAAACTTGTACTAGCTTACCAATTACCAATGTGCTGGTGTTTGACATCGTAGGAACAAACTAATAATAAGTAAAAGAAAAACAACAACCCACTCCAACCATGGGCTTTTCGCAGGACGGAAGCGTTTCGTACAAACTGACACTAGCAGTCACTTGTTCATGTAATGACGCAGAGCATTTTCTTTTATTTATATTGCTTATAATCTTGTTGATTTGTTAAGACTAGGCAAGCCATTCACGATATATTTTATACCTAAATGTAGGTGTCTATTATCTTTGGACATCTCTGTATTATTATTTCTAGTAGTTCGCCTCGAACTGGACCTCGCGATATCTCGACACGCAACTCTTTCATGTAAAAATTGGAGAAGATAAGACAGACTGTACAAAAGTTACTGTTTAATGTGAATACAATGATTATGAATACAAGTCTTTCAAAATCGAAACTCCTATCGAACATAAGATCCTCTAGACGTTTTGATCTTGAGAGAGCAACATTCGTGCACCCTGCCTCAAGCTCTTTATCACCGATATCAACAATGATCTATTCTAATGTCAATCCTTGGAATTTGTGGACGATGACTGCCCATGCCAACGACAAGAGAAACTGCGTGCGGGAACATGCGGTTTGCCCTGACTTCCACGACCGGGTAGTAGGTGAAATAGGTACAAGTCCATTGATGTTAGGTCCAGTATAGCGATCGAACCGCACAAAGACCACTAGTGGCGTGTAATGCGGAGGGGCTGATCCTGGCTCGTAAACGATGTTTCTGATATAACCTAGAGCACCGTTAACTAAACCTACATCGACCCATATATATGATTTTAGCATTACCCTGCTGCCCACAGCTAAAAATAGTACTTTTTCGAGTTCTTGCGCAACTTCCGTGTCTGCTTTTACTGCCGTGGGTGGGGTTATTTTTTTTTGATACAATTTTGGCCACTGGCTTATTTAAGGCCTCCAGTGCAGCAATATTATGGTATCTTGCTGACTCATTGTATGGTAGTAACTTCAAGGCATTCGTGAAGTCATTGGCATTGATGATTAAAGACTTATCACGAGTCGTGAGAAGCCTCCAATCGTCTGTTGTTGATTCTCCCACACTCAAACGATCAAACAGTTCTCTAAACGACTGTTGGTCGAATCCTGATTGTCTGTGGGCGGTTTTTAAGACGACACATTTTTTAATCGATTTATAGAGAACTTTTTCTTGGTCGCTGAGTGTGGATTGAAATCAATTGCCATAGAAACACGGTCCATCACAGATGGAAGCTGCTTAAGCTCTCCTAGCAAGTATAAGCACATACCACCAAATGGCTCTTGTGCAGAGCTGGTTTAGCTTGCCTGCACCTGCGGTCAAGTTTATGGTTTATGCAGCAACAAGCATCCTACCGTACTCATTTCATCAATTATGATTAAATGGTTGAGCGCATGTTCCGCCTGGAGATTTGTAGCAGCTTCTCCATCCAATCATTTAAACCCTCTCTCAATTGCTAAGTGCAGGCCAGAATAAATTGTGCATCCACTGATTTCTTTTTTTTTCGGGGTATTTTGTATCAAACGAAAAAAAAGTAATATTACAGACTACTAGGCTATATTAGTTCACCGCCATGCGGATCGTCGGACATAATATAATACATACAAACATGCAAAGATACAAACGCCGATTGTTCCCAGTGGACTCAGAGATCTCGCTACGCTCTGTCAATTATTACATCAATATCATCTACTTTTTCGGGGAATGCAAGCGTGATGAAATGTGTTTGTTATGACTATCGAATTTATAACATAGACTATTTTCGCCCAAAACTGGGGCCTTCTTGTATGGCCCTTTGAATATTCGAAGAATATTGTATTATAAGCCAAACTTATAAATTAATATTTTAATTAATAATTTTAACAATATTCATGTCTTTATTTTGTGATATTTTTTTATTATGTCTGTGTATATGTCTATTATCCAGCTACTCGGTTTTAATGGAGGGGATTTGTATATGATAACTACACAAATTACAAAAGATTTCTAACAGTACGTATTCGACTTATCCCAAGCTTCTGTTGCAACGACACTAGAAAATAATTTTAGTTTTTCAAAATTAATCGTACCTAATGAGAAAAAATAACACTACGTATATTGGTATATATAAGTATTAAAAATTTTACGAAGTAAGGACTTGACGGATGCAGAATTATATGAAATTAGTATTTGAGCGAAAACAAAATTATGAATGTCGCGGCTGCCATTGATATTATAGTCTACGAGTAGGTACAAACACGGTGCGATGAATGCGGTTGGTACTTGTATTGTACGATGAATCGATCGATACAATACGAGTACCGCTCGGGCTCTGTCAGCTGTCAGAAATTACCCTTTCGAAGTAAACAAAATCAGTACCGAAACTTATGGGTGTGCAACCACGAATTTATATGGATTCTGCCAATCCCTTCTTTTAAAACTATATTATATCTGTTTTTGAATAAACGTGGATGGACTCTTTGATATTTATTGACTGAGAGAAGTGAGGTCACTGTGGCTTGTCGAGTGTCTTAACTTTTTTGTGTGTATGTTTGTATGTAGTTTTGTCTGAAGATACATTTCGAACGCAACATCATTAAATTTGGTAGGTAGGTACAATTAATTAAATGGTATTTAATGTATTATATATGAACTTTAGCAGTCGGGGGTTTATAGATATATTATAGGATGCTAAATGTTTAAAAAATTTACCCGGCAAGTTCAATTATTCATTCTACGGAAAAGCTTTATTAGGTATTGTATGTGTTATTGATTTACATTTTTTTTAGGTTCAGCATAAGAAAACAGGAACCTGTTATTAAGTCTACGCTGGCGGTCGGCCCAGGTAAACTTTTGATCTTTATACAGAATAATTTTTACTATAGCCGATTTGCTTAAGTTAAATTTGCATGAAATTGTCTATACATGCTTAACGATATCATTCTCCGGGCTTTTACCATCGCCAATATTGCAGCTATTCTCGAACCGAATGGTCTGATGCGAGACGATGGTAAAAGACCTGACGGCATGAGAAGATTTATTTATTTATGGTCTCTCAACCATTATCACAGAAATTCGTGCTTAAATCTAAGTATATATGTGTAAGTTTTTTGCTTAATGCATAATTAATTACTTATAGGTTAACACAGCATGCAGTATTGAAATGTTGCTTCTAAGTGAGTTACTAAGTAAAGTTCTCAAGTACACGAAAAATGTTTCAGCGCTTTTTTTCGTTACTTGCCCAAAGTGTCGTCAAATACATCGACATCACATCCACATTCATTCAAAAACTTGCTGAGTCTAGGTATAACAGAGTTGGCACCATACGCAGATAGGCGGCTTAAATAACTTTATATATCACTCTAAATAGTTTTTTGTACAGTACTCAATCACTCTAAAGAGTTGTAAATCATTGTGTACATAAATGAAATTGGGTCTTACTTGGTAATTACAACTTGGCTAGCTGGCAGTAGGCTTCTCTATTCGAGGCCCATTTTATGTTAAAGTCTTCAAGAGTTTAGAATTGTACCTCGTTTATATGACAAACTTTGATATAGGTATATCTAAAGCAATTGGAGAAATGTGGGAGCTAAACTTTTTTCGCACATATTCAAGTGAGATGTTATGTTTTCTTCCTTTTAATAACGCAATGTCAAGATGTCTCTCCTAAAATTTTGGCTAGTTATTATGATCATTTTGTCGTGATCTTACATTCTGTAATATTTTAAGTTGATCTTGGCCGCGAGCCAGCGAGGTCGCGGGGTGAGGGTTGGCGTGGAGCAGGACAACACGAGCTATGACCTCTCACTCTCTAACTACCCCACCTTCCCTTACTTCACCTCGAACTCCTACCCCTCAAAACCAACAATGTCAATGCTTCATTCAGGCAAGTTCTCACAGATGCACCTTTTAATAATAATAATAATTGTATTCTAACTAAACAAGATATTATTTTCCTTTTTATAAGGAAATTATTTATACGTTTTCTTTTGTTTTATTATAACATTTGGGCCTGTTTCAGAATGTCCTAATAAAGTTTCGGGTTGCTATGCAGCACATAAAATAACTGAATGATAAAAATGACAGTTAAGGACATATACCCGCCAGCCAAAGCGTGAACTTTTATATAAACTCAACATGTTATTAAAAAAAAAACTCGCATGTAAATATAGTGTATAATTAGACCTATCGTTTCTGGCTTAAATCCTTTTTCTTTTGGACTAATAATTATTTTTTTATTATATAGCGTTTAGTATATAGCACTCGTTTTTAGGAGTTTGAGCCAGTTATTCGTAGCTCCAGATTTATTTAAAAAGTATAGTACACATGTATAAATAATTTCCCATTATAGAAAGTTCATTATATTCCCCATATTTGTGGTGCAATAGAAATATTAAAAACATGCTTATTTTTCTTGAAAGGGATGCTTAAAATTGGGTCTTTCTTTTATCTAAAATTACGAGTTTTTGAGCTAGTGTAATTTCAAAACTGAATAATTTAATGAAAATCTGATGCACCACAAACCTAGATATTAGGGTAGTGATTACGTAGGTAAAAAATCATTGAGTTTTATTCGCTATTATTAAAATGAGACTAGAGCTGCGTTTTGTATGGGGGCGTTCGTCTAAAATATACCCTTAACATGCAGCGCGTTTCAAGCTTTAACCGATGGATAGGCTAAACCGATGACTGTGAAACGCAAAGATAGTGTTGTTTGATAAATATGTTCTGGGTAGTAAAACCGAAACTTACTCGAACATTGTGAAACAGGCCCTTAATCATGTATTTTAATGTTAGTTGGTACGTTTTTTAAATACTCGCCATTAAATTGTACCTGGTACTTCTCTGCTAACTGAGAATTAGCTACAGTGCCACAAAATTTAAACATTTTGTATTACCTATATATAATGGCTAAAAGTTCTAAAATAAACAAAAGAATGTTTTGATAACTGGAAATGAGGCCATTTCATTACCCATTTCACCTATGTCTGTCGCTCCGAAAATGTAAAGGCCATAATATCTCAGCAAACTCCGATCCGGAGTTTCAAAATCATTCACTCAATTTTAGTGAATTTTGGTCTTTCAGTAATTTTGGTAATTCGGTAGCAATGACAGTTTTGAAATTCTTAATAATTTAATGTTTTTTTAATAAACTTAAACTGCCCTCTAACGTTTTTATGTATTAAAAATCCTTTGACGAATTCCAGTAATGGACTACCATAAAAAGCAATAAATATGCGCGTGAAGTGGTATTTCTAGAATTCATCAATTACAAATTAATGACAACTATTCGAAAATAATTAAAAAATATAATAATTAATAAATACAAGTGTGTTCAAGTCAAAAATATCTTCAATTACTTAGATTTAACACGACGTAAAGATATCATTGAGTTTTATTTTTATTTTCCCACGAATGTAATAAAATAACAAATAAAATTTCAGTATCTTACTACTAATCATTTATAATACAACACCTACTTTTACAAATAATTTATAATATAGTACCTTATAATGTTTTATTCCTAATAGTTTTGCTATTTATACTCTCGCAGAAGTGTAAAGAGTAGAATATTCTCCTCGGACTCAAAGCTGTCTTCATTTTGGGACAGCTTGAGCCTCTCACTCCACTAATACCGTTTGGGATTCAAATTGTCGCTCGAAATCATTGAATTGTTGATTAGCAACGCCAAAAATAGAATAGCATTATTATTTTCCGATGCATTTTGTAAACAAGTGGCGTTGATTTAGCGTTTTTTTTTTGTGATAGAGTCGTTTTATCGGTCTGCTAACCTGGTAGCAAGTGATTACCATTGCCCATGAACTTCCGCATCATCTGATGTCTTAACGATGCGTTATTATTATTATTTGCCCGACCACCAGCGGCCATCACGTACAACTACATTAGCAGAGTATTAACATGCCCAAATGTGCTTGTACCTTCTCTAACAAAATCGGGTACTTTTGCCACCAGAGAGCGCACCAAAGGGTTGAACAACAGAACCTAGTTTTAAATATTTAAATTAAGCATGCCTATTCAGAAGTAACAGTCGCTGTTGCTGAAATCGGTCAGGACTACGTCATCATCATTATTATTATAGAGAAAAAATATTTTATAGAAAACAGCGTAATTGTTTTTTAGTTCAAATATGAAAAATAGTTTGCGTGACTACTAGTTTTTGCCCGTGGCTTCAATTTACTTAGGTCTTCGTTAAATTTTATTTTACATTTGATATAAACATTTTTGTACCTTCAGAATAAATAATAATATATTCAAATTTACAACATTTTAATGTACACTATCTCAACATTGGCATACTACGTCTAACCTGTTTTCGACTTTATGTTACCATTATCAATACCCAACCCATAATTGTACTCTGATTTCCCCCAACCTAGATACCATCACCCGTATTCCCAGTTGTGCTTCCCTGCGTACCCCTTTAATCCTACTCTTCTAAAAGTATTTCTTAGGTTATAGAGTAGACTATACTATATTATAAGAAATGTGGATAACCAATATCATCTTATATATAAGATGACATTGGGCCTATCCTAGTGAAAGTCCTATAGGACTTCCATATAAAAATTGTTACCCTGTGTGTCCCTGAATGTGTCCGTTTTTGATTACTACTCAAAGTCATGCTTCTAAATTCAGAAATTAGATATCCGTACAAAATGTATATTTCTATTTGACCCCCTTAATTCTGCCCTCTCTTAAGTGAGGCCTCTTACCTATTAACAGCCTTTCCAACAAACTAAATTTAAGCCCCAATTTGAACCCCTTAATCCTGTCATTTAAAAAAATAATTTCTTGATGCCTACTCACCATTAGAAAAGTAGACACATGTGTTCAACCCCTTTTTATATTTCAATATATATTATATATATAAGTATATATTCAGTAAAGTGTGCAATTTTGAATGTCATCGTTAATTTCGAATTCAATAATGAGTGAAAGTCGGTGACTTTGATATCATTGATATTCAATTGCCTTATTTTAGAATGTCATAAGTACTCAGTCTACCCACCTGCAAAAATTTCACAGCTGCTAGTACAGACAAAGCTATGACTGCTTTCCATTTTACCCAGCATATATATTTTTGTAGGTAAATTATGAATAAGGACATAACTGATATAATTGCCTTCTCTTTTACGAGAAGGCTATTACGAAGCGGCACCCATATACTATGAATATACACGCTCACACAAATACTATATATTGAAGCGCTAGAGTGAATTTGCTTAGCCGTTCTTAACCAATCAGCTAAGTTAAGTAACGTCCGCCGCTGTCACGAGTTGGATGGGTGACCGCTAGTCACATTACTACTTAGCACGGTATCATCACGGTATAGCATTTTGCGAATGCCCGCCTGGCTAGCTACCCCCCTTAAGTAGAAATTCTGTCGCCAAGCACTTAACGGTGTGTACTAAAATTCTAGGGTAGCCTGGACAACATCTTTAATCACATACCGTCAGGTGAGATAGTGGTAAAAAGCATATCAGCTATAAAAACAAAAATATTAACATGAAGGTACACATTATAAAAAATTTCATTACTTTATTGTAAACAAATATAATCAAATTGTACCTACAAAAATCAAACTGCACCTACAACCTCTGAATAAATGGCTTATCATTATTTTTGTCATAAAGATTAAATATTATACCAAAAAATACACCACGATATAGTAAGTAGGTATGTATGAGGTACCTTTATATATTTTTAAAGTACCTCATACATAAAAAGTATTAATTTAATGTACAGCGCCAATATGTACTACAATTTTAATATTATAGTATTGTTATGGTCTGTAAGCAGCAATTACTAAACGTTTCGATATTATAAACGAGGTAACAAGTTTCTACAAGGAGCTCTACACAGAAAAAGAAAGGAAAGATGCAACAGGACATGTAGGTATCTCAACGACGCCCCACACCTGACTAGCTACCACGGAACTGGTTCCGTGGTAGCTAGTGGTACTGGTACTACGTGGAGGCACTAAGTCACCTCCGCTTTGCGGATGATATAGTTTGCGCTTTGCGGGAAGCGCTCAAGAGTTAGAAACGATGGTTAGAGAGCTAGCGAGAAGTTTGGATTAGCGATACTTCCTTGCCTAACATATGGTTGTCAGACTTGGGCACTAAGGAAAAAAGATGAAGAAAAACTAGCTACATGTCAACGAAAAATGGAGACGAGTATATTAGGACTGAAGGTATCTGATAAAGTTAATAACAAAATGATACGAAAGAAAACAAAAGTACTTGACCAAAAGGAATGAGTAAGACATTTATAATGGAAGTGGGTGGGGCACATCTGCAGATTAGAAAATGCTAGGTGGACAAAACGAGTAACAGAATGGATACCACTGGAAGGAAAAAAAGGAAGACCAAAAAAGAGGTCGAGAGACGTTTTCACTGAACGATGCGGACCAGGATGGATGAGGAAGGCTAGAGAAAGGGACGTATGGAGAGATGTAGGGGAGACCTATACGCCGTTGAGGCGACTACTACGGAAGAAGTAGATAGTGATAATGAGAACTAGCTAATATGAATAGTATGATAATTTGTAGGTTTACTTTTTTTTTATTTAGTATTAGGAATAAAGGCTTTTTTATTTACTTTATTTATGGTTTGTAAGACAAATTTTGTTTCTATATCAGCTGTTGCTATCCAAAATCATATACCACAAAACTGAAAAAATAATAGCTGAGGTATAGATAGCTACATTTATCAACTACGTTATCATATTTACGGCATTTGAAGTACGAGTATAACTAAATTCTGGACATATTATGAATATGAGAACCACACCGCAAAGCATAATTCAAAAACATTCACAAGGAGACTGTTGCATGACCAATTGATAAACTTAGGCCCCATTTCAGAATGCCCTAATAAAGTTCTGGGTTGCTATGCAACACATACAATAACTGAATGATAAAAATGACAGTTAACATACAGCGCATTTCAAGCTTTAACCGATGGATAGGCTAAATCGATGACTGTGAAACGCAAAGACAGTGTTTTATTTATTGAATATATTTTGGGTAGTAAAACCGGAACTTACTCGAACATTCTGAAACAGGCCCTTAATCTAGTTAAATTTTTGGTTTTAGGGAACGATGAGTAACATAAGGTAAATAGCACTTATGAATCGTATTATTTTAATGTTTTTGACATATCATTGATAACATATTATTAACTTGAAGTAGTTTTCAAACTTTTCTATCGACTTGTAAGTATAGCATCTGCGAATGAAACAATTTTTTTTACCGTCTTTCCCTCTAATCTGTCTCTGTAGTAAAACTTGCCATCTGTCTTCCTGTTAGCGACGTGACGGGGGGACATATGGTTATATTTTTCAGCACTGCAGCTGAACGCTCCGAACGGGTACATAGAGGCGCGAGACGCCGCGCTGCCCTGCTATGTTGAAGGTACCGTTTTCGCGGACTAACTTAAATAAATTTGCCCCCTTGTCGCGAGCTATACGTCTTCTAAATGGCGCATCAATTCATATTGACGTATATAATTGTAGCTTGTATGTAATGTAAACTTGTATTTTGTATATCATAACAGGTATAAATTAATGTTGTCTTAGGTTTTCGCGATTGTTACACATAGTAATTAAACAACTTTAAACGGTTTAAATCGCGTATATTTTTCATTATTTTATCCCGACATTTCAAACACTTTGCAGTGATCGTGGTCACGGGGTGACTGGGACACGGGATAAAATAATGAAAAATATACGCGATTTAAACCGTTTAAAGTTGTTTAATTCCTAGGTATAAATTAATTAAAAAGGTAAAAAAACCGACCATAAATTATTTATTTTCGTTAACCATTTTATTGTTATATTTAAATTAAATCTTCAAGTCTTATAATATATTTATGGAATCGTTTTTAAAGCCCTTCATATTAATACCTCACTCAATTTAAAGGTTTGAAAGAAATAATTTTTCATTAGGATTGCAAGATTCAGTCACTTTCAAGTCTCTGCCTGGTGCATTAAATATACTTATAGAATGCTGTGAAGTTCAACTCTTAGTGAACATAAAATATATTCAGGTTTATTATTGATGAACAGTATATGATGTGCTTTAAAACTTTATCTTCTTTTTTTGTTTTCTTGAATGAGTCATTTTAAGAATACACACAAGTATTACCCGTGGATGGAAAAATATGAAGTAACTTTTAAAAGTTGGTACCATGCTTATTCAAACACACTATTTTCTCTCTCCTCAAGTTATTTCATATTTTTCTGTTTTAGTAGTCGGTTATAAGTCTAGTGCCAATGACATCGTGCTAATCGTGCTGACACGTAAGCAATTGAGTCACTCGCTTGGGACCAATTTGATGGTATATTATCCAAACAAAAAATAATTATCAAGATCAAACGATCCAGATAAAAACATGCGAGGACTCCAGACATACGTTAGATAAATTTAAAGAAAATGTATAGTTTTTTTGATCTTAGTAATATAGGCTATGGGGCCTGCAGATAAAAATATGTCTAATGCTACAAAAACATACTTCCAAGGTATTAGATATGTAATATTTTTATATTCCTAACTTCCTTTTATGTTAATATAAGTATTCCTGCTTATTTCAAGTTTGTCAATCCCCTTCCGTAATAATAATCCTTGAAATAATAGTCATTTTTCCTACGAACATTTTTCAAATATAAATACACCGTAGTACTGTGAAATCGTAGTCAACCGCTACAAGTTAGTAGAATGCTCTACTGTGCGTAGACACACCTACGCCTCGTAGATGATTTAAAAAAGCGTGCTCATAGACCCGTATTGTTTCTTTTTAATAATATATACTTATTAAAATGCACTATATTTTTTCATTCCAGAAGGTTCAATTCCTAAAAATTTGTTTTTTCTTATATTCAACCAGCTGCAGAAAAGTTTTTGCCCCTAAATAACTTAATAGTTAAAAATAAAATTGCAACTATTGTCGATGGTGACTATTATCATGGGTGAGCGACATTCGTTCGCTCAGCCTGCATCGCCTTGAAAATTTTGAATAGCCGAACTATGAAATAATTATCTAAGAAAGTGTTTAAATCTGCAGGGTCACTTAATATCAACGGGATATTGTATATCCATTAGTAATACAATTCAGTACCTTTTTATTTTAAACACAGTGTCAATAAATAAATTATGTTCAATCAATCAACTAATATGTATATAGCAAGGAGTTCATAAGTTTTAGTGTTCCCTAGCCCTAGAAAATAATTTTAAAAACTTTAAGCTACCACCCAAAATTATTTTAAACACTGACCTTAATTAAACTTTCGATTATTTAACGCATTTAATAGTATATAGTGGTTTATTATGTTTATTAAAAATGACTTCTATTTTATTTTAATAGTTGTGAACTGTTATAAATAAGACGCGTTTTTTTACACGACAATAAGTATTGAAAATCAGCTCTAGGGTTATATTTTTGAAAAGGTAATATTTTATAAGGAATACTCAACAATATCATAGTTTCAAACATAAAAAAGAACTGGATATAAAAATTAACAAGGTGTGTAAAAACGATTGATATAAATTGCACCAGCATTACAACAAGATGCGAATGGATTTGTTATATTGTCAGTCAAATTAAAAGATTTTTTTTCTGCCCTATGTTTAATTTATTTATTGAGTTATTTTAACAATAACCGATGTGGCGCAAATAATTCAATCAAAAGCAAAGAAACCCACGCAAACGCAGTTGCAGAACCGTCGGAGCGACTAAGCAGGTTCTTGCCTGCACACACTGCTTATGCCTTCATGGCGACGGCATCCAGAAGACCTCGCCAGCATCTAAATAAAATATGCGCCATTAAAAACATAATTCGCTTTATGATAAAATGTATGACATTCGCTTGAAGTAGTTGCAGTATAAATTAAAATATTAAAGCTAATATGCAGTTTATCGATTCTGACAGCACTGTAATTAATTACTAAAAGTAACCTAAGAAATCCTTACTAAAAGCTCTTTCTCGCTTACCTGTTTTTAATGTTTATTGTTGAGCATCAATGTGTATCGGTGATCACGCCCTCAGCGCACTCATACACGTGTGACACTGCTAGTACGGAAATGCACACAAGGGCATGGCGAAATTGAGAAGTTTTCTGTGGTGTGGGGCGATAAGGTGGGGATGGGGATGCACGGCGGGCAAACGACAGTGCACGAGCGGCGGTGGCCCGGGTCGCGCGCGTTGCAAGCAGCGCTTCTCACCGGGAGTCGCGCGGTACAGGGCAGCGCATTCGCTCAGTCGGCGATCGATTCGAGCACAAAGCGGACACGCGGTGTGTCCGACCGAACACACGACTGCTGCACAAACAATGGCCTGCCCGGATCGAATCCGGCCTGCCTAGCACGATCGCGGCAATCGCGCGTGTAATCCGACCCGGTTTTATCCGACCTTCGTCTTTACTTCTGAATGCAATACGCGCATGGCCCAAGGCTCGTGGTTGGGGGTGGGGAGTTCCGCGACCCCTGGGCCCGGCTCGTAGAAATTTCCGGGTCTCAGTTCGTGCCGGGACTCGCGCATGATCAATGGTCCGGCACATGCGCATCAAGTATGAGTAGACCCGCTATCGGCAAGCGCCAAATTTCGTTCGATCGATGACGTCGGCGCCGAATGTCATTCATTGTATTGATCGGTAGCGCACGCGCTGACAGAAGCGGTATAATTCCGAGCTAAGTGCACAATGCGCCGGTGCGAAGACAACAAAGCTCGGAAATCTGCGTTGCTGCGCGTTGCAACCTGCCGGCGCAACATTGCTGGTGGTAGGGGCGCGCGCTCCTGCCCGACGCACGGAGGAGGTCGCACGCTTGTCTCACCCGCCGCGCCCGGTTCACGCGCTGTCGTGCAGCCTCCCGCTGCGTTATTTATGTCCGTGACGATCGTGAGGGCTGACCTCTGCCTTTCACTTTGACAAGATTTCGTCCATAAACATAATGTATTTTATTTCTTGTTCATATCAGCCTATCGGGATGTCGTTACTTATAATCTACTCTCAGCATATGTATCGCCTTTACTCAAAGTAATTACAATAGGTAAGTTACAGGGGTAGAGTCAGTGTTTGCTTTATAAAGGTAAGTTGACATCAAGATCTGAACCGTTAAAGTGATTTCATCTGTTAAATGTGAGTATTACGGAGGTACCTATACGTTATAAGTGTTTGTTAAATTATCATTTCGCTATTATGAAGGCTAAATTATTTTCTGCAACTGGGCATAATTTCATCATTAAGAAAGAACATTGTGCGGCAAGTGCCTTTAAAAATATTTTGCTGTAGGGACAGAACACAGAGGTCACCGAACATAAATGTTGAATGTAGAGCTAATGAAGCCGTTGGTCATATAAGCCTCTTAGCTTCACCGTAATGGAACTCACCAACAGAGCAGTTTCTTTCTCTGTCATCTACAAATGAAGGTAAAGTGCAACTTAAATATCATTATTCAGTTAGTTTAGTATATAATAAGCCTTAATATGTTGGTCATGCGCAACAGCATTTTTGCAACTTTATGTATATTTTCGCATTAAAATTATTTACTCAGCTCTTAAGATTACAATAATTTGTAGTAGAAATGCTTTATATTATAAACCATGATATGCTGTTCTATATGGTGCCTATGCAATTGTATCTATCCTATGAAAACTGTTTACATTTTGTGTTTTTTTTATTATTAAGCTCGGGTGTAAGCAGTGTTTGAAATTTAGCAGACTGTACATTGATTAAATAGTGGTGTTGTATAACGAAAATGATGCTGGTTTGTTGTATTCAATTCGGTACATGCTCGGCGTTGATAAACCTAGTCTACGTTTATCGAATCTACACGTTTTAGGTATCAAAATTCTTTGATTTTATTATTTTATTAATATTCTTACAAAGATCTTCATATAAAATGTTCGTTACTAAACAATTGCTTAGAGTTTATGTACTGTACGATGTGTTTCTCTATTACTACTCTCAGCCGCCGCGCCGTGTCGAGACAGATCGATAAACGTAGGGGTAGAAATAGCAGCGGGAGGGGTATTCAGCTGCCGCCGCCGGGAACGGGTGGGGGTTGCGATTACTCACCTTTAGGGGTGAATGGGGCATTAGCGACGGGTGGTGGGGTAGACAGCAGTGGGTGTGGGTAGCCGCCGACGCCGGCGCGGGCGGTTTGTGATGGCAGGCGGAGCCGGCTCCCACACGCACATGAGACGCGCTTCTGCTCCTTTACTAACGCCCTAGCTTCAGTCTAGCTCAGTCTAGGGGCGCAAGGTACAATAATGTATTCTTAAAAATTGTATTCAAATGAAATTGAGTTTAACCCTTTATCTTTATGGTTTTTAAAATATAATTACATTCATATGTAAAGACTGTAAGCCGCGCTTACCCTAAGGGTTGGAATTCACTGTGAATTATTTATCTCCGTGTTTTTATTGCTGTCTGCCAGTGAAAAAAATATTTTCAAGGTGAGCATCTTTTTTACTTTCAATACATACTTATGTAGTTAAACTGACTGAAATTCGTTATTAGTCTCAATTGTATTGTATACTTGAAATACTCTACCAAGAGAGACCTAGCAGATACACAGGTCTAACCGTGAAATACATTTATATTACATAAATAACATAATATATTATATACCTACTTATTATTATATTATAAAGTGTTACAAGTGACCTTTTTTACTGCTTATGGAGCTGTGAGTAAAGCACCAATGTTCACGCGATTCATTTTTTTTTATACATTATAAGTGGAGAATAGTCTTACACTTTGCTTAGATGTAAAACAAAACATTAAGTAGAAATCACTTCTGCGGTAACGAGCACGCTTGTTCCATAAGCATTATGAATCTCAAAGCGATACTGTAGCTAGTTTACGAGCAAGTGTATAAAATCGGCCTCTTTTGTTGGTCACACTAAGGTTCTGTACATTATTATTATTTTTTGCTGTATGTTACATGCAAGTGCCAAAGATATACGTTGCAATTTTCATTCATTTCAGGATCCTTAGCGTGAGCCCAAGCCGCATTTAGCCGTTTTAATTTATTTTTTTATTAAATCGCTGTACTAACAAATATTATGTGCAAATTTGAACCGGTAGCATTTTACAGTCCCACAGATATAGCAGTCCCTCTAAAGGTTGGACGTATGAAAAGACGGACAAGAGTAATTTTCTTTAATATACTTAAACAAATCGTGAACAGTTACATACACGCAAAATTATTTTGCGTCGTTTTTTCATGTCATACCTCTGACCGTCCTGTGCACCTATCTGGCACCTCGGTGTTGACCCACAAAGAAAGGTTTATAAACATACATATAATACACAATATCATCAATAATGCATTTATCTTGTGCCATAGCACTACTATAGTACATAAAACATTGTCTTATTTTCATTGTTATTATTTTCCATAATTATGGCTTACTACTTATACTAATTTATAACGATTGTGTTGTTATGTTTGAAATAATTGAAAATGTAAATCCTGCGATTGTGTGATATACAAAAATATTGCTCATTACTTGTAGGTATAAACATATTTTTTTCAATACACTTGCTCGTAAAAACTCCATCACGTACTTAGAAGTTATTTGTTATAACTGTACTGTGTTACCTGTATAGAAATGTGCCTTTTTTCGCACACGTGCTTTTTACTTTTCAGTTTTGCTTTACTGTGTATTGCGGTTAATACAATCCTATATCAAAACCAAACTCATCAAAAGCAATAACTTTATATTATGTTCTTATCTTTATAATTCCTGCTCAAAAAAGGGATATAGTGGAATAGTGTATTGAAAATAGTTGTATTACACATGCAATCTTTTGATTTGGAAGGACGTTCCTATTGATATTCCTCATATTATCAAAATTTGAAGTACATGTCTCTTTTGAGCAAACCTGGCTAATCCTTTTGTTTGGAATGGATTTGTAGTGCCAGTTAATTTCCCACTAGTTAAGAGGATATATATTCTTTACGGATGTTTAATTTTCATACTCCATCTTAGACTGTTTTCCCGAAAAATTATTATTTTGAAAGAAATTATTATATTTCCTCTAAATGTTATACATCTAATTAGGATGGTAATCACTTCAAGCAACTACTCGTATGTCTAATCCTTTCGTTTTTGATGGAATAGTAGTGCCTGTTTACATCCCACTATGTCTGTTTTTTTATTAAACGAGTACTGAGTACGTCTCTCGCACATTTCCGATATTGACAGAGTGAGATGGGCCATTGCCGTCATTGGTCAATGCCTTTGTTCTTGTTTTGAAATTATTAAGGCCCGTTCCTATTACATACTTTTAAAATTTACTGTAGAAAAAATTACGTATTATTTTTATTATTTAAACTTGCTTACATAGTATATTCGTAACCAAATTTTCTGTTTTTTCTAGCAACTCCTTGTAACAAAAGAGTTCAGACTTCATAAATAAAAAGTTATTTCCTTCCATAGCCCTTCACTTGAGAGTTGAGACCAAACGAGTTCAATTGGATTGAGCTCACGTCGAGTGATACGTCGGCCAACGTATGACGAGATGATTTGTTAACTTAGCTACGACATTTTTTCAAAACTATCCTTGTTTTGCTTACCCTAATTCAATAGTTACAACTTTAGTATTGATTCGTTACAATCAATACTTATTTATCGACGCGCAGGTACTCGAAGACTCAACTGAATGTACCTACCTACGTGTAACTACAGAGTTCGTGTGGAACGGTCTTAATTTTGATTACGTTGGCCAATAGCTACGCAGAAAAATTTTCAGTACTCGTTTGTTAAAAAAATAGACAGAGTGAATACTCTTCAAAGTCGGAGTGAGAGTGACATTTTTAAAAATAACTTATTTTATTGCAAGAAGGGTAACAATTATGGCTCATAGTCGTACCAAATTGACAGATAAAGAGAAGTCCTATGAGTCTACGTTTGAGGGGATGATTCCCTGATTGTTATTTGGATTCAGAAAAATAAACAATATGTACGAACATTTTGGCATAAAATGCGAGCTCAAAGTTTTTTCATAACTGCTTGATTAAAAAATCTGAAATGCTGCTGTTGTTAAATTATTTTTTTGAACTAGACCACAACGAGACTGAATTTTCACATTTAACTTTCGTTAAAGTGCGACCAATTATATTATTAACAAATCAGTGGTAAACATTTTAAAAACACCAGCATTGCTTGTGTGAAAGTATTATTTCTCTCATTTGCAAATATTTGGGACAAAACAAAGGTCGTAAGTCTTCTACATAAGTACAACTAGGGTAAATGTGTCTGTTATTGTCCACTTAGTGAAATTGCCAACATTACTACATCAAAAAAATAATTCATTTGTCCAAAATCAATAAATTATACCTCTATTTGATTCTCATATACTCTATTCAAAGAATAATTAATACTATAAGTCGTATTTATCATATCTTTTTGCTAAGTAAGGATTATGCTAGTTATCGTCCAAAAATGCCAGATTCATACCTAAGTTTTCGAATAGTTAGTTACCTTAAATCCTAATGGAAGATTGGTTTTCTGTAAAACGTAAATTAGATAAAATATTACTTTTAGATAAGTAACGAATAGCAATACAAGCACTTTATTTTTACATTGTGGTGCTTTTCAGGGATTTTTCTGCGTTAATCACAGTTTTTTGTCGGTTATAAAAACAATTCATTTAACATAATATAATACTGAACCACTTAATTCATTAGTGTGTCCTCGTAGATGGTCATCATGTTCATGATCATCCTATTCTTATACCACTCTATGTATCGGTAGGTACAATGTTTTCTTTAACTAATACCATAGTTAAAGAAAACATTGTTGCCCATTCGGTAAATTCTCAAGGAGGAAGAAATTCCCTTAGTCGGTTCTTACAATATCTTAATATGACATGGGACAGCAACTCATTACCTGTTACCACTCTATACTATGCTACCACACTATGTATATGCTAAATTTTATAATACCGATTTTATGATTCTCAGCTGAACTAGTTTCAATTTAATAGGGCTCTTGTTACGGGAAAAGTGACAGCTTAATTAATACATTTTAAGCTTTTGTTTAAATTATCTTCGCCATGTGAACGGTACTTAGCACCGCATCATGGAAAACACCACCAGCACAATTACTCTACTTGCCTACCAAATTTCAAGACATCGGATCTACGGTGGGTAGTTAAGTAAGTACTCGTACCTTATTATACTCCAGTTTTCGTCTTATAAATTTAAGTAGATGCTACATACAATCATACTTACAAACGCTGATTTGTTCCCACACACTGAGACTGTGATACCTCGCTTTGTTCGGCTAATTACCGTTTTTGGGTAATAAAAAATTAACAAAATCGTCAAAATTCTAAGATGGATCCTGGTAAAACTTGTTATATTAACCTACACGGAAAAAAATAAAATCCTTCTGAGTTTACCTTATGATTTCCAAAATTTTGCTTGCATTGCAGTGTTGCCAGCTTGTCAGACATTTTCTGGTGGTCTGAACTATTTGTAACGTATAAGTTATATTCCATTTTGATAATCAAAAAAATTAAAACAAACAAGGAAAATAGATTATTCGAAATAAATAATTTGGGACCAAGTAGGTTTCATCAATTAGTTACTGTAACTTACAAATGATAAAATATGATATGTCAATATTAATCCATGCAAAAACACAAAAGATATGATAGAATGATTAAATTAATGTGGATTGTAGAAATTTTTAATATTTTAGTCGTACAATAAATTGTCATGTGCATATCATGCATGCCACGGCAGGCTTCCGTAGCCTAGGTAGATTGATTATTAGTAGATCGTGATATTAGAAACACATTTTCAAAGTTATAAGGTTAGTAATAAGTTTACATAGTGCCGTTTATTTACTAGATCTTATGCAAAATATGCCCTTTGCGCTTGTTTTCTAGCAAAAATGTAAGCGAATACGAAAATTACCAATTTTGGTTCCTTCTGGCTTCATCATTATTCCGTTTTAGTATTGTTGCATTAGGTAGTTGGTATAATTTTAAGAACATTGTATGCGGTAAGACGTTAAAAAGATACTTTTAGAAAGACACTTTATTTAGTATTAAAATGACGATGACGTGAAATTGATTTTGCTATAATAGCTCTCGTTGTACACATGTATAGGTTTGCTTAAACCCATTGTTTGTTATTATCTATAGCCTCAAACAGCGCCTCCTGAGAAATACTGACATAATTATAATAATACAGACGACTCGTTAGATATAAGAAAGTTGGGTCTGTCTTGGAAGACTCCGATAGGTTACAACTAAGAAAACTAACTTGTGTAACTTAATTACAATACTAAATAAACGAATTGAAACATTTGAAATTTTGTATGATGAACTTTGTTTTTCCCGTTTCAAACGCATTCCAGTGGTAGATACTGATTGTTACTAACTTTTTTATGCTTACCGCATTAAAAGACCAATGTCTAAATATTATTTACATAAATAAATCTCATAAAAACATTATTAGAAGAAGACGGCTTCTCTGTTGAGACGAGTGCGAGACAGTCCCAACAGTTTTCTACGTACAGTGGCTGAACACTACAACTCGCCCGTCGTCGTGCGGCATTTTGTTTGTTTACTTGTGGATAAAACTCGACAGGTATACGCATAGGGTTCCGTGTGATGTGGTGCATTTTAATGTTTTATTGTTTTTATTAATATTTGATACTAACCTTTAGAAATAAGTTTTGCACTAAACCTACTAACCAATGGATTTTATAATTATCCGAAAATAAAACATTTTGATTTGATTTGATAATTGCAAAACAAATTGTCCATCTTACTGGCATTTTTGTTATAAACAATTATTAAACATAAAAAACACACATTATCGTTGTAATAAGTGCATTTAGAAATTTTCAATTTTTTTACTTGTGCGGCATATTTGCACAGTTAGTGCTGAAGTGTGTGAACATAAATTTGCAATAGTGAGTTTTAAAGGAAAAATTCAAGAACAGCGCTCGGAATTAAAATGTTTTTGCTTTTTTTGCTAATTACAAATCAATTATTCGTTGTAGATCCAGGAAAACTGATTCGTGGACGTAATTACATTGTATCGACAAATTAAAGCTACAATTACTACACTCATCTGAATATATTTGGTTACACTGACCAAGTCGTAGATCCATTGAAAATCTATTTTAATCGATGTTCGACCAAATCAGCTAAGCCGAAAATGTCTGTTCAACTTTAATTTGTAGATAAAATCTATTTACATTCGCGAATCTATTATCATGAGTCGACAATGAATGGATGAATATCGGTGGATAAAAATACTCAAAACTGAATTTACACGTTGAAAAAATGAATAGTCAAAATCGATTCATAACCGATGAACATAGGTACATATAAATAAACATACAAAATTGTGGAACCTCCTTCTTTTTGAAGTCAGTTAAAACTTGCAAAGTAGTCGCTGTGGTTTCAATAGTAAAGAAAAAATATTTCTCTTTACTTTATGCGATACGCTGTTACAAAGACACTTGTTTCGCTGTGAAAGAAGTCCAATATCCATGCACACGAAAATCTTCTAAGATAATCATTTTCAAGTAGCCGTTTGAAAATAATCGTGTGGCGTTTCCCGAGCTCAAGGCAGCTCAGAATCAGTGGCGAGGTGAGGAAGGCTCGATTATTGGGGGACAGGAGTGTCCATTCTATACGTAGTATTAATATATGTTCTATGCTTTAGCTCCCAATCTCACGCAAAGTGGTAAAATTATAAAAAAATGACATATTAATATTTATGTGGCTGTAATCCGTTGAAAAGTGCCTACAAGCGTGTTGACTGTGTGTTGGTTAGTGTATCGGTCGCTAAATATTGCATATCTTTTTAATTGGTTTGGATTTATTTTGCCGTGATATTTAGGTATATAAACAAGTGAATGCCCAAATAAGCACCCGGCTGGGACTCACGTTATATTTACCGGATAGATTCCGACCAGTTTCGGGAAATATAACGTGAGTCCCAGCCGGGTGCTTATTTAGTCATAATAGACAAAACTCGCGATAGTTTTCTAAGTGAAGTGAATGCCCGTTTGAAAAAAAACTCATTTTTCTTGTCAATGAGCGTTAGCTCGATTTGTGGAGTGATCGAACCTCCTGAGATCCTCATGGATCTTCAATCTTCTGGGGAATGTCGTAAAAGACCCAGTGACAATATAATAGAAGACAGTTCCATACCAAAGAAAACATTAGTGAATCTTGCATCTTCTACACAACATGTATACGCAGTACCACAATTTGAACAGTCTAAAGACTTATGTTTTGACGAAACGGACTTAGGCCCGTTTGTTGTTCATGTTACGAGATTGGTTTCTGACTCTACTTCAGGCTCGTCTATGAGACTATTAAAATTAGCCAAAATGTTATTTAAAAATAAGGTTTGTGGTATTGCTAGTGAAGGAATAAAGTCAATCGGCCGTAATAAAGCTTCAATTGAATTTAAAACCGCTAATGATGGTTATACCTTTTTAAACGGATCATTCTTGTCCAGTAACAAATTTGAGGCTATACTTTCCTCGATTCCTCCTCCTGAAATCATCCCTGGTGATTTTAACTGTCATCATCCTATCTGGGTTGTCCTGTGTCAGATTGTTTTCCTTCCAATTTGATTGATTTAATGGATGATTATAATTTATGTCTTCTAAATGATGGCTCCCCTACACGTTCTGTTCCTCGTCTTCAAAATAATAGTGCTGTAGATTTATCCTTTTCTTCTCCCTCTCTGGCTTCACTATTATTTTGGTCTATTCTTCCAAATTCTCATGGGAGCGACCACTTTCCTATTCTCATTTCTACCTCATTACAAAGTTGATCATCATTCTCCCTTACCACCTCATATGAAATACAGACTTGCTTATGCTGACTGGAACAACTTTTCATCTATTCTTGACTCCAAAGTTGCTGAACTTCCACCGGTCGATAATCATAATTATTTGCTACTTTTACTTTACGATACGTAATTTTATTAATAATTATAATAAAATAACCTATAGATTTGATATCAGAAGAAAAGACTGATTGTTTATTTAATTTATTATTTGGTAAGATACATCAAAGTTTACTAATTAAAAGTTAATAAAAAAAATTATAGATACATCAAGCAATGTTAAATACATAAAAGTTATGATTTTTTTTTCTTCTAATTCATTCAAATATTGTGGTCGCGTTTTAATCGGCGCATAACCGATTAAAACGCGATTGATAAGAGAAGTAATACATTACTGCAGAATTCAATAAATAAGCTTTCCTGGCCAAGTATGAGTTAACCGGACCGAACGTAGGTGAGGTCCGGTTATATATGAGGCCAGGATGGCTTTCTTACCGGTTGAACCTTGTATCATGCTTTTCTCAAAAATGAAAGAAAGTTTAACGAATCTGAAACTCCATGTTAATTTTAGAATGGAAAGTTTTTATTCATAGAAATAACTAAATAAAAAAAAATCCCACACTATACTTCTACAACATTACTAAGTACAAAATGCATATTTTTTCTGCGTCGCGTTAAGTGTCACAGACTATAAAATGGCTCTTTACGGCTACAAAAATATATCTATCTCATAAAATGTCATACTTAAAAGAAATATAGATATATATTTGGAGCCTCCCTCTTATAACAATGTTATAATGGCTAAACTCTCTCTAATCTGTGTCTGGGACTACATATTTTTTTTAAGCAGATCAAAGAGTATGTACCTAACTGTCCAGTAAGTAAATTACATACAAAACTCACTGGACAGTAGGTTCCCAATTCAAAATCTCGCTTTTACTGGACAGTTGTGAATAAGTCTCCGGTAGAGTTCACTTTCTGGATACTTTTTAAAGATGTTATGGCAACGATACATATCATTTTTGAGAAAATAATATATTTACTTTCATTAATTATTTATTTTATTTCTTGCAGTTCGAGGGTTTAGTGATAGACTTAGTACGGCTATACAATGCCGTTCAGGATGAAAAAGGTCTATTGGCCTTCACCCTAGATATAAATAAATGGAGCCTCGTTGCCAGGAAATGAACCTTCCGGATACTTCCAAAACGGAGACGAAATTAGAAATGATATACCTAAAATATATTTTAGACTACAAATCCATGTCACCAGGTAACTTACAACTTAAAATGCTCAACGAGAACTTACATTGTATTCATCATCATCAAACAGAAGACGTCCACAGTCGAACAAATACCTCCCTCATAGAAGGCCGAATAGAACGGCTATTAGCCTTGGCTACTCGCGTCTTACGATATCGTCAGTTTACCTATAGGGGAGAGACCAACTCTACGTCTTCCGGTGTAAAGTAGTAACCACTCGACGATATATATACATAGCCCCCACGCTCACTGAAAGCGTGTTGAGAATCGGTGTAAGTTTCTCAGGAGGCGCTGCGCCCCTTTTTTCAGTATTTGTCCCTTAGTTAGCTCTTAAGACATCCACGGGAAGAGATAGGGCTGGGGAGTGTGTTTGTGAACGTGGGCGAGGGCCCCACGGCGCATACATAGTATTTAATAGTAGGTTTTACGACGAATGCATATAAGAAGTCATTATAGGCGAGACTGGCACGGGCTGATATTTAGTTTGATGTTAAAATGGGTTTTATACTCGAGTTTTACTCTCTGATTTTCACTTCTTCCCTCAAAATTAATTAAGCAGTAATATTTTTATTGATACATAATATTTATATATAATTAAAATGATTTTAAAGAAACTGATATTTTCACCATGTTTATTTTCTAGTTGAACGCTCAAAAGCGGAAGTGAAGGTATTTAAATGTTGGGAGGAACGTGAGAAGCTCGCTCAGAACTGCGCTGAAAATGTAGTACTGGCGAAAACTGCACTATGAAGAAGAAATGCCGGTGTCTTAAGTCTAGGTGGCCTGCGCCGAGGCAGAGGATTGTGTCGCGCCCAGTCGATCAGTCAACTTAAGCTGTTTCAAGAAGGTAAAGCAGGGCTGCTGAACTTGTGCTTTATGGCTTATATCAAAAAATTCAGATTAAAATATTGGTATAACATTGTACTATATAATGATGGTCTCCTATTTTAAGTTGTTACTTAATTTGGTCTTTTTTTTATTGATTTTTAATGTTGGTATTCCAGCTGGAGCAACAGTTTTAAAATACCTACTTTCCGGGTGTGACGCAGCCAACAGCGGAACAAGTCGAGAAAGAGTATTGGCGAACATATCGTGACACGACAATACGATAGTCACGTTTGCGTCCACAGCTCGTCCATCGACGCCTTAGAACATGGATATGGGTTTACGAGAGATACTGCTGACCAATACCACGACCACCCCTGGAATTTAAAGGTCAGTACATCTTTTAATGTATGACTTTCGTTACCTGTTTGATAATGTGTTTGAGTCAAGAGCAAACGTATGAGGGCCAGACTCCACCAAAGTGAAGAAGAGGGAGGTGATATACAGCTAATGTGTATCTACCGAAGCTGTACGGTGGTGTGTATTCTAGCTAGAGCGGAGCTGCACTGCGTGTTTAATGGGATGCATAGTTTAGCTCTTTAGCGTTACTAGACCTAGATTTGTCCTGACATGTTAGGATTTTTAAGGTTTACTTAGGGATTTGGGGTTTTTTTTCATAAATAATGAATTAATAATACTTTGAAAGTTCTCATTAAAAATAGTTTCAATTCATATGTTTCCAGAAGAATTCTCACAGGAAAACAAGAAATTTCAATTGCTTTAGTTAAAAGAAATTTATAGGGACTCAATTGCACATAATATTGAATGCATTCAAAACCTCGAAAGATTTACTAAATACAAGTCAGTATAATAGCATTTCGTCTTCACTGTTTAAGGACCAAAACTATAACATATGCATTTCGGCACAAGTAACCAACTGCACTACTCCCATAATCAAGTCATAAAGTTGTTAAAGCCGCGTTGACACGATCAGAGTACTCTCGGACCGAGTACTCTCGTACGAGTCGGCTTCATACGAGTGTACAGGGATAGCGGTTTACACACATCAAAGTTTAATCGTTATCAATAACATTCAAGATCACAATTTCATATGGCTTAGACGGATTGGTTACTACGGGGTGTCGAAGCTTTTGCAGACATATTAATCGAATAAATGTCAAATTATGACAAGCTTTTATTTAACGTTCCAGAGAACTTCTGCTTCATAAAGTTTAACAAATGTAATAGTTTCATGCTCAGACCACATTTTCTTCGCACGAGACCCTTGTGAATTGTTGTTAGCCGCCATTTTGTTTTACAATTTCCATCTGAGCTAGCTCGTAACAATAGAGCGCGGTCCGAGTCAACACAGATCGGACGACGTCGTCCGAGTGTGCTCGGATTACCGGTTGTCACAATACGAATAGCGTCCGAGTAGGTATCCGAATGCACTCGGTCCGAGAGTACTCTGATCGTGTCAACGCGGCTTAAGTCTCATGTGCCTGTAATTTCGTATATTTTTTCCAAGTTGGCGTAACAAAACGGTCAAGTGTGTCTTTGCCTTTTGGGACCACGAAAAAATTTTGTCCTACCAGTGGGACATCGCAGTGGGGCCACGGTTCCGGAGTGACGTTTTCCTGTAAATATAGTGGTTAAGGTACCTGCTCTTACTGTCCCCGTCTCAAAAGTTCCCCCTGTATATCAAATTAAACCTATTTTTTTCTACTTATTATTATATAAGGTGCGGCCGGGTGCACAACGGCAACCGTGATTTTTCTGAATTTTTTATATTATATTATACTATATTACGTGAAATAGACGATATTTTACTTTAAAAAAGTGAATGATTTTTTCTCCCAATAATCAATTAACAATAATTTTATTAAAAATACTAGCGGCCACATTTTGATAGGCAACCTGGTTGATATAGACAGACCATACAAACATCAAGTATCTTTCTGTATCAAGTGAAATAATGACAACATGTAATGCAAACAAATAAAACAGATATCTGACATACGTACAAAGTCATTGCTTTAACGTATTTTTTATTTTGTAGCGTAACACTCAAATTTAGGGATTTCAATAAATCACAGATAGCGTTGTGTTAAATATGCAGAAATGAATTTCTACATATGGCAATAGCATTAACTTTAATAAGACATATGCCGATACCCCAAAAAAGAAAAACAACAGTTGTCAGTAATTTTCCCGGTATGGAATCAATTATGTAGTAATCGATTACTACGTTAATACAAATCAGTAGCATAATCTATTAAATTGTATAAGTGAAACTACAGTGTTTAAATTTATCTTTTTATGTGACTTTAAATATTTTGATAGCTACCGTTTTAATTTTCGTCCTCTAATATTGACTTGTAACAATATATAAACATATACTTCCTCTCAACAATTTTTGGATTTATAATATTAATGTGACTAATGATTACTAAACATACTACTTCGTAAGATTGAATAATCTAACATTTTGAAAACCATGTTTTCACGCAAAATTTTGTGTGGCAGTATCGGACGTAGTTCTTAAGGTAGATACTTACGTCTGCAATTGGGAATTCAAAATTCAAACAGTTTTATCGCGCTTTTATCTGGTTTGGTAACCATTTAAAAAAATCATTGTATTCTTAAGCTAAAATAATAATGTTAAAAGTTATTTTATGTGCTTATGTGGAGCCATGAAGTCATCATTTATTATGCCATGCAGGTTGACTTCACATCACCCCCCTTGATATTCGCAGACAGTTTCTTTCAGACTACTTTGTTTTTAATTAATTCAAAATTATAACCCCGAAATTGAGTCTTTTTCTGACCTGTATGATTTGAGGAATACGAATAATATTACTTGCCTTCTTCACAGCTTCATTAAATTCATTACCCTTCCTGAACCTTTAATTATACTCTCCATCAACCCTCTTTACTCAACTCCCCATTTTGGTATTATACAAAATGAAGTGAATTATACAAATAAACGAAAATAAGGTGCGTAATAAATGCCACAAGCCACCTAATGCTTCAGCGCAGTTCAGTAAACGCATTAGTTCTCAATACATTTGCGTCATCCGATAGTGCTGGTATTAAAGCGTTGTTGTTCCCTTCTGATAAAATTTGTCAACCTTTTACATGCCCTTCCTTCTTCTCAGTATTCACTGGTGAAGCCCTGGCTATATTTTCGCAATTTCTTAGTTTAGTCCCTCCCTAATATTTACTGATTAAAAAAGCTGTCTAGAAACTATACTTTTGAATTCTTATTATTTTTCCTCTCGTTTCTTTGTAATTTTCAAATTAAACACAGGATATTTGAATGTAATAAACTTAAATTGGATATTGTTCTGGCATTGATACAAAAAAGGAAGAAATAGGCTTATCAGCCAATTTTTGCTTGTCCGGCTCAGTTTACTAATTAGCTCTTTAAGAAAATAATAAGAGAATGATTCAATTCAAGTCGAAATAATAATACAAACGAAATTTTAGTATCGAGCATTATTGTTATAATAATATTATCGGTTTGAATCGATGGTGATCATCCCTAATTCCTATAGCCAATTGATATTGGATATTGCCGTTTGATTTGCTTATTTCCATGCCGGGAACTTAAATTTATTTAGTTTTAAGTCAGAAGTGAATTGTGCATTATTTTTATGATGGTTATGATCATTATAGGGACGTTGTTATAGTGCAAATACGACATTGTTACGATGAGGTGTAAAAATAAATTATGTCTGTTATAGTTGTAAGTAGATAAATTAGGATAATAAAACATATATAAACTTAGGTATAAACTTTTGTATTTAGTTATCAAGTACTTTGTAGGTTTTTGGCTCGATCTTAGTCGTGCTTATACTTTTGATGTTAGATGTTTTGACCAGGCAGGCAGGAAGCATTGGGTACAAATATATAATGATTGAACGCAATTCATAAGGTAATAGGTTAAAATAAGACACATAAATATATAGTATATCTATAAATGACTTATAGATATACTTTATATTTATGCAATATACATAATATTATATTGGTACAGAGACCATACGAAACTGGGATGAGCCTTTATGTAAAACCGATGGCAGCACTGTATTTTAATTTGTTTAATTTTAGTGCCATCTGTTATAAATGGAAATTACTATCCGTGACGTCATCGAAAAAATTTATTAACACCTAGGGATGTCAAGTTTGGTCTCTATTTCAGTATAGGTATACAAAGTTACTTTATGGATATAGATTCTTCTATATAATCATAAATATACATACAAATTTGGGTTTTTAGCAAAACTCGATGATTGCACTAATTTGCAGCCGGATCTGGTCCTATAATATATATTATATATATTGAGGAGCCACACTAAGGGTTCGTTTCAGAATTCCCTAATAAAGTTACAGTTTCTAACCAACAGATAAAATAACTGAATGATAAACGTGACAGTTAACATGCAGCGCGTTTCAAGCTTTAACCGATGGATAGGCTAAATCAATGACTGTGAAAAGCAAAGATAGTGTTTTGTTTAATTAATATGTTCCGGGTTGTATAATCGGAACTTACTCGAACGTTCTGAAACAGTTATTAAATGTATTATACTTTTTTACAGTACGAAACTGACTTTTTGTCGTTACCATACACAATCACTACTAAATGATCCTGGTAGCTCCTTAATTCAGATTTTTAGATTGAGTGCATAGACACTTTTAAATATTAAAATAGTGATTGCCAGTGGTAATAGCTATGAACTGTTACGCAGTACATACGCTTTACTGCGCCTCGTGGTTCAACATTATGTGACTGTTGCTTAGATAACTACAGCTGTCAAATACGAGTATATAATGGTAGAGAATCGGTAGATAATTATACAGGGTTATTGGTAAAATGCTAACAACCTCTTAGAGTTGACATATTCTAGCCCTAACAAACATGTTGAGATGGTTTTTTTTTGTTTTAAAATAATAAATACTATTTTTTTTGTTTTATGTGTTTTTGAAGGTATAAGTACGAGAACCACCTGGTGTTAAGTCTCTTGTTTCCGTAATTTATTTTCTTATTTTTATTACTTTGTTCGATGTATATATTCAAAACTTTATTCAAAGGGAGAACGGCGCGGTCCGGTGTTGCCGCGGCGTGTGCTCTTGGATCGGAGAAGGCATCAAAATACAAAAAAAAATTTTGAAAATATATGTTTTTCAAAACAAAAAAAAATAATCTCAAAATATTTGTTAGGACTAGCAGAAGTCAACCTTATGATCTTGTTAGTATTTAGCCAATAACCCTGTATATTATTATATAGATCGGTAGAATCAGCGCTACCACATAGGTGAGGCAGTAGTCAAATGAGGCTTAGCCCCGAAATCCCCTTTTAATTTCCCCTTATATCAACAATTAATGCCCTAAAGGAGATTTTAGAACTGTCTAAATTCACCATAAAGAGGATTTTCGCATGTTCGATAGGAAGCTGCAACTACAATATGCTCGAAGACGAATGAAATACGCCCATACTAGAGCTTTCAATAACTGTGCAGCTATTCGTGCTCCTGTGATCATCTCCTGGATCTTTCATCAGACCGTATACCTTAATGCTAAAATAACCTTAATAAAAGTACTAAATTACCACAACAAAATTATAAATATTCACTTGTACATTTTATTTACTAGAAGCAAACCCAAATGTTACAATCGTAGTCTACCTCATTTTAGACCTAAAAATGGAAAACACACCTATAAATAAAACATAAGAAAATAAATTAATATTCTTCTCCGCCCTCACCTTCTCCTTCCCCAGAATCCATGCCAACCTCTTCGTAATCTTTTTCAAGTGCGGCTAGGTCCTCACGAGCCTCGGAAAATTCACCTTCCTCCATACCCTCACCAACATACCAGTGCACGAAAGCACGCTTTGCATACATCAAATCGAACTTGTGGTTGAGTCTAGACCATGCTTCTGCGATCGCCGTCGTGTTTGAGAGCATGCACACCGCGCGTTGCACCTTCGCTAAGTCACCGCCCGGTACAACAGTCGGCGGCTGGTAGTTGATTCCAACTTTGAATCCAGTAGGGCACCAGTCAACGAACTGAATTGTACGTTTAGTTTTGATTGTCCCGATCGCGGCATTAACATCTTTAGGCACAACGTCTCCGCGGTACAACATGCAGCATGCCATGTATTTACCATGACGAGGGTCGCATTTTACCATCTGGTTGGCTGGTTCGAAGCACGCGTTTGTGATTTCCGCGACAGACAGCTGCTCGTGGTAAGCTTTCTCAGCGGAGATAACGGGCGCATACGTCACCAGCGGGAAATGAATACGCGGGTACGGTACCAAATTTGTCTGGAACTCCGTCAAATCCACGTTCAAAGCTCCATCAAACCTCAGCGAAGCAGTGATCGATGATACAATCTGGCCGATTAATCGGTTCAAGTTCGTATACGTAGGCCTCTCGATGTCCAAGTTACGGCGACAAATGTCGTAAATAGCTTCATTGTCGACCATGAAAGCAGCATCGGAATGTTCAAGGGTTGTGTGCGTTGTGAGAATGGAATTGTAGGGCTCTACAACAGCTGTGGATATCTGCGGTGCAGGGTAAATGGCAAATTCTAATTTTGACTTTTTGCCGTAATCGACGGATAGTCTCTCCATAAGCAGAGATGCGAATCCGGAGCCAGTGCCGCCACCAAAAGAATGGAAGATGAGGAACCCCTGCAGGCCTGTGCACTGGTCGGCCAGTTTGCGCACCCTGTCCAAAACAAGGTCAACGATCTCTTTGCCGATGGTGTAGTGACCTCTCGCGTAGTTGTTAGCGGCATCCTCCTTTCCAGTAATCAGTTGCTCTGGGTGAAACAGTTGGCGATAGGTACCAGTACGCACTTCATCTACTACAGTAGGCTCTAAATCTATGAACACTGCCCTGGGTACGTGCTTGCCTGCTCCGGTCTCACTGAAGAAAGTGTTGAAAGAGTCATCACCACCGCCGACCGTCTTATCGGATGGCATTTGTCCATCGGGCTGGATACCATGCTCCAAACAGTACAGCTCCCAGCATGCATTACCGATTTGCACACCGGCCTGTCCGGCATGTATGGATATACATTCACGCATTTTCGACTAAAATACTTGCAATATACTTAAAAAATAAAACTATTCGAGCGGTTCCTGCTTGATCGACACCAAATTACAAACTTACAAATTGACAAAACAAAAAACAAAGCAACATAGATCCGAAATTCCAATTTCAATAAGATTTTTATTTATTTTATATAAGGTCAACAAGCAGGTTTATAAAGGTTTTATCAAAGAGGTCGTGATCGCAATAAGAAAATATAAATTATTTAAGATTTAATTTTATTATGTTTGGTTTAAAGTGCTCAGTGAAAAAATATCAGTTTTTTTTAATACCTCATAGTTTAGCCTTTGACCAATATCTCACCTGATGGTAAGCGATGATGTGGTCGAAGATTTTGTTCAGGCTAACCTAAAATTTATGTTATAGCGGCAATAGAAACACATCATCTGAGAAAATATCAATTGTCTAGCTATCATCGTTCTTGAGATACAGCCTGGTGACAGACGGACAGCCGGACAGCGAAGTCTCAGTAATAGGGTCCCGTTTTTACCCTTTGGGTACGGAACCCTAAAAAATACTAACGCTAACGCTCTACCATACATAGTGTTTTTCCCTTTGTAATCTCGCACGGTTTCATATAGCGTGGGCATTATTTTACTTTTACAATGTAGGGACCTAATAGGGACTCTTTTCCAGCAATAAGTATTGAAAAAGATATTTTTAAATAATGTAGCTTAATGAAATATTATCTACTTAACTATTAAAAAGTGTCCTTTTATCGTGATCTCAGTAGGTACATAACGTACTTCTTTCAGAATTTGGGACTTATAAAATATACTGAGTAGGTAACTCATAAAAGGCCATAAGTTGTTTAACAACATAGTTTATATAACTATCATACCTGAGTTAACTTATGTTGTAAATATTAAAAACACTTACCTTATTATTAATGTGATAAGAAAAATAATATTATACAATAATACTAAGAAAAACAATATGCATGTCATCTTCTACACATATAATGCAGCATATTATACTTAATTCTTTAACCGTTTGGTCTAGAGACCTATCTATCCATAGAAACATTTTACTATACCTTGGAGATTGCTTGCTCAGCAAGGGCCTACAAAGTAATACAGGAATTTGTACTTACAACTATATTAATATATAAATGATATGTATCTACAAAATATAAAACTTAATGTTAAAAATGTAGGCAGGTATATGAATATGTAAACAAATAAATAAAATGCCTTTTGAAGCTGAATGTAAATACTTACATGAATGAAAAGTTACTAATTTTATTGAATAGTTGTTCTACCCGTTCAATACAGTTTCGTCCAAAAAGAACAGTATTAAACTACTAGAATAACTAATGACTACATTAGTAACGGATTTAATGCGAAGATCAAGATAGAAGAATCAAGTTACAATGGAAGAAGTGAAGAGAACAACTGACAGTAGGGATTGCTAGTCTCCTGCAGGGTTCCCGTGTCGCCTAACGGTACCCTGTAGCATCCGAGACTAGAACTTCCTGCTGTTATAAGAACACAGCAAAAAAATTTCAAAGGAGCGCCATTTTATTATTATCATCATCATCATTATTTCAGCCGCAAGAAGTCCACTGCTGGATATAGGCCTTTTATTATTATATTTTTTATTAAAACATGTTTAGACATAGAGTAAAATCTATAATTAATTGTTACCAGCTTGTTTGAAGTGTTATTTTTTATTGCTGATAATCAAATCAAATCATTTATTTACTAGAATACAATTCGATATATATAAGGTCTTAAAATTACTTCCGTCCATGTATTCAGCCTGCTGGCAGGCGTGCAAATATTATACAAATAATTAAAAAAATGTTATTTTACTTATTGTCAGGATCACATCAAATTTCATTACAATTAAATACATTATACATTACTATAATTTAAAAATTCATATATTCATTAACACTATAAAAACAATTGTCCAGTAACCAATCTTTCAGTTTTAACTTAAACTTATAGTTTTGTAATAATTTGATACTTTGTGGTAATTTATTAAAAATAATTATGTACATGTTGCAAACATTTTTTTTATAAATCTGTCTATGGCAAGTTGGCTGGTACAGTAGATTATTAAACTTAACTCTTTTTTGCCTTACATAAACCACATTATAATTTTGAAAATATTTTGGATGAGTTCTGACACAAACACATGCGTCTCTAATGTACATACAAGGAAGTGGAAGTATATTACATTTAGATAGATTTATTTATTTTATTTAATACATTTAGATTACATTTAGATAGGTAAGTCTTTGTCCACAATCTCACGATAGTAGGTGATGATGTAGTCGACAGTGTTATACAGGCTTAACATAGAATTATTGTTTCTCAGGACAGCTGCCGGTGCACACCGTTTGGTGCTTGGCTACAGATTTTACTTGAGGGTGGTCGCTAGCCAGGTGGCCATTCGCAAAAAAGCTCAAGCTCGCGGTGGAATTGGAACCAAAGACCTGCTACGCGGAAGTCCATAGCCAAAGCCTAACTGAGCTATCACTGTTTCAAAAATGCCTAATGCAAAAATTAGGCTCAGTTATTGTAGCAGTTATGACCCAGTGGCAATAGCAATAGACTGCCTCGCAGAAGTTGTATTGTTTTAATCCCGACGCGGCGGGCTTGAGCTTTATCGAATGGTGGTATTTTTCTAAAACCTTCCTAGGTAGCTTACTACCCTGAAGTTGAAAATCTGGTTCCACGCACCTAATGGTGTGGCAAGGTAGTTGTCCTTGAGAGCCAATAATTCTAGGTTAACAGTAGACCTTGAACAACATCTCACTTACCATCAGGTAATATTGTGGTAGCAAAAAATACATCTACTTATATACTAATTACGTTTATCAATATAAGTTTATAGATATTTAAAGAAGGGTACGGATATTATAACTATTATCTAAAATGTGTTTCAGGTTTTCTGAAATTAAATTTGCAGGTGTTCTGTTATTTTATGCTTGATTTTTTCGCCTGTAGAACACCAAGACGACCGAGTTGGGCGTTCTACCATCAACAAATTTAAAAATCTGATCTATTGTCCATAGAACACCAGAAAACCGTAGGTGTTCCACGGAGATTTTTTCACACGTGGAACACCCAGGTGTTCCACGGGCAATTACCGGTAAATATGGCCCCATATTTTGTTTTTGATGACTGATGTCAGTATACTCAAAAATGTAACAAGCAAGTCTTTCTTAGGAAAACGGCTATACATTTAGAGCGTTTAAATTTCCGAAACAGAAGCCTTATTGTCTAATTCGAATAGTAATGCAAAGTATCTTCATTTGGCAATTTGAATTCCAAGACGGGCATCGTTTTGAAAGGAAAATATACAAATTATATTACACAATTAAGCCCTAGGCCATATACATTACTTAACATTCTTTAAAAATAGCCCAAGTGTGAGTCAAGTCACGCACGATAGGTCCCGTACCAATATGTATTCAACATTAGAATCCATATTGTAACCTTTATTCTAAAACCTGCGTGCGCGAGTATATGTCGCACTAGGCTGATTTTAAGTATTTGTTGTTATAGCGGCAACAGAAATACATTATCTGTGAAAATTCCAACAGTCCTGTTATCACAGTCCATGAGATACAGCCTGGTGACAGACAGACGGACAGTGGAGTATTAGTAATAGGGTCCCGTTTTTACCCTTTTGTACGAAACCCTTAAAATTTACGATACCTAATTTGAAAATGGAACTCTTTGGCTGTAGATAACAGTTTGTATTATCAGCACTTGTTAAGTCATTTTAAAATTGCATGTGTTCATCATCGTTAACTACTTTACAACTCTTAAAAAACATTATTGGATGATTTCCAATGATTTTCAGTCTTAAGCCGCATCCGGTGATCTAAACTCACAGGCACGTTTCTTATCAAGAGATTTGGGCATCTTTATAGGCGTTTGCCTAAGTTAGATAGCTATAATCAATCCAACTGAAATAATTGATGAAGCTATTATTTAGGTATTATATTAGCCTATTTACAACAACAACTTGTATCACTCGATATAATTGTTATTGATTGTTGACAAAACGTGTCCACAATCGATCTAACTTGCAAAACTTTGAAACCCATCTTAACCTTGGGGGTTGAACTTCCTAGTAACCCTTACATTTCACGAAAACAACACAGCCAAGTGTGTTAGAAACATGAAAAATTATTCATGTTTCTAACTTCAGTAGTTTAGGCTTTGTGTTGGTTATTAATCAGTCAGATTCCTTTATGAACAACCAGCGGACCACCCCGGCTTCGCACGGTTATTTAAAAAAATATCAATTTAAACACAGAAGTAGTTATTGTGACTTAACTGTATTAGTTATACTTATAGTATTCGGGACTTTTTTTATAGACTTTGATGTCTTCTATAAAATTGTAGTACATCACTTTTCTGTACTGTCAACAATTTCCGCAGCGTACGCGATATAACGTTTTTTTAGTATTTATTCCGCGCGTTGGGTTACATCGAAGTTTTCATACGGATCCATAACTTTTTGAAAATCTTTTATAGCCTATGTTCATCAAGGAATAATGAAGGAGTAATTTTTCAAATTGGTCCAGTAGTTTCAGAGTCTATTCAATGCAAACAAACAAACAGTCAAATCTTTTCTCTTTATTATATTAGTTTAGATGAACACAGCTCAAGTTTTACTATCTATTACCTGTACCTACTGTACTATTATTATTTGTTCTATGCCTGTACTGCACCTTAGTTAATGTAATTATTTATTATAGTAGATGTTATAATAGGATAATTAATAAAATAATTAAATGTCATGTAAATGCGCCAGGCTTCGTATAACCTAGAAAAAAACCCGTTGTTAATAAACAATGTCATAGCTCCACAATGTATACCTTCTACCAGCTTTCAATATTACAGAAAAAGGGTTGTCAATGTTCTAGGGCCGCTGCAACTAGTAAACAACACCACATCTAAGTAGTATTACGTGTAATGTCATAAAAAGGTAGTTTACACAAAGAGGGTAATTTATATCGCTATGATTTTTCCATTAAACAATTACCATCATTATAAATTTTTTTTTACATTATATGTGCTAACATATTTTTTGTGGGCTATCTCCCTTGGGATGACGGGTTCGAATTGCATCCCCCCACGTCTTACCGTGGGTGTCGTAAGAGGCGACTAAAGGAAAAATACTAGAAGCCGAGCAGCAGCTTCTTCTAAAAAACTTCAATCTTACACTGCGATCCACGAGCCGCCTGCCAAGCGAGAGGACTATGTCCAATACCTCCTCAGTATGGGACCTGGGTTCGGCAGTGTCAATCCGGCTGATATAGTGTGTGCTAACATTAAAACATTTCAAGCGAACATTATACAATACAAAAATTCTTTATTGTTTACCAAGTGAAAATAAATAAAACTTATTAAGATTTAAGACTATTATTCTATGGTAGTACAATGAGTGATATTATCGCTATGTAGCGATTTCTACCAGACAACTTTTGGGTGGACAGATATAATGAAAGAGATGGCGGTGGTAAACAATAAATTAAGGTTAGATATATTTTATTAAATTCAGACACATAAATCTGTGTTGGAAGAGCGAAGGGACAAATCATGGGTAAGATGGAGAAACACAAAACACTTTTTCTGATATGTAGGAGAACTGGGAAGGAAGAGGATTTTGTATAGAAGATGTAGAATATGTGCATTCCGGCGAAGTCGTATGCGTAACCACTCGGATATATGGTCATACATGCGGAGGCCATATATGAATCGAATACTAAAAAATTGTAGACCTTCAAGTTTATTAAGCTGTTCTTGAGTTAAATGAATGAAATAGAAGATACTCCTACATCATATATAAAAATAATTTCTTAACACAATTTGAGTCTTACACTCAAACTTATTTTATGCCTTCCCTGTTTCACACCCACAACCATATCTGACTGTGGTATTTTCAAAATTCTGATGATGTTAAACGACATTTTCCATTAAAAATAAATTATTATAAATTAATTATAAAAATGCAGTTGACACTGGGTAGACTTTGAGTCCATAACCTGAATTCTATTCGGCTGGTTGGTATGGTAAGTTGAAGTAATTTAACTTGACCACGAGTTAGTTTTTTAATTTAATGAAACCAATAAATATAAATCGAAAACTTCGATGTTTCATAAACATGACAACGTGCTTAAGCTATATTAAGATGCTAACAGAAAGCAAAACACAAGATCGAATATGGTTACAGTGTTTTTAATTTAGATGAAAAAATTACAACGATTATAAAAAAAAATTGGTCGTCATTAATAGTTTTAATAGTTATTCAGTTAATAGGTGCGTTTGATGGATCATACTCCAATTTTTGCATGTAGTCCAGTCGAAGCGGGTAGTCACATGTTGACTTTAAAATCAATCTGTAACGATATGCTTGATTTTACTTACTTACCTACCTACTTTACTGTATCAGCCGGATTGTCCACTGCTGAACACAGCCTCCTCCATTTAGGGGGTGCCGTAATATCCATTCTTGGCAGACGTTTTGGGGATATCAGTTCATAAGATATCAGTTCATCTGCTGCCCGCCTTCCGGTATTTTACCTTTAGTCGCCTCTAACACACCCAGAGGTAGCAATGGGTGGAGTGACATTCTTGCCCGACACACTTCGGGCAATACTTAATTTTAAAGGGTAGATAGTATGTATAGAGATATATATATATATATATATATATATATATAGAGTATAGATATATGGTAGGATTCTAAAGTATCTATTTATCGAAATATGCATATATATGAGTAGCTAAGAAAAGACTCGATTCGAATGAAATTTTGCATGCAGATAAGCTTTATAAGTGAATAGTTTTTGTTTATATATGAGTTGATATAGTTTTATATAGTGGCATCGCGTTTGATGTACTCGCAACATCCATCAACAAAGTCGCAATGTTGTTATTGGATGTTAGCCTACTGGTAACTCAAAATGCTTTAAAAAAACGCCCATCGAGGCTTGGTCACCCAGGTAAGCTACAAGAGGAACTTGTTTTCAATATTGCACTTTTACTTATTAGGTATTATTTAATATATACTATCAACTAATATAATTCAACATCCTACTTATAAATTAAAAATAATAATATTTCATAAAACGGTACCGTTTAAACCAATTTACAAGCTGTGTGAAGATCAGGTAAAAGTGGATCAACATTCTAGTGGCAATGTTGAGGAACACCACAAAGTTGGCAATGAGAAAGCACGTGATGATAATGAGGTCCTTCACAGCGTTGGTAATATATTTGTCACGTCGGAGACCACGCAGAGGACAATATCTGGGGACAATATTATTGTTTTGATGTATTATTTTAACCTGCTGAAATTTTGCATATATTTAGAGTTTATACAACTATGTGAGCACGTAAAATACCTATATTTGTAAAAGCACAATAGATTTATTCTAGCAAAAATATATAAATATATGACCACTGTCGTAGTAGATAGATAGATAATTCTTTATTGTTACACCACTTATTATACAAAAATAACATCAAAAGAAATCTTACAATAAAGTGTCACAATGGGCGGCCTTATCACTAATAGTGATCTCTTCCAGGCAACCTTTGGATGGAGAGGAAATACAGGAATAACAAGACGGGTGTAATATAGAGATAAAGGTACAATCAAATCAAGACAAAAATACATAACTAAAGATAATTAGTAATGAATCACAAACAAGAAAAGAAAAATAACAACTAATACATAAAATACACTAATACACATTGAAATATACATATATTAATATAAATAATACATTGATACACTTATACGATGTATATATTAAACATTAATTCTTTATCATATTATGATCAAACCCAAGTTCACACGGGGTAAACTAATCGGCGAGATAAAAACACTTTACTTGGCTTTTGAAAGTTGACAAGGATTGTGCACGCCTGATAGTAACTGGTAATAAGTTCCATAAGCGAACAGCTTTCACTGAAAATGAGTGATCATAAAATACTGTGCCATGTTGAGGCATACTGAGGGTAAGATTTTCTGATGACCTAAGATTAAGAACATTGGCGTTGTGAAGGAAATTGAAACGTTCCTTGAGATAGCGCGGGGTCAAAGGATTAAACAAAATATTGTAGAGTAGAGAGAGTATGTGAGCATTCCGGCGAAGACGTATAGGGAGCCACTTGAGCTTTGATCGATATTGAGAAATGTGATCATACTTGCGCAAACCAAATATAAATCTTATGCAGAAGTTTTGAAGACGCTCAAGCTTATCTAGCTCTTCCTCAGTGAGATCTGGATAGCAGACATCAGCGTAATCTAGAATTGGGAGTAAAAGTGATTGAACTAGAGCAATTTTAGTGGTGATGGGAAGAAAGTTGCGCAGCTTTTTTAAAGCGCCAGCGGTGGCGTACAATTTGCGACTTGTAATTTGCAGCTGAGGAGCCCAACTTAAGCAATGATCGATGGTCAAGCCTAGATTTTTTATAGATTTACTGTAGGGGATAGGGACTCCATCAAAATGAATGGATGGAATCGTTGACCAGTCCACCTTTGAGATTAACTGCGAGCTTCCCACAATCATTACCTGTGTCTTGCTATGATTTATTTTCAGACCAAATTGTCTGCACCATGTTGTGATGCAATTTAAATCAGCGTTTATTAGGTCTATGGCTCCAGAAAGCTGATCAAGAGGGGCATGAGAGTAGATTTGAAGATCGTCTGCATATAGGTGGTAGGAGGAAGAAAAATTATTTGAGATTGAATTAATAAATATTGCGAAAAGGAGAGGAGATAAAACCTAATTAAGGATAGTATAGATAGACGTAGTAGCCTAATTAAGGATGATATCACTGACACGTTCATCTATTATTGTACTTATATTATTCTTGTTTAGTTGTTTTATTTTGAAGTGTTCGTATATAGCCTAGTCGTTCTTAATTGAATAAGACTCGGTTTTTCCATCATCAGGTATAAAAATATTATACTAGTAAAATGTTAACCAACCAAATTTAAATCTAATAAACCATAATTGAACAACCAAAATGGGCTCTTTTAATTATGGTCGTGTAAATATTTATTTTATGATAAGAAACTTTCGCTATAATTGATAACTTTTATACAATTTACAGTTAAATTTACTACTTAATTTCGGGGAACTAGTTTTGCCTTCGATCAAAATTGTTGTCTTAGAAGGACAGTCGTTATTGCATGGTAGTAGATCTTTTTACGATTGCCCGCTTGGATCGCTAACACAACACTGATTTAATTACAAACAGACTAAAAACTGAAATGTGGCTATCGTTAATTAAAAAAAGTGTGGTTTTTTTAAATTAACGACGTATGGTTGAATTCTGATGTACTCAACAATGAATCAGAGTATTACCATATTATGCATATAGTAAATACTTCTAGTGAGTCAACTATTTTTTCACAGTACACAATGCCTACAGGCATCTATATAGCCAATTAATGTAGGCAAGGGTTGGCACAAAACTATATTTCATAATATGTTATTGTACGCTTACTGGCTGCGTCCACTGCTGCACCCCCTTGCAGTGTTTGACTAGGTAATGAACGAACGAATATACTCGTAATATACGTAGAACTATTTCTCTCTGAGACGGGTATGTTACATAGTCTTTTTCTAAAGAAACATGCACATTAAGTAAAGATTTTAGCTTTGGTTTTTAGGCTGGCTGCCCTCCTAATGAGATTGCAATAAGAAAGGAATGGCTCACGTCAAAGATAAAGGAATAATTTATTCAGTGTTTGCGTCTACGACGCCCTAATGAAGGTCAATAACATAATCAAATATTTAAATATACTACATTCAACTCTCACGTTCAGCAAAAATGCGTAATACGAGTTATAGAGTGTTATACATCGGGACTATCAATGGTATACTTGAGTAAAAATCCTCCTTGTCCTAACTTACGAAATTCCAATTTGGAATAATATAGATGAGTCCGGGATGTAATCCGAAAAACGTGCATTTGAAACTTAAGCATGAGGAACTGCGCATTGTAGCAGGCCTTATTACACGTCACTGTAACCTGAATTACTTTCTGCATAAAACTGGAGCAACAGACAGTCCTTTATATAAAGGAAAGAAAGAAAATATGAGATCGTGGAGCATGTACTATTGCACTGCCATGACACCGCCCTCCGCGCTCGCTCCGCTTGTTTATTTGTGCTGTGCAAAACGAGTGTCCGCGGCAGCAGCTCGCGAAAGGTTAGAAAAAAGGACTCTCATTGTTATCTGTTATGTCTTAACTTTTTTTTTTATGGCTGATAGGTAAGACCACAATCTCACGTGATGGTTAATGATGATCTGGTCGAAGGTGTTAACAAGCTTAACCTGAATGGCTGACTCTCAAGGACAGCTGCCGGAACACACCGTTAGGTGCTTGGCGACAGATTTTCAACTTGAGGGTGGTCGCTAGCCAGGCGGGCATTCGCAAAAATGTCCTTCCACCATGCGGTGAAGCTCAAGCCCGCGGCGGGATTCGAACCATGGACCTGCTGCGTGGCAGTCCATAGCCATAGCCACTGAGCTATCACTGCTTCAAACTGACACTAAACTGAATCTAATGATTCTATGATATCCCCGGTGCAGAACTAGATCAGTGACACTACATTTTTATTGTAATATACAGGCAGGACGCTTGCCATCAGTCGACCGACTCATCCGTCTTACCGCTTCATAATAATTTAAAAACAGTACTTTGAGATCCCCACGTAAGTCATCAGTTTTATTATAATAGTGAATATCGCACAATAATTTTGAAGTGTCAAGTACTAAAACTGTTTCCCTCAATACTTCACGAGCAATTTAGAGTAAAATGTGACGAGCATATTGAGGAGAATGAATTTGTCATTTGACCGGTTATCGTCGTAAGCACTAGAGAGGCATTATTTGCTTTTTTTTTATGCCTGATAGGTTAGCCTTTGACCACTATCTCACCTGATGGTAAGTGATGATGTGGTCGAGGATGTTGTTCAGACTAACCTAGAGTTAATTATTAACTATTAATGTTCTTATCGAGCAATGTAAAAATTGGTATTTTTATACCGCTTTTTAAATGGAAAAAACTTTGAGTTTTTTTTATTCACAACAAACTTATTCGTCGTCTACATGATATTGGTCTTAGTGGTAAAGATACCGAGCTTTTACTGAGTCTTTATTGGAACCAAACTAGTACCGTTACAAAGTAAATCAGGAAACAGAACAAAATGAGGATATGTCAGGGTATGCGTCAGGGTTGTATTTGTCACTTATGTTATTCAACTTTTACTCTGAGGCCATTAAGGCAGGACATAACTACTGGGATTTCAATTTTAACGGGCATATAAACAAAAATGTTACTAACGCAGGCGATTACAGACTTTCGTTCATTTTCTTGCTTCTTCTTGTTCTCTAAGATTAACAAAAGTTTAAGTAAGATCATTAAATCTATCAGGTTTACAAGTGCAGCAATAATGTAAGGTTATCTATGAGCATCTATAAAATATTTTTATGAGACACGTAAAAAATAATAATATCGTTTCTTTATTGTCGAAAGTAAAAACCGCTTTAATCCTACTGTTCCAATAGTTCTTCGATTGTAAAGGGATAAACTACGAAGTCCATCAGGTTGCACGGTTAACGATAAGTAGTTTTACGGTGTTTACCTGATACCATTCGCAATAAAGGACCAGTATTACGGTAGACAAACTCGTTTATTCATATTCATATTCATATTCATATTCTTTTATTGGTATTTTTCCATACACGTCAACATTTAACATATTTAATTTTAACCATAGAACAATATAATGAGAATATTATCATGTACTTATACATTTATTTTAGTCTAATGAAAATCATAACAATTCTAAAGAATCATTAAAATAATTCAATAATCAATTACCATGTCATAAACAATTCAATAATTAATAACAATGTCAATAATAAAAAATAAAATAATAATAATATCATAATATAAATAAATTCATCTAACAATTAATATAAAATAACATAAAAATAATTCATTAATAATTTAACCTACTCGTCATATTATGGTAAGAAGGTACAGTACTCACACAAGTATTCAATTACATACCTATTATCTATAGGAATTTCGTCGGTCGCTATATCTATGATAGATACTCCTCATAGCTATAGAACGCTTGCCTGATAAGCCAGCGTTTTAACCTCGACTTAAATATGCAAACATTTGATGCACTGGTAATGTCTTTTGGAAGCCTATTGTACACCGTCGGACCCATGATGTGTGTCAACCTATTGGACTTCATCAGTGAGCGTTTAACGGATGCCAGCTTCCCTCGGCTTCGGGTTGAGTAATCGTGTGCTTCACCGACTTTAGAAAAAGAGTCTAAGTTATTCCTGGTGTAGACAGCCACTTGAAAAATTACAATAGCAGGGAGTGTCAATATTTTTAATGACTTGAAGTATGGTTTCGCAGATGTGTCTTGTGATACTCGTGCTACTGCACGGACGGCTCTCTTTTGCAGTATAAGGGCGCGTTCTGACTCTGCACCGAGCCCCCAGAGTTCGGCTCCATACTGCAACAGCGAGTGTACAGTAGCAAAGTAGCAAGACCTCACCGCATGTGTTGGCAGAAATCTGGCCAAACGGCTAAGAGCAAAACTAGCAGCACTCAGTTTTCCACACACTTTATTTATCTGATTCTCCCAGGTGAGGCAGCTATCCAACTCAAATCCTAAAAAGGCGGTGCTGGTCATTTGTTGGATGGGTATCCCGCCCGCGAGAACGGAAAGATTATTGCGAATGTGGCCCGAGAGGTTAATATGCATGAAATGCGTCTTCGTGATGTTAAGTGCGAGCCCATTCTCACTAAACCACTTGGCCAATTGCCCTGCAGCGTGGTTCAGACTATGCTCCATTTGTCCATACGAAGGTGCTGTCACTATTGCAGCCACATCGTCAGCGTACATCAATACTTCAGCGTCACTTATTGCACGAGGGAGGTCGTTCAGGAGTAACGAGAACAAAATATTCGACACCGATGACCCTTGGGCTACTCCCATCGTAGTGGTCAGCGGGTCGGATCTCTCATTCCCGCCATCTCCTACTACAATTTGTGACCTCGAACTCATCAGTTCGCTTAATAGAGACAACGCCCTGTCATTAATGCCGTAATGGCGCATTTTTATTGTAAGTATATTGTGATCTGCAACGTCGAAAGCCTTTGAAAGGTCACAACACAGTATTGCGACGTGCTGACCCCTCTCTCGGGCTTCCATTACTCGCCGTAGCAGCTCACGCGTCAAACATGTGGTTGACCGACCTTCGCGATACGCGTATTGCCGGTCGGACAACGCTTGTATAGCCGTCAAATGGGCTACCAATCGACAGCTTATTCCATTTTCAAAGATCTTGGCTATGGCAGGAATAACTGAAACTGGCCTGTAGCCATCTATGTCCTGCCTTTTGCCCTTCCCCTTAAAAATGGGCACGATTTTGCTTATTTTTAAGCACTTAGGAAACATCCCTTCTCGAATGAACCTATTAAACAGGTCAGCTAGAATAGGTGCCAACGACGAGGCAGCCATATGCAACAGCTCCATAGATATGTCATATATATCTTTCGACTTTTTTGGTGGTATGCGTTTAGCGACTATGTCATATACCTCACATGCTGTAAACCTGCGTAGTCGCAACGAGCGATCAGCGCTGTCGCATGCCCTTAAAAGTGCGCCTTCCACCTGCCTACCATTCGCTCGCGGTGCCCCACAACTCATCGCAGCTCCTACAAATCGTTCGTTCATCGCATTTACGACCTCCTTTTTTGTCTTAAAGTCGTCTCCGTATGGGTTTTTCACAATATCAGTGAAGTCTATTGAACAAATATTGTTCTTCCCTCTTTGCTCGTTTACTATATTCCACATACATTTCGAAGTATTTTTACTATTTTGTAGCATTTCACGATAATAGTTACACCTTGTTTTTGCTAACAAACTGTCATATTTTTTATTTAAATCGAATATAAATTGTTTTAAAATGTCAAAATTATGGGATTTATTCCTAAATTCAATCATGTCAAATAATAATAATCTTAAATTTCTTATTTCGTCAGTAACCCACGAGAGTTTCATGTTCTTCCTACTAGTCCGTTTCAAAGGGAAGCATGTTTCAAATAAATTACGCAAGCAGTTTATCAGAGACATTGTCAACTGCTCGGTCGAGATATTGCGACTATTTATTTTTGCCCAGTCAACGCTCTCAATGGACCGTACGAAGTTAATTCTGTTCATTTGAGAAAAACTTCTACTCAGAACAGTCGATGGGCCCGGAAGATGACTTACTGTTCGCACTATCTCACCGCGAGTTGCCAAATGATCGCTCAATTCGGTGGTCACAGGTGTCACTGTTATATCAGCTGACGTAATGGTACTGTAGAAATGGTCAAGACAAGTGGCACTATGTGATGTTATGCGGGTAGGGAAGTCCGCTAGGTTGACCAAGTCATGAGAAGACAGTATATCACTCAATCGATTTTTTTCGGAGGTACACTCGGCTATACAGTTTATGTTAAAATCACCAACAATAACGCATTGCAAGCCGAGTTCACTAATCCTATCAAGCAACCGTTCTAAGTACGGAAAGAATTCTTTTGCAGCAACTGCATTTGTCCTATACACACAAATAACAGACATAATGGTATTCTATAAGATCCATTGCCGAAATCTCACAGTACCGTTCCATGGCGAGTTTTGTTATTTCCAGGTTTTCTACTGCTTTAACTCCATCTTTGATGAATAAACAAGATCCGCCATGAACCGTTTCTTGCCTACAAAAGTAAGATCCTAGTTTGTATCCGTTAAGTTGTACGCACTTTAATCTAGGCTCTGTCAACCAGTGTTCGGTTATAGCCAGCACATCGCAACCCAAACTACTTTCCAATTGCACTTCTAAGTCTAAAGTCTTATAATTAATTGACCTAATATTTTGGTGACATACCACAAGTCGTTCAGTAGTACCCACATTCACTCGGTGACGTAGTATACTGCTGTCACACTGCGCCTGAGTCAGCGATGGCAGCGCGCGGCGCACTTGCTGTGGTGCATTCCCCAACTTGTTTGCCCCGATCGACGCGGGGCCTACTCTGAAACCATTCCGATAGCATAACTCCAGGCGGCCATGCTCCTGCCGTGAATATTTGGTCATAAATGTTTTCTGGACATCCAATTACGAAAGCAGCGTGCCTTGTCGACTTTATCTCACGCTTTTCCACTATGTAGTCGTCATTCCGTACAATATTATTTAGATATTTCCGAACATTTTGTACGTTTGTCTCGGGTTTAAATGACCATGCCTGCATATATTTTATTCTGTCCACAGTCTGAAGTTCTTGATTTTCATTGCCTGAGCCTTTTACAATTCTGCGTTTATTAGAACGTTTGTAAGTTACTGTATTCCAGTGGTCTTCTTTTTCAGTCATATTTTTGTCTTGGTCACTGTTATTGTTGTATAATTCCGGCTTTTTATTCATAATTTCCTTATCACTAGTTTGTTTCGTCACTTTCATAGTAGCACCTCTAGATGTCATCGTAGCTGTTGGTTTCGCCGCACTGTGATTGGCCGTTTTTTCGACTGTCTTACCTTCAGTTCTTATCGGTGACGGTTCGGCGACGGTTGACACTCGCTTGTTTTTACCAGCTGTTGTTTTCGTCTGCGCGGATTGATTGGGCGCTGTCTGTGTCGCTATGCGGACCTGGCGAATAGGGCGGTCTGTTTGTGCTGCTGTGATTTCTTTACGCGTGTTCATTGGCTTCTCAGTAGATATATTTCCAAAACTCACTTCAACAGCTGACTTAAGGTCTAAAATCAGTTGATTCTGTTTGTTTGAAATGGCGCTTTGCTCTTCTATTTTGCGATTCAAGTCGTCAATTTTTTGGTTTTGTTCCGTGATTGTGCACTTCAAACCACGAATTTCACTCGTCACATCAGTGATAGACTTTTGTAACTCGCGTAAAACACTTTCCGTCACTTTCTGAGCCATGATTTTAATTTTAAAAATAAATAACACAGAGTGAGTAACGTAGCGTGCGGCACCCCCCGCGCTGTGTTTCAAGTGCACCTTGATAAAGAACACGTTCACGCCTTGCAATTTTTAACAAAACTACTTTGATGCCCGAAGATGAAGAGTACTACAAAAGGACGTCGTTCTACGAAAATAGAGACAAAAATTATCGAATGGATGATAACTGAAGGCCATATCAAAAACTGCGTTCCAGAAATGCTTTGAAGATTGGAAAAGACGCTGGCAGAAGTCTACCCGACGCGACGGACTTTCATTGTAAGTACCTATATTAAAAGATATAAATTATTAAGTTTATACCTCAAGTTATATCCTGCGCATTTGTCGTACAATCTCTCCAGAAACCGAAGAAAGAAGTTGACCCGTTCAGCTTTGCTTGAGCTGCCAAATGCCTTCCCGTTTTGGGTAACCAGCACTACATTGTGTGGATCGTGCTTCCGTAATGGATATCCAAAAAATCTACAGTTGCATCTTCTCATTCGAATACCTGAAAATATTATCACATCAAGCCAATTACTAGTGTGAGCAAGATGACATAGGAAGGTCATATGTGAGTGATGGGTGAGAGATTGAATGGGTAATTTCCATAGATGCATTCAATCACGTTTGTCGGATGCTCCAGTAAAAACTGTTGGGTCATAGATAAAGAAATGAATATAACGTGAATGTGTTGCTTTTTTGGTACGTTGAATATGAATTAGAGGCTTTCCGGTTTCATACAATTCTTAAAAAATATTAATATTTTTTCCGTATACATTGGTATGTTTATTAGAGTTCCGTTTTCGAATCATAACTTATAACTCTGTACAGATACGTTCATGTGAATTATGATATCGTAGTAAAAAAAAAACTTTTTATCTACCTACTAAAATATTATTACCTACATCACAATAGGTATTTACTAGAAATTCTCTGAAATGGAAGTAATGATATCTCATATCACATTTCAGTATTCTTAACAATGAATACGAAAGTAAAAATAACAATATCAATTTGGTGTACATCAAACGTAGAACACTTCCTGTTTCATCGGCAGTTAGAATTCATAGTATCGAAAAAAAATCTCTTCTAGGCAAAAAGTAAACTCCTGTTAACGGTAGTATACGAGCTTCAGCTTGTATCGTGCAGTCTCGTTCTGCTATTTGTAAAAAGAAGAAACCTTATGTTCAAATGGCGCTTTTATATGGTCAAGTTTGTTGTGACCAGCGGCAAAATGTGGTTAGCATAATCATTTTAAGTAATTTCGATAGCAAACGTAAAAATTCTATTCATATTGTCACGTTATAACTTTTTGACTAACTTTTACCTGCAAATTTAAATGTGCATTCCTTTCGAAGGATACCGACTTAAAAACTCAAAAGCTGGTTTCTAAAAACGATATCGCTCTATGAATGAGTGCTAGAAATTTGTCTTTTACATAATGTTTTCCTCTGATGAAAACACCTCACGTCTCTTTTCTTTGCGCCGGTTATTTCATGAAGCATCCACCTATAAGCTTCATGGAGAAAACTTCCGTTGTCCCCGTATATCGCACAGTAATTTGTAATAAACTTAGTCCCTATGAACATATGGTCCGACTACTTCATATGATGAATTGAACTACGTAATTTTATTTTCCTGTTCGTCCTAGTTTTGTGGAATATACCTACCGTCTTACTATTTTGATTGTTGTTTTCCGTGAGACTAAATACTCAAAATGAATTCAAATAATCACTCGTTTATCGTCACTTATCTGTCAAATTCGAAACTCATACTGCCAAAACAAACCAACACTATTAAGTATTACTCGAAATATGTATAATATTTTATTATAGATTAGAAGTTTGCAACACTAAAGTTTCTTGATGGTTGACGCTAATAATTTGACATTAGATTAATATGACATTTAAATGAACGGAATGAATGGTTTATATTTAATTGTATGTGACATTAATTAATGACGGTAGATATCTTTGTGATTTTAGTATTTGATATATTTTGTAAATGTTTTTATTACCGGTGATTTTTTTTATATTAAGAACAAGTTAAAAATTTAATTCATTAATGTAATCTTGTATGAGCGTTGGTAGTATATCTATGTAAGTACATAATCTAGTTAATAAACAAGGCTTGGACCTACACTTTTGCATGGCAAATATGGTGGGATGTGCAGATCTGTTTACAGTTAACTAATAACTTTACTGTATTGTTTAAATAATTACTCACATTCTTGCAAATAAATTGAATTTGAATTTGAAATCTTATTACGTATTCAAATGCTACAGTAAGAAAATCGATGTAGCGGTTTAGTTTGTTCACTTATCCGATAGCGTGCTATACAAAATGTGGGGAAGAAAACGTAACTTTTAAGTTTACTCTTATGGAAACTCAAATTATGGGAACAGATGATGAATAGAAAAAGATTTTATATAAATATGTAATCCTTTGTAGCCTTTTAAAGTGGTAACACTATTGTTCAAACGTTTTTATTTGTATGGTACACAATTTGCTGTACACAGTAACTTCAACTTTGTATGACTTTTCAAAAAAGCACACGCAAACAACAAAAATACGTACCAAACTTTTTGCGTGTGACATAGTGTGTGGCAAAAGTTCTTCGTCATACTACTCAATTTTATGATGGCGGAACGGATTTCCATAGAACCTGTCTTGTCTATTGAATATATAAGCCTTTAACTGACAAGTGATACTTTCATTACGAGTATCTACGTACTTTCCTAATATACACGATAAATACGAGGTACAAGTGATATTGAATGACATTAGTAGTACTGCTGGAAGTATGTACCATACTATGCTAATTCAAATACTAGGAGTGTAGAATTATATTTTCTAATAGAGTAAAAATAAAATACAAATATCTGTCACATTGAGCAATAAAACTTTTTCTATTATTTCTTTATCCCAATACTTTATATTGGGATAAAGAAAATAATAAGATGGTAAATATATTTATTTATCCCAATACTTTATAATGGGATAAAGAAAATAATAAGACTATACTTGTAAATATCGAAAAATCTAAAGAAATAGCATATTTGGTCATAATTAAATCTAATTATTATGCAAAACAATGAAATTAAGGAGCATGTGGAACTATTTTCCTTTTCTTAAGTGAGCTAACGTCTGTCTACAATAGATGTATTTCATTACTACAGTAAAATGATATTTTTTAAGTTCATTTCGTAAAATTTCAGAGATATTCAAGAAAATTCAAGATAACAGAATTAGTAATACACTAAAAACTTTTTATTAAAGGGCTGTACACACTCTCGGAAATTGTAGCATAGTTGCGTTATATGGATTCTAACAATTTAATACATCCTAATAAAACAGTGCCTACTCATAAACGCAATACGTCTATAAGATTCACTTCTAACATATGAATAATATACGAGTACTATACTAGTCTTATTACATTCCATCAATTTTTTTTTTAATTCATATTTAATGAATGCATTGCATTAATTAACCGATTTAAAAAAAAATGCAATAAAGTTGCAATTAAAACCTCGTTTCGCTGAACTCTTTTCTGTAAATACTAACGATAATCCCAAATAGCTTTATAACAATTATATATCATCACGCGTGTACGAGTAAGAATACGAGTAAACCCGTTAGAATTGGTAAGGAAATACCAAAATTCAGCTGGTTTTTTTTAGGTAATGGAGTAGTATTTAATAGGTACGAGCCTGTTGCAATCCACCGAGCACAGTACCTACCTACCTTACTCTGTGTTACTGAGAATTCCTTGGACAGAAGAAACCAAATAATATTGCCAGAATCCGAAGCCTGGAATCAAACACCGGTAATCAAGATTCAAAAACAAAGCTACATACCCCTCAGCTAACCAGTCAATGCTTGGTGTGGAGTATGGAATGCATCTGTGTGGTAAAATAATGGTCCGTAGCTGTAAGTACAAACGACAAAAACCAATCAAAGAAGACTTTAAAGTTGACAAACAATTAAAAAACCATTCTTATTACTTTCGCTTCGTCTTTAAAGCCATTCAACGATTATTATAAATTACTATGATTTTTCGGAGTATGCCTTTTAGATATGCTCTATCTTGATGAGAAAACAAATCTGAATGATATGTGATTTTGAACAATTGTTTTATGAGTCTAATAATCATTTAGAATTTCCTTTTTTAGGATTCCCGATTGTGTTTTTTTTTGACTGTATAAAACACGCTACGCAATGGTTCAAATTAGATTCAAGTTAGTAATGGCTTAAAGCTGTGGTATGATTACGGAAAATATTTGTTATAAAATGTTATTTAATTGGGTTTTATTACATTACAATATATTAAAATTTAATTCAGCAGATATTTTGGTATAAAACCGACAAAAACATTTACTATAAAAATGTGGTTGGAAAACGGAAAACCCCAATAAAATGTCAATGCGGTCAAACCATGACTATTTAAATTCCGGTCAACTTCGACTTTCGCAAATTAATCATATTACTTTCACTTCGTAACGTGGCAATGTATGTTAATGTGTTCATAGTCCATATTGTACAAATCAGATGTATTTTAAATGCAAAATAATGACCATTCACGGATTCGATCATGCGTTTGTGGTGGGCCTTTTTCATTTCTGTTAGGGTAACAGCCTGCTTGTCTTGCTAAAGGCTTACGACAATCCTTTAAGCCATATACCAATGCTTACAGCCTATTTACGTTGCTTCTAGATATCGGTTAGATTCTTAAGGGGGTTTTCGTACGCTATACCACCCTCTCTCAAAATCAACATCCGCCAGCACGGGTTTTTTCAAAGCCGCTCTACGGTGACGGTCTTGAGTACTCTGCTTGACGCTACGAGAAGCGTGGGAGTTGTACATGCGGGCCATATTTGTAGACAAAAGTAGCATCTTCGACAACGTTTGGTGGTCAATGATCCTTTTCAGGCATGTAGACGCCAGGTACCAATGATCAAAGCAAACCTAATAGAGTTCAAGATACCATAGACTTTTTTCAGGGGGTTGATCTTAACTCCAAACCTATAGAACGTCTTGCTGGACTATTATTCCCCGCTGTGGAGATGGTCGTATACGCGGACGGCGTGACGGTGTTTGGTAGAGGGGATTCACGTGCGTCGGTGAAGAGCAATGCCGCGTCCGTGACAGGGCTGGTAGCGGGATGGGCGTGCAATAGTCTCGATTTCATCCCGACCAAGTCCTTTATCATAACTTTAAAGGGAAAATTGTTGAGTTCTCTTTCCCCTCTGATCAAGCATGTCGGTCACTCGATCCAATCAGTGCAACAGGTCATATTCTTGGACGCCATCATTGATGACTCCCAGGATTTTGCACCTTTAGCAGCGTATTTTGGTGATGGGAGCGAACCAATATTTCAGCATGACGTCTTAGGTATCGGTCTCAACATGGGGGTACAACATAAAATGCTTCGAATATTATATATTATGGCCCTTACGATTTATTCGGCAAACATATGGCACGCACGCACTGCTTTCTACATTGTCCGCAGCGTTTTCAGAGTACTCTAATACCATTTGAAAAGCTCCTGGCTACACCAACAGTACACAAACGTTACGCAATCATTATCAGGACTAATAATTATGGTAACGTTTGTGTACTGTTGGTGTAGCCAGGAGCTTTTCCAGCAGGCTTTGGAGTGACCCGTGGTGGCTGATGCTGAAGAGTATTCTTTCATTGGCACTTAAGAATGTATCGAAGATGCAAACGTTGATCAAGCAAACGTTGGTTTTTGTCCTTTGATAAGAAAAATGGGCTTGTGAGAAGAAGGGGATAGATCTTAACTGCTTTTTAAGTGAAAGTACTTTGACTTGTACTAGATTGAGCACGTCTATCAGATGTAGTAGTTACTGATGGAGCACGGCCGATATCTCCACCCTCATTAGAATGAACCTTTGAAACAATGTGTGTGATATGACTGAATGATAGATATCAAGTAGAACTGTGGAACTGTCCTCTGTATGAACTGCTGCTGCTCTAAAGCAGCAGCAGAAATACTTAATCAACACATACCAGTAAAGCAAATTTATAAGACAGATTTTTTATTCAAACTTAAATATGGTTTCCTAATTAAATCTGCCAATCAAAACACAACATGCATTTTTATTGAACACTTCCTTTTTCAAATTCAATTCACAAAGTATTTTAAACTAGTTAGCAATTGCAGCCCACCCTCCATTTTCGATCGATAAATGAAAGGATATCAATTTGACCATTAGCACATATAAAAATTAGAACTTCTGTTCTTACATTTTATTGGGGTTTTCCGTTTTCCAACCACATTTTTATGGTAAATGTTTTTGTCGGTTTTATACCAAAATATCTGCTGAATTAAATTTTAATATATTGTAATGTAATAAAACCCAATTAAATAACATTTTATAACAAATATTTTCCGTAATCATACCACAGCTTTAAGCCATTACTAACTTGAATCTAATTTGAACCATTGCGTAGCGTGTTTTATACAGTCAAAAAAAAACACAATCGGGAATCCTAAAAAAGGAAATTCTAAATGATTATTAGACTCATAAAACAATTGTTCAAAATCACGTATCATTCAGATTTGTTTTCTCATCAAGATAGAGCATATCCAAAAGGCATACTCCGAAAAATCATAGTAATTTATAATAATCGTTGAATGGCTTTAAAGACGAAGCGAAAGTAATAAGAATGGTTTTATAATTGTTTGTCAACTTTAAAGTCTTCTTTGATTGGTTTTTGTCGTTTGTACTCACAGCTACGGACCATTATTTTACCACACAGATGCATTCCATACTCCACACCAAGCATTGACTGGTTAGCTGAGGGGTATGTAGCTTTGTTTTTGAATCTTGATTACCGGTGTTTGATTCCAGGCTTCGGATTCTGGCAATATTATTTGGTTTCTTCTGTCCAAGGAATTCTCAGTAACACAGAGTAAGGTAGGTAGGTACTGTGCTCGGTGGATTGCAACAGGCTCGTACCTATTAAATACTACTCCATTACCTAAAAAAACCAGCTGAATTTTGGTATTTCCTTACCAATTCTAACGGGTTTACTCGTATTCTTACTCGTACACGCGTGATGATATATATAATTGTTATAAAACTATTTGGGATTATCGTTAGTATTTACAGAAAAGAGTTCAGCGAAACGAGGTTTTAATTGCAACTTTATTGCATTTTTTTTTAAATCGGTTAATTAATGCAATGCATTCATTAAATATGAATTTAAAAAAAATTGATGGAATGTAATAAGACTAGTATAGTACTCGTATATTAGTCATATGTTAGAAGTGAATCTTATAGACGTATTGCGTTTATGAGTAGGCACTGTTTTATTAGGATGTATTAAATTGTTAGAATCCATATAACGCAACTATGCTACAATTTCCGAGAGTGTGTACAGCCCTTTAATAAAAAGTTTTTATTGTATTACTAATTCTGTTATCTTGAATTTTCTTGAATATCTCTGAAATTTTACGAAATGAACTTAAAAAATATCATTTTACTGTAGTAATGAAATACATCTATTGTAGACAGACGTTAGCTCACTTAAGAAAAGGAAAATAGTTCCACATGCTCCTTAATTTCATTGTTTTGCATAATAATTAGATTTAATTATGACCAAATATGCTATTTCTTTAGATTTTTCGATATTTACAAGTATAGTCTTATTATTTTCTTTATCCCATTATAAAGTATTGGGATAAAGAAATATAATTACCATCTTATTATTTTCTTTATCCCAATATAAAGTATTGGGATAAAGAAATAATAGAAAAAGTTTTATTGCTCAATGTGACAGATATTTGTATTTTATTTTTACTCTATTAGAAAATATAATTCTACACTCCTAGTATTTGAATTAGCATAGTATGGTACATACTTCCAGCAGTACTACTAATGTCATTCAATATCACTTGTACCTCGTATTTATCGTTTATATTAGGAAAGTACGTAGATACTCGTAATGAAAGTATCACTTGACAGTTAAAGGCTTATATATTCAATAGACAAGACAGGTTCTATGGAAATCCGTTCCACCATCATAAAATTGAGTAGTATGACGAAGAACTTTTGCCACACACTATGTCACACGCAAAAAGTTTGGTACGTATTTTTGTTGTTTGCGTGTGCTTTTTTGAAAAGTCATACAAAGTTGAAGTTACTGTGTACAGCAAATTGTGTACCATACAAATAAAAACGTTTGAACAATAGTGTTACCACTTTAAAAGGCTACAAAGGATAACATATTTATATAAAATCTTTTTCTATTCATCATCTGTTCCCATAATTTGAGTTTCCATAAGAGTAAACTTAAAAGTTAGGTTTTCTTCCCCACATTTTGTATAGCACGCTATCGGATAAGTGAACAAACTAATACCGCTACATCGATTTTCTTAATGTAGCATTTGAATACGTAATAAGATTTCAAATTCAAATTCAATTTATTTGCAAGAATGTGAGTAATTATTTAAACAATACAGCATACATCGCAACCGCCTCTTCCATGTTTTCCGCGAAATGAATTATCGCGTTCTAGATTATCGCGACGTAGTGAAGTTTTTTTTTCCTCAATTCGTCATGTATCGAACACGAACTTTTATAGTAACACCGCGAACACGAATTTTCGCCTTCAAGTCTGGCCGCAGCATTATTTTGTTATCACTCTACATTTTCGATACTGTTTGATTGTATTCTGGGTTTTTTAGTAAGTAATATCGGTTTATTTTGAGACTCAGACTTTATTTTATTAGAGGACGTGCCCGTTGAAATTTTCGGACACTTGTTTCCCGTTTTCATTGTACCCTGCTCATCTGACCATGTTAGAGTATTTTTTGTGATGATTGTGTTTTTGAAACACTTGTTGAAGTTTATGGAGTGGATTTGTTGACGGAGAGTGGATTCGGGCTGTCGATAAAATATTTTTTTTTATAACGTTTCACTATTTTATATAATCAATCAGTTTCCGATTTAAAACGATGATTTTCAGATGATAAATTGTCAATTTTGACGATTGACGAGCTGACGATAGGTCCGTTGTAAGTTTTTTTATTCGGCTACTAAGGTCTATTTGTTTGACTTTCATTCATGGAGCTATTTTATAAGCTAAATATAGAACTTTCAAGAATAGTTGATTGAGACAAATTGTCCAAAGACCTGAATTTTTTGTGCTGTTGGAAATGTTATTAGTAGCCATTATACAGGGTTATTGGTGATATGCCAACAACCTCTTAGGGTTGACATCTGCTAGTCATAAGAAACATTTTGAGATAAAGAAAAAAAAATGTTATTTTTTTGGTTTTTATGTATTTGTAACCGAATAAGTACGAGGCCCATTTAATGTTAAAAGTCTCTTGTGCCTGTAATGTATTATTTCATATTTTGTATTACTTTGCTCGACGTAAAAATATTTTATCTATAAACACTATGAAATAAACACTATGAAGTTCTTCTGTTTAAGTTTGTGATGCGTAACAGAATTGCATCGCTTATTATGTTCATGCTAAAATCCTTATTTGTATAACACATACGTGTAAAGGCAATAATCCTTAAATGTAAGTGTTTCTTTTTAATCATGAGTCAAGATAATTGGCACCACAATTTAGATAGCGAATAAATCTACTAACATTCCGCCAATGGCACAAAATAAAATGTAAATAACTGATCTTTAAATGATGTACCAATTTGAACATAAGTTAGTTGTCACATAATATTTTACTTCATATTAGATTTTTAGATCATTTGGCATTTTACTTCATATTAGATTATATGCCATTTTACTTCATATCAGATTATAAATCCATTAACAACTAAAAACTCACGTCACTTAATTACTACTTTTAATTGATTTTAACCGACTTCCAAAAAAGAAGGAGGATCTGAATTCGTCTGTATTTTTTTTATGTTTGTTATCTCAGAACTTTTTACTGGGTGAACCGATATTGAAAATTCTTTTTTTTGTTTAAAAGCTAATGCTTGTCGTTTGATTTCATTTAAATTTTATCAAAATCGGTCAAGCCGTTTTTGAGTTACACTCCAATAACTGAAAAATATGTACCCATCTTGATGATAGAGTCGTTGACAATGTATCCCGTAAGTAGCAAGGGTCACTAAAAGTAGTGAAATTTTTTTTTACCAAAAAATGGAACCGACTTTTCACCCAAAAGTGTGAAATAACTTGTTGACGTTGGTACTATGCGCACAATATTCTGATAATATGTTCTTTTGAACTATCATTGTACCGACTTCAACAAGTTATTTCACAATTTTGGGCGTTGAAGTCGGTTCCATTTCTTGGTTAAATTGTTTTTTTTTTCATGAATCCTCTTACGTGCTCATAGCGTATTCTAAACAAACGTATTTTAAAAACCAAGTATTTACTTACAATAAGTAATTATTGACTTTGTGAAATGCATGTTCTTGAACATAATATTTATGATTCTGGTTTACCAGATTACCGTTAAAATTAATTCTTTCAATAATATTCGGAGAAATATTTCTGTATGGTATTTCTTATTTTCACATTTGGGTAAAAAATGAATAATAAAGCGAATAACTGACAAACCAGAAGCATATACAGGGTTATTGGTAATATGCTAGCAACCTCTTAGGGTTGACATCTGCTAGTCCTAACAAACATTTTGAGATTATTTTTTAGTGTATTATTTTTTTTTTGTATTTTAATGCCTACTCCGAGCCAAGAGCGTTCACCGTGGCAACACTGAACCGCGCCGTAGGGTTTGTAGGGTTTTGAATATTTACGTCGAGCAAAGTAATACAAAATATGAAATAATACATTACAGGCACAAGAGACTTTTAACATTAAATGGGCCTCGTACTTATTCGGTTACAAATACATAAAAACCAAAAAAAAAAATTTTTTTTCTTTATCTCAAAATGTTTCTTATGACTAGCAGATGTCAACCCTAAGAGGTTGTTGGCATATCACCAATAACCCTGTATAATGGCTACTAATAACATTTCCAACAGCACAAAAAATTCAGGTCTTTGGACAATTTGTCTCAATCAACTATTCTTGAAAGTTCTATATTTAGCTTATAAAATAGCTCCATGAATGAAAGTCAAACAAATAGACCTTAGTAGCCGAATAAAAAAACTTACAACGGACCTATCGTCAGCTCGTCAATCGTCAAAATTGACAATTTATCATCTGAAAATCATCGTTTTAAATCGGAAACTGATCGATTAAATAAAATAGTGAAACGTTATAAAAAAAAATATTTTATCGACAGCCCGAATCCACTCTCCGTCAACAAATCCGCTCCATAAACTTCAACAAGTGTTTCAAAAACACAATCATCACAAAAAATACTCTAACATGGTCAGATGAGCAGGGTACAATGAAAACGGAAAACAAGTGTCCGAAAATTTCAACGGGCACGTCATCTAATAAAATAAAGTCTGAGTCTCAAAATAAACCCATTTTACTTACTAAAAAACCCAGAATACAATCAAACAGTATCGAAAACGTAGAGTGATAACAAAATAATGCTGCGGCCAGACTTGAAGGCGAAAATTCGTGTTCGCGGTGTTACTATAAAAGTTCGTGTTCGATACATGACGAATTGTGGAAAAAAAAACTTCACTACGTCGCGATAAACTGAACGCGATAATTCATTTCGCGGAAAACATGGAAGAGGCGGTTGCGATGTATGACATGGCGGCTAATAATTATTTACTGCATCCTTATTACTTGAACTAAATAAAATGTGGGTCCTGCGGGTTCTATAAAACTGGTTCTGATTCATAATTTTGTATGAATTCTAATATCCTCTTATTACTCCAATCCATGATTAACAAGTTCAATCAAACACGTTCAAACCACTCAGTGTCTTGCAGTCATTAAAGCGCGCGAAGTGTAGCCAACTGCACAAACTTTGTCGCGACAACACCCTTTGAAGCGGCGCCAAGGGCATTCGTGTTCGCGAAGATGATTTGCGATAGAACGAATTCTTTGGCCAGACATGTCGCGACAACGCAAATCTTCGCGTTACGCGATAGTGTGGCCCCAGCATAAGTAAAAAATGTTAAAAGCCCGACTATAAATTGTCCACGCTGTTGTCACATTTTTGTCGTAGTTTGTTTTGTATGGCCCCCATCATTTACAATAAAGTACCAAAAAGTATACATACAGTGTAATTAATGAACTTACCTGAACAGTTGCAAGGCATGATTTTATAACAAATATAGAGTACTCATTTCGCCGATGTTATTTTTGGTTAAATTTTAAATTGATGTCCATGACCTGTTACTTAGAGTAATAATCTCGCAAATGTATACGCTGTGGCTTGAATCTTGATTATTGTGAAAATAATTGTGTTGTGTTCACAAAACAGAAAATATTTTGAAGGCAATAAAGAAGTAAACGTGATAAGAGATTAGAGAGAATATACCGAAAGAAAAACTGTCTGCAGAACATACATAATATAGCCATCTAAAGAAGAAGAAGAAGAACATACATACCTGTACAAAGAGTATTATAATATACATGCTGTATGCATGGAAGTAATAAGTACCATGGTAAAATAATATACTACGCTAGGTATTACACTCCGAGACCGGATGTCATGTACCGAATGTCATGTCATCGACGGATCTCAAACTTTATACCTAATTTGAGGAAATTGGGGGGGGGGGGGGGCAGTAAAATAACAGTTAATAGATTTCACCTTTTTTTTTTTAATAAAGAAAATCACGTGAAATTGATATAAGTTACACAGATTAATGATTCTTGAATAAATTATGGTTATCAAGTTCGTACAGTGTATGTTCGTAGTTTTCTTATAATGGGTCGATGCTAATAGGCCTAAATTTTTCATAGATTGAAATCAAGTAATTATTTTCTATGCCGAAGAAAAAGCCAGTTATCTGTATTTTGGTGTACAATTTAGTTTCAAAGAAAGCTCAAAAATATCGGAAGTAAAAACCAATTAGGTAGATACGTTGTATAACCAAAGAAATTTTACATTACATACCATATTACGTAGTCGCAGTAAGAATGAAACAATTTTGCAGGAAATGAAAAAACTTCAAATCACTGCTTTTTCTACTTTTACTCTTACAGTTACTTTTTAGATGGTGCAAGGGCATTTTGCGAATGCCCGCCTGGCTAGCGACCCCCTAAAGTAGAAAATCTGTCGCCAAGCACCTAACGGTGTGTTCCGGCAGCAGTCCTTGAGAGCCAGTGAAATTACAGGTACAGAGACTTACCATGTATGTCTCCTGGGGACAGGCGCAGTGCAATTCGTGACTTGTGACGAAATGCATCTGTTATAGGCAGAGGTTAGGATGCTTAATCATCAGGTGGGACTCAAGCTTGTTCCGTCATAACAGAAAAAAATTACATGTTTTTTTTATTATACTCGTAGCTTCCAGAAAGGGGCCGACCACAAAGTTTGCGAATCACTGCGCATATGTGCATGAGCGAGAGCGAAACAGATACTAATCATATACGTGAGACAGAGACGGCGATATTTGTCAAAATGGTGGAACCTTAAGGAGACAACTTTTTTCATACCATTTACTGAGATGAACATTGATTCATGTGTGACTTTCTATTATACGTTTGAAATATTGTATTGATATTTTATAACAAAATATTCACACATGAAAAAGAACCATGAACTTGTATTCTGCTGCAATCGTGTTTTAATAAAGAGCCAATTTGGTAGTGACGCAAGCCTGTGATTCTTCGGGAGTAGAAGACCTTGTTTTCTTAGACAATGATAAGTACTACGTACAACCGTAGTACTTATTACTGGGTAAATTCACGCATTTTAAGCAAAATTCCATTCAGACTTATAAAAAAGTTGAAACTAAATATTTCGATGTACTTTTCTATTCTAGCAATTACTCGTAAACTGTTTTATGGTGTGCTTAATAAAGTATCACAGTATATCCATTATTTTAATAAAAAAAAGAACAATAATCGCACCAATAGTCATTACCCGATGATGACCAAGTAAAAAATTTTCAATGCAATGTTATATCATGATGGTAGCTGTATTGAAAACTCGTTTTTAAGACTACCTTATTAAAATTCAACTATACACTACTTAGTAGACAAGTTTTCGAATAAAGAGAACGCATCCGTCAATACTGATATTTAAATTTCAAAATTTGTCACGCAAATTGCATCATTTCCCGATATTTGCGTCAAATGACCAATATATTTTGTCGGGTTACTATTACAATCACGCCACCGCAACACCCGCGCCCCTCAGTTTGCCGAGTATCATGCACTGAAATGCATGTCAGGCTAGCTTGCGCGTTTTTCGTAAAATTTTGTTAATTTTGCTTAAAGTTGTGTTTGTCACGTTAATTGGTCATTCCCTTCTGTTGAATAATATCAGGTAAGTGGATAAATAACTTTTAATTGTCCTAATGCATGTTATTGTCATATGTACAGTTTTCGATGAAATAATAACCTATAAAAGAGACGTAATTTCTAGAACTTTCCGATCGCAAATATTTAGTTTCGTCATTCTCCGTATCGTCATTTCTCGGTTTTTCGGTAAGAAATGAATGATGTCAATTGAAGGGTAATGGCGAAAACTAAATGTTTGTTTTATTCTATGAATCATATGTATTATTTACAAGATTTTCTACGTTCCTATATTGCAAATGTAGTGTAGTAAAAACTAGTAAAACTAGAAGTAAAATTATTGCAGAGGATTTTTTTTTTCGCATAAAGTAATATTTGTTTCAGTTACTTACAATGAATAAACGAAAAATTGACCCTCGAGCTTCGAAGGAAGCTCAGAGATTGTATAAACGACGTAAATATGCTGATATCAAAGCTGATCCTGAACTGTATGAAAGGCAAAGAGAGAAAGAAAGAGAAAAATATATCAGAAAAAAGGAGAAAAAACAAGTGGTCGGAATTAATGAAAAATCCCCACGTGATATAAGAACTCAAAGAAAAAAATGGCGAGAAGCTTCAAAAAAATATCGTATGAAAAAAAAGGAAGAGGCTAAAGCTAAATCTTCATTACCACAACCAGTTTTTATTGAAGCTAGAGATGATGTTAATAGAGCAGATGATCGACATCAGATATCAGATCCTCTGCAGAGACCGGAGTCAAGAGCTATCATAATAAGAAAAATTCGGTATATAGAGCAGAAGAAACGCAAGAAACTTCAAAATATCATAATGCAACTGAAAAAGAGAAATGCTGTCTTAGAACAGAAAATAAAAATACTAATGAGGAAGAAGAAGATGAACATACCTAAAAAAACCACGGTGAAACCAAGAATAGAACCACTAATACAGAAACATAAAGAAGATAGAAGAACTAATAGTGCTTTGGTAAGACTAGTAAGAAATTTTTATATTGATGATATTAACAGCACTCTTGGCGCAGGAAAAAAGGAATATATTACGAGACAAAAAATTCAAAAGCAAAAACGTTATTTAAACGCCCCGATAAAAATCTTGTACCATAAGTTTCTAGTTACACATACAGTAAAGGTCAGCTATGGATTTTTTTGCAAGCACCGACCATTCTGGGTGCTTCTACCGAAACAAAAGAATAGAGATACCTGTATGTGTATAATACATTGCAATATTGATTTGCTTGTTGATACTCTTAACAAGGCTTCTATTATTCAGCCAAAAAACTCTCAGGAACTACTCGCAAAAGTATGTTGTTCCGAACGAAATGACGAATGTTTGTCGCGAATATGTCAGTCATGCAAAGACAAAGTAGTTATACCCTGTAATGAGTTCTCAAACGATCGAATATTGGTCTACCATCAATGGGTTCGCTGCAGAGAAACTGTACACTCAAAAAAAGGTTCAAATGTGCGCACAACAACGGCAAAGAAAGAATTTCTTGGGTCTCCTCTAGAAGTACTTGAGAACCTCAATGAGCAGCTTTCGAATTTTATCGAGCACAGCTATAAAATACAAACCCAATATATCAATATGAAGAACCTAAAAGAATCCTTGACCGTAATAGAAGCGGTTATACATATTGATTTCTCCGAAAATTATGGGCTTAAATTCGGAACTGAAGTACAATCGTTTCACTTTGGTGGAAGCCGAAAAGAAGTTTCTCTTCATACTGCTGTAGTATACACATTCGACTTCCATCAAAGTACAGTGGGAAAAACCTGCGTATGTACCGTCAGTCCATGTGTAAGGCACGATGCCTCTGCAGTCTGGGCTCATTTGATCCCTCTTATAGATGTGGCTGTGAAAGACAACCCTTTCATAGATATCATTCATTTTCAATCGGATTCGCCTACCTCACAATACCGGAATAAATATATTTTTTTTATGATAACTCAATTGTGGAAAGATTTCCCTAATGTAAAAAAAATCACATGGAATTATACTGAGACAGGGCACGGAAAGGGTGCCCCTGATGGCGTAGGTGCAGTAATAAAGCGCACCGCTGATTCTCTTGTCAAGTGCGGACACGATGTCGGGACATTTGAGCAGTTTTTGACATGTATTCAGGAACACGTCGAAAATATTAAAATTTTACAGGTAACTGAAGAAAATATCAAAGATAGAGAAAGGCAGTTAAAGAGTAATTTGAAACCTTTTAGTGGCACCCTTTCTGTGCATCAAGTGATGTGGGAGAGATATTCAAACCATTTAACGTTTAGGAAGACAAGTTGTTTTAAATGTGATGTAGGGAATGTGTGTGTACATGGAAAACACTTAGGTTTCCAAAAAATCCCCATATCAGATGATTTAAGAGAATCGCAACATCGATTAGACGATGAGGCTGGTGTTGTTACTCTTGCCTCTACAAGACCTGAACGAGTTCTCTCTAATATTACCAACACTCCAATACCCTCAACGTCGCGAATTATAACGTTTAAAGGGAAGCAAGCAGCAAACATAATTATTCTAAAGAAAAACTAATGAAGACCAAAGGATTATTAGGACTACATCGTTATTCTTTTAATGATAATAATATAAAAAGAATGAAAAAAATAAAAAAGGTATACATGTATAATATTAATATAAATAATATAATTTGAACAACAGAATTTGTTGTTATTGTTTAAATTTTAACAATAAAGTTTGTGAGACTTTAAATTAGTGATTTTATTAAACAAAAAATCATTCCTTGCTATTGTTGTCATTCCCTTCACTCCTATTGTCATTACCTGTGTACATTAGTCATCCCCATCTGTGTCGTTTAACTTTAACTACAAATAAAACCTACAATAATCTATATAAATCCATGCCCATAATTGAATATGGTATATTTAATGTGGTTTGATCAAATACCCTGCATATATTTGAGCTCTACACTATTTTAAAAAAATGTATTAAAAAAATTAGGAAATATTAAAGTGCGTGGATTCACCCTACTTCCATGGCTGTATGTTCCTTTAACCCTATATTGAACTTATTATTGAATCTCTATGGTAAATAAATGCTGAACATTCTACTTTTGGACACGGCTTGTATCGTGTTACCAGATCTGAAAATCTTTGTTCTTGTGAACTCGTGGAGCTTTTCAGTTCCATGCGTATAATGTTCAATCAAATCACTTTGACCTTTGAGGTTCATTTTATTGTTTAACTGCAATGTAGGAAGCGCGTGTTCAATGTGGCATGCAACGGACACAGGCACGTCCACGAGTGAGTGAACAGTCTTGCTTGCACCGAAGCACGATGAGCTGCTTACCGGGCTGCGTGGCACGCAGCATTACATCGAATTGCGTGCCAGCTGTACTTCGCTGTTAGCAGTTTACCTTCTTAAGGGGGCAATGTAGACCAATTAGTAGCTTATAACAAAAAGTAAAACAAAATATGAATTCAAAAACGTTGAATCTCAATGGGCGCCGCGCGGCGGCTACGACAGACAAAAGTGTTTGTCCAAATAGTGCAACATTATGATTACAGTAAAACATTATTATTTATTACAGTATGTGAAACATTATGACAGAAACATTGTGTGCCATCCTAGGACGATGTATCATAACATCGTCCTAGGTGCCATCATTCAGGGCCTTTCTTACTTCAAAGCATTATTTGCGTTTTAAAATCTATAACATTCAGATACCTTATAACCTTCTTGGTAAAGATACGACATCTCTAGGATCATGAACCAAGTTTCGGTTAGGTTTTTCTTTCTACGAATTAACATGTGCCCATAGAGTAAAGTAGGCTTCTTTGTCTAAGCACGTGCCCTTATTACTGATGAGTTCTTTATTCATGTGCTTTTAGTTCGACAGCTGTCATCTAATATTCAGCGCGATCTCCACCTCGCCGTTGCCAAGTAGGTAGGTAGGTACCTAGTTAATGAATAGATTCAGGCGTTACATTGCAGAAATCAATTTTTTATAAAAACAAATATTTTAAGAAAATATTTAAATAATCTATATATTATTTAAGAATCAAAGTCCTGGCTCATTGACTGACAGACAACGCACATCCTAAACCGCTGGTCGCAGAGACTTGAAATTTGGAAGGTGTATTTGTCTTGAAGCGTAGGGGTGTACTAAGAAAGGATTTTATGAAATTCAACCCCTAAGAGGGTAAAAATGGGTGAAAATATTTGTATGAAAGTTCTGTGATTTTTTACCTTACAGTTCTGCAAATTATGTAATAATGTATTTGGGTAGATCATTCAAAATAAAAAAAAAATGTGTTCAACAGTTTTATGACAGGGGTGGTTTAATGATATGAAATGATATGAAACTTTGTATGAAAAGGTAATTGATGTTGTAGTGATCATGATGAAAATTGGTATCTGGATAGACTTTTTAAAGCAAAAACATGACCCAATAATATTATTTGCTAGGGTTAATAAAGAGTGAAAATGGGGAGGAAAATTTGTCACCTGCACCTAAACCGCTGACGCTCGACCTGTTCGTCCATTAAACATATTGATGTATCTTTGAACCGTAACAGGCAGACAATTGAAATTAAAACAATTAATACTATTTCAAAAAATTAAAATAAAAACTAGCTTAATAAGAAAACTTTATTAAAACAATTTAATAATATTATCGTATCTATGTAAAATTATGATCATTTTCTAAATTAGTTATATAGTAAGCTTATACTTAATAATTACAAATTTGTTCTACAAAGCATGATGAGAATTCTCGAATCGGAGTTTGGGTGAACCGTCCATCGCGCGTCGAGTATGACAGGCAACTCGAGAGTCGAGTATGTGTTGTTGGGATCCATCACGTGGTGCCTCACCACTGAGCTCGGATGGAGGTTACTTAAGCGATGAGCGCAGCCACTTTCAATCCCTATCCTATTTATTATATGGGAATCAGGAAAGGATGAATGGATGTCCATAAAGAGATTGAGAGAGCCTTATAGTTGTAAGTGTTGTGGCTAATTGGCAAGAATTTGCGATATTGTCTTATGATGAGTGTTGTACTAAGTGTAACGGAGACAATTTCACCACTGTGGCTGAATTCCCTATCGATATGTTACAAAACTCTACACGGAGCACTACGTATAAACTGGTAGCTGCGGGGAAAGTATATAACTATGCTCTCAAAGTGTACCAGATTGGAAAAAATTAAAATGGATTAAAAAGTAACCTATTTATGACACGTTTTACACGGCTCCCCAAAACCGATAACGGTTGAAGAGGGATAGTCCAAGCTAGCGAAGCTGCGGGTAAAAGCTAGTATTTTAATAACACCCTAATAAAATACAAAAAAATATAATTGTGACAATTCCGCCAAATTTTCCTGTTAAGCCGACGTGACGTCACCAATGCGACGCAGCCAAACCGGAAAATTTTTCGACGCGTTTCGATTCTACACAAAGCATCCTCTTGACTCTACGAGCGCACGAGATTGATATAATTACCTATTATATATAATATCATTGTATAATTATGATATTGGCCTGGCAGAAACAACACTGAATCCGCAGAAGATATTTTGATAAGAATGTAATTCGATAGAACTCTGCTTAGTCATGACTCAGTATTGATATATAAATATTTGACACCTTAGAGGAAATGACCTCGTCGTGACTCATCTACTTCTCTACTTCGTCTGTACTGTCGACTCCAATTGATTGAACATTTGCCACTGTTTTATGCCTTGTCGAACTGTCTTCAGACTAATGCGCGCTTAATAGCGCGACTAACTATCCATGATTTCGTGAACTCAGTTTATTTAATGAGTGCCTGGTACTTTAGTACGAAGTTAGAATTTGCATTTATAATTGATGCAATTTTATTTTTTCATTTTAGGATTTTTGGAGTGGCGGAGTTCATTTTTCATTGAACGGCCGACTATGGTCATCAACACCGCACCCTTTTCTTACATCTGATGCTGCGTTATATTCTTCCTTGAACGTGTAAGTAATGATGGGCGGAACCGGAAAATTATCATTATATCAATACCTGTATACTGGTAAACAACGGCGCATGACCTAAATACAAGTAGAATTACATACATTAAATAGATTGTTTAAGAGTAACTGATAATAAAGAATTTAAAAACACTGTAGAATTATGTAGAATAAGGTAATGTAATATTGGATTGCTGTTTAAGTAACTAAAAGTCGTATAATAGAAAGGATAAAGAGGAAAACACAGCCAGTGTCGATGATGTTGCAGGTGATCAACATCACCGCTGTCATTGTTTAATGAATTTTGGTGAGGAGTATGTAATACTTATACGCTTCTTCGGTTTAGGGGATAGCTTATGTTGGTAAGGTACATAATAACATAAATAAAATTACAACGCTCGTTTTCCATCTCTAAAGCTTCGCTTATCTAAGCGTGATATACAGGATGGAAACTTTCAGCGGGGCAGTAAGGGGAAGTACCTTATCCGGTGCAGCTACTTGAAAATGGTCTTAGGAGACTATCCATAATTTTTTATTGAATTTTGATCCCCATACCATAGATTTAAAAAATTACATTTAGCAAGCAAATAGACATTTTACACAAAAACATTTATTGATGCCAATGGATCCTATTTCTAATACTGATCAAAAACTTTTCTGGAACCAACCATCGTTGGAGTACTCAAAAAGTCGCAAATTGCACATTTCACTCCCGTACATTTCAGATTGAAAATGATTTCAATCCGTAACGCTTCACTTAGATTATTATATGAGCGTTTTACTTTAACGCTAAGGTGAATAAAACCTATTTTTTACTGATCATTGAAGTGTTATAGTAGTTCATGCAACTGTCATATAATAGAGTTACACTCGTGTAATCTTATTTTGAAACTCGCCTGCGGCTTGTTTCAAAAAACTACACTCATGTTTTAATACCTAATTATATGCAGTTGCATACACTACTTTATTTAATCTCATGGCTATACCTGTATTTCAACTCTCTGTGGCTATACGCTTTTCTTGATTTTTCTGGCATAAAACTATTCGTCAGTTTCGTAGCTGTTTCTAGAATGTCAGGTGGAGTTAAATCATCAGTATCGTGGGTGTTGCTTGACATTTTTGCTACTAAAGTTTTATCCAACAAAATATTACTCAAATTCGTATGTACGAAATAGCGCCAAAATGGAAAAAGTCTGTTATTGGTCTATTGGCTCGGAACCAGCGCAGCGCGTTGCGCGCCCATCTCGCTCACCATAGATAATATTGTGTACTTAAATTGAATTTAAACCTCTTTGGTCGGGACACATTGTACTTTAATAATTAAAAAAATGGATTAAAGCATTGTTTTGTTAGGAAAACAATGCTTTAAAGGCGGCGGAAACAACCGAACAATCCCGATGTCATTAGACGCGATCTTGATAACTGATGACGGAACGTCAGACTAATAATAAATTTCGGAAATTGCTGTGGAAGTTGTAGCTATATTCAGACCATAATCATAATAAAAAAAAACTTATTTAGCTGTGGTAGGCATGTCCATATAAAAGATTCAACTGTTTTTAATCGATGTGATACATCGATACGTAGCATCGATTTTTTCCGATGCAACGCCATCACATATCGAATACATTTTGGATATACTTTAGATTTTTTACTATAAACCGTGAATGATGCAAGATGCAACATGTTCTTAATTTAACACTAAGCCTTTTGAATCATCAGATTATTGTGGACTTTTGTAATGTACAGGGCCAATAATCGAATATGAACTACACCCATTACTATCGGTAGACTTCTGAGGTAGGCTTTTTCTATTTGGCTGAAACACAAATATTATGCTCCCTAATAAACACCTCCTTTCTCACTTCAAAGTCAAACTGATTAAGTCAATTTATAGATGTCTACAAAGCTCGTATATCGTATATATTCATAATTTTAATTATGAAATAATAGGTACCTATTCTACATTCGAGTCATGGGGTATGTGCGCTCCCGACCGCGTCCGCGCAAGCAGGAGCACTTTTGTCTGCGGCGGCGGCAGAGCGGTGTGAATATTATTTAAATATGTGTAATACTTACGAAAGTTTAAATAAAATATTCTACACTCTGCTGGCAAAAAAGTGGCCAAGAGCCATACACCAAGAAAAAACGGGTAAGAAAGTCGGAGCCATTATTTTTAATCGTCTTTTAATATCTTTGGGGGCAGTACCTACCAAGTTCTTCAATTTGACCTCAGTCAACGCAACTCGATTCATCAACAATCATGATGTCTTCGATCGACTCAGCCCTCTGGCACTGCGTAGCGATGTTGGAGTACTCTGCATCTTTTACCGTATCTTTCATGGGAAGTGTTCTGAAGATAGTTTGGTTTAATACCTACAGCTGAATTTCACCATCGGACATCTGGACAGAGCATGATGATGCAATAATTTCATCACTACCAACGTCTAGAATTTCACAACCGTGTGATTCAAACAACATTTTCTGCCCCGCACTACTATAATGTTGAGCCAGCTGCCATGTGAATGTATTACCGAATCGATCCGAATTAGGAAACTTCAACAAGAAAGCTAGTGTCTTGGATATTCGTGGGCGACGATGCTTATCACTTAGAGAGTCATCTGCTCTTTACCCTCCTATCCTAGCTAAAAAACAGACTTTTAAATATCTGAACATATTCTAAAATCATATGAACTTTTCTGTTATAAAACCAACGTTAGTTATATTAATATTGGGTGTGTAATGATTATACGTATAGGTAGGTATTCCAAGGAATATTAACTAACTCATTAAAAAAGTAGGCCTTAGATATGCAAAACAGTTTGAACATTTTTATATGAAAGGTAGCATAGTCACGATCCATCATTTTGTGTGATTTTTGAACAACACATTATTTGGAATGCTCATATGTGTGACTGTGTAAAGTTAAAAGTTAATAATGTTAAGAATCACAGACCACATGATGTGACTGATTAATGCTGTCAGATTTTTTTTAAGATCCCTTTCACACGCATTACTCTGACGTCTCTGACATTGGTAGAATGAAAGAAGTTAAATAAATATATTTGTGTGTAACGGTCAGCCTCTGATTATTGTGCTATGAATGGTGGATTTGGATGGCCTAATTAGAGAACGGTGTAACGCCAGCTTATTTAAACAGGCCTATCACGTCTAATAATACTCGTTCCTGCAGCCATTCCAACCAATGGGTCTCAACCGCCAACACCGCCGTCCGCATCCCGCACGAATTTCGTAAATCAGCGCCTTCTCCAGTTATTCCAGTGCGCTACCGCGATTGATTATTTTGTTACATTATATTTGTAAGCGCCTAAATCACCATTGTCTATCTATAACATTAAATAAGTTTGTTACAGAAAACATGTGTCTCACTATAATATCCGTAAAAACGGGGTTCATTGTATCATAAAAATACATTCTTGTCTGTGATACATCGGATCATTTCGATGTTTTGACGGTATCATCGAGTAGTTTTGATGCATCGGTATATATCGAGTATCCCTAATTGTGGATTTTGTGACAAAAAGGCGGGAAATAATATCTATCAAAATTTAAAATATTTTTTACGTCTATTATAATAAGTCTATTTTTAATTAGTCTACAAAATTAACCGCATATAATGTCGGATCGCTAATTTAGAGACATTAAAAAAAGTCCTGGGATCAAGAAAAGGTATTGGTTGAGAAGACTTACTACGTTATTGTGGTATACTAGTCATTTTGGTGGTCAAAAACTTATTATACTCGGTAAGTATTCCTAGATTTTCAATAAGGAGTTATCCTAAGCTTAGTTGGTGGTGGTGGGCAGTCCCCCCAGCTGTATAATACTATTTTGTACAAAACTTGTAACACAGTCTCAGACTACAAACGAAAGTATTACTACCGCGTTTTTTAGCTTCACAGTCATTGCATGGTAATAGGTTCTTCTGGATATAATAAGGGGCTACTTACCTAAATGCCCTAATGGTGTGTACATAAGCTGTCATTGTGTGCCAAATCATAAATAAGCCTGCCCTGCTGACAACTTTAACATGTTAGTGCAACAGAAGTTACTTATGGGTACCTGATAAGGTTTCACAAAATAAAAAAAAACAACCTACTCATTCATCGCCCACCGCTGTATGTAAGACTTGTACTATCTTTATAGTGCTGCTTATTATGCCATACTTTCAGCTGACCTGAATACTTGTTGATCTATTTATAATTATGATAATAGAATACCTAGGTAATCTAGGTAGGAATCAGGATAAAAAGTATTATGGGTAATTAAGCCTTATGGTTTTCTGATTTGGAAACTGTGACAACTAAACTTGTTGAGAGAATGATGAAGGATTAATTTTCGACATTTCAGGAATATAATTGAAGAACTATTTGGTAAAGGAATTGCTACAGAAACATGGATAATTAAAAAATACTATGAATGAACTGATTCATCTTGAGGAAGACAAGTAAGTTTTAAACATATTAGTTTATACAATAGATGCAATATATCTACTTATAAAATAATATTGTACAACATCATCTTCCAACCTGTATCCCATGAATGTGGGGTTGGTACAATACATTCTCCTTACTAACACATAATGTAGATACAAGAACATATTATTTATTATAGATTGTCAAGACAATCTATAATAAATAATATGTAAATATGGTGTTGTTGTCAAGATTGTCAAGACAATATATTCCTTAGGAAAGCAGCCTTGTAAGGCTGGCTGCTTTCCTGATGCTATGAAGATAATGCTTGTTACTACCAGCAAGCTACCTGCTACCACAAGATAGCAAGTGAGTTTGTTAAAATGATAAAGAGCTCTGTTGTGGACATTATTTGCAACAACACCATATTTACATAATTAGTGGCATGCTGCCCATTAAGCATACTTTTTCTCTTAATAGACTTTTACAACATCCATGAAGAGGATAATTATTATTTTTACCTGAGAGCTGAACAGCTGAAAAATTAGATGTGATTATACTTGTCATACACTTTGGTAATTATATTAGGTACTAGGTAGTAATATTAATAGCAGGCAAATCATGCTCTTAATCCATAATTCCCAGAAATGAGAGTAGGACTTAGTTGTGTTGAGATAGATGACATAACTAGTACCCTGACAAGCTGTTAAACTATAAGGTAGTGACAAGTTTTGCTAGAACAAATGAATATATTATCACCCGCATAGACCAATTATGTAAACAGGTATAAATAGTAATATCTTGTGTTAATCCAGGGCCTACACTATCAATATTTCAAGTTTCATACAAATACGTTAAGCCACTTCAGTGTGAAGGAGCTACAAACATATACAGACACAAAATTTCACATTCACAATATTAGTGAGATTTAATTTAGGATATGTATAATAGGAACATAAGTAAAAGCTTTTTTATTGTTTTTCAGTTCTCCTTTGATTACTATCGAACCTGACGATAAGTGAAGATGTTATCCAGGCTAACCTAGGGTTATTGGCTCTGAAAGACTGCTGGAAATAAAATGTTAGTTTAGCGCTGAACACTAGTGGTCACTCATCCAAGTAATAACCTCAATAGATGTAGCTTAACCTGGTTGATAAGTTAAGAATAACTAACTTAACAAAAAACAGTAGTTCTGACACTATTACACCCTAGCATAGGTCAATAATATGCCTGTGGGGTGCTGGGCTAGAATGTCACCCTCCCATGTCTACCCTTGGGTGTTGTAAGAGGCGACTAAGGGTAACACACCTGAAGGTGGGCAGCAGCACTTTCTGAGGAACTGATATCTCACACTGCAAACCCCCCATAATGTGGGGGGCTGTTTTCACCAGTGAACAATCCAGCTTGATACATTACATTAAATAGGTCACTAAAATACTTAAAGAGCAATCTGAAATATGAAAGTATTGAAAAGAAATAAAATAACAAATAACTAGATACATTTATTTTACATAATTTTATCCTATAATTTTTACACTCATGACATATAATGGCAATCTCAGTGAAGATATCAATAAAACAACTTTAAATGAAGTAATTTTTGCTGAAAATACTTAAGTTCACAGTATACTGCTCTCTCTTGAGCATTCCTTCCTTCATAGCTAGTAACTAGTGAAGTATCCTTTCTATGGCATTGTTTGTAATTAAAACTTTGACTATTACAATATCTATATTGCTTGCAGTACATATATGGTGTAATTTAACCAATACCTGGTCAGGTTTGTGTCCAAATTGTACCTAAAGTAGTTTTAGGTCAAGAAACCCACTGTCGTCGTATATAATAATCTAAGGTGATCCGTTTCTATTGTGATTCAATCAGTTTTTTAAATCAGTTCATGAGCTTTTTTGTGAGGTTCTAAATTTTGTTTTTGATAAGAGGTTAAGTACCTAAAATATGTTACAATGCTTCTTTGATAACCACGTTGTCGTTACTCTTATTCCGTAGGAAATGTTTGTCTGAAATACTATAGTACCCTTAAACGAATAATTGGGAAGTATTAGTAAAAAAGTAAGAACTAAGAAATATTTCGTTTGTTTTGTTTTCTTTCAAGAACATAGATCAGTATGAGAGAAAGAGTAGAGATAATTATAGAGTACAACTACACCGCAGATTCCACAGACGAGTGAAACTAATTCTACACGGTCGTGAACTACAAATTTATGTTCAATCATTTAATAATGTATTATTAATAATTAATCAACCTCAATCAGATAGAGATAGCCTTAGTCTGCCATAATGAACATTGCATCTATTAGGTAGGATAGGACAAGTCATAAGAAACAAGTGCTCGAGGCGCACACCCATTAGGTAGGTACATATCGAACGCAATTTTGCTCTATTTTTGCGAATAAGTTTTAGGTGCCCACCCCGCCAACTTAAGCATAGTGTGGTAAGAAAAGAGGTAATCAACTCCAATTTCTTCTTTAAGTGGCTACTGTGGGCTTGCCACAAGGGTGATAAATTGAATGTTCATGATTTCATTTAATTATAGTCACTAACAACTTTGTGTATCATTCTACTTACGAGTATTAATAAATGCATGTTTTTTTATAATTACTGATAGGCTAGCCTTGGACCACTATCTCACTTGATGGCTATTAATGATGTGGTCGAAGATATTGTTCAGGGTACCCTGAATTACTGGCTCTCAAGGACAGCTGCCGGAACAACCAGGCGGGCATTCAAAATGCAAAATGCCCTACCACCATGCTGTACACTACTGCCATCGTAAGACAACAACCGGGGACGGCTTAAAGCGCCCTCCGAAGCACGGAAGCGCTCAGTAGTAATATCACCAGCGGTCACCCATCCAAGTCATGATCACGATGGATGTTGCTTAACTTAGTTGATCGATTAAGAATGGCTAAGCAAACTTCGCTACGAGCGCTTCAAATATTTGCTAGGTAGGTACACTTAATCGCGATTCATGCTTAAATTCTAGGTATTTAATACATAGGGTGGTTTTGAACTATTTTCTCTTTTGATTCAAATCAAAACGTCTAAGGTGCAATTGCATAAATATTGTGAACAAACTTAGACCTGGCACCCTGAAAACGCTATTGAGATCGTAGTGTTTTCCTTAACACGATACGGATATTTATGCAAATGGCATAACTTGAACGTGGAAGTAGGTCAACAATTTGTAAATATATGTAAAAAATAACAAGTATAATAATGTTATCTTAAGTAAACGCAATTATTACACATAGTAATAAAAAAAAACTAACGATCACTGCTTTGTTTGAAACGTTGGGTCAAAAATAATGATAAATATAACATGTCTAATGTTTTTTGCATATAAGTGCAATATTATGTATATATTTAAAAAAAGTTATAATATATTTTCTACCATTTACTTACTAAGATACCATATATAAACGTTTTCCAGAAACAGTTAACATATCAAAATGTATGCAATATTTATGCCATTAGGAATGTAAATAGCGATTTGAAAATAACTGATGAGATTTCGAGGTTTTTGAAGACATCATAATCGCTGTACAGATATCTTTTATTAAATTTGGTTATATTCTACAGGACATATCAACCGTATGAAACGTGTTGCAGTATCCAAAGTGTAGATACCCATTGGCTTTTAACACACTAAAATTGAAGCGGAGTGGAGGAAGATATATGTACATTTTGGGCTAAGCCTAATTGTGTGATATGGAGGAAAAAGAAATTGCTACTTGTATGTTAAAATAAATGCCAATATGAACTTAAATTTGTTTTAATTCTATTGTAGAATAATAAGAATACGATATAAAAGTATATACTGACCATAGGAGTACAACCTGTTTACAATATGTTAATAAACTCCTTAGTAGAATGGATAGTATGTAATTATTAATTCGATCAAAACATTTGCCAGTATTCGTCTCAGGTATAAAAGAGAAATAAAGATCAGCGACTAAAGTTTGGGCGTATGAAGGTCTGTTACCTATCTGTCTTTAGACATATCTATATAATTTGTGGCTTTAATTTAACTTTTTAATTTTCTTAAAGAAGTATGTACATAAAATATGCCAATAAAAGTCTGTATTTAATTTTATAATTAGAATATTACCGAATGAGATTATATAAATGAATATTTTTCATGGGCGCCAATAGACGGATCGTGAGAAATGAAAAGGTCATGGCACGCAGGTGTAACCAGGTGCTGTTGTAGTTTTTTTAACTTCTGCTAGGCTAGAGTCAGATCCATCTGATTGTAGTGATGATGTATTTGAAAGTCGTAAAGAAGCACAACATAGAATGAGGACTACTCTTGAGGACAGCGGGCAGAACACACCATTAAGTGCTTGGTGACAGTTTTTCTATATGAAGGCGGTATTGAGCAAGGTGGGCACTTGTAAAATCTCTTATCAACATGCTATAACGACTATCGTCCTTAACCACCGGAACGTAAGGTTGAAGCTTGCTGTATGTGCCTTCTAAAGCGTAAGTGGTTTCAGTACCCAGTTATCGCCACTAGCAGTCACCCATGAGCAAAAATTGCTTATTAACAACAACAAACAAAGAAATTTTCAAACATTAACGTACTCGATACTATTTGCAAAGCCAGAGATAATTATTTGCAATTCAGACCGCATAAACCACGGTCTAGTCCCGATTTCCTCTTAAAATTTCCCCTTTATAGAGAATTTAGGGAGTTAGAAGAGCTAAGTCCGCTTTAGACCATTGATTGTTGATTATCGGGTAATTCGGCTCAAAGTAGTGCCCCAATCCCTTGGTATGGAAACCACGTTCTGGGCGCGACTTTAAACAGGTTTTTTGCTAATTTGAAATGAAGCTGGAAGTGCAACACGAAAGCGAAAATAGCATATCAACTGTCATTTTGACAGCTGGCACATTGACAGAAGATACAGTTTTTTGTTTGAACTTCCTATTTGGGTTACTATCGACCTTTAAACAGGTCTTAAATAACAGCTGTCATAGTCACAGTGAATTTTGTTTTAATTTTTCATATCAGATGGGTGCCGGGTGGTGCCAAGTTAAAATAGTCATACCCTTAAAATTCTAGATTATGCAGTAGCTCACAAAATATGTAAATATGTAATTAATGTCTTTATTTCGGATGACAGCTTTCGAAGTAAAAATAGATTTATCTCGTATGCTTAGGAGATAAATCTATTTTAACTTCGACAATTGATATTAGGCTGCTAGTTTCTGTACTGTAATATATCTTATATATATCTTCTTTTTAAACAACGGCTTTCAAACTTCTAAAGATTTTATCTCAGTAGCTATTGATAATATACGTGCCACTAGTAACTTTACAGTAGAGATAGATCTTATCGAGTTCTTTTGAAATGGCAACTGTCAAAAATAAAAAGGGCTTTAAGGACGCGCCATACCAGCGCGGAAAGATGGATATCGCCAATGCGACCGAATTTACAAGTAAGGTTAGCAAGCAACGCGCTTCAGTCGGATTATAGTAAACGCAGCTTGTACGTATTTATTTTTCCACGCAGGGCGCTATCAATCAGTAGGTAGGTATATAAACTGTGATTGCAGGTAAGTGAAATACAGAATTTGTGATTTTCTCTTTATTTTATCCTATTGCCCTAGTAAGTTATAAATTTATACATAATGTTTACGGTCATTGGTTGTTCATATATATTGTCTAATGTATGTAGGTAGGTATTATTGTATTGTAATAAAAGTACGTTCATTCAATTATAATATCTATATTGGAAAAAATATATAATAGGAACTTACTTTCTAGGTATTTTTAAAACCGATAGGTTTTTTTTTATGTAATGGAGTGGCAAACAAGCAGATGGCCCACCTGATGGTAAGCGGTTACCGTCGCCTATGGACACTTGCAACTCCAGGGGCGTTACCAATGCGTTAGGTATAACAAAAACCTATCGAACAAGGTAGCAACTACCTAGTGAACCTCGGTAGGTAGGTACTTAATTATTGATTTCCATGATAATAGATAGATAGATAGAAACCTCTTTATTGTTACACCACTTTAGAAATATAAAAGTTAACATATTAAATAATAATAACTTAGTGTTACAATGGGCGGCCTTATCACTAAAAGTGATCTCAAGAGGCAACCTTAGGATAGAGTTGAACGAATAAAACAATAGGGGCGGTGTAGTCCAAAAATTAGCAATGAAAAAAAAGTACATAGTCAAATTACATAAAAACATTTTAAAATAAAACGTATTTTAGTGTAATTTCTCAACAAATATATAAAAATAGCATACATATAGGTTTTTATAATAATTAAACAAATACAATTATAAACATATATATATATATATATATATACAACAAATATATACATATCAACAAACATAAATAGATAATGATATATACACAGTTCATTAGTTATTTATTAGGTAATTTATAATAATTAGTTATAAAAGAATAACCATGAATAAGCACGTAACCAAAATAGGTATAATACCAACTTACGTAGGTTCGAGGTACGTATTGTCACGGTATTTTTTATAGTTACTATTACCGTGGTATTGTGATATAGCTACTTACCTACTTTCTGCATAGAGTAGGTACGTTTGTCTGCTACTCGAAATATTTATAAATAAAATTCCGTTCTGATCCCGTCCTATTTTATGTTCCGTTCTGATCCCACTTGTTTTATTGTCCTGTAGCCCTAGCACGAATAACTTGCGAAAATTTCTCCGTGTCTTTAAAGTATCGAAATGTCACCATTTTATATAGGATTTGATCAGCGCCCCTACAGTGCGTAAAAGGAACTAAATTTGGCATATTGAAAGGTTTTGACAATTAACGTGTCGAGATTTTAACGAGAACATGTAAAAAGTTTTGTATGAAAACGCGAGCACGAACCCAATTTTATCGTAAGTTCGAATAAATAAAACGCCAAAATTGACAAACATCAATCGTAGAGGACTTTGTGTAGGCTGGAAAATAATTCAAACCTTTTTTGGAATGAATCATTAGCTCTTAGAAAGAAGGTACAATACATTTTATTTACGCCGGATGACGTCACTTTTGTAATCCTATCGAGTTCACGTTAGCCAACAAACGATGCGTTGTGCTGTCAACCATTGCCTCCTACGTAAAAGTACTGTAAACTCGATCCGTTTACGTTAGGGTCTATCGAAATGTTCGTGCTTGGGCTACAGATTTAATAATAGTTAACGTGCTTAAGTTAGCAAAAAAGAAAGATGCACACAATAGCATAAATACCAATGTACGAATTCTCAATTTTTAAATATTTACCTACAGTTGAAGTTTGCATCTTTTTCTAAATAATATTGGGGTGTTTTTGCCAAAGTAGCTGTTTAATTCAAAATGCCAAGCTTCCACTAAATTCGTCATTCAGTGATGTTCTTTATGAGCACACCAAACGTCTATGAAAATTTCGTCTTCCAGCCATTGGGTTACCAACTTCTGCAGTACCTGGAGATGAATAATGTAATACCAGCCTTCTCCGATGCTTTGTATGGGTAGTAACGGCAATAAAGCTGACAGTGCAACATGTCATCGTGTGTCTTAGTAATTAAACAACTTTAAACGGTTTAAACCGCGTATATTTGTCATTATTTTGTCCCGACGTTTCAAACACTTTGCAATGATCCTGGTCACGGGGTGTCATGGTCGTGTGTCTTTTTGTTTTGTTAGATTTAGTGACTTTCCTTTCTTCCACACACTCTGTTAGAAATGGAAGTAACATCCTTTTACTTCAACTGATGAAAACACCGACTATATAGCATTCATCACAGAAAAGAATAGTATTTTATATCTCTATGGCATTCATAGCTGCTATTTCAAAGTTTGTAGCCTTTTGAGTGTAAACTGAATATAATTAGATACTTTGAAGCAAAAATTAAAATTTGTGAATTGGCAAAGAAATTTGACATACCGGAATTGCAAACTTAACAGAAGCACTCAATTCAATTGAAAAGGGGAAAAAAAATGAAAAAAAAAAATAATAAATTTTTTTTTATAAAAAATTGAAATTTTAGAAAAAATAGATTCTAATGAAGAACGCTTTTCTACTACAAAACGGGGAATAAAAATCTTACTGGTATGCTACGAAGAAATTTTGCGTGAGAGGAAGAAAAATTTAACTCTTCAGGCAACATTTTTAGAATATATGAAGCCTTTGACATCAAAATAACTTTGGTTTAGGATTCTTTATTCATAACAATGTAAATTGTTTTATTGTCTTACACTTCATTCAACATTTTACTTCTAAATTATAGTCTTATCTAAACTCTGGTCCCGATTAAACATACTTTATATATATTTATATGCAAAGTTGAACCCCGACTTACGCGAATTCAACTTACACGACAATCGCTCGGACCCACCTACCGCGTAAGTCCGGGGTATCACTTGATATACTAAGTAACTAGTTAAGAACAATTTGAACAATTTTATAATAAACTAGCCGGCCCGAGAAACTTCGTTTGCGTCACATAAGGGTTAGAGATAGAACGAACGCTAGAAATAATTTTTTTTTATGTTTGTAATGTTCGCGTAAATATCAGAAACCAACATGTTTGTAATGAGTACTGATTATTTGCCATAAAATAACATTATTTCGCATGCGCTGCGAAAAGTATACATAAAAATTATGTTCTACATATTTATATTTTTCATCATTATCTACAAAAAAGTCCGCGACAGTATATGACTATCTTTTATGGTTAACGAAAAATAACCATTTCTTTCGTAAAAAAAAAAATTCCAAATCACCTTGCTCTTGCGAGCCTTTTTATGCTTATTCATTATTACCTTATTCATATACCATACTGGTGCGGTGAGAATTTTGAAGTTTTTTTGAAGTTTTATTTAATGGTTTTTGTGCCTCACTCGACATAGATAGGTATAGTATGTCGTGAACTTTTTTGTAGATATTTATAAGATCTACAATTAATGACAGCATTTTATGGTTCTTTTTTTTATAGTTTAGGCAGCGTACGCAAAATAAGTCCTTTTCTGGTTGTTTTTTTACACCTTGTGTCCGAAAAACCCAAATATTTTACGGAACCCTATTTTTTTCCAAAATAAAATTTAGCCTATGTTACTCATGGACAATGTGGCTTTCGATAGGTGAAAAAAATTTAAAAAAAAAAACAAACTATAGACCTTAAGATAAAATTGAAATAAAAATTAATAATATGCAACTCACTATCACTTTCACAGAACTGAAAGTTGACAAATTTAAATCAAAAGACAAAATAAAACTTAACCTGTATATAAATGTAAAGAAATTCCAAATCAATCAATATCGATGTGTAAGAATTATTCAGCAATCAAAGCCCTAAAAATGACTTTGCTTCTAAATGTTTTTATTTGAGAAACATAAAGGGAATTTCGGGACTAAACTTTATACTACAGTGTCACCTTATCACATAACTTACAACGATGATGTTAATAGAATGGTTTTGGTTTTAATACATCTAAAACAAAACAGATCTATATAAAATATACCTTCCACTATCATTCTTAGCCAATCATATTAGTTGTTATGGCAAAATTGTCCTAATTATAAACAAAGAATGTTTAGTTTTAATAGATAACATGACCGTAATAATGTGGTCACATCATACCCGAATATAATGATCAGAGAAAATCAGCTTCCAAACCAAAACGCCATCTATGTAAACCACGGAGCATTATAAGCATTATCACCATGACATTTTTCACACTTCTAAACTTCACCCATTCAAAAAGCGAATGAAATCTCAGCTGATATTATCATAATAATCCAGTAGATGGCTCTGCAACCAACTTCTTAGTTTCTAGGTAAACTCTAAGTTGAACTTTTTGGAATAGGCCAATTATTTTTGGAATAGGCTGCAGCGCTTCGATAATTTACTAAGTAAAAGCTCGAAACTGCGGGTGGTAGCCCCCGTGCACCCACTGGACAAGAGTGGTAAACAAAATAACTTCTGCAAAGAATAATCAAATTGATACAAAGTAATAATTGCCAAGAAACGCAGATTGGATTAACTCTACATCTCTTGCTATTGGAATAACTCTAAATGAGAAAGCTGTCAAAGTGACTGTATTTTTTTATGTGATGACACTATGAAATCAATATGTTTATTTTTCAGTATTAATGATTTCATAGTAGCTTAAAAATACTTGGTAATAGGTCTTAATTGTGTCAGCTGTCAAATTGACAGTTGATTCTGCAGTTTCAATATGTGGTCCTTAAAATTGTCGGAAAACAAATGTTATGACATTTTTATTGTTGCAAGAATATTATTTAAAATAATTTTAAAACGTTTACCTCTATTCGAAGACTACATTTCAATCAAAAAAATATTTTAAACAAAGTATTGCAAAGTGTTCCAGTAATTTTTAAATATTTAAATCTTTATAGTTTATAAACATTACGTGTCACGTTGTTTGTCCGCGATGGACTTCTTAACTACTTAACCAATTTTAAATTTGATTTGCACACCGTGTGCAATTTGATTTAAATTGAAAGATAGAATAACTTACATCTCAATTTATACTTAGTCGTAATTACCCGAGCGAATCCTGGGCTGGCCGCTAGTGATTCTATAGATTTAATGGTCCTTGATAATGCTGCAATTCAGCATTTATTTTTATTTATAACAGATAAATTCAAAAATATATAAACAGCTATTGCGTGATAACAAATATATTTTTAAAAGTATCGTAACAAAAAATTAAAGAACATTTTAATGAAACACTTAAAAAATATATATCTAGTGACAATTCTGCCTCGACCATTACTTACCAACAGGTCCTTTGATCAGCAATCAATGCCCTAAAGGGGACAGGCTAGCCTTTGACTACTATATGACCTGACCGTAAGTGATGGTGTGGTCGAAGATGTTGTTGAGGATAACCAAGAATCACTGGCTCTCAAAGACAGCTGCCGGAACATACCGTTAGGTGCTTGGTGACAAATTTTTAGTTCCTTTGTTAAACCTTTCGTATTTATAACCAAAGTTTTTTTTTAGTTTTAATCACACATCTAAACTTCATCCATTTAAAAAGCGACTGAGAAACTCGACTGATATTATCATAATGATCCAATAGATGGCTCTGCAACCAACTTCTTAGTTTCTAGCTAAACTGTAAGTTGAACTTTTTGGAATAGGCCAATTGGCCGCGGCTCATTTACCAAGTAAAAGCTCGAAACTGCGGGTAGCCCCCGTGCACCCACTGGACAAGAGTGGGAAACACAATAACTGCTTCATCGATGCTACAATAATCAAATTAATACAAAGTAATAATTGCCATATATAGCTATTGGATTAACCCTAGTTGAGACAGCTGTCAAAGTGACAGTAACTAAAAAAATTCCTACGCTATTGTAAAACTTATATACCAAATTAAAAAAAAACGTGATAACCAATAACCAGATGCTTAGATGAAAGTGAATTTTACAAGTCGTCGCAAGCTGCTTTCGCTTCGCTCACTCGGACTACTTACTTCACTTATTCGTACATTTGTATATACTGAAATATCTCGTCGGGATCTTACACTTTTTTAACGGAGCTACTGGTCTAAGATAAATAGTTTCTGGGATAAAGTCCTTTTGTTACACAACTGTCCTCAATACAGATAAATATGACATCAACTACCGCATCTTAGGCCGGATCATTCTTCCTTATCCCTCGCAAAGTAGGTTTGGCACTAAAGTATTTTTCTTCTGTTCAAAAGCATTCTGTTCATCTTAGTGCATAAGTAATATCAATGTCCTTATTATTTAATGGTAAGTACTAGCGACACTGATGAATATTTTATTGTTCCAAGATATTTGAAATATACGGAACCGTACGTATATATATTCCTTAAAGTTCCACCGTGGGATGAAACAGTGGAAAAAAAATTTAAGTACTTTACCTCCCCGATCAGATAGCGGTGTGGATTAGTGGAATAGCTGCTCTTAATTATACAACCTGAAATGGAATAGTAGCAAAAAAACACTTTTCCCTCCTGATGGTTTTATTAGGTTATAGGGAAAAGTGGAATATCCGGATCTTTTTATTATCATTAAAACGCAGCTTTCGGTGATCCCCCCCATTGGATGATGGTCTTATATCGGATGACAGCTGTTAAATTTTAAAGTACTTTATTATGAAACTTATAAATTGTCCGAAAAAAAGACCTCTGTGAGATCTATGACTTCTGTAAAGAAACTAGTAGTTTTGGGTTAAACGTTTGCGAAACAAAGCCTTTTCTAGTTTGACAGCTGCCATTAAAATCAAAACTGAAACCATACGATCACTGTCTACTGTCACTTTGACAGCTGTCACACCCATCTTGATGTTATAGATTATTTTAAAGAAGCACAGAATTAGAAACGATTGAAACTGCAGTATCAACTGTAATGTTGTCATAATTAGGATGCTATATACAAAAAATCACGGCAAATCTGACTATTTAGGAAAGTGTCTGTGTTGTGCAAACGCATATCTGTGTGTCAATATACTTACCATAGTAGTCTGTAATACTACGAACTGGGGCCTGAGAGCTTTCTGTCTTTAGTGCCGACTGGAGTTGCAGTAGTGAACGTTAATGTAATGAAATTAAATGAAATGAAATGAAATTTGTTTATTTGCACGAAACATGGTACAATAAAGTTGTTAAACAATTCGTCAAGTTCAGCATGTTTCACCAATAATTGGCATACAAAAATTAATTATACAATAATAAGAATATATTACAGAGAAAAAACATATCAATGAATCAAATGCAATTGAATTAAATTAAATAATATGAATGTCTTGGAATTATAAAGATAAAAGATGTCAGAACCATAATGAATGCACTATATTAGTCACCAGGTCCAAGAATACAATTTAATATACACATAAAAAAAATTAATTCAATTCAACCGCTTAAAGAATAATAAAAATAGATTATCACTTTTTAAAATTCGATAATTCCTTGATTGTATAGAAACAGTTTTCAGTCAGCCACAGATGTAATTTCAATTTAAAATATTTATATGGGAGCTCTCTGATCGCCATGGGAATTTTGTTAAATATTTTAATGCACATGACATTACAATTTCGATTACATAAGGTAGTATTACATGTGGGCGTACGTAGCCTTGTGGGATCTCTGCTAACTAGTCGAGAATACTTTATATCTCCTAATTTCTCAAATAGATGAGGATGCTCTTTTACAAAAAGTCCTGCTTGCATGATGTACAAGCCAGTTAGAGTTATTATTTTAAGTTTTTTAAAAAGTGGTCTACACGATTCCAGTCGACCGACACCGCAAACAGCTCTGATACATTTTTTCTGCACGAGGAATGCCTTCGTGACGTTGGTAGAGTTTCCCCAAAGTAGAAGACCATACCTCAGAACTGAAGCTACGTAGCCATGATAGGCAGTAAGTGCAGCACTTTGATTAACTGTTCAATTCATTCTGGCCTGCACATTTAAAGAAGGTTTGAAGTTTCTATCATACTATGAGGCAGTTACAACAAGGAAAGGACTCGAAAAAAAAGTAATGCGCAGCAGGGTGACCGCATGATGAAGAATGGATCCGGTCGTGGTCATCATGACAAGCTTCATGTTCATGCACTTAATCTCCGTTGTCATTGGCATGGCCAGTCACCGTCTACAAATCCCAAGCATTGACATTGAAAAATGTCATTGTTGACATCGGTGACAAAGAGCTTGCAGCAGGGTGCATGTAAGTTGCTCTCTCAAGATCGAAACGTGTAGAGTATCCTATGTTCGGTAGATTGGTTTCGATTTTGTAAGACTTAAAAATATGAGATCATTGCAACTATGAGTCGAAAAAGAAATAAGATGAAGCTTAGATATCGTTTGAGGTTGGACCTCTCATAGGGACTCAAATGATTAAATATCCATTTTGTCCTTATGAAGAAAATAATAATAAGGTGGACCATGCACTAAAATGCGCTTATCAACTTATCAAAAAAGTATAATTATTATAAAAATAATTATAAAGATGATTATAATTATAATATTTATAATAAATAATCCTTATTTATTTTAACTGTTTATTTAATGTATTGAAACGCCTATGTTTGTTTTTTCAATGCTTATAGTAATCATAATCAATGTCACAGTCTGTCCTATCTTCACAAAATTTGACATGCAAGAGTTGCTTGATCTGATATCGCAAGGTCCAGTTCGGGGCGAACTACTAGTATTTGTTAAGTTTCTTATTCGCTTTTTAAAGGGGTGAAGTCTAGATGAGTGAAAAATATCTAGTTATAACGCTTATAATTCTTAAGTAGTTTCGGGCCTGACGTGACCACATTATCACGGTAATGGTATCTAATATCTTTGGTTCTGCCTTTTGCAATGTTAGCTGGTTGGTTCAGAAATTAATAAATTGAAAAATATTTCGGAAGGTCGTAAAAGTAAAGGTCAGTTCTGCCTAATTAATGAATCGCTTATTAGTCCAGAAATACCTAATATAATTTTATTTGAATTGTGAAATATTCTTATATATTATTATATGAAATATTCTTAAATATTCTTATATATATCTTATAGGTTATGTCGTGAAAAAGGTTTTATTGGGTTAATAGTAAAAATCTAAGAAATATAGGAAATAGACCTAAGATGTATTTGTGGTCAAACGCGATAGCTTCAGCCACTGAACAGTTCTAAACTGTTTTATCTACATGAAGCACAATAGGAGACAATTATAGCAGGAAACTGTACTCGCGAGATCTACTTTTTGAAGAACTATACTATTATAGTCATAGGTATACTTATAGTATACTAGTTATGCTTAGTTATATACATCAACTTTAAAAACGTTGGTCTTTTAGGAGCAAAGCCCTTTTCAGGGTATTGATTTCTGAATAATCCTTGCACATCTATATTGACATCAATGGTTATCATCATAGATACTAAAAGCAGATGAATTTCATTCATAAAGACCTAAACTCGGATTTGTGTGAAATATAGAGGATTTCGGCAAGTACAATAGAAATAGGAAAATAAAGCCTACATAATTTATAAGTGACTGTTTTCAAATTGATAGTTGTTACCGTATTTTCGCTTTACCTTCCTATTCAAATGAAGTCCTATTTACGTGTTTCTTGATTTATAATTCTCAACTCTCAGTTCTGCCAAAGTGACAGTGAATTACTTACTTATCTTTAATTTTCATTTCGGATGATAGCTGTCAACTAGAGATGGGTCGTCGACGCATTTAACGTAGACGAAACTAGACCGTCCATTTTCTTTCGTGGACTAGTCGATCGACTAGTTAAATTCATCGACTAGTTGATTTATACCGACGGCGTTTTCTTTATGGACGATTAGTCGACTCGATCCGTTACGTACGACTATTCAACTAGACAAGACGCATTAGTAGTAGTAATGAATGAGTATTCTAGTTAAATGAAATTTGTATCGTAGTTTTATATGTTACGTATCACAAGCATATTATTGAAAAGTTTGACCTTCCCTACATACTTTTTCCAGGCTAAGGACTGTCTAAATAGAATTTATAATAGTCGATTATTTTCCCTATTTAGGCGTATTTAGAAGATCAACTGATTCTATTTACAATCATTGTTTTTTTTAATGTGTTTTATGTACAATATTTACGACGGTAATGACGTAAAAATAGATATATGCTTCCGTTTTAGATGGCTTTCAAATTTGCCGCAGTAGATTTATACGCCAATTTTTCATACATATATTTAGCATAGATTGCAAATCGCCTTTCCACTAGATATGTCCTTTTCAAAGTGATGCCATAATTCACTTAAATTTCGTCCTGCCATTTTACTGCTTCCTACACTAAAAAGTTCACTTAGGTATATCACCTATCTACTTATTAAAATCAACCATAAAGTTTTGAAAGTTTTTTAAACTATTTACATATAATTTACACTATTCACAATAATAAAATACTCGTATGTAACAAACATTTAATCAAATTTTGAAACTATAGTACGTAATTTGGTTAAACACGAAATAAGAAAGTTTCTAATAAGTGCATCGTTCGCGTTTCGACTGTAGTCAAGGCGCCGCGCGGCCGGTCTACGTCTATGACGGAGGATCAACACAACACGCTCAATGTTATTATCAACTCAGAACTCCTAGATTTAAAGTTCAATTTTGTCTGCATGGACGATCATTTCAACGCGTTGAAACGATCGTCCAAAACACGATCAATGTTATTATCAACTCAGAGCTCCTACATTTAAAGTTCAATTTTGTCTGCATGGACTGTTCAACGATTTCAACGCGTTAAAATGACCGTCCATGCAGACAAAATTGAACTTTAAATGTAGGATCTCTGAGTTGATAATAACATTGAGCGTGTTGTGTAACGGACCAATGAATGAATATATTAACCGACTGTGTTCACGAGTCGTCGTCGCGTTGACAGTCGCTATAAATTTTGTATAGACTACAATTTAGCCGTCCTGCCGTCTACAGATTCTACTAGTCCGTTCATCGTCGATGAACTGTCCGTTCGTCTATTGTACGTCGACGGTAGAATTAACTAGTTCGTTCATTCAACGCTCTTCTCTACTGTCAACCTAAAAAGGACTTTATTTCGAAAGCTATTGATCTAGACAACTAGTTTCCTTACTAAATTGATAGGTATATAAAGATCTTCTTTTAAGATGACAACTAAAAAGCGCTTTATCCTGGAAACAACTACCAATATAATTATAAGACCAATAGTCCGATAGCATTGTTTCTTTACGAAAATGATTGACTTCAACAAGATCTTCTTTTTGAATGACAGATGTCAATCTTAAAAAAGAGCTTTATTTCTGAATCTATTGAACCATGGTCTAAGAAAACAAGGTCTTCTACTCCCGAAGAATCACAAGCTTGCGTCACTACCAAATTGGCTCTTTAATATAACATGATTGCAGCAGCATACAAGTTCATGGTACTTTTTCATGTGAATGTTTTGTTATAAAATATCAATACAATATTTCAAATGTCTAATAGAAAGTCACACATGAATCAATGTTCATCACAGTTAATGGTATGAAAAAAGTTGTCTCCCTGTGGTTCAGCCATTTTGACTAATATCGCCGTCTCTGTCTCACGTATATGATTTGCATCTGTTTCGCTCTCGCTCATGCACATATGCGCAGTGATTCGCAAACTTTGTGGTCGGCCCATTTCTGGAAGCCACGAGTATAATAAAAAAACATATAATTTTTTTCTATTGTGACGGAACAAGCTCGAGGCCCACCTGATGTTATGCAGACTAACCTCTGCCTATAATAGATGCATTTCGTCACAAGTCACGAATTGCACTGCGCTTGTCACCAGGAGACATAGATGTTAAGTCTCTGTACCTGTCATTTCACTCGCTCTTAAGGACTGCTGCCGGAACACACCGTTAGGTGCTTGGCGACAGATTTTCTACTTGAGGGGGGTCGCTAGCCAGGCGGTCATTCGCAAAATTCCCTTCCACTATGCAAAAAGTAACTGTAAGAGTAAAAGTAGAAAAAGCAGTGATTTTAAGTTGTTTTTATTTCCTGCAAAATTGTCTGTAGCCGAAGAATGCACAATACCGAAGCCATTCTTAGTGCGACTACTAAATCAGTACTTCAGTACTAATATTATAAATGTCAAAGTAACTCTGTCTGTCTGTCTGTTACGCTTTCACGCCAAAACTACTGGACCAATTTGAATGAAATTTGGTATGGAAATAGTTTGAGACCCGGAAAAAAACATAGGATAGTTTTTATCCAACTGCGCAAAAAGAGGTTAATGTTCTTGCGCGATAACCGACATAAGCGCGGGCGGAGCCAGGCCCGGAAAGCTAGTATGGTATATAATGTAAAATTTCTTTGGTTATGTAACATATCTACCTAATTTACTTCTTTTATTATTTTTGAGCTTTCTTTGAAACTAAACTGTACACCAAAATACAGATAACTGGTTTTTTTTCGGCATAGAAAATAATGACTTGATTTCAATCTATGAAAAATTTAGGCCTATTAGGGTCGACGGTACCCATTATAAGAAAACTTTTCGGTGTCAAACACTCTGTACGAACTTGATAACCATAATTTATTCAATAATCATTAATCTGTGTAACTTAAATCAATTTCAAACCATTTTCTTTATTAAAAAAAAACGTGAAATCTATTAACTGTTATTTTACTGCCCCCTAATTTCCTCAAATTAGGTATAAAGTTTGAGAGCCGTAGATAGAAGTGATGACAGAATGCTTGTGTCACGGTTACGTGACATCCGGTCTCGGAGTGTAATACCTGGCGTAGTATATTATTGTATCATGTATTGAACTTAGACCATTAGTGTCTTTACAGAAGTGGTGAAGACCTCATAGAGGTTTTCTTTTCAGAGGACAGCAGTCAAATTTGAAAGAGTTTTGATCCTAAACTAACAAAAATGATAGATGAATACATCTCAGGGCTTTGTTTTAGAAACTATAGACATTGTCGAATTTTGTTTTCATATTTCATTCATTGTTGTTTAAGTTTTTATATACTTATAACGATATGAGTGTTGGATATAAACATAGATATATAGGGACATAATGTATAGACATTATGTCCCTACGGTTTACATAGAATAGCTATGTAATGGGCTAAATTAGGTAGGGATGACCTGTGTGAAGAAATATATTGTGTGATGAATGGTGATAAGGCATTTTGTGGATGCCTTGTGAATGCCTGTCTGGCTATGTATCACCCAGAAGTAGAAAATCTGCCACCAAGCCCATAACGGCGTGTTCCAGAAGAGGTCCTTGAGAGCCAGTAACTTTGAGTTAGCTTGAACAACATCTTCAACTCCATCATCACATACCATCACCTATCAATTATAAAAAATATGTGCAATAATTCGAGCTCGCACTTCGTAATGAACCTCGACGATAGTACCAATACAGCCCAATACAATTAAATGGTAACTCCACTTGTCATGAGGAATTAGTACACAGGATAAAACTATTATGATACTACATCCAAAAGACCACAGCATCTGTTCCTCTGACTGTTCACAAACATATAAGTAATAAGTAGATATATTAAATATTTAAAAAATACCAAAACGATTGATAATGTATGGGGGTTTTACAATAAATGTGCTCGTTCAAGAGAAAGCTTGATCAAAATGCTAGAAATTATCACTAGCCTTTTGGCACTCCTCATTATCTCAGTGTTGCCGAGTTAGAAGAATAAATATTAGATAGAGAGTAGAATACATTTCATATATATACCTACTGTTAATAAAGTTGTATGAGGTCCAATTCTGTATATTGCAAATATTTTGAAAATAATTTTTGAGCGCACTCTGTAGCTGATACTGATGCCAAAACTGTATTTTTTTCATTTTTGTCTGTCTGTCTCCATCCCGGGCGCGCATTACGCCAAAACTACTGAATGGATTTCAATGAAACTTAGCACAATTTGAGATCATACTACAAAGAAGGACATAGTATACTTTTATTCCGAAATTTAACCCAGATACCTTTGCGAAAGGGGATGAAAGTCAAAATGTATCTACACTTAGTCGTAATTTATTAACGCGTAGTCTGAAATCATTTTTTTTTTTTGTTTGCATAGTGATACTTTAAAGAATGTCCCGTAACTATTTCAAAACGATCGGTTTTGTAGTTCAGAAATTACAGTCCAGGAATCCTTGAGCGTACGGCTCATCTTAAGGCGAGGCTTTCCACGGACTTTAGGTATTTTATTCGAGCGCGACGTATTCATTTACGCGACACAAAGTTGTGTGCGATGCGCCGCGCGCACGCTTTTAGCTTTCCAGGTAAGGTACAGTACAGTCCTACCTACGTACGGAGATCACGTCAGTACCTATGACATTTTAGAATGGAATTAACTTTTGTCGTGTATTGGTACATACGCCGGAAAAATAATCGGGTCCTGTAGGGGCTCGGTCAGTACAGTAGTGTTTATATATCTATACAGGATGTTAGGGTCATTGTGTACCTACGGTTATTTTAGATGGGTAAATTATCATTCTTAAGAAAAACATTTTTATTTGTGAGAACTACATTAAATTAATATATTAAGGTTCTATTATATTTTTAGTATAGAGAAAGCCGTTTAATGCACCTATTCACAAATGGTAATTTGGTAATATTATTATATTTCAAATATATATATATATAAACTTCATCAAAAGAAAACATTAAATGTCACAACCATGTCATGTGAGATTCCCAGAACTCAGTAACAAGTCTGTCTGTCACAGTTGTCCTATTAACTAATGGCGTCGAGTGATATAGCTTCGTAAGAATAAGTTATATATTAGTTATTTTGTAAAACGAGTACCCTTATGCTGTCAAGGCCGTGACTCTTAAAATATGTATTTATGAATATGTCTACGCAGATTAATATTAATATGGTGTGTTTAATAACAATGAATCTAATGATTGTTTTAATATGGCTATTTTTGTTTAATCTTTGTGGTTATAGCATGATGCGAACATTTCACGTCCATGGACGTCACAACCATGGTTTTCATGGCCTAAGGCCCATGGTCGAGACAGAATCGTTTAGTTTTAGTTAAGTTTTTTTAAATTATTATTTTCAGACCATGTATCCAACATAATAACAAATCTCAAAGAATTATGTCGTGCGTTTAAAATAAACCAAATTCCACAATATTTTTGGATATCATTTTAGCTCATTCTAATGTACTGTTTTGCAAGTTTTATAAAAAAGATATTATCCAAAACGATACGTGTTAAGTTGAGCGCTTATAGAGAGCATTTTTGAAACTAAAAATATGTATCAATTGTCTTGGTTGTGACAGGAGCCCCATTGTAATAAATTTCATAAAGCTGTCCTTTACAGAGTGCTCAATTCAAAGTCAATGAGTACAAATTCTTACTTCATAATCATCGCTCATCAAGGCAACCTTCTTCAGGCAGATATGTGCCTTCTAGCGAAATTGGCCAGAAATAAAAATAAAATTTGCCAGATAGTGTCTATTATTGAAGATACAGTAGAACCATATGCCGTAAAAATAAAAAATAAATCATAAAACAGGGCAACAGATACTATATTTAGATATAATGAGTCTATACGCTCACTATAATAAATCAAAATGTTATTTGGAATTAAAAATTAATAAATTAATTTTAAGTTACTATATAAAAAATAGTTTATGAAAATTGTAAGTTAAGGTTTTTAACAAATTTCTAATAAATTCAGTTCATAATAGCAAAGCTTATTAACCGATTTCAAAAAGTAGGGGGTTCGCAATTCGTCTATATTTTTATTATGTGTGTTACCTCAGAACTTTTGACAAGGTGAACCGATTTCTATAATACTTTTTTTATTTAAAAGCTGATACTTGTCGTTTGATTTCTAAATGAATTCGAACGAAAAGTATCAATTTCTTTAAAATCAGTTGTACACTCCAATAACTGAAAAATATTTTCCTATTTTGATGATAAAGTCTTTGACAGTGAATGATAATCGATCCAGTAAGTAGCAAGAATCACTGAAAAACTTTTTAATAAATGTAAACAAAAAAATGGAACCAACTTCAACACTCAAAAGTGTGAAATAACTTGTCGAAGTCGGTTCCAAGCGCAAAATATTGTTATACTAGGTACTTTTGAACTATTATGGTACCGACTTCAACAAGTTATTTCACACTTTTGAGTGTTGATGTCGGTTTAATTTTTCGGTAAAAAAAATTTTTATATTGAGACATTGCATAAGTATTGGATTTGTTAGTAAATTTGTGAAGTATTTTTTTATTATTATAGAAATAATATGTAACATTAAGTGATTTTTAATACTGGATGGATATAAATTGAATTATGGGTAAAAAACGTAAATCCGGCTGTATGGAAACTCATGTCACGTCACGACTATGTTGCTCAATATCACACCTGAGACTTTGAACTAGTATTTTAATATTTTCCTAGGTTCAATGAGCTTGCAAAAATGTAAAGGGTTTTTATGTGTGATAATGATATACATAAAAAAATCTAAATATATATTTTATTACAGTTGAGTTGAGGATTACCCAGATAACAAATATAAAGAAATACAACAGAATAAATTAAACTCATATTTTTTGGCATTGGACCTAACAATAGTGATAACAATTTAAATTTAAAATCAAGATAGGAAAATACCTTTCAGTTATTGGAGTGTAACTCAAAAACGGCGTGACCGATTTTGATGAAATTTAAATGGGACCACACCACAAATAAAAAAAAACATATAAATCAAATAAAAAAAAACATATAAATCGGTTTATCAGTAAAAGTTCTGAGGTAACAAACATTTAAAAAAATAGACGAATTCAAAACCTTCTCCTTTTTTGAAGTCGGTTAAGAAGCTAACACACATACTGACTTTCAAATTTATAATATATATTATTATTATCATATAATAAACAAGGGTGGAGTAAATCTATACTAAAAATAATATAGTACAGATTTGATTATTAACTTCATTATCTTAGACCCTGGGTACGAATAACTAATACTAGACATTCGGCTAAAACTAGATATAAAAACAATAATTTCATTGCACTTTAGCAAGCTTATTGAACCTAGAAAGTTATCAAAAAAACTTGTTCACATCACGGCTGTGACATCGCGTACCATGGTCGTGACGTGACATGAGTTTCCATACAGCCAGATTTATGTTTTTACTTATAATTTAATTTATATCCATCCAGTTTAAAAAATCGCTTAATGTCACTTATTATTTCTATAATCATAAAAAAAGACTACTCAAATTTACTAACAAATTCAATACTCATGTAATGTCGCACAAAATTTTTTTTTTTACGAAAAATGGGCTTGACTTCAACACTCAAAAGTGCGAAATAACTTGTTGAAGTCGGTACTGTGATAGTTCAAAAGTACCTATTATCACAATATTGTGCGCATGTTCCCGACTTCGACAAGTTATTTCACACTTTTGGGTGTTGAAGTAGGTTCGGTAAAAAAAAATCTTCACACGTTTTAGTGTCCCTTGCTACTTGCGGGACCGATTGTCATTCATTGGCAATGACTATATCATCAAGATAAGAAAAAACATTTCAGTTATTGGAGTGTAACTCAAAAAACGGCTTGATCGATCTTGATGAAATTTAAATGGGATCACACGACAAGCATCAACATTCAAATAAAATAAATCATCAAAATCGGTTCACCAGTAAAAAGTTCTGAGGTAACAAACATAAAAAACGGAGAAATTGAGAACCTCCCCCTTTTTAACCAACTTCCAAGAAAGGAGGAGGTTCTCGATTCGTCTGTTTCTTTTTACGTTTGTTACCTCCGTAACTCTTGACTGGGTGAACCGATTTCAAAAAATATGTTTTTTTGAAAGCTGATGCTTGTCGTCTAGTCTCATTTAAATTTTATCAAAATCGGTCAAGTCGTTTTTGAGTTACACACCAATAACTGAAACATATTGACCTATCATGATAATATAGTCGTTGATAATGAATCACAATCGATCCCGTGAGTACCAAGGGTCACTAAAAAGATTAAATTTTTTTTTTACCAAAAAATGGAACCAACTTCAACACCCAAAAGTACGACATAACTCGTCGAACTCGGTACCATACGCACAATATTGTGACAATAGGTACTTTGGAACTATCATGGTACCGACTTCAACAAGATATTTTATACTTTTGGGTGTTGAAGTCGGTTCCATTTTTAGGTATTTTTTTTTTAATCGGTTAATAACACACATACTAACTTTCTAATTTATAATTTATATTATTTTTATCATATCAAAGCTAGACAAGGGTGGAGTAAATCTATAATGAAAATAATATACCTAGCATAGTTTTGATTATATAATAGTAATGAAGTTAATAATTAAAGCCCAGTGTGTACCTATACACTGGGCTTTGATTATTAACTTCATTGTCTTAGACACTGGGTACGAAATAATAGGCATTCAGCTAGATTAATTAAAAAAAAATTTAAACATTAAAATAATACCAAAAAATGGAACCGACTTCTACACCCAAAAGTCCAAAATAACTTGTTGAAGTTGTTACCATGCGCACAATATTGTGATAATAGGTTCTTTGGAACCATCACGGTATCGAGTTCGACAAGTTATTTCAAAGATTTCAATGTTGAACTCGGTTCCATTTATTTGTAAAAAAAACACCATTTTCCTAATATTAACACACATACTATAACTTTCACCATACTAACTTTCACTACTTACGAAATCTATTGTCATTCACCGTCAATCAGGAAGTCATCAAGATAAGAGTAACGAGTCGATTTTCTAAAAGTTAGCCCTGAGCATATTCTATTTTGTTGTGTTTGATATTCATTTTGATCTTTTTCTGTGTGGCGCTGCGTAGGTCGCAAAAATTGACACAGGTTCAACGTCGACGAGCTCTGCGAGCGCACTGGCGGTCAAGTGAGCGAGCTCTGATACCATGAATTCATGATAAAAAATCATATAAAATTAACATGATAACTTTTTAACATTTTTATTTATGATTTAATTTCTTTTATTGATTAGTAATGCATTAAAAAATAAATTAAAATTAAAGATTGTTAAAAAGGGAGACAAAAATCGTTTTTAAATTCGAAATAGAGGTAACTTTAGGATTTTTTTCTATCGAGTGAAGTTATTTATTATGTGTATCAGATTTATGAATTAACTCAAGAATATGCTTAAATATAACATATATTTTTTTTAGTTTAATAACCGAGTTTTTTCTTTGAGAAAAGTTAATTCTTGTATGGCGTTTTCTGGCCAGGAGCGCCTTAAGCGCGGCATTCGCACTTTATCAAATAGGCATAACAGATATATTATATCAGCCGGATTGTCCATTGCTGAACATAGCATGGCAGGGTTTGCCATAATCCCCACGCTTGGCAGGCGTCTTAGTCGTCTCTTAACGACACCCATGGGTAGAGATGGGGGTGACATTCTTGCCTAGCAACCCACGGGTAGCCCGGCACCCCACGGACAGCCTGACACCCCACGGACAGCCTGACACCCCACGGATAGCCTGGCACCCCACGGGCAGCCCCGCACTCCACGGGCATTTCGGTAGTCCGGCACCCTTATTTAGTTTGGCTAGCTTGCTATGATAAAACTCTAACATATGGAACATTCGCCACAATCACTTTTTTTTAACTAGATATATATATATATTTTACCGGATAAATTTCAGAGATTGCGCAAAGGAAATACACAATCTAATATATTTTGGCAAAAAAAAAACCGCCGCTTTAAAATCGAAATTCTAAAGAAACGCACAATAGTACATTATGCAACGCCTGAGATCGAAGATCGAAGGCCTAAATGGAGTAGAGATAGCATCGAGAAGAGGAGGTTTAAATCTCGTTGAGAGATAGTAATAAACAACGCGCACGAGTTTCATACGACGTTTTTCAACACACTTGCGAGGAACGAATACGGAAATTTCGATGCGAAAATATTTTCTTGATTTTTTGATAGCAATAATAATCTGATTAAGAAGGTTTATAATTAAATCTTCTAAAGTTCTACTTCAGTAGGTAAAAAATCTTTGGTTTGTTTTTATATGAAAAACGAACGAAACAAACTACAATCTCCTTGGTGAGAAGCGTGGAAACTTTTTGTTTTAATTCAAAACACAAGTGCGGTTAAGACGAGAAGGAAGTGTCGAATTTTCATACAAAAAGAGAAAATGTTTCTACCCCCCTAAACAATCACCGATTTTGATGATTTTTGGAAAGGTTACAGATATTATCAATATTGAGGTTTGTAAGTTTTGCTTTTTATCATTATATTATAGGAATTTGAATTAATGGGTTTTTAAATACCAATTTTTTCTCAAAAAATGTATCTCTAGTTTGTGAATTGTTTATATGAAAAATAAAGAAAAAGGAAAACCTATAAACATCGTTTGTTCTGTCAGTTATAAAATAAGACCAAATTTTTTGGATTTGATTAATGTTTACTATAGGAGAAAAGTTTTCTCCCAGAACTCAAATTATGCGGAAATTCTAAGTCAAAACTTGAAGAAGCTGCAATTGTCCTTATCGCACAATTCTGTTCGGGGGGCAGGGTAGCTGCACAGAATAAATCATAGTAGTTAGGTAGAGGCACTTGCATTAGTGATGTCAATATGCATTTTCGATATGTTGGATGGTGAGTGATGGGAAAAAATCGATGGTGTAGATATTTCGATTCTACGAATATTAATGTTTCTGAATATTTAATTTCGATTATCGAAACTCAGAAATATATTATAGACATACATAACCCAATAAACATATATAAAAACATGTTCACAGATCAGTTTTATCTATTAATAAATTTCATATTTTTACCTATCCTTCTAAGTATATCTTTGTCGTGAAATCTTAGCTTACATTATGACGAACATTGATTGAGCCGACGTTGTAGATATTATATAATGTAAATTAAATGTCACAGCACATTTTGTACCAAATCTAGTAAAGTCTCTAAAGTAAGTAAGTATAGGATATTTGTTCTTCGATACACATAAAACATGTTTTTTTATAAAATGGATTCATCACACAATAAAAAACGAACAAAAATTAAACCAACTTCTAATACCAAAAAGTCTGAAATAACTAGTCAAAGTCGGTACCATGACAGTTTGAAAGTATGATCTCCATATTGTGGTCATGGTGACTTCGACAAATTATTTTTCATTTTTTAGGTTTCATTATAGGTATTATTATAAAAAAAAGTTAGCCCTGCCACTTACGGGAATGATTTGTGTATTCCGGTCTGATACCACAATCGGATCCCACACCGTTAACTTACAACATAAAATTGCAAGACAATACAAATATAAATACAATACAAATACAATATAAATTTTTCATTCCGGTCTGATCCCACTCATTGTTTCATGGTCCAGACTGATAATAGTTATAGCTTGGGTACGTTATCAATAAAGGAAGAAATTTATGAAACTATGCTTAACACGACAACACACATTGGTACACATACCAATATAAGAATACGCAAGTTACCAGGAGAGCAGAAGTTCATAGGAGTTTCATACTGTAAATCTTGTTACAGAAAAACATATTTATAAAATATATTATTAGCTATTAGATAAGTTGTGATTATAAGTTATGAAACTCACGCAGAGAACTCACTTAAATTATATTAACTTAAGTTCATCAGTAAATAATCAGTATATGTACATACATAAATGTGGCTGAATCGATAACTAAAACATAAAAATCATTATCTGCTATTTTTCCTTAAAAAAATACTTTGAGTTACTTCTTTCTTTTATTTTTAAATGTACTTACATAAGAATAAAACAAGCTGCTTTAAAACGATATCACTCTTTATTGTAAAAGTTCAACTAAGATATCGAAACTAACAATCAACATTAGGAAAATAACTATATACAAACAATATGGGTATATTTTTATAACCATTAACGCATGCTTAGCGAAATATAAAAATAATGTTTGATGGAAAAAATATATAATTAGGACTGGGATCGGATCTCACGATCACAGGTACCTGTAGTTGCAGGCTCGAATCTTGCCAGTAGCTAATGCTTTTTCCATCTAACAGTATAAAAACAATATTATATTAAAATTGTTCATACTTGTTGGCTGTATATCCGCAGGTCATACCTATATAATTTTTTAAACCTTCAGCCAATTTACCTTAGAAGAAAGCATATAATTAACAAACAAGCAATTTTATGTAAAATTTGTAATAAAATATATAAACAGTATAGATATTATAGAGCATGCCATATAGTAGATTATATCTACGAAATATTATTTAAAGATGTCAATAGCTTCCAAAATAAACAATAAAACGAGTTTGCCTAAGAGTAACAATTCAGACTACAAAGTAAGACAATAAGTAATCAACAACATTAAAATATGCAAAACTTTTCCAAAAAAACCAACTGTGATTTCAGCTTTTTGCAGTTGATCTGTAACATGGTAAATTCATTTATTTCTTCAAATTATTTTGTGAAACTACGCTTCAGTGATTATTGCCTTGTTTTATATTGATTGTTAAGTAATATATTTAAGTTGGCATCTTTTTCTAAATAATTTAACAAAGCTGGTATTTATTGTGGTGCATTTTAATAATGTTACTATATATTTTAAAATGCCAGCATTCCATAAAATGTTCGATGATGTTCCTTATATAGTACACAATATGTTTACGAAACTTTAGTCTTCTAGCCATTGAGTCACCATGTAGCCATTAAGGTCTTGTACTTCTGCGAGTTTCTGGTAAGTCCTCGATATTATAACAGCAGTCTTCTCCGATGTGACCTTTTTCAAGGTACAGGTTTTTTATGCTTTCAATTTAGTATTGTTGACAAGTACTTTATATACGTTAGTAGCTTGTAAGCGTAATAATTACAGGACGATTGTAAAAAGCAAATGATCACCTTCGTCTTTATTTTTTTCTAAGGACCAACAAACAGTTTTACAGTATTTTCTTAATGTAAAAGTATTATTATTTATAATAATAATCGTGAGACCAACATCGTTTGTTCAGTTTGGATTATTCAGTTGATAAACTAAAAAGACGAGAACCATAAGTTTATTTTCTAGTATGTTTACAAAGAAGAAAAAACAAAAGAAATCATATGTATAAAGCGTAGTAGATATGATTTCTTTAAACTTCTGCCCTTCTGGTACTTTGTAAATTAGTTAAATCCCACTTTAAATAATAAGTGGGATCAGAACGGAAAATATGAATAATAGAAAATATAACTGATAACATGTAGTATATTTTCATGGGATCGGACCGGAAGACACCGATTGGGGTGTGGCACCGTCAACAGTGAAATTATCAAGATAGGTAGTCGTTACACTGCTCGGTTGGGAGTAACTAAGAAAACCGCTGAACTATAATAATGTTAAGGAAATCTGGAAGGTGGATGAATAGTAACTCTTGCCCTATCAAGTACTCAGGTAAGTACATTAAATGACGTGCAAATGACATTTGTCTATGTATTTTTTAAATATATTATACTCTGGGACCATAATTCAATTATATTTGTAATCAATTAAAACATGAAAACATTATGTGTTTTTTATGAATTGTTAAGGTTTCATATCAAAAGGAAGGCAAAGTACACTAAAAAATATAATAACTAAGTCACACCGAAATACAATAACCGATTTCCAAAATGGAAAGAGGTTCTCAATTCGTCTGTATTTATTTTATGTTTGTTACCTCAGAAATTTTGACTGGGTTAACCGATTTTAAAAAATATTTTTTGTTTTAAATCTGATGCTTGTCGTTTGGTCCCATTAAAATTTCATCAAAATCGGTTAAGCCATTTTTGAGTTACATTCCAGTAACTGAAAAATATTTACCTATCTTGATGATGTAGTCGTTGACAATGAATGCCAATCGATCCCGTAAGTAGCAAGGGTCACTATAAAAAGACAGTTTATTTTAAATCCAATAATGGAACTGAATTCAACACCCAAATGTGTGAAATAACTTGTTGAAGTCGGTACCATGCGCACAATATTGCTATTGATTATTGAACTGGTACTTTTCAACTATCTTCGTATCGACTTCAACAAAATACTTCACACTTCTGGTGAAGTGGGGTCTAGTTTTTGGTTAAAAAATTTAACTGAAGTCGACGAGAAGTAAAAGTAACCAGCAGCGCGCGGGCGGCGGTGCAGCGTGGAGCGGCGACGCGGCGGCGCGGCGGTGCAGCGGCGTGGAGCGGCGGCGCGGCGCGGCGCGGGTGCAAAGAGAATTCAATAATGACTCGACTGGACGACTCTGTACTGTTGTAGTACCTATACATATTATATGTTTATGGGATTTGACGACGGTGCGGGGCGCGGAGTGCGAGGCCGGCGTTTAGCGGCGAGACAGCATCATTTTGTTAAAAAAACCTATTTTTCTGTGGGAGCTTCTCTTCAGCGGCCTCTTAAGTAAACAAAAAGCACGAGTGCGTAATAGACTATATTATATAGTATAATACATTTAAATTAATAAAAAATATTATATAATGCGACTATATAATAGTAGTATATTAGTAATAAGTATGAATATAATATATACACTAAAACCGGTTCATTTAAAAGCCCATTACGAGCGAGTGTGTTGAAAAGTACTTTGCTTCAATCTGCAGTCTGCAGGTACGGCAATCGCGAACGAAGTATATAGCTAGTCGTAAATAAACCCAAAGTTTTCCCTAAGAAGATAACTTCACTTACATGATCAAAAACAAAGTCTATGAAGTTTGGTTTCTTAATTCATATTTCATTTATTGACCTCTCAGACCGAATAAAAAGTCAAGACAGAATGTTGCGTAAAGAGCAGTGAGGCCGGCAAAACTACGCCTCGCCGTGTACAAACACCATTACACACACATATGTATAACGAAACTACGCCTTGACTCGTCAGTCGAACTATTGCAGCGTGGTGGCATTGGTGTTGCCGTTATTAAGCCTATAAGGTTTACCCTATTATTGGGTGATAATACACAACGTATTGCTATTACTTTTTTTTAATCGTTGAACAATGTGTTTTAACTGACTTAAAAAAAGAGAAGGTTCTCAATTGGACTGTATTTTTTTTAAATACAGATATTGCGTTATCAAATCTCATATATATCAATATATCATTATCAAAATCGGTTCAGTGGTCTAATTGCAAATTTAAAAGATGGATGTCATTCATTCAGGCCATTTTCAACCGACTTCAAAAAGGACCAGGTTTTCAATTCAGTTGTATTTTTTAATTTAATTTATTTGATTAAATCTTTGTTACTTCATAACTCCGTCATTTTATTTTTTGTTGGAAAGCTGATACCTTTAATTATGACTCATATTCATTTCATTGGTATTGGATTTTCGGTTTCGAAGATATTGAAGTAGATGATGTTTTTTTCGTTATAAAAAAAACATATTTTCATTGTTTCTTTTTGTTTTTAACATTGTTGTGTATGGAGTTGAATTATAACCATATTATTATTGATATTACAAAGGCAAATTTAAGTTCCCTCTTAACTGTTCACGCTTTACTGGTCACTTACCAGTGTTACTGTTTAATTAATTTTACATTTTCCGAATTGAGTCCAAAAATTAAATAAAATTGGATCGAAATCATTCGGAAAAGTAAGAAGGAACTATCATGGCAATATTTTAAAATCGGCGACTTATATTTATTTATACCTATTTCAACCGCCAAGCAGTAATGTTCACATTCCTATGTTCCGGTAAAATTACAGGTACATGAGACTTAACATCTTTATGTTTCGAGGTGATGGGCGCAGTGCAGTTTGCCACTTGTGACGAACTGTATCGGCAGAGGTTACAGCTTAACACCAGGTGGGCTTTGTGCTTATTTCCCCGATTGCATAAAAAAACTGTCACTAATTAGTTACAAGAAATAAATGCATGTAAATTAAATACCCAGTAATATTATTTCTGAAACACTTTTTCCATTCCGTTCCCCTACTTAACGATACTACTTTTGGCGACACCTTACATCGGAACGCTATTGTTGTATTAATACTAATTACGTTATTAAATTGGTAACGTTATTTTCATAAGGTAATTTGATTAACATGGCAACACTGACACACGCACACATGTTTGGAAAACCGGCCTCACTTCTCTGTTCACAACATTCTGTCTTGACTTTTTATTTGGTCTGAGATTGACCTTATAACATTGTTAGTTATATTCAGAGAGTTGAAATATTAGAGTAGTTATCTCCGAACACCACTGCTCTAAAAGCTTACTAGTACTTACTAGTTTTATCTCTCACAGTGCTTGTATAATTGGTGCAGAGTCTAAAGACACAAGGAAGGCATATTGTCCACAGATTATTCCTAAAAAACACGATTAGTGGCGATGTATTCACCGGACGCTCGGAAGTGCAAGACTGGTAGTGACTCTGGTAATTACCCAGAATTCGTCTAGTAAATATAGAGGGCATACAACGCATCTACAGGTAAAAAAATCTTAGGTTATATTAGGTAAGTCAAATTTACAGTATGTATGTAAAAAAAATTATAATCATAAGCCTAGTATCTAAAATGTGATGTCCAAGGAAAACTGATTCGCAATATAAATAAAAATGAATTTCAGCAAATTGTGATACTTTATATAAAGATAAAATATATATTTATAATCCGCATTTGGTTATTAAGTCGATCTCATATAGCCTACGCAGTCAATTGCATAGGTAATATTATCTAACTATTAATACAAGAATGAATTTTCTGTTAGATGCATGTCCTTGAATTCTTTTAAAGAATATAATGGATGAGATTCAAAATGAGATTTCATCTTCTTTTTCAGTACACAAAACCTAAATTTGAGAATGTAATCTCATGAGTATCTCTCACATCCAGTACCCTAATGCCACTGTACCCCATGGACGAGGACTCATTAAAGCGGTCTGTCTATAGTCATTCGATTCGTGGTTACTTCTGGAGACTTCTTTAAACTTTGATTACCACAAACTAAAAACGATGCTAACGCATTATTGGTTGATAATTTTTCTCTTTGCCATATGTCAACCATAAAGTAACTTTGTACTCGTATATTGGTGTCAATTCTAAAGAAAATAAATTTCTAGTGGAATACAAAATTATGTAAATAAAAAATACTTTTATACCTGGCTACTAAATAAGTCATTTTTTGAGCGATATAAGCTATTTAAATCATGCGAGGTAAGCAATCTACCTATGTTTTTATTCATATTAAATCCTTCGGTCATAACTCAAAGACATATTTATGATCGAAGATAAAATCTTAGGTTGAACCTGAGGATTGAAGCAATGCCAGTAGTTATGTAAAATGTTCGATGGGTAGATAACTACTACATAATAGTCATCCAGCTCCTGATTTTTATATCCTATATTTTATATTTACCATATAGGCCTTTTACCATTTGGTAGTAAGTAAGTGATGATGTAGTCGGAACAGCTTCTCAAGATCATTTGTCGACTCTACATATCTTAAAGATCTGGTTCGATGTATAGATGAAACACTTAAAATTTCTGATTTGGATGGACTGCTTACGAATGTTGATGTACGATGTTCGCCAATTACATTTATCTCGTTGGGTCAACGTCAACCGAGGTTCAGAGACTGGGTAATAAGCTTAAAAATCAAATGGTTCTGATTTGGGTATAAGATGGAACACCAGCTTTGCTACTAGGGTTAGTAGTTCATCTAGTTATTCCTATAAGTATAACCGGGAGCGGTCCTACTGAAGCCCAACGAACTTGTTCCCGAAAGAAGGCGGGGTTATCTTTGCCCAATTCTGCCGATATACTCCGCCTTCGAATTCAAATTCAAAATCATTCATTCAATTTAGGCGTCTACGATGCTCTTATGAAGGTCAATTGCGTATTTTATATATTGAAATGTTCCACATTGTAGTGCCACTTCAGCAACAAAATATATAGAGCCACTGCGAGAAGAATGGGCCAGAAACTCGGGGCCAATCTTTCAATCTTCTTTTAACTATGTGTTACATACAATATAATAAAATTATTAAAATATTTGTTTTATTTGTTCAAGCATTTTTGTCGTGTAAGTAATCATAAACTGTGTAGTAGGATTTCTTAATCTAAATGTTTTCACTTGCAACATATTTTGTGTGTTTTCTTAGAAAAGGCATAACGGTAAAAAATCAAACTAAGATACTTGGTTATTTTTTTCGTGCCCATCTTCTGGTATTATATTTCCTTTCGTTGCCTCTTCGCCCACAGGAACATATGAGGATGTACAATTTTAGCCTGACACCTACGGCACCAGAATTACCCACTTTTTGAACAGTTTTTAATATTTCAGGTTAAATTCCTGTAAATCCAGCCAAGACCAAAGTATGTTTGCGAAGTTTATATTTAATAAGCACCTTAAAGTATTTAGTACGATATAACAGAGACAGAAGGAAACAATCAATAGGAACAATTCTAAACCTATTTAATTGAATAGATGCTTACTATATGCTATGAAAGAAATACGCACGATTATGCCTACAGAAAATAATATGTCAAGCATACATCAAATTTCGAGGAATGGCATTGAGAATGTAAGCATTATTGTTTACAAGAAGGATTTTCATCACCATAAAAAGAGAAAGAAAAAATATTTATTAGCTTTCAATCAAAAGAAGCCGTCACAGGAACCATTGTTGCGTATCCAATCAAAATTAACTGGAAAATCAAAACATTCTAGTGTGCCCAATCTCAAAGATCTGCCCAGAGAAGGAAAACTCAATATAACAAGTTCCGACACATTTGTAAATAATAATTACCAACCCTTTAAATCTAATTATGTTGTGAACGTTGTTTCCGAGTATCGAGCAGACTGCCGAGTTCCGGAATGTCGAGTTTCAAAATGTCGAACTCCAGAATGTAATCCTTTTAATAACCCACTCGTTCAAGCAAGATGGCGAATTTACAGATGTCAATTGAGCACAGCAGAAGAAAGTTGTTGCTGCTCGTGCAATTCTGACGCTATGTTTGAAGTAATGAAAAGCCTTTACGATTGTTATAAAAAGAAAAATTGTGACCACTGTAATTGTATATTGTGTGGCCACTTACCTAGGGAAGAACGCAAACTAGGTGAAAAGCGAAAGTCAAGCGTCGTCGTAAGTAAAGGCGTAGGTGAAACAGTGAGTAAAGCAGAGTTAAAGAAAAGAAAAAAGGAAAAAATGGAAAAAACTGCAAAAGAGTTAGAAGGGAAAACACCTGCCGAAAAAGAGAAAATTATTAAAGATATGATTGCAACAGGTGCTCCTTTGCCAGAGCCTAAATCACCATCAGAAAAAGCTTTGATAGATAAAGTTAAGGCTACAGCTGCTATCAGAAAAGCAGCGTCAGTAAAGGTTCCTTCTGAGAAATTACGCCAAGCTAAAGCAGAAGGTCTTATCACACCTTTACAAGGGAAATCACCCGAACAAAAAGATAAGATTTTAAGAGGACTAGCTAAGAAAGGTTTACCTTTACCTGAAGGCAAAACGCCTTCAGAACAAAAACTAATTGATAAAATTCGAGCTGATATTGGACTTCCACCAACACCAAAAACTGAAAAAGAGAAAGAAAAATATCAAAAAGCACAAGCTGCTGGATTAATAACTCCCTTAGAAGGAAAATCTCCAGCAGAAAAGGAAAAAATTCTCAGAAAACAAGCAGCTACTGGAATCCCACTTCCAGAAGGAAAAACTGCATCAGAAAAAGCTCTAATAGCAAAAGTGAAAGCTGCTGCTAAGCCACTTCCATCAAAAGCCACTTTAGCAGGAGTACCATCTGAAAAAATTCGTAAAGCAAAGCAAGCGGGAATTTTGACCCCACTGGAAGGAAAATCCCCTGAACAAAAAGAAAAAGCTTTGCGAGATCGCGTCATGCAAGGACTACCTTTGCCCGAGGGTAGGACTCCTTCAGAAAAGAAACTTATAGATAAAGTTCGTCAAGATCTTGGTCTTCCACCAACACCTAAAACTACAGATGACAGAAAAAAGTATGATAACGCTGCAGCTGCTGGATTGATGGTTCCATTGGAAGGAAAAACGCCTGCTGAAAAAGAAAAAATTCTGAAAGCCCTAGCTAATATGGGTATTCCACTTCCAGAAGGTCGTACAGCGTCTGAGAAATCATTAATCGCGAAAGTAAAAGCTGCTGCTAAAACACCATCTGAAAAGATTAAGAGAACTAAGCTAGCCGGAGTTATGACACCGCTAGAAGGTAAATCCCCAGAACAAAAAGATAAAGCTTTGCGGGATCGCGCTATGCGAGGACTACCTCTTCCCGATGGAAAGACACCGTCAGAAAAGAAACTAATTGATAAAGTTCGTCAAGATCTTGGACTTTCACCAACACCGAAAACTGCAGAGGATAGAAAAAAGTATGATAACGCTGAAGCTGCAGGATTGATAGTTCCATTAGAAGGGAAATCACCCGCAGAAAAAGAAAAAATTCTGAAAGCCCTAGCTGATATGGGTATTCCACTTCCAGAAGGTCGTACAGCGTCTGAGAAATCACTGATCGCGAAAGTAAAAGCTGCTGCTAAAACACCATCTGAAAAGATTAAGAGAGCTAAGCTAGCCGGAGTTATGACACCTCTAGAAGGTAAATCCCCAGAACAAAAAGAGAAAGCTTTACGAGATCGTGCCATGCAAGGACTACCACTGCCCGAAGGTAAAACACCTTCAGAAAAGAAACTGATCGATAAAGTTCGTCAAGATCTTGGACTTTCACCAACACCGAAAACTGCAGATGATAGAAAAAAGTATGATAGCGCTGAAGCTGCTGGATTGATCGTGCCGTTGGAAGGAAAATCGCCTGCTGAAAAAGAAAAAATTCTGAAAGCCCTAGCTGATATGGGTATTCCACTTCCAGAAGGTCGTACAGCGTCCGAGAAATCGTTAATAGCAAAAGTAAAAGCTGCTGCTAAAGCACCATCTGAAAAGATTCGGAGAGCTAAGCAAGCTGGAATTATGACACCTCTTGAAGGTAAATCTCCTGAACAAAAAGAAAAGGCTTTGCGAGATCGCGCTATGCAAGGACTATCCCTGCCCGAGGGTAAGACACCCTCAGAAATTAAACTTATCGATAAAGTTCGTCAAGATCTTGGTCTTCCACCAACACCAAAATATCCATCGGAAAGAAAAAAATATGACAAAGCTGAAGCTGCAGGACTGATCGTTCCGCTTGAAGGAAAATCTCCTGCTGAGAAAGAAAAGATTTTAAAAGGCTTAGCTGATATGGGTATTCCACTACCTGAAGGTCGTACAGCATCTGAAAAATCGTTGATAGCAAAAGTAAAAGCTTCTGCGAAAGCACCATCAGAAAAATTAAGAAAAGCGAAAGCAGCTGGTCTTTTGACACCATTAGAAGGAAAATCACCCGAACAACAAGAAAAGATATTGAAAGACTTAGTCAAACAAGGTCTACCTCTACCTGAAGGTAAAACAGCTTCAGAAAAAAAATTGCTTGATAAAGTCAGAGCTGATATGGGATTGCCTCCAGAACCCAAATCACCATCATTAAAAGAAAAATACGCTAAGGCTCAAGCAGCTGGAATGCTTACTCCTTTAGAAGGAAAATCTCCTTCGCAGAAAGAAAAACTTTTAAAAAACCAACAAGAAGCTGGCATTCCACTCCCTGAAGGACGCACTCCATCAGAAAAAGCACTTATTGCCAAAGTAAAGGCAGCTGCTCCAGAAAAAAGAAAAACTAAAGCCGCTTCGGTTGGCATCGTAGCTCCAGGTCCACCTGCTCTTCCTCCTGAGAAAGCAAAAATCCTTGACCAAAAAACTGCTAAAGTCATGAAAGAAGGCAAAGGGCCCAGTGACGAATGTATTTGTAGCCTTTTGACACCAGAATCTGAAAGAGCTCCTATCAAGCCTCCATCTGCAAAAGAAAAAGCACCATCAAAAGTAACATCAGAGAAACTAAAAGCTGCTAAAGCTGCTGGTTTACTTACTCCATTGGAAGGCAAAACTCCAGAACAAAAGGAAAAAATATTAAAAGGCTTAGCACAACAAGGTTTGCCTCTTCCTGAACCCAAAACTGCATCAGAAAAGAAACTTGCTGATAAAGTTAGAGCGGAATTGGGATTACCTCCAAGAGGTAAATCAATTACACCTTCAGCAAAGGTGCCATCTGAAAAATTGAGAAAAGCTAAAGCAGCTGGGCTACTAACTCCTTTGGAAGGAAAGACACCCGAACAAAAAGAAAAGATTTTGAAAGATTTAGTAAAACATGGCCTACCCTTACCAGAACCTAAAACTGCTTCTGAAAAAAGGCTACACGACAAAGTCAGAGCTGATTTGGGACTTCCACCTGAACCAAAATCACCATCTGTAAAAGAAAAATATGGAAAAGCTCAGGCTGCCGGAATATTGACACCTTTGGAGGGCAAATCTCCGGCACAAAAGGAAAAAATCCTCAAAGCACAAGCTGAAGCAGGAATTCCATTGCCTGAAGGTAGAACACCGTCTGAAAAAGCGCTTATTAATAAAATAAAAGCAGGTCTACCCCCATCGCTTGCAAAAGAACCTTCGGAAAAATTACGGAAAGCAAAAGCTGCTGGCCTCTTGACACCCCTTGAAGGTAAATCACCCGAACAACAAGAAAAAATATTAAAGGGCTTGGTGAAACAAGGTCTTCCCTTGCCGGAAGCTAAATCTGCTTCTGAGAAAAAATTACAAGATAAAGTGAGAGCTGAATTGGGATTACCACCAGAACCCAAATCACCGTCTTTGAAAGAAAAATATGCTAAAGCTCAAGCCGCGGGTATTTTGACTCCATTGGAGGGTAAAACACCCGCGCAAAAAGAAAAGATACTTAAAGCACAAGCTGAAGCAGGACTTCCATTACCCGAAGGTCGGACACCTTCTGAAAAAGCTCTTATTAATAAAATTAAAGCAGGTGCACCACCATCAGCTGCAAAGGTGCCTTCTGAAAAATTGCGGAAAGCAAAAGCTGCTGGCCTTTTAACACCCTTAGAAGGTAAATCACCAGAACAAAAAGAAAAAATATTAAAAGGATTAATCAAGCAAGGCCTACCGTTACCTGAAGCGAAAACAGCTTCTGAGAAAAAATTACAGGATAAAGTCAGAGCTGATATGGGATTACCACCAGAACCAAAATCACCATCTCTAAAAGAAAAGTATGCAAAAGCACAAGCTGCTGGAATTCTTACCCCTTTGGAAGGTAAATCTCCAGCACAAAAGGAAAAATTACTTAGAGCTCAAGCTGAAGCAGGTCTTCCATTGCCTGAAGGTAGAACACCTTCTGAAAGAGCACTTATTAATAAAATTAAAGCAGGTCTCCCGCCCATACTTGCAAAAGAACCTTCGGAGAAAATACGAAAATCAAAAGCTGCTGGTCTATTAACACCTTTAGAAGGAAAATCACCCGAACAAAAAGAAAAAATATTAAAAGGATTAGTAAAGCAAGGTCTACCTCTACCTGAAGCTAAAACAGCTTCAGAAAAAAAGTTGCTTGATAAAGTCAGGGCTGACATGGGATTGCCACCAGAACCAAAATCGCCATCTCTAAGAGAAAAATATGCCAAAGCTCAAGCAGAAGGAATTCTTACTCCTCTAGAAGGAAAAACTCCAGCTCAGAAAGAAAAACTTTTGAGAAATCTACAAGAAGCTGGCATTCCACTCCCTGAAGGACGCACTCCATCAGAAAAAGCACTTATTGCCAAAGTAAAGGCAGCTGCTCCAGAAAAAAGAAAAACTAAAGCCGCTTCGGTTGGCATCGTAGCTCCAGGTCCACCTGCTCTTCCTCCTGAGAAAGCAAAAATCCTTGACCAAAAAACTGCTAAAGTCATGAAAGAAGGCAAAGGGCCCAGTGACGAATGTATTTGTAGCCTTTTGACACCAGAATCTGAAAGAGCTCCTATCAAGCCTCCATCTGCAAAAGAAAAAGCACCATCAAAAGTAACATCAGAGAAACTAAAAGCTGCTAAAGCTGCTGGTTTACTTACTCCATTGGAAGGCAAAACTCCAGAACAAAAGGAAAAAATATTAAAAGGCTTAGCACAACAAGGTTTGCCTCTTCCTGAACCCAAAACTGCATCAGAAAAGAAACTTGCTGATAAAGTTAGAGCGGAATTGGGATTACCTCCAAGAGGTAAATCAATTACACCTTCAGCAAAGGTGCCATCTGAAAAATTGAGAAAAGCTAAAGCAGCTGGGCTACTAACTCCTTTGGAAGGAAAGACACCCGAACAAAAAGAAAAGATTTTGAAAGATTTAGTAAAACATGGCCTACCCTTACCAGAACCTAAAACTGCTTCTGAAAAAAGGCTACACGACAAAGTCAGAGCTGATTTGGGACTTCCACCTGAACCAAAATCACCATCTGTAAAAGAAAAATATGGAAAAGCTCAGGCTGCCGGAATATTGACACCTTTGGAGGGCAAATCTCCGGCACAAAAGGAAAAAATCCTCAAAGCACAAGCTGAAGCAGGAATTCCATTGCCTGAAGGTAGAACACCGTCTGAAAAAGCGCTTATTAATAAAATAAAAGCAGGTCTACCCCCATCGCTTGCAAAAGAACCTTCGGAAAAATTACGGAAAGCAAAAGCTGCTGGCCTCTTGACACCCCTTGAAGGTAAATCACCCGAACAACAAGAAAAAATATTAAAGGGCTTGGTGAAACAAGGTCTTCCCTTGCCGGAAGCTAAATCTGCTTCTGAGAAAAAATTACAAGATAAAGTGAGAGCTGAATTGGGATTACCACCAGAACCCAAATCACCGTCTTTGAAAGAAAAATATGCTAAAGCTCAAGCCGCGGGTATTTTGACTCCATTGGAGGGTAAAACACCCGCGCAAAAAGAAAAGATACTTAAAGCACAAGCTGAAGCAGGACTTCCACTACCCGAAGGTCGGACACCTTCTGAAAAAGCTCTTATTAATAAAATTAAAGCAGGTGCACCACCATCATATGCAAAGGTGCCTTCTGAAAAATTGCGGAAAGCAAAAGCTGCTGGCCTTTTAACACCCTTAGAAGGTAAATCACCAGAACAAAAAGAAAAAATATTAAAAGGATTAATCAAGCAAGGCCTACCATTACCTGAAGCGAAAACAGCTTCTGAGAAAAAATTACAGGATAAAGTCAGAGCTGATATGGGATTACCACCAGAACCAAAATCACCATCTCTAAAAGAAAAGTATGCAAAAGCACAAGCTGCTGGAATTCTTACCCCTTTGGAAGGTAAATCTCCAGCACAAAAGGAAAAATTACTTAGAGCTCAAGCTGAAGCAGGTCTTCCATTACCTGAAGGTCGTACGCCTTCAGAAAAGATGCTTATACGCAAAGTTCAAGAAGAAGCTGGAATATCACCAGAGCTTAAAAAAGAGGCTGTTTCGGCCAAAATACCATCAGAAAAGTTAAAAAAAGCAAAAGAAGCTGGTCTTTTAACACCATTAGAAGGCAAAACACCTGCCCAAAAAGAAAAAATAATAAAAGACTTAGCCGCACAGGGCTTGCCAATCCCTGTTGGTAAAACAGCATCCGAAAAAAAGCTTATTGACAAAGTGCGAGCTGAACTTGGTTTACCTCCAGAACCTAAAACAGCCGCAGAAAAAGCAAAATATGACAAAGCTTTAGCAGCTGGTGTCATAGAGCCATTAGAGGGTAAAACACCCGCAGAGAAGGAAAAACTTTTAAAATCATTGGCTGCTATGGGCATTCCTTTACCAGAAGGTCGAACACCTTCTGAGAAAGCTATGATAGCAAAAATTAAGGCAGAACCTAGCGCCCCTTCAGTAAAATCAGAAAAGTTACAAAAAGCAAAAGCTGCTGGATTATTAACGCCACTCGAAGGAAAATCCCCCTCCGAAAAAGAAAGAATTATTAAAGGGTTAGCAAAAGCTGGGTTACCTCCACCTGAAGGTAAGACACCATCAGAAAAAGCTCTGATTCGTAAAATTAAGAGTGAAGTTAAAGCTAAAGAACCTACTGAGAAAGCAATGAAGAAAGCAAAAGCTGAAGGCCTTTTGACACCCTTAACAGGCAAGACACCTGAACAAAAGGAAAAGATTTTAAAAGGTTTAGTAGATGCTGGGCTTCCCCTCCCAGAAGCTAAAACAGCTTCTGAAAAGGCTTTAGTTAAGAAAGTGCAAACAGCTGCTAAACCAACACCTTCAAAAGTTAAAACTAAATCAAGAAAAATAGGTGCAGGGGCCTTTTCAGGCATAAAAGCAAAAGAAATAGGAGTAGGTGAAACTAAATCTAAAGCTGGTATTTTAGAAAAATTTGAGGATATAGTCAAGACCACCACTTGTGATAGAGGATGTGGATGCGATAAAAAGAAAATCAGATTTAAGCATAGTTACGTAAAAATTAGGGTTACCTCGCCCGATATATCCTCTCTATGCCCATGCCCCAACGAATGTTTACCTGGGGTTAAAGGTGGTGTGTTTGTTGATAATGAAGGAATAAAAGTAACTGTCGGAAGTGCGATAGGAGTTCCGTCTTTATTTATGAAGAAAGAAAATATAAAAAAGAATAAGGATAATTATCACTTAAATTTCAGTTACTCATCAGGAAGCGTAACGCATTCAACAGATGGAATCTCCTCATCTGCAATAAGTCAAAAAAGTAATATAGTTCACTTCAATCACAGAGAAAAAAGTTTGACTACAAATTCAAAAAAACCAGCACCCGACACAATTGAAGAATTTGTCAAATTACTGGCAAATAGCTCTGCTACGTTCTCTTCAAAAATGAATAACAGCACTGAAAGCAGTACATCAAGATACTTACTAACATGCTCGGAATATTTAGAAACACCTCTACCAGCTCGTTATACGTCTTTAAATAGAAGTTCCTGTGCAAGCTCTGAGTCTATTGATATCAGAACGGAGTCTTCTCTTAGTTTTTCATCAGAACACAATACCAGTATTGGAACAATAAGTATCATATCGTTACATCATGGTAGTATTACATCAACTTCTAGCCACTATCTGTGTTATTCAAGATCTGACTTCAACGTCTCGAATGATGACGAATGGGAATGCTCTCATGAAAATGAAATTGATCACATCGCTGTTTCATCAAGGTAACTTATTACTTTATGATATTTTTTTATTACTAACATATATCTGTATAGCGTTTACATTAAATGTAAAACATTTTCTGCGTAGAGAGGGCGCAAAAAAATCAGGTAACTCGTAGAATATTCCTAGGCGCGCCGGTCTCCCCAGTTCCAGTCTCTTCGCAGCAGATTTTAGTCATTGAGAGGTTAGAACTGTTTCTGAAATATTAAGTAAAATATTGTTTGGAATATTTACGGGCGGCTATATTCCGAATAGGAATTGATGACTTCTACCCGTGTGAAACACTCTGCTTTTTACTATTAATATAAGGAAAGTAGTTGATTCTTTATAATAATTATATTTATAACAATGAAGAGTATGTACCTATTTAAAATTAATACGGCTATAATCGAAGTAGGAATCGATGGACTAACAGCCGTGTCAAACACTCCACTTATAATTTTAAAATATGAGGAGAATAAAAAATAGTAGTTACCTAGTTTTTCAAAAATATTCGCTGATAATATTAAAAATAAGTTGAAGATGCAAATATAAAATTAATTGAGGAGTTAGAACCATTAGTGGTATTTAATTAAAAATTTTGTTAGGTTTGTTTTTATAATTACCTTAAAGATTTTTTTTTAACAATGTCAGTGACTGTAGCTTCAAAGTCAAAGTCAAAATCATTTATTCAATTTAGGCGTCTACGACGCTCTTATGAAGGTCAATTACAAATTTTAATATTGAAATATACTACATTGTACTGCCACGTTCAGCAAACAAAAATTATAGAGCCACTGCGAGAAGAACGGGCAAGAAACTCGGGGCCATTCTTTTAAACGCTTTTTAAAAATGTGTTAAGTACATACTATATAATAAAATTATTACAATACTTAATTTACATTACGTAGGTGTTAGGCGCTAGCTTGGCAGAGGCGAACCAGTCCAAGCATTTTTGTCGTTTAAGTAATCACAAACTGTGTAGTAAGATTTCTTTATCAAAATATTCTTCACATGCAACTTGAATTTTCTTTCTGTGAGCGTTGTAATATGTTTGGGCAATTTATTATAAAACCGCACACAATTTCCTAAGAAGGACCTTTTATTTGTCTTTGCTAATCTAAAACCTGGCACCGCTATTTTATCTTTATTCCTAGTGTTATAATCGTGAGTGTCACTGTTTGATTTAAATTTGCTCAAATTTTTACGAACATACATAATATTTTCAAATATATACAGACTTGGTAAAGTTAAAATATCAATTTCTTTAAAAATATCTCTCAGGGATTCCCTAGGATCCATTTCATATATGGCTCGAATTGCACGCTTTTGTAAGATAAAGATTGTCTCTATCTCAGCAGCAGCTCCCCACAGCAATATACCATAAGACATAATACTGTGGAAGTACGCGAAATAAACGAGCCTAGCAGTAGCTACGTCTGTCAGCTGTCTTATCTTACGAACTGCATATGCAGCAGAACTAAGTCTTCCATATAGATCATGTATATGTGGATTCCACTGTAAAGTTGAATCCATTTTAATTCCCAGGAAGACTGTCGCATTGTCAAAAGAGAGTTTTTCTAGGCCAAGCTTAATGTTTGGTTCAACATAAGTAACATTTGGTAAAGAAAACTTTAAACATTTGGTCTTTTTTGAATTTAAGAGAAGATTATTAGCCGCGAACCACTTAGAGATCATAGATAACACATTATTTACATGAATAAGTTCACTATCCCTCCTATCTACTTTAAAAATTAGGGAGGTATCATCTGCGAATAAAACTATATCGCAGAAATTTTTAACCATGCAAGGCAGATCATTTATATATGCTAGAAACAGAAAAGGTCCTAAAATTGATCCTTGCGGTACGCCTATTCTTACCAAAGACCCGGAAGAAGTATTGCCATTTATTCTAACCTTCTGTAGCCTGTCTGACAGATATGACTTAATAAGATCCAGAGCTTTTCCACGAATACCATAATGTGAAAGTTTTCGAATCAGAGTGCGGTGCTCTACACAGTCAAATGCCTTAGAAAGGTCACAGAATACGGCAATAGCATCCTGTGAACTCTCCCAGGCTTCAAGTATATGTGACATCAATTGAGCACCTGCATCTGTTGTGGATCTGCTCTTTGTGAAACCAAACTGATTCTCATTCAATATATTATGCTCATTAAAATGGGATAGAAGTTGTTTGAGCATAATTTTTTTGAATACTTTACTCAGAAACTTATATTTAGTTATACTACCCTGCCAAATCATAGTTAAGTCTTTTTAAAATTTTAAATATGGAACGCAATGAGTGTCCTTCGGAGGCCTTTAGTGTTTGTTTGATTCGAATAGCGGGTGGAAGACGTTGCTCATAATTACTTTTCGAGACTAAGTATTTTAAAGCCCGACGCGCAGCGGAAGTATACCTAGTGATTTATACTACACCTACGAGAAAAATAAAATCATAATAAGTTTATTCGTATATTATGTCTCGAGACTTCTCAGGTAGTAAGTTCTTTGTGACTTCTTGACCTGTATTTTTTTAATTTGGTCGTGTCATCGTTATAAAATTGTCACTTTCACTATCATATGACATTTTGACATATGAATTAATTAGAATAATTTAAAGCGTAGATACTGCTAAATTATCACGGTATGGTAAAAAAAATTAACAAAATATCAATTGCGCTTTTTTTTTAGATAAAAACTTTTTGAAATTTGACGTTTGTATTTTTTTATGTTCGCTGCTAAAAAACAAAAGAATTCCTTCCCTACTACGGAGGGCAGGAATGAAATTCCATATAACTTTTCCCGCCACACATTTATAAAGGACAAATGACAAATTTTATAACCCGTTTATGAACGAGCTATAAGACTGTTTTGAGTGGGTGTGGTATAAAGTCCATTTTATATATAGGTTTAGACGCTTGTTTTGCTTGATTTAAAAGCCAGAAGGAAGTTAGATGCAAATCTCTTTCTTGGCCCAGCATGTGTACTAATGATATGACTTACAGTTTAATAAAGCCACCCGGCTTTATTAATGATTTTATATATGTTGTCTACTTTCAAGTCTCTATTTTACGTTTTTTTTATATCTGATGCCTAAATTGACAGAACCTTTGAATCCTAGATTATGTAGTAGTTCGATAAGGTGATGTATTTCATGAATTTCTTTTGGATAACGTCAGTCAAACTGAAAAAAAAGTTAAATTTCGATCATTATTGATCCTAGAACACTATTTTCTATACAAATGTGATAGGTATCATCGAGGACTTCTTTTCATGACACTCAAAAGGGATATATCTCGGGCACTATTGTTCCTGGACTACAAGTTCCTTTACAGAAGTGATAGACTTCATCGAGGTCTTCTTTTTGAATGACAGCTGTCAAACTTAATAGTGGTTTACCTCGAAATCGGTTGAAGCCAGACCCCATTTTTTTCTTCACAAAAGTTATACCTAGACCACTTACATTTATCACACCAACAACTTTCCTTACCTACATCTAGGAACTTCTCGGTTGAACTCTCTGAATTGTTAGTTGAACCATAAAGAATGAATAAAAATATATAACTCATCATTTCTATAGTGATAAATTATTACAGTGTTTCATACCTACTTTATTTTATTTATTATGCTTAAAACAAGTTTATAATAGGTATTATTATTGCAAAATGTTATTTTGAATGTGGTAGGAACTTATCATAATTCCATTACGTGGTGAAAGTAAGTGGATCATGGAGCCGTTCCCGAAACATCTCAGTAGACAGACTAAGTTTACGTAGCTTTCTTTCTGTTCTTTCTTCACGTAATGGTAATGCCCAGTTGAATATGCACTTGTAGCTAGCTAAACATGTAAGATGTTACAAACTTGTAGTCTGATTTTTACTAATTAGTGAATTATTATTTTTACAGCGATATGGAAGAATCAAAACATTCTATAGTAAATGAAAATAAAACTTTTTCAACACCAGAGTGGAGAAAAGAATTTGCTAACCACGATATTATAATATTTAGAGTGTCTCAATCAAAAATACAAATAAATGAACAAAAGTCGAACACTAAACAATCCTTAGATGGCGGTAACGAACCGATCGTTGTAATAAATAACGTTATTAATGAACACGATATATATAAAATTATTGATGAAGTAATAACAAGGAAAGAATTTATAAATAAATCTTCAATATTCGTAATGGTACCTACTTCAGATGAATGTGAAAGTAGCTTATCGGAATCAGTAAGTTCGACAATCTGCATCAGGCTTTCTGAAAACTATTTTAGAAAAAATCCAAAAGACGAAGGTAATTATATATATTAGGGATATAGTTATATAGGAGTAAATATGTATAATACTTTCCATGATTATTATTTAGAACTGATGTTTAATAATATTATTTTTATTAATAATATTATTGTTTTTAAGCATTCACACAGTGGCCTAAAGGGCTTAAATTAAAATCAAGAGGCAAAGCATGCAAGCAATCTAAACCAATACCACCTGGTCAACAAAACAGTCAACACAGGCGAAAATACAATGTCACCATTAAAGATTCTCAAATTCAACGTCTGGAAGGAGATGCAACGAAACGAAGCAAATACAAATACTTTGAACTACAAGAAAATGAACCGAATATTGTTAAAACTAATCACAGTATAATAAACCAGTCACGGCCATTAAAAAGAATAGATGATTTAAATAGAGAAAATGACTATTATCGACGACGTGACGAACCAATCAGTGAAAGAATCAGAAAAAGCGAGTATCGTCACTTCAAACCACAAACTGACGAAGCAATGTATAAAAAACTACATCAAAATGACTACCAGTTAAAACGATATAGCACAGAACCAATGTTTAAAAGACCAAGAGAACAGGATGAATATTTGTATAATCGACAATTATATGAACAAATGTACGATACTAGTGATTATAGGGAATTTCAGCCAAAACGACGATTTGTTGGCACAAAGTATGAAAGGGAAACAGAAAGTAAATATTGTCAAGTAAATATAATACAGCGCAAAGACAATCGTGTCTTCGGCATGGACACATTAGAGGACAGACCTTGTTGTTGTCCCCTAATAGAAGCACACTCAAGTTCTTCCAGTGAAAACAACAATCACAACGTCAACATTGCTTCTGAAATAATAACACCTATGATGGTCAGACAAGGTGCAGCGATAGGTAAATCGAAAATTTATAGTACTGTGCTGGCAGCAGAAGACATCTGAGTTCGATGAAGTTACTTATTTCTTGTTGCAGGCCTCAGTCAAGATGCTTACCTGACCATATCGAATATAAAACCAACTTGCCCTCCGTCATATGTGTCACCTAAAGTAGCCAATCGGATTTCTCGATGTGTCGTGCCACTCGCTAGCGGTTACCAACCCCAGTGCATATCAATTCATACAAATAACCTAGTTAACCAGGGTGTGCAATCTTGTCGCCAACCAGAGTCTAGCAACCCATGTAATATTCCACCATGTTTGTTGCCACTAAACAAACAAAATAATTTGAACTCTGTTGGATGTGGGACCATTACTAATGTCCCGGCTCCAGTGTTAAGAAGTTGCGAATTACCTACAACCATAACAACACTCGCTGTACCTGTATCAGTTCCAACAGGTAAGTGTCGTCATTATCATAGAACAAAAAAACTAGGTAGCTAGAAAGATTGCAGCTTCCTATTATTTAAAGTAAACATTCATTTTCACATAATGCAGCACCATACCGAGTGTTGAAATGCTATTTTCGGTGTTCTTAGCCATTTTTTTATGAAGCGGTAGTGATTATTTTATCCACAATTTGGCAAAACTTCTGCATGACTGGGGCATACTGTGTGTTACTACTTTCAAGCAAGTTTTTTAGGGTTCCGTATTCCTGACAAGGAACCCTTATAATTTCGTCATGTCCGTCTGTCTGTCAGTATGTCTGAGGTTTTGTCAAAAGATCGTTAAGAGTAGAAAGCTGTAATTTTGTACAAGTATGTATATTAATCAAGCCGACAAAGTTGTAAAATAAAATTTTAGTTTTTTATGGTAGCTCCCATACCTACATCAGAAAAATGAATTCATTCCCACATCACAGGATGTAAAAACTTAACTGCTGGCTTGAAAAATTTGAACAAAGTGATGATGCTAGTGACAAAAATATTATAAAAAATAATAACATTGTTGTATCTTTGTACAATTAAGATAATTTTCTAAATCAGTTAGATATTAAACTTATAATACTTTATTAATACTAATTTGTTTTAAAAAACATGGAGAAAACGCGACGCGTTGAGCATCGGAATTCGGATGAGACGTCTGTCGCGCGTCGAGTATGACAGGCGACTCGAGTGTAGTGTTGCGATCCATCACGTGGTGCCTCACCACTGAGCTTGGACCGAGGTAACTTAAGCGACAAGCGCAGCCACTTCTAATCCCTGTTCTATTTATTCTATGGGACTTAGAAAAGGGCAATGGATGTCTGTAAAGAGATTGTCAGCCATGTAGTGGCTAATTGGCAAGAATTTGCAATAATATTGGTCTTATGATATGATGCAAAGTGTCACCGAGACTGTTCTACGAGATCTTTTACAACACTCGACATAGGGCACTACTATTGAACTGGTAACCGTGGGGCAAGTATTTAACTATGTTTTCAAAATGTACCAGAATGGAATACTTTGTGGAAAATTTGGTACCGAAAGTCTACCTATAAAAATATTACGATTTACGGGGCCAATTTAAAAAGATTATAAAGTGACCTATTTATAAATGGCACGTTTACACGGCTCCCAAAAACCAGTAACGCGAGAACGATTCCTGAGGGATAGTAAACGCAGTTAAAAGCGGCAACACTGGACCGCGCCGCGCTCCCTTCGAATAGAGTTTTGAATATTTACACCGAGCAAAGTAATAAAAAATATGAAATAATAAATTACAGGCACAAGAGACTTTAACATCAGGTGGTCCTCGTGCTTACTCCGTCAAAAACACATAAAAATAATAACAAAATATTTTAATATAAGCAAAAAAATAGCAGTCTAACAGAAGTCAACCCTAAGAAGTTATCAGCATTTTTCCAATAACCCTGTATTTATATGGGGAACTGAAAATAGTGAAAAAATGTTAGCAAGTTTTCCAAATTTGTTCTGAAACTGTTTTATGTTATATGTTAGTTATGCTGTGTACTCATAGCTAAGGGACATTGTCCTTCTAAAACCATGTGCATATTTTAAATTTATGTAAATTAATTGCCACTGTCCTATTATGTGTGCCTGCGAAATAAATAAATATCTAGGTAGGGCCAGTTGTATTTTAATGGGGACAAGCTGATAAACTGTGTGGTCCGGCAGCTGTACTTGAGAGCCTCTAAGTAGGTATTTCTATGGTAGCCTGAACAACATCTTCGACCATATCATCACTTACCATAACATTAGGTGACATAGTATTTAAAAAAACAAAAAGGCAATCTAGATTAAATAAACTTGTACCTAGACAGATCGAACAAATTTTAGGTACTTATTACATGCCTTTTAGATAAAGGAGCGAGTACATAGGTACATAGTAAAATAGTTTTGCGGCTAATACTAGGTACCTTATATTTAAATGTATTTAATTGCTTTAAGAAGGATAATGTCCCTTAACTATTAACTAACATAAAACAGTTTCAAAACAAATTTGGAAAACTTGGTAACTTTTATTATTATTCTCAGTTCCCCATATACAGGGTTATTCGAAAAATGCTCACAACCTCTTAGGGCTTTTAGCGGAGATTTTTTAATTTTACCGATTTATATTACGATTTTAAAAATAAAAAAAACTATTAACATATAATGAATCTTTGTACATAGTTGTGTTTAATTTAATTTAATATCTATGTTAGTTAAAGTATTTTTTAATATTTATTTTAAATAGTCCTGATAAAAATTAATGATATGTACCCGTGGGCCCCAAACTAGGCTGTGCCTGTATCTTGGGCGCCCAAAGTATTGTCTGAAACATTTGACATAGACCGTTTAAAATTTTGGCATCTTAGTTTCAATTATATCCTTTATTAGAATTCAATGATGCCCATTAATAAATCACAAATAACCCATTGCCTTATTCGAAGTTCAAGAAAGAACAACATTAAGTATAGGTAGATACTTAACTTCTTACGCTATGTTTGTTTCAGATATAAAAGGTTCATGTCTCTCTTGTGGCCCCGCTGCACCAGCCGACAAGTGTAAATGTTATGGTAACAAGAAAGTAAAGTGTAAGTGCCACGGCAAGTTAAAAAAACTGAAGATAACACGCAAATGCCCATGCGACGTACACAAGCCACCAGGACCTGAATTCTTGGCGGGACGTGTGCCTGGTTACACTTCAGTGGCACCTGGTTACGGGCTTGCTGCTGTTTTCGGACCCCCAGGTTACGAACCTGTAAGAAGCAACGGGCCCGTTGCAGGCCACGGAGTCGCTCCAGGCCACGGACCCGCTCCAGGTTACGTAGCAACACTTGGTCAGATACCCGCACAAGGTTACGTGCCACCACACAGTCATGCTCATCCATCCGATTGTGACGATCTTCATCGCTTTATACCTGGATACCCACCAGAACCTGATTATGCCCCCGTTACTCAACAAGAACCTTTACCAGACTCCATAGAACCTAAAAATACACCATTGTCCGATCTAACTGAAAACAAGTCGTTTGGTACTCAGTGTACAATTTGTAAAGACAATTTAAAAGCAGCGTGCAAAAGAAAGACAAAATGTGGTTGTGGATCTAAACGCGGCAAAAAGAATTTGTGCGAGTGCCCTCCAACTCCAGAACAAGAACCAGAGATCGAAGAGTTTCCATATTTTCAAATAGATGAAAGAACCGCAAGACTAATTCAATCGGATATGACTCAGACGACATCTGGTTTTAATTTCAAGTTTAAAAAAAGGCCACCTGTCGAAGAAGAAATGAGTTTTGAAGACGCTCTAAGATACTACGAAGAAATTGCTATCGAGCGCCAAAGGCAGATTGATGAAGCGTGCGACTGCGATGAAAAAGGTAAAAAAAAGAAGCGGAAAAAAGGGATTGATTGTGAGTGTCCTTACGTTGAGCCTCCGGAGATTCCAGAACCTCCTTTGCCGGAACCTGAAGAAGAACCTTTCAAGGGTTTCAAGTTATCCGTAGGTGGTAAAGGCTCTGCCTCCCCAGGCTTAAGTGGTGCCTGTTGTTTTGAACGGTGTTTCAAATCTAAATAACATCTAAATTGCGAAACTTGTCTGAAAATAAGTAATGAATAAAATTACGTCAAATAGTAGCGGTAATTTTGAAGTTTTATATTTATTTTTACTTGGGGATTGCTAATATACCTTCTATGCAACGATTTTCGAAATAAATAATTAGTACATAAAAACAAATCAATTAATTTCCACAACTATTATTACTTATGTACCTAGTTTACTTATTACAATACACCACTTTGCTTATACTTTGGATAAATCGTAAAGGGTTTTATTAAAGTGTGAATGTTATTATAATGGTATTATGTTTGTGTTTTATTTCGTACCTCCATCTCTGACAAACTAAAAAGGAAAAGCTCATAGATCTGATGTAATCTACAGGGTTTTTGGTAAAATGCTAACAATCTCTTAGGGTTAAGTTCTGCTTAGTCCTATCAAATATTTTAAGGTTTTTTATATTATTTTGTGTTTTTATGTGTTTTTCATGGAGTAATCACAAGAACCACCTGATTTTAAAAGCCTCTAGTGCCTGTAATGGATTATTTCATATTTTCCATTACTTTGCTCAATGTAAAAATTAATAACTATTGAAAGGACCTCGCCGCAAAACATCTCAAAGTGTTTGTTAGGACTAGCAGAAGTTAACCCTAAGAGGTTGTTAGCATTTTACTAATAACCCTGTATACTACGGAATAGCAGAGCCCGGTAAAAAATCAAACTGAAGCCACTTTTTTTTATATGTTGCAGCAGAGATAGAGATAGATGATGATATATATTGCGTAAACAGAGCACTCATAACGTGGGTGTAAGTGCATAGAGTTAGAAGACACATCACTTGAACACTTGGTTTATTCCTAGACAAACTAAAACATATTGTATTACAATATATAAGGTGGGTATTAATATATCAACAATACTCGGGAGAACGGGGAGGGCGTGGAGTCGATAACGAAGACACATTCGTTGTATTGCCTAAGCTGTGGTGCGTGGTCTTTGAGAATGATAGCGATGACAACTGTGGTCTAAGAACGTAGCGTTTCTACTCAATTAACCCACACACACACCAATACTACGCGAAGTCAACGGCGGTACTAAGCACAACAAAAAAACTGTTTCTGGCCTGGTCGGTCTTCGGTGGCTTACGACATAAGAACGTGCGATACGGTAGCGGCTTAACACAATACGGCTTACATACCATGGTATCTAATGATGTTTACTTATTGCAGTAGTATTATAGGCACTTTTGCACCTGCCATTTTGACAGCTTCATACTTGCTATTAGAGACATATAAAGTTGGACTGCGGCCCGATATGTAGGTCCGACGGGACTGCCCGGGATATTTGAACTTCAAAAATAACCGGTACTTAGATTGATCACAAATAAGTTAATTAAATAATAATATAATTATATAATAATTATTTGACAGATCAGTTTATAGCTTAGTATTATTTTACAGCATTGACGCATGCTAAGCGAAAACGGAAATTATTTCGGATGGAAAAAGATAACTTCCAGCGGGACTTGAACCCGCAACCCCCAGAATACCGTCCTAGTGCATTACCAATTATGCTATGGAAGCGAGGCGCTGGACAGTCCAAATTTCTCCATCCGTTTGAAAATACGTCTTTTTTGACTTTGGCAACATTTAGCCAAATAGCAGAAGACTATTTACATAGGCTGGTACGTTGATATACGATCAACACTTAACACCAAATCGATGAAGCCATTTTTATTTTTAATTAGTATTATTTTACAGTATTGACGCATGCTAAGCGAAAACGAAAATTATTTCGGATGGAAAAAGATAACTTCCAGCGGGACTTGAACCCGCAACCCCCAGAATACCGTCCTAGTGCATTACCAATTATGCTATGGAAGCGAGGCGCTGGACAGTCCAAATTTCTCCATCCGTTTGAAAATACGTCTTTTTTGACGTTGGCAACATTTAGCCAAATAGCAGAAGACTATTTACATAGGCTAATGACACATGTGCACCTTTTTTGAAAAAGTATTAACTACTTATTTACAATTCCATCATTATACATTTTTGAAACTTCGATGTTTGTTAAAGATAATCAAGATATATTCTATAAGCAATCAAACATAGTGATTAGAAAACGTGACAACCATAAGATGTGGGTTCAAGGCTCTAGAACGAAGTTGTTACGCAAAAGTATCTTTCGTATGTCTGTCACTGTACATAATAAGTTACCAAAATCTTTGAGAGAATTACCGGTTAGAGTATTTCAAAGGAAATTGAAAACTTTGTTAATAAATAAATGCTACCTACTACACATGTAAAGAATTCTTAAATGACAAGAACAAGACATTTTAAAAACAATATTTTTTTTTATCATGTGACACTTAATTATGTATCCATTTTGTTTTATTTTATTATTATTATTTATTAAGTAATTCAATCTCATATATTATTATTTAACATGACATATTAACGTTTAAGTTATTGACAAATGATAATAATTAATAGGCTATATATATTTTGAACCCGGCCCCTTGGGGTGCCGGGTTAGAATTGCACCTCCCCATATAATCCCGTGGGTGTCGTAAGAGGCGACTAAGGGAAAACTACTGGAAGGTGGGCAGCAGCGCCTTATAAAGAACTGCCAACTTCCACTGCGATCCTCAAGACGCCTGCCAAGCGTGGGGATTATGGCAAATACCCCCTTAATAGCGGAGGCTGTGTTCAGCAATGGACGATCTGGCTGTTACAATATATTTTGAGAATTATTTTGACAATAATTGTATAAAATCACAATTTTGACAATTACTTTGGTGTAGTTAGATATAAAATTATGTTATTATTTTAATGAAATTTGTAACAATATGAACATTGCACGACTTATTGAGGCAGAATACATAGAACCTGTATTTATGAAAATAATTATAACATCTTTTATACATGTATTTCTTGCAATAAATAATTTGATTTGATTTGAAGGGAATCCTTGTGACTACCTTCGACATTCCACCACCCGCTGCGACCTGTGACGCACGAATTCTGCGTCCCCATCCGCTCGCGCGCACGCACCACTATACCTTCTCCTTCTTGTCTAAGTTATTATTTGTTAATTAAGAGCATAGAATCGGACATTGTGTGTACCATAATCTGTGAGTGATCCAAATACATAGCTACGTGAAAACGGATTCTGTCGTTTCATTCCCGGTTACCACATACTTTAGGTACCTACACGCAAGCATCCGGCACATAACATTAAGCCTTAAATATTTTACAGTTTTTCGCAAAATCTCAACCTATTCTCACTGAATTTATTTATTTTATACCATTATATTATTTTCAGGGATTTCGTTCAAAATTAAAATCCAAGATGGCGCCAGCAAAATTTTATTTTTTATCGTTAGGGAATGGGTGCCATTTTCGTGGTTTTCGGTGTACCTAATAATGAATCTGGGGTGAAATTGAAAATTTCAGATGGCGCAGACGTAATTTTCCTTTTTATCGTTATGGGTATAATTTTCACAGTTTTCGGAGCTCAGAGTTCCAGTAGTGGGTTTTATGATGGTGGATAATAGTGTTCTCCAAAGCCATCTTTTTTTCTCGAAAACTTCTACCCTTTCAGACACCGTGGGGTCCCCTACTTATAATTTGTTATTTACTGATCCAAATTCTATTCTGCTCAAAGTTTTGTTTTTATTTTTTCATATTATGATTGATAGCCTATATTAGTTTAATCTTAGAAAGAGAATGAAGCGAAAAATAAACCACGTTTACGATTTATCAATATAAATGTTTTGAGTACATTCGCTTTAACAATTATTTATATTAAAGTTAAAATATAAAAATATATATATTTAAGTTCTGGAATACTATTAATCAGGAGCCAGAGATTTCTATAGTAATGTTATAACGAGGAAAGATTTGTATTTTTGAATTTTTGTATGTAACGAAATGTCCTACCGAAAGTTCGTTTTCGGCCAAAAATCTATTTTCGGTGGCAGTTTCGGTTTCGGCCAAAATAGGCCGAAATTTTTGCCGATACCGATACTGATTTTGGATGTTGTACTTCGTTTCTCGCGGCAACGCTTTGGCCGACGCTGTCGGTCCCGTTCGGGAATTGTCGTGCGCTGTTCGGATAGATCTGTAGCAACACAAATTAGTCAGTGCGTTATCGCTCGACGCAAACATTCTGTAGAGGTTATTATTTGATTTGATTATCTTTGTTGAGACTGGGACTAAGAGTGGAAAAGTAATTATTATTTTCATATAAGACGTACGTAAAAGAGATTGATGATTCTTCTAAGTACAAATACAAATCAAAATATTAATTAATAAGATTTCAAAATACCAATACTTAGTATTTAATGAAACTGTATCAATTAGTAATTTGATTACTGATAACTGATAAACATTTTGCTATGAGAACTTAATTTGAAAAAACTAATAAAAATATTATAAATATTTTTTTATACTATATTAAATAAACGATAATAACAAAATAAATATACAGTGTTTCCATTTCATGTCGTAATTAATGCAGAATAATGGGTAAAATGCACCAAATTTCAGTATAATAAGGAATTTTATACTTGAACATGTGGTTTCGGCCGAAACTGAAGCCACGGCCGAATATTCGGTTTCGGTTTCGGCCGGAAAACCAGTTTCGGTCGGACTTTAGTAACAAATAAACGTAGAAACTACTGGAACGATTTGAAAAATTCTTTCACGATTAGAATTCTACACTATTACGGCTATAGATTATTTTCAAAACTTATGAATCCGTTTGAAAACTTAGATAATTTAACCAGTGAAAAATATACCAAAAATATTAATATTTGTTGACAATAGAGCAAAGTGATGAGTACAATTTTATAGAGGACATCAATATCTACAAAAAAGTCTGCAATACCATATGTCGAACTATTACAATTATGTTACAATAACTACTTTTTATGCGATTTTATCTATAATTTTTGTTAAATACCCGTGCGAAGCTGTGGCGAGCCGCTAGTTGGCAATATAACAAATATAGTCATAGAATCAAATATGTACAAAACTATTGAATCGCAACCTCTTTTCTTCGTTTTAACGCATTCGATATCGGCTGGAGTAACCGAATTGGTGACTCAAACCGTCTCATTCTCCGTTGACGTTGAGCATTTAGGCACTCGTGCTCCATTAAGCCAGACTTGACGTGAATATAGAACTATATGGAGTTTGAGTCTAGACTCAAATTTTAACATAAAAAACGTTTGAGTTACAACTCAAACTCGTCTGCGGATGTCAGCCTAGAGATACACGGCAACATATACATTTATATTGCCATAATATGCCGGTAACACATATAATATATAAGGTGGATATTAATTCATCGACAATACTGCGGGGGATGGTGTAGAATCGATAACGGAATGTGTTCCACTCATGTTTAATTTTCACATACACAAAAAATCTGTACTATTGCTTAAGCTGTGGCACTTTGGCTTTGGGAATAATAGCAAGGACAACCGCGGTCTACGAACACGGTGTATCTACTCTATTCATTAGATTGCTACGCGAAGTCAATGAAATGCTACACTAGGCACAATAGACAGCTGTTTTGTGCACCTATTCTGCCTAGTCGGTATTTGGCGGCTTATGACAAAAGGAACGGGCAACGCGGTAGCGGTTTAACACAATACGGCATACCTAAGTAGCTGCAACACAATACAGTACTTACCTACGTAAACTTGAAATTAAAAAGGTGAGTAACGTTTTTTATCATTTAGAAGAGTTCAATCGATTGGCGATTATGCAAAGCATTCGGCAGTCTAGCTAGATTGGCCGGTAAGGCCTCCGCGTTCGTCAGAATAGGTACCTACGTGAAACAGCTGCATCTATCACTAGGGCAAAACAGCTGTTTTGCCCTAGTGATAGCGTCTAATTGACATCGGGTAGCGTTCGTACGTGTGAGAATGGAGTAAACCGCGGTTCTCGCTATCATTAAAGGCAACGCGCTTAGAAAATAGTTATACTGATTTTTTGTAAGTGAAAATTAAACATGAGTGGAACACATTCCGTTATCGATTCTACACAATCCCCCGCAGTATTGTTGATTATATATGTTACCGGCAATATGTATAATTCGGGTATTCTATACAATACCTAGGCAATGAATAGAATACCTGGGGCGTCAAGGCAATATATGAAATATTATGAATATTATTATTGTCCACTACATACTTTACCTAGGTAATGCATACAATTCCTAGGGATTGTACAGAGAACCTGCTGTTGCACCGGCAATATGTAAAACAACTAAATCTTGGTCTATATTTATCAATATTAACCAGCCTACAAAATGACGGGCGAGGCGAATAAAACATGTAGGTAGGTACTATTACAATCAACTTTATTATAATTAACAATTTAGCTGCTCCTTTAAAATAATCTTTATGAAAATTGTACCTAAAAGTGTTTTTCTATTACCTACTACACTAAAATTAACGTGAAACTTAAAAATCTAACCTAACCATTGTTGCCTGCCGTCTGCACGACCCCTCCTTCCTTGCTCTCGTCTTCTACATACATTACCAGCTGCATTTTCGGTATTGTATAGAATACCTGGGCAAAGTATAAAATAAAAAATATTTTATACCTACATTAGCTACCTACACGTTTTAGGTATTATATACATTACCTGGGTATTGTATAAAATACCGGATTATAAAGATTAAAATCCGGTAACATACGTCACCCACAGACCATATTGCAACACAAAATATGCTATTGTAGTATAGCGCTATCTAGTGGAAAATGTGGTCATAAAATATATATAGTCGGATTACTAATCAGACGGAGTAAAGTGACATAACATAACGGTAAAATGATTTACTTACTTCTTTCATTTATTCACTTCAGTGAGCTGTTGTTCATTTTTTCATATTCTTAGGTAATGTGCTTTATGCTATGGTTAAAGTATTATGCTATGGAAATGTAAGTACAGTTTTGCGCAAGACACTAATAACTTAAATGTAAATAAGGGTACCCAAAACACAGGCTCTGCCTAGTTTGGGACCCATTAATATACCTACTAATTTCAACATGAAACTCTTTTAATGTTATTTAGTTTGTACTGTATAAGCTTTTTTTAATAAATTATTATTATAAGTTTTCGTAAAAGTCGTAGTCTCGTGTATATAAGAGTTATTTAACTATACAAGTGGTTTATATTACTACGATCTTTATGAGATTGAATTATACAATTATGGGATGACACACTTCAGTCTCGCAAGTACTACACAGAGTTATTGCGAAACTGAAGAAAGCTTTCGCATATATATATATATAGGAAAAGTAAATTCTCGAAATTAAAACACCTAAAATTCCATGTCGAGTTCCCGAATTAAGCTGGGCTTAATATTTATGTAACTAAATCCAAATTGAGCTAAAGAAATAGTTCGAACGCTGAAATAAAAATAATTTTCGGAAAAAAATACTAAATGAACAATCCATCCATTTGTTTTCTTGCCTGAACTCAAATTTTCAACCTCATGGACCAAAAACATCCATAAAAATCGCATGGAAAAAACAGACAACTAGTAAATAATTGTTGGGCTAAACTTACAATGGGTCCATCTTCTCAAACACGCCACTGAACAGTTAAATATCGTTTCAGTTAATATACCCACATTTTGGATATCGGACTTATCTTCACTATCACTAATGGAATACAACAAGGTCACTTACCGCTGTCTGTCTGTTCCTACATATGTATAGATCTTTCAGAGGTTTGTAATGTAATTTCGTAAATTAATTATTTTTTTTCACTTACATTGCAAATGCTGGCTGACCCCTAAGAGATAGATCAAAATAATGTACTACAGTATTGTACACCTTAAAAAGGGCTATAAAAAGTCAGCGATGATACATGTATCTCTTAGGGATAACCCACAATAACCATTTTTATTCTTTAATTGTTACGATAAATAATAGCTTATTTACGATGTAATTTTAAGCAATACGCCATTAATCCTTATCCAATTAAGTACCTTAAATACATTGAGCATTTAATATAGATTAATATTGCCCTTTACAGCATGTAATTTAAATGAATATTTTCGAATATATTCCAGATTTAAATTTAGTATCAGTATTGCACCCGTACGAAGCCAGGGTGGGTCGCTAGTTCTTAATAATTGAATGCTTTAACTTGTTAATACATTTGTTACCAAGTTTGAACTGTTTGTTTTATATTGATATCTAACGTTCATCACACTCATAGTTCCGCTCATAAAACTGAGCTAGAAACAACACTATGATTTGTAGTTGGCAACTTTATTTTGAAATTTGACATTTCGATCTGTCATTTTACTCCGTCTGATTAAAACTTCGACTATAGATCATATATTCCATGCAGTGTTGCCAGCGTAGACATTTTTCACATATTTGGTTAAATATGTGAAAAATGTCTACGCATCTTTTAATTATCATGCATTTGATGCATGATATGATTTATTTTTTTTAATTGCTAATATGATTGTATTTTAATTTCTGAACTGAAGTAGCCTACAGGCCATTAGTCACCTCATATTTTTTTTTGTCGCTGATTCTCTTCTTGTTTAGCCTAATTTTACTCCGTCTGATTAAAACTTCGACTATAGATCATATATTCCATGCAGTGTTGCCAGCGTAGACATTTTTCACATATTTGGTTAAATATTAAAAAATTAGGCTAAACAAGAAGAGAATCAGCGACAAAAAAAATTATGAGGTGACTAATGGCCTGTAGGCTACTTCAGTTCAGAAATTAAAATACAATCATATTAGCAATTAAAAAAAATAAATCATATCATGCATTTGATGCATGATATGATTTATTTTTTTTATTTTTATTAAGATGAGAACGCGTGTTTGATGTGATGGTTGATTGCGAACTGGTGAATTTGGGCCGCGGGCTGTGCCGCGGCGTAAACTGCACTCCCAGCAGAACACAGAGTTCAATGTACAGCTTACACTTGCTTGTACATGCTCCCGGGCCCGAATGGTATGAGATGTGGTGGTGGATGTTGAGGTTAGCAGATGAAGTTATGAGGCGTCATACAAGATGATTACACTTTTACATATCTAGCTTAACCAATTATATTAGTATAGTGATCTTACAATGATGAACTAAATGCATTGTTTGTGTAATAGTACACTGCACGTGACCTTGGCGAGGACGATTTGTTTTGTTTTCTAACACTGCACTTAACATCACTTTTATGGAAACTTTCACTTGGACATCTTACACTAACACTACACTGATCGGACGCATTGTTGCGGGAGGCGGGCTGCGGATTCCTACCCGCAGCGTCCTCCTCCGGACTCGCTGTTACCGCCGGCGCCATCCCATCTGCTGCTGCCGCCAGTTAAGGGACATAATGGTCTTTGGTTAAGGCAGGCTTCTAGTTGCGCGAGTAGTGTGCTGTACTCTTTGTACGTCAGTCGTTGTTCACCAATGACTCGTTTTAGGTGGAATTTCAAACCCTTGACTGAACTTTCCCATAGGCCTCCCGCTGACGGCCAGGACGGTGCGTTAAAGTGCCAACTTATCCCAGCTCTGATATCTCTCCAATTAATCTATCGTCCATTGTATTTCTGATTTCTTCATATTCTTCTTGAAGTACCCTAGATTAGCCATAGATTCAAAGCTGCAATTTTGCTTTTTGGTGACACCTTATTTGTTTTTATTAAATCGTGGATTTCTTGACAAAACTCCTCTTGTTGCGATGTTTTAATAATTTTGTGTTTAGCATTAATTATTTCACTTATCGTCAAATAGCTTTTATGTTCTTGTTTTGTTTTACGGCTATTTGAGATGAAGCGATATATCCATCCAAGGATTCATGTTATTTTTGATAATGAGCTATAATTCATGAGCATTTCTTTAATAATACTGTTTTCATCTTGATTATGAAGTACAGCGTTTACTTGTTTGGTCTTTCTCAACTCGAGATCTGTCTCATATTTCTTTATACTTTCGTCAACTTTGATGTTATATGTGACTAGCCACTTAGGGCCATTCCACCACAAATCATGGGTCTTCAATTGAGATGCAGTTATACCACGACTAGCACAATCTGCTGGATTTTCTTCCGACTTCACATATCTCCAATTACTCGGTGGGATTGTCTCAGTAATTTGTTGGACTCTATTGGCAACAAAGGGTTTCCAGCGTTGTGGCTCGCCGTTTAGCCAGCCTAGAACGACCATGGAGTCTGTCCAGCAATAAGCAATTATGTTGTAAGCTTCCAAACACCTTCTGACCTTTTCCATCAACTTTGCTAATAAGAGGGCGCCGCAAAGCTCAAGTTTAGGTAACGTGATATTTTTGCTGAGAGGTACTAATCTTGTTTTACCTGCTAGTAAGACTGTTAATGATTTGTTTTCTTTTATTAATTTACAGTATATCACGCAACTGTATGCCCTGAGAGAGGAGTCTGAATAGCCGTGAAGTTCTATGGTGTCCTCTTTCTTTATCCCTAACCAACGGAGATATCTGACAAAAGTGATCTCTTAGTTGCAGGCAGTCCTCTTCCCCCTCGGACGCCGTATAGAACGGACGTACGCACGTAGTGATTCTTCAAAAATCTAACATTATAAAATCAAGCAAAGGAAATTGTAACCTAAATTGACTGTGCGAAAGCTGCAAGTTCACTGGAGTCTCAAGTGAGTCACCTAGTCATAAGGCCCACTCCTAGCATTTGTATCGTTGGTTTACTTAGAGCGCGTGTGCGTTAGCATCAGCTTTTAGTTTACTGTACCTAATAAAGGTCAAAATAAAAATGCCTAAAATGATGCGTTCACCGCCTAAAGATCTCGCAACAAATAGCCCAAAATCAGACTTTGAGAAAACGAAATTGCCGGCTACCGCAGGCAGTACAAAAAATATTACTAGAAGCGACAAACGACGTCGACTGTCGGATGAGGAGCAGGATTCGTTATCTGCCATGAGAACAGAAATGCGTGAGATGTTTCAGGCCATGAATGATCAGACAAGTAAAATAAATGGTAGGTTGGATGAGATGGACAGGAATATAACTGATATTAAAGGGCTGTCGACCGATATACAGGCTCGAGATATAGAGATTGAAAAGTCCATAGGATTTTTATCTGAACAAATGAAGGCCATGGACGCCAAAATCGAAAACTTGGAAAGCCACCGTAAAACTATGGCAGCACAGATACTTACAATTTTAGAAAGGTGTGAAGGTATAGAGAGAAATACTAGAAAATGCAACATTGAAATCAGGAACGTACCTCGTCGCAAAAATGAAAAAAAAAGCGACCTATTTGCTTCCATAATTATGTTAGCCAAAAAACTTGATGTCTCCCTCGACTATAGTCACATTCGCGATGTTTACCGGCTACCAATGAAAAGTGACCAAAACAGCTCATCTCTTATAGTCGAACTTAATAGCACCTTGCCGAAAAGTAAACTACTTGGTACAGCGAAATCGTACAATAAAATGCATCGCCCTGACGTGCTGAATTCAACTCATTTAGGAATAGAAGGAGCAACAAAAATTATATATCTATCAGAGCACCTAACAACAAAAGCCAATCACCTATATTATTTAGCTCGTGACTTTGCAAAAACACACAAATATGATTTTTGTTGGACAACAAATGGAAATGTGTATCTTAGAAAAAAGGAGGGTGACAAATTCATTGCCGTCAAGGATGAAGTGCAGCTAAAAAACCTAATCTGACTAGCTATATATGTATTCTTGTTTGTGTTGTTAAGTATGATTGCCTTACTATGTCATTGCGTACACGATAATTGTAAATATTTGTGCATCAGACTTACCAAGAACCGTACTACTACACTGTTAGAAAAGCTTTATTGTAACCACGCTTATCCATTAAAATCATATCATAGCACTATGAGACACTTATACACACTATGTATTACTAGACTAGTATTTAATATCCATGAAGTTAACATAATTAAAAGATTTAGTCAGTTACGTTATGCTAATTGTGTCATGCGACTCACGCGCATCGCGTGCATTCTCAGACTGACGGAACGCTACGAAATACTGAACTATAATGCGTACGTAAATAATAGATGCGTTGCAGTACTGGCTCAACTACGTAAATGTAAATCATATCTCACACTATCAGCACGAAATTTTCACTGTCAACTACTTGTGTACCATATCTTAATTTTCGGCAACTTGCTAAGTACATATTTAATTAAGAAAATAGAAAGAATATACACTCGAGAGCAATGAATCCGGGTCACTTAAAGAATCCTAAAAATCTCGGAAACTAAAAATGCTAGGTTAATGCAATAAATTGTATTTAATAGACAATGTAATACTCCTTAAATGAAGGTATTAAAACTTCTTAGTTATTGTAAAGTTATATCATAAAAAAATCAAATTTGAAAAAGGGCCACTTTCGAAGATGGAACTACGAAATTACAGCATTTGGTTTTGCTTTTGTTTGTAATCTGTCATTTATGTGGGTACATAAACCATGTTGATAGTGCTCTATATTCATTATTCAAGCTGAAATTATGTCGCTTACGCCTGAAGAATGCACCAGAATACTTACAATGCTGGAAACCGGCCGGAGTCAGCGCGATACAGCCAGGACTGTCGGTGTGTCGCTGTCAACAGTACAAAGAGTTCTCCGACGTTACGAAGAAACTGGTTCTAACCTACGCAGACCAGGAACGGGCAGAACCAGGTGTACCACAGCACGAGAAGACCGATACTTGGTGAACACCATGCTTCGAAATCGCTTTCTCACAGGAACTGAACTCACCAATCAGTTTCGACGCCTCGGAGGAAGTAACCCAAGTGCATGGACAGTAAGACGTCGGCTTGCTGAATCTAACTTAAAACCCCTTAGACCTGCAAACGGCCCTAAACTGGAGCGTGGGCATCGTATTTCGAGACTAAGATATGCCCAGAGCCACGTAAATTGGAGTATTGAAGATTGGTCAAAAGTTATGTTCTCCGACGAATCAAAATTTATGCTCTACAAGCACGATGGAAGACACAGAGTGTATCGAAGACCAGGGGAAAGATTCAAGCAAGCATGCATCGAAGAAAAAGTAGCCTACGGTGGTGGGTCTGGACTTGTGTGGGCCGGAATTTCTTCTGAAAGTCGCACAGAGCTGGTGATCATAGAAAACGGCTCTTTAACTAGCGTAAGATATGTGGAAGAAATCCTCAATGATCACGTTGGTCCATTTATGGTCAATTTAGGTGAGGATGCTATATTTATGCATGACAATGCCCGACCTCATACAGGTAGGATTGTGAATGACTACCTTCAAGAGATGAACATTACTCGTATGGAGTGGCCAGCGCGCAGCCCGGATATCAACCCGATCGAGCATGCTTGGGACGAGCTAGGCAGATGCGTAAAACAACGAAACCCTCCCCCAATCACGCTTCGTGAGCTCAAAATTGCTCTCACAGAGGAATGGGAGAATATTCCCCAAAATCGTATAAGGAACTTGGTGTACAGCATGCCAAACCGCGTAAACGCAGTAATGGAAGCACGAGGAGGCAATACGAAGTATTAAAATTCAAGAAAATCGTAATAAAGTTCAAAAATTTCATGTTTCCTATTTTTGTTTTAAGGAGAGATCAGCAGTTTTTTTCTTTATGTAATTTTGTGTTAATAAAATGTATGGTGACTCATATTTTTTTACTTTCATTTAAGGAGTATTACATTGTCTATTAAATACAATTTATTGCATTAACCTATCATTTTTAGTTTCCGAGATTTTTAACATTCTTTAAGTGACCCGGATTCATTGCTCTCGAGTAATAAACGTAACTTAAAACTGTACCAACATATATTAATACTTTTTACATACGCCAAAGAATTAACTGATTCAAATATTTTGCTAAATTTTAGAAAAAAAACATACCTAATCGCGATTCAAAATGTACCAATTTGTAGTTTAAAATCTAAAAGGTTGCCTTTTCAGTTGTTTCCAAAGTATATTAGAATTGTTTTATGCATTTTTATTCACTTGCACCTGGCTTAATTTATTAAAATTTAATTATGTATAGTCGACTTATTAATGATTTTGATAATACTGTCATAACGAAATGCAATATACTAGAAAATCCTGATTTATGTTTAGAGTACTACAAATATATGGAAAATAATTTTACTATTGTTACTCAAAATATAAGAAGTGTTCGAAGAAATTTTGATAATTTTTTAATATTTTTACACAGGCTGAAATTCAAGCCAGACCTTATAATAATGACAGAATGTTGGCTTGACCAAAGATACGATGGAACATACCTTGATGGTTACCAGTGTAACTACTCAAAAATATATTTTCATCAAAATGATGGTATTATTGTACTATCTAAAAACAGCATACAAGTAAGCGTCACAGAACCAACTTTTGAAGATGCAAATTGTCTGTTAATTGAAATACAAAATTTTATTTCTGTCATTGCATTATACAGGTCACCATCTTTCCGTAAACAAGAAAATTACTCAAACTTTTTAAAATCTCTAGAAAACGTTATAAACATGTGCCTGAATTTTAATTGTATCATTACCGGTGACATAAATCTTAATATATCTGAAAATGAAAAGTACGTTAATACTAAAAATATTGATGCTTATTTGAACCTTATTGCGCACCACGGCTTTATCTCTGGATATGATATACCTACAAGGGGAGATAGCTGCCTCGATTATACGATGATTAGGAGTAATACATTGACACAAACGCTAATTTGTCTTTCAGATGTAACTGATCATAGCACAATAATTGTAGGCTTTGAAGAAAATGTAAGTGCGCCAAAAAAGCAGGAAAATAGTAGTTTTAAAATTGACTACAAAGGTTTGTGCCAGGCTCTCAAAGAAGTAGATTGGACAAGTTTCCTTAAGCTTAATGATGCGAACAGGGCCGCTTTACTATTTACAGATATTTTTAATGAGACACTGAACCGTTTTAGACAAAAAAGCAAAATTAAGGACCCAAAGAGAATTTTGAAATCATGGATGACCCCAGGACTACTTAAATGCATAGAGAAGCGGGACGAATTACATTTACTCGCAAGGAAAAGTCCTTTGTCATCAGAGTTAACTGAAAAATATAAAAAATACAGAAATACTTGTAATAATATAATACAAAATATTAAAGATGAGACCGAACGTATTCTTATTAGAAAAGCATATGGTAATACAAAAAAAACTTGGGAAGCTGTTAAGTCTGTGTGTAATGTAAAAGTAAAAAAAACAAACAAATACGGAACTATTAACCCTACATGCAAATCCTAAAATATCACTTAACCTTGTCAATGAATATTTTACTTCAGTAGGTGAAACCTATGCGAACAAAATACTGAAAAGCTTAGGTAAAACAGAGTTACAACTTGCAAGTTCAAATAACAACATTACACTGTCAAATAAACCATCTTCTTCATTCTTCATGACCCCAACTAGTGAAATTGAAGTTATTAATATAATAAGCGATCTCAAACCTTGTTCTGCGGCTGGTCCAGATAATATCACAAATAATGTACTAAAACTGGTAAAATTTGAACTCTCAAAGCCACTTGCTCATATATGCAATCTTAGCTTAAGTTCAGGAATATTTCCAGATTTGCTAAAAGTTGCCAATGTATGTCCAATATACAAAGACGGTGACAATAAAGCAATACCAAATTACCGACCAATTTCCTTATTAAGTTCTTTGTCTAAAATTCTAGAAAAAGTTGTTAACAGGAGATTGCTCAAATACCTGGAGGCAAACAAATTACTGTCAGATAACCAGTATGGATTCAGGCCAGCTAGATCAACGGAAGACGCCGTCACTTACCTGACTGATCATGTGGCTGGTAAACTCGATGGAAAGCATAGGTGTGCTGGTGTCTTTCTTGATCTAGCTAAAGCTTTCGACACCGTCTCTAGGCCAATCCTGCTCAATAAGTTAGATAGCTTGGGTATCAGAGGTTTAGGTATCAGAGGGAGCACTAACATGGTTTCAATCTTATTTAACAGGTAGAAAACAAAGGATAAAATTGGCTAATTTCTATAGTGACTATGCAGAGGTGCGCTTTGGAGTACCACAAGGTAGCGTTCTTGGCCCTACCCTTTTTTTGGTCTACATAAACGACCTATGTTCAATTGCTTTAAAAAATGCCAAAATATTTGCATATGCAGAAGATACTGCTATCGTTTTTCATGCACATACTTGGAGTAAAGTCAAAGAAGCAATTCAACAGGGCCTACAAACAGTGTCCGAATGGCTTCAAAATAATCTGCTTACACTAAACACTAATAAAACAAAAGTCATTTATTTTAAGATCTCCAATAAAACAAATCCTTCTGAACCAATTGACGTAACGCTACATTCATGTAATCAAACATTTAATAATTGGACAGGTTGTGCATGTCCAAAATTAGAGATAGTTAATGTTGTTAAATATCTAGGAATTCTAAGTGACGATAAATTAAATTGGGAAGTTCAAATAAAATACCTAAGTGGAAGAATCAGAAAACTTATGCATATTTTTAAAAGGCTAAGAAATATAGTGAATGATGATATTTTAAAACTAATATATCATGGATTATGTCAAAGCTTAATCAATTATGGTATAACAGCCTGGGGTGCTGCGTACAGGACCTATTTGATAAGAGCTGAACGTGCGCAGAGGGCTGTGATAAAAGTAGCTTTTAAGAAACCTTTTAGATACCCTACTGATCGCCTGTATCAAGAAACAAAATTTCTGCGGGTTCGTCAGCTGTTTATCCTCGCTATTACTTTAAGATTTCACAAAACTGCGCATAAATCAGTGATTGGTATAGGATCACGACGTTTAACATGGGTATCTCGAAAACCCAATTCAGGGTTTGCACATAGATTTTTTTCATTTTTGGGACCTTACGTTTACAAAAACTTAAACAAAATAATTAAAATATACAATCTTTCTCGTTTTGAATGTAAAAATAAAGTTACAGTTTGGATATCGGAACTTAACTATTTAGATACGGAAAACTTAATAATATCAACCATTTAAGATTGGGTTTCTATGAATTATATATATATATGTATCAATGGATATAACTAACATTATTTATCTTAGTATGTATTTATATTATAAAACATAAGCAACAAAAAACACCATTTTGACATATGATCAATATTAGATACAGCACATACCTACACAGTACTACTAAAAAAAAAAAAACATTATTTTAATTTTTTAATTTTTTCAACCTTATTAATTTTCTTTGTATGTACGAACCAACATTGCGTATTGTTTTATGCACAGATATGGGAAGAAAAAATAGCTACTCCTAAACAGGGAATCCTAGTGGAGTGGTTATTTGTACAGAATAAGAAATATTGTATACTACTTTTTTTCTGGTACAATAAACTATTATTATTATTATTATAGTTGCAGGCGTGGTAGACCAGTCTATTTTCGAACTGAAACCGAAATTATCTTGCTGAGTGTTCCAACTCAAGCCTAAAGTTTTTGAAGATTCAGCAAGTTTGAAGTCATAGTATTTTTGTTCTTGTTTTTGATTCTCGACTTCGTCTAGCAACTCAGTTACGTTTGATTTCCATTTCCTCAAGTTGAAACCTCCTGCATTCATCAGTTTAGTTATGTCCTGCATTACTTGTTTAGCTTCGTCTATAGAATGGCTCCCATGAACTAGATCGTCCATATAAAATGATGACCCAACGATCTCAGGTACGCTACTGTTTTGGTAATTTTTCCGCTCATCCTGGGCTAATCGTCGGATTGTCTTCATTGAAAGGAATGGAGCACTGACCATCCCATAAACTACAGTCGTAAGTTGGTAGGTATCTAATTTAGCTGACGGTGTACCTCTCCAAAGGATTAATTGATATCTCTGATCTTCTTCATTTACCCATATTTGTCTAAACATCTTCTCAATGTCAGCAGTATAAGCAAATTCATACTGTCGCCATTTGATAATTAATTCCTGTAAATCAAGCTGCAAATTTGGACCCCTTTCCATTAAATCGTTTAAACTATAGTTCGAACTTGATTTTGCTGACCCATTAAAAACCACTCGGCACTTAGTCGTTAGTGAGTCATTACGAATTACGCAATGATGCGGTAAATAAAAGCCTGGTGTAATACTGCTGTCCGCTAACTTCATATGACCTAATTCTAAATACTCACTCATAAATAATTTATATTCTTTTGCGATATCTTGTTTCCTTATAAATCTTTTCTCTAATTGTTTTAACTGTGCCACAGCTTTGCCCTTTGACTCACCCATATATTGAATAATTGACGGTTTTAATGGAAGTCGCACCTCATATCTTCCATCTGGCCGACGAATGGTGGTTTCCTGGTAATAATCCATAACCTTCTGGTCCTGAGATGTGATTGTATTTTCACTGCCTATGTCTTCTATTTGGCAAAACTGTTGTATGTCCTGAAAGTTATTAATGATGACGTTGCAGTGGAGTGACCGTGTCGTATTGCCACTCAAAATCCAACCCAAGCGAGTTTGTTGCGCAATGGGTAAGTTTGTCCCCACTCTGCGTATGCCGTCTAAAATTATCTCTCCATATACGTCAGCTCCAAATAATAAGTCGACGGAACGGCTAACGTTAAACTCCGGGTCTGCTAAAGTAATGTCATCTAGCATAGGCCAAACAGGTTTTGAGAATGTATGTCCCGGTAAATGTTTTATCAAGGTATTCATGATGATGACGTCTGTCTCGAAAGAATAATCATTATGCATTGAAGAGCACACAACTGTTACTAGCCCTTTACAGCTGCTTTCTTTCTCTCCAATGCCTGAAACTACACCACGACAGAGTTTGCGTGGTAACCCTAATAGTTGTGCAGCTCTTTCGGTGATCAGTGATTTTTGGGACCCTTGATCTATTAAAGCCCTAAATTGATATTGCAATCCGTCATTTCCTTGCACATTTATCATCGCGGTTGCTAATAATATTTCAGGCATACCACACTGTAAAGATACGTTAGCTTGTGAGGTATGACTATAGGGTGCATTTTTTAGCTTTGATTGCAAATTACTATTTCCATGTTGTGCGAATGCATCGTGCAAAATAGAATTATGCTTACCATCGCATTCTTGGCAACGATGATTTGAAATACATATTCTGCCTGGGTGCTTATTTAGGCAATTTTCGCAGACATCTAACTTAGCAACTGTTTCTTTCTTTTCCTGATGGCATTTCTAAAAATTGAGCACAGAAATAAAGTCGATGTTCATGATTTTTGCAAAGAACGCATTGTTTTTTCAGATAAATACCTTTGCTCGTGTTGACTTTGGACGATTGCGCCATTAGTTTGCTTGAAGTGAAATTATTCGATGACTTGAGGTGGGTTGACCTCTTTTCTTGTTGAAATGATGGTTTGCTGCTTGAATTGAATGATTTAGGTACAAAAACATCGTGCTTTTTTCGTGACGTTTCCATAGCAGTAAATTTGACTTCAAGAAATTCCAGAAACTCTTGCAACGTAGGTAATTCTCTCGGCTGTTTGAGTGAATAAATATATTCATTATGCGTATCCGTGTCGAGTTTCTGGCATAAAATATGAACTAATAACGGGTCCCATGAACTGACGTCAGCCCCTAAGTTTTTAACAGCATTTACCACTTCTATCGTTGTGTCATGAATCTTTTTTAGACTGATAATAGACTGATATTGTGCAACTGGGATTCTCATTAAATTGTTGATATGAGCTGTAAATATTACTTTTTTATTGTTGTACCTTTAATTTAAGATATTCCAGCAAATATCGTAACTATCAGAGCTAATGTCAAGATGAACAATAAGTTTCTCGGCCTCTCCTTTCACCTTACTTTTAAGAAACTGCATCTTTTGAGCTTTAGAGAGCGAAGGATTGTTGTGTATGACCTCAGTAAATAAATCTTTAAATGACATCCATTGATGATAATTACCACTGTAAATCGGCAGCTCCATCTTTGGGGTAGATTGATCTCTGTGGGACACCGACCACATTTTCTGGTTTATAGCCTTTTTGATGTCGCCATATACCTGCTCATAATGATAGAACTGCTGCTGATACTGTGAATTTTGACCTTCTAATTCACTATCAATTTCTAGGTGTAAGGAATCGATTGCCGACCACCGCAATTGAATTGTCTATAAAAGATCGTCAAATTCCCATTTTTCAGTCACTTGACCCAGATTTATGTTAGAAATTGTCCGCTCAAGTGCCCTAAAGTGACTCGCCTGCTTTCTTAACATTTCCTCCGTTCTACTTGTTACACCTTGGGACTTGTATTTAATGCGTAACTCATCGTTTATTCCCGGTAGAGGACTTGTTGGTCTAATATAGTATGAAACCATACTGGGATGGTATTCAGGCGTTGAACAAATACATTACGTTACGTACTTAGGGACATCACGTGGGCAAATTAAAAACGAATCTCCCTGCGAGTCATATTACAACTAAGGCATGGATACGAGGAACTACAATACTAAGACTACATTTTGACAAGCAAAATGAGCGCACGCGCCATCTACGCGGCCTTATCAATGGAGTTGGATATGTAGTAAGAAATAAGAGACGCGTGTGAACTACAGAGGATCAAATTACGCCGGTGCAATTATCGCGTGCCGGCATCATAACAATAAGTAACGCCTGTGTCATCAAATTCCGGGATTACACGTTGTATACACACAACCAGGGAAGAAGTGACCTTGCGCAAAAAATAAACACTTTTACGCCAGAATTAGCACCTATTAATAAGTTGATCAATATAACCATACCTGTTCCCACCTCATCCGATATTGAGCCAGACTTAAACACACACCACAAACAGCTAGCAGATATTCAGCACCAGTTAGCGTTTATGAAAAACACAATACCGTTGTACAATGATGTATCACCACATGACGTGCATCATTATGCAGCCATATACACTTTATTAGCCGTCATCATACTTGCGGCAGTAGTTGTCGTGTTGATAATACGACATGGGTCGTGGTTCCGCCAAAGGCATCCGGAGTCGGTGAACGAGGCGGCAGCAGCAGATGGGATGGCGCCGGCGGTAACAGCGAGTCCAGAGGCGGATGCTGCGGGTAGAAATCCGCAGCCCGCCTCCCGCAACAATGCGTCCGATCAGTGTAGTGTTAGTGTAAGATATCCAAGTGAAAGTTTCCATAAAAGTGATGTTAAGTGCAGTGTTAGAAAACAAAACAAATCGACCTCGCCAAGGTCACGTGCAGTGTACTATTACACAAACAATGCATTTAGTTCATCATTGTAAGATCACTATACTAATATAATTGGTTAAGCTAGATATGTAAAAGTGTAATCATCTTGTATGACGCCTCATAACTTCATCTGCTAACCTCAACATCCACCACCACATCTCATACCATTCGGGCCCGGGAGCATGTACAAGCAAGTGTAAGCTGTACATTGAACTCTGTGTTCTGCTGGGAGTGCAGTTTACGCCGCGGCACAGCCCGCGGCCCAAATTCACCAGTTCGCAATCAACCATCACATCAAACACGCGTTCTCATCAATTTACCCCTTAGTTCTGTTCGTAAATATAATCATAGTATTCAAAACACATCTTTTAATTATCATCCAAGCTGTACGGCATCAAGAAACCGTACAGTTAGTTTACATAGCTGCCGAAAAATTTATGCATCCAGTGCAGCTTGTGCCAGTAATAGCACTGCAGTTACAACATCTACCATTGATGATGTTGACGGTTGAGGCATTTAGACGCCTTAGCGTTGATAGCAAATTATGAAGGTGTGTGATATTTATATTATAAATTGGTTGAAACTATATTTTTATTTATTTACGTTCCTTGTGTTGCGACAGTACCGACAATGTTGAATGTTTCAATATCATTTTTTTTTACTGACCTTCATAAGAGCTCCGTGGACGGTCAAAATTGAATAAATGTTTTTGAGTTCTGACTTTGATTCATACCTAGGTACTGATATGTTAGGCTACCGTGAATGTGAACTGAAATTCTGCTATATTAGGCTACATAAGCTGAGAAAAACGGGCCATATCGGGTCTCGCGTCGTTGGCAACACTGTTTCCATACATAAAAACAAACCCTTTGTTTATCTCTTGTTTATCTCCATCAAGATGTAAATCCACTTAGTTCATAACTTAACTACGGATTTTTCTTGTTAATTTAAGTTACTTCCAATAGTTTTCTATCTACAATGACTACAAGAAAATTATGGGGAGAGTTCGAAGACGACGGCAACAATATTACAGCACAGAACGTAAATTTCAACCCTATTATTGAGCTTGGAATGCAAAACATACCAGAAATTCCCATTACTGTAAAATCATCACCGATTGATCTTCCAGAAGGAAATTTGATTACTCACACAGTTCAGCTTCATGCATACGCTGGAATACTGAAAAATATCTTAGACGAATGTGAAAATACAGTTTACGAAGACCCTCAGAGCTTACCAAGTATGCCTCCTCAACCAAAACGTACATTAAAATTGACCACCAAAGCTCATAAACCTGCAATTTATTTTTTGGAAAAAGAATACTCTGACTTCTCTTTAGGCAGAGGTCCAGTCATAATGCCATTTACACCAGAAAGTCATGGCCGTGCGCTCAAGCAATGTGCCGCTATCGCTATAGCACATGTGGGAATATCCACTTGCACAAATACAGCTCTAGAGGCAGTCAGCGAGGCATTGGATATTTACATGTCTAAAATGTGCAAGTTGCTTAGAACAGCTGTAGACAATGGGGCCAGTGGCATTGATTCTGGGTTCCCAGATGCAATATCAAAAGTGTTGACTGATCTCAATGTTGGAAATTTGCATGACTTTTATGAAACCCGTGTTGTGCAATATCATTCCAGAATAAAGCAGCACTGTGAGAAGTTACGGCTACAGTGTGAAGTTAAAGCTGTGAAGGACCCTGCACCAGAGTTGAAATTAGAAGAAGTCCCTGAATTACACTTCCCTGCTGCATTAGATGGTTCATTCACTCCATCTTTAGAGACTGGATTTCAAATGCTACAGAACTTGGAACAAGAGCAATTGGAAGGTCTAGAGTTCATGGAGATTGCAGGACAGGAAGTGAAGATGGACTATGTGGTACCAGCTGATTTGAAAAAAACTCCATCATTGTCACCTAATGTAAAGAGGAAGAAGAAATAAAATTGTAATTTTCTAAAATATTATGTGTGCTCTTATTATCGTTAGAGGTACCTCGTAAAAGAGAGTTATATAAAAATAATATTTGATTCTTCATCAAGCAATAATTGTATACTATACAATATGAAGTACAGAAATTTATTACAATTATCCGTAATAGAAGCTGTTGCCAATATGGGCTAGAAATACTCTGCTAAAACTACCTTCTCCTTAAACAAATCTGACAGTGCAATGGAGTTAAGAAGAAAAATGTTATTATTTGTTTAAATCAGTTACTAAACTAATTTATTAATCACATCTTAGTATTTGTTGAAGGATAGAGTACATAATATACTACAATGTTAGATTTCTAACTACAGTAGACCTGCATCAATCCAACAAATGTTTTGCAAGGCAATGTCAGATAATCAAATTTGTAGAACAATAGTGTACTGCCATGGCACTCTTTTAGTCTGGAACATGTTTGAAAAGGAGCAGTTTTCAGTATGAGTAACATACTTATTATTATAAGTATGTACTCACATTTTAAACTGCAAAAAAGTGCAATGTACTTACTACAATGTAATGTACATAATGATACATATCCCGTAGGGTATGGTGCTAGAATGTCACCCTCCTAACATTGCTACCTGATGGTGTCATATAACATGACTAAAAGTAAAATCCTGGAAGGTGGACAACAGCACCTTCTGAGGAACTGATATGTTAATGCGATAGCTAAGACGCCTGCCAAGTGGTGGGATTATAGCACCCGCCCTCTAACGAGAGAAGTTGTGTTCTGCAATGGACAATCTGGTTGGTACTTATAAACAATGCAGGTTATGGCTGATGCCAAAAATGTATATAATAAGATTGATTTATAATGTTGGATAGGATGGTCTTTGAAGATTTGGTGTGATAAATTTGCTTTGTATATACTTTTAAGAGCATGTCGGAGTAGGTATAGGGATTCCAGATTAGACAGGGGCCGTCTTACCGAAGGTCAACTGTGATTTAGTTTTTGAGATAGACACCAGCCAGAACAACTATGGTCTTAAATTAACTACTTTGATGATCTCCCATCTATTTATATTTTTAGATAATAAATATTTTTAAACTCACAAACTTTAGGACATGACACACAGCATGCCAGGTATAGTAGATTGACAAGGGTTGAAAGGAATCAATCGCCCCAGGCTATAGTCTGAGTAGGAATTGCTGATTTTCACCCGTGTTAAACACTACTTTTCATTTCGAATAGAAGGTAAAAATTTGTAGTTTTCTAAAATCTGTATTAATAATATTAACATGAGTAGTAGAGTACCTATTTAACATTGATTCAGCTATAATGTGAGTAGTAATTGATGACTTACACTAGTTTTAAACACTATACCTACCTACTTATCATGTCAAACATTATGAAAGTAAAAAATAGCTAATGTTTTTCCCCCGCAGGGATAAAAACGATATATTTCATGGTCTGTGCCATCGGCTTGACCTATGAGATTACCACTTTCGATTAACCTTGAGATACATATCATTATCATGATTATTTTAAATAAATGATAAGTGTAAGTGCCTGTATTGAATTAAATGAAGTATCAAGTAATATTCTTAGACATGTTTATTATAAAATAGACCATTTAAAATCAGTCATGTAAGTAACATTAATTAGTAACTGTAATCAAGATCAGTCATATGAGTAACATTAATTAGGAACTAGTTATAATCACATAGTAGTAAGCTACTAGCACATAGTAGTAGTACCGCATGGTGGTAGGGCACTTTGCAAATGCCCGCCTGGCTAGCTACCACCCTCAAGTTGAAAATCTGTCGCCAAGCACCTAACGGTGTGTTCCGGCAGCTGTCCTTGAGAGCCAGTAACTCTAGGTTAGTCTGAACAACATCCTCGACCACATCATTACTTACCATCAGGTGAGATAGTGGTCAAAGGCTAAACCTATCAGGCATAAAAAAAAAAAAAAAAAAAAGCTAGTGTTTACTAAATTTAAATCATTGGCATTATCTTTGGACGGAGCACTAATTATTTCTACTAATTAATACTAAGTAATGTCTAATCACATTTCTATCACTCTTCTAATTACCATTTCTTATAATTATATCTAAAGGAACATTATTATATTTTCTTGAAGAAGCAACAGTTGCCCTTATACTGCCTGGTGGAAAATTAATGTTAATTTCCGAAAACGCAGTTTTTCTCCATCCTGCTATAACCACAAATTATATAGATATGTCTAAAGACAGATAGGTAACAGACCTTCATGCGCCTAAACTTTAGTCGCCGATATCTTTTTTTTTAATACCTGAGACGAATACTGGCTTACTTGGTACTTGGTACTTGGTGTGCGGGCTCTTTTCCGCAATTTTGCCGCTATTGTGCGGCCTATTTTGCGTGGAGTTTGGTGGCCGTAGTTATTCCAGCCATCCAATGCCGGCCAGGAACGCAAGCAGCTCGCTGACGCCGGCGCAGGCCTCCCGGACGGTCCCTGGCGTACCAAGGTGTTCTGCTCTATGGGACGCCACACTGCTGCACTCAATGAGCACATGTGCGGCCGTCTCCTCTGCTTCCATACAGCCTCTGCACAAGGGGCTGTCTGTGACACCTATAGTAAACAGGTGCTTGTTTAAGTTACAGTGTCCAGTGACAATTCCAACTACCCGTCGTAATTTGTCTCTTTTAAGTTTGAGGAGCCTTCTTGAGTACCTGTAGTTTAACTCTGGGAAAGCTTCTCTCGATTGCCTACAGTCTATTGTGCCTGCCCAGTGTTTTTGGTGTAAGTTTTTAGTTCTTTGGCGGATCCACGCTCGGATTTGGCTGAACGGTAATGGAATCTGGGGTTCTGGTCCTGCAGGGTGAAGATCAGAACCTCTCCGCGCCAACTCGTCTGCCGCATCGTTGCCTCTGGATCCACTGTGCCCTTTTATCCATTGGAGAGTAACTTTGTTATTATAACTACTTACTTCTTCCAGTAGCTGGTGACACTGTATAATCAGCCCCGATGATAGATCATGTCGTTTCAGGGCTCGTAGAACTGCAGTACTGTCGGAGAGGATTCTGATATTGTGACCATTTACCTTTCTACTGAGTAGCGCAGTCAAAGCCTGGATGATACCTACACATTCAGCTTGGAATATGGAGTTGTGTACACCAAGGCCTGTTGCTATATGTATGTTAAAATCTTCGGAGAAGCTCCCTGCTCCTGTGCCAGTAGTCATTTTGGAGCCATCTGTGTAAATTCTATATTCGTGAGTACCTGAACTATCACTAGGCTCTTCGTGTATTTGTATAGTGTAGCTCTTAGAGAAGTGGTACTGCTTGTTAACTTTGTCATAGAGGGATAAGATCAGGCTATTATTGTTAGCAGTGTATTCCTCTATAATACTTGTGTGTGGTGTTTGTTGACTGAGAGACCAGAGATTTAGTGATTTAAGTCTATATGCGGAAGCCGCTGCTTCTTGCTGTATAAACAGCTGAAGCGGTGTCATGCCGAGCAGGGCTTCCATCGCAACAGTAGGCGTAGTTTTCATACACCCAGTGATGGCGACGCAGGCTAGTCTCTGGAATTTTTGCAGTTTGGCAATAGCAGTTTTTAGTGTGGTTCTGGGCCACCATACCACTGCTCCGTATGTTAAGGATGGTCGGATGACCGTTTCATACAGCCATAGGGTGATCTTGGGGCTGAGCCCCCATGTTTTACCGATCATTCTTTTGCATTGCCAGAAAGTGACACTGGCCTTGTTCAACTTATTCTCTAGGTGACTTGCCCAGTTCAGTTTGCTGTCTAGTATGATGCCCAGATATTTAACCTCTTTTGACAGTTTAAGTTCTTTATTGAAAAGACTTGGTAGTGTAAACCTCCCTAAATCTTTTTTGTTTGTGAAGAACAACAGTTCTGTTTTTCCTGGATTTACGGTGAGCTCTTGTTCTGTGCACCATGCTTCAATGATCCTCATGGCTTTTCTCATCAGTTCACATGCGACACTGGCACGTAGTCCCGATATTAGAATGGCCAGGTCATCAGCATAGCCCACCGTGAAGAATCGACTGGAGTTGAGCCTGGTGATCAGATCATTGACTACCATATTCCAGAGGAGTGGAGACAGGACTCCCCCTTGTGGGCAGCCCCGCGATACCACCCCTCTAGTTTCACCATTTAAGACTATGCGTACCGCCCTTAGCCTAAGCATGTTAATGACCCAATCAGTTAGAGTGGGATCAACTCCATGTCGACGCATTGCAGTTCTGATGCTGGTGAAGTTCGTTTTGTCAAAGGCGCCCTCTATGTCAATGAAGGCTCCTAGGCATAGATTTTTATTTTGTAAATCTCTTTCTATTCTGTGAACCACATTGTGCAAGGCAGATTCAGTAGATTTACCTGCACTGTAGGCATGTTGTTCAGGATGAAGAGGTGTTATAGTGAGTATGCTATCTCTGATATACCTATCACACAGCCTTTCAAGGGTTTTTAAGAGGAAAGACGTGAGGCTTATCGGTCTGTACGCTTTCGCTTCTGTGTAATCACTCTTGCCTGGTTTGGGTATGAAGATAACCTTGACCTCCCTCCATTCCAAAGGTACATATTTATGTGCTAGACATGCCCTAAAAATGGGGTTGAGTACTCCGGCTATTAGAGGCAGGCCCCACTGTAGGAGCCCAGGGAAAATCCCGTCCAGGCCTGGTGTTTTGAATGGTAGGAATGTGTTAATTGCCCAACTGATTTTTTCCTCCGTCACCACAGTCTGTGCGACCAACCAGTCTGTCGGTGTGGGTGTAGTAACTACATCTGGATTCCAGCGAATGGCGTCCACGATGCTGCAGCCTGGGAAGTGTGTTTCAAGTAATAGTGTGTTTGTCTCTGTGTCTGTTTTTGTGTAAGTGTTGTCCTTTTTCTTAAGAGTACCGATATCTTTACTCGAGTTGGTCGCCATTATTTTTCGTACTCTGTTTGCTTGTGCGTTGGATGCTATGTTTGTGCTGTAGTTTCGCCATGACCTACGAGATTTAGACCGGATAAGTTTCGTGTAGGCTGCTCTAGCTTCAGTGTACCTGTCCCAGTCCTCGTCCCTATAGGTGTTCATGGCTCTGTTAAACAGCTTGCGTACTTTCCCTCTCTTTCTTTCTAGAGCTTTTGTCCAAACTATTTTCCTGCCCTTGTCGTCATTCGGCAGTGACAGAGGACAGGCGTTCTCGAAACTTTTAGTGAGGTCAGTTGCAAGCTGTTTAACATTCTGCTCAATGTCTGTAGTGCTGTCTAGTTGTGTAGTGTTTGCCTTTTTGAGGTACTGGGTCAGAGATTTCTTAAAGATTTCTCTGTCAGTCCTTCGGGGGTTTCTTGTGGGCACTGGTGTAGTTTTCGTTACCTGTAATTCAAACCTTATCCACCTATGGTCCGAGGCTGAGAGTTCATCCGAAACTCTCCAGTTAGAGATTAGACTCGAGTTACCTGATACTAAGGTGAGGTCTATGATGGTGCGGCTCTGATTTCTTACAAAGGTTGGTTTCGCACCCGTGTTTGCTATTGAAAGATTGGTAGAGAATAAGAAATTTACCAGATCATTTCCCCTGCTGTTTGGTGTTGGCATGCCCCAGATCGGATGATGGGCATTCGTATCTGCTGATATTATGAGATTAAGGTTATTTTGTTCACAGTATCTTACCAGGTCATCAACGTCTTTCGGAGGAACCTCCTCATCGCCGGGCATGTAAGCTGACGCGACGATAACGTCCCCAGTCACCTCCCCAATCACGCTCGGGAGCCTGGCGGTTGCCAAGTCTCTGGAACAGAACTGGGTTAGTGGTACTGCTATTATATTTTTTGGTACATAAATGCAAGCTCGATGCTGATTACAAGTGTTGTCAAGGATTAACTTACCTCGTAGGTTTGTGAGACCACACACACGCCCGGCCCTGATCCACGGCTCCTGGATCAGGGCGATGGTCTCCTCGTTGTTCGCCTCCAGCACTCTGCGCAGGTTAGCCGTTGCAGTGAGGCTGTGCTGGAGGTTGATTTGGATGACGCTACAGGTCAAACGGGTTTGGGTCGCTGTCATTCGAGCTTCCCTCCCCATCTGACTCCGTCTGGCTCCTCCTGGGCCTCCGCCATGCCTCCTTTTTTGGGTGGTCGGAATCCACACTCATGCCTTCCGTCGCGTAAGAGGTTGATGGTATAGGCGATGAGTGAGACGGTGCAACCGGAGTGACCTCCATCGTCCCGTCTGTTGGAGCTGGTCGTTCTGCTATCTGCTCCGGAGGTAGAGACTCACTCACACTAGGTGCCTCTAGTGCGGTCTTCGTCGTCATTACCTCCGGTGGTTCGTCCTGGAGCGATCCGTTGGCCGCGTAGAAGCGCACGTATATGTTCCCCAGGTTATACCATAGCCGTCTCCCATTTTCCAGGAGAGTCGGTATGACGGTTTCTGGTATTCCCAAAGTAAGGAACAATGTGTCTTTCTCGGGTCCGTGCAGAGAGTGGGAGAACAACTTCCACGTGTGGACGAGTGCCCACTTGTTCTGGTCTGCGAGAACTAGGCTAGTGTCCTCCACTGTGCCCTCACATTCCGGAACGAAGAGGGCTGCTCGAACCAGTCTCGTCAGGTCCGCCTGCTTCTTCACAATCAGGTTAGCGTCTGCTTCAGTAGGGATGCTGTCAATTGCTCTTTTGAGCCACTCCAGTGAGGCCTCGTTCTCACACCACAACTTCAGTGCTCCATCTGCCACGATGGGTTTGCCTCTGAAGAGGGGGGAGAAGGAGATGTTAGGGTCCTTAACGTCCGCCAAGATCCGCGCTGTCAAGAACTTCTTCACCTTCGTGGCTTGCTCTGCTGTCAGTTCGTAGTTTGCTCCTGTCACAGCTACGCAGAGGTCGCTCTGGACGATCTCAGCATAGCTGGTCTGGGCCCTGCGTGAGCTGTCCAGCTTTGACTTTTTGTGTTCCCCTCTGGGTGACACTGTGTCGTCTAACCGCGTCCTTTTGAAAGGTTCGGTGCGAGCTGGGGCCTGTGCCGATTTGGCAATGGCCATCGCTGCTCGTTTCTGCCGGTTATGGCGGTTGCCGTGCTTGGTATGCATCAACTTGCCCTTGGATCCTGAGGGTACAGGTACTACCACTGGTAGGCCTGCAGCGGTCTTAGGCTGTGATGCTCTGTTTAACTGAGAGGTTCTGGGGGCATTCACGGTTTGGTCTCCAGTCGTCGGCTTTTGTCCCGTCGGACGGTCTCCCGCTTTAGGGTCTCCGGCTTGATGCCTTTGTCCCATCGAGCACGAAACCGAACTAGGGTCTCTGGCTTCCGGCTTTTGTCCTACCCGTGTTGCCTCTAGTAGCAGTCTCTTCCTCTCTTTCTGCCTCAGTTTCTGCTTTTGCTTTTTCGTCAAGCGCTCCGGGACTTGCGCCACCTCGAGTCTTGACGAACCTGCTGGAGGGTCTCCGGCTTTTGGCCGTTGTCCCTTCTTCTTTTTTGACGGTTTGACCACCGTCCACGTCGAGGTACAGGGCTCCGGGACCGTTAAGGCCGCCACGAGTTCCTGCACCACCTCCCCCATACCCGAGGGAGTAGGGTTTGTTCCTTTTTCATTCGTATGCTGGTATTGGTTTTTGGTGTCCATACTTGTATATTTAATTATTCACCTTCCTGATTCCCCACCCTCCACGGAGCCCGCACCTGGGGATGTTAATTATTAACACCAGGGCTATCAGTAAGGTATAGAGGGGTAGATCACGTTGCCCACGAGTCCGCACGACACAAAGGAGTCAAATCAACCAGCTTGATTGACGCCCGTGCACCGCCGACTGTGGACCCCATTGATCTCCCCCTCTCGCCATGACGGAAGCATAAGGCTGCCCATCTGTGCTGAGTGACCAAGAGTGGCTAGCTCCTGGCCTCCCGTTTAGGGTGAAATCCACACCAAAGAGGAGTGTTGCGTTTCTGCGCTCAGCCTCCAGGTTTGTTTCATCCACCCGTACGGGCCCCCCACGTGCAGCACCAAGACACGTGGGTGGTCCTTTCCCTCTTGCCATCACTCGTTTGTGGGATAGCAAGACCACAGTGGTCGGACCACATACCTAACCACTGTAGCGGTATTAGGAAAGATTAGAGTCGGGATAGGATTAAAAGCTACTGGATGGGATGGGATTGTTATGGATCGTTACTAGTGGGTTGGGATGGGAAAGGTGGGATGGGAGTTATAACAGAATTGCGTCTAGTGTTTTGGTTTCGTCTGTTCCTGATGGGACCAGACCAATAACAGGCGGCACCACGAGAAGGTAACATATTAGACTTGTTATGGATGTCTACACGACCTGCGCTCCTTTCCATAACCCTACGCCGAACCTGCTCACCGGACAGGTGGCCAGGTTAGGTTTGTCCCATAGTAAGCGTATCAATACAGCGCTACCTGAGGAAACCCCCCTAACGAATACTGGCAAACGTTTTGATCGAATTAATAATTCTAAGGAGTTTATTAATATATTGTAAACAGGTTGTACTCCTATGGTCAGTATATACTTTTATATCGTATTCTTATTATTCTAAAATAGAATTAAAACAAATTTAAGTTTATATTGCCATTTATTTTAACATACAAGTAGCAATTTCTTTTTCCTCCATATCACACAATTAGGGTTAGCCCAAAATGTACATATATCTTCCTCCACTCCGCTTCAATTTTAGTGTGTTAATAGCCAATGGGTATCTACACTTTGGATACTGCAACACGTTTCATACGCTTGATATGTCCTGTAAAATAAAAGCAAATTTAATAATAGATACCTATCTGTAAAGCGATTATGATGTCTTCAAAAACTTGGCGAGCACATCATCAATTTCCCTCTCGAACTCGAAATCTCATCAGTTATTTTCAAATCGCTATTCACATTCAAAATGGCTTAAATATTGCATACATTTTGATATGTTAACTATTATATTATAAAAACCTATATGTATGCTATTTTTTATATATTTGTTTAGAAATTACACTAAAATACGTTTTATTTTAAAATGTTTTTATGAAATTTGATTATGTATTTGGACTACACCCGCCTCTATTGTTTTATTTAATCATAGTCACTGACAACTTTGTGTACCATTCTACTTACGAGTTTTAATAAATGCATGTTTTTTTATAATTACTGATAGGCTAGCCTTGGACCACTATCTCACTTGATGGCTATTAATGATGTGGTCGAAGATATTGTTCAGGGTACCCTAGAATTACTGGCTCTCAAGGACAGCTGCCGGAACACACCGTTAGGTGCTTGGCGACAGATTTTCTACTATACGGTATATGTATATATCATTATCTATTTATGTACATAAATAGATAATGATATATACATATACCTATAAATTATATAAAAATATTGTACATATTATAATATTATCTCATATATAGCATAGAAATTGACAAAAATATAGTGCAAAATTAATTGGACAAATAAAACCTTTTAACTTGATCCTTGAACATATTGAGAGTCGGTGCTTGTCTTATTGATACAGGAAGATAATTCCACAAGCGGGCAGCCTGAATAGTGAAGGATTTGCTATAAAACGAACTCGTATGAGGATGGATTTCAAGTGTGAGATTTTCTGATGACCTTAACGTGTATGAAGAACAGTGAAGGAAATCGAAGCGTTCCTTGAGATAGCGCGGGGATGTAGGACTGAACAATATATTGTAAAGGAGACTGAGAATATGAGCATTCCGGCGAAAACGTATATTCAGCCAATTGAGCTTAGAACGAAACTGAGATACGTGATCATATTTGCGTAAACCAAATATGAATCTAATGCAAAAATTTTGAAGACGCTCAAGTTTATCTAGCTGTTCCTTCGTGAGATCTAGATAGCAGGCATCAGCGTAGTCAAGAATAGGAAGTAAAAGAGATTGAGCTAATGCAATTTTAGTGGCTGTTGGAAGAAAGTTGCGCAACCTTTTTAAGGATCCTGCTGCGGCAAATAGCTTGCGACTGGTGATTTGTAGCTGTTGATCCCACCTCATATAGCGATCCATTGTTATTCCAAGATTCTTTACAGAGCTACTAAAGGGAATAGCAATACCACCAAAGAAAACTTGAGGAAGTAATGTCCAGTCTATTGTAGACAGCAATCTTGAGCTACCAATTACTATTGTTTGTGTCTTAATGGGATTTACTTGTAACCCAAAAGAATTGCTCCATTTAGCTATACGATCAAGATCAGTATTAACAGTCTGAATTGCTTCAGATAGTTTATTCACTGGTGCCTTTAGCACCTAAAACGTATACGCAAAAATAGAGCAAAATTATTTCCGATATGTTACCTACCAAATGAGCGTGCGCCTCGAGCACTTGTTTGTTATGACTTGTCCTATCCTACCTAATAGATGCAGTGTTCATTATGGCAGACTAAGGCTATCTCGTTTGTGACTGAGGTTGATTAATTATTAATAATACATTATCAATTGATTAACATAAATTTGTATTTCACGACCGTGTAGAATCGTCTTCAGTTTCACTCGTCTGTGGAATCTGCGGTGTAGTTGTACTCTATAATTATCTCTTATCCGTTACTCTTTCTCTCATACTGATCTATGTTCTGATCTGTTATTGTTTGTTGAAAACAAAACAAACGAAATATTTCTTACTCTTTTACTAATATTTTCCAATTATTAGTTTATGGGTACTACAGTATTTCAGACAAACATTTCCAAAGGAATAAGAGTAACGACAACGTGGTTATCAAAGAAGCTTGTAACATATTTTAGGTAACCTCTTAACAAAAACAAAATTTAGAACCTCACAAAATTTTAAGAGAAGATTGAATCACAAAAGAAACGGATTACCTTAGTACTATACCTACGACGACAGTGGGTTTCTTGACCTAAAACTACTTAAGGTACAATTTGGACACAAACCTGACCAGGGTACTGGTTAAATTACATCATATACTGCAAGCAATAATAGATATTGTAATAGTCAAAGTTTTAATTACAAATGATGCCATAGAAGGGATACTTCACTAGTTATTAGCTATGAAGGAAGGAATGCTCAAGAGCATGCAGTATACCGTGAACTTAAGTATTTTCAGCAAAAAATACTTTATTTAAAGTTGTTTTATTGATATCTTCACTGAGATTGCCATTATATGTCATGAGTGTAAAAATTATTGGATAAAATTATGTAAAATAAATGTATCTAGTTATTTATGTTATTTAATTTCTTTTCAATACTTTCATAAGTATCCATGGATTGCTCTAAGTATTTTAGTGACCTATTTAATATAATGTATCAGCTGGATTGTTCACTTTTGAAAACAGTCTCCCACATTATGGGGGGTTTGCAGTGTGAGATATCAGTTCCTCAGACAGTGCTGCTGCCCACCTTCAGGTGTGTTACCCTTACTCGCCTCCTACAACACCCGGGTAGAGATGGAGGGGTGACATTCTAGCCCAGCACCCCACAGGCATATTATTGACCTATGCTAGGGTGTAATAGTGTCAGAACCTAAATCTTAGATACTGTTATTTGTTAAGTTAGTTATTGTTAACTTATCAACCAGGTTAAGCTACATCTATTGAGGTTATTACTTGGATGAGTGACCACTAGTGTTCAGCGCTAACCTAACATTTTATTTCCAGCAGTCTTTCAGAGCCAATAACCCTAGGTTAGCCTGGATAACATCTTCACTTATCATCAGGTTTGATAGTAATCAAAGGAGAACTGAAAAACAATAAAAAAGCTTTTACTTATTTTCCTATTACACATATCATAAATTAAATCTCACTAATTTTGGAATGTGAAATTTTGTGACTGTGTATGATTGTAGCTCCTTCACACTGATGTGGCTTAACGTATTTGTATGAAACTTGAAATATTGGTAGTGTAGGCTCTGGATTAACACAAGATATTACTATTTATATCTGTTTACATAATTGGTCTATGCGGGTGAAACCATGGGGTGCAGAACAAGCAGAACAGTAAAGCTGTGGCAGAGTAGTACCCATTATATTCATTTGTTCTATCAAAACTTGTCACTACCTTATAGTTTAACAGCTTGTCAGGGTACGAGTTATGTCATCTATCTCCACAACTAAGTCCTACTCTCATTTCTGGGAATTATGGATTAAGAGCATGGTTTCCTTTAATATTACTACCTAGTAATATAATTACCAAAGTCTATGATAAGTATAATCACATTTAATTTTTTCAGCTTTTCAGCTCTCAGGTACAAATAATAATTATCCTCTTCATGGATGTTGTAAAAGTCTATTAAGAGAAAAAGTATGCTTAATGGGCAGCATGCCACTAATCATGTAAATAAGGTGTTGTCGCAAATTATGTCCACAACAGAGCTCTTTATCATTTTAACAAACTCACCTACTATCTTATGGTAGCAGGTAGGTTGCTAGTAGTAACAAGCATTATCTTCATAGTATCAGGAAAGCAGCCAGCCTTACAGGGCTGCTTTCCTAGAGAATAGATTGTCTTGACAATCTATAATATATAATATGTTCTTGTTAGTAAGGAGAATGTATTGTACCAACCCCACATTCATCGGACAAGGGTTGGAAGATGATGTTGTTCAATATTATTTTATAAGTACATATATTGCATCTATTGTATAAACTAATATGTTTAAAACTTACTTGTCTTCCTCAAGTTGAATCAGTTCACTCATAGTATTTTTTAATATTCCATGTTTTTGAAGCAATTCCTTTACCAAATAGTTCTTCAATTATATTCCTGAAATGTCAAAAAATAATCCTTCATCATTCTCTCAACAAGTTGTCACAGTTTCCAAATCAGAAAACTAGGAGGCTTAATTACACCTAATACTTTTTATCCTGATTCCTACTTACCTAGATTACCTAGGTATTCTATTATCATAATTATAGATAGATCAACAAGCAATCGGGTCAGCTGAAACTAGGGCATAATAAGCAGCACTATAAAGATAGTACAAATCTTACATACAGCGGTGGGCGATGAATGAGTAGGTTGTTTTTTTTATTTTCTGAAACCTTATCAGGTCCATAAGTAACTTCTGTTGCACTAACATGTTAAAGTTTTCAGCAGGGCAGGCTTATATATGATTTGACTTATATATGTTAGACATACAATGACAGCTTATGGTACACACACACCATTAGGGAAGTAGCCCCTTATTATATCCAGAAGAACCTATTACCATGCAAGGACTGTGAAGCTAAAAACCGCGGTGGTAATACTTTCGTTTGTAGTCTGAGACTGTGTTACAAGTTTAGTACAAAATAGTATTATACAGCTGGGGGGACTGCCCCACCACCACCAACTAAGCTGAGGGTAACTCCTTATTGAAAATCTAGGAACACTTACCGATTATGATAAGTTTTTGACCACCAAAATGACTAGTATAACTCTTATTCAAATCCGCCCTCAAGGTGTTTAATTATTGTGATCCAGTATATAAACGGCTTTAATTCATTCACACATTTTTAATTTCTTAATACCTTTGAACACTCTACATCTTTATAAAAAATTACATCGACTACAAACTTATAAGTTGCTCCAAACAATTCTCAAAAACTAGTACAATGAAAATTTTCTTCGAGACATTTGTCAAAACACTAATCGCTCCAAGTTTGAAAATAACTTGCTTTTAAAAACATAGACTATAATCATAGACAATAAGAATTCATCTCTACAACATCCCCTCTGAATTTTATATTGTCTCAAATAAAATTAAAACCAACCTGTATTTAACTTTAACATATTTTCCTAGAACACCCCATATACAACTTCAACATTGAACACATAATTAAAACAAAAATAAAAACCCATACTAGTATTCCCTACCTATCATTACATTCTACATACTATATTAAACCACCCCCTTAAATATAAATTTCAAATTAACAATCAAGACAATCTTAATACTATAACTAATACCTAAATTTCAAATCAATTCCAAAACATTATCTCTACAAAATATAACATCTAACACCTATCATAATTAACTAACTATACCACTAAACTCACTTCATTAAAGTTCACATCAAACTCACTGATCACTCACAATATGCTTTCTTAAACGTAAAAACTTGGTTCTGTCCAATCCTTTTGTCAAAATATCCGCAATATTAGAATTGGTTGGACAATAGAAAATTTCAATTAAATTTTGATCTATCTTTTCTTTAATAAAATGATATTTCACATCAATATGTTTGCTTCTGCGATTTAAAATTCCGTTTTTAATTAAAACAATAGCCGACTGATTATCAACAAATAATTGTGTTTTTGGAGTATGACCTGTAATTTCTTTAATCAGACTTTGAACATAAAGTAAATCTTTGATACATTCTGCGGCAGAGATGTATTCTGCTTCCGTACTGGAGAGAGCGGTGACGGACTGTTTACGCGAGCACCAATGTATGGGACCACCACTGTACAACACTACAAAGCCAGTCGTACTTTTCCTAGTATCAGGATCACCAGCGAAGTCTGCATCACAATATGCAGTCAAAACTAAACTATTTCCACGTAAATATTGAATACCAGAAGATATAGAGCTCTTAAGGTATCTGAAGAGATTTTTAATATTGGCAAAATCATTTAAATTAGGACACTCTTGATGTCTACTGCAATAACCAACATGAAATGAAGCATCTGGTCTAGTTTTGTTTACTAAGTATAGTAAAGACCCTATCAACTGCCTATAACGATGCACATCACTACTATTCTGCCGTCACTAGAAGAAAAGGCTTAATTTCCTCATAGTTGATTCCGAGATAATTGAAGTTTTGTCTAAAATGAATGCCCGCGCGTTGCTGGATAATTTATTGTTATAAATTGTTATATAATATTTCTTTAAAAAATCGTATTTCATGATGCATATGGTTTTATATTCATACCTAGTAGCATTAGTTTCTTATTTCAGTTTTGCCCTTTCATTTATGTACAAAAATCCGGATAAATTACGTAAAGTTAAGATGAAAGGTCGTAATTTTAAAAAATGAAATTACGACTTTTCATACTAGAATCCCAAGTTTATGTCATAATTTTGACCTAGTTTGTAAAGCCTTAATTGTAGAATTATGTCTTTTCTTTCTAGAAAATTGATTTCAACTTATGTTTTAAGGCTTTTTTAATATATAAAATAATAACAAAACCATTATTACTTGAAAGTTTTTGTTTTAATTAATAAAATGAATAACGTATTACATCTATCATAAATTCAAATTAATAAAAGAATTACCCATATAATTACTTTAACATGGGTGTGTATTAATAAAGTTAATATATGCATGGCGCATGGTAGCATTTTGCGATTGCCCGCCTGCCTAGCTACCACCCTCAAGTAGAAAATCTGTCGCCAAGCACCTAACGGTGTGTTTCGGCAGCTGTTCTTGAGAGCCAGATATTCTAGGCTAGCCTGAATAACTTCTACGAACACATCATCACTAACCATCAGGTGAGATAGTGGTCAAAGGGTAGACAATCAGCTATAAAAAAAATTGCTTATCATAATTTTCTCCTATATTTTGATCTTTAAAATGTACCTACTTAAATGTTTTCTAAGTACATTATACATAATTATAATAATTAATTAGGTATCACATATTGCAAATATAATTTATGTATTCTTAGGAACACTCAATGGTAATAAAATGAAAATAACAAAAACCTGACATATTATTATAAAAATATTACATACATATCTGCAACATACATGTCCCACATGTCAAAAAAAGTGTCACAAATAGCAGTTTAATCACAAAATTCATACTTATACTACGTAATTATAATAGAACCATCTACCCGAAAATCACGTTTAAATGAATTAAAATATATAATAAAATATATATATAAAAACGAAACAAAATACATTCAATGTAACAAAAACCTTTCCCTCAAAAAAAAAATCTATAAGTCTTTCATCATGTTCGGTCCCAATTTTTGTACGTGTGCTGTAAAACCTTATTTCTGACGGTTTTTTTTTTCAAACATTCCAGTTGCACTTTATATTGAAGTCGCTTTTATACAATTAAGTCATGATTCCTCGTTGAAAGCATATTTCGCTCATGTCGCGTATATACGTAGGCCACAAAAATTGTGGATAACTTAAAAAAATAACACATAACAAATTATTATGTTAATTGCTTTTCAAAATACTCTCCTTTTAATTTTTTTTTTTTTTCTTGCGATGGAACCATTTTTTAAACAGTAGGAGCACAGATCTGAAGGCATGTTTTCTGCGTGCTGATTGCACGCTATTACTACCTCTACGGAGTTGGTAAAAGTGAATCCTCTCATCAAATCTTTGATTTTGGGGAAAATACAGAAATCACAAGGTGCGAGGTCGGGGCCTGCAAAATCATTAAAATCATAAAAGTGACGGCTTCTGCAAAATCATTAAAATCATAAATATTCTTCTTTTACTATTTAAGGCTTGCTTTACATGTTGGTGGAATGTATCTGCCGACATGAAAGTATGGCCAGTTTCGAAGTGCTTTAATACGATGGAGTTGTTCAATGTTTCATTCGAGTTTACGAAGTAAATCAGAAACGAAAATAATGCCCAGTTTTTATTCTGCGCTGAACAGTTATTGAGTCACGGAGTAATCTTCTTTGGTCACTGTGGTGCTTCAGGAAGCTCTAAATGATCTTATGATATCGTCTTTTTTTCTGCCAGAAATAGCTTACCATATGGCAGCAAATTTAATTACATTCGATGTTGTTTTATTATAGCCTAGCGGTACAAAACTCTCATTTAATACCACTAGACGAAGGCAAAACAGAACCATATTAAATCTTGGGTAAAATGATAACTTTTTGTAGGTCAACGGAAAATAGCCTTAATCGGTTGATTGGAAAAACCTCCGATCTTTTTCCTACTGTTGCCTTGCTAAAATGTATTTTCTGTGATATTTTTCATTGTTCACATAAATGTCACAATTTCTATGGCGCAGGTCTTGTCCAGTTATTTAAAATCCAAATTGCTCACATAATTCACATTCCTCATATACTATGATGCTTATCAAAAAAAAACCATACCCTTTATTTAGAAATGTTCATACTCAATAGTGTATCTGTAAAGCTGATAACAAATGCTATTTTCAGTTGGATGTGTCTCAATGAAGTCATCATACATATTATATTTAATTGTTATTTCTGAAGATCTCCAGTTTGGTGTATGCTCTCTTCTTTAATGCGATATTGTTGGCTTAGAGAGTCCTCTAAGTCACGTTGAGTCCAACGTGGCTCTTGATTAGGTCATGGTAAATTTTAAGTTTTTTTGTTGACTTCTTATGTATCGTATCGTATGATGCTTATAAGACCATTCCTGATAGTCTTGTCGTTATATTTGGAGTAGCTAAGAGTAGCCATGAAAAAGCTTTGCAGACAATTTTTCTTTCTCCTTTATCATTAGTCAATAAATAAGAAAATGATCTGGTTCTTTTTATTGGTACTGTTTTGCACTAGTCTCTCTTATCATGTCATAGACATGGACAGAACAGAAAAGTGTGTCTTTTGAACAGATGTTACGATGTGAGGTCAGATAATAATCTCCTCTTTACCCAATAGGTTGAAGAGGTAATAAAGTCTTAATCGCAGATACCTTCTGAATTACTATCATTGAAACTTTTCATGAAGCTATCCGTCTTTTTAGTTTTTGTCCAATACTGAAAAAGTCCACCCGCACGCCCCACACTTCAATATTTTACTCAATGAACTAGCATGAAAAGTCCTAATTGATAAATTACGCCTTTTATTTTATGTCGTATACGCCGTATATTTAAAGTCGAATTTATGTCGTGCTAGTTAGGAAAGGCTTAATTTGAAATTAGGCCCTTTCAGTCTGGTAAAATGCAATTGCTAATATGAAAGGACGTAATTTCAAAATTAAGTCTTTTAACACTAGAAAACTCCGAAATTTTGTGAAGTTACGCCCATTATGCTTATGATATCTTTGGATTCAGACGAGTTACAGCTTTATGAGTAAGACTATACGATAGCATTTTCCACGCTGATTCCGAATATGTATATAAGTCATTTTCGACAAAAGTGGAAGTTAAGCCCTTTCTTCTAGTGACGGCAGTATTACCCTTCCCCTCTTGATGTGTATCAACTAAAATATTCGGAAAAATAATTTCTTTTAAGTCATTAAATCCAAATTTATTTAACATTTGACCAATATAAGATTCCTGATAAATTTTCAAATAATTTTCTCCAACCTGTATATCAATACCGATAAACTTCTCAACTTTATCAAATTTTCTAATTTCAAATTCTTTTTGCATTCCTTTCATGTTATTATTCAATTCATTTTCACAATTTCCTATCAAAATTCCATCATCAACATATATAGCCAAGTAAATTTCCTTTTCTTTACATAAAAACAAACATGGATCTAATTTCAGCTGTTCGAAACCCAATTTCTTTAAATATTCAGTTAGCCGCTTATTCCACATGAGCGGTGCTTGCTTAAGACCATATATACTCTTCTTTAATTTACAAATTTTATTTTCACCATAATCATAACCTAAAGGAATTTCCATAAAGATATCCTCATTTAATTCTCCATACAAAAACGCTGTCTTTACATCAAACTGTTTTAATTTTAGACCTTTCTGTGCAGCAATTGAAAGCAATAATCGTACACTAGTAGTATTTACCACTGGACTATAAGTCTCTTTGTAGTCTACATTATATTTTTGTAAAAATCCCTTAGCAACAAGTCGTGCTTTGTATCTTCCTTCCGACTTCACAGTAAAAATCCACTTACTAGTTATCAATCTTCTATTACCCGCTTCTATTTTATCAACTACTTCCCAAGTTTTATTTTTCTCCAAAGAATCCATCTCTTCTTTAATAGCTTTTTCCCATAAACTTCTCTCATCACTCTTCAACACCTCACTGTAAGTTAAAAATGACGTTTCTAAATCATAATCTTTCAACCTTATTGGTAATTTTCTATCTCTTTTTGGCAAAATCCTTTTACTACTAATTTCTTCAACGGACTCCTCCGCATCCACAAACAACTCGTTTCCATCCACCATCAACCTACTATTATCTTCAATCTCATTTCCATTATTCACTTCTTGACTACTATCTTCCAAATTAACTTCTCTTCTACTATTATTATCTAATAATTCTTCAGCAATACTATCTTCAAAAACATCAATTCCCTCATTTTCTATAACATCATTCCGTTCCTCCTCCAAAACATCTTCTACGACATCATTTCGCTCTTCAAAAATATTTTCTATGACATCATTTCGTTCTTCTTCTAAAATATTATCTATGACATCATTTCTCTCTTCTTCTAAAATAGAAAATTCCTCCTCCTTCGTTGCTTCAACATCTGTCTTCTTCTTCTTACTTTCTCCATACAAACTTCCCCTCTCAACTTGACAACCATCATCAGCTGTGATGACATTTATTTTCTCGTTTTGTTCTTCCAACTCCTCTTCTTCTTTAAATAATTTATATAAATCTGTAACTTTCGCAATCCTATTACATTGCTTTAAAAATTCCAAAACATCCTTCGCATTATTATTAAAAGTCACATCTCTTGAATAAAATACCTTCAAACCCACCGGATCCCAAATCTTATATCCATTGTTCGTAAATCCTACTAGCAAACCCTTACCACATCTGGAATCTAATTTATTGAGTTTTGTATTTATTTTGTAATAAGCCAAAGAACCGAAAATATTTAAATGTTTCAAATTTGGAATTCTATTAAACCACATTTCTGCTGGCGTTCTGTCATTAATAGTATTAGAACACCTATTGGTTATGTAAGTTGCTGTTAACACCGCCTCGCCCCATAACTCTTGTGGTAACTTCATGTCAAACAAAAGAGCACGGGTTCGCTCCAAAATTGTTCTATTTAATCGTTCTGCCTTACCATTATGTTGTGGAGTATACGGTATTGTATAATCTATTGAAATTCCTTTACCTAAACAATATTTTTTAAAATTATTTGAACTATATTCACCGCCATTATCGCACCTAAATGTTTTTACTTTTAAGTTAAAGTGATTTTCAGATAAATTTATGTAATTAGTAATTTTTGAAAAGGCTTCACTCTTAGTTCTGATCAGATAAATTTTAGCAAAATGTGTATAGTCATCTAGAAAAGTGATAATATATTTATAACCATCATACGTGTCTGAACCTATTGGACCACAGATGTCACTATGAACTATTTCTAATGGCCTAGTAGCTCTATTCCTTTCGGTATTGAATGGTTTTCTGCATAGTTTTGCTTGAGTGCAGACTTCGCAGGTGTCAATATAATTATCACTATGTTTTGAATTTATTCCATTAACTATCTGTTTTGTTTTTGAAATTGATGTATGTGCCAAAGCTCGATGCCAAAAATTTATGTTTTGAATTAAGTTTACTGACTTTGTGCTTGACCGAGTTGCTGACAACTCTGCATAGTACAGTCCGTCACCCCTTAACTCACCAGTCAGTAAGCAGCTGCCATCTCTTTCGTATACTTTACATTCTTTTCTGAAAAACACAATTTTATAATTATTTTCTGCTATTTTTGAAATTGAAATTAAGTTTTTCTTCAATTTCGGGACTAGTAACACATCATTGAAGGTAATGTTATGTGAATTTGTGTTAGACTTGCATAGCACTTTACCCACAGTGTCTATAATGTGTGTATTACCATCAGCTGTTGAGATTCTATAATTGCACTTTTCTTTCAAATGTAAATATACTTCAGAATTAAAATGTAAATATATTTAGTATCCCGTTCTGTAATTTTTAGTTCTAATTGTATTCGGGAAATAAGATTCACAAAAGTTTTCTCTTCTTTAGCAGTTGATTCCCAAGCTGTCCCAAAGCTCGATAATTCTTTAGGTAAAATGCACAATATTTTCGACACAACCTCAGTATCAGTTAGATTCATCCCAGTACTTTTGATTGAGGTAACTATGTTCATTAGGTCGCCGATATCTTCTAGTAAATCTGTTTTTTCGAATTTATAGTTATAAAAATCTTGGAGTAAATGACACCTCTGTGTGTCAATTTGGCCCAAAAATATCTTATCCAATGTGTCTAAAATTTCTTTTGCGGTTTCACAGTCAATTATACGTCCAATATATGAAGTATCTACAGAATTAATTATTGTAAATCTGGCTTTTGCATCTTTACTAATAAAATCTTCCTTTATTTTTTGTTCATCATTTAACCCTTGTATAACTGAATTTAGTCCTTTTGATAATAGTAATAAATGTAATTTCTTTTTCCAAATAATATAGTTCGTATTTTTATCTAGTTTTGACAGTTCCTCTGTCATGTTTCTATACAATTATTTCCAGTAAATAAAATAATAATTTCATCACCATATGGTTTCCAGGGTAGGTAGCTCAGCTCATCTTCATCTTATCCTTGAGGGCAAAGGGCCCATGACCTTTTATTTAAATCCGCCCTCAAGGTACCAATAAGGTTGAAAGATTATGATTTAGAAACGTAATTAAGGGCGGATTTGAATAAAACCTACCACAGCTGAATAAGTTTTTTTTTGATTATGATTATGGTCTGAATATAGCTACAACTTGCACAGCAATTTGTGAAATTTATTATTAGTCTGACGTTCCGTCATCAGTTTTCAAGATCGCGTCTAATGTCATCGGGATTGTTCGGTTGTTTCCGCCGCCTGGCTATAACTGCTTTTGATGCAGGTGCTACCCACAGACTAAGTAGTAGAAGTAGAACAAGTGCTACCCGACCTCTAGAGGTAACAAACGAGGAATTAATGATATTGCCATTAGCATTTTTCCTTGAATTCGACACAGCCATATATAATTTTATCCATCGAACTGGATTGAGTTTCTCATCTGGAACTTACAAGAGTTTCCAAGCAGATTGCCTATGTAAGTGGTTATGAGTTTTGGTCCCGAATTCCGGCCAGAATGTTAACAAAAAGTCATCTACCACCATGCTGTCTACATCAGAGAGTTGAAATAAAAAATCTTAGGTCTACATCGATTTTAGGTAAAGTGAGGTCGTGTATTCGTCTACCAGATGCTAAAAGTAGTCATAGAGCAAGATGGCGCGATATTTGAAATAGATTGTTCTCCTGTACTGTGACATTTTCATCGATTTAATAAGATCTTTGACATCCCATATTTGCTTTTTATCTGCTGGAGGTTTCGATAATTCAATGGCTTTAATTATTTGTTTAACTACTGGACTGTTTGTGATAGTGTCCCTAATAACAGGATCAGCAAATGTAGCAATCACTGATTTATGTAATTTAATTGTACTAGGTGACATCTTCTTTACTCTGCATAGAAAACTTAAATGTTGTGCTACTGGTGCTGCGTCTGGTTTATTTGGATTAATGCCAAGGACTTCACATCTTGCTAACCATGTTTTCCATGGCGCTTGATACGTTTTAAGTGAAGAATTACACCATGCTTTTTGAATTAAATTGTAATCCTACGGCCCAGTTCTTCGTTAACAACGACCATCCTGTATCCTCCAAGCCTCCAAATGTAGTTTTACAATTTTCGATGGATTCATTGGGGTTGTGAGATCTTGGAGGTGATGATGCAGGTTCCGTATTTGAAATGGACGGTCTGTTGCTCGAGATTTCAGGTCTGGCCTCCAAAATACTTTCTCCCAACGTGGAACGATCAGGATGTATGAGCCTTTGGCATGATTTAGATGTGCTCGTACTTGAGGAATCAGCGAAGAGGGTGGAAAGATCCATGCTAACTTGTATTCCCATATCTTGCTGAAGGCGTCTATAAAGAAAGCATCCTTGTCCTTTGCATCCCGAGATACATAAATTGGAACCACCTTCGAATTGCTTGACGCAAATAGGTCTATTTCGAGGATGCCCCATTTCTGAAATATCCGGTTGCATATCTTTGGTGTCAAATGCCAATCCGCTAGACGCATCTGCCGGGATAAGCTGTCGGCTACATCGTTGTATATCCCTGGTATAAATTGAGGATAAATTATCGCGTTTAACTGCTTGGCCAATGTCAACAGTTGAAAGACAAGGTCTGTTAGCTGTGGTGATTTTGTTCCACCCTGATTTTTTATGTATGCTATTACGGTTCGATTGTCTGACTGAACAACAACTCTCTTGTTCTTTATCAATTCTTTCTCGGAATCGAGGGCTAGAATTACAGCAAATAATTCTTTTTTGTTTATGTGCCATTGAGACTGGTGAGTGGTCCATGTCCCGCTTATGTGTTTTCCGTTCACCTGTGCTCCCCATCCTTTGTCTGAAGCGTCTGATGTGATGAATATAGTTTCGGTGCAACTGAATATTATATCTTTCTCTTCGAGATTTTGAATCCACCACTTGCATTGCTGGGATGCCTTCTCCATAATGTGATACTTTTTGTGGGCTAAGTTCTCTGGTAGAATATTGGCTGCTCTTTGTATTTCCCTAGAGTGAAGTCTTCCCAGAGGTATTACAAAGAAGGCGAAGTTTAGTTTCCCTAGCAAACTTTTTGAGGACTGCCAGCTCCATCTCTGGGTTGAAAGAATTTTGTTGAGATCTCTCTTTAGGGAAATCTTTTGTTTTGGTAGTGCCTTTGTACTGTGAAATGTATCCCAATGTATTCCTAGGTACTCAATGTTCTGAGATGGCTTCTTTTGAGTTTTGTCCATGTTGATTATCCAGTCTAGTTTTGTTAGAAAGTTTATCGTCACGGTGGTATCTGCTTGTAATTTTGCACCCTTGCAAAAGTCAGTGGTGTCGTTGATAGACCGAATGGAAGACATGTGAATTGGAATACTTTCTTTTTGTAGACTATTGACAAAAACCTTCGATAACGGTTGGCTACTGGAATATGAAAATATACCTGGGAAATATCGATTTTTATGAGGAAATCTCTCTTATGCAAGAAACGAGGTACCTTGAAGTGGTTTAACAAGCGGAATTTCTTCGGGGTAAGGTATTTGTTTAGACCTTTCAAATTGATTAGTGGGCGGACTTTCTTGTTGGGTTTTAGAATTGGGAACTTCGTTGAAAAGAATCCTGTCCGAAATGTTGATTTTTCTAAGTCTCTTTGATGTATTAGAGTTTGAATCTCTGTATTTAGATTTCTCGTTTCGAATTTTGTTAATATTCTTGGATGAAACGGTATGAGAGGTGGCTTCTTGACAAATGGAATAATGTATCCTGTTATTATTTTCAGAATATTTACTAGTGCTCCTTCCTTCTTCCAAATCTCTACAAATTCCAAAAGCCGCCCTCCATTGAATGTGTCAATCGTTTATATTTCTTCTTGAGGTCTTAGAAGACTTGCCTCGGGAAAAGGATTGACCGTGGTCTTTGTTTTTGGTATTGGATGGGCGCTTGAAAGTTTCGTGCATTTTGCTGGAACCAGACTTTCGCGGTCGGTTAGCAAATTTGGACGCTTTTGACACCTAATTTGATGGTCTCATCTGACGCGTGGAATAGGTGTTGTTGTTCTTTGATCTAAAAGGCTTCTTATGCGACTGACGAAAAAATGTTTGTTGAGATGGTTGTTGCTCTGCTAGTCCAGTTTCACAGAAAAGATGTGTGGTTGATGGAGGGATTGCACCAAGAAGAGCTGCCTGATATTCATCTTTTGGAAGGAATCCATTCCTTCTTTGTTCAATGATCTCTGCTCTTCTACCACACACGTACTGAAGCAAATCATCTGATATAGTTGTGTCTGTTGATAAAACATCTTTTAAATCCTGTTTCATGGCTGCGTACTTATTAGCTAATTCCTTTAATGTGTTTGTCAATGCCTCTCTTTGAAGAAGTAAACCATGAGAAACTGTGCCCAAGGTGTAGTCCATACAAGCTAAGTAATCTTGATTAGAAGAGGATCCGTAAGTAGTGAGTATAGGATTAATTTTTAAGGAATTGAAGACCGGGCTAGCATGCAATTTCTTTTGGACCTCAGAATATCTAATTTGGTTAAAAGTTATGTCACCTAAACGTTGACACTCAGCACCTTGTGTGGCAATGTGTGGCTTAGGGGTTGGTATTTGCGGGTCTTGTTGCTTTGTAGCAGGAGTCCAGGCTGCAGAACCTCGAACCCTTGCAGCAAGGGACATAGGGTGGGTTATAAGACCAACGCATAGCGGCCAGTTCAAAAGTTTCAGTTTTATATTTCTATAAGTTTTTTCTTTTAGGGAAGTTCAGTCAGGTGAAAAGGCCCTTGCCAGTCCAACAGTTGGAATAGCAAATCGAATTTTATTCAGGATCTGGGAGTCTAGTTCGCTTCCCAGCAAATCTTCTTTGTCCAGGATTCTGATTCTCCATTGTTGCCATCCTTCGGGTAGATGACCGTTAATCAACCTTACTATTATTTTGAGGATAAGGTTGTCCTCAGGATTATTTGGTTCCCAGCTGAGTAATGACTCGAGGGTGTGCATATCCGCAGAGGATGAAGCCTAAAACAAGTAAAATAAGCTTCAGAATATTATTCCCTTGAGTTAATTCCTTATTGTTCAAGAGTTAAATTCGTAAAGATCATGTGAAATTCGTCTCGCGAGGCTGAGTCGTGTGGCTCATGGGATTGACGCGTACGGCTCTTAGCATTGACGGATAACCACCCGCGCGCCGCACACCCCGCGTGGGGTTTGAATGGCGATCGGGCGGTGTCCAGCGCATCTAGACGGCACGGGAAGCTAAGACACGTATGTATCTCAAGGTTAATCGAAAGAGGTAATCTCATAGGTCAAGCCGACTGCACAGACCATGAAATAAGCATATTTCCTAAAATATTTATAATAATAATAACATGAGTAATACCTATTTAAAATAAATTGAGAATAATTATTGAAATCTAAATTTATATCTTGTTTTGGGATATTCATTTACATATATAAAAATTTCTCGCTACAGATTGAACGGTCCGCCTTAATGGCAGAGTAACCAGGTCAGCTAGTTTTAGAAAATTACCATGATTCTAAAACTAAATGAAAACGTACAGAATATTTTTTGGTAGAGTTTAAAACTATGGCATTTTTGTTAGTTAAATACATATAATTTCGCCCACATAGAACTTGGTTGGGCCGCGATTTATATTGGTTTAGTGGACGTGGGACCAAAAATCTTACTTATTAGATTAAGAGGTCCAAATAACTGTTAACCCACGGTACTATTGGATTACTAGCTTGCGCCTGTGGACTCATCCGCGTGGAATAGTTATATCGTAGTCCCCCGATAATACTCAATATCTCGGAATAAAGGTAGCCAATTTATTAATCCGGGTCCTACAGAATCTATATGCGAAATTTCGTTGAAAACTTAGGCGTTGATGGACTTGAAGGTTTGTATGAGTAACAAACTCATACAAACCTTCCTAGGTAGGTATCTATAATATTTCGTAGTAAATAAAACAAAGTAATAATGTATTTATAGCTTTATGGTACCTATATAAAACATATGTGTAACATCGAGATTGAACATTTTGGCACCACTTACAATTTAATTAATAAATTAAGTAATTTTTAATTTATATAATTTTGTCGTCCAGTTGCTTGAATCCATACACGATGAAGGACAGCATTCCTTATGAAAACAGCAAATCAAAATTTAATTGCGTTAATTTTACTGCTAGCTGCATAATTGGTCAAAAGTGGTTTATACAAAATTACCCACTTTTATGGGAAAAATCTTCGGTCATGAGCTGGTATTCCGAAAATTGCTATAATTCGAAAAACTATAATTTTTGATCTATGTTCACACTCTCTTTTCTCCCTAAACAAATTTCATCATAGTAGACGGAGACAGATAGACAAAATAACACTACTTCATTTTTATGGATTATAATCTCAAAATCAAGAAATTATTTTGTAGTAAAATGTAAGAATCAAACTATCAAACAATTTAACACGCAGACATTCATGTTATGATCAGAAATTCATATATGATTCGCATAGACTGTGTAAGAATGGTAAAGACATATGAAAAATAGCACTTACATGTGATACGTAATGTGTTCCATATTTCGTTCAGTTCTGTTTTTACAGCCGAGAATTCTGCATTTCACCATATTTGGTGGAAGCAGCAAAAACGTTGTTTAACACGAAAAAAAGGACACTTTCAAGCACCGAACAAATTTTTCTGCCACAACTGTGAAATGTGGCAAACAAAAAAATCGCATACGACGAGCAGCTTAACATCTATGTCTCCTGATGCAATTCAATTCGCAGTGCAATTCGTGACTTGTGACGTAATGCATCTGTTATAGGCAGAGGTTAGTCTGCTTAACATCAGGTGGGCCTCGAGCTTGTTCCGTCACAATAGAAAATAATTATACGTTACATATATGTATCTGATTTCATATATTTCTCTACTAATCTGCAAAAACAGTTTTATATATTTGTAAGTTATGATGCTAAAATACTTTAGGGTATAATTCCGATTTGCGCAATTTAAAAACAATACACGTACTAAAGTTATCCGATCTAGCAACATAAATTAAATTTTGAATTCCCCAATATAACAAATTGAACGGTCCAGTGCACCTAGAGCAAGTACCATGCCAATTCTATTTTTTTTCAGTAAGCGCGGCAATATTTTTTTAAAGCTTCATTGTAATTTGGGTAATGTTATGGGACACTGGCAATTCTGCAATATTTGAGCTTCCATTAACGGAATTGAGTATTTATCCTTGGTTGTGCTTTTATTTCAAGCCATGTCATCGACACATAAATTTCACCTTTGTGTTTCCGGGTAGGATTAAAGATATGGTCTGTATAACAACAGGGGTTATGTTTTTAATTATATAATATAATAATATAGTATGCATATCTGTTAATATGTCCTAATATTGCTGTAGAGAACGGAAAATAACCTTATTTTCGTTTATCAACTGCGTCTAGATCATAGTCTGCCTTCAAACTTCCCAGGCTGATCGGCAAATCCTCGTCATAAAAAGTCGTTTTTTTTAAATAGGGAACATGAATTCGGGTTTCTATAGTTACAAGCTGCAATTTGACTGTTGTTTATGAAGCCCAAAAAGAGATATATTTGCATACCCGTCAACGAAACAATAAACTCCAGGAACGAAATGGTATTCAAATCCAGATAAGGTATTTAAACATGCTTCAGATGTAAAATACAAGCTAGCTTGCTATGAGCAATATTTAGCTAGTACTTTAGAGCAACCATTACGTTTTTGACGTCAATTGAATTTTTGCAAAGTTTCACTCTAACGTCGTTCACAACCTTCGAGTAGAGCGTTCGGTTGTTACAACTTATCATCGAGAAAATAACACTTAGTGCATCTCTAAGTGTTATTTTCTCGATGATAAGTTGTAACAACCGAACGCTCTACTCGAAGGTTGTGAACGATTTAGTTTGTTCGAGATGAATTGATGCCAAACTCTGTTTAACCTAAACGCGCTCTAATTGGCTAAGCCACCTCCATGCGGTAAACACCCGAGTCCCATAGTGATGGGACATAATTCTTATGCAAATATAATCGATATCAATACGTCGTACAACATATATAAGCTGATCGTATAATTTATTCCTCCGTGACGGCCTATTTAGATATAAGTGATATTTATCCCACTTGCGTTGGCAATAATACCCAGCTGATACCTCGTTGCGGTATTTTGTATGAGAATAGTTGATTTGTTATAATAAAATATAGAATAACGATTTGGTTGTGTGATTCCACAATTCTGCTTGAAATATCCTTACTAAAATGAATAAACATTTAAATATCTCTTTTAATATTTTTATGTTTGCAATAACGCATGCTCTGCGGTAATTTGTAATGTAATTCAAATATACGGGAGAAAAAAATTAATCCCGCACATGACTTAAATTTTTCCTCTCGTACATTTGTAATTTATTAATTTATATATCTCCCTAACAAATTACTATTGGAGTAAATTTCTTATAATTGAAGTACAAGGTTCCGGTGGCCGAATAGATAAGGCATCCGACGCGACATCAGAGGACGAGGGTTCGATTCCCGTCCGGCACAAAACATTTTGTACTCTAATAATAATTTGTAAATGTGATTTTTGTTCAGCACGCACAAGACATTGAGTGGGACTAAAAGTTCCAAGTGTTTTGTAGCTATCGTAGTATCAATTTAACGTCGGCCACTTTTCATTAAATGAAAACAATCGTCTGAAAAGTGACGGGAGCAAACCCTGTTGTAGTATGCTGGAAACCAATGTTCTCTTCTTGTTAGCTCAATCCATTTTTGTTTGAGATTTGGATCTCTAGGGAATCTATTAAAAAAAAATGGTTTGTTAATATTACCATAGAATAACTTAAGGTATATATGTTTTATACAAAAATATGATTTTGAAATCGGTACACGTATATTGATATACCATAAGATTATATTAAGATAAAAACGTAGAAAAGATTTGGTGTTTATGAGACAGAAATTCAACACAAAACTGGCACACCGTCATCAGAGTTTTCTTGGCTCATATGTATATAACAAAACTAGTAAAGTCATCACTAATCTGAGAACGACACACACGACTAGGCAAGCTAAAATCGAAATAAACAAGTTAGCTATACACTATATATTCACACAAAGCTTTATATTCATTGCACTTCATGCATACAGACAAACACACACACACACATCCTGTCACACACCCACATACAGAATAATATAATATTTACTCAAACATATACGAAATTTTATACAGCCATATCATTTAATAACCATACCTCAATCTCAATGTATTATTGAAGAAAGCAGACCCCCACGACACAAGACTTTTTTCTTAGTGTACTTGTACCAATTGTAATAAAGTTAAGAATAACAACATGAAACTGTATATTGTGAAATAAATTATTTTTATGATTATTATTATAAACTCATATCAAACATATAAAAGGTACCCACTTTTTACATCCAAGGCTAAATATATCTATAGGCCAGAGTATGACGATATCGATTTTAGTTCCACTATAACGATATATTATTACCGTACTGTATAAGCACAACACTAGGAGAGGGCGCGGTTTACAGAGAGACAAGGACGATAATAGATGAATGTAGTAATGCATTCATACGGGTCTATTAGATTGTCCAGTTTAACTTGACCTATTAAAAATGAAGCAGATAAATTACGTAAATTGATAAATTTTACTTACTTGTGGAAGGTAATTCCATCTGTTTTATTATTGGATGTTTTGCTATTTTTCCCGCACCATTTAATGGAGCAGTCATTTTTATTACAATGAATGCCTACAATCGTCAAAAATAAAAATATTTTCAGACACGTACGTACGGATCAAGCTTCTGGTCGCGTACTGTTTATGTGCGCTCATGCTATGACTTTAATGTGTTAGAAATCACACACCAGTTGCATGATCGGGCGAACCATCAATTCCCCTCTCGGGGTTTAAATCTCGTTGCAACTTATTAACTATCAAATTTTGTCGTTAAAAATTTGCATCCTTAACCGACATGATCTTGACATTTCTAGATGAGTAGAGTAGTAGAGTATTTGTATTGCAGACAACATTCAACGTCTATATAATTTGCTAGTTCCCCGCCAAAAATTGAAATTTGAGGTTAGAAAACCACTGGTTCGTTCCGTACCTTGGAGTAAATTAAAACAACCAAATAACTACTCTGAGGCTTGGAACGTGGCCCAGCGGTCGCACCCTCAGCGCGCTCTGTGTGTTAAGACCTTTAACATTCCATGAAGAAACAAGAAACGATAATTATAATATAATTCGTTCAGTCTCTGGCAACATTTATCAAATTATTTACGTTCTTCCGAAAAAATGGGAATGTTTGGTAGTTTTTCGCGGCATCCCCATTTAATCTGTCAGTTTTATCTTATTGTTCACAGAGCAAATTGCGGCATAAGAAAATTATTGTTAATTTACCATCTTTGTTTATTATTTTGCACCGGTGAGTGTGTTTTGATACATTAAATTCGATTGTATATAAATAATAACGAAATATGATAATCAGCTCTGTCTAATACTACATTACACGTGTCTTTTTCGGCAAGCTTTTTTTTTTGCAAATTAATGTTTAATCATGAGAGCTATGCACGCTATGATTTTATATTTCTCTTAACTACTTAGTAATATCAATTTTGCCCTAATACCTGAACTAAAAAATATACTTTTAATACGTTTACCACTTACCTACACAAATAACGGTTTTTTCTGCGTGCTTCAATTGCATCGGACCAGTTGAAGTACATAGGTAGATTACATAGTAGGTACCTGGAGATGTACTTAGCTACATAACTTTTTTACTTGTATAAAGGAAGGATATTAAAATTATTATGTATAAATACATAATGTACTAGGGGCGGGGGGCATCATGAGGGGAGGGGGGGTTACGGAAACCTATAGATTATTTGTAATAGGATTATTACATACAATAGATCAGAATAGAGTGAACAATACAGATTCTGCAATTAAGTACAGTTTGCCTCTCCAAGAGCCAGAGCTGCAGACACATAGCCAGTATGCTGCGGCAAGGTAGCGGGAAGCCAAAGTTGTTATTACAGCTTGATTGACTGGATGAAAATTCAATTGAATTACCTTAAACATAACCATGTACTTAATTGTACAATCTATTTTGTTCACTCTGTTGTAAAAATGAGGCATTCTCATACTTATTTGAATTTTTGAACAATCATTATTTATTATCTAAAATAAACTCTCGTTTCAGTAACCTGAGAGGGGGTAGCATTCTCCTCCACCCCCCAGGGCCTATCCCTCAGGGAGAAATGCTACCCCTTCTTCCCCTGTCTCTTCCCATAGCACATATGGGTGTATAACGATTCTAAAGATGAGCCTAATTAATGTATGCACACTACTGATATTTCAAACTCATACATAGGCCAATTTGAACTCTCTACTACATGCTATTCCTTTGCTAGAGTTGTTTTTTGCTATAATATGAATAATGTTTAGTAGCATTTCATATGCCTCAGAAAACTTACCAATAGCATATGCAAGTTGTAGAAGAGATTTAGTAAGAAATAAAAAAAAGCACAATATTATTGATCAGTTACTATGCACATGTTAAGAAGTTTCATATCTGTGTCATCTATTCATATATGTGGTAGACTACTTCTGTATGGGCTGCTTCATATGATAATTTCTTAACAATTCAATCCACCTAAGTCACCTGGGTGGCTCCTATCTCAGAGTATGCTACCAATATAGATGTTATAATACTAACTCTCCATGTATATGTATATGATAGTTACAAACTGAAGTCCAACAAAACTGAAACCAATGCTAGGGCACTTCAGCAGAGCAACTCAAGCAGCACAAGTATGTTAACCTTGGTAGTGGTTACATATTTGAGCTGTTAGGTGTAGAGATATTGGGTCTGTGGGGATCGGGAGCTCATCATATTTTCCAAAACCTATCAGAGCGTTTGTATGTAGTGATGTGTGATCAAATGCCGGCACCTATTTGACTCTTCGTAATAAACATTGAGATTCATCAAGGCAATGATACCAGCATGCTAGGCACTCTGCCAACTGGTAGTAGGCTGAAGCATTTGGCTGCCTGTGAGTCTGCAATTACTTGTAGGTTATTTAAATGCTTTCATTGTAATAGCTATAAATGTTGTATATTGTTTGTAGTATTTTGATAATAAAGTCATACCGCTGTGAAAAAAAAAATTCAAACATGCTTTTAAAAAAAGATTAACAAGTGTTAAGTAGGTTGCAACAGATACTATGAAAATAGCTTTTGAATCTGTTCCCATTTGACATAATTGGTACTTGATCAGTTCAAGATGTTTTTGATTGCATATATTCGATGGGGATTTTTAAAACTTTATTTGTTTTGGTTAACCTCAGCTCTCCACCAATATTTGGCTCTCTGGGAATTTTTGTTATATGACCACTATTTTTAAGTCTAAATTGAGCAGCCTATAATATAATACTTTACATTAACTATGTTTGTTATACTTAGCATTTCTGACATCTTTGGTGTACCTAATCTGTTTTTTTTTATATCTTTTGTTATGAAATATAGCTTACAGCAAAATAAAGCCTAAAACTAATTTGTTTTGATGAAAAATTTTTCAAACCTATTAGAGAATAGTTCTTACTCAATTAGTCAGCGTTCCTGTTACTTTTAATGTAGTTTAGTTATACGTACCTAATTTTAGAATGAGATTTGAAATTATATCACATCAATAGCCATAACGGCCACCTTAAATATATATAACAAAAGCCACCCCTATTTAGGCTTGTCTGGAAATTTGGGTATATACTGTACTGTTTTTTTTAAATATTGTCACTATTACTCTTGGTAGCCCTGACTTAGTCAAACACTATAAGTGAATAAGCAAGAGACACACTTTGATTTTGTAATTCTTTTAGAGCTAGTTATGAAACAGAGAAAGTTTCTTCGATATATTTAATATCCTCCAGTATATTTAGTTTTTCTAAAATGTTTTTAGCATTTTGTATGGCTAATATTGCATTTCAAAATGTTTATTCTCCTCAGAGCCTTTAAAAATATAAAATATTCTTGCAGCCTGTTGCGTTTTCCTTGATGTGCTGCGACATCAATATGTGTTGTAGTGTTATAAGATATATCAAGGGCCTTGATATCTTAATTATTATTCAAATTTGAATCTTTCTCCATCATGATATATTTGTCATATATATATTTAAAAGTGAAAGGTCACAAACTCACTAGATTAAACACTATATCTTGAAAATTACTTGACCTATGAAGTTGAAAGAATGCTGGAGCTAGCGTACTTAGAGTGTATAGATGAACTCAATATGGAAACATGTGTTTTTTTTCTTTTTGACACTTCTGTATCAGTATCTTATTCATAACCATACAAATTTATTGTTATCCTGTGAATATTCACAAGCGATCCTCAGTGGTTAAGATGGTATAAATAATTATTCAACATGAAGCCACATTAGAAGTATATCATACATAATCTCTTCTTTGAAGTAGTATCAGTTCTGGAGATTTTGAATGGTGTTTAATTTTTTACTTTCCATCTTATAATTAAGAGATATGCAGATCCATTACCTTGTTATTTTATTTCTTAATATAGAAAAAATAAGTTCCGTTACATTGTTGTAAGACGTCAAATACAGATGTCACTGCCACCAGAGCAGGGATGTGATAAACTAGGTCAAAAATCAATTGTATTGATAATTATTTTTCTTACTGTATGGACAAATTGATTGGTCCAAAAAAACATTGTTGATTATAAATCGGGTTTTACTACATATAAGGCTAGAAAAATTGCTGTGAACTCTAAATAATAACTGTATTTACATTAATCACTGCTTTATAGGCCAGTGCTTAATACAACTACAATATCCAATACATCCTACTAAGTTTCTCTTTAATTTGATGACATTTAATTCCTGAGAAGTTACGAGATCTTACAATCAGTTGCTGACTCAAACTGCAAAAGTGGAAAAACTTGATCTCAGTGTCAAGTTGTCATTTGTAGACTCCTAATAACTACAATCTAAATCTAAACTATTTGCAGAACCCATGTATGTATATTACTGTCCCTGCTCCTTGAACCAACCAACAATTGTACGAGGGGCGGCTGATAAGTTTGTGTCCTAGGGTATGTAAAACGAAAGAAAAATGTAGCTTTTAAATTTTTATTTTTCAATGTGATCTCTTTCAAGTGAAATACACTTTTCACATCGTGAATATAATGCCTTTATCCCATTGAAAAAATATTCCCAAGATTTCTCCTGAAAATGGGTCTCTACGGCCGACTTCATCTCATTATTATATGAAAATCTTTGTCCCAGGAACTCCTTTTTCAAATTTGAAAAAAGGAAAATGACACTGGGAGCCACGTCCGGAATGTAGGGTGGGTGATAAATTTTTGCGAACCCAGTGGTTGTTAAGGCATCCCTCGGAATGCGAGCAGTGTGCACAAGCACATTGTCTTGCAGCAACAGCACTCCGCGCGCCAACTTTCCACGACTTGTCTGTACGACTGCTTCACGTGCCTGACACAATAAATTGGCATAGTACTAAGCATACATAGTAGTCCCTTAAGGCAAGTAATCATATAGTAAAATACTTTCGCTATCCCAGAAAATGATTGCCATAATCTTAGACGCCGTATTTTCGACTTTAAATTTTTTTGGTGGACATTCTCTCTTTTTAATCCACTACATAGACTCTTATTTGGACTCAGGATCATACTGACAAATCCAGGTTCGACTACGGTCATAATGCGGTTACAAATTTCGTCCAAACCACTCTGACACAACTCCAAAAAATTCTTACAACTCGTCAGTCGTCGCTGTGTGTCGAACGGTGTGAGCATTCGTGGTACCCAACGCTCACTATTTTATACTAATCTGTTATACTATTTTTTTTACATTTTGGACATTTTCTTCGGTCACTACAATCGCTGGGCGGCCCAGGCGAGGGCTCTGTCTTCCTTGTTGAAAAACCGAGCCCATTTTTTTTATCATCAATATGAAGGCCGGAATCTTGAATAACCGATCACATTTCTTTAAATTCTTTTTATTAAAGTTAATTTCTTTTTTTACAAGGAATTTAATCACTGCGCTGTGCTCAAAATTGCGAGAATATTCAGTTTCCGTCGACACGGTGTTGTTGTTTGTTCCAGGGATAAAGTATTAATGAATCAAATTAAACAATGATGTATTATTAGTGTCTTCTTCTCAGATGTATTCTATCCGAGGTAAAAGGGTTTCAGGGCATGGCTTCTTTCCCTGGCTCGTCTTCGTCCATAAACATGGACGAGTCTCTTGTTTGACTCTTTGAAGTCTGGTCTCACAATTCAACCGCACGGCGGTCGTTGGGTTTCAGGGCGATCATGGAGGCACCGCCGGGTGGATCCCGCTGGTGGGAAGCCCAGCGCGCCGATCAGCGACCAAGAATGGGACCACCGTGGGTCTCATTGCTTCAGCCGCGACTTCTTCTTGGTATCTCTCTCTGTGGGTTAATTCCCTTGCATATGGCTTCGTCTTCTTTATTCGCGTGATCTCTGGTGGCCTTGAATGGAGGGGGGCTATTCCCCTGATATGTTCATGGCTGGAGGCGTCCGCTTTTTAAACATATTGTTGGCTAGGCGTCTTATGAAGCAGTCTAAGTTCTCTACTTTCTAATCTCGAGCTATAGTGGCGTTTCTTACATAGCGCGGGGCTTCAACAAGCGTTCGGAGGCATTTATTTTGTATGGTTTGCATCTTTTTAAACAATGGGGTATTATTTATACTATCAATGAATCAGGTAACTTGTGTTATCAATAACGCGATGATAAGTCATTGCTAAGTATAAGGTACTTAGCAATAAACTTATCAGCCGCCCCTCGTATTATCTATTCAGATGATTTAACTAACAGATCTACTCATTGCTCATTACTCTCCTTAGGTTGGGCATAATATAGCTTTGCATGTCATGTGTGACATGCAAAGCTATATTGTGTGGGTGTACTCTGGTACAGAGGACTTTTAAACAGTAGAGTTTGCAGTTGCCACAGCTTCAATTCAAATATCTGACACTGTGGTGGTTCTATTGCTCAAAGGCCTACTACAACGGGTGTGTCCCTTAGGTTATGGCTCAGGCCTAAGATTAAGGGTGACCATTTATCCATGTTTTTAAAAGTATACATCCGCCACTGCGACTTATAAAGTTGACGAAAATGACGAGTTTAGTGCCACCTTTTACCAAATTCTAAAAAGTTAGAATCACTATAATTGTTTGTTTGCTAAGGGTGACAGCATTTATAACCGACTTCTAAAAGAGGAGGAGGTTCTTTTCAATTCGACACATATATTTTTTTACATATGATCGATCATGCATAACCTAAGCCTAAATTTACTGGAGTACTGCTTTTTATGCGTTATCATCATCACTTGGTGAATAATTCGTGAATAATCACTTGGTGATGATTAAAACATAATATATTTAAAGATAGAGAATAACATATTTAAAAGTACTGTGAAGTCAGTACTCGTAGTATTGTGTTCAGTGACACATTAATTATTATTCAGTGTATCTGAGTTACATGTCGCATATTGTATAAACATATTTTGAAGCACTCGTAGCCAAGTTTGCTTAGCCATTCTCAATCGATCAGCAAAGTTAAGCAACGTCCGCCGCGGTCATGACTTGGATGGGTGACCGCTGGTGACATTACTACAGAGCGCTTCCGTGCTTCGGAGGGCACGTTAAGCCGTCGGTCCCGGTTGTTGTCTTAGGATAGCAGTCGTTACAGCATGGTGGTAGGGCACTTTGAAAATGCCCGCCTGGCTAGCTACCACCCTCAAGTTGAAAATCTGTCGCCAAGCACCTAACGGTGTGTTCCGGCAGCTGTCCTTGAGAGCCAGTAACTCTAGGTTAGTCTGAACATTATCCTCGACCACATCATCACTTACCATCAGGTGAGATTGTGGTCAATGGCTAACCTATCAGGCATAAAAAAATAAAAAAAAAATAAACAGAATGGATATGCAACTTAAGTACATATTACTCGTATTAGGATTTATTGATATCTATACCTAGTTGCACATTTGTATGATTATTTGCTGAGTAAAATTATTATTTACCATTTACATACATTAAATAACATTAAGAAAGTTATTTATACTTTTTATTACAAATATGGGAAATTTATGTTATATACTATTTTTTTTTATTTGCCAATTCAAATTCATTTATTGCATACGACTGTAGGTTGTACAAAGTTCTTAAAGTTAAAATTTACCATATACAATCTACCTCATAAAGAGGTGTGCAACATGTTCAAAAATACCTATAAATTTTTAAATGCTTCTAAATTATACATATTAACGGTTTAATTTATTAATTATTTTACATTACATTATGTAATCATTATAATTCAATTATTTACTTAATATTCATTAATTAACTAAACGAAAAAGTGTATCTTAATAAGAAAAAAAAAATGAAATTGTCAAATTAATGCGATTATATTAGTTAGGTGTCATAAGTAATACAACACAATTCAAATGATACAATGTCAATAATTACAGACGTCAATTTTGACACCTGTCACAATAACAATTTATGTCCAAAGTATATTTTCATGTTTATTTAAATTTAAAATATTCATCAACGCTGTAGATATTACAGATATGTGTTAAACACAACATATTGTCTACATCTTAGTAATTGTGGCAGTCCCTACACACAAACATACACCTATAATATTCATAAATGATTATTATTATAAAATGTATCACATTTTTTAATTCATCTCATTACTAATTATTTAACTATTATTACACAAATCTGAAAATTATGAAAACAGTATACAGTAATCATATCTTGACCTTTTTGCAGAACCATGCCGAACAATGGGAGCCGCAAGCGTCCAGCCCCTGGTGGTAAGCGACCTAAGAGAAAGCAGCGCAAGCAGGTCTCGGATGATGAAGAGAGTGAGTCCTCTATGTCGGATTCCCAGCAGCAGCCACAGGATGGCCAGGGAACCCAGTCGCCTGTTCTTGAAGAACCCACTACAAAACTACCAGAGGTTTGTGCTGTTATGTTAGATTGTAGTGGCAAGTTGGGAGGCTTAGCATTTTTATGTTTGTAGTTGCTGGTATTCACGGTTTTGCTCATCAAACCGTTTAGAGCGGTAACGAACATTCACACGTACGGTTTCAGATTTACTGTTTTTTGTGTTTTTTTTTTATAATGTTGTGACGGAACAAGCACCAGGTGGGCCTCGAGCTTGTGTGTTAAGCGGGCTAACCTCTGCCAGATGTATTTCGTCAAAAGTCACGAATTGCACTGTAGTCCAGTCATTATAGTAAGTTTACCTCGGAATTCGAGATACCCAGCTGTAAGTCTGTAAATACTTGTATTTTGACACCCTAAAAGTTGTCTAAAACCTACATCTGGTAGGGTGTACGCAACTATTAAATTTCAAGGTCAAACGTCACAAAAATCGCTTTTTTGCGCTTATTTTGTATATGTCGGATTCCGAGATTCTTACCTAATTTAAGCTTAAATGACTGGACTACTGCGCCCGTCACCTTGAGGCATAGTTGTTAAGTCTCATGTGTGTTTCAGTGTTCTCCCGTTTTCTATTTCGGAACATTGTTCGGGATGTTTTACATTTTTGATATCTTATTCCAGGAGTTGCTGAAAACATTCTATAAACCTCCAGGAGTATTGCTGATAGCTGGCATGGTATCCTGGGACCTTGTGGCCAAAAGGGATAACAATCCAAACAACCGTTCGCACCCGAACCTCTATACCTTCCACAAGCTTACTGATAGACGGGTGAGTATCAGTACTATATAATATTATAAATGCGAAAGTAACTCTGTCTGTCTGTCTGTCTGTTACGCTTTCACGCCAAAACTACTGGACCGATTTGAATGAAATTTGGTATGGAGATAGTTTGAGACCCGGGAAAAAACATAGGATAGTTTTTATCCGACTACGCAAAAAGAGGTTAATGTTTTCGCGCGATAACCGACATACGCGCGGGCGGAGCCGCGCCCGGAAAGCTAGTAAAGAATATATAGAAAACTTTTGGACAACACAGCGTGCACCTGTCTCTGTTACCCATCTTATATTTATTTATTCACATTCAATACAAAAAAAAGTAATGCTGGTCTTCAAACATATTACTTTTAGACCATTTTCGTAACGGTATCTATCTCTAAAGCTAAATGATGACTAAGCAAAAATATGTATTTTCTCTAGTTTGTACTATAACACTCTATTTATAAAAGAAATCCTGAAAATGTTTTTTAATCTAAGATCAAAATAAACAAATCTATTTCTTTACAACTTTTTTACATTCAAAGTAAGCAATTATTGCCTGGTGGGGATAGCTGTGGACTGTCATACCATTTTTATAGGAACGGAGAAAGCATAAATATTCCTGCGATCCGGCGGCCTACCGTAATAAGCTAACCAAAGAACCCTTAACTTGGTGCTACAGCTACCACCCCTGGCTTAGAGCATGCCGCCATAACAACTTCGAGTTGTGTTCCGTCATTACAGACCAGGTTCCAGTCTCCCAGTTCCCAAAGTGCAATAGTGTCAGCGAAATTTTAGTTCTGGATCAGTGCTAAGCCCACAACGGCTACCATCTCTTCGTGGATGTTTTTTTTTATATTTTCATTGTTTTGTCAGGAATTTAATAACAGCGTGATGCTCGATTTTGTTAACTTTTTCACGTCGTACATTTTGTTGCACTCCAAGCATTTATGTTAAAAATGTAATGTTGGTAAACCGACGAAATATTCTAATTGTAAGCTTGGATAATGTTACCAGAAACAGAAATTTGCTGTTTTTATATTTCGTAATGCTTGAACTGTATGAACATTTGTGTTATTTCAGTATCGTTTTGTGGCGAGCTGCTGCTCCGCTGGACATTCGGTACTCGTCGCTGAAAATGGGGAGGCGTATACTTTTGGTACGTGTTGATAGAAATTTCTGTTAAACAATAAAATTATTATTATACGGAATATTCGAATATAGCCACACAAATTCCTGCTTCATTATTGTCTTTATAATCCAAATACATATGTGCTATTTTTCGGAATTTTATTAAATAAGACAAGCGCATTTCGTTATAAGTTATTTCTACTACGACTACTTTTGTTATTTGATAAAAAGTCGGCTACAGGTTTTATCGTCCAAGGATACTAGTATCTAAACACTTCACAACAAAAACACTAGCTCGTACACGTTCCGTTGGGAATTTTACGATACTAGTATTTTTTTAGTAGTATTTTTTACGTGTATCCGCCCAAGACCATTGAAGTTAGGGTGCGTTATGACGGATTGTCACGAGCTCGCATCTATTTATTGTGTGGAGAATCAACTCTGTACGAAAATTATCCGTAACTATTTGCTATGAAACTTACTTTAAAATAAGGTTATTTTTAAAGTAATTTTAATATTCTTACATTTTGCATAATATGTATGAATAAAATAACTGTAAGGTAATAGCTGGCAGCGGTCGGGCGAGGTGTACAGAGATACAGATTTTACCAGAAAGGTGTCAGAGCTACGTATCGGTGAAGGAACTGACTCTGAGTAGCTGGCTGGATCTGTTGTCATCAGAAGGTCGTGACAATAATAGGCTGTATAGTCAGCAACGTTAGGTACCCTCTAGAGTTGAAAATCAAATGAATAGACGCTCATTCAGTACGGACACATACGCTATTGTTCGTACTTGTGACGAACAGTATTTTTATGTGTGAAGATTATTTTTTTTACTATGCCTGATAGGTTAGCCTTGGACCACTATCTCACCTGATGGTAAGTGATGATGTGGTCGAAGATCTTGTTCAGGCTAACCTAGAATTACTGGTTCTCAAGGTCAGCTGCTGGAACACACCGTTAGGTGTTTGGCAACAGATTAGAGAAGATAACAAGAAACCAAAATTAGTTTCGTGTTTTCTATAGAAGCAAAGAATTTATCTTTCTTTTGGCATAATTGGAACTATAGTACAGTCGCCTGCAATAAGAAGTATACACTTCGTAATTTTCAAAATTGTGCCAATAACGTCTGTTTCTCTTAATGTACACAGAAGTATCTTAAAATCAAAGAATAATTTGAATATTTTTACTCATGTTTATATTAACTTCAATAATTATTAAACTTAGCGACTATACAGTATTTTTTTTAAATTACGAAGTGTATACTTCTTATTGCAGGCGACTGTACATGTTAGCAATGAACAGTCATCCTTCCGTCCTTAAAAAGCAAAAAAGGCGGACTTTAATGTTAGTGAGACCTGTAACACGCATTATTTCCAACATCGTACTACTAACGACTCGACTGCAGTAGTATCATGTTCATTCGGTACATTATTTTTCTGTTTTTGGGTATAATACTCTCATCCGATGGGAGGATATAGGATCATAAGGGATGATGACATCGATGCGAGAACTGTATAGTTATTTATTTAAATTATTGACATTAAAGTGTTTGTTTATTGTAATAGGTCGGAACTCGTGTGGGCAACTGGGTTTTGGGGACACGGTGACCCGCGACGTGCCGACTCTGGTGCCAGCGCTCGAAGGCAAAAACATTATCCATGCGGCTGTCGGCAGGCACCACACGCTCTTCGTCACTGGTAACATTCCCTTTCACGTCATAAAGCTTGATTAGTTTACTCATATTTAGACACTGTTGACCTACAGTGTGTTAAAGAACTTCGCCAGATGCTGCATTCCAACGAAGCATCGGACAAGCCATAATAATATATGTGGACATGATTTGGTTACACCTTTTTACAAATAATTGTCAAAGCAGATAAATAGCCGTCACTATGAATAACTTTTTTATATAATGTGTGACTTAATCTGAAGATGATCGGACGGTATCTAAAATCGAACTGGTATTATTTACTATTTTGTTAATTATCCCTCTAGGTGTTATATGAATACCTTTTGTTGTGTCTAGCTATTATTGCGAATCACCGCCACTTAAGAAGTAGTTAAATATATTTAATATTAATGTTTCTTATGCGAAATTTTAATGGTTGTGGAGTGTATTGAGAAAGCGTTGCAGTGACTTACGGTTTTCCGTTACGGTGACTCTTTTCAACAAAGCTGTGCGAGAATGAATAGAGCGGGAAATCTTAGCAGAACCCTAAAACAAACTAATCAAGCTGTGCGAGCTCGTTGGCTGCGAAATGTAGCTTAGCTGTGAAATACATTGCTGAGCAAGCAACTTGCCTAGGATGAATACACTAAAAGTTTTGCGTAACGTACAAATAAACTATTTATATAAGTGCCAGTTTCAGAATGTTCAAGTAAGTTTCAGCTAAACCCAAAACTTACTTATAGAATAAACACTATCTTTGCGTTTCAGTCATAAAATTAGCATATCCAACAGTTAAAGTAAGTAATCATTTATAGGTGAGATGAAGCTTTGCCAACTTAATGGCCAGATTATCCGAAAGGTAGCAGGTATAATATCACCCAAGAGCATTCCCAAAAAGGCTGGTTTGAGGAAAACGGCTGGCCATAAAACCAAAGCCAAAACATTTTATTTATGTCCTTGTGTATTCCTTTATGTTTTAGCATGTACACATTTTTGATAATGTTCTAGTGATTGTCCTTATTGTTTTGAAAAGTATTTGAAAATTTCAAATAAGATATTTTTTTGAGAATATTGCGCACAATATAATTTTGAAATGATTTTGCAATATAACATTGTTCAACAAATATTGAGGTACAAAATCCGATACATATCAATGCGGTGTTGCTAGCTTGATATTCAAATAACTTGTGACTTATTATTTGGAAGATCTGATAAAGTTAAAAATGTAGTTGCGTAAATGTAAACGCGGTGCACGTTAACCAACACTTTTATCATCCAGTTTAGTTTATGTGTTGGTTAACAACCCTGAACTGTATTAGCGCGTTCTGAAACGGACGCTTTGTATTATATTTTACACCTTATAAGCTCGGAAAGGTCTTGTTTAAGGCGCTGACTAGAGCTAAATAGCATGAATTTTTAGCGTAATATATTTAGTTGGTACCAGTTTTTTTTTTATGTTTAATGAAGAATTCTAGGTAGAATAATTTTGTAAAGTGAAGTTATTATATCTGTATATACCGGAAAAGCGAGGCTATCAAGGCCTATTTGTACGTCTTCGTTTGTTTCTCAACCATGGCAGTTTCTTTGAAGCTGGTCCCTCATTTTAGATAAATTTATGTCTAGAACATGTCTAGTGTCTTTCATTCGGTATGTTACTTCATTATGCCTCAAATGATGTAAACACCTTCGTGTGTGTGAATGTGAGAGGGTGTGAGTTGTGAAGGTGAATTGAATAATATATGATAAACATAAATGAGAAATCAGTTATATAAGTTATTTGCGTGAGCGTGATGTAATTATTATAAAGTATAGCTAACTAACGTATAGAATCGCTTTTATGCCAACCATCATTGCGACTTGTAAGCTTTAGTTGTAGCATTTTATCTAAGTACATAACCCCTGCCGCGACACACAGGGCAAGGGGGCACCAACATTTGGATTCCTCATCACCCGTTGATATAGTCCTCACTCTATACCTGCTTCGTATCTTCTTTGCCTTAGGATATATGTCGGGAAATATTTTTGTTGCAACTGTTATAGAGGTGACACCTCCGTGGGGTGCCGGGTTAGAATTGCACCTCCCCATATCATCCCGTGGGTGTCGTAAGAGGCGACTAAGGGAAAAACACTGGAAGGTGGGCAGATCAGCGCCTTCTAAAGAACTGCCAACTTACACTGCGATATCCCCAAAACGTCTGCCAAGCGTGGGGATTATGGCAAATACCCCCTTAATATGGGAGGCTGTGTTAAGCAGTGCACGAACCGGCTGTTATTTAAAAAAATATCTGTTTGGAATTTAAAAAATATTTTTAATTATTCTTGTTGGAGTAATAAGTGTTTACTCCAAATTAAAATGAATGAATACTTATATTAAGAAAGACTCAATGTAGGCGTGAGTGTCTGATAATCAGACCTAATGATCTAATAACTCCGTCTATTTCAATTTCATACTTCTCGTTTACATGCCTCATACGAATACTGCACTCGCTATTCTCACTTGTAAAATGTTAAAAGACCGCTATGCTCAACCCCTCCTAATAAATAATTCTAATATCTCTATTCTAAACTCCACTCATTCTTTGCTGTGCGAAGCTACGAAAATGAAGAGATCGTATTTATTGTACTTTTACTATGACAGTTCCGCTTCTTTATGAATAAATGTATACTTATCATCTATATAGATACGGGTACGGTGTATGCATGCGGCGACAACAAGAGCGGCCAGTGCGGCATCGGTAGCGCGTCCACGCCGCAAGTGTTGAAGCCGACGCGTATCCGTCACGCGTGAGTATTCTAAATAATATTTTTTACCCATTCGAACAAGGATGTTTGTGAACAATGTACTTCTTTTCTCCACTAGACTTGCATTGAGGGAATTAATGAGATTTTAATTTGGAACGTGTATAATGTTCCTTGGTACTCTGCGACCGAACAAATAAAACAAAGATGTAATAAAAGAGTTTCTGGAAAGTTAGAAGACGCGCCGCGCCATCCATTGAAAAATAAATTCATAATGAAAACGCGCTGAACATGTGGAACGAACGATGACATCTCATCTATGTAATTCAACATTAGTAAGTAAGCTATTATATATTGAACAAAAATAAACATTTTGTATTTGTAATTAAAATATGAATAAATGGAAATATGTACTCTGAGCACCAATCATTAATTTGAAGCTACTTTACAAAAAATATTTTCTCAAATATCAAAAGTATTATCAATATTATATTAAATACACACAATTACTGTTCCAACAGCAAATTCTGGAAAATTTATGTTACAGTATAAATGATTTTAATTTATCTGTCAAGTTAATGCAAAGTTTTTATTGTATAACTATTTAAAATATATTCAGCAAAAATTTAAGAATTTTTTAACTAAACTTACTGAAGTCACTATAATCCCGAAGTTAAATATTTAATCGTAGGAGACTTTAATATGAGTAGTATAACATGGTCACCAAATGACATTGATAGCTGTATGAGTCCTTCAAATGTCGCCGGTGTTAACGAGATTAACTTTATCGATGTTTTGATTATGCTGGACCTGAGACAATTCAATGGTTGTCATAATAAATATGGAAAAATCTAGACCTAGTTTTATCGAACGATATATGTGATGGAGTGTCATGACCCAATTCTACATGTTGACCCTTATCATACTCCTCTTTCAATAAGTATGCAGTATCTCAAAATTTCGCCATTAAAACCCAATTCTTATGTAAAATATGCATATAATAAGGGTGACTATGATTCTATAAACAAGAAAATTCTTGAAATAGACTGGAGTACAGAACTTAGCAGTAGTTCGCTGGACAAAGCTGTTGATCGCTTTTATGACATTATGTACAAGCTTCATGATAAATATATACCTACTAAAGAAGTTAAGAGTTATGCATTTCCGAAATGGTACTCCCCCGCCTTAAGGAAGATTATCAAAGAAAAATTTAAATTCCTACGTAAATTCAAAACATATTGTAATAAATCTGACCTACAAAATTTTCAACTTTTGAGAGATAGGGTTAAAAAAATTAACTTTCATGCTATAGCAACTATATAAAATACTGTTGAAGACTCGATAACAAGAGATCCTAAATACTTTTGGTCTTTCATAAAAGCTCGTTCTAAGTCTAACAGTATTCCCAACCATATAAAATACAATGACACTGTTAATGACAGGGAAAGCTATTTGTGATGCATTTTCTTCTTACTTTTTATCTACTTTCTTAACTACACGTTCTTCCTTGTCTAATAGTGTCTATAAATCGGCAGCCTCAAAAGATGTTCTGGCTGATATCGGGTCAATTAAAATAAATAAGTCAGATATATTAAAAGCTCTAACTAACCTTGATTCGTCAAAGTGTGCAGGCCCGGATCGAATTCACTCGATTTTCATAATAAAATGTGCTGAAAGCCTCTTAATACCCATATCTATTTTATTTCAAAGGTCCACCACAGAAAGCACTTACCCTCACATCTGGAAATCGGCATATATAACACCTATCCATAAAAAAGCGACGAGAACAGATGTTAGTAACTACAGACCAATTTCAAAGTTATGCATCATATCAAAGTCTTTGAGGAGAATCATCTATAATCAAGTATATTCAGCACTCAAGAACTCATTTAGCCCAGTTCAGCACGGTTTTTCGAGGGGACGGTCAACAGTTTCAAATCTCATACTCTTTAACGACTATCTAACTAACACAATGGATTCTGGTAACTAAGTAGATGTGGTCTATACAGACTATAGCAAATGTTTTGATAGAATAGACCACAATACCCTGTTAGCCAAACTCCATAACATAGGCATCCGTGGAAACTTACTTCGATGGTTCTCATCGTATATTGACAAAAGGTAACAAGTGGTCAATAATGTTGTATTTTGCAATAATCAAAAAGCAAAAGAACAATAATGTTGTATTTTGCAATAATCGTGTTATAATAAAGAGCTTATTCCATTGTGACATAGCTCGTGTTTCTTTCGGAGTAGAAGACCTTGTTTTCTTGGATCATGGTCAATGGCAGTCTTTTTAATTTATTTAAATTAAGTTCTTTTAATTATATGGTTCTACACCACGACAGACTTAAATAATAGAACTTCGAGAAAACTTGCGTTCTCTTTGACCACCGCAGTCTGACAGATGTTCATAGTGAATGCACATCGCAGAACCCGCAGACCATAACTCAAGAACGCTGTTTGGGCAAAGTCAAACTCAAAATCATTCATTCAATTAAGCATCTACGAAGCTTTTATGAAGGTCAATTACAAATTTTTATGTTTAAATATTCTACATTGTATTGCAACGTTCAGCAAACAAAAATAGTATGGAGCCACTGCGAAAAAACGGGCAAGAAACTCGGGGCTATTCTTTTAACCATATTACATAATTACTAGATAATAAAATTATTACAATATCTGATTAAATTACGTAGGTGACAGGCGATAGCTTGACAGAGGCGGAATTGTCAGGGCATTTTTGTCGTTTAAGTAATCACAAACTGTGTAGTAGGATTTCTCTGATTCTGTAGTACGATAACATCAATATGTTTTTCACGGGCAACTTGAATTTCCCTTCTGTGAGCGTTGTATATGTTTGGGAACTTTATTATAAGACCGTACACAATTACCTAAGAAGGACCTTTTATTTGTCTTTGCTAATCTAAAACCTGGCACCGCTATTTCATTTTTATTCCTAGTGTTGTAATCGTGATTGTCATTGTTTATAAATATGATTACAAGCACTACCGTGTGCTAAAGCGCACCGTCCCCTATGACGATTAAAGAAATACAGTTGAAGCACGAAATTTCGGCAGAAATAGCCGTGCCTAGGTGGCCGAGTTTAGGCATTCGGCGCGAGATTGGAGAACGCGGGCTTAATTACCGCTAGGGGCATAAAATGTTGTGCTGCAATAATTTGAAAAAATATGTCACTGCTTAATTTAAATTTACTCAAATATTTACGTACATACATAATATTTTCAAAAGTATACAGACTTGGTAAAGTTAAAATATCAATTTCTGTAAAAAGATCCCTCAGAGAATCCCTAGGATCTATTTCATATATGGCTCGAATTGCACGCTTTTGTAAGATAAATATTGTCTCTATCTCAGCAGCAGCTCCCCATAGCACAATACTGTGGAAGTACACGAAATATACTAGACGAGCAGTAGAGCTACGTCTGTTAACTGTCTTATCTTACGAACCGCATATGCAGCAGAAATAAGTCTCCCGGATAGATCATGTATATGTGAATCCCACTGTAAAGTTGAATCCCTTTTGTTTCCCCGGACGACTCTCGCATTGTCAATAGAAAGTTTATCTGGGCCAAGCTTAATAACTTCAACATAAGTAACATTTGATAAAGAAAATTTTACGCATATCGTCTTTTGAATTTAAGAGAAGATTCGAACCATTTACAGAGCATAGATAACACATTATTTAGATGTATGAGTTCACTGTCTTTCTTATCTACTCTAAAAATCAAAGAGGCCCGGCGCCTAATATAGCGAACTAGCATGTAACAGTACAGTGACTTGACGATAACCGCTTTTAATTGCCAGTTTCTGTTAATAGAGGCGCGCCAATCGTGAAGGTGGGTTGCGGTGGTGACTTCTCAATGATTCTGGACTGTCATGGTGCCCTACATTCCTTTGGTCTTCCTGAGTACGGCCAGCTGGGTATGTATTACATATTTTTTACGCTAACGCCAATGCTTATACATTGTAATTGTTGTTATTTTTATCTGGAATGTTGTCAGGTATACAAAGACATTGTCTTGGTTAACTTTTAAGTTTAATTAACAAATAAATATACGTTGGACTTACCTTATATACCGAATATTTTAACTTTCGTTACCTTAAGTCAATTCGTTTTGTTGATGTCATGAATTCAATGGAATGGAAAGAAGAAAATAAGGATATTTCATCACTGTTGCTCAGTAATTAAACTGAATAATAAAACTCAGTATTTGGTTAGAACTTGGCTGGATTCAAAGTCAAAGTTGCTTCTGGGTTCCACTTTTAGTAAAATTGTTTTTTATTATTAAACTCCAAACACACTGCAATTCAATGTCATGCATACAAGAGCAAAAATTTTCGAGCGAAGCTATTATGTTGGTTTATGAATGATTATGGCATTGAGATGAAAATTTGTTGTAACGGAATCAAAACATACACCTAATGCAAAATGATGATAAATAACTATTGCTGTTTAGTATAATTATATCTGTGTTTTCTTACTAAAATATCAAATATTTAGTACAACTTCTAGCCTTAGTACAGGCACAGATTACATTAGGAACAGGTAATATTTATCGGTGTTAGAGGTCCGCGCCGCGGTCATGAAAATCGGCGGCGGCGCGCTGGTAAACGTACCCGGCGCGGCGCGGCGTAGCCGGCGTGATATGATTTTTTTTACCTTTATAGTGGAATAGAAAAATTAAATCTGCTGTATCAGTACTAATATTATAAATGCGAAAGTAACTCTGTCTCTCTGTCTGTTACGCTTTCACGCCAAAACTACTGGACCGATTTGAATGAAATTTGGTATGGAAATAGTTTGAGACACGGCAAAAAACATAGGATAGTTTTTATCCAACTGCGCAAAAAGAGGTTAATGTTTTTGCGCGATAACCGACATACGCGCAGAAGGGGCCGCGCCCGGAAAGCTAGTATGTACTAAAAGGGTAAATGTTTATTCTTGCATACAAGTAAGTACCTACTCAAATGAATTAGTCAAAATATTGAAGAAACAGGATCTTGCCACCAACCGATACACAGAATTCCACGAAAGCCCAAAATCGACTGGCCTAAGTTTATGAAAACCGCATGAGAGAGCTCAACTTCAAGGCCTGTCACAACTCCTAAAGAAGTTGACAATCTTGCAGAAGAGATCACTCAATGCATACAGAAGGCACTTCATGCCGCCACAATTAAAGAAAACCCCTAAGGAGAATCGAGATTGCCCACCCTCCCCCGCTATATAAGAGCTCATAACAGAAAAACGCCTGCTCAGGAAAACCTGGCAACATTCACCAGACCCCATCCACAGAACTGGGCCTCACTCCACAAACTTTGCAGGAAACTTAGGAATCACCCAGAACTGATTCGTTGTCTATTTCACGAAAATGGCAACTTGAGATACAAAGCAGAGGACAAGGCAGAAATTTGCCCAATCCCTTGAGAACTAATTCAAGCCCAATCCCACGGTGAACAGAGAACACTCAGACTCTGTGGAACAGTTCCTCGATGAATACTTCAGTGTCCCATTAAACACAGAAGAAGATCTTGAGCGGCGATCCGTCACCTGCCCTCTAAAACCACGGCAGCCATCTCGCGCCTGTTTAACGGGATCCTGCTCACGGAGCACTTCCCCTCTCAATTAAAAATGAGCCACGTGGTTATGTTCGCGAAATCCGGCAAAGACGTTTAGAGACCCAAGAAGAACAGGCCTATCACTCTACTGACAAGCTTTTCGAAAGTCTTTGAACGCCTCTTCTTATGTCAGATAGCCCCTCACATGAAGTCCCGACCGGAGCAATTCGGATTCCGGTCGGAGAACTCCCCCACACTTCAGCTATCCAGGGTACTGCACCTCACGGCAGAAAACTCTAAATTAATTTTCAACGTCGGCGCGAATATGTACATGACCCGGCGGCGGCGGCGGCGCGCCGAGGTAAGTCGGCGGCGGCACGCCGGCGTGGCGCGGATCTCTACGGTGTACAAAAGCCAAGCCTCTTCTTCTATATCTAACCTGTAAACAACACTACAAATTATACCTTTTTAACTCTTAAGGCATCTCCTTAAATCGCGATAATTGTTTTAAAAACTTAAGATTATTTAACTTAAATTTTAAATAGCGTTCGTCTTAGTGGTTTCAGTACTCAATGTCAGATATCTATGAAGTTTGTGAACTGTTGCAAGTTACGTTACTGTGTGACACTGTCAATGTTACATGCGTAGTGTAGTGTCACCACAGAAAAGAGAAAGCAATAGAAAGGTGAAGGGGGCGTGGCACGCGAGCTCACCATACTCCTAAACAGGAGTATTTACGTCAACGGACTATAATGCTACTGACAGTCGACCCGCGGTTAACGCGCCGCATGCATCTCCGTCAATTTATATGAAAATGCCGCGTTGTGCCATTATAAGTTGCAGATTTAATAGCAATGTCACAAAAGTAAAGAAAGTAGGAATATCCTATCACCAGAAAACTTAATAAATTATTCCTAAATGTTTTATATTTCGCTGATGAACAAAGTCGGTGCAATCTGACATATAAGTGATTCATGATTTTTTTATCGACAAATTTATCGATAAATTGTTAGTCACTAAATGTCACCTCATTCCAATATCTAATTTGGAGCTTTCCTATTAGACCTACGAAAGCAAGCACCATCTGTCCCACTGCTTTTAGTGCATATAAAACTTTTATCTGGACGTAAAAATATACGTGTAGGTCAGAAGGTAAACATCAATTAAATTAACAAATTATTCAAATATTTTCAAGAACACGCAATCTTTCAAGGTTGTGATTTCAATTTCAACTCTTGTTTTGTGGCTTCTGTGGGCACCACCACAATTTCAACAATGTCACGTAGTTAGATGGACTATCAAACGAAGGAGATTGTTTAGTTTTAATGAGTTATGTCCGGTGAGAACTGCCCAAGCCAAAATTGGTGCTGAAACATTAGATGTTAGTTCATCTAACTACTGGAAGAACACAAATGTACATACACACACAAACATACACACACACAAATTCATTATATATAGGGGAAATATAGAACACCTGGGAACAACTTTTGGTTAAGTTATTTAATATATGAACAGTTAATTTACAGCTTTATTTGAATATGGATAAATACTAAGGAGAGGATACGTTTGAGGGAGAAAGGACGAGGGATATCTCTAGGGATAATATTGTAGAGAGAAGAGTTTATTTTGGGACATCAGAAGAATATGTGTTTCACATTTCCTTCGTCCAAACAACATGCACAGAGGGAGTTATAAGTTTGGCCAGGAAGACTGGGTTACAGGAATAGTTTCGACTCGGACGGCATATTGTAGAGGTGGTCACTTTATCAGCGTTTTGGAATATTGAGAACCAGCAGCGCAAGTACCGAACTTACCGATCGCTAAATTTGACATTACAATCGTCTAAATTCGATAAAACGGGTTATATCGATGTTTGCAAACATCGATTTTATCGAATTTAGACGATTGTAATGTCAAATTTAGCGATCGGTAAGTTCGGTACTTGCGCTGCAGAGTTTATTGGGCATCTCAGGTTGAATGTTACTATAGAATTTAGCTTTTAATATTCTAGAAATTTGCCATTTATGGTTTCAAAGTTTTTTTAAAGATGGTTTTAAAGTCGAATAGATATCTTGATCGTGAGATTCGTTGCGCACTGTACCGGCGTGACCAGGAATCCAGGCAAGGATCACATTTTTGCCGTGAGGGCTACATTCAAAAAGGGCATTTCCTATTTTTAAAACAATTGGGAACCTAGATTTGGACCGAAATGGGTTAGCAAGAATAGATTGGAGGCAGCTTTTGGTTTCTGAAAATATGATAGTTTTGTTCAGATTGTGTGATATTACATAAAGGATGGCTTCCAGAATTGCGATGGCTTCTCCTGAAAAGACAGAAGTGGTAGAAGGACATTTATAATTGAAAATTATTCTCGTAGATGGGATCCAAACTACAACACCAATTGGACTATCTAGATTATCAGAAGCATCTGCATGGCAGTCCAGACCTTGTATTCTGTGAAGAATTTATTTATGAAAACCTTATTAGCTTCTATTGTGTTTTTATCAATACCAAAATCCAAAATAATGTTAGGTTTGAAAACAAATGATTCATAGGATGATGAGTACTAAGGCATAACAGGATTCTGAAGGAGGGAATAAGGAAGAAGGGTGAATTGTAAATAGCTGGGGAGGAGACAAAGGAGGTTCTCAGATGAGGCTTTATTGCATGAGTTATATAATGTCAGTAAACAAGCTAGTTTTTTTCAAGAACAGTTTGAGTTTTAAGCTAATTTAAAAAGTTATTTATCGGAGAGACACTGTCTGCGAAGGCTAAGAGGAGGTTCTACACACTCAACTTGAATGGCATTGATAGGGATTTCAAGCAGTGTTCTTTAACCATGACAGACCAAAGCTACTTTGACAACATCACATGATATTTTTTCTTTTTTTTCCGTTTGGATTAGTTCATATGTACAGCAGGCTGCGTTGCAGCATCGCGGGGTGTGTTGCAGCAATGTAGACGTGAACGGAACCGAACACGCGAACTTTTAGGTTATGACTTAGTCTATTTTGGAGATTTTCGTTATCATCAATAAGGATAATATCTCATTGGATGCCATTCAATTCATTTGTTAAAATGTGTAATAGATAAATACACAAATATACTGTTTTCAGCTTTTGCTAAATAATAATATCTAGAAATAGCAATCGCCGATTATGCAATAAGTACAATTCGTTTTAATGGAAATAAAATGATTACCAATTTAATTAGCTGGTAGTTACTATTGTGTCGGTCTCCCTGATTTTCCTGAATCCCTATCTGTGCCTATCTCTAATACCACCCTCTACGCGAATTTCATGTGTTTGTTATAATTTTACTACAAATAAACAAACCTATAACATATCATATCGAAATTAAGCTGTTTTTCACAGTAATAGCTTTATTTAATTTTTATCGTCTTTTTCTTATTCAGCATCTTCACTGCTGAAGGTCGTGTCTAGTCTGAAGTAGTCAATCGCTCGATGTACTATGCTCTTCCACGTGCTTCTGTTTTCAGCGGTCTTTAAAGCTTTTGGTATAGACATACTAGTAAGCTATAGGGTTCATTCAAGACGCTTACTTGCCTGTCATTACTACATATTCAAATGATTATGTAAAACCGCATAAAAACTTTTTATAGCTCAAACGCACAGTACATCAACGCATCACCTAAAAATTAAATCGTTTTAAGCCTATGGAAAAGTTTATCGATAAAAATGTACTGCATCACTGGCTACTTTGACAATGGGATACCACTTTTTGTTCCGAATAAATAAATAAAAAAAGGTAAAATTTTACTAGCTATCCCAATAATTATTTTCTCCTAATCATTTTGCGTGCAGTAACTTGTGAACTATTTTTCAATTGTCTATGCTCAGATTTTACCAAGGAACGATTTTAAAATTGAATTTCACTTGACTGAGAGACTGCACAGTTACTGTACAGATATTGTCGACTGGCAAATTTCACTAGATATTAGGGGAATTACCATATATCTGTCTCTCTCACTGAAAGGAATAGCTTGACAAAGTTCACAAGAAATTAAATCTTACCACTCTTTAGATAAGGTGTAATTTCAACTGTTATAAATTGGTTTATTAAACGTTTCAATTGGGTAAAAATGGGACTAATCAGGGAATCGGATTGTTTGTAGTGAACAATAAAGATGTAATGTCAAGTATCATTTACATGTGTTGAACTGGCTACGCTCGTTTTCTAAGAAAACTGACATGGCTGCCACTCTAAATAGTATTTTATATCTCTATGAGTGTCACCCAGTCGCCACAGAAAATTCGAAAAGCAGGCGTGCAGCTTACCGTCAAGCCGGACAGTCTATAATTTTTCTAATTAATTTATCTATTCTAAAAAAAATGTTTTCATGGTCTAGCCAGTCAACAGATGTGACTGTATGTATAATGGAAAAATGATCAAATTCCAGGACACAACACTGACGGCAAATACTTCGTGACCTCGACCAAGCTTTCGTTCCACTTCGAGACAGTTCCGAAACACATTGCATTGTTCTTTGAGAAGTCCAAGGATGGCCATGTCACGCCTGTGAAAGACGTGGCAATAGTCGACTTTTCATGTGGAACTAACCACACTGTGAGTATATAAAGTCATGGCTTGTATATTTACTTTGTCCTTTGTATACCAAGAAAACAATCAAATTGTTGTAACTGCAAACCTATAGTTGTACTATAAAATATAAAACGAGACTTCTACGAATGGGGATTTTAGCCCTTTACCATAACATTTTTTTTTTCACCTGATGGTAAGTGACGATGTGGTCAAAGGTGTGGTTCAGGCTAAATTAGAATTACTGGCTCTCAAGGACAGCTGCCGGAACACACCGTTAGGTGCTTGGAGACAGATTTTCTACTTGAGGGTGGTAGCTAGCCTAGTGGGTTCGCAAAATGCTCCACCATCATGCTATAACGACTGCCATCCTAAGACGACAAACGGGACCGACGGCTTAACGTGGCTTCCGAAGCACGGAAACGCTCAGTAGTAATGTCACTAGCGCAGCGGTCACTCTTCAAAATTCAAATAACCGCGGTGGACGTTGTTTAACTTTGCTAAGCGGTTAAGAACAGCTAAGCAAACTTCGCTACGAGCGCTTAAAACACAAAAACTACGAATGGAACATTCTACAAGTAAACAGAGTATAAAGTATGCATCTTAATTCAAATATTTGTCACGTTGATGATAGTTGTTGTAGATATTTTTAAAATTGGGACCATTTAAAGTAAATTGCTAGTCAGTACTTACAGTAAGATAGACTTCTCAAGCTATTATACACAGTTAAGGCAGACCATAAGTGACGCAGGACTTCAGTAAGTTGATTTAGGAATGTATATTTTATCTTAACTCATGTGACGTAGTTGGTGATTGGACATTTTCTAGGCTTCCTAGGTCGGATAGTTCTTGTGGTTTCTTTTTGTCAAATAAGTTATTCATAGCAGTCTTATTTCTAGGACTGTGATAGATAGATGACATTATTGATATCTGGTGAAATTTGATGATACATTGTTTTTGAGATGTATTGAAATTATACATGGATTTATTTGCTGTACTGTTTTACTACGGTATTACATATCTTATTTTCTATTACAACTTATAGAGCAGAAAGAACAGGACCAGAATGGCATACCAAGTGTTGCCATGCCTAGAATTAACATTATCCAGTAACATATAAAGATGTATTGCTATATTTTAACTGTTGTTGATATATATAATACCTTTAATTTTATCGAATTAGAAGCAACCGTGTCTGAAAATGTTGGAATTATATGTATTATGTGTATGGTAGGTGGCGATCGACTCTAGGAAGCGTGCATTCAGCTGGGGATTCGGTGGGTTCGGGCGGTTGGGGCACGCAGAGCAAAAGGACGAGAGCGTACCGCGGCTCATAAAGTACTTCGACGCGCAGGCGCGGGGCGTGCGCGCCGTCTACTGCGGCTCCACATACAGCCTCGCTGTTAACGAACTCGGTAAGTAAAACGTTGCAATCATCTTAAAAGGCGTATACTACGGTCTATCCGCTTCCTGTGTAATGCAGAGGTTAACGAGGTAACCGACTGTAACGGATAGTCTGTAGGACAGACTGTACTGGAGCATACAAGAATTTAGCTAAATGGGTTTCGTCGATATAGGCTAACCTTTGACTACTGGCTCTCAAAGACTGCTGCTGCAACACCGTGTTTTAAATAAAGTAGTAAAGCAAAATTGACACGAAGATGTAAAATGGTCTTAACTTTGAGTCACTTCTGCCTCTTAAGAATATCTCCCGGAACACATGTGCTTGGCACCTCAGGTGCTTGGTGACAGATCTTCTACTTGAGAGAGCTTGATAAAGCCATTTTTAGTTTAACATATGTCATCTGAAATGTAGGCCTTACACTTCTGTAAAGATTCCACTCGATAATTTTATTTTTGTTTAAGGCACACTATTTTTGTTCGGGCAGACGAAGCGCACGGGAGAAGCCAACATGTACCCTAAGCCGGTACAAGATCTCACAGGTAAATCAGTTTTTTTTTTATAACCAACCAGGGAATTCCGTAATTATCTCCTCACTTAAATACATGGTATGTACATAATATTAATACACGACACCACATATCCTCCACAACCACGTGCTTAACAGAACGAGTTTCTTGTTAGTACATTTAAAAAAACAGATTGATATACATACTCGTCCCTACACATTCTGGGTTTTGCCATTCTTAGCCAAAACATATTAGTTTATTAAAATATTGAGAAACTTGAAGCAAGCAATTCAGAATTCAGTAATCAGGTACTTAAATACCTACTTTTGTCAGGAGATATATTGATCTCTTTGATGATTGGAACTTTTATTAAAAATATCCACATTCTAAATTCAAATCACAGTCAGTCCCTCAGGGAATAAAAAACTATATAAATACTCAAAATAATTTATTATCAAAACTCCAGTTATACTTACTACACTAATCGTACATGCTTGAAATAAAATAACATAGAAAGTAACTTACGTAAACAATAGATACGAGTAGAAACACTGACAGCTGTGTTAGGTCGAACCTGTGTTACAGCTGTCAGCAACTTCCTACTGCGAGGTGACATTCCGACAGATCAATTTTTAACTAATACACAACACATATTAATTAGTAAACTCTTTGATAAATTAAACATTCACGCAGTTATATAAAGACAATGTTTTTGCTAAGAACAAAGAGAAATCTAACACTTGATAACAATAATAAGAATTATATAATTACATTTACAATAATAACTACAGGAACGTAAAAAGGAATAAGTAGTTATTTGAACAGTGTTGCAGATAACTTTCTTATTGAACTTGAATACATAGAAGTTTTGTTAATTATAGTTAAAAGATATACTTTATTGATGAAAAAATTATGTACGCAATAAGCAAAAAAACAATAGAATCTAATCATAAAATTAATAACTAGGTAAATATATATACATATATATATTGTTCATTAAATTATGCGGGAGCGCGCGCGTGTGTGTGAGTATGTGAGGGTGAGTTTGGTGTGTGTGTGTAAATGAGAGGTGTGAGGTTGTGTGTGCTGTGTAAAAAGTGAGTGTACTTGAAGTATATAAGTGGCTTGAATAGCATCTGGTTGAAGTACTGGAACATAGTCGGTAGGTTAATTCTAACTAAGAGGTTTCATCAACGATTCTGTTTGATTGTAGCTTAAATTAAGTAAATATTGATTTACAGTTATTTTACACTTACGTTTGGTAAGGGGGTAGATATTTATTTGATGGCAGACTTCTTTTTATATAAGATGTTCTTTATATAATAACGTGTATTATTTTATTTCATTATTGATTTTATGCATGCGTCTTATAATAACGTGGGCCCTCGTGTGTCTGTCCATTAAGGCAAGTATAGTTAAGCCACTAACAAGAGTAAACAGATATATTAGAAGAAGTTTTTAGTTTTTTTTAGCATTAAAAAATATATACGTTAAGGACGCCTTCCGCAATTCGTAGGCATTAAAATTATCACTACTTGAACATGCGCACCGCCATCACACTTAGAGCAATGGAACGATAACTGGAAATATTAGTAAAATCAGAGTGTTTTGATACGGTATTTGTTCCCGTATGTTCTGAAGACTTGTTTTTCGATTGCAGGTTGGAACGTCCGGAGCGTTGGCACGAGCAACACTTCTATAGTGATTGCTGCGGACGACTCCCTAGTCTCTTGGGGTGTATCACCTACTTACGGAGAACTGGTAACTACCGCTCACTAATTACTATTTAGCTCAACGTTACTCCTAGCATATGATATTATATTTATCACTATTTCTGATCCATAGAACTTGGGTATAGGCTGCCATTTTTTATCCAAAAGCGCCCAATTTAAGATTTTATACCACAAAAAAGGACATTTAGGGCCTGTTTCAGAATGTGCGAGTAAGTTCCGGTTTTACTACCCAGAACATATTTAATAAATAAAACAATATCTTTGCGTTTCACAGTCATTGATTTAGCCTATCCATCGGTTAAAGCTTGAAATGCGCTGTATGTTAACTGTCATTTTATCATTCAGTTATTTTATGTGTTACATAGCAACCCGAAACTTTATTAGGACATTCTGAAACGGGGCCTTAGTGTTATCTTTCGCGTGGGTTTTGGATAGTATCAAGTTTTGATTACAGGAGTTAATTTTAGTAAGCAAGGGTGGGAAGTGGGACGCCCGAGTATCTGTATATGTATGTGTTTCTTTGATGATAACTTTCGACAGTCATGAATTCAGTAGAACATTCCTTATACAAATAGATTTTTTAAGCTTGTTGAGATGAATCAGAATTTAAAAAAATATACACTTTGTATGTGTATTTTTTATAAACTGAAGTTTATACGAGAATATATTGACATGTTACATTTGACTATTCCGTGGGATATGAAACTGAACAACATCTTCGACCACATCATCACTTACCATCACGTGAGATAGTGGTCAAAGGCTAGCCTATCAGGTATAAAAAAAAGTATGGAGCAAGCACCTCCAATGTGGATACCTCGCTGTCAAGCAGTTGTGACTTGTAGTTGCACTGCTCGCGCCATGCATGTGGCAGACTTATTACTGAGATGTCTTAATGCATACCAGCATCAAACTGGGTATGATTATAGCAGAAACTCGTGTACTAGATATAAAAAAACCGACAAGTAAGGGTCTGACTGAGGCGCTGAGATACCTAAACTGTATGAAAGAAATAAATTATGTTTTAATAAATACTTAACACAAATCTTTTATGGCTGTACCAAACCTACCGCCTTATATTCGTGTACTAAGCTTAGGTTTGTATTACACAGGGCACAGGCGAGATTAACAAGTCGACCGCCCGTCCCAAGGAGGTGACCCGCATGGATGGCATGAACATCACACAAGTCACCATGGGCTACTCACACACTCTACTCATCTGCGATGACTCTTCGGAGGAAGTCAAGCAGAAGCTGGCTAACATACCCCTATTTGAACCTTAAATTTATACATTATATTTCTTCTTAATCATTTCAACCATAGACGAATAACGAGAAAAATTAGTATAGAACGGAAAGTCTGGTTACGTCCATAACAAAATCCGATAATAATCATGGTTACATTAACGCGAGCAGCATAATCTCATAACATTATCATCTTGTGTTGTTTCTTATTCATGGGAATGATATCATAAATGCTAATAAAATAAACTGCTACGCATTTGATTGGTGTTGCAGATAAAAATAATCTTATATCATTGCATCCAGTTCAGGCACATACAAAGAATGGTAAACTATGGGATGGACAAAGTGAGACATAAAAATTCAAAGTGCTCGACGCTCTAAAATTATTTATACCCTTATCTTGCTTGGCTCAATACATAACAATAGAGTCACCGTTTAAAAATATGCCATTCTCGCAACTTTTTAAACACCCATGTACCAATGTGGAAGTATCTAACTACTTTACATATCTGACTCTCGTACACTTCTGATATATATATATATATATATATATTAGATCTGAATTGATTAATTGAATGAGATTTGGAGATATTAAATTTGTCTTTGCGAGCACTTTCAACGAGAGTGGCGTTACTGTCATGCACTCTATTATCGGTTATTTGTCACCTTAAGATTTCTTTCTAAAATACACCCTGTTTTAAACATTTTCTCACTGATATAGTTTTGTGTTTTATATATTTGACATATTCACATGTAAGTTAGCATTTTAATTAGTATTTGCTTGAATGATCTATCATTGTTTACTATTTTACTTATAAAGATTATTCACCATGTCTTCATGGTCAAATGTAACACTACCTTTTTTAAAGATATACTTTAGGGTCTGTCCAACAATCAATGTATATTTTAGGAAAAGAATAATATTTTTGATTAAAACGTTAGTTAAGTTTAAACAGTGTAAAAGGCGCTAAGCCCATATTTTCCTTTGTAGAAATATGAACGTCGAAGTATACAGCATGCATGTTATATTAAAAACAGTAAAGCGAACAAAACCTGCTCCAATCGCATACATTTTATAAAACCTAAGTTACTATTTTTTAAATCAAAGAAGTATGTGCCCATTTTATGTGAGACCCAGGTGTTGATTTTGGGGTCACGGTTTTAACCATAATTTTTTTTTAATGTATAATTGAATATTCTATATTATGTTTTAACCTATCAACCAAATAGATTGTGGTATATTCGTAAAATTGACGTTTCGTTTTAGCTAGGAAATTTTAGATAAAGTGGTTTTGTAATTACATTTGGATGCTCACGCTCTATCAGTTTCATAATATGCGTCGGAGTTATAAGTAAGCTTGTTAGTTAGTAATCAATGAAATAGACATGATACTATTTAAACGTCTCTTAAAGAAGTGAACCATCACACATACCTTTATTACGTGATTGTTCGTGTTGAACATCTCAATCACTGATCTTAGGTCTGTAAGAAATCCGAATCTAATTATGTATCAGTTTTTTCTGTAGGTAACACATAAATTAAGTTAAAAAGTTCAGCAACTTCATTTTTGAAATTAAGCTAATTACCAGTGGCAATGGCTGGGGTAATTTTTCGAGTCCCGTCGCGAACTTCATCCCAGGATGTTTTGCGTAAGATCGCCTGGCTTCCTACCATCCTCAAGTAGATAATCTGTCGTCTAGAACCTAATGGTGTATTCAGACTCCTGTTTCATAGATTAGGCCTGCTTACACCTTCCACTACATCATCGCGTAACAATAGGCTACATCTGGTTGAATATAACCTTTAAATCTTGTGATTCAGTATTTTAAATAATGTATTAAATGTATAAACTAAATAACTAGATCCTGGTTTAAAGCAGACTAATCGAAGATGGCACCGCAAATCTTTACATCTCACTTGATCTCAATACTGTCTATAGTGTGCAAGTGATATGTTATGATATCCAGCGCCATCTTCTTTTCTTTTATTTATTAAACCGGGTTTTAAAAAAATTTAATCGCGTTACTTTTTTCGATATTTCAAACACTGTAGTGATTGTAATAAAGGGTCAATTTGTTTGATGTACTTCATAAAAACTTTAGTAAAATTATCTACGATTTTTGAAATGGTTATAAGAGTTATTATATAATATAAGGTTCACTGTGAGACTACCTTCAGATAAATATATATTTATTTCTGCATGTACACATAATATCCTCAAATTGAACTGCATTGCGGCATATAAATTAAGCGAAGTAAATTATTTCAAAATAGGCTTAATTTATTTCTAAATAGCCATGAAGGGTGTAGGGGGAGGGACATTTAATCAGTGGCTGTAGCCCACAATAAAATTAACCCACCTATTACATTGCATAGTAGGTATGTATACGAAGTTAGGGTGATAATATTATAAATACAATCCGAATTTTAACCATTCTATTCTATTTCAATTGATATTTTAACGGTGAATTGACATTTCTTTTTAGTATGGTAATAATTAAATAAGTTTAGGTTTATGGAGTATTTAGTAATGTACTTAGAATTTCTTGCTGAAAGAGATCTGTTCCTCAATTTGAGGACGTCGTAGTGCGTATTTATCGTGTAATTAAATAACATTTGTCGCGTAATACACCCGTTATCCTCACGGAAATATATATATATATTTAATAACAGGCCTTGTAAAAATATGAGGTTTTGTACTCTTGATGTCGTCAAAACTCAGTGACAAAAATACTTTCGATCACCAATTTTCTAATGAATCACTTGTATTTATTAATTAAAATGTTATTGACAGAAATCTCCAGAAAAATAGTATTACTCTTATCTGAACGATCAAAAAATCTTTGAACATCTTAAATAAAAAAAAACTTATTGAATAGTAATACAATTGGAGCACAAAGTTTCGGCAGAAATGCCAATGTCCAGGTGGCTGAGATGGTGTTATGCATCCGACGCGATATCGGAGGACGCGGGTTCGATTCCCGCCTTGGGCATAAAATTTTGTACTCCAATAATTTGTTTGATATAACTTATTGAATAGTCAGACATTATAAATGACCTTCCAGGTAGACCACTGTATTCTGTCCGAGTCTAATACTATTTAGTCATAAAATCAGCACCTAATTTTTAATAATTATTGATGTCCATTTTGGTATGTAAGTGCTGACTGGAACCACTGCGATGGCTCTCTTTCTGCGGAGGGTAATTGATAGATTAAGTTTATATGTATATTATAACTAAGACAACATCTTTTCAGAGGTAGAAATTTGCAGTCCGCGTAAATTACGATATCAATGTACTTGATTCTCCTTTTTATGTGTGTGTTCGTGGTATATGTAATAGGTATTGTAATTGTGACCAATGCGCAACATTCCCTTCAGTTGATTTATCTTCGATGACTGATAACTATGTATTAATTATTATTATTATGGAGCATGAACAACCCACAGGTTTTTTTGGTATTTAAGTGATTTACACAACGATTTTGTTTATTTGATAAATAGAGGATTGATAATCTCTCAACATGTAAGGTGTATTTGAATAGTAACGGGTATCTATTGTTATCATTACAACCTTACAGACAACAGCACATTTTGTATTTGATAATTGATAAATATATGTTTATAGTAAGTAATTACTTGTTTTATTCTTATGTTCGACGCACCCTGTACCAACTGGCGCGATGGCACCGCGCACTGTGTCAACATCTCCACAACAGAGTTTTCAGTACTTGTATGGAACTCTATTCAAATCTATGGATCTGTGAAACCAAGGGACTTATATTACATATTTCGGAAACATTGTGCAATGACGTCACTATATTGACAGAGCGTGCCACAGTCCAACAGCTGATTTGACGAGTTTCGTGGTTTTTATGTTGTCAAGTGGTTGTATGTTACTGTTTTTTTCAGTGAATAGAGACATAAGCTTTTATTACTGGAAATACAAAGTGCGCCATGATAGCTGACTTTATAAGTAAGTATCTGCATGATCATAAGTTTTAAATTCAGTTGATGTTTTATATAGGTGCGAGCGTAGTTGATGGACAAGAAACCAGGTGTTATTTGATAACACTTATTTTCCTATCATTTTTGTTAAGTATTTCGAAATCATAACATAATCTAGTGATGTGACTTCAACTTCTATAATTTATCGATATTTACTTACGTACCAACCTACTTTTAAAAGTCAAGGAATAGGGTAATCGTAGTATATTATTGTACCATGGGGTAATATAATTTCGGCGTTTAATCTTAAAAAAACAACACAACTGTCACTCTCATCATAAGCCTGATATTCACTGCTATTATTTCTTTAATCATTGTAATGGTCTGTCTCAGGTTTCCAAATAATGAAGTATGAAGGAGGAGGAGGATTGTTGTTATTGGATCTGAAAATATTAACCCTCGTCACAAGAACTGGTTCGTCTGTTCATTGCATTTTGAAAAAACATGCTTTAACAACATCCTTAATATTATGAGATTGCATGATTATGCAATACCTTCTCTGTCTCTTGTGGCTAGGTCACAATACCTATACGTGAAAATACAAATAAATGTATAGGTATACAGACCTTTAAAAAGTAAGAAATTGAATGGCTGAGATTGGAAGATTCGCTCTCTTCTATATCATTCTTGTTGAACGATTGAATATAAAACCTATGCGATTGTATTAATTTATACATTTATAGAATCAGCATACACTGTCATACAGTTTTTCTTTCCTGGGCCAACAAATATAATTCTATAAATGTATGTAATAGTTCTAGTATCTAAACTTATTCTGATGGTACAAAATAGTTACCTAGATACCGTTAAGAAACCTATTGAATGTGCGAGAAATTAGTATTTTTTTTTGTATTCTAAAAAATATAAGTATTGACTTAATAATATTTTTGTATGCTTCGTTAAATTCAATATATTTAGTTAATTCGTAATAATATTCATATAAGTTTTTATTCATATCAGAGCTGCAAAGAACACAATTCCGAAGAGAGACAAAATAGACCAATTTTGTGTGAAAATATTCAGATGTTGCATTATGAAGAGGTAAATATTGCAACTGGGCGGCTGCTGAGACAATGCCTTTGAAAGTTCGTTATATTAATGTTTTTTCTAAAAATGACGTTCACTATGATTGTTTAATATTGTGTTAGACGGGCATTTAAATGTCTAAAAATATTTAATTGTTTTATCAATTAAGAAGGTACGACGAAAACACTAACACGAACTATCAAACGCATTCTTCTAGAGGCAGCGTCACCGTAACTGCTTATTAATCTTTTTTTAGACTGCAGTGCCAGAGTCTGCTGCTTCTACCATACAAAAAAGTGAACAAACGCCTAGTACCTCAAATTCATTGGTAAGATAATATCAATTTATTTATCTATAGGGGTGGAAAGGTGTTGGAAAGCGATGACCACATTGATGGTAGCAGCATTCTATTTTACAGCCTCACCGAAAAAGACTTATGTGCCCAGAAAATATTGGGTTAATCAAAGCCCTTTTTGAAAATGCAATTGAATATTTAAAGACTTTACAACTACCTTAAAGTCAGCGATTGGTTGAATATCGAGGACATAACAATAATCCAAACGCTGTACAATTTCGTGCAACGTACAAAAAAACTGTTAATAAGGTCAGAAATAAGAGATGGTGGGGTAGGGCATTGTATTCCACTAGAGCAAGTAAACATACCTGTTCGAGCAAAAGTCCCGTAAACAACACAAACGATTTAACTGCAAAAAAATCATTTGTTGATATCCCAGACGATTACAGTGACTTACTCGTATATTATTATGAAGCCAATGCAGACTATTTACAGAATGAATGCAGTGAGTACACACACAGAGTTCTTGAGTACCTATGTTGCAACCTGCAGGCTATGTGACTAGAAAAGTATCGCGCTGTTTGAAATGTGACACATGTGTCTCGCTATTGTTGGGCACGGAAAATATTGAAAGTCTCATATTTAAGAGGTGAGAGGTGGCCTGCTTTATGCAACCGCTGGAGTACTGGATATTTTGAAAAAGACTGAAAATCTCCTCATACCTTATTTAAATGAAGACCAGAAATCTCCAGAAAAATATTATCTGTATATTTTTACATTTTTAGTGGAAATTTATGATACGGGTATACTCGTAATTTTGTATATTCCAAATGATGCTGAACATAACACCAACCACAGACTTTTATTAATAAAGAGCATAGTGAAAGCCTATATTGATTTGCGATTAAGACACTAATCAAAACTAAGTTCATACCGACAAAATATCGTAGGTACAGTTTTTTTTCAATAAGTTGACATTATTTAGAAACGAATAATTTTAACGGATACCTATGCATGTAATGAATATACATTTTGATAATATATTATTTAATAAACGTATCATTTATGTATGCTTCTTTTTCGCTCGCAATTTTTTTATGTAATGGAGTGGCGTACACGCAGACGCCCCACCTGATGGTAAGCGTTTATCGTCGCCAGTAATCGATATTGTAGCTCTGCGGGAAAACGCTAGCTGTAAGACCATTCCACATTTTGCATAGTATGCGGTAAGAAGGAACTTCCATTACATAATTAAACAACGACCTATTTAAATAAGTACAAATTTATACCAGAATTTTGAAATTCAGTCATATTGATAGTAAGTTACTTAGAAAGCGAACAAATGCGCTGAATGAGCTGCGTACTAAGTATTTACTCATTTCGATATCGATAGGGTGTTGCCACAAATAAGGCGTTTTACAGGGCACTTTACCATCTTAATTTGTTATTAACAGAAAGCTTACCGATATGGGTAGCATATCGGTAAGTCTTCTGTTAAACTGACTAAATTTTGAAGAGCTCGTAGCGAAGTTTGCTGAGCCGTTCTGAACCGATCAGTAAAGTCAAGCAACGTCCGCCTCGGTCATGAGTTAGATGGGTGACCGCTGGTGACATTACTAATGAGCGCTTCCGTGCTTCGAAGGGCACGTTACGCCGTCGGTCCTGGTTGTTGTCTTAGGATGGCGTCATAGCATGATGGTAGGGCATTTTGCGAATGCCCGCCTGGCTAGCTACCACCCTCAAGTAGAAAATCTATCGCCAAACATCTAACGGTTAGTTCCGGCAGCTGCGTCCTTGAGAGACAGTAATTGTAGGTTAGCCTGAACAACATCTTCGACCTCATCATCAGTTACTATCACGTGAGATAGTGATCAAAGGCTAACCTATCGAGCATAAAAATCTTATAATAATAATAATATGATAATCAAACTGTACGTGCCTTGGCCGCCTGGGCGTAAATTATAATGAATTCATATAAACATTAATTTTAACAACTGTCACGACCAATACCTAGTCATTTATGTGGCTCAATTCCTGCGTGTTCATTAGGTTTCTGTGCAATCAGAATATTTTATACTGTTATATTTATTTCATACTATAATAGCAGTAAGTACGTAGATATTCGTTGTTGGTCTAGGATACCCTGACCTGTGTACTGGTGTGTTCTGATTATGAATATGTATAAATGAGTACCACCATGTCGGATTTTTATTCAATAGGTCATATCATAATTTATCGTGAAAACGTTATTTCAAGAGATCAAAAACATTTACGACGTCGACAATCATGTACAAATATGTTAGAGCAATTAATTATTGACGTATCTGCAAAAAGTTCAACAGAATATTTTTTTTAAGAATTGTAGTAGAATTATTTGTTTTATATGTTCTAGTGCATAATATATATTACTATTACAATATTGTTTTATATTATAAACTCGAACAGAAAATTTTGTTACGAATATACTAAGTATGCAAATTTTAATTATAAACTTATAACTTTGGTATTTTTTTCAGACATTCTAGGTACTTCATTTTAGAAATATTCAATATGGACGGGCCATAACATTTTAAAACAAGAACAAAGGCATTGAGGCTTCAAGGCTTGCAAGGCTTCTACCATACAAAAAAGTGAACAAACGCCTAGTACCTCAAATTCATTGGTAAGATAATATCAATTTATTTATCTATAGGGGTGGAAAGGTGTTGGAAAGCGATGACCACATTGATGGTAGCAGCATTCTATTTTACAGCCTCACCGAAAAAGACTTATGTGCCCAGAAAATATTGGGTTAATCAAAGCCCTTTTTGAAAATGCAATTGAATATTTAAAGACTTTACAACTACCTTAAAGTCAGCGATTGGTTGAATATCGAGGACATAACAATAATCCAAACGCTGTACAATTTCGTGCAACGTACAAAAAAACTGTTAATAAGGTCAGAAATAAGAGATGGTGGGGTAGGGCATTGTATTCCACTAGAGCAAGTAAACATACCTGTTCGAGCAAAAGTCCCGTAAACAACACAAACGATTTAACTGCAAAAAAATCATTTGTTGATATCCCAGACGATTACAGTGACTTACTCGTATATTATTATGAAGCCAATGCAGACTATTTACAGAATGAATGCAGTGAGTACACACACAGAGTTCTTGAGTACCTATGTTGCAACCTGCAGGCTATGTGACTAGAAAAGTATCGCGCTGTTTGAAATGTGACACATGTGTCTCGCTATTGTTGGGCACGGAAAATATTGAAAGTCTCATATTTAAGAAGACGAGAGGTGGCCTGCTTTATGCAACCGCTGGAGTACTGGATATTTTGAAAAAGACTGAAAATCTCCTCATACCTTATTTAAATGAAGACCAGAAATCTCCAGAAAAATATTATCTGTATATTTTTACATTTTTAGTGGAAATTTATGATACGGGTATACTCGTAATTTTGTATATTCCAAATGATGCTGAACATAACACCAACCACAGACTTTTATTAATAAAGAGCATAGTGAAAGCCTATATTGATTTGCGATTAAGACACTAATCAAAACTAAGTTCATACCGACAAAATATCGTAGGTACAGTTTTTTTTCAATAAGTTGACATTATTTAGAAACGAATAATTTTAACGGATACCTATGCATGTAATGAATATACATTTTGATAATATATTATTTAATAAACGTATCATTTATGTATGCTTCTTTTTCGCTCGCAATTTTTTTATGTAATGGAGTGGCGTACACGCAGACGCCCCACCTGATGGTAAGCGTTTATCGTCGCCAGTAATCGATATTGTAGCTCTGCGGGAAAACGCTAGCTGTAAGACCATTCCACATTTTGCATAGTATGCGGTAAGAAGGAACTTCCATTACATAATTAAACAACGACCTATTTAAATAAGTACAAATTTATACCAGAATTTTGAAATTCAGTCATATTGATAGTAAGTTACTTAGAAAGCGAACAAATGCGCTGAATGAGCTGCGTACTAAGTATTTACTCATTTCGATATCGATAGGGTGTTGCCACAAATAAGGCGTTTTACAGGGCACTTTACCATCTTAATTTGTTATTAACAGAAAGCTTACCGATATGGGTAGCATATCGGTAAGTCTTCTGTTAAACTGACTAAATTTTGAAGAGCTCGTAGCGAAGTTTGCTGAGCCGTTCTGAACCGATCAGTAAAGTCAAGCAACGTCCGCCTCGGTCATGAGTTAGATGGGTGACCGCTGGTGACATTACTAATGAGCGCTTCCGTGCTTCGAAGGGCACGTTACGCCGTCGGTCCTGGTTGTTGTCTTAGGATGGCGTCATAGCATGATGGTAGGGCATTTTGCGAATGCCCGCCTGGCTAGCTACCACCCTCAAGTAGAAAATCTATCGCCAAACATCTAACGGTTAGTTCCGGCAGCTGCGTCCTTGAGAGACAGTAATTGTAGGTTAGCCTGAACAACATCTTCGACCTCATCATCAGTTACTATCACGTGAGATAGTGATCAAAGGCTAACCTATCGAGCATAAAAATCTTATAATAATAATAATATGATAATCAAACTGTACGTGCCTTGGCCGCCTGGGCGTAAATTATAATGAATTCATATAAACATTAATTTTAACAACTGTCACGACCAATACCTAGTCATTTATGTGGCTCAATTCCTGCGTGTTCATTAGGTTTCTGTGCAATCAGAATATTTTATACTGTTATATTTATTTCATACTATAATAGCAGTAAGTACGTAGATATTCGTTGTTGGTCTAGGATACCCTGACCTGTGTACTGGTGTGTTCTGATTATGAATATGTATAAATGAGTACCACCATGTCGGATTTTTATTCAATAGGTCATATCATAATTTATCGTGAAAACGTTATTTCAAGAGATCAAAAACATTTACGACGTCGACAATCATGTACAAATATGTTAGAGCAATTAATTATTGACGTATCTGCAAAAAGTTCAACAGAATATTTTTTTTAAGAATTGTAGTAGAATTATTTGTTTTATATGTTCTAGTGCATAATATATATTACTATTACAATATTGTTTTATATTATAAACTCGAACAGAAAATTTTGTTACGAATATACTAAGTATGCAAATTTTAATTATAAACTTATAACTTTGGTATTTTTTTCAGACATTCTAGGTACTTCATTTTAGAAATATTCAATATGGACGGGCCATAACATTTTAAAACAAGAACAAAGGCATTGACCCATCTCACTCTGTCAATATCGGAAATGTGCGAGAGCCATACTCGGTACTCGTTTGTTAAAAAAACAGACTAGTTTGAAACATACTAGTAATTCAATTGAGTAAGCTAGACTAGTCTCCAGCTTACTCAATTGAAATTTCTTAATTCTGAATATGCCAATATTTAGAGCAGATTTAGTGCAATTATGAATACCAACTCAAAATTTAGGTGCCAAACAAACTTCCATGCTACATGTGATTATTAGTGTGTAAGCTGGCGTTACGGTCTCCAGCTGACACATGCTGTATATACGAAACGGCTGAAGATGTGATTTTATACTATAGCCAGGCATTTAGAGCATAATTTGTGCAAGTGGCACATAAAAACTGAAACGCCCTACTTGAAAGCTGTAGTAGTAATGACCCGATTACAACGTGTAAGCTGGAGACCACGTGTCTACAACGTGACACAAGTCCTTTACAATATATTGTTCAATCCTACATCCCCGCGCTATCTCAAGGAACGCTGCGATTTCCTTCATTGTTCTTCATACACTTTAAGGCCATCAGAAAATCTCACACTTGAAATCCATCTATCTCAAGGAACGCTGCGATTTCCTTCATTGTTCTTCATACACTTTAAGGCCATCAGAAAATCTCACACTTGAAATCCATCCTCATACGAGTTCGTTTTATAGCAAATCCTTCACTATTCAGGCTGCCCGCTTGTGGAATTCTCTTCCTGCATCAATCAGACAAGCACCGACTCTCAAAATGTTCAAGGATCAAGTTAAAAGATTTTATTTGTCCAATTAATTTTGCACTATATTTGTGCAATGTCTATATTATATGAGATAATATTATAATTTGTATATATTTTTATATAATTTATGTTTGTATCTATTAATGTATGTTGGTATGTATCTATACAGATATGTATTTATAATTATTGTATATATTTAATTATTTTAAAAACTTATAAGTAATTTATTTTTGTACTATTGTGTTTTGTAAAATTTGTTTTTATTTTAAAATATTTTATGACATTTGAGTATGTACTTTTTTCATTATAAATTGTTGGACTACACCCGCCCCAATTGTTTTGCTCGTTTAACTGCATCCTAAGGTTGCCTGGTAGAGATCACTTTTAGTGATAAGGCCGCCCATTGTAACACTATGTTATTATTATTTAATTTGTAAACAATGTTTATATTTCAAAGTGGTGTAACAATAAAGAGTTTTCTATCTATCTATCTATATACCTATCTCACTAGCTTGCTGTTGTTATATTATTTGATAAAGCGCGATGTTTTTGCAGTCTGTTTTAAAATTTAGGTAGGGAAGGTCGTTCGTCGAAAGGTGTATTTCGTTAATGTGAACAAATAAAATGTTAAATATTAGTTAATAGATACCTACTTAGTAAGTGTAAATACCTACACATTTTAGTAGCTAAATAACAGATTTTAGGGTTCCGTATTAGAGTTGGACCGCTGGTGACATTACTACTGAGCGCTTCCGTGCTTTGGGGAGCACGTTAAGCCATCTGTCTCGGTTGTTGTCTTAAGATGGCAGTCGTTATAGCATGGTGGTAGGGCATTTTGCGAATGCCCGCCTGGCTAGCTACCACCCTCAAGTAGAAAATCTGTCGCCAAGCACCTATCGGTGTGTTCCGGTAGCTGTCCTTGAGAGCCAGTAATTCTGGGTAAGCCTGAACAACATCATCGAACAAATCGTCACTTACCATCAGATGAGATAGTGGTAAAAGGCTAACCTATCAGGTATAATTGCACAAGTTACTATGTAAAGAAGATGTTTAAATCAATTTAAGATAATTCATTGGTACCCCAAAATCAAAACATATATTTCACCTACTTTTATTATAAAGCTTTTATAAACTGGTATCACTAAGCACGTATTTACCATCAGTGATGCACTTCGCTTATAAAAACAATAGTAGCTTCGCATACTGTGTGCGTGATACACATACAATCATTTCAAACGTGGCCTGTTATTTTGGTTGCGATTGCAGAACTACTGTGTGTCTAGATCATGATTTCTAAATGCTATACCAATTTGGACTTTTGCAAACAAACTAAGAACTTTTGTAACAACGCACAGACAGGTATTTGACCCTAAAAGTTGGCCATTTTTTTATATTAGTTCTATTCCATCTAAGCCATTGTTTCTAAAAACTAGTATAACTACTCCAACCAATAATAAAAACCTCACAGCTCTAGCGCCACCCGACACGTTCCGAGTCTCAGTCGAAAGTTACCCGTTCGCCTACAGTGTACGTGTGATTGTTCGGTGCGCCCAAAATTCATTGTTTTTGAAAAATTTACTGGCTTGTGAATTAACGATTGTTCATTGGATTTCATTATGGACTGTGCTCAACCAGGTATGTCCTTTATTTGGCACTTAATTTCAACAACAAATCTATATCCTCTCTTCATTTTTATCCTTAATATGTAAACACAAGAAAAACTGCTTAAAAACCCCACATTTTCAAAGATCAAAGACAGTTTAGATATATTTCTCACTATTTCTAAGCTTAAATTGTAATTGTTAGTTAAAGAGTACACTTTATAGGATGTATTTAAGCACAAAAAAGCCACCCCAACGTACCCCGCTTTTTTTTAGTGTTTTTTTTTCATAGTCATATTCGATACTCAATAAATGAAGTTTTGTTTATATTTTCAAAATTTTTGATATAGGCTCTTCTGGAATGAGGGTTTTGACCCGAAATGATTTGTTCATTTTTTGATTGCCCGTAAAAAAATGGAATGTTCGCCTTACAGCTGAAGAAAAGCAACTAGTGGAGAATAAAAAAAAAAGAAATTCAAGATAAGTTCGGGGAGCAACATGGCCTATTGGTAGATATACCAAAAGCAAATTTTGGAAATATCAATGACGGAAACATCAGTAGACGCTTTTTTGAGAACTTCGAAATATCGGCGGAAATTACTGGAATAGAACCAAATTTAATTTATCGGTTGAAAGTGATTTTGGACACTCTGTGCTGTTGTCTCAAAATAAACATAGAGGCGTTTGTAAGATATTGCCAATAAATAGCTAAGTTATATGTTTATTTGTATAACTTTTACCCAATGTCTCCGACACTACATAAAGTATTGCGTCATGGGGCTGAAGTGATAGCGGAAGCTATTATTCCGATTGGACAGTTATCCGAAGAAGCAGCAGAAGCCCGCAACAAACATATAAGAATGTTCCGGCTCAATTACGCTCGAAAGTTTTCCCGAGTAGCTTGCAATGAAGACGTATTGTACAGGCTCCTCTTAACACCCGACCCTGTCCTGGCAGGCATGAGGAAGAGGAAAAATAAAAAAAGACTGCCACTTTCGGCCGATGTGCTAAATTTAATACAAGGTGACATTATAAATTCAAGTTTTGATGATGAAGATGAAAATGACGAATAAATGCTTATATATATTAATGTTTGCCTTTGTTTTACCTTTACCAGGTAAAAAATTAAATAAAAAATTATTAGGCACTCATTAAAAGTACTGAATATTTTTGGCCAACTTTTAGGGTCAAATACCTGTCTGTGCAACGTTTGAATAATAACGATCTAATATATGCAAGCTTGACACTAAACCTTTTTTCAGACTACCCGGCCGGGATACTCAGGGGGCTCAAAACAAGAAAAAAATACCTTTTAGTCCCTATCCTTTTAATTTATTTTAACACCGTTATTGACTTGTTCCCTATACATTTGCAAAATTGTAGCGTTCTAGGTTTATTACTGTAGAAGTAGTTACGATATTATAATTAAATTACGTAATATTTTGGCACCAAAATGTAATTTGAGCTGGTTTCAGATTTTATAAAAATATGAATCATACTTTCCGTTATCTCAGAAAGATGTGGATTTTTTCTCGTATAGCCAATGATGCATCGTTTCGAAAACCGTTTGGATTATGAAAATCGGACCTACGCAGATTTTCGGACGATTTTGTAAAAGTAGTAGCAACTCGCCGACCGGGAGGCCGGTTTGAATAGACGAGACAAATAACTATAAAATATAACTATAACCCGTAAAACTGTATATAATCAATAAAGTGTTGAATATAAACAGTGTGCCATCTAAAATGTGCAAATAATATAGATTAATATGATGGACATTTTAATTACAATATACACAGCCATGTGACGAAAGCTACTATATTCAAAATGAGATCTACTACTATTTGTAATAATTTTCATATGGCATCATCATGTTCAATGGATCTTCTCCATTACGGACTTCGTATCCAGTTGATATATAACTTCATTTTAGTTTAAAATTACAGTATATTCGTAACCAGTTATCACTGATAGATGTAAGTGTAGGATTAGATTAGAATGCAATATCTTGGCAAACAAAATGGATGATATAAAGATCTAGTAAATAGGTCAACATTCTGAGAAAAAATACCAACATATTTTGTAAATATTGGCATAATATGATTGTCAAACAACACAACACCTTCTCCTAGTCTATACGTTTACTGTTTCTTTGTAACTTCTTCCACATATCCTTAACGTGAAACCACAAAGTAAGTTCAAACACTATAGAAATAAGGTTCAAAACAGATTGCAGTTACAGCGAACGGGACGGCAACGCCGCGTTCAGTAACGTTTTTAACGAAATATTTAAATATTTAGGCGGAAAGAAATGTTTTGGCTTATTACGCAAAAACTATGAGGCCCATTGTTTTGAAAATTTTGGTGCCGATGGCACAAATTCTACCCAACATTTTAAGCTATTAAACAGTAGTCTAGCCTTTCCCATTTGAGCTGTGCAGCATGTGCTAGCTGGGGACATGTGTCTCCAGCTTACACGTTTATTTGAGCTTGTAGCTCCAAAACCTTAATAGCCACAGAATTGAAAACTTTAGTGCCGATGGCACAAATTTGGCTCAAAATTTTGACATATTAAACAAAGTCGTAGGCCCATTCGTTCAGAAGATACAGATGAGCAGCTGTAGACACGTGGTCTCCAGCTTACACGTTGTAATCGGGTCATTACTACTACAGCTTTCAAGTAGGGCGTTTCAGTTTTTATGTGCCACTTGCACAAATTATGCTCTAAATGCCTGGCTATAGTATATAATCACATCTTCAGCCGTTTCGTATATACAGCATGTGTCAGCTGGAGACCGTAACGCCAGCTTACACACCAATAATCACATGTAGCATCGAAGTTTGTTTGGCACCTAAATTTTGAGTTGGTATTCATAATTGCACTAAATCTGCTCTAAATATTGGCATATTCAGAATTAAGAAATTTCAATTGAGTAAGCTGGAGACATACACATGTTTGAAACTTTGGATTATGTATTAATTTTGTTTTAAGTTTAATTTTATGTTATATCGATCTATTATCTAATTTAGGTAAGATATCTTTGTCCAGTTAATAAATATGTGTAGCTAACATCTACCTATTACACAGACATTACACAAATGTTGTTTTTGTACACGCGTAATTGTGTGCGTGAAGTTTATGGTTGTCACCGTATGAATAATTATTGTACTTACCTACTTAACAATCTTTTGATACTATTATTAGTCCTATTAGATTTCGTAAATTATGCGTATCTACTTAGGTACTTAGCAGCACAAACATTTACAAGCACAACTATCGAACTCCACGTAGGACTCAGGAATATCCAACATCCGTAGGTAGGTAACATTGCTTACTTTACACTTCACTCTATTACTATACAATACAATACAATACAATAATAATACAATAATACTATATAATATACCTACACTCCACTATACAAAACGTATCATTCCAAGTTTAAATTTTATACAAGTAATGATAATAATTACAGTCACAATAACAATTTATGTTCTTCTTGTTTAATCAACAATCACGAAATCTGTTGCGTGTCAACCAAGGCGAAGGTCTACCAACAACTCCACCAACAAGCAACATGACTGCATGAGCAGCATTCGAGGAAAGAAACGTGAACCTATGCTGCCTAACCTATACCTACCGGTGAACATAGGTAGTACATAAAAACATACAAATAGACGAGCATACAATTCGGCTAAAACTATCCATTTCGGTCCATTCTTTACGAAGCATTATTTTATGTTCTATGCCCTTAGCACGGTAATATCACGGTAATGTTATCTATACAATATTTCAACTTCATAGAAACGGACGAAACGCGAGTTATACCTACACACCTCGATCTCTGCCTGCGCTCGGTACGCAGACAGTCTCGAGTGTCGCGACTGTACCACAGTGACGAATGGACGGTGTGTTATTTTTTTAGCAATAACCGCGCGATATTTTCACTAAAAATAAGTTTATGTATATATTACATATTTAGGCCTAATTTCACCATACCATGTTTGTTTACACTAAATCAGGCATTAGCTAATGGGTCTTTAAAAATAACAGAGCTGTTAAATCAGTCTACGTTCTATGAAGTTAACTGAATTAATCATCCATTAACAGTTGGTGGGACACTCGGTTCAGTTAACAGTCCGTTAAAAGGATTAACAAGGCGTCAAATAAATAACAGAGTATGGTGAAACTAGGCCTTAATATGACAAGTAGAATATATTGTGCTGTTTTTGGTTGCATGAATTCGTCGAAAACGCATCCAGAGATAACTTTTAGATAACCTGAAAACTGAAAAGACTATAAAAATAATTTAACTTACTAGTAAGTAAACTTATTTTATAGTCTACATAGTTGACGGACAAACAGTCCAGCTAGGTAAGTCCAACTTTGTAAAAGAGGTAAATCGTCGAATCCAACTCGGCAGGGCAGCGTTCGGGAAACTTTTCTTCGGGAGTCTTTTCGTCCAAAATACCTCAGTGCCTAAAGACTAAAGTCTTCAACCAGTGTGTGTTACCAGTGATGACATATGGATCCGAAACGTGGCCTCTAACTGTGGGCCTTATGAGTAAGCTCAAAGTCGCACAACGAGCTATGGAGAGGGCCATGCTTGGTGTTTCGCTACGAGATCGAATCAGGAATGAGGAGATCCGTAGACGAACGAAAGCCACCGACATAGCCCGGCGGATTAGCGAGTTGAAGTGGCAGTGGGCAGGGCACATAGCACGCAGAACTGATGGTCGATGGGGCCGTAAAGTTCTAGAATGGAGGCCACAAACCAGCAAGCGCAGCGTCGGAAGACCACCCACAAGGTGGACGGACGACATAACTAAGGTCGCAGGAAGGCGCTGGATGCAGGCCGCTTCCAACCGCTCTATTTGGAAATCGATGGGGGAGGCCTATATCCAGCAGTGGACTTCTTGCGGCTGATTTAATAATAAAGCATTTCGTACGTCTCACAAATATTTTTCGGTCGCAAATTCTTAAGACTGATTTTTTATTCAAATATAAACATGTTTTTTTAAAATTAAATCTACCTACTTAACACACAACACTTTCTGTTAATTTCGCAACGAATTTTATTTCTTTATATAAAAAAAAGTATATTTACAATCACGAAACTAAATAGAAACACAGAGTAGGCAAATATAATTAAAATGCTGGAGGCGCGTAGCCCTATCTCATGTTTACGTACAGCGCGGCTGTAGGTAGTTATTTCAACGACAGAGCCGAGTTAAAATACTGTATAGATAACATTACCGTGGTATTGGTATTCATAAAGGCCTCTGTAGATAGTCACGCTAATTCCCACGCAAATAGAAATAACATATTATTATAAATAGAATATATTACCTACCCTTTTATTTATTGAGCGGGAATATAAGTAAAAACTAGTTGAATAATTGTGTACGCAAATGTACCAGCCACATAACAGTATAATTCTATTTATTTTGGAAGACTAGCACTTTATATTGTGCGGCCGCTTTTTTGATACCATTCAAACTTGGTCGGCTTATCACTAATTTCGTATCTTGTGGGTTTTTTAACTTTATCTCTTTATTTATTAAGTGTATTGAGCTAAAATTTTGTGAGCTGATAATTGGATGAATGCACTAATTGTTGTGATACCTTTCGATTTGCGAAACTTTGTAAAACTCGTCAAACCCAATGGCGAAAACGGGCGTGATTTAGGCATGGTTTTTTCAACGAAACTCATTAACTACTCATATTATACGAATGAAACTTGGCAAGATATTGTACCCTACTATAGGGCACATATTGACGTGAAAATTTAGTCACGAAGACATCTATTTTAAGCACTAGAACCTAAAAACCTTATTTTTCGTATAATTTTTTTCGTCTTAATTATAATGTTTTTTCGGATTCTGTTTTCACAAACATTACACACAAATTCATAGAGACCTGTGTAAAAATAATCATAATTGTGCACTTAACCGTTTAGGATATCTAGCAAGCAGCCCAACATTCCCCCAGCTGCATCTTTAATATCTTCAGTCTTACGACACACAAATTTCATTTAAAGGCACATATTTACCTCTCGGTATACTCTAATTATTGGTATACTTATTTTCTTCGTGCGGCCGTTTTGACGAAAAAGTTCCGCTGGGAGAACGTTCTCCCAGTGGAAAGTGTTTTTCACAAGTATTTTATGAATGGCTGGACACACAAATTTAAAACTACCATACACATTTACAGCAGTTCATACACTAAATATCTGCTAAGCTCAAATCATGTAATTTAACATGTTGCCGCTGGGAGTATGCACACCCAAGTCATGACCGAGGTGGATGTTGCTTAACTTTGCTGGTCGGTTCAGAATGGCTAAGCAAACTTCGCATTGTATTTTAATTCAAACATTATAATAAGCCATAAAATATAGGACAAACATTGAGCACTCAGAGGAATGAAATTTAGTATATATATAAATCAGTTTTTAATGCCACATTTTATTAAAGTATTAGCATGTTTATCTTCTATCTAGATATAGTATCTTTTGTTTCAAATAATCTGCTCGCAATAATCCACAATAAATAGTAACTTGAGCAAGATAACTCTGAAAAACTTATCATTTGCTTTGTTCACAAAATAATTGAGTAACAAAATGCTGTCATCTACAATGTTTCATCTTTGATCGTAGCCATTATACGCTCCATCAAACTCATGTGTGCATAGGGGTCAACTTGAGGAAGCAACATGCGCTCTTTATTGATGTCACAAGGGGATGGTGTTGCAAAATCAAACGGAATAACATTTGGATGAGTAATCTTTGATTGGAAGTATGGTGCTGCTACAGGTTTCAACTTGGCAGTGAGTACTTTACCAAATGAAGAACATTTGGCTTTTCTCACTTTTTGATATAAGATAAATGACATATCTTGACATATAGGTAATGGTTCTTCTTTAATTTTTTGGTGTTTTTTGGTAATCTTATGGTCAGTATTAGAACACAATGATTCCACAGAACTATTGTTGGCCACTTTAGATTTAACCTCTTGTTTTATTTGTTGTGATTGACCAGGTCTTATTATTGATGATGACAAGTCTATCAAATATTCGTCTTTATTATTTTCATTTAATTTGATTTTCTTCAAGTCAGTAGCGAGTCGCTGATTTTCTTTCTCCTCGTTTAATGCATTCTCTCTTGCTATGAGCATGTTTTTCACTTGATGAGCTAATATTTCGGTAATTTCACTGTTTTTTACCTCAAAGCGGGGAAGTTGCATCACTGTCGCTGGTGGAGGTAACAAGGTTTCTGAATTACTATTTCGGACGCTGCAGATATTAGGTAATGAAAAGGATGGCCCAGCTTGGCCTTCACCTTTCGAACTCGTTGACAGGCTTGTCTTAGACAAATGGTTTTCAACCATCGCCATTAGTGATGAAAAGGGCTCAGGTTCTCCCATTTTCCGAGTCTCTGTCGAAGCTATTATTTAACCACTCGGGAACAATATATTACAGTAACTAATGTAAAGTACAATAGCCTCGCTCATGGGTAATGGTTTTAAAACCTAAATCAAATAGGGAGATTTAATGTACACTATAACTTATGTAGTGAATTGTTTTGATTGCTTTGCAACTGCTTGAATTGCATTTGATGCATACAAAAAAGTAGGTATACTTTGGGCCGCGTTCCGAAGGTCAGGTTGTGTTGTTTGGTTGCTTTACCTTACTCGAAGGTTCCGAACGACTCGGTTATTTTAAATCCTCAAATATCGTTTATATCAGGGAATTTCGCAAAATTTATAGACTATTTATGATGTTTGAAAAGCAATAACTACTGTTACCTGCAAAATATAGAAGAGTGCCTATAATTCTCTCATCAAGAAATGTCAAGGTCATGTCAGTTAAAGATTCAACATTTTAACGACCTCTTTTCAAAGTGAAAAAGTTGCGCTCTACCCGAAGGTTGTAAACGACGTTAGAGTGAAAATTTGCACTCCGAGTGCGCTCTAACCGAGTTTTGGAACGCGCTCCTGTGATACAAACTTATGTAATGCAAGCAAATGAAATATATCTGACATACATACAAAGTCATTGTCATAACGTATTTTCTATTTTGTAGTATAGGCGACGGATGTGAACATCAGTGTTGCCAACGACGCAGGGCCAAATCACCTAATGTCGCCATTTTTTAGAGAAAAAGTAGCCTATTGTAGCCATATTTCCACGCATGTAGCCTAGAGTAGCTCAGAAAAATATATGTCCCTATTACCCTAGGAGGAAGTTAGATACTTCCTCCTAGCTACATATTACCGGATATATCAACGATTTGTTTGTTTTTGTTCTCTCTGTCACAGGATTTGGCTTCGCACGTTTTTGATGAAGTTGATTTGACTGATATCTAATGGTTATTTTAGAAACTAGATGAAAGATTTGAGATGATATTTTTAAAGGGTACTATTTACAAAAAATCACGGCAAATCTGATTTTTAACCGATTTCCAAAAAAGGAAGAGGTTCTGAATTAGTCTGTATTTTTTTATGTTTGTTACCTCAGAACTCTTGACCGGGTGAACCGATTTTGATAATTCTTTTTTTGTTTGAAAGCTGATGCTTGTCGTTTGGTCCCATTTTAAATTTCATCAAAATCGTTTTTGAGTTACGCTCCAATAACTGAAAAATATTTACCTTCTTCTTGATGATATAGTCGTTGACAATTAATGAGAATCGATACCGTAAGTAGCAAGGGTCACTAAAATGAGTGAAAAAAAGTTTCACCAAAAAATGGAACCGACACACAATTTTATGATAATAGGTACTTTTGAACTATCATGGTACCGACTTCAACAAGTTATTTCACACTTTTGGGTGTTGAAGTCTGTTCCATTTATTGGTAAAAAAAATTTTCAGGAAAGTGTCTCAAGCACGTCCTTTTTTAATATACCTTAGTAGTCTGTAATACAACGAGATGGGGTCTAAGAACTTTGTGTCTTTAGTACCGACTGGCGTTGCAGCAGTGAACGTATGTAGGTGCACAACTCATTCTGGCCTGCACAAAGGAATTTAAAGAGGGTGCAAAGAATTGCTTGGCGAGGCAGCTACGGATTTTCAGGCGGAACTTTCACACTGCCATTTCATCAAACTTGATGAAATTAGTGTGGTAGGATGCTCGTTGATGCATAACGTTGACCCCAAGTGCAGGCAAGCTAAACCAGCGCAAGTAAAATAACTATTTGATGGTGTGTGCTTCTACTTGCTAGGAGACCTTAAACAGCTTCCACCTGTTATGGACGAAGCTTTCTATGGCAATGATACATAACTATACAAACTCAACGATGAAGGACAAGTTGTCACTAAGTCAAGAAAAAAAATATCTCAAAAATCAATATCCGACCAACAGTCGTTTAAAGAACTTCTTGATCGTTCGAGTGTAGGAGAATCCACAACAGATGATTTGAGGCTTCTCATGACTCGTGAGACGACTTTAAATATCAAAGCGAATGATTTCTCGAATACCTTGAAATTTCTACCATACGATGAGGCAGTAAGATGCCATAATATTGCTGCACTGGAGGCTTTGGATTGGCCAATGGCCAAAATTGTATCGAAAATAAATAAACCTTGATGATTTGATTAAATTAGTTTTAATTTAATTAAACATGCATGATTTGATTCCGCCATCTCCATGCTATAACCGGACATCCAGGGATACTCAGAAGCACCACCGCTATATGTTTGATATTCCATTTACTCGAACAAAGCGATTTGCGTCTTCGTTCATCATGCGAACCGCCAGAACACCCTGCCTGAGTCTGTTTCCGGTTATGTACAATAAGGGGGTCTTCAAAACGCGAGTGAATAGATACCTTCTAAATAAGCGCGCTCCATCATCGACTGCATCATCACTTAACATCAGGTGAGATAGTGGTCAACTGCGACCCAGTTCAGTTTAAAAAAAAATACCTACCGCAGCAAAAGCAGACGCGGAACTTGCACAAGGACTCGAAAAAGTACTGCAATTAGCTGTAGGCAGCAGGGTGGCCACATGACATGCTGCTAGTGGTCCTTGTGCAGTTTACTCGCTGTACTGGACTAACCATCAATGGTCATCGTAGTCAGGACAAACTGCATTTTCACGCACCGTTCAAATCCCAAGCATTGGAAAATGTCATTGTCGATATCGGTAACAAAGAGCTTGCCGCAAGGTGCACGTATATTGTTCTTTCAAGATCAAAACGTCTAGAGTATCCTATGTGCGATAGGAGCTTCGATTTTAAAGGACTTAAAAAAAGATAGCTTTGCAACTAAGAATCGAAGTAGATATAAGATTAAGCTTATCGTTTAAAGTTGGACCTACCCTGGGGGCTCAAATAATTAAATGTCCATGTAATTATCCTTATGTAGATAATAATTAATAATAATAAAGTGGACATGGCAACACAATGCGCAAAAAAGCTTATCAAAAAGTGTAACTATAAAAAGAAAATTACAAAGATGATTATAATTATAATAAATAACCGTATTTATTTTTATGTAATGAAACGTCTATGTTTGTATTTCCAATGCTAAGTAATCATAATCATTGTCACAGTCGGTATCTTCACAAAAATTGACATGCAAGAGTTACTTGTCTTGATATCGCGAGGTCCAGTTCGGGGCGAACTACTAGTTATTAGATAGATAGATAGAAAACTCTTTATTGTTACACCACTTTTGAAATATATTGTAAAGGAGACTGAGAATATGAGCATTCCGGCGAAATCGTATATTCAGCCAATTGAGCTTAGAACGAAACTGAGATACGTGATCATATTTGCGTAAACCAAATATTAATCTAATGCAAAAATTTTGAAGACGCTCAAGTTTATCTGGCTGTTCCTCCGTGAGATCTAGATAGCAGGCATCAGCGTAGTCAAGAATAGGAAGTAAAAGAGATTGAGCTAATGCAATTTTAGTGGCTGTTGGAAGAAAGTTGCGCAACCTTTTTAAGGATCCTGCTGCGGCAAATAGCTTGCGACAGTTGTATGATAAGCATGCCCCTCTGCGAGCTATAAAATTAAAACACCTTCCAGCTCCTTGGCTAACCAATGACATAAAAGTGTTAATGCATAAAAAAGCAGTCACTAAAAGTAAATACAAGCGTCAACCAAGTGATGAAAATAAAGCTGTGTATGTTAAATCTCGCAATCGCTGCAATATGGTGTGTAGGGATGCTTTACGCCACCATGTTCACAAGTCTGTCGCTAACGAGGACCCTGCCAAAGTTTGGAAATTTCTCAGGTCATTGGGCATAGGTAAATCACGACAAGAGTCTATTCCTAATGATTTAAATATCAATTCTCTCAACCAACATTTCTCTTCGTCATCTGATATTAACATCTCAGATAAAAACAATACCTTACGTTATCTTTCAACTTTACCGACTCCCGATCATTCTCCATTTATTTTTAATCAACTATCCGCTTGTGATGTTAAGAAGAGCGTAATTTCAATCATTTCCAATGCTGTTGGTGTTGGTGGCATAAGTCGTAACATGGTTATGCCCATCTTAGATGTTATACTTCCTGTTCTCTATCACATTTTTAATAACTCTGTCTCTGATGGAGTATTTCCCTCAATTTGGAAAGACGCTCAAATTATTCCCTTGGCTAAAAAATCAAACCCTAAATCTTATTCCGATTATCGACCCATTTCTATCCTTCCGTTCCTGTCAAAAGTTTTCGAGCGTGTTATCTACAACCAAATTAGCAAATTCATATCTAGTCCCAATCTCTTAAACCCTTTTCAATCTGGCTTTCGACCTGGGCATAGCACTGTAACTACTCTCATCAAAATTACTGATGATATCCGTCTTGGAATGGACAACGGCCAACGTACCGTATTAACTCTATTAGATTTTAGCAACGCCTTTAACACTGTTAATTTTGACATTCTTCTTGCTCTCCTTCGCTCAATTAACATTTCTCCAACGGTAGTTGATTGGTTTCACAGTTAGCTGTACGGGCGCAGGCAGCGTGTTCGCCTTGAAGATAAATACTCTTTGTGGTGTAACACGTCAGCAGGCGTCCCGCAAGGTGGCGTCTTATCTCCTTTATTGTTTGCTTTGTTTATTAATTCCATTTCTCACAACCTCACTTCTTCCTACCACCTATATGCAGACGATCTACAGATTTATTCTAAGGCACCAGTGAATAAACTATCTGAAGCAATTCAGACTGTTAATGCTGATCTTGATCGTATAGCTAAATGGAGCAATTCTTTTGGGTTACAAGTAAATCCCATTAAGACACAAACAATAGTAATTGGTAGCTCAAGATTGCTGTCTACAATAGACTGGACATTACTTCCTCAAGTTTTCTTTGGTGGTATTGCTATTCCCTTTAGTAGCTCTGTAAAGAATCTTGGAATAACAATGGATCGCTATATGAGGTGGGATCAACAGCTACAAATCACCAGTCGCAAGCTAAATATTAATTTAACATTAGTAGCCAAAAACGGTACCCTTGTTTTACTTTTACAAATTTACATGTAACTTTTACTAACGTTAGCAGTTAAAATCATTGTTCATAAGTGGTCTCTCAGTGACATCAGGAAAAATTTTGTTTCCACGGTAATTATAGTTTCCACTTTGTGGTTTTTTATTCTAAGCACTTTAAAATATGCCCTACTAAATATCTGCATACAATATTTGCTTATAAGTTATGTATTTACCCAGATTTAGAATTTTGAGTGTGAGAACTGAGAGACCACAGTATAAGAATTATAACTCCATTGTTAATTCTTTAAAAATTACAGAACACATTTTACAAATTATTTTATAACTTTTGACTTGAAGTTACTAAATAAACTAAAAAAAATGTGGTCACTCAGTCCACAAACACATTCTCCTCAGAACGTGTTCTAATTGGCTCCGCTGGAGAGCCACAGTCAATACCTATTATAAGTTCAGATACATACAGCAGTAACGGCATTTTGCACATTATGTACGTTCAAATTACATAATTTTAAGATATTGTTAAAAGGTATTTACTATGCTGCTCTGCCGTAGAGCCACTATGGTAAATACCTTTTAATAAGGTATATCTTAAAATTACGTAGGTAGGTACTAAAAGATATAAGAAAGATTACATACTAGCATACTTGTGAAAGAGCATTTCAATATTATACTCAATACTAAAACTAAAATGTGTATGTCTCCAGCTTACTCAATAAAAATTTCTTAATTCTGAATATGCCAATATTTAGTACAATTATGAATACCAACACAAAATTTAGGTGCCAAATAAACTTCGATGCTACATGTGATTATTAGTGTGTTAGCTGGCGTTATGGTCTCCAGCTGACACATGCTGTATATACGAAACGGCTGAAGATGTGATTATATACTATAACCAGGGATTTAGAGCATAATTTGTGCCAGTGGCACAAAAAATTGAAACGCCCTACTTGAAAGCTGTAGTAATGACCCGATTACAACGTGTATGCTGGAGACCACGTGTCTACAGCTGCTCATCTGTATCATCTGAACGAATGGGCCTACGACTTTGTTTAATATGTCATAATTTAGAGCCAAATTTGTGCCATCGGCACTAAAATTTTCAAGTCTGTGGCTATTAAGGTTTTTGAGCTACAAGCTCAAATAAACTTGTAAACTGGAGACACATGTCCCCAGCTAGCACATGCTGTACAGCTCAAACGGAAAAGGCTAGACTACTGTTTAATAGCTTAAAATGTTGGGTAAAATTTGTGCCATCGGCACCAAAATTTTAAAAACAATGGGCCTCATAGTTTTCGCGTAATGAGCAAAAACATTTCTTCCCGCCTAAATATTCAAATATTTGTGCAAAGACATTTCTGAGTGCGGCGTTGCCGTTCCGATGACTGTAGCTACAATCTGTCTTGAACCTTATTCATATATACTTGGAAACTATTATCGCTTTCATATAAAATAAACGTCGTTGAGACTTAGGCCAGCAGCATGAAGGTTTAAATACAATCTGACAAATATTTTATACTATGCATACATGCTTTCCGGATTTCAAAGGTATTGAAGCCGTCACTACTTACGATTTTCGTTTTAAAACGTTACTGGTTTCGGAAAATATCTTCCTATCGTTGCAATAGCGGTTTTCCAGTTTTGGTTCTGAAATGAAACTATTTAGATATTCTGAGTTTTCAAAATCCGACGTATTGAATAAAGATATATTACGCGGAAGTCCACGTTTGTAGCTAGTTAGCGCCTATTTCATTCGACTGTATAGGTATAAAAAGCTACCATCGGTTTCGGAAACATTCGCTACATAGTACTCGGACACACTTGAGTTTCGTCGGGTCGCTAACTCGCTAGTGGCATGCGTACCTACTCGTTTGTATAGCAGGTATATACCTATGTAATAACTAGCTTGCTGTTGTTTGTATTATTTGATAGAGCGCGATGTTTTTGCAGTCTGTTTTTAAATTTAGGTAGGGAAGGTCGTAGTGTATTTCGTTAATGTGAACATTGTTAAATATTAGTTAATAGATATCTACTTAGTAAGTTTAAATACCTGACTACACATTTTAGTAGCTAAATAACAAATTTTAGGGTTCCGTACTAGAAAACAGGAACCTATTACAAAGCAGCCAGGATAGCTGACCTTTATAGGTCTGTATCTTTGGAACGGTAATAGGTAGCCGGATGTAATTTTCACAGAATGTGTTTGTCAATCTGCCATACTAACACATATTCTGTGAAAATAAGCATTACGGTGTTTCACCAGGCAGCCGTTACGCGTAGCGTATTAGAAAAACAAAGGTTTTGAAGCAGTGATGGCTTAGTGGCATTGGCTATGGACTGCCGCGCAGCAGATCCATGATTCGAATCCCGCCGCTTGAGCTTCACTACATGCCCGCACGGCTAGCGATCACCCTCAAGTATAAAATCTGTCGCCAAGCACCTAACGGTGTGTTCTGGCAGCTGTCCTTGAGAGCCAGTAATTCTAGGTTAAGCATGTAACACCTTCGACCAGATCGTCACTTACCATCAGGTGAGATTGTGGTCAAAGGCATACCTGTAAGCAATAAAAAAAAAAGTTGTATATATACATTTTCTTCGACTGGACTGATAATTTTATATATTTATATCCTGAAGGTCTTCGAATATTCCCAAAGGAACGTATTAAATGTCATCAATTATATTAATTGTACAATATCATGACATGCAATTGTGTTTGCATGTCATGATATTGTATGTATCTTTTAATTAAAGCTTTCCATCATATTTTTCTTTTTTAAATTGCCTATTTTATAACGTTTCTTCAAACTGTCTTCTCTTTCTATGATTTCCAGATATATTGCAGCCTTTACTAGTGCTAGGATTTTGGTCAGTATTATGTTTATATATTTTAATTTCCTGTATCTTATTTCCGGCGCCGGTAAGACCGAGTTTTTATTCTACTGTTAAGCTTGGTAAATCAATATTATGTCCTTCTATTAACTCGTTTCCTGTTTTACTGGATAAATTGGTATTATCTTCTTCTGTTATTTCAATTCTTATTTCCTTTACAAATTCGGTATTTTGTTATCCTGTTAACCAGTTTTTTGTGTCTTTCTACCAAACTAAAAACGTGACAGACACTATCAAGCGGCAACAGAAAACAATTACACCTAAAATTTTGACCAATGTATTACTAGAAGAAATATATGCTTAACGTATTATTAAATGTTCTACGGCTTAACTACAAAAATTATATGATATAGCGATACATAAATTCGCTGCACGTCCGCGCGTCTTTTGCTTGCGGCTGCTTTATGAATCTTTTATTTTTGATTCAGTAAGTCAGCCCTAAGAAAGCGCATCAGTCATATGATGGTCAATGGTGAATGCTGCTATCATATCGCGGGTTGTACATAGCGAAAGTAACGCTAAGGCGTGGATCCACCTTGAAACTCGAAATATTATTCAATGACTGACTGAATTCTTAGCCCGGCAGCACTCTTCATGCCGCAATCGGTATCCTACTAGATTGTATTATAAATATGTATCATAATTCAGAATGAGCGGTAATTGCGTTAGATATGCTAAGGATGACTTATTGATTTGAAGTTTTCATTACTAATACTAAAACAGTATGTAACATTGCGTTTTTATTTGTAGTATTCGAAAACAATTATTCTATTGAATACTAGTCATAAACATTTTAGGTGGATATAAACTTCCTATGCTTATTAAGCCTTTGAAAACTAATCGAATAATCCCAAAGATTAAAATCACATCTGCTCTTAAGCTGCTTATGCTTAGGATCAATGGTAGAAATGTTTAACGCATAGAACAATACGTTGTTTCTCCTTAAAAAATGAATATATTGCACTTTAGGTAAAAATAAACGGTGAAATGCGTGTCGAACCACGCACAATGTAGGGTTTCGTAAAAGTCCGTTATCAACTTAGAAATTTTTTTTCGATTTCTCGCTATTTCAAAAATTATTTCGTGTTTATTATCAAATAACAATATGAAATGAGGTGTTCAAGAAAATAGGATAGCAGTATTCGCCTTGTTTAAAGTAGGTATTGAGCCGTCGCGTCGGTCATATTCCAGACACTTCAAAAGCTTGGTATCAGCCGTATGTTCGTATATCGTAATATCAACAGATACAACAAAATTTCCTCCTTCGAAGACCATAAACGATCAGGGCAGCCGCGTGTCTTAGAACTACAAATTAATGCTGTTAAATCCAGAATTGGTCAAAATCCCATTAAGAAGTAAAAATATTATGATAACTCAACAATAATCTTATTGCGAGAAATGAAGATTCCCGCTAGGAAAATGTCGCGTATCTATACTAATAGTTTATAGAGGAGAGATTTGTATTTTTGTATGCAACGAATAAAATTAATATCTACTGGACCGTTTTGGATGAAATTTGGCATGGAATTAGTTTGAGACCCGGGAAAGGACATAGAATAGTTTTATCCAACTGCGCAAAAAGAGGTTAATGGTTTTACGCGATTACCGCAATATGCGCGGGTAGAGCCGCGGCTGGAAAGCTAGTCTTTTATGTATGACAAAGGGCATAGTTATTGTTTTTATTTTAGATTAAGTTTTCAATGCTAGTCTTTACCCTTTATAAACAACCAACTTCTTCATCTTAGTCACTTTAAAGGATTTATTCAATACATTTTATATTTATTTACATAATACATTTTCCAGCTCTCTTACTCCAAAGGATGCGTGCCGTCTTCATGGAAGGTTCTCACGTACACCCCATTCTCAAGAAGGGTGACCGTACAGACGTCCAACTACTGGCCTATAGCAATCACCTCTCTACTCTGCAAGGTGATGGAGCGAGTAGTTAACAACCAGCTCCTAGGTTACTTAGAGGATCACCAACTGATCAGTGACCGTCAATACGGTTTCCGTCGAGGCAGATCGGCTGGTGATCTTCTCGTTTGCCTCACTCACCGTTGGGCTGACGCAGTCGAAAGTAGAGGGGAAGCTTTAGCTGTCAGCTTGGATATTGCTAAGGTTTTTGATCGGGTCTGGCACAGGGCACTTCTTTCGAAGTTGCCATCTTACGGCCTTTCCGAGGGGCTCTGTACTTGGGTCACCAGTTTTTTTGTCTGGACGGAGAATTCGTGTCGTTGTCGACGGAGCTTGCTCCGATCCCATGACGATTAATGCTGGCGTCCCTCAGGGATCAGTATAATCGCCTACGCTATTTATTCTGCATATCAATGACATGTTGCAAATCTGTAACATGCATTGCTATGCAGACGATAGCACGGGCGATGCAGAATATTCTGGCCGTGCTAATGCCCCTCGCGTCGAAGTAGAAAGAAGCAGGACTGGTCTTGTGTCTGAAGTTGAGGGTTCCTTGGAACTCGTCCCACATTGGGGACAGTAGAACCTTGTCCAATTCAACCCTAAAAAACTCAGATATGCGTTTTCACCGCGAAGAAGTCCCCCTTTGCAGTCGCTCCGCAATTTCAGGGTGTTCCCCTAAAACCCGCAGAGAGTATTGGAATTCTTGGCGTCGAAATTTCCAAAGATGTCCAGTTCCGCTGACACATCGCGAGTAAGGCTGGATTGGCATCCAAGAAACTTGGTGTGCTTAATACGGCAAAGCGGTACTTCACGTCGAGCCAGCGACTTTTGCTTTATAAAGCACAAGTTCGCCCTCACATGGAGTACTGCTCTCACCTATGGAATGGCGCACCAAAGTACCAACTCCAGTCTCTCGATGCTATTCAGCGTCGAGCGATCCGAATTGTCGATGATCCCGAGACATACAATCGAGTCCTGGAAATCTCACACAGCTCGATTTATGCGTTCCTTCTTACCGCATACCTGCAAAATGTGGAATGATCTTCCATGTAGTGTTTTTCCACAGAGCTACAGGATGAATTCCTTCAAAAAGGGTGTTAAAAGAGTCTTACTGGGTCGGCAACGCATTGGTAACGCCCCAAGTGTTGCAAATGTCCATAGGCGACGGTAACCACTTGCCACCAAGTGGGCCGTCGGCTTGTTTGCCACTCGATGACATAAAAAAAAAATATATTTGGTACAAAATTATCGAACACCCAAGTTCAACGACTATTACTGCTAAACTAATTAAGTTATCTTAACCGCTATACTTTTCCTTTAAAGTTAATAAAACGCACTATCAGCTTGAATTTTTTCAGATTTTCCAAGCCAGCAATTTAGCTTTTAGAGGGGGAGGGGACGCCCTGCTGGAACAAAAATTTGCACTTTAAAGTTTAATATTTCGTAAATGGAGCATTAAATCGAAAAACAGTATTCGCAACCCCAAAATCATTTTAAAAGGCCTATTCAACTATACCACACGAAGAGATAGATGACGAAAATATATTTCATCCCCACATCACATGTATGGTAGGTACCCCAAAAAAATATTTTTATTTTACCACTTTGTCGGCGTAAGTATCCATAGGAAATTACAGCTTCCTAGTACTAACGGTCTCTTACTAAAACCTCGGACAGACGGACTTGACGAAACTATAAGGGTTCCTTGTCAGGACTACGGAACCCTAAAAAATTGGGTAATAGATTCAAATAGATGGGTGAGGCCGCCATTTTTTGCTGATATGGCGCAGAAGTATTGGGTTGGTAGCGTAGACACTTCTACGCGTCGGTAACGTTGAGTGGCGTATAAAAGTGACGAATATTTGTTAAGGTCTGCGCACACATGTCAATTTATTTTATAATACACATCATACATACATAGGTACATATTATACGTATATTTTTATATATATAGGAAGGAAACCCTTTCAATGAACACAATCTACTTTATTTAAATTAAATTCCTTTTTTGTTTTTGGCACATTTTCTTCAATCTTACTTCGCATTAATCATAAGCTTGGGTACGTACCACTGGTGATACCATTAGTACATCAGTGAAGTAACAAATGTCAGTTTTATTTTTGTTTAAGAATTAAAAAATAAAAATAAAAATTCAGAAATAGTATACTATTTCTGAATTTTTATACATTATGTAAAAATACGAATTCAAATATTTGTTACCTATATCACTAGTAGTTACTAAATTAACAATAATACATTAATTACTCAATTTTTATGTTATAATGTTTTAGATCGAAATTCCTCGTCTTTTGACACTCACCTTTATTTGGTGGCGTAGAGGAGGTGGCGAATATCTACGCCACCGGAGAGGTTTAAGCACCAAAATGGTGGCGAAATTTTACTTCTATACTACCGTCGCGTTGAGATAACCAAACATAACTCTGTAAATAACGCACGATTTAAGTTGAATTGTAGCTCCAAGCACGGATTACACTTCTACTCACATGATGCACTGATAGCTTTTAGTAAAACAGTTACACTTACATTTCTATGCATAAAAATCTTCCATTGATAAAACTGTGTACACACATCGACTCTGACCTTCACATATCAACTGCTAAAAAAATAGCGCCCGCCACGCCACTGTCCATGAACTATACAAACTCAGTGGTGCCAGCTTCTGATTTTAATCTCCCTGACTCTCAAGCTTAATAGACCTGGAGAATATTGGTGACGTTGACAGGGTGGCGTAGAATTACAGTTTTTAACGACAAATACTGGTTTGAAAAGTTTTCAAAGAAAGTCTATCAGAAAACTTTGCGTAATTTAAATAATTAACAACCATTTATATAGGTATTCATCTCATATCAGCCGTGTCTGATAATCTATCATACTTTTTGCTACAGCGACAGTTAAAGTGCACCTCTACCTCAGAAAATAGGGATGTTTGTGTTATTTTTCTACCTTTTTTCAAGTTTCATTCCAAATATATTTTTAGTTAATTGACAGAAATGAAACAATTGTTATGCCTTTTTAAGCCCTTTTGTTTGTTAATCCGAAGCCGTTAACAAAAATTAGATAAAATAAATACTTTTCATAATACTGACCCCGGAGGAAAATGTTTGCGGAATCAGCAAAAAATGGCGGCCTCGCCCAGATCTCGTTCCGTAGATTCCGAATATGTATACAACTCAATTTCACAAAATTGTCACATGCGTTGTTTATAGTTAGCTCGGCAGATTTAGTACTCATAAATAACAAAATTACGAGAGAGAAAAATATAGTCTTGTGCGGGATTAGTACCTACGAATTTTTTTATAACAACATTTATGTACTTCCCTTTCACATACCGTATCATTATTTATTTACCATAGCAACGCCGTCGTTTGGTAAGTACCTATTCTGTTACGGCGTGCGGCATACGGCATCTGTTATTGAATATTTTACACCGTGTTTAAGCTTATTTGATTAGACTCGGTGAGCATATTCTGTACATAAACTCCTGAGGTCTAATGATGGAAAAGAACGTAGAGATCTGTGCATGCATATATAAGTACACCGTGTTTTAGTTTATTTGATTGAGCTCATTCACTTTATTCTGGACATGAAATTCTGAGATCTGATGAAGGATAAGAAAACATCGAATGGAACCTTTGGAATTTCGCGACTTGAACACATAGTTATAAGTATTTAACAGGACTTAACGCTCGTACTTAAAAATTCCGTCTTATGTAAAAGATTCTCGCCATATCATCTAAATTATAGAAAAAATAATCTTGAACCAGACGAGATTATGGTGAGTTTATTTTTACTAATGTTCCGGTAAAATAGTGTCTTGAGGTTATAAACGTCAAGTTGACAAGTAACCACCTTCCAGAGAACTCCAACGTTCTACTATGACACTGTTTGGCTGAAATTTTGTATTATTTCGTCTATCATAACAAACACTACTTCCAAGTGCATGGCGTTGCCATGGTCTGTCCGGTGGCATCAGTTAAGGCGAACATGATGACAAGATGTTTAAATCAATTTAAGATAATTCATTGGTACCCCAAAATTAAAACATATATTTTACAATCTTTTATGAAAAAGCTTTTAAAAACTGGCATAACTAAGCACGTCTTACCATCAGTGATGCACTCCGTTTATAAAAATAATAGTAGCTTCGCATACCGTGTGCGTGATACACATACGATCATTTCAAACGTGGCCTGTTATTTTGGTTGCGATTGCTGAACTACTGTGTTTCTAGATCATGATTTGTAAATGCTATACCGATTTGGACTTTTGCTAACAAACTAAGAACTTTTTATATCACTTCATTTTAGTTGGTTTTCCATAAAAGAATTACGAACAATTATCTTTTGTCCAATTACCTATAAAATAACAGTATTTTCGTAACCAGTTATTACTTATGGATGTAGAGTGTAGGATTAGATTAGAATGCAATATCTTGGTCAAACAAAGAGGATGTAATTAAGATCTAGTAAATAGGTCAACATTCTGAGAGAAAACATACCTACCAACATATTTTGTAAATATTGGCACATATTATGGTTGTCAAACTACACAACACCTTCTCCTAGTCTATACATTTACTGTTTCTTTGTAACTTCTTCCAAATATCATTAACGTGAAAGCAAAAAGTAAGTTCAAACACTATAGAAATAAGGTTCAAAACAGATTGCATTTACAGCGAACGGGACGGCAACGCCGCGTTCAGTAACGATTTCAACTAAATATTTGAATATTTAGGCGGGAAGAAATGTTTTTGCTTATTTCGCAAAAACTATGAGGCCCATTGTTTTGAAAATTTTGGTGCCGATGGCACAAATTCTACCCAACATTTTAAGCTATTAAACAGTAGTCTAGCCTTTCCCGTTTGAGCTGTACAGCATGTGCTAGCTGGGGACATGTGTCTCAAAAAAAAAGTCAAAGCTTACACGTTTATTTGAGCTTGTAGCTCCAAAACCTTAATAGCCACAGACTTGAAAATTTTAGTGCCGATGGCACAAATTTGGCTCTAAATTTTGACATATTAAACAAAGTCGTAGGCCCATTCATTCAGATGATACAGATGAGCAGCTGTAGACACGTGGTCTCCAGCATACACGTTGTAATCGGGTCATTACTACTACAGCTTTCAAGTAGGGCGTTTCATGCCACTGGCACAAATTATGCTCTAAATCCCTGGTTATAGTATATAATCACATCTTCAGCCGTTTCGTATATACAGCATGTGTCAGCTGGAGACCATAACGCCAGCTAACACACTAATAATCACATGTAGCATCGAAGTTTATTGGGCACCTAAATTTTGAGTTGGTATTCATAATTGTACTAAATCTGCTTGAATTTCTGAGATTACGCGGGCTCATGCTATGACGTCACAGCCGCCCCGTTCGGCCCGCGAGTGCGACACGGTGCGGCGCTCGGTCCGGGTGATGCGTACGTCTCGTTTAATTTTTTTCGCTTGACTTCGAGTTTATTCCGATTACGATCGTTTATATCCGAATACACTAAAGTGAAACTGTAGTGTGTAGAATGGAAGAAGGATTACTTAAAGATCAAACGGACAAACTGCCAAGAGTGTTTGATGCACAATATCAGGATATTATGGCTGCCGATATTTATGGAATAAAGATGAAAAGGTATGTATGTTCTAAGTAAGCACTGACTACTCACGGGTAATAATTTGTTCAAACTTAAACCTAACTGAAAGTGTGTGTGTGTTTCATTCAGTACCTATTATGGGCGGTGATAAAAAAATACTAGGTAGGTACTCGCAATGAACATCTCGACGTTGACGATGACGGTCACTTGTCCTGACGCGATTTACTGACGCGTGTTTAACATTTTTTAGTCATCCCAAAATATTTTAACCATTAAGTGAGAACATACTTAATGAATATATATGCTTATTGCAATGATGGCTAAGTGGCAAATGCCGCGCAGCATGTCCATGGTTCGAATCCCGCCGCGGGCTTGAGGTTCGACGCATGGTGGAGAGGAATTTTTGCGAATGCCCGCCTGCCTAGCGACCACCCACAAGTAGAAAATCTGTAGCCAAGCACCTAACGGTGTCATGTGAGTCCGTGGTTCGAATCCCGCCGCGGGATTGATCTTCACCGCATTGGGGAAGGGCATTTTGGGGTGGTCGCTAGCCAGGCGGGCATTCGCAAGTTAAAAAGTAAAAAATCTGTCGCCAAGCACCTAACGGTGTGTTAGGCAGCAGTCTTTAAGAGCCAGTGAAATTACAGGCACATGAGACTTAACAGCTATGTCTCAAGGTGAGGGGCGCAGTGTAATTTGTGACGCAATGCATCTTTTATAGGCAGAGGTTAGTCCACTTAACATCATCAGGTGGGCCTCGAGCTTGTTCCGTCACATTTTTAGGGTTCCGTACCCAATAGGGATCCTATTACTGAGACTTCACTGTCCGTCCGTCCGACCGTATGTCATCAGGCTGTTTCTCAAGAACGGTTATAGCTAGATAGTTGAAATTTTCACAGATGCCGCTATAACAACAAATACAAAAAGTTGCCAAGTGCGAGTCGGACTCGCGCTCGTTAAAACAAAAAAGGTTATAGTATGAACTCTAGTGTTGTATAACTAATCGTACGGAACCCTTCGTGCTCGAGTCCGACTCGCACTTGGCCGATTTTTTTTTGTTGCTAATAGGTTAATCCACAATCTCACCTGGTGGTAAGTGATGATGTGGTCAAAGGTGTTAATAGGCTTAACCTAGACTTAATGGCTCTCAAGGACAGCTGCCGGAACACACTGTAGGGTGCTTGGCGACAGATTTTCTACTTGAGGGTAGTTTCTAGCCCGGCGGGCATTCGCAAAAAGCAATTCCAACATGGAAAACGTTAAAAAAAAGTGCGCTTTAGTTTTAAGGCCCATTCTATCAAGTCTTCAAATGAATGGCTGTCATCCACTTTTTCCTCATTTTTGGGTCCTCAGGCACATAAACAAAGAGTTTGTCGGGTGTTTTAACTGTTGAATTGAAGCACTGAGGCACTACAAAGTAGGTTTTTGTCCATTTTTACTGCAGATGACTTTATAATTTTGATTTCAACTGCGCAGCGGCGTGCGAACGGGAGCGCGACTGTTGAATGACCCGGGCTGTGACGTCATCGGCTAGAGAGTGCCCGCCCGCGTTTTTAAAAACTTTCGGCCGGAAATACGCACTTTGATCGTTAATATCTCAGCCTTTTTTTAAGATATGAAAATAGTAAAAACACAGTTTTTCTCGTAATTTTTTTGGCATGTAAAGTAAAAAAGTTTGTCAGACCCATTGAGTAAGCTGGAGACATACACATAAAACTAAATACTTATTAGATTTCTTATAAAAAATACATGTATAGTAGATACACTTCCCACGTATCCGTAACAGCATCTCAAAACTTACATTGCGTATTAACCTCATATGATTTGTTTGATCTTTGTATAGATTATTTAAAAAATAGATTTTCAAATATACTATTAAATTCCTAACAAACATGCGGATGTTATCTTTTTATATATGTTTCTTAAGGTTAGCCTTCGACCACCATATTCTCACCTGTACAGGCATTACTGTAATTACTGGCTCTCTAAATCTTTAAATGTTATTGTTCTATTTATCATATATTTTAACCTACTAGATCACTGCAAGTAGGTTTTCGGTTTCATCATATGTGTATGCTTGTAACCATTTACATACTAATAAACTTTTTGATTTTCTTTTTTGTTAGTGCAAAGATAGTGTTTTTTATTTAATCTACTACCTTGGTAACAGACTTCAGAGGACCTTCTTTTTTGGTTTGAGTTCGGAATGTACGGTATTGTAAATATTATGTTGTTTTAAAATCAAAGCCAGAATGTATAATTGTCTACCAGTCAATAATTCTGTTTATGACTTGACGGTGGGGAATAACCTGGGCTTGAAAAGACCGCGCCCCCACAAAAACTAAAGTACGGCCTCACGCACAGTCCGGAGCAACGATCGAATTGAAGTGAAGGACGTGACCTCACGTCAAGTTGATCAAGAGCAAAACCGTATCCAAAATCAACCGTGCACACAGTCGCGTGTGCAGTCTCCTAAAACGTACTGGGGTTAACTATATATAGCCTACCGGCAGTGACAATAACAGCGCCTCGCAATTACATGAACAACAAGATTCGCGTACGCGCGAATATGAACACTATACACCTAGAGATAGGGTTCTAACCGATTGCATAGTTTACCGAACAACCCCCCTCCCCGGACAGAGAAGCCGTCCGCTAGCTTACTCTACCGGGAGGCGGGAGAGCGTCGCTAGAGCCCGTTGCAAGATCGAGCCTCCGACCAGCACCAAAGCTACGCATGGTGTCCCAACCGGACCCAAAAACAATTTCAAAATGCGTCCCCTTCGCCGTGTGCGTACTCCCAGCGGCAACATGTTGAAATACATGATATGAGCTTAGCAGATATTTAGTGTATGAACTGCTGTAAATGTGTATGGTAGTTTTAAATTTGTGTGTCCAGCCATTCATAAGATACTTGCGAAAAACACTTTCCGCTGGGACAACGTTCTCCCAGCGGAACTTTTTCGTCAAAACGGTCGCACGAAGAAAAGAAGTATACCAATAATTAGATTATACCGAGAGGTAAATGTGTGTGTTTAAATGAAATTTGTGTGTCGCAAGACTCTGAAGATATGCAAGATGCCGCTGGGGGAACGTTGGGCTGTTTGCTGGATATCCTAAACGGTTAAGCGCACAATTATGATTATTTTTACACAGGTCTCTATGAATTTGTGTATAATGTTTGTGAAAACAGAATCCGAAAATACATTACAATTTAGACGAAAAAAAATTATACAAAAAATAAAGTTTTAAGGTTATAGTGCATAAAATTGATGTCTTCGAGACTAAATTTTCACGTCAATATGTGCCCTTTAGTAGCTTACAATATCAAGCCAAGTCTCATTTGTATAATATAAGTAGTTAATGAGTTTCGTTGAAAACAACCATTCCTAAATCACGCCCGTTTTCGCCATCGGGTTTGATGAGTTTTACAAAGGTTCGCAAATCAAAAGGTATCACAACAATTAGTGCATTCATCCAATTATCTGCTCACAAAATTTAAGCTCAATACACTTAATAAATAAAGAGATAAAGTTAAAAAACCCACAAGTTACGAAATCAGTGATAAGCCGACCAAGTTTGAATGGTAACAAAAAAGCGGCCGCACAATATTAACTACTGATCTTCCAAATTTTATAGCATTGTACAGATACTTTGGTACACAATACTTATTGCCAATAATAATTATGAAACAACCTATCGATGTTAAGTTTTTGTTGTCCAAAGTATTAATTAAATTTCTAAGCTTAATGTACGTACGTAGGTTCATAATTATGTATAAGTATTTGAAAATTCGCTAATATCAACATTGAAGAACTAATTGCAGTCTACGACAAACAACACGAAGCGTAGTTATTTTATAAAAATGTGAAGGTACGCATATAAGTTTAGAAATTAGCTCATCATTTATATATAGGAAAAGTTAAATATTCTTCACCCCACTATTACAGTAGGTAAGTAAGAACATAGTTCCTGTTATAATTAATCAATCGATAGGGATCGAAAGGGAACATAAAAGCGCACACCCAGTACGTAAAATGCACACAGCGGTGTTGTTAATGGCTGACCACATAGGTATGACTAATAAACCAAAACAAAAGCTAAATGCAAGGGCCGTTCAAAACAAAAACCACAGGGCTGCACTCTGTGTTTCCGGGAAAAGATTATTTGCGTTCTCTTTTATTCTTTTATCGCGGAATCATGGGAGCGAAAATGAAAGAATACTAAATGCCTAATTTGAATAGATCAAATCACGGCCAAAGACACTACGGGCGATTTCCGCGGGACAAACAGCGCTTCGCCGCTGTTTGCTACTACCTAAGTACTATTAAATCATTAGGTAAATAAACTGAAAGGCAGTGTATAATTCAAATTTTGGTAATGATTTGAAAAACATATGTTAATTAGGTACCTATATGTATTGGCACGGTAATGTTATCTATACAGTATTTCGACTTCATATAAAGGGATGACTCACGAGCTATACCTACGCTCCTCGATCTCGGTCTGCATTCGGTACGCAGACCGAGATCTGTGACGTGACGTGAGACTGTGCCGCAGTGACTAATGGACGGTGTGTTATATTTTTTACAATAACCACGCGATATTTTCACTAAAAATAAGTTTATGTACATATTACATATTTAATACGACGAGTAGGATATATTGTGCTGTTTTTGGTTGCATGAATTCATCAAAAACGCATCCAGAGATAACTTTTAGATAACCTGAAAACTGAAAGGTACTATAAAAATAATTTTACTTACTAGTATGTAAACTTATTTTATAGTCTACACAGTTGACGGTACATAATGTGTGCATTTTTAATGGACAAGTATTTCACCCGAAATAAATAACTCTCGATTAATAAAAAAAAGTGAATAGAGTAAATGAAAGTGATTGACACGAGTGAATTTTTCATTAAATCTACCTACTTAACACACAACAATTAAATTAAATTTCACAAAGAATTTTATTTGTTTATATAAAAAAAAGTATATTTACAATCACAAAACTAAATGGAAACACAAGTAGGCAAATGTAATGAAAATGCTGGAGGCGCGTAGCCCTATCGCATGTTTATGTACAGCGCCGCTGTAGGTAGTTATTTCAACGACAGTAATGAGTTAAAATACTGTATAGATAACATTACCGTGGTATTGGTTTTCATGAAGGTCTCTGTAGATAGTCACGACAATTCCCACGCAAATAGAAATAACATATTATAAATAGAATATATTACCTACCCTTACCTAAGTAAAAACTAGTTGAATAATTGTGTACGCAAATGTACCAGCCACATAACAGTATAATTCTATTTATTTTGGAAGACTAGCACTTTATATTGTGCGGCCGCTTTTTTGTTACCATTCAAACTTGGTCGGCTTATCACTAATTTCGTAACTTGTGGGTTTTTTAACTTTATCTCTTTATTTATGAAGTGGATGAATGCACTAATTGTTGTGATACCTTTTGATTTGCGAACCTTTGTAAAACTCGTCAAACCCAATGGCGAAAACGGGCGTGATTTAGGAATGGTTGTTTTCAACGAAACTCATTAACTACTTATATTATACAAATGAGACTTGGCTTGATATTGTCTATCTACTATAAAGGGCACATATTGACGTGAAAATTTAGTCTCGAAGACATCAATTTTAAGCACTTGAACCTAAAAACCTTATTTTTTGTATAATTTTTTTTTGCCTAAATTGTAATGTTTTTTCGGATTCTGTTTTCACAAACATTATACACAAATTCATAGAGACCTGTGTATAAATAATCATAATTGTGCGCTTAACCGTTTAGGATATCCAGCAAACAACCCAACGTTCCCCCAGCGGCGTCTTGCATATCTTCAGAGTCTTACGACACACAAATTTCATTTAAACACACACATTTACCTCTCGGTATACTCTAATTATTGGTATACTTCTTTTCTTCGTGCGACCGTTTTGACGAAAAAGTTCCGCTGGGAGAACGTTCTCCCAGCGGAAAGTGTTTTTCGCAAGTATCTTATGAATGGCTGGACACACAAATTTAAAACTACCATACACATTTACGGGCGATGCCCCGTCCACCCACTGGACTTTCCCACTGGTGGGTGGACGGGAAATTCAAGTTTCCCCGTCCACCCACTGCACTAGAGTTGGAAACAAATCCACTGCTTCATCGATATTACAAATAATATATATTTTGGCTACTGGATTAACTCTCAAGTAAAGCCATAGATGTAACAGCTGTACAAGTGACAGTTAATGTTGCAGTTTTCAGTTTGTTTCTACTGTAGGTTTTTTAAACTAATCTATAAATATAGATAGCTTTGACGTGTGACAGCTGTCAAAGTGACAGTTTAGGTATGTCAGATAGACAAGTGTGATTTTTGACAGGTCTCAAAGTGACGTTGGTGTCGTATCTTATGTACTTTATTACTTTACATTTTCATGACATCTGTCAAACTTTTATAGATCTCATAGAGATCTTCATTTCAAATGACAGCTGTCAAATTAAAATGGGGTTTATCTCGGAAACTATTGACGCTAGTCTACTAGTTTCTTCACATATATGATAGATCTCATAGAGATCTTCATTTCGGATGACAGCTGTCAAATTAAAAGTGTTTTATCTTGGCAACTATTGATCCTAGACTACTAGTTTCTTCGCAGATATGATAGATCACTTAGAAATCTTCATTTCGGATGACAGCTGTCAAATTTAAAAGTGTTTTATCGCGGCAACTATTGATCCTAGACTACTAGTTTTCTCACAGATATGATAGATCTCATAGAGGAGATCTTCATTTCGGATGACAGCTGTCTAATTTAGAAGTGTTTTATCTCGGCAACTATTGATCCTAGACTACTAGTTTCTTTACTGATATGATAGATCTCATAGAGATCTTCATTTTGGATGACAGCTGTCAAATTTAAAAGTGTTTTATCTCGGTACATATTGTCCTAATAAAAACAAATATTTTAAAAGTATTCTAAATACCTACTCAGTGTTTTAATAAAACACTTTATTTTTTTAGCCTAATTAGGGTATAAACAGCTTGCTTTGTGCTACCAAAAGTAGGAAGTGTCACAATGTTGAGGCCTTTGTCTTGCAAGGGTTCGTTATATTTCTAGTAGTCACAGGGTCGTCTGATATAGATTTTTTGCATCTTCAATTGCTAATGCGACGTCATTTTGCGGTTCATTAGATATGCAGCTTAACGCATTTTTTTTAATACTTGATAGGTCAGCCTTTGACCACGATCTCACCTGATGGTAAGTAGTCAAAGGTGTTGTTCAGGCTAACCAAAAATTACTGGCTCTCGAAGACAGCTGCCGGAAAACACCGTTACGTGCTTGGTGACCGATTTTCTACTTGAGGGTAGTAGCTAGTCAGGCGGATATTCGCAAAATGCCCTACGACCACGTGTAATATTTTTAAATGATAAATATGAAAATGATTGAAATTTGATGTCACATAATTAATTTTGATTTCACATTTGGTGGACAATTGACCTAAAAAAATGGTATCTAGATTTTAGTGATTGAATTAAGATGAGAAAGTGGCATTTGATGTTGTATTTTACTTAAGTGCTTTTAAATTTGACAGCTGTCATCCAAAATGAAGAATTCTATGAGATCTATCATATCTGTGAAGAAACTAGTAGTCTAGGATCAATAGTTGCCGAGATAAAACACTTTTAAATTTGACAGCTGTCATCCAAAATTAAGAACTCTATGAGATCTATCATATCTGTGAAGAAACTAGTAGTCTAGGATATAATAGTTGCCGAGATAAAACACTTTTAAATTAGACAGCTGTCATCCGAAATGAAGATCTCTATGAGATCTATCATATCTGTGAAGAAACTAGTAGTCTAGGATCAATAGTTGCCGAGATAAAACACTTTTAAATATGACAGCTGTCATCTGAAATGAAGATCTCTACGAGATGTATCATATCCGTGAAGAAACTAGTAGTCTAGGATCAATATTTGCCGAGATAAAACACTTTTAAATTTGACAGCTGTCATCCAAAATTAAGAACTCTATGAGATCTATCATATCTGTGAAGAAACTAGTAGTCTAGGATCAATAGTTGCCGAGATAAAACACTTTTAAATTAGACAGCTGTCATCCGAAATGAAGATCTCTATGAGATCTATCATATCTGTGAAGAAACTAGTAGTCTAGGATCAATAGTTGCCGAGATAAAACACTTTTAAATTTGACAGCTGTCATCTGAAATGAAGATCTCTACGAGATGTATCATATCCGTGAAGAAACTAGTAGTCTTGGATCAATAGTTGCCGAGATAAAATACTTTTAAATTTGACAGCTGTCATCTGAAATGAAGATCACTATGAGATCTATAAACGTTTGACAGATGTCATGAAAACGAAAAGTAATAAATATAAAATACGATACCAACGTCACTTTGACACCTGTCCCAAATCACACTTGTTTATCTGACATAAACTGTCACTTTGACAGCTGTCACACCTCACAGCTACCTTTATTTTATAGATTAGTTTAAAAAATCCCAAACAAGAAACGAAACTGAAAACTGCAACATCAACTGTCACTTTGACAGCTGTCACATCTACGGCCTTTCTTCAGAGTTAATCCAATAGCAAAAATAAATATTATTTGTAATATCGATGAGGCAGTTGATTTGGTTCCAACTCTAGTGCAGTGGGTGGACGGGGAAACTTGAATTCCCCGTCCACCCACCAGTGGGAAAGTCCAGTGGGTGGACGGGGCATCGCCCCCATTTACACCAGTTCATACAATAAATATCTGCTAAGCTCATATCATGTATTTCAACATGTTGCCGCTGGGAGTACGCACACCCCTTCGCCAGCACAAAGAAGGCGAGTTGGCTTCTTTCAACAGAACCAAATCGCCCTCTTTGGGAGAAGCAGTCCGGTCTGTCCATTTGACCCGTTGTTGCAATAAGTGCAGATACTCCAGGGACCAACGACGCCAAGTCTTGGCCCATCCACTGTAATAACTGGCTATGGACTGCCGTGCAGCAGGTCCATGGTTCGAATCCCGCCGCGGGCTTGAAGCTTTGCCGCATGGTGGAAAGGCATTTTGTGAAAGCCCGCCTGGCTAGCGACCTCCCTCAAGTAGAAAGTCTGTCGCTAAGCACTTAACGGTATGTTCCGGCAGCAGTCCTTGAGAGCCAGTGAAATTACAAGCACATGAGACTTTAGAATTATGTCTCAACGTGACGGGCGCAGTGTATTCGTGACTTGTGACGAAATGCATCTGTTATATGCAGAGGTTAGTCCGCTTAACATCAGGTGGGCCTCGAGCTTGTTCTTTCACAATAACATTAAAAAAAAATTAAATAATTTATATGTGAAAGTACATATGTAAAAGTCAATTAAGTAAAATATGACCAGGTTAACAATATGCTTTTCTGTTACTGTATTGAAAGACAAAATAGAGACTAATAATATAATACTCCTTAGAGATTACTTGGTAATAAGTTACACAAATTCTTTGGATTTGAAGCTTAGGAAACAACCTACTTAGGTCAAAACATCCCCATGGCACTAATTTCTTGGGGTTTAGAATGATTAAACGGCAGTCAAAACCAGTACATTACAATTTTTCAGTCTGGAAAAAATCAAAGAACAAAATGAAGCTCTTCTTTATAATTATAAAATAAACATTTAGGAAATACATTACATAAAATAAATTATATCAAACAAAACAATCCTTACAGCTGCAGCCTAATGAAACAGAGAATGAGTTTGTAAAGAACGTACATTATAAATCATATAACTTGTGTGAATGAATCTATTTAATCAAATTAATAATATCGCTGAATATATAGATATTACTCCTTAGAGATTACTTATATAGTAATAAGTTATACAAATTCTTTGGATTTGAAGCTTAGGAAACAACCTACTTAGGTCAAAACAACCCCGTGGCATTAATTTTTTGGGGTTTTGAAACTTTAGAATGGCTAAACGGCAGTCAAAACCAATACATTACAATATTTCAGTCTGGAAAAAAACAAAGAACAATATGAAGCTCTTCTTTATAATTATAAAATAAACATTTAGGAAATACATTAAATAAAATAAATATAAATTATATCAAACAAAAAAATCCCTACAGCTGCAGCCTAATGAAACAGAATGAGTTTGTAAAGAACGTACATTATAAATCATATAACTTTGAGAATATATTTAATCAAATTAATAGTATCGCTGAATATATAGATATTACTCCCTAGAGATTACTTAAATAGTAATAAGTTATACAAATTCTATAAATTTCTTGGGGTTTAGAATGGTTTAACGGTAGTCAAAACCAATACATTACGATTATTTAGTCTGGAAAGAATCCTAGAACAAAACGAAGCTCTTCTTTATAATTATAAAAGAAACATTTAGGAAATACATTAAATAAAATAAATATAAATTATATCAATAACAGAGAATGAGTTTGTAAAGAACGTACATTATTATAAATCATATAACTTGTGAGAATCTATTTAATAAAATTAATGGTATCGCTGAATATATAGATATTACTCCTTAGAGATTACTTAAATAGTAATAAGTTATACAAATTCTATTAAATTCTTAAGATTTAGAATGGTTTAACGGTAGTCAAAACCAATACATTACGATTATTCAGTCTGGAAAAAATCATAGAACAAAACGAAGCTCTTCTTTATAATTATAAAATAAACATTTAGGAAATACCTTAAATAAAATAAATATAAATAAAGAAAAAATCCTAATGCCTAATGAAACAGAGAATGAGTTTGTAAAGAACGTACATTATATATCATATAACTTGTGAGAATCTATTTAATCAAATTAATAATATCGCTGAATATATACATATTACTCCATAAAGATTACTTATATAGTAATAAGTTATACAAATTCTTTGGATCTGAAGCTTAGGAAACAACCTACTTAGGTCAAATCATCCCCGTGACATTAATTCCTTAGGGTTTAGAATGGTTAAACGGCAGTCAAAACCAATATATTACAATTTTTCAGTCTGGAAAAAATCATATATGACATAACGTTGCTCTACTTCATAATTATAAAATACACATTTAAAAAATACAATTAAATTATAACAAAAAAATGTAAATTAGATAAACATTAAATTAATATAAAATTAAAATTTTGTACTTAATATTATCAACGAATCAATTAAATCATTTATTTACAATTTTGTTGCTAATAACTATGATACTACTGGTTCTGTTCTGGATAAGCGGCGTTTACGCGTTTATGCAGCACTTCTGTAATTTCTTCAATTTCTGCTTTGCTAATTGAAGTTATACAGTAAACTTTCTGGGTTAGTGTCCATTTCTTTCTTTTGGATAATCTTTTCTCGTATAGAAGAATGCCGTCTTCGATGCAAACGGCTGTTTTTCCATCTGTGAGTCCGATGATCTGAAAATGATAAACAAGGTTATTATATAACTTGGTTTATTAAATGTTAGATATGCGGCAGAGAGGACAAGTGAAACGATCGTAGGTTAGTAACGCACTGATTTATTTCGTTTCGTCTTGAGCGCAGCCACACACACGATGATAATACGGAACATATACAACACTCCTCCCCTAATATAATAAACAGATAGAAAACCGAAACAAATTATTCCTAGACAGACGTAATGCTTTGGTATTGTCAGCGTCACCTTGACTGTTATAACTGCTCCAAAAATTTAATCAAATTCATCCACGATTTGTATCGCATGTGCATCCATCCTTGAATCGTCTAGTCAAACTTTCCTTTGAAACGTTAGCCTCGTATAACTCCGCCCTTCCCTGATTCCACAGGAAACGCACCAGCATTAGGCTTCTATATTAAACGTATTTTCTTTCTTTCTTTCTATATTTCCTCTCTTCTTCCGGGCGTACTTTGTATTTCGAGGTCTGGGGATGAGAGCGATGACGATAACGGAGTACCAATAGGTGAGTTCAATGAAAAGGGTGTTGGCGGTGTCTATGACTGCGGTGATTCTAAAAGAGAGTGACTGCTGGGTGGCCGCGGTGGTGATAGGGTTGGCTGGGATGATCCTAATGACTCGGGGTCAATGTTTGGTATGTTATCATTGCTTCTCTTTTACTTACAAAAAACTATCTGGTTTTTGTGCTTTTTAAAACATTCTAAGCTGCAGCTATCTGTAATTAAATATAAAACTTTCCCTAACCTTTTAATTATAACTACACTCGAGAGCAATTAATCCGGGTCACTTAAAGAATGTTAAAAATCTCGGAAACTAAAAATGATAGGTTAATGCAATAAATTGTATTTAATAGACAATGTAATACTCCTTAAATGAAAGTAAAAAAAATATGAGTCACCATACATTTTATTAACACAAAATTACATAAAGAAAAAAACTGCTGATCTCTCCTTAAAACAAAAATAGGAAACATGAAATTTTTGAACTTTATTACGATTTTCTTGAATTTTAATACTTCGTATTGCCTCCTCGTGCTTCCATTACTGCGTTTACGCGGTTTGGCATGCTGTACACCAAGTTCCTTATACGATTTTGGGGAATATTCTCCCATTCCTCTGTGAGAGCAATTTTCAGCTCACGAAGCGTGATTGGGGGAGGGTTTCGTTGTTTTACGCATCTGCCTAGCTCGTCCCAAGCATGCTCGATCGGGTTGATATCCGGGCTGCGCGCTGGCCACTCCATACGAGTAATGTTCATCTCTTGAAGGTAGTCATTCACAATCCTACCTGTATGAGGTCGGGCATTGTCATGCATAAATATAGCATCCTCACCTAAATTGACCATAAATGGACCAACGTGATCATTGAGGATTTCTTCCACATATCTTACGCTAGTTAAAGAGCCGTTTTCTATGATCACCAGCTCTGTGCGACTTTCAGAAGAAATTCCGGCCCACACAAGTACAGACCCACCACCGTAGGCTACTTTTTCTTCGATGCATGCTTGCTTGAATCTTTCCCCTGGTCTTCGATACACTCTGTGTCTTCCATCGTGCTTGTAGAGCATAAATTTTGATTCGTCGGAGAACATAACTTTTGACCAATCTTCAATACTCCAATTTACGTGGCTCTGGGCATATCTTAGTCTCGAAATACGATGCCCACGCTCCAGTTTAGGGCCGTTTGCAGGTCTAAGGGGTTTTAAGTTAGATTCAGCAAGCCGACGTCTTACTGTCCATGCACTTGGGTTACTTCCTCCGAGGCGTCGAAACTGATTGGTGAGTTCAGTTCCTGTGAGAAAGCGATTTCGAAGCATGGTGTTCACCAAGTATCGGTCTTCTCGTGCTGTGGTACACCTGGTTCTGCCCGTTCCTGGTCTGCGTAGGTTAGAACCAGTTTCTTCGTAACGTCGGAGAACTCTTTGTACTGTTGACAGCGACACACCGACAGTCCTGGCTGTATCGCGCTGACTCCGGCCGGTTTCCAGCATTGTAAGTATTCTGGTGCATTCTTCAGGCGTAAGCGACATAATTTCAGCTTGAATAATGAATATAGAGCACTATCAACATGGTTTATGTACCCACATAAATGACAGATTACAAACAAAAGCAAAACCAAATGCTGTAATTTCGTAGTTCCATCTTCGAAAGTGGCCCTTTTTCAAATTTGATTTTTTTATGATATAACTTTACAATAACTAAGAAGTTTTAATACCTTCATTTAAGGAGTATTACATTGTCTATTAAATACAATTTATTGCATTAACCTAGCATTTTTAGTTTCCGAGATTTTTAGGATTCTTTAAGTGACCCGGATTCATTGCTCTCGAGTGTACTTTGCTCCAAGAAAATTGTTCACATATTTAAAATACATTATATATTTTTTTAGTCTTTTGTACTTTTTTTTGAATATTTAGCTTATTCAGGGGGCACTGTTATTTTTAACAATATTAGATAGGATTGGTGACTAGGATGGCAATGATGTTGGTTCTGGCTTAATTTAATCTAACCGAGATCTTATTTTTCTACCAAAATCCATTTCAGCGGGTGTAGAGGTACGCGCCGCGGTCATGAAAGTCGGCGGCGGCGCGCTGGTAAACGTACCCGGCGCGGCGCGGCGTAGCCGGCGTGATATTATTTTTTTAACTATATAGTGGAATAGAAAAATTAAATCTGCTGTATATGAACTCAAAGGGCAAATGTTTATTTTCTTGCATACAAGTAAGTACCGACTCAAATTAATTAGTCAAAATATTGAAGAAACAGGATGTTGCCACCAACCGATACACAGACTCCCGCGGGGTTATAATTAATGGATAACCCCGCGGGTACTCGTGGGGGGCACCAGGGTCAATCAGGAAAAAATATTTAAAAGAAACTATCTGAAGCAGTCTGGTTTTTTTTTTGATATGTTTGAGATTTGATACCTTTGTTCACATTTTTGGGCACCTCGACTACAAATTCAATAATAATGATTTGTATTTTTCTGGGAATAACCGTGAATAGTTGGCGTTTTCATCGCAAGTTACAAAGTGCTTCTAGCTGCAACTGTTAACTTTTTTTTAAATACTTAAAAATAACAATTGGAGTTTTCCATTTTGTAATGATAAAGTTTGAGGACCTGTGGAAAAAAAAATGTATGGGGACCTGGGTGGCCAATAGCTTTAAAAACATGCCGACTTCATGAAGTTTCTTAAATGGTATCACACTCAATTTTTTTATTGTCAAATTACTGAGTTATGGCCACCTACGTTTCTTTAGTCTTATTTTTCTCAAAACAAAAAAATTTGTAAATAAGAAATTTATTTAAAAAATATGTGCGGTAATTAATGGATAACCCCGCGGGTACTCGTGGGGGGGTACCGTGGTCAATCAGGAAAAAATAAAAAAAAAAATCTATTTGAAGTAGTTTGTTTTTTTTAATTTTTTTTTGGTATGTTTGAAATTTGATACCTTTGTTCAAAATTTTGGGCACTACAGCTACAAATTCAATAAACATATTAAATCATTAATCAAGGTATCAAACCTCAAACATATCAAAAAAAAAATTAAAAAAAAACCAGACTGCTTCAGACAGTTTTTTTTCAATATTTTTTCCTGATTGACCCTGGTACCACGAGTACCCGCGGGGTTATCCATTCATTACCGGACCCCCTGTATACAGGGCTATTAGTAATATGCTAACAACCTCTTAGGGTGACATCTGCTAGTCTTAACAAACATTTTGAGTGTTTTTTTTGTTTTCAAAAAAAAAAAAGAAATAATACATTACAGGCACAAGAGACTTTTAAAATTAGATGGGCCTCGTACTAATTCCGTCAAAAACAAATAATAAACACGGTATTTTTTTTTCATAACAAAAAACAATTAAGTATGTCAAAATGTTTGTCAGGACTAGCAGATGTTAACCCTAAGAGGTTGTTAGCATATTACCAATAACCCTGTATATTGATGAAACGGCATACTCCGTATATTATTGCGGTTGCCTCTTTTTGATTAATTTTCTCCTAAATTGCACCTAGCCCAAGTGCGCTAAAACTTGATCGGATATCATTATTTCCTTAGTGGTCCTAAACACGTTATCATGAACTTCACTCCAATTCCATTTACAGCCTTTTTTGTAGTAATTCATATAAGGGGCTGAGAATAGGTAGTTGAAGAGGTTAGTTGAAGTTCCTATAGTAATTAATAAGCCCTAAAAATGACTGGAGCTGATTAATATTAGAAGGTACTGGTGCCTCCACCATAGCATTGACTTTTTAGGTGACTTTTTTAACGTGTTTTTTGTGATTTTATAGCCCAAGTAGTTGACCTCGTATTTAAAAAACTCTCTTTGCAACGTCAATTCTGCGTCTTGCAACCGCTTAAGTACTTCGTGTAGCTCATTCAGGTGGTCTTGTCTATTTTACAGTATGTCAGGTCTTGCATTTAGAGCTTTTCATACTCTACTTCTCTAGCCCTTGTCACACCCATGATGAACCTGTCACGAAGTGCCCCTTCACATTAAGAAACCACAATGCTCTGATAATCCACGAAGTCTTGCAACCCATGGTGAATGAGTTTCACCTGACACTTGTGTTTTGCTCGTAAAATTTGTGGCGTTCACCGAAACAAACTCGTTTTGGAGAGAAGTGGTCATCTAAAAGTTTTAATAAGTCTTAGATATTTTTGGCAGTGCTAAGTCTGTTACTAGCTAAAGTACCCTCGTTGAGTGCGCAATGCTTATCGCGTTTCCTTATACTATGTCTTACGCCTGATACGTAGCTGCATTTTGATAGTTATATTAATTTTATAATCAATTTAAATGAAAATATAATGTTTACTTACTCTCGAAAGGAACAGTGTACAACGGCAAAAGACGCACTCGGCGTGTTCAGCCACCTGCCACGGATTCAACGACGTAGTTATGGGTTTTAACTTGAACGCCTGTCGAAAATTAGAAAAGCGTGATAAGTAAGCAGTGCAGAAAAAGAAAAATTGTAGATTGTAGTGACATTAGTAGTAGAGGTACCAATACTGAAATATTCTAAAGCATAAGAAGCAAGCGACAGTAAACTTTTGGATAACAGTCAGAACTAGACTACCGTGCTACCCTAAACTGGTGGCAGTGCATGAAGAATATAATGAGAATGAATGTAAGAGGAATATATATACTAACAATTTTACTTTACCTACATGTACAAACCACTTTAAGTTTTGAGTAAATGGACAAGCCATTCCATTCGTACAAGCTGCTTAAGTTCAATATTTTTCACGAAATCTTTCAAATATATTGACCCGGATATAGGCCGTTTGCAACTGCCGATTTTTTATTATTTTCCGGATAAAGGTATGAACTGGTATCTATGAACTGAAAACACAGACTAAAGTTATCGATACCATATGGGGGAAAATGGTAAAAGTACAATAAAATAATAATCTAAATAATATGTTCTAAGGTAAGGTGAGTGATTGTCGCCCACTGTTTAATTACGCCCATGAACGCGAAAACACACTATTTATGGTGTGATTCAGTTAACACATCACGTACACATAGGATAAACCAATAGAAAAGCGCAGGGCGAACGGCGGCTCGCTTGCACCGCTATTTTTACAGTGAGTCCCTTTGATCTGACCAGATCGGTAACATACCACGTAATTGTAATAAGTGCCGCGACAAAATTATATGTTTTTTTGGTGTTTTTTTATATGTTTTCTGTGTACTTTTTGGTCTAAATTGGTTCAAGATGAAGTTACATTATCATTTCTTAAATGTTTGTATCAAATTTGATAATATTTTTTCTAAAAGCTGTGTATTTTCGATTATAACGCACAACTGGGTAATAACGCCCATCAAAAATACGTTTGGGCGATATAAGCCTGCAAGGGCGTTAAACCACTTTTCACTTAGCATTTTTTGTAGTTTACCATTAATTTCAATATCCATTTATTTTATTTAGATTATCTGATAAGTGGTAATATCTAATACTTTAGGACAAAAAGCATTATACCAATGAAAGCAAATTCTTTGAAACAAGATTTTTTTACTTGACATAATTATAAAAACGAATTGCAAACCGTGTACGGGCGTTATTACCCGCTCTCGTTTAATTGCGCCCAATGAACATTTTATAGTTATCTAAATTCATGGTAAAAATGGCTAATACGCAAAATACTCATGATAGTTATGTGAAAATACTCAAATTTGATCAAATATGAATATACTCGTACCATGTGATATAAGTAGATAAGTAGTTTTGTTAAATTGGGCTAAATTTATCTCAAATGTTGATAATATTTCTTAATACATAGTTTAATTAAGTTAACGTGAAGTGAAATTTCGGATGTGAAATAATTTTATTTCTTAGAGAGTCTATTTTTGCTTGTAAAGACTAGTTTATGGAGCGGGCGTCAATAGACACTTAGTTTTTAATACTCCCAAAATAGAGCTGAAAGAAAAACTGGATTGACATGAATATTAGATGTAAAACACATTATAAAGTGTTATTTTTTTATAAACAAATAAAGAAACCATTGTTTGAAACAACGTTTGTTTTCATGATCATATAAATACCGATACTATTGGAAATCAAAGTTAGGTGGGCGTTAATCACCTACTGTACCTTATTATAACTTTTCGGTTTACATAATATGTATATTTCGCAAAAAATATTAATTTCGCATTTAAAAATATATCAATTTCGCATTATTACACAAAATAAGTACTAAAATTAAAAAATGTTTCAGATCAATTTCGCATTTGTACGCAATGGCGCAAAAAAATATCAAATCCTTAACTAGCTTTCAAGAACATTTACAGCTACAACACACTGTTAGATCCTTGTCGACAGATCATCAGCTTTTGTAGGCAAGCACTAGATAGCGTACTACCAATATGCTTTGATTTTCCTTATGATGTCTGCTTCAACTAAACTAAAGCCAGAAGTAGGGATCGAACAACCGATCGCCGGATTGGCAGTTGAGCCCCACTACCCCAGAGCCATCATCGCTTCGAAACTTCTAATAATGGAATGGTATTTCTCTGTAACAAAACAATACGCCATTGTACAGTTAAAACAATCCATTTTTGGTATAGTATCTCAAAGGGTTACCTTAAAACCTTGTTAGCAGCTACTGGCAACAGTGAATGTTATTGTGACAGAACAAGCTCGAGACCCACCTGATGTTAAGCGGTTACATCTGCCTATAACAGATGCAGTTCATCGTTCAAGTGACGAATTGCACTGCGCCCGTCACCTTGAGACATACTTGTTAAGTCTCATGTGCCTGTAATTTCACTGGCTCTCAAGGACTACCTAAGAAATGTAAGAATTTAATTGCTACTTTGGTAGCTTATAATATTGAGTCGGCTATAAAAAATATAACTAAGTCTTTTATTAACGCTACAGATTTTAGTACATGTACTAATACGAATGTTGAGTCAAACTGTTTAAACTTATAAGTCAGACAACAGGGAAGTGTTTTGACATAGCACTGTATTACCAAAATATAAATACTTGAAATTGAAATGTTCTTAGATAAATATCCTTTTGATATATTATGTTTCACTGAAACATGGCTAAGAGCAGACAAAATATTATTTAATGTTAAGAATTTTAGTGTAGACAGTGCGTTTAACAGATCATCTGCAGAAGGAGGAGGGTGCATTATTCTTGTTAAAAATAATTTAAAATTTAAAGAACGCCATGACTTAGTCAGATGTTCTGTCGAATGTGTCTGTGAGGTTGCTTGTGTGGAGGTGGACAGGCATCTTGTGTTGTGTGTATAACGACCACCAACAGATGAAGGTCGTGCTCAAAATTTTACAGAATTCTTAGCCACTCTGGAAAGTATACTAATAAATATTTCTAAATGTAAAAAACCCATATTTGTATGTGGTAATTTTAATGTAGATATTTTATTGAAATCTAAAAATAAGACTGATCTTATTTCATTGTCTTAAGTCATTTAATTTGAAATTTCTATTCTGTGACCCCACTAGGATAACAGACACTTCAGCTACCTGTGTAGACACTATATACTCGAATTGTAAGACTACAGCGAGATAAAACAGCGAGGTATGAAATTGAACATAGGCCGTTAACTACCAGTAGACTAGAAATACTCATGAAGATACTAGAATACATCAAGCTTGCCATTACATGTTTTTCTCATAGTGACCCGAATGACATTTATAATAGTTTATTTTCTTTAGTAAATACTGAGTTTCAAAAAGTTTGTCCAAAAATAAAGAAACAAGTAAATGGAAAGTTGAAGTTCGGTGATTGGGCAACTACAGGTATTCGAAAAAGTAGAGATTATTTGTTTGAGCTGTATCGCAGGAAGACTTTGACATCCTGCAAGCAGTTTCGTGATTATGTTAGTAACTATTCAAAAATGTTTAAGTCTGTTTGCCTGTGTGCTAAATCTCTTTTTATTAAAAATAAAATTATCAAGTCTAAAAATAAAATAAAAACCATTTGGAAGACTATAAATACTGAGACCGGTAAAAATAAACCTAGAGATTCTACATATGTCTTAAATGTTGATGAAAATCAAATATCTGATCCAATAGAAGTGGCAAATATATTTGAAAATATTTTTTCTAACTTACCCCTAGAAGTCACTAAGTCATTGGATGCATGTCCCGATGTAGCAGAAACTCTGCTAATACATAATTTCCCCTGCAAATCGCCGGACTTTTCTTTCAGACACAACAATATTTGAAATTATAAAGACATTTAAAAATTTAAACATTAAGAGCTCCGAAGACTTGTGGGGTATGTCAGTTAAAGTGGCAGAGTCTATAATATGCATTATTGCACCATATTTAAAAACAATATTCAATCTTTGTGTTGATAAAGGAAACTTCCCCGACTTAAAGAAACAAAGTAAAATCACTACAATTTTGAAGTCGGGGGCTACATCTGACCCTTGCAATTACAGACCTATTTCTATTTTACCTGTTCTGAGAAAAGTATTCGAAAAAATTATGCTCAAACAACTTCTATCCCATTTTAATGAGCATAATACACACATCAAAAGTGCCTAGGGATCAAGTACGTTTTCGTGAAAATCAAGTAAGTTTTAAACCGATCTCATTTGGATCAGGGGCAACCACAATGCTCAGATTTATGCGGAGAGTATTGTTTCATAAGTGATCATCCCTTTGCGAAGCCGTTTGGGTAATTCGTTTCATTTAATGCACGATAATGCACGTCCACATACGGCTATAGTCTTAACTCGTACTCTTGCCTCGCATCAACGTTCTGCCTTGGCCTGCTCAATAGCCAGACCTCAACTCCATTGAACATGCATGGGATATGCTACAAAGAAGAGCTCTGCCAAGTATGGATGCCGTGCATACCCCACAACAACTTTTTGACTTGTTACAAAGAACGTGGGCAGCCATTCTTCAAAGTGATTTTGTTGAACTGATTTTAAGCATGCCAAATCTCTGTGCTTGTGTGATTAGTGTTAATGGTAGAAACACAGATTAGTAATTAATATAATTTTACAACAAACATGGCAACAAACCTATTCTTTTTCGTTTTTCTGCCAAACAAGTCAGTTATAGTTCAAAATATATATGATCCCTATGCACTTTTGATGTGTGTATATTGAATGAGAATCAGTTTGGTTTCACAAAGAGCAGATCCACAACAGATGCAGGTGCTCAATTGATGTCACATATACTTGAAGCCTGGGAGAGTTCACAGGATGCTATTGCAATATTCTGTGACCTTTCTAAGGCATTTGACTGTGTAGCGCACCGCACTCTGATTCGATAACTTTGACATTATGGTACTCGTGGAAAAGCTCTGGATCTTATAAAGTCATATCTGTCAGACAGGCTACAGAAGGTTAGAATAAATGGCAATATTTCTTCCGGGTCATTGGTAAGAGTAGGAGTACCGCAAGGATCAATTTTAGGACCTTTTCTGTTTCTAGCATATATAAATGATCTGCCTTGCATGGTTAAAAAATTCTGCGATATAGTTTTATTCGCAGATGATACCTTCCTAATTTTTAAAGTAGATAGGAGGGATAGTGAACTTATTCATGTAAATAATGTGTTATCTATGATCTCTAAGTGGTTCGCGGCTAATAATCTTCTCTTAAATTCAAAAAAGACCAAATGTTTAAAGTTTTCTTTACCAAATGTTACTTATGTTGAACCAAACATTATGTTAGTTTTATTTTTAATTTTTATTTAACATTATATTAGTGGGCTGGAGCATTTGGACTGCCTATGAGTCTGCTATGACTTATAGGTGTCTAAATGCTTTTATTGTAGTAGCTGTAGTGTTGTATATAGTTCATAGTATTTTGTTTAATAAAGGCATACCAAATATTAAGCTTGACCTAGAAAAATTCTCTTTTGACAATGCCTCAGTCTTCCTGGGAATTAAAATGGATTCAACTTTACAGTGGAATCCACATATACATGATCTATCTGAAAGACTTAGTTCTGCTGCATATGCAGTTCGCAAGATAAGACAGCTAACAGACGTAGCTACTGCTAGGCTCATTTATTTCGCGTACTTCCACAGTATTATGTCTTATGGTATATTGCTGTGGGGAGCTGCTGCTGAGATAGAGACAATCTTTATCTTACAAAAGCGTGCAATTCGAGCCATATATGAAATGGATCCTAGGGAATCCCTGAGAGATTTTTTTAAAGAAATTGATATTTTAACTTTACCAAGTCTGTATATATTTGAAAATATTATGTATGTTCGTAAAAATTTGAGCAAATTTAAATCAAACTGTGACAATCATGATTATAACACTAGGAATAAAGATAAAATAGCGGTGCCAGGTTTTAGATTAGCAAAGACAAATAAAAGGTCCTTCTTAGGCAATTGTGTGCGGTTTTAAATTGCCCAAACATATTACAACGCTCACAGAAAGAAAATTCAAGTTGCATGTGAAGAATATTTTGATAAAGAAATCTTACTACACAGTTTGTGATTACTTAAACGACAAAAATGCCTGGACTGGTTCGCCTCTGCCAAGCTAGCGCGTGACACCTACGTAATGTAAATTAAGTATTGTAATAATTATACTATATAATATGTATAGGGTCCGCCAAATAACTTTTTTTTTTAAATTCATAAAAAAAAAACTACTGAATATTTTCTCAAATTTCTTTTTTTATTTGAAAGTATAATCCTTCCAGTTAATAATGGAAAATAATTTCATTCAAATGGCTGCCTCGGCTGGCCATGCAGTAGCCTACACGATCGGTCCAATTTTTAGCACATTATCGATTGTGCGCAGCTGTATTTCACCAATGGCTTCACGAATATTGTCCTTTAAAGCGTCAACTGTCTATGGCTTGTCGGCGTAACACTTATCTTTGACGGCACCCCACAAATAATAGTCCAACGGTGTCAAATCGCAGCTCCGAGGAGGCCAAACGACATCAGCTATGCGGCTGATAATGCGATCATCAAAAACAGGGCGCAAAACATCGAGTGAAGCTTCGGCTTTGTGGCACGTAGCGCCGTCCTATTCAATTTTTATGAAAAAAAATTGCACAAGATAACGAACATACAAAATGAACATGGACAAGACGAAAATTATGTCTAATGTCCATGTTGCACCCGTACCAGTAGTTGTTGGGAACGATACGCTCGAAGTTGTTGACTATTACATATACCTGGGACAGACTGTCCAGTTAGGTAGGTCTAACTTCGACAAAGAGGTCGCCCGAAGAATCCAACTCGGATGGGCAGCGTTCGGGAAGCTTCGCGACATCTTCTCGTCCAACATCCCGCAGACCATAAAGACCAAAGTCTTCAACCAGTGTGTGTTGCCAGTGATGACTTATGGCACTGAAACGTGGTCCTTAACTGTGGCCCGTATGGATAAGCTAAGAGTCGTTCAACGAGCTATGGAGAGAGCTATGCTCGGAGTTTCTTTGCGCGATAAAATCCGGAACGTGGATATTCGCCAAAGAACCAAAGTCACCGACATAGCTCTCAGAATTTGCAAGTTGAAGTGGCAATGGGCGGGCCACATTGCTCGACGAACCGATAACCGATGGGGAAGAAAGGTTCTCGAGTGGTTACCACACTACACCGGAAGACGTAGAGTTGGTAGGCCCCCTACTAGGTGGACTGACGATATTGTGAAAGTCGCGGGTAGCCAATGGCTACAAGTGGCTAATAGCCGTTTTTGTGGCGATCTATGGGGGAGGCCTTTGTTCAGCAGTGGACGTCTTCCGGCTGATGATGATGATGATGATGAACGAACATACGGAGCTGACGGTGCTTCTCTTTTTCCAAAATCCGTACGCAATTTTCGCACACATTCTGCAACATTACCATGATTTTCAAAGTAATGTCGCAATATTTCCCAGCGTTGTTCAAACGTATACACAACCATATTCGTTCAGCGGAAGGATAAAACTAATTATCTGTCAAATCAAACATGAGCTAAGTGTTACAATTCACGAAAGCTCTAGTTGAAAAAAAAAAACGTTAGATGGCGGACCCATTACTTAACACATTGTTAAAAAACGTTTAAAAGAATGACCCCGAGTTTCTTGCCCATTCTTCTCGCAGTGGCTCTATATTTTTTGTTTGCTGAACGTGGCAGTACAGTGTAGTATATTTCAATATTAAAATTTGTAATTGACCTTCATAAGAGCGTCGTAGACGCCTAAATTGAATAAATGATTTTGACTTTGAACTGCTGCCGGAACACACTGTTAGGTGCTTGGCGACAGATTTTCAACTTGAGGGTGGTCGCTAGCCAGGTGGGCATTCCCAAAAAGCCCTTCCACCATGCAGTGAAGCACAAGCCCGCGGCGGGATTCGAACCCTGGACCTGCTGCGCGGCAATCCATAGCCAATGCCACTGAGCCATCATTGCTTCTATAGTAATAATATATATAATTTGTGGTTAATATGTAAATACATTTGTTGGTTATTAGATAATTCCATAATTTTATTTTAGCAATTAATTTCTCAATTGTATTAAATTTATTAAAAAGTTTCACGTCTGATTTCCTGGAATATAATGTTTAAAATATGTCTAAGTAGATGGTTGGACCGTGTTATTTAAATTTCGACGCTGAGCTACTAAAGCGTTAAGAGGAAACTATCTGAAACAGTCAATCTCTTGAAGTCGTCCTACGACTTACAGTGAAGGAAGCCGTATTTTATACAGAAAAAGTTTTAAAATTTATCTATCGAAGGTTAACAATATATGAAATAGGATAAATGCAAATATTATACAATGTACGTAAAGGCATTGCATTAGCAAGATGCATTTTGTTGCAGCAGATGAATGCTATAAAGGTGGCCTAATGCCAATCATACAATATATGAATGGGGACGGACGATACCTAGCATCTAATATTGTATAATAAATAAAAGTTTCATTTGGTAGAAGAGAAAGAGCATCGTTCAATTGACAAAGAGTCACTTGAAAGGTTAGGCTAAATTAGCTAAGAAGCTAGGTGTGCTCGTAAAAAAATAAATTTGGCCGTGTCCGTAGGTTTTGAAGCAGTGATCAGTGGCATTGGCTATGGACTGCCGCGCCGCTGTTCCATGGTTCGAAACCCGCCGCGGGCTGGAGCTTCACCGCATGGTGTAAGGGCGTTTTGCAAATGTCCGCCTGGCTAGCGACCACTCTTGTAGAAAATCTGTCGCCAAGCACCTAACGGTGTGTTCCGGCAGCAGTCCTAGAGAGCCAGTGAGATTACAGGCGCATGAGACTTAACAACTATGTCTCAAGGTGACGGGTGCCGTGCAATTCGTGACTTGTGACGAAATGCATCTAATATAGGCAGAGGTTCGTCCGCTTAACATCAGGTGGGCCTCGAGTTTGTTCCGTCACAATAACATAAAAAAATGGTTTAGCCTCGAGAAACTGCCTCGCCCATTTAGGACTTCCTTTGTGTGGTGCTAAATGGGTGAAAACATCTGGTGATACGCTTCTGCCGCAGCTTCTCAGCACAAATCGGACAAAACCAAGTCGCCTAACGGCCTAGCAGTGTTCTGGCATGTTGTCTGGTGAAGCCATTTCGAATGCTACACCGTATTGCTATTGTGAACGAAAGAGTTGCGCCGCTACGTTGCAGCAACGCGCTGCGCCTCTGTAGTGAGGTCCCAGCTTTAGAGACGCGTGGATGGCATTATGCCACAATATGTTACATGACTTACGTATTCATTTTCTATTTCAGGTTTTTAAATAAGACAGATATATGATTTTTCATGCATTTTTTTCAGAACATTGGTATTACTTACTTGGAAAAAATATTCTATATTGCGCCGAAAAAGAAACGGATTTTAATTTTAACTTATTATTAAAGTTAATATTGGTAGTTAGATATACCTTAAATGTAACATTAAAGTCTGGAATTAAAAATAATTAAAAAAAAACTTATTGCTGTTTCAATACATCAGGTATTTTTGGAGGTATGTATTTTAACAAAATGCTGCCATTTATATTAAATACTTTAGCTACTACAACGAAAGTATTTAGTCAACCTACGTGCCATTACAGGTCTGCATGCAGTCTAAGCACTCTAGGCCTCTACCAGTTGACAGCGTGCGCAGCATGCCCTGAATAATTATTGTAATATTCCATTGTACCCATTTTTCTGTTTTGTATTTTGTGGATTAAAATGATATAAAATTACCTAGAAATTTGAAAATGATATAAAAAAAACCTAAGATTAATTTATTTGTAATTTTAGTGTCATATATATCCCACAAATGACATGAAACCTGAAAAATACTAAGTCAACTAATGTTACACCTGACACTTATTTCTTCATATTTTGTATGACATTTGTAACCCAAATCTAATATTACAACTGAAAAATACTATAACAACTGGCACCATAACAGTGGCTACACCAAATATATACTTTTAGATAATCTTTACTATTTGTGTAGATTGTGTAGCCTAATTATGAAATCGATACTTAAATATATGGCGCCAATTGTCGTTTTAACATTTGTCACACTTAAAACTTATTTATGGGTTATTTTATGTTGTACATAATGTAAGTCAAATATGAAATCAAAAATTTTAAAAAACTAAATCGACAATCACTTTGCAGCTATCACACTTAAGACCTATTTCTCGGTAATCTTTATGTCATTTAGAGTTCGAATATGAAATCAAATCTGACAGCTGTCACATGAGGTCAATTTGTGGGTAATTGTTTTATAATTTGTTATTCAAATACCAAATATATATTAGCATTAATGACCTTTTTCAAAGTAATTTTTATGACGTTTGTAGCACATATTTGGCATAAAAATTAAGAATACAAAAATAAACTATAAACAATTTAGGAAATTACTTGCATACCAATTGTTCAAAGACTAACAATGTTCCGAAGTTCCTTTTGATTTAATGTAAAGTTCTAGTTGCATAAAACTATCCAGGTAGTCAAGTATAGGTTTCCAAAATATTGTTATAATACGAGGGTGAATCAAAAAGTTCTTAGAAGTGCATATATATGAAACCTTTTTGGATCAAGTTCGATATTCAAATTAAAGAGTGTCTATCACACTATATTTATGCAGACTGTCACTTATTTTTGTCAGTTCGTTCGCATGTAATAAATTTTTTTGTGCAACGAGTTGCTAAAAAGTCAAAATTATGGATAAAAGTGAGTTACGTGCGGTGATAAAATATCTCAGTTTGAAAAAAATGTCTACGAAGGAAATTTTTTTGGACATTCAGCAGACATTAGGGGGTGATGCTGTACCCTATTCTACGGTTGCGTACTGGGTGGCTGAATTTAAAAGAGGTAGATCAAGCTGTAAAGATGACCCGCGTTCTGGGCGGCCTTCAACCTCCGTTACAGAAGAAAATGTCAAAAAGGTTGAGAATCTGGTTTTGGAAGACAGAAGAATGACTATAAAACATATAGCTGAGATCCTAAAGATATCTTTTGGTAGCGTTCAATCCATTTTAATTGATTCACTGGGGTTCAAAAAAGTGTCTGCAAGATGGGTGCCACGAATGTTAACCGACGAAAACAAAAAGCGACGTTTGGAAATTTCCAAGCGTAATCTCGAAATGTTCCAGCGTGATCCGGATAATTTTTGCCGTCGTCTTGTCACCATGGATGAAACGTGGGTCCACCATTTTGATCCTGAAACTAAAAGACAAAGCATGTCTTGGAAACGACCATCCTCTCCATCCATTAAAAAATTTCGAGTTGCTCCTACCGCTGGCAAAGTTATGGCCTCTATGTTCTGGGATAGTGAAGGAATCCTTTTTATTGATTACATGCCAAAAGGCCAGACGATTACTGGACCCTATTACGCAAATTTAATCCCGAAAGTGCGTGAAGCGATTAAAGAAAAACGTCGTGGAAAACTGTCGTTGGGCGTGTTGTTCCTTCAAGATGCGTTATCTTCCTGCTCATCGATCGGAAGTTGCGGTCAACGCGATCCGCTGTGCTGGCTTCAATCTCCTTGACCACCCACCATATTCTCCGGACTTAGCCCCAAGTGATTTTCACTTGTTTCCAAAATTAAAAGAGGAAATTCGTGGAACAAAATTTCACGATAATGACGCGGTTATAGCTGCCGTAGAGGACTTTTTCGAGAGTCAAGAAAATATTTTTTTTTCACAAGGAATAAGGAAGTTAGAAACGCGTTATTCTAAATGCATTGCATTGGAGGGAGATTATGTAGAAAAATAAAATATTATTATTTAAATCTTTGCATTTTTTAATATTGATTCCAAGAATTTTTTGATTCACCCTCGTATATACTCGTTTATGAAAGTTATTCCCAAGTTTTTCATATCCATATGGCTTCTCCACCATGTTACACAACACTATGATATTTTTGCAGAATTAAACAACGCAGAAGAACCGTGTGGGGCTTTCAGTTCGCCGTGTGGGCTCGAGTCGTTCGGTTGGACCGAATTTTCAACTGAATGTATCATTCAGTTCCGGTTAATTTAGACCGAATTTTCAAGTGTACGGTTGGAAAATTCCGTCCAACCGTACACTTTTAAACCTCGACAGCCGCGGTATAGTTTACGATCTGCTGTTTTTGAGCTTGAATTACATATTCATTTGTAACTCAATATCGCCATCAGACGTCCCGACAGAGTTAGATGTAAGTAAGATGCCTACACATTTGCCCTCCTAGGTATACGATAAAAAAAATGTAAGCCGTAATAAAAATACAACGAAAAATAAAATACAATAGAATAATTATAACAATATAAAAAAAAAGCTTTAGGAAATTAACATAATCCGAAACACCTTCTATACTATACGATAGCAGCAACCATAACATATATGACTGAAAAATCCTTTTTTTCAAGTTAGCAACAAACAAATTAGCAAGACAACTGTTGTCTGGAATAGTTATTGCAATACGGCGTCATTTTCAGTCCGGCCGGATTTATGAAATCAGAATGGTTTTCGCTTTTCGGTTCAAAATGAACTGTTAATCAAGTGTCATTGTACTTAATTTAGGTAATTTAAAAAAAATAAAACATTTACAGTGTAAACTCTTTATACCAACGTTGACGGGACTGTGATTTTATGGCGTTATAGAGAGTTGTCGTTAAATGTAACAGAAATAAGTTGTGTACAACTAAGAATAATATAACGTATAGATAATTCATGACTTCTACTCATTAGTCATGGTATATACATACAGTCCGGTCGAATAACACCAAAAAATAGGAGTAAAGCTACATTAATTCCCACCAAGCTGAAAATCAGTATGACTGTTTAAAATATGATAAATAAAATTTGAAAGTTCCCCATCTTTATGGTTTTTTTTTATTCAAAGTCAAAGGTCATAAAATTACATATCTCAAAAACGATGGCTCGTAGAAAAAAAGTATTGATTCATCTACAATTTTTGTCTGAGGTATTTTTATGATTATAATTACCGTTTTGGTGCAAACCAAGAAATACTAATTGTTTTGACCTTGAATATTTTTTTTTCTATACAGGGGAAAGATGGGGAAATGGGAATTTATGTAGCTTCGAATGTCTAAATTGACCGGACTATTACTAGCAATCCAAATTTGTAAACAAAAGAACGAATTTCTTAGAAAGTTCGGATGGCGACAGTCGAGTTTATGACGGGCTAGGATAAAATAACTTACACAGCTGTGCAGATTTTTACTAATGTTGGCACCTTAAATGGTACTTTTTGATTCTTTTATATTTTAATTATTACGTTATAAAAGAATCAAAAAGTACCATTTACGTTATTGGGAGTAGGTGTAATGCTATATAAAGTGAACCATTGTATGGAAGAGAAGCTAAACCAACCAAAGCCTTCTACGTTTTAGGGAAGATTTGAATTTGAAGGTTGAATGGAATAACATTACTCGCACATGGAGTTTACACTGTGTATAAAATCAGCTCAGAGAGCTAGTAATTCTAGGCTAGCCTGAACAACATCTTCGACCACATCATCACTTACCATCAGGTGAGATTGTGGTCAAAGGTTAGCCTATAAGCTATAAAAAAAACATTATTAGCAAACAATAAAAATTTCGCAGTGTTGGTAACTAACAATTTTAACGATGTACCTCAGTCTTCCTAGATTTTACTAAAGCAGAGAGATCAATTATTTTAGTAAGTAACTTTATAAAATCTAATATGGTTACGTAATTTACTGACATGAAATCACAATAATTATTAATGTTTGAGACTGCTAACAAACAAGTCTCATGTTTATGACAGCCACCATAAGGATTTGATGAATTTGTCTAGTGAATGGCTCAATTATCACAATGAGTTTTTATTATAATTACAATACTGAACGGACGAGGTGGCGCGATATAGATGTGGGATGCGGGGGAGCGGCGCGGTACTGCGCAGCGTAGAGGGGTAGTTCGAATAGGCATCGAATCGAACTGCTCGCACGCAATAACACAAAGCGCAACGCGTTTAGAGTAACTACTCATGCAACAGCTCCATTATTTTTCCGAAAAACTGCTGCACAGGATCCGGTCGCCGGATCCGGTATATTGGTACCGGATCCGCCTGATTACCGGATCCATTTTTCCGGATTGCAATCCCTAGTCTAAGACGACGCTGAAACTAAACGTAGCTGTTATCTTTGTCTGGCGAGGCAAATTCCGTATCAAGATAAGATGAATTGTGCTTACCTGCGGTGTGAGCATTTCTATGTTGTGATTGATAACCCATTGCCGGTTAGTCATTTCCTGGTCTAACAATGCCTGCAGAAGGGGTTGAACTTCTTTGAACAACATGTAGGACGTGTTTCTGTCCTCTGCAATTTTGATAAGCAGCTTCTCCAGCGGGAATAAACTTGGTTCACAGTTCAAGCGCAGGTTCTGCAAACATATGAGGCTTTTTGTAACACATCGAAGAGATATAGATAAATCAGACAGATAGATAATTCATTATTGTTACAGAATTAGAATACAAATTTGCTGCTTACAAAAGTCACTATTCGCGGCCTTATCACTAATAGCGACCTCATTTATGCAGTACATTGAATGGAGATGAAATACAGGAATTACGATTTATTATATACACCGGAATTACAGGAATTACGGTGTATATAATAAATTGGTTACAACCGGGCTACAGTGTCACCCGCCCATCTCGACCCATGGCTGTCGTAAGAGGCGATTAAGGGTGACATACCAGAATGTGGGCAGCACTACTTTCTGAGGAACTGATATCTCACACTGCGATCCCCAAGACGCCTGCCAAGCGTGGGAATTATGGCAAAACCCCCATAGTATATATTCAATACATTATATAGATAGATAATCATAAAGTTTAAAAAGATTAAGGAAGGTATAATGTTAAACCCATAATTTAAATAATCATACCACAATAATCATAATCATCTTCTTCAAAAAGCTTGGAAATGATCGATCGTAGAACACTGTTGAGGCATAAAGTGGAAATGTTTTCTGATATATTAAAATATATTTACGGATTCAACAAAACATTGTAAAGGAGAGAGAGTATGTGATCGTTTTGGCGAAGACGTATGAGGTGGAATGGAGGGACATGTAGCTACATGAGCTTTAATTTTTGAGATGGGATCATATTTACCATAACCAAATATAAATCTTATACAGAAACTTTGAAGTCGCTCAAGCTTATCTAGTTGATCCTCCATAAGATCTGGATAGCAGACATCAGCGGAATCAAGAAATGGGAGTAAGAGAGATGAACTACCTAGTTAAAAGAATAGAGACAACTACAGCAATTATTGTAGTGGTGACAGGAATAAAGTTGCGTAGTTCTAGTAGTTTAGATCAAGCAACGGTCGATAATCAACCTCAGGTTTTTCTCAGATTCGCTGTAGGGAATAGGAATTCCATCAAAGCTAACCATTTGAATCATGGTCCAGTCCACCCTTGAAATGAGACACGTACTTACTACAACCATCACATCTTTTACATTAATCGATCATCATTAATCGAGTCTTCAGATATTTTTTTAAAGGGGTTGGGAGTAAATTTGAACATTGTAGGTGGTAGTATGAAGAAAGATTTTATGAAATTGAATCAATAAATATTGCGAAAAGAAGGGGAGATAAAACGCCACCTTGCGGGTCATCTGCATTTAGGTCACACACGGAAGATAGCTTCTTTTCAAGGCGTAGACTCGTGGCCGGCACCGATACAAATAGTTATGAAACCAATTGAGTACCGTTGGAGATACGTTGATTGAGCTTAGAATGTCAATGACTGAGAGTATATCGAAATTTACTGTGTTAAAAGCATTACCGAAGTCGAGCGATGTGACAAGTCAAGTTTTCATTTTCCATGGAAAACCGAATAATATGCATTAAAGAGCTCATGAGAGAATAAATATTTGCCAAGCTAACTGTGGACAAGGCAACAATGGGAGAATTGAGACTGCGTTTTCTGGGTAGAGAAATGATTGAAGCCTCTTTCTAGAGATATTACATACCATGTGTAATATATTTATTGAAGATAAAGTATAAAAAGAATGATGTCATCAATTGCCACAAGCATACTACATCCATCCACCTACAGCATTGGAAGTGATAGATCAGTAGGCTCTTCTTAGAATCACATGCGATTGCCACAGAGTCAGCGAAATTCAGAACAGGATTGGTGTTAAGCTCACACCATACTGGTAGGCGTGATGAGGTAGGGCGGGGGTCAGGGAGACCCGGTGAAACGGCTGACCGCTGGCCGCCCGCCAGTCAGTAGGGGACCCAAACCCGAACTAACCGACCAATAGGAACTGGAATATGATCTCGGGAATTGTCGTGCCGGTTGGTGATCGGACGTGGACCCGGCAGTGCTCTCCGGGGAGGACCGGGGGCCCTTCCGTGCCCCGCACTAGCTCCTCACATAACCTGCAGGTATGTGTGACTAATGCACCCTCCACTTTCTCTCCGTTTCGCTGACTCTGTAGCACTTCCTGACTCCCTTTTTAAATTATTAAAATATGAGCCGAAGCAATCAGGAAAAGAGTTTTTCAGCGGAACCCTCTTCCACATTTAAAGTGGACTTCTGCAACATTAGGGGACTTCATGCTAACCTAAACGCAGTACCCACCATGTAGAGACTTTTGTTTTTTTAAGGTATTAAGTTGAAACTTGCTCAATTATCTTGATATATAATAAATACGTGTCACGTTATTTGTCCGCGATGGGCTCATAAGTTACTGGAACAATTTTAAATTTGATTTGCTCACCGTGTGTAATTTGATCCAAATTGAACGATAGGATAACTTACATCTCAATTTATCGTCGTAATTACCCGTGCGAAGCCGGGGTGGGCCGCTAGCAGTACACTATATTTATATTTAAGCAATTCCACTTTGAATAAAAGTTTGTGTATACTCGCGGTTTTTCTCGCGGTGTTAAAAATGAAATTTATCCAAAATATTATATTTTAGTTATACATTAATTAATGTATTAAATTGTGTTTTAATGGCCTAATGCATAGTAATATTATGGAGTAAGACAAACTTTTAGTTATTTGGAAGTATAATTATTAATTTAATGTATTATTATCGGCGGTGTGCCATTATTAACAAAATACTACAAACTTTATACAACACTACAGCTACTACAATGAAAGCATTTAGACCACCAAAGACAAAAAAAATTACAGCAGTCCAAATGCTCCACTACCAGATGGCAGCATACCCGCCATTCTGACAGCCTTGTCCCGTTGAATTGCCATGCTTATTCGTTGAACCAAATAGGTACCAGCATTTTGATCACAAGTCGCATCGCCCAAGGGCTCTGATAAGTTTTAGAAAATACTGCGCTCTCTGATGAGCTCTCGGTATTTACGGTCATAACTTCTCCCCGCCAAACGGCTCAAATTAGTAATCACTGCCGAAGTTATCATTCTTGCGCCTCCAAAATTGCTCTGCCGAAGTAGACGCGGCGCAAGCCTTCACGTTGGTTTTAGAAAGATGTGGCCACGCTTAAGTGCCCCCGCACGTTACGTCCTACATTAGGGGCCACCCTAACGTCCACGGTATCAGAGTCATGCCACCAGGTCTTTTACCATCGTCAAGCATTAGGCCATTCAGTTTGAGAATAGCTGCAACATTGGCGCTGGTAAAAGCCCGGCGGATGATATCGTTAAGGCTGGCCTGGCGGAATATTCGACCAGCACTTCGAGAACAGGAGAGGCCATGGTGACCGAGTTGATCAACTGCAGTACCACACTGTCAGTGGTGTGCAACACAACACCTTAATACACCAGCACCCAAGCGTAAGCTAATAGCGAGACGAAAAGCGGTTGGATCTATAAGGCTACCAGTTTTAAAAGAAGGGATGGCCTGTAACCTAAGACCAGATTCCCACACAGTAACGGCGAAAATACGAGCACGATCTGCGACGCTAGGACACGTATTTAAAAGATCATTCCATACTAGCTCGAATAGGGGCCGATCCCACTGTCTCTAGAATGACAACAGTTTTGAGAATTCAGTATTTGGACAAGCCAGTCTCATGTGTTTTTGGCCTTAGCCATATATGATACATCAAAAGCCCAAAGATGGTGCAAGACTTTTTTCTACTAATTAAGGGAGTGAAGAATGAAGGAAGCTTTCACCCAAGCCCTATCATCTCACCTCTTAACATTCAAAACCGATACTAACATATAATTTACTAAGTTGTCTAAGCTTACAAGAAGCTCACTGTGTTTTCATAGCTGACAACATCTCAAATTTTATGTAAGAAAAGGCAAAATCTAATAAAAGTAAAATCCGTATGAGCGTTAATTTTGAATAATCTGCTGGTGGCATTTCTTACCATTTGAAATTGTTCTTCGGCAAACAGTGATAAAGATTCGTCAACAATCGGTGACCCCAAAACATGATGCAAACTGTTTTCAACTAATTTTATATTAGGCGAGAAAGTAGTTGAATTTTTCATTAATTGCAATTTAGACAAGTACCGCAAACAAAATTCGCTTCACGAAATTTTTTGTTCAAGGCCAATATGACGATAATCGTCTATAAGTACTCGCAAGTCATTCAATACAGTGTTCTTATCGCGTCCTCAGGATCCGTCATCCAAATACCAAAATTTACAAAATTTTTCTCCATACACCTCCATGTGGATAATCCATGCCGGAAAGCATTTTCATTTTATTTTTCATTATCGGTTTCGGCCTAACTGTCAATTTTTCTAAATCATTCATTAGACGTGGAGTAGACTTTCTTTCCTATTTCTTTTGATCAATGAGGGATCCGAATTGTAAATTTAGGCTTGAATATTACTAGCAACGGTTTAGTTTTATCAGGAGTTTCTTTTGAAAACTTAATTGAAATAAGCCTACAAAATTGCAAAGATGAAGGTATGCCTAGCCAATAGCACCAGTCTCATCATATACAAATTTTATGAGAACAAAAGAAGTAATAAATAGGTAACCATTTGAAACGAGCTTAGACTCTTCTCCTTATTGTTGCTTGTATTCACTTTGTCCAGGTGACATCCCCTCTTGATGGATAGAACTAAGTTTTTGAATCAAGTTCCATAGACAGATTCAATAACCAAAATTCTAGCTGCTGTATGATCTTACAAATCAATAAAATATTGCGCATTGGTAATATCTATGTCAAAGTAGACCCATAAAGCTTCTTGATCAGTTAACTAAACCAATCCGAAGAGCCGAAATTCGTTTCTATCGTTCTTTGTCAGAAGTTCTTATAGCTTCGACAAGGCTTGCATCGACTCCATTACTCATTGATCGTAATCATTGCATATATAATTCTTATATGTGCTTAAATCCGCCGAATCATTCATTAAGCAGTGTAGTATTTTACGCCTTTTCTTGATTGCGAAGTCGGAAACGGTCTATCATCTGCTGTTTAAGTAAACAACGCCACGCTACTAACGCTCGCAAATATTGTAGTGGCTTAGCCAATAAGAGCACGTTTAGATTAAACCGAATTTGGTAAAATTGATTTCGAACAATCCAAATAATATTGCTTGCTGGAAGGGTAGAGAAAACCTCCAATTTGGTACCGTTAAAATTTCATTAAGTTTGGTCGAAAAGTTTTTAAGTTAAAGCCAAGTAACTGATATATGTAATTGCATATCTGGATGATTTAATGGTGTGGCCGATATTGAACAGCTTAAAATAAGCAAATGACTTCCACAAGTTATTAGATACTTTTCAGTGCAAAGAGTCGGTATAAATATATGTATATATATACATATATCTTGTACATTATTCTGTGGAAAGAAAAAGCAAATAAGAAAATCGGTACTCTAAATGTATTGAATTAGAAAAATACTAAATGTTATTATTTGGTTTTAATTACATATATTTTTATAGTAATTACAAAAAATATTCAAACTTTTCTCAAAAATTCTTGTAAATTCTTCCACACATCTAGGTAACGTCGTCCATAAACTAAACTTCAAGAACATCAACATACATTCTCTCAGCGGCTGGACTGCAGACTTTTTTAAAACGAAAACTAAAGAATAAACTAAGGTACTGCAAAACATTATACCACAAAAAGATTATCGTTCAACTCTAAGTAACAATCTAGCTAAAAGAAGCTACAGGTTAAATATCACTGAATTGAGGATGATATAGCTTACCTTGAATATCTGCTGCGAATTAGAGATCCAGGTGGACGGTGCAAAATATACACCCTCAGACACGCTGAAACCCGTGTCCAGGCAGGCATAGTAAGTGTTTGGAAACACTATTACGTATTCCCCGGGGAATTGCACGTGTCGTTGCACGTGTAGGCCGTGTTGCTTTAGTAAGCTGGGCGAAATCATCATGATGTCGCAAGGAAGCCAGACCTTCTTCTTTTGAACCACATACGGACAAAGTTTTTCTGCAGCTTCCCGGAATTTTTCGCACTGGTCGGCGGATATCGAGTACCTGAAATTGTAATATCCACAATTAACTTTACTTATAAATCTTCATTTATTGACCGATCGAGCATGTAGTGCGGCCGAAGCGTCTCTGCTTGAGGTTAAACATAAATGCTTTCGTATGTCTGGTTGTTCTCCTCTACAGGTCACATGTCTCAACCGATTCTTGTGAAATTTTGTGAGAAAATATTCATAAAGTTAAAAGTATTTATACTGACATTGCCTGGTGACGTGCACTCTTACCACAAACGGCAAGGGGCAGGCGTTGTGGTAACGCCAGTTAAATTTTTAAGACATTTTTGCTACAGGACTAAGTACCTACGCACGACAAATTTTGAAAAGTGTCTGACTGACTCTCCTCTCTATGTCACTAAATATGGGTATAAAAAATGTCTTAAAATAGGGAACTTACAAAGTTACATTATATTAGTCATAGCATAGTATTATATCTATACTTATAATAAAACTGTAACAAGTCCAATTCTGTACAAGGCAGATATTTTGAAAAAAAAATTACAGGTCTCTGTAGCTAATACTGATGCCGAAACTGATTTTAGTTTGTTTTTGTGTCTGCCTGTCTGTATCCCGGCTACGCATCACTCCAAAACTACTGAATGGATTTCAATGAAACTTAGCATGATATGAATTCATACGAGGTAGGATAATTTATGCTTTTTATCCCGAAATTCAGCATGATGGAAGAGGGAATGAAAGTCATAAGATACATTTAGTTGTAATTTAGTAACGCGTGGTCCGATTTCATACGTTCTTTTTTTGTTAGAATAGTGGTGCTTTAAAGATTATGCCGTAAATATTTCAAAATCATCGGGTTTGCAGTTCAGATATTACAGACATCACAACCTAAATAATACGTTCCAAATAACTTGACACCCAATTTGTACAGAAACCTTTGTACGTACTGCTCATCTTAAGCTGGCGTTCGCACTTTATGGTATATGTATAATAGATAGGTCTGTAGTCGGACCACTCCAAAAGATTCTGAATTTTAAACGATAAAACACAGTTTTTTTTATTACGATAAGCACAATTTCCCTATAAGTACGACCTATAAGTAGACAATGCTCTGATAGACACAGATTACACTGATGTCTAATCTATACTTATAACAGGTTGGAGAAGGCGGGTAGGGAAGCGCGAGGGGTAAGACGCTTACATTTATAAGATAGGAAATCGCGCGGCGCAATTGCTTGGTCGGCGCCCGCCGTACTTGATGTGGCGATAAATTGTATGTAAAATTTAATTCTAAGCGCCACATCTCACTTTGCGCCACAACTCAATTTGGAGTTATAATCTCAATTGACTATTTTTATGCAAATAACCTAAGTATATATTTTGTATTACGAGGGTTGATTATATGCATTATGTATATGCAATCCCTATCTTTTTATGATGTATATGAATCATCTACTTTTGAATTTTTTTACAGTACTTTTAAATTATTTTACCCTTTGTGTTTTCCCATAATTAAGGTTAAAACGACTAATAAACCTGCCAATCTCAATTGGCTTACAAAAGGCGTTAAAATATACAGCAAAGTAAAACGTTCCCTGTTTATACAATACAAAAAAGCAAACAAAAACAACCATAATGTTAAAACAAAATTAAAAAGGTGTGTTCAAAGATACCAAATAATTTCTAATCTCATTCGAATTTAGAAAGACAAAAATAAATGTAGAACTACATGGAATGCCATTTCTAATAGTTTACCTAATAATTTATCAAAAATTAATATTGAAATAATACATTTTAAAAATATGACATGTGATAAACCCAATTGACATTAGTAATTATATTAAATAAGTATTTTATAGATTAATCTATTATTATGAAATGATGAATGATGAATCTATAGACAGCAACTATTTAACTTATTTCAAAAAACGCAGTGAGGTCTTCACAGAAAACGGCTATATATGGAAACCTCTTATATCATCCTCCATGTCATAAAAGGATCTATGAAAAGGATGTGTACAACATGTGTATCACTGCGTATAACAAATTACCAAATGAGTAAAAACTTCTGCAGGGCAATGAATTTAAAACTAAATTGACTTATTGGCTGTTAGACAAATGTTTTTCTACTGTGTCTGAATATTTGAAAAGCTGACTTGACTTTATTTACTATTCTATTATTTTATTTGTATTTTAACTTTATTATTTTATAAATTTATATTGGAATACAAAATGTTTTGCCCCGGGCGGGAATTGAACCCGCGTCCTTCCGATTTCGCGCCAGATGCTTTATCTATTAACCGGAGGTACGGCTGTGTCGCCGAAATTTCGTACTCCAATCGTATTTCTTAAACCGTCATAGGGGACGGTGCGCGGCTATCAACCAGACTACTAGACTTTATTATTTTATATTCGTGTTAGTATAAACTTACCTAACATTTGCACGCCTGCTTGCAGGCAGAATACAATTGTCGATACAAAAATAATATCTTATTGTAAATATTATAAAAGTATTGTGATTTATGATTGTGAATCAAATACAGGATCCTAAGCGTATGGACGGATTAATAATATATATGTTGGCGAACAAAACACATAACTTTTCACCTCACTACATGGAGGAAAATGTTAACTGCAAGCAAAACAGCTTAAATAGTATCATTAAATTAGAGTTATTTTATATTCAACATTAAAATTACATTACTAAGATTGGTAATTTTGAAGGTAAATTTATTTCTTTAAGCTTTTGTAATGGTTTGAATTTTAAAAACCTTTTCCCCTCTAACGTATAAATAGCACTTTTCCGAGCAGGTTTAGCATGGTAAACTAAATATTTCCGAGCTAGTGAGGTGAAATACAAATTATATCTAACTATATTATGATTGAAATGATCAAAATCAACATTATTTATGCAGACGTGTACGACGGTTTTATGGGGTACAGTTTATAAAGGTCTAAAAAAGAAAGCTGCATAATAAACAATTCGAGGAGTGCTTATGTGGGTGTGCTTCAAAACAAATTGTGTTTGGTTTCAATGTGTGATAGGGACAACAACCATTCATACCAACATATACGGCTCAGTGCACTCTCTGTGAACATATAATAATAACATATTACTTACCAAATCTTTGAAGTACCGCAGTGTAGATATTCAATGTATGGAACCATTGTTGGATCCATGTGCCAGCAGCTCGTTGAGAAGGTCATCCCGTAATGAAGGGTAGGAGACACTCCTACGGTATGTCCAAGATGACTTAGCACGTTTGAAGGACTTAAGGCCAAAATCTGAAAAAAAAAGTGTACATCAGTACTAATATTATAAATGCGAAAGTAACTCTGGCTATCTGTCTGTCTGTTACGCTTTTACGCCAAAATTACTAGACCGATTTGAATGAAATTTGGTATGGAAATAGTTTGAGACCCGGGAAACAACATAGGATAGTTTTTATCCAACTGCGCAAAAAGAGGTTAATGTTTTTGCGCGATAACCAACATACGCGCGGGCGGAGCCGCGCCCGGAAAGCTAGTTAGAATATAAATAAATACATACATAACATCACGCTCCTTTCCTGTAGGGTTAGGCAGAGACCACAGATATCCACTTGCTATGATCCTTGCATATATTTATTTATTTATTTATTAAGTTCCATACAAACATCTATCTGTACAGGTACACCTCCCAATACAATAGAGCAGCTATACATTTTTAATATCTAATTTCTATAACACAGAACATGTAATACGATTTTTGATTTTGAATATCCTTGGCTTCATCTCCACTCATCAATCCTTTCATACATATGCGTCGGTTTAGTGTACTCCTGACCTGGCCTTTTTTCAAAACGTCTTCAATTTTATTTCAAGACGTACGTGACGGTACATAATGTGTGTCTTTTTAATGGACAAGTATTTCCTTTAATAACCCGAAAAAAAAATGTCTCGATTAATAAAAAGAGTGAATAGAGTAAAGGAAAGTGATTGACACGAGTGAAATAGGTAGTTATGAGATATATATTATAATGCGGATTGTTTATACTTTAAAATTTAATAATAAGGCATTTCGTACGACTCACAAATACGAGGGTGGATTGAAAAGTTCGCGGCCTAACACAAATACTTGAACTATTTTAATGTAACTGACCTCATTCGATTTGCTTACTATCTGGTTGTCACATTGTATAATTTTATCGCAATAGCATTATCAGTTTTTAAATTAGACTGAATTTTGTGAGCCTAAGTGCAGCATTTTTAAAGAATGGAGAAAATTGAGCAACGTGCGGTCATCAAATACCTGTTTAAAAAAAAACTAATTCCAAAAGAAATTCACGAAGACATGTCAACAACATTGGGGGAATCTGCTCCGTCGTATACGACTGTGAAAAAGTGGGTTGCTGAATTTAAACGCGGACGAGAGAGTATTGAAGATGACCCTCGCTCCGGCCGGCCTACAACGTCTACGACTGAAGAAAACATCGGGAAAATCTGTGATCTGATATTGGCAGATCGGAGATTGACCATCAGGGAGATTACAGACACTATTGGCATCTCGTATGAACGAACACAAAACATCATAGTCAATGAACTTGGATTTTCTAAGGTTTCTGCGCGGGGGGTACCCAGATTGCTTTCAGTTGAACAAAAACGAATACGGCTCACGACTTCTCGTGACTGTTTGGAAATGTTTGAGGCTGATCCACAAGATTTTTTGGCCAGATTTGTGACAATGGATGAAACCTGGGTACAACGTGGAAAAAAACCTGATGAACCGACTCCAAAAAAAGCCAAAGCAATTTTGTCAGCTGGCAAGGTGATGGCGTCAGTTTTTTGGGATGGTAAGGGTGTCATCATGGTGGACTACCTTGCAAAAAGTGAAACTATAAACTGCTTATTACTGCATCCTTTTACGTCGTTTGCGTGAAACAATTAAAGCGAAAAGGCCAGGATTACTCAGCAAGAAAGTGTTGTTTCATCAGGATAATGCACGCGTGCACACGTCTGTTCAATCTATGGCTCAAATTCGCGATTGTGGCTTTGAATTACTGCCGCATCCCGCCTATTCCCCTGATTTGGCACCTTCAGACTTTCATTTATTCCCAAACCTAAAAAACACCTTGCAGGTCAAAAATGTTCTTCAAATGAGGAGGTCGAAGCTGCAGTGGGTGACTTTTTTGAAGGCCTTGAAGAAACTTTTTTTATGACTGGCATACAGGCGTTGGAAACCAGATGGAAGAAGTGCATTGAGTTAAGTGGAGATTACGTGGAAAATAAAATTACTTTTGTTTATATTACAAATAGTTTTCTTGCTGAGGCCGCGAATTTTTCAATCCACCCTCGTACTTTTCGGTACAAATTTTTAAGACTGATTTTTTATTCTATTATAAACATGGTTTTTTACCATTAAATCTACCTATTAGTCAAAAAACAACACGCATTTTTAGTGAACACTTCCTGTTAATTTCACAAAGAATTTTATTTGTTTATATAAAAAAGTATATTTACAATCACAAAACTAAAAGTAGGCAAATGTAATTAAAATACTGAAGGCGGGTAGCCCTATCGCATGTTTACGCACAGCGCGGCTGTAGGTAGTTATTTCAACGGCAGAGCCGAGTTAAGATACTGTATATATTACATTACCGTGACCACGTTTCCAGCATTCACTCTCTTTTCTATGTCACTTTTACACTCTCCATCTTTTGTAAACATGATCCTAAGTATAAAAACTCTTTCACTTGCTCCACTTTTTCGCCTTCAATTATAATATCGCAATCGTTCAAACACATCCACATTCTTACTCCATATTCACTGTCTTTCAGGTTTGTCAAACAGTTATCCAGGAATAAGTGGAAAGCCACGGTGATGCTACACATCCCTTCCCAACACCTTTTCGATGTTAAACCATTCAGTGTGTTCAGTTTATTCCAACACAAGCACTGCACTGGAATCCTTATAAAGGGATTTCAGCGATGCATAGCCGCATATAGCATATGCATCATAAAGAAAAGACCTGCTCCGTACATCCCATTCCCTTTCTAAGTCTTGCTTGTGGGGATGGGCCGTACTTACAAAATCAAATTTTTAATTCAAAGTACGCCCACCTTTTAAAACCAGGATCGAAAACCAGGGCTCAAATACTTTAAAGTAGCGATCAAGCAGGGTTGAAAATACGTGGGCAGGTGATCCGTGCGCTCAAATAAATAAGGTGTAAAATCGCAGTTACAATAAAAAAAAATACTTGGACGTATAACTTTGGCAAGAAAAATTATAACGTCTGCTAGTATAATTAAGGAGCATAATCACATAAAAAACTGACTTCTAAAAGGTCTTACAAAGTAGAGTGTCAGGGCTTCCAAGTATGTACCCCCCTTCAAACATCAGGTCCAGAAACTAGGGCGAAAATACTTTCAAATATTTTTTGAACAAAAGTGGCAATACTATATAAGAATTGTAAATAGAAAAATTATCCGTGTCTTCAGATTTGTAAAGAGCACATCCCATTTGCGTAAAATTACTTGAAGTATTTTTTTTTTCAACGTGTCCTTTATTTTTGGTGCATAATTGAGTTTGAAACTATAATATTTTTTAAAGAAATGGTAGATTCCTTTCAAGATTTTTTTTCACAGTGCAATTTTCTTTCTTAATTTTATGATATAAGCAATTAAATTTTCATAATAGGGTTTAATTTATAAGGAAAATGATCCGTTTCTACAGATTTGTAAAAAGCACAATTCCATTTGCGTAACAATACTTGATATAAAGACGAGCCCTAGTGCAGCCGAAGCCACGCCGCGCCCCCGAACGATTACGATACATTAAAAGTCTTCCAAGTATTTCGGTGCAAGCTAATACCTGTTTTTATAACCTGGTCGCGTAAATACGCGCCTTCCCTACTTGCTGATGATACCATACTTTTCATCTGTCTCTTTTATCACCCATTTAATCAGTACTTTCGCATATAGTTTACCGACGACGCTGAAGAGGCTAATTCCGCGGTAATTCTTGCAGTCTTGTTGTGGCCGTTTTTTTATATAGCGTCACAACCACAGCCTTGCACCAGACCTCGGCCGTTCCTCCAACACAAATTAAAAAGGCGGTGCAATAGACTAGCTACTATGCCTCGCCCAGCTCTCAGCATCTCGACGGACACTATCACATCCTGCAGCATTAACTATTTTCATACACTTTAAACGCTTTCAAAATCTCACCCATGCTATTTCATTTTCATCATCACGTGTATTTATGTAGGTTCCTGAAACCTGGTCCAGATTTCCCTCTCTTTCAAATAATCTTTCCATCTTTTCTACATAATATGTTGAAAAGATGGAAAGATTATTTTGAATAAAATATATTATATTCTTCTTCTTTGATAATGCTTACATCGTGATTGATTTGACTCAGCTCTTGAGGTCATGGTTTTGCCTCCATAAAATGGGTATATTTTATAGAAGGATATTTCCAATTATTTGTTTAGTGTTAGGGGAACTTTTCACACAAACCATCGAAATCAATTTTGAACAATACATCATGTGAAAATATTTACTCCTTATTCATAAACGCTCAATATTATTTAATTAACTAATTTATGTTTAATATAAGTACCGGTTATTTTTGAGGTTCGAAAATCTCAACCGATTCTTCATTTAGCAATGTAATTTGATGATAAGTATGAAGAGAAACCTATTATTTAACATTTCCATCGTTCATAAAACTCATTTTAAAACAAAATTACGAAATAATGATTATCAAATAGCAGTAAAAATAAACATAAATTACCTGTGAAACGTATATTTATTCGAGTTATTAAGTCCTGTAGCCTCACATTCACTCAATGTACGAGACACCATGCATACAGAATATATATTTTATATTTGAATCGTAAGTATATTTGAGCAAATACACATAATTCGTACCGTCCTGAAAGTGGCCGGGACGCTATGGCCTCTTACTCGCGGAAAAATGGCATACGCATCTCTTTTTCTCTCACGACTGTTCGTACCTGCTTAGGACATTTCTTCGTAGGTCTTTTGAGCGTAGTGAAAAAATCCTAAGTCTATGGTTTAAACATATAATGAAAGACTAGACATCTACTTTTGACATGACATGCCTTTTTCCATAAAAAACAAAGTTTAAGATTGGTTTCATAATACAAAATGTCTAATATACAGGGTTATTTGTAAAATGGTAACAACCTCTTATGGTTGACTTCTGCCAGTCCTAACAAAAAAATTGAGATAATGTTTTGTTTTGGAAAAAATAATGTTTTTCTATATTTTTTTATATTTTACTTTATTGTTTTAATGCTTAATCCGAGACTAGAGCGCCCCCCACGGCAACACTGGACCACGCCGTGCTCCCTTTTAATAGTGTTTTGCATATTTACATCAAGCAAAGTAATAAAAAAAATGAAATAATACATTACAGGCACAAGAGACTTTTAACATCAGGTGGTCCTCATACTTATTCCGTCAAAAACACATAGAAAAACACAAAAAAATACATAAAAAATCAAAACAAAATAAAATCATCTTAAAATGTTTGTTAGATCTAGCAGAAGACAACCCGAAGAGGTTGTTAGCATTTTACCAATAACCATGTATATATATTTAAATAATTTCAACTGTAAGCATGTACTTATACTTAACTGATGTAACAGCATTTTAAACAGTAATTCGTGATAAAGGTGATAAGTGTTGAGATTAATATGCAGAGTTCAATAGCTAATGCCGCATATAAAGTAGCAATTATAGTAGTAGTATGGCTTCTCCACTATTTTACAACACACTATGGTATATCTTCTCAAAATGTTTGTTAGGACTAGCAGAAGTCAACCCTAAGAGGTTGTTAGCATTTTACCAATAACCCTGTATATATTAAAATAATATTTCAAAAAACATTGTTAAATTCAGTTGAAAACTATTCTCGCTGTACAAACGCTTGACTCGAGCCCACACGGAGAACTGAGAGAGCCGCAAGGTACAGTTTTTAATCACGCCCGTCTTGGTGTACTTTGCGTTCTATTGTTTATGACCTTGAATTATATTTCTTTACATATAATAAACATTACAACTTTGTTCGTAGCTTTCGTTCTTGTTGTTTAACGGTCTTAAGGCGACTGAGCGACATCTGTATGCAAAGTGGATCGAACAAAGCACAAGATCAATTTTACAATCAGCTCTAAACTTGTTTACGATGACGGAACCCTATAAATTTAACGTTGTATTTTTCAACAAATACTAAAAATCAGCCAAGTGCAAGTGCGAATCGGAGCACGAAGGACTCCGTACCCTTCGTGAAGACTAAAAAAAGGTAATAATTTAGTGCCTTATGTAATGTTGTATATATAATGGTACGAAACCCTTCGTGCGAGAGTCCGACTATATACTATACTATATATACAAACTAATAATAATTATAATAAGAAAGAATAAGAATAACTATAGAATAAGTAAAATAAAATATTTATCTTGTAATCTTAAAATGTTGTTTATGTTTAGGTTATGTTTTTTATGACTTACTATTCTCAGTGCTGTTGATATGTGGCCTTCAAATTTAGCCGGTCGCAAATGTGACTCCTCGATCTGGTTTGGAGTACCAAAATGACGTTGAATAAGATTGGTACTGGATTTGAATGAGACTTCAACCTGTTTTAAGGTACCGTTGTTGAGTCTTTAACAAGCTAAGTGAGTCTTTAAACAAGAGTAACTTGCGCGCCTCTTTCCCAGTGTGTTCGGTGTGCTGGTATGGGAAAAGCCACTGATGATGAGCATTACACTTTCCCTCGTAATACAAGTTGGGCAGAAGGGTACCGTAATTGCTTTTTTATATCCACCGTGACAATTTAAAAATCCGGCGTCACACGTGGTGCTAAGCTATACCTATTGTACACTAAACTCAGAGTAGTTCCCAGCATAATGACTGCTCCCTAAACTCTAGTTCGATGTCTTAAAAGACGACTAAGGAAACTAATGCGTCATCTGAGCAGCATGCAAATACGACACGTCGATGTGTTAGTATATAAACATTTTATGGCGATTTCACATGAGTAGTCAGATAAGGGTATGAAGATGATAGTTAAGAACAATATATTAATTTGAAGCCATATTTATGCGAGAAGCGCAATTATAGCGGTTTTAAAGATCGTTGTGGGCGCCGATGAAATCACAGGCACATGAGACTTAACAACTTTATGACTTAGTGATAGGAGTCGTGCAGTTGGTTACTTGTGCCAAAATGCATATATGTTATAGTTTTGGCCCCTAAACAGTGATGACGAAATGGTATTATACAGACTTGTATTTAGTAAATCTTTCGAGGTTTTGAATGCATTCAATATTATGTGCAATTTAGTCCCTATTCTTCCCCCCCCCCCCCCCTTCCCTAGTCTTTTATTGACTAAAGCAATTGAAATTTATTTTTTCCTGTGAGAATTCTACTGAAAATCTATGAAATGTAACTATATTTTTAATGAGAACTCTCAAAGTTTTATTACTTCATTGTTTATCAAAACAAAAAATACCTCCAAAGTCCTAAGTAAACCCTAAAAATCCTAACATGTCAAGACAAATCTAGGTCTAGTAACGCTAAAGAGCTAAACTATGCATCCCATTAAACACGCAGTGCAGCTCCGCTCTAGCTAGAATACACACCACCGTACAGCTTCGGTAGATACACATTAGCTGTATATCACCTCCCCTCTTCTTCACTTTGGTGGAGTCTGGCCCTCATACGTTTGCTCTTGACTCAATCACATTATAAAACAGGTAACGAAAGTCATACATTAAAAGATGTACTGACCTTTAAATTCCAGGGGTGATCGTGGTATTGGTCAGCAGTATCTCTCGTAAACCCATATCCATGTTCTAAGGCGTCGATGGACGAGCTGTGGACGCAAACGTGATTATCGTATTGTCGTGTCACGATACGCCAATACTCTTTCTCGACTTGTTCCGCTGTTGGCTGCGTCACACCCGGAAAGTAGATATCTTGGACCCGTTGCGCCAGCTGGAATACCAACATTATAAAATCGATTAAAAAAAAACAGCTCTAATTAAGTGACAACTTAAAATAGAAGGCTATTATTATATAGTACAATGTTATACCGATGTCTTGATCTTAATGTTTTGAGATAGGTTATAAAGCAGAAGTGCCGCAGCCCTGCTTTACTTTAACTACGTAGTTTTTTTTACCGTCTTAACGATAAAAAAAGACATCACGTTCAGCCATCTTTAAAACACCTTCTGCCAGTATGCACTTACATTTTTATAAAAAACATAATAACTTATACATAGAGACTGGTAAAAATAAACCGAACGATTCAACATGTGTCTTAACAGTTTATAATAATCAGATTTCTGAAACAATAGAAGTCGCAAATGTCTATGAAAAAAATTTCTCTAACTTGCCCTTAGATGTCACTAAATCATTAGGTTCATGCCTCAATGAGCCCAAAAAAGATTATGATCCCTCAATATTACAAGATTTTTGTTTTAGATATAATATAACCTTTGAATTTATTAAGACTCTCAAAACTTTAGTAATAAAGACTTGTGGGGTATTTCAGTAAAAGTAGGAGAGTCTATTATTGCAACTTTTTTATGTTATTTTGAAGGAACTAGCACAAGGCCCACCTGATGTTAAGCGTTGCTTACAACAGATGCATTTCACTTGAATGTCTAGGCGATTCAAGGGAGCAAGCCCTCATGAGATTTCGAGGACTAGAGCACAAATTCAAACGAAGCCCTACATTCAGACAAAAAAACACAGATTTCATGAACGAGTTTATAGCCGCAGGCTTATTTCGGTAAACAGACAAAACTGGTAATGAAATATCATATTTCCTGCTGCGTCATGGGATCTTATGGGGGGATAGCTAACTGCAAAATCATTTAAGATCGTTACATACGTTCGAGCCCACAAAGCTACTTCTGTTTCCCGCCCGTAAGAACAGGTCAGAAACTACTTAAGACGAGAAGGAAGTGTCGAATTTTCATACAAAAAGAGAAAATGTTTCTACCCCCCTAAACAATCACCGATTTTGATGATTTTTGGAAAGGTTACAGATATTATCAATATTGAGGTTTGTAAGTTTTGCTTTTTATCATTATATTATAGGAATTTGAATTAATGGGTTTTTAAATACCGATTTTTTCTCAAAAAATGTATCTCTAGTTTGTGAATTGTTTATATGAAAAATAATGATAAATAAAGAAAAAGGAAAACCTATAAACATCGTTTGTTCTGTCAGTTATAAAATAAGACCAATATTTTTGGATTTGATAAATGTTTACTATAGGAGAAAAGTTTTCTGCCAGAACTCAAATTATGCGGAAATTCTAAGTCAAAACTTGAAGAAGCTGCAATTGTCCTTATCGCACAATTCTGTTCGGGGGGCAGGGTAGCTGCACAGAATAAATCATAGTAGTTAGGTAGAGGTACTTGCATTAGTGATGTCAATGTGCATTTTCGATATGTTGGATGGTGAGTGATGGGAAAAAATCGATGATGTAGATATTTCGATTCTACGAATATTATTGTTTTCTGAATATTACATTTGAATTATCGAAACTAAAAAATATATTATAGACGTACACTATATAAATATAAAAACATGTTCACACATCAGTTTTTACCTATTAATAAATTTCATATTTTTACCAATCCTTCTAAGTATATCTTTGTCGTGAAATCTTAGCTTACATTATGACGAACATTGATTGAGCCGACGTTGTAGATATTATATAATGTAAATTAAATGTCACAGCACATTTTGTAGCAAATCTAGTAAAGTCTCTAAAGTAAGTAAGTATAGGATATTTGTTCTTCGATACACATAAAACATGTTTTTTTATAAAATGGATTCATCACACAATAAAAAACGAACAAAAATTAAACCGACTTCTAATACCAAAAAGTCTGAAATAACTAGTCAAAGTCGGTACCATGACAGTTTGAAAGTATGATATCCAGATTGTGGTCATGGTGACTTCGACAAATTATTTTTCATTTTTTAGGTTTCATTATAGGTATTATGTTAAAAAAAAAGTTAGCCCTGCCACTTACGGGAATGATTTGTGTATTCCGGTCTGATACCACAATCGGATCCCACACCGTTAACTTACAATATAAAATTGCAAGACAATACAAATATAAATACAATACAAATACAATATAAATTTTTCGTTCCGGTCTGATCCCACTCATTGTTTCATGGTCCAGACTGATAATAGTTATAGCTTGGGTACGTTATCAATAAAGGAAGAAATTTATGAAACTATGCTTAACACGACAACACACATTGGTACACATACCAATATAAGAATACGCAAGTTACCAGGAGAGCAGAAGTTCATAGGAGTTCCATACTGTAAATCTTGTTACAGAAAAACATATTTATAAAATATATTATTAGCTATTAGATAAGTTGTGATTATAAGTTATGAAACTCACGCAGAGAACTCACTTAAATTATATTAACTTAAGTTCATCAGTAAATAATCAGTATATGTACATACATAAATGTGGCTGAATCGATAACTAAAACATAAAAATCATTATCTGCTATTTTTCCTTAAAAAAATACTTTGAGTTACTTCTTTCTTTTATTTTTAAATGTACTTACATAAGAATAAAACAAGCTGCTTTAAAACGATATCACTCTTTATTGTAAAAGTTCAACTAAGATATCGAAACTAACAATCAACATTAGGAAAATAACTATATACAAACAATATGGGTATATTTTTATAACCATTTACGCATGCTTAGCGAGAATATAAAAATAATGTTTGATGGAAAAAATATATAATTAGGACTGGGATCAGATCTCACGATCACAGGTACCTGTAGTTGCAGGCTCGAATCTTGCCAGTAGCTAATGCTTTTTCCATCTAACAGTATAAAAACAATATTATATTAAAATTGTTCATACAGTTGGCTGTATATCCGCAGGTCATACCTATATAATTTTTCAAACCTTCAGCCAATTTACCTTAGAAGAAAGCATATAATTAACAAACAAGCAATTTTATGTAAAATTTGTAATAAAATATATAAACAGTATAGATATTATAGAGCATGCCATATAGTAGATTATATCTACGAAATATTATTTAAAGATGTCAATAGCTTCCAAAATAAACAATAAAACGAGTTTGCCTAAGAGTAACAATTCAGACTACAAAGTAAGACAATAAGTAATCAACAACATTAAAATATGCAAAACTTTTCCAAAAAAACCAACTGTGATTTCAGCTTTTTGCAGTTGCTCTGTAACATGGTAAATTCATTTATTTCTTCAAATTATTTTGTGAAACTACGCTTCAGTGATTATTGCCTTGTTTTATATTGATTGTTAAGTAATATATTTAAGTTGGCAACTTTTTCTAAATAATTTAACAAAGCTGGTATTTATTGTGGTGCATTTTAATAATGTTACTATATAATTTAAAATGCCAGCATTCCATAAAATGTTCGATGATGTTCCTTATATAGTACACAATATGTTTACGAAACTTTAGTCTTCTAGCCATTGAGTCACCATGTAGCCATTAAGGTCTTGAACTTCTGCAAGTTTCTGGTAAGTCCTCGATATTATAACAGCAGTCTTCTCCGATGTGACCTTTTTCAAGGTACAGGTTTTTTATGCTTTCAATTTAGTATTGTTGACAAGTACTTTATATACGTTAGTAGCTTGTAAGCGTAATAATTACAGGACGATTGTAAAAAGCAAATGATCACCTTCGTCTTTATTTTTTTCTAAGGACCAACAAACAGTTTTACAGTATTTTCTTAATGTAAAAGTAATATTATTTATAATAATAATCGTGAGACCAACATCATCGTTTGTTCAGTTTGGATTATTCAGTTGATAAACTAAAAAGACGAGAACCATTAGTTTATTTTCTAGTATGTTTACAAAGAAGAAAAAACAAAAGAAATCATATGTATACAGCGTAGTAGATATGATTTCTTTAAACTTCTGCCCTTCTGGTACTTTGTAAATTAGTTAAATCCCACTTTAAATAATAAGTGGGATCAGAACGGAAAATATGAATAATAGAAAATATAACTGATAACATGTGGTATATTTTCATGGGATCGGACCGGAATACACCGATTGGGGTGTGGCACCGTCAACAGTGAAATTATCAAGATAGGTAGTCGTTACACTGCTCGGTTGGGAGTAACTAAGAAAACCGCTGAACTATAATAATATTAAGGAAATCTGGAAGGTGGATGGATAGTAACTCTTGCCCTATCAAGTACTCAGGTAAGTACATTAAATGACGTGCAAATGACATTTATCTATGTATTTTTTTAATATATTATACTCTGGGACCATAATTCAATTATATTTGTAATCAATTAAAACATGAAAACATTATGTGTTTTTTATGAATTGTTAAGGTTTCATATCAAAAGGAAGGCAAATAAAACAATGAAATAATAGTATGTACACTAAAAAATATAATAACTAAGTCACACCGAAATACAATAACCGACTTCCAAAATGGAAAGAGGTTCTCAATTCGTCTGTATTTATTTTATGTTTGTTACCTCAGAAATTTTGACTGGGTTAACCGATTTTAAAAAATATTTTTTGTTTTAAATCTGATGCTTGTCGTTTGGTCCCATTAAAATTTCATCAAAATCGGTTAAGCCATTTTTGAGTTACATTCCAGTAACTGAAAAATATTTACCTATCTTGATGATGTAGTCGTTGACAATGAATGCCAATCGATCCCGTAAGTAACAAGGGTCACTATAAAAAGACAGTTTATTTTAAATCCAATAATGGAACTGAATTCAACACCCAAATGTGTGAAATAACTTGTTGAAGTCGGTACCATGCGCACAATATTGCTATTGATTATTGAACTGGTGCTTTTCAACTATCTTGGTACCGACTTCAACAAAATATTTCACACTTCTGGTGAAGTGGGGTCCACTTTTTGGTTAAAAAATTATATGAAGTCGACGAGAAGTAAAAGTAACCAGAAGCGCGCGGGCGGCGGTGCAGCGTGGAGCGGCGACGCGGCGGCGCGGCGGTGCAGCGGCGTGGAGCGGCGGCGCGGCGCGGCGCGGGTGCAAAGAAAATTCAATAATGACTCGACTGGACGACTCTGTACTGTAGTACTTATACATATTATATGTTTATGGGATTTGACTACGGTGCGGGGCGCGGAGTGCGAGGCCGGCGTTTAGCGGCGAGACAGCATCATTTTGTTAAAATACCTATTTTTCTGTGGGAGCTTCTCTTCAGCGGCCTCTTAACAGACAACAAAGTTACGGCACGGATGCCTAACTTAAGTTTTAATTTAGTTACCTTCTTGAAACAGCTTAAGTTGACTGATCGACCGGGCGCGACACAATCCTCTGCCTCGGCACAGGCCACCTCGACTTGAGACACCGGCCTTTCTTCTTCATATTGCAGTTTTCGCTGAAGTACATTTTCGGCGCGGTTTTTAGCGAGTTTTTGCCGATCCTCCCAACATTTTAGTACCTTGGCTTCCGCTTTACACCGTTCAACTAGAAAATGACACTAAAATTAGAACATGGTGCAAATATCACTTTCCGGAATATCATTTTAATTATATATAGATATTATGTATTAATAAAAATATTACTGCTTGATTTCTTCGACGAAAGAAATTAACCTTAGAGTAAAACTCGAGCATAAAACCCATTTTATCATCGAACTAAATATCAGCCCGTGCCAAAGTCTCGGCTATATGACTCCTTATATGCATTCGTCGTAAAACCTACAATTAAATACTATGTATGGCCCGCGGGGTGCTTGCCACGTTCACAAACACACTCCCCAGCCCTATCTTTTCCCGTGGGTGTCTTAAGAGGTAACAAAGGGACTAATACAGGAAAGTGGGTCGCAGCGCTTTCTGAGAAATTTACACCGATTCTCAACACACTTTCAGTAAGCGTGGGGATTATGGCAACCTTCATCACTTACTGTCAGATGAGATACTAATATATACTATCAGCTATAAATAAAAAATAACTTCGCACTGTGACGTAGTTTTTTACTGTGGCCCTTATAAAAGCTTAGAGTTGCTCAAGGAGCTATGGAACAAGGAATGGCTATTAGCAGCTTGTAACCATTGACTACTCGCGACTTTTATGATATCGTCAGTGCACCTAGTAAGGGACCTCGAGTGGTTACTACTTTACACCGGAATACGTAGGGTTGCTCTCTCCCCTATAGGTGGACTGACGATATCGTAACAGACGCGGGTAGCCAATGGTTACAAGGCTAATAGCCGTTCTATGCGGCGTTCTATGTGGGAGGTATTTGTTCAACATTGGACGTCTTCTGTTTGATGATGATGATGAATATACAATGTAATTCTCGTTGAGCATTTTAATTTGAAAGTTACCCGGTGACATCGATTCGTAGTCTAAGATATATTTAATGTATATCATTTCCAACTTCGTCTCGGTTTTTGGCGTATCCGGGAGGTTCATTTTCCGTGATACGAGGCTCCATTTATTTACATCTTGGGTGAAGGCCAATAGGCCTTTTTCGTCTTGTACGGCGTGGTATAGCCGCACTAAGTCGATTTCTAAACCCTCGAACTGAAAGAAATAAAATGAATAATTAATACAAGTTTAAGAGTTATGAAAATATCGTTTTCTCTTATCAATCGCTTTTTAATTGGTTATGCACGTCAAAAAACTTCTTATATCATAGATATTATGACTAAATAGGCACCCGGCTGGGACTCAATGGGATAGTTTTCTAAGTAAAATTATAGATATTTTTTTAAATACATTAACGGTATAAATACATTAATTAGGGTAATATCACAATTAATATCTTGAGCGTAGAATAGAACTTTTATGCCACGCTTATACCGCAAGAGGGCCCCGAGTAGGGAATGCAATCTCGAGATTGGAGCTCAAGCGAGATCTCGCGAGTTTATAAATAACAATACCGCGAAACCAAGTTGGGGTTTTGTGTGTTCATTTTTACAAATAATCACAGTATGTGAATAAATTACAAAAAAATAATAAGAATATGTAATGAACATTGTTTGACGTATCTATATTTTTTTAAACTTTTAATCAGTGAACTTTGACGTATCTAATCATATAAGAAATTAGATAAACAACCAGTCTTCTCTTCTCATATCAAACAAAAAATCATAGTTAGTTTTCTGTCTGTAGGTTCTTTGAACGCAGCAGTCAATGTTTCCTAAAGTTCCTCTTGCAATGAAATACTCTTGCGTGTCTCATAAAGAGATGAAAGCTTAGTGTCAGTTCGCGCGCTGAGATGTTTTTATGCTATAACTATCGGCCATTCAACTTGGTTTATCTTAATTGACGCAGCTGCTATATCTGTTTTAAATTTAAAATGAATTTCATGAAAGCGTGGTCTTCAAGGTATGTTTCAGCTATTACGAGGGTGGATTGAAAAGTTCGCGGCCTAACACATAAATACTTGAACTATTTTAATGTAAATTACCTCATTCGATTTGCTGACTCTCTGGTTGTCACATTGTAAAATTTTATCGCAATAGCATTATCAGTTTTTACATTAGACTGAATTTTGTGAGCCTAAGTGCAGCATTTTTAAAGAATGGAGAAAACTGAGCAACGTGCGGTCATCAAATACGTGTTTAAAAAAAATCTAACTCCAAAAGAGATTCACGAAGACATGTCAACAACATTGGGGGAATTTGCTCCGTCGTATACGACTGTGAAAAAGTGGGTTGCTGAATTTAAACGCGGACGAGAGAGTATTGAAGATGACCCTCGCTCCGGCCGGCCTACAACGTCTACGACTGAAGAAAACATCGGGAAAATCTGTGATCTGATATTGGCAGATCGGAGATTGACCATCAGGGAGATTACAGACACTATTGGCATCTCGTATGAACGAACACAAAACATAGTCAATGAACTTGGATTTTCTAAGGTTTCTGCGCGGTGGGTACCCATATTGCTTTCAGTTGAACAAAAACGAATACGGCTCACGATTTCTCGCGACTGTTTGGAAATGTTTGAGCCTGATCCACAAGATTTTTTGGCCAAATTTGTGACAATGGATGAAACCTGGGTACACCACTACACCCCAGAGTCAAAACAGCAATCCAAGCAGTGGAAAAAACCTGATGAACCGACTGCAAAAAAGCCAAAGCAATTTTGTCAGCTAGCGAGGTGATGGCGTCAGTTTTTTGGGATGCTAAGGGTGTCATCATGGCGGACTACCTTGCAAAAGGTGAAACTATAAACTCGGCTTATTACTGCATCCGTTTACGTTTGCGTGAAACAATTAAAGCGAAAAGGCCAGGATTACTCAGCAAGAAAGTGTTGTTTCATCAGGATAATGCATGCGTTCACACGTCTGTTGAATCTATGGCTCAAATTCGCGATTGTGGCTTTGAATTACTGCCGCATCCCGCCTATCCCCCTGATTTGGCACCTTCAGACTTTCATTTATTCCCAAACCTAAACAAAATACCTTGGAGGTCAAAAATTTTCATCAAATGAGGAGGTCGAAGCTGCAGTGGGTGACTTTTTTGAAGGCCTTGAAGAAACTTTTTTTATGACTGGCATACAGGCGTTGGAAACCAGATGGAAGAAGTGCATTGAGTTAAGTGGAGATTACGTGGAAAAATAAAATTTATATTAGTGCAAGAAAACTATTAGTTTATATTACAAACAGTTTTCTTGCAGAGGCCGCGAACTTTTCTCTAACCCACCCTCGTATAATACACTCGAGAGCAATGAATCCGGGTCACTTAAAGAATCCTAAAAATCTCGGAAACTAAAAATGCTAGGTTAATGCAATAAATTGTATTTAATAGACAATGTAATACTCCTTAAATGAAGGTATTAAAACTTCTTAGTTATTGTAAAGTTATATCATAAAAAAATCAAATTTGAAAAAGGGCCACTTTCGAAGATGGAACTACGAAATTACAGCATTTGGTTTTGCTTTTGTTTGTAATCTGTCATTTATGAGGGTACATAAACCATGTTGATAGTGCTCTATATTCATTATTCAAGCTGAAATTATGTCGCTTACGCCTGAAGAATGCACCAGAATACTTACAATGCTGGAAACCGGCCGGAGTCAGCGCGATACAGCCAGGACTGTCGGTGTGTCGCTGTCAACAGTACAAAGAGTTCTCCGACGTTACGAAGAAACTGGTTCTAACCTACGCAGACCAGGAACGGGCAGAACCAGGTGTACCACAGCACGAGAAGACCGATACTTGGTGAACACCATGCTTCGAAATCGCTTTCTCACAGGAACTGAACTCACCAATCAGTTTCGACGCCTCGGAGGAAGTAACCCAAGTGCATGGACAGTAAGACGTCGGCTTGCTGAATCTAACTTAAAACCCCTTAGACCTGCAAACGGCCCTAAACTGGAGCGTGGGCATCGTATTTCGAGACTAAGATATGCCCAGAGCCACGTAAATTGGAGTATTGAAGATTGGTCAAAAGTTATGTTCTCCGACGAATCAAAATTTATGCTCTACAAGCACGATGGAAGACACAGAGTGTATCGAAGACCAGGGGAAAGATTCAAGCAAGCATGCATCGAAGAAAAAGTAGCCTACGGTGGTGGGTCTGTACTTGTGTGGGCCGGAATTTCTTCTGAAAGTCGCACAGAGCTGGTGATCATAGAAAACGGCTCTAACTAGCGTAAGATATGTGGAAGAAATCCTCAATGATCACGTTGGTCCATTTATGCTATATTTATGCATGACAATGCCCGACCTCATACAGGTAGGATTGTGAATAACTACCTTCAAGAGATGAACATTACTCGTATGGAGTGGCCAGCGCGCAGCCCGGATATCAACCCGATCGAGCATGCTTGGGACGAGCTAGGCAGATGCGTAAAACAACGAAACCCTCCCCCAATCACGCTTCGTGAGCTCAAAATTGCTCTCACAGAGGAATGGGAGAATATTCCCCAAAATCGTATAAGGAACTTGGTGTACAGCATGCCAAACCGCGTAAACGCAGTAATGGAAGCACGAGGAGGCAATACGAAGTATTAAAATTCAAGAAAATCGTAATAAAGTTAAAAAATTTCATGTTTCCTATTTTTGTTTTAAGGAGAGATCAGCAGTTTTTTTCTTTATGTAATTTTGTGTTAATAAAATGTATGGTGACTCATATTTTTTTTACTTTCATTTAAGGAGTATTACATTGTCTATTAAATACAATTTATTGCATTAACCTATCATTTTTAGTTTCCGAGATTTTTAACATTCTTTAAGTGACCCGGATTCATTGCTCTCGAGTGTATCATGATCAGTTATTGATGACTTACATAAAATATGATTCCCATAGATTAAGTGTTAGATTTTATAAAGATTTGGTGGGCACGTTTTTAATCTTGATATATAGGTAATCATTGATGTAATTGTTTGAGTGAAACAACAAAAATAAACAGGAATCTAGAATAGAGTACAAGAGAATTGACATTTATAAAGAATAGCCCCGAGTTTCTTGTCCGTTCTTCTTGCAGTGGCTCTTTAGCTCAATTTATTTGCTGAACGTGGTAGAAGATTGATGAAATATATGCGTGGAAATTAATTTTGGTGTACGAGTATAATATAGTATCTTCCTTTCTTGTTTATTTATTTTCAACTATGGATAAATAACACGAGACAACAACATATCTGAGCTCTAGTCAAAGTGTGTGGAGTTTTTAAATTAGTAAAAACTTGGTATGGAACTGAATATCATAATTATCCTTGGTTTAAGTTTTCACAATAATAGAACTTTATTGGAACTACAGGTAATAAATATTACTAACTTACAGACATTGTCGTCACAAAATGTCTATTAGTGTGGATTTATTGCATAGTGATAGGGTATTTTGCGAATACCCGCCTAGTTAGCTACCGCCCTCAAGTATAAAATCTGTCCCGAAGAACCTAACGGTGTGTTCCAGCTATCCTTGAAAGCCAGTGATTCTAGGTTAGCCTGAACAAGATGTTCAACCACATCATCACTTACTATCAGGTAGCATATTGGTCAAAGTCTATCAGCTATAAATAAATTGTGACCCACTATCTTATTAATAATTGCGGCTATGAATTGTAATGTAAGCTTTCAATTTGGGTCAAATTGCACACGGTGCGCAAATCAAATCCGTTACATGTCACGTTGTTTATCCATCGCGGACAAACAGCGTGACACGTAATTTCTATATATATTAAAGACATAGTTTTAAGGGATACACTATTGAAGACTACTGAAAGGTCTAGAAAAAGTCTACTGCAAGTGCTTTATGGCGTGTAATCATGGATAGCACCATAGATAAAATACTGTTCAGAGAGGCAGCCATGTCAGTTTTCTGAGAAAACGAGCGTAGCCAGTTCAACACATGCTAATGATACGCGACATTACATCTTTATTGTTCACTACAAACAATCCGATTTCCTGATAATAGTCTATTTTAAAAAAAAAAAAAAGGCGTACTTGAACTCGTTTGGTCTCAACTGAAGGGCTATGGCAGGATATAACAAAAGTTATAAAATTTATGACTTTTGTCTTTGCAGTCGACGTACTTGTTCGACCTTATTTCTATTAGACTAGAGTATTTTTTCAAGTGACTTGTGGTGTCAATAAAGGCCATGAAGTAAGCAACTCATTAGAATGAACTCTTTGTCTGTAGATCGAACGAGAGTCACTCAGTGTCTGTTTATACAAACTTCAAGTACGTTCAGTTTGTCGCCGGCGTGGCGCCATAGCGCGCTCAAATGTTTAAGTAGTGCTTCAAATTTGTTTCATTTGTATGTTGTGTTTTATAAACCGTTAAAATGTTAATCCATATTGTTTTGACGATCGATATACTTATCAATAAATATATATTTACGTGTGTTGTACAATGTACAAGGGTCCAGTACAATTTTCTAGGTTCCCTCGAAAATAACATCTGTAGCAGTTAAAAAAAAACAAGAAAATCATGTCAATCATACATAATACAATAACTCAGTTCAATGGCTTTCCAGAAATGTTACTTTGATTCTTATGGGTCCATGGATGCGACAATGATGACCTTATTTCAGGCAATCCGCGCCGCCCGCGTCGTTTCAAGTCTGATTCAAAGATTTTGCGAATTTCGCGCGCGGGAACTGTGCGCAGGAAAGGTTAAGCGCTGTGTGCGTGATAGCAACCTAGGTCCGTACACAGTATCAGCATAATTAGGCTTAGAAAGCACAAGTGATTCAACCAGTTGCATTCGCAGTTTTTCACTAAGATAATTATATGGTCTAAGCTTATATACAAATTGGTTGTGTAGGTGTGCACCTACCAATTTAGCTTATAGCTTTATCATATTGTTTCTACGGCAATACGGTAGAAGTGTGTACAATCAAACCAAATGTAGGTAGATCCTATTAAGGCTTGCTACAACGGTGGTGGTTACTCCAAGTTTTTAAGATATTTTTAATTGAACCATACTAATTATACTTTTTACCTCATTTATTTATGCCAAGAGTGTCCAACTAAGAAGATATATTTGAAAATATCATGTGTGCTTGTAAAATCAGTAAAAGTGAATTTTAAAATAAGGTATAAAGAAAAAATAGCGATGCCAGGATTTAGATTAGTAGATACTTAGCCATATTATGTGAAGCCATCATGGGGAACGGGTCGGAAACAGTTGCGCTTATTACTATAACTAGTCGTGACACATCGAAGGTCAATATGCCTGGCAGCCAATCTTGGAGGGCAGCGGGATCCGAGGCACGGTTCTCAGCTGGCCGACCGCAGATAGTTGGGGGCCTAAGTAGTGAGCCAGCCACTCATGAAAGGCTGCCCCGCCATCTCGCGAAAAATCCCGGAGGTGCGCCATCGTGCTGGTTGGCGACCAGATGAGAGGACCCGATGGACACCTCTGGGGGGGCTCGGGCGTCCCCGCGGTCTCCAGGATTGGTTCCCTTTGGGTGGAAAGGACTAATTTGTGTCACGGGTTGGTAATTTGTGCCTCGTTTCCACTTCCGTTTCTCTTTACCTATCTTCACTCCTCATAAAATGAAAGGCAACAGAAATAGAATAAAGGTCCAACAGCGGAAGCACGTCCTCTCTCTCCAAGTGCACCTCTCAAACATTCGAGGCTTGCACTCAAATATCGACCCGGTCCACCACCATCTTGAGACCGCCAGACCGCATATTCTATTCCTCACGGAGACGCAGATCAAATGTCCAGCTGACGCTGCATACCTTGCCTACCCTGGCTACGTTCTAGAACATAGCTTCAGGGCCAGAGCGGGAGGTTGTATGTCTCCGCAACATTGAAGACCCCAAATTTTCCATCATGTGGGTTCTGGTGGACAAGGCATGGAGAAGATACTTTATAATTGTGTCTACCGTTCACACAGCGGAGATGAGGAGACAACCAGGCTCACAAACTACCTCTGTGAGGCGGCCGATGTGGCCCAACAGAGGTATCCTTCTGCTCAATTAGTGCTTCTGGGGGATTTCAACGCCCACCATCAAGACTGGCTATACCCATACCAGAGCACAGACCACACTGGTCGAGAGATGCGCAAGCTTGCTTTGACGCTAAACCTCACTCAGCTGGTCCAAGGAGCCACAAGGATACCGGATCGTACCCTTGGCGGCAGGTTTGTTTTTCTTCGAGCGATCCCTCAACTTGCGCGGATGCTGTGACTGAGGTGTTACGTCAGGGTATGGACTACTTCATACCATTTTCTGACGTCCCGATGTGCAGGAAAGCTCGCCCATGGTTTAATGCCAAATGTGGAGATGCAGAAGCGTCAAAACATGAGGCCTACTTAGCCTGGGCTGATGCTCGAACCCGCAAATCCAGAGATGTACGTGAAAAGAAGAAAGCATTTAACCAAGCCACCAAGTCCTGCAAAAAGGCTCTCAAGAAGGCTCACTTCGACCACATACGCCGAACAGGGAACAAACTTGCTTCTTACCCTTCGGGTAGCAAAGCATTCTGGTCCCTGGCGAAGTCAATCGAAGAGAACTTCTGCCGTCCCTCACTGCCCCCATTGCTGAAACCTGACGGCTCACTAGCGCACTCTGCTGAAGAGAAAGCAAATTTATTTGCAACTCAATTCGCGGAGTCTTCACGTTTAGATGCTGGCAATGCTGTACCTTCTGACCTGCCAAATAGCGGGACGTTAATGTCAGAAATCCGCATTCGACAGTCTGAAGTACGCAAAGCGTTGATTGATCTGGATGTGAACAAAGCTAGTGGTCCAGACGGTATACCAGCTGTAGTCTTGAGGATGGATGTGTGCGCCAGAGTTGACTCCTGTATTGACTCGCCTCTTTCGCTTGTCTATGACGACTGGTCAAGTGCCCAAGTCCTGGAAGCTTGCAAACGTGCAGCCCGTGCCCAAAAAGGGTAGTCGCGCAGACCCTGCCAATTACAGGCCTATTCCAGTCACTTCCATACTCTGTAAGACGTTGGAACGTGTACTGAACCACAGGCTCCTGGCATACCTAGAAGTAAACGACCTCCTCAGTGATCGACAATACGGATTTCGCCGAAACCGGTCTACTGGGGATCTTCTAGCGTATGCCATTCACATCTGGAGCGCGGCTATCGAGAACCACGGAGAGTCACTTGCTGTCTCTTTCGACTGGGTTTAGCATGATAGCCTTATTAGCAAGCTTCCTTCTTACGGCCTTCCCACTGGTTTGTGTGTTTGGATATCAGATTTCTTGAGGGATCGGTCGATTAGCGTAGTCATGGATGGCTGTTCTTCCGACCAATTGGCCTTAAATGCCGGAGTCCCTCAAGGATCAGTACTCTCTGCAACGCTGTTTCTGCTGCATATTAATGATCTGCTTAAACCCTGTATCTTTGGGTACGCAGACGACAGCACCGTTGTGGAGAGTTACACATCTAACGCACGAACCAGTGCATTACAAATCCAGTCTCATAGGGAAGCGATGGTTCAGCGCTTGAACTTTTCTTTGAAGGCAGTCTCTGATTGGGGCGATGCCAATCTGGTTAAGTTCAATGCAGCTAAAACCCAGGCGTGTCTTTTCTCCGCCAAACGGAGCCCTTTCCAGCTGGCTCCTACTTTCTGGGATGTGTCCGTGCCGATATGTAACCATCTAGAGCTTCTTGGCATCTCTTTAACATCAACTCTCAATTTCGGCTCCTATATTGAGTCCAAAGCCCAGCTTGCCTCAAAAAAGCTTGGTGTTTTGGCTAATGAGACAATACTTCACACCGGGACAGTTGCTTAACCTGTATCAAGCCCAAGTCCGGGCGTGTATGGAGTACTGTTCTCACCTTTGGGATGGTTCTGACAAACACCAGCTGGAGACACTGGAAGCTATTGAGAGGAGAGCCAAGAGACTCATTAACGACGACCAACTAGTAAGCAAAATACTCCTGAGTCTCGAGCATCGCCGCAAAGTCGCTAGTTTATCGGTTTTTTATCGGATACATTTCGGTGAGTGTGCAACGGATCTTCACAATTTGATTCCGCCATCCCCATTCTATAACCGGACATCCAGGGATACTCCGAAGCGCCATCGCTATATGGTGGAAATTCCATTTACCCGAATGAAGCGATTTGCTTCTTCGTTCATTATACGAACCGCCAGGGAATGGAATACCCTGCCTGAGTCTGTGTTTCCGGTTAAGTACAATATGGGGGTCTTCAAAACGCGAGTGAATAGGTATCTTCTGGGTAAGCGCGCTCCATCGTCGATCGCATCATCACTTAACATCAGGTGAGATAGTGGTCAAGTGCTACCCAGTTCGGTATAAAAAAAAAAGAAAAACGAATAAAATGCTAGGATAATTCCGCCTCTGCCAAGCAAACGACTATTATTTATTATATTTCAATTCTATTAAGAGGCATTTCACATTTTGATGCGTTTATCGAAGATTTTGAGCGCTTAATTTACTATCATAGGAAAGATCTACAAATGTTTGAATAATTGATAAAAATAGAATAATTTGTTCCCTTTTCAGTTAATGTACCACATTTACAAATATTAGTTCAAGTATTTTGTAGTGACCAATCTCCCGCACCTTGTTTTACGAATTAACGTACACATAGCCATCTTCTGAGCTGTATCTCTTGTATAAAAAATCATCAAATTAACTTTTAAAAAAAAACTATAAAGCAGGCATATAATCTTCTTGACATTTAATGTACTAGAATATCGATAATTTATCATAATTATGGAATAAAACTGTAAGACCTTGCGACAATTTCCACGAATTATATAAAGCACTAGCTGCGCCCCGCGGTTTCACCCGCAGGTTGATGGATGATGATAAAATGTGTTAAACTAGCTCATGGTACAATAATATACTACGACAGGTATAATACTATAGGTATATACACTCCGAGACCGGTTGTCACGTGACCGGGACACAAGCTTGTCAAGCATACCGTCATCAACGGCTCTCAAACTTTATACCTAATTTGAGGAAATTGGGGGGCAGTAAAATAACAGTTAATAGATTTCACCTTTTTTTTTTAATAAAGAAAATCACGTGAAATTGATTTAAGTTAAACAGATTAATGATTCTTGAATAAATTATGGTTATCAAGTTCGTACAGTGTATGCTCGTAGTTTTCTTGTAATGGGTACCGTCGATGCTAATAGGCCTAAATTTTTCGTAGATTGAAATCAAGTAATTATTTTCTATGCCGAAGAAAAAGCCAGATATCTGTATTTTGGTGTACAATTTAGTTTCAAAGAAAGCTCAAAAATATCGGAAGTCAAAACCAATTAGGTAGATACGTTATATAACCAAAGAAATTTTACATTACATACCATATTTAGTAGTCGCAGTAAGAATGAAACAATTTTGCAGGAAATGAAAAACTTCAAATCACTGCTTTTTCTACTTTTACTCTTACAGTTACTTTTTGCATGGTGGAATGGCATTTTGCGAATGCCCGCCTGGCTAGCGACCCCCTCAAGTAGAAAATCTATCGCCAAGCACCTAACGGTGTGTTCCGGCAGCAGTCCTCGAGAGCAAGTGAAATTACAGGTACTGAGACTTACCATGTATGTCTCCTGGGGACAGGCGCAGTGCAATTCGTGACTTGTGACGAAATGCATCTGTTATATGAAGAGGTTAGTCTGCTTAACATCAGGTGGGCCTCGAGCTTGTTAGCTTGTTCCGTCACAATAGAAAAAAATTAGATGTTTTTTATTATACTCGTAGCTTCCAGAAATGGGACGACCACAAAGTTTGCGAATCACTGCGCATATGTGCATGAGCGAGAGCGAAACAGATGCAAATCATATACGTGAGACAGAGACGGCGATAGTTGTCAAAATGGTGGAACCATAGAGAGACAACTTTTTTCATACCATTTACTGAGATTAACATTGATTCATGTGTGACTTTCTATTAGACGTTTGAAATATTGTATTGATATTTTATAACAAAACATTCGCATGAAAAAGAACCATGAACTTGTATTCTGCTGCAATCACGTTTTAATAAAGAGCCAATTTGGTAGTGACGCAAGCCTGTGATTCTTCGGGAGTAGAAGACCTTGTTTTCTTAGACCATGATCTAGCTTATTTATACAATTGCTTTTTGACATTTCTTGTCGAGCTAATTTCTAATCAGTTGTTTTTTGTTTCCATGGCAACGCTTCCCGTTTTTTGTTTCCATGGCAACGCTGCCCGCGACACCGGCGCGCGCACTTCGGACGACGTTGTTGACGCGAGCCTTCATCCGGGTTGAGACGTCGCAAAAATTTCTAGTGTGGCTTATTAACAGTTTTTTTGGTATTATCGTCAATTTACACAGTATATCTTTATAAATTATAGCCTATGTGTTATTCTGATGTATAAGCTATATTATTGTAAAGTTTCATTCAAATCCGTTCAGTAGTTTTTGCGTGAAAGAGTAACAAACATCCATACACACTCACAAACTTTCGCATTTATAATATTAGTAGGATTTTAACACGATTTATTTCGTTAAATAAAGTGTAATTCCAAACAGATATGATATCAGAAGAAAGTGCATTCTTCAATTAATCTAATCTCAATTAACTGTGATTCTAACTCTATTTTCTTGGTCAGGAAAGAATATTTAACATAACTCTAAATTATCATTGCCAAATACACATTTTTTATATCACAACTTATATTTATTTATTAATGAGTGCAAATATCAAAATGAGTTACAGTCACGCTATTCCGTCGTCACTTCTTTCGCTAGTGTAAGCGATGCGCTGGCATTTACCTAAACGTCAGTAGCGTGATTTTGTGAAATGGCTCTCAAGTATAGTAGTTAAACACATTTCTGCAAGTCATTTACTAAACGAAACCAATGAAGAACATTTAAATATTAAATAGAGACGAATTACTTAGCATTCCATGAATTCACCGTGCGTGTGCCGGGTCCATAGCGCTGCAGAGGAAGAGGTTAGAGGGGCCTGGGACTGGCAACCCAGGAGTAGGGTTAAGAGACCCCTTTACAATGCATCAACGCTTCCCTTTCCGCTCGAGCCTCCTCCCCTACCTAACCAAATTATGACTGACTTAATATATAAAATAAAACTTACCAAAGGCGTTCTTTGGGTTTTAGGGTCATTTAATGACCTAATCACTGTGAGTTCTTTTGTTGCTGCATGCCATCGGTATAACATGCGGTTGATGTATTGATTGCGTAACTTAAGACGACTTTGGTTGTCATTTATATTACAGGTAGGCTTAAAAAAACTCGGTGGTTTGATGCCACAAAAACTCAACTGAGGATACCGTTCTTTGACATAAATAGAGAATTCTACTGGGCTCTGCAATAAAATAGAGAGATTAATTAATCAAGATCATTAAGTGAGACAGCACATTCAGCTTATCCAGTACCATAGAACATATAATAATTCTTCCAGTATAGCTAAAAAGACTATTTACCCATTTTTCATGGAACCAGTACCCATAGATTATTATAAAACATTCGTCAGTTGCTTACCAACAGATGCGCGAGCCTGTAGTTATCAAATTTACCATGAAATAAAGACTATAAAGGCAATGCAAAATATTTACCTGTTCAAAATTCAACTCGGTCGCATTGAGTACTATTGATTCTTTTATAGAACCTGGGGCATTAATCACTGACGATGTACTGGACTGTGTCTTGTTCTCTAATTGTTTAGATAATTGTCGAGTATGTTTCGTAGGAACGCCAGAGTTTGCAATATTAGCACATAGCGAATTTGAACTATTGCGGGGGTTATCTTGGTTCTGTAAATTGTGACAATCTTTATTTAAAGGCATCCCTGTTGTCGCGGTTGGACTCCAGTTGCTCTCCATTAAAAACCCTAGTACTTGGATCAAAATCATTTGATCATTTTGCGACAGCTCTTTGCCCTTATCAAGATGGTCCTTAAGTAATAAAGCAACTTTAAAAATTTTTCTTCCCTTAAAAGTCATGAATTCTTTTATTCTCGTTAAGTGATTTGGTTTAGTAGATATGTTGTCAAGAAGAGATTTTGCATCCATGTTTGTCTCTCCATCAAGGTCTAAATATCCCTCAGAGCTAGAGAGAGATGCTACAGATTCGCAAAAATCTTTTGGAAATATATTCAATGGCCGAAATATAATCTTGCATCTAGTGCATTCAGTGCAAAACTGCTGGATCATTTCTGGTTTGTCTACAATACTACCGAACTTTTCATATTTCCATGCTATGCAAAGTTCCCTTTGATGTATTTCTTGTCGTGGAATTGCAACAAACGCTCTCTCGCTTGTAATTAATGAAGGACAGGGCGTGAACACTCTGATGTTGCGCGGTTGCGGGGGTGCTGGTACCTTAAACTCGCTTTCGTTAGGTTTGGAAGTTGATGACAATACTTCATGGTTTAATCCACGATCTTCTTGCTGCTTAAGCCAGTCCTGAACTTTTTGTTGCGCCAAATACGTTGGTTGGTTATAAGTTGCTTCGGTTTGTACAGATTCTAAAACAAAAGAAAATTACGATTAATATGAGAATCACTAACAAATAGCTGAACCGCTTGCTGTTTCACTGGCGTGAAAAACAGGATCAAATGTAACAAATATTATTCCCTTCCTTGGGCTTCTATGCTGTGCCAATCATATAGTGTAATTAGAGTCGCTAATAACATGCTTGAGCTGAATTGTGACCGCCCAATTTGGCCGTGAATATAAATTCTATAATAAGGCACCATTGTCTTACGTTATCTAAATATATGGACAAAACTTTTACACTTGGTGAACACTAAGGTGCGGTAATCACGCTTGAGGGATTGGGTCAACTACACTCGCGTGCAACTGAATCGACTCAAACCGTATTGGTATAAAAGTTAGATTTTTTGGGAAACAATATTTCCAATTTTTGTAAAGTTTTTTTTATTCGAAAGACTGTTTTTTTTGCATAATACAGCAATTTTGACAAAACTTTTTAAATAAATACGATCAAACATGAGCGTTACACAAATTGCTAATTGCGATACCCACGAGTTGCGGGACTAAATCACACATTAAAGCTCACGTTAACAAGTCCACATCTTGAGCTCGCAGTTTTGAATCGAAATTCAATGGACACTACCTCATAAGCAGCGGTCCAAGTTGTAGCTTTGTTGCAAGCGGGCTATAATATACGATAAGTCGGTCATGAACTGAGACTGGTGGCTTCATTCGGAGACCACAAACCAACAGACACCGGAGCACATCTGAGACGGATGATCGCTTCATTGTCTCAACTTCGTAGAGAAATTTACATCTCACGGGCGTTGATGTGCAACAGGAGCTCAGAAGAGTTCAAGGAGTGGCTGTCAGTCAGTGGACAATTAGAAGGCGCCTGAAGAAAGCCAATTTAAGCATCGGCCAGCTACAGGCCCGAAACTGACCGCAGCTCACCATTCAAGCCCGTCTTCAATTTGCTCATGAACAACTCAATAGGACTATTGAGCAGTAGACATCTATCCTGTCCACTGACGAGCACAGAATTTGCCTCCATGGTAACGGCAGAAGAGGCCGAGTATACAGACGTCCAGGGGAACGGTTCTCGCAATGCTGTTTCGCTCATCATATCAGTATCATATTATGGCGGTGGTTCAGTCATGTGGGTTGGAATATTATATAAAAGGAAGACCGAGCTTCTTTTCGTGCCTGCTGGTTGCGATCGGAGAGGGGTCTGACAGCTCAAAAGTACGTGGAAGACATTCTCCTCGATCATGTTGTATCTTATGCACAGGGTTCGCCGGTATATATCAGCGGATATATATCATGATATACGAGGGTGGATTGAAAAGTTCGCGGCCTCAGCAAGAAAACTATTTGTAATATAAACTAATAGTTTTCTTGCACTAATATAAATTTTATTTTTCCACGTAATCTCCACTTAACTCAATGCACTTCTTCCATCTGGTTTCCAACGCCTGTATGCCAGTCATAAAAAAAGTTTCTTCAAGGCCTTCAAAAAAGTCACCCACTGCAGCTTCGACCTCCTCATTTGATGAAAATTTTTGACCTCCAAGGTGTTTTTTTAGGTTTGGGAATAAATGAAAGTCTGAAGGTGCCAAATCAGGGGAATAGGCGGGATGCGGCAGTAATTCAAAGCCACAATCGCGAATTTGAGCCATAGATTCAACAGACGTGTGAACGCGTGCATTATCCTGATGAAACAACACTTTCTTGCTGAGTAATCCTGGCCATTTCGCTTTAATTGTTTCACGCAAACGACGTAAAAGGATGCAGTAATAAGCCGAGTTTATAGTTTCACCTTTTGCAAGGTAGTCCACCATGATGACACCCTTAGCATCCCAAAAAACTGACGCCATCACCTTGCCAGCTGACAAAATTGCTTTGGCTTTTTTTGGAGTCGGTTCATCAGGTTTTTTCCACTGCTTGGATTGCTGTTTTGACTCTGGGGTGTAGTGGTATACCCAGGTTTCATCCATTGTCACATATCTGGCCAAAAACTCTTGTGGATCAGCCTCAAACATTTCCAAACAGTCGCGAGAAATCGTGAGCCGTATTCGTTTTTGTTCAACTGAAAGCAATCTGGGTACCCCCCGCGCAGAAACCTTAGAAAATCCAAGTTCATTGACTATGATGTTTTGTGTTCGTTCATACGAGATGCCAATAGTGTCTGTAATCTCCCTGATGGTCAATCTCCGATCTGCCAATATCAGATCACAGATTTTCCCGATGTTTTCTTCAGTCGTAGACGTTGTAGGCCGGCCGGAGCGAGGGTCATCTTCAATACTCTCTCGTCCGCGTTTAAATTCAGCACCCCACTTTTTCACAGTCGTATACGACGGAGCAGATTCCCCCAATGTTGTTGACATGTCTTCGTGAATTTCTTTTGGAGTTAGTTTTTTTTTTAAACAGGTATTTGATGACCGCACGTTGCTCAATTTTCTCCATTCTTTAAAAATGCTGCACTTAGGCTCACAAAATTCAGTCTAATTTAAAAACTGATAATGCTATTGCGATAAAATTATACAATGTGACAACCAGATAGTAAGCAAATCGAATGAGATCAGTAACATTAAAATAGTTCAAGTATTTGTGTTAGGCCGCGAACTTTTCAATCCACCCTCGTATATCACGATATATATCAATTAATTATTATCATCATATATATCAACTGAACTTTTCATGCCTTCTGAACTAAAAATTTTGGAGTTTAATTTTTACTCTGGAAACAAACGTAGCGAAAATCTACAATTCAAAATAATTTAGATTGTTTGCCAAAATGGCAACCTCATTTAAAGTTGGGGAAATCCCCTTTAACTTACCAGTACGGCTAGCTATTTATTGAAATCAAACCTCAACTTCATATTTGTATATAAAGTTTATTTTACAAGCTTATAAAAATGGGGATTCCCTGGTGCTTCTTTAAGTAACTTGTGGCGTTCAGCAAGGCTGTGTTCTAGCCCCACTCTCTTTGCTTTGTACTTTTCTGCCGTCGTGAAGGAGACTTTGAAAGACAGTACCGATGGTATTCGCATACGATATCGAAAACACGGCGGTATTTTTTACCTTTCCAGGTTAAAAGCTCGTACAAAAGTGTCCAGTGACCTTATTACCGAACTCTGTACGCGGATGACCTGTGTTTTGTTGCTAATACACTTGAGGGACGCCAGAATCTTGTAACCAGGCTTGACCCTACCTGTTGTAAGTTTGCCCTTAAAATAAGCATTGCTAAAACTGAAGTGCTCGCCATCTGTGTTCAACAGTGGACGATTCGGCTGTTACAGTACTTTCACTTTAAGAAACGTCATGTGAAGTTGGTCAAGTTTCATAAGTTCGACTTAGTTTCTGAAATTTTCGTTTTTTAATACTTTGATACTGATGGGCAAAAATACATAAAATTAAAATTGTAATAAAAAATGAAAATTTTGTATACTAGCCGCAACCGTAATTTCAATAGTTAAATAATTATTAAGAGCACAATACAACTTTTTCTTACCGGCTTCTGTATCAATAGAAACTCCACTTTCATTGTCGATATCCATGACCCGATGTTGACCTGCAGGTAAGTCGTCAAGTTTTGGAACCCAGTTGAAGACACTCTTTATGAATCCTGGAATATAATTTATTATGATTATTATATTTAAAAGATTATGTTTCCGATTCAATATGAGAATAAATTACTATAATATAACTATACGATGTAGATGGATCATATAGACATTAAAAAATAAGATGGGTATTTAAAAAGAAAGTTAAGCGCTTCCTATGTTTCAATTACTTATGAAAACCCCACAAGAAGTGTATCGGTGACAAATGACACGATCTCGGTGGCCAGTTCACATCACCTCCACTTGAGATGACCATGCCCTCCCTGCCACCATGTGCGGAATGTCCAATGTGGCAAGAACTGTGTGACACGTAGCGCCATCCAGTTGAAACAAGAAGAAAAAACTAACAAATCTAAAGATTCAAGCTCTCGCGCACTCCATTCTGTGCCCGCCTAGGCGCCATCGTGTCGTGGTCGGATGCGTGTAGTTTTCTCCAACAAATAACGAGCTTAAAATATATAAAAAATTAATAAAAAATTCAAAGTACGGTGAGTTGAAAAGCCGACAGCGACAGTCAACATATATGTTCTCCCTAAGTAGAAAAATACTTTCTCGATGGCATTGTTTTCACGCGCCACCGTATAAAAAGTACAGTATGGTTTTTTGAACAGTTTGTAGCTGTCTGAATCGGGAGATCCCGAGAGTATTAGAAGGCACAATACTTGGACGGGTTAAAGTACAACAACCTTGAATAATGGTATCTTCATCTATAATACTTATAGTCGAATTGCTAATCAGATGGAGTATAGTGACATAACGACTATCGCTTCTTTTGACGATTTAAAAGTAGTGCTCTGGTAAAATAAATGTTCTTTCACTTATTTTATTTTCATAAATCAATTGATAATGAGGATCCCGCCAAAGTGTTCTGTTCAGGAGTGATTCCTGAGGTCTTTGGGTATTAGTAAATCTACACAAGATACAATTCCAAGTGATTTAAACATCAAAGCCCTAAATATTCATTTTTCTTCCACATCTGACATTAACGATGCAGATAAAAATAATGCTTTACTCTTTCTTTCTACTTTACCTTTACCCAACCATTCACCTTTTGTTTTTAATCTATTCATTATTTTAACATCTTCGACCACATCATCACTTACCATCAGGTGAGATAGTGGTCAAAGGCTAAACTATAAGGCATAAAAAAAAAATTTTTTTTGATTGTGATGTTAAGAGGAGCATTACCTCTAACGCTGTTGGTTGTGACGGCATTAGCCGCAAATGGTTGTACCCATTATTGACGTGTTTTATTTTTAATATTTCAATTTCTTTTAAATCAATCAATTTCAAATAAAAATGGTGGTAAATTTCTGGTCTTAGCGGACGCCGGTTGGCTCTCGCTAACATCGCCACCTACAGCACCATGAAAAGGTACAAAACACCCACCCCTAATAAGAGGTGCGAGAAGAGCCTGGGTAAGAGGGCCTAGCCCTGACACCCATTTCCCCATGCCGCAATCTCAGCGGCACAGGAAGACAACCCGATGGTTCACTGACACAGCGCTTGCCGTTGACAGTGATGTTCTGGCCAACGTCGTTCTCAAAGAAATAAGTACCGATGATGTCGCCAGCCCAAAATCCACACCATATAGTGAATTTTTCTCCAAGAACGTCTTATGTGGATTACATCGTCTCAATGTCAATAAATTTGCTTTTTGATGTAACCATTCTTACAAAAATGGGCCTCATCTCTGTAGATGATTTTGATGATAAAAGACGCTAACACGTTTATCAATCAAATAATGGTGATTTATTAATCCACCATAAATAGCTCACTACATTAACAAAACTAAAAACTGAAGGTTTGAAATATATACGAGTATATTGCAAATTCATCAACAATATAATAAGTTGTAATTTTCTAGCCGAAACTCAGTTCTTGGTTAGTGTAAATAGAATTTGTCAAAACATAACCAAAAGAAAGTTGCATTAGTAGGTGTCAATGTTATCAAATTCAAGCTCTCATATGACATAATTGAGACTCGAGTCTCAAGACCGCCGCAGCGTGTCGATGTTGCACTCAAGATTTTCAGTTTAAACAAAGTTACTTTGTTAATTGAGATGCTGTCAAAGTTATTTGTGATGCTGATGATATCTTTGTCTTTATCAATTAGCAATAGTATTAAGATGCTGATCAGATCTTGAGAGCTTTCCTCTACCGAAGAGAGACTATTCGCAGTGTGAGGGATAAATTTGTCCACTGGTTCTGTAACATGCCTGCCGAAAACATCGCCACTATCCGTGAGTCTACAGGAGAATCTGAGGCAGTTTCGCGTCGCTCATAAGAAATCGGCTTTTCGCAGACCAAAACATAGCCTGCACACGTACAAAATTTAACTGACCTGACTTGCTGATTGGGCTCTGGTAGCTGTTAATTAGCCCTAATTTTCATGGAAAATTCATGACTCACCTGAATGACAGTGAGAATGAAAACTCACCTGACAGTGTGTGGACATTCGATGTGTTCGGTAGTTGTATAGTAGCTTCTACAGAGTTATTTATTTCCTGATAACAATCATCGGGTGGCGATTCTAATGTGGTCGGTATATTTGTAGGTTCTTCATAAGATATGGTATGGCCTTTTGAATGTGAAGCGGGCAATTGATCGCAAACCTGTAAGTAAAATTATCTATTTTAAGAATATATTAGTAATTATATTTATTGGTCTGCCTTGTATGAGAGCCGCTTTAGTTTAGTTTTAGTTTGAGCCCTGCATCAGATTGTTATTACAAGACATTTCCTGATTATGATTATTTCTTAATCATAATCAGGAAATGTGCTCGGTAGAAAGCAATAAGCTCACAATGAATTATACGATATCAAAACATGTGGCGAAACGTGGGTGAGACACCTCTGCTTACACCTCCGATATATTGAGGCGTAATGACATAACCGTCACATTCGAACAACGAATTATATATATATATTTATAACAGACATTTGAAACTATTATAAATATAAGTATATAAGGTATACATTCTATTTCAATACATTATATTATAATAAAATTAACATTTTAACGATGTGGTATTATTTTTACAACATAATCATTAGAACTAAAGCACATTTTGTTTGCTTTTATTTTATTGTTCTAAACTAGATACCTTTTTTTTGTGGGAATGTGACAGTACAGGCACGCAGCGCACCTGATGTAAAGCGGACTAACCTCTGCCTTATAACAAATACATTACTGGCTCTCAAGGACTACTGCCAGAACAAACCGTTATGTACTTGGTGATAGATTTTCTACTTCAGTGGTAAGTAGCCAGGCGGCATCCTCTAAATGCCTATGCTACGATATCGAATGCCATCCTAAAACTAAATTGCATCAAAATCTTGTATATCATCATTCTCTTTTTTATTCTTTTACATTGATATAAGAGTTCTAATTTTGTATTCACCAACTTTGTTATAGCTATTTTCATCTATGTGTCAATGGACAAGGCCCATCCATTCATTTAAAGCTAGGCTTGCTTTCCACTTACGCTGACGTCATCGGTATCGGAAGCTGGTCGAGCGTGCGAATCAAGTCTAAGTTATATGAAGAACCGCAATGCGACGCTGGCGTTAGCGAGCTTAACTCTGTCTGACCCACAGTGCGCCCATCGCGCCAGCGCAGGCGGAAAGCAAGCCATAAGTTTACTGGTAGTCTTCGAAGATAGGGTTTGTATTGGTCTTTGGACGGTATTTTCTGTCACCATTTAATATTATGTGTAACTTAACGGTTCCAAAATTAAAGTGTAAATAAGTTAAATATTGTAACCGAATTCGGTTCTTAAAACCTACTCCAATTATTGTTTATATTAATATATTATATAACTTTTCGACAATTACCCGTCTGTTATTACTGCAACTCTGCTCTGGCTCCGGCTCTGTTGCTCTCCTGAAAGATATAGTACATTGTACATCGAGGAGAGAAAACGATCTATTTCTGAGAGTATGTTTAAGCTCGACTCGCAGCGGAGGGCTTAAAGGAAACTTTTTTTATGCCTGATAGGTCAGCCTTTGACCACAATCTCACCTGATGGTAAGTGATGATGTGGTCGAGGATGTTGTTCAGACTAACCTCGAGTTACTGGCTCTCAAGGACAGCTACCGGAACACACCGTTAGGTGCTTGGCGACAGATTTTCAACTTGAGGGTGGTAGCTAGCCAGGCGGGCATTTGCAAAGTGCCCTACCACCATGCTGTAACGACTGCTATCCTAAGACAACAACCGGGACCGACGACTTAACATGCCCTCCGAAGCACGGAAGCGCTCGGTAGTAATATCACAAGCGGTCACCCATCCAAGTCATGACCGCGGCGGACGTTGCATAACTTTGCTGATCGATTCAGAATGGCTAAGCAAACTTGGCTACGAGCGCTTCAAAACTCAGCGCGGAATTCTAATTTTAAACTTAAATCACTTAATGACAGACCACAATAATATAGCATCAACTGTCACAAAAGGCCTCTTTCACAACCTTTAATTAGTTTTTTTCGGTTTTCACGAAAAACAGAATGCATGGTTTTTCAGGCTAGAGGGAAAGGCCCAGATAGTATACCAGCTATTAAACTACATGGTACGCCGCTGCTAGTAGTGGATAAAGTCAAATACGCCTGAAGTAAATTCGCTGTAAAAGCTAACATGATTGCCCGACGGTCTGTTCGATGTTCGGAAGAGGTCAAAATTATTCTTTTTAGAGCTTTTTGTTCTTCCTTCTACACGAGCAGCCTGTGGCTAGAATATTCTAAAAAAACAGTACAGCGCCCTTCGCGCTCTGTATAATAATGCATTCAGAGTGCTGTTGCGGCTGCCGTGGTCCTGTAACGCATCGATGATGTTCGCCAAATTGAGAGTCGATTGTTTCCATGCGACCGTGCGAAAACGGTGCACATACCAGTGGCGAGGCGAGGATATTTTTAGATATTAACACAAATAATAAAACAAACACATGACGATAAAAGAGATCGGCCTTATTTAAAAGTTGAATATCAACAACTATGCTATAACCTTGAGAAAAAGATAAGCGTTATATATACAATAAGAAGTGTCTAAGGTCTTTTGAATTTGATTATATTGCCTAAGAAATACCAAACTCTAACAGTAAAAATATTAAATACATTGCGTTAGGGTGCTGTTTTTACACGACTGCCCAAAAAAAGGAGAGTTATGTTTTTAGGGTTCATGTATGTATGTTTGTGAGTTTCTTTATTCCACCATAACTTCGTAACGGCTTAACCGATTTTGATGTTTGTGATATCATTAGAAGCGTTGAGTTATTCCGGGTAACATAGGCTAGTGAATGTTTAAGAAAATTTAAAGAGGGGGCCATAGTCCATGAAATTAAAGGAAAACCAAAAAAAAATTCGTGAAAATTTTACAAATTTTACTATCACCGTCTAGAGCTTGCTTAGTACATAACAAAAATATATAACAGTAGTATTCAATATACATTGATTCACTAATATCAAAAGTAATAAATATTGTCTTATCCGTTTCTACACTTGCTTCTTGTAGACACAAGTAATACAAATAAATAAATCACCGGCATGCGGCAGGACAGAAACCATGCTTTTTTAACCGGAGAACGCCTTCAGAGAGAAGGGCATTTCATACACAACTACAAAAAATTATTATTTTGGCGGTGTTAACATTTTACTGTTTAGTGACTTGATGCAGCTTTCACTAGTAGCTAAATCTGTCAGCGGGGCATACTGAATCAGAATCATTTATTGCATACTACTGCTTTAAACAACCGCCACATTTAAGTCCTGAAGTGGATTAATGGGCGTTATATAGCTTTTGCAAACTGCTACAGAATATGAGGCAAGCAGACGACACCACATTTGTCGATATTTTGAATAGTTTACGGGTTGGTCAACTCAACATGCAGCAACTTGAATCCTGCACTACGGTTTAAATCACGCAAACACTGCTGTCACTGCACACACTGCAAAAGTCTGTCAAGATTTGAGTTTGACGTTTGTGCATACATTGCTCTACCACTTTTCTGTGAGCGTTGTTTGCGGCCGGAGGTGACGTCAAAGATGACGTCATTATGCTATCGTGGTGTCTGTTTAGCAAGTTATGAACCGACCGTTTGCGTGCATATAGTGCAAATAGCGCATATTTGCGTGAATTGAACCGTAGGGCTGGATCATCATAGAGTACCACTTACTGGACCAGATGGCGAGTGTGTGCGAAAATTTTCCACGACAAGACAGGTGGATGACTACAATCAAACGATGACCACCGAACTCGCTAAAATTTGCGGATGTGTGACGTGGTAGCATCAGATACATCTGTAGAAGCCAAAACCTACGGACAGCGGCCAAAACCTGAATTTATACTTTCTGACCCCCATAAATAAGGATATATATGTTCCATTCTTAAAATTGGTTCTAGATTAATGTTGCGGAAAAATATTAACTTTGGACACGGCTTGTTAAATGGCGCTATGGGGGTCATCCAAAAATTCGTATGGCCAGCGCTACGTCGTAATCGGGAGAGTTACCGCAAGCCGTCTTCGGTGAGTTCAATGACAAAATGATACGTGGCAACACAGTCAGTTTGGGTAAAAAGTCAACATTGAGCCTAGCACTGTCGAATTTGACGCGTTACGGGGATAAGGCAAAGTCGAGCGGCACATGCTACCTGCAAGGAACGACACTGGACAGAGCCGTTGTAGATCCACAACGCGCAAACATAGGCGCAATTTTTTTTGCCCAGGGGCAAAGTTTATGTAATTTACATGGGACAGACTGTCCAGTTAAGTAGGTCCAACTTCGAAAAAGAGGACGCCTGAAGAACCCAACTCGGATGGGCAGCGTTCGGGAAGTAACGCGACATTTTCTCGTCAAAGATCCCGCAGAGCCTGAAGACCAAAGTCGTCAACCAGTGTGTATTCCCAGTGAGGACATATGGCACCGAGACGTGGTCCTTAACTGTGGCCCTTATGAACAAGCTCAGAGTCACTGAACGAGCCATGGAAAGAGCTATGATCGACGTGGTCCTTAACTGTGGCCCTTATGGACAAGCTCAGAGTCACTGAACGAGCCATGGAGAGAGCTATGCTCGGAGTTTCTTTGCGCGATACAATCCGGAACGTGGATATTCGCCAATGAACCAAAGTCACCGACATAGCTTTCAGAATTTGCAAGTTGAAGTGGCAATGGGCGGGCCACATTGCTCGACGAACTGATAACCGATGGGGAAGAAAGGTTCTCGAGTGGGTACCATGGTACTTTTCATTGCAGTCGGGGGACAGTTCCTTAGAATAGTTCTTTACAGGTCCCCCGACATTTGATGAAAAGAATGGTTATCTATTTTCCATTTCTGGGTTCTATGGTGTTTTAATTGCACAGTAAATATTATCTATTTAGTACCTACATTGTGTCAATTCAACATTAAAATCATGTAACTTTTTAATTTTTTAGTTAACTTTTTGGTACGGCAGGCGTGTTTTTTAATTTTTAAATTATTTCTTTTTATTTAATTCTTACTGTTGGACTGCACTTGTCGCGTTCTGGTATATTTTCTGAATATAATAGAACGCGACAAGTGCCTGGTTATTTAAGCAGTGAAATACCTAAAGACGAAGTTAGGTATTTCAGTGCTTGAATAACCCGGCCTTTGTCGAGTTTTCTAGAGTGAAATAGTGTGACATTTTTGCATAGGAGTGTAAGAGACGAGAATGCATAATCCTGTAATAGCAATCGAAGATATTTACCTATTTCTTAGCAACGGCATACTGCAACTGTTACCTTCAGCTTTCTTCCTGATTGTGGATTGACGATGAGATTTAAAATAATGGGGTATAGTTCCGGGTTGATCGGCATTTATCGTATTTCTTTTTAATTTTATTGTTTCCACATTTGTATTTGCGTTCATATTATGGGTATTTGCAACCAAGCAACTACTTTTGCTTTCAGGCTTGTTAATAGCTCTTTTCGAGCACCTGCGTTCCGTTGTAGTTTCATTTTGTTTTTCAGTTTCATACTTAGAGGAACTGTTTGTCGCCCTTGTTGTTGAAGTCTTAACTTGAGATCTACGTACTACACAGCTTTTATTCTTGGGACTTCTCGGTTGAGTCGTACTTTCTACACTGGGTACACTAGTGTTATTGTTGTTAATGCTGATAGCACTTCCATTGTTAACAACGCTTTTAGCCTGTTCGGACCTTGAATTGCGCGTTACATATGTGTTTGTGTTCTTTTTTAATGACTTTTTACGATTGCACCTTTTTGCAGTCTGTGTATTATATTTCAGCATGACTGGTTGTGACTTCTCACCTATTTCATGTATTTCTGGAGGTGTCTGGGACAAACTCTTATCGTAATTCGATTTGTCGGCCATATTTTGTCTATTTGCAAAATATGTCAGCGGGTGGTAGTCTTCGACGCTAGTTGCGCTGTCGCTTGAGGAAGCTGATATCTTACGTGACTTTCGGTCTGAACCACGCTTTGCAAGATGAAGATCTTCAGTAAGTGGTCTTTTAATAGCTCTATTACGCAGCCTCATCAGCATGATGCTTGGAGCCACAGAACCTGCATCTGATGGCGCGCCACATCTAGGAGGCTGCTGGTTTACATTACATAATTGCGGGACGCTATTTTGCACAGACTGAATGGCAGCGATAGATCTAGGAGGCGGCAGCCTATTGAGAATCACTCTTACATCTTTTAACTCTGTTTTTCCTTTTTCATTCTGATGTCCCAAATGGATGCCTGTAACAAAATTAATTCGTGATTGTCTGATGTAAGCTGGATTTGTATATATATATATATATATCTACCTTTATTTGTCATTGTATATCTACGAGTATATATGTATATTTTTTGGCGTGTAGTCGCTAAAACGCGAGGTCTAATGTTTTCTTTTATTTATTAATCTTGTATCTAAGGCGCTGAACAAGAGAAAATATTTCCGTTTAGTTATACCAGGTGTATGATTAATTGGTTGAATTTAGCTTTTCTAATAGGAACATATTACACAGTTTCTTAGATACGTTCAGTGACGATTATTTTTTGGATCTAAGTATTTTTATAACTTCTATGTGCAGCTGATAAGCTTCCTGTTTAAAGGGGATAGAACTTTTGTGTCTTATCGAATCGCTGCCATTTTCAGATTTTAGAAGGTTCCGCCTACGGTGAAAGTGGTATAGTTGGGTAGAGGACACACTTATACAAACTATTTTTTTTATATTATGATATGTGGTAGCCTAAAGTGTATCACTTAAAATATAATAAGATATAATAAGGCAAAATTATTCAAAAACACAAGCTATACATATTCTTAAGATGCTGCCGCAATCTCCACATAATATTAACTATTTCAGGGGTCGAAACTGATTGTACAGTCAAATATACTGATTTTACTGACTGTAAGACTAAAAAATACTGACCTATTACTGACCTTTTACGGTCTTAACTTTAATGTCTGTTATGTGTAATAAGGGGGTTTCTGACAGAGTAATACTAGCAAAAGATAACTTGAGACTTCGCATGCAAAAGTCAACTTTACGAAGCCTACAGTTAACTCTTGCGGGTTGTAAATTAAGTAAAAGATTATTTTTTTTGCTGTTTGGCCTCCACCATCCCCGTTGCAAAAAGTTATTCATACAAAAAGGTTATGCGATCAACTTTGTCAATGCATTTGAGCTCATCTTAAAAGGAATTTTCTAAAACAATTTAATTCCCACAGAACGTGCACCGAAGGTGCATGACGTTGGAAAAATATATATATCATCACCAGGCGGCAGCGGTGCGGCAGATGATAGGCCAGGCAGTAAGAGTTACTCCGCAATACTAGAGCCACCATTTGAAAAATAAAATGTTATATGAACGAATTTGTTAAAAAATAAATGTAAGATAAGTTAAGGTTCTACATGTAAAACATTTTATCCAATTTAATAATTAAATCTATTTATTTCAAATGGCGGTGCTGGGGTAGCGGAGTAACTCTCTTAAGAGAAGGGATGCTATTGCCACAGGAATTAATAGGTTCGTGGCAATAACAGCAATATCCGGGAACGCGTAACGTTCGTTACTTAAAATATCAAGTACCGGAGAAGCAATTGAATTAAGAGCCCCCTGGATAAAATCACATCACTAGTCTTTAATTCACATTACCTAATTAATATCTCTTTTCGCTACTAGGTACCATGACACAGGCAAAATCTGGCGAAAATAACGTGCATGGCTACAATATTGACATTGTATTTCATCTTGGCAACAATCGCGGCACTTTTTTTGTCAGGGTCCGGTATCAGGTAGTAAAGCGGTATTCCAAAATACGGACTTAGCTGACCATTTTCAAGAAAAACTGACTTTTACTGACCGAAGTTAAAAAAACTGACTTTTACTGACTTTACTGACCATTTTCGACCCCTGCTATTTGCTTTCAATATTGTCGCGTTGTCTTTCAGACAACACGCTTGCTTTGTTAATTATTATCATGTCGGCGTTTCGTAATACAGCCCGTGTCTCACTTCAAATGGAAATATTATCTATGCTTCGTGTTTAAACTTCGCGCCTGTCTTAAGCTTCCCTCGTGACGAGAGTTTGATTATGGCTACCTCAGCGCTGTAGCATTGGAATGGTGATTCTGGAAAACTAAAGACAGTGGCTATTCGTGGAAATAAGCCACTGTTTAAAATAAGCACTGTAAATGCCCTGTGATTCGTTTACTAAGAAACTGAATATTGCGTCAATAAATTAACACGCTGAGGCTGGCGAGATTGTGGATATAAAGGTGGGAAGGCGCACGAGTCGGTGGTTGGGCGCGATTTCAGTTCGAACGGACCAGCTAGTACGGCGCTTGTGGACTGTCATCCGATTAGCGCGTGCATGATGGTGGACCCCTTTGTGTGAGGTTGAGAGCTAAAGCATCAGTACTCAGTACTAATATTATAAATGCGAAAGTAACTCTGTAAAGTAGTCTGTCTGTCTGTTACGCTTTCACGCCAAAACTACTGGACCGATTTGAATGAAATTTGGTATGGAGATAGTTTGAGACCCGGGAAAAAATATAGGATAGTTTTTATCCGACTGCGCAAAAAGAGGTTAATGTTTTCGCGCGATAACCGACAAACGCGCGGGCGGAGCCGCGCCCGGAAAGCTAGTAGAACATAATATGTTCTATTTCTATGCTTTAGCTCTCAACCTCACAGACTATATAATATTCATCATCATCATCAGCCGGACGATGTCCACTGTTGAACAAAGGCCTCTACCATAGAACGCCACAAAGAACAGCTAGTAGCCGCTTGTAACCATTGGCTACCCGCGACTTTAACAATGTCATCAGTCCATCGAGTGGGGGCCTACCAACTCTACGTCTTCCGGTGTAACGTGGTGTGGTGCCTACTCGAGAACCTTTTTCTGACTTTGGTTCTGTGGCGAATATCCACGTTCCGGATTTTATCGCAAAGAAAATCCGAGCAAAGCTCTTTCCATGGCACGTTGAGCGACTGTTGAGTTTGTCCATAAGGGCCACAGTTAAGGACCACGTCTCGGTGCCGTATGTCATCACTGGCAACATACAGTGGTTGAAGACTTTAGTCTTCAGGCTCTGCGGGATCTTTGACGAGAAGATGACGCGTAACTTCCCGATCGCTGCCCATCCGAGTTGGATTCTTCGGGCGACCTCTTTGTCGAAGTTGGACCTACCTAACTGAACAGTCTGTCCCAGGTATATGTAATGGTCAACAACTTCGAGCGTATCGATTCTAACAACTACTCGTACGGGTGCAACATGGACATTGGTACCGTCTTCTTGTCCTGTAGTCGAATCGACATGATGTCGTTTTTATACAAACACCTCAGCGCTTCGATGTACCTATAGTCAATTTGGCATCGCTGAAGAGACTGCAGTACAGCCCAGGTTTGGATTGAATAAAAGGCTTTTTCATAGTCCACAATCGCTACAAATAATGGCTGATTATACTCCTAAGTCTTCTGTATAATCTGGCGGAGCGTGTGGATGTGGTGTATGGTGCTAAAGCTTTTTCAGAACCCGGCCTGTCCGGGAGGCTGAAAGTCATCGAACCTACGAGCAAGACGATTCGTAATAAATAAGAACAGTACCGCTAAACTTTTGCTCCACGCTTCTGGCGTTTTACCTTCAATAATGACGGAATTAAATAGCTTTTGGAGGACTGAGAGTACCGGTTCTCCACCGGAACCACTCAGAAGTTGTGTCGTGATTCCGTCATCAGTCGTTAAGGCTGATGTCCGGGATGTCTTCGGTATAGTGTCGGGTCAGTTTAGCTCTCTTGTCCAGAGCTGCCCTGGCAACGGGTTCTCGTGTCAAGGTGTATAGCTGTCCATAAAATCTCTCAAGCCCTCTCAGAATCTCTGGTTTTGATGAGATGATTCTGCCATCGTCGATCTTCAGCTTGATCATTTGACTTTGCCCTATAGACGAATTTTTTGCGAACACTTTGGAGCCTTGGTTACGCTCGATTGCTGCCTTTATACGATTTGTATTGATGGCGCGCAAGTCGTGTCGCAGCGCCTTCGAAATTCGTCTATTGAGCTTTCCGTAGATCGATATATCAGCTGAAGATTGCAGTCTCATCTCATTCCGGTCTTCCATCAGCTTGATGGTTTCTTCTGAGAGTTTCTTCGGTTTATTTCGGCGGGGGTCTTAAAGAACTGAGACCCCACCGCTTGGACAGCTTCCACCAACCGTCGTTTATGAGAGCGGTAGCCGTACATCTGCCGGGTATTCTTCGCACCCCCTGCTCAACTGTTACCTGGCATGCTACCTGGGCAGGGACAATAGAGCTGCCGGGAAATGGGGGCCGAGTCATTTTTGTACTAATCATTTTTAGGGGGGTTTGGATGATTGGTGTCTATTAGTACCTCACAAATTTAATACGTTTACTTCTAGTACCTACTAGGTTATGGAATAAAAAGCAAAAAATAAATCGTGTTCACCAGCGGGACCCTTGTTTATTTGAGGCCCCGTGATCGGTGAGACGTAATGCCGAGTAGGGTCGCTATCAGTACCTTCCAAAAAAGTCGTATTTTTTTTCTTAAAGACAATACTTTCAAAGGGATACGGCTGCAAAACAAATTTTAGAACTGTTTGAGGCATAATAGCGTTCTCAGAGTAGTATGGTATGGGAGATTCCATAGCGGGACAAGATTTGTGAGGAACGATGCGGTCCGACCATCTTCTATATATATATATACAAGAATCAAAGTCCTGACTGACAGTCAATGTACAGCCTAAACCGCTGGTCGTAGAGATTTGAAATTTGGAGGGTGTATTCGTCTGTATGCGTAGGGGTGTACTAAGAAATATTTTTTTGAAATGCAACCCCTAAGGGGAAAACTTGTATGAAAGTCCTTTATTATTTATATTACTGTTCTAAAAATTAGTATTGGGATAGATCATTCATAACAAAAAATTACTTGTTTAAAATTTTTTTGACAGGCATGACTTTTAAATGTGTGAAATTGGGGTTGAAACTTTGTATGGAAAGTCATTGTTTTTGAAAGTGATAGTGATGAAAACTGGTAGCTGGATAGACTTTTTAAACCAAAAACTCTGCCACCATAATATTTTTTGCTTGGCCTCTATCTGTCATATTCATGTATCTTATGAACCGTAATAGCCAGACACTTTAAATTAAAACAATTAATATTTAATAAAACAAGAAAAAAAAACTAGCTTACTAATAAAACACTATTATAACATTAATAATACTATTGTATCTTTGAACAATTAATACAATTTTCAAAATCAGTTAAACTTTAATACTTTTTTATTACAAATTTGTTTTACAAAGCATACAGGGAACGCTACGCGCTGAGCATCGGATTTCGGATGAGATGTATGTCCCGTGTTGAGTAGTGTTGCGATCCATCATGTGATGCCTCACCACTGTGCTCAGACCGAGGTTACTTAAGCGATGAGCACAGCCATTTAGCATATTTATTCTATGAAACTCAGGAAAGGGCAATAGATGTCCGTAAAGAGATTGTTAGCCATGAGTAAAAAGTAACCTCGGGCGAAGCCGCGGGTATAAGCTAGTAGACTATATGAAACAAGTTCGTACCGCAAATTCGATTTTCATTTCGTAGTAAATAATGTGGTTGAAGATCATATACATGTTAAAGCTACTTTATATGGCTACTTTATTTTGCAGCGAGTACAACACTATTAATGAACAAAATATAAAACATATGAAACTTACCACTGTAGCAAACATGGTCTAAAAAGTCCCCAACAGGAACATTACATTTCTTAAATATTGGTTTTGCTCGTTGTTCTTGTTCTGGCTCTGGATCTTTTTCAGAGGCCAAAAATGTTTTGCCAGATTGGTTTTTCGCAAACTTTCGTTGTGCACGCACCGTAACTCTGTAAATAAAAACAAAAGAAATCTTAAATCATTTTATAAAACAAAAAAAGGAATCAATGTGATAATTTTCTTTTAGTCACAAAAATATTAACAATATGGACCAAAGGCAAAATTTTAACTATGTTATAGGTTCTTCAAACCCGCCCCAGATGATAAAAATTGCGGTGTGGTCTTTATTCTCTCAGCTTCAAGCTGGTTAAAACCGTTCTAGTCAAAGTAACACTGTTGTTTGTTATAATATTTAAACCACCTTAAAGAATATACCTGATAAATATAATCAAACAGATTATGTAAAGCATGCAATTTCCGATTTGTTGAGAGTATGCAAAATCAAAATCTTATTTTTTTTTATGTATATAATATTAAAGTTAGTCAGTAGGTCAGTACATAGCCAGCACAAAGTACCCACACAAGTCCATACACAAAGTAACCTAGCGAGTACCTGGTAGGAACTTATTTAACCAGATAGACCATGTAATAAATAATTAATTTATTGGTAAACACACACATTTACAAATCAAACAAGAAATACAAATGAAAATAATTGATACCAAAATTTACATATAACATTAAATAAAAATTCCTTTTTTGCATTGCATAATAGAACACAACAAATTTTAAAAAATAGCTTGAAGCTAATTATTACATAAATTGAAAATTAGATTGTAAATAATAATATAGGTAATAAAATTAAAATTATAATTCAATTGAATTGATGATTGATGATGAACAATCATCAATTACCAAAGTTAAGCAACATCCTTCACGGTTATTAGTTGGATGGGTGACCGCTGGTGACATTACTACTGAGCGCTTCCGTGCTTCGGAGGGCACGTTAAGGCGTCGGTCCCGGTTGTTGTCTTAGGATGGCAGTCGTTATAGCATGGTGGTAGGACATTTTGCGAATGCCCTCCTGGTTAGCTACCACTCTCAAGTAGAAAATCTGTCGCCAAGCACCTGACGGTATGTTCCGGCAGCTGTCCTTGAGAGCCAGTAATTCTAGTTAGCCTGAACATCTTCGACCTCATCATCGATTCAATTCAATTCTTTATTTGCACGAATATGGGTACATTATGATCTTAAAAATATTGGTAGTTCTCCATAACAACCTCATGTAAGGTATGTAAATGTAAATATAAATATAAAATGTCATTTAAAAAATTATATAATGTGAAAAATTATGTCATTAATATATTGAAGCTATTGAATATATATAATATACCTAATATTAAAGAAAAAAATCATTATTATGTTGCAACTATTTAGCATGGTAAATGTAGTATCTACAGGATGCTTTCTCCAGGAAATCTTTTACTGAATAATAACTCTCGCTCACTAACCACTTCTTCAACTCCGTGTAAAATCTGCGACCTCGTAATTCCAGCAAATCTCGAATGGAATTATAAATGAGAGGTGCCATGTAAGTGCAGTTTTTCCTAAACAGTTCCAACTTGGGTCCCAGCATTTTGTGAGGCAGTTGCGTGACAGATTGTTGACTTATGCTAGTATGGGTAGGAAATAATGAAGAGTTGGTCCTAACAAACTTTACCCTTTCATATATGTATATACCAGTAACTGTCAAAAGATTGCGAGATTTAAAAACTGGTTAACACGACTCGGCCCACTTCATGAAAAATACCGCTCAAACACACTTCTTTTGTGCTCTAAAAACTTTGTCTATGTCTTCAGCATTACCCCGTAACGAATAACCGAACAATTAAGCAATAATCCCGTAACGAATAACCGAAACAACAAAAGCGTGATATACTGATAATACCGTATTCAAGGGAGCACAGCGTCGCAATCTTCTAAGCGCAAAAGCAAAACTATGAAGCTTGCTAGCAACCATGTTTATATCGTTCCTCCATGATAAGTGAGCATCAATATCAATCCCTAGAAATTTTGTATTAGTTACTTGTTCAATAATATTGTCTCCATGTTTTATAATAAAATTATGATTTTTACTTTGTAAGGTTTTGTCATGCTGATTGATTCTGGTTATCTGCTTTCTGCCTGTAAGGAAAGACTTGACCCATTCCTGGGCTGGGCCTCTGATGCCATATTTATCTAATTTTCTTAGCAATATGTCATGATTGACAAAATCAAATGCTTTACTTAGATCAAGGAACAGGCCACATGAAAGTGCCCCCCTATTAATATTATTAAGTATAAGTACACGAAGATTGTACATTGCTAGAGAGGTTGATTTACCTTTCCTAAAACCGTACTGTTCTTTGGCTAAAATAGCGTAGTTCTCTAAGATATCATTCTTGTATGAAATACCTTTTCAAAATTTTTTGAAATTACCGGAACTAAGGATATTTGTCGATAGTTATCTCTATCTAATTTGAAACCTTTTTGAAAAGAGGTTTAACAATCGAAATCTTGAGTTTATCCGGCATGCACCCCTGTTCTAAGTAAAGGTTTATAATATAGACCAGTGTCTCACTTATAGCTGTACATATAGCCTTAAGCATACTAGAAGTGATATTGTCGTAACCTGTATATTTAGTGTTATTTAAGTTTTTAAGAATTTAACATATTTCATCAGGGGTATTAGGTTCCAAATAGATACTTTGGATAGATGATTCAACTGTTGAAATGGGATTGCGTTGAATTTTAGTAGGAGACGGATTATTAGAGGAGTTAATAGAGAGATCTATGAAAAAATTAATAAAAGAATTTGCAATATCAGTCCCAGATGACAGTAGTACTGCCCTCCTTACAAAGAGTGCAGTAACTAGCATTTTTAACGGTATTGAGTTAAATACATATTCATAATCAGGAAAAAAAAATCTTTATTTTGGTCTTACTCACGTACCGAAATTCCTTCAGGAACCATGAAATTCAGTAAGCATAACTGCAGTAACTAGCCTTTCAGTTTTCAATTATTTTACTATAAGCGCAGTAAGTCTAGTTACTCTATATTTGATACAGCAAAAACAAAAAAAACTAAACGTAAACGCAGTATGTTAAGTTACTGCGGTTACCTAGTTTAATTTTCATACAATATACTACTTATAACTGCAGTATCTTGTAGTTACTGCGTTTATTTGATGCAAATGATCGAAATCGTGCCACGTACTACTTATTATAAGTGCAGTATGTATAAGTTACTGCGCTTATCGTTATACGCCCTTAGGTTTTTTAATGATGATTTATTTTTAAGAAATATAGTAACTATAGATACTGCAGTTATTATAAGAAAGTCGTAAGTATGTTTTCAATCGAATACTAACGAGAAGTGTTAATATTTAGCGAGTTACTGCAGTTATGACTAGAGACTAGACCCTTTGCGGTGTGCGCGGGGAAGGGTAAATGTATGTGTTGCCGTATTTGCCGTGATGTTCAGTCGCGGCGTCACCTCTGAGCCTGTTGGTAGTGAGTGTCAATTCGCGCTAATTTTACTCGGTAAGTTTAGCAAATTTCAAAGAACATTAATTCACCGTTCGGTAGGTAGGTAAGAATATCTATTTCTTACCGCTAATTTTTCACAGAACTGGACATAAGGTAGGCCTACGTTAGGTTATAAGTTGTAGGTATGTATAGGTAACTAATAACTTGTAGTTGCTTTAGCAGTGGTATATCTGTCTGTTTAAAGTGATATCGTTCTTAAAATGCAATCATGGACCACGTGAATCTCGTACTTACCAAGTTCACAAAAAGAAGAGGTTCAATGTGTATTCGTCTGTATTTGTTTTTCTTTTATCATTACTCTATTTAGTTATCTATAGATGTATTCAAATTGTACTGGGAAGTGCGTATCTTTTGATGTTCCATTTTTTTCTATCCGTGTAGGTACTTAAATAGTTCACAAGCAATCAATTCGTAACTGACGGTAAAGCTTTAGAACAGCGTGAAACGTTAGTAATTGTTCTGTAGACAGTGTTTATTTTATGCATGAAGTAAATTATTTTACCAATGTTGAATCAGCCAATACGCCAGTCAATACGTAAAAAAAAAACCTGTGTTCAATTGTGCAATTGGTAATAGAATAGTTTATAAAAATAATGTTTTTTAAAAAAAATACGAAATTAATATTACATATTATATAACTACACTTACGACACTCGTATTATAAAAAAACTGCTTGCTATATAGTTAAAAATGTATACCAATATTAATATATTTTTATTACAGGTAATAATATCGAGAAAAGATCATATTTTATCACTGGTAATTTCTAAAAAAAGACATTTACTGACTACACAGCCACCATTCCAACCTAACAATGAATCCAGTGTCAATGCGGCTAACCCAGACGAAACAAATGCTGCTTTAATCTTAACACTTAAGCAAACGGAACTGATTTTTACAGATATCAATAAACTTTGGTCACGACCATTCGACTTTAAAGTCGAAGAATTTCCAATTATTTTTGATTATAAAAATGAATACGAACATTTAAAGTACATTATTCAGTCTTATGATTTAAGCAAATTTCAAGCAAATGAAGAAACAAACTTAACATGTTTTGAGACAATGAGTTTATCGTCGAATGAAGAAAACTTTTCAATTACGAAACACGATGAATTTGGAAATTCAGATGACAGCGAGAAAGATAAAAATTATGTACCAAATTCTTCTGCATCTGATTCTGACTGCTCAGACCGTGTAAAGCACAATAATAAGCAAAACGTAGTAGACGAAGGACGTAGGACGTCAACAAAGCTAAAAATAAAACCCAAATGTACGTGTTACATCAAGAAGAATCACACATTGCTGATATTATTGGTTTAGGTAGTCCTCAAACAGAATATACTACTGATATTCCAAAGCACGCACCAGGTCAAACTGATTCACACCTTGTTAACGACAATGTGGGTTCTTCTGACATAATCACAGATGATGTAGAGCTAGAAGAAGGAGAAGGCATATCACAAGTGGTCGGTAATAAGTTTGAAGAACCTTTATCAGAACGAGAAAAAAAGAAAAAAAGAAAAAGAAATTGAGACATTGTCTTTGAAACATCCGTGTGGTGATAAATGTCGGAAAAAATGTACACAAAATTTTACAGACGAAATGATGATGAATATACATAAACGTTACGTTAACATGAATTGGGAAGCAAGAGGTTTATTCATTAAAGGTTTTGTAAAACCTGAAAATGTAAAATCAAGAACTACTGGCAAAGAAAATGACAATCTAAAGAGACAAATAAGTTATAAATATTTTTTTGATGGTAATAATGAAAGACTAGAAGTATGCAAGACTTTTTTTTAACGACTCTTGGTTACAATCCAAAAAAAGATCGACGACTTCTATTGGCTTTGAAAAACGCGGTCGATGAACAGCAAGATAAACGTGGACACTATGAACGCCAGGATTTAATAGACAGAAATATAATCAAAGAACACATCCAAAGCTTTCAACCATCTACACTCGAGAGCAATGAATCCGGGTCACTTAAAGAATGTTAAAAATCTCGGAAACTAAAAATGATAGGTTAATGCAATAAATTGTATTTAATAGACAATGTAATACTCCTTAAATGAAAGTAAAAAAAATATGAGTCACCATACATTTTATTAACACAAAATTACATAAAGAAAAAAACTGCTGATCTCTCCTTAAAACAAAAATAGGAAACATGAAATTTTTGAACTTTATTACGATTTTCTTGAATTTTAATACTTCGTATTGCCTCCTCGTGCTTCCATTACTGCGTTTACGCGGTTTGGCATGCTGTACACCAAGTTCCTTATACGATTTTGGGGAATATTCTCCCATTCCTCTGTGAGAGCAATTTTGAGCTCACGAAGCGTGATTGGGGGAGGGTTTCGTTGTTTTACGCATCTGCCTAGCTCGTCCCAAGCATGCTCGATCGGGTTGATATCCGGGCTGCGCGCTGGCCACTCCATACGAGTAATGTTCATCTCTTGAAGGTAGTCATTCACAATCCTACCTGTATGAGGTCGGGCATTGTCATGCATAAATATAGCATCCTCACCTAAATTGACCATAAATGGACCAACGTGATCATTGAGGATTTCTTCCACATATCTTACGCTAGTTAAAGAGCCGTTTTCTATGATCACCAGCTCTGTGCGACTTTCAGAAGAAATTCCGGCCCACACAAGTACAGACCCACCACCGTAGGCTACTTTTTCTTCGATGCATGCTTGCTTGAATCTTTCCCCTGGTCTTCGATACACTCTGTGTCTTCCATCGTGCTTGTAGAGCATAAATTTTGATTCGTCGGAGAACATAACTTTTGACCAATCTTCAATACTCCAATTTACGTGGCTCTGGGCATATCTTAGTCTCGAAATACGATGCCCACGCTCCGGTTTAGGGCCGTTTGCAGGTCTAAGGGGTTTTAAGTTAGATTCAGCAAGCCGACGTCTTACTGTCCATGCACTTGGGTTACTTCCTCCGAGGCGTCGAAACTGATTGGTGAGTTCAGTTCCTGTGAGAAAGCGATTTCGAAGCATGGTGTTCACCAAGTATCGGTCTTCTCGTGCTGTGGTACACCTGGTTCTGCCCGTTCCTGGTCTGCGTAGGTTAGAACCAGTTTCTTCGTAACGTCGGAGAACTCTTTGTACTGTTGACAGCGACACACCGACAGTCCTGGCTGTATCGCGCTGACTCCGGCCGGTTTCCAGCATTGTAAGTATTCTGGTGCATTCTTCAGGCGTAAGCGACATAATTTCAGCTTGAATCAGTACTAATATTATAAATGCGTAAGTAACTCTGTCTGTCTGTCTGTCTGTCTGTCTGTCTGTTACGCTTTCACGCCAAAACTACTGGACCGATTTGAATGAAATTTGGTATGGAGATAGTTTGAGACCCGGGAAAAAACATAGGATAGTTTTTATCCGACTGCGCAAAAAGATGTTAATGTTTTCACGAGATAACCGACATACGCGCGGGCGGAGCCGCGCCCGGAAAGCTAGTAATGAATATAGAGCACTATCAACATGGTTTATGTACCCACATAAATGACAGATTACAAACAAAAGCAAAACCAAATGCTGTAATTTCGTAGTTCCATCTTCGAAAGTGGCCCTTTTTCAAATTTGATTTTTTTATGTTTTAACTTTACAATAACTAAGAAGTTTTAATACCTTCATTTAAGGAGTATTACATTGTCTATTAAATACAATTTATTGCATTAACCTAGCATTTTTAGGATTCTTTAAGTGACCCGGATTCATTGCTCTCGAGTGTATATCTCACTACCGCCGAGAACATGCTCTTACTTACCAAGTGATGTAAATGTAACAATGATGCACGAACAGTACATGCAACAATACTCTGACAAGCCAGTATCTTTAGAAACTTATCGCAAAGTCATAATGCAAATGAATATTTCATTCACTAATTTAGGCCATGAAGAGTGCGAGCAATGTGCCTTGCATAAACAGCACAAAGATAATAATGAATGTCAGCAAGATCTAGTAACATGTGAAATACGTATTCAAAATGAGGTCCATAAGAAACGTTATCAAACATCTCGAGAAGAATATCAATGACGATAGACGTGAATTTCACTACCTCTTTGAATGAAAAAGAAAATATTTACTATTCTGTCGATTTGCAGAAGGTAATTATGCTACCCAGAATGGATCAATTTAAAATAGCTATATTTCGTCCTCGAATAATAGCATTCAATGAAAGCTTCGTCCCATTGGGATCTAATAAGAAAGACAATTTCCCATACGCTGTTCTCTGGAATGAAGCAACTTCTGGGCGAAATCAAGAGGACATAATTTCAACTTTCCGTTCTTTTTTCATGTTTTAACGTGATACAAAATAATTATATTGTTCTGTGGGCAGACAACTGCGCTGCTCAAAAGAAGAATTGGGCTTTAATGTGCTTCTTAGTTCAGATAGTAAACAGTGAACTCATTACAGCAGAAGAAATATCAATAAAGTATTTTGAGCCTGGGCACACGTTTATGTCTGCAGATCACTTTCACTACCAAGTGGAAACAGTGTTGAGAAAAAAAATAAAAGTATACGACTTTGAGGACTTTATAGATTCAGTAAAAATTACGTATTGTAAGAAAAATGATGTTAACGTCATGGATTATACTGATTTTTACGATTATGAAGACGTAACTTCGCACCACATAATTCGCAACCAAACGCCACGAGTATACCTCAAAGATATCATGGCTGTTAAGGTTAAAAGAGGTGATTTTAAATTGCACTACAAACTGAGGCTTGATTGCGAGTGGCAAGTAATAATCTTCTTTAAAGCAAAAATTCAAAAAAGTCAATTGATTCCAGAGCCAAGACAAAAAACGAAGCCGCGTGGAATTACATCAGAGCGCAAGGATGAAATTCTTTCCAACCTCTCATGCCACAAACTAGAAGGTCTTTTTAGCAAGACTTACCCGTTTCTGAGATGGTTGCAGACGTATAATTTCTGTTTTAGGTAATTTTATTATTGACAACTTCAAGATACACGATTTGTGTGTATTTTATTCACATGTGCCTTAACTAAATAGTAAAGTTCTACTATAATATTTTACTTCAGTGTAATAGTACACTTAATTATAAGAAATTATTTTGTATAATACGGTTGATCTCTATTCATTTTTTAATAGTATTTTAATTAGTAGATAGGTAATTTGTGAATGATAAGCTATGTTGATCTCTCAATGTGCCAAATAGTGATATTTTGTAAAAAAAACTTTTACTAGAAACTTAACACTGATACCTGATTTGTTTTGATTCTCGTTATGTTGATTAGTGAATAAAAGAATAATTATGATTTGTCTTGTTTTGCATTGATTTTTAATTTTTGAGGCATATTAATAATACCTCAATGTTAAGCAGTTCTTAATATAAATGCAGTAACTAGGGTACTTACTGCAGTTATGTTTAGGATTGTTGGTCTCATTACTAAGCATAAAGATATTTTTTGCATTTATTCATTTAAATATCAATACTTATCTTAATGCATTTAACGATATTATTCTCCAAGTTTTTACTTTCATTTGATATACGGCACATTGTTATGACATACACAGTGTTGAAACAGCAACAAATATAAAAATATTTTCTTTAACCGCGTTTTGCTCAGAAATAGCTTAACTTTTGTTTCGTTTTGCAGCTAGTTTGGATGCCTCTAGTGATTTTATTGCACTTATCTATTTTTATGGACGATTCTGATTTTAGTAGTTGGAAAACATAGTTTCTGAAACATCATGAGTACATCATGAAAAACATTAAATGCATCGCCTACCAAAGGCTGATCATAGACGTCCGAATATGATAAGCTACCTACCGCTGTTGAAAACTTCCTTATATTTTCAGGGTTTATGTCATGAATGTATCTAAAAATATAGTCTGTACGTTTATTGTATTTTAATTTATGAAAAGTGGCTACTGGAGCAGTATTGTGATCTGACAGATGGAGATTATGAGTTTTTGCAGTTACATGGGGCAAGTTACTCATAATGTTTTCAATGCAATTAGTTTTGCGTGTTGGATCAACAATATGTAATACCATTCCGAAATTTGACACAAGACGTCTCAATCTTGCACTGTTTGTGGTCTCAATAGTGGTATTGATATTGAGATCGCCATATATTATTAAATTACTTCACTTACCATCAGGTGAGATACTGGTCAAAGGCTTATCTATCAGGCATAAATAAATCTTAAATTAGGTACAAAGTCCTCTACATTATAGAACGCCTTCTTGACCAGCCAAGCCTTAAGTTCGAACTTTTACGCCGTCTGGCGTCTTTTACGCCAGACCAGGTGCGTCCGTGATATGCGGTTGTAAACTGCAGGCCCAGTATATGCGCGTGAGTCTTTCAGACCTGCGAGGCACCACCGCGAGCTTGCCGGCGCCACGGGTGTTGTAGCTTCAAGTGTGGTTATCCGCTCGCGTTTCAAAAGTTGCAAGATATTGCCTAACGAACATAGCAACATGGAGTATGACGATCGAAGGCAGCGTGAGTATTCACAGATGTGAAGTAAGATTTCACCAACGTCGTCCGCGAAAGCTTTGCAATCGCTCTTACTGCACGCTTCTGTATGCGGGGAATGTACTGGTTAGCAAGAGGCGACTTACAAGTATCCTGGATTTCAGAATTTATAGATGAGCTAACTGCGATTCTGACCATTTCAGCAGATATATATAAATAACTGCGATTCTGAGCAGAGCACCTTGGTGCACCAGGGACCATCCGAGAGGCCCGCGCCAGCCTCAGCGAGCTCTCCTGGCCGATATTGGATGGTTGGCCAGCCACCAAACTATGCAAAACAAGCACAATAGCGGCAAAATTGCAGAAGAGTCTGCACACCAAGTAAGACTACGGCCACCTCCAGTCCACGGTTCCCACTCTCCAAAACCTGCCTCTCGTCTTTGGCAATAATACTGTAACTAACTGTGTGTGCTTGGTTTCAGATTTGTAGAGAAGTCCCCAAAATGTGGTAAAAACTGATTTAGGAATGTAATGAAAGGGATAAGGACTGATATAGACTAAAATGTCTGGCCTTTTGTTGAAATGTCCACCTTTTTGTCTAGTCATAGAATTTTGAGTTAACAATATATATTTTTTTTAAAGAAAGAAATAGTCTGAAGTGAACTTTGGACCAAGTGCATAGGTACATAGTCGAAATTGGGGAGCACTCAATAGGTTTTAAAAAAAATAAGAATTAAAAATAATAACTAGGTACTGATTTGTAGTAACTTTAAGGCTTTTGCGACTTGAACACATAGTTATAAGTATTTAACGGGACTTAATCGCGATAAAAACATTTATATTGGTCGAAACGTCGAGGTAAATAAATAAAAATATAAATGTTTTTATCGCGATTAAGTCCCGTTAAATACTTATAACTACTGATTTGTAGCGCAGCTTACATAAACCGCACCATCTTTTGTTATTACTAATTTAGTAGTATGTATGAATATAGTAATTTATAGTAGGTGGAATGCCCTACCAACGAATTAGTAGTAAAACATTAGACTAAACAGAACAATCGACTAAGTCGTTTAGATTTAGTAATACTACTCAGATAAAATAGTATCAGTTCAGCGTCTGGGTCGTCGTGAGCCGGAAGCGCCCGATAAAGGTGGTGCTCAAATGAAGATGCCATCAGGGTTCTGAAGAACAAGAGTAAGGCCAAAAAAGAGGTAGAAGTTTATGATGATAAAACACCCAAACAGAGAGAGGAACTCAATCAGCTGCGAGATGTCCTAAAAACAAAAATAGAAAAGGGTGAAACCAACCTTAACATAAAATATGTGAAGGGAACACCAAAAATTGTACAAAAAAACTAGTTTGCAACAATAGAAATCTGTATAATGACTTTACCTTCATGTATACTAATCTTTTCTCGCCACCACCAAAATTTGACCTTTTTCTACAATATGTGAACACAAACAGCCCTTCAATAGTAATTCTCACAAAGACTTGGCTAAACAGCAGAGACCGAAACAGCTCTTTTAACATTCCTGCCTATACATTATTTAGATTGGACCGTAAGCATAAAAAGAAGAAGTCTGAAGGAAAAACAAGAGGTGGGGGTATTGCAGTTTATGTAAGAGACTATCTGAATGGAGTGCCGATCATAGCATGACATAACCAGAGATACATGTGCGAAGAGGTAGAAGCTCTCTACCTTGATATTCAGTATGGCACTCACCATTTTCTATTAATTGGAGTATATAGACCAGACTACAAAGATCTGAAAGATCAATGTGGAAGCCCCGTAATGCAATTCTTATGGAAAACCTACTAGCAGCTTCAGAGTCTAATCTAGTGGTGATTGCAGGAGACTAATTACAGATCACTAGTCTGGCCTCTTTCTGCTGAGCAACTTCAAGTCAGGCAGCAGGTCACTAAGCCAGAAGATCTTTTCATTAACATGTTTGTCAACAGCAATCTATATCAAGTAGTTGAAAGCCCCACACGATTTCAAATAAATCAGACTCCATCATTATTAGATATGATATTAGTAAATGAAGAGACACTTATCAACATCATAGTCCACAAACCACCCATTGGGAAAAGTGACCACTGTGTATTGGAGTTCAGTATTCAATGTCTAATACAAAAAGAAAGTACACTGCCAAAGTTTAGGCAAAACCAGCAGAAAGACTTGGGAATTATTATTACAACAAATCTGAAATGGGAAGAGCACATTGGAACATTGGTCAAAAAAGCCAATTCTTTAGTGTATTTAATCCATAAGTCTTTTCAAACAATGACTGTGGAAGTCTTCCATAAGATCTATAAAACATAAATATACGGCCAATACTAGAGTATGGATTCCAAGTTTGGAGTCCTTACTTTCAGAATTATATAGACTTGCTTAAAAGTGCACAGAGAAAAGCCACTAGAATGCCACAATCTCTACGTCCCAAGTCCTACCAAGAAAGGTTAAAGATACTGCGCCTCACTAAGTCACTACTCTTCAAGAGACGAGGCTATGGGGTGACCTCATAGAAACATTTAAAATATTGAACGGGTTCTACAATCTTCCGGAGCTACAGAATTGTTACTTAAAACAAACTCACTCAAAGACTGTCAGAGGCCACAACCACAAAATAGCGCGTGGACCAGCAAATACCAATACTGCTCACCACAACCTCAGCAACAGAGTTGTTCACAACTGGAACAGGTTGCCTGAGGATGTGGTCACTGCCAGATCAGTTAACTCCTTTAAAAACCAGCTGGATGGCTGGCTACAGAAAAAGCAACTATCTCTTGCAAACCTAAGACAATATTAGTGAAATAACAAAAAATATTCAACACAACATGATATAGGCATATCAGCTTCGTACTGCTCGCCTATTACTCAATAAATAAATTAATAATCGCCCATCGCTAGTCCAAGGCTGAAGGGCGAGGGGAATGCATAACAACATACTTTTAATTTAAAAGTAAGATTATTTATATTGATAAGAGAAAATAACTTATAGGGGATCTGATTTTTAAGCTAAGATTCGGTTAGATTTTACTCATAATTTATTTATCATGGCGTCTTAATCATGGCGCCATGATAGTGCGTGTTATTATAATTATTTCTTTGTTAATGGCTTCTGCGGTTTAATGTTACCACATGTCCGTTCATGCTAGTTTCTAGATCGTGCGTGTGCTTCACGGCGGGTTTTAGGCATGATATCTGTCGAAATAAAGGTGGAAGAATAGCAACGTAAACGATCATAAGGCAAAGTTTTATCTGGGTAAGTTAATATATTGTACTTGGGATGAAGATTTTTCGTAGAACAGAACAAGCCGGCACGGGACAAAAGTGTTTGCATAAAGACAACAGCTTTTAATATGTATTTATAGAAATAATAAACTTACTTGTGCCGATCCATGGTAAGCGGACATCAAAGCAAAGAAAATATATGAATATGATCAAAGTCACGAAATCGGCATACACACGTAAGGCGTCGTCGTACAAGAAAACAACAAACAAGGAAAGAAGCGTGGGGCCGGGGGCGCGTTCCGAACCTTGGTTAGAGCGCACTAGCGATGGGCGATTATTACTAAATCTAATCGACCAGTCGATTGTTTTGTTCAGTCGATAACAATCGAACTTTTATCAACTAGCGGTGTGCGGCGGGTGGCAATAACTGACACGGTGTTCGTATCCATTTTTTTACTACTAATTCACTTGTAGCGCTGCGCACTCACTATAAATTACTATACTCATACGTACTACTTAATTAGTAGTTACAAAAGAAGGTGCAGGTAACGTACAATGCGCTGCAAATCAGTAGATGAATATCCCTGCGGCTCAACTTAAGACTGCAGTTGATATGCGATTGGAGATAACAGTTATTCAATTGTCTGACTAGTAATCAACCATCGATTGAGGGAGCATTCATTTGTTTGTTTGTTTCCTTTTTTTTTTTTGTTGTAGTATAATAAACTCCCTTCGGCCGCGTATGATACCATAGTTTGGTAACCAGTATCATACGAAGAAAAACTGTTATCAGTGATTTGAAATATATAGATTAGTTATATCCGAACACCACTGCTCTAAAAGCTTACTAGAATTTACCTATAAACATACCTACGCACATGTATATGCAGTTTGTAATGACAAGGAAAGAACGTTCAAATATTATGCGTCATATCTGTTGTTAGAAAGAGATAAATAAGCAATTCGTGTTACCACCGAACCACCACGAGACGTTCCAATCACCATTATGCTGCGATCTCTTTCACTCTCTCACACCAAACGATACACATATCTCGCTCATCCATTTCATTGAGATTAGTTCCTAAGATAAAACAAAATGACGATATTTTCTATTTTATCAATAAAAGCAATAATTACGCGTGAAATGAAACAGTTTTCTTATATCTCACAGTGCCTGTATAATTGGTGCAGAGTCTAAAGACACAAGAAAGGCATATTGTCCACAGATTATTCCTAAAAACACGATTAGCGGCGATGTATTCACTGGACGCTTGGAAGTGCAAGACTGGTAGTGACTCAGGTGATTACCCTGAATTCGTCTAGTAAATATGGAGGCCATACAACACATCTACAGGTAAAAAAATCTAAGACTGTTATACTCTATTTAGTCAATATTATGGGAGAGACATGAAGATTATGCTCTTGAAATATATTATGTCTAATGTCAATGAAGGTTTTTGCCAGAAATGTTGGTGTGCCTGCTGAATTAAAGAAATATTTAAATCGGCCAAATATTTCGTGGTCACCAAATGCAATAAAATGTTGGATCGATAGTAGACATTTCACTCCTGTGGTATCAGAAATAGTTGTTCAATATCTGATTTCCAATACCTCTAGCATCTGAACGAATTGCTTCTATAATCAATCTTTTAGTGCCTGATAATCTTAGTGTCGTATAATAAAGCTTTTCACCAGATTATGTGGTTTTATTCAACATAAAACATAGCGTATTATTGTTAGAGAATGTACATAATAAATAATGACATTATGACACAAGGCTTCAAACATAGACATCATACAAATAAGTATCTAATAAATGAAGGAGTTCTTAGTTCATTCACCCCCCTTTTTTAAGAAACTTCATAATCATTAAGATATGCGTTCGTCGTTGCCGTGTAGAACTACGTTCCGGACCAGGCTCAGGTTCAGGATCACGTTCAGATCCGGCACGATGTTCATATTCATCTGCTGAAAGAAAGTCTTCACCTGAAGATTGTAGCGGTGCTATATCGTTAACTTCCTGTTCATCATCTGAAGTTACACTTTCGAATGAAGTATCCAGTGGTGGCATAGGCACCAATTGTCTATTTAAAACAGTTGACTCCCCAGATAGTACGTTTTCCCATTCATCTAATTGTAAATCATTAGATTTGATAAATAATTGCATTGTCCTCCATAAAGTTTCATTAAGGCGTTCTACTTGACCGATGCCTTGTGGATTGTAAGGTGTAATTCTACTGCATGCGATTCCCAATGAGGTCAAGAATTGTTTTTTTATTTCATTAGAAATGAATGATGTGCCTCAATCCGAATGTATGTATAAAGGCGTACCAAACATGAAAAATATTTCTTTTAGACATTTTATGACGGATGCAGACGATGTCTCTTGACAGGGAAAAGCAAAAGGAAAGCGAGAATATTCATCGATAATTGTTAAGAGATATTTATTCCTAGTTCTTGATGGGATCGGATCCTTGAAATCTATACTAAGGCGTTCAAAAGGAGCAGTGTCTTTAATTAACTTTCCTTGAGAACGTAGGAATCTCGGCTTTATTTGAGCACAAATTCGACAGGACATTGTCATGGACCTTACGTCATCAATAGAGTATGGCAAATTCTTTGTTCGCACCCAGTGAAACATTCTTACGACGCCAGGATGCCCTAGAGAATCATGCAGTTCTTTCAGTTTTGATTGTGATATAAATGCGCATACTCGAGATAAGGCGTCAGCAGCCACGTTGTCTTTGCCTGGTCTGTATATAATTTCATACTTGAAACATGACATTTCCAATCTCCATCTCTCGATTTTTTCATTCTTTATTTTACTATTATGCATTTGATTAAACATAAAGGCTACAGATTGCTGGTCAGTTATTAACATAAAACGATGTTCCATCAAAGAATGCCGCCATTTCCGCAAAGATTCAACAATCGCGCATGCTTCTTTTTCGATAGAAGGATGTCGTCGTTCAGGATATGTAAGTGATCTGGAAAAGAAGGCGACCGGTCGACCATTCTGTGTTAGTGTAGCTGCAATTGCATGTTCTGATTCTGATGCATCGGTCTCTACTGTAAAAGTAGCATCGTCATCGATTGCATGTAAACATGCCTTGGATTCGATCAAAGGTCTAATTTTTTAAGAAAAAATTGGAATCCAATTAGAATAATGAGCAAATAGTCCCATAGCTCTATTTAGTGTTTGTACGTCTTAAGGTACAGGTAGATCGAGCAAGGGTTTTACCCTAATTTGATCAGGTTGAATTGTGTTTTTAGTAATCGTATAGCCGAGTATATTTATGCTTTCTGATGCAAATATACACTTTTCTTTGTTGAGTGTAAGTTTATACTTTTCGACAGTTTTCATGAATTTTTGTAAATTGTGATCATGATCTTCCTTATTTTTGCCACACACTGTGACGTCATCCAAATAACAAAACGTTCCGTTCAACTTCTCTATATTCTATAGTTTTTTTGTTTGTAAGTTTCCGTGAGTATAAGACATATTAATGTTTTATATAACCGGATATACTCACGCGCAACAGTTGCGCGGAGTCGTCGCCGCGATTTAGACGCGTAAACTCACCTGAGGAAGGGCATCGGATATGCCCGAAACCTAGGTCGACAATCTCGACCAATACGCGTGAGTACAGACGGTTATATAAAACATTAATATTCTATAGTTCGCTGAAAAGCAGCAACTTCATTTGTCACACCAAACGGAATACGAGTAAATTCGTAGAGTTTGCCACAAGCTTCGAATGCAGTATATTTTTGCTCTGTTTCTATCATTGAAACCTGCGGATAAGCACTTTTAAGGTCAATTTGACTAAAACATTGATATTTCGCAACTTTGGTAATGATTGTCTCGAATCTAGGCAACGGATATGCATCGAGTTCTGTGTATTTTTTGATGGTCTGAGAATAGTCAATAACTAACCGTTTCTTGTGATTATCTCCTCCAGCAACTAAGACTTGTGCGCGCCATGGAGATACACTCGGTTGAATGATGCCATCTTCCAACAGTTTTGATATTTCTCGAGATATAAATTTTTCGTCCTCTTTTTTAAAATTTCGTGTTCTGATTGCAATAGGCTTAATTCTTGGAGACAGATTTGTAAATATTGATACTGCAGGTATATTTGCTTGCATTACATTACATATTTGTAGAGGTTCTTTATCTCCGCCAAATTTTAATTCCAAAGAAGAATGATTTTTTAGTATGTCATGCCCGATAATAATGTCTGAACATAAATTGTTCACAATTAGCCATTGTTGTCTCTTGTAGGTATGGCAATCTATTTGTATAGTGGCATGACACATTCCTTCAATTATCGAGGTTTGACTAAGGGACGCTAAGGCAACTGTCTGATAACACGGGATTCTCTTTAATTTAAATGATGCAGCCAGATTTCTATCGATAAAGGTACAGGAACTGCCAGTGTCCACAAGTGTATCAACAGCGTAATTATTTACATAAACTTTTATAGTAGCTTTACGAAGGGAGTGGGGGGCAGCCGCAGAAATAGCCGTAATGGCATTTGAATCATTTATGATGTGATTTCGAGGTCGACTTCGACACACAGATGCAAAGATTTGGAACATAATTGACAGGTAGCATTGACAGCTGGACATTTTATTCGCATATGGATGGTACCTCCACGAAAAAAACATTTCCTTTTGCTTATTGAATGAAGGAGCTGCTGCTTATTTAATATAGATAGCTTTAACATGTGACAGCTGTCAATGTGATAGTTTATGTCAGATAGACAAGTGTGATTTTTGACCGGTGTCAAAGTGACGTTGGTGTCGTATTTTATGTACTTTATTACTTTTCATTTTCATGACATCTGTCAAACTTTTATTAGCAATTACAGGATCTTTGGGTCAGAAAATTACGAGTACCAACTCTACATAGAAACAAACAACAAATGTGTAAATATGTCGAGGAAACAAAGGAGCTGCTATGAAGCCGAAATACTTAAATATGGGGACAAATCATTCTACTCTTACATTTGGAGATGTTCATCTTCAAAAGTGAGCATCCCAGCAGCCATCCGGACCCAGAGTGGTGACCTGGTAACGCAGCCTTCTCAAATGGCTGATGTTTTTGCCGAAGAATTTCAAAAAATATACTTTATATCACACTTCTATAAATATACTTTATATTTTCTGACCCAGAGATCCAGTAATTGTCCCAGAGAGTTTTTTTTTCAGCCACTAGTTTTAAGACATTTTTATCAATCCATGGTTTATTTCGGGGTTTATTCTTGACTTTTCTTTCAGGAGCATGTTTAACAACAGTTGTGTTGGTTTCAGACAAGATCTCCGTCCACAATTTTTGTGTATCATTGAAACAGTTTACCTCCTCTAAATTATTTCTTAAATCATTGTTGAAACTGTCAAAATTAATATATTGGTAGTAACGCCTAAACTTAGGCGTATCAGTAGATTTTCTTACTAGGCACTGAAGGCTGAATTCTAGTACAGCATGGTCACTTTTGCCGATTGGAGGTTTGTGCATTACTTCATCAATTAGTGAATCCTCTTTTACCATAACAAGGTCTAGTAAGGATGATTATTGCCCGTGTCTGAAGCGTGTATGGCTTTTCACCAACTGAAGGAGATTGCTGTCTCGGAACGCTGTAACAAAGAGTTCTTCGGGGCCAGAATAACATTGACCTGGTGGAATAGGCCATTTAATAGTTGGATAGTTAAAGTCACCTGCAATGATCACCGTATTTCTTTCAGTAGCAGCAATGAGATTATTTAGTAATGTAGCGTCACGAGCTTTCCATATAAGTTCATCCTGACTACCTGTGCGATATAAACCAATAACCAAGAAATTATAAGTACTAAATTGTATATCTACATATAGCGCCTCAACTCCATCGCACATATAATTTTTGTTTCACCTTGCTATGATAGGAATACCGTTTAAATGTTCCTTTATATAAATGGCTACACCACCCCCTCTAGTTTTTCCTTCAGCCTTATTTTTCTTATGCTTTCGGTCATGTCTTAATAGTGTATAGCCTGTGATACTGTATGTGCTATTAAGGTCATTGCTGTTTAGCCAGGTTTCAGTGATGATTGCAATACATGGTCTATTTGTGTTTATGTAGTTCAAAAAAATACCAAACTTAGATAGTAAAGATTGTATATTGGTATAGGTAAAAGTAAGGGCAGCGTATGGATTTCTATTGACATTGGCTAGTTTTTTTGTGTGACAATTTTTGGGTTACCTTTTATATATTTGGCGGTGAGGCCGGTTTCCCCTTTTCCAGTACGGTCTTTCAATGCTTCCCGGAGCTTGTTCAGTTCTTCACGCTGTTTAGGAGTTTTATCATCATATACTCTTACCGCTTTTTGAGCCTTACTCTTGTTTTTCAATACCCAAATAGCATTTTGACGGTACTTTAATATCACCTTCAATGGGCGCGGGTTTACTATACCGGATTCACGGCGGCCTAGACGTTGTACCTTTACCACATTGTCTGAGAAGTCAGTGCCGTTGTTTATGTCGTGCAAGATTTTCTTCACACATAGTTCATCACGTGACTTTCTGTCACTGCCAATGTCTGAGTTACTTTCCTTAACACCAACAAGTATTACATTGGTGGCTCTGCGCTCCCGTTCCATTATTTCTTCTTATAATGCGTTAGTGTCTGTTGACGTCTCGGTCATAATCGTCGCAGTTTCCGCGATGTTTGATGGGGTAAGGCGTACTTCGGCGAGCTGCTTTTTTACGCCGTCGAGTTCTTCTCTCAATCCATCGTAGGATTTAATTAGCTTTGGTACTTGAAAAAGGGCTTCTCGGCATGGAGAACACAAGTACAGGAGGGTGCGTTTGCCCTTTAATCCCATAACACGCACTTCACTAGTCTTCAAGTTGCTGCATTGAAGACAGATATGTCGTTTGCAACCATCACACTGCACCGCATTTTCATCATCATGATCATCTTCACATTGGAAGCACTTTATTTTATTCGACATTGTTGACAAGGATTTGAATTAGACTAGATCAAGCTACGAAAATACGTTACGATTTTTACACTTTTTTGTCTCTTCACAACCACTTTAGCAAGTCTTTTTTCAATGATTTTACCACAATAAATGCGTAATTGATTATAAAAATTTAGCTATTTAATCCTGATTTAAAATACGACACAAGTTCCAACACTGCTTCTTCAATCGAGGGTAGGGGAGAGAAAAAAAAGCAAGGATTTTTTTATGTATTGATGACTTTGCACACTCAGGTGCTACGATAGAATTTATCAAGTATTTTAATGATATCTTTGTCATATTAAATTACAGAAGACTCAGCACATATGATTTTAAAAAATCAATATCACAGGAAAATTTCTTGTTTATAGACGCGAAACTAAAACAATTTGAAACTTACGTAAAAAAGCTTAAGTTAACTCAAGGGCAAGAATCAATTAATATTGATTCAATATATGCCTTTCAATATATGCTTTTCCTACAAATTGATGCATGCAATATGACATCAATTTGTAGGAAAATAAATAGTAGAAGATCGAGATCGCTGACGATGAATGAATCTCTAGATTCAGAAGATGATATCGTTGATTTACCTGAAGGTCATGACTATATAGGGAATTGTGAGATTACAGAATTCTCTAAAGAAGCTACAATTTACATTGCAGGATATATTATTGTAAATATGAGAAAGTTAATAAAATGTGCAGACTGTACAGGAGCAATTGTTTCACACGAAAAGTATCCGGGCTTCATTCTACGAAGAGATGTTGGTTGACCGATAGTCACCTGTAATAATTTCCTTCTATCCGATGAACAGGGTAAGGATGAAAACTGTGATTATTTACAATGTATATTTACACATTAATATTTACAAATTGTAACATATCAATAACCAAAGAAAATTTTAGATATCTTGATGGTCAATATTGATTTTCTCTCTCCATGGCAACGGTGAAAAAGTCATGTTTTGTCAGATATGCAATTGCTCTATGAAAAGTTTCCATGTTAGTAACTGTGGAGGTTGATGCCACATCACCCCCCTCCAGAGACCGTCTAGGGCGATGAGAATTTCTTGGGAAATTTAACAGTTCGTCCAGAACGTGTTTTTATAGTTGGTTGCGGAGCAGGCGATGGTTGGATGGGTGGTATCGCTGGTTGTGAGAAAACATTGGGAGTTTGTGCCAGTATGTAGGCTGGTTTGAGTCGGTCAATCGATACTGACACAGTCTTACCCTTAACGCGAATTCTAAAGACTTTGTTATCTCGCTCCATGACCTCATGAGGGCCTGTATACGCTGATTGTAAAACACTTCTCAGTGCGTCTTCTCTGAGAAAAACGTGAGAACAAGATGACAAATCTTTGAAGATGAAGATTTTGTTGGTGCAATGCTGTGATGCCGGGACTGGTTGTATATGGTTGGCAAATGTTCTGATACGCGATGTAAAATCATTAATATCAGTGGTACATCTGTCAGCCTTACAACCAAGGAGTTCATCCGGAAGACGTAGTGGCTCCCCGTAAACTAATTCGGCTGATGATGCATTAAGATCCTCCTTGAAGGAGCTCCTAATGCCGAGAAGTACAAGGGGTAGCGCTTCAGTCCAAGTACTGTCAGCGTGACACATTATGGACGATTTTAATGAAATCGTTCGACGAGACCATTGCACTGCGGATGATAGGCGGTGGTTTTGCGATGCTTAAAGCCAATGACTTTGGATAGCTCACTGAACAGGGCGGAAGTAAATTGAGCGCCTCTATCGGTCACAATGTCAGTCGGACAACCGAAACGTGCTATCCATCCATTCAGGAGTGCTTCCGTTTCCGTTGTTATATCCTGCAATGGAATTACCTCTGGCCATCTTGTAAATCGGTCAACAGATGTCAGGCAGTAACGGTAGCCTTGTGACTGTGGTAATGGACCAATGAGATCAATGTGAATTGTTTCGAATCTGGCTTGAGGTAGTTGATATGAATGAAATGGTGCTGATACATGGCGTGTCACTTTCGACCTTTGGCATGGTTGACAAGAACGAGACCATTCTTTGCAATCCTTCCGCATCCCCGGCCATACGTAGCGATCGCTTATAAGCTTCGCTGTCGCATTTGCTCCTGGGTGGCTGAATGAATGCAAGTTCTCAAAGACTTGTCGACGCATTTCCATAGTAACGTAAGGTCGTGGTGTTTCAGTGCTCTCATCGCAGTATAGTTCTGTGTGAGATCCCGGCAGTTTAATTTTTCTTAGACATAAAGAGGTATTATTAGTCTCTAAGAGCTTTTTTAGCTCAGGACATTCGAGTTGTGATTTGGCTAATTTCTCAAGGTTAATAGGCTGAGATATCGCTTCAATGCGTGATAATGCATCAGCAACAATATTGTCCTTCCCTGAAATATGCCTAATGTCAGAAGTGAATTGGGAAATGAAATCTAAGTGCCGGAACTGTCGCGGTGAACATTTATCTTTGCGTGTGTGAAACGCAAAAGATATTGGTTTATGGTCCGTAAAGATGGTAAAATCTCGAGCTTCGACCATATGGCGGAAATACTTAACTGCCTCACAGATAGCTAGTAGCTCTCTGTCGTATGGCGAGTACTTCTGCTGGCAAGGAGAAAGCTTACCAGAGAAAAATGCCAAGGACTCCCACACGCCATCCTTGAACTGCTGCAAAACTGCGCCCATCGACGTATCCGAGGCATCGGTCACTAGGGCTAGCTTTGCTTGACTGTCAGGATGAGCGAGAAGTGTAGCTTTACAAAGGCTCTCTTTGCAGGCAGAAAAAGCTGTGCTTTCTTTATCCGTGAAGTTTACAGGGTGTGAACCCTTAACGGATCCTGTAAGCAATGCATTTAAAGGAGCTTGATGTTTTGCGGCATCAGGGATAAACTTTCGATAAAAGTTCAAGATCCCTAAAAACCTACGCAACTCTTTAACGGTTTTCGGCGGAGGAAAGTTAGCAATGGCTTCTACTTTTTCAGACAACGGTTTGGTACCCGCTGCAGAAATACTGTAGCCTAGGAATTAACTTCCTTAGCACCGAAAATGCATTTGTTTGTGTTTAATACCATACCATAGTCTTTAAGCCTGGTAAAGAGAATATGAAGGTGTTCTTCATGTTCTTTCTGACTTTTCGAATAAACCAAAATGTCATCTATAAAAGGATAGGTAAAATGCTCCAATCCACGCAGCATTTCATCAACAAAACGTTGAAAAGTTTGACTAGCATTACGAAGTCCAAACGTCATGTACGGAAATTCGAAAAGGCCGAATGGTGTAGATATCGCGGTTTTGGGAATATCATCAGAAAATACTGGAATCTGATTAAAAGCTTTAACGAGATCAATAGTGGAGTATATCTCGCAACCAAAGATACAGTAAGAAAAATCGTGAATGTATCGTATGGGATATCGGTCTGGTACAGTCCTTGCATTGAGCATCCTGTAATCTCCACATGGACGCCACCCATTATCTTTTTAGGGCGCAAGATGTAGAGGTGATGCCCATGGCGACTTTGAAGGTCTGGCAGTTCCGTTCTGCAACATCTGCGCAAACTCATCTTTTGCGATTTTCAATTTGTCCGGTGCCAGTCTTCGCGGAGTGCAGCTTACCGGTGGGCCTGGTGTAGTTTTGATATGGTGCACAGTATTTTATTATGTTTAGGCGTGTGATGCGCACCAGCAGGCCTAGTTATCTCTGGATATTGATTAAGAATCTCATGATATTTTGAATTTCCCGTTGAAACCTTCACAGAAGATATGTTACCAGTTGACGGTACTGGTGCAGCTGAGGACATAAGTCGAGTTGTATTGTCAATCAGTCGTTGGTGTCTGCAGTCGACGATAAGGTTATAAAATGACAAAAAGTCGACACCTATTATTGGCTTTGTTACGTCCGCCACTATAAATTGCCAGGGAAAATTACGGCGCAAGCCTAGATTAAGCACAAGATGAGCATAGCCAATTCATACATATATATATATGTATGAATTGGCGTACCATTTGCTGCGCAGAGTTGGTAATTGGTCTTGTCACGGCGTTCTCTGAGTGCTGTTCGTGGGTAGACGCATACGTCACTGCCTGTATCGATGAGAAACTGCATCTTAGTGGCTCCATCTGTGACAAACAGGCGACCAGAAGTAGTGTCGCAATCGACAAAGCTTCTTGCGTTTTCCGGCTCTGAATTGCTGTTATTAACGTTACTAAAGTCGCATGGCTTTATGCACTTACTTGCATCCGTACCGAACTTGGTGTGATACCAACACTCGGGAAATCTGCGGTAATTCGACTGCGACCGAGTTGTATTGGATCTACTACGCTGCTTTCTCTCGATAGATCGGTTCGAGGCCCGAGACTGTCGGTTCACCTGCGCTGTTAAAGTTTGTACCTGTCTTGTAAGTTCGGCAATCTGGTGGGTCATGTCATCGAATGTGCTGCCTAGCACATGTTTTGATGTAGACGCGACGTGAGAAACAGGAACGACGTCATGGATGCGGTCGGCGAGGTCTGCTAGTGTATCAAGTGATGACGTAATCTGTGAAGCTATTATTGTCTGCGTGCTGTTTGGCAAACGGCTGGACCATATTGTCCGCAGGAAGTTTTCAGGAACTTCGGGTCCGGCCAGGTGCCTCAAGTGACGTAAGAATTGTGAAGGCTTACGGTCACCGAGTTCCTCGTGGGTCAAGAGCTGTTTAACTTTTCTTTCCCGTGACGCGGATAAACGTTTTATTATTTCTGTTTTTAATTTGTCATATTTATTATTATCGGGTGGATGGACAATAATGTCTTCTACCTCCGCTGCGCATTGAGGGTCAAGTTGGCCGATCACATAATAAAACTTCGTAGTGTCTGCTGTTATGTTCGATATTGAAAATTGTCCCTCGATTTGTATTTTTTTGACCATATGGCCGGCTTCTCTGGCCAAAAAGGTGGTATTCGCACGCCAATACGGAAAACATCTTCAAATCGCTTACCCTGATCCATAGTAGAAGTACCTAGTTCCGTTCGTAGTACTGCCGCTAGTAGATGCGTTAGGATGAGCGCTGGCATTGGCATTGTAGTCAGACATCAACGGCATCTTTCCTTCCAGTGTGTGCGGTTATTGTGGGTGTCAATTATAGGGGGATGACCGATAGTCACCTGTAATAATTTCCTTCTATCCGATGAACAGGGTAAGGATGAAAACTGTGATTATTTACAATGTATATTTACACATTAATATTTACAAATTTTAATATATCAATAATCAAAGAAAATTTTAGATATCTTGATAGTCAATATTGATTTTCTCTCTCCATGGCAACGGTGAAAAAGTCATGTTTTGTCAGATATGCAATTGCTCTATGAAAAGTTTCCATGTTAGTAACTGTGGAGGTTGATGCCACATATCCATCAAATGATGTAGTAAAAATTTGTTTATTTTCAGAGAAAACACTGAAACATATTATTGCCGTGCATGGTAATGCATATTTTGCAAAAAAAGATTCTGTACCCAAAATGGTTTGTAGCATTTTAAAAAGTCAAATTTTTGCAGAACTAAGCGATCATGTTAATAAACAAAGTCCGCTGGACAATCACACTTCTTTGCTAATTAAAGCAATCGCTTTCAGATATCTTGAAGTAAGTACGAATTCATTTTATCATGAAGTCACTATCTCAAGGACAAGAGAGAATTAGAAGTATGCATAAAAAACTAGTTTTATTCAAGGGGCAGTAAACTTAGAGTCCATTTCGGAATGTACTAATATAGTTTCGGGTTGCTAACCAACACATAAAATAACTGAATGATAAAAATGACAGTTTACATGTAGCGCGTTTCAAGCTATAACCCATGGATAGGCTAAATCGATGACTGTGAAACGCAAAGATAGTGTTTGTTTAATAAATATGTTCCGGGTAGTATAACCGGAACTTACTCGAACATTCTGAAACAGGCCCTTAATGTTTCTTATTTTTACCAACCAAAATTGACCCTAAGGGCCCGTTTCAGAATGTCCTAATAAAGTTTCGGGTTGCTATGCAACACATAAAGTAACTGAATGATAAAAATGACAGTTGACATGCAGCACGTTTCAAGTTTTAGCCGATGGATAGGCTAAATCGATGACTGTGACACGCAAAGATAGTGTTTTGTTTAGTAAATATGTACTATACTATTATACTATATTACCCATACTATTATAAAATAACAGATGGTGTTGAGTAGTGAGACTTCACATTTATAAAGAAGTAATTACCTGTTGCTTAGTAATTTCTTAGGTTAGTCATTACTTGAGGTTAGATTTCTTAAGTATGAAATCTTGTTTTGCAGTCGTGTAATAATATAATAAAAGAAACGACCTCAGATGGATGTTTCATATATTATATGATTGCAATTTCATTGTTATGTTATATTCAGTAGCTGTGCTTTGTTTCAATGCAATTCTGATCAATTTAACTTCATTGCCTATTTAATTGTAATTTTATTTAATCGTATTACTTATTAAATTTTGTTTGACTATTCTTATAAAAATGTCTTTCAAAAAACCAAATATATACTAAATAAATATTATACATTTTAGGGCTCCGTATGCAAAGCGTAAAACGAAGCCCTATTGACGAGAATCTGCAGTCTGTCTGTCCGTCCGTCCGACCGGGTCTCTAGCCCGTCCTCTAGAGCCAGTTCCCATTCTAGGTTAAGCCTGTTTAGCAACTTTGACCCCATCATTAGGTACTTTCATCAGGTAAGATTGTAATCAGACCAACCTAAAAGCAATAAAGAAAACATATAAAAACATTAAATTACAAAATAACACATTTTTAAAATAACTTACTGGCAAACAAATGTGTTATTAAGTGATAATAAGAAATATAATTACCATTGAAATAGTTATGTTAAATTTACCAGTATTGCAAGTGTTCCTTCATTTAACAAAATACAGCTATTTAATATTGCTGGAGGGAAACATCCATAGAGGGTCGATTCATAGTCAAGAAATTACTTAAGTAACGTAGGTACATTACTCAACTACAAAATTAGATTTCATATTGAAGAATTCTAATCTTATGTAATGGCTTTCCTAAGGAATTATTAAGCAACAAGTAATGACTTCTACAAGTGACGATGAAATGACGCGAGTGTAAATGTCTGCGTACTTCACCAACACGGGGAAATATTTTTTACATAGCAACATTATAAAATCTATTGCTGTTTCTTGTGCAGCCACGCAATGGTACTGTCTATCATGGAAGTAATAAGTACTACGTACAACAGGAATGAGCTGTTGTCGCAAAATTGTAGTCGAACGAGAGCGCAATAACTGTACCTCTTATCCCTCTCTGGCAATGGTGACAATATTGAAATATGATTTAAGGACAATAATTTCTTTATAAAAAATTATTTATGATCTGACGTCAGCAGATCATTGCTTGAGATGGATTTTAATCGAAGATGCTAATGATGAACTTGCCCTTTGCGGCACTGTACATTTCCTGTTTTTGCTTGCTTTTCACACTCGCATCATATAGGTAGGTGTTTTTTACTTATCTACTGGCACGTTAATGTTATCTATACAGTATCTGAACTCGGCTTTCTCGTTGAAATAACTACCTACAACCGCGCTGTACGTAAACATGCGATAGGGCTACACGCCTCCATTATTTTAATTACATTTGCCTACTTTGTGTTTCCATTTAGTTCTGTGATTATAAATATACTTTTTTTATATGAACAAATTAAATTCTTTGTGAAATTAACAGGAAGTTTTCACTAAAAATGCGTGTTGTTTTTTGACTAGTAGGTAGATTTAATTAAAAAAAACATATATTTGAAAAAAAAATCAATCTTAAAAATTTGCGACTAAAAAATATTTGTGAGACGTACGAAATGATTTATCATTAAATTTTAGAGTATTAAAAAATCCGCATTCTAATATATAGCTTATAAGTACCTATTGCACTCGTGTCAATCACTTTCCTTTACTCTATTCCCTTTTTTATTAATCGAGACTATTTTTTTCGGGGGATTAAAGGAAATACATGTCGATTAAAAAGACACACATTATGTACCGTCAACTATGTAGACTATCAAATAATGTTACTTACTAGTAAGTAAAATTATTTTATAGTATTACCTTTCAGTTTCCAGGTTATCTAAAAAAGTTATCTGTGGTTGCGTTTTTGACGAATTCATGCAACCAAAAACAGCACAATATATCCTACTCGTCATATTAAATATGTAATATGTACATTGTACATAAACTTATTTTTAGCGAAAATAGCACACCGTGTATTCATTACTGCGGCATAGACGCGACTGTCTGCGTACTGAGCGCGGGCCGAGATCGAGGCGCGTAGGTATAACTCGCGTTTCGTCCGTTTATATGAAGTTGAAATACTGTATAGATAACATTACCGTGCTACTGGTCCTTGTGGTATACGACATGCAGTTGGACTAAGATAAAATTACGATAAACTACCTATTGTGGTATATTCCATTAATTAGGTAAAAAAAAACAGTTGAGTGTAATTCTAAATCAAATATTGTTAAATAAAACAGTCTTGTGAAGTTTCTGCCGCAAAGCCAGCTTATTCCTTAAATGTTTCATTGTTTTTAATTTTGCATTATGAGTTAAACTAACATTAGAATCTTTAGGAAGTTTGAAATTGAAACAAAGTTATTTTAATAGAGAAAGGAATAAAATATACATAGGTATTTAATTCATTTGTTCTTGAACTATAATTGGATAGTCATGCATGGTCACCGTAATTCCTCACTAACATATTATGTTTAAAGTATTACCTCCACGACACAAATTCTCCCCATTTTTACTAAAGTTCTTCAAAAATGTCACGAAATGAAAAAAACCCTCCGTTATTAACGTCCGAGTCCGCAATTTCATGTGGGTTTGTCAAGTAGGAGTCCGTATTTCATACAAATAAAAGAAAACCTATACGCCAATCGCAAAATGTTTGCGTTAGTATGGCTTTACACGTAGCAACAAATAATATTGCTTTGTACAAATTATTGGTACAAAATTATTAATTATGTTTAGAAACATTTTAGAAGTAAATGTTTTTACTTCACTATGCATTACATCAATCGCACATTTTTCGACAAACAATGAAAGGATTGAAATCGACTTAGCTCTGGCAACTCTAGGTCACTGTTAGAACGAGACACAGGGTTCAGTGGTAGCCTTCTCACTCGGCTTCATTTTTATTTTGCGCGCAACAAGACTCTTATGACCTTAGAATAAGGTTTTATTTTAGCTGCATGATGCACAGATAAAGCTCATTCCTGGTACGTAGTACTTATTACTTCCATGCTGTCTATAGGTATATAGTCTAAGGCACTACCACTTTTCTGTGAGCGTTGTTTGCGGCCGGAGATGACGTCATTATGCTATCGCGCTGTCTGTTTAGCAAAATCTTGTTCTACTACTTAGTCTGTGTTTAGCAAATTATGAACCGACCGTTTGCGTGCACAGAGTGTAAATAGCGCATATTTGCGTGACTTGAACCACAGGGTAAGCATACTACCCGTCAGATAGTACGCTGCACTCTCCTATGAAATGTAGAAGTCTTTTATTAAGTCCTAGTAATGATATTGCCAGGTACGACTCGATATTAGATTTTTTCCCTTTGCCCTTATACAAAGATATTTTTACACATTCAGGGGCGGTCGTATACACGCCTTCGCGGGCGCAGGCGTTGAATGATTCAATAAAAAGAAATAAGTTAAAAATTAAAAAACACGCCTGCCGTACCAAAAAGTTAACTAAAAAATTAAAAAGTTACATGATTTTAATGTTGAATTGACACAATGTAGGTACTAAATAGATAATATTTACTGTGCAATTAAAACACCATTGAACCCAGAAATGGAAAATAGATAACCATTCTTTTCATCAAATGTCGGAGGACCTGTAAAGAACTATTCTAAGGAACTGTCCCCCGACTGCAATGAAAAGTACCATGGTACCCACTCGAGAACCTTTCTTCCCCATCGGTTCTCAGTTCGTCGAGCAATGTGGCCCGCCCATTGCCACTTCAACTTGCAAATTCTGAAAGCTATGTCGGTGACTTTGGTTCATTGGCGAATATCCACGTTCCGGATTGTATCGCGCAAAGAAACTCCGAGCCTGGAGAGAGCTATCTCTCTATGGCTCGTTCAGTGACTCTGAGCTTGTCCATAAAGGCCACAGTTAAGGACCACGTCGAGCATAGCTCTTTCCATGGCTCGTTCAGTGACTCTGAGCTTGTTCATAAGGGCCACAGTTAAGGACCACGTCTCGGTGCCATATGTCCTCACTGGGAATACACACTGGTTGACGACTTTGGTCTTCAGGCTCTGCGGGATCTTTGACGAGAAAATGTCGCGTTACTTCCCGAACGCTGCCCATCCCAGTTGGGTTCTTCAGGCGTCCTCTTTTTCGAAGTTGGACCTACTTAACTGGACAGTCTGTCCCATGTAAATTACATAAACTTTGCCCCTGGGCAAAAAAAATTGCGCCTATGTTTGCGCGTTGTGGATCTACAACGGCTCTGTCCAGTGTCGTTCCTTGCAGGTAGCATGTGCCGCTCGACTTTGCCTTATCCCCGTAACGCGTCAAATTCGACAGTGCTAGGCTCAATTTTGACTTTTTACCCAAACTGACTGTGTTGCCACGTATCATTTTGTCATTGAACTCACCGAAGACGGCTTGCGGTAACTCTCCCGATTACGACGTAGCGCTGGCCATACGAATTTTTGGATGACCCCCATAGCGCCATTTAACAAGCCGTGTCCAAAGTTAATATTTTTCCGCAACATTAATCTAGAACCAATTTTAAGAATGGAACAATATCTCCTTATTTATGGGGGTCAGAAAGTATAAATTCGGGTTTTGGCCGCTGTCCGTAGGTTTTGGCTTCTACAGATGTATCTGATGCTACCACGTCACACATCCGCAAATTTTAGCGAGTTCGGTGGTCATCGTTTGATTGTAGTCATCCACCTGTCTTGTCGTGGAAAATTTTCGCACACACTCGCCATCTGGTCCAGTAAGTGGTACTCTATGATGATCCAGCCCTACGGTTCAATTCACGCAAATATGCGCTATTTGCACTATATGCACGCAAACGGTCGGTTAAGTTATCTCATGTAACTTTTCAATGGACTAATAGGTGTGCTAATGTTAGTCAATGAGAGGTTTATTATTAGGTTCATTTAAGTCTACTTTATGTGTAATCTGTAAAGATGAGAAATGAATTTACAAAGTTACATAAAATTCCACATTATTTATCAAAAACAAATAACACTTCAAAAAGGATCAAAATGTTTTATTCCATGCGACATCGTCTTTGACCGCTCGATCCTTGCTAACGGTGTGCTCGGGTGCGCCGCGCTACGATAAATGCCTAAATTTGAACGATAGCGCAAGGCGTAAAGACTCTTTGTAACCACAGTTGCTCCGCAGTCTCGCGGCAGCGTCCAATAAACGCACACATATTTTGGAACACGTAGTATTATTTGAACGTCACCTTCTGATAGACATTAACTCCATTCATAGTAAGTGCAGTATACCAAGAAGTACAACACAGTGAAGAGCATTCTCAATGACCATCTTGGCATGTCTAAGGTCAGTGCAAGATGGGTGCTGAGAACGCTCACACCGCGTTCAAAAAAAGCAGCGCGCCGAGTGTTCTTGCGAATTTTTGGATCTTTGTAGAGAAAACAGGGATGAGTTTATAAACTGAATTGTGAAATTCATAGTGATGAACCTTGGGTTTTCACTATGAATTTATGTCAAAACAAGAGTCCATGCAGTGGGAGAACAAAGCGCAACACCACCTAAGAAGTTCAAGGGGCCGGAATGATTATGGCTACAGTTTTTTGGGAATCACAGAGGATTTTGTTAATTGATTTTAAAATGAAGGTGTCAATATCACGGGATAATACCACCGGTGTGAAGTTGGCAGCCAAACCCAGCAGCCATATAAACCGACCAAATTAAAATGTCGATGAAAAATTCTTCAGTTTTAACCATGACGGGGATTGTGTTTTGGATTGAAACATATGTCGATAGATAGCTACTAAAACGTTCTTTCAGTTGGTATATTCAGATGTCACTCTGGACATTTCGGAAAGCCGCAATCCACACTACAATCCCAAAATATTTTCGCTGCTGGGTTTTAGAGGTGGATTTGCCCATGATGGGGATTGTGTTTTGGATTGAAACATATGTCGATAGATAGCTACTAAAACGTTCTTTCAGTTGGTATATTCAGATATTACTCTGGACATTTCGGAAAGCCGCAATCCACACTACAATCCCAAAATATTTTCGCTGCTGGGTTTTAAAGGTGGATTTGCTCATGATGGGGATTGTGTTTTGGATTGAAACATATGTCGATAGATAGCTACTAAAACGATCTTTCAGTTGGTATATTCAGATGTTACTCTGGACATTTCGGAAAGCCGCAATCCACACTAAAATCCCAAAATATTTTCGCTGCTGGGTTTTAGAGGTGGATTTGCCCATGATGGGGATTGTGTTTTGGATTGAAACATATGTCGATAGATAGCTACTAAAACGTTCTTTCAGTTGTTATATTCAGATATTACTCTGGACATTTCGGAAAGCCGCAATCCACACTACAATCCCAAAATATTTTCGCTGCTGGGTTTTAAAGGTGGATTTGCCCATGATGGGGATTGTGTTTTGGATTGAAACATATGTCGATAGATAGCTACTAAAACGTTCTTTCAGTTGGTATATTCAGATGTTACTCTGGACATTTCGGAAAGCCGCAATCCACACTACAATCCCAAAATATTTTCGCTGCTGGGTTTTAGAGGTGGATTTGCCCATGATGGGGATTGTGTTTTGGATTGAAACATATGTCGATAGATAGCTACTAAAACGTTCTTTCAGTTGGTATATTCAGATGTTACTCTGGACATTTCGGAAAGCCGCAATCCACACTACAATCCCAAAATATTTTCGCTGCTGGGTTTTAAAGGTGGATTTGCCCATGATGGGGATTGTGTTTTGGATTGAAACATATGTCGATAGATAGCTACTAAAACGTTCTTTCAGTTGGTATATTCAGATGTTACTCTGGACATTTCGGAAAGCCGCAATCCACACTACAATCCCAAAATATTTTCGCTGCTGGGTTTTAGAGGAGGATTTGCCCATGATGGGGATTGTGTTTTGGATTGAAACATATGTCGATAGATAGCTACTAAAACGTTCTTTCAGTTGGTATATTCAGATATTACTCTGGACATTTCGGAAAGCCGCAATCCACACTACAATTCCAAAATATTTTCGCTGCTGGGTTTTAGAGGTGGATTTGCCCATGATGGGGATTGTGTTTTGGATTGAAACATATGTCGATAGATAGCTACTAAAACGTTCTTTCAGTTGGTATATTCAGATATTACTCTGGACATTTCGGAAAGCCGCAATCCACACTACAATCCCAAAATATTTTCGCTGCTGGGTTTTAGAGGTGGATTTGCCCATGATGGGGATTGTGTTTTGGATTGAAACATATGTCGATAGATAGCTACTAAAACGTTCTTTCAGTTGTTATATTCAGATATTACTCTGGACATTTCGGAAAGCCGCAATCCACACTAAAATCCCAAAATATTTTCGCTGCTGGGTTTTAGAGGTGGATTTGCCCATGATGGGGATTGTGTTTTGGATTGAAACATATGTCGATAGATAGCTACTAAAACGTTCTTTCAGTTGTTATATTCAGATATTACTCTGGACATTTCGGAAAGCCGCAATCCACACTACAATCCCAAAATATTTTCGCTGCTGGGTTTTAAAGGTGGATTTGCCCATGATGGGGATTGTGTTTTGGATTGAAACATATGTCGATAGATAGCTACTAAAAAGCTCTTTCAGTTGGTATATTCAGATGTTACTCTGGACATTTCGGAAAGCCGCAATCCACACTACAATCCCAAAATATTTTCGCTGCTGGGTTTTAGAGGTGGATTTGCCCATGATGGGGATTGTGTTTTGGATTGAAACATATGTCGATAGATAGCTACTAAAACGTTCTTTCAGTTGGTATATTCAGATGTTACTCTGGACATTTCGGAAAGCCGCAATCCACACTACAATCCCAAAATATTTTCGCTGCTGGGTTTTAAAGGTGGATTTGCCCATGATGGGGATTGTGTTTTGGATTGAAACATATGTCGATAGATAGCTACTAAAACGTTCTTTCAGTTGGTATATTCAGATGTTACTCTGGACATTTCGGAAAGCCGCAATCCACACTACAATCCCAAAATATTTTCGCTGCTGGGTTTTAGAGGTGAGTTTGCCCGTGATGGGGATTGTGTTTTGGATTGAAACATATGTCGATAGATAGCTACTAAAACGTTCTTTCAGTTGGTATATTCAGATGTTACTCTGGACATTTCGGAAAGCCGCAATCCACACTACAATCCCAAAATATTTTCGCTGCTGGGTTTTAAAGGTGGATTTGCCCATGATGGGGATTGTGTTTTGGATTGAAACATATGTCGATAGATAGCTACTAAAACGTTCTTTCAGTTGGTAATTTGGTATATTCAGATGTTACTCTGGACATTTCGGAAAGCCGCAATCCACACTACAATCCCAAAATATGTTCGCTGCTGGGTTTTTAAGGTGGATTTGCCCATGATGGGGATTGTGTTTTGGATTGAAACATATGTCGATAGATAGCTACTGAAACGTTCTTTCAGTTAGTATATTCAGATATTACTCTGGACATTTCGGAAAGCCGCAATCCACACTACAATCCCAAAATATTTTCGCTGCTGGGTTTTAAAGGTGGATTTGCCCATGATGGGGATTGTGTTTTGGATTGAAACATATGTCGATAGATAGCTACCAAAACGTTCTTTCAGTTGGTATATTCAGATATTACTCTGGACATTTCAGAAAGCCGCAATCCACATTATAATCCCAAAATATTTTCGCTGCTGGGTTTTAGAGGTGAGTTTGCCCGTGATGGGGATTGTGTTTTGGATTGTAACATATGTCGATAGATAGCTACTAAAACGTTCTTTCAGTTGGTATATTCAGATGTTACTCTGGACATTTCGGAAAGCCGCAATCCACACTACAATCCCAAAATATTTTCGCTGCTGGGTTTTAAAGGAGGATTTGCCCATGATGGGGATTGTGTTTTGGATTGAAACATATGTCGATAGATAGCTACTAAAACGTTCTTTCAGTTGGTATATTCAGATGTTACTCTGGACATTTCGGAAAGCCGCAATCCACACTACAATCCCAAAATATTTTCGCTGCTGGGTTTTAAAGGTGGATTTGCTCATGATGGGGATTGTGTTTTGGATTGAAACATATGTCGATAGATAGCTACTAAAACGATCTTTCAGTTGGTATATTCAGATGTTACTCTGGACATTTCGGAAAGCCGCAATCCACACTAAAATCCCAAAATATTTTCGCTGCTGGGTTTTAGAGGTGGATTTGCCCATGATGGGGATTGTGTTTTGGATTGAAACATATGTCGATAGATAGCTACTAAAACGTTCTTTCAGTTGTTATATTCAGATATTACTCTGGACATTTCGGAAAGCCGCAATCCACACTACAATCCCAAAATATTTTCGCTGCTGGGTTTTAAAGGTGGATTTGCCCATGATGGGGATTGTGTTTTGGATTGAAACATATGTCGATAGATAGCTACTAAAAAGCTCTTTCAGTTGGTATATTCAGATGTTACTCTGGACATTTCGGAAAGCCGCAATCCACACTACAATCCCAAAATATTTTCGCTGCTGGGTTTTAGAGGTGGATTTGCCCATGATGGGGATTGTGTTTTGGATTGAAACATATGTCGATAGATAGCTACTAAAACGTTCTTTCAGTTGGTATATTCAGATGTTACTCTGGACATTTCGGAAAGCCGCAATCCACACTACAATCCCAAAATATTTTCGCTGCTGGGTTTTAAAGGTGGATTTGCCCATGATGGGGATTGTGTTTTGGATTGAAACATATGTCGATAGATAGCTACTAAAACGTTCTTTCAGTTGGTATATTCAGATGTTACTCTGGACATTTCGGAAAGCCGCAATCCACACTACAATCCCAAAATATTTTCGCTGCTGGGTTTTAGAGGAGGATTTGCCCATGATGGGGATTGTGTTTTGGATTGAAACATATGTCGATAGATAGCTACTAAAACGTTCTTTCAGTTGGTATATTCAGATGTTACTCTGGACATTTCGGAAAGCCGCAATCCAGACTACAATCCCAAAATATTTTCGCTGCTGGGTTTTAAAGGTGGATTTGCCCATGATGGGGATTGTGTTTTGGATTGAAACATATGTCGATAGATAGCTACTAAAACGTTCTTTCAGTTGGTATATTCAGATATTACTCTGGACATTTCAGAAAGCCGCAATCCACATTATAATCCCAAAATATTTTCGCTGCTGGGTTTTAGAGGTGAGTTTGTCCGTGATGGGGATTGTGTTTTGGATTGAAACATATGTCGATAGATAGCTACTAAAACGTTCTTTCAGTTGGTATATTCAGATGTTACTCTGGACATTTCGGAAAGCCGCAATCCACACTACAATCCCAAAATATTTTCGCTGCTGGGTTTTAAAGGTGGATTTGCCCATGATGGGGATTGTGTTTTGGATTGAAACATATGTCGATAGATAGCTACTAAAACGTTCTTTCAGTTGGTAATTTGGTATATTCAGATGTTACTCTGGACATTTCGGAAAGCCGCAATCCACACTACAATCCCAAAATATGTTCGCTGCTGGGTTTTTAAGGTGGATTTGCCCATGATGGGGATTGTGTTTTGGATTGAAACATATGTCGATAGATAGCTACTGAAACGTTCTTTCAGTTAGTATATTCAGATATTACTCTGGACATTTCGGAAAGCCGCAATCCACACTACAATCCCAAAATATTTTCGCTGCTGGGTTTTAAAGGTGGATTTGCCCATGATGGGGATTGTGTTTTGGATTGAAACATATGTCGATAGATAGCTACCAAAACGTTCTTTCAGTTGGTATATTCAGATATTACTCTGGACATTTCAGAAAGCCGCAATCCACATTATAATCCCAAAATATTTTCGCTGCTGGGTTTTAGAGGTGAGTTTGCCCGTGATGGGGATTGTGTTTTGGATTGTAACATATGTCGATAGATAGCTACTAAAACGTTCTTTCAGTTGGTATATTCAGATGTTACTCTGGACATTTCGGAAAGCCGCAATCCACACTACAATCCCAAAATATTTTCGCTGCTGGGTTTTAAAGGTGGATTTGCCCATGATGGGGATTGTGTTTTGGATTGAAACATATGTCGATAGATAGCTACTAAAACGTTCTTTCAGTTGGTATATTCAGATGTTACTCTGGACATTTCAGAAAGCCGTAAACCGCAAATAACTCCGCGGAGAGTTGGCTGCTACTTTAGTTCTATTGAACTTCATAAGATGGCGTTACGGGTATGCAATAAACATTTAGGTATAATTACTAGTGCTAGGAAATGAAGTAATGTGAAAAAATATTCGTGTAGTTTAATAAGAGCATTGTACCAACTTCATATTATCTTCAAGTGTTCCCATATAAATTTTATCAAAATCGGTTCATATGTCAGTTTTGTATTGCCATACTTTTTGATGTAACCTACCTATTTTTTAGATTACCTAAGATTTTTTATTACTTCCAAACATAATCACCCACTAATTTACCTAACTATCTAGGTATAAACGCATTATACACGCCTAAATAGGCTACGTACCTACATATAGATTTAGAGGTGAGTTTCACCATGATGGGGATTGTGTTTTGGATTGAAACATATGTCGATAGATAGCTACTAAAACGTTCTTTCAGTTGGTATATTCAGATGTTACTCTGGACATTTCGGAAAGCCGCAATCCACACTACAATCCCAAAATATTTTCGCTGCTGGGTTTTATAGGTGGATTTGCCCATGATGGGGATTGTGTTTTGGATTGAAACATATGTCGATAGATAGCTACTGAAACGTTCTTTCAGTTGGTATATTCAGATGTTACTCTGGACATTTCGGAAAGCCGCAATCCACACTACAATCCAAAAATATTTTCGCTGCTGGGTTTTAGAGGTGGATTTGCCCATGATGGGGATTGTGTTTTGGATTGAAACATATGTCGATAGATAGCTACTAAAACGTTCTTTCAGTTGGTATATTCAGATGTTACTCTGGACATTTCGGAAAGCCGCAATCCACACTACAATCCCAAAATATTTTCGCTGCTGGGTTTTAGAGGTGGATTTACCCATGATTGGGATTGTGTTTTGGATTGAAACATATGTCGATAGATAGCTACTAAAACGTTCTTTCAGTTGGTATATTCAGATGTTACTCTGGACATTTCGGAAAGCCGCAATCCACACTACAATCCCAAAATATTTTCGCTGCTGGGTTTTAGAGGTGGATTTGCCCATGATGGGGATTGTGTTTTGGATTGAAACATATGTCGATAGATAGCTACTAAAACGTTCTTTCAGTTGGTATATTCAGATGTTACTCTGGCCATTTCGGAAAGCCGCAATCCACACTACAATCCCAAAATATGTTCGCTGCTGGGTTTTTAAGGTGGATTTGCCCATGATGGGGATTGTGTTTTGGATTGAAACATATGTCGATAGATAGCTACTGAAACGTTCTTTCAGTTAGTATATTCAGATATTACTCTGGACATTTCGGAAAGCCGCAATCCACACTACAATCCCAAAATATTTTCGCTGCTGGGTTTTAAAGGTGGATTTGCCCATGATGGGGATTGTGTTTTGGATTGAAACATATGTCGATAGATAGCTACTAAAACGTTCTTTCAGTTGGTATATTCAGATGTTACTCTGGACATTTCGGAAAGCCGCAATCCACACTACAATCCCAAAATATGTTCGCTGCTGGGTTTTAAAGGTGGATTTGCCCATGATGGGGATTGTGTTTTGGATTGAAACATATGTCGATAGATAGCTACTAAAACGTTCTTTCAGTTGGTATATTCAGATGTTACTCTGGACATTTCGGAAAGCCGCAATCCACACTACAATCCCAAAATATGTTCGCTGCTGGGTTTTAAAGGTGGATTTGCCCATGATGGGGATTGTGTTTTGGATTGAAACATATGTCGATAGATAGCTACTAAAACTTTCTTTCAGTTGGTATATTCAGATATTACTCTGGACATTTCAGAAAGCCGCAATCCACATTATAATCCCAAAATATTTTCGCTGCTGGGTTTTAGAGGAGGATTTGCCCATGATGGGGATTGTGTTTTGGATTGAAACATATGTCGATAGATAGCTACTAAAACGTTCTTTCAGTTGGTATATTCAGACATTACTCTGGACATTTCGGAAAGCCGCAATCCACACTACAATCCCAAAATATTTTCGCTGCTGGGTTTTAGAGGTGAGTTTCACCATGATGGGGATTGTGTTTTGGATTGAAACATATGTCGATAGATAGCTACTAAAACGTTCTTTCAGTTGGTATATTCAGATGTTACTCTGGACATTTCGGAAAGCCGCAATCCACACTACAATCCCAAAATATTTTCGCTGCTGGGTTTTAGAGGAGGATTTGCCCATGATGGGGATTGTGTTTTGGATTGAAACATATGTCGATAGATAGCTACTAAAACGTTCTTTCAGTTGGTATATTCAGACATTACTCTGGACATTTCAGAAAGCCGTAAACCGCAAATAACTCCGCGGAGAGTTGGCTGCTACTTTAGTTCTATTGAACTTCATAAGATGGCGTTACGGGTATGCAATAAACATTTAGGTATAATTACTAGTGCTAGGAAATGAAGTAATGTGAAAAAATATTCGTGTAGTTTAATAAGAGCATTGTACCAACTTCATATTATCTTCAAGTGTTCCCATATAAATTTTATCAAAATCGGTTCATATGTCAGTTTTGTATTGCCATACTTTTTGATGTAACATGACATGTATACCTACCTATTTTTTAGATTACCTAAGATTTTTTATTACTTCCAAACATAATCACCCACTAATTTACCTAACTATCTAGGTATAAACGCATTATACACGCCTAAATAGGCTACGTACCTACATATATACCTACGTAACTTAAAAGTAATATAAAAGTAAGTAGGGTAGGGGAACCGGTCCACCGGCCGGCACCTATCCATCGGCCATTCCTGATCCTCTTGCAGTATTATTTAGATATTATCTACTCACTATTGCAATATAGGAACGAAAGTCATGTAAGTACTCTTTGATTGAATCGCCTGATACCCTAAAACATTATTCGGTTGGGTTACTATAACAAACGACGATTTTTAAAGAATTGTTTAATTTCACGTTGGCAGATGAGAAAGAGTTAAGCACGCAAATACAAAAAAATAAATAGTGACTCGCCTCTCGTTCAACCGTAAGTTTTTTACTGTTAGACTAAGTAAATGTTGATTGTTAATAGTTTTATAGCTGAAGAAATAAGTTATAGTCATTCTTTCATAATTATTTTAAAAGTATTTGATTTTAAATAACGATTTTTAGGGGGCCGGAAACAGAAGCAAGATATTCTTTAATTATTCTATTTTCGGCCGGGGTTGCCGAGTTTTAGCGACTTGCAACCTAAAATAGTTTTGTCTCTTTTATTAACGTCGTAGTACACATACGGAACTACTCTTCTTATTCATCTACAATTACAGTTAAGATTTTAGTTTTCAGAATTCAGCCGTCAATTTGCTTTAGTATGATTAAATAACGATATTCAAATTTTACAGATGGCCGAAAACATAAACCGTAATTAATTGACATTCTGTGTTTACTATAGCCATACACTTAAAGATGCTGGCCATCAGTTTTCGGCCGCATGATATACGGCGAAATGAATGAATAATAGTTCAATTTCAGTAAATCTAAAATAGCAAAAATATTTTGAGTTAGTTTTCGGCCTATTAAAAATGTATAGAGCAAAATTAGGCCGAAAACATACAGTTATCGTTTCAAGCTGTAACCTATATCAAGCGTTCATAAACAGTTTCCAAAACCATACTATACTTTTTACTGTGGCGCGTGAAAACAATGCCATCGAGAAAGTATTTTTTTTTTATTTAGGGAGAACATAGATGTTGACTGCCGGTGTTCAACTCCATCGTACATTGAATTTTTTAACTTATTTCTAGCTCGTAATCGACTTTACTTTTTGGCGGTATCTTAAAGTTCGTGTTTGCGCTATAAGGCCGAAAACTGACGCAATCACCCTACCTACTCTATAACCTGATTTGTTGGCTGCCAAGGTACCTATCTCGGATATATCTTCCCAGTTATGTATGTGTCTAAGCAGATTTTAACATAAAAAATATTTTTACATGGGTAGATACAGATTACCTATTACTATTAAGTAAGTAGGTACATACTGCATTATGAAGGTGTTTTCTCCAGAACGCGACAACTGCTCGGGGGCTCGCCGCTTGTCTGAGTCCCCCCTCTCCGCTTCGGTCTCCTCTCCACAGCTTGATGAAGGGCTTCCTGAAGAGTTGAAGGATTGTAATCAAAACAGTAGCCCGACTTTCACAATTTCTCCAGAACGCGACAACTGCTCGGGGGCTCGCCGCTTGTCTGAGTCCCCCCTCTCCGCTTCGGTCTCCTCTCCACAGCTTGATGAAGGGCTTCCTGAAGAGTTGAAGGATTGTAATCAAAACAGTAGCCCGACTTTTACAATTTCTCCAGAACGCGACAACTGCTCGGGGGCTCGCCGCTTGTCTGAGTCCCCCCTCTCCGCTTCGGTCTCCTCTCCACAGCTTGATGAAGGTCTTCCTGAAGAGTTGAAGGATTGTAATCAAAACAGTAGCCCGACTTTCACAATTTCTCCAGAACGCGACAACTGCTCAGGGGCTCGCCGCTTGTCTGAGTCCCCCCTCTCCGCTTCGGTCACCTCTCCACAGCTTGATGAAGGTCTTCCTGAAGAGTTGAAGGATTGTAATCAAAACAGTAGCCCGACTTCCACAATTTCCAACAACGAAAATCTTCCTAAAGTTACTATGAGATCAAATAAAACATGCGTGACTCCAGAGATACCCGAAGTGCCCAAGTGTATATTAAATATTTCTAGCGTCGAAAATTCTGCAATAATCTTACCTTTAGGTACTCAAAATGTGGCTTCACTCGAAGGACCACAATTATTGTATTTAGAAGGTGAATTTGAATTAGAGGACAAATTAGTAAAGCAAGTTTTTAATAATAATAAACTCAATAGTAAAACGTACCCATATGTATTCACGAAAAAGATCAGAGCTGAAATCAACAATACATGTCTCCTGATTTACAAATATGTAAAATATAACTCATCGAACGTGACAATCAACGCCAGATGCAAGCACGTGAGTTGTAAAAAGTTTAAAATTATTATTAAGGGAAACCGTGTTTCGGTTTACAGCTCAAATGAAAATTTCTGTCATAAACAAAACTTGACATTGCCGGTTTCAAAAATAGAAAGGCAAATTGTCAAACAAAAGTTAGTTACTCAAAAAGCGAAACTGTACAAAAATCAGCAACTTTTGAAAATAAATCTCGATAAGTTGGAAAAGACCAAAAGTTTGGAGACGGTCAAGTCAGATGCTACATTAAGAAAAATAAGATCAGAGGCCTTAAGCAAAAACGATCGATCGAAAAACGATGCTCTTGACTTGCTGCTTTATTTTAAGGATCACGTCGAATACGTACAAGAGATAAGCTTCCCTTTCTGCGTTAAAATGTTTAGTGTGGAGCAACTTGAAGTTTTGAAGCGACTTGGCCCCGTAGTTTTACATTTTGACGCTACCGGGAGCGTTGTTAGACATCTCAAAGAAATCGGCAACAAAAAAAGAATTTTGTATTATGCAGGGGTGGTGTCGTTACCGACAGGGCGCGTATTTCCAGTTTTGTCAATGTTGTCCCAAAATCATGACAGCCACAGCATCGCTAAGCTGTTAAGTGATTTTAGGTATTTTTGTGAAAAGAACGGCCACTGGCCTGCTTTTACTGGAGTGGTAACGGACATGGCTCTGGCGTCGATCCACGCCATATGTAAATCATTTAATATGAGCAGTTTGACGCAATATCTGAGCAACTGTTATGAGATCGTGATAAACAATAGATCAACACCTAAAGACTTTATACCAATTTTTCTTTGTTGTGCACATTTTATGAAAATGATGTCAAATGATGTTGAAAAGAACTTAACAACAAAGAAAAATGAATTTAAAGATATCTTGGCACAATTTACACTGTGTAATAGTGTGGTCGAATTTGATGACTTTGTCCGAAACCTGTATATTTTGACAAACTCAAAGTATCTTGATGATCAAGCAACTAGTGCGTTAGAGAACTTAACTTTAGCAAAATTTTACCGAAAGTTTGATCAAGCGCCATTGCAAGAAAAACCAGCCGAATTACAATTAAATGATGAATTAGAAACACAAGCGCAGTATCAAAATAGCCCATTTTACGGAAGGTCTACCAAAATATGTGAAACTATCGCTATTTTCGAAGAATCTAATATGGACAAAAATGAATTTTACAATCCAGAGATGTGGAGTGCGTGTGATGACAAACAAGCGAGTTATACGATTTTAACCACTGTACCCCTCGGTCCCCTGTGCCCCCCGTTCCCCTACTATTAGATATTAGAAAGCGGTGTGAATTATGAGTAATTGGAGAAAACTATTCGTATAAAAATTACAATTTGTAATTGTAAATTTAAATTGATATTAATACTAATATTATGATATATAATAAATACTATTGGACTATAATATTAATACTATTGACGATCGAACGATCTAGCAAACCCCCCTCCCGCGCGCCAGTGCTTGCTACCCTGTGGGAGCGTGAGGACGCGCGGCTGCCATACTGTCCGATGTAAGTGTCCATTATTTTTTCTTACAAATTTTTTTCGTAACTTTATACGTGAGTTAGCTTTGTTAAACTTACAATGTGGTCTTTTTATCGGCATTATCAATAATTAATCTTTAAATTGACGGATAATTACATAACATTCTAAGTGTTTGGTTAAGTCAAATTAGTTATTTTTTTAATATGGCGTCATGGGGTAAAGTGGATCATTTTGACATGGGGCAAAGTGGATAGCGATTCAGTGTGCCCCTTGATAAGTTTGCTGATTAAATGTTCATGTTTATGTTTTAGAAGTTCGAAATGGTCCGCAACAGAGTTAGAAAAACGAACATTGGTCTTCATATAAAAGTTGCAGAACTAACTGACAACATCGTCACACTGTCTCCATCACCATCAATTATGATTCATCTTGATTTACCGCATAATTCACCAATACCAGACACTGAAGTCATTTCGCCACCAACAGATGGATCAACATCAACAAAAAATCAACACATAGTAAGTCCTTTTGAGTTTAGAGGGATTCTGAATGCCGGACCTCTGAAAAATACTCGTAAACCAAGGCGTAAGGGTAGAAGCATAATTGCAACCGACACACCGAATAAAATAAAAATTCAAAAACGCCGAGAAGACCAGACGAAAAAAAAGAGCGAAAAAGTTTTACAGCCAGAATCTAGCGATGAAGAAAATCAATATTTATTCAGAAGAAGGCGAATATGAAAATGTAGAAGATGAAGAAGTAACAATAGAACCAGATAATTTTCGGCTACTTGACTCCTATTCAAAAGAAGGTAGCTTTGTTTTGGTAGAATTCATTGCAAAAAATAAAAAAGTTTTTTATAAGTCATTGGAGAAGAGAATGAAAACCAAGAACTGGAAGTAAATTTCTTAAGAAAACGTCTAAAAATAGCGAAACCTACTCTAATTACTACATTGAAGACTGACTTCTGTTACTTTTTCTTAAGTTGTTAATTTTTAATATCTCAATGTTTTTAGAAGTTTAAGTCTATTTTATTTAGATTTTTTACTAAAATAATAATACTTAATATACTTTATGAACTTTCAAATACTAGTTTTTGATTTGATTCACACATAATAAAGACAATGACAAATTTAAACACAAAATAATATTTTATTTAGTTAATACCAAATAGTTCACTGTTCCCCGTAGGAATTAGTATGAAGATATAATGTAGCAGTTCATTGTGCCCCTTGCCGGTCCATAGTACCCCAAGCTTATATCCACTGTGCCCCCAACGTGGGGTACACAGGATCGTTACCCACTTTTTTTTAAAGAGGCCATAATTTTAAATTTATTGACCTAATAGCTTAGTTAAACCTTAAATTTGTTGGCCAAAATATCTAGCTATCTATGCAAATCAACAGTATAGTCATATCTTAAAAAGTATGAGATTTAGCTGCCTACAAAAGAAATGTGATTCACTGTGCCCCCCTTTCCCCTACCATTTTTATGTATACATTGTTGAGCCAGTAATTTTAACCAGTAAATATATCGTGGAATAGGCCTATTGGGGAAACCACGCTAAAAAAAACGCGCCAAAAAACACTACCTCACGGGTGGCGTGGAAACGTGTACATACATAACCATTGTACCTACATAACGTCGCTGTGGTGCAGGAATTAACTAAGTGCATAAAGCTTACAGTGGATAACTTTCCGTCCATATATTTCTTAAAAGAGATACAAAGTATGGTTTACGATGGTACATTACTGGTCGGCTTTTGTGACTATAGGGCTATTATGTGACACTGGTTATGTAATTGTATGTCTCTTTTGTTAAATTATATAAGTACCTATAAAAATTTCAAAATGTTCAAATATGCTTATTAACAGCAATAACTGCGTCATGATAAGTGGTAAATTTTACGATTTATATCACATGTAATACATACTGGCTTCCGGCCGCGAATTTTACACGACTCAGTAAATCCGGAAAAAACGCTCGTACCTAATCGAGTTTCTTCCCCGTTCTTCTCGCAGTGGCTCTAAACATTTTTTTTTTTCTGAACGTGAAATACATATGCTGCAGCCAAGAGATGCAAAAAAAGGCAAAATTATTTCAAACTAATTTATTAATTAAAGTTACAATTTATTAAGAATAAAATTATATGTCTACTGATCGACGATTGATCAAGAAGTGGGCGCCGAATACGATCCGCTGTCCATACGGATGCGCCGATTGACGTCAATGCGGCACGTTTCTGCTGCGCTTGCACCTGGTGCCGTGTGCACCGCTGCCATGCGGTGCGCCAATGCTGACTCCTAGGTTTACGCGGCTGTGCCTTGCGTAACACGTGGCAGTACAATGTAGAATATTCCACACTCATTGCTCTGTTTTTACTTTGCAGGAGGTGGAAGGCCTGACATTTTGACAGGATTAGATAATCCATACGGTTCTGATATCCAGTTTGTAGACCCAATGATTATCTAATAATATAAGAACAATAGAAGTTACTGAATCTCAAGTAAGTTTTTGCTTTAATATTTGCTACTAAAATAAACTGTCGATGATCATACTTCACGAACATCTTATGGAATTATTTGTTTACATTTCTCACACTTACATCCATAGCATTTGTTTTTATTGTACACACCGGTTTACTATTTTTGCAGTGACTGTGTTGGAAAGTACCACACCTTTGCCAATTATTTAACTGCCAAGCAGTAGTGTGCAAATACTACTGTAGTAACATAGTGTTCTCAATTGAAGGGCAATGTTTTCAAGGAATTTACTGGGCATAAAGAGATTTAACATCTAATATCTTGGGGTGACAAGTGCTTTCCTCTGCAGGTTCTTCAATTATTGATTTCCTCTCTCAGAGCGGCACTTGTTGTGCGCAACTTTTTTGTCTCATTACTATACAGTTTGTAATTGTATGTTGATATTATGCACTGTAAAATTTTTACTTTATTTATTTCAGGATGACAACGCTGATTTTTATGATGCTGGACAATGGAAATATCTAAACCTGCAGATGAAAACATACCACTAGTGACTAGAGGTAGGTGATGGTTACCAAGCATTGTTTTTATTTGGATAAATATATACAGGAAGGTCTATGGCGAAAAAAGCCAGGAAGTGATTAATTCTACTGATGCAGAGACTTCTAGAAATCTAGCAATCACATACCATTTAATTTACATCTCTGATCCCTAACTGCATAAAAATGTATTGGATAATGGTACGTCTGCTTGACTCTGCTACACAAGTGTGCTTGACTGTGACTTTAATTTTAGTTTGATTTTTGTATACTATATTAATTTACTAATTCTTATCAGGAAATAAAAATAATAATTCATATAAAAATAGTATGTAGTGAATGCATCAGGATTTCCATTATATATTGTATATAATATATTGTAATAATTTCCATTTTTATTATGGCAAAGACTGTCTATGTCTGTTCATAGAAAGTCTTTTAGCTGATATTTATTTTTGTTTCAGAATGCAGAAAATAAAACTTGGAACAGTTGGATACCATAGAAGCATTAAAAACTGTAGTGGCCACTACACTTTTATTTAATTGAGGAGGCTCTCCATTGACTTTGCTTCATAGAAGAGAACCAAAAACATCTTAAATTTGATTTATTGGAAATTATGAAGAAAAATGCAGAAACCAATGGTGAAATAAAAGCAGTTAAATCAAGAAATAATTAAAACTGCAAAATTACACGCAGAATTGAGAAATATAAAAAAAAGAAAATTAATAATTTTAGTATTTAATGTAGAAACATATATTTTTAGTTAGGTATATAATTTTTGACTTAAAGAAGCAATATTTTTTTTATTTTGATTTATTATTTTCTACCCTTTACTTATTAATAGTTTCAAGAAAATATTATAGACTAATTATTGAATTATGCCATAAATGTGTTTTATGATGTCTGACTCAGGGGCAAACTCTTAAAATAATTTAATTTATTAGCTGTCTCGCACAGTAGATATGCTGTTCCCATGGTGCTGGTAAGTCAAGGGTTATCTGATGGTAAGCATTCCTTTGCCTTTACTAAAACGTTATTTAGTACTCCTGTGGTACTTATAACAGGCAGACAGTTATTTCAATGCATTAAATACCAACGTCAGCACAGGAAATCAACATTTCCATATCCCAAACAAGCGTTCAATAGGATTTCTGCTGTTTAATTGAGATTCATAGTAGAGTACCTCCACCAGTATTCTTGGATTTTCCAGTGGTTTTATGATATAGGGTCCATTTATGTATTCATGATCAGCCAATATAACTGCATTACCTACTATACCATCCACTATCAAACATAGCGTTTCTGTAAAAGGTATTCCAAACAGTAGGTATGATCTTGACTGTTGCCGAGACATCTCTCTACAAAATCTAAAATTTCAAGGTCTGCACTGTCAATACTTGCATATGCATGCCTTTCCAATTCTAAAAGTTAGAAGCGCCCCTAACCTTAAACCGCCTACGTCCTAAGATTTTTTTACCTGTAGATATGTTGTCTGCCCTCCCATATTTACTAGACGAATTCAGGGTAATTACCTGAGTCACTACCAGTCTTGCACTTCCGAGCGTTCGGTGAATACATCGCCGCTAATCGTGTTTTTTAGAAATAATCTGTGGACAATATGCCTTCCTTGTGTCTTTAGACTCTGCACCAATTATACAGGCGCTGTGAGAGATAAGAAAACTGTTTTATTTCACGCGTAATTATTGCTTTTATTGTTGAAATAGAAAATATCGTCATTTTGTTTTATCTTAGGAACTAATCTCAATGAAATGGATGAGCGAGTTATGTGTATCGTTTGGTGTGAGATAGTGAAAGAGATCGCAGCATAATAGTGATCGGAACGTCTCGTGGCGGTTCGGTGGTAACACGAATTGCTTATTATCTCTTTCTAACAACAGATATGACGCATAATATTTGAACGTTCTTTCCTTGTCATTACAAACTGCATATACATGTGCGTAGGTATGTAGATAGGTAAATTCTAATAAGCTTTTAGAGCAGTGGTGTTCGGATATAACAACTCTAAGTATTTCAACAGTATTTCAACTCTCTGCCTACGTCGGATTAATCCGACAAATGTGTTCAACTACATAACCGCCAGCGTCGTATATTTACGACTGCGCTTTTAATCTACATTTTTAAATTACGCTGTATTTTATGAACTACATGATTAGCTAAATACCTAGTGAATCTAGTTACCATTTACAGTTGGTTACTATAGACTTAGTAAATGATAGACTAGCTAAATACAAAAAAAAAAACATTTTTTACGATATATATCGATATGTTTCTCCGATATATGTATAGCAAAGTATCGATACTACACTACGATATATTATATCGAAAAAAATATCGATACTTTTTTTGTTTGAACATCCCTACCCGTTATATATTCACATGTTCCTGTAAAGTTTCGCCGGCCTATAATTACCCTCATATATATGTTTACAATAATAGGAAATATAAATTATATTCAACCATGATGATGCATTGTTGAACATTGGAGCAAATGCGACCACACCCTCAATAAGTCTTTCTGCTGTAAGGATGAAAGTTGTTATATTCGACATGAGAAAATCAGAGGGAAGATAACTCCTCTAAACCTTATATATTCATATTTGAGTTCTTAAGTCAGAGTATAATTATAATTCACTTTTGATATCACAAACACGTGATTTTACGAAACTTAGGCAAAGTAAGATCCAAAATATATAACTAAATTTTTCATTGAAATCAAATCAGACCATAAAGAGCCAGTAACGTCATAGTGGCTCTTTTCGGGTAGTTTGACGGTCGGTAGACTTGAACCAAGTAATTAAACTTCTTACAATAAAACGCGCCATTATTTTACTATGATAATTAAGATCTAAATGTAAAACATGTAATTGTAAAGTGCCAACTCGTGCGCACTCGCGAGTTTCACGCTCGCCAGTTGACGAATAAGCCTTAGAATTCGGTTTCATTTTTGTTTGTTCTTTATGTAGTGATGAATCCATTAAAAAAAACATGTTTTATATGTCACCAAGATCAAATACCCATACCTACTTACAATAGAGGCTACAATATTTCCAACGAAAATGCTGTGACATTTTACATTACATATCTACAACATCGGCTCAATCGATGTTCGTCATAATGTAGGCTTTAGAAACTAAGATTTCACGACAAAGGTATACTTAGAAGGGTAGGTAAAAATATGAAATGCATTACTTAAAAACTGACCGTAAACCTGTTTTTTTTTATATTGCGGTATGTGCATTGTACCTATGTCTAATATATTGTTCTTAGTTTCGATAACTCAAATTGAAAATACAGAATTACATTAATATTGGTAGAATCTAAATATCTTCACCATCGATTTTTTCCCATCACTCACCATCCAACATATCGAAAAGGCATATTGACATCATTAATGCAAGTACCTCTACCGTACTTCTACTGCCCCTCAAACAGAATTGTGCGATAAGACAATTGCAGCATTTGCAGCTTCTTCAAGTTTTGACTTAGATTTTCCGCATAATTTGCGTTCTGGGAGAAAACTTTTCTACTACTTATAGTAAACATTAATCAAATCTAAAAATATTGGTCGTATTTTATAATTGACAGAATAAACCAGGTTTATAGATTTTCCTTTTTCTTTATTTTTCATTTATTTTTTTTGTTTTGAGAAAATATCGGTGTTTAAATACCCATTAATTCAAATTCCTTTAATATAATGATAAAAATCAAACCTATAAACCTTAATATTGATAACATCTATAACATTTCCAAAAATCATCAAAATCGGTGAATGTTTAGGGGGGTAGAAATATTTTCTCTTTTTGTATGAAAATTCGAGTCTTCCCTCTCTAGTCTTAAGTCTCATGTGCCTGTAATTTCACTGGCTCTAAAGGACTGCTGCCGCAACACCGTTAGGCGCTTGGCGGTAGATCTTATACTTGAGGGTGGTTTGGCACAAATTGTGCTCTAAGTAGGTGTATAATCACATCTTCAGCAGTTTCGTATATACATCATGTGTCAGCTGGAGACCATAACGCCAGCTAACACACTAATAATCAAACGTAGCATCGAAGTTTATTTTGAACCTAAATTTTGAGTTGGTATTCATAATTGCACTAAATATGCTCTAAATATTATTGGTAAGTATTTTCGGAATTAAGAAATTTCAAATGAGGAAGATGGATTTTACTACAAATAAGCAAGGCAATTAGGCATCTTCATTGCTGAAGGTCGTGTCTAGATCACTCGACATGATCTTGCTAATTCACTAGAAAGGTTTATCGATAAAAATGTACTACATCTCTATGATACTAGACTTCATTAAACTTAGACTTTGATAGGATACCACTTTTTACTACGCATAAATTAATGGCCAAGTGCGAGTTGGACTCGCCACGAAGGTTTCCGTACCATTAGCTGTACAACATTACCTAGACTTCATATTTTAACCTTTTTTGTTTTAACGTGTGCAAGTCCGACTCGCACTTGGCCGACTTTTTGTATTTGTTGTTATAGCGACAACAGAAATACATCATAATTATGTAAAAATTTCAACTATCTAGCTATCACCGTTCTTGAGATACAGCTTGGTGACAGAGGAACGGACAGCGAAGTCTTGGTGATGGTACCCTATCACCGAGACTTCGCTGTCTTTGTACGGAACCCTAAAAATGTTAAAATTTTACTAGTATAGTATGCAATTATATTTGAACTATATTTAATTATTCATTCTCAGAAAGCAAAGAAAAGATTTTAAAATATCAAAATGTAACTGCACAGTTATTGTCGTCTGGCAACTTTCATCTAATATTAAGGAAATTACCATATATCTGTCTCTCTCACTGAAAGAGATAGCTTAACAAAGCGCTACAGAAATCCAATCTTACTGCACTTGAAATAAGGTGATGATTCGATAATTCCCTCAAATTATTCTAATACTTTGCAAAAACGCGGCATGATCAAAGACTTCGTTTGCGTCACCGAACTGCCTCGCTGAGGTCCGCTGCCGTCTGCCTCAGTTTGAGATTGACTTTAGGCGTGTAAGGACTAAGGACTATAAACATGGAAGACAAAAAATTTTTCTTCTACGGCCCCGTAAAAATTTTTCAAGTAAGAGGTTTTTCTTTGACTCTTGAGTATTCTTTTCTGAACATAGATACGAGTAGAACCTATATTGTAATTGTCATTTAATTGCAGAATGTAACAAGAGCACGCGGCCGAGGCAGACGTCGCAGAGACCGCAGAGGGTGGCAGAGGCCTCGAGTGGTGCCGGCAGCGCCGCCCGCGCCATGTCGAGAATGTCCCGCCGCTGCCGCCGCCGCCGCCGCCGGCGCCGCCGGTGCTGCCCTTGTCCCGCTGCCACCCGCGCCCAATTTTTCGCGACTGATGACACAAGTGGGCGCACCGCACGTTGTGCCCAACCAGCTGCAGCAGGTCGCGGAACCCGCGCTGCCTCCCGATGCCGTGCTCCCTATGTCGCCCGGAAGCACGCAGTAAGTACTGATATAGGTTCACACCCTGATACCTACTACCACACGGTGACCATTTTTAAACCTCAGCTATCGCTGTAACGCTCGTAGGTACCTATATAAGATTTTTACACAATTGTTTTTCAACATGATTTAGTAATAAGTACTTATTAGGTATGTACCTACCTATAAATGATGATTGATGATAACATACTTTTTAAATAGCTTATAAATTAGCCTTTTTTTGAGATAGTGGTTTATTTCACCTGGTGGTAAATGATGATGTGGTCGAAGATGTTGTTCAGGCTAACCTAGAATTACTGGCTGAATATCTGCTGGAACTATCAAGAATAGCTGCTGGAATTGTCTACTCGAGGGTAGTAGTAGCTAGCCAGGTGGACATTCGCAAAATGCCTTACCACTTTGCTATAACGAGTATACAATCTTAAGACAACAACCGCGAAGCATGGAAGCGCTCAGCAGTAAGTAATGCCAGCATGGTGGAAGGGCATTTTGCGAATGCTCATGTGGCCAGCTACCACCAGCAAGTAAAAAAAACTGTGCCCAAGCACCTAACAATGTGTTAGGCAGCAGTCTTAGAGAGCCAGTAAAATTACAGGCCCGTGAGAATCAACAACTGTACCTATACCAGGGCGCACGGGTGTAGTGCAATTCGACACTTGGCAGTAAGTTAGAACTAGCTTCTGCCAGTACTCAACCCTAAGAGGTTGTTAGCATTTTGCCAATAACCTTGTAGGTATGTATATATACTTATACACTTATTGTTACTCACACACATTTTTTGTTTGCAGGAATGAAGACATCTCGAACACGGGTGGGGAAGGGGCCCCTCAATAATGAAAATAAAATGATTTTCCCATAGATTTTTCACTGTGTCATTATTATTTGATGTGCAGGCGATAGTGGTATCCTAATTATTCTTTGATCAATTCCTTATTTTTCGGGTGAATACTAACAGTAGGTAGAACTTCAGATATTCTATTGCAGTAGTGTAATAGGTAGGCGTAGTTCGGAAGTTTCTGAAAAATGTTATCTAAACATTACCGTGGTTAGGGAGGGGCGGTAGGGCGACCGCCGAGGTCGCTTTTTTAACCGACTTTAAACAAGTATTAGGTTCTCAATTCGTCTCTATTTTTTTTATGTTTGTTACCTCAGAGCTTGGCTGGGTGAACTGATTTTAATACCTACTTAATTCTTATTTCGTTAGAAAACTTATGTTTGTCGTTAGGTCCCATTTCAATTTCATTTAAATCCCATAACTGTAAAATATCTTGATGATACAGACCTACCTAGTAGGTACCTACCTAGTCGTAGAAAATGAATAAAATTTGTTGTATTTGTTGAAATGAAAAAAATATTTTAACCAAAAAATGGAACAGACTTCAACACTCAAAAGTGTGAAATAACTTGTTGAAGTCTGTACCATGCGCACAATATTGTGATAATAGGTACTTACCTACCTACCTAGGTTTACTGGTTCTAAATGATACACCGTTAAGTGCTTAGCGACATATTTTCTACTTGAGGGTGGTAGCTAGCCAGGCGGCCATTCGCAAAACGCCCTACCACCATGCAAAATTTCTGCTTCTCAAGGACACATAGCGGAATACACCGTTAAGTGCTTGGCGACAGATTTTCTACTTTAGCTAGCTACCAGCTAGGCGGGCATTATGCCCTAACCACCATGCTATTAACGTCTGTCATCAATCTACCACTCTGAAAGAGAAAATCTGTAGCCAAGCACCTAGCAGCGTATTCCGGCAGTACCTACCTAGGTACTTAGTTTTTGAGAAACCAGAAATTTTAGGCCTAATCGACATACCTAATTCTCGACCACATCATCACTCACCAACTCACCAATAGGTGAAATATTAGTCAATGGGCTATAATATAAGGTCTATAAAAAAATATCCTAAAACTAACTCAATATTACAATAACCGTGTCAGTTGCAAGAGTAGGTATGCCATCTACCTATTATATTACATTAAATCGAAATCGGTGTCCTTTCGGCGTCGCGTCGGCATCCTTTGAGTACTATTGCCAAGTGCCGACGCGGCTTTTACAAATGCCTTTGTGTTGCGCCGAAAGAAAAGGAAAATTAGTCTTATTGCGCCCGTGTCTAAAGTTCATTATCAAATGCGGCCGCCACCTTTACATTAAATTAGAGAAAAATTCAAGATACTTCTAGGATTGAAAACATTAACATATTATTATTATTACTTTTTAGTGTGTTAGTAATTATCTAGCTATAAGTTTAACTTGTATATTGCCGCTCTGTGAAATTCCTGCGAAGTGCAGTGGAACCAATCTAATGAGTATATTGTGCGCCTGGTACCGACTTCAACAAGTTAGTTCACAATTTTGAGTGTTGAAGTCGGTTCCATTTTTTTAGTAAAAAAAAATTCACGCTTTTCAGTAACCCTTACCTACTACCTACGGGATTAATTGTCATTTCCTGCCAATGATAAAATAAAAATAATGAGGACCACTGTTATTTTATTTGCCATGAAATTAAAAATAAATTGTAGGTAATAAATTTTGAAGCGCTCGTAGCGAAGTTTGCTTAGCCATTCTGAATCGATCAGCAAAGTTAAGCAACGTCCGCCGCGGTCAGGAGTTGGATGGGTGACCGCTGGTGACATTACTACTGAGCGCTTCCGTGCTTCGGAGGGCACGTTAAGCCGTCGGTCCCGGTTGTTGTCTTAGGATGGCAGTCGTTACAGCATGGTGGTAGGGCACTTTGCGAGTGCCCGCCTGGCTAGCTACCACCCTCAAGTTGAAAATCTGTCGCCAAGCACCTAACGGTGTGTTCCGGCAGCTGTCCTTGAGAGCCAGTAATTCTAGGTTAGCCTGAACAACATCTTCGACCACATCATCACTTACCATCAGGTGAAATAGTGGTCAAAGGCTAACCTATCAAGCATAAAAAAAAAGCTAGGTAAACCTTCAACACTAATAAGACTGTCGTGAGTTACTTCGAGTAACGAGTTACGGGCACATACAGGTGCTTTTTAGGGTTCCGTACCCAAAGGGTAAAACGGGATCCTATTACTGAGACTTTGCTGTACGTCCGTCCGTCCGTCTGTCACCAGGCTGTAAGTACTTACCTATCTCAAGAACCGTGATAGCTAGGCAGGTGAATTTTTCACAGATGAAGTATTTCTGTTGCCGCTATAACAACAAATACAAAAAGTTGGCCAAGTGCGAGGCGGACTCGCGCACGTTAAAACAAAAACAGGTTAAAATATGAAGTCTAATGTTGTATAGCTTATAGCTTGCGAGTCCGACTCGCACTTGGCCGATTTTTTGCATTTGGGGAGGATAAAATAAAATAGGTACTTAATTTTAAAAAAATATGATAAGTAGTATGTTTATAAAAGTAAGCAGGTACGCCAGGTATACCTACCTACCTACCTTGTTATTTCGTTACTTTTATAAAAATACCCATAAGTAGGTAGTTTTATTTATTAAGGTTAGCCTATCTGAACTGATGGTAGGTAAGTGATGTTGTGGTCGAAGATGTTGTTTTCAGGTAGGGTTACCAGATGTAAAAATCAAAAGACCGGAGAAAAGGCCTGATTACCATGGAAAAGTCCTGAGATTTTATACAGTTTGAGAATTTTCTCTCAAAAACGTGTTATTATCGTTTTATACACTGCGGATCTAGCTCACGCGTTGCAACTTGCACATCGCACTCAAAGCGGCGCGCGGCGGGGCGGGGGGTGGCAGCGGCACCGCAAAAGAAGATTATTTTAGTTTGTTTTAATTGGATAAATAAGTATTGATTTTAACTGTTCAATTGTTGCCAAAAGAAGATTATTTTTAGTTTGTTTTACTTGGATAAATAATATTGATTTTAACTGCAATTGTTATCTACCAAAAGAAGATTATTTTAGTTTGTTTTACTTAGATAAATAAGTATTGATTTTAACTGTTTAATTGTTACCAAAAGAAGATTATTTTAGTTGGTGTAACTTTTAATTAAAGAGATCTTTAAAATGTAACCTGTGTTTTATTGAAAATCCTGAGATTTCACGAGATTTGCAAAATCCGGCCGCAATCCTGAGAAAAGTCGAAAATTCCTGTAATCTCAGGACAAATCCTGAGATATGGTAACCCTATTTTCAGGCTAACCTACAATTACTGGTTTTCAAGGAACGCTGCCGGACCACACCGTTAAGTGCTTGGCGACTGATTTTCTACTTGAGGGTGGTAGCTAGCCAGGCGGCCATTCGCAAAATGCCCTACCATCATGCAAAATTTCTGCTTCTCAAGGACACAGCAGAACACACCGTTAAGTGCTTGGCGACAGATTTTCTCCTAGCATTATGCCCTACCACCATGCTGAAGAGAAAATCTGTCGCCAAGCACCTAGCAGCGTGTTCCGGCATTAGTTTTTGAGAAACGAGAAATTGTAGGCCTAATCGACATCAGTCTCGACCGCATCATCACTCACCAACAGGTGAAGTATTGGTCAATATAATGTTAAAGCCATTCGGCAGTAAACCGCAGTATGATAATTTGATAAATCTTAAAACTGTAACTCATTATTATAACCGTCAGTTGCAAGGTAGGTATGTCTACCTAACTAGTAAATGTACATTAAATCAAAATCTGTGTCCTTTACCAACGCGTCGCGTCGGCATCCTTTGAGTACTATTGACAAGTGCCAACGCAGATTTAGAAATGCTTTTGTATTGTGCCGAAAGAATAAATATAAAAAGAAAAATAGGTCTTATTGCCCCGTAACTAAGGTTCATTATCAAATGCGGTCGCCGCCGCCGTATTACGTATGCCGCTGTCCTTTATTAAAAGCCGCTATAATGTTTTAAAATTTGAGTTACTTTCGACCTTATTTTTTAATGTAGCCAGTCTTAGGTACCTATGATGGAACTGTGGATTCATTGCACCTACACTACACGTTCTAAAGCGTAGGGGAGGATTTTTCGTGCTTTCGAACGCACGAGGTCCGTAATCTACGATAACTAATATTATTTATAAGATATTTTTGAGAGACTGACTGACTCGTCAGTTCCTGTTGTTGGTTGTGTGCAAAAGCACGTCTTAAGAATCTGGTTATTGGCTGATCTGGTTATTGTTGATCCGTAGACGAACGAACGAATGACATAGCCCGGCGGATTAGTTGAAGTGGCAGCGGGCAGGGCACATAGCACGCAGAATGTCACGCACGACATGGTCGATGGGGCCGAAAGGTTCTTGAATGGAGGCCACAAAGAAGCAAGCGTAGCGTCACCTAGGTACAACGTAATTTAAGGTCGCAGGAAGACAATGGATGCCGGCCTCTTTCAACCACTCTATTTGGAAATCTATGGGGGAGGCTTATATGTATATAGCAATGGACTTCTTGTACACCTACGTACCTACTTACTTTTATATTACTTTTAAGTTACGAAAATATGTAGGTACCTACGTAGCCTGATCTGTGGGTACGTACGTATCTGGGCGATAGCACCGCCGAAGTTTAGGTAGGTAGATATAATATCTGAGATAACTATTGCTAGTTAGGTCCTAGGTACGTACCTATGTATCTTAGGTATGCCTATCTACCCAGTTAATTAAGCAGAGATTTCAACGCGTTTATACCTATATGGTTAGGTAAATTAGTGGGTGATTATGTTTGGAAGTAATAAAAAATCTTAGTTAATCAAAAAAAAGTATGGCAATACAAAACTGATACATGAACCGATTTTGATAAAATTTATATGGGAGCACTCGAAGATAATATGAAGTACAATGCTCTTATTAAAATACAACAATATTTTTTCACGTAACTTCATTTCCTAGCAATAGTTATTATACCTAAATATTTATTGATTACCCGTAACGCCATCTTGTGAAGTTCAATAGAACTAAAGTAGCAGCCAACTCTCCGCGGAGTTATTTGCGTATTTCGGCTTTCTGAAATGTCCAGAGTAATATCTGAATACACCAACTGAAAGAACGTTTTAGTAGCTATCTTTCGACATATGTTTCAATCCAAAACACAATCCCCATCATGGGCAAATCCACCTCTAAAACCCAGCAGCGAAAATATTTTGGGATTGTAGTGTGGATTGCGGCTTTCCGAAATGTCCAGAGTAATATCTGAATATACCAACTGAAAGAACGTTTTAGTAGCTATCTATCGACATATGTTTCAATCCAAAACACAATCCCCATCATGGGCAAATCCACCTTTAAAACCCAGCAGCGAAAATATTTTGGGATTGTAGTGTGGATTGCGGCTTTCCGAAATGTCCAGAGTAACATCTGAATATACCAACTGAAAGAACGTTTTAGTAGCTATCTATCGACATATGTTTCAATCCAAAACACAATCCCCATCATGGGCAAATCCACCTTTAAAACCCAGCAGCGAAAATATTTTGGGATTGTAGTGTGGATTGCGGCTTTCCGAAATGTCCAGAGTAACATCTGAATATACCAACTGAAAGAACGTTTTAGTAGCTATCTATCGACATATGTTTCAATCCAAAACACAATCCCCATCATGGGCAAATCCACCTTTAAAACCCAGCAGCGAAAATATTTTGGGATTGTAGTGTGGATTGCGGCTTTCCGAAATGTCCAGAGTAATATCTGAATATACCAACTGAAAGAACGTTTTAGTAGCTATCTATCGACATATGTTTCAATCCAAAACACAATCCCCATCACGGGCAAACTCACCTCTAAAACCCAGCAGCGAAAATATTTTGGGATTATAATGTGGATTGCGGCTTTCTGAAATGTCCAGAGTAATATCTGAATATACCAACTGAAAGAACGTTTTAGTAGCTATCTATCGACATATGTTTCAATCCAAAACACAATCCCCATCATGGGCAAATCCACCTTTAAAACCCAGCAGCGAAAATATTTTGGGATTGTAGTGTGGATTGCGGCTTTCCGAAATGTCCAGAGTAACATCTGAATATACCAACTGAAAGAACGTTTTAGTAGCTATCTATCGACATATGTTTCAATCCAAAACACAATCCCCATCACGGGCAAACTCACCTCTAAAACCCAGCAGCGAAAATATTTTGGGATTGTAGTGTGGATTGCGGCTTTCCGAAATGTCCAGAGTAACATCTGAATATACCAACTGAAAGAACGTTTTAGTAGCTATCTATCGACATATGTTTCAATCCAAAACACAATCCCCATCATGAGCAAATCCACCTTTAAAACCCAGCAGCGAAAATATTTTGGGATTGTAGTCTGGATTGCGGCTTTCCGAAATGTCCAGAGTAACATCTGAATATACCAACTGAAAGAACGTTTTAGTAGCTATCTATCGACATATGTTTCAATCCAAAACACAATCCCCATCATGGGCAAATCCACCTTTAAAACCCAGCAGCGAAAATATTTTGGGATTGTAGTGTGGATTGCGGCTTTCCGAAATGTCCAGAGTAACATCTGAATATACCAACTGAAAGAACGTTTTAGTAACTATCTATCGACATATGTTTCAATCCAAAACACAATCCCCATCACGGGCAAACTCACCTCTAAAACCCAGCAGCGAAAATATTTTGGGATTATAATGTGGATTGCGGCTTTCTGAAATATCTAGAGTAATACCTGAATATACCAACTGAAAGAACGTTTTAGTAGCTATCTATCGACATATGTTTCAATCCAAAACACAATCCCCATCATGGGCAAATCCACCTATAAAACCCAGCAGCGAAAATATTTTGGGATTGTAGTGTGGATTGCGGCTTTCCGAAATGTCCAGAGTAACATCTGAATATACCAACTGAAAGAACGTTTTAGTAGCTATCTATCGACATATGTTTCAATCCAAAACACAATCCCCATCATGGGCAAATCCACCTCTAAAACCCAGCAGCGAAAATATTTTGGGATTGTAGTGTGGATTGCGGCTTTCCGAAATGTCCAGAGTAACATCTGAATATACCAACTGAAAGATCGTTTTAGTAGCTATCTATCGACATATGTTTCAATCCAAAACACAATCCCCATCACGGGCAAACTCACCTCTAAAACCCAGCAGCGAAAATATTTTGGGATTATAATGTGGATTGCGGCTTTCTGAAATATCTAGAGTAATACCTGAATATACCAACTGAAAGAACGTTTTAGTAGCTATCTATCGACATATGTTTCAATCCAAAACACAATCCCCATCATGGGCAAATCCACCTATAAAACCCAGCAGCGAAAATATTTTGGGATTGTAGTGTGGATTGCGGCTTTCCGAAATGTCCAGAGTAACATCTGAATATACCAACTGAAAGAACTTTTTAGTAGCTATCTATCGACATATGTTTCAATCCAAAACACAATCCCCATCATGGGCAAATCCACCTCTAAAACCCAGCAGCGAAAATATTTTGGGATTGTAGTGTGGATTGCGGCTTTCCGAAATGTCCAGAGTAACATCTGAATATACCAACTGAAAGATCGTTTTAGTAGCTATCTATCGACATATGTTTCAATCCAAAACACAATCCCCATCATGGGCAAATCCACCTTTAAAACCCAGCAGCGAAAATATTTTGGGATTGTAGTGTGGATTGCGGCTTTCCGAAATGTCCAGAGTAACATCTGAATATACCAACTAAAAGAACGTTTTAGTAGCTATCTATCGACATATGTTTCAATCCAAAACACAATCCCCATCACGGGCAAACTCACCTCTAAAACCCAGCAGCGAAAATATTTTGGGATTATAATGTGGATTGCGGCTTTCTGAAATGTCCAGAGTAATATCTGAATATACCAACTGAAAGAACGTTTTAGTAGCTATCTATCGACATATGTTTCAATCCAAAACACAATCCCCATCATGAGCAAATCCACCTTTAAAACCCAGCAGCGAAAATATTTTGGGATTGTAGTCTGGATTGCGGCTTTCCGAAATGTCCAGAGTAATATCTGAATATACCAACTGAAAGAACGTTTCAGTAGCTATCTATCGACATATGTTTCAATCCAAAACACAATCCCCATCATGGGCAAATCCACCTCTAAAACCCAGCAGCGAAAATATTTTGGGATTGTAGTGTGGATTGCGGCTTTCCGAAATGTCCAGAGTAACATCTGAATATACCAACTGAAAGAACGTTTTAGTAGCTATCTATCGACATATGTTTCAATCCAAAACACAATCCCCATCATGGGCAAATCCACCTCTAAAACCCAGCAGCGAAAATATTTTTGGATTGTAGTGTGGATTGCGGCTTTCCGAAATGTCCAGAGTAACATCTGAATATACCAACTGAAAGAACGTTTCAGTAGCTATCTATCAACATATGTTTCAATCCAAAACACAATCCCCATCATGGGCAAATCCACCTATAAAACCAAGCAGCGAAAATATTTTGGGATTGTAGTGTGGATTGCGGCTTTCCGAAATGTCCAGAGTAACATCTGAATATACCAACTGAAAGAACGTTTTAGTAGCTATCTATCGACATATGTTTCAATCCAAAACACAATCCCCATCATGGTGAAACTCACCTCTAAATCTATATGTAGGTACGTAGCCTATTTAGGCGTGTATAATGCGTTTATACCTAGATAGTTAGGTAAATTAGTGGGTGATTATATTTGGAAGTAATAAAAAATCTTAGGTAATCTAAAAAATAGGTAGGTATACATGTCATGTTACATCAAAAAGTATGGCAATACAAAACTGACATATGAACCGATTTTGATAAAATTTATATGGGAACACTTGAAGATAATATGAAGTTGGTACAATGCTCTTATTAAACTACACGAATATTTTTTCACATTACTTCATTTCCTAGCACTAGTAATTATACCTAAATGTTTATTGCATACCCGTAACGCCATCTTATGAAGTTCAATAGAACTAAAGTAGCAGCCAACTCTCCGCGGAGTTATTTGCGGTTTACGGCTTTCTGAAATGTCCAGAGTAACATCTGAATATACCAACTGAAAGAACGTTTTAGTAGCTATCTATCGACATATGTTTCAATCCAAAACACAATCCCCATCACGGGCAAACTCACCTCTAAAACCCAGCAGCGAAAATATTTTGGGATTATAATGTGGATTGCGGCTTTCTGAAATGTCCAGAGTAACATCTGAATATACCAACTAAAAGAACGTTTTAGTAGCTATCTATCGACATATGTTTCAATCCAAAACACAATCCCCATCACGGGCAAACTCACCTCTAAAACCCAGCAGCGAAAATATTTTGGGATTATAATGTGGATTGCGGCTTTCTGAAATGTCCAGAGTAATATCTGAATATACCAACTGAAAGAACGTTTTAGTAGCTATCTATCGACATATGTTTCAATCCAAAACACAATCCCCATCATGAGCAAATCCACCTTTAAAACCCAGCAGCGAAAATATTTTGGGATTGTAGTCTGGATTGCGGCTTTCCGAAATGTCCAGAGTAATATCTGAATATACCAACTGAAAGAACGTTTCAGTAGCTATCTATCGACATATGTTTCAATCCAAAACACAATCCCCATCATGGGCAAATCCACCTCTAAAACCCAGCAGCGAAAATATTTTGGGATTGTAGTGTGGATTGCGGCTTTCCGAAATGTCCAGAGTAACATCTGAATATACCAACTGAAAGAACGTTTTAGTAGCTATCTATCGACATATGTTTCAATCCAAAACACAATCCCCATCATGGGCAAATCCACCTCTAAAACCCAGCAGCGAAAATATTTTTGGATTGTAGTGTGGATTGCGGCTTTCCGAAATGTCCAGAGTAACATCTGAATATACCAACTGAAAGAACGTTTCAGTAGCTATCTATCAACATATGTTTCAATCCAAAACACAATCCCCATCATGGGCAAATCCACCTATAAAACCCAGCAGCGAAAATATTTTGGGATTGTAGTGTGGATTGCGGCTTTCCGAAATGTCCAGAGTAACATCTGAATATACCAACTGAAAGAACGTTTTAGTAGCTATCTATCGACATATGTTTCAATCCAAAACACAATCCCCATCATGGTGAAACTCACCTCTAAATCTATATGTAGGTACGTAGCCTATTTAGGCGTGTATAATGCGTTTATACCTAGATAGTTAGGTAAATTAGTGGGTGATTATATTTGGAAGTAATAAAAAATCTTAGGTAATCTAAAAAATAGGTAGGTATACATGTCATGTTACATCAAAAAGTATGGCAATACAAAACTGACATATGAACCGATTTTGATAAAATTTATATGGGAACACTTGAAGATAATATGAAGTTGGTACAATGCTCTTATTAAACTACACGAATATTTTTTCACATTACTTCATTTCCTAGCACTAGTAATTATACCTAAATGTTTATTGCATACCCGTAACGCCATCTTATGAAGTTCAATAGAACTAAAGTAGCAGCCAACTCTCCGCGGAGTTATTTGCGGTTTACGGCTTTCTGAAATGTCCAGAGTAACATCTGAATATACCAACTGAAAGAACGTTTTAGTAGCTATCTATCGACATATGTTTCAATCCAAAACACAATCCCCATCACGGGCAAACTCACCTCTAAAACCCAGCAGCGAAAATATTTTGGGATTATAATGTGGATTGCGGCTTTCTGAAATGTCCAGAGTAACATCTGAATATACCAACTGAAAGAACGTTTTAGTAGCTATCTATCGACATATGTTTCAATCCAAAACACAATCCCCATCATGGGCAAATCCACCTTTAAAACCCAGCAGCGAAAATATTTTGGGATTGTAGTGTGGATTGCGGCTTTCCGAAATGTCCAGAGTAATATCTGAATATACTAACTGAAAGAACGTTTCAGTAGCTATCTATCGACATATGTTTCAATCCAAAACACAATCCCCATCATGGGCAAATCCACCTTAAAAACCCAGCAGCGAACATATTTTGGGATTGTAGTGTGGATTGCGGCTTTCCGAAATGGCCAGAGTAACATCTGAATATACCAACTGAAAGAACGTTTTAGTAGCTATCTATCGACATATGTTTCAATCCAAAACACAATCCCCATCATGGGCAAATCCACCTTTAAAACCCAGCAGCGAAAATATTTTGGGATTGTAGTGTGGATTGCGGCTTTCCGAAATGTCCAGAGTAACATCTGAATATACCAACTGAAAGAACGTTTTAGTAGCTATCTATCGACATATGTTACAATCCAAAACACAATCCCCATCACGGGCAAACTCACCTCTAAAACCCAGCAGCGAAAATATTTTGGGATTATAATGTGGATTGCGGCTTTCTGAAATGTCCAGAGTAATATCTGAATATACCAACTGAAAGAACGTTTTGGTAGCTATCTATCGACATATGTTTCAATCCAAAACACAATCCCCATCATGGGCAAATCCACCTTTAAAACCCAGCAGCGAAAATATTTTGGGATTGTAGTGTGGATTGCGGCTTTCTGAAATGTCCAGAGTAATATCTGAATATACCAACTGAAAGAACGTTTCAGTAGCTATCTATCGACATATGTTTCAATCCAAAACACAATCCCCATCATGGGCAAATCCACCTTAAAAACCCAGCAGCGAACATATTTTGGGATTGTAGTGTGGATTGCGGCTTTCCGAAATGTCCAGAGTAACATCTGAATATACCAACTGAAAGAACGTTTAGTAGCTATCTATCGACATATGTTTCAATCCAAAACACAATCCCCATCATGGGCAAATCCACCTTTAAAACCCAGCAGCGAAAATATTTTGGGATTGTAGTGTGGATTGCGGCTTTCCGAAATGTCCAGAGTAACATCTGAATATACCAACTGAAAGAACGTTTTAGTAGCTATCTATCGACATATGTTTCAATCCAAAACACAATCCCCATCCCGGGCAAACTCACCTCTAAAACCCAGCAGCGAAAATATTTTGGGATTATAATGTGGATTGCGGCTTTCTGAAATGTCCAGAGTAATATCTGAATATACCAACTGAAATAACGTTTTAGTAGCTATCTATCGACATATGTTTCAATCCAAAACACAATCCCCATCATGGGCAAATCCACCTTTAAAACCCAGCAGCGAAAATATTTTGGGATTGTAGTCTGGATTGCGGCTTTCCGATATGTCCAGAGTAATATCTGAATATACCAACTGAAAGAACGTTTCAGTAGCTATCTATCGACATATGTTTCAATCCAAAACACAATCCCCATCATGGGCAAATCCTCCTCTAAAACCCAGCAGCGAAAATATTTTGGGATTGTAGTGTGGATTGCGGCTTTCCGAAATGTCCAGAGTAACATCTGAATATACCAACTGAAAGAACGTTTTAGTAGCTATCTATCGACATATGTTTCAATCCAAAACACAATCCCCATCATGGGCAAATCCACCTTTAAAACCCAGCAGCGAAAATATTTTGGGATTGTAGTGTGGATTGCGGCTTTCCGAAATGTCCAGAGTGACATCTGAATATACCAACTGAAAGAACGTTTTAGTAGCTATCTATCGACATATGTTTCAATTCAAAACACAATCCCCATCATGGGCAAATCCACCTCTAAAACCCAGCAGCGAAAATATTTTGGGATTGTAGTGTGGATTGCGGCTTTCCGAAATGTCCAGAGTAACATCTGAATATACCAACTGAAAGATCGTTTTAGTAGCTATCTATCGACATATGTTTCAATCCAAAACACAATCCCCATCATGGGCAAATCCACCTTTAAAACCCAGCAGCGAAAATATTTTGGGATTCTAGTGTGGATTGCGGCTTTCCGAAATGTCCAGAGTAATATCTGAATATAACAACTGAAAGAACGTTTTAGTAGCTATCTATCGACATATGTTTCAATCCAAAACACAATCCCCATCATGGGCAAATCCACCTCTAAAACCCAGCAGCGAAAATATTTTGGGATTTTAGTGTGGATTGCGGCTTTCCGAAATGTCCAGAGTAACATCTGAATATACCAACTGAAAGAACGTTTTAGTAGCTATCTATCGACATATGTTTCAATCCAAAACACAATCCCCATCATGGGCAAATCCACCTTTAAAACCCAGCAGCGAAAATATTTTGGGATTGTAGTGTGGATTGCGGCTTTCCGAAATGTCCAGAGTAATATCTGAATATACCAACTGAAAGAACGTTTTAGTAGCTATCTATCGACATATGTTTCAATCCAAAACACAATCCCCATCATGGGCAAATCCACCTCTAAAACCCAGCAGCGAAAATATTTTGGGATTGTAGTGTGGATTGCGGCTTTCCGAAATGTCCAGAGTGACATCTGAATATACCAACTGAAAGAACGTTTTAGTAGCTATCTATCGACATATGTTTCAATCCAAAACACAATCCCCGTCATGGTTAAAACTGAAGAATTTTTCATCGACATTTTAATTTGGTCGGTTTATATGGCTGCTGGGTTTGGCTGCCAACTTCACACCGGTGATAATACCACGCTAAGCTACTAGAAAAAAAAGACGTGTGGCACTCGGAGACTGCCGCGGTAAAGCTATTACATAGCATTTTTTTATCAACTTATGCAATTATAAATCTCGAGTCTCGACACGTTAGTTGTCAAAACCTTTTTTTCTGCCAAAATTTAGTGCCTTTTACGCACTGTAGAGGCGCTGATCAAATATAGTATCACCGCTGTGCCGGTCGGAGTGGAGGGTGTTAGATTATTTTCTTTACGGAATTTCTGAATTCGGTCTCCACGCCAAGGCCCGCGATAGAAGCTTTGCTTAAAAAAAAGACGTGTGGCACTCGGAGACTGCCGTGGTAAAGCTATTACATAGCATTTTTTATAAATTTTTGCAATTATAAATCTCGACACGTTAGTTGGCAAAACCTTTTCTCCTGCCAAAATTTAGTTCCTTTTACGTAGGTAGACCGGGGGCAATAGTACCACGTTGCAATAGTAACACTGTAAATATCTCTGTAAGTATTCATGCTGCTTATGTGTGCGAACGTCAGACGAAGTGTCGAACAGGTTCGGACTCGTTCACCAGTCGGCGGCATGATCGCGGCGATACGGACGTATTGGTCGGGAGTTTTTGAATTTCACCTCGTCAAAGTAAGTTTTTTCTCTCGTGCAATTAAATTATTACTCTATCGTAGCACGAATTTTTGAATAAATATTGCTATCTCACCTTTGCTGAGGTATTGAACTAAGCAATTGAGTATAATTTATGCCTTATTGTGTGTGTTTTTATGAGTTATTATGCTAAATCTCCAAAACAGCTCCTTGGGGGCAAACGTAACATGATTGTTGGGGTCAATAGTAACGTTACTATTGACCTCGTGTTACAAATGACCATTGGATAAAAAAACTGACTTCTAAAAGGAAGGTTTGTTAAATTAGTCATTGTAAAAAAAAATAATGTTCAACAATTATTTTTTGGATATTTTAGTATTTAAACTTCATGGGTTTCCATTTTAATTCCAGAGAGAAGAAACAGAAAGGAGAAAAAGATCGAGGCATGTGAAAAAGAACACAGAAAAAGGGAAAGGTAAAGGAAAAAAGTAAACCAACATCAACTAAAAAGAAACCAAGAAGTTTAAAAGAACACGATGACGAAAGTAATGATGAAGAATGTTTTTGTATTGTGTGCATGGAACCCTACAGCGCCAGTCGGTCTAATGAAACTTGGATTCAATGCACAGAATGCAAAATGTTGGCTCATGAAGAGTGTACACCACAGGAAGTATATTATGTTTGTCACAATTGTAAATCAGACAATTAGAATTATGTTAACATGTGTATTGACACAAGGTTTTTCGTGTTCTTCAATCGCTTGTAGCGTGCAAATTTAATATTTCTATAACTTCAAATAGTTTTAGCAAAAATGAGCGCAACATTTTCAATAATATCTTAATGGGGGCAATTGTACCATGGGTCAATTGTAACACCATACAAACTTCATTTAGTTTATTATATGAATGTATATATCGAATTATATGAATGTAAGTTCAAATCCTTAGGTATATAGCAGAGCTAAAGCCAAAATAATTTTAGGGATAGGAATATTTTGTTTATTGTTTAGAGCTAAAACAGCGTTTATGTTCAATTTAGTTACTTTGTTACGTTAATAACATAAGATTGTTTTGAAAATTTAAGTTTCTTATAATAGAGACTGATTAATATATAATAAGTACGCAAATAAACGATAGTGCAGCTATCTCTGATTACAAAATAGTATTTTTTTTAAGAATCATATTCTTTGTTACAATTGACCTGGAGTACAGTGCAATTGTAACACTGCACCTTGTATGATTCTTACTAAATTTTCACTTAGATATGTTAACATTTGAAGAAAATTAAACGAAAAACTATGTAGGTTTTGAATATAGATTCTTGGTTACAAATACATATTTTGAAAAAAATAAGTAGTTTTTGTTCAATCCACCGAAAATCAAAAAGTGTTGCTATTGCCCCCGGTCTACCTGTAGAGGTGCTGATCAAATATAGTATCACCGCTGTGCCAGTCGGAGTGTGGGTCTCCACGCTCAAGGCCCGCGATAGAAGCTATGCAATAGCTTAAAATGCAATTAAGGCCCTTTTTTAGTCAATCAGTAGGTAAATTTAGCGTCCGAGAGTTGCGGGCTATTGACACAACGCAGCGTTGCGCTCTAGTCGCACAGCGCGCGTCAGGACTAGTATTGTTCAAATCCGCTATACAGCACCAACGCGCTAGAGACTATAAACTATATTCGAATAGCGCGCTTTATTATACGCTATCGTTATAACGAAACAAGGCGCTCGCGCTAGATGCATATGCTAGGTGTCGTCACAATAGCGTCAGGCGCAACAGTATAACGCGGATATGCGCAAAGCGTGTTAACGCGACCGAAAGCGCGCGATGACTGAAGCTTGGCGCTATGCCGCTATCCGCTATACTGTTATAGTGACAGTATAGCGGATAGCGGCATAGCGCCAAGCTTCAGTCATCGCGCGGTTTCGGTCGCGTTAACACGCTTTGCGCATATCCGCGTTATAGGCCTACCCAGCCACGTTAGTGGACGCTTGATGCTAAACGTTATATTAATAGCGCGAAGAGAATAATATACAAAGCGCGCTGTATGCGCTACAAGGCAATAACACGCTTTGCTATGGCGCTAGATGCTATATTATCCACCACTAGTCAGGACTCACGTCGCTCGCTCGATGTCCCCAGCCACACGCTATTAGCGTCACAGTGTAACTTAAGAAGTTGATCAAGTGCAGGTATCGTAGCTACTAAATCCAGAACTGCATCTAAATAATTATTTTGTTCTGGTGAAAATTTTTATTCGCTTATAGAATAAAAATATTCGTTTCACACTAAGTACCTATTTTTATTAGATTTTGTTCGGATACATTGTTTTTAGGGTTCCGAGCCCAAAACGCAAAACGGAGCCGTATTTATGAGTGCCCGAGTTCTGTCTGTATGTCCGTCCGTAAGTCATTGGTCTTTAGCTCGTAAATGGAATGAGTAACAAACCTGAAATTTTGATATATTGTGTAGAACACCGGTTCTTATATTATACCATACTCATATTGGTAGAGTATGGTAGCTGAAAAATGCATACTGGTATGTGGTCGCCTGTAGAGTACCTATATGTATAGTTGGTATAAAATAACTTGCCAAAGTTGAAAATAGAGTATTTTAGATAAGCATGGTACCGACTTTAACAAGTTATTGCATACTTTTCAATGATTAGTGTACCTACTTATGTTTTTCTGGAGGGGTTTATTCCTGGAATAAATTTTTCAACGTAATCCAAGTGAGGAAAGTTACTCTGATTTGGATGAAATTCAAAATCTAGGTTGTTCTGGACGTCTTTATTCCGAATTTGGAATTTATTTTTTGATGTCATCTGCCAAGTGAAGAAAGTTACTCCGATTTGGCTGAAAATCGATATCTAGGTTGTGCTGGGCATCATTATTCCCAATATGGATTTATTTTTTCAATGTCGTCTGCCAAGTGAATAAAAGTACTCCGATTTGGCTAAAAATTGATATCTAGGTTGTTGTATACGTTATTATTCCAAATTCGGAATTTGTATAACGATAACGTCTGTCAAGTGACAAAAGTTACTTCTATTTAGCTGAAAATGAAAATCTAGGTTGTTATGGACGTTCTTATTCTGAATTTGGAATAGATTTTTCGTAGTCGTCTGCCAAGTGAAGAAAGTTACTCTGGTTTGGCTGAAAGTCGACATCTAGGTTGTGCTGGGTGTCATTATTCCCAATTTTATTTCTGCAATGTCGTCTGCCAAGTGAAGAAAAATACATCTGATTTGGCTGAAAATTGATATCTAGGTTGTTGTAGACGTTATTATTCCAAATTTGGAATTTGTATAACGACGACTTCTGCCAAGTGAAAAAAGTTACTTTTATTTGGCTGAAATTCAAAAGCTAGGTTGCTCTGGGCGTTCTTATTCCGAATTTGGAATTTATTTTTCGATGACGTCTGCAAAATGATTAAAGTAACTCCGATTTGGCTGAAAATTTGGGTTTTAATTAACATTTGTTCGTAGACGAGCTGAAGTCATCGTGATTGTGAGGAGAAGCGGTTCCATTAAGGTGTCCATTACGGGGCCAGGGAGGAAGAACCACCGAAATCCATTAGGAAAACGAAAACGCAAATATATCAAACGAGCGAGATCTCTTAATCACAACACCGGAAAAGCAGAATGAAATGAATGACATTGACATGACATAGGTGACAGCGAAATCGTTTAATTTCTTCACACTTTTTTTTTCTTCGGATGGACTAGTATTGTTTGTACACTCACCATTCGTCAATTTAGTTGAATCGTGTTGAATATGTAACTAAATAGTCGAGTCAAGTAACAACAGTCACGTTTGGGTCTAGTCACAATCATTACAAAGTCATATTTCACAAAAACTTCATATTTCGTATTAAGTGTATACTTTTCCGTATTTAGTTGCTGGCAACACTGTATTATGAAAGATCGATGTATGTGCGGATATTATCAGATAAATACTTTATTAATTATTTTGAATAGGTTTAAGTTGATACAAAAGTAAAGCCCAGAAATTAATTTTAAATACAATCTGATTTATTTGCATATTTACTTTTTTGCGGGCACCTTATTCACGCAGAGCCGAAAATGGACAATCCTCTTTGGAATTTATTTGTCGATGACGTCTGCCAAGTGAATAAAGTTACTCTGATTTGGCTGAAAATGGAAATCTCGGTTTTTCTGGACGTCTGTATTTCAAATTTGAAATTTATTTTTCGACGTCATTTGCCAAGTGAAGAATGTTACTTCGATTTGGCTGAAAATCGACGTCTAGGTTTTTCTGGACGTCTTTATTCCAAATTTGGAATGAATTTTTCGATGACGCCTGTCAAGTGAAGAAAGTTACTCCGATTTGGCTGAAATTCATAATCTAGATTGTTCTTGACGTCTTAATTCCGAATTTGGAATTTATTTTTCGATGTCGTTTGATGTGAAGAAAGATACTTCGATTTGGCTGAAAATCGATATCTAGGTTTTTCTGGACGTCTGTATTTCAAATTTGAAATTTATTTTTCGAAGTCGTCTACCAAATGAAGAGAGTTAGTCCGATTTGGCTGGATATCGATATCTTGGTTAACCTGGGCGTCATTATTCCGGATTTGCATTTATTTTTCAACGTCGTCTGCAAAGTAAAGAAAAAATTTCAACTTGACCGATTCAAATTTTTCAGCCAAATAATTTTTCAGCCAAATTGGAAGACCTTCTTTCACTTGGCAGACGTCTTCGTAAAACGAATTCCAAATTCAGAATAAAAACGCCCAAAGCAACCTAGGTATCGATATTCAGCCATATTGGAGTAACTTTTTTACTTGGCAGACGTCATTAAAAAATAAATTCCAAATTTAGAATAATGACTTCTAGAACAACCTAGATTTTGAATTTCAGTCAAATCAGAGGACCCTTTTTCTTGGCAGATGACATCGAATAATAAATAACAAATTCAGAATAAGAACGACTAGAACAACCCAGATACCGATTGGTAGCTAAATCGATGTATCTTTTTTCACTTTGCAGACGTCATCGACGAATAAATTCCAAGTTTGGAGTAAGGACGTCCAGAAAAACCTAGGTATCAATTTTCAGCCAAATCGGAATAAATTTTTCACTTGGCAGAAGATATTGAAACAATAAGTCCATATTGGGAATAATGATGCCTAGCACAAACTTGATACCAATTTTCAGCCAAATCAGAGTAACATTCTTCCCTTGGCAGGCGTCATCGAAATATTTGTTCCAAATTTAGAATACAGACGTCCAGAAAAACCTAGATATCGATTTTCAGCCAAATCGGAGTAACTTTATTCACTTGGCAGACGTCATCGATAAATGAATTCCAAATTTGGCATAAGGACTTCCAGAAAAACCTAGGTATCATTTTTCAGCCAAATCGGAGTTACTTTATTCAGTGGGCAGATGATATCGAAACAAGTATTGACTGCAAGTTATTTATTTTCGCTAAGCGATTTATCGTTACATTGAAATTAAAACTGCAATGTAATATATATTTATGAAATTGTTTTATAAAGCCATATATGAAATGGATCCTAGGGAATCCCTGAGTGATATTTTTAAAGAAATTGATATTTTAACTTTTATCAAGTCTGTATAAAATATATTTAAAAATATTATGTATGTTCGTAAAAATTTGAGCAAATTTAAATCAAACAGTGACACTCACGATTATAACACTAGGAATAAAGATAAAATAGCGGTGCCAGGTTTTAGATTAGCAAAGACAAATAAAAGGTCCTTCTTAGGAAATTGTGTGCGGTTTTATAATAAATTGCCCAAACATATTACAACGCTCACAGAAAGAAAATTCAAGTTGCATGTGAAGAATATTTTGATAAAGAAATCTTACTACACAGTTTGTGATTACTTAAACGACAAAAATGCTTGGACTGGTTCGCCTCTGCCAAGCTAGCGCCTAACACCTACGTAATGTAAATTAAGTATTGTAATAATTTTACTATATAGTATGTACTTAACACATTTTTAAAAAACGTTTAAAAGAATGGCCCCGAGTTTCTTGCCCGTTCTTCTCGCAGTGACTCTATAATTTTTGTTTGCTGAACGTGGCAGTACAATGTAGTATATTTCAATATTAAAATTTGTAATTGACCTTCATAAGAGCGTCGTAGACGCCTAAATTGAATAAATGATTTTGACTTTGACTTTGACTTTGAAGGTCTTCATTCTGATACCCCACTCGATGGGTTTGGAAGAAAATTTTTTTTTACCTCACAATATTGGGTCTAAAATCCGCCAGTTTGTTTTTCATTTTTTTTATTTACCTAGTGTCACTTGGGTTATCAAGAGGAATCTAACGATATCTCTTACATAAACATCGGTCAAGCCGTTTAGAAGTTATGGTGGAATAAAGAAACTCACAAACATACATACATGAACCCTGAAAACATAACTCTCCTTTTTTAGGCAGTCGTGTAAAAATAAGTCCATTTTGGGAATCATGACGCCCAGCACAACCTTGATATCAATTTTCAACCAAATCAGAGTAACTTTATTCACAAAATTTATGGTTCTCAAGGACAAGGACACATAGCGGTACACACTGAAAAGTGCTTGGCGACAGATTTTCTTCTCGAGGGTGGTAGCTAGCCAGGCGCGTATTCGCAAAATGTCCTACCACCATGCAAAATTAACGGTCCTCAAGGACACATAGCGGTACACACCGATAAGTGCTTGGGGACAGATTTTCTTCTCGAGATTAACCAGGCCAAGTTTTATAATATATATTACAGTAGGATATTTTGATTGAAATAATATTTCATATAACGAAAATACCCAAACTTATCGGTAGTTGCATCGGTTAATTTTATTATGTGGGTAGCCAAGCGGTAACCTTGATCAAGCGGCCTTCTAATGCTCTCGTGATCTCCCGTTTCAGACAGCTATAATCTGTTTCCAAAACCATACTATACTTTTTTACTATGGCGCGTGAAAACAATGCCATCGAGAAAGTTTTTTTTTATTTAGGGAGAACATACATGTTGACTGCCGCTGTTGGCTGTTCAACTCCATCGTACTTTGCATTTTTAATTAATTTTTTAACTTATTTCTAGCACGTAATTGACCGGCAGAATTTTGTTGGAGAAAACGACACGCGTCCTACCTCGATGACGCCTAGGCGGGCACTAAACGGAGTGCGTGAGAGCTTGAATCGTTAGATTTGTAGTTTTTTTTTCTTGTTAAAAAAACTATAGCTGAATTAGAAAATGTGGCTTCATACGTTACTAATAAATAACAAGCTCTATCTATTGGTATAATTTCCACATGGTTTGATGATAGTATCTTTTAGTTCCAGTCTTTTAAAAACCGAAATGGTGTCATGTTTGTTAATTTTTTTTTATCGAAGAAATTGTTCATAATCACGTTTTCGGCTTCATACGTTCCTGGAGAGTATGTTCAACTTTATGTAAATGATTTTGTTTAATCTAAATTTTCAGTGCTATTAGAGTTACAGATTTTAAAAAATGTTTAAAATAACTACAACAGGCCCTTAAAGAAAAAAGAAGGTGAAAGTGGTCTCGAGGTGCTGCTCCTTTTGCACGACAACGCACCCGTTCACAAGTCATAATGCGATGGCTGCTTTACACAAGTGCGGCTTCAAAACTGAACCTCCCCCTACAGTCCAGATATGGCCCCTTGTGATTAGTATTCGCCTATTTTGAGGGCCTTGACAAACTATTTATTTCGAAGGCATAAACAAATTATTGAAACGTCTTATATATGTAATGAATTATACATTGAAAGAAAATACAATTATACTTATAATTTCACCTCACTTCCTTTACATACCGCGAACTTTTAGACCCCCCCCCCCCCCGTACCTGCAGTGCAAAAATATCGCACCTCACGAATAACTGAACGTAAACAAACAATTAGTCGAAATTTCATGATTTCAATTTTGTATTGGTCACCCTGTAAAATGCAATTATTGATTTGTGGCACTATGTATTTAAGGACTGATATAAAAGATATGGGACGTGTGCGAAGAATCCTCAAACAATGTAGAATATTTCAATATTAATACTTGTAATTGACCTTCGTAACAGCTTCGTAGACGCCTAAACTTCATAAATTATTTTGACTTTTGAACTGTTTGTTTCTGTCAGCTCTCTCGTACATCTTTGGTGGATATGCATCATGAAATTTGAATATACATAACATAAAAATCACCGAAATTGGTTCAGCCGTTTAGAAGGAATTTAGTATCATACACAAGTACCTACATGTATAAAGAAAATATAGCATTTTCATTTATGGTAGTTACGCCTTACATAAAATAAGATTATATTACATTAAATAAGATGCCCAATAGAATTTTTTTTATACGTCAGGTGTCAGGAACGCATTCTCTCAGGTGCCATATGAATGTACGAATTCTATTCGTTTAAATACATTCAGATTCAAATCTACCAAGAAATCAGTATTTAGAGTAAGATCTGTTGAGGATTATTAAATGAATATTTTATCTACACTTAGGTGAAGCGAAACTTCTAGGTTTGATCTTGTTTCATAAATTGATACATCGATTACATAAAAACTAATTTAATGCTAATGAAACGGGTATAATAACTTTCTGACACAAACAAATTTCCTTCATTGAAAGGCAGAATCTCGTTTTCTCAATTCCTATGCTAGATAATACAGTAGAAAACTTGTTTAAACCCAAATAGCTAACAAATAAGGAAACATATAGAATCAAAACAAGACTTTAATAACCAACCCCGCTGGGTTATTTTCATCTAAGCTAGGGTTGTCGTATACTATCCGGAACACTTCTTATCCTTCTTGAACTAGAAAGAAAGTTTTTTTGATATTCTTTGCATGGAACGACACATTATTTTCAACTATATTCACCATTTCTATAACACAAGGAAGTGAAAGTAATTGGAGCCCAAGTGTGAACGAATGGGTGAGTTTTTAGTTATTATATTTCCATTAACCGAATTTTACATTATTGTAGTCTGCAGCGGAAGATGATTTAGCTTAAGTTTAGCTTGTAGTGCTTCAGCTGCCTGGATATTGTCCGCCTTCCTTCTACAGCACCTAAAACAATAGCAGTTTAACGAGCGTATAAAACAAGTAATTTTAGCTCAGACGTTTAACAGCCCCAAAGCAAAGGCGAAGACTGGTGATAAAGTCGATGCTAAAATATGCACGAGTTATACACCAAGATTTTTACTTCACTACGTAGTGTAGTACACTAGTACTACATATAATATCTTATATTAAAATTGAATCTGATATTTGAACATTGTTCTATTTGAGTGTCATTATTTCCAAAATAAAAAAAACATACTTATCTGGGTTTTTTATACCTAGGTATATTCTGATAAAACCCTAATCTAGAGGTATTATGCAAGACTCAGGAAAATTTTTACATAAAATATATTACAATCTGGTATTCTTTGAACATTAGGTTTTCGTACTAGAAAACGGGAAATGTATCCTTGGAATGGTTATAGTTATCTGATTGAAATTTTAACAGAAAATGTGTAAGTATGGCAGATTGCTTAAGAAATAATAATAAAAACAAAAATTGATAAATAAAGGGGGCCCTGCATACAAGAAACGGGTTATTTTTAAATGTTTTCATTTTCTCTATCGTAAAAAAGGTAACACATAAAAAAGTCAAACATGGTACGATTATAGTGTAATATCTAACCTACAACAGCAAATACTAAAAACTGTGTAAGCAATTGCAGGTCAGCCTCCTACTAAGGATCCGATCTGTATGAGAAAGTAATTATTTTTTGTTTCATTTTGGTACGGAACCTTCGTTGTGGGAATTGAACTCACACTTGGTGGTGGTCACACCGGTTTTTATTTTTATATATTCACGTTTTAAAAACAGGCTATAATGCACTAAACTTTAGTTAGTTTTATGCCACTTGCTCTCAATCACATAAGATATCATATCGTTCATTGAGTTTCTTAGTGTCAGCTAAATTAGTCGAAGAGTTAATGGGGTTTTCGAAAGTAGTGTTATCATGCTCTGGAGTAGTTGTTTCATCTAGGTTTGCTGGTGCTGATTGATTCTCGAAATATGTATGATGAGACACTGTATTTTTTGTTCTGATTGTTGCACATGTTCCTCTATTCTTATAGCATATCGCAGAGGGCACGCACTCTTTCAGTTAATAGTTTTCTGAAACCGGGAACTTTATCCAAGCAATCAGAAAAGGATTTCTAAGGCAAAATTTTCACTAAGGGTTTCTAACATTCAGTTATCTAGTTAATTACTTCATTTTATAATATGTCTTATACATATATTTCTGTATTTTTTTAATCTCGAAGTACATAGCCTTTGTAGTTCATAGTATTTATTAGTATTTGAATATATACAGTTCTACTTATTGATAATTGATAATTTTATATCATAAATTACAATATTGTGTCACATAACATCATATACTTAATATAATAATTTAAAGATTTCATTATCAATCTATCAGAATATACCTAGGTATATTAAAAATAAATAAATAAATTCATTAATTTTTCCAATAATAATTCGAATACAATAATATACTTGCAAATCAGAATAAAAATAATCATTAATAAACATAACCTAATGATATTCAAATATATGAAGCCTAAATTTTATATTAAGGCGAGAATAGACATGACCTGGGGACCAGAGTATATATGTCATGGAGGAAGTATACATACTTAGTAGGTATGTAGCGGTCAGTTGAGCATAGTGTGGCGATCGTAGATGTTGCGTCGCTGTTCGCGAACTTGACGCTTCCACTTGTCCTGTTGGTGAGTGACGCGGTTCATCACATTGCCGGCCGCTCGCATCTGCTGTGATGGTCCGCCGAGAGAGCTCTCGTCCTGTCGAGTCAAGTAAAAATCGTTAAATCCGTTTAGACATCTACGACGTCTTTATGAAAAGGTCAATGACAAATTTTATAATTGAAAGATTTACAAAAGGCAAAAATCTGTAATACGGACCGATATACTTCATTTAGAACATTTAGGTAGTATTTTTTTATGATTAATTTTATAAATATTCTGTGTATCTCAGAAACGGCTATAACGACTTGGATAAATTGTGTGTAGGTACAGAAAAGGTTTTGATTGTTTTATTCATTTATATAGGCACCGTATTTTTTATATTTTATTGCTGATAGGTAAACCTTTGACCACAATCTCACCTGATGGTAAGTGATGATGTGGTCGAAGGTGTTAACAGGCTTAACCTAGAATGACTGGCTCTCAAGGACAGCTGCCGTAACGCACCGTTAGGTGCTTGGCGACAGATTTTCTACTTGAGGGTGGTCACTAGCCACGCGGGCATTCGCAAAAATGCCCTTCCACCATGCGGTGAAGCTCAAGCCCGCGGCGGGATTCGAACCATGGACCTGCTGCGCGACAGTCCATAGCCAAAGCCACTGAGCTATCACTGCTGTATTTTTGCAGGATTTCCTGCGGTCTCTGGTCTATTTCCTGAGAGGTATAAATAAGAATCGTCAAGTCTAGAGTAAAATGGTACCTCGTAGATAAGCTTGCCTTATCTCTATTATCAGAACATATCTTCAATTTTCATCAGGTGACATCGTGATGGTGAAATTATAGTCAAGGACTAAAAAAATAATCGGTGAGGGATACAATAAAACCATATCCCACACTATATTTTTTTAATTATAGATGTATTTTTTGAATCATAATAGAAATACATACATCTTCATTGGTATGCTCCTGGTAGGATGCTTTAGCGCGTTTGTTGATCAGGGGGTCCAAGCAGATCAGGAAGCCCATGTAGACCACCAACAGCATAATCACCCAGATCACGATTATGACTACCACCTGATAAATTATAATTAATTATATAATCTGTTACAAGAGTTACCCATGAAATAAGCATATAACGTCTTCACACGTGGAAAGTTTCAAGCAAATTGTATGTAGAGTAATAGTTTTCAATGCTGTTACAAAAAATATCAAATTAATATTGAAGCCGTCGCCGACCTTTTATTATATGTTGATCGAACATCAACCTACCGACCTGAGTCTATAGTTTCATTCTAATGTTATTTCAAATCAATTAATACACATGTCATGTCATAAATATTTTTTTTAATTTGAACATGGAGAAATTATAGTTTCTCGATGAATTTGAATGATGCAAATCTTGTGCATCAATCAAACAGTGGGACGGTGGAAATTAAATGGTCCAGCACGCGCTTCTCTAGGTAATGCAATGGTATTCTGGTGTTTGTGGGTTAAGGAAAGCATACCCCTTTACAAAAAAAAAATACAAAGATTTCGATTAGCATGCGTCAAAGCTGTTTAAAATAATATTTTAAATATAAATAGCTGGCGAATTAAAGCAATTATATGTACCGAGCCATACGGCTAGCCGTTGTTACATAATACATTGTTTTGTATATAATCTAAATTTCTATATGAAAGCTATTTTTCTATATATATATATTTACATCACATCACTCATATAACGTCCTTTCATTTCGCATATAATATATATATATATATATATATATACAAGTGGATCACGAAGAGCAGCGAGGAGATAGATACGTTGCTCGTAAAACATGTTAACATGGATTGAAGGGCACGGTTGCCTATAAATATTAGAGCCACAGGGGATGTATAAACCAGTGGCGAAGGATGCATATTTTCTCCTCGCAGTTGTTCTCTAACGTTTTTTGGTGAACGTGGCGGTAGAATTTATAATATTTCAACATATAATTTCATTGCTTCCCTTTATAAGAGCGTTTTGCCATAATCCACGCGCTTGGCAGGCGTCTTAGGGTTCGCAGTGTGAGATATCAGTTCCTCAGAAAGCGATGCTGCCCACTTTCTGGTGTGTTACCCTTAGTCACCTCTTACGACACCCACGGGTACAGATGGGGGGGGGGGGGGGGTGACATTCTAGGCCTGCACCCCATGGGCACGAATGCTCTCTATCTTGAAAATATTAAATTAAAAATGTGTACCCTACACTCTGACAGTATTATCAGGCAGCAGACCGCTTTAATTGAGAGCCAGTGTCGACTTTAGGTGTGACCTTCTATTATAATACTTTAATTACATCATTAATCAACAATGAGAAAGTAATCAAATGCTAATTTTTTATCAAATAAATATTTTTAGCTCTAAAATATAATGTTACCCTATATTTTAAAATGGAATTAATATAAACAATACTGCAGGGAAGTTTTCGAATCGATAACTGAATGTATTCCATTTATGTTAAATTTTTATACAAGTACACAAAATAAACTACTATTAACTAAGCTGTGGCACATTGGCTTTGCAAATAATAGCATCACTGTCTACATATTTATTCGTAGATTGCATTGTATCTACTCCATTCTCAGACACACTCACACGAACGATACGCGAAGACAATGAACGGCTATCACTACGTACAACAAGACATCTGTTTCATGTACCTCTGTTCCTATCGGTCTTTGGCAGCTTTCGACTAAAGAACACGCGGCGAATGGAGTAAATCGCGGGTGTGTGGAATAAGCCCTGCCAAGCATAAAGCTTACGCGCTACAGGAACACAAAATCACTACTAACTATTATCTATAGTTAGTACTGTTTTAGTGTATGTGTAAATTAAACACGAGTGGAACACGTTCAGTTATTGGTACGAAGCCACCCCCTGCAGTGTTGTTGATATATTAATACCCTCCTTAGATACATATTGCAGTAGTGTCTATACATTTTTTTACCTTAATGATTGTTGTATTTCTGTTTTCATATTTGCATTCACAGCGCGGGCAAAACTCTTGTTCCCTGCCTTTGATCTGGTCACCGATACGGGGCAGAATTACGCCTTCACAGTTGCTGTGGATGAATTAATCACATTATTAATACGAGCATTTTAATCTAGCTCTACTAGAGCTGATATATTTGCGATGGTATTGATTTTTTTTAAATAGAACATCAGGCAGACTGCTTTAGCAAAGGAAAAATCCTTACCAATGCAATAAAAAAAAATGCACCATCGAATTTCCTTAAACAACAAAAAACACTTTGTTGCAGCTGATAATATATTACTACTTTTTGCATCCGATAAGGCCCTTCTTGTATAAGTCGGGCGAGCGTGAGAATAACACGCACGTGATGCCCTTTCGGCGACAGTATTGCCCGAACCGCAATATAGGTGCACTAACTGTAGGTGAATCAGTGGCTACAAGACTTAATTACAGCAGCTCCATGGTTTCAGGTTCATCTACAGGAACTCGATCTGGTTGGCCCTGAAAAGGGCCTCTTTGCGCCTCTGGACGGCACTGCTGCGATGCATGCTTTGTTGACTGGCTCTGAAAACGGCCTGTTTTCGGTGCGGTTTTTTCAATCTCGTTTTGCGAGGGTGGTTATTTAATGCATAAAAACGGTTTACAGCGATCCTACGTACCTATATTATTAAATGATCTTAACTCTGTTAGAGTTAATCGAATCTAGCGGCGCAGGTAGCGATCGTCGGGGTCTCCGTACACTTATACGTGCTCAGCGGTGGCCGGTGAATTGTATGTGCATTTCATGTGAAGTCTCTTCGGTTATGTAGGTTCTTATAAATCAATGTTACGTCCACGAAAAAAAATTACAGATAAAATTAGAAAACTATTCATTATTATTTATTTTTATTTGTTATAATAAGAACGGCATAGCCACTTATTATTAATTTGTAATATAAGGTTATTATCATACATGCCCAAAATTTTAATATAAAAAAAACTAAAGATAAAAATTGCACAAATCAGTCAATGTCAAATAATAATATGAAAATAATAAAATTATGAATAAATATGATGATTCATCAAATTGAAAATTTAAAATTAATATAGATCTCACTCATAAGATTAATATTACTTAATGTTTATTTGGGAACAAACACTTATGCTTTGCACTCACAAAGTAGTTATTTTATATTTTGTGTACCGTTATCAACATTTGATAAAAATAATATTCGGAAAAAATAACCTCAGTGACAATCAGCAACTCCCACATAAGGTTGACCTGTATCGTGAGCATCAGTCCCATTCTTGTCATAAATTATGTTGACTTATGTATAGCAAAGAGTTCACTTAGCATTTCATTAAATCACTATGCGGGTGGCGGACCATCACGCTGTGTGTCTGTGTAATCCGTCTTTATGGAGCTCCCCTTCGAGATCCTCTCATCTTATTATTTGTACTGCTTTAGAACTACTCCTCATTATCTACTTTTTTTACCTCAAAAACGACATCCGAAATTTAACATAATTCCGATTGTTTATGATATGTTTTCGTATATAATTCCAAGGAATTGTGTGCTAAAATTAATTTTACATATTTCCTGACGATTTCAGGCATTAGTCATTCTAGTAATGGATTACATATTGAACCGATGACATATCTATAAACTGAAAGTACATAATATCTTACTAGTACACATACCATTTGCTTGGCGGCACATTATCGATGAAAGGGCGTCGACCGGTACCACCAGTATTGTTTAAAACGGCAGATGGACTGGGACAGACGCATTTACATCTCTTATCTTCGTATTGACCCTGAAATACAAATGTATATTGATTACTAGCTGCACCCAGTGGTTTCATTCACATATACTAATGATAAAAGTGATGTGGAAGTATGAGTTGTGAAAGTAAATGATTATGAAAGTATGAGTTAATCCTTCAGGCCTAGCCAATGTACTTAAGTCATATTGTAGGGAGAGGCTAAATGTTCTCCTCCTTGTTTGTTTTACTCTCTGAACATGTGCGCGCCGGCTTCTATGCAGCCACGGTAGATAAGACCTTTCTCTCTATCACTCTCGTAATCGTTTTACATAAAATAAAACTAGCATTTATCAATTTAAATATTTTTTTTGATGAATGGGGTAGCTTTTAACCGCTATATCTACGGTTGGCATCGAGAATCTAGTCCCGAGAGTGGTATTGACTATCTAGCCAGGTGGGATTTGTATATGAATTAGAACCAAGGCATTTCTGCGCGAAAATCCACAGCCATTGCCACTAGGCTATCACTGCTTCTAAAAGATATCATAGAATTTAAACAGATATCATACAATTTATTTTTCTTAATTCATTTTCAAGATGAGACTATAATTTTTTCTGTTGTGGTTGTGAGAGAAGTAGCTGTCACTATTACTAATCATTTGACAAATAATAATATCAAATATCATGAACTTTTGCAAACCAGGAGCTACTTATGGATGTTTTTAGAAAAAAAAATAAGAAAGTATATATGAATTTAACACTGAGAAATACAGTTTATAACAACTACAATTACAACAATAATTAAGTTTACAAAACATCACAAGACAATGCGAATATGTGCAACTAATAAAGACTATTATATAAACAAGATAGATATTTTAATGTTATTATTCGTGGAATACTATACTACAACATAAATTATATAAGTATAGCACTTTTGGCCACACTGGTCAAAAATGTAAAATATGTAGATCCCAATATCAGAAACAATAATAGCAGACTATGTAGCTTCAAGAACATGCTTTATATACTAGCACAAATGATAATATTTAGAATCTCATAAAAAATTCAAGGATTTTCAAAACTTCCATTCGTCAAATGCTTACCCGATAAAGACTTAAACAATTCAGGTAATTCAACAGGCATATAAACATTTAAGTCTAAATTAGCGGTATGCAGAAATTGCAATAAATAGATCCAAGTAACGACAGAGTGATAGAAATAAAGATGTATAAGAAAGTTTTAAGAAAAGTATATGTTGCATCGAAAAAGCTTCAATACATCCACAGAGTCCCCCAACAGGCGCAGAGACTTGTTTGAGTTCGAGCCTACCACCCAGTCAAGATGGTGAATGCTAATGCGACACTATCTTGTCCCACCTCGGCGGAGGACTGTTCACAGGGCAGTTTTAGTGGGTTTATGTCCCACACATCTCCTTCCACTGCCCCCATGGTGGAGGGGAAGTGCAAAGGGGTTTTCCCCTTCAAACATAAAAGGTAGTTCAGAACTAGGTAACTGTATAAAAGTATGCATACTGCCAATAATTTCTAAATTTTTTGGAACAGCCATCAAATCTAGATTATTAATATATTTTAAAGAACTCTATTTTTTTACAACTTCACAGTATGGATTTAACAATATTGTACATAAATTAGAAAAGTAACTATTATATTCTGGATTCATTGGATAAGTCACAAAAATGCATTAATTGTGATTTTGATGACCAACTTTATGATATTCTTAGTTTATATATTTAATTAATTTTGACATCTATCTTGAGTAAGGTGAATTTATATTGTACAATATTGATGTTTATTGTGAATTATCACAGTAAACAAAATGCTTAATACATAAATTTTTGAGTTGACTCAGTAAAATGTTAATGCTCTGGTTGTTTTTGTTACATAACATTAACTTTAGTTCATTATATTGGTTGTTTATTGACAAGTAGTCATTATTTGTTTGATTTACAGACAAACTGGAGCGCAGTGCTTATGCTAAAAAGAGCAAGATAATCTCGAACCAAGAAACTGTTAAAAATTAAGCAGTCCTGTTGATTACATGCTCTGTCAGTGAATACTACAATTTACTACAATCTGACTTTCAAGGATTGCACCATTTTTACCCAACTCCCATCATATTTGTTTGTGTTGGTTGTGGGTGGAAATGGTTGATGGTATAAATTGATTACATTGACATTGAAAATACAAGTTTCAATAATGAAATTCAATCATCATATAATCATCTACTTTTGCTAAAGTAAACTAAGCACTGAAATTGAAACTAAATCAAATCTATCTACTTGTTTGTGTATCTCTCTCCAAAAGGCTCATTATATATGTAAAATTTTTCTGTGAAATAATATGTACAATTTTCTAAGCAATTGCTGTATTTATTCCAGGCACATTTGTGTATTTCATTAAAATTGATCCTGTGATCACATTGGACAAACTCCTAGATTCATCAGATTACTGGATCCAGTTTTCAATCCCTACTGACAGGCAACAGAAACATTAATAGAAAAGTCTGTCAAATTAAGGTAGGTTTAGTCAGTTCAATAATAAATTATGTTTGTGTATTATTATAAAATTCAAAATACAGTACCTAGAAAGGATATAGATATATAATTAATACATCATTAATAAAACAGATCAAAGAAGAAAGATAGGCTATGCTCTAATAGCATCACAATATTAAGTGGAGAAAATTTAACAAAATCATATAATGCACACAGCTACATTTCTATTATCAGTACTAATATTATAAATGCAAAAGTAACTCTGTCTGTCTGTCTGTTACGCTTTCATGCCAAAACTACTGGACCAATTTGAATGAAATTTGGTATGGAAATAGTTTGAGACCCGGGAAAAAACATAGGATAGTTTTTATTCAACTGCGCAAAAAGAGGTTTATGTTTTTGCGCGATAACCGACTACGCGCGGGCGGAGCCGCGCCCGGAAAGCTAGTATACAATATGTTTTGATAAATAATGAAAGTACTTATGCAGTAGACCGACATATATACACATATATACATTTGAAAGCGTAACACTACTGTAACTCAATCAGGACATGTTGCCTGATTTGGCATTGACATGTTATCAGGAGGTACAGGTGCCGTTTCTCCCTTTTTATAAGTTTAATATGATACATAGCAATAATTATAGAGGATATAGAATCAATAAATGACCAACACAAATATACACTCAAAAACTGATTAAACAAAGCAAATTCATTGCACACAATTGAGTAAATTTATGCTGGTCACAAATTATTGATTTAGTGACCAATATATTGTAAATTGGTGCGAGGTTGATTGATACACGAAGATATTAGTTTGCAAGGAAATGTAAATAATCACTATTTGTCGCTGTATTAAATTTATACTATAACAATAACTAAGTATTTTGTTTATTGGTGACATGACAACACGCATTAAATTCGTCATTACGAAGTCTTACATACCGACACAAAAAACACGCAGGAGCCGAAAAAAACAAGCAAAATATACTTCGTATACATATTTAAATCACTCATATACAAATATCAGCATTTAAAAAGCAGTCAGCAGTAATGAAAAGAAATCTAGCAAGAACAACAAATTTCTTTGGATTGCGTTCAGGGTGACCAGATATAAATCGATGATTCTGCTAGCTAGCTAAATCCTGCTAAAATCTGCTAAGCCATTTTGCAATGAATATACTAAAATCATAATAAAATGCTCTTATCAAGTAGTAAGTAAAGAATAATACACATTTCGAGTAGATTTTACTGAATAGTATACAATAATGATTTTCGAAAAGAAACAATGTTTCTGAAATGATAGCAACAAACAATTTTCGTAAATAACTTGAGTACTTAACTAAAATATAAACATATTATGTTCATGGGATATAATATATTAATGTATTTACTACAACGAAAGTTTGGAACATTACGTAACATTGACAGCATTTTTATAAAAATATGACATATACAAAATTTTAGGGCAAAAGATCTTGAACGGATATCGGGAATCAAACTCACGTCTTCTGGTTATACGCACATATTGGATTTACCTCATGGCCACGAAAACAAATGGAGACACCATTTTTTCGTCCCAACTATTTTAACCGCCATTTAAGGGGATATTGCAGCAATCAACAATATTCCTGTGCCGACTTAGTTTAACGGAGAAAAGTGCTTTTGTCAAACATAATTTTACCTACACATATCACAAATCTGCTGCAAAACCTGCGAACCCTTTATATGGGAGTGTAATCTTGCTACAACCGCAGGATCCTGCTAAATCTGGTCACCCTGAAAACCCTGATTGCGTTAAGTTTTGGGCTGCGTTCGGAAGCGAATGATTTCTCAAATTCTTACCAGTATACACACTTGATAGAATGTAATTTTTTTATACCTAATGTGGTAAGTTTTTTGCACATTTTAGTTCAATGTCCACCTTATTATTAATATAAACACATTAAGGGTGTAAATCCTACACGTTTTGATCTAGAGAGAGCAACACGTGCTGCAACAGTGATGCAAGTTCTATGTCACCGATATGGACAATGAAATTTTTCAATATCAATGTTTGGGATTTGTGGACGGTTACTGCCCGTGCCAATGACAACGGAGATTGCGTGCATGATCATGCAGTTTGTCCTGACTACCACGACCGGGTCCTTTGATGGTTGGTTTGGTCCAGTAGCGGCATGTCATACGGAAAAGTCATATTTGAAAAAAAAAAAAACTTCTTCAATATACGCAGTAAGTACCTCAAATAACCTTTAGATGACAGTCAAATCAACTACATCAAAAACGTGCGAAGCGAAATCCCGAGACCGAGAGAACAAAAAAAAACTTCAATATCGGTACGCGTTACAACAAATGTACGTGAGATGGCACCACGCGTCTTTTAACGGTGATGTAATTTACGTAATCTTGAGTTCAACAACTACATAGCCTAATTGCTCATATTCGAACTTAGAAATTGTATTGGCCTAATCTATAGATATGTATAAAAAATTCGTGGCGATAGAACCAACGTTACTCAAGTTAACCTCGGACATAATAATTATGATACATACAAACATACCTACTTATACACATAAAAAAAAATAGAATCGCCGATTGTTCCCATTGGACTCTAGAGACCTTGCTACGCTTGGTCAATAAATTAATTTTATTCATGATCCATGTCAATACCATTTTTTGTATTTTAAATATATTAATTATACCTATGATTTGTTTCGAAATACTGGACTTGTGCTATTTATTAAAAGATATTTTGAGGCAAGGTTAGGTATAATTAATATTTTACAAATAAAATTAAATATATAACTAGTGTCAATTCCACTTAAAATTCCAGCTAAGACAACGACGTGACTTCATAAAAGTGGATCTTTATAAATCTCTAGTCTCGTGTTGTTTGCATGCGATCAGCTCATTACATTGAAATAGGCAACAAGCAGTCGCACCACGACCACTGCCAAAGTGTTTGATACGTCGTCGCGTGTCGGGATAAAAATTGTGCTATTTACTTTTACCTACACAATTCAACCATGTAATGTTGCATTAGGTGGGGGGGGGGGGGGGGGGGGAATTACTTATAGGTAAAGACTTATCGGCCAGGTGCGGGTCGGGCTATGCTTGTTGTATTCAATGTCACCCATCAGTCTATCAACGTAATGAAACGGAGTCAAAATCTTTTTACAGAAAAATCTGCATTCCTTATTGAAGTTATCACTATTTATTACCTATACATATCGAGGCAATAATGCATTATGTACCGAAATTTCAGTAAGGAATAAAAATAGACCACGTACTAAAAAAAACTAAAATCCACACCCTCCTTTGGTTAGTTTTTAGGTTATAAAGAAAATTTATGTAATAATAGAATACCCAATAGTAGGGTAATCTGTCCAGTTTACCGGCCTCCACCAATGTCCGTCCGCACGACACATTTTTAAATTAATTAAGAATATTCAAACGATTTTGACTCTAAAACAAAACCAAATTCCTAAAATACTTTGATGTTGTATCTATAACTTAGACGTAGCGGCATCATCTATAAGTAATCAGCGGAGTTTTAGTTTTCACTTAAAGGGCGAGGTGAGTGCAAGCATGTCGAAAAGACAAGATTAATAAAAAAAAAATAGTGGACTGGTATTTTCAAATGGTTAGTTCATGCTCTTTTAATCATTATATCAAAAGAGGTTTATGTTATATACCATATACATACGTCTATTTACTCAATGTGTAAAGAATGCTTTATTTTGTACAGTAATTTAAAAAATCGGGGGCCGGTGCATTGTAGGAAAAAAAGCCTACTTTCAGTGTCCGGCCTACCCGCTCGGTCACTAGCTTTGATGGGTGGAACTATTTATTATATTTTATTGTAATCAGCTTGCTGTGATATATAAATTTATTAGTAATGTCGTTCTTAATATTAAGCTAACCTTACGTCCAGTCTCCGGCCGCAAAAATAGGTTGTATAAATATACGTGGCGTAAAATACTTTGTATGAGAATATGGTTGCCGGACTAATATTAGTATTATTATATTTATTAGTCTAGTTCGCCGGCCTGAAAAAGACTTAGTGGCCGAAAAACTGGCTCTAATTCCAGTCTTCGGCCACTATCTATACGTAAGTCTGCTGTATCAGCGTGTCTGTCTGCACCTTGAATATATTTATAAAAGTGATTGGTTGAATTTCAATAAATTTCTTGGATCTACGCCACGTTAACCTTTGATACGATATTAATATAAGCGGAGCGGTAGCCAACGCAAAAAAGCCCTTTATATATTAATATTTTAACTTCAATAGAGCTAAAATAGTATGTTATGTATATACTTATAAATATTTGGGTTTTTTTGTTTTATTTGATTCTTTGGAAATGGCTCTTTTATATAGTTAAGAATCAGTAAAAAAAATTATTAACATTCAAAACCAGTTCTTATTTCAATATAACGACAGTCCTATGGCCATTCACTAGCCATTTAGAGATATTAGTGCCCTGTGGCCAGCCTCTAGGTTTCTGTTAGGAGGCCGGCCACTAGGCATAAGGTGGTCGGGCACTAGATTGGGACGGCCGGATACTGGAGAAAACATACTTTTCCAATAAACTATTTTCAATATAAAAACTGACTATCTATGTATTTTTAATCAGTATTAAATATGTTATAAATTATATTTATGACTTTATAAAAATATACTTATTCGCTTATGCCTCTAAAGAACTTAGTTAAAAGTGAAATAAGTTACCTAACGTCTTAAGAGGCCGGACACTGGGCATGTTACCCTATAAGTAATATATACGAGTATAGTACCCAATAGTAGTGAACATAATAACTAGTAGTTCGCCCCGAACTGTACCTCGCGGTATCAAGACAAGTACCTACCTAACTCTTGCATGTCAAATTTTGTGAAGACACTTACCTACAGACAGTGACAATGATTATGATTACTTAGCATTGGACATACAAACATAAGCGTTTCATTACATTCAAATAGGCAAGACCGCAGAAGCCACATTAAGAAGAAGTTGAAGTTTCATCACATTCAAATAAATAAGGTTATTTATAATAATTATAATCATCTTTGTAATTTTTGTTTCATATTTACACTTTTTTGATAAGCGTTTTTGCACATGTTAGTGCAATGTCCACTTTAATATTATTATCTGCATAAGGATGTAAATAAAATGAATATTAATTCACTTTAGCCCCTAGGATAGTTCCAAACTTAAACGATAAGCTTACTCTTATTTCTTCTTCGATAATAGTTGCAAAGCAATCATTATTTTTTTAAGTCCTTTTGAAATCGAAGAACATGGAATACTCTAGCTAGACGTTTTGATCTTGAAAGATCTACATACGTGCACCTTGCGGCAAGCTCTTTGTCACCGATATCTACAGTGACATTTTCCTATGCTTGGGATTTATGATTTTTATGAACGGTGCGTGAACACGCACACGCAGTTTGTCCTGACTACCGCGACCGGATCTATTGATGGTTGGTCCAGTATAGATATTAAACTGCACAAGGGCCACTAGCGGGATGTCATGCGGTCACCCTGCTGCCTACAGCTAATTGCAGTACTTTTCGAGTCCTTGTGCAACTTCGCGTCTGCTTTTGCTGCTGTGGGTTTATTTCTTTCGATAAAATTTTGGCCATTAGCCTATCCAAAGCCTCCAAAACCAGATGGCGTTAGTAGAACAATAACATTCTCTCCAATAAATACAAAATTGTTAATGTTCATTTTTAATGGGTATAAAATTAATATTTTTTGTCATATAACACATCTATTTATGACGTTAAATTACTATGTAAGAGCACAAATCTGTACGCGTGATAGTTTTTCAGTAAAGTGTACAACAAAATACTCAGGTTGTGGGATAGTGATCTTAATTATTAACTTTGTTATGGTATTTGTGGTGTTTTCTTATTTGCGGGGAACTAGCAAAAAATATACACGTTTTACGGTATTTGAATAGCATAGTACCACCGTTACCAACAAAATTCAAAGAGCCTGTAATTTCTATCATCAGCATATATATGTCAAAGTCATGTCAGTTATGGATTCAACCACTAACTAAATATGTATGTATATGTAGTACGCACCAAGTTGTTCAGCAAGTAGTGTTGTAGTAACTTTTGTACAACACTAATTTCTGTGGTGTTTTTGTTACAAATGATAATAATTAATAATAATTTATTTCCCAATAAAAACACACGTTCAATCTCAGAGAAATGAATAATTTTGTCAGAGCGTTCAATATAGCAAATACGTTATAAATAGGTTTACGCTTTGGCTGGCGGGTATACGCCCTGTTGATGTACTCGTTGTTGATGGTGATCAGTATTGTGTGTGAGTGAAGATCACTCTTGTAAGCAGTGTAGCAATTATAATAAATTGTAATAAAATAAAATGCTGTAAATGCTACTAGTAAGCTAATTTCTATTTTGATAGGTTATCATGTATAGTATATTATACCTATCAAAATAGAAAATCTTATTTGTCAAATACAGTATGAGCCTACTTTAACTCTGAAAAGTATCTATCGGACTATTAAAATGGGAGTTGGGTGTTTAGAATCAGCATGATACTGACTTCAACAAGTTATTTAATACTTTTAATTTCCATAAGTAGGTTCCGTTTCAATAAACGTAACGGTATATATATATATATATGAATATTTCACTAAAATATTGTTCTAATTCTGAAATAAAATACTTATGATCTTAAATTCACATCTTCCAAATGAAATTAATTTGCTCCTGACAACAGACCGCTGCAATATCTTTAGCTGAAGTGTACGTACCTACATATAACTAACGTTGTAGACTGAATTTTGGCCAACGCCATCACTCTGTTTGTAATAAAACTTTCCTATAAGGCTGTTTACAGGGCCACTTATTTAGTATTTATATAGTGTAAACAGTATACAAAGGAAGCGGTCACACGGGCGTACATAGCGTCTATTCAGGTTGTTCGTTGGAGCTCGAAAATATGACAATGCTTTAGTGTACGCTGGTGTGAGCACAACTTTAGCCAGGTATGTGGAACGGGTAAAATGTTGCTGCCGTTGAACTGCTATATATTTATGTTGTTATAAATACGTACATTTTTCCTGTTTTTTGAATGAACAAAGAGATCTTATTATAACGCGTATGTAGATAGATAAGTAGTAGACACTGTATCGTGCACTTATTTTTACTACTAAATTGAAAAAGAAAGGCAAGATGATGTAGGTGCTTGATTATAAGGTAGGGTAGGCACGTACATGCATATCGGATCTTTTTGTGTTAAGGTCCAGAAGGAAAGTAGGTAATATGTACCTACATGGTGATTGAGTAATATTTTTTAGACAAGATCTTTGCCTCCTTCAAATGCAACTGGAACATCTACTTACGCCATTGACGCATACCCTACTCTAGTAAGTTTCTAGCAGCGGATTCAAAGTCGATGTTGACTGGTCTAAAATAAAAACCGGCCAAGTGCGAGTTGGACTCGCACTCCGAGGGTTCCGTACAAACCGGTAGGTATGTATAAAAGTTATTTTTTAGTATCGTTATTGATAAATGGAGTCCATCAATCATATTATAAAATTATTAAAAATACTTTTAGTATATGTGGTAACTAAAAATGTATGTTTTTTGCAATTTTTTCTTTATCTGTGCTATAAGACGTTGCTTCGTGCCAAATTTCTTATTCTTAGTTCACGGGAATTAACCTGTAGGTTTTGATTCCCTTGCGAGTGCCAAAAATTTGCGGCATATATGGCTTTATCTTTTGATTGCGTTGGCTTAGAAGTTTGATTTTTTCACTGGTCCAAGGGACAGTAGACTTGGGTATTTTATCTGAATTTCAGCTTGATACCTACACGCGTACCTATGAAAAAAGGTCTTAACAGACAGCGGACAACAAAATGATCCTGTAAGGGTTCCGTTTTTTCCTTTTGAGGTTCGGAAACATAAATATGGTTTAGTTAAGGTACTTAAAGTAAAAGCAGTGTTTTATTTGTATAATTTCTTAAAATAAATGCAGCAGAGTGCTAAGTAAAGTACAATCATTAAGCGATGTAATTCTGGATGACGGATGGATATAAAATTTTAGAGGTTTTATAAGTTTTAATAATCACTTGATTCGTACAATTTAAACCCAAGTTATAATATGATATTTAATAATTGTAATTAAGAAATGTTCATAAGAAATATTGGTGATGGGACATAGACATGACTGACATTGACATGACTTGGACTTGGCTGTGACTACATTTCCTTGTCTATCTATCTATCTAAATTTCATGACAAACGGCAAATATGGAAACCGTACGAGTGTAATTTAAAACTGTGACTAAAAAGTTGTAATTGTGAGTTGGTGATAGTTCGTGTCTACGTACTAGCATGAAAAAAAACGCTCATTTATTATAATGGTTTCGTAAAAGGTGGGAGTTGGCCCCCAGAACTGTTTGGATTCCAGCTTGTGGATGCAGGACACAGCGAATAGACACAACACCGTTAGTGAATAAAATTATATAAGCATAAAAAAATGTAGATAAAAGTCACAGGTAAAGCGCCGTCTTAGCACCACCGCCAACCTTTATTGTTCCCAACGGAGAGGCGCGAATTCAGCTCCAGCAAGAGTAGGCAGACACTCCTCCACCTCCAAAGTTTATTGCGCTCAAATTGTATGCATTATTTATTTAATTTAAAAGCGAAGAAACCCGACTGCAATCATACGCCTCCGCCTGTACGAGAATGGGAAGGAATTCAAAAATGTACCTACATATAAGGTCGAGTTGGTATAAGGCAGTGGTTTTTTGTTTTCGGGGAAGACATCATTATTTTGGTAGTGAATATAAAGTTAGCTAAATATGACTTATAAACACCATGTACCCAGAAATCCTATTGTTTAAAGTAGCGATTATTAACCCACTTACAAAAAAAGGATGAAGGTTCATATAGATAATGTCAATGATCAATAATGTGCATGAATATTTTTATTGCATGAAGTTAAATGATCACATTTAAATTTCATCAGGTTCAGTCAGTTTTTCAGATACCAAGTAATTATGCTAAAAATTTTAACCAAGAAATGGAACTGACTTCAACCCTCAAAAGTGTGAAATACCTTGTTGAAGTCGGTACCACGATAGTTCAAAAGTATACCTATTATCACAATACTGTGCGCATGATACCGATTTCGATAAGTTATTTCACACTTCTGAGTGTTGAAGTCCGTTCCATTTTTTGGTTACAAATTTTTTTTTACTCTTTTTATTGGCCGTTGCTACTTATGGGATCGATTGTCATTCATTGTCAAGGACTATATCATCAAGATAGGAAAATATTTTTCAGTGATTGGAACTCAAAAACGCGTTGACCGATTTTGATTAAAATTAAATGGGACCAAACGTTGTCGTTTTTGTCGTTTAGCATCAGCTTTAAATTAAAAAAGAATTATCAAAATCGGTTCACCCAGTCAAAAGTTATGAGGTTAAAAACATAAAAAATAAAAAAAAAAACCATACGAATTGCAAACCTCCTTCTTTTTTGCAGTTGGTTAAAAATGGTATGTACTGAACATACTTTTTATTATTTCATAAGGAGAGAAAGTAAGGCTACTACAAAGCCGCTACTCCGATGCGGGCACGGTCAACGATGCAAGTCCAATGTGATCACATACCTAAGCTTGTGAACAAAACATCAAACTCTATCGTGAAGGTTTGCAATAACTACATTATAAACAGCAGTATCAAAAGCTTACTATTCTTGTCATCGCTTCAACAAAAGTGTTCGACAAACGTACCTATGATCGTTTACAGTGCACTTAAATGCTTACAATGTACAAAAATCCTGAAAATTTTAACGGCATGAAGTGATAATAGACTCTAAGTGCATGCCTTCTTGGATTGGATGGATTTTTTATCAGTATAAAGATTAAGATATTTAAACCTATTTTCCAAGCATGAGTGTCGAAAACTATACTAACATGCATAAAAAAACTAAAATTTGGAGGTATTTACGTTAAAACGATATCTTAGGAACCTCCAACTTCAAGTTACACTTTTATTATTAATTTTAAGGGCAGTTGATGATTCACAATAAACTGGACGTTATCCTTCCTTCTGCAATTAGTTGTATAGTTATTTTTGATATTCTTCATTCATGGTCTTGCTCTTGTCCCACATTAAGTGAGCTAAGCCAAATGTAGTTTTGTTCAACAGTGGTCGAACTCACCGAGTTCTATATATTTCTTCAATAATTCTTACATTAGATAGGTACTTACATATCTAAGGTTCAAAATACGAGATTAATCGGGTTTTTCATTTTATTCATTTTCTTAGCAACTTTAAAATGGTTTTAATTGCTATTGTGTATTCGCCCTTACTTGAGGCCGAAGTAAGATAGGCACTTTGGCTACGAATGTGGAAGTAACATTCCACGTGAAGGAAATGGGTGCCAATGTTACCAATTTGTGTGGAAAAAGCCACTTTACGATTGTTAATGTACCTTTTACGGGCTCCAAGAAGTTGTCTAATTGTTAGTATTGTACATTTCTTTTTTTGTGGTAGAGTTTGTTTTTTTAAGCATTGTTTTTTTTACAGGAATATGGGTTAGTATTTGCTTTGACTACTATTTTAATAGGAATTAGTTCTCAAGAACAGCTATCCAAAGCACAGATGACAAAAGAACACATCATGAAGTGTTTTGTGACAGATTTTCCACTCGGAGGGTGGTAGCTTGCCAGCTACGAAAATGCCCTTTATTAAGAATTATTATTTAAATTTTGAAGTTTCAGTTTCTATTCGAAACAGAAAATATACGATGAATGTTCTGCAAGATTAGAGGGCACAAGGCGCGCGTGTGCATTGTGGCTGTTGGTGCATGGCTACTGCCTGCGACTTAGATTGTAGATATTTGTATTTTGAAGCGATTTTAGCTCCGGTGAGGTATCTGGTTTGACTTCTTCCTTAGGCTGGAGCTTTACATGTAAGGGCATTATGTAAATGCTCGCCTATCACCCTGAATGTAAAAAGGGATCGATAAGCCCTTAAAGATGTTATTAAAAGCATCTAGTCTTCTGTCCTAGAGCCCATTGCAGCACGGGACTTTACCCTGTATCTGTGCTCTACCTAATGTAGTTCTTGTGCAGTCATCGTTATAATTACCTACCACATTCAAAATGACTTAAAATAGAGGATTATCAATGATTCAATATAGGCATAGTGTCTTCTATAAAATATATATTTTCTGCTTCTAACCGTTTTGATCATAACATCACTTAGCAACAGGTGATACCTGCAGCTTAAATAAAAAAAGAAAACTGGGTTGAGAAATATCAACGTATGTCAATCTACGAGTACAATTGTTTTCTTTTTTTACACAAAGAGAATCGTAAAAATTATTACGTGTGGGGATTTCTTCTTCCTGATAAAACAGCTGTGGTGTTTTATCGGAGAGAAGATATCTATACATATTCACACAATATGTGAGGCAATCAGAAAACATAACAAAATAAATAGAAATGTATTACTAAGAAAAAACTAATTAAATTATTTTCCACAAGCTCTCATCTAAGGTTCATAAGTCGAAACTAATTTCGAAGCCCCATGTCCGTCGCTTGTTGCTCATATCAGTGAACACTTCAGGCAAGCATTTTGTAGTCTACCATTCAGAATTAGGGCTTTTATGATTTTGTAAAGGAATTGACATATTGTATAAAGCAATCAAAATCCTCCTTGCGTTTGCCGACTGCTTCATTTTAGTAGTTTATGAACAGCCATGCCACCGGCTTGCACTTCATCACCTTTAGTAATGCTGTAAACCCGCTGAGCCTCACTATCCCGGTGCCGTCTAAGAACAACCACTTCTTTCTTCATCCAACAATCTTAAAAGAACCATAGAAGACATACATTTTCAAATGTCTTGAACTCAGTTTCTTTTACATAAAAGTAGATGACTTAAATATTATAATTAGACGTCGCAAGTAATAAACATAAATGGAATAAAATATTATTTGAATTGGGCACATTGGGTCATAAATCCGGCACTCAAATCCGGGTATAGCATTCATAATAAGTCGATCGTGCCAACCCTGGTAGACGCCATTAGAATATTTCATGGTTTCGCACATATCATACATATGAACCCGTCTGGATAGCAGTTTGCGATTTGGAGACATGGAGCTGTAGCTTTACTCATTTAGATAAGAGATAAGTATTGTAACCGACCTCAAAAAATTAAAGGGATTGCGAATGATCACCTGGCAAGCTACCACCTTCAAGTAGACCCTGAAAAAGTATGGGCCATATGAGATTTATGTTTCTGGGTGATAGGCGCAGTGCAATTTGTCACTTGTGACGAAACATTCAAAGGTCACTTAGGTGCATTGTGACAGAACAAACGAGGCCGTGCTTGTTTCGTTCTAAAATGCCACAATTAAAAGTTATATATTAAAAATGATATTGCTCTCTGTGTACTAGCCTATGATAACTACCGAACTATCATATTTTGTGACCCATGACTACTTTTCTTCATGATCAATATACTTCTACAAGTGATTCCACACTTTTTGATTTTGCATTACTACTTTTCTATTTTGCATTATATCAATTATAGTTATAAATAAAATAAATTGATATTACTGCAAAAATAATGATATTTATACAAACGACATTTAAATTAAATTTTCCTATGAAAAAAATATCTATAAATAAAAAATCTCTATTTAAGTTCCCGTTGTTAGCAGGTAAAGTGCCCCACTGTGATTTTCATTCAGCGCGCGATAGTGCTAGTGATCATGTTTAGATTAGTTAATAAGGGTAAGTAAAGGGTAGATACTACCCTTCTTAACTAATCTAGTAATATCTAATAGCGAGAGTTAAATGTTTGAATAAGCATTTCTTTCGATTAGATGAAGTCAAGTTGTCTGGTTGATGACCGCGCATCGCCCCAGTAATACAATTGTAGCACAAAGTTGTGACTGGAAAGAGTAAGGTGACCGAGTCAAATAGGCATCCGGCACGAAATAGGAGAACGCGGGTTCGATTTCCGTCTGGGAGAAAAAAAATGTGCTCTAATAATTTGTGAGTATAATTTTCATTCAGCAAGTGATAGTGCTTGTAATCATGTTTAGATTTTTTTTCTTATATACTGTAAATACTACGAATAAATATATTTATTCGTAGTGTAACTAAAAATAAAGCTAGTGTAACTAAAAAAAAATGTTGTTTTCTGTGCAAGTTTTGTATCGCAATCAATATAGGAACACAACGGGATGTGCAAACAAACTTAGTTTATGCATCTTTATTCTTTGCCTGCAAACATCAGAAACATGATCTTTGGGTATATATCACACAATTTTTAGTGTTATATTTAGTTAAAGGATTGACATACTTCTATGTCCTTTAACTAACTGTCCTTTCATTCATTTTGCATCTACAATTAGATTTTACCATATGCTTCAGTACGGCTTCGTCCAGATTTTCCTGCTGGAAGTGTTGAACTTTATCTTCACCATATTTATAGCTTATAAAAAAAGTAAACAACATTGCCAAGTTGTGCCGGTACGATTAATTGAATTCTCTCAGATACATAAGCGATGAGGTAACCAATTTTACAAACCGAAACCACTGACATAACGCTGATATACAATATTCCTTCATAAGCCGGAAGCCTTATAATTATTAAATTAATAAATAAATATGTTAACAAGTTCGAAATGATGAATAAACTCATTGTTAGTACCTAATTTCAAATGCATAATAATAAGATTAAATGAAATTTCGTGACTACGGTCTTTTATTTACTTAGGGTAATATTGTAGATGTTGTTATTGATAGTAAGGTGGAAACTCGAAAACCGTTGTTCATAATGAGGAGTTTTGTCTGATGTTCCTATCATGAAATTTTTTAATTAATTATTAATGTGAATACTATATTTAATAATAAAAAATACAAAATGTATTGTTAAAGTATGGATTATATATATAGGTACTTAGTTAATTATTTTCATGAATACGATAATAGATCTGATTGAAATTGAAACTTGGCATCTGCAGTAAAGATAAACGAGACGGAGTGATTGACCTGAATTGCTTATTAGCATAGTGTCTATGCTATTTATATCACGAATCAAACGTTTGGGTACATATGTAAATATTTTTTTACATAATGTACTGTTTATTTATATAATACATCTACCAGGAACGAAGAGCTCACATTTTGACATTCTAAGGTAGGAGGTGTTACGCACCCAGACCACGTCCGTTGAGGGCAGATGACAAAACGTCCCGTAAAATACAGCCCAAACGCGCACCCCTGCATTTTACATGTGCAAGCGAAATATGTGTTTAGTGTCGCGACTTTATGTTTTAGAACTCACATGTTGGGAATATTTTGAGATTGACTTCGTGAAGAGTCTTAATGTATTGTATACCTATGTAAACTGCCAGAAGTAGGAAGGCGACTTATACCTAAGGCAAATATGCGTAAAATGTATAAAAGGAAAAATTCAAATCAACAATCAAAACTCAATTGTGTTGTCTTAGGTTTTCGCGATTGTTGCACATAGTAATTAAACAACTTTAAACGGTTTAAATCGCGTATATTTTTCATTATTTTATCCCGACGTTTCAAACACTTTGCAGTGATCGTGGTCACAGGGTGACTAATTGATTTTATTTGTCACATAAGTTATTAAGAAATTATTTGGTCTACCGTCAGAATTTTTTATATTAATCATAACGATCCCTATTCACGCAGTATTCGCTCACAGTGTCCAGAGGTCTTGCAGATTTGTGTCGGCCTTGGGATTTAATTAATTTGATCACAGGATCCCAAGCAGGTGGTACTTGCCAACCATCATCTCTATTGAAATTTGGGTACTTTTTGATCTCAATAGCCTCGCGTAACATTCTTGGCATAAACCGGTTCTCTCTAGCGAGGATTTGTGGCTTGTCGAACCGAATGTAGTGGTTGGGTTTGTCCTGGGCATGTTCACTTACCACGGACTTGGTCGAGCGTCTGTTCTTCATGTCAGCAATGTGTTCTTTTACCCGGATACCAACGCTCCTCTTTGTTTGCCCAATGTATGACAGCCCACATTCACAATCAAGTTTGTAAACACCTGCATCTTGTAGGGGAATATTGCACTTAACAGGTATTAAAAATTGGTTGATCTTCTTGTGCGGCTTGAAGTAAGTTTTTATTGAAGCTCGTCTTAAGATATTACCAATTTTGTCCATGACACCCTTGATGTAAGGTAAGATGGCAGGTTGTCGCTCAACTGTGGAAGGCTTGGGCCGGCTTCTGTGACGCATTCGTGGGAGCTTGTGATTATTGCTTCGCAGTACTTGTTTTACATACTGAAGCTCCTCCTTGAGATGGTCAGTGTCGCAGATGCCATGTGCTCTCTGTAACAAAGATTTGCCTATGGTAGCCAACTGACGTGGATGGTGATGGGAGTTACCATTGAGATATTTATCTGTATGGGTGGGTTTCCATTTACACTGTATGACTAAGGGAGTTGTCAGGATTCCTGATGACTAAAACATCAAAAAGAGTTAAGCATTTATTGACCTCAGGTTCCATTGTAAATTGAATTTTATTATGTAAGGAGTTTAGATGGTCTAGAAATGCAGAAACTTTATTACTGGGGAGGATGGTAAAAGTATCATCTACGTACCGTTTGTAGATCTTCGGCATAGCCACAGCTGTGGAGAGAGCTCTCTCCTCGAAGTCTTCCATGAAAATATCGGCAACAACGGGGGAGACTGGAGAGCCCATAGCTACACCATCAATCTGCATGTAGAAGTTATTTTCCCAGAATAGATAGCCAGATGTTAGGCAATGTTCCAGTAGTTCTGCATATTCCATGGGAAGGTCATGCTCACTTAGTCTTTTCTTGACAATTTCAATGCAATCATGTACAGGTAAGTTGGTGAATAACGACTGTACATCAAAGCTAACCATAACTTCATCATCAGTCAATTGTAGATTTTCCATTTGACTGACAAAATGGTAAGAATCCTTGACATGCGCACTAGTTTGACCGCGAAGTGGAGATAGTATTTTAGCAAGCTGTTGAGCTAGTTTGTATGATGGGGAGTCAATTTGGCTTACAATTGGAATTTTTAGTAAGACAAAATTGGTAATATCTTAAGACGAGCTTCAATAAAAACTTACTTCAAGCCGCACAAGAAGATCAACCAATTTTTAATACCTGTTAAGTGCAATATTCCCCTACAAGATGCAGGTGTTTACAAACTTGATTGTGAATGTGGGCTGTCATACATTGGGCAAACAAAGAGGAGCGTTGGTATCCGGGTAAAAGAACACATTGCTGACATGAAGAACAGACGCTCGACCAAGTCCGCGGTATGTGAACATGCCCAGGACAAACCCAACCACTACATTCGGTTCGACAAGCCACAAATCCTCGCTAGAGAGAACCGGTTTATGCCAAGAATGTAACGCGAGGCTATTGAGATCAAAAAGTACCCAAATTTCAATAGAGATGATGGTTGGCAAGTACCACCTGCTTGGGATCCTGTGATCAAATTAATTATATCCCAAGGCCGACACAAATCTGCAAGACCTCTGGACACTGTGAGCGAATACTGCGTGAATAGGGAACGTTATGATTAATATAAAAAATTCTGACGGTAGACCAAATAATTTCTTAATAACTTATGTGACAAATAAAATCAATTAGTCACCCTGTGACCACGATCACTGCAAAGTGTTTGAAACGTCGGGATAAAATAATGAAAAATATACGCGATTTAAACCGTTTAAAGTTGTTTAATTAAAACTCAATTGTTCGTATTATCTAAAGAGAGTAATGGGAGTACTGTCAGCTGTGCTCTCATTAACTCTTTTATTATCTTATGGTCACGTATGTATGTTTTTTTTTTTTTTTTTTTTTTTTATTTATTTAAGGATCAACAAACAGTTTCACAATATTTCTTAATTAAAGGTAATCTTATTTATAATAATAATTGTGAGACCAACATCGTTAACCACAAATTATGTAAACATTTGTAGTAAGTTAGACATAGCATAGGTAGAGAGTAGAAAATTATTCAAATAGTTGATCAAGAAAAAAAATAAAAAGTATACACGCAACATATATGCAAGTAAACTTATAAAAGTGATATCATAGTATAAATATACTCGTATAGGTCAGCAGAAATACATAATAATATATGGCTTCTAGTCTCAGTATTTACATGAGTAGGGTAGGCTGAGTTAACTTATCAGGCACAATAATGGAGGATCATCACGAGTGATGACTGACGCTACCTTCGAGCAGATCCAACAAAGACCTTCTAAAACAACTCACCCGCTCGTGAAATATATCTATAGAATTGAAAAGAGTATTGTAGGATTCTGTCATACGACACAGTGGTGATCGATGACCAGCCTTGGTACGACACGCGGAAACAGCAAACACTTCATGTGTACGGCGCGGTTGAGGTCTAAAAGGTACTTTATACCGAAGCTCATTGATCAACACTGCACAGTCATATTTATTATGACATAGGTCATACAGAAGCATAACATCTAATTGTTGTCTCCTAGAGTTTAAATCCAATAATTTATATTTGCTAAGTAGCTCATCATAATGTATAATTTTATGGAAAAATTTGTAATACACACATCGTAAGAATTTCTTTTGAATTCTTTCAATATCATTAATATAACATTTGTAAAGTGGGTTCCATACTGCCACAGCGTATTCCAACTGAGATCGAACCAGTGACTTATATAACAATAAATACGTTGATTCGTTCGTTCGTTCGTTCGTTCGTTCGTTCGTTCGTTCAATGAGATGTTATATGATGTATGATGTTAAATGAGACGTTTTTTTTCACTCATAATATGGTTTTTGTCTAGCTTTATCTAAGACTATATTTCATTAACCAGTCAAATATCTATTCAACAGATAGTTTACATTATTTTCGTGAACTCCTATTATTTTGTTCGTAAATACGGTGATGCAAACATGACGGCTATTGGATGATTGATAAATTGTGGAGGATCATGAAACAAATATAATAGGGGTCCCACTATGTTGTCCAGTGGCACTCCATTTAACCAGTGTAATCTGGCCAGTACTTGTTTTCTAATCTAGTATTTATATTATGTTTTGTTGTTTCTGTGCATTTCAATCTATTTTATAGGTATGATGAGATTTTATATTGTGCCTTTTACATACCTCTTTAATCATAAGTTTCTACCTTATTTTAAATCATTCTGGTCTACATGATCAAAGCTTTAGTAATGTTTATGAAGAGAGCTGTGACCCTTTTGTTGTTATCACGGTCAGTGTAAACATTATCGAGACAATTTAGAATAGCTATATCAATACACTTATTTTTTCTAAACTCACCTTGCTCTAGAGCAGAAATGCCATTATTTAGAGACGCATGTGAATTACAAGTTATAATTTTCAATTTGATAAACTAATATTTTGGTAGGTATACACACAGGGTATACACATGAATTATCTTATGACTTCAGCCAAAGTCATTTAGTTACAGAACGTGTTTGCAGTTAATAATTGTGCGTAGAGAGAGAATGCTGAGATAGTTCTGTGATATTGTTTTATTCGCAAGTGATACTGCTCTGATTTAAAAGTAGATAAAAATATGGTGACTAATTCAAGAGTATTTGGACTGCCTATGAGTCTGCTATGACTCATAGGTTGTCTAATTGCTTTTATTGTAGTAGCTGTAGTGTTGTATATAGTTCATAGTGTTTTGTTTAATAAAGGCATACCACTGGTAAAAAAAAATAATCATGTTCATTGTTATCTATGATTTCTAAATTATTTCTTAGAAATATAATATCTCCGCTAATATATTTCTCTTAAATTTAAAAATAATAATATATATATATATGGTATAGAAAATAGACTAAACGTTTAAAGATTTCTTTACCAAATGTTACATATTTTAGCTTGGCCTAGATAAACTCTCTATTGACAATGCGACAGTCTTTCGGGGTATCAAAATGTTTTTACTTATCAGTCGAATCCACGCATACATGATCTATTCGGAAGATTTACTTCTGCTATAGAGCAGAAGTAAGTAATGCTGCTCGTAACGTAAGTTAAAAGTAAAATTAACGGACGGCGTGCTGGGCTGTTTCCACAGTAGGTATTATGTGGTATTTGTTGTTGTGGGGAGCTACTGCTAGAGGTAAACTTTATCTTACCAAAGCGTGCAATTCGAGCCATATATGTAATGGGTTCTAGGGAAACTCTGTGGGATTTTTTTTAAAGGAATTGATATTTACCTATTCCGAGTCTGTTATATGCAGACTCGTTAAATGTAAATATCTATTTCTTCTGTATATAACAGGTGAACAAAGCAATATTGAAAGAAAGAACAATTATGAAATTTGAAAACGTTATGTATAATAAAAAAATAAGTAAAACAGTGACAATCAGGAGCACAACTCTAAGAATAATGATAAAATAGCGGTGCCAGGTTTTAGATTTGCAAAGACAAATAAAGGTCCTTCTTAGGTAATTGTGTACAGTCTTACAATACATTTTGTTAAGATATTACAACACTCAAGTTACATGTGAAAAACATTTGGATTATGAAATCCTATATAACAGTTTGTGATTACATAACCGACAAAATCGCATTTATAAGTAACACGTTGTCAAAATACGTTTAAAGAGAATATCCCAGTTTCGTGCTCGTTCTTTTCTCGGTGGTTCTATTTTTTTTCCTGAAAGTGGCAGTAACTGTCCTTCATATACATGTTGTAGACGCCTAACTGGAATTTATGATTTTGAATTTGACTTTGAGTGATATGATCACACAAAAAAACTAATATTCGCAATCGTACTGACGGTATCAGCAAACGAAAAAACTTCTTTTTTAAATTATGCCAATTTTTAATTTGAAATTATGCCAACTTGTTTCAAGCGGATTAACATTTACGGGTCAATCTTGAAAAGTTTTCAAATAACATAGTAGTAATTATAAAGTGTGAGTACAAGAAATATATAATTCTAGGTATTCTATTAATTTTTATTTGTTTTTATATTTACAGATTTATAGTAGGTATGTATATTATCTCCTTCTACAATTAAATAACATTTACATTTATCATGACAACTAAATTAGTTTATAAATTATAATATAATAATATGTACTTACAGATTCCTACAAAGTGATGGCTCTTTGGGTCTCATGTGTAGATTGTATTTTAGAAGTTTCACGGTTAGCTGTAAAAAAGCTAATTTTTTTTTTATACTGTACTGGGTAGCACTTGACCACTATCTCACCTGATGTTAAGTGATGATGCGGTCGATGATGGAGCGCGCTTACCCAGAAGATACCTGTTCACTCGGGTTTTGAAGACCCCCATATTGTACTTAACCGGAAACACAGACTCAGGCAGGGTATTCCATTCCCTGGCGGTTCGTATAATAAACGAAGAAGCAAATCGCTTTGTTCGGGTGAATGGAATATCTACCATAAAGGATATATACTACAGCTGTGAACTTTTGTTGAGTAGATTAATAAATAAATAATCAAAATGTTCATTTTCTCATTCAATTATCACAGTTATGTAATAGTAGTTTATGCAACTGTTATATAATAGAGGGTATTAAAACATGACTGTAGTTTTTTGAAACGAGCCGCAGCTGAGTTTCAAAATAAGATTACACAAGTGTTTTAATACCTAATTATATGCAGTTGGATACACTACTTTATTTAATCTCATAGCTACATAAAATACAAAAAACTACACTCATGTTTTAATACCCTCTATTATATGACACTTGCATAAACTACTATTTTATTTTTCTTAAAGAAGTATGTAAATAAAATATGCCAATAAAAGTCTGTATTTCATTTCATGATTAGAATATTACCGAATGAGATTATATAAAGCTAATTTAGGAACAACAACACATAACCATGAAACTTTATATTACTAACAAATTTTTAGGGAACATGAAATCAATCTTGTTGGAATGTATTTTTACACATTACAAAATCAGAATATATTGACAAAGCTTTACATTGTCACTCATTGAGTGGTTAGCCAAACGAGGTAAAACTTATTTACTTACATTAAATGCCGCTAATTGTAACTTACAAATTATATTCTCGAATGTCGTATCGTCTTAAATATAATAATTATTTAAATCTTGATCAGTGATTATTAAAATAAGACAAAGGTTTAGAAACTTTGACATAGTCCAAAATTACGAAAATTTTGAACCTTCATTTTATCGTATTAGCAGTTTTATCATTCAATTATGTATATATCCATAAAAAATGACCACAGATAGTCTAAATAGTAGGCTATAAGGTACAATGTAAATCGCCTCTAAAACCAACTATTTATGCGAGAGATATACTTTTTGAAATAAACTTTTAACTAAAGTTATATTCTGCTCCTATAAGCTAATTAATGTAACATAAGGTAATCGATGAATATATTGTAATATTTATTTGATTACGTAACATACTGTTTACTTTCAAGTTACGTAATAATCAACATAATCGCGATGCAAAAAAGGAAAGCTCCTTTTAATAAACCCATGTGGTATATACATACCTGTCAGTAATATTCCGTGGATCAGACAGTAATAGACCGTAGAATAGAGTTGATGTGTGCCTTGGCACATGTTAAAGAGGCCTCTAATTTAGCTTGGTTACCATGCTTCGTGGGCAGTCTTTCCGTTGATATCCTGTAATACGAGATTTTTGTCAAATCAAACCAAGTAATTTATTTGCTAGAATTCCTACAATATAATATAAGGTCTTACAATAATTTCCGTCTGCGTATCCAGCCTGCAGGCAGACGATCAAATATTGTTATAATAAAAAAAATATGTTTTATTATAAAAAAATATTATACTTATTGTAACAAAATTTTCAAATTCAAAATAATATGAAATCTATAAAATTATCATGCATTACAATTTTTATTTTTAATATATTCATTATCACTATACAATAGTTCTTCGGTAACCAATCTTTTAGTTTTATCTTAAAATTATGATCTGGTAGTTTATTATAAATAATTATGCACATGTAGTATACGTTTTTTTTATAAATCTGGCTCACAAGAACAACAGAGGCTTAGCCTGTCTACCACCATCGACCACATAGTCACTTCCCATTAGGTTAGATGCTTGTCAAACGCTAGCATATTAATCAGCACAGCAGTGAAAAATGCCTTGGTTCAGATATTTTTTTGTTATTAATAAATTCTACACACTACAGACTCGTGGTCCCTACGCTTGTTTGTTTTTGTTTTTTTTTACATATAATACATATTTTAATTTTACATTATTCTCAAACTTATCAATATTCTTCCTGAAGGAGAGTTAGCCTAGTGTTAGTTAAGAAAAATATCTTAAAGCTAAAGTGAGTCCATACTTATAAATATATATATTCTCCTTATATCTAGTTCGTAACGTAGTTAGATATATATTACGTTATTCAGTTTGTCGTTGAAGGGCCGGCCACAGATTCCGGCGATGCTCTTGATGTTTTGATTAGAGCCTCCACTACCTCTTCGTTTCTGTTTTGTATAGCGATTTTTAAATTGAAGTCGACTATGTTTTTATAGTTTGCCTCCGTAGCCCGCCTGACGAATCCTTCAATGGCGTCCGAGCTGTCGTCGGTACGTCAGTTGTATAGTAAACGCAGCATATTGGTTCAGATATTGTGATTTTCGGGTTCCGTACTCAAAGTAAAAGTCCTATGCACATCAATGAGATTTCGCTGGTCTGCTTGTCTGTCCGTCCGTTTGCCGCGAATCTCCAGCTTGTAAACATAATTAATTACAAACAAATTTATGTAAACATAACGATTTCGTATACCTACAATGTTATAAGTGTATTTGCCTATCTTTATATATATTATATATTTGTGTATCTGGTCTTTCAACTTCGAACCTTTGTAAAAGTTCTAACAGAAATGAATTTATGTTTAATATTTCTAATATTATTATCTCTTATTTATTTTTTTAATACAAATTAACAGAAATTTACTGTTATTTCAGCTGTTTTTTTGCACCGTCAGCATTTTCTTTAGCCGTAGCGGTGAAAAATCGTGAGTATCGCTCGTCAGAAAAGGTATTCTGCGTCTCGTACCCTTGACACCTTCGCTTCGTTCTCGATTCTATATTTGAACTTTGAATTCGCTCACGGTTCAATACTGGTATCCTTCGCTTCCTCAGTCTTAAAAAAGTACTCGCTGCAGATAACAAGTTCGTAGCCTTGCTTATTAAATAGCTATTGTCACTCTATTATTCTTTCCATAGAATGCCATTATTTTGAATATATAACTACTAAAATATCATTATAAATGTTTTTAATTAGCAAAGCTATGTTTTTCCCTTAGCATATAAGGGAGGAGGAGATAATTTTAAACTTTATTCGCTGCTTTTTACATTTTGCTGTATTATGCTGTTGAGAAAAGTGGAGAGACGCACGTTGGTTACTCCTTATGTATGGACTACAGCTATCTCATTTTGGGGCCTTCGTTTTGATTGTGCTGCTCAAAGCTTGCTCGGTTGTTGAATAGCATATTATTTTTGTTGTAGTGTTTACGGTAAAATTTACAGTATACATTTTGTTCCACATGTAAATCAAATTGATAACTAGCGTAGTATCTATGACATTATTCCCGTCACAAGCTCTGAAAGGTGTTGTTTATCAAGTGAAAGCGAGGAATAGTGCCTTTTATCAACTAGCGTGGAAAATGTTTGTAAAATTCTAACTATTATGAGAATGACAGTTCCAGAAAAATATTTACTTTTCAATATTACCGTATGAAGTAATGGTACTTCTAATTTACCGTGGTATGCTTTTATTCACCGAAAACTACGAACTATATACAACACTACATCTACTACAATAAAAATCCATTTAGACAACTTATAAGTCATAGCAGACTCACAGGCAGTCTAAATGCTCCAGCCCACTCCCAGTTGGCAGCGTGCCCAACATGCTGCCAACATTGCCCCGTTGAATTGCAATGCTTATTCGTTGAGCCAAATATGTGCCAGCATTTTGATCAAGTGTCGCATAGACCAAGCGCTCAGATAAGTTTTGGAAAATAAGATGAGCTCCCGGTCCCCCGGACCCAAAGTCTCTTCACCAAACGGCTCAAATATGTAATCCATACCGAGGTTAGCACATTTGCGCCGCTTGAGTTGCTCCGCCGAAATAGCCGCGGCGCCTGCTCTCACGTTGGTTTCAGAAAGATGTGACGGCGCTAAAGTGTCTACGCAAGTGGCGTCCCGCACTAAGGGCCCTCCTATCTTCCACGGAACCAGAGTCACGCCGTCGGGTCTTTTACCATCGCCACGCATCAAACCATTCTATTCGAGAATAGCTACTGCAACATTGGCGCTGGTAAAAGCCCGGCGAATGATATCGTTAAGGCTGGCATGGCGGAAAATTCGACCAGCACTTCGAGAGCAGGAGAGGCCATGGTGACCGAGTTGATCAACTGCAGTACCACACTGAATGTAATGTGCAACACAACACCTTTCACTCAAACGTATATAAGCTATATATAGCTAGACGAAAAGCGGATGGATCTATAAGGCTACCATTTTTGTAAGAAGGAATGGCCTGTAACCAAAGACTAGATTCCCACATACATAGATAGATATATAGGTATGTATAATATGGCTATCCCGACTGTCTAATTTGCCATTAGACATCTAGGCAATTTGCGTCATAATTATGCATTATCATTCACGGCAATTGACAATCATAACGCATGTCAAGCGGCTCCCAGGCGATTTGCGAAATCTCCGTACACACATACGTGTTTATTATAAATTCATGGCCTGGCTGACCAGCACAACGAAATTACACGTAACAAACCCACAAAATTAACAATGAAAATAATGTTACATCTATTAATTCCCTCGACACCCTATTAACAAGGGGTACCACTCGTATTAAAATGATAAATGATTCTAATCATCATTTTCCTCAACCACGGTGTCGCGGACCGCCGTCTCTCCCGGAGTAATGCCGCGCTAAACATCTCTGAGAGGCCCATGTAAACTGGTCGATTTTACCCCAACTTCTGCTTACGAGTGTGTTAACTTTAACAAATTACTGAGTCAATGCGAGAAGAGTTCAGCAACTGAGCTGTAAGAGGTGGAAAATAAGATGAATTGTTGTTTTGACCCCTGGCAGTAAAAATATTATACTCATTTACAGTTAGGACTCCGTTAGAAGTAGATTGATGGTAGGCCTGTTGAAGATGCTTTAAAGTTGTCATGTAATTGAATGAGCCAATAAATAATGTTTGTGAAGTTTTTGGCGAAAGTTAGCGGTTTCAGATTAAGCTTTTGATTATCCTTGTTTTTTCTCTTTCTCAGCCTACCATGGTACCGATTCCCACCAACGGTTTGAGCTTCACCGCATGGTGTGAGAGCATTTTCAGCAAGTAGTTATTCACTAGTGACGAAATGTAGCTGTCAGTGGTTACCATTTAATATCAGGTGGGCTACTGCTTAGTCCGTCCCAATTACGTTAAAAAACCTAGTTCTTACTACATAGTTTTTCACATACTAGTATCAATACTAGATTCTGAGTCTAAGTATATCTCATAAATATGGTAAATGTTGCTGAAATTTGGTATTTCATATCCAGAATAACTAGTGCCAGATAATGTGCCGATTTGATGACTACATTGATTTTCGGCTAAAAATCAGCCCAAAAGTGCAGATATACCCTCTTTCCGCTGTTTGTTTGCTTGAATTTTTCGTGACGAATTTTATAATGTTCCTATATAAATTTAAAAAAATGCACAACTGTTCTTTAATGTCTGTCCATGATGTTTTCCCACTTATTTTCTCATAGATTTTTACTACAAATCAACAGTTGATAAAAACACGACTTATTGCTTAAATATGAATATTATTCGTTGTATGGCCACAATTCCGCGCTCGCGTAAGTTTTTGATATAAAAATAATAGGATACAGTAAGAATTTTGTTATATTTTAGTGGCAATAAATGATCTTTTATTTTTCATTTTTTTGTTGTAATTATTGATGTCCAACCACCGGTTAAAAATAAAATATTAGAAAACTAGCAAAAATAATTTGTAAATTTATTACATACATATTTATATATATATCCCCTTTGAGATCTGTTTACACATAACATGCTAAAAAATATGAAGATTTGTACCAAGGAGACCAGTGACTTTGACCTTCTCTTATTGTTGCCCCTTTATAATTTTACCAACTTTTTTAATTGAGGGTCATATATTTACTTATATTAAATAGCTGGAGCTTTTTATATATACTCACGAATAACTTTCTATCGCTATTTACCGCTGAAAAGGCCGCTACTCCACAAGGTGACGTAGCTTACCCTTCGATGATTAGATAGAGGTTTGAAGAGAGTTTATACATTTATTAATCTTTGTTAAAAATCTGAGATTAAAACTTTTTATCTATTTTTGGTGGGTTTTGGTATACTTATAATTCATATAATTATTACTAGTAGTTCTATCCGTCAAGAGTGTGTTCGCTACTCGTTTTATACTATATAATTATCAAATATTTTGACCGCAACATTAGCTCTAACCGACTAAACAACACATTAAAACATGGTAATTAAACACATGGATATCTAAGCCGCTAGTGGTAGAGAAGTAAACTAATTCAATTTCATATATCGTAGTTGATACCGTAGCTTCTCGTAGTCCTTGTAGCACCGTAGAAGTAATTTTACGTGGCACACTAAATTTGTCCGCACGTGGCTTTTAGAAACAAAAAAATTTAAAAATTAGATGCATTATTCAAACTATACTATAAGTTACATTGTAGGCTTGACTTAAAACACTACATATTATAATTCATACGACAACTACTACAAAGATGAATATGAATAACCTTACAAACCTTGCAGGGTTACAGCATTGATAATGATAATACGCCAAAGATGCCTTCAAATAGCAGATTCGTGTTAATGCGACATGGTTGTTCGTCATTCGCCAGTTTATAAAGTCGACGTTAGGGAGCGTGATTAACGCAGCGATGTCTAATTCGATAGCTGTTATAATATTAATAAGCGATCTCAACGAAACAGTTTTTGGTACGTTTTTGATTGCCGCTCAGTCCGGATGATAATTACTTTTGGGAAAGGGTTGTGAGATGGATTGGTACAGGGTGTTCGGAATTAACATTTGAGCTTGTTTAGAATACGAAATTGGTTTGGAACGCAGTAGACATGTTCTCCATGTTGGTGAAAGTGTGTTTTCATTTAGATAGTAAGTATATAGACATATCTACATTCAGTAAAAACATTTTACCTTTTACCACAGTCAATTTATTGTATTATTTATGGACATATTTATAAAATAGCTTTACCAAAGTCTGAATAATAATGTTCTGATTTGTTTTCAACACTGCTGTTCAAAGATACGTCAATATATTGTTAAATTCGGACCAACCCCCATGTTGTGTAACCAGATTAATAATGGCGATGAAATTAATTTTAATTTTTCCTTTTTTTTCCCATTATGGAGTGCCCATTTCAAAATTCAGATCATTTTCATTACCATGTGAATTATACAATAAACTCCGCGGCAGTGGTGAGAAAGTTATTTCATCAGCTCGGGGCATGAAATCAATAGTCAGTCTCACACAAATAAAACCCAACCATACGCACAAAGTATGTACGACTAGTTTAATGCCCGCAATTTTCGACGCAATCCGAGCAATATTGTTAAAGTAGGTATAGTGCCTTTTAACCTAAGGTCCCAAAAAGAGCTCACAGCTAAATTAGTAGCGTTTGTGACGATCAGAAGAATTAAGAAGTTTATGCCAGCCTCAGGAAACCTGGAGTTTGGTAGTAGGTTCATGCACATAACCCTAGAGAAGGTGTTAGGTCGCCCGGGCTAGGCACAAATCTAAGACCACTAACTAATCGTAGACCAAAATATTTTTTTCCCGATTTTGTATATACGACCTCATTCGTACATATAAAATTTGAAGGTTTAAGCATTGACAGCCTAGAGGTGATAGCAATAAACTACCGTGCTACAGATCTAAGATTCAATCTTCACCGCCGGCGAAAATGGGAGGCATGTTTCGAATGCTCGCCTGGCTTGCTATCACCTAAAAGTGTGTACCGGGAGCAGTCCTTGAGAGCCAGTTTATTAATTTATAAGCTCAGGAGAACGTACTTCTACCGGTAACTTAACATCAGATGGGCAAGCAAGTGGTAAACTTGTTATGACAATTAGGTATCCATATAAGTTTTTTGAAGCGCTTGCTGTTTGTTATCATAGTTTGCTTATCCATTCAGCAAAGTTAAGCAACGTCCGCCGCGGTCATGACCTTATATGAAAATATACCACATATATATATACCAATTATTGTAAAGACATTTATTTATTTTGATTTTGTATACTCCTCGTAGTACTCGTATATTGCAGTCATTGTTTTTCAATAGTTCACAAAATTACATTTTTCGGATAAGTTTTAAAAAACATCAAGTGACAATTAATCATATTATTTATATTTTATTTTTTTATGCCTGACAGGTTAGCCTTTTGACCACTATCTCACCTGATGGATGGTGCTCTCCGAAGCACAGAAGCGCTCAGTAGTAATTTTACTAGCGGTCACCCATCCAACTCAAAACCGCGGTGGACGTTGCTTAACGTTGCTGATCGGTTAAGAACAGCTAAGCAAACTTCGCCACGAGCGTTTCAAAATGATTTCACATCGAATCAGTAGTGTAATAATTATAACAAAAAACTATTTCAATGCTTAGCTTTAGCAGAAAACAGACTTAGTTTTTATAATATTGTATAATGGTATTGCTATAAAATTACAAGAGTTAGATTCCGTTTCAGAATGTCCTAATAAAGTTTCGGGTTGCTAACCAACACATAAAATAACTGAATGATTGCGTTTCAAGCTTTAACCAATGGATAGGCTAAATCCATAAATGTAAAACGCAAAGATAGTATTTTGTTTAATAAATATGTTCTTGGTAGTATAACCGGAACTTACTCGAACATCTGACACAGGCCCTTAGTGTATTTTAATCATAAATGTATATTTTATACGTTTTTTAAATATATTATATATTTTTTTAAACGACGTAAATGCTTAAATAAGCCAGACTATCACCCACATAATTTAAATAAATATTTTACTAATTTTATAACGTCACACATCGTAACAAAAAAAACACAAGAAAAATGTCCCCGATGTTTTTCAATTTTGTATATTTTTTTTTGGATTATTGAACATGTACAATGTACGGTTGCGGTAAAGGGTCGGTGTATCTTATTGTCCATGTACGATATAACCACGATGGCTGCTATTTAAATGGATAGTATGTCACCTTCCTGAACGGTGAACAAATATTACTTAATTTACTACTAGCGCCATCTAACCATTTATCTACCATTAGGAGCAGAATAGAATATCTATCCGTTCTCAAAGAGATCTCAATACAATTGTGAACGCCTTGCTCGCTGAAGTAGTACATCAATGATCCGAGAGAGGTCGCCTATTCTTAAACCAAAAATCTGGTGATGTGTTGCAATAAGTAAAATAATATTTTCATATTAAGTATATCTTGCTAAATAAATAATAATAATATCTTAAAATAAATAACGAATTTTAATAGGTCTAAATTACAATAAAATAACTATAGGTCCATATATAGTAACTGACAGAACTGGCTTGTTACAGCTGTCAAGTGTCAACATGGCCACCGTTATAGTTTTTACTTCCGATTTTCTAATGCAGAAGCACGTTGTAATTTTAAATTAGTAAAATAAAAGTGAAGCCATTGGTGGATTCAATTCTAAACGGTCTAGTCACCACTAGCATTACCATATTTGGTAATGGATTACGGAGCAAACTTCCGGGGGTTGAGTGGCTAGGCGCCAAAACGGCAAACTAGCTTCACTTTACATGAGACCTCCAGAAGATAAACTTAACTGAGATCTTTACAATTTGTTGAGCTCAGACTTTATTATACCAGTTCTAAATAATTTAAACCTCAATCCAAGCTATAAGAAACCCCATTTAACGGGTAAGTGAATATGTGCTTAACCAATAATTACCACAAAACTAACCTCTAACTTGTGTATTTAATTCTTGCTATGTTATCCCATTGTATTTACTGTGTTTCCCTATGTTCTAACCTTGCTAATAGCTATTCGAGCTATAAGCATATATCATCTTGTGTAACCTATCTCTATTTATCTATGTTTTTCTGTATTTTCTTGGTTGCTTCACAACACACAATTTTACTTAAGCCCTTCAGGCATCTGTTGTTTGCTGGCGGGTCACATCCTTGAGACCTCTGCGTTCCTAGCCATGCTCAGTAGCAGAGGAACAATGGACCCACCAGCTCAACACCTTCACTGATAGGATTCTGACCTGAGCACATCCTTTCAGGGTTCTTCCAGTACCGGGTTTCCAACTCCAGGCTTCCTGTACCAGGCTTCCACTACCAGGCCCAGTACCTAACGAGGCTGATCCCCTGACTCCGGCCGTCCCCTGAACTCCTGCGCAGACCGCTGCCAAACTCCACGTCTCTACAGCGCCTAGCTGGGACAGCCTACCGGCGCGGCAGTGTTGGAGCTGAGCCACTGCACGGCAGACCTGCTGCTGAGCATTAACTCAGTTGCTAGCGGACCGGAGATAAGTTCTCAAACAAGGAAGCTCGCTATTGCCACACCTGTCTGTAATCCACGACCCTTTTCTCTACCCAATATAATTCTAAATCTTTCCTTCTTGTTTTCTTTTATGCTCCCTTCTACCAACCGTAGGTAGGTAGGTGACATTGGCGCCCATACTAAATAGGATCAGACAGGTTGGTGTGGCAAACTTTCTTGGGTGTGGCTCTGCCACATATTTTCTGTACTCTCTAAACTGTATTTTATTGTGTTCTTCTTGTGTGTGTGTTAATTATAAGTTGGCAAGCCCTGTGTAGGCTCGGGGTACTATTTAGAATAGGCCTGCTGCAGAGCTGCATGTCGTAAGAGGCGACTAATAGCCAACGGGTAACACCCTCTGGCGGCATAGAACCAGCCATATCGTCTTCAACGAGAAATTTTAAATATTTTTTTTCTAAAATTAAATTTTAGTTTTTTTTAAATATATTTTATCTTACACATATCTCCTTCTAATTTAATAACTTGCACTTAATATAATTGAATCTGTAAAACAGCTTATAAATAGCACACATACCATATTTCTATGTACCCACATTTTTTTCTGAAATATTTTGTACTTACTAACTAACCTTCATTGACCTTGTATGACACTGTTGTCATTGGGTATAGGTCAAGTACATATTCACTCCAATAATCATGGGTCAACATATTAACTTTTTATCTTTGCAAAAAGCTGAATTAGCTTATGAAGTGGCACTACGTGGTGGGTCACATACTGAGTCTGTACAAGACTTGAGAAAACAGATAGTGAAATTATCCAAAGACATGCCTTCTGAGGATATTTTGGAGTCACACTTGGACCCTGAGGTTGATATAAGTGAACTCAAGGAGTCAATGACAAAAGCTAAAAACAACATTGCCCTCCTCAAAACTAAGTTTGAAAAAAATCTTTTTTTGAGAACAGAAGTTCTAATTAATCATATGAACCACAGGTTGATAAGGATAAGTGCGACCAATAGTGAAGATTTTAAGGCTGTGTCTTCTAAACTAAATGCTCTTAACAAAGACCTACAAATTTTAAAAACCATATTACCGACTTCACAACCTTCAACTAGTAGTCAATCTGAGACTCCTTTAGAGCAACCAGTGCTATCTGTTACTTGTGAAAGAAATTCAATTTTATCTGATATTCATAAACTTAAATTTAATGGAAAAACTTGCGTCCGTGCTTTCATACAAAAGGTGGAAGAATATGTGCAATCTAGACACATTTCTTATGAAAAAATTTTATCTTATGCTTATGACATGTTCACTGATGAGGCTCTCCATTGGTTCCGCTGTGTAAAAGACAATGTGAAATCATGGAGTGAATTAACTGTTTTGCTAAAATCAGACTTCAGCATCACTGACTATGATTACAGACTGTTGAATGAAATAAGGTCCCGTACACAGGGAGAGCGAGAAAATATAACCATATATATTGCAATAATGCACGGTATGTTCTCTCGGCTCGACAGACCCTTAACTGAAGAAGAAAAACTGGAAATTCTACTTCATAATATTAGGCCAACTTATGCTAGTACCTTAGCTGCCTCTCATGATGTACTAACTGTTGATGCTCTTAAAGCTATATGTAAAAATTTTTAAAGTATTCAGTCTCGTATGACACAATTTCATGAGCCTCCTCAATGCACTTCACAAACATTGGCTCCAGAATTTGCATATTCTAAAGCCAGTAGCTTCACCACACCCCAGTACCGGGCTAATAATAATTATAACTCTGCCTATAGTAAAAATAATAATAATAACTCGTACAACAAAAATAATAATAATAATTTTAAAAGGGTGGCTGTTGTCTCAGTACAAAGTAGATATGCTTTTGCTTGCCCTAGATGTAGGTCAAATTCACATGAGCTAAAACATTGCAAAGAACCTAAAACAATACTATGTTTTGGCTGTGGCAAAATGGATGTACGACGACCTGACTGCACTGTTTGCAATCGCAGTAATAATAATCTACCTAATAATCAAAAAAACTAGGCAATTTGGATTGCCGAGACGACACTAGTACTCTAACTTCTATACAGTCTGACTGGAAAGACTGGCTAAAAACTATTTCAAAATTTTTTTCTTGTTATTCTGTCTCGTCAATCCGGAATGAAAAACCTAATAGCTTACGGCCTTATGTAAAAATAAATATACTCTCTCACTCAATGGTAGGTCTCTTAGACACAGGTAGCAGCATTACAATTCTTGGTAATAATTCTCATAAAGAATTTCTTGACTCGGGATATCAACTTCACTCTTCCAGTCCTTTGCAACTTCTTGCAGCTGGAGGTCAAAACATGACCGCCCTAGGTTATATGACCCTACCTTTTACCTTTCAAAACAAGTGTCATGCCATGAACGTACATATCGTTCCTGAAGTTCAAAATGAACTTATACTTGGCATGGACTTTTGGAGAACTTTCGACCTCTTCCCGGGTCATCTTGAGGACATCATTCTTAGTCATACTGATGACTGCCAACTGGCTAACGTCTCCCTTGATGACAAGCATCTGCATGCTTATGAACATCTTTCTGTCACTCAAAGGGAAATCGCTGACAACATGATAGCTCAATTCAGAGATATCTCTTATGAAGAACGAGGTCTGGGTCGAACATCTCTCATCACACACACCATAGACACAGGTGATACCCCTCCAATTCGTCAGAGATACTATAGAATGTCTCCAGAGAAGCAAAGATTGTTGTGCGAACAATTAGACCAGATGCTTGCCGATGATGTTGTTGAACCCTGTGAAAGCCCTTGGTCTTCACCAGTACTATTGGTTCCTAAGAAGAATGGTGAGCTTCGTTTCTGCCTAGACAGTCGTAAACTAAATGCTGTCACCAAAAAGGATGCCTATAACCTTCCCTACATATCTGAGATTCTAGATAACCTCAGGGACGCTAAGTACCTGACCAGCATCGACCTTTCCAAAAGTTTCTGGCAGACCTTGATAAGGCCAGAGGATCGTTGTAAAACGGCTTTCTATATACCGAGCCGCGGTACCTTTCAATGTAAATCTATGGCCTTCGGTTTAACCGGAGCCCCAGCTACACAGCAGAGGCTGGTAGATTCCCTGTTCTGCGGCCCTGAATTCGAAAACAAAACATTTGTCTTTGTCGAAAAGACATAATTTTGGCCACTTCCTCCTTTGATTCACATATCACCCTACTCAAAAGGATTCATGAGAAACTGAAACATGCAGGTCTTACCATAAACTTCTCTAAAAGTCTATTTTTCAGAGAGAAATTGAAGTACTTGGGTTATGTAGTAGATTCTGACGGCCTACATGCCGATCCTGATAAGGTAGCACCCATAGTAAACTATCCCTGCCCTAAAAACAGGAAAGAAGTACGCAGATTCATTGGTACTGCCTCTTGGTACCGTAGGTTCATACCAAACTTCAGTTCCCTAGCAGCACCACTTAATAAACTTACTTCTCAAGGCAAGAATGCTCCTCCTTTTGTCTGGACAGAAGAAGCTAATGCAGCCTTCCTTAAACTCAAGGACTGCTTGATCTCCTCACCGGTACTATCTTGTCCGGATTATACTCAACCCTTCCAAGTCCACACAGATGCCAGTGACTACGGCGTGGGTGCCGTCCTGACTCAAATTATCGACGGTGATGAGAAAGTCATTGCTTATATGAGCAAGTCTCTATCAGCACAAGAGCGTAACTACAGCGCCACTGAGCGTGAGACGCTTGCTGTACTTATGGCTTTGGAACACTGGAGATGTTATCTCGATAACGGTCTCAAATTTCTGGTCTATACCGACCACGCCTCTCTCAAATGGTTCTTAAACCTTAGTAACCCTACTGGTCGATTGGCTAGGTGGGGGGTGCGTCTATCCGCATTTAACTTCGACATAAAATATAGGCGTGGCAAAGATAATGAAGTTCCAGATGCCCTTTCAAGAGCTGTGCCTGTAGCAGCAATTTCTGGTACCACCCAAACTCCTCTGGTAACATCTGACCCATGGTACTTGAACATTTTGAATGGTTGTAAAACTTCTCCTACATCTTATCTTAATTACAGAATAACTGATAATAAACTATACCGCTACATGAAATCACTTAACCCCTTGGCGCGAGAGTTCGAGTGGAAAGAGGTCGTTCCTAGCGAATCTAGGAAGGACATCATAATAAAATGCCATTCTGAACCCACAGCTGCACACTTAGGTGTTTTCAAAACCTATAGGCGTATAGCTCTCAGTTATTTCTGGCCAGGTATGATGAAGGATGTAACTAACTTTGTCAGTAACTGTGACACATGCATAGCTCATAAACATGCTAATCATACTACCTTAGGACTGATGGGCCGACCTAAGCAGTGCTCACGTCCATTTCAAATGATCAGCATGGATCTAGTAGGACCTTTGCCTACATCCACTAAACAAAATACTATGCTACTTGTTGTCACCTGTTGTTTCTCTAAATACTGTCTTTTATTCCCTATACGCCGAGCTACGGCGGAAGTCATTACTAGAATCATAGAGGAACGAGTATTTCTTGTGCATGGCGTTCCTACCACAATCCTAATGGACAATGGTAAACAATTTGTTAGCAATAAATTAAAAAACCTATTTTCTCAGTATAAAATACCTAATGTCCGCTATACTCCTAAATATACCCCTCAGGTAAATACAGTAGAACGCTACAATAAAACTATAATGGTAGCAGTCTCTACTTTTATAGAAAATGATCACAGAACTTGGGATTTAAACTTGCCAAAAATACAATTCGCACTTAACACAGCAGTCAGTGAGGTCACAGGTTACACACCCTCATTGCTAGTGTATGGTAGAGAATTAGTAACTTGCGGGTCCCACTACGTCGATCCCGACCTGACGGACGACATAATATTTGCTTCTAGAGACTCATATGCTGAAAACGTCGGAAAACTAAGGAAAATTTTTGACCAAGTCCAATCATCACTAATTAAATCTCATAACAAAAACTGTGGACCTTACAATCTTCGTCGTAAGGACCACGAATTTAATATTGGCGACATAGTATGGAAAAGGACTTATTATCAGAGTAATAAGGATAATAGGTTTTCTAAAAAACTTGCCCCTAAATACTTAAAATGTCGCATTAAAACTAAAATATCTCCTCTAGTATATGAATTAACTGACATACAAGGAAAAAACTTAGGCTCTTGGCACATAAAGGATTTTAAAATAAGTAAATACATATCCTAGTACTTACTTCACTTTTCTTAACATTTATTATATGCAAATCTTTCTACTGAATAACTTGTTGATAACCTAAAATTTATAAAAATTTCAAATAAAATCAAATTCATACTTTGAATAAATTTAATAAAGCTTTACGTATACAACCTTACAACTAAAATACAAATTCTGAATATCATAAATAACTAAATTATGGTAGGTAAATAAAACCAAACTCATAGAATGTTTTTATAGAATAGGAGAGATAACGTGCAGGCGTCTGACCTGATAGTAAGTGATCACCGTAGCCCACTTATAGAATAAACTGTTTTAATAAATTCTAATATAACCTTATCTTGATAGGAAAAATAAATCCTTATATAAAACTGATCAGGCGGCTCACCTGATAGTAAGTCATCACTTTAGCCCACTTATAGAATAAACTATTTTAATAAATTCTAATATTATAACCTTAACTATATAGGATAAATAAATCCTTATATACTACTGATCTACTATGTAACAGTATCTTATATACTTCTGAAATTCAAATAACTTGTGATCTTTTCTTATATTGATCCTTGTTTATAGATATATCTTATATACAACTGTAATGGCATAAGATATATTATAACTTAACTCAAGTGCCTATAATGTACTACAAACTAAACATCTTAACTTATATACTAAATTAATTGTAACTTCCTTAAATACTCTTTGTCACTATCCAGTTTGAATGGAATAGTGTTGTAACATTGCTAAATTCATTCTTTCACATACCATATGGTAATTCTTCCATTGAGAGCGGTTGTTCAAACTCTTTAAATTAAGCCTTATTGTTCAGAGCGGTTGTTCAAACTCTTTAACTTAGCCTTATTGTCCTGAGCGGTACATAACTCAAAAAATAAGCCATTATGTATTTCCTTTTGATTAACTTCTATCTGTCATAATATTTTATTTAACTTAGGCAATCATGGAACCTATAATAAAATTAATTCCATGAATGCTTACTTTATGTACTTAAATTAACTATTGTTCTAGTGTGTTCTTTATACCTATAATGTAGCTAGGCTGTTTTTCAGCCCTACAATCTTCCATTTCTCCCAATATTGCTGTCAATAATCGTTTCTTGGGATGTCTGAATCCAAACGATGGGGAGGAATTCTAGGGAGTTCTTATATATGTATATGCACATCGCTATGGCGGCTAGACAATGTTAATACTTAAGACCATATGCTGGAGCTTCTATAGTGTATATATGTAACTCAAGTAATGTCTTAAGTGAGGTATTTTTCTTAGATCTGCTTGAGGCTAGTGAATTTTTTGTTTCTAGTAAAACAAAAAATTCTTCTCGCCGAAAGGGGATATGTCACCTTCCTGAACGGTGAACAAATATTACTTAATTTACTACTAGCGCCATCTAACCATTTATCTACCATTAGGAGCAGAATAGAATATCTATCCGTTCTCAAAGAGATCTCAATACAATTGTGAACGCCTTGCTCGCTGAAGTAGTACATCAATGATCCGAGAGAGGTCGCCTATTCTTAAACCAAAAATCTGGTGATGTGTTGCAATAAGTAAAATAATATTTTCATATTAAGTATATCTTGCTAAATAAATAATAATAATATCTTAAAATAAATAACGAATTTTAATAGGTCTAAATTACAATAAAATAACTATAGGTCCATATATAGTAACTGACAGAACTGGCTTGTTACAGCTGTCAAGTGTCAACATGGCCACCGTTATAGTTTTTACTTCCGATTTTCTAATGCAGAAGCACGTTGTAATTTTAAATTAGTAAAATAAAAGTGAAGCCATTGGTGGATTCAATTCTAAACGGTCTAGTCACCACTAGCATTACCATATTTGGTAATGGATTACGGAGCAAACTTCCGGGGGTTGAGTGGCTAGGCGCCAAAACGGCAAACTAGCTTCACTTTACATGAGACCTCCAGAAGATAAACTTAACTGAGATCTTTACAATTTGTTGAGCTCAGACTTTATTATACCAGTTCTAAATAATTTAAACCTCAATCCAAGCTATAAGAAACCCCATTTAACGGGTAAGTGAATATGTGCTTAACCAATAATTACCACAAAACTAACCTCTAACTTGTGTATTTAATTCTTGCTATGTTATCCCATTGTATTTACTGTGTTTCCCTATGTTCTAACCTTGCTAATAGCTATTCGAGCTATAAGCATATATCATCTTGTGTAACCTATCTCTATTTATCTATGTTTTTCTGTATTTTCTTGGTTGCTTCACAACACACAATTTTACTTAAGCCCTTCAGGCATCTGTTGTTTGCTGGCGGGTCACATCCTTGAGACCTCTGCGTTCCTAGCCATGCTCAGTAGCAGAGGAACAATGGACCCACCAGCTCAACACCTTCACTGATAGGATTCTGACCTGAGCACATCCTTTCAGGGTTCTTCCAGTACCGGGTTTCCAACTCCAGGCTTCCACTACCAGGCCCAGTACCTAACGAGGCTGATCCCCTGACTCCGGCCGTCCCCTGAACTCCTGCGCAGACCGCTGCCAAACTCCACGTCTCTACAGCGCCTAGCTGGGACAGCCTACCGGCGCGGCAGTGTTGGAGCTGAGCCACTGCACGGCAGACCTGCTGCTGAGCATTAACTCAGTTGCTAGCGGACCGGAGATAAGTTCTCAAACAAGGAAGCTCGCTATTGCCACACCTGTCTGTAATCCACGACCCTTTTCTCTACCCAATATAATTCTAAATCTTTCCTTCTTGTTTTCTTTTATGCTCCCTTCTACCAACCGTAGGTAGGTAGGTGACAAGTACATTTTTAATTGTTGCCAATAGTCAATTGTATCGCACCCTGTACATTCAGGGTTGTTATTGTTATAGTGATTAAGGCTCGACTTAACCGCGCGCCGTGTGACAGTTTCGCCCCGCCATACATAAATAATGCACTTGCTTATAACTTGGCGTGTTTTGCACAACTTCGTAATGTGGTAAGCGAGCGGCGCTGAAGCTTTCTTCCTAGCAGGTGAAACGTAAGTGACTATCTTTTCTTATAATTGAATGTTATGTCAGGTTTACCAAATAGGAAATTATATTATTTTGTGAATATGCAAGTAAAAATAAGTAATTATTTATGCCGATGTCTATATATTCGCCAGGATTAAAGAAGGTAGGTACATTCCTGTACATAGTTACGCTTGTGATACGGAAAGACCACGGAATTCCATTGAGATACTGGCATACTCTTCTATGATCCTCTCAAATCATATTCTCGTCAGTCGTAGAATACTTACAAAGAGAGGAAAAATTATAGTCATGTGCGGAATTCGAACCCGCGCAATCCACCTCTATAGCCGGGGTATGGTCTGACCGCTAAGCCAATATGACATGACTCTAATTTGTCCTTTCGTTCCTAACCATCGTATGGTGATGCAACTTAGGATACTTTGGTTGATTGGGGCTGTCTCGGCAACATCTACACTTAGGTAAAATATGTGCAAATATACGATATACATGTGATAAACATTGTTTTTATACACATTTTATTGGCCCTATTTCTTACTTACTGCATCTTAAGAACTGCTGCCAGACGATTCGGTTAGGTGCTTAGCGTTAGATTTCCTACTTATGGGTGGTAGCTAGCCAAGCGAGCACTCGCAAAATCCTTTACACCACGTGGTGAATCACAAACTAGCTGTGGGGATGGAACCATGGACCTGCAGCACGGCAGGCCATAGTTATTACCGCTCGGCCATCATTGCTTCTATAATATTCATCTACACTAATATTACAGAGAGGAAAGATTGATATTTTTATATGTTACGAATAAACTGAGAAACTACTGGAACGATTTGAATTTTTTTTCACCACTAGACTATATTATCCCTGAACATAGATTATAAGATTTTTTTTTTACTTTTGTCAAATACCCGTTGAAGCTGGGGTGACCGCTAGTAAGTACTCGTATTTAATTTTTCACAAACGTTCATGACTTTAACAGTTCCTACAACAAGATCTACATCAACATGAATTTCTCTCCAAAGATTGTTTCCGCGTCACATTCTGTAATCAATTCTTCTTATGACGCCATCAAAGTTGTAAAAAAGGTTAATCAACACCAGATTGTTAACAGTTATTGGAATATACTACGATCACAACATGTATAAGATGTACTTAGTTACCTATCGCACCTGCATTGCCCGTTGACATCCTTTGATTGACGCTTGATTGTTTATATTACAATCAGGTTTTTATTACCGTTTATTTTATTGTGGATATAACTATTATATATAATTTAGTTCTTGATATTGAGAACTCAAAACAAATTACGCACTACGTAGGTTCTCATGTTATTAAATCAACTGCCCAAGTAACATTTAAGCGGGAAAATATTATATTTACCAGCGCATTACCAGCTATAAGCTTAATAAATGATGTACAAGAGTGTAAATATATGTTTAGGACTGTACTAAAGTAAAATATTGGTGTAAAATTACTTTATGGCTCAGCCTTCAAGTAAAGCTTGATAATAGCTGTACAACAGAAATCTAGGATACTCTTAGCAAGCAATTCCCTTTATAATAATGTAATACAATTCTATCTCATGTAGAAGAGTTTAGATTTACTCCTTTTTAAAGCCTTATGCGATTGGCGTACATTTTTCCCTTTCTACAGTTTTTCATGTTATAGAAGATTAGAGTTATTATTATAGTGTTGGCATACACAATTATCCAGCTTATCGATTATTTTAAAACGAATATAGCTTACAATCAGTATTTATTGGATACAACTAATAACAAAATGGAGTCATAATTTTGATAATTTGCCAATTTGTTAAGTGAACAAGAGTTAGGATGGATATAAAACCATGGAAGAAACAAAAAAAAAACCGGCGGAATAAAAAGAAAATTAAAAAAAGCTTATTCCCAACGTGAAATAACGGAACAAAATATAATTTTACAAGGGCATGGACACCCAAATTCCAAGTTGGTATCACCACCATGCAATGAGTGTTCCGTAGAATCAAAATTGTTGGATCATGATGAAATAGCAAATATATGTGCTGAACATATGGACTTTGGATTAGTAACATGCGGTGAGAGTTCTCTACAGGCAGAATCGGGTATAATGGAGCAAAGTATGGACAATTATAGCGAAATTTAACTAAAAATAAGTCCATTTTTAGTATGTCTACTAAAAATAGACTACAAAATAGACTTTTATTTTAAGTGTTTCTACTTTTTAAGAGCCTAATAGTTATATAATATATTCAAAAATTAATTAAAAACTAGAAAAAGACAAAAATGCCATGAACGAGGAATCGGATTGTTTTATCGAAAATATTTGGAACGCTTTTGTTAAAACAATCCGATTCCTTGCTCACCGCCTTACGGGCCTTGGTTTGGGTCATAATGTGGTTTTCTATATTTTCAACTGAACCCTAATTAACTGTATTAATGAATATGAAAAAGTCTTTAAGACAGCTTCTACAGCTTCTACAGTACTTAAATACTAATGTGCAGACAATGTTACTCTTTAGGCTTCAAATACGTCCTTAAATAATGACTATGTTATGCAAAAAGCTGCATTAAGGGGAACAAGAAGAGCAAGAGCTGTATAAACTAAGGGCGCCATTTTATCATAACCTATAAATTGCATTCCAATTTTACAAGATATTTTTTGTTATTTTTTTAAATTTCAGTACAAATTTACAAAGGATTTTAACTGTATAGTACACACAATTACGTTTACTATTAATAGAACAGTCCGGGTCACTCTTTAAAACTGTTTTCAGATTTGATCACATATTTGTTATTACAGAAAAAAATTATGTATATTGCTTATTTCGAAGGGGCGTGAGTTTTGAGCTTAAAACTAGTATACATAATCACATAAAAATATCAGTCGCAAGCATAACAACAACGATAAGCAGGAAATAGTACTTAGATATTAAATATTTATATCACTTATACTTCACATATGGTCTCTGCCTTAGCGTAAAGTAAATTAAGAAATAAAATGGAGAATAAATTCAACCACGAATACAATTTTAATATATTTATTCTTCTATTAGGATTTTCACAAGCCTGAGTCTGTATAAAAGCATAAAAGGATAATAAGAGAATGGAAGCTGTATAAAAGTATCTAAATAGTATCTTAGCCAGTCAAATAGTACAGCTTTTATGCAGCTGTTATACAGGTAAATCTACACTTAAAGCTGTATAATTTTGGGGCCCATTTCGGGGTTACAAGGGCTGTATAGCTTGCTACACAGTCTTTATACAGCAACGTTAACAGCCTGTAGTAAACAATTAGTCCATAATATAGCTTTTATACAGTTTAAAATGTTACTTGGGTGTTATATCTTTATATATAAAAATTACGTGTCAAGTTATTTGTCCGCGATGGACTCCTAAACTACTGAACCAATTTTAAATTTGATTTGCACACCGTATGCAATTTTATTAAAATTGAAAGATAGGATAGCTTAAGTATAGTCGTAATTACCCGTGCAATGCCGGGGCGGACCGATACCTATTACCAACATTTTTTTTGTTATAAAAAAACAATTATTATAACAAAAATATTTATTTATAACAAACAACAACACTCAAAATTTCGATAGTGATTTCCCTAGCGCTCTGATCGTCATTTGTCATTGAATGCCAGGATACCGCGGATTCGAACTACTGTATATTATGTCTATTGTGGTAATGACGTCAAGTGTACGTGTTTGTTATTCGTAGGCTGCACATTAGGCATATAGCAGGGCCTTTACAATCATAGCGCTCTTCTTAGCGGGTAAACTACCGACGAAAGAATTCCCACCAATGTCGACGTCAGGCGGGTGGCTGGTTGTAAAATGTTAGCCCAACTCAATAATGATAATATGGACTTTTTTGGGTTTGGCTGAAGTGTTTCTGTATAGAAATATATAGTTATGTATCTATTAGATGCTCGTAATAGGCCTAGGAGAAGAAATAAAGCTCTTCAGTAATACTTTTTTGTGGCGACACTACACATGCAATAGAGCTTGAACTATAGTATTATTTTGTCTTAAGATTTATATTGGGTAGGTATTTAAGTCGGCAAAAAATAACAATTTGTATCTTACAAGCAACATTACAGTGACTTGTAAAATTAAATTAGGGTACCGCGGAATGGCCGGCGGGGTTCCTTCCCCTCACTAAAGCTATCTAATCGGCATCCTATGGTCTCTATAAAATCACATTAGGGCTACTGTGTACGCCTCGGGCTGTGCACAAACCAACGATTCTACGATGCTAGATATGTCATTCTGAAAACATTGTTTTAGCAACTTGTCTTCTGAATTTATCTCTCTAATATTTCTAAAGCTCATGCCTTGTACTGTTTATGCACAATGAATAAACACTTTATGTTTGTGAGAAAAATATTTATCCCGGCCAGGATTTGAACTAGGAGCCACGAGCACCGTTACCGAGTACTTACCGAGAATCTTGACTTAGGGTCCTGAACCAACCGATTACGAAGGCAAGGCTTTTCGCTGTCGTCTGTCAGCCGGAGAATGAGGTTAAACCGTAGCCGCGCATGAGAGGCTTCGGCCCGAATGGTATACCTGCTAAAGTATGGCATTATTAAAAGCAAATGAATGGGGTGGTATTACATGATTTTTCGTTGTTACACACTATATTATAGTACTTATACAAAAATAACATAAAAGTAGAAAATAGTTTACAATAAAATGTCACAATGGGCGGCCTTATACTAATATACACTAATAGTGATCTCTTCCAAGCAACCTTTGGATGGAGAGAAAATACAGGCGCGCGCGTTTCTCAATGAATGCATGTATGCCTACGTGTTTGATTGTAGGTGCAGTTGATGTGTGATTTGATTATATAGCCAGTGTGCCTTAATTCTAAGTACACTCACGTTGCTCGCATACAAATTGTGTTATTGTATCTATATACTTATATGTAAAGTGCGGGGAATTAATAAAGATGTAAGTATGTAGTGTAGGTATGTTTTTAATAAAAATAAATATAGCTACAATCAATACAAGACTTAACAAAACTATTAATGAATCATAAACGAAAATAAGACTAATTATAAAATACACTAATACATTATTCCTTATTGTTTATTCCTAAACTGTTTTCGCATTGCAAGATAAAAAGTTACCTATTGTTACTTTACCTTCATGATCTACACGGAAAAGAGATTAAAAAATAAATATAACCAAGTACCGGCAATGAAATGTGTCATAAATTACAGTAACTTATTAAAAGAAAAATTAAGTAATGCTTATTTAACATTACTGTGTCTCTTCCATTGACTTTAGACCAGTGTAATATACCTTCTGCTCACGTTTTCGTAGATTAAAAATGTAATTAATTTTTTATTGCGTTCTCTATGGCCTGTGCAAATGCTGTTGTTTGCAGTAGTAAACACCCCCAGGCAAATCTTGGATTAAAAAGTTTACTGCATGTGGGATTCGCTTGTTATAGGTACTTATTGGTTTTATGCGAATTTAATTTAACGTATGTTATTTCAAAACCACAAAGAAATATTAAATGTGAATACCAAATACTTTTGTGTTTTTTAGTTTTGTTACTGCCTGGTGCATGCCTGGTGCATAGGGGTGTGCCTATTGTCATGTTTAGGTCCAGACTAGTTCTTATTATATCAGTTTGTAACTGGAAATTCCTTTGTAAGAAAAACACAAAACTTTCCAACTCAGGGATCCAACCCATGACCTCGTGACATTAGTACACCACTTTGCCGACGAGGGAATCGTAATCAAACATTATAAGAAACGTAATTATACATTAAAAGTGCGCCTTTACATGAAAAAAAACCTGGCAATACTTTTAACAAAGAAATAATTACTAAATAACATAAAATTACTTTTAGGTTTCGATTATACGTAAACAACGATAACAGGAAAAGCAAATTTTAACATTTTTCACTCAATTTAAGATTAAATTTTGACGTATTATTATAATTTTAAGTTTGACAGCTAGTACCCGCAAAATCTCTAAGTGAAATCTATTACTTCTGTATGTACAACATACAATCCAGGTTCAACAGTAACATCGCATTAAAGCCTTTTTAAGCTTGACAACTTAATAGACAAGTGTAATTCAAATTGAGGATCGTGAAGAGACCTAAGCAGAATTTACTTCTGTAAATAAATTACAAGTCTAGAATGAATACTAATTTGCTATAAAACTAAAGATCTCCTATGTGATGAGTTCTTTAGACTTGTGATTGATATGTGGTGAGATCTGTTGAGATGATGACATGAGATTTGTAATTTCTGTAAATAAATTAGTCTAAAATCATTTCGAAATTTGAGTTCCGAGATTAAAGGGAATTAAATTAAAGAAATATTAAGGCTTCTAAAGTTTTACAGAAGCTGTCTACCAAAATTAACATATTATTTATATAAGATATGACTAGCTTTTTTGTTATTAATGCCAGACTAGTGCAGATAGTATGCTCCACGAAATCATATTGTACAACTGAGAACTGTATGCAGCTATCAGCTGTTATCTGAAATGAAGAACAATATCCAACCAGTCTCCCACATTAGGAAGGGTATGACATAATACCTATAATTATCAGTCGTCTTGCCTATACATAATATTTATTGGTAAATTGGTTCGTGTTCTCTTTTATAGTTTAACGGTAGGATCTGCGTTTTCACCTAATCCACTCTCCTACTTTGCTCCGCTCCGCTTACTTTGCAGCCCAGTGTAGATATTGTAACAGATTTTGACAACTGAATTAAGTATAAGTTATTCCGTGACTAACGTTTATTTTACACAGATTTATGTTAACTCACACTGACATCTTACGAAGGAAAACGAATCGTGTCGTATGGTTCTTCTGACCATACAACACGATTCATACCACTAGACAGCAGTAGGTGTATGTACTGTATTATGTGTAAGATATAGGTTTTCTGGTATTAGAAACATTTTAATGCAACCAATATATAATTTACTTTCATAGACATACCCAACAACCCAATAATCACATAATGCCCACCCCGTATAAGGATGATACCTAGACGTCGTCGGTAGGAAGATGATGAATTTACGGGCCTACCCACTAATGTTATTGCAAATATTTATTTTATATTTGTTGGATTTAATCATACATTTAAAAAACACTATGGGGTCGTGGCGGCCTCACTATCAAAATATGTACATCAAATGGACAAATTTATGTGCGTCAAATCGGGCATGGACCCCTGAAATTACGCGTCAAATATGCAAATTTGTGCTAATTAATCCTGCCTACCTTTTCCGGTTGCTACCGTAAAATCTGCGCACGTTTGCAAATGAACTCACGTGTTTGATGCAAATTACCTATCTGTGCTTTATTAAGCTACACCTAGTGTACGTTCATTTAAAGTACCTAATTTATGTAACTGTACTTAATAATTGAAACCTTCGTAGCATTTTGCTACGATAAGGCTCAGCTTTTTTATCGGTGAGTTTTAGTAGTACTCTAAAGTGGTTTCCAAGATTTTAAGTTCTTTAGGGAATTTTCCCCTTTTTTTTAACAAATCCCTAAAAATGAATAAAATTCATCGACGCGCATGTTTTGAATTTTCATTCATATTTATGTGATGCGGCATACAAGCTTACTAGATCATTTGATCAAATTCAAATTTTATTAATTTCGATCGACTACGTTATTTTTAACTTTGACTAAATAGATAACTGAAATTTATATTCTTAATACCTCCAAGAATTAAATAACTGCTTATTTTGCCAATACGATGACGGCAAGTGTTGTGGGCGAGTGACAAAGACATTGCGTAGTTTGCGTCACTGAAATAGTTTATTTTTAATAAACACTGTTAATTTTATTATTTTCAGTGCTGAAAGTAGAACCCACTTACAAAATACATTTTTGAAAGTCGGACCATAAAAATCTGATTTAAGATCGTTTTGAATCAGCATGGTTATTGACTTTAATAAATTATTGGCAACAAAATAAGGTGTTTTTGTTCAATTTGATTTTCCGGTAATAGATATAATAAAATCCGGTAAAAGGACAATATAATGATCTCAGTTTATATGTTTAAAAAGCTTTATCTTCTCAATTTCAATGTCAACACTTACTAAAAACAAAAAGGCAAAGCTGAAGCATCACGTCACTGCGTCCTAAGGGCATAACCCTGTAACCGTCCAAACGTCATAGGATTGCACCAAACATAATCAGATCAGGGTACAAGTGAAAATTGAATTAGGGGAAGTTTGACCCTCTGTGCACTCGACTAAATTCACGATAACTATTCTAAAGTAAATCTTAAGTACTGGCACATAAAAGCAAAATCTTTTTACACTGTGATAAAAACATCCACCAAACAATAACAGATCTTAATACTCTAGTTACAAAGTTTTAATTTAGTTTTGGTTCAAATGATAGTGTGATCGACGGGGGTGACCAGTTACATCAATGCTTATTTGTGCCTAATAGCAAAAAACCAACAGATGCAAGCATTTCACGGGTATATTAATGTACTTAGTTGGATTTTTATTTGTTTGCTTTGATCTCGTCCAACGGCTTTTTGCGAGTATTTCTAGGGTTCCGTAGATCAGAGTTGCGACATTATTATGATTTTTTCGATCAGCATAAACATATACAATGCTTATGCATGCAATTATTTAATTATTTATGCATAGTACTACCTACATATTTTTAGTTTTCTTTTCTTGTTAAGGTGAGGAACCACCACTTAAGGCCACAGCCACTTTCCGGATCCAAACTCCAATCCTGAATACAATATGTCAGACGAGCCTAAATGCTGTTGAACTATTTAGTAATAAAGAAGGTCACCTTTCGGTCCTATTTCGGACCCTGGACACCACCTAGAGCTTGGTCAAGCTGGTACTCAGTTCTCAATCTCTAGGTGTTGTTAAATGAACATAAAAACGACGAAGTTATCTGGCTATGTTTTGGAGACCCTATGACGACCGTATAAAATTAAGTGCTGGTATCGTACCTACGTCGGATGATAATAGTAAGAGAGCGAAATATTTTCTTGCAATTGGTGTACTTGTAAGCAAGTAACCATTTTATATTTAGCTGCATTTTGTGGTAAAGTCTGAGATATGTCATAGCACCGTCAGTCTAAACCATCACTTAAGTTAATATCAAATAGGGGCATAGACTAGATTAAGAGTATAACAATAACTGCTTTGCTAAAAATATTCCTTTAATTTATATCTTATTCCCAATTAACGGGTTAACCTTTGTACTATCGCTGCGGAACCCATCATCAGTAGATGTCAACGAACATAACGTATTCATTGTCAGGTAGTTTTATCACACATGCTCACAAATTGGCTTTTGTATCCATCCGTCCTCCTTCGACGTAATAGTTTTTAAGTAGATATACTGTGGTATAGAGTAAGGGAAGATTGTGGATCTGTGATTCACTTACTCAAAGTTTGGTTGTTGAGTAGTTTATCGGATTTACATATAGTATGTGGCAAAAACTGAAAACAAGTTATTTCATATTACTGAGTGCGAAGCGAGTTTTGTGTTGAGTTATTGTTAGAGTTACTGACCATAACAAGCATAAACTTAACATGTACTTAACATTTTAAGAAAAAACATGCGATGCATTAGATATTAAAAAATACACATCCAACCGAGTTGTTTTAAGACAATACTATTGGATACTTAAGCGTTGTGTTTTCGCCTTTCAGTCTCATTTTGTTTGCCGTTTAGTTTCAGTTTTATACTGATGATTATTCCTTATCTTCTCATATGATAGATGTCATAAAAGAAAACAATGGAAACCTCAATGTGCTAAAAGCGCAAATAATATTCCACAGCCCGCTGCCGAGATGGTTATACCTACATCAGTAGTTCCCGAGGAAGTTTAGCTTCAAGCACGCAGGCACAAAGGCCTCCGAAAACATGAATTTAAGTGAAAATGTGAATGCTGTAAGGTTTAGGGCTACTTATAAGCTACTCGCAGAATCAGCATCCAGTTTCTGTAATAAATTAACTTTGATTGAGGGATATACGGCAGAAGTAAGGGCATGCTATGCATAGAAGTAAAATATGTCCCTGTCTGTATAAAACTAAATCGAAGGGAATGAAAGCTAGATAAATTGATTAATTTATTTTACTGCAAAAGTGTTAGCAAAGGGAGACTGAAAGAAAAATATTCTGCAAAGAAAAAATAATTTCATAGATTGACGACTGTATGATAAAGTGACAGAAAAATTCTGGGACCTCATTGATGTTGCGGTAATGAGGAGTAATATATATATGTATATATATATATATATATATATATTTGATAATATTATAATAAGGAAAGATTTGTTTTTTTTTGTATTTTTGTGTGCAACGAATAATTTTAAAAACTGCTAGATCTGGGAAAGTACATGGAATAGTTTTTATCCAACTGCGCAAAAAGACGTTAATGGTTTGGGCGATAACCGACATACGCGTGGGCGGAGACGCGGCCGGAAAGCTAGTAATATATATATGAAAAAAAAATGGAAAGTGTAAAACAGTGCATGCAAAATGGAGCTGGGAAGATAGGGCTTGGAAGAATAACATAATCATACTAATGAAGCGCTGCATAGACCTACTCTTCCTTATCATTATGTTGAGTTTCGTGGAAAAAATAGTACAAACATTCAAAAATAGCTACTCTATCATATATTAGTTACTCAGTAAGTACCTACTCTATGTTTTGGTAAAAATCTCATCCAGTGCATGATATAAAGAAAAAAACGGCTCTATAATTATTTAACAAGCGATCAAATGCAAACAGTCCGCTCCTTATCCCTTCATCCCTGTTACGAGATATAATATAACATAATCGATTATACTCCCGGAATTTATTTCGATACAAATAACTCAACGGCTATTTCAATTGATAAAATATCATAGGCACTCTAAACCCCAGTGTTAAAGCTCAATTCTGTTTGTGTTTCTATATTAAGACAAATCCAAAGTTTGTTAAACAATGCTATCACTTGCAAGACCATTTGTTGGTCTCTTGGATTATCAGAAAATAGGATAAGTATAAACTATTGTTTAATATATTTGCGATAAAAAGCCAATAAACATACCTAATTATATTAAAATTCTTCGATTCCAATATAAGCATTACTGGAGTATATTAATATAATATGAAATAAATATAACAAAGGCGGTATTAATTTTCAAAATTGTATTGAATTATTAATTTTATCTATATTTCAAATGCAATGATGGCGAATTATATGAAATAATAATATAAGATTTTTTATAAATATATTTCCCGGAACCTAGATAAATAGTATCCGAACTTCTAATATGTAATAGCATGCATAGCATGGGATGAATACGCTCGATCCGGCTTCGCCTGTCTCTTATGTAAGCATAATTAAAAACGACTAAGGAAGAAATGTGCCTAATGAGCAATGTGTACACCGGTGTGAGCGGGGTGTTGAAGTATATGGGACGCAAAATAGGGCTCCTTACCACCTGAATGCTGGATTACTCGAAAAGTGGGCGAAGGTAATATAGGTTATAATATATACGAATTAAATGAACGATAGCATTATACGAGTATTTACTGTGACCGAGTTGTTAATCAAAAGCCTGTTTCCTATCGTGAAACCGATAAAATTCATATAACTTTTACGATCCCAGCAACTTTACTTGAAGATCGGGAAAGAACTACGTAACATTCAAAAGGGAAGTCATAAGAACCTTTAAATAGCATAACTGTTTCTTCAGTCGAATTCATATTTTAAATCTACTCCACTTTAACGTTTATCTGGATAAACATTAATCCAGATAAACGTTAAAGTGGAGTAACTACTAAGCGTAATGCTTATTAAAAATCTTGGTAAGTGCATGTATCAAAATCTATTTAAATGTCATGTCGTATCCATCAGTTCGCTAATCGAAGCTCCCTGTTTTAAACTCATGGGCGTAATGTTGTCGGTGCTGTTGTCTAATTTTATCGTTATTTCAATTCCATTATTCTATGACCCCATCGGACCCCATCGGCCACAGAACCCATTGCGCCCCATTTTGCCCCAATTTAGGGGTGCTCTTCTCGCAAGTCATTATTCTCGCAGTTGACATTTATCGCTTGTTGATTAACGGATTGGTGCGTGCATTGTAGTTTTATAACATTGACACCTGCAGCTTTAATTTTGTTTATTGATTAGTCACATATTAGTTAACAATTTTCATGCAGTAAGATAAATACATGCAGACACAAAGGAATGCTTTTTTACCAACGGTGTAACCTGAGCAAATTATCCGTGGGGTGCCCAGCCAGAATGTCACACCCCCATCTCTTCCCGTGGGTGTCGTAAGAGGCGACTAAGGGAATACTGGAAGATGGACAGCAGCGCCTTCTGAGGACTGGTATCTTATACTGCGATCCCCAAGGTGACTGCCAAGCGTGGGGATTATGGCAAACCCCGCTTAATGTGGACAATCCGAATGATACAGCTACAGGTAACCTGATCACGGATTTACAAACAACGCATTGAAGACTCAGATCAAATCAATGATCCGAGTAAATCTCTTGGAGTTTCATTGCGCGGCAAAATTGGAAACGAACAAATTCATCGAAGAAAGTGAATTACCGATATACTGGTTAGAAACAGGAAGTTAAAGTAATAATGGAAAGGCCACGTAGATCTGTAAAATGGTTCTCCAGTGGCTACCACATTCCTTATGATAGTGAATGTCTTCCGGCTGCTGATGATGATGAAGATCGTTACTAGTACCTAGCCTAACCTATCCTAGTAATATATTAATAATTAAATTTACTATAGCCTACTCATTCACTTTATATAGCCCAATATATACAATTTATTAAAATAACAAATATTATTTAAAAAAATAGAGAGAGATACATTTAATTAATATAGTGACAGTTGTGCCTAATTTTCCTTTTAAGCTAACGTCACCTCAACCACGCATTCGTATAGTAGCAAAACGCGCCGATAAATTACTTCAAATTTGACTCTCAATCAGATGGCGTATAAGCGCATTCAGGGAATATAAAACGGAGTTAGCAACGGCATAAGTACTATACTCATGTTATCTCGTTTGCTTAAACGGCGCATTAGACACTCAAAGAGACCCACTACCACCTATATGCCTTATTATCCGACTGTTCACGAATGTACAAGCGCTAAACTACCTGGAAATTATTCATGAGATATAAAACAATAACATTAATATATTTTAAACTAATCCGGCTTTATTTTATCGCCACATTTTCGCATTTAAGTAGCACCAATACTTTACCACTTTTGTTCATCAATAAATTATTTAAAGGAATAATTTCATGTCTATAAGCTTACCGCTTGCCTGTCTACAATATGCTCATAGCGAAGCCGAAGCCTTAAGTATACCAATCCTCATAGGCGTATTTAAAGCTTCCTGGCTTTGGTAAACGGGTGTGGTCGTCCCAGATAGCGGAGTCTTTTGAATGTCATTTTCCTATTTAATCGAATTATGTCGGCATATTAAAAAAAAATGATTCTCATCAGGTTTCAAAGGGACTAGTGTCTCATAATGTGTGCACCTTCGAGTATATATGAGTATCGTACAAATGAAAGACACAAAATGATTGTTACACCACCATAGTTGAAAATACAGGGCATGTCGTCACAGCCGTAGTGGAATTCATGCAGTCAGTCCACCTTCCATACGTTTAGACGTGTGCAAATATCTTCCTTACATTCCTTCACAAAATGATTATGATGTAGATTGATTAGTTAACCGGTCTTCCTCGTGCTGTTAACTTTCCCGCCTTATCTCTGTCAGGTTAGCAAACCTTATTCGAACTGTCAGTGTATCAACCTCACAAATCATGTATTGCCAGTTCTGTAGGAAACTCACTCTTACTACCCCTTTGAAGTTCCTGTACCCCTAGTATAAGTTTGCAAGTAATAATTACAGGAACTCTATTATGAGTTTTAATTGTTAACTATAAAAGTTGCAATTTTATAAAAAATCATGAATATTAGAAGAACTCGTTAAGTTAAGTAACCTCCGCTGTGGTCATGAGTTGGATGGGTGACCGCTAGTGGCATTACTAAGGGCTTCCTTGCTCCGGAGGGCACGTTAAGTCGTCGGTCCCAGTCATTGTTTTAGGATGGCAGTCGTTGTTTCATTGTCATTTTGCGAAAGCTCGCCTAGCTAGCAGAAATCCTCAAGTAGAAATCTGTCGCCCAGTACCTGACGTAGCAATCCAGTAGAGCCAGTACATAATTATTTCAGTTCCAGTTACGAGAGAGTAAACATCTGTATCAGGGTTATGGGCGTAGTGCAGTTTTTCACTTATGACGAATTGCATCTGTTATATGTGTATACGTTACTGCTAAGGTGGGTCTCAAGTATGTTCCATAAAAATAACATAATAGAAACGACCTGAACCATTAGTAAGTGATTACAATTTACATCCAGACTTTTAATAGTAGAGGGTCATAAGTCTTGGTACTTTGCTATAATATCAGTTCAGCGGTCATTGTGACCATTAGCCCACTGAGCTAATAAAGACATCTGTAGGTCACGTTAATAGCGTATTTCAAGGTTTGTCAGTTTGTCAACCATATAACTATGTGAGTATAAGTTTAGTGAATTCATATATCTTCACAAGGAATCGTACAAGCGATGGCGAATAGGCCTCACATTAGAGAAAAGAGGTAAGCATCAGTAAGTATACAAGATCATTTTCATTTAACACCGCACATTTTGGGATCTGGCACTATTTATTTGCGAAGCAGTGGTAGTATACGTGTTTGAAGAGTGTTTAATTAGTTCCAAACCTACCAAATAAATACAGGAGTTCGACTTTTACAATGCTTCGTAACCATGCATTTTAAGCATTTCAATGCTTGCTTGGCTAGTGACCATGCCCAAGTAGAAAAAATCTTTTGATGGAAAGGATGTGCCTATAGATGTCTATTTTAGGTCTATCTAGCCTTTAAAAATAATTCCATTTGCTTATATCTTTTAAGCCATTTCGCAAAACAGTTTCAATGTATCGATCAGGGCTTATAAGACTAGATATACCTAGAAATATGTACAAGATTATTATGGAACATGACTGCATCTTGCTGGCCCGAGTCTCGACATGGTCCAGTAGATGTCAACATGCTCGCCTACTATTATATTGGATCAATACACATTTGGCATGTACACTTCTGGCTGACCACTGAGCATTTCAAGCAGTAATGATATTTTTAATGCTTAGCCTATATTACCGAGTTTCCTGCTAATATACAGAGTTTTCTATCTTAAGTGTACATCAATGTACTCTTGAAAACTTATCTTAAAAGTAAGTGTATGAAGTTATAGAAAACAAAAAAATAAAAAAATTGCTATAATGATAATTTGGAACAAAAGATATGTTCAACGATGTGTTTTTTTAACCTACAGGCAACATATTCAGGTGGCCGGCAGTAAAACAAAAAATAAAAGCCAGCCTTTTATATGTATCTACTGGAATTGGTTGATTGTACTCAAATACATGTTAAAAATCATTTCTTACTTGTCTGGCTAGTAACGTTCTTGTTTATGGTTGGTGTAAGCGGACTAAAACGGTATTTTATGTTCTAAAGTGCATAAAAGCCTGCTTTTTAAATGCAAGCGCCTAAAACAATATTATAATTTGATCAAAGATGTTCAATTTGTAATAAATTATTTCATGTTGGAAGTGTGCGTGGTTCTTTCATAATATCAGATCAGGGTTATGATAACATGTTTTTAACAATAGGGCGGGCCTGTCGATATTTTGAAAAATCCAGGCATATATTTTGGGGAAACAATGACACTCAAAATGGAACATAGTTCAAATTTAAGGTTAAATGTTAATTAGAGATATATCAATGTCATTGATTAATTTCCTCGCAATTGAAATGACAGCTGAGTATATAACTCATCCATATAACCTATTTTAGTCTTTCCATAAATATGAGCTCTCGCCATTGGATCGAGCTGTTAAACGTCTCGGCCACATTACCTCTTATATGCACTCGTTGTACAATCCACTGTTAGTTCACTTTAGATATTGGACTTGCAGTTGCAAAATTATAATTACTCCTTCAATATTAAATGTGAGGAACTAATCATGAGCTCATAAGCCATCTGAATGTTATTAGTTTTAAAATGGTCGGTGGGAAAATTTTATCTACATTTTCGGGCTCTAATCATGACCTATGCACGTGCAAGGAAGTAAATGTTTCCAATGCTTTGCTCGGTCGCTAACTAGCGTTATTAGAATGTCGCTTTCAATCAGAAACTGTTACACACAAAATTACATGCTCGCCATACTCTAGTGTATAATTTTATACCGATTGTTGTGAGATGTCTGGACGTCTAGAAATTGTCAAAGCAATCGAGCAACTGAGCCGGTTTAAATTAATCATGAATTGCCACGTCACTGACTATTATATGACTTACACTCTTCAGTGTTATATTTTTCTTATTTTCTTTCCATTAATTAAATTTCTATATAGCTAAAACAAACAGCAACGCTCAGAATTTTAAAATCATTACGGCTGGAATAAAAATTCAAGCGGCCGTCTCACAAACACCGAAGTTATTATCCCGTAAACGGCGCAGTTCGCACATCATTACAATTTATTGTCTAAACTTTCATCTCGGCCCCTAATTTGAGAAAAAAGCCATGTAATCGCGCGGACGCGATGTACCAAGGCGAGGCTGTCAACAATTTTATTCACTGTGGCGAGTCCCCGCGCGGAATGGCGCCATAAAGTGACGTAATGCAGGAAACAGGCTCTAACGATGCGCTCCAGGCGAGCGAGGCTTAATCCTGTAAATAAAATATCAAGAAGAAATCAGCGGGAACGGGCGGGTGCTGCCGAGTATATTGCGCGAAGATTGGACATATTTACGTCTGCCAACCGGATGAGTACTGCTTAAGATGTGAACGTAGTAGCTTTTATTTTATGTCCGGGAGTTTTAATGTTCTGAACAAAGTAGCACAGAGAAGCGCCGCCCCGGGTGAACCCCGGGTGCTTCGCGACAGAACTCGCTAAATTGACTTCACTTTATTTTTTAAAGCGGTTCTAAAATTTTAGTATCATATTAAATATAAAGTTTTTAGAAGTGTGAAAGAATTTTTATAGCTCATGATTTATAATTTCCAATAATAAAATGTTGTATTAGGGCAGTAATAGCGTATAGGTATACGAGTACGGGTCATTTTCAGGTTGTAAAAACATATTAACATTTTAAACAATCCGATTTCTCTTAACAAGTTTTACTGTACAACCTGAAAAATAAAATTATTACGCACTTATTGAACAAACACGCTTCACCTAAGTTATTTCCCGCCTATCAGAGGAGTTACATGGCATTTTTAGTACTATTCTTATATGAAAAATCATGATAATTAACTTATATTTTTCATAGTGACTATACTAATCTATTAGCTAATATTTACACACATTGAACTATCTAATATTTGAAATTGTCGTGTCACAGTGTTTGCAACAAAACTCCTCTGAAACGGCTTGACCGATTTCTATGGAATTTTGTGTGTATATTCAGTAGGTCTGACGTAAACTATTTTTCAACTAAACTTTTTATTCATTTTTATTTGCCTTTGTGGCAAAATAACGTCTGTCGGGTCAGGCAGTTATTATATTTATATATTTTTCAGATCTATTTGTTTTGGGTACATTTTAGATAAGTACGTCGAAATAGTAGCCTTATTAGGCCTTCAATATTTTAAATGAAACAGACGTTATTAAGTCTGTGACAACCCGTTGTTTCATTTTATCGTATTCCCTTTACGTCAGCCACTTACAATGTAGAATTTTAATGCGCAGGAGTCTATATCCAGATAAGTCCCACCGTAATAACTTGACAATGCCACTTTTGTTAATTTGAACCACTTATTGTATAATTTCATTTCAAAGGAACTATTTCTTTGAATGACAGTAGTTTATAATTTTGAAGAAAATTTATGGCATTCTATTAGATTGCGGATTTTAAAATGTGGCTTTGATTGTTTTTTTAGCCCGAGGCAAGAGCTGATACATCTAAGTATTATGAGGGGTTGTAATAATGTAATGATGGCCTTAAAGGGCACTAAAGTATTCCGTTTCAATGTTTAAAAATCAGTTTTAATTTTTTTAAGGAGTCATAATTGAGTTTTGTACTGAAAACGTATTATGGACGATTTAAGGATAATAAGGAAGCACCATAGTAGCACTCCCATTAAATAAACTACATATGAAAACTTATAAATGTAATATACCACCGCGTATTAATACGAATCTGAATATGAATATATATCGCAATGGAAATAAATATCTAGTTATTTATTGAAGTGAAAAATATTAATGTGTTGTAATCTTATCGGGCATACAAATAAATAACCTTTCATCTACAAACAACAATTCATATTGTCCGCAAATAATGTTACAGTGCGCGTCGTTTGAAAAATATTTTTAGAGCTATATTTTTATACATGTTAAAACTTATTATCAATGTAGAATGCGTCCTAGAAATACTCACGTATAATTTAATAAACGTAAAAAAAATAACTAACACACTTGTCAAACACGAATTTAATTGTCTGATTGAAACGATAAAAACACAATAACACACTCTTAGATGCATTCTCATAAGCACTTTAAAAGCACCCCCGAAAATTAAACAATAAAGGAATACAAGATAAGTGCTCTTACCTTAAATTTCAGCCATGCAATAGTGAACCCAGAATGAGGTATTTTACGATGCCGTAACAGTTCTAGTTGTGTTGGTCGCTGTGTGTGGGGAAAAAAGCAGCAGATTTAGCCGCGTGGCTTACACGTGCCTGTCGCAGCGCCCTGGTGCGGCGCGGCTGATATCAGAATCACAATAATAAAATTATTATGTCAAGTCACTAATTGGTGATAGTGGTTTGACAGTTCCGTTTTATAGTTGAAATGATGTTTATTTGACAGTAGCAAAATGATTATGATATTGTAAAGAATAAAATAAAAAAGAGATATTATTATCTCTCTTTGCCAACTTTCTCTGTTTATTGACATTTTGAACAAACAGTACCATATTTCCCATTTGCGTAAATTATATTTGTTTCAAAACTTAGCTTTTTTAACATCTGCACTTAATTTTTACATTATTTGTAACATCATTCGTGGCCGAATAGATGTATTATAGTACCTTTCTATCGAATGATTGTTAAATTTTTAGACTTTGTGGGGTGTAAACCTACCAAACTTTCAAGAACGTTAAATACACACATACTGCAAGCGCATTTATCGTTGCTGCTCCCCAAGCTTAGGTACTATACAGTGAAAGAATTTCTCACAGACCAATCGATCATGAATTAATATAAAAATATACAATTTGAGTTAAAATTATATTATTATTACTTTCATAATATTACATGACACGACCTGTAAGGAAGCTCTATATAGAATATAGAGGTAATATTAAGCTCTTGATTCAAAAATCTAAGAGGGAAATTTAAGTTAAATTTTGTACACCTTCACTGGTAGGTCATCGATTACAGACAATTAAGGCTAATTAATTAACCTGTTCTTGTACTAATGTTGCATATTAGAATACTTATTGATTTATGATTATTTTTTACCATGAATGAAAATGAGACGAAAACTTATTTATTACCTTTGATTAATATCTCACCTGATAATTAGTGATGATGTGGTTGAAGGTAATAAGCAGTAGACTTAACCTAGCAGTAGGTGGTCATGTTCTAGGCTAAGTCAGCTTGAATCTTTCGAATACCTACTTTTGAAAATTTTGTACGAGAGGGAATGCAAAAAATATTCAGATATAGAAATTTATCGACAAAACACTCACGTTAGGGATCGGGTACGTCGACCAAGGTTTCGAGCATTTCAGATGCTCATCATCAGCGTGAATGCGCAGCTGAGTCTCCGTGAGCCGCCCTTGCGGCAGAACGCGACTCCGGCGCCAGCGGTAGTGGGGAGCTGGGCGGGTGTTGAGCAAGTCCAGCGCTGCTAGTGCTGGGTGATGAGGTTCTAACGTGTCCAGCTGAAGACAAACGAAACCCGGGCGATAATTTATTTCTAAAATGGTTTTAACTTCGTTGCTTGACATTTCAATGATTGCTCAGTGGCACTGGCTATGGACTGACGCGCAGCAGGTCCATGGTTCGAATCCCGCCGCGGCCTTGAGCTTCACCGCTTGGTGGAAGGGCATTTTGAGAATGCCCGCCTGGCTAGCGACCACCCTCAAATAGAAAATCTGTCGCCAAGCACCTAACGGTGTGTTCCAGCAGCAGTCCTTAAGAGCCAGTGAAATTACAGGCACGTGAGACTTAACAACTATGTCTCAAGGTGACGGGCGCAGTGCAATTCGTGACTTGTGAAATGCATCTGTTATAGGTAGAGGTTAGTCCGCCTAACCGGCCTAGAGGCATAGTGGGCCCCGAGCTTGTTCCGTCACAATAACATAAAAAAGCTTACCCTTCAAAACAAGTGGTATGTACTATTCGGTTACATTTCACTTCACATCCACCGCAAGTACCTCCACATTGAACATAGGCCTCCCGCATTGAACAACAACCGTAACCGTTCATATCGCCGCCACCGCTTCGGTCCAAATCCAGCATTCCTGAAACATTTACTTTTCGAGGGTGTACGCTTACCACTAGAGATTGTCTAAAATCCCTTATTAGTTCTTGCTCATTGTCGATGGAGAAGGAGGCATTCTGATGTATGCTGTATGTCGATTACATTAATTTTGTCAGACAGTATAAATAACTGTGATCCAGACCAAGAAAATAGCGGGAAAAATTGGAAAGTGCCCAAACAAGTCTGTTGACTATAATAAAGAAAGCATCGGTTATCTCATTTGTATAATCTATAAATCTTTAGAATGAAAACAGAGAATTGTATTAATTTTCAGCTATAACGGGGTGCGAACCCACGTCCCCCCGGTTTTGATTCGAATCCTGGTCTATATCAAAATTATACTTGGGATGTTCCGTAGCATGCGATTGCTTGAAATGAATGCAAGATATAAGTACATTAGCCAATGAGAGGTACAGATTTGTAAGTCGCAATTAATATCTTAAATGAGAATAAATGAAATTGATTCATATTAGATAACAGAAAAGCTTAGCCTTTTAGTCATAAGACTTAGTGCTTGTAGACTTTATGATTTGCAGATCGCCAGCTTTAGAAACCAGTATGCTTTTATAATCGTGGATTAATATGGATTTTCTAGAGTCAGCCAGTTGGTTTTATACCTACTTGATTAATAAATACAAAAGTACCTACCTACTAGCCTTTTCAATTTTATGTGAATATGTATTATAGGTTTCTTTTTTTGATATTATTTTCTATGATAAACGATCTAGAATACTCATTAGGTACATAGTAATTTAGTAATTCATTAATAAATTATTAGCAATTCGACAAGTAGTATTTTCTTTTTAGCATTCGCCCACTGTGCTACAGAATCATTTTTCTAAAATTCCTAAGTTTCTCTTGAGTAACTTAAGGATCGTGATTCTTAATGACTAATATTTTATATATCTAACTAATATATAATAACACTTTTTTTTTACGTATTTCAAAATAATACCAAATTGCGAAACGTTAGTAGCGCTTCCAAATTTGTGAAGTCTCAATCGTGCAACTATCAAACACCATTGCAATTCACATGAATTACATCGTAATTGAATAAGTTGTATCCCTTTCGGGCAGTAAAGTGGAGCCCTCTCGCGGCCGCCGCGGCACGTGACCGGTAATCATACAAATTGAGCTAAGCTCCATTGAACTGGGGTGCAAGAATTTGTATGAGTGAATTCGATGACAACGTGTCTACTAAGACTAACAATTTGTTTATTTGCTGTAGTTTTAAGAAAAGAGATGCCAAAACTCAAATCAAAATCTGATGGTTCAACTTATCAGTAATCTTTACCCAAAAAAATCATCTTAACATATTTCTTTTGAACTATATTATCAATGATAAATATTGACCAACGAATGCTTTTTTGGACATTTTATAAAGATTCAAATTATAGAAAACCTTTTCCACGTAGCGGATAGACAGCACTTTTCCATGCAGATTTAGAATAAACAAAACCTTTCCGATCTTGTATGGTACACAAAACGATTATTTCTGAAATATAAAGTAATGGCTCTATGGTTTTCTTTCACTAATACAAATGAATGTAACAGATGATTCTCCAATACTTGCTCTTGACGATTTTTGTGATAATGACGAGGAAAATATTTTCATAGTAAGAACCTACGTAAAGCATAAAATTATATCACAAATTCCCCAATGCTGTCAACAAATACCTAATGTATAAAGGTCCGGAAATGTCCTTCCTCGTATTAGGTAATTCGATGAATGCGATTTTAGACAACCTGAGGTAGAGCACGCGCCGCACACGCGCCGGATCCGACATGGAACCAGCACGTTTCCGCTCTATAATCGTCCGTGCTCAGACCGTTGACAATACAAAGCGTTTTGTCCACATGCCATGCTAGAAAACCGTATATATACCGTATGTAAGCTTTACGAAGCTATCCAATGGTACTGCCATTCCAGAAAATTTCTAAACAGTTGACTTTATAATTTATTGAATAGGTATTATTATATATATTTCAATATATGATATAATTACCAGTAAAATGTTTGAATACCATTGTTTTAATCTTGTTAAAACATTTTTTTTTGCAGGGATTACAGCACACTACAATTTTCTGTCAGAGGCAATATAATATCTCTGTTTATATCCAGGTAAGTGGTAGGTATTTGTTATTTAGTATGTACCCTAAGATTTTTTTACCTGTTGATGAGTTGTGTGCCCTCCATATTTACTAGATGAATTCAGGGTAATTACCAGAGTCACTACCAGTCTTGCACTTCCGAGCGTCCGGTGAATACATCGCCGCTAATCGTGTGTTTTAGGAATAATCTGTGGACAATATGCCTTCCTTGTGTCTTTAGACTCTGCACCAATTATACAAGCACTGTGAGAGATAAGTAAACTGTTTCATTTCACGCGTATTTATTGCTTTTATTTATGAAAATATAGTCAGTTTGTTTTATCTAAGGAACTAAACACAATGAAATGGATGTGCGATATATGTGTATCGTTTGGTGTGAGAGAGTGAAAGAGATCACAGTGTAGTGGTGATCGGAACGTCTCGTGGGGGTTCGGTGGTTACACGAATTGCTTATTTATCTCTTTCTTACAACAGATATGATGCATAGTATTTGAACGATCTTTCCTTGTCATAAAAACTGCATATACATGTGCGTAGGTATGTAGATAGGTAAATTCTAGTAAGCTTTTAGAGCAGTGGTGTTTGGATATAACTACTCTAGTATTTCAACTCTCTGTATGTACCCACAAAGTTTGTGGATATAAATTAAAATCTAGTTTCAATAAAAAGGATTAACCACGACTACTGCGAATTTTGACTAAAAGTTCCCACCTAAATCTAGTTTTAAAGGGTTTCATAAAAGATTAAAAACTATGTTTTACTTAACCTACCTACATAAACCAAACCTAAAATAATTTACATTAATTTAGATTTAGCTTACCTATTTCATGAACAATGCATTTAGGTAATAATGACTTTGAGTAACAAAACAAAACATTTATAATTGGAATTAACGCTCGCATTTAATACGCAGTTAATTAGGATTTTAATTGAGGGACGAATAACAAACGTACGTATGTGTTGCCTGGGCTGGGTTTGCTGTAGGGTTAGCAAAACATCCTATTTAAATAATTTATACGTGGTGAGCTTGATCACTAGCTTGTAATTTATTATGAGTGTAGTATATCATCAAACGTTACTAACTATTTTTTCATGATGCATATTTGCTGGTTAACCTAATTCTCCTACACGGCATAATGCAAAATGGTTGTCTTAGATGTTTGTGGTCATAAGTAATTTGACGTGAATTCATTGCGAAAAATCTGTAAATAAATCGCGATGAAAACTATGTGCTCAAGCCGTAAACGTTTCGAAGTTTTTGTTATACACTTTTGAGTAATTATTAATTAATGTCATGGGTAAGTCATTTTACCTATTATTAGTTAGAACAAAGGTTTAAAAAAATAAGCTCCAGTTAAATATCAATGCGTTTCATGTAAATAAAAATGTTATTTGATCATGGAGAAAAAATATTCCTGATGTTTTTTCTATCGATACCAAAAAGAATGAATATTGAAATTCATATTTAACAAATTATTGGTGTACAAAATTTTATGCCCAAGTCGGGAAACGAACCCGCGTCCTCCGATATCACGTCGGATGCCTAAACTTCCTCGGTCACCTGGACACAGCATTTCTGGCCGAAATTCCGTGCTCTTATTGTATTACTTTACCCGTCATAGCATAGGGGACGGTCCGCGGCCATCAGCCAGAATACTAGACTTCATCTGAGCGAAATAAGTGTTTTTTCAACCACTTAACTTCTTGGTATGATGTCGCTATTGTTATTATATAGTTCTTGGTATGACGTAGCTTGTTGATAGTGTTTACAAGCACTATCGCGTGCTAAGCGAATATAGAAGGGTAGCATATTTAGAAATTTCTTTCAATAGAATAATAAAATTGTCACTTGTTTCATGCTAGCTTACAATCTCAATCCTTTATAAGTCTTATTTTAAAGGACATCCTAGAAATAGCCCGTGATACTTATGTTCCTCCCGCCCTTGTCCTGCAATAAATGGGGTGGTGCGGTATGCATCATCATCATTCATCCTTACTGCTGTGCTAGTTGTTTTGTTGCTAGTTGTTGGACGCTCGGAAGTGCAAGACTGGTGGTGACTCTGGTAATTACCCTGAATTCGTCTAGTAAATATGGAGGGCACACAACTCAACTACAGGTAAAAAATCTTAGTCTATACTCACAATTTTCAACGCTTTTCATTCTGTCTCCATTCTTTCTTAGCCTTCCTCTGCCTCCATATCCGGAGGGGTTGCCAAAATCCTCACGCTTGGCAGGCGTCCTGCGGATCGTAGTGTAAGCTAACATTCCTCAGAAGGCCCTGCAGCTCAATCCTAACGGCACCTACGGGAAGTGGTTTGGAGTGATATTCTAGCCCGGCACCCCAAGGGTTCTTTGATGTATCATTACTAGTTTGACATTGTTATTACACTTCACATCTCTATAACCTGTACTCTACCTTTGGCTGTATTCTTTGTTGCCAACACTCAGATAAAAATAGGACTTAAGTATGCTGCTGATCTTGTATAAAATCCTTTGATTTCATTTGTATTCGCGGGTCACACGTGGTCATGGAGACCTGGCGTCATTTTATCAACCCTGCTGTTTGTACTTTACGTTGGCGTTAATATCATCATCGGTTTTGATCAATGAACCGAGGTATAGAAAATCAAACTCAACTGGCAAACTAAACCATTGGAAGAAACTGGTAGTATCACCGAATAATCCATATTATTTCAAATTCAAATTTCTACATATTAACAGAAAAATACTTTACAAATAACTCATCATATTTACATATTATCAAGATTCGACTTTAAAAATATGTATATGGCTTCTCACATTGTATGACTTGATTCAATTTAAAAATATAACAGCTTAACAGAACTGTTTTTTTTAACTGTGTTGTATAAATAGTTTTAATCTTTTAAATGACCCGCTTTTATTAGAAGTCTGTAAGTTGAAATAAAACGCCATGAAATTGATATGACAAAATATACAATAATTGGACCATAATAAGACATTAACGCGGAAAAATTACATTTTGACTTACCGCAATTAAAAAGTATGTTATTTATGTGAAATATTTCTATGTACCCATAGTTTTGTACCATTGCATTGTATCATTAATGGCACAAGTGACACTATTTTCCGTCGCTAGTACCATAAAAAGGCAAGGCTGGATTTTGCTGGAGGGATTATTATCCCATGTATGCATTCTGTAGAGAATACTTATAACATTTTTTTTTTAAAAGAGCCTTTTATTAAATTTACCACATGGTATAATAATATCGCTTTAAGGGATTCGGATTAATATAATACTTAATATTGTTAATCAACTTAATAAAACACTCACCGTACATTTGAGGCAAATCAATTTCTATCTACTGGGCAAAGTGCCATACCCCTGCCATATGTATTATTTCTTGAATATTATCCAGAGTTTGTCTTAAGAAGACCTCGTGGTTTCGTGGTTGGTAGTTATTTCATTTATAGAATATACCTAACAGCCTTTTGAAAGTAAATTTTAAATATCAGTTAGTAAATATAATAATAACTTGGCATTTTATTTACGTTTTCAGCTATCTGTACCTAACGTTTGTCGGAAGGGCTCGAGCACTTCCGGCATATCCGGGGCGGGCGGGGTGACGCCACATCCGGCGGAAGCTGCATTCCGCCCCACCGCCAGCCTACTACCTCGCGGTACCCACCCTATGAAACTTAATAAAAACAACCAAGAATTTAGTTTATATTTACTTACCTTTTATTTTGTTCTCGTACAGTAATTAATGTACGAACACGGTAGAAATAATGTTTGGCTAAATATGTAACAATAGGTCGATTAGAATCTTTTTTTTTATTATATTAAGTTATTATAAGTACAACGTAATTAATTAAGTTTACATTCCAGAAGAATTCAATACGTTAAAACGATAGTTTACAGGTATCAACATAGTATTTAATTAATAACGACAATTTATGTTGTGATACAATTTCAAATTGTTATTATGAAAACATGCTGTGTTTGTGAATATTTTTTTTGATGTTGTAGTTTAGCCTTGAAGTAATAACAAGCGCACTAATAACCAATTTTAACTAATCGTAATGCAATGAAGAACATGGCGGCGTGAATGTAACTTTGCTTTAGTAAACGTACATCCATATTAAAGTACAAACAAAAACATTACAGAAATAAACAATATAAATTCATCGATAGCCATTACACACCCCTCACCTACAACGACACAAGCGCTAATGCAATGGAGCGAACATTGTGCGCGCCCGCCCGCGCCCGTCAGTGGTTCCGTGCCGATTTGCGGGGCCCTAAAAAGGGTACGTGATGCGGACGTACCGCGAGTTACAAGAAATAGAGGGTTTAGTTTTTCTTATTGTAAAAACTATCAAATGTAAAACACGGCTTTGGTCTTTGGGTAAATATCATGGATTACAAGCACTACCGCGTGCTAAGCGAAAATCATATTTTACAAATTATAGGAGGACAAAATGTTTTGCCCCGCGCACCGTCCCCTATGACGGTTAGAGAAATACAATTGGAGCACGAAAAAGCGAAATTTCGGCTGAAATAGCTGACCTCCCGCTAGCCGAGTTGTTTAGGCATCCAGCGTGAAATCGGAAGAACGCGGGTTCAATTCCCGCCCGGTGCAAAACATTTTGTACTCCAATAATTTGTAAAATTTGGTCCAGTTCTGTTATTAAAAGCCCTAAATCTACGTAGTCATTCCTACTATATAGTGATTGGCAGTATTGGAACCGATGCAAAACAGTATTTGGTCTTATTTCTTCTGCGGCTATGCGTGCGTGCGTGCATTCTGCGTGAGGGATCGTAGCACCAATCTTGTGAAGGTTATAATATAAATTGCAATAACCCTTGATTAGACCAACCATAAGAAGTATAGGTTTTGTCTTGGTAGTTTATGAAATTGAAACCGATTTTACCTGGCAATCGTCGGTTCTTTCTGGTTACAGTCTGTTCAAGGCTGTCGCTCACCATATAATACTTTTTTTATATTAATGGGGTTGTGACGGAATAAGCACGATGCCCACCAGGTGTTAAGCGGCAACATCTGCCTATTACAGATGCATTTTGTGTCACAAGTGACGAAATGCGTTACTGAGCCCATCATCCTAAGACATAAAGTTGTTGAGTCTCATGTGCTTGTAATTTCCCGGCATTCATACCTTTCTACCCGGAACATAGTAATGCGATCATCCCTAGCAGTAAACATAGGTCTGGTGGCATTACTTCTCCGGATGAACTCGAGCACAAAAAGTTCCATTGCTACCAATAAAACTGCTGTCAATTGCTTGCTTAGTCGTTATAAAATGATAATGCATGCAATTAACCTCTTTTTTAATTTAAAATTATTGTATACTTTGTAGTCTAGTGCGTGTCTGAATTTTTGGATTTTTTCTTCATTATTACATTGCATTTTTATCCTATTTTAACCTTATTTATTTAACAGTTTCAAATCTGTACTTACCTAACCGGAAAGCTATTTTAAAATTGATCCACATGAAATATTTGAACGAACGGAGAAATACAAGCATGCTAGGTATATAAAGTATGATATTAGGTAAAACATATTTTGCTGATAAACCGTTTCAAATTATAACAAGTATAAATTAATTTAAGTTAAAACGTTTTATGGTTCCATTAAAATTAAAACTGCAAGTTATGTATGATTATGGAATCGTTTGTTAAAGCCCTTCGGTTTGATAGCGTACTCGATGGGATCAGAAGAAAAAAAAATTTGTAGTCGCAATGGTGATTTCAATCTACCAGTTTTTTTTTTATATACCTAGTGACATATCTAATGATATCTTGTACAACAAAATCAGTTAAGCCGTTTAGAAGTTATGGTGGAATCAAGAAACTCACAAACATACATACATACATGAACCCAGAAAACATACCACGCCTTTTTTTTGCAGTCGTGCAAAATGAAATCTTACCTCAAAATTATTGGTAAAACTATGATCAAGGAACAAATCCGCCACTGCTCCCACCTTGTCCCATTCGGTCGGTACTCCCGAAGGAACCACAGCGAGCGATAAAAGCGTCATGCATAATGTAGTCGCGTCCGAAATCGAAAAATTAAAAAGTGCCGCCATCTGCCGCGGCCTGCGTAATTACCCGGCTGTTTTGACGGCCCGTCCGGCCGGATCACGAGCCCGGTAATTACGCGAACGGATCGTGTAACGCGAGCCTTATCCGGGTAATCGACTATGAATGATAATATGCGCTGCGGCTTTTGTGCGGGATAAATTACGAGTAGGTATCTACATTGCTTTTGGATCTTTTGTAAAAATGTTTACTTTTTGTGCCCTTTGTAAGTTGTAAGCAGTTATTATATATTCGGTGGTGGTAGGTTCGATGATCAGTTATTGTATATTGTATGGATATATTATATAAGTGGATTTTGTACAATATTCAATAGAAGAACTAAGTGTCATAGATATTAAGGATATTAGGACTATCTGCAGTATTTTGTCAAATTTACAATTGGGTAATAGGCCACTCAAACATAACATTCAAATATAACTATTTTTCACCTTAAAATCTATAAATATTAATCCTCTAAAGTTTGGACTATAAACGTATATTAGAGTATTAAGTGCCCTACCGACTTGAACATATTATTTTTGATAGTTTTAAGAGATATTGACTCGTAATGTGTTTAAAAAAATTACGTTATATATTACCTGTCCAATTCCTTATTCCATGGGGCCTTTAGAGTTTATTAGGTACAAACACACATGGACATAACCATCATCAATATTATTTTGCTTTTAGACTTGTACCATAAAATTAAAGTGTGTTACAAATTGTTTGAGTTTATAAGGAATGAAGTGCAGAAGTAAGTGTAGTGAGGAGCGTCTGAATTGAGTCCGTAGTCTAATGTCAAGTTTATAAATTTTATATAACATTGATTAGAATTTAAGAGGCCCTTTGATATATATAAGATTGCAGGGATGGAACGCAGAATTATGTAAAACAATGCTATGTCATGGGATTGAAAATTTCTTTATGAAGTTAAACGAAAATCAATACAGTGAATTTAATTAATATTAGCAATAATTCAATTAATAAAATACATGACATATACGTTAAAAAAACTGCCGCATTTAAACATATTACTAGACAGGATAGTAGGAGTTCTTGTCTGACTTTTTAGATGCATTTAAAAACTGGCAAAGTGCGCGTCACTATTAAAAAATAAGGTTTTTCCGTATTAAGCCAGGACAAATAGAGGATACTGTAAATGATAAATCCATATCTCATATTCCTAACTAGTTTAGTTCATGAGATAGAGTCTCTAACAAAAATGGATTTTGTAGACATCTTTTCTGCAACCTATTTAATATTTACATAATAAAAAGTATTTGTATTTAGTTTACGCATTAAGGATATTTCTGCTATACTCATTTACCTATTGGAGCCCGCCCCTCTTAAAATAATTTACATACATTATTATTTCCGTAGTGTATTTTATACCAGTAGTGTGCTGGGCTACAATGTCACCCCCTTCCCCTCTCTTCCCGTGGGCATCGTAACTAAATATAAAATACCGGAAGTTGGCGCTACTACCCTTTCTGAGAACCTGCTACCTTAGAGTGCGGTCCCCAAGACTGCCAGCTGTGAGAAAGCTGTGTTCAGGAGTGGACAATCTGGCTGAAACAGTTTAGTGCTTAATTTACAGTTAGCTCAAAGTTCTACATATTCCAGGTTCTTAACTCATTCCGTTTACATAAGAATACGATGTAAAAACAAACGCACGACAGACAAACAGCAGAGTGTCATAAATGAGTTACCATTTTGTTCTTTGGTTATGGAATTCTAAAATACATCAAACTTTGGCATACGTGGCGACCGGGACTCATGGTGTTTTTAAAATTGTATGACAGCACCTTTTTGATACTTATAACCAAAATTCTGTATTGATAGATTCTAACCTGAAGTTAAAAACATGCTCAACAGTGGTTATTTACTATTACAAAATCGAGATTCTCTGTCTATTTATGTGTGTATGTTTTATTTATACGCCGGAGTGGCTGGAAGGATTTGGATGAAATTTGTTACATAGATTATTCAGATTCCTGGAATTCACTTCATATTAACATTAACCAAAATATATTATTCTGGTTTCTAATAGTTAAGCCTATACTACCAGTAACAAAAAGAACTTTTCCAAAAACTGACATTAAATATACTATAATATATTTTTACTTATTTATAATATATTTCTTGTAATCCTTACATGTACGTAATGCTATTAGTATTGACTATGGCGAACAGGGACATACCTAATATGAATTTAGTATTTTTATTTCAGTATGTTATATTGCAAGTCATTTCAGTACTGAATATAAGTATCACAAAAATATAGAACAAAATACAACGAACTATATACAACACTACAGCGACTACAATAAAAGTATTTACACAACCTATAAGTCTTAGCAGACTCACAGACAGTCTAAATGCTCCAGCCCACTACCAGTTGGCAGCGTGCCCAACATGCTGGCAGCATTCCCCCGTTGAATTGCAATGCTTATTCGTTGAGCCAAATATGTGTATTAATATAGTAATATAGTATATTTATCATAATAATTATTCTTCACAGAGTCCACACTCTACACTCTCCACATATAACAGTTAATAAGAAGCTATTATTGGAAAGAAGCAAATGTACTTCTCCGGTGACAATCGAAAAAAACCCTAAGTCAAACTATGATTCCCCATAGCCACTAATCGTAGCGGATGGGAAAGTAATACAGACTTAAGTGGTGGCAACTAGAAATATTTTTAATAGAATTTCAAATTTCCATCGGTATTACCGTTGCCACTGTTCGCTGCTGGCAATGGTTAACATATGTATTTCCAAAGTGAGATATATATATAAGTCCAAGCTTCAATCCCTATCACCGGCTTGAGCTTCACCGCATGGTGAAAGGGCATATTACATATACTCGCCTGGCCAGCTACCACCCTCAAGTAGAAAATCGCCAAGCAATGAACGATGACGTAATCCTATAATTTATATATTTTTATTTTGGAAATAACCCATTCTTCGAAGATTACATTACAATAATACAACGAGAGGAAAAAAATAAGTCATATACGGGATTTGAACCCGCTTCATCCGCCCATAAAGCCGGGGTATGCTCTAACCGCTAAGCCAACATGATGCATGACTCTAATTTGTTTAAAGCATCGTATGGGGTTGTATCATGTGAGGTTACAATCATCTAGAGCTTTTTTAGTAGAGTTGAAATATAATTATATGACATAAAAAAAAAATATACGGAGAGGGGATTGTCAGTGTTATAAATTTTAGATCATTTTTGTTTCGGGCTCAACCTTAAATCTGAACTATGTAAGACATTGCAAATATTGGTATATTATAATATTTTTTTTATATATATTATGGGTGACAAACAAGCAGACGGCCCGCCTTACGGCCGTAAACGGTAACCGCCGCCTATGGAGATCTGCAACACTAGCTGCGCTGCCGATGCGTTGCCTGACCAGAGAAGAATCTGTAGATGCCCCTTTTGAAACGGTCCATGTCGTAGCCTCGCGGAAAGACCTCCGGAGGAAGGTTGTTCCACATCCCACAAGTACGTGGAAGAAAGGAGCGACAAAAGAGAACAGTGTTTGATGTCCATACTTACTGGAATGGGACTTTTGACGGTGTCGAGATGTGCGGTGGTAAAATTACGACGCAGGAAGAAGGTCAAAAAGCTCGTAGGAACATTCCCCAAAAAACAAGCGGAAAAAATACACAGGGAACCTACATCTCTGCGGAGACTCCAGCTTGTCGGAGAGCTTGGGATTGTTGACACTTTGCGAATGTCCACTTGGTTAGCTGCCACCCTCTAGTAGAAAATCTTTGGCCACTTTGCAACCAATGCTTAAAAACATGCAGCAGAGAAAAGAGATAAGAGAAATGCTACCGACCTTTACCAGACTATGATCAGGAACAAACTCATTTTAAAAATAAGAACAACATGATGGAACATACGTACGTAATATAATGTTTATAGGAGAATCTGCACCAGAGCAGAGAATAGAAACGCTATCGCTTGACAGGAAATACAGTATGTTATTTTTTAAATTTGTTTATTATTTTATTAATTATAATAACAGTCAAGATCAAATCTATACTAATTACTGTATATACTTACGACACGCTTTTAGAATCTTAGGCAGCAAAACTACAATTCCTTTATTAAGTACTTTCCGAGGCGTACGTTATATCATAGTTCTACGCAATTGGACCTGTTCTAATGAGTTTTAAATTGTCTATACCTAACATATTACATATGTAAAATTTAACTGGAGCCAAGGGCTAATAATATTAATTTACTTATTAATTTTCCAAGTAGCAGCGGTATAAAGCGCAGATATAAGTAGTTATTCGGTTGAGGGCAATTAAATATCTGAAGGCCGAGCACGTCTCAAAAGTTGTAAATTAGATCCCCGTGTTTAGCAACCGGGGCATAATTAGGCGTGCCAATCGCGTCCATGGAAATCCATCAAGCTTTTCCTAGTTGGCAGCGTGAAAAGGTAACCACCAGGAGAACTGAATGGACCAATTAAATAATTCAGTAATTCGCGAAGCCGCCGGCGGCGACGTAAACATGCGTGAGACGCGCGCCGAGGGCGGGCGGGAGACGGGCGCGCGGTGGAGGGGCGAGGGCGTGGCTTGTGACGTCACACGGCGCCAGCCTCAGTTGGTCAACACCCGGCGCTTGTAGCGGTCGTGGCGACGCGTCGCCTTTTTCTTCCCTAAAAGTACGATACAAGACGCCAAGATTTTCGACCGCCAGTACCACTCACCCTCCAAGGTGTTGAAGTTGGAGGACGACCCTTGGGGGTCATGTGCCATGTACTCCCCGGACAAGATGAAATCCGGTGGAGGGCTGATGGCACCCCCAGGCTGCTTTCCGGGACGGTACAGCCCCACGTACAGGAGCTCCGACCCGCGACGTTGCGTGCCGAACCCATCGGTGAGTACCCGCTTCTCGCACTTACCAACCCAACACAACGTATAGTGCCTACAAACCTCGCTCACAGAACCGGCTCGTCCGACGGTTCGTACAAATGTCAAAACAATTATTTACAGACACGTGTCAATCGAATGTCAAGCGAACTTAGTAAAACCAGTGTGTGAGGTTCTTGAGCACTTGGCGTAGTCGGCACACTGCAAGGTGCAGGGTTATTACAAAAAACGGTTATAATAAACAAATTCAATTAAGGACAGGTATATTGTTTACAATCCAAAATATTTAATGAAGTTACCTATACGTATAGGAAAAACGGTTTAGACGTCGATAGGGTTGTACTGTAACTGAGAGTGGTTAAGATATATTTACATATATAATAAATTAACAAAAAACACAACCTTATGTAAACAATTTTTATATTATGTAGTAACGTTTTAATTTCAGGTGTTATAATCTGTTATTGCCTGGCGATTTGTTCTGCTTGCTACGCCGTAGCGATTGTATATATGGAGCTCCATGGGGTTGTTATATTAATTGTATTATATGTCAGCGAAATTTATTTTGAGGTCGTTGCATAGTTTTCAGGTGAACTGTTACCTTTTTATTATTATTATTTGTTCAATAACATATTATTAGGTAGTGGGTAAAAGTGTAATTACGAATGGTTAATACGCACTTGTAGCGGAAAGCAGTTAAATAATACAACTACCTACCGTAAAACTGTTGCATTCATAGCACAAATGACAACATAATCAATTACCCATACATATTATTATATTGAATTTACAATAGAAGAGTAAATCCAGTTAAAAGTCTATATAAAATCTCTTAAAACACTCTAAATCAAACGTCTCAGATACCAATTAATAATATAAGTTACTTATTTATATCACAATTACTATAAAGTAAATAATAAGAATAAAAATATTAAATTGAAAAAGAAAATAAATATAGTACCTCTCATTAGAAAAGAAACCATTTCTTCTTCATAACGAATTCCTTATGGATTGAATGTTTATACTTTGCGCTGATTCAGTACAAAAGCGTATAACTCTTCAACAACAAATGATGGATAATAATCGACGCCCAAATGAAATTAAAAAGTTTTGCACAGAACAGGGCGGGCCCTGCAATAAATGAAAATGATCGAACGACTCACAAAATATAAACTTTATCAGAGCAAGGTTTGTTTCAGTATCGTATATTAAAGCAGAGTAATAAAACTTATAAATCACATTCTTTAAGCTTAGCTTAATATAATATATTACTTTCTTTTTTATGATGATAAGAGTTAAATACAGAAATTACAACAAACAATAAAATAAAAGACTACCGGCAACTAGTTTAGGATATTAAACTTTGATTGATTTTAAATTTTACTATGCTGTATACCTTTTATTTATTACGGAAGCTTTTAGATATATTTTCGTTAATGTTTCATATACATCTTAAAGAAAAAACAACCAAACATTCAGTAAACAATACGTTTTTCAAATAAATATGCTATTCGATGATCTAACATCGAATTAAGGTAGACTTTGTAAATTTGCAATATACAATTACAATTATAATATTTTTACTTTGTATATAAATTGAAACCTTTTAAATGACAATAGTAATTAGTAGAGTCGTCCCTTACTAATTTAGGTATAATGAATTAGAGAACAGAATATTCTTTTATATATTTTCCTGTGAGTAAAAATCGCTACTGGGTATGAGCGTAGTGCTACGTAAGTCTACGGATCCGATTGCCGACGGCGGCGGCGGCGGCGGCGGCGGCGGGCGGCGCCGTCGGCGGCTCGGCGTAGCCTCGCGTAAGTCGTAGCGATAACGTAGCATTACGGAGATAATTAAATCGCAATAAGTACCTACATACAAAGTAAATTGATTATATACTTTTTTATAGTTCAACTTAATTTCCAATATAACTTAAATGTACAAAATAATAATGGAACCTATTATTTTAGCTACGACGCGACATAAAAGCTTTCAAATAAAAATAATATGTCAATAATATTACAGTAACTTCCATATTCATAAGGTCAATTTATCTTAATCATTCTAAGCAGAAACAATTAACTGTTTTTAATAATTATTAGCAATACGGCATATATTGCTTATATTATATTCTTTTTGTATATTTTTAAAAGTAATATAAACACCTAAATGTTTTGAAATTATAATATTTATTTAAAAGAGTATGAGTAACCTTATTTAATAATATCTTATCATCTTTAATTTTCTGAAAAGGCATTATTGGTTAGAACTAATACTCAACACAGTTACATACGTCTACAGATATTTATATACGGTAGCAATCAAATTAATTAATTTAGTCTCAAGTCGATATTTATTTGTTTATTTCATGATTATTATTTTATTATATATATATTCTGTTTTAACATTCCTGATAATTAAATTGAAAACTATGCAACTGAACTCTAAAAACTAATTGGCATATTACTTAAATTTTGCTTTTCAGGCCTACACTCCCTGCGACGCACCTATGTCCTGTTAATTCAAGCTACTTCGTTTTAATACAATCAACCACAAACGTATAAAATCGTATTATAAGTTTAAGTGTGGAAGCTCACAGATACTGCCAAAAAATGATGATAAATTACAATAACAACCATTTAAGATAACATTAAAATGTATATAGTTCTTTGACAAACGGGCCCGTTAAGGCACTTCTTAATGTTATTTAGTTTTGTTTAAACAACGTTCGATTTTTATATGAAAACAATAGGAAATTCATTACACTGCAATATCAGAAGCTCTTTTTTAGTAGTAAATCGTGAGGAATCAGAGCTTTTTTGTGTTGAAAATCACCCGAACAAATTTCAAAGTTGAATATTTGTAATAATTTTTTGGTAACATAGTTGTAGTACCCAAAAGTTTTTATTCTTTGCTCGTTTTATAATGTATTGTATTTCGGATCTGATCATCAAACGTGTATTGTGTGTAACATATTCGAAGGGAATACCTACGTATGCTTTTTTTTACCATAATTCAAATCGAATTGAATGAAATTGTGAGATAACAGTTTTTTTTATTCTACGTAACTTTCTCCTATCCTAAGCACACATGTAACGTGAAAACTGAAAAACACTTTGGATTTCAGATATGAAACATAATTATAAGTATACAATAGATATTTAGTAACAAATATCCCTTGTAATAAATATGTAGTATAATCATACCATAAACAATTTTATAGTAGGTAAGTTTGTTCCTGTTACAATAATTATTTCATTTTAATCATTTATTTATAATATTGGTACACTATACTCATAATGTCCATATATAATTCTCATAAATAAACAATTAAAAACGGTCCCAAATAAGCTTGAATAACCTAACTAGTTTTGAATCCCGAGTTGTTGAGTGAATTGTTTGTTGCGGCACTCAGATCAGCTTCAAAGTTAATTACTATGACGAGTTCAATGTCAATTTATATGGTTATTGATAGGTGTCCTGAATTATTAAAATGGGAAATCTATAGACATCATATAATAACATTATTGCCTCAAATATTGAATTGATAAGTCAATAACATTTTTATCAGTCTTTTAACTTTTATAAACATAACTGTAACACAGCTGCCTGAATGTGAAGTGAATAATATTATATTGGCAACAGGTTTCCTAACAGGTTCATAGTAAGTGTATGCTGACCAATCTACAAAACTTATCAAATCCGTCCTGTCCATCAAATTATGAATAAGATAAAATAGATTTTCTGAAGAAACTTTCAAATATTCGAGAACTTTGTGATACTTTCACAAATTTTAAATAGGCCTTGCCATAGTTCCTTTTCTGATACTCCAATAGCATTTTAAGAATAATAAAGGAAGGGTAATAAATAACCAAACTATTATATTTTCAATTTGATAACTCTCCGAATTTGAATTTTCAGTGAAACTGCAAATATTTTAAGTGCAGAATTCGTAAAGTAATTTGTGAACAAAGTTTCTGTGTCCACGGTATCCAAATTCAGGGAACAGAATTTATACGATTTTAATTGACAACAATTGTGTTGTAATAAAATTTCCGACGCTGCACAGTAATGAAAACAAAATGGTTGCATGTACAATGTATAAATATTACATTGGTACAAAGTAAAGGGTATAGACAAATTGTGCACATATTAATTATAAACTTTTAGAATTAGCTGATAGATGACGTTTTTACATTATGTAGTATATTTGGTGAATAAATTTATTTGTGTTGACATTAATTTTGCACCCTAATTAGCTATGTATGGGAACGAGAGCACTTGATAATATTACCACATGTTTTACGGTTCCTTAACTTATCTTATCTTAACTTACACACTATGTAATGTGTAGTAGAAAAAAAAACATTGAGCTTAAACAAATTAAAATTTCAATTAATAAACCAATTGTCAATTAAGAAAATAAAATGGATTCAAATTTACAGTGGGGTGCTTATATATTATTGATCTATTCGGAAGATTAGTTAATATGACCGACAAATGGATTCTTGCTATATATTGGGGTATTTTCAAAATAATTCACAATATAACTTTGCTAAGACACTAAATAAATGCAGTATATTTAAACTAAATACTGAAATCAACGATTACAAAACTAGGTATACAGTCATAATGGCAATAAATAAATTAGACTTAATGTAATTAAAGATAAATAAATAGTATTTTTAAGGAAATTGTGTTCGATTTTGTGAAACAATTTTCTGATTAAATATATTATAGATTTCACGGACGGAAAACTCAATTTGCTACATGCTAAATACTTTTTAGTTCTTTGTTTAATACTTTTATGACAAAGCAATTGGTAATATTTAAAAGATAAATAAGATTCGCTAATCCCACCTCTGTAACGTATATACCTGTGTAATATAATAATAATTTATGATTTTAAAAAGAGTTACTCCAAGTTCCTTGCCCTTGTTTTTCGCTGTGGCTTTATAGCCTTTTTGCCCAACGCAGCAGCAGAATATTTTGATTGTAAAATTTTGTAATTGATCTTCATAAGAGCATCGTGAATGTCAAGATTCAATAAGTGATTTGAATAAATTTTTAATGAAAAAAAATTTTACAATGGACCACTTTGTTGCCCGTATGTCGATCTATGCGTCTGTCAAGACCCTTTGTCTTAGGAACTGTGAGGTATCCAGTTCTAAATATTCTCACATATCAAAAGCTTAATATAATACTGGGGGCTCTTTAGACGTGTACAATATTTAGGTAATGATACAATTCTAGCCCAGCGACTCATGATTTCATCACTAAAGTGTAAAAAATAATGATACAATTCTAGCCCAGCGACTCATGATTTCATCACTAAAGTGTAAAAAAAATCTCTATAATCTGTAGCTTTCTCTTGATATACCTATCATATTTTTTATGTAGGTAATTAAATTAAAAAAATATTCAACTTTGTGGTTTTACCCTAAAGTCGATTTTAAAATATGTAATTAGATATTTTAAGATGTCCATTGTTTGTTTAATAATTCGGTTACATTGTAGAAATTTTTGTCATGAAGCCATTGGAAAAGTTTATGTCTAATTTTTCTTTTGTTTTGTTTACTTATTACGCTTTGTTCTAATATAAATTCAGCACATAGGTCAAACTGGTGAAGATATTCAGTATCGAAGTCAAATTTAGCGATGTTTTTGAGGCCTAATCAAAATCTCTAGTAAAGAGGAATTACAAAATTTATTATGGTTGATGAAAGAAATTATGTAATTTTTGATGTTCAATCTATGAGGAGGTGAAAAAGAGTGGTTAAGTTTGTATTAGAAAGATATTAGATATAAGTAGGTAACACACAACAAGACAACTGAACACAAAAAAACAATGGTTCTATTATTTTCTCAGACATATCAATATAATCTGAAGATATTGGTCTACTTTGAATTAATTTTTATATAAAACTAAAGTCAATTTGCGTTAGATATTTTGTACATGCGGCTTTAAGGTCTTATATAAATAACTACTATGTCATTTACAAAAATTTTCACAAACACATAACCCTACCACTCGACTAAGAATTGTCTACTGCCAACTTCATACGTATATTAACCTTTCACCTCAGTATTGGAATAGATCTATAGATTCGTATTAAAAAGTATCTAACATACGACGTTCCACAGTATTACAATATGGATTGTAAAACTGCGGAAGTACTTTAAGCGTACACTGGAATATTTGTCTGGGGATTAAGTAAGCTTTAGCAGCATCATAAGTATATACATAGGTTTTTGAAGGGGGGATATAACATCTTCATCATCACTAATGCTCGGAAAGTACAGTAGTGTAGTAGACAGGTCAACTTTAACTCAAAATGTGGAAGATAATTTCACTCTGTGACGGTTGTTATCTCCATGGCAACACAATGTTGCAGATATTGTCTCAATAGAAACAAATCATGTTTCTATATAACTACACTGAAAAATATGACGATTGCTCAAGGGTGAAAGAAAGAAATTATACAAACAAAAAAATTAAGGTATAAACCTATGTAGAAAACTTTTCAATAGAAACAAGTAGATAAAACGCAATAGTTTATACAGTGATGTCATCTTAAACCGCCAAAATAATATATTTTTTGGTAACAGTTCAGTAAAGGGTACATTTGTCTATAAAATATTACGGTTTCGGTCATGCGTCGAAAAATACAACAATATGTATACATAAAAACATTTGATGTGCAAAAAAATTTAATTTTTACATATTCTTCACCATCACAATAAATAATTTTTCGTATTCGATTAAATAGAGCGCAAATTTCCTGAGATGTACTTTTCAATTTAAGTCGGTGTTCAATACGTACGATCTGCCAGGTTATATATAAAATCTAATGAGTCTGTATATTTTTCTACACAAATTATTTCTAGCTCCAATTAGAAGACTTTAGAGTACTTTTCTGAAATAAACACATTTATTTAGGAAAAGCTTAGGCACGAAAAATAAACACCATGACTGAGATTATTTTTTCGGGCATATTCGCCATGGTCAACTGCTGTTAACAAACTTATCGAACAGGATCATAAAGATAGCATGTTTGGGTACGCCGAAAACTCTGTGTAAAGCATTATTAGGGGAGCCTACGATGCTAAATGGTGATTTACTCTAGAATCGACTGGGCTCTTTTGGATTATGAAGATTAGATAAAAAAAGGTTATATCCTATATACTTTTTTAACAGTTGGATTCAAAAATGTAAACAAAAACCTGTCATATGGAAATACTAAAGCGCGTCAGATATTGATAGTGTATATGCACCGCCCGTCTCTTAAGACGTACCTAAGTGTGTTAATCTCCTGTTTTGGATTTCCGTAACCGTACGGGAGGGTAAAAGATGGGTAAAAAAATATATTCGAGCGCGTGTTATTTTCATAGAGGATGTTATGTAAACTAGAAAGAATCTCCCATTCGAAATACTGACGATTTAGACGTGACGAAAGCTTGTGGCGGCTTTTTAGCTATTTTGTATTTTGAAATACTCGAGCGCGTCAGATTATTGTACAGACGGTTCAGCTACATGTCGTAGGCACTGTTCCATAATCTGACGATTATTTGGAGGGATTTCCTTATTTTATTTTATGAATGTGATCAATGGTAAGAATTTTTTTTGTCCATTACTTAGTTAAAACCAGAAACAACTTCCAACATTGATAAGTGTGAAATAATTTGTTGAAGTCGGTACCATGCTGATTTAATACACTATGAGCTTAAATTTTCATGGTTCGTCTTCTACAAGTGTTTTTAAACTTTTCAGCGCTGAAAATCAGTTATGTTCTTTTTTTTCACAGCTGCGATGACTACTGTTTTTACAGGATCGATTGTCATTAATCATCATAACTAAGAATTGCAACCTAAAATATTCCAGACTAGCTTTCCAGCTGCGGCTCCGCCCGCGCCTATTTCGGTTTTCGCGTAATAACATAACCTCTTTTTGCGCAGTTGGATAAAAACTATCCTATATCCTTTCCCGGGTCCCAAACTATTTCCATGCCAAATTTCATCCAAATCGGTCCAGTAATTTTTTAAGTTTTATTGTTGTATACAAAAAAGTATTTCCAATTATCATATTTTTACTATTCTAATTGGTTGTCTTAGACTTGCGTCGCTTATAAAGGCCTAAAGTATGGTGGAGGTACTCAACAGGACGCAAGGTAGGTATCCCTCCTTATATTATTCTGACAGGCTTCAGTAAATCCCGAAATCTCCTTAGGTATAAGGCTCCCCTGCTAATGTGCCTAGAACATAAATAACGGAGACGACAGGACACCCTAAGTACATATCAGAAACCACCTAGTTTAATTTAAAGGAAACGCTCTACCGCGGTTGCAACAATTTTTTTTGTAATATATATTTAATAAGAACCTGCCTGATATAATGAATGAGGTAAACACATTTTTAAGTACTTATAAAGAACTATTTTAAGTGGCTAAATAAATACGTACTTGCCTAACTTAAGTACTGTGTCCAAGTATACTTACTCATAATTGACAGGACAGTGCAGCAGGTAACCGCTGAATAGCGTGTCCTTTAGAACGCCGACGGGTAATTGATTTGCTTTTATTGCAATTCTAGTCTACTTGGAAACTAAGCTATACGTAATTTTATTACTATTTATTCTACAGCAGCCTAGGGATTCTTTTAAGTTACAAATAATTCACATACAATAACTCACATACCCTTTTATTATTATATATGTGCTCACTTATCTTGCAGTGTTGGCCCAGTGGCAATGTTCATGGATCGAGTCCGCGGGCTTGAGTTTCAGCGGGTTATGGTATAGACCCGCCTCGCTAGCTACGGTAGAAAATCTTTCGCCAAACACCTACCCACATGTTCCGGCATCTGGCCTTGAGAAAATTTACTCTCAACGACTTCACCATCCTTGCTACATCATCACTTACCAACATTTGAATCTTCGGTTAAAGGCTTATCTACCTATAAAGAGTCAAACAAAAATCATAGCTTAGTACATAATACTTATACCTACCTACCTATTTACCTATTATTCATTTTCAACATTCAAACGCTTTAGAAGGTTTGTTGTGGTTCTAAATTAAATCTCCGTCTATAAATCGTTTCGTTGGCGATCGTTTTCCAACGTTTACCTACGCTGAATTGCAGTTTACTGCAGGAAAATTATCCTAATGATGTCAAAATACCACTTTGGTAATAATGGAGTAGAATCGAAGAACGTATATATACTAACAACAACAACAATTTAAACAGTTAGGGATTTATACTTTTGCCGTTTCATTTATGTTTTGTATTATATATCATTAGCCACGGTGGTAGTAGCTTATAAACTCTGTTCTATGTTAACATAGGTACTATTTTTCTAGTGATGGGATAACATTTCATATCAACCAATCAGTTTTACATAAAAATAACCCATAGAATATCGGTGCGCCGCCGGTCAAACCAGTAAAACTACACAACAAACCGATCGAGCTGAGATCAGAGCTTTAACTATAAAATTCTCTAATATAGGAACAAATCTCCCATGTCGGTTCTTGGTTTTATTGCATTTCGGTGTGTATTGTTGTCCTGCTTTGGCCTTTGTTTTAGAAACAGGGAGAGAGAAGGACAGGTTGTATCGACGGTTGCTATCTTATTTTATTCATGCGGGGGCACGAGCGGGAGATGGACAGATGCCAAATTTCGTGGGTGCGACAAGAAGGCAGCGAGTTGCCCAAGGCCGTCTGCGACTAAAATGCATGGGGCTAGAGGCCAACGATTGTTCACCGACTTATATAGTAACGTCGACGATCATAACATAACATTGGAGAAATAACAATAAAAAACAGAATGCACTATTGTATGTAGGCAGACGTCTGAAAGTGTATATGTATCTAACTATTAACTACATATATATTAGGTTTTGTATAGAAAGGTTGGAATAATGATGATCCAGAGGGAATGGCTATGGGTTGCCTCACAGGGTTTCTTGATAGAAGGGTATTTTACTAACTCTGACCTGGCTATCTACAACTCTCAAGTAGAAAATTTGTCACCAAGCACCTTCCAGTATCTGTCTTTGTAGGCTGAATTATTGCTTTTTGTACCTACTTTGGCTTCACTTACCGTTAGTTGAAGTTTTGATCGAAGGCTTATCTTTCAGATGTTAAAATAGAAATACGGGGAAGGTAATTTTATACATAAGTATTTTTAGAATGGCTACGTATTCGTAATGTAATGAACTACTTAGATAGATAGATAACTCTACATTGTAACACTACTTGAAATTGAGTAAACATATTACATACTCAATAATATTCGTAACATAGTGCATCATTAGGCCACCTGATCAATAAAATTTTAAAGTGGCCTTTAGAATATCGTAGCAATATTATTTATGCTATGATATAGGTAAGTACTTTTATACAGTAAATATGATTATTTGATTACTTAGGTATATAACTATATATATATTTTATTTATAGCCGATAGCTTAATTAGCGTTCGAACATTTTATCACCTGATAGAAAGTGATGATGTGGTCGAAGATGTCGTTCAGGTAACGTAACCTAGAATATTACTGGCTCTCAAGAATAGCTACTAAAACCCACCCTTAGGTGCTTGGCGATATATTTTCTACTTGAGGGTAGTCGCTAGCTAGGTGGGCATACGCAAATTATCTTACCACTATATAACCATCGTCATGCCTTCGTAAGACCACAACCGGGACCGTCAGCAGCGCTCAGTAGTAGTGGTCACCCATCCAAGTTATGATCGCGGCGGACGTTGCTTAATTTAGCTGATCGGTTACGCACGGCTAAGCAAAGTTTTCTACGAATGGATTTAAACCCCATTTATAAAGAAATATCCTATTTTTAGAAATGGCAACATGATCAAATTTAAAATATAAAAATGAAATGCCGTATAGCATACCTAACAAACTCCTATAGAACATTTTAAAGTGATTCTTAAATGAATTCAAAGTCAGTGCCCGTCTGATATAGAATCCAACAGGAGGCAGGCAGCTTCAACAGTTAATCATTTGCTATGAACGAGCTAGTCTGAACAAATTTCAAGTTTGTGATAACCTAATTATGGTATACTTAATAACGAAGAACAGTAATATAGACGTAATGCGTTACTGGAGATAGCGCGGGGATAAAATACAAAGGAATATATGAGTGTGTCACAATAACGAATAGCTGTATATAACGAGTCTATTTTTTTACTATACGGCAGCCCCAGAGTAGTATAATATTTTAGGATACATGTACTTAAGTTCTTTATACTACCATATCTTTTGAATGCCTGAACAGATTTGAATGTAACGGTTTCGCTTCTTTTAGTTCTTACAATGGCTATAAATGTGTAGTCAAGACAGCCCGTGATTAATTTTGTAACATAATTTATTATTATTTTATTTAAGGTACTTAATAGCATAAGTATTAGTTCTGTATTGCTTAAAATAGCTTTACAAATAACCCCTAATTCTCATAAAAAGTAAAGGATAACAATAGTTATTGTGGGTTATCTATAAGAGATAGACATATAACATTGCAACTTTTATTGAAGATTTTTTTAAGGTGTACAACACTGTGGTACATCATTTTGATCTTTCTTGAAGGGTTCAGCAAGCGTTTGCAAGAATGTGTAATATTTAAGACACATATAAACCTGCCCCTTGAATCAATCTATCTATTTAAAGAAACCGCATCAAAATCCGATGTGTTTTAAAGATCTAAGCATACATAGGGACATACAGCCGGAAACGACTTTGTTTTATACATTGTGGTGATTACGATACAATCTTGATGGGCAAGCTGACATGGGCAATTATTTAATTAGAAATAACTGGAAATGTACGAGTAAAACTCCCACACTGATGTAGATTCTATTGGAATCCTATAAATTATCGTAGTTCTTATTCTGTTCACGCTAATATCCAAATTCGTATGCTTGTAAATTAGTCCTTAATCCGTTGACTCTTGTATTTAATTCTGGGTATATTTTAGGCAAATTTAGTCATCATGTAACTTGGTGCTCTCTAAACTGATCCAAAATCACCTATAATTGAATAGAATAATCCTATTTTAAGAATGGCAATTTAAATGTTACACGAATGTGGACTTTACGATGAACATAATAAGAACTAAGTAGCTTAGATAATGTCTATATCGACACCTATGTAGATTCCATACCAACGTATTAATATATATAAGTTTTAGGTACTTATTAAAAATTAAGTCTTACATTTTTACTGTAGTGGAATAAGGAATTAAATAAAATAAATAAATACACCTAAATTATTTGATTTCAATAAGTGTGGGATCTTCAGCTCGAGTCTTACTTGGCCGGTTTTAAGGTATTACTGTTCTATACAGGTTTTTGGATGGAGACCCCTTTTTTTACATAGGCACTATTTTATTATTATTTATTATCTACCACTACAACATACTTTTATCTAAGCAATCCAACCGGTTACCCTATACGGTTCAAAATATCTATTATAATCCTTTAAAGGGAGGATGGATGGACGCACAGGGAGACGGACGGACGGGCAGTGTGGGCTACGTGATACATTTATTAACAGTATCTTACATTGTGATGATAATTGGATTTTTATAGGTTGTGTTTTTAGCAAGACATCCATAAAACCAGTATGATCCCTTTCAGTTCTTTACGAATTATATGCTCGAGTGAGACCATTATCACACCTGACATCGTCGCTTCGAATACCTGTTCATTATACTTATATGTTACGAATAATAGCTTTTTCAATAATATGCCACGAGTACATAAATAATACAATATAGTTAGTACCTAGGTATTTTACATGGTACGCAGTAGAATCTATACCAAGAATTGGAAGGAATATTTACACCAACAATATGTAGTTACGCTGCCGCTTCCACAACGACCGACTCTAAATAAAAAACCACTCTTAACAATAATAAAGTGATCCTTAAATCGAACTCAACACCGAGTAACCTGCTGGCCAGTACTCAATTAGGGGCTAACTGCGCCGCTGGTGCGAGTGGAGCCGCGCGGCGTCACTAACTGTTGCGTTAATATTTAAACAGTTTGTACTGTGAGGCAGCGGACTTTTTAGCGCACGTCGCCGTCGCGTCGTGCAGTGTGCGAATTTCTTTGCGGCTTTGGGCATATGTGTTATTCGATCAACTCGACTTAATAAACAATAGTGAATCAATTACCAGAACTTCCTCTTACCTAAACCGCGCGATCCATACGTGACCACAAATGCTATAACTCTCTAATATAATGAATAGATTCAGGCGTTACTTCAAATCGATATTTAATATATGCGAAATCCATATTTAATATACGCGTCGAAAAATTCTTCCGGTTTGGCTGCGTGGCGTTTGTGAAGTCACGTCGGTTTAGCAGGAAAATTAGGCGGAATTGTCACTATATATATTATTGTATTAATATTATTGTATTTTTTAAGTGTTTTATTAAAATATTAATTTGATGTTTTTTTAAAATAATTTATAAATATTTGTTATTATTACTCTCTATATTCATGGGTAGGTACATATTATAGTTATATATATATTTAAGAATATACCCCTGGGTTTTAATATGGTATTTGTTACACCAGATTTATTGTAAAAGATGTAATAATTTCACATGTCTAAGTTACGACATTTTAAAACTTATTTTTGAAATAAGTGGTACAGATTCTGTAAATGTCAATCAAGCGACAAATGTGGCAAAAATTTAACCTGGTACAGTTTCACAACAAGAAATAATAATAGGTTTTTGCAATAGTGATAACCCATAACGTTTAACGATATGTCAAAATAGTGACAGTTTAATGACATATGCGGCAGTTGATCGTGTCAGATGTATTAAACTACACCCGACAGCGATACCTTGAATCTTTATATGAAGTTCTGACCTCGTGTTTACGTTTTGGTTGTATCACAGGCGGCGCCCCACAACTCTGAAATCAAAATAAGGTCTACGCATACAACATTTTCAAAGTCTAATCTTCAATTAAAAAAATACAGTACGTATATAGCGAGTTATTAGAACTATTGTGATGGAGCACACATCACCCACAATAAGAATCAAAGGTATACTAAACATTTGGGATGGTTAATATAAATTGTGAAAATGAAATAATAAAATTTTAATTTCATAGAATTTTGTGACAAAGTTGCAGTTGCGTGATAAAAGTATACAAAGTATTCACCTAAATATTACTTTGTTGGAGTTGGTTTACCTTTTGTTAGTTGATTGACATATTATTATGGCAGTCGATAGTGTCGGGTGTAATAAAATACAATCGACAACGAAAATTTGAAATCTATACATATGAAGTTCTGACTTCGTGTTTTTGCGTTTTGATTGCATCAATGGTCAGCAACATTTTCACGCCCTGTAAATTCAAACTCTTTACTTTTAAGCACTGACCTCAGCGTTGCCTGTATCCTTCCGTGTATCTTTTAAGGATTCTAAAATAAGAATAGGGTCAGCATATTCAATATTTTTACATCCAACAAAAAATATCGTTTAGTGGTTATCGTATTAACAATTCGTGGAAATCTTTAAATTAACGACCTTGAGTGGAGTGAGTATTACTTACGTTTCCGGCAGCGCACCACAGTACCCTATTAAAAGTATCTACCTAGATGCAGAGTATGTAACAATATTACACCTGATAACTAAAACGTTATAAAATCCTTACATATTTACATAATAAATGATACCTTGTATAGTGCACCACGATTGACTGTCAAATCAGACGAAATCTATAAATGAACTTAAGAAAAATGATAATTAAAAAAATACTACCAAATTTTTTAAAATTATCGGTTATCCCTATTCCAAACGTATAGGATTGTCACAAAACTTTCCAATGATAGGTCGAAACGTTTGTTTTCGTTACATAAATTATAACAAAATGCTTGTATGTATTTTATACCGGTCGCATTACTAAAGCTTTGGGAAATCCTGTTTGTCGAGCAATACCAAGGTACTGTTCAAGAACTGTGTTTTTGTAAAACCTGTGATTTTTCTATATTCGTGGATTAAATTGGCACGGCTTTGAAGCGCTCGTAGCGAAGCTTAACTACAGACGTTGTTAAACCGATTTACTATGAGGTCATTGCTTGGATGTGGGACTGTTAGTGGCATTAGAGTTTAGTGCATGTTAAGGCGTCGGTCCCGGTTATTGTTGTAGCATGGCAGTCGTTAAAGCATGGTGATAGGACAGTTTGCGAATGCCCGCCTGGGCAGCTATCATACGCAAGTAGAAACCTGTCGCTAAGCACCTTACGGTATGTAAGATTATGTTGATTACTACCTTCAGTCACATCATTATTTACCATTATGTCAGATAGTATAAGAAAACAAATGGTTAATGTGGGTCGATAAAAATTATATCGTTTTCATCGAAAATGCGTTATCCGTTAAAATATTAAATTTACGGTTTCAACCTCACTGGTGCGCGGTGCGGTAAAAAAAAAATATACGCGGCTAGTGAAAAATCATCCTGTTACAAAACCAACTTTATTTTTGCAACACGTCCAAAAATACGCGAATGTATAAAACAATATCAATTCTGACTTACTATCGTTATGCTGTAAAAGCATTAAAACATTTTTATTTTTTGTTAAAACTACCATACATATTCTAAGGATCAATTCGAGAAAAAAATACCTGTATCAAAATATAAAACTCATCAACATATCAATTAGGTTTCATCGTCCAAATGTCGTCTCTGTGTATGAGAGTGTGTGTGGGAGAGAGAGAGAGAGGGTACCTAAACCTAAAGAGGTACCTAAATGGGAATGACTCGTAAGTAAGCAGATAAGTGCTTAAGTTTGGAATATGTTTGGTTTTCATTTAATATTGTAGGTACAAAAATATTTATTGACAAATTTGCTTGTAAAATTAAACTATAAAATTAGCATTGAAGTTCCATTTAGAACATATCAATTATAATAAGAATAGGTATTTCCCTATTTGATAATTTTATAAGCTTGAATCCAACCAAACAATCAGTCCACTGGATAATTAGTTCAATTATGTTTGTGAATATTACATACTGTCAAACTATATAGTAATAAAGGCTTCTTAATTATTTATCAAGTATCTCTTACTGTTTGGGTTTCATGATATATTAATAAGTGTGTGAAATGAAGTACTGTTAAAGACTAATTATTCAATCCGTAAGGTAGGTACCTAATAAAACCAAAGTACATAAATATCATTGACTCAATTATCACTAAAATTGTATGTATTATATATTCCTATATATAATTTATAATATATTACATATTATATTATATTACATATTATATTATACTATATATTATATATTACTGTATTATTATATATTCCTGTTTAGTTTATTTAAGAAGAATTACGCGGGGTTAGTGGTCAAAGAAACAAGTAATAGCAACTTGGAAATTGGCTATCGCCAAGCCATCGCTACGGCGCTATCACGTCACCCATCACTTTTCGAATGAATATTTTATGTTGAAATAACAAAGAATGTTCCTACTATTACCTTCTTGACTTGAAGGTCTTATATACCTAGACATAAATATGGTGTTAGGGGAAGACTGATTTGACGTCCTCTTCATTTTGAAAAATAATTTAAATAGACTATAAAATATATCAAGCAGCAGAATTAAATCACAATCTGGGGTACGATGTATTCATGTGACTAAATATCATCAATATGGGCCGAAGGGATGATGAACCGATTTCCAATAAATGGTATTTTTGATACCCACTTGTAACTAAAATCCTCTTAAGTACCTTGATATATATTACGTTGTATAATGGTACTACTACCCATACGTAAATTTAATCATCGGAGACACGTTACTCAAACAGTATGAATTTGAGGTTACTCAAACAGTTTGAATTTGAGGTAGCCTTACGAAATATTGAAATCTTTGTTTTTGTATTGCTTTTGATAGTACGTAATGTAACTGCGTAAAATGGAACCCAATCGTAAGTTTGTCTATTTAATATCATCAAAATAGGCCGAACTGATTTCAAACAAATGTATATTGAAACACACTTGTGACAGAAATTCTCATAGAAACCTTTGATACATATAAATTACGAGTACTGCCCACTCGTCGCACGGGCACAGACGTTACTCAAGTAGGCCGAACGGATGATGAACCGATTTCCAATAAATGGTATTTTTGATACCCACTTGTAACTAAAATCCTCTTAAGTACTTTGATATAAATTACGTTGTATAATGGTACTACCCATACGTAAATTTAATCACTGGAGACACGTTACTCAAATTTGAATTTGAGGTTACTCAAACAGTTTGAATTTGAGGTAGCCTTACGAAATATTGAAATCTTTGTTTTTGCATTGCTTTTGATAGTACGTAATGTAACTGCGTAAAATGGAACCCAATCGTAAGTTTGTCTATTTAATATCATCAAAATAGGCCGAACTGATTTCAAACAAATGTATATTGAAACACACTTGTGACAGAAATTCTCATAGAAACCTATGATACATATAAATTACGAGTACTGCCCACTCGTCGCACGGGCACAGACGTTACTCAAGCAGTTTGAACTTTAGATGACTTTAGGAATTAGATTTTTTTCTATTTTTATTGCTTTTGATATTATGTTAGCTTATTACTCTAATTAGTGTGTTAGGCATGCAGAATGCAGCAAATACTTAGTGTATGAAAAACGGTTTTTACTGACAAAATTATGCGCTGCGTAAAATGCAACCCAATCGTAAGTTATTCCATCATATCAGCTGTGAAATATTTGTGGGTTGATAGACTGATTATTCATTTTAGATTCAAAAATGCGACATTGAAATTTAGTGACTTCGAAATTTTCGATGACATTCAAAAATCGCACCCCCTCCATTACGCATTGCCAAATATAACATTGCCTAAGCCTCAGATAACGATCAAATGCACATTGAAACTCCAGTTGAAAATTGTCTCAACTGGTAGAAAGCGATGTCGCAGTTGATGCTGTGGAACCTCTACTAGTGTGTCTTTCGATTCTCAGTAGGGTTTGCAACACTGTGTTTAGACGTCAAGGGCACTGTAGCACTGTGCTGGGTAAACGAGATATAGAACTATCTTCTCGGAGTTACAAGCGCAATGCAATATTTAAGTAGGACAAGTACGGTGACACTGCCACTGTTATGAACAGTAGTGGTGCTTACTATCAAGGGCGGAATTTTATCGTCTCATCACTTAAATTAAATAATACAGTCATTCTGCCCACAAAACCAATGTTTGGTGTTTTGATCGATTAATGACTTTAATACCAATGAACGTCCGCAAGCCATACAAAAATGTATTTTACAGACCCTGCGTCAGAGGCAGGACTAGGGTAAGAAGATGATAATATTGACATAAAAACTCCATACTATATAAGTTATTACAATATATATCTCTTTATAGTATAAATGGAATACTTTTAATTTAATTTTATTATAGTAAAAGTATCCGACAATATTAAATAAATATATATTAAAGCGAGAGGTCACTCACTCACACACTCACCGACTGAACACTAAACTTCGAAGACTACTTGACCTATGAAGTTGAAAACTTGGCCCATAGTTAGTTCAAAGGTAGGAGACGTCAGCAGTCTTATGTTTAAGCCGAAAACTACTTGACCTATGTCGCTGAAACTCGGAAGGCAGGTAGTTTATAGGTGAGACACATCAGTTCAGAACGGATTTTGCGACAGGTCTGAATTAAGGGGGGAAAATTGGGGCTGATGATTTGTTTCAAGGTCTAATTAAAAAAAAAGTTATATCTTTAGATTTAAGGATAAATAAGGGGCATGAATAGGGAATACATTTTTATGCAAGGTTTACCTATCTTTAAGCAGGAATCTACTTGATTTTTGAAACTAGAATTAGGCAGTTTGTTGGTAGAAGACGTCGTTTAGAACAGATTTAATGAAAAGGTAAGAGGTTAAATTGGTAAGGGGGTTTAATTGGGGGTAGGTAATAAGGGCCACAGTTAATGACCACGTGTCAGTGGCATATATCATCACTGGCTATACACAAAGGTTGAAGACTTTGGTCTTCAGGCTCTGCGGGATGTTCAACGAGAAGATGTCGCGTAACTTCCCGAATACTCATCCGAGTTGGATTCTTCCTGTGACCACTGTGTCTTAGTTGGACCTGCTCAACTGGACAGTCTGACCCAGGTAAATGTAATGGTCAACAACTTCGAGCGTATCGTTCTCAACAACTATGTTCCATGTTGATCCCAACTGCCAGGATACTCTACTAATGTCGCTGAGCATTGTACTGAGTTCCTCAAGCGACTCTGCCATTATGACAATGTCATAGCCGAAACAAAGGTGAGTAATATATTTGCAATATAAATTGATGCCGAATTCTTTCCACTTCAAGAGCTTAAAAACGTCTTCCAACGCATTCAATCATTTGAACAGTTTCGGAGAAATACGTCTCCCAGTCTCACACCTCATTGCAGTTGAATTGGTTCCGTGCTCAGTGGCAAACAATTAAATGCTTCGATGTACTTATAATTGATTTGGCATCGCTGGAGAGACTGCAGTACGGCCCAGGTTATTAAACCTATGAGCAAGATTCGTAATGACTCTCGAGAAAAGCTTATAAGATGGCTCATAAGTGAAATGGGTCTAAAATATAAATAAATAATTATTTTTTTTATAGTAAGTACATTGTGAGACAAGTTCGGAAAGAAATTTATTGTAAAAAAGAGGACAATGTGAGGAAAACATAATTTCGATGATTTTACAAGTCCATTTACGCACGTGTGTCCCACGACGTTTTTCGATCCCACGACGTTTTTCGATACGTTTGTGAGAAAATTATTTAAGGAAATAAAATTCATAACTCTAGATTAAGCGTTTGATGCATCTTCTTCTATGTCCAGCGGAGTGAGATCTTTTTTTTATGCCTGATTGGTCAGCCTTTGACCACTATCTCACCTAATGGTTAGTGACGATGTGGTCGAAGATGTTGTTCAGACTTACCTATAATTACTGCCATCTATTCACATTTCTAAATTTGAACTCATTTTACATCATTCTGAACACTAACATTGAACCTAAAATGATGGCCACGAAGTCACGAATCAGGCTCAAAAGGCTAAAAATGCCGCCTACTCACATAGTTCGTGCATGATTTTCTCGCTCCGATCTTCAATTTGCGCAGCAAAATGAATGGACCAAAGAGTATTTGGCAAAGCGTGTATGACGGACCTTTATGATTCTAAGTAAACATATATTTAATATAAATTTATTAGAATAATTGAAATAAAAATGATTTAATATTATTAATAATTATATTAGGTGGTCTGTTGTGTTATGAAGCAATATAATATACTACCATTTATATGTAATTTTTATACGAGTACGTTATTAGTTGTCACCATAGAAGTATTGTCGTAACGAATTACTTGAGCGTACCTCTTTTTAGCCAAACTGAGGTATCTTCATTTTGAAAATAGGGGAAAAGTACAACATGCTATAGGTAAACGCATTTTGATTTGTTGTATAGCGCGATTGGGCGATAGCTTACTTTTACGGTAAATACACAGACCTACACAGGATACTAAAAATAAGAGAATAAAAAATAGCATCATGTCTATTATCAAGAAGGTACAAGATCAATACCTCCGTTTCACCAGATAGGTTTTGGTTCCAAGTACTCGTAGCAAGGGGCGAGCTTTTCCCTATTTACCTAACAGGCAAAGTTATTTCAGGATAATCTGAACAGACTGATTCATGGTACCCATGATTTTAAATACCAGCAAGTTGTTTTACTGTTTATTAGGGTTCGCCTCATATGGCAACATCTTAAACAGAAAACCTACTTTCATGCCTCTTAATTTAAACTTTTATTATAATTTTTAGTTATGTGCACTATTTTTATTACTTTCTTTAACGGTTTTCGTCTCATTTTACCTGATAGTTGTTGTGTTTTCGAAATTTTTGTTACGTTTTACCCAATTACTGTCTTGCATGAAACAACTAACACTGTTATACATTTCGGTCCTTATTTATATTTCATAACGAATTTCGATAAATATTGCCGTTTCTATTCTCAGCGCTACCCTAATTACTTACAGTGAAAAGTCTATCTCTAGACATACATCTACAGTAACGGCTAATGCGGTTGGCTGGACACAAAGACTGACAAGTCGTATTGCCTACTGCATATGTGTATATTTAGCAGTGTACAGACCGGTCAGGTGACGCGGCGCGGCGATGGCGTTGATTAAGGGATCACTGCCATTACTATGTGCGAGGTGGCCACACTATCCTAGTGAGAGATAGCGATTTTGGCAGTGACATCCCTTAGTTGTATAACCATAAAGAGTCTCTAATATTTTATGAGGGATACACATGCATGCGATAAAAATAATTAAAAATACGTAATCTCTGAGGATATTTTTGCGTTTGTGCGGAACGAGTGTAACTTTATTGAATAAATAGGGAATACTGCTGCTGCCAGTTATCTTGTATCACTTTTCATAAGCACGCAAATAAGTTCTGAACTTTTCTGCGCTGTGTATTTATTCATTACCTACGTTGAAAGTCTACATTTATTTACAAGTATTAGGTACACATTTTGTACATTGCTGGCCAACTATCACAAATCAAGCTATGCATATCCCCGAGGTCGTCAGCAATAGACAGAGAAAAAAGACGAGATGCTTTGGCAACACCTTGTTATTCCAAACACCCCAAGACAAATGCCCATTTATGAAATAAGTGATCAACTTCCGCTGTTACTGTGGCCTCAAATCCATTAACAATTCCCAGTGAGACCACCTGTCTGCCTGCTGGTCCATCCATCTGGCTTAACCTTTGAATCGGCATTACAGCCGCGCATTATGCTGGATCAGGGTTTAACCTGAAGTCACGATCAGCAATAGAAAATCTCAAAATAAGTCCGATGTTCACCTCTTTGCTTTACTTATTAACAATCGTCCTGGTTATAAGATGAAGAAAATTGCGCATTCAACTAATTATCTCTCAATACTGAGATACTTTACTTCCCCACACACAGGCTGTCCAAAAAAGTTTTTTTTTATGCTCGATAGGTTATCCTTTGATAACTATCTCACCTGATGGTAAGTGATGATGCGGTCGAAGATGTTGTTCAGGCTAACCTAGTATTACTGGCTCTCAAGGACAGCTGTCGGAACACACTGTTAGGTGCTTGGCGATAGATTTTCTACTTGAGGGTGGTAGCTAGCCAGGCGGGAGTTCGCAAAATGCCCTACCACCATGCTATAACGACTGCCGACAACAACCGGGACCGACGGTTTAACATGCCCTCCGAAGCACGGAAGCGCTCAGTAGTAATGTCACCAGCGGTCACCCATCCAACTCCTGACCGAGGCGGACGTTGCTTAACTTTGCTGATCGTTTCAGAAAGGCTTAGCATACTTCGCTACGACCGCTTCTGAACCATACTCACAAGCGTTGACGTAGATACTGTATAAGTATAAAGGATAGGTACATTATTTCACATCTTGACTTTATCTATATACGTTGGTATGACTAGATTTCCATTGTTATGCAGTTAAATATCTATTATTTTTAATAAAACTAATAAAGACATTTATCCATAACTCTATGGATTATTTTATCTTTTAGTAAATAACTTATTTATGTTTCAGTATTCTATTGACTAATAGATAGCATGACATCTAGATAACCATATCTAAAACTTTATACCCATATCCAGTACCAAATCCGACAAAACAAAGGTTTTGAATCCTATTCATCTTGTTATAGTGAGTTACTGTTGACAAAGATTTGTAAACTTTTTATTCAACTGCAAACTACCCACACATTTACCATAGTAGGTACACAGTATACGAGATTGAACAATCCTGAAAATATTTAACATGATTAACTACACAATTTGTTCATTCCTATAAATCCGATACCTACTGACAATATTTTATAGTTTCATATTTTGATGAAGTAAAATACAATATAGGTACACACAAGAGCGGTGGAGTGCGCTAAGCTAAGCTCTGCGGGCAGTACACAAAAGTACACACGAGCGAGAACAAAGCAGCGAGCGCAGTAGCGCACCGCACCAGCACGGCGTCAGTGTTTCCGACAACTTTTGTGCTAAAGCGCGCTTACCAAAACCTGTTAACTTCCAAGATGTTGGGATTTTAATAAGTGAACGCTCGTCGCTGCCACTTGCAAAACTTGAAATTAACTTGGTGCCCGCGGGACCTCTACCAAGCTGCCATGAATACTGCGCCATTGCCGCTCACCTATTGTTCAACCATCGAGATGCCCTAAGCACCAATTCGAGAGTTACCTACCTAACCTTACTTAGATGTCTTGCAGACTAAATTAACGGGGCGGCGGTAAAATTTGTTTCAAATATGAATGAGAATCGCTATCACATGCTCTTACAGGACACCGTATTAAAGAGTATCTATATAAATAGTACCAATATACACCTACTATCAGCGTTAGCAACTGATTAAACCAAAACTGATAAACTAGGTATCTATAAGTATTTTTCCGAAACGACAACCTTTTACGGTAATCATTTGACTGCCATACAACTCGTTAATTTATTCTTTATTAGTATGACCAATATTTACCTTTTCATATCTACACTTTTGTGCTTTTATGCCAGCTAAAAGTTTGTTATTGCTTGGAAATCACTCCGACTCTCCCGTGGGCATAAAAATGAACAATTTTCAGCGTTATGGCTATAAATGCTGGTAATGACTAGAAAGCTTAATAATTCAAATCGATTGCAAAACCTGCCATTTTCACACCCTTTTATACCTGTTGCTACCGTAACTCAATTAAATCTTATAGTATTGTTTGAAGTTATTTCTGCAATGAAATTACATTGAAATTGTATGTCTACGAGTATTTTAGTCGCAATATCAATTAACTTGTGGCTGAGTTATTATAGTCACATTACACACCATAATTAAATTCTGTTGCAGTCCGCGGCTTATAATTATAAATATCTACACTAATATTATAAACAGGTAACATTGTTTTTTATATGTAACTTAAAAACCACTGGACCTATTTTAAAAATTCTTTCACCTTTAGAATTCTACATTATCCCTGATAAACATAGGCTATAGCATATTTTCATAAAATTACTTATGTTTTTGTAATTTTTGTTAAATGTTTCCTACTTGTAATAAATAAGTAGGAAACATTTAATAAAAATTACGACCCGACCCGTGCGAAACCGGTTAGGTATGTACTTCAACATGTTATTTGAATTACCTATACATCAACAAATTGTGGCATATGGGAATGATGAAGATTGATAAAATATTTAAATAAATAATTACCAGGGACAGGATGGCAGGTATGGATTAAAGATTTTCCCCAGGAAATCTTTACTTTGGAATGACTGCGTGAAGAATTATTCTTTAAAAGGATTTTAGAATTGAAAAGATAATCAATAAAACGAGCAGAAGTACTTAGAATACATGTTGTGCCATAAGAGTAAAAAGAAGAAAGTATTTTTTTATAATAACAAATATTTTAAGAAAACATCAAATTCATATTTTAATAAAACACTTTAAAATATAAAAATATATTTAGTGACAATTCCGACTAACTTTCCTGCGTGATGTCAAAAACTCCACGCAGCTAATCCGGAAGAATTTTCGACACATTTCGTTTCTACACGTAGCATCCTCGAGAGGTCTAGATAGTAATAGAATAAATAGTCGTAGAGTCAAGGTGATGTTTTTTTAAAATATTTTTAAAATATTTGTAATTATTAAATATGGATTTCCGCAAAGTAATGCCTGAATCTAATCATCAAGGTATTTTTTGTGTCACAGACACTAGACTCAAACAATATGTCAGTGTACTGCTGCCCAATATATATAGCTATAGTTATAGTACCTCGGCATTATTCCATGTCATAACACCGATCACTTCTGCATAGGAAAGTAAAGGGTGATATACCTAAATCATTCATTGAATCAGTGCAGATCAGTGCATATCATCGTATAAAACTTTACGGTAAATTTATGCGAGTTATTATTTTTATGAGTTTTACTGCGGGAGCTCGTATAACCTCGTCTGCTCGTGAACGATTTCAATCGAAGCGGTGAGTCGAGACTCTGTCGGGTTTCCAGTATTTAAGATGGTTGGTCGTTATACAACATTTTGTTAGAGTGACACGATATTTGACAAATAAATGACCCTCTCAATGACAATTACCTATGTGTAGTCCATTTTATTTGAATTCTTCATCATTTGCGGTATTTTTCCTATGGTCTCCTTTTACTACATCCTCACGAAAAGATGAGCAGGTGACATTCTAGCCTGGCACCCCACGGGTGGTGTGCAGCAGCGCTTTCTGGAGGAACTGCTATCGTACACTGCGATCTCCAACAAGACGCCTGCTAAGCTTGGGAATTATGGCAACTCACCTCAATAATGCTGATAAAAAATAAGATTACAAAAATAACAAAAAGTTATTTTTCAGGGGAGCTAGGTCTAGAACACAATGAATAGTGAACGTATTTTTTTTTCAACCTAAAAATAAACAAACCCTTATTTGGTAATTTTTCCCCGGAGTATTTAATAATTGAACTGAAAATATCGATTAAGCACGTCGTTTTTTTCAGTAAAAAATATTCTCTTCCGTTTCGTTTCTACATTGGGAACCATTTATTTATCTACGTTTTTTTATTGATGTTGGATTATTTGACTACCTGTATTGATATCTGAGTGCCTGACTACCTGTTACAATTCCTGATTTGCCTTTGCCTGAGCCAGAAACTGGGTCATGCATATATACAAAAAGTATGTGTAAAACGAAAATATAAGAATATTTATTAAACTTAAAGCAAGGAAGTTCTAAACTTCAACAATATTGAAGCGGGATCGGGTAAACTACTTACCACTCTGTTAATTAATGTATAAAATTCGAATCAAGATCTCATTTTATTTACTGACATGATACACAGCCTCACACCCACAATTCAGATGAATATTAACGCCACTGTCTCATCCATCAGATTCCCTACACCAATTGCATTAATCGCTATATTTATTCTAATAATTTTATTTATATAAGAATCTTCTCTTCTCTTACACATTTATGTCATTACTAAATTTTATACTTCAAATAAATAATTTTGAACACTGGACGTAAAATTTCTGCAGAGACACGAAGTAGGTACTACCGCGGAAGCTAGCCTTTTTAAATTAATACTGATTTAGTAACAAAACTGTTGTTATTATTGTATAGGGAAGTGAACGTTCCATATAGCATTAGCCAGCAGACTTGTCAAAGATACCACAGTTCGAGGAGACAGTCGTTAAAAAGTTTACATGTGAGGAATTTCTATTCCTCGGGTTTCATAAAGCGCACTCGGAACCGAGCGGTCAAGCCCTAGCAAAGGTTCCCACCGAAATGATATTTTAATGATCCGAATACGGCAGTGTAGACTTTACGAATCTAATCGTCACATTTAATCTGATTCTCACATCGCGGTCAATAGTCTTGGTATCAGACTGATGATCCGATGGATATATCTAATATTGAAGCAAAATGCTTTTTTGGCGAAACTGGATGTAAAGTTGAAGTAGTTTATCGAATGTGCTTTTTTTAGTTTTTCTGGTCTTCAATGCGACACTCCAATATGTATTGTTTTTTTTGTGTGTGTCCTTCGTTGCATTTTCTCTCAGTAGGACATGTCGTTGGCACGTTTCACCAAATGGAACGTGTCGGTAAAGCCATGGGACGAAATCGGACCGGTTTAATAGCTCAGGTGATAAACATCGGGCCATTCAGTTTTCCATACTTTTTTCCTTTATATATTGTACATACAGTGTGTAATATCCCTTGAACTCTTTATTCTCGCTTTTGATAATCATTTTGCCCCTGAGGGTTCACCAGGGACTGATACAATGAATAGAATGAATAAACATATATCGCTACTCTTTTTCTACGTTTTTTACTTTACACCACAATCTCTAAATACTGCAACCTTATGATAATCAGTTTTCCTTTCCCACCAGCATTTTGTTTTTCTGAAACAATCTATTTCACTTATTCATCACACCATCAACCTGTTGTTTCTTATTTTATATAGAAAATTAGTCTTAGTAAATAAATTGCAATACAATATAACCTTTGAAACTGTATTAGAAGCCTATTTGAATGTCAAGTTGCAAGACCTATAATAACAGTCTTGACATGGAAACCTTTAGTGGAAGTTGAAGGCAAAACTATTTTACTGTGAACCTCAACTGTGTTCATGGAAAAAAATATAATAGGGATCTAGATTCTAGACCATTATAAAGTTGATTCTGTATCAAAAAGAAAATCCAAAGAATTCCTCTAGATGTTAATTTAATTTAAAGTTAAAAAGTGATTTAGAATTATTAAAAGTGTATTGTTAAATTATTAACCTAGTAAAAAGTTAACAAAACACAACAAATTGTCGCGTATTTTTCTTAGTGCAGAGTTAAGGCACTTTCTTTTATTGAAAATCGAGAACGAAAAATATTCCACCTCTTTTGTCTAATTATTTGATATAAAAATCTTTTTGAGATTAATCATTTGTATTTTTTATGTTGGCAGCTACAAAGTTAAAGTCAAAGTCAAAATCATTTTTTCGTCTACGACGCTCTTGTGAAGGTCAATTACAAATTTTAATATTGACATTTACAGCATTGTACTGCCACGTTCAGCAAATAAAAATTATAGAGCCACTGCGAGAAGAACAGGCAAGAAACTCGGGGCCATTCTTTTAAAAGATTTTTAACAATGTGTTACATACTATATAGTAAAATTATTACAATATTTTTTTACATTACGTAGGTCACAGGCGCTAGCTTGGCATAGGCGAACCAGTCCAAGCATTTTTGTCGTTTAAGTAATCACAAACTGTGTAGTAAGATTTCTTTATCAAAATGTTCTTCACGTGCAATTTGAATTTTCTTCCTGTTGGCGTTGTAATATGTTTGGAACTTTTATTTGTCTTTGCTAATTTAAAACCTGGCAACGCTATTTTATCTTTATTCCTAGAGTTATAATCGTGATTGTCACTGTTTGATTTAAATTTACTCAATTTTTTACGAACATACATAATATTTTCAAATATATACAGACTTGGTAAGGTTTTCTTTAAAAAGATCTCTCGGGGATTCACTAGGATCCATTTCATATTTGGTTCGAATTGCACGCTTTTGTAAGATAAAGATTGTCTCTATCTCAGCAGCAGCTCCCCACAGCAATACATCATATGACATAATACTAACGCTAGCAAAACAGGTATGGATTTTCTTTCATACAACATTCCTACACTGCTACGGAGGGCGCACATTTTTAAGCGAGAAATAATGAACTAAATAACCCTTTTTTGAATGAACGAGCAATGAGACATTTGCTGAGTGGGTGTGGTATAAAGTACGGAAAAATATGAACATTTATTCGTAGGGTATAAAATATTTTATATGGAACTTTGATTATTGAAATAATACGTTTGTTATTTATATCTGCAATTTTATTTAATGTACCTGTGTTGAACTTTCGTAGAACGAAAAGAAGAAAAAAGGAACCTTAAGAAGGTTTAACACAATATCAGTCATTGCGTAAAATCAAATAAAAAAAAGTAAAATAAACATAACAATATATAAGGATGTATACTTATATATTAAGTATATAAGTATGTTTAATTCAAAACAATATATAAGTATGTATACTTATAACAACCAAAAACATTTACTACTATTGCTGAAAGACAACTAACCTTTGACTACGGATACTAAGCGGCGTTGTAGTTATAGAGATGGTAAAAAGGCGGGACGTAGAATAGAAACTGGTTTTCAAGGACACCCTTCAGAACACACCCTTAGTTGCTTAGCAAAAATTTACTAAGGTACTAGCACTGACCAGACTACAAAAGTCTGGATACGTACCAAGTCGTACTACGAGTGAATCTCAAGCCCGCATTGGGGTTTGAACTATGGATTTGCCGGAACGCCAATACATAAAAAATATCAACATTTATAAAAAAGCGTTAAAAAATTAAAAGTACAGTTTTATTATTATTAAGTAACTGCACAGAGAGTTTATAGCACGGGGCCCAGCTATTACCTATATGTATTAAATGTATGACGTAACATTATTAATTAACAATCCCAATCGAAGCTACGGTATTGTTATCCTAAGCCGTATGGGATTACAAGACTTTTACAACCGAGCTTTACCTGAATAGGAATTGAGATTCACCGAATCGTGGTAGGGTGTTTATAATCTTGGAGTAAAAAGTATCTCCCCAGACTTCTACGTTGAATTTCAGCAGCTGTTTTTAGAGCTGCTTCCTATTATAGGTTCATCGACCTCACTATCACTTATTAGCAGGTGAGATGGTGGTAGCGTAACGTACATATTCTTGAATTCATAGTACGAGTATAACAATACTTGTGCCTGAATAATATAACATATTATATTATATGTTGAATATTAAGTTTACGTATATTATTATGTTTATTGTACTGTATGTAATTATTGTGTATATTAAGTTCAAAAAAATAAAGTTAAAATAACAGTTTGTCGGCCCTTTGCCAGAGAAGCAGCTGGTAACATACAATTCTCCTCGTAGCAAACTACTAACTAATACAATCGATAGTTCACATAATAGGTATAGGTTACTTTACATATACGATGAATGGACTACGCTACTTAACCAAACAGATACTAGTGTCATCATATTATTTTAACTTGTTTTCAATATGTACTGCGTTGTTACATTTTACTAGCACTGCTATGTACGGAGATTATTACGAGTATGATTTATAAATATCTCTTTTAATTAGTATTTGATGCGGTTTGAAGCAATAAGATATTACTAGAGTTTAAAATAAAACAATGAATAGAAAAACACATGATATAACAAAGCAATATAATGAAAAATGTTGCATTCTAAAACATCTTATATATAAATCAATTGCCGTGAGTAAGTTTCGCAAAAACATGAAAATGGGGAGCATTATACAGATATAGTGCTAGACTTCCAAAATAGGAGGAATTATCTCCAAATCGGTGTTATTTTTTCACTACGGTCCAAATATATATAATGTGGCCTCAAAAGTATTATTTGCGAGTTACTTTGTAGCCGCCAGTGTCCGGCCATATCGTAAAGTACTCAAATAAAACCAAATGTTATTTACAACATGGTCAGTTTGGTTTTTTTAAATGTAATTTATGTAAAGAAGGAATAAAATTGTGAATAAATAATAAGTGATACCCAAAAAAGCTCAATACAACACAACAAAGACCCAGTATCGAAATGCACTTTGTCAACACGTATGTTTATTTATTATGATATTAATAAGTTATAAAACAGAATATCTCTTCTCGCAATGATTTCTCGTGGCTGTATTAGTTCGAGTAAGTAATTAATGACCGTTCCAAATATTATTTTCATAAATATTTAATAAATGGTTCTCTAGACGACCAATAGGTAGATCTTTTTTTAAAAGTTTATACGGTAGTCTTTGACCCCTATCTCACGTTATGGTAAGTTATGGTCAGTGATGTTGACTAACCTAGTATTACTAACTATAAAGGACAGCTGCTGGTACACACGATTACTTTTAATGATTTTCTATTCACGGCTCGTAGCTTCTAGCAACCACGTAGAAGGCATTCGCAAAATGCCCTACCACCATGCTATAAACGACTACCATCATATGACAACAACCGGTACCGAGGCGTGCCCTTCGAAGCACGGAGGCTCTCTGTAGTTGATATATAAGCCACATGGTGACCACATCTTAGACAAGAAAAATTACTAGACAAGCTCCACTACGACTGTTGCAATATCAGGCTTTTAATGAAGTAGGCTTATTTTGAAGCGCTCATGGCAAAGTTTGCGATCCGCGGTCATGGCTTGGATGGGCCGCTAGTGACATTACTATTGAGCGCTTCCGTACTTAAGAGGGCACGTTAAGCTGTCGGTCCCGGTTGTTGTCTTAGGATGGTAGTCGTTATAGCATAGTGGTAGGACATTTGCGAATGACCACCGGGCTTGCTACCACCATCAAGTAGAAAATCTGTCGCAAAGCACCTAATTGTTTGTTGCGCCAGCTGTCCTTGAGAGCCAGTAATTCTAGGTAAGCCTGAACAATATCTTTGACCACATCATCACTTCCATCAGGTGAGATAGTGGTCAAAGGCTAGACTAACAGCTATTAATAAAAAAAAGCCGGTTCTCAATAACGCTCAATAAACATACGGTATCGATTACGAGGTTCGGCGGTGGTGTGGGTCTGACACGATCATTAAAGTCATACACCACTCATATCTGCGTGTCAGCCACGTGGTCTCTCCCACGGTCAGTCACGAACCCGGGCCAGTAGTGGTACGTAGCTAATTTAATTATAAGAGGACACGAGCTAAGTTAACTCGCCAAGATCAAATTTTTGCTTTCGGTGATCACGTACTGTAGGTAATTATTGAAATTTATAGACGTATATAACGATTAAAATCATCAATGTTCATCTTATTATTATATGTATAGCATATATAAAAATCAATTGTCTCGCATCTTCGAAAAACTCAGAAATGAGTAACCAATTTGAATACTTATTTTGTAACCTCAATACTGGGGTGGTTTAGAAAAGAAAAAAAATAATTCGTAAAACCACAAAGGGACGCCCATATTTTTCTTTATACCGGATAGGCAAGCCTTTGACCTCTATCTGTCCTGACGGTAAGTGATGATGTGGTTCAAGATGTTGTTCAGGACAACCTAGAATTACGTATTAATTTAAGCTTATTAATTAATTACTTATAAATAAAATAAATAAAAGTGTATGGATAAATGTCACTTCAGATAAACTTCAATAGATTACCTTAGACATATCATTTGACAGCATGGTATTCGCGGCAGTCTCATTGCTACAAATGAAATAAATAAAATACCTAGAAAAAGACTTACGTTGCTTGTAAAGCTTTCGAAGTGACCGTTGATGTCCTATTTTTCAGTTTTGATTTCATAATTAGGCTACGAATGATTTCAAAAATATCCAATGAGATGTCCTAAGGTCTGACAGCTGTCAAAGCTACAATTGGTGTCACATTTTATCAGCTTTGATTTTACATTTGGGGTAAATTAGACTTAAAAGTCACCGAGTTAGTGATAGGGTTTGGGTCTGACAGATATCAAAGTGACAGTTGATGTCGTATTCAATTGAGAATCAGAATCTATACTAATCAGAAGATTAAGGTCAGTTACTGCGGATCTACCTAATATGACATGGAAGACAAGTTATGCGTGACGTTTTTAATGCTTTACATACATAGCTGATCGTATATTTATTTATTTATTCATCTACTAACGTCATAAGATAATTACAATTAAATGACAAGTAGACGCAAGAACAAAGACATACAAATTAAACACAACACCACAACTAAAAAACATCGTGTACAAATACATATTGCACATTTGATATTGATGACCAGACTTGAGATCAAGGCAGGTTATCAACCTCAAATGAGTTGTCAGGGCGTTTTAGATTTCTATTTCATTTGTCTGGTACATTTTCACAATAATTCCTAATAGGTAACATCATGATTTTCCAATCATCAAAAAATAAATCACCTCTGTGCTGGCAGCGCAATGAGCTCATTCATTTAGATGGCTGCGTGTGCGGAGAAGTGGCGCCACAGTGCAAGTCGTATCCACTGCAAACAAGTTATGCGGCCTACCACGCCCGTTCGCTGGAGTCCACGGATTGTCACGCACGAAAAGTGTGCTAAATAAACTAAGCAGCTGCATGGAACCAGCCGAGAATCATAGCCGAGTTGACCCCGCAAGAACTTATTGGGGTAAATATACTGATTATAGGCGTATATTCTTTTATACAAGACCTTAAGAAAGCTTTTTGGATCTTCTCGAGCATTCGGATGTAACTGAAATGGTGCGGGTTCCAGACGAAAACACTTTTTAAAATAACTTTCTCAAATAGTTTGGCACATAGTTTTGATATTGTTTCATAACTATTTAGTTTTGTTTTTGGGTCCCGTCTTATGAAATGGCTTTATTTTTCACAGTAAAGGAATCTCTATCTCTCATTCGTAAGAATATTTTTTGCTCGTGGCTGAGCCCTTTGGGTTATGGTATGGTTACGTAGTATTATTATATGTTCTATGGTATGGTGTGCTGTTTTACGTAAGTTACATTTGGGTATGGCACGCAATTTTATATTTTTTAGAAATTATTAAATAAAATAACTTAGCGAAAAGTAAAGTGACTTGTTATTAAAAAAAATACTGTGTTATGTAGTAAACTTAATATGGGCAATCGTGTTTATTCTTTATTATAAATCAAACTTTTTTAACATACGTAAAAATCACACTATTAATCCAGAGAAGTTCTATTAATATTCACAAGCTCACTGTACTGTATACTGCTGTCTCAAATGTTTTCCACATACATTTTCCTTGTATTAAACTTGACACTACAAACCTGTCACTATTATCACGATTTAACATCACGTGGTGAGTAGTTATCTATTGAGTAGAAGGTGCTGTCTGTAGACATAGATAAAAAATTATTTTGCTATAGAGGACAGAGATGAGTTAAACCACTCAGAAAATGACTTTTGCTACGGGAATAGTTTTGAGGTCATCGACTTTTAAGCTCAGTGATCTGAGATAAAAGAGTCATACGCTGTGTCTGATTAAATTGCACCATAAAACACGAGGTTGTGTAAATAACTTGAATGTTTTACTACCTCTACCAGCAATCGGATTTTTCTCTTGAATAGATTTGTTATAATTGAGTTACACTTAAATTTATCGGGTTATTATAATTTTTTGGATGGGTTTGAAGAAAATAGTATATTATAAATCACAAAGAAAAAAAATCATGATTTTATGAACACACTAACTAAAACAATAAGTGGAAAGGTTTGCGTGTGCGTGTTCTCACCGAATGCCTCTGTAACTGCTCAACTAAGAACAATATTGATTAAATTTGGTAAACAAATTCCTGATGAGGGCATTTTATTCCAAATTACTGAATGATGCCAGTGCATTAGTAATCAAGTACAAAATTTTAGCTATCGTCTATAGACAAGCAAATAATTTTCATCTTTATAAATTCAAAAAATCTGGGTTATATTGGTGTAACTTTATGTTTGTGCACTAATTAAAAAAATATCTACTTTTACACCTCCTGCGACAATAATACAATATATATATATATATATATCCCGCAGTATTGTTGATGAATTAATAGTCACTTTATATATATTGTCGCAGGAGGTGTAAAAGTAGATATTTTTTTACACTTAATTTTTTTCTTCTCAAAAGCTAAGCAGCCCACGGATTATGAATTAGTTTTTAAGATCAACACACAACATATATTTATAAAATATTTGGCACATGAAGGAAAACAATAATATCTTGTACCTCAAATAGTATATACTGCTGGCTGCTTAGCTTTTGAGAAGAAAACGAATTAAGTAAATCTTAAAAAAACAACACTATATGCATTTATGTTTTAGGTTTTTCTACGCAAAAAGTAAAATGGAGCCCGCTGTCTATCAGTCCGTTTGTTTTATGTCACGGGTCACTGAGTTTCACATCCCATTGTTAAATTTTTTAAAAGTCTTGTATCTCTATTTATTTTTGGGTATCTATGTATGTAAATTTTATTTTAAATTTATCTGATCGCCTTGACAGTTTTCTGTGTATCATAAAAATCTGTTTTTAAAGATAGAATAATATATTGTTAAATAGCTAAAAAATACTTTTTAGCTAAATGACTTCAATTTATTCAGTTTAAATGATACTTTCAGCAATGTCCTCGTCAGAAGCTTTTCTCCATTCTCCATAGGCATTGACGGCCATAGAAGCCAGTGTCGTTTATCCCCCTAATACTTACAACTACCCCACCCGAGGTTATATTAAAGGAAAGTAGAGCATCTTTTAAGACCTTTAACTAATATGATATTTTATAAATTTAGGTTTAATATAAAGCCCTCTATAGACTGAACGATTCCAATCCGGGCCAGCAGTGTCGTGGCGTAATTAGTAGCACGTGTGGCAACCGCGCGGCTTGCTAGTATTTGGACAGCGTGCTTCCGGTGTCCCACACGCAATCTGGCTCTTCGTTCAGGGGTAAACAACAATAGAATACTTAGAAATATACAAAATCATTTAAAATAATCAATTTGTTAGCCTTGTTTCTCAATAACGAAACAAAAAAAGTTTTTGACTTTACAGTGAAAACTAGTGATTCATTATTAATTGGACAAAGACAGGTGATGTAGTTTTGCCATAAATAAACCCACTGTAATCAGATAATAAAATATTCCATTGTTACTATAATTTGTACCTTATCTTTCCTTGTGAACAGGCGAGATTAGTCAAAGGTTACATCATCATTTAAATAAAAGAAACCGTTTTTCTATTTATATTTCATGCTTGTAGAACTCGTAGGCGCCCAGTTAAACATATAAAAGAATATATGTAACAAAAATCTCTGATTACATGTGACAAGTTTTTTCGTTAACTTTATCCGACAATGTGTCAATAAAGCCAATAAACTTGTCGAAGTTTCTTAAGTAGCTACTGAACACAATTTATCGATTTAAGACGGCCTATTCCACCCCATACATCAGTTTACAGCCCGATATTGATAGTCGGTGACAGAAGCTTCTCTGACGTCCCCCATGTTAGCAACCAATCCAATTCACAAAGCCACGAAACACGTGAAATGACCCTAATTCTAATCGTATAAGGTTTACTATAACTTATTAGATCGCAAAAAATAAGTTTGCGAACGCAAGAGAAACTTACGTGACATCTAAGAAAATATTTTCTTTGAAAATGTTCCGAGGTTTTCCCCGGTTGCTGGCTTAGGTGGATTTACTTTTCTTTCTCCTGCAAATACGGCCTTTTCATAACTGTCGGGGATCGATCCGGTCAAGAGATTTGCTTTCTAAATCCGACTTCAGCCGGTTTGTGCGGGTGGGTGGCATTCAGCATTACTGGTGTCAGTAGGATTTCTTCTTAAGATTTTAGTTCAGATGTTAGGTTATAAATGAGAGCTTTAGGTTAAACTTATTTATCACTATCTGGGTCTTGAACGTATTATAATTTTTATTATAATGAGCAGCTGTGGGTTGATAAAGATGAAGCTAACCAGAGGTATTTGGCAATGTAAAATTAAATATTTTTCGATCAATAATGAATATTATTGAACATAAAATGGTAGGTTCAATTTTTTTGGTTATACTCGTATTATTGACGCAAGTAAAAATATCATAAGTACAAAATACGACTGACCCCTGAAATTTCCCATCGACCGGAAGTGTATAGTTAAACAAGATGGCTGCCGTGGCCACGTGACCGCTGGATTCACCCCGGTTTCCGGCACTCGACGGCGCGTCAAGTGTATTGCAGGTAGTTAGATAATTATCTATGCTATTACCGCATGACGTGCACCAACCCTCTAATATTTTTATGAGTAACGAATTATTATAGGCACATCTGTTATGATTTCGCAGTAAGTGTATTTGTTATTGTAAGTGTAGTCCAATTCATGTTATAATAAACTGACTGTGATTGGCTTTTGTCTAATGGTCTTACTTCATGCATTACAGCTGTATAGCCAAAAAGTTCATTTTACACTACCTATGTTGTTATTTTATTATTTTGTAACAACAGATTTGTTTTGAAGCAACGATGGATGAGTGGCAGTGAGTATGGACTGTCATGAAGGTCCATAGCTCGAATTCTGCCCCAGGATTGAGGCGATGCGCCTCACTTTCGCTCGACTGTTTATAGGGTAGCAGAGCCTCAAGTAGACAATCTGTCTCGTGTAATTTGGCAGATTGGTACTTCATTAAGTAGGAGCCGTCAGCAAAGAACGAATTTCTTGTAATGGCAGATAAAATTGGAAGTTTTCGTTTATTAGAGTTTAATAGATGTTTTTGAACTTAAGAGTATGAATGTACAATTTAGTTCAATAGCATTACATTAAAAAGTATACTGTATTAAGATTTTTATGATAGCGTCTTATCTGGGAACACAAATAGGGATTATAAATTACGCAAATGTTATGTTTAAGCCGAAAATTAAATGATCTATGAAGATGGAATTAGAAAGGTACATAGTTTATCGATAGGAGCAATCAGGTAATACCGGGTTTTAAAAGACAACATTAAGACGGTCAAATTGGGGGTGGAAGTTTGTTTAAATGTCCTATGCTTTTGAAAGTAGAATATGTAAAAGAGGTCACTTACTGACCATACACCTATGAAGCTGCAATTTTGACAGTTTATAGGTAAGAGACGTCATTTATGTACGGATTTAAAAAAAAATACGAATTTGGATATTTGAAAGTATGATTGAAAGTTTTGTGGTGTGAAGCATGAAATTTAGTAATAAGTTTTGTGACATATAAGTAATTAAACATCAATTTACAAATACATTATTAGGGACGAATTAAGAGTTATTACGCTATGCCTCCATATCGCTGTTTGCTCATTATGCAATTCGTCCAAGTAACAGACCACAGTTCGTACATTACACAGTTCATCCACATCGCGATTCGTGCATCACACTGTTTCTCTGATATTTTTTTTAGTACAATTAAACCGTAAAAATAATCCATTGTCTGTTAAGCCGTTTCTGGACGTGATATGTACGATTAAATTAACCTTCCTGATAATAAGGAAATGCGAAAAAATATAACTTAACAAACACTTATTTTATAAGTATACATACGCTACGTAAACTTTCGGCTAAAAACAAAATTGTAGTTAATCTTAATTTAATATCATTTAAATTGCTCTCTCAAATCAGGTCAAACTTTTATTGACACTTAGCTTAATCTTACTTTGTGATGGTAATGTCATATATGAACACAAGCTAAAATATTTTTAATTAAATAGAATAGTAAACAATGTTAAGTGAGACAATTGTTTCTTGAAATGAGATATAAGTACATAGAGATTCATTACGACTATAGGTACATCCAATGTGAGCAGCATTTGCAAAGTATCTTAGTATTAAATTTAAAGTGCGTACCATTGCCTCTATATGTAGGAGTATACCTAATACCATAATTGTGAAATTTCGTTTTTGATCTAATGAGAAGTATACACATGATTTAAACTAAATTTTGAAGTTTTACCTAGTCCAAAGTAACTCAAGATAATGTTTATCACCTTTATAGCACAACATCAATTATCAGCTTGACTGATAAAAATAAGCATAGAGAAGTAACTAAGAGCTGAAACTAACGAAGCAAATACAATATGATGTACACGAGTAATGTCCAAACTAAATTCAAATCTAAAAACTATTACTTCAACTGTCACTTTGATGGCTGTCACATATTTAACCTACATCATACGAAAAAGAAGGCGTGAAATATGTCGGAATCTGGCAAAGGATAATATGCATCTGCATAGTGAACCATGGGTGTCTGTGAAGTGAAAATGTAAATACACGTAGTATACCTACCCAGGTTGGATGTAAACCTGGGTAGGTATACTATATAATAATACTACTAATGTCCATACCTACCTTTATTTACCTACCCTTATTATATTCATTAAAATTGACAATTTTGTCAAAAATAGATTATATGACAAAATGAATACCTAAGCAATTAATTTGGATATTTATTCACTTATTAATATATAATATGTATAAATGTGTTGTATCAATGACTAGTGGCCCGCCCCAGCTTCGCACGGGCATTTAATAAAAAAGCTATAAAATATTTTTTTAATATTTCATAGCCCATATTTATCAGGGATAATGTAGGATTCTAATGGTGAAATAATTTTTCAAATCTGTGCAGTAGTTTTTAAGTTTATTCGTTAAATACAAAAATAAAAATCTTTCCTCTTTATAACTTTAGTGTAGAATGTTAAAGCCATCCGCATCATATATAATCACAACATTTGAATTTCAATCATAAATGCCCGATATCGATTGCGTGTGATAGTACCAAGTCAAAGTAATTTTGAATGAAGGATTTTCAAATACCTACAAAATTATTAAATTTATTTTTTAACATACACTAAACGTGCCTTCTATAAAACATTAACTAATTTCACTCCCTATGGCCATGAATCAAAAACAAACACTTAAAACTACAGCTGCGACGACGACAGTCAACAACTGCATCGAGTGAAATCACCGCCGCCGCCGTAGGCCGCCTCCGCACAATAAAAAGCCACCAAAACGCGCGCGTCCGATTGTCAGTCCTTCTATGTCAATCAATTGAAGGAGCGAGCAGCGCAGATAGGGTACGCAGAGCGTCGCCCCGCCTCCTATCGATCGGCTCGGCTCCACGCTCCTCTACTCTCCGCCCAGCTGCGCAGGAATGCTTGGCTGCTCGCACCGCACGCACTCAGAGCGCGGTGGCGGTGGCCGCGGACGACGACGCTACGACCTACGGGCACCACTGCCGTCCGCGCCGCCCTGCTACCCGCCACACGGCCTCTTTAGCACAGACACAAAGTACAATCTACAATCGCGCCATCCTGCATTATTTTTTTGTGGCAGACTCGTTATATGCGGCCCGATTGAGCAGCTTTTTTTTTACCTTTTTTGAATAAAACGCAATTTGCCGTTCTGGATTTTACGTTGTGAGCCGCTCAGTCTTCCTGGAAATAGGTATACAGTAAAATGGAAACATTCCGTTGTATTGTTTTTAGATACGAATACGAATTTCTCTCTTAGTTTAGTAGTAAACGTATCGTAGAAAAAGAAAGTTAAATTTAAATCTGCGTCTTTTTTTGTTACAGAACAAATCAAAATAGTGTTATTATGACAATATTAGCGGCGGTCTGCTCGTAGACTACATATAATGAAAACATAATGAGGATGATCGAATGTATTCTGTGTTAATTCAGTATCTAAACTATACATATACTAAGTTTCAAAGAAATCGATTCAGAAGAAGCAACAAACACACACACTCACACTCTCACTCAATAGGGTACAAACTTGTACGCATTTATAAAGTGTAATAGGCTCTAAGTTTTGCTACTATTCCAACGATGATGTTCGCATGGAGTTGCATTTCCTAAGAAAGGTTATTAATTCCATTAGTATACTACCCGGTGTTTGACCGGTAGGGGGTAATAGGTAAAATTTGTGTTTTTGTACAAAGTGCATGCCTCATCAGGGATATTTTAAGCTTGATTTTATTGTATACCTAGACTTAGTTTGTCTAGGAATTTACACTGTACAACGTTGATAAAAATGAAAATGCTTTTAAACTCTACGTTGGTAGAGTACGCACAGTATATGCAGGGCGGCACTCCGATAGCGTTGAAGTTTTTTGTAAAACACGACATGTTGAAGGCTTTATTGGCATGTCACTAGACTCCATTAGAGTGCGCTTTGTGATTGCTACGAGCTTCGGTACACATAAAGGTAATCCAGTGTATGAAAGTGACTGAAATGCGCTTGTACGTTATGTAGTCAGAGTTATCAGAGAAGTTGATCAGCAGAACATGTGTTCGTACTCGTACTGCACTGTATATATTTTTAAACCTTGTATAGTACTAGATGATGTTGTTTTTCTTGGCCAACATTTATACTTTCAAGATATATATATATATATAATTATATGTCAGCGGTAGGTAAGGTAGGAAGTATATACCGATGATAATAATATTTTAATACCCGTGAAGCACCTGGTTATCGTATCACCACCACATTTCTTTCACGGGTGTCGTAAGAAGCAATTTAAGGAAAAATACCTGATGCTGGAAACCGGCGCCTTCGAAAGAACTAACAACTTCTACCGTGTAGAAGTAGGTATACGCTTGATGATTCAAGCAATGAGTTATTTTATATAGACATAATATTATCTCGCTAGTATTCGAAACATAGACTTTTTTTTTTATATTTTTTATGCTTGATAGATTAGCCTTTACCCACTATCTCACCTGATGGTAAGTGATGATGTGTTGAAGATGTTGTTCAGACTAACCTAGAATTATTGGCTCTCAAGGACAGCTATTATGACAATGTATTGAAATTACAGTTTCCTGATTTCAAAAACAACAAATATTGTCTTCATTTGTTAAAATCCTCGTTTTTGATGTTTTAACTTCGAAATAAAAATACCGAAGAAGTAATGCGTATGGTCATAAAGGTCAGGTCTAAACGTACCGTACCTTATCACGCATATACCTACTACTCTTATCTGGATGAAGACAACTGTGAAAAGTAAGGAAGTGCCGTGTCTAGGTAAATTTCACAAGTTGCATTATAGGTCTAAGAATTTCCTATAAATAGCTTGTCCATACTAGGTAATGCGTTTGGATATCAAAATAAGTGGTCGTAAACGGCTGCTCATCCAAATATCAAATTTGTCGCCAAGTACTCTAGGATAGGATGATCACTCCATCATGATCAATGTGTGTAGACTAAAAAACACCTTAGAGGGAAACCTTCCTTGCATTATTATTATATATAGCCTGCCTTTTTCCATTTTAGGTTTCGAATTGTCAGAGCTTTTATTAAATATTTTGTACTGAATTTTATCGCGCTAAGTAACTACAAGTGTAGCTGCATTTGAGCATCTCTATGGGCTCGTCGAATATGAGATTGTTCAAAGGGCGGGCGTAACATGTTGGCTAATTGTACAAATGCAGTAGGCGGATTGTTCTTCCGGCCTTTTGTAGAAGTTGGACTTACCTAACTTACTCTGACCATGCTAGTCTTAATCGTTGACAACTTCGAGAACATTTATGTGTGACACAATTTTTGTCTTCTCCATGTATGCTTTATCCAATCCAAAAGCCTGGAAATTACCTCCAATACGTTTGTGAACAGTTTTGATATAATAACTGTCTCACTGTCTCAAACTTCGCTGCTATTGGAACTGTTCAGTATTTTGGTTCTACGAACAAACAGTATTTGTGACCTTTATATTGTATACAAACACTACAGATCATTTAAAGAACTGTATTTACATTGTAACTAATTGCTATTTAATCTGGCGAAACGTTGTAAATATGGTCTATGGCGATGGCGTTTAACTCTCTTTGGGATACGGAATAGTGGAAACCCTGATAGTGTTCAAACCTAGCAGCAATACGATCCGTTCGTCTATATCGGCCTGTAGTTCTTTAACAAGGTATGCTCACTATATCTGAAGAAGAGAACTTCCATACTCCTATGCTGTACATCTGCTGTAGGAGAAAATTCTCAGCAACTCGGTCGATATACCTACCGTCATCACTGGCCGGTGACTTGATGTTCTTAGGATGTTTGATAGCAATTCCCATGACATTTATATACTGGACAATAGTTTGCGTTTTTGTCCAGGAACATTGAAAACGGGCCTATTTATCAAGGGTACTCGTAACGGGGCTCTTTATCAAGGTATATATAAAACTTATCAGATTTACAGGTTATAAAACTCTTCAAGATAAGCCATCATCAATTGGCGCTCGATATATTCCATTTGACCATATCTACGTGGCTTAAATCTCAATGGATCGTCACTATGTTTCTAACTTTGCGTTGAAGTCCCCTAAGACTATGGAGTATGTCCCGAAGTTAGGCATGGCTTTGGATATCTCAGATACTCTACTTCAGCGGCTATCTCTATTTCAGCAACTTCGAGTTTCGAATATGGTGCTTAAACATGTTTGACCTACAGACAATGTTACTGGTACACTGTTATATGAGATATCTTTTAAATTTTCGGTACTTTTGCTTAACAATGTTAGTAGAGCTACAAGTGCAATTTTCATATTTGAAAGTTATTATTATATTAAAAACTAGATCTCCAGCCGCGGCTCCGCCCGCGCGTATGTGTCTGTTATCGCGCAACACCATTAACCTCTTTTTGCGCAGTTGGATAAAAAGTATCCTTGGTCCTTCCTCGGGTTTCAAACTATTTCCATATCAAATTTAATTTTAATCAATCCAGTAATTTTTAAGTTTATTCGTTGCATACAAAAATACAAATCTTTCCTCTTTATATTATTGGTGTGGCTGTAGATAATTGCTAAATTAGTCTTGAAAATTTAATGTACGAAAATGCACATTCTACACTGATGTTGCTACGTTTTTTTACTGTTTGATAAGTTTAATAACCAGTACGAAAATACTTACAATTAAAACTATCTTATTCTAACACGAGAGTTGGAACTTGAAAGAGTATGTCCTTCCGCTCATGGTAATTTTTTTTTGTTGTGATGTAATATAGTATTTGGCGTTAATGCAAACAAGTTTTCGCGGTTTAAAAAAAAACAATATGGTATAATTGCAATAACTTAAAATTACTGTTGGTGATGTAAGCATTATGCTGCTGTGCTAAAAAAAATGCTGACTCACTATTATAGCGTTGTGGTGTAGCTTTAAACATGGGCGTGTATGTCCATATATACTACTTAACTAATCCCACAGTTTATTGTGAAAGTATATTAGCGTTTCCTTCCCCTACACCGTAAAATGTAACTCCGACCAGCTCGAACGTATAACAATTAACGGTTAAGTGTTACTGTTACAGTTACTGCTCACCGCTAATGCAACGCGTTATTTCGTAACGACGCTTAACGTTATTTTAGGGCGCACACTCAACATAGGCGCGGCGAGGCTCGGCGCTGGCGGCGGCTTGGCGCGGTGCTATGCCAATATATTGTTATGATATAATTAGCTTTATATCTATAACACTCGTTTCAGCTTTTTGGAGATGAATAATTTATCAATAATTAGACATTCGAACTTGCAGTAAAATTGTATTCTTAACTTATAAATATTATATTTTGTTTCGCATAGTATTTTACTCGTAACTTATACTTCCTACTTATACACTTACCATTGAGGGAAATAAAAATGCAAATGGATGTTAGTGCTTGTACGTGTTGGAGTTAGAAAAATAAACTTGCACTCAAAATGCACCTCTTTGCCAGTTCCGAATTGGAAAAAATGCATCGGAGCATCTGACCTGAAATCGAAATGTACAAAGTATTTTTACAGTAACAGCACTGCAGTATGTTAGTATAGGTTAAGATTAATCAAATATAATTTTAAATTTTTATCATAAATGTATCCATAGTGATGCTTAAAATACAAATGCGTATATTTATTTAAGAAAGTAATATATAATTGAACCTATTTCTGCATGAAAAATATTAAATAGTTTACTACCAGGCTGTCTAAAAATATTTTTTACTCCTTGCATTGATATTTGCCATGCATAGGATCGATTATGATCACCATCGGAAATAGGTTTTCTTGAAGCTAGATGACTTAATAGCAGTTATTGCCAATGGTAGATAATACCTATGAGCATATTGGACAATGCGTTTTTACGTAAATTGAGTGTAACTAAAACTACTTCTCCGAAGTTGACGAAATATAAATGGAACCAATTTGGAGAGAGGCATCAAAAGAATCCTAAAGTATTGATGATCCAGTAAAAAACAATGTCCTTAGTAAGTTAGGTATAACTTACAATGAGGCAGATAATCTTCACTTATGCATGTCTTGGTTCATATATTTTCGTCATTTACATTCACCTATTACTACAGTCTCCACGCTAATAATCGAAACTTATTAACTGTTCTATTCGGTTCTACGGTCTCAAGTACACAATGTGAGCTGGACTTTGGCACCATTAATATTCTAACAGCCAACATTGCTAACAACTGTACCTACCCCTAGTTTACTTCATCCGGTCAGTACCAATATAATAGATAGGTATTGGTATTGAGGCCATTGTATTACAACCGAATTGTTTTGATTGTGTTACTCGTATTATGTCACGCTTATCTATTTTGATCCCGGCATATAATTTATCTTATTGACAACGAATACGTTAAAAAGGTATTGCTATTGTACTCGGTACTTATAATTTACTCTTTTTTTAGGACAAAAAAGTCTTCAAAAATAAGCCATTAGGGGGGAATAAAATGTCTGGATAAATGGAAAGCCTTAGTAATCATCCAATCCAGCAGTCCACTTATAGCTTGATTGAAAGATGAACAGTAAAATAACACAAAGCTTTTGTTAATATGTGATGTACCTAATATAAGTTACACTTCACTTGCCTGTGTTCCTAAAGAATTTTCAAACGCCGTTTAGTATCTGAACTAGTTATTTATTCCCATTGTCCCGTAAAAAAACACAACAACAGGAACATAATTTCCAAGGAAATTGAAGCAATATGTACCTACCTAAATATTCGTTTGATGTTTTCAAAGTGTTAAAATGACTATCATTCCATACAATATAAATCTTTTAATATTATACTTCACGCTTATGGATATATTAATTAGTATTGGATTGGAATTAATTAGTATTCCTTTTTCTCCAATCAAATCAAATCCAAAAATCTTTATTTCAGACATAAAACAGTCCATATTATAAAATAGAAAAACATAGAATTATAGTAAGATAGGATCAGGAATAACCAATACTTAGTTGATTATTAATTTTCAATCACGACTATACAATTTTAAACATGTATACCTTATGTACTTACGTTATCTGCGTTTTTGTTATCCGAAATTCAACCATATATCAATGGAATACTTTGACGTTGATGGTTGAACCGAAGATGGAGCAGTTGAAAGTTTGACACTATTGTGTAATTTAAACTAAAAACTTTCAAAAAAAATGTGTTAGTGTAAATAGAAGCTCTTCTGTTATATATTAGCATTAACCGAAAACAATTAATTTGGTTAAATCTTAGGTCGTTATTTGAAAATGATAATATTTAAATGCTTAACGTACTTAAGCACAAAATTAGGTTCATTATCGTATTCTAAAGGTTTATCACACATGTTTTATTGTAGAATTAGGATTTTGTTAAAAGTTTGAAGCCCTGCAAGACAAGTGTATTAACATTTTACAAGCAAAATTAACATTTTCTCTGTAGGTATAGTTTTTCCAGTAATATAGTGCATTGGTTGTTTTCATCGTTGAATAAGTATTAAAAATAGTGTCTGCATAGAATAAATAAATACTTACATAAGTGTTACAGTTACCCAAATACAATACAATGAAAATAGCAGTATTTTTTTTTGTTATGTACAGTTCTTTGGAGAATAAGACATTAAAAATAATGGTTAAAAATGAACAAAACTCAAATGAAAAAATCACCTCATATAAGACACTGAATTTATTTATTTTCTTAGGAGATTTATCTCTAAGGAGAATAATATGAAAAAAACTCTGCGAAGATGACGACCTCAATATTATCATCAGTCGGGTGCGACGCAAACGTATAAAAATTGAAGAACCGTCGCCTACAGCTGCAGACCAAATCATTATTCATTATTTTCAAAATGATTATACGTTATTATGGGTGGTGTCTTCGTGGCGTTTTATGAAGAAATCAAGCGGCATAGTTATTATGCTCAAGGACATACATGCTTAATTTCCAAAGTTCGAACACTCTTAATTAACTCTTGGTAAATTTTAAATATGCCTAAACTATGTTTGTATAGAGCAAAATGGCAGTACAATGTAGAATATTTAAATATTAAAATTTGTAATTGACCTTCATAAGAGCGTCGTAGACGCCTAAATTGAATAAATGATTTTGAATTTGAATTTGAACGTGCGACGAAGACACTAACCTTACTGTAATGAATAGATTCAGGCGTTACTTTGCGGAAATCCATATTTAATAATAACAAATACTTTTAAAAGTATCCTAAAAAACATTAAATAATATTTAAATAAAACACTTAAAAAAGAATAAAATTATATATCTAGTGACAATTCCGCCTAATTTTCCTGTTATCTACGTGCCGTCATAAACATCACGCAGCCTAACCGGAAGAATACCCAGGGTATTCTTACAACATCACGCAGCCTAACCGGAAGAATATTATTTAATGTTTTTAGGATACTTTTAAAAGTATTTGTTATTACTAACCTTACTTATATAGGCCTATGCCACCGATACACGCGTACACGCTTGTTACAGAGTAAGCTTGCAATATCAGCGTATTTAAGGTTTAAGACACAGTAAAACCAGAAAAGTATTTCATTTTCATAGAGCGGTACCAAACGCAACTTGTCCGAGTACGTAAACGCCACAGCATGCTTACTATGACAAAAGCCTAGCTTTGTAAATCAGGGAATAAGCCGTGAGCAATAGTCGGCGCCGCACAGTAGCTGTGTATACGCTCGTTCACCGTGGCCAACTGGTACCGCCCGCCGTGATGTGGGAAGAAGATATATACTTAAGCGGCTGCCGACCGCATTCTGCCTTTTCTTTTTTCTGTTCTTATTTTTTACTTTCTTGTAAACACATCACGTAAGATATACATAATTATATGTTAATGCTTAAAAAATAGCATGAGCTCACTGTTAAAGAAATCATTATGATATATTGAACTCTATAAATAACGCTTGTATGAGTTCACATATCTAGATGTAGTGTTACCCACTAGTGTCTTATCAAGTATAACCATTATTAAAATATTAGTTAGGTATTTTTTTATTTTATGATAAGTATAAAGCTGAATACTTTTACAGGGTAGTGGACAAGAACCTACTGCGAGTATTGATTTTTTTAAGAGAATGTGAATATAAAAATCGTTTAAAAAGTATAGTTTTGTGTGATAAACGTGATATACAAGTAATCACAATCATGCAAGGCAAAAAATAGTACAAGGGTACCTTTAAAACTTACAGATATCGACAACTCTGCGTATCTATGCTTAGAGTAGGCATTAAAATCTCCCATGAGCCTATAAATAACATACTTTTGTTGTTATACTATGTTTGAGATCTCCATTTAACATAGTATTTAGACACTATATAAAAAAAAACTGCCTCTGAAATGCACCCCAATTATCAATTCTCAAATCCAACGCGCATTCGACCCTCGAAGCCTCCACTCGAAACCCCACTTCGCAACATTAAATACAATATCTTCAAATTGGTCTTAAGTACCGCCACCCTCATTGAGTATTTTTATCATTACCATAATCTTAGCACCATCTCTCTCGCTCCACACTTAATGCTGCTATTTTGTTAACCAGCTGTCTCTTTTCTACAGTCTTAAATTCTCTGGTGAATTTAAGACTCTTTCTCTCATGATTTAAGTGAGTTCGGAACTTTTAGATGCGATTAAGAATCTGATAATTGCCTACAACAGATTTTAAGTGATTTTAAAACTACTAGGTCAGGTTGAATTGAATTAAATTATTGTTTTATTTCGATAGTGACGACTATTGGTTGTTTTTGATCACACCAGTCTGTATTTAACATCTTCATTAACATATTTAGTAATATAATATTCAATCATAAAAGTTTATACGATAGATCGGTAGATAAAAAACCCTTTAATTGTGATTAATTAGGCTAAGATAGTAGTACAAAAGGAGCAGCATTAGTGCTTAAAAAACATAATAATGTTGAAGTATGAACAACTTAAGTGAAGTATCTACCAATTAAATATGTTATATAATCCCGTAATCATCTTCCTAACATCGTCCAACTTCTGAGTTTGGATAGGTACAATATTTTTTGTATTTTTACATTGTATGATTAAACAACACATAACACATTAAATACTGATTGAGACATCACACGATGAATCAGGAACAACCTATGTATGTAAGATATGTAGTACATGACGACGTGTGTGTTACCATTCCGGAAGGAATGGACTGATTTTCATAAAATCTGGTACACATACTCGTATATTTCTTAGGTAATAGTTTGACACAAGGAGTACTGCTAGACCGTTTTCAAGCATAACCAAAACGTGGGTAGTATTTAGTAAAATATAATACTCCTACTCTCTCTGTTACTTATTGGTCAGGGCGACGTGGCTGCCCCAATTGAAGATCTACTTTTATTTTACAAAATGAACACTGACTTTTTTGTATCCACGTGTAGCAATTATTATAAGATATCATCGCCTCAACCAATTTGGCTACCAGGAGAAAAAATTGTTAATGTGAAATTAACTTCTATTGACTAAATGTCTATGTGAAATGTTTTGTTGTGTTCTAAGAATACAATTGTGACTTAGAATTTGACAGTTTGATTACAAAGTGTTTAACAATAGTCTGTTTGATACGCAGTCGGTACGGTTGTGATATGATAATGAAAGACTTGAGGCAATTGTCCCATCATGGTACTATTCACATTTGTAATCGACATTTTACATTGAACATTTAAAAATATTCTCTTAGGAGTTTACGTTAAGAAATCAAAAACTTAATACTTACTAAACCTCTGCAGGAATAGACAAACTTCTGATGAATAGGTTAAGTGAATGTAGGTTTTACTGGACTATAATAACATTGACCAGTGAGGCTCTGGAAATGGGGGCAAATATGCTACTGTGTACTTACGTATGTATTGTTTATTTTGGTTTCTAAATATAGACATCCTACTCGATACCTACGAGGACTATAGCTATTAGTAGATACTTCAACGTCAACCTTGTATAATAGAAGTTAAATGGATAAGTAGATTGAAAAACCAGAACTTGTAAACTGCGGATTCTCTGCCGGAACTTCGCGCCACTCGAAATTATACGAAAACAAACGTTCCATATTAAAAGTTTCCGGCAGGGGCGCGGAGGGCTGAAATGGGACACGACAGGGGAGGGTGAGGTGGATTGAACCCACCCTTATTTAGTCACGCCATTTAACGGGCGCGCAAAGGGCTGCTAGTTAATTATTTAAGGGACTTGTAGCAAGGAGGATGTCACTGAGAGCTTTGAGCCTCAGTTTTCAGCGCGAACTTATTTTTAAGCTTATAATTTTTGGGATATAATTAAAATTATTGTTACAAGAATTAATTAACTGAAAATCATTTATCATATATATATGATCATTGTTATATCGAAATATTGTACATGATGTACTATATAACCATCAATTTGCTTATACTTTTTATGTAAACATATTCTACGTTTATGCTACTTAAAAAGTATGGTGTTGTTATTTGGATTATATTCAATTACAAAAGGGCGAAGTAAGTATAAGTAAAGCATAAGTTAGGTAATCTATGTCCTCCGTTTTTAACAAAAACCTATCCTTATGGTTGGTTATCCAACTTAGGAAGCATGTATGCAGTGCCATGTCAGCTGGTGACCTGCTAAATTTCCGCCCTTACTAACAATCCCATTGGTCAAAATGTAACTCTAAGTTTTTCATTTATCTTGTGTGGAGAACACTAATACAAATACTTAAAGTATTTGGTGTACGTCACCACGGTTGTGTTGACTGCTGTTTTTGATGGGAAATCAACCATTAAGCTTTCTTGACCATGTTTGTCAAAAATCTATTCAACTGTTTCCATGTTGAAGCATAGCCCGCACACAGCACCCTGTATCTTGTAGCTTAGGAACTTTTGCTCTCGCCCCTACAAACCAAATGTCTTCACACCAAATGGCTAAAATATGTACCTATCCACTACCGATATTGGTATTCTTGTGCCACTTGAGTCGCTAAAGTCATATAGTCAGGTATTCTACTATCGTCACGCATAAAACCATTTGGTTAGAGAATAGCTGCAACATTGGCGTTGGTAAAATCCCGGCCAGCAATACGAAAAACTGATGGATCTATAATGTTACCAGTGTTGAAAAAAGGGATATGGCCTGTAACCAAAAACCAGATTCCCACAAAGAAACATAATAATCGGGCGATTATTCTCGCTAGTTCGCTTTTGAGGCTTTTGAGGTGATCTGTGACGCTAAGGAAAGTATCCAAAAGATCTTTCCGTGCTAGTTCGCAGAGGAGCCGATCCCACTGTCTCTGACAGGACAAAGCCTTAGGGAATCCAGTATCTGGACAACCTAATACCCATGTATTTTTGGATTCTGCCAGATATGCTACATCAAAAGAGCCTAAGATAGTGCGAAAATTGTTTCCACTCATTTGTATCTACTACGAGTATGTAGTAACCATTATTTACAAAAGATATAAAAGTAGTATTGCTACACTTTAAATTTTGCTTAACGTATAAACATTGCAAGTGAACTGGGTACCAGCACGCTGGGCATGCTGCCAACTGGTAGTGAGCAGGGTAATTTGGATTGCCTTCGGGCCTGCAATGGCCTTTAGATTGCATATATTCCTACGTTATGGTAGCTAACTGTAGTGTTATATATGTTTTGTTACTAAAGTAAGTAAGTACTCGAAACCACCAGCAAAAATATATTGGTTAATATGGGTTCCTTAGTTGACTGAGCGTGAACTTAATTCGAGCGCAGCGTCTCTGCTTTAACCTACACAAAAATGCTTTCGTGTGTCCGGTTGTTCTCCTCTACAGGTTGCATTTCTCTACAAATACTCAAGAAATTTTTTGAGCAGGTTTTATAAGTCCATAAATGTTCTTTCTCGATTCAGTTTTTGGAAATATTACAAAATGAGATATACATTATATTATGGCGTTGAAAGTTATATCTACGCCTGCACTTAATTAAATGACAATGTTTCTGATATGCACGTCAGTTGCCTATAAGTGATAGTCTCATCTCTCTTTCTAGTATAATTAATTATTTATTTTCGATGTTTCTAAATTAAATCATAAACAACAAAATTATGTAATAATAACATTACGAAATATGTAAGTTATCGTATATTTACTACTTACCTACCTATTTCTGATACAACTAGCTTTCGCTGGGGCCCGCCCGCGTGTCATTGATTTTCTTCGGCATGAGGCCAAGAAAATCATTGATTATTTTCATTACATTCTAGGCTTTTGGATTTTTTGACCCATTTCCCTATCAACGTGCGCTACCTTTATTAAATTGTAAGCTATCAAGGCAGACTCGCGAGGTCTATAGCTCGGAGAGCTACTAATATTTAGATTGGTATAAATTTTAAAAATGTAATCACATACTTTCGGAGTAGTTATGGTATAAAATAATTATATCTATTAATCCAGGATTCAAACTGTCTATATAAAAACAATATTGAAATAAACCCATATATTAGACACCGCAGCATATCAACAGCCATAAAGTCCACCGTTGCACAAATATCTTCCCCATTATTCTTGCCCTGATGATTACGCTTAATCCTAATATGAAATCGAATTGGTACAATTGTCATTTTGACAGTTGTATCATACACTTTTAAGAAATTTCTAGGTCTAAAGAAACCACAATATGGAAATAAAACTGAAAAATACGACATCCACTGTCACACAAAAGACCAAGTAAGATAATTTGAAGCCAAAATATAAAATTAAAACTATTGAATAAGACTTGATCTGACTCTTTGATAGCTACTTAGCTATCACAGGACTTAGGTAGCCTATACTTATAGGTCACCTAAGTCCTATATCTATGACCTAGATCCTATATAGTTTAAAGTCGAATGTAGTCAAGTTAGAAATATACTATAAACCGTCACTTTGACAGTAGTCACATCTAAGACCTATTTCAAGGTTAGATATGTAATTAGTAGCGCAAATATGAATTACTATTTTTATATTACTAAATCAACTGTGATGACTAAAACATTTTTATAGGCACCTACTGTAACTGTCTATCCGTTCAGTTAAGTATACTAAACCACGATTAGGACAGGAATAGCTGACAACGTCATTGTGATCTCACTTGCCCCATTCATGCTACACGACGTGGCATCAGAGCATTGACTGAAATGGAGTCCACCCCCACTAAGTACTCTGTTGCCTCGTCTGTGAGCTTCAATGTTGCCTTATTTTTGATAAATTTTTCGATGGATGACTAAATCACCACCAAAATATGTTATTTATATTAAAGTAAATATCCTAGGACTTCCAGGCTAGCTAAGACCCACTCAGACATTTGGGCATAAAAAGCCTACAAACATGCAGAGAGCCATAGTTACTTGGATAATTGAAGCGCTCGTAGCGTAGCTCAAACCATCAACTAAGTTAGTACACCCCTGCGGCCATGATTTGGATGGGTGATCGCTAGTGGTATTATGTATACTATTGAGTGGTACCGAGCTTCGGAGGGCTCGATTGCCCAGTTGAACGACTAGGCTACACTCGTTCAACTGGGCAAAGCAAGACAGAGAAAAACTTAGGTCATCCATTCGTTGTTACCTTTAGAAAATAATGATAAAGACGCAATTAAGATGGATTTTCTTAACACTACACCTTAATTAATATCTAAGTGTTTCTCACCAAAATGTTAATTAAAGTGTAGTGTTCAAACCTCAATAAAATTTACCCAATGCTTTAATGACCTATGTGATGAAGTCTGTTGGCCAGTCAATGAGTGATACATCACGCAACCCATTATTTCTGTAGGCTCATACATCTGGATGTATTATTTTATAGGATAAGAGCAAACAAGCAGGTGACTCAGTTGGTGGTATGTGATCACTGTCGCCCAAAGACATCCGCAATAGGTACCAGAGGTCTTGAGGATACGACAAAATGCCAAATGTTTATCTCTGGCGGGGATCCAACCCACATCTTCCGATTTCGTACAGGCGGATGCCTAAACCTGATCCCCGCTTAGCACGCGATAGAGCTATGCTGTGATACTTAGAAAAATATTTATTTATTTGTTTAGAACTTACGTACGTACTTTGATGCCGTCTGCCACTGCGGCATATTCCAGCTCCACCGGTCTTTAGGCGAGGGTCTACCTTCCATAGCCCTGGGGGGGCGGTGAAGACACTCTACCCGAGAGGGTCGCGCATGGCGTGAAGCACCTTCTATTAATGTCGGCAGTGGGTGCCGAAAATGCACTGCTGCAAACAGACAACAGATTTGTACTGTTGAGAGTGAGCCCAGGGCCCTACGCATATTTGCACGGTGATGATAAGCTCAGTGGTTGATTGTATGGTTGCTTGAAATGCCAGATTTTTTTTTGTGTCAAGCATCTTATAACGATCTAAACAATGGAAAGCCTGTTAAGGACGTTCTGCGCCATCCCAGCTTTTAAACTGTTTAGTCGTAATTTAGAGCACGCGTTATATATTATATACTCGTAGATATCTTTTTAGGTCTATCTATCAATTCAAACACTTTGGGCTTATAGCAGCTACATATCCATACCTTTATACGCTTTGTTGTAGCGGGGGACTAGTAACCGTGGCTGTACAAGCATGGTATTGCTAAGGCAACCCGAGGAGAGGCCGCATCTTTAGGTTTGTCTCTTCAAGCTTATGTTTAAGCAGCCGTAGCACGGTAATATTATAGGTTGCGGTGTTGTATGGGCATCACCGCGACTGAGCGGGCAGCACTATCTACGGTAGGCGAGATGAACTGGTAGTTTTTTGATCAAAGTAGCAAATAGCGGGGCTTCTCAGTTGACAACGTAGGGAACCAAGGCCGTACAGGCATGGTGTTGGTCTGGTGCCCGAGGTTGTAGCAGCATACCATATGTACTGCCGCATCGCAATAGGAAGTGTCCCATAGAGAAGAGTCCGTAAATATTCACGGCAGGTTCACGGTGGGTTCAAAAGCGTTCCCTAGTTCGCGCCAACCGCGGTCGAGGTGTGACTGTGTAGTGTTTAGTCGATTAGGGCACTTTCTTCATCATATCAAATATTGGATTATACTACCTTCATATACTCAAAAATATTTTTTCATCTCTATATATCACTTGTGTACAGACACGACCTTGCTTTCAGTTGTATTGTATGTAGGTATAGATGCAACCTAAACGTCATAAGAAAACATTAAATATGTAACTCAAATATCATTGGAAATAAAAGGGGTAATTTATCAAAGTCCACAATAGTAACACTGTTGCATGTATATATAACGAGTGCAGTGGTATTTGAATTCAACCGAACACTAACACTGTGTAAAGACATCGCTCCCCTGTCACAGCCGAGGCTCGACGTCTCGTTTCCATTAAATATTTCTTCTATGAGTGCTAGTTACGGGCGATTACAGTCTTTGACAAACGGTTCATGTTATTGCTACAGTCATTTAAACTAATGGCTGTGTTTGTTCTTAAGGCGGCTATCAATAACGTAACCCTGCGTGACTAAATACCACTAAATGGTACCCTGCAGCCTGCCCGCATTTTTCAGTCATTAGGTTACCATGTCGATAAAACGCATATATACAATTTTTTATAACGTTTCAAGCCGACTTAATGTATTAATTTATACGGTTAAACTTTGTGATAGCTATATTCTTAACTTCCAATCTTACGATTGAGTTGGAATTTGAAATGATCCTGAATATACGTATGACGTATGCTTCATAAGCTAGTTTTTAATTGTTCTGATAATAATTACCGAATCTGATGGATGTTCGGTGGAGTTGTGCCGTCGATAGCGGCACCCGGTAGAGAACTACCAAAAAAAAAAAACATAGATGGTCAACTGTTAACGACTCATTAACATAAAGTGCAGATTATGTTGTTTTGGCAAATATAATGACTTCTAATTTCTCTGAAGATCATATATTTACGCCAAATGTTATTGGATTTACTTACGGGATATCAGTTTTTGCAAATTTCAGCTTTACGTTTCGTAAAGATGAACCCTTTACTTCCCTATAGCTTCCCTATTATATTATCCCTATAAGATTTTACATATAGGATCATAGATAAAGCCGTGTCTCCTCCAAACAAAAGTTGACAACTTCAAAATTCTTCACCAAACTAAAATTAGCAACATTTGTCAACAACGCGTGCTTACAGTTTCCAGCTATACAGAAACTTTCTAGTTACTTTTAAGTATGGAACTTTGTCGTAGGCTAAACTATAACACTATATTGTATGAATGTATAAACGCTGCCTTAAAAGCTTTTTATTAACTAACTGTTTACATTACAGCTACTACAACGAAAGCATTTAGGCAGCCTAAAAGCCTTTACAGGCTGACAGGTAGACCCAATGCTCCAGCTCACTACCAGTTGGCAGTGCACTCAGATTAATTAATTGAATATGGATAAGTAGCTATAAATACAGTAAGTTAAGTCATAGGAAAGTAATGGGTTTATACGATCGAGTTCGTACAAATGTTTATGTTTATCTCATGTAACTGCAATGGAGTAAACATTTCTTATTTTCTTCTTTTTTGTACCAACACTGAAATTAAACTTGAACCTACCTAAAAAGTTATTATTGTTTAAATTTGTGTCTACCGACAAAACTCAGGTATTACGCTTCGTCCTTCACATTGCTATTTGACGAATAAATCGATTGATCGCAATTGTGTGCCACAAGATTAGTTTTGTCGATCGTCTGACGATGCCATCAAGTCCAGACTGGACTTAGAAGGTCGTTATTCCTCTAGAATCTAGATGGTTTATCAATGCCCCATGTACTTTTACGTGTTAATACTTGTAATAATCCAATGTTTCCTAGTAAAGAAACTATGTAGTACGCAAACGTGAACGGTTATTTCCAAGTTACAACGGACAAATAAATATATCAATTGATTTTCTCCACTTTTACTTTCATTTACGAGTAAACAACAATTAATTCAACCACTACATTAGAATAAATGCAAAAAAAATGATTAGATCTTCCCTATACTTGAGACTTTCAAATTTATGTATATAAATAGACTTGAAATGCGACCTGCACGACAGTAGAAACTGATCTGTTATTCAAACGCGACGACCAACAAATGCGACGACAATGCGAGATGTCTTGCCAGTTAGGACAACTCCGTTCAAAATGCTGTTTGAATTTTGTTGCGTTAGTCGGTCGGACAACACATGTTGCGTCGTAATGCGACAATTAGGCATGTTTTAAGTATAGTTTTATTTTAATTTTAATTTTAAATTAAATTTAACGTTAATAAAAATAAAAGATTTATTTATTACACTAAATGTTACAATCTCAAAAAGTCGTATCTCAAAAAGACAGGCCAGCTGAGTGAAAGTGAAACAGCGGCTACGCTGGATGCTGCCAGCTGGAGTATTATGCCTGTAGGCTTGCAATGACCTTCAGGTTGCCTAAATGCCATAGTTGTAGTAGCTGTAGTGTTGTGTATAGTTTGGTTAATAAAGGGTTACTTCTACTAAATTTTCTATTTCAAACACCATCGTAAGCTAAGTTATATCTATCACATTTACAAATTTTGTTAATTGGAATACGAACTTCTTAATATACAAGAATTTACAATAACGGTCTAGTGACGGTCGTACCATAATAATTAAAGAAATGTCCCTACTACTTGTAGGTATGTAGGTAACTTGTCTCTATAGTTTTGATCGCTATCCATTTTATAGTAAAAGATATCGATATCTATTTATAGTGCGGTCACCGGCCTACTGCCTCGGCCAGCGGCCTCGGCGTGCATTAACCTGTCAAGAAACAAACAACCTGCATACGTATCTATTATTTTGTGAGAATTAAACCCGATGTAGAATTATCTAGTAGTTAAGTCATGTAAAGTGGTACTAATAGCGTATATTGCAGTAGCGATGGAAGATATCCGGCAGCATATTCTATGTTACGCGTGACTCAAAAACTCACTTGCTGATCTCAGTTACAACTCTATTCTTAATATTGGCTAGAATAAGTTCAAATAATTTTAGATCAGTCACATCCTAGATATTTGTTGTTCTTTGTGCATAGCCCATATATGAATTTCTGTACATGTTACGGCAAGCTTAAAACTTGCTTTCATATCGAGTATTTATTTAATTTCTGTCAAAAAGTTTATACTGTAAACAAAAAAGAAAACCTACCAAAACAAAAAAATAACTTGTTGATATTATATTTTCAATTTTAATTTTTACTGGTATGTAGTCAATTCTTAGTGTGCCAATAAGACTCTTGTTTTAGTGGGGTGGTTGATAAAATACTGAAACTTCATAAAGACATTTTCAGCGCATGTAGGTAATTTACAGTTCGAGCCAATGTATTACTATTTGCCTACACATGTGCATGTTCAAAACTCCACTATTATTACACAATCGAAGAACTTACTAAACACAAACTTACTAAAATAGCTCCTCACATGCTGGTTATCTCACTTACGCACTCGTTACAATGTCGCTTTATAATAGTTGTTGACTAAATTCTTGTCTTTGTGATAGCGATGGGCGATTGTTGCAAAAAATACAATCGACTGAATCTAAACTTGGGCTATAGCGCATTCGATTGTCGATTTAGTAGTTCGGTTACCTCACTTACGCACTCGTTACAATCTCGCTTTATAATACATAGTTGTTGACTAAATTCTGGTCTTTGTGACAAAAAATATTCATATGACATAAAGCCGCTAACCACTGCTGCGCACTAATGGACATGCTACACTTATAGTTTAGTTTCCTAACAAAGATTGAGAGACTCGCATGTGCAGCGAGTCTATGATCAATCAACACACGCGTAGCTTATTCGGATATGAATGAGGTCCACGTAGATGCCACGCTGCCCACAAGGAGGCAGTTTCATTGCCAACGAACATTTTGTTTAGGAGTGATAGAATACGCATATATATATTTATATCTCGTAGACATATCAACTGAATCGAATTGAAGGTCGAGTCTATAATAAATGCTTTCAGATATTTTTTTTACCTACAATGTTAAATTCGAAAAAATGTTGTCGATTGTATTGCGCAGATTTTTTTGTGTGACTGGCTCAGCTCGTCAAATAATTTACAATAGAAGTGCTGTTTAAAGTTTAAGGGATTATTTGATTCAGATTCTGTCGTGTATTCTAGAGATCTTCAGAATTGCAGTATATTGATCAGCTGGCAAAAAATACAAAGAAAGAGCACTAAACGGTGGCGACGTTATGTATTAAAATGCTTAAGGAGTAACCGGTAACACTCTTAACCACATTGAGCTGACAAATATTGAGCTATTTTTTGTTATGAATATTTAGGTCCCTAAATTATTTATGTCTGTAAAATGGCTATTCAGACGAAAAATATTTAAGATATATTCATAGTTAGTAGTATAATTAAATAAAGATTATTAAATGAACTTATGTATATATTATGTTTATTTCCTTCATGTTCTGTTTGTAACTAATGTTTTGGATAATGTAGGCAATAATTTGTGACTATGATATTTTCAAAAAGGTTTTGTTCATTTCAATGGTAGTTTTTAATTTATCTATGAACTTTAAAATTTCTGATATACTTGTGTACCTTAACAATATATACAGCCACGTTGTGTTATATAGATTTGCCATGAACGCCGTAGGCGGACACTCGTGCACAGCGTGCATACTACTTGACAATTAGATTCATGCAGCTAACATTCTCCAAATGGCAATGGATTAACTTCTTCATTTATAATATAGCGGGTAAACTAAAACTGATCTGGAAATTTGATAATTCTTAGAGTTCCTAAGAAGATTGAACTAATATGTACTCTAGAGTTTTTACCCCAATATGCATGAAAAATACTATTGTTTAAACACACAGCTATTTTTTTTGCAGAGTCGGATACTGGAGGACGCATCGTTGATGTGCAACTCCTGGTCACCTAGGCACAACGTAAGTCACCATCACACCATTCCCTAAATTTAACTTTATGCATCTTACTTTTTCACCTTTTTGCACCGTACTTTTCCTGTAAATTTTGCCTCATATCATAAGCCTGCTTGCAACATTTTACTAACATAACTCAGTTTATTTGAGCTTCACTTAAACATTTAATGGCTAATCAAATAATTTGTAACCGATGTAGGTATATAAAAGCTCAGATACTTACCTCCACTTATGACTTTCCGGACTGGCTATGGCATCGTTTAAAGCGGCGTATTTTTGTTATATGACCTACTTAACCAAAAATATTACTGGCATACTCCAAGAAAGATTTCATTTTGTCACTAACATAACGGTCGCTATTAGCGAGACACGAGTTAATTAAAACTTAGAATATATGGGTTTCCGATTTGTCTCATTGTTTTTATTATTTAAACAACTCACGCAAAAGTAGCTTGTATTAATTTGATTCTCATATGTTCACCGGAGCGCTGTTTTTGTTTTGAGTGTTATTCGCTGCATTAAGATGGAAAACCATACTTTTATTTTTATTTCAAACAATCTGTTTTACAAGGCACGTAGCTATTCTGTAGTTCGTAGCGTAGACGCTGATGTAACCACGTAGACGTCTGACTTGTCTACGTAACTGTAGAATAGAATGTTGAATACCAGCAACTAAGCTATTATAATATATTCTAACTCTAAATAATTGTTGGAAACTGGTCAACTAATCGACCTTCAGTTATTGACGTTTTATATATATATATATATTATCCTTTGTAAGCGATTAGAATTTTGGTCTTTATACGCATGTTATTAGTAAGGATCGTAATTTCTTCGAGCATATTATAGATTAAATTAATGTATTATATTTAATATAGAAACATTTTTGTATATAAAATATCGAGAATTTGATATCGTAGGCATATTTTATTATAATGTTTGATATGGTTTCAAACGTAATGAATAAAACCATTAACATAAGCGGTTTATTAACCTGTAGCTGAGGTGGATTTATTTTCACGTAAACACTGACGTGGGGTACTCAGAAACCCGTAATACAATTGTGTTTATAATATTTAAGAATCTTTAAATTTTTTAAGGTTTAGTGTCATATAATAATTAGCTTTAGTGGACATATTTAAATCGAATAAATTTTTTTTAATCATTTATTTGTTTATCTATTTTATTGTTTAAAAAATTATAAAACACTTAGCATTTTAGGGCAAAAATCACATGAAGTCATGAATCACACCGTAATCATTATAACTATAAAGCAAAAAATTAACTTTCAATATTAAAGAGCATATGGCCCATCTGTAATTATAACATTATAATGGATACAAAAATGACAGAAATCAATTATTTTACTACCCGCAGTCTGGGCAAACTTGCTCGCACATTGATGGTACCTATTCATGTTGGTTATTATTATTACCAAGAGACGAATTACTTAGCATTCCATGGATTCACCGTGCGGGTGCCGGGTCCATAGCGTTGCAGAGGAAGAGGCTTGAGGGGCCTGGGGCTTGCAACCCAGGTGCAGGGTTAAGAGGCCTCTTTACAATGCATCAACGCTTCCCTTTCCGCTCGAGCCTCCTCCCCTACCTAACCAAATTTGGTAAGATCCTACTAATGCCACCTTAGATGCACGTTCTAGGATGGTAGTTACAGTTGTTCTTGGCAGGCCAAGGTCTTTAAGTAGGTTATATAGGGATTTCGCTGGTATACCCCTTGCTCCAACTTCTACAGCATATAAATTAACCACATAACCGTTTTTGGTTAATTCATTTGTTAGGTCATAATATTTGTTTGTTTTTAATGTGTGGTCTTTAGGTATGTTCGTTTCCCACGGCACAGTAAGTTCTATAAGTACTATGCGTTTTAGATTTTTGAGTATAGAAATATGTCTGGTCTGGAAGACGAAACACCAATATCCTCAGGAATTTTGTAGTGTTTTTCAAACGTGTCCATCAAAAGAGTCCAATCGGGAGCTGCACCTATGATGGAGTAAGGCTTGGATTTAGATTTTGTAGATGACCCTTCTTTTACAAAATCGACGTGTCGTTTGTTCATGGTCAAACCTTTTTTTGCTCTAGCTACCGAGAGACTCACCGCTTCTCGTTCTACCATTTTCTCGTGGACGACGTACTGGGCTCCATATTGTAGAAGTTTTCAAACTACTGCAAAAATAATTCTGCCAAGTGCAAGGCGGACTCGCGCACGAAGGGTTTCGTATATCTATACAATATTAGACACATTATATGAAAACCTTTTTTCAACGTGCTCGAGTCCGACTCGCACTTGGCCAATTTTTTGTATTTGTTCTTAGAAAAGCACCAGATATACATTATCTTTCAAAATTTCAACTGTCTAGCTATCACAGTCCGTGAGATACAGCATGTTGACAGACAGACAGACAGTCATTATAACCATTATTAACAGGGTCCTGTTTTTTCCCTTTGGGTACGAAACCCTAAAAAATACAATAATTAAATCGAAACTGTTTACAAAAAAGTTACGTGAATACTAAGGTAGGGTCTGAGATGCCCACGAAAAATTCCAAAATGATTTTTTTTACCGAAATTGCCCGCGCAAACATGTAAACAGCCATTGACCACATCCTCGCGGTTTAACCCGAAAATTACGAAAGGTGATGACAGTGTTAATAATAACAATTATTGTGTTAAATCATGATCGAAACTATCTATATTCTAAGTATATATCTTTTCATTCAAATCGGCTCAGCTGTTATAGCGTAAAAGTGTGACAAACATACACTCACATCTTCAATCACAAACTTTCACATTTATAATATTAGTGTTAAGTATGGTAATGACACATTGTATCAAACCATACGTGGTATAAGAGTAGAATGATAAAGTACGTTAACAAAATATATCTTATAGTAGAACCAACCCAACCTTCATATTTACCAATATATTGAAAAACAACGAGAAAAATAAAATAACTTGTGGATTTGACACCCTGAAAGTGTGAGCTCAGAGCATTTGAATCAGCTTGATACCGAGTTTACAAGCTATGACATATTATGCAGAGTTATAAGGCCGTTCCGTTTTAATTATCTGTGAGGATAGGTTCGGTACCTATACACAAAAGTTTAGTAGTTAAAAAATCAGTGTTAAATATAGTTAAAGAAATAAAATATAAAAGTAGAGATGCTAAATTTGACGCATTTTCAGAGTTCCGTACCCGAAGGGCAAAACGACGCCCTTTCAATAAGCCCGCCTTTTAATCCGGTTTTGTATATCTGGCCATAGGTTTCAAGTCTCTAGCTCATAAACGACTTACAAACCGACAAAAAGATACTTAATTTATGTAGAATGTGGCCCAAAAGAAAATATTGAACCCAGTACATTGACAATTTAACGCATCGCTATACGCCACTCAGCCAAGGCAGCACTTAGTAATTTTCAGATGACCTTATTCTATTTCATGTCTTTGGTAGTAATTATTTCAACTTTTTGAAAAGCCTCTTCCACTTGCATTCATGCTATATGAACACATTGATTGAATTCACCAGGTGGGTTCTACTTCATAAAAAATAAATATGCCTTCGGATATAATATTAATTACTTTTGTTCCAATGTAAGGAATGTATGAAATCAACTGATGTTCGCGTGATATGTCAGTTGTTAGAGGTGGAAAATAACACTGCAGCCGTGACCGAGCCATAGTCTATATGCTACTGTGGCTCTGACATGATTTAGCCATCGAAATAGGAACAACAGTCATGCTGCTTGAAAATATAATCATCAGAAAGTCTAAGTAATGCGAGTATGTATTAGAATGGCCATACCCCTCGCAACAGTTCCAAAATATTATGAAATTTAATTTTAAATGTATTGACAAATCCGATGCTAAAACAAATAAAGAAGTTGTCGGAGTATCTATTTTAAAGGTAATAAAAACACCATGGGTTTTTTAATATTTTTTCTTTAATCTGTTACTTAAGTGAACAAAACTTAATTGAAGATTTTTTCATTATAATATTAGATCACGTATTTCGTCCAACTATTTTTCTTTTAAAAAACACCTAAAATAACGTGCCACAAATTAGGATCGAAAACTAAAATATAAATTCCTGGATAGTCCTCAGTAACAACAAGAACCCGTTAGAAACCATATTTTGAGAAGTTAATAAATGAAAAAATAATTGTAGTAAGGAGTTAATCAAAGGCAACAAGAAAATAGTGTGGTGCATATGGTGAATGTGGTGGAGGTGAAAGTAACCCTGGAAGGCAAGAAGCATAAAAATCCATATGAATGGACATAAACATGTTGGAGGTTTTGAAAGTGGATGGTTTGAAGTAAATTATTGTATTCTTGTTTGACAACAGGGCTAATAAAGAATTAAAGCCCATGTCTCACACTGTATCCAGTGCACATAATAACCTGCAAGCTGTATTTGTTGACATAGAGAAAGCGTACGACCGTAGATAGCTAGTTGAGGAAAATACAATCAAGATCCAAACAAAATAGTGATATTGAAAATTATCTAAAAAGGATCAACAGATTGAAACCTAATACCAACTGTTTCTCAAATTGAAGAAAACAGTTCTTAACTACGGACTGGGTACTGAAAATTTATTTAACACAATAAAATGCCCAACCCAGGGATCAAACCTGAACCTCAAGATTAAACCAGATAATAATAACACATAATTAAGATGACTTAAAAATAAAAAATAAATTATAATATTCACAAACTATTTATAAATATAAGCCTGTTTTATTACAAACAATATGCATTATACGTAAACAGAACTATCTTGTTCCCCTTACATATTTTCAGACTGCAGATAATACAGAGCTACAAGATCAAAAGTAGTGAATCACAATATTACGCTCCCCCCTCACCGCAACTGCCTTACCCCTCCATAATCGTAACTGCTGAGTGCGCAACGCATAATCCCAGGAAAGCTGGAGTAGTACATGCGAGAGGAAAAGTCATTTATAATCTAAGTGAAGAATACAGGTACTGAAAGTATTTATTTTTGTTTTCTGCTGATAGAATTGACCAAAATGTCACCTAACGGTAAGTGCGAATAAAGCTGTCATTGGAGTTGGTGCACAGGTATATCGAATTGGAAAAATCATAGAAGTAATATAAAAAGTCACCGTGAGACAGACCTTAATTTCTCTCTGTTTTCTTAAAGTTTTCATATAATTTTCATATTAAAAGGGTAAGTAGAAAGGCCTGAACTGATTGACTTAGTGACTGATGAACGCTCAATCACTTCAACAGAGAGTCTAAACCACCGCGCACCGCTTCAAAAATCATGATATTTCGAGAAGCTCCTCTGGCTATGGTGCCCTCTAAAGTGTAACTTTTAAGGTATGGGAATGGAATTTTAAAGCTTGTACAAAACATATGAGCCTTTTATTTGTAGCGTCATTGTTATTAGCTTGAGCACCCTCCAAGTCTAACAATATAATTTATATTAATATGTTTTTATTGCTGCTGTTACACAAATAAGACAGCAAAGAACTCGTAATATGTAATCTATATATAAAAATCAAATTTCTACTTATTATCATTTATGTTGTTTAAGCAATAAATGCTTATATTATTTGTCCAAAACCACTCGATATTTATATTCAACACAGAGTCGAAAGAATAGCTGATAGATTCTAAATGATAACTTAGTGACAATGCTTTGTACTCGTACATGTATGTGCCTAAATAAAGTTCCAGTTTCGTTGTGATCCAGTTTGACCTAAAATTATTGTCACAGAGTATTTTAAACCGTCTCGTAACACTTTCGTACTCGCCTCTACTGCCGAGACTAATCGAGAGGGCCCAGCTTTCAGATCTTTGTGACATTTGATACCAACATTAGGTGAGCGCCGAGGGATTATGAGATGTCGCCATTTAACCCTAAAATGCTGATGAGCAATAGCTCACAGTAATGGATTAATGCAGCTGAGGGTAGATTTTATACCATGTGACTCGTAGGGTCAGCTTAGTTTTGCGATGAAGCATATAAGCAACGTTTCGTTTTGGGGAAGGCAGGTGCCAGCCAAAGTATATAAAAAGTTAAAAAAAGTAGAGAAAGACAAGAGTTAAAATATGTAAAATTTTTGCCACAAGTATCTGTCGCTTAAGGCACGTGTGTGTTTTGGCAGCTGCCTTTAAGATCTTTCCTATCTGTTTATTTAATACAACGTTTACATTAAAAATATCCTTCATTCTTAAAACAAACGCTTAATCCATTCGTAAATAAGTAGTAGCGATTTCCATCAAATATATTTTTACTTTGGGTGAATTTTGCCGCTCTGACAAAATGAGATTAAAACCTTAAATACGGTGACCAAATTTACACGCCTCCAACGAAATAAAACGTTTAAATTAAAACTGTAACGTCTGGCCGCCGCTGCAAGAGGTTTTGGAGCATGCATCTTTCGCTAAACGAATTAAGATTTTATTTATACACGTGGTTTACTTTTTAGGGTTCCGTACCTAAAAAAGAATATATATTTATAGGATCACTTTTTTGTTCTGTCTATAAGTCCAGACCCTTTTCTCAGGTATCAATCATCATCAGGATCGTATAATGTTACAATAAAAGTTTATAGTCGTTTAAAGGTGTAAAAAAAAGGAAACTGCCACCTTGAGTAAAAATGTCACATAACTAAGTATTGACACGCTCTCTCATCAATACCCATATGTATGGAACTTTATGTTGCTTTTTAAACCTCCAGATTCCAGTCCCTTTTCAAATAGACGAACTATGTAAGTACATTCTTAATTACGTTCTCACGGAACTCTTCAAGCGAGATTACTACTTTCACTTCTCTGTTTATTGGGTAATGAGGACCGCATATTTTTTACTGCCTATATCTACTTTTACATACACGCATTATTTTTTACAAACCAATTATTAATAAATTTGATCTAAATCCACATTTAAACCAACCTGCCCGGGCCACATACGCTAACATGACTTCAGAAGTGTAGTGATGTGTATGACATAAACATTTTATATCAAATTTTCCATTTCCGTTACGTATTAAAACGGCGTAAGAGCCGAAGAACGAATTAAACCATAATATGGCATGCTTATTATTTTTCAAGTAACGAGTATAGACAATGACAAGATTTTACTGACCCACAGTATAAAAAAAATATAATAGAAATCTAGTAGGTACAGTGTTATCTGAAGGACTTGATTAAACTGCATTAGCGTATACATTAAATAAAATGCCTTCATTCCTACTTGTTTAATAATATTGAATGTTTATATAGCTTATAAACTTATATATTTCATATATTTCATTTATTATTAACAATGTAAGTACTAAAATATTTTTGTAAATAATTGTTAAAGATAAGATCTCTTAATAGTTTTGTTGTCGCATCAAATAATATAGATAAGTGAGCTTACTTCTTCGTGTTGTATTGGTCAAAAACATTAATGTATGCATCTACTACCTAGGGCTGTCATCTTCGAACTCAGACTGCATAATCATTCCTCACGCACTTTGTAGGTGTGTTTATATGTCTATTTTATAAATATTTAAATTGTATCATCAAATATATACATGACACGCTACATTAATATATATACATTTCACAATACAAACAGTCAAATTTATTTATCTTGATAAAATATTTATATCTGATTATAATGCAACAATTAAATTGCAAGTAATATAAATAAAATAATTTAGCGAATTAAATTTTCCATATGATAATTAACCGAAAACCCTCCTAAGGGCTTGATATGAACAAACTTGTCAATTGTCATCCAATTTGTAGATAAACTTGCTATAATTGCAAGGGAGTCAATGAAACTTCAATTGAATCACAATTCCTGAGGGGGTGACACTTCCCCTAACACAAATTTGATACAAGCACTTTTATCATGAACTCAGATGAGTCTTGTTATCCATATTGATAAGTAATTGAAATCAAAATATTAACATACTTTTTAATAAAAACAAAAAACAACATTGCATTTGTTATTTAAGATATATAAACAAACAGTTTATTGTAGATACTATGAATGCATTTTTTTTGACACGTAATAAATGATTCACTGAGTTAATAACTTATCCCATAATTGGTTATTTTTTTTATTGAGACTGTTATTTGGTAAGCAGTTGAAAACGAGAATAATAGTTATATCTTTTCTTAAAATGTGTTGTATAAGTGTATTATCGGGATTAAAAGCTCAAGAAGTCTGAAAAAATTTAATAATTACTAACTGATGTTACTTTTATCACCAGCCAACAACAGTTAAGTTTTTTTTAAATCGAGTAATGTTGATATACAAACTGGTTTTATGCTACAACCAGATAAAAATATCAAACAAGAATTCCATTAAATAAACCGAACGCAATAGATGAATAACTTTTATAGCGTTCACCACTTTAATTTACTCCTACCTTAATTAATTTATCTTTCCTGTGATTAAATTAGTATCGGAATTATATTGTCTTGTAAAAATAAGTCAACTGACTTAAACGTTTCTTCCGGGTTAACCTGAACCGAATTTTCTACCTCTTCATCATTAACCGTCAGGCGAGATGGTGGTCAAAAGTCTTTTCCACTGTAAAAACTAGTAGTACAAAACAAACATTCACGCATTGTACTGAATTTAATACATACTTTCACTTGCAACAAACTAATCTCGTATTTCAAACCTGATACGAGGACAGTGAAATATAAATACTTTCATTGTTAATTTTTTTACGACGTAATTGCTTATAATTTTTGTGGCAGTTAAAATGGAGAGAGAATCGTTGTCTGACAGTGTCAGTACTCGTTTAGCAATTACAAATAGTCCCGGCCGTCTCGCATTACGCGAGTGTTCGCAAAGCGTGGGGTGGGCGAGGTTCATTCCCACGCTCGATTTAGCTCATTTTTGAGAGGCTTGCAGATTGACAGTAATTTACACTTAGTCGCCCGTGTAATGTTACGATCACTTTTTCATTTGGCTCTTATTTTATTACCTCGGTCAGTGACGTATTCAAGCTGAGCAAAATTGAGCGTAGGATATACTCGTAAATCCACAATTTAGGACTACCTAAAATATTAGTTACATCAGTGTTGGGAGAATATGATATAATAAAGGCCAGTATTAATTCTTGAGACTTGAAGGCAATAAGCCACACGTTGGAACAGAAACGTATTAATACTCTATAATTTACTAATAATATTTAATTATATAGTTTAAAATAAACGACTTTTACGTAAATGAATGTTATTCTTCCTTGTAATTTAGCCCATATTTTAAGTTGTTATTACTTGACTATCATTTTATGATTTCAGTAACACACTGTTGTATGAATAACATGTATATTTCTTTATATATAAATTACTGTTTTTTTTTAAAAGATCTTTTAAACGACTGCTCAAATGGAGTTGTTATATGAATATATTTGGATGTTGGTATCTTTAGAATCCTCATACCACCCCGAGTAGTACTTGCTAAATATTTAGGTAAGGCACTGAAACTTTTTTATTGCAAATTTGCTTACGTAGCGGCTTCAAAGTTACTTAAATTAATAAACTATGGGGCCTTAAATTTTTTAATCGTTTTTCGCATCTCAGCAGTTACAAAATAATTGTAAGAATAATGCGATACGATTTTTACGCAAACACACCGAGGTCTAACCTCATTCTAAACGAATACCTACACAGTTCTGTAAGTGGCCTCTGGTCTAGTAACATTTTGATAATATTTACTTGGGCCAGAACTAAACTGTAACTAAGCTGAGGATTTTTTAATTGATATTGTGGCCTTTAAATGTACAACTTTGTATTGTTTAAATATTAATCGTATGTCCAGTTGATGTTGGACTCAACACTATGGTTTTTTAACATTAACGACATTTTCCCCTGATAATCATGTAGTCGAAATAGGAAATTGCTCTCAAAAAATACTGCCTCGTTAATGCTCATGGCAATGCCTGGGAGTTGCACCCCAGAGATTAGGTTTAAGAGTCCTCTTTCTTAAGCCAACAATGCTCCTCTCTTCTTTCCGAGCTTCCTTTCCTGTCTAAACCAAATTTGATACGATCATTCTAATGCCGTTGTGGATACGCATCCTAGGATGGAAGTTACGGTTGTTCTTAACGGGCTGAATTCTTATACTAGGGATTTCGTTGATTTTGACTCTTGCTTAACCTCTATAACGTATTAATTAACTATATAACCGGTTTTGGTTAATTAATTTCGTAAGTCGTCATATATTTATTTGTTTTTATAGTTGTCTTTTGTATAGATGTCTAAGTACTCTGAATGGTAGTATTTTAAGGACCTAAATATATTCGGTCTTGAAGACAAAACAGCAGCATCCTAAGGTCCATCAAAATAGTCTAATCAGAAACTGTAGCTAAGACTGATTAGGGCTTGGGCTTAGGTTTTATAGCTGCCCTGTTTTTATAACCGATTTTTCTTTTATTTAATCACTCATTAAGTCATTAACCAAATGAAAGCGAAGGCTTATAATTTCGTACTGCTTCCGTGTTAAATTTGCTTCAACAAACATTTATAATGCTTCTGAAGGCTTTAACTGTCTTACTTTCACAATCAAAAATCTAGTACAATATAATTTACAATGATCTAAACAGATGGTCACGTAAACGCATAAAAAATGAGTAAATTATATTAAACGACTCATTTGCACGTACTTGCATTTGATTATACTACAAAAACAATAAGAACATAATATATTCACAAATAACTATAAAGAAACGTGAGACTACCTTATGTACTTTTGCAACTAATACGGCAATAGGTGAAGACATCTTTCCCCTGTATAAAACAGATGTAAAATCTATATTATGAATTCAGCTTGTATACCTATTTGTGGGCCGTAAACTAACAAGGGCCGGCCGCGAGAATCGAGAGAAACTATTACTTTAAAAGTGGTCTTTGGACGTAAAACGTAGTGTTTGGAAGTCACCCCTCGCGCTGAACATGTGTTGGGACTCAGAAATAGCTGCCCAGGGATGGGAAGCTTTGGTCGTGTACTCTAGTGATAGCTGCAAGTATCAACTGACATCAAAGGTTTTATAATGATTTCTATTTTCATTCATATTTTATGTATTTTTATAGAGTGGAGTTAACCTGAACCGAATATATTATGGAATATGTGCAAATTATTAATAATTTTATAGATATTTAATTCATCAAATGGGGTAAAATAAATGTTTTTAGATTTTACTCATAAAAACCACAATTTCAAAAGGCAGTATGTAGCCATAATTTGTAAAAAAACTTTATGATAACGGTTCTTTCAACACGTGTAAAAGTGAAATATAAATACAAACGATACAAGTAACTATAAAGAAATTATTTATGTAACCTAAATCCGCCGCAGTATAAATGCTCCAGCTAACAATCAATAAGAAGTGCGCCCAGTATGCGGGTCGCAAATATATAAAATAGTTATTACATTTTGAATCGATTTTCATGAACCATCGTCGATTCGATTAGATTCTAATTGTATAGTTTAATTATTTCCTTTCGGACGCCGTTATACAATAATCCAATAATATCCCATGATGGACGTTTGAAAATGTATAAAATATAAGTCGTCGTAACTGAACGAATAAAATATGCAATGTTGGCTCCGATATGTTTAGAAACAAAGTTGGTTGATTGCTGCATTTTCCAGGGCTTTAAATATAACATGTATGTATGACAGTTTCACTGAACCAGACAGTTGGTCAGTTGTCATGAACAAATGGAATAGTTCCCAGTTCATTTGAAATATTTTTTTAATAACAAATTTCAATAGAAGTAAACGCCTGGGAATAGTATTTTACGTTTGACTGCAGCCAGTTATTTTAATTTTGAGTTAATATTATCGTCATCTTTTACTTACTCTTATCTCGAGTATATGGTGTCGGTTTTTTACAATCACTTTGAACAACTAAAAAAATATTTATTAACACATATTTTATGTTACAATACGCATGTGCTAAAACATACAGAGAAGTCCAAATTTCACCCTCGGGTTTTTCAATCGGCCTGTTTTACCTTACGATTATCCAATCGAAAGATGTGGTAAACTTTCCGGATGATTATGTATAAAGAGATACATATGCATAATTAAATATCGTTGTATTGATAATTTGAACTCTGCATGCAATTTTCGCGATAGAATTTTATGAAGGAATTGAATTCAGAATTCTAAGTTGAATTTGCGTTCCTATTACTTCGATTTGAAGTACTAGTTTTACGTACTAGAAGCGACCCATCACTAGACGCGCTTCTTACAACTGCGGGTCCGAGTCACTCATAAATAATTTAGAGTGAGTCCGGGAAAAACGTGGCGTTGGCCGCTCGGTTGAGTCCCTATGACTATTTGATGCGATACATATTACGTCTTCCGAATTAGCGGGCCAAAATACATTAGAACTTTTACTTGCGAACAGTAAAGTAAATATGTATTCGCGAATGCAGTTTATGCACGAACGGTTCTCTTTTTAAAAACTATTACTTATTTAACTTGCTTTGTTCTTTGAGTTTTCTGGTTTAAAATAGGAAATCGATTGTGTGGCCACTTTTGTTTGTATAATCACCATATAGAAAACTCAAAGCTTGACTTATGAACCTGGCTACATCGTTAACAGTCACACTTGTCGCAGTCACTTCGCTACTCTGATAACAGCGAAGATGCTACAGCCAACTTCGTCAAGTGAGGATTAATATCGTAAAATATCGCAAAATAACTTACACGAATAAATGTTAGTAAAACAGCGTACTGTTATGATAAAAGCTTTTGTAAAAAATATACCTAGGCACAAAAGTAATATGAACAAATCACCGATGGAGATAACTTTAAATTGTTTTGATTGTGACTTAATGTCAGGCCTACCTGATGTTAAGCAGTAACCTCTGGCTATATCCGCCGAGGAGGAAGCAACCACGAACCTCTAAGTTAGAGGAACCCGTGGCTGCTTCCTCCTCGGCGGAACACGCTGCCGCACACCTTGAAGCAGCCGTGGAGCTTAGCCAGCGATCAGCATCGTACAGCATGATCGACTCTGACATGAGCGACACGTCGTCGGTGCGTTCAGAAGCCCACCCGAGCAGGAGACATAGTCTTTTTTCGTCTCCTGCAATGAGCAGAAAACCATCAGGGGTGGCTATGAACGAAGAGACCAGGGAGGCCAACGAATTACTACAGAAGGGCAAAGAAGCCCTGGAAACAGCGGGTAACATGAAAAGAGAGTGCAAAATCATCGCACACGAGAGCCTGCAGGGCCTGTATTAGCGGGTGTTGGCCCTGTCTGATTCAAGAGCACGCCATAAATACAACTTAGAAAAGGCACTATCCCGGCATGCAAAAGAGCTCCTCAATGTGGAGAGAGCGCATGCCGAAGAAATACGCTCCCTGAAAAGGGACCTCGGCGAGCAACTGAATCAGGCAAGGGCCGACATATCAGGCACCCTGGAGGAGACCAGAGCTATTCGTAGCTGGCTCGGCTACGAGACCCTGGAACCCTTCAGGGGAATAAGGGAGGCCCAGAAGGCAATAGAGACGTTGGGGGCTAAAATGACGGAGGAGAGGGTCCGGAATGAACAGAATCCGGATGCATCAATAGCTAAAAAGTGGGCGGATATCGAAGGAGGAATCCTTCGGCTTGATACCCACACAGTCAGCATATCAAACCAGCTTGATGCACTCCGAAGGGTGGTGGAGGAACTGGGAGAGAAACCCAGAACTCCATTACCGGTTCCGGACCTGGCACCTCCGCAGGATACCACTGAGGACATGGCAGCGCTATGCGACGAACTAAAAGACATAAAAAGTCTCGTCGCCAAAGTCCTTGAAAGGCCCACAACTTCGGAACCACCACCACAACAGACGCTGGACCTAGAACCCCATTTAAAGCCGATCACTGAACGCCTAGACATTATGGCCTCGGACCTCAGGCTAATGCAGGACCTGACCTCTAAGGTGCCAACACCACCAGGGCCCAACATAGAGGCAGAGCTAGCAGCAGTGGAGGTCAAACAGGCCTTAGCCGCCATTCAGAAGGGAGTGACCGACCTACAAGTTGTGGACTCAGGAGGAGAAATCTTCCTTAATTAGTGGAGGGTATGGGTGCGGACAGGGGTCTCGCATTCTGACCGTACATGAGGCACAGGGACTGACACACGAGTCCGTCATCATCATCCAGACGAGGGAAAATGTGACCAGGTTGAGGGACAGTGTTCCGCATGCGGTCGTGGCTCTGTCGCGACACACAGAAAGCTGCACGTATTACACCGACGACAGCTCCGACACCATCGGTGGGTTTGTGCGGCGGGCGGTAAAGGCAACGGAAGAAGAAATCTGTAACCATAACCTCAGAATGGCTATAAGGGACAGAAACGATAGGGTCGTGGGGGAAATGACAAACCGAAAACGGACACCAGAGTCGGTGGCAGGTACATCCGAGACAAAATGACCAGTTTTTAAAATTGTTAAATAGAGTCTAAATCCTACATTTATAGTCTAAGCATGTTTTCCTTTTATTTTCCATTTTAAGTATAAAATCAATGTTAATGTTAATTTTAATAACTATCGCAATGCATCAAGTAGAATAAATAACAAATTAATGTAAGAGGATTTCTAAAGTTTAAAATTTTAAATTTTAGCAAATTCAATAATTATCAAGTTCCAAATCTTAGTTATATAATGCATGATATAACTTAGCATGATGTAAGGAAATAAACTAAGAAATAAAATTGAATTGTAATACTGTAGGATTTAAGTTAATTTTAATTTCCATTTGTAATTAGAATTAAGTCGTTCCTTTGAATTGATAATTCCTTATATTAGTAAATTATATTATTATATTCATAGTAAAAAAAAAAAAAAAAAAAAAAAAGAGGACTCACTTAGTATTTAAGAAATAACATTCGTATTGTTAATAACATCCGCATGTATCCAATGATGTATGTAGTAAAATGTAATAAAAATGTTTAAATATGTCAAAATAAATCGAAATCTAAAAAGAGTACGGACCCGGAGTCTGTAGAGCGTAGTTTTACTAATTATAAAAAAAAAAAAAAATCTGGCTATAATAGATGACTTTCGTCACAAGTCATGAATTGCAGTATGCCCTGAGACAAAAAGTTGATAAATCTCATGTGCCTGTAATTTCACCATATCCGTATCCTTGGAACCAGAACACAGTCATGTGAACAATACTTCTTGACGCTAGAATTACTTAAAAGGGTTTACAGTTCCCGAATTAGCAACTCATTGCCGGCCAGTACGAAAATGAAACAAACTAACGTTGAAATAACGCTCCTATTAGCGCATGCTAGAATATGACTTATACTATCGGCCGGCCCCGGCTTTGCACGGGTATGGTAAAACTTTAACAAATAAATATTTATGAAAATATTTTATTTCCTATAGTGTTATTATGATGTGATTATTTTATAACTTTTGTTAATTCTCTGTCTTAAGTTGAGAATGTTATTACCCAAGTGAAATTCAGTTAGGTATCTCTAATTGAGGTGTTCAAGTTATAGTATGATTGTGGCCCTTACTCTTTTATGGTAAAAATGACTGACTGACTGGCTGACTTCACAATATTTAACTTTAAAATACTTCGATTTCAGCCGTGGGCTTGAGATGCACCGAATGGTGGTAGGGCATTATTCTTCAATGCCCACCTGGCTAGCTACCCCCTCAACCAGTAAATTTGTCTGCGGCAACTGTCTTTAAGAGCATTAATATACCATCAGTTGAAATTCTGGTCAAAGGCTAACTGATCACCAATTAATAAAAATACTGACTAGCAAAGCTATTATTAGAACAAAAATCCAAATTATCGTAGTTTTTAAATATACCATTTTTTGGAGCAAATAGTTTTTTCATCCGGACGAGAATCGAATACTCTTCCTCCGAATTCGTCCGGATGCCGAGTGAAATACGTAACTGGCGCGAAATCAGAGAATGCGGTTCGATTCCCGTCCAAAACAAAAGAAATTGTGCTCCAATCATTTGTAAATGTGATTTTCGCTCAGCGCGCGATTGTGCTTGTAATCATATTTAGAAATATAGATATAATTCATTTGTTTTCATTTATTATACAGTTATAGACATTATTAAAAAATTACTACGAGTTGTTTAAAAAAATGATACTACTCCTAAGATATTTAAGGTGAGTCCTTCCAATTATACGCTGAACTGAAAAAAATTAACAGCCGTATCCACGACATATGACGTGGCAAACTTGGGAAGATTGTTTTATTTTATCAAGATCAAAGTTACTATACGGCTCACAAGTACGCTTCTGCACGACGCGACAGTCTATATCAATGCCACTGGGCCAGCACTGCTTCAAAAGAAAGATGACAAAGTGTCTGAAAGGTCAGCAATTTGAAAAGAAAGGAGCAGTTGCTGCAGTAAGAAAACTTAAAACCTACTCGGGAAGAAAAATCCTTAGGAAGGAATGCTAAGCTATGAAAAATTAGGGTGCGTTTCATTTGTTTGAAATGTATTTTACTTATTTTCATTCTTTCACATTCTAATGAATATATTAAAGGAAATATTGTTATTATTAGAAGTTTTAGAAATCAATATATTAAATCGTGAAGTATCATACTTTTAGCGCTACGGCAAAGGGTATTGTGTACTATTCATATTATATAACTTTCGCCATAACAATGGATTTGTATAATTTTATTGGATACCTATTAAATGTACACACTAGACCTGGATTTGTACGACATTTTCACATTTATTAATAATAATACTTACTGATCTGACAGAGGAGACAAATAGCGGAGGCTCCTTAAGGAACTCCATTTCCCTCTTCTAGAACGGCACCCTGAACATGTATACCAACGAAAAATATTGACATTACTAAAAGTTACCTGTAAATACACAACTTTTATTTAAACGTTGGACTCTAGATGTCTAGAGGATATATCCTGTTTTAAATTTAAAACATATCTACCAGTTAATAATTAAAGCTGGTGAAGTTGGGTATTGTTGAATTTCTTAGTTCGCCTTATGTAAGAGTTAGGTAGCCTCAAAGCTGAAGTTTGAGTCTTTCAACAAAGGATTAAGTTCTTCCGTAGATTAAGCTTACAATTAAGTTCTATTAAGCTTGAAACTTAAGGTATAGCAGGGAAGGAATCAAAAAGGATGGATATAATTTATAACAGAATAAACAACAGAAAAAAGTTCAACGACGTATAAAGAGACAATAATAAAACAACTGTTTATGCAATTTTTCAGTTTTATCGATTATTTTATTATTAGGATAAGATTACGCTCGGCTTCAATTCATCCTGCATCGAATTTGGTTTTATTAGGCTATTTTGGGAACAACCCAATAAATTTTGATAAAAGTACTTAAAAATCTAAGTTTTGTTTTGTACACAAATACATATACATGTATACATGATTGCTGATAGTTAAATATGTGCCTGAATCAAAATATAATATGTGGACTTAATTTATGGATAATTTATGTTATTAGGATAAGATAGTTTATTAATATGGATCTTTGCTAACTGAAATAAATATATTTATATTTATTTATATACACATCTATCCTCTCTCTTTCACACACACTCAACCGTATGCAAACTGAGAATGAAAAGCACGTTTAGAGTGATACTCTGCTATCTGGATACGTTTTAATGAAGGAAGGATTTGAACCTCAGAGCATGTTCGAATTTTTTCAACCTGACCAAAATATTACCATTAGCATTGCCTACATATCATTTGGCCAATATATTTATAATAGGGTGTCTTAATTTAATTTAAATCGATTATTTTTCGTGCATAATAAGAATGTTTTAATTTAAAAAAAAATGTGCCTGAAGTGCATTTGAAATTACCACCACTTTTTTAATCACATGCTAACTGCATTTAATGTTTATCAAATCAAATCAAATCATTTATTGCATATTATGTAGGTATCTTAATTACTATTTACATAATAACACTACATAATGACCCAAGTTTAGGTATCGCAACTTAGTGTGGAGCGGCCCGATTTTTTATTTTTTTATAAATATTTGTCACATAAGTATTGTTCTATGGTATAATAACATTTTTCTATCAATACGTTTTTTAATTTTTTAGTAAGGTCTTGTTCATTTTCATCAGTCTTTAATTCGTCCGATAATTTATTAAATATTTTTATGGCCATAGCATGGGGACCACTACTTTGCATTAATAATTTTCTGTGATAAACAAAATCCTGGATGCTACTGATTACATACTTATGGTACCCAAAGCGTAGATGTACCTATGTCATACATTTCAAATATTGCAGTCTGGCTGCTAACTTTTCAAAATGGATAAGGTCAGTAGAATGTAAACTAATTAATATGTGCTTTATTAGGGTGACATCTTCGGTGGGTTGAACGATGGTTTGCTGAGCCGGGCGGAGGCGTTGGCAGCGGTGGACATCAGCAAGCACCAGTCGGGGCCACAGCCCGGGCCGCCGCTGCCACAGCTCAAGCATGACATGGTGTACCACCATGGCGTAGGCGGCCCTCCGCCACACAACGCCAGACCACATCAGGTAGATTTGTGCTCATGATAGATATATCATTATATATATTATTGTACCACTTAAACACGTTAAATACCTGTATATATATATTTATTTAATAATGATATAGCATTGGATTACATTATTACTTAATAAATTTAACAGCAATATATAAGTAGCTCCAATAAATATTTATTTGCAAGTTTTAAATCTGTTTAAAATAACTTTAATTGTTTGGTACTCATATATAGATTCCCATCATTATAATGTCTATAAATAAAATATATTCAATTATTATCAGGCTAATACGATTTACAATTTTTATGCACTATTCTACGTAATAGCAATTGTAAGATAACAATGCATTTGAGCGACATAACGCCTTCGATAAAATTCTTAGCGGCTTCTACAATTCATTGTAGCCCTGTTATGCTACGTACGTAGGTAAACATTACAAAAACATATGTTTTGTACCGTACAAAACAGTGCAGCTTGTACAAACTCTACCTATTATATTCAAAACGAAATCTGTTTATCAGAAACGAGAACGAAAAGGATCCAGTCCGAGTGTAGGTATATCACAGGCAACTCGCGAATAAGATTTCCATGTGCCATCACCCATCCCTTCCGTCAATAAAAATATGCGCCGCCCTTTGCATCAAACGGAATCCATACCAATCATACCAATCGAGTTTCACATCCATAAAACTAAAGCGCACTCGTAAACTTGTAGCCAAATTGTATCGCTCCACGCCTCCGCCAGCATAAATAATAATAGTAAATGCATTTCGCGTATGTTTGCGTACCGTTTGGAGGAAATCTTTCAGCCCAGGTACTTATATATTATAATATCAGTGCCAAAGATCCCGCAATCGCGAATGATTGGTGGAGTAGATAATAACAGTAGTTGCGAGCTTGTAATGTTACAAATCACTGAAAAAGTTTACATAAAAAAAAAACTCAGCTGGCATCCGCTTAGTAGCCCAAATGCTAATCCATTTGAACACAAAGGAGTAAACTTAAGATTGACCACGTTCACCTATTTAGATAAGATTTTATTTTACCTTTCCCTTGCTTCTATTTAGATGACGCGTGGAGATTTGTACAATATTACATTACAAGTAAAAAATCATAATACCATTTGGTTGCTAAACGTATGATTTGTCTAACCCAAACTTTTCAATTATTTTCATGTTACGTTTTACTTAATGCATAGTTTATACTTTCATCAGTTTAGTTGTGTATGTGAATACAGAAAGACAAAGATGTATAGCTGTTTTACATCGCAGTCCGGGTGTATCGATGGCGTAGAGGGTTGGCTCGGGTCTCCTTTGGGACCGCGAGGGTTCCATATAAGATACACGTTCTTTGTGCTATAAAAATGAGGTAATTTTATGCACTATTCTACGTAATAGCAATTGTTAGGTCTTTGTATTGTTTACATAAGGGGATGCTCGGTTGTTTATTGTTATCGTAAATTCTCAATGTTGGTCGATTTACTGATTGAATGTAACTTTTGCGATGACTAATTATTTTCTACATTATGTAACCTATTGTGTTAAGATATGTATTTTGAAAACATTTACAAAGTATCAATAAATCGTTACGCTGTATTAGATAGCTAAACTAAGTATTACAATAACTTAAACAATAAAATATTGAATTCACACATATAATTCGAATCGAAAATAAACAATTATAAACCATTGTGTAATATTGAGCCGATTCATGACCGATTTTATTATTAATGAAGGTAAGACAGTAAATTTAATAACGAGACCTATCTATGTAGGTCAATTAAGACAAAATTCATTGATTTCTGTGAGAAAAAGTCCTAACCAGAGAAATTAATAAAGTGTTTTTGTATATCATTACAAAAACAATATAAATATACTGTATTAACAAAACCATCGTCATAATTGTGAAACACTATAGAAACATGAGGCATGTAGACGTCTAGTAAGTACAGGAAAAATTGGACGCGTATCCCAACCTCATAAATTATTTACCGCGTCATTCTTTAGTAAAAGAAAAATAGTTTTGGGGTCTTAACGTGACAGTGCGGGCTCTTAACGAGATTTGTCGAGAATCAACCGCTGCTGGCAGCTCTTTTTGGCTGTCTTTTAACTTTGAAGTCGCTGCAAATAAAATAGATCCGGGTAAAGTTTTAAATCGTAAATGAAAGGAATACTGAGATTTATAAACACAACGATCCATTAAATTATCTCGTTGATTGAGGATCCTGATCTCAAAATTCGTTTTACTAGTTATGTATAAGGAAAAAAACATAATTATTACCAAACTACTTTGATTTATCATAATGTATGTATTACCTATACTCAGAGATACATGTGCTTGCATGTTATTGTATGTCTAACGTGGCTTTAAAAATACACTATCCTATTGTAACTCTTTGGTGATTGTTATGTGATACAAATTTAATTATAATTAATCATTATTATTTTTACGTATTTTCCGAATTCTACTTTTAATAACCGTTAATATTTATGCAATTGACGCGAGGTAGTGAATTGTCTTGAAAACAATACCCATATAAGTACATTTTTCCTAACTTGACATATGAATGGCAAGTAACAAAACAAATGTGAAAAATACCATTACAAAGAAAAACTGTTTTTAATACATAGGGAAGGGAGCGTTATCTGCGGAACCCGTAATGCGTGCTTTATTGCCCACGGTACACTAACGTGGCCGTTTGGGGTCCTGTACAAGTCCATAATCCGGTAACTACAGCTGTAGGGTTCTTATAAATACATTTGAGAGACACACAATATTAGGAGAATTATTTCACAATTCTGTTATTTGGATACAGTAACCAACAAATTTATTTTTAAATAAGTAGATTGAGTCGATGAAAAATCTGTCAAATTTGTTCATCCAAAAAACAATAAAATACCTTGAATTGTAAATGTCTTTTGTTGCTTGGTCATTTGCACCATATATACAAAAGGAAATGTGGGATATTTCTTTAAATAGTTAAACATTTTCATTTTACAAATAATTGGAAGTAACTGATAATAGATCATCAAATTAAAGTATAAAAATAATCATATCTTTCAAACCTTGTTTTTGTGATTTTTCCAAAAGATTGTACTAACTGTAGTCTAATAATATTTCCTAAATTAAAAATATCGCATTGTTTTAACAACGATGTTGTATTAATTTATTGGTATTGGCTTCTTTGTTTTTATTATATTATATATTACTCGTTTTTATTAATTAAGTATGACAGTGGAAGAACTAAGATAACAAAAAACTAACAGAAGCACATAGAATTTCACAAAGTGGACCTCTAGGATCACAAAAACAAAAACTTTGTAACTTAAACAAACCATATAGTAGAAAAAAGGCAAACAAAAATGTGGCCACGCATGGGAATTGACGACGAACGAGCGCTACACTCGGCAATTGTCGCTTGGATCCCATGGGAATGACGTACTAGAATACAAACATTACGCTGTACACTACAAATACATAGTCCTCATATGTAAATGTGAGTTTGAAATATTTTTTCATATTGTGTAATGGTTGTCTGGGATATCAAGACCAAAATAGGCGCAAAGGTTTAGAGTGGTCATAGTCAATATCCAGTACAGACCAGCACTCACGAACACACGCCCCTCCACATTAAATTATTGATGCGTATATGTACGGGAAGGCCTCGTTTGTAAAAAACGTCTTATTGTGGGTGTAAATGCTAATTATACATATCGCTTGGTTAGGTAGTAGTAGTAGTTCCTTCGTAAATGGAAAGTTTTTTTTTTATGGCTGATAGGTTAGCCTTTGACCACTATCTCACCTGATGGTAAGTGATGATGTGGTCGAGAATGTTGTTCAGGCTAACCTAGAATTACTAGCTTTCAAGGACAGCTGCCGGAACACACCGTTAGGTGCTTGGCGACAGATTCTCAACTTGAGGGTGGTAGCTAGACTAGCTAGCCAGGCGAGCATTCGCAAAGTGCCGTACCACCATGCTGTAACGACTGCTATCCTAAGACAACAACCGGGACCGACGGCTTAACGTGCCCTCCGAAGCACGGAAGCGCTTAGTAGTAATGTCAGCAGCGGTCACCCATCCAAATCATGACCGCGGCGGACGTTGCTTAACTTTGCTGATCGATTCAGAATGGCTAAGCAAACTTGGCTACGAGCGCTTCGAGATCTGTAATTTATTTTAGTTTGCGACAATAAAGCTCGTTTTCTCTCTCCCCACTCGAATTGTATGTATCTGTCGGATTGTTCACAGCTGAACACAGCCTCCCCCATTAAGGGGGGTTTGCCATAATATCCCAACGCTTGGCAGGCGTCCTGGAATCGCAGTTTAAGATATAATTTCCTCTGTAGGCGCTGCGGTATTTTACCTTTAGTCGCCTCTTACGACACCCACAGGTAGTAATGGAAGGGTGACATTCTAACCCAGCACCCACGGGGCAAAATAAACTAACGTATTTTTTAATTTGGCTATTAGTCTGTTGGCGATTCGCATCCAACAGCATTATGTGCTTTAGAACAGGAAATAACGAGCTATTTATTTATTGGATCTACAAGAGGCTGAGCAATGTCCGTTACATCTCACAGAAAGGTGACTGCTAGTGGTAGATATATTGTTTAAGTGCTTCAGATTCCAATCTTGGCATCAAATATCTGTAGTTTCTTTAGTACAAATATTTTACAACTATTGTGGCTAAGACTTTCGTAAAAAGCTGACGTCACTGCCAAATATATGTATACCTACTATTGTTAGTACGTAGCCTGGCAAAATGGTAGTATGTATTAGGATTGATATTTAAAGGTATAAGTTTTGTACACATTGATTTCACATTGCACCAACCACCTAACCCCTATTTCTGATTCTATCCATCCAAAGGTTGTCTGAAATAAATCGCTTTGTAGCGATAAAAAAATCCATTGTAACACCGTTTACTAAAGGTTTTAAGTATTTTATATTTAATACGTAATTTATTAGAATGAGCGTTTTCGTTAGGTCAGTATATCATATTCTTTATGTATATAGTTTAATTGGAAGTAAATTATGTTGCTAAATATGTCAGAACATTCTATTTTTATATAAAGTCACTAATTTTAACGCAGAAATATTAGTAGGTATATCTGTTCACTGAAGTTACATTTGTTTTTCGAATTTTCGTGATGTATATATGACATAAAATCCAATACATGAAACCTATCAGTAGTTGAGAGCATGTCAATTCATAATGCGGGCAACTCATGCACTGCAGTTACATTTGTGAGTAGCTCGGTGGACCTACCTACATATGTCATACACATGTAAAGAGGGAAGCAACGACAAGTGTGGGGCCACAGAGACACCGTTACAGTAATATTTAAAATATTAAAATAATACTTACTAAATAAAAAATCATCTCCGACGTTCGCATGCCATAGACATATTGGGTCGTATTGGAATGGACTTTGTACTGTCGTGAGCCTCTCAAATAAAAACTGGATATGTGTGATTTGACTCAACGTTATTTTTGTTCATACATTTCTAGATCCGCATCGTGAGATTCGTGAGTCCGACCCTCAGTTGGCTGGTTTTATTATTTGTTTTTATTCGTTACAAATGTGCCAAGTTTTACGCTTCTATACCTACCTATAACAGATTTTACGAAAGAGCAAAAACTAAAGTTGGAAAGAAATACGTATTTTCTGTATGTAAAAATCCCGCACACGCCGCTGCTGGGTGCTTGGCGACAGATTATCTACTTTAGACAAAATGCCCTACCACCATGCTGTAACGACTGTCATCCTAAGACAACAACCGGGACCGTCGGCTTAACGTGCCCTCCGAAGCACAGTAGTGCTCAGTAGTAATGTCACTAGCGATCACCGATCCAACTACGCGGATGACTGCGGCGGACGTTGGTTAACTTAGCTGATCGTATAAGAACGTCTAAGCAAATTTCGCTACGAACGCTTCAAAAACACAAAATATATGCAATCAAAATGTTAATTTCATAAATCATTCAAATTCATTAATTATAATTCTTGTGACAATACTTATAAACTAATCACAGTTTGTCACCTAATATTAGGTAATTTAGAGGCCTAGAATGACCTCAGAGTGTCAACTTCTTTTGCTAGATAAAAGTTGAATCTTGGCGCCTCACATGAATGAGGATATGTTTCTTTATAGGTTAGCTTTCTTAATTGTTTTATGATCCTGCTTTTTATATAGAACATCGTTATTTTCCGGGGACTGTTTCTGGTAGTTTATTAGGAAGTACTTTCTTCGATCATTTATATTTTTCGATATTATAAACTTCTGAAATAAGCTATTTTTAAATTTAGTGTTATCTGAGCTCCCTTGAATAAATTTATTAAAATGAGTTCTGATGTGTCAAACTGACATTCTATGAATGCATAATGCTTTAATGCGTAATTCGTCTTACTATTGAAATAACCACGACCGGTTGTTAGTATCGTGTAAATAAATTTGCGTACGCAAACATGAAAATTCGAATACCTGCGCGATGACTCATGAATTTTGTCGACGTAACTCAACATTAAACTATACTTAGAATGTTGACTTTAATAGTAGAAGATCAATTAAATCTTGAAACATACGTTTTACTTATTGTTTAGAAGTAAAAGTAACGCTGGAAACATTTCAACTATATTATAAAATCTTTTGGTTCGTGGCCCAGCGCTCTCTCACACCCCGCATAATTTTAGCCACTTGTCTAAATCACAACGTTGTGATACAAATCACTATTAAAGGAAATATAATTTGTTTAATATCCACTTGCAATACTTTTAAATGTAAGCTTAGAGAGGGAAACACCCGAATATCGATAAAATGATGACCAGTGAAGATTGCATTGTTTTTCTGTCTGTTTAATTAGATGACTTATCTTATTTATAGGTACTTCAAGATATAATATTGATATAAGAATATTACCAGATCTTATACTATACTATTTTATATAAATCATAAATCTGGCATTCTATATAGGTTGTCTTTTATTGTATAATACTCTTTGTTATAAAAATACATAACCATATAAACAAATGCTGTTTATTGTTTATATGTTGTATAACTGCACTTTGTACATGGCATAAAGGCAGTGCGCTCGATAACGGCTGTGTAAGCTTTGCTTGTTGTGTCAAGGGGTCACAAGTTAGTACTCAGTTATGAATTGTTAGTGTATGTCCAGCTAAAGCTACGTTTGAAATAGCAAAATTTGCTGTGTTCAAAACTTACACTTTAACTTTAGACAATAAAAGGCAACGGATTCCATTAAAAAGATACACTTAAATCTTATATCTATTTTATATATAAAATTATATATAATATAGACTATATGTATTTTCTGAAATTTAGCGTAAATATTTGGTTGTCTAGGGAAACTAAGTAGTTTCCAAAGTAACTAAATCTAATATGGACAAAATTGCAGATATCGCTTATTTAAATTTTGACGAAAATCTCCCTGAAATTGAATGGCCCTATATAGCAAATGATCATATTATAGCAGGTAACTTACATTTGAAGCCCTTAAATTATTTATCTATTTAATCGAACAACCCTTAGTGCTAACTATCGATATCGACAAAACAGTGTGTAATATCTGTCACAGCCCTACCAATAGAAAATTACACAGCTGAGGGTGCGCACCCTATTACAGACATATTCATACGCCATCTACTGCGCTAGGGGTGAAATGTTTGAACAAATTGTTACTAGACTAAATTTTAGAACCAACTCAAAGTTTACCTTATGAGATTGTTCACAAGTCTCAAAATAAAACAAAAAGATACACTTGTATGTATTGCGGTTACTGCAGAAACAATAAGGTGTGTAATCAAAGGTTTATTAATTTAGCCTTGCCTAACAATATGGAAATAAACGGGTTAGTAAAGTTTCAACACAGTAAAGCATATACTCAGTAGAAGGTGTGTTGAAAACAACCACAATAACAAATTATTATTATTAGTTAGGTAACAACACATTTCACGTGAGAATAGTATCCTACTGTCGACTTGAAAGAATAGCTTTAGTTAGAGCTCTTATATTTATCTCAAGTACAGATACATCAAGTATAGAACATGTAATAATGCTCAAGTTCCCAACAAAGTAGCAAGTAGCTTCATTAGACGGATGGAGCGAAAAATTTAACCTGACCAAGAAGATAGATATTAATTGGGTATGATTACTGTTACTCGAAAGTTCAACCGCGTATGTTACTCGCAGCTTAAATCAAATTAAATAAAAATTTGGTAATGCATGTCTGAACATAAGTTTATACTAAGTATAGTCTGATAGGCAATGAAGCTTTAAAATTCATAGTATATTCATGGCCAACTCTATTGACAACTACTCGTTTATGTTGTTTCTACACTTTGTATAATTATTATTCATAAATTTTAATAATTCAAGGGCTACTGTCGTAATATTGACATTTCTTTTCGTTTGAATAAATATCAAAGCATACCTTTATTGCTGCAGTTTACATAAAATGAAGCCAGACGTTTCAATAAATTTTGAAGTTAAATATTAGTGAGTTTTTATGTTGATACCGAAACATGTATAGGGAAACAATGGAGATATTCGTAAGAAACGAATATCCCTACCGCCAATCCTATCGGATAACACAATCATGATGAAATATTTTTTATGCCCATATAAATTTAAATAAGTAAGCATAAGTTGCAGTAATATTTCTAAGTATATAGTCGCCCAAAACGAAACATTTATAGTCAAACATTTCGAAACTACTAGACACGAAGCAAAGAGACCGGGTGCTTATTTTAGATATATTTTTGGTACTACGTGCAACACGCCACGGTCCTTGTAATTGTGAAATACAGTCCTCGTGGGAGCTGCAACTACCTCCTACATCTAATAACGTGGCCCCTGGACAGGGCTATGTAGAGACTTATGGACTGTAGCCAGAGGGTACAAATTGATAATATTTGTGCATAAAACGTGTTATACGTTTTATCATCGTTTTTATTTGTCATAATTATTCAGTATTTTTATCTCACATAACGTTTGAAGAAATTTACTCTGTTAATTGGAAATTTCTGTTGAAATGACTGATTAAGACGAATACGTGAGTTCATTTAAATTTTTAGTTATTACTATAATTTAATTTTATCCAAGTACCTATATAAGTACAATTTTTATTTATTATATTCTTAAGTTGTACTACTTAAATCTCATACCTACCTATTTATTTTTCTCATAGTAGGATGAAAGGTAAAGGTCTCACACGGTTTTTTTATTCCTCGGGCAAAGTATATTTTAGAGTTATAGTATTGTTAAAAAGTTGACTACTCAAGATAATCGCAATATTCTATTGTACATATTTTTTTTTTGTGTAGCCCTCAGATAAGATATTTTTTATTTATTTATATAGACAACGTAATTATTAATACGCCCTGTATTTTTTGTGCGCTTATCATTTAATATTAGTTTAAATTTTACTCGTATTAAAAAAAACTCTGCAGAATATTTAACGATCACCAAGTGTGTGCTAAATAAGAGAATTTTAAAAATAATAATTAGATAATTTTATAATAAAGTACTGAATCGATATCTTACTAAAGTTCATAAAAATATTTGCATTTGGCACATATGGACGGCACGACGAGGCAGGGTAACGTCGTCGGCGCAGCATCCCCGCGCTCACTTCAAACATTCATTTTCGCAACAAAGCCGGTCAACAACTTAAGCATATTGGCAGAACACTCGCTACCAATCAACGTCACAACGGCGCTCACCCCTGTATGAAAAACAAGTGTTTGCTTTCATAAAGAATGACTGCAAATCTGCACAAAGATGATTGTTTATGTTTCTATATCGTCCCCGAGCGCGGCTATTGTTGCACCCTCAGTTTGTTTACAATGAAACGTCCGATTTAACATGAATACACGAGTTAATTCGGCGTACGACAATAACGACCTCTCGATCCTAGCGCGCCCTCCGAATCATATAGAATTTGACAGTACGATAAAAACGAATTACAAAAGGGTTTCTTTCCGCAGATGGGCCATCATGGCATGGATGGACTTGACATGCTGGATCCGCTTACATCCTCGTCGATGACGACGCTAGCCCCGATGGGAGAGTCCGCGCCGCCTCATCATCAGCTGCACGGTTATGGCATGAATCACGTGATGAACCACCACCATCATGGCGGCGGGCTGGGGCACGCACCTCCAGCACATCTCGGTCACCCCGCTGCCGCGTTGCACCCCGACACTGATACAGACCCACGCGAGCTGGAAGCCTTTGCCGAGCGTTTCAAGCAGCGGCGCATTAAACTCGGCGTGACGCAGGCTGACGTCGGTAAGGCACTCGCCAATCTCAAACTGCCAGGCGTAGGTGCACTCTCTCAGAGCACTATCTGTCGCTTTGAGAGTCTTACACTTAGCCATAACAATATGATAGCGCTCAAGCCGATTCTACAGGCATGGCTCGAAGAGGCAGAGGCTCAGGCTAAAAACAAGCGGCGGGACCCTGATGCACCGAGCGTTCTGCCCGCTGGAGAGAAAAAGAGAAAGAGAACATCTATTGCGGCTCCAGAAAAGAGAAGTCTAGAGGCATACTTTGCGGTGCAGCCACGACCTTCCGGTGAGAAAATTACCGCGATTGCGGAAAAACTGGACCTAAAAAAGAACGTGGTCCGAGTGTGGTTCTGCAATCAACGACAAAAACAGAAGCGTATGAAGTTCGCAGCGCAGCACTGACCGGCGGGCGGCGGTTCGGCTCTGCTGTACCCGGGCGCCGGGTACGGGTACTGAGCCGCCGCCGCCGCCGCGCCGCTGCGCGCCGACGCAAGCCCGCCCGCGCCCGCTCGCGCCGAGCCCGCGCTGCACTTAGCTGGTACGACTTTCGTGAGCAATAATAAAAGATCTCATTTTGATCTCATTCTTTCTACTCCCACTCTAGTCAAATCACAACATAGAGGTGTAAAAGTAGATAAGTTTTAATTTCTCATTAACTCACACATTACGATGACTTCTGATATATTTTTCGAGACACAGGGTATATAATAAATTGATTATATACATATCATTACAGTGAATAGAAGTCGCTTTGTCAATTCGTCACCTACACTTGCTGTAACGTCATCGAATATACCTACTTTTTATTTAATAACGATCATTTCACGTAAATGTACATGAACATTGAAAAACAGGATTTTTAAGAGAATGTGCCTTGCAAATAATCAATATTCTGTGTTTAATGTTAGTACATACTTCACTCCTGCGCGCCGCAGCCGCAGATATCGGAGGCATGTGACGAACACGCCGCGTCGCTTCCTATCACATGGTCAATTACTGTTGTAAGGATGTGACGTGTGTGTACAGATTAGGCTCATGGTATGCTTATCATCACTTATGTTATTTATTTGAATCATTTGTTATATTTTACATTATTTTATTGATGCATCCATGTTAGAATCATCCTAATCTGTACACAAATTAATGTATCAAAATTAAGGATAAAAATTTGTTTACGTTTTTTTTTGGATATTGGTAAAACTGTACAAAATAATTATAAGATACTAGTTTTGTTTTATAAGTTGTAGATAGTAATTAGTGAGTTGAAAAATTTTTTTTAATTCAGTTCATCTTGTTTCGGGATGAAAATAAATTGAAATAATATCATAAAATGGCACAATTATAGGATAAGAGTTCTAGTGACGTTAGCCAAAATAGTATTAAAATTCATTTGTAAATATATCATGTTTCGATTATTTATTAGGCATTAGTTTATATAAGAAATAGTTCTAACAAGACATAAACTAACAAGTACCTACCTACAAGGCGTGCGGATTCATGCAATTATATATATCTACCGAACTGATTCATCGTACCTATGTACATATTGAACATTTTCATTTTGAATACGTAGAAAAACTTAATTTCTAAGTCAAATATTATGTAATTCAATATTATGTAACAATTTTCCGTACAAAATAGTATTGAAGTATTATATTCTGTCTAAAAGATATGTACCGCAATAAGTTGCCAAAATATCATTGTTTTTAAACAAAATGCTGTTATGGAGCAAACGAGTAAATCATCAGTATTATGATCTGTTTGCATGAATCCGTATTGTGGTACAGTGCACCACGGCTTAACAAATAAATCATAATTTGTGAAAGAATATTTTGTAAATATAAATTGTAATTATTTAAGTTAATAAAACGTGCAATCTAGACTTCTGTAATTTATTATATATAATATTATATTATAAATAACTGCTAGGAATTTGACCTACAACAATCGAAATTAAACGCTTTATATTTAGTGTCGATTCTAGTCACTGCTTTAATGTTTGTTTTTTCAAACTTTTAGTACCTAGTATTTTGTATTTGAGGGTTTGTTATGATTCATTTTGGTTAGATCCTTCCAATTTATATTTAGGTACAAATAGCTTGTACTGTTTGAAATGAATTGTTTAAAATACTTAGTTCACATACTCTAAAAATATTTCCTTGTAATTGTGAATATATTATTTATTCAATATTTTGTACTATAGTGCATTAATATTAAACTACATTATAACTGCTTACGTCACAATCGAATTTAGTACCTATGTATAAATCGATCACGTTTTAAATAACGCCATTTTTAGTACACAATACTTTAAGTGCTTCTGGAAGATTCCTCACTGGTTTAGTGGTAGTACTACACAGATTCCTAATAAATTAGTTTCTATAGAAATCGATATCGTACTACCCACAATATTTTACACCTAAAGAACACTGTTACTGTATTTTTTACACGACTGTCCAAAAGTGATGTAATGTTTTTAGGTCCATGTAAGTTTGCAAGTGAGTCTAGAATGCTTACTTCATTTCGAGTATTACTGGTGACACTTTTTTTGGCAAGGCAGTCGTGTTTATAATTTTTCTTTACTCGTGCGAATACAATCTTCCGCGTTTGTAGTTCAGTTTCCGTACATATATTTTGTTTAAAACAAGGTGTTAAGTTCCTATCAAATGTGATGTAAGCTGTTCAAATATGCATGCTTTATTTTGACCATAAAATAAACAAATAATACTTACTTAAATTAACTATAAACTGGATTCCATGTTATTTGTTCTCACAAGTTAGCTATTTAGGCATTAGAAGAGTCTTTTGGGCAATTATAATTTATAATTACTATTTAATACTTAATAAAAATGGAGACAAACTTATTTGGGAAACGAATAAACAATAAATTGAAAATAGAAATATTAGTAAAAACTTAATTGTTTCATTCCGTTTCCCCATTTCTGAAATATGTTTGCATACATTTTAATTTTAAATCATATTAATATATTAATATATTGCAACCATAATGTTTGCAGGTAAGAGCAATAATGAAGTTCATATAGATCACTGCGCATGTACAAGTAAAAATAAATAATCATGCTTATTTCAATATATTACTTTTACGCGCATACCTTCTTAGGCGAACGGTAATGGAACAGATTTATCTTTATATATATATATATATATATATATATAATATATATATATATATAATATATATATATATATAATATATATATATATATAATATATATATATATATATATATTATTCTTGATATGTAAGCCTCTGAACACAATCTCACTTAATGGTAAGTGATGATGTGGTCGAAGGTGTTAATAGGCTTAACCTAGAATTATTGGCTCTCAGTGACAGCTGCCGGTACACACCGTAAGATGCTTGGCGACAGATTTTCTACTTGAGGGTGGTCGCTAGCCAGGCGGACATTCACAAAATATCCTACCACTATGCGGAGAAGCTCAAGCCCGCGGGATTCGAACCATGCTGCGCGGTAGTCCTTAGCCAATGCTACTGAGCCATCGCTGCTTCAAAGATTCATGGTTATTTTTGGTTTCACTTTTATTGCGCACTGTGTGTATAGATTTATCTGGTCTGAGGATTACAAATATAATCATGCAAATATAATCATTTTGAAGCGCTCGTAGCGAAGTTAGCTTAACCATTCTGAATCGATCAGCAAAGTTAAGCAACGTCCGCCGCGGTCATGAGTTGGATGGGTGACCGCTCGTGACATTACTACTGAGCGCTTCCGTGCTTCGGAGGGCACGTTAAGCCGTCGGTCCCGCTTGTTGTCTTAGGATGGCAGTCGTTACAGCATGGTGGTAGGGCACTTTGCGAATGCCCGCCTGGCTAGCTACCACCCTCAAGTTGAAAATCTGTCGCCAAGCACCTAACGGTGTGTTCCGGCAGCTGTCCTTGAGAGCCAGTAATTCTAGGTTAGCCTGAACAACATCTTCGACCACATCATCACTTACCATCAGGTGAGATAGTGGTCACAAAGGCTAACCTATCAAGCATAAAAAAAAAAAAAAAGCAATTGATTTATTTTAAGTTTTGCTGACAGATTGTTTACCCGATTAGAAAGCGGCAGTTAGGAAAACCGCCATTCTTGCAAATGCCCTACCATCGGGAGTGAAGCTCTAGTTCCCTGTGGGATTCGAGTCGTGTGCCTTCTGCGTGGTAATCCATGGTCGTTGACGGTAGGACAACAATGAAAAATAAATGTCATTTTATACTTTTTGCTATTTTTTGGTTGGCTTATACCTACCAATATTACCTATAACACGCCATTCTAATTATCAGGCTCACTTCTATCGCTTGCAAAAATATACATCTTTAATTTTTAATAGTAGGTATTATTTCTAGACTTCACCTCATCCTAATGAGAAAAACTTAAACGCAGTATTAAAAGGTTTTCCAAAGGGGCCACATGGTGACAACCCCATGGTGTCACCACATAAGTTAGCCAGTATTTTTACCGAGCCACATATCATCTTACGCCTCTGTAGCTGACAGGTAGCAACACCAGCAATAGTTCTCCAGAAGGGTTGGCTGTCACCCAACTGTAAAACAAAAGCCTAAAGAAGTTAAGTTTTTAGAGAAGGTTCCATCTTATCCTGTAAACAGATTCCACTGAATACTTCTTGCAACCGTACCTACAAAATCATATAAAGGTTTCCCATTGAATCTTAAACAAAATCAAATAAAGTAACGGATCTATGCCGTTGCGATACCTATTTTTTTAATATTATAGATTATCGGATTGGAACCTACCTTCATATCAATGTACTATGCTGGTAGGTTCCCAAAGCAGCCAGCATGCAGATTTGCCGCCCAATGTTCACTAGAAATAGACTAGGTTTCCTAGATCAAGACGGGAGCAACATAAGAAGCGAGTTCGAGAAGTTATACTGGGAATGGCGAGCGGTAATGATTGGAAGAAAATGAGTGCGGTTGTCATGAAAAGCAGAATAATAAACAAGCCTGATTTAAGCCCCAAGTGGGATTATATCCTGCATCTATCCGTCCCTGAGGCCGTAATTTGCATGCATTATCGTAAGCAAGTCCTAACTCAAGACTGACTCTTGAATAAACTTATCTATTCAAGAGTTAGTCTTGTTTTATGGTCAATTAGTTACAGTTACAATCAACAAATAGGTATGCAGTAGATAGGTTGTACTGCTATTGGAAAACATACCTAATTCGAACACCTAAGATCATAGAGGTATAAAAAACTCTGCTACTGAAAGCAGGATTTATCATATGCAAATTCAAAGAAAGATCTTCATAAGAAGTGAAGAAGGCGATTTTGGGACATTTAGGAGCAAAATACCCTTTAATCAGCAATCAATGTTCTAAAGGGGGTTTCGGCACTAAATAGTACTAAAATTCTTTCGATTTGGAAAAGCATGCCTCTCTGCTACTGAAAGCAGGATTTATCATATGCAAATACAAAGAAAGATCTTCAAAAAAAGTGAAGCAAATAAATAACTGTTGATAAGAGTAATTAAAAATTAATAAATATGTAGTTGGAGCGTCTTCAGTAAAAGACCTACAAATAATGATGTGATACAATAGGCGCAAGTGTGGATAAAGTGAAAGAAGCCATGCGAGTCATGAATAATGGGCCTGATGTTATGTAGCCCTAGCACGAATAACTTGCGAGAACGTAAACGTTACGTTAACGTATCGAAATGTCACCATTTTGTATAGGATTTGATCAGCGCCCCTACAGTGCGTAAAAGGAACCAAATTTTGGCAGATTGAAAGGTTTTGACCTAGGACGATGTATCACAATGGACGTAGCGATGAGACGTTGGCACTTTGACGTTCAGTGTGTAAACACAGAGTCTAGCTTCTCTTTCTATTACACAGATTGTCGTATAGAGTAAACGAGAAAGCTAATGTAAAATTGACAGCCCCGCGCTTCGTGTCTTATTTTGACCGGCTTGTAGGCCACAACATTGCGATGCATCATATTTATAAGTATAATTAAATGGTAATATCGCTGTAAAGACTAAATACCGCGTTACATAGTGAAATAATGCCAGGTTGTGCTGTGTTTTGTCCATCGAGAACAACTAAAGGAGGAGTAAAAGATCCAGAATTATCATTTCACACGTAAGTTGTTGTGGGCATTTATTATCTAATATAACCAATTATAAAGCAAAATATTCATTTCGTTTATGTATAATACATTTTATTGTCATATGATTGCCAAGTGGTGGTAAATAGTTATTGATTTAGGTATAGCTTTAATTTAAGTATATTGATAGCATTGTTTAACGCCTCGCGGCTAGTGATGTACCACAACTGTGCAATATTTTGTCGAGAAATATGGTCGATATAAGGTGAATAAAGAATCAGATGTTCTTGCCTAAAACGAGTACCTACATTAAAAAAATACAATAAGCGATACGTTGACCGTTAAATGATAAACATATAGTAAATAATACTAGTATATAATATCTTATTAATATTATAAACTGCCTACTTATATTTTAATAAATCATTTTGTTATAGGTTTCCAAAATCTCCGGAAATCAGAGATCAGTGGATAAAGGCTGTGAGACGTGAAAATTGGGTGCCGACTAAATACTCCAGGTTATGTTCTAAACATTTTGAAAAATCCAGTTTTTGACACGGTTATCAATCAAGAAACTTAAAACAGATATTATAATACAGATACCCGTAATTTTTGAAGGATATCATATATATTATCAGCCGTCAGCAGCCAAAAAAAGAAAACAGAAAAAATGAAAACCTGGAACTGACACCAAGGAAACGAAAAAGAATAGTTTTAGTAATAGTTTTTAGTAGCTAGTGGTGTTGAGAAAGAAGATCTGCCTACAACGCCTCGGCGAGCACTGAAAGTGTTGACATCTTTAACAAAAGCGCAGACAACGGCTTTGCGGCGTCTTAGACTCATAAAAACTTTAAGAGAAAGTAAACGCAGAATTATTTTAAAAAACGCTAAGTTAATGAATGTAATAAATGATTTAAAGAGCAGAGAATTACTAAATACTGAATCTTTAGATGTATTGTCTAGTATAGGAGACTAAAATAAAGATTTGCTTCTAATGTTACAGAAAAAACATACCAAAGCATCCCTTCCGAAAAATTATTCACCTGAACTGAGAAAATTTGCACTAACTTTACATTTTTTGTCACCACGCGCATATAAATACGAACAGACTTATTTTGTTACTTGCTCACCCCATCCAAAAACCATAAGCAAATGGAATCAAGGCGTTGATTGTCACCCAGGCTTTACTAAAGAATCTTTTGAGACTCTAAAAGCCAAATCAAAGCATCAACCAATAATCGGTGAATTAACTATGGATGAAATGGCTATTAGAAAATGTATCGAGTGGGATGGCCATAATTCTCATGGCTACGTAAATGTAGGAAACAATGTTGAAAATGATTGTGTTCCGGTAGCCACTGAAGCACTTACGTTTATGGTGACCTGCTTAAATGGGTCATTTAAGATACCAGTTGGCTATTTTCTGATAAATGGAATAACTGGCATGCCAAAAGCTGAACTGGTACGTCGCTGTCTAGATCTATTGAGTGAGTGTAATGTCACCATAGTTTCTTTAACGTTCGATGGCGCTCCTAACAATATTGAGATGGCTAAACAGCTTGGCTGCAATCTGGACCTGGAAAATCTTAAAACACAGTTTGAATATAATGGTTTTAAGATTTCTATTCTGCTTGATCCTTGCCATTGTTTAAAATTAGTACGAAACACTTTGGGTAATAAATCTATGATGATGGTGGCAATAAGATATCTTTTAAGTATTTTGAGTTACTACATCAACTTAAAACTGAAGAACAGTTGCATTTGGCTAATCAAATAAGACAAGGACACATTGAGTACGTCAAACAAAAAATGAAAGTCAAATTAGCTGCACAACTCTTAAGCGAATCAGTGGCAGATACATTATTATTTTGTCGGAATAAAATGAAACTTAGTGAATTGGCTGGCCGTGAAGCAACATGTGATTTTGTAAAAAATATAAATATTATATTCGATTTATTAAATTCGCGAAATCTCAACTCGTATGGATACAAACAAGCAATCATACCTCTAAATCTTGTGAAAAGTTTACAACTAATACATGACGGAACTGAGTACCTAAAAAAATAAAAATTTGCTGATGGTAGTCCTTAAAGGTCATTAATTCATTAGTAATTCTTAAGTATCTCTGAGTCTATTTATTCTATTTTGAAAATTCTTTTACTAATAGAAAGCTTGGTCTTGATGTGCTATGTTTTGTTTTATTTTTACAACTAAACTTTATTGAAATCGATGAAGCAGTTTTTGAGATACACTCCAATAACTAAAAAGTTTTATTCGATTTTGCTTGATGATACAAGTAATTGGCAGTGAATAAAAATCGATTTTAATCGAGCAAGGATCACTTAAATGGGTAAAAAAAAATTTTACACACAAACTTTACAACACTCATAAGTATGAAATAACTTGTCGAGGTCGGTACTATGCGCAGGGTATTGTGATAATAGGTAAGTTTTGGACTATCATGGTACCGACTTCAACAAGTTATTTCATACTTTTGAGTGTTGAAGTCAGTTCAAATTTTTGTTAATTTATTTTTTTACTAACTAAAATATAGCACACAAAAATAATCGGTTACTAGGTAACGCAGTCTAAAACTGTAATAGTCACATAATTTAATGTTAATTATTATTAAACATAATATCCAATGTAATTTCGTTAAAGAAATTTATCTTAAATGAAAAGGTGTTCTCAAATATTGAATAAAAAAAAATCCGAAATGTATCGTAAATTGTTTTCTTATTAAAAATTTCCCAGTGTGTACTACATATTATATTTGTGCACCTTTTTATCGATATGTTCTACCCTAGTGATCACTTCCCTACTCACGCACATTGTAGCCTTTCTAGACACTCAAACTAACATAAAATGGACACGCTACCAAAGCTATCACTCCGTCCATTGTGATACATCGTCCTAGGTTTTGACACTTAACTCGTCGAGATATTAACGTGAACGTCTCGTCACGTAAAAAGTTTTGTATGAAATCGTGAGCACGAACCTAATTTTAACGTAAACTCGAAGGCTGGCTATCGAGAGTATGTCAAAAATCTACGAATGTTTGTCATTGAGAAGTTTTCATTGAGATGGTTGATGTAACGTTTTGAATTTGCAATAAAAACATCGAAATTTCATGTTTTTAATATGTTTTTTCATGCATATTTCAACTATGAAAAGAGTTACAAACGTGGCAGCATGATTACAAGTTGAAATGTACCATTTCGTTTATCAGAAACAAAGTAAGTGTTAATTAATTTATGGCACTGGAGGGAAGTGATGCTAATGTACGAATGGCCCAAATCAGGACATTTTCTAAAACTCTGCATCAAACAGCCTCTAAATTCCACCGTTCCAGCCCACATTTACACCAACTTCGCTCTTTGGATATGTATCGCGGCGCTGCAATGTTGTTATGAAAGGCTTCATTGTGCATGGTCAAATCGAAAACAATAAAGCTCTCAGCAGATCGCCCATCATTTAGATCAACTAAGGCTGTCAACAAATGCACCAGAAGAAGGCAGCGATACTAAAGGAATACCAACGGCTCGTCAGACTAACTACCTATACGAACTCTGAGGTGATGACCATGCTCAAGCCAACAGTCTAACCACTACGAAGAGAAGATTTTAATATGAAATGCAGAAGCTGTGATATTAGACTTTTGGTTCTTAATAAAAGTAAGCGAAGTGCATTTGTGCGTTTTATTTATTGGTATATCGAAAAGTTCTTGGCTTATGAGTTTAAGGATTATTCAATATCCTCTTGTTGGATGACGTGAAAGGCGACTAAGATTAGGATACGTGACGGCTCGCCACTACTCAGGTCGGTGTGAATGGGGTGTTGCTATGCATTGGGCGTACACCAGTGCTGATGAAATGGATCAGTGTGCGCTCTTAATGGTTGGCGCACACTGTTCCATCCGACGCCACTCGCTTTAACCTTCAGTATTTTTCGTATGGTGGGTACTCCAAACTGCAACGCGCATATAACTATTCAACGCTTCGACTAGAAAGACGGTCGCTATATACAGCTATCTTAACACTAGCATCCGTGAGTAGGTCAATATAGGTACCACAACCTTGTATACAAATTGCAGTGCTGTGTGATTTAAGATTAGCCAGTGAAATTACCTACAGACACATGTATAAAAGACTATTGGGTGGCGAACTCATAGTAGAAGCATTTTTCTTCCCCCTCTGATCGTGCTATGGGCCTGGGTTTACCTGATTTACCTGAAAGAGCGTGATCTTTTTGCCACACTATTACTTAAAAATACAGAAAAGAAGATGGATAAAAAACAAAGCTACACCAACAGTAGTACTTACTTTATTTTTGGCAAAGTAATAACACACACAAAATTATAATCCAACCATAAGCTGACTCATACAAAATAAAACGTATAGGTCCTAAAATTATTATAATTTCAAAACAACACTATCAATCCTGTTGCAAGTCACAGCATTCCCGATTTTTTGTAACGGTGCATTCATGGAATGCCAAGTGGTTTGTATTTGCGAAACTATTAGGTATATTACTATATACTCGCTCCAGTTTGTCACAGTATTCTTCTTTCCCAGAACAGACGGTAAAAATACCGCTGGGGACCAAAATTCTATCAAAAATCTCCTTCAGTGAACATTTAGAACCAAGAGAGTACACTGCTTGAACTCAATAGCCTTTTTCTGCTAAAACACCATCAAATTTAGCGCAAGCTACTCTTCACGACGGCTGACGACCCTTCAGGGTTTCATGAGACTCCTCCCTCTGATTAAAGGTGTAGATTCTGATAGTAGTTGTTTGTAATTAATATATAGTAGGTAAATTATCAGTGGCACAGATTCTAGGCTTGTGAATTCCTGGCTCATAACTATTTATATATCACATTTTATATTAAATAGATATAAAGATGTTTTATTACAGATGAGTTTTCACCAAATAAAATTGACAAATAGCAATCATAGAGGACTTTGTATAGGCTGAAAAAGAATTCAAACCTCTTTTGGAACGAATCATTAGCTCTTAGAAAGAAGGTACAATTAATTTGATTTACGCCGGATGACGTCAGTTTCGTAATCCTATCGAGTTCACGTTAGCCAAGAAACGATGCGTTGTGCTGTCAACCATCGCCTCCTGCGTAAACGTACTGTAAACTCGATACGTTAACGTTACGGACTATCGAAATGTTCGTGCTTGGGCTACTGTTGAAGTATAGAAAGGTTTGAAAGTGGAGGAATGGAAGTGCCTAACTTTATTTTCATCGATAAGTTTTTCCTAGAGGAAGCTATCCCATTTGAATGACTTTTGCTAGTGATGTTTCAGAAACAAGGGTTAAGATAGATACCAAATAAAAACGATGAGGAATGACAAACAAGAAAGAATATGTTTAGTGTTGAGTGCAAAATTTGGAGGGAAAGTTATCGAACAGAAGAATACTTTAGTGCTGAACAAGAAGATAGGGATAAAATATACCACCTTATTGTAATTTGACTCTGGCGACATATTTTGAAGAATTATATTGTTCTAGTTAAAGCCACACTTACCATGGCCTAATATGGACGTAACACATTGTACGTGATGGCCGCTGGTGGTCGGGCCTTAAGTTCATCACGTTTTTTGTGAAGCTCCTCGTGGCGGGCGGTTTTGAGGCATTCACCTGATGTGAATGAGGCGACGCCATTCATGGACGTATATTAAATATGTTGCAGTAAAATCAGATAGAAATATGATACATACATATATATTTACCTCTATGTCACAAATAAGCTCGTCTTTACAATCGGTATACACCACAATGTACCTTCATTCTTTTTTTACAGATAGACATAGTTATATTAAATAATCACACGAAATTTTATCTCCCGGAAATCAATAGTTTTTGAGAAATAAATTATTGAAGTTTTATTTTTAACCTTGATTATTTGTGTATTATGCACTTCTACTAAGTACATGGCATAGCCTAATGGATTCAAAATTCCACGAATTATTCAGGTGACTTAGATTAGGTCGTATGGTGTGACAGAACCGAATCGGAGCACCCACCTTTCAAGCAGTCTTGTCTGCCCTACCCCTAGAGTGTTTTTATAAGCCGGAGGCGCGGAGGGGGACTCGGCGCTAGTCTACTCGCGGCGAGGAACAGTGGACGAAGTGAAGCTGGAGCGGCGGAGGCTGGACGCCGAAGGCGTCCCAAAGGCTGCGAAGGCATAGCGAGTACGCTGTGACGAGGTAGCGAGAAGACTAAAGCGCTGCGTACCCACAGCGCCGGAGCTGTCATAGAATTACTTTACTTCTAATAAGACATTTGTGTCTTATGCCTAACCTTCTTTTGATGACGTTTTTGTGCTTGTGATTTGTGACAAATTGTTTTCATGAAGAAGAAGAAGAAGCAAATTTTGAGAAATTTCAATTTTAAAAATCTTGGTTTTTGAAGTCTACCTCCCTTCAGTGGGGAATATTCCGCCCTTCCTCCCCCTAACCACAATACATAATATGTACTAACATATACCATATCTAACTAAAGTCCTTTCAGTGTATGAAGGTATAAATATATTTTTTAAACATTATTATATAAAAAAAACGGTACCCCCCACACCTCCGGGGGGATGCTACAACCCCCCTCTCTGTATACTGATTCTAAAGTCCTTCCCCCAAATACTCTAAACATTCTTTTCACAATGTCACCATAAAATACTTCGACGTTGATGCTCTAAAATCTTTATATTATAACCAAAGATTAGTTGACCTCTGGTGTTATAAAGTCGCTGACTCGCAGAGAGTGTCGTAAAGACAGGGTTTAATCGCCTTTGGCATTAGTGGGGCCCAGCGATCACTATCAAGCGCTAGTTGGAAAACACCTGCGGTTATATAGAGTAGTGTTCTTATATAAGCTTTTAATCGAGATACAGGTAATGATGATATATTTGACTTTAGATTGAGTATATTTTTTCAGTGTCCTAAAGGGGTGTTCGGCTTTCAATAGTGCTAAAATTCCTTCGATTTGGAAAACTATGTCCTGGACGCGACTTTAAAGAGGATTTTCGCAAGGCGAAAATAAAGCCTGTTTTACCTATATGTCACAGCTCTCACTTTCCCAGTTGTTACCATATTTTTATTTTAAAATCCTATTCGAGCAACAATCGACCTTAAGACACGTCTGTTATTGACAGTTAATATCGTTTATACGTTTTCAATTTATTTTCAAGTCCAGGATGTGAAGATTTTTAAAAGTGTCAACATTATTGCTCTTACCTCAAGTACACGTGTGCCTAACGATTACCCTGTACATAAATGTACGTTTTTATGTTGCGTTCACCTATTACTAATGCGGTAATTGTTGGCAACGATCACGATACGATTATCATAAATATATTAAAAACTACTTATTTTTGTAAAACTATTTTTTTAATAAGTAAAAATGGTGTCAAAATCAACAAAATCAAATAAAAAATTGATATAAAAACCATATCCCAACATAGGGAGAAAAAAGTGATATAATGGCAACCACCATCTAATGACTTAAAAAACTTTTGTAAACATACTAAAAAGTTCAGTCCTGTAGAAAAAAACCTTGAGCGTGAATGGTGAGTGCAATGGCTCCTAAAGATATTGCAGATGTGTTTCGTAAGCAATTTTAGGTTAAAGCTGTGTTATGTAGGCAACAGCTGATGTTATGTACTGAATCTCCTAGTGTTGGACAACAAATTCAAAAACATTTCGTTGGGAAAATCTCCAGAGCACGATCAACTCAGTAAAGAGCATCTACTGTATGCTGGAGACCACCTGCCTAGAGTGTTGGCCACGATGTTTAATTTTTGCATGGAATATTTATATCTACCTCAGGATTTAATGAAAACAATATAGTGCCCATTATCAAAAATAGAACTGGTGATGCCACAACCGCGTCCAATTATAAGACAATTACTTTAGCCCCAGTTGTCGGTAAAGTTTTAGACAGCCTGCTCGACCGGCATCTTTGCAAGCAACTAGATTTACATGATACGCAATATGGTTTAGTCTTTCCACTCTCATCTGGTGGCGAAATATTTTTTATTAATGTTATTATTATAAGATGTACCCCATATAATTTAGTTATATAGTATATATGTTACAAACAATTAACATGGATACTAAATGTCAGATATATTATGATTTTGATTTTGAAAGAGTTCAGAAGCGGTCGAGATCTGATGGAAGATTTGCCTCGCTCTGGTAGGCCACCAACATCTGCAAGTACCTAAAGAGTGAAGGTCAAATAGTGACTGAAAATCCTCATTGAAAATCCTTATTGTGTCTCACAAGTTGATCCGCACCATTTTTAACGTATATAACATTCACGTATATAACACATTGCCGATCAGTTATTCCCAAACTATCTAAATATTTGCCAAAAATTAAATCGCATGGGTCGCTGAGGACATGCTAGAACAAGGCAATTGCAACGTAAGATTCGTAAAACATATTATTACTGGTGACGTAGGTATACGAGTTTGACATGCAAACTAGTCAACAAGCTTCGGAGTGGCATCTTACAACTGAGCCGAAACCGAAAAACCAACGCCAAATTTGATCAAAAATCAAAGTAATTTTGACTTGTTTCTTTGACTATCGCGGTGTTGTGCACTCGGATATTTTTATGCGAAATGTGACAAACAAGCAGACGGTCCACCTGATAGTAAATGATCAACGCCGCCTATGAACACCTGTAATACTCGCAGATGACATTATAAATATCCCGGGTAGCACATGGTTATAAGTGGTTAATATGTTCAGTAGACGTTTCCGGCTGAGAAGTAAGTTCACGCCGAAAAGTGTATCAATTCGTACAGATGCCGTCCCGTATGTATTTTCTGAAAGGGTGAGCAGAATATCTAAACACTTTAATTTAAGTTTACGTAATGGCTGGCGAGTATATTGCCATTTACCAGCCACAGCTCCATTAGTAAAATTTTGCTTTTTAGTAAATTTGAAAATGTGATATTTCAATAAGAGTCCGAGTCATTTTTAGTAATAAAAACAAACTACGAATGTTAATTAAAAAACAATTTACAGACCAACCCACCCTAAACCGTAAACATGTTATAGTAAAAGTGCTCTAGGCGTAAACCTCGCCGCCGCGCCGCCGCTCTGTTTGCAATCTCTTAATTTTGGCTGGAAACTGATCGAATGAACGTACGCAAATGTTTAAATTCCTCGAATTAAATAGGGGGAATTAAGTAAATGGAGATTTGGATAGTCCATAGTGAACGGTTTGTTCACTGTGCTAAATTAAATTAACGTACAACATATTTTAATGCATATATTGTATACCTTGTATATGCTGTAACTGTTATGTAAATATGAAGAATCGAAAATAATATACAGTGAGGAATCAGGAACTATTTGAAATAAACCGAAAGACGGATATAAGATCTATTTTTCTAATCAGGGAGACGTATCTGCTGATTTACTAACTCAACACTCACATCCAAAAACTAAACTAATCTTGTATTACGCTATTTATCATATTGTTTTATCATGTTGATGTGCAGGTGTATTTACTAGGTAAGATAGTCAAACCATTTTAATAAAATTTAGTTTATTATCACAATAAATATATAAATATATTGAGGGTGATTCCATATAAAGACCTCAATAAAATTGTTTGCATCGTACATTATAATCGTGTCATAATTAAGCATGTTTTCGACGTATTCGGAATGAGTTCCACTTAATTTAATTTTAAAAACCTTTAATTTTATAACTACAAACTAGTATGAGCACAAAGATCATCATATTTTGCTAACAAATAATATACTTGGAAAGACCAAGGACGGAGTTTTATCAAAATGACATTGGACTCAAAAAATGGTTGATTATCCAATGCTCAACTTTTTATCGATTATTATTTTAGTATGACCTGGATCATAAGGACATCTTCCATAACACATCGCACGTGCTTGTTATCAGAGCATTAGTTGAATTAGCAAGCTAAGCTAGACTTAAGAAAATCCTGCCCTATTTTTTTTTTTGTCATGAGGAAAATGCATTTACGCATACCCACCCGCCGGAGAGCAGGTGGTTATGTCGGGTTCAGGGTCAATAGGGACCCCACTACCGACTAAAAACCTCATGGTGTTCCGCCGTCATCGACTACTGGCAGGGGACTGCGGGGTCACTCGCGCTCTCATCCGCAGCCCCCACCGATGTCGCTGCCCGCTTAAGCGGGCCAAGCCTCCAATAAAATCTCCCCAATACCGCCTCGTGGGATGCCCCGGAACACGAGGGCATCCACACCTCATGAGGATCTAGCCCTGATGGGGGGTTCCGGCTGTCCCCACAGCTGACACCCCAGGCCCTCTGAGCGGAGACGGAGTGCGAGCATGATCGGCTCGCCTCCGTGTCCGCGCTCTGCGGAGCGGAAGAGAGAGAGGATCTCTCTCCCTTTCCCGCTCCTCCGCCTCCTATCCCTCTGCGAGATAATAGTCTCGCAAACAAAATGATTATTTTTAATAGGCATTTCACAATGTCAATTGTATGATCAAAGTTCGACAGGTAGGTATGCGTAAAGTTATGTTTTCAAAATAGACACAGGTTCTGTATTATCATAAAATTAAATACTGCGCTTTCACCAGCCAATCTCCCTATAGTGACTAATAGTAAATTAGTGAATTGAAAATAGTTGCAGTAATTTGACATAACACAATAAAAAAGTACAATTTGAATTTGAGTTCCTTTATGACATGAACTCTCTTATATCTAGATATATTTGTCTGTAAGTATGATTATGATCACTTCTATTTATTGTCTAATCACTGAAATAAAGCTGCATTGAATGTTGGTTCTCCAAAAAAAAATTAGTATGTGTAGTTACCGCAATATGTTTTTGCTGATAGGCTGACCTTTGACTGCCATCTCACCTAATGTTAAGTGATTATGTTGTCGCATATAGTAAACAGGCTTAACCTGAACAGGCTAACAAGGACAGCCACCACAATACACGGGTGTTTGTTTGGTGGCAGAATTTGTACTTGAAAGTAGCAACCCAGGTACCCAGGAGTAATCGTGCTGCCCTGGCTTCATGCAAAGTCCCGGAGTTAGCAGGCCACCTGGATACCTCAATAATTTCCTGACGACTGCTATATTAAGACAACAACCAGGACCGACGGCTTAACGTGCACTTCGGAGCATGACAGATATGATTAATAAAAATGCCACTAGCGGTCATCCATCAAAGTAGTGACCGAAATAGAAATTGCTTTAACTTAGTCGATGGTATAAGAACCTGGTGAGTAGGTGTGGGGTGAAAAGGCAAAGGATTTTTGTGACAAAGCCGCTAATTTTAAGTTGAGTTGCCGTTCAAGTATTCACCTAATGCATGTAACTACTTGTTCGCTACAGGTGCGAAAACAGAGTCAGGAAGTAGCTCAGTAATTGTAAATGGAAGTAAAATACTACAAATAATTTCATAATACCTGTATAGACAGCTAGCAGCAAAGGTAAATGAATGAACAGAGAAAAATAATGAATAGTGATATCCGACCAAACGTCATTTGTGAAAAGAATATTTATAATCATTTAAAATGAACATTTAAATGAATAGAACTTTTCAATTATTATGTCTTATTATCTATACACAAAGTTTACGTTTAATGAAACGATTAAGGGTAGCGATAAGGTCAGGGATAAGGGTAAGCATAAGTCTTGGTATCGATCGAGATCAAGGTCAAGGTAGTAAAAGTATAAATTACTGTGAATGTAAACGTAAAAATCAAAGCCTACGGGGTTGTAACCGCGCGGGGGACAAAAAGCGAGACTGAAATAATCTGTATACTATATATACCGACACGTTCTAGTATTATTCGTGTATTACAGACACTAGACGTTACGAGTACTATTAGTAGGTACTTGCACATTGGTAGAACAAGCATAGATTTGTTTTAGAAATTAATCACATCGGTACAATATCAGACTCGACCACAATGCCTACGTTCGTTTGTTTATTCATCCCGCTCCGGGCCTCGCACCCTTATATCGAATGTATGGAGATCTGTATTGTATTACCAACAATATTTGACTAATCTAGCTGTTTGAATTGCCGTCTAATTGGAAGCCACTGTTTGCGCTCCGGTGTTTGCCGGATTTGAGACGATTGTGAGCAGCTCAATGCCATGTTTGGCTATTGGCTAAGTATTGACTAGTTTAGGAACAATGTAAATTTGGTGGCTTTTGTTAAGCTTCTCCGGGGTATGGGTAAGTCCTCCCAATGTCTCAATAACTCCTGCAGTCAACGCTACATTTGTATAAATATTGTATACAGTATTTTTTGTTTACAAAACAAGGAGGAGGTTTACAGTTCCCCTGTATGATTTTTTTTATTACTGATAGGTAAGCCTTTGAATACAATCTCACCTGATGGTAAGTGATGAGGTGGCCGATAGTTTTAAAAGCTTTAATGTAGAATTACTGGCCATTACTGGCTCTCAAGGGCAGGCAGCTGTCCTTGAGAGCCAGTAATGGCCAATAAACGGTGGTAGCTAGCCAGTCGGACGTTCGCAAAATGCCCTTCCACCATGCAGTGAAGCTCAAGCCTGCGGCGGGATTCCAACTATGGACCTGCTGCACGGCAGTCCATAGCCAATGCCACTGAGCCATCACTGCTCAAAATATTTTTTTTTGTATGTAACGCGATTATCCGCTAATTGCCTATGAATTGGTTTTAATAGTTTTTTTACTGAAACATTTTTTGCGTAAGTATCTGGATTATTTAATGGTGATTGCAACTTGTCGTTGGTGAACAGTTATGTTCTCGTAAGCAATATGCATTACAAAAATAAGTGAAACGTTTTAAAACAAAAAAAACGGAACTGACTGTTAGCACTGAAAAGTATGACATAACTTATGGAATGTTGAACTTGGTCGATGATAATGTTTGATTGTTGACTCCAACACATTATCTCACACTTTTTCAGTGTTAGAAACTGAACTGTTTATATTTTTAATTATTTCATCTAAATAAAACAAATTAAAACAATATCTAGTAATATTTTTACAGATAAAGCAGAGCACATACATTCTGACCGAAAGAACTTAAAAGGTTTAACATTAAACTTTAACATATAAACCAACGTTTCACATTAAATAATGGGTATTTTCGAATGCCTCTTCGAATGAACATGATATTGACTTAATTTAACTTCGATACACAAGAGTGGCGGTGCTTGAGAGGTTATTTTTGTACCAAGCGAGAAGTGAATTCATTTTGCACCGAATGCTGGTTTAAAATTATTTGGAGCTTACTGTTTAACTTCCGAGAGCAAATTGTTTATAAGTTAAAAACTTATATAAAATAATTTTATAAGTTTGGTTCAGCTAATATGCTATATTATTAAATCTTTTTATAATAATAATTCAAACGAATACACTAACTTTATATAAATATAATTTTTACGTATATTAACTTTTCATGGCATTTGACATCATGCAATCATTTTTGGTTTGTCAGTACAATTTGTCTTCTCTAATAAAATACAAAAGATCAAAATTAACCTACCAAATATAAATCTTAGAAGTATCACTATTTGTTAAAACTATTTCGCAACTAGTCACACAACAAACAAACACAGATCAACGAAACAGACCCGACCAAAATAAAAATAAACTTAATCTGCATTCAATGCCATGTTTAAGCTAATGCGCAATAGCATCTTTTGCATGGGTCCCGTTATCTACAACAGGCTACCGCGATGTCTCAGAGATCTGAACTCTAAAACTTTTAAGTCAATATAAGAAATATATTAGTAACAAAATGCTATTACAGCGTAAGCGAATTTTTAACTAATAATGTATTTCTTGTTGCTACTGATACCTTGACATGACATTATTAATGTATACCTATAACCTATCGACATTTTTGTAACAACAATCAATTTTAATGATATTACTAATGTGATTATTGTAATCGCACCACATTTGTACGCCTAAAACAAGCAAAACATGTTGACACAGACCTAGTTTATGGCCATATGCATGTATTATTATATATTGTATGACATCACATGTTTTTGCAAATAAAAGTATCTTAACTATACAAAATAACGTAATGACACAGGTGATATGATCCTCTTAGTCCAGAATTGGATGACGTACATAACAAGTATGAGTGGGTACTTAATAGTGATTTTCGTCGTATTGACCTAGAACAACATTTCCGAAATTATAAACTTCAATTCCCTGGCGTCTTATAGACAATTTGTAGAAAAATGTTCGGTTCGTCTTTTGAGTTCACTAATTCTTGACAAATCTTTGTCACTTTTTGTCGAAGAACCAATTCAAAAGTATGGATATGCTGGTAGTAAATATCAAAATGAACGCCCATGTTCATTTTGCTATTATTAGATTTTGCCTTTTAGATCATAAATTTAGATGTACATAATTTGAAATGTGTGGATACCAGGGATTGTATAAGTATCATTACATTACATAAAACGTCTTTAGTAGAAACACTTCCACCTACTTACACTTTAAAGTTAACACAACTTAGTAAAACATATATTAGTATAAGTATGAATGTCTGGATTAGCCTGATGGCTTCATCAGGCTAAGCAGCTATCCGCCTTGGCTGCAAGTCTCTGTGAGGTTGGGAGACACGCAAAATGTCTAGTTTGGCATTACCATCTTTTTGTCATCCACGCCAACATACAATTTAGTAGAAACATTGTTTTACCATTAATGGGTTCCATTTATAGTATATAAGACTTCAAACACTGTAAATTATGAAATAACTTGTTATAGTCGGCCCCATGCTTATTCAAAACACTCTGAGATCACATTTTCATGGTCCGACTTCAACAATAAAAAAACGGACTACTCTGTAAAATTTAATGCGTGGTGGTTCATAAAAAAAAATATACGTGTGGAAGTGAGAATCTTCCTCTTTTTTGGAAGTTGGTTAAAAAACTGTTGCACTATCTTATGGCTACGTATAAACAGAGATGTGCAAGGACGCTACGCTGTGTTTAATTGGAAACATTGGATATTTTTTGTGGCATAATAATACATGGGGTGTGGTTTATCAAAATACTACATGCCTAATATAAGGTTTTATCTTCTTTTTTTAGTGTATTTATTTTTGCAATAATTTCTAACGTTTGCGCCGCGTAATACGAGAGGAAAAATTAAATTCATGTACGGGATTCGGACCCGCGCCATGCACCACTATAGCTAGGGTATGCTCTGACCGCTAAGCCAACACTAAGACATATATATTATTATACAACACACAGGACAACACAAGGACATAATTGTAAAAATAATTTAATTATTTTCTTAATTAGCCCCAGATTAAGACATGATTGGTTTGACTTGACACCAACTGTGACTTCAAATCACGACTTCTACCTGATTCACTCCATCACCTTTAATGCACATTTTACTTAAATTAGATATATATTTTGCTACGTCTCTCCCATCGGGGCTTCAATATCTCCCATTGGGCGTCTTAGGGGCCGCTGTAGAAGTTGACAGTTCTTCAGAAGAGGCTGCTTCCTACATTCCAGTATTTTCCCTTAGCCTATTACGACTATCACGGAAATAAATGGGGGACAGGGGGGATGACATTCTAACCCTGCATCCTAATAAAGCACCTATATAAATTTAAATAATTGTCATTATTGTTTAAAGTGTATTTTCACGCCCTAACAAAGACGAGCGTTAGATGGTAAAAAAATATTATTAATTGAGAGTGCATGACATTCGCCCCGCCACGGCACGACGGCGTTTGTTACCAACAGCGCTATGAATAGTTGAGGGTTAGCCAGAGCGGTGGATTTTGATTTACAATGCATCCGCGTGATATACTGATGCCTTCCTGGCCCCATCTACCTAACGTTGATTAACAGACCTCGGGAATAATAGGTGGTTGGACTTGTTGGTATTAGAAACTTTGCAACAAATGCCTTATTGAAACACAAAACACAAAATATATTTACCCACAAATTAAGTGTAGGTATATGTACAAAGCATAATTTAGTGTTCATGAGTTAAATAATGTCAATTATAATGTGAAAATGAAATAATGTATGTGTGAAACAGAGGAAAGTATGGGCTTTCAAAAATTACGCGTCATCAAGTATTGCGCTATTCACGTAAAATAAATGAATGTTTTTTACTTTGATATGAATTAAATACTATTTAGGATTTCATTTATTTATTTGATCGCCGGGTTTATTGAAAGATATTCATCATTTGATTTCAGTTCTAAGTAATATAATATAATGGCGTTCCTTGACCACCTCGAGCATTATATTTAACAATAACGATGATTTAATGGCACTCTGAGTAAATTTAAGGTTCCCTTGGTGTGGTGGACACCCTCCCGCGAATTGATTTATTTATGGCAGTGCCCGCCGGTTCCGCAGTGTTCGGTACCTGGTATGCCACTTACGCAGGTAAAGGGATTTGATTTCTCCACTTTTGTTGCGTCTTTGTCAGCCACTACAACTACATTTATAACACAACACACAACGATCTGCGGACAAAATGTTTAGTAAGACTTAAAATTTATTGTCGAACTTATTATGCTAACCGTTGCCTCAATACAAAAACCAAATCGAATGCGGACATTACTGGGCAAAGATTTTACTAAAAGATAGATAATCACATTGATGGGGTGTCCATCTGAAGGTTAAAATTTTCAAGTAAGTACCGTTATGTAGCCAACTGTAAGTGTACGTAGTTACTAGCAAGTTTCGTGTAATGTTTCTGCTCCAAACATTGCAACTCATTTTCTTTCATTTGATTGTGTTTGCTTCTTTATTTTTTATAATATGTACGGCCAAAGATTGGATTTTTTAGCAGCCCCTGCTGTTACTGGACCGATGACGAAGGCGAACATGAAGACGATGACGGTGCCTCCAGGGCCTGGACCAGTGCTCGGAGATCACGTGGCGCGGCATAATTACCGCAAGAGGGAGCAGCTGAGGAAAAGGGGCGAGAACACAGCGGGACCGCACGCTGTGTTGGAAGGTACCGGGCGAGGTATCAGGAAGCCGTACAAGCCTACTGATGCCTCCCAAAGCTTTAAGAGCGGCAAAGCCAGCAAAATAGAACAAAGGGAGCGTAGGAAGCGTGACGCCGATTTGATGGACTCGGTATTCCGGCGGCAACAGCGGGAAGGCGTCGTGCACCTCCCCGGCACGTCAGCACTTGCGCCTTCTGTCGTGGCGTGCATGGCCCGTGTCGACCCGTGCGCTGCCGCGTAGTGCCATCATGAAGCTCACGCTAACACGCCCCCTGAATTCGCGAAGCGAAATAACAACGCGGTGCCTGCGGAAGCGGTACAAAATTCTGTTTTCCTGACCTAGATGTGTTAAGTGTAAGAGTGAATAGGTAACATATATGCGCGAGTGTGTACTAAATCGTCACTTAATTTCAGTTGAGATTTTGATAACGCAAACCTCTTTTGATTAAATTTAAAGGATCTGTTCATAAACATGAGACTGACTACAACCAACTAATTAAACAAATAATAATTCAAACGATTATTTACGGCACATGATATAATTTCGTGAAAATACAGTAATTTGGCCAAAGCAGCGCAGCTTTAGCACAAAGGAAGGCTAATACTGGAGCGTAAACAATCTTCAATAACTTGTTGAAGACAACGGGCTAAGCGCTTCAGCTAAGGAACAAAAGCAGGTAGTTCGCGGGTCAGGAAGCAGCTACAAAATATGAATAATTATGTTAATATAAGTGTATTAAATTATAAATTTAACTTTGCTCTCTATTAATATGGCTAACAGAAAAAAATACTTTGTTGTTAGTCTTAAACTTTTTAATATTGTAAGTATTTGTATATTGTAGTCGTAAAAATGACAAATAATACTATTCACAAAGACGCCGTTGTTCTATTTCAAAATAGTATGTACCGAAGATATCAAGTTAATCTATTGATTGGATCAGAATTCCAAGTTTTAATTGTTAATTTCATTGGCCCGCTATAATTATCCAGAATCAAGCTAATGATATTTCGTTTTAATGTGTATAAGTAGAATTCCAAATTAATATACTTCACTTATATTATTACAATGTATATAAATAATTACTTAAAGCATTTTCCGATTACATAAATTATACCAATACTCTAGCCGTGATCATATAGAGTATCTTATCATGCTACATAAAATATGTAAATAAGGGGACATATTATTTTCCAATAACTTACCATCTTCCTGCCCTTGTCCTGTATACTTTATTCGGTAACATATATTCACTCTAACAATACAAATTACAATATATCATCATATTTTAATTATGTCTCGCTAACAGCATATTGGGAAACACAAGGATAATAATATTGTAAATGGTTACACTTTCCGTTTTATGGATTTGCCTGCCTCTCTCCATGCTCGTAAGAAACGTTGAATGACGATGGCAGTGAATTGTCAGGCAGAAGGAGTGAATTGTCAGGCGAATGACAATTACCATCAAGCGTGTGACTGGTCCATCTCGTCACTTCGTAAAATAAACAAGAAAATAAAAAGTCACTTTGACTGCCCTAACATTAAGAAATATAAATCTTCGGTCTGATTTCCTCAATAGTTATTAGAACAACATAAGAGCAAAGCTATGTTTTCCTGTAAGTGTTGAATTTGAATCCCGAGTATTATTACTCGGTAGTATATTATATATTATTAACTAGCATTCCGGGCGAGGCTCCGTCCGCGCGTATGTCGGTTATTGCGCAAAAACATTAACCTCTTTTTGCGCAGTTGGATAAAAACTATGCTATGTTTTTTTCCCGGGTATCAAACTATTTCCATACCAAATTTCATTCAAATCGGTCCAGTAGTTTTGGCGTGAAAGGTGACAGACAGAGTTACTTTCGCATTTATAATATTATATAGTACTGATTGAATTACGGGGTAGCGAGGGACGAGTTTTAAATAAATTTAGTCTCGTATTGCTCATACAATTTTTCTTTCTCACTTGATTCACTCGTATTTTGTAATTATTATTTATATAATATAATCGTTTTAACTGTCACTATGCCTCTCGCCACTTTTTTGAGGTCCGGTCTGAAACTGCAACCGTGAATTTCTGTTTCGATATTAAATCTTGGTAAAACTTTTGATAATGATGAACATGATATCGAAAGTAGGAAAAGGTGTATTTTTATAATATTGCCTTATTTTAAATATTCAAATAAAAAACCTTTTGTTTTAATTACATAAATTATTTTAAGTTTATAGAGTTACGTGCGTTTTCGAATGTTTTTATATGTTCGTTTTATGATAGTAGTGATATTCTAAATTCAGATCCTTTTATTTCACTCCAGCAACAAAATCTCATTTTGTTATGCTGTAAATCTGCATATTTGAGCTGCTAAAGTAAAAAATATTTCATAACTTTTATTAACCAGCTAACAGAAATCTGCTTTGCAATTACTATCTTTTCCATGACGAGAGTATTAAAACTTGCACAGAGGTGCAGTCTACCTTGAAGCTCTGTCGGCTGGGGCTCAGCTCAGGGTATGCTATGATATAGTGATGTTCCGTCGTGACGGTACCTTATCGATACCAACTCAAGTAAGATTATATAACATCTTTGTTGGATCTTTAGCCAAGTTTATATATAGCATCGTGTAACTGCTTGCAACGTGTTCAGAATTGATACAGAATATAGAAAAGTTAATTAATCATTGCGATAAGACATATAAAGATAAGCAATAATTGAAAAAATATACCAACTCTAATAAACACGTGCTTACATAGATAATTGCGCTGAACACGTATTCGACACATAAATATCTAATTGTTCTTTTGGTAGAACAAGTAAGAATTTGTAAAGTAGTAGGTAACATTTGACATCAATGACACACATTATCAGTCGGGTTGTCTACTGCTGTACACAGCCTCTTAATGGGAGGTTTGCCATAATCCCAACTGCAGAGTTTAAGATATTATTTCCTCAAAAGGCGTTGCTGCCCACCTTCCGGAATTTTACCTTAAGTCGCCTCTTTCAACATCTACATGTAGCTGTGGAGGCTGACATTAAAGTTCAGCACCCCACGGGGCAGGTAGGTATGTAGTGAAACGCCGAAAAGTGCAGGTGTATATAACAGAAACATATTATATTCAACGAAATTTTACTTAACTTATCTTTATAAGTTTGTCTGTGTTTGTATGTATGTATTAAAAATCGTACAAATATTCAAGAATGCAATGTGCGAGCTATATCAATCGTATGATTGGAGGGTATGGAACGTTTCAAAAGTTAATACGTTCATATATTACGAGATTTTAATCTTAGCTTATCACTAGTTTATATGTGAATAATTTTCATTAGGAACCAATTTTCTTCTTCTTCCCATTCCGGTAGGTAGGTTTTGAAGCGCTCGTAGCCAAGTTTGCTTAGCCATTCTGAATCGATCAGCAAAGTTAAGCAACGACCGCCGCGGTCATGACTTGGATGGGTGACCGCTGGTGACATTACTACTGAGCGCTTCCGTGCTTCGGAGGGCACGTTAAGCCGTCGGTTCCGGTTGTTGTCTTAGGATAGCAGTCGTTACAGCATGGTGGTAGGGCATTTTGCGAATGTCCGCCTGGCTAGCTACCACCCTCAAGTTGAAAATCTGTCGCCAAGCACCTAACGGTGTGTTCCGGCAGCTGTTCTTGAGAGCCAGTAACTCTAGGTTAGCCTGAACAACATCCTCGACTACATCATCACTATTCATCACTTACCATCAGGTGAGATAGTGGTCAAAGGCTAACCTATCAGGCTAAAAAAAAAAAATGTAGGTATTTGCATTTCTAACTTTTTGTTGTAGGTGCATTTCTAAGTGTTAGCAATTCTTTTCTATCATATGCAGCCCAGTATTTTTACGAGACCACAATATGTGAAGGATGTACTGTGGTACTATATAATGCAGCTATCGATAACCGCTCTTAGTCTCCTTCCTATGGACGTAAAAGTTTGATGAGCGCCCCTCATTACCAGTTTTTTCGTGTGAATTCTTCAACAGACAGGCCAGGATTTTCTTGTAGTTTCACCCACTGTTCTCTGATACGATTTACTTTTCCCAAGGTATTTCTTGATACCCACTTGCTTTCTGCTTTGCGCATTGAAGCAGGGATAAAAGCAATTGAATTCGTTCTATTAAAGAAGTATCCCCGAATCACACAATTAATATCGACAATTTCAATTAAGGATAGTGTAAACGTACTAGTGCTTTCCATACAAACATAGTTTTGTCATATTGTATTGTATAGGTGCTAAATGTTCACTACGTAAATTTTTACATATGCATGACAAAATCTACGCTACTGGATTCATTGTAGTGTACCTACTATTGTTTATATTGTATAGAGCGAATTTATCATTTCCAACTAAATCTGTTTATGATGAAGCGACTCTGAAGGTCGCGAAACCGGTCGAGACGCCTTCTCAACGTAAACAAACCGTAGGTTAAATCGGCTAAAATAATCTTTAAAATGTGTCAAACTTACGTTAATTTTAATCAATTAATAAAACTGTTTAATCCTTACTTACAGTACGCGTTACAAATTATTTACTGTTAAGTAGATATATATCTTTCTGTCTATCAATTTTGTTCTCATTAAATCAGTATCTATCAATTCAAACACTTTGAGCTTATTGCAGATACAAATCATGCAGAGGAACCTAGGGCGTTCAGGCATGTATAAGTGACCTGTTATTTGCCTGATGTGCGGAAACACCCTACTCACTTCAACGTGAGTAGTGGTATGCTGTTAATGGGAAATTTTTGCTAAGTCTACTCTTAAGACTAAAATACAATTTGTCTCCGCTTTTCCTCTTCTGATATAAACTTTGTTATATGTTTATAAAGGTGTACAATTGTCAACATTGACTTACCTTTGACTTCGACTTAAGTGGCTAGCTTCGTTACTATTAATAATATTCAAGAGAGTTAATATTATCAAAGAGAAGAGTGCCTTTCCGTAGGACTCACTCTCGACGGTACAACACTGCAGTTGTACCGGGTCAATTAGTTCCGACCCTCAAGCAGCGACCCACAAGCCGAGGTCCGAACCACAGTGGTGTCCTTGAAGTTACTGTCAAGTGTCAACGGTTCTGTAGTAGGGGTGCGTGTTTCGCACCCGCAGAAGACGGAGGTAGAAAGCTGGGCTGGTTATCTGATAGGGCCTTCCCTCGTCCATCTCCACCGAATTTTGGGCAATCGGCAGCCACCAATAAAAAAGTAGACTTAAGCAGTCACTAGTCACAAATAGCACCTACATTTTAAACATATTGAACAGTAAATCGTTCAAAGTCTCAAATACAAATACAAATCATTTTTTGATAACACCAATGTCATAAGTCAAACATTACACAAGTAAACAAAGTATGCAATAAACATACGCTCATATGTCCAGCAATATAAAATTAAATCTCGGTTATCAATTAACCGATTTCGATGAATTAAACACATATAGCATCTCTGATTTTTAGAATGATATTTCAGCAAGATTTGTAAAAAATTGTCTAGCAGTTTTAGCGCAATGTAAACAAAAAAACGCACACAAACAGAATTTTTTTTTTGCATCATGCTTCCTTCTCGTTCTTCAAAATATGTATTTTCACATATTTAAGTATCTTCCTTGTACAGACACAACTCTGCTTACACTTTAATTATGTAATATGTTAAAGATTTATATCATAAATAACAATACCTAAATCCTATCAACGTACTAAACGATATTTTTAGTTTATTTCTTTAAAGCTTTAAAATAATTAGATACTGCAACTGAATTATGGAACCTTCACAGTTTGTTGTCAAAAAATGTATACCCACGAAAATACTTAGAATATCCGTAACTTAGAGAACTATATCCGGTGATAAAGTGAAAAATTGTTACAATTCGTAGATACAGTCGCATACGTTCATAAAAATCAATAGACAGATTTTAGGCTTCTTCCATACATTACGTATTTTTATTAACCTTAATAAAATCTTATTTAATGACACAGTTACCAAGGCACAACCTTCTATCTATCATTTATCATAAATACTAATAACAAAGAAATAATACAAACCCATGTACACAAATGTTCTGGAAAATAATACACCCAAAAATATTTTATGTTCGTGGCTCAATCTTAGTAAATTGTAAATATTTTTACCATTTTGCGAGTAGTAATAAAATTTTCGCCCTTCGCAAGTTTCATTAGGGCGGTGACTGTTAATTAATTTTTTTAAGTCCAAATTAAATCCCGCCCAAAGTGTGCTCATTCGTGCGAAGATTGGCAAATTTATGCTTCGTTTTATTACCTCCAGCTTTTTTTAATCACTTTTCTTTTTATTGGCCCGAAATGGTTTGAAAGGTTGAAATTATTTTTTCTACGATGAATTTTACAATGAATGTTTATAGAAGTTGGAAGGTATGTACGCATTATTTTGTTGTTTTTTTTTTTTTTGATTGCTTGATAATCATATTTAGACTATCTCACACTGACCTGAAGTTAATGATGCTAGCCGAAATACATTTTATTTAAAGCACAGATTCTGTATGATACTGCATTGTATGTGACGGATTTTGAACTTGAAGGTGGTGCTAGCCGTGGGATTAATATTGACGCCCGCCCCACATAATGAAAAGGTATCTTTTTAGAAGCGCCTGAAGTTACAACATGAATCATGTCATGGGCCATACAAAAATGGGACATGACCTAGGAGATGCACTGCCCCGTGAGTGAAAAAACAGCTAATAGCGTTCATAGAGAGCCAAACATGCTATATTCCACAAGCTCTCAAGGTCCCTCCACCAACACAACCCGTTTTAGGCCTTTCAGAAGCGCTCGTAGCGAAGTTTGCTTAGCCGTTCTGAACCGATCAGCAAAGTTAAGCAACGCCCACCTTGGTCATGACTTGGATGGGTGACCGCTGGTGACGCACTACTAAGCGTTTCTGTGCTTCGGAGGGCTCGTTAAGCCGCTCGGTCCTGGTTGTTGTCTTAGTGTGACAGTCGTTATAGCTTGGTGGTAGGGCATTTTCAAGTAGAAAACCTGATGTTGCCAAACACCTAACGGTGTATTCCGGCAGCTGTCCTTGAAAACCTGAAAACTCTAGGTTAGCCTGAACAACATCTCCGACCACATCAGCACTTACCATCAGGTGAGATAGTGGTCAAGTGCCAACCTATAAGGCATAAAAAAAAGTCAGATATACTTACTTAGTTTGTTGAAAGTTTAAGCCACAGACGGATGCTCCAAAATATCTGCAAATCATTTAAAGGCCAAGTCAGTACAACAGCCTCGATCAGAAACCAGCAGCACGTATAAGTCACAAAAGAAGGCATTTGAAATAATTTCAAGAAGCCGTCCGAAATCAAGCATGTTGTCTTCCGACCGAGACGTGACCTACGCCTTATTTAGACTCCCAGCAAAAAAACGCATCCGGACTCAATAAGATCATCAACACTGTGCTAAGACATATCCCTATCTAGACTGTAGTAAAGTCTACGGAAAAATGAGATCTGGCTACTTCCCAGTTTCTAGTAGGCGCGAATGTAAAAATGATAATGATACCTTAACACGAAATTTCTAGGTTAAGCCTGTTAACACCTTCGACCACATCATCACTTACCATCAGGTGAGATTGTGGTCCTGCTCACGTTAGTGGGCACCATTTTACAAGTCTTCCTTGAATTGTTGCTAAAGCAGTGAAGCTCTACATCAAACCGTGCGAGAAGCTGTATACGGTACGTACTTGTGTCCAAAAACTTTACCATTCTCCAGGCAAGGAGAATGGATGAGTTAGTTGACCTCTATCTATTAAAAGATGTTAGTGCGATGATCCTAAGGCTTTTGATAGGTCAGAATCATGCATGCCTCTAAGAAAGTCATTGCAGATCAAGTAATAGCCCCAAGGAAACTGCATCTCCCCGTAGGATAGACTACTGAAGATACATACACATATTCAAGTTTCCGTCATTAGGCAGGTGAAACATGCCTTGCGGTTGTTCACATAATCCTAAAAGGCAGCCTTCACTCTCGTGTTCAAGTGACTACTACCTAACTTGGATTTCGGTCCAGGCTTCTGTCGGGCTAAAAAAGCAGAATCTTGATGTAATTCAATAATGCTTCAGGAGAGAAAACAGCTTCCAGAACAGTCATGCGGAAGCTGCTGTCACTCCTGAAACTAACAGCTTGAGAAGGAACACCTATGAGACTTGCGTTATTTATGTAGCAGTCAAAATTGAACGATGCTTGATTTTAACGAACGTTAAGGTCCCCATAAGAAAAACGAAGGCACGTGGACAGTGCTTTCTCTTATTTACGGTCATTGCTAAGCAAGACAGATTGCAATCACTATATAATACCTCACCGCTATATTTATAGCAACTAGTGACTTAAAACACAAAAATGAAGCCTCATTAATAAGTTAGCAGTCAAAATATTCTTAAGAGCGGTTGATCACTTGGGCATTTTGGTCAAGTTTATGCCATCCCTCTTGATACCTCAAATTGTTGTTATATACTATCCCTTGCTCACTCATAATCTTTATTTATAGTGGGATTGTGGCCGAACACGCACGATGTCCACCTGATGCTTAGCAGTAACCTCCGACTGTAAAAGAATATCCATTTCGTCACAAGTGAGAAACTGCGCTCATCGCCATATACCTACAGTTGTTAAGTCTCTTGTGCCTATAATTTCATGATTTCCTACTTGCTCTCAATGAATGCTGTCGGAGCATACTGTTAAGTGCTTGGCCACAGATTTTCTATTTCAAGGTGGCAGCTAAGCTAGCCAAGCAATTCGCAAAATGCCCTTCAACTATCCTTTTAAAAATTGAGCGGGCGGTGGAGATCGAATTATGAAACTGAAGCACGACAGTATAAATACCGTTTAGCTATCACTGCTGCAATCATATAAGGCTTTAATTAACCTCCTGTAATATACGCACCCCGACTTCGTCGTGAAAGTTTTACCTTTCTATTCGATGTTTCTCGGTATCAGGGGGAATTTAAATAATTGTAGATATAAAAACTACCTCTGACGCTACTGCTTGTATAAAAATACAAATATATGCACACCATACAATTATCGGAGATAAGATGTCTACCTATGACGTAGACTTATGACGTTCAAATCTCTCCTTTTTAGCAGACGGACGGACGGACAGCGAAGTCTTAGTAATAGGGTCTCGTTTTTACCCTATGGGTACGGAAACCTATTACTGCTGTCCGTCCGTCCGCTCGTCTGTCATCAGGCTGTATCTCAAGAACGGTGATAGCTAGATAGTTGAAATTTTCACAGATGATGTATATCTGTTGCCGCTATAACAAAAATACAAAAAGTTAGCCAAGTGCGAGTCGGACTTCGGTTTTTTTATCAATCTATAAATCTGTGTACCTACAATTGGTACAACAGTTGGAGGTAATGTCTCAAGAAAGAAAATTGACATTGAATTGTGGGTGCGTAGCACCTTTGCGTTTAGGTTTATTTATTTATATCATTGAATCATCTGTATAGAAAGCAGCTATTCATCACACTATATCGCAACGAAAGCTAGTCTAACTAGTAACCTAACTAGTCTGTCTGGATAGAAGGGAGGTAGTTTTGAATCGAAAAAATCCACACAGCCCGACTGGCTCGGATGTGAGAGCCCAGGGGTCACATTCATAATCTGATTCCGGATTTCACCCAATTTTATCTCTCACTTAATTCGTTCAGGGAGTTAGTTTCCTACCGTAATTAAGAAAACTTTTCGGATTAACCGCCTTGTTTTTCCACTTGTAACAACCATTGAAACCAGACCTACAACGCCCTATATGCAATGGACGGTTTGAGGTATTTTGTTTGAATTTGCGGCTCTATGTGAAGTGGTTGGTTAGGCAACATTTTTCGCCCACTTATTTAGTTTTAGTTTAGCACGGTTTTTCGGTAACTCTGCGCCCCTGGACAGTGAGATATTTGCTAATTTCGTTGTTGTAAATTTGTTTTGTTCGCGGTTAGTTTCGTCACTTCCCGGCGCAATTTTTCCCGTGACAACGCTTTTATTTTGTAGATAGAGCGATAAATTTTGAGAGGTCTAAAATGCTGTATTTGCAAGGCTGCATGGCATTTTTTTATATAATTTTAGGCACTTTAAACTGAAAGGGATAATTGGAGATATTTTTTTTTTGGTTCTTTCATAAAAATAAAATGGAACTAGAGATAAAACTCCTAAATGTAATTTTTTTTGACACATCTGGTCTGGTTGTCTGGTCATGTTCGATAACAACAAACCCAAAGATTACAGGATCTCCAGAACAAAACATGCTTTAATCAAGTAGGTTATATCTTTATTTTATATAATTCTCAGTCTCGGTAGCTTTTTATGTAGGTATTCTTCTTACTCAATGCGGCCGTAGAATCTTTTTACCATACAATTATATATATCTAAATACTAGACATTCAAAATAACGTTATAGAGTTGATACTTTAAGGTTGAGATCGCATAAGACAAAATTCTTAACTTTACTTCAAGAAATTTCAATGGACAAAGCATTTATGGTGGGGTGGGCTGGAGTCATTTCTCACTTCTACCGTTGTTTATAGGTGAAACTAAGAAATAGGGATTCCATTAATAGAAAAATAATAGTCTGCTAGCGGAATTCAAATCCGCAACTGTAGATTTGCTTTCCTATTATTTTACCTTCAGCTGTATTACCTAGCACTCTCCAGAAGCTCCAGTTACCTCTTTTCTTTCCATCTATTAATTAACGTCGTATTTGTCAGGGCACCACCTTGGTCACTTGCTAGCTGCGTACCTAAATAATATTATACTTCAATTCAACGTTTTGACTAAGTAGCTATTTTTTTCTATGTCGCTTTTGGTTTACTTCTTATATTGTCCATTACGCAATACAGCTATTTCGTTATTGGTCTATTTCTCTTATTTATGATTAGAATCTGAGTTTTTCGTTAAGAACAGAAGAACAAATTTAAGGTGAACTATAAATTCCATATGAAATTATGGAATGCAGCTAGTATATAATCGATCCTGAACTACAAATCAATGGACCTAAGAGGCTCATTTAGTCTATTTTGCAATTGACCTAAATCTCAATAAGCCTACTATACTAACTATATCTCGTTTGATTAGGTATAACGCGATTAGGCTCAAGTGCTGCGTTTTAGGTATTCAGGGGACAAGCGATTTTTCATTGAATCTAACAAAATGTTTAATATTATCTTTAAGCACGCGCATGCTCTTAAAATTGTCTCTTATGTATATGCAATAGAAGAAAACGTAGGTACGCTTGTGTACTTGCAGTATTAAAGATTTTTTTTATACTGAACTGGGTAGCACTTGACCACTATCTCACCTGATGTTAAGTGATGATGCGGTCGATGATGGAGCGCGCTTACCTAGAAGATACCTGTTCATTCGCGTTTTGAAGACCCCCATATTGTACTTAACTAGAAACACATACTCAGGCAGGGTATTCCATTCCCTAGCGGTTAGTATAATGAACGAATAAGCAAATCGCTTTGTTCGGGTAAATAGAATATCTACCATATAGCGGTGGCGCTTCGGAGTATCCCTGGATGTCCAGTTAAAGAATGGGGATGGCGGAATCAAATCATCTAGTTCTGTGGCACACTCCCCGAAATAAAAAACCGATAAGCAAGCGACTTTGCGGCGATGCTCGAGACTTTGGAGTCTCTTGTTTACAAGTTCGTCGTCGACAATGAGTCTCTTGGCTCTCCTCTCAATAGCTTCCAGTGTCTCCAGCTGGTATTTGGCAGAACCATCCCAAAGGTGAGAACAGTACTCCATACACGACCGGACTTGCACTTGATAAAGATTAAGCAGCTGTCCCGGTGTGAAGTATTGTCTCACCTTAGCCAAAACACCAAGCTTTTTTGAGGCTAGCTGGGCTTTAGACTCAATGTAGGAGCCGAAATTGAAGGTCAGTGTTAATGAGATGCCAAGAAGCTCGAGATGGTTACTTATCAGCACGGACACATCCCTGAAAGTAGGAGCCAGCTGAAAAGGGCTCCGTTTGGTGGAGAAAAGACAAGCCTGGGTTTTAGCAGCATAGATAGTATAGATTTAGTACTTTTCTATTATTTCTTTACCACAAATAATGTAAACTAATTGTTTTTTTCCTGAATTACCAAAACGGGAAAAGTTTGGGACAAGTAATTCGGACAAACAATACGTCTTGTATCGAAACATACAGCCACCTTTTTAAATTTACCATACCATATCCAAATTCATATCCTGGTAACCGTTTCTGCAGACCAGAAAAAATTTATTGACGCACTTGAACTATTGGCTATCCGCGTCTTCTCTCCGCTCATGCGTCAAATCATTTTGTGCCTAAATTATGAGTAAAAATATCTATCAAACTTTAACAGGTATATTTTCTAAAATCTTGTTATTTTTTCAGCATATTTATGATTCTCTTTAACATGTAAGTGATGTAATGTTCTTTAACATGCAAATATGCTTAATTTATTGAATGTCTCGTAGGTGTCGTGTCGATTTGGAATCTCTAGGTTCGAATAGTAGTATATCCCCAAATAAGACAGACCATTATTGTGTTTTCTGTCAATGAAACTCTCAGTCGTGAATTGTACTTAGACATTAGCAATAAGGTAGTAGTTTGGTAGGTTAGCAATAACCCAAAGTTAGCACACACGTTGTCGCCCAAGAACATACTTTCCCGTAAATATGCGAGCTGCTGTGTTATATCACAGAATACCTGATGGAAATAGGTAATATCTATTACCATCAATTATTATATTATTGGGGGACTATACAGCTCGCGTCCGTAGGATTTAGCCCTCGATGTCCTACACGTGTCCCCTGGGTGGCGCCAAAAGACCAGTACTTTTCAGGTGGTAGGCTTAGGCGGTAGGCGGCGTGTTACCACCCACCAGACAAAGCCATGCCGCCAAGCGGTCGCGTTAAAGCATAATGTCTGGTGAAGCCATTATGGGGAACGGGTCGGAAACAGTTGCGCTTATTACTATAGCTAGTCGTGACACATTGAAGGTCAATTTACCTGGCAGCCAATCTTGAAGAGCAGCAGGATCCGAGGCACGGTTCTCCGCTGGCCGACCGCAGATAGGGGCCCAAGTAGTGAGCCAGCCACTCATTAAAGGCTGCCCCACCATCTCGCAAAAAATCCCGGAGGTGCGCCATCGTGCTGGTTGGCGACCAGATGGACACCTCTGGGGGGGCTCGGGCGTCCCCGCGGTCTCCAGGATCATATCTTTAGTATAATTTCACCTTGTTTCTCTTTTGCTGGGCTTTAGAGGTACTTTTAACTATAGTTTATGTATTCGTTAACGATATTGGTTTAATAACTTGTGAAAATGCGTTTCTAAACAGTACTTGCCTGGCCCGTGGTATATTAATAAATAATATTCTTAAATATGATTGAAAACTTCTCTCGCATTAGTATAATTATCATCCTCAGTGTCTAGTATTGAAATTTTTATACATGTTTCAACTACTCGTAATTGTAATTTGATCACATTTTGTAATGTTAAAAATAGACAAAACTACATTTGAATATTTTCTAAATTTGCATCATTGTGCTGGACATATAATTTTAGATAAAATTTACAAATAATGATTCAACCATATATCATATCTGGAGGAACACAAACTTGGTATGTTTTGAAATTATTATTTTTTTATGTGCAAGTGACTGGAATATAATGTCGTGACATATTTTTAGAATAAGCTTAGTAAGTCCTTTCATTGAACATCACAAGCAATAGGTTTCAGCACAAAAAAAAAGTTTGCACGTACATGTAGGTACCTATAAAGATGACGTCTTTTTTTCGTGCTACGTGTAAAATTGATCCGTATATAATTTTTACACGTAGACACAATTTTATAATATAAAAAGAATAAAGATATAATAAAGTAACATATTTTTAATCCACTTTTAATTTCTTTTAATTTAATTAAATATAAGTACTTTGTAGGTTAGGTCATTTTCCGCAGCAAAGTTCCACCAAATATTTTTTTTTAAATTAGTGTCTATAAGAACTTGTATTTTAAAACGAAAATATCGATGTATCTCAACCGTCGAAATCAATCCAGTCATTTGA